>OX438698.1:5005000-10005000 GCA_949316375.1 Mythimna vitellina | reverse complement strand
AGTCCAATACCCGAGTGTATATGTAACACATTTAGTTTTAGAACACAAGTAAAAGTTGCTGAGACAAAGTTCTGCAAAGCTGAGCAATTATTAAATCTGAATGTGCCATATTTAGGCTGCCTTTCCTGTGTGTATGATATCATACACAACACACATACATAACTAAACATAGTAATACATATCTGGTGGAAGCAAACTACACTATGAAACATACCTATTGGTTGATATCATACATATCTATCACTACGCAGCTTTGAACTTTCTTTGCAGTAAAGGCAGCTTGTACAGCCGAGTATTGAGCATCGTCAACTGGCGCCCAACGTGGGCCAAATTAAGTGGTGCCTAATGTACAATTAACACCGACTAGGCCACGCTGGAGCGCATTGGAGTGCATTTTACAATCTAATAAAAATATTGAAGCCATTATCAAGTAGATAAATGTCATATTTTCATGGAATTTACACAACTTAGAACTCTTTCAGACCTGCACGCAGGAGTGTGCTTTAGCCGGTCAGCTACCATGCAAATATGACATTTAACTACTTCAAAATTGCTTTAATTTTCTTTCAATACTTTTTAAAAATTCACTTCGATGCGGTGCGACGAGCGCCGGTTGGTGTCATCGTGGGACAGTCGAAGTGGCGCCCAACTGGGACAGCCGTGAGTGTGGGAGGTGCGTAGTGTGTGTTTGTATGTGTGTGTTATGGAGAGGAGGCAAGATTACTCTGTGTAGTCCCAGCAGTCCTTCTCGTAGCCTTCGTGCACGTGCTCCAGCAGCACCTTGCGCCGACTGTCGCAATATCTGCGGACAAAATGTGGTTGATATTGGGATAAGGGTAATAGCTAAATGATAATACTGATGATGAACGATTTTGTTCATGTTGAAAATATGTTCTTGATGATGTTAATGGCTGGTTCATTTTACTGTCTTCATACATCTCAATTGTAAATGTGTCTTCAACATGGATGAGATCTTTTAGGACCTATTCTAATAATCAGGTGACGCATACCGTATAAATCATATAAGATAATTTCAACAGTGACTTACGATGTGACAAAAATAAAAACACAAAGACTATAATACGGCCGTTTTAATTTGGCGGCCCTGAAGTTTGCGCAGAAGGCTGCGCACGAACGTTTTTTAGGAACAAAATGGTGGCATGAGGCGACGTGCGCGGGGCGGAGGTGTAAGCTAGAGATTGACTCTATGTAAACACAATCGACCCTTTATTCAATCAAATATCGCAATCGATTTTTATCGATTTGGAATTTATTGATTTTTGTTTATATGACATATTGAACAAAATAGATTTACAAACATAGTAAATGTTGTCGTTAGTAAACGAGACTTCGACTTTAATAATAAAAAAAAAACTAATAATATTATATTTTCTTTTGGTTGAAAGATATGATTTAGTTAAATATCAGTTAATTATAAACGACTACTACAATAACGACTGTTTGAGAATATTTTAAAACTCCTTATAAAATTTAATAAAATATATTTTTATAATTAGATTTCAATCGATTTGGAAAATAATCGATTAAACAACACCCTCAGTCAAGCATATTGGACATCCCTTTTTCTTTACTCCGTAAAACTTCGTGCATAATCGGCAATGCTCGGGACGCGGTAATGTGTCTCAGTCACACGTTAGCATTGGTGTCGTGTTCGTGTCGCTGTCTCTGTCTTGAGCACAGGCGGTGACAAAAGTTTTCGTTGGTTTTTATTAATACATTGTTAAGTTTTTTGTGTAGTGTTAGGTTTGTTTCTTTAATTCATAAGTTATTTTAGTAGCTTTCTGTCTCAAAGTGTTTTAATATTTATTTTATTTGTACTTGGTCCCTGTATTAGTAAAATTTTATTCTTATTTAGGTTTTAAAAAAATAACGTCAATAACAGTTTTTTTTTCGACTGTACATGCGCTAAAGTTCGCAGAGCCTATGTTCACGGGCGCCAAGTTAGAACGGCCGTATTATAACTGAAAAAATTATCTTTGTTCTACAAAATGCTTGGCGAGATTCAAACCTGGTTCAATAAAAATGTAAACCTGCTAGGAGGATTTTTAACAAGATTTTTCTAAGACGCACTGGAAGTTAGATAGGCAGTCGCTCCATGTAAAAAAAAGATACTCAGTTACATCAGATTAGAGCCCAACTAAGTTGGGAAAAAGTTAGGCGGTTTGATTTTTCAAAGACACACTACAATGGACCGTGAAAAACTAAAACGTGTACCCACCTATACTTATCCTGGACTTTTTGTTTGATATCAGCCAGGTTCTCGCTCGTGATGTCGCGCTCCAGATACTCGGACAGCGTCTCGGTGGCCGACTCCAGGTCGCGCTGGTTGTCCTCGAAGATCACGGACTGATTGTTCTTGCGCAGGTAGTACGCGAACACGTACGTGTACATCAGTGTCTGTCGGCACTGACACAGGATGTCCACGGCCTTCTTCAGGAATTGGACCTGTTATCAGTTCCAATAATCGCATTTCGGTTTATGTGTGGGTACTTTGATATTTCGGTTGGTTCGGTTTGTTGACTTTGAATTCAAACAATACAAACATCAAGGTTATGATTATGGTAGTTGCATTTGTCAAAAATACTAAGTGATTAAAATTATTTATGTATACAATATTTATCATATTTGATTATAAATTATGCGCATTGCTTAAAATAAGTGACTCTATATTATGCTGTATCAGTAGCTAAAGGCCTATTGAAATAGAGGCTTTTTTTAAATAATCTAAGATTAAACCGAAGACATTTTAAATTTTGTTTCGATCGCTATTTTTTTTTTTGTGGGAAACCATTACTTAACATCTCCACTCTGAATAGAATGAGATGTGGGGGTATCAGTACATACAGACTAAATTCAACCTGAAGTCAATTGCCCTTTGCGTTCCAGGGCCCCAGAAACTCTTTCGAACAACCAGCAGCCCTGGCAGACAGACTGCTACTACCAAACAATTCTACAATAGCTTTAATTCTAAACAAAGCTACGTATGTCAAATAAAATAACTGACCATTTTCAATCCGTAGACCCATGAAAACTTGACGTATAATAAAAAAAGTCGCAAAAAAATGGCAATATTAATGACATACTTCAATCCAGCTCATGTTGTGTTGCTGCATCTCCTCCATCTTCTCCTTGACGGAGGCGTAGAGCTTGGACTCGAAGCGCAGCGACTGCATGTGGTTCATGTAGCGGTTGCAGTAGAACAGGTAGCGCTGCAGCGCGGCGCGCGAGCGCTCCTGCGCGTCGCGGGCCGCCTTCGCCTCGTCCTCGTCGTACCTACGGGACCAACCATTAATGGCCCGGTTTCTGGCATGACTAAACCTAAATGGTTGATATGTGGATGCTTGCTTGTTGCCTCAGAACAAAAAGGGACAGCTTCTAATTTAAGCGATACATTGTAGCTTTTTCCCAACTATGTTGGGGCCAGTTGCGGGGTGACACGATATCCCTTTGGCAGTACTGATGTCAAGTTTTCTGGTTTCTAACTAACCATAAAAACTGTCAAATATCTACAAATTACCTTAGCTTATCGTTTTTTCCAGCGGGCCTTGGCATTTATTTCATAAAATAAAGACTATAATATCAGACCACCTAATAAAAAAGGCTTAGTGCTTGTCATAATACTTACAATCTTAATTCAAATTCATAATTAATTCATGATAAACCGTCAAATGAATTAACAGATTCTATAAAATTTTAATCCTAATTCTTATTGACACAATTAGATAGACATTATGCAAACTCCGTTTATAACTGAAGTAGGTTTTTAAAAAACACTTTTACACATCAATTCAAACTTGAAGAGGCCGAGGTTTTATAGCTGATCACCTTGAGAAGACACCGAAACAAACTCAGAGGTCAAAGTCTCTATTAAAGTCCATACAGTAAACATATAAAGGTCAAATCATATGAGAACCATGCAGATTTGTCTGGATTTGGAAATAGGTAGTTTATATAGTGCCACCCCTACTTTCCTTATAATTTCTGACCATAATACTGCAGACAAAAGCTATATGAAAACTAATGAGATGAATGATGAATGCCCCGTACCTATTGCAGTTGTACCAGCTGCTACCATGCGGCTCCCAGGGTCCCAGGCAAACCCAACAGAAGTCCGCCTTGCAGTTCTGGTTCTTGCACACCATGTGGTTGCAGCCGCCGTCCTTCTCGATCGTCACGTTACACTTCGGGCACTCCTTCGTGTTAGCAGCGATCCAGTTCGACGTTTCCGAATCATCGTCGCACTTCTGAAGGGAAAAAGATGATTATATATAACAAAAGAAGTTGTGTAGTTTCTAATTGGAATGCGAGGTCAGCTAAGCCGTGACTTCATACAGATTAACAGTATTATTATGACTTTTTGTCCTTCACTTCATTAATATGAACTGAATGGACGACGACAACACAATGTACTTAGGTTATGATAACGTCGCAGAAAATCTAATATGGCGGATACCAGATTGAGGTTATTGATTAACAATGTTCATGACCACATTTTAGCTAGTTTCTTTCGTAGTCGGATTTTAAGATTGCCAGTTATACCAAGATTTACTAAGCTTTACTGGTAAAAGTTCCAACTGTTTTGTGACAATCGTTAATTTCTGTCGCTACTGAAACTAGATTATAACTCCAAAACTTATGGCTTAACGTAGTTTGGACTTTTATACCCGTGCAGGGTTGGGTAACAAATATATATGAATCGCTTGAGCGACAGTCCGTAAGAGACGGCACAACATCGACCCACGTAAACATATTACAGTGGAATAACAATCCTACTTAGGATACACTATTAGGGGTATCTCACATCCAGCGCTCCGGAAGTTTCTTCTATTTTTTTTTCTTTCTTTAAAAACTTGCTACTACCTTGATCCACTTCCTGAGCAGACAGCACCGCACGGGATCGTGCCAGTTCTCCCCACACGCGAAGCAGAAGGTGTGCCCGCAGCGGCACGTGACAGGCGCGGACTCCACGTACGCCACCTTCAGCGCGTTGCTGCAGTCCGGGGACGGACACCAGCGCAGGAGGCGGTTGCACTGGAAGAAAAGTACACGGTAATTGATAGGGACAGAATAAAAGAAATAGGGTGTATAGATGGAGCTACTAGCATAAGCAGTAAAACGAACATCAAAACCTGAGAGTCAATGCCTACTGCTACGAAACCTAATAAAGTAATAACACTGCTCAAACTGCGGATCGTACTCCGCTATCGCGACTGTCGCGAAAAAATCTATGGCGGAAGGAGCTATAAAGGTTTTTTTTTTTTCAGAAAATTTGGCAATACGAATTCTGAAGTTTAACTTCGCGCGAATGCACTCTGAACAGGTGGACAAATATCGTTACTCACTGAACGCCTGAGGGAAGACCACGACGTCCACCGCAGCGAAGGTGGTGTAAGAATCTGATCAAATTAGGACAGAGATCGCCTAAGACAGACAGGTTTGGAAGGAGAATAGGGAGACGTTTGTCCAGCAGTGAGACACAATGTAAACTAATAAAAAAATTAAACCTTCGTCACTCATCATCACGTTCTTATTCTGCCAGTTGGTAACTTGATTTCTTTTCGTCGTTTCGGAGTTAGTGATAGCGTGACGGGTGACAGAACGGAATAGAAGAAAAAAATGTGTTACGCCGACCCCAAATAACACGGGACTAGGGCAGGAACATGACGATAGATCATAACTGACCTCCACAAAACTGTTGGTGATGATGTGTTGGTACTTGAGCTTGACGCGAGGGTCGCGCACCAGTCTCATGACGGTGGCGTCGTCCACGAGGATGTCGCACGCGTGAGCCGCGCACGCTATTGTCTGACCCTAGAATAACACACAAACATATTATAATCTGGCTGATTAAGGTAAAAGGATATTCCAATTTATTGTGACTGTCAAATTATTGCTAATAAGCTAGTAAAGCGCTATAGTTAAAGACATGAACAGTTAGAATTAGGTGGATTATGAGGCAATAATTGAACTAATTCAATAAAGTTGAATGTGCCCAAAGTGATCAAGTTTCAAAGTGTTGTAATTTCTCTTTTGTATAGTTATTTACAGTTCCACTATGTAAATAAAGATTGATAGCCTTCCACATCGCATGTATCTAATGATTCCCATCAAAATTCTCCAATAAACAGTACCAGGCTCTGTATGACCTCAAAGTGCGGTTGGTTCACGTTTGTATTAACTACCTAATTTGGTGAGAATCGATATTGAGGACCAACAGTAAGTTAAACTATTATCGACCGAAATAATCGAAAGTTTTATATTCTATATCAGTACACTAAATTTCGACTGAAATACTACTTTTAAAAGGTTGCTGCACCTCTAAGAGTGCAGCACTCATAGAGGTGCAGCTTTATTTTCACTTCCTTTTTTCACACACACGGTCTTAACAATGAACAGTGGTGGCCGAGTGGTACCGGCCTTGACTTACAAGTTGTAGGTCACGGGTTCAAACCCAGCCAGGCGCATTACTTTATGTAATTTATTTTATCACCACTGCTCTCAAAACGGTGAAGGAAAACATCGTGAGGAAACCAGCATGTCCTAGAACCAAAAATTCGAAGACATGTGACATCCACCAACCCGCACTGGGCCCGCGTGTTGGATCACGGCCCATTCCCTCTCCTAGAGAGGAGGCCTGAGTCCCAACAGTGGGAACATTATAGAACATTATAAGGCCGACTATGCAATGCTTAAAAATAAAACACCAACATGTATTGGTAGGTTCCACATAAGAATGTGATAACAATATTATGATTTAATTTTAATTGGTTAAAAACTATACAATAAATCTTGCATTTCATTCAGAACTTTCTACATAAGAATTTATCTAATAATAACAGTAAAAACAATGACATTATTTTTATGCTTTTTAAATAGACTGTTTTGAATAACGACACGTGTATGCGTTATCTATAAAGATAATATACAAAACGGAAAAACACCGCGTTTTCAATTACTAAAAGCGGTCAATAACGAACACACACACACAAAGACCTTTCAGGTATTATACTACTTTTATAAAAGAGAGTGTTTCCTTTGCACACATGTGTCCGTTACTTTGGTTATTCATGAAAGGGTAACCTCGAAAACGGAATACAATTTTGATTGTAATATTTATGACGAATATCTGCATTAAGGTCGAATACAGACGACCGGGTACATATCATTCGCTTACGTTAGTTTATGTTTTCGTACCGACCTTGTCTTTGACTTATAACCGACAAAAATTGGAGAGAATCATTCTCATTTTATTTTATGTCTAAATCTAAAAGAAAATGTTGCGTGTTGTTTGTCGTCTTACTCGATTTACATATGCTACGTACATTCTGAAGATCATTTAACCAGCTATTTTTTATGTAAACATATTTCTAAAGATCAAAGCAAAGAGTAGGAAAACAAGCGAAAAAATAACATGTTGTTATTTTTTTTTTTCTTTTTTGTCACAAGTATTAGTTATACGAAAAAACCATAAGTTGATAATTTTGTATATGAATCTATAATAAACATATATTTTTTTCAAACCTATTAACCTAGCCGTTACCGACGAGTAGACTTCAGAAAGTCATTCTTTTATGGCACTGCTCGAGAGCCAGGTCATATTGGTTATAGCTGTGCTATATTTTCTTAATGAATAAACTATAACTCCTGGCAGAGGTTTCGCTCGCGTAAATTTAGAAAGTAGATAGCCTATTTCACTCAGTGATAAAGTACCACTATACTGGTAAGATCTTTTGAAATCGATCCAGTACCTTTTCAGTTAGTATAATGCTAAATAATAGAGAGCAGAATTTATGGAAAATAAACTTCGCCAGTTCTATTTTCCAGTTAAATTCTCGTATTAAACTATGAAGATATTTAAATAGTACTAAGGTATACTTACTAGGCCCTCCTCCATTATTTTAGTAGTTAAATATTCACACCAACATTGTGTGCAAAATCTATGGCCGCACTCCAGACCCGTCATTAACTGTAAAATTAAATGCATAATTAATATCTGTATAATTTTAAATTCTTATATAAACTCAAGCAAACAGACCAAACGGTGAAGGAAAACATCGTGAGGAAACCGGCATGTCCTAGAACCAAAAATTCGAAGACATGTGACATCCACCAACCCGCACTGGGCCCGCGTGGTGGATTACGGCCCGTTCCCTCTCCTAGAGCGGAGGCCTGAGTCCCAACAGTGGGAACATTATAAGGCCGACTATGCTATGCTATGCTAAACAGACCAAACAGCCAGGCAGAAGGCACCCGGGTAGATGGGCGAAGATCGTCACTCCCTGGACGCCTGAAAGAGGACGACGCCGGCGAAGTAGGCCGCGGTGAAGATGGTGTGACAATCTGATCATGTTCGCGGGGCAAACTTGACCAGATATCGCCCAAGACCGAGTGATTTAGAAAGACAAGGGGGGAGGTCTTTGCCCAGCAGAGGGCCACAATGTAGGCTAATAAAAAAATAATCCAAAAATGCCTCACAAATGAAACAATCAAATTGGAAGAACTATTTGTATGCTATACGTGTGGGAATCGAACCCACAAAATACGTTCACAGCAACAACTTGCTCGGCTGACACGTTAATCCGACACTCTAATAGGTTTTTTTTTTCGGTTGGAAAATAATAATAATATTCCACTACTATCACACAACGCCGTCTAGTCTCAAGCTAAGCAGAGCTTGTGTTATGAGTACTAGAAAATTGATAAACATACATATATATTTCTAAATACATACATATTATAGATGAATTTCACCCAGACACAGAACAAATGATCGTGCTCGTCACACAAACATTTGTCCTGGGTGGGAATCGAACCCACGACCTCTAGCATCCGTCAGGGCCACTAACCACTAGACCAACAGGCCAGTCAAAATCATTCAATGACATACCCCGCTCTTAGGCGGAGCATGCGATAGTGTCAGACTTTTACTTTTTAGAAGCAGACCCTTGGCCCCAGTAGGCTTCGACCCTGCTGGTCCCCTATGGTGCACTCAAATACATACTAAGGTACGCATAATTCTTATGGCAGTATTGTTTTAAAAACATTTTTACCATATGTTCTTATCAATAAGCTCATGACATTGACATTTAACGTATCTACCTACTAGTATAGTCAAAACGCTAAATATTGCTAACTAGCTTCTGCCTGCGGCTTCGTCTGCGTAAAAGTATAAGATAGATGCTGCTAGTGATAGAATTTTTAAAATCGGTCTAGCAGTTTTAGTTTTAAGTTGATTATAATTTTAGTATAGACAATGATACATGTGGTCTGATTAATTTATAATAATTATTCTGAATTGTTTATTTTTCTTCTTTTTTGAGAGAGATCACAATTACTATATGTCGCATCTATGTAGACTACGAATCGAGTGTGAGAATCGCGGAGACCAATCGCAGCGCTCAAGCGCGCAACTTCATATAAAATGTAGGTAATAGGAATAGAAAGTCGCTTCGCGGTGTTCGCGCCGAGCCGACTCTATGCAACTACTTATCAAAGTATCATACTTTTTCTTATCTTGATTAAAACTAGGGCTGCTCTAAAACCATTAACAGGCGTTATGCTTCAATATCGCTACTTTTAAACGCACGTTCTATACTATCTATTGATGTTTTTAAACTAATAACTTCTCACTTATTAATTAGTTACTTAATAATTTTAGTAGTTATCGTAGATACCAAAATCGTTACCGAATTTTCGGCTTGTCTTACAGTTTGGTATCTCATTTTTTTTTTCATTAGTGATTTATGAGTAGTGATACAATTAAGAATATGCCCTGTATGTCATAAGCTAATTTGTATTCCTGAAAACTACAGGTTTCCTTTGACCAAACTTTATATTATATTGTTTAGGTCAGTGCTGCAACTTTAATAAACAGTAAAAAAACGTTGATAACCTTATTTATTTATATTTGTGGGTGGTATACTGATAAAATTGTTACACATATTTAACCAGCCAAACTAACATAAACATCGGAAGTTTGATAAAACCTAGTTAGAAATACCGAAAGCCCCATCAAACTCGGATCAGTAGTTTTTGAGGAAATTGCGGACATATATACATACGGATCAAATACAGAACCTCTTTTTTTTAAATTTGATTAAAAAATAAAGATTTTAGAACTCGATAACTGAGTACTTTACTAACATGACTAATTTATATTAATCAACGAAAATCTTTTTATTATCTAACTATTAGAACAGATGATCTGTCAAAAATCTATTTATAGTAAACATAAACCTTAACCAATCACAATAACATAAACATGTATGTTAAAGGTGAAAAACCTTTAGTCATTGGTATCTTATCAGTTTCCTTTGGGGGCACAAGATAACAATAACAAGATAAAGTTAATAATAAAAACAAGCCACTTACGGAGGTTGGAAGGATTGAAAAACATATTTCACATTCCTCTGTCCCTGATGTTGATATCCGTCTGGGTAACTAGAATAAATACATTATAATATTAACATTTCTCTGTAATATTACCTCTTATATTCTCAGATAGAGAAAAATTTCAATTGATACACATTACTCAACTTATCAAATCATTGCTACCCTCCCTAAACACGATCATAACAACCAGTCCTGCTCCCCTAGCCAAGTTACGATCGTTTCGTTTGCGTCGAACCCCTCGAGTAAGCCACGCCTCCGCATCCTTTGTTCTGACGTCATCTCAACGCTCAGTCACGTAGTCAGAACAAAGGAATCGGAGGCGTTCGACGCAAACGAAACGATCGTATCTTGGCTAGGGGGGCTGAGCTAAAAATACAAGAACAATACCCTAATGATTGAAATTTCTCTAATGTAATCAGATGCATAGATACACACTAACTATGCTTATATTGAAGATAATTGAAGGTATTCAACCACTCTGACTGCTTTAGACTGGCAAAAAAAACTAACGCTACCAATTTATGGGTGGCAAATTATCAAATAACACCTCGCACTCTTTTGGTTAGCGTGAGAGGGAATGTCAAACTTTTGCTAACAAAAACCTACCTATCGACGGCTTATAGTGAAAGGTATTCACTATAAGCCGTCGATAGGTAGGTTTTAACGTAACTGTGAAATACGTAACTTTTCAGGAGGCACAAAAAACCAAACTAGACCTTTATTATCATGTAATTATAATGGGCTTCTACGTGTTTTATTCAAATATTTAAAACTATTGATTTATTTCAAACGCTTGTTTCTTTTGTTTTTCTTTTTTTCCACAAGTTTAGACTCGTCATTGCGAAGTTATCACACAAAACTGACTCGAGCAAAGTATGCATTCAACATTGTAGATGGCGCTACAAGATTGAACGAAAGACGAAATTTTGTGTGATACAAGATTATGCATTACAAGCTTTTCTTTTCAGAAATATAATTAAACAAACATTACCTAAAATTGCATACCCGAGGTTCTCACTCTAAGCCATTGCTATGTTACTTCAGTATCTTTTTGCATGCCAGAGACGTGGAAACTCTTTTGAAAGACCCTACAGCCCCTGGCCAGCTTCAGCCCTAGTGAGCCCCATCAATTTATTTATTTTTTAAGTGCAGCAAAAAATCCATTAGTGCTAAAATATGATAAACCTTTCACTCTGTCTTCTCACAGAATTGCAAACTTTCTAATAATATTGTCTTCCATTCATCAGCAAACAAATCTAATCCAGAGTTGGCCTCCATAAGCATTGTTAGCATAAGCAGTATAGGAGAGTTGGATTGAGCTACAGTACAACATAATGGAATACAATAAAAAGTCAATACAGTAACACTACCTGGATTTAGTTTTTAAACCTTTTGCATGATTTTTTTTTGTTCTAAAAACTCCATTTAACTCTTTGTGGGAGGATACAATAAGCATTCTATTTTAGTTTAGGTATTCAATTATGTAATTGGATACCAGCCAATGTGAGACATAATATGCCACAAGGAGCTGATTGTGAGGGTCAGGTATTCAGCTGTTGCACTATAGACATATTGTGAGACACCAGGCTTTTGTGATCGTGTTTAATTTAATGTGTTGTAAAACCTCATGACATGTAAATTGATTGGGTGTCATTGTGATTAGCTAATTGCAACAGTAAATTAGTTTGACCATTTGTATTTTATGTTGATCAGCCACCTTTCAATCAATCAGAGTTTAGGTCATAAAATTAAAATATAATTACTGTCTGTTAGCATGATGTTCATAATTCTGGAGTGTCATCAAGAAAAAACATAAATAAAAATTGTTACTTACTCGAATGTAAGCAACAATCTTTATTTGATGACACTATGAATTTAAGCAACAATATATTTGTTATCTAGGTTAAAACATTTCAAAACCTTTTTTATTTATTTATGATTTTCATTGATGACACAGCAAAAAAAAATGCCATTCTAAAGTTCTATCTTTTAAAGTTAGAATATTTAATATATATAATAAAAGAATATTTTATTAGATATAATACTTGATTGGATTAATAACTAAAAATGATGTATTCACTTATACATAGGAATTAAGCTTATGAAATTGTTTATAAAATAAGTCTCACAAAAGGAAACTATAATCCTAAACCATATTGTTAAGGATAATAATATCTAATATAGGATATCCTATTAGGTATTTCCCAAAACGTCATTCCTATGAGTCAGTTCTCAAAACATTTAATGAAAAAAAAAAAAAAAAACAACACTACACATAAGTTCTGAACAGTGTTCAGACAAGAGTTTATCTTTACATACTTCTAATTACATATCCAATATTTTCTACCTCCTTGTTTTGATAATGAATAAGAAGTTTTGAATGACCTTTGAGGTAGCATATAATTTAAAAATAAATCCTACTTGTTTGTGGAAAAACCTTGTGATATAAAATTAGCAAAAATTCATACCTTCGGCCTTTGTATGACAGGTTTTCTGAATGGATTAATGACTCTAGCCTCAGAGAACAACTGGTCTTGGTCCCCATCATAGAATCTTTCCATGAGCTTTTCTTTGTCCCATTTGAAATGGTTTAAAAGTATGCGGGTTGTTGTTGCTGGTATCTGAAAAAGTTATTTTCATGTTTTACTACACACAAAAAGAATATTCAAAACAAATACATGCACTTGGAACAAAACTAATATTTGTTTGTAATCAGAATATGTGACAACAATGTTATTTTTGTACTCAACACTAACTCCTACATATTTATACATAAACAGTAAATTATATTAGCATCAGATAATTATCAAAGCAGTCATCATTGTTATGACTCATCCTCTTACTTCAAGAAAACCTTTGTTACTTTATTTTTGTTAATTGAAAATGTAACTATTTCCCTAACTCTGATATTTATTTCTCACTATGAACATGCAGTATTGTATAGTAGATATGGCAACATAGATAACAAGGTGAAGTGATTTTTAGCTACACTTTATATGAAAATTAGGTTTGTGGAACAACAGTATTTTATCCAAGCAGAGAGCATTACCCAACTTTGTTAATAGCCTTAATAAGGTAATTCATAGCGTTTCAACATATCGAACTCTAAATAAATTGGAATGCGACACAAAAGAACCTATGGAAGTACGAAAGTGTACGAGTAACCTCATTCGATTAGGCCATTGTTTACCACTAACATACTGACCTCGACAACAGTGTTCACTTCTTTGATGCAGTCGACCATATGCTGAACGATTTCCTCCGTAGATAACACCTCATATCGATATTCCTCAAGCTCCGTTTGTCGTTCCCGTGTACTGTGTGTCTCAACGTCCATTGCAAAGTCGACATCGTCTCCGCTAGACTCATTCCCAGAATCCACATCATCCTTTGTGTCATCTTCGGAGTCCATCGCCGAAACTTTGCCTAAATATGTATACTAGATAATAAGGGTGCAGCCAGAGTACGTCTAATGATGAAATAATTACACCTAAGATTTAGGAAAGGTCAACAATGAAGAAAATAGTTCACCCGCGGGCTGCCAAAACCTCTGACGTATGGACAGGCTAGGGTTACCAAGTTTAAAATTTAAAAATCCCTTATTTAGATCAATCAACAAACTCTATCCAAATGGACATTGTTTATTACATTTCTTTAAACAAAAGGTTTTTAGATATTTTACAACAAGATCTAAATGAAGAAATTATTTTTTATCAACAACAACTAGGTTATTGGTTACCATCAGATTTTATTGAAATAACTACACTGCGCTTGAAAGACCGTGTTCCATGTTAGTAAAAGTCTTGACGTTGTCTTGAACAACGTATTGCTTATTTATTTATTCCAGTTCCTATTCGCGTGTAACATCACAGAGTACTTTGTAATATATTAAAACTTTACATATTTTTTGTAGCGATGGGCCAACTCACATTTTCGACAACTTGAGTTAATAGAATTGGAATGGTGACTGATTCGAATTGCGATTCAAATCAACTCGAGCCGAGTCAACTCGGTCGGTCGACGCAACTCGTTCCGCCGAGTTAACTCGGTCCGCGACTCAACTCGTTCCACTGAGTCAATTCGATCCGCCGACTTAACTCGTTCCGTCGAATCAACTCGGTCCCTAAATCGTTTGGCATCGCGACTCGCGACGTCGACTCAACTCGCGTTCTACTGAGTTGATTCGGGCGCTGTGGCATGACCCGTGTTTCGTCGGCGATGACCTGCGAATCAATTCGATTAAAGTAAAAAGCAACTCGAGTGAATTGCTTTACGAAAGGAGTGAATTGGGATCACAGAGTACTTTGTAATATACTGAAAATCGGAATGACAATTTATTAAAAATAATTTGTTGAAAAAAAAAGTTGAATTTATTTTAAAAAATATTCAACTCTCAATCCAAGGTGATACATATTTTGAAGAAAGAAAATAGGAATTTCTACTAAAAAAATATGTTTATTATTAAATAACAATACTTTCTAGGTATTCTTCATTACCAAGGCTTATATCTCAATTAAATTAAATAAACAAATATTTTTTGTAACAATAAAAACCAGCATACAATAATAATTATATGTTTATTTATTTCTTTACCATTAAAATTGTTAACAAACATGCAGCCTAGTTTACAATGTGGTGTTCACTAAAATCACTATTTATGGATTTGTGTTTATAAATGAAACAACCAAATTATCAGTAGGCAGATGCAACTTCAGAAGTACATCTACTCGATCTAGGGAACGGATTGAGTGTTTCCACAACGCCAGCACCTTAGCTGGTCTACATTTAATGTGTATACCACATCTCTGCTAAATTAAGTCTTATCAGATATTGCTTTGAACTTGGTCCTACATATCATTCAATTTGACATCCTTCTCTAATAAATAAATAATACTCTTCTTATATTATAGCTTTATAAAACTTAAAATGAATTTAACAAAGCAATAGGTACTGATTATGTAATTAAATTATCTAATTCATTCTGAATGGATTCAAATTGTAAAAATACTGAATATAGCTCGGGATGGGTCAATTCTATTTCAGTTTCATTCTTTTGCCCTTTTAGTGATAAGTATGCTTTAGGTATCTTGCACTTCTTTCGAAAATCTGAACTTAATTCAGCATTTAACTTCCATGAGAAATTCAAAGAATCATTAGTTTCATCAGCTGCTACAGACCCAATTTCATCAAGAGTGGTTTTTGTTTCTGCTGACCAAACTTTAACTATAGACTCAGCTTTTTCGTTACTCAATCCAATGGTTTTAAGATCGTTTTTCAAATCGTTGGGCATAAAAATATACTTTAACATTCTTTTAAATATGTACTGTAGAGTTTTGATGCTCAATATTAAGTTTTCTAGCTCAATGCCAAATATTTTCTCCAGCTTCAGTCTTTCTTCTTCTGTAAATATTTCTGTACCCGGAAGTTTTAATTTGGCTACAATTCGGCGGAGGAATTGTTCAAATCTCGTTTCATCGAGCTGATTGATAATAGCTATACCCTTGCTTAAACTGCAACAGAAATCCAAATACAACTTTTAAGTACCTATGTGCAAAAATAAAACTTAAAGCAAATAGATATATTAACTTATTAAGTATTTGTATAACCTTGGCGAAATTTTCATCCAGTGGCAATCCATTATAATTAACTAAAATGAAAGAATTAGAAACGAAGACAACAGTTTTTATCGCCGTCCGTTGTAGTTGTTTTGACTTTTGACGTTTATCATTTTTGACGGTCCTGTCATTTGTCAATGACATTTTCACAGATATTGTAGATGTGTTTGGTCTATTAATAGTTTGCACGTGTTATTGGCAAAATTGTGGTGTCTTTTCCACAAATGCCATTAATGAAGAGTTGAAGTTGAAGTTGATGTGTTGTATTATTTTCTATCATTATCACTGTCCTGCTCATGCTACAGGGCTTATTATACCACTCGATATTCAGACAGTTTTAGTCTATGATTCGACATATCGCGTAGTGTAATAAGGGTCAAACTGTCTTACTCGGAACAAAAAATAAGACAGTCTGAATATCCTGTGCTGAATATCGCGTAGTGTATTAGGCCCTTACGTATAAACAATGATGAAAGTAAGTTTCTTTCATCATTGAAAGAAAGTTTCTTTCATCATTGCGTTTACACACTTTCCAAGCGCCGGGAAGCATCCAAAGCCACCACAAACGCTTGGATGTCATTTACACGCTTGCAAATGCGTCGGTGTCAAAAAAAAAAATATGGTCAGTCAATGTCTAAAGAGTACTTTATAAAAATAACAACCTTTGATTTCAACGGAGGATGTCGACTGTATAGTTAGTTAGAATTATACAAAACAGACAGTGAATTTAAAGATGTTTTATTTTTTCCACCTTTGGTTTTATCTCATGAACCGTAATAGCTACAGTTGAAATTTTCACAGATGATGTTTTCTGTTACCGCCATAGCAACAAATATAAACAGAATAAAATAAATATTTAAGTGGGGCTCCCAGCTCCCACACAAAAAACGTGATTTTTTAGCCATTTTTTGCTAGTCCGACTCGCACTTGGCTGGTTTTTTTCATGTTGCCATGTTGGTATCAATAAATTGTTTCAGTTTAACATTATGTAAGACAGGATATTGCCGAATTAGTTCAATGAATTGTTCATCGGTCATTTTTGTTATTACAATAATGATAACCGCAGATGTTACTCGGGCCGTCGTCGCTCGTAGAATCAGTCTGGCGAAACTCCCATACAAAAAAACGATGTATGAAACGGGGGTTCTTTTTAATGGCGGCTATTATCCGTCAAATTTAAAAAGAGTATTGAGACCTTTGGGTCTATATCGATATAAGACTCTTCAACACTTAGTTAGATTACACGACCGCCATTTTGACCACAGAATATTAAGGATTTTGACTGTCACTAACTCAGACGAACTTTTGACAGTTGGTTTGTTATGGTTTTCATAAGGTAGATCTCCATCTATTTATTGTTTTAAAGTATATTAATAATCATTTTGTTGGAAAAAAATTGTTCTCCATGTGTTTTTGAGTATTTCTATAAATCAATATGAGATGAACAACGTGTGAAATTGGTGGTATAAGAACATTGTGATAGAAGACAGGGTTGATGATAACAAACGTGTTTTTATGGCAAAATTTCCATCAGATGAAGACCGGTAAGCATAATTAGTAATTTATTTCTATGAAGAACTCAATTCAAGTACAAATTTTGAAAGTTTAGTGCATCTTAATAGAAAAAGAGACATACAAAACGTAACATAGTGTTGGGCAGTTAACCAGTATTTACCGACATCGATGTTTCGAAATGACCGGAGAAGCCAATGATCAGCAGAGGACATTTATAAGCTGACAATGATACAAGAAAATAAAATCAAAGTTTTCTCAATTAGTATGTTTTGTCATAATAATTTTCCTTGCATGTAATGTTACAGTAAGTCGACAGAATGAATGAATATTAATTGGAAAAAATGTCGCCTGTGTGTAAAAATAATTCAGCACTCACTTTTTAGGTGTAAACAATGGGTCAAAGTGACATGGAATTTCAAGAAAAAGAAACATCTGAAGAAAACAAGCTGGTCGGAGTCTGAAAATCTCACATACACCTTTATCTGATGAGATTTTAGTTGAATTTCCACTACATTATATTCAACCATTACCAGACAGAAGAACTGATAATGTGCAGCTCTTTATAGTGGTAAGACATGTACAGCACATTCTGATTTCGCAATATATTGCAGACCTCTGCTGTAATTATATAATTTATGTTTACAGGATTATCTTCAATTATAAAAAAGGAACATAATTACCACCAGAATTTATGTGAACCAAGTAAGTGTTGTTGTGTATTAACCTTTTGAGTAGCGTAATTAGAGAAACAATAGAAAGACAATGAGTATATATAGTCCTAGTGAGTATATGTATTTTATTTAAGATTGTAACTACTTAATAAATTGATTTTTAACACGGATTTTCTTTATATTTCAGCACCATTAATGACACCAAGAAAACGTCAAGAGACAAGCTGTCCCGATGATACGTCGGAAGCGAAAGTTAATAAAGAAACTTAAATCAAGTCTAACTATTATAAAAAACCACCAAGAGAAAGTTCGTAAAATAGATGAAATAACATCACCTGACTTGAAAAGTGCAATCATCAGTGCAAGTTGCATTAAAATCGGTTCATTAGTTTTGAGATGAGTTATATATGTTAGTCACTAGAAAACTTATTGTTGACTCAATTTATGTTTGTTGCCATTTTTGTGTAACCGTTTGTTTTCTTAAACTTACCAAACAAATAAATAGCATGATTTGTTGAATAAATATGTATTAAAACAATCTGAGTTTTGAATTTTTTTTTTTTTTATTGCATCAAAATATAAATTCCCGATCAACAAAAATTGCCGATATCGATAAATTTTTGCACAACCCAGTACATCACTAGTAATGTCATTATGTTGGCAGTATGTACTCCGCCATAGTTCTGTAATTCTGTTAGGTTGGTATTGATCGAGACGGTCTGTTTCATACATCGGTTTTTTCTATGGGAGTCCCGCCTCTTAACTTTACATACTCCTTGCGTAGAATGACGAAACACGGAGACAGACGTCTTCACGTCTAAAGTAGAACTACACTACGCACCTGCGATCAGGCTCACCCGTCTGATTCCCCACCACCTTCCGCAAATTTTCTGGGACATCGCCTCCGTAGCGTCGCATGGCTTGGCGTCGCGTGGCGTGGATCAAGATCAAGTGTAGCTTTAAAAGTCTAATTTTCATATAAAATGTATGGATATCGATGCGCCCAGATCGGCGTGTGTGGCACACGTGTGCGCAGTGTAGTTCTAGCTTCAACCACTCAACTGAACTAACCACGCGAAAGGGTTCGCGCAGCGTAGGTACAGATTTATGCCTACAAAATGAAGTGCGCCGTCCTATAAGCTATTACATAGATATTTATATTTCTATAAGATATTATAATATCGAATACATGTTATATATACTAATACCGTACTGAACGTACGAAACTGTAGGCCTAAAACCAAAGTACTGAAAACTCAACAACACAAATGATGAAATGTTACGAAATTCTTAAGTTGATGCAATTCGTTGTAAACTTGCCAGTTGTTGCCAGCTCATGTTGACGTTTTCGCCCATTTGTCATTTCTGAATGTACGTGTGTGCTGTGTAGTGTCACAAAATAGATAGGTACAGAAGTCAATCCTATGTATGTACTTCACTTTTCATACCTGCGCTCGGCGTTAGCGCTTGGGTCAGCTTGTGGTGCCAAACTGTCCGAGTGCGACCGGGCGCGGTGATAAATGCCTACCTAATCTGAATTGTAAAAATATTACATGGCCACAAAATAATCTTCTTTTTCTCGGCACGGGGCCTGTTTTGTGTTACGTTAAAACAAACCATCAAAATGCAAGCAAATATCTACTTACCTCTCTGAAACAACTGGTAGCCTAAAAAATAGTCAATTCACTGTTTAATGTTGAATTTAAACAACTGTCCACTGAACAGTTAGAATAAGGTTTGTTTTGTTGGTCTATTTTTCCACAAAAAGTACACAGACGCATATCTCAAAAGGATAGCACTCCACCTCGCATTGAGCTGAATTGAGCCGAGATGTGACGACCATTACCTATAGGCGTCTATTTCACGATAGGTTTTGCTGTCAGTTTTACCACAGTCAATGTTTTGATTGATGAAAAACCTACCGTCTAATGCGATGATTGACGTCTGCATGACGAAAACCTGGCGATGAAATTCCGAATTCAAACATCATTCATGATTGATGGCAACGCCTGCATGACCGTGTGCGGGCGCCATACATAATTCAAGATTGATGGAATTGATTGACACCTGCATGAACGTGTACTGGACGCCTACCATTTATGCGTCTAATGCGATGATTGGCAGTTGACACCTGCATGACCGTGTCTGGTCGCCTATCGTGTCTGTGAGTGGTGTCTAATTTAGTGATGTACCGAGTCGCTGTTTTGGTGAATCGAGTCAACTCGTGTCAATTTATACGGTATCCGAATCATGGCTTGATTCCACCATTCGTTACCAGTACTCAAGTTCTATGTGTGGAATTCGAATGTCGACTCGAGTTCCAGACTCAGAGTCCAGAACTCGAGTCCAGGACCCGAGTCCAGAATTCGAATCCAGGACCCGAGTACATGACTTGGGTCTAGAAATTCAAATCCAGAAGAGTCCGCATGAGACAGCATGTAGTTTAACTTTAGGATAATAACACAACGATAAATAAAACAACCATTTTAATTGTAATCAAATATTTCTAAAAATTATATTTAAAAAAAAACATAGAACATACTAAGGAGGTATCTAGAAACTAGAAATGAGATCAAGTTTTATTTGTTTTATTACAAATCAAAAACAGATCTTTTTTCGTGTAATTGTACGCTTATAAAAAATGCAAACTTAGGTTAACTTAGGTCAAACTTATGTTAGCTTCATTTCATTTCTTCAGTAAACACAGATCAAGTACAAGCTGGACACCTGTAATAAAATCGAGTCAGCGAGTTCAGAATCGATTATTTTTTACTCGAGTCCTGGAATCGAGTAAAGGTTGCGTACTCGAATCAAAATAAATTGAAAGAAAAAGAAAGAAAGAAAACATTTATTTGAGACTCGCACAGGACAAACAACAATAAAATAAAAAACCAACTAAAAAATAAAATAAATAAAAAGAAAAGAAAAAAAAGTGTGATATAAGATAAATTGGTACTCGTGTAAGCGAGTCCAAAGCAGGAATCAAGTCTGACTCGAGTCAAGCCGTACTCGGCACATTACTAGGGTCTATGCGTTGCTTTGTATGTAGATTGACTTCTGTACCTATCTGTTTTGTGGTAGTGTGTACAAAAAAAGTATAAAGTTTCTCTCTTTTATCTGTGTGTGTCGTGGTGTGTGATGGCGTGGAATTGAGAAAGGTTATAAAAAATTATCATGGCCCTAAAAGTGAACAGAGTACCTGAAAATATTGATTTCCCAAAAGAAGAGGAAAAAATTTTGCAATTTTGGAAAGAAATCGATGCATTTCACAGTTGTTTGAAACAGTCAAAAAATAAACCTAGGTGAGGTTCGATTTTGTGTGAGAAACATTACGTATAATCTGTTAAAAATTTAATTTTACTATTATTTAAAGAATTATATTGCATGTACGTTGTGTCATAGTTAAGGACTGTGGACTTTCAGGACATTTACGAGTGCATGATACCATATGGCGACCACCCAGGTTCCATGTGTTATTTGGGACTACCTAAAGGCTTTCCTGTAAAATAGACGCGTACCCTATGCTAATTAAACATAGAGAGCATTGTTATTGAGGTCCAAATTATATGTTTGTTTTCTTTGATCAAATAAATAACTAACCATCTATAATAATAATTAACACACCTTCACAATAATATTTCTTAAAAATTGTATCAGTAATATTTATTTTGATAGCCACTAGCTGTTTCAACTAAAATTGATACCATGGCATAGTATGGTAAACCTTTCAAATACCATAATTAGAGACACAATAGAAAGACAATGAGAGAGTGAATGCCGGTGTTAGCTTGGGGTTTAATGAATTAAATAACTAATTGGTTAAAACTCAAATGTTCAGAATTTAAAAAGTAGTAATGTTCTTTATTGTACACCAATAATAACAAAGCCAATGATTAAAAATCTTTTTCAATAATTTTAGCTAAACTTTATGTAATTCAATGTGGTGATTCTGAAAAGAATAAAAAAAAGTTGTAGGCAACATCCAGCAATTTCTCACATTTCAATATAAGATAACAATTAATTTTATTAACTAAAATGTAGGATCTTTTAATCATTTAAATTCATTATGTTTGGCAATATATTTCAATGTTATTTGATGGGTAGTTCTGATAAATTGCATGGATGTTTGTTTTCTTTAGGTTGATATACCCTTGCCTTGCAGAGTTTAACCTACAACATTTATTAATTATGCTCTAATATGGCTAATCATAGTTGTAAAAATTCTCCCAATAGGTTTTTGTTATTATATATTATATGGTGATTTTGTAATTAAAATACCTCAAAGGAACATTACCGAATTTGTAAAAAAAGTTATTTTCGCATATTTTGGTGTTAAAATCGGTAACCAAGATAAACTTTGAGTTCCTTACAAAGTTTGTGTCGAGGATCTTCGGAACTGGTTTTAGAAAGATAAGAACACTTTTAAATTTACAGTACCCATGGTATGGAGAGAACAGAAAAATCATTTATACAATTTTTCTTCTCGATTCATTTCTTGCATATCCATCTTGACTTTTTCCTGATTACTTAGGCGATGTGAGTGAAAAGCTGGGGGTACGGATTCACCAGGACATAAAATAGGTAGAAAAACTATACCAAAGCCTGTGGAATATCAATATAATGGTTGATTACTGTTGGTGTCAACAAAACTCATTACATCGGAGAAAAAGTTATACAATAAATTTTACAGAGAAAAGGGACAGAAAATACAAAAAAATGAGCACTTAATGTTTGCATTATAATAATTCAATGTTTTTCTTAGTAAACATTGGAAACCAATAAACAAGAAGCTTCGTTTTTAATATTTATTTATCAATATTCCCCTTCTTTCTGAAATTACGATGGGTGTCGTCATATTGTGTGAGAATCGTGGGTGATAACAAAAACTAATACTAAATACATTTTTAGCACCCAAAATGCATAGGATTTAGGTAAATTGGTGTAATTAGATTTTATTAAAAAAAAAAGTTGGCCTGTGTAATAAAAGAGCAGCTTAGAGCAGACTGTCAATTTTGTAGTAGGTAGTTGGGTACAATGTTTTAATTCATGAAGGTAGATTGGTTTTAACTGTTGTGTGTTATTTATTGTTTCTGTTGAAAACTCTAATGTGCCCATTAATGGTTATTTTAATGCATACAGAAATAATGACCACCATGTTCTTATTTATTTATTTATTATCTTCCTTACAACTTAGTAGGGTGCCTTAGAGTAGGCTATAGGTATATATTTGTATATTTTAAGTATTGTGTTTTTTTTATATTTATTGAATTTAGTATGTAAGGTATTATTATCATAATAACTATGATGTAGTTAAGTACAATTAGATTATTTTTTCTCTATAAGTTTTATAATTGTAAGTTCATTTTAAGACCACACTATCGCGATAACATAAAATAAATAATAGCTTTTTTGCGCATTCACTCGAAATACACGTAAATAAATCAATCTTGATGTGAAGTTCATTTATAACCCGAATTGCGCGGGTCAATGGTGTTTTGGCAAGAAGATTGGTCCTGGCAACCAACACGGCTAGCTGCGGTTGGCGGCGCCGCTTCCACACATAGCGGTTAGGTACACAAAACTCAGGTGTTACAGCACTCCTGAATTATTCTCAATGCCACGAAGTAATCTAACCAGATAGGAAACAAGCGTGAATTCACGTCGTACCTTCAGTTGATTGTGACTTATACATCATAATCAATAAATTTTACACTCAATAACTGGTTTCAAATGGTCTATAAAGGGGTGACCCTACGGTTGCAAACTGGCGTTCCAACCAAGGTGACCTTGGTTTATGTGTTTGGTTTGTGTTACGGCTACATGGATGTAAACCACACGCCAACACGTTCGGTGGTCGGGAGAACGCGCCTCCCAACCAAGGGCGTTGAAGGTTTACAACTGCTTTCTACACAGATTGAAACTAGCAAGGTCACCTTGATTGGGACGTTGGTTTGCAACCATATTCGGACATAAGACATATATTATAAGAGTTTTAAATTATCTAAGTGTTTTCCCGATATAATACTTTGCAATAATAGTATTCAGCCCTGTCAATATATTCTTTATTGCTGTTATCATGGTTATATTGTACAACTTATTTATTTTACAGGTATTCCTTTTACGATGGGCCGCCTTTTGCTACTGGACTTCCACATTATGGCCATATCCTTGCTGGAACTATCAAGGATGTTGTCACCAGATACGCACACCAACAGGTATCATACCATTAACACTATACCTGTTTTAATTGTGCTCAGTAAAGTCTGCAAATATTTGTTTCTTAATGGTCTACTTTTTTTTGCTTTTATTTTTCAATAAATCACTGGATGTCTTTCCTAAATATATTTCTGGCACAAATATTAGAAAAAAAAAAAATATCAATCTGCCTAGATTTTTTCCAATTTTGTTTGGGATGGCTTTTGGTCAAACTAGCTGTAGTTTTTTTTTCATATTGACTACCTAATTGAGGTTTACAACCCAGTAACTGCGTAGGTAACACAATACCCCTTGGCAAGATATTCTGGCCTCTGATTATCCGTAATGACTCTCAGAATTCTACAAATGAGAGCCAGGATCAATGGCTTAACGTGCTTTTTGACGCACCAAGGAATTTTTATATTTTAAGATAGTCACCTATCCGCAGAACGATCTCTGCAAGCTTTGCTTGACTTGACAAGAGCTCCTAAACTACAGAACTGGTGAGGCTCCCGGGAATCCGATAGGTGTTAAGTGTCGCTATAACGACCGTTCCTGTGCATCTAGATGACACTTAGGGGAGGACTATGTGTAATAGTCGACGTCTTTCTGCTGAAATGGTCAATCATTCTAATTTAATCAAGATTCTCGAGAAATCTAATTCAATAATTCTCGCGCCTCGAGACATCGGGAGCGACCCGTGCGCTAAAAGATATAAAAACTAAATTATAATTTAATATAACTTTGTTAAATTGTACTTTTAGGGGTATCACGTAGAAAGGCGATTTGGATGGGATTGTCATGGACTTCCTGTAGAGTTTGAAATTGACAAAGCTTTGGAAATTAAAGGTCCAGAAGATGTGGCGAAAATGGGCATCGACAAATACAATGCGGAATGCCGTAAAATTGTTATGAAATATGCTGGGGACTGGGAAATGATCATTACGAGAATGGGCCGTTGGATCGGTAAGTTTGAATTCACAACAAATTGTATTTTGTTACGTAGTAACTTATTACCAATTGTAAATGACATTTTACTTATTCCAGATTTCAAGAATGATTATAAAACCCTTTACCCGTGGTTTATGGAGTCCATCTGGTGGGTATTCAAAGAGCTATATAACAAAGGCTTGGTGTACCAAGGTGTGAAAGTAATGCCTTACTCCACAGCCTGTTCCACCCCTCTGTCCAACTTTGAGTCTGGACAGAACTACAAGGATGTTGTAGACCCTGCAGTTGTAGTGTCATTCCCTACAGCTGAAGGGTTTGCTCTGCTTGCTTGGACCACAACGCCATGGACTCTTCCCAGCAACTTAGCCCTTTGTGTCAACCCAAAACTGGTTTATCTAAAAGTGAAAGAAAAGAGCACTGGTAATTGTTACGTACTCCAAGAATCAAGATTACCTGCTGTATTCAAAAATGTTGAAGATTTTGATGTTCTTGAGAAATTTGTGGGAGAGAAACTTAGAGGAATAAAGTATACGCCTATTTTTGATTACTTTGTAAACCAATGTCCTAACGGATTTCAAGTGCTGGTTGACAATTACGTAACGGACGACTCTGGTACCGGTATCGTACATCAAGCGCCATACTTTGGTGAAGACGATTTCAGGGTTTGTCTAGCAGCAGGTATCATTACTCGGGATCAAGATATTATTTGCCCTGTCGATCCGAGTGGTAGGTTTATGGAGCCAGTCAAAGACTTCTTCGGACAGCACGTTAAGGATGCCGACAAAAATATTATTGCTAATTTGAAGGCTCGCAATAGACTTATACAAGTAGGACAAATTAAGCATAGCTATCCATTTTGCTGGCGTTCAGAAACTCCACTCATCTACAAAGCTGTGCCATCTTGGTTTGTTCGAGTTGAACAAATGAGTCAGGAACTTTTAAAATCTTGTGAAGCAACCTACTGGGTTCCTGAATATGTGAAAGAGAAGAGATTTAAAAATTGGCTCAAGGAAGCTCGTGATTGGGCTATTAGTCGTAATAGGTACTGGGGTACACCAATTCCTTTATGGATTTCGAGCGATAGACAAGAGGTAGTTTGTGTTGGCAGCATTGCGGAATTAGAAGCGCTGACTGGTAAAGAAGTAAAAGATTTACATAGGGAAAGCATTGATCATTTGGAGATCCCGTCGTCACGACCCGGGCAGCCGCCACTAAAAAGGGTTTCTGAAGTGTTCGACTGTTGGTTCGAGTCAGGCTCTATGCCGTATGCGCAATGCCACTATCCATTCGAAAATAAAAAGGAGTTTGACGATGTATTTCCCGCTAATTTCATTGCTGAAGGTATAGACCAGACAAGAGGATGGTTTTACACTCTCATTGTTTTATCCACAGCACTATTTAAAAAGCCACCGTTTAAAAACTTGATTGCAAATGGTTTAGTTTTAGCCTCGGATGGTCAAAAAATGTCAAAGAGAAAGAAAAACTATCCTGATCCTCTAGAAGTAGTTAGAAAATACGGCGCTGATGCATTACGTCTTTATCTCGTCAATTCTCCAGTAGTTAAAGCAGAGAATCTGCGATTTAAAGAAGAAGGTGTCAGGGATATCATTAAAGATGTATTTTTTCCGTGGTACAATGCTTTTAGATTCCTTATGCAAAATGTTGAAAGAATCGTCCAAGAGGATAAAATCGACTATAGGTTTAACGAAAAGGCAGTAAGAGAAAACGTCATGGATAAGTGGATAACATCGTTTACACAATCTCTGATCCAATTCGTAAAAAAAGAGATGGCGGCATATAGATTATATACTGTTGTGCCAAGGTTGACCAAGTTTATTGATCATCTCACCAACTGGTATTTAAGAATGAACAGGAAAAGGTTGAAGGGAGAAAGTGGTGTTAAGGACTGTCAAGTCGCTTTAGATACATTATTTGGTGTATTATTTGATATGGTACGAGTGATGGCACCTTTTACCCCTTTCCTTACTGAACTGATGTACAAGACCCTTCGACAGCTTTTACCTGGTGATTCACTGGATAGTGTACACTTCAACATGATATCGGATCCCAAGATAGAATTGGTAGACACTAACATAGAAAGGGCTGTTCAAAGAATGCAGGCTGTGATCGAATTGGGAAGAGTTGTTAGAGACAGGAAAACGGTACCGATCAAATATCCTTTGCCAGAAATGGTTGTTATTCACCGCGACGCTACTTATTTGGATGATGTGAAATCCTTGGAGCAATATGTCCTAGAAGAATTAAATATAAAAAAATTGTATTTAACAAGTGACAAAGAAAAGTATGGCATTACACTGAGAGCAGAGCCAGATCATAAAATTCTTGGGACAAGATTGAAAGGCGATTTCAAGGCTGTCACTCAAGGATTGAAGGACCTAAACAACCAGCAGTGCGAAAAACTTATTGCCGACGGATTTTTAGAATTAGTTGGACATCGCATTGATGTCTCTGAAGTGAGGATGATATTCCAGGCTCAGGGCAACGATCAGTACGAAGCACACAGTGATAATGATGTGCTGATTCTTCTCAATGTTACTCCTGATCAGGATATGCTCGACGAAGGTTTTGCTCGAGAGGTAATAAATAGAGTTCAAAGGTTACGCAAGAAAGCCCATTTAGTACCGACAGATGATGTCAACATTTACTTCTCTGTGAATAAGTCCAGCGATATTGTGCGTATTATAAACTTGCATCGTGAGTTTATTGAGAGTACAGTGAAGGGGCCACTGATCCCGATTGAACAGATCACGCCATCTATGCCTGTAGTTATAGAAGAAACTCAAGAAGTCAAAGGTTCTTTGTTAAAGTTGATTATAACATGGAGGAAGGAAGTAGAAGTGCCCGCAAACCCTTGGGCGAATGTCGTTCTACAAGATTTAACACCTCGGTTTGGTGTTTCGAGCAAACAAGGTAGTCTTATACTTAAGGATAAAATGAATAAGTTTATAAGTGTAGAAAACCTTTACCATGAGGTTACTGTTCTCTTTGGTCTGTATGGTTTGAAGTTCACATTATGGTGTAATGGGGTTGAGGTAAAAGACACTACAAACTTAAATTCTAAAACGTTGGTCGCTTCTCCGAATAAACCTAAAGATTCCGAATCTAAAACCAGCCCGTTCTGTAAATTTGTTAATGTCGCGAATGGCATAAGATCAGCTACATTATTCTTAGAAAATCCGGTAGGAAGACCGACTTTAAATCAGGACGAAGCTTTAAAGTTCATTACGGATTACTTGGGAATTAAAGCGACTGATGTCGATAAAAAAATATTTAAATAATTGTGTATTGTGACTGTGTGCTTAGTTTCAACATCTTTTAAATCTAAATTTTACCTATAATACCTCTGCATTAGCCTTTCGTGTGCCTTGCTTGTGGTAATAATTACCGCCGTAAGCGTGCGTTACAAAAATAAAACCTGTCTTTTCTTGCCCGAGACAGATTTATTATTCAAAACACTTTCAATTCAAAGAAAAGTAGACCCAAACATTCAAAGAATAATGTAGGTACAAAATCACAAAGTTTTTAGGTTTGGACTTTGATTCACGTTTAGACACCATAGTAAAGATTTTTCGAAAGTTCCCATCAAACACACGAATGTTAGTTACCTACTAAAAATAAACATTATAGTTTTGTCCATGCTAAAATAATTAACCAATCCAGCCTTCAGTATTGTTCAATATACTACAATGTTGTTCTCGTAGAAACATGGTAGGCTTTATCGCGTGCTATGCATGTCTATTGTTAGAGGCTTATATTTGTTATTTATCTATAATAATATGCCTTTACTCAGATATGGTTAAGTTTTAAAGTCTAAACAGAAATATATTCTTATAATGAGCCTGTCAAGCACCCTAACTTACCTACCCACATTTCAGTTTGTGGGCTTTTAGCCTAATAAAACTTCGATTATAATTATAGAAAATTCAGTACATGCCTAACTGCGTCGTCCATTATAGGACGTCTCCTAGTTGATATGATGGTACTGAAGCGTGCTGTGTTTGCTAAGGGTAAGGCAATTTTCATATAAAGGTAAGTAGAATGCAGACACAGTCAAATTATAGAACGTTAAAATGTGTGTGGGTTAAGTGACTGTACGGACGTCTCCATAATATAGCGTTTTAATCTTTGATTCGTCTCACTTGTCTTATATTTTAATAAATTATTGTTGAATCCCCGTTCTTCTTTCATTGTGCCTCCTGCAGTAATCTATAATTATAATAAATCTGTAGAAGTGAAAATTCTGTACATTGAAAATATCAAAAAAATAAATGGCAGGGGGTGTTACTAGAGCGACACCGAACCCAAAACTGTGATGAAAAAAATTTTGTGTCTGTCTGGCTGTTTGTTCAGGCATCACGCAAAAACTACCGGTTCGATTAAGATGAAAATTGGTATAATTATTCTTTAATATCCAGGGCACCACCGGGTTTTATCCCGAAAAAGTATATACAATAAAAAACAAACTTAATTTTGCGGTTCGATCTCTAGACCCGATTACTTTAACAACCGCAAATAATAAGTTTGTCGTAGGTTACGTCACCCGCAGTGAAGTTCACAAAGGGGCGGTGCACACGGCTAAGATCTTAAGTCCAATATCGCTCGCCATACAATTCAATGGAATTCAATTCACACACGACAAAGACAATAAATAATATTTCATATTACCTAATAAAACTATTGTCGACTTCTACGCGAACGAAGTCGCGGGCAAAAGCAAGTCTATCTAATAAATAAATATCTTTTATCACAGTGTTTATGGTGTTGCAATCCTCCGAAACAGTGCGACCGATTTTAATGTTTTTTATTTTGTATATTTTTAAAGGTATGAGAATCGGTCGTAAAGTATTTTCACCCTCCTAATCAACCCCTCCCCCCTAGCGCACGACTTAGGCAGCCACCGCCGCAGCTTCAAGCGGTTGACTAACAGCGAGTGCTAATAAATAAATAATATATTTATCTAGGACATATTTTATTAAGTTAAAAATAATAATTTTGATTATTAACTGATTTTAGTGTTTTTGTTTCGATTTATACTTACACATTTTTTTTGATAATTTACATGGCAGAACATTTGCCGTGTCAACTAGAAATGATATAGAAATCAATCTAGTTTTTGTTTTTTTCGGGTGGGAAAATCATCTAATGACATCCCCGCTCTTGGGCGGTGCGGGGGATAGTGTCAACTTACTAAAAACCCACTCCTGTTCCTTCTTTGCCATTTTTTTCCAGGGCCCCGGGGATCTCTTTCGCATCACCCATAGCCCCAGTAGGCTTTATGGCACATAAATAAAACAATAGCTATGAGTTAAACTTTATTTTAAATGTTTCCTTCATAAATAAAACAAAATAAGCATTGAACATTGTTCATTCAACTAGTATATCGTAACAGGTGCAGTGAATTACAACTCATTTAAAATGTGGCTTCCCTAACAAGATAGGGTTGTGGCGTACATTATAAGTACGTATGTGATAAGCGAAGCGATACGAGGCATTAATTACCTGTTTGCGCGCCTCACTCAATTGTGATACGCTGCGATCAACCTGATTTCAAATAGATAATTTACACATACACATCACAGCTATAAATATACGACAAGTAATGTGCTAGATACAGAAAACTAACAATACCCACCGGCTACAGTTGTTTGTAATGTAAACTTACATTGATTAGACAATAATTGACTTATTGAATAGGTGTTACATCATGACCGGTGATCGCAAGAACCTTATTAGAACTATTCAGTATGACCTTTGCACCCCATGTGTATTATTGTGCGAATTTCATTCATAAAGCCTAAATTTGGTAACTAACTATATTGAATTTGATATAATTGTTATGTAGCAGCTATACAAATATGTTCGATAGAATAAACTTTGGTGTTCAGTCATTAACCTAAACAATATTACAAATAGTTAACCAAAGTAAAACAACGAAACCAATGTCTTTTATTTCACTCAGAATAGGGTTTCATTAAAATGAACATGTTATATTTAGTCAACGGATTTAATAATATGACTAACATCAATATTATGAATTATTTGCTATTAGGTAGTGATTATTACTAACGTGTTAGTATTAAGTGTTATACATGGGATTGTGTAAGTTATTTTGCTAGATTTCACTAATTCAACAATAAATAAATTTGAAAATATACATAGATATAGGATATTTAAAATTACAATAGTTTTTTTTGTTAATAAATTGGAAAATTTGCTATATTTTGTTTAGCATATCACTGTATGTATCACAAGCGCAGTTTAGATATACATAGAACACATTGCAGGCTATACAGATTCTAAAATATTTTTGTTATTTCCATCACCACACACGCATAATACTGTTAAAATAAAGCACAGGAAAGTACACAAAATATTTGATAATTTTATTTTTATTGCTTCGTTTAGAAATGCTTTAATGGAAAAAAATATTGCTTTAAAAATAACATGAACGTATAATCTCGAATACATCACATATAGAATACATAGATAACGATATAATTCTTACTACTAGAAACATGAGGTGCCATATAAGGAGATTAAGTATATTAATGTTATATGAAATACGATGCTGACCGATTGCCTTCAAACATGTTACAGTAAGCCAACGACGATTTATTTGGGATAGATCGATATATACCTATGTATTTAATAAATTATATTTTATTATGCGTCAACAATTGTAACTCACATCATAAGCTATATCGTTAAAAGAGCTAAACTGTTATCTAGTAAAGGCTTCGACGTCGTCAGTAGTCGGATTCATAAGTTAGCATCGAGTTAGTTATTGCACTTTACACTAAAAAATACACCACATCATATAATATTTTTACACTAAAGTACTCCCTACCGCCGCGCTGCGTATGCGCACGAATTAGGCCAGCCACCGCCGCAGCTCCAGCCGATCGACTAACAGCGAGTGCTAATAAATAAATTATATATTTATCTAGGACATGTTTTATTAAGTTAAAAATAGCGAATATTTCACATTAGAAATAACTAAAGATTCATTAACATTTTAAATACATTATAAGATACAACATCGCCTACTCAGTGACTAGTCTAACGGCGTATAATGATCATCATACTCGTAACATTTGAATAGCAACAACGATAAATAGATACATCACAAGGGGGCGTAAGGCTAGACGAGGCGTGCCGGGCCAGATTATGCTCTATACTGCGTCTCGCTTGCCTACAACAAAGATGACATTAGTAGAATTTCACGCAGATTCGCAGTAGGAGTCCCTGTTCAAGTAAAAAGTACGTACTGTGTATCGACGTCACTGGCGTGCGTTAATACTGCGGCTGATGAGGCAGCGGCGAGTCTCTCTCCGGCAACTTCCGAACTTTCATCGTACCGTCCGCGCCACACGAGAACAGACGGCCGGCGTTGTCTGTAGACAAACATTAATGGGCGACGTGATTTAAGTTTCTAGTAATACTCAAACAAAAAAATATCGTCTTTTATAGGTACCAAGAATTGGCGACATGACATAAGAATATTAAAATAGTCAAGTAACTGTACCGATATGTATTTGCGTGACACCCTGGCCGATGTGCTTGAAGAAGGAGCTTCTAGCGTGTTCCCCGGCGAACGTGTATAGCAACTGATGCGTCGTCAGAGAGAACACCTGGAAAATAAAATGAAGGTAATGTTGCAGGTAAGTTTTGATAGAATTAATAGATGATAGGAGAAGTTTCTGTCAATTGCAATGATGAGGTACTATATTAATTGATACTGATATAAATGAGCAATTTTTCGCGACCCTGCCCCTCCATAATAGATTGTAAGTGCTGTGGATGTTTCTATTTCGATCGGTTAACAGTGAAAGGTCTCGTTAGATTGCTGTCTTTTTTTCTCCGGGCGGAGCGAGAAGACTAGAATCCATTTGTGTTCCATTAATTGCGGTCCAGGGCCATGGTAACTATTTGGAACATTCCCGCAGCCCTATTAAATGGCTATCTTGCGCTCACAATTTAGTTTCAAAACATGGATGTGTATGTGTTTTTGAAAATAACCTAATTACCCACACTACCTTAATTTCCCACACTTATAGTTTCATTTGTGCTTCAACTACCTAGTATGTACTAGTATTTCTGAAATGGACTTAATATACACTAGCACAATACACAAATATGGTATTTGCTTATAGAGAAATAATATCGATTGGAAAAAAGAATTTGCAAGGAGCAGGAAATATTGAAACAATAGTATAGAATAATAATAATATTTCACAACTTTCACACAACGCCATCTAGTCCCAAACTAAGCAGAGCTTGTGGTATGAATACTAGAAAACTGATAAACATACTTATATATTTCTAAATACATACATCGTCCTCATCACACTAACATTTGTCCTGGGTGGGAATCGAACCCACGACCTCCGGCGTAGCAGTCAGGGCCGCTGACCACTAGCCCAACATGCCAGTCCGCGCCGACCAGAATGCTAGCAAGTAGCAACACTTACTTTAATATCTCCATCAGCGGCTCCAATAGCATAATAGTCCTCTCTGGGCGACAGCGCGACGCACTTGATGGGCGCATGGTGCGCGTGCAGCCGATGCCTGACTGCGCGCGTACGCAGGTCCCATACGAGGACGTCGCCGCGGCGCCCGCACGACACCAGTGCGCTCAGCGAGCCCGCCCACACCACGCATGCTGCGCCGCCCTCGTGGCAGGTCCACGCTAGAAAGAGGGTTATCAATATAGATTATAAAGAATTAAACAGAAGAACGAATAAAATATCATTGATGCTTTCTAAAGGGAATGTCATACTTATGGACTAAAACCTATCTGTGTTCCTTTAATTGCCCTTTGCGTTCTAGAGGAACGATAGCTCTTTCGAACAATACCGCAACCCAGAGGACTAGAAATTTTGTTTTCTAATCGGAAATAAAAAGTCAAGTAGGCAAGTCAAAAAAAAAATATTTAAAAATCATACTCACAAACCACTAAAGCTTTCTTGGTGGGCATCAGTGTGTCCCATATGGCAACGTTTTTACTCTCGGAGCTATGTCCAGCTGAAATAATTGCATACAATTTAGCAGTGCACAAAATGGCTAAAGAAATGAAACTTCAATTGAAATGAATAAATGTGTTTTACCTGTAGCTACTAAACTGCAGGAACCGAGAAATACGAAATCGCTAATTCCTTTGCTGTGACATTGATGGGTCTGTAATAAAAATTATTATTGAGGGACCTAGCAGTGACATATCGCCTGACAAGTTACAAAATGTATGGGTAAATAAACAAACTGATTGGTATTGGTCTTTCTAAGGATCCATCGAGTTGCAATAACGCCTTTTAAGAAAACTGAATACATCCTTCATTCGTGAGTTTCAAAGAGCATAAAAATAACTTACAAAGAATGGTCTCGGCGATGCTTGTGGGTGTCCCGCCTGATGCGGCGCTGGGTGCAGCTGCCACATCGCCAGGTTACCGTCCGCATCGGACGCGGCAAACTTGTTGCCGTAGTCTGAGAACCTTACGCGTGTGACCTTTGCAAAGGCGCCGGGGGCCCGAGGAGACCATACACAGGAGGGGTGGCCCCACTCCCACAGTTGGACTGAGCCGTCAGCTCCGCCCGTGAGGTCTGGAAGATTATATAAGTGTAGCTAGTGTAGAGAATACAGATGTCCGACATAATATGATTGATTAGAATGACGATGTAATTTCGAGATGTTAATGTATATTACAATCTTAGTTAGTTTCATCAATTGACTATGTGTTTACTTTGTACTAATATAATCGATGTCTATGCTGCGAGGTAAACTAAGTCTTAAATATTTTATGGAATAGTAAATCCGTATTCCTGCCCAAGACCTTGCATATGACAAAAATGTGTCGTGTTCGTAAGCTAAAATGACACTGGAATAATTTCAAATACAGCATCCACTTACACAATGGTTGTGAGGGATGCGCTGCCATCCTTTTGATGTTGTCGATTTTGTGTTTCAGCACCTAAATATAACATTTAAATTACAAAAACATTTTATAAAATCCATGATATTCCATTGACGGCAACTTGAACATGTTAGGTTGGTTAGTAACATAGACACCATCATGCATCACATATATTTATAAAACAAATGTGCAATAGACAATGCAACATACATTAGCAAAAAGACAGTGGAAACTTAACAAAATAATTCTGAAACACTAGTCAGAAACATCTAAATGGACTGCTTCAACGAAAAAAAACGTGACCTGAACATAAAAAACCGCTACTCTTGAGAACTGCTGCAAAATGAGGACAGATGAGAAAACAAACTGGCACAACTATGTGAACAGCCTATACGAGAAATGAGAAACCAAAAATAATAAAAAAAACGAAAGAAATAATCATGGGAGACGAAAAAAAATCCAACAAAAAAAAAAAATGTAGGTACATCGAGCTAGAAATAAATTTTGGGGAGTGCGACCGCTGGCTAGGGATGTGACGTAGGTAAACCAAGATGGCGGAGGAGTGGCTAGGGTTGTCACTGACCGGTTTCATGAGAAGCTTCGAACGATGCAGCACCAGTCGACAGTATTTCGGGTCGTGGCAACCCGGGAACTGTAGACCCTTCACCTGCGATCAACACTCAATTATACCGAACATACATTCATACACTTTTAAAGACAAGAGGGCCACGTCTTGAGTAATTCGATTTTTTTTTTGTTACACTACCTGTAATTATAAAGATCGCTGTGAATCTACAGTAAATGATACCATTACCTACCCTGTTTCCTATAAAAAAGACTTAAAAACTAATTTAGTGTCCTTACACTGTTATTTACTATATATATTCTTTTTTAATATTCATACAAATAAAAATAGAACTCGCACAATATAATCTCTGGTTCTCCATAGTGTATAGATTAGGAGAGTAGGTGTGAAAAGAGATTAGAAGGAAAGCGCGGGCGAAGCGCGAGGCGACACGAGACATTATAACAAGTACAGACACGCACACAATAACCACACCACGTTAATATGACTCAGCATCTTTTTAGGCGTCTACTGGGTGAATAAATGTTGCGAGACTTCTGAGGGGCTACTGCGTATTAGTAGACTACAACAAGTTACGATAACAAAGCATGTCTTTTACCAACTTGTAACAAATATGTTTGAATAGATGATAAAGAAAGTCAAGCACTGTTGTCAATGCTGTATATTAAAGGACGAGCTTCAAAAAACTTATTCAGAGTTAAAGAAACTATAAAAATTACGCCAGCCAATCGCGTGTGGCAACGGTTCTCACGCCCCAACCGTAAGGCGTGCGCTTGCGGACGGCGAGCAATGGGTAGCTTGCCGTCCAACCGTCCGAACCGAGCCCAAGTCGCCGACGGCGTGTACTGTACCACACTCGCCTACAGGAGATGTCAGAAACTGTAGGGGCCCAGCAGGGTCGAAGCCTACTGGGGCCAAGGGTCTGATTCTGAAAGGAAGACTCGGCCTTGGTACGAAAGGCAACGAAGGAACAGGAGTGGGTTTTTAGTCAGTAAAAGTCTGACACTATTTCCTGCTCTATACGCCCAAGAGCGTAGGAAGTCATAAGATGATTTTCTCACAGAAAAAAAAAATGTGGCTAACCCCGTGGTCAAAGCAAGTGGTTAACCCCATAGTCAAAGCAAGTGATAACATTTTTTTTTTTAACTTATTCCTAGGTATTACATGTCATATCGTTACCCATCATGTCTATAGTTTCGCTAATTAGTATCTCTTTCTGAAATTACGGTTTTTAAATTGCTATAGTTGACCTAAAAATCTATAAATAGATTTTTTTTAAACTCTTTTACACGTCAATTTTTTTGTCAATTTTAACTAGATGAAACCGGCGCATTACAATAAGATTCTTCGCTTTTAACATTGATTCACCCAGCAGTACCATTCTTAGTGCATTAGTTATTACGTGCACGTACTGTAACGATATACGCTTCTAGGCCTGTCGGTACTCTGCTTAAACGCCGCTCCTGTTAGGATGTTATATTCATAGTTATTTGTTAGTAACGTTGTGTAATTGGAAGGATATTTCTAACTTCCTTTAAGCAACATGCTATGTCAAGGTCTAGCAAGTAACCTTTCATTCACCATCCACTGTTTAAAATTAAACTTATAAAAAATATTAGCTCGTTCAGATCAGGTGTCGAAGAGGCACGCAGACTTTAGAGCGAAGGCTTTTAAGACCTTAAAACAATTCATCGAAAATTCTTGAGATTTATAGATTTTTATGACATAAAATTTAATACAAAGCCGGTTAGTTCATAACAACCAGTTATTTCGTTAAGTAATTAAAGCCTAAGTTAATTATGTTATTTGTATTAGGGACGTACTTCGTTTCTATCGATAATTTGCAATCGATCAGAAAAAAAAAATATGACCGAGGCGTATTTCGTCCATTCAGTCAAGTAAATTAGAGAAAATATATTATTTTTATCTAATATAAATAATTTAACAAATAAATTATACATAGTTATTTTTCGAGGGGGCAAGCGAATTTCAATAGAAAAGAAGAACGTCGTATTAATATATTTTCCAACGTTCAACTAGCAAGCTGGTTGCAAGTAATTTTATAATCTAACGCGTTTATAATGTAAGCATGTTATACGTGGGGCATACTGAAAGTCTATGGTTTTGGTCACTTACAATAAAATAATAAAAAAACAATTATAGAATTCTAAAATGGAACTCTTTGCAAACATGTTACTTTTAAATTTGCGAGACTGTCATTTATTTTTTCATTGTAGCATCCTTTCGATGATTGTGTGTCGCTATCAAAATGAATTTAACTCGTGAACATTTTCGTTCAATGATTTTTTATGATTTTCGTTGTGGCTTTAAAATCCGAGCATGGTCTCAGGTATAATTCACAGAAAAGTGAAATACTGATTTTTCGGGCAGGAAAACAGGGACCTGGTAAGGTGCCTCCGATCATGGTCGATGGAACCGCATTACAGCTAGTTCAGAAATTTAAATATCTGGGTCATCTAGTCACTTGAAAGATGACTTAAATATAGAACGACAACGTAGGACATTGTTGGTGTGGAGCAATATGCTGGCCCGTATTTTCGCTCGGTGTACTAAGGAAGTTAAAATTACTCTTTTTAGAGCATACTGCCAATAATTTTACTCGAGCAGCATGTGGGTTCGCAACGAGCCTACAGCGTCTTGCGTATTCAGTATAATAATGCTTTGAGAATGCTGTTGGGATTGCCGCGCCACTGTAGTGTGTCACAAATGTTCGCAAATGCGCGCGTTGACGGCTTTCACGCTATAATGCGTAAGAAAGTGGCGTCATTATTTCAAAGGCTGCGCGGTAGTACGAACTGCATTTTGCAAATGATTGCATTCCGTCACGACTATCCCATACAGAGACACTGGGTTCGAATAGTTACGGGAAGGTTGTAATAGATAATATTATACTATGTACCTACAAACATAGATCTTAAGAATATTGTTACTAACACTCATATGGATCTCAATCCGAAATAAATGGATATTATTATTATTATTCATAAGTCAACAACGAACCTCTTGCTGAGTTTTTTAATAAATGGATCGAAGAATCAATATTTCCTGACCAGTTAAAACTGGCCAAGGTACTTCTGATACACAAAACGGGCACTAAGACCGATCCAAAAAATACCGTCCCATATCCCTACTCCGAACCATATCAAAATTCTTTGAAAACATTATTAAAACTAGACCGATGTTAAAAATCATTAATCTGAGACGATTTGGACATCAGTAAGGAGTCGGTACCTCGGATGCTATGAATACTTTAATAAACGACATAGTAAATTAAATGAAAAAATGAAAGTAACCGGACTATTTGTTGACCTCAGTTCCGCTTCCCCACATTCCGCTAAGGTAACAAAAACCTTTTAAGGCTTCAAATGTGGAACTGATGTCGGCTCTGCCTTACAGCCCGGACCTCGCACTTCTATTTGTTTCCATAAATTAAAGACAAACTTAGAGGCACACGTTTTACGAGCACTGAATCGACGGTTAATGCGTTCCATAAAGCCATTGAAGAGATCCCTAAAGAAGACTGGTCCAACTGCTTTGTACAGTGGTTTCAGCGAATGTTATAATGCATTAATTGCGAGAGAGAATATTTTGAAAAACAATAGTATCGAAGTCTTATATCTATGCAGTCTTATTTATCAGAATCCAGAATCTTTCAGTATGCCCTAAGTATAATAATTCATTATCACATTATATTTGACTGATACAGCATACTATATTTGGAGATTAAACTGTCATTGATAAAAAATAATATATAGGGCATTAAAAACCCAACAAACACGTATATCGCCTTTAACCTTGATTGATTGGTAAAAGTGCAATTAATTTTATAGATGATAGGCAAGCGTATGCATTGATAAAAGAGAAATTTCGGTGCTACCCAGGCGATTTCCACCAACACAATTTTACGTAGGGAAATATAAGGGTTAACACCCTTATATTTCCACAGTAACAAGCAGATAACAAGTCCAACCCTGACCCAATTACCAGAGTCATGGCTATAAGATAAAAAAACCATGGCTACTTAACATAATGAAGTCACAAATCATTCATTTATATATAGTCCACTGTGTAGATACGAGTATCAAAGATATTCCAAAAAAAATTATAAAAAACCTTGTTATCTATAGATGTTCATGTTCAATCTGCCTGTAAACAACAGGATAAAATGTTCGGTGATTTAATAAAATGGCTGTACTTACAACGCTAGCTCCTCGTCCCGTTTGACTGGCCATGCCGACGGGCACTTGAGGCGCGTTGGGGTTTAGCGGCGAACTGTTGCCGGTGCCTGGCACTGAACCGCTGTTTGGCCTGTACAAAAGGCCATTTTCTTTGAATTGTTAACATTAACTCGTAACTTCTCTTGCTCTGAGTGGAGCAAGAGGGAGTGTCAGACTTACTGAGTAAAGCTAAAACAACGGCCTACAGTTGCCTTTAGCGTTCCACGGCCGCGGTGACTCATTCGAGCAATCCCGCAGTAGTGAGAGATTTCTACTGTTGCTGAATTTTCTGGGCGTGATAGTTGGTTCTTTTTTGTACACATAGTTATATTATGTAGTTTTTCTTCTTCTTTTATATAAGAAACCATTAACCTTCGTACCTAAATAAAGTAAAGGTGAATGCTATTGCAATTTGCAGTACTGAACTTTATTCACCTTATGTACGAAATATAAGGGTTGAGACAGAGTGCAAATGCAATTTTACCCTGGCAATTATTGCAGACTGCATCAGCAAAGAGTCTGTTGAAATGGTGTGGCACCGTCTGTGTCCTTTAGTTAAAATGTAGTCTACTTGTATTGACTCAATACCCTGTAAGACTGAAGAAACTTCAATATATTCTACAGCAGCATACCCTGGGAAGCCACCTGCAGAGGGCTATATAAGTTAACTCACTTGTCGTGATGCTGTATCAGCAAGAAGCCGGTATCTGGTAAGGCAGCGGGGTCAGCCGCAAGTGCCAGCAGGTCCAGCTCGCACTCGTCCTCCGCCCACCAGGCGCCGGCGCGCAGCAGTAGGGACACGTCCATCTCTTGGACTTCGCGAGCTGTGGCAACGGCTAGCAGGCAGCCGCCGACCTGTGGTATTGGAATGCAATGTAGAACTATTGTAGATAACTATTGGCTGTCATTTTTAGATCTAACAACTATATTTTTTGTACAAATAGCGCTTTTGTAATTTAGACATTTTTCGTTCAAATTATTAAAACTTGTACAGTAACGCTTAGTGCCCACAGTGGCGGGAAGCGGCCGCGATCCGGGATTTGCCTTTTTTCACAATTCTCTCAAAACCTTGAGGTTTTAAAAATTGTGACTACTAAATTGTGTAACTCCGCTCAATTAGAAAACTATATTTTTATGGATGATAAACCTTTGTATAAAGAATCTATTTGCACCAGACAAAGGTTCTACTTCGGCCTATAGTTTAAGAAAAAACAAAACTATCATAACAGTCGATGTAACTTTTTTTTTATGTAGATTCTGTTATCATTTTTGATAAAATAAAAACCAGCATAATATTATGCTCGTAGAATTACTTCATAAACCCCAATACAAAAATAGCTCAATCTATACTTAATATTATAAATGTGAAAGTAACTTTGTATGTCTGTTACGCTTTCACGGTTAAACTGACGGACGATGGCAGAAGCTAATTAAAGTTATTACGTAATACACAAAATAATTCTTACAAAATACGAATCATTTTGTGTGTTTTGAATTTCAAGATCAGGAAATATTATGACTTTTAAAAAAATCAACTATACTAAATTGACACTTTGAAGTTCTACTACCTATTAATTATTTAATAAAAAAACCAATTTCACTTTCTTTGGGTCCGAAAAACACTGTGGTCCAGTTCAGTCGCACATTGCTATGGAAAGGACGATGAAAATTCGACAAGATACCTCTGATTCTAATGCTTATCCGGCTCGAAGGATCCTGTTACCTGTTCTTTAAGCGGTATGCAGTCGTATCTGTTATCACATCGACCCACTCACGGGGCCGTGAGTGGGTCGATGTGATAACCTAGGTATGGTTGTAATACGTTACCTTGTTGAGACAGAATGCAGCGATGGAGTCCTGCTCCTTGTGTATGATCCGCACAGGATTGTGTAGCTCCAGGTCGCGCTCGCGTTGTGATTGTGGTATGCATCCACCCCTTCCTTCAGCTGCCATAGTCTCAGCAGTTACTGATTGAGTTCGACGGCGGGAAAATACAGCACGGATGAAGAGATCCTATAATTAATGAACATTTTATACTGAGTCAAATTAAATTAGCTATCGAAACTATGTAAGCGCGACAGGTCATTACAATAAAAACAATGAACAAAAACTTTATATCATAGGTTTCATATAAAATTATTTGGAACACTTAGGGAGCCGAAGTATTACGTAAGCAGATTTTTTGCAAATATTAACCCCCCTCCCCTCGTCAGCAAAAGTAAGCAAAGTTCTCTCTTTTCCCCACGGTTACGTAAATGCACATGCATTTTTCAATGTGCTCTGATTTCGTTATTAATTTATGAGCAGTAGTTATTTAGAGGTATGCGGAACAGAGTGTCCCGCAAACCTCCGTTGAAAAGGAAGGATCTTCCAGACGGGTGTTGTCTCTGGTGAGCAACTGCTCGATAGATGATTTCGGGCTGTCGTATATACTCAAATCACGCGGAGAACTTAATTGCGCGATGCAGGATTTCGTATTTCTTGTAGTTCTTATGTGACGCCATAGATGTCGCTACAGTTTAAGTATAGAAATAAGGAATAGCCTTTATATAGAGGAACAAAACAAAATTATCAGTCCTCAGTCCATGACACAGGAATCCGTGACTCGTAAGATTTTAATGATATTAGATGTTTACTACTCAGTGATGTGTGTATTTCACTTTCGGGTGATTTTGGAACATCGATAATGTTCTCTTAAAAACAAAAAAAATATATACTTGTGACGTAATCACTATCCAGACCCCCCCCCCCACGATCTGGGAGATGTCATCAATGATAAGCAAAGCAAAGACCGCCCACCCACTGTAATGCTTACGTAATACTTGAATTGGCCCCTAAGGTTAAAATCTCAAAATAAAGGATTTACCTGAACCGGTTCTTGCCGTACGAGAAAACTCCAAAGTCTTCGTGCTGGTGCTGCACTGAACAGTACCGGGCTGAACGGTGTATTATGTTTCTCTAATAAACATCTGAAACAAAAAAATAATTTTGTAGATAACTTGCAACTGTCAAGTTGAAAGATGGAATACCTTCTTTGTCAATTAAAACAGACGAATACAGCGGAGCGTGAGCGACTGCTGGCTGTGAGAAATTGGGAATCAGGTCTTTGGCTTCACGCACTACCGTCGTCGAATATTGGCACCTTGTTCGACGATACTACTTTCCGCCCAGCAAGGAGATAAGGTAGGGCAACGCCCTACGCCTAAGCGCTCCTTGCTGTTCTCCTCATCGCTGCCACTGTGGTGAAGTTGTCTACAGCCTCGGTCACCACGTTCTGTCATGCTGTCGAAGCACGGCACGCGAATATTATCAACATTATCCGATTAGCCCTTGTCACCATCGGCGTACTGGTTGTTTTGGAACCTCATGGCCTGGCACACGATGATGGTAAGAGACCGGATGGTAGGTCTTTATTTCCGTGGAAGATGGGTAGGCCTTTAGTGTGGGATGATACCTGTGTCGAAACTCTTGCGCCATCTCATACTCCTAGCTCTTCGTGCTATGTTTGTGCTGCCGCTGCGGCTGCGGAGAACCTCAAGCGGTGGAAATATAACAACCTCGTCGGCAGTTATATTTTTGAGTCGTTTGGGTTTGAAACTTTTGGGCCGTTTTTAGCAGCAACAGTGCTGCTGCTGTTTTGTTATTGTGATTAAATTAATTAGTATAAAAAAAGTTTCTTTAGGAAAGTTGTTTGTAATAATGAGTACAATCACGTGTTCAAGTATCAGTCACTAATTACCAGTCACCCTATATAGTTTTAATTAGTTAAGTGTTTTTATTGAATTAGATAAATTGACAGTGGCTTATTAAATTTAGAACTGTTCCACGTTTAAAAAAAACACGAACGTAAAGTATTTTTTTATGCCTCGTTTACACGTGGGCCCAGCCTCGGCCAATCGCCATCCCTAGTCATTGTGTTAACGGGGAAGCCCCGTTTAAACAATGAAGATTGGCCGAGGCTGGGCCCACATGTAAACGGGACATTAGAATGCACAATTAGAATACACAGCAAATACTCCCTGTTTTTGCTGTGTATTGGAGCTTTATAATCAGGGGTCGGAATAAGGTAGATTTATTCATGTACTTGCATCTTATGGATATTCCCGGGATTTCTAATGACAAATCACGTGTGGCCAACAATATGAAAAATAAATAATAATAAAAACCTCAGAGATTGATAAGATAATAAAACAAAGATAATACAATTTTTATTTGAATTTTTCATTGAAAAAGATCTCTCTACGTCAACTGAGGTCAGATTAACAATTTTATACACTTCCTCGTTAATGCAGGAAGGTTTTTTTTGCAAAATTTCTGATAGTGTCATAAATGAAATCAATTCTTTCTCTGTATGGAATCGGTGTAAGTACATGTTTAACTCTACCTAATTCCGACCTCTGTTTATAATGTACTTTTCATTATCAAATTTTTACAGCACTAACCAACAGGCCAACAATTAATAGCAGCTGAGATGTTTAAAATAGCTGTATAGGGGTATAAAGAATAAATATAAAGAATAATAAACAGGTCAGTAACAGAGTCTAAAGTCCCACACGCCCGCGCGCCCCGTCCTCATGTCCCGTCGTTGAAAGTGAAGGATCCTCCGACCAGACGGGTGTTATGTCTGATCCGGGCAAATGACCGATAGATGATTTTGGGCTGTTGCATATGTTCGAATTGCGCGGAGAACTCTATTGCGTGATGCAGGATTTCGTATTTTTCTAGATCTTATGTGATGCCATAGATGTCGCTACAGCTGATTTTATCATATTAAATTCACTACATATTTATAGATTACTTTGTAAGTAGATGACTAACGGGAAAATATACATGTTTTATTGTTGTCTACAATATTTTATAGAGTCGAGAAACTCATAATTCAACGTGGTAATGTCGCCAATCGATACGTTTCCATCGTGCCCAGATGATGGCAATGTGGAGGAGTATTTCAACAAAGCCTAAGTATATTCTTTTTGCATAATTATATATTATCTACGTAATTAGGTTATAAATAGTCTTAGTTAGCAAATATTTTAGTTATTTATGGAACGGTTTGAGACGACGCGGGAGAAGATAGTCTGAAAGGATTTGGGAGAGACCTTTGCCCAGCAGTGGGACAGTAAAGGCTAGATAAAAAAATAATATGTAAATATATTTCGTTACTTCCTAAAACAGATCATAAATCAACAACAAAAATGTCGTTTCATGTTAGACATACCTGTATTTATTAATAGGTGGTCCAGTGGGCAGTTGTTCGGGGAAGCATCCGGGGATGTAGTCTTGTGGAGGCGCGCGGGACTCTAATGTCTCGGTGAGCTGCTGCTGCCACTGGTCCACGCGCCGCAGAGCGCCGTGCACCATAGGACTAGTAGTCGCTAGTTCTGTTTGTTGGAAGTAAAACGATACATTAATAAACTGACGGGCTTAAGGGCATCCAACTCGACATATATTTTCACTGTTTTTCATACAACCGCTCTTACGCGATTATGATGTTATTACACATTTTTATTAGATATTTTGGAAACATAGTATCTTGTGGATATTATCTAGGCTTCTATTGAAATCAATTTGTAAATTCGTGTAAAACTAATCCAGTAAAGACCTCTGAAAATCTGCTATTTTGCATGAATATTAACACTTCATTATATACTCAAAAATCAAAAAAGTCAAAAAAATATAACAATAGAAGCCATGCAAATTTAATCAAGATTCTGAATAACAACAATATTTTTCAAAAACTTTTAAAGGTTTAAAAAAAAATACACGTATTTCCTGGAACAAGTTTTGTGAAATATTCGAGTAAATCACGGAATTACCGAATGCTAACAAAGTTCTCAGGAGCTATCTCTCTTTTCGCGTTACCTCTTCGTCAAAAATCGCGTTAGATGAAGCTTTAAAGCCACGTTCAATATTGACGATAGGCGAGTGAAAAACGAGCCTCTTAACAGCCAGATATAATTATGAACAATTGCTCGTGATGGGATTTTCTACAAACAACAATATTAGTGATTGCAAAATTTTAAATTATACACGGGACAAAGAGGATGTCATAAGATCTATTTTAAATATACATCAAGAAAATTAAATATGAAACATCATAAGGTCCAAAAGTCTCGTTCTCGTAATAAAACGATAAGTTCTATTTGCCGATGTGTCTGACTTTACCAAAGGTCACATTCCGGTACAATCGCTATTTCGTCACGGTCGACATCGGTGCGGCAAAGATGGATTTTGGTTAAATAATAATATATGTTGCACGACGATTGGTGCAGTTACATGAGCAGAAGTCGATTTTTAATTATCAAGCGGGATGCAGGGTACAAGGTAATTCCGATCGCGCGATTACTTTCGTCAGTCGACACTTGTCTTAGCGATGCGTCCACTTACGTGCACTATTTTTGTTACGCGTTCTTGCCTTTTTTGTTTGAAATTTTAAATTTAATTATAATGCCACGAACAAATACCATTTCACGTAGACATGCCAGAATTTTTTTTTATAATGTATACATGCGCGAACTTACCTCCGCCAAATCCTTGCCAACTTACGAGCCGGCTACTGTATGTGAGCGTACATGTTTGTGAACGCATTTACGGTACAAGAGTTATTTCTAGTGTAGGGCAAAGTAAAAAAAAAAGTGTTACCTGACATCTCAATCCCGCACAGCTGTAGGAAGTTCTGTAACTTCTGCTGCGCGAGCCGCAGTACCGCGATACGTATCACGAGCCATGAGTACGAGTCTGGGTCGGAGTGCTCCGAGTTCGCTAGCTTGCGACGCTTGTCATCACGCCTATAAGAAGTAGGGTTTAGTAAGAAAGAAAAACATTTTATTTGTGGGAAAGGACGCAATTTTAAGACTAGCTTACAAATTATAAACATTCTATAAAGAAAATATGCGCCACGTCTGTGCAAAACGGCTGAACGCTCAGCATAATGCCGTGGTCATACACATAGTGCGACGAGTCCACGGCGTTGGTTAACAGCGTGGGCTAGTGACGGTGTCGACATATAGACGTCGGAACGGTATTGTGTGCAATTAGATTTGAGTAAAGTAATATAAAATATTTTTTTAGGATAAAGTCATAAATAGAAAAATTAATAAAAAGGAAAAATAATTACATTTGTTTGTATAAAGTGGCAACATTACGTCGCGTCTAAGCAATGGATGCGAAGACATAAAACTGAACGATATTTATCATCATCTTCATGACCTGAATATTCCTTTTTACTGTAATTTGTTGTTTAGTATCAAATATTGTACAAAAATAAACCACACAAAAACCAATTTCAAACCTACTTGGGATTGCTGGTGTCAAAGATATTATCGTCATCTTCGGCTTCGCTTTCGTCTTCATCGATGTCTTCAGCACCAGACTCGGCGGAATCGTAGTCGTAATTCTCAGGGTCTTGTTCGGCCGTGGGCTAAAAAACAAGACTTTATTTAGACAAAGTTACCAGGGTTTTGGATTGTTTTAAAAGAAAGAAGAAGTCCCAAGCTAATTGGAAAAAGGATAGAGAGATGAAACTGATGGAGTAATGGTCTTTGTTTCATAGGATTTTAGTTTTATTTTCAATATTAATTTAATTCATTTTTTGACTAAGTTCAATAATTATAACACAACTTTACGTTTCTGTCTAATTTTTTAATTGCAACACAATTGAGAAAGTAACATGTTGATGAGAGGGCTAAAAATCATTAACATAAACAACTTGTTCAAAGGGTTAAAAATCAAGCCAAGGTAACATTAGCTTGGTAAGCAGATATGTAAATATACTGTAGTAAGGCAACACAAATTCTTATACATAGATCGTCCTTCCTGAAAATTCTTGTACGTATCGGCGGGGTGAAGTCTTTGGAGGCGCATGTTAATTACGCACTTTACTCAGGCAGTAAAATTTTCTCAACTATGTTAGGGTTCGCTTCCAGTCTAACCGAATGTAGTTGACTACTAGTATTTCACATGGAGCAACTGCCTAGCCGTCCTTCAAAATCCAGTTATTGAGTACTACGATACCCCTTGTAAAGACGGCAATGAGAAAGTGGAAATTTGTACAACTATTGACAGTTAGTTAAATAGACTTTTTTATAAATGTAAACTAGTGCTTGACTGCGATCCCAACTTATTGTAAGCAGTGATGCAATTGTTGATGGTAAGGTGTATTAGTTTATTATTAGCCTATTCACTCTAGCCTTAAAGACACCAAAATTATAATCTAAATAATATTTACCTTTGTAAGCAAATAAGTAAGTATACTGCAGTGTGGCGGCACGAATTGCTCCCTATACGTAGGTCGTCCTTCCTGTATGTTCTTGTGCGGCGCGGTGGGGCCCAGGCCCAGGAGCCGCATGTTGAGTAAGGCGCGCTTTTCTCGTAGCGACGACCAGACGGACGTGCCTTCTGGACGCTCCACTAACTTTGGCTGAAAACAATGAAAGCTTTATTCTAATGGCTTGATAATTTTAGGGACGAACGTCATTCAGAGTAATATGCAAAGTGACAAAATATCGATCGGCAGAAATGTCATTTACATGGAATTTTTTTGTTTTTTATATAATACAAACTAGTGCTTGACTGCCATCCCATCTGATGGTAAGCACTAGTTCATTACGACAACAAAATTTTAATCGGACGGTAAAACTGCAGCAGGCAAATTGTTCCCGTCCTTCGTTTTACGCGGTATAAACGACGAGGCGAAACGCTTAGTCCGCTACGTATATTTGTATGTAATTACTTTGAACCCTTTTAGGCAATAATAAATCACAATAAAATGACATACATCTACAATGTTGAAATTTTCTCATCAGCATTTGTTTCACACTTAAACATATAGTAAGTAATTTCCACGATTAGATCCCACTAACCTGCAGCGAGGGCGCGGGCGCCGTGGTGAGCAGCCTCCTGACGCCGCCGCCGAACAGGCGCGCGTGGTCGGGCGCGACGGGCGCGTGCGCGCACAGGCGGTACAGCAGGTGCGCGTCGCGGGCCGCCGCCGCCCAGCCCAGCAGCGCCAGGTACACCGCGCAGAACGCTTCCGCCAGCAGCACGGCCAGGCGGGGCGAGTCTTCTTCTTCGGCAGCGCGGAGAGCTAGGCCGCGGAGGGCCGATACTCCTAAGACATAATGTTGATGCCATGTTACGCTTACAAGAAATTTAAAAACCATAAAGATAATTCATATGTAAAACGTGCGTGCGACACGGGTAAGCATAATCAACCTCCTCTCTAGGAGAGGGAATGGGCCGCAATCCACAACGCGAGTTTAGTACGGGTTGGTAAATGTAGCATGTCTTCGAATTTTTGGTTCCAGGACATGCCGATTTCCTCACGATGTTTTCCTTCACCGTTTTGAGAGCAGTGGTGATGAAATAAATTACACAAAGTAACACGCCTGGCTGGGTTTGAACCCGCGACCTACAACTCGTAAGTCGGGGCCGTTACCACTCGGACACCACTGCTCACCACAACTCATGCCACGGGTAAGCTACGTAGGAAATCATATCAAAATGGAAAAAATCATATCTTCCATCTTAAAAGGAACGGCTCAGGCGATTTCATTACTAAATAGAATGTATAATTTAATGATATAAAACTTTTGCAAATTTGAAAAACATAAAAATACATAAACAAAAAAGTAAAATGAGAATCCTAAACTAATCTATCTTTATATTATGGTGTTTTAAACCTCTCAAATTATATCAGAAACATGGGTCGTTACATGATTAAATCTTTGATTATAAAATGTATAAATAGAGTGTCAAATGCCTGAAAACGGACCAAACTTTAGTCCGTAGAGTACTACCCACCAATCAGTGCCGATCGTGTCGCCTTCGTGTCATGATTACACCAATTAAATGACTGTAAGTGCTAAATGACTGTGCCGGAATTATAAAGGACGGGTAAAAGCTGCGAAACACATCACCTATCATCATAAGTGTCATCCAAGTAACTAAATAACTGCATTTTAAAATATGTTTTTTTCGAAAAAATTCGCGTCATTTTGGTTCACTGTTGCCAATTTCTTTGTTCAATTTTCCCAACTTAACGTTACATATTTGTAAATACATATCGTTTATGTTTTAATTCAAATACGTATTTTAAATACAAGACGCCTAAAAGTATTAATATATTAGAACTAGTTTAATTACCGTAACTGATTTAATCCAACTTTCACATACCTACCATAAATTATTTAACTAGCATTTTTTTTTAAATTAAGATACGTTTGCTTAAGTAAATAAAAAAACTAAATAATATCTATAAAGACATAAAACTTTTTTATTTTAATTAGTCTTGTTTATCAAATCAATAATTCATATGTGATTTTATGGGAGAATTCGTAGTAGCTGCGATCATTACGCACACTGAGACAGATGCACAGTGTAAAAGACTGGCCTCACGCACACATACTTGAAAATATTGACCCGTTTTTCTTGTCATGTTAATGGGGACATCTAGACATTTTATAATCAAAGCATTACATATTAATTTTTAAAATCAAAACATTTTTTCGTCCTATTTCTAGTTACAAAAGTATCTAGAGTTAGTCTTACCTGGCCATTTGTTCGGTGGAGTTGTAACATTGAGCTCCTCAGTGGAATGACGTCTCTGTCGCGAGATCATTTGACTAGTTGCAGGTGTTTCAGATATGATACTGTTGAACGAAATGATTGCGCTGAGTGAACAGAAAAAACAAATATAAAATTACTAGCTTCTGCCTTCGGCTTCGCCCACGTGTCAATAGTTTTCTCCATACAAACTTTGCACCCTCGTTTCTAGGTGATGAATTTTAGAAAATTCTCTCTAGTGCCCCCGTCATAAAAGGAAACCTTGTGCAAAATTTCACGCTCCTAGTCCCAGTAGTTTAGGCTGTGCGATGATACACAGACAGACAGCTTCTCATTTTCTATTATATAAGGTGTTAAAAAATTTACTTTAAGAATTTCGAGGGAACATTATGAACAACTTATACTATGGGACCAAATCTGAAATCCCGAAAAAAAATCAGCTGTTCCCTAAGTTTATGTTCGCATAACTCGTTAAAATGTATGGAGCAGCAGATTTTTTTTTTCGCTATTTCAGGTTTGGGCCCATAGTAAAAGTTGTTCATAACGAGGAGTACTATGTCCCCTCGAAATTCTTAAAGTTAATTTTTTAACACCTTATATAGATAAAACACATAAAACAAAATCATTTTCCGCGTTTCTCATACAAATGTATTTTAATGCGGTTTTTACTAATAGAAAGAGCGATAAACGAGGAAAGTTTTTGTATAATTATAATTTTATATACAAACAATTTACAGATATCGATCGTGTGGGTATAATAATAGCTACAACCTAGGGGTCTTTAAGTCAAGAGTGAATAGGTTGCTTCTAGGCAAGCGTGCTCCATCGTCCGCCACATCATCACTTCTCATCAGGTGATATAGTGATTAAACGTGAACCTATATCTGTACATAGTGATCATAAAAAAATATCATAACTACAGTTCTTTCTTTCTACTTTTTTTTTGTATTTTCTATCCGTCTTCAAGTGCAAGTAATTTCTATGCTAGCTTATAGCCACGGAACCGGGCCAGGTTGCGTATTTTTTTTATCAAAAAAGTTTTGAGGCGAGTGCGTTGCGTGTTTTTTGTTTGTCAAGTCACTTTTCAAATACACGTGATAATATCTCTGTATGCTGACACATTCATGAAGTTATTATAGTATAATGTGGTTGCCTTACCAATCATGATGATGTGCGTGCTTCAGGCTGAAAGTGTCAGAGTCACACAGACTCTGGTAGATGCAGGCGGACAGCGCGACTGCTAATTCCCTTAGGGTGTGCAGTATTCTGGTCGCCGAGCCGCCAGGGATGCCCAGTTCACCGATAGTGCCCAGCATGTCGTGGGCTACGGACTGGAAAAGAGAAATAAAATGTAACAATGGTAAAACCAAGCGGTGGGACTATGTTAAAAACTCCTGAAGTTTGTTCACTACCTTCGCAAACACGCGGCGATAATAATTTCATAGATACAAATGTATCGTTTAATTGCCATTATGTAATTTCCACCCAGCATATGAGTCAAACAATAATTTAAAAAATCAAAATAAAATACTATGCTAAAGATTTGGACTCGCTAATCGGGATCAATAGCTACATATAATAAAGACTCGGGAGGTGGGCTGTGGGCACAACAGGTGCGTAGCTACCGCAGTATCAATGGTACGGGGCCTCCGTGCTACAGGGGCGCCGACGTGTGTAAAAATTCGTAACGTATTGTCCACTGACCATGTTTGTTTTGCCCTATCGCGACTTTGTATCATTGTCTCTGGCCCATTTTGTTAACAAAAAGCACTAAATAAACCCTTAATCATTTTTGATACAGGTCCCTTTTGGTTCTAGCTACGCCACTAAGGCACAAGAGGTATCATACCTACATACATCCTTGTTAATACTTTCAGTTCAAGTCATAATTTCTTACCTGTAAATGTCTAACAGGATCAGCAACGACAGTGTTATTGGTGGCTACAGCTGCTGCCAACAGCGGCAGCGTGGTCGGGAAGGGCAGCGGAGACAGCAGCTGCTGGTGCTGCTTGTCCTGCCCCAACTCTTGCAGCAGCAGCACGAGCTCCATGCGCACGGACGCGAGCCCGCCGCCGCCCGCGCCGTGCAGGGAGCAGTACGACAGGAGTGTTCGGAGGAGAGTCTCGTTAGCTGTACAAAAGAGATATTTAAATGATGTTGTACTGCTACTATCCAAATAGTAGTTTAAGTTTTTAGATGAAGATGGAACTTCAGGGCATGTGTAAAAACACACATGACTGTTCAAATCATAGAGAATAATTAAACTGAATGAAAAAACTCATTCTTAAAAAAAAAATTAAGTTGATTCACAATGATTTGCCAAAAAAACACAAAAGCGTGCACAAGTCAAAATTATATTGCACTCACCTTTCAGCCACTTCTTCCTATTAAGCGCTCTTTGCACTTTAGCTTCAAAGTCTGCCTTCTCCCTGATCAAAAGCTGGTGTAAAGTGGGCCTGTCGGGCAGCGGTGCTAGGTCGGGCTCCGCGCACAGCAGGGCTCCACCCCCACCACCGCCACCGGAGGCTAGGTAGCCGCAGAGGCGTCGCAGGGCTTCCACTTCGCGTTCTAGCCAGATGTAGAGCTGGTAGCGGAGGTGACCACCTGAGGAACATAATCAGTATAGTAGCTAGGATCGGTAGCTTTTCGGGATTTCTAAAATAATAAAAAAAGCGTTTTTATTCATGGTTTCCGGGGTGGTGACTATTAAAACAAATAAAGAAACCATACCCAAGAAAACTCCCAAATTAATTTTTTTAAAGTGTATTTGCGTTCAAAAATTTTGCGACTACACCGGCGCCATACCGATAATGTCGATCATTTCACTATGAGGGTGTACTAAAACTAAGTTCACCAGGTGGCAGCCCTGAGGCGTCAGGTCCAGGTACATGTCAAAACGCTTATGTTAATGAGTTAGACATCAACATCAACATCATGTATATGTTTTAAAGTAAATGCCTATGCCAAAGTACCTGACGGCAAGTGATGCCAGCTGGTGGTGTGAATTTTCCTGAATTGAATGAACCTTAATTGAAGATAACGGCGATTAAAAAAGATAAAATTAGGTTTTAAAATATAAATTCACATACCATCAACTTCAAACCCAGTAGCCAACGTGCTGAGTTCCTCCATCAATATCTTGAGACAAGCTACAAACTTCAACTGTTGCGCCATAATGTCTACAGTGGGCGGTTCCTCAACCTCTTTTTCTTTCTCTGCGGTGCCATTCACTGTGAGTTTTACTGTTTCTTCTTTCTTGTCCATTTTCATCTCTAATGGCGGAGTTGAGGCTCCAGAACCTTCGGATCTTTGACACAAATTATATGATTAGCTACGTAGATTGTGAGTACGCATATCGAAAATATAATTTAAAACTGTGATTTTGTTTTTGGTGGGAAATCATAACTTTTTCCTGCTAGGAGGAGCGTGACTTTTACTGACTAAAACCTACTTGTGTTCCTTTTGTACTTGTGTTCACACTTTGCGTTCCAAGGCTGCGGTAACTCTTTCGAACAATACCGCAGCCCCGGCAGTAGAGTTTATTTACAATGGATTTTTAATAAACGTGTTCCATTAGATTTTATGTCATAAGTAGATAAATAATAAGAATCAAAATAGTTTCTAAAATTAGTGTTAAAGAGGACATTTAACGTCCAGAAATGAAACGCCCTTCATGTTGCATAAGCATATACCATATTCAGCTTATGATTTTCTCAGCCGGGATACAGAAAAGAAAAAAGAAAGAAAAACATTTCGCAATTGCGCGTTGTCGCATAAACACCAACTGCCACCTGGGCCACCAAGATACAGGCTACGCCTAGACTGGGGCCCACGGCCACTTCTTTTTTGTACTGTCTATCTTAATCTATTGTTCATTTATTTATTTTCTTACTAACTTGTGTGTGTGTCAATAAATTATTATGGTTTTTTCGTTTTTTTTTTAAATAATAATAATAATAAAAAGTGAGTGGGGGCCCAGTGCGGTTTGGTAAATGTCATAAGTCTTCGAATTTTGAGTTCTACGTTAGGAGCCAGTTAAAGCCATATCGGTTATTGACCCTATTACATTAATATCAAAAACGGAAATAAAGACGCTTCAGATGCTGTCTTGAATCGACATCCATCCTGATGCTTTACATTTTCTGGTAGTTAGAAAAACAGTCCATTGTTTGTTTTTCGGGTATCTGAGCAGAGATTTTAAGAAAAGATCAAATGTACTTTATTGCAATTTATCTGGCGCCTACCATAGGACAGGCTTCCTTACTATGTTTTTTTTTACTGTTTTGAGAGCAGTGGTGATGAAAAAAATATACAAAGTAATGCTGCCTGGATGTTGGTGGGAAACCCCACGACCTTAAACATGTAAATCGGGGGTATAATAACTGGATCACCACTGCTTTAAAAATCGTGAGGAAACCTTAAACTTCGGTCTAAAATCATCAACCCGTACGGACTAAATGTGGTGATTAATCAGTCTTTTTTTCTCCACATGTAAATTGGGCTCGCATCTTCCAAACACTGTTTTTTTTAAACCAAGTTATAGATGGGAATTCTTATATCTTTACTTTTGAGATAAAAAAACTCACCCCTTATCATCTTCATCGTCCCAGCTTAGAACCAGTTCATCTTTCTTTTCTGCAGCGACAGGCGCGCCCCAATCCACTTCTACAACTGGTGCGCCCCAATCCATGTTAGCCGGTTCAGGTTCTTCCTCTGTGCACAAATTACTTAGCTAAGAACTATGAATTAGCTAGCAGAAATATCTGGACCTCAACTTACTTAGGTTGCGGCTTAATGAGAGGTCCACAAAATATTTCCTTTGCGAATTAGCATGCCATTTCATGAAAAAGCAGTAGATATAATATGAGAAAGATATCCTTTATATTTATAGGACAAAGTTATGTTTCGGTTTGTTTTGGGTTCAGAATTGACAATATAGAACTATTTTATTTACTAGACAAATAGATATAAGGTAAAACTACTTTAAAAGATCCATCGGTTATCTTCGGAAAAGGCGAGAATAGCCGATGAGAGGCTATACCGTACTATAACGCGAAAATAAAATGCGATCATGTCACTCTGCGCTGATAGTTACGAGTATTTATTAGTCATAACACACCCCATCGAAAGCCACAGCGGTTTGATTGACCATAAGGGTAAAACAGATACGAAAACTTACGCCTCGATCTGTCAAAATCACGCCAAGATGCACATCTGATGAATCGCTGCGTAAGGTCTACGTTCCGTGTCTGTCTTACTCTATAACTTTCTTAAAAACGTATTAAAGCAACGAAAAACCACAAAACAAAACATAAATCAGCAGACGTACAAACGGACGTGAACGTTGCGTACTTTTGACTGGTTGATCCACGACATGTTCTGAGTGATCGACTAGTTGTCCCGAGTGTATGACGGCTTCATCCACTGACAGCGCGGCGACGGGCTGCTTAGGACGTTCGTCGCGCACCCGCGCAGGCAGCTTGGACAGGACTTCTAAAGCTAGGGCAGGACAGCCGGCCTTGAAGTGCCCGTGCGCCGTTTGGAAGTACAGGCGGCGTTCTAAACGGGTGATGCCTTCTTCTGGTTCTTGTTGAAGCAGGGCTAGGGTTCCACCCTGTGAAAATTATGCTGTAGTTAGCTAGTACGAAACCTATAGTCTATTTCGTATTAAGGAAATAGTGACTCATCAGTGCTACTGCAAAATATTTATTTGTACTGGGGTAAAATTTAAAACATTATTATAAAAAAAAGAAAAATATTTTATTTGGCACACATAGATACACAAAGTGTCGAAAAAGCATTGTCAAGTAATTGTTTTAAAATATAATCAGAATCGTCAGAATTTTCACTTTTATTCTTAAGGTGAGGTGTTCATTTTCAAAATTGTCAAAAAACGCGGCCGTACTATTTGAAGGGTTTATTTTAAATAGTGAACGTGAACACGGCTTTCTTATTTACTGAGCTAGTTGTTAAAGGGGCGTGGCTAAAGTGAGTGATAACGGTGACGTCACTATTTTCCTAACGCGAATACACTATAAATATCTATTACGGCCTTTAATTTATTAAATGAATCATATTTTATAGCTTTTACTTCGATAAATTAGACCTTCATAAGCTACAGATATTACTGCTAGTGCTATATTGTGTAGTAGTGTACAAATCATAGCATAACTGAATTTCATCTTAAGGTCCTTATAATTGGGTTATTCTTCAAAAGGTTGTTTTTCTTTTTTTGTTCACATTAGTTTGTTTAACAATTTCGGTGCCCAGAACATACAATAAAAATAAAGACAAACTTAGCCACTTAAGGAACGTTCGTGATGTAACTATGGATGTTGCGCGGGGAACGTTGCGTATGCTAAGTATGTTTCTAAGTCATCTGTTTCCAAGTAAATTCAAATGTTTAGTTATCATAATGCGTAGCTTACGTGGGCTCAGTTTGTCTTTAGCTTTATTTGTTCGTGTGTTTACAACCCACCTAACGAGTCGTCGTTACACGTAGCTATTGTTGACTTGTGTTCATGCCCAGGAACTGATTAGTGAGTTCAAATCTAAGCATACTTAGCATATTTCGATTTTTCTAATGTAAGACCAATATCGACGTCACCGGGCAATAAGACAGTAATCGCAAAAACTTAAATTTTCGATTACCGACTTATTGTCCGGTAATAAAGTCGATAATCGAAAAACTAATTTTTGCTATTACCGAATTTTTGCTTGCATCCGAAAGTGTTAAATAGGCAATACGGTACTTCCACTAAAAGTATAATTTGAGTGTACAAGACCTGAAAAATTAACAACACTAACCTGACTAGGCAGATTATGTCTCTTCAGCCTCGGATGCGTCCGTAGATACACGTAGAAGTTGAACACGCTCGGCATTGGTTCATTGTCCCTAGCGGCATGTAATCTCCCTGCGTTGGTCAACAATGTGTCTAACGCTGCACCATAGCGTTTCAGTTCCCATAGAGCCATGGAACGTACGAAGGGGTCTGGGTGGGCGCGTTCTAGGTCTAGTTCGCCGTCTTCTGTTTCACCTCTGGGGAAAGCGAAAATGTGAAAATTAATAAGCTTTGTTTAGACTTGGTTTTAGTGTGTGTACATAGTCATAATCGGCCTTATAATGCTCCCACTGTTGGGACTCAGGCCTCCTCCCTAGGAGAGAGAATGGGCTGTAATCCACCACGCGGGCCCAGTGCGGGTTGGTGGATGTCGAATGTCTTCGAATTTTTTGGTTCTAGGACATGCCGGTTTCCTCACGATGCTTTCTTTCACCGTTTTGAGAGCAGTGGTGATGAAATAAATTACACAAAGTAATGCGCCTGGCTGGGTTGAACCCGCAACCTACAACTCATAAGTCGGGGCCGTTACCACTCGGAAACCACTGCTGGTTTTTGTGTGTGTACATACTAACATTTTTATGTTGATAATGGAGTTTTTGGAAGTGTTCGATCCTAAAGGTTTTCGAGTCGATATCTAGCCTGTATTGTCCCATTGCTGGGCAAAGGCCTCCTTCTTTTTTCCATTGTTCTCGGCTCTGGGCCACTTCTTGCCAATTCCTAAGGAAAACATCTCAGTCGTCCTGCCATCTTCTTCTTGGTATGCCGCAACACCATCTCGCGATTTCAGGACACCAAATTTGTGTTATACAGGCCCAATGCTCAGTGGGCATGCGGCAGATATGTCCAGTCCTGTCTCTATTAATAAACCATAGTGCCACAATTGCTTCAGTAGTCGATGCTTTTAAACAATCATGACCACTTACCCCAATATTTCATCCATTAACAACTTCCTCAAGCTAGTTGGCAGCGGGCTGTCCGCTTCATACAACCGCGCTACTACCATTGCCAGTTGTAAATCTCCAAGGCGTGTGATTAGCACCTACAAGACATAATTGCTTAGTTAATTTTCTTTCTGTGTACAATGTAGTTTGTTTTTTATTAGGGCCTTACCATGATGTGTTAAAATATCAAGCTCGTGGTAGGGCCTCAGCCCCCCAAGTCGGCCAAGCCTCCGTTTCCTGTCAACGCTCATGTCACGTGGTCAGAACAAAGGAGTCGGAGGCGTGGTCGACTCAAGGTGATCAACGAAAAGAGAATCGAAACGAAACGGCTGTAACTAGGCTATAGGGCAGTTCCCCATTAACACATCGAGCTTCTAGCGAAAACTACACGACACAAAAGTAATACAGTAGATTATTTGTTTTTATTCTCTGTCCAATGTTATACACTAGCGGTCCCGACAGAGGTTCTGTCCGAAAACTAGATTTATGTCACAAATAAAATTTAAACCCGATTGTAGTGTGAACTACCGGGTTCAATTGTATTTTTATACCATCTGGGGAAATATACATATGCTGGTAACTCTTTTTTTCGCGGACACTTTAAAGTGCGGACTTGATGTCCATTATGCAGTAGGTCAATGTTTAAAATCAAATAATTACCATATAAATTGTCTGTTCTATAACGTTATTATTATTTAAGTACCTAGACAACGTACCTCTAAAGCATCTTTGAGAGCGCCACCAAGCAGGAAGAAAGCGGCCGCATGCTCAAATCGTTGTCTGCCGAGCAGGACGAATGCGTTCTTCAACGCAGCCTTACGCCAACGGTTTTCCGTGAAATCATTTGAGAAGAACTGTATAGAAAGTAACAATCCTAATTATTTATTAATTTGAGTATATTTTTTATTTATTTTTTAATTGATATTAACCAGTGCTTACTGCGATTCCACCTGATGGTAAGCAGAGATGCAATCATTGATGGTGAGGCGCACTAGCTCATTAAGAGCCTATTCACTCTAGCCTTACAGCCTTTATATATTGTATAATTGTATTATGTCTATGGTTTATTAGTATATCTATTCTTGTTTTCTCTCTCTTTTATTGCCCTTGTCACCATTTTTAAGGTTGGCTGGTAGAATATGCCTAAGGCATTAGGTCTGCCACTGTACTTTCGTAGGCATAAAGCATTTAATAAATAAATAATACCGAAATAAAGACTCGTACATAGATAGACTTAATACAGAACGGCGACAACCACCCCATAGGCTCTGATTGAATCATCTTTCTTTGTCCCGGACAATTACTGCCGCGGCAAAAAGTACAAGATGTTCGCTGTGCCTCAGTGTCGTAATATGTTGCACATGTTAACTCCTCAATACCTCGCACTTTGGCCGCACTAAATGATCTCTTGGATTCTAATTGAAAATTTATTCTAAACTTTCTTATTGATCTCTACTCACACTAGTCATTTTATCATCTCTACTGGAGCGGAACAGTCCCCACAGCAGCATCCTTTTCTTCATGGCGAGGTAGTATAACGCAGCATCCATAGGATCCTGTTTCTGCATGTATGAGGCTCGAGCCAACTTCTCCATGCAAGTGCGGAGTAGTTCGCCTCGTACCCACCAGCCAACACCTGGGTGGAAAGAAAGATAGCATTATAGGTATGGAGGTAGATGCCTGCTAGGGCCAAGGAAAATTTCTGAAAATGATCTTCGTGGTCCTAGAACCCAAAAGATAACTAAAGAAAGTTATGTGTGATTTAAGTCAGTAACAGTCTGACACGCCCTCTGACTCCATCCCAGAGCGAAAGAAGACAATGTCCAACTTACAAAAAAAAAATGTTATAGAGGTTTTATTTCCATGCACAGTGTCGTGTTGCTCTTGAGCGCTATTAAATCGAGCCCTGATAAATGTTTTTGATAATTTTCTTATATCGTTTAAATTAGTAAATTCGTAAACGGTAATTCGTAATAAGCAAAACGAAGACAGGGTTAAATTGCGCGCTCATACAACAGGATCTATTTTGAATACCTAGCTTCAAAGTAAAATTGCGAGCTTCACCTATATAACAAGTTTACCTTGATACACCAAACGAGAAAGGAAATCATGATCCTAGAACGCAAAAAGCAATTGTGGCTAGAGAAGTCATTGTCGAATTTCTTATTATTTTTAAAAAACTTACCTAATTCCCTCATAGTGGACCACTTCGGAGTTCCCTTAGTGTACCCAGGTATCAACGCCAACAGTTGTTCGTGCGTCTCCGAGTGGAAAGCCCACACCAGGTTGCAGGTACCGACGCCCGTGCGCTGCACGTTGGCGCGCTGGGCCAGGGGTAAGCAGCGGAGTAGGTAGCCGTAGTGCTTCATGGCGAGGAGGAAACGGAGGCCGCAGTCGTCGAGGGAGTCTGGCAGAATACAGGTAGATTATACTTTATTATTCTTTAAAGTTGTCAATTTTGGAGAGTCCACGGTATAATTACCGGAAAAAATACATAAATAAATAGACATTTTCGTAATAAACATTATTAAGAACGTACGATTAAATTAGACACTGCACCACATTTTTATAAACAGTGTTGGGCAAAAGCCTAAGGCATTAAGTTTGCTTATTGTACAGTGTTTCTTATAAAGTAATCATAAATAAATAAAAAATATAATGTTTTTGATTTGATTTAATAACGTGAAATGCGTCCGAATTTTGTTATTTTCCGAATTTTGCTATAAAACGAAAGCTAACCTACAAAAAATATAATTATATAAGCATACCTGGCAATATCTCCTGTCCAGAATTTTGCGCAACGTCACCGCGCGCGTTTGTAGCTAACCGCTCAGCGAAGTCGGCGTCACAAGTCGACACAGTATCCGCTAGAGCCAGCAAGTGCATTTGGTCGAGAGAACTGAGACCCGGTAAGTGCGTGTGGGTTAGAAGACGGGAGAGGATGCGACCTGTATAAATATAATGTATTAAAAACGATACTACAATATACAAAAACTTATTATATTCTCTATTGTACACCATAAAAACCAAGATCTAAGGGCTCTCACACAAAACAGATGCGATTAATGATTGCAATCCGGCGTCATTTTCAGTCCGGCCGGATTGATTAAATCAGGATGATTTTCGATTTAAAATGAATTGTTATTAAGTTAGAAGTGTCATAGTATCTACTTAATATAGGTAGTTTATAAAAAATAAAACATTCAAGAACCACACAAGTGTACACCGTGTTTAATATCATTTGAAAGGGCTTCACTGGTACTTTTATTTTAGCATCCTGAAAATCTTGTTTCATACTTTTACAGCTTTGTTTTTTTTTTTGTCGTAGTCCAGTTTTTTTAGTAATAAACTTTATAAATTCTTATATTATTAACCTTACGTAATTTACTGAAATGAGATCACAATAATTATTAAAGCATTTGAGAATGCTGACAAACAAGTCTTATATTTGATGACATTGACCATTAAGATTTGATGAATCTGTCTAATGAATGGCACATTATCATAATAATGAGTTTGTATTATAATTACTACTTTCTAGTTTAATCAACTTACGATAAATAATTATTTAAAGTAGAATTTTAAGTAATAATTGTCTTAGTATTCATTACACATATAATAAGAAAATCCATTATGATTTTGAAAAAAGGATCGTACAAAAACAAATAGTGTTAATTGTGCCATCTGCAAGTCGACTTCTAAAAGAGCTGCAAATATATCAAAGGAAAAGGCCCTTTCAGCTGCTACATTTGTCGGCTTTATTGTCAGCAAATAATCATGATTAGCAGAAATGAATTCTCCTCGAACTCTCTCTGTCATTTTCAAATGTAGTCATTTCCATTTTTAGTATTTTATTAAAATCTTTCTCCTTTTTGGTATGTTACTATGATAATACGTGGTTTTTGCTGGATATGTAATTGTAATTCTTCCTGTAATGTCAATTATTTCATTAGTGATGGTGAATCTAAGTTCTCTCCACTATTTCTTCCATCTTTGTTAAAAATTGATAACACAGATTCGGAAACCGGATCCGGTAAACGTTAAATAATGCTGAATTCGCCAGATTACCGGATCCGTTTTTCCGGATTGCAATCCCCAGATGCGAGACGATGCGACGCCGCATCACAGAAACCTGCGATGCGATTTCGTGCAGCAAAGCGATGTTCAGGTGTCCATACAAGGTGCGATACAACTCAATTCTCAAGTTTTTGCTATGCGTCGTGCGAGCTCGATGATTTTTACTATGTGATGTCGCATCGAAGTTTTGTATAGGATAATACGAACAACAGATCAGGGACCATACTATGACGTGATATAGGCATCAATATCCAGGTCAGAGAGAGAGAGAGAGAGACGAGAAGTGTAGGACACAATGCTACATGTAATGTAAATCCGTCTCTCTAGGATAGGATAGGGATAGTGCTCTATACCTGTTTCACAATGGAATCATGATGGCTTTGAAACATCGAATTATGGCCCCAAATTTGACTAGTTGTCAATCCAAATCTTTTCCATTTATAAATTCAAGAGGTTGGAGATTCAGCACTAATTTATGTAAATTGCTGACGAAATAAAGTCTGGTCCCACAGGAGAGCACATGCGACCTATTTCATCGTCACCCTTATCATATCTTACCTTGTCTCAATCCAAAGTGTGACAGAGGTTGTCGTTCAGGCATGGAGGGACGTCGGTCAACTCCCTCTTCTTCACCCAACAGCAAGGCATCAAGGTCGTCTTCCGTGTCTTGTATTGTGCCTTCGAAGAGTTCGTTATAGTCCTGTGAAATTGAAAACAGCGGTATGTAAAAAACATCCTAATAGAATAGAAACGACCATAGCTTTCGATTTGAAAGTATATTATTAAACTCAAAGGCTGGTCAATTCTCAAAGTAGTGGAGAGATTTGGGCTCGGATTTTTTACGTGTGACCTAATAATGAAAGAGAGATTTTAAGTGACTGAAGCGGGTATTCGTTGGATGTGAGCAGTGCAGATCCTGTGCTCCTAAGCCATTCCATGACGCGTCATGGAATGGCTTAGGTTCACTGGAAGTTGTTCACTTCAGCCGAGGAACTCATTCTAATCAAGATTGGCTAATTTTGATTAGAATGAGTTCCTCGGCTGAAAAAATGAAATTATGTTCGCCGGTAAGCGCATCACTTAAGAACGACTGGGCCGATATGGTTTTTTATTTAAACGTTATAGTTTTATTTAACGGTTACAGCAATAAAAAAAACTACGAAAAGAACTGCCCACAAAATTGAAAAGTGCATTTTCTTGGGAAGTTTTGTACTTATGAAGTCGGTTGGACAAGACGTCTGTCGGGTCCGTTAGTCACACTATCTCTATAGGTATTGTATATATAATACCAGGTTATACAGATTGCCAGTAACATATACACTTAGTAACAAATCTATGTATGTGGGTATATTTTTGTTACTTATTCACGCTGTAACGCCTGAACGGATTTGGTTGAAATTAAGCACACGGGTAGACAATGTCCTGGAATATGACATAGGATACTTTTTTCCCCGAAGTATGTCCCCTTCATATAATTTTCTACTTTGAAAGTAGAAAATTGCTGGTAGAAATTAGTGAAAATAAAAATTAATTAATTTATCACCTTAGCTTCTTGAATAGTGGATGGATGATGTGGGGACTCCTTGTCTGCGACGAGTAAGGTCCATAACGGCAGCGGAGGCACTGAGGTAAGCTCCGCGTAGTCTAGCTGGACGTCTTCTGTTATCTGTATCATTTCATAATGTTAGATTGACCTGAATGGCTTTTGTATTTATAAATAATGCTGCAAAAATATATTTTTTTATTGTCTGCATGATTTTTTTCGGTGCCAGGGGCATATAATAATTAATTCATGACCGCAACTCGCCATCCATGTCGTTGTGATACGTAGTTGTAGTATGTCGACTTGTGTTCAAACCCAGTAGTAAATATGCTTAAATTTTTCAATAATTATACAACCCATAAATATACTGGGTTCTCAGTATCGAAAGTGTAAAGAACATTTCAATTAAACTACAGGCCCCTATCAATTAGATTTTTGCGACACGATAAATCATTTAGCGTTATCGACTTAACCTGTGCGATTACTAATTCATTGACTCAACCGCGACTGAAGGAAATATCGCCACTTTCCAAGTTGAAAATGTATTTGTAATATTTACAATGGCTTACATTAAAATCTGTATGTACAAAAACCATATAACATTTAATCACAGTATCAATAGCGCATGTACATAAATGTCACCTTATTATTGTAACACCAAAAAAGTCCTTCTCGTAGTCCGAACGAGAAGAAAGACTATTGAATTCGGATGAGAAAATATTGATTTTATTAATAAAAAAAGATTTATTACACATTTGTAGTCATGCAGTAACCCGGTGACATTTATAAAAGCTACAGTTACCTGAGCAACGCCATCTAGCGGCGAGGCAGCGCCAGCAGCAAACGACACGGAGAGCGTGCGCGAGCGCGACCAGCCGCGCTGCAACACACGTGCGACATGCAACAGCGGCGCGACTAATTATCGCATGTGCCATACAATGGACAGCGGCACGACTTTTAATCGCATGTGTACAATGGGCAGTGCCGTAGTATTTTTATAATGCAACATGGATCGAAATTAACGTGACGAAATAGATAACTTGACAATTTTTCAATAATTTATTTTTAACAAAATATTAGCGATGATTTGGTAATCCAAATGTACATACTATATTCGTATTAAAATAACGTTCATTAAGCGGATAAAAAAATCTGAAGCAATTGCTTAAAAGTGGCCGCATTGCATCGCCATTAAAGTTCATTCGTTCATCAGTTCGTTCATTATCCATGTTTCATTATATAGGTGATACCTGCGTCTCTATCTCAATATTAGCCGCCCTGAAAACTTAGGACCAGAGTAAGGACTACTTTGGTCTAATTTTCAGGACGGTTTTATATGTAGTTTCTCTCTTCGCCTCTGGCAGTGAATTATTATGTTCCTGTGGGGGTATTACTAAAGCGATTTCTTGTGGAAGATTAATCGCAAGTGTATGGCAATATTGTGGACGTTGCACGTTGCAAGTTTAGCTATTCAAATTGATGAGATTAAGAGTCTATTATGGAAGTGATCACATATTTTGGCACATAATTTCTAATACAATGTTTTTTTTTTCTGCTCTTAAGTGAACATTATTGACTAATTAGTTCATAAAATAATAATTAAGAGTTATTTTAAAAGTATTATTTGAATTATCAAGCAAAATACACAGAGAATAATGGTATTTTAGTACTTTGTTTAATTAATTAAAGAAACATTAACTTTGTTAAGCAAGCGATACACCACATCGCAGTATTACAACAAAATTACAACATTCAAACAAAACCAATTATCATTTATGTTTAACAAGAAATATACGACATTAAAATACATTGTATTATCAAAGTGACTCAAGCAAATGCGAGTTTTATTTTTTTAGATATACAGCACATATTACAAAATCAAGTTTTAGGTGATAATTAGTACATTCAATGTATTCAATGCACACACATTACATATATCACTGCTTTTGTTGTGTATCACAAATAATTATTATGCATTTCAGTGTCAGTTAGTTTGGCAAGCTAATATTTTGTTTGATGCCATTAAATTTTACTGTTTTAATCAAAGAAGGCTATATTAAAAAATGACGCGTGAATATGTTATGTAGAAGTAATAAAAAAAACCATACCTGTCTGGATAAACTATCTTCATCACCTTGAGAGCTGCGTGTAGTATAGGTTCCACCGATACATCTGGGGATTGAGACATTCCATGCTGTATTTATTGCAGGCACCTTCGCCATTTGCAACTCAATAGAACAATGTTCTATGGAGAATTATGAAGTGTTTCGAGATGAGAGAAAGACAGAACTATAAAAGAGGAACAGTACTATCTCTTTTGCGCAACGAAAGAATGAGGACTTCCATTACATTTTTCTCGTGGAGCTTGCGAACGAACTAGGCGAGAACCCAGATCCGTCAATTTTAAGTCCGTAAGTTCGTTCGATATGACCGACTTAATTCGATCGCGTGTGCGAAACGATCCGAAACGGTTCACGCGCGACGTGGCAGCTGGTCCCAAGTGCGAAGTTGCCACTTCACCAGCCATTTATACCAACAAGTCATCGCACCGCAAGAGTTCGCGAGAAAATATCAAACCACCTGATTGCAACCGTTTCGCTTCGCTCATCGCCGCACCGCACCAACGTACAGTTGGTCACGTAGGCGTAGGCCAATGCAAGAGCGACAATTGTTAATTCCATTTATACTGAATCGCATCGCGTACGCCGTCGCGTTGATTGGTCTATATTAGACACCGCGTAAATTACATGCTTCACGTCTTTTTCCTGGACTATTACAGAGTTAAACTGTTTTAACGTGTTTGACCTAGGGAACAGCAATATTACTTGATAAAGATAACATACCTGACTAAATGAGCAAGGATTGCTTTCACCCATCGTATTTTGCCGCTGTTTAGAAGCTCCATCAGTTGCTTGGGATGGTATTGAGGTAGCACCGGACAGGCCATTTGTGAGGCTTCGAACAATCCGTAGTCGGGCATGTAGTCCAATAGGGGCTGAAAAAAACACAAACTTGTAAATTAAATCAAAATCCAAGACGTATTTTCTATAATTCTTAGTGACGATAAATGGTGCTCAACGTAATCGTAACTTTTACGACTATAATCCTTTTTTTAAATTATATAAACTAGTACTTGACTGCGATCCCACTTGATGGTAAACAGTGATGCGATCGTTGATGGTGAAGGGCACTAGTTTATTAAGAGCCTATTCACTCTAGCCTTGAAGACACCTAAATTATAATCGGATGTTAAGACCAGCAAACAACAGCAAGGTCAAGGTCAAAAGTTTTTTATTTCCCATAGGCCTACATGGGCACTTATAAAACGTCAGAAGCTAGTGCACGGTTCCAAATTGTTCCAATCCAAAACGACGAGGCGAAACCTATTATGTATTTGGGTGATACAGAAAAACTACCTAAATGCGTTTATTTAAGTATGATTGTAACATAATTTTCTAAATGGGGTGTACAAGTGTGCACATTATTCCAGTTACATATTGCATAGTTACCTGAGGTTGATCTGGTTGCGTTTTGGTTCGTCTTCTAGCATCACGTTCTAGTAGTTGTAAATTGATTGAAGACACACGTTGTAAGTGCGGTGCTGATATACGCAAATCCGAGTCGCGAAGTGCCCGGGATTCACTGCCTTCTTCCAGTTCCTGAATAAAATACACGATTCATTAGTAACATAAGTGTTTTGTTAAGTAATTAAGGCAGTTAATAAGCTGATAATGCAGCTGATAGCTGAGACGAGTTTGATTCCTACCAAGTAAGCATTATGCTGAGATGAGACACTATTGAAACTATTTAATGTATTTAAATATTTCGTTAGATTTTTGTGTGCTTCTATTTTTTATAACGTCAATAAACGCAATTTTCTTTCTTTCTTGTATGTGCTATAAAACATTGATATTATTATAAGTCGTTAAACTTTGCTTATATCAATAAAAAAAAATCCCCTCTGTCTAATTTTATAGACGGTAAACCAAAAAAAGGGTATAAGGTGATATTTCTGCTAACTATCAAATCAGCACGTACCTGTGTACCCATATATCCAGAAGACGCTTGTGGATTCTCAGGCTTCCATTGCGAATACACGTGCATTTCTGAGTCCATTCCTACCACTAGAATACCATCTCTGACCCAGGATATCTGCATAGGTAACGGAGGTAGGCCATCAGCGGTCTTTAGCTCGATTCGTCGGAGTTGCATCCATCTGATTTCTTCTAGGAACAAAGGAGCGGCTAATGAAGACGCCTTGCGAAGGATTGGACGGTTGTTGCTTATTGATTCTTTCATTGCCTGGAAATGTTTGTAATTGGTTACTTTTCTGTATTTAATTTTCAATAATATTTTACACTAAACAACAAATAACACTAGAAATAATTCTTTTTCTCTAAACAGTATCAAAATTAGTTATTAAATGAAGCGGCTATTGATTAGCAATCCGAATATTGGCATAAGGATGAATGGGAGCGTGGTGGGAACATCTCGCCATCTCTTTTGGACGCGTGTAACCTAATGGTGGTGACGTCATATTTCAGTTCGTTCATCCTTTTTCTATGACGGTCAGTTTTCCTTTCCACCAGATTTGAAAGGTTTCTAACTACTGAATATTAAACGGATTAGAAAAGTGTTTCTATTTTCAATTTTGGAGTCAACGTAAGACACTTTTTGCTACATATAATAAAAAAAAATAGCAATATTAAGAATAAAGAAACCGTTATTGTACTGGTTCTGTTGGCTACTTCTCATAATAAATGTGTTCGAAGCTTGCCAAAAAGGATGACACATTTTTTGCCAAATACTACAAAAACATTAGAATGCATTACACTCGTATTCTAATGGTAAACAAATTAACTATTCATACGAATACATGGCTTAATGGACTTAGTATCCAAGCCAAAAACATTACATAAAAAAGACAATATACTGTAATGTGTAATGTCTACTCTTTTGAAAATCTACAAAACAAAAAGAAACAGTAACCATATTCTTTTTTCGAACTTCATAACAAGTTGCACATCTTGGAACGTGGCGCTTACTTTCTTGACTATTCATATGTTTCTGTAAAGGTCTAAGTATTTGAAATGATTGTTTTTCTTGTTTGGTGATATTACAAAATAATCAATTAACTTAAACTCGTTAAAAAATAAATTAAAGGCCCGTTTTCACATTTGAGAAACACCCTAGAATCTAACTTGGAATAAAACTGAAATAAACAATAAAATAATAATTAATTACATAAAGTGTTTTAATTATGATGGAATATATTGCCAGTATTCTTTTTGCGTATTTAGGTATTCGTTTTGACAGATGTCAAAACGGGCCTTTTATTTTTTGACAACTTTACCTTTAGATTAGCTTGTGCAAGATCACTGGAGACGGGAGTGAATAGAAGTACCCTTGAGCCGACAGCTACAGTTAAAATATGGGAGCCATCCTCCTTAGACACCCAGTCTAGCTGTACCAAGTGTTTTTGGGTTAATGGGCAAGTGTTGCCATTCTCCATGATGCTCTTGCGTAGAGATTGAAGAGTGCTGAACGATGGCACCGCAAGGAGACCGGCGGAACCGGTTGGCTTGACCGAGTCACCCTCCCCGTTGCGATTGTTACGACCTTCGTCCGATGAAAGGGTTTGGAGTACCTGGAGGATTTGTTTGTTGCATTAAAATGTAAAAAAGTATCGAAATCTCTACATATAATAAATCTGTAGAAGTTTTTAGTCGTGCGCGCTTCACGTAAAATATACGAAATCGACGTAGATAACTTTTATACATTAAAATTGATTTATTAACTAGGCTTTATTTCATTGCAATCGGTTGACTATATCGAAAGATACATTCATTACCTGTTTAGGCGGTACGAAGTTCGCCAGGTCAGCTAGTATTATAATATATCTTAAGTTCGTTTATGACGTGTGAAATTAATTTGGATTACTAAATTAATAAGTAATAATGGAAATCAATATCACGTATTTTGACTTCGCTTTTTTTTCTGGTACATAGACCAAACTGTTTTTTTCCAGTCATTTAAAATCACGATAATTTAGCTCTCGAAATTATTAGTTGCGTTGAGAGAACTAGATTGTTTTCTTAGAAGGATAATGTGACATTCTCGATAAGCTTCTTTTAGCGTGACCAAAAATAATCTACTTTTGAAATAAGTACATTTTGATAAAGATTAAATTCATTTCAAAAGAAAGAATATTGAAGAGTTACCCAATTTTAGCCGTAAACATACCTGATTCAGCCTCTGTTTCTTCTGCATAAACGACGTATCGTGTAGATACGACAGATCGATCTGGGTATCTGTACAAACACCGACTCTGGGCAGGCTAACATTCCTCAGCGGTATCGTATCTTCAAGCAGCCATTCTGCTCCCCCGGTACTCTCACATTCATACACACAGACACAAAGGTTGACGAAGCGAGCGTCTGAACTTGAGCTTGTGCTGTTAGTGGTTGTGCCGCCTTTAGGACGAGTGAAGGAGCGCCCGCATTTGTAGGCGCAGGCGATGCGACCAGAGTAGGCGGCGCTTATGTGGAGGGGTTGTCCTGGGGAAGGGATTTTAATAATAATAATAATATAATAATAATAATATTTATAAAGTTTTGGGAATGATGAGCTCGGAGCTACGTAATAACAGCCGCATTCGACGATAACTTTGGAGTTAAGCAATGCTTGCCGAGGTAAATCGGCGGATTGGAGATTTCTCCGTGCCTCGGAAGGTACCAGCCACCATTTGTAGATCTTTGACATTCATTTCGGGTGACACCAGCCTTGGCAAGGACTATCGTCTAACCCAATTACTGGGTTGGAGACCACTTTCTATTTCCTCGCGCCCCAGACCATGGTCTGAATCAGGGTCAGACGCAAGAGGTTACCGCTAACGATCGCCTCTATGAGAACTGGCGGTGCTCCTCCCAAGCGAGGCACACTTCCACTGTGAACTCAATTACTGGGCTATGGAGAGTCAGACAGGTAGTTATTCTTTGTAATATACTAATATCCAGCTGCATTCAGTTTGACTGGTATTAAAGAGTCTCACCTGGAATGTCTATCGCAGATTCTTGATCTTTGTTCATCATTTCCCACTCTTTCCATGTGTAATCAAAGTCATCGTCTGTTTTCGTTACATCACATTTCCAAAATCTGGAAAATTTCATACATTATCTAAATAAAGATTATGAAGAGGTAAAGCTGTATGTAAGAGTGTAATAATCTTTAAGGCGCCAGTTCTAAGAACTACAGTCTAACGGGGTGAATAGGAACGCAGGGGTGAATAGGAACAAAAGTTTGAAGGGGATCTACATGTTAATTAACAATTTTTTTCAGCATTTAAGTACTCATCAATCATTAATTGTAATAAAAATGGATGCTTTGATAGAAATCAATTATATAAATATATACCAAAGTGAAAAACCTAACCAAAGTTTTGTTTCTATTCACCCCTGCGTTCCTATTCACCACGTTTGACGGTAGTGTCTTGCGGCGATTCACTCAGTCGAGGTGGTGCATAACTGACAGAAAGTGCAACAACATCATTGAGACACTGAGCCATTTTTGTAGAAAAAAAAACACGATTACTGTGTAACTAGTTAAGGGAGTAAAAACATCAATCTAAGCTAGTTTAACATACAAAGGCGACATGATAGTGATGTTATTATTAAAACAACATTAATTCCGTCCACAAGACACGATGTCTACCAAAAGAGTTCATAGTTCCTAAATAACGTCATCTTTATTTTGTCTCACCTTAAAGTGCTGTCAGAACAAGCAGTAGCCATGATGTATGGCGCTAAACAAGCGGGGTAAATAGATGCAGAGCTCAGGTGACCGGCCGCGGGCGTCGCGTGAATCACGTCTACACCGTCCGGCAGAGACAACGGGCATTCACACACCTGCAGGGACAAAAAGTGTGATATAATATGGCCTACAGATAGGTGTTCCGGGTCTGGATGTCATATCTATGTGATTTTTTAAATTGGGGCCATGGGAGATGCGAAAGAGAACCCCGGGGTCATGGGTAATGTGAAAGAGACCCCGGGGCCCTGGAACAATGGCAAAGAAAGAACAGGAGTGGGTTTTTAGTCAGTAAAAGTCTGACACTATCTTTCGCTCCGCCCAAGAGCGGGGGATGTCATTAGATGATTTTCCCATCGAAAAAAAAAAATGTGTATGTGAATTTACATATTTGTGAACGCACCCACGACACAGGAGTAATTCCTAGGGTAAAACAACGTATAAAAAAAAAATGTGCTGTGTGGAAAAAGGTGCTATACGGTTAGTAACATACCTTCTTGGTAGATATAGAGATGTGTGAATTTACAAGCGGTGGTGGAGGTGCGCGTTCATTGTCCATGCACACAGAGTTCTTCCGCGACTCGCCTTCGTCCTCTTGCACCAATGCACTGTCTGGTACGTACATCATACTGTTTGTGAGATCATCTGCGAATGACACAAGATATTTTTAGTCAATTAGATCTGATTATACGACTGGGAAATTGATCCTATGTCCTATTAGTGACCCGCCCCGGCTTCGCACGGATGTAGATAGTATACATAAAATACAGGCTAGCGCAATAGAACGTGCATATTTAAAAGATAGATTAAAAAATAAACTGATGATGACTCTTCTATGACGGCAAGATAGCGTTCGGTATTAACAGTGATATTTTGTTCCCGCGTATTTTCAAAGAAAAAAGGATCGACTTTTCCTCTGCTCGAAATTGCTCTCCCATACTGTCTGTAAAACTCCATAAGTGCGCCTACAAAACGGTAGTAAACTTCCCCTCCCGTGCGCTTTTTACCCCGCAAAAAAAGATGCTACTCTTTACAAAAGTAGTGTACTTGACTATATTTTCTGCACATGCTCACCGTTAGGATCCCCTTGTGACGACACAGTAAGTCTCCACATATGCACAGTGGATCCCCCATCAGTCCTCTCTAACACAACGATGTAAAAAGGTTCGTTGAATGTGGCTGCTTTACGTAAGTCCACGATCGCTTCCAAACCAGCTTCTGTGAGGGTGTTTACATCGGAGTTTTCTATACCGGAGTCTGCATTTTCAAGTTCCATTGATGTGCGTTCACCTGAAAATGATGGAATATTAGATTGACAGACTTCACCTGAAAACACCAACACCTGCTGGAAACATCAACAGGTATGGGATAGTTAACATTGACACATTGAGACAGTATCAGCGGCAAATATGTGAAAAACACTTTGAAAAGCCTCAGTATGAAATGTATGTCTACCGCTATGATTCTATTTACTGCTTATCATTTTAAAAAAAAATGATTCTGGATAAGTCTTTCAGAAAACATTGTTCAATCATTACATGATTCCTTATTCACTAGGAATTTCTCCTGTATCGTGGGCGTCTTCACAAACATACACAAGACACCTAACCCGGAACGACTATTTGTAAGTCACACGTATTTCAGTGCGAGAATCGATCTCGCAACACGTAACGCAGTACCCAATCACTTCATTCCTCGTATTTCATGAAATCCCTTACCAGTAATGAGTTGTTCCTGGAACACATGCAGCAGCTGCGTGTTGTGCCAGTCGTGCGTGGCGTCCGCTATCGCGTGCAGCTGTATGATAGCTCCGGGCCGCGCAGTTGATTGCTGCGACACGATTTGTATGCGCTCGTGTAACGGAACGCCACCTCCTTCTTCTAATGTTGACTCGGAAGACATCGACATTGTGTCGTGCTGCATATAAAAGACGACGTAGATAAAGAATGTGAAGGCCTCCCGCGCATTACTCGACTAGGACGCAGCGAACAGAGGCCGTAATATGACATATGTGAAAAAGGGGTAGCTATACGCCCTGTATAGCTTTATTTTTTTCACTCGCGTCATAGCATGGCTTGAATCTTATTGCGCTGGCCAATGCGGCGTAATGCGTGGGAGGCCTTATAATAATGTATAGTGTGCCTGTCCCTATACCAAAATTTTGAGGCACAACTATTTTATAGCCAATAATAAAAGTGAATTTGGATTTCGTGTCTTTGACTGAAATAAATCACGATAGTAACTTTTAAGGTTCAATATTAAAGTTATTTATGCGCCGATATTAGTTGTGGCATGCTAAGTTTGTCGTTAGCTTGCCGCGAGGTATTTCGAAATCAACCTAACTTGCGGACGTTATCCACCAAAGCGGAGACGAAAGGAAAGTTTATACGTTATTTTCACATTTGAACACTTATCTTCGGCGGCGCATGTTTAAGAGGTGTAGAGATGAGATGTTACTTTCTTCTTCGCTTGGGTGAAAACGGCGAATAATCTGCTGTGTAGTGACTACCGTGTGTTTACCATTACATCTTTATGCCGTCTCTCCGAGGTGGCTATCTCAGCCAGTAGCGTGCGCGCGTCTATCACAGCTTGGAACACTCGTAGACTCTCGCCGTCGCTCGCCACGAAACACGCTGATGGTGAGTTTGACAGGTTGCCAAGAGTTGTGCTGCAGATAAAGGAGCCATTTAAATATAAGCACTGGAGTTCTTCGGTTGATAACTGTAGTCAAAATCAGTTTTATTGACTCTTTCAACGCAACGGACTTTTATAAAACAAAACCCTCACCAAGCGCTACGACCCAAAAACGGGTTCCGAAAAACCAACACTTATATTGTTAATTGCGCGTATGTTGGCATAAAAATTTTCTTTTTAAGCCGTTATTTGTCTCATATATCAGACTGTGGCGACACAGAAACGAAATTCGTTTGTGACATATCAGACTGTGGCTTTGAAAGCGTTAATATAGCTTACTTTTGGAACACAGTTCTTTGTAATTAGCGTCATCAGACACACTGTTGAAAATAGTCACATTATCGCAACTAGGATGGGCTTATTTTATTCTCTTTTTGGGAGTTAGAGACAAGAGACCATGTCAGTTTATATTCAAACTGCTATTGTCAAGTTTTAGCTTCACAAAAACCTCAGATACGCTATGGGCCAAAATGTCTTGCAACATGTCGCGCAACGCTGTCAAATTGTCCAACAACAGTTCCTGCATCACGAGAATGAATCTTGAAATATTGGGGGGCGAATTGCGGGATTCTGAGCAACGTCGCAGCGTCATGTAAATTAAGTGTTGCGCGTCACGTTGCGGAATATTTTGTCCCCTATATATCTAAGGCTTTATACGCTGACTCACCTAGGCAGTAGCGTAGGCAGCCAGGCGACGTTACTGAAGGCAGAGAGATGCGGTGAGTTGACGCGCGCCAGTTCGGACACGCCGCCCGACTTGCCGAGCGGCCCCACGCACTCCACGCGCCACATTATCAGCTCGGAACACAGTCCGCCGGCCGCTGCATCGTCGTCGTATTTATGATGATCTCTTTCACTATCTGTTGGACCAGAGAGATTACACTAATATTATTAAGCCGAAAGTTTGTGTGTGTGTGTGTGTGCATAAAAACGCTTTAACCAGTAAACTGTTATATCATGTGGACGCCACACGCGGGAAATTTGTATCGTCGAGCTCAATTTTTTTTTATCATCCTAGGAATGAATGTCAGTCATGATTCTAAGGTTCAATTATAAACCATTTTACAAACCTATCACAAAGAAAAATGAAACTTTTGCCATACATTACTATATTGCCAAAAGTGAAACCTAAACCATATCTTAAAGGTTTGTAAGAGAAGTCAATAGCAAAAAGAATTATGTCTACCAACCGTAACCAAACGAAGTTAGAGACTGTTTGGTAGATTGCTATTGTTTTTTTACCAGGCGTTATTTTTCTTAAATAAAAATACTCTATGCCTGATATTTTAAGTTTCCCAATGTTAAATAAAGTTTTAGTTTCGGTGTTTATGGTGCGTATGCATTAAATAGTGTCAATCACATCGCAACACTAACGCGTATCTTTTCGATTCGTTTATCACATTTTTTTTGAAACTTCAAATATATTACCATTTCATTATAATATAAAGAAAATAGGTAACTCTTGACAAAAATATACTAGCACTATTTCTAGAGGTATCTTCGATCGGTTACGGTTTAAAGACCTGGTTTATTTTGCCATTGATTCCACGTATTGTCCTTTAACATATAACCTAGGAGTCATTTCTGGCGCAAGGAAAAAGTAAATCATGGCAATAATTTGCACTGAATTATAAAAGTAATTAGACAAATCAATATTATTTTCAAGTATTTTGTAATCACACTACTTATTAACCTCTCAGGTACTCGAAAACCAAGCGAAGCTGACCGAATTTGTATGTTTGGCACATGGGTAGACCATGACCTGGAATAGGACATGGGATCTTTTTTTCTTCCGGGAGTATGTTCCCATGGGATAATTTTCACTTTCACTCGGGCGAAGCCACCGGCAGAAGGTAGTATGTTAATATAACTTACCGGAAATGTTATGATGACTTGTAGTTAGTAGTAGAGGTAATACTGGATGGCATGTAATGTCGTTTACTCTAAACCTATGACCCGACGCTCTTGAAGCGTGACCTATTGATAGCACCTGTAACAAAAAAAAAAAACATTTATTAAAACAGAATATACTAGTATTTTAAAGGCGAAAGTTTGTACTTATATGGTGTGTGTACGTTTTTTAGTCCTTCACACTCAAACGGCTGAATGGATTTGGACACAATATGGTAACAGGATAGCTTATTTCCTGAATTGAAACTTAGGCTATAATTTATAATGGTGGGGAAGTACTAATTCCTAGCGGGCGAGACCGCTGTCAGAAGCTAGGTCTAGAATTAAAATTGACCGTTTTTACATACTAATTGTCAATTTTTACATAATAATTGACCATTTTTTCATAATAATTTAATTTTACTGGACAAAGTTTCAGAGTTTAGTTTGAATGCTGCCCTAAAAATTGTAATACACTTGGACACCAATGCAACGCAACCTTGAGTAGAAAGGTGTGAGAAAAAAAACATTACTAATCCAAATGTTTTTTTTTTTATATATATATATTTTCATATCTCTTTGAAGCTTCCTCGGAATGGTTACGGTTAATAAAATTCTACTACAATTTTATATTTGTCTGATATATCCACCAGCCCACGACTTCGTTGCGTGAATGTCCGTTATTGCGAATACGAAGTCGAAGCTAGGTAAAAAGTATTTCATCAAAATCGGTTCAGTAGTTTAAACATGAAAGCGTAACAGACAGACAAGAGTTACTTTTTATAATATTAGTATAGATTATTGAGGCGCTGAAATAGCCAAAGTGAAAAATAGCGACAGTTCAGTCTCTCCTAATTCGTATAGTTCCTTACCTGCGAGAACTTGGATTTATCATCGAAGGTCAACTGCCAGAGGTTCAGGGTTCCATTGGTATGATTTGTGACCATGGATATGACGGGCGCCGAGTCCAAAACATCCCCCTCCTGGTTCTCTCCTAGATCTTCGGTTGCGACGCTCATCTTACGTTGCATTTCATTGTTGTTCTCTTCTCGATTTCCTGTGAAAAAGAAGTTTATTTATTTAACAATTCATGTATTCACAATAATAAAAGAAAAGAAGAAGGAAACAGAAGAATAGTACAAAGGTGATGTTTATTTCTAAAGAAATCTCTTCCAGCATTCCATATATATATGCATTTAAAGTTGACGTTATTTAGCAAAGTATTTATCTCCTTTCCGAATTTTGTGTCAGCTTCTTATTAGCAATTAATAAGCAGTAAAATTAAATTGTTTTCATAATAAAATTTATAACTTTAACACTTTCGGTGACAAGAATTTACGATAGTTTGTGTGCCCACAATCCGCTTCCCGATTCGTTGTTCTACGTAGCTATAAGGATATAAACGCAATGTGTTTATGTGCTAAATTAAATATTTTTTTAACAAATATAAAATAATTTAAAAAAGGCGTCAACAACAAAGTTATAAAATTTCAAAGCTGCTAAAAAGAAAGAGAAGTTCGACGTGGATTTTGACGTCAAAGTTTATCACAGCACCATAGAAAACGGAGTTTTGACGAGAGTTACAGATGACTATATTTATTTAAAATTGTCATATCTTTTTTGTTTGTTTATCAATTATGATATTCCTGCATTGCAGCACTCGGCTTAGCACCCTCGCCTGCGACTTTACATTGCATTAAATAAATACTGATGTAATTCGTACCATTTTCCTGATTCTCTTTGTGTTCCCCGCCTTCACCATGAGGCCACTCATTCTCTTCTTTCTCCTCTTGAACACTCGCCAGCGGCGTCGTCACTGTTTCCGGTCCTTGAGGTCCCACTGTTTAACAAATATTTATATCTTATGTCAATCGATGTTGCGGCGTATAATCATATTTAAAATCACACTAATATTATAAAGGCTAAAATATGTCGGTGTGTTTTTGTGTTTGATACTTCCTCACGCTCAATCGGTTGAACGATGAAATTTGGTAAAATCATGGTCTATGTCCTGGAATAGCACATAAGATACTTTTATCCCGGGAGTATGTTACCTTGCGATAATATTCTTCTATCACGCGAGCAAAGTCGCTGGCAGTAATTAGTAAAAAATACTCTTGAAAGAAAATAATAGCAGCGCTCTTTTTTTCGTTAGAATTGCGAATTTTTGATCTAGGCGGTTTGATCAGGCATCTTATGGAACGATATAAATGAGCAGAGACTGTACAGTTAGGGCCTAAAAGTACAGTTGCACTCGGCCTATGCTAAATGGTCTTAAATTTATTTGTAGAAGAGGGTCAATGGTTTGACTAATTTAATTTGTAGCATAGAACCTATAGTAGTGATTAAACTAGCTGTAGACCATTGAACGTATACTACAAATAAATTTTAGACACTAGCATTAGTAGAGTGCAACTGCAATTTTGACCCCTGACTGTACCTATGTTTCGTACACACACAAGCATTGTAATCCCTTCTTCGTACTCTGATTAAGTCTCCATTGAGATCGGGAACCGTCTCTGAAAATCTGGTGTTCTCAGATAGATTATTCTTGTTACTTACTAGGCATGACCGGCTTAGTCCTGTGCCGCACATAAAGCGGCTGCGCAGCCGCATGGTACAGCGCGGCCGGCGTGCACATGGTTGTGGCGTCGCCGAGCGGGAAGGCTGAAGGTATCCGAGCTGAGAACGATACTTGTGCTTGTCGGATCGCACCCGCTTGTAATTCGTCTAGCCATTCGCACACCCTGGAGGAAGGAAAGAAGTTTAAAATTTGGGAGAACATTTTCAATTTCTTGGAGAGTGCTAAAGGTCTGCAGTTTTTCTGGGACAAAACTTAAGTAATATCTAAAGAGCAACAGCTAGAGCTGCTATTATACTTCTAAATGTGATTACGAGGTACATTTATGAGATTGTTGTACTCAAATGGTTTAATGTCAGCACTAAGTCAATGCCGCCACTTTTACATCTAAAACCAGACCGACTGTGAGCCTGAATCGGTTCTCTGAAACAGACTACACGATCAGTCATCGACCACGTCTTTTGCCAAACCCTCTTTCAAAATTCGATTTGCTAAACTCACCATATAAGAAAGCTGCCATCAACAGGGTGTATAGAGAATAGTAGATCCGGACTCTGATGCCAGTCCCGCATTAACGATTCTATCTTAGCGTCCAGAGAATCGGGGAGATGCGTACAAGTGACGTCAGTCGCTATAGAGTTTATAGACGTCGTGTTTGATAGACTCGGGTGACTGTGGTTGCCGCTACCTAGATGAAAAAATGAAGATTAGAAGTATATTCCATTCTTAGGCCTTCTGGCACCACAGATCTCTAAATTCATTTTGCGCTAAACCATTTTGAATTGTCAATCTACTTCTGTCAATCGTTTTAAGGTGACAGAGAGAGAGAATGTTATTAATGTTTTGCGCTAAATACGTTTTATGATGTTTCGTGAAATTGGGCCTTAGTTTCATGCATTTTGGAAAAACATACAGTAAAATCGACAAATAATTCACAATCAAAGTTTTGTTTCAGTGTGATATTACAAAAAATATTTTGTGACAAGCGCTATATACCTTATAACAATAATCCGAATACGACACAGGCAGGCTGTTACAATACATGTTAATACACGTCGAAAGTTTCTGACAAGATTAACACTTAATTAGATTAACATTTCAGGCAAATACACAGCATGAAGTGCTGCTTAATATCGATTCTATGTCTACTTCAATTTTTATTTTTCATTTGATTCTTGATTTTTTTGTTATCCACATTTTTACGTTGTTCACAAGCTACTTACGTTATGTAAGCTTGTTACGTTGTGCCCTTAGACAATTTTTTGTTTTTGTTAGTGTTCCCGACAAACGCTAAGTACAAAACGTATGGCAATGACATTACCTGTCAGGTACTTGTCACGTGACTTCTCTGCACACATATAATTACATCTCATTACCATACATTTTGTAACGCTTTGAAAAGTCATTTGTCTAAGCCTGTCGTACAACCCTGCGTTCAAAAATGCTTCGAGTTGAAACCCAGGGTCGTTCTTTAATAACTTGAGTAGCTACCTTAGAGTAAACCCAACTAACTCTAACTCCGAGCAGGGTAGGTTGGTGTAAGCGGCCATAAATGATACTTCTAGACATTGACAGTTAAACTCTACGTTCGCGTTCAAAAATGCAAGTCTAGAGTATATACTCTGATGACCGCATTAGAGTTAACTCCAACCTCAAATTTGAACGCAGCCCTGTATGACAGTATTATGCACAGACCTAACATGTTGCTAAAGTCTGGCTGCCAGCGTGACTTGAACCCTCCATGAGAATGCTATTGCTGGTGGTTTACGTGCCACCATGCGGGTAGCCTAAGATACTTAAGTAGTGTGCAGTCTCAAAATTATTTAACCAATAGATAACCAAATTCTCTTTTTTTGCCTTATTTATCGTTTCTCTTTAAAAAAAAAAAACAGGTTTTGACAAAGATGCATTTATTTTAGTTGTGTAGTGACATAATATCAGGTTTTGAAATGATTGTTGAGTACTGTCAGAAATCTATATGCAACGTCTAGAAGTCAGATATGTCGGACAGTATTTTTTAGTTTTAATCTTTAATTTGACCAACCAACCCTACCTCACCAGAATCAATTCTTGTATTTAAAAAACGTTCAAATTCAAATCACAATATAATTTCAACGACAATCAATGTCAAACACATAGTTTGCTATAATAATGTTTTATCACCCTCTGATGTAATTAAGGTATTTACAATGACCGAAAATAAATACGCAGGACGAAGTAAAAGGCTATAGATAGCTTGTATCCACAATCAATGCTTGCACAATCTTCATACTATGCATTAGACGTACGAATTTCACACCAATAGAGCATGCAGCATGAATTTTCAGTTACCTGGTTGTTCATCACTATTGCTGTTATCCTCGGATTGCATTTTAGTTAAATGATGACTTGGACGTCTATTTTCTATACGGCAGCGTGAAATAAAGTAAGCAATAAGGCTTATAAGTAAGCGATACTCACTCAATATTATACTTTGAAGCACAACATAATAAGGACTATAATGGTTTGACATTACAACTCTCAAATTAATTATTTCGTTGTTGATACAATATAAGTTTCTAAATGGGAATTACATGGTAATACAGACGAAAATACACTTAACGAACATTACATTAAGGCGTCAAATTACTTTTAATTTAATGCCCACGTTTATTCATGTAAGCCTTTTGCGCATATTATACTGATGGAAGCATCTATATGGATGGTTTGTAGTAGTATAGAATAATCTGGTTTCGTAATATCAACATCGAAATATCTGTGGACTGTCTTTTTTGATATTGTATATGGTGAAATCGAGAAATTTCTGTTATAGAGTTTTAGTTTTTTGTTTGTTTTAATTGAACGCGCTAATCTCAGGAACTATAAGCTTAGAATTGAAAAAATACCTTAGTGTTGGATAGTTCATTTATCGAGGAAGGCTATAGGCTACAAAACGCTTAACGCACGCTACGACCAATAGGAGCGGAGCAATAACCGAAGACGCGGGGTTAATTAGTTATATTCATAATTGATTGTTGTTTTCAGAACATAAGCGACACAATAGTGACCAGCATAAAGTCCACAGATATTTCTGAACTGTAATACACCGCATTGATGGTATGGTGAACAATAAATATGAAAAAACACTCACTTTCATGCTCTCCATCCGGATGTGCGGTATGATCTGAACCTGATCCACCTTCGTCTGTTTCTTCTTTATCTAAAATCTAGGAAAAGGAAGTATATCAGATTAATTTATACACAAAGGTAAACACCGGTTTCTAAATTGTCAATTTGGAGATAAGAACGTATCAAACTTAGAAATTAATGTCAATGTTTATGATTGTCTGGTATTCAGATTGAAGTTGAGTTTAACAAATACTCAGATCCAAATTTTTAACCAAGTGATAAATTTGCGAATGTACAATGCGTTCCAAATAAGAATAGGATCGATTTTTACGCCATGTTGTGATGTCATGCCGTCAAATCCAAAAAAATGAGTCTAGTTCTTCAATTTTGCTTATGTTTGCGTCACCGGGTGAAGTGTCTGAGTAGTGGCAAATGGAAGAAGAAAGCGAAGTTCCTAACAATATTTTTTTTTTTTATAAATAATTATGACTTAAATACTATATGTAGCTAATTTAGATTAAACAATAACATTTTTACTAGATTGAACTAAGACTCAGTAATACAAAGTAGACAGATCGAGGTTATTGACTTTCCCATTCTTATTTGGAATGCATAGTAAAGAGCTGTTTGATTTAAAATAACATTTTAATTTTTTTTTTAATTTTCGTGGCAGATTGGACGTAATACGCCTCCGTCACACTTTTTCTACAGATCTATTGACGGTAAAAAAGAATCGTCCCAACCAACTATAAAGTGAAACAATAGTTACTTTTTTAGTAAGATCGTGGAGGTAAGCCTCAGCCTCGCTGGTGAAGTGCATCTCCTTGTTGTGCAGCCAGTGCAGAATGAAGCGGCCGCCTCCAGCCAGTGAGGGCACCAGAGGAATATCCGTCTCCGCGTTTATCGAAGCTGCCAGGTGGAAGTGGACACCTGTGGTTTGGTAAAATTTGTATGAGACACTGCCAGACTTGATTTGCTTTATTCTTTTATTTCGCGACTGCCGATACATGATACGTCTTCCCTACTAATTCATGAGGAAGCTTACATAGGAGTAAAGTATACACATATTTTATTTATTTATTTAAACTTCATGTACAACAGTGGTACATAGGCAGACATAATGCAATAAGGCATTATCCCTACCAGTCAACCTTTGTGGTTGATGTGCACAATATATAAATAACAGATATATCAAGTAGAATGTAGTATCATTAAATTAAGTTACAATAATAAAATACTATATATATGTCGTGGCCAGATCATAGAAATTGATCTCTTCATGATATGGCCAACTAAAACGGGCCAGATCATATAAACATTAACATTTGTTGATATGTCAATCCTCATTTGGCCAAATCATTGATGTAAGATTTCAATGATAATAAAAGATCTTAAGAAAATAGGCCAAACGAAGATTGACATATCATCAAAGTTTTTTTCATTTCATGGAGTGATAAATTTCTATGATCTGGCCACCACATATATACTAACTGCACTACTACTATTTATATTTTGCCAGTTAAATTATATGTTCCAATCAGTAGGAGACCAAAATTTGCCAGGACACTAATCGTAAGAGTTACCGTGGCTCTGGAATGAAAATTTCATGATTGCTCACTCAAACTCCAGAACTAATCCAAAGTCATACCACCCTTTTGCAGGAACATTTTAAAGAGTGACAACTGCAACTGAAAGACAGTTGGGTTTCAGTCGGTAAAATCTGACACGCCCTATCGCTCCACTCGGGCAAAAAAGTCATTTGATGATTTTCACCTCAAAAAAACGGATAGCTCGCTTGTGAATTTTCTAGTGTTGAGACTTGCAGATTTTTTACAAAATCATGCGAGTTATTAGATGACTTTTCGGATTAATCTAATACACGTATCATTCAAGAAAAAGCTGACACTGGTTTGTTCAACTAATCAGGAATTCTTTACTATAAGCCCTCCGTCATATACGATGATGATAGTATCACTACGGTATGGAGTAGTAAAGTCCGTGTTATTAAGAATATTATACGATCCATAAAATGTTTACTGCCAATAAAAATGAAGTTTCTCTTTAACGCAGTCGATAAACGACTTTACTATAAGTCTTCATGCATATTATATTTATCACGTCTAGCACTAGATTGAGCTGTAAAAAAGGTTCTGTTGTAAAAATGATTTGATTGCATTACTAAAAACTTAAGAGCCGGTTGTAGTTACTGAGTATTTTGTATGAACTCCGCCCGGGACTGTCGATTTCGCGGCCCCGTAACAGCGGTTTTATTATTGTATAAAAAAAACAATAACTATTCAAGATTTTTGTTTTTGCGAGGGCCTTTTAAAAAACAAGCTTTATTATTTTTTTGTAACTTGCAAATATTTCCGTGACGTAATCTCGTAGATATACACGTTTGAAATCTGAACCTAACTTACGATTCCATACGCATTTTTTTTTTATCGAATCAACTAATTTATATCATGTTTTGATTTTTGCCAAACGTTTGGTCATACAGTCAATTTTAATAAAATATTTTTACATATTTTTTCAATATTTTTTCATGGTGTTCTCTTTTATATTTGTGGATTTCCAGAGGTTTAAAAAAGTTCGAAATGAGTATAACCTGGCCTTAACACACTCAGTCTTTTTATGTCCATTTCTAATCTTATTGATCCTCCTCTTTGCGTCGTATTATATTATATTATTAATAAGGCAGTAATTATGGCTTTACTGAGTTATAATCCTTAAAATCGTTAAAACAACTCTCTCAGTTTATTTAAGCCTATTAAATGGCTATTTCATGAAAAAGTCATTCAATGGGGTTATCTGAACTGATTAGGTTGAATTAATGATTTTAATTATTATAATTTTGTAAATAAATACGTGTTATGTACGGCCGTAAATCATACTTAAAGGTAGAACTACACTGTGCATACGTGTGCCACACCCGCCGATCTGGGCGCGTCGGTCTCCATACATTTTATACGGAAACTAGACTTGCAGAGCTACACTAGATCCACGCCACGCAAAGTCGTTCTACGTACAAATCAGGCGTGTTACACTTGTGCGTCGGTCTAATATAGTTCTAGCTTTAATCAACATAACTTGACACTGCCCTGTACAATGCAAAAAACTTAAATTTGAATTTCGCGGGTTGCGGAGGATCCAACATGAGGTTAAATGGTTTTTGAGGATCAACATCTGCAAAATATTTACCTTTTTTATATTTAATATATTACCTCCAGTATAAGAAGACTGATGGAAAGGACTGTGGAAGTCGTGGGCGCTGTATGTTGAAGGCAACGTGGGTATGGGCGCACCAGGCTGCTTCGACGACTGTGCGGTCCTTCTTATGTGGAAACATGTCCTGTAACAATCAAAGCGTTTAGAAGTGGTGTGACGACCTAGACACGAGACGTCGCGTAAGAGAAGATATTAAACGATAAGTTCCTTAGAACCTATGTAGCTAATACTTAAATAAAATTACGTTTCTATACGTTTTTAATTTATAACCAAATTTGACGGCACTTTCGCTGGTAGATAGCTGATGTTTTAAGGAGTAACTTGTCCACTTTTATTTTAGAAAAAAAATCATGGTTCCTCTGATAAAAAGAAAGTTGTTGGAATTGTGATCAAATGGCATAGTGTTGAAAGTCTGACGCGAACAAAATAGTGGGCTAGTTGGAGAATAGAAAGAACTTATTAGAAAAAAAAAATGGAGTTATATTAATGTAAACTTTTTAACTCATATGTAATTTTGACCAAGGTATGTACTAAAGTATGTACTGTATAAAATATCATATTGAAAACAAGAGATTAAACCAAATTGTCGTAAATCATAGAGACTAGGTATTCTTTAGATACCTAGTTTTGTTTTTATTCCATTGTATATTTTAAACTGTTCACAAACGTTAGTCCAAATTATACTCAGATAGCGTGTTGCGCTGAAATTGTTGAAGCGAGTCGATCATAAATGTTTGCAACACGTGAATCATAAAGGAAAGTTTACAGTCAAGGTTGTTGAGATAATATGAGACGACATTCATTGAATTTCGGTTTGTTATGACGGTTAGTAAATTATTTATTTGATTTTGTTGATAGTCTTGTGCGTTCTTTTTTTTGTGAGGAATGGAATCTTTGGACTTATCTCTTTATTTATCATTAACTATCTCTAACTAGACATGAAAGTGTTGTTTTTTTTTCCGGTGGAAAAGTAATCTTATGACATCCCCCGTTCTTGGCCGGAACGTGAGATAGTGTCAGACTTTTACTGACTAAAAACCCATTCCTGTTTCTTTGTTGCTTTTCGTACTAGAGCCCAGTCTTCCTTTCAGAATCAGAGATTTGGCCTAAGTAGGCTTCGATCCTGCTGGGCCCCTACAGTTGTTGACATCTCCTTGAGGCGCGCGTGCAACAGTACGCGCCGTTGACGACTTGAGTTCGGTCCGGACGGTTACCGGACGGTCGAACGGCGAGCTACCCATTACCCGCCATCCGCAAGCCCGCGCCTACAGTGGCCGGAAATCGGGATCGAAATCCCGACGGCGGTTGGGCCGTGAGGACTGTTCCCTTAAGCGATCGGCCGCCTCCTGTGCTAGCATTACTGCTTCGCAAAAGGAGGCGACCGCCTGCTAATCCTCCACGCTCCGGACCATGGCCTGTACCAACGCCCGGCACGACAGATCACCGCCGCCGATCGCCTCTACGAGAATACGGCGTTGCTTTGCCCAAGCGGAATACAGTGGCACTTACTTCATATGTTTCAAGCGCTGCATGAACCGGTGCTTGTGTCGGTGCGTGGCGCGCTGGCGGCGCGGCGGCGAGCGCGAGTGTGACGTCACACAGCCGCCGCCCCACTCGTCCTCGGGCAGCAAAGTCTCCGCCCACACGCGGCAGATGTTGTCCACGCATGACGTTACCAGCACGTTGCCAACACTGCCCCTAGAGAACGAAGAAAAATTTTTAACTTGTCATTGCGTGTGCATTATGGGTGTACGCAGTTTGAGAGGTATGACTTATGACTAGTGATTTGAGAAATTTTTGCCATGTAATGTAATGAAAAGTAATTGTCTTGAGCTCGTGTCGCATGTGAATGATCACAGGTGTGTTGCCTAGGGTTTCCGGGACACTCTTCGGTTTCATCATCATCATCATTTCAGCCAAAAGACGTCCACAGCTGGACATAGGCCTCCCTCAAGTGTCACCACAGCGACCGGTCCTGTGTGTCTCGCTACCATTGGATTCTCGCTACTCTCATTAAGTATCGGTCTAATGGAAAGCCTATCAGTACTGCGTCTTCTGGTATGCGGTCGCCACTTCAGAACCATTCGGCGCCATCGACCATCTGTTCAGCGATTGTGCCCTTTCACTTAAATTTGGTGATTCTTCGGGCTTTTATTACATAAATTATACTTACTTGGGCATATATTTACTAGTCTTTCGCCATGACAGGTGTGTGATAGCGCGAGGATGAGCCACGTAAATGAACGTGTAGTTCAGCTCGGGAGCAGAGTGATCATTATGCGCCTGTGCGAGCACTGAAACAACAAAGTAATATTCAGAATCTCTATCTTGAAATACTTCTCCTTTTTAGGGTTCTGTAACTCAAAAGGAAAAAAAAACGGAACCTTTATGGAACACTTTGTCTGTCTATTTGTCTGTCAAGACCCTTTATCTCGGGAACGCGTAGAGGTATCGAGTTGAAATTAAAACCATATAATACTCAGGTCCGCGGTCCCTTGAAGCTTCGGGAATTAACCTGGGTCATGTTAATTCCCGAAGCTTAATCATCATCAACGGTAATCATGGGTAAGTTTGTATGTAACCCTCAGTGTGCGGGTCCGAATCGAACTTGTCCCGTTTTTTAATATTGTTAATACCTCAGCGGGACGACGATGTCTTCCTTAGGAATCGGCAAGAAGTGGCTCAAAGCCGCGAACTATGGAACTATAAAGGAATGGAAGGAGGTCTGTGCCCAATAGTGGGATAATACAGGCTAATTTTAATAATAATCTATACTATTACTAATTTTATATTATAAATCTGAAAAGTTTGTTTGAATTTCTGGAAAATTCTTTCAGTGATGGATAGCCCATTTATCGAGAAGGGCTATAGGCTATATAATACCACGTTACGACCAATTGGAGCGGAGCAGTAACCAAATACGCGATTGAAACCGCGGGAGACAACTAGTAATATAAGGAGTACAGAGTAAAGTTTTATTTATTTATTTCATTAAACCTTAAGCGAACGCCGGCGTTCGCTCTCTCATTGTCTTTCTATTATACATAATTTATGTTTTTTTTTTATTGTTTTTGTTGGGTTAATCTGGAGCGTGTACCGGTTGTAGCTATCTTTGTTTTATTAATATGAGGGACAAACTATGAATATGTCATTTACGCAATAACGGACCAAAGAAATTAGTTCACAGTTTAAAAATATGGCCTTGTATCATCAGCATCATTTAGCTCAACGAAACTTAATTATTGAATTTTTTTACACTTTGTTTTTGCGTATAAAATAAACTTAACAAAGACATTTCAACCGGAACAGCCATATTCTAACAGAACTCAAGTGTTATTGTCATGTTTAATTTTACTACAAAAAAAACTTCAACGCATATCGTATTGTTCGTTTAGTATTAGAAAATGATGTCACTGCCATTTTCCTGCCGAACATTGGTTGTACAGTCATGGCGTCATTTCAATGTCATACTATGAAATTACTAGGAGTAATGAGTACAAACTAGTTTCACTAATTAGGCGACATACCAGCCATTTTACCTATTAGTGGAATACATTGACATGTTGTTTGAACTTAGCCATCTTCATAGTTTAGATGTGCATTGGATTAAAACAGACAATTTTAATTCAATGCATTGTCACGTTTTAGAGTACCTACGTGCTGTTTCCTATTGCGTTAACTATATTACATTGAGCAATATATATATATTATTATACCAATTATTGTTAACTACTATTATTTACTTATTTACAAATAAAAAGTAAACATATAAATTAAATAAACAGACATGAAAGAAATCAAAAATAGGTACAATGATATTGCTTATTTCTGAAGAAATCTCTTCCAAAATATTTGCGAACAGAAAGTTGGAAAAAACAAATATTTAGAACAAGTTTTGTAAAGACGTTATTTTCGTTAAAAAATGTCAGTCATACTTACCTTTATTTGAAGGGATCATTTATCTCTCTCTACACACTACTTAAACACACCAAAACCGGATTTGGTTCTTATCAGAGTAAAAATTTTGGAGTTCGCCTTTCATTGTTTCTAAATATATTACATTCAAATACAAGCATAGATTGTTGATAGATACTTTATATTAGATCATTCGATATATTCTTTGGTATGAATCAATTAAAAGATCAAATCAACACGTTTCAAATACGCGCTTGTACGAGGTGTTGCGGACATCAGCTTGATATCCTAATGGTTTTAATTACAACTCGATACCTCCACGCGTTCCCGAAATAAAGAGTCTTTACAGACAGACAGACTGACAACAAAAAGTGATCCTATATGGTTGTAATATGTGGTTCCGTTTTTAGGGTTCCGTATCTCAAAAGGAAAAAAAAGGAATTCTTATAGGATCACTTTTTTGCGCGCACTGAGGGTTTCGTACAAACTTACTAAAGTTTGTACGGAACCCTCAGTGCGCGAATCCATCTCGCACCTGCCCGGTTTTTTTTCTTTAGCGGTACGGAACCCTAAAAAAAACTTTGTATTGAATTATTTGTATAGAAGGCTCTGCATTCTATAAACTCTTAACACTCCTTCACTTCTGTTATCCTTTTGTTAAGGCTTTGGTGTAAGTTGGTTGGGTGCGCTTCTAGTTTTAAGGATCTCTTGTATTTTCACTAGCATGTAACTGTTTTGCGTCCCCAATAAATAAAATAAAAATAGTATCGAGTTAGAAAAAAAAAGTTTTGGCTTGTAAAACATCAACCCCCTTATCATAGTCTGTTTACAAAACCCAGTTACTCATATTTACGACCCAATATTTTAATAAGAATATGTTTATTACCTTTATTCTGGTACCAGATCTTGACGAGTCGGTCGTTGATGCCAGACGTGGCGAACAGGACGCCGTCCGGAGAGAATGCGAGGTGATGCGCCGGAGTCGCCGTGTGACATTGCCACACGCATATCCACCCCTAGCACGTGCACAAATTACATGTACAATTATACATCATTGATTAAACACGCTTACTAGAAGGCATACAATATCATTAAATTTGATAGTATTAAATAAAATATTGGAGATAGTTGACTGGCCTGTTGGTCTAGTGGTTAGGGGCCCTGACTGCTATGCCGGATGTCGTGGGTTCTATTTCCACCCAGGACAAATGTTTGTGTGATGAGCATGATCATTAGTTCTGTGTCTGGGTGTAATTTATCTATAATATGTACGTATTTAGAAATATATAAGTACGTTTATCAGTTGTCTAGTACTCATAACACAAGCTCTGCTTAGCTTGGGACTAGACTGCGTTTGTGATAGTTGTGGAATATTATATTATTAGTAATTATTAGTATTACGATGATAGTTATTATTGTTACTCGGAACATTTATTTTATTATTTATATCAAAAAGAAACTTGTTCAAATCCGATCAAAATTAAGTAAGTTAGAAAACTTTCAAATTTGGTATAAGGGTGAAGTGGTGAACTGTCAAAAAACAGAATGCACACACTGAAATATGACGTCATCGCTATTAAGTTACGAGCGTATAAAAGAGATAGCAAGATCTGCTCCCACCACAAACTCATTCTTCTTCATACAATTATTTGAAATTCTAAATGCTACTTGATTTAATAACCAATTTTAATCCTGTTTTTAGAAATAGATTTATGTTTAGTGTTATTTGTTGTTTAGTATATAATATTGTATATATGTCTTCTGCGATTTTGACCAGCCTTTAAGCGTATCCCGCCAATAAGCGTATTATTCATTGGACTTCCTAAACTTATTAATTCTAAAAGTGTACAAAACAATGCTAGTGTTCTTAAATGAGCGCAAATTGGATAACTACTAAAGTTGGAGCTAACTGGACTTTTTCATGCACGAAATAATATACCCATACAACCGAAATAGGTCGTAATCGTAAATCACAATCACTATCTCATGAAATGATTTTACTGCACCTGCCACAACGAAAATCAAACCTAAACATAACATGGCCTAATAAATTGTTATTATTTTGACTTTGACTGATTGCAATTACGAAACATTCATCAATTAATGATAAGAAATTACAAACGACATCAAGATACGATTTATAGAATTTGATATGGAACTGTCAATGTTGATGATAGCACGAGTGACGAGTCCCTATAAGATAATGGTAAGTGAAATGCGAAACTTAGATCAGAATTCTAGTTGCGTCTCAACACGTAACAGCTATAGAAATATTGCGGTCACCGAAATGAGAGCATTTAAGTGGAACGCAAACAAGTGTAGTCTTACTTTGCGAAGTTTAACATGCAGAACAAGTCTGAGAAACTCATTTATAAATGAACATTTATCAGTGTAATTTTCATAACTATTTCCGTCGATTTATGTACATGACTACTTATAGCATAGCATAGTCGGCCTTATAATGTTCCCACTGCTGGGACTCAGGCCTCCTCTCTAGGAGAGGGAATGGGCCGTAATCCACCACGCGGGCCCAGTGCGGGTTGGTGAATGTCACATGGCTTCGAATTTTTGGTTCTAGAACATGCCGGTTTCCTCACGATTATTTCCTTCACCTTTTTGAGAGCAGTGGTGATGAAATAAATTACACAAAGTAATGCGCATGGCTGGGTTTGAACCCGCGACCTACAACTCGTAAGTCACCGAAAACATGACTACTTAAGCTTACGTACCTACTAGGTGGGTTTGTAAGTGGGAAAATGATTTCAATTGTAAGCCCCTCTACTATTGGGCACGCCACAATTATGGCGGTAAGTCCCCTCTTTGAGGCGTGGTTGGAAAGACTTCACGGCGTCCTCACATTCCGCATGACGCAGGTCCTCACCGGACACGGTAAGTTCGGGAGGTTCCTGCACCGGATTCGTGCGGAAACGACGCCCGGGTGTCGCCACTGTGTGGCCCACCCGGAGGACACGGTGGAGCACACGGTGGAGGTGTGCCCCGCTTGGGCAGAGCAACGCCGTGACCTCGTGGGGGCAATCGGCGGCGGTGATCTCTCGCGCCGGGCCTTGGTTCAGGCCATGCTCCGGAGCGAGGAGGAGTGGCAGGCGGTCGCCTCCTTCTGCGAAGCAGTAATGCTAGCTAAGGAGGCGGCCGATCGCGTGAGGCAACGGTCCTTACGCTCCAACCGCCGCCGGGATTCCGATCCCGATTTCCGGCCACCGTAGGCGCGGGCTTGCAGATGGCGAGCAATGGGTGGCTCGCCGTCTGACCGTCCGGTAACCGTCCGGACCGAGCCCAAGTCGTCGACGGCGCGTATTGTTCCACGCGCGCCTCAAGGAGATGTCAGCAAATCGTAGGGGCCCAGCAGGGTCGAAGCCTACTGGGGCCACGGGTAGTGTGAAAGCGGAACCCGGGGCCCTGGGACGAAGGCAACGAAGGAACAGGAGTGGGTTTTTAGTCAGTAAGAGTCTGACACTATCTCCCGCTCCGCCCAAGAGCGGGGATGTCATTAGGATGATTTTCCCACCGAAAAAAAAAAAAAAAAAAAAAAAAAAAGCCCCTCTACTATAAAACTGTTGTAACGTTTAATTGATAATTGTATTCATACTAAACATAGTGGTTATAGACAATAATAGATAAACAAAACAAAGATAAGCGCGGACGGTGGAGTATATTGTTAGTGTTTATCTTATCAGAGCGTATCACAATCTACGTTCTACTCACAGGTTCATCTTCCTCCGCCTGCTTCGGTTTGTCATCCTTGTCACCACCTATCTGGAATGTCACTCCTGAACTAGCTGGAAACAGAACACGGGAAAGTTTTAGTCGTCGATTAAAGGGAAGATACTTAATAAAAGAGCCTACACGAAAGACGGCAATTTGATGTTGGTCTGATTGCTGGCTTATTTCATTTTAACGAGGCAGGAAATTACACTTAGTTTAAAAGAATTTTGTTAAAAGACTTTTTGATGTATTGTTGTTTATTAATTGTTAGAAACAGACGTAGCTTGAGCTAGGGTCGTTACGTAGGTACTCTATCTAGATAAGTAGTTACTTATTCTTCTTCTAAAGATTATCTAAACAAAATCCATACTGATGTAATTATATTAAATACCTACTTACAAAGATAATTGCTATCGGATTCCTATCAATTAATAAACTGATGATGTCAACTAACAACGAAACAATATACTGACACGCCCCTGCACTCTAGTGTAAATGAATCGATACTACTAAACACTAGTTTCAGTTCCGTAACATAGTTGTAAATTAGTTTCACTTCCGACACGATCAAAGTGAAATTATAGCGTAGTTAATTTTGCAGCCTTAAAATCGTTACTTTGCCGCATTAACAAGAAAAATTATAACGTAAGTAGGTAGGTGTAGGTGCAGTTCGAGATCGTATCAAAAATCACGCTATCTGATTCACAGATAAAGATGTACATGGATACTTGGACATTGATAATAATACTTAAAACAAAAGTTTTAGCGTCTCTAACAGATAAATAGAGGAAAATAATATCTTACGTTGGCTATCATCTTGATAGAGCGACGCTTGGTGCCATAATTGCAATATCTGGCCGCCGGTTAGCAGCCGGGTGCCCTCGAGATTCCATGATAGCGCGGTGATCGGTCCATCCGCCACCAACTTGCCTGTTTGCACCCACCGGTACTCCAAGCCCTGAACAGTCACATGTCGCGTTGAATTGAATAATGAATCAGTGCGAATACAATTTCATATGACAGAGATTGAGCAATTGCATTCATATTATGGTCAATTGGCGCTGTGCCATCGGCAATCGTCGAAGTTCAGAGACCTATTATGTAAGAAACATCTGAAAACGTATTTTATTCGACAAATATCCGAACTCGGATCTCTATGACGTCACTCTAACCGCCATTAAGTTCGACTGCGGACAATGCGTCGTTAATCTGAACAGTAATTTAATGAATCTCTTTAAAGTTTGAATTTCGAGAGACGGGACAAATATTTGATATTCTATAATATAAAGTTACTGCAAATATTCATGGGTTTGTAATTGAAATGCGTCCAAATGGCCTTGGCAGTAGCTCCGTAAATTTTACAACCATGAGCAGTATTATTATTGCAGGTTGTAGGTGATCTTCAAAACATACTTACTTATAAACATAATATAATAGACTGTTATTATACATATAAAAGGGTTAATAAGCCTCAAGAGGAATACTACCTATTTACTGGACTGTGATAATTAAACAACATCAATTAAAATGTCATTTTATAAACTCATTGTCAGTACTAAATGGCTCAGTATAAACAATGATAGTAAAGTACATAGTAGACTATGTAGTAGGTGCAGTTTTATCTATTCATTCTTTTTGCTGTCTGTCACAAGACAATGAAATATCAGCATTTGAAATATGTTGATGAATCGCTTGAACACTTTGTTGAATTTTTCTTCCAGTTCCTGGTAATGTCAGTTTTATCTGTACCAAATTTTGTATCATATCAAATTCATCCACTTTAACTGTTATTGTTGTAAATATCTGTGATAACAGTGCATGCCACTGTAATCCTTCTTAATCTGGAATCTTTTTATCATACATTAATCAATTTTACAGTAACATTATCAGGATATTTGGAGAAAATTCATGAATGGTGATATGCAAGACGCACCCAAGGTAGTTGTATTGCCACCACTTTTCTGATTGGCTCATATTTTTACATTTTGCATAAGCTTTTTGTGAATAGGTAATGTTGATTTGACAGAATACATAAGAGTATAGTGTAATATTACTATCTAGCCGTTGTTTATTCAAATATGAAACTTAATAAGAACATAATAATACTTAAATTATATATATATTTTTTAATTTTTTGTTTATTAAATTCCATTTTCATAGATGTAATTAATAAATTACTTACATGAGTGGTAGCAGCTGTATGTATAAGCGGTGTTGGTTCAAATATGCACACTTCAGCACCATAGGACGCAGCTATCTTCCCTGTATCAGTGCTGCAGTCTAACGAGCCAATGCGGACATAGCCGTGGATCGCTCCCGGGATTATCTGAACTCTTTCAAAGTTTGAGGCCAAGATCACTATATTACATCCTGCCGCATATGCCTGTGAAATATTAATAAATTATGATTAACCAACACTTTAACATGATCAAAGAAGAAAGAGACTAGTGCTTGACTGTAATCCAACCTGATGGTAAGATGACAGTGAATGGCACTAGTTTAACAAATAGAAAACTCTGAATCTGGTTACTTCAATACTATAGCTAGAATACAATAAAGTTTATTATAATTAACAATAAAAACCTACTGTAGCTCAGACATATTATTTATTACAGAAGGACACTTGAAAGTGACTTTGGATTCGTTTTTAACTTGTTTATACTATGCCATGACAAAGCTAAGTGCTAGATTGATTTGTATGAAAAACAAATAAATCAGTGATCAAGGACGTGTTTGTTTTGACAACTGCGATGTTAAGGAAATAGCACCAGTATTTAAGTAACCTTATTATGTGATATTAATTATTTACTAAAGATTTAATATAACATTTTGCCATAATAATTATTTTAAATAATGTATAATTACAATTTCTTGTATTTGTAAGTACTTTTTTGAGTAAACCTTTGAAATTCAATTATTATTTTATCCCAGGCCCTGATTTTTAAGATTACATAAGGTCTCAAGTAGATTCAGTATGCCAAGTATCCCATGTTTATGAAAAATCTGTTTGTGTTGTACAAATGTTTATACAATGTGTAGAATAGTAGTTCAATATTAATTTTAGCACATCTTCATAAATATTTACTGAACTGATTATCATCAAACTCTGTAAATGGAAAGAATCTTATACCATATTACTATGTAAAAACTAGGTAAAGAGCTATGTTATAACTTTACCTCTACAGTTATCAGTCGCCTTTAGCAATATTGTTATTGAAATATCTATAAATGACTGATGCAAATTAGCATTCAAGGAAACTCATTCTATTTGTATGTCTCCTCTGTAACTAATGTTAAGTAATGACATGACGTTCACAAACAAAAGAAGATAATAGTATTTAGTGACCAAACGAAAATGTTATGCTTATCAAACTAGGCTAAATTAGATTTTCCTGCTACGAACATCTAATAAACACTTCTCAATTGCTAGTTTAGGTGCATAGAATTTTAAGTCACGAGACTTGGCCGTCGACAATGACACAGGCATTAATCTAAGTACTTACTGTGAAAGGTATTCCTTCGACAGAACCAACAGCAAAACATTGATCTCCTGAATTACAGGCACCACTTAATACTTGGTGACAGTTCATAATGAACTATTCGAACAAAAAAACTCTTCGCTAGATGAATCCCAGATAAGCGAACGTCACTGGCGTGCCTTTATTAAAGAAATACATAATTTACAAAAGAAATAAATATTCTAAACATCTCAAGATCTAATTATTTTTTTTACAATAATCACGAAATCAAGAATATTTCTCTGACACCTCACATCACATCGAACGTGAGAGAATGACGTAGAGAAAGAAAGAGATAAAAAATGTCAAGTGCGTTCCGAATATTTTTATAACACATAGTAATCGATAATCCACGAAGGACTATTTGAAATATAGAACTAATTTTTATTTAAAAAATCACTAAACTGTTACGTAAAGCAATGGTAAATTATTTGTAAATTAAACAGAAATACTTTGAATGTGCTAACAATTTTAAATATCTTCAGTTTGGACTGAGAATATCATGTTATAGTTTTTGAACGAACCGTATCCATATGTTTCGGTGTTACTAATAAGAAAATTAACTGATCCAAAAAGTTGCATTTGGATTGAAAGGGAAATATAAAATAATTTTAAGTGAAACTCTTAGAAGTTTGTCAATAAATATAACTTATTAAATTTCAATGAAGGATACATTTTAAACTTTCTTTTAGATTGTGATTATTTGTGGTCTTTTGACAGCTAAGCACTGACAGATTGACAACTTTGACGATACTTCCTATAGTTGAAGAAGTATGAATGCCAACGCTTTATCGTTGAATGAGCTCTTTTTTGTGTATTGATCTGTATAAAATAATCAAGGACGCATTGTACGGTAATTTAATCGAAGGACATTATTTCGAAAATCTGGTGACCTACAAGTGTGACTCTCTGTATTTTTGTGTTTCGCCGTTCTGAGGTGAAGAAGTCAACATCACTGGTAAGTCACTACACCAACAAATCAATAATTATATTACCTAGAAAAAGATAAATGATACAAGGATAATAGAAAAAGGACGACAGAATATATTATTTTCTTTGTACATCAGTCATTATGTGGAATAATCGCACAAAAGTATAGATAGTCAAGTCATACCTATACCTGGTACATATTGAATTTGATTCTTATTATCAATTGATGACTGTTGAAGATATATCATAGGGCGCGGAGGCGTTCGGTTGATAACCACGCATTCAGTATTTACAATAAAGTAATTATTCACTACTAAACAATATTATAGTTCTCCAAAGTCTAAACAAAACATTGTGCATTACCCAGTACCCATATAATTATGTACACAGTCATGCTTTTAGTGTAGAGTTATTGATTGGACTATCACTCATCTTGTGTGGCAGTTAAAAGACCAATTTTTTCATATTATCCATAGTCTTAATATAATGTTGGTTTTCTGCATATCTAAGTAACATGACTGGTTTTGAGAAAGCTAGATTTTATCACATTTCTTTCAACTTTAAAGAAATTTAGCCTTCCACTTAATTATTTTTCATTTAAAATTTCAGCATTTAAAGTTATGTACCTTTAAAATTAATTAATACAATTCTAAAACAATATTCTATTTTCGAAAAGGATAATGGAATTCTGTTTTTAATAACAACATGAGTACTAAATAAAGTAATCTATGATTAGTTAATCAGTTTATAAATAATAAGTCATGACTAATTCATATTATTATTATCTAAATTGCTAATTGTGTATGCAATATCAATTTCTAGTGATAATGTATGGTTGGAATCACTGGCCCCTGTATCTTGCCCGCACAATAATAATTTTAATGAAGTTTTATTTTTGACCAGACACTTGTTCCTAATTGAAACTAATAACTTGCTGCGCAGATGTTCAAATGAAATTTAGTATTGACCACACTTAACGCAAAAGACTTTGAACCTTAACAGTCAGGAGTTGTTGAGTATTTTGGAATATTTTTGTTTGAAGTCATACATCATAGGTGTGCAATGTGTGTGATGTCATCCATTATTTTTCTCCACCATCTGCCAAGGTAATTGAGATTAAACTATGGAAGGTTTGGTTACTTTAGTTATCTTTTAATACCTGCCAGCCAGCTCAGTAAGTCTGTTTTATTTATTAGTATATTATGAAACTGTTTTCAATAAAAGAAAGAAGTGGAAAGTATAATGATTACTGACGCAATACCCAGGCATGAAAATGTACTTCTGCTGTGGCTACAAATATTTGTATATTTTGGAAAATATCAAGATAAAACATGATAGATGATAGGCCCTCAACATAACTGATAATAAAATCATACAACTAATGTAATTTTGCAATTGTATAAAAACATGCAATCATTCTAAAAATCAAGTTTGTAAACTTAATAATGTTTTGACTGTTTTCTTGATATTTCCTTACAAAATAATACAGTTTCATCTTAATCTAGAGAATTTTAGAATCAAGTCCACCTATAGCATTGCTGGACAGAGCTATCCCGAGTGGCTCCATAACACCCGACTTCGGCATCCAGTCTGTCTTAGGGTGTTTTTAATATCATGCGTATTTCATCACGCATGCTGGATTGACCCGCATACAAAAAATTCCAAATGCAAAGAAACGCGTCTCGCATGCGTATTTCACGCAAACAACAACACTTGTATGAAAAGGACATTTGCGGTGGTTACGCGTGCAGGGCAAAACCGCATGCGTGATTAAAACCGCACGATATTAAAAACACCCTTAGACACTTTTTTCAGGGTTCCGGCATCTTACGCCATTCTTCACTCAGTATGCGTTTGAACGTCTAGGTGTAATTCTATACTAATTAAGAACTTAATTATTAGTAAGCGTCGCTTCACTTTGCATACTGATTCGTTTGACACGAATTCGTCGGACGTTTTGTCGTAGTAAAGATAACTTTTTAAAGTTGCTGAAATAAAATTTATCAGACAAGGCACAAAGAACATTAACCCTTTCACCGCTTTTGTCGGATTAGTCCGACGAGTGTTTTCGTGTCCTCTTTGCCAGGGTCGTCTGTTTGTGACGTGTAATAATAAAACCACAACACAACCTTTGGTAGCCTTTATTATATAGGGGAGTTCTATTTGACACTTGGACGTAAATACCTTCGTGAAAAATCAATCTGGTGTAGCTCTAAAGTCCATTAATAACCTAAAACACGTTTAACATGTAACATACTCAAAGATAAAGTAGAACTTAAAATAGTATCACGATTCAGTAAATTGTAGAGCCCACTTCCAATCTTCCCGTAGGTGCGTAGATATCTGCGTGGGTGTTTGAAAAGATGATCTAAGGATTACGAATACGTAGTGGGCGTTTACGGTCTCCAAAATAATCCCCTAATGCAGAAAGAAAACCTACCACTTAAACATAGCAACATAAGTGTTAAAACACTTCTTGACCCAGTCTAGTTAGTCGTAGTTACTCTAGTATCGTAAGATTTGGACCTTAAGGTACTAGAGTATCTACAGCAGTCTAGCTGGATAATAATCGTCATCACTTGTTCTGGTTTCTGTCAGTAAAATCGTGCTATGTTCTTAATTAGTATAGATGATCTTCTCCATTGTCCCTTGTGGCCCTCATTACACAGTTACACCTGGACTATATCGAACATCAACCAAATTACAAATTACGCATAGCGCAAGTCGTTGCCAGCCATCCCTCCTCACAGTTTGCGCCAATTTAATAGGCATGCTTCAAGTAACTCTTCATCTCTTCCTCCTGCCCTTGTCGTGTTGCGGTCGGTGCAACTCATTTTCTTTTTTCATTCTGTCCTATCATCCATCACGCTATCATTAACTTCTTTTTCTTTCAATCACTCATACAATCCATCCATCTTTTCTATGGCCTCCCTCTTCATCCACCCACATGTACACTCATAACTCTTTTAGTATCATGCGTTTCATCCCTCATCTTTACGTGACCATTCCAAGACAACGAACTGGTAAAAATAATAGCCAAAGGATCAAACCTTCACACTGTGTGCCTGCCTACAGTTTTTTACATCTACATCTACATCTACAATAAAAGCAAATGGTTAAGGTACGAGAGAATAAAATGTTGATTTGTTAATTCCTCAATCAACGTGGTCGTAGCTGGCTCCCTATGACCGCTAGTCCAACGTGGAAGCAATTAATATAAACGAGTACAATGCGGCTTGTCTTTAAAGTAAACCAAGATATACTGTAATTGCTTTGATGATAACGCACAGTCTATTAACGAACTATTCTACAATCGGTTGAGAATTATCTTACGTAATGTAGTATGCCCGCATCTTGGGGTTACGTTTCAAGAACTTTTTGAGTAGCACAAAGAACAGTGGATGCTCTATAAGTGATCAATTGTTTCTTTTTGTACTCTCGGCTTTAAGCCAACAGGAAGAATAGTATGTACACAATGAATGAAAAATGCAATAGAGCAAGGTAGCCTCTTTTGTGTAAATTATTTATTCGTCAGATATGAATCCTGTTTTGCATTAGCCATGTAGGATTTCCTTTCATATAACGCGCAGTGCAATCGTTAAATTACCTATGCGATTGCACTTAGTCATGGGAATCTCATCTAGAATTCATTTATTAAAAGGATGACGATGGCAGTTTTGTTTATTAGGATTTCTGTATAAACAGCTGATCCAACCTATAAACCTCTTTTATACAGTAACCGTAGCTCCATCAGGTAACGAGCATGCATACATTATCGTATTATATTTGGCTGGTAAAGCTTCCCTCGTTCATAATTTACTACCTAACCCCACAGGCCAGACACGTGTAAGCTTCATTTTCCGGTATAAAATGAACCCAATATACTAAACAATTTCATATGCCAAAAGAGTTTGTTCAACGCTAATCTTAAAACGTTACAAACATGCGGAAAGACCCACCAAAAAATGCAGTAACATTGAACTGAAACATATCGAAAATCAATATGAAATGGCCTCGAAATAGCACCTCATCCCGCATCGGTTGGACAAGTTTGTAAATTAACCAATAGTTGCAGAGTGCACTTAAGTGTCTGGCGTCGACGTGGGGGTCCATCTATTTTAGTAGCGCTCCCCAGCCGCAGCTAGTCCCTCTCAATTAACGCCTTGACGTCTCACAGAGAGCAGATTTTAAAAAAAAATTGACCGTTGTTTTTTTTAAGCTACTTATAATTTGTTTTGTTCTTACCATTTTTATCTTTGTTGACCATATGAACTGTTTAATGAGGTCGTAAACCCCGTAATTGTTTGTATTGAAACTGTCGACGGGAAGTGGGAGCAATTATTCCCGACAAATGTGCGAGTGTTTTGTTGATCGAAAGAAATAGCACAAGTTTTATGAAACTCGGTTAATATTTCCTATGTATTTTTGGCATTGTTTTCCGCAAAAAATATCGGTCGATAAGGTACTAAGTCGCGTGTAGAGATGGGCAAATTCCATGAAATTATTCAGTTTTGGTTGAAAAATGAAACTTGAAACTAAATAAACCAGTTTTGTTATTTATTGAGCGTTTAATTGCTTAAATATCAACAATGAAGCGAAATAAACAGAAAAAATTGTATAACCATATAGAAAAAATCGCATCGTACCTCGAACCTCAGGAACCTCGTGGGATAGCTACTGGTCTATGAAGACGATAATGAAGGGAGATTTATCGATCTTTCTAAGGTACTCATTGATATGTGTATCCTGCCCGTCCAATCATAAGGAGCTCAGGACTGGTCGCTCACCAAGTTGCAAGTTTTGCCTAGGATTTTGTGGGATTGGGCAGATCACGTCAGCTTCTTCTTCTTCTTTTCGGTTCGATGGTAAACTCGTCAAACTTTTTGGGCCCAATAGGTGGCTACATTAATAGCAGCATCGGTAGCGATCATCAAATCCTCCAAAGTGCAGGTATACGGACACTTAGGGCATTCCAACATGTGGCTCATGTTTTGAACAGGAGCTCCGCACTCACATTGAGTATTCGATGTCACGTCAACTGCATGCATATTGACCACTGGGCAAGATTCTCCACAAAGTGGGTGCCCGAGGATGGATGACGCCGCCGAGGACAACTTGGGAAGAGTGGCGTGACGACTAAGACGTCTACTGCAAGGGCTGGTTCGAGGCTTGAGAAAGGAATATCTGGAAGAATTTGGAGGAGGCCTTTGCCCAGCATTACCGTTCATCATTTCAACCAGAAAAAGTCACCTGTTGGACAGGTAGCTGTAGACCTTCCCTAAATGTCTCCTCAACGACCGGTTCTGTGAGTGTCGCATCGATCGGATTCGCGCTACTCTCCTCTCACCTTGTCATCAGTCCACATTGTGCCTTTCAAAGTTGCGTTTTCCAGTACGTGATTGCCACTCTAAACCTTTCGGCCTCATTGACAATCTGTGCTGCGAGCATTGTGCCCTGCCCATTGCCACAAGTTTGGCGATTCTACGGGCTATGTCGGTGACTTTGGCAGATACAACTGCAGATGACTTCACTTTTGCTTTGATCACGCAGCATAGCACTTTCCTTTGCCCTTTAAGTCTTCTGACGATGGCCATTGTGAGCGACCACGTTGTAGAGCCATTATGTCAATACGGACTGGTCATAAAGCTTTAAGACTTTCGTCTTGAGACACTGTGATATGTCGAACGAGAAAATACTCGCAGGTTATGTTTGTGGTCTGCAGTGCATGTTGATGCTTTTTCGGAATCCGGTTTGTTCGGGAGATTGGAAGTCATCACACCTGCGCGCGAAACAGTTCATGAAGACTTTGGGGAACAACTTGTAGAGACATGGCTCAGAGGCCTGTAATTCTTCTCAAGCAGAGCTTTGTAGCTCTGAAGAGTACCACCACACCTCTACTCCAGATTTGGGGCGCTTTAGCCAGAAGTTGAAAAGGCTGAATAAAAAAAACAACAATTTCCAAATAATCTACTTTTTTTAGAGTACCATAAATAATAACCTTTAATAGAATAAAACGTATTTATTTAGATAAAACTTGAATGAAATCGTGAACTTTATGTTAATTATGTATAAAATCACACTTTAGTTCAGATTTTCATAGAACAAAAATATCTTTCACTCAATTTGAAATTTTTCACGCCAAAGTGAAATTTTTCATATTTTTCATTTCAATGGAAATTAAAAAAAAATATGGCCCATCCCTAGTCGCGTGTTATTCAATCCGTAAACGATAACATCAAAATGTGTATTATTATCACACTACAAAAATTTAATAATGTTTACCTTGACCTTGCCTTGTTAGTACAATGAAAGTTTTATATTATTATTTCTGTAAAACATTAGCAGAATGTCACGCATATGAAATTAAGGTCCTGAGTTTAATTAATGACTGTATCTACAGCAGTATTTTACCACCAGCAACCACAATGTTTGTGCATAATATTAACTTGTAAATGTGCACTGTTTAATATGGTCCTCCTAATTGACTGTTACATGAATTAATTGCTTTTGAGGTAAATTAACTGCAAATGGAGACGTCAGTAAAAGTATTACAGTATTTTGGCAATTTAGCGTATAAGAGCCTTGCGCCAATTTTTCAATGTTTTATATTATGGGTTAAAGTATGAAATAGTCAATTTGTACTGAAAAATTTAAATTTCTTTTTTTTTTTAAATTAACATATTTATTTAATCAAAAAACTTTTTACAAAAAAAAAATAACCGACTTCATTAAAAACACTAAAAGGATCACAATAACTTTAATTTCGGAAGTCGGTGTTTGTCGGTATTATTTGTATCTTATTTAACACCGACTTCCGAAATTAAAGTTATTGTGATCCTTTTATTGTTTTTTAGTGAAGTCGGTTATTATTTTTTTGTAAAAAGTTTTTATTTCACACTTTTTAGTTGCGATACACTTATAAACAGAGTGCCTATTTCTCATGATAATCCCAATTAATCCAAACACTGCTAGGTTACATTGTTTTATTATGAAGTTCCTGTGTCTACCTTTCACCTTCCGGCTCCATCATCAGATCAGTTTGATAGTACCTTATAGCCAAATTGCATCTCATGACAATTCTAACAAGCCGAAACACGGCTAGGTTACATTGATTAATTACGGAGTTCCAGTGCCTACCTTCCGGCTCCATCATCATCAGCAGTTCCCTTCGATGATACCATTTTCAACGTAATTATTAAGAACCATTCATTTATTTGTATTGTCATAGTCGCTTAACTATCTTCATTGTGATATCTAAGCGAGTAAGAAGTTCCGTTGACCATTTCTGGTCTTCTTCATCAGTTCCACTTCATAAAATGTAAATTTTTTACTGTAAATGCTTACGTTCTCAATGAAAATACTAAAATCACTATATGGTTGCTTATAATATTTGAGGAGTTCCCTCGATTTCGCCAAGATTCCATCATCAGATCACGACTTGGTGACTATGGGACCATTTGGGAAGTATACCCTTTAAAACAAACAAAGAATTTTTCAAATCGGTTGGCAAGCGACGAAGTTATGCGCGAACAAACATAAAAAAAAATACAAACATTCGAATTGAGAACCTTCTCCTTTTTTAAAAGTCGGTTAAAAATAATTCCCATTATTATCTATACTTTGCTGCCATCTAATAGGAAGGTCATTTATGCCTTTGCGATAAAACTCTGGTGAAAAAGCATTTTGTATTGCCTCCTGAGAAGAAAACTTTTTATCACGTAGAAAATTGTCTAAATCACGAAAAAAATGGCAGTCCGTTGGAGAAAGGTCTGGCGAATATGGAGGGTGACGAATGTTTTCTAATTGCAGTTCCTGTAGAGTTAAAACGGTTTCTTGTGCTGTATTAGCGCTCGTTCAGACACGGCGGGAACCGCGCGATTATAGAATCGCATGGAAATCGCGCGGGTCTTATTTATATGAGTTAGTTAGTAATCGTTCAGACATAACCGCGCGGTTAATCAAGCCGCGCGGTTACCGCAACCCAACCGCCAGAAAATAGAATCGCGCTGCTCCCGCGCGTTTCTATTACAATGGAGTCTTTACTTCGCGTTCAGTTGCGTTGCGGATACCGCGCGGTGAGCACGTCACTGTTCGTGAGTTCGCCATGGATCGTTTCGACACTGAACTATTTATTGATGAGGTGGAGAAGAGACCTGCAATATGGGACATTCAGTGTGATGATTACTCAAATAAAATTATCAAGAACCGAGCTTGGCAAGAGTTGGTGGAGATATTTGGAAATTGCGAAGACACGGTGGAAAAAAAGAATATTTTAAGTAAGTAGGTTTATTCACCAAAAAATAATTGACAGAATTATGTTATAATTATTGTTATGAAGCGTATATTATACTCTCCGTATACTTTAGGTACTTAAATAAATATAAACAAACTTCGGCTGCTTTATGCAGACATTTCGAGCATTTTTCAAATGAAGGTCACAACGGTATTACCATATTTCGTTTGTTTACATTTAGTTATGTACCTAAACATTACAAGTACGGTATGTTAGTTGCAGCTATATCTTTGTGTCTTGCCATGGAACACGCCCATCGTTCACAAAGTAATGAGCGAATTTATCTCTGATATTCAAAGATGACGGTGTCCCTCTTCCCGCATGCAAGGTATTGAGATTAGTCATGGGTGCAGTATATAAAGTATCTTTAAATTTTAGACCATCTCTAGTCCGCACATAGTTATGTAGAACACAAGAAGCTTTTATTATATCTTCGGCAAAATCTATGTTTACATTTATAGGCCTATGAAAGATGCGCCATTTGTTCGCCAAAATACCAAAAGTGCACTCAATATTACGTCGGGCTCTCGATAACCTATAGTTAAAAATCCTTTTTTCATATGGTAAACATTTGCCTGAATATGGGCGCATTAAATTTTCTGCTAAGCCGAAGGCTTCATCTCCAACTATAACATAAGGCATTGGTGTTAGGTCTACATTAGATATTGGTTTAGGTGTTGGTATGTTTAATGATTTTTCTGTCAGGCGTTTATAAAAAACCGAATTTTTAAATATAGCAGAATCACTGCTTTTGCCATAAGCCCCAATATCAACATAAGTAAAGCAATAGTTGGCGTCGCAAAGTGCTAAGAGCACTATGGAAAAGTAATGTTTATAGTTATGATACAAAGAACCCGAATCAACAGGCTTTATAACTCGGATATGCTTGCCGTCTATAGCACCAATGCAATTTGGAAAATTTGCATATCTCTCAAAGTCTCGTGCTATTGTCTTCCAGATATCTTCAGTCGCTTCGGGCATGACTATGTTTACCAACTTATTCCACAATGATTTACATACTTCGCGGACAATTCCAGTAATCGTCGATTTTCCTAGGCGATAATTGTAGCTTAGTTCTCCAAATGAACAACCCGTACCAAGATATCTGAAACAAGAATATTATTAATAATGTTATTATTTTTAGGTACACAACTCCAAAAAAAATGGAAAAACATACGAGATTGCTACAATAAAGAATACAAAAAAGAAAAAACAACTCCTTCTGGTTCAGGTGCTCGTAAAGGAGCCCGATATATGTATTTTTCAAGATTATCTTTCCTGCAGAATAGTGTAAGTAATAAAGACACTACAACTAATATTGAAGAACAGAATGAAAGGCAAAGTGAGGAGACAAGTGAACTAAACGCCAATGCAACCGAAGCCACTGAAATACGTCCCCCTAAACGTAAGAAAACACAAGTGCCAGAAGAAAAAATAGCTGTTTTAATAGAAAAAAGTATCGAGTCACGAAAACATTTTCAGAATGAACTTCAAGAAAATAGTATTACCAAGCAAGATGACGACAAACTCTTTTGTTTGTCGTTATATAAAGAACTCAGAAAAGTACCAGAAAATAGGCGTTTAGCAACCAAAATTGAATTACTTCAAGTGATACAAAAAGGACAAAGCTTACCACCCCCTGTTCGCTACAATACTCAGCAGATCACACCTACGTATTGGCAAGGACAACAGTATACAAGCCCGCAAGGATATTTTACTACATCTGGATCATCTCCTCCTGTTCCGGCACCGTCACCGTCACCATCGCAATTTAGTTCTGGCTCTCAGTCCTCTACAGTTATAGAAAATATTTATGCTGATTTTGAAGAACAATAAATAAATCTTACCTTAAAGTTATTACGAGTTTCTCTTCCGGTGACACGCTTGGCCTCAAATGCGTTTCAGAGCATGAAATATCTTGCCTGATCAGTTCAATTAGTTCATCAAAAGATTTTATTGACATTCTCAAATAGTCAAAAAATTTGTTATCATACATTCTTAATTTGGGATATAATGTTACGAACTGACCATGTACTAGTCGGTCACGTAATATTGGATGCACCCAATACCGCCTTTTTCTTTTCTTTTTTTTAAGGAGCAACCACAGTAAACACACTTCTTCGTCGACCTCCATTTTGAAACTGACGCTAACCCGCACGAAATCGCATACTAACCGCGCGTGTCTGAATAGCTTCACAATTTTGCGGTTTGAAACCGCGCGATTCGTAAACGCACGATTCCCGCATGTCTGAACGCAGGCTTAGGTCTCGCGTTATCATGGAGCAATAAGGGTGAAGATCGATTCATGAGTCGGGGCTGTTTCACTGCTAGTTTTGCTATCATTGTTCGAAGTTCGGGACAGTTCGGAGTTCGATCCAATATTCCTTCAATTCTGTATCGATTCAACAAGGCAACACAAGTTTCAACATGCGTTCCTCTCTGCAAATCAGTCAAAACATGAGGCACCCATTTTTCATATTTTTTTATTTTATTGATTTGACGCAAATTAGTCCATATTGTTGGTAAGGTAACGTTAAACCTAGTCGCTAATTCCTGGGTAGTTTGACTCGGATCGGCTTTCACCATCTCTTTTAATTTATTGTTATTCAACTGTGTGGGCGGTCTTCCACGTGGTTCGTTCTTCAAATAAAAGTTTGTGTTTTAAAAAAAACAACTGAAAGTTGATAATCGAATGTTGCACATTTTTTTAAAGAAGAACTTAATAGGTACAATGTGAAAAAAGTTTCACTCAAAAATCTCAAACCATAAAGGTTCTATGTCAATTCGAAGTACCTATTACAATAAAACGGCAATTTCATACTTTTACCCCTATTATTTTTAATACACAACCCGCCCCTGCTTCGGTTGGATTTTACAAATCTTTAAAATTCTCGGGTTTTCTTTACCATAATGTAATGTGTTCTTTACTATATTATTCACATCTGTCTATTGGTGAAAACTGTGTGAAAATCCATTCAGTAGCTTTTGCGTCACTCAGCCTCCGCTCTGGGGGAATTTGTTTTATATGTTAGGATTAGGATCAAAACAAAGACATGAAAATCAAAACATGGTTTACTAAGAGGTCCATGTGATTCCTAGAAAGCGCATCAAAAGCATTTTCGTCGAAATTTGAGAATGGACTGCGAAATTGTTCGAAATTGTTACTGCCGCTTAGGACCGCAAAGGGCAACTGAAGGAAAATGGGTCGGAACTTTGACATTTCGTTGATTAAATTTTTAAAGTTGTTAATTTAATTTAAAAATAAAAATTATTGTAGAAGTAGGAGAAGACCATAAAACGACAGATGGAATGCCTATCATAGCATAGAAACGAAGGATGGTGTGCGTGAAGAGGAGATGTTAGCTATAACAACTAGCTAGCTAAAATGTGACTTCTGAGAGACGGTTCATAGAGATGCATGAAAGAAGAAGAAAACATGCAGCATCGACTCCAGACGAATTGGCATAACTGCAAGATAATGAAGATAATTGACGGGGCCCTTCAGGGCTGATGACTATCAGGGCTATAGGATTGTTCGCTTGAACGCAAAGTTAGTAAAAGTCCGACACTCTCTCTCGCTCCACCCAGAGAGAAAAAAGTTATTTAATAATTTCCCACCAAAATTGTAATGATGCTGTTTCCGCATGATTTAAAAACTTAATAGGCACTTTAAAAACATCGAGAAATATTGCAACAATCCGTATTTCAACTTCCTGTGAAAGGAATTTTCTTCAGAAGCGAGGGCGCAGTAAAATGGCTGGCATTTTTAGAATTCTTCACCTTTAAAGTATGTAATGCTGAAGTGGCTTACGTATCGACTAAGCTCGACTGAACTCTTATGTGGGGTTATTTTTATACATCATGTTTCGCTGTCACTATCAAGGACAATGTATCTTTTACATGACATGTGTGTTAAATGTAGATTGTATGTGGACATGAATAACAATAATAATATGTATTTGACAAGTCGTTTTGAAGGGCGTTGGCTTTTGTGTTTTTCAAGAAGAGCTTGTTTAGTGCTTTTAATAGTTAACTTACACTTGGGTACTTAGGGCATACTGTTCTGTTATAAAGTTTCTGGATTCTGTTCAACCATTTTTTTTCCAACACTTCGACTTTTCTTTAACTTTCATCGGCAAATCTTCAAAAGGAAAGACTCACTCTGCCGACTGTCTTTATCTTTCCGGTTCAAAGCAGTTGGTACATCCAGGTTTCGTCACCTGCCACGATATTATAGATAGCTAATGACTGTTATTATCCATTAAACTTTTTTTTCATATTACGGCACTACTGGACACGCAGTCGTTTCTGGTTCTCCGTTAAGTCGTTTGGTATCCATCGAGTGTAACGCTTCCGAACCTTCAGATGCACATGTAAAATGTTTTGCACTTGGCTCATTCCAATGCCCAATATAGCACGAATTTGCTAGCAAGTATTTTTTTTGTCAGTTTCAATAAGTTGTTGTCCGGTGTCAATATACGAGTCTGTAACCGCAATCGCCGGCCGACCTTCACGTACCTCATCGTAGAGATGATCAAGTCCACGTCTAAATTCTCCAATCCACAAATACATAGAGCTGCGACATGGTGTTTCATCACCAAATAACAATTAAACTCTGGCAACTATTTTGTTGATTTAAGCCACAATAAAAATCATAAAAAATCATTGAACGAAAATGTTCACGAGTTAAATTCATTGTGACAGCGTGAAAAAACAAATGACAGTCTCGCAAATTTAAAAGTAACATGCTCGCAAATTAATTCTATAATTGTGTTTTCATTCTGTAAGTGGCCAGATCAAGAGACTTTCAGTATGCCCCACGTATATAATTTAAAGTGTACGTATTTAGTATATTAACTGACTGTTTAACCTTCAGTTAACCTCTTCCAATCAATATCAAAATATCAACTCCCAATTATTAGTTAATAGTTCCAATATTCATGATTTTGCGCAAATTAAATACACCGTAACCATTTGGAGCATTGAATAACAAAAATGCATGCAAAGCGGTTGTGTAGAATCAGTTTAGTTTATTTGTTCATCTATTTCACTCCCGCTGTGTATTTCACTGGATGTGCCAATAAAAGCTTGTATTTCTCTAAGGCTTTTAACTTTATGAGAAAGTTGAAAGGTCAGCTCGGACCACATCTTGCTCGTTTATCCGATCTTTGGTCGCTTAACTGTTATCTGAAATTATTTTTAGTTTACGCAGATTTTTTTTTTTACCTTATCTTATCATTCTGTTCTTTACTTTGTGTGTACTGTTCATGCGGTATCTTTGTTAATTTTATCGTGGAGCGTAATAACAGCTACGTAACCTAATTCCCCTACGCACAAAACGTTTTGGAAATACGTTCTCTTTAGACCCGTTTACTACTAAAACCTATTCGGCACGCACTTAGTTGAATGCGGACTTTTTCAAAAGTGCATAGTGCTGATTGTACTTAAGGGATATGTAATTATGTTCTTTTTTTTACCTGTGAGAACCTGTAATTGGCTCAATGTCTGAAATGTCTCTTATACTATTGTTATTCTTTTGTTATAGCTGTTGGTTCTCCTATGGTTAAATAAATAAATTGGTCAGAAAATTAATATTTGGTGGATGGGAAAATGTCAAGTAACAGAAAAAGGATACACACCTTGAAAAGTAACGTCACCGCCATGGGGTTATGCGTGTAGAGATTCAACAACTGTACGCATAAATGGGTGTTGTCCTGTTTATTTATAGGACAATACTCAATTGTGCTTAGGTAACGCTAAGAAGTCGGAGTTTGTGACAACTTAAACTGTAGGTTTTATTTCATTAGTAAATAGTTTACTTACTTTTTTGCGACAGTGCTTCAGCCAACCAATTAATCGCTTGCCATCAGAAGATTCATAGAATTATGGTTAAAAGAGAGCAAATCTGTTTCCGTTTCTTTATTAATATGTCACCATGTTCTAAACTGCGCACTTTTCAAGTAACCTTATCAAATATCATATCCATTTTGCAAAATCGGTCATATTTCATCATCTTGTTGATATGATTACCTACACATCTCAGCTAAAGGTATAACCATTGATGGATTCATAAAAAGCTTTCTCAAATACATGATTTTGTTAAATGATAGATAACATAGGTAGGTTCAACCTTCAATATCAATTTATGAAACCCTGTTCATTAATAATGTACAGTTTTGATCGTGAACTCGGGTATTATGATATGATATACAGGTCAGTCCAATCGATGGACAGCTCATTACTGAAAATCATCCAAAAATATGCTGTGTTGTTGTGAATCATCTATATACATATATGTATAAAAGAAGAAACTGACTGATTGACATATCATCGCACAGCCGAAACTACAGAGCCTAGGATCGTGAAATTTTGCACAAAACTTCATTTTATGACGAAAGCGTGCATTAAGAGTATTTTCCAAAATTCACCCCCCAAGGGGTTCCAAAGTTTTTAGGGAGATCCGACACTTCGTCCACGACTCGGTAAAACTAGAGCTAGTGTTAGAGCAGACTTCTCAGTCGGTACACTTTTACCAGAGTGGTCGTGGTCATCACTGTGAATCACGATGAGTGATCACCTTGGTAATACGGCGCCATTCATCGCGGACTGCAGCTTTCCGGGTACATTAATAAACCGACCACCTAGTTGCAGCCTTGATCTGGTCTGTCCATCTCATTGGTGATCTACCGCGTGGCCTGGTGCTCTCAACTTTGCACTACGGGACGCTCTATGGAGTCATCACCACGACGAGATACATGGCCGAAGAAGGTCAAAATGCGCGACTGCGCTGTGGATCGGATGCGCTGTTTGATGCGGAGTTCTTTTAATAGGGAACCATTCGTACGAAACTCTGTCCACGATACTCCTAGCATCTGGCTCCAGCGCCACATCTCCAACGCGTCAACTTTCTTCTTCTCGGATTTACGAAAAGTCCATGTCTCCGATGCATAGAGGAAAATGGCGAATATTAGACTATAAACGAGCCTGGTTTTCGGAGTCTTGGTAATGTTCCTATTACCCCAGATATTTTTCATTTTATCTATAGCAGACCCAGTAACCGCCAAGCGCCGCTTGATTACGTCTATGCACCCGCCTACGTTGGAAATTAACGTCCCAAGGTAGATATATGATTGTACGACCTCGCAATTCCCTTTGTATGTGATCCCTGGTAAGTTGTTATTGGCGCGGTCGACAACCATCACTTTGGTTTTTGTGCGATTTATTTTTAATTCAAATTTTCGGTTCGTAGCTTCTATCTTATGCAGCAGATCTTCCATATGACGAGCACTAGTTTTGAATAAGGTTGTGTCATCCGCATATCGTAAGATGGAGATCCTTCTACCACCAATTACGACCCTATCTGTCCAATCTTCCAAGGCAGTTCTCATTATCATCTCTGAAACTATGCAAACTTGGCGAACTCCTGCATGGCTAGTGAGAAATAAATCCACTTATAGTCCCTATATATATATTTGTATTAAAAAAAATAGCGATTTGGAAAAATCTTCGAGAATTTACATTATTGAGTTTGTACGGAACCCTTAGTGCGCGAGTTTGACTCGCACATGCCAGTTTTTTTTATTTAAAACTGACTCCAACGTTGAGTTTAATAAAATAATGTGTTAGGCGAAATGATAATTGATAGAAACATAAGTAAAGAAGCATTTGTTATCGTTAAAAAACCTGAGAAAAAATAATGTTAGTCAGAAGGTACATAAAAATAAACGTAAAATTAACAATAACGTTGTATAAACACGTTAGTACCGCATTGCGGTTAAACCAAATCTTACCTTATCTTCAAGTTTTACTGAAAGTAACAGGTTGGGCAACAAAATTGCTTATCTGTATCCGAGATTTGTAGCAACTGATTTAAATTTAACCTGGCATCCCTTTTTTGATGTGGGAAGTCATCAAATAACTTCTCCCGCTGGGTGGAGCGAGAGGGAGTGTCAGACTTTTCTCCCCATCAGAACATCTCTCTCCTGGACGCGTAGTACAGTCTCGATATTTATTAACAGACTGTGGACAAATGGGGCTTCCTCGACCCATCTCTAACACAGTGTCAGTGTGAAGCCGCTGCACAGGACATGTATCATCTGCTATGCTGCTCATCCTGCACAACCACCTGCACTTACAGGAAGCCAAATAGTGGTCAGAAGAAAATTAGTTTGAGTACATCGACACGAAAAGAAGACTGACTAAAACCCACCCATAACCCTTCAGTTGCCCTTTGCGTTCCTAAGCCACGGTAACTCTTTCAAACAATGGCGCAGCCCTCCCAAAAGAGTATCCCTGACATTACGCAAATTACATTTGAACTTTTGAACCTATATTTCCACGAGAGCAGTGATGGCCGAGTGGTAACGGCCCCCACTTACGAGTCGCGGGTTCAAACCTAGCCAGGCGTATTACTTTGTGTAATTCATTTCATCACCACTGCTCTCAAAACGGTGAAGGAAAACATTGTGAGGAAACCGGTATGTCCTAGAAATAAAAATTCGAAGACATGTGACATTCACCAATCCGCACTGGGCCCGCGTGGTGGTTTACGGCCCATTCCTTCTCCTACAGAGAGGAGGCCTGAGTCCCAGCAGTGGGAACATTAAAAGGCTGATTATGCTTATGCTATATTTCCACAGCAAAAATGAATCAGTATCAAATAAAACAACTAAATATTACTCGTATATCATAACAGTATTGTTTTCATAATTAATCCAAATGCTAATAATACGTGCATCATGTTATTTATCAAACAGTTACAATACGTACCGCTGGAATGTAACCAGATCTTCGCGCAGATAACATATGTATCCGTGTTTGCTTGCTAGGGCTCCGGGAACGTTTGATAGTGTTTCCATATCCTTGGCCCTGGAACGCAAAGCGGCAAATGAAGGAACATAGCGATGGTACAGACACCAGTGTCAATTGGATAAACCATTTCCGGCCACCGTAGGCGCGGGCTTGCGGACGGCGAGCAATGGGTAGCCCGCCGTCCGACCGTCCGGTAACCGTCCGGACCGAGCCCAAGTCGTCGAGAGCGCGTATTGTTCCACGCGCGCCTCAGGGAGTTGTCAGCAAATCGTAGGGTCCCAGCAGGGTCGAAGCCTGCTGGGGCCATGGGTAGTGTGAAAACGAAACCCGGGGCCCTGGGACGAAGGCAACGAAGGAACAGGAATGGGTTTTCAGTCAGTAAAAGTCTGACACTATCTCTCGCTCCGCCCAAGAGCGCGATTTGTCATTAGATGATTTTCCAACCTAAAATAAAAAAACCCTCTCACTTTAAAATACCTTAGAATTGGGGCTAACCAGTTGATGACGCTGTCCGAACCTACTAATACCACCGAACGAGCTGTTTTCAAGAAAATCATCTTTTATCGCTTTGAATTGAAAGATGTTTTTTCCGTATACTTAAGTGAAATCTTCGCAGCGCATTATTAGTTGCAAGTGCATTCAATTCATCAGCATCTTCCTGCCCTTATCCCGTGTTATTTGGGGTCGGCGCAACACGTTTTTTTCTTCCACTCTGCCCTGTTACTCGTCATGCTATCACTAACTTCCTTTTCTTTCATATCACTTTTCACACAATCCATCCATCTTTTCTTTGGTCTCCCTCTTCCTCTCCATCCATCCACATGTAAACTCATAACTCTTTTAGTAACATGCGTTTCATCCCTCCTCTTCACATGACCATACCAAGACAAACGATTCCCTTTAAACTTTTCAGTCACTGGCGCCACTTTCAAACTTCCCCTAATATATTCATTTCTCACTTTATCCATTCTCGTCACACCACACATCCATCTTAACATTCTCATCTCCGCTACATGCAATCTTTTTTCAAGTGCATTCAATTAAAATGTGGAAATATTTCTTAACAAACCACGAGTCTATTTTATGGTTATCGCCTAACTTTTATGGGGCACTACTACACTGTCATCTGTATAATTATATAAAAGACAAAGTACTGTCTCACTAACAGTGAGTCAAGGAGCCTTTTGGCTGGCCTTGTCCTTGGTCCTAGAACCCGGGGGTCCGAATTTTGTAAGGAGAAACCTACATTCAAGCGAGTAAAGACATTGACAGAAGCTATATTAAATACTAACATAATAATAAAAGCATAAGTAATTATTCTCGATATATCTTATTTTTGCTGTTCAAAATTCTTGACTTTGATAGCAATAATTCATCATCGTGATAACGGTAATTTCCCTAAAGGCGTTGACACTTCGCCGTCGACACGTGGGTTTTTGTTACCTAACTTTTGTTCTGACACGCCTTCTCGCTCCACTGTACGCGGGAGAAGTCATTTGATGATTTCCCACCTCATAAAAAAATGTTACCGTGTTTGAATGGCCGTAACACACGTCAAAATAACCCTCCGTTTATTCCCAGTAAGTAGGTATTCATCTCGTGTAAAGGATCCCATGATACCCATCCTATTACTCGACATCTATTTCTAAGAACTCTAATGGTTTTCGTTTCCGTGACAAATTGGACCAGTCTACTGGGTCCTGATTTTTCCAGCTACATTTACGACATTTTTGTTACGGCCCCTTTATTTCGAGGTTTTCCGATTTCAATTCTATCGAGCTGTGTCAATTTAAGGGTTTGCAGACCTTACCGATTCGGTATTTGGGCGCTTGCCAGATTGACCACCTGCATAACGTGAACTAAAAATGTAGAACAGTTATACAATGATAAGACTATACAATGATAAGATAAGACGACAGTTATACAATGATAAGATAAGACACAGTCGAAACTCAAATCGCATCCCAACTTTTTTTTATAAAAATAAATACGTTGGCCCACACTACGAATTACTCCCATATCGTGGGTGCGTCCACAAACATGTAAAGTTAATCTACCTGTAGTCACGTAGACACGTAAACACGTAGTAGCGCAGCAGTCAATCGCGCCGCAACCGCACCTACCGTGTCGTATATATTTAAAGTAGATTCTTGATACTTTAATGAACCAATAACACAAGCTATCCGTATGTTTTCTACCTTGATTAGGCTTTTCGTATCCCACACATACAATTCAGTAATTTTCATTAAGTCGAGTCTAGACACCTGAATGTGTTACTAATTCAAGCAATATACCTACAAATAAAATATTGTGTTATCTAATAAGATCCAGCCGAGATAGTTTCTCTGTAATACGTTTCCATTAGGAGAGTGTATTCTTAATGGTTAGATTGAAACCAAGTCGCAAGAGGATTACATTATATTGGTTACCAATGTTTCTCTTTAGATGCTATGTAATTGCTTTTGATACGTGTGCTCTACGTCCGACGATAATGCTGGAAAGTTGTAGAAAATGCTACTATTAATAGTATCACAATATAATTTTCTCTTTGCCATTAGACAAACCTCTCACTTTTACCATAATGTGCTCTGTTATACTTCAAGTTCATATTGACTTAACCACAAATCTAGACACACGGTAGTGTGTCAGCCAAGTTCGCAAAGCAGCATAGCGACACACCGACCGTGGGTTAGATTACACGAACTATTTTGGTCAAGTTTTGACCTACCTATAACTACATGATTTAAAAGAGATATTACAAAATATTTAAAAAGTCATTGATTATATGCCAACTAGAGCCAACTATTGACAGTTTAGAGTAATCTATAAATCGTTCTTACCTACACGCTTGCAGTTTTAATGTCTGAGAAGACTTCTTTTCCAATTACTAAATTCTCAATTTTGATCATATAATATAATAATGTATTCCACAAGTTTTCACACAACCCCATCTAGTCCCACACAAAGCAGAGTTTGTGATACGAGTACTAGACAACTGATAAACATAGTTATAAAAAAATACATTCATATTATAGATAAATTATACCCAGACAGAACAAATGATCGTGCTCGTCACACAAACATTTGTCCTGGGTTGGAAACGAGCCCATGACCTCCAGTATAGCAGTCAGGGCCACTGACTACTAGATCAACAGGCCAGTAATTATTAGAAATAAATGATTAAAAGAAAGGCTTCTTACTATTCACGAAATAATGGCATCCGATAATCACTACTTTACTCTCATATTCACTCACTTATCAAAAGTTTGGACTACTTTCAGGCAGGGACCGTACAACCCCGATTAAGAGTTAAGTCTTTGAAAGGGTAAGCTTTTTATGAGGTTACCTTTATCATGATGTAACTCCATGAATGGGTTTTAGGCTTGAACCCATTAAAAGGGTTATCTCTTCAACATGGATAACCCATTGAATGGGTTCTATACTTAAAACCCAGTGAAAGGGTTACATCAACATTATGATAACCCATTGAATGGGTTCTATATTTGAAACCCAGTGAGAGGGTTACCCTTACATAAAGATAACCTATATTTAAGGGTTTTTTCGGGTTATCATATTATTATGGTTATTCAATAACCTTGTGCTAAGTAGGTGCTGGATGAACACACTATCGCTAGCGTACTGACTTTATTTCACTAGACATTGCAGATTTGTAGACGAAACACGTGTTACCTATAATATTTAGATTTTAGATACTCTCATATTAAGGTGTGTGTCTTGAACTCCCGTATTTGCGACAATTGTTGTCTTGTGTGACCTGTTTTGGCAGTGTTATTGTAGTCAATTGAATGAACAATTTTTACGTTTAGTGACCAATATTCTATCTGTGACACAAATCACAAATGATCAATCAGTCAATAATCAAGTGAAGGTATATTACCATACCTACGTAAATTGTTGCGCATTGTACGGAGTATCTATAACCTACCTACTTGCCAATTTAAGGGATGACCGGACGGTTGCAAACTAGCGTTCCAACCAAGGTGACCTTGGTTTATATGTTTGGTTTGTGTTGCGGCTACATGGATGTAAACCACGCGCCAACACGTTTGGTGGTTGGGAAAACGCATCTTCTGACCAAGGGCTTTGAAGGTCATGGATTACAAAACTGCTGTTTACACGAATTGAACTAATAAGGTCACCTCGGTTGGAACGTCGGTTTACAACCGTCTGGCCACCCCTTAACTAAATTACTACTACTTACCTACTAAAAACCATTATCTGAATGTTCGTTTCGAATTTATAGCTACATTATAGAACTTTCTTATTTATAAGTCTACCATATACCTACCTACCTATTGCTACCTTGGCGAGCTCGGAGCCTCTGGGGGCTTCCGCATGAGGGGCACCGTAACCGGGGCCCGAATGCTCGAGGTTCCTGGTGCGGCCAGTGGCCCTGCCGCGGATGCCTTGGCCGCAAGGATAAGGGCGACCCTGGACGCGGAAGAGGCCCGAGTGTCCAGGCCCACCAAGTGCATTGATATATCTATCATGGGCTTGGATGACTCCGTCAAGGTGGACGAGGTGGTGGCCGCAATCGTCAAGGCGGGAGGCTGCACTGCCGAACAGCTTCGGGCGGGCATCATCCACGCTGACAGCACGGGCATGCGAGCCGTGACGGTAAGCTGTCCCGTGCCGGCGGCCAAGACCATCACTAGGGAAGGCCGACGGCTCCTAGTAGGCTGGATCTCCGCGCAGATAAAACTACTGGAGCCCAGACCTCTGCGGTGCTATCGCTGCCACGTGGGGGCCTGTTGCGCCGCGGAGGTGAACCGCAGTGACCGCTGCTTCCAGTACGGTCAGCCCGGTCACAAGGTGGTTGAGTGCCGTGCAACGCCGCACTGTTACGCATGTGCGGCGGCAAGCAAGCCGGCCGACCACCGGGCTGGGAGCAGGTCCTGCGATCCCCCCGCCAAGGCCAAGGGCAAGGTCCGGAGACCCATCCACCCTGATGTCCTCACCACCGCAGCCTCGTCTTTAGCTGCCGCCGCTATCGCCGCTGCAACCCCCGCGGCAGGGCCCTCACGTGGTGCTCGGGAGGAGACTGTAATGAACTGTCAATAACGGCTCCATTACGTCTCCTCCAGGCGAATATCAACCACTGCGCCCCCGCTCAGGATCTATTGCTCCAGAGCATGGCGCAGTGGTCAATCAACATCGCCGTGGTCTCCGAGCCGTACTATGTCCTGCCCAGGGGAGACTGGGTGCAGGACCTGAACGGCTTGGTGACCCAAATTTCTTCAGCTGCCGCCGGTACTCCGTCCTTCGATGCCGTCAGGAGAGGACGGGGTTGCGTGGCAGCACGGTTCGGGGACATTGCAGTGGTAGTCGTCTACCTGTCCCACAACCTGAACAGACCTTTCGCCGATCTCCACATCTCCCTTATGGAGCTGAATGCCGTCGTCGCTGGGTTTAGTTCCCTCCCCGTGGTCGTTTGCGGGGATTTCAATGCCAAGAACTTGGCTTGGGGCTCCCGGTACACGAACCAGTGGGGTCGAATGGTGGAGGACTGGGCTCTGGAGACAAGCCTGATCGTCCTAAACAGGGGTTCTGTCCCCACATGCGTGCAGATGCAGGCGAGTCAGTGGTGGACATATCGTTTGCCAGCCCTGCTCTGTCACCGGGTGTCGTCGACTGGCGCGTCATGGAGGGAGTGGAGACATACTCAGACCACCAGTACATCCGGTTTGACATCTCCGCCCAGACCTCGACCGCGCCGGTCCAACAGACCCCGTGTGGTCCGCGTTGGGCGCTGAAACAGCTAGACCGTGAGCTCCTGGAAGCCGCAATAGTACAGGCCTAGGTGCAAGCACCAGACAGGCCTGTCGACATCGACATTGAGGCAGAGTGGTTCCGGGAGGTTATGTCGCAAATCTGCGACGTGGCAATGCCTCGAGTCCGGCCAGGACTTGCCCGGCGCCAGGTGTACTGGTGGTCGCCGGAAATTGCGGCACTGTGCAATGAATGCGTGCAATGCCGCGCGGCGCCGGTACGCCAAACACTGCAGTCTCCGTATCCGCCCGCCGGATGCGGAGGCCAGAGAGGCGGAACTGTACGAAGGGTACAGAGTGGCGAAGAGCACCCTCCGAGCAGAAATAAAGCGGGCCAAGTTAGAGGCCCGCAACGTGTGGCTGGGGACTCTGAACGGAGACCCGTGGGACTCCACCACTCACGCAGAGTCTCCGGCCCCAGATTGTGGAGGGTGTGAACACTCTGTTCCCTGCGCGAGGGGAACACTCTCCCCGCTCATGGCTCCGCCACCAGCGGTGTCTAACGCGGATCACGATGGCGACGACGACGACAATGCTCCAGAGGTGACCGAGGTAGAGTTGAGTGTGGCGGTACGAAGGCTGAGTGCCAAGAATACCGTCCCAGGACCCGACGGCTTGCCTGAGAAAGCCTGGGTCCTGGCCATGGAGGCTCTCGGGTCTCGATTAATATCGTCGATATCGAATCGATAATTCCCGTCCGCGTATCGACCCATTGTGCTGCTCGACGAGGTGGGTAAGCTCTTTGAAAGAGTATTTGCAGACCGCCTCGTCGCACACCTAGCACGAACGGGGCCGAACCTTGCGGACGGCTAGTTCGGCTTTCGCAGGGGGCGCTCCACGGTGGACGCCATCATGCTCACGACGGGGCAGGCGGTGTCCCAGGGCAGGTGTGTCGTGGTGGTGTCTTTGGACATCGCCAATGCCTTCAACTCCCTGCCCTGGAGTAGCGCAGGAGGGCACTTCGGTATCGCCGGGTGCCCGACTACCTCTGTCGTGTGATCGAGGCCTATCTGTCGGATAGGTACATCATCTACCCTGGTCACCAGGGAGAGCGGAAAGGGCGAGAGATGTCGTGCGGTGTTTCGCAGGGATCGGTACTAGGACCGCCCTTGTGAACATCGGGTACAACCACGTGCTGCGCGGCAACCTCCCTGACGGGGTCAGCGTGGTCTGCTACGCAGACGACACACTGGTCCTCGCGCAGGGAGAGTCGTACCAGGCGGCGGTTGAATTAGCGACCAAGAGGTTGCGACAGTCGTTGATAGGATCCAGCAGTTGGGACTCGAGGTGGCGCTGCACAAGTCCGAGGCCATGTGTTTTCACGGCCCTCGGAACGCGCCGCCTCAGCGTTCCCAACTAACGGTAGGAGGAATTCATATCGGCGTCGGGTCGACATTAAAGTACCTGGGACTCGTCCTCGATAGCCGGTGGAATTTCGAAGAGCACTTCCGACGTCTGGTTCCCAAACTGAATCGGATTGGGGCTGCCCTCAAGCGGCTCCTGCACAACCTCGGGGATCCAGACGCCTCCTTCCGGTGGCTCTACGCAGGCATTGTCCAGTCCATGGCCCTCTATGGGGCGCCAGTGTGGGCGCCGACACTGCGAAAGCGACCGGCGGCCCAGCTGAACGCGTGCCAGAGGGTCATGGCCATACGGATGGTACGGGGATACCGCATGATTTCCCGCGAAGTGGCGAGCCTCCTTGCTGGCCAGCCACAATGGGATCTGGAGGCAACAGTCCTTGCACGCATGCACAATTTGCGCGAGGAGATGTAACGCCGGGGCGAAACTCTGCTGCCACAACAAGTCGTGGCATGACGGAAAGAGTTTTGGCGGGATCTCATGGCGGAATGGCGACAGCGATTACCGCAACCCAGTGCTGGGCACGCCATAATTATGGCGGTAAGTCCTCTCTTTGAGGAGTGGCTGGAAAGGCAACACGGCATCCTTACCTTCCGCATGACGCATTTCCTCACCGGATATGGTAAGTTTGGGAGGTTTCTTCACCGGATTCGTGCGGAAAAACGCCCGGGTGTCACCATTGCGTGGACCGCCCGGAGGACACGGTAGAGTACACGGTGGAGGTATGCCCCGTTTGGGAAGAATAACGCCGTGCCCTCGTGGGGGCGATCGGCGGCGGCGATCTCTCACGCCAGGCCTTAGTACAGGCCATGGTCCGGAGCGAGGAGGAGTGGCAGGCGGTCGCCTCCTTCTGCGTAGCAGTAATGCTAGCAAAGGAGGCGGCCGATCGCGTGAAGCAACGGTCCTTACGCCCCAACCGCCGCCGGGATTCCGATCCCGATTACCGGCCATCGTAGGCGCAGGCTTGCGGACGGCGAGCAATGGGTAGCCCGCCGTCCGACCGTCCGGTAACCGTCCGGACCGAGCTCAAGTCGTCGACGGCGCGCACTCTTCTACGCGCGTCTCAGGGAGATGTCAGTAACTGTAGGGACCAGCACGGTCGAAGCCTACTGGGGCCAAGGGTCTGGATTGAAGGATTCTGAAAGGAAGATTCGGCCCTGGTACGAAAGGCAACGAAGGAACAGGAGTGGGTTTTTAGTCAGTAAAAGTCTGACACTATCGTCGGCTCCGCCCAAGAGCGCGATTTGTCATAAGATAATTTTCCCACCGAAAAAATAAAAAAAAACCTTATTGCTCTTTTGAGTTTAGATTGATAAATTACGTAACATAAGTACCTGACTATTGTAAGGCTTTACAGTGAAGGCATTAACATATAGCTAAAATAAAATAAATAACAAATAATTAAGTAAGTTGTCAGGATAACTAAGTATTAGCACAGTATAAATATGGAACAGTATAGAAACTAAGCCTAGTTGATAAAAGAAATACCTACAATCCATTAAAGCAATAGGGTTGTCACTGTTACTTAATGTTTTTGATATTGTTTATTTTTATGAAAAAAAAATGTGTTTTGTAGTGATCATTCAATCGAACAGAAATAACTAGTTTACAAATAAAATTTAAATACGTAATCTTATGACATCAGTTAACCTGAGCAAAAGACGACCATATCACAGCCCGCCATAAAAGCAAATTCAGAAGTATTTCAGAAGTTTTATTGTTAACTCCTTTTTAACACTCTCGAAAACCGCGAAAACGACACCCATGATGAAGAAGTTGATAACTTGTTGCATCCGCCATCTTGGATATACATTTTGACAGCACTATCGGTTTCAACACTCTCGAAAACCGCGAAAACGACACCCATGACGAAAAAGTTGATAATTTTTTGCAGCCGCCATTTTGGATTTCCATTTTGACACCACTATCGGATTTAACACCCTCGAAAACCATGAAAACGACACCCATAATGAAAAAGTTGATAATTTGTTGCATCCGCCATCTTGGATATACATTTTGACAGCACTATCGGTTTCAACACTCTCGAAAACCGCGAAAACGACACCCATGACGAAAAAGTTGATAATTTGTTGCATCCGCCATCTTGGATATACATTTTGACAGCACTATCGGTTTCAACACTCTCGAAAACCGCGAAAACGACACCCATGACGAAAAAGTTGATAATTTTTGGCAGCCGCCATTTTGGATTTCCATTTTGACACCACTATCGGATTTAACACCCTCAAAAACCATGAACACGACACCCATAATGAAAAAGTTGATCATTTTTTGCAGCCGCCATTTTGGATATCCATTTTGACACCACTATCGGATTTAACACCCTCGAAAACCATGAAAACGACACCCATATTGAAAAAGTTGATAATTTGTTGCAGCCGCCATTTTGGATTTACATTTTGACAACACTATCAGCTTCAACACTCTCGAAAACCGCGAAAACGACACCCATGACGAAAAAGTTGATAATTTTTGGCAGTCGCCATTTTGGATATCCATTTTGACACCACTATCGGATTTAACACCCTCGAAAACCATGAAAACGACACCCATATTGAAAAAGTTGATAATTTGTTGCAGCCGCCATTTTGGATTTCCATTTTGACATCACTATCGGATTTAAAACCCTCGAAAACCATGAAATCGACACCCATAGCTGCAGTATTAGAACATAACCTGACCTTTAAGAAATTTCTACATAAAGTACATTTACTTGTATTATTAGATGTCATGCATCATATAAATAATAGCAATGTACAGCGTCTCGTTTCATTTTTGGCAGTTTTCAATATTAATTGTTCAAAATAATAAAAATAAAATCGCAGAAGCAAAAACTCAAACAACAAAAATGACAATAAAATAGTAAACAAGTACAGACATGAAAAAATCATAATAATAAGTCATTTCGATATTCGGCCAGCAATGCTAAAAAGAACTTTATATTACATGCATTATTGACCATAGATCCCTGTTTGCAAGGCTCTCGGAAAGTAACCACAAAGGCGCCGCCGCCGCGCCGCCGCTGATGCTTAACGCTTGCTATGCCATTTTGCAACGTATGCCTACCATCGAGAGATCATATTACATTCTTCCGAATTGGAATGTTACGCTGTTATCGTTTTCAAAAGAGTTGAAAACGTAAGGAACCCTTTTCAACGACTTAATTTAAGCCGTTCAAAAGTGTTACCCATATCGTATGGGTTTTTGTTTAAACCAAAATGGTCCATTAAGCCATTTAAAAGGTTACCTACATCGTATGGGTTTTAGATTAACTGCTTAGAAAAACCCTATCGAAAACCCTTTCTATAAATAACCAAAATGGTCCTTTAAGCCATTCAAAAGGGTTACCTATATCTTATGGGTTTTTCATTAACTGCTTAGAAAAACCCTGTCGAAAACCCCTTCAATGGGTAACCAAAATGGTCCCTGCTTTCAGGAGACACACATACATTACACCACTACAAAAAGCATCTCATAAAAGACAAAGTTATAAATGCAGTTGGCTTTTACTTTAGAACGTTATGTATGGAACTGGTGAATACGGTTGTATCTCATTTCCCAGAACATTTATTAAAGAAACTGCTGAGCTGTGATTTAAGGAACTTCGATTGAACATAGTACTTTTTTTTTTAAAGCGAAACCGTTATAGAGAACTTGGCATTCTTTTACATTTATGTTTTTGGTGTGATAAAATACTTCTCCAAATAATTGGGTTAAAAGCAGTGTAGCCCTTAGCCATCTTTACTTTTGTTTTTCTAGGGAAAGGAATTGGTATTTTTACGAACTTTGTTTCGTAAGTCCTGCCGCCGTAAATAAATAAGTAACAATACCCTAATACTTCACCCTTTCTTTCGCAAACTTTTTTTCATTCATTTATTTGTACTTAGGATAGTGTTTTGTTCTTGCGAGTTATTGCTAGAAGTCCGGGATTGACACAATGAGTAGCCCTTGCGGTGTGCGTCTATTTATAATCTAAGGCGTCTATATTATTATTTTATATCCTCAATAATTTTTTAAGTTGTTTTATGTGCCCTATTACTAAGACTCCGCTGTCCGTCTGTCTCCAGGCTGTATCTCATGAATCGTGATAACTACATACATAGCTGAAATTTTCACAGATAATGTATTTCTGTTTCCGCTATAACAATAAATACTAAAAACAGAATAAAATAAATATTTAAGTGTAGTGAAAGAACACAAAAGAACGGCAAAAAAAATCATGTTTATGGTACTCATACCATAAACATGATTTTTTTTACCGTTATTTGCTACGGACGGTACGGAACCCTTCGTGCGCGAGTCCGATTCGCACTTTGCCGGTTTTATTAGCTACCTACCTACATCTTTATATAGATATATAATTCTTCTGTACGTGTGTTTGCCACCAAACTCCTAAACGGCTTAACCGATGGATGAAACTTTGTGTGTATATTGTAACGAGTCGAAATCGTCTCGTCACATATATCGCTTTTAGGCGATTTCCGAAAGGACTCATTGTCTCGAAGTAAAGAAATCATTCAAAAAAAGTCAGCTGTCAGATTTTTATCTTTTCACTTTCTGACCCGGCATTATAGTAGCGAGCAGCAATTTTTTTTGCTCCTGCTAAACTTTATAAAATCGGCTTGCATCGCCGAAATTTGTGCCCTAAAATGGCCTAAAAGAATTGGAAGCAATTCAACCTCTGTATCCAAATAGGATTGCAACACAATTTCTGGTAAGAATCGATTTTGGATTTCTACATGACGCGTTGGCGTGCTGTTTTCGATCCTGAATCTTATTAGTTGTTTCTTTGCAGTTGAAGTGATTTTTCGCCCACGTTTTTATATTGAAGTTGTGTGGCGCACTTGACATTTTTCAAGGAAAAAAACCGGTGAGTATTCATAAAATACCACGCGACCACGTGTTAAATTCAAACTTTCGTGTATTCTAACGATTTTAAATAGTTGTTTCAGCCGTTTGGCGTTTTTTTTTATTTTTTTCTCAATATCTTCAATTTTGGTATAATTTAGCCTGTAGCCTGGAGCCTCCATGAAGATTTTTTTTTTTTATTAACATCAAAGATGCAACAATACTTATTTAATTCTACAATGTCACTCTTTATAAATAAGTATCTCATTAGTTTCTGAACCTAGTCATGAACTGCGGGCCGGAAAAATTAAAGACTGAAGCTAAACTTATGGTTTGAATTTCATTTTCCCATATTGCCCCCCGCTAGCAGATTAAAGGTCTAATCTCTCCGAATGGTAGCAGATCCGAGTACTTTTGATTGATGTACCTGGTGCCCGAATTATCTACCCATTATTACAATTTTTATTTATTTTTTTGGTACATCATCAACCCTCATATTTCACACACTTTACATTTGTTGACCGTACATGACATTTGTCACCCTTATACGTTACAATATTTAAGTAGGTCCTTGGACGGTTTGAAAATACAATTGGACTCCGGTAGGTGGCGCTCTGATTGGGTTTTAAATTTTTTTTCTGACAAAAACCCAGCTTTCGGACAAGACAACGTCTGTCGAGACCGATAGTATATTAAAAAAACCCCTTGTGATCAACACTTCTGGTTTGTGTACGCCAGATAAAATTTCACTGCTGGCTTTCATAAAACCCTTTTTTTTTTGAGGTGAGAAATCATCAAGTAACTTCTTCTCTGGGTGGCAAGAGCAAGAGGGGAGTGTCAGGCTTTTATTGACTAAAACCCACCTGTGTTTCTCCAGATGCCCTTTACGTTCCTGGGCCACACTAACTTTCGAACATTCCCGTAGCCTTTTTGTAACATCTATAAGAATTAGCTTTAATACTATTTTGAAAGACACTTTAAAGCACTGTAAAGTTTCATTTAATTCCCCTAAAGGCGTTGGCCTAACTTACGTAGTGGCTAATGTTATTGCTACATTATTTTGTTTCCATGTTGTTGACCTATTTGGCTCTCTCAGCTCTGCAGAGGAATATGACGGCAGACAGACGGGCGCCTCTAGGCGTTCAGCTACCAAATAGTGGCATCCCGCCCACGCTAGACTAAAACCAAACCATTTTTAGGAAGCTCTGTGTTCATTGCCCTAAGATATCCTTGAGTAGAGTACCGTCTTTGTAGTAATTCCTTTGATGTATGTGTAGTTACATAGTGTTTTTTGTGGATTTTGTACTGAAAAAACAACTGAATGGTTCTTATTTGTGGGGACCATTATTAAAATATGAATACTGGTATGGATGCCTACTACAGATATACACGGCTTACATAATTATAAGAACAGCTTTAATTCTTATGGTGCAATATAAAAATCGTAAATTGCCACAAAACTAATAAAACAATGAATAAATAAAATAGAATAAATGAAAATAGAATGTATAACATTAACATTCAATTGAATTCGGTGTATATGTCGTGGCCAGCTCTTAGAATTGATCATTTCATGCAATGGCCAACTAAAATCCTCGTTTGGATTTCTATGATAATAAAAGGTCTAAAGAAAGTAATAAATAATAAAAAAAACTCATTAAATTTACAACGTAGATGAAGCCCTGAACCCCACACTAGGATTCCCTGTGTTGTAGTAGGCCAAACGAGGATTGAAATATCATCAAACTTTAACGTTTAAAACGAACTGGCCAATTTTACTTGCCAGTTCATGAAGTTATCAATTTCTAAGATCTAGCCACGACATGTACAATACTGAGTGGTAGTTTAAAATGCATCTTGAAGTGATAAACAAAACTGAATGTAGTCAGTAGTGGTGGTCTCCCTAAGGTTTGGCTGGACCTCGAGATTTAGGCTCACCATGTCCCATCTTGAATAATCACTATGTGACTTCAGTTACAATTACTGTTGTAATGTTAAAGTCTACAGTTCATAAAAAATAGTGTATGGTTTACTCCTAAAAATAATCACATCACATTTCCTACCTAAAACGTAATTCAACATCCTAAACCATTAGAACTGAACCCTTTAATCGGATATTAAATGCTATAATAGCTTTAAAATGGATGGAGATGACGGCGGGTAGGGGTGAGAGGTAGGGGTCCCCGCGATGATTCGCGACCCACATTTCCGAACGGTTCTTTATACGTTCGCGCCCCTGACACATTGACTTACATTCGAAACGTTCGACCCGTTTAAAACTTAGCAACCCCAACACCAGATGGCTTTAAGGTTGGTCTTAGTAAGCCTCGTGGAAACCTTACGTCTATTAACATTTTGTAAAAAAAATAATTTTTTTCTTCTTGCTTATTTTAGAAAACTAACTTTCTTTTGGACTACGAAAGTATATAAGGTATATAAGGAAAGATATAAAGTCATAATTACCTAACTAACTGGAAATAAACAAGCAATGTGACGAAAAATTTCAGTCATCAAGAAGAACCTCAAAACAGTCTGGGAGCCGAGAGTGTCGCGGAATTTACCAAATTCATGAAAGTTTTAATCGAGTTTCCCTATCTTGTTTATAACGTAAAATATGTTTCAGGTTATCCTTGGATGGCCTTAAATAAAAAAGAGAACCGCTAGTTACACATTTTCCTTTGTTACTACAAGTTTGGTTTATATTCTGACGATGAAATTGAGTAAAAACTGTAACAGACAGCCAATTGGAATTAGGGCAGAGCACGAAAACTATCAATATTTTTTGTCGCTAGCAAACCGTTTTGTTTTTTGGGGTTGCCTTTATGTCAGTATTGGCTTAATATTAGGCGGAAGAAATGTTTTTTTTACGGTTGGGCGAAATAGACTGTTCCAGAGATGGTAATATCAAAGATTGAGCCAATAGTGTTCAAGTTCCTTAAGTAGAATAAGCCAAGCCAGTGTCTCGTGTCGTCAGTATGGCGGAGATGCGCGCGCATTCACTTCGATCCGACCATCCAGACATTTGAATGAAAAGACCGGTCACTCACGGAGCGAGTGGTGTCACGTGCGTCTGCCTTGATGACTGTGATCTAATTATACCGTCGTTATATACGCTGACATTCACTTCATATCTACACTCTTCAACTCGTGACATAAATTGCATGAAGATGTTACTCTAGCCAGGTTTATTCGCCTGAATAAAGGTCCATCAATTCCATCATTTCTAAGGCTCAATCAAAAGGTAGTCAATTGTATGTATCTGTCCGTACCTTACTTAATAGCTACCCATAAGCGTTTTTAAAGATCTTTAATGGGATTAAAATTTACAAATATTCATACCAACCACAATGTCTAAATAATCACACATTCGGTGACACAATTCTGTTTTCACATAATATAAAATATGCTGATTTTTGCAACCCGAAGCTGGCCTCGACGCTATTTGCCCGGAATTTAATAACCATGTTAGATAAACACAGAAAAATGTTAAGGCAGCGTAGATCAATGTCCTTTACTATCTAGCTGCTTGTACAAAGCATTGTTCACGATTTTTTATCATAATTAATGGACACGCGATAAGAAATTACGTTTTTGTGATAGCACTGTGAGAAATATTCGTTTGGGGAACACTAGAAAACATTTGTATAGTTGGAGACAAGGAAAAACGATGCAGTATTTGATGATGATAGATATATAATATATTGAATTATATATACTGTTCACCTATTCCGAGCCCCAGTGAACTTTTATGTGTATTGTCAATGTGCTGCCATGCAGGTGTTGCATCTCGAAATGGCTTGCCAAGCTAACCAATATTGTGTTGAACGGTCTTCACGTGAAACTACCGAACTCTTCCATAAGTGAATAGTAAAATTGGCAGGTTTACCCAATAAATGGTTAACGAAAATAGATTCTGAATTATGATAGCAATAAAGTTAAAAACCGCGGTGAAATTAAACATTACCGCATCAATGGAGTTTGCTTTTTTTTTTGGTTGTAGCCTTGAAGCGTGCGACTTCGTCGTATTTGATAGGACAATAACATAAGAATACTAGCTGATCCCAAATTGTCAAAGAAAAAAAATTAACGTGCGGGTAAAAGGGTAAAAAATAGCCTACGACCTATTCCCAGACCAACCAAATATGCACGCACAAAAGATTTCATAATTAAAAACCGGTCAAGCCATTTCGGAGGAGTTCGGTTGTTATATATTACATAACATGCAACAAATTAATTTTTAAAAATTACTCATTAAGTCTTAGTCTTGATATTCGCTAAAATATTTTCATTATTTTCAAGGAAACCGTTTAGTTAAAAGCTTCTAGAAAATCTGCAATCTGTTCTATAAATAAAAAAATGTTAATATCTTAGTGAACCCGCTTATAATTAAGATCTCACCCGTCTGAAGCATAGCCGCCGAGTTAATTTCTAGCGCGGCTATAAATAGTTTCATCTTCACCATTTACTAGTCTGAACGTGGCTTTTACTAAGTCTTGATCAACCTAACCTACAATTGCTATAGGATGGTGCGGGTGACAGCTGTCAGATTCATACAATGTAGCTACCTATCCTTTTCTCTCATTTTAAAGATACATATTTTCGTCCTGCTGTCATCCTACCCATGCTATGTAAAAAAGACCTGCGCATAAAAGAGAAGAAAAAATTGTTTACGGGTAGCAACCCGTAAAGTTGATAAAAAATATAAGACTACTTAACTTTTCTGCTTAGCATAACATAGCATAGTCGGCCTTATAATGTTCCCACTGTTGGGACTGAGGCCTCCTTTCTAGGAGAAGGCCGTAATCCACTACGCGGGAACAGTGCGGGTTGGTGGATGTCACATGTCTTCAAATTTTTGGTTCTATGACATGTCGGTTTCCTCACGATGATTTCCTTCACCGTTTTGCGGATAGTGGTGATGAAATAAATTAAACAAAGTAATCCGCCTGGCTGGGTTTTCACCCGCGACCTGCAACTCGTAAGTCGGGGCCGTTATCACTAGGCTACCACTGCTCTACTTTATTATTTTACTTTTGTGCTTGTATCTAAAATATTTTTTTCAAGGATGAAAACAATTTCTTATACTAGCTTCTGTTAGCGGCTTCGCGCGCATTATAACCCAAGGGAACATACTCCCAGAATTAAAATTATTATATGTCGTATGCTAGGACATGGTCTAAGCGTGTGCCAAGTTCCATTTTTATCCGTTTAGTGGTTGAGTCGTAAAAAGTAATATTACTTCGGATTATACAAAGTCTCTTTCGTCTGTCTATCCATCTGCGTTAAACTCAAAAACTACAGAATGTATTTATATGTGGTTTCACCAAGATACAGTGATTAACAAGGACGGTTTAGGTAAACATTACATGTATATTATAGTAGAGAAATATTGAGAATTTCGAAACTGAAGCGGGTCGCTAGTCAGGTTATAATAATAAAACTCTTTATTTATTTCTTCTAACGTCATGCAACTAAAGGTACAATGGCAAATTTATTGCCTTAGGCATTATCTACCTACCAGTCAACCTAGATGGCAACATTGTAGTCTCTGGCTGCTCTGCCTAGTCTATTATTAAACTATTTATATTGGTGACGAAAGTTAATAATAAGTGATGAATTCAACTGTGCCAGACGTTTTTGAATGACAGAATGAAAATGAAGCGTGACGTGAACGTCGTCATTATCTTACAATTTATTTTACACTAGATTCTGTCAGCGACTTCGACCGCGTTAAAGAAGAATTATCACAAGAGAATATACTCTCGGGATAAAATGTATCCTACGTACAATTCCAGGATATGGTCTACCTAAGCTACAGCCGAGTTTCTACTGGGACCATGGGTAGTGTGAAAACGAAACCCGGGGCCCTGGGACAAAGGCAACAAAGGAACAGGAGTGGGTTTTTATTCAGTAAAAGTCTGACACTAACTCCCGCTAAGCCCAAGAGCGGGATTTGTCATTAGATGATTTTCCCACATAAAAAAAAATGCTACAGCCGTGTTTCACGTGCCCCACATTGTGCCTGTTAGCAAGACGGGACGGTTGCGGAAGGCTCACTGCGGCCCTGGAACGCAAAAGGCAACTGAAGGTTATAGTCAGTAAAAGTCTGACACTCCCTCTCGCTCCAACCAGAGCTCCACAACATAAATATGTACACAACGCGCTAGTCACAAATATATCCAATTATTTCTCCTCTTATCAGTATTAGACAAAACATTGTAATGTCATGTAATGGTTACAGTGTCATCATTTTAGATAGCGTTTTTGTTGTTTTTAATCAGTAAGGTTTTTTTTTGCTATTGTTATCGATAGCTATAATCATTTCCAATTAGAAGAATTATTAGAAGTAATTGACGTATCAAAATTATATGTAACTTAATTACAGAAAGTTTTACTGCCGAATTATTTGACATTCCTTGGGGAGATTCCTATGGCATGTCTATTAGATAATAAAGAAAATTGATTTTCTTTGATATTAAACGAAGGCATCGTTATTTTCTGTAATATGAATTAGTCACAATAATAACAGTATCACGTGCCCTGTTACCTGTTCACGTAGGGACCTAATGACAGCATCAGCGGACGGCACTGCCGTGGCCGAATACTGGGCCATACAAGGAATTTGACTAGTTTTGCCATCGATACGCTAAGAAGAAGAATAATAACAGCTTTAATCTACAGTAATATTATAAAGAGGTAAAGTTGCGTTGTTGTTTTTTTGTTTGCAGGAGGTAATCTCTGAAAGTACTGGTCTGATTCTTCTTCTGATTCTGATCGCGTGGTGGATTACGGCCCATTCCCTCTCCTAGAGAGGAGGCCTGAGTCCCAACAGTGGGAACATTGAATGGCTGATTAATGCTACTGGTCTGATTGCTAAAATTATTTCGCCGATAGAAAGCTGCTTTATTCCTGAGTGACATACAGGCTATATTTTATGTACGCGGACGAAGTTGCGGGCAAAAGCTAGTTTTAAATCAAGAGCATCCCTTTGATTGTTCACTATACTTAGAACTCTTAGACCTACTTAGAACTTTAACCTTACAAATGTCAGATAATCCTCGGTGCCATTTAGAACGTGGGTCATTTTAACATTCTTGCGGCAGCGCACGTGACGCAAGCCGGGATTGCTAGTCATTCGTATCTGGACTGCTTTATTGTCTGCCTTATTCAATCATCATGCATTGAGTATAGCTTATTGAAGCGCCACAAGCTATCTTCTTTTCTGTCAAATCCATCCAAAGGATTTGTAAAATATCGCTTTAAGCGATAAGACTGCCCATTGTTACACCCTATTAATTTTATGCTCCTACTGTATTTTTTTATGGTGTACGTGTAAAATAAAGAGTATATCAATCTATATATATCTGCTAGATGTAGGCTTCTCCCCAACTTCGTCTCTACACCTAGTCCCTTGTATCTGGTAATGAAATAGTTGTTTTTTCTCAAAAAAAAAAAACACCCTTTTGAAGTTTTTTTTAGTCCTAACTGGAATTCTCAGACATCATCATTGACTCTAATTAATTTAACAGGTTTTTAAATTTTTACTATGGGATCGATTAAAAAATATTTAAAAAAAACAATTTAACTAAATTTAGAAAAACAAAATATACTTTTTTCGTGATTCAGAGTTAGTCCTGTTTAAATTCTTAAGTAATTTTCCCCCTTGAAAGATTGCCAAAGTATTAAAAGTTGTCCTGTATAAACATCAGCAGCACAGAGACGAGAACATAATCTATTAACAGTGATAAAATAAAAATATACAAGGAAAGGGCGTTCTGTCCGCGTGGGTAGAGTCTGTGGGAGGCCACGGGTCTGTTTTCATACCCACAATTTGCTGGGAATTAAGCTAATAACTATGATTTTCCACAAAACATCTTAATTGTTTGCATGAATATATTTAACTGTTCCAAACTGAAAATATTATTTATGTGAAATGTCAAGCTAAATGTCAGGTTATATATATAATCACGTCAGTTCAAATGGCAGTAATGAAGGTCATATGATTCCTAGATTTTTAATTACGGAGGCATGTAGTTTTAATAAGATATATACGCCATTTGAAATAAGATAGACACCTTTTTTGACTTCTATTCCGTAGGCATAAGGATGGCATTGTAAGCAAAAAAGTGGTAACAATACCAACTATTTACTGCAGCCGCCATTTGTCATGTCACTAACGCAATAAAAGTCAAAATCGGTTGAACGGAAAGTAAAAAAGGTTTGTTTGAATGTCTAATCTTATATCGAATGGAGTATAAAGTGATTGTGATGTCTTTGTCTTAAGGGAAGAGATATCAAAATACAAAACGTACGTTTTTTCAACTAGCAATAATTTTATATTATTATTAACATTATATTATTATATTATTAACTAGCTTTTGCCCGCAACTTCGTCCGCGTAGAAGTCGTAAATGGTTTTATTAGGTTTTTTGAGATACGAAACTATGAAATATTATTTATTATCTTCGTCGTGTGTGATAGTTCATTGAATTGTATGGCGAGCGATATTGTATCTTAAAATAAAATATTATAGTATCTTAACCGTGTGCAGCGCCCCTTAGGGAACTCCACTGCGGGTGACGTAACCTATGACAAAATTATTATTTGCGGTTGGTACAGTAATCGGGTCTAGCGATCGAACCGCAAAATTAAGTTTGTTTTTTATTGTATATACTATTCCGGGATAAAAAGTACCCAGTGGGGTGCCCAAGATATTAAAGAATAATTATACCAAGTTTCATCGTAATCGAACCGGTACTTTTTGCGTGATGCCTTAATAGACAGACAGACAGACAAAATTTTTTTTAATCACGTTTTTGGGTTCGGTGTTGGTCTAGTAGCACCCGCCGCCATTTATTTTTTTGATATTTTTAATGTACAGAATTTTCACTTCTACAGATTTATTATAAGTATAGATTTGGACGTCGTTTTTGTTGAGATGACGTAATTCTAATATCCATCCATATCACGTTATCCCATCCCATCTTATATCGCCATTGGCGAAATTCGGGTATGCGTAAGTAGAGTTCTATCTTGGTCTCACGAGATTGCTTCAAGGGTAACAGGCGAAAATGTTAATTTGCAATTATCTATGTATCCAGAACATAGTTTATGGAACCTCCCCAAAGATCCACAAAAAGAGCAATTAGCCTTGCTTAGATTAGTGTAGAATTTCGTATAAATAAATCAAAGTAACAAAAATTAAATCGTTGTTTTAACCCAATATCCAAAGTTGATTGAATAATCAAGTCTAAATTTAAGGCAATCATGTTTATGTAGCTTCTTGATTTAACTTCAGGGAATAAGATACTGTGTCTGTTCGTTAAAGGTTATAACAGGGATATTTTTGGCAACTGAACAATTGCTTATTTCGTTTTAAATTCTCTGTCCACTTTTCAGGATTTTTTTTTTGAGGTGGATAATCATCAATTACTTATCCCACTCTAAGGAGAAACGAGCCGAGAGTCGTGTCAGACTTTTACTGACTAAAACCACATCTGTGTCCTTTAATTGCCCTTTGCGTTCTAGGTCCACAGGTTCAGAAATTCCCCGTGGCACTAGCGAGCATCAGCCCTGCTAGAACTCCATAGCGCATGATCAAATCTTGTTTTTGCGATTGTATGGTGATAGCTAAAATCGATAATTAATTAATTATGGCTACTTCTACTTTATATGCAGAACAAAGTCATATTTGACCCAACATGGTCAAGTAAACTTTATTATATACTTTCCACATTCATCATAAAGGGTATGGAGGGATTTATTATTGCGACAAGCATCACTTACCTGGGTACTAACACCCACCCACAACATGCCTGGGGCGTAGGGATTACAACATTAGTCACACAAAAATGTAAGCCTTACTTTTTGAACAGCGGCATCTTCCTGTGGGACATAATAAACGACAGCTGTTATGTACCAATCTTTTTCAACCTTTTGGAAGGGGATTTAAATTCTCCTCTGAGCTAAAAATATCTAGACACTGTGCAGAGTACTGCAAAATGTTTTACGGTTCGCGTGCTACAGGCTACAAGGGGTCCTTTTTTATGTAGGATATCATCGGAAGAATTGCCAGACTTTTACTGACTTAACTCACCTGTGTTCTTTCAGTGGCTTTTTGCATTCCAGGGTCTCTGTAACTCTTTCGAACAATCTCGCAAGTGATCCCAAGGTACAGTTTACAACATTCATCATCATCATATCAGCCGAAAGACGTCCACTGTTGGATATAGGCCTCCCCAAGCGTGGCCACAACGACCAGTCCTGTGCGTCCCGCATCCATTGGTTTCCTGCGACCGCGACCAGGTTATCGATCCACCTTGTGGGAGGCCTTCCAACGCTGCGTCTTCCGGTACGCGATCGCCACTCCAGAACTTTTCGTTTCCATCGACCATCTGTTCTGCGTGCAATGTTCCCTGCCTATTGCCACTTAAGTTTCGCGATTCTTCTTGCACCACTATATGAGCTCATTATTCGTTCATGTTCCTAACTAGTCTCTTACAATTTACCCGTGAGGTAAAATAGATTATATTGGTAATATTTGCAAATAGAGCTCTGCTATAAAAACTATTGTTATATAATCGGGCAAAAATCTAATAAAGACTTTGATTTTCGTATAGTTTCCTGACGCAAGAACTAGGAAAATAGGCTTTACGTGGTGAAGATATTAGACTACCAAGTTCTTGCGTATCGAAAGCTTAACCACATTTTGAAACTCTTTGGAGCACCGTTCAGTATAGTTCAGCAAATCTAATAAAACGGAGGTCAGAGACTCTTTAATGCGGGCTTCGTATGGCTGAGCCACCTTAAATTCGCTATTTTTGACGGCTCCATCACTTTTAGAAGTCTTTAAAGTCCTATCTCCTTCATGCAAGGAGCCACTCCAGAATTGACTACAAATACTAGTATGTATTCATCGACACACATCGCCGTGCAATGTGTGTCGAGGTGTGGTAGTATTAGTTTAGCGCACCGACAGACTGGGCTCATCTCCGTAGTAAACTTAGTTACGTACGGAGCTACGGGCGGTTGACGCATTCATACTACAGGTAATAGCTATGTTCTGTTATGTTTTGATAGATAGTTATGATTGTAGATAAATACTGAAAGGGAGCATCAGTAATGCAAAGGAAATACTTGGAATTATTTGAACCTACTTTGAAATTGGAAATTGGATGTGTGAGTGAGGAAAAATGTCGTGAGGGAAGTTTTGAGCAAGAATGTAGATGGTGCAAATTAATATATTTAATTTTAAACAGAACGGCCGAAGCCAATTACACCATTTAAACACAGACAGAATACAAAAAATAAAAAAAAAACAATGCAATGAAATATTAAACGCAAGACTTTTAGGGAAATACTTGGAAGTATTTGAACCTACTTTGAAATAGGAAATTGGATATCATGGTGACGAAAAATGTCGTGAGGGAAGTTTTGAGCAAGAATGTAGATGATGCAAATTAATATATTTAATTTTAAACAGAACGGCCGAAGCCAATTACACCATTTAAACACAGACAGAATACAAAAAATAAAAAAAACAATGCAATGAAATATTAAACGCAAGACTCATAATCAATGTCATAATTAATAAATATTATACACAGTCATACATTCATCTCACAAAATTTCATGCATACTAACAATGTCGTGTTCCATTCTTCCCCAAACATATCAAAATCTATGTTCTAAGAGAGCATTAAGCGCATAGAGTGTCCGCGGTATGGGTGATTTGTAGTGCAAGGGGCAGAGAAAGACGAAAGACGATGGAAGGATTAGTTGAATGATGTAGTTGAAGAGAAGCCAGGTGACTATTGATGCGACGGGCGGTTGAGATGTATAAAAGAAGGGTACATAGAACGCCGGCACCAAATAATATATAAGCTTTATTTATATAAAAAGTCTTACAATGTTCCAATTGATGAGACTCAAGCCATCTCTCTACGAGAGGAAATCGGCCATAATCTGCCACACGGGCCAGTCCGGGTTGGTAATGTCACATGCCTGTATTTTTTTTTTGTTTTAAGACATGTCGCTTTCACGACGTTTTGCTTCGCCGTTTCGAGAGCAGTGTTAATGAAATAATTACCAACACAAAGTAAAGCGCACGCCTGATTTTGAATGTTCGACTACCACTAGGCTACCTCTACTCCTTTAAATGCCTATATTTAATACAAATAATTAGGATATATCCATTGAAAAGGGATGATATTTCGACCAGACAGGTGTGTATCTTGTCCGGGCAACTGCCCAATAGTGATTTTTCGGACGGCTTGTATACAACATATACAAATATGTTCAAATCGCGCGAAGAACTCGATGATTGTGCGATGCAAGGTTTGCGTCACGCTAACGTGACATGAACTATAACGACTTTAATTCCTATGTGGCGATATAGATGCTGCTCCAAGATAAGGCAGTAAGTGCAGGCACCAGAACCGTCATATGAACGGGAAAATGTTACCAAAAGACTGTTGCAATGTCTTAAAACGTAATGCACAGTCGTAAGAATCAATTCTTATAGCAACGACGACGGTTAAGGTTGCCTTTAGTAACCTATGTTTCCACCTTTTAATCTGTAGTGATGCAAAATATGCAAACACATGAAAACGGTGGGCACACTCTTTGGCAGTCTTATCGTCATCGTCACTGCTTTGACTATGGTGGTATGTGCGGCAAGTAGGGATGTGATCTTATTGGCGGTGGTTTCAAATCATCATTGATCGCTTAATTGGTCCACATAATTGCTAATATTCCAGTTATTAATGATTACCCTAAAATACCCAAAATGCAGAAATCCTCTCCCTTCGTCTTTAACAATTCCTCGAATAAGTCTACGATTGCTATAGATAGTTCAGACTGGGAGTTGAGAGGCAATTATTGGAATGGAACGTTTTCGTGGAATGGTGTACATATATATTATAGCGTAATGTTTAAGAACTGCAGGTATATACAACCTTAATTACGTATTAAAGCACCGCGCCGGCTTGTAACGTCATTCGCTTTTGAATAGAGGAATAGACTTGAAAAAATCCAGCCAATCATCCAAAAAATACGATCATAGCTGTTTTTATATTTTTTTATTCTAGGAACAATATTGTTCTGTTTAACAAAGCAATCAACGAGTTCAAGTTGGATTTATTGTAATGGAGTAATTAGTACGGTACATGAGCACTTCGTAATTAAAACCTATATCGAAGCGAATGTGGTATTGTATAATAATTAGTGGGTTAAAAATGTGTGTAGATGACGGCTTGTATATTATACATACTCGCGTATACTCATTATTACGTTTTGTAGTCCTTAGTGGAACAGGGCACTTTTGGACAGTGCTGGAGTCCTAAATCTTTATTTATTCTTCAAGGCTTCTTATACAATCTTGTTTCAAATTTGCAATTACCTGTAGAATATTAATTAGTTTGTTCTTTTAGATGAATAAAAATAAACCTGGAAAAATAATTGTTCTAAAAATAAACTGTCCAAAGACCTCCCACGAGCACGACGCAATGTATACTTAATTAAGTAATAAGTAACTAAGAAGCTTTAAATCTATATTTAGAAATAAGTGAGAAGAAAAGTTGGCAATAATAAAAAAATCGTACACATTCAGTTCGCACAGTATTATCGCAATATCACTGACATTTAAAAGCTAAAAGAGTCCCTTTTCCGTACATTTTGTCCGGAATTGATAAAACCGTTTATGAGTATTGCAAAACCCTTGTTTCGCACTGTTCGTGATTCTCATTTTGTATACTCTGTGTTTTCACAAGCGTATCGTTGTCCTCAAGGAAAACATGAGAGATTAAGGGTATTTGAATTATGAAGTAGATATTATAAATAAAACATTAATAAACAGCTGTCAGGGATTTTTGCGGGGTTTTGAGGTCAAAAAGATTACGTTTTTTTCTTCTCAAGTCTTTGCGACATTGATAAATTAAAAAAGTCGTCGACCTTGAGCAAATTGGCTGAAGCTGAATGTAGATGCCGTGATTAGGCTAACCTCATCTTTCATAATAAATGAATAATAATAAAAATAGTACAGGTGTCTCTATCAAGAGCTTGATTCAGAAAGTGGTACTTCTGAACACAGTGAGTATAGTTAGGAGTTTCCCTTCTTTGGAGCTTTGATCGCGCCGGTATCTTTGGGCTCTGTTCCTGCTCTGAGGTTTTTCTTATATAGATATTTTTTTATGTAAATATTTAAATATATTACGGTGCTGCTCTCAAAACGGTGAAGGAAAACATCGTGAGGAAACCGGCATGTCCTAGAACCAAAAATTCGAAGACATGTGACATCCACCAACCCGCACTGGGCCCGCGTGGTGGATTACGGCCCATTCCCTCTCCTGGAGAGGAGGCCTGAGTCCCACCAGTGGGAACATTATAAGGCCGACTATGCTATTACGTGGATTTAAACATAATAAAGAAAATAATACTAAATTTATACAGCATTTTAAATGTTTTTGTTTTTCAATTTATTTTATAAGCAGTAATTGGATAACCTACATTAAGAAATGTCCTGTTATAGATCACATTTTAAAGCTTAAATTCTAAATTAAAAAGTTCTGGCGTCGGGCGTGAAAATGAATCTATTTAGTGGAGGACAAAGTTGGTGACGCGGTGTTCTGTGCGGAGCCTGGACAAAGTTCTTCACATCCTAATAAAAACGAAATGCAGCAGAGATGTCCCACTTCTTCATGTTCTACGTTATATGCCTGGCAATCATGTACATAGAGATTGAGGAAGTAAATAACGCAGGCAGCTGAAACGCTTCCATAATTCATAGTACGTAAGTCATGTTATATCAGCCGTTTCTATTTGCGAAGGCGTCAATCTTGTCGCCTAGAAATGGAGACGAATTTTAAGTAACTTATGTATTCTTTATACATGTACTTTCTTTTGTAGGTGGGAAATCTTCATCAAACAATTCCTCCCGTTTTGTGAGAAGCGAGAGAGATTGTCAGACTTTTACTGACTAAAACCCGCCTGTGTTCCTTCAGTTGGCCTTAGTTTTTCAATCATCGCTTTTCTTGAAAGTTCTAATCATAGCTATAGCGCACCCCAGTTTATCAAAGATGGCCAATTTCTCACGTTACACTGAATAATAGTCGTTTGACTTCCGCAATCTTTGACAGAGGATCTATTTTATGGACCGGAGTTGATGTAGTCTCTCGTCCACTTTATACCTCTAACTAACAAAAAAAAGGATGAGGTCATCTATTTTGAGCTTAGAACCAGTCCATTGACCCAAGTTTTTTGTTGTAAAATATGCTTACTTTTCATAAAAAACATACCAACGTAATCTGTCAAATACGAAAAACCGAAATCTTAGAATGATTAAGCAATAATTAACATTCAATGACTGGATAAAAATGAAAACGGTGTTAATTGCATTTTTGATGAGCGAAATCTCCCCTGTTTCCACCTAATTATGAGACACGGCAGCACTCGAGATGTCAATACATTAAGGATCCGACTTTAAATCGAATATTCGTAAATCGTTTCGAAATTGTTTGGAAGCGGATTGATATCGGGTTTACATGTGAGGGGCGACGGGCGAGGCTGCGCGCGCACCCCCAAGTCCGTAGCGCTACGAGCGCTTCAGTCGCGTCCGAGCTACGTGGACTATTGACTGCTACGCCGTAGCACTACGATAACAAACTCAGTCATACTCATATACCGTCAAAGTGAATCAGTGACGTGTTCTCAAAGGAGTCGCGGGAACTTATTGAGAAAACGGACCCAAGGTACGTCATAAATATCAAATAGAACATCTTATTATTATAATATTGAATTTGGTTATAATGATGTCGTAATATCTAGAGCATTCTCTTTTACTGATGGATATAAGTTACGAAATGACTGCGCTAGTATAAAATGGAGCCGATTCAGAGAAATCGTCGATATTGCATGGTTTTATGGTTTCACAAACACGCTTTATCCATTTAAATGATGTTTAGTAGTGTAGTATCGAAATTTCACTGAACGGTTTTTGTTTTACAAATTCATTCATGAATCTTGTGCAGCCCCTTCGTGTCTTTCTTACATTCATAACTATGTTTTATTATCCTCGTCGTTTATATATCTATAATATTAGAAATTTAATAGAATATGCATATTAAAAACAAGTTTTTTTCCTCTATACGTACGGCTTATAGTGCCCATTATCAACGCTTCATATATTATTTAAATAACTACCTAAAGTACATAATTTGTTTTTTTTTTAGATTGTAAATCTAGTTTTAAATTATTGATTTAAGTTAACAGTTGAATAATCAGCACATATCCCTTTGTTCCCTGATGGAGCAGCATGCGACACTACTCACTATCAAACTAACCATTACAAACCTACTTCTCCTTTCATCGATCACATCAATTAACGTCAAACTAATAATAGATTACGATAATCTCTTAAATCAAATGAAGCTTATGTAGATAGTTTCACCGATTAACCTCGGACGGGAAGTAGGGATCGAATCGTTTCAACCCTTACATATTATGAAACAAAGCTTCCGTGTTTGTCTGTTTTCTATAAACTCAAAAAAAAGATTTTCAATGCGGTTTTCATCAATAATAATCATAGTCATTCATGAGGAATGTTCAGATGTGTAAATATATAATTATAGTAGTGGCAATGGGCAGGGCACATTACACGCAGAACCGTTGGTCGATGGGGACGAAAGGTTCTGGAGTGGCGGCCTCGTGCCGGAAGACGCAGCGTTGGAAGGCCTCCCACAAGGTGGACCAATGACTTGGTGAGGATTGCAGGAATGCAATGAATGCGAGACACTCAGGACCGGTCGTTATGGCGACTATTGGCGGAAGCCTATGTCCAACAGTGGACGTCTTTCGGCTGAAATGAGAATTCTGATCCATCGGATTCCCACGACCCTTACCAGGTCATTTGACCAATTTGTGAGAGGCCTTCCAACGCTGCATCTACCATATTATACCGAATTTATAAAATGCTTAAAACATACATGAAAAAAAAAACCGCTGTTAAACATAAAATGTATCCGACGCTTATTGACGTAAGAAGCCGTAAAAGATAATGGAAAGAGTTAATATAACGTTCAGTGAGTTAAGCAAAGTGGTTTGAACACCCACGTTTGGCTACGTATAAGTCCACAATGGACACAAATATAGACTCCGAAGAAATTGAGAAATACCTAACGGAATATTCCAAGAAGGTCGATTCGAAAGAACATAGATTTTCTGGAGCAGAGGTTTTTTACAGATAATAAGGATTCTATAAACTAAAGGAGAAAATAACGGTTATTTTTATAAAGTCTTGAATAACTGCAATGCCAATTGATTGGCGATTTAGACGACGCTTTATTCATCGCGTGGGGGCTATCAGTCACCACTCACGGGGAGAAGAGGTGGCCTATATTTCGAAATGGGTGTTATTAAAAAGGGGAATCTTATCGGCTTTCAAGCAGGGATACTAAGGCTTTATGTCTATAAGTAGTGCTGCTTAATACAGATATCGGAAAAGTGTTACGTCATGCAATAGTATTCATAGGCTGCGGGATCGTTCGAAAGAGGTACCGTAGCCCAGGAACGCATTTGGCAACTATAGGAATAGATGAAATCTGACATTATTTAATGATTTACTTCAATGAAAATGCATTTGATTTATTTATTTTTTTGAAGACCACTGGCCTATACTAGGAACAAGTCCTGCATCGTAGTGCGAAACATCTATCTATAGGCCATACAAATATTTGTTCCGTGCGAGAATCGAACCCACGACGCGCAGCATAGCAGTCAATCACTCAACCACTGCACCAAACGTGAACCACCAAATCAAATTGTATACATAGTTAAAACGAGCCGTTTTAGACTCCTACTGGACTTTAAGGTTTGATATCAGCTTATGTAAGATAAAATTTAAATGCCGAACAAATATTTATTTAAAACCCTTTTAATTAACAGAGCATTCTCTTCGTAACACGTCGTGCGCATTCGAGTACCTACAAACGAACATTTTGTTTAACAAAACACGTTATTCGTCTGATTAAATGTTAGTGGTTTCGTAAAGTTATGCCTGGAGCCGCTTTTCAACTACAGACAGCGTGAATTATTAAACGGCAGAATTCCTAATACACACCTGTGGGGCTTGCGGGAATCGACCTTAATGTTCTATTAAATGTTTTGATACAGATATGAAGAAATGAAGATGAAAGCTTCCAATAAGCTCACACAATTTCATTTTGAAAATCTGTGTGGGAACGGAAAATGAGATATTATTATCCTTATCTTCACAATTTGCCTGCTACGGTCTCCCCGTCCGATTATAATGTAGGTGTCTTCAACGCTAGAATAATTGGGCTCTTAATAGAACTAGTGCGATTTACCATTAACGATTGCACTGCTTATAATTAGGTGGGTAAGTCAAGCACTTGTTTATACCATTAAAATAAAAAAAAACTTTATAAAACAAAGTCTCTAACAGCGTCTGTTTGTCTGTATGAACGCGATTAACTCAGAAACTACCGATAGGATTTCAAAGCAGTTTCAGTCACCAATTGACAGAGTGATTCATGAGGAAGGTTTAGGTATATAATGTGTGCTTATTATAGTAGAGAAAAGCCGAAAATTTCAAAGATTGGTTGTGTCGCTAGTCTAAACTAGCGGCATTTTCCCAACAATAATATTACTTTTTATTTATTTATTAAATAAACACACTATCTTAACAGACAGAACCTAATGCAATAGTGGTTCCTAAACATAAAAATATAACTTACTTAAAAAAAGTTATCATTTTACGGCTAACATTTATCTAAAAATCTAAAACAACACTAAACTCTATTGCAATATATAAACTAACTACTAGATGTCAATAAAAAATAAAATAAAAAAACTTATCGTTAACCTAAATTAAATATAAAATCAGACAGTAACAGTAACTAATATAACTAACAAAATTTAATAAAACTTGCAAATTCACTCTCATGGCTCGAAAATAGGTCAATCCTCTCATGCACTTCATTTAGTACACTTATTATTTTGTAATAATATCTACCAGCGGCGTCGCCGACGTGAAAGTAGAAAATGATCCTGGGTTCGTCATCTGTCCTATTTTTATGGTTTGTAAAAGTTGTGTACAATAAAGAATATAAGAAGATACCTCCGGGATAAAAAGTAGGTAGCTCGCCGTCCGAACGTCCGGTGACCGATGGACCGAGCCCAAGTCGTCGACGGCGCGTACTGTTCCACGCGCGCCTTAAGGAGATGTCAGCAAACCGTAGGAGCCCAGCAGGGTCGAAGCCTACTGGGGCCAAGGGTCTGATTCTGAAAGGAAGACTCGGCTCTGGTACGAAAGGCAACGAAAGAACAGGAGTGGGTTTTTAGTCAGTAAAAGGCTGACACTATCTCTCGCTCCACCCAAGAGCAGGGGATGTTATAATATGATTTTCCCACTGAAAAAAAAAGCCTCAGAAGGTAAAAAACTTCACATTTATATGCAAACGCGTTTATAATAGTAGTTTGATTTGTGTGATATTAAACCTTAATTATCGCCTTTATGTTATATCGAGTAGCGTGTCAGAAAAAAAAACAGTCTTTGTTTTAACATATCCACTAGCTCTAGGAAAAACAATTTGCATAATTAATTCTAGGTGAAATAAATTGCTTCTATTAGGTACGAGTACGACAAGCTTATTGTAGGCTTATTACGAGAATATGCATGCGATTTCAAATAACTGGGTATTTAAATAAAGGTTTTTCATTGAATATTGTACAATCGAGCTAATGTAATTTACTGTCTTTTTACCCGACTGCGTGATGCAAAGGAGGGTAATGTGTTTTTTACAATAAAGTAAATATGTCACCAGAAAATTGCAAATGCCGTAAGATTGTGAAATATCGCGAGAAATTGTGAACTGTGTTCAATTTATTTTTATAACAATTTATGCGCACACATATAATAAAAGACAAGAAGGAAACAAAAAAAAATGGTTTTTCTAAATAAGGCACGGTTATGTTGGAAACTAATGAATTTGGATGTGATTTATCGTATACAAAACGATTTTTTCACAATATATCAAAAAAATATAATTTAATAAAGATTTATTACAATTATACGGAGTCTACAATTTTTCGGCGACATATATGTATAAATAATAAAAATCTAATATTATAAAGAGAAAAGATTTGTAATTTTGTTTGTGATGATTTGATTTAAATACTACTGGATCAAATTTAAAAATTCTTTCAACAGCAGATTACTACTTTATTACTGAGTAACATAGGCTACATATGTATCCTAATTTCAAACAGATGAAGCCGCTGACAGAAGCTAGTAAATATTAAATAAGATATTTTATTTAGTGGAAGATAAAATAATCGTTTAGTTGCTCAAATACGAGTAAAATAATACATTATAAATGGTCAGCATGCAGGATTTGTTAAAATAAAAATAGATAATCACGCTTGCTTTGTGCATAAGAATGCAAATGTTAATAAAATAATACAAATAAAAATTTTCATTCTAGCATGTCATTAAGAGCGCTTAACACGATATATATTTCCTTACAAAAGCTTTTTGTGTTATTATTTTCTTACCATATTTTGGAAACACAGAATATTGACAAGGTATCAGTTGAAGTCAAAACATACATTTGTGTAAAACTAATCTAGTAAAAGACCTCTTAAAATCTGCTATACTGAACTTTGGCCCTTCATAAATTCGATTAAATATATTTATTTAATCGAGATTCTTAATGAGGATTTTTTTCCAAAAACTTTTAACTGGAACAAGTTTTGTGAATTATTCGAGAAGTAAAGGAATTACGAAATGCCAATAGAGCGTTCAGGCATCATGTCTCTTTTTTCGCGTTTCCTCTTAATCAAACATTGCATTGGATGAAACAACAAGATTTGAAACCATGCACACATTAATGATTGACAGATTGGGAAGGGCCCTCTTAATTCAAATTAATAAAATAGAACGCTGCTGTTTTTTAAAACTGTACATTCGTAGAAGATTCTTGTTATATCTGATATTATCAGCAAACAGATTGATGCTACTGACAATGAGTTTACGTCATTTGCAAGAGGTGGGTTGGTTCTTATCTTAGAACTCCAACGAACCCTTTACCGTAAAATCTGACTATGTAGGAACTAGATACCTACTTTATATTCATAGTAGATAATACCAGCGGCTTTGTCCGCGTGAAAATCTAAAATTATCCCTAATCCATTGTCCTCACCGTGTTCCAAATTTCATCTAAATTCGTTCAGCCGAATTTGATTGACAAATATCTAAACATACCTATAGATTTGAATATTAATAATAGGTATCAATGTAATTTTGCAGCCTTTGTCCCGTGTTACTTGAGGTCGCCGCATCGTCCTATCACACGTCACGCTATCACTAACTTAAAAGAAAATCTTAATGTAATGCAATATAGAATGTTTATATTATCGACGGTGAAGTGCCAATACCTTCTAACTGACATTTTTCGAGATAATTACGTTTTAGCGCTCTTAATTCAAATGTGTGTTTCTGCATGTTTTTGTGAAATCTCTTGAAGCGAATATTAGTTGCTACTGCATCAAATTAAATTGTGGAAACACCTCTTAACTAAACCAGCATGTCAATTCATAGTATTACCTCCTGACGTTTTTAAGACAGAAGATTTTTGACTTCGACAGTTAGGAGTTATTGGCACTTCACCGTCGTTATATTATATTTCTAAGTTTATCCAGGACAGTACCTACTAACACCCCGTACCGCGGAAAGCACATAAAGCCTTTGGTCCAGGTTGTTATTCGTAAAACTTTGACAGTCGTTATAGGTAGTCAGACACCAGAAAGTGACCATCAGTCTAAACAAGGAGTGTCTTGTTGCCCAGTAACTGGGTTGTGGAGGTCTGATAGGCAGTCGCTACATAGAAAACGCGGGTATTCAGCCGCGTCCGGATAGACTGGAAGCCAACCGAAGCCAGGTGGGAAAAGGTTAGGGAGATGACGATGATTATAATAATAATATACCACAACTATCACACAACGCCGTCTAGTCCCAAGCTAAGCAAAGCTTGTGTTATGTATGAGTACTAGACAACCGATAAAATTACACCCAGACACAACAAATGATCGTGCTCATCACACATTTGTCCTGGGTGGAAATTGAACCCACGACCTCCGGCATAGCAGTCAGGGCCACTAATCACTAGACCAACAGGCCAGTCATGCTCATGATGATTACTGGTCACCAAAACATTTCTGAGATATAAATTTATTATTATTTCCTTTATTGGTGTTATTTACATATTATTTAATTTTTTTTAATGTTTCTTAAAAAAATAAAAAAATAGTAGTCCATCGGTGTTGGGAGCAGGGTCCAAGCTATATGAGCCGTATCGAGAAGTACTACCTTCTGTATCAGGCCCTTGATCCAAAAAACCGTACAACAACAGCTTCGACAGATGGACGTCGAGGGTTTTGGCCATCAGGCCGTTATTGGTCACGACATTCGGCACAATGACAGCCGAGTCTGCATTCCACATATTATTTTTATTACTAACTTCCTTTTCATTCATATCAATCTCCTCACACAATCCATCCTGAGTATAAGCAATGTTATTGAATCCACCTAGATTACCTCCAACATTACCTCTTTCTACAAAATGTTTACAGGAAAGTTTCTGAATTTCGCGAGTTTCCTATCACAGCGTAAAACTTATATTGGGACACTATTGTGTATTGTACGCCCCGCGGACATATTGCTGTCATGTACAAGTTTTATACTCCGACATTACGTAATCGCTCAGCGAACATTCTATAAATAATCCTATCCTCGCATCCTATGAGACGGTCAAACTGTGAAGTATAAGTTTTCTAGACTTAATAAAGTATAAAGTTCACTAATACTGCTCCATTAAAAGTTAACTGGCTTGTATTATTACTAGGTGGCTCGTCGTGTTACTCTATTATCTGTTACAGACAAAATCTACTAAAACCAAACACTATTTATTTTTTAAGGGCCTATTACACTACTCGATATTCAGACAGTCTTAGTCGTTGTCGCGTAGTGTAATAAGGGTTAGACCGGTCTTACTCAGAACAAAAAATAAGACAATTTGAATATCGTGTGCTGAATATCGCGTAGTGTAATAGGCCCTTTAATATTATGACGCTGAACAGCTTGTTTGTATGTTTGATTGAACGCACAATCAATCCCAACCAATAGTTCCTAAGATTACTCAGCAACTGGTTCAAATAAAAAAAAAAAAAAAAATTGTTATTAGATTTTAGTGTTGGATAGCCCATTTATCGAGGAAGGTATGTAAAATCACGCTAGAACCAATAAGAGCGTAGCAATAACTAAAAACATGGGTTAAACCGCGAGGGACATCTAGATCACGATAATAGAGTAATATGTTAAAATATGGTAATTCAGTTATTTGTAAGATCTGCGGTCCATTTGACAATATAAGCCCCGTAACCCGCTTTGATTACTAATTCCTTATGATTCAAGCCATTTTCATCATCATCTGTTTGTGCCGAAATAGGTCTCGCTGCACCGTAAATGTCAAGCTACGTCGATATACGTAGTATAAAGCTTAATGAAACCAAACGCACCACAATAGGCAGATGTTACCAGCCGAAACAAATACCGCTCGCCCTAAATTACATTTGTTTCATGTTCACACTTTTCTCTTTGTGAATTTTTCCCTTGTATATCCAAACAAAAACTCACGTTCGTATAAATTAAACCGAATGATTTACATAATGCTGGATCTTCATTTATCGTTGGCATACAGTCTCTGCTTTGACCTTCATATTGAGCTTAGTAAGATTGATGACCATTCAGAGACAATTTAGAATAGATAAGTCATTAATCTCAGTAGTAATCAATGTAGAAGGATGTCGCACATATGTAGTAATAGTTATAGTCGCAGCTAATGAACTCGAATTGATATAATCTTTGATGTTCTGTGATTGGTTAGTGAAGCGCGATGTCCGTTTGTGTGAAGCCGCACCGATACGCTCATTGGCTATGTGTAATTGGCAATCTAGTCAATATATAAAGTTGTGCCACTAATATAAATCTATTGAATTATAACTGGCTTCACTAGATGTTTTAATAGCAGTTGTTACCGTAGTCACGGGTTGTACGCGTGAGCTCGAGTACTGAGGCGCGTAATGTCGGGGAAAATGAAATAATTCCATTAGCACCTTCGTTATTATAATTCAGGATTTAAGTAATGAGGTCTCTCATAAAGTTGTAATTCACTGTGACTTATTTGCTTGATAAGGCCACGACTTTAACAAATTACATTTTTGTTTGCTCGAAAGGTTTTGTTGTCTCATACAATCTTCATAATTTAAACTTTAATACGTATGAGGAGGCAAAATGAAGAGATAAGTGGGTGCCAGAGGGTGTGAGGTTCCACTTATGTAAAATATGAATAAATTTCTCATATCGTCACAAACTAGACGAGAGCACAACGAGAGAGGGTAGTTCATTTCGTTTTGTAGAAAATAGTGTTACGTAATAAAAATATTACACAAATGTCACAATTTGACATTATACGATCCCTTCGTAATGAAAATGGAATTTAACCTTTTCTCGTAGGTGACATCACAGGCTACACATTTTTTTTTTTTGTTTTTAGCTCGAAATCATAAAATAACCCCTCCAGCTCTGTGCGAAGCTAGAAGTGTCAGATTTTTACTGACTGAGTAGTGTGAAAACGAAACCCGGGGCCCTGGGACGAAGGCAACAAAGGAAAAAGGAGTGGGTTTTTAGTCAGTAAAAGTCTGACGCTATCTCCCGCTCCGCCCAAGAGCGCGATTTGTCATAAGATGATAGTTCTTTTATTCAGTACCGGTCGCGTTCCAGGGACACGGCACTCTGTAGATCAATACCGCAGCGTTCTAGAATAGCCAGAAAGATAGAAATAAGTATATTTTATCAGCGAACTGTTCATGATCATGTTCTCCTTAATATATTCTTAGTGAAATGGTACGAAAAACCTGCAGAACTTTTTGATTAATGATTTTTTTCTCTTCGGTTCCTCGTTGACACGGAACGATTTTTTTCTCTCTTGAGATTCTGTTTAAAAAAAAACATCAAGTGACTTACTTTGATGTTTTTCATACAAAATCTAGCTTGTTCAGGTTTGTTAAAAGTTTGAAGTTTCCTAATTTTACTGAGCTTTGCGTAAATTCAAGCTTTACTGAAACGTAAAGAGGTATAATTAATGTTAAGCGTGGTTTTACGAATGAGTTGCCTTTTATGCTTGAATTACTTGCAGACATGTTATTTTCCCTGCATATTTTATGGATACAAAAATAATAGATAATATTAATATAATTTCCTAAGGTCTATTTATTAATAGTCCAGAGTTATTACTTTGAATGAAAATTCATTCACAATGAAAAATTAAGTACGTAATGAAATTACTTTCAGACCGAAAGGTCGTATAAAATGATTGGGACGCGCTCACAAGCGTGCAAATTTTAATATCACCATAATAAGCGACGCGGGAGGACGCCCACGTATCGCGGTCTAATATCATCACTAATTTCCACTTCCCGTTATATATTCATAAATATCACAAACCTTTATAAAAACGCCCTTTATCAAGTATAAAATAACATTGCGATTTTCTACCTTCATGATGAAACTTTAAGGTCCAATTCGAGTTAATCGCAGCCTCTCTGCGGACAAAGATACCAACTCAGCAGAACATTGTATGTGATTTGATGTCGGTGCATTCGACTTCATTTAAGTTGGAGCGCCTGTTATCTAGGTAAGTGCTTGTGTGCTGACATAGTTGCAGACTTCCAGACGTCTAACTTAGATGCTAAGGGCTCTTATACAAACAATTTTAGTCTGTTTGAATGTGTTCTTTCGTGGCATAAATTAATGATTTTAAACTAGTAAAAGCACTGCCGTTTTCATAACAAACTTGTGTATATAATGTGAGCTTTCATATTATTGCGCACTGAATCAATTCACCCGACATTTGCAATACAAATGGCGTCATATCAACTGCTAGTATGAACCATAGTACGCTGGATTTACTAAATATAGTACACAAACAAACAAAACAGAAATAAACAAGCATAATTCAGGTAATGAGCCTAATATTCCAATTACATTAGCCCGTGGCGTAGCGCTACGGCGTAGAACCAGCTACAAAGTGCTACGAACTTCTACGAGACTAAAGCTAAAACAACATTGTAAACGTTTCTTTACGATCCATTGTCATCTTCTGCGAACATTTCGCTTACTATAAATAAACGTTTTAATGGCTGTTATTATTTCTTATTACTTTAGGTAACTTTTTTATTATTTTCGTTTAAATAATTTTTGACTAACGTTGTTATGAATTACGTTACGGGAATATGATCGGAATTCTAATGCAGACACGATGTTTAAATCGGGATGTTATGGATATGAAAATTCGGATCTGGATACGGATATAGGAATAATATTATACCGGTTTCGGGTAGTTTCGGTTACGGATATTAGAATTTTACAATAATAAATGTAAAATACAAATAGCAAGATTTGATTTTTATTTCTAGTAAAGATTATCATTTGTTTGGCCAGCAAAACAAACAATAAATAACCTGTCGTAAACTATTATTTCAGCTCCGCCTTTGTCCGAAACTTTTTTATCGGTTTCGGTTACGGATATATTTTTATTTCTGTGAGCTGAGTGCGTGTTGATTTTTTCATCAACGCGACCGAAACGTTACCGCGTTTGGCTCTCTGATTGGTTAAGAGCTTGGAACGGGCCAATCGGAGCGCCGGACGTCATAAACGTATCGATCGCATTAACATTAAAAAACTCGCACTAGGCAGTCTAATATTCGATACTTTCGTTTATGGTTACGGAGCTTTAAAACATCCCCCTAAATATTCTAACCATTTAAACATTATTTATTTATTTTCTATAAAATTTAGTGAGAATATTGACGTGAATATTACTTAGAGAACGGTAATATCATGACAATGACAACAATATCTCGTCTCCTGTAAAATTTTATGTCAAAATTAAACTGTCTTCCTTCACAATAGTCTACCAACCGTCTTCAATAATACAAGTAAAACTTATATATGAATCGCTATTTCAGACTGTATCGATCGATTGTCTGCCCAATAACAGGTTTGAGTGATATTTAAGTGTATAGTTAATACTTCAACGTCATTAGCTTAGAAATGAATGGTTATGTCATGGTAAAGGAGTTTATAGGCTCTTAACCCGCATTGTACGAGTACGTTTTTCTTTTATAATTAGAACACTGGATGTTCACTAGAGAAACAAAATCGAAGTCTATACATCCATGTACTCGTAGCACCCACTTCTGTCAAGATCGGATACTACACTCGAAGTTGTGGGCGACTACGTTTACCTGGGACAGACGGTCCAGTTGGGTAGGTCTAACTTCCCGAAAGAGGTCAATCGTCGAATCGGACTCGGCTGGGCAGCGTTCGGGAAGCTGTGCGGTGTCTTTTCGTCCAATATACCACAGTGTCTCCAGACAAAAGTCTATAACCAGTGTGTGTTGCCAGTGATGACATGTGTTTTGAAACGTGGTCGCTTACAATGGGGCTTTATCAGAAGACTTAAATTCACTTAAAGGGCAATGGCTATGCTCGGAGTTTCCTTGCGTGATCACATCAGAAATGAAAATATCCTCAGGAGAACCAAGGTTACCGACATAGCTCAAAGAATCGCTAAACTTAAGTGGCAGCGGGCAGGGCACATTGCTCGCAAAGCAGATGGTTGATGGGGACGAAACGTTCTGGAGTGTCGACCACGTATCGGAAGACGCAGCATTGGAAGGCCTCCCACAAGGTGGACCGATGACCTGGTGAGGGTCGCTAGAATCCGATGGATGCAAGACGCACAGGACCGGTCATTGTGGCGACACTTGGGGGAGGCCTATGTCCAATTTCGGAAATCAGTGTTAAATAAGAAACAAACAATACCGAGAAACACCGACTTTCGAAATTAAAGTTATTTTGATCATTTTAGTGGTTTTTTTTTTTAGTGAAGTAGCTTATTTTTTTTGTAAAAAGATTTTTTATTATAATTATTATAAACAGCGAGATGGTTCGAAAGAGTTACCGCGGACTTGAAACGCAAACAGCAACTGAAGGAACACAGTTGGGTTTTAGCCAGTAAAAGTTTGACACTCTAATGATATCTCACCGAAAAATAAAAGGATCCATGTAGGTAATATATTTTTTAGTAACAGTTTTAAATCGCCAGAATGTTCTGTAATAATAACAAGGGCCTGAAAATTTGTAACGAAATTAAACTAATCTTAAACATTTTAGTCTTTAATTAAATTAAACTAAAACAGCGTAAGTTCGTCCCTTCATTAAAATAAATTGTGAAAGATAAATCCGTGGAGATTTTTCCCCAAAGCCGGCAACCGACATCGTGTTACAAGGCTAAAGTAAATAGATTATCAACTATCCATTAATAGGGTGAGCGGCCAGTCGCCGGACGGTCATAGTGCACATTAAGCTCTAGTACCGTAATAGGGTTATTGTTGGACGACGCGCTATTACATAATGTTACTTACAGTTCCAGCGACCGTATCGATCCGTTAATGTGGCACCGTGCCAATAACAAACTGGGCTACCCTACTCTCTGTGCTGGCCGACTCCCGACTCCCGAGAACAGGGACTTGCGCCCTATGATAAAAGTTTCGGGTGTTAAAACTGTGAGTGCTTTTTACGGGCCGTGTCCGCTACACGTACAGAATAATTATTTCGAAATGGCCGGTCTGCTTCCAAACTTTAAAACTTACGTTTTATCAGTTACGAAGCAGACGCGCTTGACAGTAACTTGAGCTTTTCATTTATCAAACGTCGAATCGTATTTATGGAAATACTTACTCTGCGTTTGCTGGAGCAAATATAGGTAGGTACTTCTTTATTTTATAGGGTGGCCATATCCGATATACATATAGGTACAACTCTTTTTCTTGATACTGTCGTACATACCGCCTACATCCAGGGATTGGAACAATTTGCCTGCAGCGGTCTTCCTATCCGATTATAATTTGAGTGTCTTCAAGGCTAGAGTGAATAGGCTCTTAATAAACTACTGCGCCTCACGATTGCATCACTGCAACTGCAACTGGTCCACTAACAAACATGGCACATCGGAACCACGATTATTTGCACCTTTAATAATATTTTAGTTTTAGTATATTTTTTTAGGCACTGAACTGTATGAATATCCTTATTACTGTTGGCTTAATGTACCTTTTTTGTAAACGTTATTTGCAATAAATTTATTATTAAATTTATTATTTACTGCTTACCATCAGGTGGGATCGCAGTCAAGCACTGGTTTATATCATTAAAAAAATATATTTAGATTTGAGGCTAATTTTTGCTATTGATTTATATTTGCGTTTTATTTAAAGAGTTACAATTCTGTTTGGATAGTTTTAAGACCAACCACGGATTGGCCGCTCTTAATTTTAAGTGGTATACATTCGAGTTGGCCACCCCAAGCACAATTAAATTGAACTCGTAGTAGCGTATTTAATAGAACTTCATCGATTTCCATAAATGTTATTGTCCTAGACTAATTATTGTGGTTCATATTTTAATAAGAAACCAAGTATCGTTACTTTTTTTACCCAATTTGACGAGACGATTGGTGCAGCGGTTGAATGATCGGCTGCTGCGCTGCGTGTCACGGGTTCAAGTTTCAGCTCGGAACAAATATTTGGAGGTTGTTATTCGGAGTCTGCGTGTTTTGTGTATATGAGTTTAAAAGTTTGCGAACGTACTTACTATAAACGATTATGAACTCAAGTATCATGGGTGCATTGCTAGTATGTTTTCTATATAAAAACAAGTTTGAAATGTTATTTTTTTTCTTTTCAGATAATTTAACGCGAGGATAGGCGCAACATCACAACCATGGCTTTCGCCGGTCTAAAGAAACAAATCAACAAAGCCAATCAGGTGAGCGAGTTCATTATTGAACAGTTTTTTATAAAGAGCCGCGTCTTAAAGAAAATATTGGAGCCAGATTAAAAACTTTTTAAAGAAAGCTTTTCGGATTATACTATCGTAGACGGCGGAGAGATGAAACGCACGTTACTAAAAGAGTTATGAATATACATGTGGGGTATACATGGTTGGAGAGGGAGGCCAAAGAAAAGATGGATGGATTGTGTGAACAGTGATATGAAAGAAAAGGAAGTTAGTGATAGTGTGACGGTTGACAGGATAGAATGGAAGAAAAAAAACGTGTTGCGCCGACCCCAAATCCCATCTTGGATAAGGGCAGGAAGATGATGATGATGATGATGACTATCGTAGACGGCGGATATCAGAAAACTTTTGTCAGGTTTCACATAGCTCATTATTATAATTCAATACTTATAAGTGCTTATGTATATTTCTAATTTATATTTTGTGGCGATTTTACCTTCAAGTTCCACGTAAGTCTTTTAATTTCTTATTTATTAGATTTTCCTCAACTTTTGTGTTATTATTAATTAACTATACAAAAAGGTACTACAAAAAGCTTTGACGTTCTTGGAAACTATATTTATAGTAATGAATAAGATATTTAATTAATTATTTTATAGAAATATCAAACCGTTTCCATATAATTTTATCAAATAAATATTAACAAGAACTGCAAGTCGTTAACTTTCTGAGAAAGGTACAGTCACAAGCATACAAGCAATACATTGTCACTAGGCGTGTGTAGTAACTCTTTATTGAACCGACTCACTGTTCCGAAACATTTTAGTGTTCCGAAAGATTGGAACAGCAGTAATATTTTAAATGCATCATTTGGAACAATTGGAACACTGAAACACTGAAAGTAAAGAGTACTTTAAGTAACCTGCAGTCTTTTTAAAATTCAAATTTAAACCTAAATAGTCTAAATATAATTAACGGCCTGAACTAAAAACTTCTGCTTTTAAATTATGCTCAAATCAAAATTCAATTAAATAAAACTGTTAGTGTTTAAGACGCAACGTAACAGATCACGATTGATAACAGTCAGTGTCTGTATTTGTATCTTTTGAGCCTTTGTTTCAAATGTTCCGTTTGTATCTTTTGAGCCGATGTTCCAAATATTCCGTTTGTATCTTGTGAGCCGATGTTTTAAATGTTCCGTTTGTATCTTTTAACTCAGTGAATCAGATGCAAAAGTTCCAATCGCAAAGATGACACACTTTTCCACGCCTAGCATTAGTATTGTCGTGCATGAATATGAAACTGTTGCCAGTAAAATGTGCATAGGGCATCACGTGAGACTCAAGACACTGTTCGATGTACCGATGACTGTTTAGTGCAAGCAGACGTAGACACAAAGACAAGCTCTGTCTTACAGTCTAATTATCACTTATAATGGAATGGCCAAACTGCCAGCTATACAAACGTGTGATTTTTTTCATAGAATAAAAACTCTTTACTGTTAAATTTGGACAGAAACGTGTTTCTTAAATAGCAAAAGTTACGGTAGATATAAAATGTGACATTGTATTAATCTTATTGCTTTTGGCCGTACCGTTTTTCGCATGGATAAAATCAAAGCGATAATGACTTTACTTTTCGTTTATTTCCAACAATGTAAAATACACATTTGGTGTTTAACCTTTAACGCCTCACTGCTTATTAACCAAAGCTTTCGAAAACAAATCTGAACATCGTTATGTATTCAAATAAATGAAGTGTAAAGTTGAAAAACGTACGTAGGCAGGTAACCTGGGGCAGATTTAAAGTCAAGCCAGTTCGCACTTGACCGGTTTTTTTTTAAATTTAAATTCAATTTGGCCCAGAGTCAGCATTTCACCTCACGACATATTGGACCATCGATTCTGTTGAAATATTTTTCAATTAACCGGCTGAATGCGCACGGAGTTTATTAAAGTTAATAACCATGCCATCCCTGACATTGTTTTCACTGAGCCTACAACAATATTTAGATAATATAACAATCCCGCCATTTTGTAAGCTTAGTTTCCTCTCCCCGACGTTGTGTTTCCTGCTAATGAATGAAATGTTTAACAGTTTGCGAGTATTACTGTGAACGCCAGGTCTGTTATTTATTTAGTCGCCTAAAACCTGATGAAAAATAAACTCAGGGCACCTCGACCCCGGGGAGACCGTCTGGCTCAAAGCACGTACCAACAGAGTAATGAATTCATGAAAAGATTCCCGACTGCGATAGCCCCTGCTATAAAGTTTTTAGTTTAAGTATACGCTTTGGCAACATTGAAGCCCTATGGAGTCATAATTATTACGTGTCTGGCACATTTGTCTGCGTGGATCATCATTTTTTTTTTTCGTTTTTAGTCGAGATTATATGAGTAGAATGATGACACAAGGATCTCTCGTTACGCGCGGGGGCGGAGCTTTGTCTGAGTTCTTGTGTTAACTAAACAGTTTTCACTTGAACAAATACTTAGTGTATTACGGCTCATTATTGTTAACTGAAAGAGAAGAACGGTCCTGTATTAACTTTCTGAGGAAAGACCAAGTTATCACATCTCGATTGATAAAACATTCCAAGTCTATGAACAACTAGGTTTGTATGTTCCGCTCTGTGTGAAACTGGATCTTCCAAGAAAGAAGAATCTGATCTAATGTGGCCATTACACACACGGTCCAGATTTGTTGGTCCGGAAGAATCGTCCGACGAATAGTTGAGCCACAAAATATCTTAATACAGGAAGGCAAGCAAATCTGGAGTGATTGATGCCTCGACAGACCCGGTAATGGCAAATCTCGATTACGCCCACCCTGAAACCATCCACCCGTGAAATATATGGGCAAACTCCCATTTAACACTGAGCGGAATTAGCTTTTTCTAGCTTAAGTGGAACTCAACTTAAATTGGTGTCTCCTAATGAAAGTCACGCGAATAGCTGCGTAAATTTTGTCCAACAGACGACAATATTATTTCAGGTACCTCTAATTCATTTAGTAACGTAAGCCCCGAATACTTTTAAATCAAGCTAACTTTTTCTTGCGGCTTTGTTCTTGTTGCCTGACCCAAAAAACCGTCCTTTTTTTTTGATTAAATGTAGCCAATATCGGCAATATCCTTACCTTTATTATAAAACAAAGCCCTCGACCACGTCGGTCTCTCTGTATGTTCATGATAAACTAAAAACAACTGTTTGTTTTATACAGTTAGTAGACCATTTATTCAATAATGAAGGGTCAGATGGTTTTCACCAATGACTAGATTTATTAATGAGGAATATAAGCCATATTATAGTGAGTTGAGTTAAACCGAGATTTTCAAAGATTTCTGACACTCGGCGATAAGTGTATATTTCAACAACTTTTTGTGCCGATGAAAGAATTTCCGTAATAGAACCAGGATTCAGGACCCCCAAATACTTAAATTAACATTTATAATTATCTTTTTACCAGCTTCTCCCAGCGGCTTTGCCTGCGTAAAAGTGTAAAATAATTTCAAGGGAACATACTCCCGGGACAAATAAGAAGTTCTGTATATGTATTTCAGTACTTAGTCTACTGACTAAGTACTGAAATATTACGGATGAAATTTCATCCATATTTGTTCAGCCGTTTGAGCTTGAAAAAGTAATATACATTCACACATGTATTCACACACACTTTCGCCATTATAACATAAAGGCCTCTACACACCAAAGCCGGCCCGACAGTTTCACTCGGTGGGTTATTACCGGCAGGCTAGCCCCGGTACGATAGACGCAAAACAAGCCAGGGTTATGCCGTCGGGTAAAACCGCTAGCGCCAGCGGCATTGGTATGTAGAGGAGGCTTTTATTGTGATAGTGTAATATTTGTTACATTTAAGATAATAATTATTCAATCAACATAACTAATTTAGGTCATGATTTCGAAAAGCCACAAATTCTGTTCATTCAAATGAACCGGATTTTCTTAATAGATAAAGAAAGCGTTTAAACAGTCCTTTTGTCTTAAGAGATAAATTCTTTCATCGTGGCTTATCGTAGTTCGTTTGTCTCGTGACTTTTCGACGTTCGTTTTCTTCTTTTTCTTGCGTTTCTCATTCTGTGAATAAATTGTAATCTGTCGTTGTTTAGCGAGCGCGTATTTATGTGCGTTTTACGACTGTTACTAGACCACAAAACTGTTCGCCGCAGTAAACTGGCCAGTCTGCTTACCGTGCAGATTTTCGTAATAAAAATACAATAGGAAAAACAGCCAAGGCCGTATGAAAGTTTGAAATGTATGCAATAGTCGGTTTAAAATTTAATTCTGGATCTGCAGGTTTCGACACGGTTTTACAGTATCAGCAAGTTACCAATTTTCCTTTGTCAGCTTTGGAGGGTCAAGTAGGTTTCAGATTGGGACACTGATACGCTACAAAAATAAAATACAAATCAGACACATTTTAATCGAATTTAAGAGAATGCTTGTTCGATTAAACATAATAACATATTTTGTTGTACAGTCAGGATTCAGGAATCGGTTGAACGCGCGACCTCATTTTATACAATTTGAGGAAGTTACGATAAACGCGATAAACGCAATTTACGATAATCTCGCACATGTGCTTTTTTTTTCCTCAGATAAAATGTTTCACTTCCTACAATTTGAGATATTTACGTTCATAAAATCATAGTACATCCGTTCTTTGGCGTAGTAACTCTTGTAGTATCTAATTAATCATGAGCTCTAGAAATGACATCATGAGGCCAACTTTATTGATCTCGAAAAAACTCTAGTTACGTGCCTACGCCTTGTTGTCGACACGACATATCCGTGTTCACATGAACACAAATCAACTCGAATCTACCAGCGTGGAGGCAATTCAGCTATTTTAGTCCTCTCAATCGATATATTTGTGTTATGTAAATACAACCCGTAAACACTTAAAATGAATCATAAAACTGTATCAACATTGTGTCTTTATGTTGATTATGTATCCCTTAACATTATTTATTTACCTAAAGACTTAAACCTAATAGACACCAGAGATATTACTTCTCCAATTAAATTAGAATGGCATTTATTTCCATATACTCGTACATTCTTAGAAAGACGATGGTAAAATGACAGATGTGCCGAATAAATCAATGACGGTTAGAGCAACTGTTGTGTTAAGTACGCCCCTGGTCCTACATTGGGTGTTAAAAGGGAAGAGCGGGCAGAGGTTGGCCGTGACCTAGCCTGCCCTATATCGACGAGGTGCCCCAATTATTGCGGCCTTCGCAGCTTCTCTCGAGTCCTGCGACATTGAAGCGGAGTGTGCTTACATTGCTTTAATTGAGTTTTACATGTAGGTGATACTGAGATAGGAGGCAGTGTTTAATTATGGATTTTGAAAAATGTATTGTATTTACCGAGAAATTAGTTAGGATACTCTTAACTCTTTTCCTATCCCTTTGATTCAGCCGTGAATCTGCTTCGCTCAAAGTAAACCTTCTTTAAATATTGATTCTTGATACCAATATTTTTAATTTTTCAATTCATTTTTTTTTTAAATAAGCTACTAAATTGAAGTTATAAATATGAACTACTACAATAGACACTCACTCATGATTTCTGAAGAAAAAAAACACCTTATTTTTATCAACACTATCCCTGGCGTAATATTCGAGGTCACCGCGTACTCGTCTAGGGCACGGGAGAGACTCAACCTCAATCCTTTTAGCCTCGACATAGTTAAGAGAAAACTTAAGCTAACAGAGTACCGTGATGACATAGAGGGGAACGGTGCTCTTAAAGCCTTACAGGGTGGATTTGGCAGATTGAGATATTCACAGCCTCTATATATCTGGAGACAGATAAATAGAAAATATTTTATTGTATAATATAAATTGTAACACGGCTAAGAGTACGAAAGAACAGAAACGACGGATGGATTACGTGAAAGATTGCTGGAAAGGAGTCTGAATTTGGATTTATCAGCTGCCATCTCAGTATGGCGGCTGATATAAAAGTAGAGAGGTATAACAAATACTGCGGTGACCGGAAATAAATTAGGAATATACAGACGGATATAGATAAACATATTCTTTATTGTAAGTACACCATAAAAAATACAGTAGGAGCTTAGGTTAGGAGGCTGCTAGCTTAGGAGATAGAAAATAAGGTAATAAGGTTATATCTGAAGCGGTAAACATCCCTTTCCGTGGAAAATTACAAAGTTTAAGACAGAACAGCCTTGTCTCACTGTAGCTACAATTTTTTTTACCTTATCTAAATAATGTGCAGTATAAACACAAACGTTGTTTACGAATCCATCCCTGTTTTTACGACGGCCACGAGACATGACAAGGATCTTATTTCTCGGCTAACAAGGCCTTTGTTAGAAGGTCCCGCCCTCTACAATTTATTCTATACTATCCGTTGTATTCCAATGAGCCTTTATGCGCGTACTTGTGTGAAACGAAACGGTATGATGAATTTTAGGTGCCGTGATAATAATAGCTGTTGCGTCCTTTACTGATGCTACATTAGGTTTATGTTTGTGGATTTTACGTGTAAAATGTTCCGTACAGTCTTTATTTGTAATGGGTGTCGTGAGAATTATTTGATGGCTTTGTGCGCAAATAATATTATGAGTCCTGAAGGACCTATAAAGGTCCTGATATAAACTACAAATTTAAGTCTACGACGAGAGGAAATTAGTTGTATAGCTAAACTTTCAATTGGCTGCCTACCTACGTATCGTCTGGTGGAAACCCAAATTTCAATTTCCAGTTTTCAAAGTTTGCAGCTTACATTATAAACTGCTACAGGATTTAATATAATATAACAATTGGCCGGTAACTTTAATGTACGAGCTTTTTTTCTACAACTTGGGTCCGTTAACAATGAAGCTACGCATTTTCCGCCACTTTATGGAGCCGCTAATCTTTTCATCTTTTCCTCTATTTACATTTAAGTATACCCTATAAGACTTATTAAATGTTTCATGATTTATTCCGGAAAAAAAAAATAAGCATTAGTCTTAGATATCGAGTAATATTATCTTTGTCATAAATATGGTTGTTTGATAAAATATTTATGATCTTACTAATGTTGAATTCAAGATACTGGAAAGTAGGTGTTACAGTCAATGCCTACTGTTAACTAGTCAAAATCAGTTTTCACCAGCTTCGGCTTAAATCGTTATAAAAAAAACTAAACGTTTTAGTTATCTAAGAGAGTAGGTACTTACCTAAAACCACATTTTTACTTTTTTAGTAAATGTTAATAATTTTAAAGTTTTTTTCACTGTTCAAAAGTATTTCTGACCAATTCTCGCTATTGTTTAATAGCAAGAATTGGTCAGAATACGTGATTGAGACCAATTAACAGTTTTGACTTTAAAAAGTATTATTAATGACAACTCACCCATGAGTGAAAGATTGATGATTAATAACTGTCTGCCTAATAATCGACAGCTAATAGACACGACAGATGATTGCGTTCGTAGTGAGTCATTTACACAGAAGCTTCCCCAGTTATTACAGTTTCGATGCCGAGTAGAACGAGCACAATCCGGCCAAGGCTACACCTCGACCCAGGCCTTTGTTCGGCAACCCTCCCAATACTTCCGCGGTTTTCCTTTGTACAAAGTTTTTTAACAGTAAAATGCAACGCATTAATACTTTCACTACCATTATTAGATTCCCTTTAATAAATGTTTTAGGTCTTCATTGGAAAATTGTTATACCATGGCCCCTTATTCCTGTTCAATTACGCTGTCAGTAGTGGGTGGCAATTTGAATAAGCGATACCTGCTTACTAATTGAAATACTGGAAATATTGGAATAATTATTAGAACAGTTCCGCTACTACTAGTATTTTCAATTCAAAGTAATTCTGACTACCTGAGATGGCAACAGCTCTATTGATATTTCCATATCGTTTTCTGACTATAAATAACGTTTGCTTTATTTTATTTCAGTATGTCACAGAAAAGATGGGAGGTGCCGAGGGCACAAAATTGGATTTGGACTTCGTGGAGATGGAAAGAGTAAGTACCGCAGTAACTATTTGCTTTTATGGAAACACAATAAACCTTCAGATATGCGGTTCAGAGAGAAATATGAATTCAGATGTTATTTCACAATCGAATGTAATAAAAGTGAGGACGTTTACCTAAAGCTCGTAACCGCTTCCGAATACATTTTGTTTGCCAAGGTTTATGAATGTTCTTAAAAATGATTTATGTGGAAGGCCCTATTTACGATTTTCCTTCGCTCCCATAACATCTCATTTGATTTCATTAGATGTCTTCATGAATAACTGAATCTATAATATTGAATATATTTTATAGAAAACAGACGTCACTTGCGAGCTAGTCGAAGAGTTACAAGCAAAAACAAAAGAGTTCCTGCAGCCGAACCCCACGGCTCGGGCGAAGATGGCTGCTGTGAAGGGCATTAGCAAACTAAGCGGGCAAGCCAAGAGCAACACCTACCCCCAACCAGAAGGCGTGCTGGGTGACTGCATGCTGCTCTACGGCAAGAAGCTGGGGGAGGACACGGTCTTCTGTAAGATCCATTCTAAAATTGTTAATGTATTTCGAGTGTTTTTCGAAGATGGTGAACCAAACTTTGTCATTCAGATGGACACGGTATGGCGGGAGGGACACTGGCGTGAGCCGAGCGTGCGCGTGATTCGAAGGAGCGCGCGTCGTAGTCGCGGCGCGGAAGCGTCTCGACGCGTGCACGTCACGCGGTGGTGGAACGCTACCCTGGCCTCGCACAGACGCCCATTTTTTTGTTTCGTTAATCATTAGATTTTCTGTTTCGTTCTATCGTTTCCCAGTCACGCGACGTGCACGCAGCGTAGAAGCCACGGGTGCTGCGCGTTCCCACGGGAGTAGCGCGTGCCCGACCAATATATGCTAGTGTGATGGGGCTTAAACTGACCGACACTTTTTAGTTGCTAGCTTAATAAAATTAAGTTTTAATTATTTCTTAATACATTAATAATTCTTAATTTTTACTGAAGTGGTGTCAGTTCCTATGATCTGGCGTATATTGGAAGTCTAAGATAAGTGTAGTCACCTAGTGAAAACAAATTGCAGCTTTCGATTCAAATCTGATATTTATTTCCATACCTATGATTTATTTTAAGCAATTTTTAACTAGATCATTATATTATCATGATTATGAAAAACGTTCTTTCCAGGACACGAAAAATTGCAAGTATATAAAGTAAACCTAGTTCTATCCTCCAGCTGGTCCTGGGTTCGATCCCCAGCCAGAATTCGTCCCCTGTAATTTAAACTAGATCTTAGCAGTGTTCTGTTAAGTATCCTGTTTTCGTGATATTGCGTTCAAACATAGCATGCACCTTTTCTTCTGGCTGTCTAGGATTAATATTTAATAAAAAAATAACTTCTTAGCGAATTGTCTCATCGAGATGGGCGAGGCTCTGAAGCAAATGGCCGACGTAAAGTATTCCCTGGATGACAACATTAAGCAGAACTTCCTGGAACCTCTCCATCATTTGCAGACCAAAGATCTGAAGGAAGTCATGGTGAGTTCTACGGCATCTTTACTGGTGTCTTGTACCTACACACACTTAAGAGTTTTCGTTAAAACTAACTTTCTTGTATGTTACCAATGCTGTAGAATAGTTTACCGTGTAGTGTAGTGTGTAGTAACTTGTAGACTAGCAGAACTTTCATCTTCGAGAACACCTTCGGTAGTTATCAAATTATTATCACACTTCATCAATGATTTCCTTTCTCATAAAGCAACAGTTCCATTATGACACCTTTACTGCTACTTACTAATGGTTCAACGGAGCTTCCCCCCTAGCCAAGTTACGATCGTTTCGTTTGCGTCGAACGCGTCGAGTAGGCCATGCCTCCGATTCCTTTGTTCTGACCACGTGACTGAGCCTTGAGATGACGTCAGAACAAAGGAATCGGAGGCGTGGCCTACTCGAGGCGTTCAACGCAAACGAAACGATCGTAACTTGGCTAGGGGGGCTGGTTGCCAACACAGTAAAAGTGATGGGTTTGGAGTTGTGGACCAAACTTCATACATTTTAGGTCATTCTCCTTTGTAGAAATAATTATTTCTTAACTGAAAAACCAAATTTCTTTTTCAGCATCACCGAAAGAAACTACAGGGCCGCCGGTTGGACTTCGACTGCAAACGGCGAAGACAGGCTAAAGGTGATTACCTGTAATTGATGTTATCATAAGCCCTCATTTTAATTGGATTGCCTCTATCAACTTTTAGTTTCCTTAATTTTTTCTAAGTTCTTACTTTTCTTTTTTTTTCCGAATGTATTGGCCAGGCCCCGGTCGGGCCAGCCCTTACATGAGCCCAAGCCACTGCACTCCAAGACAGGGTATGTGGGGAAAGATGACATAGAAATAATGCTAGCCTAAAAACACGATAGGCCTGTAGTGCAGAGCTAACACGTCACTCGAAATGAGACCTTGTAAAGGCAGATTGGCATGCAAGCCACTTGCATGCTTTTGTGCCAGTTACAAGCACGTGTATTGCCACCTAATGCCTCGTTAGATTGTATTCAAATCGTATAATGTGCGCTCGTTTTTTCCATGTTTTTGTTCCCGTCCTCCGACTGCGCTCCTAACCACATTCATAACCTGAGTATTTATTTCATCGTTTGGTTTGTATGCACTTTTTTTTTGTTTTTTTGACTAATTTCGTAAATACGTAATTTTGCGTGTGTTCTTCGTACGTTTGTGAAGCGTATACATCAGGTGCTCACATTGCAGACGATGAAATCAGACAGGCTGAGGAGAAGTTCGCCGAATCGCTTCATCTAGCCCAGATCGGGATGTTCAACCTTCTTGACAATGATGTAAGTGGACCTACGTTTCTTATTTTTTTCTCAAAGCAGTTACCGTCACATTTTAACTGCCGCCCTTTCCCTCTCGTAGAGAGGAGGCCTGAGTCCCAGCAGTGGGAACATTATAAGGTTGATTATGCTATGCTATTAACATTAAAATACTAGCATATGAGTATCCAACTCAAAGTCAATGTCGAAACATCGCATGTACCTAAATTGCATCGACACCCGTAGCCATGAACCGAAGCAATAGGTCGCTTAACTATTGTTATTATATTTATTTGGAAGATGTTATTAAAGTCGTAAATACGATTTCTGAAAAAAATAATGTAATCGGTAGATAAATAGCGAAGTTGCACGCTCTAGAAGTTATTCTTAATTCCTTGTCACGCAATACGTCGTTTAACTGGATGGGGCAAATTCCCAATCTGTCTGACAAAACATAAAAAAATGCATTTTTATGATAAAGGTGCATACCTAAATTAAAAAATGCTATTTTAAACTTTTGCATACTTTCATATCCATTTAGGATGAGAGAGAACAGACACTTCAATTTTATTTATATGTATATAGATTTAGATGAATATTTATATAATATTATAATGTTTATATAGATGAATTCTGACATGTATGACATTCACAGGTCGAACAAGTAGCACAGCTGACGTTCTTCGCAGAGAGTCTACTGGAGTACCACCAGCAATGCACGGAGATCCTCAAAGGACTCGTCTCTACACTTATGGAAAAGTAAGCATAGCTTAAACACGTTACCCTACTTTTAGGTTTCAGTCGGTTTAATATATATTCACTGCACTAGAGGTTCACTCGGCTTCATTCGCATGCTGAAACAAGCTAAAAGGACCCAGATAATCCAGGTCTCGCTTTACAAATGAAGTGTACAGCTAAAGATCTGGGAATGTCACAATAATTATATATTTGTATTTTATTCAGGTATCATATCTATGTGTAATATAATTTGATTCTCAACTACTGGTTTCCACAAAAATTCAACAAATCTCGTTAAAATGACGATACTGCTAATTATACGTTTTTTGCGACATAAACTGCCATATCTTTTTTTTTCTTCAAGGGTCCGCAAACCTGATTATATGTTTTTAATTTAAACTTGATACCTCTACGCGTTCCCGAGATAAAGGATCTTGACAGAAAGACAAACGGATAACAAAGTGGTATATAAGGGTTATAGGGGCTATAAGGGTTCCGTTTTTTCCTTGCGGAACCCTAAAAAGTTCTTAATAATCTACTGCGCCTCACCATCACCGATTGCATCACTGCTTACCATCTGGTTAGATCGCAATCAAGCACTAGTTTATATCAAATAACAAAAAAGCATTTTCTCAAAATCAGTTCAAGTGGACATTCCCTGTTCCTTGCCTGTAGCCTTCAAATAGCCTATTTGACAAAATTTCAATCAATATTTTTACCAGCTCAACATATTTGAAAAAGGTTGGACTGTTAAAAAGTTTAAGCGTATTAAAGTAACAAACATACAAATCATAAACATCAGATCTATAATATGTGTATTAAAGTTAGTAAATGAGGTTTTTCTACGTCTCCAGGAAAGAAGAAGCGGTGAACCGTCCCAAGATGGAATTCGTACCAAAGACCTTAGCGGATCTCCACATCGAGGGCATCCACGACTTGAACAATGGTAGGCGGTACGGTTCCACCCAGAGTTTGTCCCGTCCCCGTCAACAAATCCCCCCTTCTTCCTCCGTCGGCGACCTTAGCAATACAGACCCCTTCAAGGCTTGGGAAGCTCCCCCTCCCTACCGAGCCCAGTCCAGGCCCGCACCAGGGTTCAAACCGCACCCCGCACCAAGAAATCAAATCAATGGAAGGGACCCCTGGAAAGGTGACTTTAGTTTTATTTGCTGGGTTATATTTGTTTGTTGGGTTTTGGTTGTGGATTGTGAGTAAATCCTTAGGTTTACGGTAAAGAAATGTTGCGTAGTATTGTTGCAGTAACATATTTTTGAGTTGCTAGCAACATTGTTCGTTGTGGAGCAAACATATTCTATCTTGTTGCAGCAACGTTGTGCAACTTTTGTTTACCATGACTTGGCTGGTGGCGGTTCTAATATTATTTTATTAGTTTTGGGAGCAGTCCATGGTTGAAATCCAACAGCACTATTACACATATCATTGAGGACATTTCGCACGCTTCAGGGCACATTGCGAGTTCCACGACACACGGTAGGACTACAAAGATGAGAAGGTACAGAAGGTTGACTTGATATGACAAGCAAAAACAGCCACACGCACACATACATACGTACCTACGGCGATTTCAAACAAATAACAGTCGTGTAGCCTTTTTGGATGTGGGAAGTTATCAAATAACTTCTCCCACTGTGGGTGGAACGAGAGAGTGTCAGACTTACTGACTAAATCTCATCTGTGTTCCTTCAGTTATCCTGTGCATTCCTGTTTGCACTTGCTGCAGGCACGTGTTGACTGTGTACATGCCTTTACGCTCGATGTATGAGACTACCTTCTGTACCTATCCATATTGTGGTAAAACGGTGAACTAATAATACACATATCACTCATTACTAACCACGGTATACTTTAAAATAATGTTAATTTCTTGGAACGGGACTTGAACGGGCGATGAATGTGGGTAATTGGGGATTTGGCACCAGTCATGCGCGATATTTCATATGCTGCCAAGGTGACACAATCATATTTAAAATTCGAATTAATAGACAACGTTTAGTTAGAAACAGCATTTCTAGCAATGTGTATTGAAAAATTAGATTTATTTTATTTATTTTACAGCAACCAATTTTTTACAAAAAAATCGTGTCTTCAATTGAATCTTCCAGTATCGGTTTTCATGTTAATTGTGACTAATGTTTCCCAAACCCCTATTGTAAATAATCTTTTTGTGGTCCGGAAGTTAGTTTTAACAACTTTTTTTTTTGTATAATCTACGCCAGCCTCTGCAATGTTTTGCTTTCATAAATTGTTTGTATAAATATTTAGGCCAGTTTACAGTACAAAATGATATCGCAGTAGTAATATCTCACGAAAGGCAATAGCTTAATTACTAAGGGCAGATTTATCAATAGATAGATAGACTTTTAACCGAAAATTAATCAAAACAGATTGACATATCTTCTGTGTTATCTGACTATTGAAAAATCAACCTTTAAGATTGAATTTTCAAACATCAAATTACTCTCATTTTAAAAATAAATATGGCGATTTGACAACTGTCAAACGGCCATATTTGTTCTTAAGATAAAAATTATCAAAAGATTGAAAAATTGGCCATAAAAGTATTAAACTTTAACAAATCAGCGGCCGCACAAATTTGAATATACAATCACCGTATAAGTCAATTGATTGGCAATAAATAAATGTACAGTTAGGTTCAAAATATTGTAAATATACTCAAACAGTCTCAAAATTATGTCAACAACTTTAACCTCCAGTTTTTGAAAGCTATTGAGTTTTAATCTGCTGCCAAATCTCTCAAGCCAAATGTCAAGAGATTGGCTCTTGTTTTTAGTTTGATCAACTATCGAAAAATCTCAAGTAACTTTGGAGTGGGCCTGCCTTCATGAAACCGGGTGGATGTTGTACACATTAATATATTGTATAGAAATAATACCTGTTGTGTAAAAATTTACAGGTATAGAATATATATAGTATTTTCGACATTCGTTTTCAGGCAGGTCGAAACCCTCCTTCTTAAAAGATCCTTTGTACATAATTTTGAGCCTGAAATACTCTGACATAACATTTTATTTTTATTTTAAGCTTCTCTTTTTCTGTTTATAACCAAAGAGGGGCACTCACAGGCGATGGGACGATTATTGACAAATTTTCTTTCAGGTTGCCGAGAATCCTTTTCCTATATCCCTCCTCCCATTTTGACTTTAAAATTATCTTATTCTTATCAACTATATTAAAGTTAATTTGTGTGTTACTGCCAGTAGTGTTGCCAGTAATATCAAGGTTTAAATAGTTTTTCTCATTCGATTTTTTTTTATTATATTTTGTTACTGGCAACACCACTTGTAGTTTATTGTCTCCTCTTTATAGAAAAATAATAAGTGTTTCTATTTTATTATTATGTATGTTTAGTCTCTGGTAAGAAAGCAAAGTATGGTGTGATCTTTCTTCCTATTTCTTCGAGTAGTCAATATTTGATGTCTCTTTCTTATTTCTGATGATTTTCGATGTTCAGTCCTTTACAGACGAACTAATTGACATGCACATCGCGAAGAATTAAAGCTACAAATAAATATTTTATAATATAGCAATTTTAGAGAATTCATCATTTTGTTTTTAATAAATTGTCATAGAATCATTATCGATTATTCCCGAGAGATCGATTCGATTCGATCTACTTACGAATTAAATTTCGCATTTATAAATCAATATTCGCAATTCCGAAATAACATTCGTATGTCCGAAAAAACTTTTGCATTTCCGAAACAACATTCGCATTTTTGTGGGCATTGAGCATATGGTTTGTTCACGTTGTGCGAAGCTGGTTCCCACGCCGGCTCCCCGGAGCACAAGCCGCCATCGAACCTGGAACTGTTCCCTGGATCCGGCAACCCGTCGCGCTCAACCAATGGTAACACGCGAACACATACATCATGAAAGATTGCATCTTTTTAATCTGCCTGATTGTACTCAACTTTAGACTGGTTTTCTAATTATTGCTGTAAATATACGTACCTAATTTATTGTTTTTTTTTTAATAGTTCCATAGTGTTCTAAATGCTAATTATACATTTAAATTCAGCACGAAACTTTATTAGTGAACTTTTTAAAACGGTAAATTCTAATGAATGTTATAAACTTTTTTATTAGTATTTATCATCGAGACTCAGATTATATCATATAGAAATGCAATCTTTCAAACTACACTTTACACTGACACAGAATGTTTAGAAAAAAAAACGAATCGCGTAGTTTTATAAAAATGCTTTTCTAGTTTGTTGAAAACATATTCGCTGACTGTACTCAGAACTTGTAACCAAAACAAAACACAAACGTAGAGTAGATTATGATTTGAAGTTAGTAACCTTGCTTTTGAGAAAATATCGCTTTTTCAGTGTTGCTTAAAAACTTGTGTGGCGTTTTTGTGAAGTCTTAGTGAACCCTATCAATAAATCGACGTTTGGCTAAAAACTTAGACCACAATTGTATCGTAACTGCTAAACTAAGTTTTTAACTAAATAAAATCAAGCTGTGCATGTCAAAATCATAGAACCATACCCGTGTGACGTTCAGTAGCGGTCGTTTGAATGTGATACATCACGATGGCATGCGCTTTCGAACTTTCAGCATAGCCATATGGTCATATCATGTAACTGTCAGAAATTCATTACATTGTGAAAGAATGTTAAACCATACATATTTTCATGAACATTGATTGCGGTTTTTTAATCATTTGGGTGTGTAGTAGATACTATGTGTTACTGTTGCATCGATACACACTTTTAGAACATTTTATATTATAATGCTTCTCTTAAGTCCCGTTTATTTACCTATTGATATAAATTGCAACACACAGTATTTACTAGATATCAAAAATATACTCTTCAGCATCGATCTTTAATACTTAGGAAGTCATCGGATGAATTCTCATGACTTATTTTTACAGTTAAAGTTTAGTATGGTACAAAATTTCTGGCGAAGAGATATAGGCATACAGGGTTGTTTTTTGAGTAAATCAACTATTTACTTGCCAACAGTACATTTTTTTTTTTTCGAAGTAAGTTCTTTCTTTTAAGTAAATTCAAATTCATCAAATCTCCTAAAAGAGTTAACTTGTAGCTACAACGGTTAAGGTACTATTGCTGTCCCATCTCAAAAAAACACCTGTATTCTTGAATTATTTGATACTGAGGAGTGTATTTTCCATTTAACCCGTACTGAACATGACATTATAGCATCTGCGATCAAGTAAACTGCATCCTATTATTCTTATGATTCTTAAATTGTTTATTATTTCAATATGTAGGTCAGTATGAGGTAAGTACTTTCAATAGAATAATCGCTTATGCTAACGGTGTCGTGTTTTCTACGGGTCTAGCTCATTTTGGCACACTGCAGCGAAAGCGAAACGGTAGCGAAGCGTACACTTCCCTCTCTACTTACTGAAGAAACTTTTGAAAAGTTGCTAGCCAGATGCCTACGTACGCTATTGTTGTAATCAACATTTGCAGTTCCGAAATAACATTCGCATTTCCGAAACAACTACTACTTGCTAAAGAAACGTAAAAAAATCGCTAGGCAAATGCCTAAACATGCTATTGTTTAATTTCGCTGCAGTATAGTAAAAGCCAAAAGTGTCCGTAAGTGTATATCGTCGTAGTAACAGTTGTTGTCCCCACAGCATCCCCATTGCCGTCGCCAGTTAAGTCTCCCGCACGAACCCCAGTGGTGCCCAACAAGGGGCCCTGCTGCACTGCTCTCTATGACTTCGAGGCCGAAAATCAAGGCGAATTAGGATTTAAGGTAACATTTTACGTTTTATTTTGAAGCCTTTTGGTTTTCTGTTTTTTTTTATTTAGGATTTGCTGTTCTTTTCCTGAGCCCTTTCGAACCAACCCTTTTAGTAGGCGCTTAAGTCGACTCGCCACCTTATCCCAGCCAGACTTCTATGGTATCGCCCATCCTTAGGTAACCACTTCGTGGAGCCTTTCCTAGGGGCACTGTGCATGTGGCTGAAGTGACCCGCTCAATCCCATTTTAGCCTGACAACCTTTTTGTCCTACGTCTATCGTCCACGACGAACGCACGTCGTACTTTTGATCGCAGCGTCGCATTTTTTATTATATTAGCTCTTTTGTCACCCAGAATGCTGCGCTCCTTTACTCTTTGACGATCCCAACCCGGTCTAAGCACCGTTGATTGGAACGGGCTAGATACACATATGGGCGAGTTTTTGCTTCAGAGAGATCGATAATTCACCCTTCTTAAGCTTCTGCATGAACTAGTAAATCGACGACGATCGATTTCGTTCTTCTACCTATTTTCGAAAGCAAACTGCCCCTAGTAAATGTATTTCTTCGACATAATGTATTACCTACCCAACTACTTCGACCCTACGTTAATATGTAGCTGTTGGTGAAAGCTTTTGTTTTCGAGGTTATTAGCAACTTTTACATTGGAAACTGCTTTGAAGGTCAATAAGAGAGCATTATTCCAACTTGTATAATCTAACAACATCAGAATAATAAAATCGACTTTGAATTTTCTATCAGGAGAACGATGTGATCACGCTGATCAACAAAGTTGACGATAACTGGTTTGAGGGCTCAGTGCATGGCAAGACCGGGTACTTCCCCATCAGCTACGTGCAGGTCACCGTGCCGCTGCCCAACATGTAAGCACCGACCACTACCCACCACCGACGTATTCATTCATTCCCTAATGTAACACAACTTGTACTGCTGCGAAGACAAAACCGAAACAAAGCGAGATGCTATACAACCCGCGAGGAATCTCTACTTGTATAATGGTACCCAACCTTTGTAAAGGTTGTGTTACACTTCTTACTCATTCGTTACAACGTCACGTTACGCAGTATTACGTAGATTTGAATCTATTATTGTGTCAAAAGCTCAATGGCAAGCTGTTTATAGTTATATCTCCTTTATTACGCCGAATAATTTGATGAAGTAATTTTCGGTTCAAACTTCTTGTCTTCCGGTGTATTTTACTGTTTCGTCATCCTTTTATCGTAGCAGAATTTCTTTGATAATATTTCATCATATCTTTCAATATTAAATACTCAAAATGTTATCAATCTTCCAAACTTTAAAAATAATAGTAATAAAATTGAATGTTAATAAATTGACTTTCTAGATGTAAACATCTAATCTAATCTCAAGGAGATAATGCTACGAATTTTACTTATGAAATTATTTTGTATTGTACCTACCTACTGTTTGCATTTATTGCCAAAATAAGTAATTATTTAATATTAAAATTATTGTAATAGAAATCATTGTAATCATGTTGCCATTTTACTTCATGACGATTTATATTAGTAATGAGTTGGGAGTAAATTGCCGTTATTTTTATGTATTAGGTATTTTTAGTTTTAAAAGTGACTACGCCAAATATGTAAACATCAATTGGAGTACCTTTGCTCAGACTCGAATGACGAGGAATCATAATTTGATTGTTATTATCGGGAGTATGAAGTTCTGTCCACATAACAATAAGTTGCTGTGCGTATATAGTGGCAAGTGTATGCCAGACTACATCGTTGCATTCCAAATACATACAGCTCAAGTTTATCGATGTGGATACGATAAATGAGATTGATAATTTTAAGCAAAGTGATACGTCAATGTCAATCGCAATACATTATTGCTGACGGCTCTCTGCCACGATGCAGCAAAAAAATCTGTAAAGTGATATTTTTAAACTAACGTTTGTATATTAGTTAAATATCGTGCATCTATTTTTTAGGTGCATTTCCCTTTGTATAGTATTCTCCTTTGACGTACTATTAGTTTATTTAGTTTATAATCCTTATTTGTACTGTTAAGTAAAGGCACAGGAACGGGATATTATAGTATGTATTAGGACTATTGTATAACTAGATAACACATTCGATTAGATTATATAGTTGTTTGTTTGCGGGTAATTATTTAACTGAGTGGAGAAGTATACAATGTAACGTATATTATACAATTATTGTGAGAATATGAGGGATGGAGTCGTAAGAGTTGTTGAAATTATTGCCAGAAATCTATGGCGTTTCGATGTTTGATGTATTATTGGCAAGCTATAAAACATAATATAATGTAATTGTGATAACTATATTTATCATGCTGTTGGTGCGGTGTCCTACCATGTTTTATTTTTTTATTTTGTATATTATAGGTACCAGTCCCCTATTTACTTTTTTAACATTCGCATAATAACTCCTTTAGTCATTACACTATCTAGGCTACATATTTTAACTATATTTTAATGTGTATGATTGATACCAAAAAATAACGAAATTAGTAAATGTACATGGCCTCCATTCAATAGTAATGTTAAATGTACTTTAATTAATGCACTTGAGAGGTAAGATCTTAAATCGTCACATTAACTTTGTCCGATATTGATGTTACAGTAATATTGAACGTAAACATTTTAAATTCATCGCATCATTATTGTCGTAAACGGACCCCATTGTATCACATTTCTGGCATACAAAAGACAATACCTAGATCTAATGTTAGTTGTATGTAAGTTCATAAATAATTGTTCTATCTTCAAGTGTCTCTTAATATAAGTATTTTGAGTAAATAAATATATTCATCAATGTTATGAGGATGTCATGTTTCAATGTTTAATGTGAGATGATGCAACGTGCACGGGGCGTAACGTACGTCCGCCACCACGTACCATATCGCTATGACCTTCTCAATATACATACCATTTAATCGAATGCAGTACGATCTTATCACTATCCTACAGAGCGGAATTAGACTGTTGTTGTTTTAAATGTGTATAAATTCTACTAGCTTGTGAATGAGTGAATGATTGATGAAAGCTGTGGACGTGTTTCTGTGTTCGATAAGCTAGCCTGCATATAAACTCCTAAACTACATGTACAGTCGCGAGCACAAACAAAAGCAAGATTCATGTGACTACCAAGACACATATTGAATTTATTGCCGAATTTTACATACCGGCTATTCGTATGCGTTGCAGATATTTTATACAATATCACCATTATGAATTAAGAGAAAAGAAACAGCTAATTTACATACTTACTTATTTGTGCCCATGATTGTACCGTAGCACTAAAATTGGAAAATGATCAAATCATTTCCCATTTAAAAAAAACTCTTGGTAAGACTAGTGTTAGATTTCCTGGCTTCTGGCTATCCGTAACGACTGTCAAAGGTCTACAAATGACAGCCAGGACCAACGGTTTAACGTGTTTTCCGAGGCACAGAGGAATCTCTGTACGTTAAAATGGTCACCCCATCCACAAACCGACCTTACTTTTTTTATGGTAACACTAAGCAGAAAGCTAGGCTTATCACACTAGCAACCTAAGGACCTTGGGGCTAATTTATCGAACATCAATTTTGTAGTTGTCCTTTACTGTGTTGATTCAGTGTTGCTTCACTTGTTACGTATGTCGAATCATTCGTTTATATGGTAATAATACTTGTTGTTTACAAACTACACCGTTGTATTAAAGCATTTTAAAACAAAGAAGTAATGAAGTACCTAATGAATCATTCAAATGAAAAGTTTTTACCATTAGGTACATATTTTGAATTTGTAAGTAAAGATATTCAAACATCAAGTACTATTACCTTGAAAGGTGATTTGTTAGCATACCAAAGTAAATTACGTGTCAAGTAGCACTATCATTATATTGAATCCCAAAATATTTTGCTATTGATGCGAGTACCTACTGATATGAGTCTGTTATGGTGTATTATTCTTGTTCATGTTACTGTAATCTTAAAATACTGTAATTTCATAGATTTAAACTTGACGATTTACGAGATGTAATGCAAATATTATTGATTTGTATTAAAATTTATCCCGAAACTTATTGCTCGTTTTCGCCTCCTAATAAAATGTTAACAATTAAACACTTATTTTTGTTTCATTTTAATATCTTAAGAGGGTCCTTTTTCACTCGCTTATCGTCAACATCGAGCATGGTTTAAAAGATTTTTACTTAATCTAACGCAATCCAACTCGATGTTTGGCGAAAAGGCAACGCGAAAAAAGAGAGATGCATTGCAGAAGAAGTAGATGTAATTCCATGATTTACTCGAATATTTTACAAAACGTTTTTTTTAAACCCTTAAAAGTTTTTGAAAAAAAAATGTCATTCAGTTCAATAGAAGCCTAGATAATATTCACAAGATACTGTGTTTCAAAATATCTAATGAAAAATGTGTAACAACGTCACAATCGCGTAAGAGCGGTTGTATGAAAAACAGTGAAAGTGTATGTCGAGTCGCATTCCCATAACGACTTGTAAAAGAGAAAATTTCTGGAGAGATCTATTTTTTCTGTCACTTTTTGAAATCATCCAATGACTTCCCTCGCTCTGGGCGGGGCGGGAGGATGTGTCAGACTTTTACTGGCTAAAACCACACCTGTGTCCTTCAGTTGCCCTTTGCGTTCTAACGCAAAGGGCATTTGGATTTCTGAAAAAAAATCTTTTTCAGAAATTTACCGCGGTTCTAGCAAGTGGTCATCGGCCCTGCTAGGCCGCTACGGTTTGCTCACATCTCTTTGAGGAGCGCGTGGATCACTACGCGCTGTTGACGACTGGGCTCGGTTCGGTCAATTACCGAACGGCCGGACGGCGGACTACCCATTGCTCGATGTTCGCAAGCCCGCGTCTACCGTAGCTGGTAGTCGGGGTCGGAATCTCGGCGGCTAGAGCGTGACGACATTCGTTCCCTCACGCATGTGGCCTCCTTCTTCGCTAGCATTACTGCTTCGCAGAAAGAGGCGACCGTCTGCCATTCCTCCTCACTCCGAACCTTAGCCCGAACCAGGGCCCGGCGCGACAGGTCGCTGCCGCCGATTGCCTCCACGAGGACAGGGCGGTGCTCCGCTCAAGCACACCTCCACCATATGCTCCACCGTGTCCTCCGGGTGGTCCACACAATGGTGACACCCGTGCGTTTCTTCCGCCTGAATCCGTTGCAAGAACCTCCCGAACTTGCAATGTCCGGTGAGGACCTGCGTCATGCGGAAGGTGAGGACGCTGTGTTGACTTGCCGCCGTGATTATGACGTGCCCATTTCTATGGTACTTGAGTTTGGCCAGACGTTTATTCATAAGAGAAACTATTAAATTTTTTACACAAGTCAAACATTTAAAAAGATAAGCATCTTTGCATTTATATAACTTCCGTAAGACAAGTTATGAGACTAGCAGTCTACATTCTATAAATCGAGTTGCAGGAGATAGGTAACTTATTTTATGTTTTTTGTATTTTACGAGGTCGTCATGCACTGTTTAGGATACCAACCCACTTGCTGGTATGTAATAAGTACCGACATGCAATGTAAATTATAAAACGAAATAATTAAATACTAAATTAAATATATTTTTTTAATGAATAACATTGCCTTGGCTATGTAACTTAGTAAAAAAGTTAAAGTGACGTAAACTTAAAACCTACAGCAAAATTCAAAAGCGAATTTATTTGTGCTTTAGTATACCTAAATATAATATATTTTATGGGTGCTAATTAATATCAATAAACGTAACAAACCCAGCGGCCATTTTCTGGGTATCCACACACGAGGACAATCACTCAACCTACTTATTAGCTATTTAACTAAGCTTTAATTGGTGATACCTCCAAGCCTCCAATCAGTGTTTGTTAGAAGCAGAGGCATAACAATTCTACAGCACTTGAGACCACACTATGCAATGAAATATCAGTGTAAGCAGAGCGAGAAGGTACCTCAACTCTAGTGTAATATTTATGAACGCAGACTACATGTTCTGATTTGGATAATCTTGCATACCATAGCATTATAATGTTCCCACTGTTGGGACTCGGGATCATGGTACATAAAATATAACAACTCTTCAAAGCATCTACTACCTACATATCTGCGGGAAAGGCAACACGGCGTCCCTTACCTTCCGTATGACGCAGGTCCTCACCGGACATGGTAAGTTCGGGAGGTTCCTGCACCGGATCCGTGCGGAAGAAACGCCCCGGTGTCACCATTGTGTGGACCGCCTGGAGGACACGGTGGAGCACACGGTAGAGGTGTGCCTTGCTTGGGCAGAGCAACACCGTGTCGTCGTGAGGGCGATCGGCGGCGGGGATCTCTCGCGCCGGGCCTTGGTTCGGAGCGAGGAGTGGCAGGCGGTCGCCTCCTTCTGCGAAGCAGTAAGGCCTCTTGTCCACGTCACGGTTGTTCAACCGTACGGCGTGTTAGCCGTACAGTTAAAAAAACGTGAGAGCTTGTACATGACACGGCAAAACCACCGGGCGAGACATCGGCCAAGTACGGCTCAGTAGCGTTTTATCTGGAGCTGTACAGGACGTGCGTCATGAATTTTCATACAAAAAAGATTATCGTTACTTATTACATATATAGGGAAAGACGGTTTTGGATACATCCGATTTTAGAAAAGAGTGGAATATGGCGCATTTCATACACTTGTCAAGAATAAACTGAGGGAAGATGAAGACAAGTTTTACAATTATTTTGGAATGCAGAAAACTACATTCGACAACTTGCTTCAAAAATTATCCCAGGAACTAAAACATCATGATACTATTATGCGACAGTTTATCGCCCGCAGATTTTTGCTCATTTTATAACAAAATCAGGAATCAGCGTATGTAAACCGTGATGAATCCGTGTATAGGTCCGGCGCCGTCGACACACTCCCATAGACTGCCATACAACACTGTTGAAAATCACGCCGTGCGTAGACGCGGCGCGCCGAGGGGCAGACACGGCGCACACAGCGGCGGCGCCGTGCCGTGGGGCTGCCGTGCACGTCTACAAGCTTCCATAGTGATCCATACAACACTGACGACCGTGCCTACACACGGCAAATTAACCGTAGATTTCCACGGCGAAAAACCGTGTGTGTACAAGAGGCCTAATGCTAGCAAAGGAGGCGGCCACGAACACGAATTCACGACAGATAACTTTTCCGACCGACAGAATACCTACTAAACCGTCGTCTCGTTTTTTGGAGTTGTATCTCGATATGTTTGTCACCGTTTCGATGGCGCAGCCATAGGGTTTTTGCTGTACAGCTCCTAAAATATAAACCTAGGATTCTTTTCTATATCTTTAATTTTTTTTACTAATTCAATTTGTTACCAAAATTTCAGGTTTCTCTGCAACACGTAGTTTTAAAGATCTCCATGGCCGCGTGGTTCTCCGCGTTTCAATGGCACGGCCACAATCAACCCTTATAACTTCTTAACCATAACTTTGACATATTTTTGGTTTTGGGAATCAAGTTTTACAAATTATTACTAAATCTTGGCAATTTTTTTTAATTATCGTCATGACCGCGCGGTTGACACGGTCACTGTGAGTGTCAAGCTTACAAAGCCAGACCACAAGGCGGCTGTGATGAAGAAAGTCATAACGATGTTAAAAAAAAAATGTGCTGGATCTCGCTGGAGAAACCACTTTGCCCTATCCTACCCTAGAACAATTCTGCTTACTGATGCTGATTGCAGAAATGCAAAAAAGGTTCAGCATGTTTTTTACTACGCGTTTATATTATCAAGTGTTAAGTAGAGTGTAGGCCATTCAATATCAACACAAAAAAGGACAAACATCCCAAACACGCAAGTAACTACGATATTTTTTTATGTTGTTATATGCCTTGAGAGTAGTTAACACCCAAGTTTATAACCCTGAACACCCAAGTACTACCCCCTTAGTGCTCGGAAAACTGCGAAATTTTGGTACTTTTCAGTTGCAAACTTGAGTTTTAACTACTCTCAAGAAACCTAACAAAAATACCGTAGATACATGCGCGTTTGCGATGTTTGATGTCGATTTTGACTGGCCAAGTAGTGCTAAAGGTTACGATGACAGATTGGTATGGGGAAACAAATACGTAAAATAGCACATCATGCTGAACAGTTGTGTGATTTCAGTGTAGAGTGAAATTAAATAAAAGAAATGACATCAGAAGAGAAAGATATTTATTTATTCAATCAAGTGTTTCAATTAGATACTGTAGCTGGAATGGTTAGAATATGAAGAATTTGAAAGTGTTCAAGGTATATCTTTTGGTTGGACACATTAGTTGCCACCACGAAGACGGAGTACTAAGTGAAGGGTCGATTCCTTTTGGATGTTGTAGTCGGAGAGGGTGCGACCGTCCTCAAGCTGCTTACCAGCAAAGATCAAACGCTGCTGGTCTGGGGGAATGCCTTCCTTGTCCTGGATCTTAGCCTTGACATTCTCGATAGTATCAGAAGGCTCGACCTCTAGGGTGATTGTCTTGCCAGTCAATGTCTTAACGAAAATCTGCATGCCACCGCGGAGACGCAGTACTAAGTGGAGGGTGGATTCTTTCTGGATATTATAGTCGGAAAGGGTGCGACCGTCCTCAAGCTGTTTGCCGGCGAAGATCAAACGCTGTTGATCTGGAGGGATGCCTTCCTTATCCTGAATCTTGGCCTTCACATTCTCGATGGTGTCCGAAGGCTCAACCTCAAGGGTGATGGTCTTGCCAGTCAAGGTCTTTACGAAGATCTGCATACCTCCACGGAGACGCAGAACCAAGTGGAGGGTGGATTCTTTCTGGATATTGTAGTCGGAAAGGGTGCGACCATCTTCAAGCTGTTTGCCGGCGAAGATCAAACGCTGCTGGTCTGGGGGGATGCCTTCCTTGTCCTGAATCTTGGCCTTGACATTCTCAATAGTGTCGGAAGGTTCGACCTCTAAGGTGATGGTCTTGCCAGTCAAGGTCTTGACGAAAATCTGCATACCTCCACGGAGACGCAGAACTAAGTGGAGGGTAGATTCTTTCTGGATATTGTAGTCGGAAAGCGTGCGTCCATCTTCCAGTTGTTTGCCAGCGAAGATAAGACGCTGCTGATCTGGGGGAATACCTTCCTTGTCCTGAATCTTGGCCTTGACATTCTCAATAGTGTCTGAAGGTTCAACCTCTAGAGTGATGGTCTTGCCAGTCAAGGTCTTGACGAAGATCTGCATACCTCCACGGAGACGCAGAACCAAGTGTAGCGTGGATTCTTTTTGGATATTGTAGTCGGAAAGTGTGCGGCCATCTTCCAACTGTTTGCCGGCGAAGATAAGACGCTGCTGATCTGGGGGAATGCCTTCCTTGTCCTGAATCTTGGCCTTGACATTTTCAATAGTGTCGGAAGGTTCGACCTCTAAGGTGATGGTCTTGCCAGTCAGGGTCTTGACGAAAATCTGCATACCTCCACGGAGACGCAGAACTAAGTGGAGGGTAGATTCTTTCTGGATATTGTAGTCAGAAAGCGTGCGTCCATCTTCCAGTTGTTTGCCGGCGAAGATAAGACGCTGCTGATCTGGGGGAATGCCTTCCTTGTCCTGAATTTTTGCCTTGACATTTTCAATAGTGTCCGAAGGTTCAACCTCTAGGGTGATGGTCTTGCCAGTCAAGGTCTTGACGAAGATCTGCATACCTCCACGGAGACGCAAAACCAAGTGTAGTGTGGATTCTTTCTGAATGTTGTAGTCAGAAAGGGTTCGACCATCCTCAAGCTGTTTGCCAGCAAAGATTAAACGCTGTTGATCTGGGGGAATGCCTTCCTTGTCCTGAATCTTGGCCTTGACATTCTCAATAGTGTCTGAAGGCTCAACCTCAAGAGTGATGGTCTTGCCAGTCAAGGTTTTGACGAAAATCTGCATACCTCCACGGAGACGCAAGACCAAGTGAAGGGTGGATTCTTTCTGAATGTTGTAGTCAGAAAGAGTGCGTCCATCTTCTAGCTGCTTGCCGGCAAAGATCAGTCGCTGCTGGTCTGGGGGGATACCTTCCTTGTCTTGGATTTTGGCCTTTACATTTTCTATGGTATCTGAAGGCTCTACTTCTAGAGTTATAGTTTTGCCTGTGAGTGTTTTAACGAAAATCTGCATACCTCCTCGGAGACGCAAGACAAGATGGAGTGTAGACTCTTTCTGGATGTTGTAGTCAGACAGTGTGCGTCCGTCTTCCAACTGCTTGCCGGCAAAGATCAGTCGCTGCTGGTCTGGGGGGATACCTTCCTTGTCTTGAATTTTTGCCTTTACATTTTCTATGGTATCTGAAGGCTCTACTTCTAAAGTTATAGTTTTGCCTGTGAGTGTTTTAACGAAAATCTGCATACCTCCTCGGAGACGCAGGACAAGATGGAGTGTAGACTCTTTCTGGATGTTGTAGTCAGACAGTGTGCGTCCGTCTTCCAACTGCTTGCCGGCAAAGATCAGTCGCTGCTGGTCTGGGGGGATACCTTCCTTGTCTTGGATTTTAGCCTTTACATTTTCTATGGTATCTGAAGGCTCCACTTCTAGAGTTATAGTTTTGCCTGTGAGTGTTTTAACGAAAATCTGCATACCTCCTCGGAGACGTAAAACAAGATGGAGTGTAGACTCTTTCTGGATGTTGTAGTCAGACAGTGTGCGTCCGTCTTCCAACTGCTTGCCGGCAAAGATCAGTCGCTGCTGGTCAGGGGGGATACCTTCCTTGTCTTGGATTTTTGCCTTAACATTCTCAATAGTATCTGAAGGCTCAACTTCAAGAGTAATAGTTTTGCCAGTCAAAGTTTTAACGAAAATCTGCATACCTCCACGGAGACGCAGTACAAGATGGAGGGTGGATTCCTTTTGGATGTTGTAGTCAGACAGTGTGCGACCGTCTTCAAGTTGCTTTCCAGCGAAGATCAGTCGCTGCTGATCTGGGGGAATGCCTTCTTTATCTTGAATTTTAGCTTTTACATTTTCAATAGTGTCGGATGGCTCAACTTCAAGAGTGATAGTTTTACCCGTCAAGGTTTTTACGAAAATCTGCATTATGATATCTGTAACAATCGAGGAGAGCTATTAAGGACGGTAAAGACAATGAATTTGGTCGAAATTTCTGATACGAGAAGGCTATCGAACTAGGACAAAGAACAAAGAAAGTTCGCGATCACAAAATGGCGTCGTAGATTCGTAGCAAGTCAATTGCAAAATAAAAAAATGACAACGTCATTTTACAATGAAGGAGTTATCAAAAGGGAGTTTGACTGCAATTTTTCAACGATAAATATTTGGAAGAACTTACCTATTTAAACTTAGCAGGAATAACAAGATCAGTACAAACTTAAAACAAACACAAAACACTGTTTAGTCAACGCGAGTCAATCTTTGAATAAAATTGATTTTCCACAAACTCGAGAGACTCTCAAACGCCAGGCGAAACTCACGAAGAATGAAAACCAACTCACATTCATTCTTTGAATGATTTCAAATTGATTATTGTGTATGAGTACTAGTCTTTTGAGACATTTTACTAAATAAAATACAAATCTGCTAGATTAATTCTGAAATAAGGAGTGTGTCTTATATCATTTAAAGTTATTTAGTACATTTTCATTTTAATAACGTTCACAAGATATAAGAAACGTAGGCTGTACTAACTGTTGATATAATTGCTTTTCATATAACATTTATATACCCTAAAATTTATTTCGTATAACGTTTATTTAAGCTAAAATCATGAGGTCTATCGCTTAAAATGTGTATTTAATAATAAAAACAAAACTAGTGATAATGATAAATGCAGTGTAATCTCGCAAAACATTTAATTATTACATTTAGTCAGAAAAGTACAACGCAACGTTACGAAAACGGTGGGCAATTCTCTGTGTCCCGGTTTTAGACGTGTGTAACTCTTTACTGAACCAACTCACTGTTTCGAAACATTTTAGTGTTCCGAAAGATGGAACATCAGTAATGTTTTAAATGCATTATTTGGAACAATTGGAAAACGGAAACACTCTTTACTTTATGAGATTTGCAATCTTTTTAAAATTCAAATTATAACGTAAATAGTGTAAATATAACTAATAACAAAAACCGGAACTAAAAACATCTGCTATAAATTATTCTCAAATGAAAATAAAACTGTTAGTGTATATGACGCAACGTAACAGATCACGATTCATAAGAGTCAGTGTCTGTATCTTTCTTATGTTATATATTCATATCTTTTTATCTGAGCCTTTGTTCCAAATGTTCTGTTTGTATCTTGTGAGGCGATGTTTCAAACGTTCCGTTTGAATCTTTTGAAGCGTTGTTCCAAATGTTTCGTTTGTATCTTGTAAGCCGATGTTTTTTTTATTTTTCTAAGACATAATATTAAAAAAAAACCGCATCAAGTTGTTTGAAGTCGGGTTTGTGTAACGAAGACTTTGGAACCAGATTGTTAAGCAGGTTACACCGTCGCAGACTATGAAACGGTCTTTAGAAAAGGTTCATCGTCGTTATGGGCGTTTGCTCATAACTATTTTCTTTATATTATTATTAAATACATTCATAAATCTCGTGTCATCGAAGTATCGAATTTAACATTGAATATTTTTGAAAACACCTATGAAAACGGAGAACAGAGTTACGTTTCTCGTCTCCAAAAATTCAGCTGCGACGCAACAGTACAGTGTATTATTATGTCACTAGGCCGGACAACAGTTGAAATTTTATAATGTCGTGTTAATTTTTTTTAAGTCATTTATGATTGTTGAAATGTATTAATGCCAAGCTTTTTACCCGACTGCGAGAAGAGTTAGTAGTAGAAACAAAAATCTTCAAAATAAGTGTCATGTAATACTTGAACGCCCCCTAAATAATTTCGCAAGTATATATCACGGTGATATCACCGTAAATTATTAAATACTTTTTATTATTAAAGACGTTTAATAATTCAACAAATTCCGCGCCGTTGTTCGTTAATTATTTTTGAATATTCTCTAAATAGTTTTGTTCTATCATATGAGACTAAATAGGTTTTATGTATTTCGAGTAGAGGTATAACTAAAGATTTTATTTTCAATTTATGTTATGTTTATAAAAATTAGTTATTCGAAAATTATATAAGAATAAGGATTAGGATTTCTTTTTTAATTTTATGAAGAGTGTGACACCTTCAAATAATTGCAACACTGATTTTAATGTCAAACAATTGATTGAACTAGATTGAACGGATTGATTGAACTATTTTTGAATCTAATATTTACTATACTCTTTGCTATTTATTTTATCATCTGTGTCGCGGGCGTATCGGAATAAAATTGACTCTTGAAAATTTAGAAAGAATATTTTGGACATTTAGTGAGTGATAACAGTAATCTTTTAATTTATGCGGCAAAATAATGTGTTAATATTGAACAGCTGCCCTTGTCTTATTTAAATTTCCATTGTTTCAACGGCTTCTAATTGGTATTTTTTTTTCTTTTGTAAACACGTTTGAGATAATTCCTAAAATTTTTATATCATACGGTTTCTGAATAAACTATGAGTCACTGGTTTAGCTCTAACGCATACAAGTGAAGTGTTTCGTATCTAAATTGTTTGTGTTTTGAAAGATGGCCGATTTAATTCGTGCAATGGGGGCGCCGATCGGACCCCCAGTAAAGGATAAGTTGGGGTCTCCTTCGACGGAATCTGAAGACGGTGGGGGTGATATCGCAGAATTAGCAGCGGATTTGGAGCTGGATGAAGCTGATGGACCTTGCACTAATGGTGAGTTTATTTGTTAAACCAAATTACCTCAGATGGCTTTTTATATTTAAATTTATGGGGTTTGCAATGGATATGATCTAATGCTGCATCGTTACAGGCGAAAGGCAGGCGGTGCTGGCTCCTCCTGAGACTGAATGGTACCATGGCCGGCTGGATAGGTACACCTCTGAAGAAAGGCTATGGGCTGCTGGGAAACTTGGGAGCTACTTAGGTAAGATACTTGTCTGGATCACCATTATTGATGTAGGTATTAATTTTAGACCAGGAAACATTACACAAGAGATCATATGTATGAGTTTTATGAAAGCTAATAGTTAGCAAAGGGCATATATACATGACATAGGCAGAATCTATCCAGTTTAGTCTAGTCATATCTTTCGAGGCCTATCATGACTCTGTCTCATGTCTATGCTAGTAAGGACTACATTGTAAAAAAAAAACATTTATAACTTTAGATATGGGGCCCCTTTGGGGCTCGCTACGCCACTGAGTAACACTAGACATACTTGCTTCCTAGTCACATTTGCGAACAATACAATAAATTGTGATTTTCCTGGTGACTACCAGGAAAAATTAAGTCTACAAAAATGCACCAAACATATTTGGCATCAGTACTTAAATATTAATTAAATATCTTCCTTGTTATTGTAACATACTTAGGAACACACTATATCTACTAAAATACCTAATAAGTAATTTGACTTTTTGAAATTTAAAATTTATTTTTTTATCAAATGGAATTATTTCAAAATCTCATTGGATTATTTAATTACTACAACAACAATAAACAAAGACTAATGAAACAGTTCTCATGGTGTTTTCTATAAGAAAGGGTTATGCAATTACACTGAATAACATTTCCTATAAGAATTGATATCACAGCGACAATGTAAGATTCATTGTTCTGTTGTTTTCACTTGTTCAACAAAGATAATACAATGTAGGTAGTTATTATTGTATATGGGTACTAGTTTTTATTAGCAAGTCATATCACAAAGTTGGCACAATGGATTGTTACTGTAGGGGCATGCATTTGTATCAGAATAACAATTTTAGAAGACTATTATTATTTTTTGTCACCAAGTCTGTCTGTCTGTCTGTCTGTCTGTCCGTCCGTCCGTCCGCAGATAATCTCAGTGACCGTTAGCACTAGAAAGCTGATATTTGGTACCAATATGTATATCAATCACACAGACAAAGTGGCAAAAAAAAAATGAAAAAAAAAAAGGTTTTATAAGAGTTACATGTAAAGTGGAAAGTGATTTTTTTTTTCATTTCAACCCTAACATGTGATATATTGTTAGAAAGGTATTTAAAAATGAATAGGGGTTTACTAAAATCATTTTTTGATAATATTAATATTTTCGGAAATAATCGCTCCAAAAGTAAAAAGAAATGTGTCCATCCCCCCCCGATTTCCCGAGAGATGGCGCGGTACTTTGGGATTTTTCCTGAGTTGTTGGGTTCGGAATGGGTATGAGCTATTATATTGTCGAATTGTTCGGTTGGTCTCTCGTTGGCATTGGTGGTATTTGTTCAAGCACATCCACGTGTCGAGCTCAAGCTCAAGTAGTACACTCGTACAATAATTACGTATAAAAATACAAATTCAATATGTTATATTTTTCCTTTTATATTATTTGTAGCAATTCAATAGGAAGGTCATATTGAACTGGCTGTAATCATTATCATTTCCTGGTGGTTTTAGCTGATTTAATTCAACTGGTTCCTGCCATATGTTTATTTTTGTACAATATAATGTAGGTACCGTCGCACTGTGCGACGCGACGGTTTATTAGAGGGATCGGACTTTTACTTCAATGAAATGATTGATATCGTATAAAATCTTTTGGTCTTTTTCTTCAAGAATTCAATATTAGCATCTTGTTACAATGGTTATGTCCGAACTGAAAAAACTAGACATTTCTTTGTTATACTTAATTTTTAAACCTATTCTAGAACAACAAAATGCTTAAAAGTATATTTTACTTGCCAGTTCGTTAAACTAACTCATGCGAACTCCTTTCGATATCACAGTACTAAATAACACTAGAAGTAAATCTTTTTCTAATAATAAAATTAAGGAGCAATTAACATTTCAAATATTTGTATGAGGAAGCGGGAATTGGGACATATCTATCTATCGGAACATATCTATCTATCGATTGGAACATAGCTATCTCTTTTTCTACGTGCCCTCATGGTTGTGATGTCACATTTAAGTTTGTGAATCTTTTTACTGTTACTTGACACAAAAAATCACGTTTGTTTTATGGGAGCTTCTTAAAAAATATTTTTATTCTGTTTTTTAGTATTTGTTGTTATAGCGTCAACAGAAATACATCATCTGTGAAAATTTCAACTAACTGTCACGGTCCGTGAGACAGCCTGATGACAATTGGGCGGACAGCGGAGTCTAAGTAAAAGGGTCCCAAAAAAATAGTCAAATGTACAATTCTATTAATCTAAACAAAAGGTACAGGTATCGATCGGCACGGATCTTGAGCGCTGACTTTTACTTGCGCAGAAGTAAAATATTAGGTCTCTTTGGTGGTATGAAATGAGACGCTGGGGCGGGGAGTGTCAGTGACTGGCATTATGACATCACTCGTGATTGGTTCCCTGCGCTTGCTGCACGTACCTAACGACGACGAGTACACTTCCGTACCAATAAATCGACTCGTGATTTTTAATCTATCGATTTTATTTTATTATTGGTTATTTTATTAGTGGCTATTATGTCACCAAAAATGATTTAGCCGAGAACGCATAACAGGCACACAGAGAAAGTTCCTTTCAAATGTAGGTAAAATGTTAGGAATTTCTTCGTAGGGGTGTCACAAACCTTTGAAATTTTCGTCTTTGCTACAATATGCATACCTTCCGGTAGAAATTCTCTAAAAGAATGAAAACCGTATGAAAATCGCATCATACATCCATCTATTAATGGACCTGTAATTAATCATAGTAATTAGTCCAAGAGCGAGCTCGGAATTTTAAGGTACCCGTAAACAGACAGGTTAAGTTAGAAGGGGGTAAGGGGGAATGGAGTGAGCGAGCAAAGCGAGCGAACGAAGCCACCGTTATTACCTTCGTTTTAGGTTACAAACCGCAGACAGGAATAGGAGCCCTCTGAAACGCCGTTTATGATAAATCACGTAAAATTGTAAACTGTTTATACTTAAAAAACTTTCAAATGATCAAATTTGGATGAGATTTATGTAAAAAATGAACTTTTCATAATATATCAAGAGCACTGTCGCAACATTTATATTAATACAATCTTACTGAGTTTGAAACCATGTGGTGACATAATACAAGAATAACAAAATAAATCTTTTTTTTTTCAGTTCGAGAAAGTGATCGAAAGCCAGGATCTTATGTTCTGAGCTACTTGGGCCGCACTGGGATAAATCACTTCAGGTAAAATAGGTCTAATTTTTTTTTATTTCCCTGTGCAATGTATTTTGATTATTGATAATTTTTCTCAGATCTTCGTTTGTTTTCCTCCCTGTTTCACTAATAAAACATAAATGATATTTATTTTGCAAATAGTTTTTAAAACACACTTTTAAACATAAAATTCGTCGGTTTAAACTAGATGAGGCTGGTGTTTCCTAGCTGACTACCCTGAGAAGAAACACCGAAACAAACGCAGGGGACACTAACATAGGTTTTGTTGCCTACAGAATAACGGCCGTTTGCGGAGACTATTACATTGGGGGTCGTCAGTTCGACTCGCTGACTGAATTGGTTGGCTTCTACAGCCACTGTTCTGATCTCCTAAAAAGAGAGCGGCTAGTGGAGCCAGTGCCTCCACCTGAGCCTGTCAATGATAAAAAGGTATGATATCGTTTTTTCTCTTGATCAAAAAACTCACCATATCGTTTCTCGTGATTATAATGAGAACTGGTACACAGATAAGTAATACAAATGTTTTTTTTTAATAGTTGCCTTTCTGAAATTTATCTATGAGGTTATTGTCTGCTTAACCGGACTTACCTGTTGCGGTTTTAATAAATAAAAGCTTCCAACCAGGAGTTATAAAATACTTAAAACTAAGCGGATACACGCTAAAGACACATCAGATGGTATTTTTACTAAACTTTAAAAAATATTTTTGGTGGAAACGTGGTTTCGGGTTGCAAAATTAATTTATTACGAAAAATAAACAAAATTTATGTGTGTGAATGAGCTATTTTATATTACAAGCTTTTATTTAACTTGCAATTTCCGTATGTATGTTTGATTAATTTTTTGTTTAGATTACCCTAAACAAAAAATTAATCAAACATCTTACAAAATCATTTTTAAACAGTTACACCTAACCAACTGAGTTAAAATTTGGTATACCTATGTAATTTGGATAACAATGCATTAATATGGTGCCATAGAACTTGTCTGATAATGGAATCGGATAATGGCCATAGATACATAGATTGATAGATAGATAAACCATTTATTTGTCCTAACACAAGGCATACACGAAAGCACAATTAAATTATAAAAACTAAGCACATCTACAAATATGAATAACATCAACAAAGAAAAAATTATAAACAAATGTAGATACTTAGAAAAAAAGAAATACCAAGATGAGGGCCATAGTGCAGTGTGCATCTCAATGTTTGCACCAAATGAGAGTCCAGCTCAGCATGTTTCAGGCAAATATACCTGACGCTGATATTCTGCTGGATCCTAGCGGTGACATTCGGACGCTCAGCTAGCTGGTTTGGTGACATAACCCCATATCATGTTTGAGCTCTTTGGAATGGTCTTGATCAGTACAATATCGCTTTATTTTGCTTTATTACATTGTAGTCCAAAGGTTTCTCCTTCCAACTTCGTTACTAACGATCTATGGTTTATGTACTTATTTATTTTATTTTTTTTTAATTTGGCAGAGGGTAGTAGCAATACTTCCGTACACGAAGATGCCCGACACTGATGAGCTCACCTTCCAGAAGGGAGACATATTCTTTCTGCACAATGACATGGGAGACGGCTGGCTCTGGGTCACTGCACACAGGTGAGATATTCTTGTGTAGAATAGAAATCATAAACACCTATTTTTTGTTTTAATTAGTACAAAAAAAATGGGGCTTTATCCGTACCTTTTACTGATAATACTTTTGTAGTCAAAAGTAAAATAAAACGAAATACCAAAATTGTCCACAAAAAATTGTCACAATTGGTAAATTCATAATAGGATTAATCATTCGTAACAATTTCTACTAATACATACTACGCACAGTGTTTTTCTATTTTGATCGTCTTTTATTTATTCATAAATCAATAGCCTGTACAATATTTCCATAAATTGAGTGAATAAACAAACGCTAATAACTTTGCTGTTTACGAATATAATTTATTGAGACCTAACTTAAAAATAACAAGACCTTTTCTAATAAGCCCTTTAGGTATTTGTATTAATTAAAAATTTGTGGTGTATATTACATAGACATAATGCAACAGCAACAATCACGATAGTTAACAAAATTAATAAACAAGAGCAAGATTTTTTTTCTCTGTCTTCTTTTCGAATTAATTAGAAAGAATATCGTCAGTGACAATTTCCATTTTTTTACGGAAATGGGTTTTCTCTCCCTTAAGTAAAAAGTATTAATGTCTATTATCTAACTTTCTAATTTGAAAAAAGAATGTGTTTTTTATTCATAAAGCTACTGATCTATTAGAATAGCTCCTAATAACGTACTGTCATGAATACTTTTTATTTATAAAAGGGAAAAACTCCTTTTTGCAAAAAGCGCTAACTGTGCGATGTTCTTCCGAAAAAACCTCGATATGACCAATTCGGTGGTTCTTTTAAACCATATATAATACTCATGACCAAACACGTGACATAGATCATGTTGTACTATGAGTAACTCATTCAAGTAGATAATTCCCGATATCTTGCCTTGGCATCAATGCGTCCGGTTATTTTCCGATATCTCACATCCTGCAAATTAAATGTACAACTAATGCGTAGTTCCCTTGAACGGCCATTTTATTTAGAAAGGGTCTAACGTTCATAACACAATTTATTTACAGGTCAATGGTCACTATAGTAGGAAGGAAGTCAATATAGTAGGCATGATTAGATATTTCTTTTAGCGTGATAATACGCCGTTTCGTTCATTTTTGACCGCTAATAGAGACGTATGTAAGGATCCAAATTAACTGTGATAAGTGCAGGATGATAATAATAATTATGAACATGCCAATTTGTTCCGAGTCGTTTAAGTAAAGAGATATTACAGTCCCATTTGTCCATTAACATTTCGATTGATTGTGCATAAGAGAAATATGTATGAACTACAGGGAAACTTGATTAAGTGGGACCAGGATTTATGAGAAATATTTGCTAGTGATATAATTACAATGAGTTCCCAACAATTTTACTTTGAAAAACTCCTGTTACTGAAAATAATAAACCTGTGTAAATAATGTTTACCGCTATACTTGCGGCTTTTAGCTCAATAACTTCAGTAAGTGGGACATTTGGGACAGCTTATAGATAGTAGCATTTTAAATATTGTTCCGAACGGGTTGTGACACATGGTTTGCAAACATTCGAATTTCTTCACGGGGGCCTGTGTAAATGACCTACGTCACTGGCTGACATTTAAATCTATTTTCTTTGCAAAATATTGATTGATTTACATATGCTTTGTACATTCTGAAGAACAATTAACCAGTAATTTTTTTGTGTAAACATATTTCTTAAGATCAAAGCCGTTTGAAAAGAGTAGGGAAAACAAGCGAAAAAATATCATGATGTTAATAACTTTTATAGACAAAGTTTATAAATAGTATTAATCGCCCGAAAAAAAACATACGTTGATAATGTTGTACATGAATCTATGATAAACATTTTTTTTTTCAAACCTATTAACCCGGCCGTTACCGAAGAGTAGACTTCAGAAAGTGACTGTTTTATGGCACTGCTCGGGCGCGAGGGCCTTAATTTTTTAAGATGCGACGTCGCATCACAGGGTTTATGCGCTAAATGATAAAAAAAAAATCATAGGTCCCTTGAGCTCCCTCTCTTTATCTAAGTTTCACTGTATAAATAAATAAAAACGTAGTTAGTACAATTATGTAAATTGGGATTACAGGGTAACTATTGCAGGTGATTAATTAGGTTAAACTTATTCAGCGCAAACATTTTCCTTATGTAACTGGAAACATAAAATTTACCTGTTTGGCCTGAACTGTTGTTATCGTGTTCTTCGTTAATTTAGCAATTAACATGTCATGTGTATCTTAGAAAGTGATATTTCTTTACACAGAACCGGGGAGCAAGGAATGATCTTCAGAGAGCTGGTCGAGGATCTTGACCCATCAATAGATCCTAACACCGTGTTCTCATGGTTCCATCCAAACTGCACGAAGAGTGAAGCTGTGGACATGCTAGTCAAGGCGGGACCAGGGAGCTTCCTCGTGAGACCCTCGGACAATTCGCCCGGGGATTACTCCTTGTTCTTCCACATTAACAACCAGATCCAAAGGTTCCGTATAGAGAAGAAAGGAGTGAGGTACCTTATGGGTGGGAGGACGTTTGAATGTTTGGATGCTGTCATTAATAGGTACAGGAAGGAGCAGATTGTTGAAGGACATACTTTGGGACAGCCGGTAAGCTCTATATTCATTGTTTGGGCCGAGTTGTTTAGTTGAAGTTCTTGCTCACTCTAACCTTCTAAAAATCGATTTATAATATTCACTTCCTTATAATTTTGTATCATGCTAGAACCCAATAGAGCATGTTTCAAGAGAATTAGACTTGCATTCCAGCAGCAATAGAACATATTTATCTGAATCGTAAACAAATTATCGTGAGTTATCATGAAAAAAAGGTATTCGCAAATATTTTATACGCGTTCATAATAACGTGATAAGTCAAGAGATTAGTATCAATCTCATATGATTGTTTTTGCGTTGGATATTTTTATCTGCTTATCATTCACAACATAACGATTGAGGAAAGAGGACAATATCCTAAAATGATTCGAAATTTTACTGAATACGACAACTATTTTGCGGTAAAATTATATTTATTTATAATATTTTTTTTTTTGTAATTATTAATTATGTTCTTTATTTTACATAAAGATTATGACGTTAATGTGCTTCAAATTTCAATAGAACATATTCTTGCCTATAAAAAGTTCAAGAAAAATGCAGTCATTTTTTACGCTTATGCTTTTTTAACAACAGCTGATTGCTGAAGGGCACGTCATCGAGCCACAACAAAGCACAACCGGGGCAGCTGCTGAAAAGATATACGCCACGTTACGTGAATGCCGTGACCAAATAGGCCTGAAAAAGACCAAGGGAATCAAACACCAAGGCTACCTTAACAAGAAATCAGATAAAGGTGCAAAGAAATGGAAGGCGTTGTACTTCGTACTGTTGCAAGAAGGAACCGATACGCATTTGTACTTCTATGACTCGCCGAAGAGAACGAAGCCGAAAGGATTGATTGATCTATCTTGTGCTTATCTGTATCAGGTAAGGTTCAAAGAAATTATTATTATGTTGATAACCTATTTCATTTGAATACGATACGACTGAGGCGAAAACCAGGTACCCGAGTCCAGCCTGTTTGGTTTGTGTCATTATAGATTTTTTTTACGATGGCCTACATGGGCTCTCCCTTTCCTAGAGAGGAGGCCTGAGTCCCAGCAGTGGGAAGATTAAAAGGCTGATTATGCTTATTATGTACATCGGCACTTATAAAATGTCAGAAGTTAGTATTTGGTTCTAAATAATTGTTTTCTATGGAGAAGAACCGTCAAAAACTGCATGGCTCCTTTTTTAAATAAATAATAATTTATTTTTACAATATTTCCCTAATACAGTCCTGTTATAGGATATTGTAACATTGTACCATTGTAATCAGCAAACACCTGATTTTGTAGATGTGAATAGGTGAATGTATATAGGAATAATATTATACCGATTACGGATATGAAATTATTTCGGATTATCCGTTGGTTTCGGTTACGGATATTAGAATTTTACAATTATAAAAGTGAAATTTTAATACAAATGGAAAGATTTGATTTTTATTTCTAGTCTAGATTATCATTTGTTTGGCCAAGCAAAACAAACAAAGATCTGTCATTTAGAATTCGCCTTTATCCGAACCTATCCAAAGCCTTTGTATCGGTGGTTTCGGTTAAGTTACGGAGCTCCATAAAATCCCTATGACGAACAGTCGGTGATTCCAAATTCAATAACGTAGTTTTCAATACTCCACCTCTTTATAGAATCTTACTTCCTTTTGCCTAGGTCCACGAGTCCCTCTGGGAGCGTGAATTCTGTTTCCAACTCGTGGAACGTGCGTTACCTTGCCTGTCAACACATACGTTTCTCGCCGCTAACTCTGCGAGTGAAGAACGCGCGTGGCTTGACGCGCTCAGGCCTTTATGTGTGCCGCAGCAAGCGAAACATCAGTGCAAGGTATGTTTTCTTTTTATAATCCATACTAATATTAAAAACGTGAAAGTAAATCTCTGTTATTCACGATTACACTGCTTAACCGATTATGATGAAATTAGGCTAAGAACATGGGCTACTTTTTATCTAGCTCCGAAAATATCTGAATGTGTCGATGTGTGTGTGCACCAGGTGGCGCGCGTGGTGTGGCTGCGGGCGCTGCGCGTGCGCTGCCTGACGGCGCACCGTCTGCCGGCGCGCCTGGCGCCGCGCCCGCACCTGCGCCTGGCGCTGGGCGCGGCGCCCGTGGCCTCCACCAAGCCGCGGCCCTCGCCCGACCCGCACTGGGACGACGAGTTTGTATTCGAGTGAGTGCAAACATCATCCATAAATCACAAAATATAATCAACACGACTCGCATGCTCACAGTTCCGTATATTAAAATCGAGCAAAAAAACACCGATAAAACAGCGTTTCTTGTATTGGATCCTTTAATTTTTTACTTTATTTTAATCTTACTATTTGTTGTTGTAACGGCAATATAATACGATTTTCTTCTTCCTGCCTTTATCCCATATTACTTGGGGTCAGCGCTACACGATTTTTTTTTCCACCATTCTGTCCTGTCACCCGTAACACACTCACACAATCTATCCATCTTTTCTCCGATGTCTCTGTATACTCCGAACTTATTTAGTAACATGCGTTTCATTCCTCCTCTTTGCATGACCATACGTAGACAAACAATTGCCTTTCAACTTTTCAGTCACTGGCGCTGGCTGGCTTTCAAATTTCCTCTAATATACTCATTTCTCACTTTATCCATTCTCGTCACACCAGTCATCTCAACATTCTCATCTCCACTACATACAATTTTTTTCATCCATCTTTTTCACAGCCCAACATTCTGATCTATACAGTATCACGGATCTGGTCTGGTCTGATCGGTCTGGTCTTATCACGGATTTGTGAATTTTACCTTTCAACTTGAGGGGCATCTGTGGCTCACAAGTTGTTCCCGTGACCTGTCGCCATTTCATCCATCCTGCGTTGATCCAATGTAATCTCGGTCTACCTCACCATCCCCTTGGACAAGCAACCCGAGGTATTGAACGCCGGAGCAGATCGGTATGGGCGTTTCTGCGAGAGTTAAAGGCACTGGATTGGAGAAACCGCCGGAATTGCAGAACAAGTACTCTGTTTTGGTTCTACTCAATGTCAAGCCTACATTCTCCAGTCAGTGCCACCACAACTCCAATCTGTTCTGGACCTCTAGGCCACTTTCGACAACCAGCACAATGTCATCGGCAAACAGCATACACCAGAGAGCCTCTTCCTGAATGTCCCACGTCAGAGCATCCATTATCATCAAGAAGAGGTAAGGGCTGCGAGCCGACCCTTGATGTAAGCCGACAGCCACATGAAGCTGCCAGTGGTGCCCACTGTAGACCGGACTTGGGCACTGCATCGACTGTACATCACTCGGATCAACTGCAATACCTCCCAGGCACACCTTTCTCCTTAAGGGACCACCACAGAACCTCACGCGGTCGTATGTCTTTTCGAAGTCAATGAATACCATGTGTAAGTTTTTATGGGCACTTCTGTATTTCTCGCACAGCTGGTGTATGGCGAAAATGACATCCATTGTACCGCGACCAGGCATAAAACCAAATTGATTCTGTGAAATTTCACTCTGTTCTCTTAACTGATTCTCAATAACTTTCCCCCAGGCTTTCATAGTATGTGACATTAGCTATATTCCTCTATAATTTTTGCAGCAAAGAACTGTTGCACCAATCATCAGGTATGGCTGGCCCGCAACAACTTATTGAAGAACAAAGCTTAACAGTCCATCCATCCACCCGCAATTTCTTCCACACTTCAACTGGTATTCCATCTGGACCAATGGCCTTACCATTCTTCATTCCACTCCAAATCTTTTTCTCATTCATCAGTCTCAAAATAATCCTTCTACCTCTCTTTGATTTCTTCATCATCCGATAGGACCATTCCAGCTTTATTCCTTACACATCTTACCTGACAAACATCCCTCGCCTTTTCATCTTTTGTTCAAGCAAGCCGGTACAGCTCTTTAGGCAATTTGCCTGCTGCGGTATTCCCGTCTAACTATAATTTAGGTGTCTTTAAGGCTAGAGAGAATAGGCTCTTAATAAACTAGAGCTCCTCACCATCAATGATTGCATCACTGCTTACCTTCAGGTGGGATCGCAGTCAAGCACTAGTTTAAATCAATTTAAAAAAAAGAATACACATTATGTGAAAATTTCATCTCTCTAACTATTATTATTTATGAGATACAACCCACTGACAGACGGACTACGGACAAACAATAGAGGTTTAGTAATAGAGTCCCGTTGGCACCCTTCGAATACGGAAACCTGAAAGCTGTCGGCTCAATTCCTGTGGAACAGTTTAATCAAATTCAGAGTATTCTGACGGCGCACTGCCGGTCCACACGAGATACATGTCAATACAGTGTACACATAAATCCGTTTTAAGTTCGTTTTTGGTTTGATACTGTTGCGACATCTATGGTGTCACATAAAAGCTTCTTCGCGCGATTTGAACATATAGAACAGCCCGAAATCATCTGCCGCGCAGTTGCTCACCAGACATAACACTCATCTGGTCGGAGGATCCTCCGCATACCTCCACAATAAAATTATCAAACGTTTTTGGTTTGATTTTCCTTTGTTTTAAACTAGAAATTTTAGGTAGCTGGGTAATGAAGACTTAAGTGTGTTTACAGACTGTTTTTATCAAATGGACATTTTGATAAAACAGTCTGTAAACACATTGTAAATAATTGTTTATCACCCATTTTGATAAAATAGTCTATAAACAAATGTATACATTTAGATAAAATTGAAGTGTGTAACCCGATTCCTGGGCTTTGAGGAAAACCCTTGACCGTGCAGCAGTAAATTTGTAAATATATTCCCTGACGTAATATAATAGATATACTAAGTAAGGAAAATTAAAATGAAACAAGTACACTTGAGTACAATTACAAAATTTATTTCCAATCACCCAGTGTGTGGGTACCTAAATCTCATTATAAAAAGTTGAAGAAATTCCCTATATCTAATGCGATTTCGTCGACGACGATCGAATAGGTGTGACGTATCGTAACTTTTTCGTAACGGCACACTATTGCGTCACACGCCTGGTCCAATCTTGACCAAGGTCAACTTCTTAGACACCAGGGCGACACGTCTCAACAGCGTTCTCGAACCTAGGCCAGCCTGCACTAGAAAACTTAAAGGGGAAGTAATTTGGATTTGAAAATTATACTCACAGGGATTTCAGGCAAAACACCACTTAGTGATTATAACTAGAGGGGTCTTGGCGCGCACGCTTTTTTCTTTCAAGAATGGTATTCCTCCATGAGTGTCTGCGTGCCTGTCTACAACGACCAACGACACAAAAAAAAAAAATTATGGCACGCCGTATATGCTACCTTCACGAATCTTTTCTAGTTTCTGATACAAACTATTATACGTTCCATTATTTGATATTCAAGTTGTAAACTTGTTGAATTAATTATTGTGTTTTTAATTCAAATGTGAGAATGTGACTGTATTTTTAATTAATTAAATCATTAAACCCCAAGCGAACGCCGGCGTTCACAGTGTCTTTCTGTTGTGTCTCTAATTACGGTACTCGAAAGGTTAACTCACTGTATTATTTTTAATAAAGTTGGTTTTATTATCGGAAATCAATTTATCACGAGGCGCCATCTCTCGCTTTAAAGCGAAAAAATAGGGTGTCATTTCTTATGCCATGAAAGAGATGTCGCTAGCAGTCTATTTAATCATTGATTTGCAACGTCACAAGTGTCTGTTTACAATATTAAAATAATATTTTTTACTAAATGTATGATTTTACATGTGGATGGATGGAAAGGCGGAGGAAAGAGGGAGGCCCAAGAAAAGATATCCATGGATTGTGTGAGAAGTGATATGTAAGAAAAGGAAGTTAGTGATAGTGTGATGGAGGACAGGACAGAAAACGGGACAAGGGAAGGAAGATGATGATGTATACGAAACGTAATTCGACACCTATAACAAAAATGCATTTTTTTTTAAATGCAGTTATTGTTTGCCTGTTTGTTCCGATTTCGACTAATCTCCGAAGTGGCTGAATTGTTTTTGAGAGGACTTTTACTGATAGATAGCTGATGTTATGAGGAGTAACTTAGGCTACTTTTATTTTAGAAAGAGAATTAGGATTAGCGCAAAAAAAAAATACTTGACATTGGGACCAAATGGCATTGTGCTGTTTTACGAGTCTGACGCGGACGAAGTCGCGGGCACCAGCTAGTTGTAAATAATATTTGTTTTCAATTTACAGCGACGTGCCTCCTGATGTAACTTCTTTTACAATCACTGTCCATAATACAGGCAAGAGAGGAAAAGAATCTGAAGTAAGTAATAAAACTTTCTAACTGCTCAAATTCTCGACCATTTAGTTTACTAATTGAAATAAACACATGACTTTTCAATTCAATATGTTTCAACCTTTTGAACGCCACAGTCATGACAAATAAAATGTGTCCGGCACGCCACGGTCACGACTACATGACAGAATTAAACGCTTACTTATACATTTTATAAGAAAGTATTGTTTTTATTGGTTCTGTTAAAGGATGGTCAAGGTCAAAAGGTTAAAATATTTTTAGATTTACATATAAATGCTTTTTCAGGTTGCGGAACTAACTATCGAACTCGCGAATCTCGCGAACGGAGAAGAGATCGAAGAATGGTATCCGCTGGCGGGTATGACGCCTATCGGAGAGTGGGGATCTTTAAGACTGCGTATAAGGTAACGCATATCATATCCACTAGTTACTAAATTCACTCCGCACATAAATCTTCTCACACTATACTGTGAACCCGCACATTCTAATAATATAGTAGGTTATGCAACTTCAGCATACGCGCGACCATTTAATATAATAGTTACTAAGTAAAATAAATCAGTGATTTTTTTGCAGTCAACACAGGCGGTTTTATTATCATCTATTGTTTCTATCGTTTTCCCATAAGGATGCGGACTATCATCGTACTTACATTTTCTTTTTGGTCCTTCGAGCCGGATCTGAAATCACGCGTAGTAACGCGTAGTATCGGGTATATAAACTATATATACAGTGTACTCGCATATTGATATAATTGAGTAGGTTATTCAACTACAGCGTTTGCACACACAACTTCATAACCTGATAGCACCTATTTTCATAATCCTATAATATGTGTATAGGTTTTTTTTGCTGGAATGTTATCAAATACTTCATCCGGCTCAGACTTACTGACTAAAACCTTTTGTGTTGCTGCGTGCAATCCTGGCAAGCAACTATACGTGAATGTTGTGTAATTATTTTTTTCAGATACATGCAAGAATTGGTGATGCCTAGAGAAGAATACAATCCGTTGCGTCAGTTGCTTCTGGAGCCGGGTTTACCTGCTGTCAAGGCCTTAGCGGACCTGTGCCGTACTGACAGACAACCCTTGGCTACTTGTGAGTATTGGCTTTATTATTCATCATCATTTATCATTTTATTTTTTTACGTCGTATTGTTGATTCCAAATTATGAAAGACTAGAATTTTGCCACGTCGACAACATTAGTGTTTGCCTCGTAAAGGTCAGGAGCTGAGTGTATTATTCACTGTGTGTACTGTCGCACTCTGCGACGGTAGAACTTCGGCAGGTATCATAACCTACTTTTATCAATTATTATTTTATTTCGTTTCTATACAGTTACAAAATATTACATACATGTACAATATACTTACATATAGCCGCGTCGGTCTTATATACCGCAGTTACTAACAAAGTAATCTTACAGCGCTTTTGATTCGATGTTCATCATGTAATATTTGATGTGACCCTCAGCCTTACTGCACGCTTTTACGGAATGCGGGCGCGGCGCGGAGCTGGCACGCGAGCTGGTGAGCGCGGAGGTGGCGCGAGAGTGCGACCACCGCGCCATGTTCCGAGCCGCCTCGCTCGCCACCGCGCTCGTTGACGAGTTTATGAGAGCGCACTGCAAGCCCTTCCTGCAGGTAACTACCTATATCCTACCTATAGCTGGCACGTGAGCTGGTGAGCGCGGAGGTGGCGCGAGAGTGCGACCACCGCGCCATGTTCCGAGCCGCCTCGCTCGCCACCGCGCTCGTTGACGAGTTTATGAGAGCGCACTGCAAGCCCTTCCTGCAGGTAACTACCTATATCCTACCTATAGCTGGCACGTGAGCTGGTGAGCGCGGAGGTGGCGCGAGAGTGCGACCACCGCGCCATGTTCCGAGCCGCCTTGCTCGCCACCGCGCTCGTTGACGAGTTTATGAGAGCGCACTGCAAGCCCTTCCTGCAGGTAACTACCTATATCCTACCTATAGCTGGCACGTGAGCTGGTGAGCGCGGAGGTGGCGCGAGAGTGCGACCACCGCGCCATGTTCCGAGCCGCCTCGCTCGCCACCGCGCTCGTTGACGAGTTTATGAGAGCGCACTGCAAGCCCTTCCTGCAGGTAACTACCTATATCCTACCTATAGCTGGCACGTGAGCTGGTGAGCGCGGAGGTGGCGCGAGAGTGCGACCACCGCGCCATGTTCCGAGCCGCCTCGCTCGCCACCGCGCTCGTTGACGAGTTTATGAGAGCGCACTGCAAGCCCTTCCTGCAGGTAACTACCTATATCCTACCTATAGCTGGCACGTGAGCTGGTGAGCGCGGAGGTGGCGCGAGAGTGCGACCACCGCGCCATGTTCCGAGCCGCCTCGCTCGCCACCGCGCTCGTTGACGAGTTTATGAGAGCGCACTGCAAGCCCTTCCTGCAGGTAACTACCTATATCCTACCTATAGCTGGCACGTGAGCTGGTGAGCGCGGAGGTGGCGCGAGAGTGCGACCACCGCGCCATGTTCCGAGCCGCCTCGCTCGCCACCGCGCTCGTTGACGAGTTTATGAGAGCGCACTGCAAGCCCTTCCTGCAGGTAACTACCTATATCCTACCTATAGCTGGCACGTGAGCTGGTGAGCGCGGAGGTGGCGCGAGAGTGCGACCACCGCGCCATGTTCCGAGCCGCCTCGCTCGCCACCGCGCTCGTTGACGAGTTTATGAGAGCGCACTGCAAGCCCTTCCTGCAGGTAACTACCTATATCCTACCTATAGCTGGCACGTGAGCTGGTGAGCGCGGAGGTGGCGCGAGAGTGCGACCACCGCGCCATGTTCCGAGCCGCCTCGCTCGCCACCGCGCTCGTTGACGAGTTTATGAGAGCGCACTGCAAGCCCTTCCTGCAGGTAACTACCTATATCCTACCTATAGCTGGCACGTGAGCTGGTGAGCGCGGAGGTGGCGCGAGAGTGCGACCACCGCGCCATGTTCCGAGCCGCCTCGCTCGCCACCGCGCTCGTTGACGAGTTTATGAGAGCGCACTGCAAGCCCTTCCTGCAGGTAACTACCTATATCCTACCTATAGCTGGCACGTGAGCTGGTGAGCGCGGAGGTGGCGCGAGAGTGCGACCACCGCGCCATGTTCCGAGCCGCCTCGCTCGCCACCGCGCTCGTTGACGAGTTTATGAGAGCGCACTGCAAGCCCTTCCTGCAGGTAACTACCTATAGCTGGCACGTGAGCTGGTGAGCGCGGAGGTGGCGCGAGAGTGCGACCACCGCGCCATGTTCCGAGCCGCCTCGCTCGCCACCGCGCTCGTTGACGAGTTTATGAGAGCGCACTGCAAGCCCTTCCTGCAGGTAACTACCTATATCCTACCTATAGCTGGCACGTGAGCTGGTGAGCGCGGAGGTGGCGCGAGAGTGCGACCACCGCGCCATGTTCCGAGCCGCCTCGCTCGCCACCGCGCTCGTTGACGAGTTTATGAGAGCGCACTGCAAGCCCTTCCTGCAGGTAACTACCTATATCCTACCTATAGCTGGCACGTGAGCTGGTGAGCGCGGAGGTGGCGCGAGAGTGCGACCACCGCGCCATGTTCCGAGCCGCCTCGCTCGCCACCGCGCTCGTTGACGAGTTTATGAGAGCGCACTGCAAGCCCTTCCTGCAGGTAACTACCTATATCCTACCTATAGCTGGCACGTGAGCTGGTGAGCGCGGAGGTGGCGCGAGAGTGCGACCACCGCGCCATGTTCCGAGCCGCCTCGCTCGCCACCGCGCTCGTTGACGAGTTTATGAGAGCGCACTGCAAGCCCTTCCTGCAGGTAACTACCTATATCCTACCTATAGCTGGCACGTGAGCTGGTGAGCGCGGAGGTGGCGCGAGAGTGCGACCACCGCGCCATGTTCCGAGCCGCCTCGCTCGCCACCGCGCTCGTTGACGAGTTTATGAGAGCGCACTGCAAGCCCTTCCTGCAGGTAACTACCTATATCCTACCTATAGCTGGCACGTGAGCTGGTGAGCGCGGAGGTGGCGCGAGAGTGCGACCACCGCGCCATGTTCCGAGCCGCCTCGCTCGCCACCGCGCTCGTTGACGAGTTTATGAGAGCGCACTGCAAGCCCTTCCTGCAGGTAACTACCTATATCCTACCTATAGCTGGCACGTGAGCTGGTGAGCGCGGAGGTGGCGCGAGAGTGCGACCACCGCGCCATGTTCCGAGCCGCCTCGCTCGCCACCGCGCTCGTTGACGAGTTTATGAGAGCGCACTGCAAGCCCTTCCTGCAGGTAACTACCTATATCCTACCTATAGCTGGCACGTGAGCTGGTGAGCGCGGAGGTGGCGCGAGAGTGCGACCACCGCGCCATGTTCCGAGCCGCCTCGCTCGCCACCGCGCTCGTTGACGAGTTTATGAGAGCGCACTGCAAGCCCTTCCTGCAGGTAACTACCTATATCCTACCTATAGCTGGCACGTGAGCTGGTGAGCGCGGAGGTGGCGCGAGAGTGCGACCACCGCGCCATGTTCCGAGCCGCCTCGCTCGCCACCGCGCTCGTTGACGAGTTTATGAGAGCGCACTGCAAGCCCTTCCTGCAGGTAACTACCTATATCCTACCTATAGCTGGCACGTGAGCTGGTGAGCGCGGAGGTGGCGCGAGAGTGCGACCACCGCGCCATGTTCCGAGCCGCCTCGCTCGCCACCGCGCTCGTTGACGAGTTTATGAGAGCGCACTGCAAGCCCTTCCTGCAGGTAACTACCTATATCCTACCTATAGCTGGCACGTGAGCTGGTGAGCGCGGAGGTGGCGCGAGAGTGCGACCACCGCGCCATGTTCCGAGCCGCCTCGCTCGCCACCGCGCTCGTTGACGAGTTTATGAGAGCGCACTGCAAGCCCTTCCTGCAGGTAACTACCTATATCCTACCTATAGCTGGCACGTGAGCTGGTGAGCGCGGAGGTGGCGCGAGAGTGCGACCACCGCGCCATGTTCCGAGCCGCCTCGCTCGCCACCGCGCTCGTTGACGAGTTTATGAGAGCGCACTGCAAGCCCTTCCTGCAGGTAACTACCTATATCCTACCTATAGCTGGCACGTGAGCTGGTGAGCGCGGAGGTGGCGCGAGAGTGCGACCACCGCGCCATGTTCCGAGCCGCCTCGCTCGCCACCGCGCTCGTTGACGAGTTTATGAGAGCGCACTGCAAGCCCTTCCTGCAGGTAACTACCTATATCCTACCTATAGCTGGCACGTGAGCTGGTGAGCGCGGAGGTGGCGCGAGAGTGCGACCACCGCGCCATGTTCCGAGCCGCCTCGCTCGCCACCGCGCTCGTTGACGAGTTTATGAGAGCGCACTGCAAGCCCTTCCTGCAGGTAACTACCTATATCCTACCTATAGCTGGCACGTGAGCTGGTGAGCGCGGAGGTGGCGCGAGAGTGCGACCACCGCGCCATGTTCCGAGCCGCCTCGCTCGCCACCGCGCTCGTTGACGAGTTTATGAGAGCGCACTGCAAGCCCTTCCTGCAGGTAACTACCTATATCCTACCTATAGCTGGCACGTGAGCTGGTGAGCGCGGAGGTGGCGCGGGAGTGCGACCTAAAAGCAATAGTTCTACATGTAAAAAGTTTATTCTATTCTATGTGTTAAAGAATTTTCTGATTAGATTTGAACCCAAATGGACTTGTTTTAAGTAATCTAATGTGTTTTGTTTGCAGGCAGCTATTTCGGAAACGGTGCAGAGACTAATAGACGCGAAACAATCAGCCGAATTGAATCCAACGAAAATGGACTCTCCTGACGACGCATGCAACAATGCCGAATTCCTGCTCATGATATTGGATCAGGTAATAAATCTTAAAATCTATTATTGTTTACGATATGTCATTTTCTGTACGATTATATCAATGAGGGAGTAAAGCAGTGCGTGGTGGGCGTATGAAAAAGTTGTTTATAAAAAAAAGCGAAAACGGTAATATCAAATGAATAAGGTGGTTCAGGTTGCCTGGTACTTTTTGAAGAAGGTTTTGTGTGGTTTGAAGTCACTTACAGGGTTTTTTATATCTGGCAGACCAGCCTACGGAGGGAGGACTAAAAGACATACAATACATAAGTTAAACTCACTGCTTTTACCCATGGGGGTGATACAGTGAACGTAGATGGTGTTACGATCCTGACATGTTCTGTATGTAACTGCTTTAAGCATATACAATCCCTAGCTTCTGCCAGCGGCTTCGCCTGCCTGAAAGTAGAAAATGTATGCCTCTTTTACACAGTGATAAAGTATCATGATGTAGTTTATAATGTCGTGTCGCATGTTTCAGATAACGCTGTCAATCTTCACGTCCCCGGAGGCGTGTCCGCGGCCGGTGCGCTACCTGTGCGGCTGTCTGCAGCGAGCGGCTGTTGCTAAGTGGCCCAATGAGCGCTTCGTGCGCACCAGAGTCGTGTCAGGTACGGCTAAATGTTACTCTTTGGATATCCTATGAATATTGCGTAGTAGCTTAGAGGCCAAAATCGACGGGGATCGAAAATTTGCGTAGGTTTGTGTACGAAGGGCATTATTATTGTGCAGTTAGAGTTATTGATTTATAGCAAAAAAATGCGGAGAACAATAAGAAAAATAAAAAAATGTTCATAATGAAAAAAAAAGTGTGTAACGTTAGTGATTACCGTTGAGGCGGTATTTAGACCCGATAACTGTAATAATCAATACTCACGTCGACATTTGTTTAAAACAATTTGAACTTTTTGTATTATAAAATTTAAAAAAAGACTTTCACTTTCTGAACAAGTGTGCTGAAAAAGGTTGTTTTAAAAAATGAGGCATGTTCTGTACCGTCCCCTGGTGCCGCAGGCTTCATCTTCCTGCGGCTGATCTGCCCGGCGCTGGTGGAGCCGCGCGCGTGGGGGCTGGTGGCCGCCGCGCCGCCGCCGCACGCGCAGCGCTCGCTGCTCATGGTGGCCAAGTGTCTGCAAAACTTGGCTAACCTCGTCGAGTTCGGAGCTAAGGTATCTTCACATATTAGTTTTGTTTCGTCTCTTGTGCCACACTATGCATATCTATATAAATAAAAGGAGAAACTGACTGACTGACATATCAACGCACAGGCGCAACTACCAGGTCTAGGAATGTGAAATTTTGTACAAACCTTCCTTTTATGACGTAGGCGAGCACTAAGAAGAGATTTTGGGAATTTCAAATTTTAAGGGGGTGAAAAGGAAATTCTGCATCACGATATTAGATTTATCCACGTGATTAGAACATAATATACAACAGCCCGAAATCAACTATTGGGTAGTTGCTTGAATCAGACATAACATCCGTTTGTCGGATCCTCCTTTTTCAACGGAGGTGTGTTGTACTCTACAGGGTGTACAGGACAATACACCTTCGATACATTCTCCGCTATTCGATAGAAAATAAATTGATTACACAAGCCAAGATAAGATAAGATCGATAATTAAACTATCGATATGACGCAAACACTAGTTGAAAATTGTAAATAAAAATAATCTTTATTCAGAAGTGTTTCATTAATTAATTTTTATAGTAAAACATAATTGAGAGTAAGATAAGAATTTTGGATAAAAAAAATAGGATTTAAAGTACATACCCATGGAAAGATATTTCAATTGTTTTTTTTTTGTACCGTGGTTTACAATATACGCATGACCTCATTTTTTTATAAGTTTTATACAATTCCTAAAACAGGAATTCAAAAGAAATTAATAAAATATAAAAAATTCTTCAGACTTCCCTGCAACTATTTACATTTGACGCCAAAATTAGTCCTCTGGGCGCTCGCGGGTGGCGCTTCAAATAGGCACAAAATATTAGCTGTCAAACGTATGGTTACGCCTGTCCAGTGGTAAGCCTGTTCAATATAGAGGGTAGTGAAACACTCTCTTTTTATGTAAGAGAGTGTTTACAATTTGCAAAATAAATAGTAAGGTGATGTTGATTTTTCATTTGCAAAGTAGTAAACAGTTTATCAACATATGTTGCCTGATGAATATCCGGCTTAAGATGTTTAGTTCTTTTTCTGAAGAGAAGATTTATGATATTTTGAGTTTTATTAATTACATATATAATGTGTTAAAAAAATAACTTTAAGAATTTCGAGGGGACATTGTTTTCCTCATTATGAAAATTTTTTACTATGGGACCAAACCTGAAATCGCGACAAAAAAATCAGCTCTTCTCTACGTTTATGTTCGCATAACTCGTCAAAATGTATGGACCAGCTGATTTTTTTTCGCTATTTCAGGTTTGGTCCCATAGTAAAAGTTGTTCATAATGAGGAGTACAATGTTCCCTCGAAATTCTTAAAGTTAATTTTTTAACACCTTATATAATTATAAATGTCACTTCGAAATTCCCATCTTTTATTTTTTAATATAATAGAATCAATCGGGAAACGCAGATAAGAATCTCAAAACAAAACTATAATACTTAACTGCACTGAAAACCTAACTCTAGCCGATGGTAAATGGGATACACCTAAATTTAACCACCGGTGTGTGGCTGTAACTAGTTCTAACCGCTATGATGAAGGGTTCTTCTAACCGACGATAAGTAGGATACATCTAAATTTAACCGCACGTGGCCGGCTGCACCTAGTTGTAACTGGCTAAAACTAGGTGCAGCCGCACTTCGGCTGTTAGCCGTAACAGAGACATTACAAAAATCGTAACAAATAAATATCGCGAGTATTTATAATGAATTATATTTGCAGGAACCTTACATGGAAGTGGTGAACCCGTTCATCTTGAAGAATAAGGAACGTATGGTTGTGTTTTTGGACCAGCTCAGCAATGTGCCTGACCCCGGCAACCCGCCGCCCAGCCCTAACAATAACTTTGATATTGGTAAGAACGAAATCTCACGAGTATCATAAAACCATCTTAATAATACGAGTATAATTTGATCCTTTTTAGTTTTAGTTTATATAGAAGTTCCTAAGGTTGTCTGGTAGATATCGCTGTCAGCGATAAGACCGCCATTGTACCCATAGATTTAAGTTGCTGTAACCGTACGCAAAATGCGCGCTTTTCTCGTGGAGTTGCGGACTCCTACCAGCCCGAAATACAAATACAAATAAGTTGCTGTAAAATTGTTACTATTTTAGTGTACAATAAAGTTTATTCTATACCAAAAAATCGGCAAGTGCGAGTCGGACAGCCCTGAGGGTTCCGTAAAAACTTACCTATGAAAATAGTTGAATTCCCGATTTGAGTTGCGAAGATTTTTCGAATCAAAATAGTTTTTTTTTGTGACGTAACTACAACTTTACAGTTTTCGGATTTTTTCCTGTACTTGTGCTAAGAGATCTTACTTCATACCAAATTTCAGGATTCTAGGGCAACGGTAAGTATCCTATGAATTTTGATTCCCTTGAGAGTGTTGAAACACACGTTTTTTGCGACATAAACTGCCGTAACTTTATTCTCGTTAGCTAAGAAATTTGATTTTATCACAGTTTCAAGGTACCGCAGATCTAAGTATATTGTTTTAATTTCAACTCGATATATAACTCCACGCGTTCCCGAGATAAAGGGTCTCGATAGACAGACGAACAACAAAGTGATACACCCTATAAGGCCCTAGACCCTATAAGGGTTCCGTTTTTTTCTTTTGAGGTACGGAACCCTAAAACGAGGGAAAAACGCCGTTCTTTTAATGAATGAAAAAATTCATAAAAATAATTTAATTTATATTTTTTATGCCCCACTGCTGGGCAAAAGTCTCCTCCTTCTTCCAAACCACTCTGTTTTGGGCGATTACTGGCCAACTTTGCCCTGCGAACACGATGAGGTTGTCATGCCGCGTTCGCCGCGGTCGTCGTTGCGCTCTGCCTCGGGCGTCCAGTGAGTGACATTCTTATCCCACCTGTCCATGTGCATTCGCCCGACAGCCCACACCTACTTGAGGCTGATTGTTTTTTCCCCGACATCTGCTACTTGAGTTATAATATACTGACGACAAACAGTTTTTTTTAAGAGTCATATGAAGATTTCCTTCCATGTGATCTTTAAACGCCCAAATCTTCTCAAGTAATAAATCTATAGCTACGTCTAAAATACTAAGGCCCACTTTAGCTAACACGGTACGAAAAAATATTGACACGAAATTCATCATTGGAGAAAAATTGCATATAAGTAACACTACCGTCATTTTTTCTATTGAATAAAACTGAGTGTTCTTTTACAGCGAAAGAACTGGCAACACTTCACCACATATGCGTTTCGCACCTGACGGAGCTGCAAGGCCTTGCCAAGACCCAGCCCTCCATCAGGAAACTGGTGACGGTGACCGAGATGCTTACCAAACATAAGCACAAGTATCTCGAGATGATCAGATAGGATACAACTACTAATACACAGGTAATATGGCATACCTATTATCAATTATCTTTCTGATCCCTTAAACTCCCCGTGAAATAATATGAATACTAGGGCATTGCTGATTTTCGTTGAAGACCTAATTGTTCCACCCGTACGTAAAATACGCCCTCGGGCGTGAAGTTGCGGACGCCAGCCATACATACAACAGACATCGCTGCGGGAGCGACGGCTCCTGGTCATTAAGCTGAACGCGTCCCAGATGGCCATGGCCATCCGAATGGTAAGGGGATATAACGCGGTCTCTCACCAAGCGGCGAGCCTCCTTACTGGCATGTCGCCGTGGGATTTGGAGGCAACGGTTCACGTATACAGGCACGACCTGGGCGTCGACCTGCAACACCGGAATGAAACTTCGCCACCATAGCAAGTCGCGACATGGCCTTAGCCCATTGGCCATCTCATGGCGATATGGAGACAGCGACTATCGCAACCCAGCGCTGGGTACGCCACCATCGAGGAGATAATGCCCCGTTTGAAGAGTTGCTGGATAAGCACCTTGGCGTTATACAACATGCATCGCCATCTTGCTCTGTCCCGCCCTTAGGATTACCACGTGTTCTTCTACACCTATTTACTCAATATTTCATTATCTTACTTAAGAAAAACTTGAAAAATTATCATTTTTTAGGTTTATCTTACCCAGGTCATCTTCCTGGTTGCAAATCGACATAGAACCTGATACTAAACTGCAAAAAATATGCAGAATTTTGCAGGCTACTCTGACGTTTCATATAATTTCCGTGAGCTTGTTTTACTTACTATTTTCTTTTATTCCAGGGTAACAAGCAGTAATTGTATCGGAGTATCGGTAAAGGTAGCGGCAGACGCAAGTCTTCCGACGTAGAAATAAGGAATTTCCAATAGTCGTTCATGCATAGTCATTGTTAGCTTTAGTCTTGTATTACTTTAACGATAACGTACGCGTACTACACGTTTGTTTCAAGCTTATTCGTGCCAAAACGTTACGTTTCTACGTGCATATGTTACATACCCTTAAAATACTTCCTTTTACAAGCAATTTTATTTAAAAATGAACAAAATCAGCTCTCTAGTATTATAAGAACTATTTATTGATTTTATTTAAATCAAACAAAAAAAAAAAAACATTTATAACTTGAGCATTTAATTTTAATTACTAAGAGTATTTTAAGAGCGAGAAATTTTATATGCTCTATTTATTATATTTAGACTTTCAGTATTTATTTTTACTAAGAGGTCTTCTTTAATTGATAAGTAGCAAACAGTCTTTTGCTAAAATAAGATGATTCGATTATTCTCAAGGTGGGTCTACCCTAGAGGAGTCGAGGACGAGCAAAGCACGAGGCGAGCCGAGATTCGTGAAGTGTGGACTCTAGACGAGCCGAGCAATGAGCGACACCACACGAATTTGAGCTCGGCTCGTGCTTGGTTCCTCTAGCGTAGACCCACTCTTGGGCTTCAGAGTTCGCTAGCACTAATAAAGTTCAAATCAAATATGAGAATACCTCTTACTAAAAATGCTTTAAATTTATAAAGAATAGGATTAAAGTGAAAGCTACGATCCCGAACGTGGCCAAATTTTCGCTAGATGGCGCTGAACTTGACATTTTTAATTATTTTTTTTAGTGTATGGAAGCAAATGGTATTTGCTAAAATCCAATATTCCATTCTGTTGAACTTGGTTAAATTTTTCCTCAAGATTCATTTAGTTTGAAATGGGGCCTTACCACGTGTTAAAATGTGCGATTGAGAAAGAGGGATCTCTTTAATAGCCATGATTTGTTGTAAAGTGCGTGTAGCGCTATTAATAGCTAATACATGCCTACGCTGGGGCCCGTAGCTTTCACATTAACATTAATAATCCTTATATACTATCCAATTATTTAGATTTTTGTACTTTATAGTCCGATTATTTTAGTAGTATAACTAGATGTAGATAACTCTAGGAGTTAAGATCGCCCATCATTCTTAAGACACCAAATATGTACTAAAGTGTATGAATGTGATAGACGTGAGTCGTGACTCATAGACTGGTGTTGTTTGCTAAATTACATTTTCGAATGTTGCACTAACAATCATTGCTGTGCACCTCGACTATATTGATTCTCTGTGATAATGTCTCTACTTTACATGAAATTTTGCATTTTATTCTGTGATTAATGATTTTATTCAAATTTTGATTCTTTCAGATTTTATTACTGTGTTAAGGTGCCCACTATTTTGTTTGCCTTATTCGTAATTACTGAGTCAAACTTGATCCGTACTACTTCCCTTTCCTCTTGCTCAATGAATGTGTTGTTATTGTAGACAGTTTATATTTCTAGTGCCATATATTCTGTACTTTATATACTTGCACTCGCTTAACATCACTATTTTGATAAGCTGCTATGAAAAAAAAAACATTGTCGTTTTCTATGACAGAATTAAGTGCCTGGCCACATTACCACGGCGCAGAATCGTTAACGTGAAACGTTGCCGCGTCATGTAAATAGTGCGTATATCTGCACAACCCGTACTGTGCTGTCCTCCACTAGCGAAGCCCTAAGCTGAAGACCGTACCCGACAGGGGGTGCGGGGTGGTTTTTCGTATGTTCTGGCTGGAGGCTTTAATTTATTAAGGCTGTCATAAGCTAGTCCGATTAAGCAGACGACAACCTAATAGGTTGACCTGTTGTGGTGTGGTTGACCAAAAGGCAAAACACAAAAAAGAAGTGGTTATGTGGCCAGGCCCTGACACAGCACAGGTGACGCAGCGCTATATTCTAATTTATCGTCTTCATAGATTTAAAGATAACTATTATAGAATCAGAATCAGCTACTTCCATTGACATTGTAAAATTTTGTAAAGAATTATTTTTACAAAGTATTTTGATTTAGATTTTATTTTTAAACTGAGTATTAATGATTTTTTATTGCAAATGGATATTGATTTAAATCATTTTGGTCTGTCTTCGCTATTGTAAAGGTTTTCCTATACAGGACAGTTATACAGTGTTGCATTATCTCGAAATGACTAGAATATGTAATAACGCGCATCAATGCATCGAAGTTCATTTATTTATTTATTTAGTAATAGCTTGTAGGACTAGTGGATGTGTCGTCACTGTATTTAAGTGTGTTTAGCTTACGATAGGACGATGTCTAGACTGAATTAAGCCCAATTAGACATGTTAGTATTACGTATTATGCACTAGATTTTCCACAAAATTGTAACAAAAAGTGATAAGAATTTGCAATATTCGGCCCATTTGATAAAATTTTTGTACTGAAATTCAGAGATTATATCCATAGCATAGGAGTTGATATTGTTAATATTTTGAAACATTTTACAATGCTTATGTTTATTTTATTACAATTTTTAAGCATATTGACGACGATAAAGTATAAGCTTATTGGAATTGCTATGTTAGAACTGATTGATCGCCAATCACAAAGTTATTTGATAAAATCATATTGGTTTTATGATTAATTTATTTGAGAATAATAAGTCGTATTTATCGTATGTTAATTTTACAATTCAATGCAATATTTGCTAGCATGTTTAATATTCACAGTTTCATGATCGGCACAGTTGTAAAGTGATTGCACTAGTTAATATCTCGCATATCACTCAGCTGATAGTTACACTTGCTATTTATATATTTGAAAGCATTTATTTGTTTTCATTACAGTTATTCAGTTATGAAAAACAAGGTATATTATAATGGTTAGTATTAGATTTTGTGACTGTTTTGTAATCTCTTTATATTCTATCCCTTAGCATTTTCTATTTTTAGAAACCCAGACACGTATAAAAATAAAATTACTGAAAATTAAGGTGTGTTTTATTTCATCTTATTTTAAATATGTATACATGTCTGCCGCATGTCAGATGAGCTGAGGGCTAAAAGAACCAATCATTGACCAAGACTGACCAAGGCGAAGGTGAGAGATGAGGTTGACAACTACTGGAGGGCAGTCCTTCCGGTAGTTGTCTAACTCAGCTCATCTTGTGGGCCAGTGCTCCCAATAGCTGAGGACAGAAGTGTATGGAAAAGGGAGAGGGAAGTCTTCGCCCAGCAGTGGGACATACTAGGCTAATTAACTAACATATATATAATATAAATATTCCACAACTCACAGAACGCCATTAAGTCCCAAACTAAGCTGAGTGTGAGTAATACACAACTGATAAACTTACATGTTCACTGAAGCCGCACTAGAGATTACTGGTGCGCTTGATATTCCCAATAATTACAATTCTTAACATAGTTCATATTCTTATTGCAAATTATCCGCTAGTTTCAGACGTAAGGACGTTTTCGACCTCGGAAAATAGGGTAGGGTAGAGTAGAATAGAGTAGTCAGTTGACTGGAGCGAAGCCGCGGGCAACAACTAGTCATAAATAAACATAATTATATAAACAATCATTTGCTTTTACCAACAAATTAACATCTGTGTTCTAAATTCAAAAATATCTGAATTTCTTATTTTTTAAATTAGGATGTATAGCAGTTTCATACCCTTGCTTCTTCAACCTCCAAAATTAAAGCGAGGGAAAAAAAGAAAATTAAATCTTAAAAAATGAGACGAATTTAAGTTTTAAAGAAAATTCTTTAGATAGCATCAAGCAGAAAATGTTTGCGATAGCCTGTTGCCAACTACCTAAAATGTATAGCTTTTTGACGGGCCTGTTGATCTAGTGGTCAGTGGCCCTGACTGCTACGCCGGAGGTTGTGGGTTCGATTCCCACCCATGACAAATGTTTGTGTGATAAGCACGATCATTTGTTCTAATCTGGGTGTAATTTATCTATAATATGTATGTATTTAGAAATATATAAGTATGTTTATCAGTTGTCTAGTACATATAGCACAAGCTCAGCTTAGTTTGAGACTAGATAGCGTTGTGATAGTTGTAGAATATTTTTGTTAAATGGGTTATTATATCTCAGAACACTGAGGTCCTGGAGCTTTCGGCTCCATAACACTGTCACCTGCGGCTCAGGCGAATTTCGCCTCATTTAGTATGACAAAGTTTCTCCACTTGTATCAAAATCTATTATTATCGAAATATTTTGCACATTTAATCGAAATTTTGAATAATGACAATTATTTCCAAAAAATTCCAAAGGTTTTAATAAAAAAACAATGTATTTCTTGGAACAATTTTTGTGAAATATTCAAGTGAGTGACAGGAAGTTACTAAGCAAACAGAGTGTTTAAGTATTCTCTCTCTTCATGTTCCCTTTTTATCAAAAAACAATGGTTAGATGAAATATCAAGCTTCACATTGACAAAAGACGGATTGGTAACAGGCCACAAAGATATCAGCAGATTTCGTTGTCAGTGCTTTGGTAATATGTACCAGCTCGAGTTAGTATAATAATATTCCCATCTTTGCAGTTTAGTAGTCTGAATGTTACTTTGTTTATACATTTTGTAGTATAAAAGTAAAAAAATACAACCAAAATACTTTTTTCTATGTAAGGTATATTTATTTACAATATGCAAGTAGATTAGTAATTAATGATACAGCTATTAAAAACTATATAATTTTTACGACTTTATGTGAGGAATAATATACTGAATGCCATTATGATGCAGCTCACAGCGACATATGGAGATTTTCTTTCACCAATCCTGGCGCATTTCCAAAAGGTTCCTAGTAGTCTGGAAATAAAATTAATACTAATTAGGTAGGTAATTCAAATGAAATTATAAGTTCCTGTAACTGAAAACATAGTAGCTTTACTAAAAAGTAACTTAAAGGGAAAGCAGAAAAGTTTTGCCTCGTCAGGACCCTTTACAACATTATATCGTTCATAAAATTTGTGGTAGCGGTTGATGAATGACAGTAGTAATAAGGACTTGTTTGGTCTAAAGAACCAGACAATCTGAATAATGCAGTCACTTACCCCGTCTTATTTCTGTCCATAATACTTGGAAAGAATGATCTTAAGTACGCACAGGTACATATTAGAAGTAGTATTACGGACAGCAAGCTTTGAAAATTAAATATAGCACTCTGAAACAAACGTGAAATAAGTGTTAAGTTTGATCTCGATTCCTTGAATAATATACGAGAAAAAGTTAGAACGACTATACCATTTCAACAGTTTAGTATTTGCGATGAACTCAATTTAAAAACCCTGCGAAGTTACTTCCTTCTACTGTTAAAATAAAATAAAACAATAATTATTAATCGTATGCCTTGGATTGGATTCTGTCTTGACGTACCGTCATACAACGCAACGCTTTGACGCTTTGACACTGACAGGTGACAGATGGGACAACTCACCCCGCGTTCCGAATTATTACGATAACATCGTTATTTTATTTATGAGAGTTTTTAGGATTAGAATGAAATAATTTTGATGAGTGGTTTGCATTTGGAGTGGTCGGTGTCAAGTTGATCTTGATGTCTCGCTCTTAATAGTAACACAGATGGCGCTTTAGTACATTATATCAACTTCAACTTCAACTCTTCATTAATGGCATTTGTGGAAAAGACACCACAATTTTGCCAATAACACGTGCAATACATTATATCACATTGGGAAAAATACAAATGTCAAAACTATAGATTTTTTTGACTTTTCACCACAAAAGTCAAAACATTATGTGCTCCAGTGCTCGGCCACAGTGGCAGTGCGGTGCGGGTAGCGGCGCGGGAGCGGCAACGCGCGCGATTTGCGTGGCCACACTGGCAGCGCGGTGCGGGCAGCGGCACGGGTGATAGTGCCGGTCCGAAGAGGGCTTGTTGAAAAATATCGATATTTTTGGTTGTCTATTGTTTAGCCGAAGATTATATACCATAATCATCATATTCCCGAATTTCATTTAAACGAATTTCATTTGCCCGAATGTTTTGTTTGCCCTAAAAGATATATGACATAGGTACTGTTAATTGCCCGAAACTTGGATACCATAAGATACGAGTACCATACGTATTTTTTTCATATTTTTAAGTGCTATAATATTTATCAAACATAATATTTAAACGCCATAATGATTATTAGACGTAACATTTATCGACCTAGCCAGGCCTTAAAATATTCTATGCATGGTTGATGGTGGGCTTGGTTGACGGAAGCGGGGCTCCTATTTCTGTGTGGTTTATAAAAAAAATACCTTAAAGTCCCGATTGCATCCAGTTTCTCCTGATATAACAACCGTTACATACCCAATGTCGATGGCAAATGATGTTATGGCATATGATAATTATGGCAAGTGATAATTAGGGCATGTGATAATTAGGACATGTGATAATTAGGGCATGTGATAATTAGGGCTTACAATGATTATGACATATGATGTTATGGTAAGTGACTTTATTGGAAACAAAGCTTCTAGCACGTGACTAATATAGCAAATAAGAGTAGGGCAAATGAATATTACGTCGTATAATATTATGGCTGTTGACTATTATGGTAAATGATATAAGGGTAAATAAAATTCGGGCAAACGGCGGTATACCGATATTTTTGCTTCAATATATCAAATTTTTCAGCCTATATATTTTGATCCGATACATCAATATATCGATACAAAATATTCAATATCGAAAATCGTATCACAAAAGATTTTATTTTTCAGCAGAATATTGAATTCAAAGCCGTAAAAGATCTGAACGAAAGGGAAAAAAAAACTGTATTGTCTATACTGTACTGTAGAGGTGAGATATACTAGGTAGAATGCGTACTGAGTCTTAAAAGTACGCGTCCGCCTAAATACTTATTCCAAAAACTAGGGCCAAGAGTATTTAGGCGTCTCGAGTTTTTTGACGTTTCCTTATAGCGAGTCTTTGTACGTATAAGTAATATCGAGTCGATTATGTAATGAAGTATTTTCGGTTTAACAGGCTTAGGACTGATAGCTTTTTTTTTTATAAAAAATATAGAAACTCAAAGAAAAGCTGGCGTATAAAGGTTTCAATTCGTTTTATTTACAAAATGAATTTCTAATCATCTAGGTTCATATTTACAGGTTTTTTTTGTTTTTGCTTGTTTTATGTTTGTTTTTTTTTGGTTTATGTTTTATTATTTTTTCTATATCTCGTTGTTTTCTTTTTAAATAGTGTTTTCTGCACGTTTCTTACACCTAATCGTGTTCATCCACTAGGTAGTCCATCATTTATTTACGTGTCAGACGCCGTACGCCAAAATACTCGATACGCGTTTATGTTGTGCGCACGGAATAAGTCTTTGCGCGTCCAGCCACAGACCTATTCCAAAAACCTGTTCCAGTATATACGTTTCATCTCTACTGTACTGTTATATTTTTACTTTCGTTAAAATGCCTGAAAAAGTAATTGGGTCTTCAAAATGTTAGTATATGTATTTAGTTAGTTTTAAGAAGATTACGTGTTGCGCCGATCCCAAGTAATATAGGACAAAGGGCAAGGGCAGGAAGAAGAAGAAGTTTTATACAGATTCTCATATATTAAAATAATGTGAATTTTGGATAGAAATTACTATGTACTTAAAATAATAATTCTTTGTTTTCGTAAACCTTTTTGTCATTTTATTTAATTAAAAGTAACAAAAATAAAAGTTCTTACCTTAAAAATATCGCTAGTTTTACTTCAGCTCACAATCTTTTTCTCCACCTTGTGTCTTTCTTTTTTTAAATCATTTTCTAATCGTTTAAGAATCGAAAGTAGACGTCGTTATTCTTAATGACGACGTTTACTTTCGATAAGCAAAAAATTTAGATTCGTCTTCTTTTAGCTGATACATAAGAGCAGCACCTTTACAAAACCTTTGCCTTAATAATGGATGTATCCAAACGCCGGGGACTTCCTCCGACGCAGACGACGATAGTACCAATACAACACGACAACGTCCATCCTCGTAGAAATTGGCGGCGCACTGAAGAACGAAAGTCCAGTAGTGTCGGATCTGTTAAGATCAGTCCTGTGTGAATACTATCTCCAGTAGCGACGGATCCGTTAAAAAAGGATCCTGTAAAAACGTACATATATGTGAACGAGCCCTTAGAGGCACATTTTTTATTACTTTTGGAGCGATTATTTCCGAAAATATTAACATTATGAAAAAATGATTTTGGTGAACCCTTATTAATTTTTATTAAATACCTATCCAACAATATAGAGTTGAAATGAAAAAAAAAACACTCCCCACTTTTTATTTTACCACTTTGTCGGGGTGATTGATAAACATATTGGTACCAAATTTCAGCTTTCTAGTGCTAACGGTCACGGAGATTATCCGCGGACGGACGGACAGACAGACAGACTTGGCGAAACTAAAAGGGTTCTTAGTTGACTACGGAACCCATGTCCATTAAACGTAATCGTACGATTGTCGACTGGCCTGTTGGTCTAGTGGTTAGTGGCCCTGACTGCTATGTCGGAGGTCGTGGGTTCGATTCCCACCCAGGACAAATGTTTGTGTGATGAGCACGATCATTTGTTCTGTGTCTGGGTGTATCTATAATATGTATATATTTAGAAATATATAAGTATGTTTATTAGTTGTGTAGTACTCATAACACAAGCTCTGCTTAGCTTGGGACTAGACGGCGTTGATTGATAGTTGTGGAATATTATTATTGCAAATTCTTGTCACAACAGGCCTCGTGTATGTATCTACAGGTTTGTTTATCTCAAGCTAACAGCAGGATATAATGCACACATATTATGAAATTATCTGCAGATAAGAATGATAAATGTAATTATAAATGAAGGTGATACAAGAATATTTAAGACTATTGTTTAATTAGACCGCATATGTTATTAGTCGTTAGGTGAAATGGCGCAGTGGGATATAAAAGGCAAAACTTTTTTAATAACAGGAGGTGCTTCCGGCCTTGGCGCTGAGTACGCGCAGGCTTTCCTAAAACATGGAGCAAAGGTATTTCTATCAACTTCTTTTATGTACTGTCCGTCCTAGATCTAGCACAAAATCTTTAAAAATAGCTATGTAGTTTTCCTGAAATTTCCTTGCTGAAAATATATTTTTTTTCCTTAAATAATGCTAATCTAAGTTAGGTACCTATTTGTGTAGACCGTCCGGAGGACACGGTGGAGCATACGGTAGAGGTGTGCCCCGCCTGGGTAGAGAAACGCCGTGTCCTCGTGGGGGCGATCGGCAGCATTGATCTCTCGCGCCGGGCATTGGTACAGGCTATGGTCTGGAGTGTGGAGGAGTAGCAGGCGGTCGCCTCTTTCTGCGAAGCAGTAATGCTAGCAAAGGAGGCGGCCGATCGCGTGAGGCAACAGTCCTCATGCCCTAACCACCACCGGGATACCGATCCCGATTTCCGGCCACCGTAGGCGCGGGCTTGTGGACGAGTAATGGGTGGCTCGCCGTCCGATCGTCCGGACCGAGCCCAAGTCATCGACGGCGCGTAGTGTTCCACGCCCGCCTCAGGGAGATGTCAGCAATTTGTAGGGCCCCAGCAAGGTCGTAGCCTACTGGGGCCACGGGTAGTGTGAAAGCGAAGTCCGGGGCCCCGGGATGAAGGCAAAGAAGGAATAGGAGTGGGTTTTTAGTCAGTAAAAGTCTGACACTATCTCACGCTCCGCCCAAGAGCGAGGTTTGTAACTAGGTGATTTTCCCAGTTAAAAAAAAAAGTCAGGTACCTATAACATGTCTTTTTTTTCATGAAATTGTTCTACGTGCAAACTATGCCACATACCGTCAAAGAGGGTGGATAGATACGTAGGGGTGAATAGAAACAAAACTTTGAACTTTCACAAATTTCTCATAATATTGATTTCTAGCAAAGCATCCATTATTTTTGTATTATATTGCAAGAAATAATTGCAGTATTTAAGTGCTGCAAACAATTTCTTAATAATTGAAAAAAACCCTTTAAAGTTTTGTTCCTATTCACCCCTGCGTTCCTATTCGCCCCATTTGACTGTACATAATAACTTTTAAATTTTCTTGTAACGTAACTACGAGTAACAGCAGAAATGAAGACCTTAAACCAAAAGCCCCTTCAGATTTGCTTCAACAATACGGGGCTAGACGACCTTTGTGGGTGTGCAATTTAAAAATGTATTTACTTGCTGCAGAAAGTAGCAATTCTGGACATTGCCGAGGATCTCGGCAAGGCGACAGCCGAGCGTCTGAACAAAGCTCACGGCAATAAGGCGGTGTTCATCAAATGTGACGTGAGCAAGGAGGAAGACATCACGAGCGCGTTCGACTCCGTGCTCGCGCAGTTCAAGCAGATCGATGTCATTATTAACAATGCGGGTGTTATGATTGACTCGCCTAGCACGTGGAGAACCGCTTCTGATATTAATTGGGTAGGTAATCAAGCATAAAATTATTATTTTTCTTTACTTAATCCTTAACTATCCAAATTTATTCGGGATTGGTACAGCACAACAGAAAAGTGTGCGAGTCCGACTCGCATTTGCCCAGTTTTTTTTATTTTGTAACTTACTTAAATCTTTCAGCAAGGAGTTGTTTCATTCACATTAAAAGGCGTCAAGCATATGAGGAAAGATGAAGGTGGAGTCGGAGGAACCATCATCAACATTGCATCAATTATGGCTATAACCAAATTTCCATATTTACCGATCTACTGTGGTTCGAAAATGGCTGTGGTGCAGTTCAGCCAATGTTTAGCGGTAAGTCAATATTTGTCATTAATGAATCAGGTTTTTAGCTGTTTGATCTTTAATACCTTGAAGCTTAAACGATATAGATACATTATAGTCCCGAAATTTTAAAAAACGAATGTACATTAGTACTTTTAAATTTAAAAAAATGGTGTAATCTACCGTCGCAAATGAAATACCTACCATAAAATATAATTTCTTTTATGTATAAAAATATCGCGATGCTGATATCAAATTTTTATTTCTAGATGGATCCATTCTACGAAGACACTGGCATTAGGGTTATGTCAATGTGTTTGGGATCTACTGACACTCCTTTAGTACAGAATTTGGAAACGAAGGCTTGGGACCAAAAACGTGGGAATGATATGATGGCTGCGATTAAAAATGGTTACATTTGTCAAACGTAAGTTATTAAATGTAAAGGCTCTTGAACCTCATTAGCAATGTTAACTGGATCCATAACCTCAAAATGCGATTTGTAATAAGGGAAAAGAAAGATTTGTTACAAATCAAATAACTTTATTTTAGTACTTCTCTATAATCTTAATTTTAGTTATTATGAAATAATAAGATAAATCACCTTACAATAATCATTACAACAAACAAAATTGGCAACACAATTATGACACTCTACCGAATGCGTAGCGCGCACATGCCATGCCGACCGAGTCTCCGATCATACTGCTCGTCGTCTAATGTCGCACTAGCGCTCGGTGTTGCGTTAGTGTTGTGTGCCAGTAACGTGACACACGTTATCGACACTAAACTGCAAGCGCCATCTTTAAAATCGTTCGAAAACCAACTTAAATACGGAAGCGCCGTCAAATATATGAAATCGTCAAATATTGTAAAAATCTTGTTATTTAACTGCTGTGTGTGGGTATTTAGGTAACACGCGGTTTCTAAATTGAGACTTAAAATTTGGACTTAACGTTTGGAGGTCAACTAACAAATTTGTTTCTTCGTCAACTTTCAGGCGAGAATCAGCAGTTGCCGCTCTTCTAGATATGTTCAAATCCGGTGCACCGGCTACTATATGGATGTCTGTCGACAACAATCCGGTGAAAAACATTACTGCTTCCATTGATCGTGCTTTCAAGGACTTTGAAAATGTTATTGCAGGAAAAGATTAGAAAATAATGTAGTATTAAATTAATTAAGTAAACAGCAGTTGTTTTGTTGTGTTATGTAGGCATTATCCTTCCCTATTGAGCTTCCACGAAGACGTGATATCTTGGTCAGTCACGAGCACTGTGGTCAACAGTCAACACTTGAACACAGTGCGTGTGTTCTCTGTCCATCGACTTTGATAGTCTTGTTGGCTTGACTGGATGCAAATTTTATCAATGTAGAAAAAAACCTGGAGTGTTGTGTGAAGTCTGCGTACTCTAGTGTAAGTGACCTGTGGCTATTTCAATAAATTTGAACAAATGAATTGGTCTGCAAATCAAACACGGTTTCTCCAGGTTTTAGAGCTGCTGGATTGTTCGAAAGAGTCGCCGTGGCCCTGGAATGCAAAGGGCAACTGAAAGAACACAGGTAGGTTTTAGTCTGTTAAAGTCTGACACTCTCTCGCTTCACACCAGGAGGAGCTTTTTGATGATTTTCCACCTTAAAAAAGAGGCTTTCATCAGGTTTATTGGATGCTTTTACTTTCCTTGGCGATTTTCACTTTTTACATCTTCATTTCAAGCATTTTTTTATGCTAGCACGAGATCTAACTTCTGCCTTACCTTTTGTGGAATACAGGCTAATGATATACCATGATGTCAGCGCTGATAGAGTTGCCAGAGTAACTTGTATATAGGTCTGCAGTGGAAATACTGATAAAGCTCTTTTAGGCAATAATTAAACTGGTTTTGGCAACGAAATAATTTTGCACATGGAATTTTTGTAATCAGATGCAATATAATATGTGTTGTAAATAATATGTAATGCTTAATATTGCACCTACCACAATTTGTCTCTGCATCACCTAAAGATTGACTGGTAGAAAATGCCTTAAGGCATTAAGTCCACCCTTGTACTTTTGTGTGCACAAATAATTAAATAAATAAATAAACATTGGCTTCACTTATATAACGAATTAGAGATTGGGATGAATGAAAAAGAAAATCACATTGAAACGTTGGTACATAATTAATTATAATGGTCACAGTTTCGGCCCCATTTTTATTTTTGGTTTGCGCTGCGGTTGTGCAAGACATCCAGACTCGGTACATCTGTAAGCTGTACAAATAATTGTTCCGTGCGGCATTGAACTTGCGACTCGCAGTGCTGCAACCAATAGCTCAACCATTGTGCCAACTGCCAACCGTACGGTCATATTTGGTCGAGTCCGAAAACAATTGCAAGGGTCACCGTAGCACACCAAAAGAATTGAGTTGGTAAGTAAGAAAGTGGAGGTCTAATAATAATTTACGGATACAATAAAGAGGTACGGTTGTTTGTTATTTTTGGAAGAAGCTACTGACACTCACTGACTGTGATAGGCTGATTGTATACTTAAAAAAAAATGCGCGGATCCTGCGACATAGGCCACAAGAAAGAGGCTGCGGGAAAGTGATAGCATAATAGCATAATCAGCTTTATAATGTGTATAATGGCCTCTTCAGGAGAGGGAATGGGCTGCTGTAAACCACCATACGGGCTCAGTGCCGGTTGGTGGATGTCACATGTTTTCGAATTTTTTGTTCTAGGACATGTGTTGTCTCAATGTTTTCTTTCACCGTTTTTAGAGCAGTGTTTGTTGAACCCATGAAATAAAAGTCGTAAGTCGTGGCTGTTACCACTGGGCTACCAGTACACCAGTACGTAAAAAGATAATAAATTATCTTTATTATGTCAGCGTATTTCAAAAGAAAATCAAGTGTTTATCAGTTCCCTGGAGCCAGGCCCAGTGCAGAAGTTATTATGACGGACTGATAAAATCTGTTATAGTGTCCTTATGTAATAGCACAGTAATAGATAACCGATCATGTTTTTGAATATAAGATAATAAAACAATAGCATTTACTTAGTGAGTCAAAGTATCGTTACAATGTCGCAGTGGGAAGTAAAAGACAAAATATTTTTAATTACCGGAGGAGCGTCTGGTCTAGGCGCTGAGTACGCGCAGACCTTCGTAAATGAAGGAGCAAAGGTAGGTACTTAATTTTTTAACCGACTTAAAAAAAGGAGGAGGTTCTCAATTCGGTTGTATTTTTATGATTTTTTCTGTTTTGTTTGTTACCTAAGAACTTCGTCGTTTATGGACCGATTTGCAAATTGTTTTTTCTCCTAAAAGGATATGCTTCCAGATTGGTCCCATTTTTTTCAAAATCCAGTTTTGATGATGGGATCCATGAAATAGTATCATCGAAGTGATCTGATGATGATAATGGAGCCGGAAGGTAGGCACTGGAACTCCGTAATTAATCAATGTAACCCAGTCGTGTTTGGGCTTATTACAATTGTCATGAGATGCACTTTGGCTATAAGCTACTATCGAACTGATCTGATGATGGAGCCGGGAGGTGGATAGGAACTTCATAGTAAAATAATGTATCCCAGCAGTGTTTGGGTAATTGTTATGAGAAATAGGTACTCTGGCTATAAGAGTATCACAACTAAAAAGTTGGCTTCTGAAAGGAAAGCCCGGGGCCCTGGAATGCAAAGCAAAAAACAAACAGGAGTGGAGACTATCGATCGATCAGTTAATTAGCTTAACAATTATGGAAATTATGATATTGGTCACTTATTGATTTCTTAATGCAGAATGTAGCTATCCTGGATATTGCCGAGGAGCTCGGCAAGGCCACAGCCGAGCGTCTGAACAAAGTTTACGGCAACAAGGTGCTGTTTATCAAATGTGACGTGAGCAAGGAAGAAGACATCACGAGCGCGTTCGACTCCGTGCTCGCGCAGTTCAAGCAGATTGATGTCATCATCAACAATGCTGGTGTTATGGTGGACGCGCCTGACATGTGGAGGATTGCTTCTGATATTAACTGGGTAGGAGTTCTTACAATGTTTGTATCTTTTACCTCTAACTTGCCCTCGTTACTTTTTCTTCTACTTGCCGTAACCTGTCTTTAGACTGGCATATTTCATGAAGTCAGCGGAACACACTTTTATGATTACTTTCTTAGTCAAGTTATCCCTCAAAATTGTCATAGCATGGCAAACTTCTCTACTTGTTCTTTTTCATATTAACTTTTCTGAGACCTAGAATCTGTAACCTGATTAGCATCGACGTGAGATACAAGGATTTGCACCAACATTAATGCTACCGAGTACTTTCTTATTATTTATTGCTTCTTATGGTTACCAAGCAAACTAATATCAGATTAAATTTTCAGCAAGGATTGGTTTCTTTAACAATGAAAGGGGTTAAGTATATGAGAAAAGACGAAGGAGGACTCGGTGGGACAATTATCAACATCTCTTCCACAGTCGCATTGGCAAAATTTCCAGCTTTTCCAATTTACAGTGGCTCGAAAATGGCTGTCCTGCACTTCAGCCAATGTTTAGCGGTGAGTGAACTAATAGGGATTTTGGTAAAACTTAGTTATTGCGACATAAAACTCAAAAACTCTAAAATGAAAAATGTCATCTTTGTGTGTGTGGTTGGTTAAAACCACAGTTAAAATAGTCCCCGTTTAATACATATGTCTATTTTTTTTTTGTCTTATAAGTGCTTAAATAACCAAGCCATGCTAGGCTTCGGTCGTGCTGTTAAAATAAAAATAAATAACAATCAAATTCTGATTTCCAGGCGGATCCATTCTACGACAATACGGGTATAAGAGTTCTTACTTTGTGTTTAGGACCAACTGATACTCGTCTCCTGCATAACTTGGAAGTAAAAGCATATGATCCAAAAATAGGAAAGATTTTCGCTGACATGGATGCGGCTAGTGGACTCGTATATCAAAAGTAAGTGATGCCATGGCCAATAGGGCTGAAGTTCTCGAGTGGCAATTACTTAGGCCTCATAAAGAAGACTAAAGATCTAATCCGATGATTTCTGTTGGATGCTGTTATCGCAGCTAACCGGTTGTGATGTGTGTGGTGATGCTTGGTTAAAGGAAATCTGTATTTCCAGCATAAGCTCATTTTCGCCTGAGAAAAAGAAGATGTCTTGTAAGAAGGACTTTAGACACGATGCAACAATAAAAAAACAGTACAGGTAGTGTAGGTAAATTAGCGGCCAAGTAACTAGTACGTACAGATATTTTGTATACATGAAAAATCCATTTCCATGAGGGAAGGCATTATATAACGCCACCTGATCCTTACACACTCCTTTTTACATGTACGTATGTTTGTTAAGGGCAAATCTTTAAAATGAATTATACCTAAAAAAACAGCTCTCTTAGGGGTTTGATATGGGGTGTAACTTGGATGATAATGCATTCATATGGTGTGATCTAATGATGGAGTCGGATAGTAGCCATAGGAACTGTGCACTGAGCGCAACAATATAACCCTATTGTGTTTGAGCTCTTTGAAATGGTCTTGACGCTTGCGCTTAAAAAGCAAGTAATGAAAAAATATTTTCATTGAAAACTTATTCTCCGTTCAAATCTGTATTATTTTGTCTATTTGCAGGCCTGCATCCGCGGTAGCTGTAGTGCTTCATATGTTCAAAAATGGCGCGCCAGGGTCAATTTGGCTGTCTAATGACAATAAACCAGCTGAGAATATTACGCCAGTTATTGATCGTGCTTTTAAAGATTTTGAAAGTCTGTTGTTACCATAAAAATCTGTGTTAAATATATAAGTTATTTATGTACCTATTTTACTATTTTTTAGTTATTTAGGTACCTAATTTACTATGATTTATTTAAATTTTTGAAATGAATGTATCTAATGTTTTGATAAAATAAATAATTGTCAAGTTGAAATCTATTTTTATACTCAGACTTTATAATCTGCCAACTTATTTTGTAATTATGTTGGGGAAGGTGTCCTGTCTAGCAGTAAGCAGCGGAATCACATGTATGTATTTACACAGTTACCAACTCATTAAAACCATTAACATAACTCTCTAACTTAGAGAAGAATTAAAAGTTATTCCTTGAAAGAACCTTCTAATACGATTTTTCATTACTAGATAGAACCCGACCGATCGCCGACTGCCATAAGCAATTTTATCCAAAAAATGCAAGGGTCCTGCGGGATAGACCACAACAACTGGCTGCGGAAAACTAATAGCATAATCAACCTTCTAATGATCCCAATGCTGGGATTCTGGACTCTTCTCGAAGAGAGGAAATACGATGTATTTTTTTTTATGTGGGTGTTAACTCTTACATCAAAAAATGCCATCTTATTAAATTCAAATCACTTCTCCCGTCTGAGGTGGAACGAGGCGTGTCAGACTTTTACTGACTAAAACTCACCTATGTTCCTTCATTTGCTCTTTGCTTTCTAGAGCTACGGTATCTCTTACAAATTCCTGCGACGTGTAACTCGTATAGTCGGGGCCACTACGGCCACTACTGCACTAAAGTGGCAATAAGATAATTGTATTACGTACTTCAAGCATAATATAAATAATAAATCCAAAATTGTTATGGAAAAACCTGAAATCCACTTTGTTGCCCTTGAAAACTATACAAGATTTACCGTCGCAATTTACAGATCCTGACGTAATAAATAACAACTTTCTGATAGTCCCTGGTAATCCTATAGTCAGCACCCCATTGATGTCGTTGTATGACAAAAACAAACATGGGGAAGCTATTTTTGCTCTCACTCCAGTAGAATCGAGCGATATCTCACGGATTATCACTAATCTTAAAAGTAATGCCGAGGGCCACGACTACATTACTTTGGATATGATTAGTGTAACTCTTCCGCACACTTTAAACATTATAACTGAAATAATTAACTGTTCTATAGTGACGTCAACGTTTCCCGAACAATGGAAAATTGTTTCAGTTAGGCCATATCCATAGTATTGGAGAAAATCGTCAGCCAACAACTCAATTTTTGGAACAAAATAATATTCTATCCGACTTACAATCTGGTTTCCGGAGGCAACGCAGTACGTCTACCGCTTTACTAGACGTTACTGATAATATTTTGGCTGCTCAGGATCAGGGAATGTGTACAATGCTCGTTTTACTAGATTTAATAAATATTCCGCTATTATTACGGTTTCGACCCTACCGCCGTGCATTGGTTCCGCAGCTATCTCACAAATCCACGGGTAGTGTGAAAGCGAAGCCCGGGGCCCCGGGATGAAGGCAAAGAAGGAACAGGAGTGGGTTTTTAGTCAGTAAAAGTCTGACACTATCTCCCGCTTCGCCCAAGGGCGGGATTTGTCATTAGATGATTTTCCCACCTAAGAAAAAAAAAAAAGCTATCTCACAAATAGAAAGCAGTTTATCGATTTGCGTTTGGGTGACGGCACTACTCTAAGATTGGCACGCATTGCAGTAGAGAGAGGAGTCTCACAGGGCTCCATCTTAAGTCCGATTATTTACATCTTGTACTGTGCAGATATTGTTAAATGTCTCCATAAATGTAAATATCATATATACACCGATGATGTTCAGATTTATATATCTTTCCGACTAGACGAGTACGATCATTAAAGATCTTAAAGATGATCTCCAAAGAATTGCCACTTGGGCTGAGGAGAACTGCTTGCCATTAAACCTTACAAAAACCAAATATTTGGTGTTTGGCTCAAGACAGCAGCTTTCTAAGCTACCTTTATCATTTGATCTAAAGCTACTGGGCGTTAGCGTCAGAATGGCTGGTTGCCTATCTCTGAAAATATATTCACGAAATGCTACCCAATTGCTTATATTTGCTACATTTATTCAATAATTGTTACATAGGATACATTCAGAGAAATATGAATATTTTTTTGACCAACCATTATGACGTCAGGATGGATGGTGGCCTCCGTGTTCAACATGAAGGACGCAGAATTTCTAAAAGTTTTTTGTATCAATAATTGCTTACTAATTGCTACTTTCAAGAATTTTAGTTTGAGCTTCGTACATACATTAGGTAAAAAATATCGATTTTATTAAGATTTGTGCGAAAAAGCGCCTAATAATAGAAAGGCAACAGTTATTTTTATTATATCGTCTTATTTAAATCGTGCAGGAGCCATTCTTGAATATATTTTCAGAGCCGCTTGCCATAGGCAACCAGCCATTCTGAAGCTAACTAATTGGCGAGCAGATCGAGCGAGTGTATGAGGCGAGGAATTTAGGACTAGTAATGGATAAAGACCTGCGTTTTGAGAATCACGTAGCAGATTCAGTTAAAAATGTTTTCTATCGCTTGAAGGTTTTATACAAGATGCGACTGTACTTGTCGGAAACATTATGAGAGCAATTGATAGAAAACCTAGTTATTTCTAGGTTGAACTACGCAGACACCCGTATATGGTCCGCACCTGTTAGCTCGTACAGATCGGCTCATCCAAAGGGTACAAAATTCTTGCCCTCGGTTTTGTTACAATATTCCTCGCAGAACACATTTTACCTATCTAAACAAGCACTTTACACTGAAAATGAAGTCTTGACGCAAACTGCCCTTAGCTTGCCTTCTGTTCATCATCATCATTTCAGCCGATAGACGTCCACTGCTGGACATAGGCCTCCCCCAAATGTCGCCACAAAGAACGGTTTTGCGCGTCTCGCATCCATCGGATTCCCGCAACCTTCACCAGGTCATCGGTCCACCTTGTAGGGGGCCTTCCAACACTGCGTCTTCCGGTACGCGGTCGCCACTCCAGAACCTTTCGGCCCCAACGGCCATCCGTTCTGCGAGCAATGCCTAATCCACTCCAGTCCAGAACCTTGAAGACATCCTCCATTGCGACCGTGAACAGTTTCGGAGAAATGACGTCTCCCTGCCTCACACCCCGCTGCAGGAGGACAGGTTTCTTTGCCTTCTGTTCGGTGTAGTTAAATACCAAAAACCGGATTATTTATTCAATAAGCTGAGTTGGCTTACGAGCCGACGAGACTGCGAAAGAAGGTAATGCTCACAGCAATTTTCGACCAAGTCCTATGGTACAGCTGCTTTTAGGGGCAGCTTTCGTTATGCAGCTTCCAAAGTGTGGAATAACCTCCCGCCACCTATTAGAGTGACTTACACGATAGGTACGGTTAGAAGACATTTGCGGCAGTATCTGATCGATGCACAATGAAAGCTGGATATGTTGGCACAAAATACCTCCATTATATAAAGTACCCGTGTGCCTGTCTTGATTGATAATGCTTTTTAGTGCTTGGTGTTCACATCATTTGGTGTTAAAAGTAAGGAAAATTAATTAGGTGCTGTTACATAATGGGAGTTGCTCACACTAGGTCTGCTCGGGTTCCCTGTCCCTCGGGCCGGAGCAGGCTGTTATGTTGTCCACGGTAGCGTGGCGTCCTGTCACGGATATGAGACTTGTAAAATACAAAGCAGCACATTACTTACACTATAATATTTAAAACATTTGCTTCTCAACGTAACCACTGTTTCTGGCCTACTTGCTTGCGGTAGGCGCGCGTAGTCTTGATGGCACTTTTCATTTCCATTCGCCTTCCACAGGGAGCCTGGCAATGTTGGAGTCTCAAGTTGGCTAGTCCGAAAGTACATCTTCATATTGAAACATTACTGAAAAATCAAATGGAAATTTAGATAATGTACCACAGATTTAAATGACATCGTTCCTCAATATTTTATTTTAAATTATTATCATTATACCAATTATTAAATTTGCGATTATCTTCCGTACTTTTAGTCCTCTTTTATCTATAAAATACACGGCATTGAACTTTTATAATATGTGTATATTTTTATTACACCTTCAATGCAAGTCGCAGCAAGATAAGACTAACTGAAAAACCTCTATCATAATCGCTCCGTCGCGCACAGCTGCATGAAACGCACTGGTATGGGGGAAATGAGTAAACACCGATTGCATCCTAACTCGTTCGAGTTTTAGATAAAACTACCCACATTTTGTATCTTTATTCTACCGTTTTTTCTTTTTCTCTCGTTACATTTTTGTTTTATTCGTCTATTATTTATGTTTCACATTTTAAACAAACGCACTATCTTACACATATTTATCGTAATTAACACAACACCATTTTGACCGTTTATATTATTTAAGTATGCTTCACCGATACATATATATTACTTACTACTCCAAAACTGTTTTACGTCTGTTGCGTCACAACCACAGGTTCAATTGAAACCCAGCGTCAGGCACTAGCTATTTTGGTGCAACTGTAAGGCACACAACTACATTTTTGATTCTTTTTTTTAATTTTTGCTTCGTGTTTACCCTATATTGTGTTTGTGCCTTGTGCTGTACCAAATGAATTCTTTTTCTTTCTTTCTTTCTATTATACCAGCATATCTACATCAAAAGAAAAACAAAGGTTTATCTGCTCTCTACAGCCAGGTTCTCCAGTAAAAAGTTACTCTGACGGGTTAATAAAACGTGTGATAAAGTAATAATACCTTCCTATATGCGTTGCAGTGTCTTAAGACGAAAGTCTATGACCAGTGCGTATTGCCAGTGATGACATATGGCTACGAAACGTGGTTGCTTACAATGGGCCTCATCAGAAGACTTATAGTCACCCAAAGGGCAATGGAAAGAGCTATGCTCGGAGTTTCCTTGCGTGATCGAATCAGGAATGAAGGAGAACCAAGGAGATCCGCAGGAGAACCAAGGTTACCGGCATAGCACGAAGAATCGCCAAACTTAAGTGACAATGGGCAGGGCACATTACTCGCAGAACGGATCCCGTTGGGGCCGAAAGATTCTGGAATGGCGACCACGTACCGGAAGACGTCGAAGCGTTGGAAGGCCTCCTCCAAGGTGGACCGATGATCTGGTAAGGGGGAATCCGATGGATGCGAGACGCACAAGACCGTTCATTGTGGCGACACTTGGGGGAGGCCTATATCTAACAGTGGACGTCTTTCGGTTGAAATGATGATGATATGCGTGGATATATATATATATCTATGCCTATATGTCAATAAAACAGCAGTATTTACTCAGTGGTTAAGTGTATCGTTACACGGGCCCATTGTCGGTTGGTGGAGCTCACATTTCTTCGAATTTTTGCTTCTAGGACATGCCGGTTTGCTCACATGTGTTGTCTTAATGTTTTCGTTCACCGTTTTGGAGCAGTGGCGATGAAATAAAAGAGCGGTCAAAAATGAGCCTTTATTCCGAAGTTTGGATTTGTTGAACCCATGAGGTACCTATAAGTCATAACCATTACCACTGGGCTAACAGTACACCAGTACGCTAATTTAAAATAATATAGATAATACAATAATATTTTTCCACAACTATCACACAACGCCAAAACAACCTTGAGACTAGACTCAAGGTAATCAGAGCTTGTGTTAGAGACTAGACAACTGATTAACATAATTATGTCAGTGTATCTATATCAAAAGAAACAAAAACTGGGCAAGTGTGAGTCGGATTCGCGCACTGAGGGTTCCGTACAAAATACATTTCTCGAATGGAGTCTTGAAGATTTTTCCGAATTGCAAAAAAAAAAAAATTTTTTGTAAAGTATTAACAACAAATTTTATGTTTTTAGATTTATTCCTGAATTTGTGCTATAAGGCTTTGCTTTATGCCAAATTTCAGGATTCTGGGTCAACGTGAAGTACCCTGAATTTTGATTCTTTTGAGTATCGAAATAATTATACGTTTTTTGCTACATAAACGGCCGTATCTTTTTATTCTTTAACTTAGAAGTTCGTTTTTTCACAGTTTCAAGGGACAGCAGATCTGAGTATATGGTTTTAATTTTAACTCGATACCTTTACGCGTTCTTGAGATAAAGGGTCTTGACAGACAGACGGACGGACGGACAACAAAGTGATCCTATAAGGGTCCAATTTTTTCCTTTTGAGGTACGGAACCCTAACAAGTGTTTATCAGTTTCCTGGAGCCAGGCTCAGTACAGAAGTTATTATGACGGGCTGATACAATCTGTGATAAAGTGTCTTTATGTAATAGCACAGTAATAGATAACCGATCGTGTTTTTGAATATAAATAAATAAAACAACAGTTTTTACTTAGTGATTCAAAGTATCGTTACGATGTCGCAGTGGGAAGTAAAAGACAAAATATTTTTAATTACCGGAGGAGCGTCTGGTCTAGGTGCTGAGTACGCGCAGACCTTCCTAAATGAAGGAGCAAAGGTACTTAATTTTTAGCACGTTCTAATCTTATTAAGAAAACTTTTATTGAGATTGATTAAATTAAAATATATACAAACATAAACACAAATGTTAAAGTATTATATATTTTTTTTTATAATTAATACTTATTTTCAGATTTATTACAATTGCTAACATTCTAATACTAATTATAAGAAACACAAAAACTAATAAATATTAACAACGTAATAGGAATATATACTAACTAAAAATAATAATATATACAAACGGGTAGAAAAAGAAATTATTGGGCATCAAAAAATTCATCCACATCGATATCAATAGGAAAAGTGCCCAGAACGCTGGCAGCATTGCCACGTTGGATAGCAATGCTGATTCGTTGTCCGAAGAAAAACCCAGCCCTCTGGTCACGCGAAGAGTCAACCAGTTGTTTACTGATATCACGAACAACTCGATGAGCGCTCGGACCCCATGGCCCTAGTGTTTCAACCCCAAACGGCTCAAACATATAATTTCCGATGAGTTTATTATATTTACGCCGTTAGAGCGCTCTGCACTTGCAGCAGCCGCCCCAGCACAACCTGCCGTACTCAGAAGATGGGATGGCGCAAGGGTGTCGACACATGTTGCATCCCACACCAAAGGCCTACCTAACTTCCAGGGCATTATGGTCATCCCGTCTGGCCTCTTTCCATCGTCGCGTGCCAAGCCATTGGGTTCTAGAACAGCTGGCACCCCGGCGGTGACAAGAGTTCGACGGATGATGTCATTAATGCTTGCGTGCCTAGCTATCCGACCAGCGCTTCTACTGCAGGATAGGCCATGGTATCCGAGGCGGTCGACTGCTTCACCGCATTAACATCGATGTGGAGCTCCGCTAGGAGCACCCAGTCGCAGGCATGTAGCGATCCGGAAGGTGGTGTCACTCAACATAGCACCTATATTGGGCGACGGTAGTGTCTGTAGCCAGAGGCCCGACTCCCATTCACTGACAGCCAGTAGACGGGCACGCTCAGCAGTATTGGTAGACGTGTTAATAAGGTTATTCCGTACCAAACTGCAGAGCGGCTCATCCCACTTTCTCTGGGAAGATGGGTTCTCGGGCAACGCCTTGTTCGGGCAAGCCATTTTCCAGGCGGTCACGGCCTCGGCCAAGCACGGCACCTCACAGCTAACCAATGATGGACTCAAAATTCTATTGGTCAACCGTTGAGTGCTGTGGACCGAAGACAGGAACGCCGGTAGGGTTACACTAGAAATTTTGCAGATGCCGAGCCCACCAAAACGAATGGGTAGCGTAGCTTGTAGCTACGCTCGGTCATCCAGGGCCATATTTAAGATGGAAGTCAGAGTATCGAATGGTCTGACCTTGGTGCAAAACAACAATACCGTTACATGAGGGTGAAAGCCGAATGTAGGTTAATTTTGCATAGTCATTCCGAAATTTTGTTAAAACGTTCAATTTTGTCGTCAATGAATAAAGAAAAACTGTCTTCCAAAATTGGAGAACCTAGGAGGTGCAGTGAACTTTTATCTAAAATTTTGATTTCTGGAGCTATCGAATAAAATTTCTGTAGAGTCGATTGTCTGTCAGTATTGTCTGAAATAAAAATTTCACATTTTGAATGATTGAGGTCAAGGCCAATGGATTTGAATTGCTTTTTGAATTTGAAATCTTCTAAAATGGTTTCTACGTCACCTCCCAGAGTTCCATCATCTAAATACCATACATTAAATTTTGAATTTAACTGTTGGATGATTGGATGAATAGCCAAGCTGAAAATGACTGGCCCGAGAGGGTCACCTTGTTATGTTGTTGGGTTTATTCTCCTTCAATGTCACATTAACTACTTACCTAAGTAGTAGTTACTAAACTAAAACTGATACGCCTTCAAGCCCTAGAGCAGGAGAAGACATTGGATGATGTCAGTTTGACAAGTTTGGTAGGAAAATAAGGCAGCGGTGACTTATTCATTTCTTAATGCAGAATGTAGCTATCCTGGACATTGCCGAGGAGCTTGGCAAGGCGACAGCCGAGCGTCTGAACAAAGCTCACGGCAACAAGGCGGTGTTCATCAAATGTGACGTGAGCAAGGAGGAAGACATCACGAGCGCGTTCGACTCTGTGCTCGCGCAGTTCAAGCAGATCGATGTCATCATCAATAATGCTGGCGTTATGGTGGACACGCCTGACATGTGGAGGATTGCTTCTGATATTAACTGGGTAGAAATTCTTACAATTTTTGCATCTTTTACCCCTTACTTGCCCTCGTTACTTTTTCTTTTACTTGCCGTAACCTGTCTTTAGACTATATTACATGAAGCGGAACACACTTTTATGATTACTTTCATACTCACGTCACCCATCCTCAAAATTGTCATAGCATGGCAAACAACTGCACTCGTTCTTTTCATTTCCAGATTCTCTTGTCTGAGACCTAGAATTTGTAACCTGATTAGCATTGACATAGTGTGATTTTGGTGCAAAAAAATTAATCATATGGAGCACTTTCTTATAATTGCTTGTTATTGTTACCAAACAAACTAACACCAGATTAAATTTTCAGCAAGGATTGGTTTCTTTAACAATGAAAGGGGTTAAGTATATGAGAAAAGACGAAGGAGGACTCGGTGGGACAATCATCAACATCTCTTCCACAGCTGCATTGGGAAAATTTCCACCTTTTCCAATTTACAGTGGCTCGAAAATGGCGGTCCTGCACTTCAGCCAATGTTTAGCGGTGAGTGAACTAATAGGGATTTTGGTAAAACTTAGTTTTTGTGACATAAAACTCAAAAACTCTAAAATGAAAAATGACATCTTTTTGTGTGTGGTCGGTTAAAACAATCACCCTGTAATAATATGTCTGTTTTATTTATTTTTTCCTTTTTTATTATTCTTGTCTTTTAAGTGCTTAAACAGCCAAGCCATGCTAGACTTCGGTCGTGCTGTTAAAATAAAAATAAATAACAAACAAATTCTGATTTCCAGGCGGATCCATTCTACGACAACACGGGTATAAGAGTTCTAACTTTGTGTTTAGGACCAACTGATACTCATCTGATGAATAACTTGGAACCCAAGGCATATGATCCGAAATTAGGAAAGATTTTCACTGATTCGGTTGCGGCTACTGGCCGCGTATATCAAAAGTAAGTGATGGCATGGTCGATAGGACTAAAGTTCTCGAGTGTCGATTACTTTGACCTCATAAAGTGGTGTGCATGTTGTCAGGGCCCGTTTTTAAAACCATACGAAACTAAATAAGATTTATAGGGAAGTTCGTAAAAACATGGTAAAACTTAACAATGACCCATACATTTTTTAATAGGTTAACATTATGACATGTATTATTAGCTGATATCATATATTTTTTTTATTTTATCTACGGTAACTATAATCTGAGGATTTGTGACGGTAATAGATTACCGTCAATTATGACGTTTATATAAAAACGTTTATTTTATAAAATAATCATCGGAGATTGTAGTGCAGTGGTTTCGTATCTACTTGCATGTACCTAATATGAACATTGTTCGAATCCCATGTGGTTCTTTTATGAGAAATTCTTATTTTATTTTTTTGAAATAAAAAGTTATTTTATTACAAAAAAGAAGATAAAATAATGTCAAAAGTTTTAACTGTAGCTGAGATCAAACTCGCGGCAAATGTCGTTCAATACCGACATTTTGGATTATTGCTCATCCCCCATAGCAAATTGCGAGATAATGATGTGATGTTTATGGTCATGCTTGGATAGAGGAAATCTGCATTTCCAGCATAAATAAATAATTTATTTTTTACTTATATAAACTCTCACTTTTACCCCGTGGAGATCCTTACATACCTACTTCATTTTAGAATCTTTTGAATTTGCAATGTTAATGTCCATATAATGAATTTTGAAACAGTTTTTTTTTTCCGGGAGTAGTGGTAAATCTTCATGAACGCCCAGGCTGCTTCATAGATGAGCCAGTCTGGGCAATGTCAGACTTAAACTGACTTTCAATTAAACCACAGACATGACGTTCGTGCCCTTGTTTGTTGGTTTTACAATTTGTTTGCTTCTGAGCAACAACTTGCAAGTGGCGTCACTCCAGAACACCTTTCAACGCTAATAATCTCATCAGAATTCCAGGGTGGAAACGCCATCAGCCCGAAGCGACACCCCTAGTGACAACGACCTATGTACGCTTTTTTTTTAAATAGGTGGCTCTAACTAATGGAGCTGAAATTTGGTATACCTACTACCTACGTAACTTGGATGACGATGCATTCATATGGTACCATGGAGCTGGTCTCCTGATGGAATCGGATAGTAGCTCTAGTAGTGTTTAAGCCTTTTGGAATGGTCTTGATGAATACTATACCGCACTAAAAAAGCTAGTTATAACAAAATGATTTTCATTGAAAACTTGTTTTGTCTATTTGCAGGCCTGCATCCGCCGCAGCTGTAGTGCTTCATATGTTCAAAAATGGAGCACCGGGTTCATTTTGGCTGTCTAATTACAATAAACCAGCTGAAGATATTACGCCAGTTATTGATCGTGCTTTTGAAAATTTCGAAAATCTGTTTTTACCATAAGAATCTGTATTCAATTTATAAGTATACAAATACAAAACTAATACATTTGTAATAACTAAATTGTACCTGCGTGCACAAATAAACTTTTTGTATTTGTATTTATGAGATATTAGGTACTTTACTGAGATTCTTATTTTGATTTTTTATTTTGAAACGATTTTGTCTAATGTTTTGATAAAATAAATAATTGACGAGATGAAATCAATTTTTATACTCACTGACTATATTCTGCCAACTCATTTTCCAATTTAGTATGTTGGGGACGGTTTCCTGTATAGCGGGACGCAGCGCAATTAGACTGCCTTTTTGGGTAGATAAGGTACCCTTTATTAAGACCTTTTTCATTCATTCCGGTAGGTATAACTGACAATATGCTATGTCAAATATAATAAACAAGCAAGGTTCTGCAGATGTCACGGATTTTAGAGGTGAATACTCCAGGTTAACCCACCGCGGGTTTGCGGACGGCGAGCAATGGGTGGCTCGCCGTCCCACCGTCCGATAACCGTCCGGACCGAGCCCAAGTCGTCGACGGCGTGTACCTACTGTTCCAAGCGCGCCTCAAGGAGATGTCAGCAAATCGTAGGGGCCCAGCAGGGTCGAAGCCTACTGGGGCCACGGGTAGTGTGAAAGTGAAACCCTTGGGACGAAGGCAAAGAAGAAACAGGAGTGGGTTTTTAGTCAGTAAAAGTCTGACACTATCTCCTGCCCCGCCCAAGAGCGCGATTTGTGATTAGATGATATCCACACCTAAAAAAAAAAATTTCGTATGTACTTACGTTAGTTACAACTTTCAATTCATATGTCGTAATGACATGTATGTACCTACGTATATCTTCTATATATATAAAAGGAGACTGACTGACTGATATATCAACGGACAGCCAAAACTACTGGCACTAGGAGCGTGAAATTTTGCACAAGGCTTGCTTTTATAACGTAGACGAGCACTAAGAAAAGATTTTCCAAAATTCAGCCCCTAAGGGGGTGAAAAGAGGGGATTTAGTATGTATGCAATTTATTTTTGTGGGCCAATCAACTCAAAATTTAGTTCAAATATTAACCTAAATTAGTTATAAAGTTTGCCATTTTTTTTCAGTATTACCCCTAGTGCAAGATTTAGAGGGTGTTAAAGTTTGTATGGAAAAATTTTATTCCTTGGGTTCACTTGGGACACTTGAAACTTGGCACAAATACTTTTTTAAATATATAATAAAGATTCCCATTATTTGTTTTTCAAAACAACCCTTAAATTACGGTTTAAGGTACGTACGTAAGTTTAATTTACTCGCAACTCGGTGTTAGAAATTAGAAAAACAAGCCCTAACAGAGCAAATAGAGATTATTTATTTTTACGGAAAGATTTCACGCAGTGGTTTATTTTACTCAAAAATGTGGGTGTATCATTCAAATACTTTCTCAAACAATAGTTCAAACTTCATCCCTGTATTGGTGAAATGTTATCCTCCATGCTTGTATGAAATTTGCATATTATATTTTATCTAAGATCTAGTTATGTTGCATAATATCGGTATATTTATAATATTTTTCCACTTATAAATATACGAGTACTTTAAATGATCGAAGACAATCTTATCGCTGAAAATTTGGAACAATACTTGATTGTTATGTTTACAAAAATATTAAATATTTTTAAAGTCATGTAATGTTACTGTATCTATTTTCGCCTATCAAAGTATAATTTACTTATTTTATGCTGATTTTAAAGTAAAAAAAATGAAAAATACTTCTCTTTTTTTTTGGGTACCTAAAATTTATCATTTAATTTCGCATATTCTGCCAATTTTTGTGCGTATTTCAAGCATTTTTCGTGCATATTTGCAAATAATAAGATTTTTATGTTGCATATTTATAATCCGGTCTCTACTTATTAGTAATGCTGAGGACTACGATAACATTACCTTAGATATGATTAGACTTTATATATATATGTATAATATATTAGAAATAATTAACTGCTCAATAGTGACGTTAGTGTTTCCCGATCAATGGAAAATAGCGTCAGTTAGGCTGTTACCTAAACTTTTGGGGGGCGCCCACCCTCCCCCCGACAACCAACCCCCCTCCTGTGATCCTGCCCCTCAAGAATGCACTAAATCCGAACCTTCCCCTATAATTATCTAAGTATATATATGAAAGCGAAATACCACTCACTGATTAATCACTATATCTCACGAAACCTACAAACTTAAAATTTAGCCGGTAGTTTCCTTATAGGGTGTAGATATCCGCTAAGAACGGATTTTACGAAACTCCATCCCTAAGGGGGTAAAACGGGGTTTGGAAGTTTGTATGGAGAATCGTATTTTTACGCGGGCAAAGCCGCTGACAGAAGCCAGTAACTAATAAACCTAACCCTAAACTTTACTCCCTTAGTAGTGTAGCAAACATAATCAGCCTTATAATGTTCCCACTGCTGGGACTCAGGCCACCTCTCTACGATAGAGAATGGGCAGTAATCCACCACGCGGGCCCAGTGCGGGTTGGTGGATGTTACATGACTCAGTACTTTTACCCAATGTTCTATAGTTCCATTCTAACATAAAATAGTGGCATGTACCTAAAACAGCCTCCTAATTTACTTAGACTTTACAAATATTTCCAATTTCTACGCAAAAGAAGTCGCAGATAAGAGTTATAAAATTAAATCAATTAAAAACAAAATCAATTAAAAAACCTAATAATAACATTTTTGACTTTGACTACGCGGACGAAGTCGTTGACAAAAGCTAGTTAATAATAACCTACTGACTGATTAACAATATGTGATAAGGTATATATCAGAAACTCGGCCGTCGATAACATTTGGGTATTTAAATAGCGATCCCGGAACAAACTAATAATTATTTGGCGACTGAGTGATGTTTGATTGAACAGCTAACGTTACAAAATGGCGGAATGGGACGCTAAAGACAAAATATTTTTGATTACCGGAGCAGCTTCTGGGCTAGGAGCTCTGTACGCGCAGGCTTTCCTAGAACAAGGTGCAAAGGTAACTGTAGTATTTATATTCTTTACCAGAGTAAGCGAATTTATTTAAAATGCTATCATTCTAAATAAATTTAGGTCCAGTTGGTGACGATATTGACCGTACTGCCGGGGATTCTCTCATGATCTATCTCATGCACATCAGGATGTGTTGCCTCCTTATTGTTACGTCATTTTCTGCTAGCTACCCTTTTCTGGGGCCCATTTATTGAGTGTGCAAGCGACCCCTTATTTTTTTTATAACTATTGTATAGGGTTTTTTATTAAGAGTGCTCGATCTTTGAAATGAAATAAAATAACCAGTTTCATTAGGCCCCGAGCGAACGCCGGCGTTCACTTTATCATTTTCTTTCTATTGTGTCTCTAATTACGGTATTCGAAAGGTTAACACACTATTTTCAGGGCTCATACACCAAACACTCGATTTCCGAATTTTGAACAACACGAACGGAATCGTCAACAAAGCCATTGAATTTGCGGGGGTACACACAGAAATGTCATTTCATAAACGCTAACCCGGGTAGTCTGAGGTCTTTTTTACATAGCATGGGTTGGATGACAGCAGGACGAAAATATGCATCCCTTTCGAATACCGTAATTAGAGACACAATAGAAAGACAATGATAGAGCGAACGCCGGCGTTCGCTTGGGGTTTAATGAATGAGAGAAAAGGATAGGATAATTCGACAGCTGTCATCCGCACCATCTAATAGCAATTGTAATGTAGCCAGTAGTCACTCACACAGTGCGAAAAGTAATATCAGAGAAGGGATGGGTTAGGGATTTCAACATCCAATTAAAAAAAAAAATCGCGATATAGAAAACACCGTAGCCAGCTAATATACCTAAACAACTTAAATGATGCGTATATACGAGTTAATACAAACCATTTATATCTATACAATACACAAGCAATGAAATGAACATAAAATAGAGTGCAATTAATAATTATAATTATTATTAATTGAAATCGAAATGAAATTAATAATATGAGTTTTATAAATTTAATAATTTAACTAAGTGTAAATAATTGGATTAATAGTTATTTTTTATTTCTTGTAGTGCATGATGTTTTAAGTAGTAACAGTCTATCAAATAAAGGTTTCTATTCTATGGCGTGTAATCATTATTTATCATTGTTTGTATGAAACAAATAAAGAGGTTTTTGTTTTGTTCAGTAGTCTTTTAAAGGTAAAGTCTGGAGTTCATTAACCGATCACTAGAAGAATGGACTTGAACAATGATTTGGATGAAACTTTAAATCGTGAGATAAACCATGTCATGTGTCGCAAGTCTGCTGGAAGGAATTTGTTTTGAAATAATCAGCAATTAAAGAAAATGACAAATACAGATAGCAGAGGTCAAGGTCTTCTATCTGTATTTGTTATTTTCTTTTATAATATTAAAAATTTAAAAAATTAAAAGCTATATTTTTTTTGATAACAATTAATTGTTTTCTTTCCTTCTAGAATGTAGCTATCTTGGACATAGCTGAGAATCTCGGTGAGGATACAGCTGAGCGTTTGAACAAAGTTTATGGCGACAAGGTGGTGTTCATCAAATGTGACGCGAGCAAGGAAGAAGACATCACGAGCGCTTTCAACTCTGTGCTCGCGCAGTTGAAACAGATCGATGTCATCATCACCAATGCTGGCGTTATGGTGGATACGCCTGACGCGTGGAGGACAGCTGCTGATATAAATTTTGTAAGTGCTCATATTGATTCCCATGTATAATGTGCTCTCTTTTCTCCTTTCACCCCTGTTTAACTTAAGAAACGATTTAAATTTCTTTATGACTCACAGGTTTTTTTTTAGGATATCAGATATAACTTGAGACTTAAATTGCCAATGTATTCAACTACGTTCCGGGACAAGTCCTTTGCTGTCCAGGCCGCTCGTCTATGGAATGCATTGCCAATATCAATAAAATGTGCGCAATCAGTAATTGTATTTAAGAGATTTGTGAAGGAATATGTATTACATAATTATCTCTGCAATCATATTTTCGTTTTTAGCTGTATTATATTTAGTCGTCACTTATCTATAATCTATATACACATATAAAATTAGAAACTGACTAACTGACTGACATATCAATGCACAACCAAAACTACTGAGGTAAGGAACGTGAAATTTTGCACAAGGTTCTTTTTATGACGTAGGCGAGCCCTCCGGCATAGCAGTCAGGGCCACTAATCACTAGACCAATAGGCCAATCATATATAATATATAACATAAATGGTTCTTAGAGGTTCGGTGATGAAAACTATCTACTGTGTATTTATGTACACAGTCACACAACTCACACATAAAACATAAAAAGATAATACTTACATATTATATATCCTATGTATTAATTTATTATTAAAGTAAAGCGCTTGCCTGGATATATTGATATATATCCATGCAAGCGCTTTACTTTATTTAATTTATGTCATCACCACAACTCTCAAAATGGTGAAGGAAAACATTGTGAGGAAACAAGCATATCCTTGACCTAATATATTCGAAGACATGTGATTCATTAGACTGGACTGGCCCCGCGTAGTGGATTACGGCTCAGTCCCTTTCCTAGAGAGAAGGCCTAAGTCCTAGCAGTGGGAATATTTTAGGTTATAGAAGGTTGATTATGCTGTACTATATTATAAAACCAAGTCCCCTTGTCGCGATAAACTCAAAAACAACTGCACAATTTTTTATGCGGTTAATTCAATAGACATAGCTAGTTATTCAATTCAGCCATGCATATAATATGCATTAGATAAAATTCGAGAACTTTTAAGATTTGAAACACCGTGGCAATAAAAAAAATCGTGAATACTTAACCAGCTTTGACCCGTTACTTTCTTTCCAGCAAGGAGTAGTATCATTCACGTTAAAAGGCGTCGAGCATATGAGGAAAGATAAAGGTGGACTTGGAGGGACTATTATCAACATTGCGTCAACCGCTGCTTTGTCTAAAGTTCCAGCATTTCCAGTTTACTGTGCCGCAAAAATGGCTGTCCTGCACTTCAGTCAATGTTTAACGGTAAGTTAAGTCTGTTTTTCATAGGCCCAGTTTCTGACACAGATACAGTACTGTATTACTTTTCCGACGTGACTACTGGGTCTGCTTAGGAGACAGTAGTACAAAGCTACTGTGTTACTAGTACTGGCCTGGTGTTACTGACTCATTGCGATTTCACGAGGCCAGTAAAATGGGTGATCAGTGTGATATAAATTTGAAAAAAATTACGACTATTGATATTGCTCCTTGGTGAACATTTGATGGAAATTCTCAAAAGCCAGAAGAAAAATAATAAGGACAAAAATCTGTCTATACGTCCACTGTCCTTCGGCACTGACCGGTTACTGCATAGATTATACATATAAATTCTCAGGTTACTGTTTAGTTGCGTTCATATGGAGTGAGTGACGACCACTGGGCTGTGCTTGTGAAAGTGGGGGAAGGTCAGTAAACAGCAGAAACGAAAAATTTAAGTAGCTGACAAACAGCAACTAACCGGTCAGTACTGGCTCAACTTTGTTTTCACGGACCCAGTAGCTGTCACATATTGACTGTTCATCACTGACAGCAAGCTACTGGGCCTGTGAAATCGTTGCATTAGACCAATATTTTCGTATGTCAAAATTTGTTATTAACAGTAATGTATATAGATATTAATTTGTTTTCCTTTTTAAAGGTAGCATGAATAAGTAGGTAGGTACCTTGATTATGCATTGTACAGAGGGGGTTCCGGGATGGTCTTTTAAGAAGTCACGGAGTCCCTTTCAATGTGCGATTAACAGGGTCGTTAATTTTTTGGTAAAGTAAGAATCCCACACTCCCTGGTCTTCTCCAAAAGCAAAGAAAAAGGTACCTAGATATCGTGAAGAATGGACAATAAAACTTGACACTTTCTCTTTTCAAATATCGAAGTTTTGTATAAGATTTCATATTAATTGATGACTGTGTGGGGACGATACACTCAGCGTAAAACTATGTATTGTGTTATTATTAACAATGATTGTTTAAGTCTTATACGCGATGCAGCGATAATGCTTAACAATTTGATAGTTATACAACAAATATAGCTAGAACCAAAAGGGCCCTGAGGCCCTACCTGAACTGAACTGTCAAAAGGACGGAGCAATATAGAGTGTATGACTCCATCCCTCTTTCTCGCTCGCGCGACTAACATTTTAACTTCATAGTAAGGTCTCTGTTCAAAACATCTGATGAAAAGTCACGAAGGAAATGGCTAGACTAACTGGATAGGTTAATTTCATACTAACTGGAAAGTAGGCCTCATATCAGTGAGAGAATTTGAGGTTGTGGATAACATGCAACGACCTTAAAGCCAATAGTCGCCTCATGCTTGAACTAGCGCACCAAAACAATTCTGTCAACTAGCCGAGGTACGGGGAGCGGGGCACTACGGTCTGATTGGTTTGATTGGTACGGGGCGGGGGATACTGCGTTCTGATTGGTCAAGACATTAGATCTATAATCATATGTGATGACAGACATGCGTCGCCTGTTATTAGACGTCTAGTGGCTGTAAGGTCGTTAATAACATGTATTCGAAGACATATGACATCCACCAACCCGCTCTGTGGATTACAGTCCATTTATTCTCCTAGAGAGGAGGCCCAGTAGTGAGAACATTAAAAGGCTAATTAGACTATGCTATGCTATGGATTGTTATCCATACATGAAACGAACGAACGTTGATACGAATTTTTGCACACCTTAGGGAGCCTGTTGCCCAGGGGCCGCTACCGCCGTATCAGATGTATTTATGATACGGGTATCATTGATACGGGGTATCATTAAACATCTGATACGGCGGTAGCTGCTGCCTAGATATGACATACATAACTATCGGGCTTAAAATATTATTATATAATCCAACTGACCCGACAGACGTTGTTTTATCTTAGCTTTGAACTGTCAAACGTGCGAAGGGTAAGTAGTAGTAGTTTTCAAATGTCTTAAAGCGGAACCCGGGGCCCTGGGACGAAGGCACGAAGGAACAGGAGTGGGTTTTTAGTCAGTAAAAGTCTGACACTATCTCCCGTTCGGCCTAAGAGCGGGGATGTCATAAGATGATTTTCCCACACAATAAAAAAAAAGTCTTAATTTTTTTTTACAATATCCTTTTTCTGACAATAACAAACACAACAGAAATAGTACACTTTGATAAAAGTGGAAATTTCCACGTTTATAAAACGACGTTTACGTCTATACACTTACGAAGAAATAAATAAACGGGGGTCGACCAGCGTCTTGTGGGGGTCGCTTTGCGCCCAACTTACGATATAATAAATTGTGGCAGGGGCGGGCTTGCGCACTAGTATGTAAAACAGTAAATTGCCTGTCTAAATGCGCTAGGGAAATAGGTATTCATTTTTATAGATATAATAAATTATTATCGGTTATTTACTATCTTTCAACCATTAACTAAAGCAATGCAATTCTTGTGCTATAATATTATTCTCTAATTCTCGATTACAGGAGGCACCATTCTATGAAAATACAGGTATTAGGGTTCTAACAATATGTTTTGGACTAACTGATACTCCGCTGTTGCACAACTTGGTAGAGAAGGCATATGACCCAATTGTTGGAATGGCTTTGGCAAACAAGGTGGTGACTCACGGGATTATGTTTCAGAAGTAAGTTTTTCTACCTATTGAAACAGCAATACAAAAAATATTCCCGTCCATTTTTATGGTTACGTACCTCAAAAGGAAGAACCTGAACCCTTATAGGATCACTGTCCGTGTCCGTCCGTCTGTCTGTCTGTCTATCTGTCTGTCAAGACCATTTATCACGTAAACCCGTGAAGGTACCGAGTTGAAATTAAAACCATATACGTAAAAACAAGATACGGCCGTTTATGTCACAAAAACCGTATATTTCGACACTCTCAAGGTAATCAAAATTCATAGGGTACTTCCCGTTGACCTAGAATCCTGAAATTTGGCATGAAGCTTAATATAGCTTATAATACTTAGCGTTTGGCGATACTAACAGAAAAGTAATTTATCTAACCCCATAGCTCCGCTACAGTGGGAAAACATCCTTTTATTTTTTGAAAAAATAATAGCCTTAGACCTAGATGCTACGGAGGTACTTCTAAACAAACTTGAACGACTGCAGAATTTGTGCATCCGCTTTATTTTTGGTCTCCGTAAGTACGACCACGCGTCGGAATTTCGGACCAGATTAAGGTGGCTGCCAATTCGGCGTCGGCGAGATACACATATACTATCTCTTCTCTACACTATCCTGTATAACCCTAATGCTCCTCAATACCTTCGTGAACGCTTTGAGTATCTCGTCCCTGGGGGTAAACTCTGTCGCACTGCCTCTTCTCTTCTCCTTCGTACGCCGCGTCACACTTCCAGCCGCTATGGCGGTTCCTTTTCTGTAACTGCAGTGCGTCTCTGGAACTCTCTACCACACTCCCTTCGCGGCAGCCCTTCTCTGGATGTCTTCAAGAGGAAACTAAAATAACACTTCCTTTCATTATTGACATAATATTAATATATATATATTAGTATGTATTTATATTATAATTATATATTTGTATAATATAATTATATTTTAGATTTAGTTATTGCAAGGATTATATTGTGCACTGGTTCCTACCCTCGAATGTATTCTCACTCTGTAACTCAAAGGTTTGCTGGGAGAAAATTCATTGTTAAGTTAAGCTCGCCTTTGTACATAAACTGTATTATCTCCGTGTACTATGTATGTTTTTGTGTACAATAAGAATTAAGAATTAAGAGCCTTTTCTTATGAAACTAGTGGTGGATGATAGATGCTTATGGTGGTGGTTTCATTTAGATACATCCTCTTAGACTGGAAGCCCAAACTAAGATAACAGGAACAATATGCCTACTGTGGTCTTCCCGTCCGTTTTCAAGGCTAGATTGATTAGGCTCTAAATAAACTAGTGCTCTTCACCATTACCGATTGTATCACTGCTTACCATCAGGTGGGATCGCAGTCAAGCACTAGTTTATATCAATTTAAAAAACAAGGCTAAGTAAATGATGGTATAAAATGCATTTATATTGTCTTTTTTCAGACCGGCATCAGCAGTTGCAGCTATGGTTGAAATGTTCAAAACAGGTGCACCAGGATCAATTTGGTTCTCTAATGCCAATAAACCAGTTGTAAATATTACACAAGTAATAGAGGATGTTTTTACTAAAGATTTCAGGAAGCTGATGTTACCTTAGTATTAAATAAGTAAATAAACGATTATATATCGTCCTTGTGTTTCTTTCTTGTGATTAAATAGAGTTTTAGTCGCCAGAGTTCCTTGTGGTGTTCGGACGTAAAGAATGGCACCATCCCATGTCCTTCCGTGGGTTTTGTAAGAGGCAAAGGATGCTAAGAATCACCGGACGAGATCCGGCTACACCTTAAAAGAAAAATGACTAGATCTGGCAAAATATAACACGCGTACACTGAGGACTGACAAGAAGATCACCGAACTTGAGGAGGAATTGAGCGGTTTAAATGAAATATTGTAGGATTATCTGAAGTCCAAAGACATGGGGAGGACACGATGATTCTCAAATCTGGTAACCTGCTCTATTTTTGGGAGGGTAACCAGCAGTACCAGGGTGGTGTCGGGTTTTTCGTCCACAAGTCCTTTGTGAACAATGTGGTGAAGATCGAGAGTGTGTCGACCAGGGAATACCTTATAAATCACATGGCTTGGCGTATTTTATACTTTTGTTCTTTTTTACTTTGTGTTTATAACCGTTGGGATGTGTCTGTCCCGAATAAAAGTATTTCTATTCTATTCTATTTTTTATGCAAAATCCCCACGGATCCCAGATTTAATTATTTGAAGCCAACTTGAAAACTATTTACAGCTCGACTGTACTGAAATTAAGTTATTATCATAATTGAAGCCTTAAAAGTCCAAAAATGACTAAAACTTTGGCAAATATCACTTATCAAAGGTTTAATTTTTTGTTTCTTTTGCTAATACTTCATACAAAATGTGGTCTCGGGCAGCAAAAAAAAAACTAAGCCTGATGTACAAATGACTACAAAAATAACCGTTTCTTATCAGCTATTTAAAAAGGTATGATTGTCAATACTTTTGCCTGTTTGACAGGGAAGAGAAGAGTTTTATGGGCAGGAAGTAAAATTGCAAGACAGTCGTCAGCGTTAGTAAGTTTTAACTCTACGTCGCACAAGCTCATGTTTTGTTAACTAATTAACTGTTGCCGAATATCTTGCTCTTGTGGTGTGTTGTGCCTTCCTAAGTACTGACTGTGGCTGGATATTCTAATCCTGAATATTCTGAAATAATGTACAGTTACGCACTATGTGACGGTAACGTTGCTGAGGCGCGGAGAAAATGTCAACTCTGCTTTCCTAACCGGCGACTCATACACACTAGTGTCTTCAGTGGTTATCTAAAAATGTCAGCTTCCAAAAAAGCAGTCATATTGACGCTAGTCGTACCAGGAGATACAAAACAGATCACATGACGATAAATGGTCCAAACAAATAGCAAAGTGGACGGGCCTGAAAGGCAAATGCAGACAGGGAAGATTTCGTGTTCACGAAGACACAAGGAGGAGTTGGGATTATGATTTAATAGAGAAGAAAAAATAAAGAAAAAAGTCAAGAAGTTCCCCAGTCGCATCAAGGAAGCAGACATCAGCGTAGTCTGGAATAGGTAGAAGAAGAGACTGATGAAGAGTAACTTTAGTTGAGAAAGGCGAGAACTTCTGGAGACGTTTTAGTGACTGACACGAGCAAAACACCCTCTTGCTTACTTTCGCGATGTGACCATTCCAGGACAGGTTACAGTCTAGGAAGACACCTACGAAGACTATATGAGACTCATTAGTAACCACATTTTATCCTTTTTTTTTATAAGTGGCCAGTACCCATGATTTTTGAATAAACATGTTTGATGGCACCACTGTGATAATAAATAGTAGAGGTCAGTGTTTGATGCACATACATTTTGTGTATTCTTTTTTTTCAAAATAAAGGTTTTTGAAGTTCCAAATTCAAATCTCATTATTCCCTAGGGATCGTCCATACTAAATTATCTCCCTAGGGACAGAATGACTTGATTTAAGTATTAGTTGATGATTGTATGACACATAAAAGGGCATTATCGAGCGTAAAAATAACCTTGATAAAAGTTTGTATCTTTATTATTATATAATTTTGTCAATGATAGCAAAATATTTATGATTCAATAATAATTGAAAGAAACAATATTTAGTTTCCTAACAAGTGAATTGTTAAAATAATGGCGCAGTGGAACGCGTCAAAACAGTTTTAATAACTGGAGGTGCGTCAGGCTTGAGTATCCTTCTTTTTATGACGTCTCACATTATGGACAACGGTTGATCAGAGACTCTACCACGAGTCCTTAACGTGATCCATTTGACGACCAAAACTGTACTGTCAAAGGGATTGACTTTTATAGGGTGTATAGCTCCATCCCTCTTTCTCGCTAGCTAGTAGCATTTTTTCTGACGGGCCACTCCATCTCGATCTGGGTGGAGCGAAAGGGAGTGTCTAACTTTTACTGACTAAAACCGATCTGTGTTTCTTCAGTTATTCGTTGCGGTCCAAGACCACGGTCACTCTTTTAAACAATTCTGCAGCCCTGGCAAGAATTGGTTCTGACGGGTCCATGGACTTTATTGGACTTTTTTTAGCGAGCTTCCCATTGCTTTCCGTTTGCAAATCCGCAACTACAGAAAGTCAAGCGAGAACTACACTAGACCGACGCACACGTGGAGCACGCCTATTTGTACGTAGCTGGTCATCTAATGTAGCTTTGCAAGTCTAGTTGCCATATAAAATGTATGAAGATCGACGCGCCCAGATGCATACGAGGCATACGTGGCCTCATTATCATTATCATCATTTCAGCCGAAAGACGTCCACTGTTGGACATAGGCCTCCCCCAAGCGTCTCCACAACGACCAATCCTGTGCGTCTCGCATCCACCACATTCCCAAAGTTTACGTAATGACTCATTGAAGTTTTATAGTGCTGTCTCATGTGCGGCCACGAGGTGTGTAAGTAAAGTAACTCAATTCAATATGGCCATTAAGTTGGTCACGTTATTGTCAACTGACATCAATGTGACAATTTACGACACAGATAATCGATTCAAATGATACCAACGTGAGAAATAACTCGACTAAATATAATTAAACTAACTAGTCTGTATTTAAAGTTCTGTTATAACTAAACAGTAATTTGACTAGTGAAAAATATGTAAGAATAGATAAATGTAGGAATATTTAGTTAAAAGAGGGGTCTATTTTCCAGCATGGCCAATCTCTCTCCTTTCGTTCAGTCCAACCAAAGGTTATCAATAAAATATTGCCCTAAGCGATAAGACCACCTATGGTAGACTTGTTTTTACTAATGTTGTCTTGTGTTATTTTATGAGGTGTACAATAAAGTACTTAACTGTATATATAACGGACTGATTAAGAATGTGACAAACTACACGTCATAAACTCGTCGATAACATTCAAGTATTTAAATAACAATCTTAGAATATACTAACCTTTATTAGCGATTCTGTCGTTACAATATGGCGGAGTGGGACGCTAAAGACAAGATATTTTTGATTACCGGAGCAGCTTCTGGGCTAGGAGCTCTGTACGCGCAGGCTTTCCTAGAACAAGGTGCAAAGGTAACTGTTTAATATAGTCTTACTAATATTAATTTATATATATGCGAGCTAATTTATTTAAATTGCTAATTCATTTAAATAACCTTCTTAAATAAACAATGTTTTTTAAAATAAAAATTGGTTGGTAGCTTTGGAACGCTAGCAGCGGAATGTATATTATACTTTTAAAATATTGTATAAACTAGTAAGTGGTACAAAATACAAACCATTCAATTTAATTATAACATAAAGAGAGTGTAATTATTATTCATTTTCAATAGTATGACATCAATATTGTGAGTTTTATTTTAATAATTTAATTATCGGTTTAATATATTAATTACTATTTTTAATCACATTATTTTTATGTTGGTAAGAGTCAATAATATTACTGCTTCTATGTCATTACATAAATTCACTTGAAATAAGTAAAGAGATATTTTTTATTTAATTTAGTAGTATTTTAAATGGCTTGTTTAAAAATATTTTTTAACCAAATATGTCTGAACAACTAAAAGAATTTAGGTGAAACCCTTCCTCAAATAGGGGTAAAAGATGACCTGGAATAGCTTTACTATGCTTATATACTCAAAGTTTTGGTTTTTGTATAGTTTCAAATTTTCACGCGTTCGAAGGGACCGGCAGAAAGTATTAAATTAACAAAGTAAACGCTAAGGAATTTTCTTTAACACTATAAGTAGTTATTTTTTGGTCCTTATAGAATGTAGCAATCCTAGACATTGCCGAGGAACTGGGTAAGGTGACAGTCGAGCGCCTGAACAAAGCTCACGGCAACAAGGCGGTGTTCATCAAATGTGACGTGAGCAAGGAAGAAGACATCACGAGCGCGTTCGACTCCGTGCTCGCGCATTTCAAGCAGATCGATGTCATCATCAACAATGCTGGCGTTATGGTGGACACGCCTGACATGTGGAGGACAGCTACTGATATAAATTATGTAAGTGCTAATGAAGCCTATGTGTCTCCATTTCTGTTGGTGACCCCAACTTTCAGTTTTATTAGATGCATCTGAATATGAGTACTGCTTATGCAATCTTCAGAATTTATTCATTGTTTTTGAATTCTTTTTTTTATTTCTTCTTTTAAAGCATTTGTTCTTAGAAATTTAGTCTGTTGATAGGCACCACGAAACCCTTTGATAAACCTAGTTGTAAGAATATCTGGTTTTAGACGTCTAACGACTATCGAAGAATTTATAATCACAGGTGGGATGCATGTGCTTTCTGAAAGCATCTTCTTCCTGCCCTTGTCCCGTTTTATTTGGGATCGGCGCAACACGTTTTTTTCTTCCATTCTGTACTGTAACTCGTCACGCTATCACTAACTCCCTTTTCTTTCATATCACTTCTCACACAATCAATCCGTTTTTTCTTTGGTGTCCCTCTCCCTCTCCATCCATCCACATCTAAACTCATAACTCTTTTTAGTAACTTTAGTGCTTTCTGAAGTAAGTGCATCAATCATAGGCTACTTATTTTCCCGTCGGAGAAACATATTGATCTGTATCGACATTTTTATTGCCATATAGGAACTAAAATTTAAAATCCTGCATCACAACGACGAACGTATACAACAGCCTGAAATGAAATATCGGGTGGTTTCCCGGATAGCCACAACACCAGTCGAAGGATTTTCCCTTTTACCGGAGGTTCTGCATAATTCTAATGTCCCAGGGGGTTAGACTATGGTTGCAACATCGCGACAAAAAAACGATTATTTTTCTTATATTAATTTAGATTCTATTAACATTTATATCCAATCAATATTATAAACACTTAACTAAAATACACTAAAACTATATATACACTAAATGCTACTTCTAACTAAAATATGGCGTCATAAAACTCCTCCGCCTAGCTGTCAAATGGAAGTGTGCCCAAAAGGCTGGCGGCATTGCCACGCTGTATGGCAATGTTTAATCTCTGACCGAGGTTTAGTAAGTTAAAATTAAAAAACCGTGATAAGGCTTTAACTCCTTTAACCAATTACATTCTTTCCAGCAAGGTGTAGTATCCTTCACATTAAAAGGCGTCAAGTATATGAGGAAAGACAAAGGTGGACTTGGAGGGACAATTATCAACATTTCGTCAAGTGCTGCTTTGACAAAAGCTCCAGCTTTACCAGTTTACTATGGCTCTAAAATTGCTGTCCTGCACTTCAGCCAATGTTTAGCGGTAAGTTATTTAAAGTTTACCGGATTCAGCCGATAAAATCTAAGTTAAATAATTTATTTAAATTAGACCAATTAATGAATTTTTGAATGTCAAAGTTACAAATTTCATATTATTATTACCGTTGTAATTGATCGATACTCGTACATGTAACATATCGAGAAGTATGGACAAGAAACTTCATACTATCTCTTTTCAAACAATTATTTTGAATTCATTTGTTAGGTACTAAATTGTGAAGATGATCGGTACAACCTACACTTAGAATAACACTACTGTACAGAGTTATTATCGACTAGCTAACTGACCCTTTGCCATTTTACCTACTGGGTGACAAACATTTTTGGCCTTAAAATATAATTCAGAAATAATTTAGCTTTCTCTTGGTAAAAGAATTTTTAAATATCAATTTTGTAGTTCGAGAGATTACTTACTACAAACAAACTTACAAAATTTACTTCTTTGTAATAATAGTGTAGATGTGTTTGATGTAATAATACATGAATAAAACTGATACGCGCGACATGCTCGCTTAGCAAACAATAAATCAGATAGGTTGGTACCAGGGGCGTCAGCTTTCAGAAAACCTCATGGGTACTTATACTCATTTCATGACTCGAAAAAGAGGCGAAGTGTGAGAAGAGAAATGCACAGTGGTCGACCGACAAATAAATAAATGTCTTACTTACATACTGCGGAACAACGAAGGTACCACAAACACCCAGACCCAACACAAATATCTGTTTCATCAACAAACATTTATGTTGGTGCGGGAATTGAACCCGCGACAATTGCGTCTCAACCGGCGCTAGAAACCACGGCGCAAAACGGGTCATCGGGTAATGAAAAAACGCCCATCCCTAAAAGGTGATTACTGATCTGTTAATCTCATGGGTGCCCGAGCCCCTGAGCACCCATGGAGTCGGTGCCCCTGGTTGGTACTGATAATATTATAAATGATCCAACTCAGTTATTTACCTTTCTTCAACCATTACGTAAATACCATAATAATCGATCCTATAATGTTCCCACTGCCTGCGGTCCTATAATCTTGAATTTTTGGTTCTAGGACATGCCGGTTGCACGATGTTTTCCTTCGTCATTAACAATAACGATTTCTTATGTTATTCTCTATTTTTCGTTTGCAGGAGGTACCATTCTACGAAAACACAGGTATTAGAGTTCTAACTATGTGTATAGGACCAACTGATACTCCGCTATTGCAAAACTTGGAAGCGAGGGCATATGAACCAAAAATTGGAGAGATTTTGGCCAATAAGGTTGTGAGTGAAGGGATCAAGTTTCAGAAGTAAGTTTTATACTCCAGTTTAATGTTACGCTCTTTTGAAATTTGAATAATACCTATAAATAAAGTATCCATTCATTTTTAATCTCTTTAGATTCTAATATATATATATATAAATATGTATATATATATATGTGTATATGTATGTATATGTATATATATTTTATTCTGCATGATTCGGCTGTATATTCTGTACTGCCGGCTGTATATTTTATCAAGTACTCGTTTATAAAAAAAAATTATTCAATAAAAAAAAGCAAAATATTGTCCCACACTAGGAACGACTTTGAAGGATTAATGACATGATTTATATTTGTATAATGTCTAAATATTTTGATATCTATTCTTAAGCCGATGGTGGATGATGCATACTAAGGGTGGTGGTTTCATTTGCTGCATCCTTTAAGACTGGAGCCCACCCGATCAAGTTAAGAATAAACTAGGCCCATGATGAGATGGTAAAGAAATACATTTTGCTTATTTTCAGACCGGCATCAGCAGTTGCAGCTATGGTTGAAATGTTCAAAACGGGCGCACCGGGATCAATTTGGTTGTCCAATGCCAATAAACCAGTTGTAAATATTACATCAGTTATTGATAGTGCTTTTATAGATTTTATGAAGCTTCTGTTACCATAATATTGTATTACATAAATAAATTATTACTCGTACCTTTGTGCCTATTGTCTTTGTGTTTTTAGTTTCAATTACTTATGTAAAACAACACACATACTAAGACCTACATTTACCTTCCCTTCCCCCTTCCTCCCTCCCTTCCTACCTTTCCTTTTCCCTTTTTTCCGTTCCTTACTATTTTGACTTAGGTTGTACCTACGCTTAGTTTCTGTAAATGTTCATCCTGTCCACATTATGAGATACTGAATTCTATATCTATCACTATTCAAAAGGAACGCAGAAACTCAAGAACCTTGACTGTGGTTACAAAGTTTATATTTTTATTATGATAATATTTCGTCAACTGATTGCATAGCATTAATGATAGCTTGAGATACAGTATCTTGTATCTGCATAGCTGTCACAAGATTTAACTATCGGTCGTTGAAACAAACACTTTTTAGTACCTTATCAGGTGCATTGTTGGAATAATGGCGCAGTGGGACGCTAAAGACAAAACATTTTTAATAACTGGCGGTGCTTCAGGCTTGGGGGCTGGGTTTGCGGAGAGTTTCCTAAGACATGGAGCAAAGGTACGTACACATTACATGCATCCGTATCCGCAACAAATTAATGCGTATCTTTAACGGATGCGGATTTATAACTGCGACAGATAGACATGTGAAAAAGTGGGCGAGCCAGCAGAGTGGCGCGTGCGTGGGGCACGTGTTACCTACATAATATGCTATTATCGTTTGCTTACTGACACTGACCCGTAGGAAGCATTGGTGACAAGTTTCTACGGGTTTTGTTTTACTTATCGACGTGATTTCAACTGTGAATCCTTTAGTGTTTGTTTACTCTGTTTTTTCAATATTCGGATTATTATTAGTATTATTTTTTCATTGACATTTACGTGATAAATAATATAGTAAGTCAAAGCAATTATTGCCCAAACAGAGAGTGTTTTGCCTTTTTTGTACATTTTTATCGTTTTTTGATTTTTCAATATTTATGTAATTATTGTATTATTATAATACTGAAACAAGCGCTCCATGAACCATATTAAAAATAAAGTTTCTGTTTCCGACTATTAAATGCATTTAAAAATACTCGGAAACAGAAACTTTTTTTTAGTGTGTTATTGGTGAAAAATGCGTCCTCCTTTCCTCACACAATTTTCTATTACATGGCAAATGCAGAGTTCAATTTCGATTGAGCCAAGTCGTTTTGTAATAACTTGATGCGCGATGTAATAAATAATCCTGAAATGCGCATCCGCATTTGCGGATGTCGAAATTTTGGCATCCACAATAACTTTAGTACACATTATAGACCAAGTAGGTCTGTTCCTGAAAATTGATTATGATAAGAAACGTCAAAATATACACAAACGATCGTACTCATTTAAACCACTTGGATGGTTTTCCAAATGGTTCACGATCTGCTATACATACCTAGAGTCATGGTCGATTTGTAGACCCAAGATATAGAATGAGTCGTTAATTTTCGGATACAAATATTCTAGAAGTAAATTTAAACCACATTTCAGAATGTAGCTATCCTGGACATTGCCGAGGAGCTCGGCAAGGCGACAGCCGAGCGTCTGAACAAAGCTCACGGCAACAAGGCGGTGTTCATCAAATGTGACGTGAGCAAGGAAGAAGACATCACTAGCGCGTTCGACTCCGTGCTCGCGCAGTTCAAGCAGATCGATGTCATCATCAACAATGCTGGCGTTATGGTGGACACGCCTGACATGTGGAGGACTGCTTCTAACGTTAACTGGGTATATTAACACGAAGTTAACACGTAGGAACAGAAGTGAAACTAAGTTTGTAATTTTTCCAGATTAACTTCAACCAGCGGCTAATCTCGCGTGGAATTTGTGCTTCTCCTATTATAAATTATAGCCTATGTGTCTAATCTAGAATATAAACTATCCTGGTACAAAACATCCATATCCGTTCAGACTCAATCGTCTGAACAGATTTGGATTTGTTGGATCAGATCGCGTGAAGAAGTAACACACATCATGACAGATATACTTTAACTTTTGTCTTTATAATTGGAGGTGATGTGATAAGTGACAAACTTCTTTTAATTTCTAGCAAGGTCTGGTTTCCTTTACGCTGAAAGGCGTCCAGCACATGAGGAAGGATGAAGGTGGAGCTGGTGGGACCATTATAAATATCTCGTCAATAGCTGCTTTGACTAGAGTTTCGTTTTTGCCGATTTACAAAGGATCAAAAATGGCTGTCCTGCACTTCAGTCAATGTTTAGCGGTAAGTTGTATTTGGGTATGTCGAATGTTTTGCGGTATGGCCAGCCAATATTAGTGGCGAGTTGTTTTGGTGTATCTTACATGTATTGCAAGTTATTGAAACAATTTCACATCTATATATATATAAAAATCAATGCCACTTTTCGTTGTAATTTTATAACTCAAGAACGGGCTCACCTATCCAAACCAAATGTTTAGGCTTTGTTCGGACTATTTAGTAGATGGTTTATGTGAAGTTTGCACAAAATCGGTCAAGCGGTTCTTCATTTATCACATTAATGCACCCGTGCGAAGCCGGGGCGGGTCGCTAGTTACGAATAGTTTGCTTATCAAATCCTCCATAACATAAAATATTGATTTTAAGCAGATTGTAACTACCGTCCTCTATATAGTACATAGATAGGTGTTTTTGCCAACTTATTTACTCACTTAATATAATATGTAGCTACATATTACAAAACATTACCCTCCTTCTGACAGACAACAGGCAGCTTTTAGGTAGTTGAGTAAAAATTTAATGATTTTGTTGTTGGTTACCAAGAATACTGTCTCCATATGCCAGGCTCAGATTTCTGTTGCAGAGGCTATGATAATCTCCGCCAATTCTTATTTCCAGATGGATCCATTCTATGAAGATACAGGCATAAGAGTTTTGACAATGTGTTTTGGAGCTACCGATACTGCCATACTGCAAAATTTAGAAACAAGAACTTATCATCCAAAACTTGCGAAGATTTTGATTGCAGCTGTTGCGACAAATTATGTTTGCCAAAAGTAAGTAATTTAGAGGTACATTGTACTTATGTTGGTGATATTGGAGAATATTCCGAGTAAGACTGCTAATGCTTTTGCTCCATGATATTAAATCGTTTCAGGGTGGAGTCGGCAGTTACTGCACTGGTCGAAATGTTCAAAATTGGCGCCCCAGGATCAATCTGGCTTTCTACTGACAACAAACCAGTTCGAGAAATAACTTCAGCTATTGATCGCGCATTCACTGATTTCGAGAATTTGTTAAAATAAAATCTATGTGAATAAATTATTCTTCTATCGACTGTGATCGACCATGTGATCCGTTTTTTAGTTTTTATCTTAAACTTATACATACCTATTTACCAAATCATGTAACTGGGTTGACAGTAACATCAGGCGGGCAATATTTCCTATTCTCACGATATAAAGACGGACGGAACACCACGTCAATAAAACTCTGATCCCTTGGCCTGGGGCCCAAGTCTACTATTTTTATAAATTCGTCATTCCAACACGACTCCATTGTCATTTTTCTAAAAGTTCGTAAACTACTAATTCATAATTATCGATCATTGATCGGTCAATGGTCTCGTAATAGTGTTGTGGTAGAATGACAATATCGAGATCATAAAAAGCAAAGACTGCACAATGACGTTCTAATTAGTACACGGATCAAAGGAACTGTCAAAATTTTAGAAGATTACCGCATACGTCAGACATTCATTTGTCAATATGTACGAGATTACCATTCTATGCAAGTGCTTTCAATGGAATGTCAGTGGTTGATCATTGGAAAGTCATAATGGCGCCATTATATTAATAGATTGCCGAACTTGTCAAAATCACCAATTATGAAGTCAATGATAGACAATTCTGACACTATTGTAATAGCAGACTTGAGGCCCTGTAGAACTACAAATTGGACACCATGGTCTGAAATAAAATATTTATTATTATTAATTGTTATATATATTATGACAGACTTTAATAACTAGGACCTGAACCTAAGGAAAATAGAGGTTTGTTCTATGAAAAACAAAGAAAAATTTTCTATGATACATTTAGTTGGCAAAATTAAATTTACTGACAATGTCTTGATACCTACCTCTGCCTTTAGATGAGACCTCTCGTCAAAATAAATAAAAATAAAAAAGCCTTTTATTTCTTGCTACACACAATAAAGGAGACAATTTCTTTTGTTTGGGGAATAGGCCCACCACAAATTGTGGCGTATAGCAATAAAATGCACGTTATTTTATTCCTTATAATCTCTAGATTACAGTGATAATATCAGCAAAACTTTATCTAACCGGAATACTGTGAAATACGTCAGTCAAAACATGACCCCTAAAATCTCACAAGAGTGGTTGTCTAATGAGTGGATAAAGTCTCCTTGGTATTTTAGATTAAAATAGTACCCTGTTCAATAATATACAGTATAAAACAAAATCACGTCTATACTACGTGACAGATTTTGATGGGATTTAGACGATTTGATAGACTTATTCATGAAAATGGATTAGATGTATTCATTTCGAAATAGCGCGGCTTTTACCGACCATTGACTGTAGATCTAAAATAATGTGATGTATTATAAGCTGATTGTGTAAGGAGAAAAAAAAACACATTATAGGTACGTCACAAAAAGTATTTATTTCTGTTTATTTTAAAAGTCATCTCTTAAAAGCAGTATTTCATCTAAAAAAGATGCAAGTGGCTCAACCTCACTTTGATGCCACGACCAAGATAAAAACCACACTATACACATCACATGTGCACAGCAGCCAACAGTGCGTCTGCCCACTAAACAATTACAATAGTATCCAGCAAGAGTAGCTCTAATGTTAGTAATTGATGGGGTGGTGTCAACTAATATAAAAATATAATAAGCTTTCCTACTTGTGTGCCTTGATTGTATCCTACCTCGTAGAAGATAATTATTCGGGTCGGTTTACCTCGATTTTGAATTGTCCGGAGGCCGTGACATGCTCTCCATAGTACGAATGAGATTGTTTGATTTGATAAATTCCTAGAGAAAATAGAATTACGTCCGAGAATGTCAATTTAAGAAAATTATCCAGCTCTGGAAGATTACCATCAATACTGGCAAATTGTCTCTCTCACAACTCTCACTCTGTTTAAATTGTGCATTTCCAAACCATTTAGCTTCTTATATAAAGAAGCTAAGCAGAGTGTTTAGTTTTGCTTGAGCAATCGCTAATATCTGTTCAGCATAACAAAAGTCTCTGATTAACGTATGAAATCGATTTATTAATGCTGCAGCTATTTTAAAGTCATGTATGAGGTGGGATGATGCTGTATTGAAATATTCCTGACGGAACAATTTGAAGTCCCGTTTAAAACTGCAATTTACGACTTCAACCACCCACCTACACAAGGTCACAACGGATCTTATTGGCTGCAATAGTCAATAATTGGTGTTCACCAGCCTGTTTAGATTCAGGCATATAAGCCTTGTAACCATATTGTAACAATTGATACAATGGCTTTGTGGATTATGCACTGTATCTACAGATGCCATTTTCATAAAATCTTTAGAATAAAAATACGAAAAGAACAGAAGAAACATGCAACTATCTAATGATCGGAAACAATAATAATGTTGTCTGTTAGTGTCAAACTGATTGAAAATGGACCACAGAGCATCTGCAACGGGCTGTTAATTACGTTTCGTTCCACGGTGATTTTTAAAGTACGTTATTTGATATTTGTGTTAACCGTTAATAACAACATTAAAAACAAGTTCAATTTACCAATTAATTATTATCTCTTTAAACGCATTTAAAGCCGATGTTATTACCGCTGCGCACCGTAGTTACATATTTTTTTCACGTTTAAATAAACCTAAAAACGCTCCTAAACAACCATTTTTTGCCACAACACTTTTTACTATTATTTCATTATTCCGGTTAGATTTCTATATAATTTTTGGTTTGTTAATTATAATAAGATGATCACTTCTTTCATGTGTAAAATGATTAATATACGTTACCGTTTAATAGTGGGCCCAAAAAAAATTGTCTCCTTTACACTTATAATATTAAAACAGTTATGAGTATTTTTTTTTTTAATTATATATACATTTTTTTATTTTTTTTTTCTTTTTGCAAGAACCCCTCTCATTAGAAATTGAAGGCCTCCTCCAGGGATAACCACTGCTGTCTGTCTTCTGCTACTCTCATCCAGTGGGCACCTGCTACTTTTGTGATGTCATCTGTCCAGCGTGTATTTGGTCTACCCCTTTTTCTGTGGCCCGATGGTCCCAACCATGATGTTGCTATTTTAGTCCAGCGATTGTCGTTTAGTCTAGCCACATGCCCAGCCCATCGCCATTTCATTTTCTGAGCATAACTGAGTCCGAGTCCGTCAAAATACTCCTTCCAAATATCTGTACACTCATTCTTGACCAAGTACAAATAATCCCCAAATTAGGGTAAGCAGCAGAATGGTATTCCACTAAGACTAGTTTCTCTGGCCATAAGATCATCCTCCTCATTTCGTGTTATGCCCCTCCGTATGCCTAAAAGCCTTTTGGGGTACATCGAGTTAGATGGTGAATAGCACTTTTAGAATCTGGTTATTAAGGAATCCATAAAACAAAATTGTTTTTATTTATTTTCTTTAAAATAAAAATACGTAGCAGCAAACTAGAAATTACTCCTGTATTGTGGGTTTCTTTCATAATCATATAAACTCACACACACAAGACACCCAGGCAGAGGCGTATTTGCCGTATCAATTATACGGGGCCCCCGCGCTACAGGGGCCCCGATATGTTATCCACAAACTTCTCGTATTAATAAGAGGCCACTAGTAAATGAATAAGAAAAATATATGATAGGATAATAATAATAATAATTATCCGATTTTACATGATGACAAAACCATTTCTTCAATTTTTCGCAAGCTCGCATGTTTTCTAGTCAGTATCTCCATTTTGGCATATCGGGACTCTGACGCGCTGTCTCAAGGCATTGGTTCTGTGCTAGTAAGGCCTGTTTGGTACAAAAAAAAACGTCAAACATGTTTGATACTTCTGAGGGCCTAGCTACGCCACTGCACCCAGGCCCTATTTGTTCCGTGCGGGAATTGAACCCCCGACACTCAGCACAGCAGTAAATCACTCAACTCAAATTGCCTCTGCTATGGTTATATCATCTCCGTATAAATAGAGGAAATTTTCGCGATAGTCATGAACTGGATGGAGCTATTTTTTTGAGGATAATACCTAATCTGCTAAACCGCTATCACCGTCTTTGTTTTTCGCATAATCCGAATTAATCATATAACATTTTTTTTTCATTCATGTCTTCTTGTAGGTTGTAGAGACGTTGCTTTGTTTAGTTTCATGTTCCGGGTGTTGCGCGGCTGGCTGCACCGTTCCGAGCTGCTGGTGAAGCTGCAACTGCGCGCCCCTCCCGGCTGCGGCTGTTTCTGATATTTTTTGCTTGCTATTCAACACCGACTTCCAAATTTAAAGTTATTTTGATCGTGTTTTATTTTTGTTGCGAAGTCGGTTATTTGTTTTTATTTCACACTTTTTAGTTGTGATACACTTATAGCTAGAGTACCCATTTCTCATGACAATTCGAATAATGATCAGTTAGGTAGTTTATGCGCCAACTGAAAACATCACTCCACACATTTTTTACTGTTTTTTTTTTTTGTGAGTATAGATAGAATATGCATCGAAAATTAGAACTAATAGAGGTTTTTACTTGCATCTGCAATAAACATTGCAACATTAATTATTCAGCTTGTGTAAGAGTTTAATAACATAAAACATATCAGAAAAGGACTTATATTTTTATTATGACATAAGTTCTTCAGCTATTAAGAAGATTTTATACAGTATCTTGTTTCTATATACAAAGCAATCATAAGAAGATTTAACTGTCGGTCGTTGAGAGAAAACACTCGTTAGTTGCGTATCAGGTGCATTGCTATTATAATGGCGCAGTGGGCCGCTACAGATAAGACATTTTTAATTACTGGCGGTGCTTCAGGCTTGGGAGCTGGGTTTGCGGAGAGTTTCCTACGACATGGAGCAAAGGTAACTTTTATCGTCATTTCTGTGAAGCCAGTACCTTCACATTACTATCTATTCATTATTAACATAATTATGATTGGAACTTTCAAAGTACAAACAAACGATACTATTATGAACGTTGTGCAAACGATTCATGAACTGCAATACATACCTACCTATATAAGGTCCCATTAAAATAGTGGGACAAACTTTTAGAAATCATTCAGACCACCAAAATAAAGACAATGGTAAAAAAAATAAACTGTACATACTTACTTACAATGAAAAAAAAAACAGCTAACGATTTACTAAAAATGTTGGTTACCCGATGCATAAACACATCTCTTAATACTACAAAATACCTACGCAACGTCACCGGCCGCCGCGTTCATTGATCAATTCGTGCCTTCTCACTCTAACATAGCCTTTCGCAGGCGCCCGCGTCGCGCGCTTGCCGTAAATGACAATGATGACGCAATTTCAGTTTTCGTCGTGCAATCGAGACGGTAACATGTTTCGCGAACGTCGAATGTAAGTGTGTGAGTGTTATTACGTACCTAGGTAGTTATCACAATCGACAACAATGCCTTATTACGCGTACACCAATCAAGAATACTTGGAAATAGCATACGACAAGCCCAAATCCTTTACCATGAAAGATTTGGAAGGCGGCCGAGCCTTGCGACAATCCTGGGAGCAGTACAGCGCCATCGTGATTAAGGCACCTTCATGCCACCAGCGGTTGACGCAGGAAGACCGCGCTAAGCAGTGCATCTTGAAGAAGACATTTTAGACTTTAGACGACACCCCACGGCGAGCACGGCCGATGCTGGTAGTGTATTCAATGTCAGTGATTTTTACGTGTGGAAACTCCTTCGTGATGAAGGCCTTCACCCATATCATTACACTCGTGTGCAGGAACTAAAAGTGAAGACACTCTTTTAAAAGTGAAAAGACACATAATTAAACGCGCCCGCAAGTGCATTGAACAAAACAGTAGGCATGTTCAACAATTAATCTAAACCTACCGGCGTAGAGTAAGTAGTATTTCAATTAATTACTGTTAATAGGGCTGATTCTAATGTTTAAACACGCCTGAATCAGTGTTTTACTGTTATCGAACTTTAAAATAATCAAAAATGATTCATATCAGTACACTGTTTCCACTGCGCGCTTGTTTATTTACAACTTACATACTGCAATAGCTTTGATACCTTGATAACAGTTCAGCACGCAATTAGACAGTCCAAAGCCTGGTAAAGTGTGTTGGGAAATTAGAATCTTTTCTTAGGCAAAGTTCGAGGAAAGTTTATACACACTCGATGGTAGCCTGTTCTTGAGTTGCGCGTACTTACTATCTTCTACTTATCCAGACTAGCAACACTATCCTAAAAATGCGGTGTGTAGAGTGTGTGAGTAGCGTAGGTAATTAGAAACAGCGACCGGACGTTCGACGTTCGCTCGGGGTTCAATGAACGAAGCGCGCGACGCGCGGTGCGAGGCGCGAGTTTAACTACCTACCCTTATTGGATGTGTTTATTCTTGAGTGCCATTTATTATTTTATATAGGTTAAAATAAAAATACTTTAATCACTGTTTTTTTTTTATTGGATATGTTTGGTTAGACGTACTGAACGCTGTGTTAAAATTTGACCCACTATTTTAATAAGACCTTATATATTATCATATATCTAACTAGTCATCGTAGACATCTAGTTCCGAGATATTTCCGGATACAGAAATTCTTGAACACAATTTAAGTGACATTTCAGAATATAGCAATCTTGGACATTGCCGAAGAGCTCGGTAAGGCGACAGCCGAGCGTCTGAACAAAGCTCACGGCAACAAGGCGGTGTTCATCAAATGTGACGTGAGCAAGGAGGAAGATATCACGAGCGCGTTCGTCTTCGTGCTCGCGCAGTTCAAGCAGATCGATGTCATCATCAACAATGCTGGTGTTATGGCGGACGCGCCTGACACGTGGAGGACAGCAGCTGACGTTAACTGGGTACCTAGTGTTTAACTTAATACGTAGGAACAGAAATGAACCTACAAATGAGTTTCAAAGTAATATTGATTTTTTACAAGCTAAAATATTTGACTGAAATGCATTTGCAAATTTTTTAATCTATTTTTTCCCAGCGGCTCCGTCCGCGTTGAATTATTTGTAATTATTCGTTCAGCCGATTTAGCGTAAAGGAGTTTCAAACACACACACCCACATATACACCAATTTTTTAAATTACTTAGGACAAAAAATGGGGCTCTATCAATAACCGTTACTGATCATATTTGTGTAGTCAAAAGTAAAAAAAACAAAATGTAAAAATTGTCCCCGAAATTTTTTCATAATTAGTAAATTCATAATTGAATCAATCATTCATAACAATTGCTACTAGTAAATACTACGCGCAGTGTTTTTCCATTTTAATCGCCATTTACTCATTCATAATTAATAATAGCTGTTCACCGCTAAGAGGAGCCCGTTCACCTTGGCTCCTGCTTTTCAGAATGTATCCCTGGAGTGCAGCGACCGCCTTCAGCTCTTAGGAGTTGAAATTTCCTCAGACCTCAATTTTGGGCGGTTCATTGAGTCCAAAGCTAAGGTAGCTGCTAGAAAACTAGGCGTTCTTGCAAAGGTCCGACGGTACTTCACACCGGGACAGCTTCTAATGTTATACAAAGCACAGGTCCGATCGTGTGTGGAGTACTGCAGTCACATATGGGCTGGTGCTGCAAAATGCCATCTAGCAGCTTTGGACTCAGTGGAAAGGCGTGCGAAGAGGCTAATTGGGGATCCAGATTTGGTTAAGTACAATCTTCAAAGCCTCGAGCACAGGCGCAGAGTAGCCAGCCTTTCGGTATTTTATAGGTTACATTTTGGAGAGTGTGCGCGGGAATTGCACGACTTGATTCCGCCATCTCCTTTCTACCATCGGACAACCGGACGAACAGCGAGTATCCACCCTTACGTTGTTGAAACTTCAACGGTCCGGACTAAGCGTTTCGCTTCGTCGTTTATACCGCGTACATCGAAGGACTGGAACAATTTGCCTGCTGCGGTCTTCCCATCCAGCTATAATTTAGGTGTCTTCAAGGCTAGAGTGAATAGGCTCTTAATAAACTGGTGCGCCTGACCATCAATGATTGCATCTCCGCTTACCATCAGGTGGGATCGCAGTCAAGCACTGGTTTATATCAATAAAAAAAAAAAATAAAAAAAAAAAAAATAGCCTGTACAATATTTCCATAAATGAGTGACATTTTGGGATATACACAAACGTTAATAACTTTGGTGTTTATGAATATTATTTATTGAAATTAATTTAAATTAATTTTTAATATTAGAATTAATGATATAATAACAAGACCTTTTCTGTATTTACCAATTATTAATTGCCAAAATTGTTTTAATCAATTGAATTTTCTATGTGTATTTTTCTGAAATAAACTATTTTTTTTTTTTTTTTAATAAGTAGTGTAGTATTTGTACTAATTAATAATTTGTGGTGTATACAAGGTGCCGTTTTGAATCAGCATAAAACTTCATGAAATTGTTATAAAACTCGTAAATAATTAAATAAAGATACGTTATCAGGTCAATAGTGATATTTATTATTTTAGGTTTTTTTTAATTTTGTGTTTTATTCATAATAACTCTTTTAATAAAACTCTTGAAAAAAAAAGCAGAATGACCCGTTACTATTTATCGCGCATTATGTCACTCATGAGTGCATGAGTGCGATAGCCTATACGAGGTTCCACCCACTTCACGAAACACTTTTACCGATTTTCGTAAATAAGAATAAAAATTAAACATAATTAATTGCCTCCTGAAATTTTTCGTAGATTCAGAACTGTATATGTAACACTTTGTATATGTAGGTACATACAAATTTTCGCCTGTATAATGTTGGTGTGATGTGACAGGTTGACGATCTTCTTTTAATTTCTAGCAAGGCTTAGTTTCCTTTACACTAAAAGGCGTCCAGCACATGAGGAAGGACGAAGGTGGAGCTGGTGGGACCATTATAAATATCTCGTCAATAGCTGCTTTAGTTAGAGTCCCGTTTGTGCCGATATACGAGGGATCAAAAATAGCTGTCCTGCACTTCAGCCAATGTTTAGCGGTAAGTTATGTTTGGGTATATTTTACGTATATTGCAAGTTTTTGAACCAATTACAATATATATTTTGCTTATCAAATTTTCTCTAGTGTAAAATATTGTTTTTGAGCAGATTCTAATTGCCGTCCTCTAGATATTACCTTGGTAGGTATTTTTATTTACTCACTAAATAACTCATGTAAATATTGCAAAATATTATTCTTTTTTTCTTCGAGGCAGTAGAGTAAAAAATAAATGATTTTATGGCCAGTCTGGTTGGCAAGAATATTATGCATCGACGCACGCTATGCTAATCTCTGCTAATTATTATTTCCAGATGGGTACATTCTACGAAGACACCGGTATTAGAGTTTTGACAATATGTTTTGGAGCCACCGATACTGCCATACTGCAAAAATTAGAAACAAAATCTTACCACCCAAAACTTGGGAAGATGATGGATGCTGCTATTGTCCCAAATGAAGTATGCCAAAAGTAAGTTTAGAGGCACCTAGTATCTATGTAGGTAATATTGGATTTGAACACTATGATTAAAAGTCTTTACTCCATGATTTTAAATCGTTTCAGCGTCATAGAAGAGAATAAACTGTATTGTACAGAAAAATAGTTACAAAAAGTAACTTAAATCTATAAGTACAATGGCGGTCTTATCGCTAACAGCGATCTACCAGACAACCTCAGGGTGGGTCATAAATCATATTCGAACAAAATACTATAATATTTTGAGGATTTGCATTTTTAACTTTCAGGGTGCAGTCGGCAGTTACAGCTCTGGTTGAAATGTTCAAAATTGCCGCTCCGGGATCAGTTTGGCTTTCTATAGACAACAAACCAGTTCAAGAAATAACTGCAGTTATTGATCGCGCTTTCAAAGATTTTGAGAATTTATTTATGTAAAATCTATGTAAATATAGAATTCTTCTAACGATTTAATCAATCATGTATCTGCTTTTAACTTAAACTTATATATATATACATATCATAAAATATAATGGGTATTACCCGACTGATGTTACAATTAGTCTAACATCAATTGGATAATACCTCTTTATGAACTTTTAGAACATATTTATAATGCACGGGAAGACAATTACGATACTCTGGGTATCTTTTACGATTTGTCAAAAGCATTCGATTGAATTCGTCATGAAACGTTAATAAAGAAATTTTATCATTACGGGACCCGGAATTCATAGAATGGATATTCTTACTTTATGTCTTAGTGATAGAATTCAGAGAGTTGACGTAAACCGAAAAAGATATTCCAGTTCTGTAGTAACACTGGGAGTCCCTCAGGACTCAATTCTTGGTCAATTTCTGTTTTTTTATTTACATAATATATGACTTACGTTATAGATGATAACCGTAATGTGTTGTTTGCAGACGATACTTCAATTTTGTTTAAACTTAAATGTCAGCCACCGGTTACTGACGATTTTAATATCGCTGTCTCAAAAATAGTAGGTATACAATTTTTTTTTACTGTTAATCTCATTTTTGACCACTATCTCAGCTGATGATGTGGCCAACGATGGAGCACGCTTGCCTAAAAGTAACCTATTGACTCTTGTTTTAAAGCCCCTAGTTTGTAATCTAATATTATTAACCTGCTTCTACACGAAACTTTGACTAAAACAGATTATTTTAAGGGTAAAGTTGACATCTACTTTCAATTTTGGCGTATACATCAAGGCAAAAGCTCAACTAGCTGCTAAAAATTGGGGTCCTAGCAAAGGTGAGATGGTACTTCACGCTGGAATAGCAGCTCAACCTTTATCAAGTGCAAGTTCGATTGTATATGGAGTATCTCTGATTCTATTGATGGATCTGTCAAGTACCAGCTTCATACGCAAGAGCTAAGAAGCAAGCCAAGAAGAACATCGCTAATGATGCGCACTCGGTGAATCAAAACTCCAAAGTCTTGAGCATTGATGCCGAGTTACTAGCCGGTCGGTTTTCTATTGTCTACATTTTGGGTAGTGTGCTTCTGAATTGCACAAATTAATTCCACCAGATCTGTTCCATCATTGGACCACTCAACATACATGGTCACCAGTACATGGTAGAAATTCCACCAATACGTACAAAACGTTTTAAGAACACATTTATTGCGTGTACAGCTAAGGAGTGGAAGTTCCTGCCGGAGTGTATGTTTCCTGATAGCTACAACCTAGGTTTCATTTTACATTTTACACCATTTTACAGGTTAGGTACTTCTAGGCAAACAATCAATCAGAAAAATGATGCTAATTGTACATTCCAAAGCGTAGATCTCTATGAAGAAGAATATGCAAGAAACTCCGTAGATACTCTTTTCAGTCATGTAATGTATTACAAATATCTCGGTTATCTATAAATACATATAAAAGGAAAAACTGACTGACATATCAACGCATAGCCGAAATTACCAGTAGTTTCGGCTATGCGTTGGTATGTCAGTCGGACTAGGATTATGAAAATTTGCACAAGGTTTCTTTTATGACGTAAGTGAGCACTAAGAAGCGGTTTTTGGAAACGAGGGTCTAAAGTTTGTATGGAGAAACTATTTTCACGCAGGCAAAGCCGCGGGCAGAAGCTAGTATGTAATAAACTAAGGTTTTTTTGCACCTTCAATAAACATTACAACAATGATTTCTCAGCTTGTCTAAGACATTAATAATCAGGTAGGTATGTACCTGACATACCAACGTTTCACGTACCTAAACTCAAAACTCAAGAACCTTGACTCTATAAAAGTTTATATTTTTTTTTTATGATATGCTGACGTCAACTGATAGCAAAATTTGATACAGTATCTTGTTTCTGCATAGCATCGGAGAGTTAACTATCGGTCGTTGAGAGAAACGCTCTTTAGTATTTTATAAGGTGCACGGTACATTGTTGAAATAATGGCGCAGTGGGACGCTAAAGACAAAATATTTTTAATAACTGGCGGTGCTTCAGGCTTAGGGGCTGGGTTTGCGGAAAGTTTCTTAATACATGGAGCAAAGGTACCTTATCGTATTTTTTGGTGAATTTAGTATAGTTATAGATAACGGTAGGTCAGTATTATTAAACCTAATTGCCATTTATCTATATCCAAAATAAAGGTAGGTACATAAAAGATAGAACGTTTACGTTTAATATGAACGTTTTGTGATCGATTCACGAACTGCAATATTTGCCCTTTATCAAGTCATAGTAAACATTCACGCTCGGAATATTTTCGGATACAGAAATTCTTAAACACAATTTAAACCACATTTCAGAATGTAGTTATCCTGGACATTGCCGAAGATACGGGCAAGGCGACAGCCGAGCGCCTGAACAAAGCTCACGGTAACAAGGCGGTGTTCATTAAATGCGACGTGAGCAAGGAGGAAGACATCACGAGCGCGTTCGCCTCTGTGCTCGCGCAGTTCAAGCTGATCGATGTCATCATCAACAATGCTGGCGTTATGGCGGACGCGCCTGACACGTGGAGGAAAGCTACTGAAGTTAACTGGGTACATAGATTGTAACATAAAACGTAGGAACATATAATGAAGCTACATTTCAAAGTAACACTGACTAACTTTTGAAATATTTGGTAAAATTGTAAATGTTTCGCGTGGAATTATTACTTCCCCATTATTACCTATAGCTTTTATGTTATAAGCTATCTTGGCACTAAATTTTATCTAAATCTGTTCAGCCGATTAAATGTGAAGGAGTAATAAACCCACACACACATTCATACAAACTTTCTCCTTTTTAATATTGGTTCACACCAATATTAAAAAGGCGAAAGTTTGTATTACTGTGTTCTATGTTCGTCAGGTTTCACATCACTGTGAGAACTTACGAACTTATCTTAATTTCTAGCAAGGTCTGGTTTCTTTTACTCTAAAAGGCGTCCAGCACATGAGGAAGGATGAAGGTGGAGCTGGTGGGACCATTATAAATATCTCGTCAATAGCTGCTTTGAGTAGAGTCCCATATGTACCGATTTATGAAGGATCTAAAATAGCTGTCCTGCACTTCAGCCAATGTTTAGCGGTGAGTTGTTTGGGTATGTCTAATGCAAGTTATTGAAACAATTACATGTAAAGAAAGAACAAAGAAATAATTAAATATTTTGTTTACATTCACATTCACAATTAAAACATGTATGTTTTGATTAAGTATCTTCTCTTGAGTAGATTCTAACTACCGTTCTTTAGATAGACATAGGTAGGTGTTTTTGCCAATATTTTTTTCTCACTAAATATCACATAAATAGATATTACAAAACATTACTCTTCTTCTAAGGCAGTAGAATAAAAAATGAATGATTTGTTGCAAAAATATTATCTCCATACTCCTGTTGCACATATTATGCCATGCTAATTTCTGCCAATTATTATTTCCAGATGGATCCATTCTATGAAGACACAGGCATAAGAGTTTTGACAATATGTTTTGGAGCTACCGATACTGCTATACTGCAAAATTTAGAAACAAGATCATATCACCCAAAACTTGGGAAGATGATGGCTGCAGCTGTTGTGACAGATTACGAGTACCAAAAGTAAGTTATTCAGGGACACACCTACAACTACTAATAATTCTATTGAAACTGCTTTTGCTCCATTATCTTAGATCGATATAACGTCGCAAATCATATTTAGATAAAATACTATAATGTACGTATCTATAGTATCTATCTGCACTTTTAACTTTCAGGGTGGAGTCGGCAACTACTGCTCTGGTTGAAATGTTCAAAATTGCCGCTCCGGGATCAATCTGGCTTTCTACAGACAACAAACCAGTTCGAGAAATCACTCCAGTTATTGATCGCGCTTTCCAAGATTTCGAGAATTTGTTAATATAGAATCTATGTAAATAAATTATTCTTCTATCGATTTTTTAAACAACAATGTATCTATTATTTTACTTTTAACTTAAACTTATACCTACAAATCGTATTAGGGGGCTAACTGTAATATCAGGCGGGCAAAGGTTGTATGTAAAAATCGCTTTTAGCGATAAGACCGTTCATTGTGACGACCAACAACATTTTATCGAACTATTGTTACGAGTTGTCACATACCTTGATAGATGGCGTTAGCGTCGAGTTAGATCGCGTAAACGTTGCGTTACCGGCATTGGTCATAATATACGTCATACGTACCGACTATAGTGTTATATTTTTTACCTACATCGCCATAAACGGACCAAAGCGTTAGCTTTACATCTTCTTTGAACGGATACTCGGGAGTATACAGACACCTTATTAATTTTAAGATCCTATTGTAATTTTATTATTGGTGATACAATAAAGAATATTTCTATTTATCTATCATTACCAACTATTATATTTTATATATAAAGAAGGCTGGAACACCACGTCAATGTTATAACTTTGATTCCTTTGCTTGCAGAACTACGAATAGACTAATTAATTACACATCATGTGAGTCTTAAATACCTAGGACCCAAACCTATGAAAAAATTAAAAGTGCTCTGGTCTATGAAAATCAATACTCGATAGAAATGACATTTGATTTACTAAAAATTGATATTGACGTTTGAAATGCTGTACGTGTTTCGTGAACTTCTTTTTTGATTCTTACCAGCACTTACAAGCTCTGAAATTCAAGATTAAAATAAATTATTATCTTTTTAAATTCACCTACTATTGTCATGTCGATCTCGGAGGAAGATAGGATTGGACTAATGGGACTAGTGGAGAAAATAATAAAGGACTTGAACCAATGTCTGGAGGACCGTACATTGTAAATATTTACTTCAAATTGGCACAATATCAAGATGCATGATAAGTGAGTGTAAACTTGCGTGTTAATCCTGTGTTTTTTCAGGACAGAGTTTGACATTGTTGGTGTGGACTCTACTACGAACAGATCTCCTGTTTTGTACGTTCAAACTTCGCTGGGACTGGAGTCTTGGTGTGTGAAGCATGTATACAACTACTGCTATGCTGAATTAATTCGTGACTTTTTGACCAATCCAAAGCGAAGATTCAGTAGACTTTCAAATCTAAACTACAAAAGGATTATAAGTCTTTTAAATCCTACTCTTCTTATAAACCCTGATGTAAACTCATTATGGAACAAGCGAAGAGAGATGACGTCGCAACAGTTTCACGACTGGTTCTCAGAGATGCATTTCACTAAATTGGTACTAACACGGAAGCCAAAATGTAACGAGGCCTATTCATACAGGAGATGGATTTTAACAGGTTTATTAGCCAGTAAGTATAGCCTTTTTATACTTAATGTTGCTCATATTACCGTGTGGCAACTATTGTGTGTACAACTAAGGAGTGGGTATTCCCTGCTTGAGTTTATGTTTCTTGATAGCTACAAACAAGGAATCTTTACGTATAGAGCGAATAAGTCTAAATAAGCATGCTTCAAGATAAGTGTCAAGCAAGAACTTTTTAACCTTTCGAGTACCGTAATTAGAGACACAATAGAAAGACAATGAGCATGCGAACGCCGGCATTCGCTTAGGGGATTAATAATTTTTTATTTTATTCTAAATATTCGTATATATAGTTAGTTAGTTATATTATAGTTTTATGAATTTATCTATTGATGTTGCTATTTATCTTTGTTGACCAGCACAATTTGTATCAACGAGTGACTGTGTGAAAAGCAAGTTTTATAATTTGTTCTTGTTTTTTTCAACATAACTAGTCATTCACAACATAGCAGAAGATCTTAACTAAAATAATTATTGCTTAAAATGTAAATCCATTATATTTATTAATAAACATTAAAATAATTATCATATTTTCTACTTGTCAACATTTCTATAGCATTTCAACTTTTGTCTGAAATCAGATAAGGGTAATCCTATTGGCATTAATATGCATAAACACAATTTATACTTTCTATTAATATTCAGTGTTGTTGGTTTCAGAGGATGATATGCTTAGTGAAGCTTTTTTAGAAGATATTATTTCTGCAGAGTTAAGACTATGTAATAAGGGTGCTGACAAATGCAGGAACAACTACCACTGTTGGGACCACCGTGCCTTTCTGATTGATCTCAGCTGGCGCTACCGAGATATTTTCGACAGCACAATGCTTTACTTCAGTGAATACAAATTCATTAAGCAATGGACATCAACTCACGTTTCTGACTACAGCTGCTTCCATTACCGCCAAATCTGTGTCAGGATACTCTTCCTTATTGATGAAAAATGGTCCATATTTGAAAAAATGATAGAGGTTAACTTACGGGAGAATTTCCAGAAGGTTTTGTCTGATCATATGACTAGTGACGATCCGGTTGTGACACCTAGCAAAATCTCCAAGAAAATGATAGAAGATGATGATCTAATTGCTCTAGTGTTAGGTTATACACCAGGCAACTGCAAATGCTATGCAACGTGGAAGGCAACTTTGAGGAAACTTGAACTTCTGTTCTATGAATTGATTTCAAATGAAGACTTGCTGAAGTACTACACAAATCATCAGACTATCTGGTATCACCGAAGATTCATTGTTAATAGTATCTTAAACACTATGTATAGCTATTTGGCAGTGGAAAACAAATACAATGGAATCATCAAGCAAATATCGATGCCACCTGCGGACATTGAACTCAAGAATAATTGTGCAAAGTGTGCCGTAGCAGACTTGACGGAGCATCATAGTAATGTTAAGAAACAGAAGGAGGACTGGTTCTGGAATTGTCCGCTTTACAAAGCCTTGATCAGGCACGAGCTAGCATTGATAAAAGATAGGCGGAAAGATGATTTAACATATTCTGAAGCCCATGAAAACTACTTGAAGTTTTTTGAAGGTCTCTTTCTGCACTTCAATCCTTAAATAGCATGTTATAAAAACTGTATCATTATCAGGCTGTTACCACGCAATTACTGGGTTTATTACCTACTTGTTTATTCCGGAAGTCTAGCTCATAACATGCAGGCTAAACAGCATGCAATTTTATTGTTACTATAATTTATATCATAAAAATCTAGTCAAGTGTTGCACTCTCATAATGTAAGCAAATTGTTGTAATTCTTGTTTTAATTGCTAGAATCCTTAAGGTAGAACTACACTCCGCACACGTTTGCCACACACGCCGATCTGGGCGCGTCGGTCTCCATAAATTTTTTAAGGAAACTCGACTTGTAGGGTCGCCACGCGACGTCGTTCTACGTACAAATCAGGCTTGTTACACGTGTGCGTCGGTCTAATGTAGTTCTAACTATAAACTTGCGTGAAACAGGATTTCTTCTAAATGTATAGTACCTACTATTTGCCAAACATATAGGCCTATTTTATTAGTCTGATCAGAATAATGTTTGTGTGAATTGTTCACAGTTAAGTAAATTTGTTTTAACACTTTTGATGCCAAGAACACATGTGTTTGTGTGACAACTTGTGTCTTCATTCAGCTAAACTAACATCTATTACGAAGTTAAAAGTTGGACGGTGGTCCTCACTAAGCTACCGATGCCGTCTCAACATGACACTGGCGGAATAGTTGTAACGGGCTCAATTGCCTTATAAAAAATCTATCTCTTGAGTCGTAGTTACACATAGTTTGGAGGAGTGGCAGGCGGTCGCCTTCTTCTGCTAAACAGTAATGCTAGCAAAGGAGGCGGCCGCACGCGCGAGGCAATGGCTCTTGCGCTCCAACCGCCGGGGTGCCGGTCACGATTTCCGGTCACCGTGGGCGTGGGCTTGCAGACCGCGAGCAATGAGTAGCGGTCCGACCGTCCGGTAACCGTCCGGATCGAGCCCAAGTCGTCGACGGTGCGTAGTGTTACACGAGCGCCTCAACGAGATTTCAGTAACCGTAGGGGCCCAGCAGGGTCGCAGCCTACTGGGGTAATGGGTGATGCGAAAGAGATCCCCGGGGCCCTGGAACAATGGCAAAGAAGGAACAGGAGTGGGTTTTTAGTCAGTAAAAGTCTGACCATACTTGGACTTGTTGTTCTTAGTCTATTATGTCCCACTGGTGGGCGAAGACCTCCCTCTCCATTGTCCACACACGTGTGTCTTCAGCCATTGCGGGCCAGTCCCTACGGTAGTTATCAAGCTCATCTCTCGACGTACACCTTGGTCTGCTGCAATGTTGCTTGGACTTAAATTTTTCAATTATTGTGTGACCCATATGCTACGTCCTTGGAACCAATAGTGTTAAAAGTACAGCATTTTTTGGGTATTAATTTGGTTTTAGTAGTTGTTAGTAAGTTGTTTTTTTTTTTTAAATGAAATGTAAAATAAAGTATCCAATTATTATTTTTAAATAAATTTATTTGCTAATTAGAAAAAAAATGCGTTTGACGACAATGTAGATCTCTGTTTAGTGTCTAGATGTATTGGAACTGTTTTTAAAACAGCAGTCATATACTCTGTCTCTCATATAAATATTAGAAATATATCGATGAAGTGTTGGTAAAGTAAAAAAGACCGCACGTTACTGCTAACATCTATCTTAAGTTGGCCTAGCGTAGTGTGGAGTTTTAATACAACAAGAGGCCATCTTTCTTTGGTTTTGTTAATACTGACGTGCGCCCTACTGTAGTTTTTATAATTAGTAAACCATATTAATCAATTTAAAGGGTAATCTTGTATAAGAAATTGACTGAAGTTCAATAAAATAATTTTTTAGATTTATTGATGTCACTATTGTATTTAGAAATAATTCATTATGTTTTTCGCCACTTATAATACTTACTAGAAAAGCGTCTCCATCATGTATGAAAGTAAAATTAGGCAAATAAATTATTTATCAAACTACTTCAATTATACAACTACTGGCTGCCAGTGGCTTCGCCTGTGTGACTGTAGAATACTATTTCAAGGAAACATACTCCCTGCACAAAAATCCCATGTGACATTCCAGGACATGGCCTAGCCATGTATTAAATTTCATCTAAATCCGTTAAGCCGTTCTAGCGTCAAGAAGTAACAAACATACAAACTTTTAGAAAAGGAGACGCTGACTGACTTATCAACGCACAGCCGAGACCGAACGTGATTTTGCATAAGGTTTCATTTTATGACGTAGGCGAGCACTAAGAGAGGATTTTCCAAAATTCCCCCCTAAGGGGATGAAACGGGGATCCAAAGTTTGTATGAGGAAAACTATTTTCACGCGGGAGACGCCGCTGGCAGAGCTAGTCTTTATATATAAAATTCTGTACGTTTTTGTCGCCTAACTCTTCCTGTTTTGGAAGAGTGGAAGAGTTAGAGGCTTGACCGATATGAATTAAATTTTGTGTGTATATTTGAGTGGGTCCTTGAAAGATTCGAAAAAAAAATTGGAGCTGTTAGGTGGCGCTGCAGTCGGGTTTTCGCGTCTCTTTTCTAATCAAAAGCCAGTTTTCGGATAGGACAATGTCTGTCGGGACCGCAAGTATAATATAATTTTTGGCCGTACATGGAAGAAATAATGAATATAGCATGCTTCAAAGGAAGAGGAATTAAATACAGATTCCATATCTCAGGTTCGTATTCGCGGCCCTTCTCTTTGTATATTAAATATGTAGTTTCGCAATTATGTGCCGTTTTGAAAACGTGTTTAGTCGACTTTATATTGAAAATAGTTAATATTAAGATTCGTAATATTCAATGAATGTCTATACAGGTATACATCTACTTACTCATATTAAAATAAAGATAAAATATAGGTACTATCTGGCCTTGTAATTTTGCCCGATTTTCATGTACTAGATCATACTATACATAACATTACGATTACAATTCCGGAAGGGTTTGGCAGAAGTTTATCTGGTTCGTTCTTTTTACCGACAATAGTTTTTGCAATTGCAAAAAATGTAGATTATTTACGCTTGAGATAATTGAGCTCATTTTTCTTTGATTTTTAGACTTTTAGTAAAACTAGCAGTTTAATATGTAGTACATCCAAGACATGTTCTACACGTGTACCAAATTTCACCGAAATCCGTTCAGCCGTTAGAGCGTGTAAAAGTAACATACACACTTTTGCTCACAAACCTTCACCTTTATAACATTGGAGTGATATTCAACAAAATTTCGGTAAAAAAAAGCGAACCATCTAATACATTATTTCGCCAGTCATGTTCAAGTCCCATGTCCCCGCACGCTGTTATAGAGAAGTTCTTTATGGTAAAATCTTATAACACTGCCTGACTCAAGAATAGAACCCAGAACTCAATTTTCAGCAGTAGTGCCTACGATCAACGAGGCAGTTAGTTTTAAGACGTGTAGGATATAAATAAGCGGATTATTAATATTGCCAATATAAATGGATTCAATTTGTATCAATGTTTACGATGTCTATACCAATGTATACTCTAAATATTCAATATAATCTGTGTGATTTTGATTGATCTAAATGTAATAGATTTTGATTCAAATAAAAGACACTTCTTACATTTCAATAAACTAAATCAATTTTAATGTTGTTATTTATTTAAAATCCAATATGCTTGGGCTGAAACTGCGTAAAGCGACAGAATAAGTAATAGTACAAGTACAGAAATTTTACTCTTCGAAAGAAAACGTGCGAATATAAACCGACTATTAACGGTCTTAATTGTCATAATACATTGCACGGCACGGACGTAACCTTCAATTTATTTGCCTACAAGTCCCTGTCGCGCTCATAACGAATCAAAATGCACCTTAAGTCCACTCCTCTAGAATCTTTTTTATTATGCCCGTTATGCGCCTTAGAACAGGCCGCTCTTGCTATAGGGTCACGAGTTATGTATTTTTGAAAAATGTGTAATACGTACTTACGTTTTATTACATAAAATATAATCAGATTTTCTAAAATTTTATGGTAAATAGTCACCTAATTGATTTCTACCTATTTACTTATACCCATAGTTTAAAACGTATTTTTAGAAGTCACCCATAGTCAAGAGATTGTTTAAATTTAGTTATGTATCTAAACAAACGACATAATTTTCTTGGTTTTGTAATAATCTTTGTTGGCTACGTTAGCTTTGTGTTCATATGTAATTTTTAAAAGGTACTTTTTCATTTAAGACGTTATTAAACGTAATAATTAACATTTTGTAAGATATTCCTATTCCAGTATATGTTGACCTTGCATTAGTAAGGTGGTCACTAGTACTGGGGTCTACTAATATTGAATGATCTTTAAGGTCATTGACTCGTTTACGTGAAAAATGTCGCACATACCTACGTATTTTAAATAAAAACTAATATTCAATAAAGAATTCGAAAATAATTTTTGTTTGCGTGGGTCAAGCGGCAAATCGAAAACGCGTGTGATACTCTACTGAATTTAGCCTTGCAAGTAAGGCCACGTGGCGTAAGCATATTTCTATACCTACAGTATGGAGTGCGCCAGGCCTGGTAAAGCGGACGCCCGCGCGTATTTACATTATGTACATGACCTGAACGCAAGGGTGTGAAACTAGCCGCGTATAGATTGGAAATCACTTTTTAATCAAGGTCTTCCGATGTATACAAGACTAGTACGCAAATACTTGCGTATACCTCGTAGTGACGTAACTTCCTAACCTTATTCCATAACATACAGTGCTAGTACTAATACAGACTATTCGTGCGTAGATCGGAATAATCGCGCCTGCATTAGGTCAGGTTAGAATAGTGACCATTAGACTACGATGGCGAGGGAATGATGCGATGATGTGGGTTAGGTTAGGTTAGAACAGTTCCCATTAAATATCCCTTCTTATGTTTGTGCAACATTTGGATTAGGTTAAACTATTATTATTTGTCTAACATCATTCCATTATATGAATAAATGATTTTATATCTATCTCAGATTTTTTTAGGCGCGAAGTGATGTTAACTGTAGTAGTTTGGAACCAAGACGCGCGTACACGTTACAAACTATACAAGACCAGTACGCAAAATTCGTGTAGGTACACATAGTAATTGCAGATTTAAAAATAGCAATACAAAGTATCGTGAGCAGTTTCCTATTGCTGCGATCAGGGCATGTATAGAATGTAAATACGCGACGCGAACTTAATATAACTTATATAGCTTACGTAGCAAATCGGGCGCAGGGCCCGGATCCCCGCGACGGATGCCCACGCGGGTCACCGCAACGGAGCACTTTTGTATGGGACCGCGCGGGCAACCACTTTACGCAGTTTCAGCCCTAAGAACAATTTTAACACTTTGATCCAGTGACCAAAGAGTAAGTAGGTATATATCGTCATGATCGTAGAACAAAGATGGATTTGACAAAAATACGAAAATCACTTTTTACCATATTTGGATACTACATGATTAATACTTGATTACTACATCAACAACAAAAATATACATATTGTAGATTTCAAAATAACCAGTTGTTAAAATGGCGGATTTGAAAAGCACTCATAGTAAAATGACGGATTTCCGCACTCGTCTTTGTACGAGGCGCTGTGGCCGGCCGTCGCCCCCTCCCGCCGCCGACGGATCCGCACATGCATCATTGTTCGTTGAAATCGCGCACGCGTTGCATCGAATTTGTTTATTTTCGTAATTTATGGCACTAGTTGAGCTTTAAATTTTTTTACGCCTAGTTTTTGTCATGATATATTATAAATTGGGCCACAATGAAGTCAGGACGATCAAAATTTATGTTGAAACTTGTGGAGCAAACAAACAAGGATACACAAAAAACTAATTTTATAAATGAAGATTACAATGATGAGGAGGACTTCATACCAGGAAGTCCAGGTAAGTTATTGAATTACATTTACCCATTTATTCCACTTAAATCTTGTATTTAAACCAAACTTCACAAGATACATAAATTAAAGCGTCGGTTCAAATTATCCGTCTGTTTTCTACGGAATATTATCAATGTACTTAAAATGATTTTTTTTATGGAAAAATAATGTTTGCTACCTGACAGGTCAATTATTTTTGTGTTTGTAGTATATTTAACGATGTTCGAATTTTCAAGGTGTATGTGATTATACTACATTTTTCTACGGATATGATAACGACGATTGATCAGAACCGACGTTATTCTATGCACCCGCTTGTTTATCAAAGAGTAGCATGTGATAATCCTACTTTATTCTTTGAATTAAAATTCACTTCCGCTTTTTTTCTTTTGAAAAAATGGTAATAATTTCTATTTATTTTATGTTTTTTAATTTGAGTTATGATCTAACTGAAGTTGCAAATTCCAGATGATAAAAAGCTGTTTATTTATATATATTGTTGTACTTACATAATTTTCATCTTCTGCTTGTGTGCGTTCTTAAAACTTACTATTGATCTTTCGAATTTAATAATAAGTTTGAAGTTCTTTCAATATTTTTTTAATAGTTAATATTTTTTTCAGATTGTCATTCGACACAACCTCTAGGAGCACATAATGTAATTGAAGATATGTACGAAATTACTTAATTAATTAATTGGAATTAATTGTATGATACGAAATTTATAATGAAGTTTTTCTCACATATACCTAATAAACATACAATGGAGATCGCACAGTCAACAGATACGGAAAACATGAATCCAAATATATCATCACTTGCTTGTCTTCTAAGAGAAGATCCTTTTATGGCCGTGGATCAAAATCCATCCTCATATTTAGTCCCAATGTCAAAGATTATCAGCATTGTTCCGTGTCTCTCCTAAATATCAGCTCAGCTCCAACTCCGTTAGATACGCCTTGATCTCAGATTTCTCGCCTTTCCCTCAACCGGATACTTTAACTGTTGACAACATCAGAGACACATCTATGCCATCCCCAGCTAGCAAGCAGCCAAGCTTCTTGTTTCAGACATTATACAGACATCTTAAATACCAACTTTAATTAAATTTTCACATGCAAAAAAGGATATAAGTATCCTTTTTTCAGTGTCCAGTTTGACCAGTGCCACAGTTTCAAACAAATAGAAAATCCGTTTAATGAAGATCATTGGAATCATTGGACGGATTTTCGTTGAACAATATGCGAAACACCAAAAAACAAAACACTATCGTAGCGAACGTATTATTTGTGGTACCTTCGATTTCCTAAAGGTTTTGTCTTGCCCTCATGGGTAAATGAGTGTATTATATTATAAGAGAAAGCTGTCATGTTATAATTTTAATATATACGACATGGTTGCTAAACAACGCTATTGTTACATGTGAGATGAAGGGATTGCCAAACGTGGGGCTAACGAAGTAACCAGTTGCATCTATGACTTCATATAGAAGACTGTATCAAGGGGTGCAAAGGAATTTCGTTTCTTGTCTGACAATTGTGCAGGTTGAAACCGAAACCATAGTGGTCTATAAGTACGCTCAAAACGAATACGATTCGGTTCACAGTCTGATAAAAAAGGGCTACTGAGCATTAAACTATCTACACTCCAGGAGAATGGAAGTTGCTTGCCTGGTTGGCTAAAGTAACAGGTGATTCTTATCTGTTTTTTTATTTTAAAGATCTGCTAAAAACAAGAACTGGGTTAAAAGTACGGATAACAATAAAGTTGTTTGGACAGCAATAAAAAAAAATTGTGTCGGTGGAAATGAGAGTAATATAATCCGATATAGATAATACTTTCTGTGAAGATCGTGTCATGACGCTTGTACTTTGGAAGGAGATGAGTAATTATAATTGTCAAATTTTATGTAAAGCTTATCTGGGTCCGATTCCAACCAGTAATGATAAATACACGGATCTTACAAGTCTTTGTGATTCTTCTCGAGTACCACTTGAATACCATAGCTTTTTTAGAGTTCTAATTCATGGGCGCAAAGTTGATTATGAATCCGACTGAATATGTTTTGTTATGCAATTGCATTGTTATCTAGATATAATATTGATTGTGGTTCCTATCATTTTTTATTGATTAAACCAAGGAGTCCTTTCGTTCCACTATAAAGTATAGATATAAAACACTACCTGTCCTATTTTCTACTTTTTATTCTTCATTAATACCTACTATTTTGATGTTATGATTTTTTTTAGAATTATTATTTGCTATAGCTATAGCAATAAAAAAACAATTAAAAATAGTACGGCGTAATGGTCTGAATTTTATTTAAGATAAGCTTTAAAACACTACCTAGTACCTACCTTATATACCTACTAAGCTTATTTACACCTCCTATCTTATCCACCACTACATATTTACTCTTTTACTAGCCCATGGTTTAATATAGATAACATATCCGTCCTAATATTTCTAAGACCGTTCATAGAACATGATCGCAAAATAATATCACTCGTCACCATCACTCTATCAACAGCAACTTTTCGAAGAACAACGTCGGATGATACCTTATGACTGCGTTGAGTCCGAAGTACATAGACGCATGTGATTTTTCTAGAAAACCGTGTAATGATTTGTTAATATTTTTATTCCATCCTAAAATAAACCCTATTAATAAAATATGTACAAAATTTCAACATTACACATTAAGTATTAAGAAAGTTATGTCTAAAACACTATAAAAAATATTTCAAATGGCTGCCCTGTAAAATTCAACATTTGTTAGATCCGTTACTGTTCTATGATCATGACGATATAGATCCGCTAACAAGGCTTGGCTGTTTAGCATAGAATAGTCGAAACTTAGAAGCACCGTCAATTAACAACAAATCAAACGAGGGTTAATTACAAAAATGTCGCGACACTAAGAAAAGGTTCCGCCATTGTCTTCCTAACCTAACTTTTCAAAATCACGGTGAAAAATTCTAAAAGGAGAAATAAAAAATACTAACCAACAAAAAAAAAAATTAATAATTGAAATGATCATATTTCTTTTATGACAGTTTTTCGAAAAGAGATATTTATGAGGTCGCCGTACACATACAACGCCGCTGGGTTGTATCTGTACAGCGACTGCCTGACGTTATGGAAGTCACTACGCGAGAGGCGCGGCTTCTGGCGGGCGGTTCGGAGCTGGTCGGATGGGTGTTGTACATAATTTAGTCGCGCGTATAAATGCTTGCAGGAGTTGTAACGTAGTTTGTATGTGGCTAAAGTAGATGGCGCCACATACCGATAAGATATTTTCGGCGACAGTCCCAGAAAAACTAATTGATGTAGTCATGTCCAGTAGTCTTTCATAAAACAAAATTTTGAAAAGTGATCTTGTTTGAAACTATAGTCAGGTTCGGAAAACTGGAAGCCTACCATCTGTCGGCGCAATGACGCGTTTGTGTTAGCAGATTGTCTTCAACCAAGTACACAATCAGATTTAAGAGAACTATGAGGAACTGATAAAAACCGTAACACACAGGTCGAAACTAGTTTTGACTTGCTTTAGTCAAAACTGTTGTTTGTTTTAGGTACTATTTAAAACAACAGAGATATTTCAATTATCAGCTGTATGTAAGTACTTAAACCTAGAATTACTACTAAAAATATTTTTTAATTGGTCATAAAAAGCCCTACAAACCTAACTGGTTTTTTGATTTTAGTCATTTTAAAGTATGTAGTAGTAACTGGTCAAAAGTAGGTACTTCCGATCAATTCCTGCAGTCAGAATTAGTTTTGATCAATTACCTAACAATTTTGACTGGTGACTGTAGTGTCCAGTTTTACGTCTGTAAGCGTATATCATCATCTTCCTGACCTGGTCCAGTTTTATTTGGTGTCGGCGCAACATTTTTTTTTTCATTCTGTCCTGTCATCCGTCACGCTATCACTTACTCCCATTTCTTTCATATTACTCCTCACACATTTCATCCATCTTTTCTTTGAATTCCCTCTCCTCCATCCGTCGACATGAATAATTAGGTACCGTAGAAGCCTATTGTGGTAGGCCTTGAGTCTAGGATATGTATTTGAAGAAGACAAACTCTTGGCGTTGTTGCAGTAACTTACATTTTTTTCAGCACAAAAAAATAATCACATTTCAATCAAAAGCAAAGAGTAGAGTAAATTAGGGATCAAAGTTATTTCACTACTGAAAACCACACACATTTCTTTTTTCCTATTGATTTCAAAACGTATTCTACAAATGCAATATCCTTAAAAATATATTTATCGAGCCAGTCCGTTAGCAAATAAGAAAAAAATATAACTCATGCGATCTCCTTTCGATATCACAGTACCTACGCATAACTCTTAGAGACTTGCGTTTCATCCCTCCTCTTTACATGCCAGAAGAAAACGATTCAACTTAGAAGTGCGCATCAAATTGACATAATAACAATGTGTAGAATAAACGCAAAACCTGAAAAGAAAATTCTAAATTCAAATGTTTTTATTTCACATAGGCCTACATTGGCACGTATAAAACGTCAGAAACTAGTTCACGGTTCCAAAATGGTCGTTCCCTATGGAGAAGAACCGGCAAGAAACTCCATGGTTACTCGTTTAAAAAAAAATATTGTTCTTACAATATTTCCATATTACAGTATTAGTAGATAAGTATTATGTAAGGACAGTGTAGACGAGTCAATATTGTAAAAAAATAATTATAATAAAAAGTGAAAAAAAAGAGTCATTGAGTTCAAAAGAGCTCATTGTACTCATTATCAGGAACAACTTTTACTATGGGATCGCACCTGACGCCAAAAATACATCAGTATACAGTACAGTGTACAGTAGCTTTTTTTGTGATTTATTTCACCTGATGGAAACACAAACAGTCCCCTGTGCAGAGCATGTTTGGAGGTGGAGGAGACTGCACATGTGCTCCTAGACTGCACAGGTGTCGACGAAATACGCATACGAACTGCAGAATCCCCGAACTCACTTAATGATGCCCTTAAAAACCTGAGAGGCCTTATCGGTTTTTGGAGAGAGATAGGCTGGTTGGAATAAGCCCACCTCAGGTTATGGCCGCCATGGCCCACGTATAATAGTCCGCATAGGACTAAGTGCGGAAACTATACTGAAACATAACATAACATAACATGGTGAGAACGTCTTCGTCGTCCGACGGCATTTTCACAAATGATTGAAAACTTATACGTGTAATACGCCTCGTAGACGCGGTTCAGTACGCTGTGCTGTGTATTATGAAGCGAGAGAGATCGGAATAGATAGAGTATTTTAGGTAAATATACTGTATATTTTTTTGCTTGAAGTTCGAGGAAGTAAATAACATAGAGTTGACAATACCTCCTCTGAAATCCCGGAATCATAACCATGATGATTGAATCTCGAGATTTAAGAAATTGAAAATGATTTGTGTGCTTTGAATACATAACTTATTATTACTTGTGTGGGTGTGAACATGGGCGAAAAATAATAATAATAATAAAACAAATGACATACATAAACTTTATTATGACCGCGCCATACTCATCGATAGAACAATTCATTATAATAGACAAGACCCTTCAAGAACCCTTCAAGATAAAATAAATAAAATTACATACTTAATAGATATTTCTTTATATTATGTGTGTTAGGTACACAACACTCATAATATAAAGAAACCAATAACTGAGAAAATAAGCAAATATGCAGAACTCAAGGATGAAGTTACCAGAATATAGCGACAAGAAAAAGTTTATGTTGTCCCAATCGTCCTTTCCACAACAGGCGTCATTCCGAACTGTCTACTACATAGTCTAAAATTACTAAACTTAAAAGAAACTTTCTATGTCACCTTACAAAAAGCTTTTATCCTAAATACATGTCGAATTGTTAGAAAGTTCATGCAAATAGATGAAAACGAATTAGGTCCCCATCATAACACACCCTAAACATAATACACCACACGCTGCATTTACTTGGTTTCGGCTCGTAAATGTAAGTAAAAACCAGCCAAAGAGCTGAGAATAAAAAACACTTCGCAAAAATAATAATAATAATACTATTTTTTATATTTTTAAATGTTTTTTTTTGTATCATTTTGTTTAAGAAAAATATTTAAAAATGTAATTAATATGTGTTTACAGTGAATAAAGGAGAATAATAATAATAATGAGTATATTTAAATTTATTTACAGCGTTGCAACAGATTGCTACATTATTGTAAGACAAAAGAATTAGACAACTGTAGCCGAACTAGACAAAAGCCTGTATTACGGCTATCAGCGTCAATCCTTTCAAATAAAAATATGAATTCTTACTATTTTTTTGTACTGTTTGGATACATTATATGTTTTTATAGTTCCATAATAAAACTGTTAAATTAAAAAGCTTTATTTTATACAAAAAATTAAATTCTTGAAAGTTATCTTGTTATTTGCCTGATTTTAATGTAATAAAAAGGGTCTTAAAGGTTAAGAAACATTTAAAAATCAATCATTTGTAATTAATTATTAGAGTCCAGTTAACGTTTTTGAAATACAAGCGTTTATTTGGATATTATCTATGTATGTATCCTACTAAGTTCATCCTAGGATGTTTAAATTGTAACTTATTAAAGGTTAGGCGGGCTGTTGACTAAATTATTAACAGCCTATAAAATTATTAATGGTTACACTGGTGCGTCTGACTTACATGCGGAGTGGTGTCAATTATTTGTTGCGAATAATTACAATCGCTCTAGAAAACATAAATTATGTAATATCTTATTTTGTCGCACTGTAGCCCGATACACCTCCCCTATGCTAACGATGCTCAACGCAAAACAACCCTGGATTGGATTTGTTTGTTGATGAATAGAAGACAATATTATTAGAAAGTTTGCGGTTCTATGAGAAGACAAAGGACAAATGATTAACGTATTTTAGTGTTAATGGCTATTTTGCTGTACAAATAAATAAATCCCGGGATTTAATCGTATCGGATTTTAGAGGAGGTATTATCAACTCTAGGTTACTTACTTCTTTGAACTTAAGGTAAGTATACTCTACCTATTCTGATCACTGCTTAAGAGAAACGATACATAGTTTATTGTTCGTGACCCTACTAAAAGACATCAGAGAGAGTAATGACCGCTAATGCGACGTTAAAACGAATCAAGTGTACTATTAATAATTGCAATTGAATTGCCTTTACTTTAAATCCAAATAAACGTAAAGGCGAAGTAAATGTTCGCAAGTGATTATACGACGAAAATCTGTTTAACGGTTGGCTGGGTTACTGGGTATTTGTCCCCGTAGCACAGTTTTTGTGTGCTACGAGGGTGCTACGCTTCGTAGCGTTACGTAGCCAACTTCTTGGTGGCTTCGTAGACTGGAGCGCGTAGCTTCGTTCGTACATGACATGTCTACGTATGAAGTGGTTGCTAATTTTAGAATTCACTTTGTCTAGCTTGTATGTATTATAATCTGTTTTTCTTTTTTAATTCGGAAAGGATAGAGGTCCATACTGGGGTTTTCTGACCCTAAAAATTAGGAAAAAAAGGTTAATGCGCGCGTATAAAATTTTAGCATTTTGTTATTTTAGAACTTATGTAGTTTTAGTTTTCATTGGAATTATTTGTATTATTCTAGTAATTGTTTGCTCCGTCCTTTATAATTTTCGTTTATTTGTTTTTTTTTTTTAAGTAATAAATTGTTTTTTTTTTTAAACTGTGAGCGACAGAGTTTCTTTACTTATGGTTTAAAATTTTACAAACTGAACTGAATTTCAACATCATCAAAACATGACTCAAAAATCACTTCAATGTATTTTTTTCGGTACTATCTCCTCCTTTTCTTTCCTCTACAAACAATCCTCGTACTCCCACGTCCACGCCATAGTACTAGGGTACTAGCTCATAACAGGTGCATACGCATTACGCATCGCCCGATGTGGGTCAGGAAGGCTCGCGCGAAACCACCACCTTCATAACTCACCATGTATAGCGAAAAAACAGATTCAAATGTACTCTTTCCGTTGTAATTTCAACCATAATTTCAATAATCATAGGGCTCATTTTTTATTGATGTAGGGTTTGTATTAGTACGTTTCGAAGTGAGCATGCTAATTTCAACGTTAACGTAAGAGCAATAGACTTGGTATTTGAGTAAAGAGGGGTGAGTGTTATGAGGTTTTGCAGTCGCATGGTACGTGACGTCACAGCAGTGTCGTTCGTCGCGGGCTCGTTCAAATCGATATTCGGCTTCGGTCGTTTTCGTAAAAGGTCGGAAATTGCCGAATGACGCGCCACCACGTGCATGTTACGTAATGATGGTACAACTCATTGACAAAGATTATTTGTGGCGACGCAACGACGCACAAACACGGCGGACAATGGCCGGACTTTTATGAGGACAAAGAAAATGGTAGGGAACATTTAAAGCTTTACATATGTTAATTGATTACAGATTGGCTGATGGATAACGTGAAAATTAGTTGATAAAGTACTATTAATAGAAAACTTTTTACTTTCATGAGAATTGAATCCAGGGCCGGTAAAAGTTTAGTTTGAATTTGTTGTCTTCTATCTATGTATATAAAACAAGAAAGTAACTGACTTACATATCAATGCACCGTCTAAACTACAGGGCCTAGGAACTTTTATTTATACACAAGACTTTCTTTTATGACGTCGGTAAGCACTAAGAGAGGATTTCACAAAATTCATCCCCTAAGGGGATGAAACGTGGGTCCAGAGTTTGTACGGAAAAGTCCACTTTCAAGCGGGCAAAGCCGTTGGCAGAAGCTAGTATGTTATGTTTGGTTATGCAGTCAGGCAGGAAAATCTGAACAACAACTTCGAAAGAACGACCCATTGTAAAAACAAGCACACAGTATCGAAACAAAAACCCATTCTGCGTGTTATGATGAATTTCATCAAGTGCCATTGATTTATTTATCTGTTGAACGCATTCCCAAGAGGTATTCATTGAAATTGAATTCAATTCTTCTGAAGCCACGAGACTTTTATGCTGCTCTGCTGCATTTTCAATCGGAATTCTATGTACTGCAATAGAATATTTTTCAGCTGTAGAAGCTTTATTATTTACGTCTACTACACATAACAAATTCACGTTTCCATGAAAAGTACAGTTTTTATCTGACTACCCCAGAAAAGTGTGATTTTTGTTTTAGAGTTAAGTACCAATTTCTTTGGAATTTCTAATAACATTTTTTAGATTTTGCCGGTCACCGCAGGCTCGGGTTTGCGGACGACGAGCAATGGGTAGCTCGCCGTCCAGCCGTCCAGTAAAACCCGAGCCTAAGTCGTCGGCGGCGCGTAGAGTCCCAAGCACGCCTCAAATATATGCCAGCAAAACCGTAGTGGTTCGGTAGGACCGATGCACATTTTGTGTAAGCAGAATGTAAATAATATTCAGGAATATCACTTAATAAAGTTTATATTTCCGAAGAGTTACAAAGTCACGTATGTGTCAATAGCTCGGAGGTCTTATGGTGACTAATTTTTTTTATTTTCCCTTCACAAAGTTTTCTTATGCTAGCTTTTAACAATGCTTATAATTTAGAGCTAACTTTGTGAGGGACTGGTGCCTGATGTAGGTATGTATAACAACCTGTATTACAGGTCACCAGGACCCTCCCGCGGCTAGTTAGTATGCTACAAAGAGTTTAGCATTCCGCAGTGAAGAAAAGTGGAAGCTAAGTTTAAAAAAAGACTTAATTTTAAAAACTAAATCTTAAACAAACAATCTTAAGTAATACCTAAAATAAAGACAATTTATATTTGATTTTAATTCCAGGATGTAAGTGTGAATGCTTAGTTAATGTGTGATTGTGAAGTGCTGGACGGTGGGATTGTTCGAAGGAGGTACCGTGGCCCTTGATTGCAAAGGGCAACTGAATGATTAAAGTGGGTTTTAGTCAGTCAAAGTCTGACACTTTCTCACACGCCACTTACAACGATAGAAGGTATTGATGATAGACCGCAACTAAAAAAACAAGAATACAATAAACATATTGCATCCATTAACACAATTATAAGTATACGGTCCAAATGCTCAAAGGTCCTTAACTTAGCAAATACAGTTAAATCCAACTAATTACTTTAATTGAGGGGTAGGTAGCGGAGAACTTAACAAGCCGACCTGCATGAGTAATGAACTGCTCAGCCATTGTACGGAAGTTTATACATGTACGTGCAATATTACTTAATCTATTTATATAAAAGGAGTAACTGACTGACTGATTTATCAACGCATAGCCAAAATTACTGGGTCTAGTAACATGAACCATTTAATCTCTTTAGGGGGAGAATTTTGGAAAATCCCTTATGTCACGAAACTTTGTGCAAAATTGCACGTTTCTAGTCTCAGCAGTTTCAGCTATGCGTTGATATGTCAGTCAATTAGTTTCTCCTTTTGTATATCTCGTATATATATAAAAAAGGAGAAACTAGACTATACCAATAGGGTATAGTCAAGTCAAAGAGCCGTGAGATAAAAGGTAAACAAACCATTTACAATACTACAAAATTATAGACCACAGATACTTCAAATATTTTACATAAAAATGTCACGTTTTGTCATCGAGCATGTTCTAATCCGCCATCTTTTTCACTATCGATCGACTTGTTGATACGAGATATTTTTGTTAAATTCTTGTTATTCGCCGAAGAAAAAGCGTGCAAAAAGAACGCCAAGGCATTCAACAGAAAAGGAGACTGTTATTAATGTATTCAAACCTGTCGAAGAAACTTGGTCGAAGGTACCTATATTGTTTTCTTTGTTTACATTTTGTGTCAAGCTCAGATGAATAGGGTATAGATGAACTGTGACAATTTTTATTTTTTTTATATTGGAAATCATTAAATACCTTCTTCCGCTCTGGGTGGACCAGGACTGGTTGTTAAAGTTGAAATGATAGCCGTGTCGTATTTTCTGAGGCACGAAAGGCATGTATATGAATTGGATGGTCCCTCATCTACGAGTCAACCTTGATTAGCGTTGCTTAACCTTGAAGATGTAACCGTAACGTGAACCTGTATGGATGTTGTTATTTAGTTTTGTTCCTTTTATATATAGACTAGCTTCTTCCAGCTTGTCTAACATGTAAGTAGGTTTTTCCATACAAACTTTAGACCCCTTTTCATCCCCTTAGGGGATGAATTTTTGAAAATCCTCTATTAGTGCTCGCTTACGTCAAAAATAGTCGGTCAATTTGTATCTATTGCTGCATATAAGTTGTTGCACATACCTTCATACCATCACACTCACACATATATACAACACACGTGTTGTGTATAGTTGTGCACTAATTGTATACAGTTTTAATTTTGTTGCTTAGCTCATAGCTGAGTTAAGCTCGCCTTTGTACATGAACTGTCTGTATTTCCATATATTATGTTATGTTTTTGTGTACAATAAAGAATTAAAGAATGAAAGAAGAATTAATAAATTGTTAATGTTCCTCAAACGAGCCAGGAACCTAGCTAAGGAGTCAGGGCTCAAATTGAATATGAAATGGAATTCCCATGAATAAATTTTGAATGGTCTCCCCATCCGATTATAGTTTGGGTATCTTCAAGGCTAGAGTGAATAAGCTCTTAATAAACTAGTGCGCCTCACTATCAACGTTTGCATCACTGCTTACCGTCAGATGGGACCGCAGTCAAGCACTGGTTTATCTCAAATTAAAAAAAAATGTATCAGTCTCTTTATGTCAATAGAAACGTTATTATTATATATATGTAGTTGCCAATAAAAAGGAGTTAGTGGGTCAGTGTAAAGCCACGAGCAATAATACATATACATTGTTACATTTTAAATTTATCTTAACTTCTGCCATTTAAGGAATAAGTGTACAACAAATGGGACTTAAAGTAACTAACCATCCAATAGAACCAATTGTCGTACACTTATTTCTTAAATGGCAGAAGTTAAGATAGATAGAAAATGTGACAATGTACATTTGTTTTGCTCGTGACTGTACTACAATATTTTCTTGTCTTATCTAGTAATTTCAGTAGAATGTAATTTTTTTTTGGTTGGAAATCATCCAATGACTTTTCCTACTCTAGGGCGGAGGAGTGGGCGTGCAGAGTTTTACTGACTCAAACCACACCTACATATGTTCCTACTTTGTCTTGCGTTCCAAGGCCTCAGGTTTTCCTTTCAGAAGCGAACCCATGGCACCAGTAAGATTCGACCTTACTGGGCCCTACGATTTTGCTGACGTCTCCTTGAGGCGCGCATGGAACGCGCCATCGACGACTCGGGCTCGGTCTGGACGGTTACCGGATGGCTGGACAGCGAGCTACCCATTGCTCGCCGTTTGCAAGCCCAAGCCCACGGTGGCTGGAAATTGGGGTAGGGGTCCCGGCAGCTGGGGTGTGAGGGCATTCCCTCGTGCGTGCGGCCGCCTCCTTCGCTAGAATTACTGTTTCGCAGAAGGAGGTGACCGCCTTCCATTCCTCCTCGCCTGTAACAGGGCTCAACCCATGGCTCTAGTATGCTAACCGTAGGCCTCAACGGTTTTGCTGACATCTCTTCGAAGCCCGCGTGGACGCGCCGTCGGCCACTGGGGCTCGGTCCGTACGATCAAAGGACGGCCGGAAGGCGAGCTACCCATTATTCGTCGTCCGCAAGCCCAAGTAGAAAGTGGTGACATTACATTGCAAGGAACAGTCATTTGTGTCCAAAAATTTATACTGTTACAAATATTAAGTGACTTCATATTTATGAAAACATTAATAACAATCGTGAAAAGTTAAAAATTATAGTCTTAAGATTTTTCTTCTGTAAAAAACTGCTAGCGATTATATGCATTTTGTATATCCGTAGTAAAAGCGCAACATTGAACGATTGTAGGTTTATTTTCTATCATAAAATATAAAGCAATTCTTAGTATACTAATAGTTTAAGACTCATAAAAGCATAATATACAAAGATAGTGGCATTCAGAAGTGCTAGCTCAGAGCATGCATGCCCGCGGCGTCTCGACGTGCAATGAATTTATAAGCCATTAGTTGCACTACACTACGTGATTAAATTCCTATTTCACTGTACAACGTAAAATTATATTCAACTGTACATGAGAAATAGTTACATTAATAAGCTTTTATTATTTTAATTAATAAGTGTTATATTAATACGATTAATTTCATTAATTATTAACAAGCTTTTCATTAATGAAATTAATTTAATTAATCATTAATAAGTTTTTAATGAAAAAGGTTTTTTTCATTACAAGCTGTTATATCGCAGTATAGTATTCATTAAGATCATTCTGCAGAGTTCAAACACGACAGGATTACTTGTTGCTCCTAAGATCACTTTACGAATCCATCGTCCGATCAAATCTATGGTACCATATTAATGCAATGTCATTCAAGTTACATGGGTATACCAGATTTCAACTCAATCAGTTAGAGATAACTGTTTCAAAATTCATTTGCAAGTTCTTAACAATCATACAAACGTTGCAAGTTAAATAAAAGTTTGTAAGAATGAACCTTTAGAGCTAGGATAATAATATAAGAAAAGCTTTAGGACAATCTTTTTATTCCATCAAATTGATTGGTTACGTAAAGCTAAGTCTATGCCGCGAGCTAAGAATAGCCTCGTAGCAACGTACTACGCAACGCGTAGCGCGACGACGTAGCAGCTCGTAGCTGATAAGTTTCAAGGTGCAAATAAGAACGTAGCAAGTTTACCTTGTAGCTATTATTACCCCCTTGGCTACGACTGTTACGCGTCTACGAGGTCTCGGCTACGAACAGACCTTGTAAAGGCGAGTGCACTTTCTGAACATTTTAAGGCCTCTACGAGATTTTATCAAAAGGATGCCTCAGAATCTTCGTGCCATAAAATCAAACTGCGGTCCCACAAATGGCCTGCGAAGTACACTTGATCATGATAATATATCCCCCAGAGTGTTTTTTGAAAGACTTTATGTGAAGGCTGATATTTTTTTTATAGAAACGAGTCGATATTACTTATAATACTAGACTGAGTTTATCGCTTTAAAACGAACCTACACATTTCCCGCCTCAGCAAAATCGTTTATTTCATTCAACCGTTCCACAGTCGATTAAAATAAATGGTTTGTAGCACTTGACGTGGAACTAAATATTTTGTTGTAAAAAATATTTCCATTTTCATTTGTGTGTTGTTTTCATCGAGATTGGAGGGAGTCTGAGCAAAATATCTGGAGAGACGCACTGGGACAGACAGTTTGACATCGAGATAAAACTTGATTCCCTTTTTCTAAGGGAAAAGAAAAATGCTTCGCGTGCGACCGTGCCGTACGCTACGATGATTTATTTTTACTACGTCGCCAACAACAGCATTGAGAGCTAAATTTAGATTTGCAGTTTTTCCTTTGTGAGGAATTACGCTTTCGAGCAGATGTAGCAAGTTTTAAAAACTGAGAACTGCGCTCAAAATTCTTGTGAAAATAATTAACGACTCATGAAACTCGCTGCAAAGTTGTGCAGCTTTCGACCACTTGCATATTAAAGACCGTGAAGAAGACGGCTTGCGTACTAATAACCGTTGGTTGCCCGCCAGCAGCACCTGCGGCGCAAGGAAGGAGTTCGTTGGCGGTCATTAAAACTGCATCTGAAAGGACTAGGGCAGTGCAATAATTGCATCAAGTTTAACCGGGCTCGATCGATGTGAGGGTATTTACCTCGCCGGGCGAAAATAATCCGGGTACCGGTGATGTCAGAAGGTCGGTGGTGCGCATGCGCGAGGACGCGAGTAGGTACTAGCGGGGACAGCGCGCCGCCGGGCGTCAGTCGGTCGCCGGCCGCGCGTTAAGCCGGGCGCGCGTGTGCTACAGATGGCGCCCCGTGGCGGCCGGTGAGGCGCCGGCCCCGCCGACCGCCTCGGGTCGACGGGCCCGCCAGGCAGACGGGCCGACGTCCCACCATGTCCTTGCTCAGCGTCACAGGTACATAGTGCTGTGTGTTCCCCTGATGCTGCTAACCCGCTTTGTGTTCACATATACGAGAGTTACGCAGCAATTTGTGGTCGTTATGGACGCGTACTGAATGTGTTCAGGTACTTATGGTGGTCAGGGCTCAGGACTTCATTGAGACAACTTAATACGATCAACTAATAACCACATTGCATTGATAATTGAAGAGAAAAACAAGCTTCTTTCTTAAGAACGTCTCTACAGACATGCTACACATAGCACACTGTTGGTAGCTATGACCGCAGGCTTAATGTATTTCCCAGAACTTTTCGTTTAACTGATATCAGATAAATAAAGTTTGATTACCAGTTTCGATATATTAGTTTGTTTTGCGTGGGTTACGAGCGCATATCGGCGCGTGTCGCTCGTGTGCTGTTGGTTATAAAGGTCATAGTCACGACACGCGTGCCGTCAAGTTGCACTTTAACATATACATAGATTCTATAACGATAAATCGTTGAAAGTACGCCATTATATATTATTTAGAAGTGGTTCTTTCTACAAACCAAAATGTAGTTTTACATTGCGTGCTATTCAAGTGTTTTGTTTATGCTTTACCGATTTTAGCAGTCGGTGTACGCCGCGGCAATTTCTAGAATCGCAAAGTTGAACGTATTCAGACGTCTTCGCTGTATGTATTGAAGAAAGGCCGCATTATCTGAAGTGAGGTAGTTAATTCAATAGTGCTAGAGCGGGCGCATCGACGAGCCACGCAGGATGGCTAAATATAACTATAGTATGTACAATGTTCTGCCCCATTTAATGCGGATGTAGGTCGTGACCATAACAAGATACCTTTCTGAAACTAAAAAAATTAACTGCTTTATTATGAACGGTTTTTCATTGTTACGGTTGTAGTTTTTGGAGTTAATTACTATGCGGACTTTTCACTGAAAATGAAACGAATTTTGTAAGGCCGGTTCAAAAGTATCAGTGTACAATAAGGCGGTGCGCTAATCGCTTTTCCTGGTACATTTAATGCAATCACGGTTCGCTATAAAATAAGTGGGATTCCATCGTAATGAGTGTCAGCGAAGCGAACGATGGCAAAAAGAGAAGGCGATGCAATCCCGTTATTTATTGAACAACATTATTTACTTTTTGAATCTATTTTGGCGTGGAATTTTAAATGTGCTTTGTCTTATGGGATTCGACTATCGAAAAAAATACAGAGGACAAATGATAACATTGTATAGGTATAAGAAAATTGCTTGAAATCATTGAATATCGTCGTTTTTCCAGTTGAAGCAGTAGTATTTTTATTTTTATTTTTATCTTCAATTTAAATGTTATATTAAAATATTTTTCTCGCACGTTAGTTCGTAATGGAACTCTGAAGTTGACGAAACATTGATTAATTCATTGAGGTGCGTGTAACACGATATAACTTGTATATATATTCACGCCCATACTTCTGACGCTGTTCAATTCCCGCCTATATCGTTAACTATACCATTTAAGTAATTTTTCACAAGCTATTTTTAGATACGTTTCTCTTGGACTACAAGTTAAACGGCTGTAGATTAAGCCGGTTTCACTACCTACGACTTTGTTGCGGTTACTTAATTGGTAGAGAAATCCATATTAATTCTGTAACATTTGTGATTTATTCAGTTAGTTGTGGCTTTAAGTATATCGTAAGATATTTCATTTGCAAACTTAGATATCGCTCACTTAGTAAAATATTGGCACATCTACAATAAATGCGAAATTGAGTTTGGACAGCCTAAGTGTTTAAAAATGGATTATTTATATCCTTAATTATATCTAGTCTTTACTATTAGTCAACATCCCAATTTATATTAACAATGATGTAAAATGAGCTCAGAAATTTATTTTAGAGATTTGTATAATGTTTGATACTAGTTTCTGTAAACTAAGAAAAATTTAGATGTGCCAATATATTGCTAGGGGAGCGATATATTAAATTACTTCCTCCTATTCTATTAAGTTGAAACATTGTATGCTTACATTCTGTTCTGATGATAATTTTATAGAATAAAAAATAAAAATCTTATTACCAGAAACTTTCACAACCAGAAAAAATAACAATCAATGTGTAGTAAATAACAATAACAATTTATGTAGAGTCATTTAATTTTACGAAGGTAGGGAGTTAAGGTTATGACAAAACTGATTTATATAGGATAAATTAAAATATTTTTTATATGTTACCTATATTTTAACTAGTCGGTATATAATATAGTGATAAGAGGAAGATGTGATTTTCTTACGCTCGAAATATTATTAAAAAAATAGTGAAAAGGTTAAGTTGACTTTTGGTTCCGAGCTTTATGAGGTAAATTAAAGATCACCTTTATTTATTTACAAATTCTAAGAAAAATGTTTACAATGAAAGAAGTATCGAATAAACAAATATTCTTTTGACTGGCCTGTTGGTCTAGTGGTTAGTGGCCCTGACTGCTATGCCGGAGGTCGTGGGTTCGATTCCCACCCAGGATAAATGTTTGTGTGATGAGCACGATCGTTTGTTCTGTGTCTGGGTGTAATTTATCTATATATGTATGTATTTAGAAATATATAAGTATGTTTATCAGTTGTCTAGTACCCATAACATATTATTATTAGATATTTGTGGAATATTATTATTATTATTCTCAGTAAATCTCAACCGGACTGTATGCAAATTAATCCACAAATTACCAAATAAAGTCGAAAATACTGTCTAAATTATCACAAAACTAATTGAAATTTTTTACAAGAAAGCCCACCGAAGGCTTTGCGCGCGTAAAATAAATTGAATTACGTTCAAACTTTGTTCGTTGGCGGTAAAAGTATATCAAAATATTGTCAGTAGTTTTCGAGATTAGCTTGCACGTATATACAGACAAGGTTCGGGAACAACTGTTTTATGAATCTATGGAGTGTCATATTGACCAGGTTTTAGAATTGATCACTTTATTATATGACCAACTAAAACTGGCCAGATCGTTTAAATGTTAACGGTTGATGATGTCAATCCACGTTTCACCATATTGAAGTCCTCGAGCGCCGATTATACAACTTGAGTGACCTTGAAAAACGTTTAATTGTCGTTTTGTACACATGGGTATACGAAATTTATTCGGCCGAAAATGCTGGTCTGTATATCTTCGTTTTTTCTAGAAAAATCCAGAAAAAGGATTATTTATTTTTGTTGGTATTTACGTAAAAACGAGTAATTACATAATAATAATACCAAAAATCTTATTCTTCACTAAAAATATTTATTGTAGGTACACTACATATATTATAAGACTTTTTATAATTATTAAGGGAGTTGGGGCACTCCGACTCAGACAGGTTAGGTTAGAAGGGGTCAGACCCCGTTATCTACTTCGTGGTTATTTTATAAACCACCCAAAAGAGCATATTTTAGTACAAAATTAGTATTTTTGATGGAACAAAACCATATTTTGTTGTAGAAAACAGGAATACATTGAGGAACAGTGGACTCTACTGGTGGATAGCTAATTTTTTTACGATATAATCAACTATTCATGGGTTTAGTTGAAATAAACTAGTGCGCCTCGCCATCAACGATTGCATCATTACTTTATTATTAGGTGGGATCGCAGTCAAGCACTAATTTATAACAATAAAAAAAAAATAGCACCATTTCACGAAATGGCCAGTCACATCACTAAGTGATCAATTCTAAGATTTGGCCATGCCATATATAATTGGGAATTGAATCCTTAGTTTGTTAATCTAGAACATTTTATAAGTAATTTAAGAATGGACTTCCTTTTGGTTTGATCGACTGTGGGGCTTAACCCACAATGCTTTGCGGATTCAATACAACTTTGCATTAAGGGCGCTGTTGCGTCTGCCTCGGTTCTGTATCGCGTCAACAATGTTTGTCGAGACTCGCACTGACAGTTTTAACGCTGTGCTTCGAAAGAAAGCGGCCTCACTGCTGAACAGACTCCGTGGCAGTTCCAATAGTATTCGGCGTGTGTGTGTGAAGGAAGGATAGCCCTTTTGTGAGGCCACTTGAGGGACATACATTGTCGCTATTTGTAATAAAGTACTGACATAGGATAAGAATATTGTTACTAATCTAATAGATTTTTCATGTTTGCCGGGGATAATAAATTATTATTATTATTTAAAGAAATTGTTAAGTCAAATGGGTGGACAGTTTTCTTCCTGTGGGTCAATATTAAACCTAATTCAATATTATGTTCATCAGTCACGTTCTAGACACCTTTTGGTACAGTTTAAGATTCGATTTTGAACTCTATTGACATCAATGTAAAACACATAGTTAAACAAACATTTGGTGGCGTACGTCAAAATATTCTTCGTATATCATTGACCAGAGTAGAAGGAGATGAAATATTTGACCTAGATTAGGGTACACAAAATAAAATAAAAATAGTTGAAAATTCTAAATTTCTATTATACCTGTTAACAATACTGTGTGCCTCACCAATGTGTAAAAAAACCCAATTCAGCATTTTCAAACAACAAGTGCCTGACGCTGATTTTCAACATTGGTATTTGCGATTCCAGACACATTATTAAAACAGACGTTTTCCTCAACATTGTCAAATACCAAAATATCTATCATAATATCTGAGATTAATGAATAACCCAATAGTTTTTCGACATATTCGCCCCAACTCGAACGTCAACTTAAAGAACTTGATCAAGTATGTATGAAGTTAGAGACTTTGGAAGATTTCCAGCTTTATTGCACTGAGTTTGTGGAGTTTAAATATGTCTACCTAGTACTAAGTTGTACAGATAACACATGCAGTGATGCTTAGACTTTTTTACTAATTTTTTACATACGATGAGATCGGGAGTTTAAAATGTTTATTGTTATGTTTTAACTTCATTAATTTAACAGCAGACCCGGCAAACTTCGTACAGCCTAACAGTCAGTGAATGTAGTATATCTTTCGATATAGTCAACCGATAGCGACGAAACAAAGCCTAAGTAATAAATCAAGTTAACACAATTTTAATGTATAAATGATGTGCGCACAACTAAATCGCTTTTACGAATTTATTATGTGTATAGATTTATTTAAAATACTGAATAGATTGATTTATAAATTTTAGAATTTTACTTTGACCTTGATCAAAAAATAATTTGAATTTTAATGCAATGTATATAATTGAGTATTTGTGTAAATTGTAATATATAGTGTTTAAGACCCTTCAGAAGCTGTTTGATTCCGTCATACTCAAAGGTAAAACGCCATTGATATGGAGCAGATGTGTGGTGGTTATGGAATAATTTCCTGATAAATAAATGATTATCATTACCTGGTGAGCTGTAGCACAGGTTTCTCCGCAACCTACAGCCGGCATCAGCTATCACAATGCTAATTTATAATAAACATGTAGTTCGAAACTGTTAAGTGCAACAAAACCATTGCGAGAGAAAATAAATGACATTATTATTATAATTTCCTTTATTCATTGTAAGCATAGTCGGCCTTATAATGTTCCCACTGTTGGGACTCAAGCCTCCTGTCTAGGAGAGGGAATGGGCCGTAATCCACCACGCAGGCCCAATGCGGGTTGCTAGATGTCACATGTCTTCGAATTTTTTGGTTCTAGGTCATGCCGGTTTCCTCACGATGTTTTCCTTCACCGTTTTGAGAGCAGTGGTGATTAAATAAATTATACAAAGTAATGTGCCTGGCTGGGTTTGAACCAGCGATCTACAACTTGTAAGTCGGGGCCGTTACCACTCAGCCATCACTGCTCGTTCATTGTAAACCAATATAAATAACATTTTAATTTTTTTTTAAACGAAATCATGCAAAAAGAAACATTTAAAAATATAAATAATAGTACATCGGTATCCAAGCTACCGGCGGTCAGAGATCCAGAGAAAGGAACCTCCTAACAATACGAACCGACTCCAGGAGCACCGCTTTCTGAATCAAGGCCTTGAGCCAGTCGCCTAACGCGAGCCTCCTAAGGTGTTGGTCGAGGCTCTTGGCTATTAAGCCATTGCCCGACACGACTATCGGTATAATGATCACCGAGTCCACATCCCACATGTCGATAACTTCGCGATTAAAACTAAACTAAGTTTTATAAGTAACTAGCTGCTGCCAGGGACTTCGTTCGAGTGAAAGTAGAAAATTATCTTAAGGCCAGGTTCTACTTTTTTGAACCTCTGGAAATCCACGAATATAAAAGAGAACACCATGAAAAAATATTTTATTAAAATTGACTATATGACCAACGGCCGAGCAAAAATCAAAATATGTTATAAATTAGTTGGCTCGATAAAAAATAATGGCCAATCTGACCCTATCTTACGATTTCAAACGTGTAAGTCTAAGAGATTACGACACGGAAATATTGAAAGTTACATAAAATAATAAAGCTTGTTTTTTAAAAGGGCCTCGCAAAATTAAAAATAGTGAATGGTTTTTTTGTTTATAAAAATAAAACAGCTGTTACAGGGCCGCACAATCATCATAGACCCGGGCGGAGTTCATACAAAATACTCATTGACTACAACCGGCCCTTAAGGCAACATAATCCTGGGAGAAAAAATATATCATAAATTAATCTATGTAGAAAAAGTGTGTGTAGTCTATGTTCTACTTAAGGACATGATCTACCAAAATCAAATCAAATCAATCGTAGATCTCTATAGAGAAGAACGTGTAAGAAACTCCATGGACACTCCTTTAAATCCTATTATGAGTTACAAATAATCTTGGTTACATATTTCTTGTTGCTTTTATTATGTGAGCAAAATGAAGATAGGTAATGAAAAAAAAGTGCCCGTGTGCCAAGTCAGCCAAATTCGTTTAGACTTTCGAGGGTCAAGAAGTATCAAACAAATACATAATATAAAGGTAAATATTTGTACGTATGTGTTTAACATACGTACAAATATTCACTTAATTATTAGTGAGCTTACGAAAGGAATGAAAATAAGTCCTTTTCTTAGAATACGGTCATCATATAGCATAGCATTGTCGGCCTTATGTTCCCACTGTTGGGAATCAGGTCTCCTCTCTAGGAAAGGGAACGGGCCGTAATCCACCACGCGGGCCCAGTGCGGGTCATCATATACATAAGTTTTATTTAGATGAAAAATTGAAATGGTTAATTTTTTTTTTGAGGATTGAAATCAACAAATGGAGTGAGACAGATTATATGGATAGGGAACTGCGAAAATGGAACGGAACCAGCAAATAGTAACCTCCGTACCAAAAATTTGAGTCGCTTACTTTTCTGTCAACCCTAGCTTAAACCAAGATTAACAAACCCTGGTAAGCCAAAGATTTAATCAAGCAAGTTCTAGTTTGACCAGTATGTTGTATAAATCTCGAATACAAACACGTAAACGGCCGAAAATTGGTGCCATTGGTCTTTAACCCGGCTTACTGGAAACTGCAACAGGTTTTCATGGAATCCTCACGGAGATTCTACGAATTACAGCATCACTAACACTCATGGAGGGAAGTGTGAGGGAGAAGGCTATATCAAAACCGACTAAGTGCGAGTCGGACTCGTGCACAAAGGGTTTCGTATCGTGTAGCAAAAAATGGCAAAAAAAACACGTTTGTTGTATGGTAGCCCCACTTAAAGATTTACTTTATTTTTTTAGTATTTGTTGTTATAGCGGCAACAGTCACGACATCTGTTAAAATTTCAACTGTCTAACTACCACGGTTCATGAGATATAGCTTGGTAACAGACAGACGGATAGCGGAGTGTTAACAATAGTCTCCCATTTTAACTCTTTGGGTACGGGACCCTTGAAATGATTGAAACGAAAGTGAGAGCAATTAATTGTTCTCAATTTATCCAATATTGGATTAATTCATTTTACAATGCTGGAGGCGCGGGGTGTTCCGACAAATCGTTGGAGCTAATGAAATGCGCGTAGTGAATGCAGGGGTTAAAATATTTCGTTACGGTACTACGTTTTGTTTACAACTTTGTTTGGCAATGAATTTATGTTTTCAATGTTACTCGTACAACGTAAATTTTCAGTATTTAAGTCGAAGTTTTTGAGTAGCAACTTCCGTGTATTTTACTCGACGGGATCACATTGTATAAGGAAGACTTTTCTTGTACACAATTGAGTACTTGACTCAATTTTTTTTTATTATTTTTATTAAAAAAATTAAAATTTAAATATTAATCTAGTTAGAAACGTTTCCAATCTGGTGGAAGGGGAAACTGCCAAATATCCGTATAAAGATGCACATACTAAAATGTGACGTCACCGCCATTAGTTTAAGTGTGCTTAAAAGAGATAGCGAGATATAACCATCACGCCCCCACTCTTCCACAAACCAAAATTTTGAATGCTAATCGTTGCTTCATTTAATAAGCTTGATGCTGTTCTCAGAAAAAGATTTCTTTTTAGCGTTATTTGTTGTTAAGTATAAAATATTGTAAAAAAGTAAGCAAAGTAGTCAAATACCCAATTGACGAGCTATGGACGCGTTTAGTTGGCGTAATTGGTTGCAGTGATAACATGGTATTTGTTTAAATTCTACGTAAAAGCCAATGCAAAATATTGGTATGATTTGGTTTTTTCTTTTCGCCAGTAATTTAACCCCGGTTAAAAGTTACATAGAGGGCAATACGATGAATCTATAGCAAAAAGAACCAGGTCTTTAAACCGTAACCAAATGAAGATATCTATTGTAGCCTTGCTAGTACTTTTTTATCAGGCGTCACCTATTTTTCTTATAATTTTGCAACACTGGACGCCCCCCTACCACACCAGGCGGTATATGCGGAAGCGGGGGCGCAGAATAACTCATTAGAGAAACCGTGTAGTATATGTAACAATGGAAAATTTAAAATATCAGACACGGAGTATTTTTATCGATCTACTAAATAGTCTGTAACTTCATGCGGTTAAGATTGGTACATTGGTTTTGTTATTGATTTCTCATACGGTCCTTTAAGATATGGCCTAGGTTTCACTATTGGCGAAAAGAAAAAAAAAACATGCCAGCTATGTATGCCAAAAGTTTCATTCCCCTTGAATTCAATGAACTTGTCTTGCCTTTGATTTCTTTTTAGTCAAAAAATCATCATACTAATATTATAAAAGCCAAAAGTTTGTATGCTCGTGATTTTTTTTTAAACTTTGTCCCACACTAGGAATAAACTCCTGCATCGTGGGAGCAATACCGAATACAAAGATATTATTGCAAGATATAAAGTGTAGTAATTGAAATAAATGCAATTGCATATTTGAATTACGTGGGTGCGGTATATTTTACCGAAAGCATACTATATGAAAAAACAACCTTATTAATAAACTGAACGATGTTGACTATTATCTATGAATATATTGTGTTGTTTCGCGTGCCCAGCGAACATTACGTATTGATATTCACGATTTATAGGTACCGATGATATTATGAAATGCTATGGTAAGTAGCATTACTTATTTTGCTATATTGTGTATGTTTGTAGAGATACCTTCCTTGATTATGTCATGTGTTTATTTTTTTGTCAATGTATGTGTTTTGTTTTTCTATCTATACTTCTTACTTATTTACTAAACTTTAAAATTAATAGGCAGCAGCATAGTCAAACTAAAGTGGCGGTGGGCAGGGTATATTGGTCGCACAGCAGAGGGGCGAAAGGTTCTGGCCTCCCACAAAGTGGCTCGAAGACTTGGTAAGGGTCGCAGGAATATGATGGAGATGGTGTCTTCAAGGCTAGAGTGAATAGGCTCCCAATAAACTAGTGCGCCTGACCATCAATGATTGCATCTCCACTTACCATCAGGTGGGATTGCAGTCAAGCACTGGTTTATATCAATTAAAAAAAAAAAAATAACATGCAGGACCGGTCATAGTACCGAAATTTGGGGAAGACGATATAAGATGAGTGAAGTTATAGAGTGTTTTGTTTGTTAAATCGCACTCATCTCTCACACTCACACTCATTAGTCGGATCGGAAAAAAAACTGTGTTACTATACGGTTTTTTTTTCAATCTATACCTAATAATGTAATCTAAATATAACCTAATCTGGCTATGATAAAAATATAACCTAATCTGGCTTCATGATACATAGTATACGCTAAGACATCACGCTACGGTCCGCGGCAGCAGAGCAGTAACTAAAGACGCGGGTGAAACCACGTGGGACTATATTAAATTTGAAGAAAAATAAAATAAATAAAATGTGTATTTACATGTAGGTATGAATTGAATACGAGGGAAATCGTAGGAAATCGTTAATAATATGAAGAACTATACTTTTATCAAGTTGATAGCATAGTTACAGTAATCAAATCATATTGTTTCAAATCTTATTAGTACTAAAAATAGGAATTGATTTCAATATGATACTTTTCCCTTTTTTAATAAGCAGGCGGAACGGGAGATAGTGTCAGACTTTTACTGACTAAAAACCCACTGCTGTTCTTTCGTTGCCTTCGTCCCAGGGCCCCGGGTTTCGCTTTTACACTACCCGTGGCCCCAGTAGGTTTCGATCCTGCTGGGCCCCTACGATTTGTTGACATCTCCTTGAGGCGCGCGTGGAACAGTACGCACCGTCGACGACTTGGGCTCGGTCCGGACGGTTACCGGACGGCCGGACGGCGAGCCACCCATTACTCGCTGTCCGCAAGCCCGCGCCTACGGTGGCCGGAAATCGGGATCGGAATCCCGGCGGCGGTTGGAGCGTAAGGATCGTTGCTTCACGCGATCGGCCGCTTCCTTTGCTAGCATTACTGCTTCGCAGAAGGAGGCGACCGCCTGCCACTCCTCCTCGCTCCACTGCAAGGCCCGGCGCGAGAGATCGCCGCCGCCGATTGCCCCCACGAGGACACGGCGTTGCTCTGCCCAAGCGGGGCACACCTCCACCGTGTGCTCTACCGTGTCCTCCGAGCGGGCCACACAGTGGCGATACCCGGGCGTCCTTTTCGCACGAATCCGGTGCAGGAACTTCCCGAACTTACCGTCTCTGGTGAGAACCTGCATCATGCGGAAGATGAGGACGCCGTGAGATCTTTCTAATCACGCCTCAAAGAGGGGACTTACCGTTGTTGTGTAGGTTCAAACATTGTAAGGTTTATTCTAGTCACATATGTTGATTTTGTATCCCATAAATGGCAAAACATGCATATCAACCTGTTATTTTAAGAATTTGCTCATATTAGTTGATGTATACTCATGTTATACAACAAAATATTCTATTCTATTTTATTCAATATTTAATTTACTTTTACCTTATAATGAGCCGTATGTTTTTGTTAAAATAAAACCATACGGGTTTCATTTTAATAAAAATGTATTTAAAAAGATCAAAAGCTTGTGTTTGATCACTTTTAAATTGATAGCATCCACTCATCGTTGTACAGGCAATGTTATTTATTTAACTTTTTCAATATATTTGCGTTCTGCTGGTGAAAAAATGTTTTTATTTTAAAATGTTGGTATCAATTCAAACAATTGATTGAATAATGTGTTCTAAATATGAATATTTCATTTCCTGTAATGCGTGCTAGAGTGTATTTATTTTGTGTGTGTAGCTATTTAGCTAGTTCTATATTCTCTATTATATCACACTAATAATATAATGGAAGTTTGTGAATGTGTGTGTGTATGACTGTTACTTCTTCAAGCTCGCACAGCTTAACGGATTCAGATGCTTGACACACAGGTAGACCATTTGCTAGGATAGTACATAGAATACTTTTTGTTCTGGCAGTATGTTCGCTTGATATAATTTTTTATTTTTTCGCGTGCAAACTGCTGGCTGAAGCTAGTTTATCAAAACAAAGAGTATTCTATCAATTTCTGCATAAAAATCTGATGATGACACTAAGGAAACAAACTTTCATTTAAATTAATCTATTAATTATATTTTTCTTGTACCTAATTACTTTGCGGTAAAGGCCCCGACTTACGAGTTGCGGGTTCAAACCCAGCCAGGCGCGTTACTTTGTGTAATTTATTTCATGACCACTGCTTTCAAAACGGCGAAGGAAAATATCGTGAAAAAACCGGCATGTCCTAGAACCAAAAATTCGAAGACATGTGACATCCACCAACCCGCACTGGGCCCGCGTGGTGGATTAAGGTCTATTCCCTCTTCTAGAGAGGAGGCCTGAGTGCTATAATTATTTTGAACTATACAGTGTATTAAAGCCCTCCCTTAGTAACGAACATGATTTAAAAGGGTTCAATTTAGGTATATGCACAAGGAACAGACACACTGTATAGTTCAAAATAATTATAGCACTCAGGCCTTCTCTCTAGGAGAGGGAATTGACCTTAATCCACCACGCAGTGGATGTCACATGTCTTCGAATTTTTGGTTCTAGGACATGCCGGTTTTCTCACGATGTTTTCCATCACCGTTTTGAGAGCAGTGTTGATGAAATAAATTACACAAAGCAACGCGCCTGGCTGGGTTTGAACCCGCGACCTACAACTCGTAAGTCGGGGCCGTTACCACTTGGGCACCACATAGTCAGTATATTTACCTTCATTTTACGAGATAAAATGGTGAAAACACAGGTCTATGTAAATGCTTGGTTTGCCCAAGACATAGGTAACATTCCCTTGACATAATACCAGATAGCCATGTATCTCCTCGCTTAGTTTCCACCCGCAAATGTGGCCAACCCGTTGCGTCCCACGGGTATCGGTATAGGCGACTAAGGGATTATTTCTGTGTAATGGACGGTACATACCCATGTACATATATACCTGTATACATGAATAATATCTGGTATGATCGCCTGCTAAGAGTTTAGAGGTAAATTGTTGAAGTTTGGAGCTTAGGTGGACCGACTTTTGAAATGTTTAAGTGTGTTTTTCATCTAGGGTATTCTTTTCTTGATATTTAAGTGTGAATAGACCAACGAAAGGTTGTTCTACTCCTGTTTCCATGAAGATAATTTGAAAGAATGATGAGATACAAATCCGCATGATTGGTTTGAAGTATTTAAAAACAAACGCAAGACACTAATTACTAACACTACACTACGACACTAATTATTTATTTTTTAATTTGTGATTTGACTTCGATTTATTTGTTTTTCTTGTATTTTCTTTTATTTGTTTGTCATTTTTTTATTATTTGACATTGTTATGTAATCATTTGGTGACTACGTATAATGTAACATTCTGTATATGACTTGTAAGAATCCCTTACCAATAAATAACTATGTCTATGACTAATCAAGTATACACCTAAAAGATTGTGGTATTGTTTAAAAGAGGTACTGTTGTCTTGGAACGCTGTTGCTCAACGTCAGAGACAGACCAGTGTGGCTGTTATCATTCTAGCTGTGAGCTCCTCTGCACGTACGTATAACATTTCTCTATTAGGTCTTATCATTGTGCGTTAGTATGTATTTCCGAAGATATACCATGATCACCGATAAACATTATTTTCTTTCATGGAAAATTGAACACGTTTAAGATCCTATAAAAAAAATTCAGTTCAATACATTTTGATAAAGTTTTTCAGCCATCAGTTTATTAGCGTTTGAAAAATTTTACCTTCAATATCTCTCAAAAACATGTTCAATTAACCATTTTTTTAATGAAGATCAGTGGACCTAACAGTTCTTTGATGTTCTCATACTTATTATCCATTGAAAACAACAAGGAAATAAATTGAGTTATAAAACTTTTCAAGTCTATCGGTTTTTTCCACGATAATCCAATGCACACACAGTACCGTATTGTGTCTACCCATTTGAAGAATGGGTATCTACCCATTTTTCGATTCCGACCGATGTGAACGTTTGTTTGAGTCACAAGGTAGTGTACTTTTTTTTAAGGTGGAAATCATCTAATGACTTCTCCCCCTTCTCTTTTTCAGTTTTCTTGGCGTTCCAGTTGCACGGGTTTCCTTTTCAGAAGTCGACATGGCCCTAGTAAGCTTCGGCCTGTCGGTTTGCTGACATCTCTTTGAGTCGCTCATGGAACAATACGCGCCGTCGACGACTTGGGCTCGGTCCGGACGGTTACCGGACGATGGGACGGCGAGCTACCCATTGTTCGTCGTCCGTAATCCTACACCTACAGTTCCTTAGTGTTCAGTGTTCAATAGAATGTAAGAGAAACGTCGTTAATCACGGAAAGTATTTTAAATTAATACAGTTGTCCAAAAAACAAATATTAAAAAAAATTGTTCCAAAAACGTGACTTTCCACACCTAAAATCATGTTTCCTCATTCCAGAGTAATCACATAAGATTGTCAGTGTTCGCATGAATTATAAAGCGAGGCATATCGGAAAAAGTTGAATCATTTAGATATTCATGAACAACAGATGCTCTTGTGCGTGAATCGTTTTACATCTTATTGTTGCTTCCTCTTGTTCTCTACAATGGAAGCTTCCAGGGTTGTTTTGATTACAGATTTCCTGATTATTCAAGAGAATAATGTTGGTTGCTGCCTCTGAAATAGTTAGAAAAGATTCCATTTATTTTAAACTAGCTTCTGCCAGCGGCTTCGCCTGCGTGATAATAAATTTCTCCATACAAACTTCCAACCCCCATTTTACCCCTTTAGAGTTTTTGTTTTATTGGGTGGGAAAAACATCTTATGACAAATCCCGCTCTTCGCTCTTCTCCGCAGCGAGAGATTGTGTCAGATTTTTACTGACTAAAAACCCACTCCTGTTCCTTCGTTGCCTTCGTCCCAGGGCCCTGGGTTTCGTTTTCATACTACCCATGGCCCCAGTAGGACGGTTGACCCATTGCTCGTCGTCCGCAAGCCCGCGCCTACGGTGGCCGGAAACTCGGGATCGGAATCCCGGCGGCGGTTGGAACGTAAGGACCGTTGCCTCACGCGATCGGCCGCCTCTTTTGCTAGCATTACTGCTTCGCAGAAGAAAGCGACCGCCTGCCACTCCTCCTCGCTCCGGACAACGGCCTGAACCAAGGCCCGGCGCGAGATCGCCGCCGCCGATGGCCCCCACGAGGACACGGCGTTGCTCTGCCCGTGCGGGGCACACCTCCACCATGTGCTCTACCGTGTCCTCCGGGCGGTCCACACAGTGGCGACAGCCGGGCGTCGTTTCCGCATGAATCCGGTGCAGGAACTTCCCGAACTTACCGTGTCCAGTGAGAACCTGCGTCATGCGGAAGGTGAGGACGCCGTGAGGTCTTTCCAACCACGCCTCAAAGAGGAGACTTACCGCCATAATTTTGGCGTGCCCAACCCCTTTAGGGGTGGAGTATCGTACAATCCATTATTAGCAGATGTCTACACCCTATAAGGAACCTACCTGCCAAATTTAAAGTTTGTAGGTGTAATAATTTCTGAGATTTTGTGATTAATCAGTGAGTGGTATTTCATTTTTGTGTATATAGATTACAATAATAATATGTAGCTAGGAGTAGATAATAGGAACTGCTTCATATTATTACTAATATATGTACATAAGAAACTTTTCGTTCGTATCAGAATATGCAGCGTTGTAAGGCCACCCACAGGCCTGATTCAAAAAGCTGGACTCCTGGACACGGCGAGCATTGTTAGGAGATTCCTCTCTCAGGAGCCCTGACCACCGGTAGCTTGGATCCTGCTCCCGATGCTGATAGGCTACTATTTTTTATATTTTTAAATGTTTTTTTTTAAAGAAATATTTAAAAATATAATCAATATTTATATAAATCATAATATAATATTCCACAACTATCACACAACGCCGTCTAGTCCCAAGTTAAGTAGAGCTTGTGTTATGAGTGCTAGACAACTGATAACATATTATAGATAGATTACACTCAGCCACAGAACAAATGATCGTGCTCATTATACAAACATTTGTCCTGGGTGGAAATCGAACCCACGACTTTCGGCATAGCAGTCATGGCCACTAACCACTAGACCAATAGGCCAGTCAAAAATAATGCTAATGCTAATAATAAAAAAAATAATCGCCAATATCATCGATGTGTGTGATACGAGTATTCACTCATGGTCCTGGAACGCAAAAGGCTACTGAAGAAACATAGGTGTGGTTTTAGTGGGTAAAAGTTTGACACGCCACTCCATTCTAAAACATGATAAGTCATTAGCTGATTTTCTACCTCAAAAATGAAAAAAGAGATATACATAAAGTACTCAATACTTTCCAATTTACATTTAAAAGCAATCCAATAGGAAGTAAGCTTATTATCATAAAGATAAATGAATGCATAAATACTCTTAAAATGATAATGTAAACAGAAAGCTATGTAATGACATTAATCGATAGACGATACAATACATAAATATATAATCATTGCGCCAATGCCACGCGTGTATTGTGATAAAGAGCAGAGATTACAAAGCTTTTGCATTTTCGAAATTAGTATTTGAATTGTAACGTGCGAACGTGTGTGGAGTACTGCAGCCACATATGGGCTGGTGCTGCAAAATGCCATCTAGCTTTGGACTTGGTGGAAAGGCGTGCGATGAGGCTAATTGGTGATCCAGATCTTCCACCTGGTGGTTACCCTTCGCCTGTGCTAGGCGTAGGGTAGCCAGCCTTTCGGTATTTAATAGGTTGTATTTTGGTAGTGTGTGCGGGAATTGCTTGACTTGATCCCACTATAACCTTTCTGCCATCCAATAACCCGACTTACGGCGAGTGTCCACCGGCGTGTGTCTTATGTTGTTGATACCTCTACGGTCCGGACTAAGCATACATCGAAGGAATGGAACGATTTGCCTGCTGCAGTCTTCCTGTCCGATTATAATTCGGGTGTCTTCAAGGCAAGAGTGAATAGGCTAATAATAAACTAATGCGTCTGACCATCAACTATAGCATCACTGCTTACCCTTAAAATAGGATCGCAGTAAAGCACTAGTAACATCAAATAAAAAAAAAAAACGTAGCTAAATACTTGCAAGTCATAGTAAGTACTAACTTCCAAGAGTGTTTCGTGCCAAAAACGTTTTTTTTGTTAACGTTACAAGGGGCGTTATTATGCCAATTTGCTACTTCTTGCCGTGCTAACTTCGAATCGCGTTGCGAGAGGAACTTTAATAATTAAGTTATTCGGAATGACCTTAAGAAGTCGCATACCTAATCAGATTTTCAAATTCAATCTCTGTATAGACGTGGATCCTAAAGTTGGCTGGTTTTTCCATAATTTCGTAAAGTTTTTCGCGTGTCAAGTTTGAATGAGAGCTGTGGTGAAGAATTTGGATTTTATTATTTTCCATTATAATTGCAGTTATTCTGAGTATGTCACGTTCAGGTCGAAAGTAATATTTTTGGTATTGTTTATTGTTTTAAAAAGAGCGTTGCTCCACACTATTCCTGTTTAATAGGTGTTTTCACAAACACGTCAACTCATATACGTACACAAGACACCCAAAACCGGAACCCTTATCTGTAGGCTTTAAAAATAATATATAATTTTTCCGTGCGGGAACCGAAACCGTGACACGCTGCGCTGTAGCCAATCGCTCAACCACTGCGCTAACGGTGTCTTCTTATGTTACTTTTGTCGCCTTAAATGTTACTTTGTATATACATATGCCTCTCCCAATTGTCGCCACGACGACCGGTCTTGTGCGTCTCGAATCCATGAGATTCACGCGACCCTCACAAGGCGGTCGGTCCACCTTGTGGGAGGCCTTCTAACGCTACGTCTCCCGGTACGTGATTGCTACTCGAGAACCTTTCGGCCACATCGATCATCTGTTCTGCGAGCAATGTAGGGGCAATGGCAGAGGACAGGATACATTGCACGAACCAACCGAAGAATCTCCTGACTTAAGTAAGTTAGGAGATTCTCCGGTTGGTTCTCCTGAGTTTCATCATCTGTACTTTCTGTATTTTCTTCATCTGTATATTACGTGAGCACTATATTTTATCTACCATATTTTATCATCATCATCATACGCAGACCGACTTCATCCTCTGAGCATAGGCCTCTGTTTTCTTGTGCCAATCGCCACGTTGATATGCCAGTCTTATCCTGGTTCTACCCATCTTCTTCTGGACATGCAGTGTATTGTAAGGAGGTTCTTTTTTCTGGTTATCTGACCGTCGGTCACTTGGACTCTGTTCCCGATACCAGTGAGATTCGATTTTTTATATTTTTTATAACCGTTTTTTTTTAAATATAGTTTATATGTATATTTAAATTAATAAACGAGAGAAAAGTTTGGTATCATTTGTTTCGTATTCGTTTTGTTGTAAATATATTAATTACACATTTCATTTAAATAACAAACAGAATGTAAACATATTTTTTTTTGCCCCTTACAACCCCATTCCACACGTTAGTGTAAAATTGATTGAATCCATTTTGAATTCTAAGACAGTAGTAAGATTTCCCCGGAGAGCGACGCACACTTCACTTTCAATAACTATGACTTGAACGTGACTTCGGTGACAGATCTTGAGGGTAAAACATATATTCAAATATATCTCTTATGTTTTTATTTTTTTAGGTGGGAAAATGATCCAATGACAACTCGCTCTCTTGGGCGGAGCTAGGGTGTCAGACTTTTACTGACTAAAAACCTACTCCTGTTTCTTCATTGCCTTTCATACCAGGACTGAGATTTCCTTTCAGAAACCACCCCTCGGCCCCAGTAAGCTTCGACCCTGCTGGGCCTCTATGGTTTATTGACATCTCTTTGAGGCGCGCGTAGCACAGTACGGATAAAATTTTATCGATAATATTAAACGTATTTCTGAAAAACATCATTGCTTTTTAGATATACTTTTAATATTATGTAAATGTTTATTCTATTACTTATATGAGAGTCTTCTACGAAATATATTGTGTTTTTATAAGGGTGAGAGTCAAATAACTTTTCTCTCATCAAATAAACTCTGGATTGTTCAGGGAACAAAAGGTGGCCTTGGAACACAAAAGGTAACTGATGTAAAAGAGATAAGTTTTTAGTCAGTAAAAATATGTTATCTTTCTCGCTCCACCCTGAGCTGGAGAAGTTATCCACCCTCAAACAGAAATTAGACGCTCACACCACCACCATCATCACCACCACACCATGGCGGCGCAACTGGTCGCGCCGCCATGGTGTCCCGGTGATATATAGCTATAAGGCGAGCGTGGAACTCTACGCGCCGGTGATCCGCGTTGTACGAGGCTTTCCAAAACGTGTCATATTTAGTACCTACCTACAACTTTTTAGTACCTGTAAGTAATGTTTTAAAATAACGAAGTCATGTTTTTCACTTACCCTAAATGAGGAAATCCAACTCATAGTTAGTTCATTAATCAATCCTACATTTTTTAGCAATTTTTTAGCCTGTTACCAGTTTTTACTGTTTTTTGAAGGAAATGTAGGTGGATTCAGACAGCTGTTTCTTCGTGCTTGATAAATGTAGATTCTATTTTTAGGTTGAATGACTTGAGTAGGTGTTTTTATAGTTATTTTCATGTATCATATTTGCGGACAAATGATTTATCACTTGTCCGCAAAATTGATATTTGGAACGAGAAAAGAGTATAGAATATTTTGTCGAGCGATGTTTATTGCTCTCTATCTTTTGCCCACGACTTCATTTGAGTGTATGTAGGTTATTGCGGACGCGAAGTCGAAACCAGATAAAAAGTAGCTTATGTTTTTCCTCGGAGTTCAAGCTTACTCCGTATCAAATTTCATTAAAATCGGTTCTAACAGAAAGAATTACTTTCACATTTATAGTATTAGTAAGGATTAATGATTGACTGTTAAAACCTTCCTTGGCCATTAGTTAAGTGTGGCAATTAGTTTGAGAAGACAGATGCAGGCTATTGGTCATTTCCTTAACTAATTTTGCTACACCTATGTTTGGGAAAAGGTATCTTTGTCGAAACCCGAACATAATTAACAAAGGACAAAAATAGACAAGACAGATTTGTGAGTGAAAAATGAAAAATTGTTTGGAAGATGGAAAATAATCTCACAGGGGCGAAGCCACAGGTGGAAGATAACTTTGTGATAAAAATCTTAACTTTTTTTTAGGGTTCCGTACCTCAAAAGGAAAACACGAATCCCTTATAGGATCACTTTGTTGTCCGTTTGTCTGTTTGTCCGTCTGTCAAGACCCTTTAACTCGGAAACGCATGGAAGTACCGAGTTGAAATTAAAATCATATACTTAAGTCTGCGGTCTCTTGAAGCTGTGAAAAATCAAACTTCTGAGATAACGAAAAAAAAAGATACGGCCGTTTATGTAGCAAAAAACGTATATTTCGACACTATCAGGGGAAACGAAATTCAAAGGGTACTTTCCGTTGACCTAGAATCTTGGAATTTGGCACGAAGCAAAGGTCTCATAGCAGAAGTGTAAGAAAAAACCAAAAACTGTAAATTTGTTGTTAGATCACAAAAAGAAAAAATATTTTTTTTGCGATTCGGAAAATTTTGGTGACTCAATTCGGGAATTGAACTGTTTTCATAAGTAAGTTTGTACGGAACCCTCAGTGTGCTACTCGCACTTACCTGGTTTTTTCAGTAACAGAAGATGTACAGTTTTTTATGAGGGTTAGAAATTATCAAATATTTTCTCCCAGTTCCAAGAGAGCGAAAGGAAGTATCAGACTTTTATTGACTAATCCCCATCCGTGTTCCTTTATTTGTCCTTTGCGTTCCACCACCGCGGTGACTCTTTCGAACGAACCCACCGCCCACTGGGTGTAAAAGCTTATGCTTTTACATTGTACTCAGAAATTCCTCATACAGAAGAAGGATTCTTAAAAATTCATCTCTCAAAGGTGTAAAACAAAGGAGGCGGCCGCACGCGCGAGGCAATGGCCCACAAGTCCCAGCTGCCGGGATTCCGATCTCGATTTCCGGCCTCCGTAGGTGCGGGGTTGCGGACCGCGAGCAATGGATAGCTCGCCGTCTGACCGTCCGGTAACCGTCCGGACTGAGCCCAAGCCGTCGACAGTGCGTAGTTTTCCACGCGCGAAGATATCACTAACCGTAGGGAGCCATGGGTGATGCGAAAGAGATCTCCGGGGCCCTGGAACAAAGGCAAAGATGGAACAGGAGTGGGTTTTTGGTCAGTAAAAGTTTGATACGCCCTCTTGCTCGGCCCAAGAGCGAGGGATGTCATTAGATGATTTTTATACCAAAAAAGGGTGTAAAATAGAGGTTGAAAGTTTTTAAGCCGATCGTTATTTTTGGTGTAAGAAAAAGAAAAAGCATAGCAAGAAAAGGCATAGAGCATGTCGCGTAAGAAAAATAACTGTTATTTTGTACTACAAACCGCTGGTGCTTGTACCTTGTTCCATGTCTAAAGACAGGTGTACTCTTGGGGGAACTGTGTCAAGATGAACCATTTTTTAATCGTGTCATCACGAGTGTGCAGCGCGGCACTTGTACGGATTCTCGCCTCTAAATACTGAATTAAGACTCTTTTTGTGTTAGGACGATAATTGTACATTTGATTTCTTGTAGTACTTAGGGCTTACTGAAAGTTTCTGGATTCTAACAGATAAGACTAGATATAAGATTTACGATACATTTATGTTTTTCAAAGAATATTCCCTCGCAATTAATGCATTTTTACATTCGTTGAAACCACTGTACAAAGCAGTTGGACCAATCTTCTTTAGGGACCTCTGTAATCGCTTTATAGAACACATTTATCTTCGATTCAGGGGTGTGCGTACGCGCAGCGGAATGTTGTTGAATTTAAAGATTTTAATTATGCAGATATTTAGTGTATGACGTCGTATAATTGTGTATGGTAAAAAAAAATTTGTGCACGCAACCATTGTGGAGAAATTCACCAAAAACTGATTCCGCTGAGCGAACGTTGTCCTGGCGGAACTTTTTTTAATCCATAGGCTTTAGAAGAAAAGAGATGTGTCCAAAAATTAGTGTGTATTTGTGTGTAATTGTGTATGTATGAATAAAACTAGTGCATGCATAAACTTCGGAGAAATTCAAGTTTCCGCTACGCGAACGTTTGGCCATTAGCTAGTTTTCATATAAAGCGCTTACATAGAGAGCTGTAGATTTTTACATACGTTGTTTTGAATTTGTTTATATTTGTTTAAAAAACAGATTTAGAAAAAATCGTAGGGCTTAAAAGATAAAAATATAAACGTAAAATACGCTTATTGGGTCTTAGTTCTTAAAGTATGCACTTTGGGGTCTAGATTTTCACGTTTATACAAACCTTGTAAGTGTCTGCAACATGTTGCCAAGTATCAATGATGTTGCGTTAGTAACTAAAGAGTTATAGGACAAATTTACCATGAACAGATCACTGTTTACAAAGCAGTCAAATATCACGACGTTCTGAAGGAATTGCATGGTAATATGTATGTCAATAATTAGTGTATTCATTCAACTATTCTTATGCAAAATTTCATTTTATTAAATTCAGTAATTAAAGAAAAACAATTATAATACTGACGAAGCATCGAAAACCTACATAACCCGACCAAGTTTGGATGGCTACAAAAAAGCGGCCGTGCAATATATTTAGGTAACATCCCAAAATTTACAGTATAATACCGGTATTGAATTGGTATAGGTGATAACACAATTGTTGTTTCGATATAATTTATAGGTCATTTATTTTTGTACACCTACTTTTTTAAATGTATTTGACTATGACAGAAAGTAGGTACTTTATTTAAGTATGCGCTTGAGACTTGAGATATAATCTAAATATATTATTTAAGACAAATAAAATTCATACAGCTAATTTCTATTGAAGATTTCACGGATCAGGATTCTAACTATAGACCCCTTAGGGAAATTAAATATTTACCACATGTAAGTATGTACTACTGTTTAGGTAAATATTTATCATATTGTAGCTTATTACACTATTTAACCAATAGACTAGGCATGCACGAGCGTTCCCCTTTGCAACTTTAGTGGATCAAACAATCTAATAACTTAAAAAAACTACTTCTTGAATCGATTTTTTTTTTCTTATGTAAAATTATATCGAAACAACAATTGTGTTATCACCTATACCAATTCAATACCGGTATTATACTGTAAATTTTGGGATGTTACCTAAATATATTGCACAGCCGCTTTTTTGTAGCCATCCGAACTTGGTCGGGTTATGTAGGTTTTTGATGCTTCGTCAGTATTATAATTGTTTTTCTTTAATTACTGAATTTAATAAAATGAAATTTTGCATAAGAATAGTTGAATGAATACACTAGTTATTGACATACATATTACCATGCAATTCCTTCAGAACGTCGTGATATTTGACTGCTTTGTAAACAGTGATCTGTTCATGGTAAATTTGTCCTATAACTCTTTAGTTACTAACGCAACATCATTGATACTTGGCAACATGTTGCAGACACTTACAAGGTTTGTATAAACGTGAAAATCTAGACCCCAAAGTGCATACTTTAAGAACTAAGACCCAATAAGCGTATTTTACGTTTATATTTTTACCTTTTAAGCCCTACGATTTTTTCTAAATCTGTTTTTTAAACAAATATAAACAAATTCAAAACAACGTATGTAAAAATCTACAGATCTCTATGTAAGCGCTTATGAAAACTAGCTAATGGCCAAACGTTCGCGTAGCGGAAACTTGAATTTCTCCGAAGTTTATGCATGCACTAGTTTTATTCATACATACACAATTACACACAAATACACACTAATTTTTGGACACATCTCTTTTCTTCTAAAGTCTGTGGATTAAAAAAAGTTCCGCCAGGACAACGTTCGCCCAGCGGAATCAGTTTTTGGTGAATTTCTCCACAATGGTTGCGTGCACAAATTTTTTTTTACCATACACAATTATACGACGTCATACACTAAATATCTGCATAATTAAAATCTTTAAATTCAACAACATTCCGCTGCGCGTACGCACACGATTCAGGGCTCGTAAAACGTGTACCTCTAAGTTTGTCTTTAATTTTTGGATACAAATAGAAGTCACAGGGTGCGAGGTCCGGGCTGTAAGGCGGATGCATCATCAGTTCCACATTTGAAGCTTTCAAATAGGTTTCTGTTACCTTAGCGGAATGTGAGGATGCGTTATCGTGTTCGAGTAGTACATTGCTTCGAGGACGCTTTTCGCGAACTTTTTGTAAGACTCTGGGCAAGCAAGTGTTGACGTAGTATTCTGCAATTCAATTCCCAGCCAAGATCAATGTTTGTGTGATGAGCACGATCGTTTGTTCTGTGTCTGGGTGTAATCTATATATATAAAAGGAGAAACTGATTGACTGATATCTTAACGCAGCCGAAACTACTGATACTAGGAACGTGAAATTTTGCACGAGGCTTCCTTTTATGACGTGGGCGCTCTTCTACGTCATAATAAATGATTTTCATTGAAAACTTATTTTCATCTGAGGCAAGAGAAGGCTGCACTAATTGAGAGCACGACCTTTAAGCAAATCATGACAATGGGCCGGAAAATCGTAGAGACTTCGTATTTATTCGGATTTTCCTTCTCTATATAAAAATCTCCCTGCTTTTACAAATAATTATGTCACATTTCGTACGTAACCATAGCTCTGTCTGTCTGTCTCCTTGGTATTGGTAACGAGCTGTCAGATCCTGTAAATATTAGACAGCATTATTGCTTTTGCCTTTTACCTCACCTTTCGGTAATGATAAATAAGGGTAATAGCGAATTCAGTTGCAGTGGGGAGGCAAAATTTTGGCATGTGTAGAATTTAGCTATGTTAGAATGTCATCGAAAAATTGCATACGCCGTAAGATTATCAAATATCGCAAGACATGACGCTTGGAACTAGACGGCGTTGTGTGATTTTTGTGTGAATATTATTATTATTGTAAATTATTTTTTCGAAATAATAAACGTTTATATTAGAAACTAATGAATTTGGATGTGATTTGTCGTATACAAAATGATTTTTTCATTATATATCGAGAAATTATAATAATCCAATAAAGATTTATTACAACCACGAAGACTGTAATTTTCCGGTACAAATATATAAGTAACGTGTAAGGCCGAGTTCCCACTACGTCGTAACGGTAAATTTATCGTCAGACGACTATCGTGTCTAGCTGTTCCCATTATAACAACAGCCTGTCGTAGACTTACCGCAACCCTGGATCGCAAAGGGCGACTGAAGAAACACGGGTGTGTTTTAGCTAGTAAAAGTCTGATCTAAAGATTTTTCAAATCTGTTCTTTACTAAATAAGTTACAAGCTTTTCAATTCTGTTAAAAGGGAAAACAATCAAGTAATAGAATGAGTATGCACCAGTGAAATGTGACGTCATCTCTATTTCTCCATAGCGTAAGTTCTCACCACTCTTACACATACAAATTTGAAATGCTAACTGTTGCTTTATTTAATAACCAATTATGAACCAATTATTGTGTTATTTGTTGTTTAGTGTAATTTTTTTTATTCATTTATTATTTAATATCCTTAAAAAAATCGAAAAAAATGATTGTTGGTTGTCTGGAAGACATCACTGAATGCGATAAGGCCGCCTGTTGTAGGTATGGGTTTTTGTTTTAGTTTCTCTTTGTGAAATGTAAAATGGTGGACAGTAAATTATATAAATAAAATGATTGTGAATACCTTTACACGTATGTATTCATGTCTGAATTTTTGGTTCGACCCGTATGTAGGTCGTACAAACACTTACTCTTTTATATATATTCTGTTCGACGGTAATTACTGGTACTTATGACTCGGTTTAAAAGCTTCGAACGCGTGAAAATCCACTTGTAAACTTATACAACAAATTGTTTGCAGTAAAATTAAATGAGCTTTTATGTAAACTTCGACCTTTTGCCTGAGAATTGTGAGTTTAATGTCACGAATGCTGCCTACGCTCTAGAAGTTTCTGAGATTGAACATAGGATACAGCCGTTAAGAACGTGGGTACAGGGAGTTTGTGAATCCCGATGATTTCTTTTACGCCTACGCTGCTATTAAGAAAAACCCTGTGAAGATTACGTGACTTTGGCTTTTAGTTTTTAGTATTTATATCGAGAGTATGATGGGCTACGAGATTATTTCAAAGACTTGTCTTAATACTGAAACGCAAAGGAAAAAAAAGGACAAGTGAAAATTTTTTTTTTTCTCTTGTTCTTTGCCTTCCGGGTTTGGTTGGTATTAGTCAGTAAAAGTCGGATGCTCTGAGTGCGGAAGAAGTTCTTTGATGATGAACCACAAAAAAATACCCTAAAAATGCCCTAGATTTTTTTTTTTTACTTTAAACGAAGAGTGAATTCCCTTGATCGTTAGCAAGATTCAGTCTGCTGTCAACAATACGGATGGGATATTGAAAAAAGAGTAAAGAGTGAGAGAAGAGAGAGAGTAAAGAGTATATAAGACGAATTTTCAGGAATGTTTTCATTTTATAGACAGGATATTTATATTACGAATAAAACTATATTAACAAAAACATTTGTGTTTTTACAAGTTTTTAAATTCACATTTCATTAGTTTATTGTTTAAATTTTGCGACTCAACTTAAATACTTAAAAAAAAACATGCGTATAAAAAAAAGTATAACAATTTCAACAAAATAAAAAGATTTCACAATATCGTTTCTATTCCATAAAACTAAAGATTATTTCATCTAATATTTTCGAGAGCACTGTATCCTAAAAAATGTTGATATTACCTTGTTCTCAAAAAACGTTTTGCTATCAAAAATGGTTATTTTTGGCATCGTTCTGTGCTCATACGAAATTGAGAGGCATTTGTGTCGAATCGGAAGCCAAGCCAGTGGAAATAGACCTAATAATTTACGTACTGAGCGTCCCATCTCAGCAAATGAAATTTCGCTAGGGATATGCTCAAATATAAACATGGATAATTTTATTATAATAATAAACATAAACATTTGTTTGAATCATGAGTAAACTAATACACGGTCGACGTACTGATTAAGCGATTGACTGCTGGTTTGATTTCCGCACGGAAAAAATATTTGTAAACTGCGATCCCACCTAATGGTAAGCAGTGATGCAATCATTGATGGTTAGGCGCACTAGTTTATTAAGAGCCTATTCACTCTAGCCTTGAAGACACCTAAATTATAGTTGGACAGGAAGACCGCAGCAGGCAAATTGTTCCAGGCCTTCGATGTACGCGGTATAAACGATGAAGCGAAACGCTTAGTCAGGACTGTTGAAGTTTCAACAACGTAAGCGTGGATACCCGCCATACGCCAGGGTGTCCGATGGTATAAAGGAGATGGCGGAATCAAGTCATGCAATTCCCGCGCACACTCTCTAAAATGCAACCTGTAAAATACCGACAGGAAATAAATGAATTTAAGCACCAACTTTTCATAAGATAAGATTGTGCGACCACCATCTCATCTCCCCCGTAATCGATGATGTAGTCGACGATGGAGCACGCTTGCCTAGAAGTAACCTATTCACTATTGACTTAAATACCCCTAAGTTGTAGCTATCAAGAAACACCGACTCCAGCAGGGAATTCTACTCCTTATTTGTTGTTACAAGGAATGTGTTCCCAAAACGTTTCTTGTGAATGAAATAAGGTACAAACTGAACGATTTTCTACTAAAAATAGCCTTCATACCATGACGTTTATGATGTCCACGGAGCAACTCAATAAAGCTCCGTAACGACATATTCCAGCGGGATATTACCATAATCACCAATTTTCATACGAGCTCAAACGATGTTTGTACGTGTAGAACACTGGATGATGCTCATCCTTGTTCTGAAGATATATTATCCGACTGGGTATTATTTCCGCTAGAAAATGACACAAACTACCGAGTCTCGAGGTGAAAATCTTTTGTGAGATCTAGAATCAGAATTTTTAAATAATATAGCCAACGTTCATGTTGGGTGTGGACTGTGAGCGTTGTGTTGTGTGTGTTGTTGCGTTGCATGTGTGTGTATTGTTTATATTCTTTTGTATTTTTATATAGGCATTAAGTCCGCCTTTGTACTATTGTGTTGCATGAAGTTTTAATAAATAAATATTGGTAGCAATTTTATAGAACGGATATGCTATACTTAGTAACCTTAACTAAAAACGTACGAGTGCTGTGCACATAAAAAAGGCAATATATACAATACACGAATAATTACTATCCAGTACCCGGTTTTATGATACTAGAGTAAAAATGTATAAAAATGAGTTTTATTTTAGAGCTTGGAGCATCGGTGCATCATTTATATTGAATATCTTGTTAAGCTCAAATCTACTTTTTTTAATTCCGAACGCCATAATCTCGCCTTTACAAATTATTTGTTTATTTGTTGTTTTTTATTGTTTGTTTGTCCTGTATTTTTGTTTACGTGGTGTACAATAAAGAATATAATAAATAATAATAATATTTTACCTACAGAACTGTTAGCTTTTTTAAATATCGCTGCTGAGATAATAGTCCTATCGGTCTTGCATAGGGTTATTTTTAACTTTAGTTTTTGATTTTGTAGTACCTACATCACAAAAAAAATCTTTCTTTCATTCTTATACCATAACTTAGTATTAAATTTCCCACTATAAAACTGCAAATAAATAACCCATTCATTTCTATCATCTCTAAAAGTGCAAATATGAAATGTACAACAAGATACTTTGTGTAAAGAAGAGCCGTTGACTCACAGCTCGCATTCAAAGCTTTTCTTTCCTTTTTGTGTTGGTACGTTTCATTGCAAAGCCAAGTAGGTCAGTGACACATCAGTTCTGATACTCTGTTGCTAAATAGGTTATGGTACTTAGTATCTTTAGTAGATAGTGCCTTAACCCCTCTTTTATATATTCGATGAGAAATTCTATAACTGCTACTATTTTTTTTAAATGTTATCCGTGTTTCGAATAATAAAAGAAAAAATTGGGGAAGTTCGATTCGGACTCGCGCACTGAGGGTTCCGTACAAAGTTACTTATGCACCTAAATAGTTCAATTCCCGAATACTTCTTATTTCTTATACTTCTCGGTACTTATTTCTTTTTTGTGACGTAACAATCAATTTACTGTTTTCAGATTTGTGCTATAAGACCTTGCTTTATGCCAAATTTCAGGATTCTGGGTCTACGGGATACCCTATGAATTTTGATTCCCTTGAGGGTGTCGAAATGTACGTTTTCGTGACGTAAACGGTCTTTTCTTTCGTTAACTTAGACGTTTGATTTTTTCAAAGCTACAAGGGATCGCAGACTTGAGTTTTCTTTGCTTTTCAACTATATTATACCTCTACGCGTTTCCGAGATAAAAGGTCTTGACAGACAGACTTCAAAAGCTCAAATGGCTGTCAAGAAATTGGCTTTGTTGTATGGACTTTAAAAGAGGGATGAGAAAGATTATCGGCATCAGGTATGATACGTATTAATTTTGGAATTATAACAATAAAAATCGTCAATGCAACTCTCTCAGTTCATTTTACCGTATTCATTCAATACTTTATTTGCTATTTCATAAAAAAGTCGTTAATACAACTTACAACAAACTATTGATATGTAAAATGCAAAAGTATAAGAAAACATGAGTAATTCATGTTTTCGGTCTCTCCTGCCGCTTTTTTCTTAAAGTCCTAGAGTCGTCTGTGGTTTATCAGAAATTGCATAAGATTTTATTTTCTAGGATCTGATCGTTAGATCGGATGCCGTCAATTGTATTTCCTTTTGAGGAAATTCTTGTTTAGAGGAATGGTAAGGGCATAGGACACGGAAGCAGCAACTTGTGATTCCATTATTGATAAAGCTAGAACCAGCGACTTAATCCGCGTGAACGTAGTAATTTATTGCAAAGAAATATAAATTCCCAGGATAAAAAAAGTATTCTTTGTCTTACTCAAGGATATGTTCTATCTGTGTATAAAATTTCATCCAAATTAGTTCTGTCGTTTAAGCTTAAGAAATAAAAAACACACCACACATAGTTCTTTAGTACTCACACCACAATACGTGCTTAGTTTGAGATTTTCACACACCGCCATTGCGTTGTATGAATTTTGTGGAATATTATTAATAAAAAATAAATAAACAATATTCCACAACTATCACACAACGTCGTCTAGTCCCAAGCTAAGCAGAGCTTGTGTTATGAGTACTAGACAACTGATAAACATACTTAAATATTTCTAAATGCATATTTTATAGATAAGTTACACCCAGGCACAGAACAAATGATCGTGCTCATCACACAATCATTTCTCCTGGATGGGAATCGAACCCACGACCTCTGGCATAGCAATCAGGGTCACTAACCACTAGACTAACAGGCCAGTCAGTCATTATTATTACATGCACACACACTCACATACAAACTATTGCTTTTATAATATTGGTGTGAAGTCATATTATTACCGCGCAATATGCGCTGACCACAAGTTTTGACTGAAATACATAGCTTTATTTACAATAGTCATGGGCCAGCGATTTCTTTGATTAAAGGAGTCTGCCCAGTACACCGTATGACCTCGCTAGGATCGCAACACGATACGGACTACTATAGTCAAGGCAGGTGAACAAATTCGCAAGAAATTAGTAGAATCATCACATTATTGGTTGGATTCGTATCGAGGTTATTATTTTTGTATTAAATCTAAAACCGAATTATATATATTTTTTAATTCAATCTAATCTGTTGATTTCTTAGCATTTGAACTATAAGTTACCACCAGAGGCGGATCCAGACCTCAAAGAGGGTTGTGGTCACGTCCACCCACACAGCGTGGGTTGACGTGACACTTTTGACATGTTTAGTTTTTGTGTAAAGTTTTAACATATGTACTTATTGTCTCGTCCACGTATAAAAGGCTATATTTTATCTTTTTTTCTTATGAGTTTATGATGCTTGGAAAATAAATAATAAATATTATTATATCAAGTTGTGCCATATACCGTTTGAAAGGCTAATAGCTTGATCCAATAACGGGGTTTTTTTTAGGTAGGAAATCATCCAATGGTTTCTCGCGCTCTGGGCGGAGCGCGACGTGTCAGACTTTACGGACTAAAACCACATCTATGTCCTTCAGTTGCGCTTTGCGTTCTAGGACTGCGGGTTTCCTTTTCAAAAATTCCCTGCGGTACTAGCGGGCATCGGCCCTGCTGGGCTCCTACGGTTTGACATCTCTTTGAAGAACGCGTGGAGAACTACGCACCGCTGACGTCTGGGGTCAGTCCAGTCGATACTGCATTGCTCGACCAAGCTCGCGACTAATGTGACTGGTAGTCGGGGTCGGAATATCTGCGGCTGGGGCGTGAAGACGTTTGTTCCCTCACGCTTGCCGTTTCCTACTTCCCTAGCATTACTGTTTCGTAGAAGGAGGCAACCGCCTACACTTTCCTGTTTGCTCCGGACCATAGCCCGAGCCAGGGCCCGGCGCGAGAGGTCGCTGCCACCGTTTGCCTCCACGAGGAAACGCCAGTGTTCCGCCCAAGCGGGGCACACCTTCACTATAAACTCCACTGTGTCTTCCGAGTGGTCCACATAATGGTGACACCTGGGCGTTTCTTTCGCCTGAATCCGATGCGGACTTGCCATGTCCGATGAGGACTTGTGTTTTGCCGAAGATGAGGATGCCGTGTTGCCACTCCAGCCACTCCTCAAAGAGAGGACTTACCGCCGTGAATACAGTAATGGGTACGGAGTCCATTTAAAAGTGCCCATTATCCTTTGAACGATTTTTAATTTTGAGAATTAAAATTCAGATTATTGACCTCAATTAAAGTCATCATGGGCAAAAGCAGCTCACCGTGCCCACAATTATGTATTGGCCACCACGAGTTCCGTTGGTCACGTAATACTGGTCCTTAAGCCGGTTTCATCCTAATCTGGGGTCGTTGCGATCTCACCGCGAGATTTACCTTTCAACCAGTCTTAGATAAGCTGGTAAGATTATAATAAGATTTCGTGTTTGTAATAGAGTCTATTAGGAGTTAAGAATAGTCGTCTTTTTTTTTTGGTGGGAAATCATCCATGACTTCTCTTAGCCTTGGGAGGAGCAGGAAGACGTGTTAGACTTTTACTGACTAAAACCAACTCCTGTTCCTTCTTTGCCTTCGTTCCAGGGCCCCGGGTTACACTTTCGCACAACCCATGGAAAAATACTCATCTTGTATTTATTGTATTTTTGGTGTACAATAAAGAATATCTATCTATCTATCTATCTTGTGAATACGTTTTTTTAAGTTTTCCTGAGTGATTATTATATAAATTTTCTAGGGTTCATTTAAAGCCTTTTAAGATATATGCGCACCAGAAAACGCAGCGTTGGAAGGCCTCCCACAAGGTGGATTGACGACCTGACCGACCGCGACTCTCATCGCGGGAATGCGGTGGATGTGAGACGCACAGGATCGGTCGTTGTGGCGACGCTTAGGGGAGGCCTATGTCCAACAGTGGACGTCTTTCGGCTGAAATGATGATGATGATGATGAAGATATATGAGTTGTATTATTTGTTAAGCCGAATGTCATTGTTTACCTAGGTCTGGGAAAAATAATGCGTCGTTTGGCCACTATGTATTTGTTTCACAAAGAAATGAAACATTTACACCACAGTGCGAAAGAAAATCAGCAACAGTAGCTAATGTATGCTGAAAGTGCAAATTTGGATCTATGTTCAGTGTGTGTATTGTGACGTTGTAAATCAATTTGAGTGAGAGACTGCTAGCGATATCTCTTACATGGAATTGGAAATCACACCTCATAGTTGAGCGTTGAGCTCACCGAGAGATGGCGTCCCGTGATAAATTGATTTGCGATAAATAAAGCAACATTAATGAGGTGTCATTTCTAATAAAGAGATGTCGCTAGCAGTCCAATCAAATCGATTTGTAACGTCACAGTATGTGTTTTGTTTCGTGAACATACAGATGCAGTCACAAACATAATGACATTAGCTGACCCAACAAACGTTGTTCTGGCATGTAAATAATCAAACAAAACAATAGGGGTGGGTAATTTCAAAAAGCTGTATGATTATCTTCATCCTAGTATTTAGTTTGCCGACGGACAACGCATAGTGATAAAACCAGGCTTAGAAAAAATAATAATAACAGGTATCAAAATGGTAGGAAATTGAACTGGCAACCTCTTTAATGGTCGCCATTAGGTACCTCTTCAAATTATTGTTCCTTTGACATCAGGCCTTTGATAGTACAAAGACAGTTGAAGGGACACGGGTTTTGTTAATTTTTTTCTCGAAATGTGTTTTTCTTTTGATGGTCAAATAAATGTTGACAAAAGTACTTATTACCCTTTGGCGTCTAAATATATGAAAATGAATGAAGTCAAAGGAGTATGTAGATAAGGGTTGTCCCAAAGGAAAAAAGTGTATATCTTTATGTATGGTGTAACTTTCGGTTAAGCCAAACATTCTGAATGATGACGGTAGTAATTTCGAATACTTTTAATTATTTTTTGAGTTATTTTAGTATAATATCATATCGTTCGGGCGGTTTCCATTTCAATATTCATAGACCATTTTTTTTAAGGGAGGTAATTATGAAATGACTTCTCCCGCTCTAGGGGACGAGCAGACTTTTTTACACAAAAATGCAATCACACATACACTAGACACCCAGACCTAGAAAATCTATATTTAGGCCATATCGCTCCACATCGCTCAACCACTGCGCCAACCGTGCCTTTTCAAATTGAAATCCATTTATATCCTTCAGTTGCCCTTTTTTGTTTAGGGTTTCGTTCCTCAAAAGGAAAAATACGGAACCCTTTGTTGCCCGTCCGTCTGTCTGTTTGTATGTCAAGATCCTTTATCTCGGGAACGCATGGAGGTATAAAGTTGAAATCAAAACCATATACGTTAAGTTAACGAAAAACAAAAACACGGCAGTTTATGTCGGATAAAACGTATATTTTGACTCTCTCAAGGGAATCGAAATTCATAGGGTACTTCCCGTTGAACCAAAATCCTGAAATTTTGCATAAACGAGTACGACTCGCACTTACCCAGTTGTTTTATTATTGGTGTACTTAAAATAAAGAATGTATCTATCTATCTTGATGTTCCTGGACACAGTAACTCCTTCAAACGTGCCCGCGGATTAAAACCTGACCTTTTGAGTAGCCTAAAGACCCTTTAACATTAAAAAAATATAAATATTTGTGTAAATACCAGGCACAACTATACAATTCCGTTGTATAGTTTCACAACTGTGCCCTAGAGGCAGTGACTAGCGTTGTGTGTAACCGCTCAAAATCACAGTTATGCTACTAACTTTCCTTGTGAACTCGTGCGGAACTAACACTCTCCGTAATGTTTTGAGTTCAACTCATCCTGTTACTAACGAACGTACGTAAGAGCGTCCAACTCGATATACTTTTCCTTACAATCGCTCTTACGTAATTATGTCGTTCTTAATTGATATTATCTAGGTTTCTATTGAATTAAAAAGTTAAATTTGTGTACATATCACTTCAACCGAAAGACGTCCATTGTTGGACATAGGCCTCCCTCAAGTGTCGCCATAATGACCGGTCCTATGCGTCTCGCATTTGTCGGATTCCCGCGATGCTCACCAGGTCATCGGTCCACCTTGTGGGAGGCCTTTCAACGCTACGTCTTCATCTTCATCGGTCATCTGTTCTGCGAGCAATATGTCGTAACCACAGCCTCTTAAGTTTGGCGATTCTTCGGGCTATATCGGTAACCTTGGTTCTCCTGCGGATATCTTCATTTCTGATGTGGTCACTCAAGGAAACTGCGAGCATAGCCCTTTCCATTCGAGCATAGTCTTCTGATGAGGCCCATTGTAAGCGGCCACGTTTCGAGGCCAAATATCATCATCAATTTGTGTACAACTAAATTAGTAAAGATCTCTAAAAATCTGCTATTTGACGTGAATTTTGGTCCTTCATAATGTATTTATAAATTAAAAAAGTAAAAAAAAATATGCATATACACAGAAACCTTGCACATTTAATAGAGATTCCGAATAACGATTTACTTTTTCTATTTTGAATTTTTCGAGTGAATGTCGGAATTACTGAATGCCAACCAAACGTTCATGCTCTTTTTCATGTTGCCTCTTTATCAAACATTACATTAGATTGCGTGATGATGATACAAGAAGCTTCTTAACCATGTTCACGTTCGCGAAGGGCCCTCTCAAATATTACGAATGGACATTCGTTAGTAACAGTAAGTTACGAATGGAAGATTTTGTTGTTGGTTGATTATAATAATATGGGATTAATGAGCTTATTAATAAAGTTATAGTCTTATTATTGCGCTTGTTGCTGCTAGAGTAACTTAGTTACTTTAGGACAAAAGTTTCTTCTAGTTAATTGTAGAAGCCTTTTTTTGCAACATATTTATCTACCTAATTAACTTTGCTTTGTAAAGCTGTATTGACTTAGGGCAAATGAAACACAGGACAGCCTTCTTAATTATACTTGGCTGAGGTGACCTTTTGCTCCAGGCTCTAGACCATGGTACTGAGGGAGCCTCCTTCTGCGAAGCAGTAACGCTAGCGAAGGAGACGGCCGCAAGCTTTAGGAACGGACATCCTCATGCCCCTGCCGTTACGACCCGACCCTGGTTACCAGCCACGGTAGACGCGGGCTTGAGAACGACGAGCAATGGGTAGCACACCGTCCATCCGCGTCCGGACGAGACCGAGCCCGACTTGTCGACAGCGCGTAGTGTTCATGATGATGATGTCACCAAGCCGTTGGGGCCAGCAGGGCCGATTCCCGCTAGGGCCACGGGGGATTTCTGAAAAGGAACCCGTCGTCTTAGACGACGGGTTTCCCCAATATACAACTGAAAGACACAGGTGTGGTTTTAGTTTGTAAAAGTCTGACACGTCGCGCTCCGTCCAGAGCGAGAGAAACCATTGGATGATTCTCTGTCGTTAAAAAAATGGCTGCGGTAACAATTGAACAATTCCGCAGCAACCCTTCAAGAAACATTAATAAGATTCTACTTTAGGTCCAAACCTGGTTATCAAAATCTTACATAAAGTGTACAACACTAATGTTTAATTAGTACAAATACTTAGAGGACTTATTAAAAAAAGCCTTGTTCTTGTTTAAGTAAAGTGTCAATAAATAATATTCATAAACATCAAAGTTATTAGCATTTATTTGTATCACAAAATGTCACTCAATTTATGGAAATATTTATTGTACATACTATCGATTATGAATGAATAAATGACGATCACAAAGGAAAAACACTGCGCGTTGTATTTTCTAGTAGCAATTGTTACGAATGATTGATTCTATCATGAATTTAACAATTATGACAAATTTTCGTGGACAATTTTGGGTTTTCGTTTTTTTTTACTTTTGACTACAAAAATATGATCAGTAACGGGTAAGGATAGAGCCCTATTTTTTTGTACTAATTAAAAAATAGAGGTATATACGTTTTTTTTTTTTTTTTTTATTGGGTGGGAAAATCATCCTAATGACATCCCCGCTCTTGGGCGGAGCGGGAGATAGTGTCAGACTCTTACTGACTAAAAACCCACTCCTGTTCCTTCGTTGCCTTCGTCCCAGGGCCCCGGGTTCCGCTTTCACACTACCCGTGGCCCCAGTAGGCTTCGACCCTGCTGGGCCCCTACGATTTGCTGACATCTCCTTGAGGCGCGCGTGGAACAAAACGCGCCGTCGACGACTTGGGCTTGGTCCGGACGGTTACCGGACGGTCAGACGGCGAGCCACCCATTGCTCGCCGTCTGCAAGCCCGCGCCTACGGTGGCCGGAAATCGGGATCGGAATCCCGGCGGCGGTTGGAGCGTAAGGACCGTTGCCTCACGCGATCGGCCGCCTCCTTAGCTAGCATTACTGCTTCGCAGAAAGAGGCGACCGCCTGCCACTCCTCCTCGCTCCGGAGCATGGCCTGAACCAAAGCCCGGCGCGAGAGATCACCGCCGCCGATTGCCCTCACGAGGTCACGGCGTTGCTCTGCCCAAGCGGGGCACACCTCCACCGTGTGCTCCACCGTGTCCTCCGGGTGGGCCACACAGTGGCGACACCCGGGCGTCGTTTCCGCACGAATCCGGTGCAGGAACCTCCCGAACTTACCGTGTCCGGTGAGGACCCGCGTCATGCGGAATGTGAGGACGCCGTGAGGTCTTTCCAACCACGCCTCAAAGAGGGGACTTACCGCCATAATTGTGGCGTGCCCAGCACGGGGTCGCGACAGTCGCTGTCGCCATTTCACCATGAGAACTCGCCGGAACTCTGTCCGCCATGCCGCGACTTGTTGCGGCAGCGGAGTTTCGCCCCGGCGTTGCATCTCCATGCGCCGTTCGTGCATGAGTGCAAGGACTGTTGCCTCCAGTTCCCATGGTCGCTGGCAAGCAAGGAGGGTCGCCGCTTCGCGGGAAATCGTCCGGTATCCTCGCACCATCCGTATGGCCATGACCCTCTGGCACGCGTTCAGCCGGGCCGCCGGCTGCTTCCGCAGCCCCGGCGCCCACACCGGCGCGCCATAAAGGGCCATGGACCGAACGATCCCCGCGTAGAGCCTCCGGCAGGAGGCGTCTGGACCCCCAAGGTTGGGCAGGAGCCGCGAGAGAGCAGCCCCAGTCCGATTTAGTTTGGGAGCCAGACGTCGGAAATGCTCGTCGAAATCCCATCGGCTGTCGAGAACGAGTCCCAGGTACTTCATCGTTGACCCGACGCCGATGTGGACTCCTCCCACCGTTAGCCGGGAACCCGGTGGTGGCGCGTTCCGAGGGCCGTGAAAGCACATGGCCTCGGACTTGTGCAATGCCACCTCGAGTCCCAGCTCCTGGATCCTGCCAACGACCGTCGCGACCCCGCGTGTCGCTAGTTCGACCGCCGCCTGGTACGACTCTCCCTGCGCCAGGACCAGCGTGTCGTCTGCGTAGCAGACCACGCTGACCCCGTCAGGGAGGTCGCCGCGCAGCACGTAATCGTATCCGATGTTCCACAAGGGCGGCCCTAGTACCGATCCCTGCGGAACACCGCACGACATCTCTCGACGTTCCCACACCCCCTGGTGACCGGGGTAGGTTATGTACCTGTCTGACAGGTACGCCTCGACCACACGACAGAGGTAGTCGGGCATCCGGTGATACCGGAGTGCCCTCCCAATGCTACTCCAAGGCAGGGAGTTGAAGGCGTTGGCGATGTCCAGAGACACCGCCACGACACACCTGCCCTGGGCCACTGCATCCCCTGTCGTGAGAGCTCGCACGCACATGATGGCGTCCACCGTGGAGCGCCTCCTGCGAAAGCCGAACTGGCCGTCCGCCAGATCCGGCCCCACCCGTGTTAGGTGTGCGACGAGGCGGTCTGCAATTACTCTTTCAAAGAGCTTGCCCACCTCGTCGAGCAGCACAATGGGCCGGTACGCGGACGGAGAGTCCGCGGGGCGCCCCGGCTTCGCGATCAGGACCAGTTTCCCCGTCTTCCAGCGAAGTGGGAACTGGCCCCTCTCCATACATGCGCTGAAGAGCCCTCTTAGTCGAGGCCCGAGAGCCTCCATGGCCAGGACCCATGCCTTCCCAGGCAAGCCGTCGGGTCCTGGGGCGGTATTTTTGGCACTCAGCCTTCGTACCGCCACTCTCATCTCTACCTCGGTCACTTCTGGAGCGTTGTCGTCGTCGTCGCCATCGTGGTCCGCGTCGGACACCGCTGGTGGCGGAGCCATGGGCGGGGGAGAGTGTTCCCCTCGCGTGGGGAACAGAGTGCTCACCACACCCTCCACGAGCTGGGGCCGGAGACTCTGCGTCAGCGGGGGAGCCCAGGGGCGGAGTTTGTCCCGTACCAATTTGTACGGGCGTCCCCATGGGTCCCCATTCAGAGTCCCCAGCCACACGTTGCGGGCCTCAAGTTTGGCCCGCCTTATCTCCGCTCGGAGGGTGCGCTTTGCCGCTCTGTATCCCTCGTACAGCTCCGCCTCTCTGGCCTCCGCATCCGCTGGACGGATGCGGCGACTGCGGTATCTGGCATACCGGCGTCGCGCGGCATTGCACGCGTTGCGCAGTGCAGCAATCTCCGGCGACCACCAGTATACCTGGCGCTGAGCACGTCCTGGAGGGACTCGGGGCATTGCCGCGTCGCAAATTTGCGACATGGCCTCCCGGAACCACTCTGCCTCGACGTCTATGTCGACAGGCCTGTCCGGTGCTTGCACCCAGGCCTGTACCGTCGCGGCTTCCAGGAGGAGCTCCCGGTCCATCTGCCTCAGCGCCCACCGCGGACCACAAGGGTTCTGTCGGACCGGCGCAATCGAGGTTTGGGCGGAGACGTCGAACCGGATGTACCGGTGGTCCGAAAACGTCTCCACCCCCTCCATAACGCGCCAGTCGACGACACGCGGCGACAGAGCGGGGCTGGCGAACGAGATGTCCACCACTGAGTCACCCCGCATCCGCACACACGTGGGGACAGAACCCCGGTTTAGGACGACCAGGCCTGTCTCCAGAGCCCAGTCCTCCACCATCCGACCCCGCTGGTTCGTGAGCCGGGAACCCCAAGCCAAGTTCTTGGCATTGAAGTCCCCGCAAACGACCACGGGGAGGGAACCAAACCCAGCGACGACGGCTTTCAGCTCCATTAGGGAGATGTGAAGATCGCCGAGAGATCTGCTCGGGGACAGGTAGACGCCTACCACTGCAATGTCCCCGAACCGTGCCGCCACGCAACCCCGTCCCCTCGTGACGGCCTCGAGGGTCGGGGTACCGGCGGCGGCCGACGAAATTAGGGTCACCGAGCCGTCCAGGTCCCGCACCCAGTCTCCCCTGGGCAGGACATTGTACGGCTCGGAGACCACGGCGATATTGATCGACCACTGCGCCATGCTCTGGAGCAACAGATCCTGAGCGGGGGCGCAGTGGTTGATGTTCGCCTGGAGGAGACGTAATGGGGTCGTTATTGACAGTCCATTACAGTCTCCTCCCGAGCCCCCCGTGAGGGCCCTGCCGCGGCGGGTGCGGCGGCGGCAGCGGCGGCGGCAGCCAAGGAAGCGGCTGCGGCGGTGAGTACGCCCGGGTGGATGGGCCGTACTTTGCCCTTGGCCTTGGCAGGGGGGTCGCAGGACCTGCCCCCAGCCCGGTGGTCGGCCGGCTTGCCTGCCGCCGCACATGCATAGCAGTGCGGCGTTGCACGGCATTCGACGGCCTTGTGACCGGCCTGACCGCACTGGTAGCAGCGGTCGCTGCGGTCCACCTCCGCGGCGCAATGGGCCCCCACGTGGTGCCCCACGTGGCAGCGGTAACACCGCAGAGGTCTGGGCTCCAGCAGTTTTACCTGCGCGGAGACCCAGCCCACCAAGAGCCTTCGGCCTTCAGCCGTGATGGCTTTGGCCGCTGACACGGGGCAGCTAACCGTAACGGCTCGCATGCCCGTGCTGTCAGCACGGATGGTGCCAGCCCGCACTTGATCGGCCTGGCACCCTCCCGCCCTGACGACGGCGGCCACCACCTCGTCCACCCTGACGGAGTCATCCAGGCCCATGATGCGCACGTCTATGCACTTTGTGGGCCTGGACACTCGGACCTCCTCAGCGTCCATAGACGCCCTGATCCTTGCGGCCAGGGCGTCCGCGGCAGAGCCGCTGTCCGCACCAGGGACCTCCAGTATTCGGGCCCCGGTTGCGGTGCGCCTCATTCGGAAGCCCTCAGTGGCTCCGAACTCGCTGAGGTGGCCCACCACCGCCTGCTTCGCCTTTTCCATGACGGCGTTGTACGTCACGCCCTTCTTTTCCGCAGCTGGCTGTAGTGTAATCACTACAGCTGCGGAATTCGGGGCGCGAAGCCTGGCCGCCATGGCGCGCTTCCTGCGCTGCTGTCGCCGCTCGCGCTTTTTCGCCGCTCTAGCCGCCCTGCCCGCCTTCCTGCTGGCACCGACGACCGTCCATTCGGCGCCAGCCGAGGGTTCTTCGGGCAGGGGAGGCGGCAGGCGCGGCCTAGTCGCCGCCGCCGCAGGAGGTCCCGCCGGTTTAGTGGCAGGCACCGCTCTGCCTTTTGGGGAAGGGGTAGGCTTCCCCTGCCGCTGCTGCTGCTTGGCCGCCTGGACCGGCCTCGGAGGTTCCGACACCACCACGGCTCCGCGCCCAGTTTGCCCCGAGGGGCCCACCCTGGGCGCAGCAGCAGGGGCCGCGGCGGCGGCGGCGTACGATGCCGCCCTTTTCTGGCCGGCCGCAAGCGGGGGGCGCAGCACAATGCCCTCCAGGACAGCGAACTGCCGCTGGACCCGCTCTTGGAACTTTTGCTGCTGTTCCAGCTGCTGCTGCCGGAAGGCAGCCAGCTCCTGCCGCAGCAGGGTCAGCAGCTCGCTCTCCGCCTGGGGCAGGGGCTGGGACCGACTCTGCCCCTGCTTGCATACCCCTTTTTGCGCCACCTCAGGGCCAGATCCACGAAGACCGGCCAGGTCCGCCTCGAGCCGCTCAATCCTCTTATTGAGGGATCTCTTGAACGGCTCCAAGACGATACCAAGTGCCTCCGTTATCGAGGTCATGGCCTGGGAGATGGATCGCCTCTTGGCAACCCTCTCCCTTTTCTTGGCCACGCCTGATATGGCAGCTGCCACGATCTCCGTGAACCTGTTCAGCGCCTCCTCCAGACCTTCTGGCTCACTGCCCGAAGGCTCCGGTTCCGGAGGGCCGACCAGGCCACTGAGTGCCCCGGGGTGGCACCCCTCCCTGGCGACTTTGAGGGATCGCCGGGCCACTTCCTCGGCGGTGCGCCGGCTCCCCTTCCCCATCTTTCGGCCCGCACCCCGCACAGCGGTGGAGACTTTGCGGGCCGATACACCCAGTTCGTCGTCGTCGGAGGATGTCCTCCGGCCATCCCCCAACATGCGGCGCTTGAGGAACTGGGTCTTGGAGGTGGACTCCTCCACCTCCATCCTCTCCGATCCAAGCGAAGACGCGGCATCGGAGTCCGACGCCGCGTCTCCGCTCACCTCCCTGAGGCCGAAGCTCCTGCCGGCCTCTGCAGGACCCACCGGCGCAGCGGACGTGCTGGGAACAGGTCCCAGGGACTCCACGCTACCAGTGGGTGAGCCACCCTGGCTCGTTGCGTCCACGAAGGACGGTAACAGGTCCTTTTGGGACCTGACGCGCTCTTTGCCCCCCCCAGAATACGAGGGGCAGCCCGAGCTCTGCTCGGGGAGGGATTCTCCGCCTGCGGTGCAGGCGGTACCCTCCTGGGGTAATAGTTTTTTAGGAGACGCGTCCATGGGGGTGCTGAACACAGCTTTGCCTTTTTTGTGGGGTGGGGTCCCCAATAACCACGTTCGCCATCGTGGTCACGTCTGATAAGCAGACGCGTACCCGAGGCGAACCCACTCTCTCAAAACCACTGTCCAAAAACACCAACAGCTGTTGGTGCCGATGCTTCTGGACAGTGCACCCTCCTTGGCGGTCCGTCTGGACTCCGCCTGTGTGTTCCTCTTGGTCTGGTCTCTCGCTTGAGGCCTTCCGGCATGAGTAGCTCTACCGGCATAGCCCTCAAGGTCATAAAGACACGCAAGCCCCACCACGGCGACAACGTGGGAACACGGTCGGTGGGGAGAGGTATATACGTAAGAGATTTTCAGAACATCTTAAACAACTTATCTGTAGATATATATATTTTTTAATTCTTGATAGGTTCGCGCTTGACCGCTATCTCACACGAAGGAAAGCGAAGATACGGTCGACGATGGAGCGCGCTTTTCTAGAAGTAAGGTTACTTCTAGGTAAGCGCGCTCCATCGTCGACCTAAATATCTGTGTCTAAATACTTAGGTATTTAGACACCTGTTTAGATAGAGAGCCGCAGGTTGAACGAAAGATTCACATGCCCTTGAAACAACGAAGGGCAACTCAAGGAACTTGAGTAGATTTTAGTCAGTAAAAGTCTAACTCTCACTCTCAGTGGAGCGAAGAGCAGAAGAAAACATTTGATGATTCAAAAAAGGTATTTAGATCGGTATAAAAAATAACCTTAAAATTTCATCTCTACACATTTCTGGGCGTCATTTATTATTCAGAAGAGGTCCGAAACTTTCGGCTCGTACACAGGTAGGTAGATAGCGTTTTTGCGTTTACTCCAAAGTGGATTTACTCGGTTATGTAGTTAAAGAACATTGAGTAAACAACACGCCAAATTAAAGTTGTTTAGGCAAAAGGATAGGTCGGTACTGATAATTACCTGCCACGGTAGTAGGTCGGTTATTTTAGTTTCTCATCATCATCATTTCAGCCGAAAGATGTCCACTGTTGGACATTAGCCTCCCTAAATGTCGCCACAATGACCGGTCCTGTGCGTCTCGCATTCATCGGATTCCCGCGACCCTCACCAGGTCATCAGTCCACCTTGTGGGAGGCCTTCCAACGCTGCGTCTTCCGGTACGTCGTCGCCATTCCAGAACCTTTCGTCCCCATTAGTAAGTTTAGTTTCCAAGGTTTATTAAATACATAAATGAGACAGAAACTGATTTTTTTTTGTTTGAAAAGGTCCCTGACGTTTCTGAGGGCACTTTTTCTTAAAGCTCATGTCCTCACATGTTAAGTTCAGGAGGTTCCTGCTCCGGATTTTGGCGGAAGAAACGCCCGGTGTCACTTCTTGGGCAGAGAATTACCATGTCTTAGTGCAGGCGATCGGCGGCACCGACCTGTCGCACCGAGGTTTGGTTCAGGGCATGGTCCGGAGCTTGGGAGAATGAAATGCGGTTGCATCCTTCTGCAAAGCTAATAAAGTAATACTAGCGAAGGAGGCGGCCGCAAGAGTGAGGAAACGTACATCTTCAGGCCCCAGCCGCCATGACAGGAGACACCCCGAGCGTACATCTTCAGCCCCCAGCCGCCACGACAGGGGACGCCCCGAGCGTACAGTTTCAGCCCCCAGCCGCCACGACAGGAGAAGCTCCGAGCAGTGCGATCTCCGGTCATTGCAGGCGCCGGTTTGCGGACGACGAGCAATGGGTAGGTCGCCGTCTGCTCACCCTATAAGGTCCGAGCCTGAGTCATTGACGGCGCGTAGAACCCCCACGCGAAAGAGATTTTAGCAAACCGGCTAGGCCCATGGGATATCGTGTGAAAGGGATACTCGTGGTCCTAGAACGCAAAAGGCAACTGAAGAAACCCAGGTGTGTTTAATTTAAATAAAGCTTGACCGACTGAGAGAATTTATTTGATGATTTGCAACTTTAACATTTTAACTGTCTAAGAGCTAAACGAGATGGAGTACCAAGTGACAAATACACGACCCTGGCGAACAGGACACGAAAATAATCTTTGATTAATCTGGCTTAAGCGGTTAAAGGTTTAAACAAATAATATTAAAGCACCTGTGTTTGTGCACGCACTCGCTAAGCTAATATCTTCACTTCAACGGCTAGACTCTGTTGAGATAGAAACTATGACCAAAATTCGATTAGTTCTATAACCTTCCACCTGTGAACAGTTAATATTGTCCCGTAACAACGTTTATTATTAATTTGTACACCCGTAACATACATAAAGTTTAATGGGCTCCACCATAGTGCAGTTGAATTTATGGCGTAGTAAACATACGCGTTGAATTAGTTATTGTTTGCACGGAACCTCCTTCCTGTGTAAATGTATTGTGTGTGCGTAGATGTAATGACAGTGGCGTAGTGATGCGCCATCTTAGAACGACATTTTATAAGTAGGATATTGTACTCAGTTTCTTCAACTTAGGAGATTGGAAAAGAATTGTCTTTTTAGCCGGTATTAAAATATTAATTTGTAGTATGTGGGACGATATAAAAATGGATAGATATATGGGTAGTTGCGTCGGTGGTGCAACGAGTACGGGAGAGTCCGAATAGCGTCTTAAAGATGATTAGCGAAAAAATTAATACTGTTCTGCTCAGTTACACACACGTTAGCCAAGTTACAACCGTTTCGTGTCGAATTCCGTTTTCCAATAGGTAACGCTTCGGTGTCAGCAATTGTACAAAACGATAAGTTGGTAGCCATGTTGACGCGCCTGAGACCTCTGCTCGTTCTACAATGTCATTCTACAATAACAAAGGATGTAGCATTGAACATTGTAGAAACGATAACAATTAATTATTATTATTACTATATTATATTATCATTTAGAGCGATGTGAACTTGGCTACGAATTTTCCATTAGTTTGTTCTAACCATGTGATTTAACATTGAGATGATACCATTCCCTTATATTTGATTAGTTTTGACTAGCGTAACGATTGCAGATTATCAACTTGGCTAGGGGTACTGTAGGTTCACTTAACTCCATATGTTGCGAGACCGGTGAGCCTACTGTACAGGGGTAGATGGTGTGTCTAGACTTATATATTGTTAATATTTAATTACTAACATAAGTTATAAGTTACATTCTTGTTACTAACAACTTTTATAGACTGTTTTGTCTGAATTAAATGTTTTTTTTTATAAAAGTAATTCGTAGTAGTGGTTGTGTTGTAAAGGGGCAGTAGGGAGGGTACATTGTGCGCAGAACATGGTCGATGAGGAAAAAAGGTTCTGGAATAGCGACCGTATGCCAGAAGACGCAGCGCATAAGGAGGGCCTGGTGAGGGTCCGATGGATGCGACACGCACATGACCGGACATGCGGGCTTGCGGACTGCGAGCAATGGGTAGTTCGCCGTCCGACCGTCCGGTAACGTGCCTCAAGGAGATGTCAGCAGCTGTAGGGGCCCAGCAGGATCGAAGCCTACTGGGGCCACGGGTAGTGTGAAAGTGAAACCCGGGATCCTGGGACGAAGGCAAAGAAGGAACAGTAGTAGGTTTTTAGTCAGTAAAAGTCTGACACTATCTCTCCCTCCGCCCAAGAGCGAGTTTTGTCATTAGATGATTTTCCCACCTAAAAAAAAAACACGTACAAAAGTAGAATGCAAAGTTAAAGTATACCGAAATTGTAACACTACTCTTAACTGTTAAGTAGACAGAAGTAACAGGAACTATGAAGAATAAATTAACCTAATAACATTGGCACCAAAACTTTTTTCAAAAATAGAATATCTAAAAAAAAAAAATAATAAAAGCAGCCAGTACAAAGTTTTTGGCGGGATTTTTTCGAGTGAAGTTCAGTGGCTGTTTTGATTATTCCCAAATTGATTCCTAGTAGATATTGTGATGTAAAATTGGTGTAGTTTTGTATCTCAAGTGTCTACGTAGCTGGATAATATGTGAAATCATTGAAACAGGCGCGATTTCGATAAAATGGAGCTAAGAATTACTGTAGTATTGATTACCATACTGAAGTTTACTGAGAAGGCTGACCCGATACATTTGCCCGTCAAGGTGACAATATCAAAATTTTCCGTATTATTCAATTTAAAACAATTTTCTTTGAAATACTCATCGAAAGAGCTTTGACAATGCAAAATATGTTCGATATGGAATTTGATACATGTGGAATCCTGGAGGAGCGACGGCCTGATGATACGTAAGCGAGCGACGTGACCCTCCGCCGCGCCGCTCCTTTGATGATTACAATTCCACTGCGCTCACGATGTGGGAAAGTAGCAGATCCTGGACTAACTGTGCTCCATTGGTGTAATTGCTGCAAGGCGTTCCGATATGAGGATAAATAAATAAAAATAGATAATAGATTTACTGTCGAATACTGTACTAAACATTAGAATGTGTTACATCCGCGTTCTAATGGAACTCAAAGTAACTTTAGGTGACTGAAAACTTAATAATTTCTAAGTTTGATACTGGCTAAATGCATAAACTGTACGACGTCAAAATAAAAAATAAATAAATTTAAAAACAGCCAGTACACAAATCCAACCGCTAATTTTAAATGGCGAACCAAGTCATTGTTCGATCTGTACCCACGTTGCAACGCAATTGCCCACATACATTGCTCTTTGTAGATAAATAGACTACTCCTGCCAGTCGCATTGAGTGCGCAATGAATAGCTCTGACGAGGATACATCGGGCTTGTGAGTGGCACTCGATTTAACAGACGCTTTGATACTGAGAATGCATGCTATGTATGGAACTCTTCAGTGACAATAGGTCACCCTGTCAATTGTCGTAGGATAATGATCCAACAACAATTGACAGGGTGGGTCAAATGTGAAGAGGAAATGTGGGGTTAAACAGATGATTTTATTGGACCTTTTTTTACGTGGGGAATCATCAACTTCTCCTATTCTGTATGGAGCGAGAGAGAGCGCCAGACTTTTAGGCATTAGAATCTAAAGTGTTTCTTCAGTTTGCCCTTTGTGAAAGTCATGGTAGTAACTTTATCGAACAATCCGCAGCCCTAGTAGGAGGCTAGAGAAACAGGAAATGCCTAAAAAAATTAAGAGGTTGTCAAATCAGTTGTATTTTTTTTTTTAAGTAAGCGTCGAAACTCCATAATAAATATCCGTATAAAAATAAACAATGAATTATCCTGTGTGTGGCTATAAATTGTTTTAATAGAAATTTCTAAATTCTACGTATACGACTAAAAGCTGAAAAGTAAAAAACTGGTGTATCTTCGACTTGATCCGCAATGAATGTTTACAACTTTAAATACTCTCAAAGTGTGGTTAAATAAGACCTATACAGTTTTTTTCTATTAAGTTCAGCTTCAATTTATTTCCAAATTAAAGTTAACTGAAATGTTATAGTTTTGTTTTTGTGTTTCTTTATTTTGTTTTCCTATACCCGTGTGATTAGCATAGTCGGACTTATCCCACTGTTGGGACTCAGGCCTCCTTACTATGAGAGGGAATGGGCCATAATCCACCATGCGTGCCCAGTGCGGGTTGATGGATGTCACATGACTTCTAATTTTTGGTTGTAGGATGATGTTTTCGTTCATCATTTTGAGAGCATTGGTAATAAAATAAATTACACAAAGTAATGCACCTGGCTGGGTTTGAACCCGCGACCTACAATTCGTATTTTGGGGCCTTTACCACTCGGCCACCACTGCCACACCCGTGTAATTACTTCGCACTAATATTATAATCGCGAAAGTTAGGAAACATGTATTTATGTATCTATGTGTGTGTGTTTGTTACTCCTTCACGCTTAACCAGCTGAACGGATTGGGATGAAAATTGGCACACGGGTAGACCACATTCTGGAATATTACTATCTCGGTTCCCTTGGGACTATTTTCTTCATACAAGCGGTCTAAGCCGCTGGTAGTAACTAGTACTATTACAAAGCTCTCCTCCGGCTCAGTTGATAAACTCACACTTGTATATAACTAACCTTGTTATGCAACAGTTTCATAAACTACTATTTAGTCTAACCTAAGTCTACATTGTGGACTGCGATGAATACACATCTGGGTACACAAATGATGTTTACAAAACACATTCGCTTCCTCAATGATTAAAATAAATTCACATTCAGTTGATCTGTTACAGGTTCTTTAACACATTTTTTTTTTGCAATATTTTTTTAAATATTATTAGACTCCAACCAGCATAAATTGGTTATTAATTTATTTGGTTAACGTCTCATTTATTGATAGTTATAATTATTTATTTTCTTGCTTTTTTTATAAAGCCTCTTTTTTATAATGTGAATGTGAGAACACTATAGACTCCGCGAATTGTTAGATTACTTACTATTACGATTCACTTTTTATTATGATTATTTTTATATATTTTTGAATACATTATTGACTGGTCTACACTGTCCTTACGTAATATTTACAAACGTTGTAATAACAATAGAAATATTGTAAGAACAACAATTGGTTTTTTAAAAGTGTAACCATGGAGTTTCTTGCCAGTACTTCTCCATAGAAAACGACCAATTTGGAACCGTGCACTAGCTTCTGATATTTTATAAGTGCCCATGTAGGCCTATATAAAATAAAAACATTTGAATTTTGAATTTATGAATTACCAGAGACAGAATTCATAAAAGTTGTGTTGTGTGTTGAAGATCAAATAGCGGTTTTCCATCGATATTTTAATTAGAACGGATCCTAATCCAATAAACCGCTTAGAATTCTATAAAAAACGACGTCTCCGATGACCTATATACCGTAAAGACGGAGAAAATACAGGAAAACCGGTGGTGGGCGGGCGTGAGGATATTTTTTTTCTTTTGCTATGCATCAACTTTTTCGCTCGCTTCGCAAAAGGAGGTGACTGCTGTGTTTGAAAAAAAAAAACGATTTATTTATCATCCGCAGATATCATAACCCGTCACATGTCTGTAGAGTTTGTAGAGTTTGTGAGTTTTACTATAAGATTTAAGAAGCGAATTTCCCTCTTTTCTCTTTTAAAAGTTGAAATAACAAAAATACTTTCTTAGTGCTCGCCTACATCATAAAACGAAGCTTTGTGCAAAACACGCTCCTAGGCGCAGTAGTTTTGGCTGTGCGTTAATATGTCAGTCAGTCAGTTTTTCCTTTAATAAACCTACTAGCTTTTGCCCGCGGCTTCGCTCTCGTCAACTGACTACTCTATTCTACCCTAATCTACCTTACTCTACTCTACTCTACCCTACTCTGCCCTACTTTACTCTACTCTACTCTACTCTACTTTACCCTACTCTACCCTACTCGACCCTACACTACCTTACTCTACCCTACTCTACCTTATTCTACCCTACTCGACCCTACTCTACCCTACTACCAACTTTTTTTAATATTTTCTTTCATAAGAATCTTCTCCTGACAATAACACACAACAAAAAAAAAAAAAAATAATCGGTCCTACCGTTCACGCGTGATGGCGCGACCAAGGGAAATAGGGATTAAATTTTATATATATAGATACTATTTAAGAATTGGCCAGAGACAATACATACCAGAGAAGTTTGTAAGGAGAAAGGGCTGGTAAAAAAAAAACAATGCTTATCTCATAATTACCTTACTTACCTTACTAACATTGTATGTAGTTGGAAAATTGGTTAACTTTAATACTAGTAGCACTTTTAATCAACACGATTAAAATTCTAGTTCATGCATAAATAGGTACTTTAAAACTTCTGTTGGAAACAAACTTCTGCTGAACTAGAAGCCATTGCATTTAAGTTTATTCTAAAATACTAGCAACTTGAAAACTAATTAATAATACACTCAAACTGTGTATACTTTATGTACTATAAATTAAAGGTAATAATTTATTGAAATTCTTTTATAAACCCACTCCATTCTTTCCGATATTTCTAAAATATGGTTTTCTCTCATAAGTCTTTATTAGACATTGTCGTGGGTGAATAATGTCAATTAATTATGAACCAACATTTATAATCAAGGAAAACACGTAACTAAAAATAAACTTTTGCCCAAAAACATGTTTTCAATTCGAACTTTGTTTACCTTCTTGAATCTCAGACTATTTTAAGTTTATCTAAATTAAAATGAAATCCAGTAACAAGTAAAATTAACAGAAGATAAAGTAGCTACATTTAGAAGCAGTGTACAAAAAACATAACATTATGGATGTATTAGGCAAAATATTAAGCTTTTCACTGACAGGCAGAACGCGACAATGGGACAAAAGTTTTTGACATCACAAAATTCTGGGTTGCTACAAGCAAAAAACACAACCAAAAGAGTTGTATGTCTTTTTACACACCGTCGCCGGCTACGCTGAAAACCAGCGTTATGGACTCGACGCATTATGCTGAGCGTTCAGCTGTTTTGCGCGGACTTGGCGCATATTTTCCCTATAATATGTTTATTATTTGTAAGCTAGTCTTTAGATTTGTCTTTTCGTGTAAATAAATTATGTTTTTCTTTCTGCAGAAAAAAAAAACAGATCTAAATAGTCACAGTCTAGAAATACCTAGCATTATCATTTTGGGCCCATAAATAAAATAACTTCTCCTGCTCTAAGTGGAGCGAGAGGGAGTGTCAGACTTTTGCTGACTTCTTCGAATAATCTTGCAGCCGCTCCCAGAAGATATATTTTTTCTTACTATCACACAACACCGTCTAGTCCCAAGCTAAGCAGAGCTTGTGTTATGAGTACTAGACAACTGACAAACATACTTATATATTTCTAGATACATACATAATATAGATAAATCACACAAACATTTATCCTGGGTGGGAATCGAACCCACGAACTCCAGCATAGCAGTCTGGGTCACTAGCCACTAGACCAACAGGCCAGTCGAATCGAATATTTGTTTTTTAATATTATAAAGAGGAAAGATTTGTATTGTTGTTTGTAATTAATAAACTCAAAAACTACTAAACGACAGATTATAAAAAGTCTTTCACCAATAAAATGCTAGTTTATTGCTGAGTGACGTAGGCATACATTTTGTACTTTTAAGCGAACGAAAAGTACGGATATAGTTGGTTAATTACATTAGGCTATCCACAGATAGATACCGCGACAATGCGACAAAATTTTTTGCCATCATTCCATTTCAGAGCATAAAATTGGGTCTAGTAGCGTGTTCGATCGGCGGTGACTGTACGAAACATGTTATTATGAATATTGTGGGGAAAAACATTAGGTCCTTTTAGCGCGGGGGCCTTTGAACCGTCACGTCCTGACTATTAAGTGAGTTAGCGGCCTGATATGAAGGGTTATCGATATGAGGAGCCGTGTTTCTCTGATACATAGTAATAGTTACGCGGATATCTTACTTGATCGGCCATGGTTTACTTTTTCTACTGATAAATAAATGTTTTTTTTTGGGTTTGTTGCTGAAGTGTCTCCAGATCTATTCTCGAGTTCGAGATTCATATATAAACTATAACTAAAACTTTATAGTTTTAGTGACAAGATTCCGTCACGTCTCAAAACGGTGAAGGAAAACATCGCGAAGAAACCGGAATGTCTTATAACCAAACATTCGAAGACATGTGACATTCACCAACCCGCACTGGGCCCGCGTGGTGGATTACGGCCCGTTCCCTCTCCTAGAGAGGAGTCCCAACAGTGGGAACATTATAAGGCTGACTATGCTATGCTATGCTATTCCGTCACGTGCTGTTGAGGCACGGGGTTATCACACCTCCAACTTCCAAACATCATACTGTTTATATGTTGCTGTCTCATCTTGACCATAACGTTGACGGTTTTCAATAGAAGCTTCAGAATTTCATTCAAAATAAACCTATAGTCCGTACTTCTTAATTAATACCTCTTAAATTATAATTAATTGATAAAGTCTATTTAAAGAGACTTAGGAAATCGATTAAATAGAAGCCATAACAACTTTCATAATAGCGCTCCAGAATAATTTTGTGTGCCTCCAAAATGTTATTTTAAGTTTTACCAATTAATTTAATCAGCCCTTGTATTCGTTATGTCTATTTCGATTCTATTCCTAGATTTTAACGATACTCTAATTAATGTCAATTGAGAATATTTGAGTTTAATTGTTCTCTAGACAACGTAAAAAAGTTAGAAAACGTGACGAGGTCAACCTCTTTTTTTGAGGGTTTCTTTTTTGGGTGGGAAAATCATCTTATGACAAATCCCGCTCTTGGGCGGAGCGAGAGATAGTGTCAGACTTTTACTGACTAAAAACCCACTTCTATTCCTTATTTGCCTTCGTCCCAGGGCCCCGGATTTCACTTTCACACTACCCGTGGCCCTAGTAGGCTTCGACCCTACTGGGCCCCAACGATTTGCTGACATCTCCCTGAGGCGCGCGTGGAACAGTAAGGCCGTCGACGACTTGGGCTCGGTCCGAGCGGTTACCGGACGGTCGGACGGCGAGCTACCCATTGCTCGCCGTCCGTAAGCCTGCGCCTACGGTGGCCGGAAATCAGGATCGGAATCCCGGCGGCGGTTGGGGCGTGAGGACCGTTGCCTCACGGATCGGCCGCCTCCTTTGCTAGCATTACTGCTTCGCAGAAGGAGGCGACCGCCTGCCACTTCTCCGAGAGAGAGGGAGTTCAGACTTTTACTGACAACTACCCACCCGTGTTCCTCCAGTTGCCCTATACAAGTCAGAGCCGCGGGGACTGGTTCGATCAAGTTTTACCAATTAATTTAATCGGACCTTATTTTTGTTATGTCTGATTTCGATTCTATTCCTAGATATAATGATACTTAATTAATATCGATTGAGAATATTTGAGTGAAGTTGTTTTTTAGACAATGATAACACAAACAGGCTGAATTAATATCATCATCATCGTGTGTGTGTCTGTGTGGCAACATATGTTTAGGTACACGTATTAACATCGGTGTGTGTGTGGCAACATATGTTTAGGTACACTTATTGACATCGGTGTGTGTTTTTTTACTTTTATATATAAAGATATATTCAAAAGCTTTTAATACCTTAAAGACGGCCATATCTTAGTTTTTCTGCGGATGTCTTCAATCCTTGATTGAGGAAAGTCCGAGCATTGCCTTTTTCATTTGATGATTGCCAATATAAAAAAAGGTTAAACAACAAACACAACCACAGCTATTCAGTTCTAGATTCTATTTGTGTACGTTGACCTGGCTAAATATATACCATTATTTATGCATTAACGATGAGCCAAATTCCAAACTAGAAAATAGAAAAACATTTACAAATGTCACCGAACATTATTTATTACTCCAACTTTCTCTGACCTCAATGACCTTTACATTAAGTCTGGCTAAAAATCTGAAATACCTATTTCATAGGTTATTTGAAAACGTTCAAGTTTATCTCCTAGAAGTAGTAATAGCTTTTGGTAAAATGTCTGAAGCATTTTTTTATGGTAAGAAATCATCTAATGACTTCTCTCGCTTTGCAGACTTTTACGGACTAAAACTACTCTTTGGCTTGATTTCTAGCATCGCGGGACTCTCTTTCGGAAGTCAACCCACATAGCCCCAGTAGGCTTCGGTCCTGCTACGGTTTTGCTGACATATTTTTGAGGCGCGTGAAACGCGTCCATTACACGACAGGTTTTGCTGTCAGTTTTGCCACAGTCAAATATATTGTCTAATAATCTAATCTCTAATAGTCTAATGCGATGACTGACACGAAAACATAATGGCGATAACATTCCGTCATTCAAACATCACTCATGATTGATGGTTTTGATTGACGCTTGCATGACCGTGTAATGGACGGCAAACAGTACGCGCCGTCGACGACTCGGGCTTGGTCTGGATGGTTACGGGACGACCGGACGGCAAGCTGCCCATAGCTCATCAAGCCGATGGCTGGAAATCGGAGTCAGGATCCCGGTGGCAGGGGCGTGAGGAGGTCCGTTCCCTCCCGCGTGCGGTCGCCTCCTTCGCTAGCATTACTGCTTTGCCGAAGGTGGCGACTGCCTGCCATTCCTCCTCGCTCCGGACCAGGGCCCGGTGCAAGAGGTCGCTGCAGCCGATCGCCCCCACAAATACACAGCGGGTCAGAAGCATTGCAAGTTGATTTAAAAGTGTTTTTCAATGTAAAAAAAAACTCATTGCATGTTTTCATTTAAACCATTCACTGGGCTTTATCAGAGTACTAGCGCTGCGTTATTTTATTTTAAATATCGCAGTGTCAGCTGAGATAGCCTTTTGACTTCACACAGGTGTTTTTTTAGGGTTCCGCACCGCAAAAGGAAAAATGGAACCCCTATAGGATCACTTTAGGATTCCGTACTAAAAAAAGGAAAAACGAAACGCGTAAAGGTATTGAGTTGAAATTAAACCCATATGGTGTTTACTCAGGTCTGCGGTCCCTAGAAACTGTGGAAAAAATCAAACTTTTGAGTATGAAGAAAAAAAAAATGGCTGTTTATGTCGCAAAAAACGTGTATTTCGACACTCTCATGGGAATCAAAATACATAGGATACTTCCCGTTAATCTAGAATCCTGAAAGACATCAAGGAAGGTCTCATAGCACAAGTATGGAAAAAAATCTGAAAACCGAAAATTTGTAGTTACGAGTACGTAACAAAAAAAAAACTTTTTTGCGTTTTGGAAAAATCTCTTTGTAACTCAATTCGGGAATTGAACTGTTTTCATAAGTCAGTTTGTACGGAACCCTCAGTGCGCGAGTCTGACTCGCACTTGCCCTGTTTTTTTTAATGTTGAGATATTTGTATATTTACTTTAAGTTATTCGATAAAAATTAGTTAATGTTTTTAAAATTCATTCTCTTATTTTGTTTGATCCGTAAGAGTCACAAATAAATAATTTTCCTTTCTTTCTTTTACAGGTATGTTTGAATAATCAAGACCAGTCAGTCAAAAAGATGAATTGTAAGTATGATGAAGTCTCATGAAACACAATAAACAAATGGAAAAACCAAATGCTCATGAGATACAAGACGATAAACCGAATTAATTTATTATGTATATATATTATTGCACACCATATGCATAATCATATAAAGTTACAGACGAGTCTTAACACGGAGACAGAGGCACTCATTTTTGTATTATTTCTATTCCTTCGGTACGGGATCTTTTAGACCTCGTTTGAAAACTATCATTATGGCAGTAAGGTACTTATGCTTATTGGATTTCGTAACGTTTAAGACACTTATATTTTCTCTCTCTCTTTCTTATACTAAACCAAATTAACTTACGGCCTCCGCACGACGGAGAAGACTATGTTTTTTCTTAGCCGCACCGCAAGGAAGACACATACGAGGCGTATTCGACCTCGTTTCACACTGAATGCGTTAATAAGTATATGACCCTGTTAAGGCACAGGAAATTAAAATAACAACAGGATTTAATTATAGCTAAAATACAGTAATATCACATTAGGAACTTTGAGTGGCCGTTTGTACCTACATATGTCGTGGTCAGATCACTTCATGAAATAGCCAAGTTAAACTGGCTAGATCGTTTTAAACATTACAGTTTGATGATATTTCAATCCTCGTTTGGCCTATTTACCTTCTTTAGACCTTTTGTTATCATAGAAATCCTACATCAAAGATATGGCTAAATGAGGATTGACATATCATTAAAAGTTTACGTTTAAACGATCTGGCCAGTTTTAGTTGGCCATATCATGGAATGATCAATTCTAAGATCTGGCCACGACATATATATAGTTATTAGAATACCTATCTACAGTTACATTGTGAAGTGTTTTTATTTTTTTGAGGTAAGAAATCATCTAAGAAGTCATTAGATGATTTCTCTCGCTCTAGCGCGGAGCGCGAAGATAGTTTTTTACTCACTAAAATCACACCTCTGTTCCTTCAGTAACCCGTTACGTTCTAGGATCACGGGTAACCTTTGCAGAACATTGTGAAGTGTGCTAAATGTATAAAGTCCATAACATATCTTACTTAAAATAAAAAACCTTAATATTTCTTATTAAAGAATACAAAAATGAACTTATTTCTAATTTTATCTGCGGGTGTATATATCTCACTAAGGGTGGAATTCTGTCTGCTGTCACTAGTGTCACTTGTAAAAATACAACAAAAGAAAAATACAGACAAGTGACACTAGTGACAGCGGCTAAACGTGATTATGCGAGCCAAACGTTAAAACGCGATTAGTTTTATTGGTGAATTCCGCCCTTAGTTTGCTTAAAAAAACTCGTTTACCCTGACCAAAGTGTTTGCATATTAGATTTTAAACCTAAAACAATAGAACCTCTTCCGAAATCTACTCACTTTTTGTTGAACTTTGTAGGTCAAGGGCAAAAAGTTTTGAAGTATTTATATAATCTTTTGTTTCGCGGAGTTAGTTATAAACTCCCTGAGATATTTAGCAACTGAATAGCAGATTCCAGATTCATAGCATAGCTTAATCAACCTTATAATGTCCCCCCTATCACACAATGCCGTCTAGTCCCAAGCTAAGCAGAGCTTGTGTTATGAGTACTAGACAACTGATAAACATACTTATGTATTTCTAAATAAATACATTATCATAGATAAATTACACCCAGACACAGAACAAATGATCGTGCTCATCGCACAAGCATTTGTCCTGGGTGGGAATCGAACCCATGAACTCTAGCATAGCAGTCAAGGCCACTAACCACTAGACCAACAGGCCAGTCCAAAGATTTAAACTAACTCTTGGAGAGTTAGTTCCACCACGTTGGTTCAGTGCGGGTGAAATAAATTGCACAAAGTAAAGCGCCAACTCTTTTTTTTAAATTCATATAAACCGGTGCTCGACTGCGATCCCACCTGTTGGTAAGCAGTGATGCAATCATTGATGGTGAGACGCACTAGTTTATTAAGAGTCTATTCACTGTAGCCTTGAAGACACCTAAATTATAATTGGACGGGAAGACCGCAGCAGGCAAATTGTTCCAGTCCTTCGATGTACACGGTATAAACGACGAAGCGAAACGCTTAGGACGGACCGTTGAAGTTTCAACAACGTAAGGATGGATACCCGCCTTAAATCTGGCCAGTATAATCAGCCTTATAATGTCCCCACTGCTAAAGCTGAGGTTTCTTTTACCGGAAAGAGAAAATCTAAAGTCAGACTCAATAAGTCTATATATACATATAAAAGCGCACTACCACTCAATGATTAATTCATTAAACCGCGAGCGAACGTTCGCTCTCTCATTGTCTTTCTATTGTGTCTCTAATTACGGTATTCGAAAGGTTAATCACGAAATCTCAGAAACAATAAAACCTACAAACTTAAAATTTGGCAGGTAGGTTCCTTATAGGGTGTAAACATCCGCTAAGAACGGATTTTACACCACCCCTAAGGGTCTATACCATTTCAGGTATCCTACCAGAAGAGAAAGTGTTTGTGTAGAAAGTTCCAGAATGCTATATAGATCTAATAAGGGACATTTACAACAATGCCAGTCATCACAATCACCATAATTTCAGTCGAAAGACGTCCACTGTTGGACATAGGCCTTCCCCAAATGTCGCCAAAATGATCGGTCCTGTGTGTCTCGCATCCATTGGATTCCCGCGGCTCTCACCAGGTCATCGGTCCACCTTGTGGGAGGCCTTCCAACGCTGCGTTTTCTGGATTGCGGTCGCCATTCCAAAACCTTTCGTCCCCATCGACCATCTGTTTTGCGACCAATGTGCCCTGCCCACTGCCATTTAAGTTTGGCGATTATTCGCGCTATTACCGGTAGAGGTGTAGGGTTAGTATAGCTTGTTTTTTTCCTTATATTTTTACCAGCCGCCATCTTACCAATTACTGTTATTTGATAAAAATATATGTGCCTGCCATGCTATATATCTCTGCACCACCCTAAGGTCGACTGGTAGAAAATGCCTAAGGCATTAAGTCCGCCTTTGTACAATGTTTCATTAGTGTATAAAGTTTTAAATAAATAAATAAATAAAAATAATAATTGTATATTATCATATTAATATCAAAGAGCAGTGGTGGCCGAGTGGTAACGGCCCCCACTTACGTAGTAGTGGGTCGCGTACGTAGTAGTGTAGTTAGTGCACTTACGTAGTAGTGTAGTTGTAGGTCGCGGGTTCAAACCCAGCTAAGCGCATTACTTTGTGTAATTTATTTCATCACCACTGCTCTCAAAACGGTGAAGAAAAACATCGTGAGGAAACCGGCATGTCCTAGAACCAAAAATTCGTAGACATGTGACATCCACCAACCCGCACTGGGCCCGCGTGGTGGATTATGGCCCGTTCCCTCACCTAGAGAGGAGGCCTGAGTCCCAACAGTGGGAACATTATAAGGCCGACTATGCTATGCTGTGCTATATTAATATCTTTGCAAAATCTATATAATATGAATTTTTAGTCGTTTCTTTGATAGCGACAATAATTACAAGTAACCTAAAAAGTGCGCTAAAGTGTACACCAATACATCACGATCACATTTCAACCGTTTAAACTCGGGTTAGTGATGACATAACACGGAACACTGGCACTTGCGAGCTCAACAGGTAGCCAAATCATCATTCATAATACAATTTGTAAACTTTTTCCGTTTACTGTAGCTCAACATAGTTAAAATTCCGGAATCTTAAACTGCCTTTTATTTTATTTGAGGTTTGAAACCATCGAATAACTCTTCCAGCTCTGGGTGGGGAGTGAGAGGAAGTGACAGACGTTTACTGACCCTTGCCCTTTGCGTTTAAGGGGCCTTATGCGGGCGAGGCGAGGGGGCGAAATAGAGGGATAGAGCTGACACCCTATATAGCTCCATCCCTTGAACATATCAGTTTAGGTCTTCAAATGGATCACGTTAAGAGCTCGTGGTATCTCAGGGACGCGGTGACTTTTTGACTTAATCTAAGTCAAACCCTTTTTTTTTTCCGGTGGGCTAAAAACCCACTCCTGTTCCTTCGTTGCTTTTCATACCAGGGTCGAGTCTTCCTTTCAGAATCAGACCCTTGGTCTCAGTAGACTTCGACCCTGCTGGGCCCCTATAGTTGCTGACATCTCCTTGAGGTGCGCGTGGAAGACTAGGCACCGTCGACGACTTGGGATCAGTCCGGGCAGTTACCGGATGGTCGAACGGCGACTTACCAATTGCTCGTCGTCCGCGCACTCACGCCTATGCTGGCCGGTAATCGGGATCGGAATCTCGGCGGCTGGGGCGCGAGGGCTTTTACCTCGCGCATGCATGTACGGAAGTCAAATCTTTAACAAATTAATAATATTTCAACGTATTTATTTCCTGTCTTTTTCTACGGCTTCGTGTCTTGGCCTTTCCAACAAAAACCCGTGTATTTTTCCGGATCGAGTAGCTTACGGCCACTCTAAGAAAGTGTAGCTAAAAACAAACCATTTTACCTCGTTGTAAAATTAGTCAAGGCAGTGTAATACAAGAGAGAATATTTAATAATTTGTGCTTGCGGGTTTCCGTGTAATTTTCATATTTATAAGTTGAGTAAGTGTAAGCTCTTGCTATAATCATCACCCGCCTGCCCTGTCCTAATTTATTCGGGATCAACGCATTTTGGTATAATGTAATGGCAGTATCCCTACCTCGTTCCAAATCCGTTCAAGTGTTACGACCCGACTTTATAAAAATCTTAGGATTTATTACATTAGTAGGTACTGTAGGGACTGCTCTAGTAGTAGGCTTCCGGGTATTGGTGTCTATGAAGAGAAACTCCGGACACAATATTTCAATACTTTCTTTTTTTCGCACTTTAGTTACTTGGTTTATCAAAAACTGAATTAAATACAATACTTTAAAAAATACTCGACCCTGCTTGCTAACAAGATCCGTTTTTTATGCGATCGTCTCTCACGGGTTTTTTTTTTTAGGTGGGAAAATCATCTAATGACAAATCCCGCTCTTGGGCGAAGCGGGAGATAGTGTCAGACTTTTACTGACTAAAAACCCACTCCTGTTCCTTCTTTGCCTTCATCCCTACAGTTGCTGACATCTCCAAGAGGCGCGCGTGTTCCACGCGCCGTCGACGACTTGGGCTCGGTCAAGACGGTCACTGGACGGTCGGACGGCGAGCCACCCATTGCTCGCCGTCCACAAACCCGCGCCTACGGTGGCCGGAAATCGGGATCAGAATCCCGACGGCGGTTAGGGCGTGAGGACCGTTGTCTCACGCGATCGGCCGCCTCCTTTGCTAGCATTACTGCTTCGCAGAAGGAGGCGACCGCCTGCCACTCCTCCTCACTCCGGACCATGGCCTGTACCAATGCCCGGCGCGAGAGATCACTGCCGCCGATCGCCCCCACGAGGACACGGCGGTGCTCTGCCCATCGTCTCTCACGGGTACGTATCAGAATCCCGAATTTTAAAGACCGAATTTTAAAATACTGATGGACGAAATCCCGAAAATTGAAACGCCGAATGGTTGTTTGGTCGAAAGTTTAAAATCCCGAAAGTTCATTTGCCCGAAAGTTCAAAATCTCGAACTTTAAAATCCCGAAGTTCAAAATTCCGACATGGTTACCTGTTCCGAGAAAAACGATTTTTTATAAACTTAACCTCAAAACACTTAAAAGTTTCCTAAAAAGCGTAGTCGGAGACCCGCTTTGTTCGGCTCTAGGGTTTACAAAAAAATATTCTAACCTAACCTGTCCGTGTCGGGGTGCCCTAAGGTCCCGAGTTTCAATAGGTACAATCACACCACTACCACCAATATCACCAGCCACTGTGTTAGGTTCATCATAGGGATCAATCTACGAGCAACTTGGACGTAACGTGTGCCGATCGCGGTACCGCTCGCTTCGCTCGCTCGGCTCACGCGCGGTTTGTCACAGTTCTAACCTAACCTATTTCACCCAGTTCAAAGTGATAAATCATACAATTTGCCTGCGACTAGAAAATAAGACAACGGTAAAAACATTTTTATGGGAGATTGTAGGTATGATTCGTTATTTCGAACTGGGTGAAATAGGTTAGGCTAGGTTAGAATTGTCACCAACCGTGCGCGAGCCGAGCGAGTATAGCGAGCGGTACCGTGGCAGCGGTCGGCGAGCGCTACTTCTCAAAATAAAACAGATCAAATTGGGATTTCGTCCATTCAGGATTTAGTCCATTCGGGATTTCGTCCTTTCGGGCTTTTGAACATCGGTATTTTGTATTTCGATATAACGACTATCGGCATTTAAAACTTTTGTTATTTTGGATTTCGGTGTTCTGAACGTCGGTATTTCAATCATAGGTATAATGAACTTTCGGGATTTTGATATGTACCCTCTCACACAAAGCTGTGATGTAATGCAATACGACGCCACATCGCAGGAATCTGCGATGCGAGTTGTTTCGATGTGATTTTGTGCGGCATTGGTTCAAGTGACCGTGCGATGTCGATGCGAATCAATTCGCAAGTTCTTGCGATGCGTTGTGCGAGCTCGCAATTTTTACTACGCGACGTCGCATTGCAGTGTTGTGTTTGGTCCCTTAGGGTGTTTCTAATATCGTGCGGATTTCATAACGCATGCGGGATTGCCCCGCATGCAGAAAATTTCAAAATGCAAAAGAACGCGTCCCGCGTAGGTACGTATTCCACGCATCACAGAAAATACTTGCATGAAATGGACATTTACGGGCGTTATGCGTGCGGGACAATCCCGCATGCGTGATCAAAACCGCACGATATTAAAAACACCCTTACCACTGATTAATTAAGTTTTACTTTTTTTATGACTGACCTACATTTTGACAATTTAAAAGTGCCTGTAATTTGTCTATTTGAAATAAACGTTTCTGATTTATGACTAAATTGTGTCCAGAACGGTGGAGAATTAACAATCAGAATTAAGTTTATCAGTCTATCGCTCAAAGATTACCTGAAAGAAAATTCAATTCTTTGGTTGCGTAGACCTTAAATCTCCATGTCAACAATAACAAAAAAAATTGTCTGTACAATGCGTTCCAAATAAGAATAGAGGCAATTTTTACGCCATGTTGTGACATCATACTGTCAGGGCACGCCACACTTATGGCGGTAAGTCCCCTCTTTGAGGCGTGGTTGGAAAGACCTCACGGCGTCCTCACCTTCCGCATGACGCAGGTTCTCACCGGACACGGTAAGTTCGGGAGGTTCCTGCACCGGATTCGTGCGGAAACGACGCCCGGGTGTCGCCACTGTGTGGACCGCCCGGAGGACACGGTAGAGCACACGGTGGAGGTGTGACCCGCTTGGGCAGAGCAACGCCGTGTCTTCGTGGGGGCAATCGGCGGCGGCGATCTCTCGCGCCGGGCCTTGGTTCAGGCCATGGTCTGGAGCGAGGCGGAGTGGCAGGCGGTCGCCTCCTTCTGCGAAGCCGTAATGCTAGCGAAGGAGGCGGCCGATCGCGTGAGGCAACGGTCCTTACGCTCCAACCGCCGCTGCCGGGATTCCGATCCCGATTTCCGGCCACCGTAGGCGAGGGCTTGCGTACGGCGAGCAATGGGTGGCTCGCCGTCCGACCGTCCGGTAATCGGACCGAGCCCAAGTAGTCGACGGCGCGTACCACGGCGTGTTCCACGCGCGCCTCAAAGAGATGTCAGCAAATCGTAGGGGCCCAGCATGGTCGAAGCCTACTGGGGCCACGGGTAGTGTGAAAGCGAAACCCGGGGCCCTGAGACGAAGGCAACGAAGGAACAGGAGTGAGTTTTTAGTCAGTAAAAGTTTGACACATTTCCCGTTCCGCCCAAGAGCGGGTTTTATCATAAGATGATTTTCCCACCCAATAAAAAAAAAAAAACATCATACTGTGAAACCGAAGAAACATGAAATGGAGAGCAAAACAAGAAATTTTTGAAATTTAATTTATTTACGAATCTTGAATGAAAAAAGTTTAAGCAGAATCCAGTTCTTCAATTTTGCTCATCTCTGCGTCACTGTATGAAGTGTCTGAGTTGTGGCAAATGTAAGAAGAAGGCGAATTGTTCTTAATAATGAACTAAAACAAAAGAAAAGAAAGATTATGACTTAAACAATATATTTAGCTAATTTAGATTAAACAATAACGTTTTTACTTCACCTAGATTTAACTAAGACTAAGAAATACAAAGAAAAAAATAAATACACGTTATACTTAAATAAGTTTGCTTTCCAAACCGTACTTTTCAATGAACGTGTGACATAATTATCGAGATTGTTGACTTTCCAATTCTTATTTGAAACGCATAGTATGTGTCTTAAATTAGGGCTGCAGGAAAATTTGAAAGAGTTACCGAGACCTTCGCAATGAGCAACTGAAGGAATACAGGTGGGTTTTAGTCGGTAGAAGTCTGACACTCTTTCTCGCTGCACCCAGAGAAGAAAAGGAGAAGTCAATTGGTGATTTCCGACAGAAAAAAGATTCTTAATTTAACGAAATTGAACACGAAAAAGAGTTAAATAGTAAATGTCGGTTTGCATCAACTTTAGATGTTCTGTGTGTGTAATGTCATCAGGCACAGAGCTTTTAAAAGACTGGGCGTCTAGTAAAAGCTGTACGCTTTCCAACTAACCCACTGTGTTTATGTAAATAAGACACTTACAGCAAGTTTTCTCAAGATAGCGTAAAATTGCTTAGCGTTTATATCGCAGTGTCGTATGTTAAGGCGCATAGTCCCTTAAACATCTGGCTGGAGTTAAATGCACACATACTCGTACATACTGCCGCCTGCGCTTGCATATAGCATGTGTGCATTTAACTTCAGCCAAATGTTCAAGGGACTGGGCCCACTGACTTTCGAACCCATTTTATTTTCGAAACATTGATTGATTTAAATATGCTATGTACTTTCTAAAATGTGTTCTTCAGAATATAACCAATATTTTTTTTTGGAAACATATTTCTTAAAATCAAAGCTGTGAGAGCAGTGGTAGCCGTGTGGTAACGGCCCTGACTTACGACTGTAGGTCGCGGGTTCAACCCCGGCCATTACTTTGTGTAATTTATTTCATCACCACTGCTCTCAAAACGGTGAAGGAAAACATAACGAGGAAACTGAGATGTCCTAGAACCAAAAATTCGACAACTCGAGGACAAGAAGGAGGTAACAAGAGCTGTGGTGGCCGAGTGACAACGGCCCCGACTTACGAGTGTAGGTTGCAGGTTCAAACCCAGCCAGGCACATTTACTTTATGTAATTTATATCATCACAATTGCTCTCAAAACAGTGAAGGAAAACATCGTGAGGAAACTGGGATGTCCTAGAACCATAAATTCGAAGACATGTGACATTCACCAACTCGCACTGGGTCCGCGTGGTGGATTATGGCCCATTCCCTCTCTTAGAGAGGTGGCCTGAGTCCTAGCAGTGGGAACATTAAAAGGCTGATTATGCTTATGCTATAAGAATCAAAAATAAATATATTTTTTTCGAACCTTTTTTTTTATTGGGTGGGAAAATCATCTTATGACATCCCCCGCTCTTGGGTGGAACGGGAGATAGTGTCAGACTTTTACTGACTAAAACCCACTCCTGTTCCTTCGTTGCCTTCGTCCCAGGGCCCCGGGTTTCGCTTTCACGCTACCCGTGGCCCCAGTACGAACCTATTCAGAAAATCACTGTTTTATGACACTGTTTGGGAATAGGACCTTAAAACTTTTACAAATGATTGCAGAGTGAATGCAACGCGAACGCAATCCTGTTTGTAATTGCACGCTTACTCACTCGGTTGGGTTTTAATACACGAGAGCCATTACTTATAGTGAGATAGAGGATTTTTAAATTAAACTGTGTTATGAAGTATTGTTTACGTCGAAATCAGAACTTTTGAAGCTTAGGCTTTTTTTTCGTTGGAAAAATCATCTTATGACATCCCTCGCTCGTGGGTGGAGCGGGAGATAGTGTCAGACTTGTACTGACTAAAAACCCACTCCTGTTCCTTCGTTGCCTTTCGTACCAGAGCCGAGTCTTCCTTTCAGAATCAGACTCTTGGCCCCAGTAGGCTTAGACCCTGCTGGGCCCCTACCCTTGAAGCTTAAACTTACTGTGACAGTAAGCGAAAACCAAACGAAAGAAAGGGAGACCCTACGCGAGATGGGAAGACGACGTCAAAAAGATTGTCCGAATGAACTGGATGCAAATAGCCCCATCTAGAGAAGACTGTATATCTTTGGAGGAGGCCTTCACTTGCGGACGGGTTCTTGCTAATACACAGTATTTTTAGAGTGTAAGATAAATCTAAAAGTTAAGGTACTTAGGAATAGAATTAGAATTATGTATGTAAGTTAATATAGTTTGCAAGAAAATTTATTTTATTTTTATTTATTAAGCGATAACCTTATAATGTGTTGGAGATATAACTCGAAGTTTTGAGTTCACTACCAAGTTCAGTACAGTGTAACCATTTTTAGTACGTTTAGTACCATATTAGTGCAATTACGGCTCCACTAATTTCTGTTGAGAATGGCAGGATCCTTCGACCAGACGGGTGTTATATTTGGTTTGGGCAACTGCCCGATAGTTGTTTTCGGGTTGTTGTATATATATATTCCAACGGCGGGGAGTACCTCCAATACCACGATGCAGCGGAGTCATAGATTTCACTACAAATAATTTTCTAAAATGATTATTACTTACTTGTTTTTTTTTTATTTGGCTTACACTAATAATTACTCCTGTTTCGTGATTTATATAGAAGTCCTCCAGATCCGCAGACTATTTTCAGGCCATAAAAATATTTTATCCGTGCGGGAATCAAACCCACGACACGCTGCGTAGCGACAATATACATATCAAATCAATCAGCCGTTGCGTCACCGTGCCGTCAGATATGTTTTAGTCGCACGGGGAACTCTAATACCACGTTGCTGAATTTCGAATTTTGAATTCTGTCGCTACAGATGTCGCTACAAATCATTTCCTAAAATGATAATAACATCTACAGGTCATTAAAATATTCATGACACACAAACAGAATATAATGATAAAAAAAAACCTAAAAACCCACTGCTGCGTCACAAGAAGATGGTATTATAATCAGAAAATAATTGGATACCACTCAAAATAAATGGTCGACTACGATTTTATCCAATTAAATATAATAATAGACAAAATGAGAGCCTCTGTCGGTTCCATGCGACATCATTTGAATATTGGAAATAAAATCTTGTATTATTCGTTCGAGGAAATAATGTAATTGGCAGTTTAGGAATTTCCTGGGTGTTATATATGTAAAAAATTGAACTGGCAGAATATATAACTTACTATTATTTTCAAGGTTAGAGTGGGGCTCTTAATATAATAAGTGCTCTTTACCATCAACGATTGCATTACTGTTTACCATCAGGTGGGATCGCAGTCAAGCACTAGTTTATATCATTAAAAAAAAGTTCATAGCGATACTTGTTTTATAATTTATTTGGTGAGCTTTTTTCGACGGAAGTTGGTTGTTTCAATTATTCGTAAATTGATCCTTACTCGACATTGTGATGTGAAATTGGCTTTCCGAGAAGCATACATTTGTTGCCAAATACAAAAAAAAAATACATAAAATACATTTGCATTTTAATGGGAAACAAAGCGATGGTACAAACAACAAAAAACTAAATTCTTTGATAGTTTTTTTACGTTGTAAATCAGGCTTTTTCACTGTGAGGACTTTTACGGACATAAAACAAACACAGACTGTATTTTAATTATTTGTACCTTAGCGTGGTACTTTATATAACACGAAATATATCATTACATTATGAATTTTATGAAATATCAAATTAGGTATAAATTGCTGTATATGTATTTATATTACATGAAGAAGGTTCCTAGTATTGATTAAGAAACTAAGTGTTACCTCAAATATGAGATGAATCAAATTAAATTAACTAGGCTTTACCAAACAGAACGGATGTTAGACGCGAACAACCTCTAATACACCATTACATACACGTGTGGCAAAGATGAGGAAAGTGAAAATTTAGGGAAACCCGAATAATATACGTTTGTGCACGTTTTCCTGGCAGAAAGCGTTACATGTGGTTAAAGACGCGTGCCATGATTCGTAAAGGGTATAGTTTTTCGACCACATATTTTAGATATCTATTTTTTAGAGGAAGTTTGAAAGTGGCGCCAGTGACTGAAAAGTTGAAGGGGAATCGTTTGTCTTGGTATGGTGATGTAAAGAGTAGAGATGAAATGCATGTTACTAAAAGAGTTATGAGTATACATGTGGATGGGTGGAGAGGGAGAGGCAGGCCAAAGAAAAGATGGATAGATTGTGTGAACAGTGATATAAAAGAATAGGAAGTTAGTGATATAGATATAGTTGACGGTTGACAGGATAGAATGGAAGAAAAAAAACGTCTTGCGCCGACCCCAAATAAGGACAAGGGCAGGAAGATGATGATGATGATTTTAGATTTTTTTTGTTTTGGAAAATCGTTGCTTCTCACTAAGATTTACTCCTGTATCGTAGGTGCACTCACAAGCTAAGTAAACTTACACACAAGATACCAAGATTCAAAACAGCAGTCTATAGACCTTAAAAATATTTATTCTATGCGGCGATCGAACCCGCAACCCGCAGCGCACCAGCCAGTCACTCAACAGCTGAGCCAACCACACGCCATGTCCTAATTAGTTAATGTCTTATTTTTTTCTTTTTTTGTGCATACAGTCAAACGGGGTGGATAAGAATGCACGGGTGAATAGGAACAAAAGTTTGAAGGCGATTTTCGCGTTAATTAACATTAAGTACTCCTATTTGTTTATTAATTGTAATAAAAACGAATGCTTTGATATAAATCAAACCTAACCAAAGTTTTGTTCCTATTCACCCCGGCGTTCCCATTCACCCCGTTTGACGTTATATAATTACTAGCTGTTGCCCGCGACTTCGTCCGCGTTAAGTTCGTAAAACTGTACAATCACTCTGTGCTTGCAATTCATTCCGAAAGCATCGCAATTATTTATTGTACTTTAACATAAAACGGTTAAAGGTAAAAATATCCAAATTGAGAACCTCCTCCTTTTTTAGAAGTCGGTTAAACACGCAAATTACCTTCAGGAAACATGTCATGTACTCGTCCAGATCCAGATGTATGACCGTCAATGAATAGAAAGAGCATGTAGGGGTCGTAGCAGTTGTCATTTCTGCCTACCCCAAGGGAAAAGGCATATGTATGCATGGGCATATGTATGTTTCTGGTTTATGTTCTGGTAAAACAACATTGTATGATTTTAACCCCTCGCTACAGTGAGCACGCCACAATCAAATCGCAGCGGTAATGCCTGTCTTTGAGAAGTGTCTACAGAGGCGTCACGGCATCCTCGTTTTGTGCAGGACTCACCGGTTGTGGGTATTTCGGAAGGTATCTGTATCGAATTCAGCGGGAAGAAACACTCGGGTCTCACCATTGCGCGAATCGCCCGGAGAATACGATGGAGCATACGGTGGAAGTCAGTCCCGCTTGGTCGGAGCGCCGGCGCCGCCTTGTCCTTATGGGGGCGATTGGTGGAGAAAATGACAACCAGTAGCCTCCTTCAGTGAAGCACTACGATCAAAGAAGGTGGCTGAAACTATGAGGGATAGGACATCCTGACTCCTCAGCGGTCGCTGCAAGGGACGCTCCGGGTGTTGAAAGCCGCAAGACAATTCCCAGCCATCGCAAACACGGGATTGCGGTGGTGCTGTCCGGCCGTCTGGTCAAAGCAGTCCTGAATCGATGGCGCGTAGTATTCTACGCGCGACTCAAAAAGATTTCAGCAAATAGATAGGGCCCTCTAGGGCCGATGTCTGCTAGGGCTGCAAGATTGATCGAAAGAGTTATCTCCCATAACAATTTCGGCCTCAATAACTTTTCACTGAAGAGTTTAAGCAGTTAGACAGCTTTGGTAGAGGTAAACGAAGGAGCATAATCGGGACACCGACCTTCAGCTGGATAACGTGCAACTACCATCATCATCCGGCAGGCATTAAGTCCACCGCTGTACATTTGTGCATAAAGGATTAAAGAAATAAATAAATAAATCATCAACTATCTTCTTCCATAACAGTACTTATGAAGAATTGGCGAGAGCATGCTTGCATTGATTGTTGCAGTTTGATCATTTTAGGCGTTAGAATTACTTATTCATTTACCTAGGATATTTTGGTGTGGATTTAATTGATATCCCCATATATAAGACAAATGTTTTTTCCATAATGGGAACTACCTTATGAAGAGTCTCCAACTTATGAATGAACTACGGCGAAACCTTGTGCGCGTGTATCCCCGTTCAATCGAACTCGTATATTGATGGCCAAACCGAGAAATTACTGACGCCGATTGCCTCTATGAGGACACGGCGGTTCACTCAAGATGGATAGACCTCCACTGCATGCTACACCGGGTCCTCCAGGCGATTCACAAAATGGTAATATCAGGGTACTTTCAACCGAACCCAGAACAGAAACCGTTCGAAACACCCACAACAGTCCTGAGCTTATCCATAAAACAATGAAATTACGGTTAACAAATGTAGCAGCCGATAAGTGTTATCCCTGAGACTGGCCTCCCTTAGAACCCTCTGTTCCAGTATTGGTCACCACTTATTGCAAAGAGGTATTTGTCCAGATATCGACGTAAGGCTGTAAGGAATCTGAAATACATCATACTTTGTCGAACTGTGATCAGAAAAACACATTCGATCCCGTTTTATATGAAGCAGTGACTGCAAATAATAAAACACACCATTATTAATCCGCAAGGTGCCATCATGCCGGAGGACACAGTGGAGATGTGCTCTGCAAGGGCGGAGCACCGCCGTGGCCTCGTGGAGGCAATCGGCGTCAGTGACCTCTCGCGCCAGGCTCTGATCCAGAGCGAGGAGTAATGGCAGGCGGTCGCCTCTTTCTGCAAATGAATGCACAGCCTCACGCCGAGCCAAGATTCCGACCCCGACTACCAATCACGGTAGACGCGGGCTTCCGGACGTCGAGCAATGGGTAGCTAACCGTCCTGTAGTTGACAGGATCGAGCCCAATCCTCAACAGCGCGTAGTGATAGACACAGGTGTAGTTTTAGTCAGTAAAAGATTGATACGTCTTCCCGCTCCAACCAGAGCGGGAGAAGTCATTGGATGATTTCCACCCTTAAAATAAGAAAAAAAAGGTGCCATCATCATCATTATTATTTCAGCCGAAAGACGTCCACTGCTGGACATAGACCTCCCCAAGTGTCGTTATAATGACCGGTCCTGGGAGTCTCTCATCCATCGGATTCCCGCGACCCTCACCAGGTTATCGGTCCACCTGGGGACCATCCAACGCAAGGTACCCTGTAACCCCTTCCGAAGATGTGGCCGTGTTATTTTAAAGTGAATAATTAAATACATATAGGTATTTGCTTTTATCGTCTTTGGTTGGTATCCCTTGAATAATCACGGTCAATTAGCTTGTTACTATAATGGGAAAAATATAATAAAAATAAGCAGTAGGATTGTTAAAAATGCCTCCATCTAACACCAGTTTAACCATAACTGTAAAAGTGGGCGTTGGCCATTCTTCTGCCACTCAGAAAATTACGTTAAATACGCAATGCCATCTATCAAATTTAATATGAAGTTCAACCGTCATTGTCATCATTATTTCTACTTTGAGTCTTTAGATGGCGTTGCGAGTTGCGTGTGGTGTCATATTTTACTTCTTGAAAACTTGGATTTCATACCAAACGGTATGAAATCCAAGTTTTCATATGCTTTGTTTCATTGCGATGAAACAAAGCCTAAGTAAGATAATTATCAAGTTCCACACAATTTAAATGTATAAATGTTATCTACATCGATTTCTAAAATTAATAATACGCACTTCACTAAAAATTGCTACAAATATATTATAAAAAAAATTGTAAGCATGCAAAAATATATAAAAAAAAATTATTCACGATGACAAAATAAAACAAAAACTTCTGCTAAGAGAGCCGTAAGGGACTTGAACCACCTTCACATTACATGAAAGTCTAGATATGAAACCACTGCGCTGCGGTCTTCGATGAATAAACTATAAAATAGACGTTCTTATATAAACGTCATAATTGACTGGTTGACTCCCTAACGATGATAGCGTGATGATTTTCGTTTTAGAAGTTAAATTTGCAGCTAAATGAAATAATGTAACATTATAAGTACGTGATTTTACTCGTCGCTTTGATTTTATTATGTGTTTTGATTAGTTTTTACAAAATATTTAGAAGATATCGAATAGAAATGTCAATTTTATTTTGAAAAAATGGTAAAAGTTATTTTAATACAAAAAAATAAGACAAAATAATGTCAAAATTTTTAACTGTAGCTGGGAATTGAACTCGCGGAAAATGCCGTTCAATACCTACATTTTGGATTATTGCACACCCCCCATAGCAAATAGCGTGATAGTTTATAGCCTATCAGTTGCCCTGACCTATAAGGATTATGTATGCAAAATTTGAACAGCATCGGTTCAGTAGTTTTTGCGCCAATTAATACCATCGCAAAAGAATTTTACTGTTTTATTATATGTATAGATACTTACTGAAGTATTTTTTACTATTAATTGTTAAATAAAAACACGGCGTCCATTAATCAATATATTATTACCTTTGAATAAAACCAATAACACAATAGGCAAAATATCATGATAACTTTCAAAAGTTTCTTCCCTTGAAAATGACAGCACATTGATATAGCAATTTCCCTAAGCCTATTAATAGTTGACAAGGTCCTATAGTATATTAAATCTAATACCACTATCGCAAATCTAGGTGACCTACAAACCCCTAGAGATATTTTCCATTGATTGTAAAACATGACAAACCAATGAGCTCTTGTGCTGGCCTTGGAACACATTTTTGATTAGCAAATCGACATGCGAACTGAAGGCCTTCAAATAATACAAATTACTTTCCGTAAGCTAAAGGTTTTCGTTCGTTGAAAAGGTTTTAATTTTCTTTTAGGGAAAGTTGCTTAAGTGTGTCGTCATGCTTATGACTTAGCTAAGTAATAGGTAATCAAGCTTTTCTATAAAAAATATCACGAATAAATATAAAATTATCGAGAAGACTAAAATATACCGCGCAGCTTCCCGAATGTTGCCCATTTATAAATAAAGTAGTAGTTTTTTCCGTAGTCAGACTTTAGTTTTATATCTTTGTGTTACGTCAGCTTGTTCTGAGAATGGGCTTTCTATTTGCTATGAACAATAAGAAATTCTCGGAACTAAGGTCAAAGGGTCTTATTGTGGGCTGCAGGAGCTTTTGAAAGAGGTACTGTGGTCTAGGAACGAAAAAGGTTGAAATAAACAAGTATGTTTTGTCTATAGTCAGTAAGCCATACGCGGCGTCTCGCTCCACCCTTAAGTTTGAGAAGTCATTTGATGATTTCTTTCCTCAAAAATGTGTCTTTTTTCTATTTGAAGTAAGCTGCATATTATCCAAACATAATAACGTACGTAATATGTAAGGTCAACATAAAAATTAAGCATTAAAATGCACTTATTTAAATACCGCTCCCGATCCGAGGACGCATTATTGAGAGCTCACTACGTAAGCGCTGAATATGCACATAGTATGCATATAATATGCACATAATATGCACGCGAGGGTGCTCTAAGCGTGTAGGGGTCGAACTTCAGTTTAGAGTACTACATCATATTATGCGGACTAAGTTAGGAATTTTAAGTGTTTTGCTGTTCATTGAAATTTTGAAAGGATGGTAGAAGTAACTTTTTATTTTTATACTTGAACTGCTATCGTCATGTTTTACGAGTCAATGTAATGGTTATGTAAATTATTTATTTTTACAGAACGCTTACAGATTAATAAAAAATGTAATTTTTTACACAGGTAATGAAAATTGATAATAATAACCTTATATATTACATACATATATCTAGTTACAAATTGCGTTGACATTTTTTAGGTTTATGATAAAGAAATAAATTATCCAGCAAGTTTTGGCCCTTAGGGTGTTAATGATGGGTTTCGATATTGTTTTAAGGGTTACCGCAGCCCTGGAATGTAAAAGGTAACTGAAGGAATACGGGTAGGTTTAAGCCAGTAAAAGTCTGACCTTAGCTCTCGCTCAACGGTCCTCACGCCCGAACTGCAACCGGGAAACCGATTCCGATTTCTGTTAACCGTAGGCGCGGGCTCGCCGTCCGACGGTCGTCCGGTAACCGTCCGGTCCGAGCCCATGTCGTCGACGGTGCGTACTGTTCCACGCGTGCCTCAGGGCGATGTCTATGCCTACTGGGGCAACGGGTAATGTGAAAGTGAAACCCGGAGCCCTGGAACGAAGGCAAAGAAGGAACAGGAGTGAGTTTTTAGTCAGTAAAAGTCGGGCACTATCTCGCGCTCCACCCAAGAGCGGGAATTTTCATTAGATGGTTTTCCCACCTAAAAAAAAACCTTACCACTCGCTCCAACTAGAGTGAGAGGAGTTATTTGATGATTTTCTAACTCTAAAAGGGCGTTAATGATGTTATGATAATGGTTTTGACCTGAAAAAGAATATGAATCAACAGGTAGATAGAGTCGATAAAAAATCATGACTATCTATGACTAATAAATATTATTATTAGAAATCCTTTTTTCTAAAAAAAGATTACAAGATTTTTGTTAACTTACACAGATTAGAAAATACCATTTATGTGTGTGAGAGTGTAGATAATTTTTTGATTAATTTAACATTTAATTATGGTTACCTAATGAAATTTAGATTTTCATACAAAACCACACTATTGAAACGCCGGCAAAAGCTTTTCCATTTCATGATAATCTAGACCTTGTAGCCAGGAAGAAACTTTTCTTTTACATTCGTTTGTATCAAGACTATAGTTTGTCACTGTCGCAGAGCCATCAAACTACATGTGCGAGAAAGGGACAGAAACATATGTAAATAGAAACAGGTGCTTAGTAAGGTTTATTAGTGTTGGTGACCTGTCAGTTTTATGTCAAAATATTATGTTCTAACAACTCTTTCGTACCTCGTTTCATAACTTAATGTAATTCTTGGAATGTGGGGTTCGAGTGCTCACAAAAACGCCTTGTTGACACTTCGCGTGACTCAAGGGCTGGCTTTTTACCTTGGATAGAGGATAAGCATTGCCATGCTGCTAGTCTTTTGGGTACATTACCAGTCCACAGCGATGCGGAGGACTTTTTCGTCGCCATACTTAAGATTGCTTATAGTTAGTTCTAATTGGTTAATATAAAATTAAAGTTATTAAATTGCACAATTTAGTTCCGCCAAACCCGTTCCATCATCGGACCACTAGACGTACAGTTATGGAGTGGAATTCCCTGCCGGTGTCTTTAAGTCAAGAGTGAATAGGTTACTTCTAGGCAAGCGTGCTCCATCGTAGACCATTATCATCGTTTACCATCATTTATCATTTATTTGATTTCAATATTTGATTTTGATTTGATTTGGATTTTATTACTTAATTTTAGTATATATACCGGCACGAATCTTGAGCGCTCGGCGAAAGAGCTGGGATCGCTTTGCGCATCGTACACATCGGCGAGCCAATCACTGTACAAGGATTGCATTCCCCGCCCCCGCATCTCTTTTCATACCACTAAAGAGACCCGATATTTCACTTCTGCGTGCTTCTGCGCAAGTAGAACTGTAGAAGTCAGCGCTCAAGATCCGTGCCGGTACCTATACAAACTGTGGTTTTAATTGTGACTGTTTTGATTATTATTTTTTTATATTTATATATGACTCAATGTTACTTGAAATAAATAAATTATTATTATTATTATATCAAGTGAGGTAGTGGTAAAACGCGAACCTGTAAATAATAATTAAAAAACAAACAAGTTTGTGTTCATAACTCTATAATCGTACTTGTAAACTAGAACATGAGGTTATTTTTAAAACGACCTTCACACAATGACGTCTGTTTCATGTCGCATGTTCATAATAATTAATATTTAAATAGTATGACGTTCAGATTGATGATTTCGCCTGCGAATATAAATATTTAAATACAAGTTGTTTTGTATTTAGGTAGGGCACTTCTGTTTGCAATTATTTTTAAGGATTTAAATGTATTCTTTACTAGCTCTTGCACGTCGGTTCACCCGCGTAATAAAAATATAATACATTACAACGGTTTTATTCCTGGACACAATCTCCTTCTAAGTTAATTAAAAATAATATTTCATCCAAATCCATTTAAGCATAAAAGAGTAACAAAAAGATATTGTTTTTTTTTTTTAAATTTAACACCCCAAGTTTTCAATTCAAATCACTCTCACACTAGTAAACAAAATGTCAAATTTTGCCCGGTTTTCAAGACTGTCTTTCTCAATATATAATTAATTACCAAAGAGTCACATGCGCAACAATTTCGTTGTAGAAAAATGATAAAATGATTAGTTTTGGTCAAAAAGTGTATATGTACGGATTATAACGCGAACGAAAAATGTATGAACAGGCCAGCGGAACATTCACCATAAACTAAATAAATAAATATTAAATTTTATTAAGACACTGCACACATTAAGCACAACAGTTTGAAAAAAAACATCACAATATTTCTAAGACTGTAATTAGAGGGTAGTTTTGAAAAACTAATAATTATAGTATTTATTATTCACTAGCTTTTGCCCACGACTTCATCCGCGTACATGAAATAATATAGCCTATATTACTCAGGAATAAAGCAGCTTTTTATCGGTGAAAAAAATTTTGCAATTGGACCAGTACTTTCAAAGATTACCTTCTACAAGCAAATAAACAAACTTTACCTCTTTATAATATTAGTGTAGATTTTGATAATAATTTGTATCAAGCTTTATGTTTATTAACCCAAAGAACTAGATTCTCCTATACAACTTTTAACACAAATTAAACCGTTTTATGAAATCTTTTTTATTTACTTAAGTTACTATTTATACTAAGTAAATTTCAAGGATATTATATATATTATATATATAGCTCAAGTAATAAAATTTTTGCATTGTTCGCTTCTTTTTATTTTATTTATTAGGGACAAAAAAACAGTTACATGTTAAGGAAATACAAAAGAATTATTAGATAAATAGGTAAACATACAAACAATCCACAATATTGTCCACGGATTAATCAAATAAATGAAAAACGGAGACTGATTTTAAGAATCAATTTTGTTTTTAATAAGTTTTTTAGTTAATTAATATTAATTTGGAATTTTGATGCTGACAATGAGAAAATCATACAAGAAAGTCTTGTGTGAAATTTCACTTTCCTAATCCCAGTACTTTCGGCTATGCGTTGATGTCAGTCAGTCAGTTTCTCCTTTTATATGGATAGATTTCATGGGATCGATAACATCGCTTACAACTTACACCAAACGCAATCTGCGGTCGGCAAGCCCGCGTACCATCATCGCATTAATTTAAGCCTCTCCTTCAATGAAGCGAGTTTATCGGATACCAAAGTTAAAATTAGCCTGTGTATACCTTTATGTTTTAAGTTAGTGTGCAATATGCGCTTAAGCTGTTTTAACGTAATCCGTAGTTTAAATCACACGAATGTTATAGAGGCGAAGATTTGTGTGAGTGTGTATGTTTATTATTTCTTCATGCTCGAACCGATGAATTTTGGTACACGGGTAGATCATGTCTTGGAATAGCTTCCGGGACATGATCTACCCGTGTAAGTCGAAAGTTTCCCCAAGGGATATATAGCATAGTCGGCCTTATAATGTTCCCACTGTTGGGACTCAGGCCTCCTCTCTAGGAGAGGGAATGGGCCGTAATTCACCACGCGGGCCCAGTGCGGGTTGGTGAATGTCACATGTCTTCGAATTTTTGGTTCTAGAACATGCCGGTTTCCTCACGATGTTTTCCTTCACCGTTTTGAGAGCAGTGGTGATGAAATAAATTACACAAAGTAATGCGCCTAGCTGGGTTTGAACCCGCGACCTACAACTCGTAAGTCGGGGCCGATACCACTTGGCCACCACTGCTCCCAAGGGAATATACTTCTGTAATTCTACTTACAAAAAACTTGGAAAAAACGGAACCCTTATAGGATTACTTTGTTGTCCGTCCGTCTGTCTGTCTGTCAAGACCCTTTATCTCAGGATCGTGTGCAGATATCGAGTTGAAATTAAAACCATTTACTCAAGTCTTTTACAATTTTCTATTTTTACTCGTGCGAAGTCGCCGCTTTTTGCCAATGTTCAGCAGCTAGTGTTTCATAAACATTTCACTAGCCTGTTGGTCTGGTGGTTAGTTTAAATATAGAAATGCAATGTGGTGGGTATCAGTCTGGGGACTTCTTATACTATAAGAAAGTATTTTATAGAGTAGTCATACAATAAAAAACATACATCTTGTTTTTTTTTATTTTTAGGAAAAAAAATTGACTTGGCAGTCGTGTTTTTTAATTTTTTGAATTAGTTGATTTTATTCGGAATTAAATTGTGTCATCCCGATGCACACTCCCCGATATGTAAAGATAAAAAACCGACAGCGAGTTTTTGTTTGTTCGTCAATATCGTTTTATCGGCTGAATAGATTTTGGTAAAATTTGGCATACAAATAGGTTATTACTTGGATTAAAATATACGATATATTTACGGGTATACTTTGAAATTTTCGTTAAATGCGAGTGAGCAAGGGCAATTGCTTGTTATTTAAAAGATACTCCTACGTTTTGGTGCATTTCTGGGTAATTTTATGAATGTTTCAGTTTTTATATTCCCTTTGAGAACATTTTCAGAAGAGTCACAGATATTTATGTAAGCAAGTTTATTTAAATAGTTGCAGAGAAATATGACGCTTAAGTACTTCGTAGATATTTCCTTTGAGGTTTTTCGTATTTTTATGCGGATTTTCCTTAATCTTTTATTGTATAAAGGCGAACTTAAATAAAAGAGTTATGAGTATACTTATTGTGGGTAGATGGAGAAAGAGAGGAAGGCCAAAGAAAAGATGAATGGATTGTTTGAAGAGTGATATGAAAGAAAAGGGAGTTAGTGATAGAATTATGGCAGGACAGAATGCAGGAAAAAAGCGTATTGTGCCGACCCCAAATAATACGGGATAAAGGCAGGAAGATGATGATGATGATGATGATGAAAGGCGAGCTTAACGCGACGATGAGTACTTTCCCAGAAAATATTTGAGTGTTTTGAGGGCTAGGCTTTTCTCGGACGGGTTGCGGAATGTTTAAAAGTGTTCAGTAGCACCAAAATTCAAAGGACAACTGAAGGGACACAGGTGAGTTTTAGCCAGTAAAAGTCTGACACCTCCCGCTGTACCCAATAAAGGGAGAAGTTATCTCATGATTTACCACTTAAAAGAAAGGCCGTTGTCGGATAGGATTTGTTTGTTTCACAAAGTTCACATGACTTTTGAATAACTGAGCCTCCTAGCATTCATTTTTTATGTTGTTTGATATTTTTAGATTAGTTTCGATCGATGTTTATTTTAGCACCCTCATCCCCACTCACTCTTTTAAGGACTTAGTGAGCACAACGCTTAAGAGGGTCCTTTTTCACTTGCCTACCGTCAACATCGAGCATAGTTTAAAAGCTTGTTCCTTCATTTCACGCAATCCAACGCGATGTTTGATGAAGAAGCAATGCAAAAAGAGAGATAATGCATGAAAACTCTGTTGGCATTCGGTAATACCGTTATTTACTCGAATATTGCACAAAACTTGTTCCAGGAAATACGTGTTTTTTTTAAACCCTTAGTTTTTAAGAAAATTTGTCGTCATTCAGAATCTTGATTAAGGTACAAGGCATTTTTAATAAATGAGTACATTATGGAGGGCCAAAGTTTACGTAAAATGGCAGATATTCAGAGGTCTTTACTAGATTAGTTTTACACAAATTTATGTTTTGATTTCTATAGAAGCTTAGATAATATCCACAAGATAGCTGTGTATCCAAAATATCTAGAGAAAGATGTGTAATAACATCTTAATCATGTAAGAGAGGTTGTATGAAAATGTACCTCGAAAAGGACGCTCTTAAGTCAATCATTCATACTGTTACGGCGTAAAATGAAAGAAGTTTGCTTATTTATCTCATTGCTAGTTCCAAAGCCATTACGGTCTACGAAGTGGCTACGTGCTACGCCGCGTAGCAAAGTGCTACGCAGAACTACGTGATGAAATCTTCTAGAATCTGATACGGAATTTTAATAAAAGAGAAATGTAATAAGCTATATTGACAGAAAGACATGTTGATTAAATATTCATGTTCGAATTATGTTTGTCAGTAAATAAAATAAATAGGGACAAGTTTCTTTTAATAAGCTGTCTGGAATTCCTATTTATGTGTCAATCGATTTTGACGTGTCTTATCGTATCATATAAATAACTTGAATAAAATGTTATCTACAAAATATCAACTCTATCTTCAATTTCCTGAAAGCCTATTTAGATTGATATTGAATATTTTATAACTAAAGATGATTAGTGTTATATACGTAAGTAATTTAATCAGTTTCTGAATAAATATTGCCATCTTTTCTCTGCCGCAGACGCCATGGTCATCAGTAGACGTCATGGCGTTTCCCAGCCATCATAGGCCTGGGTTTGTGTGGATGGCGAGCAATGGGTAGCGCTCCGTCTTTTAAGATTCAGGTTCCGGTTCATGGCACGTTAAAGAAATATCAGCATGATTGGCGGAGCTGATGACTGCCAGGGCTGATTGACAGATCGTTTGAAAGAATTACCGCGGTCCTAGAACGCGAAAGGCAACAGAAGGAACACTAGGTTTTTGTTAGTAGTCGGAAATTTCCTTTCGCTCCACCCAGATCGGGAATAGTAGTTTGATGATTTTTCAACCAACTACTTACTAACCAATTTTCTAAGTGTTGAGCTTGGGGTCCTGGGGTCGATTCCTAAGTCGGACAAAACGAGCCAGTGGGATACATGTGGTCCATTAGGAATTATTGTGTAGTTCCCCGAAGTTTGGAAGTTGATGGTGTAATACATGTGTGTATGCATCGGAAAGCACGTACAACCGTTTTTCCTGCACCTGATATCTTCCTTACCATGTCAGATTGATATCCCTTCGAACTAGGAGTAGAGAAAAGTAGGTAAGATTTTTTTTGAACATGTCACCATGTTCGATATTCGGTCGAGAATAATTGTACTGGAAAAGTAAATTTATTTATTTGTTACATTTTAACGTATTGAAATAAATATTTGTTTTGAGATAAGTTGAACCTTAAAGAACCTTACTTTTCATACCAGGCGAAGCCGCTGTCAGAAGCTAGGTAATCTTTATCTCTCGCTGGAGACACCCAGGTGTAGGGAGTTGCAAGACGATTTCCGGCCGTCGTAAGCGCGGATTTGCAGCTGGTGAACAATTGGTAGCTTGGGGCCCGGCCATCCAGTAAGGACTAAGTGTCGCCGCACATGGGCTACATGCCTTAGCCAAATATGCCGCCACGAAAAGCTAGAAGTGACCACAAAGGAAGCTGAAGCGCGCGACAGCCACTTGTGGCCGGTGACAGCTACTTTTTTAACCCATACGCGCATTATGATACTGTGCGTATGGGTTAAAAAAGTCAGTCAGTCAGGACTCTGACAATGAAGATTTAAATGCAAGACTGGCGTGATAAGGCGTTTTGTATCGTCATTTAGTGGTCAGTTCGGGCTACAAAAAGCGAGCAGCAGTGATTTGTAGCGTGTGCCGGCTACTGGCGTCAACTGTGTGCGGCGAATTCATATAAAACGTATGAAACTTACAAGAAATATAGCCGTTGGCGGCGTATTGTGGTTATGGCCGCAGCGACCCTTGGTTGACGGTGCGTTGTGTTGTACGCGTACCACATAGAGATGCAAGATTGACGGAGCCAGTCAGGGCCGATGCCTGCCAAGGCTGCGGATTTAATGACCCCCTCCCTCCCTCGAAAAAAGAGGTAAACTATATCTATATTAATACATAGTATAAAGAGGATAGATTTGTATTAGTACTTTTAATTAATAGCCTCAAAAACTACTGGCTTTTTAATTCTTTCTCATGTAGAATGCTTCTTTAGCACTAAGTGACATAGGCATATTTATTATACTATCACGCGGGCAAAGCCGGTATCAGAAGCTAGTAATTGTTCATATTTCGTCAAAAGCCCTTGTCCCCAATAGTGTGTACTACATTATGACGTAACAGTGAATATGTTATCGTTCGTACATTGCCCTTGTCACTAAGTCTATCGGTTTGTAGGTAAATAAACAAACTAGTATCGTTGTGTTAGTAAACATAGCGTTTTGGTAATCGAAACTGTTTGTTCAGAGGTGTGTGGAGGAGAAATATGTTTAAGTTCTTATGGTTTTGTAGTTGGTTTTTTTCATTTATTTGTATAAGTATATGCAACATTATTTTAATATATGCGAAACCTGAAAAAAGTTTGTTCTAAATCAGTGACTGAATCGATTCCAATGTTTTTACACCATGTTAATTTATGTACACACAATAATAACAGAAAAGAAGAAAGAAACAGAAGAATAGTTCAAAGGTAGGTACATGTTATATTTCTTCCCAAAAATATTTAAAAATGGTCACAAGTTGGAGTCCACCGACACTAAGTACAACACAGGTCACGGCAGACCATAGCGGGCATTAGGAACCAGCGCACAGCAGGGTGCGGGAGCAAAAACACCCCTCAGTCACCCGGATGTCCCGGTGACCATGTTACAAAAACTTGTTGTACGGACCGCAAGCTTTTGTACATAGATTATTTTTTAATTTTTTAATGAAATGATTAACTATTGTTGGATATATGACAGTTCAGGATCAGAACGGAAATCTCCTCCAGAGATCATATTATGTGGATGAAGAGTGGGCAGGAGTGGGTAACGTGCAATAAACAAACTAGTCCAGATCATGCAACTGATTTATTATGGTGTAGGCTTTAGGTACTCAATTTACAATAAGCCGTGAGACAGTCCCTAGACTAGTTGTAGTCCATGTGGCTGCCGAAAAAGAAAGAGGATCACATCTATGCGGTTGAAACTATTATTTGCTTGACTACGATGAACGCTAGCCCAGATTCTGACAAAGTTTTGTGACCTAATCACCGCATTCGACTCAAGTTTCCGTACTATTGACTTCATAGACATATATAAATATAAAGAGAGATATATTATCTTTAAGTATTAAAATAGTAAGAGAGGCGAAATCCACCTGAGTTACAGGCAAGGGTGTTATTGAGCCCAGTGCTGCAGTGAGTCGGTGTGTACTTATTTATCTGTCGACGAAGCGGCAATGGCACGGCGCTGCCGCTCCGTCGACAAAGTTTCATAGTTTTGTATGTAAGCTGTGAGCAGGCGTACACCAAGTGTATAATGACGACTACGTGTCTATGAAGCAACGCGTCCGAGGACAGTAGGCTTAACACATTTGGCAGGAGCAAGCGCGACAATACTGTGTCTTCCGCCTTTCGAATCTACTCTGTATTGAGCACCTTTATAAAGTCATGGATCAATCTATTGGGCAGCAGGAATGTTTGAAATTGGTCCTGGAACGCAAAGGGCAACTGGAGGTTCCCAGGTGGGTTTTAGTCAGTAAAAGTTTGACACACCCTCTCATTCTACCCAGAGAGGAAAAAGTTATTCGATGACTAATAGACTCAAAAATAAATTGGATGAATCTATTATCAATCTGTTGTTTCTTTGGACGGCCTACACTGCTCTTACCGGTACATATAACGGTGAAAGGTCAGACGCACAAATTGTATTTATTTTCTATTAAAGAGCTTTTTCTGCTGTCACGGCAAAGGTTAGGAGCAAAACTTATCCACCTACGCAACTGAAACTTAAAGTACGTTTAAAAGGCCTCATATTAGAACAAACGGTCTTGTGTTCAAATGGCGCCATATTTATTGCCTTCTAGTGCTTGAGTATCCTTTTAACGAAACTCAACAACTTTAGAAGATACTTGATGTTAGCATTTACATCACAATAAATGCGAATCAATTTGCGAATCATTAAAACAGCCTCTGACGTTCACATGTTAAGATCCAGCTAAGACACTCAGCGATCTTATTGGGTCAGGGCGTACAGACTGCGAGCAATGAGTAGCTCGCCGTCTGATAAGAACCAGGCCCGACACGTCACGTGGTTTTGGACCGCAAAGAGCAACTGAACTGTCTTTAGTCATTAAAAGTCTGACACTCCCTCTCGCGCCTAATGCGGCTGGGAGTTATTTAATAAATTCCCACAAAAAATTGAAAAAAGGGTCTTAATTATGTGTTATTCAAATACCCTTTTGTTAATAACAACACTGATATTACTATTTACTCATTATCATCATTTCAGCCGAAAGAAGTCCACTGTTGGACATAGGCCTCCCCCAAGCGACACCACAACGACCGATCCTGTGCGTCCCGCATCCACCGCATTCCCGCAACTCTCACCAGGTCGTCGGTCCATCTCGTGGGAGGCCTTCCAACGCTGCGTTTTCCGGTGCGCGATCGCTACCTAGGACATTTCGGCCCCATCGACCATCCGTTCTACGAGCAATGTGCCCTGCCCACTGCCACTTTTGTTTGGCGATTCTTCCGGCTATGTCGGCAACCTTGGTTCTCCTGCGGATATCTTCATTCTTTATGCGATCACGCAAGGAAACTCCGAGCATAGCCCTTTCCATTGCCCTTTGGGTGACTGTAAGCCTTCTGATGAGGCCCATTGTAAGCGACCATGTTTCAATACCATATGTCATCACTGGCAACATGCACTGGTCATAGACTTTCGTCTTGAGACACTGTGGTAAGTTTGACGAGAGGATACCGCGTAGCTTCCCGAACGCTGCCCAGCCGAGTCGGATAAGAAAAAAGAGAAACTATATACTAGTGTAATTTTTTTACTGAGAATTCTTGTATGAAAGACTGGAATTTTCTTGTATATTTTCTTCAGTGGCTAATCCCGTAGGAAGAGCCTAAAATACTTGGTGATAGTGTATCTTTCATTCACTGAAAGCATACCCGAAATGGGACCAGTACTTTTACAAATTGCCAAAACTAACAGGGAATTAGTTTCTACAAAACATTTGGGCAGGACCGTGTGTTGTGGGGATACTTGTTGGAGGTCTATGCCTAGTAGTGGACGCCTTTTGGCTGAAATTATGCTGATGATGATGAAAATTTGGAAAGATATCGAATAAAATGTCAATGTTATACATTTTTTTTTATCTATGATGGGCTCGCGTTTGACCACCATCTCACCTGATGGTAAGCGATGATGTGGTCGACGATGGAGCACGCTTGCCTAGAAGTAACCTATTCACTCTTGACTTAAAGACTCCCAAGTTGTAGCCATCAGGAAACACAGACTCCGGCAAGGAATTCTACTCCTTGGCTGTACGCATAATAAATGTGTTCTCCAAACGCTTTGTGCGTATGGGTGGGATGTCTACCATATACCTGTGGCGCAACGCTGTACGTCTAGTGGTCCGACGATGGAACGGACTTGGTGGAATTAGATTGTGCAATTCCAGTGCACACTCCCCGAAATATAAACGATAAAAAACCGACAGGCTAGCAAATCGGAGGCGATGCCCAAGGCTTTGGAGCTTCGACGCAACAAGTGCATCATTGCCGATGATTCTCTTGCCTCGCCTTTCAATCGACTCTAGCGCATCAAGCTGGTATTTGGCAGACCCGTCCCAAAGATGAGAACAGTACTCCATACACGATCGTACTTGCGCTTGATAAAGGTTGAGCAGCTGTTCCGGCGTGAAGTACCGTCTCACCTTCGCCAAGATCCCCATTTTTTTAGCAGCCAGTAGAGCCTTTGCCTCGATGTATGAGCTGAAATATATAATACGCCGAGGCCGAGAGCCATAATAGAAATAATAATAACAGAAAGCCATTTTATTCTGATTTTGGAAATATCATCATATCTCTTCTTCCTTCCCTGGTCCCGTTATTCGAGGCCGTGTCTCTTTACTTTCCTGCGCCAAGTGGCTCTATTTTGGGTTGTCAATTTTGACAGTTGGGTTTGCTTTAAGGTCCCTCTCTATTTTTTACCACCAGGCGGTTGGCGGGCGGCCAATTATCATCGTTTTAATATATAAATAAAAAAATAAACTTTAGTCGATGCAAAAGCGCTCTTCCGTTCTAGAGTGGAGCAGAAGAAGTGTCTTACATATGTGTCCTTAAAGTCTAATATTAGGACCCTGCCTCCTAAACGAGGTAAGACCTGTGACTTAGGAGTCAGTGTTCAGCAGTTACATCGGATACGGTTGTTCTAGTACGGTTGTTGTAAGTCTAGCCTTAAAAAATATAAGTTTTAATAAAATAAAAATGAAAGCTGTGTAAAGTGTGATAGTGTGTGTGGATAAGTGTGCATGATGTGTGTGTCGGTGAGTCCGTGTGTGTGTGTGACAACGATATACTTAGATATTGCTTTAAATGACAAAAAAGAGGGTCGACATATGTAATTTCTAGTATATTCGAATGTACTATGTATAGAGAATGGAAACAGGATGCTCATATCCTGATATGAAATGAAGTGGAAGCAAGTCTAATGAGAGAAAAACTTGATTAGCAGTTTCTAGCATCCGCTACTAATAACTTTCAATGCGTAGCTATTGATTTCCAAATGTATTTTTATTTTCAGTTAAATTATGAGAAAACGCGATTTTATACTGCTTTACTTAAGTTTGCTAGGGCGCCGAAATGTTTGAATGAGTGACCTTGGGCCTAGTACGCAAGAGGCGACTGACGGACACAAGTGGGTTTTAGTAAGTAAAAGTCTTACACGCTCTGTCTCGAACCAAGAGCAAGAGAAGTAATTTGATGAACTGCCAACCCCAAAAAAAAAATACTGTGCTTACCTTTATATTTTCTTTTATTTATTATTCATGCATTCTTATAGCCATTCAATAAGGTTAGGTACTGAGAGAATTGTATTGATGAGTTTCAATGATTACAATTCTGTAAATAAGCACATAATTATGTATTATGGACGCAAATTATCTATACTTATAATAAATCTGTAGAAGTGAAAATTCTGTACATTGAAAATACAAAAAAAATAAATGGCAGGGGGTGTTACTAGACCGACACCGAACCCAAAAATGTGATTAAAAAAATTTCATCATCAATTTGATTCACGCAAAAACTACCGGTTCAATTACTATGAAACTTGGTATAATTATTCTTTAATATCCTGGGCACCACACTGGGTACTTTTATCCCGGAAAAGTATATACAATAAAAAACAAACTTAATTTTGCGGTTCGATCCCTGGACCCGATTACTGTACCAACCGATAATAATTAGTTTGTCGTAGGTTACGTCACCCGCAGTGGAGTTCACTAAGGGGCGCTACAAACGACCAAGATAATAAATAATATTTCATATTTTCGTATCTCAAAAAACCTAATAAAACCATTTTCGACTTCTACGCGGACGAAGTCGCGGGCAAAAGCTAGTATTTCAATAAACATAGATCTTGCCACTAACCTTCAAAGTACAAAAAAAAAGTTGTATTACACGGGATAACCTGGAGCATTCGCCTTGAGAAACGGATGCCGTAACTTTCTTCAAAATACTCTTTCCTTATAGTTACCTCACCCTACCATTATATAAACAAGAAACAATATGTTTTTAAATGTCAGCACGATACTTCGGATATGCCTCAGGGCGGGAATGCAGAGGTCGATGGTACCACAAAAATAGGAACAGAAGGCCAGCTCTATACAAACAAAAACACAAGCACACATAAACACGTCTCTTTTAAAGCAAGAGAAGTAGGCATGTGTAATTCTTTACTGAACTGACTCACTGTTCCGAAACATTTTAGTGTTCCGTAAGATTGGAACGTCAGTTATTTTTTAAATGCATCATTTGGAACAATTGTAACACTGAAACATTCTTTACATTAAGTGACCTGCAGTCTTTTTGAAATTCAATTCAAAACGTATATAGTGTACCTAAATATTTTAACGACCTGAACTAAAAACATCTGCTTGAAATTGTTCTTAAATCAAAATGCAATTAAATAAAACTGTTAGTGTATATGACGCGATGTAACAGATCACGATTCATAACAGTCAGTGTCTGTGTTTGTATCTTTTGAGCCGTTGTTCCAAATGATACATATCATCAAACATTTCTCTGTGTTAGTGTGACTATGACGCCACGTAACAGATCACGATTCGTTTGAGCCGATGTTCCAAATGGTCCAAATGATACATATCACTGTTCCAGAACATTTCAGTGATTCAGATGGTACACTTTGTCCACGCCTAGAGAGAAGGCACGTTCTCGACTGTCACTCTTTTGTTCTTGCCAGGCTCACGTTTGTCTTCTATTTCACCAGATAGTTTACAATGATATCGTTGGGAATAGAGTACGAATATCTAGAAGTAGTAATAATTACCACTTAATTACTCATAATCCTATAACCGCTTGCGTCGGATTGGTTCGACAAATGTTTCCGTGTCTTATTTGCTAGGGTCGTGTGTAGCTGTAGATTCATATAATCAAACTATTTCCAGAATTTTCTAAAAAGGAAAGTGATAGTTTACTATGTCTTTAGTTGTGTAAGTGCAGTTTATACATATAATCTTAGCTGTACGCACAATGAAAATATTCTTAAACTACGCATATATTGTGCGTCATTTGTTTTTTAAAGCGTCGTGTGCAAACTTCTATGACTTGTTTACGCGACTATCCTTTACCTGAGATCACCGTACATACACGTCTCTGTGTGCATAGGAATTCGATCGCTGTATAAAGCCTTCTGTACCTATATATTCCGGGTCAATGGCGAAATCCTTCTACCAGTATAATCAGAATGAATATAGTGTACGAAGTCCCTTTTTGATTTGAAAATATTAACACACTGCAAGGGGTCACAGTACCGTTTTAACAGCGTATTGTGACCTAGAAGTGTCAGAATGCGTTGTGACGTGATATATATGATCCTTCTGAACTTCGCTACTCCGTGTCAATGGCGAAAATCGCCCTTCCCGAACGTCAAGGTCTCGGCCACTTCGTTACGTCACCACAGGGATGTTGTGGCGCAATGTGGAGTTTAGTTCCAGTTTCAAGGGGATTCGACTGTTGTGTTATTCATTTAGATTAGTTTGTAGTACGTTTCTGTTTAAATTGAGATTTATAGGATTGGTTTGTAGTTGAGCTTGAGAATTGAGCAATATTCTTAAAGTTAAGCCTAAGTGACTCTACTTATTTATCTTCCTTGCTTCCACCAAATCTGTATTAAATATGTAATTTTTCCACTGCTGGGATTCAGAATTCTGTTCTTATAAGAGAGGGTGTGGGCCATAATCCACCCCGCGAGATGTCACATGTCTTCAAATTTTTGGTTCTGAACTAAGTGATTTTTATTTATTTGATGTAACTGTAAAATAAGTTCAACACGTTTCTTTATTATTATTACTTTTTATGCTTTTTCTTTATTCTTAATTTTGGCTACTTTACGAAGTCTTACTTCATCGTAAGTCAGTAATGTTTTGATTATCTTAAAGATACACGCATTGGATAATTTTAGGTTAACCGTTATCATCATTCATCGTGTATCATGCATGTTGCTGTTTGAAAGGGCTCATAATCTGTTTTTTTGAAATTAATATATTTTTGCAAACTTTTGTTTAAATTGCAATGTTTGTATGTACATATGTACGTTTAAGTCTTGCAAATGGATTTCGAAACAGTGAACAGTTACCCCTAACCGATTGAGCTAAATAGAGAAGAATAGAAACTTAAATCTATGAGTACAATTGCGGTCTTATCACTGACAGTGATATCTACCAGACAACTTTAGGATGGACTATAAGAACTTAAATTAAAAAAGGGAATGTATATGAATATGCCCCAATGTAATTTAGATGACAATGCATTAATATGGAACCATGTTGCTTTTTTTTTTCGGTGGGAAAATCATCTTATGACATCCCCCGCTCTTGGGCGGGGCGGGAGATAGTGTCAGACTTTTACTGACTAAAAACCCACTCCTGTTCCTTCGTTGCCTTTCGTACCGGGGCCGAGTCTTCCTTTCAGAATCAGACCCTTGGCCCCAGTATGGAACCATGGTGCTGGTCTGATGATAGTGTCGGAAAGAGGCCGTAGGAACTTCTAAGCCAAACTCTTGTTTGGCTTGCTTAGGTTATCTTTAACCTCACCGTGTTTGAGCTCTGTGGAATGGTTTTGATGAATAATACTAAAAAATACTGTTTTTCATTGAATACTTAGTAACTAATTTAGTAGAAACACAATCACGTAAAACACATTCCACTACCATAACATTAATTATTCACCGTAATACACTAATCGGTTTAGTCATACGTTACCTCAAATAATAGACAAGGTCGCGCCTGTTCATTGAGGTAAACAGAGCATTATCTCGCTTCTATAACTACATACGGCCAAAGGGGACTTTATATAGGTACTTATTCACACTCCGATGAGCTTGTTATGGCTTGAGCAAAAATTGTGGCGCTATACACCAACAAAAGTATTACGGTAAAAAATCAACTTTCTTTTTGTGTTTTTTTTATATTGGGTGGGTAAATCATCTTATGACAAATCCCGCTCTTGGATGGAGCGGGAGATAGTGTCAGACTTTTACTGACTAAAAACCCACTCCTGTTCCTTCGTCGCCTTCGTTCCAGGGCCCCGGGTTTCGTTTTCACACTACCCAGCCGTTGCTCTGCCCAGACGGGGCACACCTCCACCGTGTGCTCTACTGTGTCCTCCGGGCGGTCCACTCAGTGGCGACACCCGGGCGTCGTTTCCGCACGAATCCAGTGCAGGAACTTCCTGAACTTAGCGTGTCCGGTGAGAACCTGCATCATGCGGAAGATGAGGACGCCGTGAGGTCTTTCCAACCACGCCTCAAAGAAGGGACTTACCGCCGTAATTGTGGCGTGCCCTTCTTTTTGAGGTGTGAAATCTTTAAGTAATTCCTCTCACTTTAGGTTGAGCGAGTGGAAGTGCCAGAATTGTATCAATCAATCAATAAAAGTATTTATCTACATATACCTATAAAAGGAGAAACTAACTGACTGACATATCAACGCACAGTTGAAACTACTGGGATTAGGAAAGTGAAATTTTGCACACTGCTTCCTTTTATGACGTAGGCGAGCATTAAGAGAGGATTTTTCAAAATTCACCTCCTAAGGGGATGAAACGGTGGTCCAAAGTTTGTATGATGAAAACCTTCTTTTTTATTATTTAATAAAATAATTGATTATTATTATGCAATAATTCGAACTTTAATATTTTTTTTCTCGACAATTCCGAACCATTTCATTTTCAAACACTCATTAATCAGTAATATTTTACAAAGTCCTTCGAGTTTCGGATTAAGTAGAGTCGACTGTAATTGCGTATTCCAAAGCGTAGTAACGTATTACTTAAACCCACCCGCGTTCCTTCTCCTTTCAGTTGCCTTTTGCGTTCCAGGGCCTCGGCTCTCGAAGAATCCCTCAACCCAAGAAATCAATATGGAGGTACAATATTGTTCTATAACTTTCTGATTGTTGCTGTCGAGTTGTGTTGTGTGTCAAATAGGCGTGTGTAACTCTTTACTGAACCGACTCACTGTTTCGAAATATTTTACTGTTCCGAAAGATTGGAACATCAGTATTTTAAATGCATCATTTGGAACAATTGGAACACTGAAACACTCTTTACTTTAAGTGACCTGCTGGTCTTTTTAAAATTCAAATTAGAAAGTAAATAGTGTAAAACTTTTAGTGTATATGACGCAACGTAACAGATCACGATTCATAACAGTCAGTGTCTGTATTTTTTGAGCCGTTGTTCCAAATGTTCCGTTTGTATCTTGTAAGCCGATGTTTCAAATGATCCGTTTGTATCTTTTGAGCCGATGTTCCAAATGTTCCGTTTGTTTCTTGTGAGCCGATGTTTTAAATGTTCCGTTTGTATCTTTTGAGCCGATTTTTCAAATGTTCCAATTGAGACATATCACCGTTTCGAAACATTTCAGTGATTCATATCCAAATCTTCCAATCGCAAAGATGACACACTTTTCCCACGCCTAGTGTCGAACTGTTTCCTCTTTTTGATCTCAACAACTAAGTATATTTAGATAATTTTGTTAAATTGATATCAGTTTATAAAGATTTTTTTTTTATTATATATATTTTTTGTTGTGAGTGTGGACGATGTGAGTTATTCTTTTTTCAGTAATTTTAGCGTTTTTCTGGTAGTTTAAGTACTTTATGCGGCTTATTCAAATGTCCTTTTTTTGGTATTTTTCGTCGAGTTGCTATTGTTTCCTCAAAACATCATCTCAGAGATTAATTTGCAGGGTTCACATATGATTTGATCATTATATATATTTGACTGTATGGACTAAAAAGAGACTTTAACCCAGAGGTTAAACTTAGAAGTTTCTTTCGGTGTTTCTTCTCAAAGTAGTCAGTTAGGAAACAACGGTTTAAATTATTTGAAGTTTAAAAAAATATATATTTGTTTAAGTGATATTTATAACCTATTTGAAAAATAAGCATCATTTATCTTTTATGATAAAGCAAGTGGACTTAAAGCAAGCTTTGACTTCTGATTTTTTCCGATTTTCTTCTCGGTGGCCGTTGAATACAAAATCAAGTATTATCATCTAGCGTTAAAAATATATTCGATGTGTTTAAATAATATAAGTAACTAAACATCTGAAAAAAAGTATTTTCATTAAATTCTTCCATAATATCTTTTACCACTGAAAGCACACACATTCAGACCAAAAAAAAGCCGAGCTAGCGAAAGGTTTACAACTCTTACGTGGGACACTCAGAAAGATTTGAGAGACTTAAAAACTAACTGCAATGGATAAAATATTTTTTTTTAATTTTTTTGAAGACGCGCTTCTTGATTGCTTTACTTTCGAAATTCGAATAATGGTATTTTTACTTTTAAATAACCAAAATTTTCAAAATAATTACAAGTGGCCAGTGCCGTATACATAAAAACAATTTTTCGCAAAACTTTCTGAGTGGCCTGGTTTATAGCAAGCAAGCAAAAAATCACGATTTACATACTTATATGTAAGCTTATGTGTCATCTTTTGTATAGGTATATATTTTATCTATGTATTGTATTTTTAAAATTGTAGTTTTATTAATATTTGCTTGCAGTAAACCTCAGACTACCCCTTTTTAGTTTAAGATCTTATAGTCTAACCTAAGGTTGTCTGGTAATTATCGCTGTCAGCGTTAAGACCACCATTGTACTCATAGATTTAAGTTTCTGTAAAATTGTTAATATGTTGGTATATAATAAAGTTTATTCTATTCTAAAAACAGCCAACACACACAAACCACACACACACACCAAGAAAAAGGCGAGCTAATAAAAGATTTACAACACTTGTATTGCAACTTAGCTTACAAATATAGGTTAATACTCTGCATTTTTATCTTTTTGTGAATTTTTACTGACACAACACGAGGCCAATACCGGGAATGGCAGCTTGATAAGCTTATCTGATTGCAAACTAGTATAGTCATACTGAAATGTACGTGTCACCTATTTGGGGTTTATCGTGTAAGTGTCGATAAATTGAGTCGATTTTAATGTAGCCGTAATACATGTGTAAGTTATTATACTTTCATGGACGAACACAGAGCGTACTTAAATTTTGAAATCCTAACTGCTCCCCTAGTCAAGTTACGATCGTTTCGTTCGCGTCGAACGCCTCGAGTAGGCCACCGATTAAATTATAATAATTTAATGTACCTGTGTATGTAAGTCTTAACTTTGTTTATAAGGTTTTTAATTGATTCAATAAAAGTTATTATTATTATTATTATTGTAGTTATATTCTACTGTAAATAATATGTATGATACATAATAAAACAGTAGAATTTTTTAATCGATGACGGCGTTGAGATGACGTCAGAACAAAGGAATCGGAGGTGTGGCCTACTCGAGGCGTTCGACGCAAACGAAACGATCGTAACTTGGCTAGGGGGCTGTATCGTCCTGCGGACGACAAGCAATTGGTAGCTTGCCGTCTGGCCGTCCAATAACCATCCAGACAAAGCCCGAGTTGTTTTCGGCGCGTAGTGTTTCATGCGTGCCTCAAAGAGATGTCAGCAAAACCGTAGGGTCCCAGCAGGGTCAATCCCACTAGTTTCACGAGGAACTAAAAAGGAAAAATACTCAGTAAAAGTCAGTTACTTTTCTTTTACTCTTGATACATAATATAGTTTAGTATAATTTTGCAGCATTTTTTTTAAAGTCTATGTATCTTGGAGCCATTAATATTATAAAGAATAGAATAGAATATATTATATAATAAAATAAATTTTATTGTCCACCAAACAATGAAATAGTAACAAAACTTTTACACTAACTTAAATATATGGGTACAAAGGCGGTCTTATCGCTGACAGCGATATCTGCTAGACAACCTTCTGGAATGTAAGAATTTGAAATAGAAAAAGGGGGGTAATCTGCGGTGTACTGCAAATTACAAATAGATGCAACATACTCTAACACTCAGACCTGAATAATTCCTCTATTATAACCACGTTAAACCTCCTTGCTCTAGCTTCCGTAAGCAAATCCTCCTAACTCCCAAGCACTTTGTCTCCAAATAGACTAAACGGAACGGGTCAACCGCTTATTAGCCAGCAAACAATTACTCGCATTGCATCGAGTTACCTCTGAGAGACAGTCTTAAGTACGAGTTTCACTATCAAAGGCTTCTGCCACATGTCTACATAGATCCGATCAACTATAGCCGCAATCTGAGGCACAGACTGTTTACTGTCTCGGACTCCACGAGACAGGCTCGACCTAGTGTGGAGTTCAACAGTAATTTCTGTTTCCTTTGTGAATTTTTAATATATTATGTATTTGTAAATTTAGGCATAAGTAGTATGTAAAGGAAATGTAAAGCTCGTGTTTTCTAGCAAATAAATCATATTATTATTATTATATGTTTCTGGAAGCCGTACCGCCGCCCGAACCCAGTCTCCTATCCCTCGCGCAATCTCCGTGCTCAACGATCTCTTGGATGTTAAGCCTGATTGTGACGTAATCGCGGATGAATGGCAGAACATCTTGGCTGTCTGTCTGGAGTATTGTGAGATGAGTGTATGACTACCGTGTACTTATATCTCGTTATTATTTTGTTCATATATATTTTATATCAAAAACATGTTTTAACTAATGTAATTGGCCTTTGGTCGTTCAATATGTTATTGTAAAATAAATAAATTCACATTTACAACAACTAGAAGACAAGGAGGAGGTAACAAGACCTGTGGTGGCCGAGTGGTAACAGCCTCGATTTACAAATTGTAGGTCGAGGGTTCAAACCCTCTTGAATTACTTTGTGTAATTTATTTCATCACAATTGCTTTCAAAACGGTGAAGGAAAACATTGTGATGAAACCGGCATGTCTTAGAACCAAATAATTCGAAGACATTCACCAACCCACACTGGGCCTGCGTAGTGGATTACGGCCCATTCCCTCTCCTAGAGAGAGGAGATCTGGGTCCCAACAGTGGGAACATTAAAAGGCTGATTATGCTTATGCTATGGTAGGTAAACATTTATAAACAAAATAAAAAATATATCATCGATGCGTACAAGTATTGTTTATTTGTTTCAAAGTAGGTTTCTACGTACAAACTTTGTACCCCCGTTTCATAAACCTCGGGGGGTGAATTTTGGGAAAACTTCTTAGAAAACGCCTGCGTCGTAATATTTACGTGCTTTTTTTTTATTGGGTGTAAAATCATCTTATGACAAATCCCTCTTGGGCGGAGCGGGATATAGTGTCAGGCTTTTACTGACTAAAAACCCACTCCTGTTCCTTCGTTGCCTTCGTCCCAGGGCCCCGGGTTTCGTTTTCACACTACCCATGGCCCCAGTAGGCTTCGACCCTGCTGGGCCCCTACGATTTGCTGATATCTCCCTGAGGCGCGCGTGGAACAATACGCGCCGTCGACGACTTGGGCTCGGTCCGGAAGGTTTAGCGGACGGTCGGACGGCGGGCAATATTTACGTGCTAAATTTTGGCGCAATTCGTTAAATTGTTTAAGCTGTGTGTTGATAGAGCAGTCATTCGGTAAAAGTTGCCTTTTATTAGATAGATTAAATAATCGCTTGCTAGACTGAAGTATAGTATGCACTAAAGTGTATGCAAGCGAACAATCTAGATAGATAGATTTTTTTTTTTTGTACTTACACCAAATATACATTAGGAATTTAAAATTCATAGGGTGTCACAATGGGCGGTCTTATCGCTAAAAGCGATTTTTTTACTGACAACTTTTGGATCGAATTGACAGAGAAGGAGAAAAAAGATACGCATGTAGTTCGTAATATTTACATATATACAATACATAAACTAATAAGTTGTATATAATACAAACTATATATAATATATGTGTAATAATTATGAAAGGAGAGAAATAATGTACTTTATGACGACGTTCAAGAGGAAAAGTGGTGATCCTTAAACATATTTTTATAATCTAATTAATACCTACTAAAAACTTAATACATTGACTGTATTACTAGTTAAAATCAATCCAAAAACGTTATTGTTATGAATAATTTATTTAAACTTCGTAGTGATACATAGTCGGCATAATAAATTTATTTCAATACAAACATAGTACACTAACAGTTCCATATATCTTCCAAATGTTATGAATAAATAGTAATTCAACCTACCACGGTGACGCGAAAAATCATGACCGTAAGCTTAAAAATGCACTGAAAACATACTCATAACAACAATAGGTAACATATAAGCATACTTTTCTGTTCCTTTAAAAATTACTAGATTATTTTCACTGTAAAAAAAAGTACGTTCCAGTACGAGAAATTATTTGATGAATTCCCATGTATAAAAAAAAATGTAGATCGAGGTATCAAAAGTCAAAGGCTAAGCCTATCTGAGTTTACCAACTGCGAAAATACTAGAAACAGTTACTGTGGCCTTGGTTCGCAAAAAGCAACTGAAGGGTCACAGATGGGTTTCAGTAAAAGCCTGACACGCCTTCTCGCTCTATTCAGAGCGGGAGAAACTATTTTACAATTTCCTATCTCAAAAAAAAAGGCCACAGCTAGTTCAAGCTTTGAGAAAGGGTGGTCCGTTGTGTATACATACATCACTAAGTTTCTAAATGTAACTGGAAATGTAAATACTACGTAGAACCCTTGGCTATAGCAAAACACGGGGCTTCTAGGGTTAACCTTGAACTTTATTTGGGTTCCTGCTATTTCATTGTTTCTGACTTCCAAAGAAAACTTCGCCGAATAATGCGTACTACATTACAATTTGGTAACTACGCAATATCTTAGTAAAAAGGTTCCTTGAATTTATTCTCGTGTAGGCAATGTTTTTTTGTATACTTTATTTTCCTCATTTATTGTTTTGATTTATTTCCTTTTTATAGTGAGAAATATTATTGTGGTTACAAAAATATTGTAATAAACATCATGTTGTTTGGTGGTTACTAACAAGTGGTTGTTTTTTTATACTATGGCTTCCGAATGTCCTTGTAATAGCAACATAGCATAACATAGTCGGCCTTATAATGTTCCCACTTTTGGGACTTAGGCCTCCTCTCTAGGAGAGGGAATGGGCCGTAATCCACCACGCGGGCCAAGTGCGGGTTGGGGGATGTCACATGTCTTCGAATTTTTTGTATATTATAAAATAAAGGCCCCTGCCCCATAGCTGTATGTCTGTATAAATGGAATGAACTCAAAAACTATTAATTGGATTTTCATGCAGTTTTCACTAATAGACAAAGTAATTCCATAAGAAAGGTTCTACTGGAGAATTAATATAAATCTAAATCTTGTATCACAGTATTTGTAATCAAACTTCTCGAAAACGGCTTGATCGATTTTTATAAAAAAAAATTGTGTATTTTTTGGCATAATAATAATAATTGTTTATTTCTCACCACAAAAAAATGTTTACAATATAAAGGAAGTTAATTTAAAAGTACTCGATACAAAGCATTTTTTTTTTTATATTGTACTGCAGTATATAATGTGGTGGCTGTGATATGCCTCAAATAGTTTAGACCTCTGAACTAGGTGGTAACCTGTATCTCAGGGGATAGATTGGTAGGTATGAGAATAGGTCATAGGCTATTTTTACCCTCCTACCACAACCCACCATGTTTTTCTTTGATAATTATTTTAATAGGGCAAAACAACGCTTTTTGAGTCAGCTAGTAGGTAATAATATAATACTTTCTCACGTAAAATGGAAGCTAAATTCAAATTATTGTGACAGAAATATGACTGAGTAACCAAAATGTATTACGAGCGTAAGTAAAAGCTGCTCTAACTGAATACAAGTAGCAGTAACGAGGTTTTATCTTCGTTTTGACCTTCGAGCAGTGTGAGGGAACCGATATAAAACTCAGATAAAATGACTGAACGTATATGTTCCTCGGTGTTACGGCTGTAGTTCTATTTCTACTTCAATCAGTCTGTGAAGCCTGGAAGCTGACCCCTGTTGGTCTGTTGTAGCTGACTATTAGTAGTTGTTAATAGAGTGACTGCCTAGCTGACCTTTACAACCCAGTAACATGGTGATATTTACACTGCGGCTCTAACGCGCTGTGGTCTATCCGCGCTGCCTCAATACACGCGACTGTGTTCGCGCCCTCTGCTAGCAACTCTTAGGATTCGGACTCGTACTGCACAGTATGCGGCAACAAATCAGGTGGTGTCATTGCTCAACACACTGACTTCTCAGCATCCCGATGTAGACTGGTTCCACTCTAGTTTGCGATTGTTTTTGGAGAGATGCAGAGAATGTTTTGGCGGTTGATTTGATTTTTATCTATATATTCCAAATTAATTACTAATTATTATTATTTTTTATTTTGTTTGGATTTGTTCCTATAATGTAATGATTATAATGATAATGATTTGTATTAAATGATCTGTGTTATTTTTTTTAAATATTTAATATAATAATGACTCTGTGTACGTGTTGGTTTCGACTGTCATAAAATAAATAAATAAATTTGCCAAGGCTTGTGCCAGAGTTTCTGGCACCTGACTATCCGTAACGACTGTCAAAAATGTTCATATGTTCAACGCATGGACGAAACTCGGTATGCACAGGACGGTCACCCTTCCATGGCCTGACCTTGGGAAGCGTAGCTTAACTTTGAAGTTCGACCCATGAGGTTGAATTATTTAGCCATGAGTATTCACAAAAGTGCTTAAAATTTGTCGCAAACCGGAATTATTTTGTAAATTATCTATTTCATAGCCTTCGCCGTTGTGGTATCTGAACAGTTTCAGAACCATGTATTTTTTCGATATAAAAGTAATCTTAGACTGCGATAGTAACTTTCCATGGCTTCTAAATATTACTTAGTTTCAATTTACATATCTAAATAAGACAAGACGCAGTAAGAATCTTACTTTTAAAGTGAAATGAGTACTTAGTCATAAGAATTTCAAAAGTAGATTTTTTAAATTTTTTATTTACAACTGAATATTAAAAAAAAACACCAATTAATAACACAAATAAACATTATTAAAAACCTTAACAAAATATCTTATATAAAAAATGGCGTCAAAAAATTCATCCGCATCTCTCTCGATATGAATAGTGCCTAAAGTCGGAATTGCCACGTTGTATAGCAATGCTTAGTCTCTGGCCGGAGTAATAGCCGGAGCTTGTGTCACGCAAAGTGTCAACTAGAAATTATGATTATTTCTTGCTCCTCCATTTTTCTTTTATGATTAATTTTCAAGACAGTTTCAGCATTATTATTATTAATTAACATCCTTGGGACTTGCTTTTTGTTCCTGCTTTTATTTTTGGTTGTCACTGTGGTTTTGAAGGTGATTTCCCGCATTTAAAAACACTGCATCAGCTTTCCGTCAGGTGGGATCGCAGTCAAGCACTAGTTTATATTGTTAAAAAAAAACAGATACCGGTCGAAATCTCATTTCGCTGTCAATGAATTTCAAAAACATGTCAAATAAATGTAGGGTTAAAAAATACACGTAATTTAGATTTATTTTTAACAGAGTCCGAGAATGAGTTACAATGCGACCGTTATTAAATATTTTTGTATAATATTTTGTATTTAACAACCAATAACATTAAACAGATTATTTTCCGGAAAATTGCGTGAACATTGGTTATTAAATAAAGCAGCAATTTGCATTTCAAATATTAGTATGAAGAAGAAAGGGGGCTTTGTGGAAAAAAATTACTATCTTTTTCGTACACATGTAACCAAATGGTGATGACGACAAATTTCAGCATGTACAATGTGCATTCTTATTTGACATTCTGTTATTTGATAGTTCTCTTTTGCACCTTATTTGAAAAGTTTCTAACTTACATAATAATAACAAATTTGATTTTTTTTTTTAATGAAACCATGCAAGTGCGAGTCAGACTCGCAAACTGAGGGTTCCGTAAAAACTTACCTATGAAAACATTTTAATTCCCGAAACGAATTACGAAGATTTTTTCACATCGCATATAAGTTTTTTTTTGTGATGTAACTAAAAATGTACAGTATTCAGATTTTTTTCTATAATTGTGCTATGAGACCTTGCTTCATGCCAAATTTCAGGATTCTAGGTCAATGGGAAGTACGCTATAAATTTTGATTCCTTTGAGAGTGTCGAAATACACGTTTTTTGCAACATAAACGACCGTATCTTTTTTTCTCATTAATTTAGAAGTTTGATTTTTTCACAGCTTCAAGGGACCGCAAACTTGAGTATATCGTTTTATTTTCAACTCGATACCTTCACGCATTCCTGAGATAAAGAGTTTTGACAGACAGACAGAAAGTGATCCTATAAGGGTTCCATTTTTCCTTTTGAGGTACGGAACCCTAAAAAAGGAATCAATTACCTAATTTATTGACCTTCAGACTACAGTTTATATCGACTTGTCGACGAACAGTTTTCTTAAAATACGCTTGTAGTAGACTTAGTTCAGCAGCTTTTAAGCGTACTTTCATGTGTAACGAGCACTTAAAACTTATGACTTTTAAAATTACTAAGGTCAGGTTTGTTTGCGTATTGCCAGCATGAGTTATTTTAATGTCCCAACACTATTTAAAGTATATGGGTAACTAGCACAGTTCTACTTATTGCTACGTAAATTGTGAAAATTGTACTGTAGTTTAAGAACCTTGTTTTTGCCCAGTGCCGGATCAAGCTAGCGCGGGGCCTGTGGCAAATTCCTCTAAAGGGGTGCCCCCTAAATCTTTGTAAATGATAATGAATTGAAACTTTTTAAATTTATTTTTCAAAGCGAACGCTGGGCTTAGGTAGCGATGAGTTCATAAGCAGTTACCTACATTGTCTTTATAAAAAATCCAGAAGTGGTAAGAATTCATATGACATAGGTGCCTAACCCTGACGTTTTATAACGTCAAACGTGCTAGCGGGAAAGAAGGATGGAGCCTCCATCATTTTAATAGTTCAGTTTATGTCGTAAAATGGATTGCGTTAAGAGCTCGTGGTATCATGCATCTCGTGGGCCGCATGGAAGTAAAATTGGTACGTCCATGCGGCTCATCCCATTGCGTGGGAACCGTAGCATTTGCTACTCTTGCTACCTAGTTAATCCGGCACTGTTTGTGTCTCGTAGTTTATTAGGTATACCCAACTACTTATATTATATGTAAGGAGCTTGTGTATAGAATAATAAATATTGAAAAAAATCTCCAAGGTTAGGCAAAGCTTATCGAAATCGGTTTTTTATTATTGATGGGCTCACGTTTACCAATATTTTACCTGATGGTCGACGATAGAGCACGCTTGCTTAGAATTAATCTATTCACTTACGACTTAAAGAATCCTAGGTGGGAGAGATATTCACTCTTTAGCTGCAATCAATTTGTTCTCAAGACAGTCTGCAGATTGGTGACCATTTAACAACGTTTCCTAGTATTTAGTTATACTGGCCTCCTAGCCAAGTTACGACCGTTTTGTTTCGATTCTCTTGAGTCGAACGCCTCGAGTAGACCACGCCTCCGATTCCTTGGTTCTGACGTCATCTCAACACTCAGTCACGAGGTCAGTACAAAAGAATCGGAGGCGTGGCCTTCTCGAGGCCTTCGACGCAGGAAAATCGAAACGAAACGGGCGTAACTTGGCTAGGGGGGCTGTTATATATTTATTCATGAATGGTAATAAAATCGTCGCTTTGATAGAGATTAATCACATAAACATAAGATATCAAAGAGAAAATTGTCGTCAAAGTTTTGTTCACTATTCACCGCTGAGTTCCTATTTACCCCGTTTGAAGGTAGTTTATAGTAGATGTATATTTTAGTTATAGTATCGTGTATTTTCATCTCATTTTCCGTATCGGGTTTAACAGGTGGTTGTAATAACATCATGCTGTGATAACCAATACGCTTATGAGGCGCGTTGATTGAGTTAAGGCCCTTAGGATCTTCCGCTGCTGTAGCAAGGGGCTTTGAGAGTAGTTGGTTATCTAGATACATGAACAAGGCTTCGATCTGATGTTACTCTGTTAAATAAGTTAGTTTAACCCAATTTTCAGATTTGAAAATCGGTTGATTGGTTAGTTAGTTAGTTGCTTGGATTGGTTGGTTGGTTGTTTGATTGATTGATTGGTTAATCGATTGATTGGTTGGTCAATTGATTGGTTGGTTGATTGATTGGTTGGTCGATTGATAGGTTGGTCGATTGATTGGATGGTCGATTGATTAGATGGTCGATTGGTTGGTTGGTTAATGGGTTTGATTGGTCGTTGGTGTTGTAAATTGGGATACAATTGGTGATAATCGGTTTAGCCTTTTCAATGGTTATATGTACTTTACATAAAATGACTGCCTAGCTGATCTCCACAAAACATAACTAAAGAAAAAGAAAGAACTAAGAGAAACATTTTTTTTTGAGGAGGGTAATCGCAAATTACTTTTCTCGCTCTAGGGTAGGCAAAGAGAGGGTGTCTGAATTTTACTGACTAAAGCCATCTATGTTATTTAGTTACCCTTTGCGTTCCAGAGCCACGATATAAATCATAGAATGATTTCCACCACAAAAAAAGAACAGTCTTTTTTGTTCCATTCATAGTGTGGGGAGTTATTTTTGATTAAACACATAAACAAAAAGAGAATTGATATTAGTATCAATAACATAACGATAAAAATAAACCCATAAGATGAAAGTTACAAGTAATAATACCAAAAACTTTATAGAATATCTGTTACCGTGTAATAAAGGCATAATTTCGCTCCAGCAAGCCTGGTATCCGTTATTGTTGGCACAGAGCCATTAACTTATATCCGTATTACGAAAACTTCATATAATCCCACTTTTGTTATATTAAACCTTAATGTCATAAGTTTACGGTTGAGATTTAGTTGTAAGTGCGCGGTATTTTGTAGCAACTGGCGACTTTTTTGTTTGAAATTTTTCGAGTTGACGATCCTAGTTTTAATGTGGATTCCAATTAGAGTATGATTTTGAAATGTGTGAATTTAGGGTGATTTGTGTATGTGTGTGTGGATTTGAAATATTTTGTATTATGTTGTAGCTCCATGAGCTACCCAATGTCTTTAAATATGCTGTCGAAATTTCACGTTACTTGGTTTTTTTTTTTTAATTCGATGTAAACCAGTGCTTGACTGCGATCCCACCTGATGGTAAGCGGAGATGCAATCATTGATGGTCAGGCGCACTAGTTTATTAAGAGCCTATTCACTCTAGCCTTGAAGACACCTAAAATTCAAAGCATTTTATTTCAATAAATTATTTGCAGGCAGTGCCAAAATGTCAAGAAGTCAGACAAATTTTGCTAATTGCATATTCTAAAGCGTAGATCTCTATGGAGTAGAATATGTAAAGAAATTCTATCAAAAAAAAGTCAAAAGCCAAAGTCAAGAGCTTTTATTTCATATAGACCATTTACAGGCACTTTTGAATAGTCAAATGTAGGTCAGTCCAAAAAAAAGTGAAGCTAAATTGCACACACTCTTATTAATCTTGTTAAGTAGGTATTACAAACATCTCGGTTACATGTTTCTCGTCGCTGCTATTATGTGAGAACAATGTAAATAAAGTAAGAAAAAAAAAAATCTCTTGTTGTGATTGGTAGAGAAAAACACAATTCAAAAAGTTTGACTACATCACATCACACTTTTTCCGTCAATATTTGTGTCTCTAGGTCTGGTATCATTCGAAGAAGTTCTTGTAGTCTGTCCTAGCCTCCTTTTACAAATCCTATTTTTCTTCAAACCACGACCTCGATTAAGGAAAAAAAAAGTAAAATAATAAACAGCCAAGGACGTCCAAGTTAGACATCGGATCAGCAAGATAGAAAGATTAATTAAATATGGTTGCCTCGCCGATATAATTAATGTACTTGCCAACTTCGTGAGGGATCGGCAATGTTCGGTTTAAGGAGTCCTGACTGTAATGATATTCTGTAAATAGTATCAGATACTCTTTAATGGATGGCAGTTTCTTGTTTTGCAGAGACATGGTTGGTGTTGGAATAATTCGAAGTGTTTATTTATTTATCGAGAAAATACAGCCGTTTCGCATACATAATAACATGTAAGAAAGACAATTGCTTTACAAGTGGTCGGACGTACACATGGCAACGGTGTATATAACATATGCAGTTCATTAGCTCTGGCATACAAAAATTTAATAAGAAAATACAAAACAATTAAAATTAATCAATATTATTATTAATAATAGGGGTTAAAGTATGAAATTGCCGTTTTTTAAAACGGGTTGCTTTGAAGTTTCATATCTTTGGATTGACTTGGACTTACTTAGACTATATTTTCTGCAAGTACTGCGATATTACAGAAAATACAAAACACAAAGAATCCAATAAGTACCTAATTTTGGAAAAAAAGTAACGTACCTTTAATATAAAGTTTATTTGAAGTTATAATTCCAAGTCAATCCAAAGATATAAAAAAACACATTTCAAAGCAACCCGTTTTAAAAAACGGCAATTTCATAGATAAATATCTAATATTATAAATGTGAAAGTAACTCTTTATTTCTGTTACATTTTGAACCGATTTTGATATAATTTGATACGGAGTAGAAAAGCATGATCCCCAATAAAGGACATAGGATACTTTCTATCTGACTTTGACTCTTCAACTTTGCGTCTCCAATAACAAACATTTACAAGAACAAAGTCATGGGAAAAAGCTAGTTATAAACAAATTACATACAGAAACTGAACAAATGATCGAGTTCATCACCCAAAACATTTGTCCTGGGTGGGAATCGAACTCACGATCTCCAGCATAGCAGTCAGGGCCATTAACCACTAGACCAACAGGCCAGTCAGATTTGACAGTCAGATTTGTTAACGGTTCATCTTTTTATTATAACATCAGACAAGTATAAGCTGGCCATTGCACAGACATGGTAAAACGATTCACCATGGGAATCCTTTTTTAGACCCTGTCCAAATATAATAATATATAATATTCCACAACTTTCACACAACGCCGTCCAGTCCCAAGCTAAGCAGAGCTTGTGTATTGAGTACTAGACAACTGATAAACATACTTATATATTTCTAAATACATACATGTTATAGATAAATTACACCCAGACACAGAACAAATGATCGTGCTCATCACACAAACATTTATCCTGGGCGGGAATCGAACCCACGACCTCCGGCATAGCAATCAGGGTCACTAACTACTAGACCAACAGGCCAGTCAAATGACGCGTTTTACGCGCGATTGGGCTCGCGTGTAGCCATTCACGCGTTCCCGAGTTGCTAGAGATTTATAGATTACGGCCAAACTATCTTGACTCCTCCGAACTTGGTATAATTGGCTGCGCAACAATTTTTTTTTTTTCATGGCGAAGGCGTATTTTTTTCGAGTGTGTGCTTTAGTTCGGAATGCCAAGTTCAGAGAAGTTAACATATTTTGCCTGTACTGTACATCCCGTCCAAACGCTCTCGTGCGTAAAACGCGTACAACGCGACTCGCTTGTTTTAGGTGCGAGCGCCCACGAGTCAAAACACTCGGAGGCCATTGATTCGTCCTGTAGTACGCACGTGTTCATCGCTAGTGGACTTGTTTGGTTCGAAGTGAAGCGTGATAACTTTGATAGAAACCTTTTTATTGATAAGGTTAAAATAATAGCCATAGGGGGTATGGAATTTTCAGATTCATTGAATTGAAATATATAACAAAGGAACGAAGAAGAACTACTAGATGAATTTTGTGAACCTCTGGTATGTAAACTATAATACAATTGATTTATCTAGTTCCATGTTAATAACCAACTGAGTCCTTTTCATAAAACTCGTGTGTAGGACGCGGTAATTCAAATTTTACCGCGTGAGTGGTCTCGCGTGTAAAACGCGTCATCTGGACGGGCACTTAGGGTTCCGTATCCGTAGGATAACCAACGGGACTCAGTTACTAAGTTTCCGCAGTCCATTCGTCCCTGTCTGCCAGCGGAAGGACTGTCCTTTACTGTCCCCTATGAACTGTAGACTGTTGTAATTTTCACGTGTGTGTTTCAAGGTGTTTGATTGTAGCTTTAACCTTTCGTATACCGTTATTAGAGACACAATAGAAAGACTAAGAAAGACAATGAGAGAGTAAACGCCCGGCTAGCTTGGGGTTTAATTATCAAAAAATAATAATAAAAAATCATATGTTAGTTTCGTTAGTAGGTATATGACATAATAAGTAAGACCATCGTTTCTTTTCGATAGTATTTGACATTTAAGTTATTTTATTTTAGTTAACATAAAACCTTTTTGCTTAGTAAAAAACAAGTGACGTTTCCCATTAATTTTATGTGCGCATAACTTAGCTGTCACTTAAAAATAACTTATAGTCTAGCTGTTATCGCGCCAAGCTTAACAGGAACTGTTCAAAGTTTTCAAGCATTCAGTTTAATGATTACAATTATTTCTACAATATAACAGCCATTCATTATATGTAATATGTAAATAATAATAAATTTAAACTTAAAAAAAAATTGATGAAATATAAATAAAAAAAAACAATGACCGAAATGCCACGTGGTCAAAGTTTTAATAAAAAAAAAAAAACATTTGATTAGCTAAATTCAAAAATCAAAATTCAATTCCAATTTAGAACCCACAGATCATTAATTATAATAAGCATAACAAAGTTGCCCTATTATAAAAATGAGTGATTAAAGGTTCTTAATTCAACGTTTTCTATGGAAAATTAAAATTTAGAACCCGCTAATCAAGCTATTAAATCAATCGCTGTTAAACCAAGCATGCAATATTACATGAGTTTTATAAATAAAGTTGCGATAGAGTGCTTGCCTAAAAGACTAGGCACATGAGCTGAATATCCATAGACAAAACTAAGATACCAGAGTGTGCGTCACAGGTAAATCCAATTCCTTATTTCATTCTCAAAAACTGGTGAAAATCGATACTTCTTATCCCTCGTTAGACGATGTGAAAAACGTTTACCCAAATGAGGTTTACGTTAAGTTTACGTTTTTGGGATGTAATCTCATTGTCTGAGTCTACAAAAGGGATTTAAATCGGCCCCGGAAACAGTCGAGCTTTGGGACATTTTAGTAATGTTTTTATTTAAGTTTAGCATTTTGTTTGTGTAATATTATAAGTTTTATGATAGGAATGTTTTATGTTAGACTAGTTTCTACTAGCGGCTTTGTACGCTCCCATAATAAAAAGAATCCTTTACCCGAGTGCCCACTCAGATCCGTTCAGGCCTGATGCTTGATGGCGCAACAAATGTATTATTAACATACTTACTTACAAACGTACGTACAATTTTTCGCCGTATAATAATATTAATGTAATTCGTATTGGCCATTTCTCATAAAATTACAACGTTACTTTGTTATAATAATATTATATAGTAATATTATTACGATGATTTTTATTTATACTTCAATTTAACTTTTACAGACGAATATTATAGCGTATGTAGGTATTTCATTGTCTTTTTCTTAGTATGGCAAGAGTACTTTATTGCTAGGTACTTATACTTCTTTTTTGGTAGGTAATCATTAAAACACTTCTCCCATTCCAGGTGGAGCGAGAGGGAGTGTCCTAAATCCCACCTGCCTTCCTTCAGCTGCCCTTTACGATTCAGAGCCGCAGTAACTTTTTCAAACAATCCCGCAATTCTTATAAGACCTGTGTTTAGCGATGCATATTTTTGAGTTTTTTTTAGGGTTTCGTATTACAAAAGGAAAAAACGGAACCCTTATAGGATCACTTTGTTGTCCGTCTGCCTGTCAAGACCCTTTATCTTAGGAACGCGTGGAAGTATCGAGTTGACGTTAAAAAAAATATACTCAAGTTTGCGGTCCCTTAAAGTTGTGAAAAAATCAAACTTCTGAGTAAACGGAGAAAAAAGATACGGCCATTTATGTCGCAAAAAAATGTGTTTTTCGATACTCTCAAGAGAATCAAAATTCCCGTTGATCTAGTTTTTTAATTATATAAACAACTACTCGACTACGATTCCACATAATGGTAAGCAGTGATGCAATCGTTATTGGTAAGGCACACTAGTTTATTTAGAGCCCTATTCACTCTAACCTTGAAAACACCTAAATTAAAATCGGACGTGTAGACCGCAGCAGGCAAATTGATCCAGTCCTTCGACATACGCGATATAAACGGCGAGGCGAAATGATTTCTTGAGAGGCCTGTGTTCAGTATATAAGTGCATAGTATACACATATTATATATTTTTTAAATTTGTATTTGATTGAAAAGTCTGGGTCTTATTTTCATAAAATAATAAAAAGTCGATCAAAAAAATCCACAGGGCATGAGAAGTGTTTAGGGCTCTGAAAGGATAGCAGATGACCCCTCCCATCGACCACAATTTGGCACACGATGCACCAAACACCCTGTATAACTAAATATTCTGTGAATATTTCAAACGTCTATCTGTTGCCGTTATCAATATCAAGCAAAAACAAGCAAATAAAAAATCGCATTTGTTGTATGGGAAATTTAAAATTAATTCTCCCTCCCTTTTAAATATTTATTCTTTCTTTTAGTTGTGTTTTTTAATTATTTGTTAATTGTGTTTTTTAGTTAGTTGTTATAGCGTGACAAAATGAACTTAAATATATTTGTACATATGTGTCTACATCATCATCATCTTCCTGCCCTTGTCCCGTGTTATTTGGGGTCGGTGCAACACGTTTTTTTCTTCCACTGTGCCCTGTTACTCGTCATGCTATCACTAACTTCCTTTTCTTTCATATCACTCTTTACACAATCCATCCATCTTTTCTTTGGTCTCCCTCTCACATATGTGTCTACATATTTATACAAATATATTTAAGTTCATGTTAAAATGAAAATAATTACACTTGTTCCAAGCATTTTTACAAATCCGGTGAGCAGTGATTCCAACGCAATCATTCACAATGTTCTTTAATTCTATTTAATGTTGCGGAGTCGTTCCCGCTGGGATTTAAGCCAACCGACCGTATTTTTAAATGTCACACTATCAACTGTTAAATGGGCAGTGTTATAAATATTCGAGTTACATTTTAATTGTGTTTCTGTACCTACTGAAATTTGAGGACCTGCTGGAGCTTCGAAATGGGGGAGCGGGGGAAGTCTCGGGTATATAATGTTTATTATTTGAGTGTGGGTAGTTAAATTACTAAGTAACTGCTCCCACCCTGAGTGGAGGGAGAAGGCGTGTCAAACTTTTACGAGCAAAAACCCACCTTTTTTTTTAAATTGATATAAACCAGTGCTTGACTGCGGTCCTACCTGATGGTAAGCGCAGATGCAATCATTGATGGTCAGGCGCACTAGTTTATTAAGAACCTATTCACTCTAGCCTTGAAGACACCTAAATTATATTTGGACGGGAAGACCGCAGCAGGCAAATTGTTTCAGTCCTTCGATGTACGCGGTATAAACGACAAAGCGAAACGCTTAGTCCGGACCGTTGAAGTTTCAACAACGTAAGAATGGATACGCGCCGTTCATCGGGTTGTCCGATGGTAGAAAAGAGATGGCGGAATCAAATCATGGAATTCCCGCGCACACTCTCCAAAATGTAACCTGTAAAATACCGATCGGCTTTGAAGATAGGACTTAACTAAATCTGGATCCCCAATTAGCCTCTCGCCACCTATGTTCCTTAAGTTGCTCTTTGCGTTTCATGGCCGCAGTCTTCGATAAATTTGCTATCAAACAGTAAAATTATTTTTCAAATTAAACCAACACACTGTTTAGCTTAATAATATTAATAAAGTAAGGATAGATAATAATAACAGCTCGTTACTGTCACACTGAAAAGTAAAACCCTCTTCTCATACTCATAAGAACGACGATTAATCATAACTGTAGCTTCTTCGTATACAGGATTTCTAAATCTTAATTCTAATTTTCCTCACCATGTTTCCCTTCTGCGTCAGAGGTGTCTTAGGTACAAGCTTGATGTCTGAATAAAACATTATTTTATAAAATATCCAAATTCTTCACTGAAACTTGAGAAACCCATAAAAAGTTCATATAGCTATAAACTAGTATTAGTCGACTTCTCAATCTATGGAAAGCGAATAGAATGCACACACAATACACACGCAGTACGCCGCCAACCCTTTCGGTCTTGAGTTTCGCACTTCATTTTCCAGGACTTCGCTATGTTCTTCACCTCTGCGATGACCTTTTGTCGCCATATATACTTAGGGCGACCAAATTTACGCTTTCCTTGAGGATTTCAGTCTAGCGCTTGCCTTGGTATATGTTCAGGGTCTCTTCAGTGCGTGTGGCCGATCAAGTTCCACTTGTGGCGCTTGATCTGTTGGTCGATCAGGGTTTCACCGCAGCGTTTCCACATATTTATATTGGAGATTTTAGTCTTGATATATTATGTCACAGTTCAATGAGATAATGTTGACAACAGTATTTAAGATATTTTTGTAATATTGCCAGCCATCTTGTCATTTATTGCTAAGTTTATCTATTAAGTAGTAGTCAAGTTTTGCCAGACACTAAACTGGGTAGGCATCTTTTTTACGACTATGATTCACGAGGTTTTCTCATAAATAAAGTGAAGTTTAAATCTCTAGCTAGTCCGTTAAGGCATATAGTTTAAAAACCACCATTAACAGCAGCGAGCAATGTGCCCCGCCCATTGTCACTTAAGTTTGGCGATTCTTCGTGCTATGCCGGTAACCTTGGTTCTCCTGGGGATATCCTCATTCCTGATTCGATCACGCAAGGAAACTTCGAGCATAGCCCTTTCTATTGACCTTGGATTGCTCACGGATGGCCGTTGGGGCCGAAAGGTTTTGGAATGGTGAGCACGTACCGGAAGACGTAGCGTTGGAAGGCCTCCTGCAAGGTGGACCGATGACCTGGTAAGAGTTGCGGGAATCCGATGGATGCGAGACGCATAGGACCGTTCATTGTAGCGACACTTGGGGTGGCCTATGTCCAACAGTGCACGTCTTTCGGCTGTAATGATGATGATGATTAACTGCTATGAGATTTAAAAAAAATCTACTAACACTTTTGTGTAGTATCAGTATTAACAAAAGTTTATTTTTATAACCGGTACTTACTTGATTTGGGACTGATTTTTCCATCAAAGTTTTATCTGAAGAGTAAAACTTGTGGTTTGGTAGTTTGAATGTGTCAAGCCGCCATTTTTATTCTTAAAACAAGCCTATGTGTATAAGCTATAACCTAGGGGTTTTTAAGTCAAGAGTGAATAGGTTACTTCTAGGCAAGCGTGCTGTATCGTCGGCCACATCATCGCTTATCATCAGATGAGAGTGGTCAAACGCGAGCCTGTACATAATAAAAAAACACGTGTGCTTTTATGCTCACATTTCAATTTCAGGTCTGATACTGTAGTTGAGGACTTGCTATCGTCTATGATTGCTTGTCTTTATATGTTGTAAGTCCTTCTTGCTGTTATAAATAAATAATAATAATATATATATTCCACAACTTTAACACGATATATGAGTACTAGATAACTGATAAACATACTTATATATTTCTAAATACATACATATTATAGATAAATTACACCTAGACACAGAACAAATGATCATGCTCATCGCACAAACATTTGTCTTAGGTGACGACCTCTAGCATTGCAGTCAGGGCTACTGACCACTGGACAACAGGCCAGTCAATATATAAAAGGTATAAAAGTTACTAGGTATAGTAAATAAATGAAAGTTATCAGACTATCGAAAAATTACCCTTAGCCAAGTAAACAAAAGAACGTCTGAAAAAATTCTTATCTCTACAAAAATTAATTTCAGAATAGTCATAAAAACGACGAAGTCACGAAAAAAAAAAATCTGCCTCTATATTCTAGTCACGCTGTTTTGCTAGTACACTGATAAATTTTCAATTATTTTTTTAATAAATTTGCAGTTATCGTTAAAACATGGATGTAATTTAAGAAAATTTAGTGCCCTATTTACATGTACTAAGCCTATTTGTAGTACGTTATCCGGTATTCGAAATCATTCTCCGGTAAGCTCGTGTGCCCTGTGCCTAATAACAGTTAAACACGCAGCGCTGTGCTATTTTTAGTACAAATTTAACGAACACACTTACACTTACTAATCGGTTTTTCAAGCTGACGGGAAATTCAAGTTACATTTTTGTTACAGTTTTGGCGCCAGTAACATGAAGTGTACTTAGGCAGCTTTATAAACGTATAAAAACTGGGCAAGTGCGAGTTGGACTTACGCACAAACTTACCTTGTTTATAATAGTTCAATTCTCGAATGGAGTCACGAAGATTTTTTTCAAATCGCAATTGTTTTTTTGTGATTTATCAATAAATTTACTTTTTTCAGATTTATTCTATATTATATATCTGTGTTATAAAACCTTACCATATGCCAAATTTATGGATTCTGGGTAATAGAAAGTTCTCTATGAATTTTGATTCCCTGGAGAGTGTCGAAATATATGTTTTTTGAGTCATAAAAACGGCTGTATCTTTTTTTTTCGTTAACTTAGAAGTTTTATTTTTTCACAACTTCAAAGGACCGCAAATTTGAGAATATGATTTTAATTTCGACTCGATATCTTTACCTGCTCCCGAGATAAAGGGTCTTGACAGATGGGCAACAAAGTGACCGTATGTGTAAGGTTTCCAATTTTTCCTTTTTGTTACGGATCCCTGAAAATGGACTGGATATTGAGTAGGAACCTCACAAAATTTAGGACGCTATAGAGAAAGACAAAGTTACCTTATGGTTAATGCTATGGGTTGGCCTCTGAAAGGAAAACTCGGGTTCTTGGAACGCAAGGCAAAGAAGGAACACAGAGTGGGTTTTAGTCAGTAAAAGTCTGGCACGCTCTCTCGCTTCACCCTAGAGCATGAGAGCCCTGTGGTTTATATCGATCTATATCTTTTCAGTAGGTAAAGAAGGGTGTCACACTTTTTTACCCACATTCACGTTATTATCTACCTGGATAAAAGAAGCTCAATCCATTCTCCATATATATGGGCAGTTACTATTTCCCAATTTAGTAACCTGTCATAAAAAGTTGGCACAGTTCGTTACGAATATAGTGGTTTAGAAATTGGCTGTCAAATATTTTAGTACACGCAGTTTAAAACGCAAAAATATAGGTAGGAAGGAGTATCGTGTGTGGTAGGTAACAAATAAAATGTAAAATATATATTAGAATAAAGTTGTATTTTTTATTGATCTTTGAAACGAAACTGTACAAAAGAGGGGTATCTGGGGAAAAAACTGTATTTATAATCCGTACGGCTTAACTGTGCACCTCGTTGGAATGCTAATAAAGAAATATTTTATAGGTGATTAAACAATGAAATGCACTTTTTATATTCTTCTTTGTTTATATTTATTGTATCAATATTAGGTACATTAATAAATAATGAAATAAAAAATTACGTGAAAAATATTGTTTCAACCTGCACGGGTGCATAGTTTAGCCGTACGAGCTGTATCACATACATCTTTATTACAAAGTAATAATTCCTAATCGGTTAAGTACCCTTTTAAAAAACAAACAATATAATCGTTATGATTAATGGCTTCAAAATAACTTACACTAGCAACTGCCAGTAATTTTGCCCGCGCGATAAAAAGTATTATTCGTAGTTGATCCCAAAAGTTACCTAGGGTTGTCAACTGTGCTCTAAAATAGAGTATTGTACTCTATATCATGTAGGCGTACTCTATAATCTATAACACTAATAGAGGACGCTAAAATATCTTTTTTACACAATGCTTACTATAGTTATGCCAGTCACACATGTATGATACAATCTCTATTATCATAACAAAAAATGAAGAATATACTGACATTGCCTTTTCATAAATGTGAAGCGGCGGGATGAGAGGAACAGGGCTTCATTGAAATTGATTAAAAATGAGCTCCTGATCTATGTAAGCTTAGCGTAGAATGTTTGAAGTTGTACAATTCCTTTAAAAACAATGAATAATAATTGCTGTGTGCTGCAAAAAATTTAAAAAAAATAGCTTTTTAATTTTATTACATAAATTATACTCTCTTTTAAGAGTTCATACTCTTTATTTACCTCTTTTGAAATCAGATATACTCTATTTCTTCTAATTAAAGTTGGCAACCCTAACTCCGCCTTATTTATAAACATGAGTTATTTAAAAAGACAAATTACTTGAGTGGATAATACCATCTTTCAACTACTTAAATTATACATTTGATAAAGTTATGTTAAATGGTATTTTTTAAATAGCCATCTAAAGTGAAGGTGCCCACTGAATTTATATACATAAAAAAATCTTTATGTGACACGAAACGTTCCTCTGTATGGTTTCGGTCCAACTGATATCAAATCCAAGTTGGATTCTACTATAAAGAAGTCTGTTCTTTCGTTTACAACCATGAAATATTGGGTAGCAGAGTTCAACTGAGGTTAAACGAACTACTAAGACGAACACTGCAGTGGTCAGCCAGGTGAGGTCACATGCCAAAAAATGTCATGAAAATCCACAAAATGGTATTGGACCAATTGAGAGTACGCGAGATAACAGACATGGTAGACATTTCAAAATGTGCTATGAATTGCATATTGACCAAAAATTTTGACATGAGAAAGCTGTATGCCGCGTTTGATCATAGTGCAGCACAAACAGCGTCGTCGGGATGTTATCGTCAATTGTTTGTAATGTTTTGCAGCAATAAAACCGAATTTTCACGGACGAAACATGAGCCCACCATTTCACAACTGAGACGAAAGCGCAGTTAAAGCTTTAGACTGTTGGGGAAAACTGACTTTGATAAAAGTGAAGATACTTCAGTCGACTGGCAAGTCTATGGCGTCAGTTTTTTGGGATGCAACTGGAATAATATATATTATCTTGTTAAAGGAAGAATGATCAACCAGGAATATTATGCAGCCTCATTGTAGCGTATAAGTGATGAATTCAAGGAAAAACGGCCGCATCTCTTGAAAAAGAAAGTGTTTGTTTCATCATGACAACGTCCAGTCCACACGTCCGTCATTGCGATGGCTAAAATCAATGAGTTGAAGTTTGAATTGCTTCCCCATGCACTTTATTCGCCAGGTCTGACTACCTAAGATTATTTTCTTTTTCTAATCTGGAAAAAATCCTTGGTGGAAAAAGATTTACCTACAATGAAGAGTTAGTGTTTGCGGTTAATGGCTATTTTGAAGAGGTAGACAATTCTTTCTATAAATACAACATCGAAGCTATTGGCTATTGTTGAGAGAAACAGTTGGCTATTGTTAAAGAATAAAACCTATTTTTGATTTTTTATTATTATTTTCGTGGTCAGGTCGGCTACTTCTGGGACCACCCTCGTATGTACTATTCCAGGACATGGTCTACCTAAGTACCAAGTTTTATTGAAATCCATTCGGTAGTTTTTGCGTGAAAGAGTAACAAACATCCACATACACACTTTCGTGTTTATAATATTGTTACGCCGTGAAACTTGAACACGCCACATCTTTAATGAAATCAAGAGTAGAATCAAATAATTAAAACGCATTGCTGTACGAACTTTCTAGAACGGAAGTACGTACCCAAGCCTGACACGTTATAGAAAAGTCCGACATAAAGTACCTACCACTATTATTATTAAATAAGGTTTAGTAGGTAGGTACGTAAGTAGATAAGGGAATTCGTACCTTCCGTAAGTACGATTTTAGAACAACAAGTTTTGACCCATTCACAAATAAACTCTCTCTCTCTCTCTCAATCTCTCTTACAATCATCATCAGATTTATTAAGTTTATATAGAATCTTGATAAATCTCAAGATACACTTAGCTGTTGCTGTTATAAATCCAAAAGGTTAATATGCTTATAATTCTAACTCTACGACCCATATATTTTAACACACGCAGTTCAAATTAGAGACTCACATTAATTACTCATTTAATTATCTTTTGGGTATCTTGCCATCAATTTGATCTCACAATAATATCTTGAGTTGATATAGAGTTTTAGTACTATCCCATTTATTTTATTAATAACTAGCTGTTTCCCGTGGTTTCACCTACGTTTATGTTTGCAGTTTCGCTTCTATTGGTTGAAGAGTGGGAGTGGTAGGTTGTTTGTTTGAACGCGTTTTTATCCTTTTGAATACCAAAAGTATAAAAAGTGTACTAAAGAAATAACTTTAAAAGTAAGTTCTTTACTAAATAGTGCAGTAATAATATCGATGGCAGACTTTAAAATTCAACCTCGTTTCGACCTGTAGCCGAGATAATTTAGAACTATGCATTAATAATTAGGGTGGTCGGTCTATTAGCTCCGATGTCACAGAACCCACGCGTAGGATCTATATTTACGGACGGTTATAAGTTTTACATTATGTGTATTGCTCAACATTAAATGATTTCTGTATTTAAGATACACTAGTATTTGAATAGAAAGTGGTCGTCAAAACTCTAAAGAAAATGGTGTAAAACTTACATGTTCTAGAATCAAAATTTCCAGACTGATATCTGCTACGGCTATGGAATCGAAATCGGAACGCAAAAGACAACTGACGTAGCACTAGTGTGGTTTTAGTCAATAAAAGCCCTCGAGCTCCACCTTACAGCGGGAGATGTCAAAAGATGATTTCCCACCTCAAAAAGACGAAAATGGTAAGAAAACCATGTGCGTGTGAACTCAGGGACCACACTGATATATTTACGCAAAATAAAATTCAAATCAAAGCTTTTAAAATATATTTTCGTTTTTACTGGACTCTTTCAAAGAATGTTCATGTCATCGGGGTGCATACAAAATCTTTAAGAATCCGCCATTGAATTTAGAATGACGTCGTAAGTAATAATGCAAGGTCAGCCAAAGTGAACAAAAAATATTTGAATTACGTTCTCATATTTAAGTTTCTATATAATTGTTTCTTGATTGTGTGTGAAAAATACATGTGTGTGTCAATATGTGGTTTTCTTTCTTTCTTTAAATTTTAGATTAATCAATTAGGAGTAGGTGTTTTAAAATTCATTCGGATAAGATTAGCCCTAAATAAACATACATTCTGTAAGTCAAAATATACAAATAACGCAAAATAAACAAGAGCTTGTAAAAACTATTCCTACCAACAATGTCGCAAGAAATCACCGGTGCAAAAAAGAAAGCTCTCTCGTTTCATACAGCGCTTTCTAAGCTGCATAAAGCGTCGCCGGAAAATTAACAGCACTGGAATAACGTTGCAAATGGCGGTGGAAGTTAATTTTCTTGTTACAGTAACCAGTGGTGTCTGGGACTTTAATTTACTTGCTTGTTTATTGTTAGGTATATTGAGTACCTTGACCATATTGTCACAAGTGACTTAAAGGACGACGGAGATACAGAGAGGGAGCGCAGGGCAGTGTCTGTGAGAAGCAATTTGTGCATCTGCAGGTTCAATCGTTGTATTATTAACGTCTAAGTAAACTTTTTAAAAAGTTCTAGGGGTTAAGTATCTTGACCACATTGTCACAAGTGACTTAAGGGACGACGGAGATATAGAAAGAGAGCGTAGGGCATTGCCTGTGTGTGAGAAGCAATTCGTTCGTCTGCAGGTTCGCTCGGCATTATCAATCGTTTCATTAGGAAACGTTATATATGAGTGGCCTGTGGGTGTCATACACGCGACGAGCCCACAGTGCCCTACATGCCCAAATCAGTAATGCCTTCAGGATGCTGTTGGGATTGCTATGACGCTGTAGTGCGTCGGGAATTTCCGCGCAGGCTGCCAAAGATGGATTCCACGCCATTTAAATTCAGACCAAATTTTCTATAAAGTTTATTTTCAAAATGGTGTTTCTTAGAGCCCAATGTCTAACAGACTGTCGTTGAAACAAAATCTTAATGTTGTGTATTAAGCTTTTTTTGTTGTTGGCCTACTAGCTGCCAAATATTGGTAATGTGTCCCAGCTCCCAAGTAGTCAATTTCAAACTAGTCATCATTTTAATTTAATATTTGAATTTAATTCTTCGTTTTAATTGTCTGGCCTGTTGGTCTAGTGGTTAGTGACCCTGACCGCTATGCCGGAGGTCGTGGGTTCAATTCTCGCCCATGATGAGCACTATCATTTGTTCTGTATCTGGGTGTGATCTATCTATAATATGTATGTATTTAAAAATATATAAGAATTTTTATCAGTCTAGTACTCATGACACAAGCTCTGCTTAAATTGGGACTAGACGGCCTTGTGTGTTAGATGTGGAATGAAAAAGAATCTTATTTTAATTGATCGCTCATATAAATACAATACAATTTAATTTAATAATTTGAATATTTCGAACTATTTATTTTATATTTGTAAAATAATGTATTTCCAGAATCATATCGAAACTTATCTAATTTATATCCAATATTAACTTAATTTATATTTTAATAATCATTTAGATATGTTAGAGCAGAGGTGACCGAGTGGTAACGGCTCCGACTTACGAGTTGTAAGTTGTGGGTTCAAACCCAGCCAGGCGCGCATTACTTTGTGTAATTTATTGCATCACCACTGCTCTCAAAACCGTGAAGAAAAACATCGTAATGAAACCGGCATTTCCTAGAAGGTAAGTCCCCTCATTGAGGCGTGGTTGGAAATACCTCACGGCGTCCTCACTTTTCGCATGACGCAGGTTCTCACCGAACATGGTAAGTTCGGGAAGTTCCTGCACCGGATTCGTGCGGAAGTGACGCCCGGGTGTCGCCACTGTGTGGACCGCTCGGAGGACACGGTGCCGCATACGGTGGAGGTGTGCCCCGCTTGGGCAGAGCAACGCCGTGTCCTCATGCCACGTGCTCGCCAATTTTCAATAGGATGACAACTTTAAGAGTTGTTCCGTCTCTGTCTCGTTACGCCTGTCCAAAAGAGATAGTAATACATTTAGTTTATTTCAGTTGCTTGCCCTAAAATCTGTGGTAAAGTCTCAAAGGTCTCGTGAAAATCCTGAAAGAGGATAAACGGCCTAAATCCCCCATGACCTATTTACTAAATAAATATTAGCCAAGATTTATTATTATACTCTGAGAATCAGTTCACTTTACGATTCTGTTTTATTGTAACTTGAAAATAAAATAGAGGTAAAATGTTTTAGTGAAAACTAAATTCAGGAATTTTAGTGACTGTATGTTGCAATTTGGTTTTAGTTCTAATAGAATTGCAGTTTCATTATTAGTTGTATGTTTTGGTTGCCTTTAAAACATTCAAATTTATAGAGTAAACAAAAATGTTTTAAATTTTAACAATACCATACGGCTCATGGGTTAACTTCCAAAAAAAGGGAAACTCGGTGTCGAATATAAGGTAAAGACGGAATATAGGCGTGGTTTTAGTCAGTAAAAGTCTGACACGCTCTTGCGCTCCACCCTAGAACATGAGAAGTCATTGGATGATTTTCCACCTTAAAAAAAGGCTTACAAATAATGTAGGCTGAACAACTTTTGCTGTGCACCAAACTAATTTAATTATCAACGCAATAATGTGAAGATGGTTTTACACCATTAAAACAATGCATTTAAACAAATGTAATTTTTTTTTTTCCATTAATGAGCCAAATGTATTTGTTTTTTTAACCGACTTCTAAAAAAGGAGGAGGTTCTCAATTCGGATGTTTGTATTTTTTTTTTATGTTTGTTCGCGCATAACTTCGTTGCTTGCCAACCGATTTGAAAAATTCTTTGTTTGTTGGAAAGGGAATACTTCCCAAATGGTCCCATAGTCACCAAGTTGAGATCTGATGATGGGATCTTGGCAAAATCGAGGGAACTCCTCATATATTATAGGTAACCATATAGTGATTTTGGTATTTTCATCGAGAACTTAAGTATTTACAGTCAAAAAGTAACATTTGATGAAGTGGAACTGATGAAGAAGACCAGAAATACTCAACGGAACTTCTTACTCGCATATATATATCACAATGAAGATAGTTAAGCGACTATGACAATACAAATAAATGAATGGTTCTGAAAAGTTACGTTGAAAATGGTATCATCGAAGTGATCTGATGATGATGATGATGATGGAGCCGGAAGGTAGGCACTGGAATTCCGTAATTAATCAATGTAACCTAGCCGTGTTTGGGCTTATTAGAATTGTCATGAGATGCACTTGGGCTATAAGGTACTAACAAACTGATCTGATGATGGGGCCGGAAGGTGGAAGGTAGACACAGGAACTTCATAATAACACAATGTAACCTAGTAGTGTTTGGGTTAATTGGAATCATCATGAGAAATAGGCGCTCTGTTTATAAGTGTATCGCAACTAAAAAGTGTAAAATAAAAAACTTTTTACAAAAAAAGAATAACCGACTTCACTAAAAAAAAAACACTAAAAGGATCAAAATAACTTTAATTTCGGAAGTCGGTGTTAAATAAGATACAAATAAAACCGAGAAACACCGACTTCCGAAATTAAAGTTATTTTGATCCTTTTAGTGTTTTTTTTTTAGTGAAGTCGGTTATTCTTTTTTTGTAAAAAGTTTTTTCGTAAAGTAGAATACACATATATATATACACAGTTACGTTGGGATCTTTCTTTATATGGTGTACATCTACCACATAATGGAATGCATTCTAAAGTAGGCTACTTAAGTTGCTACCAAGTTTATCTTCAAGTTTGACGGTTGTGTGCGAACCATTAGATCAGTTATCTTCAATCAACAGTATCTTATAAATTTGGTACGATTTGGTTTTTTGTAGATCATAGACTCTGTCTCAGCGTGGCCGATACAAACTCAAAATCACACTAATATTATAAAGTCGACCAATTATATGAGTGTATTGTGATTGTTGTATTGTGTTTCCCTCTCCTAGAGAGGAGGTCTGAATCCCAGCAGTGGGAACATTATAAGGCCGACTATGCTATGCTATGCTATTGTGATTGTGACTCATTCACGCTCAAACGACTGAACGGATTTAGATGAAACTTGGTACATAGGTAGACCAAATCCTGGAATAAAAAGTAGGATACGTTTTTTCTTGGAAGTATATTCCTTTGGGATGATTTTCGCCTTTTTACGCCAGCGAAGCCACTGGCAGAAACTAGTACCAAAATATATAGATAAAATTTGTCAAACACTGCTTAGTTGGTACGTATTAGGAACGTACCAACAAACCCGTGTATATAATACTATAGTAATACTATAATACTGTAGTTTTAGACGCTGGTTCCCAAATCGGACATCTGATTCAATTTAAATCCAGCATTAGTAACGGAATTTGCATTACGTATTGAGGTATATCCTACAAGATTCTATATATATCCTACAATGTCCTATCAAGATTGGAGACTCTATACTCGAAGTTGTGGACGATTACGTTTACCTTGGACAGACAGTCCAGTTGGGTAGATCTAATTTCGACAAAGAGGCCGTTGAATCCGACTCGCCTGGGCAGCGTTCGGGAAGCTGTGAGGTATCTTCTCATCCAATATACCACAGTGTCTCAAGACGAAAGTCTATGACCAGTGCGTATTGCTAGTGACGACATATTGTTCCGAAACGTGGTCGCTCACAATAGGCTCAATCAGGAGGCTCAAAGTCACCCAAAGGTCAATGGAAAGGGCTATGCTCGGAGTTTCCTTGCGTGATCGAATCAGAAATGAAGATATCCGCAAGAGAACCAAGGTTGCCGACATAGCACGAAGAATAGCCAAACTTAAGTGGCAATGGGTAGGGCACATTGCTCGCAGAATAGATGGCCGTTGGAGCCGAAAGGTTCTGGAGTGGCGACCGCGTACCAGAAGACGCAGTGTCGGAAGGCCCCCTAAAAGGTAGACCGATGACCTGGTGAAGGTTGCGGGAATCCGATGGATGCGAGACGCACAGGACCGTTCTTTGTGGCGACATTTAGGGGAGGGTTATATCCAGCAGTGGACGTCTATCGGCTGAAAAGTTTACGTGTAAACGAAACAACGCTAAGCCCATAAATACTCTAGCATTGTTTTGTTTTCAAACAATTATAGACTCGTAAATCTCCCTACCCTTGTCCCATGTTATTTGGGATCGGCGTGACACGTTCTTTTATTCCATTGTGTCCAGTCAACCGCCACGCTATCACTGACTTCGTTTTCTTTCACACAATGCATTCAAGTTTTCTTTGGTCTCTTTTTGTTTCTCCATCCATCTAAACGTATCCTCATAACTCTTCTAGTAACTTGCGTTTCCTCTCTCCTCTTCTATATGTATATAATTATGATAGTATATATTTAATTGTTTGTTATATTATTTTATAGATAACATTTTTATGTGTTCTTATTTTCTTATTACTATTACAAACGGTGTTTAAATCTCTATTTCTTCTTTTAGCAGCTAGATATGCTTAAAGAGATTTCTTTAGAAATAAGCCCCGAATTTGGACTCATTTTTCTGTTTACTTCTTCCATTGATGAAATCTACAATTAATTGTATACATATCTTAAATGTACAGACTTGATAATACTAAATTTAACAAAACGTGACTTTACATTAGGAATCCACCTACACGCACTAGGACTCCTGTATCGTGGGTGCATTCATAAATATGGACAAAACACATCCGATTCCAGGCCATACATATGAATGTATATTGTTGTGTGCGGGAATCGGATCCGCGTCACGTAGTGCAGCAACGAATTCCTTAAGCACTGCGCCAACTGTGCTTTCAAATATTAAAACGGCCTATTTTCAGCAGTACCGTTATTTTGGTAATACTACGATAAACATTGCATCGATCTAATCGCGGAACAGAACAGCTAAACTAGTTCTCAAATAAATGATGTAAAGGTGTTATTTTCAAAACTCTCAATAGAAATGTTATCTCTTTTTCAGGTACGCTCCCGTTTGACCTCTATTTCACCTTATGGTAAGAAACGATGTGGTTGACGTTAGAGCATGCTTGTAGCAGTAACCTATTCACTCTTCTATATACATAAAAGGAGAAACTGACTGTCTGATATATCAACGCACAGCCGAAACCATTGGGACTAGGAGCGTAAAATTTTGCACAAAATTTCATTTTATGACGCAGGTGAGCAATAAGAAAGGATTTTACAAAATTCACTCCCTAAGGGGATGAAACGGGGTTCCAAAATTTGTATGGAGAAATGTATTTTCACGCGAGTGAAGCCGCGGGCAGAAGCTTGTAACTTATATACCCCTAGGTTGTAGCTATCAGGAAACCCAAACTCCAGCAGAGAATTACGCTCCTTAGGTGTATGCACAATGAATGTGTTTCCAAATCATTTTGTATGTATGAGTGGGGATGTCAACCACGTACCGGTGGCGATGGTATAACCGTATAACGCCACATGTTTATTGATTCGATAATGGAATGGGCAATGGTAGCCGAGTGGTAACGGTCCCGACTTACGAGTTGTAAGTTATGGGTTCAAACCCGGCTAGGCGTGCTTTACTTTGTGTAATTTATTTCATCACCACTGCTCTCAAAACGGTGAAGGAAAACATCGTGAGAAAACCGGCATGTCCTAGAACCAAAAATTCGAAGACATGTGACATCCCCCAACCCGCTCTGGGCCCGCGTGGTGGATTACGGCCCATTCTCTCTCCTAGAGAGGAGGCCTGAGTCCCAACAGTGGGAATATTATTATAAGGCCGAGTATGTATGTATGTTTGTAATGGAACGGGCTAGTCTTACGTATACATTACGTTACTCATATTAAAGTAATGCAAAGTGCACGTTACCTACGCGCATTTGGTAATCTGCTATTTTTTTTTATTGTCAAATTAACCTTCATGTTCCTACACATCGTCAAAATAATCGTACCGACATTTCCAACAGTGTGGGCAACATTACCTGCAATCCATCTTGTGAGACTTTTTCAACCTTTTCTATTCCGTGACTGGACAAAAAGATCTTTCAATGCTTTTGCTAGACCAGAAAAATATACTTTTTTTTATATGGGATATTTTCCAATGACTTCTTCTTGCTTTCTTATTCTTTATTGTACACACAATTTTATATGATCAATAAAAATAGGACAGTTGATTTGTACATAGGCGAGCTTAACCCACAACTGGGTTTTCTTATAGCAAACCATATGATTTAGAAAGAAAATTTACAAATTTTGAGGAACTTTAAATGTACAATAAAAAAAAATAATTAAACATAAATTAAATCTAACTTAAAACTAAAAATATACTAAACAGATATTTATATAGCACACTATACATAAACATTATATATACAATAAATAAATACTTATAAACATACATATATATGGGTCATGTTGATAAAAAATGTTCCCTAATTCTTCCTTCCCTTCTTCAATTTCAGGGTAGAGCGAGAGGGCGCGTCAGTCTTTTACAGACTACAACCTACGCTCAGTTGCCCTTTGCGATCCAGGATCACGTATATTTTTCCCGTATTATTCTTTTTGTGTACCCTATGTGTAGATAGGCTTTGCCGGCGAATGTTTTGGAAAGTATCCAAAAGAAGATTATTACAATATCCGATGATGAATGCTATTGGTATGACCTCCTAAAACAAATAAATATAATTTGAATCTGGATCGTTTCCTGTATTTCTCCTAGAAAAATGTTCAACTCGTTCATAGGCAATGGATATCAAAAGAGGTGGCTGATTTTTTTTTTTTTTAATTGATTTAAACCAGTGCTTGACTGCGATCTCACCTGATGGTAAGCGGAGATGCAATCATTGATGGTTAGGCGCACTAGTTTATTAAGAGCCTATTCACTCTAGCCTTGAAGACACCTAAATTATAGTTGGACGGGAAGACCGCAGCAGGCAAACTTTTCAAGTCTGTCTGAAATTAGACTGCATCATCATTTTCTCATCTTTTTACCCGACTGCAAGAAGAGGTATTGAGATTACTTATCGTTGCGGTCAAAATGCAAAAAAAAAAATGGTCAACTTTTAGGGACCGATGTGATGATGGCAACGATAAAAAAAACTGGGCAAGTGCGAGTCGGACTCGCGCACTGAGGGTTCCGTACAAACTTGAAAGTTAAATGGCGGTTTATGACCCATTAAAAAAAATACTTACTAGATTTCGTTCACACGAATTTTCGGTGGAAGTTTGCATGGTAATGTACACCATATATTTTACCACTCATTTTACCACTTTGGAAGGGTCTCTCGTGCAAACTTCAGTTTAGAAAAAAAAATTTGAAGACCTGTCCATAAATATCCCATACGTTTGGGTTTGATAAAAAAAATTTTTGAGTTTCAGTTCTAAGTATGGAAAACCCCCAAATTTTATTGTTTTTTTTTTTCTATTTTTGTGTCAAAATCTTAATGCGGTTCACAGAATACATCTACTTACCAAGTTTCAACCGTATAGTTCTTATAGTTTCAGAAAAAAGTGGCTGTGACATACGGACGGACAGACAGACATGACGAATCTATAAGGGTCCCATTTTTTGCTATTTGGCTACGGAACCCTCAAAAACAACGCTAAAGTCATTGTTTCCTCCTCAAAAACGTATAAATACAAAGAAGTCGCCCATTCATCACCGCAGTAAAAAGTTTCGGTACAAATCGACCTTTTTAAGTACACCCTCAATTTTTTATTAGTCCTTTAAATTGTCTTTTTCACCCTTCTACTTAGATTGGTTCGAAAATAAATACGATCCGTAAATCTTTGCACAGTTGTTTAGACGGTCCTTCAAGCGCAAGAAATTCGATAATACCACGATGTGAGTTCTATTATTTGGTTGTAAAATTGGTTTCGTGGAAAAGTGCGCGCATTTTCCAGCATTATTAAGGTGGATTTGTTCAGAAATCGTTGGTAAAACTGGATTAAAAATACTTTTATACATCGTTTCTTTTCGATGCAAGAGTTGTAAGTTTAACTGATATCAAACACTTTAAAGTAACACGTGTTACACTTTTTCTTTTGGTACAAGTGATATTTTCTTGCCCGAAATACCACAGAAAGTCTATGACAAGTGCGTATTGCCACGCTATGCTCGGAGTTTCCTTGGGTTATCGAATCAGAATGAAGATATCTGCAGGAAAACCAAGGTTACCGACATAGCTCGAAGAATCGCCAAACTTAACTGGCAATGGGCAGGCCACATTGCTCGCAGAACAGAATGATTGATGAGGCCCCAAGGTTTTGCTAGCGATCGCGTACTGGAAGACGCGGCTTTCGAAGACCTTTTAAAAGGTGGATCGAGGTCTTGGTGAGGGTTTCAAGAATTTAATGGAAGCGAGACAAACCAGATCGGTTGTTGCGATGACTGTTGGGAGAGGGTTATGACCAACAGTAAACATCTTTCGGCTAATACGTTTTTTTTTTATCGGTGGCAAAATCATCCAATCCATTTCCGGCTCTTGGGAGCGGCGCGAGGGCGTGTCAGACTTTTATTGACTAAAAACCACTCCTTTTCCTTCTTTGCTTTCGTCCCAGGACAGAGATTTCTTTTCAGAAACCAACCCCGAGCTACCCATTGCTCGCCATCCGCAAGCCCGCAGTTCAGCTAATACGATGACGATGGAACTCTAGAAACATAACATTTATTTTTGAGGCCGGATATCATCAAAGGACTTTTTCGTTCAAAGGTGGAGCGAGAAGGCGTGTCAGGCATTTACTGACTAAAACTCACCTGTATTCTTTCATTTGCCTTTTGGTTTATGGGGCCACAGTTACTTATTTTATTTTTTTATTAAATGTTTTAAGCACACCGAAGTTTAGAGACGGACTTAACACCTTAGGCACGGTTATTGTACTTTATTGACCAGTCTACACTGTCCTTACATAATAAATTCAATATATTGTAAACAGAAGGTATTGTATCAACAAATTCTTTTTTAAAAGAGTAACCATGGAGTTTCTTGCCGGTTCTTCTCCATAGGAAACGACCAATTTGGAACCGTGCACTAGCTTCTGACGTTTTATAAGTGCCCATGTAGGCCTATGTGAAATAAAAATCTTTGACTTTGACTTTGACTTAGGCTTTTTAACCTGACAACTTTTTGGTGATGCAGAGAAAAATATTGGTAGGTGCAATAAAAGAGAAAAAAAAGACAAAAACCATTGATAAAATAAAATTATACAATTTATATTTAAATGAATAAACTAAATATCTACACGAAAATAGCTCCCTCAACGTTTGTATCATTCTACTAAAATTTTGTTCTAGTCGTTGTATTATTCCTACAGTAGTTTTTAGAATATGTCTCGCTAAATTCGCAGTTTTTCTTAAGTTTGTAAGAGGTTTACTCTCAATAAAGCAACAAAGAGCTTTGTAGAATAGAGTGCAATAATATTTTAGCTTCTGTCTCGAAAAAACAAACTTAGCACGAAGTAAATAAAATACACATAGAATAAGTTCAAGTTTATTTGGTTACGTTGGCGACACTGTTTCACTATAGTTGGGAAAATCATCTAATGACAAATCCCACTCTTGGGCGGAGCCGGAGATAGTGTCAGACTTTTACTGACTAAAAATCCACTCCTGTTCCTTCTTTGCCTTCATCTCAGGGCCCTGAGTTTCACTTTCACACTACCCCTGGCCCTAGTAGGCTTCCAACCTGCTGGGCCCCTACGATTTGCTGACATCTCCCTGAGGCTCGCGTGGAACAGTACGTGCGGTCGACGACTTGGGCTCGGTTCGGACGGTTACCGGACGGTCGGACGGCGAGCCACCCATTGCTCGCCGTTCGCAAGCCCGCGCTTACTGTGGCCGGAAATCGGGATCGGAATCCTGGTGGCGGTAAGGGCTTGAGGACCATTGCTTCACGCGATCGGCCGCCTCCTTTGCTAACCGCCTGCCACTCTTCCTCGCTCCGGACCATGGTCATGTACCAAGGCCCGGTGCCAGAAATCGCTGCCACCGATCGCCCTTATGAGGACACGGCGTTGCTCTGCTCAAGCGGGGCACATCCTCCACCGTGTGCTCCACCGTTTCCTCCGGGCTTTTTATAGTTTTTATGTTGCTACTGGACTTGTTTGACATAAATGAGCATGGCAGTTGAGAGTTTGTCATGCTCACTCAAATGTCTCACTGATGGTGGCGCGGGTGTTGGATCATTCGGTTCCCTTCAAAATGGTTGAGCTGAGTGGTGCTAATATTAGCGTTATGTCCGTGAACGGGCGCTGTCAGTTGAGGCTGGTCATCTCTTAGCTGCCAGTTGCTATTTTAATATCTATATTTAGTTTTTATTTTTATTTACATTGTTCTCACATGATAGCGACAAGAAACATGTAACAGAGATATTTGTATTATTTGGAATAAATGCTATTTTGATTTTGATTTTATTCATTACGAACAAAAATGCGGAATGCCGTCAGATTGGAAGCCGCATGCCGTAAGACTGGAAGCCGCATGCCGTTACACTGTAAGCCAGATGTGGTTACATGGTAAGCCAAATGCGGTTACACTGTAAGGTTAAGGTAAGGTTAATGTTATAGTAGCATAATATTGGTAAGAGTTTTTAAATTGGATCCAGTAGTTTGTGACTATATTCTAAGAACAAAAATGCGGAATGCCGTCAGATTGGAAGCCGCATGCCGTAAGACTGGATGCCGCATGCGGTTACACTGGAAGCGGCATGCGGTTACACTGGATGCCGCATGCCATCAGATTGGAAGCCGCATGCGGTTACACTGTAAGCCACATGCGGTTACACTGGAAGCGTGCCTAGACTGCCACCTGGTACGACTCTCCCTGCCCTAGAATCAGCGTTTCGTCTGCGTAACAGACCACGCTGACCCCGTCAGGGAGGTAGCGCAGCACGTGGTCGTACCCGAAGTTCCACAAGGGCGGTCCTAGCACCGATCCCTGCGAAACTCCGTACGATATCTCTCACCGTTTCCATTCTCCCTGGTAACCGGGTTGATGATGAACCTGTGAACCTGTCCTTTATGCCGCATGCCACATGCCGTCAGATTGGAAGCCGCATGCGGTTACACTGGAAGCGGCATGCGGTTACACTGGAAGCGGCATGCGGTTACACTGGAAGCAGCATGCGGTTATGCGGCCTCCCCCAAGCGACGACACAACAACTGATCCTGTGCGTGTCGCATCCGCTTCTCCATCTACTATTATCATTGCTATTGAAATGAACCTTTCCTACGTGGGTATAATTATTAAATGACTTCTCCTGCTCTAGATGGATTGAAAGGGAGAGTCAGACTTTAACTGGCTAAAATCCACAGTGTTCCTACATGTAGTCTCTTTTTGAAAGCCTAAGTAACTCTTTTGAATAATCTTATTACAAATATTATAAGAGAGTAAATTATTTTTAGTTGAAAAAGTAGTTAATACTGTTTATTAGTAAGAAAACTAGAACAAATATTAAAAAAGAAGCGCCAGAACCCATATAAGTTTTGCCAAACGAAAGTTAGAAAAAGAGTAACCATGGAGTTTCTTGCCGGTTCTTCTCCATAGCAAACGACCAATTTAGAACAGTGCACTAGCTTCTGATGTTTTATAAGTGCCCATGTAGGCCTATGTGAAATAAGAAACTTTTGACTTGAAACAAATCGGTAATAATTGATTGTGTTTTTTTTTCTGTTGGAATTTTGGTTGTTGGTATCAGATAGGATAACGTTTTCAAGTTCAGCTAAAACAATCATGATTTGTTTAAAATAAATCATGGTTAAAAACAGATTTACCGTAAAAATCTCGTAAAAACACCATCCCAGATACTTCGATATCTTTAAAGTCTAGTTAACTGCATCTACTGAACGAAATAAAATAAAATAGTGGTATTACTTTACAGTTAGATAGGAACGGATCATCAGCGAGTTTTCTCGTTTCACATATATGAACCTATGTATATGTATAGTAGGTATACATATATATGTGACTTGCGAGTTGTACTGTGTAGGATTAAGAAGCTTATACTTACTTACTAAGTGTGAAATGTTTCAAAGAAAACGTCCTTTTTTATACACGTGTAGGTAAATCTTTTGTTGTTTACTTCGCATAGAAACAATCAAGTTATATTCGGGCATACTACGATGACCGAATATAGACCGAATTTAGTTAAGTTACCACTCGGCCATCACTGCTCGCAATACTTAATCGAAATTACGCTGGCAGAAGATAGTTTTCATATAACATTGAGTCTATTGTCTCTCCCACAACACGACTATAACGTACTTACATGATACACAAGTATTGCAAGTGCATATAATAACAGTAAGTAATTAATTCTCGTGGCGTTAGTTATTATTTTAATATTAATTAACCTAATGGGGTCAACAGCTCAGTGCTAGCCTAACCTAACCTGACCTATTGACCCCAGTTAGGAACATGACGGGAAGATTAGGTATAAATTTTAATATGTGTAATGGTTACTTCATCTTGTGGTAAGTTGTTCTCTTATGACAAAGTGACTGAGGATTGGCGAGTTGGCAAATTTGTATGTATATGCATGTTTCACACTCCAGCCTCCACGCGCGCCCCAAGGAGATGTCAGCAACTGTTGGGGCCCAGCAGGGTCGAAGCCTACTGGGGCCAAGGGTCTGATTCTGAAAGGAAGACTCGGCTCTGGTACGAAAGGCAACGAAGGAACAGGAGTGGGTTTTTAGTCAGTAAAAGTCGGACACTATCTCCCGCCCCGCTAAGAGCGGGGGATGTCATAAGATGATTTTCCCACCAGAAAAAAAAAAAAACATTTCAGCCTCCGTGGGGCTGAATCTTGCGAACGGCTAGTTCGGCTTTCGCAGGGGGCGCTCCTCAGTGGACGCTATCATGCGCATCCGAGTCCTCATGATGCGGTGTCCTGGTTGTCTTTGGACATCGTCAACGCCTTCAATTCCCTGCCCTGGAGTAGCATTAGGAGGGCACTCCGGTATCACCAGGTGCCCAACTACCTCTGTCGTGTGATCGAGGCTTACCTCCCAGACAGGTACATCATCTACCCCGGTCACCAGGGAGAGTGGAAACAGCGATAGATGTCATGCGGTGTTGCGCAGGGATCGGTACTAGGAACATCGGGTATGACTACGTGCTGCGCGGCGACCTCCCTTACGGGGTCAGCGTGGTCTGTTACGCAAATTACACGCTGGTCCTGGTACAGGGAGAGTCGTACCAGGTGGCAGTCGAACTAGCGAAACGCGTGGTTACGACAATCGTTGTGAGGATCCAGCAGTTGGGACTCGCGGTGGCATTGCACAAGTCCGAGGCTATATGCTTTCATGGCCCTCGGAACGCGCCACCAACGGGTTCCCAAATAACGGTAGGTGGAGTTCACATTGGCGTCAAATCGACGATGAAGTCACCTGGCACTCAACCTCGATAGCCAGTGGAATTTCGAGGAGCATTTCCAACGTCTGACTCCCAAATCGGAGCGGGTTGGGCGAAACCCACTGCCACGATAAGTCGCATCATGGCCGACAGAGTTGGACAGGTGGAATGGCGACAGCGTCTATCGCAACCCAGTGCTGGGCACGCCACAATTATGGCGATAAGTCCCCTCTTTAAGGAGTGGCTGGAAAGACAACACGGCGTCCTCATCTTCCGTATGACGCAGGTTCTAACCGGACATGGTATGGTTCAGAAGGTTCCTGCACTGGATTCGTGGAAGAAACGCTTGGTTGTCACTATTGTGTGAACCGCCCGGAGGAAATTGTGAAACATACGGCAGAGGTGTGCTCTGCTTGTGCAGAGCTCCGCCGTGTCCTCGTGGGGGCCATCGGTGCCAACGACCTCTCTCGCCGGGCCCTGGTACAGGTCATGGTCCGGAGCGAGGAGGAATGGCAGGCTGTGGCCTCCTTCTGCGAAGCAATAATGCTAGCAAAGGAGGTGGCCGCACGTGCAAGGGAACCGTAGGTGCAGGCTTGCGATCTGCACATAGCACACAGCAGTCATTTGCTTAATCTTAATGCCAACCGTGCCGTCTTTAAAGTTCAGCTGTTGAGGCGTGATTGATAAACGAGCATCTTAAAGACTTTCACATTTATAATATCACTTGGATATGTTATGGTCTGCGTCTCGGCTCGAGTAAGCTACCCTGCTCTTTTGATAAAGGGATTGTGTCTACGATGACAAATGGTGTCCTCCCGTCTGGTAAAAGGTAAAATGTGAAAAAATAACGTGAATGTGAGAACACTGTTGACTCCGCGGATTCATAGAGTACTGTCTATTTCGATCCCATGCAAACACACAAACTTTCGTAATGTAGATGTAGGTCATCTATAGGTTGATTAAATTTAATTCATTTAAAAAAAAAAATCTTGTAGGTAGGCCTACATAGCCTACCTACAAGGTACCCATACAAACTCTACCTACAATATACTCATACAAATATCTATTTGTAAAACGTTAGCTGCTAGTGTAAATCGACGATGTGGAACCATGGTGGTTTCCTATGGAAAACATCTGGCTGAAAACTACATCCTTTAAAAAATAATTATTTTTATAATATTAACGGATAAGAGTTAAAGATTAAGTGTCGATTATTAAATACAGTTTAGCTTCTATCAGCCGCATACAGTAACGTAAAATTGTGAAAGGTCATCATAGCGTTCGTGGTGGAATAGCACTGACTAAGTGGTCAGAATTTCATTAGCATACGCAAGATAAAAGCACATTTATTATTTATTTATTGTATGGATAGGCTCGCGTTTGACGTTTACATCACGTTTCATCTCACCTGATGAAAAGTGATGATGTAGCCAACGATGGAGCACGCTTGCCTAGAAGCAACCTGTTCACTCTTGACTTAAAGACCCCTAAGTTATAGATATAGCAGGAAACACAGACTTCGGCAGGGGATTCCACTCCTTAGCTGTACGCATAATGAATGTGTTCCCAAAACGCTTTGTACGTATGGATGGTATGTCCACCATGTACCGGTGGCGCAACGCCGTACGTCTTGTGGTCCGATGATGGAACGGACTTAGTGGAATTAAATTGTGCAATGCCAAAGCACACTCCCCGAAATGTAAACGATAGAAAACCGACAGGCTAGCAAATCGGCGTCGATGCTTAAGACTTTGGGCTTTTGTTTTCATTTCATGCCCGTTTACCGCGAAAACTGGATTCAGGCGACAAGCTGAACGGATGCGTACCCATCTCTACACAAAACTGATATTTTCTATGGACAAAAGCAGATTGAGCTGAATAAAAGTAATTAGCCCCTAAACGAACAGATCCGCTTTGTATGGTTTTGGATTGTTTTCATCAATAAGAAGTGCCAGTCCTTCCGTTCGCTACACATAAGTAATCTGTCATTATGCTATATGTAGCTACATACATTGTCACAAACAGTGGCGTGCCTAGGGTTTCAAAATAAGGCAAGCCCAATAAAATTTTAACCAATTTCAAAAAAAGAAAGTTCAGTTTTCGACTGAGAATGTAGGTACCTACGTATGTATCATCGCAATTTTCTCATAAAGTACTGGTTAGGTACAATAAATTAAAAGTGAATTCATCCATCTTCTTCTTTCCTCTTCTTCAATTTCACTCTTGCTTGTCGTGCGGTGAATGTGGTAACCAAAGCTCACTGAAAGCATGCTAGTGCTAGATTGAATATAATAAACATATCTGCAATTGCATACCTCCGGTGGCTTTAAAAAAAGCCGTTTGGTTTGCTTCATTGCTTGAGGGAACAAAGTTATGGTAAGTAGTTGCTTGCTTTGTAACAGGACTAACGGGTTACAGACAAAAACAAAACAGAAAGTTACAAAACGAAAGTTAAAAAATAGCTAGATAAAATGTAATAAGGAATTTAAATGAATTATTTATATTCTAATTGGAATCGTCTATTTTTATTAAGAAATGATTTAATTACATCAGAGTAAAATGTTGGTGATCGTTTTAATTCTACCAACAGCTGTTTTTCAATAGCTATCATTGATAATTCGGAAAGACGCTCTTGACCTTGTGTATTTCTCATGGATACGTTTAAGAGACGAAAAAGCACGTTAAAATAGTTACAACAAGATACGCTAACTTTAACAGCTTGAATAAATATGCAGCACCAGCAATACAACTTAATAGTGTGCGAACAGCCAACAATCCAACTAGTTTTATACACTGATCTATTTTTCGTTTATGCGATTTACTAGTCTGAGAAATACACAGATTAGGCGTCGTTTTTAATTAAGAAATTAACTGTTTTTTCTGAGCAAAGTTTAAAGATTTTACCTTATCTTCGCCAATCAAAACTAGAACGCATTTTAAATCCTCACAAGGTACAATTGCCTCCATTGTTGTAGGTAAGTCACCAAAACAACTGTATCACTGAGAAAATCTAAGAAAACACGAAAAACAACAAACAACAAAAAACAAAAAATCTATTTTCCACTCAAGTAAATAAAACTGAAGTGAGTTGCAAACAGAGTTGCAGTGTTGTCATTTAGGCAAAAAAAGTCGCCAGGTATATGAAAAATCTAGCAAGATGTCGCAAATTTTTTATTTTTAAGATATTGCTTGAATATTTAATTTCATTGTTTTAAAGAGTCGCTAGTTTTATTGTTGCTAAATCTTAAAAAAAGTTTCCAAACTCGTTAAAAATCTCCAAGATCTCACAACGTTGCTAAAACGGCAACACTGCAGAGTTGGCAATGTGACGAGGTCCGCATACGCAAGCAACTTCATACGAATGCCCGGCTTAAATCTTCCATACTGATCGATTTGTAGACGCAAGAGGTCCTAACTCGTTATACGGCACGTCGCCATAGGTGCGAAAGAGACAGATATAGTATTTGAAAGCCCGGCAAAAGCCGGTGCGTGTAAGCGAGATAGCTATATGTAGATGCTGCAAATGCGAAACTCTGCGCGCGAACAATTGCGATGTGTAGTAGTGTGGCATAGGTAGGTACTTTGTGTTATTTTGATAAGAATTAAGCGCGCGAACTTTTAAATAGTTCGGGTTTGATATTGATTCTCTATCGAGCATTTTAGTAAGGCATGCCGGGCTTCTCGGCATGTATGAAGAAACCGCCACTGGTCACAAAGTCCAATCATGTGGCAGTAATCCCTTTGTCTGTATCGTCACTGAAAGGGCGAAGGAAGAGAAATTTTAAGTCCAAGCACGTAACTTATTGTTGTATGGGACATAAAAACCTTCACAATATATAAGTATTTCACTTATAAAAACTCGACACTACTTATCCTGTCGAGCAATAAATATGGCATTACGAAGCTTTATAAAAAAAAAACTCATCAATATAGACTTGTAGAACGCTGTCTCCTCATCATCAAATAATACCTCCTGCTCAGGGTTGACGGAAAGTCACACTTTTACCCGGGTCTATTCCTTATCGGACGACGAGCTACCCATTGCTCGCCGTCCGTAAGCTCGCGCCAACGGTGGACGTCTTTTGTGGCGGCTGCGGTGTGAAGATTATTTCTCCCCTACGCTTTCTGCTACCTTCTTTGCTTGCGTTACTACTTCGCAGAGGGAGGTGATGGTTTCCCGTACCTTTTCGCTTTGTACCATGGCCTGGACCAAGGACTGTTACAGATACCTGTGTGATTCCTTTCTAAAACTGAATATTATGTAACATTAACGCTCTGTAGGCACTCAGAGCGTTAATGTGCGAGTTTGATTCACATTAAGGCCGTGTTCTCACTTGGTCGTGACGACAGATAATCGTTTCAGTTTTAAGTGTCATGGTTATATATTTAAATGGAGGTGTCGACATAAAGGACGTCACGATTTATTGTCGTCTACAATTTTTTGCGGGTTCTACAGATTTTCATGATATTGGGAACGGCTAGCACGAGAGTTGAAACGATAAAAAATTGTCAAGACTAAACCGTAACCATCAATCATATGTCATTGTTGCGACTTATCTGTAGTGGCCACGACAAACAGTTGTTATAATAGGTAAAGCTAGAAACGATAGTCATCCGACAATGTTACACTATCGACACGTTTATGACGTTCCGCACTGCGATTGGCTCAGTCCAAGCTCTTAACCAATCAGAGAGCCAAACATAGTAAGCGTTTTGGTCGCGTTAACGCAAAAACAACATGCACTCAGCGCGAGAAGATTCGGGATTAAGAACCTTAATCCTTTGAAACAAAGTTCAGATTTATTTGCACATGAAAAAGCCATTCTGAATTCAACTTAGTAACCATATTAATAAAGTTGACGGTTCAGTAAATTCTAGTTCTGTGGCGGTGTGGTATACAATTTCTATAAGAATTCATCTCATATCGTTCCAACGTCATGCCGGTCGAATTTATTACTTTTCTACTATTGTAGTTCGACTGTACCTTCAACAGATTTTAGCTGAGTCATCTATGATTTAAGGAAAGTGGTCTTTTGTGGAGTATCTTCACCATTTAAGCGAAAATCTATGATTTTGAGGTTATATTTTTATATTTTACTAACTGAACTGGCAAATGTTGTTTTGCCGTATTGTTATTCGTATAAACTATCGAAAAAGGAGAGTGAGGGCAGGAGGGTAAAAAATAGTAAAGGGTAGCAAGGGTACCGGATAAAATGGTTGAGCTGAATGGGGCTGATGCACGCGTCATGCTTGTGAACGGTTGCCGTCATACGTTAGCTCAAACAGTAAAGTATAATTTATTTGAAGTACATTAAAAAGAAGGACACAAAAATATTTAAAAAATAATGTTTTTGATTTAATTAATTTAAAAAAAAAAAACGAACGGTGACAAGATTTTTATTATCCTCAAATCTATACATTCTATAAAAAAAATATTGGAAAATAAAGAATAGAAAACAAAAAATATAATATAAAAATGACATCTTTCACTCAGTTCATCCATCTTGTCTTGTCTAGTCTTTCTCCTACTCCTAAAGTCATCCCAATTATACCCAAAACATTATTCATGACATTTCTCATACTCCAACAGCCAACAGCACTAGACTCGCGTGGTGAATGAAACTGTATACGGCCCGTTCGCTCACCTAGAGAGGAGGCCTGAGTCCCAGTAGTGGGAAAATTACAGCTGATCATACTTTTTTTTTAATATTCCACAACTATCACACAACGCCATCTAGACCAAAGCTAACAAGAGGTTGTGTTATGGGTACTAGACAACTGATAAACATACTTATATATTTCTAAAAACATACATGTTATAGATAAATTACACTCAGACACAGAACAAATGATCGTACTCATCACACAAACATTTGTCCTGGGTGGGAATCGAACCCACGACCTCCGGCATAGCAGTTAGGGCCACTAATCACTAGACCAACAGGCCAGTCACTTATTTCACATATTCATGCAAAACGTCGAAAATTGATGAACAATAAAATTCAATAACTTTTAAAGAGATGTGTTTTTTATTGGTTTTGTTCGTAATTGTTTTCCTTATGGTTACAGCTGAGATTTGTTTTATGTCAGCGATGCCATAAAGTGTAGAACATAAAAATTGTTCCACTGAGATGTTTGGATGTTTTTTATGTGTATCGTTTCACTATTTTTTCTTATCAGGGTAATCAGGACGCCATGTTAATCTGAAGTGCCACCATATACGTAATAGTAATTGTTTCTATGTGCATTACGAGTAAGTGAGTGTGCGTGTTTTTTTTTTCGTTGAGAATATCAAATAATGCCGCTCTTTTTTTTTTAGGTGGGAAATCGTCTAATAAGATTGCCCACCCTTGAGCGGAGCGGGCGTGTCAGACTTTTACTGACTAAAGCCGACTCCTGTTCCTTCTTCGCCCCCGTTTCGTCAAAGTGAATCACACACATCACAATCCATGGCCCCGGTAGGTTTCGACTCTGCTGGTCTCCTACGGTTTGCTGACATCTTACTTGAGGTACGCGTGCAACACTACGCGCCGTCGACGACTTGAGCTTGGCCTGGACGGTTACCGGACGAGCAATGGGTGGCTCGCCGTCCCCACCCATTGCTCGCCGTCAATGCCTACCGCTCTGCTTACCACTACCGCCGAATGGCAGATTTTTACTGACTAAAAATCACCCGTGTCCCTCCTGTTTCCCTTTGTATTCCAGGGCCACGGTAGTGTTGCTATGCATTTGATTTTTAAAGTAACTCATACAAGATCCGCGTGGTGGATTACGGCCCATATCTTCTCTTAGAGTGGAGGGCCTGAGTCCCAGCTGTGGGGCATTATGGAGTTGAGTATAGGACTATTCCTAGCATCGACAACGGGTTTCACTGATGATGTTTTGGGTATAACTAAGATGACTTTAGGAGTAGGAGAAAGACTAGCACCCCTAGCCAAGTTACGATCGTTTCGTTTGCTTCAAATGCCTCGAGGAGGCCACGCCTCCGATTCCTTTGTTCTGACGTCATTTCAACGCTTAGTCATGTGGTCAGAACAAAGGAATCAGAAGCGTGGCCTACTCGAGGTATTCGACGCAAACGAAATAATCGTAACTTGGCTAGAGGGGCAGACAAGACCTGATGGATGAACTGAGTGAAAGATGTCATTTCTATAAAGGGGGTGATGAAGACAAATAGAGAATTATGGAATTCTGAAAAGGAACTCGGGTGGGTTTTAGTCAGCAAAAGTCTGACACTCCCTCTCGCTGCCCCCAGACCGGGAGGAGTTTAGATGAGTTGTTTGATTTCCCAGCTCATAAAAAGGGCAAGAGGCTAAGAATAATTAAAGTAAAAAATTATCCCAAGCGAACATATTCTCTGTATAAAATGTATTCTATGTGCCATTCCGGGAAATGGTCTACCCGTGTGCCAAAATTCATCGAAACCTTCTTATCAGTTTCAGCGTGCAGGAGTAACAAACATACGCACGAGCTCATAAACTTTTCCTTTATCTATATGTATAAAAGGAGAAAGTGACCGACTGACATATCAACGCACAGCCGAAACCATTGGGACTAGCAGCGTGAAATTTTGCAAATGGTTTCCTATTATGACGTAGGCGAGCACTAAGAGAGGAATTTCCAAAATTCACCCACTAAGGGGATGAAACGGGGCCAAAGTTTGTATGGAGAAACCTACTTGAAGCCGCTGGCAGAAGCTAGTAATCTATATATATATAAAAGGAGAAATTTACTGACACACAGCCTAAGACTAGGAGCGTGAAATTTTGCACAAAGCTTCCTTTTATGACGGAGGCGAGCACTAAGAGAAGATTTTTCAAAATTCACACTCTAAGGCGATGAAACGGGGGTCCAAAGTTTGTATGATGAAACCTTAATTCACGCGGGTGAAGCCGCTGTCAGAAGCTAGTATATGTATAATGGGAAATCAAAGGAGACTTTAGTATAAATTTTATACCTAGGTTCCAAAGCTATTTATAATATTCTTACATTGATTCTCATATATTTAAATTTTTAAAGAGCTCCCTAAACTGTGTGTCAGATAATGTTAACGTATTTGAGAGACATGACGGGCAGTCCACATCTCGGTAATATGTCAAATTCGGCATATCAATATTCAGTGGATGTTTTATTTATATCCAACGCTTTCTATAGACAAACAGAGCCAGTACCTACTTTAACATTTCAGAAGGATAGAGTAAGTAAGGATTTTTGTTTAGGTGGGAAATTTTCCAATGACCTCTTTTGCTCCATCGTGTCAGATTTTACTGACTTAGACCCATTTCTATGTTTAGGTTTTTTTCTCAGAAGCGAACCCATGGCCACAGTAGGCTTCGGCACTGTTTTGCCGCTACGGTTTTGCTAACATCTCCTTGAGACGCGCGTGGAACACTACGCACCGTCGACGACTCGGGCTCGGTCCGGATGTTTAATGGACGTCCGGATGGCGAGCTACCCATTGCTTACCGTCCGCAAGCCCACGTCTACAATGGTGCGTAGTGTTGCACGTGCGCTTCAACAGGATGTCAGCAACCATATAGGGGCCCAGCAGGGTCGAAGCCTACTGGGGCCATGGGTGATGCGAACGAGAACCCCGGGGCACTAGAACGAAGGTAAAGAAGGAGCAGGAGTGGGTTTTAGTCAGTAAAAGTCTGACATGAATGGCGGTGGATGTCATAAGATGATTTCCCACCTGAAAAAAAAAAACAAAATCTTTAAGTGAGATGCGGTAGAACTTCTAAACTACAAGAATATGCGAGGTCAATCATCTCTCCAACAAGAATAACACTCCTTCCACTTAAGCGTGAGAAAGTGCCTCAATCTACTTATCTTACGTTACAAAGTAAACCACTTAAGTTAATCACAGCCTATAGTAGCTCATCTCATGTTTAACTTAATGTTCACTTGATAAATATAATTACTTTAGCATATATACACTTATAATATATATAAAGCTAAAGAGTTTGTTTTTTTTGAACGCGCTAAATTGGTTCGAATTGGAAAAGAGTTGAATAGCTGATTTCCGCACGAGAACCAAAAGAGTTCGCCAATTTTGCCCGAAGAATCGCCAAACTGTAATGGCAGTGGGTAGGGCACATTGTTCGTAGAACAGATGGTAAATGGGGCGAAAGGTTCTGGAGTGACGATCGTGCTCCAGAAGAGGTACCGTTGGAAAGCCTCCCACAAGGTGGGTCGAAGACCTGGTAAGGATCGCGGGAGCGGATCAAGGTCGCTTTCGTTCCCATCGACCATCTATTCTCCGAGCAATGTGCCCTGCCCACTGCCACTTAAGTTTGGCGATTCTTTGGGATTCACGGTAGTGGAACAGTAACCTAAGAAGCGGGTGACATCGCCGGGCACAGCTAGTCATTCATACCCGCAAGGGCCACGGAGCATTCCGGAGAAGTCCTTGGATAATTTCCCACGTCACAAAAAAGCTAGTCATTCATAAAAGGAAAATGCAGAGTATCAAAAAGAAATCGCATGAAATTACCTGATTGTAAGCCTTTTAAAATGACTACGAATTAGGATTGTAAATTTTATTACCAACCCATACAGTCCAGTTTGCATTTCAAGTCAAATTATTTTATGACCTTTTATGAAATCAGAACATTCAAAAATAAATTTTTCCGTCTTGCTTTCAAAGTTGATATTAGCTTGAAGTATAAAAATATTCGTAAATAACCCTTATAATGACCTCGGTCGTTTGGAAGCCGGGTTTCTTATAAATCCGTTGTGTTGTGGTTTGACGCGGCTTTTCGAAGGCCAATTATGGGGGGAGGAGGGATGGGGGTTAAAACCTGCGTTATAAAACTTGTTATAATAATATTCGTTATTTCTAATATTAATGTGCATTGTGCTAGTGTTGATGCCAATTGTTATCATCTAGCTTCTGATATTGCTAAAGTTTTTTGTAATAATATTATCATTTGAGTGTAGTTTTACTGTTTATTGAGGGGAAGTATACAAGTTTATTATTTACAAAGTTTGCGTTTCTTAGTTTTACGAACTGACTTTTTAAAATAGGTATTAGTATTTTTGTTGGTTTAATTTTTTAACCGACTTCTAAAAAAGGAGGAGGTTCTCAATTCGGATGTTTGTATTTTTTTTTATGTTTGTTCGCGCATAACTTTGTCGCTTGTCAACCGATTTGAAAAATTCTTTGTTTGTTGGAAAGGGTATACTTCCCGAATAGTCCCATAGTCACCAAGTCGGGACCTGATGATGCAATCTTGGCGAAATCGAGGGAACTCCTCAAATATTATAGGCAACCATATAGTGATATTGGTATTTTCATCGAGAACTTATGCATTTACAATCAAAAAATAACATTTCATGTCTGTTTATAAGTGTCGCAACTAAAAAGTGTGAAATAAAAAAAAAATTACAAAAAAATATAACCGACTTCAAAAAAAAAACACTAAAAGGATCAAAATAACTTTAATTTCGGTAGTCGGTGTTAAATAAAATACAAATAATACTGAGAAACACCGACTTCCGAAATTAAAGTTATTTTGATCTTTTTAGTGTTTTTTTAGTGAAGTCGGTTATATTTTTTTGTAATTTTTTTTTCTAGTTTCATAAGAGTTTTAATTTCACATTATTCTGTACAAAAATAGACTAACTACTGCAGTGACAGTTATAATGGTACTACAAATTATGGTTTACCATATTCATCGCTCTATTATTATAAAAACGAAAGTTGTTGTATTGGTTACCTCTTCATGTTCGAATGGCTGAACGGATTTCAATGAAACTTGGTACACGTGCAAAATGCTTCATCTTTATTTTTCGTCTTTTTTTTACTGAAAAAAATTGATAATGCAAAAGAACCTGTTAATAATTTAACTGAAATAAAAGCTCGATACAATTATTTCAATTAAATTATAAACAATATAAAATAATTGAAATAAATGCATCAAGTTTGAATCGCATTCAATATTACAGAGTTTTCATCACTGTATTACGTATATAATGTTAACCTTCGAATGTAGCATAGCGCACAAGTGCTGTCACAACATTTATCAGTTAGCCCATATCAATAATTTATGACTACTTTAAACGTAAAATTAAATCTCCATTATGCTTAATAGCTTTTATATCGAAAACAATCAGAATGAAAGTTTACATGTTGTGGTTGACATGACCTGTTATGCATTATTTAAATGAAAATTTAAATTACTTTGTAGGGGTTTGTCGAGGAATTAATTAATGGTCTGATAGTAAAGTATCAAGACTATAATGGCTATTATTAAAGTTTGAAAGTGAACTTTTGAATGGTGTTGGCAAAAAGATAGAAAGAAAAAAGATTGCTTATTTTGTTTTTACACACTTGTGTGTGTGAGTTTCTTTTTAATTTGGTGTTAATAAATTGACTTATTAAAAAAAAGCTATTAATATCATAATCGATTTTTTTCTGATTACTAGTAGTACTTCTAAAAATTATAATTATATTTCTAATGAACAAAAAAAAAATTACCTTTTCGTACTCTTGTCTAATGTTATTTGGGGTCAGTGCAAACGTTTTTTTTCTTCCATTTGACATCTTCAGATAACGAATATTATTGCAGTTTAGACTTTTCAAAGTTTCTATTATTGTCTTTGTAGAAAGGTTTGCCAAGTTAATGAGTTGAATTTTCTGTTATCTGTGTATAGCTGTAACTTAGAGGGCTGGAGACCTTAAGGACAGTGGGCAGAGTTTATTGCTCGCAGAACAAATGGTCGATGGGGCCGAAAGGCTCTACAGTGATGACCGCGTACCGAAAGACGCAGCGTTGGAAGGCCTCTGACAAGGTGGACTAATGTCCTGGTGAGGGTTGAGGGGATCCGATGGATGCGGGACGTACAGGACTGGTCGTCGTGGTGACATTTGCAGGAGGTCTATGTCAAACAGTGGACGTCTTTCGGCTGATGTCATCACCAAAATTTGACATCTTGCACACTTGTGTGTATGTAACCTATGTTTACAAATAAAAAAATCTGAATCAACGTCAGGAAGTGTGCTCCAACGTCGACCATATTATCGCTTACCAACAGCTGAGATAGTGATAAAATGCGAGACCATCAATAAAAAAATCCAGGACATGTGCAAGTCGGACTCGCGCACTGAGGATTCCGTACAAACTTACGTATAAAAACAGTTCAATTCCCAAGTAGACTTAAGAAGATTTTTCCGAATCACAATTTTTTTTTTTTTGTGATGTGAATTTACAGTTTTTAGATTTTTTCTTATATTTATGCTATGAGACTTCTTGCCAAATTTAAGGATTCTAGGTCAACGGGTACCCTATGAATTTTGAATCCCTTGAGAGTGTTGAAACACACGTTTTTTGTGACATAAACGGCCGTATCTTTTTTTTCGTTAAGTCAGAAGTTTGATTTTTTCAAAGCTGCAAAGAATTGCAGACTTAAATATATGGTTTTAATTTCAACTCCATACCTCCACGCGTTCCCGAGATAAAGGGTCTTGACAGGCAGACAGACGGACAACAAAGTGATCCTATAAAGGTTAATTTTTTTCCTTTTGAGGTACGGAACCCTAAAAAGACTGACCATGTGCTTAAAATTCTACAAGATGGTCGCTAAGCTTTACTTTATAAGATATATGTGAAGAGGGTCATCGAAATATTATCTTATAAGCTTGAACAACGTGGGTGCTGATCAGCGGTCAACGGTGGGCGTATCTAAATAGCAGTGTCCTTTTGAAATTGAACTTTGTTTGATTTCTAAAGAAACTTTTAATCTCTAAATACTGTGGGATGTTGGGTTTAGGATTAGTGATTTAAGATCAATTAATCATTGGTCTGCTGGATGCGAGTTTAAGGGATCGGTCAAAGTGGGGGCGAACAATAAATGTCTAAAACCATATGATGAATGGTTCACGAGCACTCTGTTACGCAAATATATAAAAGAATAAAATATTATAATCCAATATATAAAAATCTCATGCCAAAGTGTTCGTTATCGAACTAGAAAACGGCTTGACAAATTTTTATGAAATTTTTCGTAAGTATATAGTAGGTTTGAGAATAGGCACTTTTTTACTCTCCTGCCGGGACTCCCATAGTATATTTTACTAATGAAATAAAAAAGAATTGTAATAGAATAGTTTGTATGATAAAAATCTTTCTGTGCAAGATAGCCTAATTCAAGTTGAATAGTATGGTTTTGTGCTACTGTAGTATTGAATATAATGACCATTATTTATTTATACGTAATATTATAAGCTGAAAACTTTGTTTGTTTGAACGCGTTAATTTCAGGAATATGAACGAATGAATAAAAAAAAACGATGAAGGCTGTAGGCTAATATAACATCACACTACGACCCATGGAAGCGGAGCCGCGACTAAAGACACGGGAAAAACTGCGAGAAGAACAAAAATAACCTGCGAGGTTAACTTTGCGATCTCAAAGAATTAAAGTTAATGACCAGATATGAATTTCTTAAATTTAAGCTAGTTTTCATGATCAAACTGGGCAGGTATCCAATCTGACGCGGTACTAACAGTTTTCATCCCGAGACACTTCACAGCTTACCGCTTGGAGTGGGACCAAATGTTCGATGTTGTGATCTTTGGCATAGCGTTGGTGTTGGATTAAAGAAGCTATCAACATGTAGTGAGTATCACGTGTCTTTTTTTACGGGAAATAACAGATTGTCCTACATTCTTTCTTCATTTTTTCAAACTATTTTTAATTTTCTGCATAAGTTATTGTACGAGCTTTCTATGAACAATTTTCAAAAAAAAAATCAAGCCTCTTTTTGATATCAGTGACAAAAATTCAGTCATTTTCAGTCCCTACACTTTGATTGACTGCCCTTTATATCTATCGGAGATCGATAAATCAAAGAATCGATTTCACAGGTCAAGAAAATATATTATTTAATTCGAGCTTTAACTGCGACAAGTTGCTGTGATCGATTCACCGCGTCGATTTTTTTTTTCTGCGTAATGCATATTATTATTTAAAACATGTGAAGCATCTGTTTTCCTCCAGATAATTTTTGTGTGAATGTTTTATACCCGTCATGAAACAGATGTGCACTGTAGGATTATCTGTGACATGCTTTTTAGGACTCCGCGCCAGTACGGTCCATGGGTTGTACGAAAGAGAACCCCGGGGCCCTGGAACGAAGGCAAAGAAGGAACAGTTATGGGTTTTAGTTAGTAAAAGTCTGACACGCCGTCACACTCCGCCCAAAAGCGCGAGAAGTTACTGGATGATTTCTCACCTAAAAAAAGTACCAGCACGGTAATCGACGGACCGATCTTTAGGTAGTCGATCTTTTTACAAGTCGATTTATTACTGAGTTGATTCTATTAACTTTAATTCGAGTCGATTCAGAATTTGTTTTTTTAAGAGAAGAAATGTCATCCCTATTTCAGTCATTAAAAAAAAAGCAAGGACTATTTTAATATCTATCTATTATTGTGTATTTACACATTTAAATTGCATAATAAATTAAGAATCTTCGTGAGGCTTAAACATGCTGATGGTCGTTAGTCACTAACTTTCTAAAAGTGACTCATTTTGTGATGTATCATAGAGCCAGCCTGGTATTTCCATTACACTATCGTTTTTAAATAAGATTGCGTAACTTTCACATCATACGTGACACGTTTCAGTTTATTGTTGTTTAGGTGTTGACTCATGTATTTTTATTGTCAAACTCATGTGTTTTTGTTTCACAACCGAAGTTGGACTATAGTAAGCATCAGACAAATTTACAATAAATTACTTTGACCTTTTCCTAATATATTTGGTTATCTACCCGAAAAAACAAACAACGAACTGTTATAAATTACTAGAAAATGTAAAGGATCGTGATAGATGTTGATTCAAGACAGCTTTATGTCTTTAATTCAGTTTTTGAAATTAAGAATGTCAATAAAAGTGCGAGGGTCAGTGACCGTTATTGCCAGTTTATATAGCGCCTACTACTTTAAAACTCAACTGTGTTGTGTGTCGTCTCTGATAACTAAAACACGTAAATAAAAACTTTTAAGTTAGTATAATATTCAAGTCCCAAGCTGAGCAGAGCTTGTGTTATGAGTACTAGACAACTGATAAACATACTTAAATATTTCTAAATACATACATATTATAGATAAATTACACCCAGACACAGAACAAACGATTGTGCTCATCACACAGACATTTGTCTTCGATGGGAATTGAACCCACGACCTCCGGCATAGCAGTCAGGGCCACTAACCACTAGACTAACAGGCCAGTTCATCATCATCAACGTCATCATTTCAGCCGAAAGACGTCCACCGTTGGACAGATCTCCCCCAGCGTCGCCACAAGACCGGTCCTGTGCGTTACGCATCCATCGGATTCCCGCGAACTTGACCAGGTCATCGGTCCACTTTGTGTGTGGCCTTCCAATGCTGTGTCTTCCGGCACGTGGTCGCAACTACAGAACAGCGTCAGCATCGTGCGTTCTGCGTGCAATGTACCCTGTCCATAGCCACTTAAGTTTGGCGATTCTTCGAGCTATGTCGGTAACCTTGGTTCTCCTGCAGATATCTTCATTTCTGATGTGATCACGCAAGAAAACTCCAAGCATAGCCCTTTCCATTGCCCTTTGGGTGTCTTTAAATCTCCTTATGAAGCCCATTGTAAGCGACCACGTTTCGGTGTCATATGTCATCACTAGCAACACGCACTGATTTATTTATTAATATAATTTAGACTGGCCTTTTGGTCTAGTGGTTAGTTGCCCTGACTGCTATGCCAGAGATCGTGGGTTCGATTCCCACCCAGGACAAATGTTTGTGTGATGAGCACGATCATTTGTTCTGTGTCTGGGTGTAATTGTACCTATATATGCATGTATTTAGAAATATATAAGTATGTTTATCAGTTGTCTAGTACCCATAACACAAGCTCTGCTTAGCTTGGGACTAGACGGCGTTGTGTGATAGTTGTGGGATATTATTATTATAATTTTCATGTAACTAAAGGTACAAAGGCGGACTTAACGCCTTAGACATACGGGCATTAGTACTTATAGAAGACAAGAATATATATTTCAGAGCCGCATGTTATTATACAGGGCTTCAGCAGTAATAACATTATACATCAATGCACCCTGCGTTAGCTCCTACACTTGTTTACGTTGTCGCCGGGAAATATGACGGTATGATACATTATGCATACTAATTTAATCAATTTACTAGTGAATTCTATGTTTCCTATATGATGGGGAAGTGGGCTATTAAAAGTTAGTAGTTTTTTACAGTAGGCTGATAAAAACTAATGTGAAAATTATGCCTTTATTTTTGTGTAGGAAAACATCAAATAACTTCTCTCGCTCTAAGTGGAGCGAGAAGGAGGATAAAAATTTAACTGACTAAAACCCAAACGTGTTCCTTCATTTACGCCTTGGGTTCCAGGGCATCGGGTTTCTCTTTCAGAAGTTAACCCATGGCCCCTGAAGGCTTCGGCTCTGTTAGGTCCCTATGGTTTTGCTAACATCTTTTTTCGTGCCTTCGACGACTAGAGTTCGGTCTGGACAGTTACCAGACGGCTGGACGGCGAGCTACCCCTTGGGAAGACTGGTGTCAGATTTATTGACTTCTTACTATCTGTAGCGACTGTCAAAGTTTTACAAATAACAGCCAGAACCAACGTGTTTTGCGAGGCATGTAAGAAATTTAGTACTCGTATGTTAATATGTTCACCCGTCTACAGACCGATCTCGGCAAAAGATTATAATGATAGTTGAGTGTTTTTTTAAATATGTAAAAACGGCAAGAGTTGCTTATGACCTTGACGCTTCATTGATAATGGCGCGTGTGTTAGATCATTCGGTTTCCTTCAAAATGGTTGAGCTGACTGGAAAAGTAATATTTTAATTTCTGTATTTAGATTTTTTTAGGGTTCCGTATCTCATTCCGATTGTGTGAACAGTGATATGAAAGAAAAGGAAGTTAGTGATAGTATGACGGTTGACAAGATAGAATGGAAGAAAAAAATGTGTTGCGCCGACCCCAAATAAGATGGGACAAGGGCAGGAATGTGATGATGATGATGATGATCTCAGTAGGTAAAAACGGAACCTTTATAGAATCACTTTATTTTCCGTGTGTCCTATTAAGACCCTTATTCTCAGGCGTGGAGGCATAAAGCTGAAATTATTAACAAACACTCAGGTCTGATTCCCCTAGCAGCAGTGAATGTGAAAAAATCAAACTTCTAAATCCGTTTGTTAATCTCAAGATAATGCAGTTTATGCTCCGTTTAGGCATATATTATGACCTAGAATCCTGAATTTGGCATAAAACAAGGTCTCATAGCACAAGTATAGGAAAAAATCTGCAAACTGTTGTAGTTACGTCACAAAAAACAATTCTTTTTACGATTCGGAAAATTCTTCGAGACTCGATTCAGGGATTGAACTATTTACACTTGCCCGGATTTTTATTTTATTTACTTTGTTCTCACATAATAGAAGCGACAATAAATGTGAAGATGTTTGTAATATAAAACATGTTTTAAAAAGAGTATCCCTGGAGTTTCATGCACATTCTTTTCCATAGAGATTTACGCTTTAGAATGTGTAATTAGCATCAAAGTCAAAGTCAAAGCATTTTATTTCAAATAAACCATTTAAAGGCACTTTTGAAATGTCAAGAAGTCAGTGAGTCAGAAAAAATGATGCTAATTGCACATTCCAAAGCGCAGATTTCTATAGAGTAGAATGTGCAAGAAACACCATGGACACTCTTTTCAATCATGTTTTGTAATTACAAATATATCTGTTACATGTTTCTTGTCGCTATCATGTGAGAAACATGTAAATAAAGTAAAAATAAACATCATTTTTCTGACTGACTTTTTGACAATTCAAAAGTTTTCTATTAAATTCTTTGATTCTTAATTCTTGACGATCAACCTCTTCGGCTGTTATTATTTTAGCCACGACTTAAAATATTTGTAATCCAAACATTGCATTAATATAATTGTAATCGTTTCAGTGTGCCCTTGGGTGCAATACAAGGCGTTGTACAGTTGTGGCCAAAATTCTTGAAGAACAACTTACGAGACCAGAATAATTTGGAAGGGTCGATAAACTTTGTTGTTGACAATGAACGCTTAACTCCGCCGAATTCTGATGGCTTGGAGTACGCTCGTGTGATTTAACACTTGTTAAATACTTTATTAATCTTGTTTTAATGTAAACAAATCCAGAATGTGGACCTTAAGCTTAATGCTCGTAAAATAATAAATGTATACAATATGTAACTGGAATAATGCACAATCAAAATAAGAACTGAAATTTTACTTTAATGAACTTAGTTAAGTACAAAGTTAGAGGTGTGCCCCGCTTGGGCAGAGCACCACCGTGTCCTCGTGGGGGCGATAATCGGCGGCAACGATCTCTCGCGCTAGGCCTTGGTACAGGGCATGGTTCGAAGTGGGGAGGAGCGTCAGGCTGTCGCCTCTTTCTACGAAGCAGTAATGCTAGCAAAGGAGGAAGTCGCACGTGCACGCCCGAGGGAGCGGCCTTCACACCCCAGCCGCCGGGATCCCGATCCCGATTTCCGGCCACCGTAGGCGAGCTAACCATTGCTCGCCGTCCGACTGTCCGGTAACAGTCCGGACCAAGCACAAGCCGTCGGCGTCGCATAGTGTACCACGCGTGCCTCAAGGAAGCCTACTGGGGCCATAGGTGATACGAAAGAGATCCCCGGGGCCTACGACTGTATCTTTTTTTTAGTTAACTTAAAAATTTAATTTTTTCACAGCATCAAGGGACAATAGACTTTTGACTATATGGTTGTAATATCAACTCGATAACTCTAAATAAAGGGACTTGACAGACAAACAGACAGACAGACTGACGGACGGACAACAAAGCAATCCTATAAGGGTTCCGTTTTTTCCTTTTGATGTACGGAACCCTAAAAAAGTAGCTTCTACCATGGCTTCGCTCAAGTGAAAATAAAAAACATATGCCTAGTCATTCAGTGATAAAGTAGCATTCCCAATTTTTAAAATCGCTCCAATTATTAATGAGTTTATTTACAAACAAAAATCTTTCCACTTTAAAATATTAAAGTAGATACATATTCCATTCCTTTTTATAATCAAGTCAAATCAAATTAGGTTGTAAAAACCTTGTACAAATGTACACAACAAAATGTAACCAATTAGCAATCAACCGTCCGTTTATCTGCACGTGGGTGTCATAGCAAATTGTGGAACAGTTCCAGTTCTAACTACAAGGCTGGAATAATTTATAATTAGACTGAACTGTCTGGGTCCGCCGGTTTTAGAACGCGGGTGGGTAGTTGCCTGCGTAGTTTTAAATTGGAAATTTTGCCAAACTATTGTGGAAATGAAGATTGTCGGTGTTTAGACTGTTACATAGTAATGGAAAATTAATAAAATGATTGATGATTAGTCTTTTTATAAGTGCCCTGGCATATGACGGCTTCGTTTGTTTGAAATTAGAATAATAATTCCATAGATATCTACCGAGATAAAAAAATAACCTGGGTCCTAATTTAGGCCATGCAATCTATAACCGTTACTTCATCCAAATCCATTCCGTCTTTAAGCAGTCATCGATTCACAAATATTCAAACAAGTTAACGTCCATACGCATCAACGACCTCACAGCCACTAGACGTCTAATAACAGGCGACGTATATCTGTCAATACTTATGATTATAGATCTGATGTCTCAACCAATCAGAACGTAGTACCCCGCTCCCAGTACCTCGGCTAGTTGACAGAATTGTTTTCGTGCGCTAGTTCAAGCATGAGGCATCGCACCGACTTAGCACTAAAGACACATAGATAATATTCCATACCATTTCATGACTGGCCTGTTAGTCTAGTGGTTAGTGGCCCTGACTGCTATGCCGGAGGTCGTGAGTTCGATTCCCACCCAGGACAAATGTTTGTATGATGAGCACGGTCATTTGTTCTGTGTCTAGGTGTAATTTATCTATAAAATGTATGTATTTAGAAATATATAAGTATATTTATCAGTTGTCTACTACTCATAACACAAGCTCTGCTTAGCTTGGGACTAGATGGTGTTGTATCATATTCGTAGAATATTATGTTATTATTGCAGTAGTATAAAACTCTAAAAAAAAACTAAAAAATTTTCTGTTCAACGGGACCAATGTTTGTCGTTACTTGTGAACAAATAAATCTCTTGTAGTCTATTCAAACCAAGAATTCCATTAATGAAATGGCGCTTATTTAAATTTGTGGCGAGACCGTTGTTGCTTTTTGTCATTGTGTGTATAGAGCCTACTTCTCTTTGCTATTGTTGCCTAAAATCTTCTTATTGTCGACAAAAACGAAGGCTTTGTGGGTCAATTGTGGCATAAAAATGTTACAAAATTGATGTTTAAGGCTTTGTTATTTAAGGAATTTGTTTGATGGTGCGTAGTACATATTATCGATGGTTTGATGTTATGTCTGAAGTGTGTTACTGATTTTTAACATAATGATGACTTACTAACATTTGTAGTTTTTCTACATAAAGGGATTTTTTTTTATTGGGTGATATAATCATCTTATGACATCCCCGCTCTTGGGTGGAACGGGAGATAGTGTCAGACTTTTACTGACTAAAAACCCACTCCTGTTCCTTCGTTGCCTTCGGCCCTGGTATGAAAGGCAACGAAGGAACAGGAGTGGGGTTTTAGTCAGTGAAAGTCTGACAGTACCTCGCGCTCCGCCCAAGAGCGAGGGATGTCATTAGATGATTTTCCCACCGGAAAAAAATGGTTTGCTAAAATTGCTGCTCTTATGTTATAAGTTGTTTATTCATTATTATTTTAAAAATAAATATCTCTCTTGGTAGTAAGCCATGTTGACGAAGACAAGCAACCAGTTCACTAAAACGTAAACGTAATCAGAAAATTCAGTGTCGTGCAGACCGTGTGACCTATTTACTTTTGCCATATAAATATTTGTTCCATGCGGGAATCGAACACGCCACACAGTCAATCTGTCAACCACTGCGCCTACCGTTGCGCTAAATAATAGGCCATTTAGGCAAAATCACAATTTCGAAACTTATAATATAACCCTAAAAGTTCGTTCGACGGCGACTCTCAACAAAGTTCAAGGATAATGAATCGGCGCATAGGGGATTGTAGCTGCTACGGCGTAGCAGGCGTAGCTATCTCGTAGCCACGGCTACGAAGTACCAGTGTTTGAATACCACTTTTCAACTTCTTATTTATTTGGTCTTTATTATTATATTTTTAAATATTATAGGTGAATTTTTAAAGTTGAGTAAGTAATTTCTTGGTTTCTTATCAAAATTAAATTTTCTAACGTCGTTTTGTATAGATGATACTCGTAAGTTTTTTTTTTTTTTTTTTAAATGATATAAACCAGTGCTTGACTGCGATCCCACCTGATGGTAAGCGGATATGCAATCATTGATGGTCAGGCGCACTAGTTTATTAAGAGCCTATTCACTCTAGCCTTGAAGACACCTAAATTATAGTTGGACGGGAAGACCGCAGCAGGCAAATTGTTCCAGTCCTTCGAGTGTTTTGAATTTACGTTATTATTTTCTATTTTTGTTGGAGTCTTTACTTACTTCTTCTTCCAAAAAAGACTCAGTCCCAGTTATGATAATTCTTTTCTTTTTAGCACAATATATGTTAGTAAATACGTAAACATTGTTCTGATGTAAAACATAAGCCCTTAATCGCCTTTTCATAAAATCGAAAATTCATAAAATAAACATACATAAAGATGGGCAGAGTTTTCATAATAACCAGTTCAGGGGACGTAGAATCGACCTGCAGAAGGGTACAGGCCAAGCGAATGAACGCTAGCGATTGAATGGAAATGAGTGTGTGAAAGCGAGCTAATATGCGGTGTCCATCGGCGGCTACCGCTCGTTAGGTTTTGCCCAGAGTGAAAGCGCGGTGACTAGGGCGAGTAATTATATCTATTAAGTGGCTATAGAGCATTGCAAGCTGTTGCAGTCTATTGCTAGATATATAGAAGATGTATTTACTCTGAGTAAAACAGTATACGATCGCTTGCTATCGATGCCGCTTTGTTACATCGCGCCGGGCGCCTGTCAATCACTACAATATGGACGCAAACAGTAATGCAGTGGTTTCATATGTGTGATATTTTATGCCCATTTTAGCGCTCACAAAATATTCTCACGTTGAACGAAACCATTGTACTGTATTCTTAATCATTTTTAAAGAACTTCAACCGACTCAGTTGTCAAAATAACCGGAAAAAAGATTTGATAAATACAAATAATAAGCTATAACTGACAATATGAATATGTCAATACAAAAAAAACACTTCGAAGTATCGCCCATATTTTAACTAGAACACGGCGTTCTACGTGAGCAATCTAATTCGCTTGCGGTTGCGAAGCGATCCGACGCGGTTCTCGCAAATTCAACGCGATTCGATGGCGTTGACCTACGTGCGCGCGAAGTCGACGATTTAACTGCCATTTATGTACTTTAGCGTCGTTCGTTCGCTTAGTCTGTACCCTGCGTAATGTCTGTTGGTATAGGTGGTGTCATAAAACGGACACTGGTTTCGGGAGGCGACCCTTTTGGACGTATGACGTAAATAATGTAGTTTTACGAGGCTCTGTGTACGGAGAGTACGTACCTAGGTAGTTAGGATGTGTTGAATTGAGGTACTTGTAAAAAAAAGTGAGCAAATCTGTTTATTTGTTGAGCTGAAGTAATATAGAGTTGGTTTATGGATAAGGAGTAGTTACAGTCGACTGAACATCATGTTCTTTACGAGTAAGACTTTTACCATTTTACATTTTTTGTTTTTATTTATTAAAACTATGGACAACAAAATAAAACACATTTCTTATAAAAAAAAAACAACCGACTTCAATGAAAAAAAAATTACTGAAAAGTGCAAAATGACTTTAATTTCGGAAGTCAGTGTTTCTTAGTTTTGTATCTTCGATATTTAATAAAAAATAACAAAATCGGTCTACAATTGACCGAGAAATCGGTGAACATACATAAAAAAAAATCATTCAGTCGAACATAGAACCTCCTTCTTTATGAAGTCGGTTAAAAAAATACCCTATCCAAAGGCGGATTTAATGCCACAGGGTATTTTCTACTAACTGGTTAGGTTTAGATTGTTTGTAAGAGTTACTATGGCCTTAAAACATAAAGGACAACTGAAGGAACACGTGTGGGTTTTATGCAGTAAAAGTTTTACACTACCCCTATCTCACTTTGGGATAAGTTTTATGATGATATCCCACCCTAAAAAAGAAACATCTTCTACCAGTCGACTTTAATCGGCATTTGCCTTTTTGCGGTGCACGTTTTACCATTGAGTGTAATTACGGCTTCATCATCATCATCATAATTTTAGCCGAAAGACGTCTACTGTTGGGCATAGGCCTCCCCCAAGCGTTGCCACAACGATCGATCACCGCATTCCTGCGGCTCTTACCAGATCGTCGGTCCACCTTGTGGGAGGCCTTCCAACGCTGTATTTTCCGGTGCGCGGTCGCCACTCAACAACCTTTCAGCCCCATCGACCATCCGTTCTACGAGCAATGTGCCATGCCCACTGCCATTTTAGTTTGGCGATTTTTCGGGCTATGCCGGCGACCTGGTTCTCCTGCGGATATCTTCAATCACGGCTTTTATTATACCAAATCCTAAAGCTAGAACGACTGTAAGTGAAAGAAATAAAAGTAAAAAACAAATTTATAATTAACTCGCTGTCCCCCGCACTTTCACCCGCATGTTTAGGTACTGTTCCATTCCCGCCTATAGCCTTTTGCGATAAATGGACTATACTCAAAGAGATTTAAAGAGATACAATAGAGCGGCTATCAGGAGAAATGTTTTAGAAAAAATTTCATCCTATGCTTCAATGACGCCATCTGGCTTTAAATAGCAAACATGCGAATTAAATTTGTCAAAAGTTATTATTATTTAACTATCGCTCGGTAGGTGGCCAGGGGCTTTACCATAATAATGTTAAAATGTCAGTCGTACTAGCGAAAAAGAGTGATGGAGCTATACACCCTATATAGCTCCATCTCTTTAAAAGTTCGGTTTAGGTCGTTAAATTAATCACGTTATGAGCTCCTGGTAGAGCCTCAGTGGAACTGGAACTATTTATAAAAATTATTGAATTCTAATTAATTACTGCATAAATACCAAAAATATTTACGAAAATTAACCGAAGTTAGGTCCAGTCATTTTACCATAATAAGATTTGCAATAGCGTAATGTACCGCTCGGCATATTTTCTCCGAAAATGATTTTCCATTAGTACATAGAGCGGATACAAATACGACTTGACGTGAAGGGGTGTCATACTAGACTAAGCGAATTATGACCACTAGGTAATAAGTAATGGATTACGATTTTGTTCGCTATGTCCTGTCTATTGGTAGTATATATTTAATGTCTTTGACTATAGCATAACATAGCACAGTCGGCCTTATAATGATCCCACTGCTGGGACTCAGGCCTCTTCTCTAGGAGAGGGAATGGGTCGTAATCCACCACGCGGGCCCAGTGCGGATTGGTGGATGTCACATGTCTTCGAATTTTTGGTTCTAGGACATGCCGGTTTCCTCACGATGTTTTCCTTCACCGTTTTAAGCAGTGGTGATGAAATAAATTACACAAAATAATGCGCTTGGCCACCACTGCTCATTACTGTCTTTAACTATACTACACTAAAATAATTTTTAATTCGAACTGGCAATTCTTGAGATTAATGCGTTCAAACTAACGAACACTTCTAATAATCTGCACAGGTCAGTTTCTCTAAATACCATAAACAAACACTCTCAAACAAGTATCAAGTACAAGGAAACAAATACTTCGACACTCTCACACAAACCTTTCAAAGTAAATCCTCTTCCTACATTTAATTACCACAGTTTGTGAAAGTTTACTGAACAAACTAGTAGAGGGAAGAGGCACAGAGGCATTTGCATACGGACATACTTTAGATATATTTATCCTTCAGTTGCCTTCATATAAATTGTATGTAGTTTTCCACGATGCTTTGGTACTTCTGTAGGATTGCGTGTGAGAATGTGTAAAGTCTAGCACACAAGAAGAAGAAAGTATATTTTACACAGTCACAGGTTACAGTTCACATTCACACAAGAGTTCCACTAGGAAGAGACAGAAGGAGCGGTAGAAAGAATACGAAAAGATAGATGGGCGAATAGAAACAAATGTACAATAAATATTTCACTGGCCTGTCTGTTGGTCTAGTGGTTAGTGGCCTTTTTCGGTTGTGGGAGGTTATTGGTTTCCAATATGTGTCCAATAGGGTTTTTGCTTGCCATCAATTCACACAAAAACCCTTAAAATTTTAACATATACACACACAGTTGTGTTGACAAACACTCCCTATAATACTTCACAGTTAACCCAACACCTACACAACAAAAAAATCTACCATTAAAAAAGTATTTTGTTTGAAACGATGCCAATATTTATTCGACGTCGCTTGAAAAATTGTTCAAGCTTAGAAATATTTTACATATTCGTTTTTTATATACTTTGACTATAAAAGGACAAATTTACATACCTTATACTCGTCGAGGCTGCCACTGTGTGACCTTTTTGCGGTAATTTTTATTTGCATGCGAAAATACACAAATGCGAACATGCCTCACGTAGTTACAGGACTTTCAGAAGTATTTTACTGACGAAACCTGCTGGGTAGACTGTACGTCACTCGGTTTAACTGAGCTGATTTAATTTTTGATGTTGTAAAGAGGGTGCGTCTTTAATTCTGATCTTTTTGGTCCTATTTTTTGTTTATTTTACGCTATTTTGTAATTTTGTGATGTATTTTCACTGTTCCCGTCCGTTTGTAATTTAGGTGTTTTCAAAGCTAGAATGAATAGGCCCTCAATAAATTAGTGCGCCTCAACATCAACGATAGTATCACTGCTTACTATCAGGTGGGATCGCAGTAACCATTAGTTCATATCAATATTTTTAATGAGAAAATAAAGGTTGTAATTCTAAGCCATAAATATCGGCTATTTACGAGTGAACATAGTTTTCTCTCTACGATTGACAATCTTGGCTCGGTAATTGGTCCTTGCGTTCTCTTGATTGTGGGACAGGAGATCAGAGTAAGATATACGAAATAAAATATAGTAAGAAAGCATAAATGGTGGCGAATCGTGGAAAATAAACACCTTTTTTTACAAAACTCCTTAACCCTGATCCCAAGGGCCGGTTTCACCATCTATGATTAAGTTTCCAATAACTTACTCGACAGATAATTTCATAGAAATTCTGTTACATTTTTAACCGACTTCAAAAAGAAGCAGGTTCTATGTTCGGTTGAATGTTTTGTTTTATGTATGTTCACCGATTTCTCGGTCTAAGAAGAGGGGGAATATATCAAACTGATAGGATAATGAAGCCTGAAATTAGGCACCGGAACTCTGTAATAAATTAATGTAATCTAACCGTGTTTGGGATTACTAGAATTGTCATGAGATGCACTCTGGCTATAAGGTTGGCTGATGGGTACTTTTTAGTGGTGTCACCATAACTAAAAAGTGTAAAATAAAATACTTTTTCCAAAAAAAAATAACAACCGACTTAAATGTAAAAAAAAACATTAAAAAGTGCAAAATAACTTTAATTTCGGAAGTCGGTGTTTCTATAATAGTTTTGTCTCTTCGTTATTTAACACCGACTTCCGAAATTAAAATTATTTTTAAACATTGAAGTCGGTTGTTTTTTTGTTTCGTAAAAAGTTTTTATTGAACTTATACTAAATGTAGTAGATAGTCAACATTTGAGATACTACACCAATTTTACATCATAATATCCACTAGGAATCAATTAAAACAGCAACTGAACTTCACTCGAGAAAGTCCTTCCAAAAACTAAAAATAGACCTATATTAAGGTCTATTTTTAGTTTTTGGAAGGACTTTCTACTACTGTAATACTGTTTTTTAAATTAAGGACCTGCTATTTAATGTAAACAGTTTATATAAACTAATCACATGCTTATTATTTTTAAAGAAGGTCTAAAGTGTTTATTGGGTTTCAAATAGCATCTATATCGTAAAGGCCCAGCAGGGTCGAAGCCTACTGGGGCCATGGGTAGTGTGAAAACGAAACCCGGGGCCCTGGGACAAAGGCAACGAAGGAACAGGAGTGGGTTTTTAGTCAGTAAAAGTCTGACACTATCTCCCGCTCCGCCCAAGAGCGAGATTTGTCATAAGATGATTTTCCCAGTCAATAAAAAAAAAGCATCTGTATTATTCTCTCCGACCATTCCTATATATGCATATGCATTTGGAATCGGTATAGTTATAGCGTTACCGCAGTGTACCTTAATGAAAAGGTATAGGTATATGGCGTCAATTTGAAATCCTTATCATCAAATATTCTTAACTAGTGTTATGAGTAACTTCATAAAACAAATTTTCATACAATCTCACCAACAGACCATAAAATTTTGTACAATACAGTAAAGCGACCAAAACTACATAAAATATACACAAAGTTGTTTTTTGTTGTTTTTGAGTGTTGAAGAAAATCTAGATTTCTTGAATCTGAATGCAAAGTGTTGGTCAGGGTTCCGTCCTGTGGGAGTAAATTATATAAAGTATGCCTCAAGCTGAGAGAGGAAAGCGGCTTTGTGTTTTCTTAGATCTGTGGAGACAGACTTTTTGTTTGAGTATGTGACGTCATAGGCAGCCGATGACATAAAATATACCCGAGCAGAAGCGGCGCGGAGCGCATCAGACGTGCTACTGGCACGCCACCATCGGATGCACACGTGGATGCGCACGCTTACGACAGGACAGTCCGAAGCGCGGGCGGGACAAGAATAACCGGTGTTAAGTGTGGGCGAGGTGACGAGGAGTGCGCCTGTGCTCCTGTGGCGTGCCGTAACGACGCCTTCATACAAAATGTAGGAGAGGGACGTGATGCAAATCCGATGGAAGAGGTGCGCTAATGGCGCGCCCACGCCCTAGCCTCTTCTGTCTGGCTTGCGCCTTAGGCAGTACTAAAAGACTTGTTCGGAAACAGTTCTAATTCATACAACTATTTATATAATAACGCGTTTTCGCTTTGAGGTGTCTGTCTTTGCGAGCCTTTTACTTCAAATAAGGTTTGCGAATAACTTCGCTTCTTATTATACCATGATTGAAACTCTCGATTTCAATATTACTTTAGAATAAATGGTGTCAGGATAAGTTTTAACTACGTAACGGCTGCGGAGAACGTCACAGTGGCACTATTTTAAGTTGTTTGGTTTTGAAACTCTTGAGCTTTGAATTCCGAGTCTTCATACACTATTTAAAGATTTATCCAAACGCATAGTTGACACACCGCAAGATCTAAGTGATTTTTTACCTTGGAAGAAGAAATTAAGCATTTCCATACTGTTAGAAACCTACCTAAGGACTAAAGACAGTAGATTGTAATTTGAAAAGATTAAAATCCGTAATAGCTACAATGATAATATTCGATGTTGGGAAGTGTTTGGAGTGCGCGCGCGCGTCGTCTTTAGAGATCGGTAGCGAAATGGTCCAAAGGCCCCGTCTTGCATATCGCACCCCTTGCCGACGCTCGCCACTTTCTGTGGTTACACGACTGCAGCCGAAGATTTCCGAGTAGCCGGTGGCACCCGAACACGTACAACATGGTAGTGATGCAACAGAACTCTGCCACTCTCTTCTGAAACTGTGAAAATTTCGCACGCCTTTTCACATGATCTATTTTTTCTTCTGATTCCGCTAGAAAATCTGGCACTTTAGCTCCTAACTTTCTTGCGTTCTAATCTGTTTTATAATCGGTATAATCGATTAATTGCTGGTTACCTAACTGTGAACTTAATCAGTACAGTTTAACTACCTACTGCTACCTCTTATAGTATTCAAATGTCAAAGTGTAAAGTTTTTGTTATCTGCTATCGTGGGATCGATGTTTTCAATGAGAAAACTTATAGTAAAGTCCCCAAGATAAGTTTCGGAACTGCGCCTTTGGGGGATTTGATAAATTGATACAGATTGTGGGTAGTTCAAGTTTTTGTGTACCTGTTGTTAGTCTGTACCCCCAAAGGGTTTGGCTAGCAAATATAATTGCACAACTTCTATTTATCCAAGTATTAATTAGATATTTTTGTGTTTGAAACAATCGTAATTTACGCCTAGAGTTAGAAAAAACTTTTGTTTTAATTTGTTGTAATAGCACCTTTATTTCTGTTTTTCAATACAAGAGCCCGAAAAGGGTCCGATTTCTTTTTTGAGGACCAAATATCATTAAATTGCTTATAACGCTCTAGGTGCAAGGGCCCTTTTAGTGGTTATGTAAATATTAAAGCCCTGAAAAAAGTGACATTCTATCATTCGATCATTAGAGGCACGGTTTTTAAGGGTGAAAATCATCTATTGACTTCTCCCGCTCTGGGCACAGCGGGATCAGACTTTTGTATTTTTTTTTTGTTTAATGGCACGGTTGGCGCAGGGGATGAGCGACTGGCTGCTATGCTGCAAGACGCGGGTCCGATACCTACACTGATTAATGCTTCGAATTGACCACGTGACATACCGATACAAGCGCCTAGCTTGTCAATAACATATTTTATGGTTTTTCGCAATCGTAACCGGTCAACACAGTTTCAAATGTCAAAAAATACTTATTTATTTGACTTTAACATAACATTACAGTCTGAGACCACAACCGAACACATATATGACCTTTCTACTTCTAAACTATTACCAACCTGGAAAAATACTACGAACATACATAAAGAGGTTATTTTTTTAATTATAGGAAAACTAACCTCTAATTATTTAACACCGTGGTTAATAAAACATCATAGAAGTATTAATAACCGCCTAACGGGCAATCTTAATCCCCAATAAGTCATATGGTGGGGTAGTACCATCGATTGCGCCACTCATTCTTGTAGTAGCGAAAGTACTCACGCAAACGTTGCACGTGGCTAACTTACATAGCCTTTAACCATTTTATGGTAGCAACATAAGTGATTTCATTGCACAGTTACTGTAAGCTCAAGTCTTTGAAATTATAAGTTTTAAATAATTGCTTTTTTATAAGTGTTTCATAGTAAAGTGCCAGGGTTTTTGGGTTCTATTTTGATTGTGTTAAGACTTTTATGAATATGAGGTAAGTGTATCATCATCATCATCCTGTCCTTGTCCCGTGTTATTTGGGGTCGGCGTAACATGTTTTTTTCTTCCATTCTGCCCTGTCACTCGTCATGCTATCACTAACTTCCTTTTCTTTCATATCACTCTTCACACAATCCATCCATCTTTTCTAATATGAGGTAAGTGTCAGATGTCTTCATTTAAAGTATATTAACACACGCACGAATTTAGTTCGACGCACCAATACCGTTCACGCAACAGACGACCATATTGGACAGTTGCTTTGCGTACGACGTCAAGTACCGTCTACTAGCGGACCTACGCGAACTCAAATAATAATAATTGAAATGCTTCTCATGCATGAGGTTACAGGTTCGAAACTGGGCAAGCAGCAATGTTAATTTTCCAATTCATATGTTAATACTTTTCTAAGTTTATTTAGGGCAGTCGTTGAGCTCCTTAGTAGTCCTGAGTTGAGTTTTGCGAATACTGACAAATGCTTGCACTGACTGGACAGGTCCACTCAAATCTGTGTGGTTCTTTCTTCAAAAGTCCATCTCACACAAATCTGCATGGTTCTCATGTGATTCGACCATTACATATTTACTGTATGGACTTTAACCGCTGATTTTGGTTCGGTGTTTCTTCTCAGGGTTGTCAATTAGGAAACACTGGCCTCGTCTAAATTAAAATGACGAAAAAAAAAATTGACGTGTGAAAGTGTTTTTTTTTTTTAAACCTATTTGCAAAATAAATATTATTCATCATTTATCGTTTATCATTACTGACACCCCGTGCTTTGAAGAGCACGTAAAGCTGTTGGTTCCGGCTGTTATTCGTAGATCTTTGATAGTCGTTATAGGAAACAATAAAGAGTAACGAGGTCGTCCGAACCCGTGCACGTAAGATTTACACAAACTTTATACGAAAATATAGACTAGTTGCTTCTTTTCCTTTGTGTGTTTTTTTACAAGCAAACTATCGCATTGACACATAGACTGCGTGCTGTACAAATAATCTGGCCAAATGGGGCTTCTTCAAACCCTTCCATAGGACATGCGTCATGCTATGCTGCCCTGCCTGTAAAACCACCTGTACTTTCCAGGATTTTTACGGAGCCAATAGAGCTGTTATTGCTTAATACTGGTCAGATAAAATTTATTTATTTATGCTCACGTCGGAACGCCTTGCAGCAATTATACCAATGGAGCATAATTAGTCCAGAACTGCTACTTCCCAACATCTTTACAAATTATAATTTAAGTTTTTTTTTTATTTATTTATTATTTATTTAAAACTTTATGCACTAATGAAACATTGTATAAAGGCGGACTTAGGCATTTTCTACCAGTCGACCTTAGGGTGGTGCAGAGACAAAACATGGCAGGTGGTGTGTGTTTTTTTCTAGCCTGTTGTTAGTTTGCGCACAACAGGCTAGAGCCTGTTTCCTTCCACTCTCCCATATCACATGAGCCTGCTTCCTACTTTCAGTTTTGGCAAAATCTGTCTATTTCATCGCATCATTTCTTTTGTGGGAACCCGTCTCACTGTCTCGGGGTACCAATTTTTTGCTACAGTTCGTCGGACAAGCGACAAATATGTCCTGCTCACTCCCGTTTAACTATATTTTTATATTTTTTCTTATAAAAGTGCAAATTACGTATCTAAGCCTTGTAACTGCAGAACGGACGGATGGATGACCCCTGTAATACAGGTTTACACAGGGGTAATTGATCATTTATCTTGTACCTCGCCAATTATACCCTAAATTAAGTGTCACCTGTAATTGTGTACTTTTGAAAATAAATTATTATTATTATTTTAATTTGAATGTATCGAAACTTACAGTACTAACACACGTCCTAACTTAGTACGATCAGATCACTTTGTTTTGCTTCCGAACCAAATCAGTTCATCTATAGAGTAGTCCAGTTACCATCTTCATCTCCTTAGATGTTTCCAAACTAACTCGGGGTCGGCTGCCAGTCTAACCAGATACGGCCGTATTATACGTGAAGTGACTGCCTGTAGGCCTCCACAACCCAGTTACTGGGTAATGGCTCCTTAGATAGACTGATGATCCTGCTTTGTGGCGGCTGACTCCATATTATGTTAGGATTGTTTAACTTAATTGTGTAAAGCAATTTTAGTGTTTCTACATTCTTCTTAGTTAGCTGAGCAGTTATAAATAAACTAAGAGACCTAAATGCCAAGTGCTTTGACATTTATTGACCTTAATGGGTCCTTCTACATAGTTTCTGTTATCCTATATCACATTGAACTGAGGGACATATTATATATATATATATATATAACCAGCTCTACAGTAACCCAAAGAGAAAATGTATCAGTCCAAAGTTTAGAAATAAATGGCTATTTTATTAGTATTTCTTTATTTATCGGATTTTTTAAAACGGAATACTTTTGTTGTTTATATATTATATTGACACTTAAGTTTCATGTAGCGAATATAATTTCATGAGAGTATTATTTGAGTCATAAACTCTCGATTTCTGATTTAAGCATTTGAAGTTGAGTATTGCTCAAACTCTACTTTAGCCTGAAAGTCTGTCATAATTTAGCATTTAAGTAGAGTATGAGACGTGCTTAGATTAAAATACTCAAATCAGAAACCCGCCGTAAGAAAATCTAAGTTAAAAGTGTCAAGTGAACTTATATTGCAAGTTAAAGTTACTGCAGGAATGAAATAAACAGAACAGTAACTGTGCAATTTAAGCTAAAGTTACTTTAAGTGAACGGAGCTTATTTATTGTCGCGGAGTAAAATGTTTGTCACAATCTGAGCAATAAAGTCTGTAATGGACAAGCATAGGATTTTTCTTCGTACATTCTAGGTGACTCTGCAAACGTTGTTATGCCACATTAATTAACAAAGAAAAAGATATTTTTTACAAAAAAACGACTTCACCAAAAAAGCACAAAAAGGATCAAAGTAACTTTAATTTGATCAAGTTTTTTATTTGACACTTTTAAGTTGCTATACACTTATAAGTATAGTGCCTTTTTCTGATAACAATTCCAATTAACCCAAACACTGATACATGGTTTTATTATGAAGTTCCCGTGCCTCTTTTCCACCTTCCAGCTCCATCGTCAGATCATTTCGACAGTACCTTATAGCTAAAGTGCATCTCATGACAACTAATAAGCCCAAATACGACGAAGATACATTGATTAATAACGGAGTTCCGGTGCCCATCTTCCGGCTCCATCATCATCATCAGTTCACTTCGATGATACTATTTTCAACATAACTATTCAGAACCATTTATTCATTTATATTTTAGCTTAACTATCTTTCTCCATTGTGAAAATTTCAACTGTCTAACTATCACGGTTCATGAGATACAGCTCGGTGATAGACGAACAGATAGACAGACAGATTGACGGACAGTAGAGTGTTAGTAAAAGGGGCCTATTTTACACTTTAGGTACGGGACTCTAAAAATCGATCAATCCGTTTCTGAGGAATTCGCAAACAAACACTGTGACACGAGATTTTTATATATTGGATTATACCCTGTTTCAGAATTGAGCTTTGAAGTTATTAATATGTACACTAATTTAATTGGTATTAATGAAGCACGCTTGTCTTAAAGTAACCTAATCACTCTTGAATTAAAGACCCCAAGGTTGTAGCTATCAGGAAACAGTCTCCGGCAGGGAATTCCACTCCTTAGCTGTACGCATTATGAATGACATCTCATCCTCAGGGGGTTACTTACTTACTTTCGGGATAAAAAGTATCCTAAGTACTATTCTCATGGGAACTTCATGTGCCATTGCCATTTGAGCGTAAAGGAGTAGTATATGTACATACACACTATACAAACTTCCACCATGATAATATTATGTGTGCAGTGTCAAGCTAGAACTACATTAGAAAGAAGGAAAGAAAACACGTTTATTTGGCACACACACAATGAGATAACCATTATAATATAGAAACTTAAATACTTAAACTTAAAAAATACATCAACATTGTGTGTCTCACGACTGCGCCAAATAGGTCCAGTTCAGCACAATTAGACCGACACAGACGTGGACCACGCCAGATTTTTTATGTAGAACGATGTCGCGTGGCGTGGATCTAGTGTAGCTCTACAAGTCTATTTTCCAAATAAAATGTATGGAGATCGCCGAGCCCAGATCGGCATACATGGCGCACATATGCGCAGTGTATATAATATATCTTTATAAGAGCTTTTGACAATTATTTCCTAGTTATAATATTACCTTTACGGATTACCCTTTTCACAATGGCATAATCGGTCTTTTAATATTTACACTGCTGGGACTCAGATCTCCTCTCTAGAAGAGAGGACGGGCCGTAATCCGCTACGCGGGTCAATGGCGGTTTGGCGGATGGATATCATCGAATTTTTAGTTCTCGGGCATGCTGTTTTCGTCACAATGTTTTCCGTCACCGTTTTGAGAGCAGTGATGATTAAATTACACAAATTAAATGCGCATAGCTGGGTTTGAACCGACGACCTACAACTCGTAAGTCGGGGCAATTACGACTGGGCCACCACTGCTCTGAAGATTTGTCTTTTCACAGTAGTTAAGTATAATTCTTTAAATACTATATTTCTTGGCAATCTTATAAATGCGTAAACAATTATGGAACTTAGTGTGACAAACATTTGTAGTATGCGGCTGAAGTTACTTACTAACCAAGAATCTATTTCAATAATCTTGGTGAATTTGAACATTAGATTTGAACGGGGTCGTTGACTCTTTTCGGCTATTTCAAGAGTTAAAATGGTATTTAAATGGTTATTTTTTGTTTGTTTCAGTCAAAAAGGCGCGGTATGTTTCCATGCAAGGTAAGATATTGTTTCATTTTAATAGTTAACATTCATACATTTTAACTAATACTCGGTTTTTGAATTGAGAATTTGAAGTTAAAAACAGTTATTTCTTATGAAACTTCAGTTCAAAATGATTACAAAATTTCATAGTAGAATTTTCTCAACTCAATTCAAAAACTGGGTTTCCGTGAAGTGACAAAGACATAGTATTAATATTTATATAAGAATAATTAATAACGGGTGCCAAATATTTTTATTACTTGAAAATTTATATTTCGGATACTTTTCATTTAAATCGAAGCAGTACTCAAGCAAACCAAATAAATAATCGTAAACAAGATATAACCCTAAAACCCAAGTTCTATTTACAATTCAACGGACCCTTTGAGTTACGTTGAGCATGTCCAGCGGTCACTCAGACCCCCACAAAACCCCTACATATACGTACATACATTCTAATTTAACTTTCAACACTCATTAAAGCCTTGATTGATCCTATACTAGGAAAGTAGCTATGTCGTGGAATTTCTTTTCATGCGCTACACTACCTTTTGCACCTGCTCGGGGAATTTAAACTTTACTGCTTTTAAAAATAAGGTTCGTTTTCCAGGAGTACAACAGTTCAACACTTACGTGACACTCAAACTACAGAATGTCAAGTCCACGACGGTGACAGTTAAGGGCCCGACTCCATGTTGGGAACAAGACTTCCTATTGTGAGTATTTTTAAACTTTTTTTTTTGCTTTTTGTGTCCATGCAATTATATGTGTTATTCTTTTAAGTTAAGGCTGAGAACTGTGTGAGTATTATTCTTTCTAGTGGTCTAAGAGAGTGGTTTTGTTTTATTTTTTGCAGGAATCTTGTTTAATTAGTGAATATTTAAGATTCTTTTGTAATTCAACTAGTATTTAAGTCTGGGACTTTACCTAGATTCTCAGACGTATTGAATTTTTGGATTGGTATTTTTACTTTTAGGTTATTCTTTACAATACATTAGACTTTTTTTTTTGTAAAATATTAGTTTATGTGCTCTAGAATGTTAACGATTGATTATGACTAAACTATCACATACAAATATGAATAAAGTAAAATTGCTTGTTGGCATCTAAAACGTATTAAGATTCGATATTCGGTCAGTGAAACTCGTAAAGATAAGTGATTTTTTAAATAGAGGAATATTCAAATTTATTCTTTTTTTGTTTAACCTTATCTCCTGGATGTCTCAACTCGGTACAGATTTAGTCTTGTCCTAAGTTTTGAATAAGCATAATAAGCATAATCAGCTTTTTTAATGTTCCTACTGCTGGGACCCAGGCCTCCTTTCTAGGAGAGGAAATGGGCCGTAATCCACCACGCGGGCCCAGTGCGAGTTTGTGAATGTCACATATCTTCGAATTTTTGGTTCTAGGACAAGCTGGTTTCCTTCACCGTTTTGAGAGCAGTGGTGATGAAATAAAATACACAAAGTAATGCACGTGACTGGGTTTGAAACCGTGACCTGAACACGTAAATCGGGGCCGTTACCACTCGGCCACCACTACTCTCAGTTTTGAATAAAAAAGCATAATAGCAAAATCATTAATGTTCTCATTTCAACAAAGTCTTCAATGAAAAACATTTTTTCACTATATAATCTTTTGTCGCGCGGTATAGTATTTACCTATCAAAACCAATCCACAGGATTAAAAAATGACGGAGTTATTTCATTGCGTTTATTAAATTCTATGGCCAGTCCGACTCCATCATCAGACTAGCTCCATGGTACCATAGTAACACATTGCCATCCAAATTAATATTTTATATAGTAATAAGTGTTCTAAATTTCAGCGTAATCGGTTAGGAGTAACTGCTGCAAAACCCATTTGTAACAAGTGACATACATACATTTTGAGTTAAATAAAAACTTCTAAAAACACGTCGGCTCAGCAACTTTACACTTCAGTGCAAAATAATTTGCTCAAAAATATGACTTTCCACATTTTCCGTTAAAACAATAAACTTTACACATAGGTGCAGATATTATTAAATTATTTAACCCCACAAATGCCGAGGGACGAACAATCTGTAAGTGCGACAATAGCTTCGCAACGGGACGTCGTTCTCACTGACGTAGGTCGCGAATGCCTACTTGTCATTCCTAACCGCGTTCTAGGGTTGTATCGGATCCGAAAAGCCTAGGATTTTATGACTTTGCCTCTGTGTTGGTCGTATAGATTTATGTGCATACATTTATGTATGTGGCCTTAAGTGGTAGATGGGTCAAATTGCGTGCATTTTTGTGTAGTGTTATTAGTTCTGACTACAAACGGAGTATTTTTCTTTTTAGGGTTCCGTACCACAGTCGGTAAAACCATTTTGTTGTCTGACTGTCCATCTATCCATCCGTCGTGTATTGCTCATATACGCATGGAGGTGTAACGCTGAAATTAATATCGAATACTCAGGTCTGCTACTCCTTGGGCTAGTGTATCTTCTTTAAGACAGGAATCAATTCAATTTACACTCACTCATTCACTGCTGCCCCCCTAGCCAAGTTACCTCCGATTCCTTAGTTCTGACGTCATCTCAAAGCTCAGTCACGTGGTCAGAACAAAGGAATCGGAGGCGTGGCCTACTCGAGGCGTTCGGCGCGAACGAAACGAGTGTAACTTGGCTAGGGGGGCTGGAGTATTGTATCTAAAGATAAGGGTGTTTACGCTTCATTTATGGCGCATATTCGAATCAAAACCTATAGGGGACTTCCCGTTAATCTGAAATCACGAAACTTGTCAAAAAAAAACTCTATACCGTAAATTTGTAGTTACATCATAAAATAATTACTTGTATAGGTCAGTTTGTTTACTTTGTACAAAACAAAACACGCGATGCACGAGTCCGACTCGCTTTCGACCGATTTTTTTTAGAGTAGACCGGGTGAAATTTTCCGCATTTTTGTGTAAGCTTGACAAGTATTGACACGTTATTCTATTTGTAATTGGCTACCGTGATTGGATCCATTAAATCCAACAATAAAACTCGATCCGGTATTAAAAATGTAAGCTTCCGAAAATGCGACATTTGTTTATGGATGGTCAATATTCCAATCGGGGGCACGTAAGTAGATGGCCTAATGTTTGAGAGGTCACTTTTAGAACTGTCAAAATGTGAAGCCTGTTATAAATTCGTTCCGTTATTAGATGAATAATTATTTCAGCTATTTTTAACTGAGAAAGTTTGATGGGACGGGGTTACTTACTATCGACATTCAATCAGTATAAAAAAGTGGGATAGAGGCGTATAATTCGATCACACTGGCTAGAAAATTAAAAAAGAAATTAAATCTTATAATGTTATCCAGTTTAAAGCCAATATATTCCAATTTGAGAAACTTAAAAAAATCAAGTTTAAAAACGATTTTTAGGTTATTTTTCGACAACGAAGTCACTGTGGGTGTGGTAGAAAAGAAAACAACCCTGGCAGAATATTTATATATAATAGGGGTTAAAGTATGAAATTGTCGTTTTTTAAAACGGGTAGTTTCGAAGTGTTATCTTTGGATTGACTTGGAATTATAAGTTTAAATAAACTTTATATTAAAGGTACGTTATTCTTTTTCAGAAATTAAGTATTTATTGGATTCTTTGTGTTTTGTATTTTCTATAATATCTCAGTACTTGTAACTATTTTTGTATGAAATATGAGAAAACTCGCATTACTTTGTAATATGAGTTCTACCAAGGAAAGAAATAACACTTCAAAGCAACCCGTATTAAAAAACGGCAATTTTATACTTTAACCCCTATTATTATACTGTTTATATTTTATTAGTTTAGTATTTTATTTATGTAAATAGTACACCATGAACTACCTGCGTATCTTTTTCTCCTTCTCCGTCAAATTCATCCAAAGGCAGTATGTAAAAAATCGCTTTTAGCGACAAGACCATCCATTATTAAACCCTATTAATTTTAAGTTCCTAATGTAATTTTATTTTTTATCATCATAAAGAGTATATCTATCTATCATAAATTCATTCTTGTAAACTGAAATTCTAACACAGATTTTATAAAATATTTCTACAAAAACAACACATACATACACAGAAATACATGAAAAACATAACCTACATTTGCCATCGCGCAGTCAGGTAAAAAAAAATAGAAAAAAAAAACAAAAGAGGACAATCTTTTAAAGATTCCGGTGAAAATTTTTCAGAGCAGTAAACTTGAACCCGTACTTAACTCGACGAAAAGAGGAAGTACTTAAACCCTTTAAAACATCAGCTCAATTTAAATAAGAGATTTCATTTCGCTTCATTAATGAGGTACGTTTACTCGTAGTCCAAAAATACCAAAGACTTTGGTCCCTGGTCTTGGGTCGTTTATCTCAATTGTGTCTCAGAACTGGTGTTGCATAGTAAACAGATGATACATCTCATTTTGTTTAGTATTCCTTGCTTGGTGCACAGTGTTACTTGTTGTGAACCTGTGATGGTTTTGTTTATTTAGGTAAGGAATGTAAGAGTGTAATTATTCAACTACATGCTGTGTTGTTGCGCAATAGTTAAGCGAGCAGATTCGATTTCTGTACAGCCAAGTTACAACCGTTTCGTGTCAAATTCCGTTCCCCAATCGGTAATGCCTCGGTGTAAGCAATAAGTAGAAAACGATAAGTTGGTAGCCATGTTGACGCGCCTGAGTCGGCCGCTCATTCTACAATAACAAAGGATGTAGCGTTCAACATTGTAGAAACGATAACATTTCATTTTAACATTTTTAACGATGTGAACGGCTACGAATTTTCTATTCGTTTGTTCTGACCACGTGACTTAACGTTGAGATGATGTCATTCCCATACATTTGATTAGTTTCGATTAGCGTTAACAATTGCAGATTATCAACTTGACTAGAGGTGCAGAACCAGTGTTTTTATGGCTTACAGATATGTATATATGTGTAGAGCCATGTTCTAGAATAGCACATATAATAATTTTTATGCCGCAGGTGTATGTGCCCTCGAGATATTTTTCTACTTTTACTCAGATGAAACCACTAATAACAGCTCAAAATCACCAACAAGCCCCTTTTAGAAAATGCACAGGAAATCTTGATTTTGACAACCCTGTCACTAGAAACTACAATTTGTATTACATATATTAGCATTTCAACCCTCACTGTCGCTTGTTCATTGCATAGCGTTGAGCGTTGTAAAGTCACAATATGCGACCATACGTCATTGTGCTGTGACGTCCGATGTGACACAGGATTTGTGGAGGGGCGAAATTGTGTTTTGTGCAATTTGTATTATGTGTATCTATTTTTAGAACATCGTAGCTAAATTTAGATGATTTTTCACGTTAAAGGAATAGCCAATCCTGACTTTATGAATATAGTGTGATATCGAAGCAGATTGCATGAGTTATTTTTCTTATTAGCGAGCAGACTGGCTAGATGAATATACTTTTAAAGATTTTGCATTTTTTGAATAGGTTTGAAAATTGATAGGAAAAAAAAGAATTGTCGGTAGTTTTCAGTAGTGAAGTGATTTGATTGAAATGTGATTTGTTTTTTGGAGCTAAAACAAATATAAGTTATTAGTGCGACGCCAAGAGATTGTATTCTTTACATCCCGGGGATCCAAGGTGTAACAGAACTAGGCTTCCAAAATAGTGAGCTGTAAGAAAGTGCTACATACTTGTTTACTATTGCAATCTACAACGTCTAATAATACGAGTAACTTAGAATATAATTGCTTGTTAATCTTATAGGCAAGATTGTAATCAATTATTAAGTTTGTGAGTACGGTCAAGATCCCAACCAGCATTTTATTGGATTATACATCCGTCTCCTGAGCACGTTTGCTCTTGAGAATCTCCACTCAAGCCAGCCAATAAAGTCAAGAGAGAGGTGGAAGCTCTGTTCCTCGTCAGTGTTCACTACGGCAGGCTAATAAAGGCAAGCCTAGCCAAGTTATTTATTAGTCGTCCAGGCAAGGCGATAAACTATAAAAGTTTTTTTTTGTAATGATAAAAACTAGTGCTTGACTGCGATCCGACCTGATGGTAAGCAGTGATGCAATCGTTGATGGTGAAGCGCATTCGTTTATTAGGAGCCTGAATAGGGGTAGTGAATACCTACTCTAGCCTTAAAAACATCCAAATTTCGAATATAATCACCTAAATTGTTCTTAATAATAAAAACAGAAAAATACTTCTTCCTGCTCCGTTGCTTGTTCTCAGTTTTGAGCGTTTTAAATTTGCAATTTGCGAAAACACGTCATTGTTCTGTTACGGCTGATATGACAGGATTTGTCGAGGGGTGAAAATGGATGGCATTTATTATTTTGCTTATTTATTTTTGGAAAGTTGTTATTAATTTTAAAATATTTTTACTTTAAAAGAGAGATAGTCTTTATGAAGAAGTCGATCAACTTGAATATTTACAATACAGTACAGTTGTCCGTTGTCCACCATTTAATGCCTTGTTACGATACTGTAGCGGCTATATATTATCTGAATACTAGAATTTTACATATAATAACTGTGTGACTGGCCTGTTGGTTTAGTGGTTAGTGGCCCTGACTGCTAAGCCGGAGGTTGTGGGTTCGATTCCCACCCAGGACAAATGTTTGTGTGATGAGCACGATCATTTGTTCTGTCTGGGTGTAATTTATCTATGATATGTATGTATTTAGAAATATATAAGTATGTTTATTAGTTGTCTAGTACTCATAACACAAGCTCTGCTTAGCTTGGACTAGACGGCGTTGTGTGAAAGTTGTGGAATATTATTATTATTATTATCATCTACCATCTACAAATTCAATAACTGGTTACGCGTTGCCCTTAGTAAAACAGGTTATCATGTTTCGGCTTAAGCAATTCCTGGCCGAGGGTAGTGTGAAAGCGAAACCCGGGGCCCTGGGACGAAGGCAACGAAGGAACAGGAGTGGGTTTTTAGTCAGTAAGAGTCTGACACTATCTCCCGCTCCGCCCAAGAGCGGGTTTTGTCATAAGATGATTTTCCCACCCAATAAAAAAAAAGCCCCCTTAGAATAAAAGTGATCTAATGTCTTTAAAATGTGTAGTATTGATACAAGTAAATTTTTGTGTACAGCTGTCGCATTTCATTTTACAGTAAAATCAAAAGTTACCGATATTTTGACTTATGTCACTTTTATTAAAAACCGTTTTGATGTTAGGTGGTAACGGTAACGATGTGATATCGTGGGACTGATAGTTTCATACATTTTCTAACCAACGATGTAGTACGATTAGGTACTCGAGCCTGCTCATGAATGCTCGATGGCATAACGCATACAAGTAGTTGGTTAACACATTAATAGTGGTATTCATTTTTGTATTATTTCCATTTCTGCAGTACGAGGTATTTACGACCTCGTTTGAAAAATATCATTATGGTGGTAAGGGGCTTATAAGACCCCGTAACGTTTAAGAAACTAAAATCTATTATTTGGTTAAGAGTAGAGTCCTTATGAAACACCTCTTAGTTTTCAAAATTTCTAAAAAAACACCGCACTGACATACACAAAAAATAATAATAATAATAATGAAGAACCTAAATAGATGTGCCAACGATTTCACCACAAGAAATTTGCAAACCTATGCTTAATTTGGAGGATACTTTTTTTCATATCTCTTAAAAGCAGCTAAATCGACCTTTTCTATTTGAGGATTTATTAAATTTTAAACATTTTATTATTTATTTTTCTCAAAATTAAGGATAGGTTTACAAATATTTCGCGATGAAACTGTTGACACATCTATTAAGGTTCTTCATTATTTTTTTGTGTAATTATAAAATATAAAATAGCGCGGTGTATTTTTAGAAATTTTGAAAACAGTAAGTGCCTGTTTAGGTGTTTTAAGGACTCTCCTCTTAAGTGTGGTACGAGGTCAAAGTGGGAGTACTAAAATGCATTTTGTTTCAATAGGGACATAATTTAAAATGGCATCTTATATATTCATCTCTTCTATAAACTAAACCAAATGGAAGTTACGGCCTCTGAAGAGCAGAGAAGACTATGTTTTTCTTAGCCGCACTGCAAGGAAGACACATACGAGGTGTATTAGACCCCTTACTGCACTGAACGTATAAATGTCAACTCAACATCATCAGATAAACGAAACCACCAGCCCCACGGTATCGTGTCGATATTGTTATCACTTAATGTAAAAACGGCTTAAAGGTGCGACTAGTCAGGAATGGGTTAATGCAAACACAGTCGTGTTAGAAGCTAGATAAAGACAGAGATAATATCAACACCATCTTTCTTGTCTTGTCTTGTAACCGACTGAAGACTGTATGTTGACGGTAAGATAGTAATCCAGTGACCATTACTTTGCACCTCGCAGTGATAAAGTAAGATAAGGGACATTCAACAGGTAATACCTAACATGTTTTAATGGAATTCTGATCGTATCAGTTATAACAGAAAGTAATTTGTTTGTTTAGAAGTTACTTAATTAGACGTGTTATTTACTTGTGCCTTTAATTTTTTTATATTTACTCCCTAGCGGTTATTTGATGATTCCCTCCATTAGTATAAGCATAAGTTTAATCAGTCTCGTAATGTTCCCACTGCTGGGACTCAGACCTCCTTTCCACCACGCGGGCCCAGTGCGAATTGGTGGATGTCGCATGTCTCTGAATATTTGGTTCTAGGACATGCCGGTTTCCTCACGATGTTTTCCTTCACAGTTTTGATAGAAGTGGAGATGAAATAAATTACACATAGTAATGCGCCTGGCTAGGTTTTAACCCGTGACCTGCAACTCGTAAATCAAGGCTTTTACCACTGAGCCACAAGTGCTCTCGATTCCCTCCCTCAAAATAAAATTGAATCGTGTGAATCTAAAAGTGTATACGTTACAGTCAAAACTAAATTGTTAAAAACTAGTTTTGACTCCAAGAATATCAATTCCAAAGATACCAATACGAAATTATTATTTCAAAAGCGCTAGCAAACCCAGAAAAGCCTAGCTTTAAAAAAAAAAACCATTTCACAAAAAAAAACGGCGATGGAAAGTCATTTACGAGATGTTTTTTTTGCGTTTTTCCTTAAAGAATTTAGTTGAAAAAAAAAAACAAAAAATAAAGCTTAAGGTTTAGTCAAGATGAATGAAGAGTGTTGCCCTAAAAAGATGACGTACGTCAAAAGCAGGTCTAGGGTTGCCATTGTACGCCTAAATATGAACCTTTGGGTACTTTATTTAATAAGGATAGTAATGCTCTCAGGAATGTGTTTCGTGTGAGAGTAGATAATGGAGACTGCGTTGTATTGTCCTATGTATCTTGATAAGTGGTTGAATAGATCAAACGTGTCTTAAGAAGTTCTGAGTAATAAAGAACTTACATACCTATCTGCAAAATGTTTTTGTTTTTTTGTGAGGTTTAGAAATCATCTACACTAATATTCGACTGGCCTGTTGGTCTAGTGGTTAGTGGCCCTGACTGCTAAGCCGGAGGTCGTGGATTCGATTCCCACCCAAGACAAATGTTTATTTATGTGATGAGCACGATCATTTGTTCTGTGTTTGGGTGTAATTTATGTATAATATGAATTTAGAAATATATAAGTATGTTTATCAGTTGTCTAGTACTTATAACATAAGCTCTCCTTAGCTTGGGACTAGACGGCGTTGTGTGGTAGTTGTGGAAAAAAAAAATATAAAGAGGTAAAGTATGTTTTTGTTTTTTTTTGTTTGTAGGAGGTAATCTCTGAAAGCACTAGTTTGATTGCGAAAATTTTTTCACCGATACAAATCTTTCTATAGGTAAAAAAAATATATTCCTGAGTAACATTTTATGTATGCGGTCGAACCCGTGGGAAAAAGCTAGTCAAATATATATCTTCTCATGTTGGGTAAAAATCCATCCAAAGGTTGTCTGTAAAAAATCGCTTTTAGCGATAAGACCGCCCATTGTGACACGCTATTAATTTTAAGTTCCTATTGTACTTTTATTATTGGTGTACAATAAAAAATATATCTATCTATCTAATTGGCAAAATAAATAAAACTAAAAAGAAATCTTGTTCTCAAAGCAGCATTATCAGGCGTGGCTTTTTTTTTTTAGTTGGGGAAATCATCTAATGACAAATCGCTCTCTTGGGTGGAGCGGAAGAAGATAGTGTCAGTCTTTTACTGACTAAAAACCCACTCCTGTTCCTTCGTCCCAGGGCCCCGGGTTTCGTCCAGGGCCCAGGGTTTCGTCCAGGGCCCCGGGTTTCGTCCAGGGCCCCGGGTTTCGTCCAGGGCCCAGGATTTCGTCCAGGGCCCTGGGTTTCTTCGAGGGCCCCGGGTGTCGTCCAGGGTCCCGGGTTTCGTATTATCAGGCGTGGTAGGAATATCTCGTTATCTCTTTCAAGCATACGTCGCCTAATGGCGGTGACGTCACATTTCAATATGTGCTGTACACACTATACTGAAACTGTCACCGTTCCCTGTTCTGCCTAATTTAAAAAGTTTCTAACTTGATGAATATTTGTTTTTTTTCTGTTTGCAATCTACAGTAATAATATTATAAAGAGGTAAAGTGTGTTTTTTTTTAGAAGGTAATCTCTGAAATTATCAACTAGTCCGATTGATAATAAAATTACCGATAGAAAGCTGCTTTATTCCTGAGTGACAAAGGCTTTATTTTATGTACGCGGGTGAAGCTTCGGGTAAAATCTAGTTTTGGACAAAGTTTGATACAAACAATAAAAAAAAAATTATACAAGTACCCAGTTATCATATACTTACAAACGACCTTGCTCCACTCTGAGCTGGAGGGTTAGTTGATAATTGTACACCTAAAAAAACTATAGATAGATAGAACACTCACCCTTTGCTGTAACTAGCAAATAGTGCGTATATGAGATATTTTTAAGACTCATATAGTAAAACCTATTGATAACTTTTATACAAAAGATTCATAATATATGAAACAATTATTTCGAACGCTATAATACATATATTATGTAATTATTTCATCATCACTGCTCTTAATACGGCGAAGGAAAACATCGTGAGGAAACCAACATATTCTAGAAAATTCGAGGATATTTAACAGCCACCAATCCGCTCTGGACCCGCGTGGTGTTTTATGGCCCTTTCCCTCTCATAGAGAGGAATCCTGAGTACCCAACAGTGAGAACATTATAAGGCTACTCTTATACATAACAAACATCCAAATCTCTATCAAACAAATCGTCAATTCACACAAAGAGGATAACAAACTCAATAAAATATAATACAGGATGTTTATATACACACGAAGTACCGATCGATAAAACAAGTACTAGTTTTTATCAAATGTGCAGGTTATTAATATGATAAGTCTGTGCGACGCAGGTAGATATTAAGCTTTGACTAGACTATTATGCTTATAAATTAAGAAATAGTACATTTTGATACAAGTGGAGATAGTTTGTCATTGCGACTGAGGCCGAATCTGTCTGAGCCCTCGGCGAAGGTGTAACGGAGACGAGTGCTAGAGTGACAAATTTCCACGTGTATCAAACGACGGTTTTTTTTATTTTCTTGCAAGTGTTTTTTAATTTTTAACATTTTGTAATTGAAGTGATTTTTTAAGCGAGAATTGCCTGTGTAATTGCTTAGTCAAGATGGCTATAACAAGTCATAGCATGAGGCTAAAAAAGCTAATTTATTTCAAGCATCCAATAGCACCCATACAGTAACCATATATAAAAGCCCGATAAAAGTCATTCAATCATTTCCTGTCTGGCTTTTACTTGACAGATTCACTTGAATACGGTCAGAAAAGTGTGAGAGAGACAAAAATATCGTCCAGCCAGTTATTGTCTTTTTCTGCAATTCAGACTGGTTTTTTCACAAATTGTCTCCATCATCATTACAACTAACAAAAAAGAGACAAGTCGACTGCACTGGCGTAATCAATCGAAACTGGCACGTTCGATTATTTACAATGACAAGCAGTTACTAAAGCATATCAAGACTGCTAAAACTATAGTTTTCGTAACTTAAAATTCGGAACACAATCAGAAACGGCATTTTTTTTTTTTAAATATCAATACTACCAAATACGATTCATTGCTTGGGAAAACACTTTGAGAAAAGACCAAAAAATGTTTTTAATGCCATAACTCATGTACAGTTTAAATAAAAATGCAACCAGACTGCGGCGGCAAGCGTCGGTTTGTGGCGAACACTCGCTCAACCGTTAGTTCCGTCTTGTTTGCACACTCGCCACTACCGCGTACGCACGCGGTACAGTACGTAAGCAATAAGCACTAATGATTGTCGTTTATGGATAACGTACATTAAAATATACCTCAATGCTAAGCTTAAAATTTAAAGATTCGAGAGTTCACCTAGGGACAGTCGATTAATATTGTTCGCATATTTATTTTGTCTCTTTGTACAGATCAATCAATTTAATGACAGTAATGTTCAATCACGGCACAGTGAGATTTTTTGAAAGAATTACCGTGGCCCTGAAACGCAAAGGGCAAGTAAAAAAACACAGGTGGGTTTTATTCAGTAAAATATTTGTCAGTCTCTTTCATTTCACCTAGAGCGTGAGAAGATATCTGATGAATTCTAACCTCAAAAAAGGTCTCTAAGGTATAATATGGATAGAGAAAATTTTCGCAAAGGTTTCTTTTTTTAATGAATTATTGAGTGCTAATCGATCCTCGATGTTGTGTGTATGAACCTTGGGTTATTTAAATCGATTCCAACAAATGGTTTGATTGATTGTGGGAATGAAATGAAGTGGTGATTTCAGTGCTGTCTACTAATCGATACCTAATATGTGAATGTCTGTAACTATTTCTTACTAGTCCACGTGATTCACGTAACTTTGTGCATGTGAAATGACATTAAAGTCCCATTATAATGAGCATTTTTTTCAGTCAAAGATATTAAATATATACTATCAATAGACAGGACATAGCGAACAAAATCGTATCCGATACTTATTACCTAGTGGTCATAAGTCGCTCAGTCTAGTAAGACAACCTTACACGTCAAGTCGTGTTTGTATCCGCTCTATGCACTAAAAGAAAATCATTTTCTGAGAAAATATAATAACTGCGCATTACGCTATTGCAAGTCTTGGTATGGTAAAATGACTGGACCTAATTTCGGTTTATTTTCGTAAATATTTTTGGTATTTACGAAGTAATTAATTTGAACTCAAATATTTATATTTCCAAAACATTTTCTGGTTTTGAGATAGCGCCATCTATTGCTAAAAAGTTTAACCTTACTTTACACTAAGGCTTTACCACGAGCTCTTAACGTGATCCATTTTCCGACCTAAACCGAACTGTTAAAGGGTTGGAGCTATATAGGGTGTATAGCTCCATCACTCTTTTTCGCTCGTACGACTGACATTTTAACATTATCATGGTAAGGCTCCTGGCCATCTACCGAGCGATAGTTAAATAATTATAAATTTTGACCAATTTAATTCGCGTGTTTGCTATTCAAAGCCAGATGGCATCACTGAGGCATAGGGTGACATTTTTTCTAAGACATTTTTTCTGATAGCCGCTCTATTGTATCTCTTTAGATATCTTTGTTTTCAGTACTTTCCCATTTACCAGAGTTTTCGTATCCTAAAAACTTTAACCGAACATTAAAAAAAAAAAAACAAATCTGTCCCGTTGTTTCCAAGCCATTCAAGCGACGTTCTTACCAAGAAACATAATTTAATTTTAATTATATAGATACCAACGTTCAAGAACGTTTTTAGTGAACTGTTTACTGAGTCTTCAAAGTAGAAATTGTATATTTTGTGACAAGAAATATAAAAACATACACATAATTCACGAGCAAATCTTTTGCGCCCCCGATTTATGACTCTAGCCGAAATCAAACACGAGGAAAAAGCGTATACATATATATGCATATACATATATCGGACTACAACGGTTACGTCATCACTACCGAGTACGGGTACATCTCATGTGTGGCCTTTTCGATTGACGAGGTCACGAGTGCAGACTGACCGAGGTCTGCGTCCAATAGACGCCCAATTTCATTCCATACGTCTCTCAGACGTCTGTTCTGCCGTACCCTTAGACAGTTAGACGTCTCTGGCTCTCATTTTGATAAAGGACTTGTAATACAGGGATCTTGAGATTCAAGGTTCGTATCTTGCTAAATCTGCCAGAAATGCCTTTTGAAATAATGCGTGGTGTCAGAAATTTATCTCAGGATTTTGTACTGATTGAGCGGACACCTTTGGAATTATTTTGTCAGTCATGTTTTTGAAGGTTTAATTCTTTGTATGATATAACAACGCATTTATTAAGTTGATCTAAGAATATACCTAGATAGTTTATTGTGATTTACTGACATAATTTATTACAAATAAGATAATGTTATTATTATTTTTTTATTTTTCAGCGCTAGAAATCGAACACATATTCCATTCTAACTCCTTTTGTTTCACCGTAAAAAACATATTGCTAGTCGATATATTAATTGTAATCCCTGCAAATTGTAATTCCTTAGATGTTTTTTCTTGCCTTGTGGACGAGGAACAAAACAGGAAAGGTACCTATTTTTTATATTCATTATGGATAGGCTCCCATTTGACCCCTATCTCACCAGATGGTAAGCGATGATGTGGCCGACGATGGAGCACGCTTGCCTAGAAATAACCTATTCACTATTGACATAAAGACACCTTTTTTGTATTTGGGAATATTATTCAATGACATCCCCGCTCTTGGGTGCAGCGAAAGGGTGTGTCAGACTTTTACTGACTAAAAACTCACTCCTGTTACTTTTTTGCCTTTCATACTAGGGCAGGGTTTTCCTTTCTGCAAGCCCGCGCCCACGGTGGCCGGAAATCGGGATCCGAATCCCGGTGGCTGGGGCGTGAGGGCCGATCCGCCGAGCGCGTGTACGTGCGGTCTCCTCCTTTGCTAGCATTACTGCTTCGCAGAAGGAGGCGACCGCCTGCCACTCTTCCTCACTTCGGACAATGGTCTGTATCAAGGCCCAGTGCCAGAGATCGTTGCCGACGAATGCTCCTACGAGGACACGGCGGTGCTCTGCTCAAGCGGGGCATACCTCTATCGTGTGCTTCACCGTGTTCCAGCACCGGCACTCGGGCGTTACTTCCACTGCTTAAAGACCCCTAAGTACCAGTGGCGCAATGTCGTACAGCTAGGGGCCCGGATTTGGCTACAAGTTCAAAATTACCAATAACAGTGCACTATTATTATTTCTCATTTCTTTAATTTTACCTGCACAAAAGCCCAATTGGCTGGCTTCAAGTGTTGGCTTTCTATTCTTGAATACAGGCCATTAATGTCATAATGGGGGCCATAAGTCGTTTTGTCAGGGCTCAATTAGGGGCAAAGTAGAGGTAAAGCCGGGCCAAAATAATAAAGCTTTTACCTATACGGATTAATCGTGATTTTAGTTAAGTCTTTCAAGTCAATTAGTTTTTATCTGTTTTACAATTAGACTAATATTTTGTGAGGCTTTTTTTTGGACAGTATTTCTGTGGCCATGGTCATCACATTACGGATAATTATAAAGTCGACAATTTGTATGTTTGTGTGCAAGTGTGTGTGTATGTTTGGAACTCTTTTACGCTCAAACGGCTAAACGAGTTATAGAGACCATATACCGGAATAGGACGTAGGGGAAGGTTGGTATGAATGGACCACTTAACTTTAATATTGACATTTCGTAGGACTAATATTTATAATAATCAAACTCGCAAACATTTCGGGCATATACTTTTTGATATATAAACGAGGAAAACAAATTATTGGCTGTTGCTTTCTTTGGACCATGGAAACTTTCATTGAATCCCCAGGTAGCCGTCAATAGATTTTGAAAAGTTTGTTTTAGAGGTCAATCAAAACATTTAATTATCATCATCTTCCTGCCTTGTTCCATCTTATTTGGTCGGCGCAACACGTTTTTTTCTTCCATTCTATCCTGTCAATCGTCATACTATCACTAACTTCCTTTTCTTTCATATCACTGTTCACACAATCCATCCATCTTTTCTTTGGCCTCTCTTTTCCTCTCCACCTATCCACATGCATACTCATAACTCTTTTAGTAACATGTGTTTCATCTCTCCTCTTTACATTACCATACCAAGACAAACGATTCCCCTTAAATTTTTCAGTCACTGGCACCACTTTCAAACTTCCTCTAATATATTCATTTCTCACTTTATCCATTCTCGTCACACCGCACATCCATCTTAACATTCTCAATCATCAATCAAAACATCTAATTATAATTGTCAAAAATAGCAAACTGTCGGTCATCATGTTCTTCCTGATAAGGCTTGATATACTTTAGTTCACTTATAAGGTGGAGTTTCTATCTGCTGATCAAGTTTCTTACGAGGAAGCAGGATTCGCAGAAGGGTAAAACTTTCCTTACGTGTGCACTATACCTAAATAAATGTGATATACTACGTGAACTTTATGCCTGTACTGTGAACGTTTTAGAGGTAAATTTTTAAGCCAGTTTTCGAGAATGGATTGGAATGCACGTTCTGTGGAAATATACCGAGAAAAGAATCCAGACACATATGTTATGAGGGGTTGAGGAATTATTTAGTGAGAAACTGGAGGCTATGTCTCATAAAAAAACATGAATAAAGAGGTATGGAAGTCTGAAGTGATTTTCCACTAAAGTTATGATCATATTTATAACATGAAAGTATTGTCAAACTTTAGATAAATATTACTATTCAGTGTGTATACCTATTGACCTACTATTGACACGCGACTCTGTCTGTTTCATCGAATAATTTATGATTGTGCATGCATTAAAAGGGTCAAACAATATTAGGCTGGGTAACAAAACTCACAGACAAGCAGATTCATTTTTAAATGGCGAAAAATACATGATAAAACAGCTGAACGTATAATTTTTTTTTTTGAGGTAGGAAATTATCTAACTTCTCCAGCTTTAGAGTGGAGTGAGACGGCGTGTCAGACTTTTACGGACTAAAACCACACCCGTGTCCTTTAGTTGTCGTTTGCGATTCAGGATCACAGTTCTCCTTAAAAATTTAATATGGCCCTAGCAGGTATTGCACTGTATGCTTTATACTGGGTTCCTATGAATTTGCTGATATTTCTTTGAAGTGTACAAGGAATATTATATATCACATTGATATGAAAAAGGCGAAAATTTGTATGTTTATTCTTGTTTTATTTATTTATTAAAACTTTATGCACTAGTAATAAGCACTGTACAAAGACGGACTTAATGCCTTAGGCATTTTCTACCAGGCGACTTTAGGGTGGTGCAGAAACAAAACATGGTAGATGTTTTATGATTTTAATGAAATTTAAGAGTAATATAGCTCATACATCAAAACAACATATAGGCTATACCTTATACTTGATAGAAATATTAATTTTATCCAGTATACTAAAAGAGTTATGAGTGTAAATGGATGGATAGGGAAAGGAATAGGGAGGCCAAAAGAAAAGATGGGTGAATTGTGTGATATGAAAGAAAAGGGAGTTAGTGATAGCGTGACGGATGATAGGACAGAATGAAAGAAAAAAATGTGTTGAGCCGACCCCAAGTAATAAGAGTTTAATTTTTTTTAGTTTGGAAATCATCCACTGACTTCTCACGCTTTTGAGCGGAGAGCGAGGGTGTGTCAGACTTTTACTGAATAAAACCCACTCCTATTCCTTCTTTGCCTTCGTTTGATGGGTTGAAACGACCCACGGCTCCAGAAGGTTTCGGCTGTTTGCTAACATCTCTTTAAGGCGCGCACCGTTGACGACTCGAGCCCGGTCCGAACGGCTACCGTACGGTCAAACGGCGAGTTACCCATTGCTAGCCGTCCGCAAGCCTACACCTACGATGACTGGAAATAGGGATCGGGATCCTGACGACTGGGGTGTGAGGGCCGTTCCCTCACGCGTGCTGCCACCTCCTTTGCTAGCAAAAAAGGATAATTGCAGAAAGATGATATTGAGAGATATTAATTCTACGCGGACGAAGCCGTTGGCAGAATCTACTATTGTTTTACGAGTGAAAAGTCTATAATCACATTGCGCAAAAATAGTCACAATAAATAAATCAATGGTCTATTGTTCTTGGTCTATGTTGCCTTCACAAATAACTGTATTTCAATTGAAATAAAGTTTTTGGCGTTATACAGGAAGCTGATTTAGTCACCTGCGTTCATTGAAGGTTTGACTCGACATGGCGTAGATATACATGCATATTCGATTCGTGAAAAAAAAAAGAATAAATATAAATGTTTTCATGCAATCAAGAACACAGTTGTTGATTGTTTGCTTTTTTAATTGCATTGGTACGGGTAGAATTTTATTTGAATTGTGTTCAAACTTAATGTACCTACTACACGTAACATAATAAACACATATCCTGAAAAAAGTATGTTTAGAATCGGCTACTGAATTGATTTCAGATATTTTAAAGTAGAAAATCAAATAATAACAAATTATTTTATTATCTTGATTGCGTCACTAGAATGTTTTTATACGTACGTAGATACTAATACCGATGCGCTATCATTGTAGTGCGTAGGTTCCCATATTATTTTCCTACAATTATGTAGCATAATTAAAAAAAAAAAAACATAACAATACTTAGTCTTTATGTAACAACTGATATTTTACATAAATACACTTCAGTAGTGTTTTTATTAATTCAGCAGTTATGATTGTAACATTATTTTGTAATTGGAATACATTATTCCAGTTGTATGAAATTTAGTTTAAATTTACTGCTAATATTTTATCATTCCATTAGTGCTTTTATGATCAGAGCAGTAACTGAAAGTAAATACTACTAAGATAACAAAGTAAACATGTTTTTTTTTACATATCCGTACGATCATCATTTTCGAATTTGTGTAAACTAATTAATTTTCTTTTTTTCTTCTTGCGGTATGATGAAACGAACGTCGAAGCTGTGTTATTGTATGTATATATTATGTCTTAATGGAAACAATTTAATGTCTAATATAATCTCTGCCAGGCGCATTACTTTGTACAATTAATTTCATCATCACTGCTCTCAAAACGGTGCTGGAAGACATCGTGGGGAAACTGGCATAAATTCCAAAGATCAAAAATTAAAAATCATGTGACATTCTCCAATCCGCACTTGGCCCGCGTGGTGGATTACGGCGCATTCACTCTTCTAGAGAGGAAGTCTGAGTCTCAGCAGTGGGAACATGATGAGGTTGATTATGTTATGTTAGTAATCTCTACAACTAAGGCCTCCAAATCTCATGTGAAAAAAAAAATGCTTAGGTATATAATTCTGAAATGACTTCATTTTGGTCAAGTCAGTACAAACAAAAACTAACATTAGATATTAGGTAGTCGATGAGGCTGAAAGGTTCTGGAGTGGCGACTACATTGGAAGGCATTCCACAAGGCTATGGTCCGGAGCGAGGAGGAGTGGCAGGCGGTCGCCTCCTTCTGCGAACCAGTAATGATAGCAAAGGTGGTGGCCGCACGCGCGAAAGAACGGCCCTCACGCCCCAGATTTCCAGCTACCGTAGGCGCTGGCTTGCAGAGCAATGGGTAGCTTGCCGTCCAACCGTCCGGTAACCGTTCGGACCGAGCCCAAGTTGTCGACGGCGCATAGTGTTCCACGCGCGCCTCAAGGAGTCAGTAAAACCGTAGGGGCACAGCAGGGTCAAAGCCTACTGGAGCCATGTTTGATGCGAAAGAGAACCCCGGGGCCCTGGAACGAAGGCAAAGAAGGAACAGGAGTGAGTTTTTAGTCAGTAAAAGTCTCACACTATCTCACGCTCCGCCCAAGGGCGGGGGATGTCATCGGATGATTTTCCCACCGAAAAACAAAGGTATTAGGTAGTTATTTATACTCTAAGTTGAGAAACGAACAACTTTCTACAGTCAACAGCTTCTATTTTTATCATTACTCTATTGTTTATAATTAATCACTCAATTATGGGAGGCTTTCACTCTGATTGCAAAACGTATTTAAAATGCAGAATCCATTACTTTGATTCAGGAATCAGTGAAATACGGTGACAGGACTGCTTTTGTACCAGAAAAACTTTTAAAAGATTAATTTTCGATCCAAAGGTTGTCTGTAAGAGATTGCCCTGTGCGATAAGAACGACCACTGTACAGTTGATTTTGTAAATGTTTATCCAGTTTAAATTATGAGGTGAAAAATAAACTAAATAATAAATATTCTGGCTGGCATAATGGCTTCGCAATAGGAGAATGTGAGTAAAAAATATTATTTATTTATTAAAACTTGATGCAACACAAAGTTACAAAAAAGCTGACCTAAACCCTTAACCTTAGTCTCGGCCCCGGTACGAAAGGCAACGAAGAAACAGGAGGGGGTTTTTAGTCAGTAAAAGTCTGACAATATCTCCCGCCCCGCTCAAGAGCGGGGTATGTAATAAGATGATTTTCCCACCGAAAAAAAAAACCCTTAGGCACTCTCTACCAGTCAAAGAAGGGTGGTGGAAAGACAACTTTGCAATTACATGACAAGAAGAAAATAGTATTTAGAAAACAGGGGTACAAGCGTGCTCAATGGAAAACGAAGACAAGGAGGGCCCGACCCATATTTAGTTTAAATGAAATAAAACATAAACAAAAATGAAATCGTCGACATTTAAATCTACTCGCAAAGTATTGTTTACTTAAATGGACTGGCCTGTTGGTCTAATGGTCAGTGGCCCTGACTGCTATGCCGGAGGTCGTAGGTTTGATTCCCACCCAGGAAAAATGTTTGTGTGATGAGCACGATCATTTGTTCCGTGTCTGGGTATAATTTATCTATAATATGTATATATTTTGAAATATATAAGTATGTTTATCAGTTGTCTAGGACTCGTAACCTAAGCTCTGCTTAGCTTGGGACTAGATGGCGTTGTGTGATAGTTGTGGAATATCATATTATGTTATTAAATGAGATAATCTAGGCTCGTTTATAATAAATATGAATCAACTTAAGCTTCGAAAAATGTGCAGTTAATCCAAAGATCTAAAAGAATTTTATAAGGTAAGTTTGAGTATAAAAATGTTGAGAGGTGAAATTTCCGAGAGGTGGAATAGATCAAAGAAAAGATAGATGGACAGTCTGTACGATGACGTTGCTAAAAAGGGGGTCACTATTGAGATGACGAACAATAGACTAGCATCAAAGAAACCGGAAGCTGTGCGTGTTACTGAATGTAAGAGCAAATGGAGGAACATTGATAAAGAGAAGGTTTTGAAACCATGATGCGGGCGCGACCCCATTGGGGAAACGACGCAAAGAGGTAAGTTGAAAGAATACATGTCATACCAACCCTAGATAAAATGGGATAAGGAATCTTTACGCCCCTTCTCCTATTACAAATACGGCGATCAATTCTGCTTGCTGAAGCAAATTCAGTGAAAGAATGATTCAATTCAAATCAAACTCCTTTTTTTTCTCTTCACAAGTTAGCTTTTCATGCTGTGTTGTGTGCGGTGTGCTTGGTCTGAAATAAATATTTTCAATTTAAATTTCATAGGTTCTCTAAAAAATTAACAATGTTTGTGAGTAATGCTAAAAACTATATTCCACAATTGAAGAGACTGGTGTCTGAATTAGGTTTCAGGAAAAAAGTCTATGCTATCACCAGAATATGCAAAACCGTCTCACATTTTTTTTGAAAATGTGTGACGTTTGTTAGTTATTAGAAGACCTTTAGTCACAGTAACAACATCAATCATAGTATTAAAATAAACAAATAATTAGAGATGGAAACGGGAGGAGGATGTATAATCTAGTCACGTGTTGGTAGGGATCTTATCTCTACGGAATTATATTGATAGCCGTCCATGGTATACCTACCTCTTCAATCTTGAAGCACCTCAGAAGTGATCAAGCAACCTAATTGAAAAAAAAAAAAATGCAGGAATGACAGTTTATGCAAAACAAGTTATGTTTAGTGTCCTGTGCGAGGTAAATCAGAGTGTTACAGACTTAGTGTGTGGGAGTAAGTATGAGGTGTGGATCAGCCATGGAAGGCAAGGAGAAAATAAATTTAGTAAATTTACATTTCTTTTTTTCTTCCTTATGGGAACTATCAGATGATTCTTCAAAAGCGTCTCAGCTTTTTTGATTCTCAAGGGTTTTTGGAAACAATTTAACTGTTTTGTGACAATTCGATTTTGTTTTAGGGGATAGATTAAGTGTGACATTTTATTTGCCGTATAAAAACTGACTGAGAAGGGACAGGATAATTGAACAGAGGGTATCAAGTGAAATTAACGGAAAAACTTCGAGATGTTATTAAATTGGTCGAAAAGACTATTATATTTTGAGTTAGCAACAAAAGAAGTAACTTGAACAAAAAAAGAAAAACGTTTGTGGAACTTGCTATCCCATTTTGAAACCTCTAAAAGTTAGCGAGTACAACTACTTTTGGTAGTTTTCTCGGCAATTTAAAAAACTCGGTGTATAGTTTGTATAATAGAGCTCATTTCAGTAACTACTTAACTTCGTTCGTTTTCGAGAAATAAGAGGAAAATTTTGTGGTAATTTATTTCAAGCAAGTTAACAGTAATATCTTACTTACTCACTTATTATTCATTTAGGAGTCAATTACGAGCAGGGCTATTTGGGACACACTCACTATTTTTTTTAACCGACTTAAAAAAGAAGGAGGTTCTATGTTCGGCTGAATGTTTTTTTTTAAAATGTATTTTCACCGATTTCTCGGTCAATTGTGGACTGATTTTAACGTTTTTTTTAGTGGTAGATTATGTTTTTGAGTTGGTCTCATAGTAATATTGTTATGATCTGATGAGGATCTTCAAAGATATGGAATAGAACTCCTCATAGGATCATAGCAGAACTATCGTAACAAGTAAAATGGCTTTGTTTATACGTGTAGTCCTTGACTGACTGAGAGAAGGGGTTGAAGGGGTATATCGAACTGATCTGATGATGAAGCTGGAAGGTAGACACGGAACTCTGTAATAAATCAATGTAACCTGTGTGTTTGGGATTATTACAATTGTCATGAGATGCACTCTGGCCACCGTACACAGGTACCATCGAGCTAATCTGATGATGATTAGCTGAGGGGTACTTTTTAGTTGTGCTACCACAACAAAAAAGTGTAAAAAAGCTTTTTACAAAAAAGAATACAAGCGACTTCAATGTAAAAAAAAAAACAAAAAAAGTATAAAATAACTTTAATTTCGGAAGTCGATTTTAAATAACGAATAAACAAAACTATTATAGAAACACCGTTGTATTTTTTTTAATAAAAAGTTTGTTTTGCTGTTAATGAGTTCAGTTAAATTCATAGTGACTTTTATTTTATTGGCCATCTTTCAGCGGGTTAATGCACTTTTTTTCATTTACTTTTTGTGGATAAAACATCATCTCCTTCTCCCACTTTGGGTGATGCGACAGGGACTGACAGACTTTTACTGATTAAAACTTACTCGTGTTCTTTCACTTACCCTTTGCGTTCCAGCGCCAAGGTGATTCTTACAAAAAATTCCGTAGCTCGGGTTAAAGTACCCATGAAAATATTTAAGTTTTACAATCGACTCGGCTCAGCGGTTATGTCGCATACCAAGAGAATTGTAGAAAACAGCAGATATTTTTTCATGATACTATTTTGTGAACTGGCGACGCGTATCGGAAGACGCAGCGTTGGAAGGGCTCCCACAAGGTGGACCGATGATCTGCCCCTCTAGCCAAGTTACGATCGTTTCATTCGCGTCGAACGCCTCGAGTTGGCCACGCCTCCGATTCCTTTGTTCTGACGTCATCTCAACACTCAGTCACGTGGTCAGAACAAAATAATCGAAGGCGTGGGCTGCTCGAGGTGTTCGACGCGAACGAAACGATCGTAACTTGGCTAGGGGGCCTGGTGAGGGTCGCGGGAATCCGATAGATACGAGACGCACAGGACCTTTCGTAGTAGTGAAACTTAAGGTAGTCTATGTTCAACACTGAACGTCTGTCTGATAAAACGATGATGTTTTGTTGTATTCATGATACCTACCCCCTGAACAATAGCTAAAGAATCAAGGTGTAAGCGCTCGGGTAGCTCGAGGAATTCAATTAATTTGTTTTTTTTTTGGCTTTTTGCAGGTCAGTGTCATATTGTATGTTGATAAAAATATGATTTACGACCGTAACACATATTTATTAACGGAATTCTATTTTTTTGAGTTCATTGACCAAGAGATAAAAAAGTTGCAGAAGCTCACGAAAAGCGATTGAGTTAGTATTTAGTTATAGTGAATGTAGCATAAATGCTACCAAATAAACACAGGAACAAAGTGTATTCGTCTTTATACAGACAATAAGAAAAGTGCTATTGGACACATTCTTTGTGATTTAAGATGTAATTAAATTATTTATTTTAGTCTGTTTACAAGGCTTTTTTTTTGGGTGGGAAAATAATCTAATGACAAATCTCACTCTTGGGCGGAGCAGGAGATAGTGTCAGACTTTTACTGACTAAAAACCTACTCCTGTTCCTTCTTTGCCTTCATCTCGGGGCCCCGGACTTCGCTTTCATACTACCCGTGGTCCTAGTAGGCTTCGACCCTGCTGGGCCCCTACGATTTGCTGACATCTCCCTATACAAGGCTAAGTTGTAATAAAAATTAAGAACCATCCTTTGGATGTACTCTAGAGTCCAAGACTAGAAAAAAAAACTTGAACTAAACAACTTAATAAAAGTACATAAAGAAAATCCAGTGTCAAAATACGTTAGCAAAAGCACTCAAAAGCAACATCAGTAGAAAACAGTCTCCTGACATAAAAGTACATGAAATAACAACTTCCACAATAAACTAGATTCCTCTTGTCTGTTATTTCTTTCACGAGTGCAAAGCAAGAATGAAAGGTATAAAATTTTATTTGCTGCGAAAACAAAGGTTCTTTATAAAGTAAACGGATTAGCTGGTGTAAAGGAGGACTGAGTAAATACGCTTTTATGTACTGCTCTTGTTCTTATGGTGGTTAATTAATCAGTTGGGTCACGTGTCTAGATTAGGTGCCATTGTTGGTTGACTGGCCTTTTGGTCTAGTGGTTAGTGGGCCTGGCTGCTATGCCGGAGGTCATGCGTTTGATTCCCACCCAAAACAAATGTGTGTGTAATGAGCACGATCATTTGTTCTGTGTCTGGGTGTAATTTATCTATAATATTTATGTATTTAGAAATATAAGTAAGTGATGATGTCTACTAGACAAGTAAGTATATTTATCTGTTGTCTAGTATTCATAGTACAAGCTCTGCCTCTGACTAGTAAACGTTGTGTGAAAATAGTGGAATAAAAAAATACCAGCCAAGTGCGACTCGGACTCACGCAAGAAGGGTTTTGTACAATCTACACTAATATTATAAAGAGGTAAAGTTTGTTTTTTTGTATGTTGTTTGTAGGAGGTAATCTCTGAAAATATTGGTCCGATTGCAGATATTTTTTCACTGGTTGAAAGCTGCTTTATTCTTGAGTGGCATAGATTATATTTTATGTACACGGGCGAACCTGCGGCCAAAAGCTAGTTATCTATAAAGACGGTAAAAAAAAACATGTTTGTTTTATGGGAGCACCTCTTAAACGATAGCCCGGATCTCACGTTAGCCCGGAGACAGACGGACAGACAGACAGACAAATAGACGGACAGCGGAGTCTCAGTAATAGGATCCCGTTTTACCATTTGGGTACGGAACCCTGAAAATTAACTAATAAAAAATACTGATTAGACAACTGCCACTACCACAGAATCGGAGTCTCCTGATTCGACATCATAGTTGAACCATGACATCTGAACGGCAACCTCACTAAGGGGAAATTTGATTCTTAATGTCTAGTCTCACGATTACCGGCCACTAAAGGTGCGGCCTGCGGACGGCGAGCGGTCTGGCCAACCGGTAAAGATCGCGTTGTCTTCCATACGTGCCTCAAAGTGATGTTAGCAAGATGTCTGCCAGGGCTACTGATTATACGAAAGAGTTACCGTTGCCCCTGCAGAAGGATAACTGAAGGAACGCTGTGGGTTTTATTCAGTAAAAGTCGCAGAGTGGGAAAAGTCATTTAATGATTGTCTATTTGACCAATTTTGAAATATCTTTCACCAGTAGAATGCTAATTTAACACCAAGTGTCATAGTCAATATATATATTTTACTTATACGCGGGCGAAACCACGTATGGCAAAAACTAGTTAGTACATAAAGTAACTAGTTATAACTAGACATATTTTCATTTAAGTACGTCCATTAAACTAAATAAAAACTTAGAATTGAACCGAGAAAATGAGAAACACTAACGCGGAGAAAAATATTAGCTCATAAAACTTCGCTTTTTCCTACTTATATTCATCAAATATAAGTTAAACTTCGTTGCTCTGTCACTCTGGACTAAGAAAACAAATTTAAAAAGAAAAATATGCTTCTTTCAACAAATATTAGTATATTTTGATAAGTTTCAGTGGAAGAGGGAGTGGGTGTGAATCACGGAAGGCGTGCCAGTGACTTGTTATGATTAGAAATAGTTTGTTTTTGTTATGAAGACGGTTTAGTGGTGGTTTCTGAATGATTGGTTCTGCTGATAGTGTATGATGCAGTATAAACTTGTACTTCGATGCGATCAATGAGAATAGTTAGTATTTATAAAACTTAAAATTCATTGGATTAGTTCTCATTTCACAATTATAATACCATTTAAGAAAGAAAGAAAGAAAAGAAAGAAAAAACATTTATTCGTACCTCACACATATAGTAGAATTTTAAGCCATTTCCCATTGCCATTTCTTTTTCTTGTTTTGTTTTATTTTTTACTTATATTTTTTTATGTGTTCTAGGCCTAAACAAGTCCCAATGTAGTGACACTGTCTAATTATATACTTTTTAGTTGAACTTCATGGCTGGATGATGGACCACCATAATACAAGCCTCTGCCTAGTTTGGTGGTTACATCATATGTACTGTGAAACATTGTACTGGCTAAATGTGACTCTTTAACGACTGTGTAATTGTGTCAAATAAACGTTTTTATTTTATTATTTTTATTTTTTATGCCCACTAAACTTGCAAATTGTTTTTTCAGGGACATGTGTTGGGGCGTCTAATCTAAAAAGTTTTGTGCATTGAAGAACAGGGTTTTATTTTTAGAAGCACTACTTAATGAAGGTGCGGAATCATTTGCTCCATCAATAGCAGAATCGTCTCAAAACTTCTTTCGTTACTTTATATTAATATATATGTATATATATTATATTAAATATATATGTATGTGCATTTTAATTATATGTATATATATATTTTTTTATGCTCTTGTTTTTCGTGTAAAATTTTCTTTTTATGCACCTACCATATTGTCTCTTCACCACCCTAGGTTGACTGGTAGAGAATGCCTAAGGCATTAAGTCCGCCTTTGTACTTTATGTTGCATGAAGTTTAATAAATAAATAAATAAATAAATAAATTAATTAGATTATTCATATGTTATTAAATCCACTGAACGGCTTGGCAGCCATTTTAAAGTTTTTCTTTTTCGTTTATCCGAAATATGTTTTCTTTTCTTTCTTTCTTTCTCGTATCCATCGGATTTCCACGAGCTTGCCAGGTTGTGGGTGTACCTTTTTCGAAGTCTTCTAACGCTAAGTCATCCGTTTCGTCTTCCAAACTTTAGTAGTACCTAGTGGACAGGGCAAATTGCTCGCAGACCAGATGGTCGCTGGGGCTGGAAATTTTTTCTTACACGAAAGCAACTTCACTCTTTTACTTATCAAAAGAAAACACCCATTCTATATTTCCATAATCGTAAAAATATTTAGACAGTCCTTAAGTTAATAGGAGTAATTTTTCATACGATATTTTTCGATATCACACAATTCATCATACCTATATTGCCTGGCTGTGTGGGCGTTTTTATCTTTCCAGAGTACTCTACAAACTCCACCGCATGATTTTACCTGTTTCTTGTTCATAATTTATTTATCAAGTTCAAACATTTATATATGGTTAGTTAGTAGGATGTAGATACGGTTTTACCAGTCTATATGTTCGTTATATTAGGCGCAAAAATACGATATTCAAATGTAACCACCGGTATATAGGCACAAGACGTTTTGGGAACACATTCATTATGCGTATAGCAATTTTTAGAATTTCCTCCCGGAATCTGTGTATCCTGATTGCTACAAGCTGAGGCTATTTAAGTCAAAAGTGAATAGGTAACTTTTAGGTAGGTGTGCTCCAACGTCTACCAACCTTTTAGGTAGGTGTGCTCCAACGTCGACCAACCTTTTAGGTAGGTGTGCTCCAATGTCAACCAACCTTTTTAGGTGGATGTGCTCCAACTTCAACCAACTTTTTAGGCAGGTGTGCTTCAACATTGACCAACCTTTTAGGTAGATGTGCTCCAACTTCAACCAACTTATTAGGTAGGTGTGCTCCAACGTCGACCAGCCTTTTAGGTAGATGTGCTCCAACTTCAACCAACCTTTTACGTAGGTGTGCTTCAACATTGACCAACGTTTTAGATTGGTGTGCTCCAACGTCATCAATCTTTTAGGTAGGTGTGCTCCAACGTCGACCAACCTTTTAGGTAGGTGTGCTCCAGCTTCGGCTAACCTTTTCTGTAGGTGTGCTCCAACGTCTACCATCATTATCGTTTAAGCAATGTCATAATCAGTCAGCTTTATAATGTTCCTATTGCTGGCACTCAGGCCTCCTCTCTCATCGTTGACCATCAGGTAAGACAGTGGACTAGCGTGAGTCTACCAAAAAAATCAGGCAAGTGGGAGACGGACTCGCGCACAGAGGGTTTCGTACAAACTTACCTATGAAAACAGTTTAATTCCCGAATTGAGTTACGAAGGTTTAAGGTAATTTTTTTTTTGTGATTTAATCACAAATTTACAGTGAAAAAAAAATAAATTAAAATTTGATACGGGATAAGGGCAGGAAGATGATGATGAATCACAAATTTACAGTTTGCAGATTTTTTCCTATACTTGTGCTAAGACCTTGTTTCATGCCAAATTTCAGGATTCTAGGTCAACGGGAAGTACCCTATGAATTTTGATTCCCTTGTGAGTGTCGAAATGCACGTTTTTTGAGACATAAACGGGCGTATCTTGTTTTTTCGTTAACTTAGAAATTTGACTTTTTTACAGCTTCAAGGGACTGCAGACTTGAGTATATGGTTGTAATTTCAACTCGATACCTCCACGCGTTCCCGAGATAAAGGGTCTTGACAAACAGACAAACGGATAACAAAGTGATCCTATAAGGGTTCCGTTTTTTCCTTTTGAGGTACGGAACCCTGAAAAGAAAAATAGCTAAGAGTACATACAAGAAACTCGGGAGCATAACATCTATCCTTGCCATACTATAAACTGCAACAATTTAAAACGTCTTTTACAAAACCACATATATTCTGGTAAACCCGGAAAGTTTTCAATTCTACTTTAGTTCATGAAAATAGTACGGGAGCCATGTGATTTTTTTATACCACAGAGCATGGAACGCTGCGTAACGACTAGAAACGGTTGATACAAATAATGTTCGCGCGCCTGACATTTTTTTTTTGTGGGAAATTATCAAACAACTTTTCCGCTCTGAGTGGACCGAGACGGACAGTTTTACTGGTTACCACAGATGGTTAGTCATGTTCCTTCGGTTACCCTCAGCGTTTTAAGACCACAGTGAGTCTCTCGAACAATCCGAAAACGCGCCTGTACCATTGCGTCGAATACAAATTTGAGCTGTCATAATCACAGTCAGCCTTCTCCATGACTTATATGGCACGTAAAGCTCCTGAACTTTTAATAGGAGCTATATATGGTGTAAAGCTCCATCCCTCTATCTTGCTCGCACTACTGATATTTTAAATTGTTATGTTAAGTCCCCTGTTATTTGCTAAATGTTTGACAGTCATCGTTCCGAATAGTCCGAATCCAAGAAAACTGATACCAGTCATGCCAAGTTTAGGGGTAGCCTTGCATAGAAGCGTTCTAATAAGCAATTATTTCATCTTAAATACTGGTTAAACTTAGAACCGATCCAAACATAACTGGGGTAAGGCTACCTGAAGGTTTTAAATTGCTCTAAATTCAAAATGGGTCAGCGGCCGTTAATTTCTATGTGTAATGAGTAACAATTACAGACACACTGAGTTTGCTTTGATAGTGCCGACAGTGCCTCTTCTAGCATTGTCCACTGAGGCGTCTATATGCTCTATGGTTTATACTCACGATGGCAGGACGAAGCTTTGCCTGAGTAAGCTCTTTTATATCGTAGGAAGCTGATTTTATGGACTGTTTACGTTTAGTTGTGGTTGAGTTTTTTTTTTTTTTTCACTAGAAATAAACACACTGAAGAATTGCGGCCATTTTTAACCAACATCAAAAAGAGGAGGTTCTTAATTTAGTGGTACGTTTACTTCCAGACTGGTCTCATTTCTATTAAAATCTTCATCTTCAAATTACTATTTAATTTTTTTTATATTCAAGTAGGTAATGAGTTTTTATAAAAAGTTGTTGTTTGCTTCAAAATCATATTGTTCGCGATATTGTTTGCCTCTGTTCTATGTTTGGTTAAAAGGCATCTTCAGATAACGATGTATCGACTCAGCCCCCATGGCCAAATTACAATCGTATCTTCTTCTTTTCAATGTATATGTGTGTGTGCATAAATTAGAAAATAAAATAAATAAATTAAGAACACATTTCTAAATAATATATATTTTATTTACTTCTGAATTTATTTTTATTTGTTTGACTTGTAGATAGGAGCCGTTACTACGGAGCTACACTGTGTTCTTATTTTACATTCTTTTTATTAGGAAACATGTTTTTTTAGATTTGTATTCATCTAATAACATCTCTCGCCCTTGGGCGGAGCGGGAGGGCGTGACAGACTTTTACTGACTAAAACCCAATCGTTTGTTTCTTCTTTACCTTGCGTTCCAGGGCCCCAGGGTTCAGAATATAGGTACTTGAAAGTTACTACAAAACTTGTTTGTAATGTCAATGAAATTTTTCCTCGCCTTTCGTTTACCTTTGAAAACTTTTTATTTTTTTAAAGATTTGGTAATTATTATTATGTCAAAGACAGCACAGTTTTAATAAATTTTTCTTTCTGTTTTTAATCATTCTTAATCTTTTATCCAACAGTGAAATCAATGACATCAACCTGGGTCTCTTAGTGGAGGTGTGGAACAAAGGCGTCATCTGGGACAAAGCGCTTGGCTACCACTACCTGCCTCTCACTTCCGTCGCATATAACGAGGTAAGAGAGAAAGAGATGAAACATATTCTGTAGAATTGTGGAGCGTGAAATTATTATAAGTTGCAGTGCCAGCGGGAAACTGAAGAAATTGTTGTGGAAAAACGATTTCTCTGAGCTTCCTATTTTCTTTTAAATTTCTATTTCTATGGAAATTTATAGAAAATTGTATTGTTTTCATTAGCTTCTTTAATGTCCACGTTTTATTATTCTGCACTTTTGTATAAAGTGTTTCTAAGAAAATACTAGTATTATTGATTTTTTGGAACCTCATCAGCATATCACTAATTTACTTTTTATATTTGTTACTTCTTCACGCTCAAATGGCTGAACGGATTAGGATAAAACTTGGCACACGAGTAGTTCGTGATCTAAGCAGTATCCTATGTAGTATTTTAGGACATGTTCTGAAATACCACTTAGGATACTTATAATCGCGGATAAATTACTTCTTTCGTGCGGGTAAAGCCATTGGAAGAAGTTAGTGATATTATGAAGAGTATATGAAGGTAACATGGTTTGTTTGTAAAAGGTACCTACTACTCCGATTACGAAATTTCTTTCAGAGTGAGAGATACTTAATTTAAAGTTGTGATCATATGTTACCGTTATCATGTCCCAATGGGACAAGCCTCGGGAACTCACTAGCTGTGAAATGTAGGATTTATATGATCATAGAATTTCATATTTTGTATTCCAATTTTGAAATTTCATATACAGGCAATTCGGAAAATTATCTAATTGCTAACGTGGCGGAATAGTCGCCCAAGCCGAAGGCCATGACGATTGCATACGAGTCTCGAACGTCATTTTTCAGTGGATTCGAAAATAATAAGTAAAACTTCATAAACGTAATTTATTAACAAGTAATGAAGAATGGCTAACGAACTTTTTATCCTGCGTCTTGGTGTAGTCAACCTAGCGATACAATACCTAAATATACTTAATAAATTGTCGTGAATTACGTTTACCTGGGACAGACGGTACGGTTGGGTAGATCTAATTTCGAGAAAGAGGTCAACCGTCGAATCCGACTCGGCTGGGTAGCTTTCGGAAAGCTGCGCGGTATTTTATCGTCGAACAAACTACCGTGACTCAAGATGAAAGTTTATGCATGTTGCCAGTGATAACATGTCATATGGCTCCGAAACATGGTCGCTCACAATGGAGGGCCATCAGAAGGCATGAAGTCACCCAAAGGGTAATAGAAAGGGCTATACTCGGAGTATTCGTGTGTGATTGCATGAGGACAGAAGATAATCGCAGAAGAACCAAGGTTACTGACATCGCCCGGAGAATCGCAAAGCTAAAGTGGTAATAGGCAGGGTACATAGCTCCAAAAGGTTCTGAAATGGCGACCATGTATTGGAAGACACAGTGTTGGAAGGCTTCTCACAAGGTAGACTGATGACCTGTTGTGGGTCGCGGTAATCAGATGGATGCAAGACACATAGGAAGTCTTGCCTCCATCGTCTGCTCCACCGTGTCCTGCGGGCGGCTCACACAATGGCGACAGGCGTTTCTTCGACCTGAACCTGGTGCAGGAAACTTCCGAACTTGCCATGTCCGAGGACCTGTCATTTGATAAGTGAGGACGCCGTGTTGCCGCTCCAGTTACTCCTCAAAGACAGGAGGCGTGCCCAAAGCCCTTTGGAGTTGTCCTACAAACACAAAAGGAAGTTAAAAGTACATTGTGTGTCTTAGCCACCTAGACTAGAAGAAGTTATGTGGTGATTTTCCGCGTCATTAAAAATGATAAAAAAAAACCAGTCAAGTGTGGGTCGGACTTGCGCACTGAGGTTTCCGTAGAAACTTACCTATGGAAACAGTTTAATTCCCGAAATGAGTTCGACAATTTATCCGAATCGCAAAAAGTTTTTTTACAGTTTCCAGATTTTTTCCTATATTTCTGCTATATAATCTTGCTTCATACTAAATTTTAGGATTCTATATTAATGGGAAGTACCGTATGAATTTTGATTCCATTGAGAGTGTCGAAACGTTTTTTGCGACATAAACGGTCGTATCTTTTTTTTGTTCGTTAACTCAGAAGTTTGATTTCTTCATATCTTCAAGGGACCGCAAACCTGAGTATATGGTTTTAATTTCAACTAGATGCCTCCAAAAGTTCCCGAGGTAAAAGGGTCTTGACAGACAGACAGACGGATCACAAAATAATTCTATAAGGGTTCCGTTTTTTTTCTTTTGAGGTGTGGAATCTTAAAAATTAGTTTATTAGCTTATAAATTAAATCCCGTCACGGCAGTATCGTCAACTGACGCCGTCATTAGATCATTACATGAACGTGACACGTGACAAAAGATGAAACGAGGATACATGGTCTACGGAGAGATAAGGCACAAACATCAAAGGTATTCCCCAATATTCCACATATAAAGCCATCAGGGTTTCCCTGTCTGCAAAAAACAACAAACTACTATCACAAAGTACGGTGATTAAGGCAATTTCCTCCTAAACTGTTCTTGTACCGATTATTGGGCTTGTGTTCTGCGAGCTGAGTGTAAGTTGTTTTTACGGCTCTCTGATTGGTTAAGAGCTTAGAGCGGACCAATCGTAGCACCGGACGTCATAAACGTGTCGATCATGTTAAAGTAAAACAAACTCGTTCTAGGCACTCTACACAGAAAGTTTACGAGCTGTAAATTGAGTGCAAGTGGTTTATTCTCCTATATAAGTACTGTAATAAACTAACTGAGGTAGGGAGGGGGGAGGGTAGTTTATTGGTTGTAGACAAGAAAACCTATCACTGTTTATGCTTTATTAAACGTGGGATGTTATTGTGTACCTCGTTAAATATACTGCACTATGGTTTAGTAGCAATTCAGAAAGAAAGTTTTTTTATCAGTTTGAGCTTGTATATGTCACCGTGAAATTGTAAATTCCGTTAGATTATAATCTATCTCGTCAGATTGTAAACTGACGAAAGATTGTGACCTATAATAAGGTCACAATCTTTGGTCTGGTCTGTTCACAATTTAACGCATTATTTTTCGGTACATTATAATTTATCGAAGTTAAACTGTTCGATTTTGAAATGGCGTCGTATTTTGACAGGCCTGTTGATCTAGTGGTCAGTGGCCCTGACTGCTATGTAGGAAGTCGTGGGTTTGATTGCCACCCAGAACATATGTTTGTGTGATGAGCACGATCATTTGTCCTGTGTCTGGGTGTATTTTATCTATAATATGTATGTATTTAGAAATATATAAGTATTTTTATCAGTTATCTAGTACTTCTAGCACATGTTTTGCTTAGTTTGGGACTAGACGGCGTTGGGTGATAGTTGTGGAATATTATTAGTTGTTTGTTGCGAATAAAATATACAAACGGGGTTAAGTACTGACGTAAGTTCTGAGTGTTAAGTAAGTAAGGGAGGTTCCTGCATCGGATACAGGTGAAAGAAACGCCTGTCACCATACCCGGAGGTCACAGCGGAGCATACGGTGGAGGTTTGCCCCACCTGCATTATAAAAAAAAAGCCTTGTGCGAAATTTCGCGTTCTTATGTCCAGTAGTTTCGGCAGTTTCTTCTTTTAGTTATATATGTCGGCGCAAGGATGCCGATCATCGCTGAAGCTCTGTCGAGGGACTCTGTTTTGTGGGCGCTGGCTGGGTATCGAGCAATAAACAAACTATTCCAGATCATACAACTGATTTATTATAATGCAAGCTTTCGGTATTCACTTCACACAACGAGCCGTGAAACAGTCTCCGAAAGACGATGTTGTTAGCACGGCTGCCGATACAGGAAAAAGCACCGCCCCTCTGCGGTCGGCACTTTTATCTGTTCGGTTCGTGCAAACGTCAGTGCGGATTCTGTCAAAGTGACATGTGTCACTTTTCACTTAGCTCGTTCATTCGTTCTTAAGCTTCCGTACTATTGACTTCTCCGACACGGCCATCCTGCGGAACACACGTCCCTGTGTGTTAGTCTTCATCACCACATTAGCTGGAAGATGTCCATTGACGAAATGTCCCAACAAGCCATCCTTCGCACTGTGTTCATTATCACCAGTTCAGCCGGAAGACGTCCACTGACGAGACTTCCAAAACACGTCCGCCTCTGTATGTTACTCTGAAACAACAAATCTAGCACAGTACTTGTTCCACTCGGCCATTTCTGACCATCATGACTTTAAACCTTTCTCATGAGAAAACTAATATTGTCTAACGTTCAATGTCACAACAAAACTTTACTCAATAAGCCAAATAATTAAAAACTGGGTAATAGAAATCGTCATCCAGTCATGTACCAACGTTCTTTGTTCTCATCTTAAAACCTTAGGAGCCCGCCACGAGTAAACCACTCTAACGCCACGGCACTCATTGCCGAACAGCAATCACAATTACTCTCTCACATGTGCATCCACCACCCGTGGATCACATTGGGTATCACTCACTGACTACCCACTATGACTTCCGTCAGAGCTAAACGCGCTAGCTACTGGAACCGTCAACTTTACTACGGCTGACAGAGAACCTTACTCGCGTGCTCCCCGCAACTTAGGCTTGTTTATCACCACTGTGATCACTATCTACTTCGACTGGTACACGACTTTCAGGCATCTGTCTCAACTATAGACAACTAATCAAACTAAAACAAAACATTAATCATTAAGCTCTACATGTGATCTCTGGCTACTAATAGCCCAGTAACCTCAAGTTACTTAATCATTCTGCGCATCCCTCCAGAATTGCCAAGTCTCTCACGTCTTAAAGGTTTCCCACATTACGTCCTAGGTTTGACCGCAATACCGCGTATTCACGGACAACTGTTACCAATGGATACCGCTTTCTATTAAGCTACGGCTACAAATCAAATCTGGTATAGTCCGATCATCATGTAATCTCAATAATGTCATTGTCTCAACTACTAAATGTTGAGTCTAACTTAGCTTAACTATGCTCCTCGTTTATAATCGATACGAAGTCTCCCAACGAAAATTTATCGAGTTTTGCCTTCGTCAGATCAAACTTACACTATGTTACGCAACGCATCATCATCTGTTGTTTAACGATAGAGAACGCGCGACTAAAATCGATGAGAAATGATTTCGTGACAAGAGGCCACACGCGCGACTATTACAGGGCATCATCCGCTTTGGATCCAGCCATATCCCATGGTCTCACCCGCCTTGGATCTAGCCTCCTCACTTGGCATCACCCGCCTAGGATCTAGCCACTCTATGGCATCACCCGCCTTGGATCTAGCCTCGCAACCTGGCATCACCCGCCTAGGATCTAACCATACCGAATGGCATCCGCCACGGATTAAGCCTCGCAACTTGAATTGCATTATCTAAAACGACCACTTTTTCAAAACTAACGTTAATCCGGCTTTAGTCGTCGTTCTCAAAGCTACCTCAAGTCTCCTGACGCGATCGCGATCTCAATAGTTTTCAAAATAATCAAAATATCGGTAACTCGAACTACAACGTAGATATTTACCGATTCGCCTAGAATGTTATTAATCGTCCGTTGAAAAAGTCAGATCGCATTTCGCCGCATTTTCACGTTGTTATTTAGTTCACGCAATCTTTTCACATTATATCTGACCGGTCGAGTTTTTAAGTTACAGAGCTAAACTAACAAACACCAAATTACTCTGACAAATAATATTTGCACGCAACAATTTATCTACCCGCTCACGCATTATTTTTAATTTTTCCGCGCTAGACCGCTATGGTCGTCTTTATACAGTCAAAGATGAGTCAATTAAACGGATACGTTCACTTTTTGTAACACGCGTTTGTAGTTTACCGATAATAAAATAGTCTAATTATCCAATCAACGTAGAAACAATCGTAGATTTATATTCTAGGCACACGTCAGTGTCAATAACGTCAAAATTATCTATGGAGGAATTATAACTGTCATAAAAAATCGAAACGGTACTGGATCTCATGAGGGTAGTTGTAATTACAATTGTTTACGTCGTGAACTTTAGCGATTTTTCAAAAAAATCGTGTCGTGGTCATACTATTTGAACTGAACCTTTGCATCAATATTTCACGGCCAAAATATCACTTCGCAAATAGATCTGATGTTGGGCAAAGCATGAAATAAAATCTCAATTAAACTATGCAAGTAATCTGAACACACTAAACTAACCCTTCAATGTAACAACACTGTTTACATTTGCCGTGAAATAGTGATGACAGACTTTAAAGTGAAAGAGAGACAACACTCAACACCAGAATTAAAATGGAATGTGAATACCTGACCTTGTTCCTGGTGGAGAATCGACATCACACGTCAGTCAACCTCTCGTTCGCTACGTGATGCCTTGGCGTCACCGTCACCGCTGAGTCACTTTCATCAGGACACCGGAAGGAGGTGTGACCTTGCATATTGCCACATTTGCAGGATACGATGTGGCTAGCCATGGGATTGAATATTGAAGCTTGAATATCACGTTATTCTGTCGGTTTCCTACTGTTTCTTGCTTATGAAAACACAGCCTTCTTCGTCCAATTCTTCCACAGTGGAAACATTTGACAGGTGACTTTTGAGACGTCTTCATACGTTTTGTGTCAAATGTTTTCTGATCTGGTAGCAGGCATGCACACACACGCACGGCACTTTGCATTTTACACTTCAGGTAAGTAAAAGTTTGTAATTCTTGCTGTAATCACTGGTGACTTCGGATTATCAGCAAAGTACGTATCGGAAAGTGGTACATCGTGAACGTGCTTTTGCGTCGGTCTTGTCCCGGTCACAATCTGGGTAGTACACGGTGATTTACTCAGTTCCTATTTCTCTTTGGGGAAACAATGTCATCATGGTCCAACATTCGTTGCTCAGGATTAGGGAAAAACCCCAGAAAAAACCTAATCAGACCAAAACTGATAATGACATTGATTAACGGAACTTCGAATCTTATTCGGTCCAGTACTTCATTCCAGGTCTTCACTTTCTAATTTTCCATTTCAAATAATAACCGCCACTTGTCTTCGCTCTTGCCATTTTCTTCATGACCGACGTTACGTAACCTTCGTGCTGCGCTTGTTTATTTGCTCGGAATCCCAATTCTGATGTCGGCGCAAGGATGCCGATCATCGCTGAAGCTCTGTCGAGGGACTCTGTTTTGTGGGCGCTGGCTGGGTATCGAGCAATAAACAAACTATTCCAGATCATACAACTGATTTATTATAATGCAAGCTTTCGGTATTCACTTCACACAACGAGCCGTGAAACAGTCTCCGAAAGACGATGTTGTTAGCACGGCTGCCGATACAGGAAAAAGCACCGCCCCTCTGCGGTCGGCACTTTTATCTGTTCGGTTCGTGCAAACGTCAGTGCGGATTCTGTCAAAGTGACATGTGTCACTTTTCACTTAGCTCGTTCATTCGTTCTTAAGCTTCCGTACTATTGACTTCTCCGACATATATATGTCGTGGCCATACTTACTTTGTGTAGTTTATTTCATCACCACTGCTCTCAAAACGGTGAAGGAAAACATCGTGAGGAAACCGGCATGTCCCAGAACCAAAAAATTCGAAGATATGTGACATCCACCAATTCGCACTGGGCCCGTGTGGTGGATTATGGCCCATTCCCTCTCCTAGAGAGGAGGTCTGAGTCCCAACAGTGGGAACATTATAAGGCAGACTATGCTATGTCGTGGCCAGATCTTGGAATCGATGTCATGACCAGATCTTAGAATTGATAATTTCATGATAAGGCCGATGGAGCGCACTTACCTAGAAGTAACTTTTTCACTCTTGACTTAAAGTTTCCCGGGTTGTAGTCATCAGGAAACACAAATTCCGGCAAGCAATACCACTCCTGTACGCACAATGTGTTCCCAAAACGTTTTGTGCGTATAGGTGGGATGTCCACCATGTACCGGTGGCGCATTTGTAAATATTAGAACGAATATATATTAAAAAAAGAATTAATCATTAGCCCATTATTAAATTGAATTTCATTACATGGTCGTTAAAGAAAAAAATGGTCTCATTATCTTCATTAGTACATTTGTGCAAAACTGGAGCGGGCAACTAGTTAACAATTTATTAAGCGTACTGACGTGGCTTTACAGCCTTATACTTAGAGAAAATCAATAATTATTTTTAGCCCAGAATACGGTCTCTCTTGGAGACAGAATGTCTTGAATTCTAGAGAAAATCAAAGAGCCAATTCTTTGGTTTGATTGCGATTACTTGTAATGCGTGTAATGGGGTCGCGTAAATGAGAATGTCGTAGCTGATTTGTTGGATCTTTATCAGTGAAGACATTTATAATATTATTAACTACTGCCAGTGGCTCTGCTTAAGTGAAAGTAGAAAATTGTACCGAGGGAACACATTCGACGGAAAAAAAAGTATTCTATGCTATTTCAGGACGTGGCCTACCCGTGCACCAAATTTCATTAAAATCTGTTTAGCCGATCGAGCATTCACCTTTATAATATAAGTCGGAAATCTTGTGTGATTTTGTTTGTATTCTTACAGTTATTATAAAACAAAGTCCCCTATCACATTTGTCTATCTCTCTGTTTGCGATTTACTCAACAACCACAGCACCCCTTCCAAGTTACGATCGTTTCGTTTGCGTCGAACGCCTCGAGTAGGCCACGCCTCCGATTCCTTTGTTCTGACGTCATCTCAACGCTCAAAGCAAACAAAACGATCGTAACTTGGCTAGGGGGGTAGAAAAGATTTTCATGGGGTTTTCACCAATAGACAGAGATTTCTGAAGGTTTGAATATAGGTACAACATGCATTTAATTGTAGAGAAAAGCCATAAATTTAAATGATTTGTAACACCCGCGAGAAGCTAGGGCGGGTCGTTGATCAGAACTATAAAATATACATGTTTAAAATTTCCTGATCTCATAGAATGGTGACAGAAAACGGATAAATAACTAAGTTATAGTTCGAATGCTTACTAAACTTCCGCTCAGAACCCGTTCTAAATCGCGTGATTACCTTAGCAAAAGTTTTGTTAAGAGGTATAAGACGCTTTTGTACCAGTCAGAGTTGTACTAAGTTTACACAGTACACTTCTCAATCTTATTCTAAATTGCGCTGTCTATAAGCGTAAATGCGTTAAATAAGGAGTATTTTTCTTTTATTAACAGCTCTGAATTCTACACCAAATTTCATTAACACTGAATGCTACGTGCCGTCAACTTGGATTTGGTCCTTACCGAACAGCCTGACGGAGAGCTACCTATTGCTCGTCCACTAGCCCGCACTTACGGTTGCGAGGAATCGCCCAGTGACTCACAATGTTCACATTTCCTCCACCTACGTTCAAGATCGACCCGCTTTGGTAGGATAAACCAAGTATAGTAAAAAACTGAGCAAGTGCAAGTCGGACTCGCGCTCTGAGGGTTCCGTACAAACTCCGATTCCCGAATGGAGTCTTGAAGATTTTTTTTTTGCAAAACAGTTTTTTTTTTTACTTAGGTTACAACAATTTTAATGTTTTCAGATTTATACCTGTGCTGTATGACCTTGCTTTATGCCAAATTTCAGGATTCTAGATCAATGGGAAACCCCCTATAAATTTTGATTTTCTTGAGAATGTCGAAATATACGTTTTTTTACGACATAACTGGCCGTATCTTTTTTTTGTTCGTTAACTCAGAAGTTTGATTTCTTCACAGCTTCAAGGGACCGCCGTATCTTTTTTTTTATAAACTCAGATGTTTGATTTTTTCCCAGCTTTAAGGGACCGCTGACATGATTACATGGTTTTAATTTCAACTCGATTCACGTTCTCGAGATAAAGGGTCTTGACACACAGGCAGACAGACATACGGACGGAGAACAAAGTGATCTTATAACGGCTCCGTTTTTTTCTTTTGAGGTACGAAACCCCTTAAATATGATGCCACTATCAATTGCTGAGTAATTAACGAGACCAAGAAAATATAGACGATGCACAATGTTCAATTAAGGTCTTCAGATCAAAAAAGGCATGTTTAAAAATGCACAGAACTTACTAAACTCCCGTTTAGTAAGCTGTTTTCTGAACAATGGCTGTTAATTTTCATGGAAATCATTGTTAAGTCCGATATATGGCGTATCCACTTACTACGGTGGTACGCAAATTGTATAGAATTTACATACATAAAGGCATTTTCTGCGGCGTCGGCACAGCTCCGCTTTTGTTAAGAGCCTCATGACATTTGGTCCGCGATTTTTGCATTAAATGGCTAACTTTGGCATTCTTATTGAGAGAAACTGAAAGACTTATTGAATGGCGGAGAGCAATTATTAGTATAGTTCATAGTTTCTTATCTATTTAAATATAGTCAAAATTTACAAAAATGTTTTTCGATAAATGCAAGACGATATTTTTTCAAACTCGCAGACTTGATTATCGTACTAAGTAAACAAAAGGAAATATATATATTTTTTTTAAAGGAAATTTATTTATTTATCTCGGAAATAGTATTGTAGTTCATGGTGGCTTCTGTATTTTGATATATGTATGTGTATGGAATATCTAGAAAAAAAAATCACACACACATACGATTTATTATATTATTAACGCTCAGGGTGTTTTTAATATCGTGCGGATTTCATCACGCATGCGGGATTGCCTCGCATGCAGAAAATTTCAAAATGCAAAAAAACGCGACCCGCGTGCGTATAACACGCATAACAATAAATCGTAGGATAAAATAGACATTTGCGGGGGTTACACGTGCGGAGCAATCCCGCATGATATCAAAAACACCCTCAGAATTTGCTGTTATTTATATGAAGGTAAATTTCTCCTTACTACTTAATATTTATTACGTAAACTTTTGACCAAAATGAACGTTACTTCATAAAAAACTGGGCAAGTGCTAGTCGGAATCGCGCACTGGGGTTTCGTACAAATAAACTATCTAAACAGTTCAAAATCCGAATGGAGTCTCGAAATGCAAAAAAAGTTTTTTTTTTGTGACGTAGGTAACAACATTTTTTTTTCAGATTTATTCTTATACTTGTGCTACATTACTGTGTGGATCAACGGAAAGTACCCAATGAATTTTGATTCTTTTGAGAGTATCGAAATTTACGTTTTTTGCGACATATCGGCCGTATCTTTTAACCTAGAAGTTTGATTTTTTTCATATTATTGGACCACCGACTCGAGTAAATGGTTTTAATTTCAACTCGATAACTTCACGCATTTCCGAGATAAAGGGTCTTGACAGTCAGACAGACAGACGGACGTACGACAAATTGATCCTATATGGGTTCCGTTTTTTTTCCTTTTGAGGTTCGGAACCATAAAAATTACCTAAATAATTATGTTTTTGTTTTTTTTTTTTAAATATACATAATTATAAAATCTTGAGTAAACAGAACGATGACTTAAAAAAACCTACCTTCATCAAATAATGCAACGTACGTTCAAATTTCGGTACGAACGAAATTTTGTGATAGCGCTCTTAACGGCAACCGCTTACCGGACGCGAATTTTAATGAATACTGAGTAACAAATTGCGGGTTTATACCGAGTTAAATATTAAAGGTGGTTGTAAAAAGTCAGAGGTTGAATGATCTGCGAAGATTCGTTTACACCCTGTTTATGGAAGCTTGATTAAATCTCCGTTTAGAGTAAAAAAAAAGTAGATACGAGTATCTACTTTTTTTTAGGGGTTGGGGCGATTGATCCGTCACACATAATGTGCCATTGTAACTAAATTGTTTACCTATCTTGCACAATTGCTCAACAGGTAAATTTTTGATGTTAGCGCGCCGACAGTCATTTCAGAATGCCAGGCGATTTGTTGCTAACAGCGCTGATATCGTAATGCGGAACGCGGGGAAAAATTTAGTTACAATCAATAGACATGAGCGAATTTAGGAAAGGCAATTAAAGGAACACGGATGGGCTCCAACCATAACGGAAATTTTTATTCGGTGATGTCTTACCCTGAAAAAAGACAAAAGTTGGCATAAATGAACAATGTCATTTCAATGCAATGATTAATAGTATATTATTTTACTTGGGGATAAAGCAGTGTCTTCAAGTCGCGGGCGGCATGTTGAATTCCGAGCGAAACGAAGTTTGCTAAGTTTTAATCCCGAACGCTAGAGAGAGATCCTCTTGTGATAATAATTTATTAAAAGATACATTGAAACAAATTATATACTAGAGAAATATAGGTGTTATTTACAAGTTATTGTAAACAAATAAAGCAATAAACGCTTTGACTTTGACTTTGATAACTATCATTCGACGTGTTTTAGGATTTGAAACAAACAAAATTCAGTACTCGATCGTTATAGAAAATCATTCATACATCATCAAGCTCTTTCATTTCTTTTTTTAGAGACGTCAGTATCCACATTTTATTCCTTTTGTTGTTTGTGGCCAGTTTAATTTTTTAATGAACTTATTTTTTTGCACGTACATTTTAATTCACTGCATTTTTTTTTTCATAATAATGGTTTAGACGTTCTAAATTCAACTCTCATTATTTCCTTGGGAACGCCCATACTTCTTTATCTCCCTAGGGACAGAATGACTTGCTTTAAGTGATGGTTGTAAGACAAAGGGCATTATCGAGCAGGTGGTATAAAAAATAAAACATGCCAACTCACGTACATTATTTTCACGCTAACACCATTGTTCTCAACCATTTTGAATGGACCTAATAAATATTTAAAAGTATTAAATCTGATTAATATTTATACGCGTCATTTTGCAATAAGTAGGCGAGTTACAATTATCTTTCATGAAAAAGTTAATTCCGCACGTCAGAACAACCCACGCGACTCGGTCGATGCGTAATTGTTAGCAGCCCAGTCATCAGTCGGCAATTGATCAGATTACCTTTAAAATATTAATGAGAGTCGGTATTTATTTTAATGAACCCCTCACTGATTGATTGCAGTACTTGGCTAGTTATTTTGTTCACTTCATTTACGAGTGGATATCGACGGAATATGCGGTGCATTTTGAGTTGGATCGTTGTCGAGGTTTGTGTGAGAAAATCGACCTCGAAACCTATGCTCTTACAGCGGAGTATAAGGCAGGGAGATGTCTTTTCTTTGAAACTGTTCACGGCCGCAATGGAGGATGTCTTCAAGGTTCTGGAATGGAGAAGGCATTAACGTCAATGGCAAGTACATCACTCAATTTCGGTTTGCCAATGACATAGTCATAGCTGAGACTACGGAGGAGCTCAGTACAATGCTCGGTAACCTCAGTAGAGCTTCCAAAAGTGTGGGATTTAAAGTGAACATGAATAAAAAAAGTCAATGTAAAGTCATGCCAAACATTCTTATACCTACTCCTATCAATATCGGAGACTCTACACTCGAAGTTGTAAACGACTACATTTACCTGGGACTTTAACTTCGAGAAAGAGGTCAATCATCGAATCCGACTCGGTTGGGCAGCGTTCGGGAAGCTGCGCGGTATCTTCTCGTCCACAAAATACACCCCAAAATCCATAGTGTCTCAAAACGAAATTCTATGACCAGTGCGTGTTGCTAATGATGACAGTGAACTGTAAAACGTGATCGCTCATAATGGGCCTCATCAGAATAAAGTCACCCAAAGAGCAATGGAAAGGACTATGCTCGGAGTTTCCTTGCATGATCTCGTCAGAAATGAAAATATCCACAGGAGAACCAAGGTTACCAACATAGCCCAAAGAATCGCCAAACTTAAGTGGCAATGGGCAGGGCACATTGTTCGCAGAACAGATGGTCAATGGGTGCGAAAGGTTCTGGAGTGACGACCACTTACCGGAAGACGCAGCGTCAGAAGGCCTCCCAAAAGGTGGGCCGAGGACTGGCAGTTATGGCGACATTTGTATTTATTTTGCTTATCTCCAACAGTGGAAGTCTTTCGGCTGAAATGATGATGATATTGTGGGAAAATATGTGAAATCTAAGCCACTTAATTTAATGATACTACATTCTATTTCAAAAATATCTGTTATTTATTTATTGTGCACACCTACCACAGTGTTGTCTTTTTAACCCAATGGTTGACTGGTAGAGAATGCTTTGTGGCATTAAGTCCGCCTATGTACCACCACTGTACATGGAGTTTAAATAAATAAATAAATAAATCTTTGTTATAAGTGCGATCTCGATAAAATGGAACGTAGAGTTTTATTGTAGTACTGCCTACTGCATCGAAGCTTGCTGAAAAGGCTGATTTGATACATTTTTGTCGTCAAATACGGCAAAACGTGAGGATTTGTTATAACTACATTTTAATGGCAAATAAATTGACTGTATACTTTATCAAAAATAAAACACTTTTCAAAAATGATACTCGAAAACTCGAACGCTAAATATACTAACCGTGTGAACCCAAAAGAAAAAAACGTATGTATGAAAACCGTTTTTTTTTCGTAATAGTTAAAAAAAGAAACAACATTCTATGATAGTGTTATGTATTTACAGTTTAGGAACTATCCCTAATCAATAATTTTGAGCCCAAGTCGTCGACGGCACGTACTGTTCCACGCGCGCCTCAAGGAGATGTCAGCAAATCGTAGGGGCCCACCAGGGTCGAAGCCTACTGGGGCCACGAGTAGTGTGAAACTGTAATCCGGGGCCCTGGGAGGAAGGCAAAGAAGGAACAGGAGTGGGCTTTTAGTCGATAAAAGTCTGATAATATCTCCCGCTCCGCCCAAGAGCGCGATTTGTTATAAGATGATTTTCCCACCCAATAAAAAAAAACCCCAAATGCTTTTTTTTTATTATTAATTATATTATTATTGATAGTGTAGAGACCCCTAAGTTGTAGCTATCAGGAAATTCAGACTCCGCAAATTCCACTCCTTAGCTCTATGCATAATAAAGTTAGTTCAGTTTGTTTAAAACAAGACTCCCCAGTACATATCTGAACCATCTGACCTTACTAAGTTAAACGTTCAAATGAAAATCCTCACTTTAAAAGCAGGTATCTCAATTTGCTGCTCCCATTCCTATTAGCAGGGGCCAGTTTAGAAGCACAATATCCATCCTTTGGGAGTACTTGCATTTGCATTTCCTTATTCATTTACTCTTTGGAGATAATTGGTTCGTTGGAATGAGAGGGAATTATCGTAAAGTTTTGGTATTCATATTCATGGCGTTGCCAGTTCAACGTTTTAGTGCACTTTGTACGGACTACTGCATTATTTGGGTACCCTTCTCATATTAAAATACCTTAGAAAAGGGGGGTAACTAGTTGATGACGCTGTCCATACTAAGGCTAATAGTGAGGGGATTATCAGTGATGTTTTTTGTTCTCCCTCATTTTGCAGTTTCATTTTGGGACTCGTTAGTTGCTGTATTGTAAAATATTCAACATGTTGTAGTATCCGGAGGACACGGTGGAGCACACGGTGGAGCACACGGTGGAGGTGTGCCCTGCTTGGGCAAAGCAAAGCCGTGTCCTCGTGGGACCTTAGCCTTGGTACAGGCCATGGTCCGGAGCGAGAAGGAGTGGCAGGCTGTCGCCTCCTTCTGCGAAGCAGTAATGCTAGCAAAGGAGGCGGCCGATCGCGTGTGGCAACGTTTCTCACGCCTCAACCGCCGCCGGGATTCCGATCCCCATTTCCGGCCACCGTAGGCGCGGGCTTGCGGAGGGCTAGCAATGGGTGGCTCGCTGTCCAACCGTCCGGTAACCGTCCGGACCGAGCCCAAGTCGTCGACAGCGCGTACTGTTCTACACGCGCCTCAGGAAGATGTCAGCAAATCGTTGGGGCCCAGCAGGGTCGAAGCCTACTGGGGCCACGGGTAGTGTGAAAGTGAAACCCGGGGCCGTTGGGTTTTTAGTCAGTAAAAGTCTGACACTATCTCCTGCTCCGCCCAAGAGTGAAATTTGTCATAAGATGATTTAGCGACCTAAAAAAATAAAAACATATAGTAGTAGTATCTCATGTACTATACTCAAGATTCAGGTACTTGTTTATTTATTTATTAAAACTTCATGCAACACAAATGTAGACAAGCAGATTTCGTAATCTGTAAATGCTGTACACAGTAAAGCCATGTCTCTGACGCCAACAGTGTCATAAAAATAAAGGACGAAAGAGAATTTTGTTCTGCAAATTGGACGAAAGCACGTAGGGAATGCATAGCAAAGCGGATTTTGTATCTTTCAAAATCATACTTCGTTTTGACGTTTGTATCTCAGATTGGTACTAGTTTTATAGAAATTATGGATCGATGAGATGACGGTGAATTCTATGAAATAAAAAATCTTTAGCATAACATAGCATAGTCGGCCTTATAATGTTCCCACTGTTGGGACTCAGGCCTCCTCTGTAGGAGAGGGAATGGGCCATAATCTACTGCGCGGGCCCAGTGCGGGTTTCATCACCACTGCTCTCAAAACGGTGAAGGAAAACATCGTGAGGAAACCGGCATGTCCAAGAACCAAAAATTCGAAGACATGTGACATCCACCGAAGATCTTTACATAGCATAAAATTTATTTAAATAAGGCTTCCCATTCCGTGGATGCCTGTGTATCCGCTAACTCCAAAACAACGCAACGGATTTTGATGTGGTTTTTATTGTTAGATAGAAAAATAAATGGAAAAGGTTCGTGTATATAATTTGCATCCGTGCAAAGACGGGGTGGGTAAGTAGTAAAAAATAAAATGAACAAATTAATTATAGTGATGTTTTTTTTCATAGCTCATTTTGTGTCCCACTGGTGGGCAAAGGCATCCCTTTTCTCCTTCCAAACCTCTCATCATCATCATCAACATTTCAGCCGAAAGACGTCCACTGTTGGATATAGGCCTCCCCCAAATGTCGCCACATTGACCGGTACTGTGCGTCTCGCATCCATCAGATTCCCACGACCCTCACCAGGTCATCAGTCCACCTTGTGGGAGGCCTTTCAATGCTACGTCTTCCGGTACGTGGTCGCCATTCCAGAACCTTTCGTCCCCATCGACCATCTGTTCTGGGAGCAATGTAATCCTTAAATAAATAAATAAATGTGCCCTGCCTACTGCCACTTAAGTTTGGCGATTCTTCGGGCTATGTCCGTAACCTTGGTTCTCTTGCAGATATCCTCATTTCTGACGTGATCACGCAAGGAAACTCCGAGCATAGCCCTCCAAACCCAAACTCAAACCTTTGTCTAGACCCATCTTTGTTTTTTTTTTTTAATTTTGATTTTAAATGTCACTAAAATAAAATTGTTATTATAATGTCAATAAATTAAATGTTAAATTAATAATAATAACTTTATTCATAACTTACATTGTAGGTACACAGTAACAGGTTCCTTGGCTCCCAAACTAGGCTTATTGCCTGTGAAAATACATCTTCACATACTTAGAAAAATTACATATGAATTACAGATGACTACATGGTTGGTTGCAATCGTAGCAATGTGGGCTTGCGTATGCGTATCTGTGTGTGTGACGGTGTATGTGTATGTGTGATGAGTGTGAGGGGAATGTAGAGAGTTTTAGATGTATATACTTGTCATGTCTAAGTTGAGGTAGCTAATAGTTTTTCCACATCTTCATAACTTTTTTTTTAACGCCCTCTATTCTCAAGCTAAGTAGAGCTTGTGTTATAAGTACTAGACAACTGACAAACATACTTATATATTTCTAAATACAAACATATAATAGATAAATTGCACCCAGACACAGAACAAATGATCGTGTTCATCACACAAACATTTTTCCTCCGTCGGAATCGAACCCACGACCTCCGGCATAGCAGTCAGCGCCACTAACCACTAGACCAACAAGCCAGTCAATATATAAAAGGTATAAAAGTTATTAGGTATAGTAAATAAATGAACGTTATCCGACTATCGAAAAAATGCCCTTAGCCAAGTAAACAAAAGAAGTTTGTTCATCAACCAAGCTTTCACTTTATCTTTGCACTGATGTAATAACTTACATTGGTGCAAAAATAATGTGAAAGCTACAAATAATACACACACTTAACAGAAAATATCATTCAATGAAGATCCCAGTTAATCGAGAAGTACTACCATGATGACAACACTAATCCGTCCATTCTTTACAGTCGGACGGTGGGGGGCGGTGGGTGGAACTAGAGGCGCAGGTGATGATGCGAGGTGGCGCTGTAGTTGGCACTACTGGCCCCACTGGCAATGCCTTGCTACTGGACTGCAGGTTCGAGCCGCCCTTCGGTAAGTACCCTAGTTACTTGAATTAAGACTTTAAGTACTTTATGCGATCTACCAAAAGGTCTTTTTCAATACACTTACTCGAAAACCCGCTCTTATCTCACCGCTTTTAGGCACGCAATAGACTGTTTTCAGCACTAGTGCAGAAAAGTGCGCTTGCTCTCTCCCGCCATAATTTATCGTATCAGGCTGAGCGTGTTGTCGTGTGTCGTCCCTACCAGTCACCGGTCAACCTCCGTTTATTCATTTCTTTGTTGATGTATTGAAAAAAATCGTTTGATACACGTGCAATTTTGTCACTGCGGGCCTCGGCTCCATAACATTCCGCCTCGGTCGCAATGACCAACATTCTGCTTTTGTATTAAAGTGTACAATATTCTTTGTTTGTCGAGACTTTGAGCTCCTTAGAAGTCTTGAGTTGAGCTACATGAGACTATTGACAAATGCTTGCACCGACTGGATAGGTCTACTTAAATGTATTGGTTCTATCTACTATCTACAAAACACTATTCTAGACATTAATCTGTATGATTTTTATATAACTTATTGTGAATGTTAGTACTATGTAGGTCGTTATATATTACGGTTAGATTTATTGATTACCTAGCAGTTTGAGTATTTTAAGCAGCCTAACCAAATATCCTTACTTTGGTATTGTTCGTAAAATGGTTGAGTTTTAAAGCTCGAAGTTGAGCTATATACAAAAATACTTGCATAAAAAAGGACTTCAGACATTAACCTAGGCTACTTTTATCGTTCGTTCTCATATGTTTTGACTAGTACATCTTTACTGTCTACAAGTGACTTTAATTTTTGAGTTAGTTTTAGTGTTTATTCGGAGAGTGGTCAGCTAGTTTAAATTTGTGTTTTTACACTCAAAATGTGTTATTTATAACCTGCTAGCGATCCACCCTAGCTTCGCACGGGTCATAGAAATCTTTGGCTCGCCGTCCGACCGTCCGGTAACCGTCCGGACCGAGGCCAAGTCGTCGACGGCGCGTACTGTTCCACGCGCGCCTCAAGGAGATGTCAGCAAATCGTAGGGGCCCAGCAGGGTCGAAGCCTACTGCGGCCACGGGTAGTGTGAAAGCGGAACCCGGGGGCCCTGGGACGAAGGCAACGAAGGAATAGGAGTGGGTTTTTAGTCAGTAAGAGTCTGACACTATCTCCCGTTCCGCCCAAGAGCGGGGATGTCATAAGGATGATTTTCCCACCCAATATACAAAAAAAAAAACGGGTCATAGAAATCTTTAAAAATCCCGGCTTTTCTCTGCTATTATTTTGTATGTATTATATACATAAACCATCCTCGAAAAACACTCTGTCTATTGGTGAACACTGGTTAGTGCAATAGTTTTTGAGCTTATCACGTTCATACAGATAGTCAAGCGCGGTGGGGGTCCGTATAAGGAGATTATTAAGGATTTGCAAATTGAATATTATATTTTATCAATAAAGAGACAATAGACTAAACGAACTGAGGCTAAACTACCATACGACTTGAGCAAGACATGGGCGTTCTTTTTTTTAAATTTATTTGCACCCTGTCACTTAGAGGCAGGGTTTGGTATTTTGGTGGCCGCGCCTCAGTTTCTAAATTATGCAGCTGTTATTGTTTCTTCTTTGCCTGTATTTCTTTTTGTTCTAAAAATAACGATTATTAGATTATATTTCGAAGGATCTGTCACTGTTTACTCAGAGAATAATTTGATCGATCGATTTGGTAATATACACAGTAACATAGCGTTTGCTGCTTCGGGCAATTGAATATGGGTACCATCAAAAACATGGAAAACATCTTATCACTTTCTAATAATGATGATGTATGATCACAGGTGTTTGTGGTTTCGACCATTGGTTGATTCAATTACTTAAGTTGCGTCTAAATGCCTCATCAAAACACGAAAAAAAGTTAGAAACATTTTGTTGCCTAGTCCTGAAACAGATTTTTTATTTTATTTTAGTACAGCAAATTAGCCATTAATTATACTAAAATAAGTTAATAATGTATTCTCACAGAACCGCAAACTTCCTAATAATATGTCTTCAATTTATCAGTAAAAACTAGTGCGCCCGACCATCAATGATTGCATCTCCGCTTACAGGTGGGATCGTAGTGAAGCACTAGTTTATATCAATATAAAAAAAAAACCTATCCAGGGTTGGTCTCCACGAGCGCATTGAGCATCGTTAGCATACGCGGTATAGAGGACGTGTATTTAAATAATTAATGCTTTCTAGAGCGATTGTATTTATTCGGAATAAATAATTGACACAACTCTGTAAAAACTCTTCAAATAGCGAGTCCAAAAAGGACGGCACAAATTTGTAAAAAAAAAAAACAGGCTGTGTAGCGAATTGTTATCGTGCAGACAAAATGCACAGAACAATATGATTGTCCATGAATTTTTCGTCAGTTGGCTGCATCACTGGTTTTGTCCAAAGCATCACATATTGAGGTTATTGTAGCACGTATGATGTATAATAAATATCCTGGTTTTTGAGCAATTTTTTTTTATTGTCGAGAATACCGTGGTTTGGTTTGCCCAAATAATAACAGAATATGTGTGTGTCTACGCCGAGTTGAAGTACCTATTTTTGGTAAAAGGAAATACTCGCCGATTTTAAGGCCGTAAATGTATAGACATTTTGCTTGGAAAGAGGGAAGAAAGAAATCAATTTTGTCAAGAGAATAACTGTGCATAAAAGTACGCAAGTACGCGCGTGTACGCGTAGTGCTTATAAGACGCAAGATAGAAATTTGCATTAAAGTACGCAAGACGGTAACTTGTCGAGAATACAAGTATTTTGCGACATAAAGTTTTTATTTTTGTAACGAGTACTCTTAACAGAAATCAAGTGCTTGTAAATTCAAGGTACAGGCATCACCAGCCTTATTTGTATTTTCTTTATTTATTAGATTAGCAAAATTGTTGATTCAATGTATTATAGAGAATATGGATTTGGAATCTGCTTATCACTGTTTAAACTAATCATAGGGATATCACGATTACAACACAATCGAATAAAGTCCCTAATCTTATTACTATAAAGTACATATTTCCTAGAGAAAATGAAAGAGATCCTTGGCTATTAGGATTTATGAAAACTCGACGACTTTCCCCAGCAATGTATCTTGAGGACAATTTCCTCTAAGCCTTCTACAACGGAAATATTCCGTCGTTGAAGATAAAATAAACTTTTTACTACTTTCTCTTTGAAATATTAATATTCCAGATGAATTTCAAATAGGGGACGACGCATCATTAATTATGTTCTGTAACCATGTTACTTGTTTGTAAAATCTGTAGCTGGATTATAAAATTAAATTTTGTGAATTTTGCGGCATCTCCCTTTGACGTGAGCCGGTGTGTCGCTTTTGAAAGTTTTATTATAGAAAGCGCAATGTGCAAATTAATTTTACTAGCAACATTCGTTCTCATGAAGGATATTAATTGTATATTTAGAGAAACGAAATGTTTCCTAGCTTATTTTTTAAATTGGTATAAACTAGTGCTTGACTGCGATCCCACTTGATGGTAGGCAGTGATGAATCGTTGGTGGTGAGGCGCACTAGTTTATTAAGAGCCTATTCACTCTAGCTTTGAAGACACCCAAATTATAATCGCATGGGAAAACTTCAGCAGGCAACTTATTCCAGTCCTTTGATGTATGCGATATAAACGACAAGTAGTTAATACTGAGCCTGAAAACTCAAAAAAAAGATACCTTCTTTTGTAGGTTTAAAAGTCTCCCACAGACAGGCGTAACACGACAATGTACAAGTCATTCTACAGATAACTATTAATATTAACTATTAATATTGAAATAAACATTGTAATTCACGAATGCTGGTTGGTTTTGGATGTATGTGTAGAGTTAAGGTGCACGTGAACCTACATACACTTACAAAACTAACCGGCCTTGGTGAGATCAAACAAGTATCCGAAAAAAAATATATGAAAAGAAAAGTTTATCTCATAGTTACATTAGGCTGCGGGAATGCTCAAAAGAGTTACTGCCGCCCTAGAATGCAAAAGGGAAACTGAAGGAACATGTTGGATTTTTATCAGTAAAAGTCTGACACGCTCTCTTGCTCCACCCGGAGCGGGAGAATTTATTTTATGATTTGTTTCCCCCTCAAAAAAAAAATTGTTGTATTTTCCTGTCGCGCCTATGTGCTCGTCTTCATATCAGGTTCACTACGTGTTACAAAATAAGACAATAATTGCCACATATTCTTCCACCGAAAAACAACTTGTAAACAACTTTTGAAGTTCATATTAAACAGATTACTCTAACGAGTTCCCTTCATAATTTATATGGTAACATTAAAATAATCCCGATACTTTATGAGAGGTTTTCGCAATTAACGCCAATTTAAGCTTAATTATCGTTTCTTATTATCTTAGTATATATTATCTTGTAAAATTTTACAGTCATAATTATGTTGAAGAGCATTTTGTAATAAGCGTTTCAGGATTTTTATTGGATTGTTAATTTTCAACATCACGACAACATATTTTGTCGAAGACGTAGAATGACGAGTAGTTTACCAACTCATCGCCAGTTATAAAAAGCGGAAGGTAGTATAGGATATACCAACAAAAAATCACACTTATATCACACTATTATAAAGGCGAAACTTTCCGATTGTATATGTGTATATTTGTTACTTCTTCACACTCAAACGGCTGAACAGACTTGGGTAAAATTTAGCACATATTCACACTAGATCCTGGAATAGCACTTAAGATAACTTTTATCCCACGATTATGTTCCCTCGGGATAATTTTATGCTTTCTCTCGGGCGTAGTCACTGGCAGCAACTAGTATCCAATAATACTTCACTTGAGCATCAAATCCAATGCGTTTAGCTACGTAGTCAAGATTGCGAACTCACTATAAGGCAATCATGAATTTATCTACTTTGATACAGATTAGATTTTTTTAAAATACTGTAATCCATTCATTTCCGCATTAGACAACGTAACTTCATAGAAGCAGGTGTGCATAACATTTATTTTTCGAGATAAATTCAAACAATTTTAATAAAAAATTAGTTTAATATAAAATATTAACATTACCTACTTAGATAAATTTGATTATAGTTAGGTAAGGACTAAACACTTAGATAGCTAAATGAAATGGATATTTTTAAGTAAACATTACTTTATTTCAAACAATAAAAAAAGGCGTATCAACAAGTTGCCTCCTAGCAACAAGATAATTATTTGACATTCATACAAATAGAAATAACTTATATTGTGTAGTATAATGAAAAACGTTCCAGGTACTGACAACCCCTAATTCTTTTAGGTTTTAAACATGGGCACTAGTAGTATAAGTAAGAACTAAATAATTTATTTAATTAAAAGCCTCATAAATTCAGAAGATAGATAATTCAAATGAATTCATTTAAGTATAACAGTTGGTATATAAGTTGATTATAATAAATTCAGGATCAATCTAAATCGTAATAAAGCACAATATACATATAATGTACTTTTATTACAAAGTGTACCCTAAAACAACCTATTTTAAGTTCTGTCTATGCTAAGCTATCGCGAATAAAGTATAGTTCCTACTAAGTCCGATGTCTGTTAGGGTTGTGAGCGTGACTCTGAAATACAATATGCTACTGAAAGAACACAGGTGGCTTTGCGTTAGTAAAACTTTGAGATTCCTCGCTCCACCAAAAGGGGGTTATTAGATAATTTTCCACCTTAAAAAAGTTAAAGTTATCCAAGATTCTGTCTACGTGCTGGAGTGCAGATAATGAAGCGAGCAGGTTTCACCTTTTATCTTTTTAATAATAATAATAGTCCAATAGTCCCAATAGTAATATCAGCAACAGGTGTTATTCCAAAACAAATATTCATTAGTTTTTAACCGACTTCTAAAAAAGGAGGAGGTTCTCAATTCGGATGTTTGTATTTTTTTTTATGTTTGTTCGGGCATAACTTCGTTGCTTGCCAACCGATTTGAAAAATTCTTTGTTTGTTGGAAAGGATATACTTTCCAAATGGTCCCATAGTCACCAAGTTGGGATCTGAAGATGGAATCTTGGCAAAATCGAGGGAACTCCTCAAATATTATAGGCAACCATATAGTGATTTTGGTATTTTCATCGAGAACTTAAGTATTTACAGTCATAAAGTAAAATTTGATGAAGTGGAACTGATGAAGAAGACCAGAAATAGTCAACGGAACTTCTTACTCGCATAGATATCACAATGAAGATAGTTATGCGACTATGACAATACAAATAAATGAATGGTTCTAAATGTTACATTGAAAATGGTATCATCGAAGTGATCTCATGATGATGATGGAGCCGGAAGGTAGGCACTGGAACTCCGTAATTAATCAATGTAACCTAGCCGTGTTTGGGCTTGTTAGAATTGTCATGAGATGCACTTTGGCTATAAGGTACTATCGAACTGATCTGATGATAGGGCCGGAAGGTAGACACAGGAACTTTATAATAACACAATGTAACCGAGCATTGTTTAGGTTAATTGGAATTATCATGAGAAATAGGCATCTGTTTATAAGTGTATCGCAACTAAAATGTGTGAAATAAAAAACTTTTTACAAAAAAAGAATAACTGACTTCACTAAAAAAAATACTAAAAGGATCAAAATAACTTTAATTTCGGAAGTCGGTGTTACTCGGTAGTATTTGTATCTTATTTAACTTTTTTTGTAAAAAGTTTTTTATAATGTTTTCAATCTATCAAAATACACATACCTAACACTACAAAAAGCGGCTATTTTGAACACTTGTCATATGGTAAGAAAATTTTTATAACTAGACTTAGATAATAATTTAAATTCAGTACAAAGTGTTTTACCATCTTAAACCAATAATTAGGATCTCACCTTAGTTCACACCCGTGAGATTGAGAACACTGAGAAAAATTGCCTAAAAAACAATAATAATAATAATCATTTTCAGGCATCTGAGGCCAAAGTCAAAATACAAAAAATAATCTTAGACAATAATAAACTAATACATATTATAAAAACAAAACTTATTCAACTATAAGACGACGTACGACTTGAAGTTGAAGTTGTGGCGCGCCTCCAACCTTACGACTCTTAGAGTCCAGTTGGTCTTCACCTTCAAATACTCCACGACTTCCTCAACCATTGTGTAGTGATGCAGGCGCGAAATGTATAGCTGCGTCGTAGGCACAGCATGGCACAGCAGTATGTTCGGACCATTCGTTGCGGTACCGCATTGGTTACGGGAGCAGGGCTTCTTCTGTTCTACTCTTGTGAAACCCTCTTAATGCCGTCCTTCTGTCTGAGGGATAGTTTGGAAGAGTAACCATGGCCCTGTAACGCAAAAGGAAACTTAAAAAAACACAAGTGCGTTTTAGTCAGTAACAGTCTGTCACGCTTTTCGATCCACTCAGAGAGACAGGGGTGTTTGATGATTTCCCACCTCAAAAAAAAAACCGTATTTTCATCACTAACCTTTGTTTTTAATTTCCATAACATTATGCATGAGGAACAAAAACTATTTGTTTATAGTAAGGAACTGTTTAAACTTTCACTTTCAATTTTACTGAGAAACTTACATACATTACTTTGGTACATAAACATTCCCGTACCCTCGATCGCCTATCTCTTTTTGACCCACGACGGAAGAATGAGATAGAATATAACTGAATGTAAAACTTCAACGGTAAAACATTTGTGACCCACGACCCTTGTCAGGAAAACTAGCGTAGTGGGTTCGAGGAGGCGTAAAAATAGTTTGTGGGTAACAATTCTTCAGGACATTTCGTATCCCATAATCGATGAAGGAAAGATATAAAGAAAAAGAAATAGGAAAAAAGATATAAAGTCGAGTTGGCACAAATCTCAAGTGTGTCAGAATGGCGCCTGCTTGGCTGTTGAGCCTTGGCACGCCACATGTCCTGATTTTCGAGAATCTATGGTTAGGTCAGACCAATAAATACTAGTAATGTTCTCTGATGGTTTAAAATTCCAAATTCGTACAGGCCGTTCTTATTGAATGTATTGTAAGAATATTTTTTTTATTTATTTTTCTTTCTTTCGTTTAAGATGAACTTAAAAAATAAACACATATTAATTTACAAAAAAACCCTATCGAATATAAATATCGGAGACATTTCATATAACTCGCTGTATTACAAGTTGCCGCGTCGGATTCAAAAACGTAATGCAGCTGCCTTACATTCAGTCAGATTGTGGTGGAGTTCTATAAAGCGGCATCCAAAATGTAGCTGTATTGTCAGAGTAGAGTGACTATAAATTACGAAGAACCGATCCAAAAAGCTTGGGTCGATCCGACTCATTCAACTCACATATTGTTAAATCCTTTTATGATACTGTAAAAATTACTAAAAAATTCAATGAAATAATTTAATATTAAGTAGAAAGATTAAATAAATATAATGAAACATCGACTACGCAAAATACGTGGATCATTACTTGTAGGATCCGAGTAAAGCCAAGAAAACTAAGTACTACTAAGTAGAGCGAAGGTAAAAATAGATAGTACCATTACTATCCTAGATAATAATAGATTCTCTTAAGAGTTTTCTAAACAACCCCACTTTTTCTTCATGTTCGAGAGAATCGCAGAAGGTAATCCAATTTAGTTTGGAGTGACCATAGAACACGGATCCTCTTTTGTGGCTGATGCTAGATCCGGCTACGACACGTTTCATGCATAATCAGCCTTATAATTTTCCCACTGCTGGGACTCAGGCCTTCTCTCTAAGACAGGGAATGCGCCGTAATCCACCACGCAATTCCAATGCGGGTTGGTAGATGACACATGTCTTCGAAATTTTGGTTCTAGGATATGCTGGTTTCGTCACGATGTTTTTCTTCACCGTTTTCAGAGCAGTGGTGAAGAAATGAATTACACAAAGTAATGCACTTGGCTGGGTTTGAACCCACGACCTACGACACGTTTCATACAACTCCCTCATAATCTCAAGTTAAATATCAGTGTCAGGCACTAGTTATTTTTTTTTTAACTAGCTACTTTCAGTGGTTTTGCCCACATGATATTAGAAAATAATCTCAAAGGAACATACTCCCGGAAAAAAAGCATCTTTTGTGAAGTAACAAACATATTATATACACGCGCACATACATAGTTACAATCTTTCACCGTTATAATATTATTAGCGTGATTGAACTTATTTGACCTAGACGTGGGTTACAATTTCTTTTATGTAAAAAAAGGGGTTTTTTGTTTTTATTTTGTCCTGTAAACTGATGTGCCTTAAAGTTTATGTCAAATAAATGTATTTTTTTTCTATTCAAACGTTTTGTTCAGTAACTGACATTAGATGATAGAAATCGTGCGTTTAATTCACTTTCGATGCCATGAAATTTATACGTAGATACAGTCGTCTCTAGACGAGAAAAACTCATGACTAATAATAACCACACAAATCGATTTTAAGACTAAGCGAGGCATGCTGCTGTCCATCCAAGGATAGGTGACTATCAATTACATACACTACTTTCTGTTTTTTAGGGTTCCGTAGCTCAAAAGGAAACTGACTGACTGACATATCAGCGCACAGCCGAAACTACTGAGACTAGGAGCGTGAAATTTTGCACAAGGTTTCCTTTTGTGACGGAGGCGAGCACTAAGAGAGGATTTTCCAAAATTCACCCCCTAAGAGGATGAAGCGGGAGTCCAAAGTTTGTATGGAAAAACCTATATTCAAGCGAGCGAAACCGCGAGCAGAAGCTAGTATATAATAGCTATATAATATAATTTTATATCTATGTATAGTCACATCAATAATTTGCTTTAGACCGCAGACTACCCCCTTTTTTGTTTAGTTCTTACAGCCCATCCTAAGGTTATCTGGTAGATATCGCTGTTAGCGATAAGACCGCCATTGTTTCCATAGATTAAGTTGGTTTAAAAGTTTTGTAACTATTTTGGTGTACAATAAAGTTTAATTCTATTCTATTCTTATATAAATTAGTTCTGGACTGCGATCCCACCTTATGCTAAGCAGTGATGCAATCGTTGATGGTGAAGCGCACTATTTATTATAAGCCTATTCACAGTTTTGCTTATTAGGCTGGAAGCGAACCACATCATAGATGGAAAGGACAGCGAGCAATGGGTACATTCAGCCGAACATAGAACCACCTCCTTTTTGAAGTCGGTTAAAAATGGATCGCATTAATCATGTAGTAATTAATCGTTGTAATACTGCAGTGGTTCTAAGCTCTGTGGAAATAACAGACCCTAGCGATCTATTTCCTTTGCTTTTCCATTACGTTATCTGATGAGATCACATCTGAAATAGCCACTTAGAAAGTCATTTACTACCTTATCTTTTATTCAGAGCATTAAAAAAAGTTTTTGTTTTTAGTACTGTTGAATTGTTTATGTTATAAGGCTTAATGAAATAGAAATGGTTAAAATATTGCTGAGGTTATTCATTCCTGTGTGTTAATCTATATTTATAATAAATCTGCAGAAGTAAAAATTCTGTACATTGAAAATATCAAAAAAATAAATGGCAGGGGGTGTTACTAGACTGACACCGAACCCAAAAACGTGATTAAAAATATTTTTGTCTGTCTGTTTGTTTGTTCAGGCATCACGCAGAAACTACCGGTTCGATTACAATGAAACTTGGTATAATTATTCTTTAATATTCTGGCCACTACACTGGGTACTGTTTATCTCGGAAAAGTATATACAATAAAAAACAAACTTAATTTTGCGGTTCAATCCCTAGACCCGATTACTGTACCAACCGCAAATAATAAGTTTGTCGTAGGTTACGTCACCCGCAGTTGTGTTCACTACACGCTACACACGGCTAAGATACTAATATTTTATCTTAAGATACAATATCGCTCGCCATACAATTCAGTGGACTATCACACATTACGAAGATTATAAATAATATTTCATATCTCAAAAAACCTAATAAAACCATTTTCGACTTCTACGCGGACGAAGTCGTGGGCAAAAGCTAGTCTAAGAATAATTTTATAGGAATTAAAAAGACAATTAAAAGTTAGTAAGACTTCTTTAAACCCCAGTCAATATCCGCATTAGCGGTAAGTTTCGTTATTTCATTTACCAATGTTATAGATTAAATGAAATTTTAAATGGAATACAAAACGATGAAGGAAAACATCGTGAGGAAACCGGCATGTCTTAGAACTAAAAATTCGAAGACATGTGACATCCATCAACCCGCACTGGGCCCGCATGGTGGATTACGGCCCATTCCCTCTCCTAGAGAGGAGGCTTGAGTCCCAGCAATGAGAACAGTATAAGGCCAACTATGCTACGCATATAAAATTTCTATAAGGAATGCAATAAATATTGGATGAATTATATTATGGATTTCAGGGTGATTCAAGCCTGAAAAAAAAACAGTGTTTTATATTTAGTTTCATAATCATTTACAGTTTTCACCATAGGCATAGGGCTTGTGGACGGCAAGCAATGGTAGGTCGCGCCCGTTTGCCCGGTAACCGTCCAGACTGAGCCCGAGTCTTTGACGGCGGTTAGTGTTCCACGCGCGCTTCAAGGAGATGTCAACAAAAGGGGCACCGGCAGGGTCGGCTTTAGTCAGTAACAGTCAGACACGCCTTCACGGTTCGCCCAAGAGCGGCAGAAGTCATTTCCCACCTAAAAATAAATTATTTATAGTTTTTGAAAAGATGACAATATAATTATGAAAACACATAACCTTATATTTTAACTAATTAGGTATTTATACTAAACCTTATATAAAATTTCGCACTGTAGAGTGAGTTTGTGTTATTATGTAATATTTTTACTAATATTACATAATAACACAAACTCACTCTACAGTGCGAAATTTTCTTAATAAAGACTGAATTTTATGTTTGCGACGTTACGATTTCGAATGCAATGCATACACGGGTATTATATTATCACAGTATTATTTTATATTATTATATTAGATCACGACTCTAAATTAGAAAAACATTCAAAACTGGAACGATGCGAATTTAGAACGCAACTATTAAAAAGTAAAACACAAAGGAAACAAAACACATTCTGCCAGGACGCGTCGTCACTAGGACGAGACAGTTTTTTTTTATTTTTGTCCATAACGTAACAAACAACAGGCGCCGTCTAGGCGGCTATATGAGACTCGTGGGCGAAGCGCTTCGGTGCGCGGGTGCCAAGGTCGCTATGTCACGTGACCAGGGCAACCGCCCGACCGATAATGAATGGACAGCCTTATTACGTCTATTGCTGGCTGTAGACGATTTGGCGCGAAATGCGATGCGTTCTATTTTTGAATGTGTGTTTTTTTATAATGTGGGCGTTGTGCAGTTACTACACAATTATGGCGGGTTGCCTGTTCTATTGTTCTATTTATGAAGAAGAGAAAAAAGGATTGAGTTACGACTATGTCGTTTTTTTATAGTGAGAAATTATGAATATGATTCAAAGTTCAAGACAAATGGTTATGGTAGTTTTTGCTTTATAGTTTCCAGGACAACTCAAAAATATTGTTATGTGGGGGCTAGTTTTTCCTAGGTCTTCTTCAAACAGTAAAAAGCAATCATACTTCATAATTCTAAAGTTAATCATAAAATATCATTCATCAAATCCGTGCCCTACATTAGAAACATAATTACAAAACATGAGGTGCATAAAAGCTACGCATTGGCGGCGGGGTGGTTCCGTACGTCAAAATTGATGGATGTAGTCGTATTAGGCAGTTCCTGTACTCGTTTTTTATGATAAATCGGGGGTCGGTATACGATTAGCTTCGGAAGGGGAGATAAAAGTACCGGGTGTTAGTGTAAAAGCAATAAAACATGTGTTTTTAAATGTTTTGATAGTGTGAGAATTCCTATCGATAAATGGATAAATATAATACGGGACCCAAACACAATGTCCGATAGTTTCACCCTTTATTTATTTTAAACTTTAACCTTTCAAATACCGTAATTAGAGACACAATAGAAAGACAATGAGAGAGTGAACGCGCTTTGCTTGGGGTTTAATGAATTAATTATGGAAAAATAAGCAGTTAGATAGATAAAACTTTCTTTCGATGTAATACACAGAAAATAGACATACAAATAATAAAAGCACTATCAAATAATAAAACTAAACAACCCCACAAAAAAATAAAACTCAGAAACAATTTCAAACATCAATATTGCCAGTATTCAAAAAGACACGTTAAAAACAAAGAAGTTGCACTATGATATTGCTAAAAGAAAATAAAAAGCCATAGTGTGCGGTATGCGTCTTAAGGTTGCACCAAAAGTATCTCAGGAAAATATATCTGATGCTAATATTGTGTCGTTGCGACGACGTAACCTTGCAAGAGTGGCTGAAATGATGGAGATTTAAAAAAAAAAAACAAATCGCATCAATACGTCTATCCCGCGCCGCTTCAAAGTAACACCGCACAAACGCTAGGCGTGGCTTAGCCTGGATTCATCTTTGAAAAAATACGCGACTACTTTCGAAGATTACCGATCGCTACCGAAGATTACGGAACAATGTGTCAATTTTTGAAATCATAAAAATTGGTGATTTGTTTCCTTATTGTTATTTTGTGATGACATATCGATTAGAACATCTTAACTTCAATTTTAAAATTATCTTTTGAAGTGTCAAAATTTGTACTTTGTCGAACTTTTGACAATATTTAAATGCAGAATGGTACATTGAAGAGAACAGACAGCTCATCGCTGATTGGTTTACCGGTATGGAATGCTTTTAAAATGGCCGATAGCGCAAAGTACCAGATCTGAATTTCTGCTAATATTATGAACGTTGTTGAATATCTGACAGCTGTTGAGCAATTGCATTTAGTTGATGATTTTTTATTTTAATACGTTAAGAAACTTATACCAAGATTCAAGTAGTAGAGTATTTTCAAGTTTTTAGACTACTCGTCAAGGTTAAGTCTGATTAGGTCTGTTTTTTTTTTTAAAACGGTTTACTTTGATGTATTATATCTTTGGATTGACTTGGAACTATGAGTTCAAATAAAAATTAAAGGTAAGTCATGTTTTTTTCGAAATTATGTATTTATTGGTTTCTTTGTGTTTGTATTTTCTGTAATATTGCTGTATTTAGAACCATTTTTGTATTAAATATAAAATAAAACTCCCATTATTTTGTAATATGAGTTATACCGTGGAAGCAATGTGTCTCATGCGGTATGCAACATTGATGGTGTACCTATATGAACTTAAAACTGCTAATTAATAGGATGTCTTTGTTTCAATCACTTTCATGTAGGAAATTTTATGTCACGAATAACTTTTTTTTTCAGGGCAGCTACAAGACAAAATTTCCAAAACGCAAGCTATTAATATAAGAACACAGAGTTTTTTAGTTAGAAAAAAGTCGTAGGTATACGTCATTGATATATATTGCTTGCCCTTTAAAATGCAGTTTCTACGTTGGAACTCTTAATATGAAAAAAACGTTTTTTTTTTGTAGGCTTTTTTTTATTGGGTGGGAGAACCATCTTATGACAAATCCCGCTCTTGAGCGGATTGAGAGATAGTGTCAGACTTTTACTGACTAAAAACCCACTCCTGTTCCTTCGTTGCCTTCGTCCCAGGGCCCCGGGTTTAGAATAAGTATCTATCAAATATTCGGGTCTTCTACTTCTTGGAGCAATGGAAAAATCAAACTGTAAAGTCAACGTAATCGAAAGATAAAGCCGTTCATGCTCCGTTTATGGCGCATATTTTGACGCTCACAAGGGAAACAAAACCCATGACCTAGAATCATAAAGTTTGGCAAGAAGAACTACCGCGTAAAAGTAAAAGAAAAAATCCGAAAACTACATCACAAAATAATTACTTTTCACGATTCGGAAAAATCCTCAAGAATCGCTTTAGGAATCAAACTATGTATTAACACAGGTAATTTTGTATGCTACGCCCGTGTTAGAATTTTTGGAGGAGGAAAACTATAACGATTTTATATTATATGTACGTATGTGTATGTGATATCATACTAAGTTGTCAAGATGGATATGGGTTATGGGTTATTATTATTTAGCTAGGTAACTAATCTAACCTAGCTGGATAATAACATTAATAATTATCCGTCAACATAATATAATAATTTTTAATCATTGTAATATTATTTACACTATCAACATTGCAGTTACTATTTATTTACTTATATCTAATTAAAAACTAAACTTATGTTAGTTTTATTATATTATGTTGATGGATAAATATTAATGTTACCACTATATGTTATATCACTCAATGGTTTGCTGAAAGAAAACTCAACTTTGAGTTAAGCTTGTTTATGTCCATGAACTCTGATATCCACATTTTTTGTAATTTATCATGGTGTACAATAAAGAATGTTATTATTTAGCTAGGTTAGGTTAGTTTTTAATTAGATAAAAATAAATAAAAAGTAACTGTACTGTCGCATTGGGTGAAAGCCTGTAAAGGCAGTTAGTTGTATGAGGATAAATAAATAAATATTCCACCGAAAAAAAAAGAGGCCAACGCATCACAAAATCTCAAGAGCACATTTACCTGCACTTTGGAGAATTTAATGCGTAACACTGATGCTTCAGTATAGCCATCAACTGGGCCCAAACACTTTAACGAGTTCAACGAATCCATGGATTCAAAAAGAAGATCACAAAATTCATCCACAAGATTAGTCATTCGCAAGCAATTAATCCATTCATAAGAGCCGTGCTAAAGAGAATCCCGAAACAATAATATCCAGTTTCATTTTAATAACGCCAAACTTTCAAACAGCCTGTTTGATAAGGAAAATGATATTCATTTAAGGTAAGCGCCCACAGAGGTGCGAGCTGCGCGAACCTTAAATGAATGTTAGCGATCTCTGAAGTGACCGATTAGCTTTTAGAGGTAGGCGGAACAGAGAGTAAAGTCCCGCAAACCTCCGTTGAAAAGGGAGGATCCTCCAGCCAGACAGGTTTAATGTCTGATGGGCAGCTGCCCAATAGATGATTTCGGGCTGTTCTATATGTTCTAATCGCGCGGAGAACTTTGATGGCGCGATGCAGGATTAGTTCTTATGTGACGCCATAGATGTCGCTACAGGCTTAAGTGCTTGACCTATGACGAGACTGTGCAACTTATGGTGTGATAAATGCGGTTGAAACACGCACATGTACACACGATCCGGCCGTCCGGCAACCGTCTGGCTCAATCCCTAATTGTCGACGGTAGTGTTTCAAAAATAGTAATGTCAGTAACCTTGATATATCAACTTAATTAATCATTGACTTTTTAAGGCTTTAAGTTTTTAAACTTAAGTTTTAAGTTTTTATGCTTCAGTTTTTAAACTTAAGTTTTAGGCATTGAATATGATTTTTTTCTCAGTTGCTGAGGAAGTTTTTTTTTTTTGTAATCGTGGACTTCATTATACATTATATAGAAAATGAAAAATATTGAACAGTGACAAAACTACTGGATATTTTCGAATATTTTTTGGTATGCAGACTGGGAACATCATGAGATATACGCAGTTTAATCTATTGTCGTATTGTCGGCATCACCCTGTATTTAGTCATACAATTGTCAAGTTTATTTTATAATTTAACTTCTGTTTAGGTAGTCTAAAACAATGTCCATGGGTGTATTTGTTTTAAATTGAGCGTTGATAGCTACTCTAAAGTATTTTACTTTTGTTGCTTTTTTCTCTGAAGTCTGTAAAGTTTTTCTAAAAATAAACTTTACCTTCTATTTGTGATCGCACCCGCATTATGTGTAACAAATTGCACACAAACTCAAAATCCTCTCTCTCTTTTTTATTTATTTATTTAATTTTGTATGCAGTAATGGTGGCCGAATGGTAACGGCTCCGACTTACGAGTTGTAGGTCACGGGTTCAAACCCAGTCAGGCGCATTACTTTGTGTAAATTACATTACTTTGTGTAATTAGCAATCACCATTGCTCTCAAAACGGCCAAGGAAAACATCGTGAGGAAACCGGCATGTCCTAGAACCCAAAATTCGAAGACATGTGCCATTCACCAACCCGCACTAGCCCCCGCGCGTGGTAGATTACGGCCCATTCCCTCTCCTAGAGAGGAGGCCCGAGTCCCAGCAGTGGGAACATTGAAAGACTGATTATGCTTTTTATGTATGCACACAAAAATCTTCACACTTTATCTGGGGTCGGTTCTTCATGTACGTACGACAGTGAGCTCTGTTCTATCTTGTCTGTGCATTCGGACTCACTGGTTTTTTCATTTCTTTTTACTTTTGGTCTGGATTTGTGTAGGTATACAAACTAGAACATTACAAAACATACCATCCCAAATCGCGGCCGCTTTCCGCCTCTGTGGGCGCTAAGCTTTAATTCTGTTACCCTGATAACCGAAGTTTCTACCAATTATAAATGGATACTATATTTTTTATGTAATTTGATTAAGCGAATCGAATTTTGAAAACATTTTTCCTTTTCAATAGGGATTATTTTTATACAGGCGGCTGAGGCAGCTTTTGATATTGCCGTATAAAAATAATTAAGGTTGTATTCTTGTGTACGAATCTTACGTAATTTTAACGTTCAGTTTAACTTTTTTTTAATTTTGGTGTTTTGGATAAAAATACCAAAATCGCCTGTATATATGCCTATATAATATATTAGTGTTTTTTATCGAACTTCTTCAAAACATCTTGACCGTAATCCGAGATCTCTGAAAGTTTATTTATTCCTGAGTGACATAGGCTACATTTTATGTACGCGGACGAAGCCACGGACAAAATCTAGTTAAATGTAAATAAATATAATAATATGTAAAAACTATGTAAAAAAAACGTGCACATTAAAAGCGTCCGGAAAACTTTCTCCTGATTATATGTGATCAGACGTTACATATTCACTACCTATCAAGTAAAATGTTCATCTGAAGAGGGTCATTTTTCACTCGCCTATCGTTAAAATCAAGCAGTTTTCAAAGCTTGTTAGTTCATCTAAAGCAATCCAACGCGATGTTTGACGAACAGGCAACGAAAAAAAGAGAGATAACGCCTGAAAACTGTTAGCGTGTTAAGTTTTTGAAAAAAAAAATTGTCATTCAGAATCTTGATTGAATTTACTACGCTTCTATTGTTATACTTTTTCGACATTTTAAATTTTTGAGTAAATCATGAAGTGTCAAAGTTCATGCAAAATAGTAGATTTTCAGAGGTCTTTATTGGATTAGTTATACACAAATTTATAAAATGATTTCAATAAAAGCCTAGATAAAATATCCACAAGATACTTTTTCTAAAATATCTAATTTAAAATGTGCAATAACGTCATAATCGCGTAAGAGCGGTTGTGTGAAAAACAGTGAAAATGTATTTCGAGTTGCATCCCCTTAACTGAAAACTATAAGTTTTGATATAGATGCGTAGGTACAAAGAACGCGGACATCCGTCTTGTCTCCGCTTCCTCAGATACTCTATAGGAAAGTGGGTGAATGGGGGGTGCACCGTGTAATCAATGTATTGTACTTCCCGTGTATGTACATATGTCTTACATCATTGTATTAGGGCGCTTGTATACAAGGTAAGGGTGTTTTTTCAACAGAGTCGTGCGAGGTACTAGAAATATGTGATAATATTTTGATCTGAACTTACTGATTTATATTTTCCTTTTTTACTGTAGCATTGGAAATATTTCACCGGCTCCAGAGATTACAATGATAATCGATGATATCATAGTTTTAATGTTATTAAAAATTCGACATAATGGGGTACTGTTACATATCCCTAATTTTTCCTATGTTTATTTAAAAAGTTGACGGTATGTCAACTTTTTAAATACATTTTTTTTTTTAAATTAGAAAATATTATTATTTTATTCAACGATTTTTTTTTGATATGACGATATAAACTTATAAAACGATTAATATTATCTTAGCAAAATATTTTTCTTAACTTCAAAAGACACTATACAGTTATCATAATATTCTTGTAACCAATAGCTACCGCGGCATAATTATAACAACCGCATTTATCATTTTATTATTTTTCAAAAATACCTTTTGCGCGTTTGCTAACGCATTCTTAGCCAAACATTGTCAATTTGTGCAGAATAACGAAGTATTTTGTTGTTTCTTTCTGTCGTAGTGATTGATCTAATGTAAGAAAGTGATAGCAGGTATGCCACATGCGTGAGCCGACATATGCTATTGTTTGTTTATTTTTGAATCAGTGTGATCCTATACGTCATTACGACATCGCTGGAGAAGTCAAACAGTATAAAAGATAATAACAAAGTTACTTTATAATATAATTATGATTGAGTTTTGAAGCAGAATAAAACTATAAATGCACATTAACAAAACTTGATATAGTAAAATTTTGTTTTTTTTTTGTAGGTGGGAAGTCTTCTAATGACGAATCACGCTCTTGGGCGGAGCGGGAAATAGTGTCAGACTTTTACTGACTAAAAACCTACTCCTGTTCCTTCGTTGCCTTCGTCCCGGGGCCCTTGCTTCGCTTTTACACTACCCGTGGCCCCAGTAGGCTTCGAACCTACTAGGCCCCTATAGTTGCTGACATCTCCTTGGGGCGAAAATTTTGGTTAAAATCCTATAACTCGATTATCTTACGTTCTGTTTAATTGTTTAAAATTAAAAAAAAACTACAATGATAACACAAAAAATTTGCTATCATTAAAGCTAACTTCCAAGTTCTTCCCTTAAACTCAGCATGAGTAATCTCATTTTTTATGTTTTTGTTTCTCCTTGTAAACTTGTGTTTTTGTTTTTATCATTTTATTCTCCGGGGCCAGCGATTTATGGTTTTTTTCCCCACTAGCAGCGAATGGATATTTTTCCTATTACTCACCAGTGTTGACAGAGTTGGTGATAACGACTGAGAATAGAATCGGCGCTTACGTGGTGGAAGAATTTAAAGCGAAGTGGTAAAAAAGTGGGCAGCTAATATTGCAAGGATGCGAAACAGACTCTTTTCAGCAATGCGCGGGCGGGGTTCTAAGTGGAAGGTTCAGGGAGGCAACTGTAAGCTCACAACACGCCTCACTTGCCCTTTTCACACGTTCCACCATTTCTTGAATACCTAGCTCTGCAAGCTCAATTAAGAAATCAAGAAATTGAAAAAATCCATTGGTGGATTGTTTACTTATGCTCCACCTACCTACCTCGCACATCTTAGGCGGAAAAGCACCCAAATCTTGTGTTTACATATGAGATTGTGTGCGTATGTGTGTTGCTTTTTTATCAATACCTATTTGTTAGTAATAATAGATAAAAGCTTGAGGGATCACTCTTTGTAATATCTTCTTTTATGGCTTACACAAAGACTGGTCAGATCTAATACCTGTATTGTATAAGCAAAATAAAGTAAAAATATGAGGAACTAATAAGGAAAATTGCTTACCTATAGGAATTATTTCGTAAAAACTGTTTAAGTTTATTTTTACTCCTTTTAGTCTCATCTTTATTGTGTTTGTTGTTGATTTTTAGATTTTCCGAACTATCTGATGTCATATATTTCCGCGGCTGGCATGTTATAGTGTAATTTTCGTTTATTCGTGTAAATACACAAAAATACGTTACTAATTTTACTTTTTTATGAAGGTAAAATTTGTGAGTTTGTATGTAGGGACCACGTGACTGGTCATTGAGATGACGTCAGACCAAAAAAATCGGAGGCGTGGCCTACTCGAGGCGTTCGGCGCGAACGATACGATTGTAACTTGGTTAGGGGGGCTCCTCTCCTAGAGAGGTGGCCTGAGTCCCAATGGTGGAAACATTACATGCAAGGCTGATTTTTGCGGGTTTGATTCTGTAAGATTGGTAAGCCCACAGGTCTCACTCCACATAGAGCGCAAACAGGAGAAGTTATTTGAACATTTATTAATTTAAAAAAAGGCTGTTTGAGCGTAAGGGAGTAACAAATACACACACATATATACGAACTTTCACCTACCAATTAGTTACAACAAATTAAAACTAATTTCACCGATAGTTGATTAATCTGTCTGGAAAATTCCATCTCAACAGTTCGAGTAGCAAGCTTTTAATATTATGAAGTAAATAATAGATTACATTCGTTAAATATTGCTCAATCAGAAGCCTTGTGACTTCGTCCTTCGGGACCTAGTTCTTGATTAATCGTCGACAAAGAGTCAGGAGCAATGTAAGTCTTCGTGACCTTCACGATTATCACAGTCATTATCTTTTCATTTCGATCACTGTATTTAGATAGAGCAATTATTATTTTTGGGTAATACGAGTACGTAGTTGCTGGGGTGTAGTTTCGCTCGGTAGATGAACGGTTTTATTTTTGTGTGTTACAATTATTGGTCCTTGTTTACTCCATTTATCTTGACAAAAAACAAGACTGTACCTCATTTTGTGAAATCAGTAAATTATTATCTTATCAATTCTTCGACCACTAAACTATCAATAGAATATTCCAAGTGTATTAAAACCTAAAATTATAACAAACTAAGTGTAAATTTACATGTCATCATCATCATTTAAGCCAAAAGAAGTCCACTGTTGGACATAGGTGTCCACCAAGTGTCGCCATAACGACTGGTCCTGTGCTTCTCGCTTTCATTGCGACCCTCACCAGGTCATCGGTCCACCTTGTGGGACGCTTTCCAACGCTGCTTCTTCCGGTATGTGGTCGCCACTACAGAACCAAAACAAAGTTTACATGTCATCATCATCATTTAAGCCAAAAGAAGTCCACTGTTGGACATAGGTGTCCCCCAAGTGTCGCTATAACGACTGGTCGACCCTCAACAGGTCATCAGTCCACCTTATGGGACGCCTTCCAACCCCTTCCGGTATTTGGTCGCCACAACAGAACGATAACAAAATTTACATGTAGCGCGCTTTAACGAGCGTCAACGCGCGTTGCAAATGCTGATCAGTCGGTTTTAGCACAATTTTTGTACTTCACCAATAGTCTGTCGACGTTAACTTCCTCACAATCACTAATTTTTACGAACTGAAAAAAAAAGAAAACTACGTTCAATCGCGTTGAAAGCGCTCAACTGAACAGAATAAGGACGTGAACATATGAAAGTCACATAATTATACATCGAAGCGTGCGTCAACGCGCGGTCACCTGTAACTAGAGACTTTTTATTTGAATGCGACGTGGCGTTAACGCTCGCTGTCACTATTTGACGCGTGGTCATGTGATCGGTTGTAAGTAATTTTACATGCATGTTCTAGAACCAAAAATTCGAAGACATGTGACATCCACCAAACCGCACTGGGTCCGCGTGGTGGATTACGGCCCATACCCTCTTCTAGAGAGGAGGCCTGCGTCCCAGCAGTGGGAACATTATAAGGCTGACTATGCTATGCTATGCTTCAGCCCACACAGTTCACCATCCTTTTCAGCAGGCATTGCCAGGATGACTATCTACAATCGGTATCGCTATTAGACAACTCAGTCCCCCTAACCAAGTTACGATCGTTTCGTTTGTGTCGAACGCCTCGAGTAGGCCACGCCTCCGATTCCCTTGTTCTGACCTATGACTGACTGAGCGTTGAGATGACTTCAGAATAAAGTAACAGTAAATAAAAAGTAATAACAGTTTTTCATTGATATGTCACGTGGTCAGAATAAACGTATTTTCAAACCGTAACCAAGTTTACAAGATAATTATCTCATCGTTGAAAAAAAATAGAATCGTAAATCGATTTTACATTGTTGATAGAAATCTCAATACAAATGGTTGCTGTGTTTCACTTTTGACAATCGCTTAATTGCTACAGATTAGGTACTAATGTGTAGCGATCTAACCGTGATTTTGACAATTCTGAGCGCTCCCCATAGACATTGTTTTCTATCCCCAATGTAAAATGAGTTATTGACACTGTTTTGCAGGCTTGGCTACCAATTAAACGTTTACTATAATCGCGTTCGAAACGAAAACCTTCCGAGCTGTCATTGCTCGTAAAGAAAAACAAACTAGATAAAAGAGCTTTTACAATCGTAATAGCTGTATGATTCAACTTTAAAGTAATACTAAATTAAGAAACGTATCGGTAATTCCTTTGGCGTTGCAACTGCCGACAACCATTAGGGTAATGAATAGTTTCCTCTTTCTCAAAGACTTCGAATTCGGTTGCAACGGAGTGAATTGTATTTCTAACTTAACTGCAGTCGATTTTCTCATTTATAGGCACTTTATTGCAGCCTGAGTAAAGTCAGGGAAAATATCGATACTTTTCACTCAAAAGGGCGTGTAGGGTTCACATCTACCGTAGGCGCGGGCTTGCGGACGCCAAGCAATAGGTAGCTCGCCGACCGATCGTCCGGTAACCGTCCGGATCGAGCCCAAGTCGTCGACGGCGCGTACTGATCCACGCGCGCCTCAAGGAGATGTCAGAAAACCGTCCCTACTGGAGCTAAGGGTCTGCTTCTGAAAGGAAGACTTGGCCCTGGTATGAAAGGCAACGAAGGAATAGGTGCGGGTTTTTAGTCAGTAAAAGTCTGATACACCCTCGCGCACCGCTCAAGAGCGGGGGATGTCATTGGATGATATTCAGAACGAAAAAAAAGGCATTCACACCTACTACATAGTTAATTTATATTTATTATAAACTCACTCATGACACAACTATTAAAACATAAACACAGCCACTGCAATATTAACATTTACGTTTATCAATAGTTGTTAGAAGAAAGTCGTAGGTAACGTCATTGATATTGCTTGCTCTTTGAAATGAATAGTTTCTACATTGGAACTCTTAATATGAAAAAAAAGTTTTTTTTTTATTAGCTTTCATGGTTATAAATAGATCGATATTACAGAAAATACAAAACACAAAGAAACCAATAAATACCTAATTTCGAAAAAAGAATAAAGTACCTTTAATAAATAGTTTATTTGAACTTATAATTCCAAGTCAATTCAAAGATATAACACTTCAAAGTAACCCGTTTTAATAAGCGGCAGTTTCATAACCTATTAATATCAGATGATGTCGTTCATGCGCTCTGCTCACGCGCATAGATTAATAGCGCAATGTTATGACGTAGACTCGCGCTCTTCAACAACAGCTCTTCAACAAAAGTTTATTGTTTGGTGAACAAGACCAAACTTTTTGGCGTTTTGGTCATCGCCAAAAGTATGAGACATGGAGTTATGCCTTTTGTAGTAAAAAGGGTCGATAAACGTTTACCGCTTTTGACAAGAATTCTCAGTAATATAAACCTTCAGTAAGATGAAAGCTGTCACAGAATAAAGAGGACCCTGTTGATTTATAACGTGCAAGTGACATTGAATCTTGAAAACCGGTTGTCATGGTATGAGCATGTCGACAATGCGAAGGTAAAATCGCTTAACCGCCACTTTGGTCGAAAATAACTTATACGAGGTGGCGCCGACACGACAATAAATTAAACTGAGTATACCTCATGATATTCCCAGTCTGTATACCAAAAATTATTCGAATGTATCCTGCAACTTAGTCACAGGATCCTATTTTTCATTTTTAGCGTTTTCTACATGATGTATGAAGTTCACGATCACAATAAGTCCTTACCTTCCGCATGACGCAGGTCTTCACCGGACATGGTAAGTTCGGGAGGTTCCAGCACCGGATTCGTACGGAAGAATCGCCCGGGTGCCACCATTGTGTGGACCGCCCGGAGGACACGGTGGAGCATACGGTAGGTGTGCCCCGCCTGGGCAGAGCACAGCCGTGTCCTCGTGGGGGCGATCGGCGGCAGCGATCTCTCGCGCCGGGCCTTGGTACAGGCCATGGTCCGGAGCGAGAAGGAGTGGCATTCGGTAACCTCCTTCTGCGAAACAATAATGCTAGCAAAAGAGGTGCCGCCGCCGGGATTCTGATTTCGATTTCCGGCCACCGAAGCGTAGGCTTGCGGACGGCGTGCAATGTGTAGCTCGCCGTCCGACCGTCCGGTAACCATCTGGACCGAGCCCAAGTCGTCGATGGCATGTAGTGTTCCACGCGCCTCAAGGAGATGTCAGCAACCGCAGGGGCTCAGCAGGCTCGAAGCCTACTAGGACTACATAACTATAATACTACATAAATTATTATCAAAAAAGAAGTGAGCGGTAGGGGTAGGGAGTAAAAAATAGCCTATAACCTGTTCTCAGACCTAAAAAAAACCTAAAGAAGAAGAAAACGATTAACGCCAACCCCAAATACATTGGGAAAGGAACAAGAGAACCATGAAGATACATTTTGACCCTTAAGGTGATAAACAATTCATTTTCCTGACAGTACTATGTTAGTTTAATTTTAACCAACACCATTTTCACAAAGTTTTGCCATTTAATATGTTCACCGTAGCGTGGGATATGGGTCTTTGATGTTTATCTAGGTTATAACTTGTTTATAGTTTCATTGCTGTTTCTATTCGCAGTTAATGCTCATCTATCATTCGTTTAATTCGAGTTACCTTTGTGTGTTTACTGTGGAAATAAAATGATACTGGGGTCGCTGTTGTGTGTTTACAGACACTAAGTTTTCATGCAATAAGACCTGGGCTAGTGTTATTGATATTTTTGTTTACCGCGCGAAGATAACCTGCTTTTTTGGTGTTTGAATTCTTTAAATAATTTCTTCTTCAGAACGAAAGAGCGTGTAAGATTTTTACAGACTAAAACCCATCTGTGTCTTTCAGTTCCCCTTTGGAGTCTAGAGCCATGGTCACTATTTAAACATTCCCGCAGTCTTAGCAGACATTTGCCCTATTGGGCACCTTCAGTTTTGCTGACATCTCTTTGAGGCGCGTTCAATAATATACGCGACGTCTCCTTGGGCTTGATTTTTCAGTCGGCTGAACGGACAGCTGCCCATTGCTCGTCGTCCGCAAGCTCACGGCGAAGGTCCTGTGTGTCTCGCTTCCATCGGATACCCACGACCCTCAAAGTTATCGGTCCACCCTGTGGGAGGCCTACCTTATCTTTCACTACGCGGTCGCTACTCCAGAACCTTTTAGCTCCATTAACCATCTGTTGTTCTGCTTTCTGCCATTTAAGTTGTATGTTGATAACTTCCTCTTTCGTTCTCTTGCGGATATCTTCGTTCTCAATGCGATCACGCAAGGAAACTCCAAGCATAGCCTTTTCATTGTCTTTGGTTGACTTTAAGCCTTCCAATGGAGTCCATTGTGAGTGACCACGTTTCCAAGCCATATGTCATCATTGGCAATACGCATTAGTCATAAACTTTCGTCTTGAGACACGGTGTATGCCGACAAATTTTCTTAAGTGTTTGATAAAAGAGAGCCGTATTGAGTCGTTTACGTTTATTTCTTGTCCCGAAAAAGTCTTGTATAATGTAGAAAAATACGAATGAAATGAGTACCTACTTGATCTAAGCTTGGAGATTATTTATTATTTTGTTTACTTTCTTAAATTACTTTTTGATGATAGGGCAGGGAGAAAGATATTGTGTAGGGAAAGATGATTTTTTTTATGGGTAAATATGAAGACTTTGCTTTAGGTAAATAGATGTATTTGTAAATTGAGATCGATGTTTGTCGTTAGGAACTTGTTATTTGTGCAAGAGGTTGCTTGCTCTGATTTTTATAAAATACTTGCTTCCATCAGCGGCTTCTTCTACGTCAATTTCAATTATTATAGATACGAAACTGAAGTCGAAGCCAGATTATTAGCTTATCCCGTACCAAATTTCATCAAAATTGGTTTAGTAGTTTTACCGTACCTATAAAGTTCATTTTTCATTGCAATTACTGATTTTGAAACGACGACACGACGAGTGTGATAGTGGGCACCCCAAAATTATGGCGGTAAGCTTCCTCTTTGAGGCGTGGTTGGAAAGACCTCACGGTGTCTTCACCTTCCGCATGACGCAGATTCTCACCGAACACGGTAAGTTCGGGAAGTTCCTGCATCGGATTCGTGCGGAAGCGACGCTCGGGTGTCGCCACTGTGTGTACCGCCCGGAGGACACGGTGGAGCACACGGTGGAGATGTGCCCCGTTTGGCCAGAGTAACGTCGTATCCCGTGAGGGCGATCGGCGGTGGTGATCTCTCGCGTCGGGCCTGGTCTGGCCATGGTCCGGAGCGAGGAGGAGTGGCAAGCGGTCGCCTCCTTCTGCGGAGCAGTAATGCTAGCAAAGGAGGCGGCCGATCGCGTGAGGCAACGGTCCTCACGCCCTAACCGCCGCCGGGATTCCGATCCCGATTTTCGCCCACCGTAGGCGTGGGCTTGCAGACGGCGAGTAATGGGTAGCCCGCCGTCCGACTGTCCGGTAACCGTTAGTCGTTGACGGCGCGTATTGTTCCACGCGCGCCTCAGGGAGATGTCAGCAAATCATAGGGGCCCAGCAGGGTCAAAGCCTACTGGCTATGGGTGGTGTGAAAACGAAACTCTGGGCCATATTGCTGACAGCAATGTCTACCAGACAACCTTAAGATGAACTATAAGTACCTACTTTAAATAAAAATGAGATAGTTGCGGTGTACTACAAATTAATGAACTGATGTTCAAGGTCTGGTGACGTTTACGGAAGGTTGGAGTAGGAACTGGTAGAGTTTGGGCTCTTGAATGCTTTTGGTGTGTACTATATCGCGCTTTTTAGAACGAAACGAAGATTTTTTTTTGTAGAAGGGATGATCGATGGAGCCGAAAGGTTCTAGAGTGGCGACCGCACACCGGAAAACGTAGCGTCGGAAGGCCTCCCACAAGGTGGACCGACGACCTGGCGAGAGTTGCGGGAATGCGGTGGATGCGAGACGCACAGGATCGGTCGTTGTGGCGACGCTTGAGGGAGGCCTATGTCCAACAGTGCACGTCTTTCGGCTGAAATGATGATGATACCGCGCTTTTTAAGGAAAAAATCCTTCCAATTGAAAACTTATTTTGAAAGACAAATCACAACAATTGTTGACTAGGTACAACAATAAAGACATTGCAGACAAATCAAAGGAGCACATACAAAAGAATTCGTTTAAAGGTTCTTGTATGTAAGAAACAGCAAATCACATATTCCTAAAATATTAATAGTGTCTCTTTTATTCTTATATTACACTTTAGCGGTCTAAAAAAACGTTTTCGATCAGTATCTACATTATAACATAATTTAAATTAAAAATATGTAACTCTACGGTCCGGACTAAGCGTTTCGCCTCATCGTTTATACCGCATACATTAAAGGACTGGCACAATTTCCCTGCTGCGGTCTTCCCATTCGTAGTTATAATTTAGGTGTCTTCAAGGTGAATAAAATCTTAATAAACTAATTCGCTTCTCCCTCAACGATTGCATCACTGCTTAACCATCAGATGGGATCGCATTCAAGCACTAGTTTATATCATTCTAAAAAAAAACAATCTCCAAAATTTATTGTTAATATTTAAACGTCTCTGCTACCAAAATTATCATCACAATTTTAATGAAACCACAGTATTTTTTTTTAATAAAAGACGCATATTTTCAAAAGTTAGTTTTACACTCGCATACCGGAGGGTGAAATAAATTATGTATTACTGAAGGGCCAGCCACTCTCGCTTTAGCACCCCAATCAAAATTCAAGACAGGATCCCGACTCAAAATAGCATTTCGGAACCTAATTCTCTTTTATTGCAAGCATAATACCAATTAACTTGCGCCCATGGAACTTTATTCGCGAATTTGTACTTTGTGGAGGCGTATGCCAGTCGTGATATAGGTACGTAACGTTTTATATTATGTAAAGATCTTTTGGGGACAATTTTATCAGTTGATGGAGTTTCTTGCCGGTTCTTCTCCATAGGAAACGACCAATTTGGAGTTTTATAAGTGCCCATGTAGGCCATGTGAAATAAAAAACTTTGACTTTGACTTTGAGTTAGATAACTAATAAAATATCTTTGTTTTTTTTTATGTTTTTAATGACAAGTAGATTATCAAAACGCAGTCTGTTTGCTTTATATTTTTTTTTAAACGTTTGCACCACACATGGAATTGCTCTTAAATCACTTTATAAATAATATTTGTAAATAATAATTTAATTTAATATTTTGTTTGTGCAAAATAATATTTATAAATACAATGCTCTTACAATGATTCTAAGAGATGCAGATAGATGTCATTTTATGGGCCACCTTCATTAAAATGGATACTTACATCAATTGAAAAAAACCTTGTCAATTACTACCTTGCCAGCCAGAAATTGACAAGCTATTTTTCAAAATTTGGTTTGAGAAAGTGCGAAAATGTAAAAGGCGGATTTCTGAGTTGACTCAAACCCTAATTGGATGCCAAAATTTGACAGGTTTTCAGGCTTAAGTAGTGTTTGAGAAATACTCAACTCCAAATACATAAATCGGAAATCGAAAGTAAATCTATAAAATGTAAGTTACATAATATCTTAAGACTAACTAACATAATATGACTCCCGTTACTAGGATAATACTAAGAATCAATAATTACAAGTTATAATACGTTCACTGTCCTTATCTATATATTATTAAACAATGTCCTTTGAAAAGGACACGCACCCTAACGTCAATGTCAGTAAGGGCTTTCTCAAGATTTTCAGCTAATTTACATTTAGACCTAACATGCTCTGCGATAAGAAACCTTAAATCGATTTGACACAGTCCAGATTCCAACGTATCTAAAATTGTTATAAGAACTTTTAAATCTCTTTGTTATTCTGAAATCAACTTTGTTTGTACTATGGTAGAGTAGATTTTTGTTTAAGTGGTAGTGTTTGTATTGGTTTCGTATTGGCTTGGATATAATTTGATATTATTTTACAAAATGTTTACATTCAGTTGTTTTACGGTTGAGTAATAAAGGGTTGTTGTCATGGAAAATGGTAATTTCTATTTTATCGTTCAAAATCAATATACGAACCAACTTACGTGATAAAGTGGTAATATGTTTTATTATAACATAAAATATAAACATAACTTAATGGGCCTTATAATGTTCCCACTGCTGGGACTAAGGCCTTCTCTCTAGGAGAGGAAATGGACCGTAATCCACCACGCGGGCCCAGTGCGTGTTAGTGGATGTCACGTTTCTTCAATTTTTTGGTTCTAGGATAGTCTTAACATAAAAAATACTGAGGTCTTATGGGGTATATCCGGTAAGGTTCTTGGATATATTATTGATACAATTGCTCCTGTCCTAACAGGCATATGTAATGAAACATAGTAAAGTAGTATCAATTTTCAAATCAGGTAGTAAGAGTGATCCCTCTAATTACAGACATACATCTGCGCTTCCAGCATTGACTAAAATATATGAAAAAATCATGCTCAATCAGATGTTGTCTCATTTTAATTCAAATAGGATTTTGCATCAGTTTGGATTCACGAAAGGAAGGTCAACGACCGATGCAGGAGTGAAACTTATCAGTCACATTTTGGAATCCTGGGAGAAGTCCCAGGATGCTATTGGCATATTCTGTGACATCTCTAAAGCATTTGACTGCGTTGACTATAATACTCTAATCTGTAATTACATCATTACGGAATTCGTGGACGAGCTGCTGATCTTGTTTCTTCCTATTTATCTTACAGGCAGCAAAAAGTAATCATTAATAAGGCGACGTCCTTGGGGTCTTTAGTAAAGATGAGCATGCCTCAGGGTTCAATTATTGGCCCTTTCCTTTTTCTAGTTTATATTAATGACCTTCCTTACATGATGGCTAATTTATCCGATGTAATTCTATTTGCTGATGACACTTCCCTTGTTTTTTAAGTAGATAGAAAAGATGCGGATGTCTTGCATATCAAAGAAAGTCTGGCTGTTCTTTCGAAATGGTTCGCTGCTAATAATCTCTTATTAAATGCGAACAAAACTATATGTAAAAAGTTCTCATTACCGAATGTCCCTCAAGTTGGCGTCAGTCTAATTCTTGACGGCAACAAACTTGATGTTATTACGGAAATTGTGTTCTTAGGTATAACTATCGATTCTAAACTGCAGTGGGGCGCTCATATTTGAAGTCTTTCAGGTAAATTAAGCTCAGCCACATATGTAGTAAGAAAAAGAAGGCAATTTTCAGATATAGCCGCAGCTAGATTAGTTTACTATTCTTATTTCCTCAGTATTATGTCTTATGGCATTTTACTGTGAGAATCTGCAGCTGATGTAGACTCAATTCTCATATTGTAAAAGAGAGAAATCCAGGCTATTTATAAAATGGGTTCTCGCTAGTCCCTCAGAAATAAATTCGAAGAAATATATGTACTGACTCTGCCTTCTCTTTATATTTTAGAAAGTATTTTGTATATTCGTAAAAACCTAGGACTCTTCAAAATTAGAAACGATTATCATAACATAAATTCGCGTAGTGAACATGAAATTGTATTACCCAAAACGGAGATTAGTTAAGACCAGCAAGTCATTTTTAGTAAACAGCATACGCTTTTATAACAAGCTTCCAAAGACGGTGACTGACTCTTATTTTATATAGCCTCTTTTTTATAATGTGAATGTGAGAACACTGTAGACTCCGCGAATTCTTAGGTTACTTCCTATTACGACTCACTTTTTTATTATGATTATTTTTATTGTACTTTTTAGTACACACACTTTTTAGTCTACACTGTTCTTACATAATTATATATATAAATATTTACTTATACTGTATATGGAAATATTGTAAGAACAAAATTTTTTTTAAAAGAGTAACCATGGAATTTCTTGCAGGTTCTTCTCCATAAGAAACGACCAATTTGGAACCGTGCACTAGCTTCTGACGTTTTATAAGTGTCCATGTAGGCCTATGACTGAAAAACTTTGACTGAGGACATACCGGTTTATTTACGTTGTTTTCTTTCACCGTTTTGAGAGCAGTGGTGATGAAATAAATTGCACAAGGTAATGTGCTTGACTGGGTTTGACCTCGTAAATGGGGGCTGTTACCATTGGGCCACCGGTAGATTTATTATCACCGTAAAATGTCGTGACAATTTGCCTATCAAGTGTTAAGGTAAATGAAATAATGTCCTCCTGACCATATTTAATTTCTAACGCGTTGGTTACTCTAAACAGAGATTAGCTAAATACGCAGGAAATATTATAGTTCTCAAGTGCGTGCGCAAACACAGTTGCACTCTTTGTTTCGTCACCCCCATAGTCTGATGGGACGGCAATCCGACACGACCGGAGAGAGATCAGGTGCAGCACTAACGGCTTTACGTGCTTTCCGAGGCACGGGGGTACCACACCACCAGCTACCACACTCCGAATTGCTACAGAGTAATTCGTAATGAAAAAACCCAACGGCACTTTTTACCCGACCCGGGAATCGAACTCAGGACCCCACGCTCATCAGTCGCGCTGGCGACCACGAGATCAGTTAAAAAACAAAACCAACATGACACATTTACGATCGGGTACTGGCCTATAGGTGCCTACTTGGTACGGCCTATAACGGTTGAATGTGAGTTTCGGGTCAATGTGTTTTGAGCAAATGATTTATGGCTGTTCACGTTCTCACGATACGTTAAATCTGTGTGCCGTGTAAACATAGAAAATATTTTATTTTACATTGTTACTAAGCAACTCTAGCAATACTAAAAAAAAAAAACAAAAATACTGTCTAATGTACACGCTATAACACGCGTATATATGTGTGTGCGCTGTGTGTATGTGCTGTCGTGTGTGTCATGTGTGTATGTATGTGTGTGCTGTCGTATGTGTCATGTGTGTATGTATGTGTGTGCTGTGTTATGTGTATGTGTGTATGTATGTAATGCTGTGTTATGTGTGTATGTTAGACAATGACTTCTCCCGCATTGAGGCGAAGCAGCAGGGATGATTTTCATCCGTACCCACACTCAAAGGTTCAGTTGTAAACCAACGTCAGACAACTGCTATGTACCTATTCGGCGCAGTCGTGAGACATATTATTAGTGTTGATTTTTTTAAATTGTTTTATTTAAGTTGCTATTACTTGTTTGTTCATGAACCATGGTGTGCCAAAGAAACGTGCTTTTTCTTTCTTTTCTTTTTCTTTCTTTTAGGGTGTGTCAGACTTTTACTGACTAAAACCACACCTGTGGCTTTCAGTTACACTTTGCGTTCTAGAACCAAGGATTTCCTTTTCAGAAATTTATCGCGGAATTTTATAAATAGGCTGAATTGATTGTAAAAAGTTCAAGTGGCGTATTTTTCTTTCTCGCCACTACCTCGGCAGTAAAATCTATGATTTGAAAACTCTAATCAAGCTGTACGTCAAAAGAACAAACTTAAGGTAGAACTACATTGTGCCCACGTGGGCCACGTACGTCAATCTGGGCGCGTCGGTCTCTAGCTATATTAAATCCACGCCACGCAACGCCACGCGACGCGCCGCTACGTACAATTCAGGCGTCGCCCACGTGTGCGTCGGTCTAATGTAGTTCTTGCTTTATTGTTTTGTAAGAAAAAGTGTTATTAATAAGATTATCTTATTGTCTGTGGATAAAATCTGTAAATGAAATGTACTTTTGATTTCATAAATAGAACTTTACTATATGAGAAAAGACCTCCCACAAGGTGGACCGATGACTTGGTGAGGGTCGCGGGAATCCAATGGATGAAAGACGCTCAGGACCGGTCATTGTGGCGACATTTGGAGGAGGCCTATGTCCAACCATGGACGTCTTTCGGCTGAAATGATGATGATGATGATATGAGAATACACAAAAGCTTTTGAGACTTACTAACTTATTATTGAACAGAATATACTTCAAAAAACAATAAATAATTCATCCTGTTCACATGTATAAAACCTGACCTTATTCCGAGAGTCTAATACCTTATTACGAAATCTGTTTGAGTTGAGTATTCGTGTCATTTGATGCCGAGTGCTCAACATTGAGCAAAGTATTGTCATAAATCTCTACAAACAACGTACGAATATGATATCTTTGTATACTTAATTAACTACTCTTGTTTGTGTGTGTACATACTCAGTTCTAACGCTACCGCAAACAGGTCCGACGGGACAATATGACAACGACTTTTTATATAGAAAAAGTCTATGGGTGTGGATGTCGTATCCATGGAATAATTTAGTTTTTTTATTTATTTAAATCAACATTGGATCATTAAAATTAAATTAAAATAATGAATATAAGCAAGATTAACAAATTAAATTTGAACTAAAAGTTATACAAGCACTATTTCTTGCCCGCGGCTTCGCTTCCTTCAGCTGACTACTCTATTCTACTCTACCCTACTCTACTCCACTCTACCCTACTCCACCTTACTTCACTCTACTCTACCCTACGCTTCCTACAACATTTCCTGTATGTTGGTGAACCAAACAAATAAAGAATGATTAAAATTGGTCCAGTCGTTCATAAGTTATAGCGTGATTAGGAAATTGTAAATGAGAACTATGTGGATCATTTTTTTTCTTTATATTTATTTTGACGTATGTCTAGAAATTTGAGTATTTCTAAGGCCTACCTAAATATTCTTTCCTCGATATTGTTCGTCAAATCATTGAGCTCCTTAGCAGTCCTAAGTTGAGCTGTACGAATACTGACCAATGCTCGCACTGACTGGACAGGTCCCCTCAAATCTGTGTGGTTCTTTTCTTAAAAGACCATCTCAGACACTAATTTGCATGGTTCTTATATGATTTGACCATTACAATTTTGCATATTTTATAAGAGACTTTGGCACTTTTTTTTCATCTCAGGGTAGGCAGCTAGAAAACACCGGCCTCATCTAGTTCAAAGTGACGAAAAAATTTGCGTGTAAAAATGTTAAAAAAAAAAAACTCATTTCATTTATCAATCATTCATTTATCAATAACTAAGTATTATCTGGTATAATTCTCTATTGTATTCATATATTCATCGTAAGTAGCGCAACTGAGGGTTACGTTAGGGTTATTACATCTATACATATAATAAAACAGTAAAATTCTTTTGGGATGGTATTAATTGGCGCAAAAACTACTGAACCAATCCTGTTCAAATTTTGCATACATAATCCTTATAGGTCAGGGCATCTGATAGGCTATAAATTATCACGCTATTTGCTATGGGGGGTGAGCAATAATCCAAAATGTAGGTATTGAACGACATTTGCCGCGAGTTCGATTCCCAGCTACATTTAAAAATTTTGTCATTATTTTGTCTTATTTTTTTTGTATTAAAATAACTTTTACCATTTTTTCAAAATAAAATTGACATTTCTATACGATATCTTCATAACATTTTGTAAAAACTAATCAAAACACGTAATAAAATCAAAGCGGCGAGTAAAATCACGTACTATAATGTTACATTATTCCATTTAGCTGCAAATTTAACGTCTAAAACGAAAATCATCACGCTATCATCGTTAGGGAGCCAACCAGTCAATTATGACGTTTATATAAGAACGTCTATTTTATAGTTCATTCATCGAAGACCGCAGCGCAGTGGTTTCGTATCTAAACTTTTATGTAATGTGAAGGTGGTTCAAATCCCATACGGCTCACTTAGCAGAAATTTTTATTTTATTTTGTCATCGTGAATAAGATTTTTTTATATATTTTTGCAAGCTTACAATTTTTTTATAAATCTACGTATATAATATATTTGTAGCGATTTTTAGTGAAGTGCGTATTATTAATTTTAGAAATCGATGTAGATAACTTTTATACATTAAAATTGTATGTAACTTGATAATTATCTTACTTAAGCTTTGTTTCATCGCAATGAAACAAAGCATATGAAAGACAAACGGTATGAAATCAAAGTTTTCGAGAAGTAAAATATGACACCACACGCAATTCAGATACTCGCAACGCCATCTAAAGACTCAAAGTAGAAATAATGATGACAATGATGGTTGAACTTCATATTAAATTTGATAGATGGCATTGCGCATTTTATGTAATTTTCTGAGTGGCAAAAGAATGGCCATCGCCCACGTTTACAGTTATGGTTAAACTGGTGTTAGACGGAGGCATTTTTAACAATTTTACTGCTTATTTTTATTATATTTTTCCCATTATTGTAACAAGCTAATTTACCGTGATTATTCAAGGGATACCATCCAAAGACGATAAAAGTAAATACCTATAAATATTTAATTATTCACTTTAAAATAACCCGGCCACATTTTCGGAAGGGGTTACACCTGGGGGCCATCCAACGCAAGGTACCCGCCTTGCGTTGGATGGCCTCCAGGTGGACCGATGACCTGATAAGGGTCGCGGGAATCCGATGGATGAGAGATTAATAAAAATCATTATGGCGACACTTGGGGAGGTTTATATCCAGCAGTGGACGTCTTTCGGCTGAAATGATAATGATGATGATGGCACCTTTTTTTTCTTTTTTAAGGGTAGAAATCATCCAATGACTTCTCCCGCTCTGGTTGGAGCGGGAGGATGTATCAATCTTTTACTGACTAAAACTACACCTGTGTCTATCACTACGCGCTGTTGAGGATTGGGCTCGGTCCGGTCAACTACCGGACGGCTAGCTACCCATTGCTTGACGTCCGGAAGCCCGCGTCTACCGTGGCTGGTAGTCGGGGTCGGAATCTCGGCTCGGCGTTAGGCGGTTCGTTTCCAAACGCTTGCGGCCTCCGCCTTCGCTAGCATTACGGCTTTGCAGAAGGAGGCGACCGCCTGCCATTGCTCCTCGCTCTGGATCAGAGCCCGGCGCGAGAGGTCACTGACGCCGATTGCCTCCACGAGGACACGGCGGTGCTCCGCCCTTGCAGGGCACATCTCCACTGTGTCCTCCGGCATGATGGGACCTTGCGGATTAATAATGGTGCGTTTTATTATTCGCCTTCACTGCTTCATATAAAACGGGATCGAATGTGTTTTTCTGATCACAGTTCGACAACGTATGATGTATCTTAGATTCATTGCAGCCTTACGTCGACATCTGGACGTTACCTCCTTGCAGTGAGTGGTAACCAACACTGGAACAACCCTCTAAAGGAGGCCAGTCTCAGGGATAACACTAATCGGCTGCTACATTTGTTAAACGTAATTTCATTGTTTTATGGATAAGCTCAGGACTGTTGTGGGTGTTTCGAACGGTTTCTGTTCTGGGTTCGGTTGAAAGTACCCTGATATTACCATTTTGTGAATCACCTGGACAACCTGGTGTAGCATGCGGTGGAGGTCTATCCATCTTGAATGAACCGCCGTGTCCTCATAGAGGCAATCGGTGTCAGTAATTTCTCGGTTTGGCCATCAATATGCGAGTTCGATTGAACGGGATACACGCGCACAAGGTTTCACCGAAGTTCATTCATAAGTTGGAGACTCTTCATAAGGTAGTTCCCACTATGGAAAAAAACATTTGTCTTATATACGGGGACGTCAATTAAATATACACCAAAATGTCCTAGGTAAATGAACAAGTAATTCTAACGCCCAAAATGATCAAACTGCAACAATCAATGCAAGCATGTTCTCGCAAATTCTTCATAAGTAATGTTGTGGAAGAAGATAGTTGACGATTTATTTATTTAATCCTTTATGCACAAATGTATAGCGGCGGACTTAATGCCTGCCGGATGATGATGGTAGTTTTTGGATTCACTTAAGGCTTTTCACTATCAGTGCACGTTATCCAGCTGAAGGTCGGTGTCCCGATTATGCTCCTTCGTTTATCTCTACCAAAGCTGTCTAACTGCTTAAACTCTTCAGTGAAACGTTATTGGGGCGAAAATTGTTATGGGAGATAACTCTTTCGATCAATCTTGCAGCCCTAGCAGACATCTGCCCTAGAGGGCCCTATCCATTTGCTGAAATCTCTTTGAGTCGCGCGTAGAATACTAAGCGCCGTTGATTTCGGATTGCTTTGACCAGACGGCCGGACAGCTCCACCGCAATCCCGTGTTTGCGATGGCTAGAAATTGCCTTGTGGCTTTCAACACCCGGAGCGTCCCTTGCAGCGACCGCTGAGGAGTCAGGATGTCCTATCCCTCATAGTTTCACCCACCTTCTTTGATCGTAGTGCTTTACTGAAGGAGGCTACTGGTTGTCATTTTCTTCACCAATCGCCCCCATAAGAACAAGGCGGCGCCGGCGCTCCGACCAAGCGGGACTGACTTCCACCATATGCTCCATCGTATTCTCCGGGCTATTCGCACAATGGTGAGACCCGAGTGTTTCTTCCCGCTGAATTCGACACAGATACCTTCCGAAATACCCACAACCGGCACCCACACGGCATCCTCTTTTTGTGCAGGACTCACCGTCCTGCACAAAAAGAGGATGCCGTGACGCCTCTGTAGACACTTCTCAAAGACAGGCATTACCGCTGCGATTTGATTGTGGCGTGCTCGCTGTGGCGAGGGTTTAAAACCATACGATGTTGTTTTACCAGAACATAAACCAGAAACATACATATGCCCATGCGTACATATGCCTTTTCCCTTGGGGTAGGCAGAAATGACAACTGCTATGACCCATACATGCTCTTTCTATTCATTGACGGTCATACATCTGGATCTGGACGAGTACATAACATGTTTCCTGAAGGTAATTTCCGTTTTTGACCGACTTCTAAAAAAGGAGGAGGTTCTCAATTCAGATATTTTTACCTCTAACCGTTTTATGTTAAAGTACAATAAATAATTGCGATGTTTTCGGAATGAATTGTAAGCACAGAGTGATTGTACAGTTTTACGAACTTAACGCGGACGAAGTCGCGGGTAACAGCTAGTATACAATATAATGTTTTGAATTTGACGGCAGGGTTGACGCAGACGTTGAGTGGTCGGCTGCTGCGCTGCGTGTCGCGGGTTTGATTCCTGCACAAAATAAATATTTATATGGCATACAGGTTTAGAGTTATATAGTATATATGTAATTATATACAAACCAATTATTTTATTGGCTTCAATTTCTTCCATCGATAATAGTTTTCTGTGAAATTCTACGGGGCACCTTATTCAATAAATGCTGTAATTATGTCCGATTCGATTCGAACAATGTTAGGGTAATAAAATAGATCGTAATTATAGATTTCAGTGGCAAAAGTTTGTTTTGGTGTCGTCCGTAAACGGCTGTGAAACAATGGTAAATATAATTTATGTGATTGGAACGAACTGTGAACCTGTTACAAACGAAATTGGTTGGAACATTTTCGTCGATAATTCCCTTGGGAATTTAGGATCTTGGCTGCTACTCGACGTAGGTTTAAGAAATCGGATAAAGAAACTAGGTAAATAATTAATTACTTATTTGCCACAACTAAATACGATGCGGATTTACCGAGGAACCCATACACACAAAAAATTTTGTAAACTCATTCATTGTGTATATAGCTAAAGATTGGGATTGCCTGCCAAAATTTATGTATATAAAGCTATAACCTGCGAGTTCCATCGTAGACCACATCGTGTCTCATCAACAAAAAGGTGAAAGAAAATGGAATATAAATATGTAATGGAATCTCAAGCGCGAGCCAGTCAATAATAATTAAGAAAAAGAATAAAGCTAGAATTATATTAGACTGATGCACACGTGTAACACACCTGATTTGTGCGAGGTGTTTTACGTCGCGTGGCGTCTAGTTTCCATATAAAATATATGGAGACCGACGCGCCTAGATCGGCGTGTGTGGCACACGTGTGCGCAGTGTAGTTGACATTCAGATGCGACGCGAAATTTTTGCGGGGTTTTTATGATTGTCTCACTGACTGACAAGTATACCTGTCTTTATTAGAGCAAATTTTCATAGAAAAGAGCACGCAGAATGGCATCTCGATATAAGCTAGCTATAGTTTGTATGATATTTAAATGGCAGGTATTGAGTTTTTGAAGCGCGAAATCGTATAAATCTTCCTGCTCTGGGTAGAGTAAGACGGAGTATCAGACTTTTACTAATTAAAATCCGCCTGTGTTTTCTTAGAGGTCCTTTGCGTTATAGGGCCACGGTAACTTATTCGAATGCGGCCACCTTTGGATATCTGCCTTGTGCAAACTTGGCTAATTTGCACAAGGCAGAAGTCCATAGGCGGCCGTTAACAATTAAAAACATGAAATGCCTCTTGAAATCTCAATAGAAAGTGTTGTTCATAGATGACCCATTTAAATGAATATGCATACCTACCTTGTGCACCTTTGTATGTACTTATGATCTGTAGAATAAAATACCTATTTTGTTAATATTTGTGTGCCACTTACTGTGGCAGAACACAGAGACACTATACAAATAATTGTAACGTTCAAATTGTATCTGTGTGCACAAATTAACTTTTGTATTTGTATTTAAAAATTCAGATTTTTCCTGGACCAGTTATTTCATAAAAAGGCATTTGCTTTAATAAGATTTAACTAGATCGCATCATTCATTTGCCTTTATCTCCTTTTTCTCTTCCCTCTTTCCTTAATTTTCTTATACAAGCTATAAAATAAAACATCAAATCTTTAAACAGAATACACAAATCTCTTAGCATTAACCCTATTTCGCCGCAGTAGTCGGTTTAAATAAACCAACGCTCTCTAGGTAATGACGAGATGGCTCCGATTACGAGATGCCGCATACATTATTCGAGGGTTCAATCCTCGGTCAAATTGTATCTATATAGGTACGTAATATCTTCATTTCAATATCGCAGTTACATGGGCTTGATTATAATACTCATTGGAACTAACAAGGGGTTGGGTTTGAAGATCTTACTGTGTAGTTGTCATTTAGTATGATATTGTCAGTTGTCAGTTTCTTAGATATTCGTATTTTTATTTATAATGTCTTGGTTTTCTTTTTTGCAGTGGAAAATCATTAAATAACTTTCTTCACTGATGAGCTAGCTAGAATCTTCAGGGAGTTTCGAGAAAAATCAGAGTTACTCCATCTTTAGAAGTGCTGAAAAAAAATCTAACACGATTTTGAAGGTACAATGTGCAGTGATGGGAGCAGTGATGGCCGAGTGGTAATAGCCCCGACTTACGAGTTCTAGGTTGCGGATTCAAACCCAGCCAGGCGCATCACTTTGTGTAATTTATTTCATCACCACTGCTCTCAAAACGGTGAAGAAAAACATCGTGAGGAAACCGGCATGTCCTAGAACCAAAAATTTGAAGATATGTGACATCCACCAACCCGCACTGGGTCCCCGTGGTGACCTACGGCTCATATCCTCTCCTAGAGAGGAGGCCTGAGTCCCAGCAGTGGAAACATTAAAAAAAGGCTGATTAAGATTATTAAGATTATTTAATTAGTGCAGTTGTTGAGCTACGCTGCGTGTCGCCAGTTCAATTTCTGCTCGCAACATATCGGGCTGCGAGAATGTCCAAAAGGACATTCATGATCTTTTAGTATTTTTGTTGCAATTTATTTGGACTCGGTGATGTGTTTCTTTTCCATCCTTCTCTATTAGTCATAATCTCAATAGTCAGTTCCCATCCTTTTTTTTTTTTATTCGGTGGGACAATCATCTTATGACAAATCCCGCCCTTGAGCGGAGCGGGAGATAGTGTCTGACTTTTACTGACTAAAAACCCACTCCTGTTCCTTCGTTGCCTTCGTCCCAGGGCCCCGGGTTTTGCTTTCACACTACCCGTGGCTCCTGTAGTCTTCGACCCTGCTGGGCTCCTACGATTTGCTGACATCTCCTTGAGGCGTGCGTGGAACAGTACGCGCCATCGACGATTGAGATTTTTTCACTGAACAGCCAAATAATTTTGAAACACAGAAAAAGATAGCAGCAGAACCAAGGTTACCGACATAGCCCGAAAAATCGCCAAACTTAAGTTGTAGTGGATAAGGCAAAGCTCGCAGTAGGGCAACGGTCGATGGGGCCGAAAGTTTCTGGAGTGGTGACTGCGTACCGAAGGACGCAGCTTTGGGTAGCTTCCTACAAGTTGGATCAATGACCAAGTGAGGGTCGTGGGAATCTGATTGATTTATTTATTTAATTTAAACAAAACGACCAAATTCAATTACACCATTTAAACAGATACAGAAAAAATATAAAACAATAATTAAAATTAAAAAAGAAACAGCCAAGTCCTATTTAAAATATTATACACAGCCATACATTCATCTCACAAAATTTCATACATTCAGACAGTACTATTTTCCATTCTTCACCAAACATATCAAAATCTGTGTTTTTGTCTTGGAGAGCATTAAGCGCAGAGAGTATCCGCAGTATGGGTGATTTGGAGAGTACAACTGTACGACACGTCGGAACCGCCTGGAGCTGATGCTTCCTGCCACGGCTGTAGTTGTTTAGCACATACAAATTATAGATAAGGTTTTGTAGGTCAGGAGCATCTATAATTCCCATCAGTATTTTGAATATTACAATCATCTGGTCGCAAGACCGTCTAGCTTCCAAGGAATTGAAACCCGTAAATTGATGTAAGAAGCACAGGAGTGGACCTGTGTTCAGCAGTGGACGTCTTTCTGCTGATAGATAGATATGCAGAAATTTCAACATAGTAATTAAAAATCACTGGGTTGCATGAGAATTTCAATCCACAAATATATGAAGAAATACATGACCAAATCTGAGAGGTGAGCCTATAACTCATATTGTAATCTTTATTATAACACGTGTTTCAACTCTCAATGGAATCGACGGTTGTCATTCCGTTAAAATATTGGAAAACTGATAAGCATAAAAAAGGAAGTGAATGGAAATGTTCCATGAATGCATTTTCACGTCTGAATATCTGTTCGTATATTTTCATTTATTATTCCGATTGTTTAAAAGTTTATATTGTGCTTCGTAGTTTGTGGACTTCTCTTTATTATCACGTAATAAATATCTCCCTGTAAATACATACATATTTTTCTCGTATTAAATGGAATTTGAGATGAATGTTGCACAAAAGATATTATAAATATATTTAAGTTTTGTTGACAAGATTTTTCGAGCGAAGTTCAGTGTCTCTTTTATTTATTTGCAAATTGATTTCTACTAGGTATTTTAATGTAAAATTGGTGTAGTTTTGTATCTCAAGTGTCTACACATATTGTCCAATATGTGTAAGCATTTAAAGAGGCGCGATCGCAGTAAAATGGTGCTGAGAATTTTTATCGTAGTATTGAATAATCCGGCGATGGTTGCCGAGGAGGCGGACTCGATACGTTTGCTGCCAAATTCTGCAAAAAATATTTGGATGAGCCTCATCCGCATTTTAATGGCACAAAGACAAAGACAAGGACAAAGTTTATTTAACTACATTTATGTATTATTTGATAGTTTAGATTGAGATTTTACACATTCTTCTTCTCTTGCTCCCTACACACTATTGTCTATGTAGCGACATCCATGGCGTCACATAAGAACTAATCCTGCATCGCGCAATCAAAGTTCTCCGCGCGATTAGAACATATAGAACAACCCGAAAATCATCTATCGGGCAGTTGCCTACCAGACATAACATCCCGTCTGGCCGGAGGATCCTCTCTTTTCAACGTAGGTTTGCGATATTTTACACTCTGTTCCGCCTACCTCCAAATCTCCTTTTTGTTTTTATTTCTCTTTTCGCAGGTCTGCTGGAAGAAATTTCTTTGGAAATAAGCAGTACCTTTGTACTCTTGTCTACTTTGTATTGTCTTTTTCTGTTTTTGTGTGTACATAAACAGTAAAATAAATAAATAAAGTTTATCTAGATTAATAATCTTTTGATATAATTAGCCGTCTCTTTGAGTACATTTCCCATCGCCGGCTGCAAAAGCTTTACTGAAATGATGACCATAATTTTCCTGAATTTATTTATCAAGGTATTAGGTATTTCTTACGTCACAGTCCAAACATAATCCTAAGATATAAAGCCTAACGGGTATATTCTAGTTCAGTTTAGCACAGGCTTATACAGCCGTATTTCAACGTAGATACACAGTAAAGTGCAAACAGTATCTGAACTTAGTAGGCACAGCCGATTCGCCTCGTATATGCCCTGGCGTACGACGTATGTCACTGATAAAATATTCAGAAACAGTATATTTGGTTGTACTATAGCTGTTACCAATTTCGAGGCTTTGAGCGTGTGTTTTGGTTTTATTATTAACGCGGGCATTATCGTGGATTCGCTAGCGGTTTGCTTATTTGGTTTTATACATTCTTATAATTGAAAGAAATGCTGCTCTTGTCACATGCATCAGTCATGTTACCGTTACGTCAGCGAAAACTCATGTCAAAAAACTATAATAATTTAATAATTATTATTTATTAATTACAATAATAAAATCATATAAACATAATCGGCCTTGTAATGTTCCCACTGCTGGGAATCAGGTCTCATCTCTAGGAGAGGGAATGAGCCGTAATGCACCAGGAGGGCCTAGTGCGGGTGGGTGGATGTCACCTTCTTCCAATTTATCTGGGACATGCCGATTTTTCACACAATAATAATAATATAATCACACTTATATTATAAAAGCGAAAGTTTGTGAGTGTGTCACTTTTTCAAGCTCAAACGGCTGAACAGATCCAGAACCATGTCTTGGAATAGCACATAAAATATTTTTTATCTCGGGAATATGTTCTCTTCGGATAATTTTTACTATTACTCGGGCGAAGCCAATGGTTGCAGCTAGTAATTTATATCATTAGATGATATAGATTACTTGATTTTTGATAGAAATGACGTAACTGAGGCCCTACCACGAGATCTTAACTCGATCCATTTTACAACCTAAACTAAGCTGTTAGGGGCATGCAATTCGACATACATTTTCACTGTTTTTCATACAACCGCTCTTACGCGATTATGACGTTATTACACATTTTTCATTGGATATTTTAGAATCACAGCATCTTGTGGATATTATTTAGCCTACTATTGAAATCAATTTGTAAATTTGTGTAAAACTAATCCAGTAAAGACCTCTAAAAATCTAATAATCATGAACGTTGACACTTCATAATATACTTAAAAAATTGAAAACGTAAAAAAAAATAACAATAGAAGTCCTTAATTAAGATTCTGAATAACAACAACTTTTTTCAAAAACTTTTAAGGGTTAAAAAAAAACACGTATTTCCTGAAACAAGTTTTGTGAAATATTCGAGTGAATCACAGAATTACCGAATGCTAACTGAGTTTTCAGGCGTTATCTCTCGTTTTTTCGTTTTGCCTTTTCGTCAAACATCGCGTTGGATTGCTTTAGAACAAGCAAAAAGCTTTGAAACCATGCTCGATGTTGACGATAGGCGAGTGAAAAAGGAACCTCTTAAAGGGATGAAGCTATAAAGGGTGTATGGCTCCATTTTTCTTTCTCGCTCGTACGAATATCATTTTAACACGATATGATAAGGTACCAGGCCCCCTAGCGAAGTTACAATCATTTCTTTCGTGCCGAACGCCTCGAGTAGGCCACGCCTCCGATTCCTTTGTTCTGCCCACGTGACTGAGCGTTGAGATGACGTCAGTACAAAAGAATCGGAGGCGTGGCCTACTCGAGGTGTTCGGCGCGAACGATACGATTGTAACTTGGCTAAGGGGGCAGATGTATCTTTTAATTCATCGAAAGTTCGGTACAAAAAGTGATTTGGTTTAGCTAAACCTACACAATTAAGAGACAAGTTTCTAAGAGCATTAAAACCGACAGATTTTTCACTGTCACGCTACCGTTCCTATTATCTGTGGTATATAGCTCAGTGGTGATCACGTGAGTACCTCTTGATAAATGGACCGATGGCGACAAGCCACCATATCTTTCTGGTTAATAAACTCTGGCCCTAATTCGCTTTCTCTCGGAGGAGTTGTGCTATTTAGAGAACCAATCTCGTTGATATGGGTGTTATCTCGATATCTCTCGCATATTATAATGAAGTTTGCGTGTTTAGGTGCATGCTTATCACATGAGGTTACTGATAAGCTTGCTCGAATCTTTAGGAAGTTTCGAGAAAATTCAGAGTTACTCCATCTCCAGGAGTACTACGTTTAGGAGTGCTGAAAATTTTTTAATACAATTTCGAAGGTACAATTAGTGCAGTGATGGGAGCAGTGGTGGCCGAGCGGTAACGCCTCCGACTTACGAGTTTTTGTTTGCAGGTTCAAACCCAGCCAGGCGCATTGCTTTATGTAATTTATTTCTTCACCACTGCTCTCAAAACGATGAAGGAAAACATCGTGAGAAAACCGGCCATGTTCTAGAAACAAAAACTCGAAGACATGTGACATTCACCAAACTGCACTGGGCCCGCGTGGTGGATGACCCATTCCCTCTCTTAGAGAGGTGGCCTGAGTCCCAGAACTGGGAACATTAAAAAAAAAGGCTGATTAAGATTATTATGATTATTTAATTAGTGCAGTTGTTGAGCGACGAGCTACTACGCTGCGTGTCGCGAGTTCAATTTCTGCTCGCAACATATATTTATATGGCTACAGATAGTGCTTACGGATCTGGGTGTCTTGTGTATGTGAGTTTGCATGTTTGTGATTACACCTACGATACAGTAGTAATTTTTAGTGGAAAAAAAAGGGGTCAGTGCGAGTTGGACTCGAGCACTGAGGGTTCCGTATTAACTTGTTTTCATTGAAGCAGTTCAACTCCCGAATTAAGTTACGAAGATTTTTCCGAATCGCAAAAACAGTTTTTTCTTGGTGACGTAACTACAAATTAACAGTTTTCACGTTTTTTGTGACATAAATGGCCTTATCTTTTTTTTTATTAACTCAAAAGTTTGGTTTTTTTACAGTTTAAAGGGGACCGCAGACGCTCAACGCGTTCCCGAGATAAAGGGTCTTGACAGACAGACAGACTGATGGATGGACAACAAAGTGATCCTATAAGATTTCTGTTTTTTCCTTTTAAGGTACGGAACCCTAAAAAAATATTTGTGTTGAATAACACAACTACTCTGAACATATTCTATTCAGTAATTTAACACGTATTTTACGTTTCAAACAACAGCTATTTAAATGTGTGTTAATGCGTATTATAACTTTTAAAATCTTTATAACATTAATTTACTAATTTAATTTTTAACTTTAGTTGTTTGCACCACTTCTGGTGGTGAAATGTAAGATAGTTTCTCCTTTTTCTATCGTATATTTTAATATTCCTGTAATAAGTTAAAGGGGTGCAATAAAGAAATAAATAATTTAAAAAATAATAGTTTTTAGTTTTCCTCCAATGAAAGTGGAAAATGTAGAATCATTTAGAATGTATCCAGATTTCCAATATCCAGATATTTTAGTTCTGGTTTTAGCGTAGCGGTTTATTAAATCAACAGGTATTTAGAGTTAATTAGCTCGAGCTGCATTGGTTTTGAAATTAAGCTAGAACTAAATTAGCATTTAAAGTTAAGCGTGATTATACTAAGTACAATTTAAACGTTTTACCGTCGAAGTTAGATAGTTTTTTACAGAACGTATATAAGTGTAAATTTGGGGTGTACTAAAAGCGGTTTTGGAATCAAGTGTAACTTAATTCATGAGTTCAGCACACGGTACTATAGAAAGTTTGATTTGCGATTATTTTATACAATTTGACACGATTGTTTTATATTGACAGATTTATGCCATTGGGTTTTTTTTTAGGTGGAATGTCATCTAATGACTTCTCTCGCTCTCAGGCGGAGTCGGAGGGCGTGTCAGACTTTTACTGACTAAAAACCCACTCCTGTTCCTTCTTTGCCTTCGTCTCAGGGCCCTGGGTTTCACTTTCACACTACCCGTGGTTCCAGTAGGCTTCGACCCTGCATTGGTAGAGAGCTGTGGTCGCCTGGTGGTATCGGCCCGACTTAGTAGTTGAACGTCGTGGCATCTGATCCATGTAGGTGCCATAGGCCGCGTTCCCACTATGTCATAACGATTATTTTATTGTCGCCCGACTAAAATCTTTTTTTTATTATTTGATATAATCTAGTACTTGACTGCGATCCCACCTGATGGTAAGCAGAGATGCAATCATTGATCTATTCGGTGTAGCCTTGAAAACACCCAAATTATAACACCAAATTAACAATTTTCTAACTAACAATGGACGGACATAAATTATGTTTTTAGGTCAAAATCAATATTTAGAACGTTAGAAAATTATTGATGTACCTATACTTGAGTGCGTGTTGCTTTAGGTTCTATTCAATTGAAGCTTTTTTGAGTGAAATGATTAATATGGGCTCTAAATTTAGTAGTAATTATGCTATGCTGTGCTGATTCTTTGAAAACGAAAGAATGTCTTATTCATTTGGCCTAGTTTTCGTACCTATCTATTTTGTATCGTAAGCCACTGGGCGCAAATGAGTGCCTTTGATACATTTAGTAATGGGGGAAAACTAATATGCAAATTAAAATATCAAATTGTAAAGAAAAAACTAGGCCATATGAATGAGACACTCTGTCGGTTTCAAAGAATAACCCTTAAGTTTTTTTTTATCAGCATGAATTGTTCCACTCTAGAACAATAGTCTCATTCATTTTTCCAATCCTCGTGATAATCTTCATACTAATTCTCAAGAAAGCTTTTCAAAAAAAACAAAAAAAATCCTGGAAGAATGACATTTCGATTGTTAAGTAATCATTCATTAATTTATCACTCAATCAATTCAATTCAACCATAGAGTTGAAAATAACCTTAATATATTTTTCATACATTGTCATCATCTTCCGGCTCTTTTTTCATATTACTTGGGGTCGGTGCAACACATTATTTTCTTCCATTCTATCCTGCCAATCGTCAAGAACCACTGAAACCCTTTTTATTAATGGAAGGAAAGATTTAAATTTTATTTACATAATTAAAAAATACTTACTAATTATGCTATCAAAACATAACTTGTAAAAAAAACCAAGGCTCGCAACTCAGTTCTTCTACCGTAAAAAGTTGTGAGATCCATGTAATACCAAGTCGGTTAATTTATTCAGTCCGTTCTTAAGGAACCTTGATGACCTATATTGACTTGGCAATCGGACTAAACAAAACGAAAATGAACTAAACTGTTTCGAGAAAAGGATGGTACAGCCGTGCCGCTTTTTTGCTCGCCTTGGCGGGGGCACTCGTGCCCCCTAATAATATAGTTACAAACAACGAAATAATAAACCACTTTATAGATCTATATATAAACTAAAACAATAGTATGTACTAATGCGTATAAACAGAATTCATTGATCCAAAAAAATAAAATTCAGAAAAGTGCTCAGAACACTGGATAAATTGCCACGTTGAATGGCAATGCTGATTCATTGGCCAAACTTTTTCATACATCGTAGAAAATATTAAAAAAAAAAATGTGTGTAAAGCGAGAGGGCGTATCAGAATTTTACTGGCTAAAACTCTGTTCTTTTAGTTGCCCTTTGAGTTCCAGAGCCACGTTCTTTCAAACATTCCCGTAGCCCAAAACATTTCTTTTACAAAGCGAAACACTAACCCTGTGACCTGACTTAATAAACTGTAAAACCTTAAAATGGAGTTGCAAATTTCCAGTCGCGAACATCGAATAAACTTACACAGTTACATTACATACCCCGTATGTTCGTAACAGCCGAACATGCCACAGAGTAGACATGCTACAGAAGCCAAACTTCCTAAACTCTCCAGCGCCTTTTTTTACACGGAAAATTGTCAAATAACTTCGCCCACTTTGAGCGGTGCGTAAGGACGTATCAGACTTTTACTGGCTAAAATCCATCTGTGTTCCTTCAGTTGCCCTTTGCAATCCAGGGCCACGGTAATTTTTTTTATCATTTCCACAGCTCAAAATATTTATCTTAGAAAGCAAAACACTCACCCAGTAAACTGGCTCAATTAAGTTGAGTTCCAATTTTCCAGTTGCGAATTTCACAGTTATACACCCACGTATTCATAGCAGCCAAACATGCCACAGAGTATATATGCAACAGAAGCCAAACTTCTTTAATGCGCCTTTTTTACAAATTCATCTGTGTTGCTTCAGTTGCTCTTTGCGTTCCAGCGCCGTGGTGACTTTCGAACATTTCTGAGCCCTAGAATGTATCGACCCAACGCGGGCTTGCGGACGTTGAATAATGGGTAGTTCGCCGTCCGGCCTTTCGGTAATTAACCGGACCGAGCCCAGTCGTTAACAGCGCGCAGCAGTGATCCACGCGCTCCTCAAAGAGAGGTCAGCAAACCGTAGGGGCTCAGCAGGGCCGATGCCCACTAGCTAGGACAGCGGGGAATTTCTGAAAAGGAAACCCGTAGTCCTAGAATGCAAAGGATAATTGAAGGACACAGATGCGGTTTTAGTCAGTAAAAGTCTGATACGCCTTCCCACTCCACCCAGAGCGCAAGAAGTTATAGGATGATTTTCCACCTTAATAGCTATGGACCCAATGCCAATCTAAGAAGATTGGCTCTGGGTCCTGCCCATTAAAAATACCTGTTTATTAACCAACAGTAGGTATATGGTTGACATTTCCAGCGTTGTGTTTTATGAATCTAACCGACTCATATGACATTTACAATCACAAGTAGAATTAAAAGATTAGGAAATGAAAAACTTTGAAAAAAACTTGACCAGAATTAAACAGAATGTTTAATGTCAAGCATGTTACCTGTAGATGTCATGACTAATGTAAGTAGGCTTGGAATCAGTCGTAAGCCACCTCTTGCTCATATGCTCGGTTTACAGAACACGAATTGTGCTCCGAACACATTTTTTTTATTTTTCCTTCCAAATTTAAAAAGTTTCGTTGTTGGCACAATAATAATGCTGCCGTCTGTTTTGAAATGTACGGGATTACAACTCGAGGGCGGCCATTTTAAAATGTACCGCTGTGAAATATTATGGTTTTTACTCATTTTTTATTCGGTGGCAACATTTATGCTTAAGAGCGTTCAACCCGAGATACATTTTAATTATTTTTCATGCAACCGCTCTTACGCGATTATAACGTTATTACACGTTGTTCTCTAGATATTTTGGAAAAATAGGTATGTTGTGGATATTATTGAGGTTTCTATTGAAATAAATTCTGGAAATTTGTGTAAAAGTAATCTATTATAGATTTCTGAAAGTCTGCTATTTTGCGTTTAGTCCTTCACAATGTAATCATAAATAAAAAAAAATAGGGAAAATATAATGGTAGTAACTTTGCATTTCCATCGAGATTCTCAATGATAGATTGTTTTACCAAAAAAATTAGGTTAAAAAAAATACATATTTCCTGGAACGAGTTTTGTAAAATATTCGAGTGAATAAGAAAATTACCGAATGCCAACAGAGCGTTCAGGTGTTATCTCTCTTTTTTTGCATTGCCTCTTTATCAAAAATTGCGTTAAATAAACCAAAAGTTTTTAAAGCATACTCAGGTTGACGATTGATGGGTCGAGAAGGGCCCTCGTAAGTGACTCGAACGTCACTAAATGACACCTTGTGCAAAATTTCACGCTTCTAGTCCCAGAAGTTTTGGCTGTGCGTTGATATGTCAGTGTAGGTAGAATTTCATAAGCAGTGTTTTGTTTGGACTAGTGATCTGCCCCTGGGCTTATTTCGATGTTTTCAACTAATGTTATTAGGAGGTCAAATTGTTTATTTGTGTATGTGTGTTTATGGAAAGTCCGGCAAAGGTCTGGTGTTTGTTTGTGAATTATTTTACTGATAGAAAACTACAACAGCATTAAGTGTTGTAAGGATACATTAATCTAGAAAAAAAATCTTGACCAAGAAAGAGGGAAATTTCTAGGTATATTTCATACATTTAACCATTTTTTTTTTAATATCCGTTCAAATGATGACAAATGGCGGCTGCAGTAGATAGTTGTTTTTGTAATCACTTTTTTTGCTTATGGTGCCATCCTTATGCTTACGGAATAGAACTCAAAATCGGTTGAACGGAGAGTAAAGAAAGGTTTGTATGAATGCCTAATCTTAACGAGAATGGAATATAGTATCTAGTAGAAAAAATAAGTATGAATCATCATCATCATCATTTCAGCCGAAAGACGTCTACTGTTGGACATAGGCCTCCCCCAAATGCCGCCACAATGACCGGTCCTGTGCATCCATCGAAGTATGAATATTCATTATATTTTATCTCAATTATGTTTATCGTAATTAAAACGACTGAGATAAAATGCGATTAACATTTTGAAAGATAAAAAAGAAAACAATGACTAAATAAAAATAACTACTGATTCGAATAGGTGATAAATTCAGTTATCAATCATTCGCTTTTCAAACTTTTTGCAAAGGTCAGTTCATTCACCTCAGCAACTTTTATTTTGTCGCAAAATGTCACTAAGCAATTCAAGTAAACACGGCTCCAACAAAATTTTCCTGTACTATGACGCAGATAAAACTGATTACATGAACTAACTCATTAAAACTAAGGCTCGAATAAGAGTTCAGTGGTATCACGCATTTTAAAATAGAAAACTCGCTGCGGAATCGCGCGATTCAGTAAACCAGTATAACTCAACCTAGATGCAATCGAAAGTGAATTTTAATCCGTCGGAATAGAGTCGAGTTTTGAATAACCGTGTGTCAATAACACTGGATGTGTTGTGACGAAACGAGGGCATCTTCCGAGCTGTCACGATGACCCGCCGTCCTTGTTTAATAATACTTTCAAGCTTCGCCAGTGTGCTACGACAAATTCTGTTGTAATAATGTGTCTACGGCGTAGCTTGCTACGGTGCTACGAGAGCTACGTAAGTGCTACGGAGATCTTATTTATAAACGTTTTAATTGGTGTCTAAGTTTTATCTTGCGTCTAATTACTGTAGTTAGTTTAGTAGTACATAATTATTAGTGTTTATTGATACTTCAGTTTTGGTTCTTATATTTCTGGTCGTCAACCCTGCTCTCCTATTAAGATACTTGCAATGGAGTCGGCATTGTTTTAGACATTAATTCTTCTTCTATAGCCTGATGATCTAGTGGTTAGTGGCCCTGACTGCTATGCCCGAGGTCTTGGGTTCGATTCCCACCCATGGCATTTTTTTTTGTGATGAGCATGATCATTTGTTCTGTGTCTGGTTGTAATTTATCTATAATATGTATGTATTTAGAAATATATAAGTATGTTTATCAGTTGTCTAGTACTCATAACACAAGCTCTGCTTAGCTTGAGACTAGATGGCGATGTGTGATAGTTGTGGAATATTATTTTTTTTATTTTTTTATTTGATTAAATTCTATTTTACTTCGTTAGAGATTACTCTGTCATTAACTCCCTTTATTATATGCTCGATATATTAAGCTAATATTTTTTTAGATTAGTGAGTAATTTTGGCCGACTGGTAACGGCCCTGACTTATGAGTTGTAAGTCGCGGGTTCAAACCCAGCCAGGTTCATTTCTTTGTGTAATTTATTTCATCACTCCTCTCAAAACGGTGAAGAAAAACATGGTGAGGAAATCGGCATGTTTTAGAACCAAAAATTCGAAGACATGTGACATCCACCAACCCGTACTGGACCCGCGTGGTGGATTACGGCCCATTCCCTCTACTAAAGAGGAGGCCTGAGTCCCAGCAGTGGGAAAATTGAAAGGCTGCTTATGCTATTATGCTTTTGGATTATGTAATTGAAGTCAAAAATTTTTGATACAAAATTAGAATATGGCCATTGAGATTAATTATTTATTCATGCATGTTTGCATAAGTCACATTGCTTTGTTTCCCATCTCAATGTTAGTATGTACCTATATGTAATGTTTACTCACCTAAAATGTATCGTTAGATTTTTTTTTATTGAACTAAATAACGCGTTAACTGCACAAGTTTACGTTCAAACAAGGCCTTAGGTAACTGATCTCTGTATAGATATGTAATAAGCTGCTGAGATGGTTCCAGATTGTTTTGTAAGTGACACTATTGTGGCTTCATTCTAGAAGATAAATAAGATTATTAAAGTTTTTGCTAGCGGATTCCTCTCCATGAACGTAGAAATTTACCCCAAGGGAAACAATATTCCCTGGATAAAAATTATGCCATGCTCTGTACACGACATGGTCCCCCTGTGTGCTAAGTTTCATTTAAATTCATTCAGCCGTGTATACAAACTTTTACCTTTATAAAATCAGTGTCATATATAAGCGTTATAAACTAAAACATGCATTACACCTACAAACACTACACACCCCTATTTTTTTAATTAGTACAAAAAAATGGCGCTCTATCGGTACCATTTACTAATCATATTTCTGTAGTTAAGAGTAAAAAAAACGAAATCCTAAAATTGTTCACAAAAATTTGTCATAATTGGTAAATTCATAATTGAATCAATCATTCATAACGATTGCTGCTAGAAAATACTACGCGCAGAGTTTTTCCAATTTTATAGCCATTTATTCATTCATAATAAATAAATAGCCTGTACAATATTTCCATAAATTGAGTGACATTTTGGGATATTAACAAACGCTCATAAGTTTGCTGTTTATGAATATTATTTTATGAGACTTTACTTAAATAATAACAAGATCTTTTCTAATAAGCCCTTAAAGTATATGTACTAATTAAAAATTAGTGGTGTATACGCTAAAATTTTCAGGCAGGAATCGAAGGACTATTCATCTGGGCTTGAAACAAAATGTAAACAAAGAAAACAATATAGGTACCTTCGACGTGTTTGAATACATTAATAACAGTCTACATTGACCTTTTCTTTGCACGCTTTTTCTTTGGCAAATAACAAGAATTCAACGAAAATATCTCGTATCAACAAGTTGATCCATAGTGAAAAAGATGGCGGATTATGACCGGCCCGATGACAAAACGTGACATTTTAATGTAAAATGTTTACAGTATCTATGGTCTAATGTATAGTAGTATTATAAATGGTTTGTTTACCTTTTATCTCACGACTCCCTGAATAGAGTTTAGGTGATATACCCGGATTGATGGCGTGTTGATTCACATCCGACACCTAACCCGCCAGGACTGCGAATTGTTTGAAGGAGATACCGCAGCCCTCACAATAAAGGGCAACAGAAGGAACAAAAGAAAAAAAGAAATTCAAGCGACACATCCCAACTAAAACCCAATCATGTTTCTTCAGTAGCCCTTTGCATTCCAGGGCCACGGTTATTCTTCCTAACAATACAATACTACACAGATGGAAAAAAGACCAACTTGTTTTTCTACACCCAAAATTCGACAAAATTATTCCATCTACAAATTGACACGTGTATTTGAGTCACCATACGTGTTCAGACATTTACCGGCATTTTATTTCCATACACGTGCATATCTTTGTGTTTGACGACCAATAGGCGGACGCATTTACTGCAAAACGCTATAACATTGTATGTTACGGTACACGATACATTGAGGTGTGGTTTCACTGTAAGCGGGTATTAGAATACAAAGTAAAAAGTTGTGTATACCAGTGTAAGGTGTATGTAAAAACAGTAATGGCCCAGTAATAATGGTCCCGTCTTAAGAGTTTGTACGTCGTGAATGAAACGTGAAACCCAGCTGTACTTTGTGTAGTTTGTTTCATCACCACTGCTCTCAAAATAGTCACAACCAAGAAATCCGAGACACGTGACCAACCCGCATAGGCGCCCTTGAAATTTTTTTTTTTAGGTGAGATAATCATCCAATGACAAATCCCGCCCTTGGGCGGAGCGGGAGATAGTATCAGACTTTTACTGACTAAAAACCCACTACTGTTCCTTCTGTGCCTTCGTCCCAGGGCCCCGGGTTTCGTTTTCACACTACCCATGGCCCCAGTAGGTTTCGATCCTGCTGGGCTCCTACGATTTGATGACATCTCCCTGAGGCGTGCGTGGAACAATACGCGCCGTCGACGACTTGGGCTCAGTCCGGACGGTTACCGAACGGTCGGACGGCGGGCTATCCATTGCTCGTCGTCCGCAAGCCCACACCTACGGTGGTTGGAAATCGGGATCGGAATCCCGGCGGCTGTTGGGGCGTGAGGACCGTTGCCTCACGCGATCGGCTGCCTTTTTTGCTAGCATTACTGCTTCGTAGAAGGAAGGACCGTCTGCTACTCCTTCTCGCTCCGGACCATGGCCTGTACCAAGGCCCGGAGGCGCCCTTGTGATGGATTACGGCCCATTCTCTCTCCTAGAGAAAAAGCCAGAATTCCATCATCGGACATTATAAGGTTGATTATATTTATAAATTCAATATTAAGCAACGAAGTTAATTGACCTCAGCAAGAGTTCAATTCTTCGTACTGTTAAACCCCAGTTTCCCCAATATTATTGCTAACTTGCGAGAAACGGCGATTTATGCAAATTTGATTTTCGCAATCAGCAAGTCAGTAATAATTATAATATTAAATACCCAAAATTTATTTTATTCAATCAGTTCTACTTCTACTATATGAACAAATTCCTGCCCAGCTATGGACCTGGTTTTTGTCTACCGGCTGACTTTCAGCGACTAGTATAGAACGTGGTATACTCCTGGGTCGAATTCTGCCCTTTAGAGGTAACACGCTGTCGAATAGAGTCGAAGTGATATAGTAAATTCTATCATTTTGTGTTTATGGTTAAAAGTTGTAAAATAAACGTTAGTAAAAGTTAGTCCAGTGGTTTTTAGGGTTCCGTACCTCGTCTGTCTGTCAAGACCCTTTAACTCGGAAACGCGTGGAGGTAGCAAGTTGAAATTAAATCGTATACTCAGGTCTGCGTTCTCTTGAAGCTGTGAAAAATCAACTTTCTAAGTTAACGAAAAAAAAAGATACGGCCGATTATGTCGCAAAAAACGTGTATTTCGACACTCACAAGGGAATCAAAACTCATAGGGTACTTCCTGTTAACCTAAAATTCTGAAATTTGGCATGAAACTAGGTCTCAAAGCACAAGTATAGGAAAAAATCTGAAAACTGAAAATTTGTAGTTAGGTCGCAATTTTTTTTTCCGATTCATAAAAATCTTCGTAACTTAATTCGGCAACCCTCAGTGTGGGAGTCCGACTTGTCCTTGCCCGGCTTTTTGTTTAAGTGCCAAGACAGTTAATCTAAGAGTAGACCGTATGTTTGTCGTTGGTTTCAGCTGTGTAGCGACATCTGCGTTACTAAATAGGAACTATCCTGCGTTGTAGTAATACAGTTGTCTACACGATTAGAACGTATACAACAGTCCGGATTTAACTAACATGCAGTTGCCCGGAGTAGACACAACACCCGTCTGGTCTTTCCCACGATCACGATTTTTCTCTTTTTCTTCCAATTCTTAAGAACCCGTGTCGCTATGTCTGGGCACCAATCCTGTGTTTTAATGGCCCACAGCTCGTCTATGCTCATAAATAGATAATCTGATTAAATACAGACTTATGGTGTAGTCTATATTATGGAAAAATAAATAAATTAAAAGTTTGTGCTTCAATTTTTTGTGTGACTCCATACCTACCCTGTCGTTTGAAAATAGAAGAGAGAGAAAATGAGAGAGAGTGAGTGTCAGATTTTTACTGACTAAAATCCATCTGTGTTAATTCAGTTGCTCTTGGCATTTCAGGGCCACGGTAACTCTCTCAAACATTCACGCAGCAGTGTCCCAACCCTAAAATATAATATCTCGTTCGATGCTAGATACGACATAACTGTCCCCTTTGAAACCGTTTACGGACAAATAAAACACTCACTTCGCATTTAAGATAACATTGTTACATGAAAATGGTCTCTTTCTTCACTCAACTTCAAAGTAGGCTATTTTGTAAAGGACAATGTAATTTAACAGAGTTTTATGATTTTTATATCGCATTATATGATAATATCTGGTCCTTGAGATTTTTGAAGTATTTTTATTGTGTTTGGCTAATGAAATCTCGTGTCATGTTTTGAGACACTTCCTGCAGTACTAAGATTTTAAATGATCTTTGGTTAATGGGTACTATTGTAGGCTGCAGTTATTATTATTATATTCTTTATTGTACGCCACATAAACAAAAAATCAGGACAAACATATTTCAAAATAAGTGTACAATGGGCGGTCTTATCGCACAGGGCAATTTCTTACAAACTTTGGATGAACTGAAAGAAAGAAGATAAATTTAGGGCTGTCAGTGTACAACATCAGAAAAATACTAATAAGACATAATAACACAAATACATACATACAATATAAGAAAAAAAAATACTAATAAATATTATATATATTCTCCTCCTTCACCATTTTTAAACGTAGGTAGCGTTTGAGCTGTGGTTTTACAGAAAATTAAATATATGGGTACAATGGCGGTCTTATTGCTGACAGCGATTTGACTAGACAACCTTAAGATGGATTGTCAGAACATACACTAAAAAGGGGGTATTCTGCGGTATAATGCTAGCAAAGATATTACATTTAAAATAATACATATATAAAATATATAGCCATTCAAAAGATAATAAATAAGCTTACAGATATACTATATTACATCTATCGATTACATTTCGGGAAGTGTGCGTTGGAATTGCACAATTTAATTCCACCAAGTCCGTTCCATCATCGGACTACTAGACGTACGGCGTTGCGCCATCGGTACATGGTGGACATCCCACCCATACGTATAAAGCGTTTTGGGAACACATTCATGATGCGTACAGCTAAGAAGTGGAGTCTTTTTTTCCTGATAGCTACAACCTAGGGGTCTTTAAGTCAAGAGTGAATAGGTTACTTCTAGGCATGCGTGCTCCATCGTCGGTCACATCATCGCTTACCATCAGGTGAGATAGTGGTCAAAAGCAAGCCTATCAATAATAATATATATATATATACAGGTATATCAGTCTGTAAGTCTGTAAGCTTATATTAGCTGCACGGTACGGTAGGTATTTCACTTGAAATAAGTTGTAAAACTTAATTTCGACCAAAGTGGCGGTTAAACGATTTAACCTTTCCACTGTCGACACATATAATTATGTGTAACACAATTATATAGAAGCAACAAAAAAAAAGGAAAAAGGGGTCCACAAGGTGGACCGATGACGATGAATGTAGTAGATGCGAGACGCCACGATGAACGGTCCTGCCATTCATTGTGGCGACACTAGGGGGAGGCCTATGTTCAACAGCGGACGTCCTTCAGCTGAAATGATGATGATGAAGTCTGACATTGCTTCACCCAGAGTTGAAAAATTATTTGATGATATCCTATCCAAAAAAAGAACAACGGTTGGTGGTAAGATAACTCATGACCAATCGGTCTTAGCCCCGCGTATTATATTACTTCTTGAAAGACATACTTAGCTTTATTAAAACATGTTCAAGACTGAAATACTGTTGAAGGTCAAACGTCAAAGTTCGTCGCTTGACCCTTGTTTCTGTAAATAATTTAGAATGCAGAGTATTCGAAATAATTGTACTAATTACAGTTCCGTACTTATTTAGGAACCATTTTAGAAGCTAATTAAAAAGTAATAGGTTTTCGCTTAATGGTTGGTTATTATAAAAGAACAAAACTTTTGTTAAGCTAGCTCCAGCCAGTGGGTTCACCCGTGTGATAGTAGAAAATTCTCTCAAGGTAACATACTACTCTGTCAAGAAAGTACCGGGAAAAGATCAATAATACACAAAATGTCTGTTATTCATCCAAATTTATTTTATCACCTTCAAAGTATGCTCCTTTAGAAACGATACACTTGCGCCAACGAATAATCCATTCATCAAAACATTTTTTAAACGCTGCTTCCGGAATTGAGTTCAGTTCTCGCCGCGAATTCTCCTTTATGTCTTCTATCGATTGAAAACGGGTGCCACGAAGTGGTCATTTGAGTTTAGGAAAAAGAAAAAGTCAGCAGGAGCCATATCTGGTGAATATGGTGGTTGCTGGATGGTATTTGTTGAGTGTTTGGTCAAAAATTCGTTCACAATGATAGCCTTGTGCGAAGGCGCATTGTCGTGGTGCAAATTCTTAAACGGCGCATAACACTCAAATAATATTCTTTATTTACCGTTAGACCTTCCGGTAAGAATTCAGAGTGCACAACACCGCGATAGTCAAAGAAAACAGTCAACATGACTTTGACTTTTGATCGACTTTGGCGTGGTTTTTTCGGTTTCGGTTCAGTTGGAAGGCGCCACTCCGAAGCTTGTTGACTAGTTTGTATGTCAAACTCGTAAACCCACGTCTCGTCACCAGTAACAATGCGTTTCATGAATGTTGGGTCCGAACTGACTCGTTCTAGCATGTCCTCAGCGACTTTCATGCGATTGAGTTTTTGGAGAAAATTCAGATCTTTTGGGACTAGCCGAGCAGCAACATGTTTCATACCCAAATGATTAGTTAAAATGGTACGGATCGACTCGTGAGATACAGAAAGTTCGGCGGCTATTTCTCTCAGAGTTGAATGGGGATTTTCAGTCACTATTTTCTTCACTTTTGCGATGTTAACTTCAGTTGCAGACGTTGACGGCCTACCAGAGCGAGGCAAATCTTCCATCACATCTCGACCGCTTTTGAACGCTTTGAACCACTCATAAGCACGAGTTTTTGATAAAGTCGATTCACCGTAAGCCTTCTGTAACATTTTCAGTGACTCCGAACACGAAATTCCATTGGCGATGCAAAATTTAAGACAAACTCTTTGTTCGATATTTTTGTCCATTATGAAATTCGCAATACACACTATATATGATATTACTAAAACCAGCACTGTATTTAATATAAATAACAGATGCAACTCAAACTCCGCGCCAAAATGGAAAACAGTTGTGCCAATCTAACAACTACAAAAAAACAAAAATTTGAATTTGGAACCATAAACAAATTATCCATTCCCGATACTTTTTTGACTGAATGTATTACCGGGATAAAAAGTATCCTATATCCTATATGCTATACAATACAATACAATACCTTTATAATATCTTTATTTTCAGACTAGTGTCCATATGGTGTTAGTAAAATACATTAAAAAGAAACTTGAGGATAAATGTTAGTACAAGCATTTCTCTAATACATGTAGGAAATAATTATTTTTTAAGATGGATTTGTATCGATGGCCTCCATATAAGACTATCCAATTTAGAAGCTATTACCATCAGGTAGATGTTGGAACTGTCCCTCATCCTACGCATAAGCTACGTATCAGTTATTATAGGACATTTATTTATTTAAAAATAGATCACAGCACAGGGCTAAAACACTTTATTCTAAAAATCTTAAGGACAATGGTAGATTATGTGTCTAGGGAATAAAGCAGTGTTTTTAAGTCACAAGCGGCAGGTTGAATGTCGAACGAAACGAAGGTTGCAAAGTTTTAATCCCGAACGTCAGTGAGGGATTTATATAATTGACTCCCGAGCATTGCAAGGGAGTTAATGTAGTAACCTGAGTGAATTGAGGAATTCAAGTCACCGAAGATAAAGACAGCTTTATTTCCGAGTTGTATACTCTACTTTTCAGGCCGTTCCCTCGCATGTTCAGCCGCCTCCTTTGCTAAGATTACTGCTTCGCAGAAGGAGGCGACTGCCTGCCACTCCTCCTCGCTCCGGACTATGGCCAGTACATAGGCCCGGCGCGAGAGATCACTGCCGCCGAGCACCCCCACGAGGAGACGGCGGAGTTCTGCTCGTGCTCGATAATGCCCTTATAAAAGTGATGGTTTTATGACATATAAAAGGGCATTATCGAGCACGTGGTGTAAAAACAAATCTATCTACCAGTGTATCATGTATCAATTTCATCGAAATCTATTCAGCCGTCTGAGCGTGAAGAAGTATCAAACATACATATTCACACACTCACACACACACTTCCAATTTTTCGCCTTTAGATGTATGATTTATTGTTATTTATGGCGTTATGACGCAGAGAAAATTAAATATTCTTACGTTTCTCCTTAGAATTATTGGCGTGCAATTGAGTTTGAAAAATGATTCTGCTTAATTACAATTTTATACTTATAACTAGCTTACTTCGCTGCTTCGTTCCTTATTAATTGGTATTACTTTGTCTTGAAAAATGTACTGTGTTAAAATCTTGAGGAGATATGGTTAGAAAAAAAAAAATGGCATGTATACCAAGAAAATCTTCGCGATGTCGCGCGTCTGTGAAGCTTCGCTGAAGCTAAAGGTGTCCGGTGGACTGTAGGCCTAACTGTACCTACCTACATGTATGTTATGTTAATTTTCTGCATTGAATAGATAAAAAATCATCCAGATAGAGAAGTAAACTAACTAAACGTTACGTGTTAAATGCGTGGGACAATAGGGTCTTAAAATAAGCTCCGTCTCATCTTTTTCTATGTGACCACTTGCATTCTTTATCAGACGAGGTAATGTCAGTTTATTAAGATGATTTCGTCCGTTTCATGGTTTTATATGAGCAGGAGTACACCAAGCTTAGAATGCCGAATACGCGTCTGTGAAGTTAGGCGTTCGGTCGACAGTAGGCCTAAGTGTACCTACCTACATGTATGTTTAATTTTCTGCATTAAATAGTATCATTTCATCAAAATACAGAACTAAACGTTACGTGTTAAATGCGTGGGACAACAGGGTATTAAAATAAGCTCCGTCTCATCTTTTTCTATATGTCCATTGGCATTCTTTATCAGAAGAGGTCATGTCAGTTTTATAAGGTGATTTCGTCAGTGACAAAAGTAAAATAACGTATATAAAAATTGGCCCTTTCAATATCCATTTATTCGTACGTGAACAGAGGCGTACCGTGAACTAATTTAGAAGTGGGCGAAGGCACATCAGCGAGGCTTTATTCTTTCATAAATTTGAAAACGAGACAGTGATTGACGCAACCCAGTGTTTGATCATCAGGTGAAATAGCGGTCAAACGCGAGCCTAGTAATAAAAAAACCCTCGTTCTTAAAGAGCCCCTTTGGGTGTGAGGTCCGTGGGCGAGGGCCCGTTTCGCCCACGCCTAGCTACGCGACTATATGTGAAGGTAGTTGTACTATATTTTCCTTGATTCTGCCAACATTCATTCACGTGGATGTAAAAGATATATGCCACTAGCGGCTTTGCTTTCGTAATTATACAAAATTATCCCAAGAGACATACCCTGGGATGAAAAGTATCCTGTCTGCTATTCCAGGACATGTTCTACTTGTGTAGCAAGTTTCATCGAAATTCGGTCAACCATTCGAACGTGAAGAATTAACAAACAATGTTGCTACCTGGTTCATAAGTAATTCAGAGGTTTATCATCACTTTAAACTGAAGACAATGAAGTATTCAATGGGACACGGCAGTGCCTTTTTGCGTGCCTTGGTCTCTACCAAGGTAAGCAATGTATATCGCATGTGTATCACAAGTAATAAGTATTATATATATATTTTTATATTAATCATAGGCTCGCGTTTGACCACCATCTCACCATTAACCCTAGATCACTAACCATTCGTATAATAGACGACGCGCACCTAGTGTTTTCGCCATTTCGCCAACTTCCCGTTGCCCCCCGCGCCGCACTCTTTTAGTACCTTCCTGGATAGTGAAATTAGTCACCCGCAAGGACTCATCGCGGATGCACGATAATTAGGTGGACATATATCGCGTGATCGTCGTCTCACAGACGAAAGGTTAGTAATGCTGTATAGTTTTTAGTAAAGTTTTACATATTTTTATGCTTCTGTTTATATTGTTAATTGTTGGATAAGTTAATAACTTTTATTATTTACGAATTAATTATTTATATTATGGTTTTATGACATGAACTCTATTTACCTATGGTGTTTTTTTATATTTCATACCGAGTTTTACAATATTTTTGTGTATTTTCTAGCCTTAATTTTATTTACCTATTATTATATTTATTATTTTCTATTTTTGATGGATTTGAGAAGCTTAGAAGGCAAAATTGTGCAATGGTTAGCTGAATCGGACACCGTATCTTTACCCGACAATGAACCTTATTCATCCGATTCTGAGGAACAGAACAATGTTGAAACGGAAGTACATGTCCCTTCTGAAGAGAGTGAGGAAGAAGCTTCAGACTCTTCGGGGGACGGATTGTTAGTTTCACGTCGCGGGAGTAATCGAAGGTTAGTCTTAGATTCTGATGATGATACATTAAACACGGATCAGGCGGAATCCAGCAGCGATACTCAAACACAAGTACCACAATTAGATCCGACAGTTATTCAGCCGAGCCAGCGTAACTTGTATGGTAAGAACCGACACAGATAGTCAACAAATCCTCGTGACCCACGCATACGTACAAGTAGTAGTCGTAATGTGATACATATCGTACCTGGTCCTTCTGGATTGGCTAAAGAGGTCTCAGAGCCAAAGGAACTATTTCAGCTTTTTGTGACGGAAGAAATTATCGATGCCGTAGAAATTCTAAAAATAGATGTTTCTGATGAACAGTCAAGTCAAGAGCAACCAAGAAACCGAAAAATTTGCAGTTATTGCTCAGTGAAAAAACGTCGCATGACCAAATACTTTTGCAAGGGCTGCAAGAGGGCCATTTGTGGCGATCATACAGTTTCTATGTGTAGTTCCTGTACTGATTCAGATTTTTCATTATTTTTTATTATTATATGATACGTTAAAAGCTTAATTACTGTGAACTTTAATTTGATTAAAGTAAATTAAACAGATTTTTAAAAGAAATGTTTTTTTTTCGTAGTCTCAGAGACGAAAGGTTAGTTACAGCGTTACTCGAAAATAAGGTTAGTGAGCTAGGGTTAAATTAGATTGTTTAGTCCGATTGCTTAGTCAATCTAGGTCATCAAGGTCCCTTAAGTACGGACTGAATAAATTAACTGACTTGGTATTACATGGATCTCACAACTTTTTACGGTAGAAGAATTGAGTTACGAACCTTAGTTTTTTTACAAGTTATGTTTTTGATGGCATAAGATAATCCAAATCCACTAGCGATTCAGTTCACTATCCCAAATAAACTGAATTGCCTAAAAGATACAAAATATCCAATATAGATGTCCCACAATGTGCTTCTAGATACACCGATTCAATCTCTATAGAGACGTGACTCTGCATGCCTCTAAATCTGGTAATAAATCGTGGTAATAAATCTGGTAATAAATAAAAAGTGGAAAACCAGCCCTCTGGTAGACCTCTCTGGTCTCCCACTTTTTATGTTGCTGGCTCGTTCATTGCTCAAAGAATTAGCAGTGTCATTCAACGTGGCAATGCTGCGATGTGGAGGAGCACTTCGACGCCCGAGTGTATTTTGTTTTTTTTTTATATATATACGAGTACATTGTTAGGTTTAGTATAAATACTTAGCAATATTTAAGTTTGTTACGTACATATATATTGTAGAAAAGGCAGTTAATGATAGCATGACGAGTGACAGGGCAGAATGAAAGAAAAAAACGTGTTGCACCGACCCCAAATAACAAAAAAAAAAAAAAAAAAAAAAAAAAAAAAAAAAAAAAAAAAAAAAAAAACCCCCAAATAACATGGGACAAGGGCAAGAAGATGATGACGTACATATATATTGTCATTTCTTACAAAATAATAAAAAAATTTAAAATTAGAAAAAAAATATGCACCTTTATTTCGATATTCCGTTATTTCCATTTTCAACTTAGGCTAAGGGGGATAAAGAACCCATTATTATATATAAACCCATGATTACAATTAATCTAGTAATGAAGAAATGCATCATGAAGCTTTCTTCGAAGTCGATTACATATTGAAGTTCACAATTAAGTCACCATGCTCCATAAATCATTTAATTAATTCGCAGGGTCACTACACACTTCAAACCAAGTGATTGCTTGTTCATGCCCGTTATGCAAATTCCGACCTTGTTCCGATAAAAATACGTACAGAAAAAGAAATTACGAGCGAAAACTCTCGTGATTGCTCTAACTTTTGATGGGATTATGGTTCTAAGTTTATATTTATGCGAATGGACGTTAAGTTAACCTCCGTGCAAGTCATAAAACGAAGAATATCCGTATATCTCGAACCCGAAGTTAGTTATTTTCTGCCTTTCTAGGAAATATGCCAGGAAATTCAAGCCTGCTCAGTTGGGGCATGAAACTAAATTCGATTTAATATTCCTAGTAATCTTTTCCATCTTTAGCCGACGTTGTTTGTTCTAGGATTCGGGAAATTTCATGTAAATTATGTTTTGAACTGACGACCGCTGATGCCAAGTTTTCTAGACTTATTTAGAGTGCAATGACCTGGGGTCACGGCGTTTGAAAGATTTGGTTCGAAGGGTTGATTATTGGGTACTTATTGACAGGCATTCTATTTTTGGCTCTTGCTATCTAGATTAAAGGAACTTATGGAAATATCAAACATAGTTTTAAAGTTTAAATGTTTTATCTATCTTTCTACTTCTAATTATATACTAGTATTTTTTTTTTCGTTGGGTAAACCATCTTATTGCGGCGGGAGATAGTGTCAAACTTTTACTGACTAAAAACCCACTCCTATTCCTTCGTTGCCTTTCGTACCAGGGCTGATTCTTCCTTTCAGAATCAGGCCCTTAGCCCCAGTAGGCTTGGACCCTGCTGGGCCCGTACAGTTGCTGCCATCTCCTTGAGGCGTGCGTGGAACAGGACGCGCTGTAGACAACTTGGGCTTGGTCCGGACGGTTAGGGGACGGTCGGACGGCGAGCCACCCATTGCTCGCCGTCCGCAAGTCCGCGCCTACGGTGCAAGCCCGCGCCTACGGTAATTATATACTAGTAGTTGTAGTTAATAAAACCTTTGAGAGGTATGTGAAAGTCCTTAATTGTAGCATAGTTATTACTAGTAAATAACTTCCTTTTTTAGTGGATAATCATCAAATGACTAGACCCACTTTGAGTGGAGCACGAGGGAGACTCAAGCTTTTATTGACTAAAACCTCCAGCGTTTCTTCAGGTGCCCTTTGCGTTTTAGGGCAGTGGTAGCTCTTTCGAATAATCCCGTAGTCCTGTCAAGCATCGGCCCTAGCTGGCCTCGTCGCTTATGCTGACATATCTTTGAGGTTCGTATAGAAAAGAACGCGAGAAGTAGGTAGGTCCCATTCTATCTCGCCTCGAACCATGGCTTTGACCAGGGTCAGACGAGACGCAGGAGGTCACCGTCACCAATACTACGAGTTCAAGAGGACTAGTAGTTAACTATGGTGCAACTTTGATTATCATTTGTGTAACATAAGTTTTTGGATGTTCATTAGCTGTTTTAATTATTCGCAAATTGATTCCTATTATGTATTGTGATGTACAGGTATTGGCACGGATCTTGAGCGCTCGGCAAAAAAGTGGGGATCGCTTTCCCCACTCGCTTTTTCGCTTTTTTTTTTGCTTTTTTTTTGATAAAAAGGACACCTGGTGTTCTTTTTATCTTATGTTGTGTAATCATTGAAACAGGCGTGATCTCGGCAAAATAGAGCTGAGATTTTTTTTTCTAGTATTGACTTTTTCAATGAATTTTGCCGAGAAGGCAGATTCGATTTATTTGTCACCAATTACTTCCTAAAATAATTTTAATAAAGCAGTGGTAGCACAGTAGTGATAACCTCGACTTACGGGTTATAGGTCGCGGGATCAAACCCAGACAGGCACATAACTTTGATTAATTCATTTCATCACTAATGTTCTCAAAACGGTGAAGGGAAAAATTATAAGAAAACCGGTATGTCTTAGAACAAAAAATTCAAAGTCACGTGATGTTCACCAAACCAACCTGGGCCCGTGTGGTGGATTACGGCCCATTCCCTTTCCTAGAGAAGACCGAACCGTGAAAACATTGTAAAGCTGATCATGTATAAGCATAAGCTTAGACTTTATAAACCTAGAAACAATCTGTAAATGCCTTCGGATTCTCTGTAAGCATTAATTTATTAATTAGCCACTACGTAACATAGATCGCTAATGACATCTTAGAAGACTGGAGTCGCTGGGGAAATGAATTTAATCTAAGAAATTGGCTCACTCGGACAGTATGTTAAGGGGATGCTGACCTATTTTTACATGTTCACTATATTTTTCGTGCAGTTTTCAGGCATCCTTTGTAATTTACTCGTCGATTGATAATAAAATATGTAAAACGTATCCACCATTGGAATGCCCTGAATTTATTACGATTTTTACTGAAAAACGAAACGGGGTTTGTAACGTGGTTGCATGGGAAAAGAGCTCCTAAAAAGAGTTGTGGACAGTCTTTGCCTATGGTATACACTAGATAAAGTAAATTGACCTTTTCTTAATATATCTATGTAGGAAACCGAAATATATACAATGAACTGTTTATCATTACTAAAAAATATAAAAGATACATGTCAATTCAAGACAGTTTTGTGTGTTTATTCATTTTTTTTTGTGAATTTTTTTTCCTTTACGCGGCGAGGGATGCTAATTAAAAAAAAAAAAACTGACCAGTATTTGACAATTAAGAATGTCAATAAATGTTGGAGGGTCAATGAGCGCTATTTACATTTTTCTGGTACCTATTTACTTTAAATACCTTTTGGAAATTATCAACTCCTATCAAAAGTAATTTAATTTTTTTTATTTACTTACCTGAGGAAGTAAAATAAGCTTGATTACAGACTCAATTATTTTAAAACCTATTAGCCAAGCTTATGTTAAATATAGTATCAAAAGGTGTTCAGTGAGTAATTAGTTCTAGCAAACATTTTACTCACTTATTTTTAGCATGCAAACAAGTCTAAAAATTACAATTAGGTTCTAATAATTACTACTACAATAGGCCTCATCAGAAGGCTTACAGTCACCAGGAACATTTTCAGAGGATTAGTTTTACATTAATTTATATTCTGATTTCAATAAATACCTAGATAATATCCATAATAAATATGTGTTTCCAAAATATCTGGAGAAAGACGTGTAATAACGTCATAACCACGTAAGAGCGCTTGTATGGAAATGTATCGCGGGTTGGGCGCTCTTAATATCCATTTACAACATACTTGCATGTATGTACTATCATATACTCGCACATAGTAAACCTATTTTCGAAATAAAAAACGAAATCTCGTTTAAAATTATTTTTTGTTTTTTCAAAAAATTTATACCTAATAGCTAATAAATTTTTTTACTGAAAAATACATTGCGATAGCATTAATTACTCGTATTATAGTAATTTTCTCAATAATAAATGCTGATAGCTGCAATCGGTGCAGTAGGTACACACCTACGTATGTTTCACCGAGAAAAGTATCTTAATTTGTATGGCCAAGTCCCTAATCAACGACAGGTTGTCTTATTGCTTCCATACAAAGTTACTGCCTTTGTCCAACCGTAATATTTAAAAAGTTTTTAATAAGACTTCTTTCATTCTTTCAGACGCTGAAGGCACAGGTGGTGCGGACCTACAGCGCAAATTGGACCTGCTCAACGGCACGCTGGACGCAGAGAGAGCCGAGCAGGCCCGCAGGCAGATGCAGTACATTGCTCATTGTGAGTAGCTTAACCCCCGTTTCTTGATTAGAGCATTTCTCAAACTTTAATTTAGCTTGAAATGAAAACCCGACAATTTTTTTTTAAAGATAAGCAGAGATCCAATCATTTGGCTTCCATGTAGCGTTTGAGACGTTTTTAACTCAAAATAATCTATTCCGAAACGGGTTTCGTCAAACTTGAGTATTATATATTATAATGTTGTTATGGTTATTTTTATGACATGGTATGTGTGGTATGTATCTTTCTTTCTAGTTTCTACGTATTTATTAAAACTTAATGCCATACAAAATCACAAAGCCGGGCTTAATGTCTCATGCGTTCTCTACCAGTCAACCAAGAGTAGTAGAGAGACAATTTGGAAGGTACAAAAAATAAAGTAAAATATTCTAAAGAAAAAAAAAAACTATAAATAATAAGTGGGATTACGAGTATGTAGGTATATATGCATACATTTATATTTAAAATAAAATAAAAATATTTATATAAATAAAAGGGATAAGGGGAAACATCTGAAGTGTTCGCTCATTTGTAGCGTTTACGTCAGCAGTACAACTACATACGCTTCATTATTAATCCTCAAAATGATATAAATAAATAAAAGATTAAAAACAAAATTGTTGCTATCATCGTTAAAATCATGATAAGGGTGGCGCAGATATAGTGAAAGAAAAGAGAGGCATATAATTATCAGTGTTGGGTAAGAGGTAGATGATAAAGTAAACTACAAAAATTTTGAAAAATTTATTTATCAATTATTTGTGTGAAATATGGATCTTCTTCTCAGTCGGTACACTCTTGCCAGAGTATTCGTGGTCATTACTGTGAATCACAATGAGTGATCATCCTGGTAATACGGCGCCATTCCTCGCGGACTGCAGCTTTCCGGGTACATTCGTAAATCTAGCACTTAGTTGCGGCCTTGATCTGGTCTGTCCATCTCATTGGTGATCTACCACGTGGCCTGGTGCCCTCAACTTTGCCCTGCACTACTACTACTATGGAGTCATTACCACGACAAGATACATGGTCGAAGAAGGTCAAAATATGGACACAAGAGATGCTATTACAAGAGATTAAGAGAAAAGATATTTTCCACCATTTAGCGATAGTACCTAATAATAATAATAATCGTTTATTTGTCAGGAAATTATTCCTACATTAAAACACTACAATTTACACAAATATGCAAATATATACACAATTATGTAGATTATATTAAAATTCGATTTAGTGATAGCATGACGAGTAACAGGGCAGAGTGGAAGAAAAAAACGTGTTGCGCCGACCCCAAATAATACGGGATAAGGGCAGGAAGATGATGATGATTAAAATTCGATTCATTTCCTTTCCATGTCAAAATAAAAATTAATTAAAAAAAGTCATCAAACAGATACAAAAAAAAAATTAATTAAAACACAATGTAAATATTTAGCGCAATGTAACAATTTAAATATGTAATGTAGCTCACGATTTTGACGACACAATTGGCGCAGTGGTTGATCAATTGGTCGCTGCGCTGCGTGTCGCCATTTGGTTTCCCTTACGCATCTCGGGTCTTTTGTATGTGAGGTAGGTAGGTATATATTTTAATTAATTTATTTATATATGTTGTGGCCAGATCATAGAAATTGATCACTTCATGATATGGTCAACTACAACAACATTTCTATGATCTGGCCACGACTTAAATATTTTATTGTACACCAAGATTACTTTACAAAAGTAAACTTTATAATAAAATACCCAAATACAGGAGTAATTCATGCGCGCCTCAAGGAGATGTCAGCAACCGTATTGGCCCAGCAAGTCGAAACCTACTATGAGTGATGCGAAAGAGATCCCCGGGGCCCTGGAACAATGAAATGAAATGAAAAAACAATGAGATGAAAAACGAAAACAAAGCGATGTCATTATAAGATTTTCCCAACCGAAAAAAAAAACATCTTTTTCCGCATACTTTCAAAACCCAACCAGCTTTCCGAATACAAACTATTTTTATCCATGAAAGGCTATTCTCGTACAGCCAGTGCCAATACGTAGCAGTTATATAACGTTAGCCGATTAAGCTCGGAACGAATGTCTATTTATGAGTCGATACAGATAGATGGCAGTTTCGGATCCGATCGTTCGTGCATAAAAGATTTATTGCCTGATCATTACCAACATAACTGTAGGAACGACTTCTAATGTAGTGCTATCGTTTTCAAATAACTTTAAAAAGGAGATTTTTATTTTTCGTTCGTAAAAAATCATGCAGAACCGATGGCCGTTGGGACCGAAAGGTTCTGGAGTGGCGACCGCGTACCGGAAGACGCAGTGTTGGAAGACCCCCTACAAGGTGGACCGATGACCTGGTGAAGGTTGCGGGAATCCGAGTGATGCGAAACGCACAGGACCGTTCATTGTGGTGACATTGGGGGGAGGCCTATGTCCAGCAGTGGACGTCTATCAGCTGAAATGATGATGATGATGAAGTGATGATGACAAAATCATATGCATATATAAAAAAGAATGGGGAGGAAGTTGCTCATTTTAAAGGATATTGAACCAAATTGGCTTAGCCCCTATCATCATTTTGATTTTTCTTCAATTCTATTGAAAAACTTTTATTTAACATAAGCCATTATAGGCTCTTACAAAACGTGATAAGGAAGTACACGATCGCTTTCTATGAAGAATAACCAGAAAGAAACTCCATAGTTACTCTGTAAAAAAAAAATACTATATTTATTTATTTATTTATTTATCTTTACAAGTATAAAAACAGTGTAGACCGGTCAAAAGTGTACATAAAAGCACAATAAAATAAATAACAAAATAGAATCTTCATAGAAAAGATTTTATGAATTTACAGAGTCAGAGTACAGTGTTCTCACTTTCACATTATAAAAATTGGTTAATTAAAAATTTACCTTTTGATAAATAAACCTATCAATAAATAAGATGTTTAAAAAATAAATCACTAACGAAGTTTTCAGCTTCAATTTATTTTTATAAATTAATGTATATGTAGCATAGTCGGCCTTATAATGTTCCCACTGTTGGGACTCAGGCCTCCTCTCTAGGAGAGGGTATGGGTTGTAATCCACCACGCGGGCCCAGTGCGGGTTGGTGGATGTCACATGCCTTCGAATTTTTGGTTCTAGGACATGCCGGTTTCCTCACGATGTTTTCCTTTACCGTTTTGAGAGCAGTGGTGATGAAATAAATTACACAAAGTAATGCGCCTGGCTGGGTTTGAACCCGCAACCTACAACTCGTAAGTCGGGGCCGTTACCACTCGGCCACCACTGCTCTAAAGTATTTGTCATAGTCACGAAACTTTGTGAAAAAATTGGGAATAGGCAAGCCTCCTTATGTTTTTATTTAAATAAAATAGCTTTAAAATGTTCGCTTCTATAAAAATCTGATTGTTGGCATTTAAAATGCCTTATAAGATTGAAAACGTAACACCTATAACGCAAAGAGATTATAACATAATCTATTGAGTGTGCAGCTGTAGTTTGTCGGGTAGATTAATTTATACATCTGTATGGATATAATAGACGTAAAGCTGCTTAAGTTAATCGCTATAGCAGCTGTATTGTAATCATCAGGCTGTTACTTACATATGGTACTTATTTAGGTACATTGGAAGGTGGTATCTACTTGTGTTGGTACGCCTTTTTTTATACGTGGGAAATCATCAAATAGCTTCTCCTACTCTAGTTGGAGTGGGAGGGAGTGTCAGACTTTTACTGACTAAAACCCACAGTGCTCCTTCAGTCTCCCCTATTTCAAGATAGGGAGTATTTTTTTAAATTTATCTAATGACTTCTTCTAATCTAGGGCAAAGATAGAGACAATAAGGAATATTTTTATCAACCCAAATGTTTTAAGTATAACAGTCAAACTTATACGTGTGTTTCACGTCTATATGTAGCACCGTAGCTCTATGTGAACCGATTCGGATGCGGCTCTTTTTTAAAACAGTGTTTCTTATGATGGTTCTTAGACATGTTTTATTATCTTGTAAAATCCTGAGCGGACGTATTGACTGCCCTGAGCTCCATGACCTCTTCTGTCGACTGTTTGTGCCAGATAAATACATTGGACACCGTCAGAGCCGCCGTCACAATCTATTTGCACTTCAGCCATCTAGAACTGTCGCTAGAGCCGAATTCCCAGTGTGTCGTACTTTAAAAATGCTTAACGCCCTCCTGAATGCTGACCCTGAATGTGATGTGTTTGCGGACGAATGGAATGAAATAAGACGTGTTTGTCTGGTGTTCTGTGAGAGGCAGTATGCGAGGGTGTCCACTGTTCCATGTTAATATGTAGTATTGTATTAAATCTTATAAGTTTTAAAATTCTATGTTAATTAATGTAATTGGGTGTACCGTTTTAATTAACTATAAATAAAAATAAATAAATAAATAAATAAATTATCAAAATCAAAAAGTTCAACCATTTAGAAGTTACGGGGGGGGGGGCGTGGTGATTCATTTATTTCAGACTTTGCCAGGGACCAAAATGTCCTACTACCAGTAGGGTACGAAGCAAGTTTGTTCCCAATGAGGCTAATGTGTTTGAACCAATCTGCCAAGTCAGCGCGTCAGCTTCTTGCAAGACTTGGCAGCTCTGTTAAAGGCTCTCTTCTTCTGACTTACGTCATTCGCCTTGTGCATACGACCGTCGGCCAATGTCTGGTATGCCGTGTTCTTAAGCGCGTTAGCGCGATCACACTCCGCACCAAACCAAGGGCGAGCTTGGCCAGATATTGTTACGTCAGAGAGTGGAATGTAGTACTCCAACCTCCGCCGCAACACATCTGTCACAGCATCTGCGCACGACGATGGATCATCCGAAGAAAAGCAAATAGGCTGCCAAGGATAACTTGCAAAGTAAGATCGCATGTCATCCCAATCTGTTGACCTATATCGACAAACCCCTGGCTTGGTGCCTCTAGGGCAGGGATCGGGCCGAGAGTAGACTGATACAAATTTCACCAGACAGTGGTTGCAACTACCTAACGGTGATGATATCGACACTGTATAGCGTTCTGGATCTGTTGTCAGCAGAACGTCCAAGCAGTAGGCCGTGTGCGAATCTGCTGCTGAGATGCTGGGTGAGATTTCACGCTAGTGCAAGCGTTTTCAGCATGGTCTGTGCACCGGTATGGGAAAAGCCACTTCTGATGGTGGGCATTAAAATCCCCCAGTAACACCAGTTGTGTGGAAGAGTACCTCTGCTGAGCCGCATCTGCCGCCTCACTAAGGTACTGTGTGAGCCTGGTCGTCTCCTGATCACCACTGTGCGAACGGTAGACACTAGCATAGATAATTTTATCCATGCCTGTGTCCACCAGAGCCCGAAGCGTTGAGAACCTGGAATCTTCAAGGTTGCGGAGACACCGATAGCAGATTTCGTCCCTGGCGTAAAAACACATACCAGCGTGTGGTTTAAAATTTTGCTCCACGGTAAACCCTGGGTAAGACAGATACGACACTTCTGACGGACGCGATCTTATCTGCGTCTCCGAAAGAAAAAAGAGAGAAGGTTTTTCAGGTGATGATGGACTGCTGCGAGATTGGAGTGCAGACCTCTAATATTACTGAGGTGCACTTTAAGTGACAGGGAGTGCAGCCGCTGTTTAACTTTTCTCTTTTTCAACCCTGGCATATAATATAAGTAAAGTAGGAGAGGAGAAGGAAGTGAAATGGAGTCCCATGCTGCTTACCTTCAGTCACGCACTGGCAGGACAGCATCATTGGGGTACTAGTCTGGAGACTACGGGGACGCCCGAGCCCCCCCGGAAATGACCATCGGGCCCTCTCGAGTGAAAAAGGTTTCACTCGACGATAAGCGAGTGAAAAAGGACCCTCTTAAGGCCTCATATTACGGCCCCTTATGGCGGAAACTATGTATCTTTAAAGTATCAAGTTTCTCGCAGAGTACGGCTACTATTATTTTTCAAAGACATAATCCATAATAGCAACAACCACAAACAAGTTTTTTTGTTATTATTAGAGATGTTAACAGAAACTATCTATACTTATAATAAATGTGTAGAAGAGAAAATTCTGTAAATTGAAAATATCAAAAAAATAAATGGCAGTGGGTCTTACTAGACCGACACCATACCCAAAAATGTGATTAAAAAGAATTTTGTTTGTTCAGGCTTCACGCAACCGGTTTGATTACGATGAAACTTGGTATAATTATTCTTTAATATCCTGGACACCACACTGAGTACTTTTTATCCCGGAAAAGTATATACAATAAAAAACAAACTTAATTTTGCGGTTCGATCCCTAGACCAGATTACTGTACCAACCGAAAATAATAAGTTTGTCGTCGGTTACGTCACCCGCAGTGGAGTTCACTAAGGGGCGCTGCACACGGCTAAGATACTATAATATTTTATCTTAAGATACAATATCACTCGCCATACAATTCCATGGACAATCACACACGACGAAGATAATAAATAATATTTCATATGTCCCAAGTCGTATCTCAAGAAACCGAATAAAACCATTTTCGACTTCTACGCGGACGAAGTCGCGGGCAAAAGCTGGTACAAAATATTAATTTTGTCTGTATCAGTATTAACCTATATCTATATAGATACTTTATAGCGCATTTGTTTTCTAAATAATGTTTTCTTATGCACCTGCCATATGGTCTCTTCGCCACCATTGGTTGACTGGTAGAGAACACATAAAGTATTAAGTCCGTCATACACCTAGATTGCGGAAGTTTTGCACAAAGGTTTATTTTATGATTTATATAAAAAATAAGAAAGGAATTTCCCAAATTCACCTGCTGAGGAGTTGAAACAGGTGTAAAAAAATATATGGAGAAACCTACATTTTCGCAGACGAGGCCGCTAACAGTATGTAGTAATAAATAAATACCCTTTACTAGTAAGGTAAGCATAAACATAATCAGCCTTTTAATGTTCCCACTGCTGGGACTCAGGCCCACTCCCTCTCCAAGAGAGGAGCTCTTGGAGAGGGAGTGGGCCATAATTCATCACGCAGGCCCAGTGCGGGTTGGTACATGTACATTGTAGGGTAAACCTAAAACACTAATATTATTATTGACTGGCCTGTTAGTCTAGTGGTTAGTAGCCCTGACTGCCAAACCGGAGGTCGTGGGTTCGATTCCCACCCAGGACAAATGTTTGTGTGATGAGCACGATCATTTGTTCTGTGTCTGGGTGTAATTTATCCATATATGTATCTATTTAGAAATATATAAGTATGTCTATAAGTTGTCTAGTACCCATAACACAAGCTCTGCTTAGCTTGGGACTAGATGGCGTTGTGTGATAGTTGTGAAATATTATATTATTATTATATTACTTCTTCCCTATTTCATTCTTCTTTAACGTTTATATGTCTTTTATTCCAGCGGGTTACTCAGAGGACTCGGACTACACGTCGGACCTCAACTACCCGGTGGGGCAGCACGCCAACTGCAGCGCGTCGCAGTTCCGCAGTCATGCGCACCAGATGCACACACCACAGGTATGGTCTATTCTATTTTTTGTGGTCTGGTTTCCGCACTTTGTCTTCATATGAAAAGGCACGCGTTTGACCACTATCTCACCTGATGTGAAGCGATGATGTGGGCGACGCTTGCCTAGAAGTAACCTATTTACGTTTGACTAAAAGACTCCCAGGTTGTAGCTATCAGGAAAAACAGACTCGGGCAGGGAATTCCACTCCTTAGCTGTACGCTGTGTACGTATAGGTAGGTTGTTCACCATGTACTGGTGGTGCAATGCCGTACGTCTAGTAGTTTGATGATGGAACGGACTTAGCGAAATTATATTGTGCGATTCCAATGCACACTCCCCGAAATTTAAGTGATAGGAAACTGACAAGCTAGCAACTCGGTGTTGATGCTCAATAGTACGTACAGTGATCCTTGCTGGACGTATTGTACGTAGGCCATGGCAGCCTTCATTCTAACCAGCTCATCTCTGTCCAAAAACAGATGAGTCCTTTCACTTTGCTTAGGGAGTCTATGAGTGAATTCAGTGCTCCCAAGATTCATGTTTTTATTTTACTGACGGCTGTGCACTAGAAGTGCACGTGCACGACAGTTTCCTCCGACTTCATGCATGCTCTGCACTCACAGAGGACTATCTGTGATAGTCATTATGAAGAAGTGTTTATTCAGTGTTCGGTGATGATCCCCGCCATCAAGCGCAAGCTACCTCTGTCCAGTGGCAGAAGGTTACTGGTTAGGGTTGTTCATCAGTATTGTTTTGTTAACCCATAATTTTCCACAGTTGGGCTAAGTTCTCATCCAAAGCCTTCTATTCTTCGCGGTAACACCGGGCAAATGATGACTAAAAAGCGAGGTCAAAATTAAGGGATGTGGCTAACAAATACGTTATATCTATTATAAAATTGCAATTTAGACAAAAATGATATAAAATACAAAAAAAAAACAAAAAAAAAACGATGCAATAAAAAAATAACAACAATTTATTGAATTCAATGGATACTTAAAAAATTCAAAAAATCCTTTAAAAAAAAAGATAACTTAAAACAAATTCCACCAACTGCATTTAACTGCTACTAGGTGATAAATACCACCATAAATTACAAGAATTTTAACAACATTTTTTTTACCATTTTCAGAGATCCTTGGAGGTATCTCGTGAGAATTCGTACGAGAGGGACGAGTACCACATACACGGGGATACCGACCCGCTTTATTATAACAGTCAGCCGCGGACCAACAGGTAAATATAAGTACCAAAAGTTTTAGGTTTAACTAGCTTCTGCCAGCGGCTTCGCCTGCATGAAAGTAGAAAATTATTTTTCAATACACTTACTTGAAAACTCGCTCATAAGAGCAAAACCAAAACGGAGTTAACAAGTACGTTATATCTATTATAAAATTGCAATTTAGACAAAAATGATATAAAAATACAAAACAAAGCGACTACTTGAAAACCCGCTCTTATCCCACCGCTTTAAGGCAAGCAATAGAGCTCTCCTCCGCCACAATGTTATTACATTTATCGTATCACACTGTGCGCGCGTCGACCCCCACGAGTCGCCGGTCAACCCCCGTTTATTCATTTCTTTGTAGGTGTATGGAAAAAAGTCGTTTGATACATGTGTAAATTTGTCACTGCAGCCCTCAGCTCCATAACACACTCGCCTACGGTTCGGGCGAATTCCGTCTCGGTCGCCATGACAAACTTTCTGCACTTTTATTAAAATGTACTATCAAAGGATTCTCGGGATAAAGTGTATCGTGTTAAATTTAATCCGAATCCATTTAGCCGTTTGAGCGTATGTACGAATGAATTAGATTGAACTGAATTTAATATGATATTTGTGTGTAATGACAATGTTTGCAATATAAATATAATTTAATAACACGTCTGAAAACAAACTGCCATACAGTTTGGCGGAAGTATATAAGGATTGTAAAATTGTCTAAAATACAAATTAAGCATTTTATTATTTTTTATTGTATAGATATAAACTTTCGCTTTAATAATAATAATAATGTGATGAAAAACAAACTATAAATAATAATACTTTTCCGGTAAAGTGAAATATCGAGCTTTAGAAAATGATAAGACTGACTCAATTCTAAAATTTTTTTTTGAAGTTCACAAATCATTAAATAACTTTAACCTTACTTCTCTTTTGAGAGGGAATATCGGAGTTGTACTGACTTGAAGCCTTGTTCGCGGGCCTTTGCGTTTTAGGGCAGCGAATCTTTCGAACAATCTCACAGCCCTAGCAGGTTTCGGCCCTAGCAGCATTTTCTAAATCCAGAAGTGTCTTATTATTAATGCTGTTCAATGGTAATAATAATAATAATTCACAATAATTTTAATAATTAATTTGTTAATATAATTCAATAATTTATCAATGTTTCAATAATTTATATAAGCTTAAGTATTTAATTTTATTTATTTATTATGTTATAACAATTTTATTTTATTTTATAACATTACTATGGCTTAACTAATGCTTGAAATAAACGATACATAAATAAATAAATAAATTATGAGTCTGGATCGACGAAATTCAAATTATATTATTCAGGTTTACTGAAAATCTAAACGACGCGCGACGGCTTGATAACAGTACCTTGACCCATATATTTTAATTCTTAATGTAAGATTAACATTCATATCCTACAAATAGACAATATCTATACTTAAGTGTTTCTTTGTATAATTTCAGGATAGACACGTGGTCACAGCTGCACGCACAAGTGAGTGTGGAGTCAGCGATATCATGGAGGACCGCGGCTGACTGGCAGTCTGGAGGTAAATACATATATAAGTCTCATATACAATACGAGTGCAGTATTTTGACATTTCTATTGCTCGAGCGGACCTTTATAAACAAAAAAAAAAGTACAACCAATCTGATAAACAAACTAAAAAATGCAAAAGTCGAAGCGCGGGACGGATAGCACGGCACGCGAATATTAACGACATCATCCGACGAGCCCTTGTCACCGTCGGCGTTCCAGCTGTTTTGGAACCTCATGGCCTGGCACGCGACGATGGTAAGAGACCGGACGGTATGTCTTTATTTCCCTGGAAGATGGGTAGGCCTTTAGTGTGGGACGCTACCTGTGTCGACACTCTTGCGCCATCCCATCTTCCTAGCTCTTCGTGCTGTGCTGGTGCTGCCGCTGCTGCTGCGGAGAACCTCAAGCGGCGGAAATATAACAACCTCGTCGCTAGTTATATTTTTGAGCCGTTTGGGGTTGAAACTCTTGGGCCGTGGGGTCCGAGTGCTCATAAGCTGTTCAAAGAACTATCCAAACGCTTAGTAGACACTTCACGTGACCCAAGGGCTGGCTTTTACCTCGGTCAGAGATTAAGCATTGCCATACAGCGTGGCAATGCCGCCAGCCTTTTGGGTACACTTCCAGTCGACAGCGATGCGGAGGAGTTTTTTGACGCCATATTTTAGCTAGTAGTTTTTTATTTAAGTGTATATATAGTTTTAATTAGTTAAGTGTTTTATGTATTCATTTTTTAAGACTGCATTGGATTATCATCAAAAATGCAAAATAACTTCAATCTCGGAAGTCTATGATTTTTTTTTACATTTTGGCAGACATATGACAGCAATGCCATAAGCTTTGCTATCATTTATTGAAATGTTCCATGGTCTATCTTCAAAGTGCTTTATTAGATCTTCATTAAACAATGGGACAAAATCGGTTCACATTTGGTGAAAATATCGCTGATCAAGATTCGAAAAAAATATTCAGAAGACTTGAAAACCTCCTCTTTTTTGGAAATCGGTTAAAAATATTCAGTTCTAGTAACAAATCACATGATTGTTTTCATCATAACGTCAGCTTTAAGTTATTTTATTTGGAAAGAGAAGTTCACTTACATATTTTGTAACCTCCGGCCATGTTGAACATTGGTTTTCCAGTAACTGCATCACAACACTTATCTTAGCCTATTGTTTTACTTGTAAAAGTTCCTAGTCAATCACTTTTCAACCTAATTGTTGGAAGTGTCGGAACAAAAAGTGATTGACTGGGATAAGTACATAAATAATTCGTAAATTATTGGTATAGCTCTTTTTATCTAATAATTTATCCAAAAAATAAATAATACTATAGTAAAAAAAATTGACACTATAGTAAAAAATGAATACTAAAGTAACAAAAATATTACTATAGTAAAAAAAATTATACTTTAGTCATCATCTTCCTGCCCTTATCCCGTGTTATTTGGGGTCGGCGCAACACGTTTTTTTCTTCCACTCTGCCCTGTCACTCGTCATGCTATCACTAACTTCCTTTTCTTTCATATCACTCTTCACACAATCCATCCATCTTTTCTTTGGTCTCCCTCTCCCTCTCCATCCATCCACATAAAAAAATTAATACTATAGTAAAAAAAAAAAAAACTGTAGTAAAAATACGTTCCATTCACAGAAGAGCAGCGTCGGCCGAGCCTGGAGCGTCAGAACACGCTGTACGACGATAACATGCCTATGTATGGGTTCGAGACCTACGGCACCAGCATCATGCACACAAGGTACCGTTTTATCCCTTTATGGTTTTAACCCTTTATCCGCTTACGTCGGATTGGCTTGACGAGTGTTTTAGTGTTCTATTCGCCAGGGTCGTGTATTTGCGACTGAGACATCCATCTCGTTTAACTCTTCTATATCCATAGAGCTGACGAAATAGAGTATTTGGTCGTCGATGTGCGACCCTGGCGGAATAAGTGCGAGTGTTTGTCGTATATATCCGACACAGGCGGTCAAAAGGTTCCGGCCGTCCGATAATTGGCCGGACTGAGCCCAATCGTCAACAGCGCGTAGTGATCCACGCGCTCGTAGGGGCCCAGCATGGCCTATGCCCGGTAGCTAGGACCGCAAGAAATTTCTGAAAAGGAAACCCGTAGTCTTAGAACGCAAAGGGCAACTGAAGGACACAGGTGTGGTTTTAGTCAGTATAAGACTGACACGCCCTCTCACTCCACCCAGCGAGAGAAGTCATTGGGTGATTTCCACCGGTCAAAAGGCTACATACACCAAAACAAAACCAGAAAAAAAATCCAGCAAAACTCGATAAGAATACGATTTATATCGTTATTTTTGATGATACGAACGCTTTTGCGTTTTTGAAAAACTTTTTCTAACATGTGTATATGAATGGAAATAATCACTGTGATATCTTGTATCGCGGTATATCAAATAAAAAAGAGTTCAATCTATCTCATTAATAGCGTTGATATTGTGGACGGCGGAGATAATATACAATCAAAGACTTTTGGGATCTAAATTATTAGTTTCATTCTTCCCCCTGGCAGTTTGAGAGTCGTCCTAACTCATCTGGCTTTAGAAAACTAATCTCTTTCTTTTTCCTATCGAATTCAAACACCATATTTGCACAAACCTTTAAAAGTATCATTGTCTTGCCAGTCTGCAAATCAATATGAGTAATAGCAGATGCTATCTCCTTCGATATCACAATATCATATAGAACCTTGCGCTTGTAAGTCCAAGTTATTTTAATTTCACTACTTGTTGTTTTAAAAAAGCTTTTTTCCTGTATTCAACTGACTCTATAACTATCATAATGGGTGTCTCTTCTGACGAAAACCACTCTAATTAATACGTCTAAATCTTGTCTTTCCAGGGACCATTCGCATATATCTCAGCAGCCCAGTTACGAGGAGTTCTACGACTCGTCGTCGTACCCCTACCAAACGTCGTACGTTGGTGACGACTCCAGGCAGTGGGATAGCGGCGGCGGCGGTCAGTACTTCTACGATGACGGCCATGGCCTCACGCCGACGGAGTTCGAAAATATTGTCAATAAGAGAAGGTCTTCAGTTGTTCAGTTGCCGCAAGTGCCGCCTAAACCGGTAAGAGCATTTTATAAGGTTCGTTTTCTTTAAATAAATTTGTATATATGCCAGTGTCATTAATACATTTATTTTTTAAATGTTACTCCGTACTAGTCCAGCACCGTAGATTTGTTTACAAATACAATACAACTAGACTAAGAATGTAGCCTGTACATGGCCCACAGACAGTTGTTCCGGGTCTGGGTATTATTTTGTATGGAAAATATAATTATGTTCCATGCAGGAACCAAATTCGCAACGCGCAGTGATGCAACCAATCACTCGCCAACTGCGCCAATCATATCTTTGACCATAAAAAAATGTCACACTATAAGATATTAACTTTTGCCGATTAGTAGAGCGTTAAAAGTCTCTGATTTAGTACAGGATAAGTAGATAAGTACAGGTTTTATCTACATTCTACGGATAATTATGATTGAAGTAGCCGTACATTTAACATGGTTTAGTTGGTAATGTGCCAACATGAACTATTTTGTCTTCAGTCTTCATCTTTCTATATCAGAAAAGTTTTGCTTATCTAATAAGTAATTATCAACTTAGTGTGCTCTAAAAATGTATGTGCTGGAAATCAATCTGCTTAGATTTTTTACAAGGAAATGTTGGTCGGCTTGTAGTCTAACCTGATGCAGCTGGATATCAGTATTTTATATGGAGCAACTGTTTATCTGACCTCCACAACCCACTAACACGATACCCTCTTAGTAAGACATTTTTTTCTGGGTTTTGACTGTCCGTCTCTAGTCTCAGTGTGAATGCGGTGCTCCTGATTAAGCGATAGCCCACTTATGAGAGTGCCTAAAATGTCCCTACATATGCACTCTGGAAGACCTAAGAAATACTATTGACGCCGCTATAAACGTGACATACTGGGCCTAAAAACTTTGAGGGGAAAGAAAACCATCGATTCGAAAATAAGAAGAACTACTTGTCAAATATTTATAAATGAATCATAGGACTTTTGGAGACACGGAGGAGTCTCGGAATGTAATGAAGGGTAATCACCCATCCACAGACTGACCTCGGCAAGTGTTACTTAATCTAGGCGTGGGAGAAGCCCACGGCCTCGCACCCAAATGGGCCTCGAGTGTGCGAGGGCTCTTTAACAACGAGAGTTTGGTTTTTATAATTTATAGTCTCGCGTTTGACTACTACTTAACCTGATGGTAACGAACATTGGGTTGCGACAGCCTAGTTTTCGGATTAATTAAAGAAAAAGGCCTCGCTGCTTCATCTTCGCCCACGTCTAAATTAGTCCATGCTATGCCCCCTGAACTCAGGCCTCCTCTCTACGGAGGGATTTTGTGCACCATCGAAGAAATATTCATAAGTGTTGTAATTTTTCAGTTGGTGCCATCGTCAAGGTATTCTGACTACAATGAGATGGCGCCGTACAGGCCACGGCCGCGAAGATCTGCCGCAAGTCTTCCAGGTAACCACCAGCTTTGCGATTCTTTGTCTATTAAAACTTATATAGCTTTAGCAAATAATGTATCTACAACTATGGTTAATGAGGAGCTTTCTGAAAACGCAATACATGTAATTAATGTTGTGATGATTAGCAGAAATAGGGAGCCACATACAGGAAAGCTGGAACAGATTCTTAGAATGCCAAAAAATTAGCCGCAATGTGCCATGCGACGGCAGTGTGGCAGTCGCGCGTGTTTAATTTATATGGAATAACAAAAATATCAATAATAAAAATATCAAATTATTAAGTTCTCTTAATAATTTGACATTTTTCATGGTATTTATTAGTTTATAATTTTAGCATATATATGTATTTTATTATTATAAATAATTTATTTTTATTTTATTTTTTTCTTTTTGAATTATGTTATTTGTTTATTGTGCAAGCCTACCACAGTGTTGTCTTTTTAACCCAAAGGTTGACTGGTAGAGAATGCCTTGTTGCATTAAGTCCGCCTATGTACCACTACTGTACATGAAGTTTAAATAAATAAATAAACAATAACAAAGCAGCGCTGCTGCCGCGCTGCCATCGCGCGTTTTTTATTTAAATGGACTGGTAGAGAATGCCTTGTTGCATTAAGTCCGCCTATGTACCACTACTGTACATGAAGTTTAAATAAATAAACAATAACAAAGTAGCGCTGCTGCCGCGCTGCCATCGCGCGTTTTTTATTTAAATACGCGCGGCATTTTGCGGCTAATTTGAAGGCGCCCTTAAATGGAAAGTATTTGAAACTTCTAGGTTAACTACACTGTCAAGCGATAGCTGAAATTGAATAGTTGTTATATACAAATTGCATAAACGGTATTTTATACAGTGGCATAATTTAAGGTAGTATTTAAACCATAAAATAAGTGAACTAAAATATCGCATTAGATCTGGCCTCTAAAGATATTTGTAAAGTATAGAAATAGGTAAATATTTAAAGAGCAATAATTTCCGTATTATATTATAATTTCTGTTTTAATCAGTTACGTTAACGTTATTCTCCTTCTGGAATAGCCATTTTCATTCTGGAGTACGCCTAATTTTCCTTAGATTTTAAGAAGTTTTTGATTTTTGAGATTTCAAACGTATTTCAGTTTTTTTTTACCGTTGATAGGATCACGCTTGACTACTATCTCACCTGATAGACAGCGAAGATGTGGTCGACGGTAGAGTACGGTTGCCTATAAGTTATTACTTACGGAATGGTCTTTCTGATTAGATCACCAGTACCGTCACAAAATATTAACTTGGGTTGGCAGATATTTTGCAGTAGAACCGTGATATTTTGTTACTAAATAATAATTACATTCAAAGTTCCACTATCTACACAGGAAAATTAAAGAATACACCTAGTAAATATGTAGATGGACAACCATCAGAAATATATTTCAGGTGCGGGCCCTGTAACTTAAAAATCCAGATTCGGCCAGAGGTAGTTGCAGAAGACTAAAAGATACTCAATACTTTATTGGAATCCATAGATGAAAGAAAGAAAGAAAAGAAAAAAACCTTACCCTTGTTTTCTTAATAATCTATTTTTTTTTTAAGGCACCTGACATGTTTTCTCTTCACCACCCTTGGTTGACTGGTAAAGAATGCCTAAGGAATTAAGTCCACCTTTGTGCCTCTGAGTTGCATGAAGTTTTGATAAATAAAAAAAATATAAAGGTTCTTTAATTGATAGAAATAGCTAGCCTTCTAATTTTACAGGCCACAAACGCTGCCAAAGCTTCAATCAACGTGCTTCCCTTACAGCCACGCCGTCGTCGACCCCAAAGCGGGGCCGCGCGCTGCCGGTACCCCCGGGCAGCGAGTCGGGCTCGACGCGCGGCAGCCGCGGCCGCCGCCTGCCCCAGCCTCCCACGCCGATGACGTCATCTATGACCTCATACGGCAGCTTCACGCGCCCCAGGCGCGCGCCTTCCGCCTCCACGCTTACGCACGTGCCTTACGTACCCGGTGAGCTAAGCTTTCCATAAAGGATATCGATATAAGATCCGCTTGCACGTTTGCAAATGTCATTCTGTCTCTGACAATTTCAAACGATTGACTGAAATGGAATGATATTTCAAATTCGTTTAGCCCTAAAAGCTCATACATACGAGCGACAGGTTGCCAACTGCAGAGGTAGGCAACGGCGGTAGCTGTTGACGCGTCGATGGCCGCAAACATTCCAACTTTGAAGAAGCAGGCAGCCGTCGTGTGTGTCAAGTGTCACTACATTTAACTCTTCTATACTAAGATCACAGAGCTGTTAGACATAATTTATTTTCACATGGATGAAACCTTAGGTTCTCAGTAGCGTCTCATGTTTTTTGAATACCTGTATACTTTGAAGCTCCCCCTTGGAGCCCCTGAGCAGGTACCAGGTGAGAGAGGGAACTAAAAATAACGAGTTACTTAACTTGATTTTCATTTGCTTGCGTTTCAGAGCGAGTGAGACGATTTCATGCACTGATCGGATGTTTGGTCACTACAATTTGTCTGACTAATGAAATATAACTTTGTAATAGTTACCTTAATAACATATTTAAAAATCAGAGATGTAAAAATAAGTAAAGTTTATTTACTTTTCGTGGAGCTTTAAACTGTCTGACAGAAGTTTTGGTCCATGTAAAGTGTCTGACACTTATGATACTATTTTAGAATAATATTCTACGAAACATCTATAAAAATCAGCCATAAAAAATTAAGTTAAGTTACTCTTATTTGTAGCTCCCTTTCTCACCTGGTACCTGCCCAGGGGCTCCAAGGAGGAGCTCCACAAGCACACAGGTATTCAAAGCACATGAGACGCTACAGAGAACCTAAGGTTTCATCCATGTGAAAATAAGTTATGTCTGAAAGATCTGGGATCTTGGTCTATTCCGTTTGCAACATGCCGTGCAGTGTATGTAGTGCAAGCGAGCCTGAATGACTGAACATGGATTGAAGAATGTGACCCCAGTACGCCTCTTAGACTTTTTTGAGGTTGCAACGTGGAGCGAGATTTATTTGGCCATAGAACTAAAAGTAAGTCAATCACACTTGTTACATATACAGTGACTTTTATCGACGGTAAGACATACATTTTGCTATTGCTAGTGGGTTACCGTCGATGTTAGCTGTTTGTGCATCTTGCATTGATATATATAAACCATGTCATATTAAATTTAGTATTGATATAAAAATGTGCACAAATACTGTGAGGCTCTGACTTCTGTACTAGATAGAAACCTATGATTTACAAAAATCAGGTTAACTCCCAAACGGTAGACTTTCTTTTATATTATGTTCATAAGAACAATTCTTAATAATTTATTACATTCAAGCTTTAAATACTATAAAGCTATTAAACTGTAACTTATTATTGTACTTAGTATATTATCATTATAATTATTAACAATAGCATTCGAATAGAATTCTATTCGAAACAGTGATGATAGATTAAAATAGTAATAAAGTATTAAAACAAATAGTTAAATTAAAATATTAATAAAGTATTAAAACAAATAGTTAAATTAAAAAATATACAACCGACTACCGCCGCGTTACTGGTTTTGTTTCTTTGTTTTTAGAGTTCGACATTCAAAGTTACAGTTATTTTGTAGTTTGTTGTTTTCTTTTTGGTAGTCGTTTGTATTTTTTTTTTTTAAATCGGTTAATATTTGGCAAACATATCGCTGAACAATATAATAACATTGAAACCATCCTTTTTTAAAGTTGGTAATATAAACAATACTCAAAAAGTTGAATGATGAAAGAGAACATGTTCGGCTAAACAGAAACATATTCTTTTTTTGCCGCTCACGCCAAAATCAAACTTAACGTTTTGACTAAATGTACGTTTTGTTTTACAGAACCTGAAAAGCCTATTCCTGATGTAGGTTATGGTTACGAAAGCTTCGGGTTTCATCAAGACTTTCAAGACACTGCCACAGAACCGTATCAAGATACTAATTATAATAATACGACGTAAGTAGAATATATTCAAAGTTCATATTCATTAGTAATTCGCTTTATTTAAGTAGCTTACCAGGGAGACACTAATAGGAGAGGCAGGCCAAAGAAAAGATAGATGAATTGTGTGAACAGTGATATGAAAGAAAAGGAAGTTAGTGTTAGTATGATGGTTGACAGGATAGAATGGAAGAAAAAAACGTGTTACGCCGACCCCAAATAAGATGGGACAAGGGCAGGAAGATGATGACCAGGGAGACACAAATTTTAATCAAAGAATTTGCACATTTCCAATCATATGGGTAAATATTAGCCGAACTCTTCTGGGCCCATGGGTAGTCCGAAAGGGAACCCCGGGGTCCTGAAACGTAAAACAAAGGAGGAACATAGAAGTGGATTTTTAGTCAGTAAAAGTCTGACTCGCCCTTCTATTCTGCCCTAGAGCGGGAGAAACCATTTGATGATTTCCCACCAAAAAAAATATAGATAAATATGAATACAAAAACTTTTATGCCCTTAAAACACTTTCGAATAGATAAAAAATGTTCAGAAAAAAAATTGAGTAGTTAACTTAGATTTTTTTGGGTTCCGGTTCTCAAAAGGAAAAAACGGAACCCTTATAGTATCACTTTGTGTCCGTCTGTCTGTCTGTCAAGATCCTTTATCTCAAAAACGCGTGGAGGTAACGAGTTGGTTTTAAAACCATATACTTAGGACTGCGGTTCCTTGAAGCTGTGAAAAAATCAAACTTCAAAGTTAACGAATAAAAATATACGGCCGTTTATGTCGCAAAAAACGTGTTTCGATATTCTCAAAGGAATCAATATTGATAAGGTACTTCTCGTTGACCCATAATCCTGAAATTTAGCATAAAGCAAGGTTTTATAGCACAAGTATAGGAATAAATCTAAAAATAGTAAATTTGTGGCAACATACGTCACAAAAAACAAATTATGCAATTCGAAAATTATTCGAAGACTCCATTCGGGAATTGAACTATCTACATAGGTAAGTTTGTACGCAACCCTCAGTGCGCGAGTCCGACTCGCATTTGCCCAGTTTTTATTAGTTATATCAAAGAGACATTATACAAATCGTCAATAGAATGAAATTGTCAAATCAATCGATCAAAATTCAGTAGGTTAGAACCTTTTAAATGTCGTGGTAGGCGAAACTGGCAAGTAATAGAAAAAGAATGCACAAACTGAAATGTGACGTCACCGCTATTAAGTTATATGCGTACAAAAGAGATAGCGATAGCTTCAGAAAGCTATCGCTAACTGCTAGCTATCGTTAGACCACGCTCTCAATATTCCTCATTATTTGAAGAACTAATTTCTAGGTTATTTAAAAACCATTCTTTATTAAAAAGATATATTTTTAGTTTTATTCATGATCTAGTATTAAATATTGTACAAAAATAAACTCAATCATATTTGCTTGAATTATAATAATAATAATAATGTATTTATTACACAAAAACAGCACATTGCACTATATATATATTATTAAAAATAATGTTTACATTATGATGCAATAGTAGACTCTATCTTACAGAATTAACTAATTAAAAAAAACCCACATTGAGGAAAAAAAAACCTTTATGGTCGATACCGTAAAAAGTCAAGTGCTGTATCAGGCGATGATTTTAATGCAATAACAAACATTTTCCTTAATCCCAGACCCTTCCAGATTCTGAGAACTTTTTTTGTAATCGGTTATTTCTATAACAATACAGTGTTTTTATACATATCGATTACCACGTGTTCTCCGAACTTATCTGACTCATCCACCCACTACGAATTCGCTACAGTAAAATCTAATGCTCATACTACAATATACATAAAATCATATGTTGATCATGTTGGTCGTAACTTCCAGATAATTGAACGTGAATCAAGAGAGAATCAAGTTATTTTTCGTATTAGCGCTAAGAAGATGCCGAAGGTTAAACAAAGTTACGTGAAAATGCATATAAAGTCGTTCCTTGTTAAATTTAATTACATTTTATAGAATAAATAGCGCAAAAAAAAAATTAAGATTTTTTGTAAGACTTCAGGTGCTGAAGAGAATAAGATTGATCATTGTAATTATAGAAAATAAGCATAATAGAGCTTCTATTATCCTGTATATTTTTTCATTAAAAAAAAATACAGGTTCGATATTTTTTGATCACTTAATACATTTTTATTTTAACACTACATTTTGCATAAGGAGCTCTTATGATTTTTTCATTTTTCCAAGCGCTCCTCAAGGAGATGTCAGCAACTGTAGGGGCTCAGCAGGTGTGAAGCCTACTGGGGCCAAGGGTCTGATTCTTAAAGGAAGACTTGGCCCTGGTACGAAAGGCAACGTAAGAACAGGAGTGGGTTTTTAGTCAGTAAAAGTCTGCCGCTCCACCCAAGTGTTGTCATTAGATGATTTTCCCACAGAAAAAAAACCTGTATTTTTATTTCATTTTGAAATCAAAAATATTAAGTGCATCAAAGTTTAAGGGGTATTGTGACGTCCCTTTTAGGTAAAAGGTATGCCAAAACTGTTACGGGAATTTTCAAAATAAGAGAAAAAATACGTATCCAATATTTTCTGGTAATATAAGTCATGAACCATACATATTTTATAGGGAACTACCCTGTTCAAGCATTACGATAGTGTACCTCATTTTGCATTTTTACTATTTGTTACAGTTACGATTCGGATGGGATGCAACCATTCTTTGATGAAACGCCACACGCCACTCCGCCTGCAGCTGGTAATTATACAGTTACTATCTTTTTCGTCAAAGGACGTAAATCAGACGGTGTAAAGAAAGAAGTGCTTTTTTAACATTTTAACACAATAACAGTCGGCAGTATTACCAGCATCTTACAAAAACAGAATTCAGCTTAGATCTGGCAATAAAATCACAGCATACTTAAATATAAATTTATACAGTTTACGATATCAAAATTATGTCAATGTCAGTACAAAAGAATAAAGAGTTAAAAATAATTCACATTAAAAATGATTGAGTTATATAAAAGATAAGAACTTCCGTACCACGGCGTATAGATTTATTATGAACATCAGTTCTTTTTAAGCCGTAAACATGACGGCTCGTTTCATTCACTGTCTATGTGGAGAGTTTTCATTTAATATTTACAACGTTTTCTTCCAATTTTCAGCTCAAAAAACACCGTGGACCGAAACAGAGACAATATCGCAGTTCACATACCCTATTACTAGTGAGATTGATTCGTTGTTACCGAAAACAGTGCCATCAACAATTTCGTCTTATTTACCACAATTATCAGTATCGAAACAACAAGATGTGTATCACAGTAAAAGTTATCAGGAGGTCGATCCACAGTATGAAGATCAACAGTATCGATTTGACCAACAAGATCAACAGTTTACGGACCAAAGTCAATATGAAGACAAACAGGAACATCTACAGGAAGACTTCCAGCAACAACAAGACTATCAACAACAGCAAGACTACCAGCAACAACAACAAGACTATCAGTATGATTTACAATTTGAGTCGCAGTACCCTGAGGAAGATAAACAGCCAGTTTCACAACAGCTTTTTACACAACAGTTTGAACAAGACCAGCAATATTTACAAGATCAGCAATATTTTCAACATGATGAACAACAAAAAGCACATCAATTGCCATTTCAACAACAGCAGCAACAAGATATGCTATTTCAACAGCAACAACAACAACTGCAATTTCAACAACAGCAAAAACATCAACAACAGCAGCAGCAGCATCTTTTGCAACAACAACAACAACAAGCAAAACAACAACAACCTTCGCAACAGCTCCAAACAAGCGTAATTGCCGGTGCTGCTACCTTAGGTTCATTTATGGCCGGTAGTGCAAAGAAGTTGGGCAGTTTCTTCGGTGCAGCCGCCGCAGCGGTGTCAGCTCCAGCAGTGAGCCAGCCTCCTCACACAGTTCCTGTGACGACTGCTGCTGCAAGCCACTTTGCTTCATCCGTAGCTCCCGTGACACCGTTTACAAGCACCGTGTCAGCAACAACATCCGTCCCAGAAGTATTGCCGTCAGTGCCAGTGTCTACTGTGACTGTGACCACGTCTGCCCCAGTTTCTTTACCGCGAACACCGTCTCTACGGAGACAGGAGTCCATGCAAAGACCTTCGGTGCGTCGTACACGGACGTTACCAGACGCACCCGAAGAGTTAACCCAGTCGAGTTTCGACGAAAGTGCCTACGAGGACGAGTATCATAAGACTGAATACGATCAAACAATAGACCGCGATAGGACTTCTTTGGATAGGTATCGTGAAGATGATTATGCTCATGATACCATCCTCGAAGAAGCCCCTGAGGAGAGGCGTTTGTCGGAAGTGCCGCCAAGCCCCAGTTTGCAGAAGCAGGCGTCTCCGACGAGGACTGTAGCTCAAATAAGAAAACCTTCAGTCGACAGCTATCACAGTCAAACGCCATCGATTGTTGATCGTAGAACCTCGCAAAGTTCTTTTCATCCCGAAGAGAAACTTGCCGTTCCGACTACACAAGAAGGTAAATGCTTTTGTTCTTAACTTTTTTTCAGATGTTAATAACGTTCTTATCATAAATGTATTCGAGTTTATGACGAACATTTTAATGAATGTCTTTCCAATCTGATTATTATAACTAAAAACGTTTTCAAATATACGTTTAACAATTTAATGAAGCGATAAAATTTAAAAATAATAAATAATAATAAAGTTTTTGGATAAAAAAATTTATCAGAATATATGTTTCAAGGTTTCAAAGAACAGTAAAAACCATATTCAGTCACCCAAAAAAACTCCTATTGAAATTGTCAAGCCTTATAACAGAATAGCTTCATTTCACAGATTCACTCACGGATAAAACCAAAGTTACGTTCCAAGAAGAGCGTACGACGTACCACGAGGTACCAGAAGTGAGTGATGGCTTCCACGAAGCCGAACCTTTATATGACGACCATGTAGAGGGCTATCGTGACAATCACGATACATACAATGACCAAGACGATACCTTTCGGGAAGGAAGGGAGAAGTTCGATGAACAAGAACAATTTCAAGAGGCGGATGAACCGTATCAAGAGGAGGATAGTGTGTTCCGTGAGGAGCAGGACAGGCCGGAGGAAGACAGGCTGGAGTTCCAGCCAGAACAGCCAAAGTTAACGCCAAAGCAGAGATGGCACCGTGCGTACAACAAGATCGTCATGAAGCTAAACGTGAGTAATCTTTTCGATTATGACGATGGGTGCAGAAATAGGATATTTTATCTTATTTCTTTTGATTTGTTTTTGATTTTATTTTTTTTGTCTGGGTTTTGTTGATGTTTTTTAAATATTTTAATTTCATAAAATGTTTTGTTTTTGTTAATAATTATGTTATTATTATTATTATTTTGTTTTATTTTATGTTGTTTGATTTTAAATTCACTGTTTATTGTTTTATTTTTTTATTTAACCAAACTGAACAGAACTGATACTACCAAATACTACAAAATCTGCAACCATCGTCACCTGTTTAATCTTTTTTTTTTTTTTTTTATTCACGATAGGTGAATCATTTTATTTTTATTATAATATTTTGTGTAACGTTTTTTCAACCATGGAGAATTAACCATAGCTTTCAATTGAAAAGGACCAGGTAAGTCTTAATCACTGAATGTAAATTTGAAAATAATTTAACAGGTACGGTTACAACAAGGTCGAATTTATCGTACATTGTCCTAATTTTATGAACATTCAAATACATATATTAGCAGTACAATTAAGAAAACAAAATTACCAAATCGAATTATTTTCTGCGTAAGGAAAATACAACAGGGATTTTAACAGGATTAACGTTTTTTTTTAATTATATAAGTTTATATGATGCTATTAGATAAATAAATGTATTTTCTTGTATGCTTATCAAAGTATAATGACAGTTCCATTTTGATTTGTCAACGGTTTACTGTCTTTATCATTTTAGGACAATTTCACTTTATTTTCAAACTGTATATAAGAAACTGAACCTTGAATTCAATTCATGTATTTTAGGAGTATTAAAAATTATCGTCAATACCGTCAGTGTACAAATACAGAATGTAAAACAAGAAAGCCACGTCTACCAGAAGTATGTATGCTTGACCAGACTAGAAACTATGAATCAATCCCAAGAAAATCTTATGGGTACTTCTTCCTTAAAATATACAAAAGGGCGTTGAATCTCTTCTCGAAATGAAAGAGGAATAAAATTTACATGATATCTATCAAACGACCCATTCTCAATTCTCTAAGGATATTTCTAACCAAATTCACATGGCACTTGTAAGGATAAGTGCCAACCATAAGACTACACTAAGAGCGTCTGGCACAGTAAGGGGTCACCATTGGTGACCCCCTACTGTGTTGTAGACGATTTAATGGACATACTAATTATATCTTAACACCAATTGAGGTTACCAATAGTGATGTAAGCAGAAGGAGGTCGGGATACGAAATGAGGATATATATCCCTAATGAATATTATTACTTTTTGATTGAAGAGATTATTAATTTCATTGCTGGTTATGTTGATTTAATGATCAACAATTGCTACGAAAATTACTATAATATTTTTTATTTTCCTTTATTTGGGTTTTGAGGAAATATTTAAGAAGGTTTATCTTAATCAACATTATGAATTCAAACTTTTGTTGTGTTACTAGAAATTCTATTATATCTGGAATTTTGAAGGCAAGTAATCAAATTGAGGTTCTATTTGAATTTTCTACCACTGTTTAACGTTTCTACGAAATGGTTTATTAAAATAACCATCAAATTATTACTGTTAACAACCAGATTTATTGTTGTTTCAAATTGTGCTTGATGACCAAATAAATCGCAGTAACCGACGTATTTATGATGGTAATTTTAAAATTACCATCAAAAATACGTCGAAAATATTTTATATCGTATTTTCTCCACTATAAAAACTGCTGCTCTGTATGCATTATAATGCACAGCATTATGCGAAACGTAGCATTTATATGTAGGTATATATGGGTAGTGCAAAGTCCTGTTATGAGCTCTTTGCGCCGAGTGCAATACACGAGAAATGCATATCTAAAGAAGCAGCTCAACACTCGACTTAGAAACTGAATGTATTTTAACACTCCGATAACATAAATGTTACTGGTTCTTTAAACAGAATGACGTCATAATATCGAGTTTAACTACACCTGAGAGGTTGATAACGTTCAAAATATTTAAATTTTGTTTTCTAATAGCTTTATGTGTGAAACCGAAAATGAACTAAGCAAATATAACATAAGTAGTCTCATTTATATGCAAAACTAAGTTAATATTATTATAAATTGCTCCATTACTTTTAACGTAAATGTAATATGGGCACCAAAATGAGAACAGTACATTTAATTATACAAAACCACACACAAAGTTATCATTAAAACAAAACAAACTAAACACTTTTTATTTAAGACCCATTCAAAATTCAAGTCTACACTCCCAGTGCATAGTAGCACAGCTGAACTTTAATCCAAATGCATTACGCAGTACGCAAATAGTGCAAAGTCCTGTACACTACTGTAACAAGACAAACGCATATAGAAACAGAGTTGTGCTTTACGCCCCGCTGCGCCATGCGGGTAGGCACATAAACGAGAGGGCGGGCAAAGAAAATGGCTAAATGTTTTTATATGGTCTTCATATTTTGACCTTGAACGGTAAATGGGAACTCGATAAACGGGTGATTGGGGAGTTATTGATTGGAATATTATTACGTGTTGGATAAAATATATGGTCAAGGAAAAGTATTAGTTCATCGAAAATAAAACCAGCATCTCTTTCATGAGAACCTATCATGAAATTCTAGAGCACCACCGCTCAATCAGCATGTGGCAAGCATGACCAGCCTAGTCCCATTTAAGCTGTGCCGTCTTCTGAGCCACGGCAGCGATCTGTATTTTGGAGTGCAGTATAGTGTTTTAATCTGCAAGATACTACGTACTCTCTGTAAATAACTACGAGTAACAACAAAATAATCATAATTAAATCTCCTACAGCACAAACGAAGCTATCAACACGCTAGCATTAGAACTGCAAACTATGCTTTAACAAAGTTGTCCGGTCAAGTAGTTTCCAACAGTCCGCTGGTAATAACGGGTAAAGACTTTAGCACAGTAATGGATGTACTATACAGGGCTATGGAAGCTAATAGGCGTTTCAACTTTGCCGTTTAGGTGTCTTTAATATTAGATGAGTATTCACAGTGCAATGATTGCTCAGCTTTGCTTATTCGAACTTATTTGAAATAATGTGTTCTGAACATTTCAAACAATACCTATGTATATGAACTATCGTTTCATTTCTAGGTCCTAAAGACCGCATTTTATCTGTATACATTTATTTAACAATTAATGTCCACACTTAATAATAAACAAACAAAAAGAAATAAACAGAAAAACATAAACAAAAGTGATACTTATTTAATGGTGTGTCCACCCCCCGCTAACTAAGTTACGACCGTTTCGTTTCGATTATTTTGTGTCGAAAGCCTCGAGTAGGCCACGCTTTCGATTCCCTAGTTCTGACCACGTGACTAAGCGTTGAAATGACGTCAGAACAAAGGAATCGGAGGCGTGGCCTACTCGAGGCGTTCGACGCAAGAGAATCGAAACGAAACGGTCATAACTTGGCTAGGGGAGCAGACCTGGCGAATGCGCCGCTCGCGAGCCGTTCGCGGGCCGCTTGCGAATGGCGCGCATGTATTTCGCGCATGGCTCGTTCGTACGAAGTTCCTACGCCGCGTATGCTTCGTACGAAAATGGAATGCACGCGCGCAGTTTGGAAGCGGCTCGCGAACGGCTTGCGAGCGGCGCACCTGGACGCACCTTAAGCTTACCTGCGAAAGAAGAGTTAAAAAAATAAAAATTAAACCGTGTTTAAGATTAGTAGAAAAATAAATACAAAATACAATTTTTTACGTACCTACTTTTAATAAACCATACAATATAAGGATTTAATATTAAAATATACATAATAATGGTAAAATAAATATCACAATACAATGACATACAAAATAATAGTTTAAGATATATAATAAAACATACCAGACAAATTAGAAAGAACACTCTTCTAATCATATGAATTTAATACGACTTTAAAAACTCAATTAGTAAAAGAGTAGTATTCTGCAACGTAAATCTGAAAATAAAATTCATATACAAAATAGGCGTATCATGTATTAATACCATTGTGCCTAAAGCAAAAATAACATCGCACAACAATTTCCGCTGACGTATCGCTTCACTTTATTTGAAATAGAATCCCATGTGATACAATCCTAACAATCAAGTTTCAAACTTTCAAACAAAGATTATACGGTGCAAACACTGCCGGACTGTGGGCGGCTTTAATTGACCCAATTTCAATCAGCTTACCCTTATGGTAGGCCAGAGATTTACTTAATTATGATTTTATCTCCATATTTTATGGCTACATAAAATATATAATAGTAGGCGTATAATAGTTAGAGTTGCAATGTATGCACGCTACAGTCAAGTTTACAGACAAATTTCATATGAATTTTTATGATGATAAAATAAAGCTGATGCGTTTAAAATAATGTTATAATGTCTTATAAGAGCATATTATTTGGTCGCCATTTCAATACCAGTAGGCGATTCCCACAATTTTAAAGAACTTTTGCACTCGTATTTCAGCCATAAATTTTCAAAAGACACCTTTTATTTCCTTACATATTGACTGATTACGACTGCGATATAAATGAGATGATATTTTTATTACCACCATGTTTATACTGCAATAATAACAATATTTACAACCATCCTTTATGTACAACAAAGTAAATACTTTCTATGAACTTTGGCAACCAATGTAAGATTTAAGTTGGGCTTAAGGCGCCAATATTGGAACTTAATTTAGCATTAGTTATGATACGAGCACAATATAATTAAATTGTTAATAAAGTATCTTTTACTGTTTACATTAACTACATTATATATTCAGATAATTATTTTAGTTATGGGAAATGGTTCAGAGGTCCGAGTAATTAATTTGGTTTATAGTTACATATTTTCATTATATAAAAATCAAACATCGAGTAGACGATAAAAAAACATATATAGCGTCTCTTGTGAATCAATTACTAACGCCTGAATGACCAGGCCATTCGCTATCGAGTCTATAACAATAGCGGGAACATATCTATAGGATTGCACACCTGTAGCATCGGTTCTTTATTATATAAAATCGTACGTATTCTTTTATTATATCTACATTTTGTTATGACTATGACTATTGACCTCCTAGTGCAGCGGTTGAAACGCGCCTTTATTATTTATTTATTATGCTGACCAGACCAATTTTTTACTGAGAAATTTAAACTCAAGTGTAAGTAAATATCAACTTATTCTATACGATGTCTTTTATCGCAAGGTTATCCTTATCAGAAGAAAACACTTACAAATTACCTCAGCATTAGGGCAGTATCCACTTGTTCATATAAGGCCTTGAAAATACTGTTAGAATTGCCACGCACTTTTCTAGAAGTAAAGCGACGTTTTTCTTTCAAATTACTAGGAAATAATCTATCCTCTTCTATCCTCTTTTGCAATAAATGATCAAATATCTGTCATAGTCTTCCTCTGACAGACTCTCAAATAAGTTTTACTCGTTTAGATTACTTCTATTTTATTGATGGTTGATAATATTTTTTTTAAACTCATAACATAGATAGGACAAGAAAAATAAAAACTTTTAGCTACGTAATTGTACACTAAAGACGATCAATCCTACCTAAAATATGGCGTTAAATATACCTTCGTCTAGATTAAAATAAAGATGTATTTTAGCCAAGTTTTTAGATTTAAAAGTATCGGCAAGACCTTCTTCTTCTTCCTGTCCTTGTCCCCTATTACTTGAAAAGTATCCTCAAGACCTTCTTCTTCTTCCTGTCCTTGTCCCCTATTACTTGAAAAGTGTCCTCAAGACCTTCTTCTTCTTCCTGTCCTTGTCCCCTATTACTTGAAAAGTATCCTCAAGACCTTCTTCTTCTTCCTGTTCTTGTCCTATATTACTTGAAAAGTATCGTCAAGACCTTCTTCTTCTTCCTGTCCTTGTTCCATATTACTTGAAAAGTATCGGCTAGATAGTGTGACAAATGGTCTAAAGCGCTTTTGCAGTTGTGATTAACTGAATGAATGTTCAACAGACAGTTCCATCTCTTGGTTTGGGGTTAATTTCTTGAAATTAAGGGTTTTACATATGGTATTAAAAATATACATATAAAAATAATATGACGTACATTTTCAGCGCTTTTAGAGTGGAGAATTGCTTTTGACATCATAACCAAAATAAATAGATTTAGTATATCCACTTCTACATAAGTTAATAAAATATTACTAATGGCATGAAATAGATTGTCATAGATGACATAGAGTATCAGATAACATACAAGTAGCTTTGCAAATTGTGAAATATTAATAGCTGATATAGTACAAGTAATAATGATGTCATTAGCGATTAGATTAGGTACTCTGTGTATTCATTTGCAACTTGAATTATCATGTTTTGAATGTATTTAAATAATCATTGTATTTAGCTTTTACTGTCCAATAGCTGGGCAAGACCTGCCTTCATTTTTTCCATTGAGCTCGATTCTGGGTCACTTATTGCTGATTCATAACGAAGAAATCTAAATCATTCAGCCATGTCCGTCGTGATTTTCAAGACAATGCCAGTTCTTCAATAAGATATAGATGTGATGATCAAGTTTAGTATAGTTCTTGATGTTTAGCAGATAATTACGTCACTTTGTATATTATTTATGAGAACCACAATATAATTTAGAACGGCTCCCTCAAGAAAACAATGTCGTATTAAAACAATTTGATTCTTCTACGTAAATATTTGACCTAATTGGGTTCATAAATTGAGTTCTGTTCATACATAAATGTTTGAATAGAATATCATTTTGTTACTTCGATCTGAGGAGAACAATTGATTGATTAAAGCATAACAAATGAAATCGAATACCTTTCTTGTTTACTTATTGAATTAATACTGAAGAGGTGTTTTTTTTTTTTGCGAATGAAATTTAACTTTCATATTAAAAAATAACTAATTCATGACAAAAGTTAAACATAATTACAGTTTATTCTGATGTTTAAAGTACAAAAAAACCTTGAAAAAAAGTAAGGATTTCGAATGATTAAATTATGAAACCTCACATAAAAAAAAATCCTTTTGTTAAGTTACAATTGTGGTTACAATAGCCGAAATTCTTTTGTTTCTGACGTGATGAACTTTTAGGATCAATTTTACAAGGTAGAAATTGTTGAATGATATTTACGATGGAACGAGAAAACTCAAAAAAATGTCGTTTTGCTTTTACTTTGAAGAGTGACTAGTAACAGATAAAAGAGTACAGAGTCCTACATAATATGCAGTAGTTTCTTTATCTTTATTTTATTATTTATAGACGCGCATAACCTGAACACGTTTGCCTAATAGGAACCTTATACACACTTTTTTGACCCCCAGGTTGTGGCTTGCCGGAAACACAAACTCCGGCATGAAATTACAGTTTAGAGTTTCTTTTCTGTGGTTACTTGTATCTCTAAAAAAATTAACCAAACTTTCTAGTCAAAGTTAAACGCTCTCATAATATAAATCCGCACATTTCCGCAAACGTTGTCTAACAAAACTAAAACCTTTTTAGAAGCATCTCAATGAATTTCATTAACATATTCACTACTCAGTGATTGACTAAAGCCGATCCACTTGGCCTGAACTTGTTCGGTAATTGATTGAACCCATCTCAACGAGTGCACACATAAAATAACACTTCATTAGCCGTTATGTGTCTTATTAATTAATTTTTGTACACCGTTAACTAAGGAATTTAGTGGAAAGGTTATGTTTTTGAAAAATGGTCACCGATTTCTAAGGTTAGAAACATAATTTCTGTTGAATATTGGACGTGTAATTCCATAAAATTTGAGCAAGTTAGCATGGTTTGAAAGGGCATTATAACAATAAAAAAACAGACTCGCGCCTTGAGGGTTCAGTACAAACTTACATAAGTAATCAGTTCAATTCCCGAATGGAATCTTAAATTTTTTTCCGAATCGCAAAGAAAAAATTGTTGTGACGTAACAACAAATTTACAGTTTTCAGATTTATTCCCATATCTGTGGTATACCACCAACCAAATTCCCGGATTCTGGGTCAACGGGAAGTACCTTATGAAGTTTAATTCCCTCGAAAATATCGAAATATACGTTTTATGCGACATAAACGGCCGTATCTTTTTTCAGTTAACTTAGAAATTTGATACTTTTAGAGCTTCAAGAGACTGCAGATTTGAGTATATGGGTTTTAATTTCAACTCGATACTTCCACGCGTTCCCGAAATAAAGGGTCTTGTCGGACGGACTACAAAGTGATCCTATAAGGGTTCCGTTTTTTCCTTTTGAGGTACAGAACCCTAAAAACAGTTTTATTAAACAATCGAGTTTTGCCCCGGAAACACTATAGCTTTATTCTGCTCAGATTAATTTGTCATTAGTTTTTTCTATTATTTTATGTACCTTATACTGTACCACGGTTGTGCAAAGACCTCCCTCCATTTCTTCCATTGTTACCGGCTCTGGGTCACTTCTTGCCAATTGTAAAAGGAGAAAGACATCTATCATATCGCCATATCCATCTATATCTCGCGATTTCAACCTGAGCTTAGTAAAGTAATTTAATTAGAACGTGTCTACCTAGTGATTACGTTTGCATTGTTTTGTTACTATCATAGCTTTTGAATCTAGCTTTTCAAGCTCTCAGTATTAAAAAGAATTTTGCTTTGATATTGTTTACTTAGTTCCTGTATAACTTGAAATTTGAATGGCCAAATTTATTCAGAATCACAAAAGAATCTGGAAGTTAAAAGTTTCTAGGCAGCTGAATAACTACAATATTCCATTTTATTTTCAAAACCTGTTGACGTAATACTATTCTATTTAAATAGGATGATTTTGTATTAACTTTCCAAGAATGACTAACCTCAATTTAATATCGCCACCAAATTAAAATAAATACCTACCTACAAAAAGTGAAATACCGGTTACTGATTAAAATGTATAACTTCGAATAAGGCCATGACTAAATAAACGAAATTATGTAGATATTTACTGTTCAAATAACAAAAGAGTTCTAAAAGAGAAACACAGCAAAAACCTTTAAAAATATACGTTTAAAAACTGCTTTTAATTTAATTCTGCTCCCGGCAAATTGCGGAATAGGCTTCCCTAGTGAGTATAATTATATTAGTTTTACTTTTTATGGACATAGAAATTGAATATCGAATTTTTTGTTTTTTCTTCGGGGTTCGATCATTGTTTTTGCAAGGTTATTATCTCAGTAGCGGCCGTCGCCTGCAGAGGCCCTAACGCCTTTGAACTCGATCACCTCATTAGTCCAGCTCAGTTGCTCCATACATACGCACACACGAAACTACGCGTTCCCGCTCAGTCCGTTAACAGACTCTGTTGCGTACGCACCCCTTAATAAAAATCAGAAGAAATTCGAAAGTGTCGTTCAGGGTACGAAACATTGCGCAAGAGATGGCGGCGGAAACACGCGAGGACGCGATAGCGGCATCCTGCGGGCGACCGTGGCCCTATTGATATCACCTATCACTCGTTTGTATGCAAATTCTTCGCTCAGGTGTTAACATTCAGTGTTGTGGTAGACGTTGATGTGTCATCACACGTTCGTACGATGTTCCGGAGCAGGAAAGGTCAAGCTATCAGCGAGGCGGACGTGCGGCGGGAGCAGGCGCTGCAGTATCAGAATCGCTCCAATGTGAGCGGTTCCCGCCTCCGCGTCCGTCGTGGATCTAGTTTGACGGATTTGGACAAGTTGCGTTGTGGTGGTGGTTCCAGCGGTGGTGGTTCTATCGGGGATTTGATGAACATGTTCAGTGGTAGTGTTAATTCGGTTGGGAGTGACAGTTTGGTGGCTAGGACTGTGCCGCTGGAGACGGTCAAGCGGAATGTGCCGCTGGCGTCGACTCCACCGCCGCGCCCGCCGCCGTCGCCGCACATTCACACGTCCAGACCTGTGGGTCCTCTGACTATGGCTCAGCGAACACTAAGATTTAGTAGACTGCTCAAGTACCAACCCTGCTCGGCGGACGTTCTTATTACACTGGTGAGTGCCACCACTTAGTTTTATTATTATGGATTTATTAACTTAACTCGTAAATACTTGTCTTAGGCACTCTAGTGTGTGTGTTTATCTTTTACAGCGAAGTTTGTGTATACAAACACAATTTATCAACAGCTTTACAAACGTTATCAGTCAAGTGTATCGTGATATCGGTCGTGAAAGCTTGTCAAATAAACCTGACGGGTGATAATTGCGTTGTTAACTCATTATCAATTGATCACTTCGATATCATATGACATTATCGATACAAAAATAAGCTTTTGTGAATGTTAAGCTTTATTCTCGGTATTTTAAAGTTAGTATATACTTGAAAATATATCTAGTGATTTTCAGAAGTAGGAAAACTAAACACAATGTTGGTAGGTGTAGGCAGAGTTCATTGACCGCCGACGTTATAAATCAAGTTGACTTTAAAATGTCAAGCTAAACCTGTATTTAGTGTCTATAGTCAATAAATTTATGATATAATTAGATTATAAAGGCAATTTTAGTTGATGATAATTATGACAATATTGGGAGGTAGTACTCTTCTCATTGGAAAACTTACGCTAACATTAATGTAATATACTTAATTTTTTGAATCTTTTTGGATTGATCAAGATTTATTTTTTGTGTAAATAATTATTCTATCAAATACTATGTGATTGATATAATGAGTTATTCCAGTAACAAAGTATTTTCATTCATAAAACCCCAAGCGAATTTATTTGTGATTGTGAATTGTGTCTCTAATTACAGTTTCAAATAGAGTTGCATAATTTATTGCCATAGTGTTTTTCCAGCATATCCAATATGTCGTGTGTTAGTAATTCGTGCGAAACCAATCATATTGTTTTATTTAAATGACGTCCGTCAATTCCTCGGGGTGGAGAGTTAGATGGACTGAAGCCTGCTAAGTACGATTAAATAATATATTACTATCTAGCTACGTGTCGGCCATATACGACAGGTCGACAGGTCGACAGGCCTGTTGGTCTAGTGGTTAGTGGCCCTGACTGCTATGCCGGAGGTCGTGGGTTCGATTCCCACCCAGGACAAATGTTTGTGTGATAAGCACGATCATTTGTTCTGTGTCTGGGTGTAATTTATCTATACATGTATGTATTTAGAAATATATAAGTATGTTTATCAGTTGTCTAGTACTCATAACACAAGCTCTGCTTAGCTTGGGACTAGACGGCGTTGTGTGATAGTTGTGGAATATTATATTATATTATATAATGTTCCCACTGCTGGGACTCAGGCCTCCTCTTTATGAGAGGGAACGTGTATTTTATTTAAATATATTTTTAACACACTCGAAAACCCGGTCTTATCCCACCGCTTTTAGGCACGTAATAGACTGTTTTCCGCACTAGTGCAGAAAATTTCGCGTGCACTCCCCCGCCACAATGTTATTACATGTATCGTATCAGGCTGGAGCGCGTTGACACCCACGACTCGCCGCTCAACCCCCGTTTATTCATTTCTTCGTAAGTGTATTGAAAAAAAGTTGTTTGATACACGTGCAAATTTGTCGTCACTGCAGCCTCGGCTTCATAAAACACTCGCCTACGGCTCGTGCAAATTCCGCCTCGGTCGCAATGACAAACTTTCCGCACTTGTATCAAAATGTACTATTTCAAATCAGTAATAAGGTTTTGATACTAGGGCTCTCCTCTACATAAAGTGACATTATATCAGGGATTATAATATTGTAAAACTCTATAAGATTTAGGATAGACTGCTTACTATTTGTAGTCTATAACGGGACATGGGTATCGAATCAAAAGTAACGATAGTGTACTCACGAGTAGAATCCGATAAAAATAATCGAATTAAGAAAGTATCGAAACGAAATATTTCCCACCCAAGACTTTAAATATAATTTAAATAATTATACCATTATTTTGTTTAAATTAAGTGCAGTACAAAATGTATTTCAATAACTTAAATATAAGTTCATGTCTTCTTGTAATGATTTCTTGTGATGTCATAGAATAAAAAACAATAACAACACAGACTATTAAAGTGATGCATAATATTGTCAAGAACATAAACGTAAATTCAATAGGGTATAAAAAACTTTTTACAAAAATAAAAACATACAACGGACATCAATGAAAAAAAAAAAACTGAAAAGTGCAAAATAGGAATAAAAATAAGACGGTGTGTCGGTGCTGTGATCCTATGAGGAATTCTGTTCCATATCTTTTAAGTTCATGATCAGATCATAACAATTTTTCTATGGGACTCGAGTGGTGTAGTATCTCTCGAAAAGAATCGAGTAGTATCCTAAGTATACTACTCGAAAAAAGCATACTCGATAACATAGAGCGTGAATATTTTTTTCGTGTACAGTGCATGTCGTTCTATGCATTTTCAACTTTTGACCATCATCACTACTGATAGACTAGTTTCTTTATAATACAAGTAAGTAGGTCTTGGATGCGTTTTCTGCAACCGTTGATATACTAATATTAAACTCGTATTAATGACCGATTTATATATTTTTTTCATTCAAAGGATATGCTTCCAGAATGGTCCCGTTTTTTTTAAATCCAGTTTTGATGATGGAATCTATGAGGAATCGAGGGAACTCCTCAAATATTATAGGCGGATAATTTTTTATTGCTACTTTTTTACATTTATTCTAACGTATTTGCACGGTACTTTAAATAGTTAAAGTAACTCCTAATGACGACGTGAACGCTGACAACTAAGCAAAGACAACTTGCACACATTAGTACTAACTAAGTACTTATGTGTGCAAGATTGGTGGTTTTCGAAGTTGGTGCAACACAAATTCGATGGGAATGGAGGAACTTTTTAATTGTAAACATTACCTAGATTTAGTTAAAGCAGGAGTAATATTCGCACCTATTTCGGAATTGACAATGTCATTCTTGAAAGAAAGTTATTAATTCTTATGGGCAGAAGTAGTACGTATTTAAAATATAACCACCTCTTTCCCTTACAACTTAATATCATATCATCATCATTATCTTCCTGCCTTTATTTTTTTACTGGTTTGTTTTACTTCCATTCTGTCCTGTCAATAGTCATACTATCACTTGCTCCCATTTCTTTTAAATCTCTCTTCGTAAAATCCATCCATATTTTCTTTGCTTTATGTTTTTATATATTACACTCCATAACTGTTTTGCGTCTGTTGCGTCACAACCACAGGTTCAGTTGAAAACCAATGTCAGGCACTAGTTGTCTGACATTAATGCTGAACTGGACCTATTTTGGTGCAGCCGTGAGGCACAAAACTAAATTTTTGCTTCTTTTTTAAATTTTTGTTTCGTGTTTAAAAAAAGTACAGCACAAGGCACAAACAATATAGGGATATTGTTTTTGTGCCTTGTGCTGTACTTTTTCTTAAAATAAATTATTTTTCTTTCTTTTTCTTTTCTTTGGCTCTTCCTAGTTCTCTACTTTCTCTACTTCTACTTTCCCTCTCCATCCATTCACATCTATACTCATAACTCTAATTTTTATACTTATGCGTTTCACGTCTATTCATGTAATTGAAGTTTTCTCAATAAACATATTGTGAAAAAAGCAGAAGCAAGTTGTTAGTTACCAACGACTAAAAAATAAACAGTAAGTCAGGGATTTTTTCTTGATATGAATCACGTTGTGTCTATCGTGGAAGAATTTTTGTACCGCGTGAATACACGCCAAATCACCTATTGAGACAGAATGCTTACGTTTGAGCTTACTAAATATGTACTTTTGTAGGGAGTTAGGATCTACCTAAAGTTCACTCGACTGCTCATTTAGGATCCTACTTCTCTTTGAAGTATATAGGGATTGTTTGTAACTTGTAACCAATCACGATTCATTAACAGGTACCTAATTAAAAAATACGATGTCAAAGAGACTCCGCCGCTATAGGCGCTAATGTAGTGTGAAGTTTTTGTAATGTCGAATTCCACCTTTTATTGGTTGTTGTCATGAGTTTACTCATTCATTTTCTTTGATTTTTGTAGATATTTTTCTGAAACTCATTTTTAGGGTAGATTAAGATACAATTATAAGGAGAAGGTGCTTTATGAAACTTTTTTTCTGTCACTGTCGTCTTGTTTTTTTCGAACAAAAATGAGTCTACGTAATACTGCAGTATTATCCATATTATATTTAATTCCTCTATTTAAATATTAACTTGATAGGCTTGTAACTCGTGTCTCACTATTATTGAACAAAGAACTCCAATAAATTAATAGTCACTAAATATTACAACTGCATAATGTCGGTGATATAAATACATAGTTAACTTGTTATAGGACTAAGGTTTATTAGACTGCCTTATTAAAACAAACCTTGTTTTCATAGTGATATGACTTCTTTTAGATTGATAAAAATACTCATCTAATGATTAGGGTGTATACTGTAGGTGATCTGATAGTACAGATGATTTGAACTTAAAAATTCGCTTCTGTGTTTATAATAACAAACTTTAAGTATTTTACTGACCAGTAGGCTTAGAAATTGTATGACTTTTCTGTTAGTGTTCCCACCTAACGCTAAGTACAAAATACATGACAATGGCATTACCTATCACATCACTTATTACATTTGGCGGAATCGCTAAAAGAAAAGTCATTTGTTTTAACCTCCAGTTGGCACCATTGAGAGTGAGGTCCTCGACCTTAGGGCCTGTCCGCGCAGTGATATTTCACCGCGAGGAAACATTCACGCAGATTTATTTCCGCACCGCATCGCGTCAATTCTGTATGAAATCACAGATTTTTTTATCGCCCGTCCGGATACTTCTATAAGATTCAATGTGTTTTGACAAATGACGAAAAAAAAACCGCTCGCTGAAATATCGCTGTGCCGACAGGCCCTTACACTTCAGTAATGCCAATTGGAAAGCACAAAAACAATAGCCCTAATTAAATCGGCTCGAACTATAAAACTGTGTCACATAGACAAACAACATATCCAACGAAGGATGTTAAACAATTAATGACTTTTGCAAAATGTTCACATGCGATTCTAATGACATCTCTGAAAACTACACTAGCACTATTATTTCTGGTCTACGTAACCGTAGCGAGCTTTGTACTCTATTAAGTAGTTCATACTGCGTGTAACAGATGGCGTTGGTGGCGTTTTTAGGACTCGACTGTTTTAATGACGGATCAATACAGGGATGTTATAATTGATAATCTTTATACGTTACTAGCTTCTGCCCACAGCTTCACTCGCGTGAATGTAGGTTTCTCCATACAAACTTTTGGGTACCCGCTTTATTCCCTCAGAAAGTGAATTCTTTCTTAGTGCTCACCTACGTTATAAAAGGAAACCTTGTGCAAAATTTCACTCTCCTAATCTCAGTAGTTTCAGCTGTGCGTTGATATGTCAGTCAGTCAGTTTCCCCTTTTATATCTAAAGATTTTGTTAAAGTGACATTACTGGGTCTTAAATAACAAGTCGTAAACGGGACAGTGATTTTTCTCTAGAAAAAATAAATGTCCTTAATAAAATGTAAATAAAATTTCCTTTATATAAAATTCGTTTAGATAATATCTATTATAAAGATTCTTGTTCAGACATTTGTCGATAGCTCCTCAGTTAGTTTTATTTCTTTACTATCCAATAAGAATAAGTGAATTTTCTCATAATAAAACGTCTTCAGTGTCACTGACCCGTTTTATTTTCCTTTCAAAATTATTCAAGACAATTTCCTAGAGTCTGTGTTGAGATTCAATGAATCGAATCATTGAATAGAATATAGAGCATTGCATAAGGAAGCAGTGACGTCACCTCGTGGCGGGAATTTCATGAATTTCCAACTACTCTATTTTTTCTTAAAATACTTCTATTCTTATTTGAAATGAACACAAATAATATTGAGTGTGATCTGCGCTATTTATTTTATAAATTCTTTTCCATTTGACAACGTAGGTACTGTGTCTGCCAGTATAGTTGCTAAGTTTTTTTATTGCTAAATTTTCGCTTTTGATTAATAAACAGTATGAATACAAATTTGACACTCTTATTAAGTGATTTAATATCGAGTAAATTAGAGATTTCACCTGATGTTAGGTTAATATGATTTTACAACATACGTAGGTACATACAAAATTGTATTGAGGTTTACAATAGTATTCTATTGACTCTTTGTATAAGGCAATAAGCCTGTGCACATTTGTGTGCATGAATTATAAATAAAGAGTAATGGTAGAATGTCGAACAAAATTTTGCTGATATATTTTTTTAGCGTCAAGTATTGCAAAATATACAAAAGTATATTTACAAAAATATTACGTCAACAATACCTACTTACTTTACTTACCCTTATGAATTTTAAAAATCAATAAACGCATTTTTTAATGAACAAGATGTCTTATTAAAATGTCGTGTTTTTTTTTATATAAGTCATTTGACTGGATGAAAGTTGAAATGTCTTAATGCCAATTTTCTGGTAATGTTGCTATACTCGGATTATACTAAAATGTCATATGTGTCATTATAACCACTATATTTTAAGGACAAACAGTTATTTTTATGTTTATTATCTAATGCGGAAATGTATTTCCTTAGTATATTAATGCAATGAAGCAAAGCATATTATGTTACTTGTCCAAGATTTATATTAGTGGCAACATTAAAAGTGCAGTTTAGCCAAAAGTTATGAAGTCACACTGGCAAAAAAAGCCATGATTATTTACTATCGTAAAAAATCTAGTCAATTTAGTTTCCAATTATGACGATATTTTTTCCGATACTTAGACTGGCCATTAGCTTGATTTGATAGAAAATTAGTGAATTATTTTACCGGTATATATCATGGTGACATATGTAGACACTTAATAATTTCATGAAAATTTCCTCGCCGTTGTTATTGTTGCCGTTAACTTTTGAACTAAGTCGTATTTATGACTTAATATCAAATCTCGTTCAAAGAGTAAAATGTTAATAATTGTATCATATATTAAGACAAAGGATAATAATATCAGATTATGTATGTCATCTGAAATTGGAATTTGGGGAAACAAAATTTAAATAATGAATAAAACAAAAGACAATCTATTTTATTTATTCAAATAGGAAATCTCATCAATTTAAGACGATTAAAATAATTTCACTACAATTTAATATATCGAATGTTGATAAAGGAACCGTTATTTACATTTTGATTAACTCATACAAATCATAACATTCATGCTTGGGTTGCCATTTTATTTAATATTTTTTTACAAAACCAATTATTTTAGAATATTTCATAAGGCCGAAATAATGCCATAACAAAGTCGATAATAGATAATAACTAAATAACACTACAATGCTCATTTATTATCAAATTCTGAATTATACTTCTTAATGAATAAAATAACCTAAACTCGTATATTGCATTTAAAATAAAGTAACCTACCATGTTAAATTAAAAAATAAAATTGGTACTTTAACACTGGAAAGTTCATATGAAAATTAATTCTTCCGAAAATGCACATAGATATTGGCAACCCTGTAAGACTCAACCAAGTGATCAATCAGGCATATTTCTTCATGAATTTGAGTAAATACTTGAGTTTTGGCATCTCTATGTTATGGATGCATCTGTTGAAGTCTCCGATGACCTTGACGGAGTGCGTCATCATTCTGGAGATGATGTCCTTGAGGCACACGCTAAGATCTGACACTTCCTTGAAGCCGTGGATGGCTATTTCAGCCATCACTACCGGGAATGGTGATGTTTCGTACAGGAACTGAAAAAAGTGATCTTATAGTTATTTTGATCCCGTTTAACGGCGTTATTGCAACAAACAATATATACTTTTCAATATTTGTAATATTGTGTGTGTCCAAGATTTGATTGAAATAAATCTACCTATAAGGTTCATGTTTAACTGTACAAACAACGATATTCCTACGTTCTTCTATCAGTCTATTTATTATGTTGCCTATAAAAACGAAATTCTTGTCCATGGCTTCTTTTGTATTATCTTATCTGAATACATCAACAAAATCAAGTTGGTTTCTGTCAAGTTACTTATCATTATTAAAATAACTCTCTGTTTCATATTGAAGTTTATAAGCGAATTTCTAATTCCTTACTACAAGCATTTCTCTCCATTCATATTTTTTTCGCTGAATATTCCGAAGCCTGCCAACTGCCTGCACAGAATCAAGTGTAGACACAAACTCAATTCCCGGGATCACGTATCCGGTTGCTGCTCAACTAGCCTCTTGGGGTTGACGGTACTGACCTAGCTATATGTATGTATTACTAGTTACTAGTTTCTGTTTATTTGCGTGATATTTGATACTCGTGAAGACGAAGGCATTGAGGAAATGTAACGGAATTTAGGCTATAGAATACGAAAATATTTTTTGGGGTCATTGGATTTACGAAAACTGGATTTGAAATACTGTTCAACAAGAAGATATCATTACATGTTATACTGTTCTATTTGGAAATTCATTATAATTTTGAAATTATTAGATTTCATTTCAATAGTAAAAGGATAATAATTGCTCACTCTGTAAACTCCACATTAATATTGATCAAATCACGGTTTACAAATACTCTAATAATCAACTAAAATTTCTCGGACAGCATCAATTTGATAAACGTTAAATAAAACTATGGTGTTATATCTAAGTCTACAAGCGTTCACTCATTTCATCACAGATGCTACAAATTTAACAAATTTACCTTGTATTTTACAGTAAATTGGTATTGGCACAGTCTCAATACTCACAACAGTCCTCTCGAGGTCCTGACTCTCATGGGAGCAGTTCCCTCCAACTTGCTGCTGCTTCTGACATTCGAACAGCTTTGAGGCGGAATACTTTTTCAAATTCTCCAGCGTTTCGAAGTGGACTTGTAGTTTTTCTGAAGTAAACAGTTTTTGTTATTCCTATTCTTATTTATGCATTATTTTGGTGTGAGGAAAATATTGCTAAGCGAAAGGATTTTCTCACAAACTATTTCATAGACGATTATGATTTCTTTTTATTATTAGACTCTGAAGTGGCCGCTTTATCATTGATGTAAGATAGATACGATCATATGTTTGACAAACCCTGTTCATAATACATTGATTATAGTATAAATGATACTGTACAAAAGTTAAAATATGAGTGTTACTGTATAATAATATAACGCAAATGTCTTAATAGGTAACTGATTATTTGCAGTTCATAATCTAGTTTTTCTTATCTCGTCAACTGTACAATTTAAAAAACTGGGCAAGTGCGAGTCGGACTCGCGCACTGAGGGTTCCGTATAAACTTAATATATTATCTATAAAACAGTTCAATTCCCGAATTGAGTTTTTTTTTTAAATTGTTGTTACGTCACAAAAACGTTTTTATTTGTGACGTAAGTTAACAAATTTACAGTTTTCAGATTTTTTCCTATACTTGTGCTATTAGACCTTGCATCATGCAGAATTTCAGGATTCTGTATCAACGGAAAGTGCCTTATGAATTTCGATACCCTCAAGGGTGTCAAAATTCGAGTGTCGACATAAACGTTTTTTTCGACATAAACGGCCTTATTTGTTTTTCGTTAACTCAGAAGTTTGATTTTTTCACAGCTTCAAGGGACCGCTGACTTGAGTTTTAATTTCAACTCGATACCTACACGCGTTCCCAAGGTCTTGACAGACAGACAGATAGACTGACAAACAGACAACAAAGAGATCCTATAAGGATTCCGGTTTTTTGAGGTACGGAACCCTAAAATTCCTGAAAAAGTCGCAAAAATCTAACATTTCTCTACGGAAATAAGTAGGTGCACACCTGCACGTACTCGACAAAGTGACACATAGCACCGAACTCCGAATTTGAAAATTTACTCAATAAACATTATTTACGATTTAGTTTCGAGCGTGTTTCCATAGAAATTGTTCCACGGATCTTTACTAGAAAACTCTGTTACAATGTCGCGTCTTCCTGTTCTATCCTTTACAAACGACATCAAGCAATCGTGTTATGTAATGTAAAAACAGAGTTTGTTCGAAACTTTATTAAGTGTGCATATTTCAATTAATTAATTGTAAATTTAATTATATGCCAATTTTTTGTTTCATATATTTATTTAATGTATATTGTGGTTATTTATTGTTCAACTAAAATAATTCTATTAGGTTTCGTAATTTGATTATCATATATTTTTCGTGTACGTATAAAAACAAAGTGAACTAAACAAATCCTTTGATATACCATTTAAATAACGTTGATCATCAAATTACTGGATTTTACTACAATACACACTGACACCGTTATTATTACCCCAGCACTACGTTTGTTTTGGCCACTACCTGTATTGTCACTAGCGGATATGTTGACGTTGATAAACAAGGAGCGCTGTCCCAAAATAATACGGACGTATGTGGGTTGACAAAGCTGGTAGCCGAACCGTCAACAATTTAGATTTAAAGTAAACACGCCAAGTTTTCTGACAACCTATTTACTTATGTAAGTTTCGTACTAAAAAGGGCTTTTTGTTGAATAGCGGGTATTTAGTGAGGATTTTGTAGTAAACTGTGTAGCTAATTTTTTAACTGACAAAAAAGGAGGATGTTAAGTAGACATTTATAAACACAGCCTCATATATGAATACCACTGCTTTTCTTAACTATCTACGTAAAAACTAAAAATCTGCTCTGATTTTGGCGATTTTAGGAATTCAAAAATTATTCATCGATAATCGAAACCGATCATGAATTTGACTCAAAACCTTCCGTAAACAGTATACTATCTCCTAGAAAAGTCAGAAAATGCACCAATAAACTTCACTTACTATCAAGTAATTCAATACCTCTCTTGATTAAAGGGAAAGGACACTGCCCAACACCAACTTAATCGATTCTCCGACAAACAGGAAGGCTGATTTAACTGAGCTCAACCGCGCATTCATTAAGCCGAAACTACAACACAGACTATGTACACAATAACATTGATCGACCGGAAGGCAACACTGAACGTGGATATCACCTATATAGCCGTGGAAGTGAAAAACACCATTGTGTTCTGTAGTTTCTTAGTACATCTTTGTGTAGTTGAGCGTTTGATATGACCTACAATCCTTTGCTTTATTCTTTTTTTTTAAATCATGTTTGATGTGTTTTACATTTAATATCTTCGTCGGTATTCCCCAAGGAGCTATATTGGGTCCATTTATATTCTCAAACTCTATATTTTCTATAAAACTGGCAGTCATATAGCAAATCAAATAATCAAAGAAATAGTATTAATCAATATAACATAATATGCAGCCATGTTTATCCAAAGACGAGAGGTGTTAGTAGATACTAGTAGTCTACCGTCTCGTCACTACATGCATAAGTATATCTATGCGTAAGTATAGATATACTTACGCATGTAGTGTGTGTTTTATTGTTTTTTCTTTTTAAGAAAACATTTATAAGTGAAACATACCTGGCAATCTCTGCACCCTCTGATACCCAAGAGCGAGGCACAATGTGACATTTTCGTCGGCCAGTTGCAAGTTCTCGCCGAGCAGCTTAACTATGCTCTCTTTGCAATACGTTCCGTTTCGGGGCTTACGGTCGTGTATTATCACCTAGAGACGTGTAAAATGGTCAGTTGTAATCGGATGAACGTTTGCAGCAATTTGTAGAAAGTCATTGGGATGTATAAGCGTGGATTTTATTGTTGAAAGTTTGAATGGAAATAATTAATGCCGACTTTTGATTAATTATGTTCTGTATTGATCGTAATTTTTAAACAATTGGTATGTTGACATCATATATAAGCTTAAAATGTTTCCACTGCTGTGATATAGGGTTTCTCTTTATAAATTGAATGAGTAGTACTAATGCGCGATATTCTAACTCGCTAGTCAGTTCAATAACATCTTGTAATATCGACGTTAAAATTGCTATTAGAATATATTTTGGGAAGTAGATAATACCGTTTCTTGTAATTGATTAATCCGTCGCAATCGTTTAAATTTTCAAAATGCCAGAGCTAGATAGATGTCTCTTCAAAGTTTTGTTCCAAAACAGGTAATTTAATTTTAAACTTACTTGGAAGTACAAGGATATTTGTTCAAGGTATACAGTCATGTAGTTAATGGCTTTGTCCGCCTCGTTCTTCATGAGCAGTTTTATTTGGGACACTAGAGTATCCATGTCCTCTCGGGACTTCTGTGTTCGGACCTGTATGTCCGCAATCAGTGACCGGTAGCCATTGATTAGGTTATCTTGAAAATCTGTCGTCTGAAAAGTAAAGAGATCCGTTGTTAGATTTGCTGTTGACTGTAATTTTTGTTTCTTTTTGTTGTACGAATATGTTAGGCTTTTTAATTTGTAGATTAAACCTTATTTCTTGGTCGTCGACCTTAAAGTTATGTGTTTTTCAATGGAATAATGAGAGGTAAAGAGGAATAATTTCTGAAACAGATTTTTATTTCATTATTAATCAGTAACCGTGTCTTAATATAACATGACACAATATAGTTTTGTGTGAGTTGAACCAAATGTTTTAGTAAAATTATATCCTGTTTTAAAATAAGCTCTTATCTTATTATTAAATTTTAAAACAAACAGAAGAAGGGGAATGAGATATTTAATAAATTATCACAATGAATGTTGAGAAAACAATAAATTAATCCATAACACATATAATTATGTAAAGTCCGGAAGAATAAGTTTATTAAACAAACATAAAATACTGAACACAAAAGTCATCTCATTGTCTTCTCCAATTGTTTTGTTATTGTTATTTTAAAATCAACTGAACAAATATTTTTGTTAGTATATTTTGTTGCACATCAAAATAAGTAAATAACAATATTAATCACGTGATGTTATTTTTTTAAACAATGTACTCACGGCAATATTGTATGCACTATTTTGTATAATGTATTGGAGAGCAATTACCTAAAACATTATAGCAATATATTCATGCTGCGTTTAAACGTTATTTTGTGACGTTATTTGTTATTGAGTCGAGTAATTAGTACGATTTTCATGATACTATAAGTAAGGCACCTTTTTTTGGTGCAAAATGATCTAATGACTTCTTTCACTACGGAAAGACGTTTTAGACTTTTACTCATTAAAACCCACTCCGTTATTCCTGTTTTGCCTTACATTTCAGGATCTGGGGCTAAATAAGCTTCGACCCCGATAGGCTCCTACGGTTTTGCTGACATCTCTTTGAGGACACCTGAATACTTGATATTTCATAGTGTTAGTAGAATATCTACCTGACTAACATTAGGTTTCCAGATCCCACCTGATGGTAAGCGGAGATGCAATCATTGATGGTCAGGCGCACTAGTTTATTAAGAGCCTATTCACTCTAGCCTTGAAGACACCTATATTACAGTTGGACGGAAAGACCGCAGCAGGCAGATTGTTCCAGTCCTTCGATGTACGCGGTATAAACGACGAAGCGAAACGCTTAGTCCGGACCGTTGAAGTTTCAACAACGTAAGGGTGGATACTCGCCGTTCGTCGGCTTGTCCGATGGTAAAACGAACTGATGTCATGTGACAACATTGGTTTCCAGTTTGAATATTATGTTTAATTCTTACTATTTGTTTTAAATTCCCTCATATACAAGTGACGTTATTAACTTCGGTCTATAATCTCTCATTTATGGAGTCTATTATCGACTGATTGGTTTTTAATTAACTCAAACTTTATGGGTAACAATCACTTATACCAGGTAGTAATATAGGTTTGCGGAGTAAAAAACATCCTGTAATTAATGATTTATGGCATAGTGAATGATTACTTTGATTAAAGTTCTTTATAAATCTTTTTTCCCTTTTATTTAGATTTAGTTTAGGGTAAAAGTAATTAAAAATTAACTAGTCAATTTATATTGTATTTATCTATTATAAAAAAAGAATTGAATGCAAAAAACAATTAACAATATGGCTACAATATTTAAATTATAATGATACAGAATTACTTTTGCAACGTGTGACTTGATTATAAATCTCGCTCCTAATCTCCTTCTCTTCCACACACATACACACCCACACCATCACAGACACACCCAAATACACTCACGCACATATACAATTGATTGTTTTTTATTTTTTATTGTTAATTTTTTTTCCTTGTTACTTTTTATTCTATTTATTTTATTTTTTTCCTTTATTTATGTAAAGGAAGAGAGAAGCCTTCAACTACAGGCATTTCTATGCCTAAATGGAAGTCTCCATGCATGGCGAGGAGTCCCTCGACATGCAATAAAACTATTTTTAGCTAGACACGTGAAAAAGCTTATGATACGTGGAAAATGACTCCTTCCTCTCTGGGTGGAGCTTACTGACTAAAACCCAGTGTTTCTTCAGTTGCCTAGGGCCACAGTAACAATTTCGAACAATCCCGCATTCCTGACAGGTATCAGCCCTGTAAATTTTACTGAAATTTCTTTGAGGGGCAATGGAAAGGGCTATGCTCGGAGTTTCCTTGCGTGATCGCATCAGGAATGAGAATATCTGCAGAAAAACCAAGGTTACCATACATAGCCCGAAGAATCGCCAAACTTAAGTGGCAGTGTGCTCGTAGAACGGATGGTCAATGGGGCCGAAAGGTTCTAGAGTGGCGACCGCGCACCGGAAAACTCAGCATTGGAAGGCCTCCCACAAGGTGGACCGATGACCTGGTGATGACCGAAGGGATGCAGTGTTTACGAGACGCACAGGACCGTTCGTTATGGTGACACTTGGGGGAGGCCTTCGGCTGAAATGATGAACATGATGATGCGTGCGGAACACAACGCACCTTCGAGCCAAACTTGGTCTTTATCGACCTGTATTGCTCGCCGTCCGCTAGCCTGCATGTTTATTAGATTGACAAAGACTCAAATTGGCGTTTTCAGTATCAGGAATCCTGTTTGCATGAAAAAGAATGTGTTTTGGAAAATCGCGTCAAAAACACAAATGAGAGATCATTAAAAAGTCAATTAGTGGAGTTAGGACTCAGTTCTGCCTCATAAATAATTATAGATTTTCTGGTTATATAATGCCATGAAAAACTATCTGTCTGTGTATATGAGTATAGTAAGTTCCATGATATGGTTAAAAAGTTCAAAAGCAGCCTATTAATTGTCACCTATCCTTGGACTGATAATGACACCTCATAGGTTGATCGATTCATGTTGATTCCTTTTAGCAACGGACCTTTCATGCTTATGGTTTTACGTTACATGTTTGCCTCTAGCAAAATAATTAAAGTTCCATATTCAAATAATGTTTTTCAACATTTTCTATTCGTTTTTTCGTCTTGCCTTGACTCAAAGGCCTTTAATAATTTCGGTGAAAAGTAACAAGCAATGTAAATGAGGCTAGCCTTACTTAAAAAATATTTTACTATGTAATGTCGCTGTTTTATTTTTCTATCATAAAACATTAAAAATTGTTTGATATTTAGGTTGGTGAGGTTGTAAAGAAAATAAAACTTTACAGTTTACTATCATAAAATCATTATCTTTGTCTAGATTTTAGCCTAATCGGATGCAGACATAGATGCCTAAATCTTATTGATAACTGTAACCCGGTATAGTAGGGCACTATACACCTACTACCCACAAACGGGTTGAACAGCCACTAAATGAGAAGGATTTTCACATTGATACGTAATTATTTAAATTATTGATTTCTAACAATGGATCAAATCGTATTAAAATGCATTAATAAATAGATTGAAGCATAATTAGCCTTAGCCCACAGCTGGGTCTCGGTCCTTCTCTCTAGGATTTCTCTTTAGGAGAGGACATGTCCTCTCTCTCTCCCATAAGCTTGGGCCGTAATCCACCAAGCGGGCCTGGCGCGGATTGAAATAGAGTACTTACATGAATGATATGAAAAATTATTAAATAATATGAAATTCTCATTCAAAGTTTTATTTCTATTCACCCCATTATCCCCATTTACCCCATTTGTGGGTATTTCGAGCAATGGTGGAGTCGTGTGGGCAATGTTTTGTTAAGATTTGGTTGTAAAGTTACAGCGTTACAGTACAGTACCTAATAACTTGATTCAGAGTCCCACGAGTAGGTATGATTGAACTTCCTCCCTAGATTTTTACCTACTTTGAAACTCCTAATCTTTTGTTCTTTCGAATGAAAGATAAACAAAATGGCAAACAATGAAAATGAAACGTTCCGTAGTTATAAAAAAGAAACCAAGTAACTAAGGCAATCAAAATCTTGTTTTTTCTTCATCTTGGCGTTTATTGTTTCTTTTAGTGAAGTAAAAATTAAAAGGATGAAAAATTATGACGATTTAAGCAAGAGGTAATTTCGTTTTACTTAGGTAAACCAACCAGAATATAAACTAAAAATAATATTTTTATTACCGTTTAAAAAAAGCATAAATGGGCTTATGATATGAACAGTATAACTATATTTCGTTACGACACTATTATGCCACAAGATTATTTACGAGCAAACTCTTTCTAGAATATTTTATAGAAAAACCGGTTATTTTATGAAAACAAACACTCACCTGCAATGTGATGACGATTGAAATCGCGAATACGAAAATTATTCTGCGATACATTTCCTGATTTGTATTTCACATCCCGCAATCAACTTTTTTTACACAGCATTTTTATATTCCAGGTTTAAAAAATTAATAAAATACCAGTATTTTTTTTAAATACGAGTGTTCTTTTTTTAAAATTATATTGTTTTTGGAAGCGTGGCACAATGTTGACTGTATGGTAATCTTCGAGCGACTGCTTGTTTGACCGTGTGCCTTGTTTTACACAGGAGTGTCGAGTGACTTCCTTGCTAGTTATGTTTCAAATCTGAATCGCGTTGATGACTCGATCGATCGCTATAGTTTATGATATCAGTTTAATTGTTTTATTGTCAGCTCACACCGTTTGGGGTACCGTAAGATGATCAAACGATTTGTTAATGAGTAAATTAAAATATTTTTTATAATTTTTCTCCGGCTTATTTAAATTTATAAAAATAATTGAGAACATGCAAATTTTTTAACATTAAGTTGTTTAGAAAAACCAATTTCTTTTATTTTTAAGGCTAAGTAAAATAGGTGCATTACTTTGTCCTACTTCGTCAAGACTAATACATCAATGGTTGTCATTTGCGAAAAGACAAAGTTGATGTTACACTATAATCAACACACGTTTTGTATGTTTGATTTCGATTGTTTCATAATATTTATACAGTAAAAAGCTAGGCTTTTTGTGTTTCATAAATTATGCTCGTTGAGACAACACGCCAGTGGTTTATTGAAAAACATGAGAGCATATAGAGACTATGTATGTTTGAAAATTTTAAACGTCGAACTGGCAACTTTTTTTTCGATAAGGGTAACAACATCAAAATGTCATACCAATAATCACCATCACTACATAGTACAAACAATGTCGTTTCCCGCTGTCAGTCCCTATGTATGCTTAGATCTTTAAAACAACGCGACATATTTTGATGCGATTTTTTTAATATATAAAGTGATTCAAGACGAAAGTTTATATATGGTAAAGATATCTTTTGCAGTGACCATTAATAAATCGCAGGGCCAAAATTTCAAGGTTGCAGGATTAGATTAGAGTGTTGAGTGTTTTTCACATTGTCAATTATATGTCGCTTTTTCAAGAGAAACCTCTAAAAAAATATGTTTGTATTGTCTAAAGACAAAAAGCTGTGACCGCTGTGATATAAAGACATTCTGTAGTATATTTAATATCAGCATTGCACCCGTGCGAAGCCGGAGTGCAATGCTAGTGTCAAACCCCAAGCGAACGCCGGTGTTCACTCTCTCATTGTCTTCCTTTTGTGTCTCTAATTACGGTATTCGAAAGGTTAATTTATTCTCTACGGAACACATACATTTTAGTTGCTACTCATCCAGATACACAAAGAATATAAACACAAATGTTTTTATACTTTGTCTTACGACTGAGAAAGTATCTGTCCATTGATAAAATATTTCTCAGTTTACATTAAATTCAATGAAAAAAGATGTAGCAAGATACGGAAACTGAAAATTAAATATTATGTTTAAAAGTTCTTTGTGTTCTCAGTTGGAAATGTTTTGCCTACTGTTATGATATTCTAGTTATAATAAAATTTAATTGTCACTTACATAACCTACCAACTAAAAAAAATAATAATTCCCAATTTAATTTAAGACGGGTTACTTTTAACCGCCACGGTCACGTATACGTGACAAAGCGAAATGTGTCCGAAACGCCATGATCACAATTACATAAACGCTAATAAATCCTATATGAAAGAATTGGTTTCCTTATTTTTGTTTTTAAAGGATGAAATTGACAAATTGCCCGTTAGTGCTAAGCATAGCATTATCAGCTTTATAATGTTCCCACTGCTGGGACTCAGGCCTCCTCTCTAGGAGTGAGAATGGGTCGTAATTCACCACGGGGGCCCAGTGCGGATTGGTGGATAGTGTGATGAAAAATATATTATTTAGATGAAACAAAAAGTTTTACTCAAAAGTCTAAATCGATTTAAAACAACGATTTAAACTACTCCTTTTATCGATTTTAAGAGATCTTAGAACATGGGATATGATGGATGAAGTGAAGCTAAAACAATAGGAAGGGAATATTTACAAATATTGTTCGTAAAGGAAAAAAACAAACTCGACGAGATAACCAAAATATATTGTCAAGTTACAAATTAATCAGGGCTGGGGTATTGTTAGAAAGGGTGACCGGGTGAAACATGGGCGGGTTTTAGGGTTATCAGTAAAATTCTAACACACCTTCTCGTTCCACCTAGAACGGAAGAACACGACAGATACAGTACAGTTTCTAATAACATGAATCTTGGTTAGGGACACTGTATGTAATCTATTTATTTATGTCTTTTCTAAAACAAAGAGCACAAAGGTACTGCTTATTTCAAAAGTCATTTCTTTCAGCAGTCCTGCGATGTCAGACTTCAAATAGATACCTCTTTGGCATAACCTAACTTGCTTTTTCCATTTGTTTCGATATTTACCATTAATGGGGTGAATTTTGGAAAATCCTCTTTCAGTACTCGCCTACGTCATTAAAGGAACCTTTATGCCAAATTTCAGACTCTTGGTCCCAGTAGTTTCGGCTGTGCGTTGATATGTCAGTTAGTCAGTTTCTCCTTTTTTATATGTATATACATTTTATACATGATTATCGGTATCTAAATATTATGTACACATAAATAGGTAGATAAAATACACAAATCACATTTTATAAATCTTTAATGAAATTTTCAAAATTGCTGGATGGTAGAGATGTAATTTTATTGTGACTTTTAGATAATAGTATGGAATAAAACATTTATTGCCACTACTGTAGAATTGGGATTTTTTTTTACTTTTACGAGGGCAAAACCGCAGGCAGAACCTAGTTCTCAATATTTAAAGCATATAAATTCATGTGTGACACCAAGTTATAAATTCTCGCCTATATTCGCAGCCACTGAAACTACCTGATATCGGCATTGTATGTAATAAAGAGAAAAGACAATGTAGGTATCTAATATACAGTTATTTCCCCACAGAGGTCATAGTTTATGGCTCGCAATTTATTAACGTGGCTTCCTAAGACATAATGAGTCTTTAGTTAGAAAAGACTATGCTATCATTTCAATAACATTTTTATAATAATTTCGGTTATTGAACAAGATTTAATATTTTTTTACATTTAACATTTAGCACGAACACGTAAAATAGTCATAAAAATTAAATCGTTTTTTTCGCAAACATAGACAAGGTTTTGTAAGTTTTGAAAACAGCGCCATCTGTTGGGTTTTCCCCACATTGACAAGGGAAAACCACGTGAGTTTTTCATGAAATAATAACAATGTTTGAGTACAGATGGCACTACTGCTGCTGTACACAAGTTTGGTTATGAATTTATTGAATAAAAACTACCCAAGTTAGGGCAGACAGATGAATAGGTAGACGTAAAAATAAAACTGCAAAATCATGCACAATAATACTCGTATTATATGAATTCAATACAAACATTCACTTACCTACGTATATTTGAGTTGGAAGAACTGTAGTATAAATAATAAGCGAATCACGATTCCCGGGGCTTAGCTTACCTCAACCTTCCGATACAAGTGCCCCGAGTGCGTGTACTACGCAACTACATACCCCTTTTGAAGGCCATCAACATTTAGCTTGGTGTTCTATTTCCTTTTAGGGTGACCTACAACTTTGGTACAATACAACTGGTTTCTTATATTGTGTATTTACCGACTAAAATCTACATTATATAAAATACAAAAAATGTCTGTACCGAAGTCCACTTATATCCGTTTGATCACATGATACATCCACATGGTTGTGGCCGATGGGCCCACAACCATGTGGATGTAGTTTTAGACCATTTATAAAATGTAAATTTTCTATTTTCAAACTATTTTTTTTTGTTTATTACTGTTACTTCTCAGCCTTTGTTCCAGGGCCTCGGAGTTCATTTTCACATAACCCATGTTGCTTTACAGGGCAACGGGGAATCTTTTAAACACCATTATATTGTTGAAACTTCAACGGTCTGGACTAAGCGTTTTGCTATTCCTGCCGCCTGCTGCGGTCTTCCCGTCCAACTATAATTTAGGTTAGGCTCTTAATAAACTAGTGCGCCTCACCATCAATGATTGCATCACTGCTTACCATCAGGTGGGATCGCAGTCAAGCACTGGTTTATATCAATTAAAAAAAAAAACGATTCTGCAGTTCGAGTATTCGCTGATCGAGTTCGAAATATCACGATCACGATTTGCAACGAACAGCGATTGCGATTCTACAGTACCTTGCGAGCGAGTTATTGCGTTCCTCAGTATTATGTACCGGGTTTAATATCTGCGTACTTGTCTAAGAGACGAGGGTGAAAGAGTGAATTCACTACTAGGGTTACGCAATAGGAAATGTATCTGTTTTGTGATTAACTTTAGACGTGAAAGGTTTTTATTATGATGTAGTAAGGCGCTGAAGGTTTGTTCTATTTTAATAACGTGGATAAATCAGTTTGTAGAAACTCCTATTTTGGCAGTTATGTTTTAACCTATTAAGCCTCGCAGTATTTTATTTGCGAAATATATATTTTTCTATCAGAATCTAACCAAATAATAATAATAATAGTGCAATCATTGTGCCGATAGTCGTAACGGTCAATGGCTTAATAGCCAAGAGCCTCGAACAACATCTGAGGAGGCAGCTTGGAACCTGTTTCTGATGGCCGGTGGGTTACTACTACTACCATTTTTACTACTATTGTTTTTTTTAACTATTTTTTATATTTATAAATGTTTTTTTTTATATGTGTGTTTTGAGAAATATTTAAAAAATATAAAATATGTAGGAAAAATTAATAATAATAGTAATACCGGATCCTATTGTATTTTCAAACTATCCAAGAAACCATTTAAATAAATACACAAAACTTCATCCAAATCGGTCAAGTGGTTTAGGACGTGTTAGGAGACAAAGACACGTACAGGAAGAGAGTTATGTATATAAAGATGGATAAAAAATAGTAAATAAGCACATTACTTTTTTTACTGTGCCCCAGTTGGATAATTATCTCCCAACAAGTTTCCATTATGAGCGTAATAAATTAAACTTAGTCCATTTAATACTTAATTAAGATGCAGGTAATTAGCCTTATGATATTACTAATTACCAGTTCAGAATGCTATTCGGACTGCTATTATTTGTATTATGCGATCAGCATAAAACATACAATAACAGCTTTGGTCTGTGCGCTGTAGACTGGGTTTGGTAATTTCACGAGAGCAGTGGTGGCCGAGTGGTAATGGCTCTGACCTACGAGTTGTAGGTTAAAACTGGGTTTAAACCCAGCCAGGCGTATTACTTTGTGTAATTTATTTCATCACCACTGCTCTCAAAACGGCTAAGGAAAACATCGTTAAGAAACCGGCATGTCCTAGAACCAGAAATTCGAAGAGATGTGACAATCACCAACCTGCAATGATCCGCGTGGTGGATTATGCCCATTCCCTCTCCTAGAGAGGAGCCCTGAGTCCCAACAGTGGGAACATTAAAAGGCTAATTATGCTATATGTTATGCTATATAAAAGCGTAAGTAGATTATGTTTATTTGTAAAGTTGCGTATCAAACTCCATAAAAATGCGTGCAGCCTTTTACCAAGCATTGTTGTTATTGCAAAAAAGATTGCATGTAGCGGAGATGAGGATGTTAAGACGGATGTGTGGTGTGACGAGAATGGATAAAGTGAGAAATTAATATATTAGGGGAAGTTTGAAAGTGGCCAGTGACTGAAAAGTTGAAAGGGAATCGTTTGTCTTGGTATGGTCATGTGAAGAAGAGGGATGAAACGCATGTTACTAAAAGAAAGTGAGAGAAAGAGTTTACATGTGGATGGATGGAAAGGGAGAGGGAGACCAAAGAAAAGATGGATGGATTGTGTGAAGAGTGATATGAAAGAAAAGGAAGTTAGTGATAGTATGACGAGTGACAGGGCAGAGTGGAAGAAAAAAAACGTGTTGCGCCGACCCCAAATAACACGGGATAAGGGCAGGAAAATGATGATGTAGTTATTGCAATTTTTGTAGCCGAACCGTACTCAATGTATGATTGTGTATAGTTTTCTATTTAAAAATTATATATATGTAAGTATAAATGGATATAAAAGAGCTGGTTCTTTCTTTATATAAGTACTAGCTTCTGCCCGCGGCGTCGCTCGCGAAGTAGGTTTCTTCATACAAACTTTAAACTCCCATTTCATCCACTTAGAGGCAAAATTTCACGCTCCTAGTCCCAGTAGTTTCGGGTGTGCGTTGAAATGTCAGTCAGTCAATTTCTCCTTTTATGTATATATAGATTACAAATGTGAAAGTAACTCTGTCTGTCTATTACGCTTTCACGGTTAATCTACTGAACCGATTCTGGTGAAATTTGCCACAGAGTAAGCTTGAATCCCCAAGAAGGATTTAGGATTACTTATTATTGGTTTTAACGTTAAATCGCATCCGCAATAACTGAAATTCACTAGGCACTAGCAGAAGCAAATTTTCTATGAATATTGCTTTTGCTAATTGTATCATTTGATAGGATAACGGCTAAGGTACAATTAATTCACGGCACATAATTGATTTAGTTAACGTTCACGTGAATTTAAATGAAATCCTATTTTGTTACCGTATATTTGCATTTTACTTGAATGCAAATTTCATTAGGTAGTCCATTCTGAAATGTTTAAACGATTCTAATACACGAGAATTTCTTGGCAGTATTATTGTATCTATTTTCCTTGGACCTGGGTTAAGGGGATTGTTTTTTCCTTCTGGTAATTTTTTTATCTACAATAACGTATGAACTACAAATAAATGATAAATGATGTTTATTTAGCAAACAGGTTTTTTTTTCTGTGATGATTTGTGATGACATCCCCCGCTCTTAGGCGGAGCTCCCTATAGTGTCAAACTTTTACTGACTAAAAACCCACTTCTATTCCTTCGTTACCTTTCGTACCAGGGCCGAGTCATCTTTTCAGAAACAGACCCTTGGCCCCAGTAAGCTTTGACCCTGCTGCGCCCTTACGGTTTGCTGACATCTCCTTGAGGCAGGTTTAAAAAAAACACTTTTACATGTCAATTTTTTCGTCAATTTAAAATAGATGAGGCTGGTGTTTCTTAACTGAATACCTTAAAAAGAGACACTGATACAAACTCAGAGGGCAAAGTTTATTTTAAAGTCCACGCAGTAAACATGTAATGGTTAAATCATATGAGAATCATGCAGATTAGCGTCTCAGATGGTCTATTGAGGAAATAACTATACAGATTTGAGTAGACCTGTCCAGTCAGTGCAAGCATTTGTCAATATTCGTGTAGCTCAACGCTTCCTCCCGCTCTAGAGGGAGTGTCAGATTTTTATTATTATAAAAGTATAGTCTATACAGTATATCGGATCATTGTAATCGGAGATACCTCAACCCCTGTCATACAGGTTGTCGTAGTTCAGGGGTTGAAACCACATTGATGTAATGTATTTTGAAGTTTTGGAAATAAATTATTATTATTATTATTATTATTGACTAAAAACCACCGATGTACCTTCAGTAGCCCTTTCCAGGGCCGTGATAATTCTTATGCCGCAGCCCTCGGCGTTCTTTTAAGTAAATCAATACTTTCCAGTAGCTTTATTGGTTTTTGAATAATGGATGTAACAAATCTCTTATCTGACTGCGGACAGAAGTGAGCCGTTGTGAAAATAATCTGGTCAAACGGGGCTTCTTCGACCAATATCTAACCAGTGCCAGAGTGGAGCCGCTGCACAGAACATGCATCACCAGCATTTCTGCTCATCCTGCACAAAGACCTACTATTTTTAGGATTTATATGAAGCCAATAACTGAGATGTACAGGTTGCCAAATGCTGATGAGAAAAACAATTGTTCAAAAAAGAAGAAATAGATGTAAGTCTCAATAATTTCCTCGCTAACCATGATCATAAAAACCATAAAAAAGAAAATAAAGCCCATTATAAAATGTAATTCAAATGCTTTCAAACAAAACTGCTAGCTATAAGCGCTCAACAATTAGATTATTACCTTGTTCAGTTTAATTTCCGCTTTCCAATTTATTTAATGGCTTCCACGATGCCCTTTCCTATTTATTTAAAAGCATAAAAATTACATTTCACCGTATTTATTACCTTAGCTCTCAATTAGTAACGGAATACTGAGCAACGCTAAACATTATTATTCCAAAAGACTATCAACCATTATTTCCTTTTATAACGCCTGCTATATTTTCGATACATTGAAGTTATTCGAGCAAGTTTCTTTTTTTTATTGGGTGGCAAAATCATCTTATGACAAATCCCGCTCTTGTGCGGTGCAGGAGATAGTGTCAGACTTTTACTGACTAAAAACCCACTCCTGTCCCTTTTTTGCCTTCGTCCCAGGGCCCCGGGTTTCACTTTCACACTACCCGTGGCCCCAATAGGCTTCGACCCTGCTGTGCCCCTACGATTTGCTGATCAGTATGATTGTATGTAACTAGTAACTAAAATGGCTGCCGACGTGGTACGCCACTTGCTTGATAACTGCACATTTCACATGTCTTGCTATCCCTTTTCATTAAAAAGTTTGGAACTATTGGAACTTCTTATCCCGGGAACTTCCAGCTTAATAAAACGATATATTATCTTTCGTATCTTCTTATTCTTTGACAAGGTTCTATTTTGTTATTTTATTCTTAACAGTTGTCAATTTTGTTACTATTGCGATTCCAATCTGCAAATGTCAGTGAAAATTGGAATTCCCTTGCAACAGTAATGCTGGGAGCAAAACACAACACCGTATTTGAGCCACAAAACCGATAGATACAAAAGGTCGGCTCGATACAATGAGGGAAAATAAACGCACGCACACAGAGGCGTACGTACAGTCAAGGAGAAAAAGTATAATAAATCACAACCGATGATATACCAAAGTTTTAATTCCAAATAATAATATATAAACTTGTAGGCCATTGACAATCAATCAATTCAATCTGCAAAGCCTCGAGCACAGGCGCAGGGTAGCCAGCTTTTCGGTATTTTGCAGGTTGCATTTTGAAAAGTGTGCGCGGAAATTGCATGACTTGATTCCGTCATCTCCTTTCTACCATCGGACAACCCGACGTACGGCGGGTATCCTCCCTTACGTTGTTGAAACTTCAATGGTCTGGACTAAGCGTTTCGCTTCGTTGTTTATACCGTGCACATTGAAGGACTGTAACAATTTGCCTGCTGCGGTCTTCCCTTCCAACTATAATTAAGGAGTTTTCAAGGCTAGAGTGAATAGGCTCTTAATAAACTAGTGCGCTTTACCCTCAATGATTGCATCACTGCTTCAGGTGGGATCGCAATCAAGCACTGTTTATATCAATTAAAAAAATATGTATTGAAATGGAGAAAGCCATCGTATCTTGGACGGCAAACAATGAGTAGTTTGTTATCTGATAAGGACGAGGCCCAGGTCGAAATCGTCGTCGTACCACGATGACAGCGGGGCTTGACAGGGCTGTGGAACTGCGGACGTGAAACGCAAAGGGCAACCGAAGGAACTTGTGTAGATTTTAGACGGTAAAAGTCTGACAATCCCTCTCGCTCTGTCTAGACTCGGAGTATTTCTTTGACGATTTCCAATACTCAGAAAAAGAGTCATTGTATTTTTGGGTCACTGCAACTCCAATTTCACACTTGACTTTACGTAGCGCGATTTCAAACAAATTGCAGTTGCAGCAGCTTGCACTTGCTGTACGTGAACAATGTCAATGTGTGCGTGCGTTTGCCGGTTTACTGAATCTTCTGTACTTTTTTGTTTTGCACGACGCTAAACCTTTATGTAATCTGTTCAATGCTTGCGTATTCCGGCAGGCCATACGTCCGGAATTAAATCGGGAGCAGAGTGGAATTTTCGATCATTGTCGAGGCTATGTGAGTCAATTACATGTCCACGTTGTTGTTTAATTTGCTGTGAATTAAGCTGATAATTCAATTTGATTTTGATTGTAATAATTTGAATTTGGAATGGTGTAGTACAATGTGTTTTATTTATATTTAGAACTTAATTTATTCTCAAAATATTTTAAACATATCTTATGACCCCTTTCTTACAATTTTCTTAAACTACGGCATTAGTTCAGAGCATTTAATATTCTAGATGCTTCGAGTATATTAATTTCTATTATACATATTAGGTCTGTACTTATATAGGCATTGATATATAGAACGGAATGATTTTGTTAATTCAAGATGGAATCTAGTGTATTATTGCAATAAGTGCAATATCTATCGGTTAACTTGGCTTTTAGCGTTTTCCTTTGCATAAATGCACTATAAAAAAGAGCCGTATATATGTTTTAATAGACGACTCTTTGTTTATAGTGATTTTTTTGCATGTTAGATTTCGAAAACAAATATAATGTGAATATAATAATATTAAAAATTTGGATTTTCAGAAAATGGTAATTTCGAAAAACTAAATTACTTTTTTTACCCAGATATTTTTTAGGATTTATATCATCGTATATTTTTAAATTTAGAGATTAGTTCCAGGGCAATGACCAGTCCAGTCTTGTATAGGTATTGAATCTGTCTTCTAGCGAGTTTTAAAAACTTCAGAATGGAAAGAATGTATTGGGTAGCATAATTGTTTAAAATGTAACATGTAAGATATTATGACTATTTCTTATTCTGCTATTGTTTGATTTCTTAAAAATATATATATATATATATATATATATATAATAAACTTGTTAGAAAGAACACAGTGCAGTAAAAGTATTTTTTTAAATAAAGAAAACTGAATAACGTTGAGACCTTGTCGTTTGGCCGAAGCCGAGAAGATTTTGTTGAACTTTCGCAGCTTTGGTTTCAATTTTCGATAGAATGCATTGAATCTTACATCACTTCAATATATATTCAGCTGGGACTTCTGTGGCTTTACACAAAGGATTGCAACAATGTAATATGTAAATTAAGGAACCCAAATATTGAAGTGGGTTATAATATTCGTATGAAAGCCAACTGTGCAGGACATATAATAGAGAACAAGAGAATTTTAACAACGAGTATTTTGTATAAATATTAAAAAATATATATAGTAATTTTATAGGACGCATTTTAGAGAGTGTGCGCAGAGAATTTCATGATCTGATTACGCCATCACCTTTCTATCATCAGACGTACAGTGAGTGTCCACTCTTACGTTGTTGACAACTCTACTGTCCGGACTAAGTGCTTTACCTCGTCATTTATACCACGTACATTGAAGGACAGGAAGAATTTGCCTGCTGCAGTCTTCTCGTTCGATTATAATTTAGGTGTTTTCAAGGCTAGAGTAAAAATAGGCTCTTAATAAACTAGTGCGCTTCACCATCAACGATTGCATGCACTGCACTAGTTTATATAAATAAAAAAGTTTTCTGCGCAAGATAAAATAAAAAAATAAAATAAAATGAAGCAATATCTCTAAAACAGATTGCAAATTGTATCCATAATCTTGATAAACACCAAATATTAATCTAAACATTTCACAGTCAACAATGCAAACAATATTCACCAAAGAATTGAATTAAATTAAATGAATAAATGCATTTGCATTCCAGTATTCACAAAGAGAAATTGACCTGAAGGGAATAAATTAAAATTGTTTTATTCTGACGCTCAAAAATGCTGTAAAGTTTGAAATTGGCAGGTGATTGCAAAATGGGCAGTAGTAACGACCTCACAGCGGACTATTGGAATGTTTATTGTGAGGTTCGAAGATCGCTTTATTTGTTTCGGTTTCGTTTGTGTGATTTTAAAAATGGTTTCTGATCTTATTTGAAATAGGTAGGGACTGTTTAGTGTTAAGGTTTAGATGAAACTTGACACACGGGTAAATCATGACCTGTGGAATAGGACACAGGATAATTTTTATGCCAAGAGCGTGTGTGTTCCTTTAGAAATATTTCTACTTTCATGTTAGCGCTGCCAGTGCCTTACTGGCAGCGGCTAGTATTAAAAGCGTCCTCCCTTTTCCTTCGAGGTACATTTTCACACAGCCGCTCTTACGTGATTTAACATCTTTCTCTTTACATTTTGGATACACAGCTATCTTGTGGTTATTATCTAGGCTTCAATAGAAAACAAAACATAAATTTATGTAGGTAATACTAATCTTGTAAAGACCTCTGAAAACCTGGTATTTAACGTAAACTTTGGCCCTCCATAATGTACTCATATATTAAAAACTGGTTATATCTATTTAAACAAAAAAAAAACATAAAAAAGCAAATCAATTGAAGCCTTGCATATTTAATCGAGATTTTGAATGACGACAATTTTTTTGTAAAACATTTGAGGGTTAAAAAAAAAATGCGTATTTCCTGGAACAAGTTTTGTGAAATATTGAGTAAATCACGGAATTACCGAATGCCAACCAAGTTTTCGGACGTTATCTCTCTTTTTTTGCATTGCCTCATGAATCAAAAGCAATGAATGCGTACTATTTAGCCTCCCATTAATATCAAAGCTATGTATCTTTATTTATATTCGGACCCTGGAATTTTAGATCTTGGGTCAAGGGGCCAAAGCTTTCTTGCAGAAGCCTCATAGACACTACGTGGAACATAGTACCAACCGACGATTATTCCTATGCGCTATGCAAGTGCATTCAAGGACAACCCTTGGTTGGTGGGAAACTACGTGTGTGACTTATGGAAAACAAAGGCTATGGTTACGTGAGTCTTAAAGTCGATTGATTATTAAGAATTATGTAGAGACTATGACCTATGGCTGTACAATGTTATTATCTATATATATAAAAGGAGAAATTGACTGACTGACATATCAACGCACAGTCGAAACTACTGGGACTAAAAGCGTGAAATTTTGCACAAGGCTTCCTTTCATGACGTAGGCGAGCACTAAGAGTGAATTTTCCAAAATACATCCCCCGACGGGATGAAACGGGGGTTCAAAGTTTGTATAAAGAAACCTACTTTAACGCAAGCGACGCCGCGGGCAAAAGCTTAGATCTTTTAATTCGATTCCTTTTATTATGTAAAGGATTAGATCTTCGTATGGCCTCGGGAAAATGCCATGTTTTCAGTAATATATTATTATCTTAGACAAAGAATAAAATATCATTTCTGTTAATGATAATATATATCATGTTAGCCAGCGGTTATTAAACTCAATAATATTATAAAAATAAGATTAATAATTATGAGAATATTCTTGGAAGAAAAATAGTTGTTATCAATAGTAGTTTCTCGTCTCTTTGTTATATAAGATGTAGACTATGTAGGTGCTTCATCCCGTGAATGCATTGTCTTCTCAAACAATGTAGAACGGATATGATTACAATCAATAGGTACTAAGCTTTCCGTTCCTATATATTTATATTATCTTACTAAATTTCATCGGTTGATACCACGCCTAGTTACTATGTTATGAATTATAAGAAATTCATATTATTAGGATTTTTTTAAGGGCGACGAGATGCAGTATACCGCGTACATCAAAGGACTGGAACAATTTGCCTGCTACGGTCTTCCCGTTTGATGCTTTACGTATCATGCACTAAAAATTCTGAGCAAGTCGTGGTTATATGAAATCTTTATTCAAGACTAGCTTTTGCCCGCAGCTTCGCCTGAGTTCATAAAATATAGCCTATGTCACTCAGGAATAAAGCAGCTTTCTATCGGCGAAGAAATATTAGCAATCGGACCAGGAGCTTTAAAGATTACCTTCTACGAACAAAGGCTAGCAATGGATAGCTCGCCGTTCAACCGTCCGGTAACCGTTCGGACCGAGCCCAAGTTGTCAAAGGCGCGTACTGTTCCACGCGCTCCTCAAGGAAATTTCAGCAACTGTAGGGACCCAGCAGGGTCGAAGCCTACTGGGGCCAAGGGTCTGATTCTGAAAGGAAGACTCGGCCCTGGTACGAAAGGCAACGAAGGAACAGGAGTGGGTTTTTAGTCAGTAAAACTCTGAGACTATATCCCGCTCCACTTAAGAGCGAGGGATGTCATAAGATGATTTTACCACCGAAAACAAAAAACCTCCTACAAACAAAAAAAAACATAAAAATATTGAGTTAAATTAATAATCAAGAAAATCTTAGTAATTAAGATGAATAACTGTAATAAAACTAACTATAAAGATTTTAAACTTAAATTTATTTGAGCAAGGGATACGACCATTCATTTCCAGACTCATAATTTTCATGGTAGGTATCATAAAATCAAAGCGTGATTTCAGGACATTAATATGAAATAACTTTATTTATAGTAATGCCTGTGATTTTTAATAGCTGGTACACACGTTTTGTTTAAAACCCTTTAGTTATTTATGTTACAATTCCCTTTTATTAAGATTACTAAATCTAAATTAACTAACTAAATTGTATCATAATTCAGCCGAAAAAAGTCCACTGTTGGACATAGGCCTTCCCCAAGCGACGCCACAACGACCGATCCTGTGCGTCTCGCATCCACTGCACTCCTGCGACTCTCACCAGGTCGTCGGTCCACCTTGTGGGAGGCCTTTCAACACTGCGTTTTCCAGTGCGCGGTCGCCACTCACTCTAGAACCTTTCGAACCCATCGACCATCCGTTATACGAGCAATGAGCCCTGCCCACTGCCACTTTAGTTTGGCGTTTGACTATGTCGGCGACCTGAGTTCTCCTTTAGAACTTTATCAATTAATAAATTTATCAACCATTTTCTATGGATTTTATTTTGACTGGGCTGTTGCTCTAGTGGTTAGTAGTCCTGATTGCTATGCCGGAGGTCCTGGGTTTAATTCTACCCAAGAGAAATGTTCATGTGATGAGCACGATCAGTTTTTCTGTGTCTGGGAGTAATTCGACACCCGCAACGAACAAGGTTGTAATATTAATCAGTCGGTTTTTAAAATGAACCTAAAAGTAATAGTGTCATGTTTCAATTTTGTTTCGACTATAATCAGAGGTAACGCCATGTTCGATGTGGGCGTCGAATTTGTCTATAATATGTATGTATTTAGAAATATATAAATATGTTTATCTGTTGCCTAGTACTCATAGCACAAGCTTGAATATTAGTGTAGATACACTAATATAAAGAGGTAAACATTTTTTTTTGTTTGTAGCAGATAATCTCTGAAAGTACTGGTCCGATTGCTAACATTTTTTCAAAGCTGCTTTATAGGAATAAAGACACATACCCGCCCGTGTACATAAAATATAGCCTATATCACTCAGGAGAGTGATATAGGCTATATTTTATGTACACGGGTGAAGCTGCGGGCAAAAGGTAGTCTTTAATAAAGGTATCATATACCCACGCTTGCTCAAAATTGTTAGTGTACGATACGTAAAGCATCGAACGGGAAGACCGTAGCAGGCAAATTGTTCCAGCCCTTTGATGTACGCAGTATAAAGGACGAAGCGAAACGCTTAGTATTGACTATGTGTCCTATTCTCCAGAGCCGTCAGGTTGTGTGTTTGCGACTGAGTACTCCATCTCATTAAACCCTTCAATCCCCATAGGTGACAGAAGAGCTGACGAGATGGAGTACTTGGTCGTGGATATGTGACCCTGGTGGAATAAACGTGAAAGTGTTTGTCGAATATAACCGACGTAGGGGGTTATAAAGTTCTTATTTTTTATTGTACGCACAATTTTATAGACAATAAAAATTGGACCGTTGATGTACACAGGTGAGCTTAACCTACAACTGGGCTTTCTTACAGAAAACCATATGAGTAAGAAAAAATTTTTACATTTGAGGAACTTTAAATGTACAACTAAAATTAAAGATAAATTAAATCTAACTTAAAACTAAAAATATACTAAACGGATAACGGTACAGCACAGAATACATAAACATAATATAGACAATAAATAAATACCTATAAACATACATATTTATGGGTTATGTTGATAAAAAATGTTCCTTAATTCTTCCCCTGAAAACCTCCAATGAAGCGCTAGCTCTCAATGTATGTGGAAGAGAAATCCAGAGGCGCACAGCACGAACGGTAAAACTTACTCTTCAAGTCACTACAGTGGATGTAGTGACTTGAAGAGTAGGGAGGAAAACGAAGGAGAAGAGGGATGATGAGTGACAAAGTTTTCCTCTCGGAACAAGATACTCAAAGGGTTCCCGAAGATACAAGGTTAATGAAGAGTGAAACCTTTTTCTTTGTTTATTTTGAATAGTTTTTTTTTTCTATTTTGGTTACCTCTCGAATCCTAATTAGTTAGTCTTTGAAATAATCATTGTTTAGAATTTACAAAAGATTTCTTTGATGAAAAGGTAACCAGTGAGTCTAAAAGTTTTTAATTTAAGTATTCAATGTTAAGGTTTGTATGCTTTCAGGTGCAAATCTGGTAGAAACATTAAAATATCAGAATAATTTTAATACAGAAATTATGATAGCTACAATAGGTAACTACTTAATTTATGTTTACTGCACATATTTTGCGGGTTCAAACCCAGCCAGTTGCATTACTTTGTATAATTTATTTCATCACCACTGCTCTCAACGGTGAAGGAAAACATCGTGAGGAAACTGGCATGTCCTAGAACCAAAAAAAAAAAACCGTACTGCGTCCGCGTGGTGGATTACGGCCCGTTCCCTCTCCTAGAGAGGAGGCCTGAGTCCCAATAGTGGGAACATTATAAGGCCGACTATGCTATGCTATGCTATGCACATTTTTCACATTTTTAAAAGATGAATGTGCAAATACTTGCATATTAATCAAACTCCGAAACAATAGAAATTTTTTAACTTATTTACTACCGCTAATGGCTTCAACCATATGAATTATTCCAAGGGAACATATTCTCGGCATAAAAAGTTTCATAAGTCATTCAATAGTTCGTTCGGCTGTCCAAGCGTGAAAGAATAAAAACCAAACATATATATAAACAAACCTTTAATATTGGTGTGATAACACAGAATTAAGAACATTCCCCCTTCGTCAAAAATAAGCTTTTGTTTTCTCCTCCGTCCTTCCATTTATATAAATACCACGTCGCTACTCGGCCATAACTCTGACCAGGTGAGAGTACTACGACCTGCCAACGCCATTATGATTGTGAGAGACAGAGACGGAGCTATACGGGACACATAGCACTATCCCTTTTTTACAACGGAATGATGACAGCAAAGGTAATAGGGAGGTAGGTCCTTATTACTTGCTACGTAATAACTCTCGACTATGCCTGCTTCGGACGCCATTGGCATTGTTCGCACCTGTAGATATTCTGAAGAATAGTTTGTGAATTAATGGGATTATTTCCAGGTTGCGTATGGAATTATTTATACAGGTCTATACCAGCCAGCAGTATATGTGTCACATAGTATTCAAATTCCCGTGCTTACGTGGCATTTTCTTTTTCTTTGTTTGTTTTATTAGTGTCTTTCTAGACACTAATAAAACAAACAAAGAAAAAGAATTGCAAACAAAGAGAAAGCTGTAATTGAATGACTAATTAAGCAAAAGGTATTTCAAAGACACATCAGAAGTATAGCGTATTTTTCTTAAGAATCTATTGACAGTATCTTGCCAAGTAATTTCTTAGCAAATAGATTATAAAAAACTATGTAGTGGGATGTAATTGCCTCTTTTCTTCCTAGAAGAGTGGACTTAATAACGTTATTTTAAACTTTCTTTTGTATCTATAAAATGGTCAGTAATTTCGAGACAATTCTGATGGCAATAAATTCCATCATCCATAATAATATTATAAATCTGAAAGTAACTCTGTCTGTCTTTTGCGCTTTCACGATAAAACTAACAAATCCATTCTGATGACTTTTGATATGGAGTCAACTTGGACACAAGGAAGAACATGTGCTACTTTTTATCTGCCTTCGACTTTGACTTTGTATAGCATAGTATACTCGGCCTTATAATGTTCCCACTGTTGGGACTCAGGCCTCCTCTCTAGGAGAGGGAATGGGCCATAATCCACCACGCGGGCCCAGTGCGGGTTGGTGGATGTCACATGTCTTCGAATTGTTGGTTCTTGGACATGCCGGTTTCCTCACGATGTTTTCCTTCATCGTTTTGAGAGCAGTGGTGATAAAATAAATTACACAAATTAATGTGCCTGGTTGGTTTTCAACCCGCGACCTACAACACGTAAGTTACCACTCGGCCACTATTGCACTCAAAACGGCTTTGACTTTGTGTCTGCAATAATTGACATTCACTCGAAAGAAGTAGCAAGCTAAAGCTAGTATAGGAACCAAAAATACAGGACCTAGGAGCGTAAAATTTTGCACAAGGTTTCCTATTATGACGTAGGCGAGCACTAAGAGAGGATTTTTGTAAATTCACCCATTAAAGACTGCCTAAGGGTATAAAACAGGGGTCTATAGTCAATATAGAGAAGCCTACTTTACGTGGGTGAAACCTTATATAAGCCTAGTATAATAATATAGATTTTAATAATACAAGTTTATTAGTAACAATAATAGCCTTTCATGTAAAGGCATAAACGGTTAATAAAGGTAATTTTAATTACTACCTATTAGCACTACAAACTAGTTGCGAAACCCATTGTTAAACATTATCAGCTTATAACCGATAATATAGAATTTAATGGGCATCATAATTAACCTATTAATGACTTGACACTGTATATCTAAGCTTCCTTCATCGGAGGATCAGCAGAATGAGGCTATAATCACTTTGATATTCACGGAGATGAGTTCAAAGGAAATTGTCAGACGGTTGGGCTAAATTCGAGTTGATATTAATTTAGTTTGTGACTAAGATTGGTTCTTTACTTGCGTCACAATAGCGTGTTGGTACTTCACTAAACATTATATTTTGATACATTAAAACTGTGAATTGCGTCCACGAGAAATGTCAAAAAAAAAAATGAGCAACAAAAATTGTTTCTAATATTATTTTTGTAAGCCAGGCATTTTTAACATATCCACTTACGAAATTACAAACGTGCCTATCTAAGTTGAACTCAACGCAAAAGTACCTATCTAAGTTGCAGATAAAATATCAAATATAAAACATAATCTCTCTGTATGTCTATATAAACGCGATAAACTCAAAACTACTGAACAGATTTTCATGTTGTTTTCACCAATAAACAGATTGATTCATGAGAACGGTTTAAGCGAATAATACTTGCATGATACAGTTGAAAAAAGCCGAGAATTTATAAGATTTCTAACACCCATTTCAAGATAGAATTGGGCTATTATATTCATAAAGAAATACTTTATCTCCAAAGAGACGCAGACCACAGACAACCTGGACAAAAAAACTAGTCCAACATCTATCCAGTGTGTCGTGATTTAGTTAACAAAGCGAACCTTTTCTTTTTATATTTTTTTAGACTGTGACACGACATGACTTTACCGGTGTCCGACATAAATCAGCGCCTACGATTTATGTAAGTTGGCATGTGACGTCACTTCGCGTAAACTTCGTATGTGAATACGTGTTTTGACAGTCCCTGCTGCGTGGAATTACGCCTATTCGTATTAAGTTTATTTGAGTGAGATGAATATAGTGATTATTGTAAAAAAAATCTTGAATCTTAAGACCCTAATGACATTTTAAATAGACAACTTCGGCATCCTTGTTCAGAGGAACTGAAAGTCTTCATAACTTTAACTTATTAAGTGATGGAGAACAGTTATTAGTTTAACTTTCAACATTGCATTTTTCAGTACGCGGTCGGCGTTTCTGAACCTTTCGGCATCATTTCCACGAGCAATGCATGTGTCAGGGACCTCTAAAATTCTGCTATTTTGCTAAAATTTTACGCGGACTCTGTCCTTACATAATATACTCATGTCCCTATATACCTTACACGTGAAACCTAAATTCTAAATGACAATGAACGTTAAACAAGAAATTACCTATAAGGTTTTGAAAAATCACGTATTTTCTACAAGTTTCATAAAATATTAGGTCACTAGGCTATCACTCCTCTCTTTTGTTATTTGTAATTTATTTTGTTACTTAAAAAAACAAGAAACGTTACTGAATTAGGAATTACTCTTGTATCGTAGGCGCATTCACAAATAAGTGAACAAACATACACAAGATGCAGCCGCCATTCGCCCTTGTACTTTTGTGTTGCATGAAGTTTTAATAAATAAAAACAAAGGAACATTATCTGTAGGCTAAAAATTTTGTGGGCGTGTATATAATATTTGAAGTAAGCGTGTACGGAAAGAAATCAAATGCGTTTTAACTTTGGATATTTATTAAGTCACTAAATGTATTACATCGGAGGTATTTTTGTAAGCGCGTCTATAGGTAGTCGGTGTTACGGGCAAACTAATCGCCGGCGGGAGTTGCGCACACTGCTGGGATACAAATGCTGCGTCAGCACCGCTACACCATTCCTACCATTTAAAAAAAAAAAATGTTTCTTTTTTTCAATATAATTCCAACATTCTAAAATCGAAATTATTGGCTCCATGCGGAGATAGAACATGCGACTCGCAGCGTGGCAGCCAATCGCTCTGCCATTGCGACAACCATGCCGTCGAATTGGCTAAAAATTCCGTCGTTTCTTATTCGTTTTCTCGATTAGACAATAATATTATCTAAAGCGTCTCCTGAATTACTTCTCATTTAAAATGTTACAAAGAAAAACATCTTAACGATCTTTAACTTAATCTTTCGCCTTATCAACTCTTTGCTAAGCCATTGCGACGCGATGTCGTAAAAGGGTTTTGCAGTTTCGCTACGGAACTCCTTTTATTGGCAAAGGAGTTAGCCGACTGATGGGATTAATTGCTATAGGATAATAGTGAGAGCTTTTCCAATTGGACCTAGGGTTTTGTTTCGTTTTTTTGAATTGTTTGCTCGGGGAGATTAGGTTTACTGTTTGTATTGTTACTCTAGCTAGCCTTTTCTTTGGCTACCAGTCTTACCGGAAGCACTTGAGTACCATGGGTATTTTGTAGTTTTCCGTGTGATTAGAACATATTAACAAATCGAAATCAAATGCCGGGCAGTTGCCTGATCTAGACGTAACATCCGTCTGGTTAGAGCATCCTACCTTTTCATTAGAGTTCTGCGGGACTTTACACCTTATTCCTCCTGCCTCTAAAAGAGGAAAAAAATCTAAAACTAAAGTATCAAATAAACCTACACATACCTTTAATTTGAATTTAAAAATATATATATTTACATTAGCGGTCCCGACAGATATTGTCATTTACGAAGACTGAATTTTCGTCAGAGTAAAAAATTGAGAACCCGATCGCAGCACTTTTTACCGGGTCCAATTGTATTTTCAAACCATCCAGGGACCCATGGGTTGTGCAAAAGAGAACCCCGGGGTCCGAAAGCAAAGAAGGAACTTATGAGTGGGCTTTAGTCAGTAAAAGAAAAACCATCCAGGGTTCCACTCAAATATATAAACAAAATTTCATCCAAATCGGTCAAGCCACTTAGCAGAAATTACGTGACAAACACCCATACAGAAAAAACAATATTTATAAAGATATTCAATTTCTCTTCTTACAATGTTGTAGTTACCACAACCTTGTAGTAATATCTACAGTTTCCTTAACTACAAACTAGCTCCCAACACTGTATGCAACTTTAACTACAGTTTTAAACGTTATTATTGCCTGTTCACTAGGCAAAGAATTTAACCTACATACACTAACGATGTTCCTTTTAATTAAATTAAAAATTTAAATGTTTTCTCCAAGCGAACCTTTTGTGGCGGAATATTGTTTCCTCACGAAGCTCTGTTGGCAGTTACTTTGTTGTTTGTAAATACTTCTTGGATTTCTTAGTTCTTGGTCGGAAAGTTTATTCATTATAGTGGAAATATGCTGAGTAATGGGTGCATGACGTTTTGGTAAAATTAGAGAAGAAATCAGAATCAGAACAATTTATTTGTAAACATAAGTTAGATTACAACAGAGTGTGAGGGGTTAAAAATAAGTAGATCCTCTATTTACCCAGAGGCGTACAAATATATATAATTAAAATTATCAGTTTCCATTTAACTTCTGAGGGTATGTTAACTTTCACATAATTAATAAATTTAAAATTAATATTAGACGGCACATTATAACAAATTAAATTAAATTATATCAGTTTTACTAAATATCACATAGATTAAGTTACATGTCATATTGATACTAATGTCAAATACAATTTAGAACCATTAAAATAGGTCAACTTTTATATAAAGTTAATAAGTCAGAAATAAATAGAAAGATATGTTCTTTATTGTCCACCAATAATAAAATTGGCGGTCTTAAATAAGTCAGAAATAAAATCTTTTAGGCATTGTTCAGACCAAACGTATTTTCGGCCGCTGACTGTGGGCGGTTACTCTGTTTATCACTTTTCCATACTTCTCGTTCACACCGAATCGACAATACGCTATTACGTAGTGCGCTGTTGCTGACTCTCGGTGGTCGATTATCGTACTACGCGTAGCAAGTCTATTCTTTTGTTCACACAAGTAACGCATTCTACACTATAGCGTACTGTCGGCTTGGTGAGAACGCATACTGCAGACTGAGTCCACGTTCACACTGGGGCTGACAGTAAGTATACTATGTTTGGTGTGAACGATGCCTTAGTCTAAGGTTAATTTTCAGTTCCATCAGCTCTGTTAGTAAAGCAAACTTAGGCATTGTTTTAAAATATTTTTATTGAGGTAAAAATCCCACACTCCTCGGATTTATCCCTAAAGTCCGGACTCCTTTTGAAGGTTTCTCCTCAAAACAATAAAAAAGGCATTTTTTTTTCAAGGTGGGAAATCATCGTATGTGGCTCTAGCGGGCATCGGGCTACGGCCTTGTTAACATCTCTTTCAAGAACACAAGGAACACGGGAATAGCGAGTGAGACGAATTTAATGATGCCATCATTTTCACTCCTCTGGTTGTTATTGTACAACAGCCTTTATTTGAGCCGATTCAAGATGTTTTTTCTTATTTCCACCCTATTATATAAATCCATGCTTTGTCAATCTGTGCTGAAAAGACAAATCATTGAAAATCAAAGAACAATCCAGAAAAAAAAAATACCTATTACATTTGTGATTTACGTTCGCAATTACACTGCGAGACAGAAAAGTTGAGCCACTGTAAAACAAATTACTTTCCGATATCGACGTCAAACAGAAAAAGTGTAAGCTTCTTACGTTACGTCACATAAAATAAAGTAAACAATTCATCGTTCTTGTCTGCCGTATTTAGGTAAAAGGGATGGCTGATTGCGGAAAATGCCCCGTTGAATAAATAATGGGTCATAATTAGCGGGCACTCGGCAGATTCGGACGGGTGAGAGGTCGTTTCTTCAGGCGTCCTGAATTAGTAGTAAATGGGCTTTCTTTATAAGTCTTAATAGATCATGAATGGGTAAGGTTTCATTTGTAGATACTTTTATTTGAATGGATGAGATTAAAATACTTAGTGCTTGAAGTGAACGTCCAATGATAATTGTGATTGTTTTAACAGATTTTTTTACGAGTATTTTTAGTTTTAAACGAGATATTAGTAAGTAGATAACAAATATAAATTTAAATAAACTTAAATATTGACTAACAATTTAATAATAATAATATTATTTTATTATTATTATTTTTTTTTATTTTTTTATTATTCCATTTATTTATTTTTTACACATATTTATTACATTTTTAAATATTTCTTTAAAAAACATATTAAAAAAAACATTTAAAAATACAAAAAGTAGTTGTCCGCCGGTGTCGGGAACAGGGTCCAAGCTACCGGTGGTTAGGGCTCCAGAGACAGGAACCTCCTCACAATGCGAGCCGTATCGAGGAGGCCTTCTATTTAATATTATTATTAAATATGAACTAACTATTTAAACTGAACTTAACTATGTACATATCATATAAGTATAAAATAGAATACACTCAAGCGTTGAAATATTTGTCCACATTGCTGTCATGCGAAAACATACTTAGAAAACTGGTATTATTGCCACGTTGAATATCGGCAATGCTAATTCTAAGGTTAATTGATAATAACCTGGCCCTTTGATCACGCTGTGTCGATCAGTTGTTAAAAAATTTCCTTGAAAAGGAAACGCGCACTCGGACCTTATGACCCAATCAATTCTTGTATTGTCATTCCAAAAGAAGTAGGTACAGTCACGAGCAATAAGATATAAACATTGTCACTTTTTTAGCTACCTTAATTTCTGTTATTCAAGAAATAAATGTACGACACATAGTTTTTACCCACTATCAAATAAGTAATTTAGAACCGATTGTCGTACACATATTTCTCGAATGGCAGAAGTAAAAATAGATAGAAAATGTGGCAAGGTATATATTTTTAACCGACTCACAAAAAAAAAAGGTGCTTATCAATTTGGTTGTATTTTTTTTTGTTTATTACCTCAGAATTCCGTCGTTTATGGACCGATATACAAAATTTTTTTTTTCCCCCAAGGATATGCTTCCAGATTGGTTCTATTTTTTTCAAAATCCAGTCTGATCATGGAATCCATGATGAATTGAGGGAACTCCTCAAATATTATAGGCAACTATATAGTTATTTTGGTATTTTCATGGAGGATTTAAGCATTTACACTCAAAAAGTAACATTTGATGAAGTGGAACTACCGAGAAACACCGACCGACTGACTGTATTTACGTGAGGATCTTACCGGGTATACCTGTTTTCAGCTAACACCAATAGCAAAAGCCGTGAGTTTATTGTTTGTACGTATATCACTATAAGTAGTATCATACAGTGAAGTTCTCAACATTCAGTCGCATTATGTAAGATTTTTTGAACGTAGATTTTATAGTCAGCATTAATTTGGTAGTTAAACCTTTAACGCAATTTCGAAATCCGCCGTTGTATAAAACCTTCTGAGTTAAGAAACATCGCTTTTTAACTGAAATATTTACTAAAAAAACGGGTATTTGTAAGAGATTGGGTGCTCAGTTGTACAACGATACGGGGTGCGATAAAGAGCTTCAGATAAAAATCGTTCAGTTCACTCTTTCCGAATTAGTAGCTCGATTTTATTTTTCGTCTAGGGACACACTGGCAAAAATTTCATTGCGTAATATGGCGCAGTATACGCTTCGGCGTATTTAGAAACTAGCTGATATCACGCACTGTTTGCGTGTTTTTTAAATCGTGCGGATTTCATCACGCATGCGGAATTGCGGAATTGCTCCGCATGCGTAAACGTCCCGCAAACGTCCTATTCATGCAAGTATTGCGTGGAATGTAGTAATGTATGCGTGGAATACGCACTTGGGATGCGGGGCGTGATATCAGGCAGCAGCCCCGCATGCGGAGCAATTCCGCATGCGTGATGAAATTCGCACGATGTTAAAAATGCCTTTTTTGTTGCTACTTGTCTTTTTTCTGAAGTTGTAAAATCGTCAAATGGATGGAAGGGGAAGGGATGAAGCGAAAGGGAGTTTCAGACTTGTACTGACTGAAACCTACCCGTGTTCTTTCAGTTACCCTTTCCATTCCAGGGCTAGAGTGACCCTTTGAAACAATCCCGCAGCCTAAAGTGACATTCTTCTAGTAATAACTATGGTTAAAAATAGATACATGCAAAAAATAAAAATATAATTGATTGATGATTGGATAGATTGAGCATTATATATTTTTCCTTTTTAATTGTCATTTAATTTTTTTATTGGCTTTAAAAATATATGTATGTAAGTACTAGCTTTGGCCCGCGACTTCGCCCGCATTCATTAAATATAAGAATAAAGCAGATTTCTATCGGTGAACAAGACTTAGCCATCGGACTAGTACTTTCAGAGATTACCTCCTTCAAAAAAACAAAACACAAAAAAACTAATTAAGTGGACGACAAAATATAGCAAGAGCTTGCATACAAATAAATGATTTTAATTCTATTATTAGTTTGTCGAGATGCCCAATAACTGAGTTCCAATAAATTTAACTTTCACGCCAAAACATAACGTAATTATACCTGATGTGTTGTTGTGAATTAAAAAGTATTATTACTGACGTAAGTACGCCGAATTTCTGTCCCGCAATTTCAGCTGATGTGTCGCTTGCACTGAGGTTCAAATAAATTGGTTTTATGGAGGTCGATTTGTTGCCCGCTGTGTTCATTCCATCGTCAGCGTTCTTCAGGGATCCGACGCTCGACGATGCCAACACTGTTCTCGTAATACCAACGATGCATTAAAGGTATTTTCCTTCGGTGAAATTACCTTTTGGTGCCTTTATCGGGAGCCGTTATTAAGGAAGTCTACGTTTGGAAAGATTTTGTGCAGATTTAAGGAAATTAAATGTTTTAGAACACGTGAATAAACAGCATATTAGCCTTATAATCTTCCCACTGCTGAGAATCAGAACTCTCGTCTATGAGAGGGAATCACCTGTAATCTGCCACACGGGCCCAGTGTGGCAAGGTGGATAATCTAATTGTAGTTTCTACTTGTACTATTACCGACTGAATCCAGTTTTCCATAGCTTTTCATGGCAATGGCACCTTCAAACAATCTTGCAAGGCATTGGCCACATGACCCTTCGATAGCGCATGACAATTTTTTTTTTAAAGGTAATAAAGTAGTGCTTGTCTGCGATCCCACCTGATAGTAAGCAGTGATGCAATCGTTGATGGTGATGCTTACTAGTTTATTAAGAGCCTATTCACTCAAGCCTTCTAAATTATAATCGGACGGGAAGACTGATCTCTCAAACATTTTAAACGTTTCTCATTCGTCTTTCAAGAAATTTCTCTGACATTACCAGGATACAATACAATTGCTATTATACAAACGACGTGACGTATATCCTCTGAATTCCTTCAGAGAGCGATCTTCAGTGTGCGTCCTGAATCCTTATTATACATGTCCTTTACTCCAATTGTGTCAGCTTATGTATTACGACAATGTGCCCTATATTTGGTCCGTCTTATATTCGGATGATTCAAATAGCTCTCCCATTTGGGTAGTCTTCGAAGACATCATACAATATTTGTTTGATGGTAGATGAACTGTGAAGACGTGATGGCACGACGTTGCCATTGCGTCGACACGTTTTTATAGTACTGTATGTAAGTTATAAGCAGTCGTACACCAAACGTATAATGACGAATATGGTTCTATGAAGCTACGTGTCCGTTGAAGGTATACCTCTTTCAAACGTTCCTCAGCTCAAGTTAGCCTGTAAACTGTGTACAATCTTGAGGTTTGATTCGATACCTTTCCAAGAAAATGTTTACTTGTTTACGGTTGAGTGCACCCTTTGTGCGAGATCGTAGATGCCCGATGGCTGCCGGTAACTTGTTGTTTTCACTTGAATTAATACGATATTGTTGCATATTCAGCTGTTTAGTTTAGTCTTTAGTTCTGGAGATGGTCCAGTATTTCTACTTATCTTGGTGCTTGCGACTTTGTTTGCTTCAGATTCGCAAAACATCATAATACAGTTTGGCCACAATTTCAAAAAAAAAATTTTTCATGTGTAGAAATCTAATAAATAAAGGTAATCCTAATTACTCCTTATAAAATGCTAACTATCAATTAGTGAAAATTCTGTAAAAATCTGTCCAGCCGTTTCGGAGATTGACTAGAAGAAAAATACAGGCAGATACATAAACCGATAAACAGACAGAAAAATATTAAAAATTGCATTTTTGTTTTAAACATTTAATAAAAAAAAAAAAAATGATACAAATGTACACTTCAATTACACTTTATTTATACGTATAGAAGCTAGACATTAATTATACTAAATATTTAAGTAGATATATACTCTGTATTGTATATCATACACATTACAGTAGAAGTTAAAAATTAATGCAGTGTTACTGTGTGTTACGATGTTTATTAGATTTCATGGTTATAAATACAGCAATATTACAGAAAATATCATCATCATTTCAGCGGAAAGCCGTCTACTGCTGGACATAGGGCATATGCTCCAAGACGTGTCACCACAACAAATAGTCCTGTGTCTCGCGTATCCGTTGCATTTTCGCGACTCTCACCAGATCCTTCCAGCGAAACTAACCAAAAAATTTCTTTCTTTTTTTTTCGTTCCGTACCTGCCTGACTTTTTAACAATCATTTTTGCTGTAAGAAACTCATTTTGCTCATTTTGCCCTTGTCCCAAAGTTTCTGATCAATGAATCTGCTTTGTAATCCCTAACTGGCTCGTTATTGGTAGGTTAATTCGACAACACACTAATTTGACGACGATGAAATTGAATGGGCTTTCAGAATTCGGGGGTCAGTGAGCTGAATAATGACAAATTCGCTGATTTTGGTATTGTAGTACCCACGACAATACAATCAATCAATCTAGAATACAATGTCCCTGAGTTACAATCTCGATAAGTCATTGTTACCGGACAAAAGTTGTTGAGTTAGTTTCTATTTTTTTCACAATATTTGTGGCCATTATTTTTCTAAAGTTATATGTAAAGGTTTGACTTATTTTTATGATTATGTTTTAAAAAAAAATTCAAAGTTCAAAATTCATTTATTGGTGTGATTTTTGGTTAGGAAGTTAGTGATAGTATGACGGTTGACAGGATAGAATGGAAGAAAAAAACGTATTGCGCCGACCCCAAATAAGATGGGACAAGGGCAGGAAGATGATGATGATGATGATGGTGTGATTTTTGGTACATTTTAAATGAGATCTTAATAATAAATTTATTATCCTCAAAAATCTACATTAAAAGAGTAAACTCTTTCTCGTTTCTTTTTTTAGCATTTGGTTTTAAAATTAAACGGGGCCATGATATTTAAGTATTTTTTTCCTAGCTCGATCACAATCCCTTAGGCTTATTCCTAATTACGTCTTTTAACTTGTAAATAAAATAAGAATAAAAATGTTTATTTGACACAATTATTGTTAACATATACATACAGTCGGACAGTTTCACAGTACATCTGTTGCTAACCACCAAACTAGGCTAAAGGCCTGTATTATGGTGGTTAGTCGTTCAGTCATGAAGTTCAGCTAGGAAATACATACTCAGAAGGTGTCGCTATAATGTCACATCAACACCACTAAGAAGTACTCATGACTCTTAAAATGTGTAATCTTTGTTGCTAATCAATATAATAAGTACAGCACTACTAAGTGCCTACGTAGTCCTTGAAAGTGCAAGTATCAACCATAATATATATCATCATAACTTAAGCCCAAACGCATCCACTCCAGGAGAAATAGGCCTCCCATCAAATATTACCATATCGACCAGTCCTTTACTATCACATCCAGTGTATTCTCGCGGCCTTTACAGGGTTAATGTTCTACTTGGATGAGGCAATAATATTAAGGAAATAAAATAACTTAAAAGTTCATCTCAAAATGTCAAAGCATAACGGTTATAATCACAAAGTAAAAAAGAAGAAAAGTACAGAAGGCGCCAAGCGTGCCCGTATCGCAAGGATTACCGCCTCAGCATTTGTTGGGCGTCAGACACCCAACGCTGGTTTTCGTACGAACGAGACAAACAAAATATATACATTAACTAAATATTGATATTTGCGATACTTGATAATTTCAATCAATCGTTCAAATAGTTTATTGGCATACACAATTAATTTACACAGCAAAATTTGAAACCCATACTTCTGAGCTAAGTAGAAACCTGAGTTACAGAAGTCAGTATCTTCTGTCATTAGAGTTGCTTAAATATAATCGAAGTGACTTTTCGATAATTTTTTTTCAATAAATTTTATTAAAATACGTACCTAAATTGTTTATAAATAAAAGCGTACTACAATACCCAGTCACTGAAATTTCAAATAACTTAGTCACTCATCTCAAAAGCAATAACATTGCAAATACCACAATGATTGCATTGTTTATATAAACAGAAATCCACTCATATATCAGAAAACGTAATTTGCCAACTATTCCATAACAATAACATGAAATATTATTACGTGGCTTTCACGACCAGACAGGTCTATTCTCCATTCGAAATGAGCTCTATACAAAAGAATATTCACGATATTATTGTATAGATCCCATTCAAAAAGGTTTTTGTCTCCAATATATAGTGGAAGTAGTGGAAGAGGGTCTGTGGTCTCGATTGTGTACTTAAAATTATGAATAGGAAATGATTTCGACTTTTAGTTGGAGTGTAATACGTATTGTAGGATTGTATTTTTATGTCGGTGTTTGTTTTTTAGGTGGGTAATTATACTATGACTTTTCTCGCTCTAGGGTGAAGCGAGAGGTCGTGTCAGACTATTACGGACTAAAAACCCATTTGTGTCCTTCAGTCATCTTTTGTGTTCTGCAGCAGGCATCGTTTTGCCGACATCTATTTGAGGCGCATATGAAATATGACGCACCGTAGACCACTCGGGCTCAGTTCTTACCGGACGGCAAGATGGCGAGCTACCCTATGCTCGTCGTCCACATATTGTAGGGTTGTGTTTTTAGTTTTGGAGTAGGTAATGATGTTAATGTTTTAATTTGTTGTATAGGAACTTATAACTTTTGTACAGTTAAGAGTAAAACTAAGCTATTAACAGCTTAGTTTTACTCTTAATTCATTAATTAGCTTCAAACTTAACCAAACATGATAGTGTACTAACTGTACATATTACGTATTCTCGCTCTTAGGTACAGCGTCTTGTGTAACATTTTAGTGATCTTATCTTAACAAAGTTTATGTACGAGTAAATAAGCTAAGGTGAAATCTAGGGATTTCGGTAACTGTAACTTTTGGTAAACGATAGTCTACTTAGACTGAATGTACCTATATGAAAATACTATGACGGATACCACTCCCACTTCATCACCATCATCATTTGCCGAAAAACATCCACTGTTGGACATAGGGCTCTCTCAAGCGTCGCCATAGCGACCCTTCACCAGGTAATTAGTCCATCTTGTGGGAGACCTTTCAACGCGTGTTCCAGTTCGTGGTCGCTACTCCAGAATCCTTAGTCCTCTGTTCTCTCATCTGTTCTGCGATCAATGTGCTTTGCCCACTGTCACTTAAGTTTGGCGATTCTTCAGGCTATGTCGATAACCAGACTTAATCAGAACCTTCTTTTTGTCTTTAACTGCCAAATGTGGTCAGCACAATGACCACACATGGCTTCTTTAGACACATGAATAGTAAATATTTTTTTCATTTACATAAAATATAATAGATATTGTCAGGTCTTGGTTCATTAAACCCATCCAGGTCATTGTCTTTTTATTGTGTCTCTAATTATGCTACTCAAAAGGTTAAACACAAAACTTGATACTCATATTAAGCTTATTATATTTAGCATACGAAAAGAGACAAGACGAGTCGTGAAACATTCCAACCTTTATTAGAAAACAATGTTGCACAGAAAATATGTAGTAACATTAGGGATTTGGGGCATTTTCGTCATGTTCTCGTCGACGATAAAGATCTCTCATTCCGCATTCGTCGGTCTCCTGACACTTTAATCATGTCGGGCCCATACAAACATGGTGGGGAAAAATAAAAATAATCTTGGGTTTTTTGGCTCACTGTTTTTTCTTTATTCCCATGAAGGAAGTTTCTCAGCTGGTAACATCACTAGATACTTCAAAAATAGGTTTCTTTGGATAAAAGCAACCAAACATCAAACAACAAGCAACAAACAAAAAAAAAAAGTAAGCAAACATCAAGCGTCATCAAGCATTTAAAGTACAAAATAAGCAAGTCGTTGGCACACAAACTGTTCTTGACAGAAATTAAAACTAATAAGTTATGTTATCCAACAAGATGCAAGACATTATTACCTGAATCCCGGTTCATACAGGTATTTTGAGCACAAATTCCCGGGTACTTTGGTTCAGAATTTAGTACATAAGCATCCCAAATTCCAACAAATACATGCACAATATACAATACACCAACAATATCCTGCAACCTAAGTTTATACTTACATTTAAATGACCGCTACTTACACCGAAGTGATAAATAAAACATTTTATTTCTAAATGTGGACGTAACAAATGAGCGCTATTTGTTTCCTAAACACGTGTCGCCGCGAATTTCGTTATTTAAAGGTGTGTAACATTAGTTTTGTGAGGTGAAAAATAAGTAGCATTATTAACACTGAATACAAACAGAGAACGCTTCAATTTAAACCACAAGGGCTGAATTTAATCCAGTGTTGGCGGTTTGAAGGAATCATTTTTGTTTTGTAACTTTTTTTCGGAGAATATTAACATAAGTTTATTTCAATGTGAATTTCGGTTGTATCTGTCAGATGCAGACTTCGTAAGGTATACTTCGGGCCATTAGGACGTTGTGAGCTCATATTATGAGAGATAGGTTGACAAATACAGGGCCAGGGACTCATGAATTATTTCGGTCGGATCTGCGTCGTAATTACAAGATGAAATGGTGTGTGAGGGATATTCGGGCTACCGAGTCGGTCATAAAGGAAATTCACTGTGTTCAATCAGTGTATAGCTATGAGTATGTATGATAATGCTAGCCCCTTATGATACCTTTGTAATTTTCATCGTGTGATAGTAAAATTAAGTAGTCAAATCCTTATAGATATATTCCATCCTGAAGTGTGCGTAGAGATCTGTTAGACTCTCACTGTTTAGACAGTACCATAGGATGTTCTACAGCTATTTTTGGCTAGGGCACTGGAATGTTTAAGCATTTTGACACGCTTTCCCAACAAGGTGTAGCAGAACTTCTTTTAGTTCATAATTAAAACTACTTAGTGTAGCGTTAATAAAAAAACATTGTATCATAAGTCATGTCACTTCCCTTGTAAATTTTCACCTTCAAATATTTTTCGTATTCATTTATTCATCCATATCTCCTCCAAAACTCACTTCACTGGTGACCTCCAAAAAAAAAAACACGATGAGTCAACAAGGGAACGAGGAAAAAGGAGCAGTATTGGCCTGCTGGTTGACCCCAATGCTTTTGTGATTCCTTTTAACTTCAAACTAACACATAGAAATCATAATTTACCAAGTTAACTTTCCAAATCACAGCTGCTCAATTTCATCTCAAATATTCCACACACTAATTTAACTTGTGTTACGAGCGAGCATTTAGGATTAATGTCACGTAAACACGAACCATCGCTGCGGTGTAATTGCTGCCACAGATATTGCAAGTAAATGGATATGTGCTGCACTAAAATGTTTAGAAGCACTATATTTTGTGGAAAAGCTTCCTACACGGGTCACGTATCTAAATCATAACCCAACCGGTAAAATAGCGGTAAAACACCGGTAAAATTCTTGGTAACTGGCAACCCTCAGAGATAAATGAGCCAAGTTGTATCTTTACACCGTTTTATTTCATGAGAGAAAGTATTTCAAAAAGTTTTTCATTTGAATCTGATAAAACAGTTTTTAGAAATTTACAACTTGGAGTTTATTCGTAACTAGTTATTTTTCTAGTAGATTTGCCTATGTCACTGAACTGTAAATTTTTCAGTGATAAAGTACCATTCTAATGGAGAAAGATATTTGAGTTTATTGAATTTTTCAGTTTATTCATTATTAACAAAAATACAATTGTTTTGCCCTATAAAATATAACATTATTATTATATGTTTGTATAGATAAGAGTTAAATAACTCCTCGCACTCTGGTTGGAGAGCGTTTGATACTGTCTGAGTGTCGAACTTTTACTGAATTAAATTAATCTGTGTTTTTCAGTTACCCTTTGCATTCTATCGTAACTCGCAAACAACCTTGCAGCCGAAGTTCATTCGTAGATTTTTGACAGTCGTTACAGGTAATCAAACGCCAGAAAGTCTGATCATCAGTCTATCCAGGGAGTGTCATCATCATGATCATCATCATTTCAAGCGAAATACGTCCACTGTTGGACATAGGCGTCCCCCAAATGTCGCCATAAATACCGGTTCTGTGCGTCTCTCATCCATCGGATTCCCGCGACCCTCACCAGGTCATCGGTCCAACTTGTGGAAGGCCTTCCAACGCTTTGTCTTCCGGTACGTGGTCGCCATTCCAGAACCTTTCGTCCCCATCGACCATCTGTTCTGGGAGTGTCATGTTGTCCAGTAACTGGTGTAGGTTTGATATGCAGTCACTCCATTTAAAGCGCAGGTTTTCAGCCGCATCTGGCTAGACTGGAAGCCGACCCCAAGCTAAAGTTAGGGATAAAATAATGAATTAAATTTTATATGAACTTACGTATCTTTATTCTAATTTAGATTATGTATCTTTCTATACACTAGTTTTTAATAAGTACAAATACTTAAAGGGCTTAATAGAAAAGGTCTTGTTATTATTTAAGTAAAATCTCAGTAAATAATATTCATAAACAGCAAAGTTATTAGCGTTTGTTTATATCCCAAAATGTCACTCAATTTATGGAAATATTGTACAGGCCATTGATTATGAATGAATAAATGATGATCAAACTGGAAAAACACAGCGCGTAGTATTTTTGAGGAGCAATTGTTATGAATGATTGATTCTATTATGAATTAACCAATTATGAAAAATTTTCGTGGATAATTTTGGTATTTCGTTTTTTTTTACTTTTGACTACAAAAATATGATCAGTAACGGGTACGGATAGAGCCCCTTTTTGTACTAATTAAAAGCTAGGGGTGTATATATAAAAGGAGAAATTGACTGACTGACATATCAACGCAAAGCCGAAACTACTGGGACTAGATGTGTAAAATTTTGGACAAGGTTTCTCTTCCTGACGTAGGCGAGCACTAAGAGAGGATCTTCCAAAATTCACCCCCTAACGGGATGAAACAGGGGTCCAAAGTTTGTATGGAGAAACTTTTCACCTAAGTGAAGCCGCTGTCAGAAGCTAGTCTTTTATAACTAGTCTCAAAGATCTTGTAAGAAGTAAGTATTTTTTCTAAAGCTGTAAGCGTTATTATTTTATTTTATTTTTTGTAATCCTTTTACTTTTGTTCTCTAGTTTTTTATTACTGAAACAACATCAATGTCTTGTTGAAATAACAGCGATGTCTTTCGTAAAATATATTGAATAAATTAACTTCAGTAAGCTCCTAAGGCAAAGCTTTCTTAGAAAGTACAAAAACTATCAAAGAAAACCAAACAACCTTTAAGAATTTCAAGAAAAAAATATAAGAGAACTGATCTTATCATTATATTTTTTCTCTTTCTGAGAATAAGAACTTTGTGCTTGCTTCAATTTTGAACCTTCTTGGTTTCTCACGTTCGAAATTTAAAACTCAGACCGTGCATAATGTAAATGGCGATGGAGGTGGCAATTGAATGTGCCAAAGCTTTGATAATGTACTGCGATGTGTTATTCATGACAGGAAGTGAATCTGAGGTTGAATTAGACTGATGGCTTGGATTTTATTAAATGTGGTGTCTTTTTACCGGGCCTTTTATACTTATTTCGACATCTTTTAAGTAATTTTTTCTTCGTGTGTGTAAGTTTTAGGATCCTCCAGGCAGGTGTTGTAAAGCGAGAACAAGATTAAACATGAAAATCGTTCTGCAGATCATATTTATATATTCTTCCATAGAGTGCTCACGCGATGAATGATTTGCCACTGCATGTGATCTTAGATCATCCGTTCCAATTGTGGTCATCTGCAAACTGTTCACACAAAAACAGTTCTACAAAACCCTGGTTGGACAGGGAGGATTCTTCAACCGACCAGACGGGTGATGAGTCTAGTTTGGGCAACTGTCTGTTGTTGATGTCAGATTGACATATACGTGATTGTATATATACATGCTCTAATCTCGCCTGGATCTCTAAAACGGCGACGCAGGATTTTGTAGTTTAGTTTTTATGTTGTGACACAGATGTCGTTACAAAGCTACGCTACTTTTAACCGTGAACTTACATAGTTTTGAAAACGTTTGTTTTTAGAGGGCGGTAAAATGCTCATAGCGGAGGTACTCTAGGGCTAAAATAGTTGTTGCATCATTTTCTCATCAATAAATCGCAATTGTCAAACAGATAATGCCTAAATCGAGACCAACGGCCCTGAAAAAAAAAAAAAAAATTGAAGCCCCTTCTGTTACATGGGTAATCATCAAATAACCTCTCCTGTGGAGTGGAGCGAGAGTAAGTGTCTTTAACTGATTAAAACAATCTGCCATAATTAATGTTTTTTAGAAACCATTTTTTTTTTAGATTTTCAGAATCTAAAAAAAAATTGGGTGTGAGATTTTTTGGTTAGAGATTTGCAAATCAGGTTTTGGAGCTCCCCTGAGAATGCATAGTCGGCCTTATAATGTTCCCACTGTTGGGACTCAGGCCTCCTCTCTAGGAGAGAGAACAGGCCGTAATCCACCACGCGGGCCTAGTGCGAGTTGGTGGATCCCTGAGATTGAATACCCCACGCAGCCCTTTGGTAGCTACGCCACTAAATGAAATTAGTATAACGTAACAACCTATTGTCCAATACCAATACTTTTAAACAGAACCAAACGTTTTCTATGTAACAATGTAGATACAAACACCAGATTAAGTTCTCAATTCCGAACACTCAATACGAAAGTTTCGCCACACGGATATTCAAACTAATATATATCGAAATCTCGTACACTGTTCTACTATCACATAAAACTTGAGTGCTTTTCTGAAATATAAAGCCAGCAGTCAACGGAATGGCTTTCATCACGAATGCAAACAATTTATGCATTTGCACTGCGATAGTACCTACGGAGTACGATGGCATGATAACAAAGTGAACGTGACCAGATATTGAGTTATTACGATTTGCATAACAGTAAAACTGATTGGTAGTTCAGTTAGAGATAAGAAATCGGCAAGATTACGTTTAGATTAGCTCGATATACACGTGTATTCTTCATTTGTAGATAAGTTTGCTAATTAGAAAAGGTACATTTTTTTTTGTTGTAAAATAGTCTCGTATGTGTGTTCACAAACCTGTAAGCTCGAATCCGTACCTGTTTGTATGTGGGCTTGCGGACGGCGAGCAATGGGTAGCCCGCCGTCCGACCGTCCGGTAACCGTCCGGACCGAGCCCAAGTCGTCGACGGCGCGTATTGTTTCGCGCGCGCCTCAGGGAGATGTCAGCAAACGTAGGGGCCCAGTAGGGTCGAGGCCTACTGGGGCCATGGGTAATGTGAAAGCGAAACCCAGGGCCCTGAGAAGGCAACGAAGGAACAGGAGTGGGTTTTTAGTCAGTAAAAGTCTGACACTATCTCTCGCTCCGCCCAAGAGCGGAATTTGTCATAAGATGATTTTCCCACCCAATAAAAACAAAAAAAACATGGATCAACTATTTGTAAGCCACATAATCATTTGTTCCGTGCGAGCATCGAACCCGCGATATGCAGCGCAGCAGCCGAGCGCTCAACTACTTCGCCAACCGTGGCGTCAATTGCCATTTATATCTTTAAAATTTTAGAATCGGATAGTTTATTTAGGGAGACTGAGTAACGATATAAAACTTGAAAAAAAAAACTTTCAAGGCCATTAACCTCACACAAACTTCTTCTTAATTTAAAAACCCGCATCTCTGATAGCCTCCACAAAAAAATTGACCAGAAAAGATACGAAAAAGTTTTGCCCTAAATATCTTAATCTTGTAAACTTTTTGACGGATCCGAGGTCCTGCTCATCGGACCCAAGGCCCTTTTCTTTAGTAATCATAAAGATTTATTGCCTACCTATAAAACTTTCGATTTGACAGAGTTATCGACGTTTAGCCAAGGCCTTGGACCTAGATGTAGGAAATTCGGATATTTCCGAGTTAGGGAGGCGTTCCGAGGGATTTTAACTTTACTAACAGATATATTGTGATAAACGACACGTGTCGGATATTTGTGTTCTTCGTTTTTTTTTCGAGACAGGAAATTGCTTTGGTGTGTAACTTCGGAGTAATAATTTAATAACTTGTTCCGAAAAAATCAGAGAACAATGAAGATCAATACAAATTGTGTACACAACATTATTTTTAGTATATGTGAAACCCGATATACGTGTTTTTATATAAATAATTTATGTACAAAATTTCATAACTGAATCATGAAAAATCGGAAATTAATAAGCTTGTTGTGTTACCTGGTTTTCCGCAAAAATACATGGTCACTGGTCAGCTGGTTCTTAATGCCGCCTATGATCTGCCTTAACCTGTGTTTTACTTAGTGTCGGTAGTGTAGAACTTGTGGCCTTTTTTAAATATTTTTGTGTAAAAATATAACATGGTGTGAAAATGATTGGAATCGATTCATTAACTGATTGTAAACAAACTATATTCAGGTTTCGGACTTCAAACTTTGCGTTCTATGATCACGGGTTTCGCTTTCAGAAGTCGACTCATGGCGCCAGTAGGCCTCGGTCCCGCTGCCCGTATGGTTTTGCTGACATTTCTTGGAGGTGTGCATGAAACACTATGTACTATCGACGACTCGAGTTTGGCAGATGTAGACTCCATGAATCTTTTCATTAAACTCACAAGGAGTAAGGCCCAATCTATTTTAAAAATAATAAATGTTTTTTTAATCAATCTTTGTTCACAGCATCAATTTAAAACTAACAACTTAAATCATGTAGCATTAAGATTTAAAAGTCTGATAACAACACTGTTACAGCAACTTTTTCATTTAAAGTTAACTCACAGTAAAGTTAACAGCACAATAAACCAAGTTTTAGCTGCGAACCGGTTTTTTTGTGAGAAGTAACTGAGTTTACTTGAGTTACAGTTACGATTACGATCTTTTAGTAAATAAGATTTTTTATGTGGATTTTGAGAAATAAATCTTTTAGTGTTGATGGCAATTTATGCGTGTACCCACATTTTAACTGTTTGACTTTGAATATGAGAAAGTGCTAAAATAACGAAATATTATTTGATACTGCAATTGCAGTATCAAATAATATTTCACCTATATATGCCCTAATGCCTATATATGTAGTCTGCAGTGGTGGCCGAGTGGTAATGGCCCCGACTTACGAGTTGTAAGTTGTGGGTTCAAACCCAACCAGGTTTGCATTACTTTGTGTAATTTATTTCATCACCACTGCTCTCAAAACGGTGAAGGAAAACATCGTGAGGAAACTGGCATGTCCTAGAACCAAATATTCGAAGACATGTGACATCCCCCAACCCGCGCGGGCTCGCGTGCTGGATAACCACCCATTTCCCTCTACTAGAGAGGAGGCCTGAGTCCCAACAGTGGGAAAATTATAAGGCCGAGTATGAATATGTACCGCAATTAATTGTCTGGTGACAGACGATTACGTAAACTATAGCATAAATTAGGACAATCATTCTTGTAATGCTAATACTCGGTAGCCAGCTCTCTCTAGGACAAAGAATGGGCTGTAATCCACCACGTGGGCCCTGTGTGGATTGGTGAATGTCACATGTCTTCGAATTTCTAGGACATGCCGGTTTGCTCACGATGTTTTTCTTCACCGTTCTGAGAGCAGCAGTGATGAAATAAATTGCACAAAGTAAAACGCCTGGCTGGGTTAGACCCCCGACCTATAACTCGTAAGTCGGGGCCGTTACCACAGGGCCATCACTGTTCTCACGTAAACCATACTTCAAAGTAAAAAAATCACTCAAGATAAGACATACTATCTTTTAGTAATATATTGTACTAAAATAGGAATACGTTACGTATGCTCTTAAAAAGGCAGCACACAAACTAGTTTTATGCGCAAAAAACCGGCTTAAACCGGTTTAAACCCGCTGGAGTTGATGAGATACTCATTTTGCTCAGCACTTGAATTACAGTAAAGAGCTCTCTTCCTATGATATTAACTTTGTGGGAAGGAGTTGCAAATGGAATGATTTTAATCGTGCTAACGCTGGAGAATACAAAATATTTTTTATTACTTCCTTGGGGTCAATTCAGGAGTCGAGAAATACATTCTCGAGTTCGCTGCAGCAATGGACTATACATTTGACGTTGTTTTTGTCACTGTTATTGTACTCAAGAGGGAGGGCTATAAAGTTTTAATTCCTTAGCTAACAAATGTTGTACCGTGAGTAAGAATGCTCCGTTTTTGGGACACTGCATAAAAGAAAATGGTGGTACTTTATTACCTGCCGCATTTGAAGGGAGGTAAATAATCTTCACGTTCTTTATAGCGTGTGCAGAATTCTGTGAAGATCGAGAGTACTAAAAATGTGAAATGGACTGTTATATTTTCCTCATATTAATATTTTCCTCATAATAAACAGAATTCTTCTGAATTAAAAGTTTGACTGATTTTATTGGTGCTACAGTTTTGAATTTCTTGTAACTTTTGAAATATTCAAAGAGTAGCTTTTCGATACCAGAATTATGAATTAACGTAAGGGACATTTTTACGTTTTATGTTAATGTCCCTTACGTTATTTCATATTTCCAGTATCGTTTTGCCAGTGGTTTCACCCGCGTGAAAGTAGGTGGTTTCTCCATACAAACTTTAGAATCACTTTTCATCCCTTTAGGGGGTGAATTTTGGAAAATCCACTCTTAGTACTCGCCTATGTCATAAAAGAAAACCTTGTATAAGATGAAATCTTATACAAGGTTTCTCCTAGTCCCAGTAGTTTCGGCGGTGCGTTGATATGTCAATCAGGCAGTTTCTCGTTTTATTTATATAGATTTTTAACACAAGCGGCCTACTTTAAGCAGCCTATTCTTAAAATTCACATAAATATATCATAAGAGAAAAAAAAACAAACTATATTTTATCGAAAATATTTCTAAAACATACGTAAGGGTTTGATAAAATCTTGAGGACCACGCTACCGGTCGCGAGATAGCATTTTTTAGATCTCGGGTTTGGCCGAACCGATTTAAAGGGTCAAATAGGGTACCATCAAATATTTAACAGGAATACTTTGAAAGTTGACCCACAGCGTACTTCTGTGAATGTAGAAATTCTTCGAAAAGTTTCGCTAGGTGATATGAAAATGTTATTAGTAGTTTTTAACTGTGCCTTAAAAATCTTATTCATATAAAATACTATAATAATAATAATGTTTTTAGTTTGAATATTTAAAAATATAATTTATATGTTATGTTGAAGGAATAAACGAAAATAATAATTACATTATTATACACAACCAACAATAATACATTAGAATTACTATTATTATTAATAATAATAAATATTATTATTATTTAATTACATTATTATTATTATAATTTTTTATTATATACAAAAAAATAAACTAATTTGGACCCCAAATATTAATGGGATTTTTATATTTAGACATTAAGGGACTTGGGGCACAATGACTCGAAATGGTTAGGTTACAAAGGGATGACGGAGTCTAGTGAGTGAGTACAGACCCTGCTATTCCCTTCATGGTTGTTTTTTTTTAAATAGAGTGATTTTAAAAACTAATTTAGAAGAGCATATTTTAGTGCACAATTAGTATTTTTGGTTGAACACGGGCATATTTTGTAGCAGAAAAGTGGAACAGTTAAATACTGCCCCATTTGAAATATAGGGTAGTATCTCGCAGGATCTTATATTTTATCTATATGTGAGCTAGAAGTGCATCCTGTGTGAAGTAGCTTGGATTCTCTTAATGTTTGTGAACGCTGTTTGCACTTTACTCACATGTTTATTGTCGAGGATGTCTTATCTCCTGAGCTTGCGGTTTTAACTGTTATACCGGGTACATACTCACTTGTTTGTATTTTGGAGAACAAAGGTTTTATATTTTTCAAGATATGTACAAAAACAACATTTATTTTTTATTATTTTTATTATTGATAGGCTCGCGTTTGAGCACAATCTCACCTGCCCCCCTAGCCAAGTTACAATCGTATCGTTCGCGCCGAACGTCTCGAGCGACGTCATCTCAACGCTCAGTCACGTGGTCAGAACAAAGGAATCGGAGGCGTGGCCTACTCGAGGCGTTCGGCGCGAGCGATACGATTGTTACTTCGCTAAGGGGGCTGATGGTTAGCGATGTTGTGGCTGACAGTATAACACGCTTGTTTAAAAGTAACCTACTCACTCTTGACTTAAAGACCCCTAGGTTGTAGCTATCAGGAAACACAGACTCCGGCAGGGAATTCCACTCCTTAGCTATACGCATTATGAATGTGTTCCCAAAACGTTTTGTACGTATGGGTCTGATTATTTTATTCTTTTTCTTTTCACGAACTGTGTATTGAGCTAATGTCAAATTTAAAAAGTATTTAGATTTTTATATAGAGTTAAAAAAAATTCTTCAATCTTTTTCTAGTATTTGGCAGCAAATCATCAAGTCCGCCTCAGCAAGCTTCGCTATGATAGTCAATGCTGCGATAATATTCTCAGCGCCATTTTACCGCAAGATCGCGCCTGATTCGATGAATCCTCACATTTTCCACTTGAGATATATACCAGTTTTACACCACGATATCTACTAGATCTTTTATTTTTTTAATATTAGTTTGATAGCCAACAGACATCCATATGAACCCATAGCCAAAAGATAGCCATTTGAATGCAGCAAACTTTAACCAACAGTCATTATAAAGTACCAAATACTTTGTCCCCTCCCGTCACAAGTCGCACATATATTACAGGGGAAGGTGTAATCGTTCGGACATAAATCCACACTAATTATTCAACCCCGTGTAATGGCATATTACACTGCAGTGCAATCATCGTTAGCACAATTTAATTGGTGGTACCTGAACGGTCTTACTGCATCGGTTTAGAGGCTATTTTTGATTGCTCCTCTGGGAGTTAGAAGCACCAACCTAATTTTGCCAAGTGTATAACCTTTGTTGTGTTAGAAATAGGGTGTAGTATACAATGGTTTAATGCTTGTTTTAAGTTTGTAAGGAGTTGGTACAGTTCTGTGTGGTTGTAACTATGTTAATGTGTAAATGAATTTAATTTTGATTGCGTGTAAATAATTGTTCTTTGGATTATGATTCTCAGGAGTATTTCATTTGTTTTATGTTTTAAAATTTGTGTTGTTTAATTTATTCTGTTTTAGGTAGGTAAGTGAAAAAATCAAAACCTTTCCATATGACAACATAACCGTATAGTACATATTAGAAGCATTCAAATGACCAATTGGAACAGTGACTGTGTTCTGACGTTTTATAATTATCCATTTATGTTTATGTGAAACAAAATCTTTTTAAATTTTACTTAATGTGTCGCATTACTCACTCTTTTGTATGTCATGTTATAATATTATATATATAATTTTTTAAGTTAGGTGCCATGTTTGTCGTAAATAAATTCTTTTTCTTTCTTTCTTTCTAATTTATTTAAGAGGCAGCACTAATATTGCAAATTATAAATGTTTTTTACACTTAGAAGTTTCTTAGCCCTTGCTCCGTGTTACTTCATGCATTCTATCACCTATCACGCATATCACTAACTCCATTTTCTTTAATAGAGTAATAGAATATAGAATAATAAACTTAGATGAATATTGGTTTCAAAACTATAGCTTATACAATAACTGAAATCAAAATAACGGTCAATATAGTAAATGATAAATATAACATATATATGATGTGGTCGGAGATATCAATTTTAATGAATAGTCAGTCATATCAGATATCATATTCGTTTCGACTCTCGAATTAATATTAATTTCCTAGAATTTATTAATAATAAATTACACATTGATTTGATACGAGAGAAACCTAGGAACTGTTTTTGGCCGAATTTGAAAAAGGAGGTTCTCAATTTGATTGTATTTTTTTTTGTACTAGAACAATAACATTTTCGGCTTTACCTTTATAATTACGGTCCAGATATGTCAAGCTTGATCCAGTCTTATCTGATATTATCTCACACTGTCCTGCCTTATCTCGTTTTGTCCCTTCATGTCTTGTTCTGTCTGGTTGAATAACGTCAATGGACTTATTGCACGCAATCATGTCGCCATCTACCGGGTCCAATTGTATTTTCAAACTATCCATGGACCCACTGAAATACACACTTAAAATTTTATCTAAATCTGTCCAGCCATTTACGAGGTGACAACGCGATCACGACGCCATCTACCGGGTTCTATTGTATTTTCAAACCGTCCAGGGACTGTATCGTATATACACAAAATGTCATTGAAATCGGTCAAGTTTAGAAAGAGTTAGGTGGCAGATTTATGTACAGAAGAATTATATGTATAATAAGAAAGATATGTGTCATCTCATCAAATCAAAGTCAGCCCAATTTCTTAAAGGACAGACCGCGTAAATTAACGTCCTGTAGTCTATGCATTATTAAACAGGACTCAAAAGGGCAAGTCAATGATCGTGATTGATCACCTTTAATGTGCGAAATTGTGGTGTTACGTACTAATACGTTACAAAGCCATTAATGTTGTTTGTAATAAATCTAGGTTGTGACGTTTTTAGCAGTATTTTTCAGGTAAATGTCTTGATAGGCTGTGGGAATTTTCGAAAGAGTCCGGACCACGGAATCGCGGAACACATTTGGGTTTTAGAAAAGACACCACAGTAATCATACTATCATTACAAAAGTACAGTTTGTGACTGTGTGTTTGTTGTGTGTATATTTGTTACTTCTTAACGCTCGAATGGCTGAACGGCTTTGGTTGTAATTTAATGAACGGGTAGACCATGTCCTATAATAGCAAATAGGATACTTTTTATCTTGGGAGTCTGTTGCCTTGAGACTAAATAGTCTCATCTTACTTTCACTTTGGCGAAGGCCCTAACAGAAGCTAGTAATATTATAAAGGTGTGAACATGTATGTGTACATTTGTTATTTTTTCTCCTTCACGAACGAACGTCTGAACGAATTTAGGTACTTTGAATAGCACATAAGCCATATTATACGATGAGGGAAGCATTAAATCCACGCGGGTGAAGCCGCTATCGGAAGTAAAAAGAATCAAATAAAAACTCTAAGTATCTTTCACAAAAATGTACCAAGTTTTACAATATTATTATGCAAGCAGCAAATACTAACGCCTCCTGTGTTTCAGGGCACTATTTAACAGCGCAGTGACTAGCTGAAATATTAGAGAATTTTCTCTCAGTAACAACGGTGAAGTTACATAGCAGTCGAGCAGATATTGGAAATGCCTCGCGATACTGTATGACTCTCGTCTTTTCCTAAAGTTTGCGAGAATTCTTTTTGCTTTGATTTTAGTCTTTGAATATCGTTTGGACAAATATTTAGCGATCGTTTTTCAAGATTTTACTACATTCGTTTGTAGAATTATTGTTTGTCAAATAGACCCTTTTTAGGAAGAACATCGTAAGCGACAGATTACGTTAATTGCAGGAATGAATGAAAGAGATAAAGAAAGTTTCGTAAGTCATAATACATAGGTCTGTAGATCTTTGGATAGTCACTATTTATAATTATATACTGTTGACTTGCCTAGCAGAATTTTTATGATATTTACAAACACATTAACTGACATACACAAGACAAAAAGATCCGGAAATCTATTTTTTTTTTACTATCACACAATGCCGTCTAGTCCCAAACTAGGCAGAGCTTGTGCTATGAGTACTAGACAACTAATCATTCGTGCGGAAGTAACGCCCGGGTGTCACCAGTGTGTGGACCGTCCGAAAGACACGATAGAGCACCGCTGTGTCCTCGTGGGAGCGATCAGCGGCAACGATCTCTCGCGCTGGGCCTTGGTACAGGCCATGGTCCGAAGCGAGCGGCCGCACGTGCGAGGGAGTGGCCCTCACGCCACAGCTGCCGGGATCTCGATCCCGATTTTTGGCCACCGTAGGTGCGGGCGGACGGCAAGAAATGAGCAGCTTACCGTCCGACCGTCCGATAACCATCCAGATCAAGCCCAAGTCGTCGACGATTCATAAAGTTCCACGCGCGCCTCAAGGAAATGTCAGCAACCCGTAGAGGCCGAGCAGGGTCGAAGCCTACTGGGGCCATAGGTTCGCTTCTGAAAGGAAAACCTGGCCCTGGTATGAAAGGCAAAGAAGGAACAGGAGTAGGTTTTTAGTTTATAAAAGTCTGACACACCCTTACGCTCCGCCTAAGAGCGAGAGATATCAATGGATTATTTTCCCATCTAAAAAAAAAGATAACCAATAAACATAGTTAAATATTATATTATTATAGATGAGATATTTGTACAGTGCACTTGTTGTAATATACTACTCGTACCTTAATCATGTTTATTGTACTTACAAATTCCAACTAACAACATGTACAAGGAAGATATTCTCTGCTATTACATTCAAACAAGGCACTATACAGGATTACAGTTAATTAGCTACGTCTAAGTTTCCGTGTTACGTTTTCTATGATGTTCGCTCTTAATTACCTTCATATATACTATGCATTAATAATACAAGAAGTCAGTTGTAATAGGAAATTACATGTAATGTAATAAAATATTATATTAAGCGTCTATTTATCTGAAAATGGCGAGGAAAACCTTAATCGGCTTATTTACTTGTCTTTTTCTGTTATTGCCCATGGCTTCACTCGTGTACATAAAATATAGCCTGTTACTTAGGAATGAAGCAGCTTTTTATAGCAGTCGGATCAATACTTTCAGAGTTTACCTCCTACAAACAAAAAAAAAAACTTTCCCTCTTTATTATATTATTATTGATAGGTTCGCATTTGACCACTTTCTCTGCTGAAGGTAAGCTATGTACTGGTCAAAAATGTAGCACGCTTGCCTACAAGTAACCTCTTTCTAACTCTTGACTTAAAGATACCCAGGTTACACACAAACTTCGGGAATTCCAGTCCAATGTGTATGGCAATGTACCACCGGTGGAATGTCCACCGGTGGTGCATTGCCGTACGCCTGATGGTCCGATGATGCAACGGGTCTGGCAGAATTAATTTATGCAATTCAGTCTTATTATGTTCTAGCAACGATGTCTGATGACGAAATACGTTTATACCAATATCTCAGCATAATCATAATATTTATATCGTTGACACTGCTGGTCTCAGGCCTCCGCCCTAAGAGAAGGAATGGACTGTAACTCACCACGCGGGTCCAGTGTGTGATGAGTGATGTCGAGTCTTCGAATTTTAAATTCTAGTGTATACCGGTTTTCTTATGATGTTTTGAAAGTCGTGCCTACGTCGCGTAGTCTAGAGTGTGTTGTTTTTACAATTGCATTAACTCATAAAGATGTATATAACATCCTTGTAGTCTATGAAGTTGGCAGAGGCGTTGAACCATATTCCGTTAGTAATATAAGTTCCATATGAAATCTACAAAGGAATAAAAAAGTTTGTCAGTATTACTTAAAAATATCCTGCTTTATGGTGCTAGCAACATTAAATATTTTCAGGAAATAGAGATGTCCTCAAAACGGAAAATCTGCTTACTCTGTGAGCGTGGTAGATTCTTACTTACTTCCTTGCGTGCAGAGCAGGTCTGAGCACTGGAAATGTAGTAGATTTAATGTGCTGTGCTTTTGGTTTTAATTGTAATTCCACCTGTTTAATAATTTCCAAAAAAAAAAAATAACTTCTGAAAACCCAAATAATTAATTTACAAGTAATTTAATGCATAAGAATGAAGATCATTTAAGCAAAAATGTAGATAACAGAATTCCTTTAAAGTCAAAAGTCCCTTTAGACGAGTGACTAGTTCTTGATATTATAATTAGTCACCTCTCATATCGCTGAGAATTATTATTGGGAAGGTAGTTAGAATGTTGATATACATGAAAATGTTAAGATTGGTAGCCAGTCATCTATATCTATACATGCATACATATACATAACATTGAAGTGTCGGTGTGCATATGAAACAATGTTTGATACATATAACAAAAATGTAATTTTTATCATTTTTGTCTATCTGACAGTCGGTCTGTTAGTCTTCAAAACAGATGAACCGATTTTAACTGGCCTTCCACTGATGTTCTAGGGAGTAACTTAAGCTTCTTTTATATTTCAAAAAGAATTAGGGTTCATCATCATCATCATCATCTTCCTGCCCTTATCCCGTGTTATTTGGGGTCGGCGCAACACGTTTTTTTCTTCCACTCTGCCCTGTTACTCGTCATGCTATCACTAACTTCCTTTTCTTTCATATCACACTCTTCACACAATCCATCCATCTTTTCTTTGGTCTCCCTCTCCCTCTCCATCCATCCACATGTAAACTCAAGAGAAGAAAGTAAAAAGAATTAGGGTTATGCACAAAAAAAAACTTCTTGAAATTGTGTCAGCCGTGCTGAATGTACTTTGATGCTTATCTAATAAAATATGTGATTATTATTTATGCTACATTACTATTATAAGAGAATTAAAAAAAAAAACATTTTTATCAACGATAAAGTTATTAAACTTCAAAGTTCATAATTATAAAGAAAGTCTGATATGTATTCTGACGTCCGAGTCTATCATAAACATATGACCTCCATAAAAAGCGGCGCTTCTTGTGACAGTGACAAATATAATTATTAATTAAAAATTGTTATAACTCGTTTTCTTTTCCATCAATTTCTTAGTGTTTTATTTTTACAAATTTATTGTAAAACTGGTTAGAGAACAATAATATTTTCGTGTATATTTCCTATTACCGTATACAACTCATAAAGTAATGATTTTTAACGATTATAACTTGATTTACTTAATAGAAAAAAAAAAACATCATATATAAACTTTTTGAGGCTGTTTTCGAATTGGATGCTACCTTTGAAATATTTGGCTATTTATGCGATTTTTGATATAAACTTATAACAGAAAAAAAAATTAGAAACCTACTGTTTACACGGAGTTGATGCCAATATTGCATCAGTTGGGAAATAGACTCATTATTCGTACCAGTAATAGAAAAAGGCCATTGCATGACGGCTCAGAGGGGAGAATGGGAAACGATACCGCGTTGCACCCACAAAGAACATGGAATGATGGCAGAAAAAGTTGAAATATTACAAAAAATAAAATCCCTCTACACTGTCAGTAAAAAGCTCCAAAAGATCAGAATATAGTGCTTCTGTATGTTTCTTACTGACGCATAACAACAAAGATATTGACCCAATTTCCGAGGGTAGATTGTAACAACTTGCGTGGAAAGATAAGCAGCTTAGGTGTTTTTTCTTTTAGGAGCATAATACAGTCCAGCATAAAACTCAGAATAAAGTATTTCCTTTGTACTCTGTTGTGGTTTTGACCAAAGAGGATTGCACTTATGCTACGCCGTAGCTGACTGCTACGAAAGTTGCTACGCTGTAGCATATTTGCTACGCTTTGAATATGTAGGCGTTTTAAATGAATTTATGCATAATAAAGGATCGTTTTGTTTTTTCTAATTGTTTGATGATGACAGAGACAGAATGAACTTTTAAATGTTTTAGCGTTAAAAGTTTTTCGTGATTTGTGGTGCAAATGGGCCACAAATGTGTCCACGAGTGTTTATAATAGATACAAATCTAAGAATGGTTTACCAAAAATATATACAGTTAACTTGTTTAAGAAAATTACTAATGTCTATTATGTTAAAATTTAAAAATATAATATGTTTGTCCTAATTTTCAAAAATTGCTGGCTTTCAAAAATATTTATTTTTACTAATAAAGGAATACATTAATTTTCATAGATGTGTTATGTATATTTTTCCCAAACCGAGATTGTTATAAATTAAAAATCTAAAGCAAACTGCTCTGAGCGTGAAGGTATATTTAGTAAATATTTTTTTCATAAATATAATTTATTTAAGTACAGTTTTTATGTATTTAATTCAAATTTGTTTTTTATCTTATTTATTTTTTATTTTAAGGGTTCAATTCTGTAATAATCATAAAATTAACAATTATAATGGCAAAACAACAATGATTTGTTTACTAAGAAAGTTAATTCAATTGAGTTAACTTAGCCGATTATAAGCTACAATAGTTTAAGTTTTTAATAAAACGACTTTTAAGTTGACTTTAAACCGAAGTTAAATAAAAGTATATAACAGTTTTTGTTCTGTAAAAGATAGTAAAAATTTTGAACTACAAAGTTATAAAAACAGTCAACTGAACTGAAAAATTGAGTATTAAGTAGAGCTTTATACATCATAAGAAAACTATTATCTTTAAAAAGAGTCGTTGTACTCACAATAACAACTTGAATTTATTGATTGTGATTTATTTAGAATTGGTAGACATTATAGCTTGTTTCGTCGATGGCGCGTAGTGTTCCACGCGCACCTCATAGATATGACAGCGAAACCGGGGAACCTAACAGGGCCGATACCCGTTAGAAACAAGGCGAAAATGCCATAGTTCTGGAACGCAAAGTTCAATTGAAGGACACAGGCGTGGTTAGGCAGTAAAAGTTTTACACGCCCCCTCGCTCCACTCGGGAGAAGTCATTGAACGATTTCATAAATTTAAAAAAAAAGTAGTAATAATTCAAAGTGAAAAATTCATAAACAACACAAAGTGTTTACTTAAACCAAACTTAATTAAAGGTTATTATAGTAATTGTGATTATGGCAACAGTTAACGAGGTTTACCGCGGTAAATTCATTAGCCCTGACTGGAATTGCAAAGGAAGAATTTATGAAGCTGTTAATGCAACAGCGAATTGACCATTTGTTCGGTTTGAAACCGGGTTTTAGTGGGAGAATTTGTATTGGGATTATATAATTGAGTCTTAAATAATATTCAGAGATGAAAATTATTAATTAAAATAACAGGAAACTCTGAATTGGGGGCTTTTATGGATGTTCATAAAGTAAGATGTATTGATTTATTCGTTTTAATTCAAACTCGGCCATACTGGAATAGAATTTGGGATTTATTACTGAGAGATTTAACTAATACACATATTTTGTAATAGCATTTATAGATTGATATACTTGGAAGCATGGCATAGTATAGCAGGGAAGCATAGCACTGCTGAATTTTTTTGAGGGCTGTTTGCTTAAATAATTCAGTGTGGTTTTTTTTTCAGTTTTTTATGGGCACACGTTTCACTGCTGTAAATTGATGCATTTGAATAATAAATTCCATGTTTCAATTACACATGCAAATGTTTGTATCGTATGTATGTGTGTGTGTAACTCCTTCATACGAAAATGTCTAAACAGATTTGAATGAAACTTATCATGCGTGTAGAATGTGTCCTGGAATATCATAAAAATATTTTTTATCCTGGGATTATGTGCCCTTGGAATATGTTTTTTAATATCACGCGGGCGAATCCGCTGACAGAAGTTACTGACAATCAGCGACCTGCAATTTCTAGGATCTATCCGTAGCAATCAACAATGTTGCCTTAGTTGCCGCATATATATTGTTTCAACAAAATTATAGTATTGACACGAGACAAAGGAGATTAATGAAAAAAAAAAAATTGTTTCTATTTTTCTTCAAAATAAATGCGACCTTTTAGGTATAAACATACGGTCAAGCCTTGTTAAACGATCAATAAAGTTTACTGAAGATACCATAATAAATTATACAAAAAACACTCCGTCTGTTACAAATAAGTTACCTCAGCAACAATTTTTCTTTCGTTTTGTACGCACTTAAAGGCAGCTAAACAAATAATGAGATTCTCATGTTTCAATCTTGAGGAGGTAACGGAATACTCAGAATACAAGTCGACCTCTTTCAGAGATCCGTGGAGAGTAGAACTTTGATTTTTTTCTGAAGAAATACTATTTCATTTGATGACTTGTAGACTTACTTGAAAATACGTGGATCACAAGATATTTATTTATTTATCTTAACTTCATATACAGTAGTGGTATATAGGTGGACTTAATGCAACCAGGCATTCCCTATCAGTCAACCTTAACCTTAGATATCAAGAAATCGTGTAAATAATTTATATTTATGATGTTTTATAAAACGGGTCACTTTGAGTTGTCATAACTTCGAATCCACTTTGAATTTTAATTGAACCTAAAATTTAAAGGTGAATATAAATTTTATATTTAAGATGTGTTATTCCATTTTCAAAATTAGTATAAAATCTTTGAATTTTTTCCACAAATATAAATTTATTTATCATAAAAATTAACCTAATTAAAACTAACTTAAATAATAAAAATAAAAACCCTAAAGAACTAAAAAAGCAATCTAAAGTACGGCGTCGAAAAACTCCGTGTCGCTGTCGACTGGTGATGTACCCATAAGATTGGTGGTATTGCCACGCTGATTAATTTGTATATTATATAATAACGCTACATTTAAAGATGAACCTAATCTGTATGTATATATAGTATAAGGAAAGTCCTGACTTATCAACACCCAGCCACTAAGTTTAAGAATAGAGGCGGGCCTGATGCCTTCTATCTATCTATCTATTGTGATCTGATTTCCGCACTGAGTCCTTGGCGGACAATTTATTTATTTATTTAATCCTTTATTGTACAAACGTACAGCGGCGGACTTAATGCCTTAGGCATTTTCTACCAGTCAACCTTAGGGTGATGCAGAGATAAATAGCCATACCATTGTGCGTGGCCTGATGCCTTAAACTTCAACTAACCCAGAAAATAAAACTAAAACCAAGCTTTCATCATCAGTCGTGTTAGAGCCTGGGAACTGGTCAAACGAATCAGTCACAGTAATATTTCGTAAAACAAAATGGAAATAAAATCTCGACAGTTTTCAGGAAAGCTTTTTACACAAGACTCAAGTACAAAAGATGATTAATATTCTTTCCCAAAATCCTTTGTCGTGACAAGTCAGCTTACTAAAATGAATTACTTAACAATTTTGAGATTAGATTTCTAGAAATATTTTTATTTTTTCCTTGTAACGTTTGTAGAATGGCTTGATTTATGAGAAAAAAGTTTGCATTATATGAAAGTATTTCCTTTAGAATAACGGATTAGTATTTAGCAAATTTGAAAGATGTCCTTGTTTTTTAGACTATGTATATTCTATTAGCGTTTACGAAGGCTGAATTATTTGGGATATGCCGCGTGATGATGAAGTCACACAGGTTTTTTAGAAGTGGGAGGTCATCGAATAATTTCTACTGCCCCGTATCCGATTATAACTGACTAAAACATGTCTTTATTCCTTTAGTTGTTCTTTACGTTCCAAGATCACCGTAACTCTTTTGAACATTCCCATAGCCCTCGCAGGCAGAGGCTCAAGTAAGCTCTGTCCATTTTGCTGACATCTCTTAAAGCACGCATTGACTATATCCTTACATTTTGAACATATAACATAACATAATCAGCCTTTTAATGTTCCCACTGCTGGGACTCAGGCCTCCTCTCTATGAGAGGAAATGGGCCATAATTCACCACGCAGGCCCAGTGCAGGTTGGCGAATGTCATCTGTTTTCCGCCGGTTTCCTCACGATGTTTTCCTTCATCGTTTTGAGAGCAGTAGTGATGAAATAAATTATTTAAAGTAATGCGCCTGGTTGGGTTTGAACCCGCGACCTGCAACTCGTAAGTCGGGGCCGTTACCAATCGGCCACCTCTGCTCTACATAACATATACTTCATCTTGAAACAGCATTTAACTCTCTTTGCATAACCCCTTAAATCAGTTTTTGGATAGAGGTACGCTGGTCGGAATTATCATCATCATCATCATTTCAGCCAATAAACGTTTACTGCTGGACATAGGCCTCCCCCAAATGTCCCGTGCGTCCCGCATCCATCGGATTCCCACAACCTTCACCAGGTCATCGGTCCACCTTGTAGGGGGCCTTCCAACACTAAGCCCACCAAAGGTTGGCCACCATGGCCGCATAGACCTAAGTGTGGAAACCAGACTCCATTAGATAGATGTATAAAAAGTAAAGGGGGGAATTCCCCCCTTTACTTTGTCCCTGCCTTGTTGTAAGACATTCCTTACTGTTCCTCAGAATTTAAAGCAGCCTTTGCCTAATCGATGGGCGTGTCTAAAAACGAAAGAATAATAAAGTATTAGCTTAAACAATTTACGATGCCTTAAGCAACGACGCGGGGTTGCTAGCTTTTTGTTTAGCTACTAGAAAGTTGCCAGGATTAAAATTAAGCAGCTCATTTATTCTCGCTTGCCTCTAACAGCTTGCGAAGAAAGGTGTATCACTTTGCTTTTAATAAAATTAAAATGTTGTCTTGGATGGGTGAACTAGGAAAGTTATTTGTCTACAATGTTGTAAGCAAAAGAAGGATTTATTTTAAGGTAATTAGAGCATTGTTTTAATTGACAGATGATTTAACTTATTTCTTTTTTGGAGATACAGCATCGCTGCACAAGCAGGTGTGGTCGATGTGAATATCAATTTGGGATATTTCTATTTTTGTCTATAAGTCAGCCAAGTAACTTTCAAGCTTCTGGTACTGCAAGTGTCCATACCAGGCATTAACTGAGATTTCATGAAATGGGTCACCTTCTTCTTCTGGGACTAGAAGAGAACTCTCTCTTCTAGTCCCTTCTAGTCTCTCTTGTGTTATGAGTACTAGATAACTGATAAACATACTTAAATATTTCTATATACAAACATATTATAGATAAATTACAGTCAGACACAGAACAAATGATCGTGCTCATCACACAGACATTTGTCCTGGATGGGAATCGAACGCACAACCTCCAGCATAGCAGTCAGGGCGTATTGTTTGAAAGATGTTTTGCTGAGAAAACATTGATTTGTGATTATTGAGAATGATAGCAAATATATATCTATAGAATGAATGTATAAAAGAAGATTTTACGTTGCAATGATTCTAAACAAACTGGAAATATATATTTTCTTTAGTATTGGCAGACTCACGCTTGATAGCTATCTCATCTTATGATAAGTGATGGAGCATGCTTTATCCGAAGTCACCTATTCAGTCTTGACATAAATATATACTGCTAGCTATTTTGTAGCTATCAGAAAACACAGAATCCCGCAGGGAATTACGTACAATGTATATGACTGTACATACGATGCATGTGTGTAATTAGGGCATGGATGGCAATCATTAAGACTTTATTTATAACCTATGCTAACTTGTTCTTTGTGTTTTTAAACAGCATAATGTAAGCCTAATGTATTGATAGTAATTAATTGCATTATGCAGGTACACGATATGCCAGTGGGATTAGTTTCAGCAATGTAATATATGGCGAAAAACACGAATGACAATATCGTGATTAAAATAATAATTAATTTTGATGATGTTGTCGTAACATCATGGCTGTTTTAAAAATGTGAGTGGATTTAATCGTGTAGTCATGGAAGTTAGAGGAGTTCGTCGTTAAAATAATAACAGCCACATATGTCATGTTAAGGAACTCTTGACTTGCCGCTGTGAGCGGTAGCTAAGCGCTGGACGGCGTGCGGTAAGAACAAAAGTATGAAAATGTTTGAAGCATGCCACGAGACGCCGCTCATAGCGCCGCGCGCCCACTTACTGATGCCGCTCCGCTCGCCGCGCCGCTCGCCGCGACGCTCGCCTCTAATACCGAAGTTGTGAACAGCTTGTTAAGGGGAAGACTCCAGGGTAGGTAATTTTTTTACAATTTGCAGTTCAGTACTTTTCGGCTATTAACATAAAAAATATATTTGCGGTAATGACATGTATGTATTTACACAATTGTGCTCATTAAAACCACCAACGCAACTCTCTAATTAAGAGATAAACTGAAATGTGCCATTTAAATAAAAACTTTACATTTTTCCTTCTCTCTAAGGAAAAAAATAACACAGACAAATACAAAAATTTGCATTTATAATATAAATATGATGAGAAATTAGGACAGCAATTATCGGAGAATACTTTTGTCTGGGATGAACCTATTACAAAAAGTACTCCATAACATAAAGTCGAAAATAAGGCCCTTCTACGATCTAAATGTTTCTTAAGAAAAAGAGACAGTTGACACAAGTTTAACATCAATTATGAATGAAGATGGAAAAAAATACGCGCCGGTGAAAATATTTTGTGTCAAATATTTTATTAGAATATTCCACTGTTGCCAAGGTAAAATAATTCTGCGAAAGAAACATTTTATAAACTAGAAATGTGAACTTAAACGAAATACTGTTAAGATAAAAAAAAAAAACACTCAAACAGAGAACCTCCTCTTTGTTTTGAAGTCGGTTAAGTCAGTCGGTAACCACGTGCACACGAAATAAAATCTAGCGAAAAAGTTTTACATTATGTCGGTTCGTTCTAGAATACAAGATATCTAACGTAACCAGAATAATAACACGAGGCCTTAGGCGATACATGGAGAATATCTGGAAAAAAGAAAACATTTATATGATACAACAATTTTGGGTACTCTCATAAATGGTATTCTGTGTTTCCAGCACACATATTAACATTATTAAAAAAATATGAAAATACTGGTTTTTGCCAACAGTCTCGGCCGACTTAATCCCGAGATAAAAATATCCTGTGTCCCGATTTAGGTCATGGTGTACGTGTGTGCCAAGTTATGAACATAAAAATATATATAAATTTAATTTCGATTTTATTGTTTAATAAAATTTAATTAATTGTATATAAATGCTTATGCGAAGAATCGCCAAACTTAAGTGGCAGTGGATACATTTCTCGCCGAATGGATGGTTGATGGGGCTGAAAGATTCTGGAGTTGCGACATACTGGAAGGCATTCCACAAGGCCAAGGTGATGGGCAGAGCAACGTCGTGTCCTCGTTAGGGCGATCGGTGGCAGTGATTTCTCGCGCTGGGTAATGGTACAGGCCATAGGCCGGAGCGAAGAGGAGTGGTAGGCGGTCGCCTCCTTCTGCGGAGCAGTAATGCTAGCAAAGAAGGCGGGCGCACGCACGAGAGAACGGCCCTCAAGCCCTAGCCGCCAGGATCCCGATCCCGATTTCCAGCCATCGTAGGCGCTGGCTTGCAATGGGTAGCTCGCCGTCCAACCATCCGGTAACCGTAGGGTCGAAGCCTACTGAGGCAATGGGTGATGCGAAAGAGAACCCTGGAGCCCTGAAACGAAGGCAAAGAAGGAACAGAAGTGGGTTTTTAGTCAGTAAAAGTCTGACACTATCTCACGCTCCGCCCAAGAGCTGGGGATGTCATTGGATGATTTTCCCACCGAAAAAAAAAGGTAAAAGGTGAGAGTCATGAGAATCCGATAGATGCGAGACGCATCGGACCGTTCGTTGTGGAGGCATATGTCCAACAGTGGACGTCTTTCGGCTGAAATGATGATGACATAAATGTTTTTATTTTAGTTTATTTTTATAAATTGTGATTTTGATGTATGACAGTAAATGAAAAAAAACACCGTAATTTTATCGTTTAGACAGCGCTTAATGACGTACCGGAAGACGCAGCGTTGGAAGGCCTCCCACAAGGTGGACCGATGACCTGGTGAGGTTCGCAGGAATCCAATTGATGCGAGACGCACAAGATCGGTCATTGTGGTGACATTTGGGGGAGGCCTATGTCCAACAGTGGACGTCTTTCGGCTGAAATGATAATGACGGATAAGGCAGTCTGGATCAATTTAGATAATCACGTTTCATAATTGTTAAACCCGTTAGTTATTACAATCATCATTTTTGCTGCTAAGGGTCCACTACCAGATATATACCTGCAATAAGTGCCACCACAACGGTTCGTCCAATGTGTATTGCATCCATCAGATTCTAGCAACCCTTACCGGATCATCGTTCTACCTCGTGAGAGCCCTTGCTTGACCAGCAATAAAAAGTCTAAAAATACCATCCAGCTCTCTTTCAATCAAAATATGAGATAAATGTGGAAGTTCAAGTGGGAGTTGAAATACTGGGGTCTCATAAAAATCGTAGGTAGTAAATTTTTACGGCGACAGTGAGGGCAGATATCCAATAATTTGGTACTATCTGAGTAGGAGTCTGAAAAAAGTTATTAGGATTTCGTGGATCCTATTATTTTAGGACTTTCAGTTCATCGGATTTCTTCGATGGGTTTTTTATATGGAATGGGTTATGGATATATGTACCTAATGCTAGCTAAAGAGGCGGCCGATCGCGTGAGACAACGGTCCTCACGCCCCAACCGCTGCCGGGATTTCGATCCCGATTTCCGGCCACCGTAGGGGTGGGCTTGCGGACGGCGAGCAATGGGTAGCCCGCCGTCCGGTAACCGTCCGGACCGAGCCCAAGGCTTTGACGGCGCGTACTGTTCCGCGCGTGCCTCAGGGAGATGTCAGCAAATCGTAGGGGCCCGGCAGGGTCGAAGCCTACTGGGACTTTCTCTCTTCTTAAGAGGAGGCCTGAGTCTCCACAATGCGAACATTATTAGGCTCATCGTTATTGTTATCTTACTACACATTATACATTTTAAACACTGCTTCTACCCATTCATAACTAATTCCGAAAAAACATTGGATATCCCGTACTAATTTTGATCACTTAATGATATTTTTTTGGGAATTGTTGAAGTTCTATAACAACTTATGAATAGTACTATTAGATATTTCAGTTTTGTCGTATTATGTGCTTATACAATTATTATTCTGCATAGAACTTGCGGTTGTTTTTATCTTTGTCATATTCGTGAGGTCGGTAATCCTTTATTTCTTTTTTGTTTAAATTTGGTAGTTCGGGGTTATTAAATATCAAACAGCGGTTCATAAATTGTTGATATGAAATACACTGAATTTCACATTAACTGCAAATGAAAGTATAATATTTATTTCAAACCACATTTACATAATAAAATTTTACAAAATAATTTCAACTATCCATACGCAGCTACATCCGTAAAGTATCTGGTTCATTTCAATGATATGGTACCAACCGTGAATATTCATATAGTTGGTGAATTTACTGCAACTTTACCTAAAAACGTGGTCCGTAGCTTTTCAGTTTTGACGGTAATATTTCACATTTACGCGAGGGCAGCCATTTTAAAAGCATTCCACGCGTTTTGATATATGGAAAATTTTTCTGCGCATCTTTTCAGAGTTTGTGACATTTAAAAATATACTTTTCTATGCTGTTTTTCTTTGGATTCATTACTTTTTCTTGTGTATTTACACAAAGGGATCGTTTGCAAACAAACTTGCGGCATTTGCTACTTATGTACTTTGTACAAATTTTGGGTTTTACGTTAAGTCTAATTAAGTTTGCGACTTCGTATTCAGTTTTTATGTAGTTTGCATTATATAAAATGCAGTTTCAAGCACTTATTACACAAGTTAAATTCAATTAAAGCTAAATGATTTCTTGACACGTACACACACTATTCTGCAATGTATTTTTTTGTATTTGTATTTCGGGCTAGTGTCCACAATTCCATGTCTACAGTGCGTAATTAACATACAGGTAGAACAAATGTCTTATTCGATCCACCTCAGCTCCTCATGGAACACTAGCAGCACCTTGGTGTTATTGACCATTTCACGGAGGGTATCTGGCTTCACGAAGTACGTAGTGTATTGTAGTTCTATATCCCTGTGCAAGATTTACGACAATACACGTCTGCAATCACATAGCTTATAAGGTCATAAAGGCACGAGCGACTTGTCCAGTCTAGCTTAACCTTTACTAGAACCGTTTCAGTTTTGTTGCTGCAATGGGTACTACGGCTATTTCCATCAAAGAGTGCAGTGATGTGTAGCTAACCTTATCAATCAAGCCATGCCTGAAATACTCGCTTTTGTCAATTGGAAACTTTAGACTTAGTTACAAGCCTCGCGCGCAGGCCAAAACAGATATAAATTCCTTTAGTTTTTTTGTGTTTCTAGTAGCTTTATTCCGTAACACACTCCTAATAAAAAATGTTTTAATCGCACTAATGTTGTAAAGGTTCGTGAGTCTGTTTTTGTATGTATGTTTGTTACTTCTTCACGTTTGAGCGGCTGAACGGATTTCAATTCAACTTGGTATGTGTACACAAGTAGACCATTTCCTGGAATAGAATAAAGGCTATTTTTATTAGCACTGGGCCCGCGTGGTGAATTACGGCCCATTCCCTCTCCTAGAGAGGAGGCCTGAGTCCCAACAGTGGGAACATTATAAGGCCGACTATGATATGCTATTTTTATTACACAATAAAACAAATGTTTCATTATAAGTTCACTGACATTGAATGACTGCTTCCGCTCTAGAGTGACTAAAGCCTACTAGACCTACTACCGACTAGAGGTCGTGGTTGAAAATTAACAGTTGAACGGGTCGAATTCAAGGTTAAGCTAGACTTGCCCAGGTTCTGTTTTAGATGGGTGACCAGCTTACCATACTGAGTTCAAACCGTGCCTCTAAAAGCACGGTAAGCCATTGCTCGACGGTCACTTGAACAATTTTGACAGTCGTTACAGATAAGTCAAAAGCCAGGAAAATCTGTTACTAGTCTTATCAAAGGGTAGGCATCATTCTACTCAATTATTGGGTTCTAGAGGTCAGATATGGGTTATTCCATGTTACTTGAATTTAAGATGTATTGGGTGTATTACGGTATTTCAGCTGATTTTCTCGAAATCTATAAAGCTTTTAAAAAAAATTAATCAATGTCAACTTAGAACAGTATAAAAGGTTGTTAATATATATATATATATAAATGAATAGAAGTTAGTTAGTCTCGCCAAAACTCAAAAACGGCTGGAAGAATTTGGCTAATTTTGGTCTAGAAATATTCGAGGTAGTTCAGGGAAGGTTTGACGGTGAAAAAAAAAGAAAAAAGGTCCAAAAACCATCATGTCCATCTCTAATTAAAATGTCATTATAAATTGAATTATGCTGTTCTGGTAATGCCAGTAGATGGCGTTATCTTTACTATTAGGCGGTATGAAGTTCGCCGGGTCAGCTATTTAAGTTATAAAAATAATATACTTCCCATAGGAAAAATTATTAATTTACTGGGACCTGTTACACCCGTTACATGGAATTACCCATATACAGCCACTCCATGTAAAATATTGATACACAACTGCATCCATTAAGGCTGAAAGTCGATCCAAAAAAAAGTTCGGCAGGTAGATAGGTTACGTAATTAGACTATTTATTTCCTCTCCGCTAAAATACAAATACAGGCAATATACATACATGGGTTTAGAATTAAATAAAAATTTTGTCGACTTTGTAAATAAAGCACGAACATTGTCCAATATAATTAAATAAATTCCGTTGTTCTAGTATTTCGACAAAGTGTCGTTGAAACAGCTGACTCGATTAGAAGGTTCAATTTCCACAGACCTAAATTCATTTGAAAGCGAAACGTGTACAGTTCCACACAAAAATAGGTACAGCCCCGCTTAAGTGGGGGAATATTTTGCACGAAGTTATGACACTTTTAGATTTTACCTAGATAAGTATAAAGTGACGCACTTTAGTATTGTCATTATATACCAGTTTTTAGTATTGTTATTTTTGTAAGTTTATATTTTCGGTTTAATTTGTTGTAATCCTAGCTGCTGCCAGCTGTTTCACCCGCGTGATAGTAAAAAATAATCCCAAGGGAACATACTAACAGGATAAAAAGTCCTGTGTGCTATAGCACACTGAATTTTTTCCAACCCGTGTAGGTACTAAGTTTCATCGAAATCCATTCAGTAGTTTTTGTGAGCCATTCTTACATACTTTCGCGTTTATAATATGAATAGGATGTAAAGTGCTAGCTTATTATATTTATAGATAATAAATGGAGTTTGTTATCTATAAATATAAGAAGCTCAATATTTTGAATCATCAAAACAGTTTTTACAAAAAAATAAAATAAAAAAATAGCCGACTTCACTACAAAAAACGAAACACTAAAACCATCAAAATAACTTTAATTTCGGAAGTCGTTGTTAACAAAAGCAAACAATACCAGAAATACCAACTTCTGAAATTAAAGATATTTTAATAATTTTAATGTTTGTAGTGAAGTCAGTATTTTTTTTGTTAAACGTTTTTTATTCCACACTTTCGGGACAAAGAAAGGAGATGAAAAATAAATGGACTCTATGATAAACATTTGAAACCGTGATAAAAAAAGAATTTGAATAAAAGAGGCGCTGTCACTATCGATCGCTATAGGAATACTTTATTTTTATTATATTTATGTTTAGCACTTTTGTGTGGGACTATACCTCGAAAAATTTAATCTATGCCAATGTTATAATATTTAATATTTCATTATAATATTATAATTTATATAATATTTCAGTTTCATAAAATTAGAACTTTATAGTCATACTGCAGTGGAATGTATATTTAGTTCACAATTTAGAACTTGAAATATCAATACATTTTGCCAATCGTACGAATACTTTATTAATAACTGCACATCGGAAGCGTTTTAATCAAAATATTTTATATGTTTGGCCAGGCTGTCATATATTATACAAAATGGATTTTTAGCATATTAGTTTTAACCAGGGGCGTAGCTACCACCGTATCAGCCGTAGTTTTTAGTACGCTCCTCTCGCTTTAACATTTTCTACTTACAAGACGACAATTAAAACTCAATCTATTTTGTAGGTACTTTTTGAATAATCCGTTAAATGAGTTCACTTTCATTTTCTATTCTAATAGAAGCTATTTCTTACAAAAAAAAACAAACTTTATTTTTTTTTGATATGCCCCATTAGGACGCTACTGGTTTTAGCACATGCTTTTAATTTGCAATAAAAAATCAACGTAATTTTGCTTCAATGGTTTATTTGTTGCGAAAGTGTTGTTCTGGAATTTATACGGAAGAGTAGAGAGAGAGACAGTAATTATATTTTTTTCACAACATACTAATGTTTCACGTTGCTTAGCTCGCATAATTTAACCTACAATGACCGTTTTTTAGTGGTCTGTTGCACCCTGTGGTTTTTTTCTGTTGGGTAATCATTAAATTACTCTTCCCGCTTTGGTTAGGGCGAGAGGAAGTGAGAGGAACTTTTACTTACTAAAATCAGCCTGTGTGCCTTCAGTTGACTTTTGCGTTCTACAGCAGGGCCGCGAAAACTCTTTCAGAAACTCCAATCAAGAACGTCTCAAACCATGCCTTAAAGTAAGACTTTGACAGCTTTCCAGACGAAAGCAGAGATTGAGAAATGAACAACTTCAAATGTTTAATCCAGAAATTGGGGATAAATCAGTCAGTACTGTTATGTCATTAATATGTCACAACACAAAAGACTAATGACTACAATGATTTCGGTCACAAAACCAGATTAATGAGAAGTTATGTGTTTCATGGATGATAACGTGAGCCTGTTCATATTGCACATAAATATTCATTTTGTAGGCCAAATGTGTGATACGAATCATATTTTAGTATCTCTATGATTTACGACTTCAATGTATTAGTTATCTGATTTTATTTTGGCGAAATGAATTTGTTTTGCGTTGCTGCTGCAGAATTTAAATGGTACAGAAGCCATTTGTTATTTGAATAATATATTTCTTAATTCTTAATTCTTAATTCTTTATTGTACACAAAATAAAAGCATACATAGTACACGGAGATAATACAGTTTATGTACAAAGGCGAGCTTAACTCAACAATGAGTTTTCTTCCAGCAAACCTTTGAGTTACACAGTGAGAATACATTCGAGATATTTAAATATTACTCATATATAAAAATCTCATGTCATAGTGTTTTTTATCGAACTCTTCTAAAACAGCTTGACCGATTTTTAAGAAATTTTTTGGCTGTGTTTGGTAGGTCTGATAATAACTTTTTTACACTCCTACTACTATCTCCCATTTTTTTCTTTAATAATTTATATGGCAGAACAAAGTTGCCGAGTCAGCTAGTATATTATAAAACAAAGTCTCCCATACCGTCTGTCTGTCCACGATAACCTCAAGACAGATTTTCATTCAGTTTTATTTCATTTTATATAAGGTTTGCTGTAAGAAACCTAATTGTGGATAAATTCGCCTGTGTACATCAGTCCCCCTAGCTAAGTTACGATCGTTTCGTTTGCGTTGGACGCCTCGAGTAGGCCACGCCTCCGATTACTTTGATCTGACGTCATCTCAATGCTCAGTCACGTGGTCAGAACACACAAGGCGTTCGACGAAAACGAAACAGCTGTCTTATTTCAAATCGCTTTTAAAAGTTGTGTATACAATGAAAAAAAAAACAGTCAATAATTTTATAGAACTACAACTTTCAAATAAATCCATATCCATACTTTACAAATATTAGAAATGTGAAAGTAATTCTGTCTGTGTCACTTTCACGGTTAAACTACTGAACCACTTTTGATGAACTTTAATACGGAGGAAGCTTAAACTCCAAAGATGTACATAGCCTGCTTTTATACGTCTTTGACTTTGACTTCGCATCCGCAATAACCAAAATTCACGTGGACGAAGCCTCAGGCAAAAGCTAGTATTATTAACTCAACTGTGGAGCAGTACCCGCACCGGGTTCGTCGAATAATGTATGTCTGTGGGAGGACCTTCTCTCTCTCTCTCTCTCTTATATTTTGGACGTAAGACTCAGGGTATCGCAGCGATCCTCCCACAGACAGACATTGGTCGACGGACCCGGAGCTGGTACGACTCCGCAGTTGAGTTATATAAAATGCAACAACCACAAACTGACCAACCAAAAACAAAAGACATTTATTGTTTCCTTTCCTCTACTTTGATCTTGTAAAACGTCCTTGCGATGTCCTCCTGATTCACACAAAACTTCGTCTTTGAGACAGAACAAAGAGAAAGTCAAGTTTCCATACTTCAAAACTGGGACAACAGTATCAGAAAGTTTGTGTTACGAAATATATTTAGTGGTTACGACAAAATGCTGTATCTGTGTATGGAATTTAAAGTTTTGTTTAATCATACTTCTTAACTAAGTCAGAAAATGAACTTGTATTTGTTCTAAGGGTGTCTGAAGATAAGTGAATAAAGCTATTTAAGCAGTTCTTATGAGTTTTTGGCATTAAGTAACACCAAGTCATTTTAGCAATTCTAAGACGCGTGTTCACGAACAGTGCCATGTGCAATCACAAACCTCCAAATCAAATCAAATTAGAAGGATTTTATTCTACATTTGGCTAAACACTTATAAAATAATAACAATATAATATTCCACTACTTTCATACAACGTCATCTAGTCCCAAAATAGGCAGAAAACTGATAAACATACTTATATAGTGCTAAATACATACATATTATAGATAAATTACACCCAGAAACGGAACAAGTGATCGTTCTCATTACACAAACATTTGTTTCGGGTGGGAATCGAGCCCATGACCTCCATTATAGTAGTCAGGGCCACTGACCACTAGACCAACAGGCCAGCCTAACGTATTGATATACATAAAAAAAATATTTTGTACCAAAATTATTATAATTATCATTTTAGATACACGAGATATTGGTATGTAGCTTTAGCAAGTAGATACGTACCTACGAAAGTTAAAAAGAAAAACCTTTTTTATATTAGGTAGGTACTACAAAAAATATCAATACATTATATTTAATGCGGTCTGCGGCTAAATAAACAGGAAAGAATAAATAAACGTGGACAATGTGCTTGTTGAGCCGCTATGGCCGAGTGGTAACGGCCCCGACTTACGAGTTGTAGGTTGCAGGTTCAAACCCAGCCAGGTTCATTACTTTATGTAATTGATTTCATAACCACTGCTCTTAAAACGGTGAAGGATTTTCCTAGAGCCAAAAATTCGAATACATGTGACATCCAAAAATAAGCACTGTGCACACGTGGTGGATTCCATACCCATTCCCTCTCCCAGTGGGGAGGTTTGAGTCCTAGTAGTGGAAACATTATAAGGCTGATGATAATATGCTTGTTTGTACAAATATTAACCTTTGAAATGTGCTTCAACACCACACTCTATCCAATAACAAGAACCATGTTAAAAAGGCATTCTTTTTTTAAACGAGGACACCATTAAAATCACCGAGCAAGCTCTCGCATTCCTTAATGACTTAAAAAAGGAGATTTGATAAATTGGACAAATGAAGAAGGCTTAAATCTGCGAAAAGTTGTTTTCGCTTTTCGTTAAAAGTGTTTTTCTAATTGCTTTTATCGTTCACAATCTTTATAGCTTCCTGCTGTATTAATTTTAATTAAAAGAAAGATTTTCATTACGCCTTTTTAAGATGTCACTTTTTTTGGGTTGGAAAAATCATTCAATGATATCTCTCGCTCTTGAGCGGAACGGGAGGTTGTGTCAGACTTTTACTGACTAAAAATCCACTCCCGTTCCTTCGTTACTTTTCATACTAGAGCCGAGTTTTCCTTTTACAAACAAACCCTTGGCCCCTGTAGGCTTCGAACCTGCTGTGCCCCTAGTGTTCGCTGACATTTCCTTGAGGCACGCGTGGAACAGTACGCGGCGTTGACGATTTGGACTCGGTCTGGATGGTTACCGGACGGTCGGACGGCGAGCTACCAAGCTGCCGCCAAGATGTCACTTGATTCTTACTTTTCCCGTAGAGAATGAAATAAATAAAGCATATCATCATCATCTATTTTCACAACCTAACTTTGGCCACTGCTGGGTAATAAAGCCCTCTTTTTTTTGCATTGGCAACTATATCGTGTAACCATTTCACATTCAATCAATCAACATTCTTTTTACTAATCCTTGGAAGCCACTTATCCTTAGGACAATTTTCTACTTTTACTTGGGCAAAGCCGCTAACAGAAGCTAGTAAAGCATCATCATCATCTTCCTGCTCTTGTCCCGTGTTATTTGGGGTCGGCGCAACACGTTTTTTTCTTCCACTCTGCCCTGTCACTCGTCATAATATCACTAACTTCCTTTTCTTTCATATCACTCTTCACACAATCCATCCATCTTTTCTTTGGTCTCTCTCTCCCTCTCCATCCATCCACTCGTAAACTCATAACTCTTTAAGCTAGTAAAGCATATACTACATTATTATTGAATCTACCAAGCCATTGCATAACTGTTTTGAAGTCGGCTTCCGTCCTAACCGGATGCAACTGCCTAGTATGTCCATAACTCATTAACTGGACTAGTGTCTGATTTCCGGGCTTCTAACTACCATTAATGACCTCACTTTGTAGGCACTGAATAGGTTACCTAGTTATTATTGAACTACCTTTAGTTCAATCGCTTTATCCTTATAAAGCGATGGTTAACCATCAAGACCTCCAACTCAAATCAAGAACTCAATAAGTCAAAATTTTCCAGGAGGCGCAAACAATCTTCTAACTTTAATACGAAGGTGAATATGAGTAAACCAAAAATATAGTTGGTTTCAAATATAATTATTTACAATGTGCAGATAAATTCGGTTCTTTACTTCGTCCCAATAATTGACTAGGTTAGTTATGAGTAATTTACACTTTTTTAAAAGGTTAAATTTGTAGATAGGAGGATTTGTCATTTCATTTAGGAGAAATTGGTTGCAAAATTAATATGGATTTTACAATAAGTCAAAAAATAAAAGTTATTGGCATTACAAGAAAATAACTTTTTAGCGGCCTTTAAAGCCGCTTCTCATGCAGAGTTGGTTTTTTTTTTCATCATGATCTGAAATGATCAACACGTATTGGGCATCCCTGATTGTACCGGTATGCCTATTTTAGGAGCACAGTGACCTCAAATACTTATTTACACGCCATGTAAAATACTTGTATCCAGTTGCATTTGGCTTGACTGGAAGCCGACCATAGTTGGGAAAAAGCTAATAAATGTTAGGTCTATATTTGTCAAGTTCAATCTAACAACCAATACATAATATAATCAGCTTTATAATGTTCCCACTGCTGGGACTCAGGCCTCCTTTCTAGGAAAAGGAATGGGTCGTAATCCACCACGTGTTTTCAGAGTGGGTTTAGAGAATGTTATGTATAACAACCTTTTCATCATCATCGTCATCATCATTTCAGCCAAAAGACATCCATTGTTGGATATAGGCTACCCCAAGAGTCTTGTGCGTCTCGCATACATTGGATTCCCGCGACCCTCACTAGATCATCGGTCCACTTTGTGGGAGACCTTCTAACGCTGCGTCTTCCAACAACCTTGATTGATTTGACCATTACATGTTTGCTGTGTGAACTTTTAAAGAGACTTTGACCTCTGAGTTTGTTTCGCTGTTTCTTCTCAGGGTAGTGAGCTAGGAAATATCGGCCATTAAAAAATTGACGTATAAAAGTGTTTTTAAAAAACCTATTTGCAAAATAAATATAATTTATCTTTTATTAAAAAAACCCTCTATCTTTCTACAAACAGTAGTTTCTGCAACTAATGGCGTGTCGTATCCGTATGGAAGGAGTCTTTTCTCATGGCACCGGTAGTTTACTTTCCGAAAGAGAGATGGCGCTAGTTATCGCTTTTCGCGGAGCATTACACGCGCACATTAGGGACAATCAGCGATATTTATAGGTAGTAAAAGTTGAACGTGAAATTGGAAAGGTCAGCTTTGTTCTTGGAACTATTTTAGTTTGAAAACCGTTTATAAAATCAAGGTTTTTTTTTTAAATTTATAGCTTAATGGAATTTCAAAATGTTATCAGCCCCCCTAGCCAAGTTACGATCGTTTCGTTTGCGTCGAACGCCTCGAATAGGCGACGCCTCCGATTCCTTTGTTCTGACGTCATCTCAACGCTCAGTCACGTGGTTAGAACAAAGGAATCGAATGCGTGGCCAACTCGAGGCGTTCGACGCAAACGAAACGATCGTAACTTGGCTAGGGGGGCAGGTATTTTTAAGACAAACTAGTTTTTACAAATAACGGAAGAAATGTTGTTTTTAAATTTTATATAAATCTTATTATCGGTAGGCTCGCACTTGACCAGTATTTCAGCTGAAGGTAAGCGATGACGTGGTTGACTATGAAGCACGCTTGCAGAGTAATAACCTATTCGCTCTTAACTTAAAGACCCTTAGGTTTTAGTTATCAGAAAACACAGACTCCAGCAGTATTGGGTACTATCATAAAGTGGTAATATTATTGTAAATTATTGAAGCTATAGTTTGATACTACAAATAGCTTCAGGCTGCCTTTGGTAGGTACTGGGAACCGTAGCATGTAACCGAAACTAAGCTAGATTACCTAACACGTCATCCTATCCAGACAAAGACGGGTTAATCCATTGACGTTCTATACTTCCTACTCCCTGTCAATCCATTGTAATATAAACCTTGTTAACACAGGGATACAAACGGTTTTTGCATGATTTTTTTTACTGTGTAAGCTGTGTTTACTGAACCTATACTCGTAGATTTTAAATTAACACCAAATAAACAAAACGTTTCGTTATTTTTTGTTCTCACGGATAGAATATGCTCTAGAGAGCGAGTTGATTGGATCAGAAACAAAATTTAAAAAAGATTTTGCGAGGTTTAGGTCGACTGGTTTCAAAACAATTTTTTGGATATTGAAATATAGTGAAGTATTGGGAGTTTAATGAATTAAAGAACATGGGAAATAGCAATAGTTTCAGCTTAAAAGAGAGAGGTGCGACACGACATACAAACTTTTCGCGTATTCTTGCCGGTTCTTCTCCATAGGAAACCACCAATTGAAACCATGCACTAGCGTTTTGGCGTTTTACAAGTGCCCATGTAAGATATATGTGAAATGAAAACATTAAGTTTTTTTTTTAATTTTTGACAATTAGGTAAGAATATGACAATATATTTTCATCGAGATTTTCATAGAAATTGTTTTGTGGAGAACAAATTCCTTACATGGCGATTATGAAAAAAATGATTTTAATTATAAAAACTTTTCAAAAGTATAATAAATACGATTCTAATAACCCAGTCATATTATCGAATTATACGGCTAGCTGTCTTTCAAAATATAGAAATAACTTACCCGAAAAATGCTAACTCCTAAGGGGGCAATGCTGAAACTGCGGAAGTGTTTGCTTTCTTTAAATAAGAATACATCTCATTCACACCCTTTCACCACCTAACAGGCAGCACAATGGAAAGCCAAACCATGTAATAGCAACACTAAGAGCATAACCGGCTCAAAACTGCCACAAATCTGCCACAAAACTGGCTTTAATTTGGCATCCCCGTCACGTATGGCAAGCTCATTGTCCCAGCCAATCCCGTGCCATCCCCATGCATATTAATGGCCTGGGGGGGCCAAATAAAAATATGGCCTACGTGCGAATTGTTGCCTTAACTATGGACTTATTGGTTTAATTGCCGAAGAGTGGGTGTGTTTTTTTACTATGTTCGGCTTAATTAGAAATGTGTTGGTGGAAATAGAAAGCTTTTTGAATAATTATACAGGTTGTTGAATAATGGGTTGTTATTATTACTCATATTTAAGCGTTGTATAGATTTAAGGAAGAGCGCTGATGTCCAAATTCAGGCTTTGTTATGTAGTCAAGACAGAGATGTACCTCACTTGGTCATAACTTAATGCAATTTCAACAACGTTCTACAATAATTTTAATGTTTTGTATATATATATATATATATATATATTCAATTTTGACTTAAATCTAGTTTCAATAAATGAAATTTGTGTCTCAAATAGGTTAAAAATAATATTTTTGGACATCAACCTTTTTTGACTGACGAGCTATAGAGCGAGAACTAAATGAGGTCAAAGTTTCCTTGATGACTAACCTGAGAAGAACCACCGAAACAAAGTCAGAGATCACAGTTTCTTTTATTTTCTTTTTATTATAATATTAATACATTTATTTTCTACTATTTTACGTTGTTTCATTATCGTAACCATAGTGTCGTTCCTCCAAGTTATACAGTTTTCTACAAAGTTTTTTTTTTTAAATGAGAAATCTCCCGCTCGAACTGCCTACAGTAACTCTATTTCTTATTATTGATAGGGTCGCGCTTGACCGATGGACCACGCTTACTTAGAAGTAATCTATTCACTCTTGGCTTAAATACTGCTCGTACTATCCGAAAACATAGACTCCGGCAGGGAAGTCCACTCCATAGCTGTTATGTACGCACCGATCACATCTGCCCATCTTATCAGTGCTCTGCCTTGAATGAGTTTTTATTCTAGACTATACTTGGGTGAACGCATAATTATATTCGAAAAAACTGAAGATTACTTTAGTCTTATGGAAATTCGAAGCACGAACGAGAACTTCATTGGTACGAAAATATTTACTTCAAAAAATCACAATAGACTTATAAAAGCGAAAATTTATTGATATGTATGTAGGTTAGTTATTTCTTTACGCTCGAACGGCTAAACGGATTAGGATGTTTGGCATACAGGTACCTTGGAATAGCACATAGGGTACTTTTAATCCGCGGAATGTGTTCCCTTGAGATAACTTTCTACTTCCACGTGAGCGAAGCCACTGGAAGCAGCTAGTGGTTTATAAATCTCTGTATTTTAAATTGAAGTCATTCTTAGATGAGCAGTGGCTGAGTAATGGCACCGACTTCGAATTGTAGGTCGCGGGTTCAAACCCAGACAGGCACATTACTTTGTGTAATTTATTTTATCACCACTGCTCTGAAATCGGCATGTCTTAGAACCGAAAATTCGAAGACATGCGACATTCACCAACTCGCACGGGATCCGCGTGTTAGATTACGGCCTATTTCCTTTTATAGACAGGAAGCTTGAGTCCCGGGAACATTAAAAAGCTGATTATGTTATGATATGCAATCTTAGTTAAAAAAAAAACAACCGCAAACAAGAGACCGTGATTTGTATGTTACGCAACGTCCCGTCAATTTCACATCCAATAAGAACTGCATACGAATTCCAAACTAATTTTCAAGTTGCCAGACTGCCGCTGAATTAGCTAGGCCAGACTTTTGCTATAAATACCGAAGTTTGCTCACTTATTTTTACTCAAATCGGCAAAGTTAAAGAGCTTTTAGTCGAGACTAGGTGTTTAGAGAAACTATAAATAATAAATGCATTCAGGTCATTATTAATACCTTAGGCTAGTCTTTTATCAAGCTGTTTAAGTTTGAATAATTACTGACCACCACTTACTTCTACGATGTTACTAATTTTACTTTGGCATTTACTAGTAAGAATATTATAATTGTCTAGTAATTGAATAATGGTAATTGGAGCTTTGTAGAAAGTGCTGCGAACCCATTAACGCGCCCTCCCTCGACGGCAACCGGCACAGTGATCGAGCGATTGACTGCCGTGTTGCGCATCGCGGATTCGATTCCCACTCGGAATAAATATTTGTACGGTATACAGACAGTTTTTTCGGGTCTAGATGTCTTTTGTATGTGAGTTTACATATTACAGAATGCAATTACGATACTGGAGTACTTACTAGTGACAAGCAACGTTTAAAAAAAAACCCGGTGTGATATTAGGTATTTATAGTGTTAAAACATTTCGTATTACAATTTATTGTAAATGACACATACATCAAACAATTTATAATTACATTCATACCTAATTATTATTTGATATTCTGGAGACAGAAATTCATAGATATAAAATATGTCAACTGGCTGGCCGCTGTAGCAAAAATGTGGTCAAATGGGTTATCTTTTATTCATCATAGTATAGCATAGCATAGTTAGCCTTATAATGTTTTCACTGTTGGGACTTAGGCCTCCTCTCTGAGAGAAGGAATGGGCCGTAATCCACCACGCGGGCCCAGTGCGGGTTGGTGGATGTCACATGTCATTGAATTTTTGATTCTAGAACATACCGGTTTCCTCACGATATTTTCCTTCACCGTTTTGAGAGCAGTGGTGATGAAATAAACTACACAAAGTAATGCGCCTGACTGGGTTTGAACCCGCGACCTACAACTAGTAAACCGGAGCCCATTACCACTCGGCCACCACTGCTCTCAATTCTCTTTTATTCATCGCTAACGCAGTACTAGTGTGGAGCCCCTACAGAGGATATGCATCGCCTCCTTTTCTGTTCAGGTTTCAAATAATACACCAGTAACTTCCACGACTTAAACAAAGTCAACGACAGAACTATCCAGATATACATTGGCCGAACATGGTTCGAGTCGAATCGACACGAAATAAAAAGTATATATTGGGTATGGTTTTGTCTCTACAGTATAAAATGTATATGCGAGCAGACATGTACCATTATTTTCTTATTTTCCCTTTATTACTTTTACAAAACTACCTTCTAACCCTAAAAAATATCACACGAGTTTGTTTCTACAGTAAATCAAGACAAAGACGTCCACTGTTGGACATAGGTCTCCCCCAAGCGACGCCACAACGACCGATCCTGTGCGTCTCGCATCCACCACACGCACTCCCGCGACACTCACCAGGTCCACTTTGTGGGAGACCTCCCAACGCTGCGTTTTCTGGTGCACGGTCGCCACTCTAGAACCTTTCGACTATCCGTTCTACGAGCAATGTGCCCTGCCCACACACAAACAATACAGTAAAGTAAATAGTAAAATGTATATGCGCATAAACATGTACAACTCGTTATCTATGATTTTCCTTTTCTTGCTTTTACAAAACTACTTTTAACCCCTCACTTTGCACATTTCAAATTTATTACCCCGGCAGCTGTTGACATAGGTAATAATAGTTGATGGAAAAATAAATAAAAGCCAATCAATATAGCCACTTGTAATAGTTGGTTATGCGAAATAACTGCTATTGAAAAGCTGTTATGTTATCTGCAATCAATCAATGTGGAAGTTAAAAACGCGATACCGATTGTGACATTTCGTGGAAGCATAAATATTACTGAATATGGAATATTGTGAACGAAAACCATTTCATGAGTGAGTAGATTTTTATTTTTTTTAACGTTTAAAGAACCACATAGAAATAAAACAAGGACGTTATTTATTGTAGTATAATAGCATAGCATAATAACCTTTATAATATTCTCTCTGTTAAGACTCAGGCCGTCTCTCTAGGAAAAGAAGAACAGTGGTGGCTCAGTGGTAACGGTCCCGACTTTCGTGTTATAGGTTGCGGGTTCAAACCCAGTCAGGCGCATTACTTTGGCAATTTATTTCATTATCACTGCTCTAAAAACGGTAAAGTAAAACATCGTGATGAAACCGGCATGTTCTAGAAACAAAATAATGTAACATCGACCCACTCGCACTAGGCCCGCGTGGTAGATTATGGTTCACTCCATTATAATAGTAATTAATAACAGACTTACTAGACATTTCTTGTTTGAATTGTCCTCTTGGAAGTGTGCTGATAGAGAAATTCTTACCTAATTTTCTTTTCACATTCCTATTTTTTTTCTTTTACATACATAGTTTTCTTCAAGTATTGAGTAGGAATGTTGATGACTATTGCATGATGCAAAGAGCAAAAAAAATACTTTTTAATGGACGTTGTGAAAGATATGACGATTAACACTGAATTATAGGAAAATGTCCAAAATATTTAAGGCATAGGTACTGGCTTCTGCCAGCAGCTTCGCCCACGTAAAGGTAAAAAATTATCCCAAGCAAGCATGCTCTCAAGAATAAAATGTCCTAAGTGCTATTCTAGGGCACGATCTACCCGTGTGCTAAATTTCATGCAAATCTTTTCAGCCGTTTTAGCATAAGAATGATGATGACGAAAAAGGTTTTTCAATTAAGTATTGAAAAACGTCTGATCTGATATCCACAACCCAGTAACTACCTAATGGTAAAACAATACCTTTTGACAAAAAAGGTTGTTCCCAGAGGTCCATAATTCTATTGTCCTTCATTTCCTACCGAGTCCTTAAAAAAAAAAACTGATTTTAAATGTTCTTACATCAATTCCCAACGGGTCTACGAGATTTGTCCAATGTACAGTCAATACTGCGTGTATGAAATAAAAATATTAATTGTCTTTTATTTTATAGAAATATAAATAATAAATATTTATCTCTTATCAAAGCTTTTACTGCTGACTTTATCAAATATTTTCATGGACTCGTAGGGAAAGAAAATATTTAATATCTTAAAATGACGTGTATCTACTCATTGGGAACTAATGTTCGAACTTTCATTTTACGCGAATTATAGACTCGTGGACAACCCGAAAAAAACAGTATCTTTTCTTACTGCTCGTCCATACGTACTACCAACTTTTGACTATCTGTAAAGACTGCCAAAGTTGTTCGAATGCCAGCTGGGCCTAACAGCTTATTATGCTTTCCAAGGCACGGAGGAAACTTGGTATGCAGTGAATGGTTACCCATCTACGGGCTGATCTCAGTAAGCGCAGCTTAACTTCGAAGTTCGACTCCTGCCGTTGTTTTTATTTAGCTGTGAGCGTTGTTGGTAAAAAATAAAACAAAGGGCGATTCCCATTACACCGACCTTCAGACCCAAGTCAATGATACAATGCCTTACTTCTTAATTCACTACATTTGTTTCTGACAATAGCCACTGCATATTCCTTTCCTTTGTATTACACTCATTAAAAGTACCTGGTAGCTATTGTTTCATTATGCTACATTTTGTTTTCTTTGTTTTATGAGTATGCGTAATGAAAACCGCTTTTGCGCCGCGAAATACGACCTTATTGCTGTTTTGGTTAAGAACGTTGTATATGGGATGTAGATTCGGGTAATATAAAGCGAGGAAGTAGGTTATAAATATTATTAGTTTTTAAGGTATGAATATAGTACTGAATTCTTTGTAAATCAACTTAAGTTTCTGTTTCCTCGCTACACTAATGTTGGCAAAGTCAATATTGTACGGAAGTGTTGGTGAAGTCAATAAGTACGGACGGTGATAGCGTCACACTACTTTGGCAGAATCTGGGCTCTGTAAAATTCTGACCGCATGGATGTGGTCCTCTTTTTCTGCAGCCACTAGAGAGAGAGCCAGCTTCTGAATTCATCAAATAAGTCCTTTCTCTCTGTTTGGAGCGAGAGGGAGTGTCAGGTTTTTACTGACTAAAATCTACTCGCGATCCTTTTTTTGAGATGGGAAATCATTTAATTACTACTCCTGGTGGTGGTGGAGCGAAAGGATGTGTCACACTTTTACTGACAAAAACCTCACCTACGTTCCTTAAGTTGCGTTGCATTCTAGAACCACGGGTTTCTTTTTCAGAAGTGGACCTATAGCCCCAGTAGGCTTCGGTCCTGCTGGGTCTCTGAGGTTTTGCTGACATCTCTTTGAGGCGCGTGTGTTTCACACGCGCCTCAAAGAGATGTCGCTCAAAACGCACCGTCGATGACTCGGGCTCGGCCCGGACGGTTACTGGACGGCCGGGTGGCGGGCTACCCACCCATGCTCTTTGAGGTGCCCTTTGCGTTCCAGAAGCGCAGTGACTCTACTGAACCATATCGCAACAGAAACAATCTTAAAATATTGTTAAGCATAAACTCCCATATTTTATGATTGTTTAAGCTAAACTGTAAAACATAACTTTGAATACATTACAACCGAGTCTTGTGAAATTATTTCACTTGCAAAGTTTATTCAGTACTTTTCAAAGTAAATTTCATTAGTCTAAAAATTTCTGCAATATGATTTTAAATAGCTCTTGCATTGCGATTTCCATTTAAAGTTTTTTTTTTCCTTAGTAATTACTCACTCGTTGCTGAACAAGGGCCTCCCCAAGTTTGATAAACCAAATCGGCAATTATCTTGGACAAATTTAATAATATTAAAATTATGTTAATATATATTATTATTATTTTTTAAAATTATTTACTGCTTTTTGCTCTTTAACATTAAACAGTAGACCAAAACAGTTACGAGATCTTGATTACCTGTCAACATATACTCGTAATTACCTACAACTGTAAATGTGTATGGCATAAGAACTTGGGAATATTCCCAAGTTTATTAATTAATTATCTGCCCCACTAGCCAAGTTACAACCATTTCTGGTCCTGCCTCGGTGTCAGGAATTGTAGAAAACGATAAGTTGGTAGCCATGTTGACGCGCTTGACTCGGCCGCTCGTTCTACAATAACAAAGGATGTAGCGTCGAACATTGTAGAAACGCTAAAAAATCATTCTATCATTTTGAACGATGTGAACTTGGCTACGAATTTTCTATTTGTTTGTTTTGATTACATGACTTAACATTGAGATGATGTCATTCCCATACATTTGATTAGTTTTCGACTAGCGTTAACGATTGCAGATTATCAACTTGGCTAGGGGAGCAGGTAATATATAATTGCAAACCGTGCAATCAAATATTATCACCAGTACATATAAAAAATGTAAATTTACCCTGAAAAAATATTATATAACTGCTGACATCACGTCTTAAGATTTATAGTGACACCTTATTTATTTTTATGTTACGTGCTGTGAGCGAGCTTGCTATCTTCACATTGTCACATAAACCTTTTAAGTTTTCAGACAACTGTTTTTGTTGTAACGAGTGTAAAATATAAATGTGTTGAACAATAAACAAAAAAAAACAAGTTCTTCCAGACATTTTTCTCCCACGCCGTCTCACAAACCAGTCCTCGTAAAACGCGTCTAGATCAACTCACCACCTCTGTCTGGGTCGGTTTTGACGGTGTTCTCTCTGCAGGAACCAACCATGTGACGATACTTAGCGGTCACTGTGCGTGTGGCAGACGTGACCTTGCCAATCTTTTATCAAGTATAAAAGAAGAAAAAAAAGAAAACATGTTTTGTTTAGCACAATGATACATACATATTGTGCACACTTACCTCAGTGTTGTATTTTTTACCCCAAAAGTAGACTGGTAGAGAATGCCTTGTTGCTTTAAATTTGCCTATGTACAACTACTGTACATTAAGTTTAAATAAATAAACACAATGTAAGAACAGACAAACAGAAACTTAAACTTTAAACAATGACATTGTACTTCACGCCTGCGCAAAATAGATTCAGTTCAGTAAAATGTAGTACAACGTTTTTTTACGTGAGAAATTGTCAAATGACTTCTCCTGTTCCGGTTGGAGTGCAAGGGAGAGTCAGACTTTTACTGACTGTGTCCCTTCAGTTGCCTTTTTCCTCCTCCTTCGAATAATTCGCAACACCCATAGATGCCTAACGGTGGTTTTCAACTGAGCCTTTAGTTGAACGTACGGATGCTAATCAATTTTATATGGTATTAGGTATATTAATAAAGAAAAGAGATTTCAATTACAAATTTTGATTAAACTTGAAAAAATAATGTTAGTATAGTAATCCTAGCCAGATGTTCAGTGATAGAATATTGGATAAAAATCAATTTGAAATATTTCACGCGGTCCCACTGGATTTTAATGAAAAGAGGTTTCAATATCACTTTTCTACACTATATTATTAATATGTAAAGATATATTATTAAAAAGAGGTAAAGTTTGTTTTTTGTTTTTTTGTTTGTAGGAGGTAATCTCTGAAAGTACTGATCCGATTGCTAAAGTTTTTTCACCGATAGAAAGCTGCTTCATTCATGAGTGACATAGGCTATATTTTATGTAAGCTGGTAAAGCCACGGGCAAAAGTTAGTTTTTTAACAGATGTGACCCTCAATGGGAATTATTTATTCAGGTGTAATTTATGTAATGTCTAGGTAATTTGGATTGGAATTTTCTTATTAATTTTCCGTTGAGAATAAATTACTTTTTTAATCATTCTTGACGAGACCACTCTAGACCTCGATTTTTTTGTCGCAATAAGTAAGCAATCGATAAAAACGATGAACAAGTAAGTCCAGAAGCCATTTTTTTTTGAGGGAAATCACAGAACTAGAAAGAAAGAAAAACATTTAAAATATCCAACGACGTAACCACAAATTTACATTATTCAATTTTTTTCCTATACATGTGTTTTGAGACCTTGCTTCATGCCAAATTTCAGGACTCTAGGTCAAAGGGAAATATTTTTGGGAAAATATATAACATAGTGTAAAAATTATTGGAATCAAATCAGTTACTAATTCTGAACAAACTATATTCAGGTTTTTTTACATACTATAAATAATATTGTACATAGATAATAAAGCTCAAATAAAAAAAGCTGACTTTTTCTATCATCATAATATCAATATTCAGCCATCTTGTACCCTGTGAACATAACTCCGTAACAAGGCGAGGCGTCTAACACTAATGTACACGCAGCCTCCCAAGGCCAGCTTCGTTAAACAATTTGCATTTCCCACTGTTTTGTGCGAAAACATGGAAACAGGGACGCTCGTTCCTTCCGCTCTCACCCGTTTTTGCAATTGTTACATTATTGTAGGGGTAATTATGTTTTATTTGAGGATATAATCTTTTAATATTGTGTATAGGATAGGGATGGAGTTAGGCGGAATACAAATATTTTGGGTAGCGTGAGTTTTGTTCTGTATTTCAAGTTTAAAAGCATAACTTGCCTATTTTAGTTTATTTTAATTTTGGTTGTGTCATTATTGCTGGGTATTTGATATAAGATTCAAATGTCGGTAGCCTTCTTTTTTTTGCCTCGAAAATATATTTTATTAGGAATTTTCCGCTGACTTCAAAAAAAGACGAGGTTTTTAATGCGTCAGGATCTTTTATTTTTCAAGTATTTTCCCCAATAATTCAAAGATGCACGAACTGAGTTTTTATTATTGTTTGAAAGGGTATTTCTCGTGATGCTAAAGTCATCAAATTAGGATCTGAAGAAATCCTAGAGAAAGCGCGGGAACTCATCAAATTTTATAGGCGCAGTTGTAATGGTTATATTCTATAGGTACCTTACTTGGAACTTCTTTAACACTCAATTAAAAAGTGTAAAATAAATTATAAAATTCTCTCGAAAATGCAGCCGACCTGGATATAAAAAATCACTAAAAAGAGCAGGTCGGATCGGTCTTAAATAACGGAGAAACAAAACCAAAAATACCAACTTACTGAAATATTTTAAACTTTTAAGTGTCTTGTATTCAAGTCGTCTATATTGTTTCTGCTCTATCTTTTAAGGAACAAGGTCCAAAAAACTCTGCTAGCTACTTCATCATCATTTCAGTAGAAAGACGTCCATTATAGAAGGTTCTGGAGTGGTACCAGAAGACGCACCCTTAGAAGGCCTCCCACAAGGAGGACCGATAACCTGGTGAGAGTCGAGCTAAACTGATGGATACAAGACGCACAGGACTGTCCATTGTGCGACACTTGGGGGAGGCCTATGTTCAATAGTGAACATTTTTCGCCTGAAATGATTCATCAGTTTCAATAAATATAGTTCCCTTTAATGTATTCCACACATTTTAATAAAACAACAAACTACAAAAGCTTTTCTGACAACAAAACAGCAGCGTACCAAAATACCTCAGTAAATTCTCCGTTGTTCCAGAATGTTGTTTAGAGATTAGCGAAGCGTAGCACGCGTTATTTAGTACCACACACATCTGTTTCGAGGCACTTTAAGTGCTATGGATGCAGCGTCACGTTCGCGTTATGTTGTTCCAAAATTATTTATTCTATATGCAACACAGAAGTACAAAGGCAGAACTAAGGCAATAATAATAATAATATTCTATACAACGCCGTCTAGTTCCAAGCCAAGCAGAGCTTGCGTTATAAGTACCAGACGTACGACAAAAAAATAATTAATTTTTTATCAGCAACGAAGCAGCGAGCAGTGGTAGCCGAGTGGTAACAGCCCCGACTTACAAGTTGTTGGTTGCGGGTTCAAACCCAGCCAGGCGCATTACTTTGTGTAATTTATTTCATCACCACTGCTCTCAAAACGGTGAAGGAAAACATCGTGAGGAAACCGGCATGTCCTAGAACCAAGAATTCGAAGAAATGTGACATTCACCAACCCGCACTGGGCCCCCGTGGTGGATTATTGCCCATTTCCTCCCCAAAGAGAGGAGACTTGAGTCCCAACAGTGGGAACATTATAAGGCCGACTATGCTATATAATAAGGCGGTTTGAAAATAACGTAATATCAGAAAAGTAGCTGTATATTTCAAAATTAAAATAACTTATTTAATCATGACAAAGTTCAAACTAGCTCTCACCTAGTTTCAACTATGCCAGGATTCCAGCTCCTCACAGGAGTGAAAATTACATTTAGGTACAGCATGAAAAATTTCTTCCTAAATTATTTAAAAAATATAGCAGCTCTGCATTTTCTCCGTGGGGACACTTTTGAGTTCATTTTTAAGTCCCTAAGGTTTTAAATAATTCTAGTTGTAACGGTTGCATCCGCTTTTTTGGTTGCTGCTACACTCATATCGGTCATAGCTTGATGTTATATAACGTGACTTTCTCGTAAAATGAGCTATTTAACAATAAAAATATATTTTTCATGTCGAACCAGTAGTTGTTGAGATTAGAACGTTCAAATGAACAAAGAAATATACTATTATATTTTATAATCTTATAGTAAAGATTTAAAGACGAAACAAAGAAAACTGTTTACTTTAGACTCGCAGGACAAATTAATAGCAGAATGAAATAAACGTCTAGTCACGTAAACAAACATAAAAAAATAATAACATCAACAAAATTTAAAAAGAAAAAAAATCTGTGCGAGTTTTAAAAAATCCTGTCCCAGCATGTGCTGCGATATTCGAACATTCTACATTTAAAAAATATTACAACAAATCCAGTCAGTGCGTATTTGCGATGTTCAAATACGATTCGTAGTTTCTATTTTCAAATAGTTTCAAATTGTTTGAAGTGTAATTTTGATAAAAATAATACTACAGTACGTACGAAAAAAAAATAACTTTCAATGCTCAATTTTTTAGAAACACCTTGTTCACATTATATTTACTGTATCGGATTTTAAAGTTTCATACTGAATGTAAAAGCATTTATTTTTTAGTTTTTTATCTGTTCGGGAGCTAAAATTTCAGGCAAATTTGTCGAAAACATTTAGGAGGTAGTTAAAACAAAGCGAATTTCATGGAATTCGAAATTTCATGTTTTCATTGCGTTCATATTACTTACAGGCAGCTTAAATAAATATCACTGTATTTTCTATAGAATTTACATAGATTCAGGATAATATTGTATTAAAACAGTTTGGTAATGGTACAAAGACAGCTATGTAGATATTAAAATTTATTGTTAATCTAGCTGCTGCTAGCGAATCCACCCGGGTAGTATCAGAATAAAAGTATTTTATGTTCTATTTTTTTTTCAAGATATGGTTTACCCGTGTGCCAAATGTCATCCTAATCCATTCAGCCGTTCAAGCGAGAAAAAGTAACAACCATATACACACGCTCACAAACCAAATTTTAAATTCTAAAATATTTAAAAACCAATTGTATAAATGGATCAATAATACTTGTTATAGTACTCGTATTAATGATTTTTTAAAATGAATTGAATTTCAATGTAATTTTCAATTTCTTAATGTATTTTTAGTAAGTTTGCATGCTCATTACTCAATGTTTTTATTATAAAAAAAACTTCTTAGTTATTAATCCATATTTTAAGTTAATTTTCATCTAAAATGTTCGCACTCATTTTATAGTTAATAATATACTTATTTAACGAAACAAGAACTAGTTAAAAGACTAAGGCTTTGTTGTGACTTCCAATTAATGGATGGGACAACACGATAAGAATTGTTTTGACTGCTAATTTTGATTTAATTAAGATCAAATGGCTGATAGTACTGCAGCATAGAGTCTTTTGAGGTGGAGGAAAAGATTTTCCTCTTGAGGATAAGATCCTGTGATTATGTAATCTTAATCCGTTTCGTAAATCCGTCTTTAATCAATTGGAAATCCGTTTTGAATAAAATTTGGTTGTGATAATTCTTTGCACATGTTTTTGTCCTGCCCGAAAGCTGGTTTTTAGTTAAAACGAAATTATTGAGAACCCGATCGCAGCGCCACCTACCGGGTCGAATTGTATTTTCAAACCATACAAGAACCCACTCTCTACAAACAAATTTAATACGGTCAAGCCTTCTAGGAGAAGTAAGTGATAAACACACGAACAGAAGAATTATATATATAAAGATGTCACGTGTTTATTTGCTTCATTTTGGGTAGTAAAAACTCTGGACAGATGCACTTAATCTATATTTGCTTTTTGTTTAATTTGTGGGAATTAACGCTATGAAATAATAATGAAATCGGTTTATTAAAGCCATAACATGAATTAGTTATAAGTAGCAACTTATTTACACATTCCAATACGCCTGTATTCTTTGAAAAATAAGCAAAAAAAAAAAATTACTTCCACTGAAATCGTTAATACTTCATTACAAGCACGGCAATTAAAGTCTGTTTTATTTCTAAGTAAAAGTTCTTTAACCTAGAATTAAAAGGCATATTTTAATGAATATTCAAATATGTACACACTCCTATTAAAGATGTGACGACGTAACAAAGGATACGAAGCACATTCTTAAGGAAAATTGTGAATTTTCACACGTGAATATTTAAATTTCCTACAAAATCATTTATTGCGGAGCGCCTCTTCATAAATGTTTGGCAAACGAAAACTCTTGAATTTAAACAGATAAAAGTGTAGATGTGAATTGTATTTAAGGTGCATACACATAGAACACTTATGCCACTATCACGTCGCTGATCAGTCACGTCAATATTTGGTCACGCTGTATGTGGACGGTGAGGTAGATTTCATTCGCAATAATACAAGTTTTAACAAGGTGGAAAAAAAAATCCGCCTCAATATAATGTCTGAACTCAGCTTCAAAATTGCTGTAATGGAAATATCAGTACGTTTATTGGACTATTTCAAGCGCTCACCGCAGCTTAAAAAATACTCAGTGAACATGACGCTGACGTCAAACATACGACAGATGTAACCAAGTATTTTGACCTCAGCTTGACTGACTCGTTATGTAGCAGTTTCAACATCAGCGTGTGATACGCTGGTCATGACATGACTGACACATTTGTACTAAAGTAAATGTTTTACTGGGACTGATCGGTGACGTGACAGTTGCGTGTGTATGGGCCTTTATAAAAACCTATTGATACCTGTCGTGTGGTTTGGGCTTTATAAAGCTTCCTGATTAAATTTGCATTGGATCCGTTAGCATTTTAAAGCCGGGCGGTTCATGTTTGGCAGCTGTGCCTGAGTTGTGAGCATCTCGAACTGGTGTTAAATGGAAAACCTGCATCGTTTACAATTTTTTTGGATGGGATTTCTGATAAAGTATGAATAACTCCTGGAGCGAGAGTGAGTGTCAGAATTTTATTGATTAGAACCTACCGATGTTCCTTTTGAAAATCTCGCAGCCAAACCGTTTACACTGAAAATTATAATTCGATATAATTTCAATCTATTATTATCATCTACTCAAGTATCGATTTTATAGTTGTTTTCCCCCCAATTGTACATACGTCTGTACAACTTGAACAACTTTGAAAAATCGCTTAGTTGTCGTTTTGTACATACGTTTCTACGAAATTTTTTTGGCCAAAAATTTTGTTTTCTATATCTTTGTTTTTCGTAGAAAAATTCAGAAAAAGTTTTTTTTCTCGGTGATATATGTAAAAACGCGCAATTACGTAATAATGATAAATAACTCAAGGGCGCCCGAGGGGTATTTTTGAGTGAAGTATTAAATATGTCCTAACTATGTACGAGTACCAATGGAATTTGAACTTTATCATGATGATGACCTTAAAAAAAGGAACTAAACGATTAAAAGTAGATTGAATACCTCGGAGATAAGATGTTATTCATTATTATAAATAGTATTTACATTCTACATTTAGAAGGCTTCAAATACTACAACTGTACATAAATAATGAAAGTTTCCTTAAGTAATAATAAATAACAATAATATTCCACAACAATCACACAACGTCGTCTAGTCCCAAGCTAAGCAGAGCTTATGTCATGAGTACTAGACAACTGATAAACATATTATATAATTCTAAATACATACATATTATAGATAAATTACACCCAGACACAGCACAAATGATCGTGCTCATCACACAAACATTTTTCCTGGGTGGGAATTCTAACCTACGACCTCCGGCATAGCAGTCAGGGCTACTAACCACTAGATCATCAAGCCAATGTAAGTAAGTATACAGAATCTACTAAAAAAAAGTCTAAGCACATGGAAACATTTTGAATAGCAACCTCTTTCTTAACTTTGTAAAGGTAACATTCATTAATATGGTTCAGGTAATGACCGGATATTAGTTAGGCGTCTGCAAACCGGACACCAAATAAAGTAGCACTAGAAATAAATAGGTAAATACAGTATCATTTGATTAAGTGACGGTTAGTGAGAAAGACAGCATTAAATTATAGGATACCTATATGAGTAAATAGGGTTAAAGAACTTTGTAGTTAAACATAACACATTTGTCGTAATGGCGGTGAGAGATTGCCATATGTGATACTGTATGACCAATTGAATAGATTGTTGATAATACTAAATTATATAGATATATATAAGATAAGAGCAGTGGTAGCCGACTGGTAACGGCCCCGACTTACGAGTTGGTTGCGGGTTCAAACTCAGTCAGGCACATTACTTTGTGTAATTTATTTCATCACCACTGCTCTCAAAAAGGTGAAGGAAAACATCGTGAGGAAACCGGCATGTCCTAGAACCAAAAATTCGAAGACATATGACATTCATCAACCCGCACTAGGCCTGCGTGGTGGATTGCGGCTCATTCCCTCTCCTAGAGAGGAGGCCTGAGTCCCAACAGTGAGAACATTAACAGGCTGATTATGCTTATGCTTAATACTAAGTTTGTGAGTTTTTTTTTATTAACAATAAACCCTAGTACCTAAAAAAGTTAAATGAAAAAATAAATTGTTTGGGTCATTAAATTTTAAAAGGGAGTGTGTATATTTGTATGTTTGTTACTCTTCGAGGCCAAACGGGAGAACGGTTTTGAATGAAATTTGGCATACGTGTAGATTTTAAAGCATTTGACTGGCCTGTTGGTCTAGTCGGTAGTGGCCCTGACTGCTGTGCCGGAGGTCGTGGGTTCGATTCCCATCCAGGAAAAATGTTTTTGTGATGAGCAAGTCCATTTATTCTGTGTCTGGGTGTAATTTATCTATAATATGTTTGTATTTAGAAATATATAAGTATGTTTATCAGTTGTCTAGTACTCATAACACAAGCTCTGCTTAGCTTAAGACTGGACGGCGTTGTGTGACAGTTGTGGAATATTATTTATATATTATATGTCTTAAAATACTTTTTATCCAGGGAATATGTTCTTTTTGGGGTATTTTTTAATTTGAAAGAAAAGAAAGAAAGAAACTGTGCTTACAGTTGTTAGTAAAACTATGTTCAATAAAAATATCACAGATAAAATATTCGTCACAGGAATAAAAATGTCCTCTGTTAATAAAATTCACATATATTTTCCGTGACCTGCATGCTTTGTCCAACAAGAATCTGTCAATAAATTCCATCGCTGCACAGCGGTCTACAGCGCCATATATCCAGCATTATTTATTACAGTAAATAAAAACACGTTCGCAATTGGAAAGTGCAGGAAATGCACGTTTCCGCTTTATTCAGCGTGTATGTAGACGCGCTTGAAGCGCTGCGCAGGTGCTCGAGCCAATCGGCTTTAAAATTGTATAAACGAGAATGGAGCAAATCTGTAAACGTTACAAAGCCGTGTTTATGTTAAATTCATTTGTGGGAAATTGTGTCGTATTTTTAAGCTTATACGTAATTTTTTATAAAGAATTTATAGCTCTAATTAGTAAAATTCTGTTAAATGAATATAACCAAGCTGTTGGAAATAGAATGTTGTATATGAAATTATTTACCATGTCAAGAAAACTGTAAATTCAATAAAAATTTAATATGATATTCAACATTGACTAAACTATGCATCAAGTTCATGAAGTAGAAGAACGCAACCTTGAAGGTTAATATTAAAGTATAAGCAACCTACATTTTTACACTTAAAAAGCTTTACCTTAACCAATTTGAACCGCCCAATTTACATTAAACAAAACTTTTACGACCTTGTTAACAATTTAAAACTAACTCACGATCGTATGTTTGCATTTAGGATTCGAGAAAAAAATAAAAACTTTGGAATAACATACTATTTTATTTCGCCCTCTTAATCATAAAGAAAAATAACTCAAATGATATTTCAGTGGTTTATCGTGACTATTAAGCGTGACATACATCATCATCTCAGCCGAAAGACGTCCACGGTTGGACATAGGCTTCCCCCAATCGTCGCCACAACGCATACATCGGATTCCCGCAACCCTCACCGGGGCCACGGGTAGTGTGAAAGCGAAACCCGGGGCCCTGGGGCGAAGGCAAAGAAGGAACAGGAGTGGATTTTTAGTCAGAAAAAGTCTGACACTCTCTCTCGATCCGTCCAAGAGCGGGAATTGTCATAAGATGATTTTCCCACCCAATAAAAAAAAATCCTCACCAGGTCGAGTCAGGTTTTTTATTGTGCTATCATCAAATAATACCTCTCACTGTAAGTGGAGTGAGAGAGACTCCGACTTTTACGAACCAAAACCTATTTGTGTTCTTTCAGTTGCCCTTTGCGTTCTATGGTTGCGGTGATATCTCTATGGAACAATCCTACAAGATTGTTCTGGTCCTATAGCTAAATTTATCATTAGTTGAGATCCAATATTTAGGCCACTTAGCTTTATAAATCTTCATAAATTTCTAAATATATTTTTTTACTTTCAAAAGCTTAGATATTTTATAAAATAAGATCTAAATCTCTATCATTATTTAGCTACTAGGGGTAGTAGCGAAATAATGAATTTCAAACGAGCCTCTTAATTTAGTACCCGGACCAGAAATTCATTACCAAAAGCTTGTAATAATATTAAAAATTCTTTATGATAATCTAATAAAAGTACTATAACAACCAATATAAATTTCTGTTTTTATCAAGTTTAACAGCGTTACTTTGCAAATTTTTTGGCAAAAGTCACGTTTTGCCCATTCCGGGTAACTTTGCCCATTTAATTAAGGTGGGTACTGCGATGGGGGTAGTAACACGAGTTGTACAATGGAGTCACAATTTCTTGTAACATCTTCAGTGACATTAATAAATAATTTAGTTATCATGTATCTTTTGTAAGCTTTTTTTTTAATTTTGTTGTACTGATCTCTGTGTGTTCTAAACCATTGCTAAAATTTTTACTAAAATCATTAGTGAATAAATCATTTGAACTGTACCATGTTCGTACATGCAAATAAATTTAAAAATAAAGCGACCAATGGTGACCGAATAGTTATGTTGCTACGGGTGTATGGCGTTAGTTTTGCGCTTTGTTCATATGTGTATACAGGTGTTGATAAGGATGCTCGGGGGGATAGAAAGACACAATAATAAATACATTCTTTAAAAAAGTATATTTAGAAACAAAATTCAACGTAGGTTTTGTAAAAAAAAGTGGTTTAGTAACGAGACAGTTGTTATTTTATTTAGCAGCATTAATCATTGTTTATAAATTTTACTATGAGACTGACAGAAAATAAATGTAACGTTAGACCTTTATTAAAATTTATTTATTAAAACTTCATGCAACACAAAGGTACAAAGGCTTCAAACAAGGCGTCAAGGCGTCATTATCGTCAATGCCATTAAAGCTCTAGCAGACTGCGGAGTTGAGTAGCATAACAATTTTTATATATATTGTGACTGTAAAGTATTAATTTCAATTTTATATTCGTCTGTAAAATCATGTACCTACACAATTTTATGTCACTTATTGTACTCGCACCAATCCTAACAGAGTATTCATAATTTTGTAGAAAACAAATGCCTACTGTATTTATCTGATTTTTAAATCCATAAAAGCAATCAATATACAATTCCGAAGGAACACAATGGTTAGCCATATCGTGTACGAGGAACGATTAGCCATGTTCTAATTGTTTCGATGCATATCTAGCGGCCGGTCGGTGTAAATCAACTTGATACTTGTCCGCCTCGCGAGGAAATGAACGCCGATTGTATATCTTGATAATTAAATACAACAAGGGTTTGTTTGAAACTGTGAATTTGAAGGATGGTGGCGGTAATTGTTTTTGCGTTATCTGTATTATAAAAGGCAAAGTTCCTGACTCATCGACGTCTAGTACAAACCCTTAGATCTCGAACACGGAAATTTTGCATAGCGGTTCTTTCTATGGAAGGATCTTCCAAAATTCACTCCCTAAGGGGATGAAACGTAGGTTCAAAGTTTGTATAGAAAATCTACTTTCACATGGGGTAAGTAGCTGGCACAGCATAGTATAGCAAAATCAGCCTTTTTTAATTCCCACTGCGGAGATTCAGGCCTTCTAACTAGGAGAGGGAATGGGCCGTAATCCACCACGCGGGCCCAGTGACTCGGCCACCACCGTTCTCATCGCTGGCAGAAGCATATTTTTATTACTTTGGTCGAAATTTAGTTATATAACTTATTTTAAGTGAAATAAGTTATATGACTTATTTTCGACCAAACTGACGGTTAAGCGATTTTACCTTTCTACTGTCAATTTAAACTCAATATTCGAGATAATTGATTTTTTTTTACCAAAGAAATTCAAAATCCGTTATTGCTATTACATTTATAGGATAGGCGTTTACATCTGTTTGATGTTTTATCGCAAATCTGACCTTTCGCGCTAGATTATAAATTAACCTTTACCAACACCATTATACTGGACTGAAATTAAAAACCAACTGCGTCATACTATGATTTCTGTCATATATTTTCTGCAACATAACAAGTACCTATCTTTTTTCGAGGGTGAAAATAACTTCTTCCACTCCGGTTGGAACAAGGGGTTTATCCCGCATGAATCAGCTGCAGAAACCTACCGTGTTTCCATGTCCTGGCTAAAACACATCCGTGTTACTTTATGTGCCTTTTGCGTTCTAGAGCCGCGTTGACTCTTTCAAACAATCCTTTAAAGTTAGATTTCATAAAGAATTCAACTATAACTATGTGGAAGTTTGCGAGGATACAATGTTAATATAACATCACATACTTGCGAGCCCACAAATTAGACCCCGGCCAAGGTGAGAAGCGGACGTGGATGCTAAGATGTCCGCGAATTATTAAGTGTCCTGTTTCACTCGTCTATCGTCAAAATCGAGCATGGTTTAAAAGCTTGTAAAATCAAAATTAAAATTTTGACGAAAAGACTGCGTTTCCAAATTATCTTATGAAAAATGTGTAATGACGTCATAATCGCGTAAGAGTGGTTGTATGAAAAACAGTAAAAACGTATGACGAGTTGCATCCCCTTAAATACATGTAATCGCTGATTACGAGAAATAATGTACTATGTATGAACAATCGACCGTCTAATGCTTTTCAATAAGAAAAGGTCAAATTCCATCAAAGCTAGGGTGCGATGTGTGGAAAAAATGTAACTACAAATCTCATTTTTGCAAATCTTCAGTGGATGTGAAGAGGAAACACGAAAATTTCAGAATTAATAATGGTGATATGAGTAAATTTTAATATATTACTCCTGTGTTTCTTTTTTACTTATAATAAAAGCTTTTTTCACTACAGGGATTCAGAATAGGCTTTTTATGGCAAGTTTATAGCAAAATTAGAAGTAACCAATATTTATAAAAATAATTATAGTTAATATTTAAGTCCTCACTATGACTATACAAATATTTTTTTTCTTAAGAACCCAATACTTTGAGCTAGGTCACTTTAATTCCAAAAATACGATGTCCACTTTGAAAAAAACTCAGCCAAAACACGCCAACATATACCTTCTTTAACAACTCGCAATGTATATTGTGGCCACGTAATCGCGCCCGCCACCGCTACCGTACCCGCTCTAGTCACCGCACATTCACTCAAGACAAGGCCTTACACCTGCAAGAACCTTCGCAAGTTATACATGATGTTTGAAGACTAGTTTAAACTTAAGTAGACATTCTAAGAATCAGTTGTGTTAGTAAATATTTACGATGTTGAGTTTTACGAGAAAGTCGTGTTTTAAAACGGAATGGAAATGAAATAAACAAAGCTATTTCAACCACCAGTTTAATTTCATTAAATTTACTTGTTTTGGCAGATATTATAAACATTAAACAAATAAACGAAGACAGGTTTAAGCAAGTTGTTTGGTGTGTAGCTAAAATATAGTTTTAAAAATATTTCATTGTTTTGAGGTCTAAACAAATATCACATTGATAAAACATTGACGGGTGATTTTCAAAATTTTTGTACATTTTGGGACGTAAAAACGTCCCCCGGAATATTGTCCAGGCATAACATATTAAATGATCAAATTATTGTTATTATCATTGAATAAAAGTTTATTAATAAGGATTTCAACATTTTAGTTTTAAAAAAAATAAGTAGTCTGAAAAATATGACATTTATGCTCTTAGCGTCATAATATTTCCATACATCTACCTCGTGTCTCTAAGCGAGAGCGCGTTACAAAAACCATCATAGAGATTAAACTACTCATTTTATTGTAAGTTCTCTTTGCGCAATGTCTTAGTGGGTAATTATTATGCAAATTATACAAAATTGTAATAAAAAACTTTATTTAATAATTATAATATACGCCTTTCAAAATGTGTCTTCTATTTCATTCAATTTTGTTGGTCATTATTGTAACACAAATATTAGTCGATATTTGAGATTCTTTATTATCAACACATTCTTATCAAAGACATCCAATCAGATGACAACAAAATATTACTCCGCCATTTTGTCTGTAGCTGTCATTGTTGTGAAAAGTGTGTTTCTTGCGGTGTACTGTTTTTTCCACAATAAAGTTTTCATTTTAGTTGATCAGCTATAAAAACAACGGTAAGTCTCTGTCTTACTATTTTTGCGTAAATTAAAAAAATATTATTGATTCAAATTGATTAAGGTGATAGACAAGTCCAACAACATTATTTTAAACCTTCAAATGTTGAAAGTCATTATTCAACAAACCGTTGATTTTCATTTTCATAACGATTTGTTACATATTTTTGTTGCGTAACAAAAAGGATGTAACAAATATGAAGCAAAGCCGATTTCATAATGGAATTATTTTTTGAATTATGCGTACCTACATACAGTGTAATGTTTTAACTCATGCGCAATTTTTTTACCTACAGGTCATTAGACTCGATCAGCTGACGTACAAATCAATAGCGTTTCATGTACCGGATCGACCCTCCACGGGATTAAAACGATCAAAATTTTGCGGTGTAGATATAACAGTTTTCTTCACAATAATTTATAAGTGACGTATAGATACTACTCGTAGTATCTATACATCACTTATGAGTATTTTTTATTTGGTTTATTACTAGTTTATTCTTTATAAAAAATGCTGATAAATAATAATTAACTTTACTATTATTTTTGTAATTGTAATACGTATTAAAAGTAGTTAATAATTTTTTACCGTAAGTTCCATCACCAATGGTTTGTTTTCTGTAGGCTAAACTTTTTAAGAAATACTTAATGACCAAACAGAATGCACAATTTATTCTGAGACTGATAGAGACTGCTTATGTTATCAATAAATGATTAAGCTCTAATTTCATTGTTTTAATAGTGTTGTGAAATAACCCTAATATTTCCTTTTTGTTATTTTTTTGTAACATTGATCACTTTTGTAACGATATTCATTTTTGTTTCATTTTTGTAACTGTACAAAAATTTTGAAAATCACCCTGACACATTGTGACAAACACACAGTTGTCAAAAGCCGTTTGAGATTGATAATGTGACATTTCAGCCCCCTTTTAATCCCATGCATTTGGGTCTTTTTGAGAATTGTTAATATGGATGAAGTCAGAATAGCAGTAAATGGAATGAAGAATGGTAAAGCCATTGGTCCAGATGGAATACCAGTGGAAGTGTGGAAGTTATTGCGAGTGGATGGATGGACGTGGTTAGCTTTGTTCTTCAATAAGTTGTTGCTGGAAGAAGCCATACCTGATGAGTGGTGCAATAGCTCTTTAGTGCCGATTTTTAAAAACAAAGGTGATGTGCTTGAGTGCAACAATTATAGAGGAATAAAGCTAATGTCACATACTATGAAAGCCTGGGAGAAAGTTATTGAAAGGAGGCTGAGAGAAGAGAGTGAAATTTCACAGACCCAATTCGGTTTTATGCCTGGTCGGGGTACAACGGATGCCATTTTTGCTATACGCCAGCTGTGCGAGAAATATAGAGGTGCGCATAAAAACTTGCACATGGTATTCATTGACCTCGAAAAGGCATACGACCGGGTACCTCGTGAGGTTCTGTGGTGGGCCCTTAAGGAGAAAGATGTGCCTGGGAAGTATGTGCAGTTGATCCGAGCGATGTACAGTCGATGCAGTACCCAAGTCCGGTCTACAGTGGGTACCACTGGCAGCTTCAATGTGGCAGTCGGCTTACATCAAGGGTCGGCTCTCAGCCCTTACCTCTTCCTGATGATAATGGACGCTCTGACGTCGGACATTCAGGAAGAGGCTCCCTGGTGTATGTTGTTTGCCGATGATATTGTGTTGGTTGCCGAGAGTGGCCTAGAAGTCCAGAACAGATTGGAGGTGTGGTGGCACAGACTGGAGAGTGTTGGCCTGAAATTGAGTAGAACCAAAACGGAATACTTGTTCTGCGATTTCGGCGGTCTCTCCAATCCAGTGCCTTTAGCTCTAGCTGGAACGCCCATACCGATCTGCTCTGACTTTCGGTACCTCGGGTCACTCATCCAAGGGGATGGTGAGGTAGACCGGGACGTAACACATCGGATCAACGCAGGATGGATGAAATGGAGACAGGTCACGGGAACAACTTGTGACCCACGGATGCCCCTCAAGTTGAAGGGTAAAATCTACAAGTCCGTGATAAGGCCTGTCATACTGTATGGATCAGAATGTTGGGCTGTGAAAAAGACGGATGAAAAAAGATTGCATGTAGCGGAGATGAGAATGTTAAGATGGATGTGTGGTGTGACGAGAATGGATAAAGTGAGAAATGAATATATTAGGGGAAGTTTGAAAGTGGCACCAGTGACTGAAAAGTTGAAAGGGAATCGTTTATCTTGGTATGGTCATGTGAAGAGGAGGGATGAAACGCATGTTACTAAAAGAGTTATGAGTTTACATGTGGATGGATGGAGAGGGAGAGGGAGACCAAAGAAAAGATGGATGGATTGTGTGAAGAGTGATATGAAAGAAAAGGAAGTTAGTGATAGCATGACGAGTAACAGGGCAGAGTGGAAGAAAAAAACGTGTTGCGCCGACCCCAAATAACACGGGATAAGGGCAGGAAGATGATGATGATTTGGGTCTTTTTGACTTAAGGGTTTTTAAGTCAAGAGTTTCCGTACAAATTTACCTAGGAAAACAGTTCAATTCCTGAATTGAGTTACGAAGATTTTTCCGAATCGCAAAAAAAGTTTTTTTTTGTGACGTAACTACAAATTTAGAGTTTTCAGATTTTTTTGTCCAGTATTTTTGGTTTTGGTCCGGTATTCTAGGTCAACGTAGAGTACTTCCCTACTCTATGAATTTTGATTCCCTTGAGAGCTTTGAAATATATGTTTTTTGCGACATAAATGGCGTATCTTTTTTTCATTAACTTAGAAGTTCAATTTTTTCACAGCTTTAAGGGACCGCAGACTTAAGTAAATGGTTTTAATTTCAACCCGATACCTCCACGCGTTCTCAAGATAAAGGGAAGTTTCTTTAAGTCTTGATAGACAGACATACAACAAAGTGATCCTATAAGGGTTCCGTTTTTCCTTTTGAGGATCGGAACCCTAAAAAACAATCGTTGCCACTGAAGAATATCACTGTGTTCTAAATTATCTTTCGAAAATCAAAATGGCTCATCGTCACAAGTGCACAAGTCTATTTTCAAAGATGATGGCTCCAGTTTATTTGCACCACAATCTGCCGATGCTGAAAATGTGTGCTAATATGTACAAGGCTTTCAACCTATCAATAGTGACGCTAACCGCTTTCCATAAGTGAGGCGTCCAATATTCTGCACGAAACGACTATAATGGATCCTTTATATGTACGATATTAAAACAGGAATATTGATGGGGCGACGTTGTTGTAAATATTATAACTACGTATAGCTTTTAATATTGAACCTCGGTCGCCGTGTTAAAGTTTAATTACTGTCGAACAAACAACTTAACGGCTATTGATGGCGCTACCGATCATTTTGAGAGTGAAGTGTGAACACTGATTTCAGCGTTAGTAGGTATTTTTTTTTTTAAGATTGACAATATGCAGGGATTTTATTTTGAGGCGGAAAATGATGAGAAATGCGAAATGGGGTGTCAGACTTTAAATGACTAAAACAACATTTTGTGTTCTAGCGGCTTTGTGTGGACGGCGAGCTATCCATTGCTCGCCGTCCGTAAGCACGCGCACGAACCCAGGGGTTAAAAACGAGACCCTATTGCTAAGACTCCGATGTCCACCTATCTGACACCAAGCTTTACCTCATGAATCGTTGTAGCTAGACAGTTGAAATTTTCGACAGATAATATATTTTTATTGCCGCTATAACAAAAAAAAAAAACTAAAAAACAGAACAAATTTAATATTTAAGTGGGGCTCCCGTCGAACAACGTGATTTTTTATGATGTTTTTTTTTTGCTACGGACGGTATGTAACCCGTCGTGCGCGAGTCCAACCCTCACTTGTCCGTTCTTTTTTAAAACTTTATCAAATAAATTAAAATAAAATTCTCCGTAAAATTAAAAAATATAATAAATATTTTAGGGATCGTAAGTATCTGAAGGCCAATTACGATTATTATCTTAGCATTTGCTTTCATGAATATTAATTTAATTTTAGTTTAGTTATATTTTGTTTGAATATAAACTGAACATTTGATAAAGGCTCCCAAGTTTTTGAATAAACAACTACCCATATTTTTATCGTTAATCTTTCCCTTTTGTAACATTTATTTTATTTTTTATATTCAAACGTAAATCAACCATTAATACAAAAATCGTAAAAAAAGATTGCTGAAAAATATAACCAATATTTTCATATGAAATGGTTAAAATAATACGAACCGCCAAGATATTTATTAGTTAAAATATAAAAAAAGCAGACCAATGGCTACTAAAATTTATGGATACAACTATTTTTACGAAGACTTCAAATACATAAATCTAGGAACGATCCGTGATAAAATGTAACCAAAAAAAATACATGAATACTACTATAGTACTTTTATTTTTTACGAAAACGTTGCCCCATACTAGAAATTAGGGGCCCAGCAGGGTCGAAGCCTAAAAGTGCAACCCAGGGCCCTGGGATGAAGGCAAAGAAGGAACAGGAGTGGTGTATTAGTCATTAAAAGTCTGAGACACCCTCTCGCTCCGCCTGAGAGCGAGAGATGTTATTGTCACAATAAGTCACCCAGACCCGGAACACCTGAAGGTACAAATATTCGTTCCGTGCGGAATTTAAATCACTCTGTCTACTGGTAAAATCTGCATGAAAATTCATTCAGCAATTTTTTAGCTAATTGCAAGCAGACAGACGCACCGATAGATGTGTTGTAAACTTGGTGTTATGTAATGACTATTATGTTTTGTAGAAATTTATATATTGTCGGTGCCGGCAAATTTTTTCCTGACCGCCAGCTTTTCGCCAGAAAAAAATTGTTAACCTGATTGCGCCACTTACCGGCTTTAATTGTATTTTCAAACCATTCAGGAACCTACTTAAATATACACATGAAATTTCATTCATATTGGTCTAGCCGCTTAGGAGGAGTAAGGTGACAAACACACGTACAAAATAATTATAAATATAAAGATTTACTACACGATCTTCCACATCGTTTATCGGCAAAGTTGAATGTTTTTGGCAACATCTTACTGATTTTTTAAAATATAAGCATTGTGGATGGCACCGTATCTGTCGAAATGACAACATCACTGAATTCCTTTGTGAATATACAATTTATTTGTCACAAATTTATTTATTGTACTGTGTGAGCCTGGATTAGCAGGGCTTATCAACATACTGTTTACATCCTGAAAAACAAAAATAAATGCCTTTCCACGGTATTTAATATTACAAGCAATCTACGCTATGAAAATACCACCTAAATTGTAACACCAAATTCTCGCGACCCAGTAATTGAGGCTGTTTGAGAATTTCCCAGAAATTCTGATTGCTTTGTTAAAACATATACGAGAAGTGTTACAAGGCCACAGTAATCCTACAGAGTATAAGATACTAACTCCTGACAGTGGCTTTGTCTGTGTGAAGTATTATAGAACATATACAGCCTATGTTATCCAGTGATATAAAGTAATAGCTTTCAACTGGTGAATCAATTTTTGTAATCGGTTTAGTAGTTTTTTCATTAAAAACAAAAATATCAATTTTTCCTCTTTATATTATTATTCTGGCTTCTACTAGCGGCTTCATTCGAGTGATAGTATAAAATACTAGCTTTTGTGCGCGGCTTCGCCTGCGTACATAGAAATATAGCTTAAGTCACTCAGGAATAAAGCAGCTTTCTATCGATGAAAAAATTTTGGCAATGGGACCAGCGCTTCCAGAGATTACCTCCTACAAACAAGAAAACATAAAAACAAATTTTACCTTTTATAGTATTAGATGTACCCTAATATCACTTAGAGATAAAGTGACATTCTGCGGGTGAAAGAATTTTTAAAGTCGGTCCTGTTATTTTTGAGTTTATTCATTACAAACAAAAATACAACAATTTTTTCTTTATATTAATATTACTAGCTTCTGCTAGCGGCTTCGCTCATATGGTAGTATAAAATACTAGCTTTTTCCTGCGGCTTCGCCCGCGTACATAAAATATATTCTATGTCACTCAGGAATAAAGCAGCTTTCTATCGATGAAAAAATTTTAGCAATCGGACCAGCACTTCCAGAGATTACCTCCTACAAACAAAAAAACATGAAAACAAATTTTACCTATTTATAATATTAGTGTAGATGTAGATGTACCTTATGTCGGTCCTTTGTTTTACGGTAGAAAACAAAAAAAAATTAATAAAAATTGGTCCTGATCTTTTTCAGTTTATTCAATATAAACAAAAATACAAATCTTTCCTATTTATAATATTAAGAATTGATTATAGTATATATATACAGTTTTAACTTATGCCATTTTACTACCTTTTTTTATAGGTGGGAAAATCATCCCTCGCTCTCAGGCGGTGCGTGAGGGTGTGTCAGACTTTTTCTGACTAAAAACCCACTCCTGTTCCTTCATTGCCTTCGTCCCAGGGCCCCGGGTTTCCCTTTCACACTACCCGTGGCCCCGGTAGGCTTCGATATTTTACTACCTGAAAATTAATTTTTAACCTATTCCCGTCCGTATATTTGATAGCTTCCGGCTAATCTAGTTAATATTGTAGAATCATTAATTAAAGTTCCTTTGATTTTACGATCATTGTAAAGATCAAAGTAAAGTAAAGCATATCTTAATTAAATAATCATTTAATTTCTCTATAAAAGTTAACTCCTTAAAAAATAAAAGGTTTTGATATTTGAGAAAAACCCTAGAATGTGAAACGTGGAACGAAACTGAAAGAAACAATAAAATAATAATTAGGGGTCCGGTGTAGTAGTAGCTATTTAACTAGTAGCTACACTACACCGGACAAGCCGCTAGGTGGTCAAAATACAAATGTCAAAACTCGCTTTTTATTATTTGACAACTTTACCTACTGCTTAATTCTTAAAGTTTTTTTTTTCGTTTTATCCCACACGCCATAGTTTTTCATTTATTTTTTTAATATAAAATTCTCATTATTTTATTATCAAGAAAAAACGATTTTTATACCTATTGTATATTTTTTTATTCAATCAAAAACTAAAACATATTATGTAGCAATGAAGTTCTGTTTATTTTTATTTTACCTACGTATAAAATTGTTCATAAAGTAATGAAAAAAAAAATTTTATAAAGTCATCTCGGTGAATATATATTGTTTTACGTCAACCAGACTCTGTACATGTTTGTAACATCTGCTCTTTGTACATTGAAAGGAAGTACCTTTTATGTTTTATTTGTGTGAAATAAAAATAATGATACAATTTTGTATCAAGGGTTGATACGTTTTAAAAAGATATTTTAGAAAAAATGTTTTTACTTGGCACAAACATAATTTATAAACATTGTTCGACAGATAATCCAGGAAAATATTGCTATTTGGACCATCATTTTGCATTTTTAACTATCAAATTATACCTAATCGGAAAAACCACTCTTTTTGTCTTTAGGGCTATATTTCACCGGGACACAGTGGCGGTGCGAAAAGTTGCGTCGCCATGGTGTCCGTAAGCTACCAAACTAGACAGTATACAGTCACCAGAATCTCTACACCACACTATCAAAATTCACAGAGTCAGTATCAAAATGGACCTTAAGTGCACGCGTCCGAGCGGATCGCAACCAAACGGACACCAGGTACATTTTGATGGTAGCGGCGACTGGTCGCGCCGCCATGGTGTCCCGGTGAAATATAGGACTTACACAAACTTACACAAAAACTTTAGTTAAACACACCAACACCTACCTAAAAATATAGCACCAAGAATGGTTCTAGAGTGACATCTACTATAACTAAAACTAAAGTTTTTGTTACGACATAAGAACTAAACTACAAAATCCTGCAACGCAATATGAGTTCTCCGCGCGATTAGAACATATACAAAAGTCCGATATCAACTACCGGGCAGTTGTCTGGACCAGACACAACACAAAGGGTGTTCAGAGGATCCTTCCTTTTCAACGGAGGTGAAAACTTCGGGATCCCGAAGGGGCGAGACTTTATACTGTGTTCCGTATACTTTAAATTAGAGACCGTCGACAATGAATCTCAGGGCAGCCTTCGCGTAGCTTCATGTGACGTCATCACCACTTCCTCAATCTTTCAGCTCAAACACATACTAAGTTGCTGGATTATTCAACTAAAGAAATATGGGTGAAATTTGGTCAGTAGAGATCTGAGAGAGACTCCTTTTTCAAAGACTATCGCTCAACTCAATGCTGGAGAAAATATTTGAGGATTTTCTACCCCAAAATGAGCCTACATTCTAATCAATACAAAGAAACATTCCCACTTAAGTACGTGTGTAAAAGCAAAACAGAGACGCATAAGCGGGTTATCCAATGACGAGTGTCGAAACGCTTTTTCTTTTATCTATCGTTCGAGTGGGAAATTGCTATTTGTGTCAGAGCTGTCAGTGAAAACAGATCTGTAGAAATTGGGGACATCGATGTCGTAGAGGCAAATATACCATGCATGTAAGTATATGTTACATGGGTATAGAAACAGGTTTCTTGTCCTAAACGTACCCAATAATACAACGCTTGGCGGTTTTGAGAATTGAATGGGAGATTAAATGTGAATGCTTTTTTTTTTGGAAAACATAATAAAAATAATAATTTTCACAACGCCATCTAGTCCCAAACTAATCAGAGCTTGTGCTAGATAACTAATAAACATACTTATATATTTCCGAACACATATTTGATATTATAGATAAATTACACGCAGATGTAATATTTTGGTTCATAAAACCAATGAACGTGCTTATCACACAAACATTTGTCTTGGGAGGGAATCGACGACCTCCGGCATAGCAATCAGGACCACTAACCACTAAACCAAAAGGCCAGTCATTTTAAAGGCGCTTGAATTGAAAACTGCTCCTTATTAATAAGTTCGATTTTTCGGTACTTTTTAAAAATTATTCGAAAAAAGTGAATTTGAAAAGTCGCAGTACTACGATAAAGAAAACGTAAAGGAGTCGCAGTACTACGTGACATTGAACCGAAGTCTAGAAAAAAAAAATCGATTGTATATATATTGGTTATTTTGCTTTGTTTAAAAGATTTTAATTTTAATTTGTTGATTGGAAATTGTGTATCTCGTTATAAAATAAAAATGACTTCATAATTCCATGGTTTTGCGGAAAAGGCAATTGAAATTGTGTGAGTAATAACGCCTATACCAAGTCATTTCGTCTTGAAAAGTGTGAAACGTCAAACGGTACTTCTTAGCTCATTTTTAAAGTTGAATACTATAATTTCACACTAATAAAGGCTCACGTTTGTAAGTGTGTACATTTGATACTTCTTCACGCTCGAATCAGCCATTCGGTAAAACTTGATATTCGGGTACCCCACGTCCAGGAACACCACATAGGAAACCTCTAATCCCGGGAGTATGATGCCTTTATATTATATTCTGCTACACTGTGGTTGCCTTAGCAATACACGACCAATTAACGAATCAAAAAAAATCCCGACACTACACTCAAAATTGGACTTTCGAAACACGAACAAAAAACTCGACCTGTCTATCGAAGCCAAACTTATTCTTCATAGTCAAATAGAGGTGGGATTCCCTCGAGGTTAGTATCGTGAATTTGGAACAAGCATGGAACTCTCTAAAGGAGGTTATGTGTATGTCTGATGGTTTTTGTTCGTGTTGTTTAAACTGCGGTATAAAAACATAGGAGACATTGGATACGTTAGTAATGCTAAAGGTTAAAAAACGTGAGGAATTTTATTCCTCGATATATTAGCATAAGCATAATCATTCTCCCACTGTTGGGACTTAGGCCTCCTCTCTTGGAAAGGGAATGTGCCGTAATCCACCACGCGGGCTCAGTGCGGGTTGGTGAATGTCACATGTCTTTGAATTTTTGTTTCTAGGACATGGCGGTTTCCTCAAGATGTTTTCCTTCACCGTTTTGAGAGCAGTGTGATGAAATAAATTACACAAAGTGATGCGCCTGGCTGGGTTTGAACCCGCGACCTACAACTCATAAGTCGGGGCCGTTACCACTCGGCCATCACTGCTCTCGACATATTGTTAGGTAACAATCAATCTGCTTACCCATTTTCTAACTGTGTTGCAATTTGTATACAGCTCTCAGTCAAACTGCATGTCGCATATCAATATTTGACATGAAGCGATCGCCTACCTGACCTCTACAACTCAGTAACTGGGTAACACAATGGCAAGACTGGTATCAGGTCCCTGGGCTTCCGACTAACCGTAACGACTGTCAAAGTACTACAAACGACAGCCAGGACCAACAGCTAAATATGTTACATTTCGGGGAGTGTGCGTTGGAACTACACAATTTAATCCAACCAAGTCCGTTCCATCATCGGACCACTAGACGTATGGCGTTGCGCCAGCGGTACATGGTGGACATCCTACCCATACGTACATTAATATTATTATTATGCGTACAGCTAAGGAGTGGAATTCCCTGTCAGAGTCTGTGTATCTAGCTACAACATAGGGGTCTTGAAGTCAAGAGTAAATAGGTTACTCCTAGGAGTAACCTATTTACTCTTGACTAATGTAAGCTTGCTCCATCTTCAGCTACATCGTCGCTTACCATCAGGTGGGATAGTGGTCAAACGCGAGCCTATTGATAAAATAGTAAAAAAAATGTTAAAATGGTCACTCATCTATTGACTGACCTCGGCAAGCGTTACTTAACCTTGGAGATTGGCAAATACGACTTTTATTACTTATCTATGAGCTCTTTTCCTCCTAACATAGTGTTATCATCAATCATCATCACCATTTCAGTTGAAAAACGTCCACTGTTGGACAAAAGCCTTCTCCATAATTATGCGTCTCGTTTCCATTGCAATTTCGTGACCCTCACAAGATCATTGGTCCACCTTATGTGAGGTCTACCAACGCTGCGTCTTTTCAGTCGCCATTCCAGAACCTTTCAGCCCCAACGACCTTCTGTTCTGCGAGCACTGTCCCCGCCCACTGTCACTTAAGCATTACATTATGTGCGGTTGAATCTGTCACAAACCGCAATGATTTTGAGACAAAGTATTGGCATAAGATGGGATGACAGCAACACACTGTTTTATTGGCAATCGTCCAAGCAAACCTTTTAGCTGGATTAGACTGAACGATTCGGTGTCATTTTACTGAAACGTATCTCATAATGTAGGATAACTGAAATGTGCCGATAAATGCTAATGATGTTAAAATGGGTGATTTGAGTGCCATTGGATGCTATCGATGAAATTACCTTGATTACTTTTATTTTTAATAGGCCGAATCTAATAATATTTTTTTAGTTTTGTGACGCAGCGTTGGAAGGCCTCCTACAAGGTAGACCAATGACCTGGTGAGGGTTGCGGGTAACCGATGGATGCGAGACGCACAGGACCGGTCATTGTGGCGAAATTTGGGGGAGGCCTATGTACGATAGTGGACGTCTTTCGGCTGAAATGATGATGATGATGAGGCCTAATCAGAAGGCTTTAAGTCACTCAAAGGGAACGATGGCTCGAAACATGATATCCAGAGAACCAAGGTCTTAGGAAAATTTCAAAAAAAGATACTTGTAGTCTTAGAACGTAAACGGCAAATGAAGGGAAATAGGCGTGGTTTTAGTTAGTAATGCTCAGATACGTCTCGGGTCATAGTATCTCGTTATCGAAATCCGCCAAAACAGCTTGAATTGAAAAAAAAAGTGGTGTACAGTTGGTAGGTCTAAGAATAGGTCGTAAGCAATTTTTTACCCTTCTACCCGCACAACATATTATTATGTTTTTCTTTGATAAAATTTATATAGCAGAATAACGTTTGCCGAGTCAGCTAGTGTTAGTAGAATTATGTAACATGGTTTAAACTACAGTTTAGCAAAAGTTGATAGATGAAAAGTTAAATTGCATAACGTTGAGACTTTCCGGAGCGCGACCTCTCTATTATTTGTGTGGAACAACAGTAAACCCTCACTAATGCCGACGCATACCGCTGTTTAACGTGTTATCAACCCTTTCCTGACCTCTGAAGGTCGTATACCTTACTCAGAGATTTTAATATTTGAGTCCTTTTCATCAAGTAATGCCCTGGCACCTTCAAACGTTTCCATAATGGTATGTGGTCTCTATCCTTCACCAATGACTATGGCTGTTAGTCCGTATAATTAAAATCTTACATAAGATTATACACACAGCTCATGCTTAGCGACATAACCTGAAAAATTACCAAACTTAAGTAGCAAGTGGGCAGAGCACATTGCTTACAGAATCGATGGTCGATGGGGCGAAAAGTTCTGGAGTGGCGACCACGTAGGCCTCCACACGATGACCTTGTGAGGGTCGCAATTCAAGACGTACAGGATCGGTCGTCTGGCAACACTAGGAATATGACTTTGTCCAGCAGTGGACATCTTTCGGCTGAAACGATGATGATAATAATGACATCAGCTTATGAAAAGTCGTGATTGGACATAGGCCTTTTCAATCGCCATTTTAATCTCTATCTTTAGCTACTCTCATACAGTTACTACCAGTTAAAATGACACCACGAACTACCTGCGTATCTTTTTTTCTCCTTCTCTGTCAAATCCATCCAAAGGTTGTCTGTAAAAAATCGCTTTTAGCGATAAGACCGCCCATTGTGACACCCTATTAATGTTAATTTCCTAATGTAAATTGTATTTTTGGTGTAGAATAAAGAATATCTATCTAATGATCTCTACGTTTAGTAATCTGATAGTACACATAAACCATATTCCATGTATATACTCATAAGAATAATATACCTACAAAATAATATTATTTTCACCCAACTCTCACGATCCTTATTACGAGAGCCCGGGCAAACAGTATCGTCAGTGCTTATCAAATATTTATGTTTCAGAGATTTTTTTGTAAGCTACCTCATACGTCATGTCAGTTCGCACATATGTCCCAGTGTGTTAAGACAGGTTTACATGGAGACAGTGCGCTGGCACTAGTCCTACAGTTCTACTTGATTTACTAGCTATTTACTCGACGCCAGTAATTCCTACCTTTATTGTGGTCCTTAGAGGATGTAAAAAAAAAAAGTTTATTAAATAGACTCGATTATAAATAAATCGCTCTTTGAAAAGTATGAAAAAAAATCTTGGACATAGTAATATTAAGAGGACATCTGTGGTTTATGGCCGCTTGGGTAGAAAAATTGCTTTAAAAATGAATGTTTAGTGTACTAACTACTGCCAGCGGCTTTGCCCGTATGATAGTAGAGAATTAACTCAAGGGAACATTCCCAGGCTTAAAAGTATTATATATATATATATATTATGTGTTATTCTAGGACATGGTCTACTATTATGTTAAATTTCATCTAAATGTGTTCCGCCGTTCGAGCGTAAAAAGTAACAAACATATTATAATACACACACACACTCACAAACTTTCGCCTTTATAATATTTTAAGTGTGATTGTGTGTTTAGTAACCTACAGGTGGCATACCACACCTAAAATGTAAACCTTACAAATGTTGGCCAGAAAATGTACTGCCTCTGGAACTGGCCAGTGTAACTGGCGGCCATAGGGTTGGCGTCATGTAAACCAGCCTTAATATTGCCACTGGAATATTATATATACAGGGATAATCTCGTTAACAAGTTGACTCATCCATTTTGTCCACCCCTGTACATGACCACGTCATTTAATTTTTTTGCTAAAGCTGCAAATATTTTAACGATGGTGTTTTTGCTCGTACAGGGATATAATACCCACAAAATAGGTTTTTTTTTCTTAAGTAATATTGCAATAAACGATTGAATATATGACGAGTATAGTTTTAAAACCCGCTAAGTTCATTTTTTTCATGTTCAAATTGAATGTCTTTGTTCGTGTCGCAATATTTTCATATCTTTAGCAACTTTATTTATTTCTGAAACTTACTGCCTACTTTAAAGTGAATTTTCTATTGGGCATAGCTGTGAATGGTAAGATCTGATATATCGAAATTATGCAGAAATAAATAGTGTTGCTACAGGTGTAAAAATATTGCGACATGAAAAAATTGACTTTGCACGTTTTGAAACTATACCCCTCATATGTACCTGTAAATATAACATAACATATACAGCCATTGGTCCCACCGCTGGGACTTAGGCCTTCTTATTACCAGAAGGAATAGGCCGTGATCCACTACATGATCCCAGACCGGATTGGTCAAGGTCACATGTCCTCGAATTTTTGGTTCTAGGACATGGCGAAATAAATTACACAAAATAATATGCCTAGCTGGGTTGAAACCTACGACCTACAACTCGTAAGTCGAGACCGTTATCATTACGCCATCACTGTTCCTACCTGTAAAATACTTATTTAACTGAGACCTAAAAAAATCCAGTTACTTTTAAGTAGTTTTTAGTAGTATTCAATAAAGTATTAAAAGGTTTACCGAGAATACTGTGAAGAATATTTTCCGCTCCGTTATACGAGCTGATTGAAAAGATCTTCAACTAATTAGAATCGATTTACAAACCTCTTTGACTGCCCCGCTCCGTATTACGACCCTAAAAAAAAGTATTGGTCTTTAGTAAAAGTTTTTTCTAATAAATGGTAATATTCCGTAGAATATAATTTTGAGATTTTGGAACAAAATTAAAACAAACAGTGAAATTAAACGTGATTCAGAAAGTTCAGACACTAAAATGGAATGTTTGGGGTTTTAGTATATAGAAAAGGAGACACTAACTGACTGACATATCAACGCACAGCCGAAACTACAGGGCGTAGGAACGTGAAGAGTGTAAAGGTTGCCGTATAAAATGTGGATTTAAGCGTCGTTTTTGAAGATTACAAACGTGAATGTCATTGCTCTCATTGACACTTTTCTGTATTGTTTTTACGGTCGCGTAAAGATGTGAGAACGAAGTCGTAATGATACGGCGAATGGATTATATAGCACGTTTATTACAACGTCATGCTCAATGTAAACAAAATAAATGGTTGTTACTGTTTCTGTTTTTGTGGTCCGATATGCAATGTGAATATTTCGCGACATTTTTGGATAATTTTCTTTTTTTGAGTTTTAGAGTATTTAAATGTTTAAGGTATTTGTGTAAAGCATCATTTCGACGAGTGCAAAGTAAAGAAAGTTATCTGCAATTTGGCGATCGTCTGATGATTGCAATAACTTACAAAATATTATATTATAAGACATGGAACATCTTCTGTCAAATGTCAAAAATTCAGAAATAACATCTAGTTCTTTTTTCAATAATATTTTGGAAAAAAAATAACTGCTTAATTTTGGCTTATTATTACTAATTTAGAAGAAAATCGCAAAATTAATTTTTTTTACTTAACATATAAGAGGAGGGGTGTCTTCACGAATGAAAGCATCATTATGATCCATTATGTTTTATTTATAAATCACTTTTGTATTATTAAACTTAACAATGATATAACATAAACGTTATCAAATCATTTTCAAAATAATATGATAATAAAATTCACTACGATAACGTCCGACCAACTCGCATGTCGACGAACGAATGACCGCTCACACAGTTCGCAGGCCTTTTATAAGCTCTTTGCCTTTCACTTTTGTCTGGTGGGGCGCGCAGCATGGGTGACGTTTCGTTGCACGTGCGCTCTGCGTATTGTTAGAAGTATTTGCGCCGATACGGCCATTCTGATGATGGGTGCGTCCCTGCACCAACATCTCACAGCAATCTACAAAAAATAACTACATTATTTTTTAAATACAAGTCTCGTTGATTGCCAATCATCCTCATAGCCTCAGCGCTAATTTTGGATAGATTCGCGAATCATTTTGAACATCGACCTCATAGCCTCAGCGCTAATTTTGGTCACACGTTATAGAACCTCATAGCCTCAGCGCTAATTTTGGTCACACGTTATAGAACCTCATAGCCTCAGCGCTAATTTTGGTCACACGTTATAGAACCTCATAGCCTCAGCGCTAATTTTGGTCACACGTTATAGAACCTCATAGCCTCAGCGCTAATTTTGGTCACACGTTATAGAACCTCATAGCCTCAGCGCTAATTTTGGTCACACGTTATAGAACCTCATAGCCTCACAGCTCATTTTAGTCTTACCTCAACTCATCGTTTCACGTCCGTTCGTGTCTCATCCTTTATGTGATTATAATTCTGTACTTACAACGTTAACTTGACTTATGTACTACTGTTCTCATCAGATGTCTCGGTTTCTTTTATGACTCTGATCATTGCCGATACGGCCACGTTACTTTGAACTCCAATGTGCAAAGCTCTTCTTAAATGTTCATAACAAACCTTTCTGCATCGACCATTATTATTAATTTGACGAATTTCTGGATCAAACCTTTCGTTAAGTTTTTCTATGTGGTTTAAGAGTTCTGTTCTGATTTCTTGTACCAATCGCAAATTCAACAGCATATTTTTTTATTTATTTTTTTACACATTTCATATGTGTCCTGGTGCGTTATCTGCATCATTAATGGTCTTCTTCTTCTTCCTGCCCTTATCCCATATTACTTGGGGTCGGCGCAATACGTGTTTTACGAACCGATCGGTTCTTATCATTTCCAACATTGATGCAAGTGCAGCATGATTTTCTTGAGACATTTTCATCATTATTTCACACATTGTATCCTTGAATGTATTAGCCAGGAGTGCCAAGGTTGCTGTGTTTGCAATAGCAGATTGTTGGCGTCGATTCGTCCCCTCTTCTGATATAAGAGGAGGGGTGTCTTCACGAATGAAAGCATCATTATGATCCATTATGTTTTATTTATAAATCACTTTTGTATTATTAAACTTAACAATGATATAACATAAACGTTATCAAATCATTTTCAAAATAATATGATAATAAAATTCACTACGATAACGTCCGACCAACTCGCATGTCGACGAACGAATGACCGCTCACACAGTTCGCAGGCCTTTTATAAGCTCTTTGCCTTTCACTTTTGTCTGGTGGGGCGCGCAGCATGGGTGACGTTTCGTTGCACGTGCGCTCTGCGTATTGTTAGAAGTATTTGCGCCGATAAACACCCGTCGATTTTTATTTTTTATTGCATCCACGCGGTGTGACAAGAATTGATAAAGTGAGAAATGTGTAAATTAGAGGAAGTTGGAAAGTGGCACCAGTGACTGAAAAGTTGAAAGGGAATCGTTTGTCTTAGTATGGTCATGTGAAAAGGAGGGATGAAACGCATGTTGCTAAAGGCGTTATGAGTTACTATGTGGATATCCATCCACATGATAACTCATACGGAGAGGGAGAGGGAGGCCAAAGAAAAAATGGAAGGATTTTGTGAGAAGTGATATGAAAGAAAGGGGAGTTAGTGATAGCATGACGAGTGGATGAAAAGAACATGTTGCGCCGACCCCATATAAAACGGGACAAGGGCAGAAATATGACGATGCATCCACACGGTAACATACTTACGTAGATTTCTATGCAGTATGTATTTCATATGTAGCAGTGCAGACAAATAAAAGAATTGAAAAAAAAAAAAAATGTCGCTGTATAATCTACGTTAGTCTACGAGAGCCAAATAAATGATGGATGTTCTGCGTGAAAGATGATTATGTCTGGAATAGAGGTGTATACTAAGATGATAATTAATATAAAAGAAAAATAGAAGGAGGATAGTTACTCCGACCGTAAATAAATTAAGATTGAGCTAAACAGATGATGATATTGATTTTAAATAAACTTTAAGGGCAAAAAAACCCTAAACCCCAGGGTTTTTATGCACCTGCCACATTTTCTCTTTACTACCCTAGGTTGACTGGCAGAGAATGCCTAAGGCATTAAGTTCGCCTTTGTACTATTGTGTTCCATGTAGTTTTAATAAATAAATAAATAAATAAAAAAACGCTTCATAAACTTGATGGAAATACATCTATATATATCTATTCTTAACAGTACGGTTGGCGTAGTGGTAGAGCCATCGTCTGTTGCGCGGCGTGTCATGAGTTTGATTTCCGCACCGAACCATAACAGTTCCAGGCATGGGTGTCTTATGTATATGGGTTAACATGTGTGTGTGAACACACCTGCCATACAGGAGTCAATATTATTGTGGGTCAATGTTTACGAAAAAATATTTGGGCAAATGCGAGTCAGACTCACGCACTGAGGGTTCCGTACAAACTTACCTTTGAAAACAGTTCAATCCCCGAATCGAGTCACGAAGATTTTTCCGAAAGACGTAACCAAAAATTTACAGTTTTCAGATTTTTTCCTATACTTGTGAAACCTTGCTTCGTGCTAAATTTCAGGATTCCAGGTCAATGGGAAGTACCTTATGAATTTTGGTTCCCTAGCGAGTGTCGAAATACACGTTTTTTGCGACTTAAACAACCGTATCTTTTTTTTTTCGTTAACTCACAAGTTTGATTTTTTTCATAGCTGCAAGGAACCGTATACCTTAGTATATGGTTTTAATTTCAACTCAATACCTCTACGCGTTCCCGAGATAAAGGGTCTTGACAGCCAGATAGACAGAGAGACAGACAACAAAGTAATTCTATAAGGGTTCCGTTTTCTCATTTTGAGGTACGGAACCTTAAAAAAATACCTATTAATATCTCTAGTCAAACTGATAAAGCTCAACGCTACTTAGTACATAGTTAGTGTTAAAATCAGATTATCTTGCGAGGAAGTCGGGGCGCCACTCATTAGGTAATGGCGTCGATCAATCTCCATCAATTAATCACCCTGCCTTTATGCTGTACTATGTTAACCTCTGCTATATAATATACTGGTTTGTAGTACGAATATCAGTTGTGGTTATAGTTCATGAAAATAAGTATTTTCAGGAAGAAAATCATAGGCCACAATACGATTTTTTTACTGGAATTACGAAAAAAGAAACCGCCGAAACGTCTTGACTTTTTGTGTGGATTTGGTAGGTCTGTGAATAGGTCGTAGCCTAATTTTTATATCCCTAGGTGATAAGGGTGGCCCGAAAGATTTTATATGGCAAAACGACGTTTACTGGATCAGCTATAATTAATATAAATACTTTTTAATTACGGAAAAGAAAACCCAATCTTGCAAAAAAAAACGCTACAATCGCTTACAATACTCTAATAAAAAAGGGTTGATATTTACTGGTCTAAAATCTCAAGGAAAATATTTTTCTCGACATTTTTTCCATACAAATTGTAATAATACATTGAGGCAATAAATATGTATTATACAGTGCTTTAGTATTAATAATTCATAAACGTGAAAATTGCGACTACTAGCCGCAGTATTACATCGAAAAAAATGTATAATAACTGGCCTGCGGAAACGTATACATTTACTAGAAATAAAACTTAAGAAACGCTGCTATAATAATAAATATATATATGTTTTGTACATTCCATACATAATATTGTACATTCCCCTTTTTTTACTATAACTCTTTGTAAATTGTGCAAAGTTTTATGCTCAAATCGTGTCTGTATAAAGTACCTATAGTGGGTAATAATCTTGACAGATTCCCATATTTACGACGCTCATGGGAAGCTATTGGGCGGTGACCTATTCGGGACTGAGAACCATAAAACCGTGTGGTTTTTTTTTCTATATTTAAAAAGGATGATAAAAAGTACAATTATCTTAAGTTATGACTAAGATATGACAATCTATTTCATGCAGAGACATCTTTAGTGATTTGGCAAGATTACGTTTTGAATGTTATTTATACTATGTAGACGAACCACCATATATGAAAACAATACAATACTCATAATAATGATCACCTTTACTATGGAACCAAAGTTTACATCGTGAAAAAAATGTAGAGAGTTGTTTTTTTGCTGTTTCACGTTTGGTCCCACAGCAAAAATTGTTATATGGCCAGTGTTTTCGTTATATTTTCGTTTTCATATTGTATTACTTGGTTACAAGATTCCTTTAAAGGCTTTTTTTTATAAAAAATCATCAAATGCTTTTTCACATTCTGAGTCGAGCGAAAGAGAGTTTAAGGCTTTTACTAACTAAAACCCAGACGTATTCTTTCCGTTGACTTTTGCATTCCAAGACCGGGGTAACTCTATCTAATAATCCCTAATGCATTACAAATGTCAGCAGATACTAATGACTCTAAAGAGGTGACCATACAGTTGCGAACTAGCGTTCCAACCAAAGTGACCTTGGTTTATGTGTTGTGTTTCGTTTGTGTTACGGCTACATGGATATATACCACGCATCAACCGTCTGGTCACCCCTTTAAGGATCGCCCAAACAGTTGCAAACCAAGGTCCCAACAGAGGTGATCTTACTAGTTTCAATCCGTGTAGACAGCAGTTGTAATCCATGACCTTCAACGCCCTTAGTTGGCGAGCGCGTTTTCCCAACCGCAGTGACTGATTCGCGAACGTGTTGGCATGTAGTTTTCATCAATATAGCCGAAACACAAACGAAACACACAAACCAAGCTCTAACCCGTGTGACCTTGGTCGGAACGCTAGTTTGCAATCGTCTGGTCACCCCTTAAGGAATGTCAAAGTACCTACCTACTTTTTCTGTTATTTTATCAAGCCTGATTTATCCAGTTTTTGGCAGATTTTTTCGAGTGAAGTTCAGTGGCTGTTTTAATTATTCGCAAATCGATTCCTAGTGGATATTGTGATGTAAAATTGATGTAGTTTTGTATCTCAAGTATCTGCGCAATTCGACTATACGTAGAATCATTGAAACAGACTCGATATTGGTAAAATGGAGCTGAGAATTTTATTGTTGTGTTGACTACCACAGCGAAGTTTGCCAAGAAGGCTTACTCGATATATTTGCTGCCAAATACTACGAAAACATATTAGAATGTGTTACGTCCATATTCTAATAGTATACAAAGTAACTGTATTCATACGAAGACATAGCTTAAAGGACTTAGTGTTTGAGCCAAAAAAATATTTACTTTATTAATATACATAATTCTGTAGGTACGTGTGTTTGTCACCTATCTTCTCCTAAACAGTTTGACCGATTTGGTTGAAACGTGTCTATATTTGAGTAGATCTCTGGACGGTTTAAAAATAACAATGATCTCGGTGGGTGGCACTTCAATCGGGTACTCAATTTTTTTTCTGACGAAAAACCAGCTTGTGGATAAGACAACGTCTGTCGGCGTAGCTAGTATAAATATAAATAAGCCTGAATCAAATGTCTCAAAATCAGACTGACACTATCAACAATTAGGTCCTCCCTGTAATTAGGAATAAAGGGGGTTATTCGTTGATAATTAGTTTTAATAGCAGCTTTAAAGCGATAATAATTATACAGTTGTCATTGTACAGCTTTTATACTCGTTTATTCGTTGACATGAAAGCTATTAAAATGTTAATAGGTACGTTGTCATTTTGTTTTGTCGTTTAGGTAAGTGGGAAGATAATTAGGTTTTGTATTTACTTATTTATTTTGTGAATAATAAAATCTTGGTGACGTGTTTTTAAATGAGTTATTCTTAGATATTTCTCTAAAAATAGAAAAAAATAAATAAATAAGCTTCGTTGCATTTATGTTACATAGCATTGGAATTGCAGAATTTAATTCCGTCAAGTCAATTCCATCATCGGACCACTCGACGTATGGCATTGCGCCACCGGTAGGTACATGGTGGAAATCCCATCTATACGAGTACGTACAAAATGGTTTGGGAACTGATTTATTGTGCATCCGCAAATAATAAGTTTGTCCTAGGTTACGTCACCCGCAGTGGAGTTCACTACACGCTGCACCCGGCTAAGATAATATAATATTTTATCTTAAGATTATCGCTCGTCATACAATTCAATGGACTATCACACACGACGAAGATAATAAATAATATTTCATATTTTCGTATCTCAAAAAACCTAATAAAACCATTTTCGAGTTCTACTCAGACGAAGTCGCGTGCAAAAGCTAGTCAATAATAATTTAAAAAACTGAATTCTATTAATCATAATTAAATGAATGCCTACAAGTTTAATGTTAAACTTAGATTTACATGTTCCTGAAAAAAGACATTTTCAATTTAAGTATTTAACTTTCTTATATACTTCTTCCTACTTCTTCTTCGTCTAGTCATTTGTTTGGCAAACTGTCTCAATAATTGTTCGTTTCAGTTATATTTACTTAAACAGGACGACCTCAGAATGTTAATATTGGCATCGGTGAACGAAGTTCATTTGTAACTTATCCAACGTTGACTGTACAAGATAAATAGACACAGAAGATCGGCTTCATACAACGAGAGAAAACAGGTGCACACACACACATATACACAGAAATAAAGAAAGAAAGAAGGATGTTTATTTATGTCATACTCAAATTATTAAAACCAATTAATACATGCGCGAAATAATATTAATATTAAAAAATAATAGATTGAAAATCTGTGCGAGGTCAAAAAAGCTTATATCTCGGAATATGCTTCGATATTTAAAATAATAAATAAAATGCGCTGACATTCTAATGGTCCTATTAGAATATCAGCGCTGCGTTATTTATTATTTGCTGTGATACCACAGACACACTCACAAAACGTGGAGTAGTAGTGGATAGAGAACAATGACTCCTGTTACTCTGTCTGGAGCAAAATGGAGTGCCAGACTTTGAATGGGTAACTCCCACCTGAGTTCCTTCAGTTGCCCTTTGCGTTCTTTCGCTACGGTAACACTTTCGAAAAATCTTGCAGGCCTAGGGACCCAGCAGGGCGAAGACTACTGGTACCATGGGTTTACTTTCAAAAGGGAAACCCGTGGACCAGAAACGCAAAGGGCAAAGATGGATCATTGGTGTGGTTTTAGTCAGTAATAGTCTGACACGCCCTCTCACTCTGCCCTAGAGCGATTCTCTCGCTCTTTTATTGTATGATTTCTCACCTTAAAAAAAGGCAGACTTGCGACAGCGCAAGTGCGTCTACTGTAAGTGAATCCAGTCCGTGAGTGCGTGTGTTCACGAACTGCTTCATTATACAAAACCTACCTTCTGAGCTCAACTCTTTAGTGTTGTAACAGTAGTTTGACCTAGTTCGGTCAAAGGTAAATTAAGTCAGCAGGAAATGAGTTTTTGTATTGTAAATAATTGTTTGTACTTATCTTGAATAACATTGGTTTTTATAATGTTATAGAGTAGACCGGAAATTAAAGTTTTGGAGAGGTAAGCTTTTGTGATAAGGTAATTATTTAGTAAAAAAACAGGCCATTGGTTTCTAAGTGTCAATTTTTTTTAGTAAAATTACGCCATTTTTTTTTGTTTCTATCTCATGGCTATATATTTTTGTTGTACCCAAGTGGGTACAAGTGGGTACAACAATAATCTTACGAACTTATTGTATACAACAAGTTCGTAAGATTATAATTTATTTATTTAACAATTATTCTACACACAGATCTCTACTTTAATATTATAAAGTTGAAAAGTTTGTTTGAATGCGCTAATCTCAGGAACTACTGATTCGAATTGCAAAAAACTTTTAAAGTTGGATAGCCCATTTATTGAAGAAGGTTCAAGGCTACATTATATTACATTAAGACCTACGGGAACAGAGCAGTAACCAAATATGCGGGTGAAACCGCGTTTAACAATTAGTATAAAGTAAATATAAGAAAAAAGAGATGTCGACACTGTGTGTAAGAGTAGTAGGAAAAATAAACATATATTTAGTCAAATAAATAATAATAATAAACAAATACTCGTATTAAATAGCATTTTCTCTTTTAAATGTTTGCGTGTAAATAAATGAATATTATAAGATACTTAAATAATTACTATGATGAAATACAAAGATAATTACAAACAATCCCTGTGAACTCTCTTCCTTTAAAAACTCTTTTTTCAAATATATGTTTATCTTCTTCTACCAGCCCTTGTCCCACACGTATTTTTCTTCCATTCTGTCTTGTCACCTGTCACACAATCTCTAATTCTCCTTTCTCTCATATCACTCCTCACACAATCCATCCATTTTTTTCTTTGGCCTTCCTCTTCCTCTCCATCCATCTACATATACTTAAAACTCTTTTAGTAACATACATTTCATCCCTCCTCTTCACATGACCATACCAAGACTTACGATTTCTTTTCAACTTTTCAGTCACTGGCGTCACTTTTAACCTTCCTCCAATATACTCATTTCTTACTTTATCCATTCTCGTCACACCACACATCCATCTCAACATTCAAATTTCCGCTAAATGCAATCCTTTTTCTTTCATTTTTTTCATAGTCCAATATCCATTCAGTATGACTGGTTTTATCACGGCATACATGTATATATTTAACTATTAAATTAAAACATATAAGACCAACTTTAAGACTATAAGAGAAATCCTACCGTTCAACGTCCCAATGAGTTAGACACGGTTTAATTGAAATTGCTGCCGAATCAAGTTGATGACCCTGAAACAAGAAGCACTTTAAGATTGATACTAATTGAATTTACTTTGTCTTAGACGGTATGAAGACTTAGACAAAACAAACCAGTTTATATTTACTTTGTATTTTTGTTTGTATTTATATTTATACTAGCTTTTGCAAGTGGTTTTGCCTGCGTGACAGTAGAAAATATATTACCTATGACACTCAGTGATAAAGTGAAAGATTTTTTAAAAAAGTCCATTATTTTTTGAGATGATTCATTTCAAACAAAAATACTTTTTTTCCCTCCTTTTAAGGACAGCGGCTTCGCCCACGTAAAAGTAAAAATAATATCCAAAAAAAAACATAGTCCAGGGATAAAAAGTATTCTACGTCCTATTTAAGGTTACGGTCTACCTGAGTGCTATAAAGAATAACAAACATACACAAACACATACAAAAAAACATTCGCCTTTATAGTTCTATTTATATAATTAAGACAGAATAGCTGGTCCTTCGAGCCGGATCGTAGTTCGGGGGTTGTTTGTGCGTTGAAGGTGTTTTTCATTGTTTTGAATAAAAAGACACGACTGTTTTGTAGCTCTATTTATTAATAATTAACATACGTAAGTTGTATCATACCATTTTTTACCTTTTGAAAAAAAAACGATTTTTTACTTTGGCTGACACAGAGATCAAATCAACTCAAAGATTTTTAAAGACTTTTTTAAATAGAGTAACGTTATTTTGATTTGATTTTGAGGTTGGTATTGTTGTATTCATCGTCAGTTATTGACGGAATAAGTTTGCGTAGAGCTTTATAGTCGAAGGGAATTAAACGTTTATTAGCCATATGCTATGATGCCTGTCAGTTAAGGGATTACGAAGGATATGGGTACGAATTGTTTAGGGATAAATTAATTAAAGGGCCGGCGGCAGATGTAGGGGATAGGCTTCATTAAGACCTTCGTCCTGGTTTTGTGACTGATATAACTAAGCCTATTCAAAGTCTAGTCTTATACTAATATTATAAAGAGGAAATATTTGTATTTTTGTTTGTATTGAATAAACTCAAACAGTCCTGGACTGATTTTAAAAATTCTTTCATCAATTTCAGAATGCTACTTTATCATAGAGTGATATAGACAAAAATGCCCACTTGTCTTGAATTTAATTTGTAAACTCACATCCACGCTATGCTCTGGAACGTGCATCTAGCTTCATTTGTCTGGTAGACCAAAAGTGGACACTAGTAATTAAAAAAATATGAAGAGAGAAAGACATTCCTCAAAAAAGTCAAATGTTGACTACTTTTTGAGTCTTCAGCAGAATGGTCAAATTGCACTCTTACTGTTACAACCCCTCCTAAAGTTTCCTGAAACGGGTCAAGAATTTACAAGGGTACAAAATTCTCAGAATATCATAAGGGCAATTTCATGATTATCATCATTTCAGCCGAAAGACATTCACTACTGGACATAAAGCTTCCCCAAGTGTCGCCACAACGATTGGTCCTGTCCGTCTCGCAACCATATGACGCTGGTTTCCTCGTCCATTACAAGGTCATCAGCTCACTTTGTGGGAGGATTCTTAACGCTTTTCTTTCGTAGTAAGATTTCCGTTACAAAAAATTTCGTCCCATCGATTTTCTGTCCTATGAGCAATGCACTTTACCCACTGCCACTTAAGATTGGCGATTCTTCTCGCTAACTCGTTAACCTTGGTTTCTACTGCGGTTACCTTCATTTCTGATTCTATCACATAGGAAAACTCCGAGCAAAGCCCTCTCCATGTTCCTCTGACTGACTCTAAGCCTTCTAATGAGCCCCATTATTTTCACGTTTCAGGAAAATTTACAACAAGATAAACTCTTCTAAGTCTCAATTAGGTAATTGTAGCAGAGCGTTCAGACGCTGATCAAAGGCTCTAACACATGACAACCTAAACTGCCATCCCTCTTTCTTGCTCGCATGGGTGACATTTTTACATGTCACAGTAAGGCCCCAGTACGTTTATTTTAATATTTAGCCTGGCTGCGGGTGAAAATTATTGTGTTATATTTCCCCATCCGCCATTGTGCATCAGTGCAGCTCTATTTGCGTTTCTATGTATTAATTTTTCATCTGTCTTGAATGTAGGGTTCGGTGGAATTATTATTGTGTGGTTTACCATGCGAAAGCGAGTATGATGATGAGAGATGTTTTATATTTTCTGGTATAACATATCAAATACCTCTCTCATGTGTATGGAAGCGACAGTATGTATGATTTTTTTTATTGTTTTCTCGTCTATGAAAAATTCGAACGAATAATTAAATTATTATTATTTAATAAATTCTGTCAGCGACTTTAACCGCTTGAAAGTACAAAATTATCTCAATAGATCAAGCTTCTGGAATCAAAAGTGTATGCTAGGTATAATGACCGACCATAATAAAAATACCGACTTATGTCTTCAGGCGAACCATTTAATTTTGTAGCTTCCATATCGATCACAGTCAAAGAAGGATGTCCCATCAAAGTAGCAAGCTAGACTGGCAACAGTTTCACCAATTTAAACGTTTTTGCAGGTTTTGCAAATGTTGTACTAAGCTATACTTAATTGAATTCTAATACGTATACGTCACAGATCCCACGAGCAATCTACAAGATACTACTGTTGAATGACAAATCAATTGTGGACGATTAGCACACAGACTATTGGCATTATGCCGATATATACCCATTCATCTCTCTGGAGACTCAACAATTAAAGCTATCGAGGTTTGACAGAAACTTGGTTAAATGGGTAAAATTTAGATCAGATATATATGGTGGTGGGTCAATTGATCTAACCTATTTTATTTGTTGCTAGTTGATACTCGTGACTAGCTTATACCAGCTGACTTCGCCTGCGTGAAAGAAAAATTACCTCTAACGAACATACTCCCGAGATTAAAAGAACCCTAAGTGCTATTTCGGGATATAGAAAATTCATGTGCCAATTTTGCCATTATAATGTGAGGGAATAATAGCAAACGTAGATAAATAATAATATTATTCCACAACTATCACTCAACACCGTCTAGTTCCAAGCTAAGCAGAGCTTGTGCTATGAGTACTAGACAACTGATAAACATTTTTATATATTTCTAAATACATTCATAGTTTAGATAAATTATAGGTATATTATTATATTATAGGTATTCCTGACATCTTCATGATTATCACATGTTTAGTACTCATATCACAAGCTCTGCTTAATTCGAGACTAGATTGCGTTGTGCGAAAGTAAAAAACCTGTTAGAAAATTGTAATTCTTCACTTCATTCATTCTGATTGATTAAAAGCTAATATATTTTAAAGTAATAATGACATTTAGTTGTATTTTAGTTTTATGCAATTTATTTTAATATTGAATGGAATTCTTTTAGTTTTTTTTTATGTGTGGCCTCTCGCAGGAAAACCTAGGAGGTTGTCGGCTGTTTAACCGGACTTGCCTGTTGCGGCCTCGATTATAGAATCAAAACCTCCAGTCAGGGCTTAATTAACTAACTTAAAACTGAACTCTTAAATTGTCTGACTGGCTACTATTATAATTATAATCTATTGTAATTTAAATTGATTTTAAATTTATGATATTTATTTTCTGTATGTTAATGATTTATAACTAAAATGAGTCTCTGTTACTTGAAATAAATAATATAATAATATATGTGTTACCTCAATCCCTTCAGAAGTTTCACTTTGAAGGAGTAACAAACATACAGATATGCCTTTAAAATATTAGTGCGATGTCACTCTGTGACGAAGTAGAATTCACTGGTGAAAAAAAAATAATTAAAATGCGTTTACCATCTTTTTGTCCTTAACAAATATATCAAGAACTACAATATATTGCTGCGTTAAATTTAATTGCAAGTTAACGTTTGCTTAGAACAGTCATTGAATAACAAAAATATTTTGTTATATTAAAATTGAACTTTATTGTGCACCAAAAAATTATCCCAACTTAAAAATAAACTTAAATCTATGGTATAATAACGGTATTATCGTTGACAGCGATCATATAATAAAATAAAAATAAACAACGATATCTACCAGCAGGTTTAGCCAAGTTAAGACCATTTCGTTTCGAATTTCTTTCTACAGTCGGTAACGCCTTCGATTTCTTTGCTCTGACCACGTAACTTAACGTTGAGTTGATGTCATATCCATACATTTGAAGTTTTCTACTAGCGTTAACGATTGTAGAAACTAACTTAACTATTTAACATGACATTTTCACATTCGTATGCCATCAATATTACTTTATAATTTTCTTTCGAATTCCCCATATTCCCTAAACTGTGTATGCAAGAAGCTTTCTCGGTTGTTCTGGGTTAATTTCTGATATGTTCTATTTTGCAAAATTTCAGTAAAAATACTCACAAGTCGTTGACCTTTCAACACCGTTTTTAATTTCGCCAAACCCTATTCGAATCCGTTTAATATCAATGCAAAAGCCGTGTTAAGTGTTCGGAAGACGTATGATCCGTTTCATCCCATTTAGAAGGGAGTGACGTCACTGACATGTGACAGACGGCCGACCCTACTAACGTTAGCATAGGGAAATGTGTCAATTTACATCGATCTGATGGGATTTTTTTTTTCGTACGAATGTTTTTGAAATGAATTCGCTGAGTTTTCGAACGCGGATTTTTTATTGAAGATTTAAGCTGCTTATTTTTTTTTGCTGTGTCTTAGATTTATTTACGAAATGGGTTTATTTGTTTGGGTGCTACTCGTATTTTCAGAAATCCTTAAGAGGATTTTCATGTCTCTTGGGTACCAAGTTCTGTGCAACTGTAGTGATATTGACAATTAATTATACTTTTATAATATTACTAGCGATCCCGAAAGACGTTGTCCTGCCCAAAAACTGGCATTTAGTAAAAAAAAAAAATCTTAAGAACCCAATAGCAGCGCCACCTACTGGGTCCAATTGTATTAACAATCGTTTTACCCAATTCGTCCAGCCGTTTATGAGGAGTTTGGTGAAAAAACACACGTACAGAAGAATTATAATAAAGATAAAACTAAAATATTATTTTATTTTTTGGTTTAAACGTGCTAATTGAGATCAGCGCGTTCAAACCGACAAATATTTTACCAATTAATTTTCACTATTAGTACAAATTGATAAATAATTTTCGTCTTGGATAACTCATTTATCGAGGAAGGCTTGTAAAGTTTCTTTAAAATCAATTCATTAGTTTTTGGCGTGAAAGAGTAACAAACATCAATACATACATACTATCGCGTTTATAATATTTCACGGAAGTGGAGTAGTATTCGAAGTGGGTGATACTGCGGGGAACGCTAGTAGTGTATGATTTACTAGCTTTCGTATAAAATATAGCCTATGTCACTCAGGAATAAAGCGACTTTCTATCGATGAAAAAATTTTTGTAATCGGACCAGTACTTTCAGAGATTAGCTGCTACAAACAAAAAAACAAACTTTACCTCTTTATAATATTAGTGTAGATTACTCCCATGGTTTCTCTACAGAAAGACACTAATTTTTTAGCTGTCCATCTTAAAAAAAATCCTAATCACATTGAGATTTCTAAGATTTCTAATTTTAGAAGTAAACAAACAATTTTAACTAAAGAGTTATTATCTGAACCTGTATTATAAAGATAATACAGGTTCAGATAATAGGACAAAATGAACAAGAAAAAACTTGAAAGTAAAAATTATGAATGTACGCAAAACCGGGGCCTTTTTTGCCATTTAAAATGAAAATTCTTTTAATACAGTTCTGCATTTGAGTGCCTCTGACTGCAGAGCATTTCAAAAGGTTTTTGTATGACGTCATTTAGTTACACGGACTGAGAGCGCTTACATTCAGTTACTGTACGAGTGAAACCTTCAAAACCGTGAATAAAATAAATAAAAGGTTACGGACATTGAAAAAGCCTTCGACTGTGACCAGACAAATTCTCGTGTCAAATTTTTTGTAAATGGATTATTTTACTGAAAAATAAATGCATAGCATAGTCGGCCTTATATAATGTGATGAATGGGCCGTAATCCACCACGCGGGCCCGATGCAGGTTAGTGGATGTCACATGTCTTCGAAGTTTTGGTTCTAGAACATGCCGGTTTCCTCACGATGTTCTCTTTCACCGTTTTGAGAGCAGTGGTGATGAAATAAATTATACAAAGTAATGCGCCTGGCTAGGTTTGAACCCGTGACCTACAACTCGTAAGTCGAGTCTGTTACCACTTAGCGACTACTGCTCACGAAAAATAATTGTGTAAAGGATTGTGTATAGGATGATTTTGACAGTTGGCCTCATGTGCAAAATTTATGTATAAATAACTGCCGGCCGCGGATTCACAATCTGATGACGGATTCTCACGACCCTCAACAGGTACTAAAACGCAGAGGGCAACTGAAGAACACAGGTGTGGTTTTAGTAGGTAAAAGTCTGACATGGTCCCTGGAGCGAGAGAGCCGGAACGCGTCAGTGGATGATTTCTCACATAAAAAAAAACTAAAACATTTTTTTTTAAAGAGACCGCTTTTATTCAAGTTTCTCCCAAGAACGTCTTTGAAAAACCTACAAGAGGCGCACTACATTCGATTTGAGATACCTAAGTGTTTTTAAAACTTCGAAGAACATGAAGTATCTTTATCTTTTAGAAATCGCAATTTTTTATTACAATATTCGATGTACTGAAACTTGGAGGAAATTAATTTTCTTTCAACATAAATTGCTTGTCAGAGTGAAATGTTTATAGAAGCTGAGTTTCTAGGATTCCGTTTTATGATTTGCAGGGACAGGTAATCGAGTATCCTGGTAATGTCACGTTTGGTTCAAAACATACCAACGTATAGAAATATCTTCTCTGAAAATATTATGTAGGTCGATTTTCCAGACAGTGGGATCAAACTGTCATCATCATCATCATTTCAGCCGATAGACGTCCACTGCTGGACATAGGTCTCCCCCAAATGTCGCCACAAAGAATGGTCCTGTGCGTTCGGATTCCCGCAACCTTCACCACCGTCCGGTCGCGGTCCACCTTGTAGGGGGCCTTCCAACACTCTCTCTGCGATCCAACTGTGATCTCACCTGATGGTAAGCAGTGATGCAATCTTTGATGTTGAAGTATCCTAGTTTATCAAAAGCCTATTCAGTCTAGCCTTGTAGATAGCTAAATTGTAATCGGACGGGAAGACCGCAGCAGGTAAATATATGGGCTTTTAAAATATTGGTCCAAAATCTATAGAAACTCCCTTATATTTTTCTTTCCGCTTGTAAAAATATCATTATCAAAGAAACATGATTTACCCAAAAACCTTAAAACAAGAATCGTAATTAATTTGTAGTATTTCAGTTAGAAATAATAATGTTTCAGCAGTAACAACGTAAGTAACACTCAACGAGAAAAGTTATTTTTAAAATGATATCGTGTTTACCTCCTGTTGTTTGGACATTAAAGAGACTAATTAATGGTTTGAAAACAAACATAATTGGTGGTTATACGTAAATTATAATATATTTTGCTCTTTAAACAAAAAAGGTTGGAAATCGGGATCGGAATCCCGGCGGCGGTTGGGGCGTGAGAACCGTTGTCTCACGCGTCCTTTGCTAGCATTACTGCTTCGCAGAAGGAGGCGACCGCCTGCCACTCCTCCTTGTTCCGGACCATGGCCTGTTCCAAGGTCTGGCGTAAGATCGCCGCTGCCAATCGCCCCCACGAGGACACGGCGTACCTCTGCCCAAGCGGGGCACATCTCCACCGTGTGCTCCACCGTGTCCTTCGAGCGGTCCACACAACTTACCATGTCCGGTGCAAACCTGCCTCATGCGGTAGGTAAAGACGCCGTGAGGTCTTTCCAGCCCCACCTTCCTTCTTTCAGTTTCCGTTTGCGTTCTGGGACCACAGGTTTTCTTGTCAGAAATTCCCTGCGGCCCTAGCGACTATCGGCTTTACATGGTCCCAACGGTTTTGCTGCTATTGCTTTGAGACACGCGTGAAACACTACGAAGACAAGATATTGCTAGATGATGGTGGAAATATTACCTGGACTTTTACTAGACAAAATCATTAATATTTAATTGTTATTATGAAAGAAATTTAACAAAGATCACAAGTAGTGTAGTCGATTTTCACACAAGTTACACATTTCCTAATGAGTTCAAAACCAGTTCCTATCAAGACGGACAATATAACTATAATGGCGACCACAACTCTAGGGTTTATTTCTCCACTACCGTCTTGTCCTTCATAAAGTGTTTGTCCCGCATTACATGAATCCCTCTTAATGTTTGTATTACATTCAGACCCAGAGAACACATTAGGGACCCTGGAACTGACCTCAAGATGACAATATAGTATTATAGGTCGAATAACTATGAGTTTCTACGTTTGTATATTTTGTTATCCTACCAGGAGGTCATAGTAATGAAAAGGTAGCATAAACGAAGCTTTATATATAGCTGATTCTTTTTTCATAAACGATGCTTGAAAAGGTTTTTCACTCTAAGAAAAACCCTGTTATTTTTTCAATATAGGACAACTGATTCTTTTTATACTGAGAAGCAACAACCATTTATCACCACTCTGCCTCATTGTGTTTTGGTTATTTCAGTTATACAATTTTTTAGAAAACGTAATCGGCCTTAGAATGTTCCTACTGCTGGGACGCAGGCCTCCGCTCTAGGAGAGGGAATGGAATGTAAGTCACCACTTGGACCCAGTGCGGTTTCGGAAACTTTTTGTTCTAGTATATGCCGTTTTCCTATCGATGTTTTTCTTTACCGTTTTGAGAGCATTGGAGGTGAAATAAATTACACAAAGTTATGCGCTAGCTTGGTTGGGTTAAAACTGACTTTGAAACCATCCAACCGATATGCCACAAACGGGTTTCATTAGAAAAGCGAAAATGTGAAGATAGTTTTAGACTATTAAAACAGAACAGATTTTCGTACGGTGTACACCAATAGACAGAGTGGTAATTTTGGAAAGTTCAAGTCTGTAATATGTTATGATTTTACGTTAACTGGTTGGAATATTTAGCATAGCATAATATTATAGTATAATCAGCCTTATAATGTTCCTATTGCTGGGACTCAGGACTCCTCTCTAAGAGAAGGAATAGGACGTAATCCACCTCGCGGACCCAATTCAGTTTGGTGGATGACACAAATGTCTTTGAACTTTTGGTTCTAGAACATGTTGGCTTCACCGTTTTGAGAGCAGTAGTAATGAAATAAATTACATAAAGTAATACGCTTGGCTGAGTTTGAAATCGTGACCTTACAACTCGTAAGTCGGAACCGTTACCACGGAGCCATCAGTGTTTTATAAAAATTGATTATTAATATATAAATTGTTGACAATATAAGAAAAAGTTAAGCCACATGGGAAGCATAGTCATATCTACTATGATCTAGGTAATAGCCGTGCGAAGTCGGGATGGTTGGCTAACCATCTATATACATAATCAAAGATTAGCATTTCCTCGGGCTCAGATAAACAAGCGAATGATTGATAACCGTGAATCTTGTGACAGATTCTGTGAAACTTCTCTTTGACAAGAGCCTGATAAATTGCTAATCAATTAATTTATCATAGTTTCATCTTGCTATATTATCTTTGGGAAGAAAAGGTCTTATTTTTGGGAGTAGTCTCATTTTCTTGCCCAAGATCTTTATAGTGATTTGGCCTTTTTGATATAAGAGACTTGAGGCCCTACCACGAGCTTGACGACCTAAATTAAACTGTTAAAAGTATGAAGCTAAACAACTTTAATTTTAGTATATGCGAAACCTGAAACGTGTTTAGTATTTTTATGTAAAGAATCTATGTACAAAATTTTATAACTGTATCATAAAAAAACACAAAATTATAAGCTTGTTGTGACACCTGATTGTCCGCAGAAATAAATGGTCACCGGGCCATCTGGACGACTAAAGAATTGTTTTGCTCCCGCACCCAGCTGTGCGCTAGTGCCTAATACCCGCTATGACCTGCCGTGATCTCTGTCGCACTTAGTGTCGGTATTGTAAAACTTGTGACCTTTTTTAAATATTTGTGGCAAAAAATAAAACATGGTGTAAAAATGATTGAAATCAATTCAGTTAGTACTAAAAATAATGGTGTATAGAGTGTAGCTCCATCCCTCTTTCTCGCTCACATGACTGACATTTAACACGTCATGGTACTCAGACCTCCTCTCTAGGAGAGGATTTAGGCCATAATCTACCACGCGGGCACAGTCCGGGTTGGTGGATGTCACATGTCTTTGAATTTTTGGTTCTAGTTTCCTCACGATGTTTTCCTTCAAAGTTTTGAGAGCAGTGGTGATGAAATAAATTACACAAAGTAATGCGCCTGGCTGGGTTTGAACCCGCAACCTACAACTCGTAAGTTGGGGCCGTTACCACTTGGCTACCACTGCTCAAAATTGCTAAGATAAGTAGAAATTGTATAAATTACAGTATAAAATAAAGTTCCTTACGGAATCGTAGGTAGGACAAAAAGTGATTAGCGTGAAGGACTCACGCTAATCAGTTTTTCATCATCAACCTTAGTTTGATCTTCGTCATAATTTTTATACTATATGTTCGACCCCAAATAACACGGGATAAGGGCAGGAAGATGATGATGATGATGATGATGATGTTCTCTTAATTATAATGATTCGATATTTATCATAGTATTTTTAGTGATATTGTAATTTTAGTATATATATGTATTTTATTATTATAAGCCACTCAATTTAATGATGCTTCATTTTAATTGTAAAAACTATTATTTATTTATTATGCACACCTACCACACTGTTGTTTTTTTTAACCTGTTGTATGCCAGAACGCAGATCTACGCGGGACACAATGGCTTTTTAATAGTGTCTCTAATTGCGGCATACGAAAGGTTAATCCAATAAATTCTTGGTAGAGACTGCGTTGTTGCATTAAATCCGCTTATAATATATATATATTATAGCTCTAAATTGTACATTAACTTCAAACAAATAAATAAATTATAGTTGCTGTAAGCATTTCAGAAAAATATACTTTTTGTTTTAGCTGGCATTTTAAGTATCTAGCTCTGAGGAATTTTAATTAGAGTTGGAAGATAGTACAGTAAATTATAATTGCTATCTTACTAAAGACAGATAAATAACTTTCATTTATTATATTAATCGTAAGTAATTAAATTATATTCTTAATACAGCCTAAACTTTTTTGTTTGAATCCGCGACCTACAACTTGTAATCTAGGCGGTTACCACTGGGCAATCACTGCTCTCACGCGTAAACCATGTTCTGAAATAACACATTAAGATTTTTATCTAGGGAGTGTATTCCCTTGGGATAACAGTCTACTATAACGCAAGTGAAGCCGCTGGTAGCAGCTAGTCTATGAGAACAAGTCGGATCAAGATCGTTGTATAATATACCACGCGGAAAAATGAGCAAGCCAGAAAGCACTTGAATAGAATGTGCTGGAAAAATTTAACCCCAGCTATTATCCGTTGTCATAGCGACCTATATTATATGTATGATTTAGTATAGAGTTTTGACAGATTCCAATGTCCCCAGGGCTTCTTCCAACGCCATTATATCTATGCATACTGCCTTGAAGGAACAAGCAGAAGGACAAGTTTTGTTGTACTTAAAAAAAGGCGATAAAAGTCTTATTTAATTTGTAACTTATCTTGAAATATAATATTTATTTCTGTGCCATGAAGGTTCAATATCAATTAAACATTTACCAATAAGATTTTAATTCGATTAATTTGTGACTCCAATATTATTTCAAGTGGTTTCTACTAAGCGGGTCTCACTGCGAGGTACCTCATAATAATTACGACTAGTCTATTCAAGAACGTTCTGATTACAGACCTCATACAACTGACGTCACACATAATGACGTCACAAATACGTTTTATATTGGCAGTTTCAGTTTCAAAACATCACAGAAACATTAACAACAAAATCACATTATCAAACTGACCTACTGTTCTTTAGCTAAAGTTAAGCAACAGTTGTGAGATGCGTGCGGGGTACCGCGGGGGCGCGGGGGTGCAAAATCAATAGAGGAACCCAGCCATGCCCCGCCCCTCCAAAACACGTACCCCCGATGTCGGTAGAAGCTTTTTGTATTGCTTACGTGATTTTTCATGTATGCTTAAGCGTTTTTTTTTGCGTTTTGTCCTTGATAATGACCTTGAATTAGATTGAAGGTTGATTAGGGTTTGAAAGGCGAAGGATTTGGATGAAAACTAGTTATCTAAACCATTTGTAATAAGAACGAAGTAATGGAAAAGGATACGGGCGTGTTTTACAGCTTTCTGAATGGATATTGACATATGGAACGTTTATCTTTTTTATCGACAATCTATCAGTGCAAAAAAATGTAATGGAGGCGTATTTCGTCGACTCTGTCACACGAAGATACAATATTATTATTCACTTTAAAACTCTTGAATAATAGTAGGTGTGTAATTAACGAATAAACTGAAAATAAAAGAAAATTAAGTGACGTAAAAGTTTGATGCGTTTTTTTTTTTATTGGAAAAAACAAATCCCAATCTTGGGCGGAGCGGGAGATAGTGTCAGACTTTTACTGAATAAAAACTCACTCCTGTTCCTTCGTTGCCTTCGGCCCTGGGCCCCAGGTTTAGTTTTCACACTACCCATGGAAGTTTCATGCGTAAATATTTTTTTATTTAGTTTAATTTAATTGTATTTGTGGAGATATCATTATTTGTTGTGTTATATGAATTTTTATTTCTATTTTGATTTTAATTAGAATTCTGTGTTTAATTTATCTATTGACTATGGATAATTTAAATCTTGAGGGTACGACTAGTTGTCGCAAAACATCTCATATATACCCATTCTTTTTCTTAGACTCCATCTAAAGGTTGTCTGGTAGATATTGCTGTCAGCAATAAGACCGCCATTGTACTCATAGATTTTAGTTTATATAAAAGTTATGTTACCATTTTTGGTGTACAATAAAGTTTTTTCTATTCTATTTATTATATTTTTCAGGGATGATATTATACTTAGGAGACCAAACCATTGTATTAGATTGGTTTATGCATTTATCTAGTGTCAAGAAAGTATTTAGTTTTTGATACCAAATACAATCAGTGTTATCTTTTATAATGCAGATATAACACATTTTTTTTGTAGTATTTGGCAGCAAATATCTCGAATCATTCTTTTTGGAAAACTTTGCTGAGGTAGTCAATGCTGCATTAAAATTCGCAGCTCCATTTTATCGAGATTGCGCCTATTTCAATGATATATGGTACCTCTCAGCAAGTTAATTTATATCTAGGAGTTAAAATATTTCATACGTTTACCACAAAGTAATGGTCTCGATAAAATACAACAATATCGAGTGACCAACATAACAAAATTTCGTTCAATCGCCTTACAGAGTGCGTGGGAGGGCAAGCAGCTGACACATTGAGAGACAGCGCATACGAGCAACTTCTTTTTCTTTACGTGTCGATATACGCTTACTATTTTATTTTAGGACCAGCATTTGGCAACCTGTACGGCTCGTTTATTGGTCTTGGATATATCCTGAAAAGTGCAGGTGGTTGTAAAGGATGAGCAGCATAGCAGCGACGTATGTCCTATGCAGCGGTTCCACACTGACACTGTGTTAGACATTGGTCGAGGAAGGCCCATTTGGTCAGATTGTTTGTACTTTGGCAAACCTGGGTTCGCAGTCGGTTCTTTTTTTTTTAAATACGGTTAAGAAATTTCACGAGCAACTTTAGACTCTGTAACTAATTTGTATTTCACATTAAGTCTACAGGATTGTATGACAGTATGTGCATGTTGTGACGCGGTAGCTGTAACAACACACAAAGTATAAGAGAGCAAAAGTACAAAATGCGCCGAGTACCCGTACCAAAAGGGAAACCGTTTCTGCAGGTTCAGTGATAGGCATCTATCACTCCGTCTATCGGTATCAAATTGTTATGACAAAGTCGCGTCACTGTCGCTCCCGTTTACGCAACGAGGAGACAGCTACAGACACAAAAAGTTGCCCGTGGACCGCGTCAAGAACCACGCTGGCCCGCGCTGGCCCACGTACGACATTTGACCTGTACAAAGGTTGCTTACTATAAGATCACCGAATAATTAAGTGTTGTCAGGTGATATTTATAAGCAAATGTCTTGACCTTTTAGTAAATTTTAGAGCATAATGCTACGACGTCTACGGGACATTTATCATCTATTTTTATGTTTAGTTAAATTTAAACAATAATCAGTTTTCAAAGGCTTTTTGGAGGAAATTTCTTAAGGACATTGCTTTCAAGGCTGTACTTACATCACATTGATGTACGTTTTATGTATAACACTAATATTATAATGGCGAAAGTTTGTGTTTGTGATAATAACATTCCACAACTTATACACATCGCTATCTAGTCCTAAGTTTAGCAGAGCTTGTGCTATAAGTATTAGACATACATATGTAGCGACATCTATGGCGTCACATAAGACCTAATTCTGCATCGCGCAATTAAAGTTCTCCTCGCGATTAGAACATATAGAACAGCCTGAAATCATCTCTTGGGCAGTTGCCCACCAGATATAACATCCGTCTGGTTGAAGGATCCTCCCTTTTCAAAGGAGGATGTGGGGCTTTACTCTCTGTTCCACATACCTCAAAACATACATATTTATTTCTAAATTTATACGTAAAATAATACATGTCGGAAATATTTGTTTAGGGTGGGAATGGAACCCACGACCTCCGGCCATTAACGTGAGTTTTTCATCATCATCATCATTATTTCAGTCGAAAGACGTCCACTGTTACATACATAGGACATAGGCCTCCCCCAAGCGTCTCCACGACGACTGATCCTGTGTTGAGAGTGTTTATATGTTTGTTACTTCTTCACGCTCTAATGGCTGAACGGATTTCGATGAAACTTGGTACATAAGTAGACCATGTCCCGAAATAGCCAACAAGATAGGACTTTTTATCCCGGGAATATGTTACTATCGCGCGCGTGGATAATTTTTTACTATCGCGTGGGTAAAGCCACTGATATCAAAATTTGTAGAATATACATTTTTCATCAGTTACATGAGCTGAAACTAATTTCCTTCAAACATGCCTGAAATTGTTCTTAAGAACCTCATTTAGTAAGTTTTTCTTTATAAAGAAGTTTAATTGTCGCTTTTATGAGTGCCCGTGGAATTGACTTGAGCAGTTGTTTAGTTACTCTTTGTTTTAACTTAATTATCGTTTGGATTGTTAATGTGGTTCGTTAGGTATTTAATTTCATTACACTAGTCTAGAAGGTTTTTGTCCAAAGATAGTAGTAGTAGGTAGTGATGATGATAGCCGACAGGTTCGACTGTCCTTATAAAAGACGCTGCAGTGACGTGCATGTTAACTGCAGTCATCGGTAACTGTGTGTGTGAAATATTCAAATGTTGACATAAATGAGCATGGCAGTTGAGAGTTTGTCATGCTCACTCAAATATCTCACTGATAGTGCCGCATGTGTTGGATCATTCGGTTCCCTTCAAAATGGTTGAGCTGAGTGGTGCTAATATTCGCGTCATGTTCGTGAACGGGCGCTATCAGTTGAGACTGGTCATCTCTTAGCTGCCAGTTGCTATTTTAATATGTATATTTAGTTTTTATTTTTACTTTATTTACATTGTTCTCACATGATAGTGATAAGAAACATGTAACAGAGATATTTGTAATTACAAAACATGATTGAAAAGAGTGCCCATGGAGTTTCTTACACATTCTTCTCCATAGAGATCTACGCTTTGAAATGTGCAATTAGCATATTTTTTTCTGACTGACTGACTTCTTGACGTTTCAAAAGTGCCTGTAAATGGTTTATTTGAAATAAAATGATAATATAATGATTTTGATTTTGGTTGTTTCTTTGTAGGTGTTACGTTTTGTGTTATGTTCTGCGTTATGTATAATTATGATTCCTAGTTACTTGAACAAATACAATGATATATATAGTAAGTAGTAATGTCAAGAAGTGAGTAGTGGTTCAGTGGTAACGGTCCCGACTTAAGAGTTGTAGCATCGGGTTAAAAACCAGCCAGGTGCATTAATTTGTATAATTTATGTCATCACCTCTCAAAATGGTGAAGGAAAACATCGTTAGGAAACCAACATGTCCTAGACCCAAAAAATTGAAAATTTGTGACATCCACCAATCTGCCCTGGTGCGTCCAAAGGTGATACTTCCCGTACTTAGTGTTATGGGATACTGGGACCATAGGTCGTCCGAAAATGAACTCCCAATATGCAATGTAAAGAGGGATATAGAAGTAGGTTTTCGTCAGTAAAAGTCTGACACGCCCACCCGCTACGCCTTAGTGCGGAAAAGTCATTGATCACTTCTAACCTTGAAAAAAATTTACAATCCTAGAAACTTCAATATCTGTGGCCTCTTAAAAATTGGCTGTAATAACCATTATTCTGTCTGTCCATATGCCGACTATAATGCTAACATAAAAATCCAGGCAGCCTATTCAAACATTTACGCACGGCCTGGCTATAAAGTCAAAACATGTATAAAATTTCACGCCCCATCAAGTTATGTAGATAAGTGTGTAATTATGTGCGTAACTTTATGCGCTACGGTGAGTGTGTGTTTTTAACTTAATTTGTAGACGTACTTTTACTACAGGTATACCTGTATGGTCTCTGGTTAGATTGTGCGTATCATCTCGCGCAGAAGATACTGTCGTAATTACATAAAGCGTTCGTTTACAATCTTCTTTTCAGATTTAAGACGTATAAAATGGAATCGAGTCTTTTTTAAAGGCCGTCTCAAACCAGTCCTCGAGTACGAGTCCAGATCAACCTGCCACCTCTTTCTAGACCTGTCTCGACGGCGTTTTCTTTCTGCAGGAATCTACTGCCTAGTGATGCTTGCTCAGCGGCCTCTGCGCATGCAGCTGACGAGACCCGCCCAGTCCCATAACAAAACGATTAAAATGAAAATAATGTTACGTGTAAAACCATTGTTTGCAACACCACATTATTATATATTATCTATGTGTTTAGTTATTTGCAAGCAAACACAAGGTACATCTCTGTGCGTGACTATTCACAATAGCGTCGGACATTCGTATTGATCAATGCATCATTGTCATGCATTGATGTATTGCATATGGGTTGGTGTTAAACTTAACCTTTGTATTGTTAACAGACAAATGTGTTTAGTATTTTTTTAATATAAGCTTTTTTTTTCGGTGGGAAAATCATCCAATGAGATCCCCCGCTCTTGGGCGGAGCGGGAGATAGTATCAAGCTTTTACTGACTAAAAACCCATTCCTGTTCCTTCGTTGCCTTTCGTACCGGGGCCGAGTCTTCCTTTCAAAATCGGACTCTTGGCCCCAGTAGGCTTCGACCCTACTGGGATACGATTGCTGACATCTCCTTGAGGCGCGCGTGTAACACTACGCACCGTCGACGACTTGGGCTCGGTCTGGACAGTTACTGGACGGTCGGATGGCTAGCTACCCATTGCTCGCCAAATTCAGTTTCAGCAGTAAAACTATTCCCTTCATTCCAAAAATTCCCGGACATGGTCTACCCATGTGCCAAATTTCGCCGACCCGTTCAGCCGTTCAAGCGTGAAGAAGTAAGAAACATACACACACGCACAAAATTTTGCCAATTTAAAATATTGGTGAGATAGTAGTCAGTGTGATTATAAAGAGTAAAGATTTGTATTTTTATTTGTAATGAATAAACTCAATACTCGACTGATTTTAAAAATTCTTTCTTTAGTATAATGCTACTTTATCACATAGGCTATATATTTTTAACTTTCAGGCAGGTAAAGCCCTGGCAGAAGCTAGTCTAATATAATCCCTTCACCGTCCAAAGAAACGTGCTTTTCGATTGTCACACAAATAAAATCATAACCGCGCAATCAAATATTGTCACTAGTAAACATGTAAATTTGCCATGAAAAAAACATTATATTACTGGTGAACACATAACAGTAAACGAATACTTTTGATATATAACTTGTTGCGAGCGAGCTTGCATCCTCAACTTTGTCACATGAACCTTTTAAAAGTATCGGACAAGTGTTATGTTTGTATTCTACATAGATTAGATTGTAATAAACTTAAAACAATAAACTAAAAAATAAAAAAGAAAAAAAAAATAACCGACTTCCCTCGATTTCGCTAAGATTTCATCATTAGATCCCGACTTGGTGACTATGGGACCATTTGGGAAGTATACCCTCTCCAACAATCAAATAATTTTTCAAATCGGTTGGCAAGCGACGAAGTTATGCGCGATAAACAAAAAAAAAAATACAAACATCCGTTTTGAGAACCTCCTCCTTTTTTAGAAGTCGGTTAAAAAAAAACACAATAAATCAAGCAACCACAATTATGAACCAGTTTATTAATGTTGAACTTACAAGCTCAGCTTCATTATGCAATACCTTGGAGGAAAAGAAAGTTATTTTTGTTCAACTTAAGTACTTTTCTGTATCCCAGGATGTCTATTGTAGTCAGTTTCAGGAAACTGAAAGCAATTCAAAGTACATAACCGTTCCAATTAAACTTTAGCGGAATTCAAAGAGAAACACCGATAAATAACAGCATGAAGCGTTCAAGGGTTCCAATTAAAATATTATTAATTCTCTCCCTCCTAAGATACGGAATCCAAGTTAGGTACTTGAAACACAATGTGGGAAGTGTTGTAAATTGTAATCATTTTGACACTGTGATAATGAGTTCCTTGGTTTTGGCCAGAAATGACGAATTTCGCTTGAGTTCCTAAGTAGATTTGTGTATTGACTATGTACAGTCACGCGTCAAAAGTATAGTTGCAGTCTATCAATACTAAAGTGTCTACTTTGCATAAAGGCCTATTACACTACACGATATTCAGACTTCATATTTTTTGTTCCGAGTATGACCGGTCTAACCCTTATTACACTACGCGACATCGACTAAGACTGTCTGAATATCGAATAGTGTAATAGGCCCTTTAATCAGAATCATAATCAGACTTATAATATCCGCATTGATGTGAGTCAGACTTCTTCTCTATGAAATGGAATGGGCCATATCTAACACGCGGGCCCAGTGCGGTTTGTTGGATATCACATGTCTTTGAATTGGTAATAATTCTCGAACATATTGGTTTCCTTTGAATGTTTTAGTTCACCGTTTTAAGAGCAGTAGTGATGGAATAAAATACACGACAAGTGTCTGTACGTTACGGGTTCAAACACAACCCGCAACGTACGTCTCAGAAGTCAGAGCCTTTAGCTGTTCGCCACCACTGTTCTATAATAATCTGAGTCCCTTTAATTCGCTGTGGCAGGCTTAATATTAGTTTAATTAAATTTCTGTCGCCATTCGTCATAATCATTGCCTCGTCTTTAACCATTTCACCCCTTAATGTTAGCGCCGTGCCGGGTTCCGCATTATTTTGCACTAACTGTCACTTTTATAATATTTTTGTAATTAGCGCTTTAAATAATGTTTTAATCATATATGAAATCACGCCATTTTGCGTGGGTGTAGGCAGAGACTACAAAATGGTACTGGTATTTTTACCTGTTTTTTTTTTTGAGGTGGGAAATTATCGAGTAACTTCTCACGCTCTGATTGGAACAAGAGAAATTATTTGATGCTAAAATTCACCCTTATTTCTTCAGTTGCCCTTAGCGTTCCAGGGTTACGGTCCATGGCTATGGGTCGACTTCCGAAAGGAAAACCCATGGTCCCGGAACGCAAAGGGCAAAAAAAGAACATAGGTGTGGTTTTAGTCAGTAAAAGCTTAACACGCCCTCTCGCTCTTCCCTAGAGTGTGTAAAGTTATTAGATGACTTTCCACCTTAAAAAAGGGCCACGGTAACTCTCTCGAACATTCCCGCAACCCTAACAGCCAGTGACATTACTGGGAAGAATGGCACCTGCTACCAACTTAACATAACCTAAGCCTTATGCTTTGTGTACGTTCAAAGATCTTGTTAATTTTTTTTTTTCGATGGGAAAATCGTGGAATGACATTCCTCGCTCCTGAGCAGAGCAGGCAGGTGTGTCAGAGTTTTACTAACAAAAAACCCACTCCTGTTCCTTCGTTACCTTTCATTCCGAGGGTCCAGTCTTCCTTTCAGAAGCAGACCCTTGGACTGGGGCCAAGGCTTCGACCCTACTGGGGCCTCACGGCTTGCTAACATTTCCTTGAGGCACGTATGGAACAGTATGCGCCGGGTGGACCCATTTGCACTGGTGTTTCGTAAATGTAAGCACTTTCAAGGCACTCGTATATTCATATTCTAGTTATGATTCGGATGTAGCTTTTGCGTAAATGTTCGTGCATTAATTTCAGACTTTGTGTCTCCTGACACCAACTGTAGGTTTACCTACAATAAACACAATAGATTAATATGCAGGACGTGATCTACACTTGCATTTTAATAGACTTGTGTTTGTACGAAGTCCATGTTATGAGCTGGTTTAGTGAAATTATTATTTAGCATAGCATAAGCATAGCATAATAAATCTTATAATGTTCCCACTGCTGGGACTCAGGCCTACTCTCTAGGAGAGGGAAAGGGTCAAAATCCACCGCGCGGGCATATATTTTTTTTATGGATATAAACCGGTGCTTGACTGCAATCCCACCTGATGGTAAGCAGAGATGCAATCATTGATGATGAGGCGCACTAGTTTATTAAGAGCCTATTCATTCCTGCCTTGAAGACATCTAAATTATAGTTGGACGGGAAGACCGCAGCAGGCAAATTGTTCCAGTCCTTCGATGTACGCGGTATAAACGTCGAAGCGGAAAGCTTATTCCGGACCGTTGAAGTGTACATGTTTTCGAATTATTTTTGGTTCTAAGACATGTCGGTTTCCTTACGATGTTTTCCTCCACCGTTTTGAGAGCAGTGGTGATGATATAAATTACACAAAGTAATGCACCGGGCTGGATTTGAAATTATTATTTGTTTTTGTAAAACTATTAAAAAGTTCGTATACTAAATTAAAAATTCAACTAGAACTAATCCACAGATATTTAAAAATACACGTTTCCAATTTAACATGTACACGAGTCCCTTCAAAGGTCAGATACTGATGAGTAGATAATGACAAACAAATAATGAGTGAGCTTTATTTCCCGAGGCCATTACCACTAAACATGTAGATACAGAAGTACAGTTTGAAATGAAAACGCGTGCACACATAGACGCACTTCACTTACAGCGTGTGCAAACGCACTCACATCTGTCATTTACTCATTTGTTTGAGATGGCCGTACATACGTGGCTATATAAGCATTTTTTTTTGTGTGAGTACAAGCCAGACTTTTACTGACTAAAACCTACCCGTGTTCTTCAGTTACTTAATGGTAAAAAAAAACCATGTTGCGCCGACCCCAAATAAGATGGGACAAGGGCAGGAAGATGATAATGTTCTTCAGTTACCCTTTGCGTCCCAGGAGAACCGAATTTCTTTAAAAAATTCCTTTGGCCCTAGCATCAGTACTACTGGATCCCTATGGTTTTTTCTGAGATCGCTTTGAAGGTAGAACTACCCTGCTCACACGTGTGCCACACACGCCGATCTAGGCGCGTTAATATACATTTTATATGGAAACTAGACTTGCAGAGCTACACGCGACGTCACGCGACGTCATTCTACGTACAAATCAGGCGTGTTGCACGTGTGCGTTGGTCTAATGTAGTTCTAGCTTGAAGCACGCGTCCCGGGATTATCATGAAGGATCGAGTCCTTACTGAACGGCCGGACTTCGGACAATCTGTGCATAAGCACATGTAATTGTCGTCGCTCGCTGAAACTGGCCTTCTGTAATTTTTTATTATGTGCCATCCCGTACAATCCAATTTTTCTAGAACAAACACAAGGTAATCAGTAAACTCAACGCTAGATCGAAACTCGTTCGGTGAATTGATAAAAGGGAACATCAAAAATTTTGGACTACAGTTTGTGTTTGTGAATTATTTATTGATGGGGTTCAATCGATTGGTTTGTAGTTGATTGGAGGTTTTTTTTTTCCTATATTATCATACAGATAAAAATGGCCTTGAAGGTTCACAGTTGTCTGACTTCAAGGCCATCGAAAAATGGAACAAGGAACCAACTACCACTATTGGAAAATGTATTGGTGATCATAGGTATGTACCGCTTAGATTCGTTTTAGCAAAAGGACATTGCCTACCAGCAGGAAATTTCCTGAAACTATTGCTCATTTTGATTGCCAAGTCCCATCGAAATAAAGGTCAATAAAAACAATATTTCTATGTCACTTACAACTGATTCATAAAACTGGCTGGCTGACTGGCTGATGTCTATTGTCCAGAATCTGAGCATACCCAATCAAGAAGCTTGTAATTCTGTATTCCTGTCGCAGCTTTGGGATGGTTTGAAAGAGTTACCTTGGACCTCTATGTAGCAACCGAAGGAACATAGGAGCATTCTAGTCAATTCAAGTCTGACACTCACTCTCACTCTACCAAGAATAGAAGATGTCATTTGTTTATTTCCCACGTAAAAAAGTATTATAATTCCGTATTGGAATTCCATCACTTAAAAAGTATTCTAATTTCGTATTGGAAATTTCATCACTTAAAAAAATCAAATGACACAAAAACATAGTTCGTTACCTTAAAACCGTATATAATTCGTTCAAACGGTATTCATAGCGTGAAGGCTGGATCGATCGAGGTTTAAACTTAGTGGTGCTCGAATAAGGTTACTGAGTGAATAATATATGTGTATCCCGGCACTGCCCGGAAGCCACTGTATATGTAATCCTATTTTGGAATGTATCTTCACAAAACAACTCGCCGGAAAATAAATATTATAGAAGTTTGTGGCCCGTTTTGTGTGGGTATTTACCTAATAATCTGTTTTTAGGAACATAATCGCGACTAAGGCCAAAGCCACGTTGTCAACTACTGATTTTTATTATGACTATTTTTTGTCATGACGATGGCATGAAGCGATAATATTGTTTGAATGTCAGTAAACGAAATACAGGACTAAATCAACCGAAGTGCCAAATAATTATAATTATTCATTTGCACACAAAACACATTAACATACATTCAATTTTTAATATTATACTAATAATCCTGCATAAAAAAATATGGTAGTATTTTTTTTTAATGATATAAACTAGTGCTTGACTGCGATCCCATTTGATGGTAAACAGTTATGGTGAAGTGTACTAGTTTGTTGAAATGATGATGAATTCGCTAGGAACACATCTTCTAGCATACAGCATACAGCTGTGTGACTTCGATCTAAAAATATTTCGCTTTTAAAATATTTAAGTGTTTCATTTTCTCGGATTTTATAGAATCATTCCATGCTTTATGTCACATGTCGTGTAGGTATTAAAGTTTTAAAGCGAATGATAAATAAAGGTTATGACATAATAAACATTAAGCACTATCATGAGGAAAATAAATGGAAGAAATGGGGCGGCAACATCCACTGACATTTGCTGAAGATTCGTTATCATGGTTTTTATATGCCAACTAATGGAAACAAGGGATTTTTGGCGATCCAAAGCTGCTGTCTACAAAAATATATTACTTATCGAAGTCTTCAACAGTTTCATCATCATAATCATTTCAGCCAAAAGACGTCCACTGCTGGACATAGACCTCTCCTGAAACGTACACTACAGTGATCGGTCCTGTGCGTCTCCCAACCTTCAGATTAAGGATCTTAGTGTGACTAGGCCATATAAATTTTTGAAACATTTTTCTGAACAATAAATATTATTATTATTATGCATTTATATATCTCAGGACCCTGAGGTCCTGGACCTTTGGAAGGCGTACGAGGTGCCGAAGCCAACTCGCTGAGGCCCTTTATATAATTTTAATGGAAAATGATACCAACCGACGATTATCCCTGTACGCACTGTGCTAGTGCACCCTAGGACAATCCCCCGGTTAGAGGGAAACTATTGCGACATATAAAAAACAAAGATAATAGGGCTATGGTTTTTGGAGTCTTAAGTGGACTGGTTACCAGGAACTATGATAAGACTGTAGCCTCTGCCTGATAAATGTTATTATTATTATTATACAGCAACATAAAAAGTAAATAAATGTTAAAGTCATCACCATTGTCACCATTTCTGCCGAAAGACGTCAACTGTTGAATATAGGACTCTTGACGATTGATTCTATGAGTCTCGCCATCATCAATACCTACATCATATTTCTGCAATCCACACTAGTTCATCGGTCCATCTTGTCGGAGGCCTTTCAATGCTGCGTCTTCCGATACGCGATCGCCACTCAAGAACCTATCTGCTCCACTGACTATCTGTTCTGCGAGCAACGTACCCAGCCTACTTCCACTTAAGTTCGGCGATTCTTCGGGTTATGTCGGAAACCCCTAGTGAAAAGTATACTGAAAAGAAAATACTTGGGTGAAACAAAAGGGTACTGAATAAACGAACCTATAACATAAATATTCTATAACCAATAACTTACCGATTCAGCTATGTATATTGTTCAAATTAGGTTTATCGGTTAACCATAGCTGATTTCGTGGCTCGAATACGGTTTACCACTAAATCGATAGAACCGAAATATTGATGAACCGTTGTATTAAGTATTAAAAGTGAGATAGAGAGCAAAGTTCAATCGAAAAATATTATGATGGGGCTTGGTCATAGTAAACTTGTATCGTTAGTCATTTTGTAGTATATCCGGAACTGTTTTTGATATCTTATATCATTATTGTAATCATATGGTAAGAGCTTTCAAAGTATTATGTAGTATTTATGTTTCATGGATTATAAGTTGATATTTTTAGAGAATTATAGATGTATTGTACGTGTGGGTTGTGTAAAAAATGAATGTTATGTGAGAAATATCCTATGAATTTTGAATACCTCGACTGTGTCGAAATATACGTTTTTTGAAACATAAACGGCCGTATCTTTTTTTTTCATTAACTTAGGAGTTTGATTTTTTTACAGTTTCAAGGGACCGCAAACTTGAGTATATGATTTTATCTTCAACTCGATACCTCCACGCGTTCCCGAGATAAAGGGTCTTGATAGACAGACAGACAGACAGACGGACGGACGGACAACAAAGTAATCCTATATGGGTTCCGTTTTTTCCTTTTGTGGTACGTAACCCCAAAAAGTAACCACAAATCAATCTTGAAGCTTACTCGATAATTTTCCTACAAGTCCAAACAGTAAACACAAACAGTAAAGAAAACGCAAATACTGTATCCATTTGACAATATAAATCATTAACATTCATGTACCATTAGACCAGGTTCAAACATAACCGCATTAACCTACAGTCTTAATCCTAACCACAAACAATAAGTTAAGCAGTTATTGCAATATTTGCCTAACTATGTAATAGTAACTATTGGTATAATACCGACTTAAGTTACCGACAACATTTCTGTCGCAAGTTACAATACAGTTTACTAGTTAAATCCTGTATTGAAAACGGAAGTGTTGTCAAAACCATAGTTTAGGTTATTTGTATTGGGTATGGAAACTCAAATAGATTTGAAAACATTGAGAAGTTTTGATAGAAGGGTTGATTGTTTTAAATATATGTTTTGTGTCAGTTGTTGCATATGTCGTGGCCAGATCTTAGAATTAATCACTTCATGATATGGCCAACTAAAACTGGCCAGACCCTTTAGCCAAGTTACGATCGTATCGTTTGCGTCGTTCTGACGTCATCTCAATGCTCAGTCACGTGGTCAGAACAAAGAAATAGGAGGCGTGGCCTATTCGAGGCGTTCGACGTAAACGAAACGATCGTAACTTGGCTAGGGGGGCAGATCGTTTAAACGTTTACATTATTTTGATGATAGGTCAATCCTCGTTTGGTCATATTGTTGATGTAGGATTTCAATGATAATAATAGGTCTAAAGACAGTAGGCCATACGAAGATTGAAATATCATCAAACTTTATCGTTTAAAACGGTTTGGCCAGTTTTACTTAAAGCAATTAATTTCTAAGATCTGGGCATGACACGTACACTGATACTAATATAAATGCATAGTATAAAAGCATAATCAGCCTTTTAATGTTCCCACTGCTGGGACTCAGGCCTGCTTTCTAGGAGAGGGAAGAGGCCGTAATTCACCAAGCGGGCACATATGTCTTCGAATTTTTGGTTCTAAGACATGCCGGTTTCCTTGCGATGTTTTTCTTCACCGTTTTCAGAGCAGTGGTCATGAAATAAATTACACAAAGTAATGCGTCTGGCTGGGTTTTAACCCGTGACCTACAATTCGTAAGTCGGGGTCGATATCACTCAGCCACCACTGCTCTCAATAAAATGTAGTAATTATAATCATTCAGACTGAATTTTGGACATGGTGCCCCATAATATACTAACATAGATTAGGTATAAGCCAAGTACGCAGGCGTTATTACAGTGCAGGGATAAAAAAAGAAAGGGACAGGAACGGATTGGAAGTTGGAATTCTTCAAATAAAATAGTCATGGGCGCTACAGTGGGGCAAAAAGGCGTGTCTAATTTTTACTGACTAAAAACCAACTATGTTGCTTTATTTGCTCTTTGCGTTTTAGGGCCACGGTAATTTCCTCAACATATACCGACAATTTTGCTTTAAAAAATATCCCGGATCACCTGATAATTTGCTACTGGCCACAAAACAATCAACTCTTAGGTACCAGGCATTCATAAACGAGAAAAGTCAATACAATAGAACCCGGAACGCCCTCACAAATAGTAGAAGCCTGCTCAGTTAACCGGCTGTCTTACAGACAGTGAAGGGAAACTACTGACGTGCCAATGAATTAACGATCCGTCGGCATGACCTTTTATTATTGGTATTGTACCTGTGTAAATAGTTAATAACTGATTCATTTGGTTAGGGGTTAGTAGCGCATTCGATTGTTGATTTGATCAAAGTATTTTTGGATGTCCTTGTAAATAACCAAAATCTACACCTAATACAAAAACTCATCAAAATATACTAGGTACAGGTAAACACACACTTAAAAACTTTTTCCTTTATATTACTAACTAGCTTTTGCCCGCAGCTTCGCCCGCGTACATAAAATATAGCCTATGTCACTCAAAAATAAAGCAGCTTTCTATCGGTGAAAAAATTTTAGCAATCGGTCTAGCTTTTTCAGAGATTACCTCCTACAAACAATAAAAAAACTTTATCTATTCACAATATTAGTGTAGATGTGATTTATGATATTATTTTGTAAAAAAGTCGTAGAATTGCATTTGTAAAATAAATAAAACAAAATGGACACAAAGTTTTTCTTGAAACACGGTTTATATCCCACTACTCAACCCTAACAAACTGATCAATAAAGATAACAAGCAAATAACATAAACTTGTTTCGTTACCCAATCCCTTTTATTTGTTACTACATACAGTATTGTAACTAAATTACTGGAGCTCTAGGTCTTACTAAGATAGTGTCAGATTTATTTGCTGCCTACAAAGGACGCGAACCTAGACAGAGTAATAAATAAACTGTTTTATTCCTATTTATGGACCAATGGTAGGTTTGCGATCGATTCATGAAGGAATAGCGTAGCGCCGTAGTACGCTACTACTACAAACGATAGAAGGTTATTTTTAGGACACGAGTACCTACGTTGATTTTCTGGTACCTTACCTTAATGATGAGGCCTGCTAAGGCCGACGCCTGGCAGGGCGAGAGTTAACGCAACTCGGGGACTCAAAGGTGGATTCTAGTCAGTAAAATAACACTCACTCTCGTTCTTGCCCAGAGTGCAGAGAGAGACGTTTTTTGTTCATTTCCAACAAAAGAAGGACAATCAAAACGAAACATGGCCTACAGAGATTTCTGTTTATTTAGGTTCGTTATACATCAATTAAGAAAGAGGTGGCTGAGTGGTAACGGCCCAGACTTATGAATTGTAGGTCGCGGATTCAAACTCAGGCAGGCGCATTACTTTGTATAATTTATTTCATCACCACTGCTCTTAAAACGGTGAAGGAAAACATCGTGAGGAAACCGGCATGTTCTAGAACCAAAAATTCGAAGACATGTGACATTCACCAATCCGCACTGGGCCCGCGTGGTGGATTACGGCCCATTCATAAAATTTATTTATTAAAACTTTATGCACTAGTAAGAAACACTATACAAAGGCGGACTTAATGCCTTTGGCATTTTCTATCAGTCGACCTTAGGGTGGTGCAGAAATATAACATGGTAGGTGCAACATAATGGTAAACTGGATTAGAAATACAATAATTAATTTATACTTAGATACAAATTAACAATGTTACGAGTGGGTTCCTTCTATTTGGCAGAATCTTGATACTCCGATTTTTATTTGGCATAACTCACATGGCATAATCTTATTTAATCGAATATTTTTAAGGCTTAAAAATTATTTAGCATAACTTTTGTTTAGCAGAATATTTACGTGTCCGAATTTACAATGGCATACTTTTATCTTGGCAGAATTTTGTTTCGCATAATTACCTTTGCCATAATTAATAATACATAATTTTGTTTAGCATAACATTTATTTAGAGATACGATTATTTGGTATGGGTGCATATTTGAACATCAAAAATTAAAATAGATGTATCTTCTTGTAAAAATTAGTGTTCAAAACATCAAAAACTTATAATATATGGAATAAAACTGATAATTTAAATAAAGTAAATTTATGCTGTCGAATGGTTAGATAACCTACGTGCAATGTATTTAAAATCGAATGGTCTGCAAAAGTGACATAGAATGTTCTAAATATAGCATGTATTGGTAGCATTTTCAATATTAAATTAAATTTGTGTCATAAAAAGTCAATACGTTGTGCTGCAAAATTTTGTGACAGAAACGAATCGCTGCAAAACCGACTTTACGCAGTCTTGTCTGCCCTACCCCTAGAGTGTAATTTAGACCCGCGTAGGCGCGGAGGGGTAGAGCGGCCCGCGAGCTGAGGAGCAGGTGGTTTGAAGGCCCGCCACCGCGGCTGAGGCTGGCCGGCGAAGCCGGCCAGCAAGCCGAAGCTGCGGTGGTGAGCGTTAAAACCATCTGTGACGATAAGCTCGCGTGGCGCCGCCCAAACCCCGCAGCGCCGGAGCCGTGACAGAAACAATGCTTGCTGCATGTTGCATGCCTGCTTGCATGCTGCATGCCTGCTGCATGTTGCATGCCTGCTTGCATGCTGCATGCATACTGCATGTTGCATACCTGCTTGCATGTTGTATGCCTGTTTGCATGCTACATGCATCCAAGCCAAGAAAAAAATCAGTTCTGCCTTTTAATGACTATCGATATAAAATGTATGCCAAAAGACGATTCTGACTGTGAATTTTGTGCGATATGATGGTTCTGCTTTTTAATTATTATGGATATAAACATTATGCCTAAAGATGATTCTGACTAACAAAATTATGAGTTTTGAATGTATGACAACTGAGTGTATGCGAAATGATTTTCTGCGAAATGAAGTTTATGCTATCCGTTGTTATGCAAAACAATATTATGACGTAAAAAGTTCTGCTATAAAAGGTAGACCCGTTACGAGTATTATGAAAATCTCTATCAAGTTCACAAGTGTTTTATAACTATGGCAGATGTTTCAAAACAGTCACAACACTAAAAACAATAATCACTATACCACATAGAATAGAACTCATATACGAAATCTCCTAAAAAAACATCACCCTTTCCATACAATCTTCTCCGTAAAAAGGCCACTAATAATGCACGTACCGTCATTATTACAATATAAAAAATGTGTGGCGAGAATGACAGATTCGTTCCCTCACATACAACTTGATTGTACAATCTAGAGGCCGTAATTCCGTACGTGTGCCCCGAAACGGAAAAACGTGCGACGTATAAAACATTTTTTGAAGTTAATCACTGGCATTAGAGTGGAGATGGCAGACTCCGTACTCAGTATAAACAAGAAAAAACACGATAAGATGGCGGCTTGATATCTTGAATATTAAATATGAATGGTATACAGATATATTCAGACTATCACATTAAGGTCTGACTAGCCCTTTGTTCTAGTAATTAGTGACTCTGCCTTCTATGCCGCAGGTCATGGGTTCGATTCCCATCCATGACAAATGTTTGTGCGATGAGCATGAGCATTTGTTCGATGTCTGGGTGTAATTTATCTATCATCATCATCATCATTTCAGCCGAAAGACGTCCACTGTTGGACATAGTCCTCCCCCAAATGTCGCCACAATGACCGGTCCTGTGTGTCTCGCATCCATCGGATTCCCGCGACCCTCACCATGTCATCGTTCCACCTTGTGGGAGGCCTTCCAACGCTGCGTCTTCCGGTACATGGTCGCCATTCCAGAACCTCTCGTCCCCATCGACCATCTGTTCTGCGAGCAATGTGCCCTGCCCACTGCCACTTAAGTTTGGCGATTCTTCGGATTTTATCTATAATATGTATATATTTAGAAATGTATAAGTATGTTTATCAGTTGTCTAGTACTCATAGTATAAGTTCGCTTAGTTTGGGAATAGATGGCGTTGTGAGAAAATTGTGGAATATAGGTAAAAATGCCACGAAATTAAAATCGTCTTATGTTTTTTGCATTTCGCAGGTCAGTGTCAAGTTGTATGTTAATTAAAATATGATACCAATCATATGATATCATTTATTAACAGAATTATGCTCATTATCAATATGACCCTCTCAGTTCGTTTAACCCTATTGAAGGGCTATTTCTTGAAAGTCATTGAAAAGGATTATTTTATGGGCTATCCTGAAGTTTGGAAACTTCAGGATAACCCATAAAATAATCTTCTTAATAATCTTCTTTATATCCATAAGCATGGAAATGAGATTCAGAAAATGAATAGGGATAGATAGTTGATAACTTTGAAACACCTCCGTTGCAAAATAGAAAAGAAATATAATAACTTTCTACTTAATTGAATATATTATAAGCAAAGTGCTAACTGCTCTAACTTCGTGGGTTCAAGTGCAGGCTTTTTACTTTGTGTATTTTATTTCAACATCATTGCTCTCAAAATGGTGGAGAAAATCACCGTGAAAAAACCGCCAAATCCTATAATCAAAAAACCGAAAACATGAGACATCCACCAACCCGCACTGTGCCCGAGGTTTATTTTATTTACATATTGAAATAAGTGAACATGAACTGCTAAACATTAAGCTAGAACTACATTAGACCGACGCACACGTGTAACACACTTGATTTGTACGTAGAACAGTTCTACTAGTCTAGTTTCTATATAAATGTATGGAAACCGACGCGCCCAGATCGGCGTGTGTAACATTCGTGTACGCAATGTACCTCTACCTTTACTGTTCTCTAATAGTAACAATCGTTAAAATATCAGCTAGCTGGCCCAGATGGTAGTAGGATTGACTACTCAGAGAAAACGGACGTACATAAAATTAAGTGTCACCTCCTGTGAACGCAATCTGTTAGTTAGGGTTGGTGCCTCTGTAAATATTTCCTCAGGGCAATTTTTCAAACCAGTTTATGAAAAACCCATAACATTTTTTATGGCGCAAAATACATTGCAGGTAATGCTAACGTAGTTTTAATATTAAGTTTTGATCATAATATTATCAGGGAGTTTGCTGAAATAAACTTTACAGCATTATATCTAATTTATTTGTTTTTCTTTTGAAGTGGAGTGCGGACGTGGTTTATTAGATACAACCTACAACGACGTCTCAATGTTTTTTGTTTGAGCGTCGGAAATCCTGAATTAACTTCTCTCGCTTTTGGTCGAGTGAAAGGAGGGTTAGAGTTTTGCTGACTTAAACCTAACCGTGTTACTTCAGGACCATGGCCTGAACCTGAACCAGGGGCACACCTCCACCGTATATTCCGTTGTGTCCTCCAGAAGGTCCACCTGGGCGTTTTATCCGGCTGATTTCAGTGCAGGAACCTCCCGAACTTACCATGACCAGAGTGAGAACCTGTATCATGCGGAAGTTGAGGACGCCGTGACGCCTCTCCAGCCACTCTTCAAAGAGGGGCACCTGCATGATTATGGCGTTTTCAATAAAAGTAGGCTGATTTTATTTAATCAGTGAACAACACAACATATTTTATTCAATAAAGCAAATAAAAATAGATGCACAATTAAAATCATAAAAATATTTAAACACTACAAAGCTGAATAAAAGATTTAATTTCGCTATAATGACCACAGTAGATATTGTTAATTAATCTATTTCGGACCCGACTGTCCACGAGACATTATATATGTACATACACGGATGTCACTTTGAGGTTGAAATGTTTGCTATATCAGTGGTTTTCAACCTGTGGTCCGCGGACCACTGATAGTTTGCAAGAACTAAAATAAGATCCGCTAAAGCTTTTAAACTTTTCAACTGAAAGTTAAATTGATTTAAACTGATTTTAAGTTTCTAATAAACGTTTCTTCAGCAAGGCTTGCCATAAGGTGGGCCGATGACTTGGATGACATGGATGTGAGACGCACAAGAATTTTCATTGCGGCAACACTTGGGGGAGGCCTGTGTCCAAGAGTGGCTGTCTTTTGGCTGAAATAAGGATGACGATGAACAAACGTTGTATTTTCCTTCAATTTTTTATTTTTATTTTATATTATTTTTGACTTGAACAATAACCTATGCCAATTATTTTTGACAACTATGACACAACGACGTCTAGCCCCAAACTAAGCAAAGCTTGTATTATGAGTACTAGACAACTGATAAACATACTTATATGTTTCTAAATACAAACGTACATATTATAGATAAATTGTACCCAGACACAGAACAAATGGTCGTGCTCATCACACAAACATTTGTCCTGGGTGGGAATCGTACCCACGACCTCCGGCATAGCAGTCTGAGCCACTAACCACTAGATCAACATGCCAGTCAATGTATGAGATAAATTTCTTTTAGATTAGCACAATCGCAGAATAAGTACGGTACATTTAAATTTTTCTGCTAACAGCAAACAAACCAAAATGGTCCCATGTCAAAAAAGATTGGGAGTCACTGGTCTATATTTATGAAACCGCAGTTTGTGGTAGAATCGTTAACATATTATTTAATTATGTTGTGATTTAGTTACGATTGCGTGTGTGATAACGTGTTGTGACATAATTTATTAATGAGCACTGATATCAACTAATTACTTCCTGTTCTCACTCATATCTTCAATCACTCTTTTACCTCATGCTCTTTCCCGTCAGTCTGGAAACAGGCTTATATTATTGTAAAGGAATAATTCCAAAAAATAACAATCCCACTATATTAAACTCATTTTAGACCTATTTTTATTCTCCCATTACTTTTTAAAGTTTTTGAGCACATAGTTCATAGACAGCTATCTCTTTTCTTAACATCAAACTCGATAATTTCTCCTTTCCAATCAGGTTTTCACGCGGGTACACTGTACTGTAACTGCGCTTTTAAAAGTAATTGAACTGTTTGTATTTATTTTTAGTATATGGTATTTATAGTTGTATAAGTATTTATTAGTTTGATTTAAGTTTCATAAACTCTCCTTTGCTTATTTCTACACACTATAGACCTTAACACCTTTCGCAGGTCTGCTGGAAGAAAATTATTTTTGAAATAAGCAGTACCTTTATACAATTTTTTATAATATAAAAAAAATATACTCCCGGAATAAAATGTAGTCTATGCGCTATTTAAGGATTTGGTCTATCTATGAGCCAATTTTCATCGAAATTTCGTTCAACCGTTCGAGCGTGAAAAAGTGCACACATATACACACTCAAAAACTTTCGCTTATATAATATTAGTGCGATATCTTTTATCCTTTATTCTATAAAAAAATCTTGGCGGAATAAACGTCCAAATTCTTCCATTTTTTTCCCATAAATTGTAATGCTCACTGATCATTTCAATCTTTTACTCGTTCTTTTACAATATTTTCCTTGTTTCTTTTGACTTTAATTTTATAAAAGTCTCGGTCGAATAAAATGTTGGAAGCATCACAGTGTGAAATAAAAATTGGTTGTTCGACAAAGACCGGCAGAGTCTTTAATTTAAAAATAAATGACAAGAAGAGTTCAAAGATTTGAATTAATTTGTAATGGAGCATATCTATACATATCTATACATATAATAAAACAGTAAAATTATTTTGCGGTGGTATTAATTGGCGCAAAAACTACTGAACCGATCCTGTTCAAATTTTGCATACATAATCCTTATAGGTCAGGGCAACTTATAGGCTATAAATTATCACGCTATTTCCTATGGGGGGTGAGCAATAATCAAAAATGTAGGTATTGAACGACATTTGTCGCGAGTTCGATCCCCAGTTACAGTTAAAAATTTTGTCATTATTTTATCCTTTTTTTTTGTAATAAAACTAACTTTTACCATTTTATCGAAACAAAATTGATATTTCTATTTGATATGTTCTTAATATTTTGTAAAAACTAATCAAAACACATAATAAAATCAAAGCGGCGTGTAAAATCACGTACAATAATATTAAATTATTCCATTTAGCTGCAAATATTACTTCTAAAACGAAAATCATCACGCTATCATCGATAAGGAGCCAAGCAGTCAATTATGACGTTTATATAAGAACGTCTATTTTAAATTTTCATCATCGGAGACCGTAGCGCAGTGGTTTCGTATCTAGACTTGCGTATCATTTATAGGTTGTTCGAATCCCATGTATCTCTTGCGAAATTTTTGGTTTTATTTTTTCACTGTAAATAAGACTTTTATATATATTTTTGCATGCTTACATTTTTTTTATATAACACATAATATATCTGTACAAGTTTTTAGTTGTGTGCGTATCACGCAAAATGTTTTATACATTAAAATTCTGTGTAACTTGATATATTACTTAGGCTTTGTTTCATCTCAATGAAACAAAGCATGTGAAATACAAACGGTATGAATTTAAAGTTTTCAAGAAGTTAAATATGACACCACACGCAACTCGCAACGCCATCTAAAGACTCAAAGTAGAAAAAATGATGACAATGAAAGTTGAAGTTCATATTAAATTTGATAGATGGCATTGTGTATTTTAAAACTACTGGTGTTCGACGGAGGCATTTTTAACAACTTTTACTGTAACCAAAGGCGATAAAAGTAAATACCTATGTATGTGTATTTAATTATTGACTTTAAAATAACGCGGCCAAATTTTTGGAAGGGGTTACATGGTACCTTGCATTGGAAGGCTCCCAGGTGGACCGATAACCTGGTGAGGGTCGCGTAATCCGATGGATGGATCGGTCATTATGGCGACACTGGGGGAGACCTATGCCCAACAGTGGACGTCTTTCGGCTGAAATGATAATGATGATGATGGCACCTTTTTCTTTTTTTTTAAGGTTGAAAATCATCCAATGACTTTTCTCGCTCTGATAGGAGCGAGAGGGCGTATCAATCTTTTACTGACTAAAACCACACCTGTTTCCTTCAGTTGCTCTTTGCAACATCTCTTTGAGGAGTGCGTGGATCACAAAGCGCTGTTGACGACTGAGCTCAGTCCGGTCAACTACCGGACGGCCGGACGGCTAGCTACCCATCGCTCGACGTCCACAAGCCCGCGTCTACCGTGGCTGGTAGTCGGGGTCGGAATCTCGGATTGGCGTGAGGACGTTCGTTCCCTTACGCTTGCGGCCTCCTCCTTCGCTAGCATTACGGCTTTGCAGAAGGAGGCGACCGCCTGCCATTACTCCTCGTTCTGAATCTCGCCCAAACCAGAGCCCGGCGCGAGACGTCACTGACGCCGATTGCCTTCACGAGGACAAAGTGGTGCTCCACCCTTGCGGGGCACACCTTCACGGTATGCTCCACTGTGTCTTCCGGGATGATGGGACCTTCCGGCCTAATAATGGCGTGTTTTATTATTTGCAGTCACTGCTTCATATAAAACGGGATCGAATGTGTTTTTCTGATCATAGTTCGACAACGTATGATGTATCTCAGATTCCTTGCAGCCTTGCGTCGACATCTGGACGTTACCTTCTTGCAGTGAATGGTGACCAACACTGGAACAACCCCCTGAGGGAGGCCAATCTCAGGGATAATACGGCTGCTACATTTGTTTACCGTAATTTCATTGTTTTTTGGATGCACAAGCTCAGGATTGTTGTGGGTGTTTCAAACGGTTGCTTTTCCAGATTCGGTTGGAAGTACCCTGATATTACAATTTTGCGAATCGCCCGGAGGACCCGGTGTAGTATGCAGTGGAGGTCTATCCAGCTTGGGTGACAGAGTGCACAGAGGCAATCGGAGTAAGTAATTTCTCGGTTTGGCCATCAATATGCGAGTTAGATTGGACGGAGATACACACGCACAAGATGTCGCCGAAGTTCATTCAAAAGTTGGAGACTCTTCATAGGGTAGTTCCCACTATCGAAAAAACATTTGTGTGATATACGGGGACGTCAGTTAAATACACGTAAAAAAAAACCATAGGTAAATGAACAAGTAACTCCCAAAATGATCAAACTGCAACAATCAATGCAAGCATCCTCTCCCAAATTCTTCATAAGTACTGTTGTGGAGAAAGATAGTTGGTTATGATGGAAGTGGCCTAGAAGGCCCTATCCATTTACACATCTCTTTGAGTCCTGCGTAGAATACTGCGCGCCGTCGATTCAGGATTGTTTTGACCAGACGGCCGGACGGCACCACCGCAGTCCCGTGTTTGCGATAGCTGAGAACCCACCTTCTTTGATCGTAGTGCTTATTATTTATTTATTTATACTTTATTGCATACCAAGTTACAAATTTAAAAATTGAATTGTAATACAACAAAAAACATACAATTGGCGGCCTTTGGTGCTTCACTGAAGGAGGCTACTGGTTGTCATTTTCTCCACCAATTGACCCCACGAGCGGGACTGACTTCCACCGTATACTCTATCGTATTCTCCGGGCGATTCGCACAATGGTGAGACCTGAGTGTTTCTTCCCGCAGAATTCAATACAGATACCTTCCGGAACACCCACATCAGGTGAGTCCTGCATAAAGAAAGGATGCCGTGACGCCTCTGTAGTCACTCCTCAAAGACAGGCATTACCGCTGCGATTGTGGCGTGCTCACTGTGGCGAGGGTTTAAAATCATACAATGTTGTTTTACCAGAACATAAACCAGAAACATACATAAACTAAATACTTTTACCTTGGGGTAGGCAGAAATGCCAACTGCTACGACCCATACTCTTTCTATTCATTGACGTTCATACATCTGGATCTGGACGAGTACATAACATGTTTCCTGAAGGTAATTTGCGTTTTGACCTTTAACCGTTTTATGTTAAAGTACAATAAATGATTGCGATGCTTTCGGAATGAATTGCAAGCACAGAATGATTGTACAGTTTTACGTACTTAACGCGGACGAAGTCGCGGGCAACAGCTAGTTTATTCATAAAAATACACCTTTTCTTCACTGGCTTATTTTTAAGGTAACACAATAAATATTACGAGTATTACTTCATAATATGTTGGGATTCTAAATACAAGCCTAGACTTCGTTTGTAGATTTGACAATTTATGAAGGACAGTGTAGTCAAAACTGTAACAACTAGCGTCTGCCAACGGCTTCGCCCGTGTAAAGCCGCTGCTGGATTGTTTGATAGAGTTACCATGAGCTTGGAAAACAAAGCACAAATGAAAAAAACATAGGTGAGTTTAAGTCAGTGAAAGTCTAACCCGTTCTCAGGCTTCACCCTGGAGCGACAGAGATCATTTAATAATTTCACACCTCAAAAAAAAAATCGCATAGATAAAACTCCTGGATAAAAATTATCTTATGTGCTATTCAAGGATATGGCCTATGCATCCAATTTTATGCTAATCGATTCAGCCATTTGAACGTAAAGAAGTAACCAACACACACACACATATCTGAAAACTTTCACTTCTATAATTTATGTATGATGTGATAATTCATTCATTCATTTCAGTCGATAGACTTCCACTGTTGGACATAGGCCTCCCCCAAGCGTCGCCACAAAGAACGGTCCTGTGCGTCTCGCATCTATCAGATTCCCGCAACCTTTATCAGGTCATCGGTCCACCTTGAAGGAGGCCTTCCAACGCTGCATCTTCCGGTACGCGGTCGCCACTCCAGAACTTTTCGGCCCCAACGGCCATCTGTTCTGCGAGCAATGTGCCATGACCATTGACACTTAAGTTTGGCGATTCTTCGTGCTATGTCGGCAACCTTGGTTCTCCTGCGGATATCTTCATTTCTGATTCGATTACGCAAGGAAACTCTGAGCATAGCCCTTTCTATTGCCCTTTGGGTGACTTTAAGCCTCCTGATGAGGCCCATTGTGAGCGACCACGTTTCGGAACCATACACCAATATAAGTATGATATGATACAATACACCATAAACTTATCTACTATGATAAAGTTAATTTTGATGGCTTATGGCTTACGCCAGTATCTGGGTCAAGTGGACTCGCCCGACGCATATTTAATCATTCTAACTCCAAGGGTGAGCTGAGACTAATTACTTTCTTAACTTAGGTAGGCAAATCTAGAAAGGTGCCGCCTCATATTTTGCCATTTAATACGTTAATTATTTACTTAACTTTGCTTAAATTAATTACGGATGCTAATCTGTGAAAGAGACTTTTTTACTTATAAAGTTGTAAGAATAAAAACATCAGTGGGAATTATAAAATAACAGTAAGTCTCTGGGGCCTTTTATTAATTACTCTAATAGAACAATATTAGGTTCCGTACCAGTAGGCCCGTTCTATTATCCGAAAACTTTAATTTACCGCCATGTGCCACCGGTACATGATGGACATTTCATCCCCACGTACAAAATGTATCGGGAACACATTAAGTCAACTGGAACTCTTTAAGTCAAGAGTGAATAGGTTACTTCTACGTAACAGTGCTTCATCGTCAAGCACATCAATGCTTACCATCAGGTCCTTAGTCCAATCTAGAAAGCCACGAGCACAGGTGCATGATAGCCAGCCTATCGGTATTTTACAGGTTGCATTTTGGAGAGTGTGCGCGGGAATTGCATGACTTGATTCCGCCATCTCCTTTCTACCATCGAATAACCCGACGTACGGCGAGTATCCACCCTTACGTTATTGAAACTTCAACGTTCCGGACTAAGCGTTTCGCTTCGTCGTTTTTACCGCGTACATCGAAGGACTGGAACAATTTGCCTGCTGCGGTCTTTCCGTTCAACTATAATTTAAGTGTCTCCAAGGCTAAAGTGAATAGGCTCTTAATAAACTAGTGCGCCTCACCATCAATGATTGCATCACTGCTTACCATTTAAAAAAATAGGTGAGGTATTGGTCAAAAAACGGTAAGCAGATTTCAAAATGACGATGATGAATCGATGATGGAATATTGAGTTTCAATAAGTCAGACATAAATCAGTTGTATAAGGCTTGAATTATTTTTTAGGTGATGGGTCTCGGATGAAATATACTAAGTGTACAAAACATACTAAACCTATTGATACCAATCCCTATTAACGGTAATTACGTCCCCAGTATAAAGTTTCACGGTAAGTGTCAAGAATTGGGTCGAGCGTAAACCGTCTGAGAGGGTATCGACACGATTTTAGTGCTGTGCTCTTCAGAAACGGTAACACTTGTGGTGGAAAACTTATTAGCTCTTGTTTGCTCTTGACTTTATCTAGGGGATAATGTTATTTTTTTTTTTGTGAATAGGAAAGATAAGTTTATCTACTTACATGTAAAAAGCTGATTTTAATAGTTTTATATTTTAGATTGATTTTGTGTGTGTTTGATGTATCTTTTTTTGTTAAATTATATCGCTTCCGTGTGACCACCATCTCACCTTATAGTAAGCGATGATGTGTATTTATCTATATACAGAATAGGAGAAACTGACTGACTGACATATCAAAGCACAGCTGAAACAACTGGGATTAGGAGCTTCAATTTTTGCACAAGGATTCCTTTTATTACGTAGGCGAGCACTAAGAAAGGATATCCTGAAATTCACCCCCTAAAGGGATGAAACGGGAGTGTAAAGTTTGTATGAAAAAACCTGCTTAAACGCGGGCGTAGCCGCTGGCAAAAGTTAGTCTACTATAAAACAGTTATTAAACGGTGGTATTTTTTATTATTCTGAGTCTCTGAAATTGATGCACAAATTTTAGATTTTGATCTGAACCCCCAGTGGTGAAATTTATCGTCGGTGATTTTTCTGATTATTAAAAAAATATATATCTAAAAATTTATCTTCTTTTTTATTCTGGATCAAATTGTTATCATGGCTAGGATAAACATTTTATGACCACAGTGACATTTTCGATTCAAAAATATTTAAATCACAAAATGTAAATAAAACGTTACGTTACGTTTTAATTAAAAATGCCATTGGGTTTAATTAGGATAACGATTTTATCCAGTTTTGCGAGGCAGCAATTATGGTCTTTCACTTAAACCATATTTTTTTACTCGAAGCAAAAAGTCAATATTCTGATGCAGTCTCCAAGGTCCTAGGGTGCGTCCTAGGTAGATAGTAAAATTTTGGTTCTTAATTATTTTAAAATACATTAGTAATTTAAATTTATTTCAAATAGAAACAGGATTACACTAATTAATATCCAGTTTATCGCAATAGGATCTTAAAATCGGAGAATTACGTTATTCTGTGTCGTAATGAGCCAGGAATTGAGATCCTTTATGATCCAATCCAAGCGATTTATAGAAGATAATCACGGGGTCTTTTGAGGGAAAATGGGGCATTAGGTGTTTATTATTTCGAAATTATAAGACTACGGATTTGTGAATATATTTATGGACCTACCACGAGCTAATAACATGATCTATTTGACAACCTAAACTAAACTGTTATAAGGATGGAGCTATATAGGGTGTTTAGCTCAATCTCTCTTTTCTTTTTTTTTTCTTTCTTATTTATTATTTATTTATTTATTTTATAATTTATATATACACGAATAAAGAAAGAAGATACATTGTGATAAAAATTGTACAAAGGTACTGCTTATTTCCAATAAGAAATTTCTTCCAGCAGACCTGCGAAAGGAGAAATAAAAAGAAAAGTAGACAGTAGTGTGTTTCTTCTTTTTTTTCTTTTTTTTTATAGATCAGGTAGTTACTCTTTTGTTTTATGTCCTGTGAGTTGAATTTGAGACTCAATAATAATAATAATATTCACAACTACCACACAACGCCGTCTAGCCTCAAGCCAAGCAGAGCTTGTGTTATGAGTACTAGACAACTGATAAACATACTTATATATTTCTAAATACATACATGTTATAGATAAATTACAACCAGACACAGAACAAATGATCGTGCTCATCACACAAACGTTTGTCCTGGGTGGGAATCGAACCCACGACCTCTGGCATAGCAGTCAGGGCCACTAACCACTAGACCAACAGGCCAGTCAATAAATGTTTTCTGTCTTCTTTCTTTCTCACTTGCACGACTGACGTTTTAACATCTCATCATTTCGCGTTGTGTGATAGTAGGAGAATATTATATTATTATTATAATTAGTCTAATATTTAATTTCTATATATGTTTATAACGTGCCGTGAAGGAACGTTCGTTAAGTCGTCTACGCCAACGTTTATCGAAACAGTATCGGTTTTCAATAAACGCCGTTTATCTAGCTTTTACGTTCTCTCTTGCCCTTGTTTTATTTATTATAACTTTGGCTAGTTCTGTTACGTCTTAATTATCTTCTGTTCTGCTATCGTAGTATCGTTAAATATTAACTACCAATTCTGTTTTATTGTTCCGTTTATTCGCTGCAGTTGGCTGAAATGTCACTGGGTTGATTTTATTTTATTCGGATTAGTATGGTGGAAATCATAGTGTCTGCCAAAATTGGGTTGTTTAACGACTGTTAGTAAATTTAGCCATAAAATAGCATAGTTGTACTAGTCAAGAATCAGACTAATGGGGTGTTTTAGTGAATTTAAATAATAACATGCGCAAGGAATAAATAATCGTGAGGTAAATAAGTAGTGGAAACAGTCCTAAGAAAAAACTTTTATTTATAATAATAATCATTTTATTTTCAGGCATCAGAGGCCCATAGACAAAATACATAAAATAATCTTAAATATTAATACACTAATACATATTGTAAAAACAATGCTTATTTAACTACAATTAAACACGTAATGTAGTCGACGTCGTGTTGCGCTGCGTGGTGTCGCATAACCGTCCTCGGAAACGTCGGTCACCTTTTGGCCAGAAGTCCTCTCTTAAGAAGGTCTGTAGCGTGAATTGGAACTCGTACCACGAACGACTTGAAGTTGACGTCGTGGCGCGCCTCCAACCTTACGACCCTCAGAGTCCAGTTGGTCTTCACCTTCAAATACTCCACGACTTCCTCAACCTTCGTGTAGTGATGCAGGCGCGAAATGTATGTGTGTTGTGTATTTATACAATTTGTATGACAAAAAAGCTTTTCGCGAGATCGTTTGTTCATTACACAACATTTCAGGAAAATTTTAAAATACACCCATATCATGGGGCTGCATAAAATATAATGAAGCTGCCATATTTAAGAGTCCGCCATTTTGGATTTAGAATGACGTTTATAAGTGACGTTACTACGCTAATCACGCATTGTCATTCAATCTGAACATGTTTGTAACATTACAACACACCGAGCTCTTATTTCATCAAACACATTACTTCTGTCAATATGGCTTCTTATTAAAACTGCAATATTTGCCAGCAAAAATACTTTTATTTCTTTAAAACTCACAACGAACATAGATGAAAAAAAAATATTTTTCTACCGTATTAAATTCTCTACATTTTCATCGACACGAAGAGGGCAAACGTTTGCTCTGTTTGAGAGAAGCTACGGAAATGTTCGTACAAAGGCAGGAAGATGCCCCCACCTTAATACAAGACCCTGGCATGAGCGACTTGAAAAATGCAATGAGGAAGTCTGGCTAGACCGTGTATTTTTAAAAGATGATAGGTGACTTTTCTCAAGCAATGTAGATTCTAGGTTAACAAACATCAGAAAACTACTTTTCTATTTGTAAATGTGGCTTTAAGCATTGAAAGCAGTTACTTCAGTGGGTGATATGCAATGCGCTTGCAATCTGATAATCATATTTCGATTGTAATGACGCCTTTTTGACGCTTTTTCCTACATTTCCATTTTTAGGGAACCCGCTTCCGACGGGTCCTAAAATATTTAAGTTCTCACACGTAATAGTCACAAATCTTATGAAGCGAGCTTTGAGAGGAATTTGTGAATTAAAAAGTTTCTTTAACTCAACTCTTAAATGTACGTTTTTTTTGTCTTCTTTAACCGACTTCAAAAAAGGAGGAGGTTATTCTGATATTAAGTCCTCCATCTACTCGTATATGATAGGTACTCGTAATTATGTTCAGGTGAAATTGCCACTGTAATCTGCGTTTAAATGTTTTTCGTCACCAGCCCACGCTGAAAACCAGCGCTGTGGACTCGTCGCATTTTGCGTGTGGACACGGCATTATGCTGAGCGTACGGCCGTTTTGCTCGGACATGGCGCATATATGTTATTAAAATTAATATTGCAAAAACTTAAGAATAAAGAAAGAAAGAAAGAAAACTTTCTTTCTTCTTAAGTTTTTGCAATGTTCATTTTGCAGGTCAATTTCAAATTGTATGTTAATTAAAATGTGATTAGCGTCCGTGATACGCATTTAATAAGAAAATTATAATCATCAAAAAGGATCAATACAACCTAACCTCTCAGTTCGCTGTATACCCAATAGAATAGAGTATCCCTATTGAATTTAAGCGAGCAAAGGAGGCTCCAACCCCCGCCGGCGACCAGCCATAGTAGGTGCGAGCTCGCGGACGGCAGGCAATGGGTAGCTCCCCGTTCGACCGTTCGGTAAGAATCAAATCCGTGATGACGGCGCGTTATGTTCTACGCGCGCATCTAAGGAATGTTAGTGACAGTGTGAAAAGTGGAAATGTTGTTATTTTCAAAATAGAGGCTTTTTAACATTGACCTATAATGCAAGATTTCAAATTAACAGCAAGCATAAATTACGTACATAAACCAATGCCACAGCGACATATCTAATAAAAATAATGAAAGAAAAATATAAGAAATACGAATGCTTGAAAACCTTCTACATTACCATCCCGTATTTTTCTTGTCAGTTCATTTTCAACTACTTTGCATACATTTATTTATATTTCACCGCTTTATACGAACTATACAGGGTGATTTCAATATTAGTTTCAGTTATTTAATAAAATATGAAACTTGTGGGAAACCAAGTTCCCCATATTAGTTTTGAACATGTTCCTGGGGAAGTCGTAAACTGAATTTAAGATATACTATAATATAAAATGCAACTATTTTTTGACATTATTAATAGTGTTACAAATAAAAATAAAATTTTTAGGGACGTTATGAGAAGAAACTAAAGAGTCATGATGATTTTTATTTTATGAGCAAACTTAACAAAAAAAAATAAAATCTATAACTCAACACAACAACTCTATTAAACAAAAAAAGAAATAAGCTGTTCCTTACAATTAATTTTTCACAAGCTGCTACCAGCGGCTTCGCTGGCATGAAAGTATAAAATAAACGAGATACGATAAAAGTATTTTATGTGCTATTTCGGGACATAGTCTACCCGTGTGCAAAATTTAATTCAAATCTGATCAGCCGTTTAAGCATAAAGAAGTAACACATAAACATACACACTTCCAAAATTTCACCTTGATATAATTATTGTGATGATTGCATAACTTGAAAAAATGTAAGTAACAACTGCTTTTTTGTTTCCATAAACAAACAAAGATTTTCTATATTTATTAGTACTTTTACCTTCCGAAAGATAACAAACGAAGTCACAAGTCACCCTGTATAGACATAAGGTCTTGTAATGCCGAGGTAAACCATTTAAAAGCTCAGTGGAAAATAAGATTTATTGAGCACTAACGTGAACAATTCCTGTTTTATTTTACTGCTCAACTCTATCGTCACCAGAGTAAGTGTTGGGCTATTTTATATATTGCTCGAAGTAAAGGAAGTGAGAAGATTTTTGTTTCTGTTGCGAGAGAGAGAGAGAGAGAGCTATGTAGGATTGGCACTATCCTTTTTTCACGACGGAATTGTGGTGACACCGACGCGTCTCACTAGGGGTTGGTTTAGTGTCTTGTCTTAGGATCCCATGTCCCCTAGCTGGGGCAGAGGCCGTCCATATTAGTCAGCCATCATGAGCGGTCTTGGGCTGCAGTGAGAAGATTTTTGTTTCTGTTGAGAGAGAGAGCTATGTAGGATTGGCACTATCCTTTATTCACGACGGAATTATGGTGACATCGACGCGGCTCACTAGGGTTTGCTTTAGTGTCTTGACTAACGATCTTATGTCGCCTAGCTGGGGCAGAGGGCGTCCACAGTAGTCAGCCATCATGACTGGTCTTGAGCTTCACTTTTCGTCACTCCGTCGCTTGTGCCAGCATGGCGCGTCGCTACATTTCCTGTGGGCGGCTACGCTTCCGTTTTCCTTGAGAAAAGGAGCCTGTATCTTACTCGATTATAAAAACAAACAGCTGACCTATCAGTACTAGGTAAGAAGAATTTCGGATATTGTACCAATTAAAGTTTTATTTAGTGTAACAAGTTACAGGTTTTTTCAAATACGATTGGCGCTGTAGTTGAGCGCTATATATGGCCTACAGATAATTGTTCAGGGACCGGTATACATGTGTACGTGAGTTTACATGTTCCTGAATGCACCAGTGATTCAGGAAGAATGCCTCATCATCATGGTGAAATGATGTTTCATTTTAGCCAAAAGACGTCCACTGTTGGACATAGGCCTCCCCCAAGTGTTGCCACAACGACTGATCCTGTGCGTCTCGCATCCACCGCGACAATGCTTATTGCAGGGCAACTAACGTTCTTTAAAAAAAACATAAATGTATACTATTACAATTGGATTTTTTATTGTTTACAATTTTATAGGGCCCGAAGGTTTAATATTATCTTAAAGTCAATTATTGTAAATAAAAGCAATTGAGAAGTTTTAAATCTCTTATTAACATAAGTATAGATTTAATAACTGAAGCAAATCAGTAATAATTCAAAAAATAAATAAAATAACAGTTTTCGTGGCAATTTTTTTTTTTAATTTTTTAAATAATATAATTTATATCTTTAAATAAATGATTAAACGATATATTAGTATAGATTAATCATTACGCTAGTATAAATATTTAATAGCTCAGTATATATTTACAGCAATGCATTTAATGTGCCCGTAACACATTATTAAAGTACGTCGTAAAGGTGTTATGATACCGTTATAGCTTCTTTATAGCTATAACTATAAAATTGCTTTTGCTGGATAGCGGACCTTATCAATACTATCAACTACTAATGTTTAAACATTGTCAATTATGGTCAACTGTCAGGATGACATATCAAAACTTTTTCTTATTTTTCAATTTATTTATTTTTTTTAAATTGATATAAACCAGTACTTGACTGCGATCCCACCTGATGGTAAGCGGAGATGCAATCATTGATGGTCAGGCGCACTAGTTTAACATTTACTTTAAACTTGCATTTTGCCAAAAAAAACCCTCAAACTGAAAGCTGTGGCTATAGAAATTAGTTAAGCAGTTCCACTACGATCATGAATAATAATATAATCTATACAATTGATGTGTCGTTTTGTAATATTTTTTTTTTTCAAATGTATTTTCATATTATAAAGTGCATTAGATACCTATGAAAAAGATGCATTTTTTTTTTCTTTCTGTCAGCTTGTATAAATAGACTAATTTCCAAAATGGCGGGACCAATTTTAAATGACTGGTAGATGCTGCTGAAGTTATAAAAAAAAATAATTGGATACCGAGCAAAAAAAAAATCTTGATACTGTAACCAAATGGTATTGTGCTGTTTTGCGAGCGGGGTTACGGAAACCAAGAAGTAGAATAATATATTGCTTTAAAAATACCTTTAAGTCGGTTGATAAATGATATGTATATTGGAAATAGGTTTTTTAAAAACTCTTCTACACGAATTTTTTTTGTAAATTTAAACTAGATGAAGCCGGTGTTTCCTAGCTGATTACCTTAAGAAGAAACACCGAAACAAACTCAGGGGTCAAAATCTATTTCAGTTGAATTCCTGGAACAGATAAACTGATAAAAATATTTCGAGGCGAGAGAGATCTAGGCTCCAATATAGTAGACCCTAAGGATTGATGTCCGAAAGGAAACTCCGGGGTCCTGGAATGCGATGCAAAGAAGGAACATAGGTGTGGTTTTGTCAGTAAAAGCCTCCCGCTCCGCTTTAGAGCGGGAGAAGTCATCAAAACAAACACATAGCCAAAATCTTAAAAAAATATATAATAATACAATTTCAGAACATTGCTTTTAAAAAAATAACTTATTTCTTCCTCAAATTCATATTAAATCATATTATTTTGATCCGTCTCCGGTAGGGTCTTGTTTTACGCATAAGTGCACTCTTCACAGTAATTCTTTTCACGGGTAGACTCCGGTAGAGTCGTATTCCATGTTGAGATGGAGCGGATGCACGTGACGCGGGCCGCCCTACCTATCTCTACAATGGCACGCTTTGGGAATTGAAAATTGTGTGTTGTTTAATAAATGTAGAATGGAAGAGAATTGCTCGAATATTATGTTAAACCATAAAATAAACGTGGTAAAAAATTATTGTATTTTTTGTGTATTTGTTCTGTCAAAATAATTATGTTGTGTTGTTTTTTTTTTTCATCTTAGAATCGTATGTATCATGGGAGCATTCACAAAATCAATTAAACTCACATACACAAGACACCTAGACCCACTTTTCGTAGCATAAGCATAATCACCATAATATTTTTCCCATTGAGAGATAGAGAGATTCAGGCCTTCTCTCTAGGAGAGGAAATGGGCCATAATTCCCCACCTTTACGTTGTTGAAACCTCTACGACCTGGAATAAGCGTTAACCTCGTCGTTTATACTGCGTACATTAAAGGACTGGACAATTTGCCTGCTTCAGTCTTAACATCCGATTATAATTTGAGTGTCTTCAAGGCTAGATTGAATATGCTTGTAATAAACTAGTGCGCCTCACCAACAACGATTACATCACTGCTTACCATCAGGTGGGATCGCAATCAAGTACAAGTTTATATCAAATTAAAAAAAAACCACCACACAAGCCCAGCGTGGATTGGTGGACTTTTTGAAGACCATACAAATATTTCTTTTACGTGGGAACTGAACCCGTAATATGGAAGCCAGCGCATCAACCATTCGCTCAACTAGTCCATCATCAGGTGAGATTGCAGTCAAGCACAATAGTTATATCATTTGAAAAAAAATAGTGACAATGCTTTTGATTATTTACCACAAAAAAAAAAAATCAAATCTATAACAACAATGAACATTGCTTCCTTTAAAAATGGCGCTCATTCCCTACAAGCGAATTCGCTTTTTAGTTACAAGGTTCAATATCTTTCACAAAACCAAGGAACTCATTTAACTTTATAGTCTTTTAAGCCGCATTTTGAAGAACACATAAGGAAAACTGTTTATACAAAAGACTGTGGTTAATTAGCTTTAACCGTAAATAATTGAGAGAGGAAAATTTCGAATAAAGGCGAGTACACATTGCTTCGTTGTGAGATCGCAACGGGAATTAATTAAGATGTCCGCAGGAGAACGAAAAATTACAACAGTTCCAAATAAACTATCGAGCAATTGCTCGAATCCTTTCTTTCAACGAAGATTTGCAGGACTTTAAACCTTGTACTGCATACTAAAGGTTAAACACATCATACAGTATTCGTCCGAGTATCACATTCCTCAAAAATCTTGTTGAATTGAACTTTTGCTGGTAACTGTTACTGATAGGAATGTTACATTCTATGAAAATTATCGATTGTGTACTCACCCTTATGATTTCTTCGACGGTAAAAAATAATTTATGTAATTATTTGCGATGTTTCATTTTACCCTAAGGGGTTTTGTTTTAGTAAATTAACGAGGTCTAAGGAACACAATGAGTAAATAGTGAGTCTCAATGGAAGTAACATTTTTTGCCTCCAGCGAGAAATACCCTGACTAAAAAGCCTAATGAAAAAGTTGTTAAAAATTTATTGAATATTATTTATCGTTGTCAAAAAATTGGAAATTATATTTTGTTTAATTAAATTAAATTTAATGTAATACCTTATATTATTATTGAACATTTATTGTTCAATAATATTACAAGGTTTTTTTTTATATAAATTTAACGAAAGCATATTTTGTTTAATTATTTTGTTTGTAATAATATCTTGAAATATTATTAAACAATATGCAATAAAATACAAAACATATAAGTTGTACTAAAAGTTGTCATTGAATAAATGTATATATATTTTTTATTGATCTATAAAGTGTGTCTATAAACATTGTTTTTGTAATTAATAAAAACCTGATTGCTTGAAAATCTTCTCCTCCCCTCAACCTTTCTTTATTCCTGTCTCCTTTCTTGGAGATTGACTGGTATAGGGGCATTCCCTGCCAGTCAACTTTCAAGAGAGGCGGAGCGTTGCATTAAGTCCGCCCATGTACGACTTCTGTAAATAAAGTTTAAATAATAAACATAATCTTTCGAAACGGTCGAACAGTAATCAGTTTATCTTTGTAATGTTGCAAGCAAAATGTGGTTGACCTCATCACAGTGTAGGTCACAAAGGACATTCGTGCTAAAATGCAAAGAAAAGAAGACAGTCACACGATGATATTGCGAGAAAACCTGCATGGCACAACATTGGTGCATGCTCTTTTAAAACTATAGAAATAACAAGTTCTACACAACTTGCAACCTTATTCTCTTTACTTTAAAGTTAATATTGTAACGTCAACGCAACTAGCTTTGTTGCTTTTATGACTTGACACATAACACCAGTTTTCTAGACTCAATTGCCTTGTTTCGTTGTATTTGCAGGACCGCGAATGTTAGACGGAATAAGAGAAAAGTTATACAGAGTATTATACTTATTTGTAAATTAAAAAAAATGGTGGCTGTTCTATTTAAGCATAAGCATAATCAACCTTTTAATGTACCCACTGCTGGGACTCAGGCCTCCTCTCTAGGAGAGGGAATGGGCCGTAATCCACCACGCAGGTCCAGTGCGGGTTGGTGAATGTCACATGTCTTTGAATTTTTGGTTCCAGAACATACCGGTTTCCTCACGATGTTTTCCTTCACCGTTTTGAGACAGCTGTTCCATTTATTTATACATATTTTAAATTCCAAAAATAAATCGATAAGATTTCTTCTCTTACCCCTAGACAAATACATGTTCTAATAATGAAGACGACCCTTGTGTTCCATTATATAAAAAATCTACATTATATAATAATAATATATAATTCTGTTAGCTTTAGATTGGTCCAGTAGTTTCAAAATTTATTCATGAGGAACAAAAAAAAATATAAATGCCTTCTTTATTATATTAATATAGAAGTATAGATGGATAAGAAAGTTCTTTATATATCCTATTCTATTCAGCTTTTAATTTTATGAAATTGTAGTTAGTTCCATAATTCATCCAAATAAAAGTGCAAAACACAAAAAACTTTCCACTAACCCAATTACAGGAGTAAAAACTTTATTCCAACCAGCACTTTACAATAGCTCCACTTAATCGTTCCCAAGGCGAGAGTCGGTTGCAAGTGACAAATAGCCTGTTTACATTCACCCCGGTTCCCGATAATAGAACTCATAGCAGTTCTATTGATCTTGAGTTTATTGCAATATTGAGTGCCAATCGTGCAGTCCCAAGTAGAGCATAACAGGTTTATCCAATTACTTTTCATTTTAATTAAGGTCTATAAAATATGCATTGTATAGTTACGAAATTGACGTTTGATGCAAACGTCAATGGATTTTATACCTTTTCAGGATTCCGTACCCAAAAGGTAATTCTGGACCCTATTACTAAGACTCCGCTGTCCGTCCATCTATCTGTCCGTCTGTCACCAGGCTGTGTCTCATGAACCGTGATAGCTAGACAGTTGAAATCTTTACAGATGATGTATTTCTGTTGCCACTATATCAACAAAGACTAAAAATGGATTAAAATAAATATTTAAAGCTCCCATACAACAAACGTGTTTTTTTACCGTTTTTTGCTACGGAATCTGACTCGCACTTGGCCGGTTTTTATTCAAGTTATAGTATTTAAATGTCTTTATTAAACAACAAATTTAAATAAAGCTGCATTATGTGAGGGTTGGATGAAATATTTAACTTTCTTTTGTATCAAAATAAAATCGAAAGAGAACTGAAATTCTACGCTTTTTGAGATGAAAATGAGGTGTTATGTAAATGAGGTTTTTGAGATTGCTCTAGCTTTTATGTTTTGGTAATATTTTTAATTCTTTTCTAATTGTTTATTCGGGAAATAAAACTCCGGTGTGGTGGTCATAATGTTTCCTAACTCGATTCACTGCGGTGATTATTCAAATGAAGACATTACATTGCATATTTTCGAACACAAATTAAATAAATTTTTCAGTCATATAAAACGGCCTTTTTGAGATGGGAAATCATTAAATAGTGACTTACTGACCAAAACACACCTGTGTTCTTTTTCCGCAACAATTCCACAGCTCTGACAGGCATAGGCCCTAACGGGACCTGTTAATTTTCCTGACAGTTCTTTTAACACCACGTACCGTCGACACGGGCCCAGCTTTTATCGGACAGCAAGCTGTCTATTGCTCGCCGTCCGCAAACCAGCGCCTACGGTGACTGAAAATCGCCCTGAGATTTTCAACGCCCTGCGGATCTGTTCTTACCTTAAGTATTTCATCTAAACAAATACTGGTTATAATAACAGCTATTTTAAAAACTACTTGTTTTGACAATACCTAGATAGATAAATAAATATGTCTATTAATTTATAAACCAACAAATACAAAATTAATAATATACTCGTATAATTACAAAACTTTCTGAGAAATGAAACTTGAAACTTTATTTTTTTATTTTTTCTTTCTTTTTCTTTTTTCTTTCTTTCTGACTTTTTCTCTTTTTTTTTCTTTCTTTTTTAAGAATTATGAGTATACTTGTGCATGGGTGGAGAGGGAGAGGGAGGCCAAAGAAAAGATGGATGGATTATGTGAACAGTGATATGAAAGAAAAGGAAGTTAGTGATAGTATGACGGTTAACAGGATAGAATGGAAGAAAAAAACGTGTGGCGCCGAGCCCAAATAAGATAGGACAAGGGCAGGAAGATGATGATGATGACGAATTATAAAACTTTCTATGCAAAATATTTTTTTACTTTATCGAAACTTGTAAACCTGCTCACTTATTTATATTATCAAAAGTATTTTTAATTATATGTTATTTTTTCTTCTCCTTTTTGATGCAGCTATTGTTTAAAAATAATTTTCACTTTTTATACTGTATGAACCGTGTGACTGCAGTCTTTCTTATCCATAAATTTAATTTATATGTTATAATTTCCTCAGAAACGGTTTTTTTGGGGGATGGACTGCTTGCGTCCGTAGGATTTACTTAGTTCTGACCACCCTACACGTGTCCCCTGGGTAGTGCTAAACGAGCAGTAAATGCGGTGGTAGGCCATAGTATCGGCTGCCGGCTTAATAGTTACCACCCACCAGACAAAGCCATGCCGCCAAGCGATCCGTCGTGTTCCGGTGTGATGTCTGGTGAAGCCGTATGGTGGATGATGGGTCTGAGCAGTTGTGTTGTGACGTGTACCGGGTATGATACGCCAGCTGTTGTTGTGTCGGACGTTTGATCGTGGAGGGTAGCGGGATCCGAAGCACGGTTCTCCGCTGGCCGACCGCAGGTAGTTGGGGGCCCAAGTAGTGTGCCAGCCACACACGAAAGGCTGCCCCGCCAACTGCGAAAAATCCCAGGGTGGCCCCATCGTGCCGGTTGGCGATCGGGCGAGAGGATCTGATGGCGATCCCTGGGGGGGTTCGGGCGTCCCCGCAGTCTCCAGATCAACCCTCCTTTGGCGCTGCAACTCTGGTCGTGTTGTTGGGTTTAACTTCGCATCACCTCGCTCAACTGCCATCTTCCATCTCCCCTATTCACTCCACTAAAAAACATGAAAGGTAAAAAGAAAGGCAAGTGTCAACAGCGGATGCACGTCCTCTCATTTCAAGTGCACCTCACAAATATTAGAGGGCTGCACTCCAATCTCGATGCGGTCCACCACCATCTTGAGACTGACAAGCCACACTTGCTTTTCTTGACGGAGACCCAAATTAGATGTCCCTCAGATACGGCGTACCTCAACTACCCGGGATACTCACTGGAGCATCATTTCCTGCAGCGTGCCGGGGTCTGTGTGTACGTCCGTAATGACATCTGCTGCCAGCGTCTCCGTCACCTTGAAGACCCAAATCTTTCCACGCTATGGCTGTTGGTGGACACTGGTATGGACAAAATTGTTTATGCCTGTGTCTACCGATCGCACAGCGGTGATCAAGAGACGACTCGGTTGTTCGACCACCTCAGTGAGGCCGCCGATAAGACTCTGCATCGGCACCCTGATGCGCAGCTCGTCGCTCTGGGGGACTTTAACGCCTGTCACCAAGACTGGCTTTTCCCATACCAGAAGACCGACCACGCTGGGAGAGAAGCGCGAAACTTTGCAGTATCGATGGGCCTTTCCCAGCTGGTTAAGCAAGCGACTAGGGTGCCTGATGTAGTTGGTCATACTGCCAATTGTTTGGACCTTCTGCTGACCACCGATCCGGACAGATGTATTGTAACAGTTTCCTCACCACTTGGAACTTCAGATCACTGTCTGGTGAAATCTGTTTCGTGCTTCTCCCCACCTGACTGCGACTCACGTGGGCAACGGAGAATATGGCGTTACAGGTCAGCAGATTGGGATGAGATGCGGCACTTTTTTGCGTCTTATCCTTGGCAGCAGGTCTGCTTCTCTTCTGAAAGTCCGTCGAGCTGTGCAGATGCAGTTTCCGATGTGATACGTCAAGCTATGGAGTTTTTCATCCCTTATAGAGACGTACCCATCGGAGGCTCAGCTCAACCATGGTTCAACGCCGATTGCGTTGAAGCTGAAAAGCGTAAGCATTCGGCGTTTCTCGCATGGGTTGACGCTCGTGATCGCAAAGCTCCGGATCTGAACTCAAAGAAGAGAGCTCTCAACCACGCTGCCAAGTCCTACAAAAAGGCACTGAAGAAGGCTCGGTTCGACCGCATTACCCATATTGGCGCAAAGCTCTCTGCACAGCCGTCCGGTAGCAGAGCATTCTGGTCCCTTGCCAAATCGGTCGAAGCGAACTTCTGTAAGCCCACATTGCCTCCGCTGGTTAAACCTGATGGTACACTGGCTCACACGGCGAGAGAGAAAGCAGGTCTCTTTGCAGCTCTCTTCGCCCACAATTCTCGTCTTGACACTAGCAGTGCTACTCCACCAACTCTACCTCACTGCAACACCTCAATGTCTGAGATTCGCATAAGGAACAGAGAAGTTTTGAGAGTTCTGTGTCGTCTAGACGTGAATAAAGCTAGTGGACCAGATGGTATACCAGCAATAGTTCTCAAGGCATGTGCGCCCGAGTTGTCTCCTGTATTGACGCGCTTGTATCGCCTCTCATTTAGAACTGGTATAGTGCCCAAGTCCTGGAAGCTTGCCAACGTGCAACCCGTGCCCAAAAAGGGCAGTCGTGCCGATCCTGCCAACTATCGGCCGATTTCAATAACCTCCATACTCTGCAAGATTATGGAGCGTGTATTGAACTCGCGCCTCCTGGCATACCTGGAAGGTAACGATCTCCTCAGTGACCGACAATACGGATTTCGCCACAATCGGTCTACTGGGGACCTACTAGTGTATACCACTCACATGTGGGGCGAGGCCCTCGAGAAGAATGGAGAAGCGATTGCTGTCTCCTTAGACGTCTCGAAGGCCTTCGACAGGGTTTGGCACGCCAGCCTTTTGAGTAAGCTTCCAGCGTACGGCATTTCCCCTGGTCTGATTAACTGGGTAAAAGACTTCCTGAGTGAACGGTCTCTCCGAGTTGTTGTCGATGGATGCTCATCAGAACCCATGACGACTAATGCCGGAGTTCCTCAGGGGTCAGTTCTCTCTGCAACTCTTTTCCTGCTGCATATTAACGATCTGCTGATGCCCGGTATCTATGGGTATGCAGACGATAGCACAGTTGTAGAGAGATACCTGCCAGGTCCTCGGGCTAGTAAGGAGCTAATCCGGTCCGAACGAGAGGCCATGGTAGAGCGTACGAATGTCTCACTTCAGGCAGTCTCCAAGTGGGGCGAAACCAACCTGGTAACATTCAACGCCGCCAAAACACAAGCGTGTCTGTTCACCGCTAAGAGGAGCCCGTTCACCTTGGCTCCTGCTTTTCGGAATGTATCCCTGGAGTGCACCGACCGCCTTCACCTCTTAGGAGTTGAAATTTCCTCAGACCTCAATTTTGGGCGGTTCATTGAGTCCAAGGCCAAGGTAGCTGCTAGAAAACTAGGCGTTCTTGCAAAGGTCCGACGGTACTTCACACCGGGACAGCTTCTAATGTTATACAAAGCACAGGTCCGATCGTGTGTGGAGTACTGCAGTCACATATGGGCTGGTGCTGCAAAATGTCATCTAGCAGCTTTGGACTCGGTGGAAAGGCGTGCGAAGAGGCTAATCGGGGATTCTGATTTGGTTAAGTCCAATCTACAAAGCCTCGAGCACAGGCGCAGGGTAGCCAGCCTATCGGTTTTTTACAGGTTACATTCTGGAGAGTGTGCGCGGGAATTGCATGACTTGATTCCGCCATCTCCTTTCTACCATCGGACAACCCGACGAACGGCGAGTATCCACCCTTACGTTGTTGAAACTTCAACGGTCCGGACTAAGCGTTTCGCTTCGTCGTTTATACCGCGTACATCGAGGGACTGGAACAATTTGCCTGCTGCTGTCTTCCCGTCCAACTATAATTTAGGTGTCTTCAAGGCTAGAGTGAATAGGCTCTTAATAAACTAGTGCGCCTGACCATCAATGATTGTATCTCCGCTTACCATCAGGTGGGATCGCAGTCAAGCACTGGCTTATATCAATTAAAAAAAAAAAAAAAAAAAAAAAAAAAACGATAAGTAGGCATAGGTAAAAATTTTCTTAAATTTGCCTTCCATTGAAAAACTGAAATGAATGGCGGCTCAGCAGTACTTCAAGTTTTTTAAACAGAATTTATACAGAACATTTTCAGCCATTGTGAGTCGAGCTAGAGTTTCTTAATTATTGTTTTAGTTCACGAAGTTTCTCATTAGTGAGGTCACGAGGCTTTAAAAAGTGCAACATCGTAACCGTGTATTTTTTTGTGCTTCAGTTTTTACGGTAGTCACGTTTATATTTAAGGTGAGAAATCATCAAATACATTGTTGAAACCTTTACGGCCAGGACCAAGCGTTTCACCTCGTCGTTTATACCGCGTACATCGGGACTGGAACAATTTCCCTGCCTCGGTCTTCCTGTCCGATTATAATTTAGGTGTCTGCAAGGCTAGAGTGAATAGGCTCTTAACAAATTAGTGCGCCTCACTATCAACAATTGCATCACTGCTTACCATCAGGTGAGATCGCAATCAAGCACTTGTTCCTATCAATTAAAAAACGTCTCCCGTACTGAGTGAAGCGAGAGGGAGTGTCAGATTACTAACCTCCTGTGTTCTTCTCCTGTGTGTTGCCTTTTGCATTCCGGGGCTATAGTAACTCAAATGTTCCCCCAGTCCTAGTGGGTATCGGTCCTACTGAGCCCCTTCGATTTTGCTGACATCTCTTACACGCGCGCGTGGATCACGATGCGTCATAGGCGTGGGCTTCGTCTTTACCAGTGAGCGAGCGATTCTTTGCTTACAGTCCCCAAACCTGCATTTACAGTGGCCGGGTCGTCTCCAGTGGCAGAGGCTGGTCCGTGAGGATGTTTCCTTCCTCACGGTTGCGGCCATCTCTTTCGCTCGCACCGCTTCGCAGTCCCCCTCTCTCCAGACCATGGCCCGAACCAGTGCCGGACGCTAGAGGTCACCACCAATAGGACACGGCGATGCTCCACACAGGCGGGACAGACTTCCACCTTTATGCTCCATCGTTTTCTCCGGGCGATCCACACAATAGTGACACCCGAGCGTATGGAAAGGGGAAGTATGTATCGTCAATGTTTTATTTATTTTACTGTATATCTAAAGGTCAGATACATGTACATTTTTTCTGACGGGCACACTGCGTGCTAGTTTTAAAAACCTTGGAGCTTTAATGTTGTTTAAAGTGTACCTAAACATTAGTTAACACAGAATAGGCTTCAAAACAGGTGAATTTTTTTCAACCGATTGAATGTCTTTTTTTCCAATTTAAGGTACCATTTGTATCATTTATTATCTTAGCTTAAAACAAAGTATACATACATATAAAAATAAATCATAAAAGCAAAAATACGCTCAGTATTATTAAAGCTACATAACTCACATAAGCTGTAATCTAGTTCAGGGATAAATACTATCCAGGCATCCAAGCACCAATGCATCTGACAATAAGTACGATAAGTAACAAAAACTTGCCAGACGATTCTAATCTCTATTCTCAGTAGTCTCAGCTTGAAGATTTATTACAATCAGTGGGTTTGGTTGCTTTTTGTGCAACCATTGGTACCGAGATTAATCGTTTATGCATGACTGTGGCTTTTTCTGAATGATTAAGATTTGTTTAGAGGACAGTCTGGATATTTTGGGGTTAATACACGAGTTTGATCAATGTCGAGGGGTAATTTTTTTAATTATACTCTGTATTTTACTTTAAAATGACCTGTAAATTGATCTAGTAGTGAGTGACTCTGACCCAAGACAAATGTATGTATGATGACCAACCGTAGGGGCCCAGCAGAATCGAAGCCTACTGGGGCCAAAAGTCTGATTCTGAAAGGAAGAATCGGCCCTGATACGAAAGGCAGTGAAGGAACAGGAATGTGTTTTTAGTCAGTAAAAGTCTGACAATATCTCCCGCTCCGCCCAAGAGCGGGGTATGTCATAAGATGATTTTCCCTCCGAAAAAAAATATGTGTGATGACCACGATGATTAGTTTTGTGTCTGGGTGTAATATATCTACATATAATATGTATTTAATTAGACATATTTAAGTATGTTTATCAGTTGTCTAATACTCGTAGCACAAACTCTGCTTAGTTTGGGACTAGTTAGTTGTAGAATATTATTATTCCCTATAAATACAGGACAAAAATTTATAAATGAGTGCAGAGTAGACGGTCTTAACACACATGGAAAAAAATTACAGTGAATGAATCGAACGAACGAGTGAATGAAAATATATTTCGTTAAATATTAAAACAAAAGGGTATTTTAGGCGTCAATTACGTCTTGCTAGAGCTGCTGTGTTATTCAAAAGAGTTTCTGTGGCTACGATAACACGCAAAGGGCAACTGAAAAAACACAGCTGGTTTTTAAACTGACGACTTTCCCACCTCAATTAAAAATATCAAATTGATACTCGTAATGCTAAAAGTTCTTTAGAAATAACCTATAATATAGACGTAATGAAAGATAAGGAAAAGATTGATAGCGTGATAGTTGACATGAAGATTGGTAGACAAAGCAAGTTGAACTGACCTAAAGTCATATGTAATTATGACAGAAAGATAATATTATTTACTATATATCTCTTTAGTCTTCTATCGGCAAGTCACGGTGACTTCTACACATGATAATAACAAAATTAGTGCTTATATCGCGTCAGACATGAGGATATCCACAGGAGAACCAAGGTTACGGACATAGCCCGAAGAATCGTCAAACTTAAGTGGCAGTGGGCAGGGCACATTGCTCGCAGAACAGATTGTCGATGGGGGCGAAAGGTTCTGGAATGGCGACCACGTACCGGAAGACGCAGCGTTGGTAGCATCGGTCCACCTTATATTGAACTGATGAGGGTTGCGGGAATCTGTTGGATGCGAGACGCACAGGACCGGTCATTGTGGTGACATTTGGAGAAGGCCTATGCCCAACAGTGGACGTCTTTCGGCTGATGATGATGTAGTGCTTATAAGTATGTATTATTGTATTATTTATTCTATTCTATGTATGTATATGATTATAATAGTATATCTTCATATTGCATGTTATATTTTTTCAATGTTAATTGTTTTGTTTGTACTTACTTTTCTTTTTTCCTATTACTCTTACACACGGTGTCTACATATCTTTTTTGTCCAACTTTCCTGTCGCAGTATGTTGAAAGAGACTTCTATAGAAATAAGCTTCACCTTTGTACCTATTTTTCTCTTTCCTTCTTCGTTTTTTTTTGTAAGGCCAATATTCCACTGGCGTTTTACGAGCGTTGGCGCTTCTCTAACGTCTGTCTACACATCGTCAACGTTGCGCAGACGCGACGTAAACGTCACGAATGTCTAGTGGTAAAGCGTCAATGTGGCGCAGACGCGACGTTAACGTCGCAAGTTTCTTGCGTACCAGTTTCAGCGCCAACTGTCGTAAAACCCCAGTGGGATAGTGGCCTTATATGTGTATACATAAATTAATAAATAATAAAATTACCATACTTGATGGTTTCCTAACAATAGCTTTATGTGTTCGTTAAAGTTACACTTCAATCCAATTTAACAGTCAAACATTTCAATTTCTCCATTCCCTAAAACCAGACACCTCTTAAAATCACACTCAAACTTTACACAGCCATTCCGTGATACTTCAACGCCATATTTTTCGTAAATAACAATGGCTATTCCCGCATTTCTTTGTGCAAGACTATAATATAAATCATTGGCGATATACACAGGATAGCGAAGTTACTCGGGGTTTTATTCTCGTCCTGACCCAGTTTCGAGGTACAGTAATAAAAGTGCATTCTCTCTTGGTTTCCTCGGAGTGACAGCTATGCAATTATATGGACCTTCACTTATCATACTTGGGTATCCGCTTTTTTATTTGCATTTTTGCTGGGAGTTTGTTTAACTGCAAAACTTAACAATTTTAAAATTAGGTTAGACGATAATAATGATGAAAGAGTTTATTTAAAAATCTTTAATAAACGGTTCTGAAAATAATACATAACTTTCTGAATAAGTAAGTTGATGGTTTGATGAAACATTTTTTTTTTTTATCCACACATCGGAATGCTTTGCAGCAATTACATCTATATTAGTCCAGAATCTGCTACTTTCCAACATCGTGTGAGCTAAAGAGATTTAAAGAGATAAAATAGAGCGGCTATCAGAAAAAATGTCTTAGTAAAACTGTCAATTAAATTTGTAAAAATTTTTAATTATTTAACTATCGCTTGGTAGGTGGCTAGGGGCCTTACCATGATAATGTTAAAATGTTAGTCGTCCGAGCGAAAAGAGTGATGGAGCTATACACCCTATATAACTCATGAATGATTAGCGTGTTTCTGGGAATACGACAATTAGCGACGATCTGCATGCGCATTATTAATTTGGGAATACAGTATATTTGGTAGATCTGAGAATAGGTTTTAGGCTATTTTTGACCTTCCTACCACCAACCCCCATTTTTCCTTTAGTAATTTGTATGTCAGAACAACGTTTGCTGTGTCAGATAGTTACGATTAAATTATTATGATTTTGAAATGAATTCATATTACAGTTAAGTATTCTTCTCTTAATTTTTGAAAACAAAATTTTATATCATAATTACAACGCATTTCAGTTAATAGCTTTTCATTAAAACTAATGTTAAAATATTAAAAGTCGTAATCTTTTGAATTTTATATGTACTAGCGATGAAACATTTAATTTCATTTAGAAGTTTTAAGTTGCATCCATTTTAATTATTCATGGTAATGAGACGTTTTAACTTTTATTTGCTTTTGTACAGAAACAACATACAAGTTTTAAGTTTTAGTGCGATGTCAGTTTCTTGAAATCACAGAAACGAAAGTTTCATACTTACTAACTTTTTTTTTGCATATAAAATACAGAATCAGCCGTAAAATGTTCCCACCACTGGGAAGCAGGCCTTTTGTCTAAAACGCCTGCTCCCCTAGCCAAGTTACAACCGTTTAGTTCACGCCGAATGCCTCGACTAGCTCACGCGTCCGATTCCTTTGTTCTGACCACGCGTCTGAGCGTTGAGATGACGTCAACCCAAAGGAATCGGAGGCATGGCCTACTCGAGGCGTTCGGCGCGAATGATACGATTGTAACTTGGCTAGGCGGGCTGGGCTTTTGGAGAAAAGACCATTGAGTGTAGGATTTTTATCTCATTATAACCACCATGACATATGGCTCCGAAACGTGGTCGCTTACAATGGGCCTCATCAGAAGGCTCTAAGTTACTCAAAGAGCTATGGAAAGAGCTATGCTCGGAGTTTCCTTGCGTGATCGCGTCAGAAATAAGGATATCCGCAGGAGAACCAAGGTTACGGACATAGCCCGAAGAATTGCCAAACTTAAGTGGCAGTGGGCAGGGCACATTGCTCGCAGAACAGATGGTCGATGGGGATGAAAGGTTCTGGAATGGCAACCACATGCCGGAAGACGCAGCGTTGGAAGGCCTCCCACAAGTTGGACTGATGACCTGGTAAGGGTCACGGGACTCCGATGGATGCGAGACGCACAGGACCGGTCATTATGGCGACATTTGGGGGAGGCCTATGTCCAACAGTGGACATCTTTCGGCTGAAATGATGATAATGATGATAACCACCACAGTTATCAAGATTAGCGCAAGAAAAAGGTCCTATGGCCTCTTTAAAGACCACCCCGGAACTTGCTGTTCTGCATCTGTAAAGCCGCTTCCTTTGGAGACTGTAAAGGGATCTCCCCTATGCCTCGTCATGCATGGTAGCACGTGATGACTATGCCACTGTCTTTTTTGAGGTCTTTTAGTGTCGTCACCGATGTAGTGCGTTGATGTCCATATTAGCATAGCAAAGCATAGTCGGCCTTTATAAGGCCGCTGTTCCCGCTGCTGGGACTCAGGCCTCCTCTCTAGGAGAATGAATGGGCCGTAATCCACCACGCGGGCCCAGTGCGGGTTGGTGGATGTAACATGTCTTCGAACTTTAGGTTCTAGGACATGCCAGTTTCCTCACGATGTTTTCCTTCACCGATGTTCTTCACTGATGCACAAAGTAATGCGCATGGCTGAGTTTGAACCCACGACCTACAACTCTTAAGTCTGGGCCGTTACCACTCGGCCACCACTGCTCTGATGTCCTTATTATTTGACTACTATGAGAATAAATAATTTCTTAAACAGTAGAAAAGTGTATTTAAGTAAAATTTTAGGGCTTATCACGATTGTATATTAATTTTCTAGTTGGAGTTTATAAAAGTGTGCATTATTCTAATTACATGTTGTAGTTTATGTCTTTAGTTGGGATTTGTTGTATGTTTCAGGCCCCACAAAACCGATAACGAAATATACAATCTCTTTTTTTGTATCCCTTATCTATATGTTGAGACGCCTTTACTCTTCAGTACTATTGTCTTCTGCCCACGGCTGCGCGCATGAAAGTTAAAAATATTCTTAATCCCTTGTTTGAAATAAACATTAGTTTTTTTTGGTAGTCCGCAATTCCGTGCCTACGGTGGCCGGAAATCGGGATCGGGATCCCGGCGGTTGGGGCGTGGGGACCGCTGCCACGCGCGTGCACGTGTAGCATCCTCCTTTGCTAACATTACTGCTTCACAGAAGGAGGCGACCGCCTGCCAGTCCTCCTCGCTTCGGACCATGGCCTGTATAAAGGCCCGGCGCGAGAGATCGTTGTTGTTGTTCTTCCCCACGAGGATAGTGCTCTGCCTAAGCAGGGCACACCTATACCATGTACCCCACCGTGTCCGCCGGACGGTCCACACAGTGGTGGCACCCGGGCGTTACTTCCGCACGAATCCAGTGCAGGAACTTCCCGAAATGACCATGTTCGATGAAAATAAACACTAGTATTGTACTATTGAATAGCATCATCATCACCATCCTCCCCAACTGTCGCTACAACAAATGGGGCTGTGCGTCTCGCATCCCTCGGATCCCCAATGGATGCGAGACGAGAGATATTAAATAGCACATTAATTTAAATAGGCTTACTCAATTTCATTTTATCAAGCTCTAGATTAGCTGGTAAACTGGCTTCGTATAAGCCATATTAATTTTCGTACTTAATATTAGTGGGATTAAAATAAAATAATGTGCTAAGTGTAAATCTCTACGTAGCAAAAATATTACGCGTTAACTACATAAACGTTTGAAACCATTTGAAACGTTTGCATGAAACATAACAATATAAATTATACTGAAAAGCAGATTACGATGTTCATAATTCCCCGAAAATCCCTTTGTTGTTACCATCATAAAGTGGGAGGTATACTTCAAACAGTTTGCTATGAAATATGTCAGTCTGTATCGTTCATACCGCTTTATCATTCAAAGTTCCTGATTCTATCTATGTCTCTTCAGTTGGACTTATCTTTATTTTTTAGGGTTCCGTAGCTCAGTCGGTAGAAACGAGACTCTCATAGGATCACCTTGCTGTCCATCTGAAATTAGCGTAAATAAAAAATAACAGCAAGACGATATTTTCTAGGGTAGTGAAAAAATCAAGCTTCTTTAAGTCAACGCAATTTAAAGATAAGGCCGTTTACGTTCCATTTATGGCACATATTTCGACGTTCGCAAGGGAACCCAAACCTATACGAGATTTGACTGACCTGGTAGTCTAGTGGTTAGTAACCCTGACTGCTATGCTGAAGGCCGTGGGTTCAATTACCACCCAGGACAAATGTTTGTGTGATTAGCATGATCATTAGTTCTGTGTCTGACTGTAATTTATCAGTAATATGTATGTATTTAGAATATATACATACATATATAAGTATGTTTATCAGTTGTCTAGTACTGTGCGCGTGTATGTAACACAAGTTCTGCTTAGCTTGGGACTAGACGGCGTTGTGTAATAGTTGTGGAATATTCTTATTTCTTGTTGAGCCAGAATCATACAGTTTGGAAAAAAATAATTTCATGTTAGACAAGTAAAAAAAAATCTAAAAAATGTAAATTTGTAGTTATATTACAAATTAATTTCATTTTTGCGATTATAAGCTTTTTGTAGGGAACCATAAGCGCGTGAGACCAAGTCGCACTTGATCGATTTTATTAATGTTAATTTTATTTTAACAAAGTTTTTGATTAGTTTTTGATCACGCAAGGAATCTCAGAACATACGCTTTCCATTGTCCTTTGGATGACTAAGCCTTCTGATGAGGCTCATTGTCAGCGAACACGTTTCAGAGCCTTATATCATCACTGAATAATGATGAAGAAAGATTATGATCTACAAACCCTGATTAACATTTAAAAAAAATCGCTGCTAACTTGATTTTTATGAACTAATAATTAAAAATTAGTAACCTATTATTAAATTTCGAAAAAAATAATATTATGATCAGTTCTTAGTTTGACTGTGTTAAATAAATATGTAACTTTTGTATTAAGAAAAAAAAATAAAGGCATTAAAGTGGAATGCAGCTAAGACTAATTACTATTTTACTAATTGTTAATCACTTTATTTTCCTTATTCAAAAACTTGGAAAAATTACGAAACCGTAATTATCTAAGGTCCAATTCGTCTGACGTAATCGTCGAACTTTTTATTTAAGTGTGTCAAGTTAATTTGTAATAAGACTTAGTTTATTAGAAGCCTGGCTTAACGTGCTCTTAACGGTACAGTGGAGATTTAGTCTGAGCGGTCACTGACTCGACTGCTAGTTCATTAATCGATAGTCTGAATTAGAATTTAACTCAAAAGATGGAATCGGAATATTAACGTTCCCATAATGGATGGATTGTGTGAAGAGTGATATGAAATAAAAGGAAGTTAGTGATAGCATGACGAGTGATAGCGCAGAATGGAAGAAAAAAACGTGTTGCGCCGACCCCAAATAACACGGGACACGGGCAGGATGATGATGATGATGAACGTTTCCTTAGCTGGGATTCATGCTTTCTCTCTAGAAAAGGAAAAGGGACGTAATCCACCACTCGGGTCCAATGTGGGTTGGTGGATGTCACATATCATGGAGTTTTTACTTCCTGGACATATCTCATCATGTTTTCCTTCACCGTTACCGCAAATTACACAAAGTTATGCACCTGGCTGGGTTTGAAACCACGACGAATGGGTCACCACTGCTGTTGTCCAATATTGTCATAGGTCTTTTTGCTTTTATTTATTAAGTTTATGATAGGTACTCTCTGGACTTACAGTTGAAACCAACACGTGCAGAGAGTCATTATTATATTACATAATAATATGTAGGAAAATAAATAACATAATTTATATAAATCATTATAATTACATAACTTAAGTGGCAATGGGCAGGGCACATTGCTTGCAGAACGGATGGCCGTTGGGGCCGAAAGGTTCTGGAGTGGCGACCGCGTACCGGAAGACGCAGTGTTGGAAGGCCCCCTACAAGGTGGACCGATGACCTGGTGAAGGTTGCGGGAATCCGATGGATGCGAGACGCGCAGGACTGTTCTTTGTGGCGACATTTGGGGGAGGCCTATGTCCAGCAGTAGACGTCTATCGGCTGAAATGATGATGATGAATGATGATAATTACATAATTAACACGTCTCTACTTAATCAATAGGTTACAAAGTATTTTTATGTAACTACTATAATCATGTTGTAGATATTTTTTTAAACATTAGATACCCAGAGTTCTGATCTTGATTCACTCAGGATTACTGAAGTCGTTAATATACAGTAATTTAATTTATTTTTGGCAATTTTGTGGTATCTAATTCAGGTGGATACGAGCCAAAAACGTAAGAAAATAGTCGTAAATAACGTTTTAAGTTTTTATGCATTTTTATGGCTTTTGGTCAAAAATATTACGGAATCTTAATATGTGGTACGCGTTAATTAATATTAAAAACCCAATAGCCACTCTGTTATATTTTGGGTCATCATCATCATCATCATTTCAGCCGATAGACGTCCACTGCTGGACATAGGCCTCCCCCAAATGTCGCCACAAAGAACGGTCCTGCGCGTCTCGCATCCATCGGATTCCCGCAACCTTCACCAGGTCATCGGTCCACCTTGTAGGGGGCCTTCCAACACTGCGATCTGCTGTGTGATATTTTGGGTATATACTAGTAACTACTGAAAAAAAAAAACTTAACTGACTAAATAATGTTAATGCCAGTCTTTTCGGCACATTAAGAGTCAACAGTGATTTGAAAAAGTTTTTAAAACTGTTTAAGGTTGATTTAGTTAGTTTAAATTTGATTTTTTTATTCATATAAAAGTACAGAGACAGACAAAATGCCTTAGGTATTTTCTGTCAGTCAACTTTTGGATGATGTACAGAAATTGTTGTAGGTGCAAAATTAAATATTTTTATTTACACTTTATTTAACAAAAAAATATACTCGTAGTAATGTTAACATGAGCAGAGACACGATACGAGAGCAGTGGTGGCCGAGTGGTAACGGCCCCGACTTACGAGATGTAGGTCGCGGATTCAAACCCAGCCAGGCGCATTACTTTGTGTAATTTATTTCATCACCACTGCTCTCAAAACGGTGAAGGAAAACATCGTGAGGAAACCGGCATGTCCTAGAACCAAAAATTCGAAGACATGTGACATCCACCAACCCGCACTGGGCCCGCGTGGTGGATTACGGCCCGTTCCCTCTCCTAGAGAGGAGGCATGAGTCCCAACAGTGGGAACATTATAAGGCCGACTATGCTATGCTATGCTATGCTAATGTTAACGTTAAATATGAATGGGGTTTCAGGCACGTTTGGAATTTCCGTTTTGCAGTATTTGAGTAGCCCAAGGTTTTATACACGTGTAACCCCGGGTTGGAGGTATCTTGTATCTTTTTTAAGGGCCACCTATTCCTTTTCCTATACCGTGTCAATTTGTTAACCCCACAATCTTCCTAACCAGACCAATCAAAGAGCCTGAGTAAGAACTTAGAAGAGAAGATAAGAACTTAGAAGTTATCAGTTTGAATATGGCCTTAACTAGCGCTATCAAACCAAATCAAACAAGGGCCCGGACGTCATGTCCGTGGTTTAAATGTAAGGTAGGAGTATGGTTTTAGTCAGTAGGAGTCTGACACTGCCCAGACTGGCTCGTCTGTGAGGCAGCCTGGGCGTCCATGAGGATTTCCCACACCTACTGAAAAAAAAAACTAGTGCTACCTTTATAAAATCAGATTCCTGAAAATAATATTTTAAAATAATTTATAAAACTGTAATTGGGACAAACTCTGCTGACCTTTTAAAACAGCGTACTATCTTACTAGTGACGAGAGCTAACCGACGATCTATAAGGGAATTAACTCGGAGCAACCCCCTGAACTTTGTTAATTATCTCGCCTCGTCCGCTTCCAACGGACGTTAAACTTCCATGTAATATACTGTAGACGTTTACGTGACGGTTTAGTTCCAGCGCACATCGAAGACACCGTGCGATACCGTGCGAACAGTACCAGCACCGTACGACTCCGTACGAAAAGTCCGCCGAACGAAACTTCACAAAATTCTCAACTCCCAACGCTCCCTGAATACTAATGAGCACTTGATTTCTGTCGATGTGTGGGTACGGGGTTTAGTTTAAACTTAGATTGCGACTGAATTTCTAATCCTCAATTAAATACGGTTTAATTTAAAGTGCCTGGCTTGAGTCTTTAACTTTCTAGGCCTGAAACCTAAAGCTAAAAGCATGGTATGTCATCGTCATGTGTTCATAGTAAATTTGCAGATCTGTTTCATCTACTGACAAATTGATTTTAAATACGTTGGTATTTTTTTTCAAGTATGAAATTATACAACGACTTCTCTTGTTTTAGAGTGGAAAACACCCTTTCGCTCCACTCTAGAACAGGAAAAGTCTTTGTCAAAGATTTACTGACTAAGACCACACTTGAATCTCCCATTGCACTTTACGTTTTAGGACCACATGTTTCCTATTCAGAAATTTCCCGTCGACCAAGTAGGTAATCAAACCTAGAATGGAAGACAAGTAAAAATGGAATGGAGAATCGGCATTCTGTTCCACAATTTCAAATAGAAACTCAACATTGCAGAAATATTGTGAAAAAATGCTTTGAACGAAACTGTCCGTAGCAGTGACGGATGAAAGCATGCAGAATGTACGAGTGTGCGCTCAGTGTTAGTGTAAAACTGTGCGCTGTTTGTAATTTGTAGCCTTGCTAAATGAAGGTAGTATCAAATCTTTGTGAGAGTTTACGAGCTGTCCTGATTTTAGTCACAGAACTATATTTATTGTTTACCAGGGATCAGGGCCAATGGGTTTTATGATGATAAGTTATGATATTATTTTCTATATCCCAATACCTAGTTATTGAGGTCAATAAAAAAATCATCTAATGACATCCCCAGCTCTTGGGCGATACGGGATATAGTGTCAGATTTTTACTAAGTAAAAACCGACTTCAGTTCCTTCGTTGCCTTTCGTACCAAGGCCGAATCTTCCTTTCAGTAGCAGACCCTTAACCCCCGTAGGCTTCGACCCAGCTGGGCTCACACGGTTTGCTGACATCTTCTTGAGGTGCGTTTGGAACAGTACAGCGAGCTACCCATTGCTCACCGTCCGCAAGCCCACGCCTACGGTGGCCGGAAATCGTGATCGGAATCCCGACGGCAGTTTGGGCGTGAGGACCGTTGCCTCACGCGCGCTGCCTCCTCCTTTGCTAGCATTACTGCTTCGTAGATGGAGGCGGCCGCCTGCCCCCACGAGGACACGGCGTTGTTTTGCCAAGATTTTTACTGATTAAAAATTACCGATGTCCCTTCAGTTGCTTTTTGTGTTTCAAGGCCACGGTAACCTAAAATTCTCGCAACCCTCAGGAATCAGCCCTGTAGAGCCCGTTTAGTTTAGCTGAAATCTTTGAGGCGCACGTTGGATACAGACTTCAGACCTAATAATCACCTTGGTATGATAATTATAAGCTAACCCAGCGAACTTCGTACCGCTTAAGGGGTGATCAGACGGTTGCAAAATAACGTCCCAACCAAGGTGACCTTGCTAGTTTCAATCCGTGTAGACAGCAGTTGTAATCCAACCTTCAACGCCCTTGGTTAGGAGGCGCGTTTTCCCAACCACTGAACGTGTTGGCGCATGGTTTACATCCATATAGCCGCAGCATAAACCAAGAACATAAACCAAGGTAACCTTGGTTGGAATGCTAGTTTGCAACCGTCTGGTCACTTTTTTAATAATAAAAGAATGTTGTGATACCTTTTACCTAAAATGTCAGAGTATAAAGCGATCTACAGGCATTACCAGAACCAGCGTAATTCATTTTAAAATGATGTTTTAATAATAATTAATTTAAAAAAAAAACATTTTTTTTTTTATAATTTCTCACCGTTTAAATTTTTCCTGAATCACGAATATTTCAAGACCAAAATTAGCCAAATCGGTCCAGCCATTACCAAGTTTCAGAATTTCAGAACAGCATCTCATTTATATATATATATATATAGATAGATAATAAATGAACAAGATATTTGTTTATATAATTGTTATCATTAACTCAATTAACCTTGACTGCCGGAAAACCATGATTGATATTTACTATGTAATTTATGTAGATTGTAGGTATTATGTTTTCCTGACGCTTTATCTAATTGCATTCTAATAATAAATATGCAGCTCGGAGCGGATATAAACTGATTCATAAAATACGCAATAATAGTTATTTACAGCATATTGCAAATACATGACTTACAGTTCCAGCTAAAATTCGAAGAGTTTCTGCAAAATATCTGTGTTTATAAAGGTTTAAAATTTGTAAATTACAATGTTCCTGCTTTATCATCATCTTCCTGCCCTTGTCCCATCTTATTTGGGGTCGGCGCAATACGTTTTTTTCTTCCATTCTATCCTGTCAACCGTCATACTATCACTAACTTCCTTTTCTTTCATATCACTGTTCACACAATCCATCAATGTTCCTGCTTTATATTAAAGGATATTTTTTTAAATAAATTTTGTTCAAATATTAGTAGATTCGTTTATAATTTGTGCGTATTTTAGTTTCACTTTTGAAATTTAAATGATTTTATTACGTTGTTTTAGGAATGAGTATTTGATAGAGACCTAACACTGCTCAATTATCGAAATAAACAGTTAATTTTATAAAAATAACGTACCATCGTATTATTTAAGTATTTTCGTAAGTTCGTGTCTTGTAAATATTTGTAAGCGTACTGTAGCGCTTACACAAGCAAAATCTTCAAGTCTATTAATAAATTAGGATCCAACCAGCAATAAATAAACATGCCCAATACAAAAATAGCACCTCAAGCTTCCAACCTAAGTGCAACGCTAGACTGGATATCACAGCGACGTCGTGACTTTCCGTCTCAGACAGTCGTAACGTATAGAGTTTAAAAATAACAGGTATAGTAATAGAAATAACAGGTACAACAATAACAGGTACAGAAATAACAGGTCGTTTAACATTTATTGTTAAAATCAAACAAAAGAACATCGTATAAGCTATCGTGACCTTTTTCGAGTAATAAATCGTGATTGTTAGTGACAACGCCAATGTTTGATACATTGCGATTCATGACCGCAGCTTTCAGGATGATCAATGGCTGATCATGAATTTTTGTACCATTATTTTGTCGAATTGTAACAGATTGTTAATAAAGAAAATATTGGGATGTTAGTATTATTCTTACCTAAAAATCAGTACAAGGGTCTGGTTCTGAAAGGAAGACTCAGCCCTGGTATGAAAGGCAACGAAGAAACAGGAATGGGTTTTTAGTCAGTAAAAGTCTGACACTAGCTCCCGCTCCGCCCAAGAACTAGAGACGTCATTGGATGATTATCACCCCAAAAAAAAAAACAGATAAGTTAACCTATTTTACGCCAAACCGTTATATAAGGTTTTTAAATTAATAGATGAATGCTGTTTCATTTCATACATTTTCTTATGTTACAAATATCATCAAAATACAATAACAATATAGGCAGAAAACTTGCCTAATGCTAAGCTCAAAATGATGTTGTAATATCCTGGATCTTGAGTTATTCGACGACCAAGTTTTCCATCACTTTTTATCGTTTTTACCGACATAAGAATAAATTTCATCTTTCACTGAGAAACATAAATTCATCTCGTAAACTTGATAGTCGGAGCTCATCTTTTCAAGGCACAATAGTAACGACCGTACTTATAGGAATTTCTACATTTTAAAATGGTCTGACTTTTTCTTTTTATGATATAAACCAATGCCTGACTGCGATCCCACCTGATGATAAGCAGTGATGCAATCTTTGACGGTGAATTGCACTAGTTTATTAAGAGTTTATTCACTGTAGCCTTGAAGACATCTAAATTATAATCTAATGGGAAGACCACAACAGGAAAATCGTTCCAATCCTTCGATGTACACAGTATAAACGACGAGGTAATGCAACTCGGGATACATTTTCACTGTTTTTCATTTCATACTTTTTTCATTAGATATTTTGGAAAAACAGTATGTTGTGGATATTATTTAGGCTACTATTGAAATCAATTTATAAATTTGTGTAAAAATAATCCAGTAATCTTTGAAAATCTGCTATTTTGCACGAACTTTGACACTTCATAATTTACTCAAAAATTAAAAATGTCAAAAAAGTATTACAATACAAGCTTTCCCAAGCTCAAAGTTAATCAAGATTCTAAATGACGACAATATTTTTCAAAAACTTTTTAAGGTTTAAAAAACACGTATTTAATGGAACAAGTTTTGTAAAATATTCGAGTAAATCACGAAATTACCGAATGCTAAAAGAGTTTTCAGGCATTATCTGTCTTTTTTCGCTTTACCTTTTCGTCAAACATCGCGTTGGATTGCGTTAGATGAAGTAACAAGCTATTAAACCATGCTCGATGTTGACAATAGGCGTGTGAAAAAGGACTCTCTTAAGTAGGATATTTAAAAAAATCTGCTTTCGCACATTTATAATTTTTTCTTTTTTCAAGAAATTAAATATAAACTAGGTAGTTGCTTCCAGCGGCTTTACCTTCGTGTTTGTACAAAAATATCACAGAAGAATATACTGTCGGGATATAAGGTCCTATATATGTATCCCAGGATATGGTCTACCCGTGTGCCAAATTTAATTCAAATTCCTTCAGCAGTTTCAGCTTCAAGCTGTAACAAACAAATACTAGTTTCTGAAAACTGCTTCGTCCGCTTTTAAGTAAGTTTCTTCATACAAACTTTGGACCCCGTTTCATCTCCTTTGGGGAAGAATCTTGAAATTTTTATTTTTATTTTTTATACACATTTTAAAAAGAATTGATACGTTGATGAATCAGTGAGTGATATACACAAATACACAGACATATTTGTCAAAATATTATCGTTATGTGTAAAATATTATCGTCATTACGACAATATATATTTTAGCGTACTAAGAACGCGTAAGATAACTAAAATGTCCCAAGCAAGAGGTCACACGTCTGTGAAATTTACTATCGGAATATGAGGACATCCAGTAATTTAGTTGAATTACTAACGATATGGGACTACGCTTCATGCCAAAATAAAGCGCGTATGAATACGAATCGACTACTTAGCATCGTTTGTGACATTCTGTGTATATTGACATCTTGTAAAAGCTATAATGTTGGTACGATTCGAGACGTGAGATGCTCAAAAACCCTACACAGCGAGATGCCGTAAACCTAAAGATTTACTAGTGTTTGATATACTCAATTCCTCGCGTTGCTGTGATTATGTTGCGTATAAATTTGCATTTATGTATTTTATTTGTCTCGCTTCACAGTCGTATTTCTAGCTGTTATTTCGAAGCGAGAATAGTGGTGTTGAATTTCATTCTAGTTCGCTTGTAACAAATAGTTTTCCTTTTAATACAACGCTATGACGTAATTCTCAATTTGCTTCGTCTCGACCGCAACTTTGTACGTTTAACCCCATTTTAACTTGATGGGTAGGGAAGAGATAGCGAACTTTAAAACGCATAAAAATATGTCCTTTACATTACGCTACAATGTAGTTATAATATCATTGGATATGACTGTAATAAATATGAAAATCTGTATCGTTAAAATTGTTACTGGGAAAAATACTATAAAATTTTATAGGACTAACTAACTGTAAAAACGATTTATATTTCCACGCGTTATTTTAGTAGTCTTCAACAAAGTAAAACCATTACGAAAATATTACTAAAGCCATAAAGTTATACTGAAAATAGTAGACAATAAAAAAACACTTGAAATCAACGCGTCGTTAATCGTCAGTTCCACTAAAATTTCAGTATGAAATGCATAAAACATGTAAATACTATATTCACAAAGGTATTGTGAGGTTCAAAATAGTTCCGTTCCTAATAAAAACTGTCACGGTTAACAATGACGTTTGGTATGAACGGAACGGCGTATTTTCCAATTTGAAGTATAAATCCGGGCCGTGGCGCGTATTCATCTGTCACTCAGCCAGTGGCAGCGTAGGGTTAACTTTCATATTTTTTTAAATTCCATAGTATGTATGCAGTGTAAAACGAATCACTTCCAACGAAACCTTGAATCGTGGTATGAAAATATATATTTTAGATTTAGAGAGATTTTTTTTTCGGTGGGAAAATCTTTCAATGACATCCTCGCTCTTGGGCGGTGCGAGAGGGTGTGCTAGACTTTTACTAACTAAAAACTCACTCCTGTTCCTTCTTTGCCTTTCATACCGGGGCCGAGTCTTCCTTTCAGAAGCAGACCCTTGGCCCCAGTATACTTCGACCCAGCTTGGCCCCTACGGTTTGCTGACATCTCCTTGTAGCACGCGTGGAACACAGTTCCACGTTTGAGTTCTGCGTGGAACGCAGTTTTAGAGAGATATAATTATCTTTCGGTTTTATATGTATATAATTTTGCAAGATAACTCGGTAGAAGTAAATAATGCGCCACCGGTACAAGGTGGACATCCCACCTATACGCACGAAACGTTTTGGGAACACATTAATTTTTAATGCGTACAGCTAAGGAGTGGAATTCCTTGCCGGAATCTGTGTTCCCTGATGGCTACAACCCAGTTATCTTTAAATCAAGAGCGAATAGGTTACTTCTAGGTAAGCGCGTTCCATCGTCGACCGCATCGTTGCTTTCCATCAGGTGAGAAAGCGGTCAGGCGCAAACCTATCAAAACTAAAAAAAACATCATGAAAAAAATATGTATTTTATTAGTTTAAGAGATATAAGTTATTTTTAGGTTTTATGTGTGTAATTTTGCAAGACAAGGGTAAAAGTAAATTCATCATGAAAAAGTTATTTTACCACGGTATTTTGCTTTAGTATTGAATCACTTCATCCGACTATAAAATGCTTCAAATGCTATCCAGATGTTATCTATTACTAGCACATAAAAAAAAATCTTCGAAGTTCTTTAAAGCAAAATGTCCGTTAGCATATCTGCACTAAACAAACTGAAGATTAAATCAATTAACTCACGTCTTTCCCGCTAATAAGAGAGTCACTATCTTACCAGGACACAATCAGGGCCACAATCGTGAAGGGAAACGGGCCGCGTAATAACACAACGAACTTTTGTCCACAAGTCCGGTGCACCAACCGTTTGACACTCGTGCAATTTAACCCTTTTGAACGCAATCGCGGAACCTGACTGTTACTACGGAATGAATGCGAGAATCACTTTAATATCGTGTTCTGTACGAGTTGAATGTGAATGTTTTTTGCATGCAATGTGGCAGTGTTCAGGTTTTTTCGGGTTAAGGCGAGGTTATACTCATTTTAAACTTTTTTGAACCTTTGGAAATCTACAAATATAAAACTTAAATTGTTTGATTGAAATTGACCATATGACCAACCGCTGTGTAAAAATTAAAACATGATATAAATTAGTTGGCTAGGTAAAAAAATATCACGAATCAGACAATAACTTATGATTTCAAATGTAAATATTTGAAAGTTACATAAAATAGTAAAGCTTGTTTTAAGAATCTGGCATAGCCAGAAAAAAAAAAACATTGTAATTATTTTTGAAAACAAAAACCTTGAATAGTTACAATTTTTTTTTTTTTTAAATAATATCACTATTACGCCGCAAAGTTGACAAAGACCCGGTCGAGTACCTACAAAATACAGAATATTTTAACTTTTTTTTTTTATTTCTTGATAGGTTCGCGCTTGACCGCTATCTCACCTGATGTAAAGTGACGATGCGTCGACGATGGAGCGCGCTTACCTAGAAGTAACCAATTCACTCTTGTCTTAAAGATTCCCGATTCTAGCAAGGAATTCCACTCCTCAGCTGTACGCACAATTAATGTGTTCCCAAAACGTTAACTACAACCGATTTTTTAAGTTTTTATTTTGTTACGAGGACCAGATTATGTATATGAATTCCTTTTTCACTGACTACTTAAAATTGTAATACTGGCTTGAAATACGAAAATCGTGGAATGGGCCCTAAATTATTAAAGTCGCATAAATTGGACCAAAGCTTTTTTTCACATTTTCAGAACGTAAGCTAAGACGAGTTTATTAAACCTAAAAAGGAGAATTTCTCACTGGATTATACTTATTAAATTATATAAGAAAACTTCCGTATTTATGCCACAAAGCTTACTTACGTAACTGTATTAGGCTGAACTTATCTCTTTTTCTGAAAGCTCTATTGCCGAGTTTCATGGTCATGCTATGTTCCATTAAAAGTTTCTGATACCAGCCTCATTTAGACTACGCTATAATATATTATAGTAAGTCTCTCATGCGACCTCATTTCTTTATCATCAATGTACTTCTGTATTTACTTCCTTAGAACATCAAAGTAAAGGTGGCAAAGTTGTGGAGATTGGCATAAGAAATGCGAGGCTTATGCTCAACACGGGCAAAGTTGTTTTTTTTTATTGTGTGGGAAAATCATCTTATGGCAAATTCCGCTCTTGAGCGGAGCGAGAGATAGTGTCAGACTTTTACTGACTAAAAACCCACTCCTGTTCCTTCTTTGTAGGCTTCGACCCTGCTGGACCCCTACGATTGGCTGACATCTCTCTGAGGCGTGCGTGAAACAGTAAGCGCCGTCGACGACTTAGGCTCGGTCCGGACGGTTACCGGACGGTCGGGCGGCGAGCCACCCATTGCTCGCCGTCCGCAAGCCTGCGCCTACGGTAGCCGGAAATCAGGATCGGAATCCCGGCGGCGGTTGAGGCGTGAGGACCGCTACCTCACGCGATCGGCCGCATCTTTTGCTAGCATTACTCCTTCATAGAAGAAGGCGACCGCCTGCCACTCCTCCTCGCTCCCGACCATGGCCTGTACCAATGCCCGGCGTGAGAGATCGCCGCCGCCGATCGCCCTCACGAGGACACGGTGCTGCTCTGCCCAAGCGGGGCACACCTCCACCATGTGCTCCACCGTGTCCTCCGGGTGGTCCATACAGTGGCTATACCCGGGCGTGTCTTCCGCATGAATCCGGTGCAGGAACTTCCCGAACTTACCGTGTTCGGTGAGAACATGGGCAAAGTTGGTTTGTGGATAATGATAGTTATGTAGAAATATTTTTTTTATTATGAGTACATCTAGTCACAGCAGTAATTGCGTGAAAAACTTAAGTGGCAACGGGCAGGGCACATTGCTCGCAGTACAGATGGTCGATGGGGACGAAAGGTTCTGAAATGGTGACCACGTACCGGAAGTCGCAGCGTTGGAAGGCCTCCCACAAGGTGGACCGATGACCTGGTGAGAGTCGCGGGAATCCGATGGATGCGAAACGCACGAGACTGGTCATTGTGGCGACATTTGGGGGAGGCCTATGGCCAACAGTGGACGTCTTTCGGCTGAAATGATGATGACGATGAGTTGTTCCGAGCCTGAATAGCCTGTGTGTTTGAGTTTCTTTTTATGTTTGTGAACGCACCCACGATACTGAAGTAATTCCTAATGTGGGGTAGCGGTTGTAATATTGCTAATACGCAATTAGAAATTGAACTCATCAATATCCCTTTTTACACCTACCTATCTTTGTGACAAAATGCCTTTGCCTTGTTACGGGCTCGTATAATTCATTGTATGTAGTATTCTATGTTAATAAATCATTAAGTAACAATGAAATAGAACTCAGTTAATGTTTCTAACTCAACACAAGTCTCAAGTCTTGAGTTGAAGATTTTTTAAAATTACTCAAAGATTTTTTAAAAATTTCGTCACCAGCTGTTACTTTATGCGATACTTGACGCTTCAAATTTTTTTTATCGCGTAAATATTTTAGTCTTCAAAAAGTTTCAGACATTCTGGAGACTTAACAAAAAAGTTCAATCTTTCTTGGCAATATTGTCGCTAACATTTTTCTCAAGAAATGAGCGGACAACCGAAGCAAGAAATACATCAAATATTATTTAGTATAAGAACGTGAGGTATCTTTCTCTTTCTAGCCCTTGACCCTCAAATAGCTTTTTTCATCTACACATTGTTTTCAGGCGCCTTTGTTAAGAACTGGCGTCATTACGTAATGCCTCTTTATACAATGGTCCACGCTGGACAAACTTTGACATTTATGTCTACAAGAAATTGATTAATTGAGTCATCAGTTGACATTGAGGCGTGTCTAGCATCGATCTGGGTGTTAAAAAACCATTAGGTATAGCAATAATTCTATTCAGTTAATGTGGAATAGACGAGATAGTGCAGTATAATAATTAAGCTTCATAAATTGAACCGTTTTTTTTAATGTTTTCATGATCTTAGTTTCCTACTATCTTCTAACATTGCCTTGATGATCGGTGAGTCATGGACGAAGAAACTCGCTAGTAAAGAATCAAAGTATTTAGTACAAATAAACCATTTACAGGCACTTTTGAATTGTCAAAAAGTTAGTCAGTCAAAAAAATGACGATAATTGGTCATTCCAAAGCGTAGAACTCTATGGAGTTCTTCGCTTTGGTGCAAGGCGCTCTATGATCACTCTAAAAACTATGTGTACAACTATACTTATGTATTAAAAATATCTCTGTCATATAGGTATTTCTTACTATTAAACGTAAATAATAAAAATAATAACTGAGTGACCATTTTTCGAGCTCAAATTTAAACAAATATTACATCCGTGCAAAGAAAAAGGAGCATTTTAAATAATACTGCCAAAGTTCTGAAAAGTTTTCCTTAGAAGTTTTTCCTCATTACCTTAATATATTTCTTTTGTCTTATATTCTTTTGTAACAAATCTTTGAAGGAAAGTAAACAAAAATTGATGGATACCAAGTACGTTAGTACTAGTATTTATTGTGTTTCATATTTTCGTAAATGACATATCTCATACTTAGAAATAAAATTAGATCTATTACTATTTAGGTTAAGACGAAAATATCTGGTTTGAGAACTTTGCCAGTCTGGCAAAGTACATATCAAATATAGAACGCAAAAAATATGCTAGTTTTGAAGTCTACAGCATTAGGAAAGAAGTACGTACGTGCAATCATATCATACTAATATAATAAATGGAAAAGTTTGTTACCTTGTATATGTGTGTATGTGTTTGTATGTAAAAGTGTGTGTGTTCTTCACGCTCAAAGGTTGTAAAGCATTTGGATGACGTCACGATCGGCACAGTGTTGAGCGATTGACTGCTGAGCTGCGTGTTGCTGGTTCGATTCCCGCACGGAAAAAATATTTGTATGACCTACAGATAGGTGTTCCGGGTCTAAGTGTCTTAAGTATATAAATTTACATTTTTGTGAACTAATAATAGTAATTCCTAGTGTGGGGCAAAGTTGTTATGAGTATTAAAAAACAAAATTGACTGATACACGAGTTGACTATTTCTTATAATAGAACATACACACACACACACGACACCACACACACACCACACACACACACACACATGACATGATATTATAACAACGTTGTAAACACTTAGTTTGCAATAAACGCTTTGACTTTGACTTTGATAGAACATTTCTAACTCGGAAGCCTACCTAATATTTCCTTGATATAATTTCCTACTTCCACACAAGCAAAGCCGTTAACAGAAGCTAGTAATTAAATAGATTCCTAGCTACACCCTTTGGAGCTGTTTCAATTAAGTTTAATTATTGTTAACAGCGTGACACAGTCTTCTTATAGTTGTGTCAAACGTGTCTAGATTTTAGGTGAAATTAATTTGCAAGTGCTATAAACCAAAACCAAAGATTAACTCAAGGTTTCTTTAATGTATGGATCTCTTTTTTTTCATACTCTAGTCATAGGTACATAGGTAGGTTTCATAGATACTCGTAAACCGGTTCACTGGTTTTTTTTTTTTTTTTTTATTGGGTGGGAAAATCATCCTAATGACATCCCCGCTCTTGGGCGGAGCGGGAGATAGTGTCAGACTCTTACTGACTAAAAACCCACTCCTGCTCCTTCGTTGCCTTCGTCCCAGGGCCCCGGGTTCCGCTTTCACACTACCGTATTTTTTCAATTTTTATTAGTTTTTTTTAGCTGGCAAATCATCCAGACATTTTTCCTACTCTGGAGTGGAGCGGGCGTGTCAAAATTATACTGACTAAAACCTCACCTGTATCCTTCAGTTGTCCTTTGCGTTCTAAGGATCGTGGGTTTCCTATTCAGAAATTCCCCACCACCCTGATACCCGCCATCGGTTCTGCAGTGCCTCTATGGTTTTTTTGACATCTCTAATTTTTATTCTGTGAAAACCTACCACAAACAAGCTGCGTTTTTTTTTACTTAGCCTCCGCAGTCCCAATGCAGGGCAGTGACTTTCCTTATATCCTTTTAGCTCTCTTTGTGTCTGGTCTTCTTCAGACAACCTATCAAGAACGGGTCCAGATCGTCGCGCGTAACTTCAGCCCGTCTCGATTCTCTTTTCGTCGATCGCCTCGAGTTGGCCACACCTCCAATTCCTTTGTTCTGACGTAATCTCGACACTCAGTCACGTAGTCAGAACGAAGGAATAGGAGGTGTGGCCGATTCGAGACGCTCAACGAAAAGAGAATCGAAATGAAACGGTTGTAACTTGGCTAGGAGGGCAGGGTTTTTAAGGCTAACCTACCAAACAACTTATGAAACGAATAAGTCTACATAAAATATTGATTACTAAAAGCCACTTTACTAAATATATGTAAAAAATAGCACTTCCTCTTTTTTAAATCATAGTTTATGTTTTATTCTCATATACAGCTTTATACTGTAAAGTTAAATCATAATCCGTTCAGTAGTTTTTGCGTGAAAAAGCAAGAACACCCATCGTCACAAACATGCACAAGTATTATATAATTGTGTATTTTGTTCAATATTTTATAATAAACAATATTAAATACAAAATAAATCATCTAAAAAATATGTATTACATAAAAATCATTTGAAAATTTTATATCAAAATTGGTTATTAATTAAATGAGAAAGAGGTGGGGGTGTGGGAAGAACAATTCTTGCTATCTCTTTTGTGCCCGCGTAACCTAATGGCGGTTACGTTACATATCAGTGTCTGCATCCTTTTTCTGTTACACCAGATTTCAAAAAAATATAATTTACTTAATTTTTAACATATTTGAAAAATTCTTTCTAAGTACGATGTTTGGAAAAATTACATTTTGACACAAATAATAAAAATCTAGAAATTAGGTGGTTTAAAAAGTTTAAAATTTCAGAGAGAATTAATCTTATCATTTTCAAAAAAGATTCCTTTTCTATAAAGCTGAAATAAAATCCACAAGCCCAGGTATAACGAGATACATTTCTTTTAAAAGCCAGTGCTCACTGTCGACAGAGAAACTCGTATGCTTTGCAGAGCGCTCTTGGCTTTAAAGCTTAGTGGTAGATTTCACTGCCTCCATTTTTTTACTTGATTAGTACTTAAGTATTTCTAGTGCAGTATGTTCCTTTACTTTTTGTGAATGAATTGGTTCGCTGAACAGAAGGTAGCCGCATTACATACAGTGACGTTTTTCAAGCTGGTTCGCCAACTTATAATAAAGCATTTAATATTCTGATATTACGACGTATACACCGTTTTAATTCGCCAAAAAGTATGAAGGCCGAAATAAAAAATCATTGACAACATAGGCAATTAAATTTATAACTCATAGAAAAGAAAAATAGGAACACAATCTTGTGCTCTGTATCTTGAAGGTAACAAATAGGTTCTAAACACGACTAGATCTAACCCTATATCATTGGGATTCATCTGACACGACAGATAAATCTAATACGAATCCAGTAAGGTACGTCGGCTCTGTTATTTTCCATTCCATACATCGCATAGTCTACAACATTACCTTCCGCTTGGGCTCCACCGCAGTCGGGTAAAAATACGACAAAGTTCGCCTGATAAGACACGACAAATGACATTCACTAGTAGTCATTTGTTATTTTTGCAATACGGAATGCAGTTCCTTTGTTTTTGCGACAAATGGGACGAATTTTTTATGATCTGTGTGTGGAGGAGAGATGGATGTTTGTTGCCAAGTATGCTTACGTCTAGGGGATATTTTTACACATTTTAGTTATTTATGAGGAAGCTCTGAACAAAGTTTCCGGTCATTTATTTTGGATTTATTATGTGTTTTCTGTTGTGTGGTCATATTTTTGCAGTCTTGAACAGAGATTTTGTATGCAATAATAATATTATACTAATAACTAAAATAATTTAGTACCATTATTCGTTTTGACTTCATACTTTTGAGTTATTGATAATAGAAATAGAAGAATATATACATGTCGGATCAAATCGTTTCTTGAGTTTCTTGCTTTGGAACGTGCAATTTAGCTTCGCTTTTTTTTTTTTGACTGACCGACATTTTGACAATCCAAAAGTGCCTGTAATTGGTCTATTTGAAATAAACGTTTCTGATTTCTGAAGTTTGTGACCATTTTTCTTGGCCACTTCTAATTAGTAGGTAGGAATTATTACAGCATCTATTTACCTTTTTGTGAAGGAACAATAACAGTAAAACCACTCGCAAATTAATCTCACACAAACAATAACGCTTGTCAAAGTTTAAAGTGATTAAACAAGTTACCGTGGAAGCAAATATCTCGTTACTTGAATTGCAATGATTCAATTAATAATTAACTGTATTCAGGGAAACAACTACGTATTTAACAGAATGTTCAGTGGTAAATCAAGGTTATGATTTGGTTTCCTTGTTTTGATGTTATGTATATGTTTTGATTTGCTATAGTGCTATAGTGTTATTATATTGAGGAAAAAAAAAAGTAAATAAATAAATAAGCGCAGATACATAATAAACTACAAAAATTCATTATTACTATTGTTATTATCATTATTTTCATTTTTATTTCCATTTATTTTGACATTAATATTTATTTTGACATTTATTTTGACATTTAATTGATTTGACATTATTTTAATAGATGTAATACTAATAATTTTTGCTTTTCCTTTTTAAATGTAAATGTGTTTTTAATGTGTATTTTGAAATGTATTTATTTTATTGAAATTTATTTGTTTGTTTTTGCAGTGCCCTTACAGGGTGCATGTTTGAAACTTTTAATTTTTATTCCAACTACTGTACAACATGTTTGCAATAAACTGATTTGATTTTGATTTGATTTGATTATATGTTTTGGTTCCCTTGTTTTGAATGTTCATAAACATTTATTAAATAAATAAATTACAATAACAAAACAGATTCGTTCTGATTTTCGCGTTGGGATCTATATTTATTTATTTATACTTCATGCACATAAAGGTACAGAGGCGGACTTAATGCCTTAGGCATTTTCTACTAGTCAACCTATATATTGACGGGTTTCTTGGTGAGGACCGCGGGCATCCGCTGAAACAGGATACAATAAGCTCCAGCTCACTATTATACATCAGTGGATACGCGCAGAACGATTTACAGTCACCATAAGAGCAGGGTTTTGTACGGGGATCAATGGCTAGCTCGCCGTCCGATAGCGACCAGGCCCGAGCTGGCACGACGGCGCGTTGTGTTCCACGCACGCCTCAAAGATATGTCAGCATAAGTGGCGGGGTTTGCTATGGTCCATGCCTGCCAGGGCTGCGAAATTGTTAGAAATAGTCATTATGGCCCTGGAACGCAAAGAGCAATGAAAGGAACACGACTGAGTTTTAGTAAGTAAAAGTCTGAGGAGTAAGATATTTGATTTTTCACTCCAAAAAAGGGAACCTACTTAATGTGAGAAACTTAAAATTGATTGATGTAGCGACGCCGCTTGGGTGATGCTTAAATTATGTCTAGCAGAGAACGATTACGACTTAAATTGATAAAACGACTACTTCCACTTATGGTCGGTTTGCTATGAGCCATTTTTTATTATTATTATTCTTAAGCACGCGTTCGTTCACTATCTCACCTGACGATAAGTCATGATGTGGCCGACGATGGAGCACGCTTGCCTAGAAGTGACCTATTTACTCTTAACTTAAAGACCTCCTAGGTTTCAGTTATCAGGAAACACAGACTCCGGCAGGTAAATCCACTCTTTAGCTGTACGCAAAATGAATGTGCTCCCAAAATGCTTTGTACGTATGGTTGGATGTGACCGATGGTGCAATGCCGCACATCTAGTCAAAATTGTTTTTCAACCATATCTATAGCATTATTCAAGATTTTACTCTCTTCATTTTTTCATAATAAATAAAAAAAACACTACAGCCACTCGCCATTACTTTATAATTACTCGGAAATTAATTAATGAGGGTAAAATATTCTCTTTTCTTCTAAGTATTTGATACTTCTCGTAATTTTTGAGTGCCTAATCCTCGTCATAATTTTTAGTATTTCGCTGTTCTTAGGCTCGAAAGAGATTTCTCAGAAACTCTTATTACGAGCACCCAATCTCATATACATTATCAAAATCCTTATTAAAATACAGAGAAGAACCTTCATTAAAATAATATTTCATACTTAAAATTGTATGTATCGGATTTTTTTTAATGAAAGTCCGATAGCGTTCCAATGACAAAAGTCACAGAATTATGATTCAATTAATTTTGCAGTGTCATTCGTAGTTGGATTGTTTCAATGGAATATTGACGGGAAGCATTGCCAATTAAAAACCTTTTTAGCTGTAAATTGGTGTTATGAAGCGAAAATAACTATTAATAACACTCAATTTATTCAATTAAATGTGGTTGTTATGATCAAAATCGACAGCTGAACAATTTTTTTTTCTTTCTTAAATTTCATCACACTAATTCTGTAGAGTCGAAAGTTAGTGTGTGTATGTGTATATATTTTGTGTGTGTGTAGTTACTTTGTCAGCTAGAGTGAGTGAATGGATTTCAATGAGACTTGATGAACTGGTAAAACATGTACTGGAATAGAACATATAATAAAAAAAAGAAAAAAAATGAAAGACAAAAATAAAAAAAGAAGGAAAAAAGAATATATCGTTCATCTAGTAAAATATTGGTACATCTACAGTAAATGCGAAATTAAGTTTTAACGGCCTAAGTGTTCAAAATTGGATAATTTATATCTTTGAATATCTATTATGGTCTTTAGGTGCTAGTAGCGAACATCACAATTTCTGATATAAAATGTAAAATAAACTCAAAACTTCGTTTTAAATATTTGTACAATCTTTGACCCTTGTGTCAGTAAAATATGAAAAATGTAGATGTACCAATATATTACTAGGAGAGCGATATATTTAAGGTAAATTTCGAAGCTAAGTAAGGCTGTTGTACGAACTTTTACAACGTTCCGTTGTATTTAAAGAATGTAGCTCTTGGATTATAAATGAGACAGACTTCACACACATAAACCTACTGCACCACTTTTGAATGCCTTTAACGCGCTTCTTGCTTAATGAGGTTGTGGAATCGATCGTTCTTGTTTACGTGAGGGTCGAAGATACGCCTTGATGTAGTGGGGGAAATAGAAGGATATATTGGAAACCTTTAGTCCAAACGTTATGGTGATGCTAAGCGGTAGAATTCCCTCCCAGAGTCTGTGTTCCCTGATAGCTACAGCCTAAGGTATATATCAAGAGTGAATAAGTTATTTCTAGGCACCGTCCCGTACTCCGCCGTCGACTACATCACCACGTGAGATATTGGTCAGGCGTAAGGCTATCAAAAATAAAAATTAGCGACAGAGATATATGCATATCTCTATCTACACAGAGAGATACACATATATATAGATATATGTATATCTCTGTCATCATACAACCGAGCTTCTGCTCAACATTGAACGAATTTGACGTCTATTGGCTATATTTATATATAGGTCTTAACTCAGTAATTGCTGCCTATTCACGCAAGAAAATAATGTAGGCTTAAATGTACTCTGTGATAATTAAATTCAATATTTTACAATATCTACCTCTCAAGTATTGCATAATATGTGCTGAATGCGCACACTTGTTTGGCAATGGCAAAGTTTTGACTGGCCTGTTGGTCTCGTGGTTAGTGGCTCTGATTCGATTCCCACCCAGGACAAATGTTTGTGTGATGAGCAAGATCATTTGTTCTGTGTCTGGGTGTAATTTGTATGTATTTAGAAATATATAAGTATGTTTATCAGTTGTCTAGTACTAAAAACACAAGCTCTGCTTAGCTTGGGACTAGACGGCGTTGTGTGATAGTTGTGGAATATTATATTATTATTATATTAATGACTGCTTCTGCAAATGCGGCCCCTTGGTAACTCATAATATTGTGTAAATGTATCTATTAACTGCTCCACATTTATTGCAATATATACCTTTTTTTTCTGGCACATTGCTTTTGCAATATTTTTTATATTATTAGACCCCAAGCACCATAAATTCGTTAGTAATTTATTTTGTTAACGTCTTATTTACTGATAATTGTAATTATTTATTTTTCTTGATTTTTTATATGGGCTCTTTATAATGTGAATGTGAGAACACTGTAGACTCCGCGAATTCTTAAGATACTTCCTATTACGACTAATTTTTTATTATGGTTATTTTTATTGCACTTTTTAGTACAATATCGACCAGTCTACACTGTCCTTGTAAAATATCTACATATATTGTAATATGAAAATATTGTAAGAACAACTATTGTTTTAAAAGACTAATCATGGAGTTTCTTGCCGTTTCTTCCTCATAGGAAACGACCAATTCGGAACCGTGCACTAGCTTTTGACGTTTTATAAGTGCCCGTATAGGCCTATTTGAAATAAAAACTTTTGAATTATTTTAATTATTTTTTTGAGCCTATCTAAGTTTATCAGCTGCAAAAATACTTGAAAGAGTTACCGTGGCCCTGATTCGCAAAAAACAACTGAAGGGACACAGATAGGTTTCAGTAAAAAACTGACACTCTCTCTCTCTCTCTCTGAGCCTCTCACTCTATTCAGAGCGAGAGAAATTATTTTACAATTTCCTATGTGAATAAAAAAAACTTTTGACTTTTTTTTACTACATTCATAAGAGTATATGCTTAAAATTTCCGCCAAACACCAGGTTTAAAATACCTTGTTTGTTTTTGGGTTTAGGATAAGCAGGTAGACATTTAAATACAGAAACGAACCACTTGGATTTTAAAATAACCACATTTTATCTCTGTCCTAATTTTTACAGAATTACAAACCACTACTGGTTTATTCTATAATATCTGATTTAATAGAGATTGAGGTGAGAAAAACTTAATACAATAACACATTTTTCATCAAATCTCTCAACTAAAGGCATAACAATACAAAACGGACAACACATGAGATATTGTACATACAAATTGTGCTTCCAATATAGGAAACATCGTGACAACATACAAAGGCAACATAGTAACGGAGCTTGAGACTCATGACAAGGAGTACAAAGGACAATACGGATATATTGTGCGGGTACAGGGGGAGGGATAAAGAGTGACTTGTTAGATGCAAGAAACATAGTTACTTGAACCAAAACGTGACTTTCCGTATATTTTGTAATCGTACACAAGACTTACCTACAAGTCCATTTACTAATAGATGTTTACTGTTATATTAACTTTGTAAGATTAGTTTCTTCCCACAACAATGTAAGACTGTAATTATAATTTTGCATTTACACAAATTGTTCATTTATTTATTTAAAAATGCATTATAAGCTGACAGTAAATTTGTCTAGAAAAAATATTTATACAAAATGAAATTGTGGTGATGAATAAAATAAATTGTTACTTAGAATTAAATGAAATAAAATTGTGACTAAGCAGTGAATAAACAGTGTTGTTATAGCGAATCTGAGTACTAAAACAAAACAATTCTAGTCCAATGGTACAAAGCAAATAAAATTGAAAAAAAAAATAGTCATGTACTATGTCCCAACTTCCTAGCTATTACTGTCTCACTGCTGAGCAAAGTTTCCTCTGCTGGGCAAATACCTTCTCTTGCATTGTCTCAATCTGAGTATCATCATCATCATTTCAGCCGATAGACATCCACTGCTGGACTTAGGCCTCCCCCAAATGTCGCCACAAAGAACGGTCCTGTGCGTCTCGCATCCATCGGATTTCCGCAACCTTCACCAGCACCAATCTGAGTATGTTAACTGAGAAAAATGTTGTGTTTATCAAAACATCTAATAATGTTAGTAAATACTAATGCCTCTTCGACTAATATAATTTCTAAAAAATATCGTTATTTTCCACAATATATTAAAATGCAATGCCGCAAAAAGTATCTCATGATTTCTAACAGACCCTTTGTCAGACTTATAACATTAACTCAGCACTTTACGAACAAAGAATCTATTGGTACTTCAGATTTTATGGAACTGATATTACAAAAGGCGTCGTCTATAAATTCATTAGCGTCCATAAGTTAGTGTGCAAAGTAAGGCGACTCCATTCATTTCTTCTATTCACGACACTCGATAAAATCGCCTTGTCGCAGCTTTGATTACATCAAATGGGACTTTCGTTATCTGATAAACGAAAAGGAATATTGGGCGGAGGGAAGACGAAATACGGAAGAAAGATAAATAAATATAGAATACATATACATTATACATATATATAGGTATAATTGTATAGGCTGGGAAGACACTCAGTGGATAGTCAGCAAAGGGCGCTCACTACCCTGTTTTCATTTCTTGATTCTCCTAATTCCCCTAGTTATTTAGCTCCTCACTTTCAATACATTTGCACCAACCACAATAGAAATCTGCGCTCATCTCATAACCGCCTACTTCAATGTCCCACTCATCGTACTGACCTTCTTTACTGTTCTTTCTTTGTTCAAGCTATTTCTTTGTAGAATGCGCTCCCCCAGGAGATTAGGATGGCAACAAATCAATTAACATTCAAAACCAAAGTTTTTGAGCTAATTCGTAAGAAGTTGGCAGTAGTGTCATCACAGCGTTAATGTTTTTTAAATTGTCGATTTAAACCAATTGTTTGACTTTATTAGTGTAGATATATATATGTAGATAGTTTATTAATTTGTGTATGTATTGTATAATTGTATGATATTTATGGTTTGTTAGTGGTCTATTCTTGTACCTATTCGCTGTTTGTCGCTCTTTTATTGCACCTACCACTATTTATCTCTGAATCACCCTAAGGTTGACTGGTAGAAAATACCTCAGGCATTAAGTCCGCTGCTGTACGTTCGTGCATAAAATATTTAATAAATAAATAAATTGAAGTAGAATAATTTGCTTTTTAGATAACGCAACAATACAATTCTATGCTCCTACTAAAGTCATACTAATGTAATAATGTGAAAGTAATTCTATCTGTCTGTCTTTTAACGTTTTACGGTTAAACAGATACTCGTATTTAATGGGTACGGAGTAAGTTTGAAACCCAAGGATGGACTTAGACTACTTTTTATCTAACTTCGATTTGATGTCCGCAATAACACAACATTCATGTAGGCGAAGCCACTGTCAAAAGTTGGTATTCAGTTGTCAACAGCGCGTAGTGATCCACGCGCTCCTCAAAGAGATTTCAACAGACCGTAGGGGCCCAGTAGGGCCGATGCCCGCTAGCTAGGACCGCGGAGAATTTCTGAAAAGGAAACCCGTAGTCCTAGAACGCAAAGGGTAATTGAAGGACATAGGTGTGGTTTTAGTCAGTAAAAGTCTGACATCAGCCCTTCTGCTCAACCCAGAGCGCAAGAAGTCATTTGGATGATTTTCTACCTAAAAAATAAATAAATAAAAAGTTGGTATTTAATATATAATATTATACACATATAAATATGTTCTAAATAAACAGAATATAGAACCTTAACTTTTACTCTTAACGTCAACTCGACGTTAAATAATATTTTATAAACTTAATGGAAAGATGTTTCATGCAATAGAAGCATTAAAATTTTGAAATAAGTTGACGCATTTATTGTGGTTCAGTTTATAATGTTGATAGGTATGCTTGTATCCCTTATGTACCTGTTTCATAGTACTTGTAGTATACATAAATATAAATATATGTTCTGGGGATATCCCTATTTCGAAATCTATATCTATGTATCTGGATCTTTGGATATAATATTTTCCAGAGATCAATTTGTTTGAGAAATTATTATCATGTGGTCACCTGTCTTTGGGCCCCTTTTAAGATTTTGAATAAGTTCTTTTGATTGAAACCTCTTCTACTTTACTCAGTCGCTATGGCTACAGAACAAAAATCTCGGGATAAATGCCACTACACCGTCTTAGTGCTTGAGCAGCCAATCGACCAGTCAGCCAATTTTGCAGGAGACTTTTTATTTTTTAAGAAACTTATGAATATAATTAGAAGTTTATTAAAATCTTTCACACAATAGAAACATGTAGTATTTATTCATATGCTTCTGAATAACAATTAAAAATAATAAACACTGTAGAGACTACTTGCTAGACTTTTTTTTTTTTTTTATTGGGTGGGAAAATCATCCTAATGACATCCCCGCTCTTGGGCGGAGCGGGAGATAGTGTCAGACTCTTACTGACTAAAAACCCACTCCTGTTCCTTCGTTGCCTTCGTCCCAGGGCCCCGGGTTCCGCTTTCACACTACCCGTGGACTTGCTAGACTTTGAAATAAAAAAGTAAATTTCGATAATGTGGTCGGTTTACCATTCAGGCACTAGGACAAAGACTTCATAACAAACTACTAGTTTGGCTGAATTGTGCTCGAGTTGAGTTGAGTCAATGATTCAAAACTCAGATTTAGACTATCTTATCTACATGTATATGCTATTCATATATATGTATAAAACATTGTAAATAATTCAAATCAATAATATTCTGTGTTTTTTATTATTATTCTGAACTTGTTTTTTTTTTCTATCTGAGTGTTAATTTATATTCTAAAGTAAACATTATTTAAAATAAAATTTACGTTTCAAAAATCATTATCAATATATTTAATAAGAGTATAATAATTATAATTATGATAGTCATACATATTTTTATTTTACTTTTTGGGATACATTACATTATATGGCTTTATCGTCAATATTAATGTTATAAAAAAATGATTTTTAAAATGTACCATTATCATATAGTTCTTTCATAATATAATTTATTTTCATGATTCCCTTTTTAGTTATCTTTATTCGAGCTGTAAGTAAGTTTGGAATACCATTTTCCGGATCTTCTCTGTAATATTTTTTTAACTCGTCGATTGTAATTCCAGCCTTTGCAATTTTCCGAAGATAACCTTCTAAGGTTGTGTCTTGTTTGTTGCCCTTTTTTACTTCATCAAAACTGGATTTCAAATAAAAATATCGAATAAATTCTTCAAGATCGTGTACTTTTTCTTTCATAACTATGTCGCACTTATTAGTTTCAATTAATGACATTGATAAGTCAACGTATATCCCCGCGTGTATTGTTTCAGGAATGGTGTAATCAAGGAATTTTTCTGCTAAGTTTTTCAGCTCGTATGAATCCTCATTTGGTAATATTTCTTTGAAGACATGCATAGTATCAATGAATCCCAGAACAAGTGATTTAAAAGTATCAAGCAGACCATAGCGTATCATGTGACGTAAAATTATATGGCGTTGAAACCTAAACAAAAGAAAATAAGCTTTTAAACTGTATCATTCATTACAGAAGGCACAGAATTCTACCATTATTGTAAACGTAATTTTAAAATTAGTTATTCAGTACTATGAAAAAAGCCTAGGATAGGTCGGACGGCGAGTAATGGGTGGCTCGCCGTCCGACCATCCGTTAACCATCCGGACCGAGCCCAAGTCGTCGACGGCGCGTACTGTTCCACGCGCGCCTCAAGGAGATGTCAGCAACTGTAAGGGCCCAGTAGGATCGAAACCTACTGGAGCCACGGGTAGTGTGAAAGCGAAGCCCGGGGCCCCGGGATCAAGGCAAAGAAGGAACAGGAGTGGGTTTTTGGTCAGTAAAAGTCTGACACTATCTCCCGCTCCGCCCAAGAGCAGGATTTGTCATAAGATGATTTTCCCAACTTAAAAAAAAAAAAAACTATAAAAAACATAATATCGTTTGTTCATTTTGCACTTGTTACATGTGTTCTTTCTTTCAGTACTTTTGTACTGAATGAGTCTCAATTAAGAGTCTTTATTCATTAGATGACAATATGATTATGTTTGTAAAGATACGTACACAAAACAATTGTAAGCAGCTAATAGAACTTTGCGAGTATTTCCGGTTAGGATGCTCAAAAACTTCAAAAATTCTTTCAAGCCATCTTCTGGAGAAACCGCATACACAACCTTTTTATCATGTATCAGTTGTCTGTTTTTGCCAATTTGGACAATTTCGAATCCATTTTCATTAGAAGCTCTTGGATCAAAGTCCCCACTAGGTAACAAATATATTTTAAATTTTTGTTCCTTGTACTGGGCTGCAATCTGCACAAAAAAAAAAAACTTTTAGACCTACAACGAAAATAAAAATACTCGTGAATCACAACAAACCTACCTGACATATTTCGTCAAATTTTTGGTGCCGTAAAGTCGTATCCAGATGAAAAATTACAATGGCTGGTCCATCCTCTGTAAAAATATTAATTTTTATTCCTTTTTAATGCCTTGCGTTTATCTAACTAGGTAAACAGCAACTAGGCTATACAACTGAAAAAACTAGTAATTATTATATTTAATTAATATAGGGCAACGACTTGTCTCACTATTACAACCCAGAGGCTGGCTTCCACAATTTCCCTTGGCAGGTCCTTAAAAGGAGCAGTAGTGGCCGAGTGGTAATGGCCCCGACCTACGAGTTGTAGGTAGCGGGTTCAATCCCAGCCAGGTGCATTACTTTGTGTAATTTATTTCAGCACCACTTCTCTCAAAACGGTGAAGGAAAACATCGTGATAAAACCGGCATATCTTAAAACTAAAAATTTGAAAACATGTGACATTCACTAACCCGCACTGGATTACGGGCTATTCCCTCTCCTAGTGAGGAAGTCTGAGTCCTATGCTATGCTAGGTCCTTAAGTGTGCCCAACTCTTGCTACTTCTCGTACAACAGCATCGACGTTTATTCTTGGTATTTAGGACATACAATCTAAAAAAGACCTCTGAAAATCTGCTATTTTACACAAAAGTTTATATAAACTTTGGCCCTTCATAATGTGCTCATAAATTATAAAAAAAAAGACGGGTTGCACTCCGGGAGTGCCGGCAGAAGTGAAAACTTGATTATTAACGTTGAGCATGTTTGATATTTTGGAATGGTTAGGGAATAATTTTGCACCAATTGCTTTATCAGTATAAAAGTACTATCATTTATGTGGTAGAATACAATATTCATTTATTGCGCTATCGTACACAAACATGACAATTTCGATATTACACACATAAGTTTAGACTGCGGATTGTTGTGATACCGCAAGTTTAATTCATTCATTTAAAAACTAAAGTCTTAACTTCTTGCAGATTCAAGTAAAAATGTCAATTTATTTTTGTAATCCCAGTGATTACAAAAATAAATGAAGTAAATAAATGAATAAAAAGACTTAAAACATAACTTGCGAAATGTGGGTGTACTATTCGGTGCACCCCTGCCTGAGCCTTCGGGGATTACAGGATGTTATGTTATCATTGAATCCTGCCTAAAGAATTTGTAATTAAAAGTGTGGAAGTAATCTGTCGCGCATAAAAATGTGTGCGATACATCTTTTCACATTCGCTTAGTAAGCACGTAAGCAGGAACGTCACATTCGATCTTACTACAGAATTAGCTGAGAATTTATCGGTTTCCTATACCAATAACACTCGTGCTTTTTAACTTACTTGTAAATACTTGTAATCAAATTATTTTTAAAGCAGATTTAAATAAACTGAACTTTATTTTACCAAACAACAAACGCCTTAGTGAAAATGTTTAGCAATTTAATACTCGGAAGGTACTTATTGCGATTGAACGATTTCCTTTTTTATTTTATTATCATGTGATGCTTGCATCTTAAAAGCCTTCACAAGTACCTTTAATAGCTACTAGATACTAAGAAAGCTGCAAACTCAAAGACAACACTGTCTTATTGATTTTAGAATCTCTTGTCATTATGCGTCAATCAATAAAATTGCAAGGAAATACGGAATTTTAGCTACACTAACATACCTACAGGTACGTAACGTTTGTAAATAGCACGTAAATTGCCTTCGTAGTTAGCACGGTGCGAATCCCCCAAAGACCACGGTTCTATCACAATCTTAAGGACGATGAAGATAGCCAGAGGACTAGGTTTCGCGGCGCTGCGCCGGCGCGCGGCGGGTGGCAATTTATTTAATAGATTTGTCAGCTTTATCCCTAAAGCATTAGGTTCAAAGTTGATTGGAAACATTTAAAAATTTCTTTAAATGATTTTAAACCATAAAATGTTGAAGGTTAAATTCAAAATCGAATGAGAAAATTTGACTGGTGGCCGTCTTACGCTTTTTCGATCAGGTCACGTGTCCTGACGCGAGTTTAAGATTTTATACCCATTACAGAAAAAGTGCTCAACGCCGCTAAAGAAGTTTTCACTTCAAAAATATATATTTATAAACGCTTGGTTTTAGATGACAATTTTTTTTAGAAAAACTTTAAATACTTATTTAAAAAAAAATTACATGTTTCGTAGAATATTTGAGTGAGCAACGGAAGTTACTAAATTTTAATGCCAAACGAGCTTGTAGGAGCAATATTTTTATTTTGCGTTGTCTCTTAACATTGCGTTAAATTAAATAACAAGTTTTTCAAATATGCTAACGTTGACAATAGATGTATCGAGAATCGGGCCCTTTTATGATTGACTAAGCGTACCTCATCGATGGACTGATCTCGGCAAATATATATAAAGGTTAAATTCTTTTGACTGAAAGAGCTGTTTTTCTTGCACTTACCTCATGCAAGTATAAGGAAAATAAACGTGAACTTACCATTGGTACTGATAGCATCAAATTTATTAGCTGAAGTGTTCATGTACTGTGATGTGCTGCATGACGCCATTGTCTTTGAAGAAAAACAAAACAATAGTCACATTAAGTAATTCATCAAAATAATATAAAATCAATTTGCAGAGCCTTTACTCAACTACGTTGGCGAATCGACAAAAATAGCCTGTAGAACAGAACACAAAATACACACAACATAACAAAACAACACAATTGAGCTAAATTAATTGAAAATCAATATTTCATTTTATAATTTTTCTTAGTCCTTATTTATAGTTCAATAAAACCCGATTCAAGTTTCGTATACCAACTAATCAAAAACTATTTTAGTAGAATAACCATGTTAGTAGCAGGTGGAAAGTTTTCTGATTAGCAGTTTTTTCAACTCACACAATGCTTCACTTCAATGCTTTAGTTAATGCTGAAAAACTATATTATTAACTGCTTATATATAGGGCTCATGCAGTTGTTTTTGCACTCTTATCACCAGAATGCGGTCAGTCAGTGCGTCAATGATAAAGTGATAAATGATAAATGATAAGTGATATTTATTTTGTAAGTAGGTTTAAAAAAAACTTTTACACGTCAATTTTTGAAGTGAAAACTTCTTTAGCGGCGTTGAGCACTTTTTCTGTAATGGGTATAAAATCTTAAACTCGCGTCAGGACACGTGACCTGATCGAAAAAGCGTAAGACGGCCACCAGTCAAATTTTCTCATTCGATTTTGAACTTAACCTTCAACATTTTATGGTTTAAAATCATTTAAAGAAATTTTTAAATGTTTCCAATCAACTTTGAACCTAATGCTTTAGGGATAAAGCTGACAAATCTATTAAATAAATTGCCACCCGCCGCGCGCCGGCACAGCGCCGCGAAACCTAGTCCTCTGGCTATCTTCATCGTCCTTAAGATTGTGATAGAACCGTGGTCTTCGGGGGATTCGCACCGTGCTAACTACGAAGGCAATTTACGTGCTATTTACAAACGTTACGTACCTGTAGGTATGTTAGTGTAGCTAAAATTCCGTATTTCCTTGCAATTTTATTGATTGACGCATAATGACAAGAGATTCTAAAATCAATAAGACAGTGTTGTCTTTGAGTTTGCAGCTTTCTTAGTATCTAGTAGCTATTAAAAGTACTTGTGAAGGCTTTTAAGATGCAAGCATCACATGATAATAAAATAAAAAAGGAAATCGTTCAATCGCAATAAGTACCTTCCGAGTATTAAATTGCTAAACATTTTCACTAAGGCGTTTGTTGTTTGGTAAAATAAAGTTCAGTTTATTTAAATCTGCTTTAAAAATAATTTGATTACAAGTATTTACAAGTAAGTTAAAAAGCACGAGTGTTATTGGTATAGGAAACCGATAAATTCTCAGCTAATTCTGTAGTAAGATCGAATGTGACGTTCCTGCTTACGTGCTTACTAAGCGAATGTGAAAAGATGTATCGCACACATTTTTATGCGCGACAGATTACTTCCACACTTTTAATTACAAATTCTTTAGGCAGGATTCAATGATAACATAACATCCTGTAATCCCCGAAGGCTCAGGCAGGGGTGCACCGAATAGTACACCCACATTTCGCAAGTTATGTTTTAAGTCTTTTTATTCATTTATTTACTTCATTTATTTTTGTAATCACTGGGATTACAAAAATAAATTGACATTTTTACTTGAATCTGCAAGAAGTTAAGACTTTAGTTTTTAAATGAATGAATTAAACTTGCGGTATCACAACAATCCGCAGTCTAAACTTATGTGTGTAATATCGAAATTGTCATGTTTGTGTACGATAGCGCAATAAATGAATATTGTATTCTACCACATAAATGATAGTACTTTTATACTGATAAAGCAATTGGTGCAAAATTATTCCCTAACCATTCCAAAATATCAAACATGCTCAACGTTAATAATCAAGTTTTCACTTCTGCCGGCACTCCCGGAGTGCAACCCGTCTTTTTTTTGTCATTTTAAACTAGATTAGGCCGGTGTTTCCTAGCTGACTACCCCGAGAAGAAACACCGAAACAAACTCAGGGGTCAAAGTCTCTTTTAAAGTCCATACAGTTAATATGTAATGGTCAAATCACATGAGAACAGTGCAGATTTGTCTGAGATGGTCTTTTGAAGAAAGAACCATACAGATTTGAGTGGACCTGTCCAGTCAGTGCAAGCATTTGTCAGTATTCGCAAAGCTCAACCCAGGACTACTAAGGAGCTCAACGACTTGACGAACAATACCAAGGAAAGGACATTTGGGTAGGCCGCAGAATATACTCAAATTGCCAGACATACGTTAAAATTACTGAAAAGGAAAAAAAAAAGGCAATCAACATTGTTCTCACGTTCACAATAATAAAAGTAAATATATAATTTACAAAATGTAATTTACTTAATAAAGTAAATATTGATGTCAAAATAAAAATAAATAAAGTCAAATTGCAAAATAAAAATAATCTACAATATCAAATTGTAAAATAATAAAGAGCACAATTGAAAATAAAAACAAAAGAGAAAAATAAGACAACAGTTGTAGTGCGTACTGGAGCAATGTCAAGACATGAGTAAATATTCTATTCTTTATCTATCTATTCTACACTAGCTATTGCCCGCGACTTCGTCTACACTAAACTGTACAATATTTCTGTGCTTGCAATTCATTCAATTCATATTTACTTTCACATCAGGAAACATGAACTCGCATTATATCCATATGTATGAAAGTCAATGAATAGATAGAATAGGTATGTAGGTTAGCATTTCTGCCTACCCCGAAGGAAAAGGCATTAGTTTATGTATGTTTCTGGTTTATGTTCTGGTAAAACAACATTGTATGATTTTTCGTCAGAAAAAAAGAATATTAACACGCAGTATATTTATTTATTTAACAACACTAAATACATGCTTTTAAATGTAGGCTGTCAAAAAGAAAACGATCAGTGGAGCTGATCTCAAGATCACCCGTAGACTTTAGGGTTTCGGTAGAGGGGACCTCTTTGAGGAGTGGCTAGAGCGGCAACACGTCGTCCTCACCGTCCGCATGACGCAGGTCCGCACCGGACACGGCGGAAAGTTCGGGAGGTTCCTGCATCGTATTCAGGCGGAAGAAATGCCCGGGTATCACCATTGTATGGACCGCCCGGAGGACACGGTGGAGCATAAGGGCGAGGTGTGCTCCGCTTAAGCGAGGCACCGCCGTGTCCTCGTTGAGAAATAAGAATTTCTTTCTTATTTCTTACAAACTTTTAAATCTTACAGGTTTAAGCTGTTATCATCTTCCTGCCCTTGTCCCGTGTTATTTGGGGTCGGCGCAACACGTTTTTTTCTTCCACTCTGAATCTGTGTTCCAGTAAAATTCAGAAATATATATCAAATAATAATCATTTTCACTCAACCGCGAAATCCAATTGTAAAAAAAAATAATACATTTTCATTCATGCAATTCGAAACCTTTCGCTTTCAATCAGAATTATTTAAATTTGAATACAGCTAATAGTTATTTATTTATTGATACCTATCAGCTGCCCCTAGAGAAATGTTCGACAAATTGCTACAATTTTGGGTACAATTTCACGAACTATTATGACAGATGGAAATCGAACATGGTTCGAGGCACTGGCTGGAAACGCTTGATTATCTGGTCATACTTAACACAAGTTGTCTTTCGGCATTATAATAATTATTTCCAATACTTATCCGTGTAGATACATTGATTTTGGATGATACAATTGTAATACCCATTCGAAATCTGAAGCAATCTTAATCATCAAGGCTACGAGCAAAGAAGTAAAGTATTCCAACCCCGAGCAAAGGAGGCGCCCGATCACGTGAGGTAACGGTCCTCACGCCCCAACCGCCGCTGGGATTTTGATCCTGATTTCCGGCCACCGTGCGCGGGCTTGTGGGCGGCGAGCAATGGATAGCCCACCGTCCAACCGTCCGGTAACCGTCCGGATCGAGCCCAAGTCGTAGACGGCGCGTATTTTTCCATGCGCGCCTCAGGGAGATGTCAGCAAATCGTAGGACCCCAACAGGATCGAAGCCTACTGGGGCCATGGGTAATATGAAAACGAAACCCAGGGCCCTGGGACAAAGGCAACGAAGGAACAGGAGTGGGTTTTTAGTCAGTAAAAATCTGACACTATCTCCCGCTCCGCCCAAGAGCGCGATTTGTCATTAGATGATTTTCAGACCTAAAAAAAAGCCCCGGATGCTTTCAAGGCAATTTACTGCTAAAAAAAAAACAGTTGTATATAAACTTATCATTATTTAATGTAAATTACCTTTAAGTTCAGTTACCTTTTCTAAATACTTTTCTCTAAAATCACAATAAGATAAAGTTGGGTCGAAACATGTATGAATAATACAAATCCCTGTTTCACCTACTCCTAATCGCGATCCATATTTTGGTTCAAATATCCCACAGGTGTTTAGAGAATATTGTGGTAGATACTAAAACTCGTCCTCTGGGTAATGCAGGATAAATAGTTCATAAATCATAGCTACTAGACGAGTTAGTTAGTTTAGTTAAGTTTAATGTAGGTGCTAGATAAATACAAGTGATAAAGGCTTGGGCACCACCGTTTTCTAGTAGAACGAATCGGTGGAACGAGCTACCCATTGCTCGCCGCCCGCAAGCCCGCGCCTACGGTGGCCGAAATCCGCTGAAAGCCGCTCCTTCTCGTGTGCACGTGCGGCCTCATCCTTTGCTAGCATAACTACTTCACAGAAGGAGGCGACCGCCTGCCACTCCTCCTCGCTTCGGATCATGGCCTGTACCAAGGCCCGGCGCGAGAGATCGTTGCCACTGATCGCCCCCACGAAGACAAGGTGGTGTTCTACTATGTCTGTGCTTCGGTGTGTTGTGTGGTGACACCGGGGCGTTTCTTCCGCACGAATCCGGTGCTGGAACCTCCCTAATGACGTGCGTCATGTCACGTCTCCTCAAAGAGGGGACTTATCGCCATAATTATGGCGTGCCCAATGTTACAACACTATGAGATCAGATTTGGAATTAGAAAAATACATTTCAGAATTGATTATATGGTAACATAAGTTTATATTTGGTTTGTGTACTTAAATTCCCTGAAAGATAGCCAGTAACTGACGCTGTATGTAAAGTTCAAGCGAGATTTCTTTAGTTAAAACATTTTTAAAACGATAAATACAGAGTTTACAACTATTTTAAAATAACTTTAAAGTTAATTAAATAACTCTGTTGTTACCCACAATTGTGGTTGGATCCCGCAGTCACTAAAAGTAAGTGCCTCCGCCACTACTTGAACCTACGTATAAAATTGTATTCTATTGTGTACTATATTGTGTTTAGAATAGGTCAAAGCATATTGTAGCGTAGTGCAAACGGCGCACAATAAGGAAACCGCTGTAACACACGGCTGGACACGGACAGCTGTATTGTGTAAATAGAGAGGTAGTAATAGCAACATATTCTTTATACAATTAAATCTTTTATTAGTTAAAGCTATATAATACGGTCAATAAAGGTGATTTACTTTAGCTAATACAACACTGTTATAAAAATACAGTGTTAACCTTATACCTACAGTCTAGTCGGTCGGGTTTTTTTTTTTTTTTTCGGTGGGAAAATCATCTTATGACATCCCCCGGTCTTGGGCGGAGCGGGAGATAGTGTCAGACTTTTACTGACTAAAAACCCACTCCTGTTCCTTCGTTGCCTTTCGTACCGGAGCCGAGTCTTCCTTTCAGAATCAGACCCTTGGCCCCAGTAGGCTTCGACCCTGCTGGGCCGTACAGTACTACAGTTGCTAATATCTCCTTGAGGCGCGTGAGACAGAACGCGCCGTCGACGACTTGGGCTCGGTCCGGAAGGTTACCGAAAGGTTGGACGGCGAGCTACTCAATGCTCGCCGTCCACAAGCCCGCGCCTACTATGGCCGGAAATCGGGATCGGGTTAATTTGCGCACAATAAACAGTTAAAATAAAATTTATACCTCATTCCTAGCCTAATCATCTTTCAAATAATCCATCCATAGTTTTTTTGAACGCTTACAACCTCTGAAACAAAACGCAATTAATTCTATTCTTATACAAAACAACACAACGTTTTCAAACTTCAAATCGCTTCTACCTATTCCAAATTTAAACCTCAATCATCGATTTTTCAACAACAATAAATTCCAATCCATTCAGTCGTTCCATAGTGAAGAGAATAGCTTCGATTGTGTCCCATCACTAGTGTGTAGCGTGGCGGAAAGTGTGACATGTCAGTTTGGCCGGGTCATCGGAAGCGACGGTAAATTATTCAACGGTCAGTTGTAATAAAGTTACTATGCACGTTTTATTGGGACCCAATTGAACCGTCCAAACATCGCACATTGCAAAATACAGGGTGGATCAAAAGTCTGTTTACTTTTTAAACAAGGATTAAAAAAAACTAGATAAATTAGATAAATAACTGTTTGTTTATTATGAAAGTAGAAATAGGGATTTTATTAAAAAAAAATACATTATCCATGCTTATTTTGGCACTGCTGTAACCTGCAGCGGAAATTTTCAGTGACGATTTTACAGGTGTTTTGCTTCCACTTAAATGGATACGTAAACAGAGAATATTGCGTGACACTAATTCTAAATTGAAACATCAAAACTCCCTGATCTGTCAGGAAGAGGCATTATTAGTTGAATATCAAAGAGTTTTTATGAAGATCAAAGAAGATATGCTGTTACAGTGGAAACAGAGCGGTATATTTCTATTCTACAGAACTTTTTCGCTCTAGCGCTAGAGAATGCCGATGGTTTTAATCAACAATCGTGGTTTTATCAAGATGGGGCAACATGTCACACTTTCAATGACTCAATGAATGCAGTTCACGCAATTATTGGGCAAAAAGGGATAGCCAAAAGAGGTGACATTAACTGAACATCTTGTAGCCCAGATTTATTCCCAATTGTTTGTTTTATTTGAGGTTACCTTAAAAATAAAGATTTTAACAGCATCTTAGTGTCTCTAAAAGAATTAAACACAGAACATTTCCCAAAGCACCTTTACAGCCGTCATTGGAAATTTCCACTCCAGGTTACAACAGTGCCAAAATAACCAAGGGTCACATCACAAAGATGATGTAATTTAAAAAAAAGACCTTGTTTGTATACTTTCATAATAATTAAACAGTTTTTATCTTATTAATATAGTTTTTTTTTAATCCTTTTTTATAAAGTAAATAGACTTTTGGTCCACCCTGTAGTTTGGTTAAAGTTTTTTTTATGCGAAATTTGTTTCCAACAAACAAAAATAAAACAAAAAAAACTTAGAATTATTAGTACATTTTAATACAAATGCAGAAAGTTTGTCATTGCAACCGAGACAGAATTCGACCGAGCCGTAGGCGAGGATGTAATGGAATTTAGTGCTGCAGTTACAAACTACGTGTAAAAGAAATAAATAAACGTGGTGAGGGCGAGCTAGCGCACTTTTCCGAGCTAGTGTGGAAAACAGTAAATTGCGTGTCTAAAAGCGATAAGAATGAGAGTAGGTTTTCGAGTAAGTGTATTGAAAAATAATTGGTATGATTTAATAATCAAAACCTGAAAAAATATTATTTGATTTTAAGTTATTTTCATGACATTTCAAAAATGTTCTGTTTTATAATCATTCAAGATAAATAAGAGAATTTACTATGTCAAAATGGCGATTAAGTATATAATTCCATCGCTCCAATATCTAAAGGCCCGTTGTATATTTTAACAGAACTTGTATTCTTTGTATTGTTGGGATAATGAGAATAATATTGTACATTTCCATCCATACCAAGAACTAGGCATTAACATAATAATTTGAGTCGATGGAATTTCTCTGAAATCAACATCTATTATTCATGAAATAATTATCTCTTCACAAGTAGACTTTGAAACATAGTTAAACTTGCCACTAAACATGTACCCACAGTTGTTTAATTTGAATATTACGTGTCAATTATTACAATACACTTTTAAATAATGACAATTAATGTCGTAAATCACGAAAACTATACGAAATATATTGTAAAAATTAAAAAAAGCCGACGCATGACGGAAACATCCGAAATTTTCCGAGGTCATCCGTCAAATTGCCAGGGCCGGAGACACTCTGGGAATTGCTAACAACTCGTGAGGTCCCTAAAATTTTAATTACGCTATATCCAACCATTCTTCCTCCCCCAAGTTGGCATAGCGGTCCTTTTGAATGTTATTACTCGGCCCACTCGCAAAAGTCTTTAGAGAAACATTTGGGAGAATACAATTTCATTTTAATGCTTTTATGGTATGACCCTGGGCAGTATTGTCCTAAGGATTGAATTGTGGAGAAAGGGTATTAATAATATCGATGCTCATTTTGATATTCAAGCCCAGTTTATATACATAAAATGTGAATTAATAATTAATAGTTTATTAATAATCAATTACATTGTACATGTATGTTAGAACGGTGATCCCCAAACTAGACGTCAGACCGTATCTTGGGGATTAGAGTTGTACATATTCTTTATATCCAAAAAGGTACATGGTGATTATTAACAAAATCAAATTAAAAGTGAAGTTAAAGTATTAAGATAAAATAATAACAATCGTAACTCAGAATATTAAAATGGATAAAAATAAATAAAAACGAACACAAGAAAAAATTAAAACAAAATAATTAAAAAAGTGGTACTTAATAAATACTCATACGCCATATTCAGGTTAACATGTGTGTGTGTGTGTGTGTGTTTGTTATGTACGTAAATAAAAACAAACTCATTCTATTTCAACGTCTATTTTATCTGAAACAGAAAATTTAAAAACACATTATATTTTAAGTTTCAGTTACATAAAACTCTGTATAATACTAGACTTTTTCGGCATCATCAACATACCAACGTTGTCAAATAACGTCACAAACCCAACTTGACAAGTTTTAGAGACTCGGTCTTGTAAGGTTATGCGTCTAATACCCCAAGTGAGGACGTATTTCGTTACGTTCAGTATTCAAATTTCGTCGTGTACCGTTCGTGCAAGAGATTTGTGAGAATTATTCGTGAGATTTCGCATAATTAGTATCAAATTTCCCATGGTGCAGTTTTTGCTCTAAGTCGTACTTTGCATAAGATTATTTCGAAATTATGCATAGGAGAATGTTATAAATTATTCAAAAAAGTTGTTTAAGTTACAGCAAGGTTTTAAGAGGTTCAAATCAAGAGTAGCAGAATTGTTTAAGTTACTGTGACCCTAGAACCCAAAGGGCTACTGAAGAATATGAGTATAATCTAGTCAATAAAAGTCTGACACTCCCTCTTACTCTACCCAGAGCGGGATTTCCCACCTATAAAATAGGGTCTATATCAAAGGAGGAACAGTACTTTGATCTCTAATTGGTACATATCATGTGTCTCCTTACTGATTTAAATCTACCATCAATTATTATCAGCAAATTCTTTTCTTTGCTGGTTAATTTATAACTTCTTACATAGATACAAATGATGTTTGATCTTCACCTGAACAAGAATGTTCTTAATCAAAACAAAACAATTGCCGAAATTCAATTATTTATTTGATTTGAATAATTTACAGCGCGCTCAACCCTATTTATTGAACCATCTCATAAATTCAATCAAATAATTTGAGGATGAAATAACACGGAACTCTTGACAATAACTTTTTGTAAACAATTTTGTCTTCACTTTATTTCACGATAATAATTACTATGACGTTGTACTTTTCCTCCATTGTTTGGTCGATATTGAACATAATCACACCATTCTTCATATAACAGGCAATGTGTTCACACGCTCGGAAAATCACCCCATTGCTTACGTCAGAAATGATAAACGTAATATTAATCCATGTAAGCGTGACCTCTTTTATGAATTTATTGCTCCTACCCTGTCAGTGTAGTGTAATGCGCTTTTGTTCAGCATATGTTTTATTGGAAAATTATTTGGATCATTGATTTGATTTATCATCGGTTAATACCTAGAACTGATCGATGTTCGAACAATATTATAGATCACTGGTATAACATAAACTCAAATTCTTCAAAGTAGGAACATTCATAGAACTTAGAAACAATATTTGTTAAGGTCAAACCGCTTATTAATGAGGTCGTTAATTTTATTTCTTAGAGGACATTTTCAACTGAATAAGAAGGAAAAAGGCAAATTAGAGCAAATAACTCCGTAGAATTGTCGAATCAAAGAATCAATCATTCATTTTGATACAAGTGGATAAATTTAGTCATGGCGCCCGAGCCGCAGGTGAGGGTGTTATGGAGGCGAATGCATTCGTGATAAATTACCCACGTGAATCAAATGGCGTTTTTCATAAACTTACAAAGAAATAAATAAACGAGGGTTGACGCGCGATTCGTGAGCATCGCTTATCGTCTAGCCTGATACGATAAATGTAACCAATTGTGATGGAGGTGAGCTCACGTACATTTCCACACTAATGTGAAAAACACCTAATTGCGTGCCTAAAAGCGGTAGGGACAGGAACGGGTTTTGGTGTCTTAAAAAACTATTTCTAAGACACCCAACTTAACTATGAAATACGTATATCGAAGTATAAGGCGTCAACAGTAATGCCAACGTAATATATTTCTACATTTAACTATCCCACTAGAACTACCAGTTGCACCAACACTATAAAGCTAACGCCAACATTAGTTTGTACGACTATTAGCATTTAGCATCCCACAGTCAACTGAATGGTTTTATCAACAGAGAAATGGATATGCGAAGCGACCTTATCGTTTATGGAAACGGTTGACTCTCCATTAGGATATCTTTGTATATTTCCATCTATTGGAGGAGTGTTGTCATATGTCAGAAAATGGCGCTAAATAACGCGAAACGATGCTAAACTAGAATCAAGAATCAAAGCATTCAAATAAATCATTTATTGAATTTTTAATGGTCAAGAAGTCAGTCAAAAAATGATGCTAATTACACATTCCAAAGCGTAGATCTCTTTAAAGTAGAATGTGCAAGAACTCCATGGACACTATTTTCAATCATGTTATGTATTACAAATATATGGGTCACTCACAACAAAACCGCATATAAAATTTTATACAAAAATTTTCATATTTTATCCCGTTCTACACTTTAAAACAATATTTTCCAAGGGAGATAGTTGTTGAGTATTTCTTTATTCAGAGGAAGTCTAGTGAAACTAAATCTTCTTTTATTTTTCTTACTCGGTTTCGTATTATCTGGTTTTAGTTACCTACGGAAATTTCCGTAAATATAAACCTCTCTAACTGTGGTTTTCTTTTACTGAGATGCATGCAATTTAATTTCACGTTTTAGAGATGAAAAACAGAACCACAAGTTATTTTGTACTCTGTTTAATTACCATTACATAAAATGCGCATTTTGGCTGAATAATTCATTTTTCTCCTTTGTTATAAATAATACTGCTAGTGTATAATGTCACACAAGGTTTTTGTGAAATAATGATTTCACTATAATCAAACAAGAAATAATAATATATCTTTTTACTATAAGAATATAATACAATACATCTTCCTAGCCTTTTTCCGACTAGTTTGGGATTGTAGCAGAACTTCTTTTAGTTCATAATTAAAACTCCTTAGCGAAGCGTTAATAAAAAAAACATTGTATCATATGTCATGTCACTTCCCTTGTAATTTTTCACCTTCAAATATATTACGAATTTCTATTTTAATTTCGTATTTAATTTAATTAATTTATTCACAAATATTAAATATTTATTCTCAAAGTCACCCAAAGGGCAATGGAAAGGGCTATGCTCGGAGTTTCCTTGCGTAATCGAATCAGGAATGAGGATAACCGCAGGAGAACCAAGGTCACCGACATAGCACGAAGAATTGCCAAACTTAAGTGGCAATAGGCAGGGCACATTGCTCGCAGAACGGATGACCGTTGGGGCCGAAAGGTTCTGGAATGGCGATCACGTACCGGAAAACGTAGCGTTGGAAGGCTTCCTACAAGATGGACCGATGACCTGGTAAAGGTTGCGGGAGTACGATGAATGCGAGACGCACAGGACCGTTCATTGTGGCGGCACTTGGGGGAGGCCTATGTCCAGCAGTGGACGTCTTTCGGCTGAAATGATGATGATGATTAATTTATTCATCCATATCTCCTGCAAAACCCGCTTCACTGGTGACCCCGACGTGGTTTGAACACGCAAATCAAGACTGAAAGAACAAAACACCGCTAGATGAAACTGTCACTACAGCGAAGATTCAAATTTAAAGATAATCTAAGACAAAAGTTCGTGCTGGGCCTCCAATTTAACAGTCAGTGGTAAACTGTCACGCAACACGGATATCCGTGACAATGTCTTTGTTGTTCCGATTGCGTAATTAATTTATGTCCACGAATTTATTCGTAGTTCGCTGAATGTACTAATTAAGGCAGCTCTGACGGTTATATGGCTTTAGTAAGTTAATTGTTGCTGTAAAGTGGTGTGTTTTTTGTGTTTTGTAGGTTTATCTGATGGGTTGACCAGAAAGTCTGACATACTGATGTCTATTCAAGGAGTATTGTGTTGCCCAGTAATTGGGTAGTGAAGGTCTAATAGGCAGTCGCTCCATATAAAATACTCACACAGATATTCAGCCACATCCGGTCAGACTAAAATCCCCAAGCCAGTTTTGTTTTCGGATGGGAAAATAGTCTAATGACATCCTGAAGGAAAGGAGGCTGAAACAGTGATGGAGAGAAAATCTTCATACTACAGCTGTAGACGTGGGCTTACAGACGGCAAGCAATGAGTTTTATGGGTGGTAGCTCGCTGTTTGGTGATGATCTGGTAGGGATCATGCCGAGGCGTTCCACGCACGCCTCAAAGAGATGCCAGTAAAACTGACGGGGTCCAGCAGGGACGACGCTTACTAGGGCTGCGGGAATGTTTGTAGTATTAGAGTCGTAGTCTTTTTTCTTTAGTTGGGATAATCATCCAATGACATCTTTCGCTCTTGGGCGGAGCGGGAGATAGTTTCAGACTTTTACTGGCTAAAAACCCACTCCTGTTCCTTCTTTGCCATTTTTCCAGGGCCCCGGGGATCTCTTTCGCATCACGCATGGCTTCAGTAGGCTTCGACCCTGCTGGGCCCCTACGGTTGCTGACATCTATTTGAGGCGCGCGTGGAACACTAAGCGCCGTCGATGACTTGGGATCGGTCCAGACGGTTACCGGACGATCAGACGGCGAGTTACCCATTGTACGCCGTCCGCACCTATGGTGGCCAGAAAATCGGGATCGGAATCGATTGTTTTGAGTTAAATGAAGTAATGTTTTGATTCTTGGCGATCGCTTTGTGATGACTAAAACAACAAACAAATGAATGTCATATTCTACAGATTCTTTCAAAGCTTAAACTGAAACGAACAAAAAATACATATGTTAATGCAATTCACGCTCTTTACCTTCCCGTTGTTGGTCCTAAGTCCTACTAAGGATCTGAAACCCAAAACAAGCATATCAAACAAAGGTTTTTTTTCTCCTTCTAACATATTATCTGACCGGAACAAGTATTTGCCAAGACTACAGCCTCGTAAAAGTCACGCGTGTGTACAGTGCCGTTAACAAGCCCAATAAAAGCGTCTGGCAAGGTGTGGGGGCTTTAGGGCTCTTTGGCAACTTTGCCAGAACTGGCACGAATGTCACAGCCACATCGGGCACTTGTTGCATTGCCAGTGATGCCAAATATTCCCTCTATCACAGAACTGTGTCAAATTGATCAAATTTCGTTTGCACATAAATGGCATAAATATTTTTTTTATTTATTTTTAAGAAAGCTTATAGACTTATAATTTTTTTTAGATATTTAGGTAAAACGCTAATGACAAGCTTCCACATATATACATCAACATACATATTCGTTTACTAGGAAAGTATATAAACTACGATTAAAAATTAACAACTCTAGAGAATGATATCTAGTATTATGTAATATCAAGGACGAACCGAAGTATTATCTAATACCTAAGTTTTTGAATCTGAGTTTTTCCACGTATATTTGAATTCCCTTGTCCGTCGCTTGGGGTTCGAAGGGAACGTACTTGTGCCTTCTCGGGTGTGGAGGTGTAATATACTTTTTTCAATAATCACTTTTACGAACCATCCATTTGAAAATATTCAACGTATCATTCTCTGGAGACCTATATCAATCTTTCACAGAGTATCGGGACCGAATATAAAAGAAATACAGTAAAAGATGCTGGCAAGAAAAGTGTCCAAGATATCTTTAAAAATACGTCTTAAATAACCGCTTTAGGTGGCCAAAATAAAATCTTAGTACTAATAACAAAAAAAAAAAACTAATAACATTTTATTTCAACCATATTAAGTATAGATTTCTAGTCGATGTTCCGTTCAGAAAGTTTTTAACAAGTATGTTTCTAAGGCAGCTGCGATGCTTATCTCGGCTAGTCGGGCCCCACTGATGTTAGTAGTTCCTAATTTAATACGGGTCTTATCGATTCGAGTTTACGCCAAGTCTGGCCAAGTTGTTATTTAAGGTTTGGACCAGGAATAGTCTGGTCTTAAGTTAGGAACTGGAGGAGAATTAAGACTTGGTAGTTCTGTAAAGTGGTTGAATTGGTTTTCAATGAAATTTATATTAAATGAGATGATTGTTGAAGTTGGAAATAAGTTATTTCACTAATTAGAACAGGGTAAAATAAATTATATAGTAAACTATGCAAATAAACTAATGGGATTATTTTTTTCACAAACCTTTTTCACTAACTTAAAACAGAATGATCCTAATATTGGGGTCAAATTTTGTATAAAAAGCAGTCTAAAACTATTAGATACGGTACGATTTTCACGCTTAAGCCTATAAATCGTCCTATCCCTCAAGAGTGTCTCCCTGTAGATAAGGACGGTTACGCATTTAATTGAAATATTCAACTCACTCGGAAAATATCACAACAAACAGCGTTTGTTTAAAATTTGCAGTTTGTGTTGAAAAGGCTAAAGAATTCATGGAATGATTGGAAGGAGGTATTCAGGTTGAAGTTGTTGAGAAAAATAGTTTTTTTCTGAGAAATATGATTTCCAAGTATAGTGTTCTTCTCATAAATGTTTGTTATTGTGCTCCTAATATAATATTCAATTAAAATCACAATTTTGTTAATAAAAAAGACACAATTTGTAGATAAATTGGACAATAAAGATCTTAATGTTTTACGTAATGAAGTGTACGTGAAATATTTCATGACTTCTGTAGTTTATCTAGAAATTTATGAACTACCAGCTAAACAGTACTGATTAAAGATTATTCATTTGTCTGTTGACGTCCTGCCCCCGTAGCTAAGTTACAATCGTATCCTTCGCGCCGAACGCCTCGAGTAGGCCACGCCTCCGATTCCTTTGTTCTGACGTTATCTCAACGCTCAGTTACATGGTCAGAACAAAGGAATCGCAGGCGTGGCCTACTCAAGGCGTTCGGCGCGAACGAAACGATTGTAACTTGGCGAGGGGGCAGGTTATTTTTTAATATAAAAAATGTGTGGTATATTTACTGTAATAAACTGTAAATATACCACACATTTTTAGCTTAGCAAATAGGCTGGCTATATGTCTTGTCAATAAGTAGTTAATACTATAAAATTAAAAGTATATACTAGTCACGCTGTTATTTATTCAGTTATTTCAGACTAGTCGATATATTACAAAACTAAAGTCAAATAAAACATTGAAATTATCAAGAATAAATATACATACACACTCTCACACAAAAACATTCTTTTACAATCTTAAAAATAAGTTTTATGTAACTATGTACTTTGTACCTATATAATCATTTATTTGTACGTCACTCTGGTCCAAAATCTTTCAACACAAAAATCTAATCAGTCATTTCAACGTCAGATTTGTCTTCCCAAAAAAAATATATTTGAGACACCAATAAAGATTTCTTTGAATAAAAAGCGAGACATACTATTAAGTTTCTGAGAAACGATATGAAAAAGAAATCTTTGCTCGTAAGTAGTAAATAGAATTTCAAAAAGAAAATACCGTTTATTTGTCAAAAACATAAAGTCGCACAAACATCGCATTCAGGCGTTCAGTGAGTGACGAACTTTGCCCGTCTGTCCGGGTTACGGTACCTTATATCCTAGAAATATTTTCAAAGAGATTTCATCATCATCCTTTCAGCAGAAAGAAGTCCACTGCTGGACATAGGCCTCCCCCAAGCGACGCCACAACGACCGATCCTGTGTGTCTCGTATCCACCGCACTCCCGCGACTCGCACCTGATCGTCGGTCCACCTCGTGGGAGGCTTACCAACGCTGCGTTTTCCGGTGCGCGGTCGCCACTCTAGAACCTTTCGGCCCCAACGACCGTCCGTTTGACGAGCAATGTGCCCTGCCTACTGCCACTTTAGTTTGGCGATTCTTCGGGCTATGTCGGCGACCTTGGTTCTCCTCCCTGCTCAAAGAGATTTACCTTATAACAAATAAATCACTTCTAGCACTATCCTTTCGAAACGGGCCAAAGCATTAATAAATTATTGTATTTAATGACCCCGTAAACAGTCTACCCTATAGGGTGTAATAAAGCGAGATAAGCTCAAATATTAAGTAATCACGAGCTTTTTATGAGATTTCAACACGCGATATTTAGAGGTACGAAGATGATTGTTTTTAGAATGGCCATAAAATATTTTAATATAAGGTGTTGGCCTTGAATTTAAGATAGTTTTGATGGCTGAGATTATTTGAATGTCATGATCATTGTACAACTTGCATTGATAAATGTGAACTTGCATTTTGATCTTCGGTCACAACATCGTTTGCTATCAAGTGAGACAGAAGTTAAATGGATTAAAAAAAAAACAAAGAGTGTGAGGCACGGGCACGTCAATTCTAAACTGTTCACTACCATAATAGAGGATGTTTTCAAGGTTCTAGACGAGAGGGTTAGGTGTTAATTTCAATGGAGTGGATTACTCACCTCCAATTTACCGACGATATAGAGAGTAGTCATGGTTGAGCCTACGAAGGACGTCAGTACAATGCTCGATGGCCTCAGTAGAGTTTCCAAAAGAGTGGGTCTTAAAATGAACATGGATGAAAGCTGGGTCTGGGAAACAACCCTGTAGCACCCAACCTTATCAAGATAAGAGACTTTATACTCAAAGTTGTGGATGATTACCTCTACCTGTCTACCTGGGACAGACGGCCCACGTCGGACTAACTTCGAGAAAGAGGTCAATCATAGAACTCGACTACTCCGCTGGGCAGCGCTTGGGAAGCTGCGCAGCTTCCAAAACGCTGCCCAGTCGGTATCTTCTCGTCCGACATAACCAGTGTCTCAAAATGATAGTCTGAAATATGACTAGTGCGACATGACTGGGCATCTATGGAATAGGCATATTGGAATTTTCTTGCGTGATTGAATCAGGAATGACATTAATGCCTAAGCCACTCCAGTTCAGAACCTTGAAGATAGCCTCCCTTGCGGCCGTGAACAGTTTTGGGGAAATGACGTCTCCCTGCTTCACACCCCGCTGCAGGAGGATAGGTTTCGAGGTCCGGTCCTGCAGTCTGACTGACATAGATTCCTGAGATTAGTGCGTTTAAACATATAAACTCTTCAGTTTTATAAAATTATATTACTAGATGCTGTTAGCAACTTCCTCCGCGTATTATTAGAAAATTATCCCAAGGCAACATTCTTTCGAGGTTTGTTTTACCCGCGTACCAAGTTTCATCAAAACCCGTTCAGCCTTTTGAACGAGAAGAAGTAACAAACATACGAACACGCAAGCTTACGCTTTATAATGTCCCCTTCAGTTTCACCCACGTATTTGTTTTCTGTTCCGCTCCCATGAGTCGCAGTGTGATGTTATAATATAGCATTACTTGATAAATCGCTATCCAATACTAAAATAATTATCTAAACTACTCAGTTTAGTACAGATTATAAGCATTTAATTATAGATAGGTAATGAGTTATGGATTATCTCAGACAGTTGCCAGCCGAATCCACCTGTGACCTAATAATCGTTGGAAAACCAGGGGTTTTCAAAAGCCTCCGAAGGTTTGGTAACTGGCAGGCGCTTGAAGGTTGTAATAAGTTGAATATTTTAAACTGTATAAGCACATTTTATCTTGAAGAAAAAAATAAAGTTCTCAGAAAATTTATAATCGGATAAAGCTGTTTGTTTTGCCGAAAAAAAAGGAAAGAAAAAGAAAGAAGGTTTAATGTCTGCAGGAATTGTTCCTTCTAGAGAATGAATAATGATTACGATTAAATACAATCATATACGTATAGTGTATGTTTGTTACGCCTTCACGATCAAACCGCTGTACATAATGAGATTAACTTTGCATGGCAAATGGGTAGCTTATGACATAAAATAGAATATACATTTTTTATTGATAGGCTCGCGTTTGATCACTATAGAGATAGTGGTTTGGTAAGCGATGATGTGGCCGACGATGGAGCACGCTTGCCTAGAAGTAACCTATTCACTCTTGACCTAAAGAACCCTAGGTTGTAGCTATCAGGAAACAGACCCCCGCAGGGAATTCTATTCCTTAGCTGTACGCATAATGAATGTGCTCCCAAAACGCTTTGTACGTATGGGTGGAATGTCCACCATGTACCGATGGTGCAACGCCGTACGTCTAGTGGTCTGATGATATGGTACACTTTTACTAGGATTATAGGTCCGTATAATAGTTTTATATGTTTGCGCAGGCCAAGCTGCTAGTGGACTTGACGCTTATGGATTGAGTTATGTGATTATTATTTGTTGATTTAATTTAGGTGAATGACAAAATATTAGCATTATCATATTTTTAAAATTTTGCACCTACGCCATTTTTTGGTAAAACATAGTACATACATTCCTTAACGGGCATACTACTTGTAAACCCACTTATGTTTTACAAAATAAATGATTAATTAATTGGAGATGGATGTCAGCAGTTTTTTTTTTACTTATCTGAACTGATGACTACCCCATTTTTCGGACAAGAGTATATTGTTTCTTCAAGTATGAAAAGTGACTTTTTCTTTTTCATCTGATAACCTCTTTGTCTATTAACCTTTTGAATGACAAAGTTAACGGTCAAATCACAATTAATGGCCACCACATAAATAGCCTGCTACGTAATACTTCGTAGTTGGCATCACGGATTGGCATCCGTGCTATGCTGCTATAGTAGGATACCGTGGTATGTTAAGAAATGTTGTGTGGGTAGGCACAACTAACATTTATTTCATCCACATTGTTTACCCTATTCTGTAGTGAAGACCTACGTAATAATACGTAGTCGGCATCTGACTTTGTTAACAGCTACGTAATATCGCGTAGCTGGTATTTAATGGGTTAATGAAACTGTAATGTAGATCCACAGCTTCAATCAACCAATAAAACTTTCTCAAAGATATTTTTTCTAAGAACGCTGGTTGCACAACAACAATCGATCAGCCCCGATCACTGCTTATTCCAGTGATAGCGACAGCCACTTAATTGAGGAAAAAACCGACCAAGTGCGAGTTGGACTCGCGCACAAAAGGTTCCGTACTGTCCGTAGCAAAAAACGGTAAAAAAATCACGTTTGTTATATGGGAGCCACACTTAATTTTGTTGTGTAAGTTTTTGTACTTAGTTATAACGGCAACAGATATGTATGAAATGAAAATTACAACTGTCTAGCTATCACTGTTCTTGAGATACAGCCAGGTAACAGACCGATTAACAGACAGACGGACGGACAGCGGAGTCTTAGTAATAGGGTCCTGTTTTATGTTTTGGGTACGGAACCCTAAAAACAGCTGTTTACCAAGAACAGTGATGCCTTTCACAGCTGTTTGTGACTGTAAATAATTAATTAAAATTGCTCTTATCGCTGATCGTATTTAGTTCGGAATTTTGGACAGCCTTTTAGCCTCGTAGCCATATTTTAATAACAGTCGTATGGGTCAACCATTTTTTTTCATCACCGTTTTGAGAGCAGTAGTGATGAAATAAATTACACAAAGTAATGTGTCTGTTATAGACAGTTGTCACTAGGTCACCACTGCTCTCAAAACGGTAAAGGAAAACATGGTGAGGACCGACATGTCCTAGAATCATCTACCAGTCTTCACTGAACCTGCGTAGTTCACCTCGTGTGGTGTATTACGGCCTATTCCCTCCACTAGAGAGCAGGCCTGACTCTCAGTAGTGAGAGCATTATAAGGTTGATTATGATATATGTTATTTCCCAGCTCTTTTAAACAATACCTGCGACGTTCGCTGGAAAAGAATAACTTAAATTCGCTATTTAACAAAATTCTACACGTAACATTAAATTTGAAAATATCCCAGCAATGTTTAACACAATAATGTAACATGTGAAAAATAACAAAGAAATAATCTGCAGCTCCACAAAGAACGTATTATTGTCTACACTAAAACAAACGCAGCGATCCACGTTAACGTTCGCTCGCAAAAGCAATTACGTCTACAATCGGTCGCTAAGTTTACGCGCGTCTGAGCACACCCTAATTCTTTAATTACTTCGCAAATTACATTTTTAGCGTGTAAACACTAAATGATATTGAGTGTATTTTTTTGTCTTTTATATTTAAATGTAGAAGGTTAAAAGGGCTTTTTAAGTTTAGGGTTTCAACTAGCGTCTTATTATTTGATTTATAGTATTGTGTATGCGAATTAATATATATGTGAACACATCCGCAATATTGGGAGTAATTCCTAAATTATTCCTGTGTGTATTGCTCCTGTGTGTGATATGTAGGGTAGGTAATGTATAAATAAAATAAAAAAAACGTAAAAGTTTTCTTTTCGATCTAATTACAAGGTCGTGTCACAAGTTTTTAAATAGAATTAACTCACTTCCTCTGTCTGAAAAACTTTCAGAATTAAGTTGTTTATCTATTAATTCTATTAATATATTAATCTATTATATTTCCGCGAAAAAATATAATTCAAATATTCCTGTGTCAGGTTTTTGTGTTTTTATTTAAATATGTTTCAATTAAAATTTCTTATTTAATGCTAAAAGAACCACGTCTAGTAGTACAATCTTAGTGTGTTTATAATAGATGTGAAAACAAAACATTATCCCTAGGGACCAAAATTATGTACTCACGATATAAAATATCCTTTATCCTATGCCAGGAAATGTTCTAACTGTGTATTAAATTCCGTCCAAGTCCATTCAGGAGTAACAACTGTATACATACACATACGTACAAACTTTCCCCTTTATAACATTTATTATGTGATTACTATTGTTTAGTACGGTAAAGTATCTAGATATAACGGCAACGTCGACGTACTATGCCAGATTTTCTGGCGATTCTCCAAGACTGGGCGAAGCCAAACCTTACCTAACCCTATTAGACCATTAAGAAAGTGCTAGATTTCCATATTTCTTTGTACAGACAGTCCTGTGACCTTCGTAGATTCCTAGGGTTTTATCTTTTCTCCAAACATAGCAAGGTTTTATATTAAGTTAACGCTAGACATGGGCAGACTTTATTATTGTTTTTGAGCGGAATCATTTGGGAATTCATAAACTCACACACACACACACAAATACTCACAGACATAATGCTATCACAAATTGTGACTCATTTATCAAGCTTTAGTTTTATAAGTAATCATTGAAAATAATTTTGCTGCTTTGAGAGACATTTATTTATTTAATACTTTATGCACAAACGTACAGCGGCGGACTTAATGCCTTAGGCATTTTCTACCAGTCAACCTTAGGGTGATGCAGAGATAAATAGTGGTAGGTGCAATAAAAGAGAGAAAAAAGGCGAATAGGTTAGAAAAAGGAGAATAGACATTGTTCCTACTGATGAAAATTTAAATATTTTTTTTTGCGTTGTATAAAATTAGCGATTACAAACCAGTATAACTGTTAATTTCGCTCCACCCAAGAGCGAGAGATGTCATAGGATGATTATTCCACCGAAAAAGAAAAAAACAATGGAAACTCTTGAAACAGTCCCAATTTCTACAATTCCATTGAACCAGATAAGCTGAAAACTCAATATTAATCTTCAGTATTTTCACAGCATCACTATTCAATCTGAATACGCAATTGAATTTCATACAGACCATGATTATTTCATCCGTGCTGTTTATAAATGCAACCGACCCACATTCTCGTACGTTGCGATCACATTGCATTTTAATATGTGCCTGATTATATCACAACTTGCATGCAAACTGTGCATATTGCGTTTTTAATACGGGAATCACATTTATGAACAAGCGTATGTGATTATCTGTGTCCTGTATATTTTGCAGTTCAAGCTCTCCTTTTTATTATTTTTAGCTCGGTTTTTTTTGTCATGTATATATTTTTTCACTGACCTAAAGTTTTCTGTATAAATTTAAAAGAGACTAGATGGATAAGTATGGTCTATAAACCAACAGATTTGAGACCATTTGATGTTACTATTTTGTTTATAAACCATCTGTAAACACAACTTTGCCCAATGTCTTTTGTTTCTTCTGTTTCACTTTTGCTCATTTACTTTTGGGAGACAGTAATGTTTGTTTATGTACCAACTGGTATATATGTCTTTATTTACGTACTTATTTCGAGCGAGTGCTTGTGACACTTTCAAGTGAAAAGCTCCGAGACAGACATCCCCGAAATTTGCGCAGTAAGCTTTAATACTGTACCCAGGAAACAAGAAATGAGTGGTTTCCACTCTGCGCTTAACTTTTTGCGTGTAATTAATATAAAACGTTAAACATTCTTCTGGTTCATATTATATGTCAATAAAACTATTTACAAATTGCCAGAAAACATGAAAAAACCACCACCAAAAAACAGCTTTAATTTTGAATAAAAAAAAATCTTGATCAGAGATATTATATTAACTTGATACACAGTAGATAAATATGTAATTGATAAATACAATAACAAATATATTACTTTAAAAAAATTAGTTCGAGTTATATAAACATATTATTATGTATTTAAATACATATTAAACTATAGTAAATAGAAAGCTAACGAGTCTAAACATTAAGATCTTGCTACTCCTGGACAAAAAAAAATGTAATCAATTAGTATTAATTATTTATTTCTGTACAAGTGATTTGTAATCTTTAGAAATAAATGAATTCAAACAGTAAATATCTATATTTACAGGAAATACATAACATTTTAGTAATTAAATAAATACAATAATAGAGAGATATTTAAATACTTATTTTAGCGCTCTTTTTCTCTCTTACCATTTACAATTTTACTCCGCCTGACGGGTCCATAATTGTGTTCATTTCTTTATATTTATCACCTGATACGTGCATTATGGACGGCAATAAAGATTCGAGATGAAAAATTTCAAGTCTGATTAAGGTTTTTCTTTAGACTAAACTTACAGAATTTTTTGCATCTTTTAACAAAATGTTAAAGTTTAGAGAAAAAGATTCACTTTCAGTTCAGTTTAATAAACTCGTAGGTCTCACAGATCATTTATTTCGAATTTCTTGCCGATTAAGCTTCTGTAGATAAGTGTCACTTACAAAGTCTAAGTTATTATTTGCTCAAAATATCCTTTTTATCAATGTTTCATAGAAAGCTCCGTCCAATAATCGCCGAACAAATTCGTTGACATTTCTCAACGTCTTGAAGCATTAACTCTTCATATATCAATCTTTTTCATACAGATTCTAACGAGGACTCTTCGCATTACTTCAAATTATCAACGTAACCCTTTTCCACCCTCTAATATATCTTGTTGAGTGGTCGGTACAGGCATATGGGGGATCAAGTGGATAGGCCGATAGTACGGGTCTTTGCGATCATCCCAAAGGGTAAACATATATTGAAGGAATTTTTATATTGGAAACGTATAAGTATATGTTTTTTTTTTTTTGAAGCTTTTCAGTTACGTGTCGTCTATAGGAAGATTGTTGCTACTGCTCTTTTGTTTGCTATTATAGATTGAAATGACTGATTGAAAGAGAATTAAATGTGTTTTTGTCATATTTCGTCATTGTCATTTATACGGAATAATTAATCAATTCACTCTCATCTTTAAAGTTATTACATAGAATATACCATTGACATATGTCTTCTGTTCTTCTTTACCTAGGGTGCATAAACTTGGTCACTTCATCATCATCGTTTCAGCCTCCCCCAAATGTCGCCACAACTAACGGTCCTTGGTCACTTACTGAACAACAAAAGACCAAACTCAAGATTCGCAAAGGGCAACGGAGCGCGGCACATTAGGCGTTACGTGCATATATCGTGATAAAAACATTATCTAAATGTGGCATTCGAACCTCGGCTGCAGGCTGCGGATGCAGGTAGCACACGCATGACACGCAGCCGTTGCCTGCATCCGCAGCCGGGAGTGATTTGAAGGCGGGCTGCACGTGCTGCCAGTCACAAATCTACGATTTAATCCAATATGAGCGCTATCGGCTCCGAGTAGCGATTATTTTGGACTGTTCTAAACAGGTTGGAGTGACGTAACTACGTGTACATCGACTTACGGCCGCAGCACTGCTGGTCTGCGATTGGCTGCGGTTGCAGGTTGCGGCAGCACGTGCGGCCGCAGCCGCGTTTGGAAAGGTTTTCGCAAAAAACCATACTACCATATAGAAAACCAGTCGTGAAGCTGCGGCCAGCTTCGTACAGCCGCCTCATGTGCTGCCTCCCACTTTTATTCTTTACAACTCAAGAAGCAGATGTAAAGATAAAAGTAATAGGGCGGATGGACCAAAATTGTCACTGAAAGCCTAAGGGAAGATGTCAAAGTCGGCGACTGCGAATGTGGAGTGATGATCTGATCATGTTTGCGAGGCAAAATTAGCTAGAAATTGCCTAAGACACTTTGAAAGGAGAAGACTTTGCCTAGCCGTGGACTATATCGAATAAAGCTAAGCTCAGTCTATGCCATCTATCGTCGACTCTTAGTAGCACTATGTACACAGTATGCACAGTTTTAACCAACAGATATCGTTATATCTTCGATTCAGAAATCAGTATAAAAATTGTATGATCGAATGATTTCTCCGGCCTAACGACTTCTAGCTGAGTGGCTTTTTCAGATATGGATCCATTAGTTTTGTCATCAATTATGAATTATATTGGGTATTTGTTCCTTATAGATATTATGTATGTATGTATATAAGTAACGATAACTTAATCACAAATATTTTTACATCTTTATTGATAGATAATCACCAAATATTTTTTATCACTTGAGGTAGAGCGAGTGTCAGACTTTGACTGACTAAAACCTACAACCTGTTCCTGTACTTGTCCGAACAATGCCTCAGCTCTGAATCATGGGTTGTCCTAAAGGGAACCCCAGGGTCACATAGGAGCAGGTCAGGGTAGAGAACATAGGAGAAGGTTTTAGTCAGTAAATAACTGACAAGCCCTCTCGCCCGCCTTAGAGCGAGACAAATTATTGGATGATTTCCTACCTAAAAAGCCCTGGATCATTGAACGCTTCAGTTTTCTGCTTCTATAGAATTTTGAAATAAACAAACATTTAGCCATTTTATGAAGTGAAAGTTTTTTTTTATAATTGTCTAGTCATAATGTTGCAAAAACATTTACTGCCAGCTTTTTTTAAGCCTGAGTTCAGTTGAGTATCTATAAACATACTCAATGTGCTGCCTCCCACTTTTATTCTTTACAACTCAAGAAGCAGATGTAAAGATAAAAGTAATAGGGCGGATGGACCAAAATTGTCACTGAAAGCCTAAGGGAAGATTTAGCCATTTTATGAAGTGAAAGTTTTTTTTTATAATTGTCTAGTCATAATGTTGCAAAAACATTTACTGCCAGCTTTTTTTAAGCCTGAGTTCAGTTGAGTATCTATAAACATACTCAACTGAACCCTATTAAAAGCACACACTCCTTTTAAAAAAGCAACGTTACCACGTATCACATAAAAATACACGCGTTTTAATTTGTTCGCAAAATGAGATTTCCTGTAAAAGAATCAGATAATGAGGGTAGGTACGAAGTTATATCCGGGTTTAAGGGAGGCCTTGACCTACAATCCAGCCGGGCGAAGGAGGGTTATGATGAGTCTATAGAAAAATGTTCGATGCTTTCGAAGCGAGAGTAAGATGAATTATTTCGACAAATTTTTGAAGGATAATCCGATTAGGCTCTTTTTTATGGTTTTGTTGGTATTTTTAATAGGTTACTTGATGAGTTTGATTTAAGTTCTAAATTCGCATATCATCATCTTCCTGTCCTTGTCCCATATTACTTTGGGTCGACGCAACCGCTCGTTCTACTAAGATCCCTTAAACCAGTCCCCCAGGGGACTACACAGGACTCAGTGTTTCATTATCATCCCTTATGCTGGGGGTTGTCTAGGAACTAGTAAGTGATATTCCCTTTTTGATAAAAAAATCACCTACAAAATAACAAAATGTGATATATATAATTAAAAATATGGCCACAGACGGGAAAAAAATTATGTAAATTATTTTTTTCTTGTAGAAGTTAGATGTTAAAAAAGGTTTTTTTATTCCACATATAAAATTTCTCCTGATCTTACTTTTGAAAAATTACATAAGCAGAATTACAAACATTATTTTATTTAAGTAGAAATGTCAATTTTTGTTTATTGTCGAATCTCCGAAATTCTTCAACACTTTTGGTACCTTTTTTTTACTACGTTTAACACTAGAAGCGCCGAATATTGCGGCCTCTTTAATTCATCACCGCTTTATATTAATTGCAATGATTCTTAGTTTAAAGCTCAAATTTAATTGTTATTACTATTTGAAATACACTCGAGACAGGCTTATTTATTTATTTTAATCAAATTTTTATTTCTAAAAAAATAAAAACGTAACAAATTATGAATTAACTGTCAAATATGTATATTTGATTTCATAAAAAAATACTCATAACTTGCATAGTAATTCTAACTGTAGGTACTACAATATGATATGTCTATAAACTAGTTATCATTATTTGTTAATACATTCAAATATAATATGCGTTCTTATTATTCTCTTGATGAATCTAAAATACAATTCAAAGGGAAATACCACCAAGTATATTGTGTTATTTATACAATATACTTGGTACACACATAAGATCAGTTCGCCATTTGATTCATCCTTAAAAATATAATTTAAATAAGACACAATTTCGTGTGGTTCCATTGTTTTACGACTTTTTTTACGTGGGGTGTCGTAAAATGACTCCTTAAAGTGTCAGACTTTTACTGACTAAAACCTACCTATGTTCCTTTACTTGCTACTGGCACAAAATCGTAAGGAGACTCGACCCCAGAAAATGGGAGCAAGGACGGACAAAGAAGATATACGGAACCCTAATAACATTATAACTTCGATATTTCCGTAATTCTAGTATCTCATTTCCGATCGCTTCGATACCGTTAAAACATAGTCAACACTAATGTTAGTTTCCTAAACCACGATATCCAAACATTACACTGTGTATAAACTTTAATATGACACTAACACAAAAAGAGATAGGTACAGAAGTCAATCTACAAACAAAATGCGTTCGAGCGACGCACATATAGACACCGCTCACGGACACAACCGCTTGAGACACGCGTCTGTGAACTTTTTTGTGCCAAAATGGAGCAACAAATAAAAAGTTATTGTAACTGTTCTTTGGACAGTTGTTGAAATTCAACATTAAATGGTGAATTGCTGTTTTTTAAGCTACTTACCAGTTGTTTAATAAACGTAAGTGGCTATTTGCTTGTATGATGGTTTGTTTTAACGTTACACAGAAAAGTTAGGTAGGTAGGTTAGCGCCTCGGCCTCCGACCGTCTAATAATTTTATAATTTATATTAGTTTAATAATCTAATAATAAACAGTTAAGATTGGAACTGGGAGCCGGCCGCCCGTGCAGCCGCCAACTCCGCTGCAGCCGGGTACGCCCGAGTCGTGCGATAGAACAGCAACCCTAACGCAATCGCCGAGTGTAGGTATAAAAAGTGAAGTACATACATGAGATTGACTTCTGTACCTATCTGCTTAGTGACACTAAGCACTAAACGCAAGTATCTCTTACGTAACCTGTTTAGATACCCAGGCTTTAGCGGCTTTACAATATGACGTCATAAATTGTTACTGTAATAATAACTTTAGGATGGTAAACACATTAGTATTTTGCTGCAAACTAGTTTGTTTTAACTAATTATGTTAATGAGAGCCATAATTAGTGTTTGTATAAATTAATAACAAGACAACGGTAGTGTAATTATGTTGGACGTTTATTATTCTCAAGCAAAAGTAGCTGGAACTTAAAATAAGAAGAGTGGTAGAATAAAAAGTTGTTGAAACTAAATAACACTGAATAATCTTCAAATCGTTGGCGTATTGGATGAGCGATTTGTTGTTGAACTGCGTGACGCGGGTTCGATTCCTAAATGGAACAAATATTTGTTTTTCCAGATTGTTGTTTTTTTTATTTTGAGTATGTCAGTTTACTACCTCTAATTTGAATGATAGACATAGGCACTAGATACATACCTAGTATATTTTTTTTTTTCGGTAGAAAATCATCCAATGATTCATCCTGTTACTTCGTTGCCTTTCAAACCAGGGCTGAGTTTTCCTTTCAGAAGCAGATCCTTGGCCCCAGTAGGTTTCGATCCTGCTGGGCTCCAACGATTTGCTGACATCTCCTTGAGGCATGCGTGATCACGAAATCTCGGCTGGGGCCTGAACGTTGCTCCCTTGCGCGTGCACGTGCGGCCTCCTCCTTTGCTAGCATTATGGCTTCGCAGAAGGAGGCGACCGCCTGCCACTCCTCCTCGCTTCGGACCATGGCTTGCAAGGTCAGGAGCGCGAGATCGCTGCCGCCAATCGTCTCCACGAGGACACGGCGATGTTCTGCCCAAGCTGGGCAGACCTCTACCTTATGCTCCACCGTACATATAGTATTTAACATATTTATACCTTTTATCTATCTTTACCAAGTAAGTAATTTTTTGAGGTGGGAAATCATTAAATAATTTATCCTATTCTGAGTGGAGCAAGAGAGCGTGTTAGACTTTTTCTGACTATCACCCACTTATGTTTACTTCAGTTGCCCTTTGCGTTCGAGGGCCATAGTAACTCTTTGGAACATGCTACGAGTACCTATTGCTGCTCGCCGTCCGTACCGCCCTTAAAAAAGGCGGGAATCGCGCTGAGAATCCCGATGACTAAGTAGGTACCTACTAAATTTTTTTTTCAAAAATGTTCAACAAAAAAAAAACGCTTTAATGCTTGTTACATAGAGTTATCAAAAATAAACTACAAAAGGATTTATTCTTGCTACCGTTAAGCAATATTAAAATATTAACAAACGAACGTGGGAAGTCAAAGTACGGGTGAAAGAGTATATAATACATGTTTACCTATGTGGTTTTATAACTCACGCGTTTATATGTAGGTTGTAAAATACAGCAACGAAATGTTTATGTTTTTAAAACGTTCGCGCAAAACGGTTTAGGTGGCAAATAAATGTGATTCTAAAATGAGTGGTTTTGGCAAACTTCCGATTTTTGCTGTAACAACATTCTGTAAATGTGCTGGAAATTGTAAAATGAATAGAGAAAGGCATACAGTATTAACTTTTGATCAAACAAGATTATGTCTTTTGGGTATATGAAAACTATAATATATTTATTATAAACGTGGAGCGTGGAACCTATAAACGTGGAGTTCCATACGTGCTATTTAGGTAATGTAGGATTTGTAAGTTTAAAAAAGAACTTTCATTTTTATTGGTCATTCGATCCGGATACCACAGAGCCTTTTATATTACCGAAGGGAAGCTGAACTATTAAATGAAAACTTTTTTTACTACCAGTTTTTATAACCAATTGAAGTATAAGCTGTCAAAATTAGACTTCAACAGCTACTGTTTTTCTTAATCAACTATCAAATAATAATAATAATAATATTTTTTATTGTAATTAATACACACAGCATATACAAAGACAGAAAACTATTTTTATATATTTGATGTGCTAATGTTGTTGAACACTGGTACCCAAATTAAGATTCAACTTGTTAAATGTACCAGGGCCCTCGTTCTTATTGATCTATTACAAACATATTATTTTAGCATCTTAGTGGAATATGTTCACATGAAAGGTATAAAAATAAAACATAAGTAAATATTGTTTTGTGTGATGGTGTATGTGTGTGAGTTTGTGGTGTATATGTGTTAAATAAAAATAGTACAAGATTGAAGTGTATGATAAAGGGGTTCATATTACAGTTTTAATATTAAAAAAAAAAAACCTGCTTGACTCAAAGACGCCATTAGGCCAAAACCATAACCTGGAGGTTTTTAAGTTAACAGTGAGTAGGTTTTACAAGCGTACACATCATCATTGTACTCAAACGTGAGCCGGTAAATACCTAATAAACAAAAAACTCTTAAACAAAAGTTTGAAAAGAAATGGTTTGAATAGGTATAATTATAACAAAACACTAACGACCCCCAACGGGATTAAACTGGTACCAATTAATACTAAAGCCCTAGTTCTAATTACGCTTAGCCTGAAACTAGAATAGACTACATTATTTCAATCTAATGAACCTGAAAATGATTTTATGAGTGTAAAGGGCTTTTTTATATTTGAGCAGTGGTGGCCGAGTAGTAACGGCCCCGACTTACGAGTTGTAGGTCGCAGGTGCAAACCCAGCCAGGCGCATTACTTTGTGTAATTTATTTCATCACCGCTGCTCTCAAAATGGTGAAGGAAAACATCGTGAGGAAACCGGCATGTTCTAGAACCAAAAATTCGAAGACATGTGACATCCACCAACCCGCATTGGCTTGCGTGGTGGATTACGGCACATTCCCTTGGCGTTTTCCATCTATCTATATAATCAGTTTCTCTGACTGACTGACATCTCAACGCACAGTCCAAACTTCTAGGATTTGGAGTGTGAACGTGTGTTGTGAACTGGCGCGGGGCACATGGCGTTCAACCAATTAGCGCTTGAGGTGCGATCTATACCATTTCCAAATTTACCGGTTTCACAAAATTCAAAATAATGCGTTAAATTGTAAGCATTGTGTTCCGGTTCACAATCATTCGATAGTTTTCAATTTTACGATAACATATAAAAGACACCACGTAAGAGATTTCTCCATAATACTTCAAAATTAACTTTAGACTGTTTTCAATGACAGTTTGCCATGCCATGTTTCCCAGCCATGCGCATTACTTTGTGTAATTTATTTCATCACCGCTGCTCTCAAAATGGTGAAGGAAAACATCGTGAGGAAACCGGCATGTTCTAGAACCAAAAATTCGAAGACATGTGACATCCACCAACCCGCATTGGCTTGCGTGGTGGATTCCGGCCCATTCCCTCTCCTATAGAGGAGGCCTGAGTCCCAGCACTGGGAACATTATAAGGCCGGTAAAACATCTAACTTACAATCGTCAAAAATACAATCAGTTTTAGCATAAAAGCTGGTCTGTATTTACATAATATCATTCACTAAAACTGATTCGAGAACTATTATGGTTTTAATAAAATCTAGATCGAAATTGAAACCGAAGAAAATACTATCAGCCAAATGGAGACGTAAAATCAGAAAGTATCTTCTATAAAGTTCTGATAGATGTTTGGCCTATTTTTATAGTAGTCTAGGCCTTGAACTCAGATCTGAAATACCGACGTTCTGTCCGGAGCGATGGATCAAACTGACACGATAACTAAGATGTTACGTCTTTTTTTTGGGTGGAAAAATCATCTAATAACAAATCGCGCTCGTAGGCGGAGCGAGAGATAGTGTCAGATTTTTACTAACTAAAAACCCACTCCTGTTCCTTCGTTGCGTTTCGTAACAGGGCCGAGTCTTCCTTTCAGAATCAGACCCTTGGCCCCGGTAGGCTTCGACCCTGCTGGGCCCCTACAGTTGCTGACATCTCCTTTAGGCGCACGTGGAACAGTACGCGCCGTCGACGACTTGGGCTCAGTCCGGACGGTCATGGTGACGTTTAAAAGTGTTTTTATTTAAACCTATTTGCAAAATAAATATCATTTATCATTAAAGTCAAAGGTCTTAATAGAAATGGAAAAAATATAACTCATAACAAAATACACCTGAAATATAAGTTCACGTTTCGAACTTACCATTTTAATGAATATACCTAATACAAACTTGCAGCTGTTTCCTCTACCGTATTGCAATATACACTTGCAGTAACTTTAAATTATATCTCATAGGACTCACAAACAGAAATGCTGGCAAAAGCAACAGGATTAGCAAAATTAACACTTCCTAGCAACGTTGTGTTTGACATTTGTACGTTTATGAAGTTGAGTCATTACTGACGCTTTTTTTTTATTGGGTGGGAAAATTATCTTATGACAAAACCCGCTCTTGGGTGGAGCTGGAGATAGTGTCAGACTTTTACTGACTAAAAACCCACTCCGCCTGCCACTCCTCCTCGCTCCGGACCATGGCCTGAACTAAGGCCCGGCGCGAGAGATCGCTCCCACGAGGACACGGCGTTGCTCTGCCCAAGCGGGGCACACCTCCACCGTGTGTTCTACCGTGTCCTCCGGGCGGTCCACACAGTGGCGACACCCGGGCGTCGTTTCCGCACGAATCTGGTGCAGGAACCTCCCGAAATTACCGTGTCCGGTGAGAACCTGCGTCATGCGGAAGGTGAGGACGCCGTGAGGTCTTTCCAACCACGCCTCAAAGAGGGGACTTACTGCCATAATTGTGACGTTCCCAAGTCATTATTGACGCTCAATTTTGAATGTACAGATCTTTGCGTACTACTTGATGGAATTTATGTTCTAAAATTAAATCTAATCTAGGCTTATAGGTCATGAATTGCTGATTTTCATGGTACTTAAATTGAATTTTATTAAAATGTTGTTTCAAATCTTAAGGTGACCAATGCTGGTTATTATACTTAATACAATATGGTGAAAACAGCATCAAAATCCGTTGTTGCTTTTTAGAAGTACTTATCGGCTACAAAAACAGAAAAATCTCTTTTGTCTTAATTATATTAGAAACGTTACAAATCTTTGAAATTTTTGGCTTTTCTTCACTGGATATATATGCAAACTTTCCCATGAATCATTCTGTCTACTAGTGAAAATCTCATAATTATCCACCCAGTAATTTTTGATTTTACAAAAATAGCATTAGTGACAGACAAACGCAACGGGCCCGGCCTTGTTTTATAATAATATTTAAGCTCATCATCTAAAGAAAAAGTTTATTTACGTCAAACATAGCACATACCTTAAAAAATAAAAATAAATAACAATAATGACTTATAATAACCAAATAGTTCCTCAAAGAATTTCAGATGTGGCAAAATATAAACTCAAAAATATATTTTTCACTAGAGATTAAGTTTTTGAATGAATACAAGTTATAAGGGAGTACCTTAATTGAACTGTCATCTGAGAAATAAACAAAATGATTGTTTCATATTTTTTTTTATATGTAGCCATCTTGTCTCTATTTCCATATATTACAATCTAAAAGTCACAAGTACCATAAAAACACTACAGCTTGTGTCAAATGGTCATGCAACGTCACATATACAAAGATTTTATTACCTTTGCAATACAAAATATCTTAGCCGTGTCTAAGCATATGGGATATTAAGTATACATGGCCTATAATATTTTGTATTTTGTATTCATCTTTTATTTTTATTGCTCTATAGGGCCATAATAATTTGTTTTACTGTGGAATAAATGACAACATTTCCTGGATATTTTTGTTTGTGATTCCCTTATTATTTTTCAATAAGTGCTTGGAATTGATTTGTTAGCTTAAGATGTAAAGAGAACAGATTTGTATTTTGTACTTTTTTTATAATTAATAAACTCAAAAACTACTAGACTGATTACAAAATCTTTCACGAACAGAATTATACTATTTTATCACTGAGTGACATAGAGACGCGGACGAAGCTACTGGCAGAAGTTTGTCTTGAATATCATTGTTAAATTTTCCAGGTACCTAAATTAAAAGGTATTAAGACAGATCCTCGAACCCGTCAATCAAAAATTAATTAGGGATTGACCTTGAATGAAGAGTATCAATAAGTACTGTACCATATAGACGTGTGTGAATTCTAGCAATGTACCTACGTATACAAGCATGGCATGCATAAAACCTTATTAGACCTAAATCCATCTCCGCAAAAATTAATTAATTCCGCCCAATTGAAATACTCGATTAAATAATTGATGGCCGCTCTTCAACTCAGAAGCTTTTAAACCACCCGTGAGGAAGACTGATCTGATTTTTATATCAGCCACCGTACACTCTATTTTATTTTTCCACGAGCTTTATAGTAAATTATATTGCCCAGCTATTGCAATGAAAACCATGATAAAGTTCACTATATTTTTAATATCCTAATGACAGTCATTACTCGAATATCCAACAGAATATTTAAGCAACCGTAACACATGCTCAGAAGCGGAACTTTTGATCGATTCTAATGAGTTACATTTAATGACAAACTGCCTTTAAACTTGGAGGTTGAAATTCTGAAACGACACCTTAACAGGATCTGTGAACGTGTTTGAGCCCAAACGGTGGGCTATAATACGGCGGTGCATGTTTACGACGCGGGGTTGATCTCACGAAACCATGGCGCTGTGTTTTGACGGTGCTCACAGGTGGTATAATGAGTCGTGTGGGGCGCGGCGGTATCGAGCGGGCGCCGGCGGCGGCGGCGGCGGCGGCGCGCGCAGCAGTGCACCGGGCGCCAGCAGCCCGGCTGGCCGCGTTCACATGGTACATGCGATCTCCGCCGGCCGCACCAACCGGCCGCGCGTGGCGGCCCAAACGCCCGACGCGAACCTACCCATATCCTGTAACTGTACTACCCACCCTATCCTGTGGTAAACAAAACCCATGTGATAGTGATGTGAAGTGACCGTTTATTCGTAATTCAGCCACGTGAGGATTTTATAATTCGACGTGACGACCTACCGTCCGTGTAGTGTAATTAGTTAATCAATTATGTAACGACCGTAATAGCAAAAGCTTTTCAGTGGTGACGCTATAGGCGTCTGTAGAATGTACGGGAAATCTTTTGATGGATTAAAAAAATGTTGTGTCAGGAATTACCCGCGTAAATACGTTCAACGACATTATATGGCGTGCGAACGGTCGCCTTACTTTATTTCAATTTTTGTTTTGTGTTAAAGCAACGTTAGTAGTAATTCGATAATATTGTTCATAAATTCTTCAAGTAAGATTTTGATAGACGCCATCGAATTGCTTGAGATAAAATTTTAAGGTTTTTATAATTATAACCGTTTAGATGGTAACTTAGAACTTGATAAACTATCATCTATTCGAGCATATATCTACCTGTGAGTACCTTGTACCGTCTGAAATCATTACAAAGTTTCATTCAAACTATCGCGAGCGTAGCCGATTCGTAGCACCTGTGCTACGACTGCTACGATATAGCCTACGTGAGTGCTACGCGGGGACTTATTAATATAACTTGTGAATATTACAGTTTCCGTAGCGTAAGGTGGTTTTGATATATACAACAAATTCCTTCCTCACAATCTTGACCTATTTTCCTGGGTAACGCCACCACAAAGGAATACATGAAGTCGTCTAACATACGAGCGTCTACATATAAAAGTAATTAAATACTCAGAGTGTTATAATAGGCTTTTGATTACTCGCGTAGTACATTGTGTTACTGCTATAATATTGAAAATTAGTTAAAGTTGCTAATCAGGTCATTCGTGTTTCCTTTACGAGGGTTAAATTACTTATAATATTTTAAACAATACATAGTTTTTTTTCCAGTTTTTGTGTAATTAAAAAGCTCAATTTATTTTTTCAAAATTTGATGCAGGATGCCAATGACTTTGCTTTCGCCTTTATTCTTATACATAGATAAGTAACAAAAAAGAACGCGAGCAAAACGCGAGTCGGAAATCGCACATGAAGGGTTCCATACTACAATATTAAAATCAAGCAAAATCTTCGACGAAATTTGGTCTCTTGACTGTTCTTTAATTTTTTTATTTGAAAGTTTAACCTTTTTACTACCTATTAGGGCTCATGAGATACAGCCCGCTGACAGACAAACAGTGGAAACTTAGTTATAGGATCCCTTAGTTATAGGTTATAGGGTTCAAGTACAAAACAAAAAACAACTGACAGTGTGTCCATCTGTGTAAAGTGATCTTCATCAAAGCAACATTTCAGTATTAAACGGATCAAAGAACCCAGCCATGCGCACATTGTCCAGATTCTATTTCCGAGGACCGCAAAATGCAGACAATAATCACTCTTATTCATAAACATAACGTAGTATTAGAAACGAAAATGGGTTGTAGCTTTTTACTGTCATATGAATGAAGAAGACGGGTTACAATTACCAATTAGGCTATGCCCGATGAATCAAGGTCGTTTTTATTCAGTCGTATAATAACTGAATATGTCTAAAGACTATAGAATAGAGAATAGATGTAACTGTTGTTTTGTTGGATGGCGCAGTGGTTGAGCAATCCGCTGCTACACTGAATGTCGCAGGTATAATCCCGTATGGAGTAAATAATTCGGTTTGCGTGTCTTGTATATATGAGTTTACATTATGGTGAACACGCTCACTATGTTGGAGTAATTCTTAGTGTGTGAGAGAGAGAAAAAACATTTGCAACCACACCAGTAACAAAATCGTGGTCAAAATGATCGCATTATTAAAAATAAAACAATTTATTTATTTATTTCAAAAATTTAGATTACCCTTACAGGCTAGATGCAATCCGATATTGTAGTTTCCTTATTTTAAATAGCTGAATGTTTTAGGTGATTTTACAGTGTTCTCTGATAGCTCTATGAGATTGATAGAATATACTTTTTAAGGCATCAGAATAGTGAGTTTGGGATTATTTGAAATAGCCATCGTGGCCTTAGACGCAAAAAGTTACTGAAAAAATACGATTCGATTTTAATCGGTAAAAGTCTGGCTTCCGGACGGCGAGCAATAGGTAGCTCTCCGCTCAACCGTTCGGTAACCGTCCAGATCGAGCCCAAGTCGTCAACGGTGCGTAGTATTCCACGTGTGCCTCAAGGAGATGTCAGCAAAACCATAGGGGCCCAGCAGGGTCGAAGCCTACATGGGCCATGGGTTATGTGAAAGAAAACTCGAGGCCCTGGAACGAAGGCACTTTTGGTCAGTAAAAGTCTAACCAGTAGAATTGAAAATAGCTAGTACACTTTTCATAAAAAAACTGAGCAAGTGCGAGTCGAACTCTCGTACTGAAGGTTCCACTTACCTATGTAGTTCATTTTCCATTCCATTCCAATCTCGATAAAAATTTCCGAATCGAAAAAATGTTTTTTTTTGGTGACGTAACAAAAACCTTATTTCACATAGGCACGGTTCTAATTGGTCGTTTTCTATGGAGAAGAACCAGCAAGAAACACAAGGTTACTCTTTAAAAAAATATATCTTACAATATTTTCACATTACAATATTAATAGAATTGTAAGGACAGAGTAGACCAGTCAATATTGTACCCAAAGGCATTAAAAAAAAGAATAAAAAAGTTTGCTTTAACTTAACGACCCCATTAAAATAAAATTATTACCAGCCTGTAATTGCTGAGTAAAATCCTCTTATACAAAGAAGGCATGAATACGGCAGCTCAAAGCAAGTTCCAGATTATAGGCTTACATTAACCATTCGTCTGGTATCACTATCTTTAGAAGTCTACAACTAACGAAGTTTCAGTTTTCCTAAACAACATTTTCTTTTTAAATTTTAACTAACGACATTAAACTTAAACTTTGCGTATTTTCTGCTGACTTTGAAGCCTATATATAAATGATTTCAAAATACGTAAAATAATGTACAAAACTACTTTATATATTTTTTCACGTCAAATACCTAATTTACTTACTTACAACGCGACGATAAGATACAAAAAGCACTATTTTAACACATAAATTAATCAATATTACAAATATTCATCCACAATTTTTTTCCCGTTGTGGTACGCTGAAGATAAAAAACCTCACCTGCTTTGAAACATATGTTACTATAAGAGTTACGAGTATACAAATGGATGAAAAGGGAGGAAGGGCGAAAAAGATAGATGGATTGTGTGTGTGAAAGAAAAGGAAATCAGTTATAGCTCGATGGTAGATTATAGAGTCATAGTGGAAGGAAAAAACGTGTTGTGCCTACCCTTCACGAAACAGATCATAGAATGATGATAATGATCGTCTTGTATGGTCATCTAACAGAGCTGCAGATTTGTTTAAAAAAATCACTGCTTCCCAAACGCAAAGGGTTGCCCTTCCCTAGCTTGCTGTTTTACCCATAGCAATTTTTGATAAAAAGGCAACACGAAAAAAAAAGTAATGCCTGAACAAAACTTCTCGAATCTGGATTAAATGCGCAAGGTTTATTATAGTTATAATTTCTTTACGTTTTTAAATGAGTATACAACGATTGGCCAAAGTTAACGCAATGTCTTTTTTGGATTAGTATTCCATGAATTTGTAATATTTCGCTTTCAGTAGAAACTTAAATAATATCCACAAGATGTGTGTAATAATAAATTCATGATCACGTAAGACCGGTTGTATAGAAATGTATCATTGGTTGACCACTCTTAAGACACGTCCTTTTAGAGGTAAATACATTTTCATACAACCGCTCTTACTTGATTATGATGTTATTACACATCTTTCTCTAGATATTTTGGATACACAACTATCTTGTAGATATTATCTAGGATTCTATAGAAATAAAAGCATAAATTTGTGTAAAACTAATTTAGTAAAGACCTCTGAAAATCTGCTATTTTACGTGAAATTTGGCCCTCCATAATGTACTCATATATTAGAAATATAAAAAATTACATCAATAGCCTTACACTTTTCATCGAGGTTCTGAATGGCAACAATTTTTCTAAAACATTTTTATGGGTTTAAAAAAAAGACGTGTTTCCTGGAACAAGTTTTGTGAAATATTTGAGTAAATCACGGAATTACCGAATGCCAACAGAGTTTTTAGGCGTTAACTCTCTTTTTTGCATTGCCTCTTCATCAAAAATCACGTTGGGTTGCATTAGATGAAGCAAGAAGCTTTTAAACCATGCTTGATGTTGACGATAGGCCAGTGGAAAAGGACTCTCTGAAGAACACGGTGGGTTAGTCAGTAAAAGTTTGATCCCCTCTCACTAAGTAGTAAGCTGATGGTTTCCAACTTAATCAAAAAAGTATGTTCTCCTGGCGTTACTTCTGGCATCATCATTGTAAATACCCATGACGAAATTCTGAGATGGCTAACAAAAAATATACAATGTGAAATGGCAGTCATAATGGACAACCATCCAAATAAATCATCATTATCATGATCATTTCAGCCGAAAGACGTCCACTGTTGGACATAGGCCTCCCCCAAATGTCGCCACAATGACCGGTCCTGTGCGTCTCGCATCCATGGGATTCCCGCGTCATTCCAACGAAGCCTTCCAGCGCGCGCCTTCCAGTACGTGGTCGCCATTCCAGAACCTTTAACCCAAATAAATATGCTTAGTAAATGGCTTGGAAGCTGACCATTGAACAATTGCTAACGATACATTTTTGTGGGTCGCAGAAGGGTAGCGGCTAACTTATTGTTCATTGATCATAGAATTTGTAGTTTCATGTTAAAGAACGCTTCTGTCTTTCAAATAAATACTTATACAATGATGACTTTTGAAAGTATGTATCTACTTATGTATATAATAATTACTTTAAACTGTAAAAAACTGTTCAGTATTTTGGTGTACAGCTGATTTTTCTTGATTTAAGGGTTGGTTCTATTGTGGAATTTGTTCATATTCATTAGTAATTTCATTCCACCAAATATTGCAAATTAATTCAAAGTCACTCTGTATATTTCACGGTATATTTGCCCCACCTAAAATTCCAATTCAGAAACGTCAAGTAAGTAGCTAAATTGTTAGAGAAGGACCAAACTTTAGGGAGAATTAATAACTGTGTTACCATAACATGTAATTTTCCTAAATATAGGGTCGTAATGACGAAGTCGTAAGTTACTAAAGAAGTATTAGGAGTAAGGGTTAACGACTTCCCCGAGGTATTAATAATAATTATTCTTCTTCTTCAAGTCTCTTATCACGTCCGTGTCAGGGTGTCATTTAATGACAGATGAGGGCATGATAATAAGGTATTAATTACTTCATAATTGAATAACACTGTTGCCCATACCGATCGGCTCCGACTTTTGGTTACTCGAGAAGCTTATTCTAAAGGATGACGAGGTAAACCGAGACGTAACACATCGGATTAACTCAGAATGAATGAAATAGCGACACTCACTGGAACAATTTGTGATCCACGGATGCCCCTCAAGTTGAAGGATAAAAATCTACACGTCTGTGAACTTGTCATTATTAACAAAATCTAGGTCTGTGAAAAAGATGGACGAAAAAAGATTACATGGAAAGAAGATGGGAATGTTGAGATGAAAGAATGTGTGGTGTGATAAGAATAAATAAAGTGAGAAATGAATATATTAGAGGAAGTTTGAAAGTTTATAAGAAATCGTTTGTCTTGGTATGGTCACGTGAAGAGTAGAATGAAAAGCATGATATAAAAAGAGCTATGAGTGTATATGTAGATGGATGGAGAGTGGGAGAGACGTCAAAAAAAAATGAATGTTTTGTGTAAAGAGTGATATGAATGAAAAGGAAGCTCGTGATAGCATGACGGATGACAGGATAGAAAAAAAGAAAAAAACATAACAATAATTTACAACTATTACACAATGCCGTCTAGTTCCAAGCTAAGCTGAGCTTGTGTTATGAGTACTAGAGTATTTGTTATGAAATATCACATTTTTGGTTAAAGTTTTGGATATGGCGGAGTGGTAACGGCGCCGACTTACGAGTTGCAGGTTCGGTACGGCTTCAAACCGCATTTACTTTGTGTAAATTATTTCATCACCACTGCTTTCAAAACGGTGAAGGAAAACATCGTGACGAAACTGGTGTGTAACTGGTATGTTAAATTCGAAGACATGTGACATTGACCAACACGCACTGGCCCCGCGTGGTGGATAACGGCCTGAGTCCCAGCAGTGGGAATATTAAAAAGCTGATTATGCTATATGCTATTATATGGCGACAAGGTTGACTCAATACATTTGCTTCTCTATTATTCGAACTGAAGGATTCGATACCTCCACGCGTTCCCGAGATAAAGGGTCTTGGCAGACAGACAGATAGACATACAGACAGATGGACAGACAGATGGACGGACAACAAAGTGATCCTATAAGGGTTCCATTTTTTCCTTTTGAGGTACGGAACCCTAAAAATGAATAAAAAAAAACACTCACATCGTTGTCAATAGAATAGTGTCTAAAAACTGGCAGCATAATCACGTTGAATGTACATATCTCCCGTGTATGTATGCATACCACATATGGCAGATAAATCAAATCATTATTTGCTTTGTTGAAGATGATTGAATTACGATGGCTTTGTCTTGCTCTATTGGTTTAGGAGCCATGTGTTCTATTATTAAGTGCTTAGCAGCTAACTACTACACATACTAAGACTAGGAAATTCATTGAAGTATAATTCAGGTTTCGGTTATAATATTAGACTTTGAGAGTTGTGGCCGAGTGGCAACGACCCCGACTTACGAGTTGTAGGTTGCGGGTTCAAACCCAGCCATGTGCATTACTTTGTATAATTTATTTCTTCACCACAGCTCTCAAAATGGTGAAGGAAAACATCGTGAGGAAACTGGCATGTCCTAGAACCAAATATTTGAAGACATGTGACATCAATCAACCCGCACTGGGCCCGCGTGATGGTTTACGGCCCATTACCTCGCCTAGAGAGGAGGCATGTGTCCCAGTAGTAGGAAACATTACAAGGCTGATTTAGGCTATGCTATGCTATGTTATTAGACTGTAAGTTTCCTATTGCAGTACAAACTCCTAGTCTCATACAGAAAAGTCAATGTCATAGCACGAAGAATCGCCAAACTTAAGTGGCAACGGGCAGGGCACATTGCTCGCAAAACAGATGGCCGTTGGGGCCGAAAGGTTCTGGAGTAGCGACCGCGTACCGGAAGACGCAGTGTTAGAAGGCCCCCTACAAGGTGGACCGATGACCTGGTGAAGGTTGCAGGAATCCTATGGATGCGAGACGCACTGGACCATTCATTGTGGCGACATTTGGGGGAGGCCTATGTCCAGCAGTGGACGTCTATCGGCTGAAATGATGAGCATTGTGAGAAAGTTGTGAAAGAAAAATCCGGGCTTAATTTTAACAGGCAGATAAAATATAAGTTATTACGCAATAACTTTCATAACTTTCCGCAAAAGTCACTTTCTTTTATTTAGAATACGGATATATGGTAATGTATTCTAATGTTACTGTAGTATTTGGCAGCAAATATACTGAGTCAGCCTCCTCGGTTAGCTTTGCTGAGGTAGTGTTTTATCGAGATCACGCCTGTTTCAATAATTCCACATATTATGCGATTGAGATACAGAAAAAAGTATATCAATTATACATCAGATTATTCCATGAAAATTATTGTAGGTACAATTAAAGCCAGTTACTGAACTTTACCCTAAAATAACATTGTTGTTTTTATTTATTTTCTGTTAAAAGCATGTGTTACTTAAATTCAGCGTTTTAACGGTTTTAATATTATCAACTAGTTACATACAAAATCAGCCGTAATATTTACTGGCATGGATGACTACAATTATCATTTAAATACAAAATGAATACACGTAATGTCTTTTATAAATTTTTATTTCATTTAATCGGTAACATTTTAAATAACAAAACATAGATTTTGCAACTTTATTAAAATTAGACATTGATTAACATTGTTAAATATGTAAGTTATTACAATAATAAGGAAATGATTTTGACTAGTTAGACCGATGTCCTGCTGAGGGTCGCGGGAATCCGATGGATGCGATATGCATAAGACCGGTCGTTACGGCGAGACTTGGGGAGGCCTATGTCCAACAGTGGACGTCTTTCGGGTAAAATAATAATGATGATGATTTTGAATATACCCTTTCTAGTCTTTATTCATTAATCAAAATAAGCAATCTTATATTTTTAGACCAAAAGGCGAAAAACATGAAATCTAGCTTTGTGGCAATCTTATACAATTTAACACACGTTTATTTAAGATCTAGCAACTTTTTTTCTCATTTCACTATGTGATAACCAAAAATAACGTTACGAAAAGGGAAACCTAAAAACGTTGGCAAGAGTTTTTCCCGCAAAAGTTTTTTGTGGGGCATCCCTTTTCAAGCCTTGTTATTCATCATGATGTCACATGATACAAAAAGAAATTTCTCTGAAAAAGAAATGTTGTATTTGCTTGTAGACTTGAGTTTTTCAACGTTTTGCTACAAACGTTTTAACTTAGAATACAAAATAAAAACAAAATACATAAATATAGCGGAAAAAATTGATAAAACATTAATTAAAATAATCTCTTCGTTTTTAATGACATGCATCTACACATACTCGTATACATCTCTGCGAAATCTTTCAGAAAAAAAATCCCATCTGATGATGAACGCAGTAATTTAATAAGAGAAATTATCGTTAATGTGGGTAGATTATTCATAAATATATGGGAGGATATATCCTCGGTTTTTTGTATGTGATCTGAGTTAAGACAATAAAAATGTGGTCTGATCAAAATATTGAGTTTATATAGATAATCCACATCCAAAACATAATAGAAACGAAATCCTATACACCACAACATTTTAATTACTATAAATACTTAAAGGGTTTATTAGAAAAGGTCTTGTTATTATTTAAGTAAAGTCTCAATAAATAATATTTATAAACAGTAAAATTAAAAGAGTTTGTTTATATCCCAAAATTTCACTCGATTTATAGAAATATTGTACCGGCTATAAATGAATGAATGGCGATCAAAATAGAAAAAAAACTCGGCGCGTAGTATTTTTGATAGCAATTGTTTTTTTTGTTGTTGATGTTTGTTGATTCATGAATCTACCAATTATGACAAATTTTCGTAGAAAATTTTGGGATTACCTTTTTTTTTTACTTTTGACTAAACAAATATGTTCAGTAACGGGTACGAATAGAGCCCCATTTATTTTGTACTAATGAAAAAATATAATATTCCACAACTATCACACAACGCCGTCTAGTCCCAAGCTAAGCAGAGCTTGTGTTATGAGTACTAGATAACTGACAAACATCCTTATATATATCAAAATACATACATATTATAGATAAAAAATAGGGGTCTATAATGTTTCCGTCATCTATCGTTTCTGGAACTTGCATGGTGTACATATCAAAGAGTATTTATTATTTTCTATCTCAATGCATTACTTAGTAAATATTATTTTCATTGTGTTCTAACATCGATAAAATTATTATTTACATTACGACAGCATTACAACCACAAAAACAAAACACCATCTTCCTGCCCTTGTCCCAAGTTATTTGGGGTCAGCGTAACCCGTCTTTTTCCTCCTATTCTGTCCTGTCAACAGTCACGCTATTACTGACTCCCTATTGTTTTCATATCACTTCTTACAATCCATCCTTCTCTTTTATGGGGTCCTTCTCCCTCTCCATTCATCCACATGTATACTTACAGTTCTTTTATTAGCATTTTTTATTCCTTCTCTTCACTTGATCATACCACAGCAAATGATTTCTTTTCGACTTTTCATAAATAAAACATTGTAACCTAATTCTAAACTTTCCGTCTTAAGCGTGATCAAACAATAACAATTTAAAATAAAACTCAACAACTTTCTTAAGGTTCAAAGGCCGTTATGTTGAAGATCTAATTGACATTAGAGGGGGTCCTATAGGGGTTGAAAGGGGGGAAAGGGGGAGTGTCTTGATTGATGATCCCCACGTATAATTAATGTGGCCTGACCGTTCTGCAGACAATTAGTTAGATATACGAATAGGTCTGAACAGTTGTCGCGATATCTCTATACATGCCACATGAAATTCGACCTTGGGTAGGAATGATGCAAGTCATTCATGTTTTTATTTTGAAAGAAAACTGTGTGTTGAGCTTCATACGAGTATTTGAGCGCAGTAATTTTCATCGCTCATGACCATATTTTTGTTATAATTAAACAATTTGACAGGATATGCGTAGATATCTAGTGGTACCTAAACGGCACTGCTTTCGTTATGTAAAAAAATATGGAATATCATTTTTACTATTTATTTGAAGGACTATAGCGCAGGTTTGAGGTGTAGGCTTCTGGTATCTCGTGTTAATAAAGATAAAAAAGAAGAAAAACAAATAATGTGGCTGTTATTCAATATTTTATTGCTACTTACTTTATTTTTTCGGCATTCCTGTAATACAGTCTACCAAAAATGATTTAAATTCAAATCCTTCTGTTTTGCACAAACTTTAAAATACATTTGTCTAACAAGGCTCCATGCTCACAAGAAACGTTTCTCATGACATCTCCTTTGATAATACAATATTATAAAGACTAAATATATATATGCGATAACCCGAAATAACACGGGACAAGTGCAGGAAGATGATAATAAATGCAAAATGAATTTGTATGTATTTATGTTTGTTAATTCTTTACGCTGTAATAACTTAGCGAAATTAGGTAAAGCTTAACATAAGGGCAGGCCATGTACTGGAATAGAACATAGGATAGGCAACATGTATTTATTCCGTTTAATTTCACCATAACTCTTAAAGCTCTGTATTTAAGCGTAATATTTTTTTTCCAATCTGTAATCTGCAATCGGCTATCTAGTTATAATCAGATGTGTTCCACTAATATTTTATGTTTGTGGGTGACATTCCAGTAAATCGCACCATATAAAAAATATTACTATTCAAATTCTCTGGTCCAGTCAACCAGCCAGTCAACTTTTTAGGCGTTTGATGTTATGTTCTGACTGCAATAAATTCTTTGCCAGTTCAATTGTGTGTTTGCTCAGACTTTTTTTGTATGTCTTGCTGACATCCTCCTTAACTAGATATCTCAAGGTTTAGTATTAGTTACAAGCGTAATATTTACTCATTTTAAAGCGTGTACCTAGAAAATGAAACGTACATTTATATTTTCTTATCATCTTTATGCGATGGTATTTAGAGGCCTACGCGAGTGAGATAATTTTATTCTCCTAATCTTAAAATGGAAATGAACGTTTAATTTTCAGTAAGTTTAATTATTGTTAAAGTGAATGAACCGCCTCTTCTTACGTATCATGTATTTCTTCAAATAGACACTCGAGTTTTACTGTTGGGTTTTCATGGTTTCTTCAAATTAGGAACGAATTCTATTTTTTCCTAGTTATATAAACTGATTTTATTAAAAATATATATCGTATACTTCAAAAAGGATTCACCTTACAATTAAAAACGTCATAAATAAAAAATAAATAAATTGACAAAAAATAAATTATACAATACGTATACAATACCGTACAGTATCGTAGTTGGTGTAATCATCACAGCGTTGATCTTTTGGATCCGTTTTTAATAATAACATTGTTAGTTTGTATGTATGTATCTAAGTATATATTTATTATTGTATTTCTAATATAGTTTACCATTATGTTGCATCTACCATGTTATATTTCTGCACCACTCTCAGGTCAACTGGTAGAAAATGCCTAAGGCATTAAGTTCGTCTTTGTATAGTGTTTCTAACTACTGCATAAAGTTAAAATAAATAAATACCGAATTAGGCTTAGTGAAAAAGTGACTAATTTCAATTTATTCTCTTGTTCAGTCTTCGTAATAAGCCTTATAATATTTCCCTTGCTGAGGCTCAGGCCTCTCTAGGAGAGGAAATTGCCTGTATTCAACAACGCGTGCCTGAAAAAATTTGGTTGTTTTAGAAGACGAACCCACCCGTGTGTCTTCAAAGATAATCAAATCTTTTCATGCCAGAAATAAAAATATAATGTATTCAAAAAGATTCTGCTTTATAATCGTCCTATATTACAACTATTTTTCTAGGATATAAAACTTAGTCCTCAATTGACCAAGTTCGGTTCTTTTCACTGGGTGTAATGAGGTGTACCGTGAACAAGTTCTGATGTCATCTCTCTCCGGTTCGCTTATGTCATGAGTTATTTTACAAGTCTTTAACTTTACCCTATCGAGGCCAGCGTGTCTATTCATAAAGCTTATCTAATCTAAGGTGAATGAACTTTGCTTTTTGAAATTGAAATCGTGGAAGGTTAAAGGTGTCAGGTTTTTCATACTACACTATTTCCATTGATAACTTTTCACAAATTTCGACTTCAGAGCTTCAGAAAAAACGTCTAGAATAGTTGAACATATGAAGTAATAACTAGATTTTCTTACGTGCAATATAGACCACTATTAGCTGGTCGGTGGTACATAATGTGCCCCACCCATGTGCACAAAACATTTTAGGAACACATTCATGGTGCGTGCTACTAAGAAGTGGAATTTTCTAATGGAGTCTGTATTTCTTGATAGCTATCTGTAGTTCAAGAGTGAATAGGTCTAGTAGCATATACACGGTCACATCATCGCTTGCCATCAGGTGAGATAGTGGGTAACCGAGTTTTTTTTTATATTTGATATGTATCACGGTCAAGCACTAGGCTTGACCGCGATCCCACATGATGGTTGCCAGTGATGCAATCGATGATGGTGAGGCACACTACCTTGAAAACATCCAAATTATGGTCGGATGGGAAAACCACAGCTGGCAAATTGTTCCAGTACTTCGATGTACGCGGTATAAACGACGGGGCGCTTAGTTCGGACCGTAGAGGTTTCAACAACGTAAGGGTGGATACTCGCAGCACACGTATTTATGATAAAAACAATTGTCTATCTCCAAAATAAAAAAGCTAACGTGTACGAAAATCTAAAATTCCCAAAGCGAATTTTCTCATACAAACTTAAATTCAGTTTCAAATAAAACTAGGTTCTAAATATACAAATTAATGGTCCAGTTGAAAGCTTTGCTGGATATAAACTAATTGTTTGGAATGCTGTAATGAATGTACGATGAAAGTTTCAGTGCAAGCCTTGTTTATTCAATTCGTTAGCTTTGAAATAGCCAGCGAATGGTCTGATTTAATATGCTTGAAATATAGAGAGGTTTTTAATATATAAATGTTTAAGTGAATTCTGCGAAATGCACATGTGAAAAACGATCATTCTTGTCATTTTTTTATGGATGAACCGACGAGAGATTGCTTTGGAACTGACTTTACATTTGTTGGTCAAATTGTCCTTTACCCATTCAGCTCTAACGTCGAACCTTATTCAATTTTAAAATATCATTAATTATCATCATTTCCGCCGAAAGAAGACCACTGTTGGATATAGGCCTCAACTATAGGCAAAATTCGCTACAATGAACGGTCCCGTGCGTTACGCATCTATTGGATTCCCATGACCCTCACCAGGTCAAAAGCTCCCACAAGGTGGGACGTAGGTACGTCTTCCGGTGCGCGTTCGCCACTCCAGAACCTTTCGGCCAAATCGAACATCTGTTCTGCGAGTAATGTGCCTGACCAATACCACTTAAGTTTGGCGATTTTTCGGGCTATGTTGGTACTTCTGCGAATATCTTCATTTCTGATGCGATCATGCAAGGAAACTCAAGGCATAGCCCTTTCCATTGTCCTTTGTGTGATTTTAAGCCTTCTGATGAGGCTTGTTTTAAAATAATGAACAGCAAAACAACCCTAAATCTAAACAAAAAGTTTTCTAGCCCACTAAATTATTTTCCATCAACAATTCAATCGAGGTCAGTTTTACTACGAGATTGCGCCTGATTGTGAATAGTTCGTGACTGTACCTCATTAGCGGCCCGAACCGGATTCAGCCGGTTACTGAACAAAGCCTCTCGCGGATACCGCTAGGAAACCTTTCTTCGGCATTCAGCTTCAGCTAACGAGAATCTGACGAATGAATACGCTGACACCCGCTTATTGTGATGTCGGATTAAGTTAAAATTAGAATTTTATGATGATTATGTTTTTAATTTTGAGTTTTATGACACTTTTTTTGTGATACAGTCACAAAAAAAGTGTCATAAAACTCAAAATTACTACTCAACTACTCAAACTTATACCTCTTTTTTTATAAAAAAAAGAGTAACCATGGAGTTTCTTACCGGTTCTTCTCCATAGGAAACGACCAATTTGGAACCGTGCACTAGCTTCTGAGGTTTTATAAGTGCCCATGTAGGCCTATGTGAAATAAAAAACCTTTGACTTTGACTTGACTTGACTTTGATACCAGGACAAAATTATTTTTTGTAACAAAAATAATGCTGAATGAAAAGAACAAAAAGTGTACTAGTTTGGTCATTTTGTAAGTGCAGATGTATGTGAAATATAAATAATTTGAATTTTCACAACTTATCTCAATTGAAACGACTTCAATAATACTTATTTGTACGAAATTTTTGAGAGACACCATACATATGTGGATACTACAAATGCTAAATTCAGTAATTATTTAAAATTTTAAATTCCGAATTTATAAATCGGATTTTGAATTCAGAATTTTAACAATAGATTAGAATAAACTCTATTGTGCAGTAAAACGGTAACATAACTCTTTACTCAAACTTAAGTCTATGGATACAATGGCGGTCTTATCGCTGACGGCAGCTGAAGTCGAGTATTTGTCAAACTCCACTTTAGTCTGGAACTGTCTTGCATTTAAGTAGGGTTTGACATATTCTTATCTTCAAATACTCAATTTAGAAACCGGTATTATTACTGACTAGCTTATGCCAGCGTCTTTGCCCGATTAACTAGACAAAAAAGTCGTTTACTTTTGGTAGGAACTGTATTGATCAAAGTTTAGGATAGTATGGACAATTGATGTAACGAATGTGACAATGAAAATGAATCGTAGTCTTGTATTATTGGCATTACATGATTTGTGACGAAGAATGTAAGAAGATCGCTTATGATACGGTCCGGACTAAGCGTTTCGACTCATCGTTTATACCTCATACGTCAAAGGATTGAAAAAATTCGCCTAATGCGGTCTTCCTGTCCGATTATAATTTAAGTGTCTTCAAAGCTAGAATGAATAGGCTCTAAATAAACTAGTGCGCCTCACCATCAACCATTGCATCGCTGCTTACCATCAGGTGGGATCGAAGTCAAGTTCAAGTTTATATTATCGATTGGGATCCTGACCTCAATCTCCAACTATAGGCTTAGGCTTGTGGACGAGTAACTCGCCGTCCGGCCGTCCGGTAATCGTCCGGACCGAGCCCGAGTTCTTGACGGCGCGTAGTGTCCTACACACGCCTTAAAGAAATGTCAACAAAGTCGTAGGAGCCCAGCAGGGCCGAAGTCTACTGGGGCCATGGGTTGACTTCCGCAAAAGTAACCCGGAGTCCTAAAACGCTAGGCAAAGAAGGAGTAGGTGTGGTTTTAGTCAGTAAAAGTCTGATATGCCCTCCCGCCCCACCCTGGAGCTGGAGAAGTCATTGGATGATGTCCCACCTTGAAAAAAGACTACATTTAAATAATCTATTCTTATAAAATTAATTCAATTTGCGTTTCACTTCGACATTCCCATACATGTTAGCGAAGTCGTGTCGCGATATAAAAACGCGAAGTGTTACGTTCGTTGATTTTGTTTACGTTGCCGTGTGATACAACCGACATGTAATGGTGGCTTGACCTATTAGTGGTGACCCGGTTAAATTATTAAATGTCACTCTAAAAAATTGCTTTAAATGGACCTGTAAGAAAGAAAATATTTTCACCAAACATTATTGTTATTGATCATGGAATAATTTTGATGAAAAATACCAAAGACTTAACAAAATAATGTTAAGACTTTGTCTTTTTTTTATATAATATAATGTCATTAAGCTTATATAGTTTCCATTCATGAGTCTCAGTCATTCTCTGAAAGCAATGAACCTGAAGACACCTCGCGAGCGCAATGTGAGTTGGTAGATGTCATATGTCTTAGAATTTTTAATTCTAGGACTTGCCGATTTACTAACGAGGTTTTACACCAAGCTACTAAATAACACTTAGTAAGGTATAGCATTCCAACAGCAGTTGTCACATTGAATACAAAAAATATTTTGCCTCAGTCATTAGGAACGAGCAACGAAAAGGTAAAAAAATGTCACAATTTTTAAGCAACAGCATTAAACGGCTCTCGGAATTCAAAACATTTTTGTTACTAGCATATTCAGCTCACATTTCTCGCCGTGAAAATGCATTGGAGGAAGTAAGGAAATGTCTGGAAAACGCTGACCCAGATACGGAGGAAGACATTAAAAAAAAACAGTCAACATTTTTCTTCGCGTGCGTAACAGTAGCCGATCTCAATGAGCCTGAACACAGCACAAGAAATCCATTCCTTTTTAAAGTAACTTGTAAGCTTGCGTGATTCACCCACCGCGGAATATAACCTGACCACATTAGACGATAAAAACTTAGCCATTAGAAATAATATACCCTTCACAAACTGTCCCCACTCTAAGTCACGCGTAAAGTTTGTAATACACAACTGAATTATAACAATGCTCAGAGGAAATTGCATGTTACCGAGTTGTTCAAACAGGAAAGTTTTATTACCTGTACTATGGACTCCGGTATTTACAAAGATTCCCAGGTACAAGGAGTTACGAAACTGGTCAGGATAGAATCTTGAAAATGTTGGACGATTTCCTTAAAAGAGTTCCTCGACGAAATACCTATCAACCTTAAAGTAGGGATTTGTGAGTCATAGAATTTAAATAGAATATAGAAAATAGGGATATTTGCCTTATACAAGCTAAAGATTAGGCACTTTAGAAGCGTGATCTCCATTCGTAGCCTCTAGAGTGCTATCTCGTTATGCGAAAGTGTACTGTTATGCCGACATACGTTCCAATACACTTTGAACCAACAACACTGAAATACTAGTGAAGTGCAAAGGAATATCAATGAGCATACGACGACGAAATCAATACGTTATAAAGTACTTCCGAGCGAAGTTCAGAGAACCTGCGAACCTGTGAGAAAATGTGTTATAAAAACAAACCTCAATCAAGTTACGGACAACATTACTGACGTCGTTTCTACACGGTGCGGTTTAATTTATGAAATTGCCACCACAGAATACAAAGCCTAGACAGCACCGGTCACAAGGGACACAAAGGGTGTGTGTTTGGGACCGAAGGAAAACGTCGTGCTAGACGCCAATTGAAAATAAACCCTTTGACATTATTCATTAAGAACAAATTGCTTTGTAAGACTTGTTAAGGTAAGAATGAGGTGCGTCCATGTTAAGCTAGGCTGTTGTCCGGAATTAATTAATGGTTTTATAATATTGGCTCTGGTATCGATGGGAGTTCAAGATCGAATTTTCGTACGTAAGGCAAATGTAAACATAGTGGTTGGAATTGAATAATAGTTGGCAGATGAATCGGGGCTAAAGGCCTTTAATAGCCGTTTTGGCAGCCAAGGTAGTTCAGAGAACGGTAGATATTATAAATTCACTCCGAGGTGCAAATTTGGCAATCTAAGTAACAATAAGGGGTGTAAATATGATTGAGTTCATTGTATCAATTTTGCCACCAATTCCAGTTTGTAATATACTTTTGTTTATCAAGTAAAATTATACTGCAAAAGAACAATAAAGTTAAGACAATGATATAATGTCAAAAATACGTTAAAAGAGTAATTTTAAAGACGAATTGTAATTCCCTCACCTCAATGTTTTTGGTTGAAATTCTCCATTTATCATATTGTGAGTCCAGTGATTGTTGACCTCATTTCCTTTCTTATAAAGGTCGGTTCCTTTACGATTCACAGTTGTAATACTTTAGTATTTTATTCGTCGTTCAGGGTCTGTGTTAAACCGCTTTTGTTCTTTACCAATATAAAGTTAGTCAACGATTTTTTGACCTAGTTTGACGAAAACTGTTTTGGTGTTTTATATTTTGCTAGATTCAATAATAATTTCATGATATTACAAATATTCTTTGCTTTCTGACAGTTTTATGTAGTATATTTCTGAACATACTAAATGTTATCTTAAATTCTTTCTTCGTGATGGTTTTTAATCATAAATAGTAGATCATGAAAAAGTGTTACCTTTTTCATGATCTACGTCTCTCTACTTGGTCATTTCATTGTTAATTTGTAGTTTCGTCGTAAATAAATTCACTATTTGTTTACCTTCCGTTGTTTTCTTTGAAGTGGTGTTATTAATTAATCATATTCATAGACAAAAAAATTACCAATTTCCATTCTTGTCTGTCGTGAAACCGATATTATCGTGTCAACGTATCAAATGTTGATATTAGTATCCACTTTATTTCTATTGAATTCATTTCTATAAATTTTGTGTTTATGGTCTTTCTTAAAAAATAAACTATTAAAATCTTTTTTTTTAAAGCAACGTGATCTAAGAATCCAAAATCCCATTGCAAGGTGTATCTAATTTGAAACCAGTTAAAGCTTTATTGATTTATTCTCAATAAGAAATTCCTTCGTACTCTAAACGTTTTCTTCCCTTAGATCATTTTAAAAACCTTTATACACAAAATATTTTGTAGTTGCTGTCGTGTATTTTCTAGCTAAATTATGGCTTGAGGATCCCATAGCAACCCATTGTACTATATTATTAGAATTCGCACGACTGGTCTAGACAACCTACTGTTACATTAATTATTTATTGAATTCCTAGAACAACATGAAAATTTGGAAGTCAAATGTATTCAAAAATAGGCTTTTAAAGGCCATTTGTAATTCTTGTATTTTTTTTTTCGGTTGGAAAATCATCCATTGACATCCTACGCTCTTGGGTGGAGCGGGAGATAGTGTCAGACTTCTACTGTTTTAAAAACCACTCCTGATTCTTCGTTGCATTTCATACCAGGGCCAAGTCTTCCATTCAGAATCAAACCCTTGGCCCCGTAAGCTTCGACCCTGCTGGGCTCGTACGGTTGCTAACATCTCCTTGAGGCGCGCGTGGAACACTACACGCCGTCGACGACTTGGGCTCGGTCTGAACGGTTACCGGACGATCGCATTGTTCGCCGTCCACGTCCACAAGAATCACATGCAGGTTGCATGTGAATCTTGTATTGGGGTGATGTGATAAATCGTCTAAACAATACAGAACTTAAAATTACTAAAACTTAACTAAATATTAACATCGATTTAGACAAGAAGATAATTCAGACAATAAAGAGCACACTTATAAGGTAGAGGCCAATATTTGAGTGTTTGTAAGTTTTTTACAGCTTCACACTAAAACGGCTGAAAGGATTTCGATGAAATGTGATACTATTTGAGACCATATTCTGGAACACGTATGTCATATGTTTCTTTATATGTATATCGGAAAAAAAAAAATATTATCTACTATCACGTGAAAAAAGCTGCTAGCGGAATCTAGTACAAGTAATATATCATAAGTAATTTAGCAATACAACGATATCTTTGTTCTAGATAAGTCCAGACATCCAGTTGATATGATCAGTTTATCTGCTTATAGAATATGGCCTACTCTTAATAGTGGACAAAGCATTCCAATGTAATTAATGTTCTTTTTTTCACGTTTTTCTTTAAAAAAAAAACTGGACAATTGTGAGTCGGACTTGTAAACTGAGGGTTCCATACAAACTTAACTATAAAATCAATTTAATTCCTGAATTGAGTTTTAAGAAGATTTTTCCGAATCATAAAAAAAGGGTTATTTTTGTGACAACAAATTTACAGTTTTATTGTTTTATGCGAACAAATTCGCGGGCACAATCTAATATGAATATCTTCACCGTATGACCGCCTTTATTATATTATTTATAGAAATTAAGTAACAAAGATGCTTGCCACTTTCTTAACCTTAACCATTTTCCTCCTATTTATGACTAATTTCTGCTAGCGGCTTCGCCCGCGTGGGAGAAGGTTTCGCCTTATAAACTTTAGTCCCCCTTTTCAACCCCTTAGGGGGTGAATTTTGGCAAATCCTCTCTTAGTGCTCGCCTACATCGTAAGGAAACCTTGTGCAAAATACGCTTCTAGTCTCAGTAGTTTTGGCAGTGTATTGATATTTCAGTTTCTCCTTTTACATAATAATATATACATACATTTCCGTCTAGTTAACTCTCTAGTATTACGCTTTGAGCACAGATTTAATTTGACCATGGCAGTATTTATTTAGCTCAACTAATTCCGGCTTGCCCTAATTCTGAGCTACACTGTAGTAGTAAAGTGTGTCTCGAACTTAATCACTTCGGGAACAAAGCAATAGATTACTCTGAAATTACGCAGACCCAAATTACGTCATGGAGGAAGAAGGACAGAATTTATTATCTCAAAGTAATTTATGTTTGACATATAGACACTTATTACATTCTCTTGGAACTTGATCATAGGTCAATGAACGCGTGTTATTATAAATTAAGATTTAAGTAAAACAAAGACGTAGATACTTAAGGGGATGCAGCTCGATATACATTTTCACTGTTTTTCATACAACCGCTCTGACGCGATTATGACCTTATTACACATTTTTCATTAGATAGTTTTGGAAACATGGTATCTTGTGGATATTATCTAGGTTCCTATTGAAATCAATTTATAAACTTGTGTAAAACTAATCCTGTAAAAACCTTCGAAAATCTGCTATATTGCATGGACTTTGACACTTCATAATTTACTCAAAAATTAAAAACAGTCAAAAAAGTATAACAATAGAAGCCTTGCTAATTTAATCAAGATTCTGAATAAATACATTGTTTTTTAAAAAAATGTTAAGGGTTAAAAAAACACATATTTCCTAGAACAAGTTTTATAAAATATTGGAGTAAATCATGAAATCACCGCTAACAGAGTTTTCAGGCGTTTTCTCTCTTTTTACGCGTTGCCTTTTCGTCAAACATCGCGTTGGATTGCTTTAGATGAAGTAACAAGCTTATAAACCATGCTCGATGTTGACGATAGGCAAGTAAAAAAGGACCCTCTTAAGGGAACTTTACAATCTGTTCCTAAATTTTTAACTTATGTTTGAGCGCAATGTATGCGTGTTTATGTGTGTGTCTATCTGTATGTGTATCTGTCTGAGTGTGCGTATCTGTCTGTATGTTTGAGTGTCCATCTCTGTCACCGTAGATCTTAAATGGGTGAACTTTTGGAAGCGGTTTCTTTTTATTTGAAAGCAGGTTAACTATCAATATCAGTTCTTGGAAATGTTCTGTCAAACTTTGCAAAGTCAGTCAACCATATAAATGTTATGGGGATGGGGGGGAGGGGTTAAAAGTAAGAATGAACAACCGAACGTAACCAAATGGGGTATTGAATGAAAGAATATATTACAAAAAGATGTATATTACAAAACTGATATATTAAAATCGTTTTACTGTATAAAAGTTATGGGGTGAAAAAGCATAACACCTATTTCAAATTAAAAAAAAATGGGTAAAGTTTTTAATTTAAGTTTTATAATACAGTCAAATGAAGAGAAAACCAGAACGAGCAATTCTTCATTCTTAAAACTTATGGCTTTTCAAACTCTTAAGACTAATTACGAATTTGAGCATCACTTAACAGAAAGTTTAAAACGTTTCCCGTCATCTGTCGCTTCAGACGTATCGTTGACATTCCCGGACGCAAAGCTTGGTTTGTTACGTATAGGGAAAAATTACAGCAAAGGGACGGGTTGTGATGGACAAGGGGATCTGACAGCGTGGGTCACAGTGTCAACGCCGATTCCTGAACACGTTATTTATTAAAAAAGGTTTTTTTTAATGTAGGAAAATTTGGGGTCCGTGACGAGTTTATTGTGAAAAAGTTTATTTTGTGAAAGGTGTGGTTAGGTGTTAGGTATAGAAAGAGCCGTTTGTAAAAGAATCCAGTATTTAAAATAACAAGGTCAACTAATATTTTGTGAGAAATGTGGATAATATAACATAATATTCTAAAACTTTCACACAACGCCACCTAGTCCTAAACCAAGCAGAGCTTGTAATATGAGTACTAGACAATTAATAAACATACTTATATATTTCTAAATACATACATATTATTGATAAATTACACCCAGACACAGAACAAATGACCGTGTTCATCACACAAACATTTGTCCTGGGTGGGAATCGAAACCACGACCTCCGGTGTAGCAGTCAGGGCCGTTAACTATTAGACCAACAGACCAGTCAATATCAATCTAATATGTATTAAAATTAATCCCTCTTTTGCTTAGTGACGTCATCACGCATGTACAGCTGGATCAATTTTGCTTATTCTGTTTTTGTTGTTTATTGTCAGGAAAAGGTTCTTACGGAATTTAAATTATAAAAAAAGTGCAAAAATTTATTCTACGGTTATATAACCTTTGAGTGTTTGACAGTTCATTGCTATGACAAAACATCGTCTATTGGATCAGTTAAAGCTTCGAATAAATATTATAAAAAATATACTGTCCAAGTTTAACAATACCTATAAAGAATCCCAATTTGTCCTTTCTATTCCGATAACCAAAATATCTGAGACCGATAAGAATGGAAAAATCGCTGAAACAAAAATACACAATATAAAATTGCCCTGATCACACATTCCTCTTCATACATATGGACATATACTGGCATATTTTCGCGATTGAAATCCATAAATTTTGTTGAACAGTACCGCTCGATCTAAAAACGGATTTTATTAGAAGCCAATCCAGCGTTACGTGATTCCATCAGTATGATAGTGGAATATATTTTTTTTCCGTAACCTGAAAAAAAACTGGGTGTGAAAAGCGTTTCGACTGAATGAAATGGGCATGAGTCGGCGATATGCTGGCGACGGACGTACACTCACGCTCAAAATCGTTTTGTTGACAATCCTCGCTTATACATACTTACCTCACAAATGGTTTTTTTTTTTCACTTGTTTCCACGTTTGAAACTTTTGTGCTATTTGAACAGCCTCAGTGCGGGAAAATGCGAGATTTTTTATGAGCGTGGAAGTTGAAATTCTACCGTCTATTTTTTTACGGAAGACAAATAACGTTTCACATTTAGGTACTTATGTGGCTAAAGCGTGCTTTTGCATTTGTAACTTTTGTAAAATTGTCTTTGAGTGAGGCTAAAAAAAAAGAAAAACATTTTAATAATAATAAAATGTCGGTAGCAATTTTTAATTAATATTGATTATTCTGATAACGATAATAATCACTTATCTTAACGTATAAAAAGAAAGTAAGTATAATCGCCGAATGCAATAAGGCCGCCAATTGTACGTTTTTTTTTGTTGTATTACAATTTCAATTCAAAAATTTATAATCTTGGTATGCAATAAAGTATATAAAATTAATAAAGAAGCTTTTTTACAATATAACAGATACAACAAAAAATTTGAAAACTGTACCATAATAACGTTAACTCCAAATAAAAGCTTCCGTTTAAACTACTACCAAATCATAAAGAACATTATTTGGCCCATTTAACCTCCGCTCGCAATATGAGTTAGAGTTGCCAACTTTAAAAGAAAACGTTCAAGAAACACCACAAAACGTTTCAATAGGAACAGGCAACATACATTTATCTTATTGATCGAACTCGTACGGACTATACGTATTTATTCTCGGAATTTATATAAAAAAGTAAATGAGTATAGTAGTAGTAGTCATAGTCATAGTAGTTTATTGGTAGGGGATTCATATAAGTCATATATGAAATATTACGTTACAACCAACCAATTATTAAAAATAAGTCACATTAATTAACAACGGAGAGAGTGGTGGCCGAGTGGTAACGTCCCCGACTTACGAATTGTAGGTCGCGGGTTCAAACCCAGCCAGGCGCATTACTTTGTGTAATTTATTTCATCACCACTGCTCTCAAAACGGTGAAGGAAAACATCGTGAGGAAACCGGCATGTCCTAGAACCAAAAATTCGAAGACATGTGACATCCACCAACCCGCACTGGGCTCGCGTTGTGGATTACGGCCCATTCCCTCTCCTAGAGAGGAGGCCTGAGTCCCAGCAGTGGGAACATTATAAGGCCGACTATGCTATGCTATGCTAATTAACAACGTAATTAAAGATGTCAAACTAATAAAAAAAATACAAAAAAATAATAAGTAAATGTCAATTCATACATAAAAATAATGAAATCAAAACAAAAGTCACGATAAATTACAGTCCCAATTAATATTCATGTCAAAGTTTAGATCATCATAACTTCGTCAAAAAAAATAAAAAGCTTGCTCGATAAGCTATTTTTTAAAACAAGCTTTGAAACTGCGGTGCACTAGAAATAGCTGCAGGCAGTTGATTTTGTATTCAGTGCAAATTACTATTTTATCACTTTTGTTGTTAAGCGTCCAACTGCAGAAGGTTCTGCTTTCGGGAAATCTTCAATTCTATTGATATTCGTAACGTTTAATGCTACACCTAATTTTATTTTACGCAAATTCATTGTAATATGTTTCATATTATTTTTACACTTGGGGACTTAGTCTTCAGTACCCACTCAAGATTAATTTCTTAATTCAATAAAACAACTTTAACTTGACTTTTTCAAAATAAATTAGTTCAGAAATTACTCACAATACTTAAATTAATGTTAATCCTACCGTACCTAAAAGAACAAATATTGAACATTAAATACAACTTCTTTGACCTTGAATTACGTACTTGAGGTCGATAAAACGCCCTAAATAAGTACGGGTGATAATTTATTCAATTTGTGTTCTGACGCTTTTGTTGTACGTATGCTCACTTAATCAATATTGTTTTATCTTTGGAAGTAGACATAAATAAAATCTAAGACTCTTTGTTTAAATTGTAAATGGAAATAGTACGAGTAGTTAAGTTATTGTGTTTTTTTAAAAACGTTGCCTGTATCGTGGATGCGATCACAAACGAAAATTCACATTCACAAGCCACCCAAATCTAAAACAACTATCGTGACACGCAGGGCAGTAGTCAATTGCTCAACCATGCTGTCAAATTATTTACTATGGGAGCAAACCTGAAATCGCGAAAAACAAATCAGCTGCTCCATACATTTTGACGAGTTATGTGAACATAAACGTAGGGAACAGCTGTTTATTTTTCGCGATTTCTGGTTTGGTAAATATTGTTATAATGATAACATAGTAAAAATTGTTTATAATGAGGAGTGCTATGGCCACTCGAAATACTTAAAGTTATTTTTTTAACACCTTATATTGCACTTCTAATATAATCAGCTCGAAATATTTATATTTTCGAAACACGAACTAAGATGACAGAAAACCTTACCCTAGAAACCAGCCAACATTAAATATGCTCTTAACATTCTCACTACGTACAATCTGGAGCGCAAAGCGTGACATCTGCTACGTTTGAACGAATGCCAACATCTGCATCCTGGCGCGTCGCTAATAATCTCCAGCCACTGCAATGATTAAGTTGTTCTGCCAGTCTTTATTGTGAAATATTGTGTACGGAAGCAACGTCTTTTAAAACTGCCAGAACATCTGTTAAAGGAAAAATGCAACTCTTGGTACCTAGATGATTATTATTCGGCTGTTGCCAAAACTTCTTCGCCTCTTTTAATCTTCGTGTAGCTTCATAGATATTTTAAATTTGTTGGTTTTGAAAGTTCTTCAGAAATCACTTTTTCCTTTTCGACTACGATTTAGGTCGAACCATCTCATAATCGATTATCTCCAGAATATTTGTCAGAATTAAGCTCTTCATCGCGCCGTAAGACCTAGTGTTGTTGTCCACAAGGTAGATGGTTAACCTGGTGAGGGTCGCTGAAATCTGGTGGAGGCAAGATGCACAGGAACGGTCGTTTTTTCTACACTTGGGGAGGTCCTACATTGGTCGTCTTTTGGATGAAATGATTATGATTAGTTCTTCGTTTGTTTTGATTTTCTAATTGCCTGTTGTTTCTTTAGACTTAATTTTTTTTACTTATACTTTAAGTTATATAGATTGTCATCATTAATTTTTCAATCAAGTGCCACCTTATTATATCAAGCTCCACATATATCTCCAGTTTTTCAAATTTTTCCGTAAATATGAAGTATATCTGAGTGTACCAGTTGTCGCGATCCAAGCGTGAAGTAACATCTGGCATGTTTGAACGACTGCCAACAGCTGCACCGTTGGCCGTATTAATCCCTACTCCATTTGTGGCTGGAAACTGGACTGGCTTGCGACTTCTATGATTGATTGTATTGTGCCTTGGAATTGACGGCTTTTTAAAGGAATTTAATCTGCAGCTTGTTGATTCTTTTGGCTTTGTGACAAACTACAATATGTCTGAAATAATATAGTAAATACATTGCACTTACATTTATGAAAATAGGTTTTGGCAGGGTTTGCCCGAAATAGGGCTAAGGTATTGTTGTTTAAAGGAGTCACCTTGACCTTAAAACGCAACTGAAAGAACACAGCTGGGTTTTAGACGCTAAAGTCTTACAATCGCTCTCGCTCCAAAAGCAGAGATGTAATTTGACGAAAACAAAAAAAGAATGACCCAAAATTCCCTAATTTAAAAATATAAATTCTGTTTATGTTTATATACATTACTCAAATAAATGAAAAAATACTTCAAATAAGTAATTGAATAATTTTCAAGCCTCGAACAATTTAAAAACGATTTTTTGTCACGAACAATAAGTTAGTTGATTTGCTTGGCACAAAAACGCTGAACACTAATTACTAGACGAGACTAAATGGATTCTAAAACTAATTTTGCGGATTAAGCTTGTTGGCTGATCAGATTACCAGTAACTAGGATAAGTATAAAAACTAACCTTAGAATATAAAACATTGAACAGGGTTAGTTTTAGGACTAATAATTAAACTCATTTAAAGCGGACAGCTAATCAAGGTTCTTTTTCGCAATGGTATCATCATCATTACTTGCCATTATCCCATGTTACTTGTGTTCGATAACACGTTTTTTCTTCCATTCTGTATTATCAATCATCACGCTATCTCTCTCTCTTTTTTAATATACCTCATACAATCCATCCATTTATTCTTGGACGTCTCTCTCCCTCTCCATCCCATCTACATGTATACTTATAACTTTTTTAGTAACATTTGTTTAATTCTTTCTCTTCACATGAACCAGGCCAAACGAATCCCTTTCTAAGTAAGTTACTTTTTACTCATTCTAGTTAAATAAAAAGAGAAATTAAATTTGCATGGAGGTAGCAAAACATGATAAATCATCATCATCTTCCTGCCCTTGTCCCGTGTTATTTGGGGTCGCCGCAACACGTTTTTTTCTCCCACTCTGCCCTGTCACTCGTCATGCTATCACTAACTTCCTTTCCTTTCATATCACTCTTCACACTATCCATCCATCTTTTCTTTGGTCTCCCTCTCCCTCTCCATCCATCTACATGTAAATTCATAACTCTTTTAGTAACATGCGTTTTATCCCTCCTCTTCACATGACCATACCAAGACAAACGATTCCCTTTCAACTTTTCAGTCACTGGCGCCACTTTCAATCTTCCCCTAATAAATATGTGTGAAAATTTTGCGGCTATTGAGCAGACTTCATCTCATTTACTTTTAGCAATTCCTTCAGACACTGACGCTAAAACGATTAGTCATCCCTGGAATAAAACACTACCGTCGCAGGATTACCTTGAATATTCACAGCTTTTAACGCTCAAACGAAGAGCATTTTCTCAGTGCTCTAAATTCCTGAATCCATAAATAGATCATAAATAGAACATCTACAATGCCTTCATTTCCGAGCACTTTATTTCTAGCCCATTCTGTCCCACTCCTGGGCCCGTGATTCTTCTTGTCAGTTCTGTCGGAATCTATCTAGTTCATCGTGACATCTTATTCGTGGTTTGCCGCGACGCCGTCATACTGTTTCAGGGCACCAACTTTGTGCTACTTTGGCCCACAGTTTGTCGGGCATACGGTAGACTTGTCCTGCCCAGTCGCATTTCGGTTGGGCAGCCTTTTGATCAGATTTGATGCAGCCACGTTAACTGTTCTAGTTTTGGAGCGCAATATAGTGTTTCGAAAACTATTTTATGTTTTTTTAAATAAAATAACGAATAATGTTTTTTTACCCAAAGTTAAAAAGAACGACGGTCTCATAAATTCTGTGTAAGGTTAACACGTAAGATTTATATGTGACCACGGGAAGGGTTGGAATTGAAAAGGCACCTGTGCGAAAATCGTTCTACAACCCTTTGTGTGTCGTACTACGTGACAGGTTTGTTTTGGTGTAAATGAGGTTCCGGATTTGATTGAATAATAACCTAGTTTAGTTGTGAATGAACATTATAACATTATTAGAGGTGTGAATGAAGCTACCAATTTTAGGTAGTTATTTTATTTCTAGTCATAATAATTTAGGTCAGCACGACCACAACCGCGTACTGGAAGACGCAGAGTTTGTGAAGGTCGTGGAAATTCGATGCATGTGAGATTCGCAGGATTGGACGTTGTGGCAACAGATTTTGTTTTGTTGAGGATTTGTGAATTATCTAACAGTAGACGTTTTTTGGCTGAAAAGATGATGAATTTAAGACCTGATAATATAATAAAGGTCAAACTTAAATATAACTCAATGCGAAATATTTTATTATTAGTCTGAAGTAACTATATGATAGCTCATTATTCTGCAACAATTTTCCTTATTCGCATTTACCAATACCCACGGGAGGAATTACGCCCATGCCATGAGAAAATAATTATTTTTACCAGCCCAAGAACTCACGTGACTGTCATATAACCGAAATATATAATCCCACATGTATTGTGATACTGGCTACACGTGATACATAATAGGCGCTCCCTTTGTAGAACTGCTTCAAGTATCGGCAAAACTTTGATCGCATGCATCAAAGCTTACCGAATTCTTGCTTGTTATCATAAGCCCTTTACTTTCAGTAATGTTCGTAGGTCCATCAAACCTTATTGACTACTTAAGTTGAAGTATCGTACCTTTTGCTCATTATTGGATTATTTCTCACATGAGCTTGAACATCTTTGGAATGTTATGGAAGCGGAGTTTTCATAAAGTTTTGCATGTGTAAAATACATAAGAGGTACCGGTAAACCTCTTTTGGATAAAATTGGACCATAATGAAACGCTAAATAAAGCTTTCTTTTGTACAATAGTAGGTAATAATCACACTTTAAGAGGGTCCTTTTTTACTCGTCAATATTGAGCATGGTTTAAAAAGCTTGTTACTTCATCTAACGCAATCCAACGCGATGTTTGACGAAAAGGCAACGCAAAAAAAGAAAGATAACGCCTGAAAACTCCGTTAGCAGTCGTAATTTCGTGATTTACAAGAATGTTTTATAAAACTGGTTCAAGGAAATACGTGTTTTTTTTAAACCCCTACTGGGGCCACGGGTAGTGTGAAAGCGAAACCCGGGGCCCTGGGACGAAGGCAACGAAGGAACAGGAGTGGGTTTTTAGTCAGTAAGAGTCTGACACTATCTCCCGCTCCGCCCAAGAGCGGGGATGTCATTAGGATGATTTTCCCACCCAATAAAAATTTTATTTTTATGTTTATGAAAATTAATTTTAACATGATAAAATTCAAAAGAATGTGCACAGCGCTCGGCAAAAGAAAGTACAATGACATTGATACCCACAGAGTGCAGGTACCCACAGATTACCAAATATTTTGAAGAGTACTTTCTTCTTTGAAAAATGTGGTATACTGTGAAGTGCAAACTACATAATGAGGACGAGATTACGAACATAATACCGGATTATAAAGATTTCCGGTAACATATATATGTTAAGACTAAATAGATTACTTCTAGGTTAGGGTGCCGTCGTCGACCACATCAAAATTTATGATTAGTGGTCAAACGCAAGCCGTCACAAAATAGTTTCTATTTTTTATATACAAAATACCCGTGAAATTTTTTTGAGACCAAGAATCGGAACTTAATTTCTTACACATGTGAAAGAACCACCACCCAATGGAATTCTTGTACGAATCCCGTAGATTGAGCTCTACAAATCCAATTAGTGTTAAGCAAAAGTTCCTCGGTAGATTTTGGGGAGCGTCCAACAGTTTCAATTGGTGATTTCCAAACCGGTTTTACGTTGTATCGCTCCATTGCCACTAATTCAACTTGGTGGCGTGAGAGGAAAGACAATCGTTTGGTGATTACTTTCCATTGGCGTTCCTAAAGTCGTTCCTTGAAGTGCGGGTTCAGTTTAGCGATCTTCTAGTTTCGAAATATAATTTTAAGTTGCAAAGTCAGTCAATGTTCTTTGCAGTGTTCAATGTGTTCGTTTAATTTCAAGTTAGGAACTTCTAATGAGAATATGTTGTGAAAAGTATAAGAAATGTTAACAGTTTATTGCCATTGACCAAAAATAAATACTTACGTAAATGTAATTGTGAAAACCAGAAAATAAACTTCTAGATCTGTCAAAAATATAAAAGAAACGAATAAAAAGGAATACACTTATTTCAAAAGGTACATACATTGTTTAAGCAACTTATGTATCCTAAATAGGCTTTTAGAGTTGCTACAAAGAAAAACAAAATTCTTCGAATATCGGAAACCGATATTCTGGAACAACTCTAAGTGTAAAGAAATCAAAACAGTCCGTTCTATCGATAAGGCATTATTGTTTATTGGATCGTAGGACCCATTTTTATCTGTGGCTATATAGATACGACTGGAAACTTCTTTGGTTTTCGAGTGTTCTTTGACTCGAAAAAAGTTATTAAAATTTAAATGCCATCATCTTTTTTTTCAGCTATTAATAAAATTAGATGAAGCTGTTTCATAAGATTTCATTGAAAAAAACAATATCTTCTTAATAATAAACGAAATGATGAACCTTCAAGAGCTAGAACATCGTTGATGTACTTACGTCACATAACTAAGACATCGGTATTTAATAAAATAAAAACATAAGAAGGATGGTATGTGATATTTGCGTACATAATATCGGACATAAAGACTTATAGGAATATTTCTTAGATGAAATATTTATCATATGACAAAACAGCACACATTGTTTATATAGACGTAGGTGTTGTGCGTAATATACACGCTCCTTCAAATATTCCTTTATGTGGTATCAAAGGCATTCCTTCTTAGTGGTCTAGTCACGTATTGCTCTATAGACGTTCTTCATTTATTTAGGTTCTGTAGAAGAAAACGTGGCTTTCTTGTAACGTAAACACATAAATCTAGCCAGTAAATATTTTGGAGTTTTGTTTACCACTTGTAACATTTGATGGTCCTAATCCAAAAAATCCTACGTCTTATTTAAGCGAAGCGGTGGTGGGACTCGGCTCTAATTTCCTTTCGGTTCATCCTATTTCCTATCCTAGCCGAGCGACGCCTTCCACCTCTGAGGTGCATTTGCTCATGTGGAATCAAATACGAACCGCTTAGCTGCCTCACACAGGAACATGTAAACTTTACTTTAGGATAACTCGACCAAAACATATTTCGAATATTTCCTTCAAGAAAATTGGGTCGCGTAGGCTACAAAGTTTACATATTTCACCGAGGTATTCCTTTGCCCCCCGACCACTGGTGTGCACATAAGCCGTCTTATGCCCAAACCAGTGGAACCCGACATCCGCTAACGAAAATCTTTTCTTGTTGCAGTAAAGTGATAAGTGTAACTCAAAGTATATTTTTGATGTAAACTAATTATCAATTTCATTCCGTCGAAGTACAAAGTATACATTTTAAAAAGTGTTAAAAACAGATATTATTAGATTTAGAAAGTGAACATTAAAATAAACAATATGACGTGTTAAACATTCAGTGTGATAAAATGACTTTATTGAGGACTGTCAGTGTCACGAGACTGTTTCTAGTCGAAAGTGTGAACAATAAAACGATATGGGATGACTCATAGTGCAAAATGCTATGTAAAACCCACTGTCCGATCCGAAGATGATGCGCGATATCCACGACAATGCTGGGGCAGGCGCAAGCGGCGGGATGGAGGAAAGCGAGGACGGCGGGAATGGGGTTGCAGAGGTCGATATGGACGACTGCGGCTCCCTCGCGCTTCCTCCCGACCTGCCCCCCTACTCCGGCGATTACATCATCAGCGACTATATGGAACGCCTCGGCACACGTCTCAATATTCTCGAAACAGAACTCAAATACGCCTGGCGAGCGCTCGATCTGCTCAGCCAAGAATATGTCAGGATGTGGGAACGACTCGAGAGATTGGAGACGTTGCTCGCCGATCAACAGGGTGTGATATCAACGTTACTGGATTTTTACACATGCCGAACTGTCAGTGCCAGAGATCCCATCACTCGGTTAGAAGTGATCAGAGAAATATTAGGAAACGGTACTGTCGAAGATGGCATAGAAGAAGGCTTAGATATTGGACGAAGTTCAGTATTATTAGAACATCAAGAGGAGATAATGGAATCTAATGAAGCGTTTTATAAGAGCTTAAATCAAGCTTATCGTGATGACTTAGTTTGCGATGAAACGTCTAGACCACCGTCACAATTAGATATGATTTGGGAAGCTCCGGAAGAACCAGATATAGAAATGATGCCTACAAGCTCTAGACAAATATACAGTTCATCGGACTATAAAGATTACTGCGGATTAAAAGGTGGACCCGTAATTAGCGAAAGAGATTTGGTACATTTGTCTGCTTTAAGTACAATAGACCAAATTACAGTAGATAAATTACATGAATTAGATAGATTGACAACCCAATTACACAAAGATTCCAGAGAGTTAAAAGACTTGAAAACGAGGCTTCTTAGTCCTGAAACAAAACTATCAAAGCACGACAGGGAAATAGAAGCAAAAGCATTGGTTGAGGATGGCAATATAATTAATGAACAACTAAAAAGCGTTTATTCAGGCGGTGATAATTGGGCCATTAACGACATGATGAAAAGCTTTGATGATTTTATGTTGGCGGCACCTAAAGATTCTATCGTAAGAGAGAAATCTCCATCTAGGTTGTCTCTAACTGACAATGTGACAGATAGAGCAATAGATTATTTGCCACCAACTCTATCTCCTCGTCGAAAGTTTGTACCAGAGAGAACTACAACAGAACCTTATACGACTGTTACTGGACGCCTAGCTTATAGTTCGGCTGTAGCTAATGCTGAGATAAATGCAGCTAAAGCATCTAAATCCCCTAGTGCTCTTTCAAGGGAAAGGTTTGAATATAGTTCTCCGTATCAAATAACAGACACTTCCAGGCAAAATTATTTTTCTAACAAAGGCTTATCTCAGCCTTTAAACGAGATATATAAATCAGGTGGTTCAGAACAACTCTCTCCCATGTCAATTCATGAAATATACAATGGACCTAGTACTAATGAATTAAATTATGAAGATAACAGGCTAAGAAAATCTCCAAGTCCTCCGCCACCAGCTCCACCAAATGGAACAGACGGGTTTCCGTCAATTGAAAATAACAACGAATTGGTTGCTCACCAACCAATGTTATCTACAAGTAGCGCTATGCCCCATGATGGTATGCGTTTAAGTCCTAGATCTCCAAAGTCACCTAAAACTTCGCCTAAGCATATAAAAAGAGATTCAGCAAATATTGTAGCTGCAAAATCTGATTCAGGATTATCGTCTATGAGTGGATGGTCAAGTTTAGAAAAAAGTCCAGGTTCACCTAAAACGGGAAGAATTACACATGTAAGTCATGATTCTCATAAAATGAGAGACCCTTCCCCTCAACCAATACAAAGAATGTCGTATGAGATCGAGCCAAAACCATATATAGAGACACTTGTAGATTCTTATCTTTATGAAGGGACAAACTTGAAGAGCGATTACAACTTACGAAAAACAGATGTTATGACAAAAGAAATTAGCTCCAGAGATTTGAGTAAATTGCAAGGAAAAATAAATAGTGATTATATGAAAAGCGATATTCCATCACACATAACAGATCAACTGACTCAAATAAGCAATATTGGGGAATATTATTACAGCAATGAAGCCCCTTCAATATATTCCGTAGCTGGAAATAGGCAACCAATATTCACAACTGTGTATAGTACTCCGAGAGGAATGTTGTCTGAAGATAGGAGTTTTTCCGAATTATTAGATAGAAATGAAATTTCTGAGTCTGTTGCGAGGCCCGCAGTGGATTCTTATCCGCCGGAACCTAGTTATCATGCACAAACTGTAGTGATGTCGGCGGCAAATGTGAACAAACGACCCTTGACAAGGGCTAATACGATGGGTGCAAATGATCCACACTTTTATCAAAATGGATATAAAGGACATCGCACTGGATATCCACCCGGTAATCTCACTGATGCTCTCTCTTATTACCCAACATCAACTAGGTATGATTCACCTAAAATAACGTCTTTAGAAGATCAAATCTCATGGCAAGGTGGCAGTAGATCTCCGACCAGTTCAATGGAAACATCGAGCTTAAAATCACACTCTTTGAGTATAACTGAAAGAAAACAATTTCAAAATCAATTACAACAAGAATATTTTAAACAACAACAATACGATCAACGAAATGGTAATGCAATGTATGAAAACCAAGGCTTCGATAAACAAGCTGCACCAGAACATAATAAAACAAGAAAAGAGCAGTATGTTGAGTCAAGTGGTATACTTGTTTCTGAGTCAGGCTATTTATCGATATCCAACAACTATAAAGGCAAAGCTCAAGATAAACAGCCCAAAAAACCAAAGCGGACTTCATCACTAAAGTCCGCTATGTCATCGATGAGTCACTGGCTCCCAGATTTGCATTTGCCTAAAAAACACAGATCCCACTCATTACCTTCAGGTGTTGATACAGTGGAACCGCAACAGCAAGAAAAATCATTAAAAGAAAGAATTTTATCTGCTCAGAGGAGGAAAAAGAAATATCATTTGGTAGCCTCAATGTCTGGTTTGTTACAAAAAGCAAGACGAAAGCAGCAGGCCAGTCACCAATCACTCTCTGACCCAGAGACATCAGAAACTGAGTGGTCTGGCGGTCGATCTAGTGCTCAGTCAGAGGATAGTGATAGTGTATTTTCAGACTCTACACATGAAGGTAGTATGTTCCCTAAAGTAGCACCTAAACCTAAGAGAAAGGTTAATAATCAAGAAATCGTAGAACAACAACAGATGATACAAGAACGAATACAAGAGCAAGGAATAGAATTTCGTGACGATGACACTGAATGTATCATAGAAGAACCTGAAAAATTAACAGCAACCCCTAATGTTATACCAAGAGATAAAAGTGATGACATTGACTTTCATTTTGCACGTGTTAGTCAAATGAAGAAAGATAACATACCAAAGTTAGAAAAATTGGACATTGACACCGATATATCTAATGTCGACTTATTTGAAGAAGATGAAAAAGAAGATAACCAATCTCCTGGCTCACTTTTTGCAACTATAGGGGACGTGAAAAAATCATCAAATGTTTCTGATGAAGGATTAAGTGAAAGTAACAAATCATACAGTGGAAGCTCACAAGAATTTGCCGTTTCGAGAGCTTTAGGTAAATATCGTCTGCGTAAATCAACGTCAGTGTCAGATGAAAACATAAACGATATTTCTCCTCCGAAAGGGGAGGGGGAACAACATGAAGAAGTAAGCGAGGAATTCGTGAATCAAAAAAAAGAAAAGAGGAGTCGTAAAACAAGTCCACCTGAAGTGGTAAATAACACATTAACACTAAATGAAGACGCTAATAATTTACCAGAAAGGAGTCCATCCATACAAAGTACTCGAGGTCTACCAAACAAGTTTCAACCCCGACATCAGCAAAGTTTGGAAATACCAAATAAACATGACGATGACGACAGTAGGAGCACTCATTCCTGGAGGAGTGGCTCTCGAGTATCCTCGAGGCGACAGAGCACTGAAGACAGTATTGATTCTGACGATGAATGGTATTGCTATGAACTGAGGAAATTAGAACAAATGGAACATCAGTCTCAAATAGAGGCTGAGCGGCAACTAACCGTGCCTGAAGTTCCCGAAATTGAAGAAACAGACGAAGACTCGAGTGAATATCTTAAAGAAAAAATGTCATTTGTTCTTAGGGAACTTAAACTAAAGACAGCAACAACTAAACAAAAATATGACGAGTCACCTATTAAAGATACTTGGAAAGATGTAACAACTTTCCCAGTAATTGAAGAAACAGTAGACGATATTCAAGGCGGCGAATCCGATGATGACAAGTCATTTGAGGAATCTGGTTCAGGAGAAACTTCTGGACCCGATAGTCCAGTTCAAAGTGGTGACGAACTGGATGATGACTACGATATGCCACAAATTCATCAAGATTCTCTTCCTCTCGAAGAGCCTCCACCACAGCAGGATGCTCCTGTTGGGAGCAAATGGAAGCTCCTAAAAGCATTGAAAGATCGAAAAGCCGAAGAAAAAACGTCTGAGACGCCAGCAGCTACAACGCCGCTCGCAGAAAAGGACAAAGTCAGCGCAGGTGTAAGTTATCTTATGCAAAAGTTTCATGAAATTAGAGTTAAGAGTTAAATATAAGCTGTTTAGACATATTTTATAAGCTGCAGGTTACTTCCATGGTTATTTGAAATAATACTAATAGTTAGACTGATATACTCAAGCCATTGCTAACATTACTAACCCGCTTTACAAATTTAATACAAATGAAGTTACTCGTTATATTACATACCTATAATATAGATTAGCAAGTAGGACGTGTAATTGTTATTTATAGTCGTCCATTTTAAACATATTTTAGTAAAACATTACACAAGAAACTATACTTCGATTTCCCCGAAAGCAGGGATCTGTTATAATATTTAATTTTGATGTTATTTTAGGTAGTTTTGACCTAAAAACTAACTGCGGTTGTGAGAAACATTTCAACCAGTTTCTTTTTCTCCATGTGCTGCTAAATATGTATTTGAATGCATAGAATAGGGTGCTCGTATATACAATATAATACTTATATGATATTTACTTACTATTGACGCTCTTTCTATTTAATTGAGGCAATAATTAGATATAACCAACGCAATAGGGTACTAAGAACTTTCTATATGTATTAAAGGATTTTTACATAAAGCTTAAGATGATATTCAACCAAACAATTATAAGATTTTTAATAAAGGTTTGCTTGACGATATTTATACTTTGAAAAATGATAATCTTAACATACAATTATAATATACTCAGTATTATAAATATGTGTTTGTTGCTTGATAGATATTGTTTGATAATGTTAGTGTTATATTAATGAATTTGCTGTCTATAATTAAATTCATACATGTATCGGCTTGGGGAGCATTTTGTCGTACAAAATTCATTCACGATCATATCATCTCATATCAGGAGAAAGATGTTCCTTTTATTTATAGAGAATCGTAATAGGTAACATTTCTCAGTCATAAAAACATATTCACTACTTATTAGTATGAGTACTAACTCAAAATGAAAAGCAATATAAACACTCGACTACGGTTTAGATAATTAGAATTTACCAGAAAACTTTATTTACAACATAATAATATATCTCAAACGATAGATATAATTAAACACATCATATAATTATATATTTTATGAAGCAAGAACAGTGTAAAAGGTCCACATAAATAAACATATTTACAATAGATGGCCTTATCCAGATAAGTTACTTTCTCTATCAGGCAATCTGCCTTTGATCCCAAAATCAAAGGAGGACGTCGCAAAATATTGATTTCATATTCTCCTTCATCTTGAATCTTCGAACCGAAGAACATTATGATTTAATTTTGGTACGTGCTGGTGCCAATGACAAAGTTTAAACATATCTTATTATCATTAATGAAATTACTGACATATATTATTCGACTATATATTTAGCCGTAGTCGAGTTAAATGATGATTTCTTCCAAAAAACCAATAGTTACTAGTTTATATCCTATTTTTGAAGACGTTTCATTACCATTGTTACTTGTTCAAAATGTTTCAATCGAGTGATTTATATAAATAATCATATTAGGATTACTATTATTACATATACATCGTAACGTATTTACTAGATGTCACACTGCTTAGGTATTCGTATAGCTATTTACACTTACATAAAAATATAGCTGGCACTTTATGTAATAAACATATTTAGCGGAAGGATTTAGATGTTGAATGATATTGCGTAGAATTATGATAATTATAATTATTATGGGCATAATAGATAATTTTTTAGCGAAATTTTTTAATTAATAATTTTGCAGATTTTTCTGTCTTACCTTGTATTAAATTGGGACAATGTTATTTATAGCTTCAAAGAATTATTTGGTCCGAATATTTAATTCTTACTCCAATACATTCAGTGGTTCAAGATATCATTAGAGTCATAAACTGCCCAAGCATTATTACTATTGTTAATTATACGATTAACTATTTTTTATCTTATGGTTAATTCTCCATGTAAGTTATTTTATAATAAGTGTTGAAAATGTTCAGTTAAGTTTCTATGACAAATCTCTTGACAGTTTGACATAGGTACATGTTTTGTACCATTATAAAACGTAATAATGACTCACTAATATTTTGGTATATCCAAATATCTACAACAAAATTAATAGTCTAGCAACGATGGTTAAATTCTTAATGGTCAGTTTTTTTTAGTTCATAAGGACTTTAAAACTGGCCCATGGGAAAATCATTTCACCTACTCGATCTAGAGGCGATTTTTTGTCTAAAGAATATAAAATGCGTTCATTTATCGTGACTTGATCATTTGTCATAGAAAATTAATTATAATGGTTATTATTGTATTGTTAATATTTTTTTAATAAATAAATGTTAGCTTTTTATTTTCGTTTTTATTTTGTTTTTTTAATTGTTTTTTTTTTTTTTTTTAGAATGGCTCCGCTGGCTTCAACGAGCAACGAGGAAATGGGTATGTGAACTGACAATATTAAATTAATAAAGAAGATTTCTTGAAACTTAGAAATGAACTGCAATACCGTATTATGTTTATAACGTTCCTTAAATTATAGGTGTAATTTTTGGGTGTGAGAAACTCATTATTTATTAATCTATTTTACTTTCATAAAAAACTCAAACAATGTCGAAGCACATTTGTTTAAGGCAAGGTACGTAGACTTTCTTCAAACTAATAAAATATAACCAAACTATTTTCATAGGCCGCCAGGAAATGAAAACCCGTTCTACAGTAACATTGACAGCATGCCGGACATCAGGCCTAGAAGGAAATCGATCCCTCTTGTCTCAGAACTTGTAAGTACCGTTTAAAATTATTCAACGTCGACATAAATCTATCTCTATTATTACAAATCCGATGGAAGTAAGCTATCTTTCTCTCAGGCCGGTTTCAATTCGCTATCTTGGAATTGACTTGAAGCTATTATAAAAGGGTTATATTGGCATATTAAGCCTTTCTCTGTACCCAGGGTTATGGAAGGTAGATATTTGAAACTGGTCGTAAATGTTTACAGCTCGCATCGACGTATGCTTCCTGAAGCTTAGTAATATTAGGCGCGTAATATATGTTTTCTTCTACACGGATAATTTCCATATTATGTGTTTTGAACAATTTATGGGGAGGCCGTTAAATAAAATTGCATCGTTCTCGTTGTATTTTCTATCTTGCATAATTTAAATTTTCCTTAAAATAAATCATAAAATGTGACGTGTACGTTGAAATATGAGATTTATTCACGTTTCGAGAAAATAAACTTAGTTTTATACAAAATTTCACTCCCTATTTGTTGTTCAAATTAAAAAAAGGCCTATTTGATCCCTTCTCTCTTCATTGATGTCTCAATGTTACCTGTATTGTGTTTTTCCTTCTGATCTTTACTACTTAGATGGCCTTTAACCTATTCTTAGATACCAACCCAACCCTTATTGTAACGTGTTAAAAATATATTAGGGGTCACCGGAGCAAAAACTACAGTAGCGGAACCATAGTCACCGTATGAAAGACTCTTATTCCTGATAAAAATTAATAATATCATTGCATTTTACCCCCTTACCACGGACCTGCAGGTTCTCAAGGTATTTCTATCCCAATAACACTTCTTTTCTATGCATGCAGTTCTGATCGAAGGTGGAAATGCTAAATTTTGATCTGCAACCTTGAGTCAATATTTTTCTTTTCCACCCACCGTACATAGTGTGCTTGCATTGAAATTTGATTTAATTTTATTTAGCCTGTGCATGTTTCTGCTTTAGATAATTTTTCAGATGTTGGTTAAGTATAAAAGGTAAAGCTACATAATTTTGTTGTACATTCAACGATTGCATAACACTATCACAGCATACATAACCGAATAATAAAAATGAAAATTTATTTCCATACTGGGAATATGCACGTGCTTGCCGATTTCGTTTTCATTGCGAAGCTTTAATATCACAGCAAATATTATTTTTGCGACTGAAAAGTCTTTTTCATCACAACATCAATTCACATGATCCCTCAAATGTAATACTGTTTCAATGTTGTACCGACTCACATACACACATTTTTACTTTACACGCACTTACAATTAATTTTTTGTATAATGAAACAAATTTTTCATCGCTATAAGAACTACTAAAATTTTCGAAATGGTAGATAAAGTTTAATTAAAAAACATGCCTAAAAACAGCTTCTTTCAAAGCATGAGTAGCTTCAACATGCAACATCAAAAGATTTAAAAAGTCTCTAAATTTCTAGAGAAAAATTAGTAAATTTTTCAAAATTGTAGTTAGGTAGGTAGGCAATTCAAAGCTTGATTAGAAATAGCAGACACAAAACTCAGTGCCTTTACATACTGAGGATGGAGTGAGATGTTTATGCCCTTTGCTCATATATGCTCCGCTGTTTAGACAATGGCTGCTACGAAGAGGAATGCAGGTTTGACGTCAGCTGTGCATCGAGCAACATTGAACGACGAAGAGCTGGTGAGTTCAAATTACTTACTAAAATATTTTCCAAAAGCTGCGCCTAACTTACGAAATTCTTCTAAGAATAAAATTTCAGCAAACTATTTCTGAGTTAAAAAGTGTGTTCCAGAAAATGCATGTGTACAAGAAGACCTTACAAGCGCTCATCTATCCGATCTCATCAACTACACCACACAACTTCGTTCTGTGGACAGCCACATCACCCACGTACTGTTACGAATGCGAAGGGCTTCTTTGGGGCATTGCCAGGCAAGGTGTCAGGTGCACTGAATGTGGTGTGAAGTGTCACGAAAAGTGCAAGGATTTGCTCAATGCTGACTGTCTTCAGAGTAAGTGGAGCCCTATGGTGGTGAACGGGTATTTTATTTGTAATTTAAGTAAAAGGGATTTGTTTCATTATCTCACAAAGCAATAAATTTACTTATTCTACACAATTTTATTAGTTTTTAGGTATAAACCACCGTAAAAAAAATGGAACGAATTCCTATAATTTCAATGTTGTTTCCCCTGATTCAGTGTTAGCAAGTAAGAGAATATTGGTTTAGTTTTTGCTTGATGATAAAAAAAAATAGAAACCCTTATATTGCCAAACAATAATTCTCCTACTTTCCGATCACAAATATATTAAAAATTCAATGTACAGTTTTTAATCACAAATTCATCGATTACTAAAATCTTGTGATTAAAAAATCTAATCTTTATCTTAAAGAGCGTCACTTCAGAGTTAGCTTTATGAACGTTCGAGAAGCGCGAAATGTTTAGGCTTTTAGAGTTGGCTGGGAAGCGCAGTTCCCTCCTTATTAAACTCAAGTGAGTCAAGAAGCACTTGACAGGTCACTCGTTGTAGACAAGATCTTTGGATACACAACGTCGCAGTAGAAAATCAATATTTAATGCACAGTCTCTAAGGAACATTGTACTTAAAGCGCTTGAAACTGAGCACGATTCAGCGAAAGCGTAGATCGGTCCGCTTTATGTAATTTAATTATTTATTTACGTAATATTGAAGCATTCGTCTTCTATTAAGTTGGTTCAGATTTCGAGGTTTTTGAAGATTTTAAATGTACTGATTTATTTTTATTAAATCGCGAATTCTTTGTTATCCAAAAACGGTAGCACGATTTGGGTTTTTAAATTGTATTAGTGTTCAGATTACGACTAAAAGTGATAAAATTAAAAGATTCTGTGATGGAAATTGAAATCGGGGTGTGCAAGGTTGTTACATAAGTCGGACGGGGGAGTTAGTCCACAACTCTCTCACACAAAGAGAGTTTCAATGGCACTTAATGGAGAGCAAGTCTTGTCGACAGTTATGACCTTTGTGCTCGCACTTTGATCAAGCCTATACTATATATATTATAATGGGGACTCATACATTTATCATCCTGAAGACGAGTTATCTATTGAAATCAGTTTCGTAAATTATGGGCATTGTTTGCTATATGTCAGTTTGTCTTCCAACGTTTGAAGGTTTAGTAAATGCTTCCAGTTCTTGATTATTGTCATATTTAAAAGTATCATGAAATGCCGCTCTTTTATGTCTAAATGTTAATATAAGTATACTAGATGTTTATTTAATATGTTAGATTCCGCTCTCTAGGTGATGTCTGTGTTAAAGGTAATAAATGGTATTAAAATCCAGAATGTCGTTGTAGTAAAATTTACTGCCATTAATAGTTCAATTGATATGCATGTGTTAAAATTTTTGCATGTATCGATCACTTTTACATCAGTGATCAAACATTCTTCACGTTCGAGAACACGGCTAGGACCATTCGTAGAAAGACACAAATAGCGACATCACGAGGATTCACGCAATCATAGGAATAATTAAATACATTTCTTTATAATTTTTATCGTTGTTGTAATTCTGTTTCTGTGGTGTTTATTTATCTCCTTTATTCTTCATGTTAACTCTGACCTCATATAATAAAAACAGCATGATGTGTTTACCCTTCCTAATTGATGATTTGCCCATTGCTTTATCGGTGTGCATGGCTATCGGTGAGATACACAGATAATATTATATTCCAAATTTCATTATTCGCATAAGATTCGGTTCTAGATTGACATTGCACGATCATGTAGGCGAGCAGTCGTTAGGTATATCGCGTTCTATCGACAAATTGTTTATTAACAAATTAGAGATCATCGACTGCACGCCATGTTCATTCTTAGTCTACACTTTGAAATTAAAATTTGATATCATAAAATTTTATAATTTTAATTTAAGATCATTAATTATATTTTCACTTTGATTTTAGTATTCTTAATTCAATTTAATTTAAGATATTGGAATGGTTATATCTTATTTGCTGACGTAAGTATATTAATTATATTTTCATTTTTTTTTATTGTTTTGTCATTTATTTCTTTCTGTAGGTATTTTGTGCTGTGTATTGAATACATAATTTTGATATTCAATGTTTTCGAAGTGTGGACTTGTAGCTCACGTAGATAGGGTCCCGGTCCTGTCATCCGTTAGTTACTTTCGGGTTGCCCCGCCCAGCGCCGAAACTTGTTAAAGCCCTATTAAACTAAATTACTTGTGTTATGTACTGTTCGTTACCCTACTTTACATTTTACACTATTTTACACACCGTTTTTCTTACAAATCGGTTAGAAGCTTCACGAACACGAACGCCCAAACAAATCCGACAAATGCAACGTGTTGTTACGATGTGCCTGTTAGCAATGTGTGCACGCAATCCAGTGTCTGTCCACTTCGATATTATATGTGGTCCTTTAGTTTATTTATTTTACATATTTTGATTTATAGAGTTCCAAGTTTCTGTATTAATTTTACTATCTTTATGTTTTCACTTCTATCCCTGAAGATGTTCAGCGCTTTAAATGATTAAAGTATCGATTTGTATATAAATTAATGTTGCCAGTTCCGTTTAAAAATATGGTAAATGGACGAACAAACAATACTGATACATACAAATAATACAGAGGGTGTTTTAGTAAGCGATGCAGTTCTAACGCCTTTTGGAGATTCTTGGCAGCTTGTTAGTACCTACTGTGATGCCCTACCTACCCATAACATTAACAAGCTGCCAATAATAATCCCTGAAAAAATTTTCAAAGCGTTGAACTGTGTTGAGTTTTGTTTACCAGGCGCCGTGCTCAGATCCGCTCCGGCCGGCGCCGCTCGACGTCGATGACCTGATCAGATCTGACATACATAAACTTTGTTAAATTTACATATCGAAGTTGGAGTCTTGTCAGGTTGAGGCCAAGAGTGGTCGTAGCGGGTGTGGGCGCGGGGCGGGGGGCCGTCCCGGCGCATCCCGCGACTTACAAGAACTATGTTGGCACCGCCTGATCAGTGTGTTTCGCAGGGGCGGCCGAAAAATCATCTAAACATGGAGCCGAAGATAAAGCTAATTCCATCATCACAGCTATGAAGGAAAGAATGAAACAACGCGAACGAGACAAACCCGAAATTTTCGAACTGATCAGGTAATGATACTTCCAATTTTGAGAAACGATAATGTTTAAAATTCCAAACTTTGTTCGGCGATTTGCTTTAAATGGGTCGGATTCAGGTATACGATTTTATATTTACCTCAACAATAATAAACCTAATCACCATTTTGCCTAGTATCACTTAGTTGAAATAATATAATCACATAAACTTGCAATAGCTAAACTGCACATATATACCACTCCTTGAAATCCATTTTATATAACAGAGAATCACTTGTAACAGAGCTGTTTCTGATGATGTCGTGAAAAGTAACATTGAATATCATATAAAATGTCGTTGAGTAAATTGAAAATATCAGAAAGCAATCGCTGACACGAGTGTGTATGTGACAGACGCGTGTTCAGCATCGAAGGGGAACCTCACGCGGCGCACATGAGCACAGTGAAGCAATCCGTCCTCGATGGTACATCGAAATGGAGCGCGAAGATCGCCATCACAGGTTCGATTGACGTATAGTGTTTGCACTAAATGTTCTCTTCTAGGATCTAGGTACCAGCCGAGGCGAAAACATCGAAAGGCATAAAAACACAATACAAACACAACACTAAATTGTATTCAATCTTTCGTTTCATGTGGCGGCCAGGCGGACTTTTAACGTCGACCCAGACACTCACATTGACAGTCTAGAACAGGCCAAGCAAGTCACTATAGAAGGAACATCAAAGTGGTCTTGCAAGATCGCGATTACAGGTTTGCGGTGGTCTTTTGCGGCTACGAACCGCACGCTCGCAATTTTGATACTATTAGACAGACTCTTCGCCTGAAATCTCTTTTCCCTTGTTTTTGATATCTGCTTCAAATTATGATTTTCGTATCATTATGAAAATAGTGTAATAGCGTTGTAAAGTAAGACAGTAAAATGCTACGTTGAAAAAAAGTAAATGCTTAAGTAACTGTTAGCCGCAGCTTCAGCAGATATCAAAAAAGAAATCTATTGCATAATCTATACTTCAAATATTTACCCGAAAAATCACGGTCGTTAATGCACCGCTCTTATCACTTCCATCGATAAAACGTAGCTTGATTTAATCATTAAAACACTAAGGAAATTCCACGAATCTAAAACACATCACCATAACTCTGATGGTAAAACAAATTCAATTATTCTTGTCACGCACACAAATTTTATACTCCCTGTACACTGAAACGACACGATTCAAACCACGTTCATTTATAATTATTGCAAAACCACAACTCGGCAGCACGTCTGCTAAATTGACACAAATTGCATGAGAGTCACAAATTAACAATAAATGTTACAATTATGAGTGGATTGTCAAAGCTCGTTGACTGTAACATGAATGGCGTTAGGTCTTCACATCACGAACATTAATCTGTTTAATTTTCAGTGCGAGGATGATAGAAACTTATATTTCAGTAGTCGTTTGTAAGTGAATGAAATTTTAGAAGGAATTATAGCATGCCGAATGAAGGACCCCAATTATCCCGAAATTTCTACCTTTCTACTGATACTGCCAATAACTTTTCGATTCGTGAAAATTCCAATGCCATTAGACTTGATTCCCGCGCATATCTTTACACTTCTTCTTTGAAACTTTCTTCTTGGTCGAAGTTAGCATTAGAAGTTGCGATAATGTAGGCGCTATGTTCAATTTGTTTTAGAAATCGAATTTGGGCATAGATAAAAAAGTTTGGTAGTTTGAAGCTAGTGTCTTCTTCTTTGACCCCGACCTGTTCTGATTACACGAAACCCTGTTTATAGATTTTCAAGAAATTCTAGCACAGAATGCCTAATTTGGTAAGTAAGATAGCAGATGGCTTGGTAAGGTTATCTTTAGTATAAGTTGAGGCTAGCTTTAACTGCTAATAATGCTTCGTGGCGAAGAATCTGAGCGTAATGTAAAATTAGTACATTGCATAGTGTAATATTTCATGAAAACATGTTTATATATGTAGTTATAAAACAGCCATTAATATAAATGTGCTTATATTACTTTCGAAACATTAATCAGATAAAATATCTACGTTCACTGGAATTTATTCAACCGTGGTGGAAGGTTCTGAAATAGTTTGTTATATGATTTATACTAAACACAGATACCCTTTGAAGCAGTTTCTCGAAAGAAAATTTCTGTAAAAAATCTACATTTTGAGAGAATATCGTCTATATAAAAGCCAGCTGAAATAATTATAAGCTTTTTATTACAATAATTGTATTTTCTTTATAAAATGACTATTAAATACTAAATTGGCCCCTTCGTGGGCAGTTATTTGTGCTCAAGGCCTCATCGCGAAAGATAAGAGTGGAACTTCAGACCCCTACGTTACCGTCCAAGTGAGCAAAGTGAAGAAGAGAACAAGAACTATGCCTCAGGAATTGAACCCCGTGTGGAATGAGAAGTTTTACTTGTGAGTATTAAAATAAAAACTTTTATTTTGAAATCAATATACTTTTTGTACTTAGCATTTGGCGGGAACGCTAAAAGAAAATTCATTTATCTAAGTCTGCAGCTGGGCAAGGGTAGTAATTGCTTTTTAATATAAAATGTCATTGGGACTGATTAGAATAACGATGTTATACATTTCAATTTAAAAAACCGGGCAAGTGCGAGTCGGACTCGCGCATTGAGGGTTCCCTACAAAGTGACCTTATAAAACAGTCCAATTTTATAATTGATTTTTGCAAATCGCAAAAAAATATTTTTTCTATGCCTAACTACAAATTTACAGTTTTCATATGTTTTCCTATATTTGTGTCATAAGATCTTGCTTCATGCCAAATTTCAGGATTCTAGATCAACGGGAAGTATCCTTTGAATTTTGATTTCTTGAGAGTGTCAAAATATACGTTTTTGCGACATAAACGGCCGTATTTTGAGAGAAGTCATTGGATGAATTCCACCATTAAAAAAGAACTCAGTGTGGGAGTTAAAATTAATGTAGATAATGGATCTATGGTATACGTTTGTGTGTCGATGTCTGTCGTGCCGAGATAAAACACAAATTACCATTTTTTGATTTTTAATTTGTTTTTTGTATAAGCACTGATAACCGTTTTGTTTCAGTGAATGTCACAATTCGTCTGATCGTATCAAAGTGAGAGTTTGGGATGAAGACAACGATTTGAAATCAAAACTGCGCCAGAAACTAACGAGAGAATCTGACGATTTCCTGGGCCAGACAATTATCGAGGTAAAAGAGTTTTTGATCGAGGTTTTTTTTTTACTCTTTATGGGCTCGCGCCTTACCTACTATCTCGCCTGACGGAAAGCGATAATATGGTCGAAGATAAAGCACGCTTTTCTAGAAGTAACCTATTCACTCTGGGTTAAAAATCCCCAAGTTGTAGCTATCAGGAAACATAAACTCCGGCAGGCAACAATTCCATTCCTTAACTGTACGCACAATGAATATATTCCCCAAATGTTTTGTGCGCAAGGGTGAAATGTCCACCATGTACGATCGTCATCTGCTCATTTTATAAGGGCCGCATTCGAGTCATCGATGGCTCATAGTGTTCCAGGCACGCCTCAAAGAAATGTCAGCAAACCGTGGACGCCCAGCAGGGACGATGCTTGCTATAGCCATGAGCTTGGTTCTGAAAAGGATATAAAGAAAGAAAACATGTTTATTCTGCCTAAATAGACGCACAATTCATACACACACACACACTCATACACACAGACATACAACCACATACACATAGACTCATATATTCATAGACTTGTCAACTGGAGGAACATAATTGTGGTGTGTGTACTTTTATTGACTAAAAAGTAAAAGTCAGACACACCCTTCCACTCCACCCTAGAGTAGGAGAAGTTATAAGATGTTGATTCATTGTCAAAAAGCAAAGATAACATAAGTAATCTAGAAACATTAATTCATTCCAGTTTCGTCATATTCTTGACAAGTGAACTATGATGAAAAGCCCACACCGAACCGAGTCTCTTAAGTAATAAATATTTATTAGGTGGAATCATTTGGTGGCACGAGTATTCTATCCCTTGTGGCAGTATTGATGTTTGTTTATATTACTTCTTTGATCTTTTTAGGTATAGTAACAATATCTAAACTTAGTTGTTATACATAGCAAACTGTAAATAAAACATTTACATTATCTAAATATCACTGGATATGTTTGTCATATGCCCAAAAACAGGTGGGCCAAAATAGTATAAAGTCGGTGCCGTGAAACAGTGAGACGGGGTCGCGGCAGACCACGAAGGAGTAAGATGAACTATACATATGTTGCCACAACTGGAATAAAGAAGATGGAAGGAGTAGAGGAAGGCTTTTGCCTAGGAGTGGGAGAAGCTAACAAAAAAAATTACCACAGGATCAGTTTTTGAACCTGTCCAAATTTAATATTTTGTTGTAAAAAGAAATAAATTTATCATAGAATTATGTTTATAGGTACGGACCTTGTCAGGTGAAATGGACGTCTGGTACAACCTGGAGAAAAGAACAGATAAGTCAGCAGTATCCGGAGCCATCAGACTGCACATCAACGTGGAGATCAAAGGCGAGGAGAAAGTGGCGCCGTATCATGTCCAAGTCAGTAAAAGCTTTTTTTTAAATCTGTTTCCAGAAACTGCGTTTTTTAATAAATATTACAGATTTTTTACAGACACTAAAACAATAAACTTTGGTATTTGGGACAACAAAGTTTTTTTACCGTCTTAAAGATTGAATAAAAACTCTTTCAACTTTTGCGGCTTCCAACGTTTTCAATGTCTACGGTATTATGAACAGTTAATTCCATGAAATTGCTAATACTCAGCCAGGGGTCTTGAAAGGGTGATGACCGGGGTCAGAAATGTAGTTTATAGTTGGTTTCACCTTTGCTTGCGTTTCATAAACAATGTTTTCCAATTCGCAAGTCAACAGGTTGCTCAGGGCATTGGCACCATTCCTCTTGGCCTACAGCCAGCGGTGTCGGTAATTACTTGTTATTTAACGCAACTACTGAACTTGACAAACAGAATTGGATATTGTTTCGTAATGATTTGTTGACCTCCTCTGACAGCCAATATTGGTAACAGAATTTGTTTAAAGCGAAAAATCTGTTTGTATTTTATATCAACAATAATAATTTCGCCGTTTTGTTAATATAAAAGTAGCACTGCCTACGAAAGACCGAATAAATCTTTTTTATTTGCCAAGCATTTGTGCTTTAAAGGCGAAAATGTACATTTATTGCCAATTACATTCGTACACGAAAATGAGTTTGTTATACTTGACTTGTGTAGATTTTTTGTCGAATTTTCTCTAGCGTACAGTTTTATTTGATTTTTGTCATTGTCTGTAGTTATTTCCTCAAAATATGAAGTTACATTTATTAAATGCAGCAGAGCAATGGTGGCCGAGTGAAGGAAAACATCATGCCGGTTTGGCATATTCTAGAACCAAAAAATTCGAAGACATGTGACATCTACCAACCCCCACTGGGCCCGCGTGGTGGATTACGGCCCATTCCCTCTAATAAAGAGGAGGTCTGAGTCCCAGCAGTGGGAACATTATAATGCCGACTATATTAAATGCAATGAGTCGTTCTACAAAGAATTAAAATAAAATTTCAAAATAAATTGTAACAACCATAAAAAAGTTGTAAAAAAGGTTTACGAAACTCCTCGCTAATTCAGGATCCAATCAATATCGAGAAAATATAAAATATAGAAGTCCCTGAAGTACCCCAAAAATTTTCGGTTAAATCGTTGTTTTATGTCATTAATTCGAATTACATCGCCTATAACAGCCTGGATTCAGTTGTGTTGAGCGTACAATCAAATCTAGTTGAAGAGTTGAAGGTAGCGACTAAAGCCCAGATGCGGGAGCTGAATGGACCAACTTTTCTGAATAAATGTGAAAAGTTTGTGTAGCCTGCTAACTAAGCGAAACTGCTAGCTAATGCAAAAGTATAATTTCTTGGTCACATTCGGTCCCGGCGGGGTGTTGGGGACGGTGGGCAGTTTTGTGATGCAAATAATTTAAGCTGGCTATTTTACGTCGGTTGCTCGACCTCTCCGTTGGGAATTTTAATGTTTATTTTCTAGCAAACTTTGGGTACGAACACATTAAGGCTGATGGAATTAAAATTTCTTTAGACAGAGTAAAATTGAATGTTGTTCTATTCAACTTTTGGACGCTTTACTTTTTAAAGTATTTTGGTGTGACAGACATGATGACACGCACATTGCTGTTGATAAAGAAATTTTGAGATAGCAACATTGTGTTTTGATTGATGATGCTATAAGATTGATTAGTTAGAAAACTAATTATTTTTGGTTGTGATTAATTCTGTATACTTCTTTGTCTTCGTTGTATTAAGTATTTAATTAACATCACTTTATTACTAAGAGTAGGATTATATAATTGGATTATTATATTGATTGGTGCAGTACTTTTTATGGTAGTAATATGCCTGTAATACCGTATACAATAACGTAGTTACAAAACTGTGGATACTGTTATCGTAGCGACATCTATCTCGCCGCAAAGGAACTAAGTTACAAAATTCTGCTTCGCAGTAACAGTTATCGACGTGATTACAATAGGGATGAAACGATACCAGTAAATACAAGTACTTACTCAATACTTTACTCCGATACCCAGTTCTTTTAGTATCGGTACTTTGAAGTTAGGTATCGAGTAGGTATCGGTCAAAAGTACTCATATCAGTATGCTAATATCACTATTTCATTTTAACATTGTTCAAAAAAACTACATACTCTAAAATTGAAGTTTTTGAACGCATTCTGGTCTTAGTTTTGAGTAGTTGTCAAGTTTGTTTATCATTACCTGAAAAAAAAAAAAACAGTCAGTCACCGTCATATTTCGTCGTGATTGTTTAAAAATTAAAATTTTTGGAGAGCACTGCAATAATTATTTTGTACTATCAATAATTAAACCAATACTTGTTACGGTTTGTACTCAAAATTTTCTAAAAACGATACGATACGAGCAAGTATCGAAGACCGAAACTGTATCGAGTAAAAGTATCGATACCTCAATGGTATCGATACATCCCTAGATTAGAACACACAACAGCCCGAGATCAACTATCAAGCAATTGCCTGCCACACACAGTAACCGCTTGGTGAAAGATTGCTCCTTTTTCTATGGAGTTTTGCGGAATTTTACACCCTCTTAATTATTACCTTTTAATTATTATATACCTTTAAATTAATATCAATTTTGATATTGCTTTATTTTTTAAATTATATACCTAGTAAAAATTAAAATTTGTAGTCCCTATTCAAAACATTTGCACGCATGCAAGCTTCACGCAGGCGTACACTAAGCATATAGTGATGAATACGCGTCTAGCTAGCGTGAAGCTAAACGTCAGTGGACAGTAGATGTTACAGATACCACAATTTTTTAATAGATAACATAAGCTATGAATTACTGTAAGAAACATATTTGAGTTTTCTAATAACACATTGTGCACTAGTGCACTAGCTTCTGTCCTTTTATAAGTGCCCATGTAGGCCTATATGAAATAAAAAACTTTTGACTTTGACTTTGATTGATTGAAATTATTTACAAGTAGCTAGTAAAACTCAGATGACGGTTTTCTGATAAAAAATCTCTTATTAGCAAATTAGAAGTTCATTTTCCGATAACATCGTTCCTGCTAAATCTACAAAGACTTTGATTACATCAGTAATAGGTATGCTTTTACTCGACGTCTACTCCGACGCTAGGATGTAAATTCAATTTGAAGTACACTTTTAAACCAACTTTAAGACATATTTAGGTGCTGTTACATGTTTAAAGATTTTTTTTGGTGTAATTTTTTCATGCTAAGTATAATTTGTCCCTGTTCCATGTGGTTTTTAAAAACTTTGCCCTATGGGTACCAGGAATTACTTATGTATCGTGGGTGCGTTCACAATACACCAGATCCAGACTTGGAATAAATATTTGTAGGTCTTAAATTATTTGCTCCGTGTGGAAATCGAACCAGCGACATGAAGCGCTACAGCCAACTGTGCCCTCTAGCTAGGCGGCACTCGTCACTTGGGGTTACAATGGCGTCTTCCATTCCGTTCTGTCAATTATCATACAGGCAGTTACTACCTTTTCTTTCACAGTTTTTAATAAGTAGCGGTCATTCATTTTATTGATAATCAATATTCAAAAATTTAAATGTTTACATTAATCTTAAATATTATTTATTTATCGTTTATTTCAGGCATTAATTAACCCATAGTAACATTAAAGAATTAATCAAAAATGTTATAACATAATAAATAAATAAAACAAAATTATTGATAAATCATTGAATTACATTAATAAAATTATTGTAAATTATTATCATTACCATTGAATAGCATTAATAAATCAATAAAATTAACAATGCCTTAGCAGGTTTTTTTAACACACCATGGAACACTTCAGATACTATCCTATTCTTACAGCGGGTCAGTCGAGTCAGGAAAGATGCATTGAGTCTTCTCAAGAGCCCGTGAAAATCAGTACCTCTGTTCTCAACGAACATGTCAGTCGCACTGCGACGCCATCAAATCTAAATTGCGTCTATTAAATCTAATATTTAATGTTATTATAAATAAAAAATGTTAAAGAGTTTATTGTTCAACCTAAACTGAAACGACTTATAATAGATAGTTTTTGTTGTAAATTCATACTAATGTGAATGTATCTGTCTTTTTCGCTTTCACGACCAAACTATATACTGAACCAATATTCATGAAATTAGTACGGAGTAAGCTTGAACCCCAAGAATATAAACTAAAACAAAACAAAAATGAAAAATGATAATTTTAAAAGGACTCTCCATGATCTGTTAGTAAACAGGAGTTATTACTCTGTAAAAGAATTTCTGTCTGACAAATCTTTACTAAAATATAGTCCCACCGAGTCATGATGTGTTCAATGACCTGAATTATTATAATTATATTTTATGTTATGATTTTGCAATTCCTCATTTTAGTATTGTGATTAATTATACTTTTTTAATTTTATGTGTATAAATTGGCATCTTACCTGTTTCAATTTGTTATGATTTTATTCTTTTTAATTTTTTGATTAATTTTAATTTCTAGGTAATAATCTAAATTTGACATTTCCATTAATGTTTTATTATTATGCTAAATGGAAAAATATATTTTGTAATAATGTTAATTAAATTTAATATTAATTTATTGTTTATCCAGATGTAATTATTGTATGCCCAACGGCGGGACATAGCTGATCTAAATTTTCATATATTTAAGAACTGTACTGTACATACCTATGATCCACAATAAAATTTGATTGATTGATTGATTGATTGATTGAAACATATTTTTAACGTATCTTAACCTACGAATTTCTCTTTTGACCTTTCAATGAATTAATAACCTTGACGAGAAAGCACTTGGTTTACCGAAACATTATAAGGCCCTCCAAGACAAGACATATTTAATTTAAACTTAATTAATTTACTTAGACTTATGTGTACAAGTTTGGTACATTGATGACATGTTAACTCATGTTGCCACAAATGAAAATGGCTTGCATTAAATTATAATAATATGATACTATAAATCAAAGAATGGTTTATTAAGTTTTCCAAAAATGGCTTCATTAAGAGGCTCTTTTTCCACTCGGAGACAGCGTCTGTAAACTCTGTTGGCATTCGATAATTCCGTGAAGAGATTTTTACTCGAATATTTCACAGAACTTGTTCCAGGAAATACGGGTTTTTTTTAAACCCCTAAAAGTTTTTCAAAAAAATTGTCGTTATTCAGAATCTCGATTAAATGTGCTAGGATTCTATTAATGTATTTTTTTTATATGTTTAATATATTGGTACATTATGGAGGGCCAAAGTTCACGTAAAATAGCACATATTCACGTAAAATAGCAGGTCTTTACTAGATTAGTTTTACACACATTTATGTTTTGATTTCTATAGAAGCCTAGATAATGTACACAAGATAGCTGTGTATCCAAAATACCTAGAAAAAGATGTGTTACATCACAATCACGTAAGAGCGGTTGTATGAAAATGTACCTCAAAAAGGATTCTCTTAAAAGTGTTTTAGCAAGTTGGCAGGTTATTTGTCTTGGTACGTTTTTTTGCCTCGGATTATGTTTCGACATAGCAATAAAAATCCTCATCACTTCAGCCGAAAAACTAGCTTCTGTTAGTGGTTTCGGCTGCGTATAAGTATTAAGTACTCTGTTATAAATTGTAGCATATAGCATTATCTGCCTTTTAATGTTCCTACTGCTGGGATTCAGGCCTCCTCTCTAGGAGAGGGAATGGGCTGTAATCCACAACGCGGGCCGAGTGCGGGTTGGTGAATGGCACATGTATTCGGATTTTTGGTTCTAGAACATGCTGGTTTTCTCATCGATGTTTTCCTTCACCGTTTTGAGAGCAGTGGTGATGAAATAAATTACACAAAGTAATGCGCCTGGCTGGGTTCGAACCCGCGACCTACAACTCGCAAGTCGGGGCCATTACCATTCGGCCAGCACTGCTATCAGCTTATAAATTGTAGCCTAGGATGTAAGCAATCTTAGTACGAAACTACATTTAAATCAGTTCAGCCGTTTCGGCGGTATAAAATTAGAATGTTTTTAGATAAAATGACGTAAGAGTCACGTAAAGCGCGCTCGTGAATTGCAAGAAATCTTTGAATTGCAGAATGAAGAGTCTGCAATTTAAAGATTTCTATGTTCGCTCATCCCTCTTCAACTTTTCAACTAAATGTTTGTAAAATACAGTTTCAAAAGTCGTAAGACAAAGTTCTGGGTTATGTTTGAATATTAATATTGAATTTCCGACGAATTTTGCCATTTATCTCGCTTTAATTTTCCGTAAATTTTGCGTAATACTGAATTGGTTAAGGTTATGTTGACCAAAAGGGCTATCGACATCATTAATTCTATGACTTTGGCTTACAGATTACATTTTTTTTATTGTAATTGAGGAATAATAATTTATTATTGAATTGAAACTTTATAAATATTGAAACACAGGTAAACTCTGGTTTCTGTAACAAGTTCCAGGATAAATCTAATAATATTTTTCGCATATTATTCTTAGGAAAACTGTATATACGTATACTTTATTTATATGTATACTTAATTATAAATTTTCGACGAGATCCCTCTTGTCTGCTGTCTATAAAAATATGCGTATATGAATATGTGCGTGTGAGTATATTTATGACATCTTTATGTTCAAACAGCTCAAAGGATTTGGCCGAAATTTGGCATGGTGGAACACTATGTCCTTGAAGAGGGGGATCCTCTTGTACCTTCCTTCCACTCCGCCCATCAATCGTGCAGTTTTTTGTTGCATAGTGTGAAACAATGCTATATCTTCATAAACTGAATGTCACATAAAAACCTGTCTCGCCCAGCTGAGCCACAATGGAGTATTTAGATTTAATTCATGAAACTTTCAACACTTAAACATCGAAGTAAAATCCAATGTTATTAAAACTTGCGTCGGCAGTCCAAGAGTTCCTATTAACTTTTCATATTTTACTCATTTCTGCTTTCAGATTTTTAATAGAAAAATAACACTGTTTAATATCGGTTTTCCCTTGGGAATGATCCTTTCTTAACACAAGCAGTTGCTAAGTAATATTTTAGTTTAATCTTATGTAACCGATCGTCCGATAGCCGTCCGGAACGAGCCCAAGTCGTCGACGGCGCGTACTGTTTCACGCGCGCCTCAAGGAGATGTCAGCAAACCGTAGCCTACTGAGGCCAAGGGTCTGCTTCTGGAAGGAAGACTCGTCCGTGGTATATAATGCAACGAAGGAACAAGTGTGGGCTTTTTCTGATACATCCTCTCGCACCGCCCAAAAACCGGGGATGTCATTGGATGATTTTCCCACAAAAAAAAAAATGCGATGGCTCGACCATGGCATTTTTTATTAACATAATTATATTTTTCTATTTACTACCATTTAACATGTATCTAACATGAAAATCACTAATATGCGAATGTTTGAGAGTTGAATGTTTATTACTTCTTCACTTTCAAATAGCTGAACGGATTTAGATGAAACTTAATACATGTTTAGACCATGACCTGGAATAGTACACTTTTATCCCCAAAATTTATTCCTAAGGGAAATATTCTATTTTAACGGGGGGAAGCCCCCGGCAGAAAATATTTGATAATCAGTACCTTTTTCTTAACTTCTTCCGTTCTGCTTGGAGCGAGAGGGCGTGTTAGACTTTTATATAATAAATCCTACCTATGTTACTTCAGTTACCCTCTGCGTTGCAAAGCCACGGTAAGTCATGCGAACAATTCCACAACCCTGTCAGGCATCGGTCCTGGCGGGTTTCGTTAATTTTGTTGACATCTCTTTAAGGCGTATGTTGATCCTGAGTGGAAATCGAACCTGTGACACACAGTGCTGTTTCACTGTGTGTGTCTGGCGCAGTGGTTGAGTAATTTGCAGCAGCCAATCACTGCTTCACGTGTTTACTTTCAGTTACATGTTGCATATAACCAACTTAAACTTTACAAGGGAACAAAAATACTACCTTTCCCATGGCGTATTTACCGATCACGCCTGCATATCTCCTATCTACTAGCTTTTGCCCGCGGCTTCGTCGTATTACATAAAATACACTCAGGAATAAAGCAGCTTTCTATCGGTGAAAAAATGTTAGTAATCGGATAAGTACATCCAGAGATTACCTCTTACAAACAAAAAAAACAAACTTTACCTCTTTATAATATTATTGTAGATATTTTTTTACACATAAATAGATATACGATATTTCCGTAACATTTTTAGCATATTGATGAAACCTTTTTGGGTTCCGAATTTGGATTACCTGACAGACGGCAGGCTCACGTTGTGGGGCTTAGCGCAAATCCCGTGTCTTTGACAGGATGATTTCGAATATTCTGCCTATTTTTCAGTTGTTTGTACATACCTAAGCAATTAATGAAAATAGTAAATGATTTATTTATTTTATAAGTTAATTACACATATATATACATAAAAAAAGATACAACATTATAAAAATTTGCCAATAGCGTGTAGAAATTATAAAAGAAGATTTTGTGAAATCTTAAATTAAAGTAAGTTTTTATGCACCTACCATATTGTCTCTTCACCACCCTAGGTTGACTGGTAGAGAATGCCTAAGACATTAAGTCCGCCTTTGTACTTTGTATTTCATGAAGTTTAAAATAAAATAAAAATAAAATAAAGTAAAAACATTGAAAAAAATATATGTATAATTTAAATATTAGTTAATAAATACATACACAACTATATATACCCTATACTAAATAATACATACAAAATAAACATATATAATTATCACACCAGAGAGGAAAGTTAGTGCTCTTTTACTTGAGTTCAAAAGAGTGAAATAAATTTCAAATCTCGAATGCTAGGCGGAAGAGAGTTCCACCACCTAACGGCATGATGTTAGAGATTAAAATCGCTTTCAGCGATAAGACTGCCCATTGTTACACCCTATTGATTTTAAGCTTCTACTCTATTTTTTATGTTGTACAATAAAGAGTACATATTATCTATCTATCACTGCTTGAATAATTTAAACTATGCTGTATACTACATCACAGTTTTGTTATTGAAATTAAACTTTAAAACGAGAACTACCCACAGCTTCTCTGAGTTTATTCAAAATTATTCTGATCCTTATGCTAGTAAAACACAGCAGCGTTTGTGATGAAAGTTGTTTGAAGTTCGTTTTGCACAGCTGTAGCAACTTGAAGACTGACACTAATGGGCTTACCACATGCACAAGTTTCTCCACAGATTTGCCTGCGCGGGCCGGTTTGTACACGGAACAACGTGTAAAACTGTATGAATTTTACGAAGTAAAAACTAAATTTATTCCATTTGTGTTTCGCTGGCCAATTTTGTATACACGTATACAGTTCTGCTTCTAACAAACGCGTAAGGTTGTGAGAGACCATTATAGAGTACGCGGCTGAACAGCGCTAAACACTGTCGCAAGATAAAAATACATTTGTTCTCATTTCATGCTCGTTTACCGCGAAAGCTGAATTCACGCAAAGAGCTGAACGGATGCGTACGCATCTCCATACAAAACTGATATTTTCTATAGACAAAAGCTGAACTGAGCTGAATATATGTGAAAGTCTCTTACCAATGACACGCACGATGTTCTGTGTATAAACTGGCCTGCGCAGGCAAAACTGTGGTGAAGCTTGTGCGTGTAGTAGGTCCTTAACATGTTTCTTAGGATGTCTGTGCTTCCTGAAAACGTAGGAATAGATTTTTTGTAGACATTCATTTTGGTAAACATTTTTAAGTTCGATGCAATTAAGAGCAATCCTACGGTCCAACTGCCAGGGCGTCGAAATTGTTCGAAAGAGTCGCTGTGGTTCTGGATCACAAAGGCCCTCGCCAACAGCTTCGTACCCAAATTAGCCTCGCACAAGCGTGGACTCTTTAAGAACGAGGGTTTTTTTTATAATTGATAGGCTCGCGACCACTATTTTATCTGATGGTAAGCGAGAATGTGGTCGAACTTGAAAGAAAAAGGCCTCGCTGATATGCCTTCACCCACGTCTAAATTATTCCATGCTACGCCTCTGCACAAAAGGCAACCGAAGTAACACAGGTAGATTTTAGTCAGCAAAACTCTGACACACCTCGCTCCATCAAGAGTGGGAGGAGTAATTTGATGATTTCTACAAAAAAAAATTAGTTTTTTTTTGTACTTTTGGAATACAATAAAGCTTTACTGAGGTCACATGTCATGTAATACAACGCACTGTCGACTCGGTTTTGATCCTGACCGAATGACCGGTCGGCAAGTTACGCACGTAAATATTCCAACACAACTGGAACGTCACAAGAAGCATGATATCTTCTTCTTCTTTCTGCCCTTATCCCATATTACCTGGAGTCGGCGCAATACGTTTTTTCTTCCATTCTGTCCTGTCACCCGTCAAACTGTAACTAACTCCCTTTTCTTTCATATCACCTCTCCCTCTCTATCCATCTACATATATGTATACTTAGAACTCTTTTAGTAATATGCGCTTCATCAAGAAACATGCCATAAAAACATTTATTTATTTATTTATTATACCCTTTATTGTACACCAATACAAATATAAAAGAAAACTAAAACACATACGTATATACGATGGGCGTCCTTATCGCATTCTGCGACCTCTTGCAGGCAACCTGGAATGGACAGTAATTGCCTGGATAAGAAATGGGGCTGTCTTTGGTGTGACAAAACCAGCATTAAACATATTATATTATAATAGATACACAGATATATACGTATGCTATATAATAGATACATATATACAGACATAATTATTGAAAACTATAGACAGAAATATGAATCACGACTATCGATACTCACAGCGACAGGTAATGTTCCCTAACGAGTTTTTTTAAAAACAGGCAACGATTGAACGCGTTTAATTGTGTCTGGTAATTCATTCCACAGAGCAGCCTGGACAGTAAATGATTTATTATGTTACTCAGTATTTTATATCATTGAAACATATGGAACAACCCGATTCAACCAATATTTTTCCAGTACTGCTCAAGATAAACTGAGAACAAAATACCCACTCTAATAATAAACACAAATAAGTTGGCAGGAACTTTGTAGTTTCCTCACGTATTGTATACAGGAGTTAACGTTTGATGACCAAAATTTCAAAAACTCCTGAGTTCTATGTTGTTTAGTTACATAACATACACCTATTTTGAAACTGTCGCTTGTGATGACCGGTGTGTTGGAAGGTTGTGTCTACGGGGAAATAAAAAGGCAAGGTCGTACTGTACGTAAGGTCTATAATTGTATAGATATATGTAGTGTCTACAAGGTTAACACATGTCGATAATGTAAGGATGTGTTAAAAGAAGTATTTTCTTTATCTAGAGTAAATAAATTAGGCATACGTGTCCCAGTCGGTGTCGTGCCCCACACTAAGACATCTATTTATAATTATATAAACTATACCACGCAAGTTAAATTTTGTTGTATAATTTATATCGCCGCCATACTTATAAACTAACCAGATTGGCTAAAATAAATATCAAATTTTAAATGCGTGCCTTAGTTTTGCAAGTGGAACACGTTACCGACTGGGGCATGTATTACCATATGTTGAGGCCCAAGTGGGGCACACCTCCACCGTAAGCTCCACTATGTCCTTCGGGCGTTCTGCGCAATAGTGACACCCGGGCGTTTTTCCGCCTGTATCTGGAACATAAACCTCCCGAACTGGACCTGTATCACGAAGAAGGTGAGGAAGCCGTGGTGCCTCTCCAACCACTCCTCAAAGAGGAAGCTTACCAGCGCAGTCGTGGCGTACCAAACATTTCAGAGAGAATGTATTAATATTATTATTAGCAGATTGACTAAGTAATATGGCCTACTTAGTGCAGTGCAACAATAGCAGTTGGAAGCAAACCTGCAGTTAATTAGGAACTACAGCGTGAATTCAAAGGCACTTAATATGTTAACAGCTGTTGCTTAATTACCTAATGTAATGCTAACGCCTTGCAATTACAGTGTACTTACTCTGAAATGCTCGTAAACGTTAACACATTGACATCTATATAAATAAAATTGAAGTGTCTGTTTTTAATATCAAAATTTGGAATATTTTTATCATTATTCTATTAATTTTTAATATTTTTGTCTGTCTGTCTATTCCGGCTAATCTCCAAAACGGCTTAAGTGGTTGTAACAGAACTTTCACAGATAGATACCTGATGTTGTAGGGATTAACTCAGGCTACGTTTACGCGACGGCAGAAGGTACCGACCAAGCAGACTAAGTAATCCCTTTAGCTTATTCTGCAAGTTAGTATCCTCACAGACTGCTCTGTTTCTAGAGGGTCATAAGTTAACTTTGTTATTGTTTGTAAATCATTTGGCTCACCATGGGAAATGTAACTAAGCTAACGACCTGTGATGTACAGTTAGGTATCAAAAGTGCAATTGCACTGAGTCAATGCTAAAGTGTCTTAAATTTATTTATTGATGAGGTTCAATAGTTCATGAGTGATTTAATTTATAGCATAGAAACTAAAGTATTAAACAAATTAGTTGTGGACCATAGAACGTCTCCTACAAAGCAATTTAAATTAAATTCGAATTTTTTTTACGTGATTTTTTCCATTTTTTCTCACCGTTTAAACCTTTCGTTTAAAGATTCTTCTTTCAAGCCTTTTTTGAAAATTGCAAGAATTATATATTTGTTCAGTTTCTTTATGTAGGGACGTACAGTCAGTGGTCAAAAATGCAGTTACACGCTACGAATGCTAAAGAAAAAATTGCTTTGTAGGAGACGTTCTATGGTCCACAACTAATTTGTTTAATACTTTAGTTTCTATGCTATAAATTAAATCACTCATGAACTATTGAACCTCATCAATAAATAAATTTAAGACACTTTAGCATTGACTCAGTGCAATTGCACTTTTGATACCTAACTGTACATCACAGGTCGTTAGCTTAGTTACATTTCCCACGGTGAGCTAAATGACTTACAAACAATAACAAAGTTAACTTATGACCCTCTAGAAACAGATCAGTCTATGAGTATACTAAGTTGCAGAATAAGCTAAAGGGATTACATAGTCTGCTTGGTTAGTACCGTCTGCCTCCGACTACACTAACATAATTCTGACAACTTGATCGTCCAACTGGGTCGGAAAAGCCAATTAGATGAGTTTGTTAGACAATAGGCTGATTTATGACTGAACTAGGTGCTACTTTTTTTAAAGGTAGGAAATCATTATATACTTTTCGCGCTCTGGATGGAGCGGGAGCTCCACACCTGTGTACTTCAATTACCGTTTGCATTCTAGGGCTATGGGTTTCCTTTTCAGAAGTTCCCTAGCGGGCATCGGCGCTGCTAAGCCCCTATGGTTTGCTGACATCTCTTTGGGCAGCGCGTGGATCACTACGCGCTGTTGACGACTGGGCTCGGTCCGTTACCAAACGGCTAGACGACAAGCTACCCATTGCTCGACGTCCGCAAGCCCGCGTCTGCCCTGACTGCTCCCAAGATAAAAACACACGGTCAGGTCACGCGCTCTCACTTCACTCTAGAGCGATAGAAGTCATTTGATGACTTCAAATCTCGAAAAAAAAGTTTGTATCTTTTGATTTCAATACGATTATGAGCGCGTGATTTTGACCAAAAAATACCTACTTATCGTATGAAATAAATGTTTTTTTGCTATCTGACTGTCTTAGCTTGGGCATAGTACACTTGCATAGAGCTTAAGACCGCTACTTTCTCTGTAACTATCTCCTGGGCTACGTTTAAAGCTTGGGAAAGGCTGCTTTAAAGACCGTCCAACCGTCCGGTAACTGTCCGGACCGAGCCCAAGTCTTCGACGGCGCGTACTGTTCTGTTACGGTTGTGTAAGGGCCCAGCAAGGTCGAAGCCTACTGGGGCCAAGGGTCTGATTCTGAAAGGAAGACTCGGCCCTGGTATGAAAGGCAACGAAGGAACAGGAGAGGATTTTTAGTCAGTAAAAGTTTGACACTATCTTTCGCTCCACCCAAGAGAGGGATTTGTCATTAGATGATTTTCCCAACTAAAAAAAAATACCTATATGTTTTTTTGAGCTTTTCAAAGGCTTTTCAATATAAATTTAATCATATTCACACATTTTTAGATGGATATTTGCACGTTCCAAAGCTTAGAGCACTATGGAGATGAATGTGCAAGAAATTCTCAAGTAGGTACTTTTTATGAGGTAGGAAACATCAAATGAGTTCTCCCACTTTGAGGTGGGGCGACATAGCGTGTCAGAATTTTATGTTACATGTGTTCGAATATTTGATTCTATGGCATGCCGGTTTCCTCACGATGTTTTCCTTCACCGACAAGAAACACGCACAAGATGCTTAATTGAAGGTTATTAATAAGATAAGAGAGATAGATTATTAAGGCTATTTTATTCTGGAATGAACATTTCAATGTCTTATTTTCCTAATTTATTATTTCCGCATGCAGTCAAGAAATAGGGTGCAGAAATCCATTCAATCCATTTGGTTTGAGAAAGTTCTGAGCTACACTAAGCTAAAAGTTTTCTAGCTTTCGAGAACGTGACAATGTGCTCTGGAAAACACAATTTTCGCATTCGATACTGTCTTTCAAAAGCCGTATTTTAATATAGGACAGTGCATTATTTTATTTTTTTAATACTGGCATTTTACAACATGCCTACAATAGCTACATTTAAGAATGGTAGCAAAGAAATATCACTGTATGCAGGCAAAAGTATGAGTGTTTTTCCTTCATGCTCAAACAGCTAAAGGTATTTATTTAAATAGAATTTGGCACACGCGTAGACAAGTATGTCCTGGAATAGCATATAGGAAATTAAATCGGCAAATAAATAAAGAATAGAATAGAAGAATAGAATGCATTTATTTGTCAGAATATTGTACAAAGATGTTATGTGGTTATATATAAACGATCATAATATTCTACCGTTTCCGGCGTACAAATATGGTTTGTAAAATTATGGGTCAATACATTATTATTATTTATCATTAGAATTACAAATTATTGAAATAAATTGAGCAATTGTTATTATAAGAGATATTAATTACATAATTCAAAATTTTAATGTCGTCTAGAAGATAAAGTATAATTAAGGTGATGTCAAATATTTAGGTAAATTTATCAGTCATAAAATCTTCAGTCGAGTAAAAACATTTGCCTAAAAGAAAGTTAAATAACTTATTTTTAAATGTTTTGAGGTTGAGGGTTTTGAAACCATCAGGTAATTTGTTATAAATAGTAATACACAAATAAAATAAATAAATAGGATACTTTGAAACTACTACTTCTATCGGACTCTCAAACTCATAATTCTCACCAGTCTATATCCAATCTCCCGCTCCGCCCAAGAGCGGGGATGTCATTAGGAAGATTTTCCCACCCAATAAAAAAAAAAAAAAAACCAGTCTATATGCGTTTTTGTGTTGCATGAAGTTTAAATAAATATATAACTATAAAATTATTGTATTTTTAGTTCTCTTAATAATATTGCGCATTTGGTGTTAGACAATCACAATATCACTGTCTTCTCAAATAATATTTCAATAGAATTAAACATTAATTGTAGGCACGTAGCAATATAACTAAATGAATATCTTCAACATACTATACAAAAAAAAAGTTGGCCAAGAAGCGAATCACGCTCGTAGCGAAAATATTAAAATCAAGAAAAAGCGCAAAAAGAATTCGTCTCTTGTATAGAGACCACCTTTAATTTTTAACTTAATTTTTATTATTTTTTTATGTAGACGCAGTAGAAATAAATACATATTCTGTGAAAATTTTAAATCTCGACCTCTTACGGTTTATGAGATATAGCCCGCTGACAGACAAATAGACTGACGGACAGTAGAGGCTTAATCGGCACCCTTCGTGTACGAAACCCTAGAAATAGTAAAATAATTACCATCTTTCCACGTTTAAAATAAAGACTATTTCATGGAATTGAGCTAATCAAAAGTTTCTTTAAGAAGACGGAATGAATTTGGTCCTAGGTAGCTAAATGCAAGTTGGCACAGAACTCTAATGGGTCATTATATGGTAATTTGAGCATCTGTAATGGCGCGAATAATTATCGCGTTTTACTTAGAGCACCATTTTCCACACTTCACCTACTTTTCATGTTCACTCTATGAAAAAACTGTGTTTGGAACGGCACGAAATCTTTACGACTTATTTAATTTTATTAACATACTCATAAAACATAAGGTCACATAAATTCACAATAATTATGTAGTTTCTGAGCTTTATGTTTCCTTTTAAATTAACGAAAGCATCTAGAAGCTTTACCTCTTTTATTTCATAAATATTTTCTTTTACGGGAAAATTAATAATTCTAAACTACACGACGACCTATGCTAACTGTTTGCTTCGATCAACTGTAACCGTAACAGAAGCCCGTTGCCCGAGCCCATTCTCCTATCTCTCGCGCAATCTCCGCGCTCAACGCTTTCTTGGTTACAAAATCTGATTTTTACGTGTTTGCGGATGAATGGAAAATCTTATCTGTCTGTCTGGAATATCATAAGAGGATTGTATGATTGCCGTGTTATATTTCTACAGTTATTTGTACATATTTTTTGTCAAAAAAATGTCTTTAGCTGATGAAAATGGCGTGAAAGCAGAACATTGTCTTGAGAGAAAATACTTCTGGGATAACATATATACGCACATACTCAGAAACTTACGTCTTTATAATATTAGTGTGCCATGAACTTATACCATCTGGTCTTAACAAGAGTCTACAGTACTACTACACTAGTCTGTTAATGCCCCATTTCTTGGCTAAGTATTTCTCGTTAAGCTATCGGTACCTCGGAAGGTAATTTAGCCTTCAGACTTAGATAAAGTATCTCGCTTCTTAATATAAAATGTTCAAGATAGTATAAAATATACCTCCTTTGATCAACCTTTTCACTGCCGGCTGTTAGAACGGTAGTAACTAATCTTTATGTTCTTTTCTGTTAATGGAAGAGGTAATTAAACTAGATACTTTTGTAAATAAACAAAAGTACCTACTTATTCTAGACTGTAGATCTGAGTTTTCGTATTGTTGTGTAACCTTTTTCCGGAATATTCCTTTCATTTAGATAATGTCTTGTGTTCAATGGAGCCTACATTTATATAAAATGATAAATATAGGTCGTATCATAACAAAAAATAAAACACAACAGACCCTTTTTTTTAGGTTGGATATTATTCAATGACTTCTCATGCACTACAGCGGAGCGGGAGGGTGTGTCAGACTTTTGTTTACTAAAACTCACTCTTATGATCCTTCTTTGTCTTCGTTCTAGGGCCTCGGGGTTCTCTTTCGCATAAACCATGGCCCCAGTAGGCTTCGACCCTGCTGGGCCTTGCTGGGTTTTACTGACATCTCCTTGAAACAGAACTTAATAACTAAACTGTTTTTGATATGGGGTATGGTTTTGGTATGGGTAAAAAAAATATGCAACACAATTACAAAGGCAAAAGTATTGAGTCCGACTCGCACTTGTCCGGCTTTTTTTTTGTTTTGTTTTAAAGTGCTCACACTGACCTGGTTTCGCCATTTATGAGAAAAATCGGGGGAATTAGGACAAATGAGTAATAGCACTTATATTATGTGATGCTATATATTCCTCATCACACACTAAAGACACTTCTTGACTTTGTCCTATGTTGCTTAGGGTCGACAAGTCTCAACAATATTTTTTCTTCCATTCTGTCCTGACGCGCGTCACGTCACGTTACTACTGACTATTTTTTCTTTCATATCACTTCAGACTCTCTCCATTTCTCTCTCTCTTTATATCCATTCACAGAATATAATAATATTTTATTACATTTGTAGACAGTTTTGTCGTTTAATAGATTGTAAACGCAAAAGAGGAGAGAGAGATCGTTTGTAATTAGCACAGCATTGCATAATCAGCCTTTTAATGTTTCCACTGCTGGGACTCATGGGCCGTAATCTACCACGCAGGCCCAGTGTGAGATGGTAAATATTACATGTCTTCGAATTTTTGGTTCTAGGACATGCTGGTTTCCTCACGATGTTTTCCTTCATCGTTTTGAGAGCAGTGGTGATGAAATAAATTACACAACGTAATGCACCTAGCTGGGTTTGAATCTGCGACCTACAACTCGTAAGTCGGGGCCGTTGCCACTCGACCACCACTGCTCCTATTAAATGTAATTAAACTAAAAAAAATAGTGTATCGCAGGCAATAGCGTCTTTCATAAAGACTTTAGTTTTAGTTGCATATGGTGGATATCCTACTTATAAGCATAATAAAAATTGACGTTAAAGTACATCACGCTTGAATGGTCGCCATAGAAAAAGGCATCACGGCGAAAGAGACTAATATATATGTGTTACAAATTGTTAAATCTCATTTTGCTTTTCTGCCAATTTTGATATTGTTTTCACTGTAAATTTTCTATTTTTATTGATAAACTGGTTGGATATATATTTTTTTTTATGGATATTTCCTATTGCAAAGATATAATTCAAAGACACTACTGTTCTCAAAACGGTAAAAGAAAACATCGTCAGGAACCTAAAATACGAAAACATGTGACATCCACCAACTAGAAAGGGGCGTACCTACGGCCGGTTCCTTTTCTTAGAGAGGAGGCCTGAGTCCCAGCTGGGGGAACATTACAAGGATAATTATGCTTATGCAGTCAAAGAACTTAACATATTTAAGACTGAGAGTCTTATAATCTCCTCTCACAACCATATTTTATTCAATAACCAACATCAAACGTCGGCCAATCATTGTGGTGAACAAGATAACCTACATTCAAGCTGCACTGATCATATTTGGACGGCCGAACGCAAGCCACATTCAGTAACCAACCGGCGACATCACTTTACTATACCGATTTAACTGCATCTGTGACACCTGTAGATATAACTCTGTTAAGATTCCACCTGTATAACTGAGTTAGACGTCAAAGGATTGCGGCTAAATGCCCGGCTGTAGGAGATCAATCGGGTTTATGGAGTCAGCGTGGCCGGGTTAAAGCTTAGTGTAGATATTGACTGAGTTGCGGTTCAACTGAGTTTCTATGTTTTTATTATCGTTAGTGGGTTACTGTGAAACAATTGTCATGTGTGTGAATTTAATTTATAGTTTTTAAGACACACAACAATACAACTTCTTTTTGAAGTTGTAGGTCGCGGGTTCAAACCCAGCCAGGCGCATTACTTTGTGTAATTTATTTCATCACCACTGCTCTCAAAACGGTGAAGGAAAACATCGTGAGGAAACCGGCATGTCCTAGAACCAAAAATTAGACGACATGTGACATCCACCAACCCGCACTAAAGCCCGCGTGGTGGATTACGGCCCATTTCCTCTCCTAGAGAGGAGGCCTGAGTCCCAGCAGTGGGAAGATTATAAGGCCCACTATGCTATTTACATTGTGCTCACGTAATAAAAGCGACAAGAAATATGTTACCAAGATTTTTGTAACTCATAACAAGATTTAAAACAGTGTCCATAGAGTTTCTTTCACGTTCTTCTCCTTAGAGATCTACGCTTTGGAACGCGCAATTTAGCTTTACTTTTTTGACTGACATTTTGACAATTGAAAAGTCCCTGTAAATTTTATATGAAATAAACGTTTTTGATTTTCATTTGCTTTTAATTGTTAAATTATATTTAAATGATAAATTATATTTAAATGATAAATTATATTTAAATGATAAATTATATTTAAATGATAAATTATGTTTAAATGATAAATTATATTTAAATAGTAAATGATAATTTATATTGGAGTGATAAATGATATTTGCAATATTATACATATTTATTTTGTAAGTAAGTTATTCCTAGCTGGCCAGAGTTTTGAGTTTTGTTAATAAAGTGAAAGTAAAAAGAAAAGAAAAATCCAGAATACATTTTTTCATTAGAGTGTGCGGACATATCACGGCTACGACAAGAGAAGCTCCGATTCAAATAAAAACTTAATTTGACGAAATGGAATGGATAACTTTTTTATTCGTCTTGTCTTTGGGAAAAAACTTTTAGGATAAGAATGTTTTATGTAAACGTATTTTATAATAAGTTAAGGCAGTATATGTCATTTATTTGACCATAAAGTACTGCAATCACTAGTTTTTAAAGCAAGAATCTTTAATGCGGGATTGTTCGAAAGACTTACAATGGCGCTGGAAGGCAAAGGGTAACTGTAAGAACACAGGTGGGGTTCAGTTAGTAAAAGACTGGTTATTTTACCATACACGACTTTTTTTTTCGGTGAGGAAATCATCCAATGACATCCCTCGCTCTTGGAAGGAGCGGGAGATAGTGTCAGACTTTTACTGACTAAAAACCCACTCCTGTTCCTTCGTTGCCTTCTATACCAGGGTCGAGTCTTCCTTTCAGAATCAGACCCTTGGCCCCAGTAGGCTTCGACCCTGCTGGGCTCCTACGGTTGCTGACATCTCCTAGAGACGCGCGCGAAACAGTATGCGCCGTTGGCGACTTGGGTTCGGTCCGGACGGTTACTGGACGGCCGGACGGCGAGCTACTTGCTCGCCCTCCGCAAACCCGCGCCTACGGTGGCCGGAAATCGGGATCGGAATCCCGGCGGCTGGGGCGCGGGGGCCATTGCGTCGCACGTGCACGTGCGTCCTCCTCCTTTACTAGCATTACTGCTTCACAGAAGGAGGCGACCGCCTGCCACTCCTCCTCGCTCCAGACCATGGCCTGTACCAAGGCCCGACGCGAGTTATCGCCGCCGCCGATCGACCCCACGAGGAGACCATAAACCACTGCAATCATTAATTTTTAAAGCAAGAATCTTTACTGCAGGATTGTTTGAAAGAGTTACAAGCGCCCTAGATTGCAAAGGGTAACTGAAGAATCACTGGGCTTTAGTTAGTTGACACCCCTCTCAGCCCACTCAGAGCATGATTTTCCACCATAAAATAACTGTAACCAACTACAATCACCTATTCTTATTGTAGGTACGCCCCTTAAAACGTTCACTCCAGAAGTTAAAAGCCATTTACCCCACTATACTCTCACATACGATACTCACACCAATTCTCCATTTCCCTACACAGGGTTTTTAACTGCAATTATCCCATTAAAAACTATGACCCACACACATACGACTTTCTACCTCCCAATATACTTACAGGTATTATAACCACTTACGCCACTTGCGAAGGTAATTGCCGCACAAAGCGAGCTATGTCGCACGCCACCAACTTTTAATTGCATTACTTTACGCCACGGCCTACAGGCTAGTAATACGTACCTACTTTTTAGGGTTCCACACGCGTGTGTAAAAAGCCATACCGTTACAACTTGGTACAATGAAAACTTTGTAATAGGTTTTTTGTTTGGGTATAGCAGGGTTTTCATAAGTGTGGGGCTCGTTATAGCAATGTAAAGACGCTTAGTTTAGTGTTTAAAAAAAAAAAACAGAATTGGCATTCATATTGTCCGATAAATTGAAATTGTTGTTTTTTTTGCGACTTCAAAATTAAATCAACTATTGTTATTTTTTTTCCAATTCTAGAGCACAACATTTCAAGTCCATCCTTGGGATTTTGTACTCTAGGATTTCTTTCTTTCTTTTAATTTCTATTATAATGTAGCATTGAATTAAGACTTACACATAATTTAATTATATTGTAGACTAGCCTGCTGTCCAATTACTATGTATTAAAAACGAAAAAAACAGATATATTTAGTAATTGTGCCGACAAACATGTTTATTTTTTTATATGACAGTTAAACGTCATCTGACGATTTTAATGATTTTCTATAGCATTTCTTAAATCATGAGATCTCCCGAATGGAATGTCCAAATTGAATTATTCAAAAAGTAATATAAAGGCACTAAATCAGACTTAATTATAAAGTAATTTACTTTGATAAGGATTAATTCCAAGATACCAATAAAGTTCCTTTTCTAGAGGCGGTGAATAAATTAAGTTTTTAAATTGAAAAAAGTAAATATTGTGACATAACTGTAATTGTTAGACATTTGTTGTATTTTTTGTAGATAATAATGTGTTCTACAAAGTTTTAGTACATTTTTGTTCTGTCATTAATAGTTTTTGTAGCACACGCGATGTAAGGAAATTTATAGGTTATCGATTTAAACCTTGGGTTACCTTATTGCAGTTTTAGTAGGGAACTGTACTGTTTTTTAATATAAAATATGGCCTACGTTACTCACTGATAAAATAGCATTCTGCTGCTGAGATATTTTTAAAATCGTTTATAAACAAAATTCCAAAAATCCAAAATTACAAATCTTTTCTCTTTGTAATATTAGTATAGACTAATAAATTGTCTTTACTAAGAATGTATTCAATATCAGTTTTCTTTTTATCTACTTGTAATAAATCTGTAGAAGTAAAAATTCTGTACATTGAAAATATCAAAAAAATAAATGGCAGGGGGTGTTACTAGACCGACACCGAACCCAAAACTGTGATTAAAAAAATTTTTGTCTGTCTGTCTGTCTGTTTGTTTAGGCATCACGCAAAAACTACCGGTTCCATTACAAATAACTTGGTATAATTATTCTTTAATATCCTGGGCACCACACTAGGTACTTTTTATCCCGGAAAAGTATTTACAATAAAAAACAAACTTAATTTTGCGATTCGATCTCTAGACCTGATTACTATACCAACCGCAAATAATAAGTTTATCGTAGGTTACGTCGCCCGCACTGGAGAACAATAAGGGGCGGTGCACACGGTCAAGATACTATAATATTTTATCTCGCCATACAATTCAAAGGACTATCACATACTACGAAGATAATAAATAATATTTCATATTTTCGTATCTCAAAAAACCTAATAAAATCATTTTCGACTTCTACGCGGAAGTCGCGGGTAAAAGCTATTCTTTATTAAAACGAATACACTTCTTTAAAATAAATGATGATACCTAAATAATATTAGTTTTGCCAATTGGTTAAGAATAACACATTTACACGCCAATCTTTTTTGTCAAATTAAACTACGATTAGATCGTACGGACAGTATTTATTTATTAAAACTTTATGCACAAGTAGTAAACACTGTACAAAGGCGGACTTAATGCCTTAGGCATTTTCTACCAGTCGACCTTAGGGTGGTGCAGAAACAAAACATGGTACGTGCAGCTTAATGGTAAAGAAATAGAAAAGAAATACAATAATAAATATATACTTAGATACATACATACAAATTAACAATATATTTATGAAAAACAAATCCAACAAATCAACGCTGTGATCAGCGCAGTAGTAGTAGTTGTGCAGTATCTTAAGTTAGAGTTGAGATAAGACCCGAGTAGGTCAAGGTTTGAATTTTGATATACTAGAAGTTATATGCGTACCAGTAGCTTTGCACGCGTTAAAGTGTAAAATTATCCCAAGGGAACATACAGGTGGTCGCCTCCTTTTGCGAAGCAGTAATGCTATCAAAGGAGAAAGCCGCACGCGTGAGGCAATGGTCCTTACACCGCCGCCGGGATTTAGATCCCAATTTTCGGCCACCATAGACGCGGGCTTGCTGACGGCGAGCAATGGGTAGCTTGCCGTCTGACCGTCCGGTAACCGTCAGATCGAGCCCAAGTCGTCGACGGCGCGTATTGTTCCACACGCGCCTCAAGGAGATGTCAGCAACTGTAGGGGCCCTAGCAGGGTCGAAGCCTACTCGGGCCGAGGGTCTGATTCTGAAAGGAAGACTCGGCCCTGTTACGAAAGGCAACGAAGGAACAGAAGTGGATTTTTAGTCAAAAAAAGTCTGACACTATCTCCCGCTCCACCCAAGAGCGTGATTTGTCATTAGATGATTTTCCCAAAAAAAGGGAACATACTCCCTAGGTAAAAAGTATCCTATATACTATTTCCAAGATATAGTCGAAGAAATAAATAGATGGACCGAGTTACTCTCATATTAAAAATATTACTATGGATTCGTTCAAATATTAAGGCATTCATGAGAGATTAATAAACATCAAAGCATATTTTCCTCATCTACGTAAGTCAAAAGGATTCATGCGATCACGAGTTACCACAGCCATGCTCACAACTCACACAAAAATTGGAATTGCTTTATATTAAATATCGGAAAAACCAATCCAAATATTAAAACTGAAAGACAACGATGGATAAAAGCATATAAATATTCAATAAAAATACGGCGACGAAGGTTTGCAATCGCAGAACTTTAATCATACTTGCAAATTCGTTAAAAATAACAAAATAAAAAACTATACTTGCCTTTCTCGTATTTTTCAGAAATAACTGAAAATTACGTACAAAAGGTATTATAATAGAGCTTTCCAGTGATTTATTCCTTACAAAAATATTGTTTTGCTATGTGTTACCAAAAAGATCATTTTTGAGTGTTTGAGAGCAGTGGTGGCCGACTGATAACAGCCCCGACTTACGAGTAGTAGGTCGCTGGTTCAAACCCAGCCAGGCGCATTACTTTGTGAAATTTATTTCATCACCCCTGCTCTCAAAACGGTGAAGGAAAACATCGTGAGGAAACTGGTAGAACAACCTAGAACCAAAAATTCGAAGACATGTGACATTCACTAATCCGCACTGGGCCCGCTTGGTGGATAACGGCTCATTCCCTCTCCTAGAGAGGAGGCCTGAGTCCCAGCAGTGGGAACATGTAAAGGCTGATTATGCTATGCTATAGTAAATTTTGATACAAGTGGAGAAAGTTTGTTATTATGACGGAGGCGGAATTTGCCTAAGCCATAGGCGAAGGTGTTATGGAGCCGAGTGCTGCAGTCACTTTCCACGTGTATCGTACGACGTTTTTCAATGTACTAACGAAAATACAAATAATTTGAGGTTAACGCGTGACTCTTGAGGGTCGCTTAGCTCCCAGTCTGATACGATCAATTGATAAATTGTGGCGGGAGCAAGCTCACGTACTTTTCTGCACTAGTGCAAAAAACGGTAAATTGCATGCCTAAAAGCGGTAGGGATAAGTTTTCGAGTAAGTGTATTGAAAAACCTTTTTATTTCAATCTCATCGTTTCATTTATTCCGTTCAGAAAGGTATGAAAATACAGTTCCATGGATTGCCCAAATGTTCCCTTCAAATTTTTATTTAAATCTCATGGTCTCATTTATTTCGTTCAAAAAGGTATGAAAGTACAGTTCCATGGATTGACCAAATGTTCCCTTCAAATAAAAGGGTGTTTCATTAGAGGGTAAAGGAATTGTTCAGAAAGGCATTGCTGGCTGTAATTGACGATCAATGTTAATTATGGCTGCTCCAATAATTTCCGTGAGTTATTTGATTGGACTGAAATATTTGTTTGTTTTCTTTTATCAATAGAATTAATGAGTGAACGGTGTTTCTGGTTTTGTTTCGTTATTTTTTTATAGAAACTTCCGAAATTAAAGTTATTTTGCAAATTTTGGTCTGTTTTTGAAATTGGGTATATTTTTTTATAAACATGCTTTTTGTTTTTCACTTTTTCTTCTTCTCTTATCTTATGATAAATCCCGTTCTTGGGCGGAGCTTGACATAGCGTCAGACTTTTACTGACTAAAACCCACTCCTGTTCCTTCTTTGCCTTCGCCCCAGGGCCTCAGGTTTCACTTTCACACTACCCGTGGCACCAGTAGGCTTCGACCCTGCTAGGGCCCTGCGATTTGCTGACATCTTCTTGAGGCGCGCGTGGAAAAGTACGAACAAATATAACTTCCAAAAAAATGTGGATGTACCCTGATATACTGAATACTTCTGTATGACCCTTTCAGGTGTACAGGCGTGATGTTACGTTGTGTGATTGCGTAAATAATGCATATTTATACGATAAAAGCAATGCGGTTGATTTGCTGTCATTTTTTGAAGAGTTCCGTAGTCTGTCTCCGGAAGTTACCATCAGGTCTTTATGAAATTTAAATGGGACCATTAAGGAATAAAATCCTTTCGAACAAAAAAAGAATTTTGTAAATTCGTATATATATTACAGAGTTATGCCAGAACATACTTACAAAAATATAGTGATCCGAGTTGATCCTTTTTGAAGTCGGTTACTATACCGCACCCATACACAAACACAGTAAATAAGTAATATTTGAAATAGAATTACGTATCGCTAAGATTTTGGTACTTATAATAATAAAAACTTGGTAAACAGTCCACTTGAACATCCCAAAACCATAGCCATATCTTTGTTTTCCGCAATAGTTATAATAGCATAACGCATACAGAAATGTCGTTGCTTGATACCATCTTCCATGAAAAGTGTCTAAAGAGCCTCTGCGAGTTGGCTTAGGCACTCGTATGCCTTCCAAAGGTCCTGGACCCCAGGCTCCTGAGATATACACACAAACAAATAAAAAATACATATATAGGTAGGTATACTAGGTGGGGTCCTAGGTTCTCCTAAACCTAGAAGGCTTCATCTGCGTGAAAGAAGATTTCACCAAACAAATTTTAAGCTCCCGTTTCATTCCCTTTGGGGCTGAATTTTGGAAAATCCTTTCTTACTGCTCACCTGAGTCACAAAAAGAAGCCTTGTACAAAATTTCACGATCTCATTATAGTCTCTGTAATTTCAGTTTTGCGTGGATATATCAGTTATACAGTTTCTCCTTTTATATACAGAAATAGATGATAAATATCAAAACATTTTCACTGTAGCGAAGCTACGGAAATGTCCTTCTAATAAATATCGAAGTACCTACCTTTTCGTTATGGCGAAAAAGGATCCAAACCTTAGTGTTATGACAAACAGAGGTCAAATGCCAGTCTAGCCACACACTTAGCCACATCTGGTAAGACTGAACCAACCCAATATATAGTAGTAAAGAGTAAGTGAGACGATGAATACTTTTTTCTCCCTCTTACTTAAGGGTAGTGCTTGATATCTGGCGGGCTTCGTTCCTTAGGATTAATGGGTTACTCCACGTTTTCCTTATACTTAACATCTATGGGTATTTTTACGTGCGGAACTACCCCATTGAAAAGATGATGGTTCTTTAGCTACCGCGAAACATGTACCTAAGTGTATGTACGCCTTTTGCGTCAGCCTTTTTGAGAGGGATGAAATCGAGCAGTTTGTTTGAGGGTTGAAAAATAGAGTGTCGAGTTTCTAAGAATATTTTTTATGAATATTATTTTTTATAGGCTCGTGTTTGATGTGGTCTACTATGAAGCACGCTTGCCTAGTAATAACCTATTTACTCATGATTTGAAGATCCCTAGGTTTTAGGTGTCAGAAAACACGGACTTTGGCAGGGAATTTCAATTCTTAGCTGTTCGCTTAATGAATGTGTTCATATCATGTAATACTGGCATTGTGTGGTAATTTTCTGTGTTTTCTTTAACCTGTATTTAGCAGTCCACAATTGGACCTACACCATCCCGATTCATTATAAATGTTCATAATTTTATATTTATAACATTGAATAGATTTTTTTTTGTTTATAGAGTTAGTAGGTACAAATTAGGAGTATCTAACTTAAACCACTAAAGAACTCCAACACTGTGTATATAGTGTATTTTTTGGAGTCCCTTTTACCTAAAATTACAGCGGTAAACCGTTTCCTACATTTTCACTTTCTAAAAAAACACCGTTATTCGTATTTCTTTTTACCATCCATCCTATCCTAAATTGATTTTAAACGACCGTCGTATAAAATACGAAAATAACCCTGGCCGGAATTTTCCAAGTTAGTAAGTAGGTACTGTTTGCAAAAAAAATCACAACTCAAAATTTAAGTCACGTAGGGACTGCAAGACAGATGTAGGTAATAATTGCCAGCGCACGCTAACACAAATTTTTATAAAGGACCAACCCTAATTTTTTTATGTAGGCTTTTGCTGACCGTGCAAAAGCGGGAGAAAGGGAAGGCGCCATATTTGAGAGCTGTTTTATGATAGTACTTAAGCTGGGTAGATTCTATGGGAGGGAATAAAGTATTGATAAAATCAGGATAATGTTGGGTAGTATTTAGAAAAATCGAGACTGAATCGGTTTCGTCGCGTGCAAGGCATTTGACGATTATCGACGCTCCATTAGCCACGCTTGGCTCGAGGAAATAAATGTATGGTGGAGTAACTGTATGAGCTTAAATATTAGCTTTGCCGTGGCCTATAATGACAAGGAATAAAAATACAAGTTCATAGATGGCATGTAAATAAAAATCTATATGGAAGGATTGAGGTTGATTTATCTACCCACTTGATAAGTTACGCAACTAAAAATCTTTTAAAATTAATTTAATAAGTTTGCAAAAATTTAAACTTAAAATTCCTTCATAAAACCAGCTAATAGATAAATTAAGTAATGTTTTCACTTAATAAACTTTCAAAATTAATTTAACATCTTTGCAAAAAATTAAATTTAAATTTCCTTCGTAAAACCAGCTAATAGATAAATTAAATAATGATTTTTATTTTTTTAAAGATAACTTGCGCTACAGAATTAGTCTTATATCGTTGGTGCATTCACAAAAATGTAAACTCACATTCACAAAACACTCGACTCAAAACAGCTATGTAAGCCATAAAAATATTTGACCTGTGTGGAAGTTGAAACCGCAACACGCAACGTAGCAGTCAATGGCTCAATCACGGTGCCAATTGTTTGTGATTATTTATTATTATTATGAGCCCGTCGTCTCTCACTTCAGAGCAAAGGCCTCCCTTCCGTTATTGCACTCTTTTCTGTCCTTAGCCACTTCTGGTGAATCCAGTAGGAGTCTAAATTGTCACGCCATCTCCTTCGGGGCCTACCACGTCGCCTGTTCGGTATCCAGGAATCCAATTGCTTGTGATTTTTTTAAATTATATTTAACGAAATTAAAATATAGGTAACTGGAAACCTGTAGTGAAAATGAGAATGTTGAAATGGATGTGTGGTGTGACGAGAATGAATAAAGTGAGAAATGAGTATATTAGAGGAAGTTTGAAAGTGGTGCCAGTGACTGAAAAGTTGAAGGGGAATCGTTTGTCTTGATATGGTCATGTAAAGAGTAGACATGTGATGTGTGGAGAGGGACAGGAAAAAGTGGATGGATTGTTTGAAGAGTGATATGAAAGAAACGGAAGTTAGTGATAGCATGACGATTGATAGGGTAGAATGGAAGAAAAAACGTGTTACGCCGACCCCAAATAAGGCGGGACAAGGGCAGGAAGATGATGATTACAACTGATATCCATCAATAAATGACTGAGAAATTAATTATTTAAATTCATGCAGAGCGATCGTAAATAATCGTAATATCTCACTGGAGAGTGTCGTCATTTAACCTGGATGAGATCTTCGCACCACAAATCACTCAGTTTCTTAGTCGCACGTGAATTTTTGCGTTGTTCCTATTTGTTTTGTGTACAGTTTTTGATTTATTAGTAGTACCAATTTCTTTTATTATTTTACTGCCTTGGTAAAGGGTCTTGTGACGTCACATACTCGACCACCGTGTCAAACAAAATTATTCTTACAAGTGCAACTTTAAAGTTTCATAACTTTTTGATTTGTTCAGATAGATTGATAATTCTTTCACATTTTTGTTATATTTATTATTTACTTAACTTTTACATACTAAATTAATTTCAAAAATATAAATTTGTCTATCAAATGACGGAAAAGATCCAAAGTCAACATGTCCGTATTATTAATTCCAAAGACAATTTTGTGTCTCCACTCTGGTTGCTATAACAGAACCAAGAGACAAATTGTCGTTGTTATAGGACTTAAGATATTAATGCCCCTTAATTTCCTAAGCAATAAATATGCCTGAAAACATGACTCTTCCGCATATTTATGGGCCTTGACGATGTCAACTAGGGAATTAATAATATTTTATTTTGGTCATGTCTTTACCTGCCAACACCTGGGGTCCTATTTTACGATGTTCTTTAGGGAATTGCTTCCGGTTTTTCAGAAGCTTGCTCGCTTTAGTCTGTCGTCAATTTTCTTGTCAGTTTCAACAGCTGTTTGTTTGTAGATACTTATCAGGATCACAAAGGCTTTCAGAAGTCAGGACAGTGTTTACTATATGTATTAAGTTTCTGCCTAAATAACTAATAAGTACTTGTTTTATTGCATCATATTATATAAAGGAAAAAGTTTGTGAATGTGTGTGTATCAGAAATCAGAAACGTTTATTTCAAATAGACCAATTACAGGCACTTTTGTGTCAAATGTCGGTCAGTGACAAAAAAGTGAAGCTAAATTGCACGTTCCAAAGCGTAGATCGCTATCGAGAAGAACGTGCAAGAATATATTAATATATAAGAATATAATTTAGGTGTCTTCAAGGCTAGAGTGAATAGGCTTTTAATAGATTAGTGCACCACTGCTTACCATCAGGTGGGATCGCAGTCAAGCACTGGTTTCCATCAATTAAAAAAAAAAATCCATTGTCATTACCTTTGTTCTGACGTCATCCCAATGCTCAGTCACATGGTCAGAACTAAGAAATCAGAGGCACGGCCTACTCGAGTCGTTTGACGCATGAGAATCGAAACGAAACGATCGTAACTTGCCAGTGGGGCTGGTCTGATCGCTTAAACACTCTTAGTTTATTTATAACTAGCTTGTATTAGTGGCTTTGCCTGCATGAAAATATGTCTATGATACTAAGTGATATAGCAGCATTCTACTGGTGAAATAACTTTTTAATATCTGTCCAGTAGTTTTTGTGTTTATTTAGAACAAACAAAAATACAAAAAATGTTCACACATAGCACAGATACATCCTGTGTCGCGGGTTCGCTTTCCGCACAGAACAAATATTGATATGGTCTACAGATGATTCCGGGTGGGTGTGGATGCACCCACGATACAGGAGACATTCCTAGTTTGGGCCAAAGTTTGATAGAAAAAGTATGAATTTTTTTAACCTGGTTCTAGAGTACATCCAAAGGATGAACTGTAATTTTATTTCAATCTAGACGTATATACAGACTAATAAGTAATTTAATTATATCCAAAATTTATAAATTATCTTTACTAAGAATGTGTCCAATAGCACTTTTCTTATTGTCTCTATTAACGCGAATACACTTCGTTCTTGTGTTTATGAGGTAGAAATTATGCTATTCACTATTAATAAAAAAATAAAAATAAAAAGTAAAATAATAAAATTCATTTATTTTTATGATATAACACAGTACAGACAGTATAATAAATGGAGTGGACTGGAGCCTAAACTAGGATAGCCCTGTATTTCAGGACTCCAGGTCTTCTTCCCGCGGCGAGTGAGTTCGTTACAATTCTTTGGTCGATGCAATGTAATCAATGTATATATTAGGTGTCTATGCGTGAATGCGTGTGTGTGATGTGTGAGAGTTTGCTTGCTCGCGTCTGTGTATGAGAGTATGAATTATGTAAACTTGGTTATGCACGAGTATGCTTTGACTGCTCTTGAGTTACAACTGATAGAAACAAGTAAACAATAAACACTAACTCGAACGATTTTGAGTATAAAAAAGAATGAAGGATTAAATAAATTGTATTGATTTATAGCAAAAAATAGGTCCGTTGCAATATGAGCAAAATTTGCCGACTAAACAACATTCCTTAGCACAATAAAAACGACGCGTAATTCCATTTCAGTACATCACAATCGGTTGGCACGCAAAATCACGTACCATATAATATCTACATACAAATTATATAAACTTTCGTATATTCTGTTGAATTTTGTATTCGTATCTTGTTACCAAATAAAAATCTTTATAGTGCGGAGCAAGAAAAAAGAAAAACGTGTTAGATTGGTATGGCATGATCCAACGACTTTATTTTTCCAAAGAAATCTGAACGCAAATAGCAAAATTTGTTTTTTCTTTGTTTGGTTTTACACTTTTGGTTTTGTACATTACCACCCGCATTTTTAATAATATTTTTCACTCAACTCGGCTTTTTGTTAATCGAATCGGATAGACATAGCAGATAGGTTGAAGTTCCCAATGTTGCAAAGATGGGTGCGACTTCATGTCCTAGTCTTGTTGTGTGTATTTATTGTGTTGTTAAAACCTAATAACATTAGTTTTTAAGATATTGTTACTAACAAAATATGGAACTCGTGTTTTTTTAGGTGTGAAATCATCCAATGACATCTCCCGCCCTTTGGCGGAGCGACAGGGCGTGTCAGACTTTTACTGATTAAAACCCACTTCAGGCCTCGGGGTTCAATTTAGCACAACCGATAGCCCCAGTAGGCTTCGAACCTGCTGGACCCCTACGGTTTTGCTGAAATCTCCTTGAGGCGTACGTGAAACACTACGTGCCGTCGACGACTTGAGCTCGGTCCAAACGATTACCGAACGTTCGGACGACGAGCTACCCATTGCTTACCGTTCACAAGCCCATGCCTGCGGTGGCTGGAAATTGGGATTAGGATTCCGGTTAGCCGCCGGATTCCGGCTAGGGCATGAGGGTCATTCCCTCGCGCGTGCGGCCGCATCCTTTGCTAGCATTACTGCTTCGCAGAAGAAGGCGACCTTCTGCCACTGTATCAATGCCTGTCGAGAGAGATCGTTGCCGCCGATCGCCCTCAATTGTAGCATACCTATCATAACTATTTATTGAGATAGACGTCCTTGTTTGTCGTGGAAAATCCGAGACTCGGGGATTTTGTGCCGTTGTTATGACGACTGTATAGAATAGATTGGAGAAGGTTCGCCATTTTAATTCTATACATTGCTATGTTAACTATTTTGTAGAATGTGCCTTTTTTCCTTGTAGCTATAATACAACATTTTGCAAAGCGAGTTTTCCTGTGGGAATAGGGGTTGACACACTTTGTCCAACCGTATAATTATGTTAACCACTGTGCATCACACAGGCGCTTAATTGCATGTAGAGAACAAGTAATTAAAATGTAATTAGGTTCAAGCCAGATAGAAGTTAAACAACAGTTTTAATCAAAATAAGTGAACTATGTAATGGCTCAAATTAAGTATTGAAACACATTGATTACACTAAATCAATGTAAATCACAATATTCAGATTGAAATTCCTATTTTTTTTTAATTGATATGAACCTGTGTTTGACTGCGATCCCTGCGAGCAAGCCGTGATGTAATGGTTGGGGACACATAAATTATAATTGTTCGAGTCCTTCGATGTACGCGGTATAAACGACGAAGCGAAACGCTTAGTCCGGACCGTAGAAGTTTGAAACACGTAAAGGAAGTTAATCGCCGTACGTTGGGCGGTTTTATGGTAGAAAAGAGATGGCAGAATCATGATTCAATCGTAAAAAAAAATCGAACATTCATGTTTTATGTCAAATACTATTTATTTCTTACTTCTGCATAATATTTTAACAAGCTCTTTTTACTGTCCGTTTAACCGATTTTGACTTTTATTACGTTGGTGGCATGATAAATAACGGCTGCAGTAAATAGTTGGTATTGTAACCACTTTTTTACTTTCAATGCCAACCTTATCTCTACGGAATAGAAGTCAAAATCGGTTGAACGGACAGTAAAAAACGTTTGTTTAAATTTATAATCTTATTCCGGGTGGAGTATAGTAAAACAAATTTAAAACTGAAACCCAACAAGGATAAAATTACGTTAGTGTTCATAAACACGATAATATTGTGATAGTAATATCAGTAGTGACTCTGTTGACCGCACTTGGACTTCGATCCGGTCCATTGTGCGTGGGGGACCTAGCTAATATAGCCAGCTTAACTACGTTCAGAAACACATTAAACTCTTGCGAGTAAAGGCTTCGCGTAGTGACCTTACTGTTCCCAGAATTTGTGTACGTAGAGTAGCATTCCGAGAATCCCGGGGTCCTGGAACGAAGGCGAAGAAGAAACATAGTGGAGTGGGTTTTAGTCAGTCAAATCTGACACACCTTCTCGCTCCACCCAAGGGCTGGAGAAATCATTGGACGACATCACAACTAAAAAAATTTGTAGCATTCCAGGATTACGTAAGCACTCGGCATTTGGAATCGCAAGACGGTGACGGTAAGCCATGGGTAGATCGCTGTCCGACCGTCCGTTGTATTCCACGTGCACCTCAGAGATGTGTAAACGTAGTGTCCCAGCAGGGTCGAAGCTTACTGGGGCCATGGATGATGCGAAAGAGAACCCCGGGAACGAAGGCAAAGAAGGAACAGAAGTAGATTTTAGTCAGTAAAAGTCTGGCTCTTCCAGCATCTATAGATATTGTCATTAGATGATTTCCCACTTAAAAAAGGAAAAAAAAGCCTCGCAATAAAGAGTTACTGAAGTAATACTAAGGGTTTTGTCAGTAGATCTAACTCCCCCTCGCGCTCCAACCAGAGTGGAAGAAATTATTTGATGATGTCCTACGTAAAAAAAAGTCACTTACGTAATCCATTTTATCCTTTGAGCTAAAGCAGCATCTGCAAATTGGCAGATTGAGCTATCTTTGATTTCTATGTAGAAAAAATGTTTGTATAGGCGCCTCAAAGTCGATTGACACCTCATTAATCAAAATCAGTTCAGTAATATAACCACTACGGTGGAACAAACGAACCCGCACGCTAAAATCATGCTCAGTTAATCTAGGTCAAAAAGCTTACAGCTTTTATTTTAAAATTGTGGCTTTGTAGATATTTCATACCAGCAAAAACGGATAAAGTAACCATTTAGGTTAAAACTGGAAACAATATATAATTTACATAGCCCTAACATAAGCCTATAATAATGACCCTAATCCTGAATTTATGTACGAATTTGGGTTATTTCGGTTTGAAATAGGACGTTGGGACATAGTGATAATTCAATTTGGATTCGCCACTCTTATACTGGTTTTAGGATAAAAGAAAAACTTTATTACGTAACGTTATTATAAGTTCCTGTATTTATTAGCTTCTGCCTGTGGATGCAGCATTGTGGACGCGAAGTCAAAGTCGAAGTTATTTAAAAAGTAGCATATGGGGTTCAAATCTACTTCGTATGAAATTTACTAAAACAAATATTTTTTTGTTTTTGAAAATATGACAGTCAGACAGAGTTGCTTTTACATGCCTTTTTTAATGTATAAATAATATTTTATTATAGAAGTATACAATTTATTACCATTCTATTACTAAAATCATAATTTATTTCAGTTTAGCGGAATATTTATCTTCTTATACTTTTTAACCTTATTTGATACCTCTCTAAAAGTGGGTGACCATGAGATGTCGCCTTCTTCTTTTTTCTTGTTGGTATCACTCTTGACAGAGTGGTCGCGGCCATCACTTTAGGTTTTGGTAGCAAGCTGCACAACACGCCGCCACTCCTCTCTGATGGCCGCCTTCCTCGTGCATTCGTACAGTGATGATGAGCCATTTACTGCCGCTTTAATCTGGTCAGTTCACCTCATAGGCGATCTTTCTCGTAGCCTGGTACAACCTTTTCCTGGACCACAAGTTGCTCAATAGCCACTTCCCCTCGGCGGCATACGTGACCAAAAAAGGTGAGAATACGAGCCTGAACCTAAGATGATAAACGCTGCTTGATGCTGAGTTCTCGAAGTATAGACTCGTTGGTACGGAATTCAGTCCTCGATACTCCGAGCATTCTCTTCCAGCACCACATCTTTAGGGCATCTATCTTCTTCTTTTTGTCTATTTTCCGTAAGATTCGCGTTTCTGCGGCGTACAAGAATATGGGAAATACACGTGCCCAAACTAGCCGGATTTCGGTGGCTCTATATAAATGTTGTCGCCTGTTGACGTCATCTGTCAGCGAGGAGCCAGCAGCGCTCTACACCCTCTAGCGTCGAGTAGACGGAGGTTCTATGCTAGAGGAAGAAGCGAGACGTCACCATAGCAACTGCTGAGAGGGAACGAGAGGGGTGCCGAAACGAAGCGCTGATTGGTCGTCGTGAAGTAAAACGTTCGATCCTCGAGTCGGGCGGGCTTCGAGCCGTAGACACCACATCGGCAGAACAAAGAATTAATTGATGGTAGTCGGTTTACCACTGGTAGAATTAAACTTAATGTTGTACTGCTCTGTCAAGAAAGTACCGGGAAAAGATCAATAATACACAAAATGTCTGTTATTCATCCAAATTTATTTTATCACCTTCAAAGTATGCTCCTTTAGAAACGATACACTTGCGCCAACGAATAATCCATTCATCAAAACATTTTTTAAACGCTGCTTCCGGAATTGAGTTCAGTTCTCGCCCCGAATTCTCCTTTATGTCTTCTATCGATTGAAAACGGGTGCCACGAAGTGGTAATTTGAGTTTAGGAAAAAGAAAAAAGTCAGCAGGAGCCATATCTGGTGAATATGGTGGTTGCTGGATGGTATTTGTTGAGTGTTTGGTCAAAAATTCGTTCACAATGATAGCCTTGTGCGAAGGCGCATTGTCGTGGTGCAAAATCCAAGAATTTTCTTTCCACAAATCTGGCCTTTTTCGTCGAATTCGCTCTCTTAAACGCCGCATAACGCTCAAATAATATTCTTTATTTACCGTTAGACCTTTCGGTAAGAATTCAGAGTGCACAACACCGCGATAGTCAAAGAAAACAGTCACCATGACTTTGACTTTTGATCAACTTTGGCGTGGTTTTTTCGGTTTCGGTTCAGTTGGAAGGCGCCACTCCGAAGCTTGTTGACTAGTTTGCATGTCAAACTCGTAAACCCACGTCTCGTCACAAGTAACAATGCGTTTCATGAATGTTGGGTCCGAACTGACTCGTTCTAGCATGTCCTCAGCGACTTTCATGCGATTGAGTTTTTGGAGAAAATTCAGATCTTTTGGGATTAGCCGAGCAGCAACATGTTTCATACCCAAATGATTAGTTAAAATGGTACGGATCGACTCGTGAGATACAGAAAGTTCGGCGGCTATCTCTCTCAGAGTTGAATGGGGATTTTCAGTCACTATTTTCTTCACTTTTGCGATGTTAACTTCAGATGCAGACGTTGACGGCCTACCAGAGCGAGGCAAATCTTCCATCACATCTCGACCGCTTTTGAACGCTTTGAACCACTCATAAGCACGAGTTTTTGATAAAGTCGATTCACCGTTAGCCTTCTGTAACATTTTCAGTGACTCCGAACACGAAATTCCATTGGCGATGCAAAATTTAAGACAAACTCTTTGTTCGATATTTTTGTCCATTATGAAATTCGCAATACACACTATATATGATATTACTAAAACCAGCACTGTATTTAATATAAATAACAGATGCAACTCAAACTCCGCGCTAAAATGGAAAACAGTTGTGCCAATCTAACAACTACAAAAAAACAAAAATTTGAATTTGGAACCATAAACAAATCATCCATTCCCGATACTTTTTTTACTGAATGTATATACTCAACAAACGTTGTTCAAAAGTAAAGTAATAAAATGGGATAGTCATTGAAAAGCTCCTGACCTCACACAAAAGAACACTCAAACATCGTTTTAGTGAAAATAATCTTTCATATTTTTATTACATTACATCAGTGGTGGGAGAACAGTGGCGGCCGAGTGGCCCCGACTTACGAGTTGTAGGTCGCGGGTTCAAACCCAGCAGGCGCATTACTTTATGTAATTTATTTCATCACCACTGCTCTCAAAACGGTGAAGGAAAACATCGTGAGGAAACCGGTATGTCCTAGAACCAAAAATTTTAAAACATGTGACATCCACCAACCCGCACTAATTCCCTCTCTTAAAGAGGAGGCCTGAGTCCCAACAGTGGGAAAATTAAGGCCGACTATGCTATGCTATACATCAGTGGTTGAGCAATTGGCTACTGAACTTCGTGTCTCGGTTTCGATTCCCGCACAGAACAAATATTTGTGTGGCCTACAGATAGTCTTTCCGGGTTTGGGTGTGTTGTGTTTGTGAGTTAAAATGTTTGTCAACGCACCCATGATATAGAAGTGTGGGACAAAGTATTTTTTTTTTTTAATGTTCGTCTGGCATTTCTTTGGTCTTACTTTGGCTTATTTTATTTTTGGTGTACTCGCGTTAAATCACTATCTCACCTGATGATAAGCGATGCTGTAGTCGACGATGGATTACGCTTGTTTAGAAGTAACCTATTCACTCTTAGCTTAAAGATCCCCAGCTTGTAGTCATCAGGAAACACAGACTCTGAAATTTTCTCACTATTTATCTCTTTAGAGCGGTACTTTTGTTGCCTATTCCAATTTTTATCAAATAATTTTATTGAATTATTATATTTGAATTTTCCTTGCCTGTCCATGTCTTGGCGTATAATTTTCTGGAAAATGATGCAAGCTATTTCTAGAATAGAATGTTAATGAACTCTTAGTGACGTTTTTGTGAATTTCAATGCTTATTGCTAATGTTAGCAATACTCGTATATGGGTATGTATATCTCATGTCTAACGTTAAAATTATAATGTCATCATTTTGGAAGTCGCGTTTCTTTGATCATATGACACCTATTGAGTATTTCATTCTTCAAGATATAAGTATATCTACTGTAGCCTATATGTTTTTTTTTTTTCTTTACGGTCTACAAAACCCTTTAAACTTTATGGAGCTACATGCACTTAGTACTAAAAATTTATGTCCAATCTCAGAGAGTACATCGAAGCCGAGGGCAGATATTCCTTTTACAGCTAAGCAATGTAGAATTTCAAAGAAAAACATGTATTTTAAAATGTGGGATGCAATTTATCTTGGGAAAGACATAAAAAGTTTTTATCTCCATGTAATAAGTGTCAGATTAGGTTAACTTTTTTTCTTTTCTTTGCATTTAAATTACTTTAAAGTTGCCTTCTTTGATGTAAAACAAGTAAAATCCATATTGGGTTTGTTTTCTTATTATCACAAGTCCATTAGTAATTTTGCAGAAATAGTATTGCCCTTAACAAAATTATTAAGGAAAGGAGTCATGTTCAAATGGACAGCCAAGTAGGAAGATGAGGAGCAAAGTAGGTTGGCATGCAGCTGTATAGAAAAGAAGTTGAAAGGATGCGTGAGGAGCAAAAGAGAGATGATGTTTGTAAGCTCTAGTTGGATAGAATTGCTTCTAACAGGAGTAATGACGTTGAGGGCTTTAGTATCAAGGAGAATGTGTTGTGTAAGAAAGTCAGGAGACTGACTGGTGTTTGTGAACTCGTAGTGATTCCAAAATGGCTGTATGCGACATTACTATGACTCTAATAGCATCCTTTTCAGCTTTATACCCCGAATGAAGATTGTAATAATATTGCAAACTAACGACTGTTAGTGGCTTCACGCGTGTAAAAGTACAAGATTGTCCCACAGGAACATGTTTCCGAAATAAAAAAAGTATCCAATATGCTATTCAAGGAAATGGTCTCTCTGTGTACCAAATTGCATCCAAATCTGTTCAGCCGTTTGAGCGTGAAGAAGTAAAAAACATACTCTTTTATAATATTAGTGAAATGTTCAAGATCGTAGGTTACACCATATTGGCTGAACAGCATTTGTATAAAATTTGGGTTTTGGGAAGACAGTAGCCTGGATGGTCTTTGGGATAATTTGAGAGAGACACCCGGACGATTTTACTGCCTGAAGCTAAATATTATACAGCCGAAACCCTATACTTTAATCGGTCATAATCAGAGATCAGAATAGGTATACACACAATGAATAAATCGATTAATCAACATACTTACATAAAGTTCGTAGAAGTAAGTAATATAGAGTTGATAACACCTCCTTTAAAGTCCCGGAATCATAAACATGTCAGTTAATTTTCGGGACTTAAGAATTGGTACTTGTACTAAATTATTTTATTATTCAAAATTGCTTGATTAAAAATTTGCTAAATTAATTTAACAGTTTTAGTACGGAACTCTTAAAACGTCATAAGATTCTTCTATAAAATTAATTTAGTTCAAATGTATTCAAAGCGCCCGACCTCTGGTTAATAATACGAAAATTATCCCTCTGTAACTTCTTCAAACCGTCAAAATATACGAAATCATCCACAGACACGTAACATTTCGACAAATTAATATTTGAAAAGTATAAAACCAGGTCATCATGTCAAAGTTCATTGCGTAATTCCAGCTCCTGGGAACTCAATTTTCAAGTGTCAGAGTTATGAGGGGAGGTTGATACGAAATTTGTTCGTATATCAATGGTTTGCACGCTACATTTCGAGGGGAAAAGGGGGTGGTGCATAAATTATTAGTAGGTCTGTATCCCACACTACTTGCTACCCCCTGTTGTTCTATGTTATCAGATATTGAATTCTAAACAGGTAAAGGGTTGGAGTAGGTAAATATGGTGTGATGACGGTTTGATTCCTGTCATGGCGCATGGATTGTTATCGTTTGATGTTTGGGTTTCTGTACTAATATTATACTTACCTACTTTAACAAATAACATTAAACATGGAAATACACGATACCCAAGGTACGTCGATCTATATAATGCTAAATCTTAATATGTCGTTTATATTTTTATTTGTGTGGTTGTTTGTTTTCTAATAATTTTATTGTTCTTTAAATTATATTCCTATTCTTTACTAACTTCTGCCAGCAGCTTTGCCCGCGTGAAAGTTGGGTTCACCGTGCAACCTTTGGTTCCCAATTTCATCCACTTAGGGGTTTTTTTTTCGGTGGGAAAATCATCTTATGACATCTCCCGCTCTTGGGCAGAGCGGGAGATAGTGTCAGACTTTTACTTACTTGCCTTTCGTACCAGGGCCGAGTCTTCCTTTCAGAATCAGTCCCTTGACCCCAGAAGGCTTCGACCCTGATGGGCCCCTACAGTTGCTGACATGTCTTTGAGGCGCGCGTGGAACAGTACGCGCCGTCGACGACTTGGGCTCGGTCCGGAGAGTTACCGGACAGTCGAATGGCGAGCTACCCATTGCTCGCCATCCGCAAGCCCGTGCGAGCGAGGCGTGAGAACCGTTGCCACACGCGTTCAGCCGCCTTCTTTGCTAGCATTACTGCTTCGCAGAAGGAGGCGACTGCCTGCCACTCTTCGCTCCGGACCATGGCCCGTACCAAGTCCCGGCGCGAGAGATCGCCGCCGCCAGCCCGGTCCACTTAGGGGGTGAATTTCAGAAAATCTTTATTATTCTTTGTAGGTTTATATCGTAAAACAAACCTCTGGCCAAAAATGTTGGGTTCTAGGTCCGAGGGTTTCAGCTGGGCCTTAATAAAATAGTGAGTAAGTCAAGACTGTCTTTTATATATAGGTACAGATTATTATTATTATTAATTTTAATCAGGATAGCTTATATATACTGGCTACCTTAACCTACAATTTTTTTTTTTTTTTACAGCAAACTTATTATGAAAAGTAAATATATAGAAACTTAAATCAAAATTTGACCTTAGCTCTCCATTGAATTCTACCTAATTTATAGCCACACAGTTTATTTTCCAAGTTTTTATGAAACATAAAAAATAACGGAACCATTAATCATTTAACACTGAAGCTACATTTCAAGGATATCAGTCACGGCAGATCGAGATTAGATTTTTTATTAAAACCTCAAAAAAGACGAATTGATAGAAAAATAATACTTTTAATCTTATATTAAATTCTGAAACCTTTAGGGGAAAATATTTCATTTCGCTAAGTCGAGGTCAAGGACAGATGACATCGTTCAAAATAATATTTATTCGCATTTAATATCGTCGCATGTCTGAAGAGAGATTAGATACTCAAAGAACTTCAGGAATTTATCATTTTTATTTGCTAACTAGCCGTAGATACGTTAATTTTAATAATATAAAGTCTTACTTATCTGGATTTCAGTGCTGCGAACTTGTGATAAAGTGTAAAAAAACGCTATTCTTAGTTTTAACATCTTCATCGTCAGTGTTTGTAATCGAACTCATTCGAAACTGCCTGACGGATATTTTTTTTGTTTTTCGGTGGGAAAATTATCCAAAGACATCCCCCGCATTTGGGCGGAGCGTGAGTTAGTATCAGACTTTTACTGACTAAAAACCCCCTACGGCCCGCGCCTACGGTGGCCGGAAATCGGGATCGGAATCCAGGCGGCGGTTGGGGCGTGAGGACCTTTGCCTCACGCGATCGGCCGCCTCCTTCGCTAGCATTACGGCTTCGCAGAAGGAGGCCACCGCCTGCCACTCCGCCTCGGTCTGAACCATAGCCTGTACCAAGGCCCGGCGCGAGAGATCGCTGCCGCCGCGCGCCTCCACCAGGACTCGGCGGTGCTCTGCCCAGCCGGGGCACACCTCTACCGTATGCTCCACCATGTCCTCCGGGCGGTCCACACAATGGTGGCACCCGACTTGACGGATATACAATTTATTCTGTGTACATTTGGTAAGAATAGGTCGTAGGCTATTTTTTTACCCTCCTATCATCACCCGATTGCCAAATCAGCAAGTTATCTATAAATATAATGTATAATAATAGTGTTCAATTACTTATTAATGTTTTTGGGATTTGGTCTAAAATTTTTGAGGATACGGATTCATTTTAACAAATGGATAAATAATATTAAACAGTGGATTTCCAATTTAGTGCATTGAGATCGCTCTGAGTTTTGACAGAATTCACGTAATCAAACCTTGAAACGCTAACAATTCTGACCTATTTCGTTTTAATTCCTCTCTATTAATACCCTCAGACACGTATAGTGTGTCTAATACTGTCTTATATTCAATTATATCACAGCCTCAAATCTAATTCTCTTCAAGCAGGCTCCAGGACGATATAAAACAACAAGGCAACGTCATAGCACGTAATAGCTTAAATGAATTTTGCAGGATCGAACTCGGCGCAACTTCGCGTTCGCATTGAGCACATAATCCAATTATAGTGCGCGTCAATATTATTTACTATCGACTTTGAGCGAGGAATCCCGCCTTTTAAGATGCTACTAGAGTATCCTTTATCCTTCCTGAAGTTAATATAATTTAACATGGCGATAGCAATTACCGGTTTATATTTTGTAGTCATTTCATTTAAAAAAAGTAGAGGCGTTTTACAAATTGAAAATTATCCCAAGGGAGCATACTCTCGAGATAAAAGAATCCTATGTTGATCTATTCTACGACATGGTCTGCACGTTGCCAAATTTCATCCAAATCTGTTCAGCCGTTTTATCGTCAAGGAGTAAAAAACTAGGCAAGTGCGAGTCGGACTCGCACACTGAGGGTTTCGTACAAACTTACCTATGAAAACAGTTCAATTTCGTGGGCCCACACTTCTTTTTGCCAGCTCTGACGGAATGTATATAGTTCTTCTTGATCTGCCGCACTGTTTCTGGGCATCTACTTTGTACTACTTTAGCCCTCAGTTTATCGGACATGCGGCAAGCATGTCCTGCCCAGTCCCATTCAAATTTTGACTGGCCTGTTGGTCTAGTAGTTAGTGGCTCTGACTGCTATGCCGGAGGTCGTGGGTTCGATTCCCACCCAGGACAAATGCTTGTGTGATGAGCACGATCATTTGTTCTGTCTCTGGGTGTTATTTATCTATAATTTGTATGTATTTAGAAATATATAAGTATGTTTATCAGTTGTCTAGTACTCATAACACAAGCTTTGCTTAGCTTGAGACTGGACGGCGTTGTGTAATAGTTAAAAAAAAAAAAAAAAAAAATTGGGCAGCCTTTTGATCTTCATCAACTATTTTGCTATTTTGGAGCACATTATAGTACCTACTTTCACAACAATTTCAGTTACCAAGGTAACATTTATTGATTATACTGTCAGTTCAAGTTGTCTAAAAATTGTAACAAGTATTTACACGTTTGAAGTTTAGTTCTCCTTATCCTATAATCAAAACTCCTTCCTAGTTTTGAATCATCTCTTTTCATTTACATGCAATATTTTTGGTCCTTTATGTCCCACTAGTGGGTTTTATGAGCCATAACTGTCCCCAGTAGTAACAGCTCCCTGGTAAGGCTGCGGGATTATTCGAAAGTGTTATCTATTATAATTACCTTCAAAATAAAATAAAAAAACAATCGCGCCTGTGTTTTTCGAGGTGACTTTTTTTTACATTTTTGAAAATTCTTACACGCTTTCCCCACACTAAAATGGAAACTTGCCTTAGAATTTTTTCGTTATAGAACCTAATCTTCATAATCCAATAGATCCCCATGACGCTTTAGTAACTACAAATTTAGGGTACCGGCCTCCCCTACTATTAATTGCAGCCATTTAATAAACGACGATAATATAAAAAACTCTATAATAAAAAAAAAACTATGGTTTTTTTTTCAAATCCCTATCGCAATCATTATAAAGGTCGTTCTTTAGGAGCCACATTAACTTTCCACCCTGTATACTAATAGTGATACTTATCATATTTCTATTTGAATTGTTTCATTAAAAAAAGTTTTATTAGGGGGCTCGGCAGCGCTGCTCCCTAATAAAACTTATAATGTTTAATGTTATGTTGTTAAAAATTATAATGGTCATAAAATGTTTTTTTTTTGGTGCCAAGGCGAGTAAAAAAGTGGCACAGCCGTCCTTTTCCCGAAACAGTTCAGGCCATTTTTGATCCCCTATAACTTCGTTTTATATAAACCAAAAAGCCAGATTTTCAGTAACTAAGCAGAAATTGTGTAAACACGGTATATTTGAAATTTCATTCAATTTGAACCAGTAGTTTAAGAATTATAACTGGTCAAAGTTCCTAAATTTTGTCACTTACTGACTGACCGATCATCAAAACTCTAAGGCACTTCTAGCAGATATAGAAGCTTCAAATTTAGAATACAATTAGTGTTTGGTATATGAATCAATAAAAACTATTCGGTATAGTTTTCTAGATACGCCAACTGAATAAATAACCCCCATACAGATATATACAAAGTTACATTTGTAGTGAATGAATCAGTGTACCTGTATATTTATAATATAAAGGAATCTTGAAAAAAAAACCAAGGCTCGAAACTCAGTACTTCTACCGTAAAAAGTTGTTTGATCCATGTAATACCAACTCGGTTTATTTATTCAGTCCGTATTTAAGGGACCTTGATGACCTAGATTGACTTGGCAATCGTATGTATATCACAAGTAATACGTATTATGTTTAGTCAGATTGTCAAGGCCTTTCTTCCTCCTTTATATTGTAAGCTTAACAGACAGGCAGACAGACAGGTGATTGTGAGTCGCACGCGATAAGCTTTTTATTTACGTAACACTAAAATATTTACATATTTGAGTTACTCGAGTCTAATAAATAAATAAACATCATCTCTCTAACCTTTTCCCAACTAGATTGGGGTCGACTTCCTGCCTTACTGGATGCGCCTGAATACCAATGTTTTCATGGAGTGACTGCCTATCAGACCTCCACAACCAGGCTTCTGGGCAGAACGATACTCCTTGGATAGACTAATGGTCAGACTTTCTGGCGTGCCCCATGATGCCCACTGAGTCCAGAGCGTGGGACTCCGTGTTCTCTTTTTAGATCAGATAAAGTGATATTAGGTAGGTATTTTCCTAAAGACTTTGTGACTGGCAGCCCGAATATTGGAAGTTGACGATGTTATATCTCCGTGCCTCTGAAATCATTTGGTTTTGCGAATGATCGCTCTCCGCTCAGTAAGGAAAATGTATCCATGTTTGTCGATGCTTCATTATCTCCCTTACCTTTTCCCAACTACAACTTACTGGGCAGTACGATACTCTTGGATCCTCCACGGATAGACTGATGGTCAGACTTTCTGGCGTCTGACTACCTTGAACGACGGTTAAAGATCAAAATGATAACCGGGTCAACGGCTTTACGAGCTTTCCGAAGTACGAGGTGTCAGTAATGCCTTAGATAAACTTAGAATAGTACATATGAATAAAAAATACACATTGATACTTGCCCTGTTCTGGACCGGTAACTTCATGCATGAGAGGCGAGTGCAAGTAAATAGACACTGAAATATAACTTAATAATTAAAAATATTAAAAGTAGGTACAATAGTAATTTTTTAAATGTAACCACATTAGTTTGAATTTTTTTAACGATTCCTAATACGAAAATAGAGGTACACTAGTATTTTAGTGTCTTATTTTAGAGTTTTGTACTTAAGTCGGCAAAAATGGAACCCTTATACAAATTAATATCAAATGCTCAGGGCCTCAAGTCTGCTAGTACAGTAGTGTAAGAATGGGCTATCATTGATTTCATTATTGTCAATTTTGACAAGTTTGGTAAACTACTAATATAATGGCGTGATTATTATTTTCCAATGGTCAACCACTGACACTCCATTGAAAGAAGTGGCATTGAATGTTAATCTCGTACATATTGACCAAAGAATGTCTGACTTATGCGATAATCTGCTAAAATTTTGGTAGTTCCTTTGATCAGTGACCTACCATTAGAACGTCATTGTATAGTCATTGCTTTTAATAAGCTCGATATAGTCATTTTACCACAACTCTATTACGACACCATTGACCGTTCAATGATCGATCATTATGAATTAGCTGATTACGAACTTTTCGCAAAATGACAATGGAATCATGTTGGAATGACGAATTTATAAAAAAAAGACATGGGCCCCCCACCATAAGCTGCAGTAAAAAAATTAAACTTTTAAGTCAACGCAATCTGAAGGTCGTTTATGATTTATTTAGGTTATTTTGGCACTGGCTAGGAAACCAAAACCTATAGGGTACTTCTCGCTGACACTAAATCCTAAAATTTGGCATGAAGCTAGGTCTCATAGCACAAACGTAGGAAAAAATCTGAAAACTGTGAAGTTAACTACTTCTACTACGTCACAAAAACTACTTTTCGGAAAAATCTTCGAGACTCAATTCGGGATTAAGTGTTGACCCAGTCCTATATTCTTCCTGCTCCAGTTTTATTATAAGTAGAATCGCAAAGTACACCAAAATATGTGTAAATACATAATACAAATATTGTACTATTAGTTACTAGTTTCATTTGTATACAATCTATTCATAATACTGTAGCATAAATAAAATAGCCAAAATTGACATTGATGTTTGGCGCTTCTAGTGTTCAGCGATAGCAATACAATGCAAGATACAATGTTGATTGCTTTTTTTTTCCTTTTCAGTAATTTTAACGTATGTCTGGCTATTTGAGTATATTCTGCGGCCTACCCAAATGTCCTTTCCTTCGTATTGTTCGTCAAGACGTTGAGCTCCTTAGTAGTCCTGGGTTGAGCTTTACGAATACTGACAAATGCTTGCACTGACTGGACAGGTCCACTCAAATCAGTATGGTTCTTTCTTCAAAAAACCATCTCAGACAAATCTGCATTGTTCTCATGTGATTTGACCATGACATATTAACTGTATGGACTTTAAAAGAGACTTTGACCCCTGAGTTTGTTTCGGTGTTTCTTCTCAGGGTAGTCAGCTAGGAAACACCGGCCTCATCTAGTTTAAAATGACGAAAAAAAATTGACGTGTAAAAGTTCTTTTTTTTTTAAAGCTACTTACAAAATAAATATCATTTATCATTTAGCTTGTAGTTTGCGTCGTGTGAATTTCATATCGTCGAACGAATCGAATAGGATTAAATTTTATCCTATCAAGTATTTACTAATGTTATTAGATCGGCAATCGAGGCGTTACAGGGCAAAGGCTTTGATCAGACGTTTTCAATATCCCCGGCTACTCTCTTGAGCATTATATTTCTACCTAGACAGCTAGATAGATTATATAATAGGATTGATTTACCATCTCTCTAGAGGTAGATCGTCTATTGATACAAATTGATCGTCGCTTGTAATAAATGATGTTGTTTAAGATAGCAGAATTTTTGTTTTTTTTGTGTTGTAATATAACGCTTGATGGCTTTGCTTTTGTTCATGAAATATTTTTCTCAGTCCGTGCATAAGTCATCATGACTAATTCCCGTATTTTCAAGAAACGGTGGCATTCGCATCGCAGTCTCAATTTGTAAAACACACCTGAATTTTCTACGTCATTTTATGGATTGTATGAGGAATGATATGAAAGAAAAGGGAGTTAGTGATAGTATGACGGTTGGCAGGACAGAATTAAAGAAAAAACATGTTGCGCCGACCCCAAATAAGCGCATAAAACGATCTGTCATTAAATATTGACATTACAAAAATTAATGTTGCCGTCGAAAAAAAAAACTTTATTTATTTCGATGGCGTAAATATTTCCAACACTATCTGTCATCCCGCTTGGGCAGAGCACCACCGTGTCCTCGTGGGGGCAATACCTCCACTTTTTTTTCTCGCACGCTCGACTGACATTTTGAGTCGTCATGGTCAGTCCCTTCGTTGTCTATATGCACTTCTTCGTGTGCAAATAAAGAAAATCCAAATTAATTATCAAACGTTTACAGGAGTTCAATCCATGAGCAAAAAAACGTCCCGCCGCGCATTTAAAAAATCTAATTTCAGTTCACAAAAGCCAACCTATTAACGTGGTGAAAATAAATCAATTGAAATTGAATCTCTTTTTTCAATCGAATCTCACTTTTGAGAGCCTCTACAAGGTTCAATTAAAACCCAAACAAATATAAATGCTATTCTATAAGTCCTGTCAGTGGTTTCGCCTGCGTCATCATCATCATCATCATCATCATTTCAGCCGATAGACGTCCACTGCTGGACATAGGCCTCCCCCAAATGTCGCCACAAAGAACGGTCCTGCGCGTCTCGCATCCATCGGATTCCCGCAACCTTCACCAGGTCATCGGTCCACCTTGTAGGGGGCCTTCCAACACTGCGTCTTCCGGTACGTGGTCGCCACTCCAGAACCTTTCGGCCCCAACGGCCATCCGTTCTGCGAGCAATGTGCCCTGCCCATTGCCACTTGCGTAAAAGTAGAAAATTAAGAATACCCAAAGGGAACATAAAGTATCGTAGGTGCTATTCCAGTGTCGTGGTGGCCTTGTGGTTAAGGCTTCTCATGCATGAGAAAAACCGGGTTCAAAACCGGGCAAGTACCAATGTCAATTTTTCAATCCATTATGTACCTACTTGTGGGTTATGTATCTACATACCACAGTAATATAGTTTATTTATGTATATTATAAAATTATAAAACTCACACAACACAATTATATATTGACAATTCCCGGTTTATTTTTTATTTTTTTCATTTTGGACGGGTTTTTTTTTTCTAAGTTTATCTAGGAAATTACAGACACCCCGTGCCTCGGAAAGCACGTAAAGCTGTTGGTCTTGGTTGTCATGCAAAGATCTTTGACTGCCGTTACAGGTAGTCAGACTCCAGAAAGTCCAACTATCCGAGGATATCGTGTTTCTCAGTAACTGGGTTGTAGAGGTCTGACAGGCTCTGGGTAAAACACGGTTATTCAGCCGCATTTGGTTAGACTGGAGGCCGACCCCAAGCTAATCAGAAAAAGGCTAGTGAAATGATGATGTGCTATTCTAGGACATGGTTTGTCTAATGACATCTCCCGCCCTTGGGCAGAGTTAGACTTTTACTGACTAAAGCCCACTCGTTTGTTCCTTCTTTGCCTTGCGTTCTAGGACCCCGGGGATTTATTTCTTCTTGAGGCGCGCGTGGAACTCTATGCGCCGTCGACGACTTGGGCTCGGTCCGGACAATTATCGGATGACCGAACGGCGTGCTACTCAACTACGCGTGTACCCATTGCTTGCCGTCCGCAAGCTCGCGCCTACGGTGGCTGGAAATCGGGATCGGAGTCCCAGTCCCATGGCTGGGGCGAGAGGGCCGTTCCCTCACGCATGTAGCCGCCTCCTTTGCTAGCATTACTGCTTCGCAGAAGGAGGTGATAGTCTGCCATGTCTCCTCGCTCCGAACCATGGCCTGTACCAGGGCCCGGCGCGAGAGGTCGTTACCACCGATCGCCTCCACGAGGACACGGGTGCTCTGTCTAAACAGGGCACACCTCTACGGTATATTCCATCATGTCCTCCGAGCGGTCCACACAAAAGTGGCACCCGGGTGTTTCTTCCGCACGAACCCGGTGCAGGAACCTTCCGAACTTAGCATGTCTGGTGAGCACCTGCGTCATGTGGAAGGTGAGGACGTTGTTTACCCGTGTACTAAATTTGATACAAATCTATTCCTTCGTGAAATGGTAACAAATACACACACAAACATAATACAAATTTTCGACTTTATAATATCAGCGTGAATTTGTCACCGAAATATTTGGTGAATAAAAACTAAAATTTTCCGTTTGCATCATAATAAGGAATATAATCTAACTTATGTAACTTAAAAGCGTGCTTTATGCCATTAAGGGCCGTGTTTATATAAATTATATTTCGAATAATTTTTCACTAGGGTGACCGTGGTTGCGTGAAATCTTTATTTTACAACAAAACTTCGTTTAAGGGTTATAAATTCAACACGCAAACACATCTAGATACTCTGATTTTACACAGTTATACAGTAATTTTGATTATTCATCATACGCAAGCTATTATACTGGAAAACTTAATTATAAATAATTATTACGAGGACTGGTACGAGATGTCGCGAGATGGTGCTCAATGGTGGAGATGGCGTGAGAGAAGGATGTCTGGAAAGACTTAGGTCTTTGCCCAGCAATGGGATAATAATGGCTATGGAAACAAAAAAATGTCCAACTAATATAAAAAAAGATGGTATCTGATAATGTCTCATCGCATTTTGATAAAAAGTGCTCACAAATGGATATTAATCAATCTATCCAGCACTTCCCTACTACGCTGGCGATCGGCTGCTTGCATCTAAATATCAATATTTATATACAGTGATAACATTGAATTCATAAATTTTATTCTGGTTCACGGCAAAATTCTCCTAAAACCCGTAAGAAACTAATGAAAAAAGCTGTTGAAACTAAATTGTTAGCTCAAATAGTAAGCCCGTTTCAATAAATTTAATCCCTACATGGACTTCTAGTGAATCCAATTAAATCCTATTGCAAAATTAATGGTGCATAAATTGAATCCTTTCTCTAAAACGAATCGCCCATTTATGCAATGACTAATGTCTGGCCTAATTAATTGGTGCCCGCTAGGTTTAACTAGTGGCTTTGCTCCCACCACCTAACCCACAGCAACTTTTCATTTCTGAGGAAAGAACTTCAGACAGTTAGCTATAAAATTAGTAGTGACAACCTACTGGGGCCACGGGTGGTGTGAAAGAGACACCCGGGGCCCTGGGAAGAAGGCAAGAACAGGAGTGGGTTTTTAGTCCGTAAAAGTCTGACATACCCCGAGAGGGCGTGTCAGATTTTCCGCCCAAGAGCGCAGGATATTGAATTATTTTACCGTCTAAAAAAAAATAGTGTCTAGCTTCTGCGAACGGCTTTCCCCGCTTGAAAGTAGGTTACTCTATAAGGACCCCCGTTTCATCCCCTTACAGGATGAATTTTGGAAAATCCTCTCTTCGCTCGCCTACGTCATAAAATGAAATCTTGTATAACATTTCACGTAGTCCCAATACTTTCGGCTGTACGACTGCTGTGCGTTGATATATCAGTCAGTCAGTTTCCGTAAAGATTTAATCATTTTCAAAATCATCTCCCAGAGACCATACAAATATTTTTTTTAGGTAATTTATCTTCTGAATCCATTGTTAGTAAATAATAATATAATTAAAGCAAACAATAATTTGGATTTAGGAACGTCCGGTCGACGTCTATCCGCCCAGTGTCTAATGAACGGCCGATGTTGTCGATGAACGGCATTATATTAGTCCGCCACTGTAACTAGAATATTGTTCAAACTACCACGGATTGTAGAAATATTTATGCACTTTACTCTTCTTTTGCATACAATGGCTTAAAAGACGTCAAGTCTCGGTTCGGTAAATACCTTTAACCTTGATCCTTTTGACATTAATTTCCCCATTTTGTCCATTGAAAACATGTTTGGCACACGGGTCGTCGGAAGGCCACAGGTACAACACATAGGTGCGTATAAATTTCACCAGTCTAGTTACTTACTTAGTTACACCTCTAGGAAGGTTGGAAGGTACCATTTAAACCAATTTATCTTTCCTTGATTTATTAAGGGTCCCTCTAATTAAACGGACTCCAAAATATTGGTGAGACCTCCCTAAACGAATTATACAGGCACATTGTACGAAATTTACGCCATTTAGGTTTATATTTTTATGTTGATAAGATTTATAATCGCGTGCATGTTTATACCTGCAGTCCACGCTAATGAGGAAGTGGGTACGTGATAAATAACGGTTTTAAAAATAAATGTTTGGCTGTATAATTGGGTGGAAAAAGTGGGTCAATGCGTTGGAAATAATTAAGCGAGTTTAGACGGTAGCTTATGTTTGCATAGGTAAATGCTTTTGTGATAATAATAATTATGTAAATTTACAAAATGCTGCCAAGAAGCAAATCCCGGAATACCTACTGGAAAAGCTTTTAAGCTAGATGAACGAGGTGCGACAAATTACAGCTCACAAAATTCGCCAGTTAGGCAAATGAAGGTGAGAAGAGATCTGAGCATTAAAGGGTCTTTGGGAGTAATGAAACTTAAGTACGGTTGACGTACCCTGAGCTGTCAGAACCGGGAACCTTGTTTGCTGTCTCATGTTTTCATCAGGCCATGACATGAGCTCGTGATGACACGAGAATAAATGGATCTCAAAGTTTATGTGGTGTTTATTTTATTCAGCTTTTCTTTATTCCGTGCTGTAAACCCTAAACATTGCATGTATTTTCACGAAATATCCCATAGTAGCAATGTATTTATCTGGAATAAAAAAAAGAAACGATGACCCACTCTAAGAATTACTCACATACACAAGACACTCAGACTCGTAACAACTATCAATACCGACCTCATCTAGTTTAAACCTATTTGAAATATAAATGGCCTGTTGGTCTAGTGGTAAGTGGCCCTGACTGCTATGCCGGAGGTCGTGGGTTCGATTTCCACCCAGGACAAATGTTTGTGTGATGAGCATGATCATTTGTTCTGTGTCTGGGTGTAATTTATCTACAATATGTATGTATTTATAAATATATAAGTATGTTTATGAGTTGTCTAGTACTCATAACACAACCTCTGCTTAGCTTGGGACTAGTCGGCGTTGTGTGATAGTTGTGGAATATTATTATTAAATATAATTAATCATAATAGGTCTTAAAAATATTTGATCAGCATTAAATCTAAACCCAATTATTGTGTCAACCTTGCTGTAAAAAATTACTCAAAGAGAAAATGAATTTTTCTAACAACGAAAAAATTTGCATAATCGCAGTAGTCCTTCCTGATTTTATAAATAAACATTCCTATTATACTAGTCCAGATGACATGTCCACAATTTTGATATAATTAAAAGAACGGACTTGTTTTTTACTACGGCCTTAAAGGACGACAAGCAATGAGTAGAGTAGCTCGTTGTCCACCCGTCAATGTGCGTCATGTTCCCTGCGCACCTTAAAGAGATGTTAGCAAAATGGACGGGGCCTACTAGGGCCGATGCCTGCTAGGGCTTTGGGCATATTCGAAAGATTTACCGTAGTTCCTGTGAAGAAACAGGTGGATTTTAGTTAGTAAATAGACTTTCACTGACTACTGACTGACACGCTCTCCTACTGCACCCGAATGGGAGTGGGTAATCTGACAATTTCCCTACTTAAAAAATAAAAATTGGGCAAATGTGAGTCGGATTCGCGAACTGAGGATTCCGTACAAACTTACCTCTGTAAATAGTTTAATCCCCAAATGGAGAAATTTACTGTTGTTAGATTTTTTCCTATATTTGTGCTATGAGACCTTGTTTCATGCCAAATTTCAGGATTCTAGGTTAACGGGAAGTAACGTATGAATTTTGATTCCCTTGAGATTGTCGAAATTTACGTTTTTTTGGGACATAGACGGCCATATCTTTTTTTTTCGTTAGTTCAGAAGTATAATTTCTTGACAGCTTTAAGAGACTGTAGACTTGAGTATATGGTTTTAATTTCAACTCGATACCTCCACACTTTTCCGAGATAAAGGGTCTTGAAAGACAGATAGACGGACAAAAAAGTGTTTCTGTAAGATTTCCGTTATTCCTTTTGAGGTACGGAACCCTAAAAACAATAAGATATTGCTGTTACTGTTGCTACTATTCGTCCATAACAGTAGAGCCAATTTGTTTAACAACCCGTATCCAATACCACCTACCTTTCTATCACACTTATGTTTTCAGTTTATTTACGCTCATCATGAAACAATGGTTAATTGATTTTAATGTTTACGATCCAACCGAATGAATGGCATCACCGGCTCTCGATAATGCAACCGAATCCACTCTGCTTCCCCTTTTTATTTACCAATTAACTCTAAATGGAGAATCGAAACCACTTTGAAATTAATCGGCTGCGATTATTGTATAATGGGTTTTAATTAAACGTTGAGTGTTTATTGAAATATACGTTCTATGACGTATGTTTTATTCACGTATAATAATAATTATGTGGTTAATGAAATGCGATAAACGTTCCGTTCGTTCAGTTTGACGAGAATTTCGTTGTATGTTTTTTTGAAAGACATTAAAAGTAATTATCTTTTGAACGGTACCTATAGAAATTAAAGGCAAATAATACAAATTAAACAAAAACTGAATCTTTCCATCTACGATTGCATCACTGCTTACCATCAGGTGGTATCACAGTCAAGCACTAGTTTATGTGACATAAAAAAAAACTTAATAGAAGATTGATACTCAATAGATAACCTTAACAAATTTGAATGTACAGACATTTTCGACGTATTGTGATACCTCAAAAATTTCTAATATTATAAAGGCGACATTTTCTGTGTGTGTGTGTGTGTGTGTATGTTTGTCACATCTTCACCACGTGCGAACGTTTCAATGGATTTCGATGAAACTTGGTAAACAGATTAAAAAAACAAAATTGTTTTCTGCATCTATCATCTGTCATCTAGACGTCGGCTAGCACTGAAAATCAGCGCTGTGGCTGTGTTCAGTACATGAGCCCCAGCATTTTGCTGAGCGCTGACTGTTTGCGCGGATGTGTCGCATAACTCACTCTTTTGTATGTTATAATATTATATATATATATATGTATATATATATAGTAGTATATATATATATATATATATTAAGTTATGTGCCATGTTTGTCGTAAATAAACTCTTTTTCTTTCCTCTTCTTTTTTTTTCTTCTTTCACCTGTTTATATGCTAACTCTTCCTAAACCACGTAACGGATTTTAAAATGGTTTTCATTAATTGAAAGAACAATAGACGGGAAACGTTTATGTGTACCATTAGTACCCAAGCAAAGCCAGAGCGGTTTTTTTTAAGGTAAGAAGTTATCAAATTACTGCTCGCGCTCTACTCAAAGTAGAGCGGAAAGGCGTATCAGACTTTTATTGACTAAAACCCACCTATGTTTTTTTATTAGCCCTTTACGTTCATGGGCCACGATAATTCCTTTAAATATTCCCGCAATCCAGGAGGGGCGGGTTACCAGTGATTTAAAAAGATACCGAAATAAAACTTCACCTACATTCAAGAACAAAACAATAAACTAAATACCTATCTCAATGAACTTTCACAAAGTTCGAAGCCCACTATTTCACACCAGAAGCGTCTTCAAGTCCTACTTTGGCACAAAGTATCGATTTGGATAGCCGTCTCACAGAGGCGGGCGAATTCAGCAAGGCGTTATATATTTTTCATCGTAACGACTCTAAAACGAGCTTTCTATTCCACCTGGTTCCTTTTATAGATATCTCTATTTCCAATTTGTACAAGTAAGAACTAATTTTGTTCGTCTCAACGACTCAACCCTATCTTTTCGGTTTTCTTTGAAAATATTTTTCTGTAACTTTTGCAATAGCCGAGTTTTTACGTGTCCATTTTCTTTTTTGCTCAACAATATTAAATGTTATGAGTCCCTCAGATAATTAGGATCTAGGTAAAGTGTTAATTTTATTAGTTAAAGGGAACAACCCCAAGATACATTCTTATTACTGTTATTTTCTGTAGAGGTTTTACTTAGCGCTAAGTTTTTTTTTTAAGGCTTGTACAGATACCGGCACAGATTTTGAGCGCTAACTTCTACAGTTCTACTTGCGCAAAAGCACGCAGAAGTGAAATATCGGGTGTTTTTAGTGGTATGAAAAGAGATGCGGGGGCGGGAAGTGCAATCCTTGTACAGTGATTGACTCGCCGATGTGTACGATGCGTAAAGCGATCTCCGTTCTTTCGCCGAGCGTTCAAGATTCGTGCCGCTATCTGTATGCATAGCTAATGTTTTGATAATAAAGGGTCGTTTATATTCGGGTCAAGTTAAAGCTGACATTTAAGTATAGAGAACGTTTATTTAAATCCACGAAATAATATTGCCTTGATGATTCTCTTTCTCGGTCACTCTTGGTAGAGTGGTCGTGGTCATGGATCGTCCGGTAGGTTGGTTGCGGCTTTTGCGACTCTTCTCCATCTCTCTCTATTCGTGGCACTGCGTATACAGAGACCACTTCAAAGGTGTTTTAATGCGGTTTCCCTATCTGATGATCGGCCATAAGAACGTTAGCCCTCTATTCTTTCTCATACCACTAAATGCTCCATCAGTTAGCATCAGTTCAAAATTATAGCATAACATATCATAATCAGCCTTTTAATGTTCTCACTGCTGGGACTCAGGCCTCCTCTCTAGGAGAGGAAATGGGCCGTAATCCATCACGCAGGCCCAATGAGGGTTGGTGAATGTCACATGTCTTTGTATTTTTGGTTCTAGGACATGCCAGTTTCCTCACGATGTTTTCCTTCAAAGTTTCGAGAGCAATGGTGATGAAATAAATTACACAAAGTAATGCGCCTGGTTGGGTTTGAACCCGGGACCTACAACTCGTAAGTCGGGGCCATTACCACTCGGCCACCTGATAAATGTGATAAATGATAAATGATATTTATTTTGTAAGTAGGTTTAAAAAAACACTTTTACACGTCAATTTTTTTTTGTCATTTTAAACTAGATGAGGCCGGTGTTTCCTAGCTGACTACCCTGAGAAGAAACACCGAAACAAACTCAGGGGTCAAAGTCTCTTTTAAAGTCCATACAGTTAATATGTAATGGTCAAATCACATGAGAACAGTGCAGATTTGTCTGAGATGGTCTTTTGAAGAAAGAACCATACAAATTTGAGTGGACCTGTCCAGTCAGTGCAAGCATTTGTCAGTATTCGCAAAGCTCAACCCAGGACTACTAAGGAGCTCAACGACTTGACGAACAATACCAAGGAAAGGACATTTGGGTAGGCCGCAGAATATACTCAAATTGCCAGACATACGTTAAAATTACTGAAAAGGAAAAAAAAAAGGCAATCAACATTGTTCTCACGTTCACAATAATAAAAGTAAATATATAATTTACAAAATGTAATTTACTTAATAAAGTAAATATTGATGTCAAAAATAAAAATAAATAAAGTCAAATTGCAAAATAAAAATAATCTACAATATCAAATTGTAAAATAATAATAATAATAAAGAGCACAATTGAAAATAAAAATAAAAGAGAAAAATAAGACAACAGTTGTAGTGCGTACTGGAGCAGGTCAATCCCAAGCCTTTTCGTCCTCAACATAGTCCTTTATAGAGTAAAATGCCTTTTGACAAAGTTTTCGCTTTACAAATGTTTTGAATTTATTAAGGCTTAGTTGTTGAATGTGAATAGGAAGTTTATTATAGAAGTGTATACATTGGCATCTAAATGAGCCCCCTATTTTTTTTAGCCTGGTTGTAGGAACCACAAATTTGTGTTTGTTCCTAGTATTAAAATTATGGATATCACTGTATTTTTTAAACATTTTTATATTTTTATGTGCATACAATATATTCTCGTAAATATACTGTGAAGGTACAGTCATAATATTGATATCTTTAAATTTATCTCTGAGGGAGTATCTGGGACTTAATCCATAAATCGAACGAATAGCCCTTTTTTGCAATACAAAAATTGTCTGGATATCGGCGGCATTTCCCCACAGTAGAATACCGTACGACATAACACTATGGAAATAGCTAAAGTAAACTAAACGGGCTGTCTCTACATCAGTTAAATTTTGAATTTGTCTTACAGCGTATGCTGCAGAGCTAAGTTTTTTTGATAATTTGTCTATATGTGGGCCCCACTGAAGCTTAGCATCCAGAGTTATGCCCAAGAACACTGTATTATCTTCAGGACTCAACTCTTTACCTTTTATTAGCACACTAGTTTCTACTTGCCTAACATGAGGCATGGTAAACTTAATACATTTCGTTTTTTTTTCATTAAGATGTAGGTTATTTACATCAAACCAGTGTACTATTTTTGAAAGTGCTATATTTATATCGTCAGTAACCGGCTGCTGACGTTTAAGTTTAAACAAAAGCGAAGTGTCGTCTGCAAACAACACTATATTATGGTTATTCTCTATGAGGTAAGGTAAGTCGTTTATATATATAAGAAACAAAAATGGGCCAAGAATTGAGCCCTGGGGGACACCCATTTTTACTACAGATCCGGGAGATCTTTTTCCGTTTACATCAACTCTCTGAATCCTTTTACTCAGATAAGATGTAAGAAGATCCAGGGAGGAGTCCCGGATTCCGTAATGGTGTAGTTTCCTGATCAATGTTTCGTGGAGAACGCAATCGAAGGCTTTTGACAAATCGCAAAAAATGCCCAAGGCATCGCATTTGTCTTCCCATGCATTATAAATATGTCCTAAAAGTTCAACACCAGCATCGGTTGTTGAACGACCCCTTGTAAAACCAAATTGTTTGGTGTGCAATAATTTAAGTCTGTTAAAAAATCTTTGTAGTTGCTCTAAAATAAGTTTTTCAAATACTTTACTAAAAGTGGGTAGTACTGAAATGGGTCTATAATTCGTGGGGTCAGATGTACTACCCGTTTTAAACAATGGAATTATTTTACTATTCTTCATTAGATCAGGAAACTCACCGCGATCAATACAATTATTAAAAATAAAAGCTAAAGAAGGAGCTACTATGTGGATTATAGACTTAACAACGTCCACAGAATTACCCCATAAATCTGCAGTCTTTTTTACATTCAAGGTGTTAAACGTCTTAATTATATCTACATAAGTCACATGTTCGAAATTAAAAACAGAATCGCAAACATTAACATTTTCTTTAAGCAGAGACTCTGCAGCAGTGGGTGACGAGTTCAGAGATTTTGTTGTTGATATAGGAATCTCTGAAAAGAATTTCTCAAAAGCCGCGGCAACCTGTGAGTCTGATGTGATCACATTGTCATTAATTACAAGTTTATAGTCACTAGTTGGTCTTTTAGACCTTCCAGTTTCACTATTTATAACATTCCAAGTCGTTTTAATTATATTATTACTGTTTTTAATTTTGGAACTCAAATAACGCGATTTTGCTACAGAACAAATTTTTTTAAATAATTTTGAGTAATTTCGCACATATGAACTAAATTCAGCAGTATTAACAAGAACCCTTTCATCATACAGTTCGTAAAGCCGAGTTCTACTTTTATGAATACCGGTGGTAGCCCATTCACAGAATGAAACGTTACTATTAACCGAAATAGTCTTAGGTATAAAAGTAGAATTAAATTGATTACAGTACATGTTAAAGAAACCTTCATATTGGTGATTAAGATCATCATATGTAGACAAGTCTGGTAAATTATTGATGAGCTTAGTTTTAAAGGTTTCTAAACGACTTGCAGTTTTAGGGTTAACAGTGATATTCTTTTTGGCCACTATGTTTTTTTGGTTTTGAAAAGTAATTAACTGTCCACAATGATCAGAATCTAATAAATTTATAATTTCTTTGTGAGTTGGTACAACATCCGTATAAACATTATCTATGCATGTGGCAGTAGTAGGAGTTAATCTTGTGGGCTCCAAAAATAAGTTAACAAGATTGTAGGACTGAAATAGACTTAAAATTTTACTTCGTAAACCTGAGTTTTCTAATAAATTAACATTAAAATCACCACAAGTGATTATGTACTTGTTTGAATTGCAAATCTTGTGGAATACTTCATCCATTACCTTTTCGAAGCAGTCATACAATCCAGAAGGGGGTTTGTACACACTTAATATAATAAACTGCTCTAATTCAATACAGGCTATTTCAACTGACCGCTCAACAGATAGGCTCACAATATCCTTTCGTTCTTTGAACTTAAGGTTGTTGCTTACTAAAATTAATGAGCCACCACGTATGGCATCAATTCTACTAAACGAACTACCAACCTGGTGATTACTAAAATTGAAAATGAACTGATGGCTCTTAAGCCAATGTTCCGTTAAGCATAGAATATCAATATTATTGCAGTTAAGGAATAAGTCTACTTCTAAATCCTTGTTCATAAGTCCTTGAATATTTTGATGCACCAGGTTGATACTATTTAATGATTTTAAAACTTGATTGGAAATATTTTTATTCTTCAGTACATTCATGCTAGAGATTGTCTCTGTTGTCTCAATTTCTAATTTAAATTAATATTTATGTCAAGATTTGGTGCCAATTTATTGGCAAAATCATACAACATGTCATTGCGTTGCTCAACAGGAGCAATTTGTTTAGCCAAGTTCTTGGCTGAAATAAAAAAATAATATGATAGCGACACAGCTATCTGTCTCCTATAAAAGTTTGAAAGATAGTATCTATCTACAAAATACCTATCTTTTGTCAAATAAAAATTAGTGCCAACATAATTGTTGATGTCAATGAGATGAAACTTATCATTATTTAATATCACATTGTACAATGTCATATTAATCTTATATCTAAAGCGATTTTCTTCCTGTGGCAAACTCTGGCTGTATGGGAATGTGAACATCACAATTTTTCTTACACACAAGTTATTCAAAGTCCTATAATATTCTAGTAATTCTCCTTTGTTCACATTACCCCTATTTCCAACCAAAATTAACAGTATTGCCTCCTGGTTAAATTTAAATTTAATTATCTTTTTCATTATATCAAATAAGGAACAGCCAGGCATACAGTTATTTATGATTGAGTGTCCCGGATATTCATTTGTCAAAAAGTGGCCTAAATCTTTGCCAATTTCATCACAAAAAATAACTATTTCCTTATTTAGTGAAAAACAATTAGAAATTTCTACTGGCAAATTGACACTAGACCGGGATAAGGTGGTATCATCACATATTGACAATGAATGACCCGGCGCAGATGTAAAAGATGTTGGTTGACAGTGCTCACAGTTGGTTTTTTGTGAGCTCACCAGCTCATTCATTGCCAATACATATTCCCTCATTTGGTTTTCTGAGGCTGTATATTTAATGGTCATTGAGTCTAATTTGTGTTGTAATCGATTTAGTTCACTCTCACCACTGCTCTTACTCAAAATTATAACGGAAACATAAATCGGTTTTTGAGCAAGCACTTAAACGAATACGAAGAAATGCGGGTATTATTTTTAACCATTTTCCCCAAATGTTCAAGCAAGCTTAAAACACAAAAAAATTACAACTATAAAATGTAAAAACCTTTCTCTATTATGTTTTTTCCTCTTGTCGAAAGTTTTGCAAAAAGCACAATAATTATGAGAAAAAAGAAATACCGAAGAATGGCCGACGCTGTTTCCAGTGCTACCTGGAAAGCACTGGTTTATATCAATTAAAAAAAAAAAAAAAAAAATACCTACCGTCTTAATTAGAGGGATGAGTGAATTATCTTAATTTTGCTAAATAGTAGGTGCTGAGATGCTTATGAAATCATTGTCAGCATTTATTATGGATTTTCGATGTGTAAAAACGACTTATATACAAATTTATTTTGTTTATGTATAGTTAACTAACTTCTGTCAGCAACTTTGCTTGCGTGAAAATTTCCTGGGTAAAAATTATCCTATGTCATATTCTAGGACATGGCCTATGCGTGTGCTAAATTTTATCAAAATCCGTTCAGCCGTTTGTGCTTGAAAAAGTAACAAACATACACGTACAAACGTGCGTTCTGAACATCCTCATATATACATAAATACAAACTTTCGTCTTTATAATATTATTAATGAAGATGAGAAAGTTAGAAATCATCAAAAATTTAAGAGAATACCTTTAGAACTGATTTTTATATTTTGTTTTATTTTTTTATATATACACCACTAATTTTTAATTAGTACAACTTAAAGGGCTTATTAGAAAAGGTCTTGTTATTATTTAATTAAGTTTCAAAAAATAATATTCATAAACAGCGAAGTTATTAGCGTTTGTTCATATCCCAAATGTAACTCAATTTATGAAAATATTGTACAGGCTATTGATTATGAATCAATAAATGACGATCAACACAGAGCAAAAAATAGAAAAACACTGCGCGTAGTATTTTTTAGTAACAATTGTTATGAATGATTGATTTAATTATGAATTAAAAAAAAATTGTGGACAATTTTGGGATTCCGTTTTTTTTTTTTACTTTTGCAACACAAATATGATCAGTAACAAGTAAGGATACAGCACTATTTTTTTTGTACTAATTAAAAACTAGGGATGTATATACCTATTCTATAGAAGGACTAGGGTCTCGAAAGTTTAATTGAGATTATCTACGTCAGTTCGTGAATGTGTGATCATACAAAATTAGACACTATCGTATATCGTAATCTAGATTAAGCCATTAATCTCAGCTGTTGTTTGAAACCTACGTAGATGGAAAAAAAAATAGGCAGATGTTTGTTACAGTAATTTTATTTTCTCCTACTTACATCGTTTTTTAATCTTATTTGTGATCGATTCTCACGACATCAACAAATAAATTATCTTGAATATTTTAAAAGAAATTATCTACCCTAATGACGACAACAATTCAAAAAGTTATGATAATGTTAATGTTCAAGTTTTAATTGATACCTTATATGTATGTAAAAGTACATACGTACGTGTTACCAATAACGTCTTTGGAGAATAATAAACCAATTAAACTTTTAAAGCATCATATATAAGGTTTATATTCCTTTGTGGAATACAAAATTTATGTATTGACGTGGGGACGTATAGAGTAACTTCATGAAGTCTGAATTATGGATCAACTGGGGAAACCTGTAAGTTTAACAATACCTAGACCTATCAATAGTTACCTACTGGGTAGTATCATTATGTTTTTCTTAAGCTATCCACTATGTTCGCGAACTAACTGAGCTCTACGCATCTGCAACCGCATTGATGGAGACGGTACGCACATATCCATAAGATGCACGCATGATCTACGTATTTTTAAACTAGTGCATATTACTCAATAAAATTAATTTCCCAATAGATTAATGTAATTGAACACGACTTTCGACGATAAAATATAATATCTAATGAATAAATACAATGGCTGTACTCGTCATTCAATGATAAAAATATATATTATTTTTACACAGTATAAGATTAACAGTCTAGGTTTTTAAATTTCAATTCACCACATTTATTTCATCACTTTACATCAAAATTCCTTATAAAAGTCATGATCATCATTTCAGCCGAAAGACGTCCACTGCTGGACATAGGCCTCCCCCAAGTGTCGCCACAATGAACGGTCCTGTGCGTCTCGCATCCATCGTACTCCCGCAACCGTTACCAGATCATCGGTCCACCTTGCAGGAGGCCTTCCAACGCTACGTCTTCCGGTACGTGGTCGCCATTCCAGAACCTTTCGGCCTCAACGGCCATCCGTTCTGCGAGCAATGTGCCCTGCCCATTGCCACTTAAGTTTGGCGATTCTTCGTGCTATGTCGGTGACCTTGGTTCTCCTGCGGATATCCTCATTCCTGATTCGATCACGCAAGGAAACTCCGAGCATAGCCCTTTCCATTGCCCTTTGGGTAACTTTGAGTTTTCTGATGAGGCCCATTGTAAGCGACCACGATTCAGAGCCATATGTCATTACTGGCAACACGCACTGGTCATAGACTTTCGTCTTGAGACACTGTGGTATATTGGACGAGAAGATACCGCGCAGCTTCCCGAACGCTGCCCAGCCCAGTCGGATTCGACGATTGATCTCTTTCTCGAAGTTAGACTTTCCCAACTGGACCGTCTGTCCCAGGTAAACGTACTCGTCCACAACTTCGAGTGTAGAGTCCCCGATCTTGATAGGAGTGGGTGCTACATGGCTGTTTACCATGACTTTGGTTTTGTCCATGTTCATTCTAAGTCCCACTCTTTCGGAAGCTCTATTGAGGTCATCAAGCATTGTACTGAGCTCCTCCGTAGTCTCAGCCATGACTACTATGTCGTCGGCAAACCGAAGGTGAGTGATGTACTCGCCATTGACATTAATGCCTAGCCCTTTCCACTCCAGAACCTTGAAGACATCCTCCATTGCTGCCGTGAACAGTTTCGGAGAAATTACGTCTCCCTGCCTCACGCCCCGCTGCAAGAGGATAGGTTTCGAAATCTGGTCTTGTAGTCGGACTGACATAGTGGCGTTTTTGTACAAACACTTCAGCACTTCGATGTACCGATAGTCAATTTGGCACCGTTGGAGAGACTGCAGTACAGCCCAAGTCTCAATCGAATCAAAGGCTTTCTCGTAGTCCACAAAAGTCATGATAACACTAGTTATTCGATAAAACGCCGCAAAGCAGCGCTAATAAACACCATAACTCGACGAAAAGAGGTCCTTATGACATCTATACGACCACTACATGATCAAATAGTGATTAATACGACTGCTGTGTAACTCTATTACGACACTGATTCGTATAAAATGGGCCTTTTTTCGGTCTTATCAACGTGATAGCGTCGTATTTACGACCTGCGTATAGAACCAAAAGTTAAAATCAGCACGTTGTGGCGACCGATCAAATGTTTGTTGGGTAGTGTGAGGAAATTACAATAGGGCAATAGGGATTACTCGTCTATGATGAGTGTGTTAACAAACATGTAATTCACATTTACAAGACACTCAGACCCGAAACGACTAGGCTATATAAATATTTGATCCGTGTGGAAATCGAACCCACGACACGCAACACAGCAGTCAATCGTTCAGCCACTGCGCCAACCGTGTCAACTCCTAAACAAAGAATTTCATAATTAAACTTGTAACGATGATTAATTAGCCCCCAATGTGTCCACAAAAAGCTTAGCATTATTCTTCTTTGTTATTAGAAAATTCGTTAAAGAAAATTGGTCTTACAATATTTTCTATGGTAAAACTTTTTATCGTTACCAAGTTTTCCGATAAAATTAGATGTTTATGAAAGAAAAGTTTTTAAAAGTGTATTTTTATAGTACTTTAACGGTAGCAGTGTTTCGATGTATTTATTTAAACTTTGCAAAGTCAATGAACGAAGTGTAATTTAATTAGCTTTTTATACTGGCTCGTTGATCTAGTGGTTCAAAAGAAAGAAAGAAAGAAAGAAAAACTTTTTACTTGCCGGTAAAGGCGCAAACTTAAAACTAACATATTGCAAACATTTTGCATGGCAAAAACATAATTAAAATAAACATATATGCGCCAAATCTGAGCAAAACGGCCGTACGCTCAGCGTAACGCCGTGTCCACACGCAAAATGCGATGAGTCCACAGCGCTGGTTTACAGCGAGGGCCGGTGACGTTATGACGTGGAAACTTAGTGTATAAACACATGACGATAGCACAGAACCAAAACACAGGGATAGAACGCTGAGAGCCAAGCCACAACGCTGCTGAAGAATCCTAGCCAAGGACCAAGGGTCATGACCATGAGGTGACAAACATTGTTTATTGCTGTAAGAGTTGCGCGTTCAACAGCAACTTCTTAAGGGTGATATTTAAAGGATTGAAATGTTTTTATTTTGTTTTTTTGTTCGGTCGAATTCTGAATACTTGTGCTAAGTGTTTTATTCTTAACAAGCTTCCGCCCGCGGCTTTACACGCGTGAAAATAGGCTTCTCCATATAAACTTTGAACCCCCTTTTTCTCCAATTAGGGGGTGAATTTTGGAAAATCTTCCTTAGTGCTCGCCTACGTTATGAAAGGAAACCTTGTAGCAGGGTCGAAGCCTACTGGGGCCATGGGTAGTGTGAAAATGAAACCCGGGGCCCTGGGACGAAGGCAACGAAGGATCAGGAGTGGATTTTTAGTCAGTAAAAGTCTGACACTATCTTCCGCTCCGCCCAAGACCGGGATTTGTCATAAGATGATTTTCCCACCTAAAAAAAAACCGCTTAGCTTTTTTTTCACATGGAAAATTAATTCTCTCGCTCCGGTTGGAGGGAAAGAGAGTTTTAGACTTTTATTGCCGAAAATCTAGATGGTTCCTTCAGTCCTTTGCGAGGGCCACGGTCAAACCTGCGAACAATCCGCAGCCCTAGCAGACGACACCCTAACTGACCTCGTCAATCTTGCTGATATCTCTTTGAGGCGCGCGTGAAATACAATGCGTTATCAAACCGGGTTTGGTCCTTATCGACCGGCGAGCTACCCGTTGCTTGCCGTCGGCAAACCCTTGCCTATGGTAACCGGAAATCACTCTGTGACTTCCGACGCCCGATCTACTGAAAGAGGGTTATCGCATCCCATTCCCTAAAGCTCCGTATCGTAGCCCGAACTAGAGCAGGACGCGAGAGATCGCCGGCGCCAATCATCTTCACTAGGATACGTTGGTGCTCTGCCCCAGCAAAGCAAAACCACCACTGTATCCACATATGCATGCATGCACATGAAAGTGTTCCAAAAACATACGCATAAAACGTTTTTGGGACTCATGGATGGGATGTCTGAGTGGAGAAAAATGTTATTAAGGTTTATGATCTGGCGTTACTCAGCAGTAGCCTGGAGATTAGATTTGAGCTCAGTTGGCAATACGCTCACCCTAAATAACTGAAATTAATGACTGACGAAATGCGAATGTACATTAGTTAAACACGTAGGTACACTCCTTTTTTGGGTTCCGTACCTCAAAAGGAAAAAACGGAATCAATTACAGGAACACTTTGTTGTCCGTCCGTCTGTCAAGACCCTTTATCTCGGCAACGCGTAGAGGTATTGAGTTGAAATTAAAACCATATCGCGGTCCCTTGATGCTTCAGAAAAATTAAACTTCTAAATTAACTAAAAAAAGATACGGTCGAGAAAACGTATATTTTGACACTCTCAAGGGAATCAAAATTCATAAGGTAGTTCCCGTTGACCTAGAATCCTGAAACTTGGTATAAAGCAAGGTCTTATAGAACAGATATAGGAAGAAATCGGAAAAAAGTAAAAATATTGTCACTTCCCAAAAAAAATATTGCGATTAGGAAATATCTTCATAACTTCATTCTGGAATTGAACCGCTTACATAGGTAGGTTTGTATGGAACCCATAAGGTGAGAGTCAGACTCACACTTGAGCTGTTTTTTTTTTTTTGAAGTGGGAAGTCATCAAATAACTTCTCACACTATGTGTTTTTTTTTTTGAGGCTGGATATCACCCACTCTAGATTGATTTTTACTAATTAAAAGCCACCTGTGCCCTTCAGTTGCCCTTTGTTTTCTAGGGCCACGGTTACTCTTTCAAAATGTTCTTGCAATCTAAGCAGGCCCCTACAGTTTCGCTGATTTCTGACGACTCGGGTCTGTTCCTCAGACTGGCTCCCGCTATGGGTAGAGAGAGAGGGAGTAATATAACAATGAGTTTCCGCATTTTATATCAAATATAAACACGTTAAAAGGTTGAAATAATGTTTAGATAACAATTTCTCGGAACTGGTAATATTAAATGTTATTCATTTATTTAATATTGCGAAGATATCATAATATTTTTTTAGTATTTTATATAAACGGCTCGAATGGCACAATGGTTGAGCTTTTGGTTGCTGTGTGTTCGATTTACAAATGGAACAATTATTTTCATGGCCTACAGATAATTGGGTGTCTTATGTATATGTGTTTAGATGTACACCTAAGATACAGGAGTATATTTATTTATTAATTTATTAAATACTTTATGCAAAAACGTACAGCGGCTGACTTAATGCCTTAGGCTTTTTCTACCAGTCAACCTGCAGAGATAAATAGTGGTAGGTGCAATAAAAGAGAGAGAGAAAAGGCGAATAGGTACAAGAATAGATATACTAATAAAATATAAATATCATACAATTAAATAATACATACACCAATAAATAAACTATCTACATATATGTCTACCCAAATAAAGTCAAACAATTGGTTCCAATCGACAATTTGAAAACATTAACGCTGTGATGACACTACTGCCAACTTCTTTCGAATTAGCTCGCGAACTTTGGTTTTGAATGTTAATCGTTTTATTTATTTTTTTATTTATCAGTATATTCTACTATTAGCAACGTAATTAAAAAGAAAAGAATATCAAACTCTAATTTCCTTAACATCATACGTAGTAGATCAAACATCTACCATTTATAATAGACTAGCTGACTCGGCGACCTTCGTACCGCCTAATAATGTGATAAATGAAGAATCGCTCGACCGATTTTGTGCAAACTTCACATAAAACATCTACTCATCATCTTCCTGTCCATGTCCCGTGTTATTTGGGGTCGTCGCAACACGTTTTTTTCTTCTACTCAGCCCTGTCACTCGTCATTCTATCACTAACTTCCTTTTCTTTCATATCACTCTTCACACAATCCATCCATCTTTTCTTTGGCCTCCCTCTCCCTCTCCACCTATCCACATAGCATAGCATAGTCGGCCTTATAATGTTCCCACCGTTGGGACTCAGGCCTCCTCTCTAGGAGAGGAAACGGGCCGTAATCCACCACGCGGGCCCAGTGCGGGTTGGTGGATGTCACAAGTCTTCGAATTTTTGGTTCTAGGACATGCCGGTTTCCTCACGATGTTTTCACTCATCCACATGTATACTCATAACTACCGCCTAATAATGTGATAAATGAAGAATCAGTCGACCGATTTTGTACAAACTTCACATAAACCATCTACTAAATAGTCCAAATAAAGCCTAAACATTTGGTTTGGATAGGTGAGCCCGATCTTGAGTTATAAAATTAAAACGAAAAGTAGCATTGATTTTTATAAATATAGATAGATATACACATGCATAATGTTACGTACACATGTACCTCATAATATGTTGCTTTAACTAAACCAAGGGTACCTTATTTCGTACCCCTCAGGGTTAGGTACAAACATTCACCTTCCTGTACACAGTCACCTTCCTGTACGCAAAGACAATAGATCTTCGTCAAAGCCTTTACATAGTAAAACAAACATAGTAGGTTCAACGCTGAATATATTACAATAGAAACTAGACGTGCTTGAGGTAACAGGGGCTTTAATACTATGAAAGGAAATGCGTATCGGGTTATCCTTCATAATAATAATGAAAAAAGTAAATTTCTTTTCTTTTTAGGTGAAAAGTCATCAAATAACTTCTCTCGCTCTAGGTAGAGGGAGAAGTACACACGATACAGAAGAAATTCCTAATTTGAGGAAACGTTTACTAAAATTTTTTTTTTTCACTTCTATCACCCAACGCCGTCTAGTCCCAAGCTAAGCAGAGCTTGTGTTATCGGTACTAGACGACTGATAAACATACTTATATATGTCCAAACACATACATATATAGATAAATTACACCCAGACACATCAATACATACAATAAAGTTAGAATAGAAAATAGAATAGAATTAGATAGATTATATCCAATACTATTCTTTTACGTCTAACAGTTTTTTTTTTCTTTTTTCAAATCTCGCTCTTGAGCAGAGCGGAAGATAGTGTTAGACTTTTACTGACTAAAAACCCACTCCTGTTCCTTCTTTGCCTACGTCCCAGGGCTCCGGGTTTCACTTTCACACTACCCGTGATGTGTAACGGGTTCGGAATGTTCAAAACTCGCCCGTAAGTAAACGGTAATCCGACTCATTACTTCTTCTATTTTCAAACGAGTGTTCAAAACCAGCCAGGATTTTTTTTTTTTTTGTCTTGCAAACTGTAAGATTCCCTTTAGCAGGTCACCTTTACAGTATAGCGTCGTATATTTATTGCCAAAAATTGCTTACTTAGATAAATGATTGATTACTCTATGCTGCTTTTGATATTTTTACTACAAGATATGTCTCTAGTTTAGATGGGACATAGATATTATGCGAAGTGAGGTTATCGATCACCGCTAGCACAAAATAAATAATAGTACAAGCCGCTAGATAAAACTTTTAGCATGTGAGGAAGATTTATATGTACACTATCACGACCTTTATGAAAACATTCAATATTTTTAACCGACTTCAAAAAGAAGGAGGTTCTATGTTCAGCTGAATGTTTTTAATGTATGTTCCCCAATTTCTCAGTCAATTGTGGACCGATTTTGAAATATTTTAATAGTTTATGCTTCCGAGTTGGTCCCGTAGAAATATTGTTATAATTTGATGAGGGTCTTCGAAGATATGGAACGGAACTCTTCATATGATCATAGCAGAACTGTCGTAACAAGTAAAATGGCTTTGTTTATACGTGTAGTCGATGGCTGACCGAAAGAAGGGGGGAATGGGATATATCGAACTGATCAGATGATGAAGCTGGAAGGTTGATACTGGAAGTCTGTAATAAATCAATGTAACCTAGTTGGGAAACTTACTTCTAGGTAAGCGCGCTCCATCGCCGAACACATCGTCGCTTTCCATAAGGTGAGATAGCGCTCAAGCGCGAACCTATCAAGAATAAAATACTTGCTTGTGCTATTACAATTATAAAGTGTAAAAACAAATTTTTACAAAAAAAAGTACGACGGACTTCAATGTAAAAAAACACTCAAAAAGTAAAAAATAACTTTTAATTTCGGAAGTCGGTGTCGAAGTGTGTCTAAGACAAGCAGAATTGCTTCATTCTTACGACAAAATGTAATCTTTAGTCAAGGTATAGCTAGCCCTTGGGTCACGCAAATTGTCAACAAGGCGATAAAATAAATCTTTAAATACTGTATGAGCACTCAGACCTCGCAGCCAGTTTCAGACGGCCCAAAAAGGTAACTACCAGGCGACGATCAGGCGAAATGAAAATTCGATTATTTAAAAATATTCATCATCATTTCAAATGAAAGACGCTCATAGCTGGAGATAGGCTTTTCCTAAGTGTCGTCATAATGATCGGTTTTGTACGTCTCGCATCAGTCAGATTTCCGCGACGCTCTGGTGAGCGACGATCTGGTGGTCGTCGATCTACCTTGCGAGTGGCCTTCCAATGCTGCGTCTTTTGGTACGTGGTCACCACTCCAGAACCAATATTCAAAAACTTACTGGCTGAAAAACAGATGTTAAGAACATGAGCCAGAGTAAAATGTATTTATCTATTTCCCAGAAGGTACTGTTAATTCTATGAAAACAAACGACAATGATATTCATTCTACGTAACAACTATTAAACAATAACACATCCCGAACTTCTCTACTTGTAACACAGTAAACACAGCCACTGAACTTTGATTATCTCCCAGCAACCTTTACACAAATTGGATTAGATAGCAAAATTTACATATTCCACCAAATGGTTCAGGAAACGCGAGAGCTAACGATTATAGAGACTTATCCGGAAAAAATGGTGTTCTACTAAAATATTTTTTCGTGAAAATAAATTACTTTTCGGAATTTCACCTCGGGCCTGCTTGAGTCTGGCTTGGTAACTGATATTAAAGACAGTTTATGCGGAATAATGTCGTAGTAGAGTGAGTGAATTTTGAAGACTTGCATGGTTTTTGGGTAGATTCGAAATCGTTCTTCATAAACCATTTTACCACACACTGCCACATAGATTGTAAAACTTCCTAAGAATCTTAAGTTTTTTTTTAATGATTTAAGCACTGGCTTGGGAAGGTTTACTGGCTTAACTGCGATCCCACCTGATGGTAAGCAGTGATGACAAGTCGCACTAGTTTATTAAGAGCCTATTCACTCTAGCCTTAAATATACCAAAATGTTAATCGCGCCGCAGCCAGGAGGCAAACAGTTCCATTCCTTCGATGTGCGCGGCATAAAAGACGAGTTTGTATGAATAATATTTGTGAGAACTGAGATCAAGTAGATGCATTCCTGGTATATTACTCCATCATCATCATTACCAGCCATCATTAAGGCTGTGGAAACTTTTGATAAAGTTACCGTAGCCCTGGAATGGAAAGTGCATAGTCGGTCTTATAATGTTCCCACTGTTGGGACTCAGGCCTCCTCTCTAGAAGAGGGAATGGGCCGTAATCCACCATGCGGACCCAGTGCAGGTTGGTGGATGTCACATGTCTTCGAATTTTTGGTTCTAGGACATGCCGGTTTTTTCACGATGTTTTCTTTCACCGTTTTGAGAGCAGTGGTGATGAAGTAAATTACACAAAGTAATGCGTCTGGCTGGGTTTGAACCCGTAACCTACAACTCGTAAATCGGGGCCGTTACCACTCGGCCACCACTGCTCATGAAAAGGGCAGATAGGAAGAAACATATTGTGGGCTTTAGTTAGTAAAAGTCTAACACTCCCGCTAGCTCCACCTTAGATCGGGAGATATCAATTGATGACTACCGACCTTAGAAAAAAATCATCATCGCTATTGGCGGCTGTCTTGTTCCACCCACTGCTGAGAGTAAATAAACCTTCTACAATGTCTTTTCCCTTGCCTATGTTTTCTTTGATTACATTATGTTGTTACTCTAAACATAATATAATATCCTTATACGACACAAAATACCCAAAAACAAAAAATAACAAACACACATAACATTACTACAGCTAAAACCTTTCCACGATTATGGTAACAGTCCCAAATGTCGGCCAGATATCTTATCGTCGCAAATTCGCCACAATATTCCCAGTATTGAACATCAAAACATTCAACATCCGCCCGGTAATGGAATCCGTGCTGTACCTATCTTTTCTCTGCACGATTCTGGGATTGAGGGTAGGAATAAATTTCAACTTTATATTTTTCGGTTTTAAGTTTCCTATCAATAAGTTGGTAGGTCAGTGTCTGAATATTTTCAAGAGGATTTGCGATTTTAACTTTCAAATCAACAATGTTTTATTATATATAATGTGTGATACTCTATTATAATATATGGTTGTCATTATACGAGTAAATGTCGCACTCAATTCTCTTAACTAGTCAAAAATACTTTTAACTAGGATTTTCCTAGTTAAAGGTATTATTTAACGCCAGGCTAATATAGTACAAACTAATTTCAACTGTTGTGGTTATATTATAACCTTTTAAAAAATACAAAATTTCACAATAGTTTGAATTATTCGATTTTTAGGGTTCCGTACTTCAAAAGGAAAAAACAGATCCCTTATTTTGTTGTCCGTCCTTCCGTCTGTCTGTCTGTCTGTCTATCTGTCAAGACCCTTTATATCGAGAATGCGTGGAGGTATTGAGTTGAAATTAAAACCATATACTCAAGTTTGCGGTCTCTTGAAGCTGTAAAAAAAATAAAATTTCTGTTACCGAAAAAAAAGATGCGACCGTTTATGTCTCAAAAACGTGTTTCGACACTCACGAGGAAATCAAAATTTTTAGGGTAATTCCCATTGACCCAGAATTCTGAATTTTAGCATAAAGCAAGGTCACAGTTTTCAGATTGATTTAAATCTATGCTATATAGTACAGATATAGGAATTAATCTGAAAACTGTAAATTTGTTGTTACGTCACAACAAAAAAAATGTTATTCGGAAAAATCTTCGAGACTCCATTCGGGAATTGAACTGTTTACATGGGTAAAGATTACGTAGGTTTGTACGGAACCATCAAGGTGCGAGTGTCACACGTGCCCAGTTTTTTTTATTACTATTATTGATCGGATCGCGCTTGACAACTAACTCACCTGATGGAAAACGACGATGTGGTCAACGATGGAGCACGCTCACCTATAAGTATCACGTTCGCTCTTGACTTAAAGGTCTCAAGGTTGTAGCTATCGGGAAACACAGATTTCATTATTACATTTTTATATAATTACATAATTAGTCATCGTAGACAAAATATGCTGATTTAAAAATAGTTATATAAAACACTTAAAACACATGTGTGTAGTTTGCTAATCAAGTTTCTTTTTATGTATGGATACCTAGAAATTCTTCATAATGTGGGCAGTTCAGCCAAGGATGTACTGATAACTTACAGTCATTAAAAAAGATAAGCTGGCATCTAAGGGTTTAGACGAACCTAAAATAAAGGCAATAGAGGGGGATTAGAATAAATGAGCAAAGCGAGCTTTTTTTTTGGTGGGAAAATCATACAATGACATCCCCCGCTCTTGGACTCTTGGGCGGATCGTGAGGGTGTGTAAGACTTTTACTGACTAAAATTCGTTCGTTCCTTCGTTGCCTTTTATACCAGTGTCGAGTCTTTCTTTCAGAAGCAGACCCTTGACAACAGTAGGCACTGCTGGCCTTTCCATATTGAACCGTGTATATCGGAACTTTAGGCGTCGGTCGATGGTTCATTAATAATAATTATTATTACATAAGTATAAGTGTAATCCAAAGGAAAGATGGATAGATTGTGTGAAAAAAAGGTAGTTAGTGATAGCGTAACAGGTGACAGGACAGATTGGATGAAAAAATGACCTCAAATAAAACGAGACGAGGGCAGAAAAATTATAATGTGCGGGTTTGTGGATGTCACAGGTCTTTGAATTTTTGGTTCTAGGACATGCCGGTTTCAGCGTTTTGAGAGCAGTGGTGATGAAATAAATTACACAAAGTAATGCGCGCCTGGCTAGGTTTAAACTCGCGACCTACAACTCGTAAGTCGGGGCTGTTAGCACTCGGCCACCACTGCTTTTAATATGTATTTTTAGTTTTTATGCGATCATAAGAGGCAAAAATAAACATTTTTCCTTTCTCCTTTAAACAAGTATATGTAGGTATATATAAACAATATTATTTACATTCTAACCAGTTTAAAACAATTTTGACTAATTTTTTAGAGGTTAAAAATATGTTAGACTAAGTACAATAATAAAAACACACAACCATATTTTTGCAGTCAAAATCACAATTAATTTCCTTGCACTAAGAATTATTCTTGTATCGTGGGTGCGTTCACAAACATATAAACTTACATATATAAGACACCTAAGCCATATAAATATTAATTCCGTGCTGGAATCGAACCAGCTACCCACAGCGCAGCAGACAATCACTCAACCACTGTACTAACCACTAAGCTATGATTTTTAGACAAAACAACTTTTGATCAACCCGTTCAGTTACAACTACTCGTACTGGTTTTTTTTTCAGTTGAATGTATATTTGACTAATGATGAGTTTTGACTGTGACATAAATAACTTATGAGGTAGTATTGTTCCCAAAAATAACCACTATATATCGATCGCCAGATTTCAGTTGTAACAACCAACTGTATGGACGTTCCAGATCCGTCTATAAAATCTTATTTTGTCCTACTGCTAGGCAAAAACCTCACTCTTCCTCTTCCACATAGCTATGTTCTTTGCTAGTACGGGCTTGTCTTTTCGTTGGGAGTCTAACTCTTCCTACCATCTTCACCTTAAGCGAGAACTACATTAAACTGACGCACACGTGAGCGACACCTGAGTTGTACATAACGTCGCGTCGCATGGCGTTGCGTGGTGTGGGTCAAATGAAGCTCTACGAATATAGTTGTCATGTAAAATATATGGAGACCAACGTGCCCAGAACGGCATATGTGGCCCACGTGTGTCCGATATAGTTCTATCTTTAGTTTGGTCTTGAATGTAATAATAGTATACTAAAGATACCAATGCATACATTTAGAAACGATTTACGGAAAAATGTCATCTATACCACTAAAAGCACTCAGCGACAATACGCGAACCATGCCATCCCACATCCATATTTTGATGGAATAAACATTACTCGAACGCTCACAATATTCACTCATATATATCTCACTGTCAGAGCAGGTCGGACAGGAGTGGAAATTCAATTTATTTTCGGTTTGCAACGCGATTTCCCATGCGGATTTGATTTTGTTTTAGAAACACCAAAGCGAATTGAAAATAAACTTATGGGTTTTTTTTTGTTAACAAAAGTTTTTTAATTTGTTGTTTTGTAGTCATTTGTCGTTTAGATTATGATGTAGTAGACGAATGGAATATTGGAACCTTTTTTATCTAGAATTTATTTGCTTGGGGACAGATAGTTAATCGTATTGAAAACGGGTTAGAAATTGCAAATCCTTGCTCTCGATTTCTCCACATTGCCGATATAACATTTATATGTGATAGAGTGCACTGTATATTAAAAATTCTTTCGGAAATCTGAAGTTACGTAGGATATTTTATTGAAGGCCGATCGCTTTATTATAAAGTTTATCGTTTCACTCTGCAAGTTGGAATTTGTATATTGAATATCGATATTATTTATTGATATCGAATATTTGTTATTAAAAGTTGTATTTTTGAAGATATTATTTACATATATGCATGTATGATATTTGGTTTCATTCACAATTTCTCAAATTTAGAGAAATTAGAATATTTGTAATTCCGATTATATTTTGATTAGTGTACTAGGAGTTCCTAAGTACTTATTAACTAAGAAAATAATATAGGTAGTGATATCGTGACATAGAAAACGTTGGTTGCTTTAATTTCAGGTATTATATCTTTAAAACTGTCTTCCCAATTCCTTTCTATGAATTTGGCAGTTTTTCTAGAGAGTTGATATATATTTTATTTTCTTTCCTTTTTCAGTACACCTGTCTTCACGAGAACCTCTTCCACTATCTTTGCGAGGAGAACAGTGGAGCTGTCACGTTACCAGCTGCGAGAGGTGATGAAGCTTGGAGGGTGTACTTCAATGAAATTCCTGAAGAGATCGTCGATGAGTTTGCTATGAGATATGGAATTGAAGCCATCTATCAGGCCATGACGTGAGTACTTACCTGTTATAAAAGATAACGTTTGATAAAGTATAAAGATGCGGTTATGTTTAAAATGTAGTAATTTAAAATTTAAGGCCTTTATTAATCTTATTCAACTTCCATACAAAATTGTTTTGACCATACTCGTATATATTCATATTATACAGGTAGGCTGAATTGTAGGATTGGTACTTTCAAAATTTTGAGTGGATTGTGATTATATTTTTTTTAAAGACCTAAACTTGTTATTTTTACAAAATTAGGACATGACTATGTATCCTATAGAATTTAATTTTGGCTTGGTTTTGTGTATACTAGTAAAAATAACTCCATTTATATTTATTGTACCTTTGTATTGTACCTTTTCTACTCCAGGCACTTCCACTGTCTCTCCACCAAGTACCTCTGCGCCGGAGTACCAGCCGTTATGTCTACATTACTGGCCAACATCAATGCTTATTACGCGCACACTACCGCCTCTTCAGCTGTCTCCGCCTCTGACCGATTTGCTGCTTCTAACTTTGGAGTAAGTAACATAAAATCTTTAGTACTCAAAAAAAAATTATTTAAATTTAAACTACCAATAGTTTAAATTTAAATCTATATAATAGCTTTTATATGTTTAACTTCCTTGTATGTTCCACGTTAACTGATGATCGTAAGTACAAAGTAATTATCAGATCCTATTATCATATTTCATGGGCCTGTTTTACATCTCCTGAGATGTCCCTTATAAATTATTTAACAGATCTTAAAATAAAATAAAAAATATTTCAGCAAATATTAAATTTGGACTTGTTTAGCTGAAATTATAAAATATGACTCAAATGACAACTTCGAATAATATTAGAAGACTTTTCCGAAAATGTGTAAACCAAAAGCGAATACAATAATGCTTATAAATCATGTTTATCATATAATGTATATTTTTTTACAGAAAGAAAAATTCGTCAAACTGCTGGATCAGTTACATAACTCCTTGAGGATCGACTTGTCTATGTACCGGAACAACTTCCCCGCATCCAGCGCAGAGAAGCTCATGGACCTCAAATCTACTGTCGATCTGCTTACCAGTATTACGTTCTTTAGGATGAAGGTATATCTATTAATTGTTAACTATGAATTAAGTTAGGTTTTCGCGGGAAAATAAAAAATTGAGACCGATAGAAACGGTTGGTTTTTTCAATTGCATTTTTTGTTATAGGTATCGAACGAATATATTTTCACATGAAACTGAAATGAAACTTATATTAATATTATAATCAGACACTTTATTTTGATTTATGTGTACTGAAGTGTTTATATATCTGTACATGTATAGATATAGAAGATGATCATCGTTGATAGATGTTACTTATTAAAATTTTATAAGTTACATTCATCAACGATATCGGATGAAACGTGATTAAAAGCTATGAAAGTAGCTTCATTGTATTGTTTTATTGCTGTTGTTATTGTTTACCGTTGTCAAATATTATGATTCGTGGCATGTCATTTACATCACATCATAATTTCTTGACTAATTGCGTAACATTCAAATCGTGGGATCTATAGCAAATTCTTTAATTTTGATATTCCAACAGTATTCTTCAAGTGTCTGACAGGCAAATTTTGTAACATTTATAATGCAATAGGTCTGAAATCCCTTCCGATTGTGAAAGAATTTATAATTTTAAAATAGGGTGCAGATTTTCTAAAGCTGTGTTTTGTTTTTAAGGTTCAAGAACTAAGCAGTCCGCCCCGAGCCAGCACCGTGGTCAAAGACTGCGTAAAGGCATGCCTTAGATCAACATATCAGTTTCTATTCGAGAATTGTTACGAGCTCTACAACAGAGAGTTTCAGGTAAGTAACTCTAAAACTCACGGAAAAGATTGAAAAAAAAAAGATTATTATGGAAAGATAAGAACAGAACTCTGGAATGACATGTAAAATAGTTATGAGAGGTATAGAAATATAAATGAGTACTATGCTGACCGTAGTTATATTGATACATCAGCAAGTGTATGATGACGATGATGGTTTGATAGAACTAAAATTCATACCAAATAGTGAAAATGAGGATTGATTCTTGGATGATGCTATTGTAAAATCTTTCTCTATATTTCAGGTGGATCCAAATGAAGCCAAGCGGGATCCATCAGACCATGGGCCACAGCTGGATTCAGTTGATTTCTGGCATAAGCTGATTGCACTTATCGTATCTGTGATAGAAGAGGACAGGAACAGTTATGCTCCCGTCCTCAACCAGTTTCCTCAGGAGTTGAATATTGGACAGGTATAAAAAGTTAACAACAACATTACTATACTACCCTAACGTACCTTTCTACTATTGTCGCAGCATTAAGATACTCGTATTGCATTGTCACATTTTCAATCTATCTTAATTTTCATTATTCAAGAAATAAGCGTACTACAAATGGTTCTAAATTACGAATCCAACAAATTGTTAATATAACCAATATTCGTACACATATTTCTTGAATCACAGAAGCTAATATAGGTAGAAAATGTAACAGTGTAAAAATCTTATTGACTCTTGTGACTACGTAATTAACAAATTATATCCAAGGCTTAAATTGAATTTTTAATAAATTATTAATATTTAATTTTTTATTTACAGTTATCAGCAGCAACAATGTGGTCGCTATTTGCAGTCGACATGAAGTATGCCTTAGAGGAACATGAACAGCATCGACTCTGCAAGTCTTCTGCTTACATGAACCTACACTTCAAGGTGGATCTAAGACACACATAGTTTATTTTCTAATAATTTTATGATGCGTTCTAGAATCATTTGTAAAGGAGCTCGTATGAGAAAGTACTTGCTTGTTCACGCTTGTTTAGTAGTAAATATTCTGCGAAGCAGTGATGCTTCTTTCTAAGGGTTCTTTTTCCGAATTGTTGTCAAGCACATGAGTTATTTCAATTTATGTCTGAGATAGAAAACAAACCGATTGCAAAAATTCATAAGTATCCGTCACCACTTATCATTAAGTGGACTTTGTATCATCAATCATTGATAGATGTCGTAAGTGCTGTTTTTAATAATAGGCTAAATTTGTACAGAACAGATGGTATGGTGAAGGCTGAAAAAAATTCGATGTATGCAAAAGGTACCAGACCGGTTGATACGGCGTCACTTATGTCCAGTAGTGGACTTTGCTCGGTTACAATGGTGATGATAATGACTCGTTAAATTCTAATCACAAACCACTTCCACAGGTAAAATGGCTCCACACAAACTACGTGAAAGACGTGCCACCATATTGTGGAGCTGTTCCGGAGTACCCAGCCTGGTTTGAACCATTCGTCATGCAGTGGTTGAACGAGAATGATGATGTGTCGCTAGAATACCTGAATGGAGCCTTCAACAGGGATAAGAAAGATGGGGTGAGTTTCGATTCAGATTTATTTATTTGTCAGTTGAAATATAAATCGAAGTAGATAATTGGCATAACAATAAAACAAAATATCAGTTTGATTCATGATACGAGAATTAACACAGTTTAAATTTAAACAAAACATATTTGTTCCTAATACCCGCTATCCTTGATGTAATTAGAAGAAAAAATCAAGTATTTGTATTCCTAAAGGGATAATACAAAATAATAAGAGTACAACTATTAAAAAATAATCTATCTAAAATGTATATCCCTGTACCGATTAAAACGCATAAGGTGAAATGCTTCAAATATATACTATCACTATTACTAACTACTACTATCAATCTACCACTACACAATTAAGGTCTTCATAATATATTACAAATATGATTCATCTCACACATCTTCAAATTACTCTTTACTTTTCAGTTCCAAAAATCAAGCGAGCACGCCCTCTTCAGTAACTCAGTGGTGGACGTATTCACCCAACTGACACAATGCTTCGACGTGGTCTCCAAACTGGAGTGCCCCGACCCTGAGATCTGGAAGCGGTACATGAAGAGGTTTGCAAAGACCATCGTCAAGGTTCTCATCGCTTATGCTGACATCGTGAAGAAAGAGTTTCCTGAGCATTTGAAAGAAGAACGGGTGGTAAGTTAAATTTGAAATGTTTGTGTCTGTTCTTAAAATATAATCAATTTTAAAATAAAAATGGTGATTTATTCTTTACCCATGAATTTGTAAAAATATATGAATAAACGCTAAATTAAAACAAATAAAAAAAAACATTGAAGCTGCAAACGTAAAAGAGTTCTAGTGCGATTCACCATCACTGCTTGCCATCAGGTGGGATCGCAGTCAAGCACTAGTTTATATCATTTAAAAAAATAGTTACACCCGAAATGAAACTAAAAAAATTAGAAACACCTAGTTGAAGAAATTTGAATACAATCTTATAGTAATTAATTTAAAAAAATCCTTGTTTCTTTCCTCAGGCATGTATCTTGATGAACAACATTCAACAATTACGGGTCCAGTTAGAGAAGATGTTTGAGTCAATGGGAGGCACTAAGCTAGAGCGTGATGCCGCCGATATTCTCAAAGATCTGCAGAACAGGTTGAATGGAACGTTAGACGACCTGGCTTCCATGTTTGCTATCAGGTAAGAGAATATTATGCCTTATTTGTGTTATTTACTTAACAAAAATTAAAAAGGGGGTAGTCTATGATGTACTGCAAATATAATAATAAAAAGCAATGTATAAGTATTTTTAATTTATTCAAGTCTTAATTTTACCGGTGCCTTATTTTTTTATTAACTTATCCTTAATTAGTATTAATTAAGAAAATACGTCACATATCAATTAGTCTAATGACAAAAATCAATTACTTATCAGTTTGGAGTCGCGTATCACAGCCAGTGTGAAAGAGTTGGGAGAGTTACTGCAGAAAGTTGGAGGTGGTGGAGCACCAGGGCAACAGCAACCACCCGTGCATCACGAGGCTGATGAAGTGCTGCGACCACTCATGGATATATTGGTAAAAAAAACATAAATATAACACTGCATTCCACTCTAAGGACGCAATCATTTCAAGTGATGTAATTATGATCTCCTTGTACAAGATCCTGGGTAGCACTGCTGTTGTGTAATTGAAGTGTCAAATAAATTCCATGTCATTAATTAATTTGATGAACACTCGAAAACAATAATTATGAGAGGGCAAATAATGTATCCTTGTGGTACTCCGGAATTTTATCATTGAAATATTTTTTTTCTTAATAAATTGAGCAAGGTAGAGGAAATTGACCTATGAATGGTAATTATTTATTATATCGATACTTAGATCGACATGATCAAGAAAAAAAAATCGATTAAATTCATTATAGTCGTAACTAGAATTAATTTAATCGGTTTTTCTTTTTTGTAACAAAGGCTTCCTGTGATTCTTAATATTTAATTTGTTTTGCAGGATGGTTCTCTCACAATGTACGCAGAATCCTGTGAAAAGACTGTTCTTAAACGACTACTAAAGGAATTGTGGAAGATTGTGATGAAGATATTAGAAAAGACTGTTGTGCTTCCGCCTATGACTGATAAAACGGTGAGCCTATTTATTGGCTACTTGTATGATTCAAACGATGAACTTACGCCTACCATAAACTTGTACATAATGTGCACGTAACTCAAAATTATCCTACCAGTCATCACCCTAGCTTTTTCCAACTAGCTCGGGGTCGGCTTCTAGTCTAACCGGATACGGCTGAATACTCTTTGGATAGATTGATGGTCAGATATTCTGGCGTCTGACCTCTTGTAACGACTGTCAAAGATCTACGAATGACAACCGTGACCATCGGTTTTACTATTTACTCTTTGGGTTTTACGTACTTTCCGAGGCAGTGGGGCAGTGGTGTGTCCGTAAAGTCCAGACAAACTTAGAAAAAAGCTTAAGAATTAAAAAAAAAACACATTGGTACTTGCTCGGTTACAAACCCACAACCTCATTTATAGAGATGCTGTACAAAATTATCCTAACAGTGTGATGAAGAAAGTCATGAAATAAAAATTGTGTGTATATACTTTATTTTTTTCTTTCTTAATTCAGATGATGCTAAAGAACTTGACGAACAACGCCAAGAATTTGGCAGCGAACGCGAAGATCGAAGACATGACGCAGCTGTTCAAGAGCACGGTGGGTAAACAGGACGTCAAGCATGCTCTGTCCGGCGTCATGGATATATCTAAAGAGGTAAACCACTTGGATGATCCTAACTTTATCGAATATCTGTTGAAATGAAACTTTGAAGATCTGCCCCCCTAGCCAAGTTACAGCCGTTTCGTTTCGATTCTCTTTTCCTCGATCACCTCGAGTAGGCCACGCCTCCGATTCCTTTATTATGACGTCATCTCAACGCTCAGTCACGTGGTCAGAACAAAGGAATAGAAGGCGTGGCCAACTCGAGACGATCAACGAAAAGAGAATCAAAATGAAATGGTTGTAACTTGGCTAGGGGGGCTGTAGATATGTTTAAACTTACAGTGAAAACATGAGAATTAATGAAGACTTTGAATGATGATAGGTTTAAGATGGCTACAATTTTATATAAAACAAATCTACGCTACAATTATCAATGTATGAAATCATACTTCTCAACAAAATCTTCCTATATTCAAATTAATTTCTATCTAATGCGTACTTATTTGACCTTCAGCATTTATCAGCCGAGAAGAGTTTGACGCCAAAGCAGTGCGGAGTCCTAGATGCGGCCTTAGACACCATCAAGCTATACTTCCACGCAGGAGGCAATGGACTCAAGAAAGCCTTCCTAGAAAAGAGTCCAGAGCTGCAGTCCTTGAGATATGCTCTTAGTCTGTATACTCAGACTACTGACACACTTATCAGAACTTTTGTTAGCTGTCAGCAGAATCAAGGTAATTGTGTTCAAACTAAAGCACGAGCCTGAGTGAATTAGAAAGACTTATATTTTCGACATTACAATATTGCAAGAGAGTTTAAAGATAAAAAAAATACTTGAAAAGTTGGATAATTATTAAAAATTTATGGACTCTGTCTGAATTATAAGATCGTTTTTCTTTTCTTAAACTTAGCAACAGCAGTTTGTACATGCTTAGTACATATATAAGGGATTTTACTTTTTTTTCTGATATTTCACACATAATTACATCAAAATTCCGTCTATGTATGACTAATTAAGAGATATTATTACGTTTCTTTCATTTCTTATGCTTAGTTTAATTTACGAGCTTGAAATCAAAAAAAAATCAAATCATTAACCCCAAAATTCACAGTAACTTTTAAGGCCTTCAGGTAAATCTATAGACATCCAGTTACATGTTTCGTAAATTCTATCCGAAAGCATTTTTTTCATAAATATGTGGTTTCTTCAGATGCAGCAGTCGTGGAGGAAGGCAGCGTGGGTGAGGTATCATTACAAGTTGATCTCTTCACGCATCCCAATACAGGCGAACACAAGATCACTGTTAAAGGTGAGAAATTACTACATAGTTAAAAAATAATATACGAATATGTATGTTAAATAACTGCGTAGTTGAAGAGTTAGATACTGATATGGGTGTCCTTCTACCAATAGTGGGTCATCCAGACAATCCAACGGATTATTGAGGACTTGTATTAATACCTTTGCATTACTACTCAATTAACTCGAGAAAATATGCAGGAGGGTTCAAACCATGATTAAAAACTCAGCTTGGAGTTAGCTCACTTTTACACGTAAACTTTACTATCATTGTGCACTATTATAACGTTTTAGGGATGGAATTAAAAGGTCGTTTAGGTGTAATGAAACTTATTTTTTACAAGGACCAAGGATTCAGAGATATGAGTAGGTATATTACATCTAGTAATCCGCCCTGAGTCCGATTTCCTCTCCTAAAAAGTAGGCCTGAGTCCCAGCAGTGAGGAAATTATAAGGCTGACTATGCTATGCTATTTAAATAATCTTTTACTCAACCTGCTAATTAACGCTTGCAGTGGTAGCAGCGAATGACCTGAAGTGGGTAATACAAAGCGGAATGTTCCGTCCGTTCATCGAAGTCAATCTCATCGGGCCCCACCTGGCGGAGAAGAAGAGGAAGTTCGCTACCAAGTCCAAGAGCAACAACTGGAGTCCAAAATTCAATGAGACTTTCCACTTGTGAGTATAATTTTGAAATTATTCAAATGTCATGAAGGTTAATAATAGGTCTTTATCTATGAAATTGCCGTTTTTTTAGAAGGAGTTGCTTTGATCTTTAGATTGACTTAGAATTATAAGTTCAAGTAAACTTAGGTAAAGGTACGTTATTTTTTTTTCGAAATTAGGTATTTATTTGTTTCCTTGTATTTTCTGTAATATTGCAGTATTTATAGCCATTTTTGTATGAAATCTAAGAAAACTCGCATTAATTTGTATTAAAAAAATAGCATCAAATATTAGTGTGAGGAAGAGGGGGGGTGTGGTGGGAAACTCTCGCTATCTCTTTTGTACTTACCTGACCTAATAACGGTACTGTCACATTTCAGTCTGTGTATCCTAATTCTGTTATTTGACAGTTTCGCTTTCCACCATATTTCGTAGATTTCTAACTTACTTAATACTGAACAATTTGAAAAACTCTTTCTATTTGCGGTTTTGGATAAATTTACTTTTTATTAATAGTCAAGGACCCAATTGTTAATTTCAATAGTCATATTTATTGCTACTACTTTAAGGCAGGACCATCATACTTTACATACAGAGGCCAGTAACATATTGCAGTCTTTTCCAATCTTTTTGTGGTTGTTTCCAGCATGGTGAGCAACACGGAACAACTGGATCTGTTTGAGTTGCACGTCTGTGTCCGCGACTACTGCTTCGCTAGAGAGGACAGACTCGTCGGTGTCGCTATTATGCGCATGACCGAAATTGTTGAACAGGTAAAATTATTATCTTCATTAATTATTACAGCTGAATCTGGTACAAAAGTATTATTAGATGAGCAAAGTATGCTAAAAGTAAACTAAGATGTCGCATATTATTTGAAGATACATATATATATTGACAGGCCTTTTACTCTAGTAGTCAGTGGCGTCGTGGGTTCGATTCCCACCCAGGACAAATGTTTGTCTAATGAGCACGATCATTTGTTCTGTTTCTGGGTGTAATTTGTCTATAATATGTGTGTATTTAGAAATATATAAGTATGTTTATTAGTCGTCCAGTACTTATACCACAAGCTCTGCTTAGTTTGGGACTAGATGGCGTTGTGCGAAAGTTGTGGAATATTATATTTATTATAATTATATTTTTTTTTGGCGTGAACGTCCATGTGGCTAGAACGCAAATTACAAGTCCTATAATAAAATAAAAATACTATTATGAAGCTGAATAGTTAGGAAAATAGATTCTATGACATTTTTTAAACTGTGTCGAGCTGGGGACCATAGTACCTCGCAGCACTTGAGTGACTAAATACAATACTGAGAAATTATTTAATAACCACTTAATAATTTCAGGGTGCAATAGCGTGCTGGCTGCCTTTAGGCACCCGAATCAAGATGGACGAAACTGGCTGGACGATACTAAGAATACTGTCCCAGAGGCATAACGATGAAGTAGCTCGGGAGTTCGTCAAGCTCAAGTCAGAGATGAGGACCGAGACGCCTGCCGGCGCACAGGGCCCAGCGTGAAACATTTAAACAAACCCCACGTGCCACAGCATTCTACACAACCTACCAACTCCAAGACTGCGACTGGACTGACAGATCCAGTTGTGATGTCCCTTAGTATTTCAAAACAGTTTTATGTGCGCAAACGAGACAGAACCATGTTCTGCACGATGCGTGCGAAAGAGACGAAGCCACTGCAACGGAGTAAGGAAGTGACATTTCGGCGCTCCGGCAGCTCCCGGTCAGTGCTCGTTCGTTTTGATTCGTACAATCTCGCCAGAGATGCGTTTTGTAAATAAAATTTATCTTTATTAAGTTACGCGGATAGTAGAATATTTTGCACAAATTCGTAAACATTAGCAGAAAAGACTGACCGTAGGCGGCCGGGCGCCGCGGCGGACGCGACTTAGGGATCCAGCTACATCTGCATTATCAACTCAAGAGACTCCTTGAACTTTCTCAATTTATGGCAATAATTTAGCTAGCATAACATGTTTGTTAATGTTGCTCTCTTTTTATTCTTTATCATACCGTAGCAAAGTTATTTCTTTCCAATTGCAAACTTCCTAATCTAATTGCTGGGTACCTAAATTCGCGAACGTATCGTTGACCCACGATTTATGTAATAATATTTATATGGACCAAACTGTCGTAAATACGGATGAATAAATCCTTAAACATTAATATTAAAATGCAACATAATTATTTATCTAATTAATCACCTACTCGTTATACGTGTACAGTAAAATATATGGCCTTATGTAAATTATTTCCTTCGTTTGTTGGTTCATTGCTTCTGTCGAGTCGGTATAACGTGTAAAAGTGTTGAGGATGATTCCCGAGTGCTAAGAGGTATGCGTTTCTATATAATTTTTCCTTTCGGTAAATGCGTGGTGTATAGAATTATGCGAAGTACATAAAGCATGTTCGTTTAGGTGATGAGTGTTATATAAAATGGAATTAATATAGTCATAGCCGTCGTTTGTTCTTGAGATCCTTTACGCGGTGCTTTTTGACGTCTGTACGTAAATATAGAATTAGATACAAATTATCTTGAACCATATATCTATATCAAAACGCAACGTTTTATGGCTTCCGCAATAAATATAGTGGATCCACAGAGGAAATAATTTGTTTTGATTTATTTCTTAATTTCGGTACGTCAGGTAATTTCAGATAAAAATTATATCGTCCCGAAAATTTCGTAATCGGTAAATTTTCATGCTATAAAGAATATAACTTGTCCATTTAAACAGTGATGCTACCTCAAAAAGTATCGCGTAACAAAACGGATAAAAAATGTGCGGTATAATGTCATATTTTATAAAATAATGAATAATTATTTTACGTGTCCCGTTTTGAGTGACCTATATTATATCTATGTGATCCATATTTATTACAGACATGTACATAACAATAAGTATATGTTAATATATGTGTATATCACAATATTTGCTATTACTTTAATAAGCTTGGCCTGTTTGAAGTGTAATCTAAAATCTCCAAACTCTTTTTGTATATTATTGAAAATTGTGATATTGTTATAAAAATGACGTAACATCGTAACAATCGTGTATATCTGTTTAATAAATCCGATGTTAATTGTTAATAATAATATAATAATTTTTGTTACATATTGAAATATTCCATTTGTAACATTTCATTCCATTTTGTTACTTTTGAGACTGTTTATAAATAGAAATCTTATTATGTTAATCATTTAGGTATTTTACTGAACGTTTTGTTGTTAATAATGAAAAAACCTTCCATGTTAAGGCCCCAGTGCTCAAAAATAATTTGTTAAGGCTATAATATTATGGCGAATAACAATAACGAATCGTTGATTTATTAACATAATAATTAAAAATATACTTAAAAAAATATCACAGTCCAAAACTCAAACACGTTTGAAAATCGTCACATAAATACATTTTAATGTGTGTACATTTTCAATAGCATTAATCAATAATATTAATTCTTTTAAGTGCACCCAAGATGAATTTTTATTTTTTTAATCCAACTTGTAACTTTTTTATAATATAATGAATTTCCCCTTTATAAACAATATTTTTTAGAACTAATATCGTTTTTTTAAGAAAATTTCTGAAAATGTTAAGGTCCTTTATGAAATATACCCGTAAAATCTTTGATGACGTTGAAAATGCACACGATGTGTAGATAGGCACATCACTTACCGACACGGGACATAGATTTTCTAAATATTAGCATTTATCATGGATTACATATCTGTAGATAGAGAATGTGGTTTGTCTAGTCCAAATCTCAATAATATATATTAATTAATTATATATTTACTCGTCTTATTATAATATATAGAAAATACTTTTATTATTTCTAATTTACATTTCCGAGTTGACTGAATCTGTATAACTATAGCGTAATAGAAAATTGCAACAATAATTAATAAAATTGTTATTTTGTTATTTATTATCTCAAATAATAAAATAATCTATTCAATGTAATAATGTGCGCAATAAACCATTGAAATAATTGAATTAGATATAATACATTCCTTGTCCACGGTAAAGTAATTAACATAAAACAATAAACAAATTGCATGTGCATGCACTGCGTTGAATAGTGCTTTTCAAGAAAATATTTTGGAAGATATAGAGACAACCATCAAATAGAATTTCTGATTGTGTTATATTAAAATACAATGTTTCATTATAACAACGTCATTATTGAATCATACATTTGTAAATAGTTGCAATTCTAACTTCCACCGTATGTGAAGAGAAGGCTACTATATTGATGGGATCGTGTAATATCTACATAAACCAAAATATATCAGTATTACTTTACGTGTATTTAATTTAAAGTATATTGTGTATGAGCAAAGTTCTGTGACCAGTAATGAAACTGTTTATGAAGATATTGCGATTCGAGCTAGTATAAAAGAAAAGCGCACAGTATTCATTATAATCTCATCAAAATATATAATAACTAACAAATCGTAATGACACATAAACCTTTACCATTTGACAATACTTGGTAAATATTATTTTGTAAGTCTAATATGTGATCGTCACATGCATCGGCATCATTGTAAGTCTGTTACGCTCCAATTTTAGTATTAAATATCACTAACATTGCATACATCTTTGTATAAATGCATATATGTAAATGTTACATGTTTAAACACATTATTGAATTTAGAATTTTTATGAAAAAATAAATAAATATCCGTATTTCAAATATATCTCGTTTTGTTTCATTATTCCCACTGCAGCCTCTAAGTGACGTTTGGTGAAAATATTATTATAAATGTGAGTAATTAAATGCCGATTTACTATTAGAGAACTTTATTCACCACAACCAACAAAAAATATTTTATTCAACAGTAATCTAATCGCTATGAATCATTCAAAATCCTTTTTACTATCGCTTCGGTCGTTAGATTTTTTTTTAATGTGTGGCCTCCTGCTGGTCAACCACTTGCTGCTTAACCGGACTTGCCTGTGACGACCTCAATTATAGGGACGAGGCGGACGTTGACGGAATTGTCAAAAAAAGGACAGGAAGGAAAGGACGGTGGTCTGTAATGTTTGCGAACTGTACTGGTTTCCTTACGGCTCTCTTGGAGCACGGTAATGGGGTCGTCGGAGGTGACGAGAGTATGCCTAGGACGGCGAATCTTGGAGATGCGGGAGGGTTCGATCGGGCGGCCGATCAGGCGTTAGATCAAATCGCTTAGCACTTAACGTAGTTCGCGCTCGTCTCAAAGTCCAAAATTAAACTGATTCACTTCTCGTGGCTTTCGCTACGTCCTCGTCAAGGGGCGAGGCAAGCGGTATCAGGGCTTCGCCCTCTGACCGCAGAGTCTAGCTGGGGTCCGTTACAACGGACCAATCATCATGGTGCCTAACTATATGTGTTTATGGTTGTATGTGTATACTGTAGGCACGTCACGGCGCTGCTGCACACAGCGCCGACTTTTCACGACACAGGTCAGTCCCCGCCAGGTGAGACCCCTATTTGCCTAGAGGGAGCTCGGCGGACGGACGGGACGACCTGCGACGAGTATTGGATTACTTGTTACGGACGTAAAGTAGGAAATGTGGGCCCGTCTAACCCGCTTCCAGAGTGAGCCGGTTGCAGTTTAGACCACAGGGACGACTTTTGTATGTGTTGTGAGCGGCATTTATTGTGTAACATCGCTCTGTGTACGTGCACCAGCGACCTTCCAGCCACTAGACGTCAAATAACAGGCGACGCATGTCTGTCAACACCTACAGACATTATAGATCTGATGTAGGTAAAAAAACTAGTGATGTACGAATTCTTATGACCACATCTGTTATAGATAAAGTAAACAACCCTTCCCGAGGAGCCGCTCAAACTGATTCAGGCTCTCAATCCCGAGGTCACTCTGGATGATATCGTTCCTCACGCAGCGAAGGGCGTCGACGACTCTACGCAATGCAAAATGTTGTTGCGCGCGGGGTCCTTCTCGGCTCGTCTCCTTAGTACGAGAGACTTAGACGCGCCCGAGAGGCGGGACGAGAGTACTGGTTAAAGCCGGTTACAGACGAATCTCACAGGTACTTGGCCCGGGGCGTCTAATCGACTTCGGCTCGCTCGGTTTCAAACGTAGTGGGAGGGGCGCCGATCCCGTTATCAGCGCCTGCATTTGCCCCACGTTAACCGACAGTCGCCACTTGGCGAGCCACTCGGGGGTGAGGTTTAGCGTGCGCTGCATCTTCACCGCCGAGTAGATACTTAGCGTTCACTGAGGTAGTAATGTACGCGGCGTCTTCAGCAAACAGCGAGAGCGTGGCTTCTTCGGTAGTTGCGATGTCGTCGGTGTAACGTGAGGAGCACGCCGGCGAAACGCAGCTTCCCTACGGTACACCCGTTAGGATAGGTCTAGGGGCGGATAGCGCCCCGTCGACCACCACTCTGAAACACCTTTTTGAGAAGAAAGCTTCGACCACTTTAACGACGTGACGGGGCGCGTCGGAGGTGGCCACTCATGACAAAAACGATCGAAGGCATTCTCCATGTCGAGAAATACTGCTACCGTACTCTTTCTTGTTCATAGCTGACGACAGGCGGTGCAGTACCCTCGACAACTGAAGCGTCGTGTTATGCTTCACACGAAACCCGAGCTGTGCTGAACTGTAATGTGCGGTGTAAGGTGTCGCAGCAGGAGTTTTTCGAACACCTTAGAGATTGTAGGCAGCAGAGTAATAGGCCGATAGCTCTCCGGTTTCAGCGGTTTCTTTTCTGCCTTAGGTAGAATTATGAGGTGCCCTTCTTTAAAAGTAGTGGAGAAAAGACCGTCCGCAGTATTCGCGTTGTTTACGCCTGCGTTAATATCAAGAAGTACAGCGTGCGTTATTTGTTGTCTTTCCAAAGGACAAGGCGCCCGCGCCGTATTGAATGTGATTTTTTATTATTCGTCCACTTACATTTTTTTACTGTGTCAAATTTTGCTATACTTGCAACTATCTCGCGCTCCGTTTATAAAAATTGTAAAACCTGAGTAAATCCAAAATATATTACCATACCTCAATACGTTTTATTGAAGTCCACTGAAGCACCAATATTGGGCGACCTACGACAAAACTTGCAATTTTATCGAAAACAAGTTTGCGACAAAGCAACCACGCGCTGCCGGTGTAGTAATTACACCGCAGCCACCTTTTATCCTAATCAAGAATCATACCTGGGTTCCCTAGAGGTGCACGAGTCATTGCAGCCACCGGTGGTCAGCGATCAGCATTCAGCATCGTACCGCAGCCTTGGCCAATACATCTAAGTGCCCATTTTTCCTTGTGAAATCCCTGTTACCTTACCTTTTATATCCTTATCCATAATCAATCTATCCTATACCTATTTAAAACAGCTTTACATCAGAGTATTGGTATCTGTAGTCATTATAGTGTCTCTAAATATTACTTGAATACACCATAAAAAGTTCCTTAAAGTAACTCACATACAATATAGGCTATCTTCCTAAGATACAACCATAGTTTTTATTCATGTTTCCTGGTCCTGTTATAGTTCACCATTATCGTCGAACATTCCAGGTCGATCTCTCCGTGTAACTCAAAAGCGGGACGCCTGCCGTAACACCGTGTGACGACTGGACTGAACAGGAGCCCTATTGCTGCGCACAGCTGCCCCCCTAGCCAAGTTACAATCGTATCGATTGAGTTAGCTGAGTTAAAATAAAAATTTAAAAAATTTGAATCAATATATAGCCGTTTTGACGACTTGCAAAATTAGATAGAAGTGTTGCACTCTGAATTTTTTTCTGGTGAGATTGATGAGCGTGATATATCCAATATTGCAATTGCTCAAAGAAAGAGATGCGGAGATGGGAATGTTAAGATGGATATCTGGTGTGACGAGAATGGATAAAGTGAGAAATTAATATATTAGGGGAAGTTTGAAAGTGGCACCAGTGACTGAAAAGTTGAAAGGGAATCGTTTGTCCTGGTATGGTCATGTGAAGAGGAGGGATGAAAAGCTCTCTAACGAAATGTTACTAAAAGAGTTATGAGTTTACATGTGGATGGATGGAGAGGAAGAGGGAGACCAAAGAAAAGATAGATGGATTGTGTAAAGAGCGATATGAAAGAAAAGGAAGTTAGTGATAGCATGACGAGTGACAGGGCAGAATGGAAGAAAAAAACGTGTTGCGCCGACCCGAGGCAAGGGCAGGAAGATGATGATGTTTGCAATTGCTCAAAGTATTACACAAAAATATAACACCGAACCGTCATGATGAAAGTAATTACAAGGTTTTAAATTCAAGTCAGATAACACAGGTTCGTGTAATCATGATCATCATGATATCAAAGTAAGTAGTTAAGTATATATTATGTAATATATATTATATTTATTGTATTGTATCTGTGATTCATTTGCATATCTTTTTATATTAACCTTTTTTTTTTCTCAAATTTTTTAAATTTTTATTTTAACTCAGCTAACTCAATTTAGCTGAGTTAAAATAAAAATTTAAAAAATTTGAATCAATATATAGCCGTTTTGACGACTTGCAAAATTAGATAGAAGTGTTGCACTCTGAATTTTTTTCTGGTGAGATTGATGAGCGTGATATATCCAATATTGCAATTGCTCAAAGAAAGAGATGCGGAGATGGGAATGTTAAGATGGATATCTGGTGTGACGAGAATGGATAAAGTGAGAAATTAATATATTAGGGGAAGTTTGAAAGTGGCACCAGTGACTGAAAAGTTGAAAGGGAATCGTTTGTCCTGGTATGGTCATGTGAAGAGGAGGGATGAAAAGCTCTCTAACGAAATGTTACTAAAAGAGTTATGAGTTTACATGTGGATGGATGGAGAGGAAGAGGGAGACCAAAGAAAAGATAGATGGATTGTGTAAAGAGCGATATGAAAGAAAAGGAAGTTAGTGATAGCATGACGAGTGACAGGGCAGAATGGAAGAAAAAAACGTGTTGCGCCGACCCGAGGCAAGGGCAGGAAGATGATGATGTTTGCAATTGCTCAAAGTATTACACAAAAATATAACACCGAACCGTCATGATGAAAGTAATTACAAGGTTTTAAATTCAAGTCAGATAACACAGGTTCGTGTAATCATGATCATCATGATATCAAAGTAAGTAGTTAAGTATATATTATGTAATATATATTATATTTATTGTATTGTATCTGTGATTCATTTGCATATCTTTTTATATTAACCTTTTTTTTTTCTCTCTCTCTTTTATTGCACCTACCACTATTCTTCTCTGCATCACCCAAAGGTTGACTGGTAGAAAATGCCTAAGGCATTAAGTCTGCCTCTGTACCTTTATGTGCATGAAGTGTTGAATAAATAAGTAAATAAATAAATAAATAAATAAATAAATAAATAAATAAATAAATAAATAAATAAATAAATAAATAAATAAATAAATAAATAAATAAATAAATAAATAAATAAATAAATAAATAAATAAATAAATAAATAAATAAATAAATAAATAAATAAATAAATAAATAAATAAATAAATAAATAAATAAATAAATAAATAAATAAATAAATAAATAAATAAATAAATAAATAAATAAATAAATAAATAAATAAATAAATAAATAAATAAATAAATAAATAAATAAATAAATAAATAAATAAATAAATAAATAAATAAATAAATAAATAAATAAATAAATAAATAAATAAATAAATAAATAAATAAATAAATAAATAAATAAATAAATAAATAAATAAATAAATAAATAAATAAATAAATAAATAAATAAATAAATAAATAAATAAATAAATAAATAAATAAATAAATAAATAAATAAATAAATAAATAAATAAATAAATAAATAAATAAATAAATAAATAAATAAATAAATAAATAAATAAATAAATAAATAAATAAATAAATAAATAAATAAATAAATAAATAAATAAATAAATAAATAAATAAATAAATAAATAAATAAATAAATAAATAAATAAATAAATAAATAAATAAATAAATAAATAAATAAATAAATAAATAAATAAATAAATAAATAAATAAATAAATAAATAAATAAATAAATAAATAAATAAATAAATAAATAAATAAATAAATAAATAAATAAATAAATAAATAAATAAATAAATAAATAAATAAATAAATAAATAAATAAATAAATAAATAAATAAATAAATAAATAAATAAATAAATAAATAAATAAATAAATAAATAAATAAATAAATAAATAAATAAATAAATAAATAAATAAATAAATAAATAAATAAATAAATAAATAAATAAATAAATAAATAAATAAATAAATAAATAAATAAATAAATAAATAAATAAATAAATAAATAAATAAATAAATAAATAAATAAATAAATAAATAAATAAATAAATAAATAAATAAATAAATAAATAAATAAATAAATAAATAAATAAATAAATAAATAAATAAATAAATAAATAAATAAATAAATAAATAAATAAATAAATAAATAAATAAATAAATAAATAAATAAATAAATAAATAAATAAATAAATAAATAAATAAATAAATAAATAAATAAATAAATAAATAAATAAATAAATAAATAAATAAATAAATAAATAAATAAATAAATAAATAAATAAATAAATAAATAAATAAATAAATAAATAAATAAATAAATAAATAAATAAATAAATAAATAAATAAATAAATAAATAAATAAATAAATAAATAAATAAATAAATAAATAAATAAATAAATAAATAAATAAATAAATAAATAAATAAATAAATAAATAAATAAATAAATAAATAAATAAATAAATAAATAAATAAATAAATAAATAAATAAATAAATAAATAAATAAATAAATAAATAAATAAATAAATAAATAAATAAATAAATAAATAAATAAATAAATAAATAAATAAATAAATAAATAAATAAATAAATAAATAAATAAATAAATAAATAAATAAATAAATAAATAAATAAATAAATAAATAAATAAATAAATAAATAAATAAATAAATAAATAAATAAATAAATAAATAAATAAATAAATAAATAAATAAATAAATAAATAAATAAATAAATAAATAAATAAATAAATAAATAAATAAATAAATAAATAAATAAATAAATAAATAAATAAATAAATAAATAAATAAATAAATAAATAAATAAATAAATAAATAAATAAATAAATAAATAAATAAATAAATAAATAAATAAATAAATAAATAAATAAATAAATAAATAAATAAATAAATAAATAAATAAATAAATAAATAAATAAATAAATAAATAAATAAATAAATAAATAAATAAATAAATAAATAAATAAATAAATAAATAAATAAATAAATAAATAAATAAATAAATAAATAAATAAATAAATAAATAAATAAATAAATAAATAAATGGACGCATTTATCATGACTTTCAGAAGGTTTGTGTGCGACAATGGACGCAATTTTGTCGCAGGAGTTATGGAAATTAATGATTTTTTTAAGATTTACCAAGACGACTTATCTGATTATGCATGTTCGGAAGGCGTTCAGTTTAATTTTACACCCACTTACGCTCCTCATTCTGGCGGCATTTTTGAGGCCAGTTATCCGTTCAGCAAAATATCATATTAGGTGAGTAATGGGTAACTCCCACCTAAGTTACGAAGAACTTCAGACTCTTTTAGCTCAGATGGAAGCTGTTTTAAATAGTAGACCTTTCTATCCCTTATCCGCTTCTCCTGTCGATTTCTAGTGCCTTACTGCTGGGCATTTTCTCATTGGCCGGGCTCTCACCGCTCTGCCTAAACCAGCTTTGGCAGACTGTCTCTCAACAAATTTGCAGCGCTATGCCAGATTGCAGCAAACATACCAACAGTTTTGGCAACGCTTGCAACAAGAATATATTGCTGAGTTGCAACTGCGACGAAAATGGAAGACCAACACAGCCTCAGTCAAGATTGGAGATCTGGTTCTATTGCAAGAAGATGGCGTTCCACCCCTATGTTGGAGACTTGGGTGCATTGAAAGACTCTTCTCAGGACCAGGTGGTGTTTCACGAGTGGCCGACAACAAGACGATTAGAGGAACTATACGGCGCCCTCTAGTTCGCATCTGCCCCTTACCAACCGAAGAGGATTTTCTGAAAGGTTGAAACTTTGGAAGTTTTAACGGGGGAGATTGTTTACGCCTGCTTTAATATCAAGAATCTTTCCAAAAGACAAGGCGTCTGCACCGTACTGAATGTGCTTTTTTTATTATTGGTCCACCTAATTTTTTTTTACTGTGTCAAAATTTTGACCTCCTTGCAAATATCTCGCGCTCCGTTTATAAAAATTGTAAAAACCTAAGTAAATCCAAAATATTTTGCCATACCTGGATACGGGAGTTTCATTGAAGTCCAATGAAGATCCAACACCCGTAAACAGGCGCGTCAAGGCCGTAACAGTGCGGTACGGCAAGTGGTGCAGTGCTGTATTGGTGATACCGTCGGCACTAGGGGCCTTACGTGGCTTCGTGCGTAGAAAGGCGTGATTGACTGCGCTCGGCGAGAAATAGATCTTCATCTAGGGCGATCAGTACCGTGAAGTAGTCTCCATGGTGTTGCTCAACTGCTGCGACATAGCCATGCTCAGTAGTCGGATTCGGGCGGAACTAACGCTCCAGGTGTTTTGCGAAGACCTCCGCTCGGTCCTCTGCTACGTAATTAAGGGCCCCGTCGTCAGCTTGTAGTGGGCGTTCCGAAGCTAGGGTACTAGAGCGCTAACGGCACAGTCTGTATAAAGACTGCCAGTCACTTGCTTTGGCGTCGATTCGTTCCTCCTAACTCTCGGTGGCCAGGGCCTCTAACTTGACTTTCAGTGCCTGAGTTGCAATTTGTGGGCTCAGACAGACTGTGTTGGCCCTCGAGACGAATATAATAATTGTGATTTTTGCCGTAAACGCTTCATTAGAGTTCAATGTATTATAAATGGCCCCCAGGGTACCACATAACCCCCAGTTAATGTCACGTTGTCAAATTTGTTGTATTAAAGAACAAAATAATTATATATTCTGTTGTCATTTTAATTATTCTACATAAAGGTATGCATAGGTCAATGGGTAAGAAACACTGTAATGTACTTGCTTGTTTTATAAGAGGCCTCAAAAACAAAGGACGGGCCCACATTACCACCTTTTCTTCTAATAATTAAGGACTAAGCAATTCATATAATTTTACCATAGAACTTCACTTAGATAAGTTCGTATAAATTTGTAAATTATTTGTTTTGATGTCTTTTACTACGTAAGAGCCAAAACGAATCAAATAAAGTAATAAGATTTGATGAATATTCCATCACAAAAAAGATACAAACTGATTTTCAACACCTTGAATCTTACATATTTAAAAAAAAAAAAAAAACATTATTTTTGGTCCCAAAAATAAATCCTTTTGAATCTAAACCAAACTATTTTTGACTAAAAGGCAATAAAAACAACATGACCTAACGTTGATATTGGTATTGGTTTGTTTATTTTCAAAGCTCCGGCTTCAGTTTCCTGTTATTTATTAATATACGTTAATGTAAGTTTATATTTAGGTATATTTATTACAAGCAACCAGAATAAAACACGTAGAAATATTAAATTTAATTTGAGATTGTATATTCACCGCTTGGTCGGGAACGTGGGCGTATGTTTGTTTTCTGAAAACACCGTATTAAAATCTTCACAATATAATTGTTCGAAAAACGAAATGTGTGCAAAATCCTTTACACGTGTGGCATCTGTTTAAGAGTGAAAATAATACCTACTGAATTGAATTGAACCTTTAACATATATTTTTCTTTACGTTTACAATTTAACAAAAATGTATTTATAAAAAGTAGAACTATAGGTATTTTTGAGTGGGAGATAGTGTCAGACTTATACTGTCTAAAAACCCACTCCTGCTCCTTCGTTGCGGGCCGAGTCTTTCTTTCAGAATCAGACCCTTGGCCCCAGTAGGCTTCAACCCTGCTGGGCCCCTACAGTTGCTGACATCTCTTTGAGGCGCGCGTGGAACAGTACGCGCCGCCGGCGACTTGGGGTCAGTCCGGACGGTTACCGGACGGTCGGCCGGCAAGTTACCCATTATTAGATTGTTACTGGGAAAATGCTACTGTTAATGCTGAATATGCATGAACATTTATCACCAAGGTTAACTATTTCAGACTTATTATTTACTAGCTTCTGACCGCGGTTTTCCCCGCATAAAAGTAGCTTTTCCATACAAACTTCCAACCCCCGTTATACCCCCTTAGAGTTAGAATATCGTAAAATTCGTTCTTAGCGGACGTCGACACTCTATAAGGAACCTACCTGATTAAGTTTTAAGGTGTTTTAGTTTCTGAGATTTCGTGATTAATCAGTTAGTGGTATTTCGCTTTTATTTTCGGGTTGGCGCCGTTAATATGACAATAAATTGAACAGCATATACCTCATGATATTCCCAGTCTGCATACCAAACATTATTTGAATATATCGAGTAGGTAGTTTAGTCATAGCATTTTCTACATGAGTGCATCTTATGACAATTCTAATAATACCAAACACGATTAGATTAAATTAATTTATTACCGAGTTCCGGTGCCTAACTTCAGGCTTCATCATCAGCTCAGTTCGATATAATATATCGAAAGAATAGGGGGAATATTAATCCCCTATTCTTTTAGTCAGTCATCGACTACACGAATAAATAAAGCAATTTTACTAGTTACGACAGTTTTGCTGTGATCCTATGAGGAGTTCTGTTCCATGTCTTCGAAGTTCATAATCAGATCATAACAATATTTCTATGGGACCAACTTGGAAGCATAACCTTTCAATCAAAAAAAAAAGTCGGTCCACAATTGACCGAGAAATCGAACCTCCTCCTTTTTGAAGTCGGTTAAAAATGAAAATGATTGTAAAATCTAACAACAACTTTATTTTATTGTCAATTTGTTACACTTAAATTGTTTCAATTTTTCCAACCTGTATAAAGATTAATTGTGTGACTAGTGCTTTCTTTATTTACTTACGTCCTGTTATTTACACCTGTTGCTTCAAAAAGTGTTGTAGTTATATAAATTTTCAGAAGCATTTCAGCGGTCCCGCGCCTTTTTTAGGGTTCCGTACCCAAAAGGGACCCTATTAATAAGACTCCGCTGTCCGTCCGTCTGCCTGTCTTACTCCGCGCTATATATCACAAACCATGATAGTTAGATACTTGAAATTTTCACCGACGATGATATATTTCTGTTGCCGCTATAACAACAAATACTAAAAAACCAAATGTTCAGACATGGTCTTAATACACAGACATCACCTTGACGACTGGAGCTGTCATCTACCTCACAGCAATTGGTCGCCCACGCGTGCCATCGCCTAATCACCACCGAGCTACGCATCAACGTCTTCTTCCAAATCACCCTTTTTTTTTGTGATCCACCATTGCATCGCACGCACTATACTATATACATTTTTTCATCCATTATTTTATGTGATACTCGCAATATTTTCAAAGTTAAAAGCAATTTCTGGTGTCGCCTATCATTTCAAGCAACCTTCAGTCTCTTAACACGCAGCAGAGCCGAAATTGAAACATTGGATCTTCGAGCCGAACGTTGGACTTAGGAGTGCTGTTTGTCCGCATATCAGGTACATTCAGCCATCCTGCCCAGCCCTATTTATCTTCATTTCAATTGTGTGATACCGTGCTATTTACTCAATTTCAGTGAAATTATCGTATGAAATTGTGCGCTGCCAACGAAGAATCTCATCGTAACCGTCACATTCAAACGTGAGTACCCTTTCTTTCTGCTTTCCACCAAAATGATTCAGCCTAGTATGTCAAAGATCTCAAGTAACTAATAAGCCTCGCGATAAATCTCCTTTCAAATACAATAATTCAAACAACGATTGTCCACTTATCTTGTTAAAAAACGTGGCATAATAAAAGGTAGATTCTCAAAATTCTCAAATTGGTTGTCTAGTATTACTGATGGAACTTTGTCTAGTCAAACACGCGTAGATCTTAAATTACAGATTTCGGGAGCCGCTAAATTATTTAATGAATTCAGTAACATTCAAAGGCAAATCGAGGAATCAGTCTCCGATGTAGATGAGCAATTAACGCATAGAGAATTGATGGAAAATAGATACTACACTTTATTATCTCCAGCTGTATGTCTTTTAAATCCGAGTGAGGTTACTGACAGTTGCAATAAATGTGGTAATCACCACAGACCGGCCTTGGCCTTTACGGCTTCGGCTTTACGGCATTTCTATGCCCAGCTTTGACAGTTCATAAGAGCATTGGTTGGAATTTAGGGATACTTTTCTATCATTATTACATAATTCTAATGATCGAAGCAATATAGAAAAGGTTCACTACCTAAAATCCTCATTGAAGGGAAGTGCGGAGCTGGTAATGAATGCCGTAGAATTTTCTAGTGCCAATTACCCGATTGCATGGGATTTATTTCTCAATTGGTACAATAATAGCGAATTGTTAGTGCATAATCACGTCATGTCTTTGTTCACTATGCAGAAATACCACTCAAAACCCCACAAGCGAACGCCGGCGTTCGCACGTGATTTCGCGCCATTTAGGTTAAACGCTAGCGTCCGCATAGATTATAAAATATTGAGCGTTTTATTTATAGGGTATTTATCCAAGTACTTAATTAAGAAGTTCTTCATAAAGTAGTCTAGTAAATATCGAAAATAAGCGAACCTTTACGTTATTCCCTATATACCTATGGACATAAAAATGCTTAACGAACCAACTGACGCATGGGAATTAATGCATTTTTAATGCACGTAAATTCTTTAACACGGTATCTATTAACTGTCGAATTAGATCTGGCGATTCTTTACTTCAGTCACCGAACAACAATAGGAACAACACAAACGCGCCAAACCTAAGCGAAAGCTCAAACTGGATGATATGATGAATTTTCTTAAAGACCGAGCTGACATGCTGGAAACATTGCAGGACACATAGTAAAAATCAACACCATGTATCAGTGGCAGATAGTCGTATATTTAGAAGTAAGGATGATATATGCGCTTAGTGGGAGTTGTTTATACTTTCACACGATCAAAACGTTTACCGGCTCTCTAATTGACTAAGAGCTTGGAGCGGGCCAATCGGAGCGCCGAATGTCATAAACATGTCCATCGCGATAACGTTAAAAAACTTTTTACAAAAAAAAAAAACAACTTCACTAAAAAAAAAACACTAAAACGATCAAAATAACTTTAATTTCGGAAGTCGGTGTTAAATAAGAATCAAACAATACCGAGAAACACCGACTTCCGAAATTAAAGTTATTTGATCGTTTTATGTAGTCTTTTTTTTTTTTTGGTGAAGTCGGTTTTTTCTTTTTTGTAAAAAAAAAATTATGTCACACTTTTAGTTGCGATACACTTATATAGGTAAAACCAGAGTGCCTGTTTCTCATGACAATTCCATTTAACCCAAACACTGCTAGGTTACATTGTTTTATTATGAAGTTCCTGTGTCTACCTTCCACCTTTCGGCTCTATCATCAGATCAATTCGATAGTACCTTATAGCCAAAGTGCATCTCATGACAATTATAATGAGCCCAAACACGGCTAGGATACATTGATTAATTACGGAGTTCCTGTGCCTACCTTCCAGCTCCATCATCACATCAGTTCGATAGTACCTTATAACCAAAGTGCATCCATCATATGACAATTCTAATAAGACCAAACACGACTAGGTTACATTAATTAATTACGGAGTTCCAGTGCTTACCTTCCGGCTCCATCATCATCATCAGATCACTTCGATGATACCATTTTCAAAGCAACTATTCAGAACCATTTATTTATTTGTATTGTCATAATCGCTTAACTATCTTCATTGTATTTTCTATCTATCTATGTGAGTATGAAGTTCAGTTGGGCATTTCTGGTCTTCTACATCAGTTCCACTTCATGAAATGTTACTTTTTGACTGTAAGTGCTTAAGTCCTCGACGAAAATACCAAAATCACTATATGGTTACCTATAATATTTTAGGAGTTCCCTCGAATTCTCAAAGATCCAATCATCAAAACTGGATTCTGAAAAATATTGCACCAACCGGAAAGCATATCCTCGAAAAAGAAAAAATAAAATTGCAATTCGGTCCTTAAACGACGGAGTTCTGAGTTAAAACACAAAAAAAAAATACAACCGAATTGATAACCTCCTCCGTTTTTCTGAAGTTGGTTAAAAACAAACACGCAACAGGCACTATAGTTATTTCGTTTGTTCAATGACGTAAATTGGTATTACCAGTAAGTATATTTAAAATTAATTGATGAAGATATCTTTAGGTCACACAATTACTCATACATTCCGGCCTTGTCAGCAGACACAGGATGTGAGGGGGCAGGTTATTGGAGACAAATTCACGTGATCGAATGAATTATTCGTTTCTTACAATGACTCAATCATCAGGAATCAAAACAGCAATTTTATTCTTCGTGGAATTGTTAGGTACATTTTATTTTCGTATGCTAAAAATATTTTTGTGCATATAGTGAAAGTGTGGATCATCATGTGCCTCTATTAAATAACATTGATGGGGTCAACCCAACAATTTAGTGGTTTTTTTTTAGATGGAAAATCATTCAATGTCTTCGGCGGAGCGCGAAGGCGAGTCAGACTTTTACTGACTAAAATCCACTCCTATGTTCCTTCGTTACCTTACGTTACAGAACCCTGGGTTTTCCTTTCAAAAGCAAACCCATGGCCCCAGAAGGCGGTTTTGCTGACATCTCTTTGAAGCGCGCATGGAACACTACACGCCGTTGACTACTCGAGCTCGGTCCGGACGGTTACTGGACGGCCGCTAACCATTGCTCGCCGTCCGCAAGCCCATACCTAAGGTGGCTGAAAATTGGGGTAGGGATCGAGTTTGCTTTCTAGTGTTACCTGATGCAGGTGAATGTAGTAGTGTTTTACATAGAACGACTGCTAGTCTGACCTCCACACTAAAATCTAGTTGCTGGATATGAAAATAATCTTTGGTATCAGACTGGATTTAAAACTTTCAGGATCTGCTGTATAAATATCTACTAATGGTAGCTAAGTCACTTGACATCCGAGGCACAGATGGGTATTATTTTCCCTGGGAAAATCATCTTATAACTTCCCCTGCTCTAGGGCGGAGCCAATCTTAAAGCAAGTTGCGTAACTTCAACTACGAAGGTACAACAATACTCCTTAGCAACAAAATGAACTTTTTATTCAATTTTTACTGTATAGTTTTAAGACCAAATAAAACAACTGGCAACAGTTAGTAACATCATCAAAATCGTCCAATGAAATCCCCCGCCCTTGGGCGGAGCGGGAGATAGTGTCAAACTTTTACTGGCTAAAAATTCACTTCTGTTCCTTCGTTACCTTTCGTACCAGGGCCGAATCTTCCTTTCAGAATCAGACCCTTGGCCCCAGTAGGCTTCGAACCTGCTGGGCCCCTACAGTTGCTGACATCTTCTTCAGGCGCGCGTGGAACAGTGCGCGCCGTCGACGACTTGGGCTCTGTCCGGACGGTTACCGGACGATCGGACGGCGAGCTAACCATTCGTCCGCAAGCCTGCGCCTACGGTGGCCGGAAATCGGGATTGGGTCAGTAATTTTCAGGTGGACCCTTCAGGGTAGCCTGCTGGATACGCCATAATCTTAGCAGTAAGTTCCCCCTTTGAGGTGTGGCTAGAGATACGCTAAGACATCCTCACCATCTGCATGGCACAGGTGCTCTCCGCACATGGTGAGTTTGTGAGGTTCCTGCACCTGTTTCAGGCGGAAGACACGATGGAGCATTCGGTGGAGGTGTACCCCGCTTAGACGTAGCACCGCCATGTCTGCGAGGACTCGATCAGGTTCATCACCTAAGTGTTTTTCTGATGATGGCCTGTTTCTTTTAGACTTACAGTAGCTGGAGAAAGCGTAATCTGCGGAATTTTTAGGAAGTGTCACCGCTACCCAGGAATCGAAACGGTATCTGAAAGAACATGGGTAGGGTTTAGTCAGTAAGTGTCTGACGCCCTACCTCTCCATCCAGAGCGAAAGAAATATAGAGACAACGAGATAGGTAGATATGGCTAAAAAAAAAATCAATAGACATTGTTCGAAGGTGTGACCGCAGCCCGCGCAATAAAGTGCAACTGAAGGAACACTGTGGGTAGTTAGTAAAAGTCTGACACTCCCTCTCACTTCATCCAGAGTGGGAGAAGTTATTTAGAGATTTCCCACTTAAAAAAAGGTTACTCTATCTGATCTAAAAAAAATGCGCACACAACACGGCTTTGAAACAGTTAGGGTCACCGCACACAGGCCACCGGCCACCGGCCACAACCATAAAACCACCACCAGCATATTTCCTATAGTTCTTACACATTTTATATGGATTCGCTGCACACGGTTGATGCCGGTGGCCGCCATACGTTTTAAATCGCACTGACCATTAAACGCCGATACAGAACGCTATCACACGCCATTCGCGTATTTAAACCTTCTTCGTCAGAATCCATTATGATCCTGTCCGTATGGGTTACAAAAAGTAGCAGCAACCGGCCACAAGTGGCTGTCGCGCGCTTTAGCTTCCTTTGTGGCCGCTTCTAGCTTTTCGTGGTAGCGTTAGTGGCTGTGGCATGCGGCCCATGTGCGGCGACACTTAGGGCACTAACAGACGAACGACACTTGATTGACAATGTAGTCCGCCGGGATTGTAGCTGAAGGTCGATGACGTACAGTGACTTTATGCAAAAAATCTAAAATGCGTGATTTAACAAATATTAATCTATCAATAAATTCAACAAAAAATACGAATGTATTTGAAATTACAAAAGTAAATATCACAGTAAACTGGCGCTGTGCACCCACACCGATCGCTTATTTCTTTTCCGCATAGCTTTCGATTTCGATAAAGCATTAATTCTTCAAACTTCATGTTTAAATTAATAAAAATAACTACCTGCTCAGAAATATGAGAAACTATATTAGCAAAATACGTCTGATCTCTTCAACTATTTGTCAGTCATTGACACAAGCGCAGAGGATCGGCGACTGCCGTAGACATCTGCCCCTTAGCCAAGTTACGACTGTTTCGTTTCGATTCTCTGGCGCGAACGCCTCGAGTAGGCCACGCCTCCGATTCCTTTGTTCTAACCACGTGACTGAGCATTGAGATGACGTCAGAACAAAGGAATCGGAGGCGTGGCGTACTCGAGGCGTTCGACGCAAGAAAATTAAAACGAAACGGTCGTAACTTGGCTATGGGAGCTATTGACGGCAGTCACCAACGCCGCCGCGACCTGAATACGACCTCATCGAACTAACATAACGACGTCATCGGGCTACGTTGTCGACCGAATGTCGTTCGTCATTCTGGTCCCTTATATCGTCACTCGCCTATTTTGATTTATTACTCGTAACCGCAAAGTTCGAGAAATTAACAAGGTTATTATTATTGTAGATCTGACTCATAATGAATCAGTTGAGGTAAACAATACCAATGGAGGTAAATAGGTCAACATGTCATTACCTCCACAACATTCTGTTCTTGAACTTGACGTAGAAAGAAAGGCATTGACCGTAACGTTTGTAAGCATTTATGCTGCCGTCCGATCCATTTTTCCAACAAGACCACGAACCTTGTTATTGACATTTTGTAAATGTTGGCCTTTGTACAACATGCCCACTAGGTCCAGAGCGTGGGACTCCGTGTTCTATTTTTAGATCAGATAAATTGAGACTTTGTGACTGGCAGCCCGAATATTTAAAGTTGGCGATGTTATGATGGCTCTCCGCTCAGTAAGGAAAATGTACCCATGTTTGTGGATGCTTCATTATCTTCCTTACCTTTTTCATCTTACTGGGCAGTACGATACTCCTGGATCCTCTACGGATAGACTCATGGTCAGATTTTCTGGTGTCTGAATACCTGTAACAACTATCATCATCATCATCATCAGCATCGTCACCATTTCAGCCGAAAGACGTCCACAGCTGAACATAGGCCTTCCCCAAGTGCCGCCACAATGAACGGTCCTGTGCGTCTCGCATCCATCGGACTCCCGCAACAGTATTTAAGGCACTAAAACTTTAAGTTTATCTTGATTGACTTCATTACATTGGAATTTCTAAAATTTTCTAAGTAATAAAATGATGCCAATAAAATAAATTAGATTAACTTTAAATAAACTCACCAGCGTAGCATAGTAATAAACTACCATCCGGTTTTATTTGCGTCTATCCAAACATTCATGATTGCCAATAAACTTTCGACATTCTGACCGAGCCATTTCAATTACACTAAACACACAATTATATTTGTTTTACTTTGTATTCAATTAAAGTAAATCGGAAAACACTCCGGATTCCTTTGAATTTACGTGATAGCATGCTGTCCAATGACGTCAAGCCTCACTGACAGGAGCTTTCCATGCAGTACCCACACAGCTGATCATGTAGGCTATTTGGGTAACAATTCGATCGGAACGCAGACACTCCTACACGGCCCGGCTACAAATCGTGACGTCACTCCACTCAAAGGAGGGGGGAACTATTTAAAACGTCACCCATTCATAAACTCTTGATACTTACTTCATTTGAACACCGAACGCAGTCGCGTGCGCACGTTCGAAATTTGAATCTCGCGCTATTTTTAAACAGTTACAAAAACAAAGTGTTTTTTTTTTCGAAATATAAATTGTGGTTTATTAAATTGTGAAAATGAGCGGTAACTTTCTTACGATACCCGGAGATGACCCCATTCAGAGGCGATCAAGGGTAAGGCTTCTTTTCACGTTGTTGTTATGTAAACAAAGATAAGTGCATGTTTATTTCCTGAATAAAGTCTATTTTATTCCGATCTGATTCTATTTTCTGGATTATGGTGGATATATTTCGAGTGCGGTGAATAAACACCGAAAAATAATCTAATCATAAATCAATACTTTCGACTAATCGATCTTATCACTGTATCCATATCGTTTTTTGAAATAAAAACACATAAAAATAATCTAGTTCGATATACTTTCCTTTCAAAACATCCGTTATAACAATAGAACGAAAAAATCGTCCGTGACAGAGTGAATCCGGAACTTTTGGCACGGGAAACATGTCCCCAACACGTGCCAAATATTAGCACATTTACTTTTCCCCATAACACTGGGCCTTCTAATCAACACTTCATTAGCAGAAAATATCCAAGGTTTTGTTAAAACTTAGAGGAATGTGGGAGGAAAGAGAATTCCTATAAAATTATGTTGTTAACCCACTTTAAACTTGACCATGCAAAAGTCAGGTACATTTATTCCCGCGCTGTGAAAATTGAAGTGATATGTTTTTAATGGCAATTGAGCCGGTTGCGTCTAGTCTGGCAGTGTCACGTTGAGACGGCTGCTCAGTGAGGACCACCGTCGTACTTTTTAACTTCGCGGTAGATGTTAATCTAGCTGAAAGGACAAACAAAGGAGTTAGTAAAAACACATCCTCTAATTTACAAGCATAGCTACTAATTTGATATCATCATTATATACAACTCAATATATGGCAATAAAAACCTGTTATATAGATTAAGAATTTTGAGGTAAAAAAAAAAATTAAAACTACACTATCTATGCAGAAAAATTACATACACTTTACGCACCAATTAGAATATTAAATCATTTTCATTTAAAAATGTGGCCAAAATATTAATTGATTCAGGAGAAAAGAAGCTGGATTTCTATATATTTCACAATTACTGTTGGAAAGCTGAAGAAATTGAATGCATTGAATTTGTTTTTTATGTAAGAATAAAATGATGAATAAAGATCATTATTTCTTAATTCTATATTGTACACCAAAACAAGTTCAAATATTTTACAGTGATAATATCAAGCTTTATTCAAAGTTGAGTTTTCTCCTAGCAAATCATTTGGTAATCGAAATATTGATTATTTTTATAATATTAATATGATTACCAAAAAATAAAAGGTTAACAAATATAACACTAAACTTGCATAGGCATAAACAAGTAGCCAGGATTATTCACCAGCAACTTGCTTTGAAATACAACCTAGTCGATTCTGAGGTACCGTACTACAGGTATATGCCCGACCCAGTTTTCGAAAATGACCATGTGACGTTTTACTGGAATCAGGCTATCATTACTGACCCGACTATTGCAGCCAATAAGCGGGATATAGTGGTGATAGACCAATCAGCGCGCCGCCCAATGATAGCCGATGTGACCATCCTGCATGACGAGAAGCTCGTGAAAGCTGATAAAGAGAAACAAATCAAATATCTTGACTTAGCACACGAGGTTGTCGAAATGTGGAATGTAGACTCGGCTATCATTGTGCCGATTGTCGTGACCGCCAATGGCCTTATAGCCAAAAGCTTCGATGACCATCTGTCGAAGCTGTCGTGGCGCGGTTGGATCAAGGGTTGATACAGAAAGCAGTACTCCTTAATACGGCTCGTATTGTGAGGAGGTTCCTGTCTCTGGAGCTCTAACTACCGGTAGCTTGGACCCTGTTCCCGACACCGGCGGAGAACTATTTTTTATAGTTTTTACTTGTTTTTTTTTAAGAAATATTAAAAAATGAAAATTATATGTATAAAAAAATTAATAAATGGAATAATCATCATCATTATCATCATTTCAGCCGAAAGACGTCCACTGCTGGACATAGGCCTCCCACAAGTAAAAAAAAAATACGAGTAATAATATTAAAAAGACGAAAGTTTGTATAATATATGAAGTGTATTTTTTTTACTCCTTCCACTAAATTGTCTTTGTATATGGCGTATTTGGAAACTGTCGTGTTTGGTAAATGGGTAGACCGTGTCTTCGAATGATACATAGGATACTTTAAATTTTCTTATGTACCCAGCAGCGGACGAAGTAATACATAGGGTACTTTTCTTTTATACCCAGCAGTGCACGAAGATAGGCTATAGATGATAATGATTAAGGAAATAGATTCTGAGTAATCTTTTAGTTCATACCAAAGTAACATTTATTGTGTAAGTGAAGCAAAAGGAATATTTGTTATCTAATATAAAAAAATCTCGTGTCATAAAGAAAAAAAAGAAAGAAAGAAAAAGAGTTTATTTACGACAAACATGGCACATAATTTAAAAAAATATAACATTATAACAAATCTATACAATAGAGTGAGTTATGAGACACATCTGCCCAAAATGGCTAGCGCTCAGTAAAATCCTGGGGCTCATAGTGTTTATTATCGAACTCCTACAAAGTGGTTGGACTGATTTTTTAAATTTTTTTGTGTATATTTGACTGGCCTGTTGGTCTAGTGGTTAGTGTTGACAAATGTTTGTGTGATGAGCACAATCATTTGTTCTGTATCTGGGTGTAATTTATCTATAAATACGTATGTATTTAGAAATATTTAAGTATGTTTATCAGTTTTCTAGTACTCATAACACAAGCTCTGCTTGGCCTGAGACTAGACGGCGTTGTGTGATTGTTGTGTGAATATAATAATAATATTTAATATTCTGTAGGTCTGAGATTAGGACGTAGACCTTTTTTTACACTCCTACTTCTATCGTTAGCTCTTTCTTTGATAATTTATTTAGCAAAATAACGTTCGTCGAGTCAGCTACTTAATTTAGAATAAAAAACAGTAATCTAAGCAGGTAGAGAGCTGTTTTTTAATGCCTTCAACAATCATCCAATGTTTTCTCCCACTCTAAGGTGGAGTGCGAGGGCGTGTCAGACTTTTACTGACCAAAACCACACCTATATTCCTTCTTTGTCTTGCGTTCCAGGATCCCGGGGGTTCCCTTTCGGACTACCCGTGGAGAGTCCTGTAGTTTCAGTTGTCACCCCCGTTGACATAAAATGATAACACAAAATAGATATGATGTTTTTTCTAACAGTATACAATCAAACCGCTATTACGAAGAAGTTTTAAGAAACCATAACTGATATGAAAAAGTTAAGTGCTCTTGTGTTAGTGTATTCCGATTCAACATCCTATGTTTTCATTTCTGTACCTAATGGATCTTTCTACGTAAACATTGAATATGAAAGAAAAACGTTGCATCTTGTTTGCATGCAATTTTAGATATTAAACTTCATGTCGTACAATAAAAAGCTTTCTGCGTCTGCCTGTTCATCGGCTGACTTCTCCTAAATAACGCAACAGATTTTAATGCAGTTTTCACTAATGTATAGAACAATGAGAACAGTGGTGGCCGAGTGGTAACAGCCCCGACTTACGAGTTGTAGGTCGCGGGTTCAAACCCAGCTAGGCGCACATTACTTTGTGTAATTTATTTTATCATCACTGCTCTCAAAACGGTAAAGGAAAACATTGTGAGGGAACCGGCATGTCCTAGAACCAAAAATTCGAAAAATCTGTTAGACCCTTAGGATAATTTTCGATTGAGCAAAGTCACTGGCAAAAGGCAAAGAGTACATACATAATACCTAAGATAGTTTGACTCAGGAATTTGATCAACATTTAGCGTTTATTAATCGTAATTTATATCTACCATTATTATCAAAATAGTTGGCTTCATATCAAAACTACGTTAATAATATTTGATACCTCTTTGTTTCACCGCTGGCTTTATTTTGGTTAACTACTTTATTATGGTTTAATATTAGGTATTCTTTATGAGCTAAACAGTAAGTCCATAAATTGGTTAATTAATAACCGATTTAATTCAAAATGATTTACTCGTGTGTTTACATTAGTGTATATCTCATAAATATGTGTTTTCCTATAGCTTCAACTTCGTTGCTTACCCAATAGAAATTAGTGGTTTTTTCCACGATGACAAACTATGACACTTTTACTTACATATGAACAAACATACTCCTACAAATTTTAATATTATATTAATTTAGAAAACCACAAATAGCTTGTAGCGACATCTATCGCGTCACATAAGAAAATCCTGAATCGCGCAATCAAAGTTCTCCGCGCGATTAGAACATATAGAACAGCCTGAAATCATCTATCGGGCAGTTGCAGCCCACCAGACATAACACCCGTCTGGCCGGAGGATCCTCCCTTTTCAAAGGAGGTTTGCGGGACTTAACTCTCTGTTCCGCCTACCTCCAAACTGGTGACCCTCGACAAAGAACGTCAGCGCAGCCTTCGTGCAGCTACTACTTCGTGACGTCATCATCACTTCCTCAAGCTTTCGAACAGCGAGCCATACAGCCAGCATCCACGGCTATAAAGGGTATCCTGACCACTAGCATGCCTACCTGGTCATACCTGGTCATCACCCTTAGCCTTATCAGCGACCTTGGCGAAGCATACTACACCTTCGGCCAGTCCCATGAAGAGCAACGAAGAACCTCTCCTGGTCGACGCAAGCAGTCAAGCCACTACATCGCACAGCACCGCTCCGACTCACTGGAGCCAGCAGCACTACTCCGACTCACTGGAGCCTGCAGCATCATCCCGACTCACTGGGACAGCACCACCCCGACTCACTGGGGCATCACCGCAGACAGTTCCGACTCACCGAGAACTATGCGGCATTCGGTTCCGACTCACTGGAACCAACCTGCCACTGGCCTGGCACGCATCAAGATGCATCAAGAACCATCGATCTCCGATCTCCGGAGGGGAGTGATGTAGCGACATCTATCGCGTCACATAAGAAAATCCTGAATCGCGCAATCAAAGTTCTCCGCGCGATTAGAACATATAGAACAGCCTGAAATCATCTATCGGGCAGTTGCAGCCCACCAGACATAACACCCGTCTGGCCGGAGGATCCTCCCTTTTCAACGGAGGTTTGCGGGACTTTACTCTCTGTTCCGCATACCTCCAAAAGCTTCAAAATGAAAGGAAATACTGACACTTGTTTACAGCAAAAAAAAATCATTTCTTTTTACAAAGAGAAAATGTATGTTGAACACAAATAGCAATTAATTAATTAGTTTTTAGAGTAGTATATTTGGACCACAAGGAAAAACGCATAAAAGTATAGTTACCAAAAAAACTTTTTATTTAATTTGTGGTCTCAAAACACTACACAAAAATAATATTATTTGTATAAGTGGAATTTGGAACCGCAGTCCCGGTCCAAAGAACCCGACAACCCTTGTGTAGACTCTTTTTAAAACACGAAACTACACCAATTTTACATCACAACATTTACTAGGAATCACACGACCCCTAAACAACTGCACAATATGTGGAAAATAGAGCTGAGAATGTTATTACAATATTGACTATGTCAGCAAAGCCTGCCGAAAAGGCTGACTCGATATATTTGCTGCCAAATACGGTAAAAACATAAGAATTTATGTTATTGCGACCACATTCTATCGTTAAATTTCTCAATATATATCCTAATTACCTGTTTCCAATTAAGAGGTTCAAAGGTTTAGACAGGGCGTCGATGAGTCAGAAAAGACTTTTCTTTTTTATATTTATGTATGTGTACATTGTTTACGTAAAAAACAACTGTAAAATTTCATAAGTCCAAAGCCACCACGTTTAGAGTCAGTCAAGAGTTTCATCAAAACGTTGACAGGGGCACTAGTTTTTGTATTGTTTCAATTTCTGCGGTACGGGGCTGTTAAAACCTCATTTGAAAACTTCCATTATGACGGTAAGGGGTTTATTAGACCCCGTAATGTTTGATAAACTACAAGCTTTCTATGGCCAAGTGCGATACGAGGTCAAAGTGACCCCGTATTCAATTAGAGACACCACTGCATTTTGTTTAAATATGGCATCTTAGGTATGAAATCAAATTGAAGTTATAGTCTCCTATATACTTAATTTTCTCTGCCATACGCAGAAAAAACTAGGTATATTTTTCTTATGTGCACTGTAGGAAGATACTTACGAGGCGTATTAGACCTCGTTCCACATTTAACGGGTTAAGAAGCCAGATCATAATGGTTTATTAGTACTGACAGTGCGGCTTACTACACAAAGTTCACGATCGTTCTCTCGGAGCATCATGGAAATTTGTACGGAATCCCGGTCAAGTGCACGCGCCGACGGTTCCGTGTTTCTTATGCGTCGCACTTCCCGAGTGTTTCGTATTACTCATACTGTTTATCTTTAGTAAAACATTGCAGCTGTTTCTGAGAAATATTTCTTTGTTAAAAATGAACGACTGTTTTTTTTTAAATAATATTCAGAGGTATTTGCAGAACAGTGACCATACCTCGAGTGCTTAACCCCTCGCGCGACAGGAAATATTATTATTACATAATTGTGCGTTTTTACGTAAAATGACCAGTGGTGGCCGAGTGGTAAGGGCCCTGACTTACAAGTTGTAAGTCGCGGGTTCAAACCCAGCCAGGCGCATTACTTTGTGTAATTTATTTCATGATCACTACTCTCAAAACGGTGAAGGAAAACATCGTGAGGAAACCGGCATGTCCTAGAACCAAAAATTCGAAGACATGTGACATCCACCAACCCGCAATGGGCCTACGTGGTGGATTATGGCCCATTCCCTCACCTAGAGAGGAGGCCTGAGTCCCGACAGTGGGAAAATTATAAGGCCGACTATGCTATGCTACGTAAAATTACTTCTACAGATCGTCGTAACTAAATAAACGACAGCCCTATTCAAATGACGGAAGCCAAAACTCGTCTCAATTTGAGACAAGGTTAAAAATCCGTATTTAAAAGTTGGATTAACATTTAAGGATCCAAGTCGTGGTTCATACACAAGAGCAAACCAATCACTTTCGTTAATGCCTCAATCTCCTCGAAACAGATAAACTAGTGTGCCTCACCATCAACGATTGCATCGTTGCTTACCATCAGGTAGGATTGCAGTCGAGCACTAGTTTAAATGACATTTAAAAAAAAACCTTCACATTTGGCTTAAATGATCGACGATTTTGCGATTTTATAGCCTGGATAAAAATATAGAGTCAGGGGTCAAAATTACAATTGCCCTCTACCAATGATAAAGTGTCTAAAATTTGTTTGTAGAAGAAATTCAATGGTCTATAACTAGTTCATTAATATTTTAAATTCTTTGGTACAAATTAAATCAGAAATTAACCATTGAGCCCCATTTATAAAGAAATTTTAGATATTGTATAGTGTAATTGCACCTTTAACCTTTGACTAAACATGAATATGCTATTAAAATTTCTTTTGAATGACTTTTGAAATAATCTGAAAAATCTTTCTCAAGTTTTTTCTAGAAAAAAAAAAAACAAAAATATAGAGACCAAAATTTTTCGGCCGAATAAATTTCGTACACCCGTGTATACAATACGTCAATTAAGCGTTTTTCAAGGTCATTTAAGTTGTACAACCGTATACAATCGTAGCGATATATTTGACAACCTAAACTGAACTGTTAAAAAGACGGAGCTATATAAGGTGTATAGCTCCATCTCTTTTTCCCACTCGCTAGCCTATTATTTTAACACGTCGTGTCGTCATTGCCTCTGATAAAATATCACAGAGACACAGAGTTCTTTTGTTTGAAGAAAGTCTTAGGTATACGTCATTGGTATTGCTTGCCCTTTAAAATGCATAGTTTCTACGTTGGAACTGTTAATATGAGAAAACGTTTTTTTTTTTTTATTAGCTTTCATGTTTATAAATACTACGATATTACAGAAAATACAAAACACAAAGAAACTAATAATACCACATTTCAAAAAAAGAATGACGTACCTTTAATATAAAGTATATTTGAACTTATAATTCCAAGTCAATCCAAAGATTTTGGATCACTAAAAACGGTAATCTCATACGTGAAAGACCTATTATATGTGCCCGTAACCTAAAATAGCGAACGAAAATATATTTTAATCCTAGCTTCAACTGAAGGTTTAACTCGTGAAAATGTAGGACATTATCTCTTTATTTTCTTTCAACAGTAAAATGTTAATTCATCACTGAGTGACATAGGCATATATTTATTGTTTTCACGCGAGCGAAGCCGCAGATAAAAAGCTGGTTATTGTATATTTTATTCAAATCTTTTATTTCCAATTAATGTTACGGGGTCTACTTTTTACATGCTTCAGAATATCATTGAAGTTTGTGAAAAACAGATCCCTTCTTATTTGTTTACTGTTGATACAATTTCAAAAATAATAAATAAAAAATATATTAATAAAATATAAATTCTCATACAAAAAGTCATGTTTCTCCTTTGGGAGAAGTAAAAATGAGGTAGAACACTATATACCACGATTCTTATATAGTCATTTTTCTTTATTTGTCTCCTACATTTTGTTTGGTTTTTTAATTTGATCACATAAGCACGCCGATTGTGAGTTTATTCTCACATTGCGTTGTTGGGTTAAATCAAGATTGAAATCAAAAATTGGAGGAAATTCCTAACATTTTTCAATCCGACATTCCAGTTTCTGTACACAATTTTTACTACAGCAATATCCGCTTACATGACGTACAGAGATACGATCGTTTACGCAAATACACAAATGAATTCATATATAAATAAACAGATTTCGTACGCACGATTTCCTTCAAATTTTTCTTCGCAGCACTCGAATAAATAAAGAAACTGTTATAATTCTTTTGATGTACTCGTGTTTACTTATCTCAGGACCCTGGAGTCCTGGTTCTTTGAAAGGCATACTAGGAGTCGAAGCGAACTCCCAGAGGCCATCTTTGACATTTTTCTTGGAACGTGGTATTAACCGACGATTATCCCTGTACCCACCCTGCTAGTGCACTCAAAAAACTATTGTTACATATAAAAATCGGATAAGTGCGAGTCGGACTATCATTATTTTGATACGTTTACTTCTTAAGAGATTTATATATTATGTAAGTAATAACAGCCACAAGATCCAGAGATTTAACTTCCTATATTGCTGCGGCCTTGGAATGCAAAAGGCAACTAAAGGAACACGTTAGGTTTTATTCAGTAACAGTTTTAAACTCTCTCTCACTCCACCCAAAACAGGAGGAGATTTGATGATTGCCCGCCAAAAAATAACGTTTTGATGATTATCAACGTCAGCCTAAAGATTTTTGATAAATATTTATTTTACTTATAGGGTTGGAAAAAACACTTGTACATGTAACTTTTTTTTTCGTCAGTTTAAACTAGGTGAAGCCGGTGTTTCCTAGCTATCTACCCTGAAAAGAAACACTGAAACAAACTCAAGGGTCAAAGTCTCTTTTAAATTCTATACAGTAAACATGAGATCGTCCATTACATTATAATGTCGATACCATTTGGATCTGCAAAGTTTTTTTTTTGGTTCCATTTGGTCAAGCCAAATGGTTTACCGTAATGACTTACTTGGGCCGTTGACTCCCAGGGTGTCACTATTGTGTGGACCGCCCGGAGGACACGGTGGAGCATACGGTGGAGGTGTGCCCCGCTAGGGCGGAGCACCGCCGTGTCCTTGCGGAGGCAATTGACGGTAGAGACCTTTCGCGTCGGGCCCTGGATCGGGCTATGGTCCGGAGCGAGGAGGAATGGCAGGCGGTCGCCTCCTTCTGCGAAGCAGTAATGCTAGCGAAGGAGGAGGCTGCACGCGTAATGGAACGAAGGTCCTCACGCCCTAGCCGCTGTAAATCCGACCCCGACTACCAGCCACGGTAGACGCGGGCTTGCGGACGTCTAGCAATAGGTAGCTCGCCGTCCGGCTGTTCGGTAATTAACCGGACCGAGCCATGATCCTCGCGCTAAGAGATGTCAGCAAACCGTATTGGCCCAGCAGAGCCGATTCCCGCTATTTAGGACCGTGGAGAATTTCAGAAAAGGAAACCCGTAGTCCTAATACGCAAAGGGTAATTGAAGGACACAGGTGTGATTTTAGTCAGTAAAAGTCTGACACGCCCTCTCGCTCCACCCAAAGCGCGAGAAGTTATTTGGACGATTTCCCACCTTAAAAAAAAGGGCTGTTGACTCGGGCCTGGTCCCCACAAGTAGAAATTTTCGAAAGAGTTGCCAGAGCCCTATAACCTAAAGGGCAATTGAAGCAACACGGTGGCTTATAGACAGTAAAAGTTTGACACTGCCTATCGCTCAATTCAGAGTAGGAGCAGTTCAGTACGTTTACCTACGAATTACGTCTTTCTGAATCATGCTTACAACCATTGATTGGTTTTTTCAGCTGTTGTATCTACGTCAGTTATGTTTTCCTAGTTAAATGTTTATGTATAACCGTCTAGACATCAACAATGACGTTCCACATTCTTTCTAACTCGAGCCAAAAATAATAGGAATGTCTTCATTCATGACAATGTTTAAATTACATTTTAATGCTTGTCTTTAAAAATTGTTCGTTTATTTGGAATTTTAAAAGTCTTTTCAGTATGCCAGTTTAAGCTTTAACCAACTTTGACATCCGAGGTTACAAAATTCGCACCCAGCTGAAAATTGGTAGTATAGTATTGTTCAAAACACTATCATAAATGAAATTTAAAAAGTTCTCATCGATCCGACACCTGAAAAAAAATACTCGGGGTCAAAGATCACAAAAACAAGTTTTTCACGATTTTCAGCAAAACGGTAAGTTTTATCATAAAATTAGCCCAGAAAAAAAAATTGTAGATCAGATAATTATTTACAAAAATTTCTAAATACTTTTTTTCCTAAGAGTCACCGTTTTTGAGATATAGTGATTCAAAAAGTTAAAAGAGACAATCATCATATATGCACACGTTTTAACGACACCTTTGAGGTAGTATACTTAGCACGATTTTAGGGTTCCATATATGAAAGGGTTCCATATATGAAAGGGTTCCAGGTTCCATATTGTAAATTATCTGCCTTCTGATCATAGCGGCCTAATGGTAACGTTTGAATCAAACTTACCAATACAACAAGTACAGATTCAGTCCAGACCAATAACATCCGGTAAACTAAATAAATTTAACAGTACTTTAATTAGCAAGTTAGGTGATTGGAATCTTGAAGCAAACAATGGTAATTTTCTGTATAACGATTTTTTTTCAATAGTCCAAACTGAGTTCAATAAGACTTTTGAGAAAAAAACTAAAAGTATCTGCCCTAAGTTTAAATTTAGTGACTGGGCAACTAAAGGAATCAGAGTAAGTAGGGAAAGACTTTTTGAGCTGTATGGCCTTAAGCCTATTATTAACACTGAAACTTTTAATAAGTATGTTGCTACATATTCAAAAATGTTTAAAAACACTTGTAAGGCAGCTAAGGCCTTGTACATTAGCAACAAAGTGAAATCAGCTGATAATAAAATAAAAACGGTTTGGAAAATTATAAATAATGAAACCAACAGGAACAAAAAACATAACAATGATTACACATTGGAGACACATCATGGTCTTATTAGTGATAACAAACTAGTTGCAGAAGAATTCGTAAACTTCTTTGCTAGTATACCAAGTAAAACTACTGAAGCCTTAAATTCGTCGCCATCGCATGCTTTTGGTTTATTACAGGCGAACGTTGCAGCCTGTTCGACTGAATTTAACTTTAAACATATAAACCCCATAATAGTAATAAAAGCGTTTAAACAAATCAAGGTTAAATTAACAGAAGATCTGTGGGGTATGTCTATCAAAGTTTGCACCTCAATTATTGAGACTATAGCGCCGTACTTAGCTTTAATATATAATTTGTGTATAGATCAAGGAGTTTTTCCGGATCTAATGAAATATAGTAAAGTGATACCACTTTTTAAATCCGGGGACAGTAAAGACACTAATAATTATAGGCCGGTGTCCGTGTTGCCGGTTTTTAGCAAGATATTTGAGAAGGTGATGTTAAATCAAATGCTTAATCATTTTAACACAAATAACATTTTACACGATAAACAGTATGGTTTCACCAAAGGACGTTGTACTACTGACGCTGGTGTCTCCTTACTAAAACACATTTTTAATGCGTGGGAAGAGGCACAGGATGCTATAGGCATCTTCTGTGACCTGTCTAAGGCGTTTGATTGTGTGGTTCATGAAACATTACTCCTGAAACTTGAGCATTACGGACTAGGCAAAACAGCTTTAAGCTTATTAAAATCTTATTTGATTGACAGACAGCAACTAGTTCAAATAAACGGTGTCAATTCGTCGGGATTAAATGTGAAAATGGGGGTACCCCAAGGTTCAATTTTAGGTCCTTTTTTATTTTTAGTTTATATTAATGATTTACCCTATTTATTACAAAATAAACTTAATATGGTGTTGTTTGCCGACGACACTTCTTTGATTTTTAAGATAAATAGAAGGACTAATAATCTTGACGACGAAAATAACGCCCTACTGCAGGTCCAAAACTGGTTCACTGCTAATAATCTAGTTTTAAACGGGAAAAAAACTAAATGCATAAAATTTTCCTTACCAAATGTTAAAGGTAGCGATTGTGATGTAGTATTAAACGATGAAAAACTAGAATTTGTCGATAAAACTGTTTTCTTGGGGATTACGCTTGACTCAAGGCTACAATGGGGTCCTCATTTAACATCTCTTGCAGGACGGCTTAGCTCAGCTGCATATGCTGTTAGAAAAATCCGCCAATTTACGGATGTTGATACCGCTAGACTAGTCTATTTTAGTTATTTTCATAGCATCATGTCTTACGGTATCTTACTATGGGGACGGGCTGCAGAAATCGACTCAATTTTTATATTACAGAAAAGAGCGATCAGAGCTATATACAATCTTCGCCGCTGCGATTCTCTAAGGGAACTGTTTAAGAAAATTAACATAATGACGGTGCCTTGTCAATATATTTATGCAAACATAATGTATGTTAGAAAAAATCTTAATCTTTTTAGCAAAAGAGGCGATAGACATAATTATGTTACAAGAAATAGGGACCAATTAGTTCAACCAAGTTTCAGACTAGCAAAAGTGGCCTCTTCTTTTATGGGGTACTGTTTGAAATGTTACAATAAAATACCTTCACAAATATTAGAACTCAATGAAACGAAATTTAAATCTTGTATTAAACGCACACTATGCAGGCAAGCATATTATAAGTTGGAGGATTATATTCAGGATAAAAATGCTTGGCTCAATGCTGGTCCAGCTCCACTACCACCGGGGTGTACAAATTGATTAGTATGGAAATTATTTTCTAATGTTTTTTTTCTTGAAATTGTAAAATATAAGTATTGTATTATATGTATAGAAGCATTTTTTCCACAGTTTGTAAATGTGAGTACCATGGAGCTTTTTATAGTTTTTATGTTGCTACTGGACTTATTTGACATAAATGAGCATGGCAGTTGAGAGTTTGTCATGCTCACTCAAATGTCTCACTGATGGTGGCGCGGGTGTTGGATCATTCGGTTCCCTTCAAAATGGTTGAGCTGAGTGGTGCTAATATTAGCGTCATGTCCGTGAACGGGCGCTGTCAGTTGAGGCTGGTCATCTCTTAGCTGCCAGTTGCTATTTTAATATCTATATTTAGTTTTTATTTTTATTTACATTGTTCTCACATGATAGCGACAAGAAACATGTAACAGAGATATTTGTAATTACAAAATATGATTGAAAAGAGTGTCCATGGAGTTTCTTGCACATTCTTCTCCATAGAGATCTACGCTTTGGAATGTGCAATTAGCATCATTTATTTTTATTTTTCTGACTGACTGACTTCTTGACGTTTCAAAAGTGCCTGTAAATGGTTTATTTGGAATAAATGCTATTTTGATTTGATTTTGATTTTGAAAAGGAAAAAACTGAACCCTTATAGGATCACTTTGCTGTTCATCTATCTGTCTGTCTATCTGCCTGGCTGTCTGTTTGTCGGATCGATGAGGATTTTTTAGATTTCATTTATGATGGTGTTTTGAACAATTCTACCAACCAGTCAATGTTATATAATATAAGTGAAGGGTACAGGCAAAGAACAGGGAATATATAACATCATTCTTGGACGACTACCACACCCTGAAAGCGTCTTTTTTAGCTGCTACCACTTCCTTTGCGTCTGTGTTCCACCATTCAGTGTCTTTGTTAGGTCCCTTTCTACTCCTTGTTCGGCCTAGTTCTTTTTCGGCTTTACTGACACAGGCTTTTTCAAAGGTTTCCCACATTTCATTTGGTGTCATTTTGGTAGTGTCCATGGAACTTAAGTCCTCCGTTAAGTCAGTAGTAAACGGTTTACCTGATGGTTCCTTCAAAGATAACCATTTAATTTTTGGTGTTAGATTTCTGTTGACCTTTATTGGTTTAGGAAGTCTATACATAGTGGTCAGTAACTAACAATGGGTAGGGTACGTTGCTCGCAGAACGGATGGCCGTTGGAGCTGAAAGGTTCTGGAATGCCAATCATCTCTTTGGCCTTTTCTCAACTAGCTTGAGGTCGGCTTTCAGTCTGCAGTAACCAGGTGCGACTGAATACCTGTGTTTCAGATAGAGCGACTGCTTTGCTGGGTTGAAAGGAGCTCCCCTCGTATGACCTTGCAGTCTCTGTAATATCCCAAATGTTTCCGCTTTGCCAAGACGAAATCAATCTGAGAGGCATGTCCTCCGCTTTTATAAATTATTTGGTGGGCATCTTTCTTTTTAAAAGAAGGTGTGTGAGGCAAAGTCTATGATAGTACCTCCATCACTCTTTCGCGCACCACAGCCAAACTCACCATGGCATCTCTTCTCGTTGGTGTTGTTAGTACTAATATGGCCATTTAAGTCTCCACATAAGTGTATTGTTTCTTCTTGCGGAGTATTTTGTAAAAGGTTGTGGAGGTCACCTCAGAAAGTTTCTTTTTCACAGATAGTAGACCCTGTTTGTGGCGCATATGCAGATATTATGTTCAAAAAAGGTGGTTTTTCAAGGAGTAGTTTGACTGCCATCAGTCTATTGCTTATCCTTACTGTCTTTATAAGTCTTTAATTAATTCCGACGCCGTTTTTACCAGTGGTAGTTCCGTTATATATGAGCTTGAACCCGTTGCCTACAAATCTTGACTTCACTCTTCCACTTGGTCTCTTGCACACAGGATGCATCCAGTTGCATACTCTTTAGAACGTCGCTTACTTCGGCTCTTTTGCCTGTCACAGAACTTTTATTCCAGGTAGCTAGTCGCAATGATGTGCTGATATTGCTTTGTCCGTTGCTTGCACGGTACGCCTTAATGTTCGTAATACCTCGACTGTCGCTTAAGGGGAACGCCCTAGTAGTAGTGCTCATTCTCTTATGTTGTACTTTCATTTTTGGACAAGGAGAAAATAATGGCTATGTATTTTTACGGCCGGTTGCCACCTGACGCCAAGACACTAATCCAGCTTGCTAGGACCATAAAAGCTGCCGTTAGACTTTAGAGTCTCTTTCGCCACATACTCCATCACACCATCGTGCCCAATAGTGTAACTACAACGTGACCCTTTACCCCTATACGCAGGGCTGGCTCACTTTTGGGCGTGCCCCTTCCACCTGCTCCACCGTTTCGTTGGATTCCAGTTCCGCCTTTGCAGCCGTTGAGGTCTTCATCCGTAACCCTGGGTAAGGTTTCCATGTTATACCCCGTGGCACTGAGTCCTCATCTAGACTTCGCCACCTCCCTCGGCCTACTGAAATGGGAGGCACCCAACCCCGCGACGTGGATGCGCCATACAAGTATTACTGCAGTGGAAGGTAGAGAAGGGTACTCTATCACCCTTGCAGCCAGGTTAATGGCCTCGTATGTTACCGAGAGCCAAAGGCAAGAACCAAATAAAATAAGTAATAGTTTCAAAAGAAATATTCAAGGAATTCAGATTCGTGAAAAGTGCCAAAGAACTCAAAGTAAAAAGAAAATATTATAACAAATCCTAAAAACGAGTTCAAAAAGAAATATATATCAAAAAGAACATTGACATCAACCGAACTAGAGCTGAAATTATAAATGAAGACATGAGAACAAAAAAAGTATTGGATCATAATAATACAGTTGACAGGCCTGTTATTCTAGTGGTCAGTGGCCCTTACTGCAATGCCGAAGGTCGTAGGTTCGATTTTCACCCAGGATCATACCCCAGGACAAATGTTTGTGTGATGAGCATGATCTTTTGTTCTGTGTCTAGGTGTATACATAAATATGTTTATCAACTGTCTAGTACTCATACCAAAAGCTCTGCTTAGTTTTGGACTAGACGGCGTTGCGTGAAAGTTGTGGATTATTATTATTATTATATATTGCGGATATCAGTTATATGCGCATTCAGAAGACAAGACGCATTAAAACAATTATCAAATAACTTACAGAAAGAAAAACTGGATATCCGATAAGAAAAACTAAGTAACTTTTTTTACGTTGACTCAGAATTTAGATTTTTTTACTGCTTCAAGGGGCCGCAGATTTGAGTATATGGTTTTAATTTCAACTCGATAACTCTACACGTTCCCAAGATAAAGGGTCTTGACAGACAGACGGACAACAAAGTGATCCTATAAGAGTCCCGTTTTTTTCCTTTAGAGGTACAGAACCCTAAAAACCAAAACAAAACAAAACAAAATGGTAAAATAGTTCTGCAGTAGCCAAGATTTTAGGTAGCGGATTTGTTTAAAACCGTTGCCGCGGTGCTGGTACCCGAAGGGCAACTGAAAAAACACAGGTGTGTTTTTGTCAGTAAAAATCTGACTCTCTCATTCCATTCAGAGTGGAAAAATTTATTTGATTATTACAAGTTAACTATAACTAGAAAGAAAGTCGTCAACTTTAGATTGAACTTCAATATTGTTTAATTAAACTGCGCCTCGGGATCTAAATTAACATTGCAAGCTTCTTAACTTAATTTGCAACGTAATTAAGTGATTGCTGCTGCGTTTAAAGAGAGTTTACTTTAACTTGTGTAGTTTAAAAAAATTGTCTAAAATATTAATTTTTTTTCGCGGGATTTTTAGAGCATTTTTACTCCCGACCAACCACCAATTAATCAAAATTTACCCTGAATAAACCCGTTTTATTCAGGGTAAATTTTGATTAATTGGTGGTTGGTCGGGAGTAAAAATGCTCTAAAAATCCCGCGAACCAATTCACTACCTATAAGATCAAATCAAGTTTCAACCTATAGATCAATAATAATATTTCAAAAATTTTATACAACGCCATCTAGTACCAAATTAAGCAAAACTTATGCTATGAATACTAGACAACAGATAAATATATTTCTACAGACAGTCTTAGTCTATGTATATCTATTTAACTGATCGTTCTGTTTCATTCCTTTACATGACGTCTTGTGTATCGCTACACAGACCAAGACTGTCTGAATACCGAGTGGTGTACCAGGCCCATAATACTCATTTACCGAATGTGGCTAGCTATATAATTGCACACTGAATGCCAATTACGAAACACCGATGCTAGCGCATAATAATTCAAAGTACCTAACTGATAAAATCGTAAAAACGTTGAATATACGTGGGTCGCTTACTAAGGATTATTGGCATATTTAACGTCGAATATCTTTGTTCCCCCGCTAGCTACAAAGTTGCCTTCATACAACAAATAAATATATTTTCAAAGACCTTTATATTGGTACTAATTTCAATTTGCTACAAGGTGGGTACGTTTTGTTTCATGTTCTTTCAGGTTAGCCATCAGCCACTAAACCATTAAGTCTAGTGGCCGGAGGTCGTGAGTTATATTCCCACTACCATAGGCACTTTACAGTGGAGCCGACGTACACATAAGTGCGAGTGAAATAGATAGCGTGTAATCGCCCGCGCTGCCTCTATCATTTGTTCTTAATAACTATTAGTGGGTCGCACGCAACCGTTCTTCCAACGACGTAAAAAGTTTCAGGAAACAGCCGTTATCGCAACTGGTTTGAAGACGAAACTATCGTTGAGGTAGTTGCAGTTTCCAGACAATGTTCGTCGTCACAACTGGTTTGAGAACGGTTTAAAAGCCAAAATTATCTTTCAGTGAGGTAGTTGCAGTTTACCGAAAACGTTCGCCATTGCGACTGCTTTGAAGACGGCTTAAAAAACGAAATTATCGTTGAGTGAAATAGATACGTCAAGACCATTTCTAAAATTGACAGAAGAAGACGTCGTTCTATTCAGATTGGGAACATACCACTTAAAGCTCGTTAGATCATATGTTGTCAAGCGTTTGCGAGGTGGAGATGGTATATATAATATTGAGGTATCCCGGCCGTAGCCCTAGTATGTCGCAGCATGGGCTAGTGACCAAAAACTGCTCGTTAGTTAGAGGCTGCATTATCGAGACACATATCAAATGAAATTATTATACACATATTTTTATCTAAGTGAATACCCAGAGTAGAGAAGCAACAAGTGCCTGGGATGATAATATAATCATTGAGAGCAACAAACGCAGTTTAAAAATGATGTTTTTGCTGTGTTTTGTAATAAAATTGTACTTTTTTAAGATTGATGGTTTAATTATATTTTTTTTTTTCCATACCAAAAATGAACGGTAGGAAGCCAAATCAGGTTCTTTATAAATAAAAAAAAACGAGTGGTAATTTATTTGGTCTACAGAACATAAAAAGGTGCGATTGTTTACAATATTTTGAAATTAAAAATGTAATAAAAAAGCTATCATAACTTCGGGCTCTCATTCATTCATGCACTCGTTCATTCATTCATTCGTTCATTAATTTTCGAGTTAGTCATTTTAGCCTCTTCTAAATGACACCTAGTCTAAAATGCTACAAAGTGGGTACGGGGTCCATATAAAATTATGCATTGTTTTTTAAAAATAAATAATACCTAAATCAAATGTACTCTATTTTTTTTTCGTGTTAAAGACAATAGATTGAAGACTATCTTGCACGACTTATTATTATGATCTATTGTTTTTTTTTTTACCTTGTACATATTTATATGTAATATATATTTTAATATTATTTATTAAATCTAATTAGCTGAACAAATAGTCGCACGACACTAAAATACATCGATATATATATGTTTTACATACCTATGTCAATGCTAAAATACCATTAAACAAAATAGCTACGCAATGAAAATTTTACTCCGCAATGATCTACTCTGATCAGATTCTATATCCAATCCATGCAATAACATTACATGCCTGATGCATCCGGAGGTTAAACTCATTCCCGATGAGTCAGAAGGAATGTTTCCCTCTGACTCACCGGGAAGGTACCTCCAGAATGTATGTAACGTCACATGACATTTGTTTTGCTTCAACTCTCTTTGTTCACCGAAATTGAACTGTCATTGAAACCGAAATAATATGCTTCGCTACATCGTCGCATTCGCGAAACTTCTAAATTATAAATAATAAAAAAGAAATAAGACATGTCCGATTAATTTAAATATACCCATTAGCACTTCTCGGAACAATAGATATTTTATTTAACACGTAATAATAAAAACTTTTTCGTTCTCTTCGGGATGGCTGCCAAGAATTTCTAAAAAACTTCGAAATTTCAACCGATATCGTTGTAATTGTCACAAAATGAGACAAGATAGATACATACGATTATGAAGTAGGGAAGGTAACGTGATATATTTTTGAAAGAAATATTATTGAACGTCGGTATTTTCTTCAAAGCTGAATATTTATTCTCGAGCAAAATATTTGTGAATAAATATTGTTTACATAAAACTACGAAGCACTGTGATACAACACCGCATTGCTACGATGTGATTTCTTGCGGCAAAGCATCGGTTCATATGCCCATACAGTGTGCGATGCGAATCAATTTTATAAATTCTTGCGATGCGTCGTGCCGGATCGCAGATTTGTACTATGTGAAGTCACATCGCACTTTTGTTTGGGCCGTACCTAAAAAACATTTTTTTTTTAATCGCTTTGAACGATACATTTTTCACACCAGTCAAATTAATCGCCAAGGTAACGGAAAAAGCTCTCGAAGTTGAGTATGTCTATAGAGCTTTCAATCTCCTAGTCGGGATTAAGGGGATTAAGTGGAGTGGGAAGTTTTTCCACTGACTTAGGATACGGTATTGTCGCACTTTGCGACGGTAGAATCGAGGTACGGGACTTTTCTCCAATGAAATACTTACATATACTTTTCTTCAAGATTCAATATTAGCACATCGCGCTTCAATGGTTATGTCCGAACTTCAAAAACTAGGCATTTCTTATTTTTACTCAGTTTTCAAATCTATTCTAGAACAACAAAATCCTTGAAAGTATATATTACATGCCAGTTCGTTAACTTAACTCATGCGATCTCCTTTCGATATCACAGTACCAATCAATCCAGCCAGACTGGCGGAATTGTTCGAAAAAGTTACCGCGGCTCTGAAAGCAAAGGGCAATTGGGAGGTGCCAACTGAAAACCAGCACTGGCTGTCTGAAACCCAGCAAATGCGTTTCGGTTCGGGCACACTCGGCGCATTCTGTACTTTTGTTTTCTTTAACTTTCTGTTTGACAGTTGTGTTATGTCTGTCCCGAAAAAAAATGCTATTCTTTTTTTATTGTTAATAGGCTCGCGCATGACCACTATCTCACCTGATAGAAAGCGACAATGTGGTCGATGATGGAGCGTGTTTACCTAGAAGTAACCTATTTACTCTTGAGTTAAAGATGTCCAGATTGTAGCTTTCAGAAAACACAGACTCCGGCAAGGAATTCCACTCCTTAACTGTACGCACGATTGTGTTACAAATATGTTTTGTGTATGTGGGATGTTCGCCATGTACCGGTGGCGCATCGCCTTACGCCTGGTGGTTCGATGATTATATTCAATTCTATATCTGACGTAATACAGTTGAGGTTTAGTCAGTAAAATTTCTTTAATGTTTGCCCAGGGTACTCTTAGCAGGGCTGTTTACCTACAGTATCCTGGGTAAACATTTCGCTGTTTGCCTAGAATACGCTGGACAAAGTATCGTCTTCGTGGAATCTCTCTTATTTAACTTAGAACTTCAGTGACACAAAAATAGATATTATTTTTCATAGGAAACATTATTGAAGTTGCTCGTGATTAAAGTCCTAATTCTACGAAATAATGTAATAAGACTTGTTGTTAACTTTGTCTATGTTAGCAGTGAAGTTGTAAAAATAGTTCTAGCTTTAGTAATCTTGAGTTCTTGTGTCAAGCAAGAAGTTATTTTCTGCTTTTTATGTGGAGTAATGGTATTTATTTATCCCTTACCTACTTCTTATCCATAAACAGAACATAATTTATAATAATATTTATCTAATAAAAGAAAGACGGGGTCACAGCACACTACGACGGGGATGGCGGGAAGACCTGGACAGATTTTGTCAAAACTGGGACGAAGCGCGAGCTTGCGAAAGATGGAAGGAGTAGAAGGAGCTCTTTGCCTAGAAGTGGGACAGAACACGTTAGCAAATAAAAGAAACCGGTCAAATACGACTCGGACTTGCGCACGAAGGTTTCCATTCGGACCTAAAATCGGTAAAAAAAAACACTTTTGTTGTATGGGAGCCTCAATTAAATATTTTTTTTATTCTGTTTTTAGTATTTGTTTTTATAGTGGCAACAGAAATTAATCATCTGTGAAAATTTCAACTGTCTAGCTATCACGGTTCATGATATACAGCTTGGTAGTGCACAGACAGACGGACAGTGGAGTCTTAGCAACAGGGCCCCCTTTTTACCCTTTGGGTACGGAACCCTAAAAATAATAAAAGAGTTTTCTAATTAAATTGATGCTCATCCACAAGTTGTATTTCTGTTCGAAGAAATCTATTATAATATACAAATTCTTAATATGTTTCTTATACAGGAAAATGTATTTATCTTTATAAAAAAACCACTGGGCAAGTGCGAGTCGAACTCGCGCACTGAGGGTTCCGTACAAACTTACCTATGAAAACAGTTCAATTCCAGGATTGAGTTCTGAAGATTTTTTCGAATCGCAAAAAAGTTTGTTGATGTAACAAAAAATTTGCAGTTTTCAGATTTTCTCTGTACTTGTACTATAAGACCTTGCTTCATGCCAAACTTCATGATTCTGGGTCAACAGGAAGTACCCTATGAATATTGATTACCTTGAGACTGTCGAAATACACGTTTTTTGCGACATAAACGGCCGTATCTTCTTTTTCAGATCTCAGAAGTTCGACTTTTTCCCAGCTTCAAGGGACAACAGACTTGCGTATATGATTTTAATTTCAATTTGATACCCCCTCGTGTTCCCGAGATAAAGGGTCTTGACAGTCAGACAGATAGACAGACGGACAACAAAAAGATCCTATAAGGGTTTCGTTTTTTCCATTTGAGATACGGAACCCTAAACGAACAGAATGACTACACCATAAAATTATAATGTTTTAATATTCGTTTACATTATATAAAAATACGATAGAATCAATATATTTTAAATGATCAATCTGTTTATTATAATTTATGTATGACGAAAAACGAAATTACTTTATGTAAATATTACCTACATAACCTTATAGCCCGTTAGTAACCAATCATTAACAAGTTGGTCATGAATTTATGTCGAGGGTCTTAATGTACATTTTGATAACTTGCTGATACAAGTGGCTTCGCCTACGTGAATGTAGACAATTAACCCAAGAGAACATAATCCCGGGATGAAATGTATCTTACGTGTTTTTTTTTTCGGTAGGAAAATCATCTTATGACAACTCTTTCAAATGTAGTAGCGTAAACACTACGCTTGATACTCGGCTTTGAAACCAATAAGGCATACCATGAGAAAATAAAATATAATTATTTTTTATGTGCGTAATGTATTTAATGAAAAACTGGGCAAATGCGAGTCGGACTCACGCCCTGAGGGTTTTGTAAATATTTAACCTATGTAAACAGTTCAATTTCCGAATGGAGTCTCGAAGATTTTGCCAAATCGCATTTTTTTTTTTGTTATATGACAACAAATTTACAGTTTTCAGATTTATTCCTATAAGACTTTGCTTTTTGCAAAATTGCAGGATTTTAGGTCGACAGGAAGTACCCTATCTCGCATCTAGTCGAAATACACGTTTTTTGTGACATAAACGGCCATATCTTTTTGTTTCGTTAATTCAGAAAATTTATTTTTTCGCAGCTTCAAAGGACAGCAGATTTGAGTATATGGTTTTAATTTCAATTTGATACCTCCACGCGTTCACGAGATAAAGGATCTAGATAGACAAACAGACAACAAAGTGATCCTATAAGGGATTCGTTTTTTTTCTTTTGAGGTGCGGAACCCTAAAAAACGCGCGACTGCTGCGCTACACTCGCGCTGCAGTCACGCTACACGCTACTTAATTTGAAGGTGGGCATATAATATTAACTGGCTGCTAACAGCAGCTTCGCCCACTGGAAAGAAGAAAATTTTCCCAAGAGCACATATTCCCGGAATAGAATTTATTATTTTATTTTATTTTTAATTATCGTTTATTTCAGGCATTAATTAACGCATAGTAATATTGTAAATAAAATAAAATTGTTATAACATAATAAAATAAATTAAATGAAATACATTAGATTTTATAAATTATTAAAACTTTAATAAAATTATTGAATTACATTAATAAATTAATCAGTTAAATTATTGTAAACTATTACTATGACCATTGAATAGCATTATTAAATCAACAAAATTAACAACACCTAAGCAGGTACACACCATGGAACACTTCAGATACTATCCTATTCTTACACCGGGTCAGTCGAGTCAGGAAAGATGCCTTGAGTCTTCTCAAGAGCTCGTGAAAATCAGTAAGTCTGCTCTCAACAAACATGCCAGTCGCACTACACCTCCAGGGTAGCTTAAGCATGGCTCTAAAAGCGTTATTATGTTGTACTTACACGAAGAGTGTTAAACACACTCCTCGTATACTATATATGCCACTAGCTTCTGCCCGCGGCTTCGCTCGCGTAAATTTAGGTTTCTCCATACAAACTTTGGACCACCGCTTCATCCCCTTGGGAAGTAAATTTTGGAAAATCCTATCTTAGTGATCGCCTACGTCATAAAAGGAAGCCTTGTGCAGAATTTCACTCTCCTAATCCCAGTAGTTTCGGCTGTGCTTTGATATGTCAGTCAGTCAGTTTCCCCTTTTATATGTATAGATTTCAGAGTTTGGTCTCTACACGTGCCAATTTTCGTCCAAATCCATTCAGCCGTTTAAGTGTGAAGAACTAACAAACACAGCAAGAACAACAAACAATACACTCACAAACGTTCGCCTTTATAATATTAGTATCTTCACTTCTACAGTAATATTATAAAAAGGTAAAGTTTGTGTTGTTTTTTTTTTTTTGTTTGTAGGAGGTAATTTCTGGAAGTACTGGTCCGATTGCTAAAGTTTTTTCACCGATAGAAAGCTGCTTTATTCCTGAGTGATACTGGCTATATTTTATGGAGCCGTATTTACGCAGGCGAAGCCGCGGTCAAAAGCTAGTCTCCAATAGAAGTAGATCCGAGGGTACATACAACAAGTCTTAAATCAGCATTGGCTTGTTTTTACGTCATTCATCACTACGAATTGTCGAAAACAAGGTTTAGAGCCGTGCATAATAATGCTTACATTTATATCGTCGAGTTTGATTCGTGTTTTATGAAGCCGTATTGCAATGGTAGTGTTTATACGGATGCATTTAATACTGGTACGTCAATATGGCTTATCCTGCTTTAGCGAAGAGTACCGGACAAATGGTAACAGCCCTGACTTATAAGTGATAAGACGTAATTAGATCGACACGACTATGACATTCGGCGTTCCGATTGGTGCGCTTGAAGCTCTTAACCAATCAGAGAACCCAACACAGTAGACGTTTCGATCGCATTAACATAAAAACAACTTGCACTCAGCTCACTGACCTTTGTAATTTTTTTTTAAGACGCGGTTGGTACAGTAATGACTAAATGTAAACGATAGAAAACCGACAGGCCTGTCCTCTAGCCAAGTTACGACCGTTTCGTTTCAATTCTCTTACATTGAACGCCTCGAGTAGGCCATGCCTCCGATCTCTTTGTTCTGACGTCATCTTAAAGCTCAGTCACGTGGTCAGCAGTAACTCGATATCGATGCTGAAGACTTTGGAGTTGTAACTCGACAAGTGCATCATTGCCAATGATCTTCGTGGCTCGCTTCTCATAACTCTAGTGCATCAAGCTGGTATTTGGAATACCCATCCCAAAGATGAAAGCTTGAGATCTGTCCATCTGGTGGGTGATCGGCTGCGAGAACGTTAAAAATATTGAGATTCCTGCTATTCAACAGAAATCTGGCCACATATGATAAAACTGGAAACTGATTGCATCAAGTTAAGAAAACGCTACCGAGTTTTTCTCAGAGTTGTATAATTTTAGGAACACGCGTGACTCCAAAATGAAATTTTACATAATTATATTTAGAATCCCCAATGTTTTCACTTTATGAAATACAGCTTAAAATAATCCTGTAATACCTGTTAATACTCCAAGAACGTAGACGGAAGCATGAATCACAGCTCATAAGTACGTCAAAACAGCAATCAGTCAAACGTAATGAGTGTTAAACAACGGAGGTCGCAGGCGCAACGCCAAATAACTGTTCACTCTTTCATTCACCTGAACAATGACAAATTCTGCTATTTTTGTGTTCATTCTACTTATTCCACAAGATTTTGTAATGCGGGTACTTACACCCGCCTGTTTAATTAATAACAATAATATTCCACAACTATCACACAACGCCGTCTAGTCTCAAGCTAAGCAGAGCTTGTGTTATGAGTCCTAGACAACTGATAAACATACTTACATATATATTTCTAAAACATACATATTATAGATAAATGACACCCTGAAAAAGAACAAATGATCATGCTCATCACACAAATATTTGCCCTAGGTGGGAATCGTACCCACGACTTCCGGCATAACAATCACGGCCACTAACCATTAGACTAACAGACCCGTCACTATCTTACACTTATAATAAAGTCTATCTCATCTCACTTATAAGAAAGCCTATCTCATCTCACTAATATTAAAGCCTATCTCATCACGCTTATAATAAAGGTAAAAGTTTGTGAGAGTTGAACAATATCAGAACAATAATCATAGTGTCTGTCAGAAAAACAGCAAATCTTACCCGACGGTAACGTCGCAGTAAAAAAAAAGAGTAATGTTTTGTCATTTGAAGGCTAGCTATTTCCAGTCTATTGGCCATATTGACTAAAAGGCTGTTTGGTTTTCATAGAAATAAAACTCATAATAAAATCAAATCTCCCTAAAGTTATGAAGGGTAATTAATTTCACTTTGAAACTATTTATTATGACAACTAAATCTTTTTGACACTTGAAGGTAAAGAGAACATTCACAATTTTCGTTTTGTGATGGAAATACAAATTCTTAATAAAATAACTGTCAATTGTTGCGATAGTTGCCAGAATTTAGCTTTTGTGATAAATCTAGCGTGAAAATTGTTTCAAGTCTTTAGAGTAGAGACTGGCAAAGCCTTGACCTCACATAGCAACTTATTTCTAACTTATATCCCGTAAATCTTTTTCTATTATTCATTTTGATATTCAATACGGTTTTTTTCACTGTTTGAAGTTACGTAATGTATCAAACTAATAATAAATAGATTTTACTCAAAACCTAAAAACTATGACGTCATTTGTTTTTAAGTAACGTTAAGAATATTATTATACTAGAATGTAGTAGAAGAACGTGCAATGGTTGTTGTGTAATATATAAAAAAAAAAAATCATCTAAACAGTTTTTCTTTCACCCTTTATATTTCAATGTAAGCTGCATAGCATAGCGTAGTCGGCCTTATAATGTTCCTACTGCTGGGACTCAGGCCTCCTCTCTAGGAGAGGGAATGGGCCGTAATCCACCACGCGAGCCCAGTGCGGGTTGGTGGATGTCACATGTCTTCGAATTTTTGATTCTAGGACATGCCGGTTTCCTCACGATGTTTTCCTTCACCGTTTTGAGCAGTGGTGATGAAATAAATTACACAAAGTAATGCACCTGGCTGGGTTTGAACCCGCGACCTACAACTCGTAAGTCAGGGCCGTTTCCACTAGGCCACCACTGCTTCCCTTCCTTCAATGTAAGCTGAGAAAAGTGCAATCAAATACCGCAGGAGATTAAAATTTCAAACTTCGAAGCCAAGAATTCCATTTATTTAAATTTATATTCTATCAAATTAAACGTTTAAAATAAATATACACACATTCTCACACTATTTAATCCGAAATTGGCATAGACTATGAACATCTGTACTAGACGTGACTCAAGCTTGGGACAGCTGCTGGTTCCTGTCAGATATAAATCTATATGAATTTAATTAGAGTACTGTACTATAATGTACATTACGTTTATCGTAAAGTAGATCGGAACATTTCCGTGTATTTTGGAATACTTGTCACATATTCCGTGCAAAACCGTGTCTGTTTTCATACAAAACTATCTAGATCTAGAGCTTTTACGTATTTTGTTTATATTATAAACGACAAACCTATTCATTTCATCTCGAAACTTCTTTAAAATAGAAGGTTAGTTGAACTACAACAACCAAGTTTGCGTTTTAACTCCGATTCTTGAATTAAGTATTTGAAGTTGATTATTTGTCACTCCTACTTAAACCTAAAAATATGTCAAAATTGAAGGTTTTACACGTTTTTAACCGAAAAAACTCAATTCAGAAACCCGCCTTTCATCTAGCATCAAGCATAATGAGTTTTGGGCTGTTGGATTGTTCGAAAGAGTCACCGCGGTCCGGACTCACACTCAGAGCGGGTATTTGATGATTTCGCAATCCAAAAAAAAAAATAGAGTGTAACCTTTTCGAGTACCGTAATTAAAGACACAATAGAAAGACAATAAGAGAGCGTTAGCTTGGGGTTTAATGAATTAAACATCTGAGGTCACAAGCGCTACGCTGACGCGGTATCCTCCGTCTCAACGCGGTTACGAAGCAACGCGGCGTGATGTGAACAAACAATTGATTCTCTATTGCGGTGGTCTACATGACCAACCGCTCGTGGGTGCGATGCAGCGATGAGCGAAGCGAAGCGGTTGTGGTGCAGTGGCTTATTTTATATAATGGTGACTAAAACTGCGACTTCACGCGCATCTAGGAAAGAGCCTCCGCGTCGCGTTGTATTTACGTGAACCATCGGATTGCTTCGCAACCGCAATCACTTTGAATTAATATTAATTCTGCCGTTCAACCGAACAATGATATGATTGTCAATGTGGTAAAGCAGCCGAATACCTCGGTCACCAAGGCCTATACTGCGGTGGCAGCGCTGAATGGATAGCACTGTATGTCAGGGTTAGTGACAATATAAACAGCCCTCTTTTGTTTTAAAACTCAGTATCTTAGGATGACGATAGGAAGTAACATGTGTAGATACAAAAACGGTAGGTCGAAGTGAAAATCCCTCTTGAACAAACAATATTTATAGAATGCACGACATTATAAAATGAAAATATTTATCAATAAAGACGAAAATACTGTGACACGACATTTGTAATCGTTGTGGATTTATATTAAAAGTAAATGGGCCAAGGTTTCCCGTAGAAAACAAACATCTGGGCTTTGAAACAAAATATCAGAACTTTGTGATATATCAAAATTGAAATTCAAATCTTTGCATTTAATAATGTCATAGCTGCAGAATGAAAACCATATCGTGCCAAAAAAAGCAAGTGTAATAAAAATGTAGGTTGGTAACAAAAAAAAACTATTTTCTTTTTGATTTCCATTTGTTTTTTCTCATCATCATCATTTAAGCCAAAAGATGTCTACTGTTGGACATAGGTCTCCCTCAAGTGTCACCATAACGATCCTGTACGTCTCGCATCCATCGGATTCCTGCGACTCTCACCAGGTCAACGGTCCACCTTGTGGGAGGCCATCCAACGCTGCGTCTTCCGTTAAGTGGTCGCTACTCCTGAACCTTGCGTCCCCTTCGACCAACTGTTCTGACTGTCTTTTTTTTTTAACATCATACTAATCACATATTTTTATCATGTTAAAATTGTACAAAATCCTTGAGATTTAATACAAATCCATTCCATACGTTAAATTCTAAACAAAAAAAAATGTAGTGTCTTAAGCAATTTTATTCACAAAGAATACGTTTTTAGCTTTGGCAATAAAGATCGTTTACACAATGTTCTAGAAACAGCTGGCTTCTAAACATTAGTAAAGGATACGACAAGTTGTATAATGTTCTCTAAATAGAGAAAAGTTTGGGTGTTAACGAATGATATATAGTTGTGAAATAAATTCCTACAAAAGTGTGTTTTGGGCAATTATTTTTCCACTGTTTTAAGAATAGAAGAACAAGACTAGAGCAATTTGCCTGCTGCGTTCTTTCTGTCCGATTATAATTTAGCTGTCTTCAAGGCTAGAGTGAATAGGCTCGTAATAAACTAGTGCTCTTCACCATCAATGATTGCATCACTGCTTACCATCAGGTGGGATCGCATTCAATCGCTAGTTTATATCATTTAAATAATATACAATTGTTACAAGTGCTATATAAATCGGGGTAGTAGGTAGAGATTTTTTTTTAATATTGATAGACTCGCTTTGATCAATTTCTCACGTGTTGGCTCACGGGTAGTGTGAAAGTGAAACCCGGGGCCCCGAGATGAAGGCAAAGAAGGAACAGGAGTGGGTTTTTAGTCAGTAAAAGTCTGACACTATCTCCCGCTCTGCCTAAGAGCGAGATTTGTGATTAGATGATTTTCCCACCTAAAAAAGAAATACGTGATGGTACGCGATGTTGTGATCGATAGATTACGCTTGCCTAGAAGTATCCTGCTCACTATTGACTAAAAGTCATTTAGGTTTTAGCAATAAGAATCTTCATAATCTTCCTGGGCAACTGCCCGATAGATGATTTCGGGTTGTTCTTCATGGCTCTTCATGTGACTGGCGGAAGGTGCTGTGTGCTTAGCCAAGGTCGCTGATGTGGCTGAGGGCGATGACCAAGTAGGCATGCTGGTAGTCATGATACCCTTTATAGCCATGGGTTCTGGCTGCATGGCTTGCTGCTCGAAAGTTTAAGGAAGTGATGATGACGTCACGAAGTAGTGACGTTCTTTGTCGAGGGTCACCAGTTTGGAGGTATGCGGAACAGAGAGTAAAGTCCCGCAAACCTCTGTTGAATAGGGAAGGTCCTCTGGCCAGACGGGTGTTATGTCTGGAGGGCAACTGCCCGATAGATGGTTTCAGATGGACACCATAGATGACGCTACAGGTTTTTGACGTGCCAAAATCAAATCTCATTATTCCCTAGGGGTCGCCCATTATTACTACATTATCACCGAAGGGACAGAATGACTTGCTTTAAGTGATGGCTATATGACATATAAAAGGCCATTATCGCGCAGGTGATGTAAAAAACCAATTAAGCCGTTGGTCCCAGCTCCCATTTTTACATCTATTACAGCCCCAAACAAAATGTCCCTTAATAATAGAGGACAGTATGTCCCCTATTCTATCTGAGGCTTTATTAGTAAAACTCAATCAGAAACCGATGCTTAGATACAAAATACTATGTTTTAGCAACGTTGAACCTTAATAGACTTTGACCTTAAACAAAACTTAATGTTTTTCATACAATTTCTTAGAAAGTCAAATTTACGTTAACAAAGAGGATGAATTAGTGTACTGTTGTTTAAATGTTTAGGCAAACTACTCTAAGTACTATCAGTGCGGTCCAAAAAAAAAAGACCAAAGTGTGTAACTGAAAATTACATTGTAGATGTTGAATTTAAATGGACTTTGAATGCTTTTGAAAAAAAAAACTATAATTCTAACTTTACAACATAGTGGATTCAGTTCATACCTTCTTGCCATCTCTACGAAAACGAAAAATTTATTATATTATGGTTTTTTGAAAAGCATTTTCTACTCGGGTTTTCTCCCGGTGGTTTTTCCTTGCCCCTACTACCCTCAGGGAAAAGGAGGTTCGGATCCCCTGCTAATTAGTTACGAACGCTGTGTCCCCCAGTACTTTACTTAAAATATTAACTGTATGGATTGCTGCTTGTTTTTATATTGTATGAATGTTTATACCTGAATCTAATTTATCATAATATCTATGTATGCTCTTTGCTACTATTCCTGTCGCTCCTATTACTATCGGTATTACTTCTGTAGGTGTGCTTTAAAACCGAGTTATTTCAGTTTTAAGCAGATATTATATTATATTAAGTCTATACTGTCCCGCTTCTGGGCAAAGACCTCGTTCCATGCCATCCATGATTCCCGAATCGACCAGTTTTTACCAATTTTCTAGGAAAACATCTTCCGTGACCCCGTCGTGCGATTTCAAGCATTAATTTACCACTACCAAAGTAAATAGAGGTAGTTAAAAACTTCATATTTCTTTACTTTATAACTTTTTAATGCTTATTTACCGCCTAGGGATATGTAAGTCTAAAAGCTTTCTGTTTTCTTAGAAAATCTTTTGATACTATTGTATTATGAGGCAATTTGTGAAAGAAAAAAAAAGTAAATAGCACACCAAAGCTCAAAGTTTATAGTTTGTTTTTTTTATAACTCTAAAATGGTGCTTTTTTACATTTTGCTCGAAAAGTGCTTTATTTTTAAAAGACTGTCATTTATTTCAAGACTCTTTCGTATTAATTTAATTAATATTAAAATAACATTTTATATCTTTTAATTTTTTTTTATTAAAGTCATGTGTATAGGTAATGTTGTTCAAGATAAAATGTTAAATTTATTAAACTTATTTGTGTGTCTGTCAAAAAAACAAAGAAAATATTCTGTTTTCCTTAACATTTATTGGTTTTTCGTCGATTATGGATAAAAATTCAAGTGTAAGTACTAATTGTTATCCATTAAAATGAATAGGAAACTTCGTCCATGTAATTAATGTCATCAACTGAATTGTATTATTAATGCATAATAAATAAAACACAATAAGCCTTTTTGAATGGTAGTAATTATCAACCCAAGAATGGAGGACCGCTCGGAGGACACGGTGGAGCACACGGTGGAGGTGTGCCCCGCTTGGGCCGCCGTGTCCTTGCGGGGGTGATCGGCGGCGGTCCTCCTCGCTCCAGACCATGGTCTGGAGCGGCAGGCGGTCGCCTCCTTTTGCGAAGCAGTATTGCTAGCAAACGAGGCGGCCAATCGCGTGAGGCAACGGTCCTCACGCTCCAACCGCCGCCGGGAATCTGATCCCGATTACTCTACTACTAATCTTAATTAGTCAGTAAAAATCTGGCACTATCTCCCGCTCCGCCCAAGAGCGTGATTAGTCATTAGATGATTTCCCACCTAAAAGAAAACAAACCCGAGAATGGAGTTAATGAAGCTCGCGCATAAGCATGTGATTACTTCCATTATTTTTCTAAGAAGAAACCCTTCGTCCAAAAACCCACTTAATCTAACAGAATCAACAAATCTAATTGTTAAGAGTAAGTACTCGAAAGGGTATCAAAGTACTTATTGTATTGAATAAGTTTTGTTGAACAGAAGTTTTCTAAAGTTCAGACAAAGACAAATATCTGTTAAAGAATTTCACGAACAGCCGTTACCTTTCGAAATAGGGGAATTTAAAAAGGTGCCTTGTAATCTTTTTTATAGCATGTTGGGACTCAGGCCTCCTCTTTAGGAGAGGAAATGGGCCATAATCCACCACGCGGGCCCAGTGCGGGTTGGTGGATGTCACATGTCGTCGAATTTTTGGTTCTAGGACATGCCGGTTTCCTCACGATGTTTTCCTTCACCGTTTTGAGCATAGGTGATGAAATAAATTACACAAAGTAATGCACCTGGCTGGGTTTGAGCCCGCGACCTACAACTCGTAAGTCGGGGCCGTTACCACTCGGCCACCACTGCTCCCACATCTTTTTTATATTAAAACAAGATTGAATCTCTCAAAAGTTTGGTGAATATCTTTAAATCTATCAATTTTCAAACATGGTACTGTTATAAACGGACTTTGTAACGCATCAAATGCTGACTATGATATAAACCCCGCCGCTTCCATATTGTTACCAATATTATAAAAGGGCATTTCCATGTGCTCAGACAGACAGTCATAGCCATTTCGCAGTACGTATTGTACATTCCGTGTCGAGAGTTCAGTTGTTGTGTAACCAGTGTGTCTTAGTGTAACCTCTGTTCATTAAATATTCTTTTAGCAGTAACAAGTGTTTTTTTTAAAAAGGACCCACGGATCGCCATCCTAACAAACTGGTGTCAGAAGTGGGATCCCAGGAAAATCGTTAAGTACTGGGATCCATTAGGTGTAGGCGTCGCGAATATTTCCACGTGTCTGCACCATTGTTGTTTGGTCCGTGGTCGATGGTCCTTTGCAAGTGTCGTGGTCGACGGTAAATCTTAGGCTCCCTAAAAACGCCTAAGTCCGCGCTGCTGCTGCTGTGATCGACGATAAGCCTCCGCTGTGTAGCGTGAGCCCGCATCACCCCCGAACACATCTGCTACCACGTGGTCGACGGTCAGCCTCCACTTTCGAGTGTGAGCCCGCATCACCAGGTCAACACAAGATCTCTGAACTGCATCAACATCTCGCGCATGGGATTTGTGGCTGTCTCTCCATCCATCATCAGCCACGTGTTTTGAGCGCACCACGTGCAGGAACTGCCTGCAATACGACTCTCTGGGTCGCCAGGCGCTGGCGCCGCGTGCTTCGTGACGTCACCTTTCCAGAATGTTCACGTGTGCGACTGCTGTACATCTGCTAATGTGAGTTTTTCAAATATTATGAAAGTGCTTTAGTGAAGTGAAGTGCCGTTTCCCAAATATCCAAATCACTCGTATTTAATTAAAACAAAACTAATTTAGATTTTTTTGTGCATGCTTTGTTTTTAACTGATGTTCTGTAAGTGCTCTAAATAATAATCATATTGTTATTTTAATGTCTTTAAAGAAAGAAAAATCAGAGGAAATCGCATCTTCATCCAGTTCAGAATCAGAGAACATTCCAGTAAAGCATAAAACTAAAATGTCGGACAAAATTACCCTCAATGTTCTCACTAAATTCATTAAGCCCTATAACGGGGATCGCGAGTATTTACCCGCATTTTTAACAAACTGCGAGAGTGCGATATCTTTAGCAACTACAGAACAACAGAACTTTTTATGTAAATATATCATCTCGCAGTTAGAAGGCAAAGCTCAGTTAGCCGCTTGCTTAAAGAAATTTGACAATTGGGCTGATATCAAACAGTTCCTTAAAACTACTTTTGGGGAGAAAAAACATTCCACACATTTATTAGTTAATTTACAACAATGCAAGCAATTGCCTTCTGAAGACGCGATGCAGTATGCTGTGCGTATCGAATCATGTTTAACAAGATTGCAATCTGACATCCATTATAGCTGCGATAATGATAAAGAACTTATAGGTCGATTAGCCGCTATGGAAGATCTCGCCCTCAATACCTTCTTGTTAGGGTTGAACTCCAATTTTTCGCATATAGTGCGGTGTAGGAATCCTAAATCATTATCCGAAGCAATAACGCATGCCATTGAAGAGGAAAAAATATTTAATTTATCTAAATTAACTACGCGTTCTAATAAACAATGCACACATTGTAACAAAAGTGGTCATATCGCATCCGAATGTTACAAAAATAAGCGGTCTTCTCCAAATTTGTATCATGTAAATTCATCAGATAATTCTCATAATACTACTACTTCCAAGTTTGACCCCGAGAAATCATGCAAATATTGCAAAAAACGCGGTCATTTGATAAGCGAGTGTCGGAAACTTAAGGCAAAGAACTCACAGGCTAGTAATTCTACACCACCAAGTGCAAGTGCACCGAATAACAATGATAATCGCTCTAATGTGCATCAAGTAGACATTAATAATTCCGATAATTTAAATTAAATAAGGTTTCGGTTTCGTGTCTACCGGAACCTTCAAATCATAAAAATGACACGCAAAATTCTAAACAATGTGTTTCCACATTTTCTCTAACACGTGAGCAAACGCTTAATATAAATTATAAAGTTTCTTTACCTCACGTCTATCTTAAAACAAATTATAATAACAAGCCTTTATGCTTTCTAATTGACACTGGTTCTTCAGTTTCTATTGTTAAACTTTCAAGTTTACTTAATAAACCAGTGTTGGGTCCCGAAATTATAAAACTTAGAGGTTTAAGCGATAATGAATCATATTGCGAATCCCTTGGGACTGTTAAACTAATTTTTGAACATGGCGTTTCATCGAAAAATAAGATAATGTTCGAGTATTTATTTCATACTATTAACGACGCGGTCAACTTAAATTACGATGGTATTATCGGTAGTAATTTTATCCAACATTTTAAAATAGATATTCATTACTCTACCAATACTCTTAATTTAGAAGATTACAAAATACCTATTTCTCTTAGTAAGCCATCATATGTTATACCCCCGCGATCAGAAACTGTCATTGAGTGTCCAGTTTCCAATCTCTCTGAGATTATAAATCTAAAAGAAGGTTTGATCTTAGATCATGAAATTCGTGACGGTGTTTTCTTAGCAAACTGCATAGTGAGCTTAAAACCTAATAATAGAGTTAATGTTTCTATTCTAAACACCACGGAACATGAAGTCCCAATTGATAACTACGAAGTCAAGTTAACTCCACTTGACCAACTGCCTTCTAAATTAGATAACACTCATAAGGAATTTATTCACCAATTAGATTTCTCAAAAACTGACCGGCATAAAAGAGTTCTTGAACAAATAAGGTGTTCTCATTTAAATCCGCAAGAACATAAGGCTTTGATGAACTGTATTTCCAAATATACGGATATATTTCATCTTGATGGGGAAAATTTAACTCATACAGACGTAATTAAACATTCAATTAATACTGGGGATGCACCCCCAATTCACGTCAAATCGTATCGTTTTCCTGAAGTGCATAAAAACGAAGTCGAAAAACAAATCACAAAAATGCTCGATCAAAACATTACTCGCCCCTCAACTTCTCCTTGGAATGCGCCTGTGTGGGTGGTTCCGGAAAAAATAGATGCATCAGGTAAACAAAAGTGGCGGATTGTAATTGACTATCGACGCTTAAACGACGTTACTGTATCCGAGGTTTATCCTCTTCCTCTTATAACCGACATCTTGGATCAATTAGGTCATTCAAAATATTTTAGTACTCTTGATTTATCTTCAGGTTTCCACCAAGTCTTATTAGATCCTAAAGATACAGAAAAAACAGCCTTCAGCGTAACGACCAACAGTATATCAGGTCAATTTGAATTTACAAGAATGCCGTTCGGGCTCAAAAATGCTCCGGCGACATTTCAAAGAATGATGAATATTGTTCTCTCAGGACTTCAAGGTCTTCATTGTTACATATATCTTGATGATTGTATAATTTACTCACATAACCTTGAAACTCACATACAGAAATTGGAATCTGTATTTTCTAAACTTAGAGAGGCAAACTTAAAATTACAGCCCGATAAATGTGAATTTTTAAGACGAGAAGTGGCTTATTTAGGGCATATTATTACGGATAACGGTGTTTCGCCTAATCCAGATAAGGTAAAGGCTATATCTCAATTCCCCACACCGAAAACCCCCAAAGATGTAAAATCTTTTCTTGGATTAACGGGTTATTATCGTCGCTTTATCGAGAATTTCTCTTTTATAACTAAACCTCTCACATCTCTACTAAAAAAAGATGTTAATTTTCATTGGTCTCATGAACAAGAGCAAGCTTTCAGCATGCTTAAAGAAAAGCTCATCTCAGCTCCTTTATTACAATATCCAGATTTTTCCCAACCTTTTATTGTGACGACGGATTCTTCAAATTATGCCGTCGGAGCAGTTTTGTCACAGGGTGAGATAGGCAAAGATAAGCCCATAGCATATGCATCTCGCACCTTAAATAAACAAGAAGGTAATTATTCAACAACTGAAAAGGAGCTCCTCGCAATACTTTTCGCCGTTAACACATTTAGGCCCTATCTTTACGGTTATAAATTTAAAATCGTGACCGATCATCGCCCTTTAACGTGGTTATTTAACGCTAAGGACCCGGGTGGCCGTTTGTTAAGATGGCGACTAAAACTTGAAGAATACGAGTATGAGATTGTGTATAAACCCGGCCGAGTTAATAGTAACGCTGATGCGTTATCGCGTTATCCAGTCAATGCTGTGACTACCCCATGTTCCAACATCAACTCGACTACGTATGAGGAATACTTTAAAAAACAATTCACAAAAACCATTTCAGTTTGCGACACAAAAATCGTAGAACATAGCGAGAGTTTACACAAAGCAAAACAAAAGTGTATTGCCTGTCCAGTTTCCTTAGATCTAGATAACTCAATGCCGCATACAGAGCAATTATTAGCGATGCTTGACAACCCACAGGAATATCGCGCAGGCGAACGCGAACCTGACACCTCACAAACGGTTGTCTGTAAAAACAATAAGATACTTTATTTCTTATACACTAAAGTTCATCATTTCGATGAAACAACTTATAAAACTATTTATAACTTACTACTAAAATTACGTGATGATATTATTTCTAAAAACGATTACGAAAAAGAGTTAGCTTTGCCTGATTTTTCTGAACCATTTTCTAAACTAGTTTACGTTAAAATATATAATATAATCTCTTACATTTTTCATGGCACTAAAATTGAGATCCATATTTATAAAAATCAAATACTTTATCCAACTCCTGCCGAGATCGGTAACATCCTTAAAGAAAATCACGGGACGACTATAGCGGGTCATCCAGGCGTTAAACGCATGTTAAGTAGAATCAAAGCCTCATACTATTGGAAAGGAATGCATTCAGATATTGAACGATTTGTTAAAGACTGTAAATTATGCCAAGTAAATAAACCTTTAAGAGCATCAAATAAAGCACCTATGGTAATAACATCAACGAGTACCAGGCCCTTTGAAAGACTAGCCCTCGATATCGTTGGTCCTTTACCCGAGGCAGGCCTACAGAAATTCAAATATATTTTAACGCTTCAGGATGATTTAACAAAATTTTCATGTGCCTATCCTATGATAACCTGTACGACTGATGAAGTTGCACGCAGCCTCGTACATTTCTTTTCGTTATTTGGTTTTCCCAAAATGTTATTGACGGATCAAGGTACAACCTTTACGTCAGAGTTATTTAGGCAGTTAACTGAAATACTTAAAATAAAAAATCTATTTTCTACTCCATATCATCCTCAAACAAATGGCGCACTAGAACGAAGCCATGCTACTCTTAAGGAGTACTTAAGGTCTTTTGTTAACGAAAATCAAAACGACTGGCATTGCTATCTAGCAACAGCGATTCTGTCATATAATACAACCCCTCATTGCACTACCGAATTCTCGCCTTTCGAACTTCTATACGGTTATAAGCCATCAATTCCCAGTAGTGTTTACGAGTCGAATGATAACGTTACCTATCAGGAATACATTCGTGCTTTACAATATAGGATGAGATACTCCCGCGAAAAAGCTATTGAAAATATGAATAAAAGCAAAGAATCCTCAAAAACATATTATGATTCGACAGCCCGAGAAAAAACATATAAAACCGGTGATTTAGTTTATTTAAAACACCATCACAGGCTCCGTAAGGCTCTGTCCACTGTGTGGAAGGGACCATTTAAGATTTTAAAAACACATGGTAAAAATAATGTCACTCTATGCGTCAATAGAAAACATGTAAAATATCATGTTAACGAAATTAAACCAGCGTGAATATTTGTTTCAGATGTTTCGTGTGTTCAAGTTTGTCCGAGCCAATTGAAATAATAGAACATAGTGCAGGAATCTATTTTGATCCAACATCAATAGTCTATTTCCAAAACGATAACTGGAATGTTATCACATATGTAGACATGATTCCTATTAGACCTTATATGGAAAATATAGAAAAGTCTATTGAAAATATATCAAATTTTTGCGAAAAAACTCGTAATTTACCTAACATTAATTTAGAGTGTAAGGATACTATTAACCCCTTAGAAATACTTATTAATTCTAATAATCTTAAGTTGGAATCTTTGTCGCATCTTATTTCCGATAATCGTCAAAAACGCGCTCTTGAATTTGGAGGCGAAATTTTAAAATTCTTTTTTGGTACATTAGATGCTGACGACGCTAGAAAATACGACGAAGCCGTTAGCACTTGTCAACAAAATGAGCATCATATTTATTCTTTAATGAAAGATAACATACATGTTGTACGCTCTACGATAAATAGTTTTAATGTTTCTATTCAAAAATTAAATAATAATGAAATTTTACTCAATAGGCAGATTGAAAAACTTAATTATATATTTGCAAGTAGTTCTAAGATAAATAACAACATATTGAATTTAGAAAAAATCAATTCTATGTTTAATATTATTGAAGGGTCATTACTGTCAATTTCCAATATTTTAGACACAATACTTAACTCAATTTTATTCGCTAAAGCTAATATTTTACACCCATACGTCATAACTCCCAAGAAATTATACAACGAGTTATCGAATAACAGTCAACTAAAGAGAACCACCGAGTTCCCGGTTTCGCTAACATTGCAAAACATTCACACTATAATCGACTTATCCAAACTAACTGTATATTATTATAATAACAAACTAATGTTTATCATACAAGTACCATTAATATATCCTATTAAGTTCAACCTTTACAAGAATTTGCCGCTACCTACTCCACGCGATACAAATCAATATTTAACTTATGTTTTAATTCGTCCTTCAAAGTTATATGTAGCAGTAACGGATGACAGATTATCTTACGTCTTATTAGATAGCATAAGTGAATGTAAGCATGTCAATAGTGATTATATTTTATGTCCTTCACCATCAATATTGTCAACGATTAACAATCCCTCATGCGAATCTAAGTTATTAACCGAAGTCACCTTATCACTTCCTGAAATTTGTGACTCCAAAGTTATTTATGGTGATATAAATGTTTGGCAAAAGTTAAATAACAACAGATATATTTATGTACAATCTAAACCTAATAAATTAACTTTGAAATGTAACAATAACATTACTGATTATATTTTACATGGAACAGGAATTTTATCTTTAGAAAATAATTGTGTAGCATATTTTCAAACATTGCAATTCCATCCCTCAAATGTGTATAAATCTACTGTACCGAGTCAGATAATTCTGAATTTTGATTTGACCTTGGATGATTGTTGCAAGTATAATATTCTGAATGAAAGTACTCATTCTATCAATCCAATTAGCTTATCAAATATTGATTTAGAGTCATTGAAATTGGCTTCACACAAATTGGAAAATTTAGAAACCGAAATTCACAATAGTGAAAATCAGTCCCATATTGTTAAATACGGTAATTATTATTCTGGGCTGACTTATGTTATAATATCAGCAATCATTCTTTTTATTATTTATAAACTGTATAACAAATGTTTTAGTTTTAGAAATTCCTCTTGTTGTATTCAGATTTATAACCAATGCTATAATACTAAGAAAACGAGGAAAAACAATAATGTTCACTCGTCCATAGAACTTACTGAAATTTCTGATGATTTAGAAAATGATAACAAATCTGTAAAAAGTCTTCCAAATATAGAAATTGGTAAAAATCAAGCCTTGTTTGGTTTAAAGAAAACCAATAGAAATATCAGTAACTTTTAATATTATTTTCATTTTAAATATAAGTTTCAATTTCTATTTTTGGGTTCAATAATTAATAAATAATTATAGTATCTTAACTAAGTTTTAAAATTTAAGCATACTTTGTAATTAGTTAAGACACACTCTGTAACGTAACTGAGTTTTATTTACTAATTTAATATTCATTTTAATATTCCTTCGCTTATTTTTTTAATTAAAATAAATTAAATAAAGCTCAGTCTAAAGGGGGGAGATGTTATAAACGGACTTTGTAACGCATCAAATGCTGACTATGATATAAACCCCGCCGCTTCCATATTGTTACCAATATTATAAAAGGGCATTTCCATGTGCTCAGACAGACAGTCATAGCCATTTCGCAGTACGTATTGTACATTCCGTGTCGAGAGTTCAGTTGTTGTGTAACCAGTGTGTCTTAGTGTAACCTCTGTTCATTAAATATTCTTTTAGCAGTAACAAGTGTTTTTTTTAAAAAGGACCCACGGATCGCCATCCTAACAGTACCCTTCCATGATATCTTAAAATTGAATCCGATGTAAGAAAGCAGTAGTTTGGAATAACGTCCCCGAACTCGAAAGATCTTTCAATCTTTTCAACATTTTAATAAAAAAAATAAGTCTATGCAAATATGCATTTAGTCAAAAAAAAAAAACGTCCTTTGTTTAAAACATAAATTGTATTTTTTTTTTTTTTTTAAGAATTTTTGATTTGTGTAATATAGGCATAACGCATGATGCAGGTTCTCACCGAACATGGTCAGCAAGTTTCTGCACCGGATTCGTGTGGAAGTAACGCCCGGGTGTCACCAATTTGTGGATCGCCCGGAGGATACGGTGGAGCATACGGTAGAGGTATGCCCCGCTTGGGCAGAGCACTGCCGAGTCCTCATGTGGGCGATCGGCGGCAACGATCTCTCGCAACGAGGCTTGATCATGGTCTGAAGCGAGGAGGAGTGTTAGACGGTTGATTCCTTGTGCGAAGCAGTAATGCTAACACCTTTGTTTGTTTGTTTAGGGCGCGTGCACGTGCGGCCTCTTCCTTAAGAGGCCGCACGTGTACGCGCAAGGGAGCGGCCCTCATGCCCCAGCCACCGGGATTCCGATTTCCAGCCACCGCAGGTGCGGGCTTGCGGACAGCGAGCAATGGGTAGCTCGCCGTCCGACCGTCCTGTAACCGTCCGGACCGAAGTCGTCGACGGCGCGTACTGTTTCTCGCCCGCCTCAAGGAGATGTCAGGGAACGTAAATTTGTATTCGTTAAACAAATAGTACCTACAGTCATTTGTTTCGAAAAATAGGGGTTACCTGGAAAGTTATTCAGAGAATTTTGAAAATTGTGAAGCTTGTTAATACTTTTTTTATGATTCACAAAATATAATTTGTTAAAATTTAATATGGGTCGGATGTGGCGGCGCTCATACACCAAAACTATTGACTTTATGATAAAATTAATGCATAAATTGTAGATAATTAAAGGTCTCTAGTTTCATTTTGTATATATATGTAACAATTTTAATGTAAAATGAATCGAAGAAAAGACTGCTTTTAGGCGCATTTTTTCTAGTAAGGCAGTGCGAGCGGCAAAAACACTAGATAGCCAAGTTGAAATTCGGAAAAATCACATTAAAATCTATAAAATTTTCAATTTTACGAACCCCCGGAATGTGTGATGTTTGAGTATTATTTTCGAGTGAAAATGCTTTTTAAAAAAATATTGCAAGAAAAGCAGTAAATAATCAAAATTCAAATTGAAAACTTTTTAGCATTTATCTTTTAAATGTCCAATTTATAACTTCAAGAAAACAATTCTGTTCTATCTGGAAGGAATTCAATTCTGTTCAACCTGGGTTATTTTTATTTCTGAGGGCATTTGTACCCAGGATCGATAGCCAGTAGGTCCTTTAACTATTGTTGTATGATTTATGAACTGAGGAATCAAAAGGAAATTGACCGGGTTTGGACGAAATACTGCCCAGATATAGGAATACTTCCTCATGTTTTCCTTTAATTTTATACTTAAAAAGGAAACTATTTCAGGGTTAAAACGTTGCTAAGATTGTTTTTATAGTATTAGGGATATTATTTTCATTTCTTTTCGCTATAAGTATATTTCAAATTACATAAAAATTAATCGCGATTTCCATTGGTCATCTCGTCATGCGTGAACGGCGGGACTAATTTCGATAATTCATTTTTTGTTGTATTTATTATTGTTAGGAAGGTTGTTATGAAAGAAAACAAAAGGAAGTTTAAGTCTGGTGGGCAACTGCCCGATAGATGATTTTGGGCTATTCTATATGTTCTAATCGCGCGAAGAACTTAAATTGCGCGATGCAAGTTTAGTTCTTATGTGACTTCATAGATGTCGCTACAGCACTATGTATTCGTTTTCGGCAGTATTTGGTCCAACATCCTTATATAGGTCAATGCTCCTACGTGAGGTAAATTCCGTATTGTAGATAGACAACAAGGATATTACATCTTAGTGTACGCCATTAAAAATACATTAGAAGCTTATAATAAATATAGCTTGAGCTTGATCTATTGTGTTGTTTTTCTGTCTGTAGATAATATGAATAGTTGTGTTAGGTCTTTTGTCAGTAGAATTTCATTTTTATTTTGTGAAAATTAAGTGAGTTTACCTGTTTGTGAGCGGACCTCCAATATAATATAATATAATAATAATAAAATAATATAATATATTCCACAACTATCACACAACGCCATCTAGTCTCAACCTAAGCAGAGCTTATGTTATGAATACTAGACAACTGATAAACATACATATATATTACTAAATACATACATATTATAGATAAATTACACCCAGACACAGAACAAATGATCGTGCTCATCACACAAACGTTTGTCATGGGTGGGAATCAACCCATGACCTCCAGCATAGCAGTCAGGGCCACTAACCACTAGACCTACAGCCCAGTCAGCCATAATACATGAGTAATTGCTAGTGTGGGGCAACGTTTATAAGAAAAAAAAGAAACAAATAGATAAAATAAGAGCCTATAAACACAAGCCACTCATACTTTATTAATACGGTACAATGCTTGATTGTCGAACATACAAAGTTCATCAGACGTCTATTTTTACATCTCTCTCGATGCCAAGTCGTATCTATTGATTTATAACGCCTAAACATTGATTTAATGTAAGCATTAAATAAATGAACACTCGCTAACATATCTTATGATTCATAAAAATAAATATTTACATCGGAAAATTTGAAAGTTGTAGATATCATTTACGCATGGATGTATTATAAATTCAAATATAGGTTTTGTTTTTTTTTATTGGGTGGGAAAATCATCTTATGACAAATCCAGCTCTTGGGCGGAGCGCGAAATAGTCAGACTTTTACTGGGTAAAAACCCACTCCTGTTCCTTCTTTGCCTTCGTCCCAGGGCCCCGGGTTTCACTTTCACTCTGCCCATGGCTCTAATAGGCTTCGGCCCTGCTGGGCCCCTACGATTTGCTGACATCTCCATGAGGCGCGCGTGGAACAGTACGCGCCATCGACGACTTGGGCTCGGTCCGGACGGTTACCAGACGGTCGGACGGCGAGCCACCCATTGCTCGCCGTCCACAAGGCCGCTACCCAAGTGGGGCTTTCCTCCACCATGTCCTCCGGGTGGTCCACACAATACTGACACCCGAGCGTGTCTTCCGCACCAATCCGGTGCAAGAACTTCCCGAACTTACCGTGTTCGGTGAGAACCTGCGTCATGCGGAAGGTGAGAACGCCGTGAGGTCTTTCCAACCACGCCTCAAAGAGGGTACTTACCGCCGTAATTGTGGCGTGCCCAAATTCAAATACAGGTATGAAAATCATCAAGAGTCTAAATAATAATAATATTCCACAACTTTCACACAACGCCGTCTACTCTCAAACTAAGCAGAGCTTGTGATATGAGTACTAGACGACTGAAATGTCTCAACATTATAAATATAAATGTTGCTTTGATGTTTAAGTAATAAGAGAAGACATAGACTATTTGATTTCATCTCGAATAAATATTAATTCGGCTTAAATCGTTTTCAGTGAAATTATTAAAAGAAATAACGTCATCACATTAAATTATTATGAAGGCAAAAGCTTATACGTTTGTGGGTCTGTGTGTAGGTATGTTTGTCACTCCTTCACGTTCAAACAGCCGAACGGATTTAGATGACATTTAGCGGAAGGGTAGATTATTTACTACGAAAGAAATTTATTTGTGCAATTCAATAAAAACACTTAACTAATTAAAACTATATATACATTAAAAGCAAAAACTACTAGCTAAAATATGGCGTCATAAAACTCCTCCGCATCGCTGTCGACTGGAAGTGTACCCAAAAGGCTGGTGGCATTGCCACGTTGTATGCCAATGCTTAATCTCTGACCGAGGTAAAAGCCAGCCCTTGGGTCACGCGAAGTGTCAACTAAGCGTTTGGATAATTCTTATTCTACAAAAGGACATGAAATAACTTTTACAAATATAGGGAGTATTTTCTACATAATTTTACGCAAACGAAGCCGCTGATAGATGCTAACTCCAAATAAAATCCGCATGACCAAAACAAACTCGAATTTAATTTCAAAGAAATCACAATATAAGAGAAGCAATCGAATTAACTACCTCGGAAAACATACGCTTCAAGTACATTCCAGCAATATAATTTAAAAAAGCTAACATTTAAGAACTCAATAGATTCGATTTAACTGAATTGAAGTAACTTCGTTAAAATGGAAGGCCAAAACAAACACAGACTGAACAATTTTAATAACATTAACTACAGCTGAAACAAAATCTTATTAGTTGTATCTATACTGTATCCATACTATTATTACAAATGTGAAAGTAATGTGCCTGTCTGTCTGTCACACTTTCACGATTAAACTTACTGAACCCACCAAATAAAATAAACCCCACCTATACGCACAAAACGTTTTGGGAACACATTCATTGTGCGTACAGCTAAGGAGTGGAATTCCTTGCCAGAATCTGTGTTACCTGATGGCTACAATCCAGGAATCTTTAAGTCAAGAGTGAATAAGTTACTTCTAGGTAAGCGCGCTCCATCATCAACCGCATCGTCGCTTTCCATCAGGTGAGATAGCGGTCAAGCGCGAACCTATCAAGAATAAAAAAAAAATCGATTTTGATAAAATTTCGTACGGAGTAAGCTTGTACCGCAAAGGATATAATCTAATTTTATTTGGATCGACTATAATCGAGACTCGACCTAATAAAGTCACGGGCATAAGCTAGCTATATTTATATTATTAACCATTTTTTTGTTTCGACGTGGTAATCTTTAGAACTGTTGTATCAAACCGAAAAATACTTTTAGTGTTGGATAACCCATTTATCAATCTAGACTATAGGCTATAATAACATAAAAGGTGCGAAACAATAACCAAAAACGCCAGTGAAACCACGGAGGATAGCTAGTATTTTGATTAAAAAAACTCGTAGACGTTGTTTAATAGCGCCTTAAGTTCTGGACTATAGAGAGAAACATTAAATTTCAATAATAATCTTTCCAACGTGGTTTTTTTTGAAATAACGTTTTATTTGCTATCAAACCAGTATAATGGCGTTAATCTTTTTTATGTGTAGAAGAAAATGATATTTTTGAAAGCACTAATCGGTAATCAACAATTATTTCACTAATAGTACGATACGCTATCATTGCTCAAAAGTCGTTCAGTGCTCTCCGAGTTCAATTTAATAATGCGTTCAGAGTGCTGATGGGGCTGCGACGGTTCTGTAGTGCATAAGGGATGTTTCCTGACCATCGCGTCGACTGCTTTTACGCTACGATGCGTAAAAGATGCGCTTCCCTGGTGCGTAAAGTAAGTGGCAGCGCCAACAGCATCCTTAACATGATCGCAAGTCGTCTGGACTGCAGTTACATCTATCACTGCAGCGCCATATGTCATGGGATGGCGCAGCAGTGATTGTTGTATTTACTTTCTTTTAATAATTTGTTTGTTTGTTTCTCTGTGTATTACTAACACTAGTCTATAAGAACATTGTTACTAACAAAATGGACATGGTCTGAAATAAATTAAATAATAATAATAATTGTGTGCTATGAGTTACTTTTTATTAAAAAAAAAATTAATCCATATTTTACTGTTCCCTAAATTCTGGACTTAATTAGATTTAGATACACTATTTTTTTTTAATATCTTGTATGTAAGCCTTACACTTATCGTGCATATTATTTTATTATGTTATTTTTATACATACATATACTTTTGTATATCTCTCTTAATTATTTCGTTTTTTTATGCACCTGTCATGTTATCACTCGGTCCAACAAGACTGATGGAAAAATAACATCAGAATGACGAAGGCCACCTTTATATTTTGTGATCAATAATTCCAAAATTATCATTTGTATTCAAATATTTGCCCGTATTTGCAAGTTTATTATTATATCAATCTTTTATGTGTCTTCAACATTGACATTATTCATAAAAAATAATAATACCTAGTTAGAAAACTGTTTTTTTTTTGTTGTCTTTACTACTTATTATATGTAGGTTAGCAAGGCCTATATAAAATGTTTATCTTAATTATTAACTGTAAGCCATACATATTTTCATTCCATTAAGTGCTTCAAAGCACATATGGCACATAGTCATAAACAACTAAAGAAAAAAGTAATGTACACAACACACATAAATCCAATTTGCCTAATCTTATCCCTAATGTTGAGCATGGCTTCCAATCTAATAGGATGCAGCTAAACACTAATATTTTATACTGATCTAGGTAATACGTACCTGACCCCCGTATTAAGGAATTGGGTAACACGATACCCCTTTTTTTAACCCCGGGGGCGCCCCGGAGTATTATTATTACGTAATTGCGCGTTTTTACGTAAATCACCAAAAAATAAATAAAAAAAACTTTTTCTGGATTTTTCTATGAGAAACAAAGATATATAATTATATAAACCAAAATTTTCGGCCAATAAAAATTCATTCAAACGTGTGTACAAAACGAAAATTGAGCGTTTTTCAAGGTCATTCAAGTTGTACAGACGTATGTACAATCGGTCTTCGAGAGGTTAATCTGATATAAACTAGTGCTTGACTGCGATCCCACCTGATTTAAGAAGTGAGCAATTGTTGATGGTGCCCTTGGCAAAGCTGTTGTCAGATTTTCATTTCAACAACTTGGCCCTCATTTTCAGGTTTTCAATTTTCAGGTTTTCAAGCCTTTTCGGAAATATCTTTATCATGCATTTGTTTTGACGGAGAGTCTCGACAAGGTTAACGACCTTTGAAGATATTCAAGTATCTGATGCAATTTAATATGTCGTCGTCTCAACTAGTCAATAAAAAATACTTGACCCTTAGTGTAAAGTATTTTCTTTGGAAATCTTGCATATTTCTGCCTATATTTAGTTAGGAAATCATAAAAAAAAATTCCACTCTGAGTAAAACAAGTGACTGTTAGGCTTCTGCTGAATATAACTCATCTGTGTTCCTTCAATTGCTTGTTCGCAATGGTTGTCCATTTTCAACACAGAGCGGGTTTTTTTTTTTTTGAGGTCTAGGATCAATCATTGATGCTCACCCAACTCAAAAAAAAAACGTGACATTTTGGTAGTCTTGACGTTATCTCAACTTAGGACCCCAAGATACAGGTTCTAAATAGTTTGGGGACCACCATTCAATAATGTTGATTCCTAAAATAGTTACAGACAATATATTAATGATTATGTTATAGTTTTAAGTTATTTTCCATTTATTGTAACAATGAACAATAAATGTTATTCTTATTATTCTTATTCTCATAATATTATATTGTTCAGAGTCCACGGACCGCTGGTCCACTAGAGCTAAAATATGTTCACAAAATGTCTAAAAATATCAAAGTTTTCTACTGAAAAGTATCATAATAACATTGATGCTTACAGATTTTTATTTCAGAGCAGTGGTGGCCGAGTGGTAACGGCCCTGACTTGCGAGTCGCAAGTTCATGCCCAGCCAGGCGCATTACTTTGTGTAATTTATTTCATCACCACTGCTCTCAAAACGGTGAAGAAAAACACCGTGAGGAAACCGGCATGTCCTAGAGTCAAAAATTCGAAAACTTGTGACATCCACCAACCCGCACTGGGCCCGCGTGGTGGATTACAACCCATTCCCTCTCCTAGAAAGTTTAAACAAACACGGTTAAAAAAGGTTGAGAACCCCTGGTTTACAAGCTAATCTTTTAGATAGACGAGAGATTCAGTAACTGTAGATCCATTTAGATCCATCTGAGACATCCAGTAACTGTAAGCTATGATGATTATCGACCTTATTTTATTTTATTAAAACCTTTATTATTTTCTTTCCAGAGCTCTTCTCTCACTGACCTGATCTCCGCGTTTGACACGAAGGCTCAAACACACACAGACTTACAAAAGGTGACAGCATTCAGTGGATCGTTCGACAAAAACCACAAACCTACATTCACAAAGGATGAATATGGCAAGTGAGTATATGACATCAAACTTATAATATGCTAGCATTTTCCCACGGCTTCGCCCGCGACATAAAGTAAACATGTCACTCAGAAATAAAGCAGCTTTCTTCCGGTGAAAAAATTTTAGCAATCAGGCAGTACTTTCAGAGATTACCTCCTACAAACAAAACCCAAACTTTACCTCTTTTTGTTATTAGTGTAGTTTCAACTATAGGACCTTTTTTTTTTTTTATTTGGTGGGAAAATCATCCTAATGACATCCCCGCTCTTGGGCGGAGCGGGAGATAGTGTCAGACTCTTACTGACTAAAAACCCACTCCTGTTCCTTCGTTGCCTTCGTCCCAGGGCCCCGGGTTCCGCTTTCACACTACCCGTGGCCCCAGTAGGCTTCGACCCTGCTGGGCCCCTACGATTTGCTGACATCTCCTTGAGGCGCGCGTGGAACAATACGCGCCGTCGACGACTTGGGCTCGGTCCGGACGGTTACCGGACGGTCAGACGGCGAGCCAAACTATAGGACCTCACGATACGTTGTCCTTGCTCAATGGTCAAAGGGCATACATTCCTTTTTTCGTTTCAAGGAGAAACCTTCCAAAGGCACCCGGACTTTTTTTTAGGTGGAAAATTATCCAATATCTACTCCTGCTCTAGCGTGGAGCAAGATTGCATGTCAGACTTTTACTGACTTGACATGGACTTTAAGGATAAGTCTAGGGAGTGTAGGATTTTTACCTCACTAAAACCTCCACGGTGATAACCATTACCACCTAGAACCCGTTACCTGCTTGAAGAACCACTCCGTAATCCCTTCTGTGCAACGTCTGTGAAGGCAACTGCCAGAGTCACTAAACCTACATAGTCCTCCCGGCCGTATTTAGGTCACAGTAGATACGGATACAGTGCGTCCGCAACTGTGTCCACAAAAACAAAGGTGCACTTTCTGATTCTTTCCACTTATAGCTAATAGACAGCAATCATATACGATCGGGTAGAGATCAGTCGCAGGATCCATGGTTTTACGTACTTATCAAAGCATGAAGGTTTCGAACCGCCGACATCCAACCCCAGGGCGATTCTAAAATAGTGCAGCATACGATGGAAGTCTACCCTGCTTAGGCGGAGCACTGCCGTGTCGTTTTGGAGGCGGATCGGCACCGGTGACCTCTTGCGGCTCTAGTTCAGGACATAATTTGGAGTAAGAAGGGATGGGAAGTAGTCGCCTCCTTCTGACCTCTTCATGCCTCAGCCACCGCTGGAGGAAACGCCCCGGATGTCGAGAGACGCAAGTTGATTTCCGGCCACTGTACTCACACGCTCCGCTGAGAAGCAGGCCCAGAGTCGAAAGCGCGTAATGTTCCAAGCGCGCCTCAAAGATGTTTCAGTAAAACTGAAGGGTTCTGCTTGAGTGGACTGCGGAAATATTTGAAATACAGACCCCACGGTCACTCTTACAAAGATTACTACTGAAGGGCTCACATAACTACAGTTATTAAAAGTCTGTCACGCCCACTCGTTCAGAAGATTTTCTACCTCAAAAAAGTAGCTGATTCTGAGAAATTCCTAATAAAAAATATCGCCAAGCTCAACCCCACGATGACCCTAATAGAACAGTTGACCACTTTAATATGAGTAATCGGTATCCAATCAAAGCAGCGGAGTTAGGTTGACTGTTGTTTACTATATTAGGTTGTTGATACCGTGTACTATTTTTATTTCCACAGTATTAAATCCGACTTTTACTAATTCATTCAATGCCATAATTATTATAATATATTACTAGACAGCTAAGACAGTAAATTTATGTCAAAAAAGAAAATCATAATAAAATACTAGCGCTCACATTTTGTATAGGACTCAGGTCAATAACAGACCGATTTTTATTGAAAATATAATGGTAATCTCGCCTTTGGTCAATCTACCAGACGGGACTTTTAGTTGTATAAATATGGCAATAATATAAGTATTTGGAATCCCTTTTATAGAATTGACAGTAGGTTTTCAGTATATAGATGTACTGTCCACAAAATACCAAGAAAAAATAAGGTTAAAACGGTGAGATTTTGTTGTACTTACCACTTTTTTGGCATTCCTCAAAAAGTTTTCTAGGACAACCTAATTTGTCGATGAAAATAATAGGTATATAGTTTCTTTCATCTGTTAAAGTGTGACTCGTGGGAGTCGCTTAACGCCCAGCCTGATACGATAAATTCGATCTTGTTAGCAAATCACGTGCCTGAAAGCGGTGGGTGCGGGTAAGATAAGAGCGGATTTTTGAAAAATTATTTCCAAATGTCATGTTCATATTGTAATAACCCTAATTTTTTTCTAGACCTATCCCCGGTTCGATGACTGAATTCCGAGGTGCTGAAGCTCAAGCCAGAGTCTGCACAGAAATGAAAGAACTATGTGAGATCATCGACCAGTATGGCAAAACACCTTGCAAAAGTCTCCTTCCTCCTGAACTACAAGACGCTACCAGAGTCATCTCCTTTGGGGAATTATTTTCGGTAAGTGCTAGTAATAAAGTTCAACAGTCAACGTAAATCATAAAAGTTTATCCATCAGAAGATTGTTCCTAAGTTTATTGTTTGATACATAGAACAAAAAATATTAATGCTGGTCATTTATATTTTGTTTTTCAAACCACTTCGATTCTATTTTAGTAAATTTAATTGGATGGATATGAAAAAGGTGCAGATTACGTTTTAAAATAAATAATATATTCGTCAAATCACTAGATGATCTATGTGGAGGCTAAGTTAGGTAATCTTAAGCCAGACTAATAAATAGCTGGGCATTATACAAAATATACCCCAAAGAGGAATTATTGTTTGTAGGCACGCTAGAATAACAAACGGAATTTATAGCATACAGTCAAATCCCTGAACCTTTCATTTATCCTGACTGCGTCTGAGGTAATTTGTTCTTAACAGTTGGATATCAACGAAAAAAATCCTTGCTTACAGCTGTTGCGTGTTTTACCATGACAATACTAGTCATTGACCTGCATACATTGAACTGTATTGTGTATTAACAAAACTCATAAAGCGTCTGAATCGACATTTATTGTAATCCAATCTTTTTATACTGAAAAACGTTGTATAGTTTATTATTCTGGTCTTTACGAACATTTATTAAGGCAAAAGGATTGCAATGACTGTTAGAACCATTATTAAAACAAACCATTATATTAGCAAATTGTTATAATTACTGGAAAATATTGACGAAAACAATCTCAAGGATTTGCAATAAATGCAGTTATTGTACTCGTATATTACAAAAAGCCGTCAGAGACAATTTATTGACTGGTTTGTACATTATAAGACCTCAACAAGATTTATTCATGCTGTAGGTACTTAAATATTGTATGCTCTTAACGCTTTCAAAGGTCCAGAGCAATCACACTCAGACGATATTGTGAGAAATTTATCAGTGACGCGATTGAATACCAGATGTACAAATTATCAAGGGAACAGTAACTTTAACTGGTTTGTCACACTCTCCGTTTTCGATTTACAATAGAACGACCATTACTTCCCTAGGGGGTCGTAAATCAAGGATCAAAGATTAATTCAAGGATGGATAAGGATGAAGCAGTGAAATTAAGTGGGATCACAGCATAGACAGGTACAGAAGGACAGCTCGAAACAAAGAGCAAAAACGCACTCACACACAGATATGCTTCAAGTACAGCGAGTACTGGCTTACTCTCGATTATCATTTGTTTGAGATCATCGTCATTACGCGACTATGGATCTGGCCATATTGCCACGGTGCAGCTTATAAGTAGAGCGGGGTGCAGTGGAGTTGAACGACCCTGCGCTTCGTGCTCTCCGCTCGGCACCACAGCCTGTCCGACTCTATTCTGTCCGGCTCGGGGCTACGTGTTCATTTGTTTTATTTAAAAATCCGCTCATTTCTACTCCGCTCCACTTACACAGTTTCCATTGATGCGTGGAGATTTCGAACACTGTGATTGACCAATTCACAGTCTGCTCCTCTCTACTCCACACAGCTCTGACACGCTCCCTTAACTTCTCCAATGGAAAGGCACCCTTAACGTGGTACGGCATGCAGCGTGGATAGGCGCCTTAATGCGACACGTTGCTGCGTGGTGTACATATACGGTGCCAAACCCTGTTGAGTCGATGCCCAGTCAAGGAGAAGGCATCGTCGCAAAACCATTTGGTCAAAGAGCTTTAGAGATATGCGGGACAGGGTGTAAAGTCCCGCAAATCTCTATTATAAAAGGAGGATTTTTGTCTGGCCCAGGCAATTGCCCAATAGTTGTTGTATATGTTTTAATAGCACTGAGAACTCTAATAACACGTTGTGGATTTCGAATTTTAGTTATTATGTAGCGTCGTAAATGCCGCTACAGACCTGATACGAAATTTTTTGACAATACAGTGTCTAATCAACATGGTATAATGCGGTACCGTACCGTGCAGGTAACCTCTGTGGGGTTGCACGTTTCCCTTGGCTGTATGTAGTCGACCTACTGTATGTTCTGGTTTATTGATTAGTATTATATGTTGCTAGTAGGATGAATCCCTGACCTCTTTGGTAAATATGTGTTGGATATTGAAATGTAGGTCAAAAGTCATGGGGCGAGTGACAGTCGTGCATTATGCATGGTTTCTGTTATCTCTGTATCACTATTGTCCTCATAGAATGGGCTATTGATAATAACAGTGAATGTGTATGTATTCCTAGTTTTGTTTGTTTATATCTATCTTTTTATTCATCTTAGAATTTATTTTTCGTACTTTTTCTTACCAGACTTTCTGCGCAACTTTTCTAACTTTTTTAATATTAGAGGAACAATCACATATAAATTTAAATTCATTAAATTGTTAACTGTAAGGAAGTAGCCGGGCTCATTATTCAAGTCCGGATAACTTTTCAATCATTTAGAAATTCTCGTAAGAAGGAAAAGTTTTCTTTTGACTAAAATCACAGTCTTGAGCAATATAAGGATCCGGTATCTTCAGTGAAGTTGACTAATATGGATACTTAACTTGATTTTATGTTCCAATTTTAAATTAATATTCATAATTCACATTGAAATTATTGGTTCATCAATATCTGAATTATATTAGTTAAGTAATTGAATTGCATTTTTAATAGTAATTATGGTTTTTCAGGTCAACATTTTAGGTTCCTATTAAATTCACATTCATTTAAAGATTTTTATAGTCTCACACACACCTGCTGTTCCTTAATAATTATTAGTCCAAAATGTAGACTGCTAAGTAGGTAAACTTATCGTAGTCGCCACTAGAATTTACGTCCTAACGCTAACGCGCACTTGTAAGTGCTTTCCGCCGACTGACTATTACCCGAACGAGCGCGTTAGTTTCCCCCTTTAATATGTTAATCATTATTTAAACGACTTCCGCTCTAGCACTCAAATCAATTTAAATATTGCCACATAAAATAAACTTGAAAATTAAATCAAACACTTTGTTTTTATTGAAGCCTAACAGTAATTAATTTTCAACTATCACGTAGGCGACGCCGCTGGCAGCACGGTTTCGCCTGCATAATGGTAGAAAATTATCCCAAAGGGAATATAGCAGAATCGTCTCAAAACTTCTTTCGTTACTTTATATTAATATATATGTATATATATTATATCAAATATATATGTATGTGCATTTTAATTATATGTATATATTTTTTTATGCTCTTGTTTTTCGTGTAAAATTTTCTTTTTATGCACCTACCATATTGTCTCTTCACCACCCTAGGTTGACTGGTAGAGAATGCCTAAGGCATTAAGTCCGCCTTTGTACTTTATGTTGCATGAAGTTTAATAAATAAATAAATAAATAAAATATACTCCCGAAATTAAAAAGTATCTTATGTACTGCTCTAAGACATAGTCTACCCGTGTACATACCAAGTTTCATCGAACTCCATTCAGCCGCATTTTATGTTCTTTATGTTCCTGGTACACGGGTTTTCCCAGTAGGCTTCGGCTTTGTTGGGCCTTTACGGTTTATGGTTGAGTAGATCCACGAAACTGTAATAAAACATAGTTCCAAATTGCTGAACCACTGTTTTGTGGTAATTTCAGTAACAGTTTGTTTGACTGGCATTCAATTCCGCAAAGTATCAAATCATTCCGATAATTGTTGCATATTAACAAAATAGGTAATATTTGACTTCTTATTCATTTGACTATGTTCGAATTGGTGATATCACTCAAGCCCAGTGTTCATGTACCAAAAATCGCCTTAATCAGTTAATATTTAGAGGTAGCACAACGCCAATAAGTACGTCATCAGTGTAGGATAAATTTTTTATATTATTATTTTTTACAGTTTAGGAAAATATGTGTTACTAGTCTCAACAACCCACTAACTTACTAACCGAACTGAAACTATTAGTTCCAAATTGCTGAACCACTGTTTTGTGGTAATTTCAGTAACAGTTTGTTTGACTGGCATTCAATTCCGCAAAGTATCAAATCATTCCGATAATTGTTGCATATTAACAAAATAGGTAATATTTGACTTCTTATTCATTTGACTATGTTCGAATTGGTGATATCACTCAAGCCCAGTGTTCATGTACCAAAAATCGCCTTAATCAGTTAATATTTAGAGGTGGCACAACGCCAATAAGTACGTCATCAGTGTAGGATACATTTTTTATATTATTATTTTTTACAGTTTAGGAAAATAGGTGTTACTAGACTCAACAACCCACTAACTTACTAACCAAACTTAAACTATTTACTGTGGATGTAAATAATTTAAGTTCGGTTGAATATCAAACCTACAGGTGCACATAATTTGCTACATTCTGGCAAAGTTGTTAAGACTTGGTGAACTACTACAGTGTTAAATTATCTTTGGGTTATTCAAAAACTTAGATGTCTTCCTTAGAAATGGGCAAGAAGTGGCTCAAAGCCGAGAACAATAGAAGGAATGGAGGCCTCCCTCCTTCGCCTAAAAGTAGGACATTATAGGCGATAATAATAAAAATATTCAACAAGGGATGCCAAAAATTAAGATACAATAAGACATTTAAGGAATATTTTAAATATTAACATATAACCTAGCGATTTTAATTGGGAAGTACAAGCAATGCATCTTAAAAAACGAACAAATTTTATCTGAAGTAAGAGTTTTACACCAGCTAATTGTGTGAACCTATATCGGATAAGAACTGTTAAGGCTCAAAAAATACAGGTGTTTCGTATTTAACTTATCAATGGACAAATTTATCAGCAGAAAATCACACATAAGCATCCTACAACCATCCCATAAACCGCCCATCCCATCCCATCCCATCCCATCTTGCATCCTTCCTTAAGCTGCTTGAATTTGATGCCACAGATAATCTAGACAACTGTATCTATGGTCATATAGAGCAACACAGTTATGCCAGATACACATATGACTTGTCAGGGAACTTTGTTTTTATATTTTTGTAAGAATTGTGCATCTATTTAGGCAGAATAAACATGTTTTCTTTCTTTTTCTTTCAGAAATCCTTTGTATCTAATATAATGCCGCCTAATCAGTGTGCGATTGGTTGAACCGTAATGCATATCTACGCGTCATTGTGACAAGTGCGATCTTTAGTAATCGCGGTCAATACAAAGGCAGTTTCCTGCCTAAAAGTAAATAAGACACCCTAAAGACAAATTAAAGACAGATTGATCCTTGGTGAAGCCAGCTCCACTGGCACTGTTTAACACTTGAAAACAAGTGAATAGTCGTCCACTTTAGCAAAAGACGGTAAGCTGCAAAATTGAATTCTTTTGTTGTTGAATTTGTTCCTCGATTGTGTGAACTGCAGCAACTCAGTTCAATACAGAACAGACTTTTCTTAATCTATAACCAGCGTATTCTTACAGACCACTCATCTATTTCAAAATAATAATCCGCTTTTGCGAAGGTTTTATTAAAGCTAAGGCCAGAACTATCTTACTGGTTTAACCTTTTGAATACCGTAATTAGAGACACAATAGAAAGACAATGAGAGAGCGAACGCCAAGTTTCGCTTGGGAAAATACTCTTATAAATATATTTTTTACTTTATTAAATTTACAAGGGAAAAGAATAATTGATAATCCTTTTAAAAGTTAATAGTTTATGAATAAATAGATACATCAAAAGCTCACTGAAGAACTTACGAGTATTACATTCTTTTCAATTCAAAATTACCTTTAAGATAGAAAATGAACAACATTCAAAAATATCAAAGTTTCAAAATGAAAAAACGTGAAGATTTACAAGAGGTTGAACACAAAGGTGTTCTGAAGTTTGTAAATCTTTCAAACGTGTTGTTCGTTTCAAAACTCAGTGAAGTTTGAATAGGAAATTCCGATGAAGAAATTTTCTTCTATCGCAAACAAGGAGTTAAATATTAGCTTTTGTTTTAAGAACACAAACCCTTGTTATTAAAAGCATTTGAAATCAGGATATCTCATATTTGATGACTTACGTTTCGTAAATTTGAATATTTCAGAAAAGTCTATCTATGAAATACATATCAATTATCTTGTCAAGAACGTGTGTTTAACGACATTGATTGCAACTTTTTCAACAGTTCTCGTGGCTGGCTGTCATTAAGTTTTACTTTGTTTGTGGCTGTCGTCAAAAGTCACTTTTTTTAAATCACTTTTGTGTTCGATTTTAATAAGTAGAAACTCTTCTCTGTTTCTTATACACTGGAAGTTTTTTACTGCAAAATTTTTGAATATAAATCCCCAAACAGTGTTTTGATTTGTTGTGTTGCGAACGTGAAAGCAAGCAAATTATGTTTAAGTACAAAATTGACTAGTTTCTGGGAATAACATTTTCATGTTCGTTACTTAACCTGACATACAAAGGTCAAGCGACATGTACGCGGGTTTTTGTTTCATGTGAACATCAAAGAAACGGGACTGCGGAACATATGAAGATCTGTAAATATTGGTAATCCACAATAAAAAATTTTGCTTTTATTATCATTATTTTTTGTAAAGCACATTCTTGCAAGTTATAAATGTGAATGGCTTCCCAATCATCTTCTTCCTGCCCTGTTCTCGTTTTATTTGTGTTCAGGGCATTACGATTTTTTTCTTCCCTTCTGTTGTATTACACACAATACGTCCATCTTTTCTTTGGCCTTCCTCTCCCTTTCCATCCATCCACATGCATATATCTTTTTTTTTCTTAGGTAGGAAGTCAACTAAGCATGAAAAAAAATGTATCTCACAAGTAATACGTATTATAATAAATTATATTATTTAGTCTGATTGCCAAGTCAATAAATAGATAGATAGATATTCTTTATTGTATACCAAAAATACAATTACCATTAGGAAATTAACATTAATAGGGTGTCACAATGGGCGGTCTTATCGCTAAAAGCGATTTTTTACAGACAACCTTTAAATAAAAAAATAAATAAAAATAAAAATATTTATTTAAAACATTACATAAAAGAGTTGTATTGATATCCACTATAAGATGTTGCAAAAGGTCGTTCAAGTAGGTACTGAATAAATTAACCGGCTTGGTATTACATGGATCTCACAACTTTTTACGGTAGAAGAATTGAGTTGCGAGCCTTGATTTTTTTACAAGTTATGTTTTTGATGGCATCTCATTTCTTTTTATAGATTCCTATATATTATAAATATGGAAGTACACTGATTCTTTCACTGCAAATGTAACTTTGTAATCCTATATATTTATATGAGATTACAAAGTTTTTTATACAGTTGGTGTATCTAGAAAATTTTACCGAAATTGCAAAATGTTTTTGGTTTTTCTTTGATTTATATACTAGACTCTACGTGTATTCTAAATTTGAAGCTTCTAAGTCTGCTAGAAGTGCCTTAGACTTTTGATGATCGGTCAGTCAGTGAGTGAAAAAATTAAGAAACTTTGTCCAGTTATAATTCTTAATAAACTACTGGTTCAAATTGAATGAAATTTTAAATACACCATGTCTATACAATGCCTGGTTGGTTACTGAAAATTCAGGCTTCTAGTTTTATACACAACGAAGTTATAGGGGGGGTGCGAAAAAGACCTGAACTGTTTCGAGAAAAGGATGGTACGACAGCGCCACTTTTTTGCTAGCCTTGGCGGGGGCACTGCCGTGCCCCCTAATCCTGTGTGCTATGAAATGAATTCGCTTAGAGCAGCTAGTCAATAACAAAAAAAATACACATGAAAACTTTACCCTGGCTTCGGCGGCGCGTTCTCGGATAAAAGAACCACATAATCCACAACAATCACACAACGCCGTCCAGTCTCAAGCTAAGCAGAGCTTGTATTATGAGTACTAGACAACTGATAAACATACTTATAGATTTCTAAATATATACATATAATAGATAAATTACACCCAGACACAGAACAAATGATCGTGCTCATCACACAAACATTTGTCCTGGGTGGGAATCGAACCCACGACCTCCGGTATAGCAGTCAGGGCCACTTACCACTAGACCAACAGGCTAGTCAACATCAACACAACAACAACAACACAACAACGACTAACTATGAAAATACAATGACCGTACGAAATAAGATTGTCTACATTTAGTGTGGCTTAGGTACTCGAGCCAAAATATAATAACAACATAGACCGTGTCAGGTTTAAAAATGACGCAACGGCGTAAATATTGATTGACAGGTCTCATAGTAAAAATAAGAAGGAACCGAAATAGGATATTGATGAAATATCTTTGGCTCATTTATTTTAAAAGCTTTGAAGTTTTAAATTGCCAAGGTCCTTCTGTCTGCAGGTAGCTGTATATAAAATGATCTACTAGATCCTATGAATACTTTGTGTCTTGAGAAGGCTAAAAGATATAATATAATGATTTCGATCTTTTTCCCGAACCTTCACCATTCCTATATGTGAGTAGTTGGGCCTTTTTTATTGTTTATATCGAAAGGAACTGGCCCGCAATAGTTGAGGACAGACGTGTGTGGAAATGGTTGAGGGCGGCCTTCGCACAGTAGTGGGACATAATAGGCTAACAAAAACAACAAAACGAAAAGAAGTTTTATCTAAAATCGCAAACAGAAACAAATATCAAATCCGTTCAAAATTAAGTAAGTTAAAAACCTTTTAACATTGGTGGGAAGGGAATTTATCAAGTAACAGGATGCATACACTGAAATTTGACATCAACGTCATTAAGTTACGCGCGTACAAAAAGGAATAACGAGATTTTCCCACCACGACCACACTCCGGGCCTTGGTACAGGCCATGGTCCGGAGCAAGTAGGAGTGGCAGGTGGTCGCCTCCTTCTGCGAAGCAGTAATGCTAGCAAAGGAGGCGGCCGATCGCGTGAGGCAAAGGTCCTCACACCCCAACCGTCGCCGGGATTCTGATCTCGATATCCGGCCACCGTAGGCGCGGGCTTGCGAAAGGCGAGCTATGGGTAGCTTGCCGTCCGATCGTCTGGTAACCGTTCGAACCGGGCCCAAGTCGTCGACGGCGCGTAATGTTCCACGCGCGCCTCAAGGAGATGTCAGCAACCGTAGGGGCCCAGCAGGGTCGAAGCCTTCTGGGGCCATGAGTGATGCGAAAAAGATCTCCGGGGCCCTGGAGAAATGGCAAAGAAGGAACAGGAGTGGGTTTTTTGTCAGTAAAAGTCTGACACTATCTCTCGCTCCGTCCAAGAGCGGGGGATGTCATTAGATGATTTTCCAACCCGAAAAAGAAAACCACGACCACACACTCTACCTTAACCAATATTTGAAATGCTTTCTGCATCATAAAATAACTAATTTTGACGCTGTTTTTAAATAAGAATGATAGGTAGTTGCTCGATACAAAACACAGGTATGTATCGCATCCAGTTAGACAGGAAACCGACCCCAAGCCAATTGGAAAAAAGAATAGGGAGATAATGACGTATGTTTATTGATGTTACTAAATGTAGGTCTATACTAGATGACCGAGCACCAGCTTAGCATAATCAGCCTTTTAATGCTCCCTCTCCTAGAGAGAGAGACTCAGGCCTCCTCTCTCTAGGAGAGGGAAGGGGAGCACGAGCAGATAAATATAATTACTAGAGGAGCCGAGCTCAAATTCATAGTGTCGCTTGTGCTCGGCTTCCCTTAGAGTCGGCCCAAACTACCTTGAGAGATAATGATGAATGAAAAATCTTTTCTTAAACAAAAAGAAACGTTAATTTTTTAACTACCCACTCATTTTAAAATGACTCACATTTCCGCATCTATCTTCAAAGCACCTGTGAACCTGTCAGAATTATGTAAACTTCATTGTTTTCTTTATTCCTGTCGCAAGGTCGAACTAAAAGCTAAAATAAATTCTCAAATGTTTACGTCAAAATAATATTTTGTTTAGAGCAAGCGATGGCATGTGGCGGTAACAGTTTAAGTGGATAATATGAAAGATGTAAATATTTTGCAGCAAATTATATGTTATTTTCCGTATGGTCTCCTGCGTATTTTGCGGCAGACAAATCATTTTGTTGAAATGAAATCGTGGACGCATACCTACTAATACGTTTTTAGAAATCAGTCTCATCTTCATCTCCGTCATCATCATCATCATTTCAGCCGAAAGACGTCAACTATTGGACATAGGCTTCCCTCAAGTGTCGCCATAACGATCGATCCATTGCGTCTTGCATCCGTCGAATTCATTAAAGAAATTCTCACATTTCAAAATGTTTAATTCACTGAAAGATAACTCGTAACTGCAACTGCAGACTGAGCCTCAAAGCTTGACATTTTGCAAAAAAACTAAACATTTTAATAATCGCTTTTTTCATTTACACGTAATTTATTATTAAAATATCACCCCCTAAAGGGGTTCAATAGGAAATAAAAGTCGGAAAGAAATTGCAGGTATGGATTTTCTTAATTTTTTCCTATATTATTGGACCCAAGATACATCGCTGTATTTATTCGTCCGCTGATGAACAGTCAGGAGTCAAAAGTGCAGTTGCACTTTGCCATTGCTAAAGTGCCTAAAATTTCTATATAGAAGAGGGTCAATGGTTAAGGACTGATTTAGTTCGTAGCATAGGATCTAAAGTATTAAATAAACTAGTTGTGGACCATTGAACATCTATTATAAAGAAATTTGAGACACTTTAGCGTTGTTACACTGCAAATGCACTTATGACCCCTGACTGTACATATTCTAATACTATCCAAATAAGAGACTCTGCGTTTGGAATTACAGATTTTCTTCGAAGTGAAGTGAAGTGACTTTTAATTTTTCAAAGTAATTTTTTTTAACGATCACAAGTAGGTACGCATCGCATAACTATGATTAAATTTTTGGCTATTGTATTTTTTTTTTATTGGGTGGGAAAATCATCTTATGACAAATCCTGCTCTTGGGCGGAGCGAAAGATAGTGTCAGACTTTTACTGAATAAAAACCCACTCTTGTTCCTTCGTTGCCTTCGTCCCAGGGCCCTGGGTTTCGTTTTCACACTACCCATGGCCCCAGTAGGCTTCGACCCTGCATTTTACTACACAGAACATTTGAGTATAGCATTATTACTTTTTTCTTATATTGGAGTTGACCATGGGTTGAAAAATTGTTATTGACAAAAAGCCACTGAGTACAACACAGTTATGAACACAAAACAAAAGTATTAAATGTTATTAGGTATTTTTATTATTATAATCAATACACATTTATGCCAAGTGTAATGGTTATGGCAATATGCCCCGAGACCGGTGCGTTCAAGGGGAAGGCCAATAGTCTTTAATGGAACTTTTAATGGCTGCAGATGATGTGTGCAACGTTTTAAAATAAAGTGTGAAGATTTATAATTATTATACAGGTAGTTTCTGCCAACGGCTTCGCTTGCGTGAAAATAGGTTTCTCCATATTAAACTTTGGCCCCCGTTTTATCTTCTTAGAGGGATCACCCACTAAGAAGGTAAAACGGGGGCCAAAGAATATTTCAATATAGAAAATCCTTCGAAATCTTAGCGTATGTCTACGTCATAATAACTGTCTGAGTGCTGTGCAATATATTCAGTTGTTTGAGCTGCATGTTTATGGAACAGTGAGTCAGTAACGGTTACTTTTAAAATATTGTTAATAATATACATTTTCGTAAAGCACTTATAAAAACTGTCATTTTAAGTGTACCTAATTTAATTCTGTAATTTTTTTTACCGTTTCTGTTTAAGGCATAAGATTGCAGATTAGATATCCTAACCTAATATTGAATATAATATTATATTGTATTGTCATTATGTTTTTTCTCAGTATTATTATTTTAGTTTAGGATTTTACTATGTCAATTTTGTCTTAAATTTTCGTGTTCATCATAATTTTAACAAACATAAAAAATAAGAATTTTATTACCAGACATGAAAAAATCTTACGATTAATAAAATTATGTAGTAATTCATTTCGTAATTATATTACCGCTATAAAACTATTACAGAAACATGAAGAAGACGATGATAAAATTAATAATTGTAACCATTGATATAATCTTTTAACTATGTAGGTATTAAATTTTTGGTATTAATGTCTGCCACCAAATTCTAATGTAATTCTCAGATTCTCGTCTAAGAATAAGGGTCTGCGCGTATAGAGATACGACGCGATGCAACGCTGTGAACACTTTCTAAAATAGCGATACATTTTAGAACTCCAAATACCGTAGGCATAGGCTTGCGGACGACGAGCAAAGAGTAGCTCGCCGTTCTGCCGTTCGGTAAACGTCCGGTCCGAGCCCGAGTCGTCGAAGCCACATAGTGCGCCTCAAAGAGGCGGAAGAGAAACCTGTAGTCTTAGAACGCAAGGGCAACTGAAAGAACACAGTTGTAGTTTTAGTCAGTAAAGTCTGACATACCCAGCCGTTTTGCCCTAGAGTGGGAGAAGAAATTAGGTGATTTCCCACATTTCATAGAAGCGTATTCGTCACTATACGCTTTGTATACTCCTGCTCACAGCTTGCATACAAAACTATAATACTCTGTCATGCCGTCGTGTTGTTGTCGTGTATATGAAGCTATGCGTCCGTGGACAGTTGGCTTTAAACTGGAAGTCGACTTCAATATAGTTGGGGAACGAGTAGTGTGGGCGGAGCGGGAGATAGTGTCAGACTTTTACTGACTAAAAACCCACTCCTCTTCCTTCGTTGCCTTTCCATGATTTTCCCACATAAAAAAAAAAACAAAAAAAATATATATATAGTTGGGGAAAAGCTGGGTAAATTTATTTGGCTGTCGCGTCTCGGTGTGAGCTGACCCTATTTTTGTCGCGAACTCTAATCTAACTTTGATTAAGAAGGTACATTTATTTCGGTTTTTCTTACTGCTTTTCAATCCGAATGAATTACATTACTGGGATGAATTGCTTTTGTGGATTTTATACTGTTGGAACTTTTATCATTTTGGCCACAGTCAATTTTGGCTATCAATATTACTTTAATCCCAGATTTTTTTTAAACCATTGTTGTCTATTCATTTGGATGTAGAGTTTATCTTTTACTGAAATACCTAGTAAGGCCTACTGCCCCCTTAGCCAAGTTACAACCGTTTCGTTTCGATTCTCTTTTCGTTGATCGCCTCAAGTTAGCCACGCCTCCTATTCCATTGTTCTGACCACGTGACTGAGCGTTGAGATGACGTCAGAGTAAAGGAATCGGAGGCGTAACCTACTCGAGGCGATCGACGAAAAGAGCATCTAAACGAAACGGTTGTAACTTGGCTAGGGGGCCTGTTTACGGACGCGAAGCTTCATAGAGTATTTGTCATTATACGCTTGGTGTACGCATGCTCACATCTTACATACAAACTAACAAACTTTGTCGACGAAGCGGCAACGAGACGACGCCGACGACACGAATGCTTGAAGAAATGTTGCCGCTTGCTTGTCTGTGGACGTTAGGCCAAAGTCATGTTAAGTATAGAAAGGTTCATAAAAATAATCGCAAGATATCTTAATTATACTGACTAGCTTCTGCCAGCAGCTTCACTCGCGTGAAAATAGTTTACTCCATACAAACTTTAGACCACCGCTTCATCCCCTTAGGGGTGGCACCGCCGTGTCCTCGCGAAGCGATCCGCGGCAGCGATCTCACGCGCCTGGCCTTGGTACAGGCTATGGTCCGTGCACGCGCGAGTCAATGGCCACCGTAGGCACGGGCTTGTAGACGGCGAGCAATGGGTAGAGTCGCTAATAAAAAGTATGATACTTTCTTAAATACATAAGATGAATTCGTGAACTTGTAATGTGTTGTAGATGACTGATTAATACGTAAAAGGTAATACTATAATATACGTTTTAGGTGAAAGTGATTGTGTATTTCTATGTTTGTTACTTGTTTACGCTAAAACGATTCAAAGTATTTAGATGAAATTTTTCACACGGATAGACAAAGTCCTGGACCAAGGATACTTTGCTCCCAGGGTATGTTACCTTTGGGATTTTTTCTACTATCTTATCTTATCTTTGTGGTCTAGTTTCTTGACTTAGTCCTTAGTGGACAATGGTGCGTGGGTAATTGCGGCCTTCATTTTAACCAGCCCATCACTCTCCAAAAGCAAGCTATTCCTTTCAATTTACTCAGGACGTCTATGAATGGATTCGGTGCTCCCAAGGTTCGTAATTTTTTACTATTCCATGGGAGAAACCACTGGCAAGCTAGTTACTTATAAAAGTCTTGAAATCTTTAATTCACTGACAGACAACGCATTTTATATGATGAACGTGAACTCTAAGGTTGGATTTTCATAAATCTTTCTTCTAAAGATGGGGGAACAAAGTTTGTTTGGAAATTCGTCATTTTTGCCGACAGGAAATACAGTCGAGTACACGGCTTGTAATTTTAAATCAAACATCAGAAAAGAGGTTGGAGGTTGAGGTTTGAACCAGTTTCAGTTTCCTTATAGATTGTCCTGTTTATCCTTATTGACCTTGCCGCACCACAGTGATTAACATCTCCGAAGCGTGGCCTAAAGCTAAATTAATTGACAGATTTAAAAGAGGTTCCGTGGAGTTTTTTGCACGTTCTTCTCCATAGAGGTCTACGCTTTGGAACGTGCAAATAGGGGCAGGTTTTTCTTCTTTATTGCTATTGACTGACAATTAAAAAGTGCCTGTAAATTGTTTTTTTTTTTAATTACCATTATTGATATACTCGCGTTTAACCACTATCTCATCTAACGATAAGCGATGATGTGGCCGACGATAGCAACCTACTTTCACGGTGGTGAAAGTGTCGGCAGAAGCTGCTATAATAATAATAAAGTTACTCGAAGGTTTGATGGTTACGTCACTAAGTGACTCAGTGACGCCATCCATAGGCGCTCATTGTGTAGAGACTTTTTCGACCATTCCATTTAAATTTACCTAGGTCTAATATAGTGTCTACACAAGATTCTACAATATTTCAGTCACATGGCAAAAAAAGACGGTGGCAACCTCAAAAGGCTTATTGTGTCTGGTAGTGGATGGGAAAAGGCCTCGTGGACGCAGCCCAAAACGTTGGTCCAACCAGATCCACACCGCTCTTGACTCAACGGTATACAATGCCCTTCACACCGCCAGAGACAGAAACAGAAGGAAGAATATCGTATGAATGAAAATGATGAAGCAAAAAGAAGAAGGTCTAATATGCTCAAGCTCAACAATACTTCAAAGATATTTGAAGCTTATTATTTTATGATCAATAAAATTTTACGTACCTATCTAGATACAAATAGACCTATCTAAAATATTTGGCACAGTTACAATACGCAATACACATTGAAACTATTCATCATGAATCGTTTAGATTCCTCACACATATCAAACTTGTCTGAATTGTCAGAATTAATGATAAATTGTTTTATATTTCGAGGGTTCTGATTCATCTTTACGGTTTCCGATTTTATCGTAACTATATTTTCAGTATTAAGCGACCTTTCATTACACGCAGAAAGCGTATACAATGCGAGGTCAGCTTATACTGGAAAAGCTTGATATATCGTCACTGTACCTTCAGACTTGTTCTGTCATGAATCATACGACTGGTCGAGTCTTATAATTAGCAGAAATGTTTGTTTTAAAATTAACAATAAATGACGCAAATGGGGTAATGAGTCTTTGTAATAGGTACAGTTGTAAATTAGAATCAAAGGAAATAACTCTTCAACAAATGAACATCCGCCATCATAAATGTCTGTTGTTCTTTTTATGAATTTGTATTTACTTATTTTTTTGTTGTAAGAGTACTGTTTTTTTAAGTTGAAAGCAAAATAGTATTTATTACCAACCAGCAGTAAATCATATTCGATAAATGAAAAATGAAACAAAGTGCTTTGTTTTGAATGTCATATATTATTCAAAAATGGAATGTGCTCCAAAACTGTTGATTGACCTAACTGTTCTATTATTAAAAAGTACACACAGTGTAGTAGTCTATAGGAGATATACAGGTGGGTAAGCAAAAATCAGATAAGAACATGTTTTTTTTCACTCTACATGGAGTGACATCCACCTAGAGCGTAAAAAAATGTTTGATGATTTCTCGCCTCAAAAAAAAACCTTGTATAGATACACACTTATTATTATATATCATAATGAACTGCAATTAGGAACTTGACAGTATATTAATGAATCTGTCTAACATAAAGTGCCTTGTAAACCTCTCTTGCGACCAAGTCTGTCTGTGTTCTCTGGAAGACTTGATGAAATCTAGGCTATCAAAGTAACTAAGTATATTCCTATTTCAAAGAAATATTATGATTTCTAAGTATTTATAGTTTTTTTTTTTATTTTTATTGGTTTATTAATAGTTAGTGATAGCATGACGAGTAACAGGCAGAGTGGAAGAAAAAACGTGTTGCGCCGACCCCAAATAACACGGGATAAGGGCAGGAAGATGATGATGATTGGTTTATTAATAACGGGATGCAAGCAGATCGACTGTCGCGCTATTATTATAATGGTATAAGTTTGTATGTATGAGTGTATGCGTTTGTATATTTGTTATTTCTGCATATTTAATCGGCTGTATGGATTCACATGACATTTGACACACGGGTGACCATGTTCTGGAAAATAACTTTTTATCCCCTTGTGACAACCGCATGCAATACCGAAAAATACCGACTTCCGAAATTAAAGTAATTTTGATCCATTTAGTGTTTTTTTTTTTAGTGAAGTCAGTAATTTTTTTTGTTTTTTTTTTATTAATATTTTTATCACAAAATTAGTTCAATTATTATAAACATATAGTAAAAACAATTATTCCGATCGCAATCCGATGTTAGCCATATATTCAAAATAAAAAGTTTATATTTTAAAACCTTCATCATTTGTAGCGAATATTTTAATATGTCGACGGTGTCGTGAATCAGCATAGTTTTAAACTTTGACTCAAAACTATTTCTCGGCAATTTGTGACACTTTTGTTCTAGACAAAGTTTTAAAGAAGGTTTAAAATTTCTTCGAATTTTCTTAAATTCATTTAAATAAATTGAATTAAAAACTTAGATTTATAAAGAAAACTTTACCATCATAATTCAAACGGTCACGAACTATGATGAGCAAAACTAATGACGAAATATAAAAAATATCTTTTAAATTTAGAGCAAAATATCCATCAACAGCGACCCTTAAATGCATGCTTGGCACCACTTTCACTCTTAGGAAGCCTATACTCAACTCAACTCAATCAAGAAACTTTCCTAAACTCAACTCAATCAAGAGACTTTCCTAAAATCAACTCAATCAAAAGACTTTCCTTAACTCAACTCAATCAAGAGACTTTCGTAAACTCAACTCAATCAAGAAACTTTCCTAAACTCAGCTCAATCCACCACTTTCACTCTTAGGAAGCTCTTAGAAACTTTCCTAAACTCAACTCAATCAAGAAACTTTCCTAAACTCAACTCAATCAAGAAACTTTCCTAAAATCAACTCAATCAAAAGACTTTCCTTAACTCAACTCAATCAAGAGACTTTACTAAAATCAACTCAATCAAGAAACTTTCCTAAACTCAACTCAATCAAGAGACTTTCCTAAAATCAACTCAATCAAAAGACTTTCCTTAACTCAACTCAATCAAGAGACTTTCCTAAACTCAACTCAATCAAGAAACTTTCCTAAACTCAACTCAATCAAGAGACTTTCCTACAATCAACTCAATCAAAAGACTTTCCTTAACTCAACTCAATCAAGAGACTTTCCTAAACTCAACACAATCAAGAGACTTTTCTAAAATCATCATCATCATCTTCTTGCTCTTGCCCCGTGTTATTTTGGGTCAGCGCAATACGTTTTTTTTCTTCCATTCTGTTCTGTCACCCGTCATACTATCACTTACTTCTATTCCTTTCATATTACTCTTCACACAATCTATCCATCCTTTCTTTGGTTTCCTTCTTACTGCCTATTCCTTATATACCCTTGTGTACTGTAACTGTATGTTGTGTGTTATTGGTAAATATCAATGTTCGATCCAACTGTACCTTGCTGTTCTTCCCCAGCGACACCTTAAGCCGAGGTCAAAACTTTTTTTTACTTTTTTATAAGTCTGTCCTAGCTGAAAGCTTAAGGTTGCCACAGGCAGGTCCAGTTAAGCAGACGTATGACAACTAATTGGATGATCTGCGTGTGGCCATTCAATTAAAAAAAAAATCTGTCAACCAACATGCCTCAAATGCTGGATTTTAGATGCAGGAACTCGTGTAGCCTAAATTAGGACATAGGGTTTTTTTTTCTTTGTTTTAGTACGTTCCTGTTGGATGATGTTGACTTTTGCAAACACTAAATAGTTTTTCCAGTAGGTTCACTGCTAGATTATGCTATTTAGTTTACTTCGGGCAGCTGTCAATTCTTTAGGTTCTGTTAGGTATATGAAAACAATAAAATATCAAATTAAAATGCAGGCTGGTTTGAATGTACTTTTAAAGGGTTTAACTTTAGAATAGGATTTAATTTTGTTAGGAAATTAACTAAAAATTTTTGTCAGTCAGTTTTGGGAGTATCCTAAAAGTTTTAAAATATTACTGTCCAAAGTTTCTTCATACACACCAGATCCCAGAAGTATAAACCTGAAGCCCTCCCACAGTTTACAAATTGATGTTTACTAAGTATATTCAATTTCAAGTGTGTAGAGAGTTTCTGGAAATGTTGAGTATTGTTACCTCGACAAACATGCAAACATGTTTAAAGTTATTCACATTAGGCGGATTATTTTGTAAAGTGATTTGTGTTCCCTTCATGTTTAATAGTTTCGATGGCAACATTACATAGAAACAATATTCTAAGTTTAAGGTTCATCGGATTTCATGATTGCCTTGAATTCCAACATTTTCGCTTTATATGTACCTACCCGATATCTATTTCTTGGAAATCCGATCACATCTGAAGTAATATTATATAGAGATAAAATTGATTTATTTATAAGAAACGAACATCTCCTAAAAGCGTGTACTTAATTCGATTTCTAACATTATTTTTCCACGACGAATCCGTTGGCAGAAGTGAGCAATAAATAATCTTTTCCTACCATCCGGTAAAAAATTCCATAGAATATTTTTAAACCCAAATACGCATTTACTGATCTGCGGGTAATAAATTACTCAAATTTGATGTCCGTATCAATAAAATTCAGTGTTAATTCCATTCGGGCGGTAATGTGCAAAAATAATTATTTACACAAGTGTTCAAATAAACAGGAGGCAATAAATCGTGCAAAAAGTAAATAAATCAAATAACGAGTTTATTAAAATACATGTTTTGCACGAAATGTAGGAATGGTAACAGTTTTGCGTCTTGATACCGATTTGGAATGGATATGCATTTAAGAATTCTCATTTTTGACCTTTCGGTACACCGATTTCAAAGTCCGAAACCCAGTTTGATTACAAGTAAAACACATCATAACCATGGGGTTGACAATCATTTCCTTTTTGGACAAAAGCCCCTAAATAAAATACTGAATAAAATAAAAATAATTAAAAGCTTACAATTACCTAGCACTTACATGACTCAAGTTGCACATAAAACATACAACTACCTATTTATTGTGCTAGTCAGCTGACAAACTAGTGAGTCTGGCTTCGTGTACACCTAACCTCGTTTCTGTACAACTAATCTCATGTATGTATGATTTTAGCCAAGATACAACTTGCATATTATCCTAATTTCAAAATCTAGCTTCACGAAACCGGAGAGATTGTAGGAACATGTAACAATTGTTGTTAACAGTGACTTCAGCAACAGACATGTACCTGCTGTGATACTAGGAGTCCTCAAACATTATATACAGACTTAAAGGAAAGTAGATAGGATTAATCTTATCAACACTGACACATAACTAGATGACATATCGCAGGATATGAAGAATTTCGAACTAGCAAGTGGAGTAACAAACAATCTAAACTTAAGAGTCAATTGCAGATATATGTATACTGGGAAAGAAAAAAAGAAATCAAGGGAATCAAATCAAAATCCAAGCGAAGTTAGCGCACTTACTTAGGTATTTATTTATGTTCACACAAACACCTAAAATAGAAAAGATCAAATACAGATAAAAGATTACAAAGGTCCTGCTTATTTCTAACGAAAATTACGACAGGAGAGTTGGATGAGAGATGTAGACGCAGTGTGTATAAAAAGTATAGAGAAGAATTAATTAGACTAATTATCTAAATTAAATCATATAATATATACATAGGTAACAAAACAAAAACCATCAACTCTTTTGAAGAAATTAAATATCATCGCCATTATATCATAATATACAAATTCAGCCATAACAGATAAATAGATGTCAGTCTAGTAACGTCAGTGCACTAACCTAGACTAGACAGCTGTATTCGCTAATAGATAAGAATTCTACATATGCTATCGGTACAGAGAATTCCTCTCTACATTACATCAATTCAACATCACGAAATGGCAACATGGTTACCAAATAGAAGGCAGAGTGCATTATAGAGCAAGATATGTGTCTCGATACATCTGTTGTGTTCATACACAAATCAAATATACAGACTTAAAGAATTTGGCTCAAAGTGCTCTGTATTTTATCGTCACATTTAATTAAAACAACACTTCATTTGTCTACCAGACAATTTTATTTAATGGAGCGTGATATAATAAAAATTATATCATATAGCCAAATTTTACGAGTTATATCTGTCAACAACAATGTTGACGCATTCCGAATATCAACTAATATGTTTCTCCTAGAGGTAATGAAAATAGATTGCAAGTGTACGTTATTTATATTTTGTAACTATGTATTAGACTTTCTATTCGTATCTATATAGCCGCGTTGTTCTTCTTAAGGCCCTTGCTCCCATTTAACAGCGACTTTCTGAAGCCTACTCCTTTGTAACGGTTGAGTTAAAAAATATTATAGATTCATATATAACATTATCAATATATGACTTTTTGTGTGACTAATACTTTTGCCAAAGAAAATATATAAACATATAAAATTTTTTCGCTGGTTTTCTCTATTGTTTTCAAACGGCTTTGATCTTTAGAAATATGTTTATACAAAAAAAATACTGGTTAAGTGTTCTTCAGAATGTACACAGCATAATGTGAATTGATCAATATTTCACAAAGAGAATGGTCATAAGGTCAGCGGGGCTCTATGCGGGCACAGGGTACAAGTATATGTGCATTTAACTCCGGCCAGATGTTCAAGGGAATATACACTTTAACGATACAATGGATTCTGATGCGGTATTCACCGTAAGTTTGATAATTTATTGCAGAAGTTTTATGTATAAAATTTACATTCATATCACGCAATTAAAGTTCTCCGCGCAATTGGAATATATAGAACAGTCCGAAATCATTCATATAAAACTGAATTCTTTGTTTTTAGTCAAGTCGTAAAAAGCATAGACATTTTGCATTATGCATATTTATACCGCGCTATATGCGGCAGGCCATTTTCATCGATTGCATTTAATTTTTCTACCAGAAAATTCTCAGCAGAGCAGCATAGCATAGAGATTCAGTTCGTATTCAGTTACTGGTAATTGATTTGCCTCTCTCACCCTCTCATTAGGTTATTACAATGAAAACTGTGCAGACAGTCGTGACTCAAGAGAGTGATACATTCTTACTATATGAATACACAGACCAATTTCCATAAAAATGCGTGCTACACCGAAGTGTATAATACAATATGAACCGTAGTTCATACTGTATAGCGTCGCGTCTGCTGTTCGTTAAACTATCTGTTGTTCGGGCGCGTTATTGGACTAAGACAGAATTTAATATACACTTCTGTTCACCTCTTTAGTCCTAAATTCATCACCTCCTCCAAGTGTCGCCACAAAAACCGAGTAAGTTCGTCTCACATCCACCAGATCAGTCTATTTTGAGGGAGGCCTTCCAATACTCTGTCTTCCGGTACGCGTTCATCACTCCAAAACATGTTAGATTGGTTGAAGTAATAATAATATTCCACAACTATCAAACAACGCCATCTAGTCACTAACTAAGCAGAGTTTATGCTATGGGTACGAGATAATTGATGAACATACTTATGGATATATTTCTAAATACATACCTACATACATATTATAGATAAATTACACGCAGATACAGAACAAATGATTGTGCTCATCTTAGAAACTTGGGTGGGTATTGAACCCACGACCTCCAGCATAGCAGTCAGAGCCACTATCCACTAGGCCAGTTAAAGTGAAAGAATTTTTCACGGTGAAGGTCATTTCAGACTAGTAATTTCAGACTAGTATCGATGCTCAAGGCGTCTCAAACTAGAACGAAACGCTTTATATTCTGTGTTGCAACGCGAACCGATTTGTTACAAACTAGAGCAAGCATACACTGCACATTGATGTGATTGTTGTGGAGTATTATTTTCTCTTTCAATAGTGTTTGAACGAACAAATTAAACTCTAATCAGGCTCTTAATAAACTAGTGCGCTTCACCATCAATGATTGTATCACTGCTTACTATCGGGTGGGATCGCAGTCATGCATTAGACGTTATCGTATATTGTATAAAAAAATGTTAAGTATATTGGTTTAATGTTTTGAATAGTTGTTCGTGCTATGTTGTCGACATAGCACGAAGAATCGCCAAAATTAAGTGGCAATGGGCAGGGCACATTGCTCGCAGAACAGATGGCCGTTAGGGCCGAAAAGTTCTGGAGTGGCGACCGCGTATCGGAAGAAACAGCGTTGGAAGGCCCCCTACAATGTGGAATGATGACCTGATAAAGGTTGCGGGAATCAGATGGATGCGAAACGCACTGGACCGTTCTTTGTGGCGACACTTGGAGGAGTCCTATGTCCAACAGTGGACGTCTATCGGCTGAAATGATGATGATGTTTTGAGTACTAATGGCTATAGCAATAGAAGAAGAAAAATAAAACGTCGGATGGATTGTGTGAAAGATCATATTATTATGGCTAGAAAGGAAGTAATTATAGAGTTAATCGATTTCGATTTAGACGAAGAACTCATGTTATGCTAAACCCAAGTAAATAGAGGATAAGCGCAAAAGTTTGATGATAAACTTGAATTTCTGAAGGTAGGTTTTACAATTAATGTTTTGATAATTAAAAAGTACTTGTAAATGATGTGTTTCAAATAAAAGTTAATGTATGTAGATATTTCTGCAACATTTTTGAGAATTTTAGGCCTACTGTACAGAAAACGGACGCGTAGCTTCAGAGACGCATATTCGTCATTATACGGTTGGTGTAGGTACGCCAGCTTACATACAAAGCTTTGAAACATCCGACGAAGCCGCAATTATAAGACGCACGACGTTGCCGTTCGTCGAATCGTTTATACATATATCGTTAGCGTATAATGACATCTACGCATCTATGAAGCTATGCGTCCGTTACAGTAGGCCACCTAAGTCACTAATTCACAAAATTTGTTGTCATTCATAGCCGGTTTTCAAGCTTTCTGTCAAATACCAGTAACTGGTCTGCAAACATCTTGAAGTTATAACTCATTAATTGTTTTCATAGGTTACGAACTCAGTAGCCATATTGTTAGGTCTTACTCACCATGTAGATTGAATTACAGTTCCATTATCACTTACAAGTTCAAAGGCGTTCCTTAGCAAAACAGAACAACAACGGAAATATCTAAGAAATACACGTGTAAAGAATAAACTTTACTCAAACCAAAACAAATACTCCTTTGTCTACTCATCACGTACTAAACTACTAAGAATTATTTAGCACAAGTGTACAAATAAACATAGGAGAAAATGATGTATCATCGAGTGCCCGTGACAGCAACCGGCGAGCGCTAGCTTGTGACGTCACGCACATTCCGCGTGGTGACACGCTCCGTCACGGCCAGCGTTATATTTGGAATCGGTTTACCTACTAATAGTAGGGCTGGCAGTTTATATGAGAATTTTAGAATTGGGAAGATATTTTTAAATGATCTTGAAAGTATGTATGACTGGCCTGTTGATCTAGTGGTTAGTGGCCCTGACTGCTATGCCACGCAAAATAAATTTATAAAGTCAAGAAAATTTATCTATAGGAACCTTACGCCCACTTACCTTCTGAATGACGAATATAAAAATCTGAAGGAGGAGCTGACTGACTGACTGACATAGCACAGCCGAAACTATAGGGCCTAGGAACGTGCAATTTGCACAAGGTTAGGTTATGATGTAGGCTTGCACTAAGAGAGGATTTTCCGAAATTCTCCCCCTAAGATTTTGAAACAGGGGTCCATAGTTTGTAAAGAGAAACCAATTGTCACGCAGGTGAAGCCGCCGACTGAATCTAGTTAACTATAACCGTTCTTGAAAAGTTTAAAAGTAGAGTTTTAGCAGAAAAACTTATACATACCAGAAGGCAGATGAAAAAAGAAAATGAGCACATTCCATGGAATGAATTCAATGGAATGTTTTCATTTATTTTTTTAACACACTGGTTGTGAGTAAGGACTATGTACTTGGCCCTTCTGAAAAACATGAAAATGAGCTCAGATTAGAAAAAAAGGAAAATGTAAGAAAGAAAAACACGCTTGTTTAGCATACAGAAAAACACAATAAAGAAACAAGTACACAGAAAATTTTATTTAAAAAAAAAAACAACAACATTGTTGTTGTTGTTTTTTCAGATTTAGCTTGTTATTGTTTAGCATCTTGGCTCGACGACGTTTTATATATTATTTATTTATTTATCGTTTATTTCGGGCAATAATACTCTTACCTAAGTACAGTCACGAGAAATAAGATATACTCATTGTTATATTTTCACCCTATCTTACCTTATGCTATTTTCTTTTTTTTTAAATATGACGAAATTGCATTCTACAAAACATGCGAACGAGCTTACAAAAGCTTAAATGAGTCGCTCTAAGGTAGCCCATGAAATTCAAATTTTCTTAAGTTTTTTTTGCATTTTGCAATTAATATGTTATGACATAAAACACACACCTAAGCACAGTGTAATCTTTAAAAAAAAACCTAGCAAATACACAAAAAAAGAAACAAACAATATTTGTTTACATTACTAAATAGCTAACATGGTTATTCTAATAAACTGACATAGTAATTACCTTGCCTTAATTATAGGGATGACCTCAATCCGTAAACTAAAAATTCCGTTTCGACTATTTCAAAAGATTCTAACCATACACAGAGATAAACTTAAATCCGATTCAGATCTACAAACAAGTTGTAGATTGAAATACGGGTTCCATTTATCGTATATCTTTTTAATGAAAATGCTACGTACACTCCAGAAAACGTTTGACTTTGATAGTACTTTTTATTGTGAGCTCCTACGAGTATTTACCTCGCTCTTGAAATGAACGTTAGTACTTACTGTGGAATTGTTCCAGAGATAGTTAAGAGTTACCGTGACCCTGAAACGCAAAGGGCAACTAACGGAACACGAGTGGGCTTTAGTCATTTAAAGTCTGATACTCCTCGCTCCACTCAGAAACGGAAAAGATATTGTTGATCTAAAAAAAGGTGTACCTATTCCTGGGGAGGTTTTTAAAGTGGGAAATCATCTAATGACTTATCCCGTTATAGGGCGAAGTGAAATATGTTCCTTACCTTGCGTTCTAGAACTCCAAGTTTACTTTTCAGTAGTCAGAGGCCCTGCTGGGCTCCTACGATTATGCTGACATCTATTTTAGATGCGCATAGAACACTACGCTCTGTCGACAACCAGGGTTCGATCCGGACGGTTACTGGACACCCGCACAGCGAGCTAAGTACCCATTGCTCATCGTCCGCAAGCCCATGCCTACGGTGGCTGGAAATCGGGGTCGAGTTCTCGGCGGCTGGGGCGTGAAGACAACTGTTCTTTCACGTGAACAGCGGCCTCCTTAGCTAGCATTATAAAACGCAGGAGCAGGCGACTACCTGCCATTCCTCCTCGCTTCGGACCATGGCCTGTACCTGGAACAGAGTCCAGCAAGAAAGTCTGTTACCACCGGTGGCGACCGGTGGTAACAAACTTTGGCAGATGGCGACCTGGATATACAAAATTTAGGAGAAGCGTAGGAGTAAATTGCACGTATTCGTATATGAAACAGCCTGAATCTTGAAAGATTGGACTAGCATAGACTGGCATATTTTTTATTATTGATAGACTTATGTTTGACCACTACCTCACCTAATGATTAGCGATGATGGTCGATGACAGAGCACGCTTATCTAGAAGTAACCTATTCAACCCAGGCGAAAGGAAACTGTTACTTGCTAGAAAGGACCTACATATTTGGTCCAGCGGTGAGGCAAATATCATTTTTTCTTCATTGTGTGTCTGTGTGCTAAATAAACGTCTTTATTTTTTATTTATTTATTTAAACTTCATGTACAGTAGTGATACATAGGCGGACTTAATGCGATAAGGCATTCTCTACCAGTCAACCATTTTTCATTCTCTTTATTCACTCTTGACTTAAAGATCGTTGATATGCAAGTATGCTAGTGAATAAACGATTTCCTCTAATTTAAACCTTCTGAAGGTCATCATAAAATACAATATAGGACTATCTAGTCAAGGAATTCTTCGTTAACCGAAAGTGATGGTAATTGCTGTACCTAACTTCAGTACCCTATTGGTGGGCCATATCATTCTCAAGAGAAACATTTTGTTAAGACTGTTCTATAAACACAACTAAATCCTACTTAGTCAAGACTGATAAATTCCTTCAGTATCTTCACTAAAAAGCTGCTGTATCTTAAACCAAAAACCTTTTTTACAATTTTCGATGCTAATCTAAATGAAATCCAAGTTTGCCAAACATCGTCTCCTTCTGCGAAGCAGTTAGCGAAGGAGGCGGGATCCTCCCGACCCCGATTTCCAGCCCATGCCTATGGGCATGCGGCCAGCGAGCAATCGGTAGCTCGCTGTCCGGCTCCGATAACCGTCCGGACCGAGCTCGAGTCGTCGAGTTTTGGGCCGCAAGGCAAAGAAGGAACGTAGGAGAGGGTTTTAGTCAGTAAAAGTCTTGCCGCTTAAGGGCAGCCCCAGTCCGATCCAGTTTAGGAGCCAAACGTCGGAAGTGGGGTAATTCCTATTGGGGAGCAATTTTTTTTAAATAAATAAATGGTAAACACAGGTACCATTTATTTATTTAAAAAGCACCGAAAGTACAAAACTTTTTTAACTATATAATACTATATAAAAAGTTTTTTTTTGCTCAATTTCCACTTTTCCACTCCATTATTTTGTGTTACATCAAGTTTGAACATAGTATTTTATTTAGAAAGGGTTCACAAAATCTAGTCAGGCGAACTGGGTTGCCTGAATGGAATAATTAAGTAGGTGTGATAAAAACTCGGAGTGTTATTATTATACATGAGCTTTCTTTTATCCTTTAGAGAGCACCGTGTTGAAATGGGTTGAACTGTAAGTTGGCAAAAACTGTAGCAAAAACTAAATGGTTAATGAAAATACTTTTGACTTCATTTTCATAATTACAGTTTAGCGAATCAAGCGGGGAATTCAGTCCTGAGACTCAAGTCTAAAAAATTGCTAACCGTTTCAGTGTCAACCATTAGCATTTTTATTTTATTGTGGTCACCCATTAGCATTTTTTTTTAATTGTGGTCACCCATTAGCAATTTTTTACTTGCCGTGTTGTTGACAGATAGGTTAAGTAAGAGAATCAGACTTTTACTTACTAAAACCCGCCTGTGTTTTTTCACTTACACTTGGCGTTTCAGGGTCCTGGTTACTCTTTCGAACAATTCTGCTGCCCTAGCAGGTATCAGGCCCCATAAACTTTGCTCTCGAAGAGCGCAAGAAACACAACGTTCCGTGCACCCTTGCGCCTCTCTAACCACTCCATAAAGAGGAGAGTATCGTCGTGATGGTGGTGTAACCAGCGCTAGATTGCGACAGTCGCTATCTGCATTCTCAGATCGGAGCGGAGTTTCACTCCGGTGTTGCTACCTTAGGCAAGCCTACGGTTCATGTTCATCGGATGTGACTTCAATGCCTAGGTTTTGTATATCGTCACCTAACAGACATAGGACAGTATACATAGGATATCTTTTGTGTGTTAAGTGTATCGCAAATCGCAGACAGGCAACCTGAAATGTTTTATAGCGGACATGGGCTGCAAACATGCTCACGGTCAAGTCCTGTGAATTCCTCACTTTAGTTTCTAATGACGATATGACATTGATAAATCGAGAGGGCCATCGAAAATTTGAACTTCATTCAAGGCACTTTTAAAGTAAATTAAAACCATCATCATCATCTTCCTGCCCTTATCGCGTATTATTTGGGGTCGGCGCAACACGTTTTTTTCTTCCACTCTGCCCTGTTACTCGTCATGCTATCACTAACTTCCTTTTCTTTCATATCACTCTTCACACAATCCATCCATCTTTTCTTTGATCTCCCTCTTCCTCTCCATCCATCCACATGTAAACTCATAACTCTTTTAGTAACATGCGTTTCATCCCTCCTCTTCACATGACCATACCAAGACAAACGATTCCCTTTCAACTTTTCAGTCACTGGCGCCACTTTCAAACTTCCCCTAATATATTCATTTCTCACTTTATCCATTCTCGTCACACCACACATCCATCTTAACATTCTCATCTCCGCTACATGCAATCTTTTTTCATTCGTCTTTTTCACAGCCCAACATTCTGATCCATACAGTATGACAGGCCTTATCACGGACTTGTAGATTTTACCCTTCAACTTGGGGGGCATCCGTGGGTCACAAGTTGTTCCCGTGACCTGTCTCCATTTCATCCATCCTGCGTTGATCCGATGTGTTACGTCCCGGTCTACCTCACCATTCCCTTGGATGAGTGACCCGAGGTACCGAAAGTCAGAGCAGATCGGTATGGGCGTTCCAGCTAGAGCTAAAGGCACTGGATTTAAAACCAATCTTCTCAATATTCTACTTACATAATTGGAGAGGTTAGTCAAATTACGGCTGCATCAATAGTTAACCCTCCCAGTCACCATTTTTCAGTAAGTATACAGTAGCTTTTAATTAGAAAAGTATGAAGTAGATAGGTACTTTAGGGATCGGAGTATTACAAAGGCTTAATCGTGTTTTAGTAAAAAAAAATGTTACTAAGACATTACTCTTTTACATTATTTAAAAAAACGCAACTCCAAAAAATTATTTATAAAAAGTTCGAAACGAAATTTTAAGTAGTCTAATACAGTTGATTTAAATTTATTAGAAATGAATTCCAGTTTTTGCTGTCGGATTTTTTGACCGTGTATTTTTCTTCTTTTAAATAAACAAAGAAGACAGTAACGAAAAATATGTGACGCAAAAAATCATCCTTTTTATTTCTATAAGTTTGATGTACCCAGTATCACTCTCACACCTAAGACGAATCTACTGATACCTCTCAAGTTAAAATGAAACAAGCCAGTATACAAGTATCAAATAAATATAGCTACACTTAAAAACCCTCTTTCTGCTGTAGTCGGGTAAAAAAAAACACTCGTACCTATAAGCCTGACAGCCGCTCTATCTCATCTGATTTTTTTTTCATTAAACACTGTCTACAGTAACTACTTGTAGATATTACGTTCTACATATTAATGAAGAACGTAATCCTGTAAAAGGTAATCCATCTACACACAAAAAAGGTTATTTATACAGTATGAAGTTTACAATAAGTTAGGGATCGTCAGAAAGGACAGGTACTTTAGAGGTGACACGCAGTTGTTCCATGCGCCTTTATGGGAGTATGTGTGGCTTCACTAGATGATGGAGCCCGCTGTCAATGGTTGGTCTATACTGATAGGTGGTGTGAGGGAATTTATTTGTGATCCGAGGCCCCGATTCACGAATAACGGTAGAAACTAACGGTTTAAGGCGGCTAAAGTCAGAAATAACTATCAATTATCTCTAGAAGAAAATTGTCCCTGAGGATGTCCCCTGCATAAAAAGTAAAAGATAGATAAGATTACAATACACCTGACCAAATTTCGGCCACGGTCAACTCGGCCAACGCCAAAGAGAACATTTAAGTACACAGGAAATGTTATAGAGCACAAGTGTGTGGACAAACACCGATGGTGCACAGTTCCTTACCTCAAACCGACACGATCAGTGGGGATTAAGCGTGGGACCAACTTCAAAAGCTTTACATAATAAGATCAAAATACGGGGGTACCACACCACCGAGTACAGTGGTTAACCGATTGGCTCCATCGCGATTGCGATTGGTGACAGCGCTGCGTGTCGCAGGTTAGATTCTCGCACGGAGAAAATATATGTAAAGCCTACAAATAAATTGTTTGTATGGGTGTTTTATGCATGTGAGTTTACATGTTTCTCAACGCATTTGCGAAACGATTTAAAAAACTGAGGAATTACTAAAAGGAAACCCAAATAAACTCCTTGCCGGAATCTGTGTTTCCTAATGGCTACAACCCGGGAATCTTTAAGTCAAGAGTGAATAGGTTACTTCTAGGTAAGCGCGTTCCATCGTCGACCGCATCACTTTCCATCAGGTGAGATAGCGGTCAAGCGCGAACATATCAAGAATAAAAATAAAAAAACTCTGGCCGATCCAGGAATCAAAGCCCAAAACCTCACGCTCAATAATCGTATTTTGCGACCACTAGACCAATAAGGGAGTAAGTAGCTATCCTTCCTACTCATAAAGGTATAATTTAGTACCTACACAGGATGAAGGTCCGATCTTTGTGCAAGGTGATGGCCGTGATGGGTATAATAAAATTTGCATATAGACTTGCCTACATAGAGGAGCGAGCGTACCTTAGTAGCCATGGAATAATTTAATCAAAAGCATACAAACGGAGTAAAGCTAACAGTATTATTAACCCCTCGCGCGTATAGGGGTATTATTATTACGTAATTGCGCGTTTTTACGTAAAATCACCAAAAAAAAAAAGAAATTAAAAATAACTTTTTCTGGATTTTTCTGGGAAAAACGACATATGTATATAACTGTGTGTGTAGCATATGTATATATCTATGTATCTATTTTATTATATTATGTTTAATGCTGGTTCTGTCACATCAATGACAGCCCCATTTATTGTCCAGGCAATTACTGTCCATTCCAGGTTGCCTGGAAGAGATCGCGGAATGCGATAAGGCCGCCCATTTTATGTACGTATATGTTTTAGTTTAGTTTCCTTTTATGTTTATATTGGTGTACAATAAAGGATATAAAAAAATAAATAAAACGACTGTAATGTTCCAAAAGTTAAAGGTAAAATGAGCTGATGAACTGATGTGTGTGAACCGAGTGACGTAGCCCTTGTTGGTCGCAGTGAGATCGCCCGGCTTGAGGGCGCAACGCGAACTGATGATAATTAATGCGGAAGTGCTGTTGCGACTTCACAGGAATAATAAGCCTTAACTTTGTGGTCTGGTTTCCATACTAAGCCATTGGTGGACCACTGTGCGTGGGCTATGGCAGCCTTCATTCTAACCAGCAGATGAGTCCTTTCAGTTTACTCAGGGCTTCTGTGAATGAATTCTGTACTTCCAAGGTTTCTGAAGAAATAAGTCATACATCGATAAAACAGTTTAATGTTTATGATTACATAAAGTGTTTGATGTCGATCACAAATGCTTGAACTATGATAAGTCACGATTGTTTCAATCTGTGTACCACCCAAAGAATAATTGAATAACAAACATCACAAATCAAATGATGTGTGGATATTGTTATTCAAAAACGCTTCCCCGGTGCACGATGGACGAACATTCCACCTATACGCACAAAACGTTTTGGGAACACATTCATTGTGCGTACAGCTAAGGAGTGGAATTCCTTGCCAGAATCTGTGTTTCCTGATGGCTACAACCCGGGAATCTTTAAGTCAAGAGTGAATAGGTTACTTCTAGGTAAGCGCGTTCCATCGTCGACCGCATCGTCGCTTTCCATCAGGTGAGATAGCGGTCAAGCGCGAACCTATCAAGTATAAGAATAAAAAAAAAACGAATTTATTATCTACGAGAGATAACATTTTAAAGATAAGCAAACCATGGCCTGGATTAAGACGTAAGGCTGTCTCAGTAGTACGTTTATCATCATCATCATCATTTCAGCCGAAAGACGTCCACTGCTGGACATAAGCCTCCCCCAAGTAATAATAATAACTCTTTATTGGCATAATTTACAATTTGGATTACAGGATTTCCTAACGCCTGCGCTGTGCGAAACTGTGTTGCAGGTGTTAGTGTTTTCCCTACAATAAAGTGACATTAATCTTACGTCAGACAGAGTGTGTTGAGAAAGAAATAAAAAAAAGAAGATTTTTTTTTTTAATAATAAGTCGAACATGCTGCCATGAGTCTGTGTATGATGGTGTGAAAGTGTGTGTAATGGTATGTCTGTGAGTGTGTTTTTCAGTGAGTGAGTTTTTGTAAATTAGTGTGTTTATTTAAGTGTCGCCACAATGAACGGTCCTGTGCGAGTAGTAGTACGTTGCCTTGAGTCAATAAATAAAACATTTGAAATTCAGTAAATACTTCGCAGTACAAATTCACAGCGAAGATAGTATAATATAATAGCGACAAACATTATGTGATCGTCAATTTGAAAACTTGGCAACCCTGAGCGTGCTTTTTGCTCGCCAGTGCGTCCAATGACGCGTAATTACCAACATAAACATACTAGTTCCGTACCCGACCGAATATGGACTCAGAAAACGAACATTGACAGAAATAAACACAGTTCCTCACGTCAGTGTCAGTGGTTACGACTGACGTAAATATAGAAATAAAACAATGTGTTTTGGACTCAGATTTGAATATGATTGGTTCAATAAAATTCAGGGATAGGTCAGGGACTTTCAGGTGTTTATACACCACAAATTTTTAATGAGTACAATTAATTAAAGGGAATATTAGAAAAGGTCTTGTTATAATCACTCAATTTATGGAAATATTGTACAGATAAAAATGGAAAAACAATGCTCGTAGTATTTTCTAGTAGCAATTGTTATAAATTATTGCTTCAATTATGAATTAGCCAATTATGACAAATTTTCGTGGACAACTTTGCGATTTCGTTTTTTTTTACATTTGACTACACTAATTTTATCAATAACGGAGACGAATAGAGCCACATTTCTGTACTAATTAAAAAAATAGGGTTGTATACCATAGGGATTGATTAAGAAACGTGATTAAGAGTCCATTTTCACTAGAGATGTGCGAAAATGCGTAGCTAGGTACATTATTTTTGCGATCCCTGCCAACACTTATTTCCCTAAAGTTACATCGCACAGCCCTTGTGGAAAAAAGGTTAGCAAAAATGCATACAAAACAAGGGACTCGAAACAAATGTATGTGCGAGGGATGTGTTAGGTCTAGAGTACTCTAGAGAGTCCGCTTCGCAAACTCGTTGAGTAGTACGTAGTAGTAATTTCTCCTTCGGCTTTTGTGATAAAAGGAACACCGTGTTTTAGTTACACTTCCTCGCACCACTCAACATCCTCACACATCTTCGGTGGAAGTACATACTTATCTAGTGGTGTTTTTTTAATTCCTAAAAATTTCCATGACTTGAACTTATAATAAAAGTGATAATAGCCATTGGTATCTGAATCTAGATGGTAGATACCAGTCACAACATTGTGTAATACCAGAGAAAAACAAATAACATTATACATACACTGTCCGTAAAAGCAACGTTGGGGTTGGGCCTATTTAACGCTCAGGGCCTCAAATTTGCTATTACAACAGTGTCAGAATGTTCTCTCATTGATTTCATAATTGTTGATTTTGACAAGTTTGGTAATCTGCTAAGATAATGGCGTCATTATGACTTTCCAATGGTCAATCACTGACACCTCATTGAAAGAAGTGGCATAGAATGGTAATCTCGTACATATTGACAAACGAATATCTGACGTATGCGGTAATCTGTTAAAATTTTGACAGTTCGTTTGATCAGTGATCTACCATTAGAACGTCGTACTGCAGTTGTTGCTTTTAATAAGCTCGATATTATCATTCTACCACAACTCTAGTACGAGACCATTGATCGATCACTGATCGATCATTATGAATTAGTAGATTACGAACTTTTAGCAAAATGACGATGGGATCGTGTTGGAATAACGAATTTATAAAAATAGCAGACTTAGGCCTGTGGACCTACAGGTCCATACGTAATTTTATGATCGAATCATTTGATATGTTTAGTCAAACACAACTGTAACCGATAAAGTAGGTTGATAATATAGCATGCTTCGACATTTAAGGGTAGGTAATACTCACAATTTTCAAAAATATGTTACGGATCACTACCTTTCCTCTTAAACGACATACATTATTACTACATTATATCTCTGCTTTCATATGTATATATTACTAGCTGACTCGGCGAACTTCGTACCGCCTAATAATGTGATAAATGAAGAACAGCTCGACCGATTTTGTACAAACTTCACATAAACCATCTACTGAATAGTCCGAACAAAGCCTAAATATTTGGTTTGGATAGGTGAGCCCGTTCTTGAGTTATAAAATTACAACGAAAAGTGGCATTGATTTTTACATATATAGACATAATTTTTTTTATTATATTTTTTTATTAGTTACGTATTGTATATAGTAAATAGTACATCACAAACTACCTGTGTATCTTTTTCTCCTTCTCTGTCAAATCCATCCAAAGGTTGTCTGTAAAAAATCGCTTTTAGCGATAAGACCGCCTATTGTGATAGCCTATAAATATCAAGTTCCTATTGTAATTTTAATTGTGTAGTGTACAATAAAGAATATATCTATCTTTCTATTAAGACTATTCGAATTTATTTGATCAGCCAGCTAACGCTTCAAACATTAAAAGTTTGTTCATTACTAATTAAGTTCTTCCAACTATTTTAAAACCTAACCCAGAACTTAGTAAGAAGACTGTTTTATCCTTCAAATGAAGAAAACCGATAACAGTTGGTAAGATTAACGAGAAAAGTAAAGATGAAGGTTATTTTACTGTTCAGAACTTTTTAAAACAAAAATTTCTTATCTACATTGTATACGTTCCAAGAATGAATGAATGAATATTTTTTTACAAACTCTTAAATTCCATTAAGAAATCCTCTTCTAAGCGATAATAATTCTCTATTTTTTTTTAATAATTACCCTTTAGGACTGTCAGAAATAAATGTGATAAATCTTAATCTAACCTTTGAGAAATTAAATAAAATTAGCAGAACATCCATCAAAGGTGCCGAGAACAACTTTATTTAATTTAGTGCTTTAACAAAATTATAGGGTAGTCCTAGGTAGCTAGCAATTTACCCAAACACTAATTAGATTTCATTAAAATCTGGAACTGAGTCTGGTTGCTACGGAGACAAGATTTATAGAATAACTGGTATTCGCAAGAACTCGATTCAAATGGATACCTTCACTTGTCGTCGAGATATTCATCATTCTGACGGGGTTACCATGCCGTTCAAAGTAAGATTGTTTCATTCTTATTTCAGTGTGGATAAGAGACAGAGCACACAGGTGCAGGTACAGGTGTACAGGTTGTCTAGCGCCATCTCTTACCCACACTGGAAATAAGAATGAAACAATCTTACTTTAAACGTCATGGTACAGCCCCCCTAGCCAAGTTACGACTGCTTTGTTTCGATTCTCTTGTGTCTAACGCCTCGAGTAGGCCACGCCTCCAATTCCTTTGATTTGACGTCATCGCAACGCTCAGTCACGTAGTCAGAATAAAAGAATCGGAGGCGTGACCTACTCGAGGCGTTCGACGCAAACGAAACGATCGTAACTTGGCTAGGGGGGCAGGTCTAAGTACGCTATTCTTGATAGATGTAATTTCATTGTCAACTCTGAAAATTCCAAAAGAGATAAGAAATGATCTTAGATGCGCAATGTACTATTATAAATTGGATTTGAACTGTATTTTGCTGCACTGGTTGATTAGATAAGTGCGTGACATCTTGCAGTATATGAGGGATCTTATGGAGCCGTTTTAGGATTAGAAAAACAGAGAAAACAGTTCGAAATTTTGATTTCGGAGGCCCCATGTGTCAACCGACCGGCGTCCTCTGGTTTTCTGGAACTCGTGATCCAGTGGCGAAGAGAAAATGGTATGCACGAACTACAAGCACAAAGCTTTAGTCTCTTTAGCGGTTAAGTTCAAAAATGCGCGGAACGCCGTCTGTTAGTGATGCAATTCCAAAACGAGACTATGTCAAAATCTATCTGCGTTCTCTTTCTCTCGAGGTTGTGTGGAAATGGGATGCAAGACGGAAAGTGTTGCAAGGTGTCACACAAACAAAACACGGTATAAAATTTTATGCGGCTGATTACAGAACTCATTTTTACGTGGCAATTACCAAGTATAGTAAGTAAGTATATATACCTTAAATTGGCCTTAATTTAAATTTTTACGTTATTTAATATCTTATTAACAATTTAAGGTCCCGTATTTTTTTAAGTTTATATAATAATATAGCTGTTTTAGTTTTAAATTTCTATATTTTATGTATCAACATGATGTTTTGGTACATAAAATAAACCTAACACACTACAACACAATTATAAATCTAAACCAAACCAACCAACCAACCGGCCAAAACACAACCAACCAACATAGCCTGTGCTAGCCGAGTTGCTAGTCTGTCAGTTTTTTATCGATTACATTTCGGGGAGTGTGCACTGGAATTGCACAATCTAATTCCACCAAGTCCGTTCCATCATCGGACCACTAGACGTACGGCGTTGCGCCACCGGTACATGGTGGACATACCACCCATACGCACAAAGCATTTTGAGAACACATTTATTATGAACAGCCAAGGAGCAACTAAACTAAATGCATTATAGACATGTATTATAATACATAGATATAAAGATGTTTTGATTGAAATATATGCTGTGAGTTGATGTTTGAGCACATTTAAAAATTATTTTCAAGCTGAAATGAGTCAACTAATTATTTAAAAGACTCAGCTCCTTGAGTTATAATTACCAAAGCGAACAAAAAATATTCAAAATAAACTGCTTCAGAAAATTAAGTATCTATTATTTGATTCACTTTTTAAGGTATTTGACCTTACGGTAGAGATATGCCCCGTCTGGGCGAAGAACTGCTGTGTCCTTGTAAGAGATTTCCAGCCACCACACATAGGCGCGGACTCGCGGACGGTGTTCAATGGGTAGCTTGCCGTCCGACCGTCCGGTAACCGTTCGGACCGAGCCCAAGTCGTTGAAGGCGCGTAGTGTTCCACGCACGCCTCAAGGAGATATCAGCAAACCGTAGGGACCCAGCAGGGTCGAACCCTATTGGGGCCATGGGTGATGCGAAAGAAAGCCTCGGGGCCCTGGAACGAAGGCAAAGAAGGAACAGGAGTGGGTTTTGGTCAGTAAAAGTGACACACCTTATATGATTTCCCATCTAAAAATAAAAGTTATTTAACCCTATAACCCACACGGGTGGGGCCGGATCTGGCGGACGGCCAGTTCGGCTTTCGCAGGAGGCGCTCCACGGTGGACGCCATCATGTGCGTGCGAGCTCTCACGACAGGGGATGCAGTGGCCCAGGGCAGGTGTGTCGTGGCGGTGTCTCTGGACATCGCCAACGCCTTCAACTCCCTGCCTTGGAGTAGCATTGGGAGGGCACTCCGGTATCACCGGATGCCCGACTACCTCTGTCGTGTGGTCGAGGCGTACCTGTCAGACAGGTACATAACCTACCCCGGTCACCAGGGGGTGTGGGAACGTCGAGAGATGTCGTGCGGTGTTCCGCAGGGATCGGTACTAGGGCCGCCCTTGTGGAACATCGGATACGATTACGTGCTGCGCGGCGACCTCCCTGACGGGGTCAGCGTGGTCTGCTACGCAGACGACACGCTGGTCCTGGCGCAGGGAGAGTCGTACCAGGCGGCGGTCGAACTAGCGACACGCGGGGTCGCGACGGTCGTTGGCAGGATCCAGGAGCTGGGACTCGAGGTGGCATTGCACAAGTCCGAGGCCATGTGCTTTCACGGCCCTCGGAACGCGCCACCACCGGGTTCCCAGCTAACGGTGGGAGGAGTCCACATCGGCGTCGGGTCAACGATGAAGTACCTGGGACTCGTTCTCGACAGCCGATGGGATTTCGACGAGCATTTCCGACGTCTGGCTCCCAAACTAAATCGGACTGGGGCTGCCCTCTCGCGGCTCCTGCCCAACCTTGGGGGTCCAGACGCCTCCTGCCGGAGGCTCTACGCGGGGATCGTTCGGTCCATGGCCCTTTATGGCGCGCCGGTGTGGGCGCCGGGGCTGCGGAAGCAGCCGGCGGCCCGGCTGAACGCGTGCCAGAGGGTCATGGCCATACGGATGGTGCGAGGATACCGGACGATTTCCTGCGAAGCGGCGAGCCTTCTTGCTTGCCAGCGACCATGGGAACTGGAGGCAACAGTCCTTGCACTCATGCACGAACGGCGCATGGAGATGCAACGCCGGAGCGAAACTCCGCTGCCGCAACAAGTCGCGGCATGGCGGACAGAGTTCCGGCGAGTTCTCATGGAGAAATGGCGACAGCGACTGTCGCGACCCCGTGCTGGGCACGCCACAATTATGGCGGTAAGTCCCCTCTTTGAGGCGTGGTTGGAAAGACCTCACGGCGTCCTCACATTCCGCATGACGCAGGTCCTCACCGGACACGGTAAGTTCGGGAGGTTCCTGCACCGGATTCGTGCGGAAACGACGCCCGGGTGTCGCCACTGTGTGGCCCACCCGGAGGACACGGTGGAGCACACGGTGGAGGTGTGCCCCGCTTGGGCAGAGCAACGCCGTGACCTCGTGAGGGCAATCGGCGGCGGTGATCTCTCGCGCCGGGCCTTGGTTCAGGCCATGCTCCGGAGCGAGGAGGAGTGGCAGGCGGTCGCCTCTTTCTGCGAAGCAGTAATGCTAGCTAAGGAGGCGGCCGATCGCGTGAGGCAACGGTCCTTACGCTCCAACCGCCGCCGGGATTCCGATCCCGATTTCCGGCCACCGTAGGCGCGGGCTTGCAGACGGCGAGCAATGGGTGGCTCGCCGTCTGACCGTCCGGTAACCGTCCGGACCAAGCCCAAGTCGTCGACGGCGCGTTTTGTTCCACGCGCGCCTCAAGGAGATGTCAGCAAATCGTAGGGGCCCAGAAGGGTCGAAGCCTACTGGGGCCACGGGTAGTGTGAAAGCGGAACCCGGGGCCCTGGGACGAAGGCAACGAAGGAACAGGAGTGGGTTTTTAGTCAGTAAGAGTCTGACACTATCTCCCGCTCCGCCCAAGAGCGGGGATGTCATTAGGATGATTTTCCCACCCAATAAAAAAAAAAAAAAAAATCCTATAACCCAATTATGATATAAAATTTATAAATTATACTATAACTTTATTAATGGTAGATATATATTTTAATAATTAAAACTCCTTTGAATTCCTCGAAATGTTACCGGTCCACTAAAATTTTAATTACATAATTGAGGATCTTTTTAAATATAACGAGACAGCCAAACTTTTTGTTTGAAAACCCTTTATATAATTATAAATTGGGACAACTAGGGTATGAAGAAAGATGGGAGATCGATGAGAAAGTGTGCAACTCTTCACAGTACACAGAAGCAACGTCAGCCTTCAAAACGAATGAAGAGCTCGCGTTATCAAGAACCTCATTCATTGCTTACCATCAGTCAAGACCAGACTCATCAGGAAAAAAAAACCTACACGTTTTTTATAAATTAAATTTGCTTTCTTAATTATAAAAAAAAACATACTATTTCAATATGGATATTTCTTTAACACAGCAATGAATGTGTGTCACAATTTTAATTTAAAATTCAGAAGTAAAGACACAAGGCGGTCCTTTATCAAATTAGTTCATTGTTCGGATTTTTGCGAAGAAAAATGAAGGGAAAAACCATAAAGCCTAACTTACTAAAAATAAAAATTTACGTAATTGATTGATAGAAAAAGGTTACATAAGCACACCCTGACGAAAATATGTCAAGACGTAACCAAATATATATTGAAGCTGTTTGTTGAAACCTTAACAAATAAATTGAGTATCAGAAGTAAACAACAACATTATTAGCCAGTTCCTTGGTTGGCTTGTAAACAGTAAATAATCGTGCAAAAAAATATTTAAAGAGAACAGAAATACTGAGTACACTTGGGTTTTTCCTTGGTCCTAACTGGATGGCGAGGCAACTCCTTATGTCCGGAGCGTCTTCGACGGAGGCCGGGGTGTGAATGCTTCACAGAAGGTTGTGTGAAGGTTGTGGTTGTGAGGTGTGTGAAAGTTGTCCTACGTACCTACATGAAATCCGCACGAATATAAACAAAATTCACTTTGGGAGTAACCATGAAATCAGAAAATAAAATTAGCGGGTCCCTTCATTCTTTTGAATAAAATGAACCCATCCTCACGTGCATATTCTGATATCTGATTTATTTTTCGTAGTTTAGTTTGAATCACATAGTAGACGACAGCAAAGACAATCTCCACAGATGGGGGTTCTCGGACGGTTCCGATCTTCAGTGCTTGTACGGCGTCTCTCCGCAGACCATGTCTCACCTTCGATCCTGCATCACGTGCCCTGTTACCTGTTCACGTAGGGACCTAATGACAGCATCAGCGGACGGCACTGCCGTGGCCGAATACTGGGCCATACAAGGAATTTGACTAGTTTTGCCATCGATACGCTAAGAAGAAGTAGACGACCTTTATAGTTATCAGTTCTTTCATCTGCAATATTTAAAAAGAAATAAAAGGCACTTGCTATAGGGGAGAAAACTATTCTGTTTTGAAAATTAGATTCTAAAGTAATAGGTACTTCTGTAGCTTGTGTGTCTGTATGTCTTTAAGTTTTGGTAGTCTTTAAGTCTAGCGCAGTTAGTCGTCCATATTTTATTTGGCTCCTACAAGGTGGACCGATGACTTAAAAACGGTTGCGGAAGCCCCAGGGCTAGACACATAGGACCGTTCATTTATGACGACTCTTGGGGGAGGCCTATGTGCAGCAGAGGACGTCTTTCGGCTGAAATGATGATGATGCTGATGATTTTATTTGGTCTACATTGGTGTTCAAATCATCAAATAACCTTCCTCTCCAGCTCTTTTTTTAAGCATAGTCTCGCTCAAGGCAGAGCGAGAGACTAAAACCCATGTGTTTCTTCAATAGCCCTTTTTGTTCCAGAGTTACGGTAAATCTTTTGAATAATCTTGTACCCGTTAAATCGTATCTATCGATAATGTGGGGATCGAAAAGGCTTATCTACGTTTGGAGGTGGAATTTATTCCTAAGATTTTTTTTTATATCGTTATTTTTGTAACTTACGCCTGAAAAAATAACTAGGTCTGTGAACTATTCTAAATTCCGACAGTAACATTTAATGTATAGCTATTTTTTAGGGTTCCGTACCTCAAAGGGAAAAAACGGAACCCTTATAGGATTACTTTGTTGTCCGTCTGTCTGTCTGTCAATACCCTTTATGGAACGCGTGGTGGTATCGATGAAATTAAAACCATATCCTCAGGTTTGTGGTCCCTTAAAGCTGTGAAGAAATCAAACTTCTAAGTTATTAGTTACAAATGATACGGCAGAAAGGATCGCAAAAAAATATTTCGACATTCTCAAGAGAATCATTTTCATAGTGTACTTCCCGTTGATCCAAAATCCTGAAATTTGGCATGAAGCAAGGTCTTGTAGCTCTATTATAGAAATAAATCTGAAAACAATAAATTTGGAGTTATCACAAAAAAAAAATTCTGCGATTCGGAAAAATCTTCGAGACTCCATTCGGGAATTGCACTGTCTATTTATATAGGTAAGTTTGAACGGAACCCTCAGTGCGCGAGTCCGACTCGCACTTGCCCAGTTTTTTACTATAGTTAGGCTCGCACTTAACCACTATCACACCAGATGGAAAGCAATCAGTCTTCATTTATGATGCCATGAGTTCTTAACCAGATGGTTCAAAACTCATGGCACATTATTACATATATTTTAGATAAAATAGGTCCTGATGAAAAAGTCTACAGTATTATTCACCAACCAAATTACTTATCGAGTAAAAAGTAAACACATGGTCAGGACGCCGAATGTTTACTTTGGTCCTTGAAGAGGAAGAGGATTCGGTAATAAATGTGCTAGGGAGGGCGAGTGACATGTTGGGTCGTCCTTTTTTCTGTGGAATTGTGACCTCGGGCTGAAATGGATGCACAATGTTTGTTATCCCTTTATTATTATGTATTGTGACAGTTTTCTTTTGTGAGAATTTTGTAAAACAAAAATGTGTGTCAACTAACTTCCGCCAGTGGTTTCACCTGTGTGAAAGTAGACAATTATCCCAATAGAGCATATCCGGTAGACCCGGGCTTGCGGACGACAAGCAATGGATAGCTCGCCGTCTGGCGGTCCGGTAATTGACTGGACCGAGCCCAAGTCGTTGAAAGCGCGTTGCGTTCCACGCACTCCTCAAAGAGATGTCAGTAAACCGTAGGGGCCTAGCGGGGCCGATGCCCGCTAAGGCCGCGAGGATTTTTTACCATGGTCTTAGAACGCAAAAGGCAACTGAAGAACACAGGTGTGGTTTTAGTCAGTAAAAGTCTGATTTCGTACCTTACAAAAAAACCTTCAGGGATAAAAAATATTTTACATGTTATTGTACGAGTATATGGTCTACAAGTGTGCCGGTTAAGGTTACTTTTAGCTCAAATTACTGTAGTATCGCTCGTGCTCAACTCCTCTAGAGTCGGTCCACACTAAAGGAATTTTGACTGGCCAGTTGGTCTAGTAGTTAGTGGCTCTGACTGCTATGACGAAGGTCGTGAGTTCGATTCTCACCCAGAACAAATGTTTGTGTGATGAGCACGATCATTTGTTCTGTGTCTGGATGTAATTTATCTATAATATGTATGTATTTAGAAATATGTAAGTATGTTTATTAGTTGTCTAGTACTCATAACACAAGCTCTGCTAAGCTTGGGACTAGACGGCTTTGTGTGATAGTTGTGTGAATATTATTATTATATCGTTAATTCATTACTTAAACATATAAATTATATTTTTAAATACTACAATTAAAAAAAAAAAAAAAATCTAAAAAATAGTGTCCCACCGGTTTTGGGAATAGGGTCCAAGCTACCGGTGGTCTGGGCTCCAGAGGAACTTCCTAATTATACGAGCCGTGTCCAGGAGTACCGCTTTCTGGATCAAGCCCTTAATCCAGCCGCCTAACGCAAGCCTCCTAAGGTGTTGGACGAGGCTCTTGGCTATTAAGCCATTGGCTGACACGACTATAGGTACAATGATCGCCGAGTCTACATCCCACATGTCGACAACCCCGCGAGCAAAATCAAATTATTATTTGATTTGGCTCAAATTTATCAAAATTTTCCGTGTTTTTCATTAAATCAATTTTCTTTGTAAAAACTCATCGAAAGAGCTTTGATATTTCAAAATGTGTTCGATATGGGATCTGATACATGGGAGCGATGGCCTTATGTTGCGTAAGCGAGCGACGTGATCCTCCGCTGCGCCGCTCCTTTGATGATTACCATTCCACTGCGCTCACGATGTTGGAAAGTAGCATATTCTGGACTAATTGTGCTCCATTGGTGTAATTGCTGCAACGTGTTCCGATGTGAGGATAAATAAATAAATAAATAATTATTATTATTATTTGAGTTCGAATCGTGTTCGGCTCCTCTAGCAATGACAACCTTTAAACGCATACACAAAAAATACTAAATTTCACCTTTATTAATATCAGTATGATCTGTGTTATGTTCAAGTAAATATTACTGAGCTCATACGTGTTCGCATAGAAACATACTTACATCTGGAAAAGGAAATTGGACAGTTACAGTAATTTAGTTACGACGGAAACATGTTCGCCGAACAGGTAGTAGACAATATTTCTATGCTGTTACTACGTTATCTAGTAACTGGAATTGTCGACTTCAGCTTTAGTATTTATTTAGTTTCTACGAAATCATCTCATAATGTCAAGGGCGTTGTTATGTTTGCTGTTATTTATGACACACATACTCGTATCTCGTATCTTATGACAAATCCCGCTCTTGGGCGGAGCGCGAGATAGTGTCAAACTTTTACTGACTAAAAACCTACTCCTGTTCCTTCGTTGCCTTCGTCCCAGGGCCCCGGGTTTCGCTTTCACGCTACCCGTGGCCCCAGAAGGATTTGACCCGATTCGGGCTATACTCGGAATTTCCTTGCGTGATCGCATTAAGAATGAAGATATCCGCAGGAGAACCAAGGTCGCCGTCACAGCCCGAAGAATCACCAAACTAAAGTGTAAATGTAAAGTAGAACGGATGGTCGATTGGGCCGAAAAGTTCTAGTGTGGCGACCTTGCACTGGAAAACGCAGCGTTGGAAGGCCTCCCACAAGGTGGACCAACGACCTGGTTAGAGTCGCGGGTGTGCGGTAGATGCGAGACGCACAGGATCGGTCGTTGTGGTATCGCTTAGGGGAGGCCTATGTCCAACAGTGGACGTCTTTCAGCTGAAATGATGACGGTGACATCTGGTATTTCTGTTGCGTGTTGTTTTTAATATTGTTGTATAAATACTGTAAGTGTTACCTGTGGACGAAAAGGTCCGAATTAAACGTTTATTATTATTCACTTTATTCATTTAACATACATATGAATTAAATTTTTAAATATATTTTTAACATAATCAAAAATGAAAATTTTTTACAGAATCGGTTCAGTAGTTTTCGTGCCAAATGAAAACATCACTCCACATTTCTACTGTTTGGTTGTATTTAGAGATATTATTATTCCTAAGATATTCTACATATTTTACAAACGCGGGTTTGTATTATATGTACGAGTAGATTCTGTTAGGTTGGAAAATCATTCAATGACTTTTCCTACTCTAGGGTAGATTGAAAGGCGTGTCAGACTTTTACTGACTAACACAACAGCTCTGTTCCTTCTTTGCCTTTACATCCCTGGACAACGGGATTCTCTTTCGAAAATGAGACCTTGCACTGCCTTCATAAACTTTTAAATTTATTCTTCTATTTCTTTTTTTACAGATATACACAGTTATCAACGACAAACTCGTCGGACTACTCATAAGGACAAGGAAACATCAGCTGACTTATTTCGAAGGCGAAGTGTTGTTCCAGGTAAAGATTTATTTTGTTAAACTTCTACCATTAGGTAATCCTTACAATAATGTAGGTTGAAAAAGACCTTGACCTCCTTTCGTTTTGCAGTCTATACAAGCTGCTTTTACCAATGTTTTAGATGTTCTTTAAGTATATACCTATGCAATAAAGTGGACCGTCCGGAGGACACGGTGGAGCATACGGTGGAGGTGTGCCCCGCCTGGGCAGAGCACCGCCGTGTCCTCATGGGGCCATCGGTGGCAGTGATCTCTCGCACCAGGCATTGGTACAGGCCATAGTTCGGAGTGAGGAGGAGTAGCAGGCGGTCGCCTCCTTCTGCGAAGCAGTAATGCTAGCAAAGGAGGCGGCCGATCGCGTGAGACAACGGTCCTCACGCCCTAACCGCCGCCGGGATTCCGATCCCGATTTCCGGCCACCGTAGGCGCGGGCTTGCGGACGGCGAACAATGGGTGGCTCGCCGTCCGACCGTCCGGTAACCGTCCGGACCGAGCCCAAGTCGATGCGTGCTGTTCCACGCGCGCCTCATGGAGATGTCAGCAACTGTAGGGGCCAAGCAGGATCGAAGCCTAATGAGACCACGAGTAGTGTGAAAGCGAAGCCCGGGGCCCCGGGATGAAGGCAAAGAAGGAACAGGAGTGGGTTTTTAGTCAGAAAAGTCTGACACTATCTCCCGTTTCGCCCAAGGGCGGAATTTGTCATTGGATGATTTTCCCACCTAAAAAAAACCTATGCAATAAAAAATACTTATGACTGAGTAGATTTTTAAAAATTCCTTCACTGGTAGAATATTAAATTATCACTGAGTGACAAATGCATATATCCTTTATATTTACGCGCGTGAAATCACTGGCAGACCCTAGGTTTTTAATTAAATATTAGGGGTTAAAGTATGAAATTGCCGTTTTTTAAAACGGGTTGCTTTGAAAAGTTATATCTTTGGATTGACTTGGAATTATGAGTTCAAATTATCTTTATATTAAAAGTACGTTATTTTTTTTTTTAAAATTAGGTATATCTTGGTTTCTTTGTGTTTTGTATTTTCTGTAATTCCGCAGTACTTATAACCATGAAGAATGTGTAAGTCACCCAATGGGCAATGGAAAGGTCTATGCTCGGAGATTCTGATGCTGATGCGCTGAAACTCTTTTTTAAAAGGTGCATTCAACTTTTGCACGCAAACATCTAGCGATATAGTACATTTTGATACAAGTGGAGAAAGTTATCATAGCAACCAAAGCGGAATTCATGTTATGGAACAGAGTGCATTCAATTCAATGTTATGGAGCCAAGATTTTTTTTTTAAAGTAGGAAATCATCTAATGACTTCTTCCGCTCTAGTGCAGAGCGCAAGGACGTGCCTGACTTTTACTGACTAAAACCACACCTATTTTTCGTATTTGCCTTGAATTACAGGACCCCGGGTTTCTCTTTCAGACTACCCATGGTTGGAGCCAAGTGTTGCAGAAACAATTTCCACATGTATGAAACGATGTTTTTCAATACACTTATGAAGAAATAAATAAACGGGCGTAGACGCGCGACTTGCGGGGGTCCCTTAGCGCCCAGCTGGATACAGTAAAAGAAAGAAATTATAGAGAGGCTGAGCGCGTACTTTTCCGCACTAAGCGAAATGCGGGCCTAAAAGCGATAGGCATTGGAGTGGGTTTTCACGTTAGTGTCTCGAAAAATAATTAATTTCTTTTTTTTCACAGAAACGCGATGATGATGTCCCAGTTTTCCTCATGCAGACGATACAAGACGTCAGAGAATACTGCAACAACAAAGCCATGCAAGCAAGGCGATCGGTGTCACCTATGCCTCAATAATATTAAGATAATAAAATAAAATTGTTACAATACTTTTGTTAACTGAATGTGATGACAGTTACTAAAACGCGAAGCAAAGCAAAAGTTGAGAAAGTACAAACGAATAGACTTAAAATGGATAATTATCCTTTTAAAAAAAAAAACGAAATCATGTAAATAAAAATTGAGTGCCTTTATTTTTTTAAATAAGTCCAAAATTTGACAACCATCACAAAAATATCCATAAAAAAACATCGTAATTTTTTACGGTTCTTTAAATATATTAGATAAGTACACTTTACAATAAGTAATTAAAAGCAGACTCACTTAAAGTTCATTCAGCAATTTTAGAAAAAAAAAGTCATTTAAAAAGAAGCATTACAAAAATCATCTCAATTTTTTATGATGTTTTCATATTATATGAATTACACTGCAAGAAGTAATATGATTGCCAACTTTACCAAAACTCAAACATTAGTCAAACACTTAAAAACATTTACGAAATTGTTGATTTTCTCGTGCAAAAACATTTAAGATAATTCTCCAAGATAAAACAAAAACCAACAACTCGAACAGCTTTTAGTGAAAAATAAATATGTACTTATCTCAATGTTCCTCTCCTTTTGCCTTGTGACCTCGAAATTGAAATAATTCGCAGTTTAAACATAAAATTTAAAAAATCTTTTTTTTCAAACTAAGATCAATTCTGCAAATAGCCGCAATAAATCGTTTTACAACGTAAAAACTAATAACAGGCATAAGCATAAAGCATAATCCGCCTTTTAATGTTCCCACTGCTGGGACTCAGGCCTCCTCTCTAGGAGAGGGAATGGGCTGTAATCCACCACGTGGGCACAGTGCGGGTTGGTGAATATCACATGAATTCGAATTTTTGGTTCTAGAACATCCTCACGATGTTTTCCTTCACCGTTTCGAAAGCAGTGGTGATGAAAAAAATTACACAAAGTAATGCTGGGATTGAACCCGCGACCTACAACTCGTAAGTCGGGGCCGTTACCACTCGGCCATCACTGCTACCAATACTAATAACAGGGTTATAAAATAATAAAAAATAATAAAATATGCTGATAAACACAAAAATAAGCTGACATTCTGTCGCTTAGTCATGACATTTGCTGTGATTAGCATAATCATACGGCAATGTTCTTACTGTTGGGATAGAGGCCTTTTCTCGGTGCAGGAAAGTGGGCCGCAATCCACTACACGTAACAAATCCAGGTTGGTGGATAATGTCTCCGAAATAGCGGTCCTATGATATATCAGTTTCATCACAATGCTTCTCATTATCGTTTTTAAAAGAGTAGTGGTAAAAGTTTCACGAAAAAAAAAAATTTGCCTGAGTTCCAACCCATAATCTACGCCACTGGTTGCTATGATTTACTGACTAAAATAACCTCAATCATAAATTGAGGTATAAATTGGCCTACAAATAAAAATAGATTTTCAAAACTGGATATAAGTTAACAATGTTAACTTTTAACAATGTTGTGTTATATAACAATAACAAATTTTATTTGGAGAACTTGAAAACAAATTGAATGGAGGAAAGCTCTGCAACAAATTTAATTCCAAATTGGGGTTTCATTTCCATTTCGTTCTAAAAAGGTGAAAATTATGTAAAAGGTTGTTCAATTTTATTGTTACGTCCGTTTTTATCCTTACAATGTGTATTTTGTGCTCTGTTTCGTGATTAAGAACGATTATTTCTGTTGCTTCTGTCATCACATGGTTTTATTTGATTTAAATTTTACATAATAATAATTGTAATAATTCGTAGAATGTCTGGTTCCTATATTACGTAACAGATTTTTACTTGACCAACCAACCGAAGATTTTTTCAATTGTTAAGAACTTCGCCACGCGAAGAAATTGCTTTGATTAATAACAGCTAGTAGAATTTAGGAACCTGACGTTTCAGGGAAAATCATAAAGCCTGAAAAATTGCCTAAAAAGTGCCTAATAAGAGTCCTAGGACTAAGCTTAACGCTAAGCTGGACTTAGCCTTAAAGTTACTCAGAGAGTCCTTGACGATTTTAAATAAGGCCGACAATAAGGCCAAAAAAACTAATTATGAATGAATGTCTGTGCTATTATATTGTACATTTGACCACAAAATATCAATGTTTTAATACCTGATAACTTCGGTAGTAAGTACAGAAATTTAATGAAATCTTCTCTTTTCCTTATCCTATCTTTCTTTTACCTATTAATTTATTTGTATCGTCAACTAAGTGCACATTGCAAGCACCTAAAGTTGTATCAAAACATAGAGAAATAAGACAATTGTATTTTTCCACGTGCAACAGTTAAGAGGGTCCTTCTCCACTGGCCTATCGTCAACGTCGAGCATGGTTTAAAAGCAAGTTGCTATATTTTACGCAATTCAATGCAATGTTTGATGAAAAGCCAATGCGAAAAAAGAGAGATAACGCCTGAAAACTCTGTTGGCATTATAAGCAGTTGTTGGCAGAATATTTCACAAAACTTGTGCTTGTTGTGTGCTTGTTTTTTTTAAACCCTTAAAAGGTTTTCAGAAAAATTATTGTCATTCAGAAATTGCTAGGCTTTTATGGATGTACTTTTTTATTTTTAATAATATGCTTACATTATGGAGGGCCAAATTTCACGTAAAATAGCAGATTTTCAGAGGTCTTTACTAGATAAGTTTTACACAAATTTATGTTTTGATTTCTATAGAAGCCTAGACAATATTCACAAGATAGCTGTGTATCCAAAATATCTAAAAAAAAATGTGTAATAACATCATAATCACGTAAGAGCGATTGTATGAAAATGTACCTCGGGTTGCCCACTCTTAATTGAACAAAAATGCTGTCACTAGTGTAACCTGAAAAAAAAAATACTTTTGTACTATAGTCCCAAACCGTCTTCATCTTTTAAACTCTGTCTGAACATTTAAGTCATTTAAATTATTAACAAACACGAACGATCGCTGTAAGGATATTTTGAGGGCGGTGAATTATCAATTAACTTTAACTCTGGGTAAAGCGAGCGGCAGTATCATACTTTACCTGATTAAAACCAACCCTAGTCCCTCTGTCGCCCTTTGTGTTCCATGACCGCGTAGACTCTTTTAAATAATCACACAACCTTAGTATAAAAGGGGCTGTATAGTATGTTGAAAATCAAATAAGGTTCTTTTGACTTTTCAGTTACGGGACTCCGAAAGTAACGGTCAAAGATAGTCATTTTCATAAGTTTCTATTAAAGACGAAGCGAAGAAATCTTAATTATTCTCTATACAAATTAAGTTTAATTAAAATGGAAGTGAGTTCTATCTTTGTAGTTCGGAAAATTAGGTTAGGTTATAGAAAAATATATGTAAAGAAGGGACCTTTTGTGTAGTTTTGCAATTCGCTTTTGTTAGCGATGTCAAAAGTCGTATTGTGTAAGCCTTTTGTTGCAAAAAAACTTCTAAAATTGTACATTTTGTTTGTACAGTTGGTGGCACTTTTACGTTGAAATAATTGATGTAAAAATGGTTTTGCTAGGTTAAAAATAAAATAATTAGGGCGTTGTTCTCGGCGATCATCCATAAATGAAATATGATAAGAGGATGTTTGCTTAGTAAAATAATCGTTTGGCGTTCTGCCAGTCCTCAAAAAGCAGCGTGTCAAATGTATGTTTATCCTTAGAATATCTTTCAAGGGATTTTCGCACATCATTAATAAAAAATGAAACTGAAGCCTTTGAAATGTCACGCGCCTAAATCCTTTTTCTACCACAGAACAATTATTCAATTCCCCACACCAAAAAATGCAGAATAAAATTGGACGAAAATATACGTACATGAATTCTGTAGAGACTAAGACTAATTAGTTGGTGTCTGAATTAGTCGAGGAATAATGTAATAATATATATATATTTGGCAATTCAGTGTCACCTTTAGTGCAAACCATTCTTTTATTTTACTGGATCGACGTTATTAAAATGTCAAAAACAGCGTTCTGTTTATTTTTTTCATTTATAAGTCTAGATAATTTGTCATTTTACAGTACCTTTTATAAAAAAAAATTCTCTGAAATTTGTGAAGTCTGAGCAAAACATTTAGAGCACTTTATATATTTTCGATTCAGTGAAATTTCAGATTATTGATAGTAAATATTATTAACTTTAATGAAAAACTAACATGTCGAAAAAGAAATAAACAAACAATTATATTTTTGATAAAAGTATTTATTTAGATAAATTATTAAAATATTTTATTTACATCTAACATGAATGTAAACAAAATTTGCCTTTTTCTAGAATCTCGGGAATAACAAAGATGTGAAAAAATGTGATTTTGATTATTTGTTTAATTTTTCAAGTAGGTAAATAGTTTATGTATCTCGAGAATTCTAATTACCAAAGAATGCTGTATAGAAATTATTATCTAAGTTTTATTTAATCTTAAGTACCTATTAAAATTGAATATAATTTATTTTTTTGTTAACAGTTGTATGTTCTTATTAAAACAGTAAACTGTTTGAGTGTTTACAAATGAAAGTGACTAACAAATTATATTTATTTAAAGACATTATGCAATAATCATTAATTTCAAATTTGTGTCATAACATTCTAGTCTATCTAGTCGATTGAAAGCTGTAAAAAATAATTAATAACTTGTGTTAATAATAAACTATAATAATTAAATGTGTTTTTTTAATCCCCATTACATTATTATTATATATCTATTGTAGTCTTGTTTCTGCACTTAGTCCCTGGCGGACCATTGTGCGTGAGCCATGGCGGCCTTCACTTCAACCAGCTCACCTCACTCCAGAAGTAGATGAGTCTTTTCAGTTTGCTCAGGGCACCTATGAATGAATTCGGTGCTCCCAAGGTTCGTGTTCTTATTTCGTTGACGGCTGTGCACTCTAGGAGCACGGGTGCGACAGTTTCCTCTGACTCTATGCATCCTCTGCATAGAGGACTATCCGTGATATTCATTGCGAAGAAGTGAGCAGTATCCAGTGATGGTCCCAGCCACCAGACGCAGGCTATCTCTGTCCAAACGCAAAAGGTTGCTGGTTAGGGTTTTGTTTAAATATGGCATGGCTTCTTCTGCCTGCCCGCAAACCGGTGCCAGGGACCACCAACTTCCCGCTTGTGCGTTAGTGTGCTCACGTAGCCAAACACGCAGCTGACCAAAGGGTACTGGCACGATGGGTTCAGGTCCGAAGACCACCATGCCAGACCCTTGCCTTGCCAGCTTATCAGTTGCGTTGTTGCCCAGTGAGCTGCTGTGTACTTTTATCCACTGCAGTGTCACAGTGTTATTGTTTGGCACTGTAACGCGTTCTCATACAAAGTAGCATTCTTGCATGAGTTTTGAGGTTGTTGAGGTTTTTCCCAGTGATTGTAGTACTGAGGCACTGTTGGAGATTATGCGGATGGATTGGAATCCTGTTTCAATTGCTTTATCATCATCATAATTTCAACCGAAAGACGTCCACTGTTGGACATAGCTAACATACCACGACTTTTTTTTTATTGGGTGGGAAAATCATCTTATGACAATTCCCGCCCTTGGGCGGAGCGGGAGATAGTGTCAGATTTTTACTGACTAAAAACCCACTCCTGTTCCTTCTTTGCCATTTTTCCAGGGTCCCGGGGATCTCTTTCACATCACCCATGGCGCCAGTAGGCTTCAACCCTGCTGGGTGGTATGGTTGCTGACATCTCCTTGAGGCGCGCGTGGAACAGTACGCGCCGTCGACGACTTGGGCGCGGTCTGGACGGTTACCGGACGATCGGACGGCGAGCCACCCATTGCTCGCCATCAACATGCCACGACTGTGGTGCAGATATTTGACGAGAGTGGGTTGGTCCCTCTGTGAGATACGAACACGAACCTTGGGAGCACCGAATTCACTGAAGGACGCCCTGAGCAAACTGAAGATACTTATCTGTGTCTGGAATGAGGTGTTCTGGTTGGAGTAAAAGCCGCCATGGGTCACGTATAATAATCCGATAAGGAATAAGTGCAGAAACCAGACCAAGATAAGTGGGTTGGTCTTGAATGTTTGTGTAGTGTCACTTGTACACTGTGTGTATGTAAGCTATTTTGAACTGACTTCCAAAACGTTTGTTTTCAGAATTTCCCCTTGATCATAGCGCGCATCTGCCTCGCTGGGCTCCTACGGTTTTGCTAACATCTCTTTGAAGTGCACGTGTAACACTACGCACCTTTGACGACTCGGGCTTGGTCGGAACGGTTACCGGACGGCCAGATGGCGAGCTACCTATGTGTACAGTGATCAACGATTGCATCACTGCTTACTATCAGGTGGGATCGCAGTCAAGCACTAGTTTAGGTAATTAAAAAAAAAACAAAACAGTATTATTATCTTTTTATCTTCGTGTGGTTTTAAAGATTTTTCCTGCTCCGAATACCTACTTACAAAAGATAGAAATTGGGTCATATTCAAAGTAAAGTTTGTCAATTTAATTACCAACCAAAACTCCAATAACCTTGGAAAACAGTGGATTAAAAATCCTTTGGCCGCTTTCAATTCAACGGACAAACTCTCTTTACTAAGATAAATAACTCCTTGTTAAATGTGAATTGGGGTTGATTTTGGTGAGTTTTCTCGTAATTTAGTCTTTGAAGGCGAACCCTCTGGTCCACAGACTAGTGTGTAATTGTGAATGGGTACTACTGTAATTTGACCGTTGAAAGACCTTATTCTGTAAACGAGGATTAAATTGTGATTTAGTTTTGCTAGCTTGAATATCCACGTCAAGGCTCTTTATCATTCTTATGATACAAAACACAAAGAACGGGACGGCCGTCACCATAAAAAAAAAAAAATGTATTTACAAACCTATACTCATTAAAATCTTAAACATAACTCACGTGTACATGGTATGTGTGTGTATAGACAAAGACTTGACGTTTTACTTTGTCTCTAATTTGGAGAGTTATGATGATGGTTTTAATATATACTTACATGTCGTTACTGCAAATATAATTTTTGTTACCATACTATCCGATACGTGAAAATGTGTCAACGTGTTTAAGAAGGTATTTTTTTTTAATATAACATAGCATAGCATAGTCGGCCTGATAATGTTCCGACTGCTGGGACTCAGGCCTCTCTCTAGGAGAGGGAATGGGCCATAATCCACCACGTGGGCCCAATGCGGTTTGGTGGATGTCACATGTCTTAAAATCTTTGGTTCTAGGACATTTCCAGTTTCTTCACGATGTTTTCCTTTACCGTTTTGAGAGCAGTGATTATGAAATAAATTACACAAAGTAATACACTTGGCTGGGTTTGAACCCACGACCTACAACTCCTAAGTTGGGACCGTTGCCGCTAGGCCAACACTGCTGTCATGCTACTACTTATATATTCTGTGGTAATACGAAGTCATCACATGGACAGCACGGTTGGCGCAGAGGTTGAGCGGTTAGCTGCTGCGTCCACCTACGATGTAGGATTAACTCCTAGAGTGGGGTAAAGACATAAAAAAAAGGTTAAAATTACATTATACTATAGCAACGTAACGCAAGTTAAATATTTGTTGTATTGTTGCATCGCCGTCATACTTATAATACTTACCACATCGGCTAATTAAGCACAAAATTTTATAATGTAAGTTGTAGATATCTTTTAGTTGTGAGGATGGCAGCAGCCACTCCTTGTTTGCTAATAATAACATATTGTGATCACAACATCATGTAGTGATAACTTCATCGTGATAAGCGATGATGATATATAGTGATGGTGAGTTTACAAGCTAATTATTATTAATATTTATAGACTAAACTGGGTTATTATTTTATATTATTAAATTAATATGTTCTCGTCAAAAATAAGGAAAGAAATACAAATGGACAAGGAACCAAAACATAATTAATATTATTTTGTATAAATTTAGGGCAAATTAACGAATATAATAAATAATTTCCCTAATAATAATTTTAGCAGTAACAATATTACAGCCTACTACGATATTCGCATTTTAACAAAATCATGTTTGGTAATGGTAAGCTTGGAGTTTTAGAAATAAAGATATCCGCAGGAAAAGCAAGATTGCCGACATAGCCCGAAGGATAGCCGAACAGATTGTCAGTGGGGCCGAAATGTTCTGGACTGGCGTCTGCACACTGGAAGACGGAGCGTCGGAAATCCTCTTAGAAATGGGTCCGATAACCTGGCGATAGTCGCGGGAATCCAATGGATGCCAGAAGCACAAGATCGTTTGTTATGGTAACACTTGGGAGAGGCCTATGACCAACAGTGGACGTCTTTCGGCTGAAATGATGATGATGATGAAAAAAATGATAGTATTAAAAACATTAAAATGATACCTACATCAATTCAATTCAATATTAAAATAGTTGATTAATCACACTAATATCTATTAAAAAGGCGAAAATTTGTGAGAGTGTGTGTGTGTGTGTTAATTCTTCACGCTTACACATCTGAACGGATTCGGATGAAACAGATTGTGTCCTGGAATAGCATATAAGATAATTTTATAGCGGGAGTACGTTCCCTTGGGACAATTTCCCTATTTCACGCGGGTGAAACTGCTGGAAGAGTCTGTACTATCTTGTATTATTCATAGCAGTTTTGACTCAATCGATCTGTAGTGTTCGTGCAGGTCTTACGAGTAAATAATGCTACGCAGTCCTTCGCACTGTAGTGTTCGTGCAGGTCTCACGAGTAAGTAATGCTACGCAGTCCTTCGCACTGTAGTGTTCGTGCAGGTCTCACGAGTGAGTAATGCTACGCAGTCCTTCGTACTGTAGTGTTCGTGCAGGTCTCACGAGCAAGTAATGCTACGCAGTCCTTCGCACTGTAGTGTTCGTGCAGGTCTCACGAGTGAGTAATGCTACGCAGTCCTTCGCACTATAGTGTTCGTACAGGTCTCACGAGTAAGTAATGCTACGCAGTCCTTCGCACTGTAGTGTTCGTGCAGGTCTCACGAGCAAGTAATGCTACGCAGTCCTTCGCACTGTAGTGTTCGTGCAGGTCTCACGAGTGAGTAATGCTACGCAGTCCTTCGCACTATAGTGTTCGTACAGGTCTCACGAGTAAGTAATGCTACGCAGTCCTTCGCACTGTAGTGTTCGTGCGGGTCTACGGTATTGTTCGAAAGAGTTACCCAGCCCTGGAAAGCATTAAATTATGATTTATTACTCAGTTAATTACAGTATTATTATCGATAGTGCCTAATTACTTTTTGTATCACTTGTATGAGGAAAATCGAACACAATAAATATTATAAATGCGCCATCAAATCAAAATTGGCTACTTATTTCCTTTTGCTTCCTAATAAATGTTGGACGTATTTGTTACAATTGTGATTCAGTGTCATTAACAGTAATTTAAATATGAGAATTATTTGGGAACTTGTTTTATTCTATACAATTGTTTCATCTTTCCTGCCATCACACATTCAAATAATAAAAATCATAGCAATTTCATTTATACTTGGCACGATTTTTGGCACGCTAGTTACCGTTTCCATTATAAAAAGTTTTCAGGAAATATCAGCGAAGCGACAACACATTCCCAGATTTCCAGCAAACAATGTAAGTTTTTACTATAGATTATAACATTAGGAGATGAGTCTTATGTTTAAATATGATGTAAGAGCCACCATTAGTGGAATACACCTTAAGTACTAGTAGTTGAGTTGTCTCTTTGAGGAGTGGCACGGTCGGGATCTTTCGAGACTTTCTGCCTGACGCAGATGCTAACCGGACACAGGGAATGCACAACATTATCCGGACATCAGTGGGCACATAATTATTGCCGTAATGGATATCGTTTGAGAGAGTGCACTAGCTTCTGACGTTTTGTAAGTGCCCATGTAGGCCTATGTGAAATAAAAAACTTTTGACTTTGACTTTTGACTTAGAGACTTTGGGAGTCAGTCGCTTAAACAGACTCAGGCCTTGGTGGCCCGCTCGCATCAGTTAGTGATTTCTATAAGCATTCTCGACGATCACACACAACACGTCATGTAGCAACGGAAAATGTTAAATTAAATATAAAAAAATAAAACCATACCTTCAACTTTCAAGCATTAGTTAATCGTAATTATTATATATCTGTGGAGGCTTGTTATTAGCAACTTAATTATATATTTTTGTTACCTATCATGTTATTAGTCTGTAAGCCTTCTTAAAATAAACAAAATAAATAAATAAATAAATGGAGTATGTAGAGCTCCTCTTGTGTGTGTGGTCGGAAACCGGAACGGTAAGGTGTCAACACATACATATCTGCAGTTGAGCTTATTTACATGTCAAAGCTAGTGTCTTAATAATCACAAAAAAAATTACAATCATGCAATAGTTTCACTGGCATGTTGGTCTAGTTGTCAGTGATCCTGACTGCTATGCCGGAGATCGTAGGTTCGATTCCCACCCAGGACAAATGTTTGTGTGATGAGCATAATCATTTGTTCTGTGCCTGTATGTAATTTATCTATAAAATTTATGTATTTAAAAATATATAAAAAGTATGTTTATCCAGTTGTCTAGCCTATGGATGGGTATATAGGGAATAACGGAAAGGTTTGTTTATTTTCGATATTTACAGACTACTTTATGAAGAACTTCTTATTTATGTATTTGGATAAATACCCAATAAATAAAACGCTCAATATTTTTTAATCTATGCGGACGCTAGCGTTTATCCTAAATGGCGCGAAATCACGCGCGAACGCCGCATTCGCTTGGGGTTTGTACTCATACCACAAGCTCTGCTTAGTTTGGGACTAGATGGCGTTGTGTGAAACTTGTGGATTAGTATTATTAGTTTTGTTTTCATGTCGAAAGCCTATCCTGAAACACATTGTAATCAAGATAATGTTTTTTTACTTCAATTTTAACGTGCAGCTGTCAGACATTTCAATATCAATTGCATTTTTCAGACCACTGAACCTACTAACCTGAACATGAACTGCAGAAATCAAAGGGATGATAAGATTCCAGTAGATGATACACCCTTCTATGAAGAAGTCGGTCCAGGTAATGAGCTACTTGTTGGATAGCCCCAAGGGCTCGCATCTGCACCGCCAAGAACTTAGTGAACGCTATTGATGTCGTTTTATGCCGTGGCCAAACTATATAAGGCTTAACCATTGAAACGAAAAGAAGAAGAAGTTCATAAGATCTTGCAATAGCAGCAGGATAGAATGCGTGAAAACATGATTCTCTCCAACCGATACCAAGCCAAGCTTTGACGATGTTAATGACGTTAGGTTAAGCATCTAAAAGGCATAGCATAAGCATAGCATAATCAGCCTTTTAATGTTCCCACTGCGGGGACTCAGGCGTCCTCTCTAGGAGAAGGAATGGGCCGTAATCCACCACGCGGGCCCAGTGCGGGTTGGTAAATGTCACATGTCTTCAAATTTTTGGCTCTAGGACATTCCGGTTTCTTCACGATGTTTTCCTTCACCGTTCTAAAAGGCAACATGATGCAATTATTGCCGCAGCGTTTCTTAGATCTATTACGTGAGCGAAATTTAGTCAGGCGAACATTAGACATTCTAGAGAAGTCTAATGACATTCCATTGGGCACGCCACAATTATGGCGGTAAGTCCCCTCTTTGAGGCGTGGTTGGAAAGACCTCACGGCGTCCTCACATTCCGCATGACGCAGGTTCTCACCGGACACGGTAAGTTCGGGAGGTTCCTGCACCGGATTCGTGCGGAAACGACGCCCGGGTGTCGCCACTGTGTGGACCGCCCGGAGGACACGCTAGAGCACACGGTGGAAGTGTGCCCTGCTTGAGCAGAGCAACGCCGTGTCCTCGTGGGGGCAATCGGCGGCGGCGATCTCTCGCGCCGGGCCTTGGTTCTGGCCATGGTCCGGAGCGAGGAGGAGTGGCAGGCGGTCGCCTCCTTCTGCGAAGTAGTAATGCAAAGGAGGCGGCCGATCGCGTGAGGCAACGGTCCTTACGCTCCAACCGCCGCCGGGATTCCGATCCCGATTTCCGGCCACCGTAGGCGCGGGCTTGCAGACGGCGAGCAATGGGTGGCTCGCCGTCTGACCGTCCGGTAACCGTCCGGACCGAGCCCAAGTCGTCGACGGCGCGTACTGTTCCACGCGCGCCTCAAGGAGATGTCAGCAAATCGTAGGGGCCCAGCAGAGTCGAAGCCTACTGGGGCCACGGGTAGTGTGAAAGCGGAACCCGGGGCCATGGGACGAAGGCAACGAAGGAACAGGAGTGGGTTTTTAGTCAGTAAGAGTCTGACACTATCTCCCGTTCCGCCCAAGAGCGGGGATGTCATAAGGATGATTTTCCCACCCAATAAAAAAAAAAGACATTCCATCGGCGGTAACGATTGTCGATGATATCACTCTGCCCTTTTCCCGTTTTATTCGGGGTCGACGCAACACGTTTTTTTCTTCCATTCTATCCTGTCACCCGTGCACGCTGTTACTAACTCCATTTTCTTTCTTATCACTCTCACATAATCCATTCATCTTTTCTTTGGTCCTCCCTCTTCCTCTCCATCCATCCACATGTATACTAATAACTCTTTTAGTAACATGCTTATCATCCCTCTTCTTTACATGGCCATACCAAGACAAACTACTCCCTTTCATCTTTTCAGTCACTGGCGCCACTTTCAAACTTCCTCTAATATACTCATTTCTCACTTTATTCATTCTCGTCACACCACTCATGCATCTCAATATTCTCATCTCCACTACATGCAATCTTTTTACCCGTTTTTTTTCACAGTACAACATTCTGATCCATACAGTATGACAAGTTTTATCACGTACTTGTAGATTTTATCCTTCGACTTGAGGGGCATCCGTGGGTCACAAGTTGCTGCAGTGAGCTGTCGCCATTTCGTTCATCCTGAGTATATCCGATTTATTACGTCTCGGTTTACCTCACCATCCACTTGCATAAGCGACCCAAGGTACCGAAAGTCGGAACAGATTGGTACAACCGTTCCGGCGAGAGCTATGGGCACAGGACTGGAGAGACAGCTGACATCGCAGAACAAATAATCTGTTTTGATCCTGCTCAATTTTAGGCCAACGCTCTTGTCTTTGCCACCACACATTCAATCTGTTTTGGACCTCTACGCCACTCTTGGTAACCAGCACAATGTCATCAGCAAACAGCATACACCAAGAATCCTCTTCCTGGATATCCGAAATCAGAGCGTCCATTATCATCAAGGGGCTAAGAGCCGACCCTTGATGTTAGTGGTCCGGTCTTGGGTATGGCAAAAATGGCATTCGTTGTACCCCGAACCAGCATAAAACTGAATTGGTTCTGTGAAATTTCACTCTCTTCTCTCAGCCGCCTTTCAATGACTTTCTCCAAGGCCTTCATAGTTTGTGACATTAGCTTTATTCCTCTATACTTGTTGCACTTAGCACATCACCCATCACATTCATCATTCATTTTTTTTTCATTGATTTTTTTTTATCATTTTTGGTGTTCAATAAAGTTTATTCTATTCTATCACCTTTTTTTTTAAAGATGGGCACCAAAAAGCTGTTGCACCAAACATCCGGAATGGTTTCTTCCCGCAAAAACTTATTGAAGAACAAAGCTAACCTTCATTTCAATCCATCCACTCGTAATAACTTCCACACTTCAACTGGTATTCCATCTGGACCAATGGCTTCACCATCTTCATATATTTATTTTGCAAAAAGATTTAAAAAAAACTTGTTCACGTCATTTTTTTCCTCTATTTAGACTAAACGAGGCCGGAGTTTCCTAGCTGACTACCCTGAGAAGAAACACCGAAACAAACTTGTTGCCAAAGTTGCAGTAAACATGTAATAGTCAAAATATATGAGAACCGTGCAGATTAGTGTCTGAAACAGTTTTGAGTGCACCTGTCCAGTCAGTGCAAGCATTTGTCAGTATTCATGTAGCACAACCCAGGACTACTAAGGAGATCAACGTACTACAGCACAACGTACAATAGCACAGACTACGAAAAACAAAGAATTATTTATAAAGGATCCAAATTATTTAATAAAATTACCTTAAGTTTTACATTCCGTACAATAGTGTTAAACCACATCCACATACGTTAGGTTTATTGAACATTCACGTTTTATTTGCAAATTTATTGCGTATTTTTTTTACCCCACTACTCAATAATGCCCATGCCATACAACAATCACTCATTATATCCCAAAAAAATTAAAAAAAAAATTCTATTAATTATTGATTTATATAATTAATTATTATATGTCAAAAACCATAAATTAGAAAAAAAAAAGACGGGTTGCACTCCGGGAGTGCCGGCAGAAGTGAAAACTTGATTATTAACGTTGAGCATGTTTGATACTTTGGAATGGTTAGGGAATAATTTTGCACCAATTGCTTTATCAGTATAAAAGTACTATCATTTATGTGGTAGAATACAATATTCATTTATTGCGCTATCGTACACAAACATGACAATTTCGATATTACACACATAAGTTTAGACTGCGGATTGTTGTGATACCGCAAGTTTAATTCATTCATTTAAAAACGAAAGTCTTAACTTCTTGCAGATTCAAGTAAAAATGTCAATTTATTTTTGTAATCCCAGTGATTACAAAAATAAATGAAGTAAATAAATGAATAAAAAGACTTAAAACATAACTTGCGAAATGTGGGTGTACTATTCGGTGCACCCCTGCCTGAGCCTTCGGGGATTACAGGATGTTATGTTATCATTGAATCCTGCCTAAAGAATTTGTAATTAAAAGTATGGAAGTAATCTGTCGCACATAAAAATGTGTGCGATACATCTTTTCACAGGCGCTTAGTAAGCACGTAAGCAGGAACGTCACATTCGATCTTACTACAGAATTAGCTGAGAATTTATCGGTTTCCTATACCAATAACACTCGTGCTTTTTAACTTACTTGTAAATACTTGTAATCAAATTATTTTTAAAGCAGATTTAAATAAACTGAACTTTATTTTACCAAACAACAAACGCCTTAGTGAAAATGTTTAGCAATTTAATACTCGGAAGGTACTTATTGCGATTGAACGATTTCCTTTTTTATTTTATTATCATGATTGTGCTTGCATCTTAAAAGCCTTCACAAGTACTTTTAATAGCTACTAGATACTAAGAAAGCTGCAAACTCAAAGACAACACTGTCTTATTGATTTTAGAATCTCTTGTCATTATGCGTCAATCAATAAAATTGCAAGGAAATACGGAATTTTAGCTACACTAACATACCTACAGGTACGTAACGTTTGTAAATAGCACGTAAATTGCCTTCGTAGTTAGCACGGTGCGAATCCCCCAAAGACCACGGTTCTATCACAATCTTAAGGACGATGAAGATAGCCAGAGGACTAGGTTTCGCGGCGCTGCGCCGGCGCGCGGCGGGTGGCAATTTATTTAATAGATTTGTCAGCTTTATCCCTAAAGCATTAGGTTCAAAGTTGATTGGAAACATTTAAAAATTTCTTTAAATGATTTTAAACCATAAAATGTTGAAGGTTAAGTTCAAAATCGAATGAGAAAATTTGACTGGTGGCCGTCTTACGCTTTTTCGATCAGGTCACGTGTCCTGACGCGAGTTTAAGATTTTATACCCATTACAGAAAAAGTGCTCAACGCCGCTAAAGAAGTTTTCACTTCAAAAATTGTGTGTGAATTAAAATAAAATATAGTTACATGCTTTAAATAAGTTTATTCAAAAATCATACTAGCCAGTTTGATTTTTGAATAAGCTATCAAAAATAAAAAGAATAAAATGTGGTCACTGACGAGTCTTTGAAAAAAAGTAATGAAAGTTATAGCGTTATAGAAATTAAAACTACATAAAATTCAGTCTTAAAGTAGTGAATATTTTTGTTTCAATTGTCAAAACATGTCAAGTGATAGTTATATAACTGTTAAGTAATTCTTATGTTTTCCTAATATATTGAGTACGAGTATATTGTCTTTTAATTGCCTCACAAAGGGTGTAAAAAGTATAGAACACGAGAATAAATCTATCTTTGTCTTGAGCGACTTGAATTCCTCACTTCACTTAGATTTCTATATTAATTCCCTCGTATGCTCGGGAGTTAATTATATAACTCCCTCACTGGTGTTCAAGATTAAAACTTAGCAAACTTCGTTTCGTTCGGAATTTAACATGGAGCCCACGGCTTAAAGACACTGCTTTATCCCCTAGTCACATCATCTACCATTACTTCATTTCATAAATTTATTTATTAAAACTTCATGCAACATAAAAGTACAAAAGCGAAATAACTGCCTTAGGCATTCTCTATTAGTGAACAAAAGGTGATATAAATATAAGTTGCGAATTTTATATAAAAAAAAAATATATACCTATCATAAGAATGAAACAATAGGTTACCTATGAAATTGCTGTTTTTTAAAACGGGTTGCTTTGAAGTGTTATATATTTAGATTGACTTGGAAATATACGTTCAAATAAATTTTATATTAAAGGTATTTTATTCTTTTTTCGAAATTAGGTATTTATTGGTTTGTTTGTGTTTTGTATTTCTGTAATATCGTTATTTATTTATTTATATATACTTTATTGCATACCAAGTTACAAATTTAAGAAATTAAATTGTAATACAATAAAAAACATACAATTGGCGGCCTTATCGCACTCGGCGAATTCTTCCAGGCAACCCAGAATGAATAGAAATTGCCTGGACACAAAATGGGGTTGCACTTGGTGCAAATATAAAATATCGTTGTATTTTTGTGGGGGGGGGGGGGAGGAGATGAACGTGGAAAAGAACAGCCGAATTCATCATTCAATGCACTTGAATCAGCTGGTATGATAGCCAAGTGACAATTATCATCATTACTACCCTGTAAAACAACTTCAATATAATCTTCTAGTACCTTGTAGCTCTTTTGCGATATCAATAGCTATCTTAAAAAAAAATGAAAAATGGGTATTTTACCTACGTATGCTGTCACTGTACTTAATTGAGTACAGTAACATTTATGTGACTCTGTTTTATTTTGGTCATAAATAGCATAACATAGCCGGCTTTATAATGTTCCCACTGTTGGGAACATTATAAAGCCGGCTATGCGGCGGTTATAACTAATCAACTGTATTGTTCCATATGTTTTACTGTGTATTTTATACCAGCGAGATGAAAAAAAAACTTGTAAACAATAATAATTTTAGAAAATCAAAAATCAAGTCACTTACCTCCTCTGTGTTTTGATAACACAACTTGAAGTGACACTTTTTTATCAAAAAGAGTTGCACTACCCGTGTAATATATAGTATACTTGAACAGTGTTATGAAATAGCTTCACGAGATCTGTAATTTACAATTAGGGATATGGCTGTACTCAAACGAGTACAGTGACCTAACCTAATGGATTAAAAACACTTCAAAAATGAATGCGTGAAAACGAATTTCGTCTAATTTCAATTAGATCTCTGATACTTGTTACTCGTGAATTTCACAACGTAGTGCTTATTTTTAAACTGAAAATTCGCAGGACATCGCTGAAAGTGGAAATATACTCATGTATGTAAATTAAAAAAATTAACGAAACGGTTCTTCTTGACTTGCACGACACAAGAGTTATGTGTTACTCTAAAATGACAGAAAGTAATTGCTTGGCACTATAAACAAAGTGGATATGAAAAAAGTTTGTGTAACTTAGAAGTTACTTGGGTACATCATATATCTAGAAGATAGTACTAGAACAATATACCAGGTTACTTTCTTGAAGATCTAGATGAAGTAATAATCTTTCTGCGATTATTACAGAAAAGGTTCCAAAAAAATATTTTGAATTAATAAATACTCTTATATTAGACACTAGCTTCTGCCAGTAGCTTCGCCCGCGTAAAAGTAAGTGTCTCCATGCAAAATTTGGACCCCAGTTTCATCCTTTCAGGGGTTGAATTTTGTGTTCGCTTACGTCATAAAAGGAAACTTTTTGCCAAATTTCACGCTGCTAGTCCCAGTAGTTTTCGGCTGTGCGTTGATATGTCAGTCAGTCAGTTTCTCGTTTTATATATTGTAGAAGAAGATATACGTAGTTTTTCTTTAATTATGTAAACAAAAAATTATATAGATACACCTTAGTATACTTTTTACCAAGGAGTGACGTCATCAGTCACCCCTCGTAAACTTTGACGCGCTTTATCTTTGTTAAAAATAATTATTATAATTCCTGTTATGATTCCGTAATGAAATAAGTGTTACGTTCGCCAATAAAGTCCGCCTTTACGACACCTTGGACCGAGTTTCGAACAAACGCTACCGTTTTCGAGGAACTGGGTGTCATGGATTGTTTGTCTACGCTGGTTCGCAGTCGTATTTTTAAATACTTTGGCCATAATTTTCGACGCGGAATTGAATCCATCGAACGCCTTGTTAGACAAGGAAAGGTGGACGTAACATGGCCGCGAGGCAGATCACCGATCCATGGACTGACCAGATCAAAACGGACCATTAGACGAGTGCGCCCGGATGACTGCCAGCAGGCAAAAGTGGCGGGAAGTCGTGCGGCGTTCCCTGACGGCTTGCGGAGAGCTACTCTCATGATAACCACGACCGTTCTGGCACGAGAGGAACGACAAAAAAAAGAAAACGCCCGCCAATCATATTTTAATCAATGTACAACTTAATTCTAATCTGCAAAATGCAAAAAACTTAAACTTTGAATTTCGCGGGCATCCCTGGCACTTTTACCGTAAATGTTTTAAATATGTAAATAGTATGAGGCCACCTATAAAAGGAGAAACTGACTAGCTGACATATCAACGCACAGCTGAAACTACTAGGACTAGGACATTTTATGACGCAGGCGAGCATTTTTCAAAATTCACGCCCTAAGACAATTAAATTGAGGGTCCAAAGTTTGTATGGAGAAAACTACTTTCGCGCGGGCGAAACCGCTGGAAGTAAGAAGCTAGTGCTCTAGTAAAGTAAAAACAAATTAAACTAAAAAAGTTTAATGGCGCTACCCCTCTAGCGAGAACATGGCGACGCACGAACCCATAGCTTTCATTTTAGTCAGGATACATCCCCTAGGCAATAATATTATCACCTTTTTTTTGTATTTGAAAATCATCGATATTTTTCTCATACTGTGTGTAGAGTGAAAATGATAGTCAGTTTTTGCGTACAGACTTTTCGTTCTAAATATTTTGGCTGCGGTGAAAAAAAAATTATCGCCAAACCATCACGATCAACAGTTTTTATAATTATTGATTCGACTAGGTATATTCATTGAATGGAACGACAGTTAATGCAAAGCTCGACCTTCCAACTCACCAAAGATTCGCTTTCATTGGCAGGTATAGATTTTAGTTAGCTAGTTTTTTTTTTTTTTTTTTTTTTCTCGATAGGTTCGCGCTTGACCGCCATCTCACCTGATGTAAAGACAAATAACTTCTTCGAACGCCCACATTGAGACTTTATTCAAACACCCACATTTTGCTCAATAGTAATGCTTTTATTGGAATTTTGTTTTAATTTTAAAACACCAAAATGCAGCTGAGAATTAAAAAACAGAACGTTCTCTAAAATATAACATCGTCTTCCAGCGAATTCCATCGTCGACCACATCATCGCTTGCCATAAGTTGGGATAGTGGTCAAACTACAAAAAAATTAAACGTGAAAAAACTGACCGTGAGATACAAAACCAAACCAAAAGTTTTCGGCCATTTCAAGAATTAATACTCACAGTAAATATGGCCCAAGTTTTAAACGCGATTCAATAGACATTATGCTTGTTTAATTAATAATGTTTGTTCTGCGGAGATGTAGGAGATGTTGCGACGACTCGGATGTTTTCCTTAATAATTGAAAAGAGAAAGCGAGGAACCGCAATCATTGGAAAGAATGGAGCGAAGCCTTTGACAAACAGAGGGAGAATACGGGATAGTTAAAATAATAATAATTTGCATTTCTGTGGAACTATCCCACCTACAATATAAATTCCTCCACATGCCAATTTCAAAAGTAAACAAACGTGAAATTATTTGCTTAACCTACCCAAAGAAGCTACTTTACTGGCACATAGTCACATTAATCAATTTATAAATTTGCGTTTGAGCTTGGACCGTATTTACTGCCGGAGATTGCATTTCCTTTTTGCTATTTCCATCCTGGCCAGTCAAAGAGGCTGTTAGTATGGTGGCCTAGAATATGTACATGTGCTACTTATTGGAAGCAGGTAGTTCAGTGTGAATGACCTTTAACTGTTTAATTCCCGAAGTTTAAGGTATTATTACGAACGTGAGTAATTAAATTCCGGTTTACTAGCAGAGAACTTTATTCACCACAAACAATAACAAATTTGTCCAATCAACAATAATGCAAATCACAATCCGTTAAGTATCGCTCAGGTCGTTAGGTAAGATCGCTTCACACACTTAGGTATCGCACTCGTTTTGCAAAAGAAAAAAAACTGACTCACTTCCGGTCGGGAGCTCGTATTTATATGCGAAGCCAGGAACATTCTAGATACCGACGTTTCCAGAAAATTATCGTCGAATCGCGGGGTTATACCTAAATTATTTTTATTACAATCATGTACCTCCATCATTTCACGCGAATTTAGACTCTATTGTTAATACCGGAAGGTACGAATTCCCTTATTTACGTATCTACCTACTAAACCCTAATTAATAATAATAGTAGCAGGTACTTTATGTCGGACTTTTCTAGAACTCGCCAGGCCTGGGTACGTACTTCCTTTCTAGAAGTTTCGTATAACAATGCGTTTTAATTATTTGATCCTACTCTTGATTTCATCGAAGATATGGCGTGTTCAAGTTTCACGGCGTAACAGTATTATACCTACACTGTTTAAGAATGATAATAAAATATTGTAAAGTGGGGAAATTGTTTATTTACAGAAGATATCTGGAAGGAGGCCAAAGTTTATTCAGGACCTCTATAAGGAAATTTGGACATCTTAAAGTTCATTTGCTTATTTCAGTGACACCTGGACACTCAAGATGCATGTACGTGATCTTTTCCTCTGACTCCATGCGTGTTATGATACCCGTTGTGTGTATTGTGTTTATTTAGTAATTGTGAGATCTCTTACTTGGGCTCGTGGTTCTTTTTATTATTTTTTAACCCAAAGGTTTACTGCTAGAGAATGCGTTGTTACATTAAGTCCGCCTATGTACCACTACTGTTCATGAAGTTTAAATAAATAATGAGTTGCGAGCAAAACTTAGGTTAAGGGCCTGTCCGAATAGCGATATTTCACCACGAGGTTTTTATTCTTGCGTATTAAATTCCGCGATCGGAATTGCACTAGTACGCACTGCGAATAAAATTTTATACGATTTTTGTCAATTCAATGCTTTTCCCGGCTGAGACGCACACGAGACAATCGAACAAAAATTGTACATAGTGCTGCCGGTGCGGGACTGAACAAAACGCGCGAATCTTACATTGCTGGCATAGCTATAACTACTCTATATTGCACAAAACATTCGCGCGGATTTATATCCGCACCGCATCGCGTCAAATCTGCATGAAATCAGAGTTTCTTTTACCGCACGATTTTTTATCGCCTGTGTGGATACTTCTCCAAAAAAAACCCCGCAGTGAAATATCGCTGTGTGGACAGCGGAGAGGCCCTGAGGCAGTTATTAATCAATATTGATAAACCACAGTTAATGGTCATAGTACTATTAAGCTTATGCAGTCTTCTAATTCACAGTAAATTATTGTTAAGTCTAATTTCATTACAGAAAAAGGAACATTAAGTTTGTAGAAAGCTGTTACCAACTTGCAGAATTTGTAATTGGCTTTTGTTAAATATATAAGAAACAGATTTAAAAAACTTCAAAAGTCGGTGTTTCTATCTCTAGTTTTGTCTCTTCGTTATTTAAGACTGAATTCCGAAATTAAAGTTATTTTGCATTTTCAGTGTTTTTTTTACATTGAAGTCGGTTGTATTTTTTTTTGTTGTCTTCTGGTCACGCGAAGAGTTCGTTGTACCAGCTTTTTGCTGATATCCCGAACAACTCGATGAGCGCTCGGACCCCATGGCTCCAGTGTTTCAATCCCGAACGGCTCAAATATATAACTTCCGATGAGGTTATTATATTTACGTTATTTTAGGTTTTCTGCACCTGCAGCAGCCGCTCCAGCATAGCCCACCGTGCTCAGAAGATGGGATGGCACAAGGGTGTCGACACATGTTGAATCCCACACCAAAGGCCTACTACATTATAATCATCCCTGTCTGGTCTCTTCCCATCGTCACGTGCCAAGCCATTGGGTTCTAAAACAGCCGGCACCCCGCGGTGACAAGAGCTCGGCGGATGATGTCATTAATACTGGCATGTCGTGCTATCCGACCAGTGCTTCTACTTTATGATAGGCCATGGTGTCCGAGGCGGTCGACTGCTTCGCCGCACTGACATCGATGTAGAGCTAAACTAGGAGCATGTAGCGATCTGGAAGGTGGTGTCATTCAGCATAGTACCTAAGTTATGTGACTGTAGAGCCTGTTTTTTTTTTTTTTTCCAGAGGCCTGAATCCCATCCACCCACAGCCAGTAGGCGGGCGCGCTTAGCAGTATTGCAGTATTGGTAGACTTATTAATAAGATTGTTCCGTACCAACCTGCAGAGCGGCTTATCCTACTGTCTCTGGGAAGATGAATTCTCGGGCAACGCCTAGAGATGTGTTTGTTACCATAAAATGGAAGAGCGAAGAAAATATATAAAATTTGGAGCAAAACAGCAATATTTAATGAGGATGAAAGCCGAATGTAAGTTAGTTTTTGAAAGTCTATCCGTAATATCGTTGAAACGTTTAATTTCATCGTCAAAGAATAAAGAAAAACTGTCTTCCAAAATTGGAGAACCTGGGAGGCGCAGTGAAAATTTCTCTAAAATTTTGAACTCTGGGGCTATTGCATTGAATTTCTGTAGTGTCGATTGTCTGTCAGTATAGTCAGATACAAAAATTTCACATTCAGAATGATTGAGGTCAAGGTCGATGGATTGAAACAGAAATTGGGAATCATTTAAAACAGTATTTACGTCCCAGGGTTCCATTATTTAAATACCACACGTTCAATTTTGAATTTAATTGTTGAATGATAGGATGAATAGCCAAACTGAAAATGACTGACCCGAGAGGGTCACCTTGTTGGCATCCAACTGCAGATTCCAAAAGGTACTTACCTACCAATGTTCAATATAAGTGATTGATAAACCCAAGACGCACGTATATAATTATCGCAAAACCGTTATATAACGTTTTATATTGTAATTTAAAGTAGCTTTTCGGTAGGCCGCAGGGGAAACATTGATGCCAGGACTAGGAACATTTTTAGGGTTCCGTACCTCAAAAGGAAAAAAAGGAATTATAGGATCACTTTATTATCCGTCTGTCTATCTGTCTGTCTGTCAAGACTCTTTATCTCGAAAACCCATGGAGGTATCAAGTTTTTCAAAACCATATACTCAAGTCTGCGATCCTTCGTAGCTGTGAAATAATCAAACTTCTAAGTTAATGAGAAAAAGATACGGCCGTTTATGTCGCAAAAGACGTGTATTTCGACACGCTCCAACGGAATCAAAATTCATAGAGTACTTCCCATTGATCTAGAATCCTGAAATTTAGCAAGAAGCAAGGTCTCATAGCACAAGTATAGGAAAAAATCGGAAAACTCTAAATTTGTAGTTACGTCACAAAAAAAAGTTTGTTGCGATTCGGAAAAATCTTTGTAACTCGTTTCAGAAATTGAACTGTTTTCATATGTAGGTTTGTATGAAACCCTCAGTGTTTTGTGCCTGGTTTTTTTTTATTACCAAATCACTCTGTGATGATAAATTGAAGGGCACAGGCAAAGAAAAGGGAATGTCCACTCAAACTCATTTTGAGAAAAACGCATTTAAAGTTCAGAAGTATAATTATTTTTAATAAGATCTAAGTTTCCAATATCATAATTTTAACGAAGTTTGTTGAGTTTTTGTGCAAACCAGTAGTTAAGAATGAAATTACATTACGTATCAATATAAAATACAAATATACAGTTATTTATTTACAATTTATTAAAACTTCATGCGACACAAAGGTACAAAGGCGGACTTAATGCCTTAGGCATTCTCTACCAGTCAACAAAGAGTAGTGAAGAGAAAACATGGTATGTGCATGAAAAAATATTAATAAGAAAATTCTTTACCCGTACCCTTTAATTTTTTGTCTTTTGCTCGCTTTCTTGATGATTCTACCTAATGTCAGTTATTTTTAGTAAATAGGATCTCAAAAAAAAGTAAGTTAGTAAACAGTAGAGATTTACTTTTGTTTTAGTACTGTGATATCGAAAGGAGATCGCATGAGTTAGGTTAACGAACTGGCATGTAAAATATACTTTTAAGGATTTTGTTGTTCTAGAATAGGTTTAAAAATTGAGTAGAACAAAGAAATGTCTAGTTTTTTGAGTTCGGACATAACCATTGTAACAAGATGTTCTAATATTGAATTCTTGAAGAAAAATACAAAGTTTTATACAATATCAGGCATTTCATTGAAATAAAAGTCCCGGACCTCGAAGGAAACCGTCGCAAAGTGTGGCAGTGCTTACAAAATACGACCATAAAAGAGTAGCAGAGCAATCAGGCTGTCATTGACAATGATAGCCTGACTGCTGATAGGATAAAAAAGAAGAAAAAAATGTGTCGCGCCGACCTCAAACAATATCGGACAAGGACAGAAGATGATGACAAACATTTTCGAAAACAGCGTTTAGAGGTGAGAGCAATTTCAAAATAAGAGCTAAAGTGAGTCTCAAATAGGTAGGTAAATGTAATAAATCGAGACTTGTTCTAAGCAAAACGAACAGGGTAACGCACAAACATTATTTTGTTACGGTCAAATAAGGGCTGATTGTGTCTGACCTTCACATTCCTTAGGGACCCCAGATTTATCTACGTACCGTCCTAATATTATACCTGACCCTTGGTCACCCCGAACTCCACCCTCGGGAGGAGTTGCCGAAATTCTTACCCTAAACTACGGTCCATTATCGAAATATCTTAGTCTCAGTAGAATTCCTTTAACGTTATTAATGCGTTAATAATTATTATACCGTTATTTTAATGAAAATAAGTCTATTTTTAATACATAATAATTAAAATGACGACTTGAAAAGCGGGTTGTGGGCAGACTATTGAATGATTGAATGTGTTTTAGTGCTAAACAGCGCAAAATGTGTTACAAAAATTCAGTTTTTTTTTTTCAGAAATTTATATCGTATATTTGTACCTGATTCGAACATTCAAAATAAAAACGAACCAATTAGCAATACGGAGTTTATTTTCTCAAATACTTATTTAAATATTATACAATTTTCGACATCATTATGATATAATCGAGCTTATAAACTTATATACATTAAAGATATAACAATTTAGTACAACAATGATATATTACAAGTAATTGCCGATTTTGTGAAAATATCGAACAATTAAAACTCTTAAGTTAGCTTATTTACAAAATTTACAGTTTTCTTAATTAGATATAGATAGTTTTAGTACAAAATAGATTTAGGTACACAAATGAGCAATAATTACCATCCTTGTCTTTTAAACAATAATATTTAGCTTTTTATAGGTGAGCGATGAGTGAAATACTGTGAAGCTAAATTAATGAGTAGCGGACTCTTTTCAGGTGTACACACACACATTGCTCACCCACTTTCCTCGCACACATATCACTAGCTTTAGAAATGTGTGTGTCCAAATCTGTTAGCTTTATTCTGCCAGAGCTGCGCTAGGATTGGCTAGAGAATAAAATCATTGATAGATTTTATTCTCGCACACCGGTTTGCTGCCTAACAGATCTTTGATGGAGAAGCACCCTAAAAATGTGATCAAAACAAAATAAACAATGTGATTTAACATACAGAACAAATACGCCTCGCAACTTGCTAGCGCAAAGATTCTATACTCTGTAACATTGAATAACAAATGAAATCCATTCATCAGGCTCTCTGAAAACGAGGGTTCCAGTTCCACATACGTAAAATACCGACCTACTTAACGCACTCTAAAGAGTTTTCCAAGTATTTCCCATCACGATGGACGAAAAAATACAAGTAAAGGGAAAAAAATCTGGGTCCATTTTGTCAGCATTATTGTGCATTAGAGTCGTGGAAATGAGGTCAGTGTGACAGAGTCATAAGTAGAATCTTGCAAAGATAATTTGAGAAAGACTTAGTCAGCTTAGACGGTATTTTTGTGTTTATAAACTCTTCACGAAAAACATGTCATTCATGTCTAAATAAATCACTACATTGTAAAATTACTTCTACATTTTTGAAGATTTTGACAATCCCATTTATATTGCGCCCGACACATTCATTTTTTTTTTTAAATTAGTAGAGCTTCCTGTTTCTTGCATTGTATGAACAGATACAAACTAATTTACTACTGCCCAGGATGTTTTTACCCAATTCTGGTTACTAAATAAAATACATAAGATTAAATATCAACAGGTGTTACAAGGAAAACAGTTTCACAAAGGAAATGACGTTAAATTTTCATTTGCGAGAAATGTATGTTTCTGTTAATCAGACCAGCATGGAGGATTGGTTTCAGAAATTTTATTTCATTTCTCCAAATGGAGGTAATGAAGTCACGTGTATGTCCATGAACTAGGAAATAATGCCACTTTAGCATGTTGTTATAAAAATGAAATCCAAAAAAAACGTATTTTTATAATTTAGTAGATGTTTACTCAATACTACAATTCTTTATTGCATTCCACAATACAGGTTTAGGTAAAGGAGAAGGCTGAATGGGCATAAGCGAGAGAGCGACCCTCACGCCTCAGCCGCCGAGATTCCGATACCGGTTTTCGGCCACCGCAGGCGCGAGCTGCGAGAAATGGGTAGCGGTAAAAAAAAGTCTCGTCAGCAAACTGTAGGGGCCCAGCAGGGTCGAAGCCTACTGGGGCCAAGGGTCTGCTTCGGAAAGGAAGACTCGGCCCTGGTATGAAAGGCAACAAAGGAACAAGAGTAGGTTTTTAGTCAATAAAAGTCTGACACAGCCTCCTGCTCCACCCAAGAGCGCGGGATGTCATTGGACGATGTTCCCCCATATAAAAAAAGCTTAGCTGGTAAATATTTAAGTATTGTTTAGATCTTAATAAATTCAAAATATTGTTTAAAATAATATTAAAAGCCTTTATGTATTTACACTGAACAACGTAAATAAAAATATAACTAAACACAAACACTTCCAAAAACTCGTCAACATAAATGTTTACAAAAACCAAGTATTATATATTATTTGAAGCCAATACAAATAATAGTTTATTTTGATAAAACCAATTTTTTTCTCATTTATTTTTTAGTTTATGAGAATAAAAGTTATTGAAACGTGAACCAATATTATAAAAGAGATGTTTGTTTTTAAATACCTTTGTTTCTTATTTTAAACAAACCAATGATTCCATGAAAACAAGTTTTCATAATAATTCTTTAGCAGAAATCCGAGTTTCAGAAACTAAAATGTAAGAGAGCTTTGGGCTTCATTTTTGAAACATTTTTCCTTTCATCTTTTTAGCATCAATGAACAAGCTACAAGACTTTGTTCTTATCAGTTCATTGGCTTAAATTCTGAAACGTTCTTTTAAAAATATGCAGAACGTGTCTGTCACAATATATCATATATTAAGTATAAAAAGTTTAGCAAACACAAATTTTGGACAGAATTTCAAGTTTACTTAAATAATTTATGAAAAATATACTCTATGTCATTGAGTATTTTTTTTTTTTTTTCTAAAATTCTTAAACCACATTTTTATCAAATTGGTACTTTCTGTTAACGTCTCTTAATGTGCGCTGCCGTAAAAAAAAATATATACTGATCACAATTACAAATCATAAATATTTTTATCAGATGACTCAAACCAGTCAAAACAAGTTTGTCCTTTTTCAAAGTCTTATCAAATTGCCTTAATAACATTTTAAAACTAATCAGTTTCCACTCTCATAGTTGTTTGTACAGTATTCATTCTTTAAAAAATATTTTTTCACAACCTTTTTTTTTATTTATTTTATAATTTACCACCACTTAATAACATTATTCAACCATAGTAACAAAAATAGATTTTCACTTTCATTTTAAATTTTAAACTTCACAATAATTTTTAATTTAAAATTCACTTTAATTTTTTATCAATTTTAAAATCACTTTTATTTTAAATTTTAAAATCACTTTTATTTTCAATTTTAAAATTCACTTTCCTGGATAAAATTTCCAGGGTTGGCTGAACGCTACCTAAAATTTCTCTTAGGACTGTGCAGGACGAATATTTCGCAGCTGTGAGAGGCCTTGACAGTCCTCTCGTCTATGGAATGTTCAGCCCAGTGAGGGATGGGGTCTGAATTTACGCTTGGTCTGACAGTTGATATCTCCTCGAAGCGAACTTTATGGCGACGGACGCAGGTGAGACGGATCTGTGGACAAAAAGAGAACATTTTGAAAACTTTTAAATATATTTTAAACACCACGATGTTTAATTTGTTTCAGGTAAAAAGTTCATCACATGGGACTCAAACATAACTGTATAGCGACATCTATGGCACCACATAAGTACTAAAAACTACGAAATCCTGCTTCGCGCAATTAGAGTTCTCCGCGTGATTTCATAATTTATGATCATAATTTTACCGAGAAGTTGCCCGAATCAGACAACAATCGTCTGGTCGGAGGATCCTCCCTTTGCAACGGAGGTATGTGGATCTTTGGTGTACTACAAGTATACATTTTTAACCCTTCGGAGAATTGGGCACGCCACAATTATGACCGTAAGCCCCCTCTTTGAGGAGTGGTTGCAAAGACCTCACGGCATCCTCACCTTCGGCATGACGCAGGTTCTCACCGAACACGGAAAGTTCGAGAAGTTCCTGCACCGGATTAGTGCGAAAGCGACGCCCGGGTGTCGCCACGGTATTGACCGCCCGGAGCACATGGTGGAGCACACGGTGGAGTTGTGCCCCGCTTGGGCAGAGCAACGCCGTGTCTTTGTGGGGGCGATCGGCGGTGGCGATCTCTCGCGCCGGGCCTTAGTACAGGCCATGGTTCGGAGCGAGGAGTGGTAGGCGGTCACCTCCTTCTGCGAAGCAGTAATGCTAGCAAAGGAGGCGGCCGATCGCGTGAGGCGTCGGTCCTCACGCTCCATCCACCGCCGGGATTCCGATCCCGATTTCCGGCAACCGTAGTCAAGAGCTTGGAGACGGCGAGCAATGGGTAGCGCGCCGTCCGATAGTCTGGCAACCGTCCGGCCCGAGCCCAAGTCCACAGTTCCACGCGCGTCTCAGGTAGATGTCAGCAAATCGTATGTGCCAGCAGGGTCGAAGCCTACTGGGGCCATGGGTAGTGTGAAAACGAAACCCAGGGCCCTGGGGCGAAGGCAAAGAATGAACAGGAGTAGGTTTTTAGTCAGTAAAAGTCTGACATTATCTCCCACTCCGAGAGCGGAATTTGTCATTAGATGATTTTTCCAACTAAAAAAAAACCATTCAGAGAATAAATACAGGCTACTTTGTTATATTTTACATAGAAAACACGAAGGGCTCAGAGTTCCGTCGAAAACCACGAAGCTCCAGACGTACCTTCTTAGAACAACCACCGTGTGGTTTTAGATAATAGGAGTCCGCCATTATACCCTTTGCAGAAGGTTTATTAATTAAAACGTTAAAGCTTCTTCAGAGGTACGCATCGCAATAATGAGAGAAAATATTACAATACGAATATTTTGGTACTTAAAACAATTTGTAGGCAAAATGGTTATTTTCTTAAAGAATGTATGCCATGTGAAATGAGATGTGATGAATCTCTAAAGGACCGGTGTCCCGATGCTGCGTAAGCGAGTGTGCGTTACCCACAAATACTCAGAATATCGTCAGATTGACTGTAAGACGTTCTAATTAAATTACCCTTTAGTAAACATAATACGTAACTTTTAAAACGCAGTGCCTACACTTAATTGTCTAAGCTTGTCCGTCAGCTTAGTCTTTGTTCCTGTAGTTCTTGATGTTGACAAACACACAGGTGGGGACGAAGGACCAGCCAACCACCAGTGCACTGATTAGGAAAAATATCTCGCCTTAAGATATCTTGTTCCTAGCGGGAGTAGCGGTCACGCTCATGTTGTTATGCTGAGCCACATTTTTGGAAAAGCTTCCTGGCAGCAGATATTTTGATTTTTACTGATGATTTAGCTCGGAAAAATGTCACCAAAAATATTCACGACAGAACTTCGAAAAATCAACTTCCTCTAATGCGAGAATAAACAAATAAATAAATTTAATAAATATTGCCCTTAAAATTTTGAAAATTATACCTCTTTAACTTCTGATAGTAAATGAGAAGTTCAAAATATCAGTTGGCAGGAAAATTGTTAACTTCCCAAGTCAAAAGTAACTAAAGTGAAAAAATTTAAAACAAAGAGAGAGAAACAGTTTATTTGCGAGACTATGCAATAAATGAAGCAATCTTAATACTAGTTTATAATTAAAACTCTTCTATACACCACCCCTTTCAAAAAAGTTAAGGAAAACATTGTGAGGAAACCGGCATATCGTAGAACAAAAAAATATTATGCTTATGCTTACACCGATACCAACGTCAAAGGTCATACTGGGTATTCATATTCCTTATTCTTATTTTTGTGTTCCATATTTAGATTTTTAATAACATTTTCTGAGAAATTTGTGCAAGCTAATAAAAGCGTTTACATTTTACGAAGAATATACACAGCAGTATCAACTTACATCAATAGTACTACTTTGGTACGCGGAAACATATTCAATACCTTAAGAGACCTTAGTATTGACAACAATTTGACTTGGAGATCCCAGACAGACGAAATATGTAAAAAACTTAATAAAAATGCCTATAATAATAATATAATTTATTTCGACCAAAAAATTTTCTCACACACAGAACATATAAAAACAATGCACCCACAACATATGAAAGCAAAACACACATAACATTTGGTACACACACATAATATACACACACTTCATACTTACAAACTTCGATTGCTCAGTACATGTATCATACAGCAATGGTTCAAGCTATCAAAAATGGTGAGCCTAGAATCGGTAGTAACAGCCTATCACGGCTATGTTGCATCTACTCTCAGATATGGGGTAATATATTGTGGTAATTCAGTAGATAGAGAACTCGTATTCAGAGCCCAAAAAAGATGTATCAGAGCTATGTGTGGCCTTAAAAGAACAGAAAGTTGCCAACCGTTCTTTATACGTCTAAAAATTCTTACTTTGCCATCGTTATACATATAAGAAACTAATGTGTTTGGCAAATCTAACATTTCATTATAAAAAAACAGCTATTAAAAGCTACTAGCGAAAATTACGCGATAAAAATAAGTCAGAAGTTGAAGTGACGTATGAAAAGACTGCACTAATGAATAAGAGTATCTTCTGTATGGCCCAAAAAATTTGCGATCATCGTATCAATAAATAGCAAAAGAATAGAACTGGCCAGCGCCATCAGAATACGACCGTCCGGTGCCAAAGTTCGGAAGAACCTGAAATATCGGCAGAGTTTAACCGACTTAACAGTCGGTAGTGTGCGCGCATGGTAAGAGCGCCGTACTAATTAGCAGTCGGCCGATAGTTGGCCGACGGTTTAGTTTGAAGCTTGCTTATAGGCAATCGTGCAGCCTATCAAACTTTTTGGTTGGCCGATAGTGAATCGTCGAGTTGTGCGCACTTCCATACAGCTTCATTCTAATTAAGCAACAAACCAAATTATCGACCGATCGAAAGTCTGCAGTTTGCGGGTCTCTCACGAAAATAACTACCTTTATTCAATTCCCAAATATTTAGAAGAAGGTAGAATAACTACGAGTATTATTGGTGATTGTTTTTAGAACCTTATATATATTATATAATACTGCTAAGTAGAGACCTGATGTTATGATGATAGAAAGCAGATAAGTTTTATTCAGTAAAAGTCTGACTTTCCCTTTCGCTAGAAGGGGCCATAGTGTTAACATCATCATCATCATCATCATTTCAGCCGAAAGACGTCCACTGCTGGACATAGGCCTCCCCCAAGTGCCGCCACAATGAACGGTCCTATGCGTCTCGCATCCATCGTACTCCCGCAACCGTTACCAGGTCATCGGTCCACCTTGTAGGAGGCCTTCCAACGCTACGTCTTCCAGTACGTGGTCGCCATTCCAGAACCTTTCGGCCCATACGGCCATCCGTTCTGCGAGCAATGTGCCCTGCCCATTGCCACTTAAGTTTGGCGATTCTTCGTGCTATGTCGGTGACCTTGGTTCTCCTGCGGATATCCTCATTCCTGATTCGATCACGCAAGGAAACTCCGAGCATAGCCCTTAGCCCATAGTGTTAACATAGTTCCTGGTAACCAGTCCTCATAAGACTCCAAAAACCATAGCCCTATTATTACCTTGATGTTGTCCTTGGGTGCACTAGCATAGCACGTACAGAAATAATCGTCGGTTAGTACCACGTTCCATTAAAAATGTCTAAAGGACCTCTGCTAGTTGGTCTCGGTTCCTCTTGCGCCTTCCGAAGGTCCAGGACCCCAAGGTTTTGAGATATACAGACCAATAATTTTGTATCATGAAAATATACTTGCAATTAAATATAAACCTTTAGATTCCAAGCCACACTAGAATTTTTTGTATCGCGGTTGTGGGGCCTAATCTCATTAAGTTAAAAAAAAAGAAGCATAAAAGTGAAAACTAAAAAAAAATTTAGCAGATAAAATGATTAGAATGTGGTTTAGTTATACGTATTTGCCTTGCTTTATAACAAAAGAAAAGTCACGTTCCAAGCTTTATTAATTCAAAACTAACTTTTACCCGCAAGTTCGTTTGCGTTAAACTCATAGAACTGCTCAAATGCCATTACCACTTCCTGTATAAACTAATCATCCTGTATTTGCGATTAATTTCAAAAGAATTCGGACACACAATCAGATACAGTCAGATAAAAAAGTCTTAACGGGCACAGTACAAAGAAAATTACCCGAAGTTGCCGCTTGAAATTCAGCCTAAAATAGTTTTGGTAACACTTTTTTCCCCATATACTATGTTTTAAAACTTTTTATCTGGCTGTACTAAATAGTGTGTATCTGAATCGTCAGTGAAAAAAATATTAAAATAAAAATGTATCAATTCGGACAATGTGTCCAAATCGTCAGTAAGTCGAATATGCAAAACTATTTACTATACTTTTATTTTAGAAATATCTTTTTTTTTTCTATATTGGTAATGTACGAACAATACCAATATAGAAAAAAAATAATGTTAACTGTAGCTGAAGATTGAACTCGTAGAAAAACGGTGGAGAATATAGATTTTATATTACAAACTTATGTCGTAATAATTTATAGCCTACATGTTCACCAGACCTATAAAGATTTTTTACGCTAAATTTAAACAGAATTGCTTCAGTAGGTTTTGCATCGATTGAAAACATCGTATTGCTCCATATATTTACTATTTTATGGCATATACATGTAGTGTAACCTTACAAAGTCCCACCACGCCTGTCTGTTTCTATGTTACTATAAATGCGATAAACTCTAAAACTTTTGTAAGGATTTTCGTGCAGTTTTCACCAATAAACAGAGTGATTCATGATTAACCTTTTGAGTAGCGTAATTAGAGACACAATAGAAAGAAAAAGACTGAGCGAACGCCGAACTTTATAGTAGAGAAAAACAACTGAGAATTTCAATGATTTTTAACGTCCGTATATATCTATATAAATAAAAATCAATACCACTTTTCATTGTAATTTTATAACTCAAGAACGGGCTCATCTATGCAAACCAAATATTTAGGCTTTGTTTAGACTATTCAGTAGATGGTTTATGTGAAGTTTGCACAAAATCGGTCGAGCGGTTCTTCACTTATCACATTATTAGGCAGTACGAAGTTCGCCGAGTCAGCTAGTATATATTATATATATAAAGAAATAAACGTTTATTTTAGAAGAAAAAACTTTAATGTCGAACTAATAAGTCCAAAAGCAGTTAATTGCGGTTTAACCGTTCCTCTCAAACCGTTTCCTAATTGGTTTTTCCCGCTCGAAAATGCTTTCACGTCCTATAAATTTCGACATCCGGAATCTTTTAATGCTTCTAATTCCGTCGAAAAAAGTATTTTCTTTTTTTTTATTTCTTCTGCACTAATGAGCAACGGATCGTTGCAAGATAAGGAAAAAGGGAATCCTAACCTATCACGTATTCGTATATGTGGAAGTCCTTGTAGTAAAAATAAAAAGTGTTTTTTAAACCAACGATCACAATAAAACTGTGTTCAGTTTAGATCACATCAAAGTGGCAACATCTTCTAAATGGATTTGAACGTTCCAATAGCTGGAACACAGCCTTCTCTCCTCTGTGGGAAGTTATATTCCACGACGCGACCCCTTAACGCGAAAACCAGCAAAATTCTATAAACTATCACTTAGCAAAACGAAAACTTATATAGGAGAATTTAAATTGGCTACTTAAGGGTGTCGAATTCTTTGGCTGTCAGATTTTTTTCTTAAATAAGAATTAGATGGAATACAGACTTCTTTCAGCAACGAATCTTAACCTTAACACATTTTTTGTAAATAAATGAGAGATGACTGTCTACTAAAATTCTAATGAAATTCATAAGCATATTAAAATAAATAAATAAATTTTAATAATAAATAAATAAATCTTTAATAGTGAGGTTTTGTATCACCTTGGAAGATAATAAGGTCATCTACAAGGTTGTGTTAATGTAACACCTAAGTTCCTTCCGAAGAACCACTAACTCCCAAAATACAAAGTTTGACTTAGTTTGGGAGTTAGTAGATCATTTACTGTGTGCTACTGTACAACCAACCAGCAAATTGTATGTTTATGTGTATACTGATTAAGATTGTACTTTTGGAGCGAAATAAATTATTATTTTTCTCAGCTAATAAGCTGGTATCAACTACATTTACGGGCCAAAACCAAATGCAGCGTATATAGTGTTTTCATAATGGGGGTGTAGTTTCGTCCTCCAACTGCATGAATTTTCTAACTATTCTGCATGTGTTTAATATGGCAACTTTGTGTAGGTTTATGTAAACATAGCATAGCACAGTCGGCCTTATAATGTTCCCACTGTTGGGACTCAGGACTCCTCTCTAAGAGAGGGAGAGAACCATAATTTACCATCAAGGTTCAGTACGGATTGGCGTATGTCGAATCTTTGAATTTTTTGTTTCAAGGACTTGTCGGTTTGCTCATAATGTTTTTAGTCATCGTTTTTGAAAGAAGTCGATGGTGATGAAATAAATTGGACAAAGTAAAGCTCCTTAGTTTGAACATATGACGTATAAGTCGTAAGTCGAAGACATTTTCACAAGGTCACTACTGCTCCGAGGTATGCCTCTGACACTTTAGGGAATACAGGCGTTATTACGTAAGGCTCCGAACGAAAATTACCAACTCAATTTCAGTAGCTAGTGAGCCCAAACCGTTTAATTCCGAGAATTGACTTAAAAGAGAAATCTTAACAGAATAATCGTGTAGAAGGCGATTAGTTCCGATTCTCTTAGAATTAGGTTTAAATTTAAGCTAGCCTAGAGAATGGCGAATTAGTAGTAACCACAGGACGGTAGCCTAAAATTCACCTAAAACGTCCTCGAGCGCTTGTAAATGAGTACGCCCTACATTTGTCAAGTAATCTCTACGAAACGAGCTGGCAAAATAGCCAGGTCGTTTCGTAGAGATTACTAGTATCCTGGAAATCTGTAATACTTGAGTTATGGAACGTAGGGTTTTTTTTATTGGGTGGGAAAATCATTTTATGAAAAATCCCGCTCTAGGGCGGAGCGCGAGATAGTGTCAGACTTTTACTGACTAAAAACCCACTCCTGTTCCTTCGTTGCCTTCGTCCCAGGACCCCTGGTTTCGTTGTCACACTACCCATGGCCCTAGTAGGCTTCGACCCTGCTAGGCCCCTACGATTTGCTGACATATCCCTGAGGCACGCGTGGAACAATTCAGTCGACTTGGGCTCGGTCCTTTTTTTGCTCGCCGTCCACAAGCCCACGCCTACAGTGGCCGGAAATCGGGATCAGTATCCCGGCGTCGATGGAACGTAGGGTGGTGTTTCAACTTCTGACGTCATCAATTCGCTTAACACTGCGCATATATATACTGCGCTCCACTGCCCATTAACAAATCTTGAGTTTGCACATTTGTTGGTCAGTACCAACTTTGTGCACACACGTAATAAATTATATTTATAGTCCTAACTTAAAGTAGGTTAGGACTATAATTATAATTTATTACGTGTTTGTAAATATTTTAACTGTATGACCGCGTTCCCACTTTATTGTGACGACAGATAATCGTGCAATTTTCAGTACTGTGGTTTATATACTTAAATGGATTTAAATATATAAATTTATATAAATATATAGATTATGGAGGTGTTCACATATAGGATGACATGATTAACTGTCGTCTACGACTTCTATTACGGTGATTACAGATTGTCATGACGGTGGGACCGGCTAGCAGTCCTAAAATGATAAAAATGTGTCACAACTAAACCGTGACGGTCTAGTGTCGTTGTTACGACTATCTCACGTGGCCACGACGAACAGTTGTTATTATGGGAACAGCTAAGGACGATAGTCGTCCGACGATTAATTAATCGTTACGACATAGTAGGAACGCGGCTTTAATATTAGTTGACATGTTAGTTGTTAATTTTTAATCATTTTGAATTTGTAATAATTTTGAATTTGTATAATTATTAGTTATTGTTAATTTATATAACTTTTAATTATAATTATTTTTAATATAGTAACTTTTTAAGAATTTGCATGCCGTAAGGTAGAATGTAGCGAAACCCTCACCTACATTCAGTGAAAAAAGGATCGGGAATGGATGATTTGTTTATGGTTCCAAATTCAATTTTTTGTTTTTTTTTGTACTTGTTAGATTGGCACAACTGTCTTCCATTTTGGCGCGGAGTTTGAGTTGCATCTGTTATTTATATTAAATACAGTGCTGGTTTTAATAATATCATATATAGTGTGTATTGCGAATTTCATAATGGACAAAAATATCGAACAAAGAGTTTGTCTTAAATTTTGCATCGCCAATGGAATTTCGTGTTCGGAGTCACTGAAAATGTTACAGAAGGCTTACGGTGAATCGACTTTATCAAAAACTTGTGCTTATGAGTGGTTCAAAGCGTTCAAAAGCGGTCGAGATGTGATGGAAGATTTGCCTCGCTCTGGTAGGCCGTCAACGTCTGCAACTGAAGTTAACATCGCAAAAGTGAAGAAAATAGTGACTGAAAATCCCCATTCAACCCTGAGAGAGATAGCCGCCGAACTTTCTGTATCTCACGAGTCGATCCGTACCATTTTAACTAATCATTTGGGTATGAAACATGTTGCTGCTCGGCTAGTCCCAAAAGATCTGAATTTTCTCCAAAAACTCAATCGCATGAAAGTCGCTGAGGACATGCTAGAACGAGTCAGTTCGGACCCAACATCCATGAAACGCATTGTTACTGGTGACGAGACGTGGGTTTACGAGTTTGACATGCAAACTAGTCAACAAGCTTCGGAGTGCGCCTTCCAACTGAACCGAAACCGAAAAAACCACGCCAAAGTCGATCAAAAGTCAAAGTCATGTTGACTGTTTTCTTTGACTATCGCGGTGTTGTGCACTCTGAATTCTTACCGAAGGGTCTAACGGTAAATAAAGAATTTATTTGAGCGTTATGCGGCGTTTAAGAGAGCGAATTCGACGAAAAAGGCCAGATTTGTGGAAAGAAAATTCTTGGATTTTGCACCACGACAATGCGCCTTCGCACAAGGCTATCATTGTGAACGAATTTTTGACCAAACACTCAACAAATACCATCCAGCAACAACCATATTCACCAGATATGGCTCCTGCTGACTTTTTTCAAAAAGAGCTTGTATGGTTATAAGCATGTATGTTTAGTATTTATTTTTATTTACTCATCATCGCAAAAGACAAAAAAAAATACAATAATTAAAGTTATGTCCAAGATGTGAAGATGTCCGGCGTACAAAAAAAAACCCAATAACCAAAAAAACCAAACAATTTTTTGTTTAATAAATTAATAACTACATACTTATTTGCACAGAATCTAAGTAGGTAGGTTACTTTCGTAAAAAATATATAGGGAAAGATCGAAATCAAAGCGGATTGAAACTTTTGCCATACATAACTGGCATATAATTTTTTTTCTTTTCGCCTAAAGTGAGACCTAGGCTATATCTTAAAGGACTGTACGAGAAATCAATAGCAAAAAGAATTATGTGTACCAACCGTAACCAAACGAAGTTAGAGACTATTTAGTAGATAGCTATATTTTTTTATCAGGTGTTATTTTTACTAAATAAAAATACTCTATGTTTGATATTTTAAGTTACCCATTGTTAAATATAGTTTTGGTTTCGGTGTTTATAATGAGTACGCATTAAATAGCATCAACCATTATCGCAACACCAACGCATATTTTTTCAATTCATGTACCTATCGGTTCTTTTTTTACTAGTTTTAGTGATGAAAAACTGCGAGTGTGACAAATATTTATAACCACAATAACCAACCCTATCTACTTTTTCAATAGAAAATTCAAAATATTACGTATTATATTTCCATTTCATTACAATATAAGGAAAATAGGTAACGCCTGACAAAAAGATATGAGCAATGTTTCTATTGGTATTTTCGTTTGGTTACGGTTTGAAGTCCTTTTTTTTTTGCTATAAGTTCCTTGTATTGTCGTCTAACATACATATACTACCTATACTTCTATTTTATGACGTGTAACAAAGTATATATAATAATAACATAAAAACTGGGTTTTATTTCTGGTGAAAAGAAAAAGTAAATCATGCCAGGAGTTTGCATTTGCTTTTATACGTGATAAGTATTTATTTTTTACAGCGTAACACTTTTCCAATAAAATGTACCTTCGCAGCTAAAAGAAATATAAAAAGTAGGCAAGTTAGGACTGGGGATGAGTAAGGGCTAAGCTGTATAAAAGCGTGCATTATTCCAGTTAGGTACATGTTGTATATAAAACTAACCAGCCAACTGACTTAGGTATTCATTCGTTATCTGGCCTCAACCATAAAATGACAATAATTCGACCAAACCCTTTGATAAGGGTGAAGCGTTTATTGAGACATAAACATAGTCATAAATCCCTTGAGGGGAAACCGCGTACAAGGAAATGCTATAAAACTGTCTATTAGACTTTTTTATTGGTGAACTTACATTAAAAATGTAATGATATCCTGCTGCTATGAAACCTCATACATTTTTTTACGATTGAGAAACGAGTCATGAAAATCATTGGCAAAGATGCGGTCGTGGAATCAAAACTCACGGAACAAATGAAAAAAGAATGGTGAGATTGAAATGAAAGACCACCCAAACACACCAATCACCACCAATGAAGCAAGTCTCTTTTCCTTCGTAGTCCGCGTCACACGTACAGCCGCTATGATGGCTCCTTTTCTGTAACTACAGTGCATCTTTGGAACTCTCTCCCACATTCCCTTCGCGAAAGCCCATCTCTGGAGGTCTTCAAGAGGAAAATTAAAGAGTACTTCCTTACACAACTGACATAATATTTGTATTTATTAGTATTTACGTATGTTTTTATATATCCGCGCAAGTTGCGATTGTCCAATTGCGCATGTGCTTCAGTCTCCCAAAAATCACATATCTATTGTGGACCACCCCTACTTTTACTCAAATTATTTTAACACACGAGTCATGGTCGTAAACGGGTGCGGGTAGTTGAGACAGGTCATCTCTTAGCTGCCAACGGCTTACTTCAATTTTTATCTATTAATTAGTTTTATTTTTTTAGTGTCCATGGAGTTTCTTGCACGCTCTTCTCCATAGAGATCTACGCTTTGGAACGTGCAATTTAGCTTCACTTTTTTTTTGGACTGACCTATAGTTGACTATTCATAAGTGCCTGTAAATGGTCTATTTGAAATAAATGTTTTAACTTTGACTTGACTTTGACTTTGAGGTTTATATTGTACACTGGATTCTACCCTAGATTGTTATCTGTCTCTGTCACTCAAAGGTTTTCTGGGAGATAACTAATTGTTGAGTTAAGTTCGCCTTTGTACATTAATTGTTAAGCTTCTTTATACTATATTAAGTTTTTTGTGTATAGTGTACACTAATATTATAAAGAGGTACAGTTTGTTTTATTGTTTTTAAGTTTTTTGGTTTTTCTCTCTCTCTGGAAGTACTGGTCCGATTACTAAATTTTTTTCAAAGATAGAAAGCTGCCTTATTCTTGAGTGTCATAGCGTGTTTTCATGTACGCGAGCGAAAGCGTGAGCAAAAGCTAGTAAAGAATAAAAAAAGAGGTTGGAATTGTGAGACACAACCAATAGCAAACATGTGATCTAAGTGTGCATGGTCTGTTAGTGTGCCTAATGCGCATCCTTATAGGTTTCTTGAATGAAGTGGAGTTAAAGAGTGGGAAATAAGCGGCGACACTCGTTCTAGTACAAATCGGGAACTATTTCCTTTCCATCCTCTTTCATTGTTCCGTATCAAAACTTCAATGACTTGAGCATCAACGCCAAGTTGATTTTCTATCCTTTACATTTCTGGAAGTGTGCGTTGGAATTGCAGAATTTAATTCCAACAAGCCCGATTCTACGTTACACAAATAATAAATGATTACTTATATTTATAATGATTATTATCGGGCCATTAGACAAAACGTTTTGGGAACGCATTCATACTGCGTACAGCTAAGGAGTGGAATTCCCTGCCGGAGTGTGTGTTTTCTGATAGCTACAACCTAGGGGTCTTTAAATCAAGAGTGAATAGGTTACTTCTAGGCAAGCGTGCTCCATCGTCGGTTACTTCATCGCTTACCATCAGGTGAGATAGTGGTCAAACGCGAACCTATCAATAATAAAAAATTAGATCATGGCGATACGTATTGCATAATTAGTTAAACGGATTTAGTGTTGTATGTTAATATTTGAACCAAGATCTATGTTTATAAAGCAGATAGAGGTATGTTTATAGAGATGTTTTTATAGAGCAGTGGTGGCCGAGTGGTAACAGCCCCGACTTACAAGTTGTAGGTCGCGGATTCAAACCTAGCCAGGCGCATTACTTTGTGTAATTTATTTCATCACCACTGCTCTAAAAACGGTGAAGGAAAACATCGTGAGGAAACCGACATGTCCTAGAACCAAAAATTCGAAGACATGTGACATCCTCCAACCCGCACTGGGCCCACGTGGTGGATTACGGCCCATTCCCTTTCCTAGAGAGGAGGTCTGAGTCCCAACAGTAGGAAGATTATAAGGTCGCTATGCTATGCTATATAAAATTAATTGCAGTTTTCGGCTGGACAACCGTCCCAATTCCAATCTAACAATATTTCTTTTTAAACTCGATTTGGCGTTGTATTTCTTTTATTTATAAATGTGCCTAGACTTCTGAACCATCTTAAGAGTCCTTATAAAAGCCTCTACAGTTTTATTCTTATACATTCTTTATTCTTTATTCGATACTTACGTAGCAGTCGTAATATTGTATGTTGTAATATAGATGTCAATGAGAAAAGAAATAAAATATTAGTTCTCCCGAATAATGTCGACCTTTGTCACAGCTTGACATTATTGGAACACTGTTTTAGGACGACAATTAATGGTCTAGGTTATTTATAATCTATATATATAAAAGGAGAAACTGACTGACTGACATATCAAAGCACAGCCGAAACTACGGACTAGGAACGTGAAATTTTGCACAAGACTTCATTTTATGACGTAGGCGAGCACTAAGAAGAGATATTTGGAAATTCACTTTTTAAGGGGGTAAAACGGGGGTCCGGAGTTTGTATAGAGAAACCTACTTTCACGTGAGCAAAGCCGCTGGCAGAAGCCAGTTATTCATATAATAGCAAGGGAGAAATGTGTCGACATTTAACGAAAGTCTTGTTCGCAGTGAATAATAGTGACAATTCTTTTATATTCAATAGAAGGCAGTACCCAATAAATAAAGGTGCCAGTTTTGTTTACCCAACTTTGCAAGGCACAATTTCTGTTTGATTGTTAGCTAATGCTGCAGGTGAACTCATCATCATCATTTAAGCTTAAAGACGTCCACTTCTGGACATAGGCCACCCCAAATGTCACCACAACGAACGGTCCTGTGCGTCTGGCATCCATCGTATTCTCGCGACTCTCACCAGGTCTTCGGTTCACCTCGTGAAAGGCCTTTGACTCCAGAACCTTTCATCCCCATCGACACAATTCCGTGGGCATGCCTTCGGGCAATGTCCGCTGAATGCCGTCGTTACAGGTGGACATTGCCCGCAGCTGCACCGGCTTACTTTTGAGAATATATCCATTTTGTGAATAAATTGCTTAAATTGAATTAAGAGTTTGATTTTTACACTTTTATTTTGTGGTTGATATTGAGACAAGGAAAAAAAAAGTCCATTGTTGCAAAAACTACGGTTCAACAAAATATGTATGACAATGCCCAAAATGTGTACCGATTTTTGATCCAAAAATATAATCATAACACTACCGTAAATACTTTTTTTTTTTGGTCCTTTGAACCTAAAAAAATCGCATTGCCTACACTTAATTAAATTTAGGTTTATTCATTTGAGATATGAACTAGATATAAAAAATTGAATTCTACCGGAAAATTAATGATCTCTGTCTTTAATTTCTGTTTTTTTTTTTAATCGTTTATTATTCCTGTCTAGGCATAATGTCCTCAATGAGAAACAGAAAAAGATTCTTTTTTGTATTTAATAATATTTTAAAAGACTCCATTTGTTTAGTTAGTTAACTAATCGTAAACAATCTCGATATGTCTTTTTATTTAAAATAAATCGTATATAAGATTATTTAAATTTAGTTAATTACCAAACATCGGTATAGGTAAATAACAAATTGTAAACATTTTTAGATAAAGTTTTTAAACAACTTTTAGATAAAAGACATGCCAAGATTGTTTACATTTAGTTAATTAACTAAACAGATGGAATATAGATTTTTGCAACATTTATTGCAAAGAAACTAGATTGTATTTACTTTGTTATTTAAATATATCATGTCAATAAAACGTAAAGATGCTGATTTGATTATTATTTATTTGATCAACTAATAAGCTCCCAGTTTATGATCTGTTTGATTTATTACAAATAACTACATATACCACACCCCCACACTACCACAGTACCTACCACAGTGTTGTTTTTTCAACCCAAAGGTTGACTGATAGAGAATGCCTTGTTGCATTCAGTCCGCCTATGTACCACTACTGTACATCATCATCATCTTCCTGCCCTTATCCCGTATTATTTGGGGTCGGCGCAACACGTTTTTTTCTTCCACTCTGCCCTGTTACTCGTCATGCTATCACTAACTTCCTTTTCTTTCATATCACTCTTCACACAATCCATCCATCTTTTCTTTGGTCTCCCTCTTCCTCTCCATCCATCCACATGTACCACTACTGTACATGAAGTTTAAATAAATATACATATTAAGAATATTATACCACCGTGTCTATCTTAATTCTTATTTCATGTGACCGGATATTATCGGTTGAATTATTCTTCAGACGATAGATTTTATAGTTCTTTGTTATTGTGAACTAACAATGGCTGCCAACTTAGGTTAATTTAAATATTAATCGGTTAATGCCTTAACATTAATCGATTAATATATATATACATTTAAGTTCATGAATGTTTAGGGAATTCCAATATATTCAGTAAGAACATTCTTCCACTTAGTAATACATTTGGTATTATTACGTGGAAGAATGTGTGGCTATAATGAAATACTGAGAAGTTTAATCTTTTATATATTTCTTGGAGGCGGGAATACAATCAAATTATCAAATAACTTCTCAGGAGAAGTTATTTGATAATTTGATTGTATCGTTCGCTCTACCCAGAGCAGGCTCTGGGTAGAGCGAGAAGGAATGTCATACTTGTAAACTAAGATTAAAACTTAACCCATCCTCCAACGTTTCTTTAGTTGCCCTTTGCGTTCCAGAGCTGCAGTGACGTTATAGAAAATAGGTGTGTATGTATGAAACATGTGAAAATTTCAGTAACCTGACCTAACCAATTTTTTACTAGACGAACATGAATCATGGACAGATTGGTTATTCAATTCTGTAAAATACCTACTAGCTTTCTATAAAAGATACAGGCTTTCCACGTATTTTGTGGGACTCCAATAAAACCTAAATTTAGTATACACTTTGAGCACACCACATTCGCGATGATGGTGATGAAAGAGGGACTGGCCATTCGGCTAGAGAGGCACCAGGGAGTCTTCACCTTCCGTATGACGCAGGTCTTCACTGGACATAATCAAGTTCGGGAGGTTTTTGTACCAGATTCAGACGGATAGAACGCTCGCTTGTCACCTACCATCTGGTAGTTGCCCGGAGGAGTTTGCTCCAGCATACGGTGGAGGTGTGCCCCGTTTGGGCGGAGCACCACCGTATCTTCCGTGGAGGCGATCGGCGGACTCTGGTCCAAGCCATGGGCTAGAGCGAGAGGGAATAAGAAGCGGCCGCCTTGCACACGTGAGGTAATGAACATCCTCAAGCCCCAACCACCCGCTGTGGCAGGAACCACCCCAAGTGTCGGGTCGCAAGGTGATTTTGAGCCACGGTAGGCGATTTTGCAGACAACGCGCAAAGGGTAGCTCCGGTAGCTCACCTTCCGAACATCGAGTAAAACCGTGCCCGAGTTGTCGGCGGCGCGTAGTGTTTCACACGTGCCTCAAAGAGTGTTCAGTAAACTGTGGGCATTGCAACAGATCGCTTTCAGAAATTCTGAAATGGAACTGTTGCTTTAAAATGCAAAAGACCACTGAAAGTCACACGTATAGGCTTTATTGAAGTAGAATAAGTCTGACACGCCCTTTCGTTCGACCCTAGACGGGAGAAGTCACTGGATAATTTCCCACATCGAAAAAAATACAGTATACGATTTGGCTTAGCACTTTGGGGCAAATAGGCACGACGATATCATTATATAAAAGAAAAAAATATTTTTTAGAGTTTTTCATTTACTAGAAACCTCTTTCACGTTTGTACCTGGCTTATGAAAAGCCTTTTCGGAGATTACATTTTAGCTCTTTCATAATACAGCTTGCTATATAGAGACGTGATTTAATTTAAGTCGGTATTTCTTTTCTGGATTTTTTTTTCTAGTGCTTAACTTCGATCCCACCAGATGATAAGCAATACATAGACTTTGGAGCAGGTACACATTTGCATATTTTTTTTTTTCATTAGATTCGATTTGTGAGCAGTCAAGTTTCGGAGCCATATGTCATCACTGGCAACATGCATAGGTCAGTCTTGTGACATGGAGAAGATACCACACCGTGTCCCGAACCTTGCCCAACCCAGTCCAAGTCGACGATTGACCTTTTTCTCGAAGTTAGACCTACCCATCTAGACCGTCTATCCCAGGCAACGTAGTCATCCACATCTTCGAGTTTAAAGTCTCAGATCTTGATAGGATTGGGTCATTGCGAGACGCACAGGACTGGTCGTAATGGCAACGCTTTGGTGAGGCCTTTGTCCAACAGTGAACATCTTTTGGCTGAATCGAAATTAAATGAGATTCCACTTTCATTCAAATTCATGTATTGGTTACTGCAAAAGCCCGATTAATGATAAATTATCTTAGGCCACAAACCACAGAACGTAATTAATATCTGTCTATTTTAGTAAGCAATATTATTGGTATCTAGGTCACATGATACAAGCACCGCCTAGTTTAAGTGCCATTCATAATTGCAGCTTGCTAATAATTACAAACCTACATAAATTTTAACGACCATTCAGATAAAGCTGTTATTATAATAATTATAAGGCATCAATTTGTCACACTATTTTTAAATAAAAATTATTATTATTTTCCAAAAAATATTGGGATGTACTTTGAACTTTAGATTGGACTTTTTCAGTAATATATGCATTACATTCAACAATCACGTCGGGGTCACCAATTATAGAAGCTCTTTTAGATAAACAGAATTAAATACAGTAGTACCCGCGTATTACGATCGCACGTAATACGATTTTTCGAATAATACGCCATTTTCACCAGTCCCTGTATCTTGAGACATATTTTCATACATTAATTTATTAGCTCTCCTGTTTAATATACCTAATACGCCAACGTATGATCTCTTTTGTGGCAACGGGTCAACCGACCGAGCGCTCCGAACGCAAGCCCAAAATTAAATTATGTTGAAAATGTTGTAATTACTAATACATTTAAATCTTTAAAAAACCTTACCTTAAAAACGTATAATAACACTATGTCTAACATAATATATAAATATATAATGTAATACCTATAAATAAACGTAATTAGAAATGTTCATAATAAGAGTACGTTTCATTTTCCCTATTTCGCATAATAAGCTTTCTCGCTTAAAACGCCAACGTTTTTTACTGTATTTAGTAAGTGAAACTATATTCTACTAGTTATTTAACAGGCGTAGTAAAGGGCAAACCAATTTCCATATCTGCTTAAATCTAAATTGCTGGTTACTAAAATACATATCATTATATTTAAAAAACTTGGTAAAACTGGTGATCTGAGCCTAAACTGAAACTAAGACTATCCATTTTTTAAGGTGGAAAATCATCTAATGACTTCTCTCGCTGTAAGGCGGAGCGCAAGGGCGTGTCAGATTTTTACTGACTAAAATCACACATATGTTAATTTAGTTGCCCTTTTCGTTCTAAGACCACGGCTTTCCCTTTCAAAGGTCGACCTATGGCCCTATAGCTCCGGCCCTGCTGGTCCCCTACGGTTTTAACACTATGTGGCGCGCATGGAACATTACGCACTGTCGATGACTCGAGCTAGGTCCGAATGGTTACAGGACGGAAACTAAGCCAGCTAAAACATATGAGTATGTTTTTTTAGGATATTATTTTACGTTTATGGGGGCGAAGCCGCTGGTAAAACTAGTTTAAAAAAAAACCAAAAGCCATTTTCGGATAATTTAGGTTTCAAAGATGAAAAATAAAAACAGGTAAAAGAAAAGATTTAATCCCCGAACTAATCTCAGCTAAGACACAAAAACTCAACGTTGACTACAATTTTATTTTCCTTAACCATAAATATTGTGTTCCGAGAAAAATTCATAAGATAAAATATGATTCAAAATCAAATAGAGGTACAGACTATGTCTGTAATATTAGAATTTGGTTCTACTACACAGGGAAAACATTATGCGGTAGTACCACTACTGTGGTACAGATATTTTATTGGACGAAAGTGGGTTAGTCTTGAATTTTTGTGTAGAGTAAAGTGAACACTGTTTCTGTGTACGTTGTTTTCAGAAATTCGCCGTGACCCTAGCGGGGCCGCCCACTAGATTGAAAAAAAAAACAATAAAACGAATTAATAAATGATAGTAAACCTTCCGGGATTGCTGCAATTCGCATTTCCATAATAAAAAAATTCATGCCGGAGCTGCAGTGTGATTCCCGCCCACCACAGGTGGACAACGAGTAATGGGTGGGCCCAAGTCCATATTGCGTAATGGTCCACGTGTACCTTAAGAGTTGTCAGTAAAACTACGACGCTAGTGAAGGGCCGACGCCTACAAGGGCTTCGGGAACGTTTGAAAAAGTTACAAGTTACCTTAGAACAGAATAAGGCAAATAAAGGAATATAGGTGAGTTTTATCCTGTAAGAGCGTCAAATTAAGCCGGAGTCAAAAAAAAAAAATAACTTACGAAATTAAGGTTATTTTGCATTTTTAGTTGGTTTTTGAAGTCGGTTGTATTTTTTTGTAATACAGTATAATTATATTAACCTAATTTAAGACCACTGGCATAGTGGGAATATTCTTCTATATCTGCAGGTAAATGACCACTCACTTGTAACAATACTGCTTTTTAAATAACCTTATCTTCATGATTTATCATTTTCAGATTATGCATGTAATACAAAACGGAAAATTGGTCAAAAATACGTTAGCTAGTTGCTACACAGATTTCCCAATACCTACATGCGTAATTGAGTTAGCCACAGGCGAAACGCAACGGTTCGCTTGCGTTCTACTCAATTACGTAGAAATTGATAAATCGATCGTCTAAAATCCGTCATGGCACGTTCATCGAAAACCCAGCGTATTCTGACTTATCATGTCGAACTGCTAATCCGCTCTGTATCTTCGTTTTGAACCATAATTTGTTGCGTAGTTAAAGCATGGGCCACACAATTATGTAATCCAGCGTCCAAACAGACCTCTGTTTTAAGGTGACCTCGCATTGGTGGGAAGTTGCGGATTGGAAACTAAGCCAATCATTGATGAATCATGATTGTCGGTTTGGCGCTGACGCTAACGCTGGATTAAACATGGGTCACACGGATGCAAATCAATGTCCCAACCTTGCTTTCAATCCGTCTAGCCAGCAAATGTAATGCATGATCCGACAAACCGACAGTCAACACAATGGTTGGCTTGGTTTACAATACGCAAGTTCCCACCAAGGTAACCTCTGTTTGGACGCTGGATTACATTCGTGTGGCCCATGCTTTAAGAAAAAAAAACGCAAACGACTTCGCCAGGGTTATTTATTATATATAAATTATTCAATGCTTACATCAATCTAGAATAATGTACCTTTCAAGTGATGTGTTTCTTTTTTCAAATTGATGCTGTGGCTCTCGAAATTCCACAAATACACAAACTCACGGCACTTTTCTTGTCTCATATTGTATTGGCATAATTATTTAAATCGAATTTGTATATAAAGATTTGTATGATCTTCGAAGCATGCATTGTGTACACATAGTTTTCATAAGTGATGATAAAACTTTATTCGAAATTATTCATAATTAATTCAATTGAAAGAAACAATGTTATAAAATAATAAGGTACGTTTCCAACTGAAATTCGTTTGAGGATACCGTAGAAAAGTTTCAAGGTGAGCCTTTTCTGGAAAGCCTAAAATTGACTAATTTGTTGCGACATCTGTAATTGACTAAATCAACTCAGAAATTGGTGGTTGTTATAAATTGAATAACAGAAGTTTGTAAGACAATTAATAAAATGGATGGCGCTACCTATTTCAAGAATATTTACTACATCAAAACTAATTATTTCCATCTAAATTTATGGCAAGATTTAATGGAAAAGCGTAATGATTTTCACTCCTATGAGCTACCATATGTAGGTTAATTAACAATCAATCAGCACTGAGTATCAGTACTGAAATTCTAATAAATTACTGAAATTCTAATTTTTTCACAATTGGATCAAAATATATTATTGTATTTTTTTAATGACGTTGCCCCACATTATTATAGTAATAACTTCTGTATCGTAGGTGCGTTCACGAACGTGTAAATTCACATATATAAGACATCCAGACCCAAAACTGGAACTGATCTGTAGGTCATATAAATATTTGTTCCCTACGAAAATTGAACCCACCGTGCCGCCTATTATGCTTACATTTTTTACAGACCTGTACTGGAAATTACTTTTCTAAAAATAACTTTTAATGAGTTGAGCGTTGATCGCAATTTTATTTTATTTTTTGGTCTGTATAATGTACATCATTCATAAATATACACATTAAAGAACACAGACATATAAGTGTTTCAATAAGTTTTTTTATTTTTATTTTAGATAGTTCTTCGTAATAAAATAAAGTAGCTTTTCATGTCTGTCTGTGGCGCCGCATTGTTCTTTTAAGCTACAAAACGGATTTCGATGTCGTTTTTACTATTATTTAGATATTTTTTTGCGAAATATTCACGCTAACAATAAAGTAATGTAAGACATCCATTTAAAATTAATAAAACCAATCTATTTTCCAGTCGTTGAAACTGTGTGTAACATGGGTATCTTGCTGGTACTCACTGGTAGTTTTATTAAGTAAATTCACTGCTAAAATATGATGTTATTTTAAACGTAGCCCCAATTTTCCTGCAAATCTATTTCCTGGCTGATGCGGATAATGATAAAGCTTTGTCTATTCGTCAATTTATTCCCGATATAGGAACGTATAAATTCAAATACCAGTCACGTCAATGGAGGATCTAAGAGAAAAATAAGTGGAGAAAGTTGAATTTCGAAACTAAAATTAGTTTTTCTACTTCAAACTTATATTAACAAGCTTATTAAAATCTCTTCTTTTCTTGTTTATTTCCTTGAACCGTTTTTTGAACAGACTATTATACTTACATTGTTCCATGGTGCCTTGTAACAAAAAGTAAGCACATTTTAAACAAAGAAAGAAAACATTTATTTGGAACACAGATACACATACAATGAAATAACAATTACCTATATACAAACTTAAAAACATCAATATTCTGTGTCTCGCGACTGTGCCAAATAGGTCCAGTTCAGCATAATGCCAAGTCATTACGTAGCAGTTGCCTCACGCTGGTTTTGAAATGAACCTTAATATGAGTCTACGGATGTTAATGAGTTTGTTAGGTGTGAGGTAAATAAATATATTATATGTAAGCATATGTATTATTATTATTTAGTATGTAGGTATAAATTAGAGTGTTAATTCTGATGCAAGTCGACAGTTTTTATCATCACAGCCAAGTTGTAATAAACACCAGAGTCGAAAGCAAGGTAATTTTGAAACCCAGAAACTACTATCATAATTACCCACGTGAATCAAACGATGTATTTCAACCCTCGATATAAATAAGTTTTACTTACATAAAATTTTGTAAAAAATTGTGAGTACTGTTTTGCGAATTTTTTCATGCGGTTTTGTGGTGACTGCCTGGCAATCAATGTGGGCTGTCCAGCGACTATATTTTTAACACACTCAAATGCTGGCTTCTATATCTGTCGCTATTAGGCTCGTAATATAATATATTACGAGCCTAATACGGAAAAGTGTGGCAGTTAGCTAGAACTACAATGCACACATTGTGTTCCACACATGCCGATCTGGGCGCGTCGGTCTCCATACATTTTATATGGAAACTAGTATTGTAGAGCTACACTTGATCCACGCCACGCAACATCGTTTACGTAAAAATCAGGCGTGTTACACGTGTGCATCTGTCTAATGTAGTACTAGTTTTGGCCCCCGCCGCACTTTATTATAGTAGGTTGGTCGCTGGTCAGCCCTTCCTAGGCTCAAACCTACTACTTCCTAGGGTCGTAAATCTCACAGTAAAGCGTATCGTGGGGTATTGTTTTCAGAGACGAGTGAATATGGCCCACCCGCCTTAGTTGACTGCAAGCCACTGGATGCGTGCTAGTAACCATTAGCTGTTCTAGTTTATATACTAGTCTTTTACGCAAGCGTGCTCCATCGTCGGCCACATCATCGCTTGCCATTAGGTGAGATAGTAATCAAACGCAAGCATATCAAAAAAATAAAAATATATTAAAAAAATATACTTAAAATATACAAAAAAAAACTTTGCATTAATGTACTATGACGGCTATTAAAGTCCCATATTCATTAACTTACAAACAGACAAGGTAATGTCAGTTTCAAGGTTTATGGTTAAAAAAAAAACAGGTTTCATATTAAGATGGAAAACTGTTAAAAGATTTCAAATAAGTAAAAATATAGGCTGACGTAATTTTATATTAAAATATAATTGCTTCATATAATATAAACATACCTAAGTATTTTTAGCCTTTCAATTAAGGGTACTAAGCTAGTTCAGACTAAAAGTGTTACTGTGTTATTCCCACCGGAATCAAAGTATTCAACTTACAAAAACCGGAGTTTGGAAAATGGTTATGTAATACCCTGCGCCTCGGACAACACGTAAATCTATTATTCCTGCACCTGACTACTACGAGAGTAAATAAATAGAGAGTGCACTTGTGTTGTTCACATACTTATGCACTGTGTCTTCTGTATAAATACATTATGTCTAAATTCCGTTGAGATTCGCCACTGTGTCCGAATATCAGTCGAGAGGGTTACTGAATAATCCAGCAGTGGTGGTCTAGTGGTATCGGCCCGATTTACGAGTCTAAGGTTGCAAGATCAAACCAAGCCAAGCACATTACTTTGTGCAATTTATTTCCTCTCAAAACGGCGAAGGAAAACATCGTGAGGTAATGAAAAATGTCCTAGAACCAAAAATTCGAAGACATTTGAGAACCACCAATCCACTCTAGGCCCGTTTGGTGGATTACAGCCCATTTCCTCTCCTAGAGAGGAAGCCTGAGTCCCAGCAGTGGTAACATTATATGACTGATTATGCTTATAATCCCTTCTTACTTAACGCGTCAATATCACATTTCCGTATCGCGCTTGTTTGCGGAGCTCTAACCCCACAAAAACAATATGTGGGTGAACTCATCACATAATTTCGAACATAAATATTTAAATTACTTGGAACGTCTTACGCCCACATTTAGCCTATTTTATATCGGAACGAGGTTGTTAAGAGGGCCCTTCCCGAACTGCCGTTAACATGAGAATGGTTAAAAAGCTTGTTGTTTCATCCAACACATATTTAAAAAAAGGGGCAACGCGTGAAAAGAGAGATAACGCTTGAACACTTAGTTGGAATTCAATAATTTCCGTCGCTCATTCGAGTATTTCACAATTTTTTATTTCACCTTAAAAATTTAGAAAAAAATTTAATCCTGCAGGAACTTTTTGCCCAACTTTTTATATATCTTCTTTACTTTTTAATTTATAAGTAGTGTACTGATCCTAAAGATCAATTTCCAGACGTCTTTACTGGATTAGTTTTACATAAGTTAATGTTTTGTTTTCAATGAAAACCTAGAAAATATCCACAAGATATTTATATTGCCAAAATATCCAGGAAAAAATGTGTCATGTGTCATAATTATGCAAGAGCTGTTAATGCGAAGCATCATGGGTTGAGCACTCTTAAATCCTCTATTTGTGTCACGGAATATATTGACAAAGTTGATTTGTATGGGCTGCAGGATTATTCAAGAGTCACCGCAGCCCTAAAACAAAAAGGCCAACTGAAAGAAAACTGGTGAGTATTAGTCAATAAAAGTCTGACACTCCCTCTCGCTCCACCTAGAGCAGAAGAAGTCATTTGATGATTCCCCATGTAAAAAAAAGTCCACTGATGATCTGTTCTTTTGGTATTAAGGATAATTACCATGATAAATTTGAATCATAAGTAAACTGATTTTGGTTGAAATTCTTTATTTAAATTCACTCTATAGATTTCGCCAGCGGCTTTGCTTGCTTTATTTCTATTCCAAAGGAACTTATTATCGGGATAAAAAGTAGCCTATATTTATGTGTAGCTTATTTTCACGAGAAGTGGTGGCCGAGTGGTAACGGCCCTGACTTGCGAGTGGTAGATCGCGGATTAAAACGCAGCCAGGTGCATTACCTTGTGTAATCTATTTCATCACCACTGCTCTCAAAAACGGTGAAGGAAAACATCGTGAGGAAACCGGTATGTCCTGGAACCAAAAATCCGAAGACGTGCGACATTCACCAATCCGCACTGGGCCCGCGTAGTGGATTACGGCCCATTCTCTCTCCTAGAGAGAAAGCCTAAGTCCCAGCAGTGGGATCATTGAAAGGCTGAGAAATAGTACTTTATAATGTAGAAGGTAAAGCAATACTGTAATGTGTATATACATAGGTATAATAGGTATACGTTGAAAGAAATAAGTAAATATGCATCTTTATATATAAAAGATAGTAACTAGATAATATAAATATGTACTTCTAACAATAGAAAGTGTTGTATATAGATGACCCGTTTAAATGAATAAGCATACCCTGTGTACCCGTGAGGTACTTATGATCTGTAGAATAAAATACTCATTTTATTAAAATAAAATATTATTAAAAACCCTACGCTAATTACAATATCTAGTAATAGTAATAATAGTAGTAATACTAGTAATGTGCCCAAAAGACTGGCGGCAATGCCACGCTATATGGCAATGCTTATGCTCTGTTCGAGGTAAAAGCCAGCCTTTGGGTCACGCGAAATGTCAACTAGACATTTTGACAGATCTTTATACAACTTATGATCACTCGGACGCCATGATCTGAGAATTTCAACCCCAAACGGTATATATATAATTGTAATTATAGTTAGTAAAGTACAGGCATTGATTATGAATGAATAAATGGAGATCAAAATGGAAAAACCCAGTTAAACTTTATTAATATTTGTATGCCACTTATTGTGCCAGAACACAGAGACATTTTACAAATAATTGTAACATCTAAATTGTACCTGTGTGCACAAATAAACTTTTTGTTTTTGTATATGTATCCAAATCTTTGAAACGTTCCTTAAAGCCCTAGTACTTATTTTACTTACTTTTAAAATAGCATCAAAAGAATAAAAATAAACGCCTACTACTATAAAATATGTACTTACTACAGACTTATCTACGCTAGATTAAATGTCAACTGAACAATTTCCTTTTGGAAATGGAAAATTTCCTAAATTTAAATGGAAAGACTGAAGTTTCGTGGGTGTTACCACAAAATTGTTTAGTGAAACACTAGGACACAAGCGTCAAAATTTGTTAGGCAGTTTCATTTGTAATATAGAACGAATAATTTTAACCAGAACTGAAATTGACAAACATTCCTCATTCGACCCTTTTTTTTGGGTGAAAAAATCATCTCACGACAACCCCTGGGGTCAACCCCACTAAAAACCCACTCCTGTTCCTTCTTTGGGATTGTTCCAGGGCCCTGGGATCTCTTTTGCATCACCCATGGCCCCGGTAGGCTTCGAACATGCTAGGCCCCTGCGGTTGCTCACATCTCCTTGACGCGCACGTTTTTTTTTTTTTAATGGGGAAAAATCATCTATTGAAAAATCTCGCTCTTCAGCGGAGCCGGAGATAGTGTCAGACTTTGGCTGACTAAAAACCTACTCCTTTTCTTTTTTTGCCTTCGACCCAGGGTCCCGGGTTTGGCTTTCACACTACCCGTGGCCCCAGTAGGCTTCGACCCTGCTGGGTCCCTACGATTTGCTGACATCTCCCTGAGGCGCGCGCGGAACAATATGCGCCGTCGAAGACGACTTGGCCCGGTCCGAACAGTTACCGGACTGTCGGACGGCGAGCTACCCGTTGCTTGCCGTCCACAAGCCCGTACCTATGGTTGCCGGAAATCGGGATCGAAATTCCGGAACGCGAGGGCCATTTCCTCGCACGTGCGGCCGCCTCCTTTGTTAGCATTACTGCTTCACAGAAGGAGGCGACTGCTAGCCACTCCTCCTCGCTCCGGACCACGCGCGAGAGATTGCTGCCGCCGATCGCCCACACGAGGACATGGCGGTGCTCTGCCCAGGCGGGACACATCTCCACCGTAAACTCCACCGTATCCTCCGGGCGGTCCACACAATGGTGGCACCCGGGCGTTTCTTCTGCACGATTCCGGTGCAGGAACCTCCCGAACTTACCATGTCCAATGAGGGCCTGCGTCATGCGGAAGGTAAGGACGCCGTATTGTCTTTCCAGCCACTCCTCAAAGAGGGGACTTACCGCGATAATTATGGCGTGCCCATTCCTTACTCGGTCTGGAATCATGACCAATGTAAAGGCCAGCTCTCGTTCATATTGTTCAAATCCATTATTAATGTTATTCAAGTCTCAATATCATCTCGGCTTGCGGACGACAAGCAATGAGTAGTTTGCCGTCCGGTCGCTCCGTAAGAACTGAAACCGTGTCATTGACGGCGCGTAGTGTTTATTCAACGCGTGCAAAAGAGCGGAGCAAAAAGAAGGAAGAGCCTAGGGGCCTTACCATGAGGTGTTAAAATGTCACGAGCGAGCCAGAAAGAGGAATAGAGCTGTAAACCCTTTATATGTAAGTTTAAAAAAAAAATAGCTTTACCGTAAATAAATAGTAACCTTCAAGCGGTCGCTCGGCGTCGAATTGATCACAATCGATATATTTACGATCATAATTTCAACATTTCTCGCAGAAGAACGTATCATCTCTAGTAGCTTGTCATTAGTTCACTACTTACGAAAATAATTCTATTTACTCTTTCTACACTCCTCCTGAAAGTCACAGAATGTGTGTGTTTAGGTCGCGTCGTAGGCGTCGAAAAGACTACACGTGCCTGTCTTGTATTTTTACATTGATGAGAAGACTGAATCTGAAGAAATTTAGACCTAAGTAGATGAAAAACTCTTTGATGCCAATTATTCGATCTCTAGAAGAATATTAAAAAATACAAATTAATTGGAGATATAATCAAGACTTACAATAGAACTCTTGTTATGTCGGGCAGAATTGATTTCTAATCCGAAGAAACCAGTTTAATTTCAATATTTTATTTTGAATTTAAACAAATTATTGTTTAATTTCTAAAAACGCTTTTTTAGAGATTAGAAAGGTTAAAAGATTAACTTTACTAACCCGCGGCATACAACTAGTAAGTCAGGGCTGTTACCACTAGGTAGGCTTTCAGTGTTATACATATGAATTAATTTTCTTCTACGAAAACTTTTTGGCTCTTTCTTAAAATCTGCTTTGTGGATACAAGCATAAAAGCTGGCATTAATTATTGTTTAATTTAAAAATAGGTAATATCTGAATATTTAAAAAAAAATCATTAATTAAGCAGTTTTCTAAGTTCCTGAAATCTCCCATCGGTCTTTTAGTATGTCAAATAGGTCAAATAGTCGCGCCCGCTTGAAGGTTTATTGATATACTACTTATGATGATGTTCTTATAATCGAGATCTTAAAAGCAAGTAACTCACAAAAAAGCTATATTTTTCAACCAACTTACAAACCAATAAGTTGGGTAAAATATTTCGATTTCTAAAGTAGATCTGGCAGGGGTACTTAATGACTACGGGAACGTTCGAAAAAGCTACCGTGGCCCTGAAACGCTAAGGGCAAATGATGTCATGTGAATATCCGATAAGGAAACTGATTTTGGTGGCATCAAGAGACTCAAAATTGCCGAACGGCAGAGCAATTAATTACCGAATTTAGTTTCATAGTTAATTTGTACATGGATTGTTAGTTTGTCAATTAATACTCATTTATTTGGTTTCAATATAAGGTTTTCCAAAAATCTGTTGAAAAACTTAAACCCTCAAAGAATAGGTACATTTCTTTGAGGTAAAATCGGTTTCTAATTTATTCTCAGAAAACTCTTTAGACTTTTTGATGTCAGGTTATAATGAGGGGAAATTCTTGAAAATACTCGTAATATCAAAAATCTCGAATAGGCGTGGGGGTACTTAAGAGCGGCCAACACGAGTTACATTTTCATACAACCGCTCTTACGTGATTATGATGTTATTACACATCATTCTCCAGATATTCTGGATACAACCTTTGCGGGTATTATTATCTAGGCTTCTGTAGAAATCAAAACATAAATTTATTTAAAAGTAATCCAATAAAGAAAATTTACTATTTTACGTGAAATTTGGCCCTCCATAATCTACTCATATATTAAAAATATAAAAAGTACATCTATAAAAGCTTTGCACATTTAATCAAGATTTTAAATGACGCCAATTTGTTTCAAATACTTTTAAGGGTTTAACAAAAAACACGTATTTCCTAAAACCAGTTTTGTGAAATATTCGAGTAAATCACGGAATGACCGAATGCCAATAGAGTTTTCAGGCGTTCTCTCAATTTTTTCGCGTTGCCTCTTCATCAAACATCGCGTTGGATTGCTTTAGATAAAGTAACAAGCTTTTGAACCATCTCGACGTTGACGTTAGGCGATTGGAAAAGGATCCTCTTAAATTATGTGAATATTCATATGTCAAATAAAAAAATATTATCAAGAAATAATAAAGTTTCCATACAACAAAATAATGAGGTAAGTGAACCTAAGTTTAAGTGTTTACCTATTTGTTTGAAAATAATCTATTTTTGTAACCATATACTTATGAAACTTACATATGAAATAAAATAAGATTCTCAGAATTTTTCTCAATATATTTCAAGTAAAGATGCTAATGACCGATTATGTTTTCTTTGTATTTTATTTTTCGTTTTTATGTTATGCTATCGGAAAATTGTCAAGTATTCACAACAAGCTCTTAATAAACTAGTACGCCTTACCATCAACGATTGCATCACTTCTTACCATCAGGTGGGATCGCAGTTAAGCACTAGTTTAAATAAATAAAAAAAAATACATCTTATGATTCTACCTTTGTTGTCTACCCATCTCATGAAAAAGTAAGTAGACCCACCAACACAGAGCAACAATCTGATAATAAACGCAATATTGATACCAACACCGTAGGCGCGGGCTTGTGGACGGCGAGCAATAGGTGGCTCGCCGTCCGACTGTACGGTAACCGTCCGGACAGAGTGCAAGTCGTCGACGGCGCGTACTGTTTCACGCGTGCCTCAAGGAGATGTCAGCAAATCGTAGGGGCCGAGCAGGGTCGAAGTGACCCATATTTTTGAAAAAGAAAGAAACCACAATTTTTTTAATAATATGGTATGTCAAAATATGCGTTTCGCTTCTTCGTTTATACCGCGTACATTTAGGAACTGGAACAATTAGCCTGCTGCGGTGTTCCCGTTCAACTATAATTTAGGTGTCTTAAAAGCTAGAGTGAATAGGCTCTTAATAAACTAGTGCACCACACCATCAATGATAGCATCACACTTACCATCAGGTGGGATCGCATTCAAGTACTGTTTTATATCAATTAAAAAAAAAACGACAACAGCCTCATAAATAAACTTATAACTGTCATCCAACGTCGGTATAATTTTACCGCTACTATGCTGGCATAGTTGGCCATATAATGTTCCCACTGTTGGGACTTAGACCTCCTCTCTAGGAGAGGGTATAATAGGCCGTAATCCACCACGCGGGCCCAGTGCGGGTTGGTGGATGTCACATGTCTTCGAATTTTCGATTCTAGGACATGCTGGTTTCCTCACGATGTTTTCCTTCACTGTTTTGGGAGTAGTGCTGATGAAATAAATTACACAAAGTAATGCACCTGGCTAAGTTTGAATACGCAACCTACAACTCGTAAGTCGGGGCCGTTACCACTCGGCCACCACTGCTCTGTTACCGCTACTATTATAACTTTATTTTTCTTCAGCAAATCCTATTTGATACCACCGTTTATGAAGAAGGCTGATTGTTTTCGACCTTTACTCAGCTAAAACCACAAGATGTTTGTACTACCTATACTTTTAATGTTGAAGACGAGCAATGGGCGCTCCACCTGTCCTATAAGGACCAGACCCGAGTCGATGGCGCGTAGTGTTTCACGAGAGATGTCGGCAAACTGAAGGGGTCCAGTAGGGCCGATGCCAGCTAGGGCTGCGTGAACATTTGATAGAGAGACGGTAGCTCTGAGAGGCAAAAGGCAACTGAAGGAGGGTTTCAGTCAGTAAAAATCTGACACGCCCTCTCGTTCTAACCTAGAGCCAGAGAAGTCATTGGAAAAATGTCTGCAATATTTGGCCATCAAAACATCTTATGGATTAGGTACACTACTATCATTATTGCATTGCCTAGCAAAAAGACTAGAAAGACTACAAGAAAGAATATATTTCAACATGTAGTGTAGCTGTAACACAATAAACTGTATGAATAATTTCACATTTCTCGGTGAGATGACAGTGAGATGTAGATCATTAATTCAATGTGACATACACTGCCAGGTGCTAGAGTACCATCAACAAAAGTGATTGGTACATAATCCTATCACACCGCAAGCAAAATTCGTCCTTATTGCTTGGTAACTTTTAAACAAAGGACTCACTCAGATGATAAATCTGCCCGTACAATTAGGGTTCTCTTTTGTTGCCTGTACATAAGTATGCTCTCCTGTTAATTAGGACAAGCCATGAGTAATTGGGTCGTATTTTAGGAATAATATAATTATTCAGAACTTCGTACCGCCTTATTGTCAATGATACCTCTTAGCTAAACTCTCAAAGGGTAACGCCATCTACTGGCATTACCAGAACAGCATAATTAATTTTACAATGACATTTTAATTAGAGGTGACGTTGTATTCGGATTTTTTTTGTGATTTTTCTCCATTTTTTCTCATTGTTTAAACCTTCCCTGGATTATCACGAATATTTCAAGAGCAAAATTAATCAAATTGGTACAGCAGTTCTCGAGTTTTAGCGAGACTAACGAACAGCTATTCAGTTTTGTATATATAGATTCAGTAAGGTACTTACGTTTTCCAATTGTGTCATTTCTCGGCTTGGCTGACGTATGCTCACTTTTGTTCGTAGGTCTGGTCCGGTTATTCCTGTGAGAGGCAAATAAAAAAGATGATTATAACGTATATGTATATGTAGTTAAACATTTTCAGTTTATAAGGAAAACCACATTAAATAAAGATAAAGTTAGGAGCTATGCTCGGAGTTTCCTTGCGTGATTGAATCAGAAATGAAGATCCACAAAGAAACCAAGCTTGGCGACATAGCCCGAAGAATTGTCAAACTTAAGTGGCGGTGGGTAGGGCACATTGGTCGCAGAACAGATGGTTGATCACTATCAACCATCTGTTCTGCAATAAGGATCGCGCATCAAAAGACGCAGTGTTGGAAGGCCTCCTACAAGGTGGACCGATGTTCTGGTGAGGGTCGCAGGAATCCTAGACCTATCTGATTCTTGCGACCCGCATGCTCAGGAACGTATATTGTGGCGACACTGGAGGGAGGTCTATGTCCAGCAGTGGACGTCTTTCGGCTGAAATGATGATGAAGTTAAGACGCGCATCACAGAAAGCAATAACTAAAGTAAAATTACTGTAAAATTAACATTGAAAAACTTTTAAGATATTTATGGTGTTTTTAAAGTTGGAAAATATAAGATTTGTTGACCTTGTCATGCGCTTTTATACTTGTATTTTTTTTTAAATGTTATTTGTGTATGTATTTGATATTATATTTAGAAGTAATAAGTGCAAATAAATCTTACGATGGGTTCAGCAGCTTTGGTCCATGACCAAAAAATGTGTTTCTATCTATAATTTAAATATAATCTGATGAAAGGAACTTGATTTCAGCCTCTTTCGGCCTTTTGCCTGCGGCTATGCCTGCGTATTTTTTTGGGTGGGAAATCATCAAATCAAATGAATTTTCGCGCTCTAGGGTGAAGCAAAAGGGCGTGTCAGTTTTCTATCTAATATCCTATATATATACCGATATAATATCCTATGTAAGTTCAGTTGCGTTTTGCGTTCGAGGATCACGGTTTCCTTTACAGTGTCAGACTTAAGAGTGAGTGGCATTAGTACTGTGATATAGAAAGGAGATCGCATGAGTTAGGTTAACGAACTGGCAAGTAAAATATACTTTTAAGGATTTTGTTGTTCTAGAATAGGTTTGAAAATTGAATAGAACAAAAAAATGTCTAGTTTTTGGAGTACGGACATAACCATTGTAGCGCGATGTGCTAACATTGAATCTTGAAGAAAAGAGTAAGGATTTTTATATCATATCAAGGATTTCATTGAAGTAAAAGTCCTAGACCTCAAATCAACTGTCGCAGAGTGCGACAGTACTTACTACCTCTCATTTTAAATTATAGCTTAAGTACTAGCGACCCGCCCCGGCTTCGCACGGGTGCAATGCCGATACATATAATATGTACTAAATATACTACAGAATCATGTTTCTTTATAAATGAAGAACCGCTCAACCGATTTTATGCAAACTTCACATAAACCATCTACTAAATAGTCCAAACAATGCCTAAACATTTGGTTTGGATAGGTGAGCCCAATCTTGAGTTATAAAATTACAACGGAAAGTGACATTGATTTATATATATATAGATAGAAGTTTCGTTTAAAGCCATTCAGCTGTTTGAGCGTGAAGACGTAGCAAATATACACACACATACATATAAATTTTCGCCTTTATTATATAAGTGTGACTGTATGTGATTAAAATAAATATTGTAAAATATTTTTATATTCATGAGTATTTTCACACTCTGATTTTTTAAAATAAATTTAATAATATAGATAAAAGTAAAAGCCTTGTTTTTAGGTCACGTAACCTATATTTTCTCACTCGGGATCAAAATATAGAGTTTATTTATGAAACAGTATCTCACATGTAACTTATAGTATTAAATGAAATTCAGTAACCTTTCTCAAATAGCAGTCCAGACCTTTAAGGAATATTAAGGTACCTAAATCGTAAGTCTTGCAAACACTAAGGGCTCTAGGCAAGCGTGCTCCATCGTCGACCACATCATCGCTTACCATCAGGTGAGATGGAGGTGAAATGCGAGCCTATATTTAAAAAAAAAGGATTGCGAAGTTCACTCTTATACCTCTAAGTTCATTTAAGTCAATCGAAGCTATAAGATTGGTAATATCGAGTGTAATAATGGCAGAAATAAACGGATCGTTTACACGAGGTAAATTTCATGATTGAGGTTTGAGATGAGTTTATTCTCATACATAAGAATCGTATTGTTTACTTATATGGGAATATTCAGTAGTACCTACCCGTAAATATAAATCAAACTTTTGATCAATTTTTTTTAGTTAAAAATCATCAAGTGACTTCTCCCGCTCTAGGACGAGAAGGCATGTCAAACTTTTACTAACAAAAACCCCATCCGTGTTCTTTAGTTTCTTTTTGCGTTCTAGAGCCCCGGTCACTCTTTCAAACGCTACCAGTAGCGTAAACACTGCGCTTAATACTCAGCTTTGAAACCGGTAATGCATACCACGAGAAAATAAAATATATTTTTTTTTATGAGCGTGATACATTTAATGAAAAAACCAAGTAAATAAGAGATCTCTGGGTAAAACGACACTCAAAAGTCACTTATATACTCAGTTTTTTAGATTTTTTACTAATCCTGACTAATCGAATTCAGTTCTCCTTCACAAATTATTTAAAAGCACTGCTTGTAGCATTGAACTCCCTACCAGTGTCTGTGTTCCGTACCGCCTTTAATCCAGTCTTGAAGTTCCAGTTCAAAGTGAACAGGCTTCCCTAAACTTATATATTGTTACCAATAAAACCTTTTCTTTTTTATTGCATAAAACATTTTTTGTTAGTTTATACTTTCATATCACACACTCACACTTGACTGCTTGAGAGGCATAACATAATGTTGATTGTAAAAAAAAAATTCATACCTACTTTGTGTAATACTATCACAGCAATTTGGATCGTTTTAACACCCCATTCCAATTTAAAATCACAAAAATAATTAACACCAATTGGCGCGAAAATGAGAAAACACAATCAATATTCATAAAAGGATGACAGATTCCAAATTCAAATGTCATATTATGTTTTTTTTTAATTGTAACAGTTGATATGGCCAGACTTAAGATCTCGCCTTTTTCCAGGTGAGAACGAGGTCGAAAAGAGGTTTGGTCAACATGAAAAACAAAAAACTTTTTATGGTCAAACTTGTTGTTTTAATTATTCGCAAATTGATTCCTTGTTGATATTGTGATGTAACATTGGTATAGTTTTGTATCTCAAGTGTCTGAGCAACTGGAATAATATATGGAATTATTGAAATAGGCGCGATCTTGGTAAAATGGAGCTGAGAATTTTATTGTAATTTTAGCTACCTCAGCGAAGTTTGCTGAGAACGCTGAGTCGATACATTTGCTGCCAAATAATTAAAAAAAAGACATTAGAATGTGTTACACCCGCATTTTATTGTAAAACAAAAATAAATAACTATTATGGAAGAATTATTACGCAAAAAAAACATGGACAAAAGACTAGGCGATATGGTCGAACGACTATAGCCTTCCCTAAGGGGTAAAAAAGTATCTAGTAATAATTTATGAAGGCTTTTCTTACTTTATATACTCTGTAGATTACCACGATGAAATCAAAGGGTTTAATAAAATAGTTTAATTGCTGCTGATAAACTTTACCAAAGCCCTAACGATCTACTAGCTAACTTTAGAGAAATGGCTTTTTCTGAATAAAGAGCCGGCAGCAAATAAAAACGCCATTATTAATAAACATTGCTCGTTGGAAAAAAAAAAAAATTGCATACCTGAGGTTTTCACTCTAAGCCGTCAATATAGGTTGGTTCGTACGGGAAGTTTAGACAATACCGTCTTTAGCTTTTCCAACGAGCAATCGTTGGAAAAATAAGCAAATAAAGTATCTTGACTTGGCTCGCGAGGTTTTTGACATGACTGTGTCGTCGAGACCACAAGATTCGACGATCATTGTTTCAGCCAATTGCTCAAAAACCATCAACGTCGACTAACGAGGTTCTTGATTCAAAAAGCGGTACTTCTGGAAATAGCTTTTATTGTTAAGAAGGTCCTTTCTCTGAGACTTTGACCTGTAGTCTGTACTCTGTTTCCGATACTGGTGGGATATTATTTTTATTGTTATTTTAGATTTTTTTTAAAATTGAAACACTCCAAAATTTAATTTATTTATATATATATAGGTATATGTGTGTGTGGGAGCAGTGGTGGCCGAGTGGTAACCGCCCCGACTTACGAGTTGAAGGTTGCGGGTTCAAACCCAGCCAGGCGCATTACTTTGTGTAATTTATTTCATCACCACTGCTCTCAAAACGGTGAAGAAAAACATCGTGAGGAAACCGGCATGTCCTAAAACCAAAAATTCAAAGACATGTGACATCCACCAACCCGCACTGGGTCCGCGTGGAGTATTACGGCCCTATTCCCTCTCCTAGAGAGGAGGCCTGAGTCCCAACAGTGGGAACATTATAAGGCCGACTATGCGACTATGCTATATATGTGTGTATTTAAATGAAATATATAATACTCGTTTCTATGCAGGCTGAGCTAAGGTATAATAAATTAAAAAGAACATATCGATAGCTTGTAGTGAATACTTCGTAATTACGAAACACTTAACTTTTCAAGACCCATAAAAAACCAAACTAGATCTTTATTATCATATAAATGTGCTTCTACGTGCTTTATCTAAATATTTATTTTTTATTTATTTATAACATACACTTATTTTTCTTGTTTTTCAATTTTATGGACAAGTATTGACGCTTCGTCGCGAGTCTTTCAAACTTACTCGAGTAAGGTATACATTCAACATCGTAGATGACGCTACAAGTATTGTATCAAAATTTCGTGTGATACAAGATTGTGCATTACAAGCTTTTCTTTCCAGAAATATAGTAGAATAAATTTACCAAAAATTGCATACCTGAGGTTTTCACTCTAAGCCGTCAATATAGGTTGGTTCGTACGGGAAGTTTAGACAATACCGTCTTTAGCACTGGTCACCGAGATACCTCGGTATTCTGTAGTCCGGAACAAAGCGCTTCACAAGTTTGAATGAACAATTCCTTGGTAATTGTTCTTTGAGCTTCGTGACTAGCTAAGAATTAAATACAGTTATTGTGATGTAAATCATCACAATAACTGTATTTAATTCTTTTGTAGTGTTAAGAATGCAAAAATTAAGCGGCATTGGACATATTGGGCAGAACACATTGCTCGAAGAATGCATGGTCGATTGGGCCAAAAGGTTCTGAAGTGGCGACCACGCACCAGAAATGCGTGATTGGAAATTAATCTCTCATAAGGTAGACCGATAACCTAAACCTAAGAAATGTCTCTAAGAAAAACGTGTCAAAGAAAAAGGTGTCAAAGAAAAAGGTGTCAAAGAAAAAGGTGTCAAAGAAAAAGGTGTCAAAGAAAAAGGTGTCAAAGAAAAAGGTGTCAAAGAAAAACGTGTCAAAGAAAAACGTGTCAAAGAAAAAGGTGTCAAAGAAAAAGGTGTCAAAGAAGTTTCAAAAGTCACCCAAAGGGCTATGAAAAAGGCTATGCTCCAAGTTTCCTTGCATGATCTCATCAGAAATGAAGATATCCGCAGGAGAACAGAGTTTACCTACATAAACAGAAGGATCGCCAAATTAGGTGGTAGTGGGCAGAGCACATTGCTCGCAGAACAGATGGTCTATATGGGACGAAAGGTTTTTGGAGTGACGACCACGTATCTGAAGACGCAGCGTTGGAAGGCCTTCCATAGGGTGGACTGATGACTTGGTGGAGACCGTGGGAATCTGATGGATGCAAGACACATAGGACCGTTCGTTATAGCGACACTTCGGGAGGCTTATGTCCAACAGTAGACGTCTTTCTGCTGAAATTATGATGATGATGAATAATCGTTCGTTTCCCACCTATTACGGTTAGCAAGCTTTTATGTCGAATGTTGAAAAACCCTCAAGGCTTACCCACTAAAATGCCATGGTCACTTACGAAGCTTTAACTGAAAACCTCCAAAATAGTTTTAAAGTTATCTGAACGTATAATACACCTATAATATAGGTGTCTTCAAGGCTAGAGTGAATAGGCTCTTAATAAACTAGTGCGCCTGACCATCAATGATTGCATCTCCGCTTACTATCAGGTGGGATCGCAGTCAAGCACAGGTTTATATCAATTAAAAAAAAAAAAAAAAAAAACGTACGGCCACGCCGCGTGACCACTCTGACCACATGACGAAATTCAGTCCGGAAGTCCCAAAACTATTAAAATGAACCTGTCTATGTGTAATTAGCACGAATATTGTGATGATTTATTGGAATTTAGCAATAAGTAATTTGCAATTTATTGGAATTTAGCAATAAGTAATTTGCAATTTATTGGAATTTAGCAATAAGTAATTTGCAATTTATTGGAATTTAGCAATAAGTAAATTCAATCGTCATGTTTATGATTCCGGTATTTTAAACGAGGTGTTATGAACTCTATATTATTAACTTCCCTGAATATTAGGTAAATACTCTACCAAATCCAATCTCTAGTCATAACTCACATACGCCACCATATAGTCTATCCATCTTTCCGCATAACGAAGCTCCTCACCGGATATGGTAACAAGTTCGGGAGATTCCTACACCTGATTTAGGCTGAAGAAACGCCTGGGTGTTACCACTATGTGGACCCCCCGAAAGACACGATGGAGAAAAAGGTGGAGGTGTGCCCCGCTTGGGCGGAGCACCGCCGTGACGTCGTGGAAACGATCGGTGGTGGTGACCTCTCGCGCCGGGCCTTGTTTGACGGCCGCCTCCTTCTGCAAAGCAGTAATGCTAGCAAAAAAGGCCATCTAGACGACCAGCCGCCACGATCCCGAACCCGACTACCAGTCACGGTAGGCGGGCAATGGGTAGCTCGCCGATTATCGTCCAGACTGAGCCCAAGTCGTCGACAGCGCGTAGTGTTCTACGCGCTCCTCATAGAGATGTTAGCAAACCGTAGGGGCCCAGTAGGGTCGATGTCTGCTAAGACCACGAGAATTTTCTGAAAAGGAAATTCATTGTCCTAGAACGCAAAGGGCAACTGAAGGACACCGGTGTGGTTTTAGTCAGTAAAAGTCTGATACTCTCTCCCGCTTCTATAGCGGGAGATGGTCTCACAACACTTTCAGCTGGAGTAAGCTTGCTTTGGAGCAGACTTTGATTTACGAGATGAATATCGTGAGTTCAAATCCGTATAGGCGTTTTATCCGGTAGGCGTTTTACTTCATCACTGCTTTCAAAACGATGACGGAAAACATCGTGAGGAAACTGACATGTCTTAGCCAAAAATATAAAGTCATATAAATGACCTCCACCAACCCGTACTGGACCTGTGTGGTGAATTACGGCCGTTTCATTGCGCAGAAAGGAGGCCTGAGTCCTAGCAGTGATAACATTATAAGACGGATTATGCTACATGCACCATATTTTTATTATGATCAAAGTCATAGCATTTATTTCAAATGAACCATTTATTTTTAAAGTCAGGAAGTGAAGTGAAGAAATCGATCAGCCAGGAAGATGAAAATTCCAAAAAATAATAAAAATCAGGAAGCAAGAAATTCCATGGACAATATTTTATGTAGCTTCTATTATGTGAGCATCCATTTATATTCAAAACTAGCTTTTGCTCGCGGCTTCACCCGCTTGAATGTAGGTTTCTCCATACAAACTTTAGACCCCCATTTCATCCCGTTAGGGGCTGAATTTTGGAAAATCCTTTTTAATGCTCACTTACGTCATATAACCTTGTGGAAAATTTCACGTTCTTAGGCCCAGTAGTTGCAGCTGTGCGTTGATATGTCAGTTTCTCCTTTTATATATATAGATAAAGTTGTCTTTACAAATTCTCCCAATCACATGATTTCCCCCACAGTTTTTTTTATAATACCTTCTAATCTATTCAACGGGAATTATTATACAAAACGAAATCGACCTAAGCGAAGAGAAACTCGAGGAGTTTAAAATATTTCACAGCTTAGCTTACTGCTGTGGTAGCAAATCTCTCAGAATGATCACTCCAACGTTAGCTTAAGCTGTCGGCTTAGCTGCAATGCTCAAGTCAAGTGCAAATTCATTAGCTTGTATATTCTCTCTTGCCTGACTTGTGGTATTCAAATATAGAACCAAGCTTTGTCTCAGATGTCTAGTACTTGTTTTTATTAAGAGTGAGTTGCACCAAGTCACTTTAATGACAAATGACGTCATCAGCCGTCAAATAAAGCAATTAAGCAATGGTTAAAATGACGTCACAAGTAAAGAAAATATTAGATGCGTACGATTAATAATGAGGTTTTTTGAAAACTTTTAATGTTTTATAGGAAGAACGAAACAAAAATATTTTATTTTTACACATACATGCAACAGCAAGTGGGAAAAAAAAATTAAATGTCATCACAGAATTCGACGTAAACAGTATTAATAACAGATTAGTCATATGACATATTTGTGGTATTAATATAGAATCTATCGTTGCAACTCACTCTTAAACACTTCTACATTCAATGATAGCTAAATAAAAAACTTTTTCCAAAAAAAAAAGATAACCGACTTTACTAAAAAAAATACTAAAAGGATCAAAATAACTTTAATTTCGGAAGTCGGTGTTTCTCGGTATTATTTGTACCTTATTTAACACCGACTTCCGAAATTAAAGTTATTTTGATCCCTTTAGTATTTTTTTTAGTAAAGTCGGTTATCTTTTTTTTTTGGAAAAAGTTTTTTATTTAGCTATCATTGAATGTAGAAGTGTTTAAGAGTGAGTTGCAACGATAGATTCTATATTAATACCACAAATATGTCATATGACTAATCTGTTATTAATACTGTTTACGTCGAATTCTGTGATGACATTTAATTTTTTTTTCCCACTTGCTGTTGCATGTATGTGTAAAAATAAAATATTTTTGTTTCGTTCTTCCTATAAAACATTAAAAGTTTTCAAAAAACCTCATTATTAATCGTACGCATCTAATATTTTCTTTACTTGTGACGTCATTTTAACCATTGCTTAATTGCTTTATTTGACGGCTGATGACGTCATTTGTCATTAAAGTGACTTGGTGCAACTCACTCTTAATAAAAACAAGTACTAGACATCTGAGACAAAGCTTGGTTCTATATTTGAATACCACAAGTCAGGCAAGAGAGAATATACAAGCTAATGAATTTGCACTTGACTTGAGCATTGCAGCTAAGCCGACAGCTTAAGCTAACGTTGGAGTGATCATTCTGAGAGATTTGCTACCACAGCAGTAAGCTAAGCTGTGAAATATTTTAAACTCCTCGAGTTTCTCTTCGCTTAGGTCGATTTCGTTTTGTATAATAATTCCCGTTGAATAGATTAGAAGGTATTATAAAAAAAACTGTGGGGGAAATCATGTGATTGGGAGAATTTGTAAAGACAACTTTATCTATATATATAAAAGGAGAAACTGACATATCAACGCACAGCTGCAACTACTGGGCCTAAGAACGTGAAATTTTCCACAAGGTTATATGACGTAAGTGAGCATTAAAAAGGATTTTCCAAAATTCAGCCCCTAACGGGATGAAATGGGGGTCTAAAGTTTGTATGGAGAAACCTACATTCAAGCGGGTGAAGCCGCGAGCAAAAGCTAGTTTTGAATATAAATGGATGCTCACATAATAGAAGCTACATAAAATATTGTCCATGGAATTTCTTGCTTCCTGATTTTTATTATTTTTTGGAATTTTCATCTTCCTGGCTGATCGATTTCTTCACTTCACTTCCTGACTTTAAAAATAAATGGTTCATTTGAAATAAATGCTATGACTTTGATCATAATAAAAATATGGTGCATGTAGCATAATCCGTCTTATAATGTTATCACTGCTAGGACTCAGGCCTCCTTTCTGCGCAATGAAACGGCCGTAATTCACCACACAGGTCCAGTACGGGTTGGTGGAGGTCATTTATATGACTTTATATTTTTGGCTAAGACATGTCAGTTTCCTCACGATGTTTTCCGTCATCGTTTTGAAAGCAGTGATGAAGTAAAACGCCTACCGGATAAAACGCCTATACGGATTTGAACTCACGATATTCATCTCGTAAATCAAAGTCTGCTCCAAAGCAAGCTTACTCCAGCTGAAAGTGTTGTGAGACCATCTCCCGCTATAGAAGCGGGAGAGAGTATCAGACTTTTACTGACTAAAACCACACCGGTGTCCTTCAGTTGCCCTTTGCGTTCTAGGACAATGAATTTCCTTTTCAGAAAATTCTCGTGGTCTTAGCAGACATCGACCCTACTGGGCCCCTACGGTTTGCTAACATCTCTATGAGGAGCGCGTAGAACACTACGCGCTGTCGACGACTTGGGCTCAGTCTGGACGATAATCGGCGAGCTACCCATTGCCCGCCTACCGTGACTGGTAGTCGGGTTCGGGATCGTGGCGGCTGGTCGTCTAGATGGCCTTTTTTGCTAGCATTACTGCTTTGCAGAAGGAGGCGGCCGTCAAACAAGGCCCGGCGCGAGAGGTCACCACCACCGATCGTTTCCACGACGTCACGGCGGTGCTCCGCCCAAGCGGGGCACACCTCCACCTTTTTCTCCATCGTGTCTTTCGGGGGGTCCACATAGTGGTAACACCCAGGCGTTTCTTCAGCCTAAATCAGGTGTAGGAATCTCCCGAACTTGTTACCATATCCGGTGAGGAGCTTCGTTATGCGGAAAGATGGATAGACTATATGGTGGCGTATGTGAGTTATGACTAGAGATTGGATTTGGTAGAGTATTTACCTAATATTCAGGGAAGTTAATAATATAGAGTTCATAACACCTCGTTTAAAATACCGGAATCATAAACATGACGATTGAATTTACTTATTGCTAAATTCCAATAAATTGCAAATTACTTATTGCTAAATTCCAATAAATTGCAAATTACTTATTGCTAAATTCCAATAAATTGCAAATTACTTATTGCTAAATTCCAATAAATCATCCTAAATCCTAAAATCGACCTAAGCGAAGAGAAACTCGAGGAGTTTAAAATATTTCACAGCTTAGCTTACTGCTGTGGTAGCAAATCTCTCAGAATGATCACTCCAACGTTAGCTTAAGCTGTCGGCTTAGCTGCAATGCTCAAGTCAAGTGCAAATTCATTAGCTTGTATATTCTCTCTTGCCTGACTTGTGGTATTCAAATATAGAACCAAGCTTTGTCTCAGATGTCTAGTACTTGTTTTTATTAAGAGTGAGTTGCACCAAGTCACTTTAATGACAAATGACGTCATCAGCAGTCAAATAAAGCAATTAAGCAATGGTTAAAATGACGTCACAAGTAAAGAAAATATTAGATGCGTACGATTAATAATGAGGTTTTTTGAAAACTTTTAATGTTTTATAGGAAGAACGAAACAAAAATATTTTATTTTTACACATACATGCAACAGCAAGTGGGAAAAAAAAATTAAATGTCATCACAGAATTCGACGTAAACAGTATTAATAACAGATTAGTCATATGACATATTTGTGGTATTAATATAGAATCTATCGTTGCAACTCACTCTTAAACACTTCTACATTCAATGATAGCTAAATAAAAAACTTTTTCCAAAAAAAAAAGATAACCGACTTTACTAAAAAAAATACTAAAAGGATCAAAATAACTTTAATTTCGGAAGTCGGTGTTTCTCGGTATTATTTGTACCTTATTTAACACCGACTTCCGAAATTAAAGTTATTTTGATCCCTTTAGTATTTTTTTTAGTGAAGTCGGTTATCTTTTTTTTGTAAAAAGTTTTTTATTTCACACTTTTTAGTTGGGATACACTTATAAACAGAGTGCCTATTTCTCATGACAATTCCAATTAATCCAAACACTACTAGGTTACATTGTTTTATTATGAATTTCCTGTGTCTACCTTCCACCTTCCGGCTCCATCATCAGATCAGTTCGATAGTACCTTATAGCCAAAGTGCATTTTATGACAATTCTAATGGGCCCAAACACGGCTAGGTTACATTGATTAATGACGGAGTTCCAGTGCCTACCTTCTAGCTCCATCATCATCATCAGATCAATTTGATGATACCATTTTCACCGGAACTATTCAGAACCATTAATTTATTTGTATTATCATAGTCGCTTAACCATCTTCATTGTGATATCTATACGAGTATGAAGTTCCGTTGACCATTTCTGATCTTCTTCATCAGTTCCACCTCATCAAATATTACTTTTTGACTGTAAATGCTTAAGTTCTCGATGAAAATACTAAAATCACTATGCAGTTGCCTATAATATTTGAAGAGTTCCCTCGATTTTGCCAAGATTCCATCATCAAATCCTGACTTGGTGACTATGGGACCATTTGGGAAGTACACCCTTTCTAACAAAAAAATAATTTTTCAAATCGGTTGGCAAGCGATGGAGTTATGCGCGAACAAACATAAAAAAAAAAAATACAAACATCCGAATTGAGAACCTCCTCCTTTTAGAAGTCGGTTAATAAAAACGCGCTGTTGGTAACTACATTCAATTTATTTTGATCGCTCATCATCATTTTCTTTTTCTGATCTCATTCTACTTGTGGTCGGTACTTGTTTCTTTTTTCCATTCTATAGTGTCAGCTGCCACGCTATCACCGATTCCCTTTTCTTTCATATCACTCCTGACACAATCCATCCATCTTTTCTTTGGCCTCCCTTTTTCTCTCCATCCAACCACACATATTTTTAGGGTTCCGTACCTCAAAAGGAAAAATAACGTTGGAGGTATCGAGTTGAAATTAAAACCATATACTAAGGTCTTCGGTCGCTTAAAGTTGTAAAAAATCAAACTTCTGAATTAACGAAAAGAAAAGATACGGCCGTTTTATGTCACAAAATATGCATATTTCGACACTCTCAATTGAATCAAAATTCATAGGGTACTTCTAGTTGATCTAGAATCCTGAAATTTGGCATGAAGCAAGGTCCCACAGCAAAAGTATAGGGAAAAATCTGAAAACCGTAAATTTCTAGGTACATCACAAAAAAGAAACTTTTTTTGCGATTCGGAAAAATCTTCGTAACTCGGTTCGGGAATTGAACTGTATTCATAGATAAGTTTGTACGAAATCCTCAGTGCGCGAGTCCAACTCGCACTTGCCCAGTTTTTATTTTAAGTTCATATTCATATTGCATATTACTAAAAGTAACATGCGTTTCATGTCACCTCTTCACATGACCATATCAAGATAAACGATTCCCTGTCAATTCAGTCACTGGCGCCACTTTTAAATTTCCTCTAATGTGCATATTTTTCACTTTATATAATTCTTGTCACTGCACACATCCATCTCAACAATTGTTCTAGGGCGGATCGGGAAGGCGTGTCAGACTCTTCCTATTAAAACTAATTTCTATGTTCTTTTTTTGCCTTGCGTTCCAGAACCGAGCTTTTTGGCAATGAAAATTATGACCAAAAAGTTCTATCAAATTGTGAAAGGCTAATAGAAAAGAACCAAAAGCTTGTTGATTCAATACAAAATACACAAGGATATTCGTGAATATAACAAATGTATTTATAGGCATTATTATAATTCTGAATTATATAATCTCGAAAATATAAATAGATACGTGTAGGCGATATTGAACATAATAGTACCGATACCAAAATACCATTTTTCTCCGACTCTTATTGGCGCACGAGGAAGTTTTCTGTAAGAGTTTTATAGCAGCCAATAAAATGTTATGATTTAATATAGTTGGATAAACTAATAACTTATTTAATGGATCGTATACTTCTCAAAAGGAAGGATGGAACACAATAAAAGAACATACTTGCTGTAATATTATGAATGCGGATTTAAGATTGTTTGTTGCTACGATTTCACGCCTTAACTGGCGACTGATCATCATGAAATTTTTGTACACGTTGTCAGACGACGACGGTTCTCTTCCTTGCGGTGTACTTCTCAATGCTGAAGGTCGTGACCTCCCTGCTTCATTACTTTCATTCGAACAATATTCTTCCATCTGTTTCTATCTCTGGCAGTGTGAAGGGCAGTCAAGAGCGGTACAAAAGGACAATAAGTGTGCCTACCTTACATCCAAAGAAAATGTATTGATTCCGTGGGACTAACTCAAGTTAGTATAAACGCTCCTGGTGTCAATTTATTTACTTTTGTTACTGCTTAGTGCGTGGCATGATAATTATAATACATATTATATGTAATTATGTAGTGATCTTGGTATTTTCATCGAGAACTTAAGCAATAACTTTTTAGCTGTAAATTCAAAAAGTAACATTTGATGAAGTGGAACTGATGAAGAAAACCAGAAATGGTCAATGGAGATCATACTTACATAGATATCACAATGAAAATAGTTAAGCGATTATGACAATACAAATAAATGAATGGTTCTGAATAGTTACGTTAAAAATGGTATCATCGAAGTGATCTGATGATCATGATGGAGCCGGAAGATAGGCACTGGAACTCCGTAATTAATCAATGTAACCTAGCCGTGTTTGGACTTATTAGAATTGTCATGAGATGCACTATGGCTATAAGGTACTATTATTTATTATTTATTTATTGCACACCTTAACTTATTACAGGACAGACATTTATAAAAAATAAGTGTACAATAGGCGGTCTTGTTGCACAGGGCAATGTCTAACAGACAACCTTTAGATGGACTGAAATGAAAGGAAAAGATTTTGGGCTGTCAGTGTACAACAACATAAATAATGTACAAAAAAAAGAAATGATAATAAAAATTCAAAAAAAATAAATAAATATAATACATAAATAGGTACATTACCAAATTATAAACTAATAAATGTTAAAATATACGATAGAGAAAGGATAAGAAAAATTAAAGCGATAGGTAATGCTCCTTCGCCATCTTTTTGAAATTCGGTAGCGTTTGGGCACGTCTTGCTTCTTAGGGTAATGCATTCCACAAACGCGCTGCTTGTAAAAGATTTATCAAAGAACGAAGTGGAATGCATTTTAATACTAAGTTTTAGATTCTCCGATGACCTCAAGGAACTAGAATGTGTGTTACAGAGGAACGGAAAGAGTTCTTTAAGGTAAAAAGAAGTCGAAGGATTAAAGAGCACATTGTAAAGCAAAGAAAGTATGTGAGAATTCCGGCGAAGGCGAATGAGAAGCCATTTGAGCTGAGTGCGAAATTCAGAAACGTGGTCATACTTGCAAGCCAAATATAAACCTGATACAAAGATTTTGAAGTCGCTCAAGCTTATCCAATTGGTCTTGATTGAGATCAAGATAGCTAGTCCAAGATTTGATCGATTCGATCGCAATGTTAGTAGGGATAGGAAGAAAATTGGAACCCACCGATGCAAACAGTTCATGACTAACTTCCTGCAGCTGTTTAGTCCAGGAAAGAGTGCTGCTATCAGAACTAAAAATACGCAACTAATAACTTTAATTTCAGAAGTCAAGCCGATAAACACCGACTTCCGAAATCAAAGTTATTTTGATCCTTTTAGTTTTTTTTTAATGAAGTCGGTTATTTTTTTTTTTGGTAAAATGTTTTTTTATTATACTTATCAAACTTAAAATTTGATCTTATTTTTTTAGGGTTCCGTACACTCCGACACTCTCAAAGGAATCAAAATTCATAGGGTACTTGTCGTTGACCTAATATCGTGAAATTTGGCATAAAACAAGGTCATAAAGCACAAAAAAAACAGTAAAACTTTTGCTATGTCGCAAAAAAAACTTTTCGCGATTCGGAAAACTCTCCGAGACCACAATCGGGAATAGAACTATTTACATAGGTAAGTTTGTACGGAACCTTCATGGCGCGAGTCCAACTCGCACTTGCCCAGTTTTTTTAATTCCGTTCCAAGAAAGATTGACAGTAGGTAACAATACAAACGAATTCCAGGAATTAATGGGGTATTGTTTGAAAGGGTAATCATATGTAATAACGTGTCCTTTGTAAAGGGATTACCCATTAACCAGAAATGAATATTTAAAGAGATTTGAGAACACTGCTTTTGTGTCCTGAATTATTTTATTCTGTCGGACAAAGCTAGGAAATTGTGTCACGTAATCCCACAATCTGACTAATGAATTAACATAAAATATATTGAGGTACATACCTACACACACAATGGTTCTACCACTAAAAACTGGCCTGTTGGTCTAGTGGTTAGTGGCCCTGACTGCTATGCCGATCGTGGGTTCGATTCCCACCCAAGACAAAAATTTTTGTGTCTGGGTGTAATTTATCTATATTATTTATATATTTAGAAACATACAACTATGTTTATCAGTTGTCTAGTACTTTGCTTTGCTTAGCTTAGGACTAGGTGGCGTAGTGTGATAGTTGTGCAATATTATATTGTATTATATATTACTAGGGTGGTTTGAATTGAATTGCTAAATAGAATTGCTGTGTAAAGGGGGCTTTACACAGCAATTCTATCGTGCATTCTCAGGAGCTTACATGATTCCGCGCACGACGTCCAAATGTAAGTGACAAGCACTGAACGCATGGTCTTTCACGTCCTCTTTCAACATTTTCACAGGAGCGTTTTTTTTCGCACGATTACTGTTTCATGCACAAAAGAGTGACTGTAAAGCCCGCTATTGCTCAAAAAGTTACCACGGTCCTGAACTGCAAGAGGCGAATGAAGGAACATATTTTATACTCTCTCTCGCTTCCTACAGAGCTAAAGAATTTATTTGATGATTTCCCTTAAAAAAGATACCAACGTTAAATTCAGTTTTTTTATCAGACATGTTTTTGAGGTAGGAAATCATATAATGACTTATACCACTCTAAGATAGAACGAGAGGGTGTGTCAGTCTTAAAAGCACACCTGTATCCTTCAGATGTCAATTCCCCGAAAAAAAAAATGTTTTCCACTATTATCACTAAACGGCGCTTATCTACTCGTATGTACTTTCAATACAAACACGATATCAAATACATATCAAATTCGCATTAAGACCTATTTCTTTTGAAGTGGGAAATCAACAAATAACTTATTTTTGATTGGCGCAGGAGGGAGTGCCAGACTTTTACTGACTGTAATCCACCTATTTTCAGTTGCCCTTTGTGTTCCAAATCCGCAATAATTCTTTCAAACAATCTCGTAGCCCAATAAACCTACAGCCAAATAAGTTCGCAGCCTGCGTTAAGACTTCTGAATGCCAATTCTTCAAGGCCAATCAATACCAAGCCGAGCCGGCCGTGTTTGCCAGTGATGACATATGGTTCCGAAACGTGGTCACTCACAATGGGCCTCATCAGAAGGCCCACAGTCACCCAAAGGGCAATGGAAAGGGCTATGCTCGGAGTTTCCCTGCGTGATCGAATCAAAAATGAAGATATCCGCAGGAGAACCAAGGTTGCCGACATAGCACGAAGAGTTCGGTTGAAAACCAGCATCAGGCAACTGCTGCGTAGTTGCCTGGCATTATGCTGAACTGGACCTATTTGGCGTAGCCGTGAGACATATTGTTATTGTTAATTTTATTTCTCCTTATTTTTTTTTATGTTTAATTATATTTGTATTTGTAAATCAATTATTATTTTTTGATTAATGAATCATGGTGTGCCAAATAAACATATTTTCTTTCTTTCTTCTTTATAAATCGCCAAACTTATGTGGCAGTGGGCAGGGCACATTGCTCGCAGTACAGATGGCCGTTGGGGCCAAAAGGTTCTGGAATAACGACCGCGTACCGGAAGACACAGTGTTGGAAGACCCTACAAGGTGGACCTATGACCTGGTGAAGGTTGCGGGAATCCGATGGATGTGAGACGCACAGGACCGTTCATTGTAGCGACATTTGGGGGAGGTCTATGTCCAGCAGTGGACGTCTATCGGCTGAAATGATGATGATGATGAATCTTTACCAAAAACATGTCAAAATGTTAAAAAATTAGAGGTGTGTAGGGATATCTATTGCACCACATGTAAAAATTATGCGTACAGCTAAGGAGTGCAGTTTCCTGCCGGGGTCTGTGTTTCCTGATAACTACAACCTAGGGGTCTTTAAGTCAAGGGTGAATAGGTTACTTCTAGGCAAGCGTGCTCCATCGCCGGCCACATCATCGTTTACCATCAGGTGAGATAGTGGTCAAACGCGAGGCTATAAATAATAAAAAATAAATAAATAATGAAATTCTGCATAACGCTATTAGATTTTTCCACGCGATTTAAACATATACGACAGCCCGAAATCATAACTTGGGCAGTTGCCCAAACCAGACATAACACCCATATGGTCGGAGGATCCCCCCTTTTCAACGGAGGATTGCGGTAGTTTACACTTTGTTCCGTAAAAGGTATTTTTGATAGATTGCGAAGGACTGCGATGTAAAAGCGTATGTGGTAGAAAATGCCTAAGGCATTAAGTCCATCTTTGTACAATAGATGAATAAATAAATCTTCCTTAAAATAAAAATCAGATTTTCCCCAACAGTTTGCACTACGTTTGAATAAGATAAAATTAAAAAACAGCTCTTCTTTGCATTTATGTTCACATAACTCATCAAAATGTACGGAAGAGCTGATTTTTTTTCGCGATTTCAGGTTTGGTCTTATAGCAAAAGTTGTTCCTAATAATTACTACAATGACCCCTTAAAAGTATGCCCATAAATTTAATTTCATCCTGTATACTATTTAAATCAAATCATTAAGGTACAGGCACTTTTGAATTGTCTGGGTCAGTCACACGCCCGTGCATCAGTTGTTAATTGCACATTCCAAAGCATAGCATCATCATCATCATTTCAGCTGATAGACTTCCACTGCTGGACATAGGCTTCCCCCAAATGTCGCCACAAAGAACGGTCCTGTGCGTCTCGCATCCGTCGGATTCCCGCAACCTTCACCAGATCATCAGTCCACCTTGTAGGGGGCCCTCCAACACTGCGTCTTCCGGTACGCGGTCGCCACAAAGCATAGCACCACGTAAAACTCTACGGCGAATAACACGCAGAGACTTTTTTAAACAATAAATAGCTACAAAATAACGGGTTACTCACTCAAATCCGTTTTGAATCAAATTATTTCCATATTTCATGTCCTTTCTCTTGTCGATTCTAAGTGAATACTGCTACAATTCGTACAGGCCAGTAACACAGCTTCTCACGTAGGTACATAATAAGCAAAATATAATAGCTTTTCTGTTTCTTAACAATATTTGTGACCTACCGAAGTTGATATTTCGTACCTCATTCACGCATTCACCTGCCAAGGACAGTTACGTGACAACCCGACGTGACACGGAATGGAATAAACAATGCACAGAACTATATCTGTGTAATTTCATAAACAAAAGTTTGTGTAATCTATAGGGACTTTAGGAACTTATTGTTTATGAAATCATCAGCAAATGTCTTCGTAATTATTTTTGGGATCGTCGTAACTATGGCGGTAAGTCTTAAACTGTGAGGAGTGGCTGGAGAGACATCACGGCGTCCCAACGACCATACAGCCCATAATCGTTGCGGCGTCCTCCCTTTCCGCATGACGTAGGTCTCATCGGACATTTCTATGGTAATTTCGGAAGTTTCCTGTACTTGATTCGTACGGAAAAACGCTCGGGTGTTATTGGGAATCAATTAAAAATATTTTATAATTTCCTTGGTTGTTCCTTCGTTTTGATTTTTTAAGTAGTCAATTAGATAAAGCATAACTATTTTCGCTTGGTGTACTCGTTCTCATACAATTCATCATTTTGTTTGAAAAATTGCGTCATTTTTTTTTTTACAATTAATTCATCATGTAAAACTAGATCTTTCTATAAATTCGGTTCGCTAATGGAACCTAATCATTTTAGGACATCAGACGATTTCATATTTTAGATTTAGATTATCAGTGACAGCTGAAGCAGATCTCCAAACAACTATATTAATTCTGCCGAATCATCTATCATCAACATCACCAGTATCATTTTCTGTAAACGAAGATGAATGTACCTTAGTGTTATATTTGAAATCATAGAAACCTCAAAGATTATATAACAATGTATTTCTCTTGTATAACACAAAAGCTACTGAAGGGACGTTATATTTGAAAGAAACGTTTTTTGTGTCAGCAATTTTGTGTGTAAGGTCTCGACTGGCGATCGCCAGCTACTGCGCTTTATTGGTAATAGCGGTACGTAAGCTTGGGGTAAAAATGAATAAATCGTTTCTCTTAACAATCTCAGCGCCATGTACATATAAGCATTTTTTAGAGAAGCAGGCCATGTGGGGGGCGTGCGGGTCACATAAGTTTTTATGCATCTGGTCACACAACAATTGAACTAAGTTTTGTGGCAAGTCATGCGGGCCGCTGGCGGGAAACGTCGTGAACATAGGTCACGGTGTATCCCGCCAGCCGCCCAGCAGGCCGTCTGGTCCGCTGTGATCCCACAAATTCATTTAGATTTTGGTCATTGCTTGCTAGATAAGTAAATGCATTTAAAAGGTTGGCTGCTCTCATGGCCTGTGGAGATAAGTTATAAAAAAACATATATTGACTTGCAATAAAATAATTTGTGTAGATAGAATAATATAATAATAAATAATATAATATAATAATAAAATAAAATAATAAATAATAATAATATAATAGAATAAGATAGCGCCATCTGATTCGCCGGACGCCCCGGCGAATCAGATGGCGCTGAGAGTTTTAAATAAATCTTTAATTGGTGCTGAAGTAAGTCCCAGAAGTAACGCATACACGAGATATTACACCTATTATATTTGACCTAGACCTATTCCCGTTGACCTAGAATCCTATAAAATTATATTCCCGCAATTTGGCATGAAGCAGTCTCATAGCACAAGTATAGGAAAAAATTTGTAACTTTGTAGTTTATTTTATTTTATTCGTACTTACGTCACAAAAAAAACTTTTTTGCGATTCGTAAAAATCGTTATTTTTTTATTTATTTTTTTTATTGATATAAACCAGTGCTTGACTGCGATCCTGTTAATCGTAAAAATAAATCATAATTCAAAAATCGTATTGTACTGCACTACAAACGTTTGCAGTGATGTCAGACCGCTGAGCCGGCGCTGCCCGGAGCAGTGTCTGCTATTATCGGACGTCTAAGTATTACAAATAATTAATTGCCAGTGAAAAACGATAAAAACAACCATTAATTTAGACACTAAATCTCCTGCGACGAAGAAGTTTTGCTGTTATAATTTTGAAAGGCGCTAAGGTTTATTACCTACCTATGTATTTAATATACTTAAAAAATCGATTGATTGAAAAATAGTTATAGTATATACTAGTTGCTAGGTAGCACACAAACCGGCCCACGCTGAAGACCTGCGCTGTGAATTCGTCGAATTTTACTTGTGGTCACGGCATTATGCTGAGCATTCGGCCGTGTTGCGCGAACGCGGCGCATATTTTTCACAAAGAATGTTTATAATTTGTAAGTTATCCTGAGGCAATTTCCGCAAATAAGATGTTTATTTTTCTTTCTTTCTTAGGTACTTACAGGCACACATTTTACAAGCCCTGAATCGGCTGTGAATGCGTTCCATAAAGCTATTGAAGAGGTCCATAAAGAAGACTAATCCGACTGCTTTGTAAAATGGTTTTAGCGAATGCAAAAATGTATAAATTACGAGGGAATATACTTTGAAAAACAATAAATGTATCTAGTCTTACTTATCAGAATCCTGAAACTTTCAGTATGCCCCACGTATCATTTTGTCTAGCGGATCTTAACACAAAAACCGAATTAGGTGTTTATGAATTAAATTCTGAGTTATGAAGGGGTCAAAAGTGGCTCCAAATGGTTTGTGTAATATTACACACGGGTGTTGCTCGCCAGTTCTCTTTTTTTGGCTTAAACTTAGCTTGATATGCTCCTACTTATCTAGATCTTGTACCTATTCTCTCTTTGTACTTGTCGGAGTAACAACCCTTATATTATAAAAGAGACAGAAGAGTGAAAGACGTTTATGCGACATAGTTTGCTCGTACTTTAAAATAAACTTATACTAAACTCTGTTATAGGGATGGAGCTATATAGGGTGTATAGCTCCATTCCTCTTTCTCACTCAGACGCTTAGCATTTTAACACATCATAGTAAGGTCCCTAAAAGATAATATTTTCGGTGTAATTTTGGTATTTATTTATTTAATGTTAGGTGCTCTCTGCACTAACAGTCGAAACCAATTCGTGCAGAGAGTCATTATTTCATTAAAATGTAATATTAAAAAAAATAGGGAGAGAAATTTGGGGAGGCCAACAGAAGACGTCTTTTGTCCGAAATAATGATGATGATAAAAAATAACATAAATCACTTAATACAATTATCATTGTTATTCCATTCATTTTTTTTTTTTACATATTCATTACATTTTTAAACATTCTTTAAAAAACATATAAATAAAAAAAACATTTAAAAATATATTGTTATTATCATTATGGTATAAGACTTATGTAAACGTTTTAACGAAAGGCAGCGCTTTTTGTTTGCCGTGTTTTCGTAAACATTCTTTGTGAGAATGAATGGGAGTAATCAAAGGCACTCTGTGATGTTAAACTTTGGTTTTGTTACCTTGACATGTGCGGCACGTGTAAATAAATATTTTACAAATAATATTTTTTTGAAAACGATTAGAATATTATATAGTTTTACAAATTATTATGACCACTTCGAAATAACAATAAGAATACAATATAAAAAAACTGGGCAAGAGCGAGTTGGGCTCGCGCACTGAGGGTTTCGTACAAACTTAAAAGGTAAATTGCGGTTTACGATTTATGAAGTATTAATAAAAAAAACTACTGACTAAATCTCGTTCAAACCTATTTTTGGTGGAAGTTTGCATGATAATGTACATCATATATTTTTTTTAGTTTTATCATCCTCTTATTTTAGAAGTTACAGGGTTACACATTTGTGTATGTCTTAACAGTATAGTTTTTATAGTACCGAAAAAAAAGTGGCTGTGACATACGGACGGACAGACAGACAGACATGACGAATCTAAAAGGGTTCCGTTTTTTGCCATTTGGCTACAGAACCCTAATAAACAACCTTGACGACCAAAATACCAAGAAATAAGACGTATCACAAACAGTATTGTGTATTTCAGGATCTAAAATAAGTCAAACAAATATTTTGTATAATAGAAAAAGAAACATAATAAAGGTAATGTTTTATGTAGGTATTATTCAACTAATTCAGTTAATACGTTGTTTTTGTGGATTTTTTATGCTTGATAGGTTCTCGCTTGACCGCCATCTCACCTGATGGAAAGCGACGATGCGGTCGACGATGGAACGCGCTTTCCTAGAAGTAACCTATTCACTCTTGACTTAAAGATTTCCGGGTTGTAGCTATCAGGAAACACACATTCCAGCAGAGTATTTCACTCCTTAGCTGTACGCACAATGAATGTGTTCCCAAAACGTTTTGTGCGTATAGGTGGAATATCCACCATGTACGGGTTATTCCACGATTCCCTAGAGCCCCGTACCGGAAGCACCTGATTTGTTTTTATCTTGGTAAACTCATTACCAAGTGGTAACGTGGTATTTGAGTTAGCAGATTAGAAAAATTGGTTATTAATTTTTGCCAGATATAATAATAATATAATATTTCCACAACTTTCACACAACGCTATCGAGTCCCAAACTAAGCACAGCTTGTGCTATGAGTACTAGATAACTAATAAACATACTTATATATTTCTAAATACATACATATTATAGATTAATTACACCCAGACACAGAGTAAACGATCGTGCTCATCACACAAACATGAGTGACATCACATCACATCCTGGTTGGAAAATGAACCCACGACCTTCGGCATAGTAATCAGGGTCACTAACCACTAGACCAACAAGCCAGTCAAAACTTATGAGATGACGTCAAAACCGTAGGGGCCCGCTAAAGCCACGAAGAATTTCTGAAAGACTATTTATGTTTACTTTGCAGTTTATCTACCAATGATTCCCTAAGGTACACCAACTAAATAGTTTAAGCCAAGGTATAACAAAAACATTTATTATAATTAGATGTAAACACATTAAACACTATAAGCGAGAACAATGTTTTATGACTACCTAAAAGGGCCGACTTTAAATTAACTAGCAATATTTCAGCGCTTGAAAGTACTCATGAATATAAATAACTTTCCCTACGCGTCCAACTCTGAAATATCGAACAAATTATTTTCTGTTTCATGACAAAATGGTATACTTTTGTAATGAAGCTGGAAAACTTTTAAACTATTTCCAGACTTTGATACTGATAATTATATAGCGTCCCTTAGCTTAAAATACTGCTCAAGTCGAAAATTGGCGGTTTTCACATTTGAGTGCCTTTAGACGGAGCTCATTGCGCGTCTAACCATTGGTCACATGATATAGATTTCAGCCAATCAGAAGCCATAATTTGAAAAGTAGTGATAGAGTGCAAGTCGGCTGGCCTCTCAACACTGCACAGTATTTTTCGTTTCCTGTAAAGTCTAAAATTGGCGGTTTTCACATTTGAATGCCTTTAGATGGAGCTCATTGCGCGTCTAACCATTGGTCACATGATATAGATTTCAGCCAATCAGAAGCCATAATTCGAAAAGTAGTGATAGAGTGCAAGTCGGCCTGCCTCTCAACACCGCACAGTTTTTTTCGTTTCCTGTAAAGTCGAAAATTGGCGGTTTTCACATTTGAATGCCTTTGGATTGAGCTGCTCATTGCGCGTCTAACCATTGGTCACACGATATAGATTTCAGCCAATCGGAAGCCAAAATTTGAAAAGTAGTGATAGCGTGCAAGTCGGCTGGCCTCTCAACACCGCACAATTTTTTTCGTTTCCTGTAAAGTTGACAAAGGGCTTGACTTTTCTACGATAAATGAATCAGCATTGCCATCCAGCGTGGCAATGCTGCCAGCGTTCTGGGCACTTTTTTCATTGACATCGATGTGGACAAATTTTTGATGCCCTATGAGTTCTTTTTCTACCCGTTTGTACATTTCATTATTTTTAGTTTGTTTAATTACCTAAGTTATAATTTTTAATAGTTAAGATGTATATATATATTAATAATGTAAATACGTTTCTGTTACTTTGAAAATAAATCACTACATTAAAAAAAAATGCAAAATGTAAAAAAATAAATAAAATAAAAAGCACAATTGAAAATAAAATATGCATTCTTCTTTGGTCATCCATGCACACTTGAAAATTCACCTTGTATAATCAGCCTCAAAGTGCAAGTTTCATACTTATGTATATCACATACTAATGTATAATATGGAAGTGTGAAACTTTGTCATAAATAATATATTCCGAATGTCAAGAACCACAAAATTTATGCTTTCTTGGAAAGCACGATGTTGCTTTTTCCTTGTGGGCGTAGACAAGGCGTTTATTCATTTATAATCAGCCTTTATTTATTGCTTTTGATGTCTAAATGTTACACAAAGAAATGTTACTGAAGGAATCTTTCATAGAAATTATTATTGTTCTTGAGAGATAATGTTTTACATAAATAAATTATTTTTATGCTTGACAAAATATATGGAAATACTTAATTCATAAGTTCAAGGGAAAATCTTACAAACACAATATCAAAGCTGTTTTGAAAGTCATTATTAAACAATAAGCAATTGAATTTGAAATTTTGTGTTGCCTTGTAACTGGGTTGTGGAGGTCTGATAAGCAGTCGCTTCATGTTTTTTTTCGGTTGGAAAATCATCCAATGACATTCTCAACAAATCTTTTGTTCCTTGCCGTTGTTCCAGGGCCCCGGGGATCTCTTTCGCATCACCCATGGCCCCAGTAGGCTTTGACCCTACTGGGCTCCTAAGGTTTGCTGACAGCTACTTGAGGAAGATACATCGTTACTATACATAGAGTGTTTATTATTCATCGATATATATCTGAGTCTTTGGTGACGACTGTTCATAAATCGGAATTGGTTGAACCATTATTGATCTACCAACAGTCTAGCTTATATCAAATCAGCGAATCCAACAAAAGTACTAAACTACACTGAAAAATGCAAAATAACTTTAATTTTGGAAGTCGGTGTTTATATATTAGTTGTATCTTTTTGTTATATAACAGAAGTTATTTTGCTCTTTTCAGTGTTTTTTTTTACATTGAAGTCGGTCGTAATTTTTTTTTTTGTAAAAAGTTTTATATTTTACACTTTTTAGTTATGATACCACCACTAAAAAGTACCCTTCAGCCATACTTAAATACCTTATAGCCAGATTACATGTCATGACAATTCTAATAATACCAAAGACGGTTAGATTAAATTAATTTGTTCCGGTACCTAACTTGAGGCTTCAACCTCATATTAGTTGGATATATTCCCCCTTTTCTTTTAGTCAGTTTATTAATATATTTAATGATTTGAATTTTTTTTCTATATTTTTCTACACTATCGCATTGGGTTACAGTAATGATAGCTATATGCATATCTGTAATAAACAAATATAATTATTATTTCAGCCAAAAAATAGCCACTGCTGAATTTTCCAACCATCAATCGCAACCACATCAACCAATCGGGCGCTTCTCCCATTAAAAGGAATCCTGCGGTTATCACCAGGGCCATTTCCCTGATGATTATGGATCAATATCCATCATCATCATCATCATCATTTCAGCCAAGAGACGTCCACTACTGGACATAGACCCATTGATCTATGCTAGAACTAAAAGAAAATATAGTCTTACCTGGTATTTCTGAAGGACTGACATGTATGCAGAAGATCTTTCTTATCGTCCTCTTGAAGGTTCTGGGGTCGATGATATAGGAGCCGTAGACCAGAGGATCCATGCAGGAGTTAGAAACAGCCATGATGAAGAACAGGTCTTGGACTCGTGCGGAGACGTGGACCGCTGACTTCCGATCTAGCATGTACCTGTAGAAGGAAAGCTGGTTTAGTCGGTGAAATTTTATTTTTGTAATCTAGGTACATATAATATATATAAAGACTAGCTTCTGCCAGTGGCTTCGCCCGCGTGAATGCAAGTTTTTCTATACAAACTTTAGGTTACTTTAGTTTCTTTCGGGGGTAAATTTTGAAAAATCCGCTCCTAGTGATCGCCTACGTCATAAAAACAAACCTTGTGCAAAATTTCACATTTTTAGTCCCAGCCCCCCTAGCCAAGTTACGTTCGTTTCGTTTGCGTCAAACGCCTCGAGTAGGCCACGCCTCCGATTCTTTTGTTCTAACGTCATCTCAACGCTCAGTCACGTGGTCAGAACAAAGGAATAGGAAGCGTGGCCTGCTCAAGTATCTTCGAGTCGTTCGACGCATACGAAAAGATCGTAACTTGGCTAGGTGGCAGTACTTTTGGGTGTAAGTTGATATGTCAGTCAGTCAGTTTCTTCTTTTAAATATATAAAGATGAATCCCTATTTTCATTGGTCACGTCATCACGCGTGAATGGCTGGACCGATTTCATTAACTCTTTTTTTTTGTTATGTTTATTATTGCCAGGAAAAGTTACATAGGAAATAAAAAATAAGAAGGTTGTGCGGAAAATGACTTTTTTGAAAAGGACTTTTTGATTTTTGCGTGTTTGAGTTCATAGCTATTGGACAACATCTGTCGGACCTCTAGTAAGATAAAACCATCTAACTCATCATCGGCCGAGATAAGCTTTTGTAGTCAAGAAAAAAGAACAATAAAAAAGCCTGTACAAGACATTAAAAATATGTAATTTTCAAGAATAGTGATCCCACCAAAAACATAACATGTAAAATGTTGCCAAGACGACCACATAAGGGGTACTCTGTGAAAAAGATATCAGATCTCATGTAGAGCCAAGCTTCTGAATTTACACGGTCTAACTCTACCTATCCTAACTTCACAAATTCTACATATCAGTAAAAATGTATGGCTTCGCCGTTTCACTACCGTCGTGGAGGTGATGCAAATATTTAGTTTCTGAAGTAAGTGTAGCGACATCTATGGCGTCACATAAGAACTAATCCTGCTTCACGCAATCAAAGTTCTCCGCACGACTAGAACATATAGAACAGCTTGAAATCATCTATCGGTCAGCTGCCCACCAGACATAACACCCATCTCATCGAAGGATCCTCCCTTTTCAAAGGAGGTATGTGGGGCTTTACTCTCTATTCCACATACCTCCAAACTGGTGACCCTCGTCAAAGAACGTCAGCGCAGCCTTCGTGTAACCACTACTTCGTGACGTCATCATCACTTCCTCAAGCTTTCGAGCAACGAGGTATACAGCCAGCACCCACGGCTATAAAGGGTATCCTGACCACCAGCATGCCTACCTGGTCATACCTGGTCATCACTCTCAGCCTCATCAGCGACTTTGGCGAAGCACACTACACCTTCGGCTAGTCACATGAAGAGCCACGAAGAACCTCTCCTGGTCGACGCCTGTAGTCAAGCATCTACGTCGCACAGGACCGCTCCGACTCACTGGAGCCTGCAGCATCATCCCGACTCACTGGGACATCATCACCCCGACTCCAAATAAGTAACGAAACAGCAAGCAGATATTTTTAAATATTGAATTTGCTGAGATATGTTTTATTTTTATTTTAAAATCTACAGAAATTTCACTATTGGGAGAGTAATTATACTCAATAAACCACGTCTGTTCCTGAAATGCTACCCCTATTGAAAACTTCTGTGAACCAACAAGGAACTTGTGCAGCAGTATTATAGAGTTAGACAACTAAGTTAATAATGAAAGTTCTATTTCAGTTGTTCAGACGTCTATCAGTATTAATTATGCTCTTAAATATAATTATAGGTGGCAGCACTTTTGTGCTCTTATATCTGCTTTTGTTCTTTTCATTTCCAAGTGTTTGTGTGTACATAAATCAATATATTCATTGCATACATGCATTCTTTTTTTTACGTAAGAAATCATGATCATGATTGTTGCTGATGACTTTATCATTACTCATACTTGGCAAGTAGGTCTGAAGTTGCCTGAAGAGCGGGTTGAAAGTAATTTTTTTTACTTTTGGATTGATTGTTTCCGAAAATATTCATATTATCGAAAAATTTTTTGAGTAAACCCCTACTCATTTTTAAGTACCTATCCAACAACACGTTAGGGGTGAAATGAAAAAAGAAAACACTTCCCAACTTACGTGTAGGGGGGTACCTTAATAAAACATTTTTTTCCATTTTTTATTTTACCACTTTTTCGGCGTGATTGATATACATATTGGTATCAAATTTCAGCTTTCTAGTCCTAACGGTCACTGACATTATCCGCGGACGGACGGACAGACCGACAGACAGACTTGGCGAAACTATAAGGGTTCCTAGTTGACTACGGAACCCTAAAAAAATAGTTCTATCTTGACATTTTTATTGAACCATGTCCCAACTTTTATTTAGCCCTAGTCAATTACAGCGCGATGTAAATTGAAATAATTTAAAGAATATACCTATATATTTTTAGGTGACTAATTTTTTTCAACTATTCCTTTAAAATACTTACTTTGTTTTTTTTTTAATATTAAAGCAAAATATTTTTATTAATTTCAATAATGAAAATGAAAAATAAAGGCTGAATGGCTGGCCGGCCAGAAAAAAAAACATAATAGGCAGGAAAGTGGCAATTCGGCAATCCGATCTTCATTCGTTCTTTCGAATTGTAGAGTTTTGTTTACATTTCCTTACAACAGAGATTTCTATTAACACGATACGTTCATCAGATTCAGATGTGGATATAACGCCTGATTTCATAAGAGAAGAGGTTAAAGCAGTAGTGGAAAACCTTTTGCCGCTTAAATCAGAAGAAAGATACCTGCCTGAACAGTCTCCGATTGTGTGTTGAACGAAAATAAATCTAATAATTGGATATATTACGCCTTACTTGCTTAACAAAAGTAAAAAAAAACTCCTCTTCTTCATCCAATCCTGGACTATGCTGCTGCCAGCTACCTTGATCTTACCCAAGACCATTTGGATAGGATTGAGTGACTTCAAAATCTCGGTTTCAGGTTCATACTTGGCTTGCCCAAGTATGACCACGTTTCTGAATTTCATACTAAGCTCAAATGGCTTTCTACTCGCCTTTGCCGAAACGCCCACATACTTTCTTTGCTTTGCAATATGCTATTTAATCCTTGTACCCCGCTTTGTCTTAAAAATCACTCTTAGTTTCTCACACACATAGTAGGTCCTTGAGATCATCGGAAAACCTAAAATTAGGTTTTCGAAAAACCTTCGTTAAAAAATCTTTCACAATTCAAGCTGCTCGTTTGTGGAATGCGTTACCAATAGGAGTGAGGCGTGCTCAAACGCTATCAAAGTTATAAAGGAATGGTGAAGAAACCTTTACCTTTACTTTAATTTTACCTTACTACTTGCCTTTCACTTTGATTTTTTCTTCTCCTGGCTCAATTATATTGATATTTATTAGTATATTTTTTTTCGTATTATATGTATGTATTTATGTCATTATGTCTTATTAGTATTATTTCTGATGTTTAATACTGACAGCCCTAAAGCTATCTCCTTTCTTTCAGTCCATTCGAAGATTGTCTGTAAGAAATTGCCCTGTGCGATAAGACCCCCATTTTACACATATTTTTAATTATGTTTGTTCTGTATTTTTTATTTATGTGGTGTATAATAAAGAATATAATATCACATACATACGTAACAAATTTATAGCCGCCATTTTATAAATATGTTAAAAGTCGGGACCATTTGTTAAGCGGTTTAAGCTGCTACACAATAACACCGTACAGAAAGTAAACAATCAATCTATTATAGCAGTTAATTAATAATTTTGCGTTGATTTATGTTTCAGAAATGAGTAGACATGCAAAATCTAGTGATTTTCTTTTTTATCGTGTGTGTTAACCAAATAAAATATATAAAAAAAATTGCTTTAGTTTCTTCGTCGCTATTTTCATTTTGTCTATTCAAAATTTCAAAATAATTTAAAAAAGATAAAATAATATTTGTAGAAACATCTATGCTGTTACATAGTAACTATAATATGAAATAAATAAACCAACCCGCATTGTGCCCGCGTGGTGGATTACAGCCTCTCCCCTCCCCTGGAAACGAGGCCTTAGTCCCAGCAGTGGGAACATTATGGGTGTTTTGATATACTATGCTGCATGCTTCTATTCTGACGTCAGAACAAAGGAATCGAAGGCGTGGCCGATTCGAAGCTATCAACGAAAAGAGAATCGAAACGAAACGGTTGTAACTTGGCTAGGGGGGCTAACCTAATTTAGGCACGATAAACCTACATAGCCGCATTATATTACAGTAACGTTTTTCAATACGCCGCGTCAACTCGTGGATACTACAGTGTGTTATACAATACAGTTGCCACAAATATATATTTTAAAACATAGACCTAATGATTTTCGATGAAATAAACTTTATATCGAATGACGTTATACGAAATAAGTTTCAGAGTACTTATATAAAATATATACGTAAAAAATATATATCAACAGTTGGTACATTGTGAATGTTATTTAAATAAAAATATACCAAATAACTTTATATAGTATGAGGCGAACCCAGTTTGCGAGACTTTACACCCTGTTCTGCAAACCTTTAAACATCTAAAAGTTAGGTATAGTACCTTTACATTAGTGTCAGCTATTTGCAATAAACAAAGCATCCTATGAAACCTACACGGGCTTACGGACGTCGAGCGATGGGGAGCTCGCCGTCCGGCCGTTCGGTAATTAACCGGACCAAGCCCAGTCGCCAACAGCGCATAGTGATCTACGTGCTCCTCAAAGAGATGTCAGCGAACCGTAGGGGCCCAGCAGAGCCGATGCCCGCTAGCTAGAACTACGGGGAATTTCTAAAAAGGAAACTCGTAGTCATAGAACGCAACGGGTAATTTAAAGAAACAGGAGTCGTTTTAGTCAGTAAAAGTCTGACACTCCCTCTCGCTCCATCCAGAGCGCAAGAAGTCATCGGATGATTTTAAACCTTAAAAAACAAATCCCATGAAACCTTGGTAAACCAAATAATAAGCTGTTTTAAAGAAAACATGTTTATTAAATGTCACATTCTAAGAAAAAACTTTAATTTCTTCGAAACCCATATGTCTGCCTAGACCTCATGGTGTTTGCTTTCTAGTACTCTATTGTTGCAAACAGATCATATTATCACATCTTTCTAAGAATACCAAACCTACCAAAATCCTTATGCGTTTGTTAATGTTATTATGGAGATACGGGTAGCTCTGGTAACACTTCGAGAATCGTAAAGCCAAAGAAAACACGAAACCCCACAATTCGCTTTGATATACCGCAATAAAGGACGCTACGTCAGTACATATCATTTCAAAGAAGGCAACTTAATACCGCAAATGATCTCAAAATGCTGTCTAAATTAATATTTGCGTATCTTGAGATATTTACTAGCAAACATATATATGGCACAAACATGAATAAATTTGAGATTAAGAAAGTTCAAAAGTTAGTGCGCAAATTAAACTCGGCATCGTGTCAATGACACAGTAAAATTTTGCTATCCCAATAATTCGCCAATTATTACGCGCTGCCCCAAATTAGCCGTCGAATTGGTGTCCTTTTAACTGGAGTTCTCGAGACACGACATGTAAATATAAACAAAGAAAAAATTGTTTATTTATGTAGGGAGAGGGAATGGGCCGTAATCCATCACGCGGGCCCAGCGCGGATTGGTGAATGTCACATGTCTGTCGAAGTTTTAATTCTAGGACATGCCGGTTTCTTCACGATGTTTTCCTTTACCGTTTTGAGAACAGTGGTGAAATAAATTACACGAAGTAATACGCCTGGCTGGATATGAACCCGCGACCCACAAGTCGTAAGTCGGGGCCGTTACCACTCGGCCATCACTGCTCTCAATGCTCAATTAAGTAATTTTGCATGCCATACGGCAAAATATACGCGGACTCTCCTGACATTCATCATCATATCTGTTACTAGGTAATTGGCAAATAAATGATTCCTATTTCTCTTAAATGGATCCAAAATCATGTTTACTTACCATAAAGTCATAGTAGCATACGGCAGCCAGCAGCAAGCGAATACCGTCACTATGGTGACAGTCATTCTCAGCGTTCTTCTCCGTGCCCTAGCCAGCGGTCTCTGGTCTGATCTCCTCAGCATTATTTTACTGTGGTCTGACTGATGGTATTTCTCTAAAAAAAATATTAATAAGTTAGAACCTTTACCTTATAAACAAATTAATGAAAAAAAGGAAAAGGCATGGTAGATCATTTACACTATTTAATGAAACCATGGTCGCTAGAATGACTGCTGTATGATGTCCTAGGTTCGGATAATGTATTATTGAGTTGCCTATCTAGAATTTCTCTGAATAAAGACATGTCAACACGCACAATGGTCTATGATGAACTAAGTTTGGAAAGCAAACTCCAATGGAATAGAATAAACATCCAAGTTTGCAGAAAGGCAAGATTATGATGTAGATAATGTATGTAGAACATAAAGTTTCGACACCCACACATGGTGAAAATATTATTATTATTAGCTCCGCACACTTGACTTGTCGTGAAGTCTGGAAAGTTTAGTATTAGAGAAACACGCACTCTGTAGTATCTACTCATGTGCTCAAAGCTCATACATACGAGCGGTATGCTGCCAATGGCAGAGGTCACTGCAGCAGTCGATGCGTTGGCCTCTCTGATGTCTTTGGATGACTTTCCCACCAAGAAAAAAAAAATCCGTGGACGCGTCGGCCTCAGCTTTAAGTTAGTTTCAGTATTAGAGTAAAAAGCGATTATATTTGTCAGTTTTTTATAGAAATACAAGTATAAGTTCACTATATTGGAAATTGTTAAATTATAACTTTATAGGTGATGTGTAGGACACCACATAAGTAAAAAAATGTGCGGTTATGAAACCATCCAAGTAGTAAATTTTGTATTGATATATCTGTTTATACATAAACAGATAATGTCTAATTTAGTCACTGACGTAATAAAATGCCTATAGTTATTCATTTTAATAAAAGGGGTATGATATTAGTAATATTAGCATTCCAACACCCACTGGGGTAGTTACGATTTTATTCATAGCCGTGATCACATTGAAATTTGGTATGGCTGAAATAATCCTCCCATTATTAACAGGATTATAAATAGACGGTTTTGTTCATGGGTTTATTTCTGTCATAGCTACCCATAATTGAGTCATATTACTTTCTATTTTCTACTTGCTTTTATATTTATTACTAGCTGACCCGGCAAACGTTGTTTTGCTATGTATATAATTTTTATTATCTAAAATTGAAAAAAAAAATATTTAGGGGTGGATTACCCTTAACATTTAGGGGGATAAAAATAGATGTTGTCCGATTCTCAGACCTACCCAATATGCACACAAAATTTCATGAGAATCGGGAAAGCCGTTTCGGAGGAGTTTAACCACAAACACCGCGACACGAGAATTTTATATATTAGATAAAACTAAGCCGCTCACCGGATACGTCTATCCGTTTGTCTGTCTATCTCATCATCGTCATGAACCATTTCAACCGAAAGACGTCTCCTGTTGGACATGGGCCTCCCCCAAGCGTCGCCATAACGACCGGCTATGTGTTTCTCGTATCTATCAGATTCCCGCGACGCTCACCAGGTCATCGGTTCAGGCGCGCCATAATTATGGCGGTAAGTCCCCCCTTTGAGGAGTTGCTGGAAAGGCAAAACGGCGTCCTTACCTTCCGCATGTCGCAGGTTCTCACCGGACATGGTAAGTTCGTGAGATTCCTGCACCGCATTCGTGCGGAAGAAACGGCCGGGTGCCACCATTTTGTGGACCACCCACAGGGCACGGTGGAGCATACGGTAGAGATGTGCCCCGCCTAGGCAGAACACCGCCGTGTCCTCGTGGGGGCGATCGGCGGCAGCGATCTCTCGCGTCGGGCCTTGGTACAGGCCATGGTCCGGAGCGAAGAGGAGTGGCAAGCGGTCACCTCCTTCTGCAAAGCAGTAATGCTAACAAAGGAGGTGGCCGCACTCGCTAGGCAATGGCCCTCGCGCCCCAGCCGCCAGGATTCCGATCCCGATTTCCGGCCATCGTAGGCGTGGGCTTGTGCACGGCGAGCAATGGGTAGCTCGCCGTCCGACCGTCCGGCAACCGTCCAGACCGATCCCAATTCGTCGACGATGCGTAGCCGTAGGGGCCCAGCCTCATGGACATGTGAGCAACCGTAGAGGCCAATCAGGGTCGAAGTCATCGGCACCTGTTTTGCGAGCCATGTGCCTGCCTGCTGCCAAACTTAAGTTTGGCGATTCTCCGGGCTATGTCGGTAACCTTTATTCTCCTATAGATATATGTCTGTCTGTTTGCGATTAATTCAAAAACTAATGAATGTGATGAATTACATAATTATAATGTTTATGATCACCAATAGTCAGAGTGATTTATAAATAAAATCTGAAAGTTTAAGAATTTCAAACATTTCTTGTATCCGTAAAAAGCTAGGGCAGGTAGCTAGCGTAATAAATGTGTAATTTGTAGGTACGTATGGATGTTCAATAAATCAATCACTTCCACAGCTTTGGAACACGGGTAGACCACCGCCTGGTTAAGGAACAAAAAATATATTTAATTACGGTATGCTAATAGTGGTAATCAGTTGTTACGGTAAAGACGTTAGGCATGTGATGTGGGGGCTGCAGTCATTCGAAAGTGTTACCACAGCATTGAACCGCAAAAAGCTACTGTTCGGGCACCGTCGGCTACCTTCGGCACTCGTCGGGCTGCATCGTCGACGTCGCGCTAGACAAGCGGGGCGAGAGGCCCGCCATCACTTCACCAGCGAAAACGACCGATGCGCGTGTATGCGTTGTAAATTCCTCTGTTGTCCTTAGATATACGTTTATCAGTTTACAGTCCACTGCCTTTTATTAAGTCCAAGTCTAGACCCTAACAGCTACACAAGGAATAGAGGCAATGAAAAGAGAGGATCCTCCGAACTAGCGGGCATTGTATCTAATCCAGACAGCTTCCCGATAGTAGATTTTGAGCTGTTGTATATGTTCTAATCGTGCGAATACCGCGATACAGGAGTTTGAATTTTAGTTCCTATGTCAAAGTCAAGTTTTTTATTTCACATAGGCCTACATAGGCACTTATAAAACGTCAGAATCTAGTGCACGGTTCCAAATTGGTCGTTTCCTATGAAGAAGAAGCGGCAAGAAAGTCTATGGTTACTCTTTTAAAAAAATTGTTGTTCTTACAATATTTCCGTCCTACAGTATAAGTAGATATTATGTAAGGACAGTGTAGACTGGTCAATATTGTACTAAAAAGTACAATAAAAATAATCATAATAAAAAGTGAGTCGTAATAGGAAGTAACTTAAGAATTCGCGGAGTCTATAGTGCTCTCACATGTACATTATAAAAAAAGAGGTTATATAAATAAAAGCAAGAAAAATATACAATTACAATTATTAATAAATGATATGTTATCAAAATAAATTACTAACGAATTTATGGTGGTTCGGTTCTAATAATATAAAAAATATTGCAAAAACAACGTGTTAGAAAAAAAAAAAGAAAAATAGTACAACAAAATTATGTGGAGCAGTTAATAGACACATTTACACAATATTGTGAGTTACCAGGGGGCCACATGTGCAGAAGCAGTCATTGCCAAACAAGCGTGTTTTCGACATAGTCTGTGGTGTTAGATGTCGCTACAAGTCTAACACTTCCTTTTCACCTAGAGAGGGAGGAGCTATTTGAATTTTTTTTATCGTGAGGAAAGTCTTGTGTATTAATATTTAAGTATATGTGTAGCTATAAGAGTAATCATTAGACATCTGAAACGGGAATTCTACTACTAAAAATACGATTAATAGAAAAATATACTATAGTACATATCGTACCGGCAGATATCTCTGATGTCCACAAGCAATGCAAGCTTGAGCAGTGGTGGCTGAGTGGTAACGGCCCCGACTTACGAGTTGTAGGTCGCGGGTTCAAACCCAACCAGGCACATTAATTTGTGTAATTTATTTCATCACCACTGCTCTCAAAACGGTGAAGGTTCTTGGACACATCCACAAACCACGCGTGCCCAGTGCCCGCGTGGTGGATTATGGCCCATTCCTTCTCCTAGACAGGAGGCCTGAGTCCCAACAGTGGGAACATTATAAGGCCAACTATGCTATGCTATGCCACAAGCTATGAAGCCATATCTGACAAATTCACATTTAAGTTTCATAAATGAAAAGCGTTCAATTACATAGAAATCAAAAGACGTTGAATTTAATCATATCAGAGTGTATGTGTGATAGTAGAAAAATACTGCTTAGACAGATCAATAATTTTTTTTTGGCTAATTACCGTGACATCGAAAATCCTGCCGAATATCTCAGTACTATATCTCAGATCGAAAACTCAATTATTAGGTATCAGGTCAACCTTTATTATTTTTAAAACCCAAGCTTTTATCAATTAGATTATACACCACTAGTTTTTAATTAGTACAAATATTTAAAGGGTTTATTAGAACCGGTCTTGTTGTTTTTTAAGTAAAGTCTCAATAAATAATATTCATAAATAACAATGTTATTAGTGTTTATTTTTATCCCAAAATGTCACTCAATTTATGGAAATATTGTACATGCTATTCATAGCAGTATTCATTTTATCATTTTCTCTGGCTCTCGCGTTCGCGTGCTCTCGCTCAAACTTGCCCTGCCTCCAACAGCTGTTAACGTAATTGCAGGTAACTAAAACGCATCTTTATGCTTTACGATTCAAAACTAAGAAAAGGTAAAATAAACAGTTTACGAAAAAATAATAGGCATTTATTAGGATAGACTTTTAATTAGGATTGAATTATTAAAAAATCAATAAGATATCTAAAGTAAAAATAAATCAAATTAAATTAAAGCTTCAAAACTTGTAAAAAAAGTAATTTTGGCGTATTTATAAAGTTTGAATTAGCTGATATTTCAATGAATTTGGTCAGGGGGTCATTTTAAAATGTACGTATTTACATTTAAAAAACTTACAGGTACTTTAACTGTCCTTCAAAATGGCCACCACTATTATCAACACAAAGACGGGCACGCTTAATCAAATTGTTTATTAATTTTAAAACTATGCTTCGCTCACTTTTTACTTCGCTTAATGCATCCAATATGCGCTGTTTTAATTGTTCTACACTTATTGACTCACTAATGTACACTCGTCGCTTAATTTCGTTCCACAAAAAAAAAAGTTTAAAGTCGTGAAATCAGGAGATGGTGGAAGCCATGCTACGGGGCCGCCCCGACCGTTCCACCTTCTCCCGAATTCCTTCGTTAGGTGGTAATCCCGCACTGGGCTATGGTAGTGCGGACGCTCGCCATCTTGCTGAAACCAGAAGCCTCTTAAATTGGTTAATGGAATGTCATCTAGCATCGAAGACACCATAGTTCAAAGCAAAGTTAAATAACTTTCGCCAGTAAGACGCCTTTCAATTAAATAGGGGCCAACGATGTTGTCGTTCAGGATTCCTACCCAGACATTAACAGAAAACCTGTGATGGAAAGAGTTCACCCTTGTTAACATTGGATTACGAATTGACCGCAGTATTCATTATGTTGATTGAATAATCCGATACGAGTAAACAGGCTCTCATTTGAGTATAGCACATTTACCTACTTCAGTGTTGTTGAGTATCCACCTGCAGAACGCCATCCTTTGTTCATTATCCACAGTGGTCAACTCTTAGCTCTTTCTGTAGTGGTACGGGTGAAATCCAGACGAACTAATAATCTTCCATATATATATACTATACTATACTATACTGATACTGACCATATCAATAATAATAAAAAAACTGGGCAACTGTGAGTCGGACTCGAACACAGAGGGTTCCGTACAAACTTACATGTGTAAATAATTCAATTTGCGATGGAATCTCGAAATTTTTCCGAATCACAAAAAACAAGTTTTTTTCTGACTTTACAACAAATTTACTGCTTCTAGATTTATTCCTGTACCTATGCTATAAGACCTTGCTTTATGCCAAATTTCAGGATTCTGAGTCAACGGGAAGTACCATATAAATTTCAATTTCCTTTAGAGTGAAATACTGGGGGGGTTCGGGCGTCCCCGCAGTCTCCAGATCAACCCTCCTTTGGCGCAGCAACTCTGGTCGTGTTGTTGGGTTTAACTTTGCATCACCTCGCTCAACTGCCATCTTCCATCTTTCTCCTATTCACTCCACTTAAATAAATGAAAGTTAAAAAGAAAGGCAAGTGTCAACAGCGGATGCACGTCCTCTCATTCCAAGTGCACCTCTCTAATATTAGAGGGCTGCACTCCAATCTCGATGCGGTCCACCACCATCTTGAGACTGACAAGCCGCACTTGCTTTTCTTGACGGAGACCCAAATTAGATGTCCGTCAGATACGGCGTACCTCAACTACCCGGGATACTCTCTGGAGTATCATTTCCTGCAGCGTGCCGGGGTCTGTGTGTATGTCCGTAATGACATCTGCTGCCAGCGTCTCCGTCACCTTGAAGACCCAAATTTTTCTACCCTATGGCTGTTGGTGGACACTGGTGTGGACAAAATTGTTTATACCTGTGTCTACCGATCGCACAGCGGAGATCAGGAGACGACTCGGTTGTTCGACCACCTTAGTGAGGCCGCCGATAAGGCTCTGCATCGGCACCCTGATGCGCAGCTCGTCGCTCTGGGGGACTTTAACGCCTGCCACCAAGACTGGCTTTTCCCATACCAGAAGACCGACCACGCTGGGAGAGAAGCACGAAACTTTGCAGTATCGATGGGCCTTTCCCAGCTGGTTAAGCAAGCGACTAGGGTGCCTGATGTAGTTGGTCATACTGCCAATTGTTTAGACCTTCTGCTGACCACTGATCCGGACAGATGTATTGTAACAGTTTCCTCACCACTTGGTACTTCAGATCACTGTCTGGTGAAGTCTGTTTCGTGCTTCTCCCCACCTGACTGCGACTCACGTGGTCAGCGGAGAATATGGCGTTACAGGTCAGCAGATTGGGATGAGATGCGGCACTTTTTTGCGTCCTATCCTTGGCAGCGGGTCTGCTTCTCTTCTGAAAGTCCGTCGAGCTGCGCAGATGCCATATCCGATGTGATACGTCAAGCTATGGAGTTTTTCATCCCTTATAGAGACGTACCCATCGGAGGCTCAGCTCAACCATGGTTCAACGCCGATTGCGTTCAAGCTGAAGAGCGTAAGCATTCGGCGTTTCTAGCATGGGTTGACGCTCGTGATCGCAAGGCTCCGGATCTGAGCTCAAAGAAGAGAGCTTTCAACCATGCTGCCAAGTCCTATAAAAAGGCACTGAAGAAGGCTCAGTTCGACCGCATTACACATATTGGCGCAAAGCTCTCTGCACAGCCGTCCGGTAGCAGAGCATTCTGGTCCCTTGCCAAATCGGTCGAAGCGAACTTCTGTAGACCCACATTGCCTCCGCTGGTTAAACCTGATGGAACACTGGCTCACACGGCGAGAGAGAAAGCAGGTCTCTTTGCAGCTCTCTTCGCCCACAATTCTCGTCTTGACACTGGCAGTGCTACTCCACCTACTCTACCACACTGCAACACCTCAATGCCCGAGATTTGCATAAGGAACAGAGAAGTTTTGAGAGCACTGTGTCGTCTAGACGTGAATAAAGCTAGTGGACCAGATGGTATACCAGCAATAGTCCTCAAGGCATGTGCGCCCGAGTTGTCTCCTGTATTGACGTGCTTGTATCGCCTCTCATTTAGGACTGGTATAGTGCCCAAGTCCTGGAAGCTTGCCAACGTGCAGCCCGTGCCCAAAAAGGGCAGTCGTGCCGATCCTGCCAACTATCGGCCGATTTCAATAACCTCCATACTCTGCAAGATTATGGAGCGTGTATTGAACTCGCGCCTCCTGGCGTACCTGGAAGGTAACGATCTCCTCAGTGACCGACAATACGGGTTTCGCCACAATCGGTCTACTGGGGACCTACTAGTGTATACCACTCACATGTGGGGCGAGGCCCTCGAGAAGAATGGAGAAGCGATGGCTGTCTCCTTAGACGTCTCGAAGGCCTTCGACAGGGTATGGCACGCCAGCCTTTTGAGTAAGCTTCCAGCGTACGGCATTTCCCCTGGTCTGATTAACTAGGTAAAAGACTTCCTGAGTGAACGGTCTCTCCGAGTTGTTGTCGATGGATGCTCATCAGAGCCCATGACGACTAATGCCGGAGTTCCTCAGGGGTCAGTTCTCTCTGCAACTCTTTTCCTGCTGCATATAAACGATCTGCTGATGCCCGGTATCTATGGGTATGCAGACGATAGCACTGTTGTAGAGAGATACCTGCCAGGTCCCCGGGCTAGTAAGGAGCTAATCCGGTCCGAACGAGAGGCTATGGTAGAGCGTACGAATGTCTCACTTCAGGCAGTCTCCAAGTGGGGCGAAACCAATCTGGTAAAATTCAACGCCGCCAAAACACAAGCGTGTCTGTTCACCGCTAAGAGGAGTCCGTTCACCTTGGCTCCTGCTTTTCAGAATGTATCCCTGGAGTGCAGCGACCGCCTTCAGCTCTTAGGAGTTGAAATTTCCTCAGACCTCAATTTTGGGCAGTTCATTGAGTCCAAAGCTAAGGTAGCTGCTAGAAAACTAGGCGTTCTTGCAAAGGTCCGACGGTACTTCACACCGGGACAGCTTCTAATGTTATACAAAGCACAGGTCCGATCGTGTGTGGAGTACTGCAGTCACATATGGGCTGGTGCTGCAAAATGCCATCTAGCAGCTTTGGACTCAGTGGAAAGGCGTGCGAAGAGGCTAATTGGGGATCCAGATTTGGTTAAGTCCAATCTTCAAAGCCTCGAGCACAGGCGCAGAGTAGCCAGCCTTTCGGTATTTTATAGGTTACATTTTGGAGAGTGTGCGCGGGAATTGCATGACTTGATTCCGCCATCTCCTTTCTACCATCGGACAACCCGACGAACAGCGAGTATCCACCCTTACGTTGTTGAAACTTCAACGGTCCGGACTAAGCGTTTCGCTTCGTCGTTTATACCGCGTACATCGAAGGACTGGAACAATTTGCCTGCTGCGGTCTTCCCATCCAGCTATAATTTAGGTGTCTTCAAGGCTAGAGTGAATAGGCTCTTAATAAACTGGTGCGCCTGACCATCAATGATTGCATCTCCGCTTACCATCAGGTGGGATCGCAGTCAAGCACTGGTTTACATCAATTAAAAAAAAAAAAAAAAAAAAATACACATTTTTTGCGACATAAACGGCCGTAACTTTTTTTTGTGAACTTAGAAGTGATTTTTTAGAGCTTCAAGGGACCGCAGACCTGAGTAAATAGTTTTAATTTCAACCCGATACCTCCGCGCATTCCCAAGATAAAGGCTCTTGACAGGCAGACAGACAACAAAGTGATCCCATAAGGGTTCCGTTTTTTCCTTTTGAGTTACGAAACCCTAAAAACTATCAAATAGTGACCAAATTGGAGACAGCCTGTCGGGGTATATGAGAAAAAAAATATAATGTGAAAATTCACTTCGCGTGACCCAAGGGCTGGCTTTTACCTTGGTCAGAGATTAAGCATTGCCATACAACGTGGCAATGCTGCCAGCCTTTTGGGCTCACTTCCAGTCGACAGCGATGCGGAGGAGTTTTATGACGCCATATTTTAGTTAGGAGTAGCCGTTAATGTATATATATAGTTTTAATTAGTTAAGTGTTTTTGTATATAATATTGTATATATATAATTACAGTCAAAATAAATTTAAATATAAAATGTGAAAATAATATTAAAAAACTCACCTGAATTTTCTTTAGAATTCTTCGATATTTCATAAAAAATGCAGGCGTAACACACGGATATTATTGTGAGGGGTAGAAAATACACGGCACCGAGGCAGAACACGTTATACGCCAACTCTTGATGCTGGTTTGAAAATGCCTCAAAAGACACACATTGTTGAAAATCCGGCACCTTCGGATGACTCATGACACGGAAAACTAGACTCTGAAACAAAAGAAAGAAGGTTGAAGTCCGCGTGTTCTCTAATTATGATATTGTTAAACCACAAGAAACTCCAAGTTAATGAAGTTCTTGGTTAACGTGTATAATGTTGCTTATGTTATCATTATTCTAATGTTGTTAGGAATTCTAAGTAGTGCATAAATTAAGCTTCTTCTTTAACAAATTTAAAGGCCGTGACATTCACTGTAAATACTACAATATTAATTAGCCTTATAATGTTCCCACTGCTGGGAGTCATGCCTCTACTCTAGGGGCCCACTGCAGATTGGTGATGTCACATGCCTTCGAAGTTTTGGTTCTAGGCCATACCGGTTTCCTTACTATAATATTTATATGATATTATAATTTAGGTTGAGGTCTTCAAATCAATAATGAATAGGCTCTTAATAAACTAAAGCGCTTCACCATCAACGATTGCATCACTTTAATAAGCTAAGTAAACTATACGTAACAAAAAAAAAAACTGGTCAAGTGCGAGTCAGACTCGCGCATAGAGGGTTCCGTACAAACTTACATATATCTAAATTGTTCAATTCCCGAATGGAATCTCGAAGATTTTTCCGAATCGCAAAAAAGAGTTTTTTTTTTTTGTGATGTAGCAACATATTTACTGTTTTTAGATTTACCTGTGCTATAAGAACCTTGCTTTATACGAAATTTTAAGATTCTGGGTCAACGCGTCCCTATGAATTTTTATTCCCTTGAGAGTGTCGAAATATACGTTTTTTACCTCCCTCTCCCCTCTTCGCGTCGTATTCCTCAATGCTGAGGGTCGGGCCACCTAGACTCATCACTTTTTATTGATTTTTCTCTTTCTTCTTTTTGCGACAAAAACGGCTGTATCTTTTTTTTTTTGTTAACTCAGCTGAAAGTTTGATTTTTCACAGCTTCAAGGGAGCACAGACTTAAGTATGTGGTTTTAATTTCAACTTGATACCACCACGAGTTCTCGAGATAAAAGGTCTTGACAGACAGACAGACAGACGGACAACAAAGTGATCTTGTACAAAGTGATCCTGTAAGGGTTCCGTTTTTTCCTTTTAAGGTACGCAACCCTAAAAATAACAAAACCCATTGTAACCTTTAATCTGACATTATACCCGAATTTTAAAAGGCAAAAAGTACTAAATATGTTACCCAGCTATGTCCAAAATATTTAATTAATCCAGCGAGGGGAATTTAAAAGAGCCATTTTACGGAATTTAATAAAAGCCGGACAGTGAGTACTTAATTACCGAGACTGCTTAATTTATAATTATGAAGCCTCATATACGACCGTACTTCGATGAACCATTATCTCTCAGCCAAATTTGGTGTACACGGTTTTTGGCAGGTACGCTAAACCTAATATACAAGTCTAATCCATACTTCCATACTAATATTATAAATACGAAAGTAACTCTGTCTGTCTGTCTGTCTGTTACGCTTTCACACTTATACCGCTGAACCGATTTTGATGAAATTTGGTACAAAGATAGAATAGAGCTTGAGAAAGGACATAGGCTATAAATTATCACGCTATTTGCTATGAGCGGTGAGCAGTATTCCAAATGTTGGCATTGAACGACATTTGCCGTGTGTTCGATTCCCAGCCACAGATAACAATTTTGTCACTATTTTATCTTATTTTTTTTGTAATAAAAGCCTTTTTACCATTTTTTCAAAATAAAATTGACATTTTTATTCGGTATCTTCTAAATATTTTGTAAAAACTAATCAAAACACATAATAATATCAAAGCAGCGAGTGAAATCGCGTACTATAATGTTACATTATTCCATTTAGCTGCAAATTTAACTTCTGAAACGAAAATCATCACGCTATCATAGATAGGGTGATGAACCAGGCAATTATGACGTTTATATAAGAACGTCTATTTTAAACGAGATTAATCATCGAAGACCGTAGCGCACTGCTTTCGTATCTAGATTTGCGTGTAATGTAAAGGTTGTTCGAATCCCACGTGGCTCTATTAGGAGAAATTTTTGTTTTATTTTTTCACCGTAAATAAGATTTTTATATAAATTTTTGCATACTTACAATTTTTTTTATATATCTACGCATATAATATATCTGTAGAAGTTTTTAGTAATTTGCGTATCACGCAAAATTCTAGAAATCGATTTAAATAACTTATATACATTAAAATTGTGTGTAACTTGATATATTACTTAGGCTTTGTTTCATCGCAACCGGTTGACTATATCGAAAGATATAGGTATGAATTTAAAGTTTTCAAGAAGTAAAATATGACACCTCACGCAATTCAGACACTAGCAACGCCATCTAAAGACACAAAGTAGAAATAATGATGACAATGACAGTCGAACTTCATATTAAATTTGATAGATGGCATTGTGTATTTTACGTAATTTTCTCACGTTTGCAGACAGTTCTAATATTTAAAATTGCACGAAAACAGTTATGATTAAACTGGTATAGGCGTTTTTAACAATCCTACTGCTTATTTTTATTTATTTTTTCCCATGTATTGCAACAAGCTAATTGAACATGATTATTCGAGGGATACCAACCAAAGGCGATAAAAGTAAATACCTATATGCATTTAATTATTGACTTTAAAATAACACGGCCAAATTTTCGGAAGAAGTTATATGGATGTAGTTATGTGGATGGGCGGAAAGTGTCCCACCATAGTTCACAGACAGCGTCGTAGACTGGGTTTTCTGACAAAGCCTCAAATGTGATAAATTATGATCATTTTTTTTTAGAGAATCTTCTTAAAAATCCTCGCTTATTTTTTATTTTATTTAATAACTGGCAGTTTTCTGTGCGAGTCCTGGTAATAAGCGATACTGCGCAGTCGTTAGATATATCACCGCGAAAACTGGTGATTTGTATTGTTGATAAGAAGCCATTTACGTTATTAGTCGCCTGCGTGGTACAGTAAAAGAAAAAGAAAAGATAAATATTTCTTGGGCCAAACTATAAGAAAGTAATAACGATTTAATTAAAATGTTGACCATAGAAATGGGTTTGCCAAAGAACTTTTACAATAAATTGAATTTAAACGAAAATATATCGGTACTAGAAAGTTCGTTGACAATGAAGCTAATCGTTTGTGTCTATCTGTTCAGCTAGTAAGAAAATCACATGTTTTTGTCGTGGAAGTCGGCAGCCTTACGGAATTTAGTTTTATTAGGTGACATAAAAACAACGCCGATAAAATTTGCTCTGAATTTGAGGTAGATATGCGTTTATTATATTACTGCTAGGGGTGCGTTATTGTTCGAAAGAGTCACAGCGGTCCTGAGACGCAAAAGGCAACTGAAGGATCAGAGGTGGGTTTTAGTCAGTAAATGTCTGACACTCCCTCTTACTCCTCTCTGAACGAGAGATGATATTTGATGATTTACTACAGTCAATAAAAAAAGACTGTGTCGTCAATATGCCTCCATGAAAACTTAGGTAAAATGTACTGTGTATTATAATGTTTTCATAAATGGCTATTGGTGTCGGTATCAAAAGTTCTACGAATGTCAAATGCTTTACGGGAAGTTGTGTGAAACCAAAAGCGGGCTCCACACGTTTGGTGTTTGCTGCAAACATCAAACACGCCAAATAAAGTGGCAAACAACAAACATATTTAGCAACAAGGATAGGCATCCCCAAGCTTGGCAAACGTGTTAGATTATTCCGGACAGGCAAACATGATGGGTGAGGAACTTGTGGCAGTTATTTCTTTCGCGTTAACCTATTAAATTAAAAAAAAACTATATTTTAAAGAATAAGAAGAAATCGCAGACAATGGTGGATAATCAAAATCTTTCTGCTGTTCGCAAGCGTGCATGCAATATCGATTGCCAAGCGTTTGGATAAAGAAAGAAAGAAAAATATTTTATTTGGCACACGTACACAAATACACATAATGTAGAAACAACATGTAAACACTTAAGATTAAAAAAATATAATTAAATAACTAACAATGTGTGTCTCGCGCCTGCACCAAATAGGTTCAGTTCAGCAAAAATGCCAGACAACTTCGTGGTAGTTGCATGACGCTCGTTTTCTTCTTGTATTGATAAGAGACTACTAGTGAATAAATAACGTAAATATGATATAGTGTTCTAATAATGTATAGCTAGCTGTATACATGTTTAATAAGTGGTAAATAACAAATAAATAAATAGATAGTTGTTCAGTGTACAAAATACATAAAACTTTAAGAAATAAAAAATAACATAAATCTAATCGTGCATCGTCGTCGTGATACATTGCAAACTGTTTGCTGGAAACAGTTTACGTCCTTTAATTTGTCAAGAAAAACCGACACCGACGCCGAACAGTGGCGAACACAAACAAAAACAGCCAAATACAATCAAACTTCCTACCACATATAAATGTTTGTTGTTTGGCGTTTGCTGTTTGCCATTGTTTGCCAAGCATCTATTTTTTTTCGGGTGAGAAAATCATCTAATGACATCCCCCGCTCTTGGGTGGAGCGGGGAATAATGTCAGACTTTTACTGACTAAAAGCCCACTCCTGTTCCTTCTTTGCCATTTTTTAGAGACTTTTTGAGTCTCTTTTATTATGCCCGTTAAGCACCTTTAAACAGGCCGCTCTTGCTATAGGGTAGAGTCGTGTGTTTTTGAAAAATATTAAATAGATACCTACGTTTACATATAACATAAAATATATTCAGAATTTCTAAAATTATATGGTAGATAGGTACCTAATTAATTTGTACTTATATCTATAACTTAAAATGTATTTTTAAAAAGTCATCTCGTTTAAGTGTCAAGACTTTGATTACATTTTGTTAGTTAACTAAACAAATGAAATAAAATTAAAATGAAGTAGATATAACTTTGTTGGATTTGTGTGTGAGTTAGCTTTGCGTTCATATGTAATTTCTACAAGGTGGTAGGTCATTTAAGATGTTATTATACATAATAATTAACATTTGAACATTTTTGATTCCAATAAGTTGACCTTGCATTAATAAGGTAGGCTCTAGCACTGGGAGGTCTACTTATATTGAATGATCTTTAAGGTTACTTATTTTACTTTTTACGTGAAAAATGTTGCAAATATTTGAAATAAATACTCGATAGAATATTCGATAAAGTGTTCGAAAGTATTTTTTAGTAGCGCACGTTAAGCGGCAAGGCGAACGCATGTTCACGCGCTCTATTGAATTAGCCACGCCGTCGGGGCAGCGCACCGTAAGTACATTTTCTTGCCTAAAGCGCGATTTCACCAGGCTTGTTACTATTTCAATTCCCGAATGGAGTCTCGAAGATTTTTCCGAATCCTAAGTATTTTTTTTTTTGTGACTTAACAACAAATTTAAGCTAAAATTAAATTAGACCGACGCACACGTGTAACACGTCATATTTGTACATAAAACGACGTCACGTGGCGTGGATCAGTTGTAGTTCTACAAGTCTAGTTGCCATATGAAATGTATGGAGACCGACGCGCCCAGACCAACGTGTGTGGCACACGTGTGCGCTGTGTAGCTTTACTGTTTTCAGATTCATTTCGTGTACTTGTGCTATAAAAGGTTGCTTTATGCCAAATTTCAAAATTCTAGGTTAATAGGCAGTGCCCCATGAATTTGGATTCCCTTGAGAGAGTTTTTTGCGACATAAACGGTCGTATCTTTTTTTTCCTTAACCTAGAAGTTTGGTTTTTTCATAGCTTCAAGAGTTTTAATTTCAATTCAATACCTACACGCGTTCCCGAGATAAGAGGCTTGACAGACAGACAGACGGACAACCAAGTGATCCTAATATGGGTTCCATTTTTTTTCTTTTGAGTTACGGAGCCCTAGAAATGAAGAATTAATTAATAAAACCTCAAGCGAACGCCGCGTTCGGTCTCTCATTGTCTTTCCATTGTGTCTTTAATTACGGTATTTTAAAGGTTAAGTTGACGTGAAAGATTTTACTTAAAAATATTAATTGACAGCTCAGTTTATCTTTTTTAGGTGGGAAATCATCCAATGACTTCTCTCGCCCTAGGGCGAAGCGGGAGGGCGTGACAGTTCTTTGCCTTCATTCCAGCGCTCCGTGTATAAAAATGATAAGGCTGCGACATAAAGATTATTTTTGTTTATCACAGCCCTTATAGCTTATTTAAATCTGTTTGTATGGAAAATGAATATAAATTATTTATTCGTTTCGCATAAACTCTGTATTAATAAGTGATATGGCTCGGATAATGAATACATCAATGCAATCCAAAAATAAACTTTAAATGACAAAATATGAACGAAATTCTTTGAATACGATATTAATGGAATATGTTTAATGATGCCCATTCGCCAGAGAAGTTTGCGGGCGCTGACTACACTTTTCTCTCTGCTCAACTCTCCCACCCCTCCTTCTTATCTTATATCACACTTTCAATATCTATGTTTTTCTCATCCTAAGAATCTGCGTTCTTCTATCAATCTTCTACTGCTTTGTCCTTCTCACACTTCTGATTTTGTTAATTCTTCCTTTCATATACAATCTATTATACTTCTATGGAATGCACTTTCTCTTGACATCAGGACGGCTAACAGTAAGCATGCATTTAAGCAGAAGTTACGGCATTATTTTCTACACATATAGCGGAGTTGTCTCAAAAACTTTTTTCATTTACTTCATATAAATAATACCTATATATTTATACAAATTTCGGTTTATTTTTATCTTTGGTGTTCAATAAAGAATATCTATCTAACTATCTATCTATTATATTAAATATATGTGTTTGTTTATTTTATATATATACATTTGTACCCTTATTTTCTTATTAATCTTTTCTTTTTTATAGACCAGCCATGTTTTCTTTTCACTACCATTGGTTAACTGGTAGACAATGCTTAAGGCTTTGTACCTTTGTGTTGCATGAAGTATATAAATAAAGACGTATATTGAAAACCTTAAAAAATTAAAATTTGAATGAAAGGCTTTGACTTTCATCCGTGATCTCAGATAACGCCAAATCCTCTCAAGAAAGCCCCTTTGTCATCCCTTAAAATACCCGAAGATGAAAGGTCCGGAAAAAAGCCATTAGGTACTTGTCTAGGAACGCGCGGAAATTATTTTATATTAAGTTAGGTCTATGTCTGTCTGCGACGTTTAAAATTTAATAGTCTTTGAAATAAACGAGTTAGACGTTTAAACAACAATAGAAACCCTTTGAAAGGCCCCGTTAGAATGAAATATCGTAGCTCTCGCCAAAAGGGCAACTGAAGGAACACTGGGTTTTAGTCAGTAAAAGACTGACATTCCCTCTCGCTCCTCCCAGAGATCTTCATAAATAAAAACGAAAACAATATTTCAAAGGTCAATTTCATATCCTTATTCGAATATAAATATTTAAATCTATTTTTCGGGACCATGTTTCGGTTCCATAAAGTATATTATAATATTCGTCTTGAGACAGTGTGGTATGTGAAAAGATAGATATGGACAAGTCTCTTGATTCTCTGCATTTCTTAGATGGCCAGTCCGTTGCAGTCACCTTTTTATTTATTTAATTATTTATTCACTTCATCAACATATTTACATTTGTGTCGAATAGTGTACAACTTAACAATATATGTAACACAACATCAAAAACCACAAAAATAAGAAATCAATTTACTCGTACCTATATAGACATGCTATTGCAGTAAGTTCCCAGGTAAATGAATAAAATTACATTCCACATTAGTCGTCATAACATTAATATCATAGATTAAAAATAATAATAAAAAGCTAAATGTGAATAAAAAGTAAATAAAGTCAATAAAATTGAATAATGTCAATACAATTTTATAAATGTAATATCATGGCAGAATGTCGAATATAAGCGTAATATTTGAAGTCAATAAAAATATGATAACATAAAAAATTCTATTGGCAGTTTATTGTATATTTTTATTGACTGCACACATGAGGCATGTTTAACGACATTAAGCTTAGGCTGTATGAGATTAGGTAGATCCTTTCTTCGCGTTTTTGTCTGTCTAAATTAGGCCTAGATAAGGTTCAACACTACGCTAACGGATTCGGTACCCATTTTTTTTACGCATTGCATATTATTTCGCGGTTGAAATTTTGATATTCCACACTTTTCTGTACTTGTAGCACTATTCGCCGAAACGGAACAGATGAAAGAGAAAATATATATTAATTGTTCATCACATCTCCACTCTGCTTTATTAGTTCCTCAAAGCTCTGCCTTTCTGTACTTCTGTAGGCAATCAGCTAAGTTATTTAAATCCAAAACCAAGAGAAAAACTTATGAAGAACGGAACATATCAAATTAAATCAAATTTTAATCCAAAATAATTATATTATTTGTTATGACTTCGATCGCTTACGCAAAGTGTATACGATTACGCACAATATATCTAAACAAAAAAAAAAATAAAAAAAACTAATAAAAAAAATCAGCTGTTCCCTACATTTATGTTCGCTTAACTCGTCAAAATGTATGGAGCAGCTGATTTTTTTTTCGTGTTTTCAGGTTTGGTTCCATAGTAAAAGTTTTTCATAACGACGAGTACAATGTCCCCTCGAAATTCTTAAAGTTAATTTTTAACACCTTATATAGAATGTATGTGTCGGGGATTATAATAATAAGGTTTATTCACAAAAAGAAATACAGAAACAGATTATGACAATTTAGCGATAATATGATACTCCATTGATTTCTTAGTACCAGAGTGAGGTGAAACGTTGTGATGTTGTAGAGGTCAAGTGAGTATAATTGTTTGGAGGGGAGGCATTACAAAAATTAATCATCGGCGATCCACCGGGTAGTGCGGACGCTCCTAACATTTACTGGCTCTCTTAGATTACGATATACCTAAATCTGTAACGGTCTAATATAATATGTACCTACTGTGAAATGAAAGTGATTGTAAAGTGAATTGCTATTTTAATTCTACGCCATGAACCCTCTACCAGAAAACCTTACTGATGACGTCTGTGTCGCTAATTTATTGTTGTCGCCTCTATATGCTAGTCCTACACCATGATTAAGTGAATTGTAAACAAAGTTAAGAAGACAATTAATAATAATAATACTCCACGAAGTTCACATAGCGCCATCTAGTGTCAAGCTAAGAAAAGCTGGTGTTATGAGTACTAAACAATGATAAACATACTTAATTATTACAGATAAATTACACCCAGACTCAAAAGAAATGATCGTGCTCATTACAAAAACATTTGTCCTGTGTGGAAATCAAACCCACGACCTCCGGCATAGCAGTCAGAGTCACTAACCATTAGACCAACAGGCTAGTCAAAATTAATATCTATATAAATAAAATACGAAAAATTTTGGCCTCCTTCTGATTTCCGAGTGTGAAACAGTTTTTATTTTTGTGTATTATAGTCTAGAGTTTTGAAGTTAATAATAATAATAATAAGCAAAGATACGAAAACTATTATGATATTTTTTTTTGTATAACTACCTACACAATTTTACGAAGTTGTAGACGATTACGTTTACCTGGGACAGACAATCCAGTTGGGTAGATCTAATTTCGAGAAAGAGGTCAACCGTCGAATCCAACTCGGCTGGGCAGCGTTCGGGAAGCTGCGCGGTATCTTCTCATCCAATATACCACAGTGTCTCAAGACGAAAGTCTATGACCAGTGCGTGTTGCCAGTGATGACATATGGTTCCGAAACGTGGTCGCTCACAGTGGGCCTCATCGGAAGGCTCAAAGTCACGAAAAGGGCAATGGAAAGGGCTATGCTCGGAGTTTCCTTGCGTGATCGAATCAGAAATGAAGATATCCGCAGGAGAACCAAGGTTGCCGACATAGCACGAAGAATCGCCAAACTTAAGTGGCAATGGGCAGGGCACATTGCTCGCAGAACGGATGGCCGTTGGGGCCAAAAGGTTCTGGAGTGGCGACCGCGTACCGGAAGACGCAGTGTTGGAAGGCCCCCTACAAGGTGGACCGATGACCTGGTGAAGGTTGCGGGAATCCGATGGATGCGAGACGCGCAGGACCGTTTTTTGTGGCGACATTTGGGGGAGGCCTATGTCCAGCAGTGGACGTCTATCGGCTGAAATGATGATGATGATGATGACCTACACAATCGTAGACAAAGAAAAATATAAACTACTTTTGAATTTAAGGTATAGTATTTCATAACAACAGAAGGATTTATATGAAACTAAAATATTTACCACAGGTTCCATGGCCCAAGCGTTTCGTCCATAAACGGCTCAAAACTGTAATTACCAATAAGGTAATGGGTATTTGCTCCGCTTTTGAATTACACGCACACGCGTATAATATTATCTCAGCCCCCCTAGCCAAGTTACGATCGTTGCGTTTGCGTCGAACGCCTCGAGTAGGCCACGCCTCCGATTTCTTTGTTCTAACGTCATCTCAACGTTCAGTCACGTGGTCAGAACAAAGGAATCGGAGGCGTTCGACGCAAACGAAACGATCGTAACTTTGCTAGGGGTGCTGATCTCACAACTACTATAACTAACTAACCACTGCCAATAGTCAAATAATTATCATAAACCTTATATGACTTCTAGGACAGAGAAAGGGTGTTAAACGACATAAGATAGCCGACATTCCGGATATTAAAAACTTTGCAAGCGGAGGGTATCACTGGGTACAATAAAACCCTTACATATAAACTTATTAGAACTTTAAACTTAAAATTCATATATACAGTTTGGTGTAATTTAACGCCTCACAGTTGGGATTTATTAAATGAGAAAAGGACAGTTACTGTTTCAAATGTATAATTACAAGGCCATCAAGCAATCTATTCTAGGGTGTCATTGGGATTACTCTTGAACAGTGGCATCACAGCAACTTCACTTTTTACCTGACGCAGGTCTTTACTGGACACGGTGTCGAATTTAGCGGGAAGAAATGCCGGGTGTGTCGCCATTGTGCGGATCTCCTAGATGGCACAGTGGAGCTTGGTCGGAGCACCACCGTGTCTTTGTGGAGACTATCGGCGGTGGGGACCTTTCGCATTCGGCCTTGGTTCAGGCCACGTTACCGAGTGAGAAGGAATGGAAGGCGGTGACCTCTTTCTGCGGAGTAGTACAAACAAGCTTTATACTCTGCTCCCGTAGGAGATAACCCAGGCGTCGAAAGTCACAGGACGACTACCGGTCACCGTAGAGGCGGGTTTGCGGATGGCGAGCCATGGGAAACTCGCCATCCGGCCGTTCGAACAGGACCAAACCCGGGTCGATGACGCGTTGTATTCGCCTCAAAAACATGTTAGCAAAATTGATGGAACCAGTTAGGCCTGACTGAGGAACACTGAGGATTTTAGTCAGTAAAATTCTAACAGTCCCTGTTCCAGACAAAAATTATTTCCCACGTAAAAAAAGGACTTTTGTTAAGGAAAAACCAAAAAATATGGTCATTCTGGTTGGCTTTTTTATACGTTCGTTTATAAATCGTTCGTTAGGTAGAACCGGGCGGACATTAGTGATAAAACTCAGAATTCAACACAGTCTAGTACAACGAGGCTGTATATTATTTTTTTATCCAAACGTTGACGGCCAGCTTTCTCCTTCATCGACCACATCAGCGCTTTCCATCAAATGAAATAGTGGTCAGGTGCGAGCTTATCAAGATTAAAAAAACTGGGCAAGTGCGAGTCTGACTCGCGCCCTGAGGGTTCCGTACAAACTCACTTACACTTATATAAACAGTTTGATTCTCGAAAATTTTTTCCGAATCGGTATTTTTTTTTTAGTCCGAGTAGGTAAGAACAAATTTACTGTTTTCAGAATTATTTCTATATGTGTACTATAAGACCTTGTTTTATGCCAAATTTTAGGATTTTGGGTCAGCGGGAAGTACCCTATGAATTTTGATTTCCTTGAGAGTGTCGAAATATACGTACGTTTACTTACATACGATTTTGGCTACATAAACGACCGTATCTTTTGTATCCGTTCATTTAGAAGTTTGATTTTTTTCACAGCTTCAAGAGACTGTAGATTTAAGTTCATAGTTTTGATTTCAACTCGATATCTTTACGCGTTCTTGAGATAAAGAGTCTTGCAAGACAGACAGACAGACGGACGTACTACAAAGTAATCCTTTAAGGGTTCCGTTTTTTACTTTTGGAGGTAGGCGGAACAGAGAGGAAAGTCCCGCAAACCTCCGTTGAAAAGGGAGGTTCCTCCGACCAGACGGGTGTTATGTCTGGTGGGCTGCAACTGCCCGATAGCTGATTTCGGGCCGTTCTATATGTTCTAATCGCGCGGAGAACTTTGATTGCGCGATGCAGGATTAGTTCTTATGTGACGCCATAGATGTCGCTACATACTTTTGAGGTACGGAACCCTAAAAACCGGTCAAGTGTGAAAGGTTCCGTACCGTTATCTAAAACACTTTTTCACACAATTTATTTTATTCTGTTTTTATTTGCATTTTTTATTATAGCAGCAACAAAAATACATCATATGTGAAAATATCAGCTGTCTAGCTATCACCGTTCGTGAGATACAGCCTGGTGAAGAGAATGCTATGTTGGATTAATCTGCCTTTGTACCACTACCCTATATAAAGTTTCAATAAAAAAATATTCATTATTATGATTTTCTTTCAATAGATGAAAAGAAACGTAGTCTTAAATTGGCAAACCAACATTTTTATACTTAAAAAATCTGAACCCATTTTCCAAACATTTAAGAGTAATGTATAAGCAGTTATCCTCATCGTAAATCATATTATTCTTTCGCGAATGACCGAATAAATCATGAATGTTGTTAAAAACTAGCTTTTGCCTCGCTTGTAAGGATTTCCTCGAGATGGGTATTCATTCATCATATGAAAAGGGAGGAAAGATTCTTATTTATATGGATAAAAAGAAGTGGTTAGCTATAAATTGTCGTAGGGTTCAGTCAAAGCCTTGGAGAAACATTAAAAACCGTCCTAGGAAGAATTTTTTATCCGCGGCCAACCTGCGGACCCAGGTAATTGGCCGCTGTAAAAACAATTTGGCCAAATGGGGCTTCCTCGACCCATCTCTAACACAGTGCCAGTGTGGAGCCGCTGCACAGGACATGCGTCATTTGCTATGCTGTCCATCCTGCACAACCACCTGCAGTTTTCAGGATCTATACAAGGCCAATAACAGAGCCGTAGAGGTTGCCAAATACTGGTCAGAAAAATTTTGTAAGAGTACATCGACACGAAAAGAAGAAGAAGAAGAAGGAAGAATTTTTAAATCCATATGTAATATTAAATAAACTAAGTGTACTAAACCTTATTAAATTTCAATAGCCCTAGTATCCTGAAGACTCCTTTGTCGTTTAACTTTTTGATGTTGATTTTATATTTCCTTTGGCCCTTAAAACGGTGAAGGAAAACATCGTGAGGAAACCGGCATGTCCTAGAACCAAAAATTCGAAGACATGTGACATCCTGAGACATGTGTGTCCTTACCTTCCGCATGACGCAGGTCCTCACCGGACATGGTAAGTTCGGGAGGTTCCTGCACCGGATCCGTGCGGAAGAAACGCCCGGGTGTCATCATTGCGTAGACCGCCCGGAGGACACGGTGGAGCACACAGTGGAGGTGTGCCCCGCTTGGGCAGAGCAACGCCGTGTCCTCTTGGGGGCAATCGGCGGCGGCGAACTCTCGCGCCGGGCCTTGGTACAGGCCATGGTCCGGAGCGAGGAGGAGTGGCAGGCGGTCGCCTCCTTCTGCGAAGCAGTAATGCTAGCAAAGGAGGCGGCCGATCGCGTGAGGCAACGGTCCTTACGCCCCAACCGTCGCCGGGACTCCGATCCCGACTTCCGGCCACCGGCTTGGCTTCCGGCGGGCTTGCAGACGGCGAACAATGGGTGGCTCGCCGTCCGACCGTCCGGTAACCGTCCGGACCGAGCCCAAGTTGTCGACGGCGCGTACTATTCCACGCGCGCCTCAAGGAGATGTCAGCAAACGTAGAGGCCCAGCAGGGTCGAAGCCTACTGGGGCCAAGGGTCTGATTCTGAAAGGAAGACTCGGCCCCGGTACGAAAGGCAACGAAGGAACAGGAGTGCGTTTTTAGTCAGTAAAAGTCTGACACTATCTCCCGCCCCGCCCAAGAGCGGGGGATGTCATAAGATGATTTTCCCACCGGAAAAAAAAAAGAAAAAAAAAATGTGACATCCACCAACCCGTAATGGGCCTGCGTGGTGGATTACGACCCATTCCCTCTCCTAGAAAGGAAGCCTGCGTGCCAGCAGTGGGAACATTATAAGGCCGACTATGCTATGCTAATTCTTAGCGTTCCGTATCTCGGCAAAAACAAAACTCTTAATCACTTTGTTGTCTGCATGTTCGTCCATATGCCTGTTAAGACTTTTTTTTTCTCAGAAACATAAGGATATTAAGTTGAAATTAATATCAAATATTCAAGCATATTTTGAAAGCAATAAAAAACCTAACTTGTTAAGTCAACGTAATCCTAAGTTTAGGTTGCTAATTCTCTATTTAGTTGCATATTAATACTCGCAAGAAAATTTGAAACTATACTTTCCGTTGAACAAGAATTCTAAAATTTGGCAAGAAGTAAGGCCTAATAGCATAAATTCAGAAAAATGGCTGAAAACCTCAAATTGATAGTTGTGTCACAAAATAATTATTTTTTTGCGATTTGGAAAATTCTTGAGAGACTTGATTTGAGTTCGAGAATTGAACTTTTTGAAACCGAAATTTTTACGGAGCCCTTGGTTCGTGAATCCGACTTCCACTTGACCGGTTTTAAAGTTCTGTGTATACTTACTTTTTTTTTCAGGTGTAATAGTGGTTTAACACGAGAGTATAAAAAAGGAAAACTAAACTAGACACGGATAAACACAATACATCAATCAAAAATAATCTGAGCCAATCTGTTCAATATATTTAAATAATTTTAAATTGACGCCTGAAAAATAAAACTAGCAATTATTATTATTATAAGGATGACTATCAAAACCGGTTATTATTGTATTACTTATTATCTACACTTCTACTCTAATATTATAAAGAGGTAAAGTTTGTTTTTTTGTTTGTTTGTTTGTAGGAGGTGTCTGAAAGTACTGCCCCCCTAGCCAAGTTACAACCGTTTTGTTTCGTATCTGTTTCGTCGATCGCCTCGAGTCGGCCACGCCTCCGATTCCTTTGTTCTGACGTCATCTCAACGCTCAGTCGCGTGGTCAGAACAAGCGAATAGGAGGCGTGGCCGACTCGAGGCGATCGACGAAAGATAATCGAAATGAAATGGTTGAAACTTGGCTAGGGGCCTGAAACATTTGCGAATTTTTTTTACTGATAGACAGCTGCTATATTCTTGAGTGACATAGGCTATATTTTTATAAAAAAAAGATAGATTGAGAAAGATAATTTGAGAAAAATTACTTCTCCGCCGGAACTGGGTTTTTTTCTATGGAGCCAGGGCATGCCGTTGTGAAATTCACTTTTAAACGACTATTTATGTTTCACTCTAGCTAAAAAAAATTGACCCGCTATAAACAGGTCCACCCTATATAAAGGAATAATTAATTATTTCTAAAGTCTAAGCAGAAATAAATGTTGGAATTTATTCAAATGGAAAAAGATAACATTGAAAAATCTGATAATCACTTATTACGACTGTTTTACACCTTTTAAAATTAATTAAAAAACTTATTTAATTACAATAGTTTAATATTACTCAACCCTTTGTAATCACACAGACAGTCACATGACTGCCTTCGATTATTTGAAAAAAGAACCTTCAAAATATTTTCGAATCTTCAATTATGACTAGTCACAAAAGATGAAAAGAGATAAAGCAAATTTCCATTCTTCTCTTCAAAGACTAAAGATAGGGTTTACCTATTATCAACGATCAAAATCACTCAATTAAAATACTGCATTGATTTGTTATTTTAAGAGATTAGAGAACACTTTAATATCTGATATTTAATGAATGCTAAAATCGGACATGCATTATATTGAACTTATTCAAAAAATTGTCTCAAAGCCCACCTGTATAACGCTGCTTGGGCCCATAGTTTTTACTTGAGGATTCTTTGGGGATATACCACAGAAGCAAAATCGTGGAACAGACCATCTGCCATTAACACATATAGATAGTGAAGACAGAGCTGACCGCGCGCTTTTCTAAAGCCATCAATTGGCCCAAATTCTTCGAAAATGACCGGTAATCTTCGAAAGTAATCGTGTACGCGAGACTCTAAAAATGCTGTATTTTTTGTACGGCAAATGTGTGAATACAAGAATTTTAAAAATTTATCGACGATAAACATTATCAATATAATAAGAACTTATTTCAATTAACAGAATTAAGAAGCTCTTAATTTTCCACTTATATAATCATACAAGCTTTTATATTATATTGAAGTAAAGACTTTTTAAAGGCATTTTCAGCTCAACGAACTGAAATAAATAACGATCCCCTTATCGTTTAATGTAGATAATTCTTATGCCAATTTATTAATTATTTCTTAGTCTAAGAAGTCTCTCTCACTTTGGAATTTTGATGTCTATTTACTTCAACAACGAATTATTTACTCAGTCAGTTATAAAAAATGAAAAGAGACTATTAATTAACTATTAAATAATAGACTATTTGATAAGAATAGATTAGAAAAAACTTTATTGTACATCAAAATAATAACAATTTCACATGTACTTAAATTTATGGGTACAATGGCGGTCTTATCGCTGACCGCGATATCTATCAGACCACTTTAGAATAGGCTATAAGAACTTAAATTAAAAAAGGGGTTAGTCTGCACTGCAACAAATTTATAAATTGATTTCAATAGAAGCCTAGATACTCGTAATATCCACAAAATACTATGTTTCCAAAATATCTAATGAAAAATGCGTAATAACGTAATAATCGCGTAAGAGCGGTTGTATGAAAAACAGTGAAAATGTATGTCGAGTTGCATCTCCTTAATAACTATGTAAGCTACAAAATAACGGCTTTTTAGTCTAATTACTCATTCTCAAGAATGAGTATTATGAAATGTCTAAATTTTTCAAAATATTCCTTCCTAAACGCTCAACCTTAGCTAACGCTACCAACTCTATAAAGACGTACGCCATTATATGAGTTTTCTTCCGTACAAAGGTATGGACATCTGTTTTAGGTTTTAGGTAGGTCATGCTTAATCCTTCGAAAGTTTTTTTTAGAATATAAATGTTTGTTGCCTCCACATTTCTATTCATTGGGGCGTAGCTCATGTGAAGGAGATCGCATGAGTTAGGTTAACGAACTGGCAAGTAAAATATATTTTTAAGGATTTTGTTGTTCTAGAATAGGTTTAAAAATTGAAAGAAATGTATAGTTTTTTCAGTTTGAACATAACCATTGTAGCGCGATGTTCATATTTTGAATTCTTAAAGAAAAGTATAATAGAAGTATAAAGCTTTTAAAGCATTTCATTGTAGATAAGTCCCGGTCCCTGAAGAAACCCCGTCGCAGAGTGCGACAGTACTATCTGTTGTATAGTTTAAATGAATCATTATAGCCCCAAAGATAGACACGAACGGTGAATTTATTTTAGGAGGGATTTAGAAGTTATTTTTTGTGACAAGTCAGAACAGCCTAATAGCCAACATCAGAGATACTACAAGCGCGTTGCCTACCCTTTGCAAAGAGGTCTTTCTTCAATTTCTGTTTGAAGCTATGTTCTCACAAATTGAACTGATGATCTGGTGATGATCTCGGGAAACCGATGGATGCGTGACGCACAGAACCGGTTATTTTAGAGACATTTGGAAAGGCGTATAATGCCCTGACGTACAAGTCTTTTGGTTGAAATGATTATGATGATGATTCACGTCGTAGCTATATGCAAAGACATCAAGTTCCTGAGCCCACATCTTGCAGGTATAATGTACATAATATAACAATAACTTATAGTTTGTTGTATAAAAGAGAAACAACAGTTAAATGAACAATACCACTTCGTAGATATTTCAACAATAAAAATCGATAAAAGACTTGTTTGCTACTTTTTCTAAAAGCCCGTACTATTTGCCGCTCGTATATTATATAGTGGAAAGAGTATTTTTGCGCTCACGATTTTCATAGTTACAGTGTTCCCTTGTGTCATGTCTGGCAAAATACATTTTTTTTTTTTGCGTTTGCATGTAGCAATTTTTTTTTCGACCCAGTGTTAATATTCTTTTGTATTTGTAGAGGGGATTGTTGCTAGTTAAATGTTTGGTAGACTAAGTAATCAAAGTATTAGTTAGAAAACATTTGCCTACATTTAGTTCGGCTGAAATTATTCTTTGACCTTGAGCTGGCTTAGTATTGTGTGGAGTTTCAATAGAACTAGACACATGCGAATACTGATTTCATTAACACTGTCTTGCGACATTGCCGAAAGAATAACGTCTTTGTTTAACATACGTCCACTCTTTTCTTTCCTTAGCTACTTCTGGCCAATCCTTAAAGTAGAAGTCCAAATCGCCACGCCATTTCTCTATGGGCCTACCGCTTCGTGTCGAGTGGAATAACGTAGGGGAGGTCTTTGCCCTGTGGGACACAACGGGCTCGTAATTATATCACGTTCCATTAAAATTATCTAAAGGGCCTCTGCGAATTTGCTTCGGCCCCTCGTACGCCTTCTAAAGGTCCAGATTATAAGTGCATAAAAAATAAGAATAAAAAAACATTAAAAAAAAGTTTTATTAAACTTTGTTTAGGGTTCCGATCCTTTTCAGGTACGGAACCCTAAACAAAGTTTTTTAGGGTGATCTTGGAGCCATGGAGTTTCTTGCCGGTTCTTCTCCATAGGAAACCACCAATTTGGAACCGTGCACTAGCTTCTGACGTTTTATAAGTGCCCATGTAGGCCTATGTGAAACTAAAACTTTTAAACTTTGAATTTTGAGAGAGACTGAACAATGTTTGTTCAGTCTCTCACTTCCGATAGCAGTCCGCTGTCAGCAGTGGGCCTAACACTTGTGATACTCAGGCCTCCTCTCTGCTTGAGAGAGAGTTATATTAAACTACACCACATAGGCAGACATATGGGGCTAGATTAATCTTATTACTTCAGCTAAATTAGTTACAGCACTTCATCATCATCATCATCATCATTTCAGCTGAAAGAGGTCCACTGTTGGACATAGATCTCCTCTAGGTTTCGTTACAATAAGCGGTCCTGTGCCTTTCGCATCCATTGGATTCCCGAAACCTTTACCAGGTACAGCACATACATGCAAACAAATACCTATCTTCCTCAAAATGATTAAAATTTAAAGCATTAAAGGCATACCGACTCGAGTTTCACTATCGTAATATCGATGTAAATGGGTCAAGTGGGTGGAATCCGTTTATTTAATAAAAAATAAAAAAAACACCCTTTTTATTTGACTCTTGTCGCTGGGTAGGAATAAACCCGAAAATACTAAACCTACTTCATATTACCGTCTATGAAGGGAAGAAAATTGAGGATATAGAATAACTCACTTTACATTTCTATCTCCTACCGGTGATGCCAAAGGTTAAAATAAAAATGTATTAAAAGGGCCCTTCCCACTCGTCTATCGTCAACGTGAGCATAGTTTTAAAGCACGTTGTTTCATCCAACGCAATATTTGTTAAAGAGGCAACCTGAGATTGAGCAATAATCTCTGAACGCACTGTTGGTATTCGGTAATTCCGTAGTTTACTCGAATATTTCACAAAACTTGTTCCTGGAAATAAGGTTTTTTTAGGGTTCCGTACCTCAAAAGGAAAAAACAGAACCCTTATAGAATCACTTTGTTGTCCGTCCATCTGTTTGTCCGTCCGTCTGTCTGAATGTCTGTCTGTCACGGCTCTTTATTTCGAGAATGCGTAAAGCTATCTTGTTGATATTAAAATCATATCAGCGTTGACCTGGAACGCTGAAATTTGGCATGAAGCAAGGTCTTATAGCACGAGTATAGGAATAAATATAAAAACTGGAAATTTGTAGTTACGTCACCAAAAAAAAAAACTACATTATGCAGGATCAGAAATCACGCAAAATAGCAAATTTAAGAGGTCTTAGATTAGTTTTACACAATGTTATGTTTTGATTTCAATAGAAACCTAGATAATATACACAAGTTATCTGTGTTTCTAAAATATCTAGAGAAAGATGTGTCATTACAACGTCATAAGCACGTAAGAGCGGTTATACGGGCATGTATCTCGGATTAATAAAACAATGGAATGAATGGAAAAAGGCCGTTGCCTAGCTGTGAGATAGTACAGACTGAATACAATAGTTAAGACATGCAGACTAGTTTTCACATTTGGCTAATCAACTTATTATGTTTATCTATGCTTTTTCATGCAGCTGTGGTGGCCGAGTGGTAACGGCTCTGACTTACGTGTTCTAGGTCGCGGGTTCAAACCCAGCCAGGCGCATTACTTTGTTTAATTTATTTTATCACCACTGCTCTCAAAACGGTGAAGGAAAACATCGTGAGGAAACCGGCATGTCTTAGAACCAAAAATTCGAAGATGGATGAAGAAGAAGAATGAAGTTGGTGGATGCCACATGGCATCCACCAACCCGCACTGGGCCCGCGTGGTGGATTACGGCCCATTCCGTCTGCTAGAAAGGAGACCTGAGTCCCAACAGTGGGAACATTATAAAGCTGACTATGCTTTTTTTATAAATGTAATTAAGTTTTTTTCTTCTATATCTTCACTAATATTGTAGAGATTGACGAAATTAGGATAAAAAAGGCTGTTAATTAAACAGACTTCGTTTTTATTAGGATTATTCGCCTCTAAAAATCTGCATTACCTTCTAAATTACTAAGTCAGCCACAAAAACATGAGCGTCTTAATGAAACTATCTTAGCCACTAGTTATTTTCTATGTAAGCCTCTTTCTAGTTGGTTGAAATAAATAACCACGAAGCCCGGCTATAGAAAAAATCCGTTTTGAAGTAAAAATTATACATTCTATATTCTTATGGATCAGAAGCGTATTTAACTTTTTAAAAAGAAAACTCAGAACAACCTACAAGTATTTTAATAATTTAAAATGACAAACAATCAAAAACCGTTACAACAAAGTAATTCAAAATTATGAAGCCTAAAACACGTCCGTCGCATCCGAGCTCCCAAGGAAAAGAGGCAGAGGCAAGTCCGCACACCACTCATGGTGTGTTGCCCCCTCTACTTGACAGTGTCATCGCTGTCCCATATGTCATCGTCTTCTCAGCTGTCAAATCCTCTAAGACTTGACAGCGTCATCACTGCCGCGTGATGTCATCGCCTTCTTAGCTATCAAATTCTCTAAGAATATATTATTATAGCTTTAAAATTCCGAGCTCGCTTTATTTGCTTTTGGACTAAAGATATAGTTGGCGTTGTAAAAAAAGACGAATTAGTTTTTATTAGAGTCGATCTCATTTCCCCGGTGCATAGTTATAAAATGAGAAGTATGATTATGTGACCAATAAAGAAATGTGTAACTTGACTTATAATACGTCCGTCTGCTAGGACTAACCTCTTAAAGTTTGCCCCTTTTTCACGAGCCATACGTATCACGTAATAATATAGCACTAACGGATCAAATAATTATTGAGAAAGTTCTGGACATTACATAATTTATAATCATCATTATGTAACTTTTGCACGTTCTTATTATGAATATTACAAGCATATTACAATAAGGCTGTGGAATAGTTCGAAAAAATCATCGTGGCCTTAGAATGTAAAAGGGCAACTGAACACTGGTGATAAAATAATTAGTATTAGTTATTAATAATCAGAAGATGTTAGTGTTAATAAGTTAGAATAAGCGCATTTATTGGGTCCCACTAAACGCAAGGCGACGCCGCGGCAGACCAAGACGAAGGTGGAGAGATGAACTGGATAAATACCAGAGGGAATGGCCCGCAATGGCCGAAGACTGACTTGTGTAGAAAAGGGAAAGGGAGGCCTTTGCTCAGCAGTGGGACTGGGCTATAAAAAAAGCGCATTTATAGCAAAACCCGTAAATTAAATATAAATATAAGATAAAAAAAAAATATATAAAAGTCTGACACTCGATTTATTTAATCTTCGGTCTACAAATAATCGTCTTCTACGATGTCCGACGCACCGCTCTGGGTTTGTCCATTCCTCTTTCTTTGTTCAGGCGATCTCCCTTTGGAATGCGCCCCCTCCGAACAGCAGGACGGTAACCAGTCGGTAGTCTTTTAAAGTAAAAGCACGAGAACACTTTCGCAAGAAGTTGGTAGATATTCATCACACTCTTGATTTGTTGTATTCGTTTTTCTCTCAATATCATTCTTTATTTGTATGTATATATCTAAGTATATATTTTTTATTGTTCTTATATCCTCTCTGTCAGTCTTCTTTTAAGCTGCACCTGCCATGTTATATCTCTGCACCACCCTAAGGTCGACTGGTAGAATTTTCTACCAGTCGACCTTAGGATGGCCTAAGGCATTAAACCCGCCTTTGTACAATGTTTCATTAGTGCATAAAGTTTTAAATAAATAAATAAATAATAGATATTATTTAAGCTATTTGGTTAGTGCTAAATCTTTTATAAATTCATTACAAACTATTAAATATTTCATTTTCACACCAAAACCTTTTAAAACACTTTTAATTTATAACTGAATTAACTTTTTCTCGAACTATTTTAGTTGTGCTTACGAAATAACACAAAAAAAAATAACAAGTACTGGCAGTATATTAAAATAAGAGAAATTGAATTACTCAAGTAAAATTAAAAAAAAAAAACGTGACAAATATTCCTCAGCGAGCTAGACTAAATCAGAACGGCTGGCATTTGTAATTGGGTCTCAGTATTTGGGGTTGTCAACCGCAGGAAACGGTAAATCACATTTCAGTCTAAACGTACCTTCAAGGATTACAAAGAGTCATTTACTTAACAATCAATCAATTGCTCCCCATTATGGCTAGACCTGACTTCAAATGGCCCAAGTTATTGGCAAATTAAAATGGAATAATTGAAGGAGGAGTTTCTATCTTAGTAATAATAATAATTGGCTCGCCATTTTTATATTTTTAAGTGTTTTTTTTTTTAATATTTAAAAATATAATTTACTCTGCATCGCTCAGGTGATTTTTTTTTCAAACTTAACTTGTTCTGACAAATATGAACACAACAAATATATAATTACAGACGTTCTAAATTGATGCGTATTATGTACACATACATTCGACAGTCAATTTATAATTATAATATAGAATATATCATATGCTCATAGACAGGCTTGTTTAAACGAAAAACGAAAGCGAATACTAGTATTGCTAGCTCTATTTGTAGCAAAATTTCCGTATTTTTCAAAGGTGACCAACCTTTCAATGACTTTTTGCGCTTTAGAGTGGAGCGTGAGGGCGTGTCAGGCTTTTAATCACTAAAGCCACAGCTATGATCCTTCTTTGCCCTTGCATTCCCTTTTGGAAGTCAACCCATGGCCCCAGTAGGCTTTGGCCCAGAATCGGTTCTTCGGTAATATTAATTCAGAATGACGACTATAAATTTTGATGATAACCGCTCGACTGTCGTTCATCCAGCGCGTCATTTTTTTCGGCTTGTAAATCAACTGACCGTTTGCCGCTAGATTTCCTTGTGCGCGCTTGCAAGTTTTGCATTATCTCTTTAACCATTTGTCCAAATAATATTCAGTATAAACACCTTTTTACAAAAAAAAAAAAAAATAACCGACTTCACTAAAAAAACACTAAAAGGATCAAAATAACTTTAATTTCGGAAGTCGGTGTTTGTCTGTAGGTATTGTTTGTTTCTTATTTAACACCGACTTCCAAAATTAAAGTTATTTTGATCTTTTTAGTGTTTTTAGTGAAGTCGGTTTTTTTTTTCTTGTAAAAAGATGTTTATTTCGCGCTTTTTAGTTGCGATACACTTATAAACAGAGTGCCTATTTCTCATGACAACAAAGAATTGTATAACCCAAACACTGCTAGGTTACATTGTTTTATTTGAAGTTCCTATGTCTACCCTCCGGCTCGATCATCAGATCAGTTCGATAGTACCTTATAGCCAAAGTGCATCTCATGACAATTCTTATAAGTCCAAAGACGGCTAGGTTACATTGATTAATTACGGAGTTCCAGTGCCTACCTTTTGGCTCCATCATCATCATCATCAGATCACTTCGATGATAACATTTTCAACGTAACTATTCAGAACCATTTATTTATTTGTATTTTCATAGTCTCTTAACTGTCTTCACTGTGATAACTATGTGAGTATGAAGTTCCGTTGACCATTTCTGGTCTTCTTCATCAGTTCCACTTCATCAAATGTTACTCTTTGACTGTAAATGCTTAAGTTCTCGATGACAATACCAAAATCACTATATAGTTGCCTATAATATTTGAGGAGTTCCCTTGATTTCGTCAAGATTCCATCATCAGATCCCAACTTGGTGACTATGGGACCATTTGGTAAGTATACCCTTTCCAACAATAAAAAAATTTTTCAAATCGCTTGGCAAGTGACAAAGTTATGCGCGAACAAACATAAAAAAAAATACAAGCATCCGAATTGAGAACCTCCTCCTATTTCAGAAGTCGGTTAAAAAAGCAAAAACCATATTAATTTAGTCATTGTGCCGACAAATCTTATTTATTTTTATAAGAATTAATGAAGTTAAAAAACCAGTTAAACATCATTATTTCGTATCTTCGAAATTGAATATTTGAATTAAATGATTAAAAAGTATTATAATAATAACAAAGCATAGCATAGCATAGCATAGCATATTCTGCCTTTTAATGTTCCCACTGCAGGGATTCAGGCCTCCTGTCTTTAGGAGAGGAATGGGCCGTAATCCACCACACGGGCCCAGTGCGGGTTGGATTATTATAATATAATATAATAACAATATGCACCTGCATATAATACCTATTAAACCAAGCATCAATATGAAGTAGTTTATTTTGATAAGAATTAATACTAAGTTACCAATAAAGTTTATTTTCTAGAGGCGTCGAATAAATTCACTTTTAAATAGAATAAAATAGTTATTGTGACATCAGTAGTTTTTGTGTTTATATATTACAAACAAAAATACAAATCTAGAATAAAGAGACTATGTCTTTATATGATTAAATTTTAAAATTTAATTTGATTTGATGTCTTATTTTAATCTCATATTATAATTTAATCTAATTAATGTCCTAATTTAATTTTAATTTAATTCTTCTTTTCATGAGTTATAAAATCTTTCTATTACTGTAATGTCTATTCCAACTTTGTACTAAGTATGGGAGAAAATAAATAAATATTATTAAAAAAAATATATTATTACTTAATTTCGTGTTGTTAAATATGTGGATTAAAAGAAAACATTTTTTTTTTATTCTGTGGTTATTTTATTTATTATATACAATGGTATAATTGGCAATGGGTAAGGATTACCACTACTTTCTTGATTTATAAGTGTAGTATTTTTTTTAATATGGCCTCAAAAACATAGCCCCTACTTTATTTAATATTAATTAGAGGAAAAGGTCCTCTAGTTAATTTTCGTCGAAATCGCTCTTTTCTAATGAGTTCTGAAAAGCAATTGTTATTATTTTGTTTTAACATAGTAATCCTGCTAATGTGTTTTTTGTATTATTTACTTTTGAATTTTAACAACTCAGAAGTTTCTGGAAATTGTATAGTTATTTGGGTTAGCGATTATCTTAATAATTACTAAGTATCTGAACATATTTATCAATAGAAATTGTGCAAAAAAAAAGAAACAACAATCACCAGGGGCATCTACTACGTGAAATTAGAAAAATAGTCTCATTAATACTTCCAGGATTTAAAGTATTCTATGTGCTATTCCAGAACCAAGAAATGGTCTAGCTGTGGTCAAATTTTATTCAAATCCGTTCCGCCGTTTCAGCGTAAGGGTGACACAAATATACAAACACGTAAAAACTTTTACCTTTATAACATTAGTATCATTATCAAATGATAAGTAAAGTGATACAATCAATAAAAGCAACAATGACTTTACGAACAATGATAGTTGATTGGTTAAAATCAGTTAAAATCTTGACCTTCGATGAAGCAGAAAACATATTGTTCAGAATAAAATAAGATAAATAAATTAAAAACTACTCCAAACCCACATACTTACAAACCGTTATCATAAATAATTTTGTTTTGTTTATTCTACATGCTTTAAAATTAGTTTTAAAATAAATTGATATCAAACATGAGCGTTCGGATTGGAACGCAAAGGACAGTTGAAAAAACAGGCGTGGATTTTAGACAGTAAAAGCCTGACGCCTGACACTTTTGTCTTGCTCCAACTGTAGTGGTGGAAATTTTTAAATAAATTCCCACACTCAAAAAAATAAAATAGTGGCAAACGTGAACATTATTTACCTACCTGCTAAGGGATAAACGCGACACAAGTATTATTTTATCTTACTGAGGTCGTCTCAATTTATTTATTTCTCATAATGTCTCTAGCGAAAATAAATATTTCAGTATAACAATATCTAACTGAGCGGGACACTTCGAGTTTGAATAAAAGGACCGAGAAAAGTAAATAGGCAGTTTTTAAAATGGTTTAAAAGAAAGGCTCAAATATATTTAAATAAATCCAATTACACTATTCAATTCAATGAAATTAAACTTCATTCAATTAAAATTCATTCTATTTAATTTAATTCAATGCGATATTTTAAATTGTTTTAAGAACTACCTAACTCCCAATTATAAAACTATATTTATTGTATTTAATTGACAATAAAACTATATTTTATTGTATATTCCGAAAAATATTCATCTTTTTACTAAGATAAGTGACAGGCACAATTTTAATACTAGGAATAGGAATAAATTAGATCAACCTACATTCAAATTGGCTAATTTAGTACTTTCATGGGGAATTTCTAAAATTTTATAGTAAAATACCACTTGAAATTCTACAACTAAATGAGTTCAAAGAGCAATGAATCTTTTCCCATACATTGCTGGCATGTATTTTTTTTCTTTTCGCCTAAAGTGAAACCTAGGTCATATCTTAAAGGATTGTATGATAAATCAATAGCAAAAAGAATTATGTCTACAAACCGAAGTTAGACACAATTTAGTATCTTACTATAGTAGTTTAGTTAGTAGTAGTAGTTAGTAGATTTCTTTATTTAAGATGCTCCAATAAGATCTTTGATCCCACAAATTCTCATTTCATCGCGCTAACTTACGTGATTAATTTAAACGGTAACACTATATTTGGGTTAATTCTATTTACTATGGTTTCTACCGTAGTTATACGTAACCAAAATAATAGATACGATATTAGATGGGATCAAATACAACTGTCTTACATTAATCTGAGCACAAAGGGATTTATGCCTTTTAGATTCAGAAGTCAGATATTCGAGTAATAACTCTATATTTTGAATGAAAAAATAAAATAAATATAATATCTTACTACATCAGTAGGTATTGACAAAAGGCTTAAAATGAATGAGTTTCAAACGACATTTAAAGTTCATATTTTAAAATCAATAAACAATAAAATATTTGTCTTGCTAAGAAATCTTTTGTTTGTAAGCGCTCATAGACAAAATTCAAATTAATAAAGTAATGCAATTTATTTCTTTACTAGCTGCTGCCAGCGGCTTCACCCGCAGGAAAGTAAAAAATTGGATTTATTCCATTTTAATACCAACAACCACTAGCACCACTGGTATTTGTTAGGACTCTAGGGATATTTAGAATTTATTATGATTAGGTTTGACTGTAACAAAGTCAAGTTGTTGGCGTTCATTTGGAATAGAAAATAAATATAATTTAAAAAAAATACTAGTTGTATTAGTTTTTGGTATTAGAACGGAATTAATCAATAATTGTCCAAAGGAAACATATTCCCGGGATAAAAATTATCCTATCAGCTATTTCAGAACATGGTCTACCCGTGTACCAAGTTTCATCGAAACCCATTCAACAGTTCGAGCGTGAAGAAGTAACAAACATACATACACGCACATGCGCATGCGAACTCAAATTTTTGATTTTATAACGACATAACATTAGTCTTGAAAAGCTTATGTTTACTTTCATCACAGTTGTATTTATCATCTTTCTACGGTTAGTCTTCCTTCCTAGACACAATAAAATCTCACACAACCCAATGTGATAAAAAAAAAATAACACTATCTACTTTGATAACACATTTTTGTGCAGGATTATGGTGGTGAAGATTAAGCACAGAAGAGAAGTTACTTCTTTTTCTGTTAGAACGTGATGGACTCAGCAGAAGCAGGCTACTGTAGGGACTCATCCTACTGGTGGTCTTTAGGTTTGGTTTCCGAGTGGTATTTTAAGACTGAGGTGGTTTAAGTGGGGTGGAATAAGTCTTTCACTGTACGCAAAATGAATGTGATCCTAAATTGTTTCATGCATTTTGTCCTTTTGAAGGTTACTTTCTGTACAAAAAAATAAAAGATACTTAAGGCAACCAACTTGAATTCATTATGTACAATCTAGTAATGATTGGGTTGAAAATAAAATACTCAGAATTCTGTCGCAAAAGTTAAAAAAAAAAAATGCTACAAGACTTTTTCAGTTTCACGTCACTGCTAAACGAATTGCCTAGCAAATTGCTCTCAAGTTTTTCAAAGAATTAACTCAGGTAATTTAAAAAACGATTTTTTATCCTTTTCAAAACCGCTTACGCTTTGAACTGGATTATTTGTTCTAGGTAGCTGTTTTCATCAATTACGATTTATTTAGTAAAGAAGCTGAAAAGTAAAGCGTGAAGCCATTCAAGTGTAATATTAAAAGTCATAAAAGTATTAAAGTTCTTTAAAGTAGTTATTAAATACACTATTAAACGAGAATACGGCAAAATAAAGTGATCAATTTTCTAAAAATACGACGTAATCTCTTTGAAATACGTGTAGCCACTTAGTTTAGAATCATTTGGACTTTTTGTTCGTGACTTGAGGACGTTAAGGATAAAAACTATCAGACGCATTCATTTTCAATAAACAGAACAGGTGTTAGAAATGGTACTTTAACGTTAAGGAGATTTTCGAAAATGATAACAAAGACTGGCATGTGAGAGACAATTCTTCTGATCGAATTCCGGTTACGGTGGCAAACCTCAACAGAGATTAGCCAAGTACATAGGTATTGGACACGTCATAATTATGGCGGAAAGTTCCGTCTTTGAGGAGTGGCTGGAAAGAGCTCATGGCTTCTGATGCTTGCATTTTTCTGATTTCTGATCATCTCTTTTTAGGCCATCCTCGACAGCGCTTTCCCTTTGCATGTTTTTTACTTTTATTAATATAAACTAATGCTTGACTACAATCTCACCGGATGATAAATAGTGATGCATTCGATGATGGTAAATTGCACTAATTTATTAAGAACCTATTCACTCTAGCTTTAAAGACACCTAAATTATAATCGGACGTAAAGACCGCAGCAGGCAAATTGTTTCAGTCCTTCGATGTTGACTTAAATTAGTTTATTATAATACCTGTGGAAGACTGCATAGAAGAGCGATGATCCACGCTAGGGATAACATTATCTTGCTTCTCTTTCTCGCAATGGGTAGCCTTAGTGGGTAGAGGATGGCGAAGAATCTGAAAAAGAAAAAAAAGTTTTATGTTGTTTATTTTAGTTAGTGGTCAGGTAGGTCTTGGCTGCGGGATTATTCAAATGTATTATTACAGCCTTAGAACGCGCCGGGCCACTGAAGGCATATAGGTGGGTTTTAGTCAGTAAAAGTCTGACACTCCTCTCGCTCCACCTAGAGCGGGATGATTAATATGAAGACATTCCACCTAAAAAAAATGATTTAAATTCTAAAGGTTTTCCACTTTTACCGTCAAGTTTACATAACCACAAGTCTAGAAACATGATTTTTATGATAAAAGATACGAATAATTTCAAAAATGTATTTATAATGATTTTTCGCTTTCTGTAAATCAAATAATTATATTTTCTTTCACCCGGGTTACAAAAGACTCGAATTTATTTTAACTAGCTGTAAGTTTATATTATGGTTTATTTCGGATTATTGAATAAATAAAAACTATAGAACAAAATTTCATTTGTTTACTTTAGTGAAACTGATTAATACTTACGTAAACCAATAAAAAGAAATTCATGCAAGTAGGAAAGACCGTCACTTAAAAAAAGTTTGACCATTTTTTCTAATTTTTTTTAGGATTCCTAAGTCAAAAGGAAAAATCGGAACCCTTATAAGATCACTTTGTTGTCCGTCTGTCTATCTATCAAGATCTTTTATCTCAGGAACGCGTGGAGGTATCAAGTTGAAATTAAAACTATATACGAGAAAAAAAAGATACAGCCGTTTATGTCGCAAAAAACGTCTATTTTGACACTCTCGAGGGAATCAAAATTCATACATCCCGTTGACCTAGAATCCTGAAATTTGGCATAGAGCAAGGGATCGGGATACCGCTGTATGAATAATCCCGCAGAAAAAGTGCGGAATACCGCGCTTGCCGGATTGGATTCCCTACTCGCCTTTACAATATTAGTGTGATTGTCAGGACAAACCTGTACACATACATGTATGTAGATTTGTTTTTTGGAAATCCTCTAGTAATAAATTGCATCTAGGCAAAGTGAGGTCGAACACTATAAAAACATAAAAACCCAGTTATATTAGTTAGGCATGTTATCACCCGAAAAGGTTGAGTAACACATCTAGACATCCACATAACAATAAGCCGACCTCAATATCATACATGGTCTATTTATAAAAGACAAGGCTGTAGGTACCTATCTAATATTTACGTGACAAAATTACAAACCAATATTTTTCAAACATAACTATGTATAATAACGCTCGTGTTTCATAAACAGAATTCAGAAATTAATACCTTTAAAGAGACTAAGGTCTGCTGAAAACGTACGCATAGCTTCATAAACGCGTATGGGTCATTGTACGCTTGCAGTGACAATGATGATACTACAGTGACACGACGGCACGACGTTGCTTCTTCATCGACACAATTTGATAGGTTTGTGTCGATGAAGAGGAAACGTTGCAATGTATCTAAGCTTCACGCAGGCGTACACCAAGCATATAATGATAAATATGCGTCTATAAAGCTACGTGTCCGTGGACAGTAGGCCTTAGGTAAAATAACAAAGTCTAGAAATCTTTAAAGCAAAGATCTTAAAAAAAAACTCCGAGTCAGCATCGTCTACGATCATTTCGTTTGCGTCGAACGCCTCGAGTAGGCCACACCTCCGATTCCTTTGTTCTGACGTCATCTCAACACTCAGCCATGTGGTTACAACAAAGGAATCGGAGGCGTTGTCTACTCGAGACGTTCGACGCAAACGAAACGATTGTAACTTAGCTAGGGGGGCTTGTCCCATGTTATTTGGGGTCGGCGAAACATGTTTTTTACTTCATTCTGTCCTGTTACTCGTCACGCTATCACTAACTCTTTTTTCTTTCATATCACTCCTCACGCAATCCAACCTTCATTAAAAATACTGTGAGTGACGACGTAAATTAATCTCGTCTCTAGAGTAAAAAACCGTTTCTTCAAAGAATTTGTTAAGCTTCAATATTACTGTATTATGGTTAGCATTGAACACTAAGACAACATCTAAAGGCAATATTGCTTAAATGAACCTTATTGACCCAGCCGCAAGGCACAATCTTATTGTTTTGTACTCAAAAGGTAAAACGGGATCCTATTACTAAGACTCTACTGTTCGTCCGTCTGTTTGTCTGTCTGTCCGTCTGTCACCAGGCTATAGCTCATGAAGTGATAGTTAGACTGTAGAAATTTTCACAGATGATGTATTTCTGTTGTCGCTATAACAACACATAATAAAAACAGAATAAAATTAATTGTGTAAATTTTTTTTTATAGATAATGGTACGGAAAGCTTCGTGCGCGATTCTTATTCGCACTAGGTCGGGTTTTTTTTTTATTTATTTATGTACCTGGTGACTATCACCAAATAAATGTTTTTATTTGCTACCTACCTTCTTTTCAAATACCATTAATACCCACAACTTCGAACAGCAAAGAACCGGAACATTTTACAATTTTGCTGAGTACACTTCAATGCTTTCATAATATAATAGCAAAATTAAACAATTGAACGTGACCTTTCGCTAGTAAAAATAGAGACTATAATTTTAAAGATACCAACAATTTTACAATAAAATGTCTTTCATAAATAAAATAACTGTTAGAATTTTCTTTAAAATTGGAACAGACTAGAAAATGCTTGAGTATACCGTTTATTTTTTTAAAATTTTATAAACTAGTGGTTGACTGCGAACCCATCTGATGGTAAGCAGTAATGCAATCGTTGATAGTGCACTAGTTTCATCATCATCATCATCATCATTTCAGCCGAAAGAAGTCCACTGCTGGACATAGGCCTCCCCCAAGCGACGCCACAACGACCGATCCTGTGCGTCTCGCATCCACCGCACTCCCGCGACTCTCACCAGGTCGTCGGTCCACCTTGTGGGAGGCCTTCCAACGCTGCGTTTTCCGGTGCGCGGTCGCCATTCTAGAACCTTTCGGCCCCATCGACCGTCCGTTCTGCGAGCAATGTGCCCTGCCCACTGCCACTTTAGTTTGGCGATTCTTCGGGCTATGTCGGCGACCTTGGTTCTCCTGCGGATATCTTCATTCTTTATGCGATCACGCAAGGAAACTCCGAGCATAGCCCTTTCCATTGCCCTTTGGGTGACTGTAAGCCTTCTGATGAGGCCCATTGTAAGCGACCATGTTTCAGTACCATAAGTCATCACTGGCAACACGCACTGATCATAGACTTTCGTCTTGAGACACTGTGGTATGTTGGACGAGAAGATACCGCACAGCTTCCCGAACGCTGCCCAGCCGAGTCGGATTCGACGATTGACCTCTTTCTCAAAGTTAGACCTACCCAACTGGATTGTCTGTCCCAGATAAACGTAGTCGTCCACAACTTCGAGTGTAGAGTCCCTGATCTTGATAGGAGTGGGTGCTACATGGCTGTTTACCATGACTTTGGTTTTTTCCATGTTCATTTTAAGTCCCACTCTTTCGGAAGCTCTACTGAGGTCACCAAGCATTGTACTGAGCTCCTCCGTAGTCTCAGCCATGACTACTATGTCGTCGGCAAACCGCAGGTGAGTGATGTACTCGCCATTGATATTAATGCCTAGCCCTCTCCACTCCAGAACCTTGAAGACATCCTCCATTGCTGCCGTGAACAGTTTAGGAGAAATTACGTCTCTCTGCCTCACGCCCCGCTGCAAGAGGATAGGTTTCGAAGTCTGGTCTTGTAGTCGGACTGACATGGTGGCGTTTTTGTACAAATACTTCAGCACTTCGATGTACCGATAGTCAATTTGGCACCGTCGGAGAGACTGCAGTACAGCCCAAGTCTCAATCGAATCGAAGGCTTTCTCGTAGTCCACAAACGCTAAGCAGAGAGGCTGATTATACTCCTCAGTCTTCTGTATAACCTGCCGCAGCGTATGTATGTGGTGCACTAGTTTATTAAGAGCCTATTAACTTCACTTCATGATTTTCATATTGTAATACGAAAATGTTATAACGATTGAAAATGAAAAATTGCGGGGAAATCGATCGACAGAATTTGAGTACGTCATGCGTAGGATTGAGGAATATGTAAGTAACTTATATATAGTGTACACTTCATTTTTTATCTTCATATAAACGAGTGCTTTAGTGTGATCCCACCTGATGATAAACAGTGATGTAATCGTCGATAAAGAATCGCACTAGTTTATTAAGAGCTTATTCACTCTAGCCTTGAAGAAACCTAAATTATAATCGAACGGAAAAAGGAAGGATTGAAGTTAAATTATTTAAATCTTTCGATGTACGCGTTATAAACGACGAGGTGAAACGCTAAATCCGGATAGCAGAGGAATCAATAACTTAAGGGTGGACACTCGCCGTACGTCGGGTGGTTCGTCCTCAAGGTGGACCGATGACCTGGTGAGGGTCGCGGGAATCCGATAGATACGAGACGCAGAGAACCGGTCGTTGCGGCGACACATGGGAGCCTGTGTCCATAAGTGGACGTGCTTCGGCTGACATGATGATTATTAGGATAAAGGAAAACCAAAGTACGGGATTGGGTATGAGACAGTCAGAGAACCAAGATTGTGGGATTGTTTGGAAACGTCGCTGCGGCTCTCGTACGCAAAGGGCCACTGAAGGAACAAGGATGGGTGACAATAAACATAACATAATAATAAAGTTGTAATAAAAATAAAGGTTGACTGGTAGAAAATGCCTTAAGCTATTAAGTCCGCCTCTGTAGGTACTCTTGTGTGCATAAAGAAATAAATAATAATAATAATATAATAATAATATTCCACAACTATCACACAACGCCGTCTACTCCCAAGCTAAGCAGAGCTTGTGTTATGAGTACTAGACAAATGATAAACATACTTATATATTTCTAAATACATACATATTATAGATAAATTACACCCAGACACAGAACAAATGATCGTGCTCATCACACAAACATTTGTCCTGGGTGGGAATCGAACACACGACCTCCGGCATAGCAGTCAGGGCCAGTAACCACTAGACCAACAGGCCGGTCATGCTCAATTATAGATATGTATGTAAATATTTAAACTTAATAACTATGTCATTCATATCTTTATTTACATACGAGTACTTATAAAATACCTAACTTATAATAATATAATTATTAACAAATTTATTAAAGTAATAGTTTTAATGGAAATACCTTAACGTCAAACGTTTTAATAAAAATAAAAATATTACTCAAATTAATTACGTTATACGAAACTATTAAAATATTTATCAGATTCTTAGCTGTAGATAAGTTCTTTGTTATGCTGATTTGTAATTTAAATTTATTTAAAATTATTAATTGACAATTTAGCTTACGTTTTGAATTCAATTAAATTGTTGTGTATTAGTTTTATTCTTATTATGAACTAGATTTTGCCCGCGACTTCGCCCGCGAAGAAGTCGAATATGGTTTTATTAGGTTTTTTTGAGATACGTAAATATGAAATATTATTTATAATCTTCGTCGTGTGTGATAGTCCATTGAATTGTATGGCGAGCGATATTGTATCTTAAGATAAAATATTATAGTATCTTAGCCGTGTGCAGCGTGTAGTGAACTCCACTGCGGGTGACGTACCCTGCGACAAACTTATTGTTTTCGGTTGGTACAGTAATCGGGTCCAGGGATCGAACCGCAAAATTAAGTTTGTTTTTTATTGTATATACTTTTCCGGGATAAAAAGTACCCAGTGTAGTACCCAGGATATTAAAGAATAATTATACCAAGTTTCATCGTAATCGAACTGGTAGTTTTTGCGTGATGCCTGAAGAAACAGACAGACAGACAAAAATTTTTTTCATCACATTTTTGGGTTCGGTGTTGGTCTAGTAACACCCCCTGCCATGCGCGGGCTTGCAGACGGCGAGCGCGGGCTTGCAGACGGCGAGCAATGGGTGGCTCGCCGTCTGACCGTCCGGTAACCGTCCGGACCGAGCCCAAGTCGTCGACGGCGCGTATTGTTCCACGCGCGCCTCAAGGAGATGTCAGCAAATCGTAGGGGCCCAGCAGGGTCGAAGCCTACTGGGGCCACGGGTAGTGTGAAAGCGGAACCCGGGGCCCTGGGACGAAGGCAACGAAGGAACAGGAGTGGGTTTTTAGTCAGTAAGAGTCTGACACTATCTCTCGCTCCGCCCAAGAGCGGGGATGTCATTAGGATGATTTTCCCATCCAATAAAAAAAAAAAAAAAAAAAACCCCTGCCATTTATTTTTTTGATATTTTCAATGTACATAATTTTCACTTCTACAGATTTATTATAAGTATAGATTAAAGTGTTTTTATGTTTAAGAATACGTTGCTCCACACTAGGAATTAGTTCTGTATTGTGGATGTATTCACAATCATGTCAACTTACATACACAAGGCACTTAGGCCCGGAACCACTACCTGTAGGCCATACAAATGTGCTCCGATCGGGAATCAAACCACGACGCGAAGCGCAGCAGCCAATCGTTCAACCACTGCACCGCCCGTGCCGTCAAGTGTTGAGTTGTGGGAGCTTTTGTAATTCTAGCAAGAAATAGGCAATCACTCGAATTTTATAAAGTTGTGAGAGCTAGATTATTATGTATATTTTTTTTGTAATTGTAGCAAGAAATAAAAGGCAATCACACGAATTTTATAAAGTTGTTATTTGGTACTTCGTCACGCTTGAACGGCTAAACGCATTTTGATGAAACTTGGTGCGCAGGTTGATCATGTCATAGAAAATTATATAAGATACTTTTTTATTTCGGAAGTATATACTTTCATTTATGTTATCCCAAGGGAACTTTCCCTTGGGATAATTTTTAACACGTGGTTGCTGGTAGCAGTTAGCTTATTTTGTAAGATGGTCGGTCTAAAAAGGAGTTAACTATTAAAATAATGGCAAACAAAGATGTATAAGGCCTAGGGATGTATTAGATGTGTAAGGGGGTGTGTGGGTGTGGATCGAAGGGCTGGAACAATTTGCCTGCTGCAGTCTTCCCGTCCAACTATAATTTAGGTGTCTTCAAGGCTAGAGTGAATAGGCTCTTAATAAGCTAGTGCGCCTGACCATCAATGATTGCATCTCCGCTTACCATCAGGTGGGATCGCAGTCAAGCACTGGTTTATATCAATTTAAAAAAAAAAGGCCGCCCTTGTAACTTTCTAATATCCTATTATTCAACATCGAGTTTCTCACAATATTCTCACTTCGAACGCAGATTAACAATATTCATAAGCAATTTTGTTAATAAAAAAATTTTGAAACGACATCTGGCTACGCAGCCATATTTCGGAAATTTCATAAAAGGCGTTGAAACGGTCGGCAAAAATGAAAATATGAGATCAGAATTTTTTGCAGGTTACAATATCTGGTAGAAACGACCGACCCAAGCCGTCGATAACATGTGACAAAAACATTAAAGCAAATTCAAACTGATATCCTGAATTATACACATTGGGATGAAAAGGCCAAGATTATAAAAAAAAACATGTTTTACTTTTACAGCGAGTAATCTCACTTACGAAACTGCATAGCATAGCATAGTCGGTCTTATAATGTTCCCACTGTTGGGACTCAGGCCTCCTCTATAGGAGAGAGAATGGGCCGTAATCCACCACTCGGGCCCAGTGTTGGTGTATGTCACATGTCTTCGTATTTTTGGTTCTAGGACATGCCGGTTTCCTCACGATGTTTTCATTTCTTTCACCATTTTGAGAGCGGTGGTGATAAAATTATTTACACAAAGTAATGCGCCTGGCTGGGTTTTGAACCCGCGACCTACAACTTGTAAGTCGAGGCCGTTACCACACGGACACCACTCCTCTCCGGAACTTCGAAACTCTCTCACGAAACTGAGTTTTACAAATACACGGAAAATACATTTAATAACATACGTGTTTTGGGCTTGCGGAAAACGAGCAATGGGTAGCTCGCCATTCGACCATCCGATAAGAACCAAACCCGAGAACTGAAGGAGCCCAGTAGAGCAAGGATGCAATTTAATTGTACTATACCACAAAATAGATAGGTACAGAAGTTAATATCATGTATTTACTCCACTTTTCATACTACGCTCGGCGTTCGCACCTAGGTAAGCGCGTGACGCCGAACTGTCCGAGTGCGACCGGGCGCGATGATAAATGCAAACTTAATCTGAATTTTAAAAATATTTCATAACCACGAAATCATCTTCTTTTTCTGGGCGAGGGCATGTTCTGTAATACATTAAAACAAACCATTAAAATACAAGCAAATATCTACATAACTCTCTGAAACAACTGGTAGCCTGAAAAATGTCAAACACAACCGTCCACTGAACAGTTAGAATAAGGTTTTTTTTTTGTTGGTGCATTTTTCCCCAAAAAAGTTCACAGACGCCTGTCTCAAACGGATAGCATTCATGCTCGCTTTGAGCTTAATTGAGCCGAGATATCGTGTCCGTGAGCGGTGTCTACGTATGCGTTGCTCGGGCACGCTTTGTATGCAGATTGACTTCTGTACCTATCAATTTTATGATTAGAAAGATTGCAATCGCTTCACCGCCGTGTATCGTACTTCTTGAAAGCCTACCTCCGTTTCACGTTGTAAATACATCATGTCTTAACCTTTCGAATACCGTAATTAGAAACACAATAGAAAAACGATGAGAGAACGAACGCCGCGTTCGCTTGGGGTGTAATGAATTAAAATGTTTGTCCGCGTTCGCAATTTGTCGTGATGACAGATAATCGTGTAGTTTTAAGTGTTATGGTTTATATATTTATAGGACGACACTTAACTGAGGTCACGACAAAGTGCGAACGCGGCCAAACCTTTTAATTTATTAAAACCCTAGCGAACGCGGCGTGGAAACGGCTAGCACGATAGTTGTAAAACAATAAAAAATTGACAATACTAAACCGTGACGGTAAATCAAGGGTCGTTGCTGCGACTATCTGTCGTTGCCACTTTATACGGTTGTTGTAATGGGAACAGCCAGAGACGATTGTCGTCCGACGATAAAATAATCGTTACGACTTATTGGAAACGCCTAGAAGTGAAAACACGAAAGAGGGATTGCGCTATGCACCATATATAGACCCCTAGTTTTTAATAAATACAAAAAAAATAGGACTCTATCTCTATCTGTTCTGTAGTCAAAAATAAAAAAAAAATAACGAAATCCCAAAATTTTCCACGAAAATTTGTCATGCATTAGTAAATGCATAATAGAATCAATAATTCATTACAATTGCTATCTACTAGAAAATACTACGCGCAGTGTTTTCCTATTTTGAACGTCATTTATTCATTCATTATCTATAGCTTGTAGAATATTTCCACAAATTGAGTGATATTTTGGAATATAAACAAACGCTAATAACTTTGCTGTTTATGAATATTATTTATTGAAACTTTACAAGACCTTTTCTAATAAGCCCTTTAAGTATTTATACTAATTAAAAACTAGTTGTGTATAGCGCAATTTCTTTAACAGTTCAGTTTAGGTCGTGAAATGGATCGCGTTAAGAGCTCGTGGAAAGAGCACGTAACAGTTACTGGTGACGCCATTGATAACAATATTCGAAATCACACAATAAGGGTTTTAGACTAAATTAATGCCATTAGCTGGCTTCCCTTAGGTGAAAGGTTTTCCCTTTGAAAATGTAATTAATGACATAACAACCATATCTTTGACGTCAAATCAACCAATGTCGATAATTATTAACATTTCGAAAGGTACCTGGATTTGATGTCTGATTACTGCCACCAAGGATAGTGGTCAGTCTTGTCAGTTTTAATGAAAATAACAAATCATTTTTTTTTTCTAATCCGTTCGATATTAAGTTTGGAAATTAGGAAGAAACTTTTCAAATCTGTTGGAAGGGGAAACGGTCAAGCACTGTTGCTTGACAGTTTCCCATTCCAACACACACACACATTCACACACACCCACCCAAACACACACACACATACACACACACACACGTTACAGTACACACACACAGTAGACACATTTCAGTGTCTGTATCCTTATTCCTTGAGAGAGAAATGTGACGTCATCGCCATTAGGTTGCGTGTGTATAAAAGAAATAGCGACATAATTGTTCCCACCACAGCCTCATACCTCCTTATAAAGCAAATTGATGCTATATTTAATAATATAGCATCGGAGCGAATTGAGACTCACTTATTACGATAACAGTTTATTGTTCAGGAAAACAGCTTTAGCACAAATTTGTCTTGACCAACTTAAATATTAGCTAGATATTATTTTGAGCGAGAGCTGTTACCGCTCGAACGTGTCACAGCCGTAAATCAATCTAGCGGACGGCATACTAAAGACGCTTTCGGGTTTCCAAACTATGATAACTAATTTTGAAGCTGTTCTCAGACGAAGATTTTTTTTAGTGTTCATTGTTTTTTTGTATAAAATATTGTATAAAAATAACATATATATGTCGGCGCAAGGATGCCGATCATCATTGAAGCTCTGTCTAGGGACTTTGTTTTGTGGGCGATGGCTGGGTATCAAGCAATAAACAAACTATTCCAGATCATACAACTGATTTATTATGATGCAAGCTTTAGGTATTCACTTTACACAACGAGCAGTGAAACAGTCTCCGACAGTCGATGTTGTTGGCACGACTGCCGACACAGGAAAGAGCACCGCACCTCTGCGGTCTACACTTTTATCTGCTCGATTCGTGCAAACGTCAGTGCGGATTCTGTCAAAGTGACATGTGTCACTTTTTACTTAGCTCGTTCATTCGTTCTTAAGTTTCCGTACTATTGACTTCTCCGACACATACAAAAAAAAAAACACAGGATGATATCCACTGGTCATCAGTTTCTATTAGTAAATGTCGACACACACTGACATGCCAAAGGACAATACCATCTTTAGCAATATCCGAGGCATCTTAACTCTTTCAACGCCACAATCTGATAAATGTGACAAATCAATTACGTGCCCGCGCCACCAGTCTGATATATGAGACAAATAAAAGGGTTAAAAGAAATTCTATTTTTTTTTCGGAACCAAGTATTTTTGGATCAAGGCGTTTGGTGAGCTTTGTTTTATGAAAAGGTTACAATATTTCGTAGTATAAGCCAACTAAGTGAAAAGAGCATTGGTGGCCGAGTGGTAACGGCCCCGACTTACAAGTTGTTAGTCGCGGGTTCAAACCCAGCCAGGCGCATTACTTTGTGTAATTTATTTCATCACCACTGCTCTCAAAACGGTGAAGGAAAACATCGTGAGGAAACCGGCATGTCCTAGAACCAAAAATTCGAAGACATGTGACATCCACCAACCCGCACTGGGCCCGCGTGGTGGATTACGGCCCATTCCCTCTCCTAGAGAGGAGGCCTGAGTCCCAACAGTGGGAACATTATAAGGCCGACTATGCTATAAGCCAACTATCATTTTGTCTTGTACGCTATTTCAAAAAACAATACACACACCCACACACGTCTATCTCCTGTCTATCGTTCTTATTTATTTATTAAACAATTTATGTACCTACACACAATAATAAAAGAAAGAAGAAGGAAACAGAAGAATAGTACAAAGGTGACAAGGTGAGGTGGTTCTTGAATCAGTCTTGAAATTAAATCAACCATGTCTCCGGTAGATATATAGTTGGTCTTCCATTATCCTATTTGATATCGATATAGTGACATACCGCATTAGAGAGATATATGGTAACAGATATTGGGTATTGTTCTGAAGTGGCAGTGAACAGGGCATTGCTCTCAGAACTGGTGGTTGATGGGGCCGAAATATCTTGGAGTGACGACCATTTAATGGAGGATGCAGATTTGAAATGTCTCCTACAAGATGGACTGATGACATGGTGGGGGACGCGAGAATACGATGGATGCGAGACGCACAAGACCAAGACATTGCGGCGACACTTGAGCGAGGCCTATGTCCAGCAATGGACGTATTTTCTCCGATTGAAGCATAACGCAACAGGTAAGCAAAATAGTTTTTGTTGAGCAGATTGAATCAACATATCCTTTCTCAATCTGATTTCATGATTTCATGCTCCTCTACTTAACTTTCCAGGGAATAGAGGTCTGATGTTATGTGAGAATGTTATCGAGTGCACAAATATAAAATAACGCTCTCAAACCCGAATGTAAAATACCTATTTTAGTAATCAAAGTGGCGGAACAATGTGAATGAACTAGACAGAAAATTACAAAAATCAAAGCATTTATTTCAAATAAACTATTTACAGGCGCTTTTGAATTGTGATGAAATCAGTCAGTCAAAAAAATATGCTATACGCATATTTTAAAGCGTAGATGTCAACGAAAAAGAATGTGCAAGCAACTCTTGATAAATTAAAAAGTGAAATGATGCAATACGTCTTTTAGCATTTGACTGTAGTGTCGTCAAACTGGTCAATCTTTCTCTGACACCGAAGTCGTCAAGTATTTTTTTTAAGTAATTCCATGACTTAGCAAAGGCCTTCCCCATATTTATCAGTATCTCTTTAAGTATTCTCCTTTCCGGCCAACCGCCCGTATTTTTTCTTCGTTGATCTTGATTTATCTATTTTTATGCAAACCGTATACGTAACCCGCCCAATCCCCCTCCAACCTTGCAGATTTGTCTATAATATCAGCGATGATAGTATTGGAGCAGTTAACTTAGTTACGAATTCGGTCAGACAGTTTGATTTTCAGTATGCTACGCTCCATCGCTCTTTGGCAAATCTTGTCATTGGAATTTTGAGCGTCAGTAAAAGTTCAACTTTGAGGGAACAGCAGGATACACATATCGACGAGCTACAACAAGGGAAATTCGCCTTTTATTAACGTCGTCATCGCCCAGTAGCTATTTCAGACTTTTTCGTTTTGAGTATCAATTCTTGAACTTGACTTATTTATTTATTTAAACTTCATGTATGCAACAAGGTTTTCTCTGCCAGTCAACCTTTGGGTTAAAAGAGACAACCGATATAGCTAGTGGAATATAGTATCATTAAATTCGGTTACAGTAATAAAATACTTATATATGCTAATATTATAAACTAACAAATACATTATAATTCGGAGAACTTAAAAAAATAACAATTATGACGAAGACCAAATTATGGTTGAGAGGGTTCTGAATTTTACGCTTGAAGGAAAATTTACTTTAAGTTTTTTTGATGTCAAGGGGAAGTATATTCTAAAGTTATATGGTAGAGATAACGCAAGAATTAGCCATAAACCCAGTACGGTGAGAAGGAATATGAAGAAACATGTTTTTTGATGCTCGAAAGTTGAAATTATGAGAACTGCCCAATACTTTAAAATATTGTTTTAAATAATCAGGAGCATACGGATCGTCCAATATAATGAAGAGTGTACAAAGGGATCTGAGGGATCCCCTGAGACGAGTAGGCAGCCATTTAAGCTGAGAACAAAAAGAAGAAATAAGTTTCATATTTACGAACACCAAATATGAAACTAATACAGTTGTTGAGAAGTCGATCCAATTTGTTTAGAAGTTCTTGGGATAGATCAGAGTAACAAACATCAGCATAGTAAATTATCGGTAAAACAAGTGACTGGACCAAAGTGGTTTTGGTGCTTGATGGAAGGAAATTCTAAAAACCCGGGGCCCTGGGACGAAGGCAAAAAAGGAACAGGAGTGGGTTTTTTTTTGTCAGTAAAAGTCTGACATTCGCTCCCGCTCCGCCCAAGAGCGGGATTTGCCATAAGATGATTTTCACACCCAATAAAAAAATTAAAAAAAGCGTGAAGGTGACTCTCTGGCTAACCTGAGCAATGTGCTTATTCCAGCGTAACCTGTCGTCAATATATAAGTCTAGGTCTTTAACGTGTGGCGAGAGAGGAATAACTATATTGCCGAAAAGAAGCTGCAGAAGTCGGCTAGTGTCTTCTCTCGAAGGAAACTAGCTGGTCCATACACATAAGTTTACTCGACTTAATATTATATGTCCTGCCCATAAACATTTTTTTTTTTTTTATTGGGTGGGAAAATCATCCTAATGACATCCCCGCTCTTGGGCGGAGCGGGAGATAGTGTCAGACTCTTACTGACTAAAAACCCACTCCTGTTCCTTCGTTGCCTTCGTCCCAGGGCCCCGGGTTCCGCTTTCACACTACCCGTGGCCCCAGTAGGCTTCGACCCTGCTGGGCCCCTACGATTTGCTGACATCTCCTTGAGGCGCGCGTGGAACAATACGCGCCGTCGACGACTTGGGCTCGGTCCGGACGGTTACCGGACGGTCAGACGGAGAGCCACCCATTGCTCGCCGTCTGCAAGCCCGCGCCTACGGTGGCCGGAAATCGGGATCGGAATCCCGGCGGCGGTTGGAGCGTAAGGATTGTTGCCTCACGCAATCGGCCGCCTCCTTAGCTAGCATTACTGCTTCGCAGAAGGAGGCGACCGCCTGCCACTCCTCCTCGCTCCGGAGCATGGCCTGAACCAAGGCCCGGCGCGAGAGATCGCCGCCGCCGATTACCCCACGAGGACACGGCGTTGCTCTGCCCAAGCGGGGCACACCTCCACCGTGTGCTCTACCGTGTCCTCCGGGTAGGCCACACAGTGGCGACACCGAATATCATAACCATAAATAATACGATTTCCGCACGGAACTAATATTTATATGGCCTACTTATAATTGTTGCTGATTTAGGTGTTTGTGTATGAGAGTTTTTTGTTTATCAACACACAAAAATAGCTTTATAAATATGGTTTTATATTTTGATTTGGAAAAACCGTTTTAAAATCCATTTGAAATATTTCCCGTAAGCAAATATGTAGGTATACAAACATTGCAAGTTAAATAAAAGCTTGTAAAAAAAATATCTGATGCTCTACGAACATGTTAGTAATTCATCGACTTTAGAGCAGGCTTTTCACCAATCGATGTTAAAGCTTTGTTAAAGTATTACTATCATATCAAATATCAATTAAAACCAACCATTCGGCTGTTTAATGAATTATATTTAGTTGGGATTTCGAGAACGCTTTACAAAACTATCCAGTCTAAACATAACGTTTCGTAATTAGCGTAACGTTCGTTAAGATGTTTGAGTATGAAAGAGTAACAAACATACATACAAACTTTCACGGTTACAATATTAGTGTGATTACAATGAAAACTTAAATAAAAATAATCTGAAGTTAAGCAAAATTAAAATAATTATTTTTATGGACACAATTTGGAAGTTTTATTTTTCTTTGGTTTAAGCTGTACCTTTTATCCATTAAAACTTTAATTATCTGCGATTGTACCTATTATCTTTGAGAATAAAAACAATAAGCTTTTCATGTACCGCTGCGACTTTTTTCATGACTAGCTCTTTCCCGCGACTCATTGTCGCAGTCGATCCAATTATATGAACCCAATATTTTTGCCAAGCAAAATATAGACTATTTTTTTAAGGTAGAAAATAATACGACTGTTCCTGCTCATTGTGTCAGTCTTTTACTGACTAAAACCACACCTGTGTCCTTTAGTTGCTCTTTGCGTTATAGGATTTTTTTTTATCGGGTGGGAAAATCATCTTATATATCTTAATCGCGCTCTTGGGCGGAGCGGGAGATAGTGTCAGACTTTTACTGACTAATAACCCATTCCTGTTCCTAGGACTACGGGTTTCTTTTTCAGAAAATCCCCGCGGAAAATATAGACTATGAACCAGAAATTTTAGTGCTTTCCGCAAACGCAGATAAATCCTTACTAACCTAAAAATACTCGTAGTAGAAAAAAATAACCAAATACATCGTCACAGATAACCTTTTCTTTTTTATTTCACTGGTTCACTTCACGTGGCGTGATTGATGTGAATGTTGGCAAAACGCTTTCACCCAGATTTCAGAACGAAAAGAGTAATATTTGGCTGTAAAACAATGGGCATATTCGCATGCTTAATCATGAAGTGACCTAACTCAAAAAGAGGCCATTTGAATCCGAAATAATACTTTTAAAAAAATATTTCTTTTTTAATAGTACTTTTTCACTAAGCGATTTTTATTTTCTAATTCATATGACAACTGTAATACGCAGCTAAGAATCAGCATCTGGTGATTCTTTTTGTGGCCTCAAACTTTCTGCCAAGTTTAAATCTGATTTGGTTAATTCCAATCTACTGTAAAGCCCGGTGCACACGCTTAGGGTTGCCAGCCTTTTGGTATTTTGCAGGAAGCATTTTGGAGAGTGTGCGCGCAAATTGCATGACTTGATTCCGCTATCTCCTTTCTACCATCGGACAACCCGACGCACGGCGAGTATCCACCTTTACGTTGTTAAAATCTCTATGTTCCGGACAAAGCGTTTCCCCTCGTTGTTTATACCATCTACATCGAAGGCCTGAAATAATTTACCTGCTGCGGTCTTCCCGTCCGATTATAATTTCTGTGTTTTCAAGGCTAGAGTGAATAGGCTCTTTATAAACTAGTGCGTCTCACCATCAACAATTGCATCATCATCATCAGGAAGGATCACTGTCAAGTATTACTTTATATCAATTATAAAAACCAAAAAGCCCTATAAAAAAAATTATTATAAGCTTGCTTAGACTATTGCTAGAGTTTGTTAAGGGTTGCAATTCGACATAAATTTTCACTGTTTTTAATACAACCGCTTTTACATGATTATGCTGTTATAACACATTTTCCATTATATATTTTGGAAACACAGTATCTTGTAGATATTATCTAGGCTTCTATTGAAATCAATTTACAAATTTGTGTAATTATTTTAGTTATTAGATTAGTTAATCCAGTAGAGACCCCTGAAAATCTGCTATTTTCCATGAACTTTGATACTTCATAATTTATTCAAAAATGAAAAAGGAAAAAAAGTATAACAATAGAAGCCTTGCAGATTTAATCAAAATTCTGAGTGAACACATTTTTTTTTTCAAAGTGTTTAAAAAAGACACGTATTTCCTGGAACAAGTTTTGTTAAATATTTGAGTAAATCACAGAATTACCGAATGCTGGCAGAGTTTTCAGGCGTTATCTCTCTTTTTTCGTGTTTCCTTTTCGTCAAACATCGCGTTGGATTGCGTTAGATGAAGTAACAAGCTTTTAAACCATGCTCGATGTTGACGATAGGCTAGTAAAAAAGGACCCTCTTAAGTTTGTTATGAATTTATAACAATCTTCAAGTGCAAAATTTATCTATTATTTATATAAGGTTTGCTTTAAGAAAACTCAATTGTGGGTTAAGCTCGTCTGTCTACATCAGCTTTCTTATATATATTTTACTGTTTGATAAAAGTTATGTGTCAATAAAGTATATAAATATTGGTGGCCCAGTGGTAACGGACCCAACTTACGGGTTAGAAATCACGGGTTCAAACCCCATTCATGCCACCCTTGCATAATTTATTTCATCACCACGAAAAACGGTTAGAGAAAACATTGTGAGTAAATCGGCCTGTCCTACAACCAAAAACCAAGGACATTTGAAATCCACATATAAGCACTGGACCCGTGTTATTAATTGCGGGCGAATCCCTCTCTTAGAGACAAGACCTAAATGCCAGCAGTGTGAATAATATAAGGCTGAATAAGCTATTATATATATATATATGAGCTAGATAACCTTTATCAAGCTGAAAAGCAATAGATGAGTGCCACGATGCATAAGGCGTGCCTAGATATCTATTCAAGTGTTCGCTTTGAAGGCTGATACTTTGTACATGATAGTGAAAACAAACGATGGTAAAGAGAGGCTTTTTTGTTGTTTTTTTTTTTTTAATGTTGCGCCATACTAGGAATTTGTTCCTGTATCGTGGGTGCGTTTACAAACATAGAAACTCACAAACACAAACACCCAGACCCGGAACAACTACTTGCAGATCATACAAATATTTGTTCCGTGCGGGGATCGATCCCGTGACACGCTGCGTAGCAGTCGATCGCTCAGCCATTACGCCAACCTTGTCGTCGTGTCGTGTTTTGAAAATCTTATTTCCTCATCCAGGCCAAAGTCTATCCATTTTCTTATTTGTCATTCATGTAGAATAAAATAGAATAGAATAGAATAGAATAGAATAGAATAGAATAGAATAGAATAGAATAGAATAGAATAGAATAGAATAGAATAGAATAGAATAGAATAAACTATATTGTACACCAAAATAGTAACAAAACTTTTACACTAACTGAAATCTATGGGCACAAAGGCGGTCTTATCGTTGACAGCGATATCTACCAGACAACCTTAGGATGGACTGTAATAATTTGAAATAGAAAAAGGGGTGTAGTCTGCGGTGTAATGCAAATTAATAAAATAAATATTAGATTAAAATTATATACTAGACTAGATATAATATAGCTATTAAACATATATAAAAGACAATATATATACATATAAATATTATATATATATAGTATACATATTATAAGTCAGAGATCTGTTCAGCCGTTCAGCCGTAGATGTATGATTAATCTACAAACACACAGACTTTCACCTTTATAATATTAGTTTCTTGCAGCGGTTTCGCCTGCATGAAAGTAGAAAATTATTCCAAGGGAACCTACCCCCAAATAAGAGAATATATTCTTTGAATATAATGAGAGTGGAGAAGAAGGAATTATAGTCGAGGTATCTATGAAGTGCGGATTTAACCCTTTTTCTTACTAACATACAACCAATGACCTTGCAGTCACTAAACGCCTCATGCTTGAACTATCGCACCAAAACAATTCTGTGAACTAGCTGAGTGCCAACTAGAACGGGGAGTGGAGTACTACGTTCTGATTGGTTCTGACTGGTCGAGACATCAGATCTACAATCGTGTGTTGACAGACATACGTCGCCTGTTATTAGACGTCTAGTGACTATAAGGTCATTGCATACAACATTAGAATGTTGGTGACAAATTTTCATTTAATTTGAGCAATTATTGAATTGAACACAGTTCAATGCTTTCGAATACTTCTCTAAAGAGCGTCACCTTTACGTCGTGTAAACCTGCGGGCTATCATATTTGTACGCACGGATAGAGCTCTCTGCTCCCTATAAAATCACGGACTCGAAGTCAGCGGTTAGCAGGGCGGGAGTATCAGTATGGTAAGCGGCGTGGCAATACAGACCCGGTCTCGAAGCCAACGAGTAGATCGCGTGGTACGAGAGCAATGTAGTGTTGAATTTTGAGAGATTTGTGTCTTTGTTCGTAAACAAAATGTCTAAACGCTGTCCGACAATATCTTTTTAATACAATTTTTTTCGTAACCTTAGATTTATGAGTTACAATCATATAATAAACACTACGCCAATAATAATAATAATAAAATCTTTATTCCATCTTTTACACAAAATAGTTACATGTAATAGCTACAAGTAAATCTTAGACAAATATGCTAGTGCCCAAGGAATAACAATTAACTTATCAGTATTTAAGAACTAAAGGAAAATTGACTTCATTAACCTAGAATTATATATAATTAGCGACCAATCATACTAAAACTTCCAATAGTTTCTCTGTGTCTGTGTAGTTATGATTCAATGCAGATGCGCGGGCTGCGCTCAAATGGCGTGCATCGCTCATACGCTTACGCTGCGCCGGCGCCGCTGCCTTTGAGGCCAGTTCCATATACATCTATGCATTAGAACGCGCCGCCGCCGCTGCCGACACTCCGTACCCGCTGACTTTAAGTCCAAAGCCTGACCTTTGAAATATGTAGTTATCTAAACCAAAGATCGTTAACATGGATAAGTTACTTATCAGAGTGTAAATACGCCTGGATGTTCGATTAACACAAGATGGAAGCGACCAACCTCGTATAATCCCTAAGAAGCCTGTCTGGCATATATATTACAAACCAAGGCACCCTGTGGTGTGTCCGTCTACGTCTACAAATTAATATTCGCTACGAGGAATGACGCTCACAGGGACTTCCAGTTTAGTTTTTGATTTATTTGCTTGTTTCCAGAAACAACAGAAAAAATAATTGACATGGTGTCAAAGTGGAATGTCTATTTTAATTTGGTCTTCATGGTTCTGACTCACTTGTAAACTATTGTAAAACAATGAAACTTGTGCAACAATATTTTTTAATACATTTCACGGTACTTCATATTACTCTTGTATCGTGGATACATTCACAACATATAAAGCCACATTCACAAGACAACGTCCCCGTTGTCTTGTGACAGCGACTGTCGCGACCCAGTGCTGGGCACGCCACAATCACGTGGGTAAGTCCCCTCTTTGAGGAGTGGCTGGCGTCACGGCGTCCTCTTCTCCAATTGATGCAGGTCCTCACCGGACATGATAAGTTCGGGACGTTTCTGCCTCAGATTCAGGCGGGAGAAATGCCCGGATGTCACCATTATGTGAACCTCCCGGAGGACACGCTGGCCATACAGTTGAAGTATGCCCAGCTTGGGCAGAGCACCGCCATGTCCTTCGGGAGGCGATTAGCGGCAACGACCTCTCGTGCCGGGCCCTGCTTCAGGCCATAATCTGAGTGCGGAGCAATGGCAGGCGTTTGCCTCCTTCGTTAGCTTAGGGAAGGAGACGGCTGCACGCGTGAGGGAACGGATATCCTAACGCCCCAGCCACCGAGACCCCAACCGCGTCTATCCACCATGATAAATGCGGACTTGAGGACGACGAGCAAGGTGTAGCTCGCCGTCCAGCTGACCAGTAGTTTTTTTTTGTCTCTTCTTTTTTTTTACATTGAAGTCGATTTTATTTTATTTTTTGGTAAAAACAATTTGCGGTACCACAACTCAAAAATACCCCTCAGTCAAACTTAAAGTGAGCAAATTATTATTGTAAGGTACATACAGAATTTAATCACTAAAAAAACATTGCATAACAATTCCAATAAGCCAGGCCACGGATACCTTAATTTATTATGGAGTTTTCGTACCTACCATCCATCATCAGATTATCTCGGTGGTACCTTTTAGCCAGAGTGTGTCTCGTGACAATTCTAATAATCCCATACACACGGTTAGGTTACATTGATTTATTACAGGGTTCCAGTGCCTACCTTCCGGCTTAATCATCAGATCAGTTCGATATGTCCCCTCCCCCTCTTCCTTCAGTTAGTCATCGACTACACGTATAATCAAAGCAATTTTACTTGTTACGACATTTCTGCTGTGATCCTATGAGGAGTTCCGTTCCGTGTCTTTGAAGTTCGTGATCATAACAATATTTCTTTGGGACCAATTTGAATTTGACCTTTGAATCAAAAAAATAATTTTCAAAATCGGTCCACAATTGACCGAGAAATCGGTGAACATACATAAAAAAAATACATACGGCCGAATATAGCCCCCCTCCGCCCCCCCACCTCCTTCTTTTTGAAATCGGTTAAAAATACACGTGCCTCTTAATAGAGAGAAAGAAGGGTTAGACATAATGAAGTCTCCAATATTATAAGTGCAGGAAGTTTACTGTTAAATTACTGGAAGGAAATTAGTAAAGTTGCAGCTGCCTCTGAGAGTTTCTTCAAGGAAATTGAGTTAGTCTTTTTTAGACCTTAGAATTTCTTGATAATTTAATTTATTTTTCTACCTTGATATTTTACACGAAAGGTAATGGTTTTTTTTTTGTTTGACTCCGAGAGGGAATATCAGACGTTTATGGACTAAAACCCACTCGTATTCCTCCAGTTGATCTTTGCCTTCCAGGGTTGCGGTAACTCCTTCAAACGATTCCGCAGCCAGCTCTACAGCCCTGCTAATAGTTCAGATATCGGATTGAAGATTTGAATTTCCATTACAATAGAAATTGTGACAGCGTTGTACGTGCCTGAATAGTTCCAATACCTACGCAGCTGTGCCCTGCGTATAGTTGAAACATGAAATATTGTTACCTACTTGTCATTTTACTGGACATATTGCATTTTAAACATTTAGACCCTAACTCCCGAGCAGTGCCATAAAACGGTGACTTTCTGGAGCCTACTCCTCGGTAAGGACTCAACGGCGGTCGTTGATCAACGGTCTACTCGACGGTTAAAAGGTTTGAAAAAAATATATGTTTATTATAGATTCATGCACAACATTATCAACATGTGATTTTTATGTATGACTAATTCTTGTGCCAAAAAAAAAACTTGACGACATCATATTTTTCGCTTCTTTTCCCTACTCCTTTCAAACGGCTTTGAACTTTAAAAATATATTTACTCACAAAAATAAGAATAAGAACCTTCTCACAATGCGAGCCGTATCGAGGAGTATTGCCTTCTGTATCAGGCCCTTGGTCTAACCGCGCGGCGACCGCTTCGACAGGTGGTCGTCGATGGTTTTAGACATCAGCCCGTTGGTGGTCACGACAATCGGCACGATGACAGCCGAGTCCACATTTCACATGTCGACAACCTCGTGTGCTAAGTCGGGGTATTTAATTTGTTTCTCTTTCTCAGCTTTCACGAGATCCTCGTCATGTAGGATGGTGACATCAACAATCATTGCGCGGCGCGCTAATCGGTCAATCACCACTATATTCGACTTAATGCCTATATTAATAATTATTATCACTATTTCCCTTATTTCATTTATACAAAACATATTAGTTACATATTTAAATATTTCAAATATAAAAAACAGTACGTATCCCACCGGTATCGGAAACAGGATTCAAGCTACCGGCGGCCAGGGCTCCAGAGAAAGGAACCTCCAACTACACGAACCGTGTCCAGAAGTATTACTTTCTGAATCAAGCCCTTGATCTAGTCGCCTAACACTTGCCTCTTAAGGTGATGATCGAGGCTCTTGGCTATTGAGCCATTGGCTGACACGACTGTCGAATTATTAATATTATTAGTCGTGCGAGTGTGAAAGAGGGACGGAGCTATCACCCTATATAGCTCCATTCCTTTAACAATTCAGTTTAGTTCGTAAAATGGATCGCGTTAAGAGCTATATTATATTATGATGTGGTGCCTCTGGTTGTTTTCAGAAGGATGAGAACCAGTGTTTAAAAATCCCCTAGAAGACCTTTTTATCATAAAGAGACCAAAGTGAAAAAAAAGTATATGAAAAATGAGTCTTATAAATGAAACGCAATGTTATTAAATTCAATAAGTAATTTTTTAGTTAGGTCTTTTTATAATTAAGCTTCCGGACTTCAGTATTGCTTTTATTTGAATTACTTTGCTGCCTGTATTTTACTGAAGAAAAATATATAAAGTTTGCTTCTTACCTGTCTAAAGATATGCAGACCAGGACATTTGATGACAGATAAAGGCCGAAAGCTCTTAGGACTAGGAAGAATTTACAAGCCAGGTTCCCGGCTAGCCACGCATTTGTTGTCCGCCAACCAATCTGTTAACAAAAAGAAAACGTATTAAGTTAATGAAACTACAAAAAAAGACAGCCCCCCGAGCCAAATTACGATCGTTTCGTTTGCGTCGAACGCCTCCAGTAGGCCACGCCTCCGATTCCTTTGTTCTGACGTCATTTCAACGTTCAGTCACGTGGTCAGAACAAAGGAATCGGAGGCGTGTTCTACCCGAGGCGTTCGACGCAAACGAAACGATCTTAACTTGGCTAGGGGGGCAGATATTGGTTTATACAGAATTAACCAACGATTTGCAAGATCTTACTGTTTTTAAAAATCAAATACAAAACTTGAGACAGTTTTCAAATTTTGAAACAACGAACGAACGTTTTTTTTTGTATACAAATAGTGATCATTTAACATTCTAGGTGATAAGGGCCCAGGCCCTATATGTATAAACTATACGTTATACAACGATTGAAAAATCTGAAAAAAATTCCTCACTAGTCGAGTCCTGGGTATTACACAAGTCAACAATAGCTACGTAGGTATAACGGAGGGTGAAAGTCGGGTTATAGTAAATTGTGGGGACTAAGCTTTGGTAGGCCTCGGTTTCGGGATGTTTACTTGAAGAAAAGAATTATTCAATTTGAGCAATAATAATATTTTTTACTTTCGATTTAAATAAAATAAAATTTCACCCAAAACTCACTTCATTCCTGAAAAAAGCAACACAATACTTTTCTCGTATTACATTCTCAGACTTATTTTTAAAATGCAAAATCCTGAAAAGTATATTTATCAAGCCAGTCCGCTATTAAGAAAAGAACTCACGCGATCTCCTTTCGATATCACATGAGCTACGCCCCAATGAATAGAAACGTAGAGACAAAAAGCATTTTATAATTAAAAAAAAAAAACATTCGAAATATTAAGCATGACCTGCCTATACCTAATAAAGATATCCCTACCTATGTATGGATAAAAAAATATTTTACGTCGTACGTCTTTATAAAGCGAGCTTAAGTTAGGGCCAACGATATAATCTATTACAATATTATCACATTATTACTGTACGTCAATCCACGCTCATCAATTAACATTGCCCTGCTTAAAAACCATACTAAAGCCCACAGTGCACCGTCCTGCTAACCTAGAATGCTAAAGTGACATCCACCCAAATGGGGATTACACTGTAGGATTTAATACTTTTATGACTTTAATTCCTTCAGACGCTTATCGGGCCAGCGGACAAAGAGCCATAATTGCATTGGATCACCTTTAACTTTTCTCATTACCTATCCCCTCCTGCGTAACGTCTTTTTGCGCACTACTCGTTGTCTTTAACGGTACGCCCGAACAAATTCGCGCGATTTTTTTGCCTTCACTAAAACTATGATATCTCAGAAATTGCGCAGCGTAGCTCTACAAACCTTATATCATTAAAATTATTATAAAATAAGCTATCTGAATAAGTAGGATTTAGACCTGTTTTAATTTTTAATATATTGTTAATTCGAAGTTGAAAGTAGCGTGAGTGACATTTTCTGTTTTTCCAAAAATGACATCCATAACGCTTTTGTTCCGAATGAGCATTAGATTTTAAAATGACGGAATCGATTCCTAAAAGTAAATCAAATGGTAGACTAATTTTTGATCTAATTATTTCTGTGTAAAAGACTTAGAATTCTTTTACACAAAAGCCTGTGTTTTTACGAGTACAAGATAATAAAAGTTACGAAACCAGAACCTCAAGATAATATAGCAGGTGGTAACTTTCGAAGTAAAAACAGCAGAAATGGTTACTCGAGGGAGATCTGGTAAAGAACATTTGTCGACATTCGTTGTAATAAATCTTAGGTAACAAAAAATACTCGAAATACCTTCTAGGCTTCTAAAGAACTCATGAATGGAATGTTTATGAATAACTATAAAAAGAAAACTCATTGATATGTACATCCGATCCGTCCAACTCACGTTGCATAAAGTTGATCACTTACTGAACAGCAAAACTCTAAACTCAAGATTTGTGGGGCCCAGCAGGGTCGAAGCCTACTGGGGCCACGGGTAGAGTGAAAGCGAAACCCGGGGCCCTGGGACGAAGGCAACGAAGGAACAGGAGTGGGTTTTTAGTCAGTAAGAGTCTGACACTATCTCCCGCTCCGCCCAAGAGCGGGGATGTCATAAGGATGATTTTCCCAACCAATAAAAAAAAAACTCAAGATTTGTCAAGGGGCAATAGAGCGCGCCATAATAGGTGTTAAGCGAAGACATCGTGTTAGAAACTATACACTTTTGTTTTGCAAATATTTTCTTCAAATAAACGTTTTTTTCTGTCTATCTATGAATTTTAATAACTTCTTCCGCAATAACAGTCATTAAATTGTGTGAAAGGTTCCTTTGTCCACACTCGTCTTTCGTCAACCTGAGAATAGTTTAAAAGCTTGCCGGTATATCCAACGCAATTTTCAATGAATATGCAATGCAAAAACAGAGTGATAATATCAGAAAGCTGTACTGGCACTCGGTAATAACGGTATTACCGTGTGCGAGTGAAATATTCGAGTAAATGTCGGCATTTACTCGAATATTTCACAAACCTTGTGCCAGAATAAACACGCTTTTTTTAAAAACTGAAAGTTTTTGAAAAAAAAAAATCGTCATTCAGAAGTTTGATCAAATTTGCAACAAAAGAATTCTTTTGTTATATTTTTGAGTACATTATGAAGGGTCAAAGTTCATGCCAAATAATAGATTTTAAGAGGTCTTTACTGAATTACTTTTACACAAATTTATAATTGATTTCAATAGAAGCCTAGATAATATCCACAAGTTATCTGTGTTTCCAAAACATCTAATGAAAAATATGTAATGACGTCATAATCAGAGTGCCTAGTGTGAGTTTGTTTTACGTCATCGCGATCGAAACTTTTATGACGTTCGGCGCTCCGATTAGGCCACTCCAAGCTCGTATCCAGAGAGTAAAACGCAGTAAACAGAAGTAACCCACACTCGCAAGCCGATTGGCAGTCTCTACTCTAGGACTCGTCTGCTTCACTGGCTATCGGCCCTTTGACAATCATGGTTGACCAACTGCCACTTAAACTGGCGAACCCTCAATCTATAGCGGTCTGATTCTTTTCTGAATTATCTCATTTTAAATCATATGCTTCAAAGAAACTGTAATCACTGTAGCAACTCAAATAAACTTAAATTTACTGAGCTTTTTTCTCAGCAAATACTAGTATATTATGGACCGGGTCAAATCTAGTCTAACAATTTGCAAATTCAGCGAATTTTACACGAAGTGTAGCACCGTTTTGCTGACCCTAGCGATCTAAGAAATGTGAGAATAAAATAAAATCTTCAAGTCGGCTGTCAGATTTCTAAAATCAAATAAAAACTGTTTGTAAAACATTCACATCAAATATCTATGTTCTCGCATCAACGAATCAAACTTGAGTGAATATTACAAGCTAGCAGCTTTGTCTGTTTAAGTGTCTAGAATTATTCCAATATGCTTTGTTTCAAAAGACAATGGATACTTTTATATAAACTCCGTATCCAGCGCTGTATCAAATTGTGACACATGTCATTTGAAAGGTTTTAATAAACGCTTTATTTGATTGAAACCAATAGTCAGACTTGTGTAGAGAGAGAATTATTACTCTAGAAAGAGTTCAGAAAAGAAAAAAAGGCTCCTTTTGACTGCTGAATGAATTTTATGATATTTTTTTCTAGAATCATAGAATACAGTAGAGCCTCACTAATCCGTACAGGGAAAAACAAGCCTCTTCCGAATAATCAAGACATCTAGATTATATGTAGTATGCAATATATTAATAGGAACACACATTAATTTTAACTTGGGTTTCATTTATTATTGACAATGTAGAATGTTTACGCCGCGATGCCATTTTGTCAGCGAACGCGTGTTAAATTAACTAACACTTCAAGGTCATAAATAAAAGACTGACATGTGACTGCAAATGATTGAATATTGACACGTTGTGACCTACACCTACCGCTTTCCCGGCGAACTTTCCCTCGTGCGATCCTCTCGCCTGTCCAGATTACAGCGTGCACTGGAGTAACAGGGATCCGGATAAGCGAAGCTCTACAGTATATTATTATTATTAACCCGTGTAACCTCACTAAAGGACAAAGGCGTCCCTCCATTCCTCCCAACGATCGTGATTTTTTGCTTTTTCTTTCCAGTTCTTAAGGAACACCTAGAGAGGTCGTCCCATCACCCCGTGTCACTGTATCTAGCCACCAACCCTGTGTTTTATGGGTCTATAGCTCGATATGTGTGCGGCAAGCAAGTGACTACCCAGTCCCATATTAATATTTATGAACAGAATATAGAACTAGCTTCTGCCATCGGCTTCGCACGTATAAAAGTAATTTTCTCTGTATAAATTTTGAATCCCTGTTAGGGTCTAACTTTGGTTTTTTTTTATTATTGATAAGCTTGCGTTTGAACTCTATCTCACCTGATGGTAAGCGATGATGTGGACGAAGATGGAGCACGATTGCCTAGAAGTAACCTATTCACTTTTGTCTTAAAGACCCCTAGGTTGTAGCTATCAGGAAATACACACTCCGGCAGGGAATTCCACGCCTTAGCTGTACGCATTATGACTGTGTTCCCAAAATGCTTTGTACATATGAGTGGGATATCCACCATGTACCGATGGCACAACACCGTACGTCTAGTGGTCCGGTGATGGAACGGACTTAATGGAATTAAATTTTGCAATTCCAACGCACGCTCCGCGAAATGTAATCGATAGAAAACCGACAGGCCAGCAACTCGGCATCGACCACAAGCCTTGAGCATAAGGCTTTGGAGTTTTGACTCGACAAGTGCATCATCACCGATGATCCTCTTGGCCCGCTTCTCAATCGACTCCAGGGCATCAAACTGGTATTTGGCAGAACCATCCCAAAGATGAGTATTCCATACATGATCGAACTTGCGCTTGATAAAGGTTGAGCAACTGTTCCGGCGTGAAGTACCATCTCACCTTAGCTAGGATCCCCAATTTTTTACACACTAAAACCTGTTTTGACTTATATAAAAAGCAGTGGACTGTAAAACCGACAAACGTATATCCAAAGAAATATGAGGAATTTATAACGCGCGCGTGTGTCGTTGGTCGTTCTCGATAGTGAAGTGTGGCGGGCCTGTGGGCCCGCATGTCTCGCGCTACGTCGCCCGCGATGGAGCCCGACGAGTGACGAAGGTAGCCGACAGCGCCCGAACATCCGTGTATCATCCCTTTATGAGGGTAAATTGAAAAAATCTTCTGTCAAATTTCAGCTTTCCAGATCCAAGGGCTTGGGGTAGGAGTAGCGTTGACTTCGCGTTGTATATTTATACAGAAGAGGTATATATTTTTGGTTTATTTGAACCATTCATCTATTATACATATAATAAATCTGTTGAAGTTTTTAGTTGTGCGCGCATCACGTAAAATGTACGAAATCGATGTAGATAAGTTTTATACATTAAAATTGTAACTTGCTATATTACCTAGGCTTTGTTTCAGAGCCATCAGTTGACTATGTTGAAAGATAAACTGCATTCATTGACTGTTAGGTGGTATGAATTTGCTGCGTCTGCTAGTCAATAATAAGAAAGACATTTGAATATTAAATCATTAAAATAACTGTAATATCAAATATATATTTTTTTTTTTGTAACGCACATCTTCACTATCAATTGAATATGTTTATTATCTAGTTTTAAGATTGCGTCATTTCGCGCAAATAAACTGTTTTTCTTTTTTTCTATCCCTTTTTCAGATCATATTCATAGAAATTTAAAAACGTTGGAGCCCTTGTACTTCAAGAGATTATTTTTTATAAACCATGGGCCATAACAAAAAAATGTTATGATGTTACTTTGACTTTTCTATTTCAATGTTACTCCGACAGATACTTTGTTCAATAATAGATATTAATATGCCACCAGTGAATGGTGACAGAAGACATCGAAACATATTGGTTTCTCGGTATTACTAATCAGTTTTGCTATCTGACTACGTCTGATATTCCTTTGATAGAATATGGAGATAAATCAGACTGTCATGTAAAACAGTCCAGTGTGAGATGGATTCGCACACCTACTAGCATTTCTAGAAAATTAACTATGTAAATAGTTTCTAAATAAAGTCCTGAAGATGTTTTCGAATCATAAAAAGTTATTACTTTGAGATTAAACAACATTTTTTTTTCAGATTTTTTCGGAACGTTGAATCCGCTAGGAAAACAATTTCCGGCGATGACAACTGAGAAATATTGTCTTATTTCTTTATTACTTTTTATAAGGTATTCGTAATTTCGTTTTTTATCATCTATTTATATAAAAAGGAGTCTTACCCTCGAATGTGTTCTAACTCTGTGACTCAAAGGTTCGCTGGGAGAAAACTCATTGTTGAGTTAAGCTCGCCTTTGTGCATAAACTGTATTATCTCCGTGTACTATGTATGTTTTTGTGTACAATAAAGAATTAAGAATTAAGAGAAACTGACTCACTGACATATCAACACACAGCCGGAACTACTTATCCTAGGAACGTGACATTTTGCACAAGGTTTCCTTTTATGACGTAGGCTAGCACAAAGAGAGGATTTTCCAAAATTCACCCCCTAAGGGGAAGAAATGGGGATCCAAAGTTTATATGTAGAAACCTACTTTTACACAGGCTAAGCCGCTGGCAGCAGCTAGTCGGGTATAAGTAAACCGACGAACTAAGACAACACCGGCTGACAAAAACAGTAAGTACTTGATACGTTGATAAGGTGAAGTTTGAGGGAGGCCTATGTCTAGCAACGGACATCTTTCAGCTGAAACAATGATGTTTTTCTTTTTATTGGTTGGGAAAATCATCTTATGACAAATCCCGATCTTGGGCGGAGCGGGAGGTAGTGTCAGACTTTAACTAACTAAAAACCCACTCCTTTTTCTTTTTTGCCTTCGTCCCAGGGCCCCGGGTTTCACTTTCACACAACCCGTGGCCCCAGTAGGCTTTGACCCTGCTGGGCCCCTACGATTTGCTGACATCTCCCCGAGGCGCGCGTGAAACAGTAAGCGCCGTCGACGAATTGGGCTCGGTCCGGACGGTTACCGGACGGTCGGACGGCGGGCGAGCCACCCATTGCTCGCCGTCCGCAAGCCCGCGCCTACGGTGGCCGGAATCCCGGCGATGGTTGTGGCGTAAGGACCGTTGCCTCACGCAATCGGCCGCCTCCTTTGCTAGCATTACTGCTTCGCAGAAAGAGGCGACCGCCTGGCACTCTTCCTCGCTCCGGAGAAACAATGATGCTGAATAATATTACATCAATATTTTGAGTCAAAATTAACATTTATTTGTCTATCAATCAAAACCTCACCTCCAGGTCTCACAATAACTTCCACATATCAAGAACGGACATCCCTTGCCCGTTTTATAATACAGCCATTAGACAATACCCGTTTGGGTCAAAAGATGGTATTTCATTAAGGACCAAATACTGAGCAGTCATTATGATTTATTATATTATATCATAATGAGTATGGAGGTCCTTTGTGTTTGACTCATAATAGAATATAAGCTCTCAAAGGATCAGATTCCACCCGAATGTTTGATGTTTTTTGACAAGACCATCCTTAGGTTACGTCGTAAAATCAAACATTTCTTGGGGGTGTATGACCCCGTCCGAACGAAAAAACAGATAATGGTTCCGTACGTCCCAACGAAAAAACGGGACCTATGAATCCCGTTTTGGATGTTCCTGTCACGCCTGACAACGTGTATTTGCGAAGTCGAAGTCGAAGTTAGATAAAAAATAACTCACTCCTAACCAAATTTCATCAAAATTGGTCTAGTAGTATAATCGTGAAATCAGAAAAAATGAAATGAAAAAACGTGAAAAACAGACAAACAGTTTATCTGTCTGAGCAGGAGAGAACTACCCAAAAAAAATTACATAAAAATGTCACAAAACAAAGGACGATGAGCAAATTTGTGTGAGACCCGTCCACCCTATCCAACAGATTTGAAACTGGTGGCATTCCAATAGTCTAGTGAAATAAAGTTTTTTTTTATTATGGCGAAATAACTCAAAAGTATGGGGTTTAGGTTTTAATATATATTTTTATTTTAACCTAACATAACCTATATCCCGCACTTTTGAGAAACGTCGCCATAGTAAAAAAAACACACCTTATTAAGTTCTTTCGATTGAGATACATTTCAAATCTGTTGGAGTTATTTTGTACCAAAAAATAACAACAACGTTATTAAAATATGATTTCCTCGTTAAACCCTACACTTTTGAGAGATGTCACTATAGTAATTCACGAAGATCTTTCAATTGAGATACATTTCAAATTTGTTGGTCGACATAAGAGTAGGGGAGACGTTTTGACGCATCGTCCCTTATTTTGATTAGGTTCGACTGAGCTAACTGTACCAAATTCAAGTTGCTGGTATTCGTTCGGAATGGAAAATAAATAAGATTTAAAAAAAAAAACAAGGCGGTATTAGTTTTTAGTATTAGAACGGCATAAATCAAATAAGTTGCCCTGTTCAAAATACACTCAACACTAAATAATAAACCTACTCGGTAATTTTCCAGGTAATGTTTGCCGTCGACCTAGATATAATACAATCTTATCAACCGTATACCGCAACACTATTCTGCTAAGATATCTCAACTCATTGAACGTAGACGGAAAAGGGTTTAACAAAGAATTTACAGGAAATTACTCTTTGTGATTCTGTGATAGCCAGTTACATTAGTTTAATCGTTGGGGTATTATGGTGCGATTTGGTGTAATCTTTTTCGTTAATGTATCGTGGAAGTATTGTCGTGTTTCCGTCAGGTGAGAAAGTGGTCAAGCTCGAGCATAGCATAGTCGGCCTTATAACGTTCCCACTGTTGGGACTCAGGCCTCCTCTCTAGGAGAGAGAATGGGCCATAATCCACCACGCGGGCCCAGTGCGGGTTGGTGGATGGGACATGTCTTCGAATTTTTGGTTCTAGGACATGTGTTTCCTCACGATGTTTTCCTTCACCGTTTTGAGAGCAGTAGTGATAAAATAAATTACACAAACTGATGCGCCTGGCTGGGTTTGAACCCGCGACCTACAACTTGTAAGTCGGGGCCGTTACCACTCGGCCACCACTACTCCGAAGCGCGAGCAAACCAATACAAAAAAAAAACACATTTGATACTTTCATCTCTACAATATTACTGCAGATTAACCATTACATGTGAGTACGACTAACACATCTGTTACAATCGCTATAATACAATAAAGCGTAGTCATCAGCCTTTCGTCTGTTATTCTTTGTAATTGCTGTTAACATAGCAATATTACGGTTTCTGTAACGAAAATTATTGTTGAATTGTGGTTGGATAAATTCAAGACGAGAGACTTATGCCTTACTTTTTTAGGTTGGAAATCATCTAATGACATCTCCCGGCGCGAGAGATCGCTGCCGCCGAGCGCCCTTACGAGGACACGGCGTTGCTCTGCCCAAGCGGGGCACACCTTGTCCTCCGGGCGTTCGACACAGTGGCGACACCCGGGCGTCGCTTTCGCACGAATCCGGTGCAGGAACTTCCCGAACTTACCGTGTTCGGTGAAAACCTGCGTTATGCGGAAAGTGAAGACGCCGTGAGGTCTTTCAAACCACGCCTCAAAGAGGGGACTTACCGCCATAATTGTGGCGTGCCCAGCACTGGGTCGCGATAGTCGTTGTCGCCATTTCGCCATGAAATCCCGGTCGCTTTCGTAGCGACGGCACCCCATAAAGGGCCATGGACCGAACGATTCCTGCATCCGTCAACAGTACAATAACAATTAACAATCCGATCCGGAAGTGCGATTATTAGAAATTTACGCTTCAAAATATACTTAGGTTCCAAAAATCCGGTGTTTTTTTTGTGGTGGGAAATCATTCGATGACTTCTCCCACTCTAGGGTGTAACGGAATGACGTGTCAGACTTTTACTGACTAAAACTACACCTGTGTCCTTCTGTTGACTTTACGTTCTGGGTCCGCAAGTTTCCTTTTCAGAAATTCCCTACGGCTTCAGCGGTTGCTGTTTTGCCGATATCTCTTTGAGGCGAGCGTAACTACGTGCAAAAATCGGGTATTAGTAACGCGTCTTAACGTTTATTATTTTATAGGTACAAATAATTCAATGAGAGCTATCTCGTTTGAATTCACCGCTAGAAGCGCTAGTATACCGTGAGGTATGAAGATGTCACATTGCACAGTGTTCAGGCTTTTGACGCGATACTCACCATTTTTTTTTTCTATCGATTGGTTACGGCAGGTATACGGTTCTACCCAGCATTGCTTAAAGTAAGTTTTCTCTCTATCGGAAATATAATACCCTTCTTTTTTTCGAAAAAGATAAGAATACGCAACACAGCAACGCTACCGACGTTGTACTTTATCGCAATTTCTATAAATAATTTAAGAGCGTCCTTCTCGAGGCACATTTTCATATAACCGCTCTTACATGATTGTGACGATATTACATATCTTTCTCCGGATATTTTGGAAACACAGGTATCATGTGGATATCCTCTAGGTTTCTATTGAAATGAAATCATAAGAATAATGCCCAAATTTGAAAAGAGCTTTTACCAAAGACATTCAATATATACTACCAATAGACCGGACATAGCGAACAAAATCGTGATCCGATACTTATTCCACAGCGGTCATAAGTCACTCAGTCTGGTATGACACACCTACACGTCAAGTCGTGTTTGTATCCGTTCTATGCACTAAAAGAAAATCATTTACTGAGAAAATATGCCGAACTACGAATTACGCTATTGTAAATCTTGCTATGGTAAAATGACTGGACCTAACTTCGGTTTATTTTTGTAAATATTTTTGGTATTTACGAAATATTTAATTAGAATTCAATAATTTTTATAAATAGTTCCAGAACATTTTCGGATTTTGTGTTAACGCCATCTATTGCTGAAAAGCTTAAAATTTCCATTATCACACACTGAGGCTCTACCACGAGCTTATAACGTGATAAATTTTTTGACCTTAATCGGTCTGTTAAAAGGATGGAGCTATATAGGGTGTATAGCTCTATCACTCTCTTTCGCTCGTACGACTAACATTTTAACATTATCATGGTAAGGCCCCTGGCCACCTACCGAGCGATAGTTAAATCATTATAAATTTTGACAAATTTAATTCGCTTGTTTGCTATTCCAAGCCAGATGGCGTCACTGAGCCATAGGATGACAGTTTTTCTAAGACATTTTTTCTGATAGCCGCTCTATTGTATCTTTTTAAATCTCTTTGGCTTTTACCCAGATTATGTCATAAGATATATTTTTGATGTCAACCCGTTGACTCGATTGTAGTTGATGACAAGAAAAACAGGTAAATATCCAAATATGGTTATAGGTGTCATCTCCTTGAACCGTCACCATGACTGTCAAAAAGAAAGACTCGGGTATAGAAATAATACATGGATATAGTCAGTACGCGCTGTATAATTATGGACGTGTTGCCGTGCAAAAATAATATAAAACTAGTATAAAATATTCATAGATTACACATGCATAATCTGTATTTTTTAGGGAGAAGAAAAATAATCAGTCTTAATATTACAAATTCGATCGATTTATGAATCAAGACTTATCTAAAAAAAAATCGGAACGCAACGCAAACGACCAAAAAGCAATAAATGAAAATAGGAGTTTTGGCTGGATTTGTGACATGGCCGTTGCGTTTTTTTTTTCTAATATTATATTCATTACTGACTTTACTGTTATATTTTGTTGCTTTTTTGTTATTTTGTTGTTGTTTTTTTTTTTGTTTTTTAATCTTTAAACAGCAGTAGTAATATGCGCTTGAAAGAGAACTTACAATAAAAACTCCCTTTACAGTAAAAAGAAGCCTCTTCCGAGAAAACACTGTTATTAACCATTGCAACGTATTGGAAAACATCTACATTGCAAAAGAATAGAAATAAGTAAAAATAATTAAGACTACCCGTTGTATCCTTTATCTTTGTATATGTTTATCCTGTCCACATTATGAGGTGTGCAAGAAAGTAAATAAATAATTATACTATGAAGACATGACCGAAAAGACTCTGTATCCGAGCAACAAGCATTAATGAAAAGAATATATGACACTTAAACTGAAATAATAAAAAAACCTATTTTCACATTTTTTTATGTAGTCCAATATAAGATTTCAAATTAATATCATATTTATTTAGGATAGTTTGAAGTAATAGTAGTAGAAGATATAATATAGTAGGCGAAGAATCGCCAGTGAAGTGGCAGTGGGCAGGGCACATTGCTTGCAGAACAGATGGTCGATGGGGACGAAAGGTTCTGGAATGGCGACCACGTACCGGAAGACGCAGCGTTGGAAGGCCTCCCACAAGGTAGACCGATGACCTGGTGAGGGTCGCACGTATCCGATGGATGCGAGACGCACAGGACTGGTCATTGTGGCGACACTTGGGGGAGGCCTATGTCCAACAGTGGACGTCTTTCGGCTAAAATTATGATGATGTTGATGAATAGTAGTACTTAGTAGTTTGTTAGTTTGAATTTAGGATAGTTTTTTTTCTGCATTTTTTGGGTAACAAACGGTAAGACTATTCGTAGACCTCTAAAAATCTACTATTTTTCGTAAACTTTGGCTCTTCATAATACTATGGAAACCTTGCCATTAATTTGATCAAGCTTCTGAATGATAAAATATTCCAAACACTTTTATTGGTTTTAAAAAAGACACGTATTTCCTGGAAAATATTCGAGTGAATGACGGAATTACCGAATGCCAACAGAACGTTCAGGTGTTATCGTGTTATCTTTTTTTCGCGTTGACACACATAAACTATGTCACTGAGGAATAAAGCAGCTTTCTATCGGTGAAAAAAATTTAGCAATCGGACCAGTACCTTCAGAGATTACCTCCAACAAACAAAAAACAAACTTTACCATTTTCTAATATTTCCTTCCTTTTGTATTAAAAATTGTGTTGGACGAACCAACAAACTTTTAAACCATGCTCAGGTTGACTATAGACAGATCGGGAAGTGAATCAAATTATATTTTTTTTTTATTAATATAAACCAGTGCTTGAATGCGATTTCACCTGATAGTAAGCAGAGATGCAATCATTGATGGTGAGGCGCACTACATTATTAAGAGCCTATTCACTCTAACCTTGAAGACACCTAAATTATAGTTGGACGGGAAGACCGCAGCAGACAAATTGTTCCAGTCCTGCGATGTACGTGGTATAAACGACGAAGCGAAAAGCTTAGTCCAGACCGTTGAAGTTTCAACAACGTAAGGGTACTCGCCGTACGTCAGGTTCTCCGATGGTAGAAAGGAGATGGCGGAATCAAATCATACAATTCCCGCGCACACTCTCCAAAATGTAGCCTGTAAAATACCGATAGGCTGGCTACCCTGCGCCTGTGCTCGAGGCTTAAAAACACACACACACACTTTATAAGTCAAATAAAAATTTTTGAAAGCTTTATATAAAGACTTTGCTCTGTAGTAACGCCATCTACTGACCACGAAAACGGTAGTCTTCATTAACGCAAAATGTGGCTACAAATGTTGATCCTGGTATAATGGTTGTAAACGGTACCTCTTCTAAGATTTAGTACAATCCTGAAGCTTAATTACGTTAAACACTCGTAAATACAACGAAATGGCTTTTATGTTAGCAATTTTATATCAGCTAGCTTTTTCCAGTGATATCGCCTGAGTTAAAGTCGAAAATCATTTCATGAAAGGTTGGCGGGTTTGTTGAAAAAGAGCAATGAGAAGCTTGTCGTCCGGCCGTCTGATAAGGGACAAGGCTGCGTCGACGGAGCGTAGTGCTCCACGCTAGTGTCAAAGAGATGTGATCAAAACTGAAGAGGAAGGGACCGATACGTACTAAAGCTGCTGGAACGTTTGAAAAAGTTACTGTAACTCTAGAACGCAAAGGACAAATGAAGGAACATAGGTGGACTTAAGTCGGTAAAAGTCTAACAACGTCCTCTCGCTCCCGTCAGAGCGGAAGAAGTCATTTAATGATTTACCTCCTCAGAAAAACATACTAGTGGTACAGAAGTAGAAGCTATTCTATGCCCTAACCCAGGGTATAATGGACGTGGGCAAGCGTCGCCATGCATTGGGTTCCTGCAGAAGAAAAGAGCCGCCGAGGCTGGCCTAGACAGAGGTGGCGAGACGATCCTGACCCGTACAGTGAGGACTGATTTGAGACGGTTTGGGAGAAGAAAATCTATAAAGACTTGGGGGAGGCCTTTGGCCAACAATGTGTCAGTAAGGGCTAGAAAAAAAAAAAAAAAACTTGTCGTGGGTACAAAAATAGAAGCTATTCTACTAGGTATTATATTCTATACTATCAAAATTTCCCGTATTTTTCAATTTAAATCAATTTCCTTTAAATTTTAAAGCTCTTTCAATGAATTTTTCAAAGGAATTTGATTTAAATTCAACAATACGGATTTTTTTTTCGATATGGGATTTGGTAGTGATGCTGCGTAAGCGAGCGTACGTGACCCACCACTACATCGCGCCGCCCCTTTGATGACTAGAACTCCACCGCGCACATGATGTTAGAAAGTAGCAGATTCTGAACTAATTGTGCTCCATTGGTGTAATTGCTGCAAGGCGTTTCGATGTGAGAATAAATAAATAAATTTTATTATAGTAGATTGGCCGGTTGGTCTAGTGGTTAGCGGCCCTGACTGCTATGCCGGAGGTCGTCGGCCGCTAAGATTCAATTAGGGTTCAATTCCCACCCAGAACAAATGTTTGTGTGATGAGCACAATCATTTGTTCTGTGTCTGGGTGTAATTTATCTACATTATGTATGTATTTAGAAATATATAAGTATGTTTATCAGTTGTCTAGTATTCATAACACAAGCTCTGCTTAGCTTAGGACTAGACGGCTTTGTGTGGTAGTAGTAGCAGTTATAGCTAAACGTGATTGATTATGAATGATCCAAATATTGACGGACCCATTTGTAATATAAGTAGGATATACTTGACATCAATCTTAGTAATGTGACAAACCGATGTTTATAAAGTTTTACGATATGTAGAATTCAACCTACTGTATAATGTATTCTTGTGAAAATAATTCGAGATGATTCTTCTTATTTCTTTTCTTTATTTTGCTTGATAACAATTTATTTCTCACTTTCTTAATTTATTGTCTCTACATTAATCAATCTATATTCATACTAGCTTCTGCCAACAGCTTTGCTCGCGTAAAAGTAGAAAATATAATATACCTATGTCACTCGGTGATATATATGTATACGAAATTACTTTTTTAATTGAAAGTGTTCAAAAAACCTGTCTGCAATAAAAATCTAAATAGTTGCAAACAAGTCATTTTTCAAGCACTCTAAATGATGCAGTAGATGGCATAAAATCTCTGATTAAACAAAAAATAAATCCCACCTACAGCATCAGACTGCTTTAAAAGTGACTCGTTCAGTATTTTTTAGTTTTTTCTTACAATCAGGTTTTTTGAACACTTTCAATTAAAAGAGTAATTTCGTAGGAATAACGAGTAAGCCTTTTTAGAGTTCCGTACCTCAAAATGAAAAAAACGGAACCCTTATAGGATCACTTTGTTTTCCGTCTGTTTGTTTGTCTGTCTGTCAACATTGTTTATCTCGGAAACGCGTTAAGGTGTCGAGTAGACATTAAAACCATGTACTCAAATCTATAGTCCCTAGAAGCTGTAAAAAAAACCAAACTTCGAAGTTAACGAAAAAAACAGATACGGCCGTTTCTTACACAAAAAACGTATATTTCAACACTCTCAAGGGAATCAAAATTCATAGGGTACTTCCCGTTGACCCAGAATCCTGTAAGTTGGCATCAAGCAAGGTCATGTAGCACAGGTATAGGAATAAATCTGAAAACTGTAAATATTTAGTTACGTCACCAAAAAAAAACTTTTTTTGTAATTTGGAAAAATCTTCGACTCCATTCGGAAATTGAACTATTTACTTAAGTAAGTTTGTTCGGAACCCTCAGTGCGCGAGCCCGATTCGCACTTGCCCAGATTTTTATTATTTTCGATACTACAGTACAGTAACAAATGAAAAACCCTCTTTAATTATACAAAAGTGGTTTCTGCAAACGTGTTCTGGAATTAATTGTAGCTCAGTTTACGCTCTAACGACATACATGGTTGTATGATAATAACGTAGATAGGATGACAATGTTGAAACTGACCTTTATCGTAACTTACGTTATATTTGTTAATTTTCTCTGCTCTATCGTTCTGTGCGCTAACGTGTAAATGTGAGTCGTTTTTACGTTAAGGCCTTATCAAACAAACAATACAAAACAGTGACTTTCTGAAGTCTACTCCTCGGTAACGCCTAGGTTAATAGATTTGAAAACTATTAACCTATAGACCTCTAAACACTTCTCATGGATGTACTTTTTTAAATCATAATTTTGAATGTTAGTCTTATGTGACTCGATTCACAATTCTACCGAATTCACAAAGTAATAAAAACATTTTTTATGGTATGTGGTACATCACTAGCAAGAGGATAAACTAGAGAATTTTTGAGAGAGTTGGAAGACTCCGGTCTCCTCCAACTTATATATTTTTTTAAATTTGTATTTGAATAAAAAATTCGGGTCTTATTTTAATAAAACAATAAAAAGTCAGCCAAACAGCCTGTATAACATTATCAACATATGATTTTTTTGGTATGACTAAAACATTTGCAAAATGATAATTTTGCAACACAACCATGTATATGTGTCATTGTCAAATGGAAATGCATATTTAATATAACAGTAATTACCATATCATAGTAATTAGAAAACTTTATTAAAAAAAAATTTGAATTGAACCAAGTTTAGAATATTTGTTCTAAGAAAACTAGCACTCAAAGATAATCCACACACACGAAGGTACACACAACCTTAAGATACCAACCATCGATATAACTAGACCAAAAAATTGCAATTTAGAACCAATCCTTTAAACCAAATACAGAAATACAGCATTATTGAATTACGTAACAACAACAATCGCAAACCATACAGGCTCGGAAATACGAGTACAATATTGATTCGTTCATAATGCTGTGGCTTCATCGCTGCGCCGATGTTCGTGTCGCGTTGTCACGGAAAAAAAAATTGCATTTGTGTGGCTGTGGTGTGTGTGGTCTATGACCAGTTGGTGTTGCCAGTGACGACATAAAGGTCTGAAACGTAGTCGCTTATAATGTGCCTCATCAAAGGGCTTACCTAAAGGGCAATGAAAAGGGCTATTTTATACCACCCTCTGTAATACCTATGTTTTACAAACAAAATAAATGATGATAAATAAATGATAAATGATATGCTCGGTGTTTCCTTGCTTGATCACATCAGGAATGAATATATCCACAGGGGAACCAAGGTCGCCGATATAGATTTTAGACAGTGGCCAGGGCACATTGCTCGTACAACAGATGGTCGATAAGGCTGAAAAGTTCTGGACTGGTGACCACGCACAAGGAAGGCTTTCCATAAGCTGGACCGATGACCAGGAAAGAGTCGCGTGTATGCGATGGATGTGAGATGCACAGGACCATTCGTTGTGGCGACACTTGAGGAAGGTCTATGTCCCGCAGTGGACGTCTTTCGGCTGAAATGATGATAATGATGATGGCTATGAAGTGTCAACAAGCTTTCATGTTCGCCCAAAATACTTCGCAATTCAATAAATTATTCGGTCACATTTGTCGCAATAACGCGAACATTCACCGAATGCCGATAATGGTGCAACATCATTACGTGATGTTTCAACCGCATGTTTGTAACGCGACAAACAAACGGACATTAAAATCCAATATTGGTTTCATTAATTAATTTATAAATTGCTATATTTTAAGCTGACTAGTAATGAATAAAAAGAGCCTTTGCTTTTAAAGAACTACTGTAACAGAGAATTAACAAAATGACATTATATCGCCCGCGACTTCTCCGTGTCAAACCCGTAAAACAGCACATTGCCATTTGGTCACATTTTCAAGAAGTTTCCACAACATCAGCCTCTCAGTCTGTACCTATCTACCAGTGAAAATCCGGTTAAAACCGGTCATCGGACTTACCATGACGTGTTTAAAGCGAGATAGAGGGATGAAATTATACCTCCTATACAAGGTGGCGCTGATAATACGACAATAAATTAAACTGCGTATACTTCATGATATTCCCAGTCTGCATACCAAAAATTATTCGAATATATTTAGTAGTTTAGTCACAGGACATTATTTTTCATTTTCATCTATTTCTACATGTATATTATGTTCCCTATTAAAAAAAAAACCTCTTTGGCAACTGAGAAAAAAATCATATTCAATGCCTAAACATAAAACCTAAGCTTAAAACCATAAAGCTTTAGAATAGTTAATGATTGAACAAGTTAAAGTGACAGTTGACGTATCGAGGTCACTGACATTACTATTTTTATTTTAAAATATTGTATTGAAGAAAAAAGTATTGTATTGAAGAATCAGACCCTTGGTCCCAATAGGGTTCGACTCTACTGGGCCCCTACAGATGCTGACATCTCCTTAAGGTCGTCGACGACTTGTGCTCGGTCCGGACGGTTACCGGACGGTCGGACGGCGAGCTACCCATTGCTCGCTGTTTGCAAGCCCGCGCCTATGGATTGGTATAGTAGGGAGCGATATAATATTCAACAACTATCACACAACGCCAAAAAGTAGAAAATTGTCCCAAAGGAACATACTCCCGTCATGAAAACAACTATTATACCTATTAACATAAATAATATTTCAAGGACACAACGATCAAAAACACGGTGAAGTTCAGTTCAGGTGAAAACTAATTTGACAGTTCTAACTCGATTCGTATTTGTCATCGTCCTTTAACCGAACACTGTCAGAAATGTTAATTCCTTAATTTCAGTTAAATTAGTGAACAAGGGTTTCGACATCAATATTTCATGAACTTGTACTTGCTGGTGTCATTCTTCTAATCCATTTAGAATCTAAAGTTTAGATACATCTGTCTTTCCGTATTGAACATTAATACAAGCAGTGGTCTGTGATGACATAATTATACTGTTAGTTACTACTACCAGGCCCAGATACATTTTTTGTTTTTGGGTGGGAATATAATTAGAAAAGTAACTAGGATAAGATTCACTGTGGCCTTATAACGCAAAGGGTAACTAAAGGAATACAGGTTTTTTTTTTTATTAGGTGGGAGAATCATCTTATGACAAATCCCGCCCTTGGGCGAAGCGGGAGATAGTGTCACACTTTTACTGACTAAAAACCCACTCCTGTTCCTTCTTTACTTTCATCCCGGGGCCCCGGGCTTCGCTTTCACACTACCCGTAGCCCCAGTAGGCTTTGACCCTGCTGGGCCCCTACAGTTGCTGACAGGCCCAGATACATGGAGGGGCAAACATTATAAAACTACCTCAGGCGATGGGACGCGCCCTCTTTTTCGTTTGGACTCTTATGCGTGCGGAAGCGCTACCCGTCATCTATTCGGTGTAATCTGGTATCTCTGTATTTCATTACTCTCTTGTTGATTTAATTGATTTAGTGATAACTTTGTTTTTCTGATTGTAATATAATAATAATATAAATATAATATAATATTCCACAACTATCATACAACGCTGTCTAGTCCCAAGCTATGCAGAGCTTGTGTTATGGGTACTAGACAACTGATAAACATACTTGTATATTTCTAAATACATACATATATAGACAAAATACACCCAGACACAGAAAAAATGATCGTGCTCATCACACAAACATTAGTCCTGGGTGGGAATCGAACCCACGACCTCCGGCTTAGCAGTTAGGGCCACTAACCACTAGACCAACAGGTCAGTCAAATATTGCTAAATTGGTTAATTATTTTTATAAAACTCATGTGATTAGTTTTTAGGTTAACAAATCTAAATTTTTTTTAATCGTGATTTTACTTCTGTCCTAATAATACACATTGTTGTAACATTAAAAGTTCACTCAATCTTTGGACTCGAGCCATAAATGACAAAAACGATTTTAATTTAATAAGAAAAGTTAACCCTCGCAAACAAATATGAACAATTATTTCACGCATATTTTATTTACAAAGTAAATTCAAAGATGTAGATCTATATACAGGTGTAACATTAAAAGTTCACTCAATCTTTGGACTCGGGCCATAAATGACAAAAACGATTTAAATTTAATAAGAAAAGTTAACCCTCGCAAACAAATATGAACAATTATTTCACGCATATTTTATTTACAAAGTAAATTCAAAGATGTAGATCTATATACAGGTGTAACATTAAAAGTTCACTCAATCTTTGGACTCGGGCCATAAATGACAAAAACGATTATAATTTAATAAGAAAAGTTAACCCTCGCAAACAAATATGAACAATTATTTCACGCATATTTTATTTACAAAGTAAATTCAAAGATGTAGATCTATATACAGGGTGTTTGATGCATCGTGTGCCAAATTGATATGGTTGACGGGAGGGATCATCTGCTATCCTTTAAGACCCCTAAACACTTCTCATGCCCTGTGGATTTTTTTTCATCTACTTTTTAGTGTTTTATGAAAATAAGATCCAATTTTTTCATTTCAATACAAATTTAAAAAAATATATAAGGCGTAGACTCTGAATTTAATTTTATTTAGATGTGTATTGTATTAGAGTACTTTTAAATTTAAAATTAGTGACATTAACTATCTAGTTTTTTTTTTTTTAATTTACTCGCAAAGTTTTGGACTTAAATTAAAGTTGTCCATGTTACAGTTATCTACATGGCTATAAAAAAATAACCAAAAGCGACCGGAATCTTCCAACTCCCTCAAAAATTCTCTAATTTATTCTCTTGCTAGTGATGTGCCACATGCTATAAAAATCTTTTTATAACTTTCTGAATTCGCTAGAATTGTGAATCGAGTCACATAAGACTAATATAGACTACTATTTAAAAAAATATTTTTGCTTATATGATATCTTCAAAGCCTCGAGCATAGGCGCAGAGTAGCCAGCCTTTCGGTATTTTACAGGTTACATTTTGGAGAGTGTGCGCGGGAATTGCATGACTTGATTCCGCCATCTCCTTTCTACCATCGGACAACCCGACGAACAGCAAGGATCCACCCTTACGTTGTTGAAACTTCAACGGTCCGGACTAAGCGTTTCGCTTCGTCGTTTATACCGCGTACATCGAAGGACTGGAACAATTTGCCTGCTGCGGTCTTCCCGTCCAGCTATAATTTAGGTGTCTTCAAGGCTAGAGTGAATAGGCTCTTAATAAACTGGTGCGCCTGACCATCAATGATTGCATCTCCGCTTACCATCAGGTGGGATCGCAGTCAAGCACTGGTTTATATCAATTAAAAAAAAAAAAAAAAAATCTGAACAACCTAAAAAATATGTTATCTCACTCTTATAAAGCAAAACCTGTCTCATATCTCTCTTTTCATGGGTTTTACTAGAAAAAAATAAAAATAAATTGCAGTTTTAACATTTATTTCATAATTTTTACAAATCCGGCTCAAATTGTTGGCCTCTGTTGTAAATGCAGGCCCGACATCAGTTTCGTATTTCGAAAATTGTTGTACGAAGTCGTATTTCCTAGATCCTATAAGGGTTCCGTTTTTATCCTTATGAAGTACGGAACCTTAAAAATGGCAGAAAATAGTAATAACTTGCTCAATATCAAACCGGGTCTAAGTGTACGCACGTGTAACCTCGACAAGGTTACATTTGCGAACCTATTGACAGCTACCCCCACCACTGGACTGTAGGAGACAATGCGAATGGCACGTTTACAAGCCAATGTTGTGCAATTTTTTTTTCTAATAATTCCGTCATAAGAGGAATACTCAAACGTACAGAAAAACGTTCTAAAGAAGCAGGCAAGTCTTAGAACCAAAAAATCGAAGATATGCGATATGCAGCCAACCGCACTGGGCTCCTGTGGTGGATATTAGCTCACTCCTTCTTTTAGAAAGGTGTTTGTGTCTCAATGCTCCCAACTGAGGGAACATATGGCATGCTGTAGTGCTAGACTGCTACAAGGTTCTTTTGAAACTTGAATAAAATTATGCCATGAGACTTCGACCTGGTCACATCCCATCGAGGAAGTTTACGTTCTATATGGGTATCTCATCTTCACCTAATTGCGAAGCATGCGGATTATTCGAGGACGTACATCATATTCTCGTGGAGTGTGAGCGGGGCGAACGCTTCAGGAGAAATCTGTTTAGCACTCTAAGGGCCTGCACAAACTTGAGACAAGACTGTGTTAGACAGAATTGTCTACGACGTCGCAGACTTGTCTACGGCGTCTGCGACAAGATTGTTTTGTCTACGTCACGGCGCACACTATTAATACAAAACAGTCCAGCGGCGTACGGTCAGTGTTGCCAACTTAGTGGATTGTCCACTAAAACTGGTGGTTTTAACCTCATTTATTATTACTGTTATTGAATAATTTGTATGTTGATTTACCTACTAATGTGAATTTACCACAAATGGTATTTTAATCAACTGATTGCTAATTTTTATCACCAAAGGAAACTAATAACCTATGTGCAGTGTGTGTGTATTTTATTTTGTAAAACACACGCTTGTTTAGTGGGAAATTTAGCGATTTTGTGTGTGGGATATTTTTTTGTGAGTGGTTTTCTGGCGGTTTTATAAAAGTTGACTCTAGTGGTAAGGAAGTTTAACTCTTGGCAACACTGGACGGACTGGAAGCCTACTGTGGTCACGGGTAGTGTGAAAATGAAACCCGGGGCCTTGAGACGAAGGCAAAGAAGGTAGTTTTTAGTCAGTAAAAGTCTGACACTATCTCTTACTCTGCCCAAGAGCGTGATTTGTCATAAGATGATTTTCGCACCCAATAAAAAAAACCCTCAAACATAATAATAATTAATCCTATTTTGAGCACACTCTAATGTTGGAACCTAGACAAATAAATATCAATAGTGATAACGGTATTAACAAAAAGTCCAATATATTGGTACGGGATTGATATAAACTATCGAAATATCACGCAATTTGGAGTTCAAACAATTGTTATCGCAGATATAATAGGTTTACTATACCGCGTACATCGAAGGACTGAAACAATTTGGCTGCTGTGGTCTTCCCGTTCAACTATAATTTAGGTGTCTTCAAGGCTCGACTGAATAGGTTCTTAATAAACTAGTGTGCCTGACCATCAATGATTGCATCTCCGCTTACCATCAGGTGGAATCGCAGTCAAGCACTGGTTTATATCAAATAAGAAAAAAAAAACTATCTTTAATACTATCTCTAGGATCTGCTATAGAACTATTCAATATGTCTATACGTCAATATTGAATGAACATCAAAGTTTCGCCTATTTACAGTATCTCAAGTTTGAAGATACAACCTTATCATGTTTATTTGTTGACTTACAAACTAACCTAATTTATGTTCGGAGAATTCGGAATTCTTTTGAAAGAAAAATCGGCCAATCTTAGGAGATTCTAAAGATTAAATTAAGATAGTTACTCTAACATTCTTCGTCTTAGAAAAAAAACGGTATAGAAAAAAAAGCTCAAATTATTGAGTCATTTCCTCGGATGATAAAATAATTTCCGATACGAATAGATTTTTTTTTTGGATATGTAATGTATAGTACAATCGTTTTTAGTACCGAATGATATAATTTTCCGTTTTGTACCGTTAATATTCTATTGATAAATCACACTTAAACTACTAATGGTTAATATTAACCTTTTGAGTAGCGTAATTAGACACACAATAGAAAGACAATGACCGAGCGAATGCCGGCGTTCGCTCGAGGAGTGTAACCCAGTCTATATAGTACCAAATAAGTACAAAATAAAAAACCCGACTTCCTTAAAAATAACTTTAAATTAAAACTGAAAAAAAGGTTTAAATATAAACGGAATTCATGTCCACAGTGATGAAAAATCATTTTAAAAAAAATAATGAAAAAAAAACAAATGAAATTAAAACAAAGATAGAGCAGTTAATAGAAGTTTACACAATAATGTAGCTCTCAGTGAAGTCAGATTTGCAAAAGCAGTTATTGACAAATAAGCGTTTCTTCAACGTAGTCTAGAAATACGGATTTTTAATAAGGACACGTTTGATGTGGGTTCGAACTTTCTCTCGCTATGTGAATCGACTTTAGCAACTTGCTATAAAAGCGTACGCTTTTATGAGATTTAACTTGTCTTCACTAATCTCTGTGTGGGTATTACAATTTCGTATATTCTTCGCGTATTCATGTTATGAAAATCGTTTCTAATTTTGAAAAGTCCCTCATATAAAATATTTTCCGAAATGTAAAGTAAAGCAGGGCTAGTGTCGGTATCAATTTCCTTGAATGCTTTTCTAAGTCGCTCGTGACTACCCATTTAATTGCCCGGATTGCCCTCTTTTGTAACATAAAAGTTAGGTTTATTCTGTATAAAATTTCTATGTATCTAATGAAACAATTTTAATAAAAATAAATAAATATAAAATTGGAAGGAATCTAACATATCCATATCAGGGTGCCCCTAATTCCTAAGTTCACTGGCGCTTGTTCTTCATTCACATTTATATGTAGTGAAATAATACAAAATAATAATTATATGAAAAGAGCATTATACTAAATGACAGAACATCAAATAAACATTCAAGAAAATATTGTCATACCATTACGTTGTTATATAAACTAATGGTATAAATTATGTTAAGTGTTGTTAGATGAAGTAAACCTTACTTTATATGATATAGGTCAATTATTATTATACCAAATCAACGACACCCTTTTTCTTCCATTTTCGAAACCTTGGCAAGAAGACTATTAGTTTCATAATTGTTTTATTTTTTTGTTTTATCTTCAATTTTAATAAACTTGCGTTGTATTAGTATTAAATATTAGGAATTTTCTGTATTATTCCATCAGTTGTATACCGTAAGAATTATTTAGTACGGTACGCCGCACGTCAGTGGTAAACAAAACTAGTAACATCTACACCCCTAGCCAAGTTGATAATCTGCAATCGTTTACGCTAGTCGAAAACTAATCAAATGTATGGGAATGACATCATCTCAAGGTTAAGTCACGTGGTCGGAACAAACGAATAGAAAATTTGTAGCCAAGTTTATATAGTTCAAAATGATAGAATGAATTGTTATCGTTTCTATAATGTTCAACGCTACATCCTTTGTTATCGCAGAACGAGCGGAGACACACGCGCGTCAACATGGCTACCATCTTATCGTTTTCTACCATTGCTGAAACCGAGGCGTTACCGATTGGAAAACGGAATTCGACACGAAACGGTTGTAACTTGGCTAGGGAAGCTGGCCTCTTAACCTCTTGAAACTCCGTGCTAAGCTACGCAGGCTTAGTATATTGCCATCGAGGTGAGCTTGACTGTATCTCTAGATCTTTCACTAAAATAATGGTCTTAATGGAAGGTAAGCCTTGATATTCTGAAAACCAATCTTCGAAGTGAATGCATTAAATTCACTTTATTTACATCTTAAGTTACATCATCACTTTATTTTTGAACATCGTAGCAAATACACGTTTTTATTGCACCACTTAAATACACCTTTATAATTTAATATATTACTTTTTATTGTTACAACGGTATTATGGCTGAGCCCCTCTTATGTATCGTAAAATATGAAAATAAAGTCTATACTTACGTACAACCTTTTCAGAAAAAAGAGTAGGTAAGTGTTTAATACATTGGATACTACCATTTTCTAGCGGCATCGCCTACTTGATTGTTGAAAAATATTCAAAGGGACCGCTCACATATTATGTTTGTTTCTATGACGGATATCGTGGCCTTGTGGTATAATTACTACGACTTGTTGGTGCTGTTGGCGTAGTGGTTGAGCGATTGGTTGATGCGTTGCGTGTCCCAGGTTCGATACCCGCTCGAAACAAACATATATGGCCTATAGATTTTTGTATTAACACCACTGCTTTGAAAACGGTGAAAAAAAAAACGTCGTAAGAAAACCAGTATGTCCTAGAATTAGTTTTTTTTAAATTAAATCTGTTTTCTCATACAAAATTAAACCCAAATAAATTAAGCATTGCCTATTTAATTACAGACCAAACCTGATTTTAGGTTAACTAGTCAACCTAGTTTCGCAAAGGAAACCAGTTCTCCTTACACGCGTGGAGCTTCACTCCGCAAGGTTCCTCTTTCATGGTGCTCATAAAAAATAGCCTACGAAGGCTAAGGTGGAAGCTCCACCTCACTCCGCTCCCGCCTTAGCCTTCTAACCTAGCCTGCCTGGGATGGGTGCTCTAAAATTTCAAACTCGCTCTTAGACTAATATTGCGGGTTTGGCCTAGGCAAAATTAGTTAATCCTAAAATCTAGTTCGACCAGTAACAGTTTCATAAATTGTGTTTTTACTGACTCTAAAACAAAAATACAAAATTGGTGTTTTAGAAGATCACGTAGTTACGCCACCATAAATTCGCATGTACTTCGAATTCGGGCCAAATATTTCGAAATCTATAAACATAAATATATTTCTATTGCATCGATATAACCAAAACGCTATGTTTTCCTTTTAAACAGATTGTTTTTCAGAGATTAGATTTTGAAGTGAAAAGCTACAACAAAAAAAAAATGTCATTGAAGTTTATAACATAGACGAGATAGAAATCATCACACAAATATTATAGATGTAAATGTATAATATGTAAGTAGGTACGTTTGTTACTCCTTTACGGCCAAAAGGATTGTGATTAAATCTGGCCCACGAGAAGTGCATGTCCTGGAATAGAATATAGAATACTTTATCCCAGTAGGAGCTCCTTACGATAATTTTCTTCCTTCATACGGGCCAGATCGCTGGCAAAAGCTACGGAAATTAAAAAAGTTTGCAGTACTCTGCAATCTTGATAGAAGTTCAGTGAATTTTCAAATGATTACAGCGCATCTGTAGAGTTCTTGTAGCTACTCGTAATCTAATGTGAAGAATGATTTGGATTTTTTGATGCACATACAGGTATCAACGGCCAAAAATATAGATCCCACTTACAGAGACCACTGAATTATGCTATGTCTAAATATACTATAAGTAAGTTTAAGTTTGTGTAAAAGTTTTGTTACTATTTTGGTGTACAATAAAGTTTATTATATTCTATTCTATTCTACTATTACAGGTACAAAAACACGCTTAACGAAGCCGAATCCAATACACAATTCATTGTATGTTTTTAAATTTAAGGCCCAATTTGTAACATTTATTATCTTGGTATACAATAAAGTTATCACGCATTAAACGCGTGAGCATACGGACTGACGTCACCGACGGCTGAGGCGCCGGGCGCGGGGCAGACATCAGATCCGATAGCTTCCGAGGCACACACATCCCTCTATCGACCCCTCACTGTAACACTACTTATTCATTTGTCATTACTCGAATATAACTTAAAATACTGTCCATTTTATTCATCTTCCCGAGATATAAAAGATAAATAAATAAGTACAGCTTTTGCACGTGTTAAATAACTGTTGCAAAGTTAATCCTATTATATGTATTACGTGCTCGATATAAATCCTGTATTTAATATTAGTTGCACCTCTGTTGTACCGATATAGCGAGAATCGTATCGCGCTGTATTTGTGCAAGGAGCAGTGAAGCTCTTAGTGACAATTACTAGGGACGGTATCAAACTAACGTAATCAGTGATACCATGAGAATCGAGAAATCTATTTATACATCGTTTCTCATACATCTACGCACAAACTTGTACCTACCATGGATCTGGTATTTGATTCCGGAACCATTAGGGATGGAATTTGTCATCGGTACATTCCTAATTTAAAAAAAAAAAAACTTTTTTATTTTGAAATGTTTAAAAACGTTTCCTAATTTACTTCAATTACATTTAAATAAATAAAAAATTAAACACGCTCTTTTCATTAAAAAATTCAGCGTAAATAAAATTAGAAGGAGCTATTAGTATCTGCTCAGTTGAGCTCAGATGCTCAGGTATAAAATCGAATTAATTACTTTTCAATTAAAAAGTCATTGGGGGATCCTCCAATGACTTTTTAAAAAAAGAAAAGAAAAAGAAAGAAAAGTAACACCAATAATTCTAGTCATAGAACAACGATTTTATGTATTTGAAAAAAAAGAAGAGATATTTTTAACGCTTACGAAAAATTCTACCAGTGGGGTGTCCAAATTCAAGTATTGGATTCATCGTACCTCAACCTACACATTTATGCGTAGATTTCTAAGCCACGGTATCTTGTGCTATTTCAGAACATAGTGTATGTTAAATTTCATCCAACTTCGTTGAGACGTTTGAGCATGAAAGAGTAACAAACACACCTACAAACTTTAACATTTATAATATAAGTGTGATCACGACGATTACTTAGATAAATCTGAAATTACGCAAAATGAAAGAACACAACTTTTTATTTACAAAATTTGTAAATTTAATTTTTCATTGAATAAAGCTGTACCTACGATAAAGATAGATTTATTTTTTCATTGAATAAAGCTGTAGGTACAACTTTATTCAATGAAAAAATAAATCTTTAATTATCTTCCATCGAGAGCAGAGGTTGCCGAGTGGTAACGACCCCGACTTTCGAGTTGTAGATTTAGGGTTCAAACCCAGCCAGGCGCATTTCTTTGTGTAATTTATTTCATCACCACTGTTCTCAAAACGGTGAAGGAAAACATCGTGAGGAAACCGGCATGTCCTAGAACCAAAAATTTAAAGACATGTGACATCCAACAACCCGCAATGGGCCCGCGTGATGGATTACGGCCCATACCCTCTCTTGGAGAGGAAGCCTGAGTCCCAACAGTGGGAACATTATAAGGCTGACTATGCTATACTATCTTCTATCGTACCTACTTAGTATCTTTCAGAACACAAAAAATAAGCTTTTCATGTACCACTGAATTTTTCCATTTGTTTTTTTCTTTAAATAACGACTAAGGCTAACTATCAATAGACGCGTCGCTTCATAGACGCGTATTTGTCATTGCACGCTTGGTGTACGCCAGCTCATAGCTTACATATAAAATTATGAAACTGTCGACGAAGCGGCAATGTCGTATCATCGCGTCTATAACGGCCTGCCCCCCTAGCCAAGTTACGACCGTTTCGTTTCAATTCTCTTGCGACAAACGCTTCGAGTAGGCCACGCCTCCGATTCCTTTGTTCTGACCACGTGACTGAGCGTTGAGATCACGTCAGAACAAAGGGATCGGAAGCGTAACCTACTCGAAGCGTTCGACGCAAGAGAATCGAACCGAAACAGTCGTAACTTAGCTAGGGGGGCTTTTTACGAGTTTGGTCTTAGCGAGGAGCGACACGGCAAGCGACGCCATCGGTAGGCATGCTTCAAACATTTTCATACTTTTGTTCTTGCCGATCGTCGCCCTGCGATTAGCCACCGCTTACAGCGTCAAGGCCGTGAACGGGTCGTAAAGCTACGCGTCCGCAGATAGGTAGGCCGCAGGCTATGGCAAAACTTGGGCTCAGCATAATTACGTGCACCGGCATGAAAGTTATTACAGCGAAAAATGTGTTTTCAAAAACTGCCTATCTCAAGGGAAGTAATCTTTCAAGGGTTCCAAGATTGTTCGATTCTAGAATGCATATGACAACTGAAGATATGTCAGTAGGTTTTAGTCAATAAAAATCTGACACTTTTTCTTGCTCTGCCCAAAGCAGAAAGCGTTACTTGATGATTTCCCCATCCCAAAAAAGAAAGACTATCGTATCAAAATAATTATATATAAACCATGTAGGAAAACGTGGTGATCTTTTGAAGCATTATTCGTGAACGTTATATGCAGACGTTGCGTTATCTGTACTGGCCATTTAACACACCGTTAGCCAGGATTAGTTCGCTGTCGAATTACCACGCTTGGCTGGCTGAGTGCCTAAAGGGGTGACCAAACGTTTGCAAACCAACGTCCCAACCAAGGTGACCTTGCTAGTTTTAATCCGTGTAGACAGCAGTTGTAATCCATGACCTTCAACGCCCTCGAATGGGAGGCGCGTTTTCCTACCCACATCCACGTAGCCGCAACACAAACCAAACACATAAACCAAGACGACCTTGGTTGGATCGCTAGTTTGCAACCGTCTGGTTACCCCTTAAGTGATCCGCTTTCAAGATTCATGCATAGATGCCTCTGAAAACACGACTCGACGATGCAGCGATAATTTACAATAGAAATTTGTATACCACAGCCATATTATACCGCAAATATTCGTGTAGCATTGTCGCAATAAAAACATCGTATTCAAATATAAGCGTGGTTTTTGTTTGCATTAACATATTATTACAAAACTGTTGCAAATCCTTTTATGTGCGCCAGCTTACGGACATTGCTACGATAAGCATTCGTGTTTGCCTGAATACAAAGCGATTCGACGAACTATCTACTTGGTCATATTTGTCGTGATAAAGCAAATATTCACCGAATGCCAATAATTTAGCCTTAGCATTACAGTCAATTAAATAGAAAATTAAGTATCTACTAATCTATACTTATAATAAATCTGTAGAAGTGACAATTCTGTACATTGAAAACATCAAAAAAATAAATCCTGGGCACCATACTGGGTACTTTTTATCCCGGAAAAGTATACATAATAAAAAACAAACTTAATTTTGCAGTTCGATCCCTAGACACGATTACTGCACCAACCGAAAATAATAAGTTTGTCGTAGGTTACGTCACCCGCAGTGGAGTTCACTAAGGGGCGCTGCACACGACGAAGATAATAAATAATATTTCATATTTTCGTATCTCAAAAAACTAATAAAATCATTTTCGACTTCTACGCGGACGAAGTCGCGGGCAAAAGCTAGTTAAATAATATAATAATTATAACTGTAAAAAGATTATTCTCCAATATTTTCTAAATAAATCTTATTTAGAGACAGAAAACCTACTTGCTGTATATAAATAAAACACACCGTATCTTTAAATTTAGTTAAGCTTATAATATCCATATTTAATGTTAATTTATTATTTAATTTCTAAGCATTTTCTAGCCTGAAGCCCAGGTTCACCTTAGTTCGGGCAAATATACAAGTATGTTATATTTAATTTTTAATATACTTTATTGTAAATGTGTCCTTTAATAAATAAGCGATTTATTATTTAACCTTTCGAAAACCGTAATTAGAGACACAATATAAAGACAATGAGGGAGCGAACGGGCGTTCGCTTGGGGTTCAATGAATTATTAAAAAATATGTTTGCATCACCTCACACTAATCTGAAAAGTGAAAACTTTATTTTCTTGTCTGGAAATTTCTGTCTGAAGCAAAACACGTCCCTATGCTCATCAACTTTTCTTTATTGAAAAACGGAATGATTTATTATTTGCAAGCCGCGACCCACTAGCGGACTAAGAGAGGGCAGGACAGCAGGTGTGGTCATCCAACGCCCGTCCCTGAAGGCCTCAAAAGAAATCGTTTTTTAATCGATTCCTAAATACAAAATAAATTCAGTAAAAAGACGAAATTTGGAACCCCCAATCCCAAACTTCGTCTTTTATTCTTTGTATGCAAATTAGGTGCCATTACGGCCATATTTTGTTCCCGCCCTGGGTCCTTTAAATCTTGGAAATTGATGTCCATCTTCTCGATATCACTTTAAAGTCAATTAAAGTTATAATATCAACTTGACCTCAAGCTCGCCCCAGATGTTTCATAAATGGCAGAGAACAGGATATTTCGATTATACCCATAAACTGTCGACGGTGTCTCTTCCAACGATAAATAACAATTACCCAGCCTTCAAAGCAAAGGAAGTTGAGTAATTACTTTCAACAGCATCAAAGCTGTGGCACAGAATATATAAGAACCGTAAGGCAGAACGCGTCTGTGTGTGTGTGTGCGTTTTCGCTTGTTGACAAGTGATACTCGAGTTCATACATCTGGCGGCGATCTCAAACAAAAGCCGATCATTAGTGGTCTTGCGTACGTGAAGCGTGTCCAACTAATGAGTGCGTACATTTACACTCGATATATGCAGCTCACATAGGCAGCGAATGATATTAAACAAATGACATTCGCCAGTGCACTTGTACTCACTGTACAGTCACGAGCAATAAGATTGTCTCTTTATCAATTTATTTTAAGTCCCTTTTCACTCGCCTATCGTCAACATCAAGCATGGTTTAAAAAGTTGTTACTTCATTTAATGCAATCCAACGCGATGTTTGACGAAAAGGCAATGCGAAAATGAGAGATAACGCCTGAAAACTCTGTTAGCGTTCGGTGATTCCGTGATTTACTCGAATATTTTACAAAACTTGTTCCAGGAAATACGTGGCTTTTTTAAACCTTTAAAAGTTTTTGAAAATAATTGTCGTCATTTAGAATCTTGATTAAATTTGCATTATTATACTTTTTATTTTTGAGTATATTATGAAATGTGTCTTTGGTTCATGCAAAATAGCAGATTTTCAGAGGTCTTTACTGGATTAATTTTCCACAAATTTATAAATTGATTACAACAGAAGCCTAGATAATATCCACACGATACTGCGTTTCCGAAATATCTAATGAAAAATGTGTATTAACGTCATAATCGCGTAAGAGCGCTTGTATGAAAAACATTAAAAATGTATGTCGAGTTGTATCCCCTTAATTACCTATTACCATCAACAGGTAATTTAAAGGAAATGTTCATAACTGTAGATGACGTGCACACAAGATATGTGCGTGCGATTTCGGTCGTTGAACGAACTAGATCTTCTGTTCCCACCTATACTGTGACTAAGAGTTATAGGATGTGAGCCGAGATTATCTATACTTACAATAAATCTGTAGAAGTGAAAATTCTGTACATTGAAAATATTAAAAAAATAAATGGCAATGTTACTAGACTGACACCGAACCCAAAAATGTGATTAAAAAATTTTTGTTTTTCTGTCTGTCTGTCTGTCTGTCTATCCGTCTGTTTGTTCAGGCATCACGCAAAAACTGCCGGTTCGATTACGATGAAACTTGGTATAATTATTCTTTAATATCCTAGACACCACACTGGGTACTTTTTATCCCGGAAAAGTATACACAATAAAAAACAAACTTGATTTTGCGGTTCGATCCCTAGACCCGATTACAGTACCAACCGAAAATAATAAGTTTGTCGTAGGTTACCCCCTTACTGAAGGAGGATGGAGTTCAGTAAGGGGCGCAGCACACTTCAAAGATACTATTTTATCTTAAGATACAATATCACTCGCCATACAATTCAATGGACTATCACACACGACGAAGATAATAAATAATATTTCATATTTTCGTATCTCAAAAAACATAATAAAACCATTTTCGACTTCTACGCGGTCGAAGTCACGGGCAAAACCTAGTTTATAAATACGATTACTTCACGCATCCTGTAACTTTCAGAGCTTAAAAGTTTTTATTTAATTGTCTGGTTTTCTTGAGTTAAGAGTGTGATTTTATAAACTTGGTAATGTTTATACCATAAAGTTTATCTTGGGAATGAAACAGCCTTCTTCTCATAAGCGACGGAAATGTTATTTTTAAAGAAAATATATTACAATAACATAAAATAGAAAACTTTTAAAGATAACAGATAACTTTACAAATTAATGACACTTCAAATCATTATAATATTGTTTGAGGAAATAATAAATCAAAACTCGACGAGAAAATTGAACTTGGAACTTGGGAATTGTTTACTTCTTTTTGCACGGGTACTCAAGTGTTTATTCATAAATGAGATTTTCTGTTAACGGTAGTTTTTTTTTAGATTAGGAAATCATCCAGTGACTTCTTCCGCTCTGGGTGGATCGGGAGGGCGTGTCAGACTTTTACTGACTAAAACCACACCCTCCTCCTCACATCCTTTAGTTGCTCTTTGCGTTCTAGACCTACGGGTTTCCTTTTAGACAATCCTAACGGGCTCGGTCCGGTTGATTACCGGACTGCCAGACGGCAAGCTAACCATTGCTCGACATCCGCAAGCCCCCATCTACCGTGGCGGGTAGTCGGTCGGGGCCTTGGCAGCTGGGGCATGAGGACGTCCGTTTCCTCACTTCTGCGGCCGCCACCTTCACCAGCATTACTGCTTCGTAGAAGGAGGACCGCCTGCCATGCTTCCTAGCCTCGGACCATGACCTGTACCAGGGCTCGGCGCGAAAGGTGGCCGTCGGCGATCGACCCCACGAAGCACACACGGAGCACGAAACACAAAGCGGTGCTCCGCCTAAGCGGAGCACACCACTACCGTATGCTCCACCGTGTCCTCCAGGAGGTCCGTACAATAGTAACCCCCTTTTTTTTTTTTTTTTTGGGTGGGAAAATCATCCTAATGACATCCCCGCTCTTGGGCGGAACGGGAGATAGTGTCAGACTCTTACTGACTAAAAACCCACTCCTGTTCCTTCGTTGCCTTCGTCCTAGGGCCCCGGGTTTCGCTTTCACACTACCCAGGGCCCCAGTAGGCTTCGACCCTGCTGGGCCCCTACGATTTGCTGACATCTCCTTGAGGCGCGCGTGGAACAAAACGCGCCGTCGACGACTTGGGCTCGGTCCGGACGGTTACCGGACGGTCAGACGGCGAGCCACCCATTGCTCGGAGTCTGCAAGCCCGCGCCTACGGTGGCCGGAAATCGGGATCGGAATCCCGGCGGCGATTGGGGCGTGAGGACCTTTGCCTCACGCGATCGGCCGCCTCCTTTGCTAGCATTACTGCTTCGCAGAAGGAGGCAACCGCCTGCCACTCCTCCTCGCTCCGGACCATGGCCTGTACCAAGGCCCGGCGCGAGAGATCGCTGCCGCCGATCGCCCCCGCGAGGACACGGCGGTGCTCTGCCCAGGCGGGGCACACCTCTACCGTATGCTCCACCGTAATAGTAACCCCCTGGCGTTTCTTCTGCACGAATTAGGGGGTGTTTCGTTTCGATTCTTTTTTAGTTAATCGCCTTAAGTTGGCCACGCTTCCTATTCCTTTGTTTTGACCACGTGAGTGAGCGTTGAAATGACGTCAGAATAAAAGAATCGGAGGCGTGGCCTACTCGAGGTGATCGACGAAAAGAGAATCGAAACGTTACGGTTGTAACTTGGCTAGGGGGGCTGTACTTAAAAATACCTATATTTAAATAACAAAATCAATTTTTCTTTTACGTCTTCTCACGAAACGCATTATCACTTCATCTACTTCAATGGTAATGAGAAAAGCAAGTGGTGAACTAAAAAAATGGACAGCCACAAGGTAGTGTTCTGGCCCACTTGCTATTTAACGTTTACATCATGACCAACCAGTAAGCCCTAATACAACCCGCTTTCTATATGCAGACGACTTGGTATTAACTTGCCAAGCCACTGATTTTGAGGAGATTGAGGTCAACCTTACCACCGCTCTCTCAGATCTTAGCTAATATTACACATGATGTCATAAGATGATTTTCCCACCGAAAAAAAAAAACCTTTGTAACAGACATGCAGGTCGAATGCTCAATATCTCATGGCAGGGGTGCCAATCATTCAGCCCCCATCCAAGATATCTCGGCATTACTCTGGATAGGTCTCTCAACTACAGAAAGAATTGCGAGAACGTTAAGTGGAAGGTGCATACGAGAAATAACCTTTTATTTTTTATTGTTGTTGATAGATTTGCGCTTGATTTTTGACCTTCTACGTCGCTTAACATTCACTAGATGGGGGGCGTCTCCCAAATTCTTCCGAACAACTGGAATGGCGGTCTGTTTCTCCTCTGGTGAATATGACTGTCCAGTATGGAGCCACTCCACCAACTCTGATTTAGTGGATACATGCTTAATGATTCGTGCCAAATTTCCACTGCTTGCCTTAAACCGACTCCGGTACGAATGCTGTATCCACTAATTGGCATTGCACCCCCAGAAATTCGCAGGACTGTGGTAAGCCGCATAGAAAGGACGAAACAACAAAACGACTTTCGCCATCCAATGCACAATTACAGCTCGGTGCCCCTGAAACTTAAAAGTCGTAAGTTTTGTTGCAAGCATGACCCCATCTCAAAGTAACACCACATCGGAGAGATGCGACCTCTGGCGGGAGAAGTTTAAACCTCCTGAAGATTTTATCGAGCCGTCGGAGAACCTGTCTCCTGGACACGAGTTACCATGGCCAATCTGGAAAACTCTAAACAGACTCCGCACCCAGGTTGGGCACAGCAAAAACAATCTCCACAGATGGTGATTCCTGGACAGTTACCACCTTCGGTGTTTGTGCGGCGTCTCTCCGTAGACCATGTCCCACCATCCATCCTACATGACGTGCCCTGTTACCAGTTCACGTAGGGATCTAATGACTGCATCAGTGGACGGCATTGCCGTGGCCGAATATGGGGCCAGGCAAGGAATTTTATTAGTTTTGCCATCGACACGCTAAGAAGAAGGTACGTTTTTGTGGACATGGAAAAGTGCCAGTCCGGTTAGACATTCGACTATTGAATCTTAGCCCTAATTTGATTTTTCGTAACGAGAAAGATCTTTTCGCTGTCGCTACACCAACAGGTAGTTTAGTCATAATAAATAATAAATTTCTTATATTAGGATGTCTCAAAATCGCAATTTAAAATAAGGTCAGAAATCGACTGTGGTACTCCGCTGTCGCTTGTTGAAGTGGTACCAAGTGGCACGTGCACGTGGCAAGTGGTCGTTGTAAACGAATATCGGCTGTGGATGGTGAACGATAGAAACTGGAGTAGGTACTTTATTAACTACTAGCTTTTGCTCGCAGCTTCGCCCACGTACATAAAATATAGCCTATGTCACTCAGGAATAAAGCACCTTTCTATCTGTGAAAAAATTTTAGCAATCAGACCAGTTTTTTCAGAGATTACCTCATACAAACAAAAAAAAAACAAACTTTACCTCTTTTTATTATTAGAGTAGATTACGAGAATAACAATTGATTGAAGTAAGTTTAGTCGAAACAACGCACGCGTTAGGGCTATATTTCACCGGGACACCATGGCGTCGCGACCAGTCGCCGCTACCAACAAAATGTATACAGTTCTATAGAGAATTACTCACCTGGTGTCCGTTTGGTTGCGCAACCAATTTGACTAACTCGGACGCGTGCACTTAAGGTCCATTTTGATACTGTCTCAGTATGGTGTAGCGACTTTGGTGTCTGTATGGTGTCTAGTCTGGTAGCTTACGGACACCATGGTGGCGCAACTATTTACGCCGCCATGGTGTCCCGGTGAAATATAGCCCTTAGTGTCACACGAAATATGACATCAGATGAATGATGGCGGTGGCGTGGATAAATTCAAATGTTCGATGCGTTCGTTCCTGAATATATGCGTTTGCTAACACATAAACTACTGTATTTAATTAAATATTGAAGGTAATTTTTGAATATTAAATCTATATTGAGACAAAAAAATACATAAAACATTATGTTTAACAATTTTAATCAGTGGTTCACTTAGGTCCTGGACCCAACCAAGGGGGGGCTACTACTTGTAGAATGTTGCAAAAAGAGGAAAAACAGATACGACAAACGTATATGCAGGTCATTATTATTTTCATATTTATCATTTTATAGAAATTAATGAGGTTTTTAGGGCCATACATAGCCGAGATTATCGCTTTATCATCAAGATTTTCTGCCATACATAGCCTAGATTATCGCTGTATGATGAAGATTTTCCGCCATACATGGCCGAGTTTATCGCTGTATGATGAAGATTTTCCGCCATACATAGCCGAGTTTACCCCTGTGTGATGAAGATTTCTGCACATTATCTCTACTTATGTGCAGAAATCTTCATCATACAGCGGTACTCGGCTGTTCAAGAAGCAAGAGAAGAAGAAGAAAGAGTAAGTTTCACAAAGTACGTTGGTAGATCGTCCTCATCGCCAAATAGCGTGTCGATGCGTAGTAATAAAACAACCGTCTTACTCGCTAGCTAGTTTATTACTGAGGTACCCACATTATAATCTGAATTAACTATTACTAAATAGGTAAGTACATACAGTTCAGCCCCCCTAGTCAAGTTACGATCGTTTAGTTTACGTCGAACGCCTCGAGTAGGCCACGCCTCCAATTCCTTTGTTTTGACGTCATCTCAACCCTCAGTCACGTGGTTAGAACAAAGGAATCGGAGGCGTGGCCTACTCGAGACGTTCGACACAAACGAAACGATCGTAACTTGGCTAGGGGGGCAGTAGTACTTATCTTCAGTTCAACCAGTATTTGGGACAACAGTTTTCAATATCGGATTAGAAAAAATAAATCAGCAAAGATACTGGTAACATATTAAGATGATCTCCACAACTCAGTAACATGGTACCTTGGCAAGATTGATGTCAGATTTCCTGATATCAGACTACCCGAAACGACGACGGCCATAGATCTACAAATTACGGCCGGGATCAATAAATAGTTTTACGTGCTTGAACCTTTTGAGTAGCGTAACTAGAGACACAATAGAAAGACAATGACCAAGCGTTCGCTCGGGGTTTAATGAACTAAGAGGTGTGAAGAAATCTCAGTATGCTGTGATGTCACCCACTCATCAAAGCCGATGAAAGTTGCTTAACTTTGAAAATTAAGATTGTTATTACTTAATAACGTGGTCTCATGATATTAGTGAGATATTGATATGTACTCGCAGTGTGAAGACCATTATCTGTACCTATTTTATTGGGAACAATACAGGGATTAACTGATCTACCCAAGATTCCATATAAATACAACCGTGTGCTTTATTCTACAGCTTCACCGATGGAGGAGGATTACTAGGAGAGTTAGATAACCTATTTAAGCCCTCTTAATAATCATCCTTTCTAATTGATTTCAAGAGGGACTATGTGCTTAAATGACGTACCTTCTAAGATCTAAAAGATCAAAGGATGTTTTAGATTAAATTATATATTTGATTAAAAAATGTTCTTTATAAATTATTTGCTCATTTTTGAAGCAACATTCATTAGTCTGATATTTTTTACCTGAATAAAGTGAACATGGTTGTACATAATAATAATATTCTACAACTATAATGCCGTCTAGCCCCAAGCTAAGCAAACAAAAATAAACAGGGCAAGTGCGAGTCGGACTCGCGCACTTAGGGTTCCGCAGAAACTTACCTATAAAAACAGTTCGAATCCCGAATTGAGTTACGAAGATTTTTTTGTGACGTAACTACAAATTTACAGTTTTCAGATTTATCTCTATATCTATACTATAAGATCTTGCTTTATGCCAAATTTCAAGATTCTGGATCAACGGGAAGTACCCTATGAATTTTGAATCCTTTGAAAGTGCTGAAATGTACGTTTTTTGCAAAATAAACGACCGTATCTTTTTTTTTCGTTAATTTAGAAGTTTGATTTTTTTACAGCTTCAAGGGACAGCTGATTTGAGTGTATGGTTCTAATTTTAACTCGATGCCTCTACGCGTTTCCGAGATGAAGGGTCTTGACAGAGAGATAGACAGACGGACAAGTGATCCTATGAGGATTCCGTTTTTTCCTTTTGAGGTACGGAACCCTAAAAATCACATGGAAACATACTCTCGGTATGAAAAGTATCCTGTGCTTAATTCTAGGACATACAAATTAACACTAACACATACATACTTTCGCTTTTGTAATATCAACTGACAATCAAAAACAAAAAAAACCTTTTTTTTTTCTCTTTTAACTTTTAAATTTATTTATGAATTATTTCAAGTAACTATGATCCTTAATTATTACTATCTAATATAAATTACTAAATTACTGAAACTTTGTATTATAACCTTTGTCACATGTTACTAAGTGGGTCGGCGTAACAATTTTAATTTTTCTTCCATTCTATTCTGTCATTCGTCTCACAATCACAGACTCCCATTTCATTCATAAATACTCCTCATACAAACCACTCATCCTTATATTGCCATTGTGCTTCCACTCTATACATGCATACAAATCTATATTTACAACTCTTTTTAAATCTTAGAATTACTATTGCATCATTTATAAAATCGTATACAAAATTGTATTGAAAAATCGACCGTTGGCGCGGGCTTGCTGACTGCAACGTGTAATAGGTGGTTCTTCATCTGGCCATCCGATTAGGATCACCCCCAATCATCGACGGCTCGTTATATTCCACGTGCGCCTCATAGAGCTGTCAGTAATATCGTAGTAGCTCAGTAGAGCCGATGCCGAAAGGCAAATCGTGGTCCTAGAACGCAAAGGACAACTGCGGGCACACTCGGGTTTTAGTCAGTAAAGCTGAGATGCCCTTTCGATCTGTCACAGAGCGGGAAAAGACATTGGATGATTTGCAACTACAAAAAAAGAAGTCTCGTTTAGAAGCTAAGTAAACTAGGCCGTACTCATCGAATACTCAAGGCGTTATCGCTGGGTGGCTCGCCGTCTGACCCTCCGGTAACCGTCCGGACCGAGCCCAAGTCGTCGACGGCGCGTACTGTTCCACGCGCGCCTCAAGGAGATGTAAGCAAATCGTAGGGGCCCAGCAGGGTCGAAGCCTACTGGGGCCACGGGTAGTGTGAAAGCGGAACCCGGGGCCCTGGGACGAAGGCAACGAAGGAACAGGAGTGGGTTTTTAGTCAGTAAGAGTCTGACACTATCTCCCGTTCCGCCCAAGAGCGGGGATGTCATAAGGATGATTTTCTAACCCAATAAAAAAATAAAAAAGGCGTTATCGCAATAGTCTCAAGATTCGTAATTAGTTGCGTCTTCCAAGCAGTACGAAAGTAATATAATCTGTTAAATGGTGCGCCAAGTAAATAAACGGCAAGTTCCTCTTTTCTTCTTAATTATTTTGAGCCGAATTTCCTGCAAAATTTCGAGTAAATTGGATTACTTAGGACCTGGCCACAATACCACAGCGCAGTGTATGTTATTTACTTGTTTATTAAAACTCGAATCAGGAATGAGGATATCCGCAAGAGGACCAAATTTGCCGACATTGCACGAAGAATCGCCAAACTTAAGTGGCAATGGGCAGGGCACATTGCTCGCAGAACGGATGGCCGTTGGGGCCGAAAGGTTCTGGAATGGCGACCATGTACCGGAAGACGTAGCGTTGGAAGGCCTCCTACAAGGTGGACCGATGGCCTGGTAACGGTTGCGGGAGTACGATGGATGCGAGACGCACAGGACCGTTCATTGTGGCGGCACTTGGGGGAGTCCTATGTCCAGCAGTGGACGTCTTTCGGCTGAAATGATGATGATGATTAAAACTTTATTCACTTGTAAAAAAATAATGTTCAAAGGCGAACTTAATGCCTTAGGTTGGTAGAAAATACCAGTTGGACCTCAAGTGGGTGATCGACGTACGAGCCTATACAGCGGTTTTAAAGAACGTCAGTTTTACTCGCGACTCGTTGGTGCTGATCGACTAGCGAGTAAAACAGTCGTATCGTAGTTGAATTGAGGTTAACATGTCTTGTTCGTAGTCTGAAGCTTTGTGTAAAGGATAACCTTTACACCCTAATGTGTATAAACACGTTGCTGGCAGGTAAGCTTATATGAAAACCTGCACAGTTGTGCAACATACACGCGTCGGACCGATCCCGAATCGTCGACGGCGCGTAGTATTCCATGCGTGCCTCAAGGAAATGTCAGCAAAACCGTAGGGGCCCAGCAGGGTCGAAGCCTACTGGGGTCATGAGTTCGCTTCTGAAAAGGAAATCTGGGGTACTGGAACGCAAGGCAAAGAAAGAACATAGGAGTGAGTTTTAGTCACTAAAAGTTTGACACGCCCTCGCGCCCGCACTAGAGCAGAAGTCATTGGATGGTTTACCACCTAAAAAAAGTCCTCTGGCGCTGTCGCTGATAACTGGTGACTTAGCTCGCTGGCCATAATCGACAAGCAAATTTGGACGACGAGCCGAGCAAAAAATTTCGCAAACGTCTAAAAATGTCGCAAATGTCGGTCCTTAAATTGTCAGCAACTGTAGAGATCAAAGCCTATTGGAGCCATAGGTGATGCGAAAGATCCCAAGGGCCCTGGAACTATGGCAAAGAAGAAACAAGAGTGGGTTTTTAGTCAGCAAAAGTCTGACACGCCCTCCTGCTCCGCCCAAGAGCGACGGATGTTATTAGATGATTTCCCCAACTAAAAAGACAAATGGTCCTGAATTCAGCAGCATTTTCTTTAAAACTGTGCCATAACTTGAACAAAAAAAGTGACGAAAAATTTTGCCATTTCAATGGCCATCTTAATCACCTGCAGGCCTAGCCAAGTTACGGCCGTTTCTCGAATCTCTTTCTACGATCGGTAACGCCTCCTATTTTTTTTTTTCTGACCACGTGGCTTAACGTTGAGATGACATCATTCCTATACAATTGAAGTTTTCTACTAGCGTTAACAATTGTAGATTATCAACTTGGCTAAGCCGGCTGACCTTTCTCCCATTTAACTTATTTGGGATGAACCCGATAAGAGAGTGAAAAATCAATTTCCAATAAACTCATTTGTAATTAAACTAATAGAGACTGAATGGAATAAGTTAGATAAAAATATTACTTCTAATATTAAACCATTAATTGAGAACACCTAAAATACGCGAGATCTAATAAAAGAAAATTGTTAACACTTCAATGATGCCAATATTTGATTTAATATTCATATTGATATATTCAATTTTTACTTTGTTCAAATTAGTTTTCGTTTATTTATTTTTTTTAATTTTAGATCAATTTAAAAAATAGACAGTATTTTTACGTGTTTTTTTCTTTATTTATTAATTGATTTTACGTGTCTGCTTAACATTTTTTTATGGTCGCGTATTTTAATATTTTTCTAACAAAAATATCATTTTTATAAGTTTGCATGCGGACAATACTAAATTATAGTAGCTTTAGTTAGTTTTACGTGGTGTCACTTTATTCATCTTTTTGAATTTTTAATTTTTTTTCCGTGCGAAAATCATCCAATTCCAACCCCCGCTCTTGGCCGGAGCGAGAATGCGTGTCAGACTTTTACTGACAAAAAGCCCACTCCTGTTCCTTCGTTGCCTTTCATACCAGTGCCAAGTCTTCCTTTCAGAAGCAGACCTTTGGTACCAGTAGGAAAAATGTAGGGACTTCGATATTTAGGTACCTATGTTATTTTCGACGTAAGTCCGTAATCACTTCATACGGTGCAGGTGTACGCCACTCGGATGGAGCAAGCAGCGCTATGTCTTCGTGGTGGCGATCGGCGGTGGCGACCTCTCGCACCGGGCCCTGGTTCATGCCATGGTCCAGGGTGAAAGGGAGTGAGAGGTGATCGTATCGTCTGCTTCTGCGAAGCAGCCCACGAAGGACATAGCCACACGCATGAGGAAAAAGACATCCTCACGCCCCAGCCACACCGTGACTGTGTCCCCCACTACCAACCACCGAAGGCGCAGGCTTGCAGATAATGAGGAAAGGGTAGCTCACTGTCTGAACCGGAGAAACCTAAGGGTAGGTATCGAATTTCTTATCTTCTTTTTCTTTCTTTTCTTAATCTTTCTTTCTTTTTTTAAATTTTCCTTCTGACTTTATTTACGGGTAATAAAGGTAAGTAGTCATACAGTATGCATTAACTAAGAGCATCTTATAGTACCAGAGATCTTACACCTGCATTACTGTCATGTTGAAAAAGTGAAAATGGACCGCAAACCAGTAATTATACAGCGCTCCGGATGACCTTTCTCACAAAACGCTTTCCTAATTCTGGGTACGCTACTAGTATTTTGCAATTAGGCACGGATTTGGGACATTACGGGGTCGGGGATGGTTCAACTAGGGTTTCCTACCTAAGATTTTCTTGTTTTCGAAGAGAAGCCTTCAAAAGGGTCCCGGTCTTTGAGCATAAGTCCGGGGAGTGTAGGAATTTTATTAATTTAATAGTCATGTGATATCGAAAGGAGATCGCATGAGCTAGGTTTGTTATAGCTAACGAACTGGCATGCAAAATATACTTTTAAGGATTTTGCTGTTCTAGAATAGGTTTCAAATTTGAGTAGAACAAAGAAATGTCTAGTTTTTCAGTTCGGACATAACCATTGTAGCAGAATGAGCTGATATCGAATCCTGAAGAAAAGTATAAGCAAAACATTATAGCCTTTAACCAAGAGTTTTATTCAAGTAGAAGATCCCATACCGCAGCTATACGGTCGCAGAGTGAAACAGTACTTTATGCACATGAAGGAACAGGGGCGGACTTAATGCCTTAGGCATTTTCTAGCAGTCAACCTTTGGGTAATGCGGAAAAAAATTGTAGTAGGTGCAATAAGAGATAAAAACATTAATACCAAATAAATATACAAATGAATCGTAGATACCTTGCGGTTGTAGTTAATTTGCAATGTTTGTAGGTATGTATATGTATTTGTTTAAGTCAAATATTGAAAGTAGATTTTAGGGTGGGCCAACTATGGTTTAAACCTATCTATGTTTTTCTAATTTCTGAAAGGAACCTTCAAAAAGCACCTGGGCTTTGAACATAAGTCCAGGGAGTGTAGGGTTTTTAGTTTTTTTTTTTTATTTTTATTTCTTATTCATTCGTTTAATACTTTTTGGACATAAAGGTACAGACTTAATGTCTTAAGCATTTTCTAGGAGTCAACCCAAAGGTCAACTTCTATTGCAGAAAAAAATAGTGGCAATAAAAGAGAAAATAAAAAATATTTACAAAAAAAAACAACCGACTTCACTAAAAAAAAAACACTAAAAGGATCAAAATAACTTTAATTTCAGAAGTCTATATCTATACATATAATAAAACAGTAAAATTGTTTTGCGATGGTATTAATTGGCGCAAAAACTATTGAACCGATCCAGTTCAAATTTTGCATACATAATCCTTATAGGTCAGGGCAACTTATAGACTATGAATTATCACGTAATTTGCTATGGGGGGTGAGCAATAATCCAAAATGTAGGTATTGAACTACATTTGCCGCGAGTTCGATTCCCAGCTACAGTTAAAAATTTTGTCATTATTTAATCTTTTTTTTTGTAATAACTTTAACTTCTATAATTTATTTCATCACCATAAATAGTACACATTTTGTTTGTAATGGCGCCTCCTTTTAAGCAGATAATGCTTGTGTTAGGAGACGCCGCTCTTTCTAGTTACTTACATTTATGTTTATGTTTATTTATGATAAGCTATAATTATGTGTTGGCATGTGAGATAGAAAAGGTGTGGTATGATGTGGTGTGGTGTGGTATGATGTGGTGTGTTGTGGTATGATGTGGTGTGGTGTGTTGTGGTATGATGTGGTGTGGTGTGGTATGATGTGGTGTGGTGTGGTATGATGTGGTGTGGTGTGGTATGATGTGGTGTGGTGTTATGTGGTGTGGTGTGGTGTGATGTGATGTGATGTGATGTGATGTGATGATCTGTGGTGCAATGTGATGTAATAAGATGTGGATGATGTGAGGGTGACTGACATTAGTTCATGGGTTGAAGGAGTGACTCTGTGACTGTGTATGTAAATGGTTTTATCCAGTCTGTTAGTTTTTTTTTACATTCATGTAGTGCGTTAGGATAAATGAATATTTGTTTATTTACCCTGTTATAAAGTTGAGCAGATCGATGTTGAAATTGCATGGCCGCAAATTTCGTTCTAGTTGTTGGAATTTGTGCAATCAAGTCTTTCCGCCTTTTTGACATTATTTTTGGATCATATGCAAGAGTTTTATGTTTTTTTAGAACAGTGTAAACAATATACAATTTCCGAACTGAAAGTAGATCACTAATTTCGTATAACTTTTCAGTAGAATATCTGATCTTTTTAAAATACATTATTTTTAATAAGGATCGCTGTCCCCTTTCTAGAATGATAAATTTTGTTTTAGCCGCGCCTCCCCATACAGGTATACAGTAAACTATAACAGATTGCGCAATTGATATATAGATTTCATTTAGGAGATTTCTAGAAGATTCGCGTTTATGTTTTATATTTTTTGGAAGTATATGTCTTAGCGATTTAAAAATCCATCCCAGTTTCCTAAGTCTCGCAGTAATATGTTCAAGATGGGAATACCAGGATAATTTTTGATCGATTATGATGCCTAAGTATTTTGTCTGCGAAACTTTCTCAATTATAGGACACTTGCAATTTTCATCTGAGGTTGTATTACATGAGTGTATTTTAATGTTAAGGGGTACATCTTGAGAATGTTTAGAGATGGAAAAACATATATAGTTCGTTTTTGTTGTATTTAGTGACAGTAAATTATCTCTGAGCCAATTGGCAATTTGGTTCATACCTAACTCAGCTTTGACTTTTACATCATACCAGTAGTCTCCGTAAAAAACCACAGCGGTATCATCTGCATACGAAAAAATATTTGCGTTTTTTACATTTAGGTTACAGAGGTCATTTATATACGTAAGAAACAATGTAGGGCCTAAAACACTCCCCTGCGGTACGCCATATAGTACGTCAGCATCATCTCAACTTCTGTTGTACTTTTACCATTTTTTCAAAATAAAATTGTTATTTCTATTCGATATCTTCAAAATATTTTATAAAAACTAATCAATACACATATTTAAATCAAAGCGGGGAGTAAAATCACGTACTACGAGTATAATGTTACAGTATTCCTTTTTGCTGCAAATTTAACTTCTAAAACGAAAATCATCACGCTATCATCGATAAGGAGCCATGCAGTCAAATATGACGTTTATATAAGAACGTCTATTTTAAAACCGAATCATCGAAGTAAAGTTTGTATTTTTTGATTTTTTTTTTTGTTTGTAGGAGGTAATCTCGGAAAGTACTGATCCGATTGCGAAAACCTTTTTGCCGATAGAAAGCTGCTTTATTCCTGAGCAGCATAGGCTATATTTTTATGTATGCGGGCGAAGCCGCGGGCAAAAGCTAGTTGTCAATAATATCACAAGCAGATGTTAATCAATCATCGATATCTGACGTCTGAAGGCTGTCTGTAACTTATTCAAACAATTAATTGGCTTCCAATCAAAACCTATTACGTGCGCATTATACAATATTAAAGGGATATAAACACCAGACTTCGGTATTCAATTCATGTTTCTAATTTAATTACCAAGGCGCGTTCGATGTCGAGGTTCAATTGTGTGTTGTGTATTACCTTCATGCTTGATGAGATGTCTGGGCCTAAAGCGAGTACTAATCGACTGGCCTATTGCTCTAGTGGTGAGTGGCCCTGACTGCTATGCCGTAGGTCGTGAGTTCGATTCCCACCCAGGACAAATGTTTGTGTGATGAGTACGATCATTTATTCTGAGTTTGGGTGTAATTTACCTATAATATGTATGTGTGTAGAATTATATTTAAAGTATGTTGTTTAGTACTCATAACAAAAGCTCTGCTTAGCTAGGGTTGATCTTTCATGTTGGCTGGGTTATTGGTTTTAGGGATGGGGTGCACCACAGCTTGTCGCCAAAGTCTAGGGAACGTGCGCGTTTCAATAGATCTGTTGATGATGTCAGTAATGGCTTGCAAGGTAGTTGGCAATGTGAGTATAGCATAGTATAGCATAATAGCATCTCCAGACTTATTAGTAGGGCTATCTAGGGTCCAATGCTCAGGGCGTTGATGGTATTCCATCAACACCCTGAGCATTTTTTTTGTGACGTAACTACAAATTTACAGCTTTCAGTTTTTTTCCTATATTTGTGCTATGAGACCGTACTTCATGCCAAATTTGAGGATTCTAGGTCAACGGGAAATACCCTATGTATTTTGATTTCCTTGAGAGTATCGAAATACACGTTCTTCGTATCTTTTTTTTTTATTATGTCAGAAATTTGATTTTTTCACAGCTTCAAGGGACCGCATACCTGAGTAAATGTTCTTAATTTCAACTCGATACCTTCGCGCATTCCCAAGTTAAAAGATCTCAACAGACAGACACACGGACAACAAAGTGATCCTATAAGGGTTCCGTATTTCCTTTTTAGGAACGGAACCCTAAAAATAGACCTCTCGTTCTAATTTTAATCAGCTGATGATAACTTTGTCTCGAGACAAACAGAGAAACAAAGAATAATAATAATAATAATATTCCACAACTATCACACAACGTCGTCTAGTCCCAAGCTAAGCAGAGCTTGTGTTATGAGCACTAGACAACTGAGAAACATACTTATATATTTCTAAATATATACATATTATAGATAAATTACACCCAGACACAGAACAAATGATCATCCTGATCACACAAACATTTGTAAAGGAACTTTAACGAGAAAACAAGTATAAATTCCAGAACATACTCCACATGCATACTTTATAATGCATGTGGAGTATGTTCTGAAATGTTCGATCCTCAGCTCGAGACTTAGCCTGATAAAGAAAAAACTCCAATGATAATTTTGTCATTGGAATTTTTCCATAAAGAATTTTTCAGTAGCGGTCCACTACCTAAATAACATCTGTGTCCCATTATCGAAGCCACCTAATGGTAAGCAGGGATGCAATCGTTGACGGTAAATCGCACTAGTTTGTTAAGAGCTTGTTCACTCTAGCCTTGAAGACACCTAAATTATAATCGGACGGGAAGACTGCTGCAGGCAAACTGTTCGAATCCTTTGATTTAAGTGGTATACAGCAGGGAGCAGTCGTGGCCGAGTGGTGACGGCCTTGACTTACGAGTTGTAGGTCGCGATTTCAAACCCAGCCAGGCGCATTACTTTGTGTAATTTATTTCATCACCACTGCTCTCAAAACAGTGAAGGAAAACATCGTGAGGAAACCGGCATGTCCAAGAACCAAAAACTCGAAGACATGTGACATCCACCAACCCGCACTGGGCCCGCGTGGTGGATTACGACTCATTCCCTCTCCTAGAGAGGAAGCCTTCGTCCCGGCAGTGGGAACATTATAAGGCCGACTATGCTATGCTATGTGGTATACACGATGACGAGGCGAAACGCTTAGTCCAGACCGTAGAGTTGTTAAAAACGTAAAGGTGCACTCGCCGTACGTCGGCGTCGCGGTTAGGTAGAATTTTTGCGTACACTCTCCAAAATAAATCCTGTAAAAACACCAAAAGGCTGGCGGGCTTAATTAGTGAAAAGTCTATATGTTACAAAATATTGTAAATGTCAACTATATTTTAAAGTCGTCCTGTTAAATATTCAATATATTTTACGTAGGTAGCACTACGCTTAGTATTTTGTGAAATAAACTAGCTGTCTCGCGCGGATTTACCCACGTTTTTGGTTACAATTTCGCTCCCATGGTTCGTTGCTTGTACTATAAGAATTTCAATTTAAACCAGTAGTTCCTGAGATTAATGCATTAAACAAGCAAACTCTTTAGCTTTATCTTTTTTTTTTAATTGATATAAACCAGTGCTTGACTGCGATCCCACCTGATGGTAAGCGGAGATGCAAACATTGATGGTCAGGCGCACTAGTTTATTAAGAGCCTATTCACTCTAGCCTTGAAGACACCTACATTATAGTTGGACGGGAAGACCGCAGCTGGCAAATTGTTCCAGTCCTTCGATGTACGCGGTATAAACGACGAAGCGAAACGCTTAGTCCGGACCGTTGAAGTTTCAACAACGTAAGGGTGGATACTCGCTGTTCGTCGGGTCGGGTGTTCGGGGATCTATATATATAAAAGGAGAAACTGACTGACATAATATCAACGCACAGCCTAAACTACTAAGACTCGGAGCGTGAAATTTTGCACAAATCTTCCTTTTATGACGTAGACGAGCACTAAGTAAGTATTTTTCAAAATTCACATCCTAAGGGGATGAAACGGGTGTCCAAAGTTTGTATGATGAAAACCTTCTTTCATGCGGGCGAAGCCACTGGCAGAAGTAATATTATATACATATTCGTAAACATAGAAAAAAAAAAGAAAAGAAAGTATGTTTGGGCCAGGTATATGTTTTTCATGAAATGAAAAACCTTATACAAATAATAGGGAAAATATTATATGTCAAAAACAAATCACATCGTCGATCGCCCATCGCTCAGCATAATGCTGGTTTTCAGTCATAGCCAGCGATGACCTTATGCCATTGATAAAACAACTGTATCTAAGTATTTCATTGTTAATTGTAAGTTTTCCAACTACTACCCTGTGTTTCGCCCGATTTAAACCATATTACAATATTACTTATGACTATTTGACCTCAAGTTTCGATAAGTCCGCTCCCTTGGGTCGTAACTTTGTAACATTCCAGTGACCCGTATTTCAAGTTCGAACATCTGTTACTTTGTTATCCCAAAATTCAAATTAAAGGCTTTTTTCTTTTCCAATATAACCACGTTACCCAAAGGGTCTTGAAAATGATAAATGTTTTTTTTTTTTTTATTGATTAAAAGTCTGGCTTTTCCGCCATAATCAGGAAGAGATGTGTGTGTGTGTTGTGTGATGTCTGTGTGTGATGTGTGTGTGTTCGTGATTTTGCAAATAGGTGGGTGTCCCCCATGTTGCAAAGATGGGTGCGGCTTCATGTCGAAGTATAGTTGTGTATTTTGTGTTGTTAATACCTACTAATATTAGTTTTTAAGATAGTTTTTACCAACAAAAACCGGGCAAGTGCGAGTCGGACTCGCGCACTGAGGGTTCCGCACAAACTTAAATAAGTAAACAGTTCAATTCCCGAATTGAGTGTTGAAAATTTTAAGAATCGCAACAAATTTTTCTATTTTTTGATTTATTCTCATATCTGTGCTATAAGACCTTGCTTTATGCCAAATTTCAGGATCCTGGGTCAACGAAAAGTATTCTATGAATTTTAATTCTCTCGATATTGTCGAAATATACGTTTTTTGCGACATAAACGGCCGTATATATTTTTTCTGTTAATTTAGAAATCAGATTTTTTGACAGTTTTAAGAAACCGCAGAATTGAGTATGTGGTTTTAATTTAAACTCGATACCTCTACGCGTTTCCGAGATAAAGGGCCTTGACAGACAGACAGACAGGCAGACAGACAGACTTTGTTATTTACCATTAATCAAAACCCTTTTGTTAAATATGTAACTGGCCTGTTAGCCTAGTGGTTAGTGGCCCTGACTGCTATGCCGGATGTCGTGTGTTCGATTCCCACCCGGGACAAATGTTTGTGTGATAAGCATGAGCAGTTTTTCTGTGTCTGGGTGTAATTTATCTACAATATGTATGTATTTAGAAATATATTAATATGTTTATCAGTACTCATATCACAAGCTCTGCTTAGCTTGGGACTAGACGGCGTTGTGTGAAAGTTGAGGAATATAATTATTATATAATCTTGTTCTCAAAAAAACTACCCACATGTACACCCACATGTACTATTATTATTTTAGGTCGTTATTTCATAATTATACATATACTTTTATATTAGCTTCGGATATCACCAAATAACTTTTCACGCTCCGGGAAGATCGAGAGTTTGACCTGTGTTCTTTCAGTTGCCCTTTGCGTTCCAGGGTCGTGGTAACTCTATCATATTTTTTAAACTAGTACTATAAATAAATATAAAAATTAAAACTCATTCACTCGTTCTTGGAAAGAAATTTCAAATTAATCGCAAGTCAATTGAAGAGATTGCCAGTTGAATATTCATTGCACCCATCACAATATATCACGCATCTGACAATTTGTCAAAATAATTTTGCAATAAAAATATTGGAAAAATCGGACTGGCGCAAAAAGGGTTAGAATAAACTTTCCGTACCGTCCGTAGCAATAAACTGCAAAAAAGCATGTTTGTTATAATATGGGTATTTATATTATATGGCTTAAATATTTATTTTATTCAATTTTTTAGTATTTGATGTTATACCGGCAACAGAAATACATCATCTGTGATTTCAACTGTCTAACAGACTATCACGGTTTATGAGATACAGCCTGGTGACGGACGGACAGTGTAGTCTTAGTAATAGGGTCCTATTTTACCCTTTGGGTACGGAACCCTAAAAGCTGGACCTCTTTCAAATTATAATCATTCCTGAAAATATTATTTTCAATAACTTAGTATTCTCCTTCATGTCCAAAGGGTTGAACGGATTTGGTAATCATTTGGTACACGCGTAAACCACTTGTTATCCTAGCAGTACATTCCTTTGGTACACGCGTAGACCACTTGAAATCATGGCAGTACATTCCTTTGGTACACGCGTAGAGCTCTTGTTATCCTGGCAGTACATTCCATTGGTACACGCGTTGAGCTCTTGTTATCCTGGCAGTACATTCTATTGGTACACGCGTAGAGCTCTTGTTATCCTGGCAGTACATTCCATTGGTACACGCATAAAGCTCTTGTTATCCTGGCAGTACATTCCTTTGGTACACGCGTAGAGCTCTTGTTATCCTGGCAGTACATTCCTTTGGTACACGCGTAGACCACTTGAAATCATGGCAGTACATTCCTTTGGTACACGCGTAGAGCTCTTGTTATCCTGGCAGTACATTCTATTGGTACACGCGTTGAGCTCTTGTTATCTTGGCAGTACATTCTATTGGTACACGCGTAGAGCTCTTGTTATCCTGGCAGTACATTCTATTGGTACACGCGTTGAGCTCTTGTTATCTTGGCAGTACATTCTATTGGTACACGCGTAGAGCTCTTGTTATCCTGGCAGTACATTCCATTGGTACACGCATAAAGCTCTTGTTATCCTGGCAGTACATTCCTTTGGTACACGCGTAGAACACTTGAAATCATGGCAGTACATTCCTTTGGTACACGCGTAGAGCTCTTGTTATCCTGGCAGTACATTCCTTTGGTACACGCGTAGAGCTCTTGTTATCCTGGCAGTACATTCCATTGGTACACGCATAAAACTCTTGTTATCCTGGCAGTACATTCCTTTGGTACACGCGTAGAGCTCTTGTTATCCTGGCGGTACATTCCTTTGGTACACGCGTAGAGCTCTTGTTATCCTGGCAGTACATTCCTTTGGTACACGCGTAGAGCTCTTGTTATTCTGGCAGTACATTCCTTTGGTACACGCGTAGACCACTTCTTATCCTGGCAGTACATTCCTTTGGTACACGCGTAGACCACTTCTTATCCTGGCAGTACATTCCTTTGGTACACGTGTAGACCACTTGTTATCCTAGCAGTACATTCCTTGATACACGCGTAGAGCTCTGGTTATCCTGGCAGTACATTCCTTTGGGATAATTTTCTACGTATACGTAAGCGAAGCCGCTAGCGGAAGTAATTGTAATAAAATCAAAGCACTGAGATCGCTTTCGCTTTTTTTTATTACTCAAATAAAACTTTTTAGGCAATCAGGAAAAAAATGTTTAGCTGTGTCAAAATAAATTGTGATCATATTTCCTGTCGAAAGCGGAAAAACCTTATCTTCTTACTCCAAAGTATACTTTATGGAGAGCTCTTTGAAACGCTTCGTTTTTTATTTTATTAAGTCCTAAATTATCCGTAAATTCTCTCCTTTACAGTTTTAAGAGATCTTATTTAAGATATTTGAAGAAACATTTCAAGTTTTTGGAAAGAGAAATGTTCATGATTGGTTTAAAAATAGGAAGCTTAAAGCCGGTTATTGACCAAGAAATAGGTTTTTGTTTAAGGAGGAAATTTATCCAATTACTTCTTTTGATCTAGGGTGGAGGGTGGGTAAGGTAGGTTGTTAGAGGGCGTGTTAGATTTTAACTTACTAAAACTAAACCTGTGTCCTTCAGTTGCCATTTGCGGTCAGAGACCACAAGTTTCCTTTTCTGGAAATCCGCGTAGCCCTAGCGGGCATCAGCTCTGCTTGAGTTCTTTCCTAATTATATAAGTTTTGTTTTCGAGGGAATCATCAAATAACTTTTCACGCTCTAAATGAAGCAAGATGCCCTTGGTTTTCCAGATAGATTTTCGAACAATCCCGCAGACCGTAATTTTATAAGTCTTCTGTTCACAACTCAGCCCCAGCTCTTTCAAAAATATTAAATCTATTTTCCGTAAAAAAAAAAAGGTTTTTTACTTCAATTTTTATGTGTTCAAATGTGAAAACAATCTTAAAAAATAATAAGCTCGTGACTAAACTAATAAGCAACGTTTACTGAGATCGATAGGTGGATGGGTGACCATGTTAATATATCGAGACTCCTACGTGTCATGGAAAGTACGCTAAACCGTTGGCCGCAGCTCACATTTAAATATTTTTGACAGTTGTCAAAGTCAAAAACCATACAATCTGACACCAAACTTGCTAATCTTATAAGGTATCATGTAGGATACCCAGTTACTGGGTTGTGGGGACTAAATTGCTCCCCGTGAAGTAGTGGTACTCAGTTCAATTCATTTGGAATGGAAGCCGACCTCAATATAGTTAGAAAAAGGCTATGCAAATTGATTTTAAAAAAGAGAATAAAGAGAACTTTAGTTCGCAAACTACACTATGAAATATTACAAACAAGCCAACTTAACTGTAATTAAGTTGAGCCATGAGCTAAACAAAACTAAAATAAAAAAATCAAATCTAAATTGTTCAGAGTAGCCTTTGTAAGCTAGAATATTTATATGGCACTTTATAAAACGGTTGTGTTTGTTGGATTCAAAATTACTTTTCATTTGATAAAAAAAGTAAGTATAAAAAATTCAACATGTTTGGTAAAGTTATTGCATTTCACGAGCACGAATTTGAACCTTTTTCAGATGTCAATAAGAGTCTAGTTATGTACGATACTGGCAATGCAATCAAAAAATTTGAATCAAACGTTGAAATAAAATTTGTGTTGCAATAAATATCAACCGTATTTTTCGGCACACGGATTCGGTATATTGTTATGGATTCGCGAGTTACTCACAAAAGGAACGCAACAAAAAAGACAAAATATATTCCGAAGGGAAATTTAAATAATACAACATTCTCGGCCCTTTACTTTTTTTTCTTCTGCCCGCCTTTACGCGGAGTCGGCTTTCTCAATCACGCGATATCCTTCACTTTACTTGCTATAAGTAAATGATCTTCCAGAGGCTACTATGCACATATACCTAGAAGATAACGACATCCTCAGTGACCGGCAATACGTTTTTCGCCGAAATCGGTCTATTGGAGCCCTTCTAGAGTATGGCATTCACATTTGGAGCGAGGCCATCGAGCATGGTGCGCTTGTCGTCTCCCTTGATATCTCGAAGGCTTTGGCACATAGGCACGAAAACCTTATTACTAAGCATTCTTCCTTCGGTCTACAGCAAAGGAATGGAATTCCCTGCCGGAGTCTGTGTTTCGTGTTAGCTATAAGCTAGGGTTCTTTAAGTCAAGAGTGAATAGGTTACTTCTAGGTAAGCGTGCTCCATCGTCAGCCACTTTATCATTTACCATCAGTGGTCAATGCGAGCCTATCCATAATAATAATAATAATAATGATAGTCGATGTCACCATCCCACATGACGAGAATCTCGTGAAAGCTGAGAAAGAGAAACAAATCAAATATCTCGACTTAGCACACGAGGTTGTCGACATGTGGGATGTGGACTCGGCTGTCATTGTTCCGATTGTCGTGACCGCCAATGGCCTTATAGCCAAAAGCTTCGACGACCATCTGTCGAAGCTGTCGTTGCGCGGCTGGATCAAGGGCCTGATACAGAAGGCAGTACTCCTAGATACGGCTCGCATTGTGAGGAGGTTCCTGTCTCTGGAGCCCTAACCACCGGTAACTTGGACCCTGCTCCCGTTACCAGAGGACTACTATTTTTTATATTTTTAAATGTTTTTTGTAAATTATTTTTTTAAGAAATATTTAAAAATGTAAATTATATGTAAATAAGAAGAATAAAGAGAATAATAATAAAAAAATATCCCTTCTGCAGATGATACTACAGTAACAGTTATTAAATACCAAGATAAAAACGATTAAAAAAACTAGTTACCGAAAAGACGTTATCAGATATAAAAGTTTCTTTTATGGGCATGCAATTCGACATACAACCGCTCTTACGCGATTATGAAATTATTATAAATTTTCTTTAGATATTTTGGAAACACAGTATGTCGTAGATATTATCTAGGCTTCTATTGAAATCAATTTATAAATTTGTGTAAAACTAATCCAGTAACCTCTGAAAATCTGCTATTTTGCATGAACCCAAGACACATTTCATAATTTACTCAAAAATTAAAAAGTATAATAATGCAAATTTAATCAAGATTCTAAATGACGACAATTTTTTTTAAAAACTTTTAAAGGTTTAAAAAAAGCCACGTATTTCCTGGAACAAGTTTTGTAAAAAAATCGAGTAAATTGCGGAATCACCGAACGCTAACAGAGTTTTCTAGCGTTGCAAATTTAATCAAGAAAAACACGTAGGTATTTCCTGGAACAAGTTTTGTGAAATATTCAAGTAAATCTATTTCGAGATTTACCGAATGCTAACAATTTTCAGGTGTTATTTCTCTTTTTTCGCATCGCCTCTTCGTCAAACAGCGTGTTGAATTGCTTTAGATGAAGTAACAAGCTTTTAAACCATGCTCGATGTTGACGATAGGCGAGTGAAAAAGGGCCTCTTATAGAATAATTTTATACTGCTTTCGGATACGTATACGAAATTATTTATTAACCGAAACTATCCGCTAGTTTCGGTTACGGATATAAAAATTTGAAATAGTAAAATTAAAATACAATTTATTATCTATTGTACTAATTTCTAGTCTAGATTATCATTTGTTGTGCAGGCTAAAACAAACAAAAACCTGTCGTAACTTGTCATTTAGACTCCGCCTTTATCCAAAACTATTTCGATTTTTAGGTAAACGATTCGTTTATTATTACAGATATTTTTTTTTATTTCAGACTAGCTATTGCTAGTTATCGCTCTGGCCGAGTACATAAAATATGGCCTACATCACTCAGGAATAAAGCAGCTTTCAATCAACGAAAAAATTTTAGCAATCGGACCAGTATTTGCAGAGATTACCTCCTACAAACAAACAAAAAATAAACTTTACCTCTTTATAATATTAGTGTAGATATCCGATAGTTTCGTTTACAGTTACGGAGCTCATAACATCCCAGATTATAACTCGTAAAAGCTCATCTCATGAAATTTAACGTGCCATATTTACCAAAACTTTGTCTAAAACTAACTAACCTTTGTTCGATATTAACTGTTCTATAACAGTTAATTTATCGTGTATAATATCTATACATTTCTTGGTGTTTGAAATTATGCTTAGTTACAAACGAAATAAAGAACAATTTACTATGATATTCGCAATATTGCACCTTCGAAACAGAAAATACGAAGTTCGATGTTGCGTAGTAGTTTGGCTACAGTGCTACGCCGTAGCCTTTAGCTTTCAACGACGGCTGCTACGAAAATCGCAGCAATTGCGTAGCTTATAAAATCTTTAGCGTCCATTTATTTGTCATTCTACTGCCACCTTAAAATGTGTCATTAACTTATCTAGAAGATATTTTTTACAAATTTCATTACTTCTATTACTTAATATCTTGTTGAATTTTTCGTGTTTTGCATCGAAATTGTCAAATAATTAAAAAAAAACGACCAATTTACTGAAATTGTCGAGTGTAATGGATCCTTATTGACGAAAATGACATGAAATGTAGATATGGCGCCGTCGTAAAGTAAAAGATACCAATATATTAAATGTAGCAATAAAATGCTCACTTTAACATAAAAGTGTTATAAAGATCATGCTGGTTTAATATAAAACTTATGTTTTCGCATTTATTATATGATATTACGCATAATAAGTACTGTAGATAAATAGGACCTCTTTAAACGTGTCTAAGACAAATTTATAATGATTTCAACCTGTTGCCCTTGAATTTAAAGCGAAAACACTCAATATGGAATAAAGTAATATTAGGAAAAAAACTTTTTACAAATAAATAAAAAATACCGACTTCACATAAACACACACTAAAACAATCAAAATAAGTTTAATTTCGAAAATCGGTTTTTCTCGGTGTTGTTTTCTATTTAACACCGAAATGTTTTTTTTTTTTTTTTGTTTTTTATTTTACACTTTTAGTTGCGATACACTTGTAAACAGAGTGACTATTTCTCATAACAATTCCAATTAACCCAAACGTTGCTAGGATACATTGTTTTATTATGAAGTTCCCGTGTCTACCTTCCACATTCCAGCTCTATCATCGGATCAGTTTATACGAAGGTACTATACCTTACAGACAAAGTGCATCTCATGACATATATTGATTAATTACGGAGTTCCGGTGCTCCATCATCATCATCAGGTCACTTCGATGATACCATTTTCAACATAACTATTCAGAACCATTAGTCGCATAACTATCTTTATTGTGATATCTATATGAGTATGAAGTTCCATTGGCCATTACTGGTCTTCTTCATCAGTTCCACTTCATCAAACGTTACTTTTTGTCTGTAAATGGTTAAGTTCTTGATGAAAATACCAAATTCACTATATAATTGCCTATAATATTAGAGGAGTTCACACGCGTTCACACGCGTGAGGAAACAGCCCTCACGCCCCAGCTACCGGGATCCTGATCCCGATTTCCAGCCATCGCAAGTGTGGGCTTCCAGTAACTGTCCGGACCGAATCCGAGTCGTCGATGGCGCGTAGTGATTTACGCGCGCTACTAGGAGATATCAGCAAAACCGTAGGGGCCCAGCAGGGTCGAAGCCTACTGGGGCCATGGGTTCGTTTCTGAAAAGAAAACCTGGAGTCCTGAAACACAAGGTAAAGAAGAAATATAGAAGTGGGTTTTAGTCAGTAAAAGTCTGATACCTCCCATTCTGACCGAGACCGAGACCGGGAGAAGTCATTGAATGATTTGCCACCTAAAAAAAAACCCTACCCTACTATATTGGCGCGCCAAAACTTTGACAATCGAACATAAAGTATGAATATCCGATTCTTCCAAACGTTAAGTTTTTACTTATGAGTATACCAGCTTCATTTTTATAATTTTCAAAGAAATAAACCAACGCTTTACTAAAAATTTAATCGATCAGGATAAATATTGTATACAAAACCAAATATTATTTTCTCAAATTTAAAGGCAAATCTGAATGGGAACATTCCATCGAATTTGGATTCTAAATCGGTAAGATCAATTTCATAATTAGGTTTGGCTCCTATTTTTGCCATACACTGTTCGTGATATGAATTCCCACACTCCTTATTTAATGGCGACTTTAGTCTCTTTGTTTCGATTTATAATTACGTTCAATTTATTTGATGGCAGAACAATGTTTGCCGTATCAGTTTAATAATAATCAAATAATCAACATCACCATCAGACTATAGCTCATGCAGATAAAATATTTATTTCTGTTTGTAAATTTCAATTCACACCTAAAAACAAACAAAATTATTAACTCTTTTGCCATCATTTCCTATACCTGATAAACATCAGTCTATGCTCAAATTGTTCATAGTAAATTAGTAACTCATCCTCATATGTTAGGCAAATTACATTTGGAATTGAAATTAGTTAATACTATGCAAATACTTACAATACGATCAAATCAAATCATGATTTAACCGGCCTACAGTGTTAATAAAGCCAGCAGCTGTGTTTGCGGGAAATTGAATTGATTTATGTTTTAATGTCATTTACAATATTACCACAAATGTAATAGCTAAATATGTTTACTTTCATATAGATATATAAAAACATATTCATTTCTAATCAAATCATGTCATCTTTGATTTGATTGAAATGGTATTTGCGTGTTTTATTGTCAGCTTAAGGAGTTATTTGAAAGAAAAAAAAAAAAAAGGGCGCAAAACCGAAGAGGATTAAAATTAAAATTATGGTGTATAGATTAGAATATAATGGAATAGAATAGAATATAATAGAATAGCATGTAATGGAATAGAATAGAATAGGATGGAATAGGATGGAATAGGATGAAATAGAATGAAATAGAATGGAATAGAATGGAATGGAATGGAATAGAATGGAATAGAATAAATTGCAAGCAGATAGTCACTTGAAAAAGCTAAGATTCTCTTTCAAACTGATATCGACGATCTAATTAAACTGATATCTATTTATATTTGTCTTTTGACTAACAGTAATGTCCTAAAATTGGTTTCTGAGTTATAATACGTTTTCCTGTTAAATTTACCTACATCATTCGATACGAAATTTAAAACACAATCAATTTACTCAGTATAAAATATAGTGAACATAATAATTACCCACTGAAACAAGAGGAAGGAAATTAAATTTGCTATCGCTGAATCGAAAATTTATGGTAACAATACCGGTCATTGTCCTTTCACTGGAAAAGATAATTGCCGATTTTGCCACATTTACGGTTTAGATTTCTATGATGAGATAAACATATATCTATATACAGGAACAAATGAAGATATCTGCCGATATCTAACGAAGAAGCAAGGTTACCGAAATAGCTCGAAGAATCGCCAAACTTAAGTGTTAGTGGGCAGGGCACATTGTTCTCAGCACAGGTAGTCGAAGGAAAGAAAAATTCTGGAGAGGTGACCACATACTGGAAAACCGATGACTTGGTGAAGCGGGAATCAGATGGATGTGATATGCATAAGGCCGGTCGTTACGACGTCACTTCAGGGAAGCCTATATGCAACAGTGGACGTCTTTTGGCTGAAGATGATATCAAATGATGAGGAACCAAGCTTCAAACCATGTTGTCTAGACGATAACCTCAAGTATCCGTTCGGAATCAAGTCCTCACCGGACAAATGGGGTTTTGAGAGGAACCCGCTTTGGACAGAAAATTTCCAAATCGCATATATATAAGCATTATTCGTATCGCCCGAAGGATACGGTGGAGCATATGATGAAAGTTTGCCCTGCTTGGGTGGAGCACCACCGTGTCTTTATGGAGGCAATCAGCGGTGGCAACCTCTCGCCGTTGAACCTGGTTTAAGACATGATCTTGAGTACCTCTCTCCTCTCACTTCAAGTCACCTTTTTCTGCGGAATAGTAATGCAAGCGAGAGGACATTACATCCCAGGCGTTGATGCAGGAACCACTCCAGAAGCCACAGGGCGATTCCCGGCCATAGTAAACACGGGCTTATGGACGGCAAGCAAAGGGTAGCTCGCCGTCCAGCCATTTAGTAAGGACCAAGCCTGAGTTGTGTTGGATGAGCCACAGTGTCATAAGACGAAAGTCTATGACCAGTGTGTGTTGCCAGTGATGACATATGGTTCCGAAACGTGGTCGTTCATAATGGGCCTCATCAGAAGGCTTAAAGTCACCCAAAGGGCAATGGAAAGGGCTATGCTCGGAGTTTCCTTGCGTGATCGAATCAGAAATGAAGATATCTGCAGGAGAACCAAGGTTGCCGACATAGCACGAAGAATCGCCAAACTTAAATGGCAATGGGCAGGGCATATTGCTCGCAGAACAGATGGCCGTTGGGGCCGAAAGGTTCTGGTGTGGCAACCACGTAACGGAAGACGCAGTGTTGGAAGGTGGACCGATGATCTGGTGAAGATTGCGGGAATCCGATGGATGCGAGACGCATAGGACCGTTCATTGTAGCGACATTTGGGGTGACCTATGTCCAGCAGTGGACGTTTATCGGCTGAAATGATAATGATGATGAAGCCTGAGTTGACGGCTTATTGTGTTCCATGCGCAGCTCAGCAAAATTGAAAGGTCTCAGTAGGGTCTGCTAGGAATACAGGATTGAGTCACTGCGACCCTAAGTACAAATGACGACTGAAAGAACATGGGTGGGGTTTAGTCACTAAACTCTCTTGCTCCACCAAGGGCGCGAAGAGTTAATCGATGATTTTTATATAATAAAAAATAAGTGAAATAAAGACCACAAGGTTTTAAAACGAAAGCAATAAACATTAATTAAGCATCACCACTACTCAAACAAGTGCTGTATACAAAAGTTTTATTTTTTAAATAATAAATTCTAACTTTGAGAGAATACACCATTATTAATTGTATCTAAAAATATTAGTTTTCTTCTATCAAGACAAAACAGTCAATGATCCCTTTTTACTAAAGCATTTGTTTTAAATGTATTTATTTTTTGGTGATAAGTACCAAAAAATAAATACGTTTTAAACAAATGTTTGTGAATTTTGATACTCAGTTTATATAACTAGCTTCTGCTAGCGGCTTTGCCCACGTAAAAGTAAGTTTCTCCATATTTGTATAGAGAAACTTTCGGTCCCCTGTTCACCTCTTAGGTTCTTTTTTTTATTGTTAATAGGTTCGCGCTTGACCGCTATCTCACCTGACGGAAAGCGACGATGCGGTCGACGATGGAGCGCGCTTACCTAGAAGTAACCTATTCACTCTTGACTCGCGGGTTGTAGCCATCAGGAAACACAGATTCCGGCAAGGAATTCCACTCCTTAGCTGTACGCACAATGAATGTGTTTCCAAAACGTTTTGTGCGTATAGGTGGGATATCAACCATGTAACGGTGGCACATCGCCATACGCCTGGTGGTCTGATGATGGAACGGGCTAGGCGGAATTAGGTCATGCAATTCCGACGCACACTCTCCGAAATGCAACCAGTGGAAAACCGACAAGGTAACAACTTGACGTCGATGCTCAAGACTTTGCAGCCTCGACTCGACGAGTGCATCATTGGTAATGATGTTTTTAATATCATGCGGAATTCATCAAGCATGCGGGTTTGCACCGCATGCAGAAAATTTCAAAATGCAAAAAAAAGTGTCCCGCATGCGTATTCCACGCTATAAAATGAATACTTGTATGAAATGGACATTTTGCGGGGGTTACGCGTGCGGAGCAAAACCCCATGCGTGATGAAATCCGCATGATATTAAAAACACCCTTAGTGGTAGAATCAAAATATCCTTTCTTATTCTATGTATATGTCACGGTAAAATTCTAAATACCGTTACAGTATAATCTATTTTGCGAAATTATAAGCTGTCGAAAGATTGTGAACCGTAACTTACTACTCACAATTTAACGCATAATTTTTTCATAGATTATAATGTATCGAAGTAAAACTGGTAAATTGTGCAATGGTATAGAAAAAAGATAAATGGCATAGAAAAAAACTTACGCGCTAATTGTGCCCTGCGCCGCCATATTTGATTGTTAATTCATTTGCTGTCGAATATAAACAAACAGTGTTTTAGTGATTTTAAATTGATTTCCTGTTTAATTAGTTTTGTTATATTGTTGTGAAAGTAAAATTAATCAGTGATTAACCAAAGTAGAATAGTTTGAATGATAAATAAGTTAGTGTTAGTCACCGAATACAGCCGGCACAGAACGGCCTACTGTGAGACCGACCAATCAGGGACAGCTTTCGGACAGATGACAATTTAATGCGCGATAGATTGTAATTTAACAGTTTAATTTCGATAGATTATAATCTATTTCATTAAACATAAGCGAGCGTTCGCTATCTCATTGTCTTTCTAATGTGTCTCTAATTACGGTATTCGAAAGGTTAAATTGTAAGCAGTATGTTACGTTTTATCCTTCGACAGTTTATAATCTCGCGAGATAGATTATAATCTAACGGTATATACAATTTTATGGTGACATATACATCATAAAAGGAAACTCGGTGCAAAATTTCAGTTTTATAGGTCCAAGAGTTTGGGCTGGACGTTGATGAGAGAGCAATTTACATATACAAACAAAAGTAAATACCCACGTTCTAAATGAAGGTTTGTTAAATCTGACACCTAGTTTATTATTAATGACTTCACTTTTCATTCAAACTAATCTGTTTCGTGTTTATAAATCGCAAAAGTAACTCTAAACTCTAAATGAAATAGTTAGAACAACATTCAGAGGTAGAACTTTATGATTATAAATCACTTTCCAAGTGCACACCCAACAAATTATATTAATGAGTTTTCCACCACCACTAATGAGATTTTTTTTTTCGGTCAGACTTTTACTGACTAAGGGCAGAAACTGCGTAAAGCGGGAACCGGACCCCGCGCCAGTTTTGCTACATAATTATATATTTAGTTCTCCATCGACACGACTACATGCACACCGTTAAAATTGAACTAGCGACACTGTGTAGGCAATTAACACTTGTGTATCTTCAAGTGCCCTTTGCATTTCAGGGTTTTATTCGAACTTTCCTGGAACTACCAACGAGACTTAGGTCATCAAAAAGTCTATTACAATCAATTTCTTTTTCCATCCGTGACCGAAAGCACGTAAAGCCGTTGCTTTATAAATATCCCACTACCCTCAAATCCGGATCTAAACAGTCAATCAATTACCGTTCACTTCACTATAATGGCTGGATTAGAGTCTTGTTGCGACCACTGAACAGATTTTTAATCTGATATTAAATCGATCAGTCGACTGTACAAAGGGTTTCTATTCTTTGTTGCTAAAGAATTGGTCTGTAAAGAATAAAATTTTCGATTAGGAAAAAAGGAAGTTATTACAATGAAATGCATGATATTTTACAGATGATCACACTTTTATTATAAAAGTGAAAGTTACTATGTCCCACACTTTATCATAAAAAGACCTAAGTCAAAAAAGGATTTTTGAAAATTGAACCATAAATTATATAGAATAAGATTCAATTTTCAACTATCAGTTTTTGACTTAGATCTCTTTATGATCAACCGTGCGATGTGTATGTTAGTTATTCCTTTACGATGAAACGACTGGATGGAATTTTAAAAATAAACAGTAATATGTAGAATCAAATATACAAAGATGATGATGATGATGATAGTGTAGAGTTCCGAATATATACATGTAGATGGATGGCGGGAAGAAAAGATGGATGGATTGTGTGAGGAGTGATATGAAAGAAAAGGAAGTTAGTGATAGTATGACGGGTGACAGGACAGAATGTCAGAATTGTTGTAACAGTGGATTGCGGCACATTCCTTCTCCTAGTGAGGAGGCCTGAGTCCCAGCAGTGGGAAAAAAGAAAAGAAGTCAATGGTCAGAACAAAAGAATCAGAAGCGTTGGCGGCTAAAGGTAATCGACGGAAGAGATTCGAAACGAAACGGTCGTAACTTGGCTAGGCCTGCTGGAATCAACAATTGATTTATCCTAGGTATCTAACTAATCAGTTTTCACTACAATTTATCATTTATTTATTTATTAACACATACAATTGTTTTAACAGGTATACTCAAGATAACAAATGTAGTCACAAAATAGCCGCACTTAGAGACGCCTCCCACAGACTGATCAAATATCCATTAGTGTAGTAGGCAACATACATATGTACATAGCTGACCGTCGACTATGAGACTGATCTCAAGCAGCGCCCTGGAGAACCGGCACAAGTTACACAGAAGACAACACTCTTAGTGTCACCCTCTCAAACCTATGAACCGATATGGAGTAATCCTATTCGGATTTCACATAAATCTCACTCAAAAGACTTTAGAAAAACACGCATCGCAGTTGGCTATGATTTTCATTCGAACCGCTATGAAAATCATCGCAGTCGGTATATTTGCCACATATTTTTTTCTGTTGCCGGAGGGGAATTTTTTCACCTGTATTTTTTTCGATAAATTGAAAGCGACTGCAAGTGACTGGACTAAAATAGACGGAAAAAAAACTTCCAAAATTCGTCTATAACAAAGCGAGCTGCTTTAGTGCAGTTGCAATATGTAGGTTATGGTTTAGAGACACTCTCAATTAAAAAAATTGCAATTTTTTTTCATTTCACTACCTTGAAAATTGGCTCTTATATCACTATGATTAGGTTCAACTATATCAATCATCTTAATCTTAATCTTCTTAATTCTTTATTGTACACAAAAACATACATAGTACACGGAGATAATACAGTTTATGTACAAAGGCGAGCTTAACTCAACAATGAATGAATGATGAATGATCAATCTCGTATTTTTATCATTAATCACAACGAGGTTTTTATTTTTTCTGATGTCGTCATAGATAACAATAAACAACTCTTCAATTCTCTATAATATGTGGCGATGTTTTTAGGGTTCCGTACCTCAAAAGGATAAACGGAATCCTTATAGGATCACTTTGTTGTCCGTGTGTCTGTCAAGAACCTTTATCTCGGGAATACGGAGAGGTACAGAGTTGAAGTTAAGACCATATACTAAGGCCAAAAGACTAAATACTAAAATTAAGGCAACGTATAGCATATAGCATAGCATAATCAGCTTTTCAATGTTCCCCCTGCTGGGACTCAGGCCTCCTCTCTGGGAGAGGGAATGGGCCGTTATTCACCACGCGGGCATACAAGGGTCCGAACCGGGATAACAGGGATAACCTGGATAACCAAGATAACCGGGAAAACCAAGATCAGGTTTTAGATCAATCAGGTTTACCGGAATAACCAGGATAGTCGTGATCACTTGGATAACCGAGGTAACCAGGATAACCGGGAAAACCAGGAAAACCAGGATAACCGGGATAGCCGGGATAACCGGAATAACCAGGATAACCAGGATAACTGGGATAACCGGGATAACCGGGATAACCGGGATAACCGGAATAACCAGGATAACCGGGATAATCGGGATAACCAGGATCGCCAGGTTAACCAGGATAACCAAGCTAACCAGGCTATCCAGGCTAACCAGGATAACCAGGCTAACCAGGATAACCAGCATAATCAGGTTAACCGGGATAACCAGCATAACCAGGTTAACCGGTATAACCGGGATAACAGGGATAACCAGGATAACAGAAATAACAGGGATAACCGGGAAAACAAGGTTTTTGATTCTAGGACATGCTGGTTTCCTCACGATGTTTTCCTTCACCGTTTTGAGAGCAGTAGTGATGATATAAATTACACAAAGTAATGCGCCTGGCTGGGTTTGAACCCGCGACCTACAACTCGTAAGCCGTTACTACTCGGCCAACACTGCTCTCACACCGGCACTGTATGCTGTGACTTTATTCGGTAACTCTGGATTTTTTGTTTTCCAAAATTAATTACAACGAGACCACGTTTTATTGTTTCAGATTGAAGTGGTTTTTTAAAATATTTCGACAAAAAGTCCTGTCTTTTTAATAAGACTCTGGTAAGGCGCTTAAAAGCATGACGAGCAAATCTCATTATTTATGTAATTTTACGTCAAGCCCCACAATACCGCCAGAAAATAAATGGGGTTGGCTTTACACGTTATTAAGCCGAAATAAGAAGCATGCAACGCTTGTCTTAGATATAAGAATACTAGCTGCTTCATGCGGCTGCGCTCGGGTGAAATTTGTCCCAACGGAACATCTCTTGGGATAAAAAATATTTTATACGCTATTCTAAAACATGGTCTCCATGTGCCAAACAGCAAGTGCGAGTCGGACTCGCGCACTGAGGGTTCCGTACAAACTTACCTATGAAAACAGTTCGATTACCGAATTGAGTTACGAAGATTTTTCCGAATCGCTTTAAAAAGTTTTTTTTTTTTGTTACGTAACAACAAATTTATAGTTTTCAGATTTTTTCCTATACTTGTGCTATGAGACCTTGTTTCATGCCAAATTTCAGGATTCTAGGTCAATGGAAAGTGAATGAATTTTGATTTGACATAAACGGCCCTATATTTTTTATTCGTTAACTTGGAAGTTTGGTTCTTTTACAGCTTCAAGGGACCGCAGACCCGAGTATATGATTTTAATCTAAACTCGATACCTCCACACGTTCCCGAGATAAAGAGTCTTGACAGACAGATGGACAGGACATATTACAATGGGTATAAGTAGACCAAAAGCATGTTAAATAGATATAACATTTAACATTCTGTAACATTTTTGATAGCTACCCTGTAATACAGTCGAAAAGTGGTGATAAAAACCAGCCCTTATAAAAAAAGCAATAACACTGTAAATATTTGTCACTATCAGGAAAGAAAACACAATTCTTTGCTAAATGGACACTTGTCAGGGAAAACAGGTATAAGATATATATTTGTGTGAAAAATGGACGCTTCGTAGCAAAAATATGTAAAAGGAAGAAAACACACGTTAGTATCCTATTGTTTGCGTTGCAACTTGCGAACAATTTAGGGATATATTTCGGTCTCTAGGAAATTACTTTTTTTTTTCCAAAAAGAAACAAAGCTCTTCTCTACGTTTCACACAAATGAAGGAGTCATTTGATAATTTCACCTTTAAAAAAAACAGCTATTGGCCCTAGCTGTAATTGGAATGGACAACCTGAAGTACGGGGGGGGTCTACCCTTACGTTTTTGACACTTCAACGGTCCGGACTAAGCGTTTCGCTTCGTCGTTTATAACGCGGACGTTGAAGGACTGGAACTATTTGCCTGCTGCGGTCTTCCCATCCAACTTTAATTTTTTGGTGTTTTCAAGGCCATAGTGAATAGGCTCTTAATAAACTAATGTGCCTCACTATTAATGATTGCATCACTGCTTACCATAAGGTGGGATCGCAGTCAAGCACTGGTTTAAATTAATAAAAAAATTACAGCCATAGCCCAGACAATCGCCAAATTGAAGAGGCAGTGGTTAAGGCACATTGCTCGCAGAACAGACAGTCGATAGGGTCAAAAGGTTTTGGAATAGCAACCGCGTACTCGTACCTACTGGAAGACGCAGCGTTGAAAGGCCTCGCATAAGGTGGACCGATGACCTGGTGAGGGTCGCGGGAATCCAATGGATGTGAGTCACACAAGGCCGGTCGTTTGTACGACACTTAGAAGACGCCTATGCCCAACAGTGAACGTCTATCGGCTGAAATGATGATGATGGTGGAGAGTTATTTAGGCGAAATTGAAATTGTTTTTTTTTTTATTCTTTATAGGTTCGCGCTTGACCGCTATCTCACTGATGGAAAGCGACGATGCGGTCGACAATGGAGCGCGCTTACCTAGAAGTAACCTATTCACTCTTGACTTAAAGATTCTCGGATTGTAGCCATCAGGAAACATAGATTCTGGCAAGGAATTCCACTCCTTAGCTGTACGCACAATGAATGTGTTCCCAAAAGGTTTTGTGCGTATAATTGTTACACTTAAAAATATGCCACACAAAACATTTTCATCCGTTTATCTGTGGGAACAAAACAACGGTATTTAAACAATGTTTTTAATAGCGGTCAAATATCTAATAATCACCTGCTTATTTCTTTTCCCTCGACAACTTGTAAACTACTTTCCTAAGAACGCTCTTAGGAGCGCCCAACCCGAGACACATTTTCATTATTTTTCACACAACCGCTGTTACGTGACTGTGACGCTATTACACATCTTTCTCTAGATATTTTCGAAAGACAGATATTTTGCGCATATCATCTACGTTTCTATAAAAATCAAATTGTGTAAAACAAATCCAATAAAGACCTCTGAAACTACTATTTTGCATGAACTTTGGCCTTTCATAATTTATTCATTAATTCAAAAGTAAACAAGATATATTTATAGTAACCTTGCACATTTGATCGAGATTTGAGTGAAGCAAACTTAAAAAAAAAACTGAATTTGTTCCAGTATGGTCCGGAGCGAGGAGGAGTGGCGGTTGTCTCCTTCTGCGAAGCAGTAATGCTAGCAAAGGAGGCGGCCGTACGCGCGAGCCGATAGCCATCGCGCCCTAGCCAGCCAGGATTCCGATCCCGATTTCCGGCCACCGTAGACGCGGGCTTGCGGATGGCGAGCAATGGGTAGCTCACCGTCCCACCGTCCGGTAACCGTCCAGACCAAGCCCAAGTCGTCGACGGCGCGTACCGTTCCACGCGCGCCTCAAGGAAGGGTCAGGGTCCTCAGGGCCGAAGCCTACGGAGGTCAAGGATCAGATTCTGAAAGGAAGACTCGGCTCTGGTACGAAGGCAACGAAAGAATAAAAACCCACTCCTGTTGAATGGGTTTTTAGTCAGTAAAAGTCTGACACTATCTCCCGCTCTGCCTAAGAACGGGGGATGTAATAAGATGACTTACCCACCAAAAAAAAAAAATTGTTCCAGGAAATAGGTTTTTTTGTGAAATATTCGAGTGAATGACAGAATTACCGAATGCCAACAAAATGTTCAGGTGTTAACTCTCTTTCGTGTTGGCTCTTTATCAAATATTGCGTCGGATTGCATTGAATGAACCAACGAGCTTTTATGGTACGCTCAGGTTCACGATAGACAGATCGAGAAATTCCAGGTTACTTTTATAAGTCAGTCAACTTATTTTCTGATCGACTAACACAAGGTAACCACAGAATTCGATCTAATTAAACTGTTACCGTTTTACCTTGAACTACAATACGAACATATCATCCAATTACGGCTAAATTAACAATAATAATTAATATCTAACTAATTAAGTGTGAAATTCCACCACAAAGTGATACAATTTAGACAGAGGTTGCCTTCAATGTACCGTTACATAATATAACATAATTTCCAATTAGAATATGTACGTAAAGCCTGTTTGTATATATAAAAGACTAAGTCCTGATTCACTCGCTGGGCATAGATGAATCATCAATGCCCAGGATTGATGACGATCAATCACAGCACCATGTCATCGGTCCAACTTGTGCGAGGCCTTTCGGTAGGTACGTGATTGCCTTTCCAAAACCTTTCGACCATATCGAAATCTAAATAGAGAAGCTGCTTTGAAAGCGCAAAAGCGTTCCATAAGAGCAATGTTTGCGCTTCAGGTAACGGACAGTTGTGTGCCATATTTCAGGAAACATAAAATTCTGACACTGCCAGCTTGGTATATAAATGAGACTGCCTTATTTGTAAGATCCAATCCACATTTATTTCCTTACCTATCTGATACCCGAAAAACCGGCATGTCCTAGAACCTAAAATTCGAAGACATGTGACATCCACCAACCCGCACTGGGCCCGCGTGATGGATTACGGCCCATTCCCTCTGCTAGAGAGGAGGCCTGAGCCCAACAGTGGAAACATTATAAGGCCGACTATGCTATGCTATCTGATACGGTCCAACGTAATAGGCGAAATGATATTTTACGCGGACGCAGAGCCAAGACCGCTCTTATGCGGAAAAGCATATTCTGCAGAACTCGAAATCTATAATTATATTATCTGTAGAAGTGAAAATTCTGCACATTAAAAGAAAAATATCAAGAAAATAAATGGGGGTATTACTAGACCGACACCGAACCCAAAAATGTGATTAAAACAAATTTTTGTGTGTCTATCTGTCTGTTTGTTCAGGCATCACGCACAAACTATTTATTTATTTAGTACATGGAGAACTTACAGCTAATAAAACCAGACAAAAATAGAAAACCGTAATCATTGGAAAGCCAATACAAGTCCTCACGTATTACCAGATCGATTACGATGAAACTCGGTATAATTATTCTTTAATATCTTGGGCACCACAATGGGTACTTTTTATCCCGGAAAAGTATATACAATAAAAAAAAAAAACTTAATTTTGCGGTTCGATCCCTAGGCCCGATTACTGTACCTACCGCAAGTAATAAGTTTGTCGTAGGTTATGTCACGCGCAGTGGAGTTCACTAAGGGGCGCTGCACACGGCTAAGATACTATAATATTTTATCTTAAGATACAATATCGCTGCCATACAATTCTATGGACTATCACACACGACGAACATAATAAATAATATTTCATATTTTCGTATCTCAAAAAACCTAATAAAACCATTTTCGACTTCTACGCGGACGAAGTCGCGGACAAAAGCTAGTTTATAATTAAATTCCAAAATCTATTAGAGAGTTGAATTTGATAGGGTTTAAGAAAAAATTTAAAGAATTTTGTGTAATAAATGTTACTATAATTTAAATGACTACTTAAATGACTCTTTGACATATTAATTCAATTATTATTTGTATAATTTAATTTGACTGACATTTCTAATTTCAATTATATTAACTATCACAATTTAATATAACCTCTTTAATATTTGTACGCGCATGTGGTAGAACGTGCTGAGACTAAATGTTTAAACCTAAGACCATGTAATATACATACCTACCATGTTATAACAAATAAATGATTATGATTATGATCGACTATCTGTTCTGCGAGCAATGTGCCCTGCCCACCCCTTCAGTTTGGCGTTTGTTTGGGCTATGTCGGTAACCTTGGTTCTCTTGGTTATCAGATGGGATTGCGGTTAAGGACTAGTTTATTAAATATCAATTTAAAAAATGCGAGGACCCGCGAAAGATGAAAGGGGTGGGGAAAAGCCTTTGCCCTGGAGTGGAACAAAACAGGCTAACAAATTGAAATTCATCAGGAGCGCAGAATTAAGAATTTAGTAGTGTGATATCTCCATGCCTTGAAAAGAGTCGTCCTGCGACTGTTCTCTTCCAGCCTTTATCGGATTGTTATCAAATAGGACTATGAAGGTAAAGGATCAGAGATTACATTTCAAATTGTGCACACTCACATACTTTACCTCCATAAACTCGCAACATATTATTTGCGTGAATGTTCCGATATCGAAATAGTAAAGATGGCCATGCAAAAGCATTCATAATACAATATTCATTAGCGTCACTACTTAGACTTACTATAATTTGTCATTGCAACGTAATTTTGTAATCTGAGACGCTGATATCCCTTTAAGGAAAATCGTACCAATATGTCGCAATTCCGGTAGGCGTGGCTAAGCCTGGCTTCGTCTTTTCCAAAGTACAAGACAGCTTCGGAAATTGCCAACCACTCTCGAAGATTAAAGATAACTGACCAGACCATGGAACTAGGAAAACGAGCGGTCAGCTCTGTCGTTACCATTTATGTTTGTACCATAATAAAAATAAATAAAATATTATGGTGTAATATAATATTATAATATCTTCAGCATACTTAACTAATCTCCTTTGAGATTGGCCACCGTGAATGAACCCGGTCGGAAGAATAATAAAAACAAAAAAAATACACCCTATGAAATATTTTTTTAGCTCTATTTAAGCATCTGGATATGAATAAAAAAAGACGCATCATCATCATCATCATCATCATCATTTCAGCCGAAAGACGTCCACTGTTGGACATAGGCCTCCCCCGAATGCCGCCACAATGACCGGTCCCGTGCATCTCGCATCCATCGAATTCCCGCGACCCTCACCAGGTCATCGGTCCACCTTGTGGGAGGCCTTCCAACGCTGCGTTTTCCGGTACGTGGTCGCCATTCCAGAACCTTTCGTCCCCATCGACCATCTGTTCTGCGAGCAATGTGCCCTGCCCACTGCCACTTAAGTTTGGCATGTTAAAAAAAAAACTTTTAATAAATTGTACACCATATTAGATTTATCATGACGTAGTTTGTTTTCCTTTTGATTGACTTCAAAAAAGGAGAAGATGCTCAATTCTGTTGTATATTTTTTTATTCTTTTCAACAAACCCATATCTGAAAGTAGAAATTATAGATTAATTTCTTATTAAAAAGTAATCGATTCTGAACTAATTTTACTTCATTGGTGTAACAATGTGAAGATAAACAAACAAATAATTATCATGGGGGTGCATGAAAAATTACTCTCCATCATCTTTATGAGTCCGCCATATTGGATTTAGAATGACGTCACTTAGCTGAGCATGCATTGTCATCTAAACTAAACATCTGTCTGCAAAATTTCAGCTGAATTAAGGAATAACTTCATATTTACAGAAATATGGAAGTATAAAAGTCATTTGCAATACTTAAAATAAAGAAAACATTCAAAAATTGCAAATATATAAAAAGCCTTGTAATAAACTGGCTATTTTTAATAAAAGCAACGAACTCAGAAAAATACCATGTATAAATTCATAACGGAATGCAATAGAGATATTAAAGCTTCAAGCAAAAACGCCTTAACCTTCTATTAAAAAAAACCGGGCAAGTGCGAGTTGCACACACTGAGAGTTCCGTACAAACTTGCCCGTGAGATTAGTCTAATTCCCGAAACTTTTTTTGAGATCCGGAAAAATCTTCGTTGTGTTACGAAGATTTTTCCGGGTCGCAAAAAAAAATATTTTGTGACGTAACTATAAATTTACAGTTTTTCCTATACTTGTGGTAGGCCTTGCTTCATGCCAAATTTCAGGAATTTAGGTCAAAAGGAAGTATCCTATGAATTTTGATACCCTTGAGAGTGTCGAAATATACGTTTTTTGGTGACATAAACGGCCGTATTTATTTTTTCCATTAACTCAGAATTGTTTTTTTTTTTAGAGTTTCAAGAGACCGCAGACCTGAGCATCTGATTTTAATTTCAACTCAATACCTCCACGCGTTCCCGAGATAAAGGGTCTTGAAAGACAGACAGACAGATGGACAACAAAGTGATCCTATAAGGGTTCTGTTTTTTCCTTTTGAGGTTTTTTTTAAGTGTGGATATCATCTAATGAATTCTCGCGCTCTGGGTGGAGCGCGAGGGCGTGTCAGACTTTTACTGACTAAAACCACATCTGTGTCCTTCAGTTGCCCTTTGCGTTCAAGGACTACAGGTTTCCTTTTCAGAAATTCTCCGGTCCTAGCTAGCGGGCATCGGCCCTGCTGGGCCCCTACGATTTGCTGACATCTCCTTGAGGTGCGCCACGCGCTGTTGACGACTGGGCTCGGTCCGATCAATTACCGGACGGCCGATCAGCAAGCTACCCATTGCTCGACGTCCGCAAGTCCGCGTCTACCGTGGCTGGTAGTCGGGGTTTCTGACCCCGACGGCGACTCTCGGCGGCTGGGGCGTGAAGACATTCGTTCCCTCACGCGTCTGGCGTCCTCCTTCGCTAGCATTACTGCTTTGCAGAAGGAGGCCACCGCCTGCCATTCCTCCTCGCTTCGGACCATCGTCCTTTTGAGGTACGGAACCTTAAAAATAGCTAAGAATACTTTACTCTGGAGAGCACATTTCTCTCCTAGCATAGAAAATTTGAGCAGTGATGGTCCAGTGGTAGCGGCTCCCGACTTACGAGTTGTAGGTCGTGCATTCAAACCTTATTACAGTAAATTATTTCTTCACCACTGCTCTCAAAACGGTGAAGGTAAACTTCGTGAAGAAACTGGCAAGTCATCACCTTTGTACCTATTTTTCTATTTCCTTCTTCTTGTCTTTTAATTTATTATGTGTATACATTGTTAAATAAATAAATTTTACAATCCGCACTATAAAAATGAAAATCAGAAGCAAATTATTTAATAAAAAAAATATAAGTATTATTCACAAATTCATGTTAACTCACTCTACTTGTTTGAGATTTGAAACAAGCAAAATTCACAAACTAAATAGAACTATATCTTTTGTGCTCTTTCATAATTTTTTTAGAGACATCAGCAACCACATTTTATTCTCTTTTTGGGTTAGGAGCTAGTTTGATCCCTGAAAAAACTTGCTTGATGCCTGCACTCTCTAAATCACTTATTTTTTAGCAGGTGGTGAGTTGCTCGATAATTCCCCAACACTAGCATTAGACCCGCGTGGCGGATTACCACCCATTCCCTCTTCTAGACAGAACGCCTGAGTTCCAGTCGGGGGAGAATTGTGGTGCAATTGCACTTGCCATTTTATTGTGCTTATAATCTTTCATTAATAAAACTTCCAAATACTCTCACGAAAACATAAATAATGTTGCTGAAAAACGTCTGTCATTGACACACATTAGCCATTAACAGTACTGTTGTTATTTCAATTTATTTAATACAAACGATAAATAAGAGAGTCAATTATTTATTTGGCCTTAGTTCAATTAATAACATAAAACTCATTTATTGCAAGTAAGTATGCCTACCATCATTTCAGCCGAAAGACATCCACAGCTTGATACAGGCCACCCCCAAAAGTGTCACCACAACGACCGGTCCTGTGTGTCTCGCATCCGTCGTATTGTCGCGACCCTCACCAAATCATTGGCTCTGTTCTGAACAAAGGAATAGGAGGCGTGGCCGACTCGAGGCGATCAACGAAAAGAGAATCGAAACGAAACAGTTGTAACTTGGCCAGGCAGAACCTTTCGACCATCTGTTCTAGTAGTGCCCACAGGTACTTAAGGTACGGCTACGGGCCCGAGTGTGGTAATTTTAACGTTAGAAGACTTCATGTCTGTAAGAATAGTACTTAACTAATCTACTACTAAAGTAGCATGGGCATGCAATTCGACATACATTTCACTGTTTTTCATACAACCGCTCTTACACGATTATGACGTTATTACACTTTTTCATTAGATATTTTGGAAACAAAGTATCTTGTGGATATTATTTAGGCTTCTATTGAAATCAATTCATATTTTTTTGTAAAACTATCCAGTAAAGATCTCTGAAAATCTGCTATTTTGCATGAACTTTGACACTTCATAAATTATTCAAAAAATAAAAAGTCAAAAAAGTTTAACAATATCTTATCCTGAAAATTTAATCAAGATTCTAAATGACGACAATTTTTATTCAAAAACTTTTAAGAGTTTAAAAAAATTACGTATTTCCTGGAACAAGTTTTGTAAAACATTCAAGTAAATCACGGAATTACCGAATGCTAACAGAGTTTTCAAGCATTATCTCTCTTTTTTCGCGTTGCCTTTTCGTCAAACATCACGTTGTATTGCGTTAAATGAAGTAATAAGCTTTTAAACCATGCTCGAAATTGACGATAGGCGAGTAAAAAAGGATCCTCTTAAGGTTAAGCTACGGGCCCGAGTGTGGTAATTTTCTCGTTAGACAAGTTCATGTCCGTAAGAATAGTACTTAAGTAAACTACTACTAAAGTACTTAAACTCTGTAGTTAGAAATATTGATATTTTAAATTAAGTAGAATTTGAGGCAATAATTTGACTAACTGTCTATGACCAGTGCGTGATGCCAGTGATGACATATGGTACTGAAACATGGTCGCTTACAATGGGCCTCATCAAAAGGCTTATAGTCACCCAAAGGGCAATGGAAAGGGCTATGCTCGGAGTTTCCTTGCGTGATCGCATAAAGAATTAAGATATCCGCAGGAGAACCAAGGTCGCCGACATAGCCCGAAGAATCGCCAAACTAAAGTGACAGTGGGCAGGGCACATTGCTCGAAGAACGGACGGTCGATGGGGACGAAAGGTTCTAGAGTGGCGACCGCGCACCGGAAAACGCAGCGTTGGAAGGCCTCCCACAAGGTGGACCGACGACCTGGTGAAAGTCGCGGGAGTGCGGTGGATGCGAGACGCACAGGATCGGTCGTTGTGGCGTCGCTTGGGGGAGGCCTGTGTCCAGCAGTGGACTTCTTTCGGCTAAAATGTTGATGATGATAATGAATTTGACTAAGTTCAATAAAGTGGAATATCCAAGTTTAGCAAACGCCATTTTCTTTACTTAATAATACTCTGATACACATGTAATGGCCGAGTGGTAACGGCCCCGACCTACGACTTGTAGGTCATGAGTTCAAACCCAGCCAAATGCATTATTTTGTGTAATTTATTTCATCGCCACTGAACCAAAAATTCAAAGATATGTGACATCCACCATCCACCACTGGGCCCACGTGGTGGATTATAGCCCATTCCCTCTCCCAGAGAGGAGGCCTGAGAACCAGCAGTGGGAAGATTAAGAGGCTGATTATGCTAAGCTATGCTATCCTATGCTACACTATAAACAAAAACTAAAAATGTTGAGTTCAGTGTCATCTAACGAGATAATGACTTTTTTTAAAGGTTGAAAATCATGTAATGACTTCTCCTAGAGCGGAAGGGCGCGTCGGACTTGTACTGATTAAAACCATACTTAAATTCCTTCAGTTGCTCTTTGCGTTCTAGGACTACAGGTTTCTCTTTCAAAAGTCAACCCATGGTCCCAGTAGGCTTCAGCCCTACTGGAACCTTCGGTTTTGCTGACATCTTTTTAAGGTACGCGTGGAACACTACGCGTCGTCGACGACTCGAGCTCGGTCTAGACGACGAACTACCTATTGCTCGTCGTCCGTACGTCTCTCGTCTCACGCCTACGGTGTAGCCAGAAAATGACTATGCTCGGGCCGTAGATTCACTTTAAATTAGCCAATTCTTCAAACTACAGACAACACCTCTTTACGTATAAACAATAATATGTATGTCAAGTTATGCAGATTTTAGGTTATGCAGATCTGTTTGTGAATCTAATGACTGCTGGTTCTGAGTTAATCTTGCTATGTGTGGACTTTTTTGTTCCAACTCTTTGGGATTACTAGATGCTAATTGGCAAAAATGTTTTGTTCCCATGTTTCTATTTTTGTAATCCTTTATTCACACACATCATGAGAAAACCGGCATGTTTTAGAACCAAAAAATTCGAAGACATGTGACATTCACCAACCCGCACTGGGCCGGCGTGGTAGATTACGAACCATTCTCTCTCCTAGAGAGGAGGCCTGAATCCCAGCAGTGGAAACATTGAAAGGCTGATTATGCTATGCTATGCTATGCTAATCCTTTATCCACTAACAATGTGCCTCATATCCGTGTTCGTTTAGACGTTTTTATTCAAGCGTCAAGTCATGTCTACATTAAAATGTCATTAGTTGTAAAATAAAAACGTTGAAAACTAAAATTAGAAACGTTATAAAAGAACAAAAGAGTAACCTGTTTTCAGCACCGTTTTTATTTTTAATTTTTTTGGGATGACGGTTTTTTTTTTGTACGTTGAAAAATCATCCAATGACATTCACGCTCTTGGGCGGAACGCGAGAGCGTGTCAGACTTTTACTAATTAAAAACCCACTCCTGTTCCTTCTTTGCCTTTATCCCAGGGTCGAGTCTACCTTTTTTCTAAAAGGAAGACTCGCAGACAAGGCAGAACAAGGAAGAACCAAGGAAGGAGAGGAAGGCAGACTCTTGGCCCTAGTAGATTTTGACCCTGCTGGGCCCCTACGATTTGCTGATACCTCCTTGAGGCGCGCGTGGAACATTACGCGCCGTCGACAACTTGGGCTAGGTCCGGACGGTTACCTAACGATCGGACGGCGAGCTACCCATTGCTCACCGTCCGCAAGCCCGTGCCTATAGTGGCTGGAAATCGGGATCGGGATCCCGGCGGCTGGCGGGGTGAGGGATAGCATCAAATAACCCATTCCGTAGGTGGAGCGGTTAGAAGTCTCAAACTTATACTGACTAAAAACTACCCGTGTTCTTTCAGTTGCCCTTTGCGTTTCAGATCCTCGGCGATTCTTTCTAAAGAAAGAAAGAAACCCAGTAGCCCTGATACCTATTTTCAGCGCACTAAATGCGTAACTCACAAAATCACAACGCAAAGTCACACGAATTTGTATTACAAAATTACCACGCCGCTTACAAAATTACATTGAACAATATCAAAGTTTATTAGCAGATCAGTACCTAGTAATAAACATTGATATTGTTCAATGTTTATTATGGGTTTTGTAAAACCACACCAACTACAAAATACCGGATCTATTGTTTGAAATACCAATCATCGCATATTGTAAGGCTGAATTCACTATTGAGCTTACTGAAATTATGACTGGAATTGAATAATGATGGTAACTATTTGCATCACTGGAAACAATATGGCCGGAAAAGCCGCCCATGCAAAATTTGCAACTATTAATACCCACAGGCGCCAGGTAGCCTGCCTTTCAGTATTTTACAGGTTAAATTTTGCAGAGTGTGCGCGGGTGTATGACGTGATTCCGCCATGTCCTTTCTACCATCGAACCACCCGACGTACGGCGAGTATCCACCTTTACGTTGTTGCTAAGCGTTTCGCTTCTTCGTTTATACCGCGTACATCGAAGGACTGAAACAATTTGTTTGCTGCGGTCTTCCCGTCTAACTATACTTTAGGTGTCTTCAAGGCTAGAGTGAATATGTTCTTAATAAAATAATGCGCCTCACCATCAATGATTGCATCACTGCTTACCATCAGGTGGGATCGTAGTCAAGCACTGGTTTATATAAATAAAAAAACTATTTGACTGTGTCTGTCATTTGTACTATTCATGCCATTGTATGGAAAGGGCTCGGAGTTTCCTTGCGTGATCGCATAAAGAATGAAGTTATCCGCAGGAGAACCGAGGTCGCCGATATAGCCCGAAGAATCGCCAAACTAAAGTGGCAATGGGCAAGGCACATTGTTCGTAAAACGGATGGTCGATGAGGCCGAAAAGTTCTAGAGTGGCGACCGCGCACCGGAAAACGCAGCGTTGGAAGGCCTCCCACAAGGTGGACCGATGACCTATTGAGAATCAAGGGAGTGCGGTGGATGTGAGACGCATAGGATCGGTCGTTTTAGCGTCACTTGAGGGAAGCTTGTGTCCAACAATGGACGCCTTTCGGCTGAAATGATGATGCTATTGTAACAATTAATCTCTACGTCACACTATTATGATACTGCTCTTTCGTCAGTGTATTTTCCTTTACTTGGCTTCATTACCATCATAATCTTTTCAGCCGAAAGACGTGCACTGCTAGAATTAGGCCTGCCCCCAGTGTTCTCAGGCAGGTTCTAGAACCAAAAATTCGTAGACGTGCGACATTCACCAATCCGCACTGGACCCGCGTGGTTGATTACGACCCTAGAGAGAAGAATCCTGAGTCCCAGCAGTGGGAAAATTAAAAAGCTGATTATGCTATGCTACTTATAGTAGGTACACCTATACTTCACCAGATCATCATCAATATTTACATTGGCACTTGCCCGGTTTCGAACCCACGACCTCTTTACCAGATATGTAGAACATTTTCTACAAAAAAAAAAAAAAAAAATTGAAAAACCCCAGACACAAAAGTAAAATATAAGTTAATAAATTACTCTTTCAGCCTTTTAACTTCATTAAAAGAATCTATAAATATTTTAAACATGAGAGTCACTGAGTCGAGGGACTTGTATAGCACTGGTTAAGGCGAATCTAATGAGCCCAACCTCGATAGGTTTACTAATAGGCAATCCAGGGTTACGTCTCTTACCTTCGAGATCTATCATCAGATCAGCTCAATGGCATCAGCATGTACAAGAGTATTTCAAATATTAGGTTACACATATGTTTAAAAGTAAAGTAAATACCCATTAAGTGTTTAATATCCCTACCGCAGAAGCAAATCTTCATAAATAGTAGCTAAGAACCATCTCGATTAGGTCAGCTATCAAACAAAAAAAAAACCACATCAAAATCGGTCCATTCGTATGGGAGCTACGATGCCACGGACAGACACACAGACACGTCAAACTTATAACACCCCTCTTTTCCATCGGGGGTTAAAAAAGGCTTCTATTATTGTCGACAAACTGTCGTATTGCGCCTATCTACTGTGGGTGTCTTTAAAATGTCTGCCATATTATTAAGGCTGATTTCCCTGAAGATTACGCAGATGTATAATATAAACCTTGACTCATCCCTTGACCTTGACCCCTTCCTTCCCTTCCTTTCCTTCCTTTCCTTGTTTCTTGATTTGACCTTGTTCATAATAATGAAATATAAAGCGTATTCAACATGTCAAAGACAAGAAATTGGTATAATTAGGTACAAATTTATGCAAGTCTGCTATTCAGAACTTTCTAGTAATGACAAAGTTAAACGGCTTTTCTTGTCACACAGCGAAACAGGCAAGGATACAGTGAAACAGGGTGTAAAGTTCTCCAACCAGGACCAGGCCCGTGTTGTGTCTGGTCCGAGCGACTGTCCGATAATTGATTTCGGATGGTTGTATGTTCTAATGATGCGAAGAAGATTTCTTTCTACTATGTTTTTGTGTTATTATTACTGGCATAATTAATAATAATATTTAACAATTTTCACACAACGCCGTCTAGTCACAAACTATGCAGAGCTTGTACTATGAGTTCTAAACAACTGATAAAAATACTTATATATTTCTAAATACATACATATTATAGACTAGCTTCTGCCAGCGGCTTCGCCCGCGTGAAAGTAGGTTTCTCCTAACAAACTTTGGTAGATATTTATAAGATCTACAATTAATTAGAACATTTTATGGTTCTATCTTTTATAGTTTAGGCAGCGTACGCAAAATAAGTAACTTTTCTGGTTGACTTTTTATACCTTGTGTCCGAAAAACTCAAATATCTTACGGAACCCTATTTTTTCCAAAATAAAATATAGCCTATGTTACTCGTGGATAATGATGCTTTCGAATGGTGAAAGAATTTTTAAAATCGGTCCAGTAGTTTTTGAGCCTATTTATTACAAACAAACAAACAAAGTTGTCCTCTTTATAATATTAGTGTAGATAAATTACACCCAGACACAGAACAATAGATCGTGCTCATCACACGATTTTTTTTTTTTTTTTTAATCAAGATTTTATTTAGGGGCTTTTGTCCAAAAAGGATATGTCAGCCCCATCGTACCTTATAACAATTACTACACACACATACCTTTATTAACTAATACATATTTACCTAAAATACATTACAGATATTAAATAGATATTAAATAGGGCGAATCACTGTTGCAAGACCGCTATTAAACCACTTAGTTTTCTGGCCGCCTCCGATTTCGGTTTTGATAGAATGCTTTGGATTATACCTACATCGAATCTATTTAACTTTAGTTCGCTCAGCAATGCGTCGCGTTCATCTTTATTTCGGGCACATTCCATCAGCAAATGTTGTATATCTTCAATTTGGTTGCAAGTTACACAATTAGGTGAATCAGTCTTTTTCATACACGATTTTTTTTTATTCAGAACATCCCTGGTTCCTATATGTTTTATTCGTCCTTTTCTAGTCTTATCTGTGTATTAAATTGAAAAGTCCAGGGTCATAAGAAGCTTCTACGATTTCTTTACAGCTAATTTTTCTACGAATCCCAGTGACCTATATTGCAAATGAACCGACTAAAGCATCCTTGAAGTATTATGAAATACTAGCTTCTGCCATCGACTTCGTCCAGTTTAAAGTACAAAATAATCTCAAAAGAACATACTCCTGGCATAAAAAGTGCTATTCCAGTTAGCACAATGTACTCGTGGGCCAAATTTCACCCAAATCCGTTCAGACGTTTGAGCGTAATATGGTCTCATGTTCTCAGTTTTTTTTTTTAAATCGTTGTTATAATCTCAACAAAAATAGAATTAAAATATTACTATAATAAAACTAGTTGCTTAGACAAATATTGTTCTGCCATATAAATTCTTTAATAAAAAATGGGGGTTGGGGTTAGGTTGGTAAAAAATAGTCACCTATTCTCAGACCTACCAAATATACAAAAAAAAAAATCACGAAAACCGGTCGCGCCGTTTCCAAGGAGTTAGATATTTTTCGTTTTCACACGAGATTTTGATATATTAGACTAGCTCACTCGGCGCCCGGAGGACGGTGTGGAGCATTCGGTGGAGGTGTTCCCCGCTTGGGCAGAGCACCGCCGTGTCCTCGTGGCGATCGGCGGCAACGACCTCTCGCGCCGGGCCCTGGTACAGGCCATGGTCCGGAGCAAGGAGGAATAGCAGGCGGTCGCCTCCTTCTGTGAAGCAGTAATGTTAGCGAAGCAGGCGGCCGCACGCGAGAGGGTACAGCCGTCACGCAACAGCCGCCAGGATCCTGATCCCGATTTCCAGCCACGGTATGTGAAAGCTTGTTAACGGCGAGCAATTGGCAGCACGCCGTCCTGTCGTCCTCTAACCGTGCGCGCCTTAAGAAGATGTCAGCAAATCGTAGGGGCCTAGCAAGGTTAAAGCCTACCGCGGCCATGGGTTAAGTGAAAGTGAACCCCGGAGCTCTGGAACAAAGGAAAAGAAGGAACAGGAGTGGGGTTTTAGTCAGTAAAATTTTGTCACGCCCCCTCGCTTCCCAAGAGCGGGAGAAGTCATTGGATAATTTCCGACTATAAAATAAATGACTCGGTAAACGTTGTTCAACCATATAAATTATCAAATAAAAGAATGGATTATTCGCAGGCTTACCAAATATACTTAAAAAAACTTTAATTTATTATTAAGTCGAACCAGTGCGCAGTGCAGGAGTGTAGGTTCCCACAGACAAGTGCGCGACAATACGACACGTTGTTTTGCGTTCGTTTTCAAAGATATTGTTCCATTTTACGGACATAATCAGTAACCGTGTCAGACTCGGGTCTCACTCAGCTGTGAGTTCCCAGCCTTTATACGAGCGTAACCGTTTACCCTGTTGGAAAGAAGTGACCCGTTTTGCATACAAACTATTACTGGAATCAAGACAGGAAAAAAGCGAGTGACCAAATTGTATTTAATCATATAATTGTAATATGTTGTACTTGTTTTTGAGAAATAAAAATTATTGTTATTAAAAATATATATAATATTAGGTCTTTAACTATGGAATTGCTGTTTTTTAAAACGGGTTGCTTTGAAGTGTTAAATCTTTGGATTGACTTGGAATTATAAGTTCAAATAAACTGTATATTAAAGGTTCGTTATTCTTTTTTCAAAATTATATATTTATCCGAATCTTTGTGTTTTGTGTTTTCTGTAATATCGCAGTTCTTATAACCATGAAAGCTAACTAAAAAAAAAGTTTTTTTTTTATATTAAGAGTTCCAACGTAGAAACTATGCATTTCAAAGGACAAGCAATATCAATTACGTATACCTAAGACTTTCTTCTAACAAAAGAACTTTGTGCCCTTGGTTTAATAGCTTTCGTTTCGAAATTTTGTCTTGTTGCCGCACTGAGGAGAAAAGTTATTCGTGAGATAAAAATTCTCACGTGAAAGTGATTGAAACAAAAATAGACGTCCCATTCATTAGCAGTTTAAAGTCCATAAACATCATCAATATTGTATACTGCTTGACGCACACTGTTTCCACGGTAGAACTCATATTACAAAATAATGCGGGTTTTCTTATATTTCATATAAAAATAGTTGCAAGTACTGCGATATTACAGAAAATACAAAACACAAAAAAAAAAAACAATAAATACCCAATTTTGAAAACAGAAACGTACCTTTAATATAAAGTTTATTTGAACTTATAATTCCAATTCAATCCAAAGATATAATAACACTTCAAAGCAGCCCGTTTTAAAAAACGGCAATTTCATACCTTAACCCATAGGGGTAGATAATAGTATCTACGAGTATTTTAAGTCAAAGTTACAAAAACTTCACAAAGTAACATCACCTGCAGTCCTTGTTATTTTCTTTTTTAAGCGTGCTTAAACATCAGTCACACTAACATTAAAAAGACGAACGATTTTTGTGTATATTTGTTACTCCTCCACACTGAAACGGCTTAACGGATTTGTATAGAATTTTGCGAATAGGACATTTCTTTATTTATTTATTTTATAATTTATGTACACACGAATAAAGAAAGAAGATACATTCTGATAAAAATTGTACAAAGCTTTTACCTTTTTAAAAGACCTTCGTCTCCACTCCACACTTTTTTTTTATTAGTCTTAATTTTCTCATAAGTACTTGTGACCTACATTTTATATGAGCCAATATAGCCTGTCTCACCTTGAAGGGTGTATTTCCCAGATCACATCAATTTGAATTCAATCTCGAATGAAATTGGATTTTATGATAAGGTAAACTAAAATAAATCTCGTTTAAAGCAAGATGCAATAAATCCTTGTGCTCAGAGTGATGTAAAGAAAATACTTTACTTACTAAGGAAACATTATGTCAAAATATGTTGAAACGATAAAATTAAAAAGAAATTTTGAATCTTTGCAAAAGATATATCAAGTTATTTTCTCTTTTCCAATGTAAGTTGACCTCACATTTGAAAGATGTTACGTATAATGGGGGGTCAGGTTATAAAAACATCAAATCCACCTGATGAATGATTCTCCTAAATTTCGATTTTACTTAATGCTGAAATTGGATTCGGCTTTGAAAAAACTACTTTATTTTTCTTCCAAGATTGCAATCTTCGTTTTAAGTTATGATAAAATATAATAAATTTCAAAATAGTTAAAATCTTAGGACCAATGTACTTGTCAAGACGAATAAAACAAGCCCAAACTCGATGTGGTTGCGTCCTTTTAGGACACAGTTCTTATAGCTGCTTTTCAGAGTACCACCTTCTGACTCCACCATCAGACCATAGATATCATCCAGGACCAAAAAACTTATCAAGGCGAATCAAACGAGCCGAATCTAGGCGTTTTCTAAGTTGCCACATTTTTGCCCCATCATTAGTCTATGAATTTCATCTAGAATCAGATTCCTGGTCAAAACAAATAACTATTGTAGTGTGTTTAGTTTCTATTTCAAATATCTGTTATTTATTTATTGTGCACACCTACCACAGTGTTGTTTTTTTAACCCAATGGTTGACTGGTAGAGAATGCCTTGTGGCATTAAGTCCGCCTATGTACCACCACTGTACATGAAGTTTAAATAAATAAAACAAATATAACAAGCTCAAATTTGGTCGGGTTGCGTAGTTTTTTGTCACCTGTCCCGGCCTGGGACAGGTGAAACTATGTAATAAAATAAAAGCTTATCAGACCAGTGAAATTGAAAACCTACAAACTCGACTGAAGGTCGGTAAATAAATGCCAGTGAGGCGAATTTAAAATATTTTCAGTCCAGCTTTTACATTCGCAACTCGAGCCCGCGTCGACTTTGAGGGACAAAAGAGGGATTCATTACAAACTTTATCAACATAATTGTATCAGCAACACGATCCAAATGTTTATTGTAACCAAATAAGTTTCTTGTGACAAAAAAGAGGCTAGATAAAGTGATAAATAACTTTATATCGGTGTCTATTTTGATTTATTTTAGCCCTTTTTCATATCATAGAAAGTTTTTACATTTAGCAAATGCACTATTGTATATAAAATAGTTTAATGTGCTCATATTATAAAGAGATTTTTGTAGGTATTTGTCATTGTTTTTTTTTTTTAATTTATATAAACCAGTGCTTGACTGCGATCCCACCTGATGGTAAGCGGAGATGCAATCATTGATGGTCAGGCGCACTAGTTTATTAAGAGCCTATTCACTCTAGCCTTGAAGACACCTAAATTATAGTTGGACGGGAAGACCGCAGCAGGCAAATTGTTCCAAATTGTTTTTTAAATGCATGCTGAAAGCAAGTAAGAAAAATATGAGGAACGAATTGCACTTTGATGTAGGTACTACATTTTTTTTAATAAATTGTCTTTTCTATCATTATCATAGTTTGATCGTTGCTCAAAACTACTGTAGTGACAACGTGATATTTCAATGATTACGCCTATCTACTTATTTTCCTCAGGTCACATAATGTCTGAGTGCTGGTCTCGCCATAATTATGGTGGTAAGTACCCTCTTTGAGAAGTGGCTGGAAAGACGTCACGGCGTTTTCACCTTCCGCATGACGCAGGTCCTCACCGGACATGGTAAGTCCGGGGGAGGTTCCTGCACCTGATTCGTGTGGAAGAAACGCCCGGGTGTCATCATTGTGTGGATCATCCGGAGGACACGGTGGAGCATACGATAGAGGCGTGCCCTGCTTGTGCGGAGCACCACCGTGTCCTCGATGGGGGCGTTCGGCGGCAACGAACTCTCGCGCCGATCTCTCGCGTACAGACCATGGTCTGGAGCGAGGAGGAATGGCAAGTGGTCGCGTCCTTCTGCGAAGCAGTAATGCTAGCGAAACAGTCGACCGACCGTACGCATGAGAGAACAGGCCTTACGCCCCAGCCGCCGGAATCCCAACCCTGATTTCCAGCCACCGTAGACGTGGGCTTGCGGACGGCGAGCAATAGGTAACTCGCCGTCCGGTAACCGTCCAGACCGTTCCCGAATTAATGACTGCGCGTAGTGTTTCACGCGCGCCTCAAGGAGATGTCAGCAAAACCGTAGGGGCCCAGCAGGGTAGAAGCCTACTGTTGATTTACCACCAAAAAAAAGTGGGTCACCTAAAGTGCTTGGTACACTAAATAGTATTTTTCCGATCCGTTTTTCTCTTAAGGGGATGCAATTCGACATACATTTTTACTGTTTTTCATACAACTACTCTTACGCGATTTTGACATCATTACACATTTTTCATTAGATATTTTAGAAACACAGTATCTTGTGGATCAATGTATAAATTTGTGTAAAACTAGATCATAATTTTCTCCAAAATTAAAAGTGTCAAAAAAGTATAACAATAGAAGCTTTGCAAATTTAATCAAAATTTTTAATGACGACAATTTTTTTCAAATACTTTTAAGGGTTTAAAAAAAATACGGATTTCCTGGAACAACTCATTGTTGAGTTAAGCTCGCCTTTGTACATAAACTGTATTATCTCCGTGTACTATGTATGTTTTTATTTTGTGTACAATAAAGAATTAAGAATTAAGAAACAAGTTTTGTAAAATATTCGAGTAAATCACGGAATTACCGAATGCTAACAGAACATTGCCTTTTCATCAAACATCGCGTTGGATTGCGTTAGATGAAGCAACAAACTTTTAAACCACGCTCGATGTTGACGATAGGCGAGTGGAAAAGGACCCTCTTAAACCGTTGTTGTTTTGAATGTCATGTTGTGTTTAGCAATGTTAAAATTCAGAAAATCTATTTGTGTTTTCTCCTAATTTTAGATTTTCCTGTTTTGGTTGAGGAAACATTCTAAAGCTTATGTGTTTAAGTAAAGGGAGGTTCCCTTTACTTAAACGTGAAAATTATGTTTTAAAATTATATAAAGAGGTATGCGAAACAGGAAATGAAGTCCCGCAATTTTCATTATAAAGGGAGGATACTCCAACCAGAAGGGCGTTGTGTCTGGTCCAGGCAACTAATAATTGTCTTTTGGATAGTTGTACATGTTATAATCGTGCAGAAAACTCTTTCATTCCTATAGAATAGAATAAATTAAAACTTTATTGTACACCAAAATAGTAACAAAAACTTTTAAACTAACTTAATCTATGGGTACAATGGCAGTCTTATCGCTAACAGCGATATCTACCAGACAACCTTAGGATGGACTGTAAGAACTAAACATAAAAAGTGAGTAGTCTACGGTGTACTGCAAATAAAATTTTACATTAAAAATATATATTAGACTATACATAGATATAAAATTATATTATATGGCCATTTTATATAAAAGACAAAAACAAACTCATGAATATTATATAATATACATATTATATGTTACACAATTTCAAAGAAAGAAATAAAGAAAAAAATACAAAAAGGTGAAAGAACTGAATTATTCCCTATGTGGGAGTATAGACTCCACTACAGGTACCTACATGTACATATATGTACATAGAAATATTGTTATAAAGACTGTTTTGGTACAAAAATATTTTTATGACATTATTATTACGCGTCGTTTTATTCCCAATATTTATAGGATTTGCTGTTTTGGCACTTAATTAAGCAAACTGCTTGCAAATGTTTCAGCAACAATAATTGTACCGTATTTACAGACATCAATTATAGAAAAGTCATGTAACATATTCATTTGTTTCTTTGTACAAGTAATTTAATCCAACATACAATTCGCTATTTAAACAATTTGTACGTATAAATGTAATAGTAATTGGCTTCCCACATTATTGTTATCGTTTTCTCGCATTCCTGTTTTCTAAGCCATTCCCTTGAATACCATGTGCACATATGACTAGGCAGGGGCACCGGCTTTTAGAAAACCTCAAGGGTGCTCATGCTCATTTGATGACTCGAAAAAGTGGCGAAGTGTGAGAAGAGGAATGCTTACTGATCGACATTTTGATTTGGATTTGATAACGGATACTGACATCAGTGACTGGCATCCGTAGGCGAGCAATGGCTAGCTCGCCGTCCGACCGTCCGGTAACCGTCCGGACTGAGTCAAGTCATCGATATCGCCCTCATTTCCACCCGCGCCTCGAGGAGATGTCAGCAAACCGTAGGGGTCCAGCAGGTTCGATGCCTACTGGGGCCAAGGGTTTTTTTCTGAAAGGGAAATCCAGGGCATTGGAATGCAAGGCAACGAAGGAACATAGGATATTTTACAAAAAATCAAAACTTGTAAGCCAGATGAAATGATAGTACTATTAAGAGAAACTCCTGTATACTGTACCGTAATGGCTAATGCAGATAAAGGAGATTGCAAAGCAACCGCAAAAGTGTTGTTCCTTCACTTTCCTATTTTTGTACCTACTAGAGCGTTGAGCTGTGCCACGCGCCACAACTATAATGTGCATTGTACAATTCCTCCTGCTAAGATCTACAACAAAGCATAGTATCAGCCTTATAATGTACCCACTGCTGGGACTCTGGCCTCCTCTCTAGGAGAGAGAATGGACTGTAATCTATCATGCGGGCCCAGTGCGGCTTGGTGGATGCTACATGTCTTAGAATTTTTGGTTTTAGGACATGCCGGTTTCCTCACGATGTTTTCCTTCATCGTTTTGAGAGCAGTGGTGATGAAATAAATTACACAAAGTAATGCACCTGGCTGGGTTTGAACCCGCGGCCTACAACTCGTAAGTCGGGGCCGCTACCATTCGGCCACCACTGCTCACAGATCTACATGTAACTGGAATAATGCTTTATACACCCTAATTAGAAAGTCAAGTTACAATCAATTTAATTAATGCACTTAAGCAGTGTTTTTTTTTATCTTAATTGTAGGCAAATAAAGCAGGAATCGACGCATTACATTGGCAATGCATTAATTGTATTGGTATCTACGCACTCACACACAAACACGCTAGTGACGTAATCAAGATGTATCAACCATTCATCGAAATAGGTAATTTTCTTTATTAATTTAGGATATAAGTAAGAATTACTTATTTTCAAAATAGCTAAAATCGGTTCAGTAACCGATTCTTATTACTTTTAGTATGTTTGTTATTTTGTTAGATGTTGTATAATAATCGTATTAAATAAGTATTCACTGACACCGTACATCGTTTCACAGTCAGGCGCGGCGTCGCGCCGTCCTGCAGTCAAGCATGGCGCCGTACCGCAGTCAGGCATGGCGCCGTACCGCAGTCAAGTGACGCGCCGTTTGACGTTAACGACATCACGTCGTAGTACTATAGCTAGGCTTTAACAAAGCGGATAAAATCTCAATCAGCAGACACTAATATAGGTCAAATAAATAGAAACGCAATCAAGCTGTAATGCATTGATTTTCCTCTGTCATTGGAATAGGCATAATTAAATTGTCAGAAACAAGAACCGCAGGAATACTCGGTGTGCGTGTGGGACAAAATATTGGGCTCGATTCACATGGGAATCGAGCTATTTTCCGTCAGGAATTTTCCTTCCTTCCATTTTTTTGAGGTGGACAATCATCCGATGACTTTTGCTGCTCTTGTGTGTAGCAAAAGAGCGTGTCTGACTTTTACTGACTACAATCTACCTATATCCTTCAGTTGCCCTTTGCCTTTTAAGACCATGGTTTCCCTTTAGAAATTCCCGTGTTCCTAATAGACATCGGCCCTATTAGGCCTCTACGGTTTTGCTGACATATCTTTGAGGCGCGTGGAACTCTACGCGCCATCGACAACTTGGGCTCGGTCCTCACCAGACGACCAGACAGCGAGCTACCAACTACTCGTCTTCGGTAAGCCCCTGCTACGTAATATAACCTAGCCATCGAAACTCGAAAGGGAAAAAACAGTGCAACTACAACACTACAACGAAGAAATCAGCTGACTAATCCATTGTGATCAAAATAAAATAATTTCTCAGCAAGGACAAACAAGAGAAGCAAGCTTTACGTTTGTGCGAGTTTGCATCAGTTAATGCTGTGTAAACCAGTTTGTATTTATAGGATTCCAACATACCGTTTGAGAATATATTAATCGGTGGGTACGGCTAAAATCAAATACTGTGGTATTTCAGTTGTTGTTGCACATGTTTCGGCACCCACTCACTCAAACGCAAATACAACGGTGTTTCCTTGTGCAAACTACATTACTGTATTTGATTTGTGATTTGCAAAATATAAAATAAATAATAATCACTAATGTTTTTGTCATAAGTAATCTCTAAATTTAAATTTGTGGTTCCATTAAAACATACGTAAGTATGGGTTATTACGAATAGTCGTTATAGGACTATTCCTATAATATCATAGGCCATATATATTCCATAGGCTATCCTATATATATATGTTGCAGTCAAAACTCTTAACCAGTCAAAAGTACTATTGACTAGTAAAATCAGTCAAAAGTACTTTTGACCGTATGCTTTAGTCAATAATACTTTTGACTAAAATAACAGTTAAAAGTACTTTTACCCAATGGAGCTGGTTAAAAGTACTTTTGACTAAGTGATTCCGTCAAAAGTGGTTGGCCTTTGGAGCACCATGTATTTTACAATCAGATAATGGCAGAGAGTTTGTTAACTCAGTTATAAAAGAATTAATATCATATTGGCCAGAGCTAAAACTAGTAACTGGGAAATCACGTCATAGCCAAAGTCAAGGTTCCGTGGAAAGGGCTAATCAAGATGTTAAAAAAATGCTAGCATCTTGGATGGAGGACAATAAAACCACTAATATATTATTTCAGTTAAAACTACTTTTGACGAAGGGCGTCAGTCAAAAGTACTTTTAACCGCAAATTTGCAGTCAAAAGTACTAATAACCAACAATTTTCGGTCAAAACCACTTTTGACCAACCTGTTCAGTCAAAAGTACTTTTGACTGATTAAGAGTTTTGACTGCAACATATATATACTTGAGGTACACGCACATTTTGTAATATTAAGCTGACCGAAATAATAATCTTCTATCTAGCTACGAGTATATCTATGATAGACCAATCGTAGGCTTATAAACAGTATATATACCAACATTTCTCCTGAGATACATCGGCATTAGACGCCTGACTAGTTAAAACTAGTGAGCCGTTCCGGGCTCAAGGATCTCGGGTCTAGGCTCTTTGGGTTCGCGAACTGTTTATTTTTAGAATCACGAGAATTCTTAACCAAAATTTCACGGGGCTTTCCAATATTTTTTTAAATATAAAACACGATGTTATTTTTTAATTTTTACAACATTGTAAATTAGACTGCTAGATGAGATCAATTAAATCATAAACATAAGCATAAGCATAATTAGCTTTTTTAATGTTCCCACTGCTGGGACTCAGGCCTCCTCTCTAAGAGAGGGAATGGTCCGTAATCCACCACACAGGCCTAGTGCGGGTTGGTGGACGTCACATGTCTTCGAGTTTTTGTTTCTAGGACATACCGGTTTCCTGACGATGTTTTCGTGAAGGAAAACATCGTGAGAAAACCGTTTTGAGAGCAGTGGTGATGAAATAAATTGGCTGGGTTTGAACCCGCGACCTACAACTCGTAAGACACACAACATTCAGTATAATTAAATAATACATATGATCTCTAGTTATCTTGCCAGATAACACACTACTTTTAGATTATGTGAGCGGCAAAATGGTAAAATAATTTAAACTACTTGTTGGCCGTATTGAGATCGCCCAGCTTGACGGTTCGACGCGAACTGATGGTTGTTATAAAGTAAAATTACTGTGAGGCATAAATGTTGACTTGCAGTATGCGATTACACCGTACAGATAGGTTTATTTTTATATAGCCTCTTTTTTATAAAAGGTGAACCAGACCAGCGTTCCAACCAACATTACCTTGGTTGGAGCTTGGTGTGTGTTGCGGCTACACGGATGTAAACCACGCACCAACACGTTCGTAAATCAATTAACGGTTAGGAAAACGCACTCGCCATACAAAGACGTTGAAAGTCATGGTTTACAACTGCTGTCTACACGGATTGAAACTAGCAAGGTCACCTTGTCTGGGACGTTGGTTTGCAACCATCTTCTGGTCACCCCTTAAATGTGCTGAAATTAATTTCTATTTCGATCTACTTATTATTATATTTTGATTTTTTTGTGCCTTTAGATGCAAAATGCAATACTATCAGCTCGTTTCATCATAATAATTTTAGCCGAAAGACATCCACTGCTTTTTGTAACCTTGAGATAATTCTCGCGTTTCACGGGGCCTTTACCTAGCGGAGACTAGTACGGTACAAGACAAAACTTATTTTACGATATAATGTACTTTGAGGCATTCCAAAATGTACATTGTACTCCTTTACCTGTTACGACCCATAACATTCACCTCGCTTACATTACGGAAAGCAGTTTATTGGAACGTAATGTGTCCCCTTGTAAGCAGTAAAGGGCATCTTTACTACAATTCCGAGTTGGTGTCTGTGGTTATGTAGGCAAAGTCGCATCATTTTTCCTTTCTCACTTTCCAAACTCTTCCCTTTTGTCACATATTTGAAGCAGAGGCACTGAGAATTTAATTCTAGAAAAATGAAATTGACCGAACGGCTCTAGTCAAACGTTTTGATATTGCTATTGGAGACATCTTTATCTACGAGAATTGCTACTAAAGGAGAGAAAGCGGAGAAATCAATTGTAAATTTGGATAGAAACATATAACAGTAACATATAACAGTTTTCTTGCGTGATCGCGTCACAAATGAGGATATCCGCAGGAGAACCAAGGTTACGGACATAGCTCGAAGAATCGCCAAACTTAAGTGGCAGTGGGCAGGGCACACTGCTCGCAGAATAGATGGTCGATGGGGACGAAAGGTTCAGGAATGTCGACCACGTACCGGAAGACGCAGCGTTGGAAGGCCTCTCACAAGTTGTACCGATGACCAGGTGAGGGTCACGGGAATCCAATGGATGCGAGACGCACAGGTCCGGTCATTGTGGCGACATTTGGGAGAGGCCTATTTCCAACAGCTTTCGGCTGAAATGATGATGGCGGTGATATAACAGTACAAAAAAATTATAAGCCTAAAACGTCATGGCTAGGACTAACAACCCGCCCCATAACCAAGCTCACTGGAACATATCTCTTCAGAGAAAAGATACATATTATATTATAATACATGCTGATTCTGGTACATAAACACTGATGAAAATCTCGTTTGGTCACCACAACCACAGAAGATTGAAAAAACAATTGGAAAATAAATAAAAACAAAGAGATCACAGTTATGTGATCTCTTTAAATGTTAATATAAAGTATTGGAAAAATATATATTATGACTAGGTGTTGACGACTGCACTGATATAGAAGAATTTTGATTGGAGTTTAGAAGAAGGTTGACTGTATGGACTCAGTTTTTGAGTATGCTGATTATAATCAGCCTTTTAATGTTCCCACTGCTGGGACTCAGGCCTCCTCTCTCAAGGGGAGGGAATGGGCCGTAATCTACAACGCGGGCCCAGTGCGGATTGGTGAATGTCACATGTCTTCGAATTTTTGGTTCTAGGACATGCCGGTTTCCTCACGATGTTTTCCTTCACCGTTTTGAGAGCAGTGGTGACGAAATAAATTACACAAAGTAATGCGCCTAGCTGGGTTTGAATCCGCGACCTACAACTCGTAAGTCGGAGCCGTTACCACTCGGCCACCACCGCTCTATGTATGCTGATTAATCAACTAAATATTATGGTCATTAATCTGGTCTCGATTAAACGTATGAAGTTTAATAAACTAAATGTTAAGAGGATAAATACTATCTATGTATTTATTATTATCGTGGACATAGGCTTGCCCCAAATGTCGCCATAATGACCGGTCCAGTACTTCTCGCATCCATCGGATTCCCGCAACCCTCACCAGGTCATCGGCCCACCTTGGAAACCTTTTAACGCTGCGCCGGTAAGTGGTTGCCACTCGAGAACCTTTTATCCCATCCCTCAGTGGACAGCCCCACATTGCAAGTGGTAGTCCACTTATCTAATATACAGGATGTGTAACAACTGTCGAAATACGAAACAGATGTCGGGCCTGCATTGACAACAGAGGCCAACAATTTGAGCAGAATTTGTAAAAATTATGAAACAAATGTAAAAAATGCAATTTCATTTTTTTTTTTAATTTCTAGTTAAACCCACGAAAAGAGAGATACGAGACAGATTTCACCTTATAAGAGTGAGATAACATTTTAATAGGTTTTTCGGGTATAATTTAAACAAAAAATTTTTTTAAATCATAATTTTGAATGTTAGTCTAACGTGACTCGATTCACAATTCCAGCGAATCACAAAGTTATAAAAAGATTTTTATGGCATGTGGGCACATCACTAGCAAGAAGAGAATTTTTGTGGGAGTTGGAAGATTCCGGTCACTTTTGGTTATTTTTGTATAGCCATGTAGATAGCTGTAACATGGACAGCTTTAATTTAATTCCGAAACTTTGTGAGTAAATTTAAAAAAAACTAGATAGCTAAAGTGACTTATTTTAAATTTAAAAGTACTCTAACACAATAATCATCTAAATAATATTAAAATTGTCTACGCCTTATATATTTTTTTTAATTTGTATTTGAATGAATAATTTAGGTCTTATTTTCATAAAACACTAAAAAGTCGATGAAAAAAAATCCACAGGGCATGAGAAGTGTTTAGGGGTCTGAAAGGATAGCAGATGACCCCTCCCGTCGATCATTTCAATTTGGCAAACGATGCACCAAACACCCTGTATATATACCTATACACACTCGTTTTTTTATTCATATCGATGACAATCATGAATCCGACACTCACCAAATTGAACGGAGTCTTTAAAAACAAATGACATTTTAAAATGTGATTTTAACCACATACGTTTTGTACATTTTAAATTCCTAAACGTGTACTTGAATGTGTTTTTAAAATTATAGATCTAAATTAATTGTCATAAATAGTATACAAAAAATACTCAAGTATCAAAATATTTGTCTCCTACTACTTAAAGATTTTGTGAATTTGCTGTCTTTTCTCTAGTCACACTTTCGTAAGCCAGGCTTAACCAATTCAAACAACCGCCATTGCCGATAGATTGTCACTTTATCTAGAGCCTTAAGTGAGAAGCAATTTTTAGCATGACTATAACTTTAAAAATAATAGTAAAGTTAGATTAGACTAGTGGTTTCTGACTAAGCTTGGACTTAGTAATCCAAAATGTCAAGAACAAATATTATTTTTATTTTTGGACGACTACCTTTTTTTTTTAAACGGATAAAGGACAATAAGTTAGATTTTTTTGTGTAATAAGAACTAGTGCTTGACTGTGATCCCGCCTGATGGTAAGCAGTGATGCTATCGTTGATGGTGAAGCGCACTAGTTTGCTAAGGGCGGAATTCACCAATAAAACTAATCGCGTTTTAACGTTTGGCTCGCATAATCGCGTTTAGCCGCTGTAACTAGCGTCACTTGTAAAAAAAAAACAAAAGAAAAATACAGACAAGTGACACTAGGGACAGCGGCTTAACGCGATTATGCGAGCCAAACGTTAAAACGCGATTAGTTTTATTGGTGAATTCCGCCCTAAGTGTCTATTCAATTATAGCCTTGTAGACTCCCAAATTATATCGAATGGGAAGACTGCAACGATTATCACTCAATAACAAGTCTTCACTTATAAACACCAAACAATAATAAATTCGACGGACACTAAGTAGAGTAAGCCTTCAGGAACATAATAAGAACATAAAGTTGTATAATAATTATGTAGTACATTAAGTACAGTTTGACTACAATTTTGGTCGCAGTGCATATCACTCATAATATTATAATGAATTTATGTAAAAGAAATACCAGACTTAAATAATCTCTTTCCATTTATTTACTCTGTGTATTTGATATATCTAGCTCTTACTGTCTCATGACAGAGGCCTGCATATATTTCGATGTATTCCTGGTAAAGTGAAGACCTCAAAAGGAATTTAGTGATATCCCTTGTTGATTAACAAGTGTGTAATTGCAAAATTATTACTTTTTAGATGAGAGTAACTTTATGTAAAACCATGATATACGTTTTGTTTAAATTTTATTATTGTTGATGGGCTTAACTACAAATACAAAGGACAACTGAAGGAAAATATGTATGGTTTTAGTCAGTAAAAGTCTGGCACGGTCATCCACTCTGCTCTAGAGCAGGAGAAGACATTACATAATTGCCCACCTTAAAAAAAATATCTTCTTTATATAATGTAAACTAAGTCATTTTACGTGGGCTTCATGTCAACGCCACAAACGCTGAGAAGCTAAAAGCGGGCACAAGCCACTTGTGGCCGGTAGCTGCTACATTTTTAACCCATGCGCGCAGTATCATAATTGACACTGTCGAAGAAGAGCGCGAATGGCGTGTGGCGGCGTTTTGTATCGGCGTTTAGTGGCCGCGGCCGGTTCGGGCCACAAGAAGCAAGCAGCGATGATTTGTAGCATGTGGCGGCCACTGGCGTCAATTGTGTGCGGCGAATTCATATAAAATGTATGAAACCTACAGGAAATATGGCCGGTGGCGGACGTTTTGTGGTAGTGGCCGGTAACCCGCGTGCGGCGACCCTAACTGAGCCTGTCCACGTTTCGGATTATGATGCGGTTTTCATAAATAGAAATAGCGGTAAACGAAAAAGTTTTCATACATAATTAGCACTTATGCTAAGCCGGGGCGGATCGTCAGTAACTATTTAGAGTTTTTGTTGTTAACTAGCTGTCTCCCGCAGTTTCATTCCGGTTTTTGGTTACTAGTCCATTCCTTTTAGTCGTTGAGTCAATTTATATAGGTACAGCAGTATTCTTTCTTGATAAATGGGCTATCCTTTTTAGGATTCCGTACCTCAAAAGGATAAAACGTATATAAGATCATTTTGTTGTCCGTCAATCTGTCTGTCTATCTGTGTCTTTGTAGATATCTGAATTCATACAAAAAAATACAATTTAGATTAAAGTTCACAATAGTCAATATACGTTTAATTGGCTTTAAAAGTCTATTATCGGGTAATTAAGTTTATTTAAGCTTGGATCAATATTGGTTTCAACGCACCAGCTGAGCTTATTTGTATTAGACTTCGGCAAATACAAAGGGTTTTAGCAATATTTTTAAATAAATTCACATGAACACAAAAAACAATTTAAATTAAAGCTCCTAACCGGCAATATACGTATAATAATATATCTAATACATATATGAAAATCTCATGTCACAGTTGAAACGGGTTGACTGATTTTTATGAAATCGTTGTGTATATTTGGTAAGTCTGAGAATAAGTCGTAGGCTATTTTTTATCCTCTAACCCCTATCCCCAATTTTTAGGGCTCCGGACTTCAAAAGGAAAAAAACGGAACCCTTATAGGATCACTTTGTTGTCCGTCTGTCTTTCAAGACCCTTCATCTTAGGAACGCGTGAAGATATCGAGTTGAAATTAGAACCATATACTTAGATTTGCGGTCCCTTGAAACTGTAAAAAATTAAACTTCTAAATTAACGAAAAAAAAAAAGATACGGCCGTTAATGTCGCGAAAAACTTATATTTTGATACTCTCAGGAAAATCAAAATTCATAGGTACTTCCCATTGACCTAAAATCCTGAAATTTGGCATGAAGCAAGGTCTCATAGAACAAGTATATGAAAACTGTAAATTTGTAGTTACAGCACAAAAAACAATACTTTTTTTGCGTTTCGAAAAAATCTTTATAACTCAATTCGGGAATCGAACTGTTTTCATAGGTAAGTTTGTAAGGAACCTACAGAGCGCTTACTTACCCGGATTTTTTTCTCAAGATTAGCGCGTTCAAACAAAGAAACAGACTTAACTCAGCTTTATATAATTAGTGTAGATTTGAAACAGGAAATCTCTGAAAAAGCTAATCTGATTACGAAACCTGTAAAAAAAAAAAAAACTGAAGTACATAACATAGCTTTTTAGTCTGGAAAATATACAGTTTCTTTAGAATAGGGCACGGGTGTGAGCAGTGATGGATCAGTGGTAATGGCCCTGACTAATGAGTTGTACACTGTGGGATCAAACAAAGACTGGTGTTTTACTTTTTGTAAATTATTTTATCCCCACTGCTATCATAACGGCGAAGAAAATATCGTGAGGCATGTCCTAAAACCGAAAATTCGAAGACAAGTAACATCTACCAACACGCACTGGGTCAATTTTTTTTGTTTTTTTTTTGTAGGTTGATTGTCATTGGCAAAATCATCCAATGACATCCCCCACTCTTGGGCAGAGCGCGAAAGCGTGTCAGACTTTTACTGACTAAAAACCCATTTCTGTTCCTTCGTTGCCTTTCGTACCAGGGTCGAGTCTTCCTTTCAGAATCAGACCCTTGGCCCCAGTAGGCTTGGACCCTGCTGGGTGGGTCCTACGGTTTGCTGAAATCTCCTTGAGGCGCGAGCGGAATAGTACGAGCCGACGACTTGGTCTTGGTCCGGACGGTTACCAGAAGGCCGGACGGCGAGCTACCCAATGCACGCCGTCCGCAAGGCCGCGCTGACGGTAGCTGGAAATTGGGATCGGAATCTCAGCTGCTGGGGCGTGAGGGCCGCGCCCTCGCGCGTGCACGTGCGGCCGTCTTCTTTGCTAGCATTACTGCTTCGCTGATGGAGGCGTCCGCCTGCCACTCCTCTATGCTTCGAACCATGGCCTGTACCAAAGCCCGTCGCTAGATATCGTTGCCGCCGATCTCCCCCACGAGGACACGGCGGTGCTCTGCCCAAGCGGGGCACGCCTCTACACTGGGCCCATGTAGTGTACAACCCATTCCCTCTACTAGAGAGAACGCCTAATTCCCAGCAGTAGGAACACTATAAGGTTAATTTTGCTTGTGCTATATCACGGGATCGATTATATAGGACATACATAACAAAAAGGAAAAATATTTTTTAACATAGTTATTCTTTTCAGGTACTAAGGCCATGAGAAAACGTGTGTATGGGATACTCGTGGTCCTAGAACGCAAAAAGCAACTGAAGGAACATACGTGTGGTTTTTCGTTAATTCTCACGCCCTCCATCTCCAAAGTCAAAGTCAAAGTCAAAGTTTTTTATTTCACATAGGCCTACATGGGCACTTATAAAACGTCAGAAGCTAGTGCACGGTTCCAAATTGGTCGTTTCATATGGAGAAGAACCGGCAAGAAAACTCCACCCTAGAGCAAAGGAAATTATAATATTATTTCTTACCTATAAAAAAAGTCTTTTCAAGAACAGATTTTATGCGACAGTTTACGCTTTTTGCAGAAAGCGGTTTTTTACCACAGTTTCTCAAGACAAAAGTCTATGAACAGTGCATGTTGCCAGTGATGATATATGGCTCTGAAACATGATCACTTACAATGGGCCTCATCAGAAGGCTTACAGTCACCCAAAGGGCAATGGAAAGGGTGCGTGATCGCATCATGAATGAAGATAACCGCAGGAGAACCAAGATCGCCGACATAACCCGAAGAATCGCCAAACTGAAGTGTGGCAGTGGGCAGGACAGATTGCTCATAAAATGGATGGTCGATGGGTCCAAAAGGTTCTAGAGTAGCAACCGCGTACCGGAAAACGCAGCGTTGGAAAGCCTCCCACAAGGTGGACGGATAGCCAGGTGAGAGTCGCGGGAATACGGTGGATGCGAAACATACAGGACTATTCGTTGTGGCGTCACTTGGGCGAGGCCTATGTCCAGCAGTGGACGTCCTTCAGCTGAAATGATGAAAATGATGTTAATAGGAACTGAAAAAACTAAAAGATCAATTATTTGTAATTATGAATAACAAGTCATATATATATTTATAGGTAGGTAGATATAGCCATTAATAAAGGGAAACTTTTAATCGGGGGAAAGAAAACCCATTCCTACAAAAAACGCAAATTGTTGTGACTGATAAACCCAGGTTCCTGGGCTCGATTATCAAGTCGGGCAGTTAACTCAGAGTAACCCGTTAGGAATAATTAATCTCAAGGGAGGGATTTGAGATTTCAGGAAGTGGAAAGATATACGGTACGATATAGGTCATACGGCACAAGAATGGGAATTCTCCAGAATCGAGTGAAAAGTTAATTATGTGAGTGTGAGTGTGAGGTGGGAGAAGATAGTCAAGGTTTTATTAGGTTACAAATTGTTTGACATTACGAGCATGGCAGTTGAGAGTTTGTCATGCTCACTCAAATGTCTCGCTGATGGTGGCACGTGTTATTGGGTCATTCGGCTCCCTTCAAAATGGTTGACCTGATTGGGGCTGATGCACGCGTCATGCTCGTGAACGATGCCGTCAGTTGAGACTGGTCATCTCTTAGCAGCTAGTGGCTTAATTCAATATCTATTTTTTTAATTAGTTTAGTGTTTTTAGCGTCTGTAATTGGTCTATTTGAAATAAACGTTTCTGTTTTCTGAAGGATCAAGGTGACCATATAACTACCTTGGATTCTATAGACAGGATAATCTTTTTAATTTCATCCACGGTGGCTGGAGAAGGGCAAAACGGTTCTATACTTAGACCAGGTAGACCAGAAATGAAATCCACCGTCTAAGACAACATTTGTGTATTCAAATAACAAGTGTTTGTGAAGTGAAAGCTGATTTCCTCCAGGCCAAGATTCTTACAGCAATCCATAAAATGTGCTCTACTGATGTCAAAAGTTCCTAGAATTTCCAGGTATCAGCAGGAGAAGAAGAGATGTTATCAAGAATGTGGCGGCGTTTGGCATTGCGTATCACCTGATTACACCGATTCTTTGCAGTTTTGAACAGGTTTTTGAACCTCGTAACATGGATTCCTATTCTGTATAAACAGAATAAAGTAAGTAAAATCGGGAAATCGGTTAATCGGGTGTTAAGTCGGGAGGCTATTGCCTTATGGTAATAACTTAAACAAAGTTTAAAAGCGCAACGTCACATCACGGTCGTGTTCTCTGAAGAGTTAGGTAAAGTCATACGTGCTTGTTGAAGTGAAAAGTTCGAGTGCGCAGAGCACTTTAATTTATGGATATTGAATGAGAGTTATGTAACGCTCGTTTGGAATGGTTTCCGCTGTCCAAGAACTGGCGTGATTACATAATCGTGTGTCGATACAAGGTACAAGTTCTCATGCACAAACTTGCAATTCATTGTACTAAGTTACTATTGTTAAGACGCGTAGGTTGCAATAGTACATTTTGATACAAATGAAAACGGTTTGTTATTGCAACCGAGGTGGGATTCTATGGAGTTAGGTACGGAGCCGTGTGCTCAATGAGTCACGTGCATCGAAAGACATTTTTCAATTTACGTACAAAGATATATATAAACGGGATTAAACGCGACTAGCGGAGGCGAACTCACGCACTTTTCCGCATTAACCAAAATCATGGTAAACAACCATGTAGCACCAACTCCTACCAAGAATGGAGTCGGTCTCGAAGTTTCAGACATTAACGTTTACCTGGGATGGTCCAGTTAGAATCTTGTGAACGTGAGACGCACTAGACCGGTCGTTGTGGCAATATTTTTTGTCGGATGAAAAGATAATGATGATGATAAAATATATGATGATTAAGAATATAAGATTCTAAAATGGGGGCTGTGGGACTGTTTGAAAAAGTCACCATGGCGCTGCCGGTGGAATGAAAAAGGCAACTGAATGAACACAGGTTGGTTTTATCCAGTAAAAATTTGACACTTCCTCTCGTTCCACACAGAGCGAAAGAAGTCACTTCCCACTGCAAAACAAAGATCTTATAATTAAACTGACCTTTCGTAATCATAATAAAAACACTAAATTGACTCAAGTTGAGAATTAAATAAATAGTCCCCTCCAGAAACAAACCTAAAGGTTAAATATATCCTCATTTTCACGAAAACATAAATATTTATAGATCTTTAATCTGCGTATTGTTTTAAACCCCTAAGTAGCAACACCTACTCGTCACCGAAAACAAACGTTTTTATACGAAAATACTCGAAATATTTATTATCATCTGTGAAAGCAAGGTATGTTATCTTTTAATAGACAGCTGTTTCCACCCACGTTTACTTTTTAATAAAAACAAAATTATACCTACTCACCTGTGTGCACAAAATTGCGGTAGAGCTAAAATATACCTTATTTTTTTTGTTTTCTTGCTGTTTCTTATTTATTCTACTAATATTTTTTTTTGTATTTTCTCATTGTACTTTGGCCTTTTTTTCGCCTCTGTGGAATTTTTATGGCACACATGGCACTCTGGTTATAAGTGTATCGCAACTAAAAAACCTTTTACAAAATAAAATAACCCGACTTCACTACAAAAAACAGGGCAAGTGCGATTCGGACTCGCGCACTGAGGGTTCCACACAAACTTACCTATGAAAACAGTTCGATTCTTGAATAAGTTACGAAGATTTTTCAGAATTTTAAAAAATGTTTTTCTTTGTGACGTAAAAATGTACAGTTTTCAGATTTATTCCTATATCTATACTATAAGACTTTGCTTTATGACAAATTTCAGAATTCTGAGTCAACAGGAAATATGTATAAAGCTCTATAAATTTTGATTTCTTTGAGAGTGTTAAAATGTACGTTTTTTGCGACATAAACTGCCGTATCTTTTTTTTTCGTTAACTTAGAAGTTTGATTTTTTCACAGCCTTAAGGGACTACAGATTTGAGTATACAGTTTTAATTTCAACTCGATGCCTCCACGCGTTTCTGAGATAAAGGGTCTTGACAGACAGACAGACAGACGGACGGACAACAAAGTAATCCTATAAGGGATCCGTTTTTTCTTTTTGAGGTATGGAACCCTAAAAACACTAAAATAATTAAATAACTTTAAATCGGTGGTTCTAAATAAGAAACAAACAATACCGAGAAACACAGACTTCCGAAATTAAAGAAATTAATTTAATTAGATCCTTTAGTGTTTTATTAGTGAATTCGGTTTTTTTTTTTGTAAAAAGTTTTTTCCGTGGCACCAAATGATCACACACGCCGACATCAGCAAGACATCAAAGTCAGCATGACACTCCCAACTGCCAGGGCACATTAGGTCAAAGTAACATCTAGTAAATGGTAGTTTAAGATACATAATGCTCACACATGTGCAGCATGAAGTTATATACATTGAAACCTGAGATTGAAAACGAAATACTAATGCACCTGTACATAAATAACAGAAGAAAATACTGCCTTGTAATGCCGTCACCATTCACACCTAGAAAGATTTTACCTGTCTGTTTGTTTTACAGCAAGATCGGCACAAATCCAATGATACATTGACTTTCGAAGCTACCACACTAGTAGCAACCCTCTAAGGGGGATAGAGTGCCCTCCTGTCACATTGATCATGAAATACAGTCCTAAAGAAGATATATTGGAGATCAGGGAACGACGGCACTTGATTAATTTATTTCTTTTATTATCATGGCAGAAATCACAGATAAGAGCTTTGTGTTTAAGATTAGTGAGAACAAAAAGTGTTGTTTTAAAAAAATTGTTTCGTTTAGGTAAGTTAATTAGAGATTGTGAAATTTGTATGGATCCAAACTGAAATCTTTGAGAATTAGAGAATTAGTCTTTTACTTCTATGGAATACTTTGGTAGTACTTTTGAGTCATTATGAAGTTATGGCAGCATAGAGCCTTTTTAAACCAAACACACACTGACATACACTGGCATTTTAATTTAGGTAGGAAAATCATCTAATGACATCCTGCGCTCTTTGGCGAAGCGCGAGGGCATGTCAGACTTTTACTGACTAAAAACCCACTCCTTTTCCTTCTTTGCCATTGTTCCAGAGCTCCGGGAATCTATTTCGGATCACCCATGACCCCATTAGGCTTCGCCCCTGCTGGGCCCCTACGGTTGCTGACATCTCCTAGAGGCGCGCGTGGAGCGTCGATGGCTTGGGCTCGATCCGGACGGTTACGGGACGGTACAGACGGCGACCAATGGGTAGCTCGCCGTCCGACGCAAGTTGGAATCCCGCCGGCAACACACTGATATGAATTTGGAAAATGTTATTTTTTTATAGAAATATTTTTTTTTTAGACTTGACTGTAATATTTATATATGTATTTTTTAACACAAACACTCCTAACTAAATTTCACTATAGACAGGGAGTGTGCTCAAAAGAGATTAATTCTAAATGGCGCAGCGAATGGTTCCCAGAACAAATATCTAAATGTCCTACAGATAGTTGTTCTTGAGTATGTGAGTTAACATGTTCGTAAACGCAGCTACGACACAGGAATAATTCTTATTGTTTGGCAAAGTTTAAAAATAATATAGTAATAATAGTAAAAAACACTGCCTGTATTTAAAAAGCTTGTGAAGGATCATGTCTTTGTTTCATCACATAGTCTCTTGCTTATGTATTTATATTTTGGTGTATGTATATATGTTGTATGTGTATCTATTTTAGTATTAAGTAACAATATTTTTTTTTTACTTTTGTATTTGCACCAAGTGCAACCCAATTTTGTGTCCAGGCAATCTCTATCCATTCTAGGTTGCCTGAAAGAAATCGCTGAGTGCGATAAAGCCGCCAATTGAGTTTATTTTGTATTATAATTTCTATTTGTCCAAGATTACAAATTATATATATGCAATACAGTATATATAAATAAGTAAATCATCATCTTCCTGCCCTTGTCCCGTGTTATTTGGGGTCGGCGCAACACGTTTTTTTCTTTATATAAAAACATTTAATTCTTTACGTATATACGATACTAGCTTCTGCCAGTGGTTTCACCCGCGTATAAGTTTCTCCATACAAATTTCCAACCCCCGTTTTACCTTGGGCACGCCACAATAATGGCGGTAAGTCCCCTCTTTGAGGCGTGGTTGGAAAGACCTCACGGCGTCCTCACATTCCGCATGACGCAGGTCCTCACCGGACACGGCAAGTTCGGGAGGTTCCTGCACCGGATTCGTGCGGAAACGACGCCCGGGTGTCGCCACTGTGTGGCCCACCCGGAGGACACGGTGGAGCACACGGTGGAGGTGTGCCCCGCTTGGGCAGAGCAACGCCGTGTCCTCGTGGGGGCAATCGGCGGCGGTGATCTCTCGCGCCGGGCCTTGGTTCAGGCCATGCTCCGGAGCGAGGAGGAGTGGCAGGCGGTCGCCTCCTTCTGCGAAGCAGTAATGCTAGCTAAGGAGGCGGCCGATCGCGTGAGGCAACGGTCCTTACGCTCCAACCGCCGCCGGGATTCCGATCCCGATTTCCGGCCACCGTAGGCGCGGGCTTGCAGACGGCGAGCAATGGGTGGCTCGCCGTCTGACCGTCCGGTAACCGTCCGGACCGAGCCCAAGTCGTCGACGGCGCGTATTGTTCCACGCGCGCCTCAAGGAGATCAGTCAGCAAATCGTAGGGGCCCAGCAGGGTCGAAGCCTACTGGGGCCACGGGTAGTGTGAAAGCGGAACCCGGGGCCCTGGGACGAAGGCAACGAAGGAACAGGAGTGGGTTTTTAGTCAGTAAGAGTCTGACACTATCTCTCGCTCCGCCCAAGAGCGGGGATGTCATTAGGATGATTTTCCCACCCAATAAAAAAAAAAAAAAAAAAACCCCCGTTTTACCTTCTTTTGGGAGGGCACTCCGGTATCACCGGATGCCCGACTACCTCAGTCGTGTGGTCGAGGCGTACCTGTCAGACAGGTACATAACCTAACCTTTTTATCATAGATAGGTTTGTGTTTAACCATTATCTCACCTTGCCCCCTTACTAAGTTACGATCGTTTTGTTTACGTCGAACGCCTCGACTAGGCCATGCTTCCGATTCCTTTGTTCTGACGTCATCGCAACGCTCAGTCACGTGGTCAGAACAAGGAAATCGGAGGCATGGCCTACTCGAGGCGTTCGACGCAAACGTAACAATCGTAACTTGGCTAGGGGGACTAATAATAAGCAACGCTGGGGTCGACAATGGACGCGCTTGCCTACAACGATCTATTCACTCTTGACTTAAAGACCCCTAAGTTGTAGCTGTCAGGAAACAGAGACTATTCAATCCAGGTGCATTTGATTGATCATCATCATCATCATTTCAGCCGAAAGACGTCCACTGTTGGACATAGGCCTCCCCCAAATGTCGCCACAATGACCGGTCCTGTGCGTCTCGCAGCCATCGGATTCCCACAACCCTCTCCAGGTCATCGGTCTGTAGCGACATCTATGGCGTCACATAAGAACTAATCCTGCTTCGCGCAATCAAAGTTCTCCGCGCGATTAGAACATATAGAACAGCACGAAATCATCTATCGGGCAGTTGCAGCCCACCAGACATAACACCCGTCAGGTTGGAGGATCCTCCCTTTTCAAAGGAGGTTTGCGGGACTTTACTCTCTGCTCCGCCTACCTCCAAACTGGTGACCCTCGACAAAGAACGTCAGCGCAGCCTTCGTGCAGCTACTACTTCGTGACGTCATCATCACTTCCTCAAGCTTTCGAGCAGCGAGCCATACAGCCAGCACCCACGGCTATAAAGGGTATCCTGACCACCAGCATGCCTACATGGTCATACCTGGTCATCACCCTCAGCCTCATCAGCGACCTTGGCGAAGCACACTGCACCTTCGGCCAGTCACATGAAGAGCAATGAAGAACCGCTCCGACTCACTGGAGCCAGCAGCACTACTCCGACTCACTGGAGCCTGCAGCATCATCCCGACTCACTGGGACAGCACCACCCCGACTCACTGGGGCATCACCGCAGACAGTTCCGACTCACCGAGAACTATGCGGCATTCGGTTCCGACCCACTGGAACCAACCTACCACTGGCCTGGCACGCATCAAGAAACATCAAGAACCATCGATCTCCGATCTCCGGAGGGGAGTGATGTAGCGACATCTATGGCGTCACATAAGAACTAATCCTGCTTCGCGCAATCAAAGTTCTCCGCGCGATTAGAACATATAGAACAGCACGAAATCATCTATCGGGCAGTTGCAGCCCACCAGACATAACACCCGTCTGTTTGGAGGATCCTCCCTTTTCAATCGAGGTATGTGGGACTTTACTCTCTGTTCCACATACCTCCAAAGGTCCACCTTTTGGGAGGCCTTTCAACGCTGCGTCTTTCGGTACGTGTTCGCCATTCCAGAACCTTTCGTCCCCATCGACCATCTGTTATGCGAGCAATGTGCCCTGCCCACTGCCACTTAAGTTTGGCGATTCTTCGGGCTGTATCCGTAACCTTGGTTCTCCTGCAGATATCCTCATCTCTGACGCAATTACGCAAGGAAACTCCGAGCATAGCCCTTTCCATTGCCCTTTCAGTAACTTGCATTTGATTAGAACTATTAAAAGGATTTGTACCACTTAGGAAACACAAATGAAACGATAGTGCGAAGTCAAGTGTGTTAAATAAAGTTATTTCAATCTCCTTAGACTTCCTTAAGCATGAATGATAAAGTACCTTTTACATAATGGGAAGCACTTGAAAGTTATTTGCTTTGAATCAGCGGTCTGTTAACAATTATAGTCATTGTTTATTTAGGGAAGCGAAAATGTTGTGTTCATTATATAATTGGGTACTCTACTCATTTTAAGGGAACATAACTCTAACTCTAATTGCAGAATCACATTGTTATTTGGCTGTACGTCTGTCAAGACCCTTTTTTTCAGAAACGCATGGTGGTAATAAGTTGGAAGTAATATCAAATACGCAAGTCTGAGATCAGTGGCTGCCAAGTGGTAACGGCCCCGACTTACGAGTTGTAGTTCGCGAGTTCATACCCAGCCAGGCGCATTAAGTACTTTGTGTAGTTTATTTCATCACCACTGCTCTCAAAACAGTGAAGGAAAACATCGTAAGAAAACCGCCATGTTCTAGAACCAAAAATTCGAAGACATGTGACATTCACCAACCCGCACTGGGCCCGCGTGATGTATTACGGCCCATCCCCTCTGCTAGAGAGGAAGCCTGAGTCCCAGCAGTAGGAACATTAAAAGGCTGATAATGCTTATACGCAGGTCTGCTGTCCTTGAAGCAGAGGAAAATCAAACTATTAAATCAACGTAATCTAAGGATAATTCCATTAATGCTCCGTTTATGGAGCATATTTTTACACCCGCAACTAAATCAAAACTTAAGGGGGTACTACATATTTCCTGTCGACCTACAATCCTGATGTATGAACCAAGATCTCATAGTATAAGTCTGATTCCCGCACGAAACAAATAGTTGTAAAGAGATTTTACAAAGAAAACAAACACGTGTGTTGGGACTGAGCACATGACAAGACTGCCCGAGGTAGAATGCCGCACTACTTGATCTTCCCTCTAGTCCTCGCTACATTCCTTCTACCGACGATCATGTCCAAGCGGTAGGGTGCCGCATGATCTCAATAAACTAGTGCGCCTCACGATCAATGATTGGATCACTGCTTACCATCAGGTGGGATCGCAATCAAGCACTGGTATACATAAACAAAAAAATTTTTTTTTTGGCTTATAGATAGTTGTTCCAGCTCTGGGTGTATGTGAATTTACATCTAGTGCAAGCACCCGCGGTGGAGAAGTAATGTGGAGAGGATGTGGAGCAATATTAATAAAAAAAACTGTCAACCAGTACTGTCATGTCTTTTCGTGTTGCCCAGCTACTGAGTTGAGGAGGCTAGATAAGCAATCGCTCCACGTGATATACTGGTATCATCGCGTAGGACTGAAGACGATACCGAGATACTCAATGGTATCAAAAATAAAAGCATAAGAGCATACTGTGGGGCCGATGCTTAGGTAAACAAGACGCAATATGAGAACTTAGATACGACTCACACGGCCCCGCTGTCCCTGCCAGGTCGCGGTATTGTATGATCGTGTGTGAAAGAAATAGACCTTTTTATCAGTGGAAATCGTTTGATTTATTATACCGAAACGGACGAAAAAAAGACCCCTACACATACTATCTACGTGACGCAACGTCGCAAGCCGGATGCACACACTAGCCGTTGAGACTCCGGCCCTAACTACCAGCCACAGTAGGCGTGGGCTTGCAGACGACGAGCAATAGTTAGCACGCCGTCCAGCTTTCCGGTAACTGTCTGAACCGAGGCCGAGTCATCGACAGCGCGTAGTGTTCGACACGCGCCTCAAAGAAACTTCAGCAAAACCGTAAAGAGCCCGAGGGCTGATGCCTACTAGGATCTTAGGTAGACTTCTGGAAAGGTTACCCGTGATCCTAGAACGCAAAGGCAAGTGAAGGAACATAGGTGTGGGTTTACTGAGTAAAAGTCTGACACGAAGTTATAAGATAATTTTCCACCTTAAAAAAAAACCATGAAGGGTTCACTTCGGGTATCATCTATAAAACGCTCCTAATGTCGTTATACAGGGTGCTTGGTGCATCGTGTGCCAAATTAAAATGGTCAACGGGAGGGGTCATCTGCTATCCTTTCAGACCCCTAAACACTTCTCATGCCCTGTGGATTTTTTTTCTAAATAGCAGATGACCCCTCCAGCCGACCATTTCGATTTAGCACACGATGCACCAAACAGTCTGTATTTTGTAGGTCGTATATTTTGGTTTTAAACAGACCTTCGTAAACGAAGATTTCAATCTCACGCACATAGGTCCCCCAAGGACTAAGTGCGGAAACCAGACCACAATAGATAAATAGAACGAAGATTCCATCGCTAAATAAATAATAATACAGTAATCTATAAACTAAAAAAACTGCGACCAATGGCTATAAAATAGTTATTTGGTTATAAGTGTACAGCAACAGTTGCTCGCGTTGTTCTAATGTTACACACTTATCACTTAACCCCGAAGCAAAATAAGCAGTCTATTCTTTTCGCAACATAATCGCTACATTGCACCCTTAGAGTGCTTTTTCACTAAAGATGTGCGAAGTGGCGAAAGCTAGATATATATTTGTATAAAAGGTGCGAGGGACGCAAGTGAGGAATGTGCTTGAACGCCACGCGTAACTGAAACAGAGGCTCGATTTTAATTTTTTTAGGTGAGAAAATCATCCAATGACATCCCTCGCTCTTGGGCAGAGCGTGAAGGTGTGTTAGACTTTTACTGACTAAAAACCCACTCCTGTTCTTTCCTTGCCTTCGTGCCAGGGCCCCGGGTTTCACTTTCACATCACCCGTGGCCCCAGTAGGCTTCGACCCTGCTGGGCCCCTACGGTTTGCTGACATCTCCTTGAGGCGCACGTGAAACAATATGCGCCGTCGACGACTTGGACTTAGTCCGGACGGTTACCGGATGATCGGACGGCGAGCTACCCATTGCTCGCTGTCCGCAAGCCCACGTCTACGGTGGCTGGAAACCGGGATCAGGATCCCAGCGTCTGGGGCTTGAGGGCCTCTCCCTCAGGTGTGCACGTGCGGCTTTTGCTAGCGTTACTGCTTCGCAGAAGGAGGCAACCGCCTGCCATTCCTCCTCGCTTCGGACCATGACTTGTACCAAGGCCCGGGACGAGAGATCGTTGCCGACCACGAGCTCTTAATGCGATCCATTTGAAGACCTAAAGTGAACTGTTACAGGGAAGGAGCTTTATAATTTGTATGGAGTACCATGACGTGTTAAAAAGTCAAGATCGCAAATGCGTAGTAGGCGTATCTCTCTCAGCAACACATCGCTTCATAGCGCCGGTCCACATTCTCACACCACACTAGCTCCTCGCTCAGTTTCCGTGAAAACAGTCCCACATTTCCACGCACCGCATAGCATTCTCGCACCGCCTAGCTTTCTCCAACGACACGAGAAAAAGCACACTTAATCTTTGCCAGGACATTAGATAACTACACAATTTACTAAAGTGTTTTGTTATGTTAGTCCTGCAACTGACATTTGTTAGTAAATACTAACACAGAACAACACTTAAGTCGCGAACGCTCGCTGTTATCATACTTAAGATTAATAATAATTATAATAATTTGAACCCATTGTCGCCTTTTCAGACTAGTTGTCGCAAGTGCGAGTTGAGTATGGGGTTAATGGTTCGATAACTGTATCGGGTAAAGCGTTATTACTTTTTTTCTGTTACGAAATTCTCAGTCGCAATCGGGTGGCTTAAACATGCTGGGACCGTGTATTCGCTTAGTTTTTAAGTTAGTTAAGTAAACCCTGGCTGGAAGCTTTGATTCTAGAATAGAGGCCGCCACATGCAAGTCCGGTTAAGCAGCCGACAACCTCCTAGGTTGACCTGCAAAGGCCACACATAAAAAAAAACAATAAAAACCTGGCCACTTATAATTTGAAAGAAAGAATACATATATGTTTATTTAGCACGTCAGACACACATTTAGGTGGTAGACGTACATAGATATTTTTTTCTCCTAGTTTCCTAGCTTAATTTTTTTTTTAATGTGTTTCTCACGGCTGCGCCAAAGAGGTCCAGTTCAGCATAATGCCAAACAACTACGCAGCAGTTGCTTGACGTTAGTCTTCAACTGAACCTCATTTTTAATGTACAAATGTAAATCAGTTTGTCTTTTTGCAAATGTGTGTGCACAAAAGAATCTAGTCTGATAATTAGAGCGTGAAGAAGTAACAAATATACTCGTACACAAGCAAATATACTAACGAGATACTCACAAACATTCGCCTTTATAATATATGAGTGTGATTCAGTTTTTGATATAGAATACAGTATTTTTTTCTCATTAGTATGTGTGTGTGTATGTGTTTTTGCAGTATTTGGCATCAAACGTATCGAGTCAACCTTCTTGGCAAGCTTACTAAGGCAATCAATACTACAATAAAATTCTCATCTTCATTTTACCGAGATTTCGCGTGTTTAAATAATTCTACATACCTACATATTTTTCAATTGTGTGAACACTTGAGATCCAAAACTACACCAATCGATCATCACATCATCCATTAAGATTCAATTTACGAATAATTAAAGCAACCACTAAGCTTCTCTCGAAAAAAGTCCTGCCAATAAATTCGCCCAGAGGTTTTTTATGATAACAAAGATTTAAATAAGTAAGTATGACTCTGAAAACGTCACATTCTTAATAAGCATCCTCTTTTGAAATATTTTCGTCATTTGAGTAAAAAATGAGTGCTAATTTAACAGACTTCTTTTTATTAAGAGGGCCCTTTTCCACTCGCCTATCGTCAACATCGAGCATGGTTTAAAAACTTGGTGCTTCATCTAACGCAATCCAACGAGATGTTTGATGTAGACGCAATGAAAAAAAAGAGATAACGCCTGAAAACTCTGTTGGCATTCGGTAATTCCGTGATTTACTCGAATAATTCACCAAAAAAGGAAAAAGGAAGTTGTTCCAGGAAGTACGTGTTTTTGTTTTAAACCTGAAAAACTTTTGACTTTATCAGACAAATTGTCGTCATTCAAAATCTCGATCTAATATAGAATAAGAATTGCACATTTAATTAAGGTTTTTTACATTTTTAATATACGAGTACATTATGGAGGGCCAAAGTTCACGTAAAGTAGCAGATTTTCAGAAGTCTTTACTAGATTAGTTTTACACATGTTTTTTGATTTCTATAGAAGCCTAGATAATACAAGACAAAGACAAGATAGCTGTGTATCCAAAATATCTAGAGAAAGATGTGAATTAACAAGATAATCACGTAAGAGCGGTTGTATGGAAATCTACCTCGAGTTGGTCGCTCTTAATAACATTATTCGCCTCTAAAAATCTACATTGCCTTCTAAATTACTAAGTCAGCCACAATTAATTAGCGTCTGAATGATGCTATCTTAGCCATTAGTTATCGTCTATTTAAGCCACTTTCTGGGTGGTTATAAAAACAATATCCTTGGCCTATAATTCCGAACTAACTTCCCTCGATCTTAGATTTAAAATATTTAATTGGTGTTGTAAAAAAGACGAATTAGTTTATTAGAGGCTATCTCATTTTCTCGTTGCTTTGTTATAAAATGAAAAGTTTGATTACTTGTCCAACAAAAAAATGTGTTAAGCCGCACATTATAATTGCTCAAAAAAAAATAAGTATTATTTTAAAAAATCCAGATTACCATAATGACAATACATAAAAATAAGTGTCATTAATACCTTTTTTAATCACAAAGTACATGTACAGTTTTATATTATATTAAAAATGATCATCGAAATATTGAAACAATTTGTCTGCTGCGGTCTTCGCGTCCGAATTTAAGTGTCTTCAAAGTGAATAGGCTCTTAATAAACTAGTGCGATTCACCATCAACGATTGCATCACTGCTTACCATTAGGTAGAATTGTTTTATATCATTAAAAGAACTGGTTTATATCATTAAAAAAAAACTACCCAGCAAACTTATTTGATAACATTGAGCTTTTTAATTATGAAAATGGTGTTAAATTAAATTAAGTTTCTTACCAATATTATTTAGAGTCTTAATGTTACTTTAAATGTAGTAGGTACAGTCAGAAAAAAGAGTTTAAAATAGTAGTTCTATATCGTAATATTTTGTTTGAACTAATTAGTTATTTATATTATGAAAATTATTAATATATGTTTTGTTATTTTATTATTAAATAATATTATAAAAGGTTCGTTCGTGGCAACATTTCTTTGCAACAAATGAATTTCTTTTGGAGCAGCCTTGAGTAACACAATGTTATTGATTTTTAATCATCATCATTTCAGCCGAAATTCGTCCTCTGCTGGACATAGGCCTTCCCCAAGTGTCGTCACAACGAATGGCCCTGTGTATTTTTTTAATAGCATAGCATAATCAGCCTTTCAATGTCCCCACTGCTGGGACTCAGGCCTCCTCTCTAGGAGAGGGAATGGTAATCCACCACACGGGCCCATTGCGGGTTCGTGAATGCCACATGTCTTTGAACTTTTGGTTCTAGGACATGCCGGTTTCCTCACGATGTTTTCCTTCACCGATTTGAGAGCAGTGGTGATGAAATAAATTACACAAAGTAATGCGCCTGGCTGGGTTTGAACCCGCGACCTACAACTCGTAAGTCGGAGGCGTTACCACTCGGCCACCACTGCTCTAATTATTTTTAACACCTAATTGTTACTTATTTTTTTTCCCTTTTTTTATTTGTGCGTTGGTATTTGTCGCCACAACTACAATAGATGTACGGACATACTACAACTGAATTACTCCTTTCATCTTGATGATTATATTATTTTTACACGGTCCTTAAACAAAAAAGTTATGTTCGGCTTAATGACCTCAATGTATTCATGCTTAGTGCTTAATGTATGTATTGTGTGTGTAATTGTACGTAATTGTTGAAACAGGGGTGAACTTTACAAATATGCGTACTCTTTCAGAGCGTACCGGCGTGACGTTCTTCAATATATCTTCACCACCTTGAAAAAACACTCTGTCAAACAAAAAATCTGTTGATATTTTTTTATTAGGTGGAAAATCATCCAATGACAACTCCCAACCTTGGGCGGAGAGGGAGGGCGTGTCAGACTTTTACTGGGTAAAACCCACTAGTATGTTCCTTCATTCTGGCTTGACTGGCCTGTTGGTCTAGTGGTTAGTGGCCCTGACTACTATGCCGGAGGTCGTGGTTTCGATTCCACCAAGGACAAATGTTTGTGTGATGAGCACGATCATTTGTTCTGTGTCTGGGTGTAATTTATCTATAATATGTATGTATTTAGAAATATTTAAGTATGTTTATTAATTGTCTAGTACTCATAATACAAGCTCTGCTTAGCTTAGGACTAGACGGCGTTGTGTGAATATATTGCCTTACATTCCAAGGCAGAGTTTTCCTTTCAGAAGCGAACTCATAGACCCAGTAGACTATCGGTTGATATCTTTGTCAAAACAAAGACGCGATGTCTTTGTCAAATATCAATATGAACAAGATACAAAAAAATAATTTTCTCCTTTTACAGAAATCGATTGCATATATGATATTTCCTTGAGTTGCAGGAATCTTCGAAAGAGTCATCGTGGCCCTAGAACACAAAGGGCAACTGGCACGCACTCTTACGCAAAAATATGCATGATATTTACTTAGCGTTATATGTAACTAAAGAATGTTATCTTCTCCGTTACCTACTTGTTTCTTTTGCTGACTGTACACGTACATAATTATATCTACCGAGTAATCGAGTTGAAATTCACTCTAATTAATATCTATTCCGTGGACTGCAAATGAGTGTGTCCCATTCACGAATGAGTGGTTCTTTGTCCTCGGAAACGAAAAAGTGGTATCTCAAAATTTGAATGATTCTGTTTTTAATTCGGTTTTCTTTTTGTATAAGATGGCTCGGAACTTTTCAAATTAGGAAGGCTCGTCGTCAAAAAGCCCTTAAGTTTATTGGAATATGAAACATCGAAAAGAAGAACACTATCCATATCTTTCATCTTATCTGTGATCCATACTTACTTATTTTGTAAATGCGAGATAACTGTGTTAATTTGTTTTGAAAGTACGCCTTAGCCGTTAAATCGAAAATTACCAAGATATAGGCTTCGATCTGAAGAAGGACTTAAGATACTTTTTATCAACATTATAAAGATGGTACATTTTTTTTTCACAATATAATATAAGTTTTCTAGAAACTTACTTTGATTGAGTTACAGCTGTTTGCTTCTGAGGGTAGTCAGCAGGCAATAATCCGCAAAATGGAGGTACAGAATTAAAGGTAGTATGAATAGGAATAGCCTCATTATGGTACCACTTTACATTTGCTGAGGGGAGATTAGGCTTACCTAACAGCAAATGTAATGTGTACATTAACACTTGTGCTTATTCATTGTAAAACATCCCTACCAGGAAATTCTAACGAGTTAATGGTAACATGCACCCACGATAAGGCAAAAAATCCTAGTGTTAACGCCATAAATTCCTAAAAATTGCAGTTACACCAGGATCACCTTTATTTAATTACAATAAAATGCTAAAACAAGAAAAATAAAAACAGTAAACTAATTTAAACTATATATACATTAAAGACAATGAATTCCTAGCTATCGCGGTCGACTGGCTGTGGTAGTAGTGTGCCTAAAAAACTGGCAGCATTGCCATGCTATATGGCAACGCTTAATCTCTAACCGAGGTAAAAGCCAGCCCTTGGATCACATGAAGTTTCAACTAGGCGTTTGGATAATTCTTTAAAAAGCGTATGAGCACTCAGACCCCACAGCCTAATCAATCCCGAATGGCTCGAAAATATAACTGCCAACGAGGTTATTGTATTTCCGCTGCTCGAGGTACTCCGTAGCCGCAGTGACAGCGCTAGCACAGCTCAACGAGCTAGGAAGATGGTAAGTATAGCGCAAGAGAATCGACACAGGTAGTGTCGCACACTAAAAGCCTACCCATCTTCCACGGAAATAAAGACATACCGTCCTGTCTTTAACCATTGTCGTGAGTCAGGCCATGAGGTTCCAAAACAGGCAGTCACCTAGTTTATATTACAGTTAGTTGACGAAAACTATTGAAATAAATATCATTGATCAGATAGTATTTTGACCTCAGCATCCTCAGCCATGCTAGCGAAGGAGGCGGCCGATCACGTGAGGGAACGGCCCTCCAGCCGTAGCCTCACGAACGGCTAGCAATGGGTAGCCCGCTGTTCGGCCGTTCGGTAACCGTACGGATTGAACTCAAGTCATCGACGGCGCCTAGTGTTCCACGCGCGCCTCAAAGAGATGTCAGCAAACCGTAGGAGCCCAGCATGGTCAAAGCCTACTGGGCCATAGGTTGTGTGACAGTGTACCCAGGGGCCCTAAAACGAAAGCAAAGAAAGAACAGGAGTGGGTTTTAGTCAGTAAAAGTCTGACATGCCCTCTGGCTCCGCCTAAGAACGCGAAAAGTCATTGGATAATTTCCCAGCTCTGGTCTGTTATAAATAAGAATAGATTTGTTTCCAATATTGTTTTTTTTATTTTTTTTATTGATATAAACCAGTGCTTGACTGCGATCCCACCTGATGGTAAGCGGAGATGCAATCATTGATGGTCAGGCGCACTTGTTTATTAAGAGCCTATTCACTCTAGCCTATCTATATATTATTATTATTTTATTATTATATTGGTTCTGAACTAACACTTTTGCAGGTCCAAACACTATTAAATAAAAAGTGTTCTATTCGAACTACTGTTCAGTTCCTGAGATTTGCGCGTTAGAAAACAAAAACAGGACAACGTCTAGTCCGTCGGGGAGGTGTGTTCATGCGATGGAAACCTAAAAGTATTTTTCAGATACAAAAGCTACTTACCCACCAGTACAAGTACACCCAGTGAAACGGAAAAAATACTTATGACGCAGATATTAAAACTGGTGTCTAGTATCTTCGTAAAAAAAAAAAAACAAATTCTTTCACGTGTTTCACAATGATAATATATATTTTAACTCACATCTCACCTTGCGGAAAGTAACCTATTCAATTAAACATTCACGGGTAGTAGCTATCAGGAACCACAGACACCAGCAGAGAATTTCGCTCCTTAACTATATGAATACGCCCAATGGTTGTATTCCCAAAACGAAAACGAAAATTTTCACTGATAAGAAAATACTGATAACTTTTTTTACTTACTAGTATGTTATGTTGCAATAATCCAAACAAATAATAATAATAAACGTTTTTTCTGACCTTTCCGTCCATAGGTAACACTTACAGCTTTATATAACACACACACAATATTAAAAACAAAACACAACGGAAAAAATAAGAAACAGTTTACAATACACAGTTAACCAAAAAGAAACAAATACAATACAAAAAACTACACACATTTAGTGCGGTGAGGGGAAACTGTCCAGTACTCACCGTGTAGCGTGCAAGCGTATCCAATGGTGCAGCAATGGAGAGTCCCACCTGTCCGCAAACACGTTCACAATATTGTTGCTACTGGTCCTAACACGGCTCATCAGTGACCCGTATTGCTTCCTAATAAGGGCATGAAAACCATCAGTGTGCGCTTCTGCGAACATGGTGGAGGCACTGCAGAACCGTGGTAGCCCCAGCAACACCCTGAACGCGTTATTGCACCCAACTCAGTCTGCTATTATATCAATCAAGACGGCAAAGAAACAAAATGGAACAATAAAAGTACCGCTCTATTCTATGCAATTACAAAAAACTTGTTGTTACATATATTGCATCACGTAAAACTTTTATGAGAACTCTGACAACTAAAAATTAATTGCAGTAAGTTACAAATGAGGAACAGTGCTTTTGCTTTGAAGTTAAACATTTCCAGTTTGAACAGTCTTCTTCTTGTTTGAGTACTTCTTATTATAATGAAAGGTCCAAGGAAATTAAAAATATAGCATAGTATATACTGGTACCTTTTTTTCTGAGGGATATCATGAAATGACTTCTTCCCCTTAGGGAAGACCGAAAGTTAGTATTTACTAAACAAGACTTTTAGTGAGTAAAAAAAACCACAATCTATGTACCTGTCGGAGTCTGGTTACCGTATTTAGTCCAATGCGGTTCATTGTGCGAGGGCCAGGCGGCCAATCTTTGGCGAGAGGTTGGCTGGCTGTCTTATTCTAACCAGTCCATCTCTCATCAACTGATTAGGCCTCCCAGGTTTTTCAGGGTGTCTGTAAGGGAATTCAAGGATCCTAAGGTTTGCATGCGTGTATCAGTGACATCTGTGCAGTCAAGGAGTACATCGCAATTGTCTCGTCCTTTGCCAAGCATTCCTTGACTGGCCTGTTGGTCTTGTGGTAAGTGGCCCTGACTGCTATGCTGGAGGTCGTGGGTTCGATTCCCACCCAGAACAAATGTTTGTGTGATGAACACGATTATTTGTATTGTATCTGGTTTTTTTTTTACGTGGGAAAAACATCGTATGACAAATCCCGCTCTTGGGCGGAGCGGGAGATAGTGTCAGACTTTTACTGACTAAAAACCTACTCCTGTTCCTTCTTTGCCTTCGTCCCAGGGCCCCGGGTTTCACATTCTCACTACCCGTGGCCCCAGTAGGCTTTGACTCTGCTGGGCCCCTACGATTTGCTGACATCTCCCTGAGGCGCGCGTGGAACAGTACGCGTCGTCGACGACTTGGACTCGTTCCGGACGGTTACCGGACGGTCGGACAGCGAGCCACCCATTGCTCGCCGTCCGCAAGCCCGTTCTGTGTCTGGGTGTATTTTATCTAAAATATGTATGCGTTGTGTGATAGATCTGGAATATTACATTATTCCCTGCACATAGGACTGTCTGTGATGCCTATTGGGTGAAGGAGTTTATTCAGTGGAGTATAACCCACAGTGGTCCTTCAGTTGCTTTTGCGAGAGCCACGGTAACACTTTGCAATAATCTGCAGCCCTGGTAAGTACAGACAACGTCATCAACGGGTTACCCCCTTTTCTAAGATATTTTAATATGAAAGATGAACCCAATTGTTGCAGCTAACTGTACTTAATGAAAAAAATTAAGTGGCAAGCGCTTGACAGGATCCAACGCGCTCTAAATACATACCGAGATCACTGTTTTACTCGTGTGACAGAGTAAAATCCTATAAGTGGTAGAATCATTTAACCACGGTTTTCAGCAAACATACAACGTTATATTTTGGTTTTTATACGATGAGTTTGGTACCTTTTTACACACGTTCGATACAACCTTTAATACTCGTAATGATTGAGTAAACATGGACTTTTATGTTTTACTAAAAGGGCACGATTTACACGAGAAAAACGTGCCAGAGGTACTCAAACCATCGATCGTGATAGTCTTTTTTTTATGTGTAATATGAACAAATAACTTCTCTCTCTCTTTTGAGAACTTACTGTTAGACTTTTATTGACTAAAACAAACAACAAGCGGTGTACAGTGCCCTCCGTATCCGATACAATAACGCGTTCAGGGCGGTATTGGGGCTGCCCCGCTTCCGTAGTGCCTCGGGCATGTTTTCACACCACCATGCGCAAACGTTACGCGTCCTTAGTGTGCAGGGTGCGGGGCAGCTCCAATACAGTTCTGGCATTGATTGCTGGCAGATTCGATTGCCCTTATATCGAACATTGCTGTAGCAGACATGTTGCTAGCTATGTCCGATAGTGTAATATGTATTTCCTTATGTGTGTGTTCTGTTTTGTAACTGTTGTATGGGTGTCTGAAATAAATGCTTTTTATTTTTTTTATTTAAAACCTACTTGTGCTCTTCTAGTTGCCCTTTACGTTCCAAGGCCGCGGTAAGTTCTTTGAACATTCCTGCTGCCTCAGGTCACGAGTTGATCGTGGAAATTCCCACAAAAACACTACTTCGAAAAAAGGATAATGATCACGCATATAACGGCACCGATAAACTTTTATTACTGTACCTGAAGCAATCAAAAGTTACGAGTATTTCACCGGAATCATATCGCGATTTTGAGTTTAAGTTTTTTTAGTATCAGGTAGATTGGCAGTCGATCGCTTCGCGCATAAATACACGGTTATTCAAGAAGAATTTTGTTTTTTTAAAACAAAATGAATAAAGGATTGTTGTGTTGAAACTGATTCAAACTTTTATTGTAGTATCAAGACTGAGCTTTGGTTATTATCAACAAAAAAATATATTCTACAAATGTCTACTACGATCACGCTTACAGATGTTGGTTTTTCATCAAAATTTTCAATCACTCAATGGTCAATTATGTTAATGGCGACTGGCTCTGTACGAGTATACACTCTAAGTTTAACATAGTCTCACAAAAAAAAAATCACATGATCGAGCCGTGCACTTTACAGCTGGCTTGTTGGTCTAGTGCGGCCCTGACTACTACGCCGGAGGTTGTCGGTTCGATTCCCACCCAGGACAAATGTTTGTTTGATGAACACGTTCATTTGTTCTCTGCCTGGGCGTAATGTAAGCGTGTTTATACTGAGGTATGAGGTGTACTATGAGTACTAGACAACCGTGTCTAGCACTCATACCACAAGGTGTGCTTAGTTTGGAACTAGATGACGTTGTGTGAAAGTTTGTGAAAGTTATTATGAGCTGAATTTAGAAATCATGCAATCGGAACATTTTGTGTGCAATAAATTAATTGTTTCGGTGGTTGTGTGACTTGTAGCAAAATCCTGTTGAAACCACATGTCAGTAAAGTCCATATCATCAATGTTAAGCAAAATTTTGTGTATAAAAGGACGATTATGTTAACCAAAAATATTGTCAATTTTACAAAATTGTAACTTTTACAGATTCACCATTTTCATAGTATATTTTATTTTTGTAATGTGTTTTTCGAGCAAAATTACATTCGTTGTAACAATTGGCAAAGTTTCTACGACTGACATTAAAAAAATATCAAACCCGTCGTGCTGTTCCGATTTCACCACCATCATCATAGTTTTAGTCCAAAGACGTCCACTGCTGAACATAGACCTCCCTCAAGTGACGGTATGATATACGGTCTTGTGCATTTCGCTTCTATCGGATGGCCACATTGTTGGCCTTGCAACACTGAGCTTCTTTTTCGTGGTTGCCATTCCAACTTCCGATTGCTGATTTGCCTCTTTTGAAAGACAAAATTCTTGTTAAAAAAGCCTTTTATTTTGAGCAGATACTATAAGACTGAGTACCCCTAGAACTAGTCGTGATGAAAAGCGTAGCTAGTCACCGGTATTAGTTTCAAGGCTGAATACTTGAAAGGTGCCAAGCGCTGAAGCTTCTTAAGGGTCTATTAATACTAAAAAGGCACGTGCATTCATGGCACGGCTTTATGTTACGGAGAATTTTGAGCCGCAACACATATGCTTTTGTTTACTATAGTAAACGTCAATTTGCGGTTTCTGCTGGAATGTGGTTTTCTCTTCCATATTTAAAAAAAATATTTATGAATGTTACTAGCAAGTATTCTAGGATTTTCCGCCTTGACTATAGCATGTCCAATATTAGGGATAAGACACCGATTCATGGCATGCCCAATATTAGGAATAGCGGTAGGCTTCCCTAAGGTAGTCAATACTATAATAAAAAAAAATTCAGCATACTATCACCGAAATCGTCCCAGTTTCAATTATTCCACATATTGTCCAGTTGTGTAGACACTTCAGATATAAAACGACACCTATTCTGCCGTCATAAGAAAGAAGGCCGTAACTGACACTTTTGTCAAAAATTTGTTATTAACACATTCGGAATCAGCACAGAAAATGCCATCTTAATCTCATTTCTGATAAAATTGACAGTTACGCCATTCTTTCTTATGACGGCAGTATTTTAAATCACAATAACATAGCATATTCAGCCTTATAATGTTCCCACTGCTGGGACTCAGGCCTCCTCTCTAGGAGAGGGAATCGGCCGTAATCCACCACGCGGGCCCAGTGCAGGTTGGTGCATGTCATATGTCCTCAAATTTTTGGTTCTAGAACATGCCGGTTTCCTCACGATATGATGAAATAAATTACACAAAGTAATGCGCCTGACTGGTTTTGAACCCGCGACTTACAACTCGTAAGTCGGGGCCGTGACTACTCGGCCACCACTGCTCTTAAATCACAATATCTACTAGAAATCAATTTAAAACTACCACTGAACTGCACTCGAAAAAATCCCGCCAAAAACTTGCTTATCTATACTACTGATAAGTTATTTATATTTATTTCTTGGGCACTAGCATAAATATTTGTTTAAGATTTACTTGTGGCTGTTAAATTATGTGTAAAAAGATGAAATTAAGATAATTAAAGATTATTATTACCATATGTGTTTCTACTTTGGTGTGTGGTGATATCAACTTGATAACTGTCCGGCTTAACGGTCATATTCAAGTCAAGTCAAAGGTTTCTTATTTCACATAGGCCTACATGGGCACTTATAAAACGTCAGAAGCTAGTGCATGGTTCCAAATTGGTCGTTTCCTATGGAGAAGAACCGGCAAGAAACTCCATGGTTACTCTTTTAAAAAAGAATTTGTTGTTACAATATTTTCATATTACAGCTTATGTAGATATTATGTAAGGACAGTGTAGACTGGTCAATATTGTACTATAAAGTACAATCAAAATAATCATAATAAAAAGGAACCTAAGAATGTGTTAGAATTATTGAATCGAGTTACTTACTCAATAGGCAGCAATTGAACTGAATGGATTGAATCCAAATATTTATTGCAATCCGTATTTTATTCCAATAAATCTGCACTGATCCTTCAACTTGATGTTGGCACTCTTTCTCATCCTCTATTTACCATGAACCTTGGGGCCTCGATTTAAGTTATAGGTTGCTTATAGTATTATATTCTAACATGTGAGTTCAAGTGCTAGTGTAGGCGGTTCATTAAAGGCCAACTACATACTTGAAGGCCTCTGAAAAGCAGGCCAAGTGTGTCATTATTCTGTGAATGACATTATATAACGGGGTTTTATCGGATGGTTTACTGGTTCAACGTTAAAAGCGTTTATAGCTAACACGATCTTTTTTAAGGCTGCTTACAACAAAGCTGTTTATATAGCTTCCTATAAAACCTATCGTTGTATAGACAGAAAGAAGGCAAATAGATTTATTTGGCACAACACAAGGCACACAAAAACAACTAGTTAAAGATATTTTTATATTATCTACCTCAATAGGAAAAAGCGAAACCCTTATAATATCACATTGTTGTCCGTCTGTCTGTCGGTCTGTCTATCTGTCTGTCAAGACCATTTATCTTTGAAACGCGTAGAGGTATCGAGGTGAAATTAAAACCATATACCCGTGTCATCAGACCCCTGAAGCTGTGAAAAAATCAAGCTTTTAAGTTTACGAAAAAGAAAGATACGGCAGTTTATGTGGCAATAAACGTATATTTCGACACTTTCAAGGGAATCAAAATTCATAGGGTACTTACTTTCCCTTTGATCCAGAATCCTGAAATTTGGTATGAAGCAAGGTCTTATAGTACAGGTATAGGAATAAATCTGAAAACATTAAATTTATTGTTACGTTACAGAAAAAAACTTTTTTTGTGATTCGGAAAACTCACACTTGCCCAGTATTTTTTAAGGTGGGATATCATCCAATGACTTAATTATGGAATGTAATTATTCCTTTGACGGTAGTTACAAGTAACTTACATGCACATCTACGGGTAGCAGTTACGTCATAATAAATTTAACGCGTCATTTCCTTAATAGGACACATGAAATTACTACATAACAGTAATAATTCGTCGCGGAAGATATTAAAGTTATTATTGCGGTAAAATTTGAGTTTCTTGATGCAGAAACCATAAAGAATTAATTAATAAATGGATCCACAATCTACATCCGAGCAAAACGGCCGAACGCTCAGCATAGGGTGTATAGCTCCATCCCTCTTCCTCACTCGCAAGCCTGACATTTTAACACTTCATGTAAATGTCCAGGTTTGTTATTACTTCCAAACAAAGAATTATCAGAATTGAATTAATTCATTAAACCCCAAGCGAACGCGTTCGCTCTCTCATTGTCTCGTCTCTATTTACGGTATTCGAAAGTTTAAATGAAAAATTAGGTTGACAGTATTTTTTGTGTCTGACTATATTGTGTCATTATTAATGTTACTACAGACTGTAGTTTTCTCACAGATATTAGTCACGTAGTGACAAATTTGCTGGAATTTTTCCCATTGACAGTAATGTGGATGAATTTTTATACGTGTTCTTGGATACTGTAATGTTCAATATTTTAAAGGTTCCGTAGTGAACTTTGAACCCTTATAGTCTGTCTGTCCATCCGCGGATTATCTCAGTGACCGTTAGCACTAGAAAACTGAAATTTGGTACCAATGTGTATATTAATTACGCCGATAAAGTGGTAAAATAAAAAGCGGTTTATTTTGTTAAGAAAATCACTCCCTACTTTACGCGTAGGGGTCCCCTACACGTAAAGCGGGGAGTGAATTTTTTGTTTGTAAGTACATAATTAGAATAATTATGAAAAGTTAAATTGTGTAATTAAATAAAAAGCGAGAATCGATATCGATGCCTAAGTTTATTTCTTTCCTTTTGTTATAAGGTGGGATGTCATCTAATGACTTCTCCGACTCTAGGGTGAATCGAAAGGGTCACCCATACACTCATTACACTATACAAACCACAAAAGCTGACCATATGCAGTTTTTTTTTGGTGGGAAAATCACCTAATGACAAATCCCGCTTTTGGGTGGAGTGGGAGATTGTGTCAGACTTTTACTGACTAAAAACCCACTCCTGTTCCTTCGTTGCCTTCGTCCCAGGGCCCCGGGTTTCGTTTTCACACTACCCATGGCCCCAGTAGGCTTCGACCCTGCTTGTCCACATGGGCCGCTTGCACATCTCCTTAAGGCGCGCGTGGAACAGTACGCGCCGTCGACGACTTGGGCTCGGTCCGGACGGTTACCGGACGGTCGGACGGCGAGCCACCCATTACTCTCCGTCCGCAAGCCCGCGCCTACGGTGGCCGGAAATCAGGATCGGATCGGATCGGCGACGGTTAGGGCGTAAGGACCGTTGCCTAACTCGATCGGCCGCCTCCTTTGCGAGCATTACTGCTACTACTACTATTACTACTTAGTTTTTTTTTAGGTGGAAAATCATCCAATGATTCATCCCCTAATGTGTGATCAATGATCAGAATTTCAGTATTGAATTAAATGGAAAACTAGGTAAGAATATCTTTGGTGCCATATTATTAATAATGTTACTACAGAATCTAGTTTTCTCACAGATATACGTAGTGAGAATTTGTTAGGCTTTTTTCCCTTTGACAGCAATGTGGATGAATTTTATACGTGTTTTTAGATACTGTAATATTAGTTTGTTTCATACCAGATTGCTGAGACTGACAAATAACTTTTTTTATCATAAATAAGGCTTGGAATGCTGTTTTGTCGACAGAAGTTTTCCAAGTTGATAATTTTGAATTGTGAAATGTTTGACGCACATGAGTTTGAATGAACGCGTCGTTTTGTTCAGTAGTAACGGCTTTTTTGTTCCAATTACCTAGTGCTTAAAAAGTATAGACTTTTTAATGAGATGTTCTAGGAAAATCGTGATAATTAATGAAAGGTGTGTACCTATTATTTATTTTGTATATTATTTGACTGGCCTGTTTGAAGGATCAGTGCAGGTTCAGTCGAACAAAATACAGATTACGTTGAAATAATTGGATTTAATCCATACAGTTCGACCGCTGAGTATCAAAGTAAAATCACTCCATTCAAATATAGCCGGTAAGTTTTTCTAGTTGTCACCTTGATATCCACAGACATCAAAAGTGACAATTTACGTCACAAACAATCGATTCGAATGGTACCAACATGAGAAATAAATCGACTGAATATCATTAAGCTAACATGTTGGTCTAGTGGTTAGTGGCCCTGACTGCTATGCCGGAGGTCGTCGGTTCGATTCCCACCCAGGACAAATGTTTGTGTGATGAACACGATCATTTGTTCTGTGTCTGGGTGTAATTTATTTATAATATGTATGTATTTAGAAATATATAAGTATATTTGTCAGTTGTCTGTTACTCATAACACAAGCTCTGCTTAGCTTGGGAATATTATATTATTATTTACGTTTGCGTTTTCATATACGATTGTTTAAATTTCTTTTTAATTTCTCTAAATTGTCAATTTAATTCATTAAACCCTGAGTCTGAGCCACTAACCACTAGACCAACAGGCCAGTCAAACCATAACATGAACAAAAATGTAACAAAGCCATTTAATTACGTTGTATTCATGGGAGCAACACAAATTAACCCTGGTTTAAACGAAGTTACGACGACTAAAGTGATAATAACCACCGAAATTGTACCTCGTACATGGTTGGCATTGGCCTAAATAGGTGCAGTCGACAACCTAGTTAAATCCTGAATTTCATGTAGTCACTTTCTGTAACGTAACAGTTACAGAAGCTAACAAAACCAGTCTGTATAAAAGTCAGTAAGTCAGTGTGTCTTCTATATATGTTAATCTGAAAGGTATGTATCTATGGCCAAGATGCCTGATAATAAATAATTTATTATTATTTCTTTATTTCACTGTCATTATTCGCATAAATAGCGCAATAGCGACAGGTCACGGGAACAACTTGTGACCCACAGATGCTCCTAAAGTCAAAGGATAAAATTTACAAGTCCGTGATAAAGCCGATCATACTGTGTGGACGTATAAATAGCGAAATGGCGACAGGTCACGGGAACAACTTGTGACCCACGGATGCCCCTCAAGTTAAAGGGTAAAATTTACAAGTCCGTGATAAGGCCTGACATACTGTACGGATCAGAATGTTGGGCTGTGAAAAAGACGGATGAAAAAAGATTGCATGTAGCGGAGATGAGAATGTTAAGATGGATGTGTGGTGTGACGAGAATGGACAAAGTGAGAAATGAGTATATTAGGGGAAGTTTGAAAGCGGCGCTGTGTCTGAAAAGTTGAAAGTGAAGAGGAGGGATGAAACGCATGTTACTAAAAGAGTTATGAGTTTACATGTGGATGGATGGAGAGGGAGAGGGAGACCAAAGAAAAGATGGATGGATTGTGTGAAGAGTGATATGAAAGAAAAAGAAGTTAGTGATAGCATGACGAGTGACAGAGCAGAATGGAAGAAAAACACATGTTGCGCCGACCCCAAATAACACGGGACAAAGGCAGGAAGACGATGATATACGCAATTTTTACATTTTAAAATGGCTCCATTAATATAACTGTAATAACCTGACTGCTATGCCAGAGGTCGTGAGTTCGATTTCCACCCAAGACCAATATATGTGTGATGAGCACGATTATTTGTTCTGTGTCTGTAATTTAGCTATAATATCAGTTGTCTAGTACTCATAGTCCACTTAGTTTGGGACTAGATAACGTTGTTTGAAAATTATGGAATATTATTATTTATCACATAAAAGTACTAGATTTTTTATAGGTGGGAAAAACAAAAAACATCTAATGACAAATTCCGTTCTTAGCTTGGGCGGAGCGGGAAATAGTGTCAGACTTTTACTGACTAAAAACCCACTCCTGTTCCTTCGTTGCCTTCGTCCTAGGGCCCCGGGTTTCGTTTTCACACTACCCATGGCCCCAGTAGGCTTCGACCCTGCTGGGCCCCTACGTAAACAGTACTGGGGTGGAATTTAATGTCATAGGATACACCAGGACCAGTCAACCCTTGAGACAGTCCACTTGTGGTTAGTGCAATATTGAAAATATAGATAAAAACATTATTTAAATATATAGATATATATTGTATCTACAAACACATTTATTAATTATTTCTTTATTGCACACCTTAACTTATTACAGGACAGACATTTAAAAAAAATAAGTGTACAATAGGCGGTCTTATTGCACAGGGCAATTTCTACCAGACGACTTTTGGATGGACTGAATGAAAAGAAAATATTTGGGGCTCTCAGTGTACAACAAGATAAAAATAATGTACAAAAAAAAATAAAAGATAATAAAAATACAATAAAATATATACATATAATACATAAATAGGTACATTATCAAATAATAAACTAATAAATTTTAAAATATTCGTTAGAGAAAGGAGAAAAATAATAGGCATATAGGTAGATGAAGCAATTAAATACAATATGCGAATATGCTGAACAATTAGCACAAACAGATAAATAGGAAAACAAATAAGTACTGTGACGATACTACTACCAAGTTCTCTCTCAATTATTCATTGGATTATAATTTACATAAACAATAATTGCAAAAATAACACTTTCATGAAACGCTACTGCGGTACAAAACATTTTGTTAAAATCAATGAAGCAAAGGTTTCATTCGACAGCGGAAATTGAAAACTAAACTTGATGTTTTCGTGTTGTACGTAAGTAAAAATATGATAAAATCATACATTTTTTACAGCGAAAAACATTTGATTTGTTTTTAATTTTAAACCTTTCATTAAGAAAATAATCTTTAGAGTTTTGCGACACTTTATGGACACTCTCATCATCATCATCATCATTTCAGCCGAAAGACGTCCACTGTTGGACATAGGCCTCCCCCAAACGACGCCACAACAACCGATGCTGTGCGTCTCGCATCCACCGCACTCCCGCTACTCTCACCAGGTCGTCGGTCCACCTTGTTCCCGGCCTTCCAACGCCGCGCTGGACTCATTATGACATTAATATTATAAAAGCGTAAGTTTGTAAATTTATGTCTGCGTCTGTATTTTGTTACGTCATTACGCTCGAACGGCTGAATGGATTTCGACGAAACTAGGTACACAGATAAACCATATCCTGAAATATATATTCCACAACTATCACACAACGCCGTCTAGTCCCAAGCTAAGCAAAGCTTGTGTTATGAGTACTAGACAACTGATAAACATACTATATGTATTTTTATCAGTTGTCGTATTATTAAATCATACACAAATACATCCAGACACAGAACAGAAGATCCTACTCATCACACAAACATTTTTCCTGGGTGGCAATCGAACCCACGACCTCCAGCATAGCAGTCAGGTCTGTTTTTAGATTTATTCCTATACCTGTGCTACAAGACCTTGCTTTATGACAACTTTCAGGATTATTTAATAGGTCATTAATGTTGATTTTCTTGAGAGTGTCGAAATATACGTTTTTTGCGACATAAACGGCCGTATTTTTTTCGTTAACTTGGAAGTTTAATTTTTCCACATCTTTCAGGTACCACAGACCTGAGTATATGGTTTTAATTTCAACTCGATACCTTCAAGCGTTCCTGAGATAAACGTTCTTGACACACAGATGGACATCAAAGTGATCTTATAAGGGTTCCGTTTTTTTCTTGTTGAAGTACGGAACTCTAAAAATTGGGGGTAGGGGTAAGAGGGTAAAAAATAGCCTACGACTTATTCTCAGACTTACCAAATATACATAACGATTTCATAAAAATCAGTCAAAGGAGTTCAAAAACAAAAACTGTGACACGAGATTTTTATATATGTATTAGATATATTATTATGCGTATATTGACTGTTAGGAGCTTTAATTTAAATAGTTTTTTGTGTACCTATGAATTCGTTTGCAAATATTGCTGAAACCCTTATTTTTGTGTTTGCCGAAGTCTAATACAAATAAACTCAGCTGGTGCGTTGAAACCAATATTGATCCAAGCTTAAATAAACTTAATTACCCGATAATAGACTTTTAAAGCCAATTAAACGTATATTGACTATTGTGAACTTTAATCTAAATTGTATTTTTTTGTATAAATTCACATATCTACAAAGACTGCTGAAAACATAACCCTTCTTTTTGTATTTGCATTTGCCGAAGTTGATGCGGTGAACCCGATATTAGTTCAAGCTATACTTAATTGCCGATAGTTAACATAATAATAATAATTTATTTTCTCCATAATATTGTACAAATTTGAGCAATTAATTGAAGGTGACTTAATACAAATGCACAAGAAATAAAAATGTGTATGTGATAAAAATGTGTAATGTGCGCCTGAGCTAGGACGAGCCGAGAGATTTGACTTTTAAAATCAATCAATCAAGATTTAAACAAACTTAAAATTATCTAATTATATAATCGGGTGTTAATATTTAATCTTGCTTTGTCATCTATAAAAGGAGAAACGGACTGACTGAGATATCAACGCACAGCCGCAACTACTGGGACTAGGAGCGTAAAAGGGCTTTCAGGAGGCAAGCGAGCACCATGAGACGATTTTCCAAAATTCACACCCTAAAGGGGTGAAAAAGGGGTCTAATGTTTGAATAGAGAAACCTATCACGCGGGCGAAGCCACTGGTAGAAGCTAGTATGTCTATACTGGCGGTCATAAATATTATTATTTCTTCTGGCTTGTGATAACTGAGTACTGCTGGTGCGGGCCCAAATTCCAGCAAGTGAGCTGGGCCTCAAGTCTGCTATTACAATAGTGTCAGAATGGTCTATCATTGATTTAATAATTGTTGATTTTGACAAGTTTGGTAATCTACTAATATAATGGCGTTATAATTATATCAGATTGACACCCGATTCTAGGCAAAAAATGAAAGTAAATGAACCTTGGTCTGATTAAAGTAGGTTCTTTTGCATAAATTACATTTATTTTGTAACTGTTGACAGAATAGAATGAAAGAAAAAAAACGTGTTGTCCCGACCCCAAGTAACAAGACAAGAACAGGAAAATGACAATATTTATTTTGTAAATTCAAAACAAGTGCTGTATAGGTATTTATTGTAAAGTGTATTACTTAGTTTTGAGTACTTGAAATCGTAATCTATGGAGAACGTAGCGGGTAGCATATTTTTTTTTTTCTCAACTATCACACAACGCCGTCTAGTTTCAAGCTAAGCAGAGCTTGTGTTATGAGTACTAGACAACTGATAAACATACTTATATATTTCTAAATACATACATATTATAGATAAATTACACCCAGACACAGAACAAATGATCATGCTCATCACACAAACATTTGTCCTGGGTGGGAATCGAACCCAAGACCTCCGGCATAGCAGTCAGGGCCACTGACCACTAGACCAACAGGCCAGTCAATCTGTTTAAGTCAATTGTTTATTATGTAATATTTAAATCATCAGAAGGCTTAAAGTTACTCAAAGAGCAATGAAAAGGGGATATCCGCAGGAGAACCAAGGTTACGGACACAGCCCGAAGAATCGCCAAACTTAAGTGGCAGTGGGCAGGGCACATTGCTCGCAAAAAATATGGTCGATGTGGACGAACAGCGTTGGAAGGCCTCCCACAAGGTGGACCGATGACCTGGTAAGGATCGCGGGAATCTGATGGATGCGAGACGCACAGGACCGGTCATTGTGGTGACATTTGGGGGAGGCCTATGTCCAACAGTGGACGTCTTTCGGCTGAAATGATGATGATGATGATTTAAGTTGTAATGAGTATCCCTTAAAAGCTACAGTTTGTTTTTTCCTTAAATAAATAAAATCAAAAGGTAATACGTCATGGTCAGCTTCAGGGAGTTCCCTAACAGTTATTCAGAACTTGAATTCCTCTGAGAATAACTCCTTTCTCCTAAACGAAATAAGGATAGCGAAGTTTAATATTTTTTGCACAAAAATTCTTTATAAGGCTTAATTTTCATTACGGACCTTCTGTCGTTTTATTACTTTAATACCGTCAAAAGTTTAGTATTCTTCATTAATAAAAATTATGTTGGGAACCCTGAGATAATTTTTAATCTTGGTCTGACCTTGGTCACTCAAACCTTCAAAGGGAATAAGAAAATGTCTCAACATAAGTATAGTATATGTATATTTGTACTGTTGTATATGTGGATATTGTTGCGAACTATACATTCCCTTATTATGTGGTTTGCCTATCATTATACAAGTTATCATCATCATTTCAACCGAAAAACGTCCACTGCTGGACATAGGCCTCCCCCAAGTGCCGTCACAATGAACGGTCCTATGCGTCTTGCATCCATCGGACTCAAGCAACCGTCACCAGGTCATCGGTCCACCTTAGTCCAGGAGAACCAAGGTCACCGACATAGCACGAAGAATCGCCAAACTTAAGTGGCAATGGGCAGGGCACATTGCACGCAGAACGGATGGCCGTTGGGGCCGAAAGGTTCTGGAATGGCGACTACGTACAGGAAGACGTAGCGTTGGAGGGCCTCCTACAAGGTGGATTATACAAGTACAAGTAATCAATAAATACTTATACGTTATGGTAATATTAATTTGATTAATAAACCTCCATTGAAAAAGGAGGATCCTCCGACTAAACTAATTCTGTGTCTGGTCCTGGAAATTACCCGATACTTGTTTTTTGAACTGTGGTATGTGATCTTTTTTAAGCGATGATGTGACAGAAGATGGAACAAGCTTGCCTAGAAGTAACTTATTCATTCTTGACATAAAGACCCCCTAGGTTTAGGTTCTGATCTAATCGCGCGGAAATGTTTGATAACCCGATGTAGGAACTAAATAAATAAAAATACTTAGTATAACTTTTTAGATCGTCTGGTACTGACAAGCCGTTTACGTCACTAAGTTTTAACGAATATAAGTTTTTTTTATAAGTTGTCCTATATTATTTAACTTCGACTTCTTTGAGGAATCGCATCTTTGTGAGGTTTTCGATTCTAGTTTTAGTGTGTTTATTGTTTTGGAACTCTTTCTTTCCAACAAAATTCCGTGTTTCTGCTAGAACTGCCTATATTTTCTATCCAATTTTTATTTCACAGCTAGGCAAAGCTCTCCCCAAATTCTTCCAGGCATTCTTTTCTCAAGCCTCCTCAAACCAGCCTTTGTAGTAGGCGGGTTGGTCATGTCACCCTGTCAGGTCGGCCTCAGCAGTGGGATCTATCGACCGGCACCCACTTTTTTAGAGATTCTTGCCCAACGATCTATGTGTACACAACTGACGTGACCTACCCATTCCCATTTAAAGTCAATCTTGGAGCATTTCAAACAAATTATTTACGGCACTTTTGAATTATCAAGTTCGGATAGTCACGTAAAGGTGAAACTATTTGCATGTTCCAAAGCGTAGATCTCTGTGAAGGAGAACATGCAAGAATGCACTCTATACACACTCTTTCTCTCAGCCTGGTAACCTACGTCTATGATCCCTATTTTTTTCTACACAAAATAAGAAAACATAAAACTAGAGTCGAAAACCTCATTAAAACCCAAAGCACTACTTGAACCGCAGACGATGCACGATGCGTCAGTGGATACGCAATATACACTGCATGGATTTTTATATACATGATCTCATTAACCATCCCTCTGGGGTTGAAAGTACTCATGAATATGAATAGCTTTATCACGGAGTACATGTTATAACTTGACCAAAAATATTGGGAACTTCAGCTGTTTTTTTCATAATATACAACATGTAATTGGAAGAGCGCACACCCTTTTTTTATTCTTTAACAGTTTTTATTTATTTACTTATTTATTAAAACTTTATGCACTAGAAATAAACACTGTACAAAGGCGGACTCAATGCCTTAGGCATTTTATACCAGTCGACCTTAGGGTGGTGCAGAAACAAAACATGGTAGGTGCAGCTTAATGATAAAGGAATAGAAAAGAAATACAATGATAAATATATACTTAGTTAAGTACATACAAAATAACAATGTAATTATGAAAAACGAATCCAACAAATCAACACTGCGCTGTGATGATTACACCAACTTCCTGCGAATATGATTACGTGCCATCACCTTAAAAGTGAACCGAGTTTTTTTTATTTTTGTACGTAATTTCCTCGCCAAACTTTACAGTTTGATGGCGAGATACGCTCGCTTTATCTATATATATAAAATGAGAAACTGACTGACTGACATATCAACGCACAACCTAAACTACTAAGACTAGAAGTGTGAAATTTTGCACAAAGCTTCCTTTTATCACGTAGGCGAGCACTAAGAGAGAATTTTCCAAAATTCACTCCCGAAGGCGATGAAACAGGGGTCCAAGGTTTACAAGGAGAAACCTACTTTCACGCGGGCGAAGCCTCTGGCAGAACCTAGTATGACATAAACCAACAAAATTCTACAAAAAAAACAATCCAAACAATACACCTTAGCTACATTCTAATATTTTTTACGTAATTATGTTAAGGTAAGCATTTTATACACGCCAATTAGAAAATAAAGTTACGATCATAATTTAAGCACTGAAATTGTACTACAACGTACTTCGATAATGTTTTTTTAAGAGATTAGCTTTCAAAATTAAGGTTAATAATATGGTAATTGACGCTCTACATACAAGATATCACAGTGCAATGAAACCCGTTTTAACACTTCAACCAATTTTGTCGGATTAGTCCGATGAGCGTTTTAGTATCCTATTCGGTCGTCTGTTTACCAGTGGGCACTTCATCTCGTTTAGCTATTTAATCCCCATAGGGGACAGAAGAGCTGACGAAATAAAGTATTTGGTCGTGAATGTGCGACCTTGGCGGAATAAACGCGTGTTTGTCGGATATATCCGACGTAGTCAGTTAAAATTTTTAAAAAAAAACGCCAATTTCATAGATATGGACCTTTTATTTTAAATGTTATATAAGTGTAAGAGTACTTTTACGCCCAGAAAGATGAGATCTAGGAGTTAAGTCAGACTTAAATATTAGTGTAACTTGTCTATTTATCTGCTATCTTTTCCTAAGCCTCACAAATAATAGAATAATAGAATTTTGATGCGATTTTCACAAAAATAAATCGGTGCAGGTTTCCACGCAATAGTCGAGGAAAATTTATGTACATGATTTGCATCAGAGACGTATAAAGTAGACTAAGAGTACCACATAGTGACACCGTCAACATTCCAACGTAACTTCCGTGGACCAAACTGTTCCATGCTTATACGCCAGACGACTGGCTCTTAGGAGTGGATAATACTATGTACAACACCGAATCCATATAAACTATAATATATTGAGGCATACGCGTAATATCACATGATATCATATCATATCGTACATACTACTATTGTGAATAGCAACACATACGTGTTGGTATGGTAAAATCATAACGTAAGGCGATTTATCCCTAGGCTAGTTGGTAAAAAACAAAGAACGATTCTCACATATTTCAACAATACGTATGGCGAGCGAACTACCATATTGTACTGAGACTTACTAATAGTCTACCCTCAGAAATAAAATAAAATATTACACACAAAAATATCAAATGCAAACTTAAACAATATTACTTAAGTATTATTTAAGAATGTTTTTTTCTTTATACCTAAAGTTTTTATAAATTGTTATCGACAATAACGTACCCATATAAAAAATCATTTTGTATCATTTCGATATTGAGAATAGATTCATGATAGCACAAGTTTAAACCTTAGCGGTTTAGAAAATCCTGTATTATTTTGTATTAATGATACTAAATGAAAAAAAAAACATTAAAGGGGAGAAAAATCACTTTTAGTTTTCCTAACACATTATTGTTAAAGAAGTAGAAAAACAAAGTGGTTACCTTACAGTACTAATTTTAGAATATGCTTTCTAATTGACGATATCACAAAGAGTCTTATGTTTATTAATATAAATAAGACATCACCGAGTATGTTTCGTTCGAGTAAATTCATATAGTTGACCATTTTATGCTAAGAATGAATTCAACTACAAAAGATGTCCACGTAATAATATCGGAAACAAATGATGGTACTGTTTTATACTGTATATTATAATTAATGTACATTTTGTACAAGTTACCGAACAGTCTATCGAATCGCATGATTGGTACGCAATACGTATATTTTTAGTTTGTAAGTTTCTACTGTACAACGCCTTGGATATCCTCTGTAATGTTGTACAAGTGCTTGTAAATAAATAAATATATTATACCTATCTATACTTTTTATTTATTTCTCTTACAGTTTTTGTGTTTTTTGTATATAATATCCTCGGCTAACTCCACAGTTTGATGGCGATATCTCGCCATTATGCACTCGCTTATGACCAATAAAAACAATAAACCTAACATTCTAATATTTTTGCGTAAATATGTTAAGGTAACACAATGGCAATCCAAACTATAATCTATATTTATTCTAATATGGTTTTAGGTTAAATTGACATCCGATTTATAATATTGCAACTACGTTTTGTATCGCCGACTCTTATTCTTAAGGCTTAGAAATACAAGGACACGAATATTTTATTATAAAAAAAAATATATTACTAACCTCCAGGGGTATAACAATGAACAGCACAATCATATCAGCGACCACCAGATGCGTCATCAGAAGATTTACGCGCGACTTTCGCCTGCGCGAGCGCATCAGTGACGCGAACACGCCGACGTTGCCGACTGCACCAGCGGCCAATAGCGCGCTGTACACTCCCACCACGAACCCCTGTTCCGGAGCAGGGATCGTGGTGTCGACTACTTCGGTCACATTCACTATCGAAGTTCCCTCCATGTTGAAATAGTCCCAGAATTGTTGGTCGCAATCGACGTCTACATCTGGGGGGGTTTCTTGGAACATTTTGGGGTTGTTATGTCATTTTTGGTTTATTGTTTTCTTTTTCGCATTTGTATTTTAATACACATATTTTGAATAGAATTTATGAAAAGTTATTTTAATGTAACTTTTTTTAAAGTTCACATATTTGTTAACAACACTTTTAGAATTTTTGTAAAATTAATATAAAACTACTACTATTACTATTTACACGTCAATATTTTTTGTATATCGAGAAAAAATGTTTTAATAACTTCACTCGATTAAAAATTAAACGTTGTCTATTCAATTACACTTATGTAATATATCTTAATTTACCAATTTATTAATTATCTTAATATATTTATATTTAAAACTCACTGCTATACTTGTGATTACATTTAACACCCACAAATCACTTTTTTTTGTAATTTATATATTCTTCTAACTCTAACTAAGCACAACACACCACAGCAAATCGAATATTATTCGAACTATTTTATTATTAATTCTATTATTTATTGTTAATCACTAAGAAACATCCGAAATTCCTTACGAAACTTTATTTGATCGCGTCGGAAGTCTACGAAAGCTCGTAGCAGGCGCTACGAAGCGTGCAGCCGCCGTAGCTCCGTAACACAGTGTGACGTAGCGTAGCGCGGATATCGTAGACATTCTATCAATGAATCTCCGTAGTTCAGAGACATTGATTCATAAAAGATTTTTTGGTTCACTCGCTTTCTTTTGTTAAACCACGCAACGAATGAGATATTATTCACAATAATCGAAAGAGCGATAAATGAGGAAGGTCTATGTATAATGAATGTATATGTATGTTATATCTTTTTTTTTGTTTTTAGGTTGATAATCGTCTAACGACTTCTCCATCTTCTTCCACTTCAAGGTGGTGCGAGAGGGCGTGTCAGACTTTTACTGACTAAAATACACCTATGTTCTATGTTAGTAGATGGGGACGAAAGGTTCTGGAATGGCGACCACGTACCGGAAGACGCAGCGTTGGAAGGCTTCTTACAAGGTGGACCAATGACCTGGTGAGGGTCGCGGGAATCTGATGGAAGCGACACACAGGACCGGTCATTATACCGACACTTGTGGGAGGCCTATGTCCAACAGTGGACGTCTTTCGACTGAAATGATGATGATGAATGAGAGTAATAATATAATATCGTTGTCGTACAGAAAGTTAATTAATTAAAACAGCAATTAGTTATCCCTTGTCAATAGGACAGATAATATCTGGGCTTTTAGTCTTTTAAATGTTTTTTTTTTTTTTTTTTTTTTTTTTTTTTTTTTTTTTTTTTTTTTTTTTTTTTTTGAATTCGAAGACATGTGACATTCCCTGAGTCCCAACAGTGGGGACTGATGATGATGATGATGAGATGAATTTATGTCTGAATATTGTATGTTATGTCAACATTATTTTAATTGTTTGTACTTTAAGGTCAACTCACGTCTAGTGCTGCGATTGTTAGAAATAGTAAACGTGGATCTGGAACGCAAAGAACAACTGGAGGAACATAGATGGGTTTTAGACAGTAAAAATCAAACCTACTACAAACTACTCAAAATAAATTACTAAAAGTCTTATTTAATTATGATTAACTAACTCCAATCGAAACTCTTTACTAAGAAATTTAAAATAATGAACATTACACAAACATACAATTATAACACATGCATACTAAAAAGTATCTCTCAGTCAAACTTAAAGTCATCACGTATACGTGTTAACAAAGAAATTTTACTTGTTACGACACTTCTGGAAAGCGACGATGTGGTCGACGATGGAGCGCGCTTACCTAGAAGTAACCTGAATAGGTTACTTCTAGGTAACCGGTAATCTTTAAGTCAAGAGTGAATACTCTTGACTTAAAGATTGCCGGGTTGTAGCTATCAGGAAACACAGATTGCGGCAAGGAATTCCACTCCTTAGCTGTACGCACAATGAATGTGTTCCCGAAACCTTTTGTGTTTTCTGTTTTCCTATTTTTCAAAATCGGTCCACAATTGAGCGAGAAATCGGTGAACATACATAAAAAAATACATACAGCCGAAAACAGAACCTCCTTCTTTTGAAGTCGGTTAAAAATAAGTGTCAACTCACGTCCACGGCTGCACGATTACTCGGAAGTGTCACCGTGGATCTGGACCATAAAGGGCTACTGAAGGAACGCGGGTGTGGTTTATTCAGTATATCTCCCCCTCTGACTCAGAACGAGAAAAGTTATTTTATGATTTTCCTCTAAAAAAGACCAGTTACGGCCTTCTTTGGTATTGCATTGAGCAGTGGTGGCCGTGTTCACAGGTTAAAACCCACCCCAGACGCATTTCCACGGGTAGTGTGAAAGTATATCCTAAGGCCCTGGGACGAAGGCAAAAAAGGAACAGGAGTGGGTTTTTAGTCAGTAAAAATCTGACGCTATCTCTCGCTCCGCCCAAGAGCGCGATTTGTCATAAGATGATTTTCCCACCCAATAAAAAAAACCTAGACTCATTTTATTGTGTAATTTATTTTATCACCACTACTCTTAAAACGGTGACGGAAAACATCGTGAGGAAACCGACATGTCGTACACTACAATCGCTCAAGGATGGTACGGGTGACAGCTGTCGGATTCATACAATGTAACTACCTAACCTTTTCTCATTTCCTTTTTTCGTCTTAAAGATGTATATTTTATTTTCGTTCTGTTGTCATCCTACCCATGCTATGTAAAAAAGTCCTTAGTACCAAAAATTCGAAGACATGTGACATCCAGCAACCCGCACCGGGCCTGCATGGTGGATTACGGCCTTTTGCCACTCATAGAGAAGAGGCCTGAGTCCCAGCAGTGGGAATATTATAAGGCTGTTTATAATTATGGTTCTTTGTTATTTCTGTATGGCGTTCCATAAGGAGGTTAAACTACACTATATAATACTAGCTGACTCGGCGAACTTCGTACCGCCTAATAATGTGATAAATGAGCCATCTACTAAATAGTCTAAACAAAGCCTAAACATTTGGTTTGGATAGGTGAGCCCGTTCTTGAGTTATAAAATTACAACGAAAAGTGGCATTGATTTTTATATATATAAAAGCGAAATACCACTTACTGATTAATCACGAAATCTCGGAAACTATAACGCCTATAAACTTAAAATTTGGCAGTTTAGTTCCTTATAGGGTGTTGATATCCACGAGGAACGGATTTTACGAAACTCCACCCCCAAGGGGGTAAAACGGGGGTTGGAAGTTTGTTTGGAGAAACCTATTTTCACACGGGCGAAGTCAATAAATAAAATAATTATGGCAGTAATTTTATACGTCATCTTTATTTAACTCTACAAAAGACTTTTGTGGTATGTAAATATGAATAGTTAAATTAAAATGATTGTATGTTATAATTAATTCAATCAATTGCAAAATAATATTTCTCATTAAAGCACTACATGGTTTCAGCTCCCAATGCCGTTCGAGGTTCAAAATTGAAATTAAAAATAGTTTCAAATGAACTCTAGTATAATCGAATTCAAGGAACGCACTCAACTCCCAATCACCTCGTAGTATTATATACATACTTATACACACATACACGTAGATCGAAAAAGTAAATAAATTTCTCTTCAAAATAATTGACATCGGATGATCAATTTTTGATACACTTAAGACTCCTCGGTTGATCATGTTTATTGAATTTTCTGCAAAAGTCAACTAAGCTTAAAATGCTTGAAATAAGCATGTTAAGAATAATAAAATAAATAAATAAAATCGTAGGCTATTCATATTTACAGTGAAATGTGAGAGATTCGAACTCACGACCTTTCGTTTTTCAGTCTTTTTTTTTAGGTGGGAAAATTATTATGGTTGTGCTGAGTGGGGCTAATGCACGCGTCATGCTCGTGAACGGGTGCCGTCAGTGTGACTGATCATTGCTTAGCTGCCAGTGGCTTAATTCAATTTCTATTTTTTTATTAGTTTTTTTTTTATTATTACTTATCTACATTGTGCTCACTTAGGAGAAGCGACAAGAAATATGTAACCAAGATTTATATTACTCATAATATGATTTAAAAGAATGTCCATGGAGTTTCTTGCACGTTCTTTTCCATAGAGATCTACGCTTTGGAACGTGTAATTTAGCTTTACTTTGTTTTTTTTTGACTGACCGACAATTTGACAATTCAAAGTGCCTGTAATTGGTCTAATTGAAATAAACGTTTCTGATTTCTGATTTCATCCAATGACATCTCGCGCTCTTGGGCAGAGCGGGATTGTGTGTCAGACTTTTACTGACTAAAAATCCACTCCTGTTCCTTCTTTGCCTTCGTCCTAGGGCCCCGGGTTTCACTTTCACAAGATAAAAAATGGTAGTCCGTTGCAGCAAGGTCTGGCGAATACGAAGGGTGACGAATAGTTTCTAATTGCAGCTCCTGTAGAGTTAAAACAGTTTCTCATGCTGTATGAAGTCTCGCGGTGAAGATTGATTCATAAGTCGGGACTGTTTGACTGCTAGTTTTGCTATCATTGTTCGGAGTTCAGCACAGTAGACATTTGCCATTTTTGCTTGATCAGATCGAAGAAAGCTATAGTAAATTACACCATGCTGAGACCACCAAACAGTTACCATTACATTTTTATTGGTAAGCTTTGCTTTAGGACACTGTTGCGGCGTTTGACCTGGGGTCAGCTATTGCATTTTTCGCTTACGGTTTTCGTAAAGAATCATCATTTCATTACATATCACAATTCAATCCAATATTCTTTCATTTTTGTGCCGATTCAATAAGGCAACAGAAGTTTCAACATGTGTTTCTTTCTGCAGATCAGTCAAATCCTGAGGCACCAATTTTTCATATTTTTTTATTTTATTGATTTGACGCAAATGTGTAAATATTGATAGAAAGGTAACGTTAAACCATGCCGCTAAACCTAGGTAGTTTGGCTCGAATCGGCTTCCACCATCTCTTTCAATTTATTGTTATTCACCGGTGTGGGCAGTCTTCCACGTAGTTCGTTCTTCAAATCAGTTTCCATCACGACAGCGTTTAAACCAAAATCGCACGGTGCGTTCATTAGCAGCATTTCTGCCGCGTTAGTTCCGCGTTGGAACTCGTATTCAAAAATCACTCGAATTTTCTAAGTATGCATCTTCTTTGTTTAAACTGAATAAAAAACCACTGAAATTCGATAATCGAATGTTGCACATTTTTTTAAAGCTGAATAGGTACCATGTGAAAAAAGTTTCACTCAAAAATCTCAAACCATGAAGGTTCTATGTCAATTCGAAGTACCTATTAAAATAAAACGGCAATTTCATACTTTAACCCTTATTATTTCCTCTTTATAATATTAGTATAGATAAGTGGTGGATTTATTAGCCGGCTTAGCAGAACTTAATCTTAGGCAGCAGATTTGCAGGACGACAAATTTGGGGACAGTTTTCGGTTTTCAAAACAAGTATACATAAAGATATCTTTCCGGTGACATTTCCGTCTTAGATTCCATAGTCAAACTCGTCCCACCACCCATTTAGAATGGTATAACCGTATATAATCTTATATAACCATAGGTCAAGAGGACCAGGGTAGCAGACTGCAAGAAGCAGTGCTAACCGTCCCAGCCACTTATCATATTTTTTTGAGATAGGTTAAAAAAATATATTTGCTCATAGAGAACCAGGTTTAAGTACTTAAAATAATTTTACGTAAAATATAATATCGAAAAGTAACTCAGGTTAATTTTAATTTTTCCCGCGTGAAAAATTTAACGGGACTTTCACTAAGATATAGCTAATGTTATTAAAAGATAGAAAGAAAAATATTTTATTTGGCTCGCTTGGATACACACATTGTAAGTCAAAATTTAAGACAACTAAATTGAAAACTAAACTTTATTGCGAGTAACTTGCCTATAACTGAACCTCTATCTCAGTCTGGTCTGAAACCGATTTAATAAAAGATTGATATCGATAATATTATGGTCGAAACACCTAAAACTTTCTATCGATCCCTTTGAACAAAATTATTGTGAAATTTGGTGTAATTGAAACATATTATTATTTATTATTATATGTTACTAATGAACGTATTATATTAAATATATATGTATGTTTGTATCTAAATAGTTATATTTATTATAGTAAAAATCACTGAATAGATTATTGTATAGCGCAACATTTGTCTAAAACTAAAAAGTCAATCGTCAATATACAACCCGCCCCTGATCGTTCCGCCGTTCGATCGTTCTGCCGCCGCTGAAGACGCCTGCTTTAAAAAAAGGCTGAAGTACGCTTCCTTGGCTCAGCTTTACCATTTTGTGCCTGTTGCTGTGGAGACTCTTGGCAGTTGGAGTACGGAGGCAAAGTGTTTTGTGGGGGATTTAGGCCGTAGGCTCGGGGAGGCAACTGGTGACTCCCGGTCTGGGTCGTTCTTGGTGCAAAGGATGGCCATCGCTATTCAGCGAGGTAATGCGGCCAGTGTTATGGGCACTTTTGCACCGGGAACGATGTTACTAACTGAATATTTACGAATTGTAGATCGCGGGTTAAAACCCAGCCAGGCGCATTACTTTGTGTAATTTATTTCATGGTGAAGGAAAACAAAGTGAAGAAACCGGCATGTCCTAGAACAAAAATTTCGAAGACATGTGACATCCATCGACCCGCACTGGGCCAGCGTGGTGGATTACGGCCCATTCCCTCTCCTAGACAGAAGGCCTGAGTCCCAGCAGTGGGAACATTACAAGGCCGACTATGCTGTCCTAACTGAATCGGCAAACGTTGTTTAGCAATATAAATTATAAAAGAAAGATAGTTTACTTACTACAATTACTGCTATGTTCCTTCTGTACCTTGTGTTTCAGGACCTCGGGGTTCGCTGGTTGGGACTACCCATGGCCCCAACAGGAGGCTTGCCCCCTCCTGCTGGGGTCATGGGTAGTCCGAACCAGTAGGTAAGAAAGAAAGAAAGAAAAATATTAAGAGGGAAACAAATAGCCTACAACCTACTTTTATACCTACCAAATATACCTACACATTTTTTTAGTTCAGTCAAGCCTTTTCGGTGCAGTTTGAAAACAAATACTGGGACGCTAGAATTTTATATATTAAAAAAAATATTTGAGACCACCCAAACTAAGTAAGTATAAAGAGATTGCTATTCAAACAGAATACCCTGCTTTAGTTTACTTCAGTTCATTCAAAGTCTGAGTACTTCAAAGATCATTGACACAAACACTTGTTTGTTCTGAAACATTTGCGCTTATCGGAACATCAAAGTATTTCAAATAATGATAATATTATTCTAATTGACTTATTAATCGTACTTTGATTTGCTAACCATATTGTCTTAACTCATAATTCTTAATTCTTTATTGTACACCAAACTTAACATTATTACAATGCGGGCTTGCGGACAGCGAGCAAAGGGTAGCTCACTTTCCGTCCAGACCGAGCCAAAATCGTCGACGGCTCGTAGTGTTACACGTGGGCCTCAAGGAGATGTCAGCAACCAGGAACCAACAGGGTCGAAGCCTACTGGGGCCATGGGTTCGCTTCTGAAAGGAAAACTTGACCCTGGAATGAAAGGCAACGAAGGAACTAGGAATTTTTAAACATTTCAAACTATTCCTCAAATTATGTTAACTCAATCGTAACACAAAAAAAACATTATGAATCAAAATAAATTTTCAACGAAAAATATTATTGTGCGGTATGGTACTCAGAAAAACCATTACAAAGGGCTCAAACACGATGGGGTTATCTTGTAGTAGTTCCTACAGCTACTATCTGACTCTATCATTAGGTCAGCTCCATGGTACAATAGTCATCATCATCATCAGCCGAAAGACGTCCACTGTTAGACATAGGCCTCCCCCATACTGACTGGTCCTCCTGTGCGTCTCGCGTCCATCAGATTCCCGCGACTCTCACCAGATCATTGTCCATCTTGTGGGAGGTCTTCCAACGCTGCGTCTTCCGGTACGTGGTATTCATAGTATGTCAAATATTAGCTCCATCGATTAGAGATAACTGTTTCTAAATCCGAAACGAAAAAAAACTGTGCTTTGTTGAGAGGCCAGCTAACTTGCACGTTATCATTCGCTGTCACTATTTTTCGAATTATGGGTTCTGATTGGCTGAAATCTATATCATGTGACCAATGGTGAGACGCGCAATTAGCAGTTCCGTCTAAAGGCATTCAAATGTGAAAACCGTCAATTTTCGACTTGAGCGGTGTTGTAAGCTCAGGGACGATATACGTCATCGATATCATCAAAATTCAGTTCTCGTTACCAAAACTACTTAATATTACATGCTCATATCCTATTGGATAACATGTGGGATGAACGATGTCGACTTTAGTTAGTATAACGCGACATACATAAACTTGTTATGTAGGTCGTATGTTTAAACAAACATTTAATTATAATTCGTACGGGAAACCAATGGCTGTGAGACGTACGGAACCGATCGTTGTAGCGACACTTAGGGGCAACCTGCAGCTAGCTTTTTTTTATGGTGAGAAATAATCTAATGACTTCTCTCGTTGTAGGGCGGAGCGCGAGGATGTTTCAGACTTTTACTGACTAAAACCACAACTATGTTCCTTCAGTAGCCCTTTGCGTCCTAGAACCAAACCGATAATTTAAATTAATCTGACATTTCCTTATTATTTTTTTGTATTTTTCACTCATCATTAATTTGTTTAATTTTGACATAATAAACTTATATTGATTTAATAACTGTATTATACAAACTTGACTGCATCTGTTTTTGGTTTGTGTTTTAGTCCTAAGCATATTATGGTAACAGTATTTTGCATGCCATAATTAAGGTAGTTAGTATGGATCGTCAAACTTGACAAAGACATGTAACCTGTACCTACTTTCTTTGCAAATAAAGATCTATTCTATTCTAACCACGAGTACCACTTTATGAAGTCGACCCATGGCCCCAGTAGGCTTCAGCCCTTCTAGGTTAGGGCCTAGCAGGTTTGCTGACACTTCTTTATACACTACGCACCGTCGACGACACGAGCTCGGTCCGGACGGTTACCAGATGGCCGAACGGTAATGTCTAGTGGACACCTTCTGACTGAAATGATAAATTATAATTCAACGATCTTATTTCCATTTTCGAACTCGAATCTTAACAAAATATATATATGGATTAAATTATTCAAATTCAAATTAATTTATTCACATTTAAATAGTGTGACTACATTCGATGGTTTTTATCCCACATTATTTAATCTTATATTCTACTAGCTTCTGGCAGCAGCTTCGCCCGCGTGAAATTCGGTTTATCCATACAAACTTTGGACCCCCGTTTCATCCCCTTAGGGGGTGAATTTCGGGAAATCCGTTCTTGGCGGACGTTTACCCCCTATAAGGAACCTACAAGCCAAATTTTAAGTTTGTAGGTGTTATAGTTTCTGAGATTTCGTAATTAATTAGTGAGTGATATTTCGCTTTGATTTATATAAATTTAGCCTGCGTATGGCATGTGAAGTTATACATAAAAATGGAGAAGGTATGGGTATTCTAATAACAATAATAATTCAATTTTAATGTCTCTGAAATTCGGCGTGCCTAATGTCAATTATATAGTACATACCTAGGTTAAATACAGTCTAATACAAATAGTAAGTCAGATATTTTATCACGTCAAACAATGTTTATTATATATGTTCTCTAATTAAATACAGTCAAATGAAAATAATAAGTCAGATATTTTATCATATTAAACAATCAATTCAAAAATAATATTTCTTAAATACACTTATCAGTTGATTGATAGATAAATTTTATGTATGCTGCAGTATACAGAGTCATTTTTCATGTAGGCGTGCATACAATCAAATCCAAAATTATGAGGAATAGTAAAAAAAATATTATCTATTCGCGGTTTGATCAATTAAAATTAGGACGTAACTTTTCCGAAACCAAAAAAAATAATAAACATTCATCATCATCATCATCATTTCAGCCGATAGACGTCCACTGCTGGACATAGGCCTCCCCCAAATGTCGCCATAAAGAACGGTCCTGCGCGTCTCGCATCCATCGGATTCCCGCAACCTTCACCAGGTCATCGGTCCACCTTGTAGGGGGCCTTCCAACACTGCGTCTTCCGGTACGCGGTCGCCACTCATAATAAACATTATTCTAAAATAATTCTTGATTATTTTAGGACAAAAAATTGTCAAGACCTCAAGGGGAATGACTTCTATAACCACCTTGAACGTCAATGGCTTTAGCACCTACTTAACTCATCTTCAAATATTTACCAACAACCCAAAAGAAATTTTAAAAAAAACCAGTTGGGTAGGTCTAGCTTCGAGAAAGAGATCAATCATCGAATCCGACTCGGCGGGGCAGTGTTCGGGAAGCTGCGCGGTGTATCTTCTCGTCCAATATATCACAGTGTCTCAAGTCAAAAGTCTATGACCAGTGCGTGTGGCCAGTGATGACATAGGCCTCCCGCTCCACTCAGAGCGGGAGAAGTCATTGGCCGATTTCCACACTTAAAAAAAATGCCTGGTTAGCTTGGTAGGTTGTAGCTACATTCAACATTGAACTTGACCAAATTGACATAACCAATCGGAGACCGCCTTTAAGTACAAGATCGAACGCCTAATTATAGCCTCTCGGAGTGAGCGGATCTGTGAACACGCCGTGCGTCGGCCAGTTTTATATTGCATTTATGTGCAGCAAGAACAATGTTGCCGAGAGCACCGACCCCTGAACGACCGGCATTAATATCCAATAGACTGGACGAGCAGCCATCAATTATCACTCGGATGAACCAATTTCTCAAGAAGTCAGCGATTCAATCACGTTAAATCAATCAAATTATTATATATATATATAGTATTATATATATATATATAGTAATACACGATCTATGGCTGCTGGTAGATTCAATGTACCCAGAGTCACCAATTACTTTGGTGACAGAACACTAAAAAAGAGAATACCAGACCTATTGAACAGTCTGCCGGCAGACATACGGAGTGAAACAAACACAAATAGCCTTAGACACAAATTAAAATTATATTATTTAGAAATGTTTTAAGTACATTTACAAGTATGTACTCACCGACCCCACAGTCAAACCATTGCAACGGTTTTGTGGGGCTTATCTTATAAGTTACTTACCTTTTTGGAATAAAGATAAATAAATAATAGCATGGATATAGTACGGAGCAGTGGGGACCGAGTTGTAACGGCCCCGACTTACAAGTAATTTATATATCTGTAATTTATTTCATAACCACTGCTCTCAAAACGGTGAAGGAAAACATCGTGAGGAAAACGGCATGTCCTAGAACCAAAAATTCGAAGACATGTGACATCCACCAACCCGCACTGGGCCCGCGTGGTGGATTACGGCCCATGCCCTCTCCTAGAGAGGAGGCCTGAGTCCCAACAGTGGAAACATTATAAGGCCGACTATGCTATGCTATAAGTAGAATTACAACAAAAGATGTTTTCAAAATGGCCACAAAGAATAACTTACGAACCTAACAGGTTTTTGAATAAAGATTTGTAGTTTTAACTGATTAAATGTCAGTACTAACCAATTCTTGCAGTTACAAGTGATTCTGACCACTATACAGCTCTGACTGTATCATTACAAAATAATATAAAATACAGAACAAAATTAAACTTGTTTAAATTAGTTCGAAGATACTTGGAAGTGCAATGGCGGCGCCGCGTAGGCAGGAGTTGGAAATCAACCTAAGAATAAGTTGTTTTCTTCCTTCTGGTAGAAGTTATGGTTAAGGTACTATTTTTTAAGTTGGAAAGGCATTATATGACTTCGCCCAGTCAGCGAGAGGGCGTGTCAGGCTTTAACTAACTAAAAGCACTTCTGTGTCCTTCAGTTGTCCTTTACTTTTTAGGACTACGGGTTTCCTTTTCAGAAAATCCCCGCAGTCCAAGCAGAAGGTATATAATATTATATTTACTGCAGGACTTCTTTCGTCAATACCTCTTTAGAAGGTTTAGAAGGGGCACATGATAAATAAAAGAAATAAACACTGTTTCGAATTTTAAAAAAGGAATGCTTTGAGATGCGATTAGGACGACTGTCAAGCTGATAGGCGCGAGTAACATTGTATTAAATATGTATTAACATTTGACGTAAAAGTCTTTGTTCTTTCACGATTGATAGAAGATTCCCCCTGTGAAAATCATAAGACTGCCGCTCAAATACAAAGCGAAATATAGTTGCAGACGCTGAGAGTATGCCTGGGGTACTTCCCGTTGACCTGAAATCCTGAAATTTATCATGAAGTGAGATCTTATGTCAGAAGTAAGTATAGAAAAAAGTCTGAAAACTTGTAAAATAGTTAAATCATAACAAATAAAACTTTTTTGGGATTCGGAGAAATCTTCGAGACTCGATTCCGGAATTGAACTATATATTTGCATAGGTAAGTTTATCCCTCAGTGCGCGAGTCTGACTAGCACTTATCCGGTTTTTTATTCATAATTCCTATTACAAAAATTAAGTGTATGAACAATTTCCATTTTTAACCTACCAGCTTTTGTAATTCGTATTTCTAGTCCCCCTCAAACGAATTTCAGATTAGGTTCACGTCCATAATACCAGAACACAAAACGCGTACGTCCATTGCTCCCTTTCAGGACATCTCATACATATAGTCGTATGCGTCATATTGCATTCTGACAAAGACCATCTGACGTGCAGGGAAAACAAATGACGCTTAGCAGTGAATCTGACGTCATAATGCGCGATTGTTACAATGTTGCATTTTTCAAAGAATTATAATAATAATAATATTTATTGAGCATCCAATTAAAAACATGTATACACAATTGCTTATAAGGTACTTACATATAACAACTAATTAATGCAATAAATTGTGTTTAACAGTTAGCATCATCAATCGAAGAGTAAATGAACTAAAATTTGTTTTATCTGCTTGCCATTTTAATATAAACATTGTCTGTTTAAATTAAAATGTCAAACAGATAAAAAAACGTCGGGGTCAAAAGTGCAGTCACACTCTACCAATGTCAAAATGTCAAAAAAAATTTCGTAGAAGAGGCTCAAATGATTCAAGACAGATTTAATTTGTGTATTGAGTAAACTATACTGTATTCACTTCTGCATTAGACGAAAGAGGCTCATAGAAGCAGGGATGCACAACATTTATTTTTCGAGACAAATTCATATAATTTTAATAAATAATGGTTCCAATATACATTTTTAATACTACATAATTAGATATATTTGATTATTGTAAGGTAAGTACTAAACACGAGATAGGTAAATGAAATGGATTTTTTTATATAAACATAACTTTACTTCAAACTATTTTACATTTTTTTTTAAATGGCGTATCAACAAGTTTCCTCCTTACAAAACATATGAATTGTACACAATACAAGGCAACAAGATAATTATTTAACATTCAAACAAATAGAAATAACTAATATTAATAAAAATATATAATAATAATAATCTGTGGCTCGACTGTCAAAGTGTGACAGCAAAAATTTTTTGCTCCCTGTAAATATTTTATAAATAATTAAATAATTTTACAACAAAATGTATATTATACCAACAAAACGGACAAGAAAAAAAAATACACAAATAGTGTATAATTGCTGATTGCAGACCAATTCGGCTAATATAGAAACAATAACTATTCAAACTTGACAATTGACTTGGAGCATGAAACGACAAAAATGCTGACTAGAAGCCGAGCACAACTACTTAAAACACAACTAACATCTTCGGGTTCGTCGCTCAGCTCCGCCTCGCAGCCGCCGGGACCTGCGCCAGCCGTGAGTTCAGTGATTCCGGTCGCTGCAGTTGCGTCGAGCTCGAGCGACGAATACTTCTCGCCGCCGACGACACCACCACCTGCGCGTCGACGGGGAAGAGGCCGACCTCCGGCCAGCTTGGAACCTCGAGGCCCACCGGTCTCTGATAGGGTTCCCGCTACCGGTGGAAGTGTGCAGCGCATGCGTTGGACACAATCAATTAATGAAAATGTCATGCGCGCATACTTTGGGGCTACACAGGGAGGAAACAACCTGACCGCGTACCGTGTTCGGATGCTCTCTTTGTTTCAGGTGCTTGAGCCAGCCGTCAACGTTTCGGCCCAACGACTGTCGGATCAGGTGCGGGTCATCCAGCGTAATCATATGTTGGACGATACTGTACTTGATCGCCTCCGAACGGAAATGGGTAGCCATGCCATTACCTCTTCATCGCAGGCGGTGGTAAACTCACAGGTATCACCGTCCAACCATCTTTCAAACCACGCTGATGAAGAGATTACTGACATGGTTACACAGGTAAGTACCCAGTGCAACAACGAATTGAGGAGTGCTTTGGAGTGTGCTATTCGGGAGTATCGCAACATGCCGCTCGAACTTAGGCCGCGTTTACCTCGTTTGCCCATGCATAATAAGAATAAGGCGCTGGTGGCTGCTCTGGATTTGCAGTTGTCAAACTATTTTGACAACTGTGAAGATCTCACTGATACACACTCGATAATGTACTGCGCGGCTGTAGCGGCATGTCGTGTAGCTCACGTCAAGTTTCCAAACTGTGACGTAGCTACACGATCAAAACCAGCCGTGCCGGCTTGGCAGTGCAGGATCGAGCGTCGTATTGGTGAGGCCAGAGCACTCATCGGCAAACTCATCTGCTTCAGGGAGGGCAACACTCGCCCAAGAGTGATGCGCTTTGTGAGGCGGGCGTTTTCGGGGACTGACACCAGCTCCCGAGACTATATGTCCCGTGTCACAGAGCGCATCGACTTCCTGAAGCAGAAGGTGTATGCATGGGCAAACCGTATCCGCAGGTATAAGAGGCGGGTGGAGCGATACACCCAGAATCGCACATTCCGGAGTAATGAAAGGTGGGTTTATAGGGATTGGGAGCGACCGGACCAAGGTGTGACTGACGCGCGCCTCCCGGATGATGACGCCATGAGTTCATTCTGGCGCAGCATCTGGTCGGAGCCTGTCAGTCACACCGAGGGTGACTGGACTCGGGAAGTCGAGCGTGCGTGTGATCCAATACCACAAATGGGGGCAATTAACATCAGCCCCCATGATGTAGCTCGTGCAGTCCGTCCGTTGCCAAACTGGAAATCTCCAGGGCCGGATGGGCTGCACAATTTCTGGATTAAGTGGCTTACAAGATCACACGCTCGCTTGGCATATCAGTTTCAGTCTGCCTTAGAGTCAGGGTCGCTGCCCCAGTTCCTAACAACAGGAATAACCCACCTGCTCCATAAGTCAGGCAGTACTGCGGAACCTAAAAATTATAGACCAATTACGTGTTTGCCGACGGTCTATAAAGTTCTTACATCCATACTGAGAAGCAAAATTAATAGTCATATTGACAAAAATTTTATCATGTCACCTTCTCAGAATGGATGTAGGAACGGGTCCCGTGGTACTAAGGAGCTGCTCCTCATTGATATGACCATCAGCCAACAGGTTCGACGTTCCCGAAAGGATCTGTCGACATGTTGGATAGACTATAAGAAGGCCTATGACTCTGTTCCTCATACATGGCTCATGAGGGTGCTGGAATTGTATAAAATTGATGCAACACTACGCACCTTCCTGATGTCGTGTATGAGGCAATGGAGTACGGTCCTCCACTATCCAGGATGTCGACATATCCAGAGGAATACCGAACCTGTACGGATCAAGCGAGGTATATTCCAGGGTGATAGTTTGAGTCCGCTTTGGTTTTGCCTAGCCCTGAATCCTCTAAGCACACTGCTGGAGAATTCAGGTCTAGGCTATCGATTGAAGAGAGGTGGTCAGGTAATATCTCACCTACTTTACATGGATGACCTGAAACTGTTTGCCCCCAACAATCTGCAACTGATGGAGCAACTGAAGGTAACTGAAACCTTCAGTAGTGCCATCAGGATGGAGTTTGGTGTGGACAAATGTGCGGTCATGCATGTAAAGCGAGGGGAGGTTGTGGAATCAGTGGGTACTCAACTCACAGATTCCATAATCCTGAGATCCCTCTCTACAACCGAAACCTATAAGTATTTGGGTATGTCGGAAGCTCTAGGCATCAATATCACGGACATGAAGCAGTTGTTGAAGGAGCGTTTCTTTGGACGTCTGAAGAAGGTATTCAGTAGCCTTCTTTCAGGTGGAAACAAGGTGCGCGCCTTCAACGGTTGGGTCATGCCGGTATTGATGTACTCTTTCGGTGTACTCAAATGGACTCAAACGGAACTTGACGCCCTGGATAGGAGGGTCCGTACACTGCTGACTGCATACCGAATGCACCACCCACGATCGTCGGTGATGAGACTGTATATCCCGCGGAAGTGTGGGGGTCGAGGTTTCTTAAATGCTAAGACCCTACACAACCGCGAGGTATGCAGTCTCAGGGAATATTTTCTAGCTGCCGACGTGGGTATGCATCGAGATGTAGTGGCAGTGGACAAGGGACTCACCCCGCTCTCCCTGGCTAACGAGAACTGGCGCAAACCGGTAGTGCTTGACACTAACGATCGCAGGGCAGTATGGCAGAGCAAGGAACTTCACGGACGCTTTTTCCGGGCCCTTCACGGGCCCGATGTAGACCAATTGGCGTCCGTAGCCTGGCTGCGTTTCGGTGACCTGTTTGGGGAAACCGAAGGTTTTATCTGTGCAATTATGGACGAAGTTATCATGACGAATAACTACCGGAGATTTATTGTGAAGGACGGCACGGTTGACATCTGTCGGGCATGTCACCGTCCGGGAGAATCAATTCGTCACATAATCTCTGGTTGTTCTCGTCTAGCTAACGGAGAGTACTTGCATAGGCACAACCTAGTAGCCAGAATTATCCATCAGCAACTTGCTCTGAAATACTCTCTTGTGGAATCGGAAGTGCCTTACTACAGGTATGAGCCCGACCCAGTTCTTGATAATGGTCATATCACTTTGTACTGGGATAGGTCCATCATCACTGACAGGACTATTGTAGCCAATAAGCCTGATATAGTGGTGGTGGACCGAAACGAGAGGCGTGCAATGATCGTTGACATTTCCGTTCCACATGACGAGAACCTCGTGAAAGCCGAGAAAGATAAACAAATTAAGTATATTGACTTGGCTCGCGAGGTTGTCGACATGTGGGATGTGGACTCAGCGATCATTGTACCGATAGTCGTGTCGGGCAATGGCTTAATAGCCAAGAGCCTCGATCAACACCTTAGGAGGCTCGCGTTAGGCGGCTGGATCAAGGGCTTGATTCAGAAAGCGGTACTCTTGGACACGGCTCGTATTGTTAGAAAGTTCCTTTCTCTGGAGCCCTGACCGCCGGTAGCTTGTACCCTGTTCCCGATACCGGTGGGGTACTATTTTTTATATTTTTAAATGTTTTTTTTTTTGTATCATTTTGTTTAAGAAAAATATTTAAAAATGTAATGAATATGTGTTTATAGTGAATAAACGAAATCATAATAATTTAATTAAAAGCCTCATAAATTCAGAAGATGGGTAGTTCAAATGAATTCATTTAAGTATAAAAGTTTGTATAAAAGTTGATTATAATAAATTCAGCATCAATTTTAACTGTAATAAAATGTATTATATAAAGTGTACCCTAAAACCACCTTTTTTAACTTCTGTCTAACGCTGTCGCGAACAGAATATAGTTGTGGACTATTGAACTTCAACTACAAAGAAATTTTTGGCAATTAGTTTTCGATAATTGCTTACTAATTTTTGTAATTAATAATTTAGCAAAACATTTATTTTTTCTTTAATCTTTTAATTTTCTATGTATATACTTAGATAGTATAATATACGGTTATCTCTACAGAAAGTTCAATTAGAACTCGAGGCTAAGTAAAAATAGCCGCATAGATAGATCATCAAGGTTAAGCAACGATTGCCGAGGTCAATATGTGAATGGGTGAACACCAGAATTTACCAAAATTCCTCCGTGCTTCGGAAAGCACGATAAGTAGTTGATCCTGGTCATTATTTATAGATCTTTAATAGTCATTATGGTTAGTATGAAGACGTACAATCTGACACCAGTCTTGCCATAGAGCAGGGATGGCGAACCTTTAATGATGATCGAACCATAAACTATTTAAAAAAAAAAAAACCAAAGCGTCCCTTCAAATATTTTGTTGGTGATTTATTGAAAAAAAAAAAAACAAAGCTAAACGCTATTCATTTAATTATTTAACTTTTACAAAATTCGTAAAGCAGTCGTAATGTCAACAGAGCTATGTATATTTTATGTAAATAAAAGTGAAAGAAACTCTGTGGACAGTCTTTTAATCATGTTATGTATCACAAATATCTCGGTTACATATTTCTTCTCACTACAATAATACGAGAGACAAATTGTACGTCCGATCTCAACGATTGCCAACGGAACAAGAGGGCGGGCACCCGACATTTTGTTACATCTACAGCTTTATTACAGATAATCACAAATACGTTTCAGTGTTGCCATCACAATTAGTCGGTTCCAACGAATAATCTAATACAAAATAAATTAAATAATAGTCTTGTTTACAAAAACAGAGTAGGTACATAATCTGATAACATATCAAAACCTAACACATAGTTCAAGTTTTTACCTTTAACTTTTTCAATTAAAATCAGTTAGTAGGTACCTATAATGTAATTCCAAAGCAATTCTTTTATTGCTTCAGGCACTTAATTATACTAAAACTTATGTAAAACTCATTATTATATTTTATTGAGGTTCGTTCGATGTTTACTAAATTATTTCTTTTCGATTTGAACTTATTAATTTAGAAATTAGAACTCTCTATCTCAACGTACCTCGAGATCCCCACAACTTGAGGCTATAGGACCAGAAATGAAAGAGGTTGCTGTAAAACTTCAGATGGTCGCTTCGTTCTGCGAAGCAGTAATGCTAGCAAAGGGGGAGGCCGCAATGGCCCTTGCACCCCAGCCACCGGGATTCTGATCCCGATTTCCGGCTACCGTTGGCGCGTGTTCGCGGTCGGCGAGCAATGGGTAGCTCGCCGTCCGATCGTCCGATAACCGTACAGAACGAGCCCAAGTCGTCGTCATCTCCTTAAGGCGCGTAGTGTTCCAAGCGCGCCTCAAGGAGATGTCAGCAACCGTAGGGGCCCAGCAGGGTCGAAGCTTACTACGTCTGATTCTGAAAAGAAGAATCAGCCATGGTATGAAAGGCAATTAAGGAATGGGTTTTTAGTCATTGGATGATATTACCACCGAAAAAAAAAATCTGTTTTGGACCATAATTAATTTTTAGCTCGCACGAAACACCATTGGTTCGTGGACTACAGTTTGGGAATATAGAAACTCGTCAGTTTTGTGAAATACGCCCCAAAATAATTATTGTTTCTAGTTTAATTCTTCTATGTAGTGTGTAACACAATATACCTACTCTTATCAAATAACTACGATAACAAGGATGCTCAGAAAAACAAGTTTCTAAGAAAGTATATTACGAAATCAAATTACCGCACACCCGACAATAACTGTCACCTCGGCAGAGAGCAGACAGTAATCTAATATTTTAAGTAATCTAGAATTTACGGACGGTAATAATTCAGTTAGCTTCACTTTGATGTTACTGTTATCACGAAATAAATATATCAAGGACACCTTTAAAATGGCGCCACTCACTAAAAAAACTTTTAAAAAGACCATATCAGATGGTTTGGCAGGAGATCGAGGATCATGTCGTGAAAATTGCTTTAAATCTGCCAGAAGAAAGAGCAGAGGTCTCCCGCCATTGACCTGGTGGTCTAGAATCGAGAGACAACTCAAGTTAGTCCATTTGTCAGAACCGGGATAGAATATCCTGGCGACAATTAGTGAGAAGATTCGACCCCGAATAATACTAGTAGGAACAGGAGAGGACAAACAGAGTGAGAGAGGTGTTACTGATATCAAATTAGGAGGAAAATATGTGTAAGGGTTATCTTGTTTTTGCAAGACTTTTACTTTGACTTTTAAAATTGACCATTTTTAGGGTTCCGTACCTCAAAAGGTAAAAACGTCACCCTTATAAGATCACTTTGTTGTCCGTCTGTCTGTCTGTCAAGAACCTTTATCTCGGAAAAGTGTGGAGGTATCGAGTTGAAATTAAAACCACACACAAACTAAAATCTGCGGTCCCTCGAAGCTGTGAAAAAATCAAACTTCTAAGTTAACGAAAAAAAACAGACGCTCAGGGTAGGGTTCCATAGTTTCCCGTCCGTCACAATAAGTGTCCCTACTTAAAAGTTAATGAACGACAAACAACGAGCAAGAACAAATACCACCAATACCAACGAGAAACCAACAGAACCATTCGACAATTTAATAGCTCATACCCGTCCTGACTCCATTAACTCAGGAAAAATCATAACAGCGTGAAGTAGCCCAAAGTACAGTGCCATCTCTCGGGAAATTGGGTTACTAATTTATACAAACTAGACGGGTTATGTATGTTGAGTTTTCAATGGTAATTTTGGATTGCGTGAACCAATTTTAATCATTCTTTTTTTATTTGAAAGAAGATACATTCAGGATAATAAAATATGTAAATTAAGTTTAAAAAATGCTTGCATGTACGGGTTAATTTTGTAAAGAAAGATTGTTGTCATTACTGTGAAATATACTTTTTTATTATAAATAATAATAAAAATAATCCTTTATTGTCCAGTAAAATATACTATCCTCCACACTAGGATTCCCTGTCTCATGGAGGGTAGTTTCTTTCGTCATAACATGCATTGTACAATAACCGGAATAAAAAAGAGTAAAGTAAAAAAATAAAACAAAAAAGTGCGAGTGGTACATACGTGATGAGTTTGTGTGAGTAAGTTTGAGAATGTGTGTATATATGTGAGGGAGTGTGCGGGTGTGAGAGTGAGTGCGTGTGTATTTTAGTTTGTATGAGATTGTGAGTTAGACTTGAGAGATAGACTCGCGTTTGATCCCTATCTCACCTGATAGTAAATGGTGATGTGGTCGACATAGTGTCGAGAGTGAGTGTGTGTATTACAGTTTGTATGAGATCGTGAGTTAGACTTGAGAGATAGACTCGCGTTTGATGCCTATCTCACCTGATAGTAAATGATGATGTGGTCGACATGGTGTCGAGAGTGAGTGTGTGTGTATTACAGTTTGTATGAGATCGTGAGTTAGACTTGAGAGATAGACTCGCGTTTGATCCCTATCTCATTAAAATACCTACGGGTGAAATGTCAACGTACAAAACATCGGAAATTTAAATATTGAATGACATCGATAGGTGACTTTGTAACACAATTCCATTAAGCCAAGCCACCTCTGCTACTAATATTAGGTCTTTAACTATGAAATTGCTGTTTATTAAAACGGGTTTCTTTGAAGCGTTATATTTTTGGATTGACATGGAATTATAAGTTCAAATAAACTTTATATTAAAGTTACGTTATTCTTTTTTCGAAATCAGGTATTATTTGTTCTTTGTGGTTTGTATTTTCTATAATATCGCTGTATTTATAACCATTTTAGTATGTAATCTAGGAAAACTCGAATTATTTTGTAATATGAGTTCTACCGTAGAAACAACGTGTCTCAAGTGGTATGCAATATTGATGATGTATAAGGACTTAAAACTGTTAATGAATGGGATGTCTATTTTTGTTTCAATCACTTTCACGTGGGAAATTTTATCTCACGAATAACTTTTTTCTCAGGGCAAAATTTCCAAAACGAAAGCTATTAAACCAAGAACTCTGAGTTCTTTTGTTAAAAGAAAGTCTTAGGTATACGTAATTGATATTGCTTGCCCTTTGAAATGCATAGTTTCTACGTTGGAACTCTTAATATGAAACACCTTTTTTTTATTAGCTTTCATGGTTATAAATAATGCGATATTATAGAAAACACAAAACACAAAGAAACGAATTAATACCAAATTTCGAAAAAAAAAATGTACCTTTAATATAAAGTTTATTTGTTTATAAGTTTATTTGAACTTATAATTCCAAGTCAATCCAAAGACATAAGTCACTTCAAAACAGCCCATCTTAAAAACGGCAATTTCATACTTTAACAATTTTTTATTTTATTTATTATAATGAGTTCCAGACAATTTTAAAACGATTTAAATACTTAAATAGCTGACACTATTTTCACATTTTTCTACGTTTACCTCTAACTTTAAGACTTTTTAGCCTAATAGCCTCAGTAGCTCAATAGCACCAATATTAATTAATAACTTAGCATTTTGGAAAATACTCTGAACTGGTTGTGACACTTTATCAACCAACATTTGAATTTCTGAGACAATGTCACTTTTAAACTAACAATATAACTAGAAATAACTATAATATTATATAATATTCCACAACTATCACAAAATGCCGTCTAGTCCCAAGCTAAGCAGAGCTTGTGTTATGGGTACTAGACAACAGATAAACATACTTATATGTATATTTCTAAATACATACATCATCATCATCATCATTTCAGCCGATAGACGTCCACTGCTGGACATAGGCCTCCCCCAAATGTCGCCATAAAGAACGGTCCTGCGCGTCTCGCATCCATCGGATTCCCGCAACCTTCACCAGGTCATCGGTCCACCTTGTAGGGGGCCTTCCAACACTGCGTCTTCCGGTACGCGGTCGCCACTCCAGAACCTTTCGGCCCCAACGGCCATCCGTTCTGCGAGCAATGTGCCCCGCCCATTGCCACTTAAGTTTGGCGATTCTTCGTGCTATGTCGGCAACCTTGGTTCTCCTGCGGATATCTTCATTTCTGATTCGATCACGCAAGGAAACTCCGAGCATAGCCCTTTCCATTGCCCTTTGGGTGACTTTGAGCCTTCTGATGAGGCCCACTATGAGCGACCACGTTTCGGAACCATACGTCATCACTGGCAACACGCACTGGTTATAGACTTTCGTCTTGAGACACTGTGGTATATTGGATGAGAAGATACCGCGCAGCTTCCCGAACGCTGCCCAGCCGAGTTGGATTCGACGGTTGACCTCTTTCTCGAAATTAGATCTACCCAACTGGATTGTCTGTCCCAGGTAAACGTAATCGTCTACAACTTCGAGTGCAGAGTCTCCGATCTTGATCGGAGTGGGTGCTACATACAAATACATACATATATAGATAAATTACACCTAGACACAGAACAAATGATCGTGCTCATCGCACAAACGTTTGTCCTGGGTGGGAATCGAACCCACGACTTCCGGCATAGCAGTCAGGGCCACTAACCACTAGACCAACAGGCCAGTCAATTATATTTGGAAGACTGTGTGAATGAAAATAAAAAAAAAATATCTCCGACCCACGACTTATTTTTTTTATTTTTTATTACATATTTTGACTTCGTTCATTTCACCTCCCATAACTTTTCATCAGTTAAACCGATTTTCATTTAATAATACAGTTTTATAAATTACCCTTTCATTTAAAATGTCACATGAAAATGTTTTCAAACTTTCGGCTGTTCATTTCCACCTCCTTTCTCATACTCCAACCAAAACTTGTAAACGGCTTAACAGATTTTGAAAAATCATAAAAATTATAAATAATTCACTTACATGAGTAAATTAAAATTTAAACACACACTGTTAGATGTATTACAAAAAAATTACATCAATTATAATATGTTTATGTTTGTTAGCTCAAAGCTGACCGACTGTCCATTGCTGGTCAAAACGTAGAGCACAATATCACTTAAACGACAAAATTATGACATTTCGTCACAAAGATCCGAAGTCAGAATTTAACCCCGTAAAATGTGAAATAACAAATTTAAAAATAATTATATTTAGAAACTCCACATTAAAAACAACACATTTTATGCTGATACAAATATTAAGAAGGATTCACAAAATATATTTATAAAATGAAGTAAAATTTGTAAAAAATACTCAATATGTATTTACAATTAAAATGTGGAATTTAATCAAGTTAACATAAATGTAACTGGATGTGGTACGACACTATTTTACTGAATAAACTTTGGGTAATATTATAAAATAATTTGTATCCTTCATACATAATAGTTTTTTTTCTTAGTTTGTGCTATTGTACGTTGCACTGCAGTAGGTTGATCTCCTTAGTAGTCCTGGTTTGTGCTACATGAATACTGACAAATGCTTGCACTGACTAGACAGGTCCACACAAAACTGTTCCAGACACTAATTATCATGGTCCACATATGTTCAATAGAGACTTTGACATCTAGTTTGTTTCGATGTTCGCATTCCATCCTGCTGCGATTGCAAGATCTTATGAACTTCTTCTTTTCGATTCAATGGTTAAACCTTATATAGTTTGAGCCCAATATATGGCCACGGTTTATAGCGGCATCTATGGCGTTCATTAAATCCTCGGTGGAGCAGATGGCCCTTGAGGCAATCCAACAAGTAGGTCATTACCTGGACCGACTTCGGCATAGACCGGTGTATCTTGTACTGGAATCTTTTCATCCCATTGATTACTGTAATTCACGTTCAGGTAAGTAGGTTCGGTGGTCTGAAAATGCAATTGGTATTATAATGTCTGATAGCTGCACTATAAAATTGAATTAAGATAATATGAACTTGATCACAATGTGTTTCAGGATAGGCATTCGACATGAAACCAAAACGAATGCATGATTCTAAATTTTCTGTGATGATTAAAACACTATCTATGAGGGACATGTAAATAAGCTCAACTCGAGATTAGTATGTGTTGGTAACACCCTAGCGTTTTGGTGTCTGACCACGCTTGTTCAGGAGTTGAATTACATTTTTTATCGTACGAGAATGCTTATAGAAGTGACTCCCCTGAGGTGGGCGGAGAAGTCTATCAAATATTACTGAGTCTCGAAGTCTCTCTCGAAGGATCTCTAGAACGGAGATCATTATGCGCCCACCATCGTCCGGATCATCTGCTGTACATTTCCCGTGTCCGGATAGGGCCTGCGTCAGGCGGAAATTCTCGAAAGATCCCGACCGTGGCTCCTCTTTAGCCACTCCTCAAAGAGAGAACTCAACTACTAGTACTTAAGGTTTATCCATTAGTGGTGGCTCGTACATCATATCTAAACATAAGACTGATCTTCTAATGTTATAATCTATAGTACAAACTTACATTGTTTGCTGAAAATCGTAGTGTGTCTTGTCGACTCGCTGATAATTCCTCTGTGTCTGGTGAACTGTGTTTTATGTGAAAACTTTTTATAATGGAAACGGTAACTAGCGTGCCAAAACCCGTGCCAAGTATAAATGAAATTGCTATGATTGTTATCATTTGGATTTCCGATATTAGTAAAGATATCAAAGTCGCAAACATAAAAACCAACTGTAAAACTACTTCCATTTTTAAATTATAAATTTTTAACTCACTAAACTTATTATTTTGAAACACTGTTCATAACACTGAATCACAATTAAAACAAATACGTCCAACAATTGTTATAAGGTAAATTGAAATTAGTAACCAATTTCGACTTGCTGGCGCATTTATAATACATATTATATGTTGGATTTTCCTCCTACAAGTGACACTACGACTAAATAGGTACTAGCGATAATAATATTGTAATTAACTGAGTAATAAATCATAATATAATGCGTTTCAGAGCTGGGGTAACACTTTGGAACAATTCCGTAGACCTGCACGAACACTACACTGTGAAGGACTGCGTAGCTTAACTTCCTCGTGAGACCTGCACGAATACTACAGTGTGAAGGACTGCGTAGCATAACTTACTCCTGAGACCTGCACGAATACTACAGTGCGAAGGACTGCGTAGCATTACTCACGTGTGATCGATTGCGTCAAAACTGCTATGTATAATACAGGATAGTACAGACGCTTCCAAGTACTTATTTTATTATTTTACTAACTGCTAGTAGTGGTTTTGCCCGCATAAATAAAATAAATTGTCCTAAAGGACCATATTCCGGGATAAGAATATCCTTTGTGCTGTAGGACTTGGCCTACCAAATTTTATCCAAAACCATTCAGCTGTTCGAGGGTAAAGAAGTAACACACACACACTCACAACCTTTCACCTTTAAAATATTAGTGTGATTAATCAACTATTTTAATATTGAATTGAATTGATATAGATACTTATAATTTTAATGTTTTTAATACTGTATACTGAAATGTTTTGTCGTCGTCATCATCATTTCATATTTGACATAGGCCTCCCCCAAGTGTCACCTTCTCACATCTATCGGTTTCCCGCGACCCTCACCAGGTTATCGGACCCCGTTGTGGGGGGCCTTCCAACGCTGTGTCTTCCGGTGTGCAGCCGCTACTACAGAACCTTTCAGCCCCATCGACAATCTGTTCTGCGTGCGAACTATGTGCTCTGCCCACTGGCACTTCAGCTTGGTGATTCTTCAGGCTATGTCGGCAACCTTGGTTCTCCAACGGATATCTTCATTTCTGATGCAATTACACAAAGAAACTCCAAAGCATAGCGCTTTCCATTATCAAAGATGTTTTTTTTTAAATCGCAGTAAGTTACTATATTGTTATGGTTGTTAATTGTCCTTAAATACATAAAATAAAATTGATATTGTTTTGGTATCTGGTCAATTTGTTAATTTCATTCCTTATTTTTGACGAGGATATTTATTAGTTAACCCGGTTCAGTATACAAAAATAAGTATGAATAATAATGCTTGTGGATTGTCATGTCGCATATCGTCATCGCTTATCATTTTCCCAAATCTAGCTTTTTTTTTTCGGTGGGAAAATCATCCAATGACATCCAAACTTTTACTGACTAAAAACACCACTCCACTCCTGTTCCTTCGTTGCCTTTCATACCAGAAGCAGAGCTTCCTTTCAGAGGCAGCCCCTACGGTTTGCTGACATCTCTTTGAGGTGCGCATGGAACAGTACGCGCCGTCGACGACTTGGGCTCGGTACAGACGGTTACCGGACGGTCGGACGGCGAGCTACCCATTGCTAACCGCTCGCTTGCCCGCGCGTACGGTGGCCGGAAATCGGGATCAGGATCCCGGCGGCTGAGGCATAAGGGCCGTTCCCTCGCGCGTGCACGTGCGACCTACTCCTTTGCTAGCATTACTGCTTCGCAGAAGGAGGCGACCGCCTGCACCAAGGCCTAGCGCGAGAGATCGTTGCCGCTGATTGCCTCCACGAGGACACGATAGTGCTCTGCCCAAGCGGGGCACACCTCTACCGTATGCTCCACCGTGTCCTCCGGGCAGTCCAGACAGTGGTGACATCCGGGCGTCACATCCGCTCGAATCCGGAGCAGGAACTTCTCGAACTGACCATTTCCGGTGAGAACCTGAGTCATGTGGAAAGTGAGGACGCCGTAAGGTCTTTCCAGCTGTGGCTGGAAAGACCTTCTTTGAGGACCTTTGCCTCAAAGAGGGTATTTACCACAATAATTATGGCATATCCAGCACTGACTGTCCAAGGACTGTTGCCTGCATATCCCATCTTATCAGACTCGCAAGGGATCTCGCCGCTTCGTGGGAAACCGTGCAATATTCCCACACCATCCCGCGAAGCCGCGTACTCGATGTGATGCAGATGGCTCTCGAAACTGAACTAACTGTTTTTCACTTAACGATTCCCCACCTAAACACGCACCGTGTGCTGTGCGCAACACCCTTAATGTATTATTAAGCCGCTTGTACACGTTAAGAAAACTCGCCGGCCTATTCAAGAATTTGTGTCGTGTCTACACCCGAACTATGTTTACTGGCACTGCTTTGGCGCTGACTAAGAAAAAAAATCTTTTCTGCGCTAGACACGATGCGAGTAGTTGCTACGGTACGGTAGGGCGGCGGGATAGGTAAGGAGGTATCGCGATAAATTTCCGTGCCTAGATCCGACAAAATTCTTATCATGTACTTATTGCCATCATCATCTTCCTGCCCTTGTCCCATCTTATTTGGGGTCGGCGCAACACGTTTTTTTCTTCCATTCTATCCTGTCAAAAGTCATACTATCACTAACTTCCTTTTCTTTCATATCACTGTTCACACAATCCATCCATCTTTTCTTTGGCCTTCCTCTCCCTCTCCATCCATCCACATGTACTTATTGCCATCCAGCGTGGAAATGATGCCAGCGTTCTGGGTACTTTTCCCATTGACATCGATGTGGACGAATTTTTTGATGCCCTATGAGTTCTTTTTCTACCCGTTTGTGCATAATATTATTTTCAGTTTGTTTAAATACTTTTTAAGTTATAATATTTAATAGATAAGATGTATATATAAATTATTTACATAATAAAATGTACATGATGAATTGGTCCTATCTGCCGCATACGGTGAAATTTCTTAACGTGTACTAGCGCCCAAAGTTATTATCATTTCTTTTGGCAATTCAACAATATTCATTACATCGTCGCGATACGAGTTTTTTTTTTACGTTTATGAAGCAATTGATGAATGGAATTTCTTTTCTAAATCGTTTACATGATGAACGGATGTTTGCTATAACAAGAATAAATATGAGTTATACTGAAAATTAAAACATTTTCTTTTCAACATCATGGCTATGCCTAAACCACACTTAACTAAATATGGTCGTTTAGTTAGAATTTTGTACGAGTACATACGCATTATATGGTTTTCCCTATATGCAACATTAAAGTAAATACAGACGTATGTGAGTACTAACGTATTGGTATTACTCATCGAATCGAAATAAAAATAAAATATATATTACCTATCATTACTGATTTCTTCCTCCCTCTTGGAGTGTTAAAAGCTTCGATCATAAAGACTTGGAATATAGACTTTATTACCCGACTGCAAGAAGGGTTATATTTTTCGCGCGTACCTTGTATATATAAGGTGTTAAAAAATTAACTTTAAAAATTTCGAGGGGACATTGTACTCCTCATTTTGAATAACTTTTACTATGGGACCAAACCTGAAATCACGAAAAAAAAATCAGCTGGTCCCTATATTTATGTTCGCATAACTCGTCAAAATGTATGGAGCAGCTGATTCCTCTGAAATGGGGTTGCTACTGCAACCCCATTTTGTGTCCAGGAGGCTCAAATATAAAAGTAAACAGAACGGAACGGAACGGAGGTCCAAATATAAAAGTAAACAGAACTTGATAGGTACTTAAAAGCTTCCTTCAGTTGAGTTTTCGTTCCAGGGCCACAGTTACTACTGCTGCTCTGACAGGCGTCAACCCTAGCTGGCCCATCTTTATTTGCTAACAGTTATTTCCATAAGATCTGTAATATGGTGTCGTGTGTATGTAGGCACCATTATCTTATTAGTTCACGTACGTGTCTTACAGTATAAAACGTGTAACATTATTTTAATAAAATCAGTACTTACTCATCATTCGCCTTGATATCATTTCGCTCCAATTCCCAACATCACATGGCGGCCGTGACGAAATAGTCCCCTGGACTTTGTTTAAATTTTTTTACGAAATAGATCAAAATAATGTACACCTTAAAAATGTATACAAAAAAGTCCGTGATGGTATATGTCTATCTCACAGGATAAATATTTTTTATCCCTTACTTTTTACGAGAAATAATGGCTCATTTACGAAGCGATTTTAAGATTGTCATTCGATGATTTTCCCACCTAAAAAAAAAGATGAGATGGAAAAGTTTTTCTTCTGTTTACTTCTTCAAGGAATACATGCGTAAAGATACCTCTGACCTTTAGTAAACAAAGTAATGCAACTTACGAACCCCACTCGGTTGGAATTGAGAAATTAAATATTTGGAAACAAAGCAACGCCATCAATTTGTTAACAGATGTTATTCTGTTTACTCTTCAAGCAATCGGCTGGATATTCCCTAAGCTACTGTGTGATTACTATGATTGAGATTTATGTAAAAAAGGTTGTAGTTGAAAGGTAGGCTGAACATTAAATGTCATTCTGTCTAAAGGTTAAAATATTTCAGAGTAGTATTTAGACTACTGTTGAGTCCTCACAATATGCGGCCGGTATGATCTTTAATGATCATCAACAGAAGAAGTTTTGGTGTATCTATAAACAAACATACGACTGATACCAAGTGTCAACAGCTTTTTAAAATTTCCATTCTTACTTTATGCAGAACAATCACAGCCATCCTATTTCCTTTAACACTCCCCTCCATTTTAAATTATTATTAAAAAAAAAACAGGGAAAAACTACATATAATCACATCAAAACTATACAGTATTTGAATCAATTAGCCTCGTTCCAAAAATAAAATTAAGTAAGAAAAAAATAGATACATTTTTAAGTGTAACAAAATGTATAATAATAAAATATTCCACAATTATCACACACCTCCACCTAGTCCCTTACTAAGCAGAGCTTATGTTATGAATACGAGACAACTGATAAACATACTTATATATTTTTAAATACATAATATTACAGATAAATTACACCCAGACACAGAACAAATGATTTTGCTCATCACACAAACATTTGTCCTGGGTGGGAATCAAACCCACGACCTCCGGCATAGCAGTCAGAGCCACTAACCACTAGACCAACAGGCCAGTCGCTTCGTCTCTTCTCTTCTTCATGCATTGTTATAAACAGACAAAAGGACACTTCCATTCACTAGAAATAATTACTAAACCCCATTTAGGACAAGGAGCACTCATTCCTTACCACCACATGACACTTGACCGCTTTTCAAACAACGTCTTATTTACTGAAACATTTAATTTAGAACCCTCCAGAACAGCCGTTCCCAAAATGATTACTACGTCATTAACGCAATCAAGAGATGAATTTCTTCCCGGCCTAATCGTTAGAGTAGGCCCTTGGTTGTTATTGGTTGTGCTAATGCAACCGGAATTCCAGTACTGTTTGATAGCGCTGTTCGAGCGTCCGACTTTCCGCAAATGGGCTTTCATTTATGGAAGTTTCCATTATCGTTTATATAACCCTGTTATTGTATAGAGTACTGTTGCAGCGTTATAGTGGAAGATTCCTAGATAGAACTTAGACTTTGAATTAAAGTCTGTGTCGCATGCGATTGATATGTGATAATTATTATCAGACAGTCAATAATCTTCACAACTGTATTTTAATACAAATAATTAAGGTGGGGAAAATCGTCTAATGACTTCTCCAGCTCTTGCGGTGCAGGAGGGCGTGTCAGACTTTTACTGACTAAACCACACCTATCTCCCTTCAGTTGCCCTTTGCGTCCCAGGACTTCGAGGAGGAGGCTTTGGCCCTGCTGAACCCCTGCGGTTTTGCTGACATCTTTTTGAGGCATGCATGAAACATTACGCGCCGTCGACAACCTGGGTTCAGTCCCTTCGATTACCGAGTCGCAAAGCTCGCCACCAGCCCACTCCACACCAATTTACGGTGGCTGGCAGTCGGTGTCGGGGTCTTGGCGACTGAGGCGTGAGGATGTCCATTGCACGCATGCGGCCGCCTCCTTCCTTAGCATTACTGCTTCGCAGGAGGAGGCGACCTCTATCCATGCCCCCTCATTCCAGACCATAGCCTGTACCAGGGTCTAGCGTGAGAAGTCGCCTTCGCCGATCACCCCCGCGAGTGCACGGCGCCGGCGGTGTTCCACGTGTTCTCCGCACAATGGTGACACCAGGGCGTTTTTTCCGCCTTCTGAACTTACCATGTCCGGGGAGAACCTACATCATGTGGAAAAGCTTCATACTTGTATGGAACTCTTAATATTGTGCTTGACTAAACACTGGTCCTGCTCCACAGCCACAGCCACTTGGGTCCGTTAGTTAGTTAGTTTCATTTTTACCAGCTGCTTAAACCGGCTTCGCCCAAGAGAAAGTAGAATATTATTCCAAGGAAACATATTCCCAGGAAAAAAAGTATCCTAAGTGATATTCCAGGACATGGTGTGCCAAATTCATCTAAATCTGTTCAGTCGTTCGAGCATGAAGAAGTAATAAACATACAAACTTGTGTGATATGCAGATAACTTTTTCTGAGGAATAAAAACTGCAGGAGCTTCTCGTAAAATCGATTCTTAATGTTTTAAAGCAAACACAAGTAACAGCATACTGAATGAGGGAGAAATGATACGCCTACACAGTACAATTCAGGAGAGTGTTCGGAACCAACGCTTAGTCTTATACTGAAGGCTTTTAAAATGTCAAACCGTCTTCATAAATACTAGGAATTCCAGGAACACCTAAAAGCAATATTTTCCTATACGAGGCCATTCATATCTTTTTTTTTTGAGGTGAGACTTCCACAATTTTTTTTTTATTTATCTTTATTCCAAAAAGGTAAGTAACTTATAAGATTAGCCCCAAAAAACCGTCGCAATGATTTGACTGTGGGGTCGATGAGTTTCTAGATATACTTAAATGTACTTAAAACTAAATATTATTTAAACTTACACTTATGTAACTATAACTTAAAAAATTTCTAAATAATATAATTTTAATTTGCGTCTAAATCTATTTGTGCTTGTTTCTCTCCTTATGTCTGCCGGCAGACTGTTCAATAGGTATGGTATTCTCTCGTTCCGCACACCTACCTACGAAAGTATACATTTACGTGCATGTTATTTCAGCGGTTTGAGTTTGATGCTGAAAGCTAAAACCATAGTTTCAAGATTTACCTAAGTCTTCATTGACCGGCCTGGTGTGTCCACAAAGGCACAGCTGACAACACTCGTTGACTTAGCGTTATACAAAAGCTCGCAGTGTAAGTCTCAGCGTTTGTGTGTGTGTACCTGTGTGTTTGTGCAATTTACTGGATTGTACGATATAGGTAGGCGTATCAGTCCTCTCATAGCTAAAGCACACAGGTAGGTTTTAGTCAGCTTAAGACTGACACGCCCTTACGGTCCTCCTCAAGTGGATTCAAAAATAAAGTAGGCAGATGTCATAGATATATTTGAAGCAGAAGAAGATGGCGAGACGAGTAAGTTTGACACTGACATATAGGATTGGGCTCAAATTGTTCAAGATAGAGAAAAATGGTCACAAGGGTGGGTGAAACTGCAGGACAAAAGTTTTACCGGGTTTTGCCGGTACTTAACGGTACCATTAAGTACCGGTAAAAACCGGTAGCTACGCAGAGCCTCAGCTTCGGTACCATTTAAGATTACACTAGTCGATACTTTTCCCATACAAATTTCGGGAGGGTATTACTCCACAATTTGACATTCTACATCTAAAACAAAACATGATATCGTTTTATCTTATTGTTAATTTTGTCCGTGTGGAAACAAATTAACATTAAAAAATGCCATTAAAAAGTTATGAGCCAACCAAGTTTCTGTATTTTGATGATTTTAGCTGTAAAAAAGTAACAAAAATCGTATAAAATCTCCAAAACGAAATCGGTATCGACATAGCTTAATTACCGAAGAGATCTTATACAATTTATTTGTAATAGATTTATGTAATGGTTTTATTCATAAAACTCGATTTTCCAAAGCACTACTCCCAATTTTTTGAGCACTCTCTAATCTCGTTTCAGTTCGGAACGGTGTTTGTGTACGTGCAAATAATACATGTGTATTAGGCTAGCGTCTAACTGCTCATACTTGATATTGTCGCAGTCGGACACGATTTCAGATTAGACTAGACACAGCGCACTTTTAGACCTTAACCATCAGCAAGTTCGAACCCGCGACTAGTTCAACCTTAAGTACTATAGGATCATAATCACACTTATAGTCACAATAGGTCTTTGTTTATTAATTTGGAAAAGATGGAAAAATGAGGTTGACAACTACCGAAGGGTAGTCCCTTCGGTATGAACTCACTTCATTCACACACATTCATTCTTCTTTTGGTCGCAGGGCGTGGTGTTTCTTTGCTTCCGCGGACAAGTACGTAGTGCAAAGTGAAGTGTTACTGAGATAGTTCTAAGGGCCAACGCTGCGTTAAGCAGGAGCCAGCGCCGCGCGTGCAGTGTCGCTAGTTTAACTTTAACGGTATGCATGTAGTCGTGTCGATGGACAAATTTCTATGTTTTTACGTAGCAAAATGGACGCGGGCGCAGCGTTCTTTAATAACAAAATAACGTAATATAGTTATGAATGTTAGTCTATAAGGTAACACTAAAACAACTAAGAACAGTAAAATGATGATAATCTAGCAGTAATTAGTTATTATAATTTCGAGTTAATCCCAGAACATCATTACTTTCTAATTTATTATTAACAATTTTTTATTACCGAAAAAATTTTGCACTCTAAATGAAGGTTTACACGTGACAGATCAAAAATATTTTTTTGTCCTAATATTTGAAAAGATTGTGCAGTAGCAAGCATTAGTAATACCCCAAAAATGTATTTAATGATATCACTGATACAAAACAAATCACTATCAATATTCAAAATATAACTGAACTATCAATTTAATATCTAATCGACTTCCTTTTAAATAAGAACCCACTTTATCAGTAACAGTCCTATCCCACCATCCAATCAGTAATTATGATAATCAACATTCGTCATTGATAACACATTATAGAACAAAGAACGTGTGAGATTGTATTGTTTTGTCTTTAAAATTAGTTTTAATTATGAATTGAAATATTGTGTCATTTTTTAAGTGCATTTTGGTCCGGTATACGGATTTTCAAGACAAAGTAAGTGAAATTAATGTTTTTGTAGATCGTAATGTGTCTGGTCTTTATTTATGTGACAGGGCAGAACATTATAGTGATAACGCTGAAAGTTAGTGATAAAATTGCATTTCAGTACTAAGTTATTTCAAACTAGCTGCTGCTAGAGACTTTGCCCGCGTGATTGTAAGAAATTGTCACAAAGAACATACCACTAAGATGAAAAGTATCGTATGTGTTATTCTAAGATACGGTCTACTTGTGTGCCAAATTTTACCCAAATCCGTTCCGCCATTTGAGCATGAAGAAGAAGATCTCGTCGAGTCGAGGCTTCAAAGTCTTGAGCATCGACGCCGATTTTTTAGCCTGTCGGTTTTCGACCGGTTGCATTTCAGAGAGTGTGTGTCGGAATTGCATGACCTAATTCCGCCTAGCCTTCAATTATCGGAACACCAGGCGTAAGGCGATGCGCCACCGGTATATGGTTGACATCCCATCGATACGTACAAAACCGTATACGTAAGATACGGCTTTATTTTCTACACAAATAGCGGAGTAGTCTCAAAAATCCTTTAATTTTTCTTTATATAAATAATATATATTTATGTATATGTAGGTTCATATTATATTAAATATTTATGTATGTTTATTTTATATATATATACATTTGATCCCTTGTTTTCCTATTAATTTTTTCTTTTTTTTATGCACCTACCATGTTTTCTCTTCACTATGTTAACTACTACGCTAGTGTTTCTCACTCGCCTCAAGGAGATTTCCCAGCAGGGTCGAAGCCTGGCTTAAGTGAAAATGAATCCTCGGGGCCCTGGAACACAAGGCAAAGAAGGGACAAATGAGTGGGTTTTAATCAGTAAAAGCCCCATGCCCCATGCCCTCTCGCTCCGTCCAAGGGCAAGAGATGTCATTAGATGATTTCCCACCTAAAAAAAAAGGCCTTTTAAGTCTCTAAGATGTACTATGTACCTACCTACCTTAACGAAGTAACATGACCATTTTTTTTTTTTTTTTTTTTTTTTTTATTGGGTTGGGAAATCATCCTAATGACATCCCCGCTCTTGGGCGGAGCGCGAGATAGTGTCAGACTCTTACTGACTAAAAACCCACTCCTGTTCCTTCGTTGCCTTCGTCCCAGGGCCCCGGGTTCCGCTTTCACACTACCCGTGGCCCCAGTCGGCTTCGACCCTGCTGGGCCCCTACGATTTGCTGACATCTCCTTGAGGCGCGCGTGGAACAAACGCGCCGTCGACGATTTGGGCTCGGTCCGGACGGTTACCGGACGGTCAGACGGCGAGCCACCCATTGCTCGCCGTCTGCAAGCCCGCGCCTACGGTGGCCGGAAATCGGGATCGGAATCCCGGCGGCGGTTGGAGCGTAAGGACCGTTGCCTCACGCGATCGGCCGCCTCCTTAGCTAGCATTACTGCTTCGCAGAAGGAGGCTTGGGCTGTACTGCAGTCTCTCCAACGGTGCCTAATTGACTATCGGTACATCGAAGTGCTGAAGTGTTTGTACAAAAACGCCACTATGTCAGTCCGACTACAAGACCAGACTTCGAAACCTATCCTCTTGCAGCGGGGTGTGAGGCAGGGAGACGTAATTTCTCCGAAACTGTTCACGGCAGCAATGGAGGATGTCTTCTTTCTTGAGTACATCACTCACCTTCGGTTTGCCGACGACATAGTAGTCATGGCTGAGACTACGGAGGAGCTCAGTACAATGCTTGGTGACCTCAGTAGAGCTTCCGAAAGAGTGGGACTTAAAATGAACATGGATAAAACCAAAGTCATGGTAAACAGCCATGTAGCTCCCACTCCTATCAAGATCAGGGACTCTCGAAGTTGTGGACGACTACGTTTACCTGGGACAGACGGTCCAGTTGGGAAGGTCTAACTTCGAGAAAGAGATCAATCGTCGAATCCGACTTGGCTGGGCAGCGTTCGGGAAGCTGCGCGGTATCTTCTCGTCCAATATACCACAGTGTCTCAAGACGAAAGTCTATGACCAGTGCGTGTTGCCAGTGATGACATATGGCTCTGAAACGTGGTCGCTTACAATGGGCCTTATCAGAAGACTCAAAGTCACCCAAAGGGCAATGGAAAGGGCTATGCTCGGAGTTTCCTTGCGTGATCGAATCAGGAATGAGGATATCCGCAGGAGAACCAAGGTCACCGACATAGCACGAAGAATCGCCAAACTTAAGTGGCAATGGGCAGGGCACATTGCTCGCAGAACGGATGGCCGTTGGGGACGAAAGGTTCTGGAATGGCGACCACGTACCGGAAGACGTAGCGTAGAACGTAGGAAGGCCTCCTACAAGGTGGGCCGATGACCTGGTAACGGTTGCGGGAGTACGATGGATGCGAGACGCACAGGACCGTTCATTGTGGCGGCACTTGGGGGAGGCCTATGTCCAGCAGTGGACGTCTTTCGGCTGAAATGATGATGATGATGATGAGAAGGAGGCAACCGCCTGCCACTCCTCCTCGCTCCGGAGCATGGCCTGAACCAAGGCCCGGCGCGAGAGATCGCCGCCGCCGATTGCCCCCACGAGGACACAGCGTTGCTCTGCCCAAGCTGGGCACACCTCCACCGTGTGCTCTACCGTGTCCTCCGGGTGGGCCACACAGTGGCGACACCCGGGCGTCGTTTCCGTACGAATCCGGTGCAGGAACCTCCCGAACTTACCGTGTCCGGTGAGGACCTGCGTCATGCGGAATGTGAGGACGCCGTGAGGTCTTTCCAACCACGCCTCAAAGAGGGGACTTACCGCCATAATTGTGGCGTGCCCAGCACGGGGTCGCGACAGTCACTGTCGCCATTTCTCCATGAGAACTCGCCGGAGCTCTGTCCGCCATGCTGCGACTTGTCGCGGCAGCGGAGTTTCGCCCCGGCGTTGCATCTCCATGCGCCGTTCGTGCATGAGTGCAAGGACTGTTGCCTCCAGATCCCATGGTTGCTGGCCAGCAAGGAGGCTCGCCGCTTCGCGGGAAATCGTCCGGTATCCTCGCACCATCCGTATGGCCATGACCCCCTGGCACGCGTTCAGCCGGGCCGCCGGCTGCTTCCGCAGCCCCGGCGCCCACACCGGCGCGCCATAAAGGGCCATGGACCGAACGATCCCCGCGTAGAGCCTCCGGCAGGAGGCGTCTGGACCCCCAAGGTTGGGCAGGAGCCGCCCGAGGGCAGCCCCAGTCCGATTTAGTTTGGGAGCCAGACGTCGGAAGTGCTCGTCGAAATCCCATCGGCTGTCGAGAACGAGTCCCAGGTACTTCATCGTTGACCCGACGCCGATGTGGACTCCTCCCACCGTTAGCTGGGAACCCGGTGGTGGCGCGTTCCGAGGGCCGTGAAAGCACATGGCCTCGGACTTGTGCAATGCCACCTCGAGTCCCAGCTCTTGGATCCTGCCAACGACTGTCGCGACCCCGCGTGTCGCTAGTTCGACCGCCGCCTGGTACGACTCTCCCTGCGCCAGGACCAGCGTGTCGTCTGCGTAGCAGACCACGCTGACCCCGTCAGGGAGGTCGCCGCGCAGCACGTAGTCGTATCCGATGTTCCACAAGGGCGGCCCTAGTACCGATCCCTGCGGAACACCGCACGACATCTCTCGACGTTTCCACACCCCCTCGTGACCAGGGTAGGTTATGTACCTGTCTGACAGGTACGCCTCGACCACACGACAGAGGTAGTCGGGCATCCGGTGATACTCCAAAGCAGGGAGTTGAAGGCGTTGGCGATGTCCAGAGACACCGCCACGACACACCTGCCCTGGGCCACTGCATCCCCCGTCGTGAGAGCTCGCACGCACATGATGGCGTCCACCGTGGAGCGCCTCCTGCGAAAGCCGAACGGGCCGTCCGCCAGATCCGGCCCCACCCGTGTTAGCTGTGCGACGAGGCGGTCTGCAATTACTCTTTCAAAGAGCTTGCCCACCTCGTCGAGCAGCACAATGGGCCGGTACGCGGACGGAGAGTCCGCGGGGCGCCCCGGCTTCGCGATGAGGACCAGTTTCCCCGTCTTCCAGCGAAGTGGGAACTGGCCCCTCTCCATGCATGCTCTGAAGAGCCCTCTTAGTCGAGGCCCGAGAGCCTCCATGGCCAGGACCCATGCCTTCCCAGGCAAGCCGTCGGGTCCTGGGGCGGTATTTTTGGCACTCAGCCTTCGTACCGCCACTCTCATCTCTACCTCGGTCACCTCTGGAGCGTTGTCGTCGTCGTCGCCATCGTGGTCCGCGTCGGACACCGCTGGTGGCGGAGCCATGGGCGGGGGAGAGTGTTCCCCTCGCGTGGGGAACAGAGTGCTCACCACGCCCTCCACGAGCTGGGGCCGGAGACTCTGCGTCAGTGGGGGAGCCCAGGGGCGGAGTTTGTCCCGTACCAACTTGTACGGGCGTCCCCATGGGTCCCCATTCAGAGTCCCCAGCCACACGTTGCGGGCCTCAAGTTTGGCCTGCCTTATCTCCGCTCGGAGGGTGCGCTTTGCCGCTCTGTACCCCTCGTACAGCTCCGCCTCTCTGGCCTCCGTATCCGGTGGACGGATGCGGCGCCTGCGGTATCTGGCATACCGGCGTCGCGCGGCATTGCACGCGTTGCGCAGTGCCGGCGACCACCGGTATACCTGGCGCTGAGCACGTCCTGGAGGGACTCGGGGCATTGCCGCGTCGCAAATTTGCGCCATGGCCTCCCGGAACCACTCTGCCTCGACGTCTATGTCGACAGGCCTGTCCGGTGCTTGCACCCAGGCCTGTACCGTCGCGGCTTCCAGGAGGAGCTCCCGGTCCATCTGCCTCAGCGCCCACCGCGGACCACAAGGGTTCTGTCGGACCGGCGCAGTCGAGGTTTGGGCGGAGACGTTGAACCGGATGTACCGGTGGCCTGAAAACGTCTCCACCCCCTCCATAACGCGCCAGTCGACGACACGCGGCGACAGAGCGGGGCTGGCGAACGAGATGTCCACCACTGAGTCACCCCGCATCCGCACACACGTGGGGACAGAACCCCGGTTTAGGACGACCAGGCCTGTCTCCAGAGCCCAGTCCTCCACCATCCGACCCCGCTGGTTCGTGAGCCGGGAACCCCAAGCCAAGTTCTTGGCATTGAAGTCCCCGCAAACGACTACGGGGAGGGAACCAAACCCAGCGACGACGGCTTTCAGCTCCATTAGGGAGATGTGAAGATCGCCAAGAGATCTGCTCGGGGACAGGTAGACGCCTACCACTGCAATGTCCCCGAACCGTGCTGCCACGCAACCCCGTCCCCTCGTGACGGCCTCGAGGGTCGGGGTACCGGCGGCGGCCTACGAAATTAGGGTCACCGAGCCGTCCAGGTCCCGCACCCAGTCTCCCCTGGGCAGGACATTGTACGGCTCGGAGACCACAGCGATATTGATCGACCACTGCGCCATGCTCTGGAGCAACAGATCCTGAGCGGGGGCGCAGTGGTTGATGTTCGCCTGGAGGAGACGTAATGGGGTCGTTATTGACAGTCCATTACAGTCTCCTCCCGAGCCCCCCGTGAGGGCCCTGCCGCGGCGGGTGCGGCGGCGACAGCGGCGGCAGCCAAGGCAGCGGCTGCGGCGGTGAGTACGCCCGGGTGGATGGGCCTCCGAACTTTGGCCTTGGCCTTGGCGGGGGGATCGCAGGACCTGCCCCCAGCCCGGTGGTCGGCCGGCTTGCCTGCCGCCGCACATGCGTAGCAGTGCGGCGTTGCACGGCATTCGACGGCCCTGTGACCGGCCTGACCGCACTGGTAGCAGCGGTCACTGCGGTCCACCTCCGCGGCGCAGTGGGCCCCCACGTGGTGCCCCACGTGGCAGCGGTAACACCGCAGAGGTCTGGGCTCCAGCAGTTTTACCTGCGCGGAGACCCAGCCCACCAAGAGCCTTCGGCCTTCGGCCGTGATGGCTTTAGCCGCCGACACGGGGCAGCTGACCGTAACGGCCCGCATGCCCGTGCTGTCAGCACGGATGGTGCCCGCCCGCACTTGGTCGGCCTGGCATCCTCCCGCCCTGACGACGGCGGCCACCACCTCTTCCACCCTAACGGAGTCATCCAGGCCCATGATGCGCATGTCTATGCACTTTGTGGGCCGGGATACTCGGACCTCCTCGACGTCCAGGGACGCCCTGATCCTTGCGGCCAGGGCGTCCGCGGCAGAGCCGCTGTCCGCACCAGGGACCTCCAATATTCGGGCCCCGGTTGCGGTGCGCCTCATTCAGAAGCCTTCAGAGGCTCCGAACTCGTCGAGGTGATCCACCACCGCCTGCTTCGCCTTCGCCATGACCATGTCATAGCTCACGCCCTTCTTTTCCGCAACTGGCTGTAGTGTGATCACTACAGCTGCGGAATTTGGGGCGCGAAGCCTGGCTGCCATGGCCCGCTTCTTGCGCTGCTGTCGCCGCTCGCGCTTCTTCGCCGCTCTGGCCACCTTGCCCGCCTTCCTGCTGGCGCCGGCAATCGTCCATTCGGCGCCAGCCGAGGGTTCTTCAGGCAAGGGAGGCGGCAGGCGCGGCCTAGTCGCCGCCGCCGCAGGAGGTCTCGCCAGTTCAGCGGCAGGCACCGTTCTGCCTTTCGGGGAAGGGGTAGGCTTCCCCTGCCGCTGCTGCGGCTTAGCCGCCGGGACCGTCCTCGTCGGTTCCGATACCACGGCTCCGCGCTCAGTCTGCCCAGACGGGCCGGCTTTGGGCGCAGCAGCCGCGGCGGCGGCGGCGTACGAGACCGCCCTTTTCAGGCCGGAGGCCGCAAGCGGGGGGCGCAGCACTATGCCCTCCAGGACCGCGAATTGCCGCTGGACCCGCTCCTGGAACTGCTGCTGCTGCTCCTGCTGCTGCTGCCGAAAGGCAGCCAGTTCCTGCCGCAGCAGGGTCAGCACCTCGCTCTCCACCTGGGGCGAGGGCTGGGGCCGACTTTGCCCCTGCTTGCGTCCTCCTTTTTTCGCCACCTCAGGGCCAGCGCCCCGGAGACCGGCCAGGTCTGCCTCAAGCCGTCCAATCCTCCGATTCAAGGATTTTTTGAGAGGCTCCAAAGCTATCCCCAGTGCCTCTATGATTGAGGTTGTGGCCTGGGGGATAGAGTTTCTTTTGGAGACCCTCTCCCTCTTCTTGGCGACGCTCTGTACGGCAGCCGTCACGACCTCCTTGAATTGGGCCAGCGCCTTCTCCATGCCTTCTGGCTCACTTCCAGAAGGCTCCGAGGGGCTGGCCTGGGCACTGCTTGCCCCGGGGTGGCGCCCCTCCCTGGCAATTTTCAGGGACCGCTGGGTCGCCTCCTCCGCGGTGGGCCTTCTTATTTTCGGCCCGCACCCCGTCCAGCAGTGGAAATTTTGCGGGCAGAAGTTCCACGCTCATCGTCGGAGGATGTCCTCCGACCATCTCCCGATATGGGGCGTTTGAGGAACTGGGAGTTCCTCTTCTTCCTGGAGGTGGCCTCATCCACCTCCATCCCCTCCGAGTTGAGTGAAGACGCGGCATCGGAGTCGGACGCCGCGTCTTCGCTCACCTCCCTGAGGCCGAAGCTCCTGCCGGCCTCTGCAGGACCCACCGGCGTAGCGGACGTGCTGGGAACAGGTCCCAGCGACTCCGCGCTACCGATGGGTGAGCCACCCTGGCTCCTTGCGTCCACGAAGGACGGTAACAGGTCCTTTTGGGACCTGACGCGCTCTTTGCCCCCCCCAGAATACGAGGGGCAGCCCGAGCTCTGCTCGGGGAGGGATTCTCCACCTGCGGTGCAGGCGGTACCCTCCTGGGGTAATATCTTTTTCGAAGTCGCGTCCATGGTGAAGTGCTGAACTCAGCTTTGCCTTTTTTGTGGGGTGAGGTCCCCAATAACCACGTTCGCAATCGTGGTCACGTCTGATAAGCAGACGCGTACCCGAGGCGAACCCACTCTCTCAAAACCACTGTCCAGAAACACCAACAGCTGTTGGTGCCGATGCTTCTGGACAGTGCACCCTCCGTGGCGGTCCGTCTGGACTCCGCCTGTGTGTTCCTCTTGGTCTGGTCTCTCGCTTGAGGCCTTCCGGCATGAGTAGCTCTACCGGCATAGCCCTCAAGGTCATAAAGACACGCAAGCCCCACCACGACGACAACGTGGGAACTCGGTCGGTGGGGAACATGACCATATGAGGATCGAAACAGGCCCCGTTCCCATAGAACATTTATACACAGATACATACACACATATTTTTACATACACACACACACACATATTTATACATATTTTTACATTTGCCATAGAACAGAAGCACGACTTACACACATGTTTGTGATGATTAATTGTAGTTAGTTCTAAAAACTTTATTTTCATTAGTTAAATGATATAACCCCCACAAATTACTTGTCATATATAATGACTACACTAGTTCAGGGAAATACTTGTTTTTTTACAGGGATAATCATGATCTCTTCTCCTTCCTCTCCTTTGGGTCGAGCGAGAGAGTGTTCGACTTTTATTGACTACTACCTTCTGCCCCTGGCTTCGCCCGTGTGAAAGTAGGTCTCTCCATACAAACTTTGGACCCCCGTTTCATTCCCTTAGGGAGTGATCTTTGGAAAATCCTCTCTTAATGCTCACCTACGTCATAAAAGAAAACATTATGCAAAATTTCACATTGCTAGTCCCAGTAGTTTCGGCTGTGCGTTGATATGTTAGTCAGTCAGTTACTCCTTTTATATATATAGGTAACTTTCTCCAGTGTTCCTTCAATTTCTCTGCCCTAGCAGGCTCGGGAAAATATCCGCACCGATAAAATATGTCTAAATAATAATAATAATGTTTTGGTGTTATATTTATGTATATAGTTAGGTTTTAGTATAGTTTCGTTAATATTTAAGTTTTTTTTATATATGAGTGTGTTTACAATTTGCAAAATAAATAAAATAATAAATTCCAGAATTAAGAAATCTTGTATTAAAACTTGTGAGTTAATATAAATATGTTTAGAGTTATTTATACAGTACTGCAGTATTCGTACTTTATTAATATCTTACAACTGGTAACAAAACTCATTTCGCTATAGACTTCATTTATAAACTTTAGAGACTTCTATAAGTACAAAGACTTCTACAAACTTATGTCATAAAATAAAGTTATAAGTAGAGGTACTAAACGCTATTCACTACGCAGCATGGCGGCATCAAAATAGTATAGTCAAACCTTTTTTTTTTTAATCATCGAATGACATCCCCAATGCCATTATTCCAGTGCCCTGGGGATCTCTTTCGCATCACCCGTAGCCGGAAATCGAAATCGGTTACCCGGCAGCCGGGGCGTGAGATCCGCGCCCTCGCGCGTGCACGTGCGGCCTCCTTTGCTAACCTTACTTCTTCGCAGAAGATGGTGAGCGCCTGCCACTCCTCCTCGCTTCGGACCATGCCCTGTACCAAGGCCCGGCGCGAGAGATCGTTACCCCCGATCTCCTCTACGAGGACACTCTGGTACTTTGCCCAAGCAGGGCACGCCTCTACCGTGTGCTCCACTGTGTCCACACAGTGATGACACCTGGGCGTTACTTCTGCACGAATCCGGTGCAGGAACTTCCCGAACTTACCGTGTTCGGTGAGAACCTGCGTCATGCGGAAGGTGAGGACGCCGTGAGGTCTTTCCAGCCACTCCTAAAAGAGATCCCCTCTTTGCCGCCATAATTATGGCGTGCCCAACTAGACTTGTAATAGTAAAAAAAATATTCTGAAACCACAGTCTAACTCCAGACTTGATCAAAGTGAGCGCTTCCGCAAACTCTGCCGAACAAACAAAATCATTATCAAATTGTGATTACACATGATTATCTGAAGGAGATAAGCAGCAGAATATTAAAAAATACGCGAATCTATCAATATTATACCTATATCAGTCGGATTACAAAAATCTCTATACATAAAAGGAGAAATCTGAATCCAACTGATTGGAAAAATCTCTATACATAAAAGGAGAGATCTGAATCCAACTGATTGGAAAAATCTCTATGCATAAAAGGAGAGATCTGAATCCAACTAATCGGAAAAATCTCTATACATAAAAGGAGAGATCTGAATCCAACTGATTGGAAAAATCTCTATACATAAAAGGAGACATCTGAATCCAACTGATTGGAAATATCTCTATACATAAAAGGAGAGATCTGAATCCAACTGATTGGAAAATCTCTATTCATAAAAGGAGAGATCTGAATCCAACTGATTGGAATAATCTCTATACATAAAAGGAGAGATCTGAATCCAACTGATTGGAAAAATCTCTATACATAAAAGGAGAGATCTGAATCCAACTGATTAGAAAAATCTCTATACATAAAAGGAGAGATCTGAATCCAACTGATTGGAAAAATCTCTATACATAAAAGGAGAGATCTGAATCCAACTGATTGGAAATATCTCTATACATAAAAGTAGAGATCTGAATCTAACTGATTAGAAAATCTCTATTCATAAAAGGAGAGATCTGAATCCAACTGATTGGAAAAATCGATTTCGCCAAGATTCCTCCATCATCAGATCCCGAATTAGTGACTATGGGACTATTTGGGAAGTATACCCTTTCCAACAAACAAAGACTTTTTCAAATCGGTTGGCAAGCGACGAAATTATGCGCGAACAAACATAAAAAAAATACAAACATCCGAATTGAGAACCTCCTCCTTTTTAGAAGTCGGTTAAAAAGGAGAATATGACTTATCAACGCACAGCCGAAATTACTGGGACTAGGAGTGTAAAATTTTGCACAAGGCTTCTTTTTTAACAGGCGGGCACTACAAAAGGGGTTTTCGAAAATTCAACCTTTAATTTTGTTATTATGCAAAATCTGATTCCGTATGCCAATATACTTCAAGATAACACAAGTGCATAAATAGTAACCTAAGTAAATAACAAAAGTTGAAATTATTTGTTATATAAACATTTAGGAGGTTTTAAAAATTGTATAGAGCTTTTTTATTTCTTGGATTAATATACTTGAAAATTAGCATAAATTCTCATCAAAATAAACAATACAGACTTAAATTATTTTTCAAAAGTACACTGAAAATACAATTTACGATGTTTTAAATTTTTTATGAAAATATTTTCGCGAACAGATTCGCTGGCAAGGTGCTAGTGTACCATATTCTGTTAAAATAAATGAATATGAATTTAAAAACGCCAATAGTAAGTACAAAGACATTAACAAGCATTTCGATAACACATCAAAGCAAAATGCTAATAAATTCAGTCTTTAATTTTAATTAAAGGCGATCAAAAGTATTCCTTCCTTAGTCGGTGATAACAACAACCACCCTATATAGTTATTCTCACATCAATTGCTCATAAATATCAAGGGAGATGAATCATTCGATTGATGTTCTGGATATAGTTATACTGTAGCAATTTTCTTTTTCCACCCACGTGCGTATAGATTATGTAGGAGGCATCATCAATCATTATTTTGAGAGTGTATCGATTTTGTTTATTCTAAAACCTTCTACATCCTACTGTACATGTGAATCTATACGTATTGTAAGACCAAATCCCTCACCGCGTTCACGCAATTTATTTAAAACAACCCACCGCACCGCAAGAGAGAGAAGAGAGAAATATCTCTTCACGGTACAATATCAAAACGACTGATCGCTTCGCTTCGCTCGTCGCCACACCGCACCCACGTTTTTTTAAGGTTTAAAATCATCCAATGCCTTCCCCCGCTCTGGATGGAGTGGGTGGGTGTGTCAGACTTTTACTGACTAAAACCACAACTGTGTCCTTCAGTTGCCCTGTGCGTTCGGGTTTCCTTTTCAAAAAATGCCCGCGGCCCTAGTGGGAATTTTCTGATTTACTCAAAGAGATGTCATTTTCTGATATCTCCTTGAGGAGCACGTGGAATATTACGCTCTTTCGACCACTTGGGTTCGGTCCCGACGACTACCTGACGCCAAACTACCCATCGCCCGTCGACCGCCAGCCTGTGCCTGCCGTGGCTCCTGTCCTGCCCTGTTCGGTGTCGCGGCGGCTAGGGTGGGCATCAGTATGGCCGTCTCCTTCACTAGCATTTCTACTTCGGAGAAGGAGGCATCCACCGCCCATTCCCACTCGCTCCGGACCATGAACTGTACCAGGGCTCGGCGCGAGAGGTACCCGCCACCGAGCGCCCACTTACCACCATGATTATGGCGTGCTCAAGGTTGATGACACTCAAAAACACGTAGACTTTTACGTTCTATCATAGAACAATGACATAACATTGAAATGGTTTCAAACTCTATTTATTTCCATTTGTATTAGTATAAGTACTCTTTTCTTTAAAAGTAGGTACTTATCTCCTTAATAATTTTAAAGCATTTTTTTGTTTTTTTTCTTAAACAAAATCGTAAGCACTCTAATATAATAATAATTTTAAAGACAAAGTTTGTGAGTGTGTTTGTATATAAAACTTAAAAAAGACATAAAAATATTTATTTTGGAACATAAAACAATTGACATAGACAACGATGGCAGCTGCAAAAGTTATAAACTGTGTCACAACTATCAACGCCCATCTTAATGTTAAGAAAACAATGTTCCAGACATAACAATAAGTGTGAAGTATGTAGTGTGTAATATGTAGTGTGTAGTGTGTGTATATGTGTTGTGTGTGTATGTATTAATACTTTCTAAGGTTCCACAATTTTCTCAGTATCACTGTACGAAAGTGTTTTTAACCAATCAGTCAAATTCTTTTTAAGGTCATTTCGTTTTAGGTGGTAAATATTGACGAGTTTGTTTATTTTGTTGTAAATCTTGGAGCTGATGAATGTGAAATGCCTTTTCGCTACTGCTACTCTACAGGGTACTATTTTGCAGACTCTGTCTGAGAAGCGTTTGGCAGTACTAAAATTTGGATCATAAGGTTCAAGGTTATGTTTCCTCAACACAGTTTGCAGAATGAATATTTGCCTAACCGTAAGCACGTTACACTCCGAGTGAAGGTCTGAGAGGTTAGGTAACGGATAGGTTTCCTACAGAGAACCTTTAGTACAGCCCTCTGTGCCTTTGTGTATATTTGTATATTTGTACAAGTATGTTTGTTGGTTGCGTCTTCACGTTCGAATAGCTGAACGGAATTTTGTAAAATGATAGACCATGTCCTGGAATAGCATTTATTTATTTATTTACAAGCATTTGTACAATGTTACAAAGGATGTTCAAGACGTTGTTCAATAGAAACTTACAAACTAAAAATTCATTTAAAACCAAAACTAACCAAATAACAAATCGATACACAGTGAAGAAAATTAAAAGAACTAACATATAATTTAGAAATAAAAAGAAAATACATATACATTACCACTTAAAGTATATATCCCACAAAACAAACAAAACAATGTTTACTTATTTTTCATCTATCTTTTCACAAAACCAGTCACACTCCGGTGTAGTATATAAGAAGGTTTTTACGCGAGTGAAGCCGCTGGCAGCAGCTTGTTAAATATTATAAATGCAAATGTGACATTGTTTTTTTTTATTAATGATAGGCTCTCGCTCGACCACTATCTTACTTGATGAAAATCAACGATGTGTTAAAGGGATGCCATTCGACATACATTTTCATTGTTTTTCATACAACCGCTCTTACGCGATTATGACGTTATTACGCATTTTTCATTAGATATTTTGGAAACACAATATCTTGTGGATATTATCTAGGCTAGTATTAAAAAAAAAATATATAAATTTGTGAAAAAATAATCCAGTAAAGACCCTTGAAAATTCTGCTATTTTGCATGAACTTTGACACTTCATAATTTACTCAAAAATTAAAAAGTCTAAAAGTAAGTAATAGAAAAATTGCAAATTTAATCAAGATTCTGAATGACGACAATTTTTTTCAAAAACTTTTAAGGGTTTAAAAAAGACACGTATTTCTGGAACAAGTTTTGTAAAATATTCGAGTAAATCGCGGAATTACCGAATGCTAACAAAGTTTTCAGGCATTATTTTTCTTTTTTCGCGTTGCCTTTTCGCCAAACATCGCGTTGGATTGCGTTCGAAGTAGTAACAAGCTTTTTAAACCATGGTCGATGTTGAACAAAGGCGATTGAAAAAGGACCCTAACCTATTCACTCTTGACTTAAAGATCCGCAGGTTGTAGCTATCCGAAAAGTTTACTTCGCTCTTATGTCTTAAGTACTCGACTAATCTTTTGCTGATACGTTGTCATGGATACAAAAATGGACATAATAGTCTCAACTCTCATACAGAAAATACTGTCCCCGAAAAATCTATATCAACGCAAGCGAAATCGCAGGCAAAACCTAGTTGATAATATTCGAGAATAGTCTCGACTGAAAGACTTTATTTATGTTTATTTCTAAGAGGTATATTTTAAGACCTTTTATGAAGTAAAATGTTTAGAATAAAATAGAAACAGGTTAGTCACCTCCACAAAGATTACAAATCTAAAGCATCTTAAGTTATTAGTGAACTGAATATAGAAATAAGCTTTTATTCGTCTCAATTTATCTTTTAATCTTTATCCTTATTACCGCAATTTACGGTCGAGAAATAAGACTATCTTTTTCCGCAATTTCATTTCATAATACAAGAAGAGTTAATGGCTAAAATAATATATTTATTATATGTGATTTAATAATAATAATATTTTGAATTTCTTTACAGGATAAAATGATACAGTCTTATAATATTAATCTTAATTCTGAGTCTTACGTGCCTGAACTAGGAAATCCCGTGTTTCAGGCGAGAAGAGGTAAAATAATTTAAAATTAACAAATAATCAAAAGCATTCTTTAATACAATACAAACGTATAAAAAATCAGTAATGTGGACAAGTTATCTTATACTATTATAATATTACCAAATCTTAACTTCTAGTTTCTTAATTAAAAAGATACTTAAACTAGGTAAAAAATTGTATAAAAACAAAAAAATCATTTAGCACAATCAGTAAATTCTCTGTATCATCGTAGGACATTCTTTGAAGAGCCTCCTTAAGATTTCTCTTACATCTATTTTGATTCAAGCCATAAATGTTTGCTTTCGCGATCAATCTATTGTAGAGGAGAGGAGCGAGAATTGGTTAAATTTTTTTTTTCTTTACATCTTTTGTTAGTGAAATCCGTGCTATTTTAGATCTGCATGCTGTTTTAAGAGCAGTGGTGGCCGAGTGGTAACGACCCCGACTTACGAGTTGTTAGTTGGTAGGTCGTGGGTTCATGCCCAGCCAGCCGCATTACTTTGTGTAATTTATTTCATCAACACTGCTCTTAAAACGGTGAAGGAAACCATTGTGAGGAAACCAGCATGTCCTAGAACCAAAAATTCGAAGACATGTGACATCCACCAACCCGCACTGGGCCCGCATTTCCTCTCCTAGAGAGGAGGCCTGCGTCCCAGCAGTGGGAACATTATAAGGCCGACTATGCTATGCTATGCTGTTTTAATACAATGCCCATTATAAATAGCTGTCGGACTGTTAGTACTTCACATTCTTTGTATATTAGGTTAGTGGGAAAAAGGAATGGGCTAAAAGTAGCCACTTTAAGAATTGCCCTCTGGGGTCTTTCGATGGTTAATGTGTCAACAATGTTTTACCCGCTTCACCCCATGTGGTAATAAAGTGTGTTACTATCGATTGACATAAAGGAAAGTCAAGGCGCCGGGCCTTGGTTCAGGCCATATTCCGGAGCGAGAAGGAGTAGCAGGCGGTCGATCGCGTGAGGCAACGGTCGCTCCAACCGCCGCCGGGATTCCGATCCCGATTTCCGGCCACCGTAGGCGCGGGCTTGCGGACGGCGAGCAATGGGTGGCTCGCCGTCCGATCGTCCGGTAACCGTCCGGACCGGGCCCTAGTCAGTAAAAGTCTGACACTATTCCCCGCTCCACCCAAGAGCGGAGATGTCATTAGATGATTTGACCACCCGAAAAAAAAACCCCATGTGGTAATATAGTATGTACCTTCGATTGAAATAAAGCAAAGTAGACTTGTCTAACTAGTTTTGGGTCCGCAATGTAGCGTAACTTTTTTAAAACAAATATCAATTTATGAATTCTATTACTTACAGCTTTTATATTATGTTTAAACGAAAGTGTTTCATCGATTATAATTCCAAGGTACTTAACTGTATTTGACATTTTAATATTAGGACGAACACATTGGTTATTTGTTCTAGATATGCATTTGACCACTACATATTTGCTGTATGGACCTAAAAAAAGACTGGCCGGCTGGGAAACACCGGCCTTATCTATAAGTTTAAACTGACGAAAAAAATGTCGTGTAAAAGTGTTTTTTAAAACCAAGGTGTTTGAAAAATAAATATCATTTAACAACGTGGCTCTGGAACCAAGAACACAGGTGAGTTTTAGACAGCAAAAGCCTGACGCATCCTTTCGCTTCACCCTAGAAAGGAAGGAGCCAGCCTTATAATGTTCCCACTGCTGGGACTGAGGCCTCCTCTCAAGGAGAGGGAATAGACCGTTACCCACCACGCAGCCCAGTGCGGATTGGTGATTGTTACCACTGGATCACCACAGCATGATGATGACAGACAGTCACTCCATGTAAATAATAACAGTAGTAAAAGTTAAATCTAAGGGATTTTTAAGGATCGTCATCATTGGCATCGCAGTTGCAATCCACAAAAAAAACACCTCTAATTCCCATTCCTGATATAATTTTACTGCCTTATTTTTATTTTCATTTCCTCTATTTTCCCCTGCCATGTTATCTCTTGACTACCCTAGGTTGACTGGTAGATAATGCATAAAGCATTAAGCCCGCCTTTGTACCTTTGTGTTGCATGAAGTTTCAAATAAATAAGTTTTTGACATTGACACTGGAACAAAGGACCATTGAATCTGATCCTCTACCTATTACTCAAGGCTCACCTTTGTAGTTTTGTGTAGGTACTTAATAGGTTAAGTATTCATGTAACTATAATACAGAATTAAGAGGGCCCTTCCCGACTCGTCCATCTTTAAACTGAGCATAGTTTAAAAGCTTGTTGGTTCATACACCTGAAAGCTCTGTTGGTATTTGGTAATTCTTTCATCCACATGAATATTTCACAAAATTTGTTCCAGGAAATACGTGTCCTTTTTTTAACTTCTTAACGAAATTTAAATAAAAATCGTTATTCAGAATCTTGATTAAATATGCAAGATTTCAATAAATTCTCATCGAACACGGTAAGTTCGGGAAGTTTCTGCACCGGATTCGTGCGGAAGCGACGCCCGGGTGTCGCCACTATGTGGACCGCCCGGAGGACACGGTGGAGGTGTGCCCCGTTTGGGCAGAGCAACGCCGTGTCCTCGTGGGGGCGATCGGCGGCGGCGATTTCTCGCACCGAGCCTTAGTACAGGCCATGGTCCGGAGCGAGGAGGAGAGGCAGGCGGTCTCCTCCTTCTGCGAAGCAGTAATGTTAGCAAAGGAGGCGGCCGAACGCGCGATGCAACAGTCCTCACGCCCCAACCGCCACCGCGGTTCCGATCTCGATTTCCGGCCACCGTAGGCGTGGGCTTGCAGACGGCGAGCAATGGGTGGCTCACCGTCCGACCGTCCGGTAACCGTCCGGACCGAGCCCAAGTCGTCGACTGCGTGTACTGTTCCACGCGCGCCTCAGGGAAATGTCAGCAAACTTTTTAAGTACGATCCATTTGACGACCTAAATTGAACCGATAAAGGGATAAAGCTATAAAGGTGTCTTGTTTAGCTTCGCCCTCTTTCTAGCTTGCCTGCTTAACATATTATCATCAATCACTTTTTTTAAAACAGCAACCATGGAGTTTCTTGCCGGTTCTTCTCCATAGGAAACGACCAGCATAGCATAGCATAGTCGGCCTTATAATTTCCACTGTTGGGACTCAGGCCTCCTCTCTAGTGCGGGTTGGTGAATGTCACATGTCTTCGAATTTTCAGTTCTAGGACATGCCGGTTTTCTTGCGATGTTTTCCTTCACCGTTTTGAGAGTAGTGGTGGCCGAGTGGTAACGGCCCCGACTTACGAGTTGTAAACTATTTACTTACTCATTAAAGTTGGTCGCAGGTTCAACCCAGCCAGGCATTACTTTGTGTGCCCATGTAGGCCTATATGAAACACGTCATCTTAATGTAACTTCGGGCTACAAGAGTAAAGGAACTGGAAGTGCACCTGTGTTTGCGCACACGCTTCATCACTATAACATCTCCTACGCACTTGGATAATTTCTGTTAAAATATGCCACCATGATAGATTATGGTCAGGAGGATTATTAAAATTAGCTAAGTGATATTATAACCTATTCACAAGAACATCCAATTAGCTTAATAATATTTTTTCTATTTCAGTACTACACGTGTAAAGTTGTCTTTATTTTCTGCGTTTATTTGTCTTCTTTTACTTGTTTGTTGTGTGTTACAAACCGATGTTTCAAAGATGTCTTTAGGTAGACTTTTAAATATGTTTTTGTAGTTGTTATCACACTTTACTCTAATCACACTAATATTATAAAGGCGAAAGTTTGTGAGTGTGTGTTTGTATGTTCGCTAATTCTTCCAAGAGTATGTTCCTTTAGGAAACTTTTTTACTATCACGCGGGCGAAGCCGCTAGCAACAGCTAATCTATACATATGTATAATAAATCTGTAGAAGTTTTTAGTCGTGCGTGCATCACACAACTGATTGAATTTGTACATAAAATGTACCGTAGTAGTGTGTAGTTGTGTAGATATCTTTTATACATTAAAATTGTATGTAACTTGATATATTATTCAGGCTTTGTTTCATCGCTATCGGTTGACTACATCGAAATACAACTGCATAAAAAAATTACATTTTCAAATTTCAAGCGTATTTGACGAAAATGTAGAAAGCAGTGGATGCCATTTTTACCCTGCGGTCGTGACGTCACTTGGCTGTGTAAACAAATGCGCTCAGTATGGCCGATCAGTTGACAGCTGTCACTTTAGTTTACTAAACACAGCCGGATGACTTAATAACATGGTGGCTACTATTTCAAGGCACACACACAAATAATAAAAACAGAAAACTTTGAATTGAATTTTAAAATTTCATTTGTTATTTTATGAACTAAAACCAATACTTACCGACTCTTTTTACCTAAGCTATCTTAATAATATTTTTTTAGATTTTTTCTCATATAGAGTAAAATACCCTATTGTCAGTAAAAATCTAAGTCAACTTATTATATTCATATTTTCTTTTTTTTTTATGCACCTACCATGTTTTCTCTTCACTACCCTTGGTTGACTGGTAGAGAATGCCTAAGGCATTAAGTCCGCCTTTGTATCTTTGTGTTGCATGAAGTTTAAATAAATAAATAACTTACTAACTTGGATTTAAAAACTTAACTCCGGTGTGCGCTTACTTTAACCACACAAACATTTTCAACTCAGTGGTAACACGAATACATAAATGGAAGTACATATAGTATAGCATAGTCGGCCTTATAATGTTCCCACTGTTGGGACTCAGGCCTCCTCACCAGGAGAGGGAATGGGCCGTAATCCACCACGCGGGCCCAGTGCGGGTTGGTGGATGTCACATGTCTTCGAATTTTTGGTTCTAGGACATGCCGGTTTCCTCACGATGTTTTCCTTCACCGTTTTGAGAGCAGTGGTGATGAAATAAATTACACAAAGTAATGCGCCTGGTTGGGTTTGAACCCGCGACCTACAACTCGTAAGTCGGGGCCGTTACCACTTGGCCACCACTGCTCTCGGAGAGCAATGGAAGTACAAATAACAATAACAACACTGCATTTGAAAGCTATTTGTAACTTTACAGATATCTGAGACATTTCTATTTCCTGTTACAGTTAGGTAACACAGCGGGAAATTCTAAGGTTTTACAGGCAAGATAGATTATGGTATAAAAACAAATAGTTTTTGAAATAACATTTTAGAAGTTTCAGACCAGCTAAAGTAGCCTCTTCGTTCATTAGGTATCAACGTTTCAAATGGTAGAATAAAATACGTGTCTTGTGTATGCTTCCTAGGGCGATGTGGAAAAGTATGAAAAAGATACCTGGTCCTAGACTTAGCAAAGGACAACTGAGGGAGCATAGGTGTGCTTTTAATCAATAAAAGTCTGACACGCCCTCCAGCTCCGCTCTAGAGCTGCAAAAGTCATTAGATGAATTTCCACCTTAAAACAAATCCCACGGTGACCTACCATTGGTACAGGAGTAACTATTAGTGTGGGGAAAAAATGTTTTTTTTTTTCAAATAAATAAAAATATTTTTTACAAAAACATCACCTATCTCTTCCATACATATTTTCAAGGAGACAGTTTCTTCAGTATTTGTGATAATATATTTTTACGAGGTATTCACTGCCGTACACTATACGTGCTGAGCTCTAAGCGAATTCCATTGACCAACGACTGAGTGCGTTTCCATCTCAGTAACATACGCGTGTTCCAGCTGGCTATCTTGGAATTGCAATTTATGCCTTTATCTTGTCTTGTAGCTGGTCTGGAATAATTTAGTTTATAGTTAAAATGAAGCAAGAATTAAGGGTGGACCAGGCGCATATTAAGCAACAACATAAATAATTATTAAAAATTGACTGTTATTAATAATTTCTTGGGTAATTCTTAATTAATTATTAATTTGATGGATGTCATCACTTTTTACTAACATGGGTTTTTAGCAATTTGTACTACTAACCAAATATGGTCATTGTCCGAAATAAATGAATAAATGATTATTATTATTCCTTCACGCTCTAACGGATGAACAAATTTGGATAAAATTTAGCAAACGGGTAGAGTATTATCTTCATCATCATTTCAGCCGAAAGACGTCCACTGTTGGACATAGGCCTTCCCCAAGCTTCTCCACAACGACCGCTCCTGTGCGTCTTGCATCCATTAATTTCCCGCGACCCTGCCCAATAGGTCATCGGTCCACCTTGTGGGAGGCCATCCAACGCTGCGCCAGAACCTTTCGTCTCCATCGACCATCTGTTCTGCGTGCAATGTGGTCTGTGGACTGGCCTGTTGGTCTAGTGGTTAGTGGCTCTGACTACTATGCCAGAGGTCGTGAGTTCGATTCCCACCCAGGACAATTTAAGTAGCTGACCCGACAAATGTTGTTCTGCCATATAAATCATTAAAAAAATGGGAAGTGGGGGAAGGAGGGTGAAAAATGACCTAACACCTATTCTCAGACCTAAACAATATACGCAAAAAAATTCATGAAAATCGGTCAAGCTATTTCCGAGGTCAATAACAAACACTGTGACACGAGATTTTTATTTATTAGATTAGATGTGTTCAGTAAAACGTATACTTAACACCTGTAATTCAAACACCAGTTTATTACATGCATCTGCATAAAAATGTTATTATCCTCTTAAATACCCTTGTTATTCCAGAATCAACTTACACCGCATATATTTAAAGTCGATATTCATGTAACCACATCTTGGATTTATATATTTAGATACTCAAAAAGCAGTTTTGTTCCAGGTGCAACTGATATGAGCCATGCTACCACACGCGAATGGATCTCAAACAAATATAGAAGAAGATGACATACCTTTTGCTTTCGATACTGTGAAAAGTAAGTTTATTTTTGTTTTTAGGGTTTCGTACCTCAAAAGGAAAAAACGGAACTCTTATAGGATCACTTTGTTGTTCGTCCGTTTGTCTGTCTGTCAATACCCTTTATCTCGGGAACGTGTGGAAGCATCGAGTTGAAATGAAAACCATATAATCATGTCTGCGGTCCCTTGAAGCTGTGAAAAAAATCGAACTTCCGAGTTAACGAAAAAAGAAAGATACGGCCGTTTATGTCGCAAAAAAACGTATAAGTATTTCAACATTCTCAAGGAAACCAAAATTCATAGGGTACTTTCCGTTGACATAGAATCCAGAAATTTTTCCATAAAGCAAGGTCATATGACACCGGTATAGGAATAAATCTAAAAACAGTAAATTTGTTGTAACCTACGTCACAAATCCGTGCGGAAGAAACGCCCGGGTGTCACCATTGCGTAGACCGCCCGGAGGACACGGTGGAACACACAGTAGAGGTGTGCCCCGCTTGGGCAGAGCAACGCCGTGTCCTCTTGGGGGCAATCGGCGGCGGCGATCTCTCGCGTCGGGCCTTGGTACATGCCATGGTCCGGAGCGAGGAGGAGTGGCAGGCGGTCGCCTCCTTCTGCGAAGCAGTAATGCTAGCAAAGGAGGCGGCCGATCGCGTGAGCCAACGGTCCTCACGCCCCAACCGCCGTCGGGACTCCGATCCCGATTTCCGGCCACCGTAGGCGCGGGCTTGCGGACGGCGAGCAATGGGTGGTTCGCCGTCCGACCGTCCGGTAACCGTCCGGACCGAGCCGAAGTCGTCACGTCGCACCTCAAGGAGATGTCAGCAACTGTAGGGGCCCAGCAGGTTCGAAGCCTACTTGGGCCAAGGGTCTGATTCTGAAAGGAAGACTCGTCCCCGGTACGAAAGGCAACGAGGGAACAGGAGTGGTTTTTTAGTCAGTAAAAGTCTGACACTATCTCCCGCCCCGCCCAAGAGCGGGGGATGTCATAAGATTACCTAGTTTTTTTTATTGTTAAGTTCGCGCTTGATCACTGTGTCACTTGATGACCAGAAAAAAAAAACCGCTCATGTTCAAGTTGAATTCGCAAACTTATGTTAATGCTCGTAGTTCGATTCTCGAATCGAGTCTCGAAGATTCGTAAAATTTACAGTTTTCAGACTTTCATGTTTATTTGGCACACAATGAACAAACAAGTATTAAAAACTTAAATTAAAAGTACTTGTGCTATACAAATACAAATATGTTTATTGTTCCAAAAGGTATTTACATAAAATTTAACTAATCTCTGGACTCCACTAGGATTCCCTGTGTCGTGGAATCCAGGCTCTTCCATCTTATCAAATAAAATAAAACTACAACAGAGAAAACTACCATTAAAACAAAAAACTATAAAAAAAGTAAAAAAGAAAAGAAAGATTCTAGGGCCATGGGGTCCGAGCGCTCATCGAGTTGTTCGTGATATCAGCAAACAACTGGTCGAATCTTCGCCGGAAGCTTCGGAAGCTTTGCTATCCAATGTGGCAATGCTGCCAGCGTTCTGGGCACTTTTCCTATTGATATCGATGTGGATGAATTTTTTGATGCCCAATAATTTCTTTTTCTACCCGTTTGTAAATATTATTATTTTTGGTTCGTATATATTCCTCTTACATTATTAATATTGATTATTTTTTTATGTTCATAAGCAAATAAAATAATACTGTTTTAAAAAGAAAAGAATTAGTTACACATATCATTAAACTTTGCTTCATGCTAAATAAGACCCTGGGTTTTGATTTCCATGCGGGTATCAAAATATTATAACGTCATAAACGTAGTATACACGTAACATACTCTAGTATGTTTGACGTGAGAATTATACCGTGAATCCATGTCATAATAGGAACTCGTGTAAGGAATAAGTCACACCTAAGGTACCCTATCTCTCTCAGAAGATATAAAATCGTTTTCAATAAATCTGTGTACGTAGTGTGTCTTAAACTTTAGATCAAAAGCGTGGAGATGAATAGACGTTCGTTGTCTTACTTTATATACAACGGCTTCGATATCGCACAGCTAAAATTCCAGTCAAAATTGAATTATCTTGCTTTGTTTTTTTTAACCGACTTCTAAAAAAGGAGGAGGTTCTCAATTCGGATGTTTGTATTTTTTTTATGTTTGTTCGCACATAACTTCGTCGCTTGCCAACCAATTTAAAAAATGCTTTGTTTGTTGGGAGTGATCCTTTTAGTGTTTTTTTTTTAGTGATCTCGGTTATTTTTTTTTATATAAAAAGTTTTTTATTTCTTACAAGCATTATCAGCCATTTCAGCCAATGCTGGAAAAAAAACGCCCCGGAAAAATTTGATCAAATTGTTTGTCTACGTTTTAGTCAAATTATTGGATACTATGCAGCTGTGTTTAACACGTTTATAAAGCAGCCTACATGTTTATCGTGTTTAATGAAAATCTTAATTAACGACGTGTTTGACAAACAAGTTTGAACGTGAACGGCAATGTTTGTCAAACATCTCGCAGTTGTCTTGACGTCATGGAGGATGCTAAGCCACGTAAACAGCCCGACAGTGTAGAAAATAATAGGCTGATTAGCATTTCGGACAAAGCGTTAACCAAGGTTCTGTTTGATGCAAACTTGAAGTTAGACAAACAAATTTGATTGTTTACAGGGCGCTTTATAGATAGAAGAGTTGGTATTTAATCCATCACTTGAATGCGGGAAGGCGGATTTTAAATGTGTAAAAGTTTTTGGTTTCGTCGGCCGCTTTACTGAAATTTATTTATTTATTTAAACTTCATGTACAGTAGCGGTACGTAGGCGGACTTAATGTAACAAGGCAGTCTCTACCAGTCAACCTTTGGATTAAAAAGACAAAACTGTGGTAGGCTTGCACAATAAACAAATAACAGATAATTCAAAAAGAAAAAATAAAATAAAAATTAATTTTAAAAAATCATAAAAAAATCATTTTCTTACACCGATTTTAAAATGGTGGTGATAGATGTCAGCATGATTGACTTCGCTAGGGCCAATGCCAGCCAGGGCACAGGTTCTGAGAGAGTCACCACGGCTTTGGAACCCAAGAGGCCACTGAAGGAATATGAGTGAGTTTTAATCAGTAAGAGTGACACTCCCTGTCGGTCCATGTTACCATGAAGTTGTGCTTGTGCAAACTACGAAAACGTGTAGGTAGATACGTTAGTTTTAAAAGTTCTTTTTTACACAAAATGAAAAAGTAAGAAATATTTCAATTTCACAATAACCTTTCTGAAGACGACGGCTACAATTATATTAACTTTGTTCTATATTTCTTCTTTGTGCTTTCTTGAGAAACGTACATTTAGTTGTAAAATATTTATGTTCTTGCACGTAAAATTCTGACCTCCATCATTTTTATAAGGCAAGAAACTCCATGGTAACTCTTTTAAAAAAAAATGATTGTTCTTACAATATTTTCATATTACAGTATAAGTAGATATTATGTAAGGACAGTATAGACCGTCGACCGGTCAATATTGTACTAACAAGTACAATAAAAATAATCATAAAAAAATGTAAGTCGTAATAGAAAGTAAACTAAGAATTCGCGGAGTCTACAGTGTTCTCACATTCACATTATAAAAAAGAGGCTATATAAAAAAGTAAGAAAAGTAAATAATTACAATTATCAATAAATTACATGTTAACCAGATAAATTACTAACTTTCATGGTGGTTGGGGTCTAATAATATAAAAATATTGCAAAAGCATTGTGTTAGAAAAAAAAAGGAAAAAGTATATATTACAACAAATGTGGAGCAGTTAATAGACACATTTACACAATATTATGAGTTGCCAGGAGGCCACATGTGCAAAAGCAGTCATTGCCAAACAAGCGTGTCTTCGACATAGTCTTTAACCCTGACACTATCTCCTACTCCGCCAAGAGCGGGATTTGTCATTAGATGAATTTTCCAAATAAAAAAAAAAATAAAAACTTATAATACGCTTTTTTTTGTTAGAACACCCATATTAATATGGGTATTGAACTTTCCCTCGTTAAGTTCAGTCACAGCCTTCGGCAGCTTGTTATAAAAGCGTATGCTGTTTACTAAAAATGACTTGCTGGTCTTAGCTAATCTCCATTTGGGTAATACAATTTCGTGTTTACTACGCATATTTGTGTTATGAAAATCGCTTCTAATTTTGAAGAGTCCTAGGTTTTTACGAACATACAAAATACTTTTTAAGATACAAAGAGAAGGCAGAGTCAATATATCTATTTCTTCGAATTTATTTCTGAGGGAGTTGCGAGGATCCATTTTATAAATAGCCCGGATTACTCTCTTTTGCAATATGAAAATTGAGTCTACAACAGCTGCAGATCCCCACAGTAAAATGCCATAAGACATAATAATGTAGAAATAAGCATAGTAAACTAACCTAGCTGTGGCTGTATTGGGAACATTACGACAAGAACAAATGACATTCGTGTGCCCGCCATAATCTGGAAATTGCCGATCCATTACACAATAATATAGCGTCCATGATGAATGGTATTACAATTGACATTAACACATGATCACCTGAACATTATACTACATTCTATATTTGGTTGGCTGTCAAACGTGTTCATATTTAGTTAAGGGTATCGAATGAATGGCACGGTTAAACGATTTGCTGCTGCGCTGCGTGTCCCGGGTTTGATTCCTGCACGGAACAAATATATGTATGGCCAACAAATTGTTGTTCCGGGTCTGAGTATATTGTGTACGTGAGTTTACCTATATAGGTATGTTTGTAAACGCAAGTAAGTAGTAGTAATTTCTAGTATAGGGAAAATTTTCTTAAAAAAAAAAACTCATAGCGTACTACGCTATGAGTTTTTTTTTTTTTTAAGAAAATTTTCGCCGATTAGTAACTGTAGTGTTTGTATACTTGTCTCAAATGCACGGGTGACAGTTGACAGTTGCATACGGACCTTTGTCGGAGGCGGACGTGTAGAACCTAACTGCTGATGACGTAACAAGCCAATGTATTTAGCCCCTGTGTTAGTACGTCCACTACAGTAATCATCCATCACTTACCAAGACGCATCTTAGTGTTCGAAAGCATGCTTTCGAAATCTGATACACGACGTGTCTTACTAATATTATTTCAGATAAATGGTGGCAGTTCGTCAGGATCAAACCTAAAAATGGGGGTTTTTAGGGTTGGAAATCATCATATAACTTCTCCCGCTCATAATGGAGCCAAGAGTGTCACATTTTTACTAATTAAAACCTACAGAATAGTCCTTCCTTCAGTTTTCCTTAGCGTTCCACGTTCACGGCAGTGACTATATAATTTTTTTTTTATGTTTTTTTTTTTCTTTGTAGGACGTAATCTCTGAAAATTCTGGTCCGATTGTGAAAATTGTTTCACCGATAGAAAGCTGCTTTATTCCTGAGTGGTATAGGCTATATTTTATATTTATGCGGGTGAAGCCGCGGTCAAAAGCTGGTGGATAATAAAGACACGCAGGCGAAGCCGCGAGTTCTAGACAGCATACATTACATAGCATTGTGGATTGCAATAAAGACGTGACATTTGATTTAATATTTATTTTCAATTTAATACAAGAACTACTTCCTGACGTTTGTTAGCTTTGATTTTTTTAAAATTAAAATAAAACTATTTTCAAAATTTTATGTATGATATGGGTGATACAAAAAGAAGTCATTGGGGTGATACGATGAGAAGACATTGGGACGATATTACTATCATCCATGCCAAAATTTTGAAATCGGAATTTTGGAGTATACAATGTTAATGGAGAAGAAGGTCAAAAAAGAGGATTATGTGAGGAGTGATTTGTTTTTTAATTATGTGAAAAAAAAGGAGTCAGTGATGGTTTGACAGTTGACAGAACAAAATGATAGAGGAAAACGTATTGCTCCGACCCCAAATAACATGGGACAAGGCAGAAAAACGAACGTCGAAAACAATTTCCGAGTAAGCATTGGCGTTGTGTCTACGCAAAATTAACCAGACTACAGTGAACTGAATAAAGGAAAATACGATTTGACGAAATACCATGGGAGTTCAGAATCCAGAATTTCGTATGCATAGTACCACTACGAACGTTCATACAAATTACGTCAGATAGTTTGGCCCGCATTCTCTCGGACTTCAGGGGTTTAAATACGAATTTGCAGTTCTACGTCCAATATATCTCTAGATATTGGACATAGAATAAAATAATAATAATATTCCAAAACTTTCACACAACGTCGTCTAGTCCCAAGCTAAGCAGAGCTTGTGTTATGAGTACTAGACAACTGATAAACATACATAAAAATTTCTAAATACATAAATATTATAGATAAATTACACCCAGACACACAAAAAATGATTGTGCTCATCACACAAACATTTGTCCTGGGTGGGAATCGAAACCACGACCTCCGGCATAGCAGTCAGGGCCACTGACCACTAGACCAACAGGCAGTCAAATAATTTTTGTGTAAACGCCTTGTTGGATTGTCGCGTCAATTTTCGGGAGCCTTTATTACTGTTAAAACGAGCGAGAAATAGGGATGTTTCCCAGTTAAAAAAAAGTATTTAGTCCGTTAGTGAGATTATTAGAAAATTATGAACACATTTTTTTGCTCTATTAATTTTTAAAGTAAATTTTCTATTAGAATAAGCTATTATTACAATCATAAAAGCAAGTTAAAAGCAAATGATCATTGTATTTGTTATACATCATGTATCCATAATTTCTTAACAATTTGACATTGTTTTGATTTAAATTTTTCTTAGTTAACAAACTAAATTAATGTATCTTTTTCGATAACTACATATTTTTTTAAGGTTTTTAACTTGAACTTTTTGTTTAATGATTGTGTTAGTATTTTATTTTATTTCCAAGTAATATGGGATAAGGGCAGGAAGAAAAAGAAGAAGAATCCTAATAGTATTTTAGACGTTCTCAAGATTTGAAATTGACTCGGATAGTAAAAGTACAAAAAAATTGGATTACATAATACTGTGAACTTGTGAACTAAGTATATTCAGATAGAATATACTTAGTTCACAAGCGTGCTATTAATTTAAACGAAATTCTATCTAACACTATCTATCTATCTATATCTATAAATAAAATGTTTATACAATAAATCATTAACGGATTTACACGGGTTTGAAAATCATAGTTTTTTGAGCCAAATAGAGCATAAGGCCGCGTTCCCACTATGTCGTAACAGTTAATTTACCGTCGGACGACTATAGTCTCTAGCTGTTCTCATTATAACCACTGTTTGTTTTGACCACGACAGATAGTCGCTACAACGTCACATGATATACTATCACGGTTTAGTCTTGACATTTTTTTATCGTTTATGTCTGTCGTGCTAGCCGTTCCCACTGACATGACAATCTGTTGTCACCGCAAAAAATATCGTAGACGACAGTTGAACGAGTCGATCTATAAGTGAACACCTACATTAAAATACATAAGCCACGACACTAAAAACTACACGATTATCTGTCGACTCGACAAAGTTGAAACGGGCCTAAGGGGTAGTGAACGCTCTTAACAATAAGCCACTGTTAGAACTAAGGGCTACTCTATGAGATGAAGTGGACACAAATGTAAAGCTGAGTCGGCTCTAAAGAATATAAGCACCACACCTAGCTCTGTGATCAAATCTACTGTGTCAAACAACGAGTACAGTCAACCCTACTCGGTTATATCACAGTTTTCCGTCATAGTATAAAGCATGTTTTCGAAGTGATTATGGCACCGCTTATGTGTTTTTAACTGTACAAATTAACCAATGTTTTGCCTAACATCAAACTTTTTTGAATAGATAGATTAGATAGACTCTTTACTGTACAATATCAAAAATTACAATTGGAGCTTATTAATAAGGTATAACAAGATTTATTCTTGTCAAAGTACCAGAAGACTTCGATAAATATTTGACTAATATTTGAGACAGTTTGTCCAAGTGTTTTTCATGGATTACTTAAAAAATAACTAGGTATCTACCTACATGTATATGTTATGGCTAAAGGCAGTGGTGAATATAGGATTATTCGGCTAAACTAAGATTAGGTTAGAGCTCTTCCTCGAAGATAAACCTAAGTTTAACCGGTTAATCTTAAGTTCATGTTCACTCCTACCTTTAGCCGTAACTATATAATATGTACGTAGATCATGACGAAGCTGCATCAATGGTCCCATAGGACTTACAATCATGCAAAGAAAATTCTACAAAAGTAAATATAAAACTAACGATGCGCCGCAATGTCGTGTGAAAACCCTAAGAAATGTTCCTATTGAGGAATTTGTATTCAAAAAGATTTTTCCAGAAATCCTATCCAACCAGCTAGTATCAAAACGATGACTTACAACAAGAGCTAAAAGCAGTGACCGTCATCCAAAACATAAAAAGGACCTTCGTGTTTTTATTCCTGTCAGATATTTTCGTCTCAAAGCCGAGACATCGGACATGACCGACCTAATTCCCAAGTTAGGGTGAGTCTACATCTGGCGATTGCGCCACGAATGCTCCGCTAGCGACCCGCACGCGAGCTGTTACTGCAATTATTTGGTGTGCCTCTTTAACGCAACTCAGGCTAGATTTGCGGCGTAGGAACGGCGCACGAACTTGAAACGCACGCACGCAGATCACGAGCGGGTCTCTAGCGGCGCATGAGTGGCACATACGCCAAATGTGAACACAGCCTTTTACTTATTGTACAGAATATGGCTAGGTATATATGTCTCGTTTCGATCCCAAAACGATAAAAAAGGATGCCTTAATCTAGCCCTTAACCAAACAGTTCATCAAGAACTGTTTGTTTTCGCTGAAGGATTTATAAGGGTTAAATTGGGAAAGGCATCAACGTGTTTTGTGGCTAAATGTTTATTTAGAGGGTCCATTGACTGGCTGCCGACGATTTTGAAAGTGAACAGTAGCGAGCTGTTCATTCATCCATTAAGGTTGGCAAAATCTTGTAAGTTTTTTTTTTCTTGAATTTTAGAAAAAAAACGAAAGAAAGAAAAAACGTTTATTTGTACCTCACACATACAGTAGAATTTAAATTCATCATCATCATCATTTCAGCCGATAGACGTCGACTGCTGGACATAGGCCTCCCCCAAATGTCGCCACAAAGAACGGTCCTGTGCGTCTTGCATCCATCGGATTCCCGCAACCTTCACCAGGTCATCGGTCCACCTTGTAGGGGGCCTTCCAACACTGCGTCTTCCGGTACGCGGTCGCCACTCCAGAACCTTTCGGCCCCAACGGCCATCTGTTCTGCGAGCAATGTGCCCTGTCCATTGCCACTAGAACTGTCATTAGGATTTAAAGTATCAAAAAAAAAAACTATAAAATCTGTGCAAGGCCAAAAAGGCGCCTAACTCAGCATATGCTGCGATATTTAAAACGATAAATAAAGCAGCGCTGATATTTTGTTAGGGCCCGCGGTGATGCCACGGTCATACTCACGGAGCTCATTTTAAGCTTATGTACGGTATCTATTTATAATATTTTAAACTTCATACAACATAAAGTACAAAGGCGGACTTATTGCCTTAGGCATTCGCCATTGCATTGTTTCGGCATTGCCTTAGGTATCGATGACATTTTAAGAATAAAACGCACATTTTTTACAAGGAAATACTGAAACACTGCAGTGATACGAAAGTGTTGTAATAACATACCTACCTATATTTATGTTGCCACATAGGAACCTAAATTAAAAAATCCTACATCATCAAACACAAAACATAATATAAAAAAGGGAGCCAAAAACCTTACATTCGATGATAAATAAAAAATCACAAACAATTAAAATGACAATAACTTATTGGGCAAGTGTGAACCAGACCTTCATTTGGCTTCCAAAATTCGTTTTCCGATATCGAACCTTCCACTATATAACAACAACCGATACCACAACTCTCCATATAAAAGCTGCTACGGGAACAGCTTTTAATGAAAACCACGATACCATTCGCTTTAAAGCCCTAGCGCCCGAGCAGTGCCATAAAACAGCAACTTTCTGAAACCTACTCCTCGGTAACGACTAGGTCAATAGGTTTGAAAAAAAATTATGTTTATTATAAACTCATGTACAACATTATCAATATATATATTTTTCTATTCTGAAGTGGCCCACATTGCTCGTAAAACGGATGGTCGATGGGGCCGAAGGGTTCTAGAGTGGCGACCGCGCACCGGAAAACGCAGCGTTGAAAAGCCTCTCAGAAGGTGGACCGACGACCTGATGATAGTCGCGGGAGTACGGTGGATGCGAGACGCACAGGATCGGTCGTTGTGGCGTCGCTTGGGGGAGGCCTCTGTCCAACAGTGGACGTCTTTTGGCTGAAATGATGATGATAATGATGAATTTTTTCGTATGACTAATTTTTTTATTTTAGTTTTTCAAATTTCTTAATCTATATTTCAGATTTTTATTGCCATACAGCGAAAACCTCTCAGGGTTTATTTGTGTGATGGCGAGTCACTTATTTAATTTGTAATAGTGATGTAACAATAATTATCTGATTATACATTAAACTTTTGTGCAAAGAAACTTTTAAATTTATACTTGTAACTTACCTAACGTTTTATATAATGTTTGTAAATCTTCTGGAAGTTCATTAAGAAAGTAAGGCACTAAATATTTTGCAACCCTCATCCCTTACACATTGTTGGCTTTTTGTAAAATGTATTTATTTTTGGGTGTCGTCATGTCAACCTATTGATTTCAGCAAGGGTGAAGAATTTAACTTTATTGAACACATTCATAACATTACATTCGTATTACGTAACGTATTTAAATTAATCATCGTCGCTGTTTTTAAATTTAGTTTTTCATATGTTTAGGTACAATGACTTTTAATATTCTTAGTTGGAACTTATAAATATCTGACAAGTATGTATGGTAAGTTCTCCCATAGCTGCTGAGCCCGTAGTTGATAACCGAGTCTGCCAAGTCCATATATAACATTCTTAGTGTAATACTTTTGACAATAAAAAAAAAATAATGACATGATTTTTTTTTGCTTGTTTCCTCGTGTACTCCCTTCAAACAGCTTTGATCTTTAGAAATATGTTTCCACGAAAAATTGCTGGTTAAATTTTCTTCAGAATATACGTAGCATATGTAAATCAATCAACATTTCGGAAAGAAAATGGTTTTAACTTTTCGAATACCGTAATTAGTGACACAATAGAAAGACAATGAGAGAGCGAACGCCGGCGTTTGCTTGGGGTTTAATGAATTAAAGGTCAGCGGACCCCTATGCGGCAGTACGAAAATTTATTTATTTATTTACAAGCACTTGTACAACGTTACAGAGGATGTCCAAGGCGTTGTACAGTAGAAACTTAAATTCTAAAAAAATACATTTAATAAAAACAATAATACCCTAATAACAAATCCATACACATTGAAGAAGAAAAAAACTAACTAACTAACATATAATTTAGAAATAAAAAGAAAATACATATACTTTATCCCTCAAAACAATTGATCAATGTTAACTTATTTTTTATCCATCTTCTCACAAAACCTTAGACATTCACGACACACATCTCTCCATCTCACAAAACCTTAGACATTCACGACACACATCTCTCCATCTCCCAGCAAACAAGAATCAGAAGAGCATTAAGCACAGAAAGCGCACGAACGAGCGACGAGTTAGCTCGTGACACTTTCTGTGAAAAAGGAGTATGTGTGCATTTAAGACTAGCTACATGTTCAAGGGACTACACGCCTTAATGGAAACCACGATAACACTCGCGATAATACAGGAAACACCACGTTCCTCTGTAAATCCTGATTAACGCTCACATGCTCGCAAACTAATGAACTACAGACAGATTTACGAGAAAACCAAGGATCTTCTAAAAACTTATGTAGGTAGGTAGGTACGGGAAAACAATTTATAGGGTGTTGTGTTCTGTTAATGAGAGATTTTTGCTGAAATGAGTTTTTTTTTCTGTGCTACGCATCTGACTGCTAAAAAAACGTTTGTAATCATAGTAAGAAAGACAGCTTTTTTTTTTAAGTGTGAATTCAACAAGTAACTTCTCCTGTTCTGGGTAGAGTGAGAGAGTGTATCAGACTTTTACTGACAACCACCACCCACCATTTTTTTTTCGGTGGGAAAATTATCCAGTGAAATCCCCCGCTCTTGGGCGGAGCGAGAGATAGTGACAGACTTTTACTGCCTCAAAACCTATTCCTGTTCCTTCGTTGCCTTTATGAAAGGTTACCGGACGATCGGACGGCGAGCTACCCATTGCTCGCTGTCCGCAAGCCCGCGCCTACGGTGGCCGGAAATCGGGATCAGGATCCTGGCAGCTGGGGCGTGAGGGCCGCGCACTCGCGCGCGAACCACCACCCACCTGTGTTCCTTCAGCTGTTGCTGTTCTTCACCTACGGAGAAGTCACATGGCCAGTGGTGTGACAGATTATGTCATTATCATACATTTTGTACTTGCCGTTTAGCGAGAACGCTAACAGGAAAATAATTCGTCTATCCCTGCCGATCCGGTTACTAAAAAAAAAACTGTGTGTGCTTCAGACTTCATGATTACGACAGTGTCCCTAGTTCAAGTTACTTTATGTTAACGCGATCGACACATTTATGCATATTTGTCAATGTCTTTTGTTTTTTTTTTCTTCTTTTGTATCGTTTAATGGTTTATTATTGAGTTATTTTTTTAGTTTGTTTATAAAGTGGTTTTTAATTCATAAGATGGAAACTTGCTAGCTGTTCAACGTCTCCCCGACGTCGGCTGACGCTGAAAATTAGAGCTGTGGCTCTGTTCAATACGTGAGCCCCAGCATTTTGCTGAGCGCTGGCCGTTTTACGCGGATGTTTCGTATACCTCACTCTATTGTATAGATTTGTTATAATGTTAAATTTTTAAATTATGTGCCATGTTTGTCGTAAATAAACTCTTTTTCTTTCTTTCTTTCTATGACGTTCGGCACTCCGATTGGCCACTAAGCTCTTAACCAATCAGAGAGCCAGACATGGTAAACGTTTCGTTAACGATTTTTTTTTTTTTAGGTGGGAAAATTATTTAATGACAAATCTCGCTCTTGGGCGGAGCGGGAGATAGTGTCAGACTTTTACTGACTAAAAACCCACTCCTGTTCCTTCGTTGCCTTCTTCCCAGGGCCCCGGGTTTCGTTTTTAAACTACCGTAGGGGCCCAGTAGGCTTCAACCCTACTGGGCCCCTATATTTGCTGACATCTCCCTGAAATGCGTTTAGAACAATACGCACCGTCGACGACTTGGGCTCGGTCCGTACGGTTACCGGACGGTCGGACGGCGGGCTACCCATTGCTCGCCGTCCGCAAACCCGCGCCTACGGTGGCCGGAAATCAGGATCGGAATCCCGGCGGCGACTGGAGCGTGAGGACCGTTGCCTCACGCGATCGGCCGCCTCCTTTGCTAGCATTACTGCTTCGCAGAAGGAGGCCACCGCTTGCCACTTCTCCTCGCTCCTGACCATGGCCTGTACCAAGGCCCGGCGCGAGAGATCACTGCCGCCGATCGCCCCCATGAGGACACGGCGTTGCTCTGCCCAAGCGGGGCACACCTCTACCGAATGCTCAACCGTGTCCTCCGGGTGGCCCACACAATGGCGACACCCGGGCGTCGCTTCCGCATGAATCCGGTGCAGAAACTTCCCGAACTTACCGTGTTCGGTGGGAACCTGCGACATGCGGAAGGTGAGGACTCCGTGAGGTCTTTCCAACCACGCCTCAAAGAGGGGAATTACCGCCATAATTGTGGCGTGCCCAGCACTGGGTCGCGACAGTCACTGTCGCCATTTCGCCATGAGATCTCGCCGGAGCTCCTTCCGCCATACTGCGACTTGTCGCGGCAGAAACGTTTCGTTAACGTAAAAACTACTTGCAAACAGCGCACATAAGTGAAAACTTCATCAAGGCGAGGTTAATAATACTACATCGAAATTATTCGGGTATGATCGGCCGACTATAACCGACCTTAGCCGAATAAGCGTTATAAAGCCGAGCGTCTCAGTCTCCATTCAATACCCACAAAATAAAGTGCTCGGCGTGCCTAAAAAAGTTTTTTCGCTTCAAAAATTCACCGATGAAAATATACTACCGCTCAGTACCATAATGGGCTACTTTTTATTCTAGGAACAGTTCTTGGGTACTACGGAAAATAACTTGTATTCAACAAACGCAAATTCACCCTTAGGTCAACAACCTCACGCCCCAGTCGCCGGGATCCCGATCCCGATTTCAGCCGTAGGCGTGGGCTTACGGACGACGAGCAATGGGTAGCTCGCCATCCGGCCGTTCTGTAACAGTCGAGATCCCAGTCCGAGTCGTCGACAGCGCGTAGTGTTTCACGCGCGCCTCAAAGAGGTGTCAGCGAACCGTAGGGACCCAGCAGGGTCTTAGTCTACGAGGGCTAGGGTTTGTCCGAAAGGAAACCCCGGAGCCCTGGAACGCAAGGCATAGAAGGAACATATGAGTGGGTTTTAGTCAATAAAAGTCTGACACGCCATCACGCTCTGCCCTAGAGCGAGAGAAGTCATTCAACGATTTCCCACCTGAAAAAAAAAACAAACCCTTAGGTCAATACACTCACCATAGCTATAAACGTTAATTTAGCAGGTCAAGCTCTAAAACCCTATAATAACGTAAAGCCACCCTGCCAAATTGCCAAATAATTGTAGAACAGCCGTCACAAAAGTAAACCGGCGAATTAAACGCTAGTTAAATAAAGAGAAACGTAAATAAACTGAACAACGGTTTGTTTACGGTGTCATCAACCTTTTGTACGTAGGATGTACTACGCACAATAAAATAATGCGTGCACACAATAAACCCAGTAGCAGAACAAAAGCTAAGTTTTTATTAGGTATTTATTTTTTTAGTTTGGGAAATCACCTAAACCAACTAAAGCACGTCAAAGACTGCAAAGTGCTGCCAGGAGAAGACCTAGTTTCACAGCACAGGCTCCTGGTTATGGTGTCAATAGTCAAGACACATAACAAAAAAGCAAAGAGCGTCCTCCTCCTAAAATAAAATGGCATAATTATGCTAGAGAAGAGTGACTGTGCGAAGAAATTGAGAGAGCGAGTGGTGGACAAAATGATAGAAATGGGAGACATGAATGATCGAAGTATAAATGAAAGCTGGAATGAGATTGCTGAGTGTATTAGACATGCAGCGAAAGATATTCTGGGAGAGACGAGAGGAAAGGGTACAATAGATAGGGATACATGGTGGTGGTCGATAGATATACAGAATGTGTTAAAGGAAAAAAAGAGGAAATTTAAGGAATGGCAGCGTATAGATCCGGAAAACACTAGCTTAAAGTCTGCGAAAAAAAGTGAATATGATGCTTTAAAGAAAAAAGCCAAAAAAGCCGTGGCAATAGCGAAAGCAAAAGCACAGGACAAACTATACAACACACTAGATAGTCCGGCAGGCCAGAAAGATCTATACCGGCTTGCTAGAGCAAGAGAGAGAAATGCGAGAGATGTTTGTCAGATAAGATGTATAAGGGATGAAACTGGAATGATTCTATCAGAAGATGAAAAAATCAAAGAGAGGTGGAAGGACTATTTTGAAAGACTGATGAATGAGGAAAACCACTGGAATGGGATTTTAGAGAGCAAACCAGTGAATGTGGGTTTAGTGAGAATGATTAGTATGGATGAAGTCAGGATAGCTGTAAATGGAATGAAGAATGGTAAGGCAATTGGTCCAGACGGAATACCAGTTGAAGTGTGGAAGTTGCTGCGAGTGGATGGATGGATGTGGTTAGCTTTGTTCTTCAATAAGTTGTTGCGGGAAGAAGCCATACCTGATGAGTGGTGCAACAGTTCCCTGGTGCCCATCTTTAAAAACAAGGGTGATGTGCTTGAATGCAACAATTATAGAGGAATAAAGCTAATGTCACATACTATGAAAGCCTGGGAGAAAGTTATTGAAAAGAGGCTGAGAGAAGAGAGTGAAATTTCACAGAACCAATTCGGTTTTATGCCTGGTCGGGGTACAACGGATGCCATTTTTGCTATACGCCAGCTGTGCGAGAAATACAGAGGTGCGCATAAAAACTTGCACATGGTATTCATTGACCTCGAAAAGGCATACGACCGAGTACCTCGTGAGGTTCTGTGGTGGGCCCTTAAGTAGAAAGGTGTGCCTGGGAAGTATGTGCAGTTGATCCGAGCGATGTACAGTCGATGCAGTACCCAAGTCCGGTCTACAGTGGGAAACACCGGCAGCTTCAATGTGGCTGTCGGCTTACATCAAGGGTCGGCTCTCAGCCCTTACCTCTTCCTGATGATAATGGACGCTCTGACGTCGGACATTCAGGAGGAGGCTCCCTGGTGTATGCTGTTTGCCGATGACATTGTGTTGGTTGCCGAGAGTGGCCTAGAGGTCCAGAACAGATTGGAGGTGTGGTGGCACAGACTGGAGAGTGTTGGCCTGAAATTGAGTAGAACCAAAACGGAATACTTGTTCTGCGATTTCGGTGGTCTCTCCGGTCCTATGCCCTTAGCTCTAGCTGGAACGCCCATACCAATCTGCTCCGACTTTCGGTACCTCGGGTCGCTTATCCAAGGAGATGGCGAGGTAGACCGAGATGTATCACATCGGATCAATACAGGATGGATGAAATGGCGACAGGTCACTGGAACAATTTGTGACCCACGGATGCCCCTCAAGTTGAAGGGTAAAATCTACAAGTCCGTGATAAGACCTGTCATACTGTATGGATCAGAATGTTGGGCTGTGAAAAAGACGGATGAAAAAAGATTGCATGTAGCGGAGATGAGAATGTTGAGATGGATGTGTGGTGTGACGAGAATGGATAAAGTGAGAAATGAATATATTAGGGGAAGTTTGAAAGTGGCGCCAGTGACTGAAAAGTTGAAAGGGAATCGTTTGTCTTGGTATGGTCATGTAAAGAGGAGAGATGAAACACATGTTACTAAAAGAGTTATGAATATAAATGTGGATGGGTGGAGAGGGAGAGGGAGGCCAAAGAAAAGATGGATGGATTGTGTGAACCGTGACATGAAAGAAAAGGAAGTTAGTGATAGTATGACGGTTGACAGGATAGAATGGAAGAAAAAAACGTGTTGCGCCGACCCCAAATAAGATGGGACAAGGGCAGGAAGATGATGATGGGAAATCACCCGCACTTGGTGGAGTGAAAAGGAGTATCAGGTTTTTATTGACTAAAACCCACCTCTTCTAAGGTCGGAAATTATCTAATGATTTCTCCCGTTCTAGGGCGGAGCGTGAGGGCGTGTCAGACTTATACTAAAACCACACCTATGATGTTACTTATGTCCTTTGAGTTCCAGGACCACAGGTTTCCCTTTCAGCCCCCCTAGCCAAGTTACAACCGTTTGTAACTTGGCTAGGAGGGCAGAAGTCGACACATGGCCACAGTCGGCTTCGGCCCTACTGAGCCCCTACCGTTTTGCTGACATCTCTTGAAGCGCGCGTGGAACACTACGCGCCGTTGACGACTCAAACTCGGTCCGGGCAGTTCTTCCTCCTGAATCAGGTGCAGGAACCTCCCGAACTTATATCCGATGAGGACCCAAGTCATGTGGAAGGTGAGGACGCTGTGAAGCCTCTCCAGCCACTCCTCAAAGAGAGAACTTACCGCCGTTATTAATTTCCTCCAGTTGCCCTTTGCGTTCCAGGGCCACGGTAATTCTTACAATCAATCCCTCAGTAATAAGAGGCAAACTGAGATAGTTTAAGTTAAGCATGTACACATAACTTGTTAAGCCTATTATATGTCCACTGCTGTATCATACACCTTCACTCTGTAAAGCTAATAGGCGGGCTAGTCATCATCCCTGGAACACAAAAGCCAACTGAAGGAACACAGGCGGGTGTTTTAGTCATTATAAAGCTGGAACTACATTAGATCGACGCACACGTGGCGTCGCGTGGCGTGGATCTACTGTCCATTTTCCGTATAAAATATATGGAGACCGACGCGCCCAGATCGGCGTGTGTGTTACACGTGTTCGCAGTGTATTTCTAGCTTCAAGCTGACACTCCCTCTCGCTCTACCCAGAGCGAGAGAAGTCATTTATTTATTTCCCATCACAAAATAAACGCACCTAAAGAAGTTTTCTTCAAAAATAATCCTAGCTAGCTCAAACTATCTTAGCTCTTGGACTGCAACCAGCTTTAAATGGGTGTTTCGTGACGCCAAAAAACTTTTACCAAAATACTCGGTCACATCCTGTAGTCGAGTCTTATTTTAGTACTAACTTAAGTGAAGTGATCTTTTAGAGATCTGGCGGAAACTTTCCAATTTAGTCAATGCAATATTTATTTATAAACTTTTGTCTTGATTACCATTACATTGATTAGAAAATCGACCTCTAATCTTATGTAATTAGCCCATTATATTCCACTGCTGGGCAAAAGCCTCCCTCTCCTTTTTCCACACACGTCTGTCTCTTGCCGTTGCGGGCCAGTCCGTGAGTCAAGTTTTTTTTTAGGTGGGAATGCATCCAATGACATGGGAGGAGCAAAAGCAGCAAAGTCAGCAAAAGTCTATCACGCTCTCCCGTGTTAAACTTTTGCTGAATAAAACCCAGTCCTGTTCCTTCTTTGCCTTCGTTCCAGGGCCCCGGGATTCTCTTTCGCACAATCCATGACCTTTGTAGGATTCGACTCTTCTAGGCCCCTACGCTTTTGCTGACATCTTCTTGAGTTGCACGTGGAACACTACGCGCTGTCCACGACTTGGGCTCGGTCTGGACGGTTACCGCACGGTCGAACGGCGACGGTCAACGGACCCATTACTCGCCGTTCGCAAGCCCGCGCCTACGGTGTCTGGATCGGCTGGGGCGTAAGGGCCGTACCCCCGCACGTGCGGCCACAACCATTGCTAGCATTACAGCTTCGCAGAAGGAGGCGACCGCATGCCATTCCTCCTCGCGGTAAGTCAAGTTGACTCACCATCGACCTCATCAGGCTGAAATTAACAGTGGATAAGTGTAATTTAGAACCAGTCTACGAAATGAACAGCAGTCTCTCTTCGTAGCCTTTTCAGAATTATGATGAGGTCGGCTTCCAGTCAAATTGGATGCCTCTGGATATTAGAATTTTACAAGAAGCGAATGCCTGTCTGAGTTTCACAACCCAGGGATGGTCCTTGCTGGCCGCTGACCCGTGGGATTTGGAGGCAACAGTCCTTACACGCTTGCACGATCTGCGTGTGGAGAGGCAACGCCGTCGCAAAATGGTGGACAAAGTTCCGGCGGGATCTCATGGTGCAATGGCGACAGCGACTATTGCAACCCAGTGCTATGCACGCCATAATTATGGCGGTAAGTCCCCTCTTTGAGGCGTGGCTGGAAAGGCAACACGGCATCCTTACCTTCCGCATGATGCAGGTTCTCACCGAACACGGTAAGTTTGGGATGTTTCTGCACCGGATTCGTGCGGAAGACACGCCCGGGTGTCGCCACTGTGTGGACCACCCGGAGGACACGGTGAAGCACACGGTGGAAGTGTGCCCCGCTTGGGCAGAGCAACGCCGTGTCCTCGTGGGGACGAATAGCGGCGGCGATCTCTCGCGCTGGGCCTTGATACAGGCCATGGTCCGGAGTGAGTAGAAGTGGCAGGCGTTTGCGCTGAAAAGGCAACACGGCGTCCTTACCTTCCGTATGATGCAGGTCCTCACCGAACATGGTAAGTTCGGGAGGTTCCTCGGTCCGGTGGTATGTGGCATACCTCTAAACCTTCTTTTTTGATATTTTTATTTATCTTTTAAAAGTTCAACTCTCTCAAAGCAATAAAATCAAAAGGGTCTTACTATAGATTGGTAGGTACATACAGTATTTACTAAGTGACACGTACTTATAAATGTCGGCAATTTCAGAGTCAAAGAATGGAGTCTAATGTACATCCGGTAATTTGCATAAACCGTAAAGAAAACCTTTTTGGGAATACGAATTTACGTTTAGAATACATTGTACAGAGATTTCTGTTAAAAAGAGCATTTGAGTTTTCATCAAGGGTTCTGAATCAAATGTTTAAACGGTAGATTTGATGTCAAAGCACATAGAAGCTGGTGTATTTTCGATAAGCAAAATATCTGAAATTAATCAGATTTTAAAAACCGTCTAAACCCCAATTTGAAGTTGAGTATTACTAGAACTCAACTACTAATAGCTTGAAAACCTGTCAAAAAGCCAACTAAAGTACCACTAGTTGGTTTTAGGTAGTAAATATCTGAAAATCTCTCTCGCTCTCCCTCCAAGAGCGGGAGAAGCCATACGACGATTTCTCACAAAACAAATAGACGTTTAGTAATAATAATAATAAGAGAAACAAATCAAATGTCTCGACTGTGGATTATGGACTCCGCTGTCATTGTGCCGATTGTCGTGACCGCCAATGGCCTTATAGCCAAAAGCCTCGATGACCATCTGTCAAACTTTCGTTGCGCGGTTGGATCAATGGCCTGATACAAAAGGTAGTACTCCTCGATACGGCTCGCATTGTGAGAAGGTTCCTATCTCTGGAGCCCTAACCACCGGTAGCTTGGACCCTGCTCCCAACACCGGTGGACTACTATTTTCAATTTTTTTGTGTGTGTTAAAAATATTTAAAAATGTTAAAAATATGTAATGAAAATAAATATACGAAATAATAATAATAACCAATAATCATTTATTATTTGTAAATACATAGCAAGTAACAGCCTGGTAAATGAAGCCCTAACTTAAATACTGAACTTTATATTTTCACATCACTTCTTCACATCGAAATCTTGAAAGTAATAGGTACTCTCAAGTAGATTAGGTACCAATGTAGGCAGACAGGTTCACAATAATATGTAGAACTAAATTTGGAAGTAATACTGAATTCTTGAAAAAGTTTTTACATACGTTCGGTCTGAATTAGGCATGCGAAGTAGGTATCCATGCAGAAGTCGATATTTTTAATCTTATTTCGAATTGCTCTCCTTCTTGAAGTGGTTGTGTGTGAGCTTTCACCTTTCATATGATTGAATAGCTATCTGCCAGTGGATACGCCCACATGATTGTAGAAAATTATTCCAAGGGACCTGGGTTAAAATATTTTATATTCTACTGGCTGACTCGGCGAACTTCGTACCGCCTAATAATGTGATAAATGAAGAACCGCTCGACCGATTTTGTGCAAACTTCACATAAACCATCTACTAAATAGTCCAAAAATTTGGTTTGGATAGGTGAGCCCGTTCTTGAGTTATAAAATTACAACGAAAAGTGGCATTGATTTTTATTTATATAGATTCCAGGACAAGGTCTATCCGTGTACAAAAATTCACCTTTATATTATTAATGTTTTATATGAAAGGAATTATAAATAACAACATGGCACAGCATAGTCGGCCTTATAATGTTCCCACTTTTAGGACTAAGGCCTCCTCTCTAGGAGAGGAAACGGGCCGTAATCCACCACGCGGGCCCAGTGCGGGTTGGTGGATGTCACATGTCTTCCGAATTTTTGGTTCTAGGCCATGCCGGTTTCCTCACGATGTTTTCCTTCACCGTTTTGAGAGCAGTGGTGATGAAAAAAATTACACAAAGTAATGCGCCTGGCTGAGTTTGAACCCGCGACCTAAAACTCGTAAGTCGGGGCCGTTACCACTCGGACACCATTGTCCATTCGGCCACCACTGTCCTAATAAACAAAAATAACAACATAAGTGTATACAACTAGACTTACTAGTTGTAAGTCGTGGGTTTTACCCAGGCAAGCAGATTATCACCACTGCTCTCATAAAGGTGGATAAAATATACTAGGCATATACTATAACAAAAAATTCGATGACATGTGACATCCACCAACCTGCACTAAGCCCGCGTGGTGAATTATGGCCCATTCCCTCTTCTAGACAGGAGGCCTGAATCCCAGCAATAATAATAATAATATTTTTTTTGTTAACGTACGTAAAAAGATACATGTCTTATTTTTAATAATCAGAACGCTATGTTACGCCTGGAGGCGTTCCTCATAGCGTTCTATTCTAGCGTAAATATATATTACAAATTAAAATTACAAAAATAAAACTGTGCAAGTGCGTATTTGTTCTTGCTCGTTGTCTGTCGTTCATTAACTCTTAAGTGAGGACAGAGTGTGACGGACGGGTAAAGTACTACGGAACCCTACACTGAGCGTGGCCCGACACGCTCTTGGCCGGTTTTTTTTTCTTTTGAGGTACGGAACTCTAAAAACATGCATAATTTATGGTATTACATTGGAAAAATAAATTAAACAGTTACATATTACTCCAATTAATAATTCAAATAATTTGCAAAACTATTCAAATGTCAAATCAATGAAATGTCAATACAATTAAATTATAATTGAATGTCAATACAATTAAAGTATCGAAATGATTAAAATATCCAAATAGTTAAAATGTGCAAATAATTATGATGTCAAAATAATTGAAATGGCTAAATATTTTAATTGTCAAAATAATTAAAATGTCTATATTGTTTAGTATTGACAAAAAGTAATTCTATAGTAATTCATCACTTAGGAATTCATCAATAGTATAATAACATTTATCAATTAGGAACCATTACATTTTTTTCTTAAATTGTGTAAAATTCAATTTGTAGCGACATCTATGGAGTCACATAAGAACTAATCCTGCTTCGCGCAATTAAAATTCACCGCGCGATTTGAACATATAGAACACCCCGAAATCATCTATCGGGCATTTCATCTCACGCCCCAACCGGCGCCGGGACTCCGATCCCGATTACCGGCCATCGTAGGCGCAGGCTTGCGGACGGCGAGCAATGGGTGGCTCGCCGTCCGACCGTCCGGCAACCATCCGGACCGAGCTCAAGTTGTCGACGGTGCGTATTGTTCCACGCGCTCCTTAAGGAGATGTCAGCAACTGTAGGGTCGAAGCCTACTGGGGCCAAGGGTCTAATTCTGAAAGACTCGACCCTGGTACGAAAGGCAACGAAGGAACAGAGTGGATGTTTAGTCAGTAAAAGTCTGACACTATCTCCCGCCCCGCCCAAGAGCGGGGAATGTCATAAGATGAATTTCCCAACGGAAAAAAAAAAATATTTCGGGCAGTTGCCCACCAGACATTACACCCGTCTGGTCGGAGGATCCTCCCTTTTCAAAGGAGGTTTTCGGGATTTTACACTCTGTTCCGCTTACCTCCAAAAATTCTTTTATAGGCTCTGGAATTTTATTATAAAAAAATGCGCGGTGCCATACCCAGAACACTTTTGTTTACTTATGCAGTTTTACATTTATAATTACTCAAAGAATTTTTGTACTGACTTCGAATTGGAATGGGAACATTATAAGGCTGATTATGCTATAATTACATAATATATACACAATAACTCCTCCGCATCGCTGTCGACTGGAAGTGTGCCCAAAAGACTAGCGGCATTGCCATGTTTATAATAAACCTAAATATATACAAAAAGAAATACAATCAGGCGTCAAAGTACTCCTCCACATCGCTGTCATTCGGAAACGTTCTGAAATACTGCCAGCCTTGTCACGTTAAATGGTAATACCAATTCTAAATTATAATTATTTACCACAATTCAACACTACCAGCCATGACAAACATTCTGTTTTCAACAAGACTTAGTTATTTTTAGAAACACTACATTTAATTTACAATGCTAAATTAATAGCACTTAGGTACGAGACATTTAAACTTACTTTAGACTTTTGAATTAACAACTGTACCTAAGTTGGCCTACGCTTTACTTTAACAAGCTTAAAGACCACTTCAATCAAATCATAACATCTCGCCTGTATTTCTTAGAGTGTTAGGCAGAACTGAGCACGGCACAAGCACCTTTACAAAAAAAAATAGAAAACGATTGATTCCTCTATCATCATGCTGATCAATGTGGGATCAATTACACCAGTAGCGACACGCGCTAGATCGTTACCGGATCAATTACTCCAATTTACCTCACGCACTAGATTGTTTGAGGACTAATGAGGCTTAGTCAGTATGTTTACCTTTATAGGACCAAGTATCCTGTAAAAACACCTTATAAGATTATTGTAAAATCATATTGCACTTTACCGGACTGTAACGTAAATGCGGTTCTATAAACGTTTATAGGATTTCTATAGGACTAAAAAATGTATACCCATAGAACAACTACAGGACTATATTTTGCTACTTGAGTAGGTACCTACAAAACATCCACATTTCGCCAGTTACGTGTAAGTTATGTTATGAAACAGGAGGGGCTTCTATTGCCAGCAACAACACAAATCTAGACTAGCCACAATTTATTATTCCTTATTCTTTGTCTGGAATTATAAATGTCTCTCAAATATTTTTATTGATGTATGAATTTATATAATACAACAATTTTTGTAGCCCTGACTTCTGAGCTAAGTAGAAAGAAAATCATATTAGAGAAATCAGTGTCTTCTCCCATTTGTGTCGCTAAAATACAATAGAATTAAACATTCCTTATCTATAAATAAATATATGAGAAACCTAATAGCATATTGCATTACCTAGGAATCTAGTCCTAAACCTCATACTCAGCATTAACATTGACTACTACAGACCAACGACAAGAAATAATAAGACTAATTAAACAAGATATTTTCTTTCATTTCAGATATAACATGGTACGACCGGATACTGCTCAACAGGCCTCTAAGAATAATACTTGTATTGATAATAGCTTCAATAGCAGCCCCAATTTTAATCTATAAATTCATTTTCCTCCCGACTCTTGAGTTACCACCCCTTGATGGCTTATCAATGGGTTCCTGCCTCGTCCCGAGAGAAGCAAGACTACCATGTGGCATAGAGGCAGTGACACCCGAGAAATGCCACGAACAATGTTGCTATGACAACCACAACAACTTGTGCTTTCACCGATACCCGTCCAGATTTTCCTACTTATTCGATGGACATTGGTCTGAGGAAACAAACTTGCACCCAAGATTGCCAATAGTACCTTATTCAGAAGCAAAAAGCTATAAAAACATCAGACTTTCCATCGACGAAATAACAGCAACACATCTTGCCTTAACATTCCACCATTCTAACAATACTAAAGGACGAAGACTTAAAGAGAAGAATTATTCGTACAGCGTCACAGAACCCGACAAAAGACATCCAGAGAGAACAGAGTTGAATATCATAGTAAATTCAACTCAAGGTAATATTTTCAATACAGCAAGAGGACCGTTAATAGCTGCGGACAACATATGGGAGATATCGTTCAAACTTACGAATGAAACGATGTATGGTCTTGGAGAAATACCGTTAAAACCGGATACTGTGAAAGTGTTATACAATCATAAAGGAGGATTGAACTCAATTCCGTTAATATTTGCAAGATTGAATGATTCTTACCACGGTTTACTGATTGAATCAATGGCCCCTACAGAAGTCATTGTAAGAGGTGATAATCAGATAGTCCTTCGCAGTATAACGACTTTGGGGTTAAAGTTTCATTTGTTTGTGGGTCCGAGACCTAGTGATGTGATGAAAGATGTCATGGTTGCAATAGGGGTGAAGAGAGACCTTGAATATTGGATGCTAGGGGCGCACATCTGCAGGTAAGCTTTTTCTATTGTTATTAGGTATCATATTAGCTTCTGCCGGCGCATCACTGCTGATACGGAGCTCTTGGAAATTAAGGAATTGTTCATAGTTGGAGGAAATTAGTTACCATCCGGTCGATTGGTTAGCACTCCATGGCATAAGAAATGTAGTACTAGGAAAAGAAGTAGACATGATTATGGATATAATCTATCCGTACACTATAAGTGATATTAAAATTCTCTCAGCCATTGAAGCGTGATTGATTGACAGTCAACCATACATAAATACTGTAACATTAACAAGGCAGTAACGCCTGATGAAAAGAATGGCGAACTACGAAACTGTAACTAGTATTTAGCTATCAGCCGCCAGGGACAGTGCGTAAGGAAAGGGGCCCAAGAGGGAGAAAGGTATCTTCTTGTACGGTTTAATATAACTTTACATCGACGTTTTGGTCACAGACAAATCCCCTTTGGCCTTGCTTATACACACAATGACGTTTATCAAATTGAATCTAGCAGCCAAGATTCAATTTGATAAACGCCATTGTATGTATTTTCAAAATACATTGGACAGTATGAATTTTCAATCTGAAGTAGGAAGTCGCTTCATCATCATCATCATTTCAGCCGAAAGAAGTCCACTGCTGGACATAGGCCTCCCCCAAGCAACGCCACAACGACCGATCCTGTGCGTCTCGCATCCTCCGCACTCCCGCGACTCTCACCAGATCGTCGGTCCACCTTGTGGGAGGCCTTCCAAAGCTGCGTTTTCCGGTGCGCGGTCGCCATTCTAGAACCTTTCGGCCCCATCTACGAACGAATGTTCTACGAACAATGTGCCCTGCCCACTGCCACTTTTCTTTGGAAGTCGCTTAATAAATTCAAATAGCCCTCATTCAAATACCTAAGTTTCTCAGTATTTAAATCTCCGTCATGGTCCTTTATAATGACTGATACTAAAAGTAAGTTCAAACTTGTGGAACACGACAAATAACTTTGTAGAATTCTTAGAAGTGATTTAGCACTCAATCACGATCCATCAATTCGTACACCAATTCCAACTTCGAAGAACTATTCCAAAGTAAGTTTTGATTTTCGTTCCGTAAGTTGTTTTTAGAATCTTTCTTGTTAGTGAAAAGAGTGGATTGAATGGAGTGGAGATATAGTGATATAGCACTTGGCCGGGTCTTTATTTTGCGATTTTATTTATTTATTAAAACTTTATGCACTAGTAAGAAACACTGTACCACGACTGTGTGTGTGTAACGATGACAAAATAAAAAAATATGTACCTATAATAATAATTAATTAATTAATTCCATGAATTGTTACTTAGTCTTCGTCCTCTCTCCTAACTTTGCTGTGCCCGACAGGGTCCATATTGATCTTAACAATGTTTATGCCACCTATATGTACTATGGAATGCAATAAAGTATTGAGTATTGAGTACTGTACCAAGGCGGACTAGGTAGCGATTTTGGTGTAGATTCTTAACAAAAATATGTATAATAATTATTTATTTATTTCACAAAATCAGGTACAGTCTAAACAGTTTACAATAGATATGACCAATTTAAAAATAGAAGAAGGGTGTCCTGGCGTCCTAGCTAGCTGTATTACGGTACGCCAGCCCAAGATCCCATTATTACAGTTATTTAGAAATACAGAGAGACTGCTTACAATATTGAAATTAATTACTAAAAAACTCAAGTTTGCCATCAAATGGATAGTGTAAGTATGTGTGTTTGTACGTTTGTATTTTTAGTGTAAGAATGTATGATCTATGCTTAGTGTGACGTGTGAGTGTGTGTGAGTTAAAGGTGATAAGAAATAGCTTGAGTTAAGACACTAAGTGTTACTTGGAAAGCGCTCAGATCTGAAAATAAATAATCTTTTCTACACTATTCTCTGTATTTTTTATTTTATACTGTAAAAGAGTATCTCGAGGACAAAATTGTTAGGGATTGACCCGCTCCAGTACTCACTATAATTCTTGTTGTCATTTCAGTTTTTATTTTCTAATTTGCCTTTTCATTTTATTTTAATTGTCGATTATTATTATTTTACAGTTATGACATTGTTCGTTTTATTTATTTGTTCAATTATGACATTGTTTATTTTTTTTATTTTTACAATATGACATTAACGATTACTTTTATATATTTTTTTTTACAATTTGTAATATTTATTCCGTAAAGTTACATTTTTGGGACTATGTGTATTACTTTTTCCTTTTCTATAATTTTAACATAATGTCTGGCTGTTATGAGTCCCTACTTCTTGCGGCCTACCCAAATTTCCTTTCTTTGGTATTGTTCGTCAAGTTGTTGAGCTCCGTAGTAGTCCTGAGTTGAGCTACACAAATACTGACAAATGCTTGCACTCACTAGACAGATCCACTCAGAACTGTGTGGATCTTTCCTCAAAAGACCATCTCAGACTCCACTACATGGTTCTCATATGATTCGACCATTACATGTTTTCTATATGGACTTTAAAAGAGATTTTGACTGCTAAGTTTGTTTTGGTGTTTCTTCTCAGGGTAGTCAGCTAGAAAACACCGGCCTCATCTAGTTTAAATTGACGAAAAAATTGATGTGTAAAAGTGTTTTTGATAACCTATTTGCAAAATAAACATCATTTATCTGGTTTTAAAAATAAAAGCACAAGGACCCCTTTTCAGATTTACATTTATTTCAATAACACCTAGTGTCTCGTATGAATCGAGCAAATCAAGGCTGCGATAAAAAAAATCTCAGAGACTAATTTCGAAACCAAGTCACGTTGCTCGAAGAGGCTTATTCAGGAATGTATAATGACTATAAGAAATATTAATAAATATTTTTCTTAATAAATGTAGGTAATAAATTAGGCTGAAAAGTTAAAAGGGTATCGTTTGTCTTGGTATGGTCATGTAAAGGGGAGGGATGAAACGCATGTTACTAAAAGAGTCATGAGTATACATGTGGGTGGATGGAGAGGGAGGCCAAAGAAAGGATGGATGGATTGTGTGAGCAGTGATATGAAAGAAAAGGGAGTTAGTTATAGTATGACGGGTGACAGGACCGAATGGAAGAAAAAAATGTGTAGCACCAACTCCAAATAACACGGGACAAGGGCAGGAAGATGATTATTCGAAAGATTTACCGCGAGCTTGGAACACAAAGGGCTACTGAAGGAACATAGGTGGATTTTAATCAGTAAAAGTCTTCACACTCCCTCTCGCCTCACCCAGAGTTGGAGGAGTTATTTGACTGTCTTTCTCAAAAAAAAAAGTAACGATTAGATCATTTTTAAGGTTCCGTACCCAAAGGGTAAAAACGGGATCCTATTACTAAGGCTCCACTGTCCGTCTATCTGTATGTCACCGGCTGCATCTTATGAACCGTGATAGCTAGACAGTTGAAATTTTCACAGATGATGTATTTTGTTGCAGCGACAACAGAAATACGTCATCTGATAACAACATTAACAACAAATACTAAAAACTTTACTTGGCCGATTTTTTTTTATGAAATGACCCCGAAAAAAGTAGCTTACAAAGTAACAATTAACCTCTCGCGCACGGGGTGTAATCATATTACGTAATTGCGCGTTTTTACGTAAATCAACAACAAAATATAAATAATTTCTGAATTTTTCTAGGAAAAACAAAGATACAGAAACAAAAATTTTCGGCTAAAAAATAATAATCGTACAAACGTGTGTACAAAACGAAAATTAAGTGTTCAAGGTCATTCAAGTTGTACAGACTACAGACGTATGTACAATCGGCGCTCGAGGTGTTAGAAACTGCTGAAATCTAATAACACAAAAGTTAAACAATAGTTCGTTATAAACGCTCGTAAATAACAATGGTGTTTTTGCAAAGTGAGAAAAGTTTAAAGACCTCGAAGACGTGGTTAGTTCAGGCACGTAACGAAAATTTACGTAACTTACGCTTCTGAAAGTGATTTTTATTCTTACACTGGTTGAGTTTACTGACCCTATTTACTGAGAAAAAGGCCTAAAAATATGGCCACTCTGTTATTAACAAATTTGCCAAAACTCTATCGATTGAGTACATAACTTACCTATATAATATACGAGTGTATATGAGGAAACACAGACACTTTATTCAGTAAAAAGCAAACAATCAATAGAAATCTTTTCTCTTCAGCCCCCCTAACCAAGTTACAATCGTATCGTTTGCGCCGAACGCCCCGAGTAGGCCACGCCTCCGATTCCTTTATTCTGACGTCATCTCAACGCTCAGTCACGTGGTCAAAACAAAAGAATCGGAGGCGTGGCCTACTCGAGGCGTTCGGCGCGAACGAAAAGATTGTAACTTGGCTAGGGGGCAGGTCTTTTCTTTACATTTAGTGTAGAGCATAGACGCTCGTGTACTTAGGAGTCTGCCAATTTTCTTTATAATAATAAAAATAGAATATACTCGTATCATAATAATATTCAACAACCATCACACAACGCCGTCTAGTCCCAAGCTAAGCAGAGCTTGTGTTATGAGTACTAGACAACTGATAAACATACTTATATATTTCTAAATACATACATAATATAGATAAATTACACCCAGACAGATAACAAATGATTGTGCTCATTACACAAACATTTGTCCTGGGTGGCAATCAAGCACAAGACCTCCGGCGTAGCAGTCAGGGCCACTAACCACTAGACCAACAGGCCAGTCAGTCTTTATATTCTTTTACCCACAACAAGGCTCCCAGGCTTAAATTGACGGCTGACAATATGGTGGAGTCAGTGTTTGAGCGATTGTCTGCTGCGACGCGAGTTGCGGGTTCGATTTCCGCACGGAACAAATATTGGTGTGACTTAGAGATAGTTGTTCCGAGTGTGGGCGTCTCGACTCTCGCGTATTTGAGTTTACATATTTGTGAACGCACCCGCGATTCATGAATTCCTAGTCTAAGGCAGAAATTTTTAAAAAGAATTTAATATTTCTAGACCGACGCCATAATGCGATAAAACCGTTTTTATTTAGGTAAATTATTCTAAAATTACTCTAAAGATAGAACCACTTCTAGGACATGCCAACTGTCTGCGGTAAACTTTTTGTGGGTGGGGAAAACATTACATAACTTCTAGTCTTTTAAAGTCAGACTTTCAATTAACACCCACCAGTATTCCCTCACTTTCTTTTTGCGTTTGTGTGCGAAAGCCTTTAGTTACTAAATACATTTAATCCTTCTAATTTATCTACATTTACATTTGTCCGCGCATCGTCATCAGTTCAGGTTGCTACTGTTGGACGGCCCAGAGGAGGGTTGCGAGATGTGGTACAAAATCTCACACACGACGCCACTATGGCATTCTTTGTATCGGTCAATTTTTTTTTTTATTAAAACTTCATTTAACACAATAGTACAAAGGCGGACTTATTGCCTTAAGCATACTCTTCCAGTCAACCTAGTCAATATACCTGGCACGCATAATTTGTCAAAGCTTAAGGCCCTAACTCCCGAGCAGTGCTATAAAACAATGACTTTCTGAAGCCTACTCCTCGGTAACGGCTAGGTTAATACGTTTGAAAAAAAAAATATGTTTATTATAGATTTATGTACGACATTATCACATATGATTTTTTTCGTAAGACTAATACTTTTGTCAAAAAAAATATATAACTTGATATCTTTTCGCTTGTTTTCCCCACTCCTTTCAAGGCTTTTTTTATCTTTAGAAATATTTTGGCACAAAAAAATTGATGGTTAAGTGTTCTTCAGAATGTACATAGCATATGTAAATCAATCAATATTTCGCAAAGAAAATAGATTTAAAGGTCAACAGGGCACTATCCGGGTGCAGCTGGCCGGAATTAAATACACAGATAATCGTAATGCCACCTAGGCTGCGGCCCAAGTTGTCGACGGCGCGTAATATTCCACGCGCGCCTCAAGGAGATGTCAGCAAACGTAGAGGCCCAGCAGGGTCGAAGCTTACTGGGGCCAAGGGTCTGATTCTGAAAGGAAGACTCGGCCCCGGTACGAAAGGCAACGAAGGAACAGGACTGGGTTTTTAGTCAGTAAAAGTCTGACACTATCTCCCGCCCCGCCCAAGAGCGGGGGATGTCATAAGATGATTTTCCCACCGGAAAAAAAAAACCTAGGCTGCGGTATGAGTATGTGTGCATTTAATTCCGGTTAGATCTTCAAGGAAATATAGCATAGCATAATCAGCCTTATATTGTTCCCACTGTTGGGACTCAGGCCTCCTCTTTAGGAGAGGAAATGGACCGTAATCCACCACGCGGGCACAGTGCGGGTTGGCGGATGTCACATGTCTTTGAATTTTTGGTTCTTGTACATGCCGGTTTCCTCACGATGTTTTTCTTCACCTTTTAGAGCAGTGGTGATGAAATAAATTACACAAAGTAATGCGCCTGGCTGGGTTTGAACCCGCAACCTACAACTCGTAAGTCGGGGCCGCTGCCTCTAGGCCACCACTGCTCTCAAGGAACTATACGCCTTAATAATTTATTACATTATCATACGCCTAAAACCTAACGAAGAAGTTCTTTCATTCATCTCTAAAACAACAAATTCTAATTTCAGAGAGCCAACTTCGAACAACCCTCTAGGAGAGCTGAGTACCTTCATATCATCAGCAACAACTAATAGACTGCCATACGAAAGCCACTGTGGCGCAGTTCCTGTGGTCTTCGAAACTGATTGCAACGATACTATGGTCAATCTTGTTGACCAGGGTGAGATACTGCTGAGGAATGCTCAGAAAAAGTTTGTACCTCATGTGTCGCCTTATGTAAGTATTCATGATCAAAATAACAATGATCTGTACTGTATAATCGCTTTCCTTTTAGAGTCTGAACTTCCATCAAGAAGCTATTAGTAGCTATCAAACTATAATAACCTGGGAGCTGAAACCAAACCAAGCCAAGAATAGCCTAACAAACGCGGTCCATCGCTGACCGCATTATCGCCTATCATCAGGTTTTTTTTTCGGTGGTAAAATCATCTTATGACATCCTCGCTCTTGGGCGGAGCGAGAGATAATGTCACCCTTTTAATGACCAAAAACCCACTTCTGTTCCTTTTTTGCCTTCGTCCCAGGGCCCCGGGTTTCACTTTCACACTACCCGGGGCCTCAGTAGGCTTCGACCCTATTGGGCTCCTACGGTTTGTTGACATCTCCCTGAGGCGCGCGTGGAACAATTCGCGCCGTCGACGACTTAGGCTCGGTGCGGACGGTTACCGGACGGTCGGACAGTAAGCTACCCATTGCTCGCTGTACGCAAGCCCACGCCTACGGTGGCCGAAAATCGGGATCGGAATCCCGGCGGCTGGAGCGTGAAGACCGTTGCCTTGCGCGCTCGGCCTCCTACTTTGCTAGCATTACTGCTAAGTAGAAGGAGGCGACCGCCTGCCATTCCTCCTCGCTTTGAACCATGGCCTGTTCCAAGGCCCGGCGCTAGAGATCGCCGCCACCGATCGTCCCCACGAGGACACGGCGGTGCTCTGCCCAAGCGGGGCACACCTCTACCGTGTGCTCTACCGTGTCCTCCGGGCGGTCCACACAGTGGCAACCCGGGCTTCACTTCCGCAGGAATCCGGTACAGGGATTTCCTGAACTTACCGTGTTCGGCGAGAACCTGCGTCATGCGAAAGGTAAGGACGCCGTGAGGTCTTTCCAACAAAGCCGCCTCAAAAAGGGGACTTACCACCATAATTATGGCGTGCCCATCGCCTACCACCAGGTGAGACATATGTCAAGCGCGACTCTATCAAGAATAATAATATTCCACAACTTTCACACAACGCTATCTAGTCCCAAACTAAGCAGAGCTTGTGGTATGAGTTCTAGACAACTAAAAAACATACATATATATTTGTAAATACACACATATTATGATAAATTACACCCAGACACAGAACAATTAATAATAGTGCTCATCACACAAACATTTGTTGTAGGTGGGGCTCGAAACCCACGACCACTGACTACAAAACCAATAGACCCATCAACAATCAATAATAATACACTATAGTAATGATTTATAGCTTCAAATTCAATTCTATCTAAAATAATTCCGAATACCCTAGCAGGCGTGGTCCATCTTCGACTATTATTATCACCTACCATCATATGAGTTAAACGTCAAGCGAAAAATTTATCAAATAATAATACAAAAATTGTTGTCAGCCAGTATGTTTTTAGCTTTAAATTTATTATTCAGTAAATACAGACGAAAAACCAACAAATTAGAGCACTTGGAAAAAATTGACACACCACAAATCAGCTCACTTTTAGAAAGTCACGTATGAGTTTAATAAGATCCAGATCTAGTTTTCACTTACGCTGAGAAAAAATCTAGTGATTTTTCAATGACATTAGAACTCGTCTGGCATATTGATATTAAAAAAAAAAGTAATTTCCATAACCAAACTTTACGTCCTAGCATATGCTAAATTAGGAGAATTTGTTCGTGACGTACAGTTTTTAAATTGTTACCAAACATTCTTTTCTTTCTTTCTTAGTATAAGCTGTGGTTGCCTATAATTGAGTGCATTATAGGACTAGGTTACGTGTACCAATTTAATTTCTAAGTTTTTTTTTTTATTTTGTAACACTCGTTGGTAATCCTTAAATAAATAAATAGTAAAGTATTAACTAGGTCCAAAAATTTGACGAAAAAAGTCCCTGTTAAAACTTTCATAAAATACCTGCTTAGGTTTTTGACTTAATATATTAATTTTAGTCGTACCCAAACCTTTCTAATGTCGGCTTAAGTTCAGCATTTTTCAAAGTCAGGAATCCAATTTTAGTTTTTACTCTGTTAAAAGAAGACGAGATAATAACGTAGAGATTTCCTTCACAGAAATTCATTATTTTTTCTATTCACCGAATTAGTAAATATAAATATGAACAGAAGTTTATATTTTTTAAAATAGTAGCTTATTAAGTGAGTTATGCAAAAACATATAGTCAAAATTATAATTGATACAGAATATAATTTGTTGTTTATTATTATTTACCATAGAAATGTTAGCGGAAAATATAATAATAGCCGCTCTAGCCGCTATGATGGCTCCTTTACTGTAACTGCATTGCGTCTTTGGAACGCTCTCCCACATTCCCTTCGCGACAGCCCTTCTCTGGACGTCTTTAAGAGGAAAATTAAAGAGCACTTCCTTTCTCAATTGACATAATATTAGTATATATTGTTATATATATTATATCTGTATGTATATATATATATATATATATATTAGACGTATTTATGTAGGTTTTTGTTGTACACTGGATCCTACATTCGATTGTGATCTCTCTCTGTCACTCAAAGGTTTGCTGGAAGAAAACTCATTGTTGAGTTATTGTATTTTAGTTAAGTTTTTTTTGTGTACAATAAAGTATAAAGTAATATACCTAAATTTTGTTTACAGATAAAATACAAACAACCACATGAAAACAACGAAAATGAAACAACTACTGAAACTGGAACAACTACAGAAGGGCAAACCACTACTGCAGCTCAAACACCAACTACACCCATCCCAAGATGTTTTGACGATGCTAAATTTGACCACTATAATATTCGAGATCCAAATTTAGACAGCCTTTACAAAGGCCAAGTTAATAAACATGACGTCATATACCCGGGTTATAAATGGGCCAGCGAGAAGTTCATGCAACATTTGTGGGTTTTTAACACAAACTTTGAAGCCGTTATTTTGGAAAACAATTGGCCTTTAGACGAATCTGAGAAGGACCGTGAATCGGTTTATGAATATCTACCGTATTTCAATGAGGTAAGTAACTGCTGCAAGAAATGATTATAAATATTTAAACAAATTGCCCCTCTACTTTAGTATACCTTAATTTTGTAGCGACATCTATAGCGACACATTAGAACTAAGAACTACGAAATCCTGTATCGCGCAATTAGAGTTCTTTGCACGATTTAAATCGGGCAATCACCCAAACCAGACATAACATCCGTCTGGTCGGAGGATCCTCCCTTTTCAATGGAGGTTTACGGGGCTGTACCTCTAAGAATTCTACTTATAGTAAATGATCGACCGAATCTTCTAATTAAAACTTATTCTGAAACCACAGGAAAGTTCAAATCAACTAGATTTTTATGTCACCATTCACAATATATGTACAAGAATTCTAAAAATATTTGTACCTATTATATTTTAACTAAATAAAAAATGTTATTAAAGATCAAGAAATCACAAGGCGGAAGACTTTAAAACAGCCATAAATTATTATACTTTTGACTAGATACTGATGAGAAACTCGATGATAAATTACTATCTCAAAGATCCTTTGAACTTTAAGGAGAGCGCTTTGAAAGCGAAGTGATGTTAGAGGTCAAAAGACTGCATAATGATTTATTTGGTCTTCACATTGATGGATAAAATTTTTAGTGGGTTAAGAAACAAGTAAAACTAATAAACTTCTTCATTGAAACGAACTATTGCTATTTATCAATTAAAATATCAGTTAAACAAATTGATCCAGTTACAGAAAAAGTTCATTCAGGTGTAATTTGTTTATTGGTTTATAAATATACAGGGTATAAGGGACAGGTCTTCGCAAACTTTAAGAGGTTGCTCAGTAGGCGAAACTGAACCAACTTCTACAAGATTTGTTTCCAGTAAACAAAAAAAAAATCAGCCACTCCATACAAAATTATAAATTTGAGTGAACAGTTTTTATGGAGAGGCTTTTTTTTCGTTTCCTAAAAAAATCTTGTAGAAGGTTGTTCAGTTTTGTCTATTGAGCAAGCCCTTAAAGTTTGCGGGGACCTGTCCCATACACCCTGTACATGTATTCTACTAATTTACATTCGATTTCAGAATTTTGAAGCTGCATTCAACGTAACTCCTAAATGGGATGCCACTCGACCCACTCGGCGGCCTGATTTGAGAAACACACGACTTACTAACGATACAGAGTATCCAGGAGAAAAGTATCTCATAAGACACAATGAATACGGAAACGAATTTGTTAATGCTTTTGAAAAAATCAAAGGATCTATTCCAACGTCATCCACTAGTCAATGGCTGAATGGAAACGTCACCATTAATCGACAGAACATAACAACTTCGTGGACTAATCTACGAAAGGAACTAGTAGAGGCTAGTTTAGGTGGCGTTTCTGGCCATTGGTACTGGTCATCTCCCATTTGCGGCGATACAGAAAAATTCAATAACGTTACACAAACCAGATTATGTGTCAAATGGTACATGGCAGCGACCTATATGCCAATGATCAAAATACATTCAAAAGGAATTTCTAGAGACCCTGTTGGATTTGCTGGTATGGATAGATTTCGCATGATAACAGCGTTGAATAGACGGCTGAGTCTACTTCCATACATCTACACAGTTCTTCAAGATGGTCCTCTCCTGAGGCCAATGTTCTACCAATTCCCTCTTTCTAAAAATCTAACAGATTTGACGACACAGTTTGCCGTTGGAGATGATCTGGTTATAGTTCCTAATTTGGAACCGAGCCAGACCCATATCCACCTTTGGATGCCTCCAGGAACTTGGTATGAATTTTGGGGTGGTCTAGAGATTATTGGAGATGAAGGATTTGCAATAACTATGACTACTACAGAATCCGACTTCTTTACAATGGTGCGCGCTGGGTCCATCATCATTATGCAAAAGGTATGATCAAATATCACAAGCAACAATGATTGTTTTCTTTTTCAGTAGAATTAAATAAATTTTTCCTACCTTTCAATATAAATTGTATTCGAACTTTACAAAAGTAAAATTGATGTAGAAATGTTTTAATTTTTTTTTTTTTCATAAATGAAATAATAACAAATTGACTAGCTATTCAAAGAAATTATTTACCTACGTCTTTTGGTATTTTATATGTAAGAAGTGACGCAAAGCACTTATAAATAATTCAAGACACGCTGACCTAAAAAAGATAATGAATAAATCCTTTCAATCATACCTATTACTGTAATTTCACTTACGATTTTTCATATTCAGGTCACTATTGCTTCTTTAATCTTTGGGACCTTGGAACACTTTTTATTATTATTTCTGTATATATGCTTGACTAACAAAATATTTTTTTTACAGGAGACTCAACTAACGGCTGATTTAACTCGACTGCGATCAAATTACTCACTTGTCGTAGCTCTTGAATGTGAAACCAAAATTGTCACCTCAACTAGTGAACTAATTAGCACTACAGAATCTATAACCACTGAAGGTGATAACAGTACTAGTTCTACAATAGGAATTACCAGTACAACCATAGATACTCCTCAGGATCCACAAGAAATATCAACTACAACAGAAGAACCTGTAAGCACAAACACAACATGTGAAGCTGAAGGAAAACTATTTATGAACGAAAATATGACTCTAACGTTTAAAGCTAATGCAACACACATAACAGTTACTGCTCAAAAGAACGAGAGATTAGATTTTAGAGTTTTTTGCAATTTATCTGTATCTACGTGGGCTAGCACCGTAAGAGAAATAATAATATACGGTTTAGATAAAAAAGAAAATAACTATGATACAAAAAAACTTATTACCAGTACGACTCCATTGATTGATTTGTGTGAACTCGTAGACAGTGATGAAATATTTTACAAGTTCGTTGATGATAATAATTGATATTTTAAGATCAAATTTGTAAAATTGGTGCTATGGTAAGTCATTATATTTGTAGAAGCATTTATTATATTCAGTATTATTTATTTTCCTCTGATTAATAATACATTTAAATAACTATTTTTACTTTTGACTTAAATCTAAATAAATATTCAAGTTGTTCAATAAATTCATACTTTGAATCAAAACGAGTCTAGAATTTGAATTTAGTTGAGTACCTACTTATATTGAAGTTCATAGAATTTAACTCTTTCAAATGAATAAAATCTCTGCACTGCTTTGAAATTTAAAACAACTTGATTGAACCAAAATGTAAATTGTGGAGCCGAATAAATAATTGTTACTAACGATTACTATATTATCGGTCAGTCTATGTACCCCTCAGTGCAACGGTCGATGACCTCAGTTTAACTCCCAAAAGAGTGGAACTTAAAATGAACATGAGCAAAACCAAAGACGTGGTAAATATCCATATAGTACACACTTCTTGCAAAATCTCCGAGACTGCTACCTGGGGCAAACGGTCCAGTTAGGTAGATTTTACAGCCAGAAAGATGTCAGTCGTTCCAAGCTGCGCAGTATCTTTTCGTCACATATACCACAGTATCTTAAGACGAAACTATGAATAGTCGCTAACTATGGACATCAACCGAAGGCCAGGATGACCTTGGCTGCAAAGAGTAATGGAGAAGGCTATACACGGACTTTCTTTGCATGATCTTAACGGGAATTAAAATATCGATAGATAAACATAGGTAACTGACATAGCCCGAAGAACCACCAAACTTAAGTGGCAGTGGGCAGTCTGTATTGCTCTTAGATAAGGTGATCGATGGGGCTGCAAGGTTTTGGAGTGGCGACAGCGGTCCGAAAGACGTAGGAAGGCTTTCCATAAGGTGGATGGGAGAGGCACAGGATCAGTCGTTGTGGCCACACTTGGGTATGGCCTATGTCCAGCCGTGGACGTCTTTCGGCTGAAATGATGAACATGTAGAGGTTTGCGAAACAAGGTGTAAAGTCCTGCAAACTTCAGTTGAAAAGGGGAAAATTATGTACGAGATTACCATTCTATGCCATTTCTTTCAATGGAGTGTCAGTGGTTGACCATTGGAAAGTCATAATGACGCCATCATATTAGTAGATTACCAAAATTATCAAAATCAACAATTATGAAGTCAATTATAGACCATTCTGACATTATTGTAATAGCAGACTTGAGGCCCTGACCGGTGTTGTGTCTTGCCTGAGAAACTACTCGACAGTTATTTTTCATTTCTTTTTTCAATTTTTTCCATTATACGTTCTAATCGCATGGAGAACTTTGATACCGCGATGTAGGATTTTGTATTTTAGTTACTATGTGTTTGGATGAATGCCGCTACAATATCGTTTCTTCTTCTTGGTCGTTTCACTCATGTCAGAGGGGTCGTGGTTGACACGAAGGTAGCTCTCCGGAAGCTGTCAGGGTACGTCGCACATCTTCCCGCCACTTTTATCTGCTGGCAGTCATCTGGGCGCACTCGTTCAATGGGCTGCCAACAACTGTTTTGACATTAACGTTTACAAATTTAAAAAAAAATCTTAAGTAGGTATCCTTCTGATTCTGAATGAAAGGAAGACTCGGCCCTGGTACAAAAGGCAACGAAGGAACAGGAGTGGGTTTTTAGTCATTAAAAGTCTGACACTATCTCTCTCTCCGCCCAAGAGCGAGATTTGTCATTAGATGATATACCCACTTAAAAAAAAAGTAGTTATCCTTGGCACGAATACAAAAAGTAGGATATTGAATAAGAAACCCCGCAACGTCCTGATTTGAGAAGGGTCTAATGAAGTATTGACTGCTGAATTCAGTTGAAAGTATCCAAGGTTATACCTATTTTTCCGTACCTGGAAATGGGTTATTGGGACAAATATATAATTCATGTAATATTTGATATGCTAATAAACTGATACACGGGTATGAATCTGTAGGCTATAGAATATTTAGGAAAATATTCATGTGAAACAAAAATTAAGTACTTAGCAGTAAATTCCTTTAGTACTTCATTTTAAAAGCAGTCGCAAGCGCAATAGCATTCCGACCCAAGGCTTCAGTAGCGACATCTATGGCGTCAAATAAGAACTAACTGCACTTCTGCATCGCGCAATCAAAGTTTTCCGCGCGATTAGAACATATAGAACAGCCCGAAATCATCTATCGGGCAGTTGCCCACCAGACATAACACCCGTCTGGTCGGAGGATCCTCCCTTTTCAACGGAGGTTTGCGGGACTTTACACTCGGTTCCGCCTACCACCAAACTATTAGAGTACAGCATGAGGTTCTAAATTCAGATACTATTGGGTTCTGATGTATACTTTTTCAGTCGCACCCTGAATTTCCAAATTTATGCCCGTATGATGGTAGTAGGTTCGTCCTCTATTTGATAGGTTCACAAAACTTAAATATAGCTTAAACGATTATATGACAGTTATGGGTAGACCGTTTTTGGTGGGAAATCATGAAATTACTCCTGACTAACTAACGTCTAATGCTCTAAGGAGAGTGGGAGGGAATGTCAGACTTTTACAGACTAAAACCTACCTGTGTTCCTGAAAGGGGAAAAGGAAGCAGTCACCTCCTTCCGTGAAACAGTAATACGAGCCAGGGAGGTGGTGGAAAGCGTGATGGAGCGGAAATGCTCATGCTCCAGCTGCCACCGAAGACGCCCCGAGTGTCGAGAGTCGCATGGCGATTCCCGGCCTTCGTAGGTGCGGGCTGGCGGACCATCAGATAAGAACCTGGGCCGTGTCGATGCTATGTTTTGTTCTACGCGCGCCTTAAATACATATCAGCATAAGTAATGGGTTAGGACTGATGCTTACCAGGGTTGCGGAATTGTTCGAGTCAGTCGAAGTGGCCCTTAAAATTAAAGGGATACGGGTGGGTTTTAGAGGGAGAGTAGTTACTTAATCATTTAACATATTTAGCTAGCTCAACGCCCGGCCGTCCAGTTACCGTCCAGGCCGAGCCCGTCATCGACGGAACCTCAAAGAGATGTTAGCAAAAGCGTATTGGCTCAGCTGGAACGAACCCTACGGGGACCATGGGTTGTCGAAAGGAAACCTACCGGGGTTTCCTTTCGGATGTAATGAAAGAGTGGGAGCGTTGAAAATGAAAACTATTGAATCTTAGCATAGTGAATTTTCAAATCTCAAAACATGTTGAGTAATAGTTAAGATTAACTTGTAAATAATACTTATATTTCTCTAATATGTTTCTTTTACTAGTAGAGTATCCAACACGGGGATAAAGCTGTCTTTGCTTTGTGCTGTTTGAATTCCTCACTTCACTCAGGTTTCTTTATTAACTCTCTCGCAATGCTCGGGAGTCAATTATATAAATTCCTCACTAACGTTCGGGATTAAAATTAGAAACCTTCATTTCGTTCGGAATTCAACATGCCGCCCGCGACTTGACGACACTGCTTTATCCCTTAGTCACATAATCTACTATTATCTATGGGCCTTAGTTGCCTGACAATAAAGAAATAATAATAATTAGTCAGTAAAAGGCTGACGCCCCCTCTCGCATCACCCTAGAGTGTAAACAGTCATTGGATAATTTCCCACAAAAAAAAAACCGTTTTAAAAAGAAGCACTGACCGGGAACGCTACGCGTAATACATCATGCTTCCAGACCCAATGTTTTCATCAGAGTTCCTACTTAAAATTCTACCCCTCAGTTACCCTTTGGTTCATTGTGACCATAACCCTGAGAAAAGCAAACAATGGGTAGCTCGCCGTCCGACCGTCCGATAACCATCCGGAGCGAGCCTAAGATGTCGACGGCGCGTTGTGTTCCACACGCGCCTCAAGGAGATGTCAGCAAAACCGTAGGGGCCCAGCAGGGTCGAAGCCTACTGGGGCCATGGGTGATGCGAAAGAAAACCCCGGGGCCCTGGAACGGAGGCAAAGAAGGAACAGGACTGGGTTTTTAGTCAGTAAAAGTCTAACACTATCTTAAGCTCCACCCAAGAGCGGGGGATGTCACTGGATGATTTTCCCACAGAAAAAAAAATACCCTAAGAAAAGCTGAAGACAGAAAGACCTTGAAACAGCGTTAGTAATTCCATCAAAGCTTTCCAGGATGAGGCTTGACCAATGAAGAACACGAGTAAGAACACGATCAATAGATCCCTATTCTAGGAGCTAGGAGTGTTTACTTGAAACTTTATATCTTTTGGCTATGGGCATTCGACTTGATTCGTATAAGAGTGTAATAAACATAGTTTTGAAGAACCCAGCACAAAGGTGAGAAGTAATGCGACGACTATTTTTCATACAAATTGTTCTGCAGAAAATACATCTGAAATTAGCCATGAATGGGGGTCAATAATAAGTGAGTAATAATTGAGGTTAATATGCGAACAAGGTCACGGTCAAGTCAGTCTTCATATGGCTTCGTAGAAATATGTTCAATCGATGTTAGGCACTGTTCCCACTGCGTCGTGATGTATGAAATTGCCGTTTTATTGTAATAGGTACTTCGAATTGACATAGAACCTTCATGGTTTGATCTTTTTGAGTGAAACTTTTTTCACGTTGTACCTATGAAGTTCTTCTTTAAAAAAATGTGCAACATTGTATTATCTACTTTTAGTTGCTTTTTTTTTATTCAGCTTAGACAAAAAAATGGATACTTCAAAAATTTGAGTGATTTTTTAATACGGATTCCGACCCGGAACTAACGCGGCTGAAACAGCTCGCAATATCAATGTTGCGTTTGGAGAGTGGACTGCTAATGAACGCACCGTGCGATTTTGGTTTAAACGCTTTCGTGATGGAAACTTTGATTTGAAGAACGAACCACGTGGAAAACCGCCCACACAGGTGAATAACAATTTATTGAAAGAGACGGTGGAAGCCGATCCGAGCCAAACTACCCAGGAATTAGCGGCATGGTTTAACGTTACGTTACCAACTATATTGACCCATTTGCTTCAAATTAATAAAAAAAAAAAATATGAAAAATGATCTGCAGAAAGAAACGCGTGTTGAAACTTGTGTTGCCGTGTTAAAATTCACGATACAGAAATGAAAGAATATTGGATCAAATTGTGACATGTGATGAAAAGTGGATTCTTTACGATGACCGTAAGCGAAAAATACAATGGCTGACCCAAAAATTATTGGAAAATCATTATTTGGTTAGCAGAATTATATAATCCTGGAACTTAGGGCACTACGACACGGATAGGTTGGGTTCAAGACTCCGTATGGGGCTTCGTTTGCTCGCTCACTCTAGCCAACCTCATCCTCTTCATACCTTATATGTGCGCGTACAAAACTGAGTTCTAAAAAACAATTGACGGTAGTTATTATTGTTTAAAGGCTTAGTATATTACTTACCGCTTCTGTTACCAGGGGGTTTGTAGTTTATTAAAATAATAATAAGTGTGGATGATGGAAAATCAAAGGCAATAAGAGCATTTTAACTTAGCTTATTAAAAGGCTAACTGCTTTTGACTTAGTCCAGTTACTGGATCAAAAGCCTTTAGCCTTTCAACAATCTGTTTCAACGTACGTTTCTTCGAATTAGATTCGCTAGAGGACTTCCTCCCAGTATTTGGAGAAACCCTCCGGGAAGAGGTTTACTCTCTATTCTCGTTTGCGACTGACTGATTCTGTAGCACAACGTCCTAAAAATATACTCAGTCGTTCAACTTTACATAGTTCGTTAACCTATCATGTATAAAAAATTAGATACAATTTATATAGATTTAGATTTTGGGATTGCCACATTCTTTCTTTTTTGTTCTCTGTTCTTCATAATCCCAACTCCCCCTTGTATCTTCGGGAACGCTTTGAGTATCTTGTTCCGAGAGGAAAACCTTGTCGCTCATCATCCTCTCTTCTCCTTCGTTTTCTTCCCCACTCTTCAAGTCGCTACAGTGGATCTTTTACCGTTCGTGCCGTGCGCCTCTGGAATTCTCTTCCACATACATTGAGAGCTGCTGCTAGCCCTTCGTTGGAGGTTGTCAGGGGAAGAATTAGGGAACATTTTTTATCAACATGACCCATATATATGTATGTTTATGGGTATTTATTTATTGTATATATAATGTTTATGTATAGTGTGCTGTATACATATCTGTTTAGTATATTTTTAGTTTTAAGTTAGATTTAATTTTATGTTAATTTTTTTGTTTTTTGTTGTACATTTAAAGTTCCTCAAAATTTGTAAATTCTCTTTCTAAATCATATGGTTTGCTGAAAGAAAACCCAGTTGTGGGTTAAGCTCGCCTATGTACATCAACTGTCCTATTTTTATTGATCATATAAAATTGTGTGTACAATAAAGAATAAGAATAAGAATAGCTATATATACGATTATCTACCTTATCAGGTCATCCGAGAATTTGAAACTTATAATGCCCTCGCTACAAAGTTTTGTGACAAATCGTTTACAGGCGATGCGTTTGAGGGACGCGTTACCAATGTGAGTTAGGTAAGTCCAGTCACTATTAGCTTCTTTTAAAAATCTAGTCATTGTATGTCATGGTTTGTTTCACATTTGACCACTATCTTACCTGCCCCCTAACCAAGTTACAATCGTTTCGTTTCGATTCTCTTTTCGTTGATCGCCACGCCACCTATTCCTTTGCTCTGACCACGTGACTGAGCGTTGAGATGACTTCAGAACAAAAGAATCGGATTCGTGGCTGACTCGAGGCGATCGTCGAAACGACGAAAAGAGAATCGAAACGAAACGGTTGTAACTTGGCTAGGGAGGCTGATGATAAGCGATGATATGGTCGACAATGAAACGCTTGTTTAGAAGTAACTTATTCACACTTGGCTTAAGAACCCTTGGCTTAAGAAGTTAAAACTTTTTCTTTTCTTATTTTTTAGGATTCCGTACCTAAAAAGGAAAAAACGGAACCCTTATAGGATCACTTTGTTGTCCGTCCGCCTGACTATCTGTCTGTCAAAGCCCTTTTTCTCGGGAACGCATGGAGGTATCGAGTTGAAATTAAAACTATATACTCAGATCTACGATCCCTTGAAGCTGTGAAAAAATCAGATTTCTTAGTTAACGAAAAAAAAAATACAGCCGTTTATGTCACCAAAAACGTGTATTTCGACACGCTCAAGGGAATCAAAATGTATAGAGTACATCCCATTGATCTAGAATCTTTAAATTTGGCTAGAAGCAAGGTCTCATAGCACAAGTATAGGAAAAAATCTGAAAACAGTAAAATTGTAGTTACGACACAAAAAAAAACTTTTATAGCGATTCGAAAAAATCTTCGTAACTCAATTCGGGAATTGAACTGTTTTCATAGGTAACTTTGTACGAAACCCTCAGTGCGCGAGTCCGACTCGCATTAACCCAGTTTTTTTTTTAAATAAAAACTTTACCCTACACTAGGAATTACTCATATATCGTGGATACGTTCAAACATGTATTCTCTGAGTGAATTTACAATAAATGCCTTATTTGTAATAAGTTATAAACTAGTGTGAATAATATTTAAGTTATATAAATAAGCAGTAAAAACAAAAAATACTCTGCCGCATTAAGTTACCCTGTAAAGATAGTTGTAAATTGGAAAATAAATAAAAATGAAAGCTCACAAGATATCCAGACCCCGAATAACTATCCGCAAAACATAGAAATATTTGTTCTAACAGGAATTGAACGTGCGACTTGTAACGCTGTCGCTCAACCATTGAGCCAACTATAGATCGGCAAGTCTAGACAACAACATTTTATTAGAATTTGTTAATAAGTTCAAAATTATTCTTTATTATTTTTTTTTGTACCAGTGCTTGACTGCGATCCCACCTGATGGTAAGCAGAGATGCAATCATTGATGGTGAGGCGCACTAGTTTATTAAGACTTTCTTTATACTTTATTGCACAAACAATTTCAAACAGACAATAAAAATAGGACAGTTGATATACATAGACGAGCTTCCACAACTGATTACTTATTTTGTATTGTATGTATTTGTGTTATTATGTCTTATTAGTATTATTTCTGATGTTTGTACACTGACAGCCCTAAATCTATCTCCTTTCGTTCAGCCCATTCAAAGGTTGTCTGTAAGAAATTGCCATGTGCGATAAGACCGCCCATTGTTCGCTTATCTATACTTATATTAAATTTGTAGAAGTGAAAATTCTGTACATTGAAAATATCAAAAAAATAAATGGCAGGGGGTGATACTAGACCGACACCGAACCCAAAAATGTGATTTAATTTTTTTTTATTTTTGTCTTTCTGTCTCTCTGTCTGTTTGTTCAGGCATCACGCAAAAACTACGAGTTCGATTACGAAAAACTTGATATAATTATTTTTTAACATCCTGGGCAACACACTGGGTACTTTTTATCCCGGAAAAGTATATACAATAAAAAAACAAACTTAATTTTGCGGTTCGATCCCTTGACCCGATTTCTGTACCAACCGCAAATAATAAGTTTGTCGTAGGTTACGTCACCCGCAGTGGAGTTCACTAAGGGGCGCTGCACACGGCTAAGATACTTTAATATTTTATCTTAGTAGACAATATCGCCCGCCATACAATTCAATGGACTATCACAAACGACGAAGATAATAAATAATATTTCATATTTTCGTATCTCAAAAAACATAATAAAACCATTTTCGACTTCTACGCGAACGAAGTCGCGGGCAAAAGCTAGTTTTTAATAATTTTATCCTGCGTTTTTTGTTTATGCAGTGTAAAATAAATAAATAAAAAATGATGATGTATGTTTTGGGATTGACATAATCCCAAAATGGAATTTTGGCAATTGTTATCGCTAATAGAAAGTCTAAACTTTGTCTAGTAACTTAAGTAGATACTCAACTGGGTACACTTGCTAAACTGAACATTTATAAACAAATTCCTTGTAACAGCGACATCTATTTATTGCTAAGAATTCTTTCAGCTCGAGACGAACTTGGATTTTGCTTAGACCTACACAGCATTGTCTTCAAGACGAAAGGTACTGAAACCATCCCCCGCGCTCAATATAGTTCAAACATCTTTCCTAGATTCCAAAATAAATGGACCCAATAACAGTAGGCACGATATTTAATTTAGATTCATTCGTCAACACAATAAATTCTTTAAATCTTTTGGCAACAGAAACAAAACGCCATCGATTGTTATTTGTATCCATGCCAACGGAAAACTGGTTATTGGGAGTAGGTAATTATTTTATCGGCAATGATGCAATTAGAGGCAGATCACTATACGACCCCCTTATCTTAACACAATACGATAGTCTTATGTGTTTATTCTCTATTCTTACACGCGCTTTCGTAATAGACGGTACTTTTTACGTAATACAACGCTCAATCAATAAACAAGAACAGCGCTCAGTGTTTATATTTGCGTGTTCACAGTAACATGGATAAGACTGCGGACAGTTCCATTGCGGGGGACATAGATTATATTTGAACTGACCTCTTGGTGAACCCAGATAAATCTACGTTTATATCAAATAACAAGTTATTTTGTGGTGAAACGTAGCCGGTGAAGGAAGTCTTCACTCTCTAACAAAACTAATGAAACCGGAGACCAACCTTCAGGAGCCCAAAGAAGAACCACGTAAAAGAAGCTTCAACAACCCTGGTGCCAGAATGCCGAACATCAAAGTTTTTACCGGGAGTTCGCACCCGGAGATGGCGAAAAGAATTGTTGCCAGACTTGGCATCAATTTAGGAAGAGCTACAACTAAGAAGTTCAGCAACAAGGAAACTAATGTTGAAATCGGGGAGTCAGTCCGAGGTGAGGATGTGTATATTGTTCAGAGTGGCTGCGGAGAAATCAATGACAACCTGATGGAGCTCTTCATCATGATCAACGCGTGTAAAATTGCGTCTGCTTCCCGTGTAACTGCAGTGGTTCCTTGCTTCCCGTACTCCAGGCAGGACAAGAAAGACAAGAGCAGAGCACCAATCACAGCCAAGCTTCTTGCAAACCTCGTATCAGTTGCTGGAGCTGACCATGTCATCACAATTGACCTACACTCCTCACAAATCCAAGGATTCTTCAACATCCCAGTGGACAACTTGTACGCTGAGCCTGCTATCACAAAATGGATCAAGGAAAATATTCCTGACTGGCAGAGCAGTGTGATGGTGTCTCCTGACGCAGGTGGAGTGAAAAGAATGACTGCCATTGCTGACAGACTGGATATTGACTTCGCCATTATCCATAAGGAGAGGGAGAGAGCTAACGAAGGAGATTCGACGGTCTTAGTCGGTACTGTCAAAAACAGAACAGCCATAATGGTTGATGATTTAGCAGATACCTGTGACACAATTGTCAAGGGAGCTGAAGCCTTACGTGAGGCCGGAGCTATTAAAGTTTACGCGATATTGACTCATGGAGTATTTGCAGGAAACGCTATCGATAAGATAAATAAATCATGTCTTGAGGGTATTGTGGTAACAAATACTATCCCTCAGGAAACTAATATGAAAATGTGCCCGAAGATACAAACTATTGACATATCTGTGATGCTTGCTGAGGCAATAAGACGTACTCATTACGCCGAATCGGTCTCTTATTTGTTTACTAACGTACCATATTAGAATTTCTTCTTTATTTCCTAATATATCATTACTGATTAGTTTTCTTTATTTAGCATAGTAAACATTGAGACGGTTATATTATTACCTACCTACTTATTAAGAACCTGTTATTTATAAGCGCTTTAATGTAGGTAATTTATCAATGGCAAATATAATCTAATTTACTTTGGTAACTCAAGAGTTTTATTTTATTCAGTGAATTTCCTTCAGTTATAGAAGAAACCCAAAGAGTCCCTAAACTTAAGTGGCGGTAGGCAGAGCACATTGCTCGAGTCGATGGGCCCAAAAGGTTCTGGACTGGCGACTACGCACTGAAAAATGCTGCGTCCACCCGTCCTTATGGACCTGGTGAGAATCACGGGGATGTGAGATGCACAGGGCCGTTCGTTGTAGCGACGTTTGAGGGAGAACAGATCTATGTCCAACATTGGAAGTCTTTCGATGATACAAAAAGGGCTCCGTTTTCAGTCAAAAAGCTTTCATTTTGTATTCCATTTCTCTTTTAGATAGAAAATCATAAAATAACTTCTCCCACTCTAGGTGGACGAGACGTATCAGACTTTTACTGATTGAAGCCCACCTGGGTTCCTTCAGTTTCAGCTACAGTTACTCTTTCGAACTATCCCCCAGTGCTCAACCCTATATTTTATCTCATGGAATATCTATATTTTGATATCAATCAGATACCTACTTTTATTAGGAATTCTGTGTATTTTTGTGACTCGCCAGTTAACCAAGGTCGAATATATTTGTATTGATACGTATCAAAATGGGAAAATCACTTTGAAGAGGTGGCTATTTGCTTTCCACGTGTAAGCCTATTTGGTTTTCTGTACTGTATCTGACTTATCTCCAGTGGTAGAGTGAAGTTCAGTGGCTGTTTTAATTATTCGCAAATTGATTGATAGTGGATATTGTGTCTCACAGTGATAGTGAGTTTTGTATCTCAAGTGTCTGCGCTACTGGACAATATGTAGAAACATTGAAACAGACGCAATCTCGCTACCTAAGCAAAGTTTGCCAAGAAGGCTGACTCGATATATTTGCTTCCAAATACTACAAAAACATTAGAATGTGTTGCACCAGCATTCTAATGAACTATTCATACGAAGCAATGGCTTTAAGGACTTCGTATAAAAACCCAAAAACATTAACAAAAAAAATTCAGTGTTTCCTTGGAAACCGAAATAATTGGTGAAACCCAAAGTAGGTTTACCTAATTATTTGTTAATAAAATTAAATAAATCCATTGCGGAGAACAATAATAATAAATAATATGTGTTTCTTGCTGTTGCCAGCGGCTTCGCCCGCGTGTATGTAAAAAATTGTCCCCAAGGGAACATGCTCTCGAAATAAAAAATACCCTTTGTGCTATTCCAGGATATGGGCTAACTGAGCACCAAGTTTTATAGAAATCCGTTCAGCCATTCGAGCGTGAAAAAGGGACAAACATACACATACATACACTAAAAAACTTCCGCATTTATAATATTAGTGTAATTATTTTTGGAGACAACAGTTCATATTTCCTTTCGCTAAGGTTTCATCAAGGTCTTTATCTATATATCGCTCACCTAGCAATATATTGGTACATCTACATTTTTCATGTTTTACAGATACAAGGGTCAAAGATTGTACAAATATTTAAAACGAAGTTTTGAGCTCATTCTACATTTTATATCAGAAATTGTGATGTTGGCTACTATATAGTTAAAACGTTAAACGTTAAACGCCGTTAAAACTTAATTTCGCTTTTACTGTAGATGTGCCAATATTTTACTAGGTGAGCGATATATAAAAGAAGAAACTGACTGACTGACTGACATATCAACGCACAGCCGAAACTGCGGGGTCCAGGAGTGTGAAACTTTGCACAAGGCGAACACTGAGAGAGGATTTTTTGAAATTCACTCCCTAAGGGTATGAAAGGGGGCCAAAAGTTTGTATGGCCGCTGGCAGAAGCTAGTATCCCATCGCGCGCGGGGGGGTATTATTATTACGTAATTGCGCGTTTTGACGTAAATCACCAAAAAACATCAATGTTTTGACATTATATTATGATTTTAAATTTTTGTTACTATGCTGCTGCATGCTGAGAATTATGTACTTTAAGTTTGTATGCCAATATTCGGCAAAACATAGCGCACTGCGAATTTTATACCACCCTCTGTAATACCTATGTTTTACAAACAAAATAAATTATTATGATTATTATAATTATGATTATTAAAAAAGATAACAAAAAAAAATTCTGGATTTGTCTAGGAAAAACAGAGATAGAGAGAAACAGAGAAACCAAAATTTTCGGCTAAGAAAAATTCGTACAAACGTGTGTGCAAAACGACAATTTAGCATTTTTCAAGGTCATTCAAGCTGTACAGACGTATGTACAATCAGCGCTCAAGGGGGTATAGCATAAAACTGCAAATTTTATGAAAACTATCACAGAACTTCTCACATAGCATAAACCTTCTCATTAACTTGATATAAAGGGTTCCACCCTCATTTTACGGTTGATAAATTACTAAATGTAGGCTCTCCTCAATTAATTCCTTCGTAATTAAAAGCTTGAGCGCAGTGCCGGATTCAACCAGCCCACAGGGCTATAGCACACTGGTAAAGATTTTTGAAGGCCGCCTATAACTTGGTTTGCTTAAATTGTAAAGTTTTGTTTTTGTTTTTTAGTTTTGTGTTTCCCTCTCCTATGCTATGTTGTTATGCTAGAGTTGAAGATGATAATAATAATATATTAGACATGTTTTTTTTTTAAACTATTTCGTTGATAAAAGTCAAACTTTAAGGGAATTGAGGATGTAAGAGCGACCACAAATGGTAATATTTCTTACGCCTGACTCCGAGACTGGAGAGAGCCTAAGCTGCCTTCAAGCAACTCCTGTCCAATCTAGAGGGTCCAATCACCTGCTGCCAGAGACTCTACGTGGGGATCATGCGGTCCATAACCCATTGCGGAGCGCCGGTGAGGGCACGGTCCCTACAGAGGCAACCGCCAAAGGCCATCCAGATGCAGCGTACCTCCTTGCCGGCCTGCCACCGTGGGGTTTTGGTTTTCCGCAGCAGCAACAAATCGCGGCATGGTGGACAGAGTTCCAATGGGATTTTATGGCGGTATGGAGACAGCGACTGTCGCACCCCAGAGCTGGGCACGCCATAATCGCTTCGGCACCTAAATCCACTTGAGGGATCCACTTGGGGGTCAAGGGGCACCTCAAAAAAAGAAGAATAGTAACGTAACGGTTGACAGGACAAAATGGAAGACGAAAACGTGTTACACTGACTTCAAGTAACACGGCACTAGGGCAGGAAGATGATGATGAGTTCTTAGTATCTAAGTAAGGTAACTCACATAAGGTATCTTACTACTCAACAACTAAGCTATAATAAATTGAAATCATTTGTAAAGCGTAAACTTTGCCAAAAGGCTTCATACACTATAAAGGACTATGTTGAAGACGAAAAGGCTTGGGATTGACCTGCTCTAGTACGCACTAGAACTGTTGTCTTATTTTTTTTCTATTGTTTTTTATTTTCATTTGTGCTTTTTTTTATTATTTTTTTTACAATATGACATTGTAGATTATTTTTATTTTACAATTTGAATTTTTTTTTTCAATTAATTTTTGACATAAGTAATTATTTACTTAACGAAGTATTACATTTTGTAAACTATATATTTCCTTTTATTATTGTGAACGTGAGGATTAATTACTTTTTTTTCCTTTTCAGTAATTTAAACGTATGTCTGGCAATGACAGTATTTTCTGCGGCCTACTCAAATGTCCTTTCTTTGGTATTGTTCGTCAAGTCGTTGAGCTCTTTAGTAGTCCTAATTTGAGCTTTGCGAATACTGACAAATGCTTGCACTGACTGGACAGGTCCACTCAAATCTATGGTTCTTTCTTCAAAAGACCGTCTCAGTTCTCATATGATTTGACCATTACATTTTTACTGTATAAACTTTAAAAGTGACTTTGACCCTTGAGTTTATTTCGGTGTTTCTTCTCAGGGTAGTAAGCTAGGAAACACCGGCCTCATATAGTTTAAAATGACGAAAAAAAATTGTCGTGTAAAAGTGTTTTTTTAAACCTATTTGCAAAATAAATATCATATATGGTAACTTCATGACTACGTCACTTTGATTTTTAAATTTTTTTTACACCAGCCACTTACGAGGTTAATTCAGCCCTGCCTCGGCGTTTAGGATTAATAATAATAATAATATTCCACAACAATCATACAACGCTGTCTAGTCTCAAGCTAAGCAGAGCTTGTGTTATGAGTACTAGACAACTGATAAACATACTTATATATTTCTAAATACATACATATTATAGATAAATTACACCCAGACACAGAACAAATGATCGTGCTCATCACACAAACATTTATCCAGGGTGGGAATCGAACCCACGACCTCCGGCGTAGCAGTCAGGGCCACTAACTACTAGACCAACAAGCCAGTCGATGGGGCCACTAACTACTAGACCAACAAGCCAGGATTCTTTGGTTACATGTACGAACTTAGGTAGGTATTCTGAAAGATATATAGAAGAATGACAAATGTCAATGTTTGCATAGGTCAAGTTAACCCATGTAACACTGAGTGTTTTCTAGGCCTACATTTTCTAGACTACTTTGTGAAGAACTTCTTATTTAGATACGTTATTGGATAAATTTCCTATAAATAGAACACGTAATATTTTATAATCTATGCGGCGTTCGCTTGGTGTTTAACCAATTAGCGCGAAACCACGCGCGAACGTCGGCTTTCGTTTGGGGTTTGACCAATAACACAATGTCACTATCACAATATAATGAAAAACAAACGTTACTCTTAGAGTCGCCGCACACGGGCCACCGGCCACAACCACAAAACGCCGCCGCCGGCATATTTCCTATGGTTATATATTACATAGATTCGCCGCACACGGTTGACGCCGATGGCCGCCACACGCTACAAATCGCCGCTGCTCGCTTCTTGTGACCCGCACTAGCCGCTAAACGCTGAAACAAAACGCCGTCACACGCCAGTCGCGCATTTAAACCTTTTTCATCAGAGTCCATTATAATACTGCGAGTATAGGTTAAAAAAAGTAGCAGCCACCGGCCACAAGTGGCTGTCGCGCGCTTCAGCTTCCTTTGTGGCCGCTTCTATCTTCTCGTGGCGGCATTTGTGGTTGTGGCCGGTGGCCCGTGTGCGGCGGCACTTAGAGTCGCCGCACGCGGGCTGCCGCCGGCATATTTCGTATGGTTTTCATACATTTTACATGGATTCGCCGCACACGGTTGACGCCGGTGGCCGCCACACGCTACAATTCGCCGCTGCTCGCTTTTGTGGCCCGCACTAGCCACTAAACGCTGATACAGAACGCCGTCACACGCCACTCGCGCATTTAAACATTTTTCGTCAGAGTCCATTATGGTACTGCGCTTATGGGTTAAAAAAGCAGCAGCTATCAGCCACAAGTGGCTGTCGCGAGCTTCAGGTGCTTTTGTGGCCGCTTCCAGGTCCTCGTGGTGGCGTTTGTGGCTGTGGCATGTGGCCCCTGTGCAGCGACCTTTACATCTACTGCGTAATCTCACTATAGACGAAGATTTATTGACGAGCTTAAACATCTTAAAATAGCATCTAGGTATAGCTCGTAGAACGTATGGTCGATGGGGCCGAAAGGTTCTATAGTGGCGACCGCGCACCGGAAAAAACAGCGTTGAAGGGCCTCCCACAAGATGGACCGACGACCTGGTGAGAGTCGCGAGAATGCGGTGGATTCGAGACGCACAGGATCGGTCGTTGTGGAGACGCTTGGGGGAGCCCTATGTCCAACAGTGGATGTCTTTCCGCTGAAATGATGATGATGACCCACCATTGGGATCAGCCGGTAGGTTACCTCCATAACTGACTCAGGCCTTAATTATGTCTCAGATAGGGAATGGGCCGTAATCCACCACGAGGGTGTGCGGGTGGGCGGAGTTTGATAAGATCGATATAAGGTACCTACAAATGTCCCGCGCTGCCAGACTGTAGTCTGTAGAAGTGTCAGCACTTACTTTCTCTTCACCTCGAGCTTGAGAAACTATTTGATGATTTCCCATCTCAAAAAAAAGGTACCAATGTCGCGTGTCAGTAAGGTACTTACGTCGCAAAAAAAAACAAAAGAACGTTGCGTCTCACTCACTAGGAATTACTCCTGTAACGTGGGTGCGTTCACAAACATGTCAACTCATAGACGTTTAAAAGACACCGAGACCCGGAAAAACTATCTCTAGGCCATACAAATTTTTATTCCGTGTGGGAATCGAACCCGCGACAAGCAGCGCAGGCTGCCAATCGCTCAACCACAATGTCAACCGTGCTGACGTGCCACAGTCTTTGCCCATATGACAGCTAACTATGAAAAGCTATTACGATTTTATATTATAATCAAAAGAAAATGATATGGCCGACATCGATGCAAGAAAAATAAATTCTGTGCTGACCGTAAATAAATTGAGATGAACTCATAATTATAACATTGCGTGATATAAAACATAAGCAACACACAGGTCAAAGTTTGCTAGCAGATAACATAGGAATAAACAAAATAGCTTCGATAACTTAAACAAATATATTTTACAATTATCAGTAGCAGGTACCTGTACCTACTTCTGTTTCATGCCCACATAGTTGGTAAAAGACTTAGAAATTGATCTAATGAATGAGAACCTTGGCGATTCCTAAGTATAATAAAAACGAAAGGTAGGTACCTACTAGAAAAAACCTTTTTTTGCGCCCGGTACAGACAGCGGCACGAATCTTGAGCGCTTGGCGAGAGAGGGGATCGCTTTGCGCATCGTACACATCGGCGAGCCAATTCACTGTACTGTCAAGGATTGCACTCCCCGCCCCCGCATCTCTTTTCATACCACTAAAGAGACCCGATATTTCACTTCTGCGTGTTTCTGCGCAAGTAGAACTGTAAAAATCAGTGCTCAAGATCCGTGCCGGTATCTGTACCAGTTTCTGTAACTGTTCCCCTAAAAAAACCGTGACGCGGGACCTCGTCGGAGATTAGCGTTTCAGGAAGTAATTATTGCGGATACTTATAGCGGGAAGAAACGCTCGAGTGTCACCATTGTGCGGATAGCCCGGAGTACCCACACGGTGAAGTATATATTATGTTGGAAGTTTGCCCCACTTGGGCGGAGCCCTGCCGCGTGTGCTGGCACAGCTCTAGTTACGGCACCAGGAAGGCCAGCTCCAAAATACAGATTCAATGAAGTCCACAATGAGCAAACTTGTCATCCTATGTCTTGAAATACTTACCATTTTATCACATCAGATGTGATGAGTTTAGTTGTCAGATACCCACAGATTTTTTTAAATCAATTTCTAAGTGATGCTGTGGCGATCCCTCCTATGATCTTATATATCTGGGTGATTAATATTTTTTTATTATATTATGTTGGTAATTTAAGTTAATGTGAATTGTGTTTTATAATGTTATGGGTGTAACTTACCTGATTAAAGATTATTATTATTATACTACTATATTATACATCTTCATCGTCGCCATTTTTATAAAATATTGATAACCAGCAGTCAGTTAACCCTTACCTACTGATTTATTATCTAATCTACTAGTTCTTTGTCGACCGTGCTGCCATCTATGAGAAAAGCATGTAACTACTAAGTTGTCAGCTGAAGCTAGATGTCAATGTCCTAATTTTTTTTTTATTAGTGTTTGTGTTGCTAATCACGAAGTGACCGGAGTGAACTGTTGGGAAACTCAATTATTTATTTTTGAGCATCATTTTGAATGACGGTAAGTGTTAGATATAATGTTCCTGATCGCCTTTGCTTTCTGTGAATGCTGAAAATAACTAAAGAGCAATGTAACTTTTACTATAGTAGAAATAACATTGCTCTAACAAACCGTAGTGGTCATACCAGTGATGCTATTCATAGTAGGTACCTAGATGATCTAGTAGAATTTTTTAAATAATTTCTTATCGTTATTTTTCAACTGAAGAAGTACTAAGGTAACTCTGTACTTAGGATTTTAGGTTATATTCTTCAAATTAATAAAAACATATCAGTGTAGGTATCTAAAGTCTAATCCTATTTAAATAATAAAATGATAACCACTATCTTTTTTTAATGTTGCTTGATAAAGAATGCAATTCTTCGCGTTCTTAGTTATAAAGGTCAATGAAATAGATAGATTGGTACCTAACGAAACTAATATATAAAATAGGTAAGTACTTGAAACAATGCTTGCTTGTTAAGTTAGATCTTGAACTTTCATCGGAGATAAAGTAGAAGTTAAACACCTACACGCTTCATTCTATGGGTACAAAATTTAATAAAAACATTTTCTTTAGTTAGGTACAAGTAGTATGTACTGTACCAAATAATGAATTAATTTAAATAATAGGTAAGTAGGTAGTAGGTACCTACCTATTGTTATTAAGATAAAGGTTACCCTGTAGTTATTCTGTGCCCTGGGGGCTTTTAATTCTACGATAAATACCTAGCTAGCAAAGCGTGAATTTATAACAATACCAAATAGGTAAGTACACAATAAAAAAGTGGATATATTTTTCTAGCCTATACTGTCCTCTACTGGGCAAAGGCTTCACTCCATTCCTTTCATTGTTCCAGGCTTTAAAAAAATGTGAATTGAAATACATAAATAATCTGAGTCTGCTAAGTCCACACTGTTCTCTTTCTCTCATTCACATTATAAGTAACCTCCTCTTTTTTGAAGTCGGTTAAAAAAAAGACAAATGACTTAAGTAATATAAAATGGAAATAATGTCCACAAATGAAGTTAGTCAGTGTTGTCACATGTCATAAATAAAAAATAAGTTGGAACATGGAAACAAGATGGACCAATCATATGTTCAGGACTACCTAATCTTTTCCAAAGAATCGCTTGTCTTCAACATAGTCTTTAATCTTTTAATACGCTTTCTTGATAAGGACACGTTTAATATTCGTAAAGATAAACTGTCGCCGAGTGATACCTATAGAAAGGAAAAAAAAAACAACTTACAATCTCAGATTGTATACCGCACGGCTACGGTAAAATAGGTCCTAGAGTCCTAAAATAGGTCCTCATGACGTCTTTAAAACCATCATAATTTCGACATGAAAAGGGGTCCGCGTACCTACTACTATCCTGTGTAACTCAGTCTCCTCCAGTTCAGGAGATTACCTACCAGAGAATTAGAATACCACCAACTACCAATTAGGATACTTTTTGTCCCGGACAATTCCTCTGGCACAGGTCACGAGAGCGAATGTGTGGTAAAGGTAATAAAAGATACCTCCAGGTACCTACAAGTATACTTCCTCAAACCTACAGGTACAACAATGCCAGCAATTCTCTACAAACAGAACGCCAGTCCTCCGGCCAGAGCTGTGATGATGCTCATCGACATTTTAGGGTTGAATCATATCGAGCTGAGGAATTTGAACCCCATTTTACGGGAACAAGATGCACCCGAAATTAAGAAGGTGGGTAAGTTAAACGCGTTCCCTGTAGTAATGTAGCCATAGAAATATAAATAAACAGACTTTAGCTAATGTTTAAGTTGTTGAATTTTTACCAAACTTTTTAACGGGCTCCGATATAATAAACGTGATTTTTTTGCCGTTTTTTGCTGCGGACGGTACGGAACCCTTCGTGCGCGAGTCCGACTCGCACTTGGCCTTGGTTTTTGTAGTCAATACTTCAATAGGTTATTAAACTATATATATAAAAATCAATGTCACTTTTCGTTGTAATTTTATAACTCAAGCACGGGCTCACCTATCCAAACCAAATGTTTAGGCTTTGTTCGGACTATTTAGTAGATGGTTTATGTGAAGTTTTGCACAAAATCAGTCGAGCGGTTCTTCATTTATCACATTATTAGACGGTACGAAGTTCGCTGAGTCAGCTAGTAACACATATATTTAAAATAACAAAAGAATAAAATATACTTTTCAGAAAAATCCCATGAGGACTATACCAATGTTAGACGAAGGCGACTTCTGGCTAGCTGACAGGTAAAACGACGTTTTAAAAATAACTCTTATTATTTCTCTAATTAGATTGCTTTTACAGGAGCTAATTTACATGTTTCTTTATTTCAGTCATGCTATAATGATCTACCTTTTGGATAAGTATAGCAAACCAGAACAATCACAACTGTACCCCGCTGATAGCAGAAAGCGTGCAACTGTTCATCAGAGGTTATTCTTTGATTGTGGAGTTCTCTTTGAAAGACTAAGGGCTGTAATGGTAAGAAAATATTTTAATCGTGACTTTGACGCGGGTAATATTCACACACAAACAAAGATCCACTCTCTCTTCCTTTACTCTCATAATCCCATGGACGGCAGTCCGACATGGTCGGAGAGAGATGCATTATGGAGAGCGTGCGCGGGAATTGCATGACTTGATTCCGCCATCTCCTTTCTAATATCGGACAACCCGACGTACAGCGAGTATCCACCCTTACGTTATTGAAAAACGGTCCGGAATAAGAGTTTCGCTTCGTCGTTTATACCGCGTACATCGAAGGACTGGAACAGTTTGCCTGCTGCGGTCTTCCCGTCCAACTATAATTTAGGTGTCTTCAAGGCTACAGTGAATAGGCTCTTAATAAACTAGTGCACCTCACCATCAATAATTGCATCACTGCTTACCATCAGGTGAGATCGCAGTCAAGCACTGTTTTATATCAATTAAAAAAAAGGCAAACATTTTGACAGTATGTACTGTAGTATAGTAGTACCATTCTCGGGAGTCGCGCTTGCAACCGCGATACCAACATGGCCGATGCGCTGAAACGACTACAATTATCAGTTTTGTAATTTATTGTTACGATTTAATTATTTTTACACTCGTTATAGGCACCAACTTACATGGGGAGACTGACAGAGTTGTCCAAAGGCCTAATCAGGAACATCGAAGACGCGTACTCCACGCTTGAAGATTATTTATCAGAGAATCTGTATATGGCCAGTGATGTGATAACTATTGCAGACTTAAGTATAGTTTCCACTATGGGCACTTTAGTTGGATTGGTTTCTATTGATGAAAAGAGGTTTGTAGTTTTTTATTTTGCTAGCGAAGCCATATTGCCGCTAGATGGCGTTAGACTCAACATTTTTCCTTAATTTTGTATTTAGTGTATGAGAATCAAAAAAATTAAACACCACTAATTTTTAATTAGAAGGGTTTATTAACAAAGGTTTTAGTATTATGTAGGTAATGTCACAATAAATCATATTCTTATACAGCTGAATTATTAGGGTTTGTTTATATCCCAAAATGTCACTCAATTTATGGAAATATCGTACAAGCTATTGATTATGAATGAAAAACAATGGAAAAACACAGAATGTAGTATTTTCTAGTAGCAACTGTTATGAATAATTGATTCGATTATGAATTTACCAATTATAACAAATTTTCGTGGGCAATTTTGGGATTTCGTTTCTTTTTCACTTTTACAGATAGAGCTCAATTTTTTTTTTAACTAATTAAAAACAGCAACCCTGTTTTTAATTAGTTAAAAAAAAAATTGAGCTAAAATTGGACATTCCACCTCGTTGAACAATCAAATTATTTATTTGCTATTATAATCCTCTGAATTCGCTTAATATTCCTAAATTAATATCAAACTCAAACCCGTAGTTTTCCACCTTAAAATATAGGAATGGTCTAATCAAGACCTGGATGAAGCTGGTACAGGAGTGTGGAGGCAAGAGTAAAGCGATGTTAAACGTGTAGTGTTTTTAATGCAAGACGATAATTTTGTATTTTTAGTCCAATTACTTAAGCATATTATGACCAATTCCAACATTTTAACTGATGAATGCTAGCGTATCATTAGCCCTACGCAAATGATACGCTGTAGATGATAAGGGGGCCAATGTAGTAGTGAATCTGCTGATTAAACTATTGTGAAATCTCATGATAAGTAATGACAACTGATGAATGAACAAAATACCTATTTTACTATTATTTCAGATTCCCCAAATTAAAACAATGGTACGACAACATGAATAAAACAGATTACTGTCAAAAGATTAACATTTCCGGTGGCAAAGAGCACTCAGATGGACTAAAGGCTTTGATGGAGAACACGAAATTTTTCCAGCAATCGAGAACTTCTAAACTGTAAGCACTCTTTGAAGAACCAATAAGCCGAATGAGAGCCATGGAGTATTCTAAGATCTCAGCAAAATAATATATGTAAGGTTATAATGTTGGTGATCTTTTAGATAATGGTAATAAAGAGCAAAAACTTGTTTACAAGATAAATTGTATATTTTGTATCATTTATATTTAATTTATAATAATATTTTAAATAAACCAGCTATTTATATTACAAGGTCCAAAGCAGGGTTTCCAAAAAAACAAAATACAGTGGTAAGAATCACAGGTTTTTTTATTTCAATAACTAAAAAGAAATGCAAAGAATTTTTTCAACTTTACACTCCAGTAACGTCTAAGGCTACCATATGGATAACTTTTTTTTTTGAGAAAATTAATGATTACAAAAACGTTACACAGTTAAACATTTCCTATAAGTCTTGTAAAGTCTCTCGCGAACATCCCGTAGCCCGCACATCGTAAGAACATTAGCACTTATCGATTAAAGTACACGTAGAATACTCGAAGACATCGACGTAGTCCATCAGTCATACTTAACACATACATAATTGCGTTTCAATAATAAACGAACATCATAATGGAATCATAATGCAAAGTTTCACGCAAACTCATATAGTCACTTGTCAAATTTGGAGTGGTTGTTTGTTTGGGCGTTACTGTCAATGTTGCACGTTTAGTCTTAAATGTAACGGCAGGAAGATGGCCTGCATTAGCCGTCCTCCTTCGGAGGTGTGAACCATCCTGGAATTACACACAGTATCGTATTAGTGGGTTGAATAACATGGCATACAGACAGACTGCATTATATTTGCTTAATGCAATAACTGGGTTGCATCTAAAAGGATTTGTCTGACACTAACTGTAATAAATGCAATCTATCTATATGTAAACACTTTTGGTACAACAAAAAAATGTGAGAATTCCATGCTCGATATCAAAATAATTTGAAAGTAGAAAAAAAAATGGACCTCCGAATTTGTTCTCTAGTATCGTCAGCTAGGAAATACCAACGTGGCTCATGTGGTAAGAATATTGATCGGAGATAAGAAGCGAGGTTGATTCCCTCGTTGAAAAGAGCGTGAAGCATTTAAGAGCGAATCCCAGTCTCGCTCATCAAAGAATTCGCGCCATTCGGGGATCTATACGAAAATCCGACAACTATAAAGGCAACTCTAGCTACTTCCTCGGAATGGTTCTGACAGTTTTGACCTGCTTCTATCATTAAGCCCCAAAAAATTACGCACGGCTATCGAAACTTAATATTAGTAGACCAAAGAGCGGATTCAATTTTGAAGAAATATTATTGTTCTAATAGTGCTAAATAAAAGACATACAAAGATTATTTAAATTTAGTTAATTACCGTAAAACGGAGCGAATAGAAACAAAACTTTGGTTTGATTTTTCATTTTAATACCATATTATCGGCTTCTAATAAAGCATCGACTTTTTATAATAATAATTCATTAATAAATTGATATAGTTAAATGCTGAAAAAAAATTGTTTCTATTCACCCCTGAGTTTCTATTCACCACACCAGTTCACATTTAGGTAAATAACCAATTTTCAAACCTTTTTAGATAAAATTTTTAGACAACTTTTATGTCAAAATTGTTTAAATTTAGTTAATTACCTAAAAAGATGGAGCATAAATCCATAAGGATAAGTAGTTCCTTTGTACAGTTAAATTGTATCTGTTGATGGGACAAGGACACAATAACGTGTCATGTTAATATACTAATACCAGGAAATCTCTATAATTAGCAACACATTGTTTGATTAAGCCGTTACTAATCATCACAATAGTTAAGTAATTATTGTAATGAGTACTTATATTTCTTAGTTTGCAGCTCAAAAGCTGTTTGATGATGGAGTTAAATAGTTTGGGCGAATAATAATGAATCAATCAGATAGTAGTTGAGAATCGACTTTTAGAAGCAGAACCAACTTAAAAATAATGTTTGAGGATGGACGACGCCGCCGATGCCGACCTGGGTTGAGGTGGCGACACGACCTAAACACCTAAGGGCTGGTTTTTACCCGTAAAGGCTGGTTCGAAGTGGTGAGTGAAAAGCATACTTAGAAAGATTTGGTTCAGCAGTGGGAAAGAAAAGGCTATTAAAAGTTATAAATCTTTTCTAAAATAAATGCATTAGCAATAATAGCAGCTGGTTGTACTGAAACCCTACCACAAGCTCTTAACAATGATGACCTAAACTGAACTGTTAAAGGGATGGAGCTCTTTTTCTTGCTCGTACGTCGAATCATTGCTAAACGAGGTAAGACATTTGCTATAATCAAGCGATGTCTTTATTTATTTATTTAAACTTCATGTACAGTGGTGGTACAAAGGCGGACTTAATGCCACAAGGCATTCTCTACCAGTCAACCATTGGGTTAAAAAATACAACACTGTGGTAGGTGTGCACAATATATAAATAAGTTTAAATAACAGATATTTGAAATAGATTGTAGTATCTTTAAGTAAATTAAGTGGCTTATAATAATAAAATACGTATATATGCTCATATAATAAACTACTAAATAATATGATAAACATGAAATTATTGTAAATAAGAGAACTTAAAATATAACAATTATGATGAAGACCAAACTAAGGTTGAGAGGACTCTTTGATTCGGAATACATTTTTTTTTTAGTTCTATATTATGTTCGCCCCTATTATTTCAATGGAAAACTGGTGCCGAAGATCCCTTATTTAGGGTTCCATACCCCAAAAGGTTACAACAGAGCCCTTTTTCTCTCTGCCATACGTCCGTAAATTCCTCTGTCTCAAGGATTCAATGGCTAAACCATTGTAGCTAGTCTATATTTGCTCTTTTATGTATCTTACTGGCCAAATATCGATACCAGAAGAGTCAACTAACGTAAGAGCCTTTTACCAAAAACGTAAAAATTTCCCTAACGTTAATTGATACTTCTAGTATCGCTATGTAACTCAAAAATATTTAAAATTCCTCACCATTCTTCTCGTGTATCTGCACGAGACATTTGAAGCTCTGTTGCGCGCGCGCGAGGCTGTACTGCGACTGCGACACGACTTTGGTGGCGCCGAACTGTATGCGAGCCTTGCCCTTGACCAGCGTGGCCGCGATCTGCATGATCACGGCCTCCACGGTGTAGGCCGACGACCAGCCCTGCTTGGTCAACAGCTCCATGCATATCGCGCCGCCAACTAGCACGTAGCCACCTGCGAAATCACGATACACGATTACATTGAGAACAAAAACCAGAAACATCCATAAACTAACTAACTCCTTTTCCCTTGGGGTAGACAGAACCTTAGAACACCAACTGCTGCAACCTAAACATGTCTCTTTCTGCTTATTGATTTTCATAAGTTTATTTGATGTATCTTACTTACGTGTATTCTATTCTTGGTGAACAAAATAAAATACATCTGGTACGTTATATATTTACTGGAGGTTATTTACGTTTTCACCTTAAACCGTTTTATGTGAAAGTAAAATGGATGCTTTCGCATGAACCATAATCACCGAATTATTAGTTACGTTTGTGCATTTTTACGAACTTGACGCGGAAGTCTCGGGCAATAGCTAGACTATGATAAAACGAAAATCAATCAAACTGCTCACTCTTCAGCTATATATTTTATTCATATGTACCGTATATCTTAAATGCAAGATTTTTGTTTGATTAGTACTTGCTAGCAAGTACTTACTAGTTGTAAGTAGTTACTTGTAAAAATACAACAAAAGAAAAATACAGACAAATGGCACTAGTGACAGCGGCTAAACGCGATTATGCGAGCCAAACGTTAAAACGAGATTAGTTTTATTGGTGAATTCCGGTGAATCCCTTATTAGACTACAAATTGAAAAGTTATACTGAAAGTGTGTCTCACCTGATATAATAGGGTACACGACCCTTACGAAGGGCGGCTCGAAGGGGTAGGTCTCTTTGAACATTATATTGAGTAGTATCGAGTCCTTGCCCTCCTTCTCCTTGAGGACCAGCAGGTCGTTGTGCAGCGGACTGTCGGGGTCCACAGAGCGAAGCCTGATGTTCCACTCGTACAGGGAATCGTTTACTAGCTCTGGAATAGAGGAGAATGGAGCAATGTTAGTATTATTTTTGTAGATGCCAGTTTGTAGGGTTCACAGAATTTATTTGTATCATAGACTCTTAATCATGGTAGCGGTAAAAGCTGTGGGGTTGGGGTTTTAGTCAGGAGAGGAATCTGACATAAACATTATCCCCAGAAAAAGGAAAAAGAGAGAAACAATGGAGGTATGTTATATTACAAATTGATAACGCCTGTCTCTTCAATTTATTATAATTATATGTTTATGTTTTAATTAATTACAATGGAATGATGAATTTTTAAAGATCAATTGTTGTTATTTTATGGTATTAATTAATTATTTTATTTACTTATTTAATGTAATTCATTATTTTTTTACCAATAAACATGTTTATCCATGCCCGAAGGGTTTGTTACAGATATGGCTAACACCCACATTTTGTTTATGCCTCAGACACGTTATGGGGTAAAATGCCACGCAATGCTGTCAAATCGTCCAATAGGTCCCGCGTCACGTGAATGCGTCGTAAAATGTTGGGGGACAAGTCGTCACAGGATAGCTCCTTCTAGTTTTATTTACATTGTGTTAACAATATTCTATGAACCTTCAAAACCGGACTCACGCACTGACGGTTCCGCACAAACCTAACTATGAAAACAATTCAATTCCCGAATTGAGTTACGAAGATTTTACCGAATCGCGAAAAAAAGTTTTTTGTTTTCAGATTTTTTTCTTACACTTTTGCTATGAGACCTTTGATTTTCTCGAGAGTGTCGAAATATACGTTTTTTGCGACATAAACGACCGTATCTTTTTTTTTCGTTAACTTAGAACTTTGATTTCTTCACAGCATCAAGGGACCGCAGACTTGACTAAATGGTTTTAATTTCAAATCGATACCTCTACGCGTTCCCGAGATAAAAGGTCTTGATAGGTAGGGTAGACAGACAGATAGATGGACGGACAACAAAGTGATCCTATAATGGTTCCGTGTTTTCCTTTTGAATACAGAACCCTACAAATTAATGAAACTGGGATTGATTAGGATAACTATTTTATACAGTAAAATAATAAAAAAAAAAACATTTTCTTTTTCAGTAGAAAAACGGTGACTAAAAATTTCACACCAGAATCATGTACTGGATCCATGAGATAGATTTGTGCGTCGATATCTGAGACACGGTGTATCGATACCGACACATATATGCAAAAACTGCTGCACCTCAAACAGACGCCAACAACGATACGGCACGATGGTCACTAAAATTATACGATAGGATGAATACGGTTGCATGAGCATCGATGCGAGAAGAGGATTGTTTACTATACTGGTAATGCGGTCAAAAGATTACTGGCTATGTGACAGGATGTTAGTAATAGTAATAGCCTTTGATTTATAACTTCATATTCTCAAATACCGTGGTTTATGAAATACAGTTACCTAAATTAAAAATAGAAGTTACAGGCCAAGTTTGTAAAAAAAAAAAACTTTGCCTCTCTCTAGGAATTATTCCTATATCGTGATTGCGTTCACAAACATGTAAATTCACATACACGAGACACCCAGACCTCGAACACCTATTTGTAGGTCATATAAATATTTGTTCCGTGCGGGAATAGAACCCACGACCCACAGCGCAGAAACCAATCGCTGAATCGTGCCGTTCTTTACTTATTTCTGTCATAAATAAATATTTTATCAAGCTGACGGCAAATAAAGGCATTGGCGTGAATTTCGTTCTTTTTTATGACAGTATCAGGTAACTATAAAAAATCGTCATTATTGATATAAGCTCGCCTTTTTACATGAATTGTTGAATCACTAATGAAGTTTTTTGTGTACAATAAAGAATTAAGAAATGAATACACCTGGTTATAAAAAACTTTTTACAAAAAAAAATAAAAAAAGAATACAACAGTCGGTCTTTCTATAATACTTTTGTCTCGTCGTTATTTAACACTGACTCCCAAAATTAAAGTTATTTTGTTTTTTTCAGTGGTTTTTAACATTGAAAGCAGTTGTATTTTTCTTTGTAAAAAGTTTTTTATTTTACACTTTTTAGTTATGGTACCGCCGCTAAAAAGTACCCCTCAGTCATACCTAAATACCTTATAGCCAGAGAGCATCTCATGAAAATTCTAATAATACCAAACACAGTTAGATTAAATTAATTTATTACAAAGTTTCTTTGCCTAACTTCAGGCTTCATCATCAGATCAGTTCGCTATATCTCTCTTCTTTCAGTCAGTCATCGACACACGTATAAATAAAGCAATTTTAGTTGTTACGACAGTTCTGCTGTGATAATATGAGGAGTTCTGTTCCATATCTTTCATCATCAGATCATAACAATATTTCTATGGGACCAACTTGAAAGCATAAACTATCAATAAAAAAATCAAAATCGGTCCACAACTGACCGAGAAAAAATGACGGTGAAAATACATAAAAAAAACATACATTCGGCTCAGCTCCTCCTTTTATAAGTCGGTTAAAAATTGGTTAACACAAAATAGTCTTAGTCTTATCTCCAAGTATATACGGACATCACAAAAAATAAAGTCCCTAATATCATAAAATAACAGATACTGCAATCGATTTCAGTATCAAAAGATTGTTAATACTCAAGGTCGTGAAGTCAAGGACTACAACAGTTAGTTGAAATATTGTGAACCTACAATTAGACCTTAGGCCTGCTGTCCACGAATGCTTAGCTTCATAAACATGTATTAACGACACGACGTTGCCGCTTTGTCGACGGTTACATAGTTTTGTTTGTAGGCATACACCAAGCCTATAATGACGAATACGCGTCTATGAAGCTAAGCGTCCGGAGACAGTAAGACCTCAGTTTGGCGCTGAGACACACATTATTAACAATGTGATGTTAATAATAAGAGAAATATATTTAAAATATTCCCTTTCTATTCTATTGCTGGGACAAAGGCTGTCTGTGAGGGGTGGACCGCAGCTGTGAAAGACGGAAAGAAATAAAAATACTTGAATGAAAAAAAAACCCCAACCATAAACTTTTGTTACACTAATGGCATGATGTTTTTAGTTTAGTTTTTTAGGGTTCCGTACTGTAAAAGTAAAAAAACGGAACCCTTATAGGATCACTTTGTTGTCCATCAGTCTGTCTGTCTGTCAAGATCATTTATCTCGGGAACGCGTGAAAGTATCGAGTTGAAAGTAAAACCATATAGTTAGATCTGTGGGCCCTTGAAGCTGTGAAAAAATCAAACTTCTCAGTTTACGAAAAAAAAAAGATACGCCCGTTTGTGTCACAAAAAACGTAGAAAAGAAAGAAAACTGTAGAGAAAATCTGAAAACTGTAAATGTGTAGTTACATCACAAAAAAGCCTATCCTGCGTTTCGAAAAAATCTTCGTAACTCAATTCGGGAATTGAAGTGTTTTTATAGGTAAGTTTGTACGGAACCCTCAGTGCGCGAGTCCGACTCGCACTTTCCCGATTTTTTTAAGTGGTAGTGTTTTTAGACATAAGTTAATTATTTTCCTGTGTTTTAGCGAGTTAACATTTTGGAATCATCTCTTTTGTCTTAAAATGCAATATATGTTGCTCCTTCATGAATCTGTCGGTAGCGTGTAGACTGGTCAACACACTCGCTTATCATAGAACACTCACCAATAGAATACATATTATTTTTGAAGGAGCACGAGCGATATATGTCCCGGAGCTCCTTCATGAGTCTGTCGGTAGCCTGTAGACTGCCAGATACGCTGCCCGACAGATAATCTGCCCGCTGGTTCTGTCGCAGCCGCTCCAGTGTCGCTAAATGTTCTGTTTCCATGTCGTCCTGGAAAAATAGAGAATAAATTATGTAATAAGAGTTATGGTGATACTTCTATTGATAGGGTGATGACTACAAAGGTATGTACTGATAATTCTAATAGGCAAAAACGCAGTGTCTCATCCCAGCGCGCATTTTTTTTTTTTAATGTTGCCCCACACTTGAAAATACAAAGTCAAGACTTTTCACTGTTACATGTTTATAAAATATACAAGAAATATTAACAATACTGTGGATCAGTGTAGTTTTTCTACTAGTTCAATGCAAGACTGTTAGCTGGGCGTATGTACTAAGTATTGTCAGAAGTAGTTTCTATTTTTATATTTTTATGACAGAGAGATTAAATAATACGACATAAACCAACAGATTTCCATAACGTAATGCAGGTGAATAGTAACAAGTCCATCATCATCATTCACCCGAAAGACATCTACAGTACGACATAGGCCTCCGCCAAGTGTCGCCAAAACGACCAATCCTTCTCGTCTGGCATCCATTAGATCCCCGTGATCCTCATCAGGTCATCGATCCACCTTGTGGGAGATCTTTAAACGCTGTGTTTTCCAGTACGTGGTCGCACTCTTGAACCGGTCGACCTCATTGACCATCTGTTCTGCAAGCAATATGCCCGCTGCCATTTAAGTTTGGCGACTTCGGGCTGTCGGTAATCTTTGTTCACCTGCTGATTTGATCACGCAAGGAAACTCCAAACATTGCCCTCTCCATTAACCTTAGTAACAATGTAAACATGTGAAATTCGCAGAAACTCATATTACCATACAAACACAAAGTTATTTGCACTTGAAAAGTCACATTCACATTGAATTTAAAATACCTGGTACAACAGATAATATCTATGTGCTAATAGAATTTGTAAATTTTGTCTCATGACCTATGTCAAAACATGACGATCATGGTTTCAACTCTGCACATTACGTTTTTTGTTTATTTGCATAAAGACGTACCTAGCATGTAGGCTGTCTAAAGTATAGTCAGAAAAAAGAACTTGCAACTGGCACGCCAAACTACGAGTTATAGTTTTTGAGTTTGTCGCCTACAGAACATTTCACTAGAACACAGCAATGATGCTTGTTGTACAAAAGATAAATAAATGATCGAAAAATATTTTGAACACATACGATGTCTTTGACATCGACGCACAAACGAATACCATGGATCCAGTACATGATTCTGGACCCCCCCACTGCTGGTGGAATTTTTCATCGGTTTTTCCTATTTTTTTTAACCTTTACTTCTATTATTTTTTGCGAAAAAACGGACTGAATTACTTTTAAAATCAAAAATGTCGTCGGGGTTGATTAGAATAACGATTTTATCTACCCCGATGACTTTTTAAATAATTAACTTTCAAATCATATATTTTTTTTACTGAAAATATCATCGGGGTGGGTTAGAAACGATTTTACACTGTTTAAATTTATAAAAGTAAAGTTTTATTTTTAAATTAGTAAAAAGCCTATGTTTATGCGTCGATGTCAAAGACACCCTGTACAATATTAATAGCTTCTGCCAGCGTTTTCGCCCGCGTGAAATCAGATTTCTCCATACAGACTTTGGGCCCCCATATAATCCCCTTAAGGAATGAATTTTGAAAAATCCTCTTTTAGTGATCGCCTAAGTCATAAAAGGAAGCCTTGTATCTTGATTCACATTCGTAGACCCTTTAGTTTCGGCTGTGCGTTGATATGTAAGTCAATAAGTTTCTCATTTTATTTATATAGATAAGTCTTGATACTATTAAACGTATCGAACACAAGGCAGAGATCATTGCATGTTATGGTGATGTTTTTATTACTCCTCATACTTTGATTATAATTCTTTTTGTGATTGATTAGCAACATAATCTTACAATTTAGCTTGTGAGATACCAATGTCGAAAAGTAAACTACGATAGGCTGAATTTAATTGAGTACAGTGCCACTAATTTAAAGATTTAGAAAACTTTCCTAACATGTAACAAAGCTATGTAATATCGACGTTCACCTACATAAGTGTGTGTACAACGACCGATAACAAATGTTTTATTGCGTTTAAAAAAATCTACCTGCTTAGCGGTGATTATGATTACAATATCCTGTCATTTAGAAACGCTGTTGCCCATAAAGATGTGTATCGGGTAAACGGCCTTTATCGCTTCTCACGAGGTTTGAAGTAAGCTAAGAATGTACTTATTGTGTGTGGTAAACAATGCGGAATGCAGTACTTGCTTTACAGAACTTGGTTAGAGATAATATCGATAAGAATTCTTAACAAATTCTATGAAAAACTCATGTTCTCTACAAATTGATTCGTGGGCTTTTTGTTTTTCGCGACCTTTCAGACACTTACATACGGACGTACGGGTATCGGTAAGTGAAAGTCAGAGTAGTCATTCCATATAAAATTTTTATAATCAGCTGCGTCCGATTACACTTGAAGCTCCTTAACATCATTGAGATAAGGCTAGGCTGATGTTGAGCTCGCAACCAGCAGAGCTATATTATCTAAGAAAACAGCCTTGAGTGCAGCGCTAGCCGCAGCGACGAAATCAAATACGTACATAGGATTAACAATCCAATAGACCTATACATTGGATTGTTAATCCTATCTACGTATTTGGATTTAGTTACTCTAGCCAGCACTGCGCTCAAAGCTGTTTTCTTATAGAATAGGACGACAAAATACAGCCAACCGACAACATTTGTGGCATGGAGTCATAAGATTATAAAGATTCATTATGTATTTTGAAGCGAAGATCGACCTCGATCAAGCGCGGACTAGTTCAACATTTTACGCATGATTCCTTTGTTTACATTGGGAAAACAAAAACATGTCTCCTCCCGCTCTGGGTGGAGAGAGTCAAACTTTTACTGAAAAAACCTACCTGTGTTCCTTCAGTTGCCTCCGGGGCAGTAGTAACTCTGTCGAACAATACCACAGCCCTACGCATGATATCAGGGGCCTTACTATGACGCGAGAAAGAGGGATGGAGCCATACACCCTATACAACATTAGTTTTAGCACTTATACGCGAAAGCCGAAACCCGTGTCTAGTACTTTTATGTAAAGAATCTATATACAAAATTTCATAACAGTATCTTGAAAAATCACAAAGTTATAAGCTTGTTATGTACCTGGTTGTCCGCAAAAATACATGGACACCGGACCATCCGGACGACTGAGAGGTTGTTTTGCTCCCGCACCCAGCTTTACGCTGGCGCCTAATGCTCGCTATGATCTGCCGTAACCTGTGTTGTGCTTAGTGTCGGTGGTATGTGGTGTCCCGACTTGTGACCTTTTTTAAATATTTTTCGGAAAAAATATAACATGGTGTAAAAATTATTGGAATGGATTCGGTTACTGGTTCTGAACAAAGTATATTCAGGTTTCGCATATACTAAAAAAAATGTTGTATAGCTCCATCCCTTTAAGAGTTCAATTTAAGTAATTCTGGAAACACCTTTAACCCATAAAATGCTATACATACTTTGTTGCTGCGTCCAGCATCATCGACCATTTCTAGTGGCAAGTCGTCTTCCCCTTCAGATTCGTCTTCCTCCGCTGCCATCTCTTCATCTTCTTCTGTTCCCGACTCGGCGCCATTCGACGTTACACTTGGAACTCTAGAAAGATATACACGGCGTCTATAAATATGGGTTTTAATATTATTAGCTTTTATTTATTATTACTGGTTTTTATTGAACTAGCAATATGTATGTTTGTTTGTTTGAGTAAATCTTGCAAAATGGATTTTGAAACAGTTACCTTGGGGTAACTGTTCAAAACCGGAGTTGAAATTTGGTATATCTATGTAACTTTTATTAAAGAATATTTTTTTAAATTCCTAGGTGGATGGAAAAAATGGACCACTTCTTCCTAAGACACGCGTACCGCCCCAGCGATTGATCGTCGTGCGATCGCACTCCCACTCCTTCTCGTTCAATAAATAACTGATCTTAGTGACAGAAAAGGATAGAAGCTTAGGAAAGTACGACAAACCGGGACATCACGAGACAATAGGTCTCGTAATCAGTTCACCAGTGATCCAGGTTTCATACGTTTAGCTGTTAAAGTGTGAATTACTAACGAATAAAAAAAAATCACATTTATAATTTTATTAGTATGGATTTAAATACGTGCTTCCTTTATATTTGGTACGTGAGTATTACAAAAACAATCAATATGAATTAGCGATTATCTTGCAAAGCACGCAAGATGACTAAGCTCCGCATAATTTCAGCAAACAACGCGTTTTGACCTTGATTCTATCTTTTTCGTAGTAGACAAATTAAATTTCATATTAAAACAGTTTACTGTATAATATAAAGAAAGCCTAATATAATGGTTTTTTTTTTTAGTTTGAGTTAAGGCGATGTTAAATTGCGAATAAATTATTTGATTCATACGATCTTTTTTCTGACATCTCGCGCACTTAGGCGGTGCGAGAGGGTGTGTCAGTCTTCTACTGACTAAAAACCTACTCCAGGGTCCCTAGTTTGTTATTTTTTTAAATTCGTCATTCCTATTTCTTTCATAAGCAAACCCTTGGCCCCAGTAGGCTTCGACCCTGCTGGGCCCCTACAATTTACTGACATCTCCTTGAGGCACGCGTGGATCATTACGCGCCGTCGACGACTTGGGCTCGGTCCGGATGGTCGAACGGCAATCCCGCGCCTACGGCATCCGGAAATCGGGATCGGGATCCCGGCGGCTTTTTATCATCACAATCTTGCAGCCTTACATCATCATCAATTATCAAAAGTTGCGATACATTTTTGTCAACAACCTTAGATGTTTTTTGATTGCAATGACTATGCCCGGCTGATCTCTAATGGGCATACAATACGTACAAGCTTCAAGCGTCTTACTGAATGATATGTTAGCTTGTTTTGGGAATGCGTTTGCACTGATGTGGTCTTCTTGCAATGCTTCACCTCAAAATGATCGAAGTTACCGTGCACATTTTATGGTGCTTACTTCAAGCATTGCAAGAAGACCACATCAGCAACAGCCAACAGACCCATAGCAAGCCAAAAAATCACTCAGTAAGACGTTTATGCACAGATAAATGCAGCGATGAAAGAAACAGGAAATGATACGCTCTCGGTGTAGAAGTGTAGTCGATTAAAGTTGATATGAAAAACGGTGTTGATAATAGTAGTGCTGCATTTAGGTATTTGTCGACACTTGACTGAAGATCGTAGATTGTTGACATACTAATGTAAAGAGCCTGGCTTCCTTTCTAGACTTGGTTTTCGCTCTAAGAATAGACCGCAATCCGGCTCGAAGGACCCAAACGATGTAGGGTGGGGTAATGGTAAACCATTAAAAGGTTTAATGGTTTTGAGTGATATGCAAGATACGTAATAGTTATTGTTTTATGATAAAATTAATTGAATTATAATGAGTACAAGTGATTTAAACGATATTTAAGTGCTGACACAATTAGGTACCTATGTCAAATTTGTACGTGCTTACACTACTAGACGAACTCAATAGCCCGATAAAAGTACCTATAATTTTCTTTTATTTTTGATCATTTTTTACGTAATTATCGCTGAGATGAGTCTGAAACTACATTTGAAACGTTTCTGAAAACGGTATTTGGTCTTCTGAAGTAGAAAAGTAAATATATCCAAGAAGTAGTAAGTAGAATAACGGACAAAATTATATAGATAAATAAGTGTATGTAATGTACCATTATATGCCAGATAACTTATCTAAACCTAATCATTACACTTAATTATATATTTTGTACAAACCTCTGTTGCGGCGCGGGATGCACTGGAAGAGACAATGAATCCAAATCTGGTGGTTCTGGTACTCCATGTAACTTGCATAGTTCTCTCAACAGTATACCGACCTAGAAATAACAGACAGTAGTTTTGTTAAACCTATGTTTGCTAAGAATTTTTCTAAAGATAGATAAACTGTAAATCAAACGACGCAGTCGTATTTTGTAAGTACTTTATAATATCGAGACGCGGGCAGTGACTAAAGGAATTGAAAGAGAAAACAAGCACGAAAATTCTGTCTCAGTTTCTTTTCGTGTCTCTTTCACTCTTTGTCTCTTTTTCTGTCACTTTCTCTGTCTCTCTCACTCTCACTGTGTCTCTATTTCTCTCTCTATTAAAAGGTTTGCAAGTAGCGATAACTAAATGCGTGTAAGTCGGACGCAATACCGTCTTAATGACTAGCTTGTTGAGTTTGTGATCTTAGCAGAAGTTGTCCTCAAATAGGTAGAAACATAGTTTGTAGTGATCAAAGTGAGAGACAGGAGAGGGAGAGAGAAGTTATCGTATCATTGTAAGATATTCTATTTTGCCGGTGCAGAACGCAAAAACTAGGTCGACTCTCGTGTAGAAACAAAAATCGATAAATGTGCTGCTAACAATATTGATTTACACTTAGGCTAACTGTAATTCGTAAACTAAAAAATATTATCTTTTCGCCTAATTGTTATTTTAATGAATAAAAACAAACGTGGTTCTCAGAGAAAAATCAGAAAGGAACACTTCGTATATCGCCTTCTTGTAAACGACCTCGGCCTTGAAAAAAAAATCAAGATCATAGAGTAACACTTTTTCTATTTATCTTAAAATTGTGTTCTATAGGCACGTGCAACGCTATAAAAAAGGAAAGCACGTGTTCGAAAATTTTAAAATAGTGGCATATTCAATTTGCACATTGTGTAGGTAGGCACTTATTTTTGTACCGACAGAGTTCAATGAACTCAGGATCGTGCTCAAATATTCTTTACGTAGGTAGATTCATAGATACTGCGTTAAGTTTTTGGCATTTTTTTTTAATCGCTTTTTTTTAATTTATATGCACGTTTGCAATTAATTTATTGAAGCGTAAAATAATGCGAATAAACAGAGTAGATAGGTTCATATTCAAGGTACTAAAGATTTTCTCTTTATATGCATATTATCATTCACCTAGGTACTTAATTTAAAACACCTTAATTACATTTGTCTCAAGTAATTTTCCATTCAATTTTGGTTAAAATCCATTTCAAAACCATTTGTATGGTTAATTAAGTTAAATGACATTATATCTACCTATTATTGTATATCTCATTACAAAAAAAGAAATCTGTGTTTACATTTTACATTTATGTATGTTACCTAACGAAAACTTGGGATGGATGGGTAGTGTAACGAGAATGGATAGTGAGAAATGAGTATATTAGAGGAAGTTTTAAAGTGGCGCCAGTGACTGAAAAGTTGAAAAAGAATCGTTTGTCTTGGTATGGTCATGTGAAGAGGAGGGATGAAACTCATATTACTAAAAGAGTTATGAGTATACATATGGACGGATGGTGAGGGAGAGGGAGAACAAAAAAAAGATAGGTAGATGGATTGTGTTAGAAGTGATATGAAAAACAAGGGAGTTGTGATAGCAAGATAATGAAACGAAAACTTTCTTATAATAAAATTCGTTCAGAATATGGTCATTATCTAAAAGTAAATGGACAAATAGATTACTTTATATCTACATATTCTTATTTATTTATGTACACACAAACACTTAAAATCGAAAAGACCAAATAGGTACAGATAGAAGAGTACAAAGGTCTTGTATCCTGTACTCTTGTATGATAATAATGTGTGGTGCAACGAATCAAAAGGTCGAAGTTCAAACACAACCCCTAGATGTTGTATTGACCCACTTTGAGGGCTATTTTTAGCTTATTTTATTGATCAGTGATTGCCATGAATGTCCGCAACATAAGTGCAATAGAAATGTGAAATAACTTTTTTTTGAGCTGGGATTTCATCCAATGACTTCTCCTGCTCTAGGGTGGAGCGTGTGGGCGTGTCAGACTTTTACTGCCTAAAACCCACCTGTGACCTTCAATTGCACTTTGTGTTCTAGGACCACGGATTCTACACTTAGAGACTAGTAAAACTTTTTTTTTATTGTTTGATGCTATAACTATGACCGAAACCTGTATTATTTTAATAAATAACCCTTAATTTGTAGAAATTTTCGCTCTATATTTTGTGAACTTATCATTTTTATATTAGAAGGGGAGTTTTGGCAGGATTTCTACGAGTTAAAATGTAGTGGCTAATGTCATGTACAATAAAATTGGTGTAGTTTTTAACCGACTTCAAAAAGGAGGAGGTTCTATGTTCGGCTGAATGTATATTTATTGTTATATTTTTTATACGTATGTTCACCGATTTCTCGGTCATTTGTGGACCGATATTAAAAATATTTTTTTTGATTGAAAGGTTAAGCTTGCGAGTTGGTCCTATAGAATAGAATAGAATAGAATATTGATTTATTTGCTCAGAATGCAGGTATTTACAATAAGGTGATAAAATAATATTAAAGTATCCTTGTACATTCTACCATTTTTTTTTTTTATAGAAATATTGTTATGATCTGATCATGAACTTCGAAGATATGGAACAGAACTCCTTATAGAATCACAGCAGAACCGTCGTAACACGTAAAATTGTAGTGTAGTCGACGACGGACTGAAAGAAGAGGGGGAATTATATCGAACTGATCTGCCTGATAAAGCCTGAAGTTAGGCACCGGAACTCTGTAATAAATGAATGTAGTCTAACCGTGTTTGGGATTACATATTAGAATTGTCATGAGATGCAGTCGACTATAAGGTATTTAAATTTGGCTGAGGGGTACTTTTTCGTAGTTGTACCATAACAAAAAAGTGGAACAACATAAAACTTTTTACAAAGACAAAATACAACCGACTTTAAAGTAAAAAAAAAAAAAACTGAAAAATGCAAAATAACTTTAAATTTCAGAAGTCGGTGTTACCTAAATAACGAAAAGATAAAATTATTCTAAAAACACCGACTTCCGAAATTAAAGTTATTTTGCACTTTTCAGTGTTTTTATTCGGTTGTAGGTATTTTTTTTTTTGTAATAAGTTTTTTTATGTATCTCAAGTGTCAGCGCAACTGGACAATAGGTACTTATGTGGATTCATTGAAACAGGCGCGATCTCGGTAAAATGGAGCTGAGAAGTTTACTGTAGTTTTGGCTACCTCAACAGTTTGCCGAGAAGGTTGACTTGATACATTTGCTGCCAAATGCTACAAAAAAATTAGAATGTGTACAATGTACATCCATATTAGGAATGGTAAAACATGGCTTAAAGAACTTAGTATCCAAGCTAAAAAGATTAACAAAAATAAAAAATTAGACGGCGATGTGGCGATCTGATCACGTTTTGCTGATCAGACGTGATCTAGGATACGCACTGCGAATCCTAGATCAAGTTCCTAGTCTTAGTGTGATAGTAACTTTTAGTGTTTGAAGGGGTAAAAAAATATATTTCTTTTTCAACCACTAAAAATACAAGCTATTAGCTTGAATGTCTTCAATTCAATAAAAAAAAAACCTTCGTAAGTGCCGATAAAAACAAGTAATTGACCTCTTAATCTACCGCGACATAATCCTTTCTCTTACTGTTATTAAATCAGTGAAGTCACAATAAACAACTAAGTTTTTTTTTTCACAATATCATTTCCTTAGTGAACAGGGGAATGACCGTGTATCACATTATTACATGTGAGTTTTAATGTAAGTAACAGGAACTTCCAACTTCTGAAAAATGGTGACTAATGCCTGGCTTGATCAATTAATACAGGAAATTCCACGAAGCTAATAACCACTAATTTAGAAATAGAAATAACAACCAATCCCGATTATTTTTTTTACAATTCACTTACTCGAAAACCCGCTCTACTGGATTTAGGTTAGCAAATTACTGTTTTTCGCATTTGTGCTGAAAAGTGCACGAGCTCACCCCCGCCACAATTTATTACATTTATCGTATCAGGCTGGGCGTTAAGCGACCCCACAAGTCGCGCATCAACCCCAGTTTATTTATTTGTTCGTAAGTGTATTGAAAAACGCCGTTTGATACACGTGGAAATTTGTTAGTGCAGCACTCGGCACCATAACACCCTTGCGGTTCGAGCGAATTCAGCCTCGGTCGCAATGACAAACTTCCTAAACTTGTATCTTGTAAATGTAATATTTTATTAAAGTAGTAGTAATTGAAGAGATATGGCCAATTTGCTGTCCTATCCCTAAATAAAATGATATGATATCAGGGAGTATATTAATGAATTACCTTTGGTATTTCATTTTCATCTTCATCTTAGCTTTTCCTATCAATCCACATTTGTCACATTCAATCTAAAGATGGTCAAAGGATGGGCATCCGAATTTCTACAATGGCATAAAGTTTAAAAATATTACATCACAGTATTATTATGTTATTTTTCCATACTTACCTAATTTATTTCTACTGTATGTGTGAGGTACGAATAAACATTGTTTTCTTTCTTTTATTCTTAACGCACATTTATCATATCCTTACCTGGTGGGTTACCATGATGGTCAAAGTAAGATTGTTTCATTCTTATTTCATTGTGGGTAAGAGACAGAGCTATACAGGTTGTCTAGCGCTATCTTTTACCCACATTGGAATAAGAATAAAACAATCTTACTTTAAACGTCATGGTAACCTAGCTGGTCAACGCACAATGGTCCACCAAGGACTAAGTGTGGAAACCAGAGCACAAAAATAAGATAAGTTCCTTACCTGATTTATAACATGGTTATCTCTGCCTTGTGTATTGGTCAAGATCTGGACAGCATTTGTAACTATGGGATCTTCGCTGTCTGCAAACCATACAGGCGGTGTGTTGGGGTATGTTTCCTGTTAGACAAAAAAGATGATTCTTTTATAGAAACTATTGTGCTTTAATAATTAAATTCATGAAATAGTACTTTGATCTTTTGATTGGAACACTAAAATCTGCAGTGTGTTGTCAAACAAATATTGGTATGAAAAATGTCTAGCAAGGTATTTTGTTCAGATGACTGCACATGTTGGGTGTGACAACAGTTTAGACGTTATATAAGTGCCCATGTAGGCCTATGTGAAATAAAAAACTTTTGACTTTGAAATAGAGCACTATTCAAGTTTTATATGTAGGGTAGGCATATTATGCCGGTGAGTTGTGCTGGCCCAATAGCTACGGCCCCGACTTACGAGTTGTACGTCGCGGGTTCAAACCTAACCAGCCCTGCGTTCAAAAATTATCAGAGTAGCTACTCCAACCGTTCAAAAATGCTTCGTGTCGTAACTCAGCGTCGTTCTTTAATAACTCGAGTAGCTACCCTAGAATTAGCTACAACTCTAACACCGAGCACTCCGAGTGTGAGTGTGCTCCAAACACACTCCGAGGTTGGTGTAAACGGCCGTAACACTTGCTTGACATTGACAGTTGAACTCTACGTTCGCGTTCAAAAATGCGAGTGTAGAGATCTACTCTGGTGATGTCATTAGAGTTAACTCTAACTCCCAGTCTTTGTTGGGAATAAAAATATTAATTTTAATTATGTCAGCCACATCATTGCTTACCATCAGCTTAGTGGTCAAATGCAAGCATATCCATAATAATAAAAAATATTAGAAAGAATTACTCAACCAGCTTCTACAGTGCACTCATACATAATTCACTTGACCAAAGATCAATAACAATTTATTACCAACATACATATACAATATGTATATGCAATCAACAGAACACTCGATGTTCAGGGACGGCAAACTTCAAAATCAATAGTTGCTACTTGGTAGTAGTTCAAGTAGAACACACTATCTTGCATATTTTATTACTGAAATCTGCTTATGTGGAGACTTATAGCAGGATTGCACTATATTATATTATTTGTTTATAGATGCATTATTTTCAGGTGCTGGGTTGTATATTAATTTGTTATTTGAATTTGGCATCATTTTCTATCATTTTAGTTAGATATTATTAAATCCAAATATGCTATGTTTCTGATGATGATGATGCTATGTTTCTGATAGGATGGCACAACTCTATCTCATAATATGATTTAAAAGAGTGTCCATGGAATTTCTTGCATGTTCTTCTCCATAGAGATCTACTCTTTAAAAGAGTGCAATTTAGCTTCACTCTTTTTTTTTATTGATCAACATTTTGAGAATTCAAAAGTGCTTGTAAATGTTCTATTTGAAATAAACGTTTCTGATTTCTGACAACTTTTATTTGCTTTCAAAACTGTTTTAGAAATCACAACCCATACTAAGAATTTGTATTTTGGGCTAGTGTCTGTAACTCCACAACTAAAGGGCGTATTTTGCATATGTGAGGGACAGTTATACTAAGAATTACATTCAAAATAATTGTGAATGTCAATATTTTTTTTTTTATTATGTTTTATTCTTGCAATCTGCTGCTTCAGGGCATTTAGGCAGATGTCACGAATTTCCACTTTGTCTTGAATGAACTTAGACCAGTGGTTAAGTAATGTCACAGTGTAATGAATAGAAAAAAAATATTAAGGGATCCCCCCTTAATCCAACTCGACATAAATTTTCTCTGTTATTCTTACAACCGCTCTCATGTGACTATGATATTATTACACATATTTTATTAGATATTTTGGAAACCAGTATCTTGTGGATATTATTTATGCTTCTATTGAAAACAATTTATAAATTGGAGTAAAACTAATCTAGTAAAGACCTCTGGAAATCTGTTATTTTGCATGAATTTTGAAACTTCATAATTCACTCAAAAATTTAAAAAGTCAAAAAGTATAACAATAGAAGCCTTTAAATTTTAATCATGATTCATTTTTTTCAAAAACTTTTAAGGGTTTAAAAAAAAACATGTATTTCCCGGCACAAATTTGTAAAATATTTGAGTAAATCATTACCAAATGCTAACAGAGTTTTCAGGTGTTATAACTCTGTTTTTGTGTTGCGAAACATCGCATTGGATTGCGTTAGATGAAGTAACAAGCTTTTAAACCATGCTCGATGTTCATAATAGGCGAGTGAAAAAGGACTGTCTGTATTTTGCGGTCCTCCCACAGACAGAAATTGGTTGACGGACCTGGAGCAGGTGCGGCTCCACAGTTCAATTATTAATATTAATTGTTTGCTCAAAGGTTACCAGTTTTTTGCTTTTTGCAGGTCAGAGTCAAGTTTTATGTTGAATAAAATATGATTAATTTATAAATGTATTTATTTATGAAATTATTATCATTAAAATCATCAATACAACAATCTCAGTTTATCTTATCCTATTGAATGGCTTTTTTATAAAATATCAGTCTTTAGGATAAGTGCTATTCTATTGCTTTCACCTTAGGAATTTTATTTTTAGCTTTTAAGATTGGTTTTTGTTTCTGATCAATCAATCACACATTCACTGGACTGAGGGTTTCTTTTTTATTGGGTGGGAAAATCATCTTATGACAAGTCCCGCTCTAAAGTTTTCTAAAATTAAGGTGTAACAAAAATGAATGAATTTGTTTTTAATTCATTAAACCCCAAACGAATGCCGGCGTTCACTTTCTCATTGTTTTTCTATTATGTCTCAAATTACAGAATTCAAACATACTAATTACGGTAATAAAATTTGTATCACGGCAAACATATAAAAGTGCATTTTCAAAAGTTGATATGCACAGCAAAAAACTCAAGGATTAATAAATTCAATTGCATTAATCCTGAAGAAAATTCTTTCACACAAGTAATTATACATTACACATACAGTTATGGCAAGGCAATAATTTTGCAAAAGCAAATGGTCATAAAAGTATTGTTTTATGGACTGTGTGAAGTTTACAGTACATTATTCAGGTCAGTATTTCATAGCAACTGCTCCAAAAAATAAGCAATTTGAATACATGCTTGGTTGAGATTTTTATTGACAACTTCATTAGTGTAATCTTACTAGTTACTTCATTAGTACCAGATGGGCACAAAATAAATGTCTAGTGTAATTAGGTTATCAAATACCAAATATCGTATTGAAACAATGCATGACCACACAATAGGTTACTATGTACCAAATATTGATAACAGAATGTAATCATTGTTTGGTATTATATCATTAATAGTTGTATAGTACATATAAACAATACATGTTTACACTACACATGTGAATCCTAGTAAACAGTAATGTTTCAATAAATTCAATGCACACTAATAACCTGTTATCTATGAATGGCCCAACTAAGGCCAAAGCACATTCCAAGCCTGCATTGTAGCATCAGAAAAAAAAAACAGTAATGGGTCCAACAAAATGTCTACATGACAAAAAGCAGGTAGAGAGGATGACTAAGAGCCTTTGTCCCAAAAACGAGCCTGTATACCGTTATCCAAACAAAACAGACGTTACTCTCTCTCTATAAAATAGCTGTAATGATTCACGAACACTTTGATAATGACGTTCTGCGCCCGAAATGATCGATACAGCGATTCGACACGGCACCGTATGCTCAATAAACATATGATCCGCACTCGTTAAGGCGCGACTATTGATTATGTCTAAAACATCAATGTTTTGTAAATAACTTACACAAAACGTGACAAACATGTAGTTGCAACAGGGAAATGTAAATTCACTTCCGTAAGCCTTTTGTTGACAGCCCTGCCCTCATAAACAACGACCCTTTGTCCCAGCTAAAGATAATCAATAAGTGCACCCTACGGCCAACACATAATTTTTTAAGCTACATACAATATTAAGGTGCTAATGGTACTTACAGTAATATTGGCATGTATTTCATATTTCTTTCCATTTTTGCCAACGAATCTGCAGGTCAGTTCGTCGACACTCGCTGACATTATCTGAAACCGTTCATGGTTTTTTGGAAACACTTGTTCTAAAGTTTTGATTTCTAACTTAAGTGTATTTAAGCAAGCCATTAGTGTTTATTTAAACACTAACTCTAAACTAACTAATAGTTATCCACGATAAAATACATGAGAATTAAATTTTACGTTCACTCCGCAACCAAGCAAAATGGCGGAACGTAATGGCGGAAATTATTATAAAAAATGCAGCTTGCTGACGATAGAGGGCGACTAGACAGAGACAGATAGAGACTTTTCTATTTATAATCTACATTTTTCATATTTTGTTATTGCAACATTGAAAATTTAATTATTTATTTCATCATGATAATATCTTAATCATTATTATTATGATATAGGAAACTAGATAAAGGGCATGATTTAAACTACTGTTTCAATTTATCTATCCCCAATTGAATCATTTAATTCATTAACCCTCAAGCGAACGCCGGCGTTCGCTCTTTCATTATCTTTTTGTAGTGTTCTTAATTATGATATTCGAAAAGTGCTGCATTTTACACAATCGCGCGTGTGAAGAGGCGAATGGCGAGGTGAGTGACGAGAACGCTGGTGTAAACACGTAAACAGTACGCTCCCTACACTATACGCATCGTATACTTGGTATTATGCAAACGTTTCGTCAAACCACTAAGCTAATACCGAGGCGAACGTAGAGCACAATTTTATTTTTAAAAATGTAGCGCAATAACGCCAAGGCAGTTCCTACCAAGCTACCAAGCTTATATACCCTACGGATAAACTGGATTGATTACAAAGCAATATTACAAACTCGAAAGTGTACTTTATATTCATTGAGTTTAAGTTCATATTTTTTATTGACAAGCAAAAGAGGAAAAATGTATCGAGCAAGACAACGAGAAAGAGATAGTGTGTCCCTTTCTACTTCTATTTTGAACTAGGATAACCATATTAAGCAAATTTGCCTTATTGAAGAAAAGCGTCTTATGTATGGGCTCGACAAAATTTAATAAAATTCCCGATGAATTTAAAAATGAAACGTTTACCGTTTCGAAATAATAATTCTATACCACTGTTATTATTTTTGTAACTGCAGCATTTTAAACTAATTGATGCTACTTTCTATACATCAACGACAAAGTACTCGTAACTTCTAACTCTCTCTGAAGGGTTTCCTACTTGATTTTGATACTTAATGATTCAATTGTTATTAAATCGAACACAGTGTGTCGGTAATTCAGTTGTACGATATCTTATTCCATCAATGCTGTTGATGCTCGTTAGTCTCCCGCCAGCTGCGGCTGGAAGCTACAGGTCAGTGAGGGCAAACCCTGAGCAAAAAATGCCCATAATCCAAAAAGAAGGTCCTCATTAAATTCAGAAGCACCAGCAATTTCTCCCTCTCCCTCTCCACCCATCCACATGTATACTCATAACTCTTTTAGTAACATGTGTTTCATCTCTCCTCTTTACATAACCATACCAAGACAAACGATTCCCCTTCAACTTTTCAGTCACTGGCGCCACTTTCAAACTTCCTCTAATATATTCATTTCTCACTTTATCCATTCTCGTCATACCACACATCCATCTCAACATTCTCATCTCCGCTACATGCAATCTTTTTTCATCCGTCTTTTTCACAGCCCAACATTCTGATCCATACAGTATGACAGGTCTTATGACGGACTTGTAGATTTTTCTCTTCAACATGAGGGGCATCTCCAGAAAATGTAATAAGTAATAATTCCATACTCAAAGGATTCAAAGATACAATGTGTTCAAAGCCATAAAATAAAAAAACTGTACTAATGTCACGTCACTGACAGTATCTGTCACTTTTCAGTTGTTAATCTCATAAATCTGTCATTCTGTCATTGTCATAAACATAAAACTTGATGATTCTCGTGATTATTTTGTTTATGAAATTATTTAATAATTATGGGTCGAAGCCCTTCTCCCGGCAGAAGCACCAATTATTACAAACGAAGGCGTTCACGGTCTTGCGATAGAGATAGACAAAAAGTCCGTAAAACCAGCCCTGGTTCGTCGACGTCTACCAAAGTCGAAGAAGACTTTAGTTTTGTATACTACAAACGAGATTTAAATAAAATAATACTATCCAGTAACGAAAGTAATACTGTTGTAAATAATCTTGACGAATTTTGGGTTTTTCTGAAGAAATACGAAGCGACTTTAAAAAAAGCCGGCAAACCCATCGTTGACTATGGTCCCGAAGAAAACAGCAACGAATCTTCGCAAAACTTTTCTAAATTTCATTGCATTAACTTTACTAGTTGCATAAAGTATGTGGATATTGCATGCTATGACAGAGACAGAAAGAAATTGGATAAAAAATTGTTTCAAGCATTCATGAATATTGTTTCTATCTACATTGACTTTAAAAATAAAGAAAAGTTTGAAAAACTTAGAAAGTTGAGGCAAGCTCAGAAAGATTTGCCTGTCGCGAAGTATAGGTAAGGAGCAAATTTTTTTATTTTCAATTATGGCTTTGCAAAAGCATTTAGTCAAACAGCATCAAGATTTGAAAGCATTCAAAGGCCTATTACACTACGCGATATGTGTCTTATTTTTTGTTCCGAGTAAGACCGGTCTAACCCTTATTACACTACGCGACATCAACTAAGACTGTGAATATCGAGTAGTGTAATAAGCCCTTAAGTATTTGACAACAGTGGTAAAATTTGAAAGTATTTACTTTTTGATACAGAATACAATCCCTTTGTTTTTTATTTGAATGTGGGTGTAACACATTCTAATGCTAGTGCACTATTTGAATTGAAAACAATGTTAGAAACGCAACCATACAATTCTAATATACATATAACATATAGCATGTGTTGCCTTCCCCCTCACATCTATGGCTAATGTTGATTTGATGTACTCTGTAATATAAATAATAATAACACAATACACATAGTAAATATTTTAAATAGGTTTCCAATGCCTTGCTTTATTCCATCAATTTGGCAGCAAAGCCGCTGGCAGAAGCTAGTTCTATTATAAAATTGAGTGAATGAATGAAAGAATGATTCCCAAATTGCTGTAGTTTATACCAGTGCTCTATATTTGCACAGGTATAAAACTAAACCAATTTTACATCACCATGTCCATTAAGAATCAATTTGCAGATAATTTAAACTAGAGGTGAGATATACTAGGTAGAATGCATACTGAGTCTTAGCCGAAATACACATCTTATCTTGTTGTGGGGCTGGCCCTGGGCCAGAGCACTTTGACCCTTCTGGATCTTTTGTGCTATTCTCCTCCTGTCTACTCAACCCTGCTACTCAACACTAGCCCTCCGTGCACCTTCTTTATGAGACCCAGTATGGCCTTGATGGGGCTGAGCCTGTAGTCCTCTGGTCTTGGATATGGTTGGCCCAGATACTCTAGTCTTTTGGAGCCTAGTGCTGCACAGTTGCACAGCAAGTGTAGCATATTCTCCTCTGCATTTCCACAGATCCTACAAGTCGGGTTGCATGCTAGTTCCATGTTGTGGAGCTGTTTGTTGGTGGCATAGTGCCCCGTGAAGACTCCTGTAATTGTTCGGAGAGGTGATCTGCTGTAACTCCATAGTTTTTGGGTCCAGGCCTTATCTATATCTAAATACTTATTCTAATAACTAGGTCCATGAGTATTTAGGCATCTCAAGTTTTTTAACTTTCCTTTATACATATAGCTTCTGCATACATCGATGGCCCCACCGAATAAACGTGCAAGAGTTCTTACACGTTTTTTTTTTTTTTTCATTTTTCGTTTCTTTTGCATATCTTGCACCTACTCAATTTTTTTTATGAATTTTAGACCCAAAACACGCCTATTATATATACGTCATGCGAATTTCACAAGAGTAAAAATATTAAGTAGTTTTTCATGAATTTCTTAAAATTCGTTGATATTTTCAAAGAAGTAAATATACAAGTCTATAGATTATTTTTTTACCTTTAATTCGATTATACATTATTTATACCTATTTATAATGAAATAAGCGTTATAGAAGTTTAAACGTTTTTATTTTTTGCTGGAAAGTTGTCACTTTTCTCTTACACGTTTATTCGGTGGGGCCATCGACATGTAAGTAATATTGAGACGACCAAGTAATGGATTTTCAGTTTAACAGGTTTACGACTGATATCTTTTTTTATAATAAAATATAGAAACTTATATCAAAGAAAAGCTGGCGTATCTAGAAGGTTAAAATTCGTTTTATTTATATAATATCAATTGCTAATCATCTAGTTACATATTTACAGGATTAACATTTTTTGTTTATATAATTTTCTGCACATTTCTTACACCTAATCGCGTACTAGGTAGTCCATCAAGTATTTATGTGTCAGACACCATATGCCTAAATACTCAAGATGCATTTATGTGGTGCGTACGGAATAATCTTTGTGTGTCCGGCCACAGACCTATTCCAAAAACCTGTTTCAGTACCTATATATATTTCATCTCTAATTCAAACAATCATTGAACTTCATTCTGAAAAATCCTGCCAAAAACTTCTTTTGTTTTTATTCCAGTCAGGATGGACCCACAAATTATTTCTAACTTCCAATAAGTTCCACCATCTTTCAAACAAGGTGTTAAATAACTCTATGTCAGCACAAATGACTCCACACAGTATTTAAAATTTGTCAATTTTAAAGAAATAATCTTCAACACCTTAATCATCTTCTTTCACTTTGGGTGTAGTGGTTATGATCATGGTTGGTCTGATAGGTTGATGGGGGTTTTTCAAGATTTTTCCATCTCTCGCTTGCTTTATTCTTGCTTGTTCATTCAATAAGGAAACATTCATTGGCTGACCTGTTGGTGTAGTAGTTATAAGTGGCCCTGACTGCTATGCCAAAGTAGGGTTGATTTCCCCCAAGATAAATTTTTGTGTGATGAGCGTGGACATTTTTAACTATAATATGTATGTATTTTGAAATATATTTTAAATATGTTTATCAGTTGACTCGTACTTATAGTACAAGCTCTGCTTAGTTTGGGACTAAATTGACCTAGACCATTGTGTGAAAGTTGTGGAATATTATTATTTTTATTCTATGGGCAACACAAAGAGGTCTCTCTATCATGCAGGCACTAGAATGTAGACCTTCTATTCTATTTTGTACAATAATTAATTGTGCTTTTGTTGTTTATGATAATGTCCAAATACCTTGAGGTATAAAGTACCAAGATAATTTTTAATAATAGAATAACCTTTCTGATTTCAGGAATGAAATTGTGTCAGCTGTTCAAAATGAAAGAGTGGTGGTTGTGGCTGGAGACACAGGATGTGGCAAGTCCACACAGGTGCCACAATATTTACATGAAGCTGGCTTTCAAAGTATTGGTAAGTTCATGTTCTTGACCATCATATTACAGGATATAACTTTGTCCACTTTTTTTTTGAGTCTGGCCTCTTTCAGGTCAACCTAGGAGGTTGTCGGCTGCTTAACCGAACTTGCCTGTGGCGGCCTCGATTACAAAATCAAAGCCTCCAGCCAAGGCTTACTTAACGAACTTAAAACTAAGCGAGTCCCTGTGGGGTACAGACCTCGGCTTAGGGCATCGCTGAGGGAGGGCAACAAGGGACGAGCTGGATCGAACAAGGAACTTTGTCCATTTATTTGTAACTTTATTTATATAAAATTGCTGTGCCCAACAAGGGCCATGCGAACTTGTAAACATTTTGAAGACATTAAAAAAACGCATGTGATTTGCATTAAATTGAATTGAATTATAAATTAATAAGCTATTCTCAACAAAAACTCTTTTTGGATTATTTTTACATAATAATATTGTTGTTGTTTTATTTCAATGCATTCAATTAACCTATTGACTTTATATCACCAAAAGGATTTAGTTAAGAATAAGAATAATATTTATTGTTCATTGTTACAATAAATAACGAACACCTTTAAAAAATATTACATAATGATTAATATTGTCTGTAACTAATTAGTAATTATACATATATTTGGTGCTTCCCAAACTAGGTAGAACCTGTATCTTGGGGACCTGAGTTGAGATAATTTCCCTCTTTTTCTTTTTGTATTAACTCCAAACTTATTTCTGTTAAATTTCATATGATGCATAATGATATGTTATGCCATGCAAGCATGCAATTCATGACAGCAAAATGTTAATATATATTAACATTTTGCTGTCATGAATTTATTCATTCAATCATTTGTTTATACATTCATTTTTTCATGCATACATTGACTTATCCATCAATAACTTCATTCACTTGAAGTACACCAATGCGACATTCTTATGATGGTTACAAATTCAAGCATTTTTTATTATTTGATAGAATTATTGCAGAATAAGTTACACTTAAATAACCAAAAAAAGTAGATGTTGCAAATAGCTTTGCTAAATTATAAAAAAAAAATCTTTATATTAAGGGCAGTAATTCAAGTCAGTACACTGGCAATGGATTCTGGCAGCAGAGGCAGTAAAGGTGAACGCACACTTATCCGAGCCGAACGCGTCGAATGAATCGAAGAAAAGAATTTTAGAATTCCAGATTCGTACGATTCGACGCGGTTAGGTTTGCGGGGTTTCATAGGATTTCATATAAAATTATTTTCTTTCGTTTTGTTCGACGCGTTCGGCTCGGATAAGTGTGCGATCACTTTTAAACTGAAATATATGTATAACTAGCGGATACCCGGCATGTGGTACGCTAAAAAAAAGCACATTCTGTTTATTTAAAAATCGTTTTTCGAATTATTGCCTTTTTGCGCGGTTGAGGTCACATCGCTTGAATAGTTTCAAAGTCTATAATGGACATTGGTAGAAACATTTTTGAGTTTTATACATATAAATACAGATAGAGTTATATTTAAAATAAAATGTTCTTTTATTTTTGGTTGCAGCATGTACCCAGCCACGGAGAATAGCTTGTGTGTCTTTATCAAAGCGAGTGGCATATGAAATGCTCACACAATTTGAAAGCAAAGTCGGCTATCAGATCAGATTTGAGAAGAGCAAGACTGCAGATACTAAGATATGCTTTATAACTGAAGGATTACTGCTAAGACAGGTCAGGTACAGTACATTTTAATTAACTAACAAGTAATCATTCTAAAGTCTTAAGGCCCATTTAGACGGAGAGAGTTTCTCGTCTCGAATATCCAATAATCGAAATTCTTCGTCTAAACATTCACAATTGCTCCGCAATGAAGTATTGCTTGTGTAATCGATTTCAACGCAATGTTGCAATTGCTATCATGAGTGCACTGTGCTAGATTCTTTTAACTGTGTGTGCACTTCCAAGACAAGCATTAATTAATTGGACAAAAGATATTTAGTAAAAAAAAAATTGGGGATGGCAAGAAACAATGCATTATATTATTTATTTTTTTTGAGATGGAAAATCATCCAATGACTTCACCCGCTTACCCGAAACTAAACGAGTCTCGAACATACGATAATCCAAAGAATATAACAAGTTTCTTTGTCTAAACATCCACACCTCTCGCTCTTCCACTTTGGCGGCAATTGCCTCGCAATGGAATATTGCTTGTGTCCGTGTAAACAGACTTTCAAAGCAATAATCGTATTTCGAGGTTTTGCAGTTGCTACCATGAATCCATTGCGCGAGGGTGTTTTAAGGTGGACGCACTCTTATCCGAGGCGAACGCGTCGAACGAATTGAAAGATGATAATTTTTGAATTCTTCATATGAAATCCTATGAAACCCCGCACACCTAACCGCGTCGAATCGTCCGAATCTAGAAAGACTTTAGAAATCCTAGACTAATTCTGATGCACCAAAGCACTACCTTTTTAAGTTAATGTTATGAACCTACATTCTTGTTTCCCTAACATTTCATTTTCTTCATCTTCCAATAAAAAAAGCACTAACAATAAAAATCTCCTCAAGATACATCACACAATTGACATGCAATTTCAGTTCGACAGATGTAAAGGAAATAGAAACAATTCCTTCGGCGCACTCGTTACTTTTGGTGTGGATGTGTGCGAGGCCTTCTTGAGTTCGATTCGTTTGACGCGTTCGGCTCGGATAAGTGTGCGTTGACCTTTAAACAGCCAGAGAGATATTAAGTTAAAAAACGGGCAAGTGCGAGTCGGACTCACGCAGTTAGGGTTCCCTATAAACTTACTTAAAAATAGTTTAATTCCCAAATAGTCTCGACAATTTTTCTGAATCACAGTTTTTTTTTTGTGACGTAACAACAAATTTATTGTTTTCAGATTTGTTCCTATACCCGTGCTATAAGATCTTGCTTTATGCCAAATTTCAGTTTTATGGGTCAACGAGAAGTACCCTATGAATTTTGATTCCTTTGAGAGTGTCGAAATTTACGTTTTTTGCGACATAAACGGCTGTATCTTTTTTTTTCGTTAACTTAGATATATGATTTTTTCACAGCTTCAAGGGACCGCAGACCTGAATATATGGTTTTAATTTCAACTAGATACCTCCACGCGTTCCCACGATAAAGGTACTTGACAGACAGACAAACAACAAAGTGATCCTATAAGGATTCCGCTTTTTCCTTTAAAGTTACGGAACCCTAAAAATGAATAGCGGATACAAAGAAACAATTTTGAAATTTATTTTTATTTTGAGGTTGGAAAACCTCCGGCGTAAATAAATCAATATTTAGAAGCTACTGAAACCCCATCTGATTATGGTTAGATAATTTCAGATCATATAAAAGAAAAAAATTCTAAATAGAAAAAGAAATAATGAACAAAAATATCATTTAATCTTCTTTTATGCTTTAAAATTTGCAGATGTCTTCAGAAAATCTACCAAACTATGACGTCATAATCCTAGACGAAGTCCATGAAAGACATTTGATGGGAGATTTCTTACTGGGCATACTGAAGTGCCTTATACATACTCGTACTGATATCAAACTTGTGCTCATGTCTGCTACAATAAATATTAAGCTGTTTGAAGATTACTTTTCTGCAGAATCTGCTGTTGTTATACAGGTAAGATACAGTTTATTTTGGAGTTAAAAATATCATCATCATCTTCCTGCCCTTGTCCCATCTTATTTGGGGTCGGCGCAACACGTTTTTTTCTTCCATTCTATCCTGTCAAAAGTCATACTATCACTAACTTCCTTTTCTTTCATATCACTGTTCACACAATCCATCCATCTTTTCTTTGGCCTTCCTCTCCCTCTCCACCCATCCACATGTATACTCATAACTCTTTTAGTAACATGTGTTTGGAGTTAAAAATATAATCTATACATATAAAAGCGAAATAACACTCACTCATCAATCACGAAATCTCAGAAACTATAAACGACTACAAATTTAAAATTTGGCGGGTAGGTTCCTTATGGGGTGTAGACATCCGCTAAGAACGGATTTTACGAAACTGGGTGGAGTTTCGTAAAATCCGTTCTTAGCGTATGATGTGCTAAGGGGGTGAAACGGGGGTTGGAAGTTTGTATGAATAAACCTTTAGCGTGGGCGAAGCCGCTGGCAGAAGCTAGTGTTATATATTGTGAAAGTAACTCTGTCTATCTGTTACGCTTTCATGTTTAAACTACTGAACCGATTTAGATGAAATTTGGATAAATAAAAAATGAAATATCTTGAAGCCCAAGGAAGATCATAGGCTATATTTTATCTGGTTTTATTTCGTGTCTAAAATAAAACCTTTTTTAAAACGTTACTCTAGATTTTTTGGAAACACAGATACCTTGCGGTTGTTGTCCAGGTTTCTATTGAAATCAAATAATAGATTTGTGTAAAACTAATACAGTAAATACCTCTAAATCTGCTATTGTATGTGAAATTTGTACTTTGAACCCTTCATAATGTATTCATAAATTAAAAAAGGAAAGAAAATATAACTAAGAAACCTTGCACTGAGATGCTATGAGATTCCGAATGAAGTTTCTTTTTTCTAAAAACTTATTAGGTTTTAAAAAAAAAATACGTTTTTGCGGTACAAGTTTTGTGAAATATTGGAGTGAGTGACGCAATTACTGAATGCCAACAACGTTCAGGCGATATATTTATTTTTTCATGTTGCCTCTATCAAACACTAGCTTTCGCCCGTGGCTTCACCCGCGTATATTAAATATAGCTTATGTCACTCAGGAATAAACCAACTTTCTATCGGTGAAAAACTTTTTTGCAATCGGACCAGTACTTTCAGAGATTACCTCCTAGTCCTTCTACAAACTAAAGAACAAACTACCTTTTTACAATATTAGTGTAAATTGCGTTGGATGAAATACTAAGCATTTAAACCAAGCTCACGTAGAAGATAGACGGCCAGGGAAGGGATATGAAAAAACAATTTATTTTACAGGTCCCAGGTCGCCTGTTCCCGATTCAATTACATTACAAACCAATATTAATTGAAGATAAACCAACGAGGGATGATAGGCTTGATCCACAACCTTACGTGCAGGTCATGCAGCTTATTGACAACAAATATCCTCGTAAGTTTTCTTTCGATTTATTTTTTTATTAGCGGTTGCTTTACCCGGGTTGTTATGTGCCTGTAATTTCACCAGTGTATACTCACATCCTATATACTGGAAGACAGCAATGCTGTTTGGTATAAATATTTATTTGTTTATAACGACACCTATGGCACGACATGAGAACTAAAAAAAATACGAAATCCTGCATCGCACAATTGACAGTATAACGCGCGATTTGAACATATGTCTATTCGATGATTTCGGATTGTTGTATAACACCTGTCTGGACGGGGTATCCTCCATTTAACGTAACTCCACGTAACATGCAATGTAACAGAATTCCCATAGTGCGGACGCTTTACATGCGCGAACTGTGTACACTACACGCGCGAACAGAGCATTACAATGTACATGTTTGGTCGTGTGCGCGCTGCGTCCACACTAATGAAATGCTCCTTTCATGTTACCTTGCATGTTATGTTACACAGCAGTCTATACCCGGCTTTACACTCTGTTCCGCATACCTCTTAAAGTTTATCCTTACTGGAGTACATAAAAACAATTTCACCAAAGGAGCAAATCTTCTGTGGCTTTTGATCATGATAGAACTTTTCTAGACGAACTCCTAATATGAGATCCACGAGTAGTAGGTAATAGGAAAAAAGTAAGTTAGCATTAGTAAATATTAACCTAAAAGCAACATCAGTTATGAATCACATAAGAAACGAACATCTGAGATCTAAAACAAAAGTTATGGATATATTGAACAAAATTGACCAGCAAAAGTGGAGATGGGCAGGCCACATAATGGTACGTACCCCAGGGATGGGAAACGGAGTAGGGGAAAACAACAGCTGTGAGGATGGGTTTTTTTTTTTTTTTTTTTTATTGGGTGGGAAAATCATCCTAATGACATCCCCGCTCTTGGGCGGAGCGCGAGATAGTGTCAGACTCTTACTGACTAAAAACCCACTCCTGTTCCTTCGTTGCCTTCGTCCCAGGGCCCCGGGTTTCGCTTTCACACTACCCGTGGCCCCAGTAGGCTTCGACCCTGCTGGGCCCCTACGATTTGCTGACATCTCCCTGAGGCGCGCGTGGAACAATACGCGCCGTCGACGACTTGGGCTCGGTCCGGACGGTTACCGGACGGTCAGACGGCGAGCCGCCCATTGCTCGCCGTCTACAAGCCCGCGCCTACGGTGGCCGGAAATCGGGATCGGAATCCCGGCGGCGGTTGGAGCGTAAGGACCGTTGCCTCACGCGATCGGCCGCCTCCTTAGCTAGCATTACTGCTTCGCAGAAGGAGGCGACCGCCTGCCACTCCTCCTCGCTCCGGAGCATGGCCTGAACCAAGGCCCGGCGCGAGAGATCGCCGCCGCCGATTGCCCCCACGAGGACACGGCGTTGCTCTGCCCAAGCGGGGCACACCTCCACCGTGTGCTCTACCGTGTCCTCCGGGTGGGCCACACAGTGGCGACACCCGGGCGTCGTTTCCGCACGAATTCGGTGCAGGAACCTCCCGAACTTACCGTGTCCGGTGAGAACCTGCGTCATGCGGAATGTGAGGACGCCGTGAGGTCTTTCCAACCACGCCTCAAAGAGGGGACTTACCGCCATAATTGTGGCGTGCCCAGCACGGGGTCGCGACAGTCGCTGTCGCCATTTCTCCATGAGAACTCGCCGGAGCTCTGTCCGCCATGCTGCGACTTGTCGCGGCAGCGGAGTTTCGCCCCGGCGTTGCATCTCCATGCGCCGTTCGTGCATGAGTGCAAGGACTGTTGCCTCCAGATCCCATGGTCGCTGGCCAGCAAGGAGGCTCGCCGCTTCGCGGGAAATCGTCCGGTATCCTCGTACCATCCGTATGGCCATGACCCTTTGGCACGCGTTCAGCCGGGCCGCCGGCTGCTTCCGCAGCCCCGGCGCCCACACCGGCGCGCCATAAAGGGCCATGGACCGAACGATCCCCGCGTAGAGCCTCCGGCAGGAGGCGTCTGGACCCCCAAGGTTGGGCAGGAGCCGCGAGAGGGCAGCCCCAGTCCGATTTAGTTTGGGAGCCAGACGTCGGAAGTGCTCGTCGAAATCCCATCGGCTGTCGAGAACGAGTCCCAGGTACTTCATCGTTGACCCGACGCCGATGTGGACTCCTCCCACCGTTAGCTGGGAACCCGGTGGAGGCGCGTTCCGAGGGCCGTGAAAGCACATGGCCTCGGACTTGTGCAATGCCACCTCGAGTCCCAGCTCCTGGATCCTGCCAACGACTGTCGCGACCCCGCGTGTCGCTAGTTCGACCGCCGCCTGGTACGACTCTCCCTGCGCCAGGACCAGCGTATCGTCTGCGTAGCAGACCACGCTGACCCCGCCAGGGAGGTCGCCGCGCAGCACGTAGTCGTAGCCGATGTTCCACAAGGGCGGCCCTAGTACCGATCCCTGCGGAACACCGCACGACATCTCTCGACGTTCCCACTCCCCCTGGTGACCAGGGTAGGTGATGTACCTGTCTGACAGGTACGCCTCGACCACACGACAGAGGTAGTCGGGCATCCGGTGATACCGGAGTGCCCTCCCAATGCTACTCCAAGGCAGGGAGTTGAAGGCGTTGGCGATGTCCAAAGACACCGCCACGACACACCTGCCCTGGGCCACTGCATCCCTCGTCGTGAGAGCTCGCACGCACATGATGGCGTCCACCGTAGAGCGCCTCCTGCGAAAGCCGAACTGGCCGTCCGCCAGATCCGGCCCCACCCGTGTTAGGTGTGCGACGAGGCGGTCTGCAATTACTCTTTCAAAGAGCTTGCCCACCTCGTCGAGCAGCACAATGGGCCGGTACGCGGACGGAGAGTCCGCAGGGCGCCCCGGCTTCGCGATGAGGACCAGTTTCCCCGTCTTCCAGCGAAGTGGAAACTGGCCCCTCTCCAAGCATGCGCTGAAGAGCCCTCGTAGTCGAGGCCCGAGAGCCTCCATGGCCAGGACCCATGCCTTCCCAGGCAAGCCGTCGGGTCCTGGGGCGGTATTCTTGGCACTCAGCCTTCGTACCGCCACTCTCAGCTCTACCTCGGTCACCTCTGGAGCGTTGTCGTCGTCGTCGCCATCGTGGTCCGCGTCGGACACCGCTGGTGGCGGAGCCATGGGCGGGGGAGAGTGTTCCCCTCGCGTGGGGAACAGAGTGCTCACCACACCCTCCACGAGCTGGGGCCGGAGACTCTGCGTCAGCGGGGGAGCCCAGGGGCGGAGTTTGTCCCGTACCAATTTGTACGGGCGTCCCCATGGGTCCCCATTCAGAGTCCCTGTGAGGATGGGTTGAAACTGGCAGCGGGCCCCACTTCATCACTTACTCCCTTTTCTTTCGTATCGCTCGTTACACAATCCATCCATCATGTCAATAATTTTTTTTTTACTTCAACCGTACGGTCGTTGTAGTTTTTTTTACTTCAATCGTACCGTCGTCATAGTTTTTTAGAAGTATGTGTAAAGTCCCGCAAACCTCCGTTGAATAGGGAGGATCCTAGGACCAGACGGTTTATGTTTGGTCCGGGCCCAATAGTTGATTCTTATGTCAATTCAGGATGCCGATCGATTCTATTTTGTGAGTGATGAGTGAACGAGCACAAATTATTCAAGATCACGCAACTGATTTATTATGACGCAGGCTTTAGATGTTCAATTCACAACGAGCCGAGAGACAGTCGGTTAAAGGTTAAAGACTATGTCGAAGACACGCTTGTTTGGCAATGACTGCTTCTGCACATGTGGTCCCCTGGTAGCTCTTAATATTTTGTAAATGTATCTATTGACTGCTCCACATTTGTTGTAATATATGCATTGCTTTTGCAATATTTTTTTTTATTTATTTATTTATTATTATTTATATTGTTAACGTATTATTTATTAATGATTGTAATTATTTCTTTTACTTGCTTTTATTTATATAGCCTCTTTTTTATAATGTGAATGTGTACACTGTAGACTCCGCGAATTCTTAGGTTCCTTTTTATAATGATTATTTTTATTGTACTTTATTGACCAGTCTACACTGTCTTTACATAATAAATCCAATATATTGTAAACAGAAAATATTGTATCAACAAATTCTTTTTTAAAAGAGTAACCATGGAGTTTCTTGCCGGTTCTTCTCCATAGGAAACGACCAATTTGGAACCGTGCACTAGCTTCTGACGTTTTATAAGTGCCCATGTAGGCCTATGTGAAATAAAAATCTTTGACTTTGACTTTGACTTTGAGTCTCTAGACTAATGTTGTTCACATGGCTGCCGACTGAGAGCTCCGCGTCTCTGCAGTCGGAACTTTCATCTGTTCGGCTCATTCGATCGTGATAAAATGATGACGTGATGTATCTGCTGACGTCTCGTTGTCAAGCTGATTTCTGTACTATTGACTTCGCCGACAATTCCGTACTATTCACTTCACCGACATGTATAAATGTTCTCATCGCGCGGTGAAATCTAATTCCGCGATAAAGAATTTTGAGTTTTAGTTTCTATTTGATGTCATAGATGTCGATACAATTGTATTGCATTAACCTAATGTAGTTTCTTAATTGCAGGTGATGAAAGAGGCGACCTGCTTATTTTTATGTCGGGTGTCCAAGAAATCACTGCTATATCTGAAGCTGCTCAACAGTATGCAGAGAAGGACAAGAAATGGATTGTGTTACCACTTCACAGCGGCTTGTCGCTAGCTGAACAGGATAAGGTATAAACCCATCATATTTTTGCGGTCAATCATTCACCATTACATTCATTAACGAAAAAAAAGTTACGGCCGTTTATGTCGCAAAAAAGTATATTTCGACATTCTCACGGGAATCAAAATTCATTGGGTACTTCCTGTTGACCTAGAATCCTGAAATTTGGCAATAACCAAGTTCTCATAGCGCAAGTATAGGAAAAAATCTGAAAGTTGTAAATTTGTAGTTACGTCACAAAAAAAAATCTTTTTTTACAATTCGGAAAAATCTTCGTAACTCAATTCGGGAATTGAACTGTTTTCATAGGTAAGTTTGTACGGACCCCTCAGTGCGCGCACTACATGTTGGGTTGCTAAGCACGGTGACTTTTTGTCAAAAGTTACGGCCACAAAAGACACCAGTGCGCGATAGCTCTTAGTGATGTCTTTGACATTTTCAGGTTTTTGACTACCCACCAGAAGGAGTTAGAAAATGTATCGTATCAACAAACATAGCTGAGACTTCTGTAACCATTGACGGCATACGATTTGTGGTTGATTCCGGCAAGGTAAGCATATTTGAACCCTATATTCTCAATAAACTTTTTAACTTTCATTATTTTACTTTTACACATTTTAGAGACTTTCATTTAAGGAGCCCAATGGGCCCTAGCCCCTCCATATTCTCACTAGATGGTTTGGAAAAGGATAGGCAGGATTGTGTCTTATTTTTAACGGCGGTATAACTTTAGAATAGTGGGGCAGGAGGGGGCTTGGTCGTTGGGGGGTGGGGGGACCCCTCCCCCCTTGGACCGCCACCTCCTTCTAACCTAGACCTGTCCGAGTCAGGGTGCCCCCATATTTTGAGCTCGCTTCGGTCGCTCTTGCATCTTAAGTTATCACCAAGCGTATAATAACGAATATCGTCTATGAAGCTATGCGTCCAAGTCATTCACATTATTATTAAATTGTTCTAGGTCAAAGAAATGAGTTACGATTCGACCACTAAAATGCAAAGGTTAAAAGAGTTTTGGATATCCAAAGCAAGTGCAGATCAAAGAAAAGGGCGTGCTGGCCGAACAGGTAATTTTAAAAATATTTTTATGTAATGTTAACTCCTTGAAAAAAGAAGAAGGGGTCTACCTTCTTATACTTTATTTTCTTTCGATATTGGACGGCGAAATCTTTTTCCAAAAATTTATAAGGTTTTTAAAAAAACGCTTATTTTCTGGAACAAGTTTTTTCTTTTGTTCTTTTCTTTTGATTCTGAATGACGAAAATTTTTTCTAACAACTTTTTAATTTTCTACGCACATTGTATGTTTAACGGTTGTTAAATTACATTTTTCCCAGGCCCCGGCGTTTGCTATCGCATATACTCCGAGCAACAATACAACGACATGGAATCCTTCAGTACCCCTGAAGTATCGCGTGTGCCTCTGGCATCCCTACTGCTGTTGATGAGCTCTCTCGGCGTCAGTGATGTCAGACGGTTCCCATTCTTAGATGCGCCGCCCGAGGATGCCGTGGAGAATGCGTTGTTGGAGCTGAAACAGCATGTAAGTAATGAAAATAAATCACAAAATAAATGGTGACTTTGGAGTAGGCCAAGGATCACGTACGCGTAGCTTCATAGACGCATATGTGTCATTATACGCTTGGTGTACGCCTGCGTGAAGCCCACATACAAAACTATGAAACTGTCGATGAAGTGCTTACCATCAGGTCGGATCGCAGTCAAGCACGAGTTTATGTCAAATAAAAAAAAAGTGGCAGCGTCGTGCCGTCGTGTCGCGGCTATGAAGCTACGTATAATGACGATTACGCGTTAATTTAGCTACCCATCCATGGACCGTAGGGCGTAGTTTTGTATGTAAGCTTCACGCAGGCGTACACCAAGCGTATAATGACGATTACGCGTCTATGAAGCTACGCGGCCATGGACAGCAGGCCATAGTTTTGTATGTAAGCTTCACGCAGGCGTACACCAAGCGTATAATGACGATTACGCGTCTATGAAGCTACGCGTCAGTGGACAACAGGTCTTAGAGTCGCCTTTATTCCGCGTCATCAAAATCAATTGGTGTTCGTTAATCTCGTTGATTTCTTAATTTATTTTTTGTTTTATTCGCTTTAATACACTACCTACCTATGCGTACCTACCACGGAGTGGTTCAAAACGAACAAGAAATAGTTGAAAAATTCTGAATTTTTAATTTTGTATGGAATTGCCTCGTAAAGGTGCAACGTGCTATTTTTTCGGGGGCGCAGTCGCGGGGGCAGTTAGTGGAAGGTGTAGAAAAACACTACATTTTATCTCCGGTTTATTAAAGCCGGAGCCGGACACAGGACCTGTTAATATTTTGAGCATAAAAAATAGCCATGGCATTTTCGGGGTCATAAATAGTCTTTATGCAAAAAATCATGTCGATACGTTGGTTCCCTGCTGCTTGAAAGGCGAACAACAATGTGTTTTAAGCCGTACGAACACGAACACAGCAAACACAATCACCAAACTTGAACATTTGGTTTGTTCGTATGGACAGCATTTTCGAACACGAACGCGAACATAGTTCAAATCGAGTTCGCGCACAAAAGTCGTGAACTCTCTTAATAGCCATGGCGGCGTCGTTGGAAGTGGCCGATTGTGAATTAGCGAAAAGTTTTTCGGTGTTCGCATTGGTTTATGAAGAACGCTGTCTATACAGAACATACTAATAGGATCGCCGCGAACATGTTTGACGAACAGAGTGTTCGATGTTCGTTAGTGGTACACACGAGCGAACCAAGTTGTTGCGTATCATGCAATGCAACAAATTTGTTCGTACGTGCGTACACGGCTTTAGAGAGAGTGTCAGACTTTTACTGACTATTTACCCATCCCACGGTAACAATTTCGAACAATGCCACACACTTATTTTTGCTTACGTTTTTTTTTTTTCCAGGGTGCCTTAACCTCGAACGAGAAGTTAACAGCGCTAGGTCGCACTCTAGCCAACCTGCCCGTAGAGGTGTGCCTTGCTAAGACACTAGTGTTGGGCGCTGCGACTCTGCCTCCTCATAAGCTGGATTCGGCGCTTGCGCTGGCCGCCGCGTTGGGCATTCGCTCGATTTATACTACGAGAGCCCACCGGGATTTTGACTGTGAGGTACAAGAACTTATAATTTAAAACAAGTTTAATAACTTTTTTTTTTGTTACGTATTTATGTGTGACATTAAAAAAAAAATATTGTTACTTTAAACCTGATGAATTTTTTCCTATTTTTTCTTATTTCATTGGTTTTTGGAAGTAGTGATGGACATTGTGCGCATGACGTTTACGTGCATTTGTGTTGCCCTGTTGTAATTTCACGAAAATTGGCCTCAGAAGAAAGAATTAAGAAGTATTGTAGTAATAACAACGAGTATATTTGCGACCTCGAATATCTTTGTGACCATTAATACATACTCTTAGAGAGGAGGCCGTAGTCCCAGCAGTGGGAATATTACAAGGCTGATTATGCTATACTGTATAGCATAAAATGTATAAATAGCTTATATACATTTTTGACCTTGGATACATTTGTGACCACAAATACATTCATTCAAATTCATACATCATTTGCAGGCAAATCCCGGCCATCAAAAAGGCTTAGTATAATTTCATCTACGCTTCACTCAAGGTTTCTGCAGTACCACCAGATGTACCAGCTAACCAAAATAACTTCAATATTACAGAACGCTCGTAGACCAGACGAGTCCGACCACGGCGATCCTCTTACCCTACTTTCTTTATACTGCGCCTGGCTTAGAGAGAAACGGGACACCCGCGGCGGCCGAGCGTGGTGCAGGCGCCGAGGCATCGAAGAACAACGTCTTTATGAACTGACGAAATTGGCTGCACAACTTAGGAACTTATTGCAAGTAAGTTACGGTTTATTTTAGCTTATATTATCTCTGGAGAGAGATTTGAAGCTCCCGAGCGTGGGGCAGGCGATGAGTTAGGAGAAACAACGTCTTTATGAACTGACGAAATTGGCTGTACAACTTAGGAACTTCCGGACATGGCAAATTGGGGAGGGAGGTTCCTGCACCGGATTCGTGCGGAAGAAACGCTCGGGTGTCAACATTGTGTAGACCGCCCGGAGAACACGGTGGAGCATACGGTACAGGTGTGCCCCGCCTGGGGAGAGTACCGCCGTATCCTCGTAGGGGCGATCGGTGGCAACGATCTCTCGCGCTAGGCCTTGGTACAGGCCATGGTCCGGAGCGAGTAGGAGTTGCAGGCGGTCACCTCCTTCTGCGAAGCAGTAATGCTCTAGCAAAGGAGTCGGACGCACGCGCGAGGGAACGCACCTCACGCCCCAGCCGCCGGGATTCCGATCCCGGTTTCCAGCCACCATAGGCACGGGATTGCAGACGGTGAGCAATGGGTAGCTCACCGCCCGACCGTCCGGTAATTGTCCGGACCAAGCCGAAGTCGTTAATGGCGCGTAGTGTTCCACGCGCGCCCCAAGATGTCAGCAAATCGTAGGGGCCCAGCAGAATCGAAGCCTACTGTGGCCATGGGTTGTGCGAAGGTGAACCCCAGGGCCCTGGAACAAAGACAACGGAGGAAAAGGAGTGGGTTTTAGTTAGTAAAAGTCTGACACGCCCTCTCGCTCAGCCCTGGGGCGGCAGATGTCATTAGATGATTTCCCACCTAAAAAAAAAACTTAGGGACTTATTGCAAGTGATTTAATTAAGGTTTATTTAAGCTTGTATTAATCTAGTCAGAGATTTGAAATTTATGTGGCAACCGGACGTGGTGCATTATGGATGCGATACGCACAGGATCGGTAATTGTGATCGGTGACACTTGGCTGAGGTCTATGTCCAGTAGTAGACGTCTTTCAATTGAAATGATGATGATTTTCAATCAGAAACGTTTAGAATTTTCCCACAAGGTTCATTTGCTATATATTATTGTTTCTTGATTCCAGGATAACAATTTGATGGAAGCTCCTGAGCCTGAATCAATGTCATCATCTGAGAGAGCTCTGCGACACGGTCAGATGAAGCAGTTGAAAGATGCGAGGCGGTAAGACCACCATTTTATTTTCGGAAACGATAATAGCTAATTTAGAAGTGCGGTAGTTAAAAAATCATGTTTTGTTTCCACACCAAGAGTAACTAAGGAAACACAGGTTGGTTTTAGTCAAGAAGACTTTCCTGTGTATGTCGAAAAATATAGCCCATGTCATTCGATGATAAATTAGCATTCCCTGTGGATAGTTTTTTTTAAATCGGTCCAGTAGTTATTGAGGCTATTCATAACAAACAAAAATACAAATATTTCCTCTTTCCTCTATATAGTATACATAGATATGGATTATTTATATATATAAAAAGGAATCCTTATTTCCCTTAGTCACGCCATCACGCGTGAACAGCTGGACCGACTTCATATTTTTTTTTTTGTTGTGTTCGTTATTGTCAGAAGAAAGTTGGTTATGGAGGAAAAAAATTAAAAAAATGGTAGTAGGGTAGAGTAGGATAAAGTAGGGTAGAGTAGGGTAGAGTAGGGTAGAGTAGGGTAGAGTAGGGTGGAGTAGGGTAGAGCGGGCAAAAGCTAGTATATTATATTTTCTTCTAGGCAATTCAAACAAAAAGCAGCCAATGACCTAAAACGCAAGAAGCGACTCAAGGTAGACTCGTGGGAGATCGTGGACGAACATACGAATGAGGATGATGACGTCATCGATATAAGAGACGTCGAGTTTCGTATGACGAACGACGCGGGACGTATACAGGCGCTGATAGCGGGCTCCAGTGCATCTAGTGGCCGGGACCTTGTCATGTTGAAGGTAAGGAACTCGTGCTAGGGAAGTCTTTGGCAGGATTTCTTCATGTGAAGTTCAGTCGTCGTTTTAATTATTCGCAAATTGATTCCTAGTGGATCATCATCATTATCTCGGCCGAAAGACGTCGACTACTGGACATGGGCCTCCACCAAGTGACGCCACGACGAACGGTCCTGTGCGTCTCACATTCATTGCATTCCCGCAACTCTCACCATGTCATCGGCCCACCTTGACGGAGGCCTTCCAACGCTGCGTCTTCCAGTACGCAGTCGCCATTCCAGAACCTAGATGATATTGTGATGTAAACTTGGTGTGGTTTTGTATCTCCAGTGTCTTCGCAACTGGACAACATGGAATCGATAAAACAGGCGCGATCTCGGTTTGAATGGAGCTGAGAATTTTATTGTAGTGTTGACTAACCTCAGCGAAGATCGCCGAGAACATTGACTTGATACATTTTCTTCAAAATACTACCAAAAAATAGAATATGTACATCCATATTCTAATGGTAAACAAAGTAACTTATATGAAGAAATTCATAATATGAAGACAGGGCTTAAAGGACTTAGTATCCAAGCCAAAAAAAAATACAAAAAGAATCGTGCTAGATAGTTCTTCTAGTCAAGGAGCTCGTGGCTAAGTAAAAACAAACGCACGGGTCAATCCCCAAGGTTAAGCAACGCTTGCCGAGGTCGGTTAGTTGGTGGGTCTTCGTTTCAACATACTGAGATCTCACCGTACCTCAGAAAGTACGTTAAACCATTGGTCCCGGACGTCATTCGTAGACCATTGACAGTTGTTACGGAAAGTCAGAAGCCAGAAAATTTTGACACCAGTCTTGCCAAGGGGTATCGCGTTGCCCAGTTATTGGGTTGTGGAGGTCAGATCGGCAGTCGCTCCATGTAAAATTCTGGAAACCGACCCCAACGTAGTTGAGAAAAGGCGAGAAGAAAGAGGTTCTAGTTCTAGGCGTCCTATACTCCATGTGAAATAAGATTAAAAAGAAAAAAAGAAAAGTAAAAAAAAACATTTCATTTGGCACACGTAAACAGATACACGCAATGTAGAAACAACATATAAACACATTACACAGACTACACATTTAAACTTTCGTTGTGCGTGTGCGCGGGGCAGGGGAGCGCGGCGGGGCGATCGATCGAGTAGTGTGATCGATGCAATAAGTCCGTCAAATTTTTTGAAATTATCTTTGTTTTTAGTTTTTGGTTTCTTCATTTCCTCCCCTACAGCTCCTGTGGGTCGTAGCATGTAACACCATGTTACATAGCCTCGATAAATGGGCTATCTAACTCTTAATTTATTTTTTTAAATCGTATCTGGAATTCCTGAGATTAGCGTGTTCAAACAAACAAAGTCTTCACTTTTATAATATCATGGTATAAATTACTTTTTTATATATTTCCAGGTAGTTTTGTGCAGAGCCTTGTACCCGCAAGTAGCAGTAGCTGACAACTTTAATCATCATAAGGTAAGTGCTTTTTTGTACCACCTGCTCAATAATGTCCTTTTATATGTTATACCACTCCTACCTAAAGCAAGTCATTCTGTCCCTGGAGACGTATTGTAGTATGGGCTTTGGGTTCCCTAGGGAATAATGTGATTTGAATTTCGAACGCCAAAAAAGTTGAAATGTACGCGCATCAAACCAGTTATTCAAATATCAAAATGGTCACCAACTAAAAAAAAAGAATAAAATTTGATTACTGTTGTTGCTTAAAAAAAAAAAACAGGGAGCGTTGTAGAAATTCAAAGCCATAGCTCGATTTAAATGTGATTTTTTTAGTTTCAAAAATATTACTTTATTTTTCTGGAGCAATGTAACATATGTTTTTTTTTTTTTAATTTGGTCATTTGTTTTAGTATGTTGTCTGTTAATTATCACGCAAAGGGTGTAAAAAGTAGAGTATTTTAGCAGCGTAAGCATCAGCATATAGCATAGTATAATCAGCTTTTTAATGTTCCCACTGCTGGGACTCAGGCCTCCTCTCAGAGGGAAGGACCAGTGTAGTCACGAAATTTTCTTAAGTTTTTTTTGCATTTTGCAGCCAGTATCAGGTGTTTTTGACTTGTGTCTTGAATATTAACTCTCTATATCTTATTTCTTTGCAGTCAATATCAGAACAATTATACCACACATGGAGCAAACCCTTCGTGTACCTGCACCCCACATCGTACTTCGGTAAACAGTCCCGAATTCTACAACTTACGGAGGCCGATATACATTCAGACTTGCCTGTCAGTCTGGGCTTCGATTCAAAGCTGCCCGTCTCTTCTAAACATCAAATATTGTGTTATTTGTAAGTATACATCATCATAAATCCTCAGCCCTAAATTTACCTGAACAAAAGAGAGGGGTGGCCGCCCGCCATTAACCTGGTGGTCTAACATCGAGAGAGACCTCAAGAAAGCCCAATTGCTAAAATCGACAACCTGCGACAGACTGTCCTGACGTAGAATTTTGAGGAGACTCGACCCCAGATAATGGGAGCAGGTACGGACGAAGTAGAAGAGGAGAAGTGTTTAACATGTTTACAAAGGGCAGCTGAAGGACACAGGTGGTTTTCAGTCAGTAAAAGTCGGACACGCTCCCTGGTTCCACCTTAGAGCGAAACGATAAATTATTTGGAAACTATCTACCAAAAAAAGTCAGATACGCCTCCTGGTTCCACCTTAGAGCGAGAGGAGAAGTTATTTGAAAACTATCCACCTAAAAAAGTCAGATATGTCTCCTGGTTCCACCTTAGAGTGAGAAGAGAAGTTATAAGAAAACAATCCACCTAAAAAAATTCTGTAATGTTACTCATCTTTCAGATCACTTCTGGAGACTACGAAGCCCTACATAGTGAATTCGATGCGCATGCCCGCTGCGCAAACTCTGTTACTGTTAGCGCATTCTATCGAAACTAATATTGGCTTTACAAGGTAAATACATTTTAATAAATATTTATAGCTTGTTAGGAGAAACCAACTCGACATACATTTTCACTGTTTTTCATACAACTGCTCTTACGCGATTATGACGTTATTACAAATTTTTCATTAGATATTTTGGAAATACACATATCTTGTGCATATTATCTAGGCTTCTATTGAAATTAATTTATAAATTTGTGTAAAACTCATTCAGTAAAGACCTCTGAAAATCTCTTATATGGCATGAACTTTGATCCTTCATAATGTACTCAAATTGAATTGAAAAAGACAAAAAATATAACAATAGAATCCTTGCAAATTTAAACAAGATTCTGAATCAGGATTTTTTTTTTCAAAAAACTTATACAATTAAAAAATAAACACGTATTTCCTGAAACAAGTTTCGTGAAATATTCGAGTGAATTACGGTTCTACCGAGTGCCAGCACAGCTTTCTGGTATTATCTCTCTGTTTTCGCATTGCCTTTTTATTAAACATTTCGTTGGATGAACCGGCAAGCTTTTAAACATAGACGAGTGGACAAGGGCCCTCTTAATACTTCTTCATCAAAATCCAATCATGGTCACGGTGATTAGCCAGGTTCGAAAGAGTAACCGTGGCTCTAGAAAACCAAATTCAACTGAGTAATCAGGCAGGTCTTGGCAGTAAAAGTCTGACACGCCCTTTCGTTCCACCTTAGGGCGGGCGGAGACATATATTATTATGATTTCTCACCTCAAAAAAATACCATCTTCTTTAATACTAATAATAATTTATTAGTCCAGTGTTACAGAATGTATCTTAATCTACTAAAATTATGTTGTCTATGGGTATTCACAGTAACTGGTAAAATTAACAATAAATGGAACTGTGGTCTCCAAACTAGGCAGTGCCTGTATCTTGAGGGCCGGAGTTATGTTTAGTTACATTTAGTCCAAGATATGCTAATTTTCCTACGAATAATATATTATGATTGACATTTTGCAGAATCGTCTGTGATTCCTGGTTGCTGCTAGAATTTCCGTATCCTGAGTCGGGACTAAATTTGCTCTTAAAAGCCGTAAAACTACGTCGAAGATGGGATGCTCTTATAGACCGACGAATTGCTGGTAAGTCAGTAATAACATAAGCATACAACCTTATAATGTCCACACTGCTGGGAATCTGGTCTCGTCTGTAGGAGAGGGAACTTGCCACCACGCGGCCCAGTATGGTTTGAGTGCGGGGTGGGTGAGAAATATAAAGAATGGTAGCCCACCGGCATTGGGAATAGAGTCACAGACTTTTGAGACACTAACTACTAAAACATTTAAAACAATATAAATCAGGATATCTAATGTACACAGGCGAGTTTAACCCACGTGTTTCACCAATCACCAGCAACCGTCGCAACTAATTACATAATTTATAGCTATTTTTGTAAACGTTACTCCACACCAAGAATTACTCACACATGACAGCCACTGTGTCAACTGTGTCATCAAAATATTGTATCGCTAGCTGCTGCCAGTGGCTTCACCCGCGTGCAACGACCTTACAACCACTAGACGCCTCATGCTTGAACTAACGCACTAAAACAATTCTGTCAACTACACGAGGTACGGGGGAGCGGGTTACTGGGTTCTGATTGGTCGAGATATCAGATCTATAATCATATGTGTTGACAGACATGCGTCGCCTGTTATTAGAAGTTTCCCGCGTGTTAGTAGAAAACTATCCCAAGGGAAGATACTCCCGGGATAAAAAGTACCCTATGTGCTATTCCAGGACATGGTCTACACTTGTACCAAGTTTCATAGAAATACATTCAGTAGTTTTTGCGTGAAAGAGTAACGCATCCATACTATGCGTTTCAAAATAAGAATAGGAAAGTCAATAACCTCGATCTGTCAAAAGTTGATTGAAAAGTACGGTTTGCAAAGTAAACTTATTTGCGTATTAATAATGGTCTTTTTTGCTTTGTATTACTGAGTCTTAGTTAAATCTAGGTGAAGTAAAAACGTTATTGTTTAATCTAAATTAGCTAAATATATTATTTAAGTCATAATTAGTTTAATAAAAAAAAAACTATTTTCTTTCGTATTTTCATTGTTAGGAACAATTCACTTTCTTCCATTTGCCACTACTCAGCCACTTCACACAGTGATGAATAGATTAGCAAAATTGAAGAACTGGATTCTGATTAAACATTTTTTCGTTCATGATTCGTAAATAAATTAAAAAAAAAAAACTTATTTGCTCACCCTACCCAATTTTTGATTTGACGATTTGGCAGAAATGACGTCACAACATGGCGTAAAAATCGATCCTATTCGTATTTGGAACGCATTGTACATACAAACTTTCGCGTTTAAAATATTATTCTAATTACAGATGCAACGCCAACAAAATCAGTGGAAAGCGAACTTGAAAAAGAAAAATTACCCAAAATATCTTACGACGCGATTCAACACGAGTTGTCCTGTGACATGAGTACCTATATGAACTCCGAAGTGTACTATACTATAAAAAGACTGTTGCCTGGTGACCTCAAAGTGATCTACGCTGGGAATGATGAGCCGCATCCGAGTGTCGAACCCAATCCTTTCGATGAGACATTCGTTTGTAGACCTCATGAGAAGAAGGGGGGAGTTTATGTTACTGATAATGTCGTTTTTAATTGGTAAGTTTAATGTTATACTGAAATTAAAAACATTGAATTATAAATGAATAGGCTCTTAATAAACTAGTGCGCTACACCATCGAAGATTGCGTCACTATTTACCACCAAGTGGTATTGCAGTCAAACACTAGTTTATATAAATTTAAGGGGTGACCAGACCGTTGCAAACTAATGGCGGTAAGTCCCCTCTTTGAGGCGTGGTTGGAAAGACCTCACGGCGTCCTCACATTCCGCATGACGCAGGTCCTCACCGGACACGGTAAGTTCGGGAGGTTCCTGCATCGGATTCGTGCGGAAACGACGCCCGGGTGTCGCCACTGTGTGGCCCACCCGGAGGACACGGTGGAGCACACGGTGGAGGTGTGCCCCGCTTGGGCAGAGCAACGACGTGACCTCGTGAGGGCAATCGGCGGCGGTGATCTCTCGCGCCGGGCCTTGGTTCAGGCCATGCTCCGGAGCGAGGAGGAGTGGCAGGCGGTCGCCTCTTTCTGCGAAGCAGTAATGCTAGCTAAGGAGGCGGCCGATCGCGTGAGGCAACGGTCCTTACGCTCCAACCGCCGCCGGGATTCCGATCCCGATTTCCGGCCACCGTAGGCGCGGGCTTGCAGACGGCGAGCAATGGGTGGTTCGCCGTCCGACCGTCCGGTAACCGTCCGGACCAAGCCCAAGCCGTCGACGGCGCGTTTTGTTCCACGCGCGCCTCAAGGAGATGTCAGCAAATCGTAGGGGCCCAGCAGGGTCGAAGCCTACTGGGGCCACGTGTAGTGTGAAAGCGGAACCCGGGGCCCTGGGACGAAGGCAACGAAGGAACAGGAGTGGGTTTTTAGTCAGTAAGAGTCTGACACTATCTCCCGCTCCGCCCAAGCGCGGGGATGTCATTAGGATGATTTTCCCACCCAATAAAAAAAAAAAAAAAAACCGTTGCAAACTAGCGTTTCAACCAAGGTGACCTTGGTTTATGTGTTTGGTTTGTGTTGCAGCTACATGGATGTAAACCACGCGCCAACACGTTCGGTGGTTGGGAAAACGCGCTTCTCAACCAAGGGCGTTGAAGGTCATAAACTATAACTGCTGTCTACCCGAATTGAAACTAGCAAGGTTACCTTGGTTGGGACGTTGGTTTGCAACCAAGGTACCAAAAAACTGGGCAAGTGCGAGTCGGATTCGCGCATTCAGGGTTCCGTGCAAACTTACCTACGAGTATGTAAACAGCTCAACTCCAGAATGAATTATCGTAGATTTTTCCGAGTCGCAAATCTTTTTTTTGCTACGTAACAACAAATTTACTGTTTTTAGATTGATTCCTATACCTGTGCATACCAGTTTAAAGTAATAAGCTTAATGCCAAATTTAAAATTTCTGGGTCAACGGGAAGTACCCTATGAATTTTGATTTTTTTGGGAGTGTCGAAATACACGTTTTATGCGACATAAACGGTCGTAACTTTTGTTTTCGGTAACTCAGAAGTTTGATTTTTTCACAGTTTCTAGGGTCCGCAGACCTGAGAATATGGTTTTAATTTCATCTCGATACCTCCACGCGTTCCCGAGATAAAGTGTCTTGACAGACAGACGGACAACAAAGTGATCCTATAAGGGTTCCGATTTTTCCTTTTGAGGTACGAAACCCTAAAAAGCGATAAATGAGCGGGGCGGGTCATTAAGATTTAATTAATTATAAAATTTCATAACATCACCTATTGTGCGCCTAGTGCACGCGGACAATTCGCAATTTATCTTAACATTATATACGTACTAGCTGTCCCTCGCAGTTTTACTTGCGTCTTTCATAACTTATTATACTTTGATATTTTTTTCTATTACTCGTAGAGTAATGTTATAGAACCTATTGCTTTTCTCGATAAATGCGCTAATAAAACACCAAATACTTTTTTCAATGCAAACTATTAGTTCCTGAAATTAGCGCGTTCAACCAACAAACTCTTCAGCTTTATAATATTATATTTCTAGCTTATGCCAGCGGCTTTGCCGCGATGTAGTAAATCCCAAAAAACCATTCTCCTGGCAGTATGTTGACACGTACGTGATATGGTCTACCCGAGTGCCAAAATTCATCCAAATTCCTTCAGCAGTTTCAGCGTGACGGAGTAACAAACATACATACTCACAAACTTTATAATATTAGTGTGAAAGTATAGACTTCACTAATCATCTTCAACCTTCCAGTGTCGTCGACACAATATGGAGCGCCAAGAACTACGAGGAAACCTACAGTGAACCCTGGAAATGCACCAACTGTGAGCTAACAGTCTGCCTGTCCCCCGTAGAAAGACTCCAGCACACCCAGTTCACATGCTCAGCTAAAGAAGAGAAGAAAGACGTAGAAGCACCCAGAAGTTCAAAGGAAATTAAACCTAATGCGAAGGAGTATACGTGCGATGTTTGTAAGCTAACGTTGTATTTGACTCCTGTTGAGATTTTAAAGCATAAAAAAGGTTGTAAGATGAAATAAAATGTTTTTTTGATGTTGTTTTGTATTTTTTTTTTAACCAGTCTATCCCACCCATATGCCCAAAACATCTTGGGTACTCATTCATTGTGCATAAGGCTAAAGAGTGGAATTCCCTGCCGGAGTCTGTGTTCCCTGATAGCTACGACTTCAAGAGTGAATAGGTTACTTCCAGGCAAGCGTGAAGAAAGCAGAAATTAGCAAAATTGAAGAACTGGATGCTGATTAAACTTTTTAATTTATGTTTCGTAAATAAATATTATTTAAAACATTTATTGTTTTGCTCACCCTACCCAATTTTTCGATTTGACAGCTATGACGTCACAATATGGCGTAAAATCGATCCTATTCTTATTTGGAACGTATTGTACATACCATCGTCACATTTCATCAGGTAATTCCGGTTCTTCCGGCCGGTTCTTCTCCATAGGAAACGACCAATTTGGAACCGTGCACTAGCTTCTGACGTTTTATAAGTGCCCATGTAGGCCTATGTGAAATAAAAATCTTTGACTTTGACTTTGACTTTGACTTTGACTTTGACTTTTGACTTTGTGAGATAGTAGTTAAGCGTGGCTTATCAATAAGTTAAAAAAAACTTGACTTAGCCAAAAGATTGGCACGAGAGTAATAAAGAGCAAGTCGATTACCTTGTTTCTAAATGAATGCACTAGTTAATTATTTATTTATTGTAAACTTTATGTACACCTCATAATGTGTACAGGATAAACATTCAACAACACATTCAAAATTCATTCATTCATTTAATTTCATTTAACATTGTAATTAATAGGATTTTTCATTACGTACGCTCGAACTTTGGCTATAGGTCGACCTAACTCGCGTTCGTCCATAAATTGAGGCTACACACGAAGATATATACAAAACGTTCCCGATTTTTATGATAAAGTCAGGCACGCACTCATATATTGAGTGGTCTATTGTCCTAATCCCGACTGGGGAATATCAAATTAATTATTTTAACAGTATTCCAAACATACATAAAGAAATAATGTTTATTGCGCACCTGGCACCGGTAAATTGGCCATCAGACTAAACTAGCAAGTATGCGTACATGTCTATATAATATAAATACATTCAATAACTACATACCAATAGTGCATAGTGCTCTGAGACAGTGAGACAGGATCGCGGCAGACCACGAAAGAGATTACGAAATGAACTGGATGGATTTCGTTAGAACTGCAAGGAGGAAGCGCGGCCTCGCGGAGCCTTGGAAGGAGGAGGCTCGGGAGCGGGACATAGCATAGCATCACTACTCATTCCCATATTTTTTGTTAATAAAAAAATATTCTAGTAATGTCTGGGCGTACGTTACTCCAGCAGGAATGCAATATCTCGAAAACTTAAAGACACAAATATATTTTCGGGGCCAAATATTGCACAAACATAAGCTCTCTGCCCATATATTTCTCTCTCCGACCATTTGATTAGAATTTTCCTGCAGGAACAAAGTTACTTCATCTGGAATCGTTTTTTCCGTTATCTTCCAAAACGATAACACGCACATATTAATGCGGCGCACATTTACAGTAGATTAGTTACAGAAAGTACGGTCAAAATACGTTGATCGCTCTGAAGTTGGCGTTCCGAACTATACATACTCGAAAAAATAGGCAATACGCATTCACCATATTATTATTCTTAAAAAGAACTACTGCGCAAGCAATTGTTCGAAGTTTAGAGCGGTCAAGATAAGTATTTCGGCCGTATTGTACTCACTAATTACGTACATACGTTAAATATACCGTACATACGTTCCATTTAAGATATAAGTGGAACGTATAATTAGTGTGTACAGTACGACCTAGAGTGATCTCTAGGTGTCACTTTTTCTGCAGGAATAACGTTTACAATGACCAGGGGCTCATAGACTTTTTGTCTATGTCACACACTATGAAGATCCCACCATTACTTTAAAAAATCGGCCAAGTACAAGTCGTACTCGCGCACGAACTGTTCCTTATCGTCCCTTGAAAAAAAAACGGTTTGTTGTATGAGAGCCCCACTTATTCTGTTTTTAATATTTATTGTTATAGCGGCGACAAAAACACATCATCTAAACTTGCGGACTGCGAGCAAAGGGTAGCTCGCCGTCCGTACGGTAATCGTTCGAACCGAGCCCAAGTCGTCGACGGCGCGTACTGTTTCACGCGCGCCTCAAGTAGATGTCAGCAAACCGCCTGACATTGAATAAGCTTCTGAAAGGAAGACTCGGCCCTGGTACGAAAGGCAACGAAGGAATAGGAGTGGCTTTTTAGTCAGTAAAAGTCTGACACTATATCCTGTCATTGGATGATTTTACCATAGAAAAAAATAAATTATCTGTAAACATTTCAAATGTCTTGCTATCACGGTTCATGATATACAGCCTTGTGAAAGATAGACGGACAGTGGCGTCTTCTAAATAGGGTCTCATTTTTACCCTTTGCGTGCGTAGCCCTAAAAACATGGTTCAGTATTTAACCCACCTTGCTCGGTCGCGGGTGCACGATTAACGCACACAGGCACGACTCGTGACCCGCCCGCTGGCGATCGCGATGCCTGTTTTAATTCGCACAATAACGCATCGTGCGTTGTGCGCAATGACGCGGTAAGTACGGGGTGATTTTTGTTAGTTTACCTGTATGAAACTACTAGCTTTTGACTGCGACTTTGCCTGCATGAAAATGATGATTTAATCTTATGTGCTATTCCAGGACGTGATCTACCTGCATGCCAAATGTCATCCAAATCCATTCATCCATTGCCTGGCCTGTTGGTCTAGTTGACAGTGGCCCTGACTGATATGCCGGAGGTCGTGGGTTCGATTCCCATCCAGGACAAATGTATGTGTGATGAGCACGATCTTTTGTTCTATGTCTGGGTGTAAATTATATATAATATGTATGTATTTAGAAATATATAACTATGTTTATCAGCTCTGCTTAGTTTGGAACTAGATGGCGTTGTGTGAAAGTTGTGGAATATTATTATTATTCAGCCGTTTGAGCGTGACCGAGTAGGTAATAAACCAACATAGATACAAACTTTCGGCTTTATATATAGCTGCTGCCTGTGGCATCGGCCGGGTGGTTGTAGTAAATTATCCCAAGAAAACATACTCCAGGATAAAGAGTATCCTTGTACTATTTTAGGACCTAGTCTACTCGTGTGCTAAAGTTTCATCAAAATCTGGCGAGTCCACCCTTACGTTGTTGAAACCAATACGGTCCGGACTTAGCGTTTCGCCTGGTCGTTTATACCGCATACATCGAAGGACTAGAACAATTTGCTTGCTTCAGTCTTCCCGTCCGATTATAATTTTAATTTAGGTGTATTCAAGGCTAGAGTGAATAGGCTCCTAATAAACCAGTGCGCCTCACCATCAACGATTGCATCACTGCTTACCATCAGGTGGGGTCGCAATCGAGCACTGGTTTATATCATTTAAAAAAATCGTTAAGCCGTTCGAGCGTGGAGAAATATCAAACATACACTCTCGTAAATATTTGCCTTTTTGTGTTATTAATGTGATGTGATATCAATATCGCTCAGCAACGTTTTGTCTACTGATGTTTTAACAGGCGTCTTTATTCACGTAAACAGATTAAAATCAATGGGTAGGTTTAGTTAATTAAAATCGCTATTTATTCTAATAATTCCATTTAAAAAGCGCTCTTGTACGAGCGCTTTCAATAATTTCTTAATATTATCTACGAGAATGACTCCCTGTGGTCCACGCAAATAGCCGTCAGTCGTGCTCTCCGGACCTCGGCGCATATTGCTGCGAATTCTTTAACCGAAGCTGACAATAGGTTCTCAATTATTATGCAACATAAACAAAGTATGATTATCACCAAAAGACAGCAGGACTGCTTTCAGTTTTATTTTATTTTACTTTTTAAATCATCTAATGATTTCTCCCGCCTCCTCTGATTTCTCCGGCCTCCCGCCCGGCGGAATGGCGAGTCAGAATTTTACTGACTAAAACCCACTCCTATGTTCCTTCTTTGCCTTGCTCCTCCTTGCACTCCTTAAAGAGGGGACTTACCGAGTTTCAGGGTTGGTACTTAATTTACATATGGTACTAAAAGAGTTATGAGTAGATAATATATAGGTACATGTGGACGGATGGAGAGGAAGGGGAGGCCAAAGAAAAGATGGATGGATTGTGTGAGGAGTGATTGGTACCTATGAAAGAAAAGGGAGTGAATGATGAGTCCATGACGGACGACAGGATAGAATGGATGAAAAAAGAAACTTATTACGCCGACCCCAAATAACACGGGACATGGGCAGGAAGACGATTATTTACGTAATCAGATTAAAGTCAGGTTTAGTTAGTTGTAAACACTCCATAATCATCTTTACTCATAATTTCATTTAAAAACCGGCTAAGTGCAAGTCGGACTTACGCACGAAGGGTTCCGTAAAATATTTGTTTTATTCTGTTTTTTAGTATTTGTTGTTAAAGTGGTAATAGAAATACATCATCTGTAAAAAAAATAACTGTCTAATTATCACGGTTCATGAGATACAGCCTCTTGACAGACGGACAGACAGTGAAGTCTTAGTTATAGGGTCCCGTTTTACCCTTTGGCTATGGAACCCTAAAAAAGCGCTCTTGTATGAGCGCTTTCAATAATTTCACAATAAGTATTACAAGAAGGACTCCTTGTGGTCCACGCAAACAGCCGTCAGTCGTGCTGGACCGGACCTGGCGCACATTGTTGCAAATTCTTTCACCCAAGCAAAGCTGACAATGTTTTCAATTAAGTATTAAGCAACATGTGCAAACTTACAAAGTGTGATTATCACCCAGGGACAAGAGGACTACTTACTTTTAGGTTCCTACATTGGTACCAACTTAATTTTAGTGGCCATTAGTGCCTCGATCAAGGCTATTAATGGCCACTAAATATAAACAATTTAACGACTTGTTTTTTATTTTATTTAGCTCTTCTAATTAGATAGGTACCATAGAACTCATAATGATTGTCATAATTATAATATTGATCCAAACATCTGCGCATTCAACCTTCGTTAAAAAAAACGTCGAAAAAACTAACAACTAAATGTAGTAGAGTAACTTTTAAGGTATGTCTTAAAAGTTACTCTACTACATTTAGTTGTTAGTTTTTTCCAGATCACGACAATTGGGTTCTTGAAAGGGTTTTTATTGTTAATAAACAACACATAAAATTAAAAAGAAATCTTTTTCTGCCCTGCGTTCAAAAATGAGGTTAGTGTTAACTCTAATGACATCATCAGGTTAGATACTCTACGCTCGCATTTTTGAACGCGAATGTAGAGTTCAACTGTCAATGCCAAGCAACTGTCATTCCTGCCGCTTACACCGGCCTACCCTGCTTGGAGTTAAAGTTAGTTGGGTTAACTCTAGTTATAAAAGAACGACCCTGGGTTGCAACTCGAAGCAACCCTACCCTACTCTGGTTATTTTTGAATGCAGGGCTGGGGGAATTAGTTATTAAATGAAGCAGAATTTAGCATTTCAAATAGGAAGAGCGGGACCATGGTCATATCTCGCCTAAAGTCGACAAATAATAAAAGGCCCGTTTTGACATTTGTATTTTGACTAACCTAGCGGCTTGTCCGGTGTAATGTTGCTACTATTAAAATAGCTACTACTACACCGGACCCCTAATTATTATTTTATTGTTTCTTTCAGTTTCGTTCCAAGTTACATTGTAACGCTTTTCTCAAATGTCAAAACGCGCCTTTTATTTTTTAACGAGTTTAATCTCGCTATCTTTTTTGTACACACATAACCTAATGGCGGTGACGTCACATTTCAGCATGTGCAGCCTTATTCTGTTACCTGATATTGTCTCCTTCCACCAAATCTGGTGGATGGGCCACCAGATTTGATAGGTTTCGTAATTTACTTATTATTCAACAGATTTGGAAAGTTATATTTAATTGCGGTTTTGGAGTTTCAATGATGTACAAAATTTCATAACTGTGTCATGGAAAATCTTGTTATGCTACCTGGTTGTCCTCACAAATACATGGTCACCGGGCCATCCGGGTGGCTGAGAGGTTGTTTTGCTTCCGCACCCAGCTGTGCGCTGGTGGCTAATACCCGCTATGACCTGCCGTGACTTGTGTTGTACTTAGTGACGGTGGTGGCTAACTTGTGACCGTTTTTAAATATTTTTGGGAAAAAAAACAACATGGTGTAAAAAACATTGGAATCGATTTAGTTACTGATTTTGAACAAACTATATTCAGGTTTCGCATATACTAAAAATAATGTTGTATACGATGTACAGCTCCATCCCTCTTTCTGGCTTGCACGCCTGACATTTAACCACATCATGGTAAGGCCCCTGAACATTGTATACACCAGGAGTACTATTGACACAGAGACAGAGATATACAGGCTGTATATCTTTCTCACACCGGGTTCACAATGTTTTTAAGACATGTTACCCCTGAAGGTATATACGGCTCAAACTTGACCAATTATTTACATTGTCAGTTACACGCAGGCACTATTACACTCAAAACATCACTTTGACATTCGTAATTTGGTAAGACATGGTCTTCCAGTTTTCACAAAGTAGGTAATTGTCTCGATACATTATGCGTCACGCCTGTCAATTGTTCGAAGCTCACGAAAACGTGACGATTTCGTCGCAAGATGTGGGAAAAAGGAATGAGGTTGAACGTGAAAAAAATTTGGGTTTTTTTTACCAGCTTTTACTTTGTTTCACCTCTCACGATGTTTGTTTGTTTGTAATCAAATCTTGCAAATTAAATTTGATCAAATTCCCGGTTACCATCATCATCATCATCATTTCAGCCGAAAGACGTCCACTGTTGGACATAGGCCTCCCCCAAATGTCGCCACAATGACCGGTCCTGTGCGTCTCGCATCCATCGGATTCCCGCGACCCTCACCAGGTCATCGGTCCACCTTGTGGGAGGCCTTCCAACGCTTTCTCGGTTACCGATTGAGCTGAAATTTTGCATGCATGTGTAAATCAGATGACAATGCAATATTATTATGATATGGATCTGATCTGATGATGGAACCGGAAGGTGGCCATAGGAACTCAGGTAACCTTACCGTGTTTAAGCTTTTTGAAATGGTCTTGAAGAGTATTAATTACATCCGCGTTATAAAAGCTTGCTACGAAAAATATACCTATTTTCATTGAAAACTTGTTAACATTTTGTTATGTACAGTGTTATTAATATTAAGGTAGGTACTACATGTAGCAATGTTAAACTACAATGCACTGATTTATTTATTTTTTAGTTTTCGCTGGAAATGTTTCTTCACCTCTTACATATTTGATACTCTTAGCACGATGGTCCGTTTTAAAGTAACTAGTTCGCCATCTTCCAGAGTTCGCCATCTTCAAGAGTTCGCCATATTCAAGAGTCCGCCATATCGGATTTAGAATGACGTCACTTAGCTAATCGTGGTAGGCATTGTCATTCAAACTGAACATGTCGTCCGTATTTTATTTTAATCGATTAGAGGTAACTGGTTCAAAATTAGTTTGCGAGATTTGCTCTAAATAAACCTACATATATTATCTACGTACATACTGACTCAACAGTCTATGATCACATGTTCCCCATATTATTATTTACCATATTTCACACAATTAAGACAAGAAATCGCATAGAAATAATGGGGGAATAATAATAACTGCACTACTTGTTTTTCTTTGTACACTGATTTTGCGAATTCAGAACCACTGAATATTATTTGTGAATCGATTTGGACAGATATGAGTGGGCTTTTCAACCAAAACCTGACACACATCCTGACTACACCATCGATAAAACTATGTGGGACGCTTATGTCTGCGGCCTGGTTAAGGGTTAAACACAGAAATTGCAAGTTAATAAGTAGCTTGTAATAATAAAAAAAAAGAAAGAGCAGTGGTGGCCGAGTGGTAACGGCTCCGACTTACGAGTTGTAGGTCGCGGGTTCAAACCCAGCCAGGCGCATTACTTTGTGTAATTTATTTCATCACCACTGCTCTCAAAACGGTGAAGGAAAACATCGTGAGGAAACCGGCATGTACTAGAACCAAAAATTCGAAGACATGTGACATCTACCAACCCGCACTGGGCCCGCGTGGTGGATTACGGCCCATACCCTCTCCTAGAGAGGTGGCCTGAATCCCAACATTGGGAACATTATAAGGCCGACTATGCTATGCTATGCTAATAATAAAAATAAAGCTTCACTATTTTAACCAATCTTAGGAGGCGTTGCTAATCTTGACAATTTACAAATTACCTCAAGTAGGTACTGTATCACGACCTTGTCTTCGTGGAGCTCGCCCGAAGGTTTCGGCCTGAACTAGTAATTATGTATAATTAGACGTCTTATCTGTTCGTGTGACCTCGCCCCGTAACAATGCCGCCATAGGACCGGGCCGGATCCGGAAGCGTCAACTTGGTGATTTTCGTTTGGTATTGTTTAACTGTTTGGATTTACATAGTTGTGTAATATTTTGGTGTCTATAATCTATGTCTTGGATGGTGGAAAGGGTTTTATTTGGGTAAACCGGCCTCTTCATACAAGCTCTAAGTACCCAGGTCGGTAACGTGCCCCACTTGCCAAACTAAGATATGTGTCCTCCTGAAAGGAAAACTTGGCCCTGGTACAAAAGGCAACGAAGGAACAGGAGTGGGTTTTTAGTCAGTAAAAGTCTGACACTATCTCTCGCACCTCCCAAGAGCGGGGAATGTCATAAGATTAAAAATTGTATCTTCTTTCTTTTAAACGTTGCCCCTTACTAGGAATGACTCTTATATCGTAAGTACATTCACAAACATGTGCATTCACATAAAGTAGATATTCAGACAGACCCGGATTATAAAATCTTTAGACCATGCAAATTATTATTGCGTGCCGGAATCGAAGCTGCGACCTACTGCGCAGCAGCCTACCATGCCGTCATTTTATCATTGTTAGAATGTTGCTTTGTCTAGTTAGAGATTTTTTTTTGCCTAAAATTACCGGTCCACTTTTGACTTGAAGACCCCTAGGTTATAGCTATCAGGAAACACGGACTTCGGCAGGGAATTCCACTCCTTAAGGCCAGGTTCTACTCATTTTGAACTTTTTTAAACCTCTGGAAATGTACAAATATAAAAGAGAAGATCACGAAAAATTATTTTATTAAAATTGATTATATGACCAACCGCCGGGCAAAAATCAAAACATGATACAAATTAGTTGGCTTGATAAAAAAAATCGTGAATCTGACCCTAACTTACGATTTCAAACGTGTATGTCTACGAGATTAAATCACGGAAATATTTGAAAGTTATAAAAAATAATAAAGCTTGTTTTTTAAAAGGGCTTCACAAAAATAAAAATCTTGAATAGTTATTGTTTTTTTTTATGAAAATTAAACCACTGTAATAGATACCGGCACGGATCTTGAGCGCTGACTTCTACAGTTCTACTTGCGTAGAAGCACGCAGAATTGAAATATCGGGTCTCTTTAGTGGTATGAAAAGAGACGCGGGGGCGGGGAGAGCAATCCTTGTACAGTGATTGACTCGCTGATGTGTACGATGCGCAAAGCGATCCTCGCTCTTTCGCCGAGCGCTCAAGATTCGTGCCGCTATCTATACGGGGCCGCGAAATCGACATAGACGCGGGCGGAGTTCATACAAAATACTCAGTGACTACAACCGGCCCTTAAGTGTATGCACAATGAATGTGTGCCCAAAAACATTGCCCAATGCTCAATAAATGGTAGTCATATCGTGTCACCGACCCGTTCCTATCCCTGCAATCTAATAATAATCGGTCAAAATCTTATTGATAATAAGGATAAGGATTTCAATAGTACGTGACGTCATAGTAATCTAATCTTAAGTAAATTGGCCGTAACATCCTGTAACTAAGAAACGCTCAATTTACTTAATTCTTTATCATCTCTACGTAGTATAAAACAAAGTCTCTTTCCATATCAGTCTGTTTATTCGCTAATTATTCCTAAACTGAATTACAGAATTTGATGCAATTTTTACTTAAAGAAAGAGCAATGAACGATGATGTTTATATATATAACTTTACTTTTAGTATATGCGAAACCTGAAACACGTGTCTATGTGTGTATATTTTTATGTAAAGAATCTATGTACATAATTACATAACATTACATAACAGACTGTATCATGAAAAATCACTAAGTTATAAACTTATTATGTGACCTGATTGTCCGCACAAATACATGGTAACCGGTCTATCCGGGTGACTGAGGGGTTGTTTTGCTCCCGCACCCAGCTGTGCGCTGGCACCTCATGCCTGATCTGACCTGCCGTCAACTTGTAACTTTTTAAAATATTTTTGGGAAAAAATATGTGGCGTAAAAATTATTGGAATCGATTCAGTTACTTACTGATTCTGAACAAACTATATTCAGCTTTTGCATATACTAAAAATAAAGTTGTAGAATAAATTGATAAATTTCGTTTCAGAACTAAGCCTTTTTTAATAATTAACCAATGGAAACTGCCTCGATCCCGTCAACAGAGTCAACGATTACTTCCAAGACCCACGATCTTCCAAAGCATTTAATAACCTTGTAACTACCCACCCTGATTTACTTCCATGAAATAAATTCATTATATAGCACAACAGATGCTCTGACTTGCCTTCTTACGCAGTGACAGCTTGACAGCCAAGCTTGGCCAGAAACAACGATAGCACACACCCCTGCCAATCAAAACCAGTCCTTATTCCAAGTGAAAAAAGTATAGTTGAAGTGTTTAGATAAAATGGTGCTGCAGCAAAACTGCAGGTTAAAAGTTAACCACCCATCTGATTCGCGTTGGGTGCACGATAAAGTTGAATTTGATGGAAATGCCTTCCTATAGACCAATGGTTCCCAACCTTTTTTTTACCAGGGACCACTGTGGATCAAAAGTCCAGAATAAAGTTATTTCAATATTTTTTATCATACCTTGGGCCTAAAAAGAATACCAGCGCTGCGTTATTTATCGTTTTTAAATATCGCAGCATCTGCTGAGTTAGGCGCCATTTTGGCCTTGCACAGATTTTAATGTTATTTTTCCATACCTATTTAATTTAATGTGTGAGGTACGAATATACGTTTTTTCTTTCTTTCTTTCTTTACACTTAAAACTAGTAGAACACTATTTATTCTTTCAGGGCCGAAGCCTACTGGGGCCATGGGTTCGCTTACAAAAGGGAAACCCGAAGTCCTGGAACGCAAGGCAAAAAAGGAACATAGGAGTGAGTTTTAGTCAGTAAAAGTCTGACACGCCCTCTTGCTCCGCCTTATTGTGCGAGAAGTCATTGGATGATTTCACCCTTTTTAAAATTATGATAGCAAAAACAGCTTTGTTATAGAAAACACAATATTTCTGATAGAAACTTTGAATCAGCAGCAATGTTATTTTTCAGTTGAAAAATTCTTAATAAATACTCAACATGAGTTTTCTCCTAACAAACCTTTGAGTGAAAGGTAGAGCTTTTTAATTTATCTTTTAAACACATCCAGAGACGCACTGCTAGTTACAGAGGGGCAATCATGGCGGTTGAAAGTTTGATATAGACATTTTAAGCTTATTGGGGACCATATTTTAGCCATTGAGGACCGCAGACCACAAGTTGGGAATCACTGCTGTAGGTTAACTACCTTGAGAGTATTATTTTTATTGTTTAGTTCCAACAAGGGCCACGTTGACACTTCATCACCGTCTTATAATAACCGATCTCTAGCAGCCTGAACTAAAGATTCTTTGATAGGTAGAGACTATGGTTTATGTATGTTACAGATCGTCGATGGAGACGATAGGTTCTGGAGTGGCGACCACGTTCCGGAAGACGCAGCGTTGGAAGGCCTTCCACAAGGTGGACTGATGACCTGGTGAGGGTCGCGGAAATCAGATAGATGCCAGACACATTTGGGGGGAGCTATATCCAACAGTGGACGTCATTCTGCAGAAATGATGATGTTAGTAGGTATCTGGTTATTCATGCTCCCTGCTCTTTTAAACTTCCTAAATAGAGAAATGGGTGGGATATTGATGGAATGCCAATCATACCTTGATCGATGTTTGTTGTGATATCACATAGTAGTTTCCTCAAACCTCGATTTTCTCCAAAGGCCAGCTCAAACGTTGTTCATTTTATCATAACACCAGCCCTGTACTCCTAACAAGATATGACAAACGTGTAGTCCTTTTTAGGGTTCCGAACCTCGAAAGGAAAAAAACGGAATCATTTTGTTATCCGTCTGTCTGTCTATCTGTTTGTCTGTCAAGACCTTTTATCTTGGGAACGCGTGGAGGTATCGAGTTGAAATTAAAACTTATACTCAGGTCTGCGGTCCCTTGAAGCTGTGAAAAAAAACAAACTTTTAAGTTGCCAAAAAAAAAGGTACGGTCGTGTATGTCACAAAAAAACGTGTATTTCGACACTCTCAAGGGATTCTACGGGTTTCCTTTTCAGAAATCCTCCGCGTTCCTAGCAAACGGGCATCGACCCTGCTGGGCCCCTACGCTTTGCTGACATCTCTTTGAGGAGCTTATAGTTCACTACACGCTGTTGACGACTCGGCTCGGTCCGGTTAATTTCCGGACGACCGGTAGGCGAGCTGCCCATTGCTCGACGTCCGCAAACCAGCATCTACCGTGGCTGGTATTTGGGGTCAGAATTACGGTGGCTGGGGCGTGAGGACCTTCGTTCCCTCACGCATCCGGCCTCCTCCTGCCCTTGCATTACTGCTTCGCAGGAGGCGAGCGCCTGCCATTACTCCTCGCTCCACTTTGATTAATTTTGATTAATCTGAATAATGAAACTATATACTTATAAGCATCATAGTAAATCTAAGAAAATCTGCTTTGAAAGCTGTTTCTTTTTGTCAAAGGAGCGACCCTCATGCCCCAGCCGCCGGGATTCCGATCCCGATTTTCGGCCACCGTAGGTGCGGACTTGCGGACGGCAAGCAATGGGTAGCTCGCCGTCAGACCGTCCGGTAACCGTCTGGACCGAGCCCAAGTCGTCGACGGCGCGTATTGTTCCACGCGCGCCTCAAGATATCAGCAAACCGTAGGGGCCCAGCAGGGTCGAAGCTTACTGGGGCCACGGGTAGTGTGAAAGTGAAACCCGGGGCCCTGGGACGAAGGCAAAGAAGGAACATAAGAGTGTGTTTTAGTCAGTAAAAGTCTGACACACCCTCAAGCTCCGCCCAAGAGCGGGAGATGTCATTGGATGATTTTCCCACCTAAAAAAAAATGTGTATCAAACAACTTGGGTCACTGACAGCAGCTAGTGTATAAAAAAATAATAATAATTGACCTTTGGCCCTTTTATGTTAAATAAAATAAATATCTACCTCGTACCTATTTATACGAATTTCGCCTTCTATTCCTAACATCGTAGCGGCTATCGCCTCGCTACATTATCACGGTTATCTCGTCTCGAGACAAAACAAACAATAGCCATTATCGGGGCATCTGATCCCGACACGTAGCGTCACGAGGATTTTCAATTTACGCCGACTTGCAGCTAGGGCTGGTCTTAGAAAGGGTTCAAGATTCATAATATTAAAAGTTTGAGAGCTAATTTGTAAGAAGTTGGCAGTAGTATCATCACAGCGTTAATGTTTTCCAATTGTCGATTTGGACCAATTGTCATGCTATATTAGGTAATAAACCTACATATGTAGTTTATAAATTTGAGTATATATTGTATTATATCTATGGTTTATTAGTATATCTATTCTTGTATTCACCTTCTCTCTCTCTTTTATTGCACCTACCACTATTTTTCTTTGCATCACTCACAAGTTGACTGGTAGAAAATGCATAAGGCCCGGCGCCCATTATCGGCATCGGCAAGGTAAAGCATCCTTCGGCATCTCTACATGCATGCCAAGCCATAGTTTCCGACTGAGTGCGCTTTTGTGTAGGGATGCCGAAGGATGCTTTTCCATGCCGATGCCGATAATGGGTGCCGGGCCTAAGGTATTAAGTCCGCCTCTGTACTTTTGTGTTTTTAAAACATTTAATAAATAATTATTAAAGAATAATATTGAAACACTTGACTTAGAACACAGAATGTTCTACATTTAACTTTTGTACTTTAAATACTTTGACTATTTTCCAGTTTCTTTCTGATCTGCTGCTATTTGCACCCTTTTTTTGAAGTGGGAAACATTCCATGACTTCTTCTACTCTATGATGGAGCGTGAAGGCGTGTTAGATTTTTACAGACTAAAGCCCATCTGTGTCCATTCAGTTGCCTTTTGCGTAATGGGACCACGGTAAATTTCAAAACTGAGCCCCTACAGTTTTGCTGACATCTTTTTAAGGCGCGCGTGGAACATTACGCGCCGAAGAAGACTCGGGCTCGGTGCTTGCTGGACGGCCGGACGGCGAGCTACCCAAAGCTCGTCATCCGCAAGGTTTATTTATTTATATATACTTTATTGCATACCAAGTTACAAATTTAAAAATTGAATTGTAATACAACAAAAAACATACAATTGGCGGCCTTAGGTTTGCTCATTTCATCCATATTTATATCTTTTTTGATAGTTAGCTGCAAAACTTTTATATACCTTTAATTTTAAAATAAATTCAGAAATTGTTTTCTGAAAATTTATAAACTATTAACTTATCCTGGCAACCTTGCATAGACATAACCGACCGCCTATGTTCTAACCACCTACTTTATAGCAGAGAGCTGACGACCGTGTGGTGCACCCTTTATAATTTAGCTCGTAACTCCTCGCTATTGTGATTTGTGTGGAATGAACCTTAGAGTAGCTGTGTTTTCCTACTTTTGAGAAGTTAGAGGCAATTAAATGTTTTAAGAGCCGGTTGTAGTTGCAAAGTACTTTGTAGGGGTTTTGCCCGGGTCTATGTCGATTTCGTGGCCCCGTTACAGCGATTTTATTTTTATAAAAAAAAATATAGTAAGTATTGAAGATCATTAGCACAAAAGATCCAGAAGGGTCGAAGTGCTCTGGCCTAGGGCCAGCCCCACAACAAGATAAGTATTCAAGATTTTTATTTTTTATTTATTTATCAAAACTTTATGCACTAGTAATAAACACAGTACAAAGGCGTACTTAATACCTTAGGCTTTGTTTGTACCAGACCCTTTTAAAAAACATGCTTTATTATTTTATGTAACTTACAAATATTTCCGTGAAGTAATTTCGTTAAATACATGTTTGAAATCATAAGTTAGGTTTTTTTTTTTTTTTTTTTTTTTTTTTTTTTTTTTTTTTTTATTGGGTGGGAAAATCATCCTAATGACATCCCCGCTCTTGGGCGGAGCGGGAGATAGTGTCAGACTCTTACTGACTAAAAACCCACTCCTGTTCCTTCGTTGCCTTCGTCCCAGGGCCCCGGGTTCCGCTTTCACACTACCCGTGGCCCCAGTAATCATAAGTTAGGTTAGGTTAGTCTGATTAGTGATGTTTTTTTTATCAAGCTAACTAATTCATATCATGTTTATTTTTTTACTCAGCAGTTGATCATTCAAATTACTTGTGCAGGTCATTACAGAGATATAAAGGCGTACTTATCTATTTATTGCCTAAGGTATTCTCTACATAGTCAACCTAAGGTGGTGGAGAGGCTTTTTATTAGCAAATCTCGCTCTTGGGCGGAGCGGGAGATAGTGTCGGCCTTTTACAGACTAAAAACCACTCCTGTTCCTTCTTTGTCTTCGTCCCAGGTTCCCGGGTTTCACTTTGCTGACATCACCCTAAGGCGCGCGTCGAACAGTACGCGCCGTCGACGACTTGGGCTCGGTCCGGACGGATACTGGACGGTCGGACGGCGAGCCGCCCTTTGTTCGCCGTCCGCAAGCCCGCGCTTACAGTGGCCGGGAATCGGGATCGGAATCCCAGCGGCGGTTGGGGCGTGAGGACCGTTGCCTCACGCTATCGGCCGCCTCCTTTGCTAGCATTACTGCTTTGCAAAAGATGGCGACCGCCTGCTAATCCTCTTCGCTCCGAACCATGGCTTGTACCAAGGCCCGGGCACAAGAGATCGCCGCCGCCGATCGCCCCGACGAGGACACGGCGTTGCTCTGCCCAAGCGGGGCACACCTCCACCTTCGGGTGGTCCACACAGTGGCGACACCCGGGCGTATCTTCCGTACGAATCCGGTGCAGGAACTTCCCGAACTGACCGTGTTCGGTGAGAACCTGCGGCATAATAATATATGTAGGTAAGTATCTACATAAAAAAAAAATATATATTCTTTAGAAAACAAGAGTTCAAATGTATAACAAATATTGTTAAAATAAACATACATATATTATGGATTTCATATAAATAAACAACAAAGATTTTAAATTAAGAAAAGTGCTAGAATAAGGACTGATTCTGATTTGATTTATTTACGTAAAACATTATCTCAAAATCTTAGACAAGAACTGTTAATATCATACAGAAAGCTTATCTAAAAAGACTGAACATTCAGAAAAAAGAAAAACTTACGAACCAAATAAATCAGGTATCATAGTATCCAACGCCATCTATCGGCTGTAGCGAGCGGTGTCGCAGCAGTCGATGTATCGCCCAATAGAGCAGTAAATCCTGCGATATCTACCGCCAACGGATCGTGAATGATCTGGAACGGGTACGTTCTTGTTTGTGCTGTTCCTAGTTGGGAATTTATATTAAGAATCGTAGTTATACAGTAAATAAAATAGAGAATAAAAATAGAACTTACCAATAAATTTCCAACTGGAAATAATTCTTTAATAGGTACTTTTAAAACGTAAGAAGCTAGTGCACGGTTCTTATTTTTCGTTTTGTATAGAGAAGTTCTGTTGTTGTTTCCGGCAGAAAATTCCACGGTTTTAATTTTTTTTTTTTTTAAACTGAGTTTAACAATATGTACAATTGTATATATTGTTAAACATAGATGTGCGTGGACAGTATAGACCAGTCAACATATACTAAACAAATACAATAAAAAATAAATGATCTTCTTCTACTTTGTATATAATATATATATACTTATGTAAATTCCAGTACTTAGCTCTTAAATTCTTGGAATTTTAGTATAGCTGATAAATCCACTTTCAAACTTGAATGTTGAAACCATTTAGCTAATTACGATAAACTTTGATTTAGTTGGTTTTAACATAAAACATCCTGGCTTACAAAAGGCACAACGCATTAACGGAATTACCTTTTAAAGGGAAGCTCACAAAATCGTAGCACATGACTGTTTTTGAATTGGAATAGAAAAGTATCAGAAGTACGATTATAGTCTCAAATCTCATTAGAAATTGAGCCTGATGGTCCCTTATAAGACTAAATCCAATTCGTCCAAATTCATTGCCGTTCCAGAAATTACAGAATCCATTTATTTCCATCTAGATTCTGAGACAGAATACTTCTTGTGATGAAATAATTTATCAATTTCAAAATTATGCCATTTAAGGTTAGAATAGAATAATAATATATTGTAAACAAAAAAAAAAAATAGCAACTGTGTGTTAAACACGAACTTAAATTTATGGGTACAATGGCGCTGCTATCATTGACAGCGATATCTACCAGACATATCTTTGGCTGAAGTGAAAGACCTAAAAATAACAAGGGAGTCATCAGTAGTGTCCTCCTATTAAATATAATTACTACATATAAATTAAATTACGTAATATTACATAAATTGAAGTGCAAAAAAAATATAGAAATTATGTAGACCGAACAGCTCCCTAGCCAAGTTACGACCGTTTCGTTTCGATTCTCTTGCGTCGGACGCCTCGAGTAGGCCACGCCTCCGATTCCTTTGTTCTGCCCACGTGGCCTAGCGTTGAGATGACGTCACCCTTTTAAATGGCTATTTCATTAGTCATTCAATAGGGTTAGCTCATCAGATCATCTTTTTAAATTTTCAAGATTGTACGGGTCTTGAGTACCTACATAATTATGCGAAAGACCAATACATACGACACAGAAAAGATTTCGAAGGATTCTAAGTCACATGGGACAGTCACAGACATGGGCTAATGAAGTTTCAATGAATTGGCTCAGACCCAATATCTTTTCAGCCAACTAGGAACCCACCTTGCAAGGTCGGGTGCGCGTGACCACGGCGGTCACAACCGCGCTAATTTGTTACCGCCGGTCAGACCGCCACACAATCACTGCAGACTACGATCATCAGCTGAGAGTCACGTTGCTGACTTATTGTCCTCACTGGCGTTGCTGGTGCCTGCTGTATCTACTAGCTTCTTATTGATGTCGCATGGCTGTTTGTACCATAAAAATATATTAAGGAAGTAGTATTTTACATGCTACTTCGTGCAACCTATAGTCTGGCTTGGATAAATCTGCTGGATTCAAGACGTTGTTTTTGTCAGTTTGCAAAGGCAACTGAAGGAACACGCTTGAGTTTTAGTCAGTAAATGTCTGCGCACGCATAACGGTAGAAGTTATTTGCCCCTCCTTTTTTGAAGTCGGTTTAAAAAGGGGATCTTTCGGCGTGACCACTCTTTAAGAAGACCTGTATCCAGCATGATGATGATAAGTCTTGCTGAATTTAAAATCGATTCAGGTGTTTAATTGTTTGGCAGATTGTCATGATCTCATATTCTGAATTGAATTTTAAATCTGTGAGGATGAAAATAACTTGAAAGAAGGAAAGAAAATTAAGATTATGACAAATATTTGATGTGTTTTCGTTTTCCTCTTTTATTCTTCGTTTCAACGACTATGACTATTCTCTAGGCAAGCCTAGAGAAGAGATGCCTAGTCATACAAGGTACATACGTACATAATTACAGGTGTCTTCATCTAAACTAATTACTACGTAATTATATTATAATTCATCTACAAAGCATGATGATCAATTACAGCAACATCAATCATCTGGCTCACCATTCCTTGAGCCAAACAGATGAGGCAACATCCGCAACCATTAAATGGAGCAAGGTACTATGAGACAGTGTCTTCAACAGCTGCTAAAGCTTGAAAGTTTAGCAACCAGTCTTGCAAAGAGGTGTCATATTATGTTACCAGTTTCTTGGTTAATTCATAGCTACCCATTATGAAGGAACCTTTGAGAAAACCCTTTGTGTACTTGTACTCCACATCGCACTTTGGCAAACAGTTCCGAACTCTCCAACTGATGGAGGTCGAAATACATTCAGACTTACCTGTCAGTCTGAGCTTAGATGGGAAACTGTCTACATATGTCTTCTAGACATCAGATATTGTGTTAGGTAAGTATAAATAATAAACTAGTGCGCTGACCATCAATGATTACATCTCCGCTTACCATCAGGTGGGATCGCAGTCAAGCACTGGTTTATATCAATTAAAAAAATATATATATTTATTAGGCTCGCGTTTTGGAGCTTAGATAGGCAGTTGATCCATTAGAATGTTGATATTCGGCATCCGATAGGACTGGAAGCTGAAGATCCCAATATAGTGGGGAAAGACTAGTTAGAGTGGAACGAGCCCAAAAGGCGGCGGGCGAGCATCAGTCCAGGGCAGCGGAAGTCGAGCTTGTGTACGAGGGGATACAGGGTATTTTTTAGTCAGTATGAGCCTGACAGACTCTTCGACTTACTCTACGGTGGAAGACTTCCATGAGGATTCCCACCCCGAAAAAGAACATTTAGACCCATTGAATAATTTGACAAAGAGACACAAAGTCAACACAGGCCAAGCCCAGCGTGCTATAACTTCACTATGACCCCACTATCAAACACAAAAGTTCCCACCAAAGAAAAGCCAAGCTCACAAAAGTATCCTTTGGCATTACCGATGGTATCGTGAGGCATCTACAGGACAGGGCTAGATAACGTGGGGCAGATACTACCGCACTTGATAGGCCGGTAACACGCAATAGCGAGGAACTTCGTGGCACAGAACATGTCTTGTGGGTCTTGAAAGAGGGCATTGTGTTTGTGAGAGTTGAAGAACTTAAGAAATCAGCCCTTAGATAAAGGTTTTTGAATTTAGTATTTTGTGTTAAGATCGTCTTAAGCACTGCTGTCGTTAATAAAAAGGGCACAAGTAACATTTTTTTCGAAATTGGGATTAAATACATATTCGGCATGAGTAAAAAATTCTGATTCCGAATATGTTTTTAACACAATTGCGAAAAAATGATTAGTTGTGCCCTTTTTATTAACGAAGGCAGAGCACTACTTGAATGCCAAATTTTGACCGATTTTCAGGCGAAGTGGGTGAACTTCGAATGCTGTAGTAATAAACGCACATCCTGCCAGTAGTATGTTCAGAATAATTAATATTGGCTATTGAATTGATTTCAGCTATTTTTAAAATAGGTAATATTTGTATTCTAAAATAAAAGATGATTATTTTAGGATAAAAAAAACCTATTTTGGTAAATTCTTGATAAGTCTTGATTGCGTTACTAGAGTGTTTGTTTGTGTGTGCGTGTGTAGATATCAATCCCGATGCGCTACCAGTGTAGTGCGTCCTTTCCCATATTATTTGCCTACAATTAAATTATAGCTAAATTCTTAACTTTTTGAGTAGCGTAATTAGAGACACAATAGAAAGACAATGACCGAGCGAACGCCGGCGGTTCGCTCGGGGTTTAATGAATACACTACCGAAATACATTTAACGAAAATTTCAGAGCACGAATTATGATTCTAACTTATTTTTTTAATTTGGATGTATAAGGGTATGCACTGTTCCAATTACATGTATATCTGTGATATCTATTTGTTATCAGTGTTTAGGATATCATAGCCGACATATAAATATCGAGATACGAGACGCATAGGACCGTTCATTGTGGCGACACTTGGAGGAGGCTTATGTCCAACAGTGGACGTCTATCGGCTGAAATGATGATGATGATGATGATGATGATATAAATATCTGTCAGTAATTATTCATTGACAGATATCTAAAACTGCCTAAAAGAAAATGTACGCTGGTCATCTTCCAAGGAATGGGAGAATAATTTTGTATTAACATACATCGGTAGGTAATTTGGGAAATCCCGGAGCTAAAATTCGAATTTGAATAATGCGATTATCAACATATAATAATCGAAAATCTCTAGAATTAAGTTCATTAGATGGAATTAATTATGTATGAATCAAATTCAATATTATGAAAGTCTGAGTATTCATATCTTCAGTATTATTAATGTCTAATAGATTTTAAAGTAATTAAAGGATTGCGTAGGTCTCCTGAAGCAAACACTTGCTGACTTAAAAGTCGATCTAAGAAAGAAAACTTAAGTAGATTTGTTCAAGAGGTAGACCGATAGCAAAAAGAAACGCGGTAGGAAAACGAAACAATCTTTCAAGTTTCAACAAACCCATAAACAATAACTTAGTAAGTTAACGCGACAGTATCTAAAAGAAAGCGGGAAGCTATAATCTCGCGATGTCCCGATAGTTTGCCAAGCGTGAAGCTCAAGCGAAGGACGAGGTGCGGTCGTTGTGCGATTTGTCGTCCAAGATCGTATCGTTGGCCGTAATTCGGCCGCAACTGCCGTGCGTGTTCGTACACCGATTGCACTCGGTTAAGAGGGAGACACAATGAGGATTTTGTAGGTGTTAAAGATACAGTTTTTGCCTTTTTGGCCAAAGGGGTCGGGTATAAAATTACCATCATCATTTCTGCTGAAAGGCCCACTTCTGGAAATAGGCCTCCCTCATTGTTGCGTTGCAAAAATGACAGGTCCTGTGCATCGGATCGAACTCTCGTGACCCCCTCCGTTTCGTTAACTTAGAAGTTTAATTTTTTTCACAGCTTCAAGGGACCGCAGACCTGAGTATATGGTTTTTAATTTCAACTCGCAGGTCTTGACAGTCAAACAGACGGACAACAAAGTGATCCTATATGGGTTCCGTTTTTTCCTTTTGAGGTACGGAACCCTAAAAAGGAGGATTATTTTGTGAAATTTGCTCATGTCCAAACATGGTGATTATGTCAATAATCCTGTGATTACGTAATCAAAATCTGTTTGTATATGATCGTGTAATCGCGTTCTTAGAGGTAGTATAATACTGATTAAGAGTACTTAACAGAATGTGATAAGATATGTATGATTTATGTCTTTGCTCCGGACCAAGTGCGCTGCTGCATATCTGCGTGTCCGCGTCATCGCGACCCTGGAACGCATAAGGCTACTGATGGAATGTGGGTGGGTTTTCGTCAGTAAAAGTCTGACATCCCTCTCCACCCAAAGCGAGAGAATTTATTTGATGATTTTCCACAAAAAAAGAAAAAGGCTATTAAACGTAACAGAGTCGTAACTGCATAAACATAAGTATACCTAATCGGCCTTATAATGTTCCCATTGCTGGGACTTAGGCCTCCTCTCTAGGAGAGGGATATAATCCACCACGCGAGCCTAGTGCCGTTTGATGTCACATGTCTTCGAATTTTCGGTTCTAGGGCATGCCGGTTTCCTCGCCGTGTTTTCCTTCGCCGTTTTGAGAGCAATGGTAATGAAATAAATAACACGTTATAGAAATCGTAAGTCGGAACTGAATATTGAGGAAATCAACGGGTCCCAAGAATAAAATCGTATATGAAAACAATTATCAATTTACGGTATGAGATTTTTAAGTTCTGTAAATAAGTCATAAAATACATTGCTTCTTATTTTTCATATACGACTTTGTTCTTGGGATCCGTCAAAATATTACCATACCCTACGGAAGCTGGTGCTTAGGTACCATAGCCAAGGTAGACCTTCACCATAAAAGCGATGATCAACTCTTGTAGATTAATGATTAAGTAGGTACATTAAGAGGCAGATGACGTCATAGCGAACTAGTTGACCATCAAATATCATTTTTGCAATAGAATGGAACCAAGATAAGCAGTTGTTGAGGTGCCCTTGCTTTACTTATCTTCTTGTTTTGTTGTTCACGTTTAGGCATGGTGTAGGGCTTATCATAAGACTTTGAGAACTTAAAGTCAATTAGGCGAAATCAACCGAAATAATAGATTAGAAACGTTAATGCTAATCTGAGATTTCATGGTTACTTTACTTTTATTTCTAATCTATTGATTAAATTCTTAGAATAAAAAAAAACAAACATTCACTCCACCCAGAACGAGAGGAATGGACATCCTCGCCAGCCACCGTAGGCGTGCAGGCAGCTCGCTGTCCGGCCGTCCGGTAACCGTCCGGACCCAGCCCGAGTCGATGTCAGCAAAACCATAGGGATCCAGCAGCGCCGAAGCCTACTGGGGCCATGGGTCGACTTCTGAAAGGGTTTCTCATGGTCCTGGGACGCAAATGGCAATTGAAAGAACCTAGGTGTGGTTTTAGTTAGTAACAGTCTGACACTTCCTCTCACTCACTCAGAACAGGAGATGTTGATGATTTTTCATAAAAAAAAAAAAAGTGTACCTAATCGTTGAAATATTTCCAGCCACATCTCTTGGTGTCCCGTCAGCCTTACGTCACAAGTCGGAGCTCCTACCGCTAGATACCGCGGCGCAACTCGTGAGCGATGCCTCGCCAGATAACCATTGCTTTGTTTCGCTGTAAAACTCGAAAATTAACATCATTTGCCAACGCCCGATCGTTGCGGTGATAGTGACACTCGTAAATATCGGTGTACGGTGGGAGATGTAGAGGGAATTGCGCTTTTAGAGAAGTTTAAAGTCGCGTCGATTCTTCTATCTTCTCATTTACAGAAGAGCTGGCAAACCGTTTATCCTTCTAGGGATGTTATTTTTTTACAGCCCGTTATATGCATTGCTGGTCAGGATGCCAAAAGACCTAGAAAGAGGAGGTCTGAGTCCCAGCAGTGGGAACATTAAAAGGCTGATTATGCTTATGCTTATGTCAAAAGAGCCGACATAATAAGAAATGCCGCAATGCGCTTAAAAACGGGGACCTTAGATAGATAGATATTCTTTATTGTACACCAAAAATACAATTTACATTAGGAAATTAACATTAATAAGGTGTCAAAATGGGCGGTCTTATCGCCCATATGGGACCTTAGGCACAGGAAGTAAGGTTGCCAAGCAAAAGGGAAATAGGCAGGTCTCATTAGCCGCATGGATATTGACCGCTGGGTAAGAGCCATTACAGAGTGGGTACCTGAGGATGGATGACGCTGCCGAAGCCAGTTAGCGAAGAGGTGGTGAGACCACCTTCACGCCTACTGCAGGGGCAGGTTGAAGGTGGCTCGAGAAAAGAATTCCTGGAAGGATTTGGGGTAGGCAAAGGGCTCATTCGCCCTATTCTACATAAATCTGACCTCTGTTATTGAGGTTCCAGCCTTTTCAGTAGAATTTGTCCTTTTATCTTAATATTAGTCTGCTACGATCTCGCTTTCAGATAAGCACATTCTAGTATGCAGTAATATTTCACAAACAATGCGAGAAAAAAATGATGTTTAGTAATTTCATGGGCTCTTTGAGTAAGAAACAATTTCCTTATATTCCCATAGTCTTTAGTTACATTGAGAGCAGTGGTCGTTAAAGAGAAGGGCCCGACTTACGATCGTAGGTCGTTGGTAAAAATCAAGGCATGAGTTTTACTTAGGGTAATTTTACTTCATCACTAGTTCTCTTAAAACTCAGAAACCGGCATGTCCTAGAACCGAAAATTCGAAGACATGTGACATCCACCAACCCGCACTGGGCCCGCGTGGTGGATTATCGATTACGCTGGATTATGATTATTTATCAGTCAGGAAATGCCATCATCATTATCTATATTAGTATTATAAAGAGGTAAAGATTGTTTTTTTGTTTGCAGGAGGTAATATCTATAAGTACTGGTCCGATTTCTATAATTTTTTACTGATAGACAGCTGCTTTATTCTTGCGTCACATTTTTATCATTTTATGTACGCGGGCAAAGCCGAGGGCAAAAGCTAGCCATTTACATATTATTTTAGGTCATTTACATATTATTTTAGGTTAAAAATATAAGTCTTCATTTATTTTTATAGAAATATTTGTATGCCATTGGCGGGATATGCTGGAACATATATTTTTATTTTATTGGTTGTCCATCAAAGGATACACAGTAATTGTAATATTTATTGTACCATATTCTTAAAAACAAAAATTTGACTTTGATTTTGACTGAGAAATGAACATGGCATTTGAGAGTTGGTCGTGCTCACTCAAATGTCTCACTGATGGTGGCGCGTGTGTTGGATCATTCGGTCCCCTTCAAAATGGTTGAGCTGAGAAGTGCTAATATTCGCGTCATGTCCGTGAACGGGTGCTGTCAGTTAAGACTGGTCATATCTTAGCTGCCAGTTGCTATTTTAATATTTGTATTTAGTTTTTATTTTTACTTTGTTCAAATTTTTCTCATATAAAGGTAGCGACAAGAAACATGTAACCGAGATATTTGTAATACATAACATGATTGAAAAGAGTGTTCATGGAGTTTCTAGCACATTCTTCTCCATAGAGATCTACGCTTTGGAATGTGCAATCAACGTCATTTTTTTTTCTGACTGACTTTTTTTTTTATTGAAATTTTAGAAGTGCTTGTAAATGGTTTATTTGAAACTAGCCTTGCATAAAAATCATAATAGGCTATTTGACTGATTTTTGGAATCGATTTCATATTATTAAGTATTGTTAAAAGAGTCCAGAAAAAGTGTTTTATTTCAATGCGTGTAAATATTAACATAAAAAATAGCATATAAAGTTGTATTATTCAAATAAGCCACCAAAACGCCATATTTGACAATACGCGTCAAATTGTATTCGTTGACGTCATACGTCAGTAAATAAACATTGCAGTGAATTAGTTGACTAAGTGTTTTGCAGTTTGTGTTCATTTTAACAGTAAGTTCCCCCAAAAATGAGTTACAAATGGTGTGTAGTGCGAGCGTGTACAATCACGTCGATAAAACGCTGGAAAAACTATTTGTATGTGTTTCGAAAATGTCAAAATGCGCAAAAAGTGGTTGCCACTGGCTCGCAAGTTAATACGTCAGTTGATATTGAATACTTACATAGCCGTCTTCATATTTCTAAGCTCGGCGGCATAAAAAACGAGGTTATTCTTAAAGAAATCACCGACCATAAGAGCATCAACTTTAGGAAGGTTCCCGCTGTCTGTTTTAGATTCAACCAATAGCGATCGTTTTCAAAAACATGGCGCTAGGTTAGGTAAAATAAAGTTTATTTCGTATTTTTTTTATAAATAGTCCATTATTTTTTAGATATATTGGTACAAATCGCTTTTAAAACCCATAATCTATGCGGATGGCAATAAATATAAACTTATTTTTCATACTGTCAAAATACCTATTGTCTATGCCTATTGTCGTAATCGCTACATCTTATGCCTTTTACCAGTTCACTACAATAACGTGGTGTTTAGTTTTAATAGTCGTCGAGATGTCGGAATCCGATGTTATACGTATAGGGAACTATTGTGAGCAGTAATGTCTCGCTTTTATAATCATTAAATTAAAATCGGTAACACATTTAACCTTATTACAGTCGATTTAACGGCCTTTGTACTGTGTAGGTATGGTGGCTGAGAACGGCATGGTCCATGGTGGCGGGAATGTTCGAAAGAGTTGTCGCGAACCTGGAACGCAAAGGACAACTGAAGGAATACAGGTGGTTTTTAGTACAATAAAAATGTGACACACCTTCTCGCTCCACCCTGCAGTGCGGGAGACCTATATGTTCAATGATATCCAACAACCAAAAGAAAAAAAAACTTAAAATGTAAGTCTGGTGGCAAAGAACGGCATGGTTACCGCAGTCTTGTAACGCAAATCGCAATTTTTTTTTTCAGCAGTTGTGGTAAATCCTCCTGAAAGCCCAAACTGCTCCAGAAGAAGCAGTTAGTGCAGTTCCGGATTTCTTACCGGCTAAAACCACACTCCTGCCTTTGCTAGTGTCCTCTAACATGATCAGCCCCCCTAGCTAAGTTACAACCGTTTCGTTTCGTTTCACTTTTCTTTTCGTTGATCGCCTCGAGTCGGCCACGCTTCCGATTCCTTTGTTCTGACGTCATCTCAACGCTCGGTCATGTGGTAAGGTAAAGGTAGTTCAATAACATCGTGTGGTTTTTGTCAACAAGAGTCTGACAGAACCCTCCTACTGCCATAGAGCGAAGGACATCCATGAGGATTGCCACACGCAAAAAAGGTTCGAAAACTTCTCGGGTAAGTAGTATTGTACTCCCTTTTCTACGTCTGTGTTTACTACACTGTAAGTCTATTGTAAGTTGACAATCATAGGGCGCCACGACTTAACTATTATTGTTAATACTATACACTCTATTGAAATATTTAAATCCAATGCAATCGTAATATAAATATTTCTCTAATCCTATTTAAACTCAAGCGAACGCAGCGGCTTACTCTTTGACAGAGTTCAAAACATTCTTTATTCAAATTGTTGCAAAAACAAAATGGATTCCTTTAAAATGTCAATCGTTCGTTTTTACATCAATTATTCTACAGTAATGTAATTACTTTGCGATACAGTGAACAATATCTATTGTTGGAATACAATGGCAGATATGACAAGCTATGACGATTGGACCTCCCAACTGGCTAGAGACGGCCAAGATAAATTTACAGCTCATCCCAACAGTGCTAAATAAGCTTCGACTTTACGGTTATAAGCATAAGGTGTGATATATGAAGATGATGCAGTTTTGGATAGGAAAGTAGGTAGGTAAAAATTACTAGTGGCGCTAAAGAAAGTTTTTGAAGAAAACGCAGTTGAATTTTACGCTATTTAGTAAATTATTTATGCTTCTGTTATTATGGGATTTAAATAAAAGGGTTTCTTTTTGGTAGCTTTAAATATTAACTGCGACTATTAAAATAATAATAATCATCATTTATTTGTCAGGAAATTATTCCCATATACTATAAATTACAATTTACACAAATAATTATGCAAAAATAAAATAAAACAAGAGCAGAGGGCTGGGCTTTTGTTCGGACAACGAATCAGCATTGCTATCCAACGTGGCAATGCTGCCAGCCTTCTGGGTATTTTTCCCATTGATATCGATGTGGATGAATTTTTTGATGCCCAATAATTTCTTTTTCTTTTTCCGTTTGTTTATATACCTATTAAGTATTAATATTTATTAATGTTGATGTTTATAAGAAAATAAATAAATAAAACAAAAATAGCATACATAAAGCAATATCATATTTGTACATGTGCAAATATGCTTTTCCATGTTTGAATATAAAATTGCCTTCAGACTTTGAATTTCGAAGAATATGTTTTTTAGCTGTACATACTATATTATTATCAAAGTAGCATATCTATTCCGATTAAAACCTCCTCTACATATAAGTATAGTGCACAATCAATACTTTCATTGTTCATAATTTGTTCACAATTTTAATGAATAGATTTTATTTCATGAAATTAATTAATAATACTGAATTTATCAATTAATGTGTATCTGCCCCAATATCGATATTCAATGTCAAATTTATGTCGTTTGTAAAATTAAATCAATATAGACATAATTAAGTGTTTTTATTGAATTATACAAATAAATTCCCCAAACTATAGTCTGTATTTGTATTTCTGTTTTTGTGGTGAACTGGTACGGTCAGTAAAAAACTCTGTTGTATGCTAACGTCGCTTTTCAAACAATATTTTTTTGTATTTCATTTTATTGCATAATCAACCTTATAATGTTCCTACTGATGGGACTCAGGCTTCCTGTCTAGGAAATAGGCCGCACTGTGCGGGTTGGTGGTCCATCCACCAACCCAACATGTCTTTGAATTTTTGTTTTTTTTCTGATTCGCTCACATTTGAGAGTGCTGGTGATAGAATAATAATTTATATAAACCTACTCGTAAGTGGTGGCTATTACTACTGTTCGTTTTGATGATATTTGCGATATCAAAAGACTTCAATAATTCACCATAGATATAATCTTATCAGTTTTCAAATCTTTTAATACTAAGTGTCATATGTTATAGGTTATCTTCACAGATTGAATGAACTGTAATTCTCATGGTATTTACTTACTTGCACGTCTTTCTTAGTGACCTTAAGAGTTTCTCTTATACTACATACAAAAGAAACATATGCGCAAAGACACAATACTTGCAAAATATGAAGCATTTTAGCGATTTCTTAAAAATTTACTGATTTGATTATAAAATTAAAACACTAAAACGGTTAAACGTTGCTTGTAGAATAATCTGGCAAACAATTAGAATCATTACATGAACAGAGATGCAAGTCCGGGTTTTGATCGATAAAAGTAATTTTTAGAGACATGTTCGTTTTTTTTTTTTTAATTGATATAAACCAGTGCTTGACTGCGATCCCACCTGATGGTAAGTGGAGATGTTCGTTTATTGCAGTGGATTATTTTCTTTTGCGCGTTACAGTACTAGCGATTAGCTCATTTAGCGACATTGGAAAGATGTTTTTCTCTTGTAGCTAAGTAAATTATCGGGCAAGTACGTTCCGGGGCAGCCGTGGCGGCCTCCGATACGCAAATTGCCCAGCGGCTGTTTACAAAGACTTGCTCCCTCGGGGACAATTAGCTCCGACATCTTCGCTTTACGTCCGCGTAGATTAAGAGGTCTTAGTTGCTGTAGGGTTGGATATTTTTTGTGGGTATAAGGTCACCTTGGTTTTATGGAAAAACCTTCAAAAGGTGCCTGAGTTTTTCAGGAAAGACCAGAAAATGGAATTTTTCCCTTCATAAAATCACCCTAGTGATCACCATCAGCACGTAGATGGGGCCCCGTATCTCTTAAAAGACCACTCCCGAACCAAAGTGCAAAGCCCTTGACCCTCGCTGCACTCGTGATCACAGTGTAACAGTGGCGTTTTATTTCCTTTTCAGCTAAGGAGAGGAATTCTCTACCGGAGTCTGTGTTTCGTGATAACTACAACTTTATATCAAGAGTAAATAGGTTACTTGTTGGCAAGCGTACTCCATCGTCGACCTCATCATCACTTATCTTTAGATGAGATAGTGGTGAGTCTATCAATATGGACACAATTTTGGTGGTCATTTGGTACGGTCAGTGGAAAACTCTATTGTATGCTAACGTTGCTTTTCAAACAATATTTCTTGTATCTCATTTTATTGCATAATCAGCCTAATAATGTTCTTACTGCTGGGACTCAGGCTTCCTGTCTAGGGAATGGGCCATTCAGAGTTCCCACTGTGAACGCTTACTGAGTGATATTAAATTCCAGGAATAGGGCACTTGGAGCTAGATAAAGTGACATTCTTTTAGTTGGCACTAACCAAAATAATATCCAGAGACGTTATTAAAAAAAATCGAGTTATGTATATATAAGTAATAGGAAAGATACTCAAATAAGTGACTCATATTTTGAAATACTTTTCGGATTACGTAACGATTTTCGGGTGTAAAACAGTGCAGAAAAGCTAGCACTGTGACACATGGACACCGCAATGTAAAAAAAAAATCGTACACGTGTAAAAAAAATCTTCAAAACTAGTTTTGACTAGTTAAAATTGATTTTAGATAGAGCGATAAATCCATTAAAAATAAAATGTATGTAGGTATTTAATTGGTGAAAAACCTCATTTGCTTTGATTGATAGCAAAGCATAGATATTGACTAGCAGACATAATAATATTTTCAAGACAAGTCCAAGTTCACCTTGAATTGCGCAAAATATTAAATAAAGATTACACTGAATTTATGAATCATATTTTTTCAGTTTTTTTTTCGATAGGAAATCAAATTAATTCTGAACTACTTCACTTACACTATTTTCTGCTGTCTTTTAACACGAAGCGCGGGCGTCCGAAATTTGACCTATTCCTATGTTCTTCTTGCTCTAGTTTTATTATGCGAAGAATCTCAAAGTACACCAAAATTTATTTATTTATTGAAACTTCATGTACAGTAGTGGTACATAAGCGGACTTAATGCAACAAGGCATTCTCTACCTTTGGGTTAAAAAAGACAACACTGTGGTAGGCTTGCACAATAAACAAATAACAGATACTTCAAACAGATTTTTTTTTATTAAAAACAACACACAAAAAAAAAACAAAAAAAAAACAATAATAGTAGCAGTAGCAGCAGTAGTAGTATAGTAATAGTAGTAGTTTCATAGTATTTAATAGTTTATAAATTTTAAACTAATAAATACTATGAAAAATATCAAATCATTAAGAGAACTTAGTAATAATTCTGACGAAGACCAAACTAAAGTTGATCCTCTAAACTTTAGTTTGGTCTTCGTCAGGATTCTTCAAGAAAACTTTCAGTTTTCAAAATATGTGTATAATAAAAAAAAATATATATTATCAGCAGTTACATTTGTATACCATCTCTCCATATTACTGTAGCAAAAATATAATGGCCAAAATTGACATTGATATTCCACGCTTCTATTGTTAAAACACAAAGTATAAGATTTACCTCCTTTTAAGCTCCTAAAAGCCACGACACATCCCCCCCTCCGCACAGCTGAGCGTGGGAACCCGCGATGATTACCAGAGCTGCGCAGACGCCGCGCTTACGTAATTGGCACTGATTTTACGAATAATCACCGGGAAGGGTGCACTACCATTGAAACTGAAAGGAAGGGCATGATATGTATGTAAATTGTAGGGTAAGTATTGATTGGTCGTGTGTATCGGTTTTTCTTTTAAATGAAAGTTATGAACAGAGGTCGGAATTAGGTAGAGTTAAACATTTACTTATACCGATTTTATTCAGTGAAAGATTAAAGTTGATATGGTGCCTGAAATCCCGAGATAAATTTTAAAGAGCAGTTTTTTATGATATTATCAGAAACATAGCAGAAAAAAAAAATCTTCTTGCATTAATGACGAGGAGGAGGAAGCATATAAATTTGTTAAATAAGTTTTTGAAAAACATCTCAATGAAAAATACTAGTGTTTTATTTATTATTTATATTTTTTTAGTTAGTGTTTTATTATCGCTTAAATTGCGAATAATTTTTGATTCAGTGTCATCATCATTTCGGCTGAAAGACGTCCACCTTGTGGGAGACCTTCCAATGCTGCATCTTCCGGTACGTGGTCACCACTCCAGAACCACTTACACGAACACTATTGCAGTAGAGCATTACAATTTTATCAATTTTGTTAGCATTTATTATTTTGCACATTTATCACAGCGTAGATTTTTAACCAAAGATTGCCTGGTATCACCACTGTGCATAAAGTTTAAAAATAAATCACACTAATATAAAACAGGTTGTAGTATGTATGTTTCTTATTCCTTTGCACCCAAACGGCTGAATGTATTTGGTTGCAAACCACACTGTTAGACCATGTCCTGATGTAGAACATCCTTTTTATTGCTTGGGATCATTAACTACATTCACGTAGGCGAAGATTTTGACAGGAGCTAATACTACTAATAATAAAATATCTTCTTAGTTTTGTTTAAGTTGTATCCTAATAATAGTAATATAATAATAATATTCCACAACTATCACACAACGCCGTCTAGTCCCAAGCTAAGCAGAGCTTGTGTATGGGTACTAGACAACTGATAAATATACTTATATATTCCTAAATACATTCATTAATAGATAAATTACACCCAGACACAGAACAAATGATCGTGCTCATCACACAAACATTTGTCCTGGGTGGGAATCGAATTGAAATCGAACAAGTCAGTCAAGTATTTACCTAATATTGACCACTTCAAAAAAGCACTACAGTACGGTAGTGCTATGGTAACTTCTGCCTCCTTTGTTAATACACACTGTCTGAACATCCACCTAGAGTGCAGCTTACATGTTTTTTAATAATAGTGATCGAATCAACTCCAAAGCAGTTTTCAATACAAAAGATAAACCATGTAGTTATTACATATTATAATAAAATATCATCGCAATATTCAAAGCAGCCTTGATATTGCACTTTGAGTGTACATCCAACATGTCCAAGGGCTATAGTCATTGACCATCTCACGAGGAGATTAAGAACAGCAATTTATTCGCTCCATACACAAAAAACCAGTGTCTTTACGCCCAGCGGCGTTTCATATCGCACTACACACGGTCACATTCTTCGCCCGCTTGTCCGACTACCCACATGAAAAAAAGGCAAAAGCCCCACTTGCCCCGCGGCAGCGGGCGCGAACGGACGTCCCCTGTCGCTGCGTTGTGGGAACGCTTATTACGCTCATTTGTTACACTGTCATGTAATTTGTGGTTAAATGATAAGAGATTTATGGATGTGATTTTTGCGATTGTACGATATGTTTTTTTTTTACAACTTTTTATTTTAATTAATGACTGTTTGATATATCACTTGTTTAAAATATTATACACTAGCTTTGTTTGTGATTTTTCTCAGCGACGAATTAGTATAAAAGTACGATTATATTTTTTCTTACAAAAGAAAAAATATTATTGTACTTTATTTTTACAATATATTGTAAGTTAATAGTAAATCAACAGCTAATAAATTGTCTACCTGTGGAGACGTTAAAACTCCCCGTGGAGAAGCTGGGCGTATAGTGACACCTGACTGTGGATACAAAAGACGCTTTTCAATTACACTTGACCAGAGTGCGCCCGCAATGTTCACATCGGTGTAACAGTCATCCAAATTTAAATGTTATGCGCACATCGATAAAGCGTAACAATAGCTCACCGCGGGCTAAGAGCATTGTTGTGAATACAAGATTTCTAAATAACAACAGTTTTCGCAATACATTATCATCCGATGAAAGGATTGCACGTGTTTTGTTCTTTAGCAACCAAATTGCAGCTGAGGATCGGCCGAAATTTAGTTTTTGGGGTTCCGTTTCTAAACGGTCAAAACCTCCGGTGTGACTTTGGTGTTAGACAGTCAGTCCCCCTAAGTCAGTCCAATGCCTAATTTTGTTTTCAAGTGAGAATATCATCCAATGACATCTCCTGCACTTGGGAGGTGCGAGAGGGTGTGTCAGAATTTTATTGACTAAAAACCCACTCCTGTTCCTTCGTTGCCTTTCATACCAGGGCCGAGTTTTCCTTTCAGAAACAAACTTTTGACCCCAGTAGGCTTCGACCCTACGGCTGACATCTCCTTGAGGCGCGAGTGGAACAGAACGCGCGCCTCGATGACGTTGACGACTTGGGCTCGGTCCGGACGGTTACTGGAATTATGGCGTGCCCAACACTGGGTTGCGACAGTCGCTGTCGCCATTCCACCATGAGATCCCGCCGGAACTCTGTCCGCCATGCCGAGAGTCCAATGCCTAAAAAAGCACTCTTTAATTTTTACTAGGATTTTGTTTATAATTTGTAAGCATTGTAGGTAGTGGCATTTAGTAATTTCATATATCTACTGCAATGTCTGCTTTTTCAATGAACAACTTAGAAAGAATATGTGAACTAAGGATCTGAATAAAAATATATTCTATTAGGGATTTTGTCAAGATTGATACACTATAAAATCAAATTTCAATCTTTGACAATTACTAGCTTTTGTCATCTGCTTTATCCATAACTTTAGCGAATAGGTCATATTATTATTAATATTACAGAAATGGAAATGTCCTCACTCGAGGATACGCTCGAACTGCCACATCTAACAACCCATCTGCTTATAGTCACTGCTGATTGCAGATTAAGGAAAAGAAAAAAATCTAGAGGTCAAATTATATGCAGACCATTGTCTATTATGGCCTGGAATTTTTAATAACATAACCAATTTTGTTAGAAAAAGCATTTAAAAAAAACGATGTAAAAAGCGATTTTCACACACACTTATAAGGTTTTTTCATGATAGATAAAAAGATAGTTCTGCTAAGTCAATTATTATAGTTTGGAGTATTTGTGTGCCATAATAGGCTCTAAAGTAGCTGTTCTGTGGCATATGGCAATAAGACTTGCATGTTGCATAATCGTTTGTTGATCGTTTTGTAGGGTGACCAAAACTTAGGATAGCAGAAGGTAAGACAAACGCAATAATCTTCATATTTATTCTTATTTTCTTATTGACTGTTCAGTGACAACAGTACAAGTTGCGAACAAAAGTTAACAAATTCTTAAAGATTTTCTGCAAAAAATTTAAAGAATATTTGGTAGGAAAGTCATTCCCGTTTCAACCAGTCATCTCACAGTTCGACCGCAAAGGCTAAACTGCGACTTGTACTATGTACTATTTAAAAATATGTATAATCCAAAATTTATAATATATTTATAAATTTATAAAAAAAAATATAATCAAAAATATATAATCCAACACAAATATGGTTGTATATTTTTAGTTGATTTTAAATGGCGATTAGTAATATCATTTAAACACCAAGCGAATGCTTTCGCGCGTGATTTCGAGCCATTGTCATAAAATATATCAATAAAATTTGAATTTTGACATGATTTGAAATTGAGTTTGCTGTTGCAAAATTTTAAAAATATTTCCAATAATAAACTGTATAAATAAATATTATTTAAAATAGTATACTAATAAATGACTATGAAATGAATAGTAAACTGATAAATATAAAAAAAAGTATAGTAAGAGAATTCAGCTTTCAAGCTTAAAATTCGAAAAGTATGAAGTATATTCGAGAGTTTTATTATCGATTCCCGATAATTGATCGTTCCAACCAACGTTTTTCCAACCTCATGTATCGAACTAATTTTTCTCCATATTTCTAATTTACCTCTCGATTTTTGTAATACTTTCAAAAAATGTTTGATTTATTCTAGTCTATAATATAATAGTGAATAGTGTTGTCTTATGAGAATATAGTTATCTCAAATCTCAACACAACCATATCCTTGAAAACACCACCAAAACCATTGTAGCATTCCCAATCCAACGCTATGTTTTTAATAGTCCCACAATAATTGCTCCCACTTGGCCCATAATAAATCAAGCCTTAATTAGATATACCAAACTTCTTCTGACATTTAGCCTCTTTGTAATGATAGCCGGACTCTTTGGAGTATCCAATTTGATACACAGTTTTTTCGGCGATTCCATTTGATGGTAATTTTTTGAATGTGGATCTCGTTGATGTGATTAGAGATTTGTGATTCGTCGTGGTTGTTATATTCGTTTGGTAAGAGCACTTCCTATGTAGCGTGAGTAACTTTGAAGATAGAATAGAATGGTAACTAACACAAACTTAAATTGATGGATACAATGGCGTAGCGGGAACTTTTGAAAGAGCTATCGTGGTACTAGAACGTAAAACGCAACTAAAGAAATGGTGTGTTTTAGTCTTATGCTCCACTGTGTTCTCCGGGCAGTCTACACAATGGTGACACCCGGGCGTTTCTTCCGCTTGAATCCGGTGAAGGAATCTCCCGAACTTACCATGTCCGATGAGGACCTGCGTCATGCAGAAGATGAGGACGCTGTGGCGCCACTCCAACCACTTCTCAAAGAGGGGGATTTACCGCCTTGATTATGGCGTGCCCAATCCGAGGCATGTAAACATACTTTTATCTAGACTTAATGATGTAATTCGGATTTCAATAAATTGGAGGCATGAAAAACAACGTGGATGCTTTGACAACTTGATCGATCGTCGTGATCCAAAATTTCGATAAGGTCTGTTATTTTCATTGGTCTTTTACTACATTTCTGATTTGAACACCGAATCGCTTAAATGCATTATGATATCATACTGCAGTTAAGCGTCTATATCTTAGATACAAGATATGATATGATAATTATAATGTAATAAGAAATCAATTTTATCTTTTAATACTTGTTGATGTTCAATCCCAAAGAACGAATTTAGATAGCGTTTTTTTTACATGGTTCTTATAGGATTAATATTTTTTTTAACAAAGTCACTTGATGTTATTTGGGTTAATATTTATAGGCAGACTTTTATCTATTACCAACTTTTATTATTCGACCTTATAATTTTCCCACTGCTGGGACTCAGGCTTTCTTGCAAGCTGCAATCTTTTAAAAAAATAATTAATGAAATTTCGAAAAATCTAAAATTTTAAATAGGAAAGCTTTCTAAAGATTGCAATGTAAGCCTTTCTTTAATAGAAGCTGAAAAAGAAAATCGCTTTGTTATAAAATAAACGCAACGGTGGAAATACAAGAGTTCAAGCTAATGACGGTTGGTTAAGGAAAATCAATAATCATCATTCTCTTGTCTTGTGTTAATTGGGGTCTGCGTAACACGTTTTTTTAGTCCATTCTATGGTGTCGCCCGTTGCGCTATCACTATCTTCCTTTTCATTCATATCACTCCTTGCACAATCCATCCATCTTTTATTCAGCCTTCCTCTTCCTTTCCATCCATCTACATGTGTACTCATTACTCTTTTAGTAACTTGCGTTTCATCCCTCCTCTTCATATTATCATACCAAGACAAATGATTCCTCTTCAACATCAGTCACTGGCGCCACTTTCAAACTTCCTCTAATATACTCTTTTCTCACTTTATCCACTCTCGTCCACCACACATCCATCTCAACATTCTCATCTCCGCTACATGCAATCTTTTTCATCCGTCTTTTCACAGCCCAACATTCTGATCCATACAGTATGACAGGAATTATCACGGACTTGTAGATTTTATCCTTCAGCATGAATAGCATCTGTGGGTCATAAGTTATTTCAATAACCTGTCGCCATTTCATCTATTTCGAATTCAATATCACGTTCTTCCACGTGGTTCGTTCTTCAAATTCTTCAAATCAAAGTTTCCGTCACGAAAGCGTTTAAACCAAAATCGCACGGTGCTTTCATTAGCAGTGGCCAAATCATATGAGACCATGCAGATTAGTGTCTGAGATTGTCTTTTGAGGAAAGAACTACACAGATTTGAGTGCACCTGTCCAGTCAGTGTGAGCATTTGTCACAGTAGGTATTCGTTAACTCAACTCAGGACTACTAAAAAAGGAGCTCAATGACTTGACGAATAATTCTAAATGAAGGATATCTGGATAGGCCGCATAAAGTACGTATAACTGCATTACATTATGTTAAAATTACAGTAAAGGAAAAAGTAATTCACTTAATCTTCACATTCACAAAAGAATATTTACGAAAAAAAAAACACTACAAAGTGTAAATGGAAAAAAAAATTAGTTTTAATAGTGCACACCTACAGTGACAAAGTCCAAATACTTATAGATTTTTTTACGAGTAATAATTAATAAAAATGTATTTGTGTCTAAGGCATTTGCAAATACTTTTATCTAAATCTAATTATGTAGGTATTTCCCAATTCGGATTTCGATAAATTGGAGGCGTGACGAACCACGTCGATGCTTTGTCAACTTGATCGATAGCTTTGATATGATTTTTGCGAGCCCAAATTCTGATATGAACTATTTTTATTGGTATTTTTCCTGTATTTCTGGAAATGTTAATGATTTGGACTTCGAATCGCTTAATTGATTGAATATTAGACGTTAAGTATAAATATGTTTTTTATAAGTATATTAATTATGATGTTTTATGCGATAAGAAATCAGTAGTATTTATATAGTATATATATATAGTATTTATATTTTAATATTTATCTTTTAATAGATGGATGCGAAATTCCCAAATAACTAATAATGACGGTTTTTTTACATCATACTTATCGAATTAAAATTATTGTTTTAACTACGTTATGTGATGATATATTATTTGGGTTATTATTTATAGGTTATAAAAGTTAATCAGCCTATAATGTTCCTACTGCTGGAACACAGGTCTGTTCTCTAAAAATGGGAAATGGGCCGTAATCCACCACTGACTGCGATATTACAGAAAATACAAAACACAAAGAATCCAATACATACCTAATTTTTGAAGTGAAAACTTCTTTAGCGGCGTTGAGCACATTTCTGTAATGGGTATAAAATCTTAAACTCGCGTCAGGACACGTGACCTGATCGAAAAAGCGTAAGACGGCCACCAGTCAAATTTTCTCATTCGATTTTTTAAAATAATAAGGTTCTTTTAATGTAAAGTTTATTTGAACTTATAATTCCATGTCAATGCAAAGATATATCCCTTCAAAGCAACCCGTTTTAAAAAACGGCAATTTCATACTTTAACTACTAATTGCATAAACACATAAGTACTCCGACATGAAGCGGACATGACTTCAGAGACTAAGTGCAGATATACAGGATTAATTTTGATAGATGACTTACGTTTTCCAAAGTTTGTGACGGCAATACATTTTTGAAAAACCCACAACCATTGAAGATTGTAAAAGATAATATCTTTTTGTCAAAATGACTTTTAATCTGAATACAAATTCTATCTAAGATGCAAAATTACAAAATACGAAAATAACGTATTAATTCAAGAAAGCTGCTTGTTACATTTCGAAAACAAAAAAAAAAACTAAGAAAGTTTTCTAAAGATTGCATTCTGAAACTTTCATCTATAGAAGTTCAAAGGAACATTGCTATGTTATACACAAAATACAAGATTTCAAGCTGATGAGGTTTGGTAAAGGAAAATTAATAATTTGATGATTAAATTGGGTCACACACACACAGAAATATTCCAGATACTCATGAAAATAAATAACATCGAAAAATACATACGTAAGTATTTTTCAATTGTTTCTTAATAGAATAGTATTTGTACGATGCTGGCAATACAATAGGCAACAACACAAAAAAATTAAAGTACAGATTTACAATATAGTTACGCTGAGCGTGCCCGAAACGAAAGGGTCGCCAACTCAGCAATTGCTGGGCGTCAGACACCCAGCGCTGATTTTCAGCTGGCACCCCGCAGTGATGATAATTTAAATATAACATATAAATATAATCCTTACTTACAGTAAAAATTTATACAAGTGTATTTGTGTGATAATTTTGCTTTTTATAAATATTATAATATATGCCACAGTAGTTACAAACTATTTTGCTCACTACACCCACAATACTCATCAATAATATAACGCATAATATTCTTCTACACGCTTCTTCTGAAATTATTATGCGAAAACATAATTGCGTTTAGTCAACTGCGTTGAAAATTACATGCACAATCGCACGTCTAGTCCAAGCGTAAAAAAATGACTCATACGAAGTGTGCCCGTTATCAGTGCACTGCCGTGTCGCGAGACCGTCATTAATATATAACAGTCGGCCGGGTCGATTTCGATTATTAGCCAATTAGCCACTGCAGTGATAGTTACAAGCATGTCTTTATTTTTACTAACATTTATTACGATCGTTTGCTTCCTATACTACTTCTTCACCAGAAATTTCAACTACTGGAAAGCAAGAAATGTTAAAGGACCAACCCCAATTCCATTCTTCGGAAACTTCATCGATGTCTTCTTTAGAAGAAAGCACGTTGGTATGCTGTTCAGTGAAATCTACAATCAATATCCAAATGAGAAAGTCGTTGGCTTGTACAGAATGACATCTCCTACTTTGCTGATTCGTGATCTTGATATAGTGAAACAAGTGCTCATTACGGACTTTGATTCGTTTCCTGATCGTGGACTGTATTACAGCAAGAAACAGTTGGGAGACAATCTCTTTCATGCTGATGTTACAGTGATGAAAATTATAAGGAAACATTTAACGTCAGTGTTTACACCTGGAAAGTTCAAGGCTAATTTTCAAGTTCTTGCCGATCGAGCTGATAAGTTCGTTGAATACTTAGATAACGCAACTTTGAAGGAATCAGAAATAAACACGTTGCCAGCTTTTAGAAAATATGGAGCCGACTCGATAATGATGGGCGCGTTTGGTATTGACATGGATCCTTACAATGACGATAATAATTTATGTGATTTGTTGGACGCAGCAATACAAACACCAAGCTATTTTCTTGAACTGGAGCTATTATTCCCTGGTACTCTATCGAAGTATAATCTATCAATTTTCCCAGAAAATGTAGCAAAATTTAGTAAACAAATAATACAAATTGGTAGCCAACTAGAAGCAGTTTCAAAGATTGATCAAAACAGAACACTGGATGTGTTGATGGGTTTGCAACGAGAAGGCAAAATAAGCTCTGGGAAAATCGCTGAAGGTCAGAAAGAATTATGCATGGAAGTAACGGATGATATTTTAGCTGGACAAGTGTTTATATTTTATTTTGCTGGATATGGGAATAATTCTTTATTGGCGACTTATGCAATGTACCACTTGGCGAAGAATCCCGATGTTCAAGAAAAGTTGATAAAAGAAATTGACGATATTCTTCAAAAACATGGCGGTAAATTCTCTTACGAAGCACTTAAAGAAATGAAATACCTACAAATGATTTTTGATGAGACGATGCGGATGCATCCTTTAACAAACTCTGTTTCAAGAAATGTTGGTCGTGATATTCAATTAGATGGTACAGACTTCGTTATTAAGAAAGATACTATAATATCAATTTCTCCGTATGGTATTCAGCATGATGAAAAGTATTATCCTGAACCAGAACTTTTCAAGCCTGAAAGGTTTTCACCAGAAAATGTTAAAAAGCGACATCCCTGCGCTATGATGTCGTTTGGACTTGGGCCCAGAAGCTGTCTTGGTGAGTACAATTGCAATATTCCTTTATATACGAATACAGAACATTAGGTTTCCGATAATCATGCCAGGGCTGTGGATTGGTTGTTCGTGGCCCTGGCAAAGAGCAACTGAAGGAATATAGTGATGGGTTTTAGTCGGCAACAGTCTAACACTCTCTCTCTTGCTCCAGCCAGAGCTGGAGAGGTTATTTGGTGATTTCCTAAAATATTTTAGACAATAGAATTTTGTAGTTTAATCAACTAAAGGCACTTTGCACCGTCTAGTGCAAATCGCATACGGAAGATGGGAAACCGGGAAACCGGTAGATTGATTGCATAAACTATTGTTAAAGTAAAATAAAACAAGAAGCTAAGCATTAAAGCTAAGTTTTTATAAGTGTAGACTCGAGAGCTCGTGGCCACAGGGGCTGATCTTCGAGCTGAGGAACTGTTCTAAAGGGTACCCTGGGTCTAGAACGGAAAGGCCAACTAAACGAACGTATTAGTGAGTTTTAGTCAGTAATAGTCCCCTCCCGTTCTAACCAGAGCAAGATAAATTATTTGATGAACCTCCCAAAATAAGATCGTGTTCATGATTAAGCGACGATTATCGAAGTCGGGTCGTGAATAATGTGGTGAAAGGGATTTTCACCATATTCATCGAGACCGAGTACCTCGAGAAGCTCGATAAGCCATTGGTCCCGGCTGCTATTTGTAGATCTTTGACAATTGTTATAGAAGATAGAAGCCATCAAAATTGACGCCAGTGTTGCCAAGGGGTACCGTGTTGTCCAGTTACTGGGTGGTATTGTTCAGACAAGGCAACCGTATCCACTTAGACTGGAGCTCGGCCCAAATACAGGAAAAGGCTTGGCATATATTTTGTCTCATTCAGATTGAATATCGTGTAGCAAAATGCATCACAATCACTCCATAATAGTTTATAGCACCTTTTTCACAAAAGATTTCTTTTACAGGCTTGAGGTTCGCACAACTCCAGTTTGGGATCTGTATGGTGAAGGTGTTTTCCAAATTCCGAGTTGAGTGCACAAAGAATACGGTGGACAAAATTACGATCACACCAATGCGGTTACTTCTTACTCCAAGTGAAAAAATATATCTGAGACTGATACGGAGAGATACATTGTGATAGTAGTTTATAATTATATATTTAGTTTTAGTAATATAAAGCCCGAGTGCGCGTCTCCTTTTTAAGGAAAATTCATGTTGCCTGATCGACATTTTGCGTGACCAGAAGGCTGGCTCGTTCTTCGCCCAAAGAATTAGCATTGCCATTCAACGTGGCAATGCTGCCAGCCTTCTGGGCACATTTCCGGATGACAGCGATGTGGAGGAGTACTTCGATGCCTGAGTGTATTTTGTGTCTTTTTATTACATAATGTACATAGTTAGATTTAGTATAAAAATATTTATAGTTAATATTTAAGTCCTCACTATGATTAGACAATTAAAACTAACTAGATTTAGTAATTATTTATAATAATGTAAATATAGATTAAATATTAAATTATTGCCATTTGAGTATTTTGTTTTTTAATGTCCTCAACAAAAAATACAAATTAAACTTTTATCAATGACCAGAAAGACAGAATGCCAATTACACTGACTGATTAGATACAAAGTACATCACAGATAAAATAACACAAATATACTTTTATACTGCTCACAAAACGGTGAAGGAAAACATCGAGAGGAAACCGCCATGTCCTAGAACAAAAATATTCGAAGACATGTGACATCCACTAACCCGCACTGGGCCCGCGTGGTGGATTACGGATCTCTTTCCTAGAGAGAAGTTCTGAGTCTCAACAGTGGGAGCATTAAAAGGCTGATTGTGCTATACATTTATAAGAAATCTGTAGAAAAGTCGTTTTTTTTAGGTCGAAAATATTCCCAAAAAATAATAGCCAGGGTGTTAAAGGATAACCACCCAACGAACCCATTTTTTGAATATTTTTCTGATTAGTTGTGCGTATTCATGTGAAAGCATTTTCACGTGAAAATTCGTAAACCTACGTGGATAACTTTTATAAAAAAATGTGCGTAACTCGTAAACATGAACCAAATAGTAAGTATTACCTTTAGTACTTACTTTTTGGTACACGTTATCAAAATATATATGTATTTAAAGTGTTCAACAAGTAAAATATCACGACACAGTGTCATCTAAAGACTCAAAATAGAATTAATGCTGTCAGTTTAAGATGTCATATGTACAGATAGGCCTATATGGACACTTATAAAACTTCAGAAGCTAGTGCACGGTTCCAATTGGTCGTTTCCTATGGAGAAGAACTTGCAAGAAACTACATATATAATTATACTATATTGAGATTGTATTTTTTTATGATCAATCAAGTGACAATGTTTTTGGGGCTTAGTCATATAAAAATAATTTTATCAAAATCTAATTACGCACTTTAATCGGATTTCAATAAACTGGAGGCGATTAGAGATATATCAATGCTTTGGTAACTTGATTGATCATTTAATATGATTAACGGCATCCAAATTTTGGATAAGGACTATTTTCGTTTGTATCTAGGGTTCCGTATCTCAGTCGGCAAAAACGGAACCCTTATAGGGTCACTTTGTTATCCGTCTGTCCGGTGTCAAGACCCTTTTTCGCAGGTACACATGGAAGTATTAAACTGAAATTAATGTCAGGTAAACATTTGTATGATTATTTTGTAATGAATAAAATCAAAAAGTACTCGACTGATTTTAAACATTCTTTCACTACTAGAATGTCACTTGATCGCTAAGTAATAATAATATATTTTCTATTTTTACTGGAGAGTGTTGGCTTAAAATTGAGCAGAACAAAAACCGAATATTTGTTCTGTGATTTCTCCGGTCTCTCCGGTTCTGTGCCCTTAGCTCTCGTTGGAACGCAAATACCAATCTTCTCCGACTTTCGGTACCCTGGGTCGCTTATCCAAGGAGATAGCGAGGTAGACCGAGACGTAACACATCGGATCAATTCAGGATGGATGAAATGGCGATAGGTCACTGGAACATTTGTGACTCGTGGATGCCCCCCAAGTTGAAGGGTAACATCTACAAGTACGTAATGAGACCTGTCACACTGTTTGGATCAGAATGTTGGGCAGTGAAAAAGACGGATGAAAAAAGATTGCATGTAGCGGAGATAAGAATGTTGAGAAGGATGTGTGGTGTGACGAGAATGGATAAAGTGAGTAAAGAGTATATTAGAGGAAGTTTGAAAGTGGCGCCAGTGACTGAAAAGTTGAAGAGGAATCGTTTGTCTTGGTAATGTCATGCAAAGAGGAGGGATGAAACGCATGTTACTAAAAGAGTTATGGGTATACAGGTGGATGGGTGGAGAGGGAAAGGGAGGCCAAAGAAAAGATGGATGGATTGTGTGAAGATTGATATGAAAGAAAAAGAAGTTAGTGATAGCATGACGGGTAACAGGATAGAATGGAAAAAAAACGAATTCGTCTGTTATTTTTTAGTCTCATATCTCAATACGGGCGAACCCAGGCGAGCCTATAGTCAACTGATCGGTAACAAATTCCGACAGCGGCTGCTACTAAAAAAAATCAGATGGGTTGGGCGATTGGTTTTCTCAATGACTCGCAAGGCTTGGAAATATCAATAGACCTGACGCAAGTTTCAAAAGCGTATATTCTAAAACTAAAGTCATTTAATTTCCTCATAACGCACGTAAAGCTCGCTATGTTACAAAACAGTCGCTTTATCTGCGCAGCCGCATCAACACGTACTCGGCTATCGGCCAATCGCGTTCGAGGGCGGGAACGGCGTACGTTGCCTTTCGAAAAAAGAACGCTGCGTTCCATTTGTACGATATATCTTTAGTTTTTAATGAGTACTTGACAATCTTTATAAGGAAAAGCTGGATTTAAGAAAGTTTAACGCTATGGGATAACTTGATGCCGATTTACGGGTACCTTAGGATATGTTTCTTCTTTAAGTATCTACTTGGTGGACCGATAGGTCGATAACAAAATTTCGTACAATATATTCTACCTTCTGTAATCGAAATCTTCGTCTCTTTTTTAATCGGCATAGACGTATGTTTATATTTTTAAATAGTTGCGTTTTGGCAATGAGCACTGAAGCTGGGCTTCAAGTCTGCTATTACAATAGTGTCAGAATGGTCTATCATTGAATATCTGACGTATACGGTAATCTGCTAAAATTTTAACAGTTCCTTTTGATCAGTGATCTACCATTAGAACGTCATTGTGCAGTCATTGCTTTTAATAAGCTCGATATTGTCATTCTACCACAACTCTAATATGAGATCATTGACCGATCAATGATCGATGATTATGAATTAGCAGATTACGAACTTTTAGCAAAATGACAATAGGATCGTGTTGGAATGACGAATTTATAAAAAATAGCAGACTTGGGCCCCAGATTCTATACAGTCACTGAAGTTGCTGGCATTTTAGGTTAGACTTCATTGGTAATATGTCTGCAAATATAAGTCAGAACTGAGATGAAAAGTTTAGTTCAGAAACGGACAATCAAGTTTGATGATTTCTGGCCACCGTAGACGCGGGCTTGCAGACGGCGAGCAATGGGTAGCTCGTCGTCCAACCGTCCGGTAACTTTCCGGACCGAACCCAAGTCGTCGCCGGCGCGTAGGTACTGTTCCACGCGCGCCTCAAAGAGATGTCAGCAACTGTAGAGGCCCAGAGGGTCGAAGCCTACTGGCGCCAAGGGTCTGATTCTGAAAGTTAGACTCGGCCCTGGTACGAAAGGCAAAGAAGGAACAGGAGTAGGTTTTTAGTCAGTTAAAGTCTGACACTATCTCCCGCTCCGCTCAAGAACAGGCTTTGTCATTAGATGATCTTCCCACCGAAAAAAAAACCCCAAAAAAGGGTAAACGTCATAAACAACAATTAAAGTAATTAGAGTCAGTTCAAAGTTTAACAACAAAATTACGCCTTTCAATACAAATAATTGAATAGCTATTGATATAATGTATCTTAAAATTATCATCGCCCTTGACATTTTGCCTCCGACACTTCCTAGAATCATAGACGATATGACAAATGTATAAAAACTATTATTTAACTATAGTCGAGATCAATCACTGTCAACAGTCATAATAACATAGTCACACATTGATAATATGTTTAAGGATATTAAATGTATGCCGAAAGGTATAGGTACGTTAAATTATAATGGGTTTTTTTTTTATTGGGTGGGAAAATCATCTTATGACAAATCCCGCTCTTGGGCGGAGCGAGAGATAGTGTCAGACTTTTACTGACTAAAAACCCACTCCTGTTCTTTCGTTGCCTTCGTCCCAGGCCCCCGGGTTTCGCTTTCACAGTACCCGTGGCCCCAGTAGGCTTCGACCCTGCTGGGCCCCTACGATTTGCTGACATCTCCTTGAGGCGCGCGTGGAACAGTACGCGCCGTCGACGACTTGGGCTCGGTCCGGACGGTTACCGGACGGTCGGACGGCGAGCCACCCATTGCTCGCCGTCTGTAAGCCCGCACCTACGGTGGCCTACGCCGTGAGGTCTTCCAACCACGCCTGAAAGAGGGGACTTACCGCCATAATTGTGGCGTGCCCAAAATTATAATGGGGTTCATAACAGGCCAAGAAATATATAGTTCTATTTTTATAATTATTGATAGGGTCGTGCTTGACCACTATTTTACCTGATGGTAAGCTGTGAATTGGTAGAAGATGGACCACGCTTGCTTGAAAAAAACCCATTTACTCTTGACTTATAGACTCCCAGGTTGTAGTTATCAGCATCCCTAGCCAAGTTACGATCGTTTCGTTCGCGTCAAACGCCTCGAGTAGGTCAGGCCGTGAGTCACGTGGGCAGAACAAAGGTTTCGGAGGCATGGCCTACTCGAGGCGTTCGACGCAAACGAAACGATCGTAACTTGGCTAGGGGGGCAGGGCCTCAAGTCTGCTATTATAATAGTGTCAGAATGGCCTATCATTGATTTCATAACGGTTGATTTTGTCAACTTTGGTACTAATATAGTGGCGTCATTATGACTTTCCAATGGTCAACTACTGACACTCCATTGAAAGAAGTGGCATAGAATGGTAATCTCGTAAATATTGACAAAGGAATGTCTGACGTATTCGGTAATCTGCTAAAATTTTGATAGTTCTTTTGATCAGTGACCTACCTTTAGAACGTCATTGTGCAGTCATTGCTTTTGATAAGCTCGGTATTATCAATTTTACTAAAACTCTATAACGAGACCATTGACCGATCAATGATTGATGATTATGAATTAGCAGATTACGAACTTTTAGCAAAATGACAATGGGATCGTGTTGGAACGACGAATTTATAAAAATAGCAGACTTGGGCCCCAGTTTGATGGTAATGGTGTCTACCATCAACCATGAAACTGGTTCATTAGCACAAATTTTGTTCACTATGCTGAACTAACTTAATTGAGGTATATGTGTATTTGTGAAGTTCCGTTGGCCATCTGTGGTCTTCTATATCAGTTCTACTTCATTTAGTAATACTTTTGTGAATACAAATGTTTGACTTCTTCAAAATACCAAAAAATATCAAAATAGCTATTATATATAGGTAATAGTTATTTTGATATAATAACACTTTTGGAATTACCTCAATGTTTCATAGAATCTATGAGCACTAGGGCTTTATTTATTTTTTTCAAATTATAAAATATCTAAATCTCTGTAAAGATTCCGTATAAAAATATCAGCATATTAAGAACCTTCTCTAAAAGAGTGGTATACCTTTAGGTTTATGTAAGTAAACAGCGACACCGATAGTAAATATCATTATAAATGTCGTCTCTCGACGTCTTTTTTTTATTTATTTTTATTCTTGATAGGTTTGCACTTGACCGCTATCTCACCTGATGGAAAGCGACGATGCGGTCGACGATGGAACGCGCTTACCTAGAAGTAACCTATTCACTCTTGACTTAAAGATTCCCGGAATATACGTCATAGGCAATCAATCATTTAATTGGTTTAGTCGTGTAAATATAATTATAATTGGATAACAAGATCTTAGATTGAATAGATAAAAGTATAGACTTTTAAGTACCACGAATTAACAGATTAGATTGTGTTTCGCCGAGAATCTAAGGTGGCAGTAAGTATATCGGTCCGTTGAAGATTGATCGTAGTAATTCGTAAGAAGTGTTTTCGGATTATGACAGTTGTTGTTGATAAAATCCAGAAATTTTATCAACAACAACTGTCATCGTCATCGTAGAGGCGAAGTACATAGGGAAGACCTGGAGCGAAATGAAACGCGAAACTCAAGACCGAATGGGATGGCGGCGCGCTGTGGACGCCCTCTGCCCCATGTAGGGGACATATGAACTTAAGTCAAGCAAGTCTTAGCAGTTATTCATATATGCTGAACAAAGGTTTGTGTTAAGAGAATGCAAGTAACTTCCTGAAGCCTGAAGATGAATAAGGTTCTTGAAGATGAATAATAATGATACTAGGAATACACAAAACAGAGAGTAACGCTGACATTGTCTACAGAAATTCATAGCTTTGTAGCCTTGAAGACACCTAAATTATAGTTGGACGGGAAGACCGCAGCAGGCAAATTGTTCTAGTCCTTCAATGTATGCAGTATATATGTTTCCTTAAACGCAGGTCATGGAACGAGATCCTTGGCAACTCTCATGCATGATTGTGGTTTTACCACAAACCATGCTGATATCGTCATTATAAAATATCTAAAATTTTAAGATTTTTGCTTCCAAACAGAACCGTGGTTTCCTATAAATTATACCAATCTTGTACTACATTCAGAGATAGAACATTAGTGGCCATTAGTTATAGAATCAATCTTAGTCAAATTTACCATGACTCACATTATTTAACTGAAATATAATTTGAGATGTATAAGCTGTCAATGGTGATGATTTCGCGGCACCCGCCAATCATAAAACAATTACTGTACTGTGATATTGAATACATGACGGACCTCACTATACGGAAGAATATTAGAGGCAAGAGAATCGAGTATGGTAAGCTAAGCTAGGCCATTCTTTAGCTTACTACTTGAAGTGATACGATGTGGCATTATTGCTATTGCGATTACGGGAGTACAGTGAACCTGTCTCTATATGTGAAGTTCCCTTGTGGGCAATTTGATGAAGCGCTGTTTCTGACCTATAGTGAAAAGATTGAGAGGGAAATTTTTGTTAAAATTGTTAATGCTGAAGAAGATGTTTCTATATAAACTGAATTTGCCTCGTTCCATTTGATGAATATTTTCCAAGACGCGAATTAGCAAATATCAATGATGATAATCAATCTTAATGTTATACAAAACACATGTTCGATCGTGTATGGATTACTGCAGCCACATATGGGCTGGCGCTGGAAAATGCCACCTGACAGCTTTGCCTGCTGTGGTCTTCCCATCCGATTATAATTTGGGTGTCTTCAAGGCTAGAGTGAATAGGCTCTTAATAAACTAGTGCACCTCACCATCAACGATTGATTTCTTTTTATTATCTTCCAAATTTTATCTAGATTTTTTTTATTGATATAAACTAGTGCTTGACCGCTATCTCATGGAAAGCGACGATGCGGTCGTCGATGGTACGCGCTTACCTAAAAGTAACCTATTCACTCTTGACTTAAAGATTCCCGAGTTGTAGCTATCAGGAAACACAGACTTCGGCAAGGAATTCCACTCCTTAGCTGTACGCACAATGAATGTGTTCCCAAAACGTTTTGTGCGATATTTCCACTTCAATATTTCCTTGTATTATCACTTTGAACTCATTCAAAAATCCATTAACGATGATCTACATCAAGCATTGCATCGTATACTATATTTTCATCACGTAGGTCCTAGTCTACGTGAGAATAAAAACGCAAATGACTAAAGTCATTGGCTTTTGCTAATGAGATTGCCTTATATACTAATGTATGCCTTAATTGTGTCGTGTGTTGATGACAGTGATCGTGACAGAAGTATTGTGAGCACCTAATGATACTAAATTAATTTGCATATCAGGCTAATAACACAAAATAGATAGGTACAGAAGTCAACTCATGTATGTAGTAACGGAAGGGTGTGTCAGACTTTTACTGACTTTGGAGGTAGGCGGGGCAGAGTGTAAAGTCCCGCAAACCTCCGTTGGAAAGGGAGGATCCTTCGACCAGAAGGGTGTAATGTTTGGTGGGCAACTGCCCGATAGATGATTTCGGGCTGTTCTATATGTTCTAATCACGCGGAGAATTTTGATTGCGCGATGCAGGATTAGTCTTAAGTGACGCCATAAATGTCGCTACATGACTAAAAACCCACTCCTGTTCCTTCTTTGGCTTCCATACCAGGGCCGGGTTTTCCTTTCAGAAGCGGACCCATGGCTCCTGTAGGCTTCGAGCCAGCTGGGCCCCTACGTTTTGCGGTCATCTCCTTAAGGAGCGCGTGGAACACTACGCGCCATCGACGACTTGGGCTTGGTCATTAACCATGCGGTCGGACGGCGAGCTACCCATTGCTGGCCGTCCGCAAGGTCGCGCCTACGGTGCCCGGAAATCGGGATCGGGATCCCGGCGGCAAGGGCGTGAGAGCCGTTTCGAGCATTACTGTTTCGCAGAAGGAGACGACCGTTTGCCACTCCTCTTCGCTTCGGACCACGGCCTGTACTAAGGTTCGGCGCGAGGGATCGTTGCCGCCGATTGCTCCGTCGAGGACACGGCGGCTAATAATCTCTTGCTGCTCATTAGAACTACATTTAGCAACGTATGTCCAATTTTGCAAATTGTTTTACATGTAGCAACTACCACTGTCTTTTTTGTTATTTTACTATCATTATTGTAATCTCTGAAGCGGTGGTTACAACTATAATAATGTTTGACTGAACTAAAATACCCCCTATGAGTAAAGATTTTAAATATAACCGGCTTAGTTCCTTAGGACACCTACGAATCTTATCGACCGAATGATAAAACTTTGCACTACTTTATGACTTATGGGGTGAATAGAAACAAAACTTCAAAGGGTATTTTCACGACATTTGAATATTTTTTGTAGCAATTAACTATATCAATTTATTAATTAATTGTTATTCTAAAAAATTGATGCTTTGTTAAAAGCCGATAATATGGCATCAAAGTGAAAAACCAAACCAAAGTTTTGTTTCTATTCACCCCTGTGTTTCTATTCACCCCGTTTTACGGTATCCAAAATATAGCTACCAAGAGTTCTCTTAGTGTACAGTGTTAACCTTAGATAGACACGATAATGATAGAGCTCGTGACATAATCATTACTGACACCTCAGAATCTGATCATTTCCCTGTTGTGTAGTGCACGCATAAACATGATTATTTATTCAATATTACGGCGCATTGAGAAGAGTACCATCAAGATGGGCAAATGATTATTCGTCTTGTTAGAACATTGATGAAAAATGGTATTATTTTTGAGTATTATGTTTTCGGTCAAGCAATCGCTAACGGAAATGCCATCCGCTGACTCAGTCATTAGGTCTTCACAATACTAGTGCTGAAATGTGTAACATAGCTCAGTTCTCTGCGGTTGAAAGCTGCATAAACACTTATGAAGGGTACCATCCGAGAACCCACCACTTGTGGAGATTATCTCTGCTTAAAAAGAATCTCAGTTAGCGCTTAAACAACAGACTTCTCAGTCATATAGAATACATCGCCAATAACTGATGTAGATCTCTATTGTTAAAATCTACAAAAATTATTGTGTGTATTATTAATGACGATATATCGTGTTTGTTGGTTCTACGCATTGCTTGTAGCAGTTGCTGTTAATGAATTACTAGAACTAAATGAGGCGGGTGTTGCATCCAAAGAGAGTCCATCAAAATCTAGCCTAGCCATAACCATCAAAATTATAATCAAACAAAGATCATCTGTTAGAACCATCCAAGATTGAACGAACGGATTACCACAAGTTCGGGCCTGAATTTGAACAACCAAGTACCCAAGAATCAGCTGCCCAAAATTGGTCTACAGTACTAATGAGGCATGAAATCTGATCAGCGATCACTTCCTCATCCAACTTTAGAGTTGCACGCACAAACATCATTATTCATCATGATTCCGGCACTCAAGCGACAGTTAAGAATTAAATTGTAGTTTTTGTTTGTTAGAACCTTTGGACGTATTGATAATGGCTTTAGAATAGGCGTTTAATTGTTGAAGCTGGAGTTTGGAGGTAGTCAACAGTTTTGCACGTGTAATGTTATTACTAGCAGTTTAAGTATTAGGAATTGTCTGTTATGTAAAGAGAATTGTTACAAATTAATTGTTCTAGATATGGACTGTATATGTAGTTGTAAAACATGTATGCTATTGATATAATTCTGTCTTATTCTTCTCTTTAAAAATAAATAAAATTTATTTATTTCAGGTTAAAACCCATATTAGAGATCATCATCTAAATAGTCCAATAAAAATATATCAATAAATTAAAATACAATAAATTCAATAAATTAAAATCACAATAATCCAAATAATAATAATCACACCAAAAATTCATAACATTAAAATTTATAATAGTCTCTTATATGCGACACTGTATGTAACTTGTCTGTCACAGCAGTGCCGCACATAAGGACAGTCCAACCTATCTCGCTATCATTTGCAGAATTTGTCTTTATCTTTGAGTTTGTTAACGTTGGGCTGAGTCGACTTATTATAAAAATATTCTATTTTGAATGAACGTTAAAAATAGCTTTTCAACAAACGCACAAGACCCATTGTTCATCTTGTTACCCAGTTACTGAAATGTGGAGGTCGGATAGGTAGTTGCTTCACGTAAAATATTAGGAAGTAGGTACTCAGTTGCAGACTTCACACCGGCGGAACTTCACGCCGGGACAGCTTTCAATGTTATACTAAGCACAGGTCCGTACGTGTGTGGAGTACTGCAACCACATATGGGCTGGTGCTGCAAAATGTCATCTAGCAGCTTTGGACTCGGTAAAAGGCGTGCGAAGAGGCTAATTGGTGTTCCAGATGTGGTTAAGTCACATGTACAAAGCCTTGAGCACAGGCGTAGGGTAGCTAGCGTTTCGGTGTCTTACAGGTTGCATTTTGGAGAGTGTGCTTAAGAATTGCGTGACTTGGTTCCGCTATCTCATTTCTACTATTGGACAATTCGACGTATGACGAGTATCACCAGTCCGGACTAAGCGTTTCGCCATGTCTATTATACTGCGTACATCGAGGGACTGGAACAATTTGCCTGCTGCGGTCTTTCCGTCCGATTATAATTTAGGTGTTTTCAACGCTAGAGTGAATAGGCTCTTAATAAACTAGTGCGACTCACCATCAACGATTGCATCACTACTTACCATCAGGTGGGATCGCAGTCAAGCACTAGTTGATATCAATTAAAGAAAAATACTTTTAGACTGCCAGCTGAACTCAATAAACTTGGGAAATATTAGGCAGATTGATAGAAATCACAGAGCTGTTAATATTCTAGAACTGAAAGAGTCACCACGGTCCTGGAACGCAAAGAGCAGCTGAAGGAGCACGGGACGGTTTAAGTCAGTAATACTCTGGCATTCTCTACGTTATTCGATTTTCGATCAAAAAAACAAATCTGTTAATAGTATTTAATGCTAGTCTGCAGTGGAAGTGAGATTTGGACGATGTGGTGAAGGTTGAAATTTAAGTAGGTATATCTAGTAAAGCGGAGTATCAGCTTAATAATTTTTTTTTTCTAAAGCGTATACATAAATGCTTTTTGTACATTTAAGTGTTTTTTCATTATTATGTCAATCATGTTGCCCTCTCCCTAATCTAATCTATTTTCGCAAAATACATTGTTAAAATCGTGTATATCATCTAAATACGTTGATCAAATCAACGTATGATTTGTATCTATTACTTTGATCAACAGTCGTTAATTGTTGTAATTCAACATCAAGTTCTTAAAATTACTCGACTCATTTACAGTGTTTGCTCTTTTATGTATTGTTTATATTGATTAATTAAATTGATTATGTGTTTCTGTCCCCAATCTATATTGATATTAAAAAGAGAAAAGATTTGTATTTTTGTTGGTAATGAATAAGTTCATCAGCACTGCTTTCAAAACGGTGAAGGAAAACATCATGAGGAAACCAGCATGTCCTAGAACCAAAAAATTCGAAGACAGGTGACATCCACCAACCCGCACTGGGCCCGCGTGGTGGATTACGGCCCATTCCATCTCCTAGAGAGGAGGCCTGAGTTCCAGCAGTAGGAGCATTATAAGACCGCCAATGCTATGTATGAATAAGCTCAAAAATTATTTTTAAAATTCTTTCACTAGTGGTAAGTTACTTTATTACTGAGTCTATTTTCACGCAGGCAAAGTCGCTGGCAAAAGCTAGTAATGACTATCATTATATATCTAATTATGTCAGCATATATTGACTGCGTACCCTGAGTCATGAAAAACAAATTAATTTTTAACGTTCTAAGGATCACGTTCATATTTCTTTGTAATTACCTCCAAAACAGTCGGTTATCGATTAACTAATGTTTTTAAATCCATTTTGAGACGCAGATAATTTAGTTTTCCTTATGTAAGTAAGAAATATCGATGATGGACGAGTAATAAGTCATGTGTTTGAACAACTTTTCAAATATGCCTTTACAGGGTTTGTGCTTGTTGATGAAGCAGTTGTACTGACTAAATACTTTTTTGCTTTTACAGTACAGTCGGTGGCAGCTCGTAAGTCGCTATGACTGTAGACGTTTTAGCAGTCAGAAGGCATGGAAGTAGGAGAGATATAGTCAACGAAGCAGTCTTACATTGGTACCCTTAATTTTTTTTAAAGGGTACATAAATATGGTTAGTCAACGGCATTAGAGTACCTAATAGTAAGCTAGCCAGCTCCAAGCTAAGGGCTCCTACACAGAACTGCGATATGATGCAATACGATGCTGCATGTCAGAAACCTGTGATGCGAATTGCTGTAATGCTATTTTCTGGGGCAAGGCAAAGCATTGGTTCAGGTGACCCTATATTGTACGAATGCAAATTAATGAGGGGTTTTCAGCAAAATTCACACCACCAGTTGGCGCTGAGCACGCCATAATTATGGCGGTAAGTCCCCTTCTTTGAGGCGTAGCTGAAATGACCTCACGGTGTCCTTACCTTCCGCATGACGCAGATCATCAGCGGACATGGTAAGTTCGGGAGGATTGCACGCCTCGCACCGCCACGCACCGGATTGAAACGCCTAGGTGTCACCATTGTGTGGACTGCCCGAAGGTCACGGTGGAGCACACGGAGGAGGTGTGTCCCGCCTGGACAGAGCAACGCCGTGTCCCCGTGGGGGTGATCGGCGGCGGCGATCTCTCACGCCGGGCCTTGGTACAGGGGCCATGGTCCGGAGCGAGGAGGAGTGGTGCTGCAGTAATGCTAGCATAGGAGGAGGCCGCACGCGTGAGGCAACGGTCCTCAAGCCCCAACCGCCGCCGGGATTCCGATCCCGATTTCCGGCCACCGTAGGCGCGGGATTGCGGTCGGCAAGCAATAGGTGGCTCGCAGGCCGATGATCGTCCGGTAACCGTTCGGACCGAGCCCAAGTATTCGCGGAGAGTTCCACGCGCGCCTCAAGGAGATCTCAGCAAACCGTAGGGGCCCAGCAGGGTCGAAGCCTACTGGGGCCGAGGGACTGCTTCTGATAGGAAGACTCGGCTCTGGTACGAATGGCACTGCATTTTTTTTTTCTTTTGTTTCCACACAGACAAAACTAATAATAAGATAAAAAAGATATCATGTTAAGTTTTGGATGTACAATGTCAAACTGTGGAGGAATACCCCCGATTTTTTTATGGAAAGAATATGTACCAGTTTAACCTTAAGCCGGTGCTAAGCGAAATAAGTTTCATTTTTGTCACTTAAGTCAAATTACGCTGAATCTTCCGGCAGCGTTGGAAGGCCTCCCACAAGGTGGATCGATGACCTGGTGAGGTTCGCGGGAATCCGATGGATGCGAGGAACGGTCATTATGGCGATATTTAGGGGAGGCTTATGTCCAACAATGGACGTCTTTCGACTGAAATGATGATGAAGAAGTCAAATCACGCCTAGTCTAATATCTCAGTAGAGCGTGTACACATGCCCTAAGACACGTGCCAAGCAAGATGGCGGCTGTTTAGCACGACACATCGCATAATGTGAACAGCAAATGCCAGACGCTAAACTGATTGGCGGGCAATGAGTGTCATTAACATGCCAATGTAAGATTTGGGTCGTTAAACAGAATTTGTAACTGCAGAAGGTCTACTTAGAACAATTTCAATAAGGGTAGGTATTAGTGGCGGAACTATAGTGTAGCAAGGCTGGCAAAATGCCACGGGTCCCTGCCCCCCTAGCCAAGTTACAATCGTATCGTTCCCACCGAACGCGTCGAGTAGGCCACGCCTTCGATTCCTTTGTTCTGACGTCATCTCAACGCTCAGTCACGTAGTCAGAATAAAGGAATCGGAGGCGTTGCCTACTCGAGGCGTTTGGCGCGTACGAAACGATTATAACTTGGCTTGGGGGGGTGGTCTGACAGGGCCCTCCGAGATGAAGGTCTTAACCCAACCTATTTTACAAAATTTATTAAAAATTTAATCAAATTGACAATTTTTCGGAGGTGTCCAATGAATTTGCCACGGGCCTCAAAAGATATAGTTACGCCACTGGTAGGTATGTAACTCTATAGTGATTAAAACTATCAACAACAGGTATCCATCACTCAGTCAAGTTTCCCAAGATTTGTGTATTTATCACACTTAACGCTAATATTATAAAGGATAATGTTTGTATGAATGTGTGTGTCTGTATGTTGGTTGCTCATTCACGCTTAGACGGTAAAACAGATCTGAATGATATTTGTTAAACGGATGGATCACGTTCTAGAATAGTACTTTTGGTATGAGGGTGTGTTCCATTCGGATAATTTTCTACTTTCACTTGGGCGGAACCGCAGGCAGAAGCTAGTATTTCTATGAATAATAGACTTGTTTCCTCAAGTTTTCTATGATGAGTAAGTTCTAAGTCATTTTCTTTTTATATTGAATTAACAATATTACATCAATTTTTTTATTGTTTAGAAAGAAAGAAAGAAAAACTTTTTGTTTGCCGGAAAAGGTGCAAACTTAAAACTAACATATTGCAAACATTGTTTCTATTTATACTTTCTTTTCACCTTATTCGAAGATATCATAGAATAATTAAAAAAATCAATATAGCGTGAGTTTTTATAATCATTCTAAATGTTCTAGTTCAATGAAAATTAATCTTCTGTTTAGTAATATTTTAGCTTTCAGAGGTTCACTATTCGGCTGTATTTAAAAATAAAAATTGTTACGTCAAAATTCTGTCATTTATGCACAGATTTGGAAACTTTGCTCATAAAACTCGACAAAATGTAACAACTGATTTATTTTTCTTTTTGATTAATATCTACCAAAAGCTTTCGAAAATATTGGATTGTGATATAAAAATCGGTTTTTAGAAATTTTTGATTATCTCGTCGTGTCCATACATTATGAAACTTCTGCAATTCTTTCTTTGTGGTCTCGCTGAGTCAAAGCGTGACACGAGACCGGCCATCATACAAAAACCCTTGTCATCTATTATCATCTTTCATAATGTTGAAGCATGTAGAGGTCATGATAACCTGGTCACAAAACGCAATTAAGATTAATTAGAGTAACATAGTCTTTGAATAGCAATAGCGTATCAACAAAATGGCTGAATGGAATTCTTTTGTTTTTTTCCTGTTTTATTTTTAGAATTATATTTTGAACAGAACCGCCTTCGCATGATCATCGAATGTTAATTAGATAAGTTAACCTAATTTTAATTGAGTAGTCATCATCAATGTTGTGGGAGCAGGAACAGTGGCGTGCCAGATACCTTTATAGTGGGCAAGCCAAGGAAACCTTGACTTATCTACTTCTTATCTATTTCGAATTAAAAAAAACCCGCGCTAATCCGGTATCATGTATCATCAGTGCAAAATTTCTTGCTTCTTCTTCTTTTTTTCGTGTCGATGTACTCTAACTAATTTTTTTCTGACAAGTATTTGGCAACCTCTACGGCTCTGTTATTGGTCTCGTACAAATCCTGAAAACTGCAGATGGTTGTGCAGGATGGGCAGCATAGCAAATGACGCATGTCCTATGCAGCGGCTCCACACTGGCACTGTGTTAAAGATGGGTTGAGGAAGCCCCATTTGGTCGAATTGTTTTTACAGCGGCCAACCTGGGTCTGCAGTCGGTTAAGAGATTTACAGATTGGCCACTGCAATTCGCGTCCAGGAGGAGATGTTCTGACAGGGTGATGAAACGTGTAGGAGTTGCGTGCCTCTGCTTCCACAGCGCGCATTTCTCGTCCTCTGCACTGTCTTTTGAAGAGGTCGTAAATCGCATAAAGCTTATTGTTATTTTTTCTTAATTTCTTGCCTGGTAATGCCTGTAATCCTGGTTTTAATTACTACATTTTCATTTGTTAATAATAAGATAGAAATCATGTAAACATCATACCTGTATCCTGTATCATAAATGACGTAAACGATATAAGAGCCATCTATGGATATATTTTGGCAACTCTTGCTCGCTCGCAATTCTGATCAATAATATTCTGGCCAGTTGCGCCCGGATAGAGCCCCGCTGACCATTCAATCCATTTTCTTTGCGAAATATTGATTGATTTACATATGCTATGTATATTCTGAAGAACACTTAACCAGCAATTTTTTTTGTGTATTACATATATTTAAAGATCAAAGCCGTTTGAAAGGAGTAGGAAAACATATTGTTAAAATTTTTTTGTTTGGCAAAATTATTAGTCTTACGAAAAAATCATATGTTGAAGTAGGTTGCGTTTTTCAGCGCGCGGTCGCTAGTCTAGAACCTTTCGGCCCCATCGACCATCCGTTCTACGAGCAATGTGCCATGCCCACTGCCATTTTAATTTGGCGATTCTTCGGGCTATGTCGGCAACCTTGTTTCTCATTCGCACTTTGTACCGCGTTCCCAGTTGGTCTTATTCGCTCTTGGTCCCATTCGCAGTTGGTCCCATTCGCACTTGGTTCCATTCACAGTTGGTCCCATTCGCACTTGATCCCATTTGCACTTGGTCCCATTCGCAGTTGGTCCCATTCGCATTGGGTCCCATTCGCAATTATTATATATCTTATATCGCAAGTATTAGTCATACAAAAAAATCATATGTTGATAATGATGCAGCCTAATGATTGACCTAGCCGTTACCGAGGAGTATGCTTCAGAAAGTCGTGGTTTTATGGCACTGCTCGGGCCCTAGGGCCTTAAAAAATGCAATTTTTCTTATTGTCCCATCAAATAAAAAAATATAAAAACTTTTTTTTCGTAGCAGCACACGCCCCCTGGTGCCAGGTTTCCAATATCGGAAAACCTGTTTTTTTTAAATACGACTTGACATAAATATTTTACAAAACTCACAATAGGCCCACAGTACCTACGAGTACTTCATAAATTAAATTATTCAGTTGTGTTATTAAGATAGTACTAGTATTTATTAAAGCAAACTACGGTTGATTAAGATTTCATGGAAAACAATAATTGATTGGCCTTTTCGGTTAATTAATCTAATTCAATTATCTATGAACTTTGACGTGTTTCCAGTAAATGCAGATAGGTTCGCCTCCCATCATGAGGACCTTGCTCTGATGTTATCTGCTTTTTCAATATGTATAATAAGCAAAATCAGCCTTATAATGTTCACTGCTGGGTCTGACCTCCTGTCTAGGACAGGGAATAGGTTGTATCTACCACGCGGACCCATAAGTGAGGGTTGGTTCTATTAAATAAAGCTGGGACTTTGAAGTGATATTCTATAGACTGACTTATTGACTGGCCTGTTGGTCTAGTGGTTAGTGGCTCTGACTAGTGCTATGCCGGAGGTCGTGGATTCGATTCCCATCAAGGACAAGTATTTGTGTGATGAGCACGATCATTTGTTCTGTGTCTGGGTGTAATTTATCTATATGTGTATGTATGGAGAAGTATATAAGTATGTTTATCAGTTGCCTAGTACCCGTAACACAAGCTCTGCTTGGGACTAGACGGCGTTGTGTGATATTTGTGCAATATTATATTATATTATATATTATAGCCGACAAAGATTTTTGAAAAGTCCTAATCGTTTAAGATTGACTTCGCAACATTTGTAAGTAGCACACAATAATTCTACAGATTTTGAACTTATAATTACGTAGTGGAAGTCCCTTCATAGATCTCTTCACTTGCTGTTTGCACTTCATGTGGTTGGCTTAACTTGGAGCCTTCTTGTCAGGTCCAAAGTGCTCGTTTCAGAACATTAAGGTATGTATATTCAAGAATCCCATCTTTTTTCAATTTTGTTATGTCCACCTAGTTGATCTTTAAAAAGTTTCTCCAAAACATAGTAAGAAAATTCTGGAATTTCCGTTCGAATTGCTTAGGTGATAAAGTGAGCAAGCGTGGTGTTTAAACTCTATTTTTGTTATCGTGTGTTCGATGTATATTCTGTATGAGAATAAAGCGACTGACTAACACTAGTTGGATATATGTGACAGGCTGGAAAAAAGATTTTTTCCTTTCCCATGCTCATTACGACTCCAATAGTACCAACATAACTGATGAACAAAAAAATTAATTCGAAAATCAAAGCTCAACCACAAACAACGCGACACAGTCAGCTAACATCATTGTATACACTAGAACTTCCTGGCCATATAGTGTTAATAGACAATAATTGATCTTTCTGACGGCCACCCGCGTCGCCACTGTCCGTATATTTTTAACTTCGAAACAGGGTTGCCAAACTTGTCCTAGAAAAAAAAAGGTTAAAAAAAAATGTAGAACTTTCAAAAAACGTGAAATCTTATGTTTATTTTGTATTTTTTAAATATACCTATACCTTATCAAAAAATATAAGTAGGAGTAGATAATAAGTAAAATATAAGTATTTTTATGATTATATCACTTTGAATAAATTAACGAAATAAACTTGGATGTATATCACAGACCGGTGGAATAAATGCTATTTTGATTTTGGTACATACTTTTAAATATCATCATCAGCTACAATTTACCATAAAATAGAACGCATTTTAAATACTAGACAATCGCTAGATTTCAAGGTACTACACTATGCTACTACTACACAACAAAACACAACTACACAAAAAAACAAACGCATCACACCACACAACACAACACTACTACACAAAAAATAAGAATTTGGCCTTACGTAAAAAATCTATCTCTAGTAGCAAAATCAACTGACAGATTCGTTACATTGGATTTAATCGTTAATCTACAGCTAAAACAATAGGGTTGGCAACCCTGCTTCGAAATTCGAACGCACCCGACCGCGATGGCGTCTGTTTTCTAAGATGGCCGCTAAGTTGGCGGGAAATGTGCGGTGGACTTAGCTGTTTGTTAGTTTATTTTGATTTGATTGGTGCGTAATTTAGGATACAGTATTTATATCTAAAGTAATTAGTGTCTGCTTTACTTGAAACAGTTAACTCGCTCTCTCTCTTGAGATAAAGAAAGGCCTGTAAGCAGTAAACGTTTCTCAGCTGAAATGACGATGATAATTATGATTAAAAATATATGGTGGCACAAAATTTTCATGCACTTCATATATGAGATAAGATGATTTTTATTAATGTAATTCTATTTAAACGAGTACCTATATTTGTTACAGTTAAAACTCGTTTTTCGTTAGAACTCGTTTTCCCTAGTTTAAACTATTTTAGTTTTTATAAACAAAAACTAGTTTTAAAGCATTAAGATGCCTTTGTTAAAACTAGAATTTACCATTGATATATTTGATTTTCAGACAAAACTATCACTAGAGAAACTAAATTTGGATTGAAAACAAGATATAGATTTTAAAATATTTATTAAAAAAAACTAACTCTCCCGCACTTGTCGAATGAGGTTACGTCTCGCGACCAATCAGAATGAAGTACGACGATCAGGTGACGTCTCGCGACCAATCAGAATAATGTTGTTTTTAGGTGGGAAATCATCTAATGACTTCTCTCGTTCTAGGCGGAGCGCGATGGCGTGTCAGACTTTTACTGACTAAAACCCACTCCAATGTTCCTTCGTTGCCTCGCATTCCGGGGCCCCAGGTTTTCCTTTCAGAAACGAACCCATGGCCCCAGAGCTTTTGACCCTGTTGGGCACCTATGGTTTTGCATACATCTGCTGACATGTCCATAAGGCGCGTGTGGAACATATGCGCCGTTGACAACTTGGGCTCGGTCTGGACGATTACCGAACGACGGGACGGCGAGCTACCTACTGCTCACCGTTCGCAAGCCCGCGCCTACGGAGGCTGGAAATCGGGATCGGGATTCCTTCAGATGGAGCGTGAGGGCCGTTCACTCGCGTATGTGGCCGCCTCCTTTACTAGCAATATTGCTTCGCAGATGGAGGATGCCGCCTGCTACTCGTCCTCACTCCGTACCATGACCTGTACTAGGGCCCGGCGAGAGAGAGTAGAAAAAGAACTCATAGGGCATCAAAAAATTTTCCACATCAGTAGGAAAAGTGTTCAGAATGCTGGCAACATTGCCACGTTGGATAGTAACGTTGATTCGTTGACTTAAAAAAAGCCCAGCCTTCTGGTCAGTAATATTGGAAATAAGTAAAACAAATAAAGAAGTAAAAAATATGGTTTTTATTGTTATTTCCTATAGGCTCGCGTTTGTGTAAGGTAACCTAACCTAGTATGCAACTAGGTTTAGGCTACCTTACACGTAATCGAGGGAGATCCTCAAATATTATAGGCATCCATATAGTGATTTTGGTATTTTCATCGAGAACTTAATTAAGCATTTACAGTCAAAAAGTAACATTTGATGAAGTGAAACTGATGAAGAAAACCAGAAATGGCCAACGAAACTTCATACTCACATAGATATCACAATGAAGATAGTTAAGCGACTATGACAATACAAATAAATAAATGGTTCTGAATAGTTATGTTGAAAATGGTATCATCTTAGAGACCTGATGATGATGATGGAGCCAGAAGATAGGCAATTAACTACGTAATTAATCAATGTATCCTGGCCGTTTTTGGGCTTGTTAGAATGGTCATGAGATGCATTTTGGCTATAAGGTACTATCAAAGTGATCTGATGATGGAGTCGGAAGGTGGAAGGCAGACACCGGAACTTCATAATTAAACAATGTATCGTAGCAGTGTTTGGGATTTTCATGAGAAATAGGCACTCTGGTTATAAGTATGACAAAAAAAAGAGTGAAAAAAATATTTTTTACAAAAAAAAACTAACCGACTTCACTAAAAAAAACACTAAAAAAATCAAAATAACTTTAATTTCGGAAGTCAGTGTTAAATAAGAAACAAACAATACCGAGAAACATCGACTTCCAAAATTAAAATTATTTTCATCCATTTAGTGTTTTTTTAGTTAGGCTGGTTTTTTTTTGTAAAACGTTTTTTATTGCATTGCCTCTTAATCTAACATCGCGTTCGATTGCATTACATGCAAAAACAAGCTTTTAAACCTTGCTCGATGTTGATAATAGGCGAGTTGAAAAGGACCCTCTTAAGTGAGCCAAAGATAATGACTGCCTAAACCCAGTGCTGCACTGCAGCTAGCCTTTGTAACTAGCACTCACAGATAAATTATATGCGACATAATTTATGTGGGACGTGTTGCTTCAAATACACCACCTACCACTACCACCCACTATATACCTCTTGTGGGTACTGGAGCCCTGAGCACCCATGGAATCAGTACTCTTGGTAGGGTGCGTCTACAATCGTATTAAGTACACGATAAATAATAGGTATTGTACTTTATGCTATTAACTATCAGGCTCTGGATCATTAAAACTTGACCCTGGTTTGATTATGTTTGCTCCCCTCCAGGGTCTGCACCCTGTACCTGGGCACCGCTGGCACTGCTCTTAGTTACAGCACCACCTAAACCTAAGCTATAAGCATTACAAATCTCGAAATGATAAATATATATATTATATAAATGCAAAACTAGATAAATACTCGTATCATCCAAATTAATAAGCTAGCTCAAAAAATAAAATCTTTATTGTAATAAATAAAAGCAAGCAAGTAACAAGAGAATGTTTTTACAAGCAATTATTGTCGTTTCACGTTGTTTGTTCCAAACGACAAGGCGACAGGGCGACAATAACTCACAAATCCGCAACATGCCGCCTCCCTCGTTAGCAAAGTTCCAATTTTAAATTCATCGCGAGTCATTTGCGCTTGCGATCGCTGTGCGGGACACATGACGTCATTAGTTACAAGGAGTGTACTACGACGAATGTGTTTTGATACTTTGATATTTTAGGTAGGTACATTGGTACTTAAAAAAAGGCAAGTGTTTATTACATACACCAAACGCAAGTTGATGCGTCAACAGAGGCATATCTAGATGTATCCTTAAAGCTTAAACTACACTGGGCACACGTGTGACACACAGGCCGATCTGGGAGCGTCAGTCTCCATACATTTTATATGGAAACTAGACTTGTAGAGCTACACTGCCGTCATAAGAAAGAATGGCGTAACTGACAATTTTATCAGAAATGAGATTAAGATGGCATTTTCTTTGCTGATTCCGAATGTGTTAATAACTAATTTTTGACAAAAGTGTCAGTTACGGCCTTCTTTCTTATGACGGCAGTACACTTGATCCACATCACGCGACGTCGTCCTACGTACAAATCAGGCGTGTTACACGTGTGCGTCGGTCTAATGTAGTTCTAGCTTAAGTTATATCGATTAGCTAAGAGAAAGTCGACGTGCACTCTAGCTTCTGACGTTTTATAAGTGCCCATGTAGGCCTATGTGAAATATTGCATACCAGGATACGTGAGCTGATTCATAATCCAGAGCTACTCCTTGCCTTTTTAAATATCATACTGATTTAAAAAGTCAAGCCAGCCAGGTGCGAACCAATTTCGTGTGCAAGGAAGTCCGAAAGAACAACAACTTTTTGAACATATTATTTGTAAACCATAGACATATTATAGATTTTCTTATAATCTACGAATTAAAGCTGTTTTATGTGATAGTTGAATTCAAAACTTTTTTCAGAATTTATTTATTTAATTTACGTATCCAAGCTTGGGTTACAGACTCAGAGATGTTCGTGTGTGGAATTTCAACTAGATTGGCCTAGCAGGTTTGGAGAAAATTGGCTGTGACAGACGGGCAGAAAGACACACGAGTAATCCTATAAAGGTTTTGTTTTTCATTAGGACCTGTGGAACTCTAAATATGCATATGCATATATGAAACTCATTTGATTTATGTATTTTACCTTATTGATCATTCTGATTTTATCATTTTGATTTCATTTTATAAATCTAATAAACATTTGTGACGTACCGGATCTGGAAGCTTATGAAGTCATTGTTTAATCAGTCAAAGTGGTAAGGGATTAAATACTTAGTTCACGGATTTATCATGTTTTGCGTTGATAAAATTGGGAGTATACAATGTACGTATTTTGAGTGATGAGCACGATCATTTGTTCTGTGTCTGGGTGTAATTCATCTATAGTATGTGTGTATTTAGAAATATATAAGTATGTTTATCAGATATCTAGTACTCATAGCACAAGCTCTGCTTAGTTTGTTTTAAATAAATATTAAAATAAAAACCTTTCCAGCTTACTATCATTTGAACTCCTGCTACATATTATTACCGTGAAAAAGTTTTGCAAAAGTATCAAGATCATCCAGTCCTGTTACAGTCGAAGTCGGCGGCACGGCGTGTCGCTGGCGCGGTGGCGACATGACGAATGGCGGCGCGCGTTCCAAATTTAAAATCCGCCGCGTAACGCCCGCGCTAATGGCATTGTTTATGGAAGCGTTCTGACTTACGAACTGATCAGTGTTGCACTACTTTTCATTTTTGTAGGAGAATAAAAACCCAAATAATGAGCTTTCTACCTCATTATTTAGTTTCTTTTTTGTATGAATAAAAAATTACATAGTTGGCCATTGCACCAGCTCATGGGATTAAGATTAGCAAATTGGGACTTCATTTTTACACCTTTAAATAGCAGATTTGCTATTTATAATATGAGCTCAAAATTTACTTTTTTTTTTAACAACATGAGATATTTTTGAACACAGACTGGCAACACTAAACACAAGCGGCGGTCTCTTTAGCACAGCATTAGTTTAAATGACGCTTGAAATTATTTTAAGTGCAGTGTACACACTGTAAGGGCTTACTTCGGGCCCATTTTGAGTGTGATTTACTAGTTTTGGTACAAGGGTGGCCTTTTGTATTCTAAGATATAACAAAGACATCATGTAGTGTGTTCCTCATGCGAAAATAGAACAAACTGTTTTAGTCTTCCTGCGGGCTATTTAGAGAGAACTGGGATCATTGGTAGTGATACACTCGTCAAGTCAGCTTCAAAGTCTTGAGCATCGACGTCGAGTTGCTAGCCGAAAGTATCCCATTCTGCATTTCGGGGAGAGTGCGTCGAAATTGCATAACTTAATTCCGCCAAACTCGTTCCATCATCGGATCACCAGACGTACGGCGGTGCGCCACCGGTACATGGTGGACATTCCACCTATTCTCACAAAACGTTTTTGGGAACACATTAATTGTGCATACAGCTAAAGAGTGGAACTCCGTGCCGGAGTGTGTGATCCCTGATAGCTACACCCTGGCGGTGTTTAAGTCAAAAGTGAATAAGCTACTTCTAGACAAGCGTGCGCTATCGTCGACCACATCATCATGTGAGATAATGGTCCAGCGCGAGTCTAAAAACCCAATGACTGGATAACACGATTTTATTTTGGCAAGACTTGTATCTGATTTTCTGGCTGTCGTAATTACATTCAAAGATCTACAAATAACAACCTACCGGTTGTTGTCTAACGATTTGACGTGCTCTCCGAGAGTTTCGCTATGTAGTACGTGGTCAGCCATCCACGGACCGACCTCGGCTAGTGTTGCTTAACCTTGAACATTAATACGGGTGGCTATTGATACTTAGGAGTTCCTCAAAGCTGGCTATACTTTGTCTAATGCTAACCTTAACATACTTCACAATAGTTTATCGTCCGGCCGTCGATACACAAGTCCTCGAGGGTTCGTAGTGTTCCGTAGGGGCCCAGTAAGGCCGAAACCTACTGGAGCCATGCGTTGACTTCTGAAAGAGAAACCCGCGGCCCTGGAACGAAAAAGGCAACTTAAGGAACATAGTTACAGCTAGTCAGTAAAAGTCTGATACACCATAACGCTCTTCCTTAGAGAGAGAGAAGTCGTTGGATGATTTAACACTTAAAAAAGAAACACAGCAACATTGATTAGATTATCTCTGGTTATTCCAACACATGATAATAATTGAGCGTCAAAATAGTTATTGTATCGCAATTAGACTTTACTCCAGAATAAATTAAACTGTCTTAAGAAGGTAGTTGCTTTATCGTATGTACTTGTTAACCGCTTTGACCTCTGGTGAGTCTTTTTGCAATTAAGGTAGAGTTACACTTAAGCGGTTGGAAATATATCTTTTCTTTGTATGTAACGCATAATTTCTAAAAAAATATGAGGTGAATAGACATGTAAAAGGGGTGAATAAACACACTCAAAAACCTTTCAAATTTAGGATTTTAAAGGAATTTGACGTGTGTGTTTTTTGAGTTTACGATGTATTTTTGAAAAACTTTATTTTTTGTTATTATTAGGTTTGTGTTTGATTACTATCTCATCAGCCCCCCTAGCCAAGTTACGATCGATTCGTTTGCTTCAAACGGTTCGAGTAGGCCACACCTCTAATTCCTTTGTTCTGACGTTATGTCAACGCTCAGTCACGTGGTCAGAACAAAGAAATCGGAGGCGTGGCCTACTCGAGACGTTCGATGCGATCGAAATGATCGTAACTTGGCTAGTGGGGCAGATGTTAAGCGATAATGGTCGACGATGAAGCTTTCAGGTTGTCGCCATTGCTATCAGTTAAAGATTTATAGGATCGAATTAAATTTAGCAGACGGAGCTATGCTAACACTGGTTGTTGACTCCGCTACTGTTGCTTGCTTAAAAGTAAAAGTTTTTTTTTTATCGTCATCGAAAAGTCATCGAAAACTTCAATTCTTCTTCAATTTCCGGGTTTCAATTATTGAAAATCTATAGCCATCGCGACTATTAAGTTGGTTTTGCCCTACCCCAGCACCATTGGCACCAGATTGAAGCTGGGGTAGGACCTTCCTTGTTTATTGCTCTTTCTGTTAGTGAATACTGTATCAAAATACATAACGTGGTTTAGAAACAGTTAGCAGATAAAAAGCTCAAAAGAATCAAATGATTGATTAATCGAAATATTTATTTATTTTAATTTGAATCTGTAAAATTATAATTTATTAATCTATTTTTTTTAAATTAATTCTAATTTAAATGTCAATTTATTTTTGTTCAAAGCATTTATCTGTTTTTGTAAACTCTTGTATACAATAAACACCGATGGATTTTCGACGCAGAAACTGCCTCCTGAAATACAGGTATAGCTCTGGAGTTAGGGCTTTATTATGATTGTAAGACTATTATTAATATAAAGGTAGCCTCTGATTCATCAATCATTACTCTCTTATTTATTTATTTATTTATCTTCACATCGGAACGCTTTGCAGCAATTACACCAATGGAAAAATTAGTCCAGAATCGGCTACTTTCCAACATCATGAGCGCAGTGGAATGGTAATCATCAAAGGAGCGGTGCGGCGGAGGGTCACGTCGCTCGCTTACGCAACATCAGGCCATCGCTCCTCTAGGATTCGACATGTATCAAATCCTATATCGAACACATTTTGAAATGTCAAAGCTCTTTCGATGAATTTTTACAAAGAAAATTGATTTAAATTGAAAAATACGAAAATTTTGATATGTTATCTTGACCATTGATCATAGATGAATGATGACTTATGATCACTCATTCAAATTATCATCATCTTCCTGCCCTTGTCCCATCTTATTTGGGGTCGGCGCAACACGTTTTTTTCTTCCATTCTATCAACCGTCATACTATCACTAACTTCCTTTTCTTTCATATCACTGTTCACACAATCCATCCATCTTTTCTTTGGCTACTTACACTCATTCAAATAGGTAGCAATAAATCCTCATTTTCCAACAAAGTCAAAGCTGCTATAAATATCAACTTTGCACGGTCTACGGTCAGGTCTAGCCCCGCCCTTAAAAACCGCAGAGGATTTCACTAGCGCAGCGGGGTACAGATGTGTTGTATTAACCAGCAGTAGTGAGGCGTACAGGCAGACGGCATATTAAGAGCTAACGTTTGTGGATTCGCGTTGATTGCTAAGGGAAGAGCTTCATGTTATATGAGTACCCATAGCTTTGACGTCAAGTGAAGTATTTTAAGCTGGGAATGTAGATTGGGTTGTCTAGTTTTTCTAGCTATATAGTAATTCTCCGATCCCGATTTCCGGCCACCGTAGGCGCGGGCTTGCGGACGGCGAGCAATGGGTGGCTCGCCGTCCGGCCGTCCGATAATCGGACCGAGCCCAAGTCGTCGACGGCGCGTACTGTTTCACGCGCGCCTCAAGGAGATGTCAGCAACTGTAGGGGCCCAGCAGGGTCGAAGCCTACTTGAGCCAAGGGTCTGATTCTGAAAGGAAGACTCGGCCCCGATACGTAAGGCAACGAGGGAACAGGAGTGGGTTTTTAGTCAGTAAAAGTCTGACAATATCTCCCGCCCCGCCCAAGAGCGCGAGATGTCATAAGATGATTTTCCCACCGGAAAAAAAAAGCTATATAGTAATTAGCTCTTGCCTGCGGCTTTGCCCATGTGATCATCATTTCAGCCTATGGGCGTCCACAGCTGGACATACGCGTCCCACAAATGTCGCCACAATGAACGGTTCTGTGCGTCTCGCATCCATCGAATTCCCGCAACTTTCGCCAGGTTATCGGTCCACCTTGTAGGGGGCTTTTCAACACTGCGTCTTCCGGTACGCGGTTACCACTCCAGAACCTTTCGGCCCCAACAGAAATCTGTTCTGTTCCCATGTGATATTAGAATATAATTCCAAAGGAACATGTGAAATAAAAAGTATCCTATTCCATTACATTGTCTATCCGTGTACAAAATTTCATCCAAATCCTTTCCGCCGTTTGAGCGGAAATGAATGACAAACATGACAACATTTTCGACTTTATAATATTAGTGTGATTATGACTATAAAAGTTCGACGTCAAAACATTTTCTTTACATAGTCTATTTTGTATCAGCCTTTTGAACTGTACACTGGTATCTCGTTTCGCTATTATCTATACCCTTACGTTGTTGAAACTTCAACGGTCCGGACTAAGCGTTTCGCTTCATCGTTTATACCGCGTACATCGAAGGACTGAAACAATTTGCCTGCTACGGTCTTCCCGTCAAACTATAATTTAGGTGACTTCAAGGCTAGAGTGAATAGGCTCTTAATAAACTAGTGCGCCTCACCATCAATGATTGCATCTCTGCTTACCATCAGGTGGGATCGCAGTCAAGCACTGGTTTATATCAATTAAAAAAAAAAAGAACATGGCAGTTATTAGCACCATTATGCATTTTTACCAACACCTCAATGATTACCGAAATGGTGTTGTTGAAATTTCAACAACAGTGGGCCGGTTTGAAACTGCGGCCCTAAAAACGCGGAACTCAAAGAAAACGGGTGGGTCGCTAAAGGTCTGAAACTCTTTTCACACTTCCTCAGAACGGGAGAAGTAGGTAATTTGAAGATTATTTACGTAATTATACTAGTGTACATTTCTCTCGATATTAATTCAGGTGATTTCTACTGAGAACGGTGACAGAGATATCGATAGACATTAATTTTAGTAATACGACATACCTACCTAGGTTCCTCTTCCCACGGGTAGTGTGAAAGTGAAACCCGGTGCCCTGGGACGAAAGCAAAGATGGGACAGGAGTGGGTTTTTAGTCAGTAAAAGTCTGACCCTATCTCTCGCTCCGCTCAAGAGCGAGATTTGTCATTAGATGATTTTTCCACCTAAAAAAAAACCTAGGTTCCTCTAAAAGTTACCTAGGTTCCTCTAAAACAATATACCTACTCATAATTTATCAAAATTATACATTTTCTCTCAAATCCGTGTTCAAACGTTCAAAATCTCCGTTCAAAATCTCCGTTCAAAACAGAGGTGTTTCACAAAGTGATTGTTTTCCGATCAATCCTATGTCGTTAACACCCCACTCTCATGGAAGCTCAACATTTTACAAAACTACAAGTCATGTTAGTAATATTTGTCAATGACGCGACCGGGCGGCATGTGTGGACGTGAGTTTGACAACGAAACGACATTGCGGTTGTAGTCGCGAAGAATAATTCCGACCCTTAAGTCAGGGGTGGCGCAATTGGTTGTAGTGAGGAGATTATTTGGTGTAAGCGTGTTTTATAGTTCCGGTAATGGGCTTTTTGTTGTCATATGGTTTTTATTGAACGTCTGTTCTCATTTGTAAGTGGTTTAAACAAGTTTTTTTTTTGTTTGATGTGGGAAATTATCAAATAACTCCTGCCACTTGTGTTCCTTTAGTTGCCCTTTGCGTTGCAGGGCCACGGTGACTCTTTGAAATATTCGCGCAGCTCACAGTAGAAAAAAAGAAGAGAGAGAAAGAAACTTACCAAGAACAGCTTGGTAAGTTTCTTGCATGGTTTGAGCTAGAAAAGTCAGAAGGATGGGCTTATGGCATTTCACTCAGAAACTTGGAAAAGAAAGAAAAACCATAGATTTGAAACTAGCACAGAACAAACTCACAGAATCGCACAGGATCGGTCGTTGTGGCGTCGCTTGGGGGAGGCCTATGTCCAGCAGTGGACTTCTTTCGGCTGAAATGATGATGATGATGATGATGATGACAGAACAAACTACAGAATAAAATAAAAATAATAACTAGTCTTTAAGTTACTAAGTTTTACAAAGACTCCTATTTCCGCATAAATCATCATCGTCTTTCTGCCCTTGTCCCGTCTTATTTGGGGTCGGCGCAACACGTTTTTTTCTTCCATTCTATCCTGTCAACCGTCATGCTATCACTAGCTTCCCTTTCTTTCATATCACTGTTCACACAATCCATCCATATTTTCTTTGGCCTCCCTTTCCCTCTCCACCCATCCACATGTATACTCATAACTCTTTTAGTATCATGCATTTCATCTCTCCTCTCTACATGACCATACCAAGACAAACGATTCTCCTTCAACTCCGTTATGTTACATTAAAAATGCAGCCTAAACTAACGAAGATAAGCATTTCAATTCACAGACCAAATAAAACCAATAATGATATAACTTGACCCACGTAACCAAATCAGCGAATTCTCATTCAAATCGCTTCCTATTACTTAGATCAACCCCACATAAAAAAACTGGGGCTAACCCCAAAAATCTAAATACACTCGAGGCCACTCGTAAAGCTAAAAAAGAACTATTGAACCCTTGGAAAGCTCGATATAATAAAAATAAAAAGACAGTAAAAAAGGTATAAAACTGTCCGGGGGATGGCAAATGAAATGGAATGCAAATGTGGGATGTGATAAACGGATGGGTGGCTTATGGGGTGGAGTGGGAGGGGTGGACTCTTGAATCTTTGTTGCTTGAATTTTGTTTTAGGAAGCAGGTTGAATTGTAAGCATTGATTTAGTGTTTGCTATGTGATTGTGAAGTATAAGCATAAGCATATATATATAGTCATATCTCTTTCGGCAATTATATAAGTAGACTAGTTTCTGCCAGCGGCTTCGCCCGCGTGAAAGTAGGTTTCTCCATACAAACTTAGAACCCTGTGTCACCCCCTTAAAATTTGAATTTCCAAAAATCCCTTCTTAGTGCTCACCTACGTCATAAAATGAAACCTTGTGCAAAATTTCACGTCCCACGCGTTTCCGCATTCTTAGTCCTAGTAGTTTTGGCTGTGCGTTGATATGTCAGTCAGTCAGTTTCTCCTTATATATATATAGAATATGATTTACTAGCTTGTGCCAGTGACTTAGCGTGTTAGTAGAAAGTTACCTATTCTATTTGCTTTTCGAAATTTCACCCAGATCCGTTTAGCGGTTTGAGCGTAAAGGAGTAACAAATATACAACAACGGTCGCCTTTATAAAATTAGTGTTGTTACTATTGGCCTTTATAACTCGATAGTTTAAAAAAACTTAGGATATGGATGTTAATCAGTTTACTGCTAAAAAATTTAAAACAAATAGAAAGAAAAAAAAAGAAATATATTTTATTTGGCACACATGGATACACACACAGTAAAAACAAAATTTAAGACAACAAAGAAAAAATAAAACACTGACACAATGTGTGTCTCACGGCTGCGTCAAATAGGTCCAGTTCAGCAAAAATGGCAGACAACTACATGGTAGTCATTGGTAGTTGCCTGACGCTTCAAAAAACATAAATGCCTAAAGGTTACAAAGAAATCATCAATTTATTTATTAAAACTTCATGCAACACAAAGGTACAAAGGCGGACTTAATTAGGCATTCTCTACCAGTCAACCAATACCCACCTTTTTGTTACACCAAATTCAAACATAGCTTACCATTACCTAATTAGCTGTAGTACCACACACTGTTTGTATCGTACATTTTTAACCAAAACAATAAATTATGAAAACAAATTAATATCAAAACTCACTACATTTTTTCAGGTAACACGCTAAAATCCATCCACGTCAATAACTCCCTGAAAAACATCAAAGCAGCAATGCCAACTGCCAGAAATAAAATGTATAACTTCAGGTATCTACTCCGGTATACTTCAAGTATACTTGAGGTACATTTAGACAGGTACGTAACACTCATCGAGAGAGTGGCTTTTACGTTTCTGTTTACAGCTCACACTAAACTTTTATATCGTTCCGTGGAAATACAGGTAAATCTAATATTGTGGAGTAAAGGGTTGTGTTGTGACAAAATAGTTAAAAAGAGGTAGGTAAAATTTTGATAGGTTGTAAAAAATATTATTTAGCTATGTGTAAATTGAATAAAGACATTTTTAGGGTTCCGTACCTCAAAAGGTAAAAAGCGGAACCCTTATAGGATCACTTTGTTGTCCGCCCGTCTGTCTGTCAAGACCATCTCGGGACTGCGTGAAGGTATCGAGTTGAAATTAAAATCATATACTCAGGTCTGCGGTCTCTTGAAGCTGTGAAAAATTCAAACTTCTAAGTTAACGAAAAAAAGATACAGTCGTTTTTGTCACAAAAAATGTGTATTTCGACACTCTCAAATAAATTAACATTCATAGGAAAAAATCTGAAAACTAAATTTGTAGTTAGGTCACAATAAAAAAAAACATTTTTTCGATTTGGAAAAATCTTCGTAACTCAATTCGGGAATTGAACTGTGGTCATTGGTAAGTTTGTACGGAACCTTCAGTGCCAGTGCCCAGTTTTTTTTTTAACGAAAAACTTTATTGTTGGTTTTAGGTGGGAAATAATCAAATGACATTTCCTGCTTTAAAGGGCGAGGAGGAGCGAGAGGGGGTGTCAGATTTTTACCGTCTAAAACCACCTGAGTGCCTTCAGTTACTCTTTGTGTTACGGGCTGCGGTATTCTTCGAAAGAGATACCGTGGCCCTGGAATGCAAAAGACAACTGAAGGAGCACGGGCTGGTTTGAGTCAGTACAAGTTTGACACTCCTTCTCTTAATTTTTTTTTTGATGATTCCCCCACCTCAAAAAAAAGATCCGTGCTGATTCTATCGAACAATAAACCGAATGGCTGGATTGTGGAGGTGAATGGGGTTGATTGTGAAATACTGGTTGGTATTGTCTTTTGACTTCTATAGTTCAATTTACTATTATTCTATTATTAGAAGCACTCATTGTTACATTCCTTATAAAAATATATTATTTGCTTATCTAATTTTTTCTTGTTTGACAATCACTCATCAATATGTGTTTCGAATATCTCTATAATCAAGCTTCTAATTTAATGAAAAATAAAGATACGACCGTTTATGTCGTAAAAAACGTATATTACGACACTCTCAAGGGGATCAAAATTCATGGGGTACTTCACGTTGACCCAGAATCCTGAAATTTGGCATAAAGCAAGGTACACACACAATAGTAATAAATCTGAAAATAGTAAATTTGTAGTTACGTCACAAAAAGAAAAAATTGCGATTCGAAAAAATAAATTAAACACTTTGGAACTGAACTATTTTCATAGGTAAGTTTGTACGGAACCCTTTGTGCGCGAATACGACTCGCACTTGTCCAGTATTTTTTTGTAAATGATATAAACTAGTGCTTAACTGCGCTCCCACCTGACGGTAAGCAATGATGCTACCGTTTATGGTGAATAGGCTTTTAATAAACTATTATTAAAAGCCTATTCACTCTAGCCTTGAAGACACCTAAATTATAATCGGACGGGAAGACCGCAGCAGGCAAATCGTTCCAGTCAGCCAAGAGTGGATACTCGCCGTACGTCAGGTTGTCCGATGGTAGAAAGGTGATGGCGGAATCAAGTCATGTAATTCCTGCGCACAATCTAAAATGCATCCTGTAAAATACCGAAAGACTGGCTGCCCTACGCCTGTACTCCAGGCTATGTAGATTGGACTTAACCAAATGTGGATCACCAATTAGTCTCTTCGCACGCCTTTCCACTCAGTTCAAAGCTGCTAGATGGCATTTTGAAGCACCAACTCAAACCTATATACCTAATCAAGGTATATATATATCAAGAGGAGTGAGGCAATTCTGCATCTGAAAAAAAAAAGATATGTTTTAGAATTCAGCAACTCGTGACTACCCCTCGAGCGCCGATTGTACATACGTGTGTACAACTTGAATGACCTTGAAAAATGCTAAATTGTCGTTTTGTATACACGTTTGTACGATTTTTTTTAGTCGAAAAGTTTGGTTTCTATATCTTTGTTTTTCCTAGAAAAATCCAAAAAACAGTTTTTTACTACGACACAAATATGAGTTATCTAAAAAAAAAAAAACTGGGGACATGACATGGCGCTTAACAGTAAGTAAGTAGTTATTTAGGTATCTACTGCGCAAAAAGCGCCTGTAAGTAACATAAGTTATAGAGTGAGAGCCCGTGGTTGCCAGAATTTTATTCATTAGTGAATTTGAATTGTGTTTGTGATTTTTTTGTCTGGCGAGGGTTTGCTACCACACTAAGTGTCTGGCAATTGATGGCCATGGTTACTAATACATCCAGAAAAACACAAAAATTGAGCCTTATAATTAAACGAATTTAGGTTGCTATATTACATACCTTTGTTACCTGTTAGCTGCCAAGGCCGCCATAACTTAAAGTTCATAGTAAGACATCGTTCCTAACTGTTTTGGAGACATGCACTGACAAACTATCAGCTTTTATAAAATGACGAAAGTCGGTCCGCCACGGGCTTCTAAGCTACTATAGAACCTCAAAATTGGGAGTTACTATTTTACATAAATAAGAACACTGTCCTTCAAACTAGTCTACATAGGTATATATTTTTTTATTTGATATAAACTAGTGCTTGACTGCGATCCCACCTGATGGTAAGCAGTGATGCAATCGTTGATGGTGAGGCGCACTAGTTTATTAAGAGCCTATTCACTCTAGCCTTGAAGACACTCAAATTATAATCGGATGGGAAAACCTCAGTAGGCAAATTGTTCCAGTCCTTCGACATACGCGGTATAAACGACGAGGCGAAACGCTCAGTCCGGACCGTAGAGGTTTCAATAACGTAAGGGTGCATACTCGCCGTAGCTAGGGTTGCCCGATGGTAGAAATGAGATGGCGGAATCAAGATATGCAATTCCCGCGCACACTCTCCAAAATACAACTTGTAAAACACCGAAAGGTTGGCCCCTGCGCCTGTGCTCAAGACTTTGAAGATTGGATTTAACCAAATCTTGATCACCAATTAGCCTCTTTGCACGCCTTTCCACCGAGTCCAAAGTTAGGTGGCATTTTGCAGCACCACCGGACCTGTGCTTTGTAAAACATTAAAAGCTGTCCCGGTGTGAAGTACCGTCGGACCCTTGCAAGAACGCCGAGTTCATCCATCTGGTCTGAAGATCCTCCCTTTTCAACGGAGATTTGTAGGACTTTATACCCTGGGACTTTCCACATAGGTATGCGGAAAACTTTTAGAAGTTGAAACCTAAGAAAATCTAGGAAAATGTATCAATCAGCTGCTGATGGAAGAGAAACCATAAACCTAGATAAGTAAAAAAAAAAAAACGCTACACTAACTTCAAGACATTAACCCCACGAGTTACGCAACACATTGTAGTAAAAAATCTGCAATAACCCTAAAATGCTTACCTGTTGATATCACCGCGGATCGCGCGGGTCTTTACGACCTCACATAAAGTTTTATGTTGCAGCCCTGTTTGCGTAACATCACTAGTTGGCCTTTTTTATTTGCTGGCTTTTTTTATATTTTTAGCGTTTTTATTTAGGGAGGTGGGTCTGTTTACCTCAATTTTGTGTAGATGCGGTATTACGTAGATAAAAGAAAATACGTGTGTGTCGTACCTGCCTTATAAAACCACTTCAGCCATTAAGCCTGATTTGTTCTCATAATCTCGAACCCAGGAGTTGCCGAATAGTGCATCAACTAACAATTACAATATAGCATAGTCGCATAGTCGGCCTTATAATGTTCCCACTGTTGGGACTCAGGCCTCCTCTCTAGGAGAGGGAACGGGCCGTAATCCACCACGCGGGCCCAGTGCGGGTTGGTGGATGTCACATGTCTTCGAATTTTTGGTTCTAGGACATGCCGGTTTCCTCACGATGTTTTCCTTCACCGTTTTGAGAGCAGTGGTGATGAAATAAATTACACAAAGTAATGCGCCTGGCTGGGTTTGAACCCGCGACCTACAACTCGTAAGTCGGGGCTGTTACCACTCGGCCACCACTGCTCATTTACAATATATTGGTTAGATTTTTCTATATCAATTGTTGGACTTTAAAAGAGACTTACCCCTTTTTTGTTGGAAAATCATCTAATAACTCCTACACATTTAAGTGGACTGAGAGGGAAAGACAACCCACTTGTGTTTTCACTTGCCCTTTGTATGCCAGGGCCGAGGTAATTCTTTCGAACAATCCCACCGCGCCGACTTTTACTCTCTTGGATATCATTGAGTGACTTGTCCAGCTTTAGGTAAAGCGAGAAGAAGTTTCAGTCTTTTATTGACTAAAACTCACAGTGTTCTTTTAGTTGCCAATGTCAACTGAAACTGTTTTGAACAATCCACAGCCAGAATATTCTTTACCACTATCTTTTTCATTGACTTCATCTTGTTTAATATACATAGTACCAGTACCGACTAACGAGTTCATTTGAAGTCAAACACATCATTAAAATATTATTCATCATCATCATTTCAGCCTAAAGACGTCCACTGTTGGACATAGGCCACCCCCAAGTGTCCCAACAATGAACGGTCCTTTGCGTAATATTATTACGTTTTCGAAAATTGTCGCACCAAGTTTTAAATGACTTTCGACTTTTTGACTTTCCCCACGCAGGCAGTTCTCAGATGATTTAGACATGACCAAATGGCTCTGGAACGTGGCCACTTACAATGGGCGTCACCAAAAGACTTAATTAAAGTCACTCAAAAATCAGTAAGTTTCTTTGTGTGATCGAATCAGGAATTAAAATATCAACAGGAGAACCAAGGTCATCGACATAGCCTGAAAAATTTCCAAACTCAAGTAGCAGTGAGCAGGGCATATTGCTTGCAAAACAGATGGTCACTGAAACGTTTTGGAATAGCAACCTTGCATGGAAGACGCAGCTTGGAAGGCCTTCTTTGTGGGTGGCCTTCCAACGCTGCATCTTTCTTATCATCTGGACCGATAACTATTCCTTTTCATCGTCATCTAGACTGATGAACTGGTGAAGGTCACAGAAGTCTGATAGATGCGAGACGCATAGGACTGATGGGTGTGGCGACTCTTGAAAGAAGCCTGTGTCCAGCTGCAGTGAAAATGATGGTACAGTCACGACCAATAAGCGCTGCCATTCAAGAAATAAGTGTAAGACAATTCGTTCTAGGTTAGGTAATTAAGAACAAATTGATGATACATAAATGTGACAATATCTGTGAATGACTGTACATTTTCTCATAACCGAGCTAGGTTTACGAGTTCACAAAAAAAAAGAATACGTCATCCACAAACTAACCAAACAGCAATGGAAATTCACAGCCCGAAAATTTGAACCGTAAACTCAAAAATTCGACAATCCCGGTCGAAATATCCTTAACTAGCACTCAAAACTTTCGAGATCGATTCAACATTTGAGGGTTAAGTCTTATTCGGGAACGGAATGAGCTATTAATAAATAGAAAATGTTTGTTTGTCCGTTTTGTTTTAAACTTTGTTGGCTAATTGGAGTTGGTGTAGGTTTATTACTAGTTTTTTTAAACCTGGTTCAATTAATGACGGGGTAAGTGGTTCAGTGTTCCCCGTGCTGGATATTGTGGAGCCTACACTTCTATAGTTTTTTTTTAATGACTTCTTGCGCTTCATGGCCGAGCGAGAGGTCATGACAGGTTTTTACCTACTGACTAAAACCGCACCTAGATGTTCCTTCTTTGCCCTTGGCATTCCAGGACTAAGGGTTTTCCTTTCGGAAGTCAACTCATGGTCCTACCATCGCCGAGAGTTGTTTCATTTGCCCGTAATGTTGTAGGTATTCCAGTTAACGTTCATTAATATAGACCAAAATCTATTTATTTTACACATTGCTGGTGGACCAGCAGATACTCTATACAATCTCTAGGAATTGTATACATTACCTAGGTAACTTTACCTAACTTTACCATTGCATACTTATGTAATGGACTGAAATATTTCATATATTGCTTTGAAGTCTCAGGTTGTCTATACATTGCCTAGGCATTGTATAGAATACTTGAATTAAATAGATTGCCGGTATCACATCAATCCAGGCCAGTTAACATTCATTAATATAGACCAAAATCTATTTATTTTACACATTGCCGGTGAACCAGCCGGTACTCTATACAATCCCTAGGAATTGTATACATTACCTAGGTAACTTTACCATTACATACTTATGTAATGGACTGAAATATTTCATATATTGCTTTGAAGCCTCAGGTTGTCTATACATTGCCTAGGCATTGTATAGAATACTTGAATTAAATAGATTGCTGGTAACACATTAATCATAATTATCAGTTTAGTTTGTCAGATATTTCACTATCAGGAACAATGTGTTTTGATAATTACTCTAATCGTTTGATTCTCATCGGTATGCGTATTTGCGAAACGGTTGACTTTATCTATGATTTATTTCTTTTTATTTTGTCTTGTTGTTTCTCTTAGTCTTTTTTCTATCTTTTTTTTAGGTGGGAAATCGTCCAATACTTTCTCTCACTCTAGGACAGAGTTTGAGGACGTGTCAGACTTTTACTTGTTAAAATCCACTACTATGTTTCTTCTTTGCCTTGCGTTTCAGGACCATGGGTTTTCTTTTCAGAAGCGAACCCATGGCCCGAGTAGGCTTCGACCCTGCTGGGCCTCTACGGTTTTGCTGACATCTCCTTAAGGTGCGCGTGGAACACTACGCTACGTCAACGTCTTGGGCTCGTTCCGGATGGTTGCTGGACGGCCGGACGGCAAGCTACCCATTGCTTGCAAGCCCGCGCCTACCGTCGCCGGAAATCGGAATTGGGATTCCGATGGGCTGAGGTGTGAGGGCTGTTCCCCGCGCGTGCGGCGGCCTCCTTTGCTAGCATTACTGCTTCGCAGAAGAAGGTGACCGCGTGCCATGGCCTGTACCAAGACCCGGCGCGAAGAAAACAATCCCTAGAATATATACTCTCATTATGAAAATTATCCTATGTCCTAAACCAGGACATCGTCTACTCGTGTACTTAAGTTTCATCGAAATCTATTCAGCCGTTTGAACGTGAAGGAGTAACACACATACATACAAGCTTTCGCATTTATAATATTGGTGTGGTTCTTTAATAGGGCCATTACTGAAAATAAAGGTAGAACCTGACATTACATGGGCACACGTGGGCCACATACCGGATCTGGGCGCGTCAGTTTCCATACATTTTATATGGCAACTAGACTTGTAGAGCTACATTAGATCCACGCCACGCGACGCGATTCCACGTACAAATCCGGTGTGGCCATAGTGTGTGTGTGTAGTTAATATAGGTAAATATTAACTTAAGTTTAGATAGTAGTCTAAATTAATCTGTTAACTTCAATTAATTATTCTCATGAGTAAGTTAATTCAGTATTTCGTAGAACTGCTTCGGGAATCCATAAGGAAAACCAAGAATTTACTAATAAGTAGGTACATAGTAACAGGAATTACGAAAGATTACGATGTGTAGTTGTAATTACTCGTAAGATGTTGAATGATGTTCCTAAAAAAAAAAATCGTTGCCTCATAGGTAAACTTACATACACAAGACGCCCAGACTCGGAATAACTTTGACTGGCCTGTTGGTCTAGTGGTTAGTAGCCCTGACTGCAATGCCGGAGGTCGTGGGTTCGATTCCCATCCAGGACAAATGTTTGTGTGATGAGCACGATCATACGTTCTGTGTCTGGGTGTAATTTATCTATAATATGTATATATTTAGAAATATATAAGTATGTTTATCAGTTGTCCTAGTACTCATAACACAAGCTCTGCTTACCTTGGGACTAGACGGCGATGTGTGATAGTTGTGGAAAAAAAAAAACTATCTGTAGGCCAAACGAATATTTGTTCCGCACGCGGGAATCGAACTCGAGGTACGTTGCAGAGCAGGCGGTCGCTCAACCGCTGCGCCAACCTTGCCGGCTTAATGTGGATGATTGAGACTACTAGGGTTGCATACCCGCACGTATTTTATTCATTTGCTATCTGTAACGTTGTGGCCAAGGGTCTGTTTCTGAAAGGAAGACTCGGCCCTGGTATGAAAGGCAACCAAAAAACAGGAACGGGTCTTAGTCAGTAAAAGTCTGACGCGCCCTCGCGCTCCACCCAAGAGCAGGGTTGCCATTGGATGATTTTCCCAAGTACACAAAAAAAGATAGCAAATGAATTAAATATGTGTGTGTATCTTAAGATCTCTGTCTAAAAATCTCTTTCTACAAGACATCATGTCTGCGGATACAGAAGTGAAGTCTTTAGCTAGTTTCTGCGGGAACGTATATAAACCTTACCGTGGTCCTGATCCTGGTTTTAGTCTATAAAAATCTGACACGTCCTCTCGCTTCACCTTAGAGCGAGAAAAGTTATTTAATGATTACCCATTTTGAAAACTAAAAAGGGTCTTCAGGTAGTCTAAAGCCAGACTTCATTACCACGTTTGTAGTCTTTGTGTATTCAAAACATTCCACCCGAATACCAAAAAAAAACCTTCTAGTCGGTAAAATGAAATTCCTGAAAGAACACATGACCTCAAAATATCAATATTAAAAATCTAGTCAAAAATCTAGTACTTACTTACAAATTAATATTTTCATCAATAGGTACCCCAACAAAGTTACTAGGAACGTAGTGTTCGAAGCAGTATGAGATATGCAGTATCTACTTTTAATCTAGTATGACGTTATCTATACATCCACATACCACCAATAAATCCTAGGAATGTAGATTTTAGGTCCTGTAACATCAAAATAAAATAGTCGAAGACCACGATAATTAAAGTTTCATCAATACACTTGCATTAGGTACTAGGAGTATAGTGTTTCAAGAAGTATAAGTTTGTCTCTTATGAAAGCAGAGACAAACTTACTGGAGTAAAAGTACAGACCTTTGCTCCGGATTTTCAACAATATAGCACCAATAAATTCCAGGAATTTTGGCCCTATGATAGCAGAACAAAATACTCTAAGACCACACTAATTTATTTTTATTCAATTTAAGTACTCCTACTTACTAGTATCCAGTACTAGGAGTGTACTGTTCTAAGGAGTACCTATGAATTTATCTATCTAATAAAAAAAAAAAATGACTGTATTTCAATTAGGTAATAATTATGGAATTTTTGCAAATAAGTACAGGCCTATTTGCACGCGCTATTGTTCGAAAGAGTTACCGTGGTTCTGTAACGCAAAGAGCAACTGAAGGAACACAGGTGGGTTTTAGTTAGTAAAAGTCTGACACTCCCTCTCGCTCCACCCAGAGTGGGAGAAGTTATTTGATGAATTCGAAATTAAAAGAAAAATGCCTACTTGCAACACCAAAATTGACATTAAACAATCAAGTAACAGGACCATAGATCATCAAAGGAGTAGCAAGTATGAATTTGTCATCTATACTGTGCTATCACTCCAATAAAACAACAATATTTCCGTCAATATGTACCAGGAGAGCAGGTCCTTTAAGGAGTATGAGCTTGTCACCTGTGCCAGCTAGGACACACGGGCGTCGGCCGTCGCGTCTCGAATCAATAGTTCCGCGCAAGCCCAGCGGTCGGCCACGAGACAAAACGACATCATTTACTTCTTATACTTTGTTCTAGCTAGCTTATACGGGGAGATAGCTTTTTGAACGAGAAAATGGCTGAAATGTTCAGTCGTTTTTGTTACTAGAGAAATAACTTTGTAGTTTTAGTTAATCTCAATCTTGTTGTATAGTTTTAAAAATATTGAAGGTACAGACAATTAAGCCTAAATTCCAAGTCATTTTGAAAGATCTCTTGAGTCGAGAGGTGGCCCTTCAAAATGACTGTTCACTAGAACAATGAAAAATATACACTTACAATTTTACGTTTAGAAGAAGAGTTGAGTAAAAGGACATGGCTTGGAATAGGAGAGAGTTTAGTCTGCAAAAAAAACAAGCTAATCCAAAGATATTAAACCTCCTGAAAAAAAACTCTGTCTATATAGAACTGAAACTAACCTATGAGAGTAGTCCACAATTCGGTACTCTTATTATACGACCGTTACGAATTTCAAATGGAACGCATTCAAATTCGAATTGAGAATATGGGCGTGGCTAGCCAATAAGAAGTGTCACGCGCGGCGACACGGTGACAGTTTCCACCAATAGAGCGACGGTAAAGGCGGTGACATTTTTAAACGAGCCGTTTGAGTCCGCCCACGCGTTCTATTGTGAGTTTGAAAGTGAGTTGACATTTTTTATGACAGATTTTCTTGAATATCAAACGTTGAAATTAATATAAACGTTTATATTCTTAGATCTATACTTAGTACTAGCCTATTTCAGCATACAAGCTAATATTTGTACCTACTCGTAATTTATTCCTAATTTCTAAGATACAGGTACCTATGAGAATATGCGTAGGTAGTTTAGAAGTCAGGGCTTTGATGAATAAATTCAATTAAATCTAAATGATTTAATTACTACTGTTTCAAGTAAATTATTTCATCGATAATGACATTATTTGTTTTTTTGACATTTGTTTAATAATATTGATTGATAAAACTAACTAAAATGTCGGTAACCGTTAGATATATATTGCTAAGTAGGTACTTATAATGTTAATTATCTTTTTCTTATCTCATCTTTATCCATTAATATGGTTGTTATAAATTAAAAATGGAATTATTTATTTAATAAATTCGTAAAGTTATAGATGATTGGATGGACATATACTTACCTACCTTTTTTCTCATAAGGTATCAAATCAAATTCACCTTTATTCATAAAAAAATCAGAGTTATGTAGGAAATGTGAATTAAGTAAGTAAATGGGTAATAAGTATCTGCTAAGGAGTTAGTATCCTTCTAGGAACTGTTGTTGAAACTTTCGGCACAATATTTCAATACTTTAAATAGAATAGAATAATATTTATAGCACAAAAAAACGGTATCAAAAAAGATGGTAGGTATACAGATTAAATACAGAGCACAGGTAGATAGGTACATGTTTTTGCTCAACATTAAAAGCGTGCAAATTGTGCATACAATTAAGTCTTTTTTTTTGTCAATTGTTTTTTCTTATATTTTCGAACACTTCTTTTACCTTGGTTTACTAAAAAGCTGCCTGACTTAAACACAATTCCATTATTTTCAAATAAAATTCAAATCCTATTCTAAATTTGAATTTATAAAAAAAGTAAAATCGAACGATCAACCTGGATACTAATATGGTAGTATACTTTTCATGCAAACTCCATAGACATAAGTATTTAAAAATGACAATAATCAAGAACGAAAGCTAACAAAACACATCTATCTACATAAATAAAAACTAAAAAAAAAACGTTGTAAAGGCACAAAACTTTCATAACGGCTTCATGAATGTGACACTTTCAGCCAATAGCCGCCCGCCTTTTTGTCATTGGTCGTCCCCTAGATGTCACTGTTTGTCGCATGTCGCATAAGAAAGGGACATCTGAACGTTAACAGTTGTAGGTGCGAGAGAGACAGGCAATGTTTACGTCGCCCACTCGAATTTCCACAGTGTGGAAATTTTATTTTTAGAACGAGTAGTGATGAGGTGACATAGTAACTAAGTAGGTACTTATTATTGTTTTGGCGGTTCTTTTTTTGATAAGTTCAAATATGGCTTGTTCAGTTAGGTATTCGAAAATTGATTTCCTGTGGATATTGTGATGTAAAATTGGTGTAGTTTTGTATCTCAAGTGTTTGCGCATCTGAACAATAAATACCTACGTATAATCATTGAAACAGGGTGCAACGCGATCTAGGTAATGGTGCAGTGAATTTTATGGTCATATTGAGTAAGTACTTACCTCAGCGAAATTTGTCGAGAAGGCTGACTTTGTTTTCCACTAGAATACGAATGTGATACGTTCCTATTGAAATGAAAAACTTAGTGACTTAGGTATTATTCTGTATCAAAAACTTGATAAACTGAAACAATCTTAATCAAAACAACTGATGTAGGCGAGCTTATTCCTAAAAAAAATGCATGTGAGGACAACAAGTAGTTAGTACACAAAAAAAATAATATTAAGCACTGTAGTTAGTTTACCTATGAATTAAAAAAAAACTTTAATACACTACTATGACTACAAATGACAACCGATACCAACATCTTATTGAGCTTTGCGAGGTCCGAAAGAGTCCGAAAGAGTTAAGTTAGTTACCCATCCACGAACCAACCTCGGAAACTTTAGCTTAACCTCTAAGATCGAACCGCAAGGCTATTATTCCATATTAAGCCACAAGCTTCGATATATCGAAATAATTACACCTGGGCCATATAAAGGGGTCTATCGAAATGTCAAGCCGACCATATTGCGTAACTAATATACCAGTTCCTAATACCACGGTGTTATACCAGTAACTACTGTTCCTAATTAGAGAGCCACGACCAACATGTTTAATGTCTATTACGAATATTACGATACCGTAACAAGGTATTAGTCGAAGCTAATTTAGGTATATTGCGATGCTTGGGTAGTATTTAGGTGCCAACATAGGTTCTGCGAAATTGGACTAAACTGAGTCGGTAATAGTTTTAGATTGTTCGGGGACTAATTTTGAATTTGGTATGTCTAAAATTCTACATATTTAATAATAATCATTTATTATCAGGCAACTAAGGCCCATAGATAAAATACACAAATAATCTTACAAAATAATAAACTAATACATATGTATAAAAGAAACTATAACAATTATTAGGTACTATTGCACACGAAGTGACGGCGTCGTGTTCCGCTGCGAGATCGGTATCCTTCCACGAAATCGTCGATACACGACACCCTTCGGCCAAAACTCTCCTTTGAGGAAGGTCTCCAAATGGTGAGTCGGCACCCGAACCACAAACGACTTGAAATTAGTGTTATGGCGCGACTCCAACTGCACGACTCTCAAAGTCCAGTTTGTCTTCACGCGTACATACTCCACGATTTCCTCAGCCTTCGTGGTGTGATGTAACCTCGAAACGTACAGCTGCGTCGTAGGTACTGCTGGACGCAGCAGCATGTTGGGTCCTGCCAGCGCGGTACCGCACTGGTTCTGACAAGTAGGCTTCTTCTTCTTCTTTTCTACCTTAGTGAAGCCATCCTCATCGCTCTGCTTGCCCCCTTTCGTTTTACCTGCTTGTCGCGTTGTTTGCGACACAGCAGGTTTGTTTGCAGCAACAATAGCGGAATAGGCACGTTTAGGGGTCGACGTACCTACATGCGTCACCACTTCGACCGGTGACGATACAGCGACGGCAGCGGCGGAGCAAGATGCAGCGCAAGCATTATCAGCAGCGGGTGACGCACTGCAGCTCGCCGACTCTCAGCTCGCCGAGTGCTAGGTAGAGTTGTAGTACTAGATACCTTCCTACATATAGGATGTTATTTAAATTGCAAAAAATCCATATGATACCTTTTGAGTAGCGTAGAGACACAATAGAAAGACAATGACCGAGCGACCGAGAGGCGTTCGCTCGGGGTTTAATGAATTAAATCGTATATAATATTTACATAAAATCACTAATTGAATTTTTGTATACAGTTTGATTCGACCATGGAGAAGGAAATAGGATAGGTACCTACTTGTAATACTGATTAAATTTTAGGCAGGTATTTACTTTCCGTGTGTGCATGTTCAGCAGCATTCAGCATTAGCCTTTTAATGTTCCCACTGCTGGGACTCAGGCCTCCTCTCTCTAGGAGAGGGAATGGGCCGTAATCCACCACGCGGGCCCAGTGCGGATTGGTGAATGTCACATGTCTTCGAATTTTTAGTTCTAGGTCATGCCGGTTTCCTCACGATGTTTTCCTTCACCGTTTTGAGATCAGTGGTGATGAAATAAATTACACAAAGTAATGCGCCTGGCTGGGTTTGAACCCGCGACCTACAACTCGTAAGTCGGGGCCGTTACCACTCGGTCACCACTGCTCCCGTGTGCATGTAAATTGTTTTAATTAAAATAAATACATAGGTATTAGGCCTCTCACAAGGTGAACCGATGACCAGGGGCCCAAGTCTGTTATTTTTATAAATTTGTCATTCCAACACGATCCATTGTCATTTTGCTAATCATTCCAACACGATCCCATTGTCATTTTGCTAAGTTCATAGTCTGCTAAATGCATAATGGTCGATTATTGGTCAGTCAGTGGTCTTGTAATAGAATTGTGGCAGATGACAATAACGAGTTGTCTCGTAACAAATTAAAAACAATGACTGTATTACGACGTTTTAATGGTAGGTTACCGATCAAAGAAACTGTCAATGTTTTAGCAGATTACCGCATAAATACGTCAGACATTCATTTGTAATTATGTACGAGATTACCATTTTATGCCATTTCTTTCAATGGAGTGTCATTGGTTGACCATTTGAAAGTCATAATGACGCCATTATATTTGTAGATTACCAAACTTGTAAAAATCAACAATTATGACCTCAATGATAGACCAATCTGACACTATTGAAATTGCAGACTTGAGGCCCTGGTGAGAGTCGCGGGAATGTGATAGATGCGAGACGCACAGGACCGTTGTGGCGATACTTGGGGAGGCCTATGTCCAGCAGAAGACGTCTTTTGGCTGAAATGATGATGAAATCATCATCATCATTCATGATGAAATGCATATTATTATTTGTGTATATGTTAATTACCAATTTAGTTTTAATAGATGCAAACTTTTTGAATTGTAATTTTATATCAGGTTTTTTTTTCACGGAGATTGCTACCTGATTTCGAAAAAAATACCAACCAATTCGGGTACCAGACTCCTGATATTATGTTTCACCAATACCATTATCATATTATGTTAATAACGATGAATTCAGAAGTCACGAAGCATCCGAACAAATTCTTTAATTCGCAGACACCATTTTCTTTTTTTTCAAATCAATCCGTTGCGTGTTCTTTTTGAAGCGTGCCTCTAAAGATCGAATTTAGAACAATTTGGATACATTCGGCACGAGCTTCTGTCGATCGAAATTAATTCAAAATTCTTGCTTTCAGCTTCCGTGCGAGAATTTTGAAGTGCAGGTAGCTAATCATTAATCAGAGAGTCCATCAAAGCGAAGATGAGATGATGGAGACGTGCAAAGTGGAGATGAGAGAAAATGGGTTTAAGCTAAAGATAATTTTACTAAGGTTAGCGGAGATACATGCGGCTAGCCTTGGATGTTGAGACGGACGAGCCGACGCAGTTTGGCGATTTCAATATTTAAAAGATCGTCAATAATGTATCGATTTAATATTTGAAATAAATCGAGAGAGAGAACTATCGAGTTATTTTTTTCAAACCTCTGATTTGGCAAGCTCGCATCACTTTTGTTTTATTACTTTGTTCATAAAAATAACACGGTGTCCTAAGTATTCGATTCAATACGGATGCGATCACGAATCGATGCGGCTCGATCAGAACAAACCATTAATACTCTATTGCGGTGGCCAAACGCACGTGAGTGCGGTGCGGCGATGAGCAAAGCGAAGCGATCACGATTAGCTGGTATGATATTTTTGCGCAAACTCTTGCGGTGTGATGACTTGTTTTATGTAAATGGCGGCTGAAACGGAGACTAAATTCGCCGCATCACGTTGAATTCGCGTGAACCGTTCGATTATAATTTGGGTGTCTTCAAGGCTAGAGTGAATAGGCTTTTAATTAAATAGTGCGCTTCACTGTCAACGATTGCGTCACTTCTTACTATCAGATGGGATCGCAATCAAGCACTAGTTTATATCAAATAAAAAAAAAAACCTCATTGGGTCGCTTTGCAACTGCAGTCGCGTTGGATTGCCAACGTTGGGTGTCGTCTTGACCGCGTAAGAGACATCATCTGTCAAACTCACCGCACACCGTTCACATCTCCCCTCTCCACTCAATCGTATCGACTGAAGCAGTGCGCAGACGAGATTTGTAAATGACGAAATTGTAAGTATTGCTTGTTTACAACACATCTCTATGCATCGCATGTTTTGAGTTTAGTGGAGTCTGGACTTTGTTTTGAATTTTAATGGCTGTGCAGGCTTCAATAATAAGTTCAATGGTTTGTAATTTTGGTACATAAAGTCTAATGTGTTCTGAATGCTAGTTCAGCTTGTTCCTGATTTTACTTTAAAAAATACCTAATTTGACGGGTATTTAATGACTATTGTAGTGGCAGTCATTGTATTTAGTATATCGAGTGTGGAGCAAATACCTCTTTTTAGAACAGTCATCACAAGCTCACGACCCCCTTTTTTATTTCTTTGGGGAGGAAATCATCAAATAACTTACCTCGCTCTGGGTACAGTGGGTGGGACTGTAAGAACTTAACTGACAAAAACATCCACAGAATTGTCTCATTTGAATTTGGAATCACAAAAATCAGTTCTCACACTCTGTCAACCCCTTAGGACACAATGTAGAGGTATTTTAAATATTTTAATTTGAAATTCGGCTAACATTTTGGATTTCTGAATTCAAAATTGCTACTGTTAACTTTATTTGAATTTCAGTAATCGTTCAAAAACAGTCGATCACGAACTATCTCATTTACATTTGAAATCACGGTGTAAAGATATTTGGAATACTTTATTTAAAATTCGATGAATGTTTTGGATTTGTGCACGTGCAACAAATTCGTAACATTTTATTTAAATTACTTGAATTATGTTGAATTGAAATGGGGTGTGTTACTAAATGCTTGTTTTCAAGTATCTGGTGATCACAATGTAGTAGGTTTTAGAGTATAATAAAAAAATTAAAAACAATTTTAATCACAAGCCCTAACCACGAGCTCTAAAGAGGGTCCTTTTTTACTCACCCAAGCTCGCCACGGCTCGCCTCAAGTGCTTGCCGTCGCCCGCATGGTCGCTTTCCATCAGGTGAGATAGCGGTCAAGCGCGAACCTATCAAGAATTAAAAAAAAAACATCGAGCATGGTTTAAAAGCTTGTTACTTCATCTAACGCGATGTTTGACAAAAAGCAACGCGTAAAGAGAGATAACGCCTGAAAACTAGGTAACTCCATGATGTACCTACCCGAATAGTTTTTTTTAAAACCCTTAAAAGTTTTTGAAAAACATTGTCGTCATTTAGAATCTTGATAAAATTCGCAAGGCTTCTATTGTTATACATTTTTGACTTTTTAATGTTTTTAGTAAATTATAAAGTGTCAAAGTTTATGCAAAATAGCAGATTTTCAGAGGTCTTTACTGGATTAGTTTTACACAAATTTAGGTATAAATTGATTTCAATAGAAGCCTAGATAATATCTAAAAGATACTGTGTTTCCTACATATCTAATGAAATATGTGTAATAACGTCATAATCGCGTAAGAGCGGTAGTATGAAAAACAGTGAAAATATATGTCGAGTTAAATTTTATAATTTCCTTAAGGGAATGTAACCCCTCCTCTGCCGCCGAGTGAAGCGAAAGGAAGTGTCAGTCCTTTGCTAGCTAAAACCCTCAGTGTTCCATCAGTTGCCTTTTAGGAGGGCCATCACAACTCTTTCGAATAGTCTGCAGCACTGGCAGGCATTGACCCTAAATGGCCCCGTCAATCGTGCCGTCGACTTGGGTTCGGACGAAACCGACGGCCGGACAGTGAGCTACCCATTGCTACCCGTCCGCAAGCCAATGGCGGTAGAAAAAGGATTCAAGTTATTTGTTTAGATGCATATTCTCTTTGTATAAGTGTCTACTAACTTAATAGCTCTAGAAAATGTTTAGATTCAGCAAGCATCAATTACAACTTGCCAGTCTGTCTTTTACTCAAACATAATGTTAGACTTCTAAAATACTTCCATAATAATTTTCAAGTTGCAAATTGTCTACCCGTCATTTCTTAATTCTTTGGCAGCCACAATGAATCTATGATTATAATAAAAATAAAATTACATATTGTTGTGTTGGTATCGCGTGCAATATGGCGACGGGGCCCGCGGCAATGCTTCCAAATTCAAAATTCGGCCAGCTCGATCCTATTGTTTGGATTCGCGGCCGGGGGCTAAACTCGCGTGATCTTGTTCTTCTTACCATAGTCAGACAATGGGAACTCATGAAAATTGCTCCGATCTTTATGGTTCCTTGTATTGCACGACACGTCTGGCTTTGTCTTGATTTCATCAATAATCATTTGTTTTCCTTCTTCATCACGAATGTTTGGATGCTTTATGGTTCCATCTATGACACATTCTATACATTCGTAACGTTATCACACTTTATTCGGAGAGAGCACAGGTTTTTTTTTTAAAACTTCAACAATGACTTTTCTCTCAGTAAACATTAGGTCTTTGATTATATTTATAATCCTTAAGTGTAGTTGTTCCAAGTTCAGGTGTCTGGTGTGACTTTACATGTTTGTGATTTACTGGATTAAGAGTATTTCCCAAATTACTCCGAGTGAAGCTTGTACATGAACTTTCAAAACATTGTGTACTTACTAAGTTTTTGTGTACGATATAGGATTAAGAGCTATCTGTGAGTCATTAAAAAATTGTTCTGTGCGAGAACTGAACCTAAAAAGCGCAGCGCAACAGCTAAGTACTTAGCCACTGCGACAACCTTAGCGTCAAAGTATGTGTTCTTCTTTCATACATATCTCTCATTTTATGTCAACTCGATAGTCGTTCCTTTCAAGCGATATAGTATCTTTCATGGAATCTATTCACCGTTTTTTAACAACAATTTCACTCATCGAAAAAAAGAAATACAATTAAATGTTTTATTTTTACCTCACACACACAACTTATTAAAACCAAAAAATATATACCATATGAAATCCCTAATAAGTAGTAATAATAAAAAAAAAACAACAACACATCAAAAATCTGTGAGAGACAAAAAAGACACCTCAGCATTCAAAATTCGATGCATACTTATGCAATATTAAATAAAGCATCGAATTCTAGAAAAAAATCTCCATCTAGTTTTTTTTTTCTAGCCCTTGTTATTCTACTACTGGGCAAAGTAGTTAGGTATTATAATGTTATAATTAAATATTACGATCTCAAATTTTCTACTGAAACCTAACTATGTATTATATAAACATACAGTATGTTACCTACGTATGAACAAATCGACAACGTCTGTCTGTCTGCCCGTAATAATATTGCTGGCTCCCTTAGAAGCCACAGTCTCATTAACGACGCAAAAAAAACGCTCTAGAAAGGCCGTTTCGAACTTTTCAAATTCAAATTTGGAACTCGTAAAGGCGTGTTCATAATGGTCTGAATAATGTTGTTGGCATTTTTGTCTATGGATTTATTTTTTTAATAAAAGTATAAAATAGATGTAGAATGAAGTAGAGATTCAAAGTCAGTAAAAGAGTTACTTACCTCTAAACTGTAAATCATTTCCTTCACTTGAACTTATAGTTATTTTTTATTATACATATATATTTCCTGACAATAATCGAGGGTTGTTTCTGTTGACAGAAATATTGAGCGGTTGTCCGACTGTCAGACTGACGGAGTCGCGGAGAGACTCCTAGCCACCGTACGCGCGTGGGTTTCGGACGATGAGCAATGGGTAGTTCGCCGTACAACAAGGATCAACATGATTGATGGAGCTTGTTAGAGCCGATGCTTGCCAGGGCTGAAAATGAAAAGTAAAATAATTAATGCTAAACTTAATTAAAAATAAGTCATATTCATATCCCCCAACCTCTGATGATTTTGAATCCAATTTATTTTAACCTATGTATATTGGTAGTTTGAAATTAATTGGGACTCGTATAACACATAAATTAAATATTTACGTCATTAAAAATTTAATTTACCTTCATACTTTTTTTTTTTGTTATTGGCGGTAGTCTTCAGAAGGCATCTGGAGTGAGGGTTTTTTTCTGATTAAAACCACCCAGGTGAACATCGTCAGCACAAGGAAGGTATCCTGTGACCTTTTAAAAGTCCAGCCTGGAGTAACCACTGTACAACGCCTGCTGGTGTACATCTTTGGGGAGGGTATATCTCGAACAAGTCTTTACCTAAGAACGAGTACTAATCTCTTTTAAGACTATCCTTGAAAGACAACTGTTACTGCTCGTTCACGACCTTGTTGCTGTGAGCGAAAGAAAAGCGTGGGGCGGCGAGCGGTAAGAATAAAAGTATGAAAATTATTGAAGCACGCCACGAGATGCCGCTCATCGGCATCGGCATCGCCGCTAAGACCGAAGTTGTGAACAGTCCGTTAACTGTTCCACGGAACGATGCACCAAACTAATCAGAATGGACCGAGCCAGAGTCGTCGTTGGCACGTAGTGTTCCACGTGCGCATCAAAGAGATGTCAGCAAAACCATAGGGGCCCATCGGGGCGGAAGCCTACTGGGATCTGGGACCATGGGTTGTCTGAAAGAGAGCCCTGGGTAATGGAACACAAGACAAAGAAACATAGAACATGGTTTTAGTCAGTAAAAGTCTGACACGCCCTCCCACAGCGCCCTAGAGCGGAAGAAGCCATTGGATGATTTCCCACCTAAAAAAAACTAGGCAAAATTATTTACACAGAACCAGGTATATAATCAGTTCGTTAAGTCTGGTCTAACTACTAAAGGTATTTCTTTCTGAAAGCAAATTTTTCACGGAACAGTTACGAAGAAAGCTCTCGGGCTAAAAAACCAGCTCGTGAAGTGAAGCGTTGATCAAGAAAGTTTTAATTTTTTTTTTAAACTTGGTAGTTGGAAAAATTACCTAACTAAATTAGTATTTGGATTTGCCACTATAATTACTATATGATATTGTCACAAGAGGTCCCGCTAGACGTTGTCCTGTCCGAAAACTTTATCAGAAAAACAATTGAAAACCCGTTTGCAGCGCCACCTACCGAGTCCAATTGTATATTAAAACCATCCAGGGACCCACTCAAATATACATACAAATTTTCATCCAAATCGGTCAAGCCCTTTAGGAGGAGATGTGTGACAAACACATGTACTTACAGTAGAAATATATAAATATAGAAATGAAGATAAGATAAGATGTATAAATTATAGTAATTTCAACTCTGTATTATATGTATACTAGTTTCTGCCAGCGGCTTCGCCCACGTAAAAGTAATATATATATATATGTCGGCGCAAGGATGCCGATCATCATTGAAGCTCTGTCCAGGGACTCTGTTTTGTGGGCGATGGCTGGGTATCGAGCAATAAACAAACTATTGCAGATCATACAACTGATTTATTATAATGCAAGCTTTAGGTATTCACTTCACACAAAGAGCCGTGAAACAGTCTCCGAGAGACGATGTTGTTGCCACGACTGCCGACACAGGAAAGAGCACCGCCCCTCTGCGGTCGGCACTTTTATCTGTTCGGTTCGTGCAAACGTCAGTGCGGATTCTGTCAAAGTGACATGTGTCACTTTTCACTTAGCTCGTTCATTCGTTCTTAAGCTTCCGTACTATTGACTTCTCCGACATATATATATAGTCTATGTCTATGTCACTCAGTAGTAAAGTAGCTTTCTACTGTTGAAAGAATATTTAAAACCAAAAATCTTAAAAAAATAATGTTTTTGAATTTATTCATTACAATCATTACAAATGAAAATACATTAAGTTTAGATTAGTGTTATTATATTATTACAAAGTGTTTTTTTTTCGTTTTTTTTTACTACTCTTACACACGGTGTCTACATCGTTTTTAGTCTTTTTAGAACTCTTCTTGCGCAGGTACACTGAAAGAGATTTCTTTAAAAATAAGTATAATCTTTGTACCTATTTTTCTATATCTTTTTCTTGTTATTATGTGTGATGAATATTATTTGTCAAATAAATATATTTTATATATATTATATCCTTTGCGTTGTCATTCCCTTTCTAGACATTCCGGACCTTATACATATACAGTCCAATAAACAAGATTTCATTTTTATTTTTGTTGATAAATTCTAATCGAATAAATGTCACGCAGTGTAAACTCCGCCTTACCTAGCTCGCGTGACGATACTTTTTAAACATAGAGCGCTTGTTCTTTTTGCGAATTAGAAGTGTTCTCTCTTCAAAACAAATTGCTGACAAGCGGGACGTTCGAATTTCGAACCGCAGACCATGGCGTTATCAGTCAGGGTTGCCAGTGACAACCCTACAGTTTTAACTGTAGTTGTACGGTTTTTTGTAGAAATCAACTGTTTGTTTGTCTGTGTGTTTGTTAACTCTTCACGTTTTAATGGATTAATTTTAATATATTCGTGTATCTAAATAAATGTTTGAATATCATATTTTACCTTATATTGGTTTAATTATTACTAGGTAATAAAAAATACAGAGTAAGCAAGAGATGTAAATTTTTACGTTTTTTTTTTTAATACGGTTAAAAATTACTGTTTTTTAAAGTTTGTATTCTGGGTTTCTCTATGACTATGTTGGCAACTCTGGTAACCAGCTTACAACTAAACTTATAGCTGCAATTATGAACTTTAACTGGGTGTGTTAAGGTTTATATTTCCATGTAATGTTATTATTTTGAATTTAATTCGCGTTGCGTTTCGTATGCAAATATGGCTGATGAGACTTGATTATGTAAATGAGAACGGACTAGCGTTGTGTGAGACTTTTGAGTGCGTATTGTTTGGATCCGAGGTAGCCGCGCATTATGCGCCTTTTTATTTCTACTGATTAATAAGTGTGGAGTTCGTTAAATGTTTCAGAGGACGATGAATTGGTATTTGTTATACGGTTACTTCTTCTGCTCTAGGTCCGAGTGGTGGGAGGGGCGTGTGAGACTTTAACTGATTAAAAACACACCTTTGTGCAATGCGTTCCAAAAAAGAATAGGATCGATTGCCATATTGTAACGTCACGTCATACTGTCAAATAGCAAGAAATTGGGCAAACTTGAAGAAGTCAGAGAGGAGCAAAATTGAAGAACTGGATTCTGATTAAACTTTTTTCGTTCACAGTTCGTAAATAAATTGAATTTTAAAAATTTCTTGTTTTGCTCAACATAATAATTCTTCGATTTGACAGTATGACGTGACGTCACAACATTTCAATCGATCCTATTCTTATTTGGAACGCATTGTACCTTCAGTCGCACTTTGCATTCTAGGATCACAAGTTCCCTTTCAGATGTCAACCCATGGTCCCAGTAGGCTCCAACCACGCTGGGCCCCTACGGTTTTGCTGACATCTCTTTGAGAATACACGGAGTAGTTCATGTAGAAATGAAAATGATCCTTCCGAGAGGAAGTATTGACTTTTATTGACGAAAACCTACTTGTGTTCTTTCAGTTGCAGTCCTGGTAGGTATCGACCCAACAGTCTAGCCTTGTGGGTAACTAACATACACGAGACATCCAGACTTGGAACAACTATTTGAAAGCCTTACAAATATTTGTTTTGTGTGCGGGAATCAAACTCCCGACACGCAGCGCAACAGCCATTAGGTCAACCACTGGTAAACGTACTGTCACTTGGATTGTGGTAGACATCTGCACTAAAATACGGATTATAGAGGAGTGTAATAAATTACGATATGATTTTTTTTTTAGTTAAAAAATTGAAGTCCTTTTATTCTAGATTTTTCAGTTCTATTAAGTCCTAAAATGTTATATGACACAATTATGTTGACTGCTAAATAATATTAAGCATCTTTTTGTAACACTATTACCTACTAAATAATGACATTATACCTACACCGCATATTAACTCTTCACGAAATAAATAAATTACCTTCCAAGTACCTACCTATTACGTACTCAAATGTTTACCCCCAACAGAAACTACAAACAGAAAAAGAAAATCAATTTGTAGTAACTTTCCCTATTTTTTCCTAATAACGTGCGATAATAGAAAGTTTAAAAATTAACGGCTGCCACACGCGATGTCACGCTGACGTGTCGCGTGATGACGTCACGCTAAATGTCACGTGGGAGACGTAGCGGTAAATGTCACGGGTGACAAGCAAATGTCAGATGTCGACGTGACGCCCGGCGCGATTCGATAGGGTGGGGAAAACGGTAGGAGTTTGGTTGTTTACTTGTTTTTAGTTTAAGGGTGTTTTTCGTTTTGTCGTGAGGTATTGTTTAGTAGTTTTTATGTTTGAATACAAACCAATTGTTTTTTTATCTATGTCTATACGATAACGTTATTTTGTTTACTAAAAAGTAACCTTGTTAGGGATGGATCCTAGGTTCTAGAGTGGTGATCACGTGCCGGAAGACGCAGCGTTGGCAGGCCTCTTAGGTGGACCGATGACCTGGTGAGGGTTGCGGGAAACCGATGGATGCGAGACGCAAAGAACCGGATATTATGGCGACACTTGGGGGAGGCCTATGTCCAACAGTGGACGTCTTTCGGCTGCAATGATGTATTGATTAATCTGGTTATATTAATAAGGAATATACATGTAGTAGTTTCTACCAATTATTTTATATAAACGATGGTGGACATCCCACCTATACGCACAAAACGTTTTGGGAACACATTCTTTGTGCGTACAGCTAAGGAGTGGAATTCCTTGCCGGAATCTGTGTTTCCTGATGGCTACAACCCGGGAATCTTTAAGTCAAGGGTAAATAGGTTACTTCTAGGTAAGCGCGCTCCATCGTCGACCGCATCGTCGCTTTCCATCAGGTGAGATAGCGGTCAAGCGCGAACCTATCAAGAATAATAAAAAAAAATCTATTCCATAGCATCGCTGTCATACATGTTTGCAGGTAATAATCTGTAGGTAGGCAAACCATTTAGCAAATATACTACGACTTACTAAAAGAGTGAAGAGTATACTTGTATATGTGAATTTATGGAGAGGGAGGGAAAAAAAGTTCAATGAAAATTTGGACAAACTATGCGGAAAAAGATATGAAATTATTACCGACTCCCTTGGTTAGTGTAAACGTAACAGTTAATAGGACAATAAGGAAGAAAAAAAAACGTGTTCCGCTGACTCTAAGTAAAATGAGGGATGGATAGGAAGATTATGATCACTACAAGTATAAAAATAACGATATAACAGTAAAAATGGATAAGGAGTGGTATTCCCTACCGGAGTCTGTACGTCCCGATAGCTACAACCTAGGGGCCTTTAATGAAGAGTGAATAGGTTACTTCTATGCAGGCGTGCTCTATCGGTCTAGATGGTGGTCAAATGCGAGCCTATCCATAATAATAATAATAAAAACTCCATATTTTGTTACTACATTTAACAAATAAAAAAAAATGTTGAAGAAATGGTGGGAATTTCAGTTATATATTACATTGAGTTTTTTTATTTTATTTTATTTCACAACTATCAGACAACGCCGTCTAATCCCAAGTTAAGCAGAGCTTGTGTTATGAGTATTAGACAACTGATAAACATACTTGACTGACTGACTGATGACTGGCCTGTTGGTCTAGTGGTTAGTGGCCCTGACTGCTATGCCGGAGGTCGTGGGTTCGATTCCCACCCAGGACAAATGTTTATGTGATGAGCACGATCATTTGTTCTGTGTCTGGGTGTAATTTATCTATAATATGTATGTATTTAGAAATATATAAGTATGTTTATCAGTTGTCTAGTACTCATAACACAAGCTCTGCTTAGCTTGGGACTAGACGGCGTTGTGTGATAGTTGTGTGAATATTATTATTATACTTAAATATTTCTAAATACACACCCAGACACAGAACAAAATGATCGTGCTCATCACACAAACATTTGTCCTGGGTGGGAATCGAACCCACGACCTCCGGCATAGCAGTCAGGACCACTAACCACTAGACCAACAGGCTAGTCACTTATATACTACATGAAGTAGTTTTGTAGAGTCGTAGGTTGCATCTACTAACCACGTCAGCGTTCCACTTGAACAGATACAACATAAAGTTTATCAAAGTAGTTAACAAAGTAATTGGGAAGCCAGGCACAGTGGGGGGCCAGGTCATACCAATTCATTAAAACTTCGCTTCTCTAGCACTAAATTGGAGCTAAAGCAGAAGTTGTACTAACAGGATGACCGAACTTGTACCTACCTACAACATCTGAGCTAAGTTGGAGTTGTCTCTACAAAACTACCTGTACCTGTGTAAGGAGTAGGTACCTGCATTTATTTATTTATTAAATAAAGAAGAAAGAGAAATGTTTATTGAAAAACAACAAAATAAAATATTACACACACACATACTCATAGACACACACACACATAAACACACACAAACCCTCACATATTTTTTTATAATTATTATTGTTACATTTATTTATTTGGTCACCCAACAACTGCTTACACAATACATTTATATTATATTAAAACGAAACTGACATCCATTAGTGTAGAAATTAATTATAGAGTAATACCACATGAACTTTATTCGGTAAACATAATTATGTAATTAATATTATAATAAAAACAATACAGAATAGGTCACAATTACTATTTACAAAAGAGTAGTAGTTAAAAAAGAGAAGATGAATAAATAAATCATATTATTCATCTTCTCTTTCAAAACTTCTTAACACAATAGATAAAATTAAAAGCATTAAATTAAAAATTAAGTTAAGTTAAAAATAAATTGAATAATAAATTAAATTAAGTTCTGACACAACATCAATACATTAAAGTAATTCATAGCATATCGATAAATAATAAATGAAATAAAAATAATTTTAGTAAAAATAAAAATAAATAGTATTAAAAATAATCAAAACATTATTCAAAAAGAAAAAAAAAAAACCTGCGAAAGAACAAAAATGCTCTTATTACAGTACATGCTGCAAAATAATAAAAAAATACGGCAGCGCCTTTATGAAAACTTCATAGATCATAAAGTACATCTGATTTTATGCCCTAGCCATTTCCACCAGTCAACCAAGGGTGGTAAAAAGGTATCATGGCAGGTAACACGAAAAAATATTACATCGCCCAGTACAGAAAACGCAAAAACGTACAGTCTACTTAAGGTAAACTAACTCAAATAATTGTTTAGCTTTATCGGACATTAGAGAAGCGAGAATTGTGTTAAAAATGCTAATATCATACGTTTTACAGCGACCGAAAACATTGATTCTCTTATTTTCATTTCGGACACACTCCATGGAATTCAGTGGTATGCAAAACTAAACGCTAATAATAATAGCACTAAAAGATTCCGTGAAAGACTTCTGAATATTTCTTCCTATAAATATTCCATTTCAACATTCCCCTTCATTTAAAATAACCCTTTCTCGTTCAAACTGTACTCAGAAACGCATAAAATCGCTATTCCTTATTTGAAATTCATAAATCACGCAAATTAGTGTTGTTCGGCTTCTGGAATTTTAACTTTTTTAGCTCCAGGCTGTTTGCGAGATGTTCTTTGCCTATATTTATTATCTGTAGCATAGTTTAGCAATATGGCGTCCTTAATTTCGGTTGCTTGCTTATTAACTTATTAAAATTTATGACTTAATGTAGGGTTATTAAGTTAGGGATTTGGTGGTTTCCTACTGGAATTAAATTCACGACTTACCTATGCAGATTGTGACTATGTAGAAACTGGTACTTGTTTTGATTTATTCGTATGCTGGAACCACCTTGCTAGAACCTACTAGGTATGGAGAGTATTGTGGTTTAGGAATCATAGATGTATCATAACTCAGAGACATGCAGCTACTTAAATTGGCTATACCATAAGTAGCAAGAGTCCCTGGGTCTCTATTCCACAAAAGGCGCTCAGACTGGTGCCTCTGATACCCACCAAGTAATTCCAGGATCTCTTGAACTCAATTCACGTGGGATCCTGCTCAGGGAAGGTCTCTTTAACAGTCTCCTTAGGGATGTACTGTAACCGGCGTTGAATAGAAGAAATTCAAGAGTCCTTTTTAAGAGAAAATAGGGAAATGGAAGCCTGCAGCACATGGAAAAGTTTCTATTGTGCTGATAGTGATCCTTCGGGTGATTTTAGTGAGGTCAGAATCCCTTAGTTCCATAGTCTTTTCCCAATAGTCCAGGGGCCTTTTGAAGTTTCGCTTCCAAAAACAAAAAAGGTTTTTATACAAAAAGATCAGCAACTATCTGACGGACTGACTGTCAAGCTTTCTATAACCTTTAAATACTTACTGCTAACCTTGAGAGATTTCTGTAAACTCCATACGTACCAATTGAAAATTTGATGTTCTTTATACTTACAGAATGTAACTTTGTATGAGACACCAGAAAAAAAATTGAATTATAGTGTAGTTTGTCTGTCTGTCGCACGCTGCAAAAGACGCCCTGGACGTTCGCGTCGGGTGTCACTTGACGATACGAGGTACGCCGTCCGATAAGGGCTTGGCCCGGTTCGAGGGTGTGTTGCTTTATATAGATGCCAGAATGAGTGAAGGACCCGCTGAACCTATGACTGCTAGGGCTGCGAGATTGTTTGAAACAGTTACCGATGTCCTGGGACGCAAAGGGCAACCAAAAGAACACGAGTCGGTTTTGGTCAGTAAAAGTCTCACCCTCCTTCTCGCTCCACTCAGAGCTGGAGAAGTTATTTGATGATTTCTCATGGAAACAAAAAAGAATACGCTTATATTATGGCTTTGGAACTTTTTATAGATTAGACTAGGCTTTTGCTAGCGGCTTCGTCCGCGTTAAAGTAGGTTTTTCCATACAAACTTTGAACCCCTGTTTCATCCCCTTAAGGGGTAAATTTTAGAAAATCCTCTCTTAGTGCTCGCCTACGTCATAAAAGAATCTTTGTACAAAATTTCACGTTACTAGTCCCAGTAGTTTCGGCTGTGCGTTGATTTGTCAGTCATAGATTGTAGTCGTAGATTTCTCATTTTTCATAGACCAAGGTAGTTCAAAGTCTGTTAGTAATCATTGTAAAAAGGTTGCATTGCTCTTGCAAAATATGGGTAAATTGTATGGGTAGTTGCAGTAGCGTCAGTACAGCAGTATAGTATACTTCCCTGTACTATATGTATGTTGCTGTATAGTTATCTTGTGTCGTAGTCATATTTTCTTTTACGATACCACAATTGAATAAGGTATCTTTTTAATAAATTTGGTCAAATGTCTATATATTATGGTTTTGTGTGTATTAAGTAGGTTAAAGGTAAAAATTAAAAACAGTATAAATTTTTCCAAACTTTTTTATTACATACTTATTATCGTTTGGCAAAAAGGAAGTAATATATGTTTTATTTATATAATACAATCTTAACAATTAAGTTTTTAATACTTTTTGGTACTTATACAATTTAAGGTATTCTAATATCTCACATTACACGTAGATTTGATTGAGAAACACCAAGAAATGTACAGTCAAGAAATTTAAATAATATAATTTGTCATATTTTAGCACCAAAATATTAGGAGATATGATCAAATGATTATTCTACAGTAGATTTAGGACAATTTGCAACGAGTTCTGAAGTTAAATACAATAACAAAGAATGTTGAAAATAATAAGATGAAATAATTTGTGATGAAAATTTTAAAAATCGTTACAATAATGCTATTTTGTGCTATGAGACCGGAGAAAGTAAATTAGACGGAAATATTCTTTTCAAAACTATCATACGAAATTGTAAGTACATAAACATCCATCGTCAAATTCTAAATACATCAGCCAGAACTTTTTACATTACACTCTATTATTTATTTACATTTTATTGCACGATTTATTACTATGGAATGTTGAATTACAATTAAATACTATCTATGCTACAACACATGGAAAAGTCTAAGCGAACACTACTGTAATATTTACATTGTAAGAAGTTCGTACTCAACACTTCACCAACGGCTGGGCCGCTTTTTGTACACACCTCATTGTAATGAGAATAAAAAGGTACTGGAACCAGCCTGACCTTACAACACTATTTGGTAATACTAAATTAAATCACAAATTCACTGGAGATTCGACTACAGGGTCAGGGTACTATTCAGGTCACGAGGGGTTGACGTGGATCCTACCATTCTGTCTACGAGCCACATGTGATTCGTAATGCATGTTCCTCTTAGTTCTTGAGAAGAACGCAGCGTTGCAACCACTGACGGAACACCGATGCAACGATTGTATGTGCACACTTTCACAATGTTGCTTCAAACTAGGCAGGTCTTTGAAACAGTCTTTACAACCCCGGCATGGATAATTACCATCTTTATTTGGTCGTGGTGCCTCATCTTCCACGCAATAGCTCAACTTTCTCGAGTGTGGTGGGGAGTAATTTGGTTGGCAGCCGAAAGCATTCAAACTAGGAGGAAGGAAACCTAATGGGATCGGAGGGAAGTTAGGGAGCATCCCAAATGGAGTGAATAGGAATGAGTGCTGAGCAAACATATCCCTGTTACTCAGATAGGTCTCAGGCAACTGCAAGTGAGGGTAAGGTGTTGTGAAAGGCAGCTGTTGAGTCAAATGATTCTTGAGTTTATCAGATTCTTTCGCTCGATAATAGATATGAGATTCTACGTAAGGAACAGCTCGCTCCTCTTCATTGTACCGTGAGATAAGTTCCATTTGTTCACGTATTTTGTCCAAGAAACGCGAAGATTCTTCTGAAATTCTATACTCTTCTATTTTCCGATGCAAACTCATGTTTGCACTGTGACGGTCTTTGCTTCGTTTGGATGAAAAAGCTGCTCTACAGCCTTCGATATTACATTTGTACATAAGCTTCAGATGTGCATTTTGATAGTGAGTTTTTAGGACATAGACGTTTTGGAAAATCTTTCCACATACTGTGCATTTACGGGGATTCTCATGGTCTACAGGAACATCAGTGGTGCTGACAAAAAAACCATTGTCGAAATGCCCAAAGATTTGACCGTGAGTATCTTCGGCATTGTAATCGAAACTGGACACCGAAGATGATGGCGATCGATCAGAATAATCTATAGAATCATTCATTGACAAATTATATGGGCCCAAGGATTGGGAATCATTTTTCTTGGGAATGCTAGGAAAGTCGCCTTTCGATAAACTTTCAAGTCTCTTTAGTGCATTTTCAGATGAAAACTGCTCCTCGCTAGACCGATTATTTGCAGTTTTATATACATCCTGTTTATCGATTGGCTCATCTTTTACTCTCAAGTCTTGAATATTGTAGCTCATATCGGTAGGTTCATCTTTGATAACAGGTGTTTCTGGTTTGGCTTCGCTATTTTTAGTTTCTTCAGTAGTTACGTCGATATTATTATCGTTAGACTGGCTGTCCTCTGTTTTAACTCTTTTTAAATCTACAGCACACTCATTTTCATCCGTATCTTGGTGGTCCCGTTTTGGGTTCGATGTGCCATTTTCGGAAATGTAATGGTTTTGTAAACGAGTAGGATTAAGGTTTTTGCGTTTTCTCTTCATTACTTCAGGACTAGCGGTTTCATCTTTTCTATTGTCAGTCGCTTCGTTGTTATCACTGACACTCCTCTGATCAAAATCAGTTTCTGAATCATCTATGGATCCTATTGATTTGTTAAGAGTAGAATAATAATCACTAGTATCGATGTGTTCATTATCATCATCATCGTCATCTCCTGCCACAACCACAATACCATCATCTTCGTCAGAATCTCCCTGACCGTCTTGTTCTTTGTTTTCTACAGAATCAGACTCACGACGCATTGATTGACCGTGGTCGAAAGATGGTGAGAAATTCATATTCATACTATTTTTATAGTCTAAAGGCAAATTCGATGAAAATTGACCCATGTTATGAGGTGGATTCAAAAGAGGATATGAGCCGAATGGGTGCATGGGATTCATCACTGGTGGTATATTGAGGCCAGCTCTGTGTGGTGAAATAAGGACTGGGTGCACTTGCGCAGTTCTACCGTCATGAGGTGAAATTTTCCGTCGTAAGTGAGGTGAATGTAATTTTGGATTGGGATTCGCGCTGTGACGGTTTCTAGATCGCCTTGAACTAAACATCATGCTGCATCCTTCAACAGTACATTTGTGCATTTCACGTAAATGAACAGCGGAGAAATGGATCTTCAGAGCTCCTTTGTCACAAAAAGTTTTCAAGCATACGTTACACTGTACCCGCTTCTTACCGGTGGCTGGATTTATGAAGTGTGTACCTAAGTTTAGCGGCATTTGTGACGCACCCCATTGTCTTTTCGGTGGGCTAATACATTTACCTAACATCATGTTTCTAGAGTTTTGTGCAACTTCAGCGTACGCATCTTTGCTTAAATTGAGAACGTTGTCATCTTCGGGCTTGTGGTCATCTGATCTGCCTTTACCGTTGCTATGACTTTTATTTTCTGATGGTTCCGCCGGTTTCGCTGACATTTGAGGTAGAAGAGCTTGGAGAGAGGCTAAGCCCATGGGGTTTTGACTAAGTGCAGCTACCATGGCGGCCTGGTGGTTAAATGTGGAAGGCATTGACATCGGTGGTATAGGTAAGTTTGTGGGTAGGGGAAAGTTGAAGAATTGGTTTCTCATTAAATCCATAGTTGCCTTTTCAGCTGACCCTAAATCGTAAGGCTTTCTGCTTTCTTCTTTTTCGTTATTCTCGTTCGATTTGTGTTTTCGAAAATCAAAGGGCTGCATATTTTGTAGGTGACTTAAAGGTGATGAGTTTATTGGACTAGTGGTTGAGAGAGGGCTGGATGAGGTAGATAGGCGGATGCTATGATTGGGAGATGCTTCAGCTGACGATACTTTGTGAGAAGGTGATTGTTGCACTGGAGATGACCTGTTGTTACTGGGCGACATTGCTTCTTTCTTAACTTCTGTATGGCCTGCTCTAGGACTGCTCCTAGTATCTCTTTCTTGAATGCTTTTGAGATAATCGTAGTGTTGCTTGGCTTCCATCATGTGTTGGAAGTATTTGAGAGACTCATCGTTACGGATGTCTCGACCTGAGTGTTCCATTAATCTTCGGAATTCTGTCTCAAGCTTCGATTGTTCAAAGGCTCTTGTATCAGGATACTCTGCCCTCTTGTCGGGTTTATCGTAGTTAGCTCCCGGCGGTGACGGAAGACCATTCTTCTTGTAGATGGGAAGAAGTGAGGTCTTGTGAAGGGCTCTCGCTTCTTGTAGCTTGAGGATTTGTTGAAGAGCCATGTTGTGCTCCGGTCCACGACCACTCCATCTTTCAGCGCTACTTGATTGTGATTCCTGGAACAAGATGAAAAACAAAGATATAGTATAGTATCATTTACAGGAAAGAGTGAAAACCATATAGTGGGTATTATTTATCGCAACTTATGGAGAACAATCATAATGAATCATATCAATTTGAATGTTTCAAACAAATTATAAGTTCTGCAAAAACGTAATATGCGAATCATCAGTTATAACAATTCCGGTAGGTATCCCGAGTTTTGAAAGCGTTTACCGTCTATAAAATGAAATAACATATCATGAGTCCACTTACAAAACAGACCATTTAATAAAATTATGAATGAGCGCGGCTAATTCTAAAAGATTATCGAGTCTAGAGCAAGCATAAACACTGGTTGTTCAAATCCCTCTTCAAAATAACTATCAGGCCGACACCAAACCACACCTTGCGTTTTCAAAGGCTAATATCAAATTAATTCTCAGAACTCGGAGCAATTGGGTAAAATTGTGTAAAATGACGGTTTCGACTCGACTTGAGAATAGAAAAGTGGTTTTGTGTCGCGTGTTTGAAACGATTTAATCCGAAAACTAAATTACTATTCATTTGGTAAGCATTCGGGGCCGCCTTGCGATGTCAAAGTTAAATTTTCGAGTTAATTCAACTACTCCTTAGCTGCCTTTGAACAGGTTTCAAACAAAAACTTGTAGGTATGTAATTATTATTGTGATCGTGAGAATAACACGAAAATGTTCTGTAGTAAAACATTTTGAACAATTGAAACTAAAATAACGTTGTTTACCACTATCGTCCGACTAATCTTGAAGTGTACATTGACAAATGATTTGTTCAATTTTATACAATCTATACTATACTAAATATTCTAAAGCTGAAGTGTGTGTATTTGGTTGAACGAGCGATTTTCAGAAACTACTGGTTTTTTTTTTATTGGTTGGTGCGGGAGATAGTGTCAGACTTTTACTGACTAAAAACCCACTCCTGTTCCTTCGTTGCCTTCGTCCCAGGGCCCCGGGTTTCGCTTTCACACTACCCATGGCCCCAGTAGGCTTTGACCCTGTTAGGCCTCTACGATTTGCTGACATCTCCCTGAGGCGCGCGTGGAACAATATGCGTCGACGACTTGGGCTCGGTCCGGACGGTTACCGGACGGTCGGACGGCGGGCTACCCATTGCTCGCCGTTCGTAAGCCCGAGGAAGTACTGGTTCGAATTTAAAAAAAAAATCCTTAGCGTTGGATAGCCCATTTATCAAGGAAGGCTATGGGCTTATATATCATCACGATACGAAGAATAGGAGCGGAGTAATCACTTAAGATGGATGAAACCCCAGGGGCCAGCTAGTTCAATATAAAATTCATGTTTTGTCACGATAATCGGGCACATTGTATTTAGCAAAAGCTTACCACCTTATAAATTTAAACATTTATTAAATGTAAAGACCTACATCACAATTTACAAAACCGCATCAAAACGTCACTTAAAATTCTATTTAAAAAACCACATCTCATTTAAAAATTCGTTTTAAAGCATAATAACTGGCAACACCCAGCATTGAATTATAATGATCTTGATTGTCGCTTTTTAAAACAGTTTGTCACTCGATTATGGCGTGTAACCGATGGGGTTGCCATATCATTATCCGTTTCTTCGGAATTAAATTGTCGTTTGGAGTCGGCGCGTCGGGGGCAATTTCGTAAAAGCGACCGATTATTACAATGATTTCGTTTCTATTGCCACAAAACGGATAACCGCTGGATAATAAAGTGTCTTTTAGAAAAATATACGTCTGAGAGTTTGGAGTTTTAAAGTTATGCGGGGAAATAATTATATAGAGCTTTCTGAAGTCTTTTCGTGCTTTCTAAAGTCGTTTCGTAAATTTGGATTGCGTTTTGTGTCGTTTTTGTTAGTAAGACGTTTTTGTTTGTGTCGTTATTGTAATCGAGGACGTTTAGAGGGTTTAAGAAAATTGGAGTAATCGTATTTATGATGATATAATTTAACAGATGTTTGGTAAATTATTTTGTGTTTACGAACTATTATTTTGTTATTAGGAAGCTTATGAACAATTTATGTATGTTTTATGATTATAATGAATCTGTATGAAGGAGTTGTGTGATTACATTGGAAATATACAATGTATAATTTACGGCTGTAACTGTTTTAATGGAAAAGACATGGCTTACAATGTTGTAAAAATTAATTTCTGTAGTACCGCTCTCGTTACGGCTTGTGACCACGAAAGCCGACGTTAACCTCATCATTATTATTTATCATTATTATCATTAGCCCACGGCGTATCATTAGCCAATCACAGCATAAAACTCACGCGCATCTTACGTACTTTAATTTTTAATCGTATAACGCATTTCTTGTTGTCAGGGTAGGTACTGTCAAGGAAAAAAGTATTAAGAAAATAATTTGAAGTTTAGTATTTTGCATTAGGTACAGTCGAGTTTAACAAGTATTCAATTTCGAATCTCAATTCAAAATAGAATGTTTACTTTTTTTAAAGATAAAGAAATTCAAATTAACCCAAGATTGAGATGGAATTTTATTCATGAAGAATAATGAAAATTACTTTTTTTTAAACTAACTAAGCATCATCGCATACAACAGCAACGAAATAAAAAATAAAAAAACAAAATGGGAGTCTAGACAGTGATTTTTTGCGTTTGCTTTAAGTGTTTTCTTATAAGGCGGTCACCGCTGACTGTGGGAACGAAACAAGTAATTGTCAACAGTCAACAAAAAGGTTGCAAGACGCAAAAAATCATTCAAAGTCGCGATGTTAACCCGAGGTGGTTGACCTGCCAACATACCCGTGCACCCGAAATTACTCTTATTACCTTTTAAAACAGACTATTTTCCGTCGCAGTCAATGAAAAACATAAATTTGCGCACATATCTGACCCACGCCTACCGGCAGAGCAATGGACAAGCGGACATATTTCATGGCATTTTTTTTTTAATGTAACATAACAAAGTGTATCTTATTACCTTGATATATGGTCTCATTTCAGTTGGTCGTGAGGTATTTTTTTTTGTTTTTTTAATGTGTACCTCGCGATCGTTTTTCGTTGGCTCGCTGTCGTGACATGCCATATTGTTCAGGCATGATACATGAAGTAAGTAAACAGGTTTGTGTACTGTGAAGCGCAAAACGCATTGCCATTTTGCTTAATGACTGCTTAAGCACGCACCTGAGATGCACCGCCCCGCTGTTTTCTTGTGGGAAATGTTTAGTTCTATATGAATAATTTAAATTTCATACAATAACTTCTGTTTTAACGTAATAAACGTTTGAAACGAATTGAAACGTTTACTGAAATTAAAAGGCCGAAAGAAGAAGTTTTAAAATTATAACTTTAATTTAACTAAATATCTATTCAACTAAACTACAGGTAATCGGCGACAATTTAAATACCAAGTTACAAAAAACTTCAACTAAAATATTTTTTCAAATACATACAAAGTACACTCGGCTTTTGTAGCCGACCGTACCCTGTACTTCGAATTTACCCTAGTAACTAATAATTATGCACACATAGGTAGGCAACTAGGTGAAGTGTCTGCTAGCCTTGCAATTTGTTGGTAGTTGGCCGTACACGCCAATAATTGGCTCCAATTGTAACCTTAACCAATGTCCAACAAATTGCCTGAATAGGTGTTTATCTGAACATCTGTCGGCAGGAGTACGATTTTTGAATACATAAGGGTAAGGTGTATACTAAAATAATGTTTTCCTACGACTTTCAGTCTTTTAAATTAATATGGTATAATTGTATAATCCTCCGACTAGACGGATGTTATGTCTGCTCCGGGCATCTGCCCGATAGTTGATTTCGGGCTGTTGTATATGTTCAGATTGTGCATAGAACTCTAATATTGCAATGCAAGATTTTGTAGTGTTTAGTTCCCATGTAGCTTCGTAGATGTCGCTACATCACTACAAAGAGAATACAAAGCTTACTTTTTACTTCGAACATCTTCATTAGAATATTAAAGAAAAAATGTCCCACTCTAGATTTCTAGAGTGGGGCAACATTCATTGTATTTACAATGAATAATATATATGGATATAATGTTATGGATACGTTCAAAAACAAGTAATTTCACATTCAGAAAACACCCAGACCCGTAATCTCTCGTAATTTGTAGGAGATCCAAATTTTTTCCATGTGAAAATCGAGCCTACGACACGCAGCGCTGCAGTCAATCACTCGAGCAAAACATTACATAGAAATAAAGAAGGAAAGAAAGAAGGAAAAAAAGAAAGAAATAATTAACGTTTTAAATTCTTTCTATCCACTATATTCAAACAAAACCATTGTGATTACAATTAAATATATTCCAACATATGACAAGACTGTGTCGACATCGTCAATTTGACATCAAAGAGTGATTGTATCAATATTTGTCGTTCGTTCAACAATGGCATCATGGCGGTGTGGGTGGCCCATTCGTGTCCGTCTATTAATTTAATTATCGTTACACTGTGTTATGTATGAATCAGTTTCATGTAGTGAAAGTGGATCCCTAATCTTTGGATGAGTAGTTAGCGCAGTTTATTTTTAGAATTTTGTCTTTTTGTGGAACATTTTTTCAGGTTATCGTAATCGTGGAGCACAGGCGTAGAGTAGCCAGCCTTTAGATATTTTATATGATGCATTTTGGAGAGTGTGCGCAGGAATTTCATGATTTCATTCCGCTATTACCTTTCTACCTTCGGACAACCTCACGTACAGCTAGTTTCCACCCTTAGGCCAGCGCTATACTTGACGGAAATTCCGTCGCGAAAGATCCGCGACGAAACGCCAATACATGTTATTGCATATAAATTACAATTATCGGGCACACTACGCGGAAGATCGGTAGCTCCGTCGCGGACGATCGGTCGCTCCGTCGCGGACCACTCGCTCTCTGTGTCTGTTCCGTCCTCCGCGCCGATTTTCCGTCGGTGTAAGATCGGCAAGGTCGCATTCCAGATATGTATTTGTAAGCATCGCGCCACATTTGGCGCATAACTCGCACGCACAGGATGTTTGACACTGAAAGATTTATTTTCGAAGTGCAAAATAGAGTTTGCCTCTCAGCTTTTCTTCAGGAGATACAGCCGTTCTAAGTTTTGTATCTTGCTTGGTAATGTAGTCCTTCGTTATGATTGTATGGAAATTCGATAATATTCGAATGCTTTATCTGGATACAGTCTTGGTTGCATATACAAGGTATGAAATTTCCTAATTTCTAGTCGAAGAGTATTTAAGGGATGAACCCAATATTTTCGGTATCTTCTTCTTTTAATGCCCCATAAATAGCTATAACATCTATTGTATCCATTACGACACACCGTGTAAGCTTTGGCATTCGACTGATAATCTGCCACTGAATATTCAATGTAGCTGCAATGTATAGTAATGGATTGAATGCCGCGGAAGTACGGCGTCGGAATTTCCGTTAAGTGTAGTGCTGGCCTTACGTGTTGTTCACACCTCTACGGTCCGAACTAAGCGTTTTGCCTCGTCGTTCAAACCGTGGACTAGAATAATTTGCCTGCTGCGGTCTTCCTGTCCAATTATAATTTAGGTGTCTTCAAGGCGAGAGTGAATAGGGTCTTAATAAACTGGTGCGCTGCACTATCAAAGATTGCATCACTGCCTATCATCAAGTGGGATCGCAAGTCAAGCACTATTTTATATCGATTAAAAAAAAGTAGTAAGCGAAAGAAAGAAAAAATAAAAAAAGAAGACAGAAAGAAGAGGAAGGAGGAGGAAGAGTTGCCAAAGATCCGAATCCTCAACAGCTCTTTTTATTTAAGAAAGAATATCTGTTTCCTAAAAAAAAATTCGAACTGTGTGTGAACACAATATATTCGGACACAGAATCCGAATTGACACTTTTTAATTTCAATATATTATTCACTGATCCTGACCTAGTCAAATAAAAAGTTTTAAAATATAATTTTTGGAAAAACAGTGATACTAAAACTATTTTAGGGAGGCTTTAAGGCGACACTATACTAAACAGCTTCAGTAATTTGATGGTGTCCGAATTGTTTGGGAAAAAAATATTGAAATTAAAATGTGTTAAATTCGTATATTGAATCCGAATCGTTAGCAACTCATTAAAAAGTATTTAATTATGATATTATGTCAATAGTCCTTATTATAATAGATCAGTAGGTTTTTCTGCAGTGTTTTTTTTTTTGAGGTGGGAAATCATCCAACGACTTCTTCCGCTCTAGGGCGGAGCGCGAGGGCGTGTCAGACTTTTACTGACTAAAAACACACCTACGCTCCCCCTTGCGTTCTAGGACCTCGTGATCCTCGAAAGGTAACTCGTGTAACCTTTTCAGAAGTCCTCCCACTCAAATCTTTTTATATCACATAGAGGCACTTAAAAAACGGCAGAAGCTATTATAATAAAATAAATATATAAGCTATAATAATAATAAAAACAATGGAAATGAAAAAAAATGTTAGGAAATATCTCCTTTAATTCAACGTTCGAAAAATCTTAACCCTTGTGTGCCTCGCATGGAGATGCAACGCCGGGGCGAAACTCCGCTGCCGCAACAAGTCGCGGCATGGCGGACAGAGTTCCGGCGAGTTCTCATGGAGAAATGGCGACAGCGACTGTCGCGACCCCGTGCTGGGCACGCCACAATTATGGCGGTAAGTCCCCTCTTTGAGGCGTGGTTGGAAAGACCTCACGGCGTCCTCACATTCCGCATGACGCAGGTCCTCACCGGACACGGTAAGTTCGGGAGGTTCCTGCACCGGATTCGTGCGGAAACGACGCCCGGGTGTCGCCACTGTGTGGCCCACCCGGAGGACACGGTGGAGCACACGGTGGAGGTGTGCCCCGCTTGGGCAGAGCAACGCCGTGACCTCGTGAGGGCAATCGGCGGCGGTGATCTCTCGCGCCGGGCCTTGGTTCAGGCCATGCTCCGGAGCGAGGAGGAGTGGCAGGCGGTCGCCTCCTTCTGCGAAGCAGTAATGCTAGCTAAGGAGGCGGCCGATCGCGTGAGGCAACGGTCCTTACGCTCCAACCGCCGCCGGGATTCCGATCCCGATTTCCGGCCACCGTAGGCGCGGGCTTGTAGACGGCGAGCAATGGGTGGCTCGCCGTCTGACCGTCCGGTAACCGTCCGGACCGAGCCCAAGTCGTCGACGGCGCGTTTTGTTCCACGCGCGCCTCAAGGAGATGTCAGCAAATCGTAGGGGCCCAGCAGGGTCGAAGCCTACTGGGGCCACGGGTAGTGTGAAAGCGGAACCCGGGGCCCTGGGACGAAGGCAACGAAGGAACAGGAGTGGGTTTTTAGTCAGTAAGAGTCTGACACTATCTCCCGCTCCGCCCAAGAGCGGGGATGTCATTAGGATGATTTTCCCACCCAATAAAAAAAAAAAAAAAAAAAAAAAAAAAAAAAAAAAAAAAAAAAAAAAAAAAAAACCCTTGTGTGCCTAAAATAAGTTTTTATTAATTATTCTTTGGATGTTTAGGTCAATTTTTTTTTCATCAATATTGTACTGAATGAATCTCTCTTAAGCGATCATAAATGAATAGATTACGTCACGGGAATGACAAGAAAAAGAAAAGAGTTTACATATATTATAACAATTATTACAAGTGTGGGTTAAGCCTACGAAAGGTTATTTACAGTCCTAGTAAAAAATAATTCAGTACTTAGGATTTTGACTTAGTTATTTTGCATCATATAATTAATAGCCGTTTTAATTTTCAAACTACGAACCTATCACAAAATTACAAAGTTAAAAACTAGAAAAAAAAAAACAATAATTGCATAGCGTTAACATTATTCCATCAACCAATATCACGACACCCATTATTTTTCACAACCGTTTACGACCACAAAATAAACATTATAACAGGCTTAATACCAAGGACACTGTAATCTGTCCACATATCCTATCAACGCTTAATATCAGGGACACTGTAATCTGTCCACATATCCGATCAACGCTTACATTTTTAACTCTTGATACAATTTAGATTCTATATAAAATTATCCCTGAGTATCGCTTCAAACTTAATACAGGTAATGATACAGTATGGTCCCCTGGTCTTATCTTAATCTCGGCTTAAGGCACCTCGTGGCGTCGTTATGGGTATTAAATAATAATTGGATAAGCCAGGGGTCAAGTATCGATCGAAGATTTGGAACGTCTTAAGGAATTTGACACGAAAGCGCTGGAAATTGGGCGGATTATGTGGGAGTGACATCGATGTTTATAGTAGGGAGTGTATGATGCTATGTTTACACGTACTTTCTTATCTATATGTATTGATGATATTTTTTGAGGTGAGAAATTATACAATGACTTTTGTCGCTCTAGAGTGGAGCCCGAGAGACTTTTATTGACTAAAATCTCACCTGTGTCCTTCAGTTGCCTTTCCTTTTGAGAAATTCCGCGATGTATTGTAAAGTTTAAATTTTAAAGAAAATAATATATTTGTGACTCACATAGCGTAAACAAAAAATAAATAAATAGTTAAATAGTAATAATGCAAAAACTGACTAAAATAAAATAATAATATATAAAAAAATGTGTACATGAATTGTAAAATAAATAAATAAATAAAATAAAAGCAAATACTTTTGTCGTCAAAATAGACTTGAAAACAAGCCGTTTAACAAACAAAAAGAGGAAAAATTTTAAGAATTTCAGGCACATTTTAGATCGCACAAATGTGTTAAAAACAAAAAAAAAGTATAGTAGAAAACCTCCCTTAAGAGAGCCCAACCCGTATAACTGATATATTTTCAGTGATTTCTATACAACTGCTTCTACATGATTATGACGTTGTTACACATCTTTCTATAGATATTTTGGAAACACATATACCTAATATTGAACTATTAAAACTAATCTAGTAAAGACCTCTAAAAATCTGCAATTTCGCGTGAACTTTGGTCTTCCAGATTGTATTCATAAATTAAACATCATAAATTAAAAAATATTTGTATTTCCTGGAACAATTTTATGAAATATTCGAATGAGTGACGGATTTACCGAATGCCACCAGAGCGTTCAGGTGTTGACTCTCTTGTTTCAAGTTACCACTTTATCAAATATTGTACTGGATAGCATTGGATAAAACAAAAAAAGGTTATTTATTAAACCTCTCATTGTCTTTCTATTGTGTCTCTAATTACGGTATTCGAAAGGTGATCATGAAACCATGATCACGCTGATGATAGACGGGTAAAGGGAAGGGCCCTCTTAACATACAAATAGGTAACCATGACAGACGGAGAAAGAGACCAACCTTATCATAATCATCCTCCCACCAGCGTTTAACAAACTGGGTGAGTTTCACCAAATAGTTCTCACTACACTCACTCTCAGTACATTGTTCAGGTTTAGGTTCACAAGACATAGTCCAAATGTTTAAACACTAAAATAAAACAATGTTAAATACACTAAGAGTCTAACGTCACTTCATCACGAACATTGAAAGACTACACCAAATAATTTGAAAATAGAACCGTCAACTGGGAACTGAACTGTCACTTGCACTAACAACGATATGTCACCGAGCACCGGTCGGTAAGATCTGACGTCTAAGACAAGACTAATCCTGATAATCCTGTGACACAATTGTAAACACCTTACACGATACTGACGGGTGGGGGAGGCTAAGGCGTCACCTGACTTACTACCTGGTCGGACTAACAATAGGGTTCTGTTATCAGTTTTAGGCCGTTCGCAGTAATTTGTTTAATGGTTTTGTCTTTTGAGACGAATAATAGTCGAATTATTGTTTGGGATTTTTTAGTTTATTGTGTAAGTGTATTTAATGGTCACGTGGCTAGTTTTAATTTGTACAGTAATTACCTTTTTTTGGAGTAGTAAATATTCAAATTACTCCTCCTATTGTAGGTGGAGCGCAAGGGTGTGTCAGACTTTTACTGACTAAAACCCACTCCTGTTCCTAAGGCAAAGAATGCCTGCGTTTTAGGGCTCCGCTTTCACACTGCCCGTTGCCCCAGTAGGCTCCGAACTTGCTGGCCTCCTACGGTCTGCTGATAGATATCAGCAAGGAGATTCTTGAGGCGCGCGTGGAACAATACGTACTGTCGACGACTTAGGCTCTGTCCAGACGGTTACCGGACGGTCGGACGGCGAGCTATCCATTGCTCGCTGTCCGCAAGCCCGCGTTTATGGTGGCCGGAAATCGGGACCGTCTGGGGCGTAAGGGCCGGTCCCTCCTCCTTTGCTTATGGCATTACTACTTCGCAGAAGGAGGCGACCGTCTGCCTCTCCTCCTCGCTTTGGACCATGGCCTGTACCAAGGCCCTCCGATCGCTCCCAAGAGGACACGACGGTGCTCTGACCAAGCGGTTAACACCTCTACCGTATGCTCCACTGCGTCCTCCGATTACTTGTTAAATAGACTTTGCTTTAGCCAGAAGCCTTATTTTTGTAATAACGAAAGCGTAAAACAAAATATGGATGGATGGGATGAGGAGAAAATCTAGCGAACTTGAAACTAGATTTTCAAATTTATTGAAGTTACAATTCACTCGCTCACAAATTGGTACTAAAATAATATTTTACCGGAATAGAGCCACACTAAATCTGAGAAATAATTAGCCGTATAATTAAAAGTGAAGAATTTCCGTCCATTTCATATCCAATATGTGTGTTCCTTTCGACCATTTATGTCAAGACTCTGAGAGAGGAACACAGCAATCTATTGTAAATATAATTGCTAATTTTAATCACGCATTTGTTGGAACCCACTTTTTTTGTTAGAGAGCAGAGGTGGCCGAGTGGTAACAGCTCCGACTTACGAGTTGTAGGTCGCGGATTCAAATTCAAACCCAGCCAGGCGCATTACTTTGTGTAATTTATTTCATCACCACTACTCTCAAAACGGTGAAGTAAAACATCGTGAGGAAACCGGCATGTCTTAGAACCAAAAATTCGAAAACATGTGACATTCACCAACCCGCACTGGGCCCGCGTGGAGGATTACGTTCCAATCCCTCTCCTAGAGAGAGGAGGCCTGAGTCCCAGCAGTGGGAAAATTTAAAGGCTGAATATGCTTATGTAATGCTATTTGGTAAAATACAGTCTGACGAATGCCAATTGGTGCTTTGAATTGGGGAGACGGGGTCGCGGCAGATCATGAAGGAGAAGGCGGGAGGATTTAGGTGTCTTTCTTAGGAATTGGCGAGAAGTGGCTCAGAGCCGGGAACAATAGAAGAAATGGAGGAAGGTCAAACAGTGGAATAGTACAGCCTAAATATAATTTTAATCAAACTTTACGTGTTAGTCTGTGTGGGTCGTGTGTATTTGCACTACCAGTAACAAAGACGTGTTTGCATATAATTAATTAAGGATATAAAAGACCAGCTTATGCCAATAGCTTCGCCTTCGTGAAACTAAAAAATAGATAGCCTATATCAATCCGTGATAAATTTTCATGAAAGGTGAAAGAATTTCCAGAATCGGTTCTGTAGTTTCAGAGATTATCCCTCACTTACAAACTTACAAAAATTTAACACCAGCATTTCAGTCGATAGACGTCCACTACTGGATATAAGCCCCAAGGGTCACCTCAATGTCTGGTTTTACATCCATCGGTTTCCTGAGACCTTCATCAGGGCCTCAAGTCTGCTATTACAATAGTGTCAGATTGAAATCATAATTGTTGATTTTGACCAAGTTTGGTAATCTACTAATATAATGGCATCATTATGACTTTCCAATGGTCAACCACTGACACTCCAATGAAAAAAATGGCATAGAATGGTAATCTCGTACATAATGACAAATGAATATTTGACGTATGCGGATAACTGCAAAAATTTTGACAGTTCCTTTGATCAGTGACCTACCATTAGAACGTCATTGTACAGTCATTGCTTTTAATTTGTTTCAAAACAGCTCGATATTGTCATTCTACCACAAGATTATTGATCGATCAACGATCGACCATTATGAATGATCAAATTACGAACTTTTAGCAAAAAGACAATGGGATCGTGTTGGAATGACAAATTTATAAAAATTGCAGACCTCAGGTCATCGGTTCACCTAGTTGGAGGCCTTCGAACGCTGCGCACTACCGATTTTTTTTTTGTGTGTGACCTCTCACAGGTCAACCTTTCCGAAAAGGTACTTACATACATAATTAATATAGATTATTCTAAAACAATTTCCATAACAAGTAACTGACCCTTTGTGTTTACTTTACCTTATCATGAAAAAAAATACTAAGAAAAATTACACCACCCAGAACACACATTTTTAGTATGTCTTTTCGTTAATTGTGAGAAACCGAGAAAGGGCAAACGTATTTTAAATTCACCAATAATGAGTACTATTAAAAAACTTAACAATGTATAATGTTTCTCAGAAAAAGGGTCGGCATCTTTGAAGTTGACCGTATGTGAGACACTTAGGACAATAAAAGTGTACCGCGAGGCGTCATGCCTAACAATAGGCGCTTTCACCCTACTGATAACGAAACGTTTTGTTTGCAAGCGAGAGGTAGGTATAGAGTATACCTACGAACAATCGGTTTTAAGAAGTCTTTTAAAATGTTAGGTATTTTTGTTTTACATATTCTTTCATTGTTTCTAAGTAAATATTCAAGTATAATAATTTCATAACATTAAAGTTTTCCACCATCGGTTCACGACGATGGGGTCGAAAGGTTCTGGTGTGGCGACCACATACCGGTGGACGTAGCATGGCCTGTCACAAGGTTGTTTTTTTTTTTATTTTTCGGTGGGAAAATCATCTTATGACAAATCCCGCTCTAGGGCGATGCCGGAGATAGTGTCAGACTTTTACTGACTAAAAACCCACTTCTGTTCCTTCGTTGCTTTTTGTACCAGGGCCAAGTCTTCCTTTCAGAATCAGACCTTGGCCCCAGTAGGCTTCGACCCTGCTGACCCCTACAAGGCCTCTCACAAGGTGGACCGATGACCTAGTGAGGGTCACGAGAATCTGATGGATACGATAAGCACAGGACCGATCGTTATGGCGACACTTGGGAGAGGCCTATGTCTAACAGTGGACTTCTTTTAGCTAAAGTGACGATGATGATTTCCTGTAATGATGATAAGTCATGCATAATTACTATACATTATAAATCCTCCCCCCCTGCTACCCCCCCGGGTCACCCGCGTCTTTTTTTACTGTTTCTCTCGTATTGGTCGTAGCGTGGTGTTATTTAGCCTATAGCCTTCTACAATAATAATAATAATCCATAACTATCACACAACGCCATCTAATCCTAACTAAGCAGAGCTTGGGCTATGAGTACTAGATAACTGATAAACATACTTATATATTTCTAAATACATACATAATATAAATAAATTACACCCAGACACAGAACAAATTATTGTGCTCATCACACAAACATTTGTCCTGGGTGGGAATCGAACCCACAACCTCCGGCTTAGTAGTGAGGGTCACTAACCGCTAGACCAACAGGCCAGTCAGTAAATAGGCTATCAAACACTAAAATAATTTTTCAATGATAAAATGGTAGACAGTAATTCCTGAGATTAACGCGTTCAATCAACCAAACCAACAAACTGAAGAGCTTTATAACATTAGTATAAATGATAAATGATATTTATTTTGTAAGCAGGTTTAAAAAAACACTTTTACACGTAAATTTTTTTTGTCATTTTAAACTAGATGAGGCCGGTGTTTCCTAGCTGACTACCCTGAGAAGAAACACCGAAACAAACTCAGGGGTCAAAGTCTCTTTTAAAGTCCATACTGTTAATATGTAATGGTCAAATCACATGAGAACAGCGCAGATTTGTCTGAGATGGTCTCTGTGAGTTGATCTCAGTGCAGATTTGTATAATTATATTAATTATACATTAGCTATACTGAATTCGACTTCAATTTTACAAGCAATAAATCTATTAAGCCTTTGAATAATTTCAATAAACTAATAATAAATTGGTTTTGTATAGAAGTGCAAATATAATGGTGAGGTAAGTAGACCTGCGGCTATTTATATAGCTCTATAAAATCAGTTGGCCAATGTAGCAATCCTATGAGATGATTTATAGCTTGCACATGCCTCGAACACTGCCAATAAATGTCTTGTTGACATACATTGCTGAAGGAAAAGATGAAAATCGATGATGTGTAAGTTTGATATTCCAATATCATAATAAAAAGAACAATTACATGCATATTCTAAAGATGCGTCTCGCATTCGCCAGGAATGCGCCGCTCGCGAGCTGTTCGTACGAAGCGCGCGCGGCGGTGCTTTTTACGAACAAGCCGCGTCAAATGCACGCGCGCCGTTTGCAAGCAGCTCGCGAGTGGATCGCGAACGACGCATTCGACAGGTCTGTACACACCATAAGAATATGTCTAAAAAGGTTGGTCTAGTTCTGCATAAAAAAATAGGATGTAAATCGTAATAATGGACTGCAGAGTTGTTCTGAAGAATTTACCCTGGAACCCAAACCGTAACTGATTGAATACAGGCAGGTTTCAGTCAGTAAAAGTCTGACACTCCCTCTTGCTCCATCCAGAGCGGGAAAAACTATTTGAAGATTATACACCTTCAAAAAAAAACACCGGTAATAATTTAGCGAATAAATCAATTTTATGATTTGCTGAAAGACAGGTACACTCTCACTGAAAAGTGAATATTATCGTGTCATGCATATTAAAATCGAAACGCTGACACATTTTTTCTTAATCACAAAAAGACGCCAAAGAATTAAAAATTATCCATCAGCTTCATCCTCATCGTAGCAAACGCTTTCGAACGCACAATTTCAAATCCGATATAAAGGTACAGTCATAGCCATAACTCATACCGCCCGACGAAAGCAGGTTTCTATCATTCTCCTCATCACTTACCATGTCAAGTCAGCGTACGCATCAGATACCGACGCCCGCGGCCCACAACACCAATAATATAACTTTACACCTAATAATTTTGAAATGCAATTATAAATTCGCGCTGCAATAATAATTCTATAATATTTCTTGGCGTTTATTCGTCTCTGTCTACCTTTTCGTGGGCGTAGCTATGTCATTCGCTGATTGATTGTACAATTGATTGATTGGCCCTGTTTTGACAGTGTTTTTTCTACTTGATTGTACCTGGTTAATTAGTTTTTAAACTTGAGTAGGCAAGATGGATGGGGCCTAACGTTTCTATGAGTTTGAAGGTTGGTTTTGTTTGTTGAAAAATGTGTTCAGCTTCCTAAGACACGAAAAAATGCTAATCTCAGTAAAATGACAACGGAGAAAAAAATAAATGTTTCTTGGGAGTAATTTGGATAACAAGATATAGTTTTTAGACGTAAATACGTAGAAACTAATTATAATTATAGTAACATACAACATATCTACTAGTTGATCTATATTACACTTATAACTTATGTTAACAGTCTACTTCAAAGTAAAATCACTTTAGCTAGTCCCGTAAACACTAACGTGATAATGATAATAATTATCAGCAAAAGGAATATGAATAGTAATTCGATTTCTAACAGATATTTAGATCCAATAACCATTTGTGTAATTAAACTGAGAAATACATATTCATGTAGATTTTATATCTTTGTTAACGCCTCCCGTAAAGCAGAAATATTACGATACGTTTAACGATCCAACTTATATAGTTACAAGGTATAATTAAAACATGGAAACATTAATATGTGAAAGTGCATAAACGATTCATCTGCCTCAGATGTTCATCATCATCATCATCATCATTTCAGCCGAAAGACGTCCACTGCTGGATATAGGCCTCCACCCAAGTGTCGCCACAATGAACGATCCTGTGCGTCCCGCATCCATCGTACTCCCGCAACCGTTACCAGGTCATCGGTCCACCTTGCAGGAGGCCTTCCAACGCTACGCCTTCCGGTACGCGGTCGCAGATGTTCTACAAGACTCAAATCTAATTTCTGTTGTAAATATTTGATTTAGGAGCTTCATTGATTTGGTATGGGGTTCATTAAAGTATATTGTCTGAATAATAAAAAATATACAACTTGTAACTAGAATAATGCAAACTGAAAATCATAATTTAAGCACTAAACTTTAATTATCTAACTTTAATAATTGCAGTGGTGGCCGAGTGATAATGGCCCCGACTTACAAGTTGTAGGTCGCGGGTTCAAACCCAGCCAGGCGCATTACTTTGTGTAATTTATTTCATCACCACTGCTCTCAAAACGGTGAAGGAAAACATCGTGAGGAAACCGGCATGTCCTAGAACCAAAAATTCGAAGACATGTGACATCCACCAACCCGCACTAGGCCCGCGTGGTGGATTACGGCCCATTCCCTCTCCTAGAGAGGAGGCCTGAGTCCCAACAGTGGGAACATTATAAGGCCGACTATGCTATGCTATGCTATGCTATAAGCACTAAACTTTAACTAAAATGTATAATAGGCAGCGCTTTTAAAAAAATGTATCTTAATATTTATTTTAATAGTAGATAAATAAATGATATAGACATCAATTCTGGAACCGAAGCACCTCTGGAGGATACCCAAGTGGGTGCTACGGGAACTAAAATTCAGACCCGTGGCACCCCCAACCTAGGTCCTCAAATTCATACAAAGGTGTATTTACCTAAATCACACGCGCTACATAAGTAGTGCATCGGTATTGGTATCTACGCACGCACACAAGTATACCTTAGTGACGTAATTAGGGCTTGTCAAGAATTTTATCTTAGAATTTCATTAAAAAACCTGTTTTCTTTTTAAATAACTGAAATCGATTCAGTAGTTGATTCTGAACATACTATTTTCAGGATATGCGTTAATTACCTAATATTCACATACTAACACACAACGCCGTCTAGTCCCAAGCTAAGCAGAGCTTGTGTTATGGGTAATAGACAACTGATAAACATACTTAAATATTTCTAAATACATACATATTATAGATAAATTACACCCAGACACAGAACAAATGATTGTGCTCATCACACAAACATTTTTCCTGGGTAGGAATCGAATCCACGACCTCCGGCATAGCAGTCAGGGCCACTGACCACTAGACCAACAGGCCAGTCAATTATGTTATATGTTGTATTTATTTATACATACCATTGTTGTATAAGTATAAACACCAAAGTGTAAAAAATAGAAACACAATGGCCGCATTTGGAGACTTAAAAGACTTTTGTAACTAAGTGTACACTGACTTACTATAATAGTTCTATTGTGAATTTTAGTTCTGTACCTAACCCTAATATTGCAAGAGCTTAGAGTTGTGACTTGTCCACTAAAATATTCATAACGGCATTGTTAGAACGTCTATTTCATATGACAGGTGCTATTAAAGGTACTATTTAGTACCAAAGAGAGCGCTAAAGCTAATTAGGTACTATCATAGAGCTCGGAATTACTGCTTCATACCACTAGCAACTAAAGACGCCATTGCATATATTCTTGTAGTTAAACCCTACATTCTAAATACTTTTGAAAGAAACCTGCTCTTTTTCAATCGATTCAGTCGCTACGATATTTGAAATAAACCGTCGATTAATGTCAATAAATAATATAATTGCCGTAACTGTCATTATTGAAATAATAGAAAAGTGTGAAGGAAATGACGGGGGTATACATACGGATAATGATGAAAGGGGTAAGTTTATAGAGACCATCAGGTTTTTGATCATTGAAACGCGTTTTTTTGTTGAAGGGAGTGACTAAATCCCACCCACCACAGGGTAACTGAAGTAACACTCCTTCAGTTAATCTTTGAGTTTCAAAGAGGACCTATCTCGCAGCTCTGGCAGGTATCGGCTCTTCTGGGCCCCGTCAATTAAGCTGACATCTCTTTGAAGCGTGCATGGACTATGGGTACTTGTTCCACTCTAGTGTGCGATTGTATTTGGAGAGGTGCAGAGAATGTTTTGGCGGTTGATTTGATTTTTATCTATATATTGCAAATTAATTACTAATTTTTTTTCTTCTTTTGTTATATTTTTTTTTTTAGGATTTGTACCGATAATGATACTGATAATGATTTTTATTAATTGTGTTATTTTTCTAAATATTATATTGTAATATAATGACTCTCTGCACGTGTTGGTTTCGACTGTAAGTGCAGAGAGTAGGTACCTGTCATAAATAAATAAGGGACACGGGTTGGTGGGTTTAGTCAGTAATAGCTTGACACTCTCTCAGTCCACCTACAGCGGGAGAAGATATTTGACGATTTAATAGTTGTATTGTATTGCATTTATTGAAATTTCAGTAAAAATGGTCACCGTCTCTTGCAGTCTCCCTCTATGATCTATGTGTACTACAGATTTCGAAACATCAATAAATAGGTCCCAAACAAGTTTACACCAAAATGGTATTTAATTAGCAGTTGTAAAATCACGTCGTAATTTAAGTCCGTCACGTTGATACGATCTCGGGAACTCAGTGTGATGGGTGTTACCTTTGTACTTCGTTATCGAAGCTGCAATACTGCTCACCCACTTTGGTAATTTATGATCTACGTTTGTAATTATAGTGTTTGCTATGTAAAATGTTATGTTGACTTATTGTGGAGGATGTTTACTTGATGTTGTAGAATTTTGTAATTATTATTTACTTAAGTATATAATGACAAAATTATGTCCTAGTTATTAGTCCTCCTCCTTATATCGTATTCCTCAATGCTGAGGGTAGTGACGCGAAAAGTTAAAGTGATGAAGTAGGGATACTTCATCACTTTAACTTTTATGGTATTCCTCCATCATCTGTTTCTGTGTGTGAGTAGGTATTTAAAAACTCAAAATAAAAACCTTATTTTGACCACATAACATTCATGATATGAGAAATTTTTTTTTGTTTTTTTCTAAAATATTAGGTCTGAGTAAAATAAATATGTGTAAATTAGAAATAACTAAATTTTAAATCTGTAAATATATTGGTTTCAAAAATTAAAGTAATTTATTTTATGAAGATAAGTAAGACATTTAACTCTCATTTTAAAATATTAGCTATTATTGTTAACTTTTCAGGCTTTGTTTTAAATTATTTACCTTGATGTAAATACATAATTTAATACATTTATTTTTAAGTGTAGATAATTTAATGTAATTACTTACAAAGTTATCCAATACAGGGGTCATTTTCACTTTCAAACTTCAATGAATTCCATTTATAGAAACGTTATGTTGGCATTGGTATTTAAAAATATAATAACTTGTGACTCCATAACGTGATATTTTTATAAAAATAACACAGCAATTCACTCGCTTTTAGGTAAAATAAAAAACTATAAACAACCTACACTTAAGAACAAGTCACCCGCACCGTTTACAATAATTTACATAATTCTACATTTAAAATTGACGATGCCATTTCGCAATTAAACTATTAAAATATAATTTTTCATTGTGACCTGGTAAATTAATAAAATAATTGCCCAAAAGGTGTGAATTTCCGATGAATTTTATGAATGGGTGCCCAAAAGAATGGCGATTGTTAAAATTCTTTAGTTTAGTTTTATAATTGTCTGCTATTGATAAAGTCACGAATTTTAGCGAAAGTTGACCAGTTTTTTTGATAAATGCAACATTATGAAAAATAAAACGTGAGTAATTTCTTACATCCTGTTTGTAAAAATTGTATAAAATTGTCACATTATTTTTATTTTATATAATTACACTATCTACCTTTTATCATTTAATGCAAACAACTAAAAATGTTTCTGTACTGTTCTCGTGCATACCATATTTGTTTGCTTTTTAGCAAAACTTTAACTTTTATTATTCTCTTGATAACTATAATTAAGTATAATTATATTTTATCTAGTTTTTTTACCTTTGTGGCACAAGTAACTAATTATACCTTAGTTTTTGAGGTGGGAAGTCATCTAACGATTTCTCGCGCTCTAGGTCGGATTGGGAGTGCGTCAGACTTTTACTGACTAAAAACAAACCTATGCTCCTTTTGATGCCCTTAGTTTTTCAGGACTACGGGTTTTCCATTCAGAAGTCAAACTATGGTCGGCCCCAGAAGGCTTCGGCCCCTACAGTTTTGCTGACATCTCTTTGAGCCGGGCGTGGAACACTACACGCCGTCGTCGAGTCGTGCTCGGTCCGGACAGTTACCCAAAGGCCGGACAGTGAACTTAAATAATTAGGTATACTTATGATTTGGTGACAATTAGGATCCTGATTGTTAAAATGACTAAAATTATATCAACCGTAAAGGTCAATCTTCGAGGTTAAGCAACGCTTGCTGAGGTCGGTTTTAGGATGGGAGACCATCTTAACATTCCGAGATTCCTCCATAACTTGAAAAGCACGTTAAGCCGTTGATCCCGGATGTCACTTGTAGATCTTAGACAGTATCTGGTTACTGGTAGTCAGAAGCTAGAAGACCTAACACCAGTCTTGCCAAAACGTATGGTAAACAATAATTTAATTTGCCACTCCAAATCACAATTTAAAAGTAGCACTAGCAACACTGAACAATAAAGTCCATCTACTAGAATAGTCTCTTATCGATATCCCAATCGATGATCGCTACGATTAGTCCATTCGGTTGCGTGGGCGCATCTATTGTTAGAACATAGAACTTAAGTTCGTTAGGGATAGTGTTGTCGCTTATTGTGATTTATTGCTTTGTTGCCAGTGTATTATATACCTGTGAAGATAAGTTGTGAAATTAAAAATGAATTTAAAAACAATTATAAATTTAATTTTACTGTAAAAATTTATGTTACTGAGTTTTTAGAAAAATCATTTTGAAAATTCAGTTTTTTTTTTATTACACTTAAGAAGAAATTGCAATCGCCACCATAATGATCTTTTCTACTACGTAGATACCTCTATACTGCCTACGTCTATAGAAAAAGTCGTGAACATGTAAGTAAGTATGTTAAATTATTCTTACTGAAAGTAAATAACAACAATTGAAAACTGTTTTCATAAAGTTATCAAGAGATGGCGCTACCAGTACCAGTAGTCCTAACAGCAAAGTAAGTATCTAAGGTTATGTATTTACAAATGTAAATGAAACATAAATGACTACTGGATTCTTAAAAACGGCTAAGCAGAGAAAAATGTCCCGCGAAATCTTTGAAAATCCACAAAACAATTAAAAGATGCTAGCAACGATATTTTAAACCGAATTAAAACGAAGAAAATTTTCACAAATTACCTACCAATGAATCAATCGCTAACTTTAATTGAGTTGTCCCATTAATTAACAAGAAACTTTACAAGCAATAATAATGGCAATCAAATTTAATAATAATGAACGGTGCTTCCTTATAAAGGGCGCAATAAAACCATTTGTTTAGGACGAATTCAAGGTCACTTCAGAATATTTGGTAGGTAACGAGCATAAAAAGATGGCGCGTGTAACTTATTTTTATTGAGGAAATGTTGATAAATTTATCTAAAAATATTTCTATTTATTGAAATTTTTAAATTATTATTTAGCTATAAATACTACATAATTTTTTTACCTTTAGGGGACTACGAGAGCTAATAGCGAGTTTTATAATGCGCAAAAGTATTTGATCCGCTAGAGTAAATAGAATCTGAAAAATGTATGTTTTTCTTCGAGATAAATGCTAGATAGATAGTGTGTGAAACAGCTATGTGGCACCCACTCCTATCAAGATTGGAGACTCTATACTCGAAGTTGTGGACGATTACGTCTACCTTGGACAGACAGTCCAGTTGGGGAGATCTAATTTCGAGAAAGAGGTCAACCGTCGAATCCGACTCGGCTGGGCAGCGTTCGGGAAGCTGTGCGGTGTCTTCTCGTTCGATATACCACAGTGTCTCAAGACGAAAGTCTATGACCAGTGCTTGTTGCCAGTGATGACATATGGTTCCGAAACGTGGTCGCTCACAATGGGCCTCATTAGAAGGTTCAAAGTCACCCAAAGGGCAATGGAAAGGGCTATGCTCGGAGTTTCCTTGCGTGATCAAATCAGAAATGAAGATATCCGCAGGAGAACCAAGGTTGCCGACATAGCACGAAGAATCGCCAAACTTAAGTGGCAATGGGCAGGGCACATTGCTCGCAGAACAGTTGGCCGTTGAGACCGAAAAGTTCTGGAGTGGCGACCGCGTACTGGAAGACGCAGTGTTGGAAGGCCCCCTACAAGGTGGACCGACGACCTGGTGAAGTTTGCGGGATTCCAATGGATGCGAGACGCACAGGACCGTTCATTGTGGCGACATTTGGGGGAGGCCTATGTCCAGCAGTGGACGTCTATCAGCTGAATGAGATAGTGTGTTAAAAAATTATTATGCAGACAGAGTCGCGATCAAAATCTAGTTTCTCATAACCTTAATGTCACCATCCCGTAACTTTCAAACCACAAACAATAATTATAGCATAAATAAATCCTCGCGATTTCCTACTATTACTATTAACTAGTTCAGTAGTATTTATTACAGATATCCTTGAACTAGCAACCTTGAACCTCATCGATTTTCTCGGTGACCTTGTAATGGGATTCAGTTGAAGAACTATTGGTTCTAAAGTCTGTGTAAATATTATAATTTAGGTTGATTTGTGTTTATTTGGCATTTCAAAAGAGTTTTGTGAAAAACATTGTTTATACAATTAGGTAGGTATATCATCACGCGTGGGAATAAAACTTTGTAGTATTAAAAGTCTGAGATGAATTAGAATTTTTAAGTACCAAAGGTCTCACACGGTGGAGGTGTACCCCGCTTGGGCAGAGCAACGCCGTGTCCTCGTGGGGGTGATCGACAGCGGCGATCTCTCGCGCCGGGCCTTGGTACAGGCCATGGTCCGGAGCGAGGAGGAGTGGCAGGCGGCCGCCTCCTTATGCGAAGCAGTAATGCTAGCAAAGGAGGCGGCCGATCGCGTGAGGCAACGGTCCTCATGAGGTCGGCGAGCAATGGGTAGCTCGCTGTCCGACCGTCCGGTAACCGTCCGGACCGAGCCCAAGTAGTCGACGGCGCGTACTGTGATGTCAGTAACTGTAGGGGCCCAGCAGGGTCGAAGCCTACTGGGGCCAAGGGTCTGATTCTAATAGAAAGACTCGGCCCTGGTACGAAAGGCAACGAAGGAACTGGATTGGGTTTTTAGCCAGTAAAAGTCTGACACTATCTCCCTCTCCGCCAAAGGGCGGGATTTGTCATTAGATGATTTTTCCACCAAAAAAAAAAATGCTACCAAGGTCTACACTAACCCTGGACCGAAACTACTGGATGCCATGATAGAAAGACTTTTGCCCAGTTGCTAGATGAAACAGTAAAAATAACAATAATAATAATATTCCACAACTTTCACACAACTCCATCTATTCCCAAACTAAGCAGAGCTTGTGCTATAAGTAATAGATAACTGACAAATATATTCCTAAATATGTACATTTTCTAGATAAATTATTGTACCCAGACACAGAACAAACGATACTGCTCATCACACAAACATTAGTCTTGTGTGGGAATCGAACTCACGACCTCCGATATAGCAGTCAGGGCCACTAACCACTAGACCAACATGTCAGTCAGACAGCTGTAATAATACAGTAGACAGTAATCAGTCAAATTCTTTACTGTATTGTAAACTGAAGGCTGTATTTAAACAGAAAAAGACTGTTGAGATCGGTCTATACTCTGTAGGTTTAGTGTAATTATCTGATAAATGAGTTGTATCTTTAAGAATAATCCATTTAAAATCAATTTATATTAAGCCATATGAACTTGACGAATTTAACAAGAAAAATCGGGTAAAAGCTACGCTTTTGCCAAATCTTTATATAGGTTAGTTCAATTTACATTTACTAGATGGCGTTAGTAGTATCAAGTTAGGTAGACGAAGTTTTTAAAAGGTTACTTTGATATGATACGATTGCTTACAAGCCTTTTACAATCTTTCATTACAAGTTTTTAAAAGTAGGCACTCTATGTGCTATTTCAGGACATGGTCTATCCGTGTGCCAGATTTCTTCTAAATCCGTTCAGCTGTTGAAGCGTGAAGGTAACAAACATACACACATACATACAAAATTTTGCTTTAACAATATTAGTGTGATGTGATGGCTTCTTTTTACAATCCTGCCATACTATTTACGTTCACAGTTCACATCAAATCGGAGCCGTCATGGCGTCGGCGTCAGTTCATGTGTTTGACGGCAATGCATTCACGTCTGAACATAATGCGAAACTTGACAAGAGACATCGGCTTGCCACAAGCATTTATGCGGATTTAGTTGGAAATTCATTTTTTTATTTTTGATAATCGTATGATGGTTCGTCGATGGTGTTTGAAATATGATTTGGTGTGGTCAGTGTGAAACCTCAGTTTTAATTCTTTATAATTGAATTCACTTGATTAATTATTAAAAAAAAATAAGCAAAATACAGTACTACCTTGAATTTAAGAAAAAACTGTTCCAAAGTAAATATGAGAATTAAAAAAAAACTGCTAAGAGTTGGTAGGTTTAGTGGTCCATTTTTTTTTACACCGCTCCCCCTCAGACATAGCTCGCCGTCCGGCCGTCTGCCCTGCGTTTAAAAATAACTCGAGTAGGTAGCTAACCTAGAGTTAACACAACTAACTCTAACTCCTAAAATGATTTGGCAGAACTGGTTACGTTGAAAGTATACCTTTATCATAATCACCTTATAATGTTCAGACTGCTGGGACTCAGGCTTCCTCTCTAGGAGAGGGCATGGGCGGCCGTAATCCACCACGTGGGTGTAAGTTGGGGCAAAAAACCTAATTAGTATTTGAATTGAAGAATTGTATTTAATTAACTGTATTGAATTTTAATGGATTGATTGTATAATTGTAATTTTAACTGAATATTGTATTTAATGATTGAATATTGTTTTTAATAATTTATTAATTGAAATGGATAATTATATTAAATGATCAAACATAGAATTTTAATGAAGTGAGCCCTGGTGGCGCCCATAACACAAGTTCAATCTTAGCTTGGGTGCCAGAGGTCATTAATCTGTGTTAGACTGCAGTTTTTAATGGAAACAATATCTCCTCGTGTAATAACTGTATATTTTTGGATATTAAAAAATATTATTATTATGAAGTAGCGCTTCTTTGGACGCCTGAAGAAGGTATTTAATAGCCTTTTTTCAGGCGGAAACAAGCTGCGCGCCTTCAACGGTTGGGTCATGCCGGTATTGATGTACTCTTTCGGCATACTCAAATGGACTCAAACAGAACTGAATGCCCTGGATAGGCGGGTTCGTACGCTGATTACTGCATACCGAATGCATCACCCACGGTCGTTGGTGATGAGACTGTATATCCCGTGGAAGTATAGGGGTCGAGGCTTTTTAAATGCTAAGACCCTGCACAATCGCGAGGTATGCGGTCTCAGGGAATATTTCCTAGCCGCTGACGTGGGTATGCATCGTGATGTAGTGGCAGTGGACAAGGGACTCACCCCGCTTTCCTTGGTATTGTTATTTACCACTAGGCTACCACTGCTCTATGTCTTTATCACTTTGATATAATCCTATTTCTATGTAAAATCACATAGGTGATTCTCCATACTTTCCCCTATTCGTATAAAACTCCTAGCCCATCCCAACTGTAATTCACTCTTCCAACAAACCATGGCATGGTCTCCGATTCTACGGGAAACTCAATCAGCGTAATGGGTCGGCGCAAACTATGCATTTTGCTGATCACCCGCGATTTATTTCAATAATCCAGCTTGCGGTAATATCTGGCTGGGGCCGGGAATATTATTATATTATACTCAACCCCGCGGGTTCGTCCGCCTTGCCTTAGATGGTTAGAGGTTGTTGAAAAATTTAAATCAATTTTGTAGTCTGTCTACCTAATTATGTGGGAATTGTAAACAGTTGTATCGTGTCATTTATTTTAAGCTTCAATTTTCTAATATTTTTGTTTTATTTGTTCATAGAATCGAAAATATTTTGAAAATCATCTTTAATTTAGGTGTTAGCTAAGATGTGATACAAATCATATAATAATAAGCATAATCGGCTTTATAATGTTCCTACTCTCTAAGAGAGGGAATGGGCCGTTATCCACCACGCGGACCCAGTGTGGATTGGTGGATGTCACATGTCTTCGATTTTTTTAATTCTAGGACATGCCAGTTTCCTGATGATGTTTTTATTCACCATTTCGAGAGCAGTGATGGTAATGAAATAAATTTCTCAAAGTAATGCACTTGGCTGAGTTTGAACCCGCGACCTACAAACTCGTAAATTGGGGCCGTTACTACTGGGTCACCATTGTTCATCCAGATACAAAACATGGAAAGAAAATAATGTGTTTGTAGTCCGTTTTTCTGATTTTCTTCTTGCTTCACGTTTAAAAATGACAAAAATATTTCACCTTGTTAAATCGAGATAAGCGATAACAATCCCTTGCCTATCTACCCAGACATCTTATTCAAAGCCACCTTTTATACATCCCATTCTTCAGCTACCCTCACACAATTTCATAATACTTAGCGTCGAAACCGACAGCTTCGGCTGTTCTCGGCTATGCTCGGGTGCCTTCGGGCGCTCGGCGGCAATGCGAACTAATGGCATCACGCTCGCGGCGCAAGAGCATCCGACATCTGTACTGGCTTTAGAACTGTGATATTCTTGGGTTTTGTTTGTTGTTTATTTTATAGAGTAGAGGTTTAGGTGTAGTTAAGTTGAGCTTGCATTCGTTGGTTTAGAAGAAACTTCATAAATACATTGACGTAAAAGCAGATTCAACGGAAGAAATTTTTGGTTGAATTCGTGAGTTTATTTTTGATCTTAAACGAGTATAATGCAGAGCAATGAGGAATATACCTAACGTGGAAAAAGTTTTTAGTATAGGTAATACATAGCCAGGAGGAAAGTAGGGAAAGACCATAAACATGAATGGATTCTGTGAATTATATTATGACTGGAAAAGTAACTAGGATACTTAGAATAATACTACCAGGCTGATTGAAAATCACTGTGACCTTATAACGCAAAGGGCAACTGAAGGAACACAGGTGGGTTTTAGGCAGTAAAAGTCTGAAAAACTCAGACCGAGAAGATGATTTCCTATCCCAAAAAAAGGTACTAAGATAGCGGTTCATATAATTGCGTGGAAAAAGGAGGACATACTGCTTCTAATTCAAAAAAAAAAACTTTAATAGTAGAACGATCACATAGTAATTCTACAAGCATGTAAAAGCACCGAAATTCTTTATTCAAATCGAGCTGACATCTTCGGGCAGCTTCGTTAAGTTTCGTGAGCCTTCGGGCGCTGGTTGCAATACGAACTAATGGTGTCACGCTCGCGGCGCCTGTGCAAGCGCATCCCGGCAGATGCACCGGGTGTTTGAGGTGGACAAGGAGTTAAGTTTCGTTGATGAATTTTTGTAATGTATTATTTTTGTTATATTGCTATAATGTTTTTGTGATTGCGTTTTTCTGTTTAAATCTGAAACGTGTGAATGTAGGATTTGGTGGTAAATAGAGAGATATACTCTATATACTACCAAAAATAAAATTACAATAGGTTTTTGTGATATTTCGCTAATAGGAAATTAGTTAATTGAGTCGTCACTCACACACAGTACATGACAAGAAGTAACTAGACCTACGGGGTTACCATGACGTTCAAAGTAAGATTGTTTCATTCTTATTTCAGTGTGGGTAAGAGACAGAGCTATACAGGTTGTTTTGCGCCATCTCTTACCGACACTGGAAATAAGAATGAAACAATCTTACTTTAAACGTCATGGTACAGGTCCTAATGTAGTGGAGTGTTGACTGTACGTTTTCTATCATGATAATTCTACAAAAATACTAATGCTAATTTCAGAACACAAGTTTCAAAAAACAAAGAAACTATTTTTTTTATAATTTATAACTAAAACATCAATATAATTTAAACATTAAAAATAAATTCTATTTATTAAAATATCACCGTTCTACACACTTGAGCTGCGCCCGCGCCTCTCGGCGGCAAAACATTTACGCTAATGACGTCACGCTCACGCTCGCGACGCGTCCCGCACGGCGACACGTTTTGACGCATTTTCCGCCATTCCGAAACCCTGCAATTAATACTTGCGTATACTTGTACACTATAGGGTGGTGACTTTATTGGCAGAAAATGTTTTTTTTAATGAAGTGCTGAACATGACATAAGTAAGAAAGAGCACAAAGTGTTCATTGATAATTGTTTTTTTTTTTTTTAGTATTTGTTGTAAAAATTAGGAAAGACTTGTATCGTAGGTACATTTACAAAAATGTAAATTCACACACTCAAGACAACCATATCCGAAACAATAATCTGTAGGCCATACAAATATTAGTTTCGTTACACACACCACACACACACACACACTAGGTTTTTGACTGGCCTGTTGGTGTAGTGGTCAGTGGTCCTGACTACTATGCCGGAGGTCGTGGGTTAGATTCCCACCCAGGACAATGTTTGTGTGATGAGCACGATCATTTGTTCTTCGCACGGGTGTTACAAATCTTTGCATGTATTACACACTTAAACCTTCGTAATTAATCACTCTATCTACTGGTGAATATTGCTTGAAAATCCGTTCGGTAGTTTCAGAGTTTATCGTGTACATACAGACCGACAGACGTGGTGAGCTTTATTTTATGATATGTAAAGAGAGAACCATGCAGGTTGGAGTCTGAGATCATCTCAGACTCCAACCTGCATGGTTCTCATATGATTTGAACATTACATGTTTTCTGTATGGACTTTAAACGAAACTTTGACCCGTGACTTTGTTTCGGTGTTTCTTCACAGGGTAGTCAGCTAGGAAACACTGGCTTCATCTAGTTTAAATAGACAAAAAAAAAAAATTAACGTATAAAAGTGGTTTTAAAAAACCTATTTGCAAAATAAATATAATTAATCATTTATCAAAGATAAACGTGTAAAATATTTATAAATATGTAACATTAAATATACGGAGAAACATGTTTTTTATTTGTAACTGAGGAAACTTGAACATCTGTCCTCCCACATAAAGCCTAAAGCTAGTGACGGAAAAAGGTTCAAAGGATAATATAATTATAGGTTAATCGTATGTCATAAAATAAAAGATTTTTTTAATACTTTGAGACAGCCCAATGGGCAGAACTATACAAATTATGCCTAGATTATTGTAATGTCAAATTTGTCTTTAGTAATTTCCATATAGCGCCGATGAGGTTATTAAAGTGGCCGGCCAAAAATAGCTAACTGTGGCCAAAGACCGTAAAAATTGGCACAAACTGTAGAATACTTTTACCCAAAGAGAGGTCCTTTTAATTGCACAAAATTAATTATTATATTTTCAATTAAATAACCAATGTTAAATTAAAATTAAGGAATAAACAGGTTTTTTTTAGGGCTCTTTACCCAATGGGTATCCATCCGTCTGACTGCCCGTCTATAACCAGGCTGTACCTAATAAACCGTGATAGTTAGACAGTTGAAATTTTCACAGATTATGTATTTCTGTTGCTGTTATAACAACAAATACTAAAATTTACTTATTTATAAATATCTAAGGGGGCTCCCATACAACAAACGTGATTTTTTTGACGTTTTTATAGATTATTATACGGAATCCTTCGTGCGCGAGTCCGAATTGCACTTGGCCGGTTTTATTTATTAAATTTCCACTAGATCCGCTTGATGGTAGAAAATTAACCTACGGGAACATACTACTAGAATAACAAATCCTATGTGCTATTTGCAGAACATAGCCAAGTTTTGTGAAGAAGTAAGACAAAATTTCGCCTTTATGATATTAGAGGTATTGATTTCGACGATGACTTGGCGCTGTTGTCTTTCCTAATTGTCAAAAGACTGAAAAAGCCAAACCATATTTTTAATATACACTTTATTATTGCAATACTACTATACTGTTTGCGGGAATCCGATGGATGCGAGACACACAGGACCGTTCTTTGTGGCTTAATGCCTATGTCCAGCAGTGGACGTCTATCGGCTGAAATGATGATGAATGATGACTATATAAAAATAAAAAACTAAAATAAAAAGCAGAAGTAAATTTTCCGTCAAGCGTAAAATTCGGAACTACTACTTGAAGTCCTCTCAACCTTAGTTCGGTCTTCGTCATAATTGTTATATTTTAAGTTATGTTAATTATAATGATTTAATGTTTATCATAGTATTTATTAGTTTATAATATTAGCATATATGCGTATTTTATTCTGATAAGCAACTTAATATAGTGATACTACATACTATTTGAAATATCTGTTATTTATGTATTGTGGACACCAACCACAGGGTTATTTTTTTTAACCCAAAGGTTGACTGGTAGAGAATGCCCTGTTGCATTAAGTCCGCCTATGTACCACTACTTTATATGAAGTTTAAATAAATAAATAAAAACTATATAGCAAAAATGTATCGAACAGCTCGTTTGTATCGCATTCATTTTATTTTTGGCTTATGCACAATTTATCAACTATTTTTAATCTATATATTTTTTAATAGCCTACACTGTCCCACAAAAAAAAGTCTATATATATAAAAATGAATAGCTTTTCGTTAGTCTCGCTAAAACTCGATAACGGCTGGATCGATTTGGCTAATCTTGAAATATTCGTGATAGTCCAGGGAAGGTTTAAGCAGTGAGAAAAAATGGAAAAAATCACGAAAATAAAAATCCAAATACAACGCCATTTTAAATTAAAATGCCATTATAAAATGAATTATGCTGTTCTGGTAATACCAGTAGATGGCGTTATCCTTATTATTAGGCGGTACGAAGTTCGGTCAGCTAGTTTTTGCATAAATGACATGGCGCCTCTTAAAACTGTCGTTAAATACGTATATCACATAAAAATATACCTCCAAGTCACGCATAACCGTCCCGTTAAAACTAAAATTGATTAATCACTCATTTCAGTTATAACGAGTAGTTTGAAAAGCCTTTTGTGACGCCGCATAGTTTAATTATCCACGGCTGGATATCGTGACGTTGCGTTATTGACAATGGCATTGATTCCTGAGCAAAGAAAATGGATCCTTGGCGCCATACAGTAACCTCATATATCTGTCATACATACTTTTTTTTTGTGGGAAACCATCAAATGATTTCTCGCGCTTTGGATGGAGCGAGATGGAATATCAGTCTTTTACTGGCTAAAAGCCACTTGTTTCTTCAGTTGCGCTTAGCGTTTCAGAGGCGCGGTAATTCTTTCGTACAATGCAATCAATTCTGGTAAGTCTTCAACACATCTTCCCCTACAGAAGTCGCTACGTAATGATCAAGAACGCTCTAAGAGTATCACACCGAAGAGAAATAAAGATCTACGCTGTAACTACGCAACGTTGAAGCTACGCAGGTGTTACGCAACATTGATGCCCTGCAGTGTCACGAGCTCTGACTTCTGCAAGTTGATAACCTGGCCCATATTTACCTAACTACTTAAAAATAGTCATCATCATCATCATTTCAGCCGAAAGACGTTCGCTGTTGGACATAGGCCTTCCCCAAGCGTCGCCACAACGACCGATCCTGTGCATCTCGCATCTATCGCACCGCACCTTGAGGGAGGCTTTCTAACAACTCGATACTTTTTACGACCTAAACTGATCTATTAAAGGGATGGAGCTATATAGGATGTCTAAATCCGTCGCTCATCACCATCTCTCATCCTCTCATTGATATTTTAACCCGTCATGTTAAGGCCGCTACTACAGCATCTATACAATGCAGCGTCTTTCTTGCGACATCGCCTACGCTAAAGCATCAACGCTACACAGCCTTCAATTGCAATGTAAAACCATTTTTTTGTTGTCATGGAATGTTACACTTTTAGTCAAAGACCTAATCTATAGTCATTACATACTCATACTACATACTCGGCCTTATAATGTTCCCACTGTTGAGACTCAGGCCTCCTCTCTAGGAATGGGAATGGGCCGTAATCCACCACGCGGGCCCAGTGCGGGTTAGGGGATATCACATGTCTTCGAATTTTTTGGTTCTAGGACATGCTGGTTTCCTTACGATGTTTTCCTTTACCGTTTGGGGAAAAGTGGTGATGAAACAAATTACACAAAGTAATGCGCGCCTGGCTGGGTTTGAACCCACAACTTACAACTCGTAAGTCGGGGCCGTTACCACTCGGCCACCACTGCTCCATATATAATAGTCATTACACATTACATTAAAATTGTAATTTAAAAAATACGTTACATCATAATACAATATTAAAACAATAAAAGTATTATAAATAAACCACAGTTAAATACGCATAATTAGAAACATATTTAAAATAATTAAATCTAAACAAATCACAATAAATTAGTCATTGCAAACCCTCTATCAGCTCTTCCTCCCCTAAAAGCTTATTACTATTATCTAGCTTGTAGGTACTGTTCCATGGCTGAACAAATGCCTCCCTTGATTCCTTCCATTGTTATCTATTCTGGGCCACTTTTTGCCAATACCTAAGAATGACATTTAAATCGTTTCGCCATCTCTTTCATGGACTATCGCTACCCTGTCTCGCGACTTCAGGGCATCAAGATTTGCCAACTTGGTAAGAAACACTGTATACTTTGTTGATAAGACTACACTGCGCTCCAAAACACAGATCGGTGACGTGGCTCCGAAGGCTGCCCAGCTTAAGTGAGTCTTTTTTTTCTTCATCAATTCACATAATGACATCCCTTGCTCTTGGGCGGAGCAGAAGATAGTGTCAGACTTTTACTGATTAAAAACCCACTCCTATTCCTTCGTTGCCTTTCGTACCAGGGCCGACTCTTCCTTTCAGAAGCAGACCCTTGGCCCCAGTAGGCTTCGACCCTGCTGGGCCCCTATGGTTTGCTACATCTCCTTGAGACGCGCGCGTGGAACAGTACGTGACGTCGTGGACTTGGGCTCGGTCCGGATAGTTACCGGACAGTCGGACGGCGAGCTACCCATTGCTCGCCGTCCGCAAGACCGCGCCTACAGTGAAGCTCAGTGCGTCTGCCGGCTGAGTTAGCCCGTACGTAAAACATAAAACACGTAAAAGCTTCCTCAATGAGCCATACCGAGCATGCATACACCTAGCACTATCTAAAGTATTGTATTATCCAGTATTCTCTCATTTAAATCGATCCGTAGGTTGTCTTTAAAAGATTGTAGCGATAAGGCAGGCCATTGTAACAACACCCGATGTTAATGGTTTCTGGAAAGTATCCTCTATTATTTTATGGTGGACATAACAAAGACCCCATTTATCTATTCAATCTACATATGTAATAAGTTTATCAATATTTCGTAAATGCGAACAGTTTCCTTCAACACAAGCTTGGTGTATGCTTTGACTGTATCATCATTCATCATCAGCTGAGATAGTAACGCATTCACTGAAAGAACTCGAGGCTACACCATAAACACAAACAGAAGTAGCCAAAAAGGTTGCATACATAATGCAGGCTTTTAATTCAGTATCAAAATTACTTATCTACTTCCTTTCTTTTCAAAAAACTTTGTCCCACACTAGGAATTACTCCTGTGTCATGGGTGCGTTCATAAACATGTAAATTCACGTACACAAGACATCCAGACCTAGACCAGAACTATAGAAGGTAGAAGGCCGAGAGAGCATTAAAATTGCTATATATGTTAAAGAGCCGAGAGAGCCGAGAGGCTATGTTAACGATACCATTTGCTTATGTCAAATTGTATGGAAAGAAGAAATTTCCCATTATTATTTAAGCTCCTTAGTAGTTCTGGGTTGAGCTTTACGAATACTGACAAATGCTTGCATTGACTGGACAGGTCCACTCAAATCTGTATGGTTCTTTTTTCAAAAGACCATTTCAGACCAATCTGCATGATTCTCATGAGATTTGACTAGTACATATATAAACGAGACTTTGACCCCTGAGTTTGTTTCGGTGTTTCTTCTCGGGGTAGTCAGCTAGGAAACACCGACCTCATCTAGTTTAAAATGACGAAAAAAAAAAATTGACGAGTAAAAGTGTTTTTTAAACCTACTTACAAAATAAATATCATTTATCATTAGTATCTCACGGCGCTTGCTCAGTTTTAGCTCAAATTGAAGTTTATTTTAATGCAATAGAGTATGTTAAAAAAACTCCTGATATGGCCATTGACACCATGGTGCCGCCGGTTAAATGTGCAATGGTGTTTAATATTAATAATACTGCTGATACATGTAATAATTGTCTTATAATAAACTTTACATGTCATCATCATCATCATTTCAGCCGAAAGACGTCCACTGCTGGACATAGGCCTCCCCCAAGTGCCGCTACAATGGCCGGTCCTGTGAGTCTCACATCCATCGGACTCCCGCAACCGTTACCAAGTCATCGGTCCACCTTGTAGGAGGTCTTCCGGTACGTGGTCGCCATTCCAGAACCTTTCGGCCCCAACGGCCATCCGTTCTGCGAGCAATGTGCGCTGCCCATTGCCACTTAAGTTTACATGTACTTCAGTTAAATCGTGTACCCTTCATATTCTGTTTTTATATTCAAGTGCCTCCAGAACGGTTTTAGGTCCTTGTTTTTAAATACAGGGTTCGGGTCTAGTTAGATTAGTTTACAAAAATAGAAGAATGTTGTGTGGAAATTGATTACCAACTAAGCAAACCACGTAATAATTTACTAAAATTATAAAGAGGTACAATGTTTGTAGAATCTATGGGGTTATCTGTGAAACTACTGAATTAATTTTGAAAATTCTTTGACGTACCTATATGTAGCCGCATTAACTCTGAGTGCTATAAATTATTTTTGTATTATGAGTTTTGCGGGCAAAGCCACTGACAGACACTAGTACAAAATACTTCTTATTCATATTCAAAAGAATATAAAAGTAAATGAATCCTTTCGTTGGAAGTTTAATTTATTCATTATGCATAAAAATATGAATCGCGTTACGTATTTCTTCATAATGTGTAGCACTCACGTGAGAAATAATTTATTTATTACTTCATACTTCAGAGCAATACAATACCTTGGTTATTTTTATAAATATCTGTAATTGCTTATCTTCGCATATATAAATTAAATAATATCATGATAAACTTAAAATGCATGTAAATCTTGTTAACCCTTTGTCTAATAAAAAAAGAAAAAAAAAATAAACAAGAATCTCATAGGATTATTAAAAATGTCACTTGAAGTAACTTCGTATCCCAAGGCAAAAATGCCACAAACAAAAAAAAAAATTTTCTAAAATCATAATAATTGTTCTTAGTATGATTTTATTTTTTTATTTAACATACTTCAAAAATATGGAAGAGGTTCTCAATTATTGTGTGTTTAAGTAATGTTACGTAAGTATCAGTGCTGTAGTAAGCCACAACAAAATCTTACAATCATATTTTAAGAGCCTCTCTTCATTATCAAAGTGGTCATTAAAATCCGTCTTTGTAGCGCCGAAAGTATTGGGACCTCAAAATTAATTACAAGCAAAGCCTTCGCAATACTTAATGAATACATTCGTATCTATAATTAAATTATCTATTGCCCACTTTGTACACCCACGCATGGGCTTGCGGTAATAAATAATAGCAGCTGATTGATGTTTCACCATCGGCTGATTTGATGATTATTTATTTACTGTCCGTTCGCACTGTTTGATTTACGAAAAAAAAAACAAGTACAGATTTTGTACATCACGCAGAATCAAGTGGTTGATGTTACATCGGGTATTTGGGTTAAAAATTCGAACTGCCAAAAAGTCACATTAAGCTTCAAACAAATTTAAATGGGTTTAGGAAAATAAAACGGTTTATTCAAAACATACACCAGCTTACAAAAGCGTCCGTTCCATGAACTCCAATTTTCCTCCATTAGTTGCTTTTTGTTAGTGTAATAAAATTTCTGGACGAGCATAAACCTCGGGAGGTGCATAAATTTGGCAAACTAACCTGAATCATGAATGCTTCTGGTGACTGTCTTCCACACAAACAAACATCAAACGGCACTGAGCGTCACTTCACAGTACATTTCACATCTAATCCTTCACGCTATACATGTACTACGTACGTACAAGACACAAATATATTCGTGATTATATCGTGTGGAACATATACAAAGAGCGTCGCTAACACGACCGCCTAACAGTCTGTGAGACCGGACACTGGGCTTCAGGCGGCGTAGAGCGGGATGAAAGATATGCGGGGGGACACATGCATGCTGAAGGATGCCAAAGGAGCCGGGCAGATGCGACAGGACTCCGGAGAAAAGAGACGACTACACTGCGTGACATTTGAAAACTGTGTCTTTACACCACCTTTAGCTATGACACGGGAAAATGGTGTCTATCTTAGTGTGCGCAGAGTTGAAGATGATTATAGCACGTTGGCGTTTAGGATGTTTTAGCGATGGTGAGTAAATGTCCTCTAATGTGTCGCGCAATCCGGAGCGCTAGCTTTAAAACTAAGTTGTGTAGAGACGAGTATCGCGCGCGCGTGCTCTGTCGCTTTGGCCGTCTGGCGGGCAAAGTGTGTGTCGCGTTTTGTCGCTTTTGGAGCGGAGTCGCGGGTGTGCGAGCGGGATGGGAGCATGTAGGCAGTGGGGTGGGAGGAAGACGGGGAGGTGTCACCACGAGCGCTTTTTAGGGACTTAAAGCCGGATGAGCACAAACAGAGGCGTATTGCGGATTTGTAATGTGACGTTTTTGCGCATATGAGGGTTTTTCAGTGCTACCGCTGCTAAATTGTGTCCTGCGGTTGACTGTTTGTTTCAAGCGAATTGTTTTTGTTCATGGAATCTTTGGTACTAATGAAAATAAACATGATGTTTGTCTTAACGTAAAATATTGTTGTTTGACAGAATACTAATTAACTGATGACGTGTTTTATGAATCCTGTACTGAGATGAGACAGATACTAAGCTTTCTGAATTGGATTATAAATTATTATTTTATCCTTTTTTTTAGTTTGTGTGAGATTCTACAATGCTCTAATTTAAAAGTCTCCTAAACGCGCCGTTCGCAAAAAATTCAAATCTCATTACTCGAATCCTTTAGTAAAGCCACTTGTCCGTTAACACTTGTGTATTTTGCCGAAAAAAATATGACTTTCCGACAATAGCTCATCCAATTTTGGCACAAAGCAGTAGCGCCACCACACAATGGTCAGAAGAGGATCCTGACAATAAGATTGTGACATTCACGGTTTGTCACATTGTGGGCCACAGGAGTTGAATTATCATCGGTTGGATACAAACCTCCTTTTGTATTGTTTTTTTCGCTTGCAAATGTCATTGGCCACCCACACGGAGTTGGTAGCGTGAAATTGAGTATGGGATAAGCTGTCGGTATCGTTACTGATTGTGATTATAAGATTACTGTTGCGTTCATTGTTGATGGAAAGTGGAAAGGTATCGTTTGGGTAAATGATAGTGTTTACTTTGAAAGTTTAAGTTGTTATCGAATTAAAAAGTAGTAGTAGAGTAGTTGATGGTTGTGGTTTAAAATTGTCGTCATCATCATCATCTTCATCAGATCATAGAAAATGTTTAGAATCCTCAAAATAAGAATTAATTTTATGTTTCAAGCAATTTTAATATAACTTTATTAATTCATTGCAAGGCACTCCTATTCTCTCTGCTAATTGGTCATCTTCGTCATTTTCCCCGTTTCTGTTTCCAAATTCTGTTACTTTTAAGTTTTTTTTTATTTGATGCTTTGTTCCTTACCTGTGTTTCGGCGATAGGTCGCGCTACGTGTCACATTAGTGTCGTAAATATAAGATTTCTGAGTATTATCAAAATCATATTATTAAATGGTACAGTTATAAGCTTAACACTTTTGAAGGACACGGTAAAAGACATTAATTAAGTTTCCGTAAATTAAATTATGGTTGAAAATTATGCGTTGTGTATGAGTTTCTGAGATTGTTTCAATAATACGGTACTCATTAGTAACAAGTGCGTCAAACATACCGGTTTTGTGCCACATATGTACGGTCAGTAAAACAAACAAATGAGTTGCATTGCTGAAGTATATTTAGATGATTGTTTCTCTTGTTTTGGCAGGCCAGATTGAAACGGAATTAGATAGGTATTTTGTCGACTTGAAAATGCATGTATGAATGACAAAATATAGATACATTTTGCTTAAATAATTATTTTAGAACCTTTCGGCCCCATCGACCATCCGTTCTACGAGCAATGTGCCCTGCCCACTGCCACTTCAGTTTGGCAATTCTTCGGGCTATGTCGGCGACCTTGGTTCTTCTGCGGATATCTTCATTCTTAGAGTGGCGACCGCGCACCGGAAAACGCAACGTTGGAAGGCCTCCCAAAAGGTGGACCGACGACCTGGTGAGAGTCGCGGGAGTGCGGTGGATGCGAGACGCACAGGATCAGTCGTTGTGGCGTCGCTTGGGGGAGGCCTATGTCCAACAGTGGATGTCTTTCGGCTGAAATGATGATGATGATGATGAATTATTTTAGTACTATGAATGTCGGTACCTACATAATTTTTGTACGAATTTTTTCGGGTATTTTTTTTAAGATAATAGATAACAATTTAAGATTTTTTTTAAAATTTTTAATCGACTCATATTTGCGCACTATAAGTATCACGTGTTGGTTATCCATATTGTATTTTCAAGTACCCCGTGTATAAAACATTTGCATTTTATATAGCAAGTAAGTATAGTAAGTAGTTTGTAGGTAAGTATTATAATCGACGACGTCGTTTAATCACTTGAATTAATCTTACCATTTATAAATAAACATCCATAACATTTTATTTCCTTTTTTTACTGTTTTTTCTCCGCAGTACCTATTGGTAATGTAATTTTAATAGCTCGTTTCTAGACAAGTGGTTTACGAAACCCAGGGACGTTATTTATTACAACAATTACTATTGTTTCGGGATTTTGACTGATGCCTGCTAATGGCCGCAGATTATCGCGTGTCATTTGTTTAAATCAGTCTAATGGCTGTTTTATTTACATAGTTTTTGTGGATGTGTGCTGTTTCTTTTAGGCGGGGATGATTGCGTCTGCTCTAATGTTAATTTTTGTCTTATAACTTTGTTAGTTTTATGTTAATTAGTTTTATATTCATTAACAATCTTGTACAATGACAAAATTTTAAATGATTTAAAGTCTTTTTGTATGAGTCTTGTTGACTAAAATTTTACTACCAGTATTAAGCTACCTAGACAGCTCTATTTTAGTGTTGTATTTTTGCAAAATATAAAATCCAAAAATATTATTCATATTTATTTAGTAGGTAGGTAGTGCATTATAAAAATGCAATCATGCAATAAATAAGAATCATATAACCAAAAAAACAAAATTATTTAAAACACTTTGTAAAAAACTTCTAAAATAACACCGACATCTTTATCGCGACATCTGTGCTCAAAAGCCAGCAAATTAGCCCTACGAATTCAGATCGCCCGATACACGGACGGGACACGCAATAAAATGTATAACAATTCTTTTCTATCCACCCCAAAAAAAAAAACTCGTCACCTGTCGTGTCATTTGGTTCCAATAAACGAGCCGCCAAAGAAAACAACGAAATTAGAAAAAAAAAATCGAATCGTCCAAAAGTGACCGAACTTGTCTTATGACAGTTTGACTTCGAGGTCTTGCAATACAAACTTTTAAAGTGCAGTCGTTTGGAATTCTATTTTTAATTTCGTAAGGGTGTTTTTCGATTGGACTCGTAAAATTTACGCAGTTGCATTTTTTCAAGGGACAGTTTTTTTTTTCTTGTAATCGTTTTGACTGACGAATATTTACGATGTGAATTGTTTAGTGTGGGCGAAATAAAATTCCGCTCTGACTTCATTAGTTTCTGTTTCGTTTGTCAGGTTTTTGTAAAGTAATAATAGGATTTGGTTGTCCGTTTCGTCTTTGATGATGCCTTCCGAATTGATGAAATTGAAACTTATGTTTCTTTTTGGGCGTTCGGAGACAAGCGTCTCCTTGACTGGCCTGTTGGTCTAGTTGTCAGAGGCACTGACAGGACAAATGTTTGTGTGATGAGCACGATCATTTGTTCTGTGTCTGGGATTATATTTATCAGTTGTCTAGTACTCATACAACTAGCTCTGGTTAGTTTGGGACTAGATGGCGTTGTTTGAAAGTTGTGGAATATTATTATTATAACTTAAGAGCGATAATTGTGTAAGGATTTTAATTTGAAGAGCCTGAATTAGAAGCTGCGGGATTATTTGAAAGAGTTCCCACGGCCCTGAAACGCTAAGAGTAACTGAAGGAAAACGAGTGGGTTTTAGTCAGTAATGATCTGACACTCCCTCTCGCACCACCCAGAGTGAAAGAAGTTATTTGATGGTTTCCGAACCTAAAATAAAATACATCCCTATTTTTACAAGCCAATTATAAATTCCATCGAATTAGTTGCATATTTTCTATAATTACTTTCTTTAGGTTTAGATTAGCAGTAGTAGTTTTAAAAGGAAAGAGCGAGTCGGACTGGCACATTGAGGGTTCCGTGCAAACTTACGTATGAAAACAGTTCAATTCCCGAATTGAGTTACGAAGATTTTTATGAATCGCATATAAAGTTTTTTTTTGTACCGTAACTACAACTTTACAGTTTTCGGTTTTTTGCTTATAATTTTGCTATGAGAGCTTGCTTCATGCCAAATTTCAGGATTCTAGGTCAACTGGAAGTACCCTATGAATTTTGATTTCGAAAAAAATCCTAATTTTAAAAGTAGCTGAATTCGATTTAGTATCCGATTCTGAACATATGTACTATGTCACACGTTGTATATGACGATAGAGAAGTAGGCTGCAGAGCTCATCTAGACAGATTAGATTCTGCTTAGTTACTAAAATCTGTTCCTTTTTAATTAAATTAGTGATCTATCGGTGTCATCTATAAATCAATCAGTACTCTTAACTGTGCTTGGCAGAGTCGGCTAGTTCCAAAGAGAACCCCAAATCACAATAGTATTATAAAGGCGAAAGATTGTGTATGTATGTTTGTTACTTATTCACGCTCGAATGGCCGAACGGTTTTAGATGAAATTTGGTAAACGAGTAGATCATGGCCTGCCCCCCTAGCCAAGTTACAACCGTTTCGTTTTGATTCTTTTTTCGTTGATCGCCTCGAGTAGGCCACGCCTCCGATTCCTTTATTCTGACGTCACCTCAACGCTCAATCACGTAGTCAGAACAAAGGAATAGGAGGCGTGGCCGACTCGAGGCGATCAACGAAAAGAGAATCGAAACGAAACGGTTGTCACTTGGTTAGGTAGCTGGTATAATACATAAGATACACTTTATCGCGGGAGTATGTAAAAGGTACAGGCTGCGCTATGTTTGGGACCCCGTTGCTTGTCAAACTCATTGTGAATTTTAATATATTTCCAAGTTGATGAAATAATGTGTTTATCAAGAGGGTCCTTTTCCACTCGCCTATTGTCAACATCGAGCATGATTTAAAAACTTGTTGCTTCATTTAACGCAATTCAACGAGATGTTTGATAAAGAAGCAATGCAAAAAAAGAGAGACAACGCCTGGAAACAGTTGGCATTTGGTAATTCCGTGACTGATACGAATATTTCACAAAACTTGTTCCAGGAAATACGTGTTATTTATAAACCCTTAAAAGTTTTTCAGAAAAATTGTCCTCATTCAGAATTTCGATTCTTCTTCAATTGATGTACTTTTTAATTTTTTTAATATATTACACTAGTTTACAGTACATCTGTTGCCGAAGAAATTTTAGCTGTTGCTGACTACATATGATATGCTATTTTCAAAAATATAATTAGAATGTTTTTATCAGCTCTAGTTTCTGAGTTTCAGCTATGTAGGTATAAAACAGAAAAAAAACATGTATTTACTGAGAAAAACTTTATTTAAAAAAATAATTAATCATTGAGTTCTAAAAAACTTCGTTTTAAAGCTCTTCTCTGATGTGTAGACTTTGGAAAATGACGTATCAGAGACCAACAATAGTCAGTAGTATTCGTATCCCAGAAACCCTGATAGCACTCTTCCATGACGCGTAAGTCCTGATGCATACGCTCTCCCTGCTCTTCGCTCATATCTCCTAAATTTTCCGGAAACCTGTCCAGGTGACTATGGAGGAAGTGGAGTTTTATGCTCATATTGCACCCCATATTTTTTAATTGTAGCAGAAGTTCTTCTACAAGTTCAATATAATTTTCAGATTTTTTGATAAGGAAATTTCCGAGGAAAGCAAATTTTTTTCTTTCAGTCTTGATGCTAATAATTCTGAAGCTTGTTTAGAAAGATTTAAATCTCTTACAAGATCATCTAACTCATTCTGGGAAAAGCATTTTGGCTCATTTGACATACTTTCAAAATCAGCATCATTTTGTGATGAGCTTGGTCCTTGTTCTAAGGGTTCAGATATATTTTTAGGCACTGAAGAGTCAGGTGAACGCTGCACTGGACGTTGAACACAACTAGTACTTGGGTACTGCCATTTAGCTCGATTTTTAGTGTTGAAACCGTTTACGTTCACGCTACAAAAATAACAGTCTTCGAGATGATTTCGTGGTTCTCGCCAAATAGTCGGTGTTCCAAATTTAAAGGCACTTCTTTTACCACTTTTCCATAATATTAAATATTCCACACACGATTTACAAACACAATAGGAGCCCAAGACTTCCCATTTTTATCCAAGAGCATCCCAAAATACTCAAAATAGGTATTTTTCACCAACTCTGATATAACTTTTCTACAATCGTTAAACACATATTCTCCGCATATATAGCAAAAATGATCTGGATTGTTTAAACAACGTTTCCTTGAACTACTCATGACGCAAAAACTTCAGATACCAATCTGAACACAGTAAAATACGCCTGTTATCGATTAATATTTAGGCTTAAATGATAAAAATCAAAAACAAAGTAACTCGAGCTGCTCAAAAAATTTGGAGGGTAGATGTGACAAAAACAAGTCATAAGTGAACATTATCAACCATAAAATTCGCGGTAACAGACAAAAAGTTAAATTTTGTAAACTAGTGTTATGAGTACATTATGGAGGGCCAAACATTATGTAGTTCACGTAAAACAGCAGATTTTCAGAGGTCTGTTACTAGATTAATTTTACACAAATTTATGTTTTGATTTATATAGAAGCCTAGATAATATCCACAAGATAGCTGTGCATCCAAAATATCTACAGAGATATGTGTAATAACATCATAATCACGTAAGAACGCTCTTATACCATATATATCTACGTATGTTCAGTAAATTATTATCACTTATATTCTAAAAGGAATAGTTTGTGAGTGAATGTGTGTGTGTGTGTATGTTTATCACTTCTTTATCTGCTTGAACGGTAGACCTGGAATGTGGTTCTGGAATAACACATATGATAATATTTATCAGGAATATTTCCGGGATAAAGTTCCCTTGGAACAATTTTCTACAATCACGCGGGCGAACCCACTGGCAGTATCTAGTCATCCATAAATTCTTCGACGTCCTCCACAAAAATATAACATATCAACTGATCGTTCATCACGTTTTATGTTATCACAAAACCAGTTAAAAGCTCTTAACTTAATTAACAGTTATTAACAGAAGCGGTGTTTAATTGACGTCGTTTTGCCCTCAATTCAATTGTGAACGTTATCGTCGAGGCCAATTGTTGGCACTTTGGCTATCGCTGGTACTGAGACCCGACGAATTTCTTCACTTCCTCTGTCATGTATGAAGGCAATTATGATTGCTGTAGTACTTGATTGAAGTAGTTTGATAGTTTTGTTGTTTTTAAGTGGTGCTATAATAGTGTAATAATATAAGTGTAGCAAAAAAAGCTCTACGAAATGATCAGACGTTACTCCATAAGGACTTGATAACCTTTTTTTTTATTCACGTTGAAGGACTTGGCCGCATCTGGGAGGGAATCGATGTCCTCACGCCCCAGCCGCTGCTGAAGGAGACATTCTAGGTCTCGATACCTTCCTCCTAATCACAGTGAGATTTGTGGCCACAGGAAATCTCCCTGTGGGTTTGTGGACGATGAGCAATAGGTAGTTCACCGTATGCCTGTCTGTCGCACGCACCTCAAAGAGATGACAGCAATATTGAATGGGTCCAGCAGGGCCGATGCTAGCTAGGGCTTTTTTTAGGGAAACTATTAAAAGAGGGACCGTGGCCTTAGAACATCAAGGGCAACTGAAGGACATAGGTAGGTTTAAGTCAGTAAAATTCTGACACCATCTATTGTTCAACTCTGGAGCAGGAGAAGTAATTAAATGAAATTAAATAATAATCTTTATTGTCTTAATAATACATGCATTTTATGAATTCCCTAGCTCCTGCGCTAGTGTACATTACAGGAGCTAGTATCTTTCCCTTATAACTAGGTTATAATTATCTAATTTATGGCCCATAATGATACTAAAAAATAAAAATGGAATTAAGCTGATTAGCCCTCGGTACATGCTGCCACTATAAATACCGTAAAAATTGTGAACTTTGGGCCAGGAAAAATCAGATGGACCGTCGACACGAAAAGAAAAATAGAAGAAACAAAGAGAATTTACCGAGGTGACAAATTATAAAGTAAATGAATAACCATATACCAGGATTCACCTGCAATAACAGTCATCATCATCATCATCATCTTCCTACCCTTATCCCGTGTTAGTTGGGTTTACTCGTCATGCTATCACTAACTTCCTTTTCTTTCATATCACTCTTCTCACAATCCATCCATTAACAGTACATTTTACATAAGTCACAAATTTTTCCTTTACATGTCAAGCTTATGAAGATGGATAATAAAGAGATAAATCATGTTGATGTGAATACCTACTTAAAATTACCATATGAGATTGTGATATACAGATAAACTGAACCTTTTCAAGCTTTTTGCTGCAGGACAACCAATAAAAATTTTGCTTTATTTACCGATGACTAATGGGTACCATTAATAATTTACTATATACCAGGAAAAAATGAAACAGAACCTATCAATCTGAGTTCCTATTAATAAAGTAGATACCTAAGATCTGACCGAATGGCTTAATCATCGACATAAAAAAATAGCAGCTATTTCATCTTATTTCGCAAGCTTCGCGGCTTCCAGTAACCCTTGCAATTTCAACAATTGAGCCTCCGACAATCACACACAATTGAGTTTCAAATCAGGAAAGTGTTATCTACTTTATTGTGGCTACCTTCCACGTTCGTGACTTCATTTCTACCAACGCCGCCGCGGTGGCAAAACTCAGCCTGCAAAATTAAACACCAACATCGACCCAGGATACACTACCATAATTGAATTTTGATTCATGATACCAAATAAAACCGAGGACGAAAATTAAAATGCCGTTATCGAAATAAAATATACATCAAAAAAGGCCATTCAATTAACGATAAGACATAAATAAGTATGAGACAAAACACTATAAGTTCACGGGAAATATTGTCACAGCACGCGCTCTGAATGGATTATTAAAAGGCCCTATATCACGGTGCCCTTAGCTGTGTATTAATGTCGTCACGTTAGCGTAAATTATCGGGACATCCAATTGGACGGTGTCGTGACAAAAGGGCATAAATATAGGGAAGTCGGCTTTATGGGCTGTGTAAGGACACGCAGGGCTTAGATGAGAGCCTTGCGGGACTCCTCCAATGTTCTCGTTTATTTACGGTGACGGATCCATTTAAGGTATGACGACAGGTTAGTTTTTCATTATGGTTAATCGAAGAGGGATTGTCGCTGTAGTCTGGCATTGTTTATGCTAGATATCAGGTCATGTTGATATGTTTTTTTTTAAATTAGGTTACCTGTTAAGTTCCTAATGACTGACAATAACATAGGTAATAACTTCTTGCAGCTCTTAGCGTGTCTAATAATTTTTCGTATGTTTCGATGTTGAGTTTATGAAACTGTTTCATCTCGGGCATTATTTTGTCTTATATGATTTCTGTACATGTAATGTAATTAATGTGACTTTTTCGTAGGGTCTAGACTTTTACTTGTTCATATTCATCACAGCTAAAACAAATACTCATCACAAAGTTCCAAAGAACAAATTAAAAGTTCAATTAAATACAATTTAAGTTTCATTACTCATCGACGATCGTTATAACATGTCGTGTCCTGTCACCAGGACCTAAAGACCAGCGGGTGGTGGCGACAGAATGTGGAGGAGTGTCGAATGGCTGGAAGAGTTCAATGAATACTATTAGATTTGTTATTTATAGAGTATTTAATAATGTAAGGACAAATTTTCTGTCGATTGAGATGAGATTTGTAGGAGTAGTAGAGATATTAGTGATTGAGACTTGCCTTTAGAGATTTATGTTTTTTTTTTTAAGAACACCTTTATCATAATGATTAACTATAGAAAAAGAGAGAGTGGTAATTAAATACAATTTAAGTTTCATTACTCATCGACGATCGTTATAACATGTCGTGTCCTGTCACCAGGACCTAAAGACCAGCGGGTGGTGGCGACAGAATGTGGAGGAGTGTCGAATGGCTGGAAGAGTTCAATGAATACTATTAGATTTGTTATTTATAGAGTATTTAATAATGTAAGGACAAATTTTCTGTCGATTGAGATGAGATTTGTAGGAGTAGTAGAGATATTAGTGATTGAGACTTGCCTTTAGAGATTTATGTTTTTTTTTTTAAGAACACCTTTATCATAATGATTAACTATAGAAAAAGAGAGAGTGGTAATGTCGTTGATGTTTATTTACTGAACTAGTGACACACCCCGGCTTGGCAAGGTTTGCTTTAGGTGCAAATTATATATATATACCATGCTGCTTGCATTGCGTCTTCTATCGGTAAAAACCGCATCTAAATCCATTGCGAGGTTCAGGAAAATTTTGCAAATAAACAGTTGTACGCGGGTAGCGACTTTGTTTCTTACTGTGTAAAGATAGAGATCTGATAGTTTATTTATCTCTTTCCTTATATTTGTTTCTGCTTCATTATAGTAAAATGTAACTTTTGCTACCTTATTTATACAGATCTATATTTTCTACGCTTTTCTACTTTATGACACGTAGCTCCTAAATTTGAGACCCATATTTCCTTATCTACGTTTAAATTTAATAAATCTTCCGTTTCACATTACTCCATCATCCAAAGCACTATCCATATAATGCGTGCGGCAATATCATACAGCCAGTGTCGACACATACTGTGTTGGTTTAGTATACGCACCGCCGACTCGCGCCCTGCGGGACGCCTTCCCTTTTTTGTTCCTCTCCGTTTTTATACATGGCTCAAAGGACCGCAACTTTTGTTCTCCTGTTTTGCTCCTTAATGATATTTTACGAATTATTAATTGTACAACGATAATATTCGATTGAAAAATTTTGATTGTTACCATTTATAATAACGATTGTGTTTTAAATCGGGGTGGTAACGCCATGTGCTGTCATTAGTGATTGACTGATATTCTGTCGTTAATGACTTATGAAGGTTCTTTGATTCGATTGTGTAATGTTTAGACTTAATGTTGTCTGGCTGAATGTTTAGTGCTTAGTTATAATTCATTTCAGTGGCTTATCACGACTTTGGTCTTGGCGTCTGACCTTCTCAAAGGAAAACTAGTTCTTTTATGAGTTTGCCAATATACCGTGCGTCTTTGAGCTACTTTTTAATTGCGCTGTATAGTCATCGTTCATCGAAGCTTTCTATGCGTTCAAAAGTTCAACTTAATTTAAAAAGCACACGGAATACGACACACGTAAAATATGCACGCTCGTAACTATCCCACCGACATAATTAAACACATGCACATCTCATCTCGTTTCGTTACACGCGTTCCCACCAAACCTTTTGTAAATGCGTAATGTGTACCAGTAATATTCCGGTCCTAATATATGACCGGCGACTGTTCGTAATACCGAAAGGCCAAACTGTAATAGCAGGGCGGGACGACAGCGTTTCGGACGTCCCATTATAATCAGTATAAATACTCGAGTCTAATAATTAATGGCGATTTTGATTAATCACCTTTTGAATCTCGTGATTAAGGGTTCTGAGAAGTTGACATTGGCGTTTTGTGAGGAAAAATGGGTACAGATTTTGGACACAGCGAGACAAAAAATTTGACTAAGCAATTGGGTTTTTGTATGACGTAAATATGTTTTTTACCAGTAATTGGTAACGATTAGAGGATATTGTTATTAATTTCATCATCATCATCATTTCAGCCAAAAGACGTCCACTGTTGGACATAGGCCTCTCCCAAATGTTGCCACAATGACCGGTCCTGTGCGTCTCGCATCCATCGGATTCCCGCGACTCTCACCAGGTCATCGGTCCACCTTGTGGGAGGCCTTACAACGCTGCGTCTTGCGGTACGTGGTCGCCGTTCCAGAACCTTTCGTCCCCATCGACCATCTGTACTGCGAGCAATGTGTCCTGCCTACTGCCACTTAAGTTTGGCGATTCTGTTTTGTTATTAATAACTAAATAATAATTGTTTTGTTGTGTCCATGTCCATCATCGCGTTTTATAACCTCGAAGATTATGACAGAAACGTATTGTTTTAGATGACACTTTTGATGAATTAATTGTTCTTATCTACTAATTGTTTTCATAATTAAATTATAATTGTTCTTAAGTCCTTTGATGAGGTCAGCTTTGCTTTTTTCTGTAGTCTTGGTTGTGAGTAATTTGTCACTTTTGTGTACCGTGATGGCCCTCTGGTTAAGGCAATTGCCTCTCATGCAGGTGGGTACTAATGTCAATTTTTCAACTCATATGTACTTTTCTAAGTTTATCTAGGATACTGACACCCTTTACCGCAAAAAACACGTAAAGCCCATGGTCCTGGTTGTCATTCGTAGAACTTTGATTTAACAATTCATTTGATTAGGTCGTAAAATGGATCGCGTTAAGAGATCGTGGTAGCTGTGGATAATGATGATGGTGATGAGCTACCTAGCATAGCATAGCATAATCAGCCTTTTAATGTTCCCACTGTTGTGTCTCAGGCCTCCTCTCTAGGAGAGGGAACGGGACGTAATCCACCACGCAGGCCCAGTGCAGGTTGGTGGATGTCACATGTCTTCGAATTTTTGGTTCTAGGACATGCCTCTTTACTCTGACATGTTTTCTTTACTATGTTTTCCTTCACCGTTTTGAGAGCAGTGGTGTTGAAATAAATTACACAAAGTAATGCGTCTGGCTGGGTTTGAACAAGCGACCTACAACTCGTAAGTCGGGGCCGTTACCACTCGGCCACCACTGCTCTACTCGGCCACCACAGCTCTACTCGGCCACCACTGCTCTGATGGTTCTGATGAGCCACCTACTTAGTAAAAAATTGAACCCGGGTCGAAGCCTACTGGGGCCACGGGTAGTCTGAAAGCGGAACCCGGGGCCCTGGGACGAAGGCAACGAAGGAACAGGAGTGGGTTTTTAACCCTTTAACTAGTAATAGAAGTTTTTGAAATTTTCTCAGCTGGAGAAGATTAAGTGCCGTGACGAATAATATCTAAACAATCAGTATCATTGCAGGTGACGATCAAACAATGGTCTGTAGCGCACAGATGGCGCCACAAGCTGTACCGCACGGGTATCGCTCACCATTATCTATAACACTATAAGCGGTACAGAGTAATGAACACATTCAAAGGGCAACATGGGTATTATTATGTGAATTATTAACTTGAGTAACAGATATTTTAATAATTAGTTCTTTTTTTTGTTTTCGAGACTATTTAAGGAAAGAAAAATTATATATATCTACCTATTTATTTAATTACCTTTTCATGTACCCCTTCTGGACAAAATATCAATCTATTTAATTATCATTTCATGCTGCTGGACAAAAACATCCCTTCCTTTTTCTTTTACACTTCTTTGTTGTCTGTACAGTAATTGTGAGAAAATCGTAACGAACTACAATAACATTAGTTGTTCAAGTAAATCTTAGAAACGTTTAAGAAAAAAAAAGAAACCATTTTTTTCGTTTTTTCTTTTTCGCTTGCGCTTGACCACTGTCTTCCCTGACATGTGATCGACGATGGACCACGCTTGCCTAGACCTAGCCTATTCACTCTTGACTTAAAGACCCCTAGATTGAAGCTATCAGGAAACTAATACTCCGGTAGGGAATTACACTCCTTAGCTGTACGTATAATGAATTTATTATTTTAAGTCTTAGACATACACTAAAGCTTACTGTAACAAAACGTTACTACATAACTTTTCATCAAACCTTGCCTACAAATAATATTTTTTTTATCCCTAATCCTAGATTTCCGTCCCACAAAAATCTTTCCATATTTTAATTCCAGACTTAACCTATGAGCCCACCTCTCCGTTTATCTACTCTATATCCCAAGCGAAGGACGACGGCCGAGCGGGCCGGGCGAAACATCAACCATTTTAATTACGTTCGGGACACCATTAACAATAAATCTGTTGTTCCTATACGCACATATAAACACACAAGCACACATACACGCACACTGATAAAATAAATCGATATCCATACTAATACTCGTATTGTAAAAGTAACTCTGTCTGGGTGTTTGTTGCCTCTTCACGTCTTAATTTTTTTTTTTCAAATTGGTATAAAGTAGTGCTTGACTGCGATCCCACCTGATGGTAAGCAGTGATGTAATCGTTGGTGGTGAGGCGCACTAGTTTATTAAGAGCCTATTTACTCTAGCCTTGAAGACACCCAAATTATAATCGGACGGGAAGACCACAACAGGCATATTGTTCCATTCTTTCGATGTACGCGGTATAAACGACGAGGTAAAATGCTTAGTCCGGTCTGTAGAGGTTTCAACAACGCAAGGGTGGTGGTACTCGCTGTACGTCGGGTTGTCCAGTGGTAGAAATGAGGTGGCGAAAAAAATGCATCCTGTAAAAGATCGAAAGGCTGGCTATTCTATGCCAGCGCTCAAGGCTTTGTAGATTGGACTTAACCAAATCTGGATCACAATTAGCCTTTTCGCACGCCTTTCCACCGAGTCCAAAGCTGCTAGGTGGCATTTTGCAGCACCAGCCCATATGTAGCTGCAGTACTCGACACACAACCGGACCTGTGCTTTGTATAACATTAAAAGCTGCTCCGATGTGAAGAACCGCCGGACCTTTGTAAGAACGCCGAGTCTCCTAACGAACCGCCCAAAATTAAGGTCTGAGGAAATTTCTACTCTCAAGAGCTGAACGGATTTTTATGAAACTTGGTCTGCCAGTGCAGGGTAGACTATGTCTTAGAATAAACTAGCTTTTGGTAGCTTCGCCTGTGTGAAAATAGCTTTCTCTGTACAAACTTTAGAACTCTGTTTTATCTTCTTAGGGGCTGAATTTTGAAAAATCTTTTCTTAGTGCTCGCCTACGTCATAAAAAGAAGCCTTAAGCATAATTTCACACGCTTTTAGTCCTAATAGTTACTGTTTCGGCTGTGTGTTGATAATAATGTCAATCAGTCAGTTTCTCCTTTTATATATAGCATAGTCGGCCTTATAATGTTCCCACTGTTAGGACACAGACCTCCTCTCTAGGAGAGGGAATGGGCCGTAATCCACCACGCGGGTCCAGTGCGGGTTGGTGGATGTCACATGTCTTCGAATTTTTGGTTCTAGGACGTGCCGGTTTCCTCACGATGTTTTCCTTCACCGTTTTGAGAGCGGTGGTGATGAAATAAATTACACAAAGTAATTCACCTGGCTGGGTTTGAAACCGCGACCTACAACTAGTAAGTCGGGGCCATTACCACTCGGCCACCGCTGCTCCTTTTATATATATAAATATACTTTTTTATTCCACGGAGAACATTGTCTTAAGATATTTTTTAAGTCCTTTATGCAAGCGAAGCCGCAGGTAGAGGCTAGTATTGATATAATCGTGTGAGCGAATCGAGAATCGGGCATCGATCGATGGTCTCCAGCCTCGGATTTATGACTAATTATTATTTTGTTTTAACGTTTTTCAGTCGTAAAGCACTGTGTGACCAATTAGCTAATTATTATGTTAGTGCTGTATGACAGTTTGGGAATTATATTACGTTTTGGAATTAACTTATATGTCAATTATTATTTTAGTAATACTACCAAGGAACGGCAGAAGTACGCAATGGAATGTGACATTCCATCAGCGATAAAGATTGTCAAAATCCAAAATGGAGATTTTTTGGCGGGAATTTTTAGAGTGAAGTTCAGAGGCTGAATTAATACGAGTTATTGTTATGACAAATTTGTGTATTTTTGTCTACACAACCGCACAAAACTTAGAATCATCGAAACAGGCGCGATCTCGGTTTAGAGCATTATTTTTTTTATTGTAGTTTTAATTACCTCAACGAAGTTTTCCCCGAAAGTCGACACGCTTGCTGCCAAATCAGCATTTTGACGGAAAACCAAGTGACTGCATTCTATATCAAAAACTAAATAATTTTTAAACTTGACAATGGTTAAATGTACTAACATTGCGAACCCAAAGAACAGAAAAAGTTACTTCCTCAAGGTTGACTGATGACCTGATGAGACGCACAAGATCCCACGGCGCACAATACGAGACGCACAAAACCACAGTCATTATGTCAACACTTAGGGGAGGCCTATTGTTTTCACCCAAAAGATGTCCATTACTGGAAGTAGTGGACATCTTTTAGGTGAAAACAATGACGACTAAAGAAATGTATTCATCGGTCATGTCAGTACATTCAGATTCCGGTAGTAAAAAATTCAATCTTGATATTATACAGATTGAACTGTACAGTTACAAAGAAATTCGTACTACTAAAAATACTGTTACCTTTTAAATTACTGCATATATAAATTTTTAAGTAGAATTTTAGGTTTTTTTTTTAAATTGTTATAAACTAGTGCTTGACTACGATCCCACCTGATGGTACGCCATGATGCAATCGTTGATGGTGAGGTGCTCTAGTTTATTAAGAGCTTATTTACTCTAGGCTTGAAGACACTAAAATAATCGGACGGGAAGATCGCAGCAGGCAAATCGCTCCAGTCCTTTAATGTACGCGGTACAAACGACGACGAGAAACGCTTTGTCTGGACCGTAGAGGTTCCAGGTTTTTATTAAAGCCATCCTTATTTGTTACATCCCTTCTGACATTAAAATGCAATACAATATTGCACTTATCAGAAAGATTTAAATTTTTTTTTTTACAAAAAATCCGCATTAAAATCGTAAGGGATTAAATATATTAATTCTTTTAATCAGCTGTTTAAATGATGTAATCTACCAAGTTGATCAGACGTCTCTTATCTATCATAGTATGTAAATACCCGAATGTTAATATGGTAATAAATTATAAGCTGTCTAGATTTCATTTCAATTAAACTTTGCATTATTTTTGTTCTAAGCTCATTTACCTCATATATTACAGACCTTCAAGTTTGAATTGCAATACCAATTTTTTAATCAATAATAATAATATTGCACTACTATCACACAACGCCGTCTGTTCTCAAGCTAAGCAAAGGTTGTGTTATGAGTACTAGACAACTGATAATATAATAATAGCATAGTCAACCTTATAGTGGAGTGGGAACACAGCTAGGACTCAGGCTTCCTCTGTAGGACAAGAGATAGACCCTAATCTACCATACGGGCCCAGTGAGGGTTGATGGATGCAATGTGTCTTCGTATTTTTAGTTCTAGGATGTGCCGTTTTCCTCACTATATTTTTCTTCACCGTTTTGAGAGCAGTGGTGATGAAAAAAAAATACACAAAGTAAAGCACCTGCCTGGGTTTGAACCCAAGACGTAAGTATTCTTAAGTCACAGCCGTTACCATTTGCAACCACTGTTCCGCTCTTCTGTCAGTAATAATAGGTTAACACAAATATATTTTTTTTATTTCATCGTTATTATCTGCATATCATTAGATTTGGGGAAATATAATAGCCATCTCCTCTACTTTTATAATTATTCGAAGTTAAAAGTCACTGTTTAAATGTTTCTCACTCCATCCTGAAGGAATTGGTCAGTTTACACAGGAGAAATTTATTGTAGGTAAAAAAAAAATGCACATGCATCATGCACCAACAATCAACTGAGATTAAAATAATACCTGGTCATCACGGCCCTGAAACGGAAAGGGCAACTGAAGGAACACGGATGTGTTTAAGTCAGTAAATGTCTGAAACTCTCCCTTCCTCTCACTCCAACTATAGTGGGAGGAATTATTTGACGGTTTTTCAAGCTCAAAATAAAAGTCTACCTTTATAAATTTTGATTGTGGAAGTCAGTCTAATGCTGGACATATACCTTTTCCATCACAAGCCCTTCAACTTGATCCTCTTCCACTCTCCTCCAGCTATTACCAGCAACTTTCTGAAGAAAGTAATTTCCTCCATAAATAAATACACAACATTTTTACTTGCAAACGACGCTATCTAAGCCAGAATTAATCACGTCTCTCCAAACTGTATATTCTTTAAATTTTACGCCTCGTTTATCAAAATTCTCAATCAATTTAATTTATATTTTATTTGTTCTGGGTCCTCCAAATTTCTTAACGTATAATTACGCCTTGGGCATTTAAAGTTATTATAATCTTATGACATCCTCAAGTGCATTGTGACTCTTATCGGTATATCTATTGGACTTTAATTATATGAGCTGTTCATCCCAAATCTTTTCTTACAGTCCAGAATGTGAAACCCATTCTAATATCAACCTTTTTTCCATGTAATAGGGATGTATCACAATTTCTTCGATTGATTTTCTGTTTGGTGATTTCGCCGGCAAATATCACACGATTGGTAAGAACTAAGGACGTATCGAAATGTCTTTAATGACACGTAATTTTGATAACCCGTTGCACTCATCTGACTAACCTAGAGACACAATACGCCCGACATGTCATAGTCTGACATATTCCGGTCGTTCTATCGTCGCAAATTGAACCGAACGACCGATTTCATGGAATTAGTGATAATATTTGTTGACAATTGTGATGTATGGGCATGAGTGAAAGGTTGTCTGTTTTGATTTGATTAGAATTTGTGATTTTGTTGACATAGTTTCGTATATTTTATTAAGTTAAAAGTTGGTGTTTGAATAATGATATTTCGCATAAATTTTCTCATTCAGATTACTTGTACCAACACTTTATTTTGATAGTAATTAGATTTCTCCATTTAAATCTTTGTTTATTTAAAAGGTGATTGGTCTTTCGATACGGGTTTGGTCCTTTAATCATGCATCGTTTGTGAAGACGCTACAGAAATATTTGCAGCGATTAGCTTAATATAAAATTGTACAACGAAGTTATGAAATATTACACAAAAAAGCGATGTCTTTCAACCACGTCATTACGAACTACAGAATAACTGACAAAAGGACAAAACCTTCAATAGATATCCTTTTGTACATAACTACAAATATAAGAAGGATAACATGCCTCTATAGAAATATAATACACATCCTAAAATTGACAAAGAACATGTAATTGGATTACGGAGCACTTAATATCTCCTTTCTAATGTCGTTCGCAAATGTTAGGGCCATATTTTGTTACACAACCTCGCTAATATCAACCCTAAAACTGTTAGTCTAAAGTTGAAACTTCCTTGAAAGTTTTAATAAATTTTGTCGTATAAAAAGGAGTCCACAATTCCCGGTACACATATGCGACAAAAAAATATCACCGCCCGAAAGATGTCATATTAAGAAACATGTCAATCATATTTTTATGATGCATTCAATAGGGGCAGTTGTTCACTTGCGTAATTTTTTCTACATATTTCACGCTCAGTTTGAGTGGCTCATTTTTTTGGCCAGATTTGTAAGTTTCGAGTGGTGTTCGGAAAAATTTCGGAGAATTATTTGTAAATGGAACATTCGAATGCATTCGCCGATAATTCAAAATAAACTGGATCGAGTGTTTGTACAAGGAGGGTTGGCTTCCTGTTTTGGTACGGTTATTATATTTGATGTAATATTTGGTTGTTAGCGCAAATATTATCCAAAATTTGCTTTCATGTTTTGTGATTTACTGGTCAAATTAATTTGGTCCTTTTGTGGTTTGCTTGTGCCTAAATTGTAAAGGATTTGGGGATTTTAAAATTATCTTCCGGTAGTTAAATTATTATTAAGTACAAGTATTAGAGACAATTTTGATCAGAGAAGAAAGCCTACGTACAACAGAGGGTAAAGCCAGGCTTAAATGATAATAATGAAGGACCAAAGTTATTCAGACTACTTGCTCCGTTTTACCCGACTACTTCAGAAGGAGGGTAATGTTTTTCCCCTGCGACTCATTATTGACATCACCACTTAACCTCTCAAACTGCCCAAATTAAGAAACACAACAGAAGGAGCTTAAAACACAGTTTCACTTTGTAATTAGACAGGTACCCGCTAAACGAACAGCGTGACCTCATTGTACCCCTTCACACCTTCACATGACCACGTCAAGCGTTTATGACTCTCGCATTGTCTTGCAATTACCGAAGATTTCAAGAAATTTGGCACTAAGAACCAACCAACATAACCTGACCCGTCAAATTAGATGATTCCTTAAACAGTATAAAGGATTGGAAGGTCTTATTATAGTGGTTCTTGAAGAGGTTATTAGCAGGACTGGCCGGAATTGCATCGCAAAGTGCCGCTAATACATGTTTTTTTTTTGTTTTTTGTTCTGTGGTAACCCTGGACAGAGGTGCCGTTGTAGTGGGTGAAACATGATAGCACGCGACATCGCCGCCAAGGAGAGGAGAATGGGGTTAAATGGTGCGATAGGAAAGTTGGTGAAATTATTGAAAATAATGTTATTTATTAGATGTAATATATTTTATAATTCAATTGTAGAAAAAGCACCTAAACCGCTAAAATACCGCATTAATTATGAAGGGTCAAGTAATAGAACTACAGATAAATAATGCTTAAAGATGTGTGACGAATTTATAATGAATTTATGAAATTTACGAGTGACAAATCACATTGTGGAGAGTTTATTTTAACCCACAGATATTAGCATAGCATAGTCGACCTTATAATGTTCCCACTGCTGGGACTCAGGCCTCCTCTCTAGGAGAGGGAATGGGCCGTAATCCAACACGCGGGCCCAGTGCGGGTTGGTGGATGTCACATGTCTTCGAATTTATTGGTTCTAGGACATGCCGGTTTCCTCACGATGTTTTCCTTCACCGTTTTGAGAGCAGTGGTGATGAAATAAATTACACAAAGTAATGCGCCTGGCTGGGTTTGAACCCGTGACCTACAACTTGTAAGTCGGGGCCGTTAGCACTCGGCCACCACTGCTCTTGACACATATATTATGAAATAAATAATAATAATAAAATTACATGTGGATGGGTGGAGAGGGAGAGGGAGGCCAAAGAAAAGATGGATGGATTGTGTGAACAGTGATATGAAAGAAAAGGAAGTTAGTGATAGTATGACGGTTGACAGGATAGAATGGAAGAAAACATCGTGTTGCGCCGACCCCAAATAAGATGGGACAAGGGCAGGATGCAGATGATGATGAATAAATAATAAAATTAATGTATGTATAAATATAAATTATTCGATGATAAATTGAATAAGTACTGTATCTACATCTGTTCTATTTCTACTGTGCCAGTCGACCTGCGATTCTTTACTATCTGCTTAGAATAATACAACGGTAAAATAAACTTTTTTTTTAATGTAAAACCCATGTTACAATCTAATGACTAAAAACTTTAAAAAACAGAAATACAATAGTGTTTCTAAGCACCCCACTCTCCCCCTACACAAGGGCCCCTTGTCCCGACAATGCAGCACTGTGCAGCTAATCACTTTCACGTGCCTGTCCCTCGACTGTGCCACTCGGCCTGCACTTCCTCACTATCTGATTGGTGCACTGTTATATCGGATTACTAGAATAACTTACGTTATTGAACCATGCTGTGCATTTAAATTGTTGCATGATATTTGTCACTTTAGTAATCATAGTCATAGTAGTTTATTGGTAGGGGATTCTTACAAGTCATAATATACAGAATATTACATTATAGTCAACAAATTATTACAAACTAGCTTTTGGCTGCGGCCTCACCCGCGTACCTAAAATATAGCCTATGTCACTCAGGAATAAAGAAGCTTTCTACCGGTGAAAAAATTTTAGCAATCGAACCAGTACGTTTAGAGATTACTTCCTACAATCAAAAAACAAAAATTAAAAACAAAATATACCTCTTTATAATATTTCATAGTCATAATAGTTTATTGGTAGGGGATTCTTACAAGTCATATACAAAATATTACATTATAGTCAACAAATTATTACAAATAATTTACATTACAATATCAAATAATAAAAGATGTCAAACAAATAAAAGCAAAGTCAAAAGTTTTTTTTCCACATAGGCTTACATGGGCACTTATAAAACGTCAGAAGCTAGTGCACGGTTCCAAATTGGTCGTTTCCTATGGAGAAGAACCGGCCAGAAACTCCATGGTTACTCTTTGTAAAAAGAAAATTGTTGTTCTTACAATATTTCCATATTACAGTAGGTATACGTAGATATTATGCAAGGACAGTGGATACAGAAAATAAATGTATATACAAGAAACAAATAAATAGAAGCGAAATCACAAATGAAATGAAATGAAAAGAAAAGTCACAACAAATTACAGCCCAAATTAACATTCATATCATAGTAAAATTAAATTAAATCTTAAATTTGCCAAAAGAATAAAAAGCTTGCTAGATAAGCCTTTTTTGTGCGGTTCCACAGTACAGTTAATATCATGTTTTGTTTAATATTGATTGCATTTTAAAATCCTTATTGTCTAAGTACTTGCAAAATTAAAATAGCATTTTATTGCACTTACTAATAGTGTCTCTCTCTCAGTGTAAGATTTTTTTTTAAATCTTTACTTTCAGGGATTATTTTTTTGCAAACGAACAATTTTATTTCGATATCACCAACTTCCCTTGAAATATTACTATTGTTTTTTCAAACATTTTGTTAATAATTTTTTGATACTTGTTTTTCAGATTTATAGTAAAACTCATTACTTCTTAAATTCAGTACGTTAAATAATAATATTAATATTCGTTTAATTAATAAAGTAGGGTATGACTACAATAAAATACCTTAAATATTAAAAAGAACACTGTTGATTGTTTTTCAGAACTAGGGTTATCCTGTCCTTCAGGCTAGAAAGTACTTAAAATTAGAAATTTATTTTTGACTGATGACTAAAAGAACAATACTAAATTAAAAGATATGACGTGTTTAATTTACATACAGCCTATTTACTTAGTAGAAATTGGACAATAATCCTTTTACAGCTGTAGTAATTTAATATGTATATATTTAGTTTGAGTTTAAACATAATCTACTGTACAAAAAAGGTCCTAAGAAAAAGGACCAACATATGTAGCTACAAACATCCATATACCAAACAATTTAAACACCTAATTCACCTGGCCCCTATATTCACCGCGACACGCAGAACCCTGGAACTTTCCGAACACTGCAACTAAACACAGACGTCCAGCGGGTGTAATGGGGTAATAGTGACTTGTACTGCTCAATAATTTCGTGTCATGTAAGACGGCGCTACCCGTTCCCATGGCATTCCTGGATAGCGACAAGGGGCTGAGAGTTGCGCAGAGGCGACACGCCTTTGAATTGCACGTTCTGAAAAGAGACAAGGGCAATTAGGTTTCTATATTTGAAGATGGTAATTAAGTGACTTTGACACTAGAAAAAAATCTACAATATATTAAAATATCCGGCTTGCGAGCAAGAAAGAGATGGAGTTATACATAGCTACATTTCTTTTACAGTTCAGTTTAGGTCGTCAAATGGATCGCAACGTGTGGTAAGGTCTCTGTGGTACTGTATAGATCAAAATGCTGATCTGTAAAAATGGATGAAAATTACACGTAGTGGAAATGAGGTGGTTGGGATAGATGTTTGTTACTTGCTAAAAGATTCATAAGTATACACGTAAATGGATGGAGAGGAAAAAGCAGTAAGAGGCCAAAAAAAATGTAGATAGATTATGTGAGGATTGATAAGAAAGAAAAGGGAGTCAGTGATAGCGTGACGGTGTACAGGTTAGAAAGAAAAAGAAAAACATATTGCACCGACCCCTAAAGTAACATGGGAAAAGAGCACTGCTTAATCTTTTTAAGTTTCTGTGAGACACTACCGTGGTAAAAATAACTTTGGATGAATTTTTGTTACTTTTTAATTGGCTTGATCTCGGTTTCCTAGTAATGAACCTATTGAATAGCTTATCTTATTTTCAATGGTGGTGTTTTTAGAGCAAAGAAATAACCAGGTAGATATTAATCTTCTTTTCCTTATTCAAAATTTAAAAAGTGGACTTTCGAGACGCTTTGATAGCAAAAAGATATATTAATTTATTAATCTTTATAAACTTATCTCATGTAGTTTTAGTAAAAGCATACACCATCTATAAAAATAATAAACAAAGTTACTTATCATGATTTTCAAAACATATCAGACACACTATTCTACCTACTCCCCCATCTGTAAATTCCGAACCCTGTGAATACAGAGCCGCGTCGAGCACGTAAATAAAATAGACAAAGAGAGCAAATCTGCAAAAAGACGAGACGAGCATAAAAAGTAGCTGTCACGGTTCGGTCACGAAGAGGTGAACTATATGACCACTTGTATGGGAAAGTATGGCGCATGGTAATTATGGGGAGGTACTGGTGAAGGTTGACATGTAGACATTATACTAAAATATGTAGGTTTTTCTATGTGGAATCGATGGAGGACGTTCAGGCTGATAGAGTAAAAATAGAAGTCCTATTGAACTATGTGTAGAGACTGAGGAATAAAACAGTGATGCAGTGAACCGGTTCAAAAAGCTACTAAAAACTCACACAATGAATACATACAAATAAGTGGATGGATGGGAAAGGAGAAGAAAAATACATCATAATTATAAATACACTAACATAAAAAAAATACATACATTTTATAAATTAACTGTATATCCTCAAACTAAAAATATACACTAGTAATTACTTAAATTTAACAGAAACAAATAAAATTCAACACTTTCCAAACATACATACCCAAAATATTTATATAGAATAATAAACTAAAAATAAAATAAACTTCTGGTAATAAATGTGCTAATAATAGACGATACTATCCCCCCCAATGAGGACCCCCAATGGGGAACCCCCAAAATTTATGTTTTTTTTTCTATTTATGTGTGAAAATTTAAATGCGGTTCACAGAATACATCTACTTACCAATTTTCAACAGTATAGTTCTTATGGTTTCGGAAAAAAGTGGCTGCGTCATAGTGGCGGACAGACAGGCAGACATGACGAATCCATAAGGGTTTCGTTTTTTGCCATTTGGCTACAGAACCCTAAAAATCAAATTCGTGCATCCATGTTATGTTTGGATAACTTACGATTGAGTATGTTAACTGTTTAGATTTATCCACATTTTATCTTTTTTTTTTCTTCCTGACTATCTTGTTTTGTTATTTTAAATACGTATTTACATCTGTGCGCCTTAATGATTAATTTTAGTTTTAGATATTGTTACTCAGTAAGTGAATTATGTATGCAATTCTATATGAGAAATAAAGTTGTTCATAAACCTTATACAAAATTAAATAAATTGTTATACTAGTTTCTGGTATGTCGCTGATCAGTTACAGTTATGAAGGTCTGATAGGCAACGATTTTGAAAAGGCCAGGTAAGCAGATTTTTGGTTTAAATTTTACAAAATTGGTTGAATTTTTTTTCGATTTTGAGATTGTGATAAATATTTTTTGGTATTGTTCTGACCAGTTACTGGGTTATGAGAAGGTCACGAGGGCAAGAACGCCATGAAAAATGCTGGTATTCAGCTATATTCTGTTAGAATGGAAGCTGACACCAAAAATGCTGGGAAAAGTCTAAGCTTGAGTATAAATTTTGTAATAATATATTTAAAGTGAGAGCAGTGGTGGCCGAGTGGTAAGGGCATTTACTTACAAGTTGTAGGTTGCGGGTTCAAACCCAGCCAGGCGCATTACTTTGTGTAATTTATTTCATCGCCACTGCTCTCGAAACGATGCGAAAACATCATGAGGAAACCGGCGTGTCCTAGAACCAAAAATTCGATGACATGTGACATCCATCAAACCGCACTGGGCCCGCGTGGTAGATTACGGCCCATTCCCTCTCCTAGAGAGAGGAGGCCTTAGGCTAAAGGCTGAATATGCTATGCTATGCTATGAATACAAAAAAAAACCTATAAAGCTACCTGACTAATCACATGGCGCCAATATAAATACAGCAACCGTAAAACTTACAAATTTCCCACCGGAGCACATCAAAGAATATATACCAATCATAGAAACGGAAATTAAAACCAATATATACACTTAGGCTAAGGCAGATGAAGTCAGATCCTCGTTTCGAAAGCTTACGTCAGAAGCCACTGGTCTTCGTGACCTGTCGCTCATCTCAAGGAATCCGAGAACTTATATTAATCACAGTGTAGAAAAATTAACAGTTATATGAACAGCAGGAATTGGTATTTAGTTTTTTTTTTCGTGTACGGAAGCGGTTATTGCTTTGTGCATCGTATGAGTCGGATTGATTTAATAATAATGCAGAAATGTATTCAGTAAATATTTAGTTTTGTATTTCGAAAATTAATATAAAAAAAACTTACAAGTTGTAAGTCGCGGGTTCAAACCCAGCCAGGCGTATTACTTTGTGTAATTTATTTCATCACCACTGCTCTCAAAACGATGAAGGAAAACATCTTGAGGCAACCGGCATGTCCTAGAACCAAAAATTCGAAGACATGTGACATCCACCAACACGCACTGGGCCCGCGTGGTGGAATACGGCCTATTCCTTCTCCTAAAGAGGAGGCCTGAGTCCCAACAGTGCGAACATTATAAAACTGACTATGCTATGCTATGTATGTTGAAAAGGTACTTATAACATGCATCAGATGATATAGGTGATGTGTTTGACAACACAAAAACCGTAATTCAAAAAGCACGTTACGTCGTTGATCCCAGCTGTCATTTTTAGATCTTATTTCTTAATATTTGATATAAACTATTGCTTGACTGCGATCCCACCTGATGATAAGCAGTGATGCAATCGTTGATGATGAGACGCAGCCTGTTCACTCTAGCCTTGAAGACACCCAAATTATAATCGTATGGGAAGACCGCAGCACGCAATTTGTTCCAGTCCCTCGATGTATGCGGTATAAACGACGACGCAAAACGCTTAGTCCAGACCGTGGAGGTTTCAACAATGTAAGGGTGGATACTGTGGTGGTAGATCTTAGACAGTCGTTACATATAGTCAGAAGCTAGGAAACTTGACACCAGTTTTTTCAAGAGGTATTGTGTTGAAAGAAAGAAAGAGAGTTTGAGAGGCGAGCCAGGAGGATCATTGGCAATGATGCACTCGTTGAGTCGAGGCTTCAAAGTCTTGAGCAACGACGCCGAGTTGCTAGCCTGTCGGTTTTCTACCAGTTGGATTTCGGGGAGTGTGCGTCGGAATTGCATAACTGAATTTCGCCTAGCTCGTTCCATCATCGGACCACCAGGCGTACGGCAATGCACAACTGGTACATGGTGGACATCGCACAAAACGTTTTGGGAACACATTCATTGTGCGTACAGCTAAGGAGTGGAATTCCTTGCCGGAATCTGTGTTTCCTTATGGCTACAACCCGGGAATCTTTAAGTCAAGAGTGAATAGGTTACTTCTAGGTAAGCGCGCTCCATCGTCGACCGCAACGTAACGACTCTATATAAAAGTAAGATATGCGTCACGTCCGCGCAAAATAGCCAGCGCTCAGCAAAATGCTGGGGCTCGTGTAAGACAGCGCCACAGCGCTGATGATTTCAGGCCAGGCGTCGTCAACGGTGAGACGTAGATCAGCTAGCAAGGATTACATAGTGTGTACTTAAAATCCTTATATGTCCAAATTATTGGGTTGTGGAAGTCAAATAAATAGTCACGTAAAATATTAGTGTTCCCTGTGTCCACCTGCATTCGGTTAGACTGTAAGCTAAAACCAGCATAGTTGGCAAAATGCAGATAGTTTGCGAACATGCAAATGAATGTGAGGTGTGAAAAAGAGTATGTAAAATTATAGTCAAATGAAATAATTATAGTTAAGTACAGATAAGGTGATATCTACACTAATATTATAAAGAGGTAGTTTGTTTTTATGTGTTTTTATTTAGGACAGAATGGAAGAAAAGAAGTGGTGCGCCGACCCCACATAAAACGGGAAAAGGGCAGGAAGGTGATGATGATGATGTGTTTTTGTTTGTAGGAGGTAATCTCTGGAAGTACTGGTCCGATTGCTAAAATTTTTTCAACGTTAGAAAGCTGTTATTCCTGAGTGACAAATTTTATGTGCGCGGGCGAAACTGCAGGCAAAAGCTAGTTGTTCAACAATTCTTAATAAAACATTTAATTCCAAATGAAATCATCAATATCAGATCAGTAGCATTAAAAATGGTCAATAAATAGCAAGGACTTAAGAAATTTTATTAGTTAAATTTACTGTCTACGTGAGAGTGATTTCAAACCAAGGATTAGCGGACACTAGAGCGTCTGTATCTAAATACACAAACCATCGCTTTAGAACTAAAATTATATTAAATATTTATGTATGTTTATTTTTTATATATATTTATATATATATGTCGGAGAAGTCAATAGTACGGAAGCTTAAGAACGAATGAACGAGCTAAGTGAAAAGTGACACATGTCACTTTGACAGAATCCGCACTGACGTTTGCACGAACCGAACAGATAAAAGTGCCGACCGCAGAGGGGCGGTGCTTTTTCCTGTGTCGGCAGTCGTGGCAACAACATCGTCTCTCGGAGACTGTTTCACTGCTCGTTGTGTAAAGTGAATACCTAAAGCTTGCACCATAATAAATCAGTTATAAGATCTGGAATAGTTTGTTTACTGCTCGATACCCAGCCAGCGCCCACAAAACAGAGTCCCTCGACAGAGCTTCAACGATGATCGGCATCCTTGCGCCGACATCAGAATTGGGATTCCGAGCAAATAAACAAGCGCAGCACGAAGGTTACGTAACACCGGTCATGAAGAAAATAGCAAGAGCGAAGACAAGTGGCGGTTATTATTTGAAATGGAAAATTAGAAAATGAAGACCTGGAATGAATCACTGAACCGAATAAGATTCATAGTTCCGTTAATCAATGTCATTATCAGTTTTGGTCTGATTAGGTTTTTTCTGGGGATTTTCCCTAATCCTGAGCAACGAATGTTGGACCATGATGACATTGTTTCCCCAGAGAGAAATAGGAACTGAGTAAATCACCGTGTACTATCCAGATTGTGACCGGGACAAGACCGACGCAAAAGCACGTTCACGATGTATCACTTTCCGATACGTGCTTTGCTTATAATCCAAAGTCACCAGTGAGTACAGCAAGAATTACAAACTTTTACTTACCTGAAGAGTTTTTACTCTGCAAAGTGCCATGCATGTGTGTGCATGCCTGCTACCAGATCAGAAAACATTTGACACAAAACGTATGAAGACATCTCAAAAGTCACCTGTCAAATGTTTCCACTGTGGAAAAATTGGACGAAGCAGGCTGTGTTCTCATAAGCAAGAAACAGTAGGAAACCGACAGAATAACGTGATATTCAAGCTTCAATATTCAATCCCATGGCCAGCCACATCGTATCCTGCAAATGTGGCAACATGCAAGATCACATCTCCTTCCGGTGAAAGTGACTCAGCGGTGACGGTGACGCCAAGGCATCACGTAGCGAGCGAGAGGTTGACTGACGTGTGATGTCGATTCTCCACCAGGAACAAGGTCAGGTATTCATATTCCATTTTAATTCTGGTGCTGAGTGTTGTCTCTCTTTCACTTTAAAGTCTGTCATCACTATTTCATGGCAAATGTAAACACAGTGTTGTTACATTGAAGGGTTAGTTTAGTGTGTTCAGATTACTTGCATAGTTTTATTGAGATATTATTTCATGCTTTGCCCAACATCAGATCTATTTGCGAAGTGATATTTTGGACGTGAAATATTTTTGCAAGGGTTCAGTTCAAATAGTATGACCACGACACATTTTTTTGAAAAATCGCTAAAGTTCACGACGTAAACAATTGTAATTACAACTACCCTCATGAGATCCAGTAGATACCGTTTAGATTTTTTATGACAGTTATAATTCCTCCATAGATAATTTTGACGTTATTGACACTGACGTGTGCCTAGAATATAAATCTGCGATTGTTTCTACGTTGATTGGATAATTAGACTATTTTATTATCGGTATACTACAAACGCGTGTTACAAAAAGTGAACGTATCCGTTTAATTGACTCATCTTTGACTGTACAAAGAAGACCATAGTGGTCTAGCGCGGAAAAATTAAGAATAATGCGTGAGCGGGTAGATAAATAGTTGCGTGCAAATATTATTCGTCAGAATAATTTGGTGTTTGTTAGTTTAGCTCTTTTAACTTAAAAACTCGACCGGTCAGATATAATGTGCAAAGATTGTTGTGAACTAAATAACAACGTGCCCAACCTGTATTCATTACCACTTAGACCAAATAACTCGTTTACATACTGCGCGTTCATTTTACAAAATTAGATTATGTATCAGGTTTTCAGTAGTGTTTGACAGCGGACAGTCGGTACAAACATTTGATTATGCCATTCAGTTTCGAAATACGATCTAAGTTTTCCAACGGATTGATAGTGTTCTTAAGCGAATAGGTAAATACCTACTTACAACGTAGTTTGAGTTGTCGATATTTTGATTATTTTGAAAACTATTGAGATCGCGATCGTGTCGGGAGACTTGAAGTAGTTTTGAAAACGTCGATTAAAGCCGGATTTTTATTAGATTTGAAAAAGTGGTTGTTTATGATAATGCAATTCAAGTGACTGGGATATGAAATCAAGTAAAGTTAGAAGGAATAGCACCTATTAGCAGAAAGCAGGTCACGTACATTCGACTCTGCCTCCACTGTTTATCGTAGCTCAGTTAGGGCAGTTTATAGGTCTAGTAGCTTACTCCGGGCGGTTTCTGCCTAAATTTTCTCGTGTTATTGGTTCGTTCTAAAGATTTGACATGTGGTAAAGTTTATTTTCTTGGCAACAGCGCCATAAAGACATTGATTAAGAAAAAAAAAATTCTATTCTTAAAAAAAAAAAAAAACCCACAAATACCTAGTACATTTGCATACTGATGCCAGTTAGTAGGCTATCCCAGGCGGGTGAAACCATAAAATAAGGCCTGGATCAAAAGCAGGCGATGTCCTGTAGTAGTGCCATACGTGAGTTATCAAGAAACTCTCCCATTGCTTGATCATAAAGCTAATTTACAGTCGGTCAGAAGATAAAGCTAAAAATAACTCTCTGGTAATTTAGTTACGTGTTTGTTGGTGGGTAGAACAGAGAATAAAGTCCCACATACCTCGGTTAAAAAGAGAAGATCCTTTGACAGGGCGGGTGTTGTCTGGTGGGCAAATGCCCGATAAATGATTTCAGGCTGTACTATATGTATTATCGCGCGGAGAACTTTGATTGCGTAATTCAGGATTAGTTTTTATGTGACGCCATAGATGTCACTACACGTGCTACATAAAAAAAAAGACTGAAACATTTAGGGTTCTGATTAAAATAATTGGTAGTTTAGTTAAAAGAATTTGCAGTTCTGTGATTCAAGTAACAGTATCTTACACTTGATCGCGACGGACTTTACACGTGTGAATGAATAAAACGAACGTGTGATGTTCGTGTTAGAACCAATGCTAATAATGACTGTAGAGACAAAATATCATATGTAGTAGGGTTTATTAGGCAAAGTCTAACTCGCGATTATCTGTACAGTTACAGAAGCTTAACCAAGTGACGACGGCTGGTGGACCCTTAGAACTGTAAATTGGCAAGGTTGCGTTTTCTCTACCTTTGATGACCAAAGACCATGTAGACCCCGAGGTTAATTTAAGTACCGTGAGAAATGATGCGTTACGCAATATAGAGAGTACGTAGCAACCTATGAAAAGTGTAGGTTTAATCTGACGAAGGCGGAAGTTGATACATTTTTGAAGAGACTTTTTTATAAACGAGCAGAGCAAGTTAGATCCGTTTAAAGATTCATTTTAAGTAGTAAATAAAGGAGGAAAATCAGCGCATAACTGATAAAATAGAGAAGACTAAAGTAGTAGTGATAATAAGATTATTGAGATAACATGATGATTGAACTATACCAGATTTATTTGTAGCCGTAGCTTAATAGGAACTGGTATCTAGCGGTCACAGTAGTCCGTAAGTACGTGGTATTCAATTCAAGTTGCGATCAAACGTGAGACGTATTGTGGGAAACAATTAAGTCGTGAGAGACTGGGTAATCCTGAAGGGATGCGCAGGAATGGTTGAGTAACTAGAAGTTACTGGGCTATGAGTAGCCAGAGATCACATGTAGAGCTTTTGTGTAGATTGGTTGTGTGTAATGTAAAGGTACCCCGATAGGTTAAGAAAGATGCCTGAAAGTCATGTACCAGTCGAAGTTGATGAGTAGTGATCACAGTGGTGATGAGCAAGCCTAAGTTGTGGGGAGCACGCGAGTAAGGTTCTCCATCGGCCGTAGTAAAGTTGACGGTTCCAGCAGCCACGTAACCGTAGCCCGGTAGAAATCGGTGTCTATCTTGGGGTAACCCAAGTAGTCCGTGGGATCGCGATGCGCGTTGGCTCTGAGGGAAGTCATAGTGGGTAGCTCACGTAGTTAGTTGACGGTTCCAGCAGCCACGTAACCGTAGCCCGGTAGAAATCGGTATCTATCTTGGGGTAACCCAAGTAGTCCGTGGGATCGCGATGCGCGTTGGCTCTGAGGGAAGTCATAGTGGGTTGTCAGTGAGTGATGCCCAATGTGATCCATGGGAGGTGGATGCACATGTGAGAGAGTGAGTGATACCCAAGGTAATCCACGGCGTTGACCGGTGGGAGTGAGTGCCGTGGCGACACGGCAATGAGTGCCGTGGCGTCGGAGTGGTTTACTCGTGGGGGGCTCCTAAGGCTTTAAAATGAGAACAAGGAACGTTGGTACATGACTGGATGACGATTTCTATTACCCATTTTTTAATTATTTGGCTTATTGAGTAAAGTTTTGTTGTGACATTGAACGTAAGAGAATATTAGTTTTCTCATGAGAAAGGTTTTAAGTCATGATGGTCAGAAATGGCCGAGTGGAACAAGTACTGTGCTAGATTTGTTGTTTCAGAGTAACACACAGAGGCGGACGTCTTTTTGGAAGTCTCGTCAGTGGACGTCTTCCGGCTGAGGTGGTGATAATGAACACAGTGCGACGGATGGCTTGTTGGGACATCTCGTCAATGGACATCTTCCAGCTGATGTGGCGATGAGTAACACACAGAGGCGGACGTCTTTTTGGAAGTCTCGTCAGTGGACGTCTTCCGGCTGAGGTGGTGATAATGAACACAGTGCGACGGATGGCTTGTTGGGACATTTCGTCAATGGACATCTTCCAGCTGATGTGGCGATGAAGACTAACACACAGGGACGTGTGTTCCGCAGGATGGCCGTGTCGGAGAAGTCAATAGTACGGAAGCTTAAGAACGAATGAACGAGCTAAGTGAAAAGTGACACATGTCACTTTGACAGAATCCGCACTGACGTTTGCACGAACCGAACAGATAAAAGTGCCGACCGCAGAGGGGCGGTGCTTTTTCCTGTGTCGGCAGTCGTGGCAACAACATCGTCTCTCGGAGACTGTTTCACTGCTCGTTGTGTAAAGTGAATACCTAAAGCTTGCACCATAATAAATCAGTTATATGATCTGGAATAGTTTGTTTACTGCTCGATACCCAGCCAGCGCCCACAAAACAGAGTCCCTCGACAGAGCTTCAACGATGATCGGCATCCTTGCGCCGACATATATATACATTTGATCCCTTGTTTTTCTATTAATCTTTTCTTTTTTTTATGCACCTTCCATGTTTTCTTTTCACTACCCTTGGTTGACTGGTAGAGAATGCCTAAGGCATTAAGTCTGCCTTTGTACCTTTTTGTTGCATGAAGTTTTAATAAATAAATAAAAGCTCAGGAAATTTAAATTTGGAATTTAAATTTTATTAAAATTTTTAGATAGAAATCTTTCGAGCACATGCTTAAATTTCACTAAAATAATTTTGTAATCTGTAACAGCGTCAATGGCGGTTCGTAAGAACCTTGTATATATTCGCCTTGTTTAAAGACACTTCTTCATGAAAAGTTTGTAAAAAGTATTTGATATTTTTACGGTAATAACTTAAATTTTATAACAGAAATGGATGTAAATGCGTATCCAAATTGGGAACTAAAATACACGTGTATTTTAATTTGCAGTTAGTAGTGGTAACTATGTTGAAATAAAATGATCTCTGTCACATTTAATATATGGCTTTCACTCTATTTCAACGATAATGGTCGTTCAAAATATCTTAGTATTCATTTTACTAGAGTACAGTAGAGTATTGTTAGCCGAGTGGTAACGGCCCCGACTTACGAGTTGCAGGTCGTAGGTTCAGACCAAGACAGGACTTTGCTATATGTAATTTATTTCATCACCACAGTTCTCAAAACGGTAAAGGAAGCTATCATGAGGAAACCGATACCTAATACGACCAAATATTTGAGGACATATGACATCCACACTGGGTCGTGATGCGGAGACTCAGGCCTCATCTCCTAGGAGTGGGAACATAATAATGCTATCGTCCGCAAGTCCGCGCCTACGGCGGCCGGAAATCGGGATCGGAGTCCCGGCGGCGGTTGGGGCGTGAGGACCGTTGCCTCACGCGATCGGCCGCTACCTTTGCTCGCATTACTGCTTCGCAGAAGGAGGCGGCCGTCTGCCACTCCTCCTCGCTCCGGACCATGGTCTGTACCAAGGCCCGGCGCGAGTGATCGCCGTCGCCGATCGCCCCCACAAGGACACGGCGTTGCTCTGCCCAAGCGGGCCACACCTCTACTGTGTGCTCCACCGTGTCCTCCGGGCGGTCTACACAATGGTGACCCCCGGGCGTTACTTCCGCACGAATCCGGTGTTGGAACCTCCCGAACTATTACTGCATATATGCAGAATCATTAAAATAATCCCCGGATAACCCATAATAACCAACAATCCCCGGTCAACTATTAAACGATCGGATAACAACACTGGTATTTAAAACAGTATCTTTGAAATGCTGTTTTTGTACCGCGGTGAAGTTACATTAACCGACACCGGTGTACGTCAGGTGCCTGGGACGGGCCGGTCACGATTGTTTGACCGATGTCTAGCTGAAATACTACCATCATTTCTCTGACCCCTTCAACCAGAATCCAACCTTAACTTCAAATTATCAAAGTTTAATTTTGAATAAGCTGTGGTAATGTAACCGTGTCTTCAACTCAGATGATTTTAGACTTCATTTTGAGGAAGGTAAAGTGGAGTATTGTGTGAAAAGGTTAGGACACGATTGAAAAGACTGCGCGTTAGTTAATGCTCTACCTATGATCGTAATAAGTAGACGGTGTGTTGAAAAATTATCGGTACCATCGGAGGCGCAATGGAGGCGACTTTTTTGCCTGTTTATTATTGAGTTTGAAGTTTTCGATGTAGATGTTACTAGATGGGTTTAGCGGATCATTTATTATTTTTAGTTTAAATACCTTTGATGTTGGTCGCCTTTGTTTATCAAATAGGACTATGACAATTCTTTGAGTTAGAATAGAATAAACTTTAGGTATTGTACTCCAAAATAGTATCCAAAATTTTTACACAAACCTAAACCTATGGGTACAATGGCGGTCTTATACCTGACAGCCGTTCAACGGTTCATAAAAATATCGTGAGGAAACCGGCATGTCCTGAACCAAAAACTTGAAGATATGTGACCTCCATCAACTCCACTGGTCCCACGTGGTAGATTTCGGCCCCATTTCCTTTCATAGAGAGGAGGTTAAAGCTTCAGATACATTAAGGGACAAAATGTTCCCCGACGTGACAAACAACGCTATGAAATGGTCCAACAAAATGTGCCGAATGACGTGAATCCGTTGTAAAATGGGACGCAAGTTGCAGCGTCTCGTAGATTGAGCGTTGCGCGTCATGTTGGAGGGACATTTTATCCCCTAATTTATCTGAGGCTTGACCCTCAATAGTGGGAGGTTTTGTCTAGGGTAAACCAGGTTACGTGCCCCAGTCGGTAACGTGCCCCATTTGCAAAACTGAGACATGCATTTAAAATTACATAAACTATACAACGGAAATCAAACTTGCATTGTATAGTTTACATCGCCATTTTACTTATTACTTAACTAACCAGATCGGCTATAAATAAGAACCAAATTATAAAGCATGTCTTAGTTTTACAACTGGGGCATGTTTCCGACTGGGACATGTATGCCTGCCCCCCTAGCCAAGTTACGATCGTTTTCGAGTCTTTTGTTCTGACCACGTGACTGAGCGTTGAGATGACGTCAGAACAAAGGAATCGGAGGCGTGCCCTACTCGAGGCGTTCGACGCAAACGAAACGATCGTAACTTGACTAGGCGGGAGGGGGGGAGGGCTGGTTTACTATAATAATGTATCTGAGACTTACTTGACTCCCAACAGTGGGAACATTACAAGACTAACTACGCTGTTATTTCTATGCAACCACATACAGCCACATCTAGCCTCACAAGTCCGTGTACAAACAAGTTCCAACAACCCGCTGTGCTATAATAAATGTAGAATATGCCGAGCCCCCATCGAAATGTCATCAGTGTTCAGCAAATAGGTGACGGCGTACACAAAACTAATATTGTTGTTTACACCGACTCTATTAATGGTACATGGCTGTTTGAGATGACCACGTTTGATAAGAAAGTGTATTGGGCTTGAAGTAGTGGTTGACCTTTGACCACATTTTTATTTGAGGAGGGGCTCCCGCCTTCACCAAATAACTCTTCGCACTCTGGGTAAAGGACTCAAAACTACGTTCCTCCAGTTTCAGACCATGGTCCAGAGCGAGATGGAATGAGGACCGGTCGTTTTCTTTTGCAAAGCATTAAGTCATGCGAGAATGACTGCGATCATGAGGGAACAACATTCATCAACATTCATTATGCGTAGAGTCTGTATTTTCTGATAGCTATAAACTAGGGGTCTCTAAGTTAAGAGTGAATAGTAAATACAGGCAAGCGATGATGCGGCCGCCGATGGGGCGCACTATCGTTGGCCACATCATCGCTTACCATCAAGTGAGACAGTGATCAAACGCAAGCCTATGCATAATAAAAAAATATTATGAGGGAACGGACTTCCTCACAACCCAACTGCTGACAAAGGAGACGCTTTGGGTGTCGGGAGACGCAGGGCGATTTCCGTCCATCGAAGGTAGCTCGCCATCTGTCCGTCTGGTAAGTATCAGGCGCGTAGTATTCTACGTACGCTTCAAAGACATGTCATTAAATCTGAAGGGGCACAGTGCTTGTTAGGGCTACGCAAACGTTTGAAATAGTGTCCGTGGCTCTAGGACGCAATTGGCAACTAAAGGACACAGGTGGGTTTCAGTCAGTATAAGTCTGACACGCCCTTTCGACAGGCCTGTTGGTCTAGTGGTTAGTGGCCCTGACTGCTATGCTGGAGGTCGTGGGTTCGATTCCCACCCAGGACAAATGTATGTGTGATGAGCATAATCATTTGTTCTGTGTCTGGGTATAATTTATCTATAATATGTATGTATTTTATACTATGGCAAGCACAAAAGTGATTTTTTCAATTTATATCTATGTATGTTTTTGTATGTATTTAGAAATATATAAGTATGTTTATCAGCTGGCTAGTACTCATAACACAAGTCCTGCTTAGCTTGGGACTAGACGGCGTTGTGTGATATTTGTGTGAATATTATTATTATTGTGAATATTATCTTAAAGCGGGAGAAGTCATTTGACGATATCCCAACTAAAAAAAAAAAGAAATATATGTACCTACCAAATATTTAGGTGAAGAGCAAAATAATAACACAGCTATGTTTACAAACATAAACCTGGTCATTAGCGTGAACACGACAGATTATAATTCCCCGTTACACACGACCTGCGTGATGTGACGAAGATGAACGAGAGGTCAACGTGTCGCTGCGACCATGTAATTATAATTTACTTTAGATTTTGTTAGAAAAATTGGCTGACAAAGTGTATTTTTTTGTGGTTACATTTTTGTGGTGTGGATATGGATATTTAAATGTTTAAGTATCTTGTGGTTTAACACGTTGACAGCGGCAAACATTTTTGTAAGTAGTACTTTTATTAATGTGGTACGGGGCGTTTAAGACCTCGTTTGAAAACTATCATTATGACGGTAGGGGCTTATAGACCCCGTAACGTTTAAGAAGCTTTTGTTTGACTAAGTGCGGTACGAGGTCAAAGTGACCCCGTTTTGAAGTAACTCTCTTTTCTAAACTAACTCAAATTGAAGTTACCGCCTCCACATGATAGAGAATACTATGTTTTTATTAGTCGCTCTGCAAGGAAGACACATACGAGGTGTATTAGGCCTCGTGCCGCACTGAACGTGTTGATGAGAAGTAACTAAGAAGTGTATTTATATAAACTACATTTAATGCTTGAGTGAGTAGTTGCGGCCTAGTGGTAATGACTCCTACTTACGAGTTGTAGGTCGCGGGTTCAGACCCAGCCAGGCGCATTACTTTGTGTAATTTCATCACCACTGCTCTCAAAACGGTGAAGAAAACCATCGTGAGGAAACTGGCATATCCTAGACCCAAAAATTTAAACCACCAATCTGCATTGGACCCGTGTGGTAGATTACCGCCCATAATGTAAAATCAAGATATTTTACTCTTACGACAAGAGTAGACAGCTTTGTGAAAATATTATAATAATTGTATTAAAAATGAGATTTCAGAAAAATATCATAATTTGAGCAAAAAACAACGTTTTTTTTTTACTATAAATCAAGTACAATCGATCATAAAAAAATGGTGATCGTAAAAAAAAAAACAAGTCTTGCTTTAATATTGATACACAGTTTTATATATTAATCATGCCTCATATATTTTTTATTATAGGCTTAGCTTAATAATATTTTGACAATATAAAGCTTTGAATAAAATTAAGAGATTAACCATTACAAGTCCGTGACACTCCGACAATGTACTAAACGAACATTCAACAAACAGTTCACTTTTACTCGCGTCAACTTGACAAGCTAATTAAAAATACAAACTGCTAGACCTTGGAGTATGAATAAAACAACCTATAGACGCATGGCACATGGACGTTGTACCTATTTTATAAAACCACTTTCTTGTAAGTTACAATTTTTATTTAATCTTTCTAGCTAGCCCTTTTAATATTTTAGAAATTTTAGATTTTATGTCATCTTCATTATCATTATTTCATGACATCCACTGTTAGGCACAGCCACCACCACAACGATCGGTCCTATGTGACTCGCAGCTATCAGATTCCCGCGGCCTTTGCTAGGGCATGGGTCCATCTGGCGGCAATTCCAACTCTGTGACTGCCAATACTTGATTAGATTTTATGTGGATGCAATAACAAAACCATAAAAGCTGTGACACCACGCTAAAGATAGGGCTCGTAAACGAAGAAAGTTTTGGTTTCATCCTGCTCTAGTTATGGTGAGGTTATTTTAAACAGGTCCGTTAGAAAAGACTTATTATTGTTACAAAATATACAAATGTTAGCTTAATTTATAGAATAATATAAATCCTATTTATTTATAGATAAATTTATATATGTTTTTATTGTCTATAGGAAATATCGAGACAAGGATCATGACAAAATTCCGTCCACTAATACACCTTGTATAATTAACACTCAAAGCACTACTTGTACTTATTTGATTTATAAGATTCAAGTGCGTAGTTCAAATTAATAAAACTATTTGAGAACACACTCTGTACCTTCATTCTGTAAATCTCATATTGAATAAATAATTAAACTTTGACAGAAGGAATATTTTTTAAGTCTAATATGAAGTATCTCTGGCGCTTCTTCACGCAAATAATGCGGTATATCTTTTCGAAAATCTTATTTTAAAAGAATCAACCAAAATCTATCTCTTTACTGATTATTAATAAATTGATTATTATTACTTAATTCAGCATAAACGATAAACTCACAATGTTGAAATATGAGCATATATGAGTTTTCCAAGTATTATAACAATAGAAAATTTGTTTATTAATGTTAAAATTAGGTATAAGTATGTCTTTGTCTATATCGCTTTTTACACATTACTGTCTCTACATTTTTTATTTATTTTTTCTTTTCGCAGATCTACTGGAAGAAATTTATATAAAAAGTTCTTTTTCTCATATTTATAATGAATTTTTATATAGATATTATTTTATTTTCCAGAAAAAAAAACACTTGTATGTACTGTTATTTATTCCTGACTAAAACGACCAACTCAAAAATTAGAGTAAATTTCGCTATTTACTATTTATTTGGGCCAAATAATAAATGAAAATGATGATATCAGATTCATCTACGTTCTTTCTTCTTACGCTATAAAAGGCCGTGAAGGCTGTAATAAAAATATGAAGGACGCACCGCAACCTGTTATGATTTATTCGATAAAAATGCAAATTAATCAATAAAAACGTTCATAAACACGCAATAAATGTATGTTGTGCGCGACTGTACTACATCATGCAATTCATAAATTAAAGATTGACTTTTGAATTGACAATAGCGTGGGAACTAGCTTAACAAATATAGACTTTTTTGTAACAATGATTCATCAAAAACGTTTTTACAGAAAAAAAAAAACGCTAGTTACCTTATAACCAGATTAACAGTAAACCAGTCTGTTTAGTTAAAATTCAAATGATTGAAAGATCTTATTATTAAAGCGGATCCGTAAATAAATCATTTTCGTTTTGATCGTAAAATAGAAATCGATGGATCAAAAACGACACATAGAATTGCCGCTCTCTAATCATCTGATCTTCGGACGGTATTATCGGTCATAAAAGTACATCGGTAACCATATACGCATGTGGTTATAATAATAATTAGTTACCTAAACTTGTAGGCTAGTTAGCAGCGTAACCTGGTATGATAGTAGCGTAGCTAGGCGTGGGCGAAGTGGGCCCCCGCCTGCGGCCTCGCACCCAAAGGGGGAATGATAAGATAAGATGGTAAGCGATGATATGATCGAACATTGTGTTACGACAGTCGCTGCCTCGTTTTAGAATTTATGAAAGAAAAAGGCCTCGCTGATGTGCCTTCACCCACGTCTAAATTAGTCCACGCTACGCCTCGCCGGACGTAAAAGGCAATTAAAGGAATACAGATGGGTTTTTGTTTGTAAAAATCTGACAGGACTGTCCTTTGCTCCACTCAGAGCGGGAGAAGTAAAAAAAAATTTTGCAATCGGACCAGTACTTTCAGAGATTACCTCCTACAAACAAAAAAGAAAACAAACTTTACCTCTTAGTAATATTAGTATTCATGGCAGCAATGGACGATGTCTTCAAGGTTCTGGAATGGAGAAGGCTAGGCATTAATGTGAATGGCAAGTACAATACCTTCGGTTTGCCGACGATATAGTAGTCATAGCTGCTCAGATCAATGCTTGGTGACCTAAGTAGATAGACGGTTTAGTTGGGTAGGTCTAACTTCGAGAAAGAGATCAATTGTCGAATCCGACTTGGCTGGGCAGCGTTTGGGAAGCTGCGCGGAATCTTCTCGTTCAATATACCACAGTGTCTCAAGACGAAAGTCTATGACTAGTGCTAGTCATAGACTTAGTGCGTGTTGCCAGTGATGACATATGGCTCTGAAACGTCATCAGAAATGAGGATATCGATAGGAGAACCAAGGTTACTGACGTAACATGAAGAATCGCCAAACTTAAGTGGCAATGGGCAGGGCACATTGCTTGCAGGACGGATGGCCGTTGGGGCCGAAAAGTTCTGGAATGGCGACCACATACCGGAAGACCTAGCGTTGGAAGGCCTCCTACAAGATGGACCGAGGTAAGGGTTGCGAGAATCCGATGGATGCGAGACGCACAGGTCCGTTCATTGTGGCGACACTTGAGGGTGGCCTATGTCCAAAAGTGGACCTCTTTCGGTTGAAATGATGATGATGATGAACATTAGTGTAGATAAGGAGATAACAATGTAAAGAGTCAATAAATTAATCAGAAACTTAGTAAAGACATCAACAGGCTCTTATGCAAATGACGGACAAAATGTCACGAAGCTAACAAGTTTGCAAGGTATTCTACATCAAAGACGAATATTAACTAGGAGTAATAAATATACTGAATCAATATTAGGCGAGCAACGTCGCCGGTGCAATCTATTTTATGACAGCAATTACCTTTTGCTTCATCGACTAATATTGTGTTTAGTATAAGCAATCAAATAATGTTACAATGTTTCATACTCGATTTTTCATTATCAAGGCGAACGATGTTACAGCTATCTTTTATGACAATAATAGCATATTATTTTAAATGTTTCCGTAGTGACTTTGGCTCAGAATATATAAAAGTTTTTTTTTGTTAAGTAATAAGAATATTTTTTGAACATGGTCTTTCCATATAGGAACTTATGACATCGTTTTGCGTCGGTCAAGTTCGTGGTTTAAATAAAAAATTTATTCAGTTTCATACACACTTAAAAAAATCCTTTCGTCCATTGACTTAAACAGCTAAATTTGCAACTACTTTTTTGATGAAAATCGAAAAAGTTGTTGCAAATTTAGAATAAAGGCCCATCATAATGGGCTATTACATTAAAAAAAACATATATTAAAAATATATTTCAAGTAACGTAACACTTTTGTGCGTTATAGTACATGCGCATACGCAAGACAGCGTGCAAATCGATGTCACGACACCCCGGCTGGTCTCGCTGATGGCTCATTAGACGGACGCCATTCATCATCAGAACTGGTCCTGAAGGGTGAAAGGTCACCAAGAGACGTGTTCCTCGCACGTCGTTTTTTTACTCAGTGACTTTAATTGGAAGAACTGAAAGTGACAGGTTTTATACGGACTTTTGTTTTGGTTGAATACTTTTATTAACTTTCTTTTGATTGATTAAAATAGTTCGATGGAATTATAATATTGTTTTATTATTTATATACTTGAACACATTACAATATGGTGATACTTGGGATGGACCTTTATTTAGTAGTGGACGTTTTTGGTCTGGAGTTATTATGTTTAACAAACTTGTTACTAGGGGATTTTTTGACTGGGTCTTTACCGTAACTCTATTAGATACAGCTAGTCTATAGATTCGATCTAAGAATATTAAGGCTCGTTAATATGAGTTTGATCAATGCCTATGAGATTAAATGAGTATTTATAATCACTTTCGTTTCACTCTACAATATTTTTAATTGTGTTAACTAAGAAATGAAGATATTCGATGCGATGTGATGTCATGTGATGTGATGCGTTGCGATGCAATATGATGCAATGTAACGCGATGAACTTTTTACCCTGGCCTTACGGTGACCGATGCGACAATGGTTTTTTCTGAATATATTTAAAAAATATATTTGATAATTCTTAGACAGTTTTTCCGGTTTTAGTTGTCCTGTGTATGGGAGTTAAAATGTAGGTACGTGTATATGAACGCACCCAGGATACTGGAGTAATTTCTGGTTAGGGATAAAGATGGAGCGGTTAATGAGCTACCAGGAAAGCCATATGTGAAGAAGTAGTCAATGCTAAACAAGCGTGTCTTCAAAATATAACTTAACTATAAAACTATCACCAACCGTAGGTACTTGTGTACAAATTCTACAATGTAAAAACCTATCACGTACCGTCAAGATCAACAATCAATATTACAGTGTAGTACTTCGGCCGGTGTCTACGACAATTTCACATGCAATTTTGTTGTTCAAACTGACCATTACTGGCTCAGATTATATTACTACACAGAATATAAGGTAATAGTTTTATTCATAGCTGAGCTGAACGAGGTTTTAATATTGCTGAATGTTTTCTTTAACGAAGGTATATTATTTTGCAAAAGGAAATTTAGACAAAGAAGAAATGCAGCGTCTTGTAGTGCAACATTCTAAATTCTATAAATAAGCTGCCAAAGAAAGTACTGTTTGTAATAAGACATATTAAAAAAAAAAGGTTTTATGGTCATAAAGAAGTAATACAGGAATAAGTTCCATCCATAATTCTGCTTCATAAGGCACGACGATTACTCAGCTTGTGATTTAACTTACCAATTTATCTACTGAATTATTCTCTCATACTATTCTACATAATTGCTCTCTCCTCCCTTCCTTTAATAGGGTCATCTCTACTTTCACAGTCGTCTATTTTCAGTTCATTTCTCGCTTAGCTATCCACCTTGTACTCACCTTTATAGCTAAATATGAAGGAGGATAAGTCACGTACTTATCGCCAGCGATGTGTCGGTAATTTTCGATTGGACAATCTCTATAATGACTCTTTGGGACGTGAGATGTGGGCTTGTTTAGTTCTATATTTTGTTTGATCAAGCGACATGGTTGTCTAGTAATGATGGTGATTGAAAGGCATGGATGGCTTCACGGTGGGACGCTGTTTCAATGGCACAATTTTTTTTTAAGATTTTGCAAGTAAGCAGGACGGTGTCTGCAATCTGTATTTGCAATATTTCAGTTGGTTATTTTATTTTTGAAGTATGTGAATCAGGCTGTAAAGTTCCAGATTCCTCCGATGAAAAAGGATGATCTTTCTAGACGGGTATTGTGTCAGGTCCGGGTAATTGCTCGATAGTTAATATTCATATATTTTTTTAAATTGATGTAAACCAGTACTTAACTGCGTTTCACCTGATGGTAAGTAAATAATACATTGGGTAACTTTATGAACTCTTTTCTTTTAATATATGTATTTTTTATTTAACCTAAATTGTCCCACTACTAAACAAACTAAAGGAGATGGGGAGGCCCTCTCTTTTTCACGCAATTATGTAGCTTATGAACATTGGGAGATGGGGAGGTATTTGTTTAGCAGTGGTATAATGTAGTCTAAAGAAAAAATAATTAAAAGAAAAAAAATCATAAAGTTACCCAATAGATGTATCTCTGTCTTATTTACTGGTTATGTTAACTACTTGATAATGAAATGTATGAAAGTTTAAAAGTAAAACTTAGTCATGATTTTAAAACTAATTGCTGGCGCCACAGGAACAAAATAAAAAAAAAACTAGAATTTAACGTAAGTAAAGGTCGAATGTGAAATTTAGTTTAAAAAAGGAACACGAATCGTCTGAACTCAGTTCCACGTCACATCACTTGAAAGTACTCCAGGTAACACGGCTGGGCACACGTCATACAGCCATGAGCGTCAGCGTCAAAATCCGTCAGTGTCTAACCTGACGCCTGACGCTTGACGCATGACGCGACCCGCCTGTCAAACGCTACTCAAGAACAGTGAAATTTGTTCTCAGCACGATATATTCAAATATCTAACCGTGTGTCACTTGATACTACGCGCCTGACATCTTCATGACTATTATATTTAGGCGAAAACATCAGAATACATCACCTTTTGGCTCAGCAAAAATCGACCCTAACGTTATCAAAATAAAGATCTGAATGTATAAGTAAATATCTCACATAGCATAAAGGAATTCGTCAAGCGACTGTCCATCATGGCTTTTGTAAAAGACCACCGCACTACCAACTTATTCATTCACCTCACTAGAACTTTAAGTTATTGGAGTAAGGGTTATTTTTCAATGGCGTTTTGATTTTTAACCCTTGTGATGTGGAGGTGGTCTGATAAGTCGCTTCTTCAAAGTGACGGGCGTCAAAATGCTTCAAAGCGGTCATGCGCGATGACTTCTTGTTAGCAAGTGTGTTACATACTGATAATGACAAGATAATGTTTGAGATAACGATATTCTATTCCTTATTTAAGGTTATGATTTGGCCAATGGTAAACTAAAATATGAGAGCCTGATTATTAAATAAGAATGGTCTAAGTTCATAGGTGACTGATGTTGGAATCTAATAAATATCTACAGATAATAAGTTCAAAGGATCACACAATACTTTGTATGGGTATTGCAACACTGGCATAATTATGTATTTATTTGGGATGATAATATTATCAAATAACTTCTCAATCAGGAGAACCAAGGTTACCGACATAGCACGAAGAATCGCCAAACTTAAGTGGCAATGGCAGGGCACATTGCTCGCAGAACGGATGGCCGTTGGGGCCGAAAGGTTCTAGAATGGCGATCACGTACCGGAAGATGTAGCGTTGGAAGGCCTCCTCCAAGGTGGACCAATGAACTGGTAACGGTTGCGGGAGTACGATGGATGCGAGACGCACAGGACCGTTCATTGTGGCGGCACTTGGGGAAGGCCTATGTCCAACAGTGGACGTCTTTCGGCTGAAATGATGATGATGATGATGATGATGATGACGAACTTCTCAATAGGGAGTGTCAGACTTTTGCTTCACAAAATCAACAATGGTTCAACACAGTTCCGAATCTTCTCGACGAAATAAATATATCTGTTCCTCGCCAAACTTCAGCCAGAACTGTACGCAACCTAGATGTGTTCACTCCATTCCCAGCAAGAACTAACCTCGGACATTTAGCACCAATGAATAGTAATAAGAAATAGTAATGAGGTCGTATAATGATCTCCATTCACCTTCCAATAGCGTTGACATCTTTGCCGGCAAGCTATTATGCAATTTCGTAAGCAATTGCTATTGACCCACAGTAGTCACCACTGAGTCCCACATTAGATTTAATTACTTTTTTTTGTTTCTTGTAGTTTAGTTTTTTTTAATGCCTATGTATTATTGTAAGACTTGAAATTTATGTTTAATGCTGTGCAAACTTGTAAGTGACAAAGTCTCTCTTGATTTTAAGTTTTATTGTTGTATATAAAAATGTACTAGTGAATAAGTCGTTGGTGTGCAATAAATAAATTTCGAACACAATTCTGCAACCCTGGCAAAACTGGTACATGGTATTATTATGGTGGAAATAGTTAATGATTCTTCTCCAATGCATTGTGACGAAGTATACAACATTATTTTTAGTATATGTGCAACTGAATATAGTTTTAACAGAATCAATAACTGAGTCGATTTCAATAATTTTTACACCATGTTTGAGTTTTCCCAAAAATATTTATAAAAGGTCACAAATTGGAAACCACCGATTCTATCTATGTACAACACAGGTTACGGCCACAGGTGACGGCAGGTCATAGCTGACATTAGGCGCCAGCGCACAGCTGGGTGCAGTAGCAAAGCATTCCCTTAGCCCGGATGGCCCGGTGACCATGTATTTATGTGGATAACCTGGTAACATAACAAGCTTATAACATTTTTCATGATATAGTTACGAAATTTTGTACATAGATTCTTTACAGAAATATACTAAAACTAATGCTGTATAAAAGCAGAAATATTTAATCTATACTAATATTATAAAACTGAAGAGTTTGTTTGTTTGTTAGCTTGAAGTCTCAGGAACTACGAGTTCAAATTAAATAAGTATTTTGGTGTGTGATAGTCCTTTTATTGAAGAAGGCTATAAGCTATATATTATCACGTCATAACCCACGGAGTGGAGCAGTAACCAAAAACGTGGGTGAGAACGCGGGGAAAAGCTAATCAGGAATAAAAGGCTTTATATACAGTTTTTCTGAAATACTGAAACCTTTTGAGATAGTATCACAAGGTTGAATATTATAAGAGAAAAATCAGTAAAATCGCTTTTGATGACAGGAAAAAATCAAAATGAAGTAGTACCGAAACTTGCAGTCAAACGCTGCTATAGAAGTGGTGATGTAATGATCAACATTAATTATACCATCGAAAAAAAAAAAGAAGTATATACTAGAATTATAACACCATAACCAAATAGTCCCACACATTCTAATGTCAACAAATAAGCATGTAGACCCCACAGTAATCACACAACGATGGTCACGCGCATAAAAAAAAAGATCACGTACCTACTTAACCAGAGTAGTTTCTCAACATTTGACATTCCGTCGAAACAAATTGTAGGTTCGATAGCTGGGTAACGTTTTTCTCACACGATTGGAGAGCAAATAACTGGCTGCTGATGATATGGCAATATCGTTTCACGAGCTAGGCTCTGGGTGTGGACTGGCTGGAGAAATACTGGTGGTAAAGTTGGAGGATATTAAGGAAAATGTTGGGTGGTTGGCGGTAAGTATGAGGTTGGCATTGTTAATTTAACTGAAAAAAATACTTTAACTAATAAAGCTATTGATGTTAAAAGAGATGGAGGTAATAGGGAAGCTGAACATACAAGAAATGTACTTAAACTTCAAAGTAACTTAAAATCTGAATCAAGTCAATCAAACTTGATAGACGTAGACAGCGATTTCATGTTGGGCAAGGGTAAAGTATAAAGTCTGGCTAGAAGAAAGTACGACAACAAGTTTGCCAATCTTGACACCAGTGTATCACGCGTTTAAGTATAGCTTCGGTCATACTATCATGGGTACAGCCAATTTTCGCCTCTCATATTGGTAGCGTGTAAGTACTCGATTGTATCATGATTTCGAAATTGAATTGAATACTGTCGTACTACGCGTCGAGATTGCAGTGCACGATTTTTTCTTCCCTTTCTCTCATTATGCGGGAGATAAGGATGGCGCTATATGGATGTTTTACCCTTTTTGGTTTTGTGCTGAATAGGCTCGCGGTCGTCAGTGTCAATTTTAGCTAGTCGTGAACGAGCTTTGTGTCAATTTTAGCCAGCGAGAGAAGGGTTACTGCTTCTTTATAAGGCTCATCTTTTGCGGCATTCTTGTCATGATTGCGCACCTATATGTAATTTTAGCGATTGTTCTTAGATTGTTTTTGGTATTGTGATCACAGTGGGAATATTTTTGATTGGAATTGTAAAAATTGTCTGAAATAGGCCATGCGTTACATTGTTTTGGATTAACAATATTTCTAAGAAATAGAAATGTAAAACTTGCATTTCTATTGGTAGAAAAATTTAAAAATATCTTTGATCTTGCTAGGGTACCTAGCTCATTTAAATTTTGTACAGTAGCCTGTATAAAATAACTAATCAATAAAATTAACTTAACAAGATATACTTACGTAAGCTCATAAATCACAAACAACGTAAGTACATCAAATAACGTAAGTATATCATTTCCATTGCTAGATGCATCTATGTCCAAAGGTACGATTTCAATCAAATGATGTCATTTTTGCGTTCATTTATGGCAAATTCAATTCGCAACTCCTATTTCATATCCTTTTCAAATATTAGTCAGTACAGTATGGTTCCACATCCATTTATGTAGTCTCCGCAGCGGTAGGCCCAATTACGTCGCTAATTCAGTCGATGATGGGACATTCTGGTTCTCAAACTTTAAGTCAATATTTTTTACCAAGTTTACTGCTTCAATGATTTCGAATTCTTTGACCAGCATTGTGACTGTGAGCTTCTTTGTCATGATATAAAAGGATTTCTTTTAAGTGTATAGTAAAAAGAAAAAATATGTAAAAAGTTTTGAGATCCATTGGCTATTGTCTCATCATCTTTCGTACTTAAAATACAGGGACTACATGAAAGTCAATGGAAAACGTGAGTATAATCGTCGAGAGAACCGTTATCTTGATTTTTTAAGACGATTATTTAAACTGACACTGATTGTGCAATTGTTGCTGATTACATAAACCAATTTTTACAATAATAAAAATCCATCGCCCATTTTTGGTTTGCAAATAAAATTGATTTGACGAAACATTTCAGTTCAATTTGTGATTAACTATAATAATTGAAGCATTCATGACTAGTCTACGTTTTTCCAATTTCCTCCATACTTTAAAATAAATTCTTCTTTAAAAAATTACCAGTCTAAACTTCCTCCAATATCCACTTCTCTCCGCACCTGTACCCGTCACCCACGTCCACGTCCGAGTAATGACATTAAGAACGTGCGCCAATTGTACGCAATACGGCACGACACTGCGCAAACACGCGTCCCGTGACGGACGCAGCGTCGCCACCGTGCCGCGGTCACTTGCGTACGCGACTGTACCTGGTAATGGACATTTGCCTCCGATGAGACACGTACGGGTAAATCTTCTTGTAATTGAGAATGTACGCTACCGTCTTGTCTGTGAAAGGAATGCTGGGTTGTGGGAGATTTGTAAGCTGTATCTATGCAGATAGGCAAGTAAGCAATTTTATGTCATGTGAATATTAGGAATGCGAATTTATTTTGTGGTTACTAAATATGTTTTGGAATCTGCTATAACAAGCAATCTCAACGTAGTCTTTCTACTCAAAGCTGTAGGACGGCACTTGACAGCGTTTCTATTGCATCGGAAGCCAACTACCCAATCCCACGATATCGTGTCGTTAAACAATAAGTCTAATGTGAAAATAGCCCATAGTTTATAGAAATCAAGATTTGCTCTATAATTTCACTGGTACTTCATTATTTTTCTGCTTCTTTTAGGTGGGTTATTGTCAAATATTTTCTCCAAGGGAGTGTCACACAGTGTGACCCGTCGAAGTGTTACTCACACTTCGACGGGTGTAAAGTATATAAAGTTATCTGCAAATGTGTAATTGTGTGTGTAAGAGTGTAGTATATATATACATAAAATAAGAAGTTATTTATTTAGTAACTTTTTTTCAAAACATATTGTTGAAAAGACAACTATCATTTCTGCATTTTTGACACTTGAAAGACGATTTTCGATGTCTTAGAGTATGAATATTTAGTAAGTTTCTGCAACTATCAAAAAATGGCAAAATTGCAGATAACTTTATTTACTTTGCACCAGTCGACTTGTACTGACTAAAACCTATCTGAGTTTATTTAAAAACAAAAAAATAAAAACATTTACTTGAGACTTGCACAGGACAAACAACCGTAAAAAAATGTTAGCTAATCTATTAAAAATGAAACATGAAAAAGACAAATAAAAACAGACCTGTGCGAGGCCAAAAAGGCTCCCAACTCAGCATATGCTGCGATATTTAAATAAAAAAAGTAAAATAACGCAACACTGGTATTCTGATAGGGCCTGGTGATGCCACGGACACAGCAAAGGAATGCACAGATAGACAAGAACGTGCTAGCCATAGCGCATGTATTATAATCACGAAAAAAATAGAATCTAATAATACTCCAATAAAAAATCCGCAACATTTCTACTCCATTTCCCAGCAATGTTTAATATTCCACCCTTTACAATGTGACATACCACTCCATTGAAGCGTACCGTTGATTACTCGTGTGTAGCCTAACCCTCTAATGCAATTGCACAGGCCTCCTCAATATGCACGGCCGGGTTAAATATTTGCTAACTGATTAAAAGTCAAAGCTGTCCTGCCTGAGGCCACCGCATGGAAACAATTGCTGCTTGGTTCTAAATAATATTAGTGGAGCGGATCATACGCGTCACAGATCACAGGGACGTTTGTACCCCTTGTGGAGACGGGGGTTTGGACTTAGTGTTGTAAGAAGCGGGTGAAAGGTTTTTGAGTTAGGAAAAAATGCTGTTTTTTTCTATTTTATTTTGGTTTGTACATAAAAATTGTGTTAATGCAGTTATATGAAAGAAAAAGAAGTTAGTGATAGTATGACGGTTGACAGGGTAGAATGGAAGAAAAAAACGTGTTGCGCAGACCCCAAATGAGATGGGACAAGGGCAGGAGGAAGATGACATAAAAATTGTACTTATTATAGTATACCAGTATATATATATTAAAGGAAATTTTTATATGACTGAGGGACATAGGCATATATTTTCATGTGTGCAGTGCTTTGATAATATGGTTATTTATCTAGTATTTTTTAATTCTCACCGCTGGAAAAAATCTTGCCAAAGGGCAAATTTTTTTCCAGCGGTGAGAAAATTTACATAAATATAAAAGCGAAATACCACTCACTGATTAATCACGAAACCTCAGAAACTATAACACCTACAAACTTAAAATTTGGCAGGTGGGTTCCTTATACCTAAGGTGTAGACATCTGCTAAGAACGGATTTTACGAAACTCCACCCATAAGGGGGTAAAACGGGGATCCAAACTTTGTATGGAGACAGTTATTTTCACGCGAGCAAAGCCGCTGGCAGAAGCTAGTATTATTATCTTTATAAAATCCTACTCACCGTTGATGCTGTTTTGATTGTTCAAAGGATTTACCGCAGCACTCACAGTAAAGGGCAACTAAAGGATGGCAATATGGGTTTTAGTCAGTATAAGTCTGACACTCCCTCTCGCTCCTCTAAGAAAACTTTGTCGTATACCGGAGACTAAAAGTATTAGACATTCACAATGTCAAGTTTATTTTCCTATTTGAACACATTGTCACCACAAAATCGCTCCGTTCGTCAAAAAGTCAGTACCCTAAGTTCCCCATCTCAGAAGCTCTGAGTTGACATTAAAGATTATGCGAGATTTACATCGCGGGGAAATTTCAATATAACCTGTGTACAGTCACAGTCACGAATAACAACATATATACATTTTCAAATTGTTTATCTATCTTAGCTTCTGCCATTTAAGCAAAAATAAGTCTGTATTTCCTGATAGCTACAACCTGGGCATCTTTAAGTCAAGAGTGAATAGGTTACTTCCAGGTAAGTGCGCTCCATCGTCGACTACATCGTCTCTTTCCATTAGGGGAGATAGTGAGCCTATCAACAATAAAAAAAAATTTTGGGTACAACTAGTTCTAAATTGTGGGTACGACCACTAATTCTAAATTGTGTTTACGGCAACTAGTTCTAAATTGTAGCACGATAACTAATTCGAAATTGTGGGTACGACTACTAGTTCTAAATTGTGGGGACGACAACTAGTTCTAAATTGTAGCACGATAACTAATTCAAAATCGTGGGTACGACAAATAGTTATAAATTGTGGGTACGACCACTAGTTCTAAATTGTGAGTACGACAACTAGTTCTAAATTGTGGTTACGATCACTAGTTCTAAATTGTGGGTACGACAACTAATTCCAAATTGTGGGTACGACAATTAGTTCTAAATTGTGGTTACGACAACTAGTTCTAAATGACCTATTTCATGGTTAGGTAATTAAAAACAATTTGACGAACACTTATTTCTTGAATATCAGAAGTTAAGACAGATTGAAAATGTGACAACATATCTACCTTATTGCTCGTGACTGTACTATGCTGAATTCTGGTGATGTAACGAAAGTCAGTTGTTCCCCATTTTGGGGATTTTCTTTAATTTGTTTGAGCTTGCGCGTGCGAGATATTAAGCTGAGTTTTGTTTGCGAACGCCGAGGTATTTACTCCCCGATTGTTGTGTTTGTTGTAAATTATAATCTGGAAACAATGCTCATTTATTCTTTATTTTTAATGAAAAAATGTTTGACAAGTCTGTAATGTTTACTTTTGCGAAGCTTTAAATAGAGTAGGAATTGGTGTGACAGATATTTCAGGTGGAGTGAAAAAAAAACTGTACCTATTAGTCTATTCTTACAGAAAATTTGAAAGTAACAAATATATATACATTTTAGATTTTTAAAAAATTATTATCTCTTCTATTTTGTGATGTAGAAATGCACAATCCAGAAGTGTTTTCTGTTTGTGAAGTAGCCCTATACTTGTACTTTCTCCTAAACTAAATAAGTCACCCAGACCTGGAACAACTGTATGTCGGCCATACAAATATTTGTAAAATACGGGACTCAAACCCGCAACATGCAACGCCAATCGATCTACCACTGAGGCAACCGTGCCATCAATATACTGCTACGTCGTTTAGGTTACAGGTAAGGAGTGGAATATAGTGCGTACAGGTAAGGAGTGGAATTCCCTGTCGGAGTCTATGTTTCCAGTCCTGCGTTCAAAACTAACCAGAGTAGAGTAGAGCCGCTATTCGAACCGTTCAAAAATACTTTGAATTGCAACCCAGGGTCGTTATTTTATTACTCGAGTAGCTGTCCTAGAGTTAACTCAACTAACTCTAACTCCAAGCAGGGAAGGTTGGTGTAAGCGGCCATAAATGACACTAATTGCTTGACATTGACAGTTGAAGTCTACGTTCGCGTTCAAAAACGCAAGCATAGAGTATCTACTCTGATGACGTCATTAGAGTTTACTCTAACCTCATTTTTGAACGCAGGGCAGATATTTACTATTTGGGGTCTTTAAGTCAAGAGGTGAGTAGGCTACTTTAGGCAAGCATGCTCCATCGTCGACCACATTATCGCTTACAATCCGGTAAGATAGCGGTCAATCGCGAGCATATCAATAGAAAAAAATCGGGCAAGTGCGAGTCGGACTCGCGCACCGATCATTCCGTACAAACTTACCTATGAAAACAATTAAATTCCCGAAACGAGTTACTAAATTTTTTCCTTTTTCCTTCGATTTTTTTTTTGTGACGTAACTACAAATTTACTGTTTTCAGATTTTTTCCTATATTTATGCTATGAGACCTTGCTTCATGCCAAATTTCAGGATTCTAGGTCATTGGGCAGTACCCTATGAATTTTGATTCTTTTGAGGCTGTCGAAATATACGTTTTTTGCGACATAAACAGCCTTATCCTTTTTTCGAATATTGATTTTTTCACAGCTTTAAGAAACCGCAGACTTGAGTATATGGATTTAATTTCAATTCGATGCCTTAACGCGTTCCCGAGATAAAGGGTCTTAACAGACAGACGGACGACCCACAAAGTGATCATATAATAGGGATCCATTTTTTCCTTTTGAAATACGGAACCCTAAAAAACTCGTTTTATTCACACTACCTTCAGTTTCATCGTCTGTCATCCAGCAATAACCACGTTTTGGACACGGACAGAGTCGGGAAACAAGGTAGGGGACGCGGCAGATGTATTGTTACACAACACTCGAATCAATCGATAAAAAGGGGCTCTTGTATGTTGACGGGCGTTACAAAGCTTTGTAATATTTTATATTAATATGGTAAATTAATAACGTTGGTGAGGATTTAGGCCTCGTTTTGGAGGTTGAGATGTTATCATATTATACCTTTTTCTACTCTTGTAATGTCAGACTCGGCTGCGGAATTTTCCAAAGAGTTACCATATAGAGTTGCTTTAGAGAACGCAAAGGGCCACTAAAAGAACATAGGTGGTATCAGACTGCGCTGTAGAATTGTTCGAAAGCCGTGGTACAACGGAACACAAAAGGCAACAGAAGGACATAGGTGGGTTTTTGGTGGACTACCATTCCACTACGTCATTGAAAATACTGGTAATTTTTGGTATTTACGCATACGATTATACGTTTTTGTTTTTCACAGTTTCAATTTATCTTTGTTTATCGTCTGTGAGCGTGAAAGGAATATTGTCACAAATTGTTCAAATTATTGCATACGAATTAATTTTGTGTATAACGTACCTGTCGCGACAGTTTCTGGTGCGCGACTAAAGGCCAACGCTGTGTTAATTGGGGTTTAATTTTTATTTAATTCGTCGCGTGACGTCACGCGTGTGTTTTGTGCGGCGGTCCCCGTGTCAAAACCGGATTATTACCTGCGCAGTGTCGCTAGTTCAACTTTAACGGTGTGCATGTAGTCGTGTCGATGTGTTATTACGTAGTTTACGCGTTCACAAGATAAAAGGTCTTAACAGACAGACAGGCAGACAGACAACAAAGTGATCCTATAAGGATACCGTTTTTACCGTTTGAGGTACGGAACCCTAAAAATTAAACTAAGCTATGTAAGTAGGAACATTTTCCTTAGAGTTTATCTAATTTAACTTAGTTCTCGGTCTCCGATTGGGGATAAACTGCACATAAATGTCGCCTTCTACATTTAATTTGTCCCGTTATAACAGGATTACTGGACACGGTTGTTGAAAACATTGACATGTGTAAGCTTTTATTGGCTTTAATAAAGATTATCAGCGTCCGCCGAGGTATATATCATAATAACATGAGTTGGAAGATAATATATCATAATAATAATATTCCACAACTTTCACACAACGCTGTCTAGTCCCAAACTAAGCTGTGCTTGTGGTATTATGCAAATAAAAAAACTTGAAGTGACAATGTGTGTTAGCAATAAATAGTGAACCCTATTTCTCAAGTACAACATAAACAAATGAAAAAAAATATATAAAGTGCATATTGTCAAGCCAAACTGCCCAATATTATTGGGGCCAGTTTCCATTAAATACAGATGAAGCTGAATGCCAACCTGCAGCAATTTTAATAGGGACGACTGCCAATAAGATCTACCCATGTAAGTTTATTGTGACGTCTCCATCAAACTAAAAAGCAAAAAAATACAACTATCTGAGCCGGAGTGCAGCTACTTAGGTATAGGTACTTACAGTTTATTTCAATAAACATCCTAATTAAACCAAATAAATGCGAACAAGTTCTGTCGCCTGCCCCCGACATGCCCCGAGTCGCTCCGAGTCGCCCCGGACGGACGCCGGCGCTGGCGACGGCGACGTTTGGCGATACTTTACAATTTAAGCCTCCGTAAGCTCTTTACCGAGAACCGGTCCCAATCGAGCGGCATTTATTATTTTATTAAGCTTTTTAATGTTTACGAACTTTGGTTAGGATAGGGTGTAGTGGTAGCGAAGATGGGGCGAAGATATGTGTTTCAGTGAACATTCACTAAAGTAAAATTTATATTAAATTGAAGCTGTAGATCCTAGAGATGAAAATTTTAAGGTTATCAAGCTAACTATTACATTATATCAGTATACCTGTACAAAACTTTTTGCTAATAGAAATTAAGTGCAAAGTGTAACCCTGACTTGCAAGAAGAAAAAATATGAAACTAGATACGATCAAAGCCGTGATCGTATTTTAATCATCATTGAATGATTTGAGGTTCAAAATTACCATAAAAAAATAAACATAACAATGCTTCTCCGAATATGTTATTTAGGAACTTAGCTCAATAGCCCCCCTAAGCAAGTTACAATCGTTTCGTTCACGCCGAACGCCTCGAGAAGGCCCTTCCTCCGATTCCTTTGTTCTGACAACGTGAATGAGCGTTCAGATGACGTCAGAACAAAGGAGTCGGAGGCGTGGCCTACTCGAGGCGTTCGGCGTGAACGATACGATTGTAACTTGGCTAGGGGGGCAGGATTAGTTTACACAAGTACAAACACAAAAAAAATGCGCGCCCCGATTCTGTATCCAAACCTAGATCTGTAAAAACTAATCTTGAAAATGCATTTCTTAGCATAACATTATATAATTTTGTTACAGATTAATTTGCTATAACTTTGCTTGTACTGCGCTCCTATCTTTATTAATAACGAAACGTGTATTAAAACAATGATAATAAGCCGACCGGAGGATCACTTTATTGCGAGAAGGCATCTCTCTCTCATTAACTCAATCGTTTCGTTTTCCTCTCTTTGTTGGGTAGTATGTGACAAATACTTGATGCGTCAGGTCCTAATGTTAGTCATTCAAACTCAAACTCACAATTGTTTATTTCGCATAGGCCTAAATGGTCGCTTCGGCCAAAAAACTCAATGGTTACTCTTTAAAAAAAAATTCCAGGCAAGTCCGAGTCGGACTCGCGCACTGAGGAATCTGTACAAACTTACCTATGAAAACAGTTCAATTCCCGAATTCAGTTACGAGGATTTTTCTGAATCGCAAAAAAAGTTTTTTTTGTGACGTAACTACAAATTGTTTCTATGAGACTTTACTTCATGCCAAATTTCATGATTCTAGGTCAACGGGAAGTACATAGTACCTATGAATTTTGATTCCCTTGAGAGTGTTGAAATATACGTTTTTTGCAACATAAATATTTTTTTAGTAGGCTTAGCAGGATTTTTTTTTCGTTAACTCAGAAGTTTGATTTTTTCACAGCTTCAAGGGTCCGCTGACCTAAGTATATGGTTTTAATTTCAACTCGATAACTCTACACGTTCCCTAGATAAAGGGTCTTGACAGACAGACAGACGGACAACAAAGTGATCCTATAAGGTTTCCGTTTTTTCCTTTTGAGATACAGAACCCTAAAAATGATTTATTCTACAATATTTTCATATTACAATATTAGTAGATATGAGAGGACAATATACAAACTATAAATCATTGGAGGTCGATAGACAATGAACAGGCCTCCAGGTTGTTTTTTTATTCTTGATAGGCTCGCGTTTGACCACGATATCACCTGATGATAAGCAATGATTGTAGTCTACGATGAAGCACACTTGCCTAGAAGTGACCTATTCAATAGTTCCAGTTATTTGGAAACATTGATTCCGGTAGGGAATTCCAACTGCACGTACAGTAAATTTGTTCCCAAAACGTTTTGTACGTATGGGTGGGGAGCTGGAATAAAAAGAAAAACTGCTACCTTTTAGTAAAGTTAACGGTAAGAAGAAAAAAGAAAAAAAAAATGAATGAAATGGTGAAGATAAGATAACTAAAAAACTACGACAATATGAGTTTTTTTTTGAAGTGTTAGATGTCGCCAAACAACTTCTGTCGCTCTAGGTGGAGGGAAAGGGCGTGTCAGACTTTAACTGACGAAATCCCGCCTGTGTTCCTTCAGTTGCCTTTTACGTTCAAGGACCGCGGTGGCTCTCGCAAATGATTCCGCAGCCCTGGTTCATCAACTGCTCGAATGTTAATCATCAACCTTCTGCCGTAATCACAATTCATTGTATATTACATCTGTAATAGGCATACATACCAGTATTCATATTTTAATATTGTTCTTCATAAATACTTCACGCTCCACCTCAAGCGGGAGAAATTATTTGAAGATTAAACATTCAATAAAATAAGATGATGAAGAAATTTTGTTGTCTTTTTTAATCCAAAGGTTGACTGGTAGAGAAATGACTTGTTGCATTAAGTCCACCTATGTACCATTACTATACATGAAGTTTAAATAAATAAATAAGAAATTAATCTGACTCTTTATAGAGTACCTAAAAAAAGGTCGAAATTAGATGTACAAAATAAATGAAAAAATGTGATGAGAAGTGGCCAAATAAAGCATTCGTATCGTTAAATTATAAACTGGTAAGACGAACTTGATTTCACATTACAAACGTTTTTTTTTATTCAAAAAGACCAATTAAGTCGCCTCTAAAGGACAACTAATAAAGTGATTAGCACTCAACCCTCAATCACAAAAGAACAAAATCTTCGGACAAAGACCTAAAAAAAGGACAATAATGAATTGTCCTTTTTTTAGGTCGTACGATATAAAACAATGAGACAATTATTGTCGTCGTGCAACCCCGGGATAGGGGAGGAGTAGTAAAAAAGAGCAATCTCCCGGGATTCGTGATAAAAGATTTTGGCACGAGGGGAGATACGGGATTAAACGTGTGATACTTTGTCTTTTTAAACGAACCGTTTTTTTTTCAACTAAGATATGAAAGGGGGCTGTTATGAAAATTTAAGGTGGCATTTTTTAGATTTTTTATGCATTCTGAATAAAATTAAAGGCGTGCAAAGTCTTTGGGTAATGAGATGTTAAGCAGGATTTACAGGTTTTAATAAAACAATGATGTATCTGCACCTGCTCTCAAAACGGTGAAGGAAAACATCGTGCGGAAACCAGCATGTCCTAGAACCAAAAATTCGAAGACATGCGACATCCACCAACCTGCACTGGGCCCGCGTGGTGGATTACGGCCCATATCTTTCCTTGAGAGGAGGCCTGAGTCCCAACAGTGGGAACATTAAAAGGCCGACTATGCTGTGCTATGCTAATGATGTACCTACTTAATCAGGTATGGACTGTTAAACTGACCTCAGAGTTTGTTTCAGTGTTTCTTCTCAAGGTAGCAGCAGCTAGGAAATACCGGCTTCATCTAGTTCAAATTGACGAAAGAATTGATATATATAAGTGTTAAGAAAACTTATTTGCAAAATAAATACTTATCATTTATAAAAAGATTGGTCAAAATCATTTTTATAAAGAAGGTTAGATATAATAATAATGCAAAAATACTGATGACGTATTCAGAAAGTATTACTCCACAATTACAATAAACATATTTCGTAGCTAACCTATGTTTGAATACTATTTAAAGTTTGGCAGGTGCTGTAGTTTCACCTTTTCATATAAAAAACTGGCTTTTACAAGCGGCTTCGATCGCGTGAAAGTAGATTTCGCCATATAAACTTTGGATCCCCGTTTAATCCCTTTAAAGGATGAATTTTGGAAAATTCTTTCTTATTTCGCTTGCGAACTGTGCGCGTGAACTTCATGTTCGCACGAAGCCCCTGCGCGCAGTTTGCTGCTCGCGAGCGGTGCATTCTCCAGGTCTGGACACACCTTTACATACATGTACAGAAGATGGTCTGCTACCTTAAGCACCCTAACTAAAGTCCTTAAAACATCATTAATCACCAATTAAAGCATCTTAATCGTTAACAATACAATTGTTACACTCAACTGCCGCTTGACAACAATTGATAAATTAACAAGATTGTGAAAATTCCTCGGCGACTCCCCTCGTTTGCCAAAAAAGAAAAAAAGCAGGGGAGACACGATTACTTGCCCCGAGCGTCCCAAGATGTGACAGATTAGCTGGTAATTTCTTCTAAATTGATATCTCAAGAGGCATGCTCTTTTTTCCCCGACTTCCCCTATTTTTTCCGTTTTCCTCTGAACTTTGAAAGATTGCCAGTCACCGCCGTTTATCGCGGTAACTATGGAAATGTTTGACGTACATTTGATAAAGGGCAATGCTGAGTGATGTTTTTGGAAGCATTTTTTTTGTCAAACACAAAACTTTTACGATCAACTAACACAAAAAATGTAGAAAGGCTGTTTGGTTTTTTATTTACTACACTAATACTACAAAGAGGAAAGTATGTATGTGGGAGTGTATGTTATATATGATGATTATATCTACCAGCATTGGGCCAGCAGTGGCAAAATTATAAGGCTGATTATGCATATGCATATGTTTATGTTTTTTACTTCTTTACGCTTAAATGTTTGAGGCTCAACTCCGTTTGGTTTTTTATTTACTACACTAATAAAATAAAGGGGAAAGTACGTATGTGGGAGTGTATGTTTGATTATATCTACCAGCATTGGACCAGTGGCAAAATTATAAGGCTGATTAAGCTTATGCATATGTTTATGTTTTTTACTTCTTCATGCTCAAATGGTTGAATGGATTGAAATGGAAATTGGCATATATTTAGAACATATCTAGGAATGAGACATGGCACACTTTTTATCCAAAGAATGTTCCTTTGAGACAACTTATACTTTTACACGAGCGAAGCCGCTGGTAGAAGCAAGCTAGTTAGAACTAAAGACAGGTATTAGTAGTAGGTGAAGGTAGCTCTATTACAAAACAGTTAATTGCGTATCATCAGCATTTGTCGTAAATATTAAAGTGATTGTGTAATGTTAATTCGGACGGCATCGCACTGTCATATCGTGTGGCAATTTGTAGCGAATTTGACTTGGTGTTCTCCGCTTAGTACTTTGTATTTAAACATGGTCCAAATATAGTCGAATCTAACCTAACAACAATAATATAGTTAATGTATTTAGTTTCATTTTCTTATTTTGATCTTATTTCTTTCCAATCTGTTAAAATAAATTATTCTTCCCGTTATATTTGTGATCACAGCCCTTTTTTATTTTAAAATTTTTTTGAACCTGTATCTTGTAAATATTTCAGTAAGATTCTAAGCCATGTCGATTAATTGTTTAGTTTTTTTAATGCGAGTTTTCTTTTGTGTATGTTTTAGTTAGTAAGTCGTTGAAGTGCGTTATCAATGAATAAGTCTTGCTGTTTTTTTCTGTGTGTAGGAAATTACCAAAGAATTTTTGCTCTAGGTAAAGCGATCTCGCGAAAATCTGATAGTCCCTATCAGATTTTTACTAACTAAAACTTACCCGTGTTCCTTCAGTTACTCTTTGCGTTTTAGGGCCACGGTAAATCTTTCGAACAAACATCTGGTAAATAAATACCCCCGATTTCTGCATTATTTAGGAGATGGTTCACAGTTTGGTGTTAAATTTACATGTTCCTAACAGCTTTCCAATTCAAAAACCAAACAATAGAGATTATTTTCTTCAATCAAAGGAATTACATCCCAGAACACAGTGAAACAAATCAAAACCAGCAGCAGAGCAATTTAACGTTCACTTATACAATATTTACGCAATTTGAATACACCAGCATAACATAGTCTGTCCACCTCATCGAAATCTTCAAGCAGAACACCAATTTGAAGACCTGAGAGAGGTCTTGGTAATCTGGTGGTACAGCATGTGAGTAGTCTTGGATGTTTCGCTCTGTTTATCATAAAGGTTGATGCATCCTTTAAATCGTTGTAATATATCATTTTCTATCGTAATTGGATATATTTTAACTGTAGATACTCACGTGGAGATTGTATCTAGGACGTCATAATAAAGATGGGAATCTTTTCATGGCTGATGGCTGATTATGTGGATGTCCATCCGGGCATTTTGCCTATGAGATTACTAAGAACATTTTGTAGAGTTACAATCACGTTAGGACGACTAAAGTGAAACTTCATCTTTGTCAGAATTATTAAGTTCTCTTAATGATTTGATATTTATCATAGTATTTATTAGTTTATAATTTTATCATATAAATATGTATTTTATTATTATAAATAACTATTTTCTTTATTTATTTTTTCTGTTTGAAGTATCTGTTATTTGTTTATAGTGCAAACCTACCACAGTGTTGTCTTTTTTTAACCCAAAGTTTGACTGGTAGAGACTACCTTGTTGCATTAAGTCCGCCTATGTACCACTACTGAACATGAAGTTTAAATAAATAAATAAACTTTGATTTTTGAATTAAGAATTCAAAGATGATATTTCATTCGGTTGCATTTTGCGTTTTAGGATCACTGGTTTCTGCTACTGGGCCCCTACGGTTTGTTGTCATCTCTTTGAGGCGTTTATGGAACTCGGGCTCGGTCTTTGCCGGGCGTCAGGACGGCGAGCTACCCATTTCTCGTCGTCCGCAAACCTGCGCCTAGGGTTGACAGTTATCGCCCTGGAAGTTCTATTGCCTATGGTTTTTATCCTTACTGAAATAATTTCTAAAACCGGTTTTTACCGAGATAACAAGAGGTTTTATGTCATGTTCTAAATATAGGCACAATTATTCTATTTTAATATACAGCGTGTCATATCACACAGATTGTGCCTGGTCGTCGCCTACGCATTGATATTTATTTATGATCTCTGCGGGCTAAATGTTCGTTCATTGTCGCAATTAGCATAGGGGGTGGTGTGTTGTCAAACGCAGGGGCTAAAAATAAGAGAATGCAGTTTGAAATTAGCACAGCCTTTTATTTATTTATTTTAAATAATGTGAAAGCCATAGCGCAGTCAGCTATATTCTTAATTATTTTTTGGATGATGCGGCTCTCGAACTTTATCTTAATTTTTTTTGAGGAAGGATGGAGTGAAGCGAGATTGTGTGTCAGTTTTTTGCTAACCCACCTGTGTTTCTTTAGTTGTTCTTTTGTTCCATGGCCAGGGTAGGTAACTCTTTCGAACTATCTTGCAGAAGTGTCGCCAATAACCCGTCTTCAAAGTAAGGTGTAAGAGTAAACAGGTATCTTCTGACATTTTTTCTACAATATCTGGGCTAATTTTATGATAAAACTTACCGTTTTGCTGAAAATCGCGAAAAACCCGTTTTTGTGACCTTTGACGTATTGAAGTGAGTGTATTGAAAAACCTCGTTTGAATCACGTAGAAAGCTGTCACTGCAGCAATCGGCTCCATAACATCACCTTTCATTCACCTTGATCTCAATAACTAACTTTCTCCACTAGTATCAAAAATTACTATTAAATATTTACAACAGTATTCGAAACTCATTAACCAAACATCGATTTGATCAATCGAATTAACCCAAACAACCAATTTTACTTTTGAATTCAGAACTTCCAAATTCAAACTTCACATTCACCCACAAATTTATCCAAAAACCCCAATGGCTCGTCGCCCCGGGCGGGAACATTTGACTTCCGACCGTGCACATCCGCATTCGATGATAACATTTTTTTCCACTTTTCGCGTTTTCCTGGTGTCAAGCTGTCATGTTCAGGACATTCACTTTGTTCGGTATTGACAGCTTTCCCCGGAATATAATAAAACTGTTCCATTTTGTAGCAGGTGGTTGAAAAATAGTGAAAAGTCGGGTTCATGAAAAGTGTTGCATTGTTTTTGTTAGTGCGGGAGTATGGGAATTGATTTTGAATGTTTTAGACTTAGAAACCACAGATTAACTTACTCTAATCTCCGATTTAGAGTAGAATATTACAGTATTATTGAGTGACATAGGTATATCTTTTCACGAGTATGAAGCCGCTAGCAGAAACTAGTCAATTATACTACAAACAATTATTAGTTACTAGCTTTTGCCACTGGCTTCGTACGCGTGAAAACAGGTTTCTCCATATAGACTTTGTATTCCTGTTTTATCTGGGTAAATTTTGGTAACACCCTCTCTTTGTGCTCGCCTACGTCATAAAAGGTAACGGTCTTCCCGTCCAACTATAATTTAGGTGTCTTCAAGGCTATAGTGAATAGGCTCTTAATAAACTAGTGCGCCTGACCATCAATGATTGCATCTCCGCTTACCATCAGGTGGGATCGCAGTCAAGCACTGGTTTAAATTAATTTAAAAAAAAAGAACCTTGTGCAAAATTTCACGCTCCTAGTCCCAAGTAGTTTCGGCTGTGCGTTGATATGTCAGTCAGTCAGTCAGTTTCTCTTTTATATATACGCCCCTTGTTTTTAATTAGTGCAAAAAAACGGGGCTCTATCCGTACCCGTTACTAATCATGTTTTTGTAATCAAAAGTAAAAAAACGAAATCTCAAAATTGTCCACGAAAATTCGTGATAATTGGTAAATTCATAATACAATCAATCATTCATAACAATTACTACTAGAAAATACTAGGCGCACTGTTTTTCCATGTTGATCGTCGTTTATTCACTTACAATAAATAGCCTGTACCATATTTTCATAAATTGAGTGACATTTTGGGATACAAACAAACACTAATAACTTTGCTGTTTATGAATATTATTTATTGAGACTTCAAATGAATTATAACCAGACCTTTTCTAATAAGCCCTTTAAGTATTTGTACTAATTGAAAATTGATGGCTGTTGGGACTGAATGGTTCTGGAGTGGCGACCGCGTACCGGAAGACGCAGTGTTGGAAGGCGCCCTACAAGGTGGACCGATGACCTGGTGAAGGTTGCGAGAATCCATCCATCGGATTCTAGACGCACAAGACCGTTCTTTGTGGCGACATTTGGGGGAAGCCTATGTCCAGCAGTGGACGTCTATCGGCTGAAATGATAAATGATGATGATGATGACTAATTTTTTTTTAAATTGATATAAACCAGTGCTTGACTGCGATCCCACCTGATGGTAAGCGGAGATGCAATCATTGATGGTCAGGCGCACTAGTTTATTAAGAGCATATTCACTCTAGCCTTGAAGACACCTAAATTATAGTTGGACGGGAAGACCGCAGCAGGCAAATTGTTCCAGTCCTTCGATGTACGCGGTATAAACGACGAAGCGAAACGCTTAGTCCGGCCCGTTGAAGTTTCAACAATGTAAGGGTGGATACTCGCCGTTCGTAATTGAAAATTAGTGGTGTATAGTCTTCTATACACCACTCCTACACATCTTTTTACATGATCATGTACAAAGTACAGTTTAGACATGATCTTTCATGTCCAAACTAAATCTCAGGAATTCGAAGACTCTCACAATTGACATTACAAAATCTCGTTCAGTGAACAATAATTTTCACTGTCGGTTCTGCTCTAACACAGCAAGTCCTACTTACCTCTTAAAAGGTAAAGGAGCGTAAAGCTGCGCTGTTGGCGCTTGTCAGAATGTTGAAGGCACCTTAAAGGCCTCTCATATGACTGACAGTTTAATATAGTCTACTCAAATAACATGATTGATCATTATCAGTTACCGTGTTGGAGATGGTAAAATAAAAATAACATTTATTTTCAGACAGAGTCCATAAAATGTCATATTTAAAAACCGGATAAAAATTAAATAAAAAAATAAAAATAAAAAAACAGTATAATCATAATAAATAAATTATATCTTAAATTAAAATCACATTAAATAAATTAAAATCAAAATCACAATCACAATAAATAAATTAAATCTATTTTTTCTTAATTCTTAATAGGTTCGCGCTTGACCGCTAACTTGATGGAAAGCGACGATGCGGTCGACGATGGAGTGCGCTTACCTAGAGGTAACCTATTCACTCTTGTCTCAAAGATAAAAAAAAAATCACAATAAATTAATTAAAATCAAAATCACAATAAAATAATTAAAACTAAAATCATAATATTATAGATAGATTTATTAATCTATCTATAATATACATCTCAGTTATACATCTCTTCTGGTTTTTGGGAGTTAGTTTGTTTTAACAGTTTGAAGATCTATCATAGCTAGTCTTTCTACTAAGTCCGGAGAAAGGTTACTATTTGTGATACAGGGTAACCCTAGTATGAATGCCAAAGCACTCCTGTGACCCCTTAAGGGTCCTTCCCGACTCGTCTATTATCAACCTGAGCAAGTGAGCATGGTTACAAAGATTGTTAATTCATCCAACGCAATCTAACGCAATGCTTGATAAAGAGTCAACACGAAAACAAGAAAGATAACACCTGAACACTCTGTTGGTGGGTTTTCGGTAATTCGGTAAAAACACAATTAAACACACTATCTTTACAAGCTGAACCTAATACAATAGTGATTTCCAAACACAAAAAAAATGATTGAAAAAAAGTCTAACATCTATCAAAAAATCAAAAATAAAACTAAACTCTATTACAATAAATACTACTAATAACTATAAAAATAAAATTAGTAAATAAAAAAATAAAGTTAACCTGTATGTAAATAAAATTGTAATCTAAAAAAAAATGATACATTGACATACTTAAACAGTTTAGATCTGATCCGAGTCAACAACATGAAATAAATGTGTCCTCAAAATATTTAAAACTAGCTCTTGTCCCACGTCTTTTTACCCAACTGCAAGAATGATGAAGTTTTTTCGGAGGTCTTTACAGAAACCATGCATTTAATTTGGATAAAATAGCCTATGACATCATGTAGCGATAGCATAGCATAGTCGGCCTTATAATGTTCCCACTGTTGGGACTCAGGCCTTCTCTCTAGGAGAGGGAATGGGCCGTAATCCACCATGCGGGCCCAGTGCGTGTTGGACATGTAGCGATAGTTTCATGAAATCAGAAAATAATTTCAAGGAAACATATTCCCGGGATAAAAATATCGTATGTGCTAAGAGAAACCGGCATATCCTAGAACAAAAAAAAATCGAATACATGTGACATCCACAAACCCACGCTAAGCTAGCGTAGATTATGGGCCATTCCCTCTCCATACAAATGAGGCCTGAGTCCTAGTATTGAGATCATTATAATAAGGCCTCATATGCTATGATATACGAGTATTATGTATGCGTATTGACCCACAAGCTTGGCAGTATCCGAATACAGACATCAGTCATTAGACCCCTACCAGGTCATATACTCCCATTTAAAGCCGTAGAGGCTAGCATTACAGCGTAATTATCGACTTCAGAAGAAGTCTATGGCATGTCCTACAAAGTTCAGTGACCTAGTAAATCAGTGGCTAGCTCAAAGAGCATCCGGACAGCCCTGTAATTATATTTTGATGTAACCAAACCGTCTGTCACACTTTCGTTCACCGCCATATAAAGAGTCTTGCCCGGAGACATTAATTAATTATTCAGTCGAAAGTAATTATTTGCATATTAATTTGTTATTGATCTACGAGTCATATGTGACGCTTCCAGCAATGTGTTTTGTTACTTTTATAAAAGTAATTTTATCCATTTTTTATGTGCGAAATTATTAAATAAATTGGAGGGAGTGTCAGACTTTTACTGACTAAAACCCACAGGGTTCTTTCAGTTACCCTTTTTTGTGTGGGCTACAGTAACCCTTTTGAACAATCCGCAGCCATGTCAGGCGTCGGCCCTAACTGGTTCCGTCAGTTTTCCTGATTGAAGATTTCTTTCAGGTGCGCTTGGAAACACTACGCGCCATCACCTCTGGCTTGGTCCTTACCGGACAGCCGGACGGCGAGCTATTCGTTGCTCGTCGTCAGTCTACAGTGGCAAGTAATCTATCCTGCGACTCCCGACGCCTGGGGCGTTTCCTGTGGCGGTGGCCCTAGCAAGACTGGCTAGTAGGAAACGGACTTTCTCAAGTCATGACATGAGAATGACGTCATGACGTGGTTCCCTATTAGTGATTTGAGAACCTAGATTTCATTTTCTATATTCAGTAGTCTTGTAGCGTGTTATACTTTCCGTGAATTTTAATGGCCTGAATGCTGTAATAATATGTTCAATCATATTTTAGCAACAGGACAATTGTGGAGGAAAACATGAATCATACTAAAAATATATTTTTTAACAGAACAACGTTTAGTTCAGATGACAGTAACACTTTACTATCAGAAAACGCCCCATAAAACATTGAAACACCAAGAAATTAGTAATTATTAATTAATAAGGTTATCGTCTCTAAAACGTGCCGGCAGGCGTCTCAATCTCGCATTCTCTGTCACAGTATTTCCAACTGATGCCGCGGTGTTCTAAGCTGCGGCGTCGCAGGAAATTTCAAAATCGCGCGTTACAATTTTGACGTAAAAAGTATAACTTTGTATGAACAACAATCTAAAATCTGCTCACTAGCCAGTTTCCTTAGAAGGTAAACAAACGTTCGAAAAACATAAATTCTCCACACCCGGACATATGAAAGTCTCGTCGAAGTAGTCGTGAGGAATGATTTGATGATGAGAATGATTTGAAGCGCGTAATGATGGCTAAATTAATCTGTCTACTATTTGGAAGCCGGCCTGTCAAGAGGTCAGACTGTAGGTCCGGTTTAATTTATAAAAGAAGAGCGTGTTGTATAAAATGCTAAAAATGTTTTCTATCTTGGCTATGGTGCTATCTAAACAGATCAGCATTTTTTTTATAAATTGTTATAAACTAGTTGACTATGATCCCACCTGATGGTAAATAGTGATGCAATCGTTGATGGTGAGGTGCACTAGTTTATTAAGAGCCTATTCACTCTAGCCTTGAAGACACCTAAATTATAATCGGACGGGAAGACCGCAGCAGGAAAGTTGTTCCAGTCCCTCGATGTTTGCGGTAAAAACGACGAAGCGACACGCTTGGAAGATAGAAAGAAAAAAGAAAACATGTTTGTTTGGCACACGGTGAACAAACAGGTACAAAAAGAAACATAAAAAAAACATTAAAATAAAATAAAAACAACAACAGCAATGTGTCTCACGTCTACACCAAATAGGTACAATTCAGCATAGGTAATGCCAGACAACTACTCACTCATATAAGCTTCAGATTTGCTTCCGCGTGAAAGTCGAAAATTATCCCAAGAGATTATATTCCTGGAAAAAAAAACTTATTTATTATTCCAGAATATGTTCTAACTATGTACTAAATATCATAAATATCTATACCTTTTAAGCATGAAAGAGTAATAAACATTCACCTTCAAATATTAGTGAAATACTTGGACCTACACTGTGCCGATTTACATTTTAGCACATTTTATTAATATTTATTTCCATAGAAACAAAAAATTGTTAGTATTTTAGTACTAAAGTCTCTCAGACTCATCATTGTGAATAGCTTGTTGAGGAATTGCAAAGAGCTATTAAACTAGATAAAGATTCAACTTTTAGTTCAAGAGATGGTATAGGCTTTCGATGGCTTTCACAGGCATAGGCTTATACTTAGAAAGAAGAATGCAGTCAAATAAATGTAGAGAGGATTCCGTGACATTGTGAATTTCCAACAGTAGATTGAGATCCTAGTATGTTTCAAAATAGATAAACATTTACATTTTCACCCAGTAGCTTCTATCTTCAAGTTCGTAACTTAATCCAGCCTCCAAAGTCACGACATAGATCTCATGTGCGTTGGATACGCTAAACAACTTTTACTGTGCACGGCGATGCTACCCGACGCCCCTCGGCTATGTGTCAACTGATGGCCAGCCGTCTAACGTGTTTCGTTATGTAAGTGTACGATATATTTCAAGTTATATATAACATGAATAAAATAGTATGTCTTTAAATTGTTAATTTTGTTGACTAAGCTTATGACAGTGGATCTTCTTGTGACATAGAAGATTGGTCAACCACTACGTCTTTTGCCTTCACCATCTATTTTTATTTAGTTAGTGATAGCGTGTCGAGTAACAGGGCAGAGTGGAAGAAAAAAACGTGTTGCGCCGACCCCAAATAATACGGGATAAGGGCAGGAAGATGATGATGATCTATTTTTATTTCTTATTATTATTATTTTTTAAATTCTTTTGTTCAGTTTTAAAAAGACTTCCCGGTTACTGTTATTGCGGGTTTGTGGACGACAGTCAATGGGTAGCTTGCCGTCCAGTATAGACCACACCCAGGTCGACAGTGCCATATGTTCCATGAGTGCCTCAAAGACATGACAGCAAGATTGACGAGGCTAGTTAGAGCCGATACCTGTCAGGGTTGCAGATTGTTTGAAAGAGTAACTTTGGCCCTCGCAAAGGTCAACTTACGGAATACTGTGGGCTTTAGTCAGTAAAAATCTGACATTTCCTATCGCTCCACTGAGAGCAAGAAAACTTATTTGATGATTTCTCATGTAAACAAGATTTAAAGGGAGTGGAGCACTTAAGTCCGCCGTATACAACACAGCCAATGGTTATGCAAGCGCTTATCAAAATATCCATAGGTCTGTGGCATATATTCGTTATTTTTTATTAGGGTGGGTAGTCACAGCCTGACTTCTAACCAGTAAAATAAAATGGACTTTAAATGTTCTGGAATTACCTTTTGTTGCAATTAATTTCTCTGAGTTACCGAGAATCGAGGTGGATGTCGTGCGATTGACATGGCCTGTGTCAGCTGTAAACTAATGATGGTGACATCGATGACCGTGATGATAATAATTATAAATTATTACAAATTAATAATAAGTAATAGTAGAAGTTAGTATTAGTATTAGTAGTAGTGTGGTTAGTTATTAGTATTATTAATTATTATTATTATAAATTATTTTATTATTATTATTATTATGGTGTTGATAATTATTTGGTTTTGTTTTATTTGGTTATATATTTTTATTTCAGCCGTAAGACGTTCACTGTTGGACATAGGCCTGCCCCAAATGTCGTACCAACGATCGGTCCTGTGCGACTCGCATTCTTCGGATTCTCGCGACCCTTACCAGGTCATCAGTGCACCTTGCGAGAGGCCTTCATGCGTCAGATAGCATTAACAAATTAATTCTAGCAACTGTCAGTATCGTCACAAAACAGACGTTTCAAATTTGAATTTTGACTGCTGTAGGATATTTATCCTTAATGGATTTTGCAATCAGTTATTAATTTCCGTAACTAATTTAAATCAGATTTTCCTCTAACTTTTCTCTCTACACAAACCCTTTGTATCCCTTCTAACTATGGACTGTAGTTATATCTTCTCCTTGCATGTGACAGTTGATACGGAACCCGCCTCGCCTCGGGCTATGTATGTCACTGGCTTTATGTTAGTGAAGCTATAGATTAATTTGGGCAATGATAACTTGGCTTAGGGTGATCTATATCAATTGTGATTACAATAAAATTATTGGTAGCGAATATCATTTCCGTCTAAGCGTCTAAGGGGTAAAATATGAGTTAGTGTCGTGCACTTGTATGTTTTCAAAAAGTCTGGGACCCTAGTGTTCTGGGGAATCAAATATATTATGTTATATATATTATTCATGTCTATTTAACTATATGTATACCTACTTTTTTGCTCTTGTTTTGTAAATAGCATTTCCTTTTTTATGCACCTACCATATTGTCTCTTCACCATTCTAAGTTGACTGGTAGAGAATGCCAAGGTATTAAGTCTGCATTTGTACATTAAGTTGCATGAAGAAAGAATAAGGGCAGAATTCACCAATAAAACTAATTGCGTTTTAACGTTTGGCTCGCATAATCGCGTTTAGCCGCTGTCACTTGTGTCACTTGAATATATATATCAAAAGAAAAATACAGACAAGTGACACTAGTGACAGCGGCTACACGCGATTATGCAAGCCAAACATTAAAACGCGATTAGTTTTATTGGTGAATTCCGCCCTTAGGCTAAAAAATATACTGAGACTTAAAATTTTCAGTTGGTCCAATTCGGTTAAGCATTTTTGCAGGCTCTCGGCTCCATAACGACCTTGCCTTCGACTTGGGCGTGTATATCACCTCGGCTGCAATGACGTTTGCCCACTTGTATCAATATGCTATTGTAACTTGTAAGGAAGACATACCAGAAAATGCTAATTAATCTTTCTTCAGCTTTTGCAATATGCATCCTACTGGTTTACCACAAGTTTTATGTAAGTAGAGAGGTACCAACATAAAAGTCAGGCTGCTAAATCATAGCTAGTTGGTACTGCTAATTACCATTGACCAATTAACCCTTCCTGACTTGTGCCGTTAGAAGATGGCTGTTTATTACTCTCTTTGCAAATTTCTGTGGCAACTGTCTTTAAGCTACTTCACTACCGTTCTTAAGTTAAAGTTCCGTTAAGTGATATTTGGTGGTTTTCGTTTCATAATGCCACGGTAACCAGCCAAGAATTTAATCAAAATATATATCGATAAGTATATCGATTGAAGAAGTGTTTATCTCCTTTTTTTTACGTGAAAATTTACCAAATGACTCGTCTCACTTTAAGTGAGCGAGAATGACTGTGATTAAAATATACTTCTGTTCCTTAAGTAGCTATGCAGTCCAGGCCGGGCCATTTCAGGATAATTCCACAGCCTAGCCTATCAATAGTTTATAAGTAAATAAAGTCACCGATAAATTCCTTTAATTTATATGCAGAGGTCGGAATTAGGTAGAGTCATTCATGTACTTATACTGTTTTCATATATAGAGAGAATAAAGCGGATATGCCCCAAATCTCGAGATTAATTTTAAAGAGCAGAATTTTTTTATAACACTTTCAGAAATATAGCAGAAAAAAATTCTTCTACACACACACAAACTTTTGCCATTATAATATTGCAGTGTGTTGTTGAGGCTGATATCTTTAAACTAACCAAAATTAACAAACGGTTCTGGAATGGCGACCACGTACCGGAAAACGCAGCGTTGGAAGGCCTCCCACAAGGTGGACCGATGACCTGGTGAGGGTCGCGGGAATTCGATGGATGCGAGACGCACAGGACCGGTCATTGTGGCGGCATTTGGGGGAGGCCCATGTCCAACAGTGGACGTCTTTCGGCTGAAATGATGATGAACCAAAATTATAAATTGTGACACGATTTCAGGTTCAGATAAAGAGACTGCTGCCTTAAAGAAAAAAGGAAAATGTCGTAGACCACGAATAGATGTTATCTATCATGAATAGATCTATCTACTACTAATCGGGAATAATGTAGGTAAGTAATGGCTGATTGGACACCAACATTCAAAACAACAACTTTGTGGTACCTGGGTTGAAATTACAGAATTTATTAAAAAAACTAATTAGATTGTCTTAGGAATCGCAAGAAATTACTTCTTTCAGAAGCAAACTAGACACTGAAGCGACGTAGTTACACCAGAATTTACTCTCCGCTTTCTAGTGATGATGAGCCAAGAAAATGTATTTATTACTTTTTCATTATGATGCAGTTCTATTCCCAGTAAGTACCTATTATGAGGCAAATTACATAGTGCATTACAAAGATCAAAACAACTGCGGTTTGTGCAACTCGTCACATATGTGCCTACTGGGGACGTCGTGCTCATGCGTCGAAAGCAACACTACCTTCCTTGAAAACTCTTAACGACAATCACGTAAAGGAAAATGAGCCTAATGAAGCTGCAGATAAGGTCGACGGCAAAGGCAATGATAAGTTTGCTGTGCAAGACGGTGAAGATGTGAAAAATTTTGACGACAACGTAAAATGGACTGTATAGTTAAAAATTTTGAGTTGAATTTGGAGAGTAGACAGCAAAATGATTCATCTTAGAAAATTTTCTCTTAGATCTTGAGAAGGTTAAATTAAATTGGACTCTATGTGGCTATATTAAGGTTGAATCGGGTAGTAAAATTAAATTAGCGTAGAATGCTCCTACGCATGTCAACGTATTCGTAGTGATCGTATCTGCCCAGGGTGATACTGTCGGCGTAGAACCTATGATTTAAATATGCTTGAGAACTTTGTTTTGTATCTCGGAATAAATTATCGTATAAAATGTACAAATGGATAGATGTTAGACAGTAGAAGAAGAATGAGTGCACTGAGAATGATGATTTGACTACCGAAAATGAAATTGAGGCGGTTCTTTCTAACTTAAAGTGAGTACTATACGAGTAATTCAAGATTATTATGAACGTGTATAACTGAGTTAAATTTGAATAGCTTGCTACGCTACTACTTGATGAATGTAATTTTTGTACCAGAAAAATGTTTTTCACGATACAGGATTCATTCTTAGTTTTATGGAAAAAAGCCAATAAATGATTTGATAAACTCATAATCAGATGTGTTAACTGTTTAATTTACTCAAAAAAAAGAATAAGATAAATAATTTATGATGATTTTGAAATCAATACAAACTAATTACCATATTATTTCTTCACCACCCTAAGTTGTCTGGTAGAAAATGCCTAAAGCAGTAAGTCTGCCTTTGTAGGTACTGTGTGTTGCATGAAGATTAAATAAATAAATAATCATTTGATAAATTCCTAACAAGTTAGGGTTTGCTCGCAGTCCTCTATATTTTTACGACTCTATAAAATATGTGTGTCAGCATAATGCATGCTTCCGTCGGCATCTAACCACACAGGATAAATCAACTCAACAAATCCCAAGATATCTTCATTTCACACGCTATTTTAACGAGCAATAAACACAACAATACCAGAAGCCAAAATAAAGAGTAGAGCTATCCAAACTATAAGTTGTGCCCGCGGCGGCGGTCATAAAATGGCGTTCATTATAAGGCTTGTTACGACACTGTCATCGTCTTTACAATCTCTAATGACAACCCTTGCGTTACACCGTTTTCTCAGAAGTTGACAGCATGAGACCGTGTTATAAAACGATAAAACTTGCTTAATTGTCATCATAAAATCGGGAAGGATATTTATTACTTCCAAACCCTCAAACATCAACACCTCTATAACTTAAATCATAAAGTTCACTATCGCATGTTTCTCAGTATATTATGGATTGTGAAAGCTTAGACGTACTCGTTAGTGTGACGGCTCTTCAAGTGAGGAGAGCGATGGAAGATCAGGGGTTAACGGAGGATTTAATTGATATTGGTTTGTTATCCATTGCGTTATTGTCGGCTATCTGCTACTGGCTGTGATTAGGTTGCTGGGTTTGGAGTAAATACTGGGTTATGGTTGGTAAATCTAGGAGGGAAGTGAGAGTTAGGTTCGGTTACTGGTGAATGATTGTGAATAATTTTACAGATCGTCGTAAGATGTTTGTGGGCTGCGGGATTTTTCTTAAAGACTAAAGGGAAACTGAATAAACACAGGTGCGTTTTAGTCAGTACCTAAGTCTAGTAACCACTCCACCCAGGGCTGAAGAAGTTATTCGATGCCGTCCCACTTCAAAAAATACAAAGTTTCATCGGTTCTCAAAAAACAAAAAATGTACAAAATTTGCATGTGGTGGATTCCGGAAAAAATTTACGCTTCAACAGTAATATGGTTTGATTTGGCAACTTACATTGGTGTACTTGATTTTTTAATTAAAAAGTAATTCTAGAAACATCATTGTATTATTTAGAAGTAGATTTCGAAACACATTTTCTTAATGGATGAAACATGGAGCACCTTCTTATTTATATACGTATATTTTTTTCTTTTTCTTATATTTTTAATATAAAATTACTCCTTTTACTAATTCTGTAATCCTGTAATTGTCCTTTGACTTTGTCTATTGTACTTCTCTGTTACGTACCCTGTATATTGAGAGGTCTGGCTCTTGTACAGGTAATCCTAGTACAAGAGTCAGAGCTATACTGATAACTATGTCTTGAAGTGTCAATAAAAATATTATTATTATTATTAAACGATCATGAGTTTATTATGCTACGATAGTGGTATACCTCTTTCTTTCTTTTAAAAAAGTTACCGGTATTAATCTGTAGGCTATACAAATATGAATTCCGTGCGAGAATCCAACCTGCAGTACGCAGCGCATCAACAAATTGCTTAACCACTACGTCAACCGTGATGTCACCAACTTTTTTAAGAAAGTTTGGTTCCTCAAGACAAATACTTAGTTAACACAATTTATTTTTTCAGGAAATTTTATTGACAGGACAAAATATCATTCAACATAGCTGCGATTAAACTAGTTGAAAACGTCAGGAAAGTCTTTATCAGCTAGTTTTTTTTTTTATACATAGTGGTTCAGATCTACGCGTCATGTCCGTGAATGGACGCCGCTGTCACTTGAGACTGGTCATTTCTTACCTACCCGTGGCTTATTTTAATTTATTTTATTTATTTATTTTATAATTTATGTACACACGAATACATACAGAAAGAAGATACATTCAGATAAAAATTGTACAAAGGTACTGCTTATTTCCAATAAGAAATTTCTTCCAGCAGACCTGCGAAAGGAGAAATAAAAAGAAAAGTAGACAATAGTGTGTAGCAGTAATTGAAGAAGAGAATGTGAAATCTTAAATTAAAATAATAAATACTTATATATTATACATACTATACTATATATACCTTTACTAAAAATAAATACATAATGTATATACATATATAATTAACACGATAGAGAGAATTTTTATATTTAGAATTGTTTTTTCTTTTACTTTATTTACATTGTTCTTACATAATAGTAGCGAGAAGAAATATGTAACTGAAATATTTGTAATAAATAACATGATTTAAAAGAGTGTCCATGGGGTTTTTTACACATTATTCTTCATAGAGACCTACGATTTGGAATGTGCACTTAGCATCATTTTTCTGACTGACTTACTTCTTGGCAATTCAAAGGTGCTGGAGAAAAATGGTTTATTTGAAATAAATGCTATGATTCTTGTACGAGTATAACCATTATTTGGATGTTTGAAAATGCTAACAATAAAGTTGGCAATCTTCATTTACCTAATTAATAACTACTCGTACTAAAGGAAAGTTCTTTCCATCTATAATACAAAATCTAAACACTTGGACTCCTTGGCTATTCTTGTCATATGGCCAGTAAAACGGCGTAAAGTAAGCACAGCGACAAAGTATAGATGTATGTATAAGCTGATTTCACTTAATAGTAAAGTAGCATTTTACTTGTGAAAGAATTTTCGGAATCTGTTCGGTAGTTTTAGAGATTTTCTTTTACGTAGATTTACCTGTTTATAATCTTTAAATATATATAATTATTCTGTACCTACGTTTGTTTGTCACTACTCCTCCTAAACGGCTAACTGCTTGACCGATTTAAATATTTAGTGTGTATATTTGAGAGTATACCTGATGGGTTTGAAAATATAATTGGACCCGGTAGCTGGCGCTTCAATAAGGTTCTTAGTTTTTTTTATCCTGCGTGGCTTTACCTGTTCCGAATAGGATTTTTAGAATAGGTAGGTCATAGGTGGAATAGGTGCGTGTGCCTGTCACAACTTCTCCTCCTGAACGGCTTGACCGATTTAGATCAATTTAGTGTGTATATTTAAGAGTATCCTTGGTGAGTTTGAAAATAAAATTGGACCCAGTATGATGAAAAGCCATCATTCGGGCAGGACAACGTCTGTCAGGACCGCTATTAGTACAGATTTATATAAATACTATTATCATCATCATTTCAGCTGAAAGACGTCCATTATTGCATAGGCTTCTCCCAAGTGTAACCACAACGTCTGGTACTGTTCGTCCCGCGACCCTCACCTGGTCATCGGTGCATTTTGTGGGAGTCCTACCAACGCTGCGTAATCCAGTATGCGGTCGCCACTCGAGAAAATTTCGATTTAATAGACTATCTGCACCCCCAACCAAGTTGATAATCTGCAATCGTTAACGCTAATTGAAAGTTAAATGTATGGGAATGACATCATCTCAACGTAAAGTCTCGTGGTCAGAACAAACGAATAGAAAATTCGAAGCCAAATTCACATCTTTCAAAATGATAGAATGAATTCTTATCGTTTCTACAATGTTCAACGCTACATCTTTGTTATACAAACGCTACATTGTAGAACGAGCGGCCGACTCAGGCCAACCATCCAAATTATCGTTTTCTACAATTGCTGACACCGAGGCGTTACCGATTGGAGAACGTAATTCGACACGAAACGGTTGTAACTTGGCTGCCCCTAGCCAAGTTACAACCGTTTCGCTGTTCTGTTTTCTGTGAAGAAAATTTATAATAAGGACGTGTAATGATGAGCCATCATTGCCCATCATCATCCGCATCCTTCATACCCTCACAATTTGTTCACATGAACTATAAGGGACCACCCACACCGCGCTAATAAACGCAGCGTTTTACGATCATGATAATAAATGCTGTTTACAGTGGTCGGCGCATGATGCGTTGTCAACCACGGGGGATGCTGCGTTGTTTGGACAAACGGTTATGGGATGGCATCTGTTAAGTTGTGTGTAGGGGCTTTTACTTGGGTGGCTGGGGATATAAAATTTGGAGTTTGCGAAGGGATCATTTTACGTTTTCAGAGCAGTTTAGCTCGTGTAACTTATCTATGAAATAATGTGTCATTGAGAGTACTAGTTTTATAGCGTTAAATGTTCCATTTCTATGGAATAAGGAAGGAGACACATCATGTCTCCTTACAAGGACTAATATCTATTTTTAACCGATCGACTTAGAAGGAAGTTCTCAATTCAGTGTTTCTTAGTATACATAAAGTTATTTGTATTTTTTTCTTAAATTTTATTTGTATTTTTTTTTAAATACTGTAAAATCTAGGAGCTCAAAGGACCATGGATTTTTTATTAGGTACTTATACTTTTCATTCTGGTACATAGTATCCCATGGACATAAATATATAGATTTTTAATAGGAGGTTGTTTTGTTTACAGAGGGCCCCGCGAAAAAATTCAAATGTTTGGTAAACAAACGTGTTGCCACCTGCTCGGAGTAATTTTTAAAATGCTGAATTGTTAATTAGTTGTCTCAATTACTGAAACTATTGAGTTAAAAAGTCTGAAGTATGAAGGTAAACATAGAAAAAACTATATCTAATTCAATGAGATTTATTCTTGGTAACTGAAGTTTTTCACACATTCAGGACCTATTTATTTAACCACCTGGTTAAATTCACTGTTTTTTAGATCTAGCATAAGCATAAGCATGACCAGCCTAATGTCCCCACTACTGGGACCCAGGCCTCCTCTCTAGTAGAAACAATAGGCCGCTATCCACCACGCGAACTCAGTGAGAATTGGTGCATGTCACATGTCTTCAAATTTCTGGTCCTAGGACATGCTATTTTCCTAGATCTGTCAAAGTAAATATAAAGTCTAGTTTCTTGCTAGTAATTACAGATGATTGAACACCTTCATTCAGCAGCTCTAAAACAAACAACCAACCAACTTCAATGGCGACCTCTTACCTTACAATTAAAATAAAATAACTTATATCAAGCCCAATTCAATTGAAGACCACACAATGGACTAAGGTCTTCCATTCAAGTTATTAACAAGTGAATGAAGAATAGAATATTTTTATTAAAATGAAGTTCATATTGCAATGGTAACCTCGGTGGAACCTTGGTGGTAATCATACACCAATTAACGTTCGTAACAGAAGACAAATGGACGGACGACGATACATTAATCATGTGAGGATTGGTGGTTGCGAAGTCAATTACAAAGCCACTGACACTCCAGGCCTTTGTATTTAAATTCACGTGATTGAGACTGGTAGGTACAATGATTTGTCAAAAAAGGTTGGTCACCCTGATCAGAATGTTACTAAAAGAGTTATGAGTATATATGTGGATAGATGGAGAGGAAAAGGGAAACCAAAGAAAAGATAGATGGATAATGTGAAGAGTGATATGACAGAAAACGGAGTTAGTGATAGCTTGACGGACAGAATGGAAGAAAGAAACGTTGTGCCGACCTAAATAAAAAAGGACAAGGACAGGAAGATGATGATGATAATGTTTTTGGGCGCCATCTAAATAAGAAACAATAGGCCGCTATCCACCACGCGAACTCAGTGAGAATTGGTGCATGTCACATGTCTTCAAATTTCTGGTCCTAGGACATGCTATTTTCCTAGATCTGTCAAAGTAAATATAAAGTCTAGTTTCTTGCTAGTAATTACAGATGATTGAACACCTTCATTCAGCAGCTCTAAAACAAACAACCAACCAACTTCAATGGCGACCTCTTACCTTACAATTAAAATAAAATAACTTATATCAAGCCCAATTCAATTGAAGACCACACAATGGACTAAGGTCTTCCATTCAAGTTATTAACAAGTGAATGAAGAATAGAATATTTTTATTAAAATGAAGTTCATATTGCAATGGTAACCTCGGTGGAACCTTGGTGGTAATCATACACCAATTAACGTTCGTAACAGAAGACAAATGGACGGACGACGATACATTAATCATGTGAGGATTGGTGGTTGCGAAGTCAATTACAAAGCCACTGACACTCCAGGCCTTTGTATTTAAATTCACGTGATTGAGACTGGTAGGTACAATGATTTGTCAAAAAAGGTTGGTCACCCTGATCAGAATGTTACTAAAAGAGTTATGAGTATATATGTGGATAGATGGAGAGGAAAAGGGAAACCAAAGAAAAGATAGATGGATAATGTGAAGAGTGATATGACAGAAAACGGAGTTAGTGATAGCTTGACGGACAGAATGGAAGAAAGAAACGTTGTGCCGACCTAAATAAAAAAGGACAAGGACAGGAAGATGATGATGATAATGTTTTTGGGCGCCATCTAAATAATAAATCGAATGTTTTCAAAATTTCATCAGAAAGCTGGAATATTCAACAGAGACATCAAAAGCAGTGGTCCGGGTTCAACCTCATTCAGGCACATTACTTTGTGTAATTCATTTCATCACCACTGCTCTCAATACGGTGAAGGAAAACATCGTGAGGAAACCGGCATGTCCTAGAACCAAAAATTCGAAGACATGTCATTCACTAATCCGCATTGGACGCGCGTGGTGGATTAGTTGTTGGTTTAGGCCCTTCCCTTTAGAAGAGAGGAGACCTGAGTCCCAACAGTGGGAATATTATAAGGCTGATTATGCTTTACACTTGTAGAGACATTTCAAATAAGACCATATGTTATCAATTAATTGCCTAGTGAATCACATCACCCGTTCACTGTTAAAAACTAAAATCAATACTGTCCTAAATGTGATTATTGGCTCTCACGTCGGCCTTCAGCTCTTCTTTACAGAACACGTAATTAGAGGAGCATTTAAATACATCGTATGCTATCAAACACAAACACTGCATCGTTTAGCTGCACGCTACCACATCGATTGCTGGGCTATGTAAGGCATAGCATAATTAGCTTTATAGTATTCTCGCTGCTGGGGCTCAGGTCTCTTCTCTAGAAGATGGAATAGGCAGTCATCCACCACGGGGGCCACGTCTTAAAATTTTTTTTTTGGGCAACATTATACTTAATCATAAAGATATTTACGTATATTGCATTGTTCTGTTACTTTTTAATTTTTAGGGTTCCTCAAAAGGAAAAACGGAAACCTTATAGGATCACTTTGTTGTCCGTCCGTCTGTCTGTCTGTCTGGCTGTCAAGACCGACTTGAAATTAAAACCGTATACTCAAGTCTGCGGTCCCTTAAAGCTGTGAACAAAATAAAATTTCTAAGTTAACGGAAAAAAAAGATACAGCCGTTTATGTCGCAAAAAACGTACATTTCAACACTCTCAAAGAAACCAAAATTCATAGGGTACTTCCCGTTGACCCAGAATCCTGAAATTTCGCATAAAGCAAGATCGTATAGATAGCTAATTTGTAGTTACGTCATAAAAAAAAACTTTTCTTACAATTTGGGACAATCTTCGTAACTCAATTCGGGAATCGAACTGTTTTCATAGGTAAGTTTGTGCGGAACCGTTAGTGCGCGAGTCCGACTCACACTTGCTCTGTTTTTTTTTTGGAAGCATATCCACAGCGTATGCAAATAAGATTATTTTTGTCAGTTCATTATCATTCAAAGAGAGGGAGCGAGGCTCTGAGTAGAGTGAGACGGAATATCAGACTTTTAATGACTAAACCTAGCTGAGTTCTTTCAGTTGCCCTTTGCATCCCAGAGCCACGGTTACTCTATCAAACAATCCCGCAGCATTGGCAGACATCAGCTTTAGTGAGTTCCGTCAGAAAATAAACTTAATTATTTTAACCGAGATGCCAGATTTCATTTTAAAAAAAGTATCTTCTTGCTGCAACAATATTGTAATATTTTAACATTATACGACACCCATAAGTCGTAATATTCCATCATGTAACATAAACTTGAGAGGACTGCGAACTAATAAGTGGGTGCTAACGGCTAGTTCACACATGGCGACGGTCCAAGGTGGCGAATGTAATAGTTTTACGACTGTACGACGCTATCATTGTTAATGTGTTGTGTTGTGGCGGTAAATGGAATTCATATAAAATTGTTATAATAGGTATCTATTACAGTACATTAGATTATTTTTATATTTTCATATTGTGTCAGTGTTGGCAAGAAAATAATCAAATTATGATTAAAATGTTATTTATGATTAACGATTATAATTAATTAATCGTAATCGTTGATATTAGCCGATGGATGCGAGATGTACAAGACCAGTCGTTAGGGCGACAATTGGGGGAGGCCCAACAGTGGACTTCTTTCGGCTGAAATGATAATGATGATGTTGATATTGTTAAAAAAATGGTTATAAATTATAAAAATAACGAGTTCAGTTCAATTATTATGATAAATTTCAGAAATTAAGTTAATTGAAATAATGTGTTTTTTGTTGTTTTTTTTTAATTTTTGGACGATTTACGTCCTACATTTTATGCAACTTACGTAAAAACATGGTTGCAAAGAAAAACATTATTTCAACAGAGTTGGAAGAAGACATGAATAATTAATCTACTTACATTTTGTAATCAAATTAATTATAAATTATTTATTAAACCTCTATTAAGATTATGAGAAAACTGTAGTACAAAATCATAATAAGTTTTTTTGATTTTAGATTGGTAAGGCTAATTTGAATTATTCACATAACTCGCTGCATTGGAAGGCGTTTACAAATGGACCGACGACCTGTCAAAGGTCGCCGGAATCTGGTCAATGCGAGACGTTCAGGACCGATAATTGTGTTGACACTTGGGGGAGGTCTATGTCCACACGTAGACGTCTTTCGGCTGAAATCATGATCATGATGAAAAATGTAAATATAGTCGTAAAAAACTCAAGAAATAAAAAAATCTCAGGTTGCATTTTGGAGAGTGTGCGTGGGAATTGCATGACTTGATTCCGCCGCCATCTCATTTCTACCTTTGGACAACCGACGACGTACGGCGGGTATCCACCCTTACGTTGTTGAATTCTTTACGGTCTGGATTAAGCGTTTCGCCTCGTCGTTTATACCGCGTACATCGAAGGACTGGAACAATTTGCCTGCTGAGGTCTTCCCATCCGATTGTAATTTGGGTGTCTTCAAGGCTAGAGTGAATAGGCCCTTAATAAACTAGTGCGCCTCACCATCAACGATTGCATCAATGCTTAGCATCAGGTGGGATCGCAGTCAAACACAAGTTAATAACAAAAAAAAAATCGAGTGATCAAATAAAATTGTGGTCCACTTAGGTACCATATCAACTTCTCCTGTCCAAAAAAGATAGCCTCACGAGTCTTTGACCACTTCTCACCTTCGACAATGATATGATCATACTCAGGTAGGTACTTGAAGCAGTGTCACTCGTCACCGGCATATAAAGCCCCTCCCACACGAGCCGACAAGATGTTGACTCACGCAGTGTCGCAAGCGTGTCGTCGCGTTGGTGCGTCGCCGTGGGTGGTCCCCGATAGGTATCTAATTTAAACCTACTTTTGTCACGGAGAGAGTTTTGTTTTCTAATTGTCGCGATTTCTTATCTTTTCATAATGTTTTTATTTACGTAGGTTTGTATGAAAATTCATAGATGTAGAAGCCTTTTTTTGGTTAAATGGGAAATCATCAATTACTTCCTCGATTCTGGGTGGACCGATCTGTTTCTTCAATTGCCCTTTTCGTTCCAAATGCATGTGAATGGTAACTCTTTCGAAAATTTTCGCAGCCTTAGCAGGCCAGTTTTGCAACCTCTCATGGAGCACAACACGCTATGGACTCAGATATTTTCCTTACCGGATGGCGAGCTACCCATTGCTCGTCGACCGCAAGTATGCTTTATTTGTAAACTTGGCTGCTTATTTTTCAAAGTCAAAGTCAAAGTCAAAAGTTTTTTATTTCACATAGGCCTACATGGGTTTTATAAACGTTTTTATTTTTGTAATATCTTATTTTTTAAGGAAAACAATTTTGTGTTGTAGTTGAAAATATAGATGGCAGAAATAGTTTCAGGTATAGCTAAAAACCACCGTACAGTTATGACTTACGTAGTAGTGAGACTCAACTTAAAATCAAAGTCAATCCTATAGCAAGGAGCAACTTCTAAAACAAACAGTATTGATCCGAATACTATTTTCTCTCGATCCACAACTAAAAACAACACGCGTACGTTTAAGTCTTAAAATCGCAAATCCGTGCGCAGCCTAAAGTATTATAGTACTCAAGTGTCCTCTACACCATAACGGGTCGGTCGTCCGTTTGTTTAACGCCTCAAAGTGACAACGACAATATCTATTTTCGATCAGCATTTGTTTATATTACAAACACCAAAGTCATCAAAAGACCATGTTTAATTCACAATGATTTTCAATCCCTATAACTCTTATTTTGTTTGAACTAAAGTTGAAATTCAAATGTTTTGTAATTACGTAATGGATGATGATAAGTTGGTGATCAGTTGTGATGACAAGACTGTTATGAATAGAGGTCAAAGACTTGAGTCAAGAGTCGGTAATGTGAGAAAAACATTTTATGAATTTCATGTGTTTCGGGATGACGATTCAAAACGGGATGTCGTACATATTAGATTCTGTTTCAGTATTGGCAGTGAAGTTTATTCTTTGGGCAATATTTTGGATTTAGTAAAAAAAAGTCGCAAATAACCATTATGTTATATCGCATGCCAATTACCTTTATTTTTCTTCCTGCCTTATCCCATATTATTTTTATTTATTTTTTAAATGGGAAAATCATCCAATACATCTCTCGCTATTGGGCGAAGCGGGTGGGTGTGTCAGACTTTTACTGGCTAAAACCCCACCCCTGTTCCTTCTTTGCCTTCGTCCCAGTGCCCCGGGTTCAGACTACCCGTGGATCCCATAATATATTACTTGGAGTCGGCGGAACACGTTTTTTTTCTTCCATTCTTACACCCGTCACACTATCACTAACTCCCTTTTCTTTCATATCACTCCTCATATAATCCATCCATCATGTTTGGTTTTATTAATTTTAATATTTACATAATTATTTAGTAGTTCCGGTGCCTACCGTCCGGCTTCATCATCAGATCAGTTCGATAGTACTTTATAGCCATCGTGCATCTCTTGATAATTCTAATAAGTCCAAACACGGCTAGATTACATTGATTAATTACTGAGTTACAATGCCTTCCTTCCAGCTCCATCATCATCATCAGACCACTTCATTGATACCATTTTCAACGTAATTATTCAGAACCATTAATTTATTTTTATTGAGTCGCTTAACTATATTCGTTGTGATATCTATGCGAGTATGAAGTTCCGTTGATCATTTCTGGTCTTCTTCATCAGTACCACTTTATCAAATGTTGTTTAACTGTAAATACTTAAGTTCTGAAAATACCAAAATCACTATATGGTTGCCTATAATATTTGTTTATTCTATCATCAGATCCCGACTTGGTGACTATGGGACCATTTGGGAAATATACCCTTTCCAACAAAAAAAGAACTTTTCAAATCGGTTGGCAAGTGACGAAGTTACGCGCGAACAAACATAAAAAAAAATACAATCATCCGAATTGAGAACCTCCTCCTTTTTGAGAAGTCGGTTAAAAAAAGACACTGACACATTGTGTGTCTCATGGCTGGCATTTGTTTTTTTGTCTAGACAACTATGCTATGTAGTAATTGCTTGACGATATGGCTAAAACAGATACATGAATTACCAACCCCATAAACATTATAGCACAATAACAATTAAAATCAACAACCCCTACTTAATTAAAAAATAATTCCCATTTCAAGCTTCATTAATATTAATCCTTTATAAATAAAGACGTAATTACATGCCCTGGTTACAATAACCATAAATTTAAACTAATCACAACACATACTTAAGGTGACATAGAGCCTGCACGGCCGACTTCCGGCCAAGTTGTCCGTACCGGAAGTGGCCGGCCACCGGAAGTTGTATACAAAGTGCGAGCCTTCGCGTGCCACGGAATGGAGGGGAAAATTCGGTGGAAGGAAATTTATGGGTCGTTGTAACATGATATTTTAATATGATGGAAAAATCGTGGGTTGGAAGTTGAAGTATTTTTTCGTTGTATTGTTCTTTTTTTCTATTACTTTCATGTCTGACAAAATTTGTTGTATTAGTTGTTAAAAATTGCCAAACTTAAGTGGCAGTGGGCAGGGCACATTGCTCGCAGAACAAATGGTTGTTTTTTTTTCCGTTGGGAAAATCATCTTATGATAAATGCCGCTCTTGGGCGGAGCGAGAGATAGTGTCAGACTTTTACTGACTAAAAACCCACTCCTGTTCCTTCATACAGAACAGATGGTTGTTGGGGCCGAAAGATTCTGGAGTGGCAACCACGTACCGAAAGACGCAGCGGTGGAAGGCCTTCCACAAGGTGGACCGATGACCGCGGGTGATGATGAGGGTCGCGGGAACCTGATGGATGCGAGACGCACAGGGCCGTTCGTTGTGATGACACTTGGGGGAGGCTTATGTCCAATAGTGGACGTGTTTCGGACGAAATTATGATGATGATGCCGCCTTGTTGTGTGACTTTCCTTTGAACCAACTTGAAAAAACCAGATAATACCATTTGGTCCACTCAAATCTGTAGGGTTCTTTCCTCAAAAGACCGTCTCAGACTAGTGTCTGCAATAATCAAAGCATTAGTGCAGATTAATATTTGCACTATATATGCTTTGACCATTGCATGTTTGCTGTATGGACATTAAAAGAGACTTTGACCTTTGATTATTTCGGTATTTCTTCTCAAAGCTAGGATACACTGGTCTCATCTAGTTTAAATTAACAAAAAATAATGTATTCTCAGTAAACCCTCATTATTCATAATCTTTAGTGTATGGTAACGTTTTATTTTTAAATATTGAATTGTAAATGAGTGAAACAATCATTTTACTTTTGTCTCCGTTTCAATATCTCTGTATAATCAAGTTTGGTAATCTAATCGATTGCCTGAAAAGAATACACACAGGTAGGTACTCTAGATTGGTACTTAATACATGCTTTATCAATTGACAAATAAATTTAACCAGTTCAAAAAAAAACGTGGAATCTGTCAAAATTTTCACAAGATTTTACTAAAAATGATTACGTGGTCGGTTTTTGAATTTAGTTTTGAGTTAAAAACGTATCAAACTGTACTTTAGTGCCTTGACCGGTTTTCAGGCCAGAGTTTGAGAAATACTCAACTTTAAATCAAAAATTGGGGGTTAATCTCACCTGCTATGAGGGTTTTTTAAAACGGACGTTCACCAGTTGGCAGCACTGAGTCGTTAGGTCCAGGCACCTGTCAAAACGCTTATGTTAATGACATGAGTTAAATTGACGTCAACGTCACATCTACGTGACGTTAACGTCAAAAGTAAAAGACTAAGGGCGGAATTCACCAATAAAACGAATTTCGTTTTAACGTTTGGCTCGCATAATCGCGTTTAGCCGCTATCACTAGTGTCACTTGCCTGTATTTTTCTTTTGTTGTATTTTTACAAGTGACACTAGTGACAGCGGCTAAACGCGATTATGCGAGCCAAACGTTAAAACGCGATTAGTTTTATTTGTGAATTCCGTCCTAAGATGGCTCTTCGGAAGCTGTCAGGCTAAGCCGCACAACTTCCCACCACTTTTGCCTGCTGGAAGTCATCCGGGCGCACTCGTTCAATAGGCCGCCACAGCCGCTTTAATCAGCCACTAGCCAGGTTACAAGTTGATCGCCTCGAATCGGCCCCGCCTCTTATTACTTTGTTTTGATCACTTGACTGAGCTTTGAGATGACGTCAGAAAAAGAAATCGGAGCCGTGGCTAACTTGAGGCGATCGACGAAAAGAGTATCGAAACGAAAAGGTTGTAACTTGGTTATGGGGGCTGGTCTGTCCATCGTATCGATGATTTGCCACGCGGCTTCATTCCGTCTTTCTTTCCATGTAAAACAAGGCGTTCTATGGAGTCACTTCCACGTTGGCATAAAACTTCTCGGTTAAGTGGCACCAACTGGCGGAGTGAATTTTCCTGAACAACTCTAATTTATTCTACACAGCAACAATCAAATTGCATTTTTCGTCGAAAGCTATTTAACTAAAAATGTTCATAATCTCACCAGCCATGCATCATGCATTTTCGGTCAAAAAATCATTTTCGTGTAAACAAAAGACCGAGGTCTAGATATTGTAAATTCATGCGCGTTTAACTGGGTGGTTAGATTACTATCGGCACCGTGAAACAGCCTGCGATTGTCGCTGCGATTTTAATATATTAAGCGATCGCGTGTCGCTAAGTATCGCTGTGTGGCCGACGCTTTATTTGATCTATTGCTGGATTCCATTTTGTTTTTGTTTTTTGAAGCTATTTTGTGGTATTTGAATAAATGGTGAGTACCACTACGACTTAGGCTATAAGACTGATAAAATAGACTGATAAAAGCAAGTGAGATTTATTGCATAGGGGTCTAAAAGATGTGGCATCGTTTCAAAAAAGTCACCACAGCTCTGGAGCCCAAGCCTGCTATTTTTATAAATTCGTCATTCCGACACAATCCCATTGTCATTTTGCTAAATGATCGTAATCTGTCAATTCATAATTGTCGATCATTGATCGGTCAATGGTCTCGTAATAGAGTTGTGGTAGAATGACAATATCCAGCTTATTAAAAGCAATGACTGCACAATGACGTTCTAATGTGACCTACACTGATCAAAGGAACTGTCAACATTTTTGCTTACGTAAAGAAAGAAAAGAAAGAAAGAAAAATAGTTTATTCGCGCGAAATGACGCAATCTTAAAACTAGATAACAAACATAATCAATTGATAGGTAAGATGTGCGTCACATCCGCGCAAAACGGCCGAACGCTCAGCATAAAGCTGCGGCCTCACGTCACGTCTGTACGTCATTTGTCAATATGTACGAGATTACCATCTTTATATACGTGTATTAAATTGTAGGTAAAAAAAAAAATTTGACACGGCTGCGATCCAGTCTGATGGTAATACTAAGCAGTGATGCAATCGATGATGGTGAATCGCACTAGTTTATTAAGACACTATTCACTCTAGCCTTGAAGACTCCTAAATTATAATCGGATGGGGAGATGGCTGCAGGCAATTTGTTCTAGTCTTTTGATGTACGCGGTGTAAACGAAGAGACGAAACGATTAGTCCGGACCGTAGAGGTGTCAACAACGCAAGCGTGGACACTCTCCATACATAGAATCGTCCGCTGGTAGAAAGGTCATCGCGGATTTAAGTCATGTAATTGCTGCGCACACTCTCCAAAATGCATCCTGTAAAATACTTCAGTTATTTAATGATTTCCCATCAAAAAGAAAAACTATAGAAAATTAAAAATAAATTTACCGTAAGATAGAATAGAATAAACTTTATTGTACACCAAAATAGTAAAAAACTTTTACATTAACTTAAATCTATGCGATATCTACCAGATAACCTTAACCTATAAAAGAAGATGTAACCTATTAAAAAAAAGAAAATTATGAGATGTGAAAAGACGAGCACTTACTTATTTGACACTATTTGTCTAGATTTTTTTATTATTTTTTGTAACGCATGTCAATCTACATACGAAGCGCGCTCGAGCAAAGCACACATAGACAGCGCTCACGGACACGATATCTCGGCTCAATTCAGATCAATGCGAGCTTGAGTGCTATCCGTTTGAGACATGCGTCTGTGAAACTTTTTTGGTGGAAAAATGGACAAAACAAAAACCTTATTCAAAATGTTCAATGGACAGTTGTTTAAATTCAATGTTTAAAAATTCCACATTAAACAGTGTATAGACGTTTTTTAGACTCCCAGTTGTTTCAGAGAGGTAAGTAGACATTTGCTTGTATTTTGATGGTATGTTTTACCGTAACACAGAATAGGCCCCGCGCTGAGAAAGAGAAGAAAATTTGGTGGCCATGTAAAATTTTTACAATTCAGATTAGGTAGGCATTTATCCCCGCGCCACGCCACGCGGTGACCTAGCGCGATCGCCGAGCGTAGGTATGAAAAGTGAAGTACATACATGAGATTGACTTCTGTACCTATTTTGTGTTCGTTACTTTCTTGGGGTCCGCTAAACACGTTTTTTCTTCCAATCTGTCCTGTTAACCGTTACACTATCACTGACTTCCTTTTCTTTCATATCACTCCTTAAAAGATCCATCCATCTTTTCTTTGATCTCCCTCTCCCTCTCCATCCATCCGCTTATATTACTACTCATATCTCTTTTAGTAACATGTTTAAATTTAGTAAATATACGTGATTAACTTCCCATGATAAACATACTTATTTAAATATAAGTACTATTGTAACCACAGGTGTAAATATGCCCGTTATTTACTATATGTATATATGCACCAATCCATTCCACTTTAATTTTTTTCTAGATAGCGACAGCAAAATTATATTCAACATAAAAAACCGGGCAAGTGCGAGTCGGATTCGCGTACTGAGGGTTCCTTACAAACATATCTATGAAAAAAGGTTCAATACCCGAATTGAGTTACGAAGATTTTACCAAATCGTTTTTTTTTGTGACGTAACTACAAATTTACAGTTTTCAGATTTGTTCCTATACTTTACAATAAGAACTTGCTTCAAGCCAAAATTCAGGATTCTAGGTTAACGGGAAGTACCCTATGAATTTTGATTCCTTTGAGAGTGTCGGAATTTATGTTTTTTGCGATATAAACGGCCGTAACATTTTTTTTAGTTAACCCAGAAGTTTGATTTTTTCACAGCTTCAAGGGACCGCAGACCCGAGTATATGGTTTTAATTTCAACTTGATACATCCACGCGTTCTCGAGATAAAGGATCTTAACAGACAGACAGACGCATAGCAAAGTGATTGGTATAAGGGTTTCCGTTTTTTTCTTTTTAGGTACGGAATTCTGAAAACATACAACAAAAAGAACAAATAAACATTTTTTACCGCAAAACAATTTCGCCACACGTCTCGCCTTTCAGCCATTTTCGACGTCAATTTTCTTGGTCTACACATTTGTTCTAGAAATTACGGCAAACCGTTTTGTGGGACACCTTCAATATACTTTAACAGCATATGGTGGGCGACCAACGTTGTGAATACAGCTTTATTTATCCAAACAAATGGGTGCCACATGTCGCCTTTACCAGTGACAAGGCCTTATAAGACCAATATACCCTGATCTTAACTCCCCAAACAAAAATGCCCTCAAACATCTCAATTTATGAACAGTGAGAGAGGGGTGGCAGGTCAAATTAAAATAGGCGGTGTAAGAATAAAGTTTGTGACACAATAAACTTGCGATATTTATTTATTTACTGTAATTATACATAGCCAGATGTGTGAAGTACCAATGCGGTGGGTTTGTGCGTATTCGTGGCTTTTTATACATTATTTTTACTTTTAGGTGTTTATAAGAATATTGGCAGTCATGATGATATTGAAGACGAGGGTGTATTTTTATACAAAAGATTATTGTTTTTTTTTTTCTAAACAGGTGTGAGTTGAAGACCAGCGCTCAGCATCTTTCCATATAAACTGCATAAACGTTAGTAATTTTACAGTGTTTTTAAATTGCAGTTAAAAGTAGTTTTAACCAATTAACAATTGAGACTATGACAAACATAAATAAATGCATGGGTTTCATGACTTTTTTTGTTATCTTTTATAGACAAAAAGTTTGTAAGAAAAAAATGCCTAAAATAAAAGGCATTCATCAATCTCAATTCATTTTTCTAGAGACCTTTTGCTTAGGTTGCTAGAAAGATGCTGAGCGTTGGTTATCAACTCGCACCTGTTTAAAAAGAAAAAATCAGCAATAATCTTTTGTATAAAAATACGCTCTCGTCTTCAATATCATAATGACTACATACCACCTAAAAGAAAATTCAAAAAAAAATTGATTTTTTTTCTCAAATATTTGTTATTTATTTATTGTGCACACCTACCACAGTGTTGTTTTTTTTTAACCCAAAGGTTGACTGGTAGAGAATGCCTTGTGGCATTAAGTTCGGCTATGTACCACCACACTGTAAGTACATGAAGTTTAAATAAATAAATAATTTAAAAAAATAATTATTAAATAACAAAATATGTACCTAAGAAACTTAAATATTAACAGACTGTTTATACTATACCTAATTATGAACATATTACAAAAACAGAATTCACTGTGTTAAAGTAGTAGAACTTTGACACAGTGAATTTCCACATCGCTATCATCCGGAAGTGCCCAGAAGACTGATATCAAAACAAACGATATTCAACATAACAGTTTTGACTAATTTAACAGTATTAGCCTGTAACATTATTATTATTAAGCCCAAAGATGTCCACTGTTGGACATAGGTCTTCCCCAATTGTCGCCACAACGACTGATCGTGGGCGTCTTGCTTCCATCAATCTCGCGACTCTCGCCAGGTTTTCAGTCCATCCTTGTGGGAGGCCTTTAGCTGCGTCTCTCCAGTACGCGGTCGCCAGTCTAAATTCTTTCGGCTCCATCGACCATTTGTCCACTAACAATTAAGTTTGGCGATTCTTCGGGCTATGTCGGTGAACATGGCTCTCCTGTACTATAACATAAGTCAGTTACTAAAAACACTTTGACAAAAAAATCTGACATTGAATCATTGAATATTTCCAGTTCCAAGTTACAATATTTTTACCAAACTCAAGTATAATTTACGTATTGTCTTACCGATTGACACTGGCAAGCTGTTTACTGATCTCACTGATCTAAACTTGTTAATCACGAACTTATAATTAAATAGACCATGTCGACATCTCTGTGTTGCTACACGAAAAAAAAATATTTTTAGTAGTTTATAGATATAACAAGATATAAATTGAAATATGAAATGGAGAGTTGAAAAAAAATAAAAATAATGTCAAATACAAGCAGCAATTGTTAAAAATTTTGGTGACGTAACAATATTTTTTCACCTCCAGATTTAATGAGATAGTAGGACTTCAAAAACGGGTACTAATTAAAATAAATACCTACAAATGACTGGCATATCTTCAATCTACCTATCTAGTTTCCCAAAACCAATGGCAAATCTTGCACCTTCAAATCAAGGAAACAAGAAAAAATACAAATTGTTTGGGAATTTTAAAATCTTTAGTCTAGCAACCCCACAAACCAGCTTGGTAATGCTAATGATGGAACATCATGTCCCTCTAAGTGCCGGTAATGTGTGTACAAATACTGCCCAGTTTCGGATCTTACGACAGTCCCACGGAAATACATGTTTGGACATGTTTAGAGCCTGCTAACTATATTGGTATTTGTAACGAATCATGCATGTTTGAGAAAATCATGTTTGGCGTTTATTAGATCGATTTCAAGCTATGGAACTGTCGATTTCTGTTCCTGTTGTGTATTTGTTTATTTATGATACAAATAATTTACATTTAAAAAATACTTGCATCACTGCTTACTATCAGGTGGGATCGCAGTCAAGCACTAGTTTATATGAATTAAAAAAAACTTAACTAACTACAATTACAGTAAAATAAAAAAAATACATAATAATAAAAACCCTAAACTAATTACAACTACTTAAAACAAACTAAAATATGGCGTTAAAAAACTCTTCCACATCGCTATCGACTGGTAATGTGCCCAAAAGACTGGCGGCAATATCATTTCCTGTTGTGTTGTTTTTATGTCTAACAAGACTCACTTCTGCATTTTATATATGTCATGGCCAGATCTTAGAATTGATCACTTCATGATATGGCCAACTAATACTGGCCAGATCGTTGAAACGTCAACGTTTGATGTTGTGTCAATCCTCGATTGGCCATATTATTGATGTAGGATTTCTATGATAATAAAAGTTTTAAGCCAGGTTTAAGGTTAAGGTTAAGGTTTAAGGAAAGTAGTATTTAGACTAAACAAGTTTCACATTAAGTATAGACTCACTTTGAATTTCAACACCAACAGGATATTTTTTAGATACAGCCACTTATCTAAGAACTAAAAATCAAAATCTTGCTTTATGGTATCAAAGTTATCCGCGCGATTTGAACATATACAACACATTCCGAAATCACTTATCGGACAGTTGATTGGACCAGACACAATTAAATACCCGTCTGCAGGACGTTACACCGTGTTACGCATATCTCTAAACAACCATAAAAAATGTCATAACTAAAAGATCTTTTATTTAAAAAACATAACTTCTGACGCAGTCGGGTAAAAAGAATGATCATCATAAATAATCACATTACCACACCACAAAATATCATTACACAGTATTTTTACCGTATTTACAAAATATGATTTAAGTGGCGACCTCGCTTATCACACACCATCGGCATAATAACAGCAATCAACACGTTTTTCATGTCAACAAGGAAAAAAAAATAACAAATGACATCGGTTTATCGAAGTCTGTCATCTTTACGGGTAATTGCAGTCAAGGGGTAACGCCGTCAGTGGGTAAAGCCGTAAGGGGGTAATACCGTTTTATGAGTGTAACGTTGGTTGTTACTGATAAGGGGTGGAAACTAGGATTGGGTAATTATTTAAGTTGGGTAGAGTTGTTTTGAGTGATTGTAATTTATATTTAGTTTTTCCATGTTAATTTTTTTTACCCTTTTTTTTAAACAACCCCTTGAGCATTTAATCTAGGAAAGACAATTTCAATGATAATTTTTGTTAAATGGGTGGGCTAGCTTGAATATTTATCTTTATTGCTTCCGACCACTTTTCTACAACGCGTTTTCTTCTTATGATTCTAAAATACTCGAAAAAATGTATACGTCAAAAGTTTTATCGCGTCCTTTACAAAAATGTAAATCATGCATAAAGGAGTCATTCGTAGATCTTTGATAATATAATCATTACAAGTAAGTCTGACCCTGAAATGAAAGGGAACGAAGGAACTAGGAGTGGGTTTTAGTCAGTAAAAACCTGACACTCCCTTTCGCTCCGTCCAAGGGCGATGGTCCCTGAGCGAACGCCGGCGTTCGCTTAAAGTTCGGTTCGTTCGGTTTAATGAACTAAATGATAATCCATATAAATAAAATAAAGAAATCTGTCTTAAACCATTACAATGAATAACCTCTCAGCAAAATCCGTTTGACCCCAATAAAACCAACCGTATCACTCTCAACAATTTCCTGTTCCCCCATTATCAAGAAATATTAAAATTTCACCCCGTGTTACAACCCTTATACCCCCATAATCACCTCTGACCCACTAGTTGACGAAATTGAGTGCCAAGCTTTATCTAAACGACGATCGACACAGTGTCGGCTTTATGGGCGAACGAAGCTGTTTTACCGTGTAATGTGGTCCATAAAGATCTGTAATCGGGATCGTTTTCCAACTAGGCGACACGCTAGGTGGGTATAGTGATGTACCTTTATATCCCAATGTATGTAAACACTTTCTATAGAAGAAGTCGATAGACAGATAGAATAGGTATTATTAGTAAACTTTATTGAGAAAAATTAATAATAATTTGAAAATCAGGTAAATATACCTGGGTTCTTTTTGCATTACGAACTTACTTCGTTCTTCTTCTTCGTTCCATCATCGGAACACCAGGCGTACGGCAATGCGCCACTGATACATGGTGGATATCCCACCTATACGCACAAGACGTTTTGGGAACACATTCATTATGCGTATAGCTAAGGAGTGGAATTCCTTGCCAGAATCTGTGTTTCCTGATGACTACAACCCGGGAATCTTTAAGTCAAGAGTGAATAGGTCACTTCTAGGTAAGCGCGCTACATCGTCGACCGCATCGTCGCTCTCCATCAGGTGAGATAGCGATCAAGCGCAAACCTATCAAGAATAAAAAAAAAAAACAAAAACTTCATCGATATGTGATTGAGAAATACCTATGTTGGTTAAATCCACGGTAAGTAAGCCAAAATAAGGCAAACATTATGTCTGCCCAATTGACGAATGTAATATTGGATAGCTACTATCTACTAATGTAATATTGGAAAGCAATTGAGAAAGCATCTACTTGAATTCTTTTTTAAAATTTTATATATCAAAAAGTAACTTCTCCCAAAATTTCAAATAGAAAGAAGTTTTCAAATCTGTTCAAAATCAAGCAAGTTAGAAAAAAAAAAAAACTGGTGCAAAAGGAATCTGTCACGGTAGAAAAAAGTTACAGTAACTATAACGTGACGTCAGCGCTATTAGGTTACGCACAGAAATTACGCCCACTCTTCTTCATACAAATATTTGAAATGATAATTGCTGCTTCATCAACTGACTTTTTTTGAAACTAAGTTTTAATGCGGTTTTCAGAAAAAGATTTATTTTAAATATGATTCGTTGTTTAGTGGCTACTACTTACTTAATTCTCCGTCATAGTCAAAAAGTTAAGAGATCGAAGTTCGTACAAGACCATATGGATAACCTCGAAAAGAAAATTTTAAAACTACAAGTATTATATTTTCCGGGTCCACATTAAAAATCATTTGTAATTATAAATTCTAAAGAGACTCACATAAAAATATCTACATTTTTCTTCCTAAGAAAAATTGTTTCCAAGTATATATAAAGACACATTCAGCTCCTATACATGGCCCATACAATTATGAGTACATACATAAATAAAGAGATAATGCATCAGCAACTACATAAAAACTGTCACCACACCGTAATGACATCCAACGCTATTCATATCACATTATTCTGGTTGACATCCGTCGCCGCGTTCCCGCGCTGTTATTGGCTGGCGCGCCACTTTGTCGCCCATTTGTCACCAAACGCCAACCAATCACAACCTCCGCTTCAAAAATGGAACGCAAATGAAATTGTCACTGCGATCGACCCACATAAAACCTTTATTGTGTCTCCGTCTTTATTGTATTCTTTATTCGAATTTTAAAAATGGCGATGTTGCAATTTTAATATAACAGACTTTGTATTTATTGTGAATGTTTATTCAAATATGACAGCCATGTAAAATTGTAATATCGGACGAAAATAAAAATGCGACAATACAAACAATTTTTACACTCATCACGATGTTCGGAATAACAAAAAGGACACAATTTCGCCCCAAATGAAGCGTGACTTTTAACAAAGGGCACGTATATGCAGTGCGCAATTGTTTATAACGCTGCCAATTTTAGGAGGCACTTAGTTTGGAGTGTTATAGAGTATTGCAGAGTTTATTTCACAAGATCGGTTAGTAGCCCAGTGTGTCGATTGCCTCGGGTTGGTGGAAATAACACGGCTGTATCATTGTTATACAAAAGCGCAGCTGTTCGGTTCCCTAAGGGTAAAAAAGACGTTTTGTGTGTTTTTTTTTCGATACGGTGTGCGTAGGGCCCTTTTAGCGGTCACCGGGACATGGCCGCCTCCTGTTTGAGCGTTTGATACATTGTAAGCTTTTATTTTTTTCGACGGTCTCTGTATTGTTAGTGATGTATCTATATATCAGTTTTGGAAAGCATGTTTGTACAATTCAGATGTTACAAGTATCATGGTTCGTCCGAGATTTTTTTTTAAACGAGAATTTAAAAGTATTGACAAATTCTATTCCAGTACTGGCTATTCTAAATCAACGATTAATGTAATTTTCCTAATTAAATTATACATATTTTATGCTACACTAGCTTTTTCCAGCGGCTTCGCTTGTCTTAAAGTCAATAATTGTACCACGTAGTCATTCTCATCATCATCATCTTCCTGCCCTTATCCCGTGTTATTTGGGGTCGGCGCAACACGTTTTTTTCTTCCACTCTGCCCTGTTACTCGTCATGCTATCACTAACTTCCTTTTCTTTCATATCACTCTTCACACAATCCATCCATCTTTTCTTTGGTCTCCCTCTTCCTCTCCATCCATCCACATGTAAACTCATAACTCTTTTAGTAACATGCGTTTCATCCCTCCTCTTCACATGACCATACCAAGACAAACGATTCCCTTTCAACTTTTCAGTCACTGGCGCCACTTTCAAACTTCCCCTAATATATTCATTTCTCACTTTATCCATTCTCGTCACACCACACATCCATCTTAACATTCTCATCTCCGCTACATGCAATCTTTTTTCATCCGTCTTTTTCACAGCCCAACATTCTGATCCATACAGTATGACAGGCCTTATCACGGACTTGTAGATTTTACCCTTCAACTTGAGGGGCATCCGTGGGTCACAAGTTGTTCCCGTGACCTGTCTCCATTTCATCCATCCTGCGTTGATCCGATGTGTTACGTCCCGGTCTACCTCACCATTCCCTTGGATGAGTGACCCGAGGTACCGAAAGTCAGAGCAGATCGGTATGGGCGTTCCAGCTAGAGCTAAAGGCACTGGATTGGAGAGACCGCCGAAATCGCAGAACAAGTATTCCGTTTTGGTTCTACTCAATTTCAAGCCAACACTCTCCAGTCTGTGCCACCACACCTCCAATCTGTTCTGGACCTCTAGGCCACTCTCGGCAACCAACACAATATCATCAGCAAACAACATACACCAGGGAGCCTCTTCCTGAATGTCCGACGTCAGAGCATCCATTATCATCAGGAAAAAAGCCTATCTATTCCTTATCAAAATCCAATTTCGTCGTAAAGTGTTTTAAAATATCAGTTAATGTAGTTTTCTTTTCGTTCAGTCTATCGAAAAGTTGTCTATAAGAGATTACCCTGTACGATAAGACCGCTCACAATCACATTATGCATAATATATTTTAATAGTAACAGACACCCAAACATACAGGCTTTCATATCTATACTCATCAATATTATAAAGAGTTTGTTTGTTTGTTTAAACGCGGTAATCTCAGGAACATCTGAATGAATTAAAACATTATTTTAGTGTTGAATAACCTACATAAAATCATGCTACGACCCATGGGAGTGAAACAGAAATCAATGACGCGGGTGATTTTTTTTTTTTTGTTGTACTTTCTGGTCAACTTTTGTAGAATTATTTTCTAATCAAGTCTACCGTTGAAACATCCACTCCGTACCTAACTGAATTCCTTTAAAAATCCAACCATTCAAATTTTGTCCCACCAATGTCCCGTTCCCACCCCTTTGAGCACCCAATCCGCCATCTTGAATAATAATTCTTTTATTAAAGAGTTTAATAATAATCCTGAGACGGATACGGCAGATGTGTTCTTAGCCTTAGGTGGTAGTGTGTACGGAGCTTAAATATTGCGAACAGCTCTTGAGATTTTTATATTTTTAATAATGTGCGTTGATAAGTTGTGCTCAAAGTGTACTTCAGTTTCGTTATTGATTCTAAAGTGATTTGGATTAGCAGTGTTCTAAAATGGTTCTAAGATATATGCTACAATACTTGTGGCTCATTTAGGGTCATCATCGGCTGAGACTAACCCTTATTTGGTGATCATAAGTGGGTTGAAAAGGTGAGTTTTTTTTTTATTATCATGGATATGCTCGTATTTGATCACTATCTCACCTGATGGTAAGCGATGATGTGGCCGACAATGGAGCATGCTTGCCTAGAAGTAATCTATTGACTCTTGATTTAAATCCCCTAGATTGTAGCTATCAGGAAACATACCTATAGAAATTATTATATTTTCACGGACTACTTCAAAGGTAGACTACTTTAGTTGGGTTTGTAAATCATCTAATAACTCCTTTCGTTTTGAATGGAGCTAGAGGGAGTGTTTGATTTTTACTGATTAAAACGTGCTAAAACCCACTTGTGTTTCTTCTGTTGCTCTTTGCATTCTAAGGCTGCGTTGACGACTCTTTCGAATAATAGCGTTGCACTGTCATGTTTTCATTTTTACTGACTAAAACGTGCTAAAACCCACTTATGTTTCTTCAGTTGCTCTTTGCATTCTAGGGCTGCGTTGACTCTTTTGAATAATTACGTAACACTGTCATGATTTCCAACCTCAAAAAAGCCTTACAGACAGATGTTCTGGGTTTGGGTGTCTTTTATAAATGTGAGTTTACTTACATCATGTTTGTGAACGCACTCACGATACTGAGTAATTCTTAGTGTGGACGAAAGGAAAAGAAGATGAAGAAGGCCTCAAAATAATTTCCACCGTTCCTAAATCAGATCCGAAGGGTGTCGTGTATCGATGATTTCGTGGAAGGATACCGACCTCGCAGCGGAACACGACGCCGTCACTTTGAGCGCAATAGTTTAATAATAGTGCATAGTTAGGTTGTTATGTTTGTTTTTTATGTATATTATTTTTTAAGATAATTATTTTTGTATTTTGTCTATGGGCTTTAGTTGCCTGATAACAAAAAGTTATTATTCTTATTATTATGCCAAAGTGGCATAATAAACTCGACTCGAAGAAGACGACGAAGAGCTCGACTGCACTTCAAAAGTTTTAACTTGTAAAGACAAATTAAAACTTTCGAAGTGCTGTCGAGTTCTCAGTAAATTTTTAACTTCTTTGGAATCTGAACCTGGTACTGTTGAATGTTGTGGGCAGTGGTGGTTCGATTGGTAACGACCCCGACTTACGAGTTGACAAGACAAACCCAGCCAGGCGCATTACTTTGTGTAATTTATTTCATCAACACTGCTCTCAAAACGGTAAAGGAAAACATCGTGAGGAAACCGGCTTGTCTTAGAACCAAATATTCGAAGACATGTGACATCCACCAACACGCACGGGGCCCGTTTGGTGGTTTATGGCCCATTCCCGCTCCTAGAGAGGAGGCCTGAGGCCCAATAGTGGGAACATTATAAGGCCGACTATGCTACTGTTGAATACCTATCATGTGCTACGGGCGCGTCGTGGTGTTGCCACTTTATATAAATATATTTTACACCTAATTTTCTTATTTTTTCAATTTAGAATTCATATGTACCTATTTTTTATTTCCTTTTACTATACAAATCTTTTTGTTTTTTTTTATTTACTTATTTTTTTTTTTACACTGCACCGGCCTTTCGTCTTTATGTCGACACCGCCACCGGCCCACGCTGAAAACCAGCGCTGTCAGCTCATCGTATTATGCGTGAGGCCGCAGCTTTATGCTGAGCGTTCGGCCGTTTTGCGGGGATGTGACGCACATCTTACCTATCAATTGATTAAAACTAGATAACAAAATCTAGTTTTAAGATTGCGTCATTTCGCGCGAATAAACTGTTTTTCTTTCTTTCTTTCTTTCTATGTGCAATTTTCATCAACTATCCAAGCTCGAGGTACCACAGACTCAAACGAAACGAATATTATACCAACTAACTTGAAATAATACGCGACAATTACACCAACAAAACCAAAGAAAAATAAAGAGGAACATTAATTATTTACGATACATCCCCCAAAACCGGCGGAACGTGCGGAACCATGGGATATTTAATACCCCTCGCGTCCCTTCAAATAGGTCACTGTATCGTCTCCCCAGTACCCTAACTGTGGCAGTGGGGCACACATGTATCATACTTATAGCCACAGATAAAACAAAATGTTGTGTCTATTTATTACAAGAGATATTTTCGGATGAGAATGTTGAGATGGATGTGTGGTGTGACGAGGATGGATAAAGTGAGAAATGAGTTTATTAGAGGAAATTTGAAAGTGGCGCCAGTGACTGAAAAATTGAAAGGCAATCGTTTGTCTTGGTATGGTCATGTGAAGAGGAGGGATGAAACGCATGTTACTCTAAAAGTTCTGAGTCTACATGTAGCTGGATGGAGAGGGAGAGGAAGGCCAAAGAAAAGATGGATGGATTGTGTGAGGAGTGATATGAAAGAAAAGGTAGTTAGTGATAGTGTGACGGGAGACAGGACAGATAAATGATAAGGGCAGGAAGAATTAGAAGAGATTTTCGGATGAGTATTTTTATTTAGTTAAAGTTCCTGCAAGCGGTTTCGTCCGCGTTAAAGTAGATAATTATTTCAAATTAACATATTCTTTTTAGTTTTTCCAGAACACGGTCGAACTGTATGTAAAATTTTACTCAAATCTGTTCAGCCATCTAAGTGTGAGAGAGTAATAAACATACATTTTGTTGTGTATCTATTAAACACGCCTTTATATGTATATTATAATACATATTAGTGTGATTAATACTTTATGCACAAGTAAAAATCACTGTACTAAGTGTAGTATACCGATGGACTTAATGCCATAGGCTACAAGTCGAACTTTCTGTCGCCAGTAGTCTCTTTGTAGCCTTAGCGTTGGGTTTTATTTTATTTATTAGGGACTAAACATACAGTTACATATATGTTAAGGTACTAAAACTAATAAATAATTAATTATCCGATTAATAAAATACATAATTTAAGCTAAAAAAATATTTTTCTTCAATCGTAAAATTCGGAACTACTACTTGAAGTCTTCTCAACCTTAGTTCGATCTTCGTCATAATTGTTATATTTTAAGTTCTCTTAATTATAATGATTTGATATTTATCATAGTATTTATTAGTTTATAATTTTAGCATTTCTATGTATTTTATTATTATAATCAACTTAATTTAATAATACTTTATTTTATTTGAAATAACTATATTTATTTTTGGTGCACACTTACCACAGTGTTGTCTTTTTTAACCGAAAGGTTGACTGGTAGAGAATGCCTTGTTGAATTAAGTCCGTCTATGAACCTCTACTGTACATGAAGATTAAATAAATAAATTCATGAATATGTTTTCACAAGGTGACGAAGTGATACTATTGCCTATGGGTTCGTTTTTACTTGTTTTATACTTTTTAATAAATTTTATAAGCCCTAGGAAGAGAGCCTAGGTATCATTCAGAGTTGATTATAAAATAAGCTAAATTACAAAATAAACTCTACCTAGGGTCTTAGGACTGGGCGAAGTTTCGACGTGGGCATTAGTTTTATTATCGAAGTCATTTGAAAAAACTCTGCAACTCAGTCACCAAAATAAAATGGAACTGAGCAGATCATATCTGCCACATGTTGCAACGAAATTGGCGAAGGCAAGCGCTTACTGGATCTCGAACAGCAGAAGGAGATCGTGATGAGTTGGACTCCTACCTTTAAGGATGGGCCAGAAGTGGCCCTGCACTAGGACACCACAGGTTCATAATAATAATTTATAATAATGCCCTACTCCCGACACCAGTGTACTACTATTTTTTATGTTTTAAATGGTTTTTTAAGTTATTTTAAATCGAAATAAAATTGAAATTTATATGTCGAAACGATTAAATACAAACGAGAAAATAATCATTTGAATTTTCCAGAGTTACCAAAACTTGTAACTGATTTCTAGTATCATTGTAAAATTAGAATCTCTAAAATTGACAATACTGAAAAACAAAAAGTTACCTATGTCAAAAGGAGAGAAAATTTCATTGCAACACTTTTCTTTGCGACTGTGCAGGGCTGTCACGTTACTCTTTAGCTGATTTATGTGCGGGCAGCTGAAAGTTTTATGTGGGTGCGTTGACGCTGCTAACCCTACCCTCGGCCATGAGACTATATGAGCACCCTGTGTATGTATATATTGTTGTACCTACAGATGTATGAATCAGCAAGTTTGGAAGGCATCTGTTGTGGAACTGTGATTACAGTTATTCGATATTTTATATGTCCTTAGGAGGGCCCTTTTCCACTCGCCTATCGTCATCTTCGAGCATGTTTTAAAGCTTGTTGCTTTATCTAACGCAATCCAACGCGATGTTTGATGAAGAGGCGATGGGAAAAAAGAGAGATTACGCCTAAAAGCTCTGTTGACATAATCCTGTAATTTACTCGAATATTTCACAAAACTTTTACCAGGAAATACGTGTTAGGTTCACAATCATTCGATAGTATACAATCTCGCGTGGTAGATTGTAATAAAACGATATTTATAATTTTACGGTGACATATATGTAGCGACATCTATGGCGTCACATAAGAATTAATCCTGCATATAGAACAGCCCGAAATCATCTATCGGGCAGCTGCCCACCAGACATAACACCCGTCTGGTCAGAGGATCCTCCCTTTTCAAAGGAGGTATGTGGGGCTTTACTCTCTGCTCCACATATCTCCAAATATATAACATAATTCTCGCTCATACTTTTGAAAAACCTTCCACTACCTCTTATATTATCTATTTGACTGTATATAGTACCAATAGTCAGTGAATAAAATATATTTCTACGACTTAATAAGACCTTGCACAATAATTTTTATTGTAGATGATAGGAAAATAATTTATATTATAATCTATTAATAATATATGTTATATAAATATTATTAATACATGCTATTATTTATTATCACACCTCGAAGTCCACATCACATGAATATGTTATTGTACAGTTCAAACCAATGACCGCGTCACGTACTAAATTTTTATTACCCAACGCCCAATGCCCCACAATAATCACACTCCCAAACGCACAAGGATCTTCACAATCACGTCACAAACACAGCCCGCAGCATCACTCAGAAATCATGCTCCATCTAATTACCGAATTAAGAAATCGTGGTATAATCGTGTCTGTGAAGACAATAAAGAGATCATTAATCATGAGGTATTTGGTACAGTCGTTAATGATGATATTAGGTGTTTTGTGCGTGGTTCTCGTGTGGTGTAAGTGGAATGCTGATGTCGATTTTGCTGTCGATTTTTTACCCGATTCCGCAAGGAAAGGTCGTCCGAAAAGCTGCCCTTTTCGTTTCAAGGTAACTCTTTCAAACGATCCCGGAATTCAGTTCAGATCTGAATGTCTCGATGTTAGGCATGTATGTTAAACCACACCTTGCATTGGGCATGCCACAATTATGGCGGTAAGTCCCCTCTTTGAGGCGTGGTTGGAAAGACCTCACGGCGTCCTCACCTTCAGCATGACGCAGGTTCTCACCGACCTCCCACTCCGCCCAAGAGCGAGATTTATCATTAAATGATTTTTACAGCTAAAAAAAACCTAAGTAGCATTAATCCTTGGTTACGTTCAAAGCTACGAGCAAACTATCTTATTAAGCGACCTTCCTGCCACCGGTCTGCTGGAAGAAATTCCTTTCAAAATACAGCACTTTTGCGGTCTTTTCTTTATTTTTTCTACATAAATTAACTAATAATACGAATTATAAAGGTGAAATAGTTTTTTGTATGAAGTAAGTTCTCGAAGTTGTGGTTCAATTACGAAATTTTTGATTATCTTTATTATAAAAAGTTACAGTGATATTTAGTGTCAAAGGCTGGAAATAATCCACAATTATTTGGGAATAGACAAGAGGAGCAACTACGTTTGAAAATCATAGTTTTTACAGTTCCAAAACGCCATAATCTTCCCCCTTACACCGAGATCTTCCATCGAGATATGTAGAAGGAGCGAGGGCGGTGCGATCGTGATTGTGCTTGCAAACGGTCTCTGGCGCAATTGTTCATCATTAAGTGTCTAGTAAGGGCTGAGGATTGCGCGTACACTCACCAAAAGTGTTGCTAGTCGCCAAAATTATAGCTGGCTTGTTTATGGGTTGATGTTGAAATAGTCTGTCATCATTTGCTTTGTCTTTACGATTGTTCAAGCGTTCTTACGAGGGCGTAAGTTTTTGTGAGGCAAGATTGGTAAATTTAGACCAAACCTGCCTTGCTGTAATAATACTATATGTAATATATCTAATAAAGGCACATATTAATTGAAAGTAGTTTATTCAAAGTCAGCTACTGAATTGCTTTCTGCTTTTTTCAAAATAGGTATTTTTTATCATAAAGTAAATAAGAATTATTTTAGTAGTTTATGAAATGATCTTTATATGAAATTGCACAATTTCAGAATTCTTCAGATTGACTTGGAATTATAAGTCCAAATAAATTTTATATTTGTCACCGTAAAATTGTAAATAACGTTACATTACAATCTATCTCGACAGATTGTAAACTATCGAAAGATTCAAATTGTGCAGTTACATCTTATCAGAAATTCTGAAAGACCTATTAAGTACTTAAGGGTGTTTTGATAAACTGAAGTTCCGATTTAAAAAAAATTGTAAGCATTCGTAAATTAGTGCATAAATAAAACTGTTGTTTAAGATCAATGGAGATGGGCAAAATAAGTTTGAAATAATAAAGAAAATAGCAACTGAAAGAACACTGTGAGTTTTAGTCAGTAAAAGTCTGCAACTCCCTCTTGTTCCACTGAAAGTAAGAGAAATCATTTGACGATTTTGTAACAATAAGACAAACAATTCTGTCGCATGAAAAACTTACCGAAACTAATTCTACACGCCAAAAGTACCAAACACATCACCATAAATTACTCAATTAACTCCAACATATAATTAACGACGAACAAAATTTTTAATAATCAATCTTTGAAACGAAAGTACAGTTAATCATAGGAAAAGTATAACGCGCAAGATTATGTATAAAAAATAATGAGCACGTTCAGACAAGTGGCGGTGGACGCGATGGGTTAAGTGTGGCTACTAAAACCGCGGGATGAACTGCCCCCCTAGCCAAGTTACAATCGTTTCGTTCGCGCCGAATGCCTTGAGTAGGCCACGCCTCCGATTCCTTTGTTCTGACCACGTGACTGAGCGTTGAGATGAAGTCAGAACAAAGGAATCGGAGGTTTGGCCTACTCGAGGCGTTCGACGTAAACGAAACGGTCGTAACTTGGCTAGGCTGGCTGGTGTCGATAGAAGAGAAACAAGGCTTTATAAGCAAGTGATGTAGGAACCAATCGTATAGGTAGTGTATTATACCTATAACAAAATAGTAAATAAAAAGTGAGAAGCTTGCTAGGGCTGCGGAATTGATCTTAACAGTTACTGTGGCCCTGGAACGCAAAATGCATCTGTAGGAACATATGTGGGTTTTAGTAATAGTTTGACAATCCAAAAAACATAAAAATGTCTAGAAGCCTACGGAAAGAAAGAGTGAACCTGTAAATACTTTACAGGTTCACTCGGATCGGGCCGGGTTTAGTTACTGTAAGTAAGCAATTTTTGGAAGGAATACCAAACTAATTTTGTCCAAAGGCAGTTGAAGCATCATGGCTAATATAATATACAGCGGGTGATCCCGCCCGTCTCTCTTTCATACTTAGAAAGAAAAAGTCCTGATGTCTGTCCGACTTTTGTAGACGGTGGCATTCTTGACTTGCTTTACTGAAGAGGTTGTTGGATTGAAATGAAAAATGGTTCTGATTTTGCATTGCCATAGTCAATAGATCAAGCAAAGTCTGAATTACTTATGCCAGTGACACAAAAAAAATACCTGGCACATGCCATTTGTTTTTAAAGCAAGACTTTAATTTGCTTACATAAGCTCATGCGAGCCTTTGTAACAAGTATTGCCGAAATCCAATAAATATGATATTATTTCGAAACAAGGTTTACTTAAATCTAGTTTTTTTCATAGCACTTACACTTAGGGCAGAATTCACCAATAAAACTAATCGCGTTTTAATGTTTGGCTCGCATAATCGTGTTTAGCCGCTGTCACTAGTGTCACTTGTAAAGATACAGACAAGTGACACTAGTGACAGCGGCTAAACGCGATTATGCGAGCCATACGTTAAAACGCGATTAGTTTTATTGGTGAATTCTGCCCTAATTCTTCCGCTCATTTCATGGCCTCGTAGACAAGTTGCGCATACTGAAGATCGTGACAGATGTTCAGTGGCGATCGTGTGAATCTGATAGTAGACTATTACTATACGACTAGTCGTAACTACTGGTACAGTCAACTCATCAAATGAGAAATAATATTTTCTATCATTATTTAGCTGCAATTATTTATTTTAAATTTATTAAATTGGTGTAATTATTAGTAATAAGCAGTTAAATCGTGTTTGCTACAGGAAGATGTCCGTTAAAGTTATTAATTTTGTCATTTGCATTCGTTAATGATATTATTGGGGTACCCGATGTGGTGATTATGAGAAATCTTTTGATGTTCACCCGTTGCCGTAATATGGCAGCAATTGCTTATGCGGAATAGTTCTAATTTCTTCGCAAAGCATTAAAAACTAAGGTATGTTTTAAGAGGTATGTTATGGAGATATCGAAAGTCAAGTCAAGTTTGTATAGAAAATTTTATTGTTCTTTCAAAGTTGGCCAGCAAGAAGATCTCATTAATTAGCGATGGAGGTCGGTGGTGACAAAATAAACAGTATGATGTTTTAATACACATGTTCCGTATCTATATTACCTATGTCGAATTCTCCTCCTCCTTGCGTCATTTGTCCTCAATATTGAGGGTTGTGACCTCGACGAATAACACTACAATTCAAAGTCGCATCAACCTGTTGGCGGTCAGCTTTTTTAAGGATCCTGGTCACTGCACTATTTAGAAAGATAGAGAGTATAAGTGTGGTGACAAGTTTTCTCTTGGTCTTATGCAAGACGTTCCTGTCAGCCCAGATGCGCTTCAGCTTTCGCTTCATGTTGTACCCCAATATGCATTATTCATCGAATCATCATTCATCATCATCATTTCAGCCGAAAGACGTCCACTATTGGACATAGGCCACCCCTAAATGTCGCCACAATGACCGGTCTGTTTGTCTCGAATCCATCGGATTCCCGCGACCTCACCAGGTCATCGGTCCACCTTGTGGGAGGCCTTCCAACGCTGCGTCTTCCGGTACGTGGTCGCCATTCCAGAACCTTTCGTCCCTATCGACCATCTGTTCTGCGAGCAATGTGCCCGGCCCAATGCCACTTAAGTTTGGCGATTCTTCGGGCTATGCCTGTAAGCTTGGTTCTTTTGCGGATATCCTCATTTCTGACGCGATCACGCAAGGAAATTCGGAGCATAGCCCTTTCCATTGCCCATTGAGTGACTTTAAGCCTTCTGATGAGGCCCATTGTAAGCGACCACATTTGCGCACTGGTCATAGACTTTTGTCTTGAAACACTGTGGTATATTAAACGAAAAGACACCGCGCAGCTTCCCGAACACTGCCCAGCCGAGTCGGATTCGACGATTGACCTTTTCGAAAATTATAATATAATTTTATCAATACGTGTACTTGTCTGGTTATCTATTATAAATATGTTTTCCGCATATCTTTCCCATCCACCTCATTATCTTCAGCATAAAGTCTCAACGTACACCAAGCTATACTTCGCTATAAAAAGCAATGTCAGTCGCAATTTAATGAAATAAGTTGTGTTTTTATAGCCTTAAGCTACAGCGTTGTGTAAAAATATGGAAGTAAGGCGGAAATAACGGTATTTTGTAGCTTTTTTGTTGGGGAAGCTATGTTGCGAACGATGCAAATGATCTGGTTGAGTTTATTGATCGCTATTTTATAATATGCTCCGTTTTTTAACCGACTTCTAAAAAAGGAGGAGGTTCTCAATTCAGATGTTTGTATTTTTTTTTATGTTTATTCGCGCATAACTTCGTCGACTGCCAACCGCTTTGAAAAATTCTTTGTTTGTTGAAAAGGATATACTTCTCAAATGGTCCCATACTCACTAAATTGGGATCTGATGATGGGATCTTGGCGAAATCGAGGGAACTCCTCAAATATTATAGGCAAGCATATAGTGATTTTGGTATTTTCATCGAGAACTTAAGTATTTACAGTCAAAAAGTAACATTTGATGAAGTGGAACTGATGAAGAAGACCAGAAATGGTCAACGGAACTTCTTACTCGCATAGATATCGCAATGAAGATAGTTAAGCGACTATGACAATACAAATAAATGAATGGTTCTTAATAGTTACGTTGAAAATGGTATCATCGAAGGGAACTGATGATGATTTGGAGCCGGAAGGTAGGCACTGGAACTCCGTAATTAATCAATTTAACCTAGCCGTGTTTGGGTTTATTAGAATTGTCATGAGATGCACTTTGGCTATAAGGTACTATCAGACTGATCTGATGATGGAGTCGGAAGGTGAAAGGTAGACACAGGAACTTCATAATAAAACAATGTAACCTAGCAGTGTTTGGATTAATTGGAATTATCATAAGAAATAGGCACTCTGTTTATAAGTGTATCGCAACTAAAAAGTGTGAAATAAAAAAGTGTGCAACTAAAAAGTGTGAAATAAAAAAGCGTGCAACTAAAAAGTGTGAAATAAAAAAGTGTGCAACTAAAAAGTGTGAAATAAAAATTCATATCAAAGAACACTCGTTATTCTTTGAAGTCTAGATCCTAGAAAAGGACAGTAAATAAAAAACTGTACAGTACAGTAAATAAAAAATCACAATAACTTTAATTTCGGAAGTCGGTGTTAGTCGGTATTATTTGTATCTTATTTAACACTGACTTCCGAAATTAAAGTTATTGTGATTCTTTTAGTGTTTTTTAGTGAAGTCGGTTATAATTTTTTTGTAAAAAGTTTTTTATTTACTGTCCTTTTCTAGGATCTAGACTTCAAAGAATAACGAGTGTTCTTTGATATGAATTTGCTAAGATATTTTAAGAACTCGAATATATCAGCCATTTAGTTTTTGAAAGTGTAAAACTTTTTATTTTCACTTGGCTTTGAAATGAATATAACATCATTAAAATACAATTTTATTTGTAACAACAGTAGAAGTATTAGAATTAATTATTAATTATTTTACCAATTATTTAACTAAAAAAATTAAACAAAGTAACATTGTTTCTGCTATCCTTACCTGCTTCTTCATGCAACAAAACTGCCGAAACGAAGACGTGCGTATTCGGGCGACGAAATCATATCGTAGACGTTCACTTTAGGGAACAGAATCGTGCAGCAAAACTTTTTAATTATTCCAATGTGTAACGTTTCATATATACTTTCCAATCACGAGCCTCCGTGTAGAAATTACCTATGTTACGTGCTGATGAGCATACAATATTTTCGGTACCAATTATGACCCAACGTACTACATACATTTATACAAAATTAGCTTTAAATAATATCAAGGGAACACATTGCTGAGACTAAGTATCCTATGTGCAATTTATTCTAGGAACCCGTGTGCCAAATTTCCCCATGATGGTTTTACTGACATCTTTTTGAGGTGCGCGTGGAATACTTCCCGCCGTCGGTAACACGGATTCAGTCCTTACTGGACGGCCTGACGTCAAGCTACCCTTTGCTCGTGGTCCGCAAGCTCACACGGTGGTCGGGGAACGGGATCGTCCTGCGACTCCCAACGCTCAGGGCATCTCCTGTATCGGCGGCTGGGGCGTGAGGATACTATTCCCTCAGGGTTGCGGCCATTTCCTTCGCTAGCATTACTGCTTCGCAGAAAGAGGCGACCTCATCCCATTCCGTCTCGCCCTGGACTAGAGCCCGCTGGTCGTCGCTTGTGATTGCCTCCACGAGGAGACGGTGGTGCTCCGTCCAAGCGGGATACACCTCCTCCGTATGCTCCAGTGTCCTCTGGATGGAGCACACAATGGTGACAACCGGGTGTTTCTTCCATCTGAAAAACATAAATAAAAATAAATAAATAAACCCATCTTTATAGAAGCAACACATTTAGGTACATATATATGTGCATCATTAGGCGATATTTGTTTTCAAGGTATCTAAGAATCATATTATATTAGAGGTGACCTTTACTAAAGTTCTATTATTAGATATCCAAAGTTCCAATAAATAATTAACCCTTTAAATTCCCATCGTCATTTTCTTCTTTAAGGGCCAAAATAACTACCCGGTTATCCCTCCAAATTAGTGTTGCCAGCCCTCAAAAATCTTTGTTGCACTGACAAAAATTCACCATCATGAGTATTGAATATTATACGTGGCTAGCTTCTGCCATTAGGTTTCTCTATACAAATTTTGGTCCCCCGTTTCATTCCCTTAGATGGTAAATTTTGGAAAATCCTCACAGTGCTCGCCTACGTTATATTAAAGGAAACTTTGTTCAACTTTTTTTCGGTTCTAGTCCCAGTAATTTTGGCTGTGGATTGATATGTCAGACAGTCAGTTTCTCCTTTTATATATATGTCATGGCCAGATCTTCGAAATTTATCCCTTCATGATATGGCCAAGTCAAACTGGCCAGATCGTTAAAACGTTAAAGTTTGAAGATATGGCAATCTTCGTTTGGCCTATTTTGTTTAGACCTTATGGTTAAATGAGGATTGAATTATTTATTTATTTATTAAAACTTTATGCACTAATAAGAAACATTCTCCAAAGGCGGACTTAATGCCTTAGACATATTCTACCAGTCGACCTTAGGGTGATGCAGAAATGTAACATGTTATCATCCAAATGTTAACGTTTAAACGATCTGGCCAGTTTTAGTTGGCCATATCATGAAATGATAGATTCTAATATCTAGCCACGACATATAGATTTATTGGGTTAACGTAAATGAATGATGTAAATATTGTTTTGTACAATGGGTTTGATATGTCCTACAAGGAACAATAAAACACGTAATTGTATGATTATACACTTTGGATTTTATTATTTATGTTGAAGAGTATTTAAATGATGTAATTTAGACATTTTTATTATTATTTTAATTAATTCGAAGTAATTTTATGATTTTTGCTCTTATCATTTTATTATTATTGTATTTTTAATTAAATTTATTGTATGTGTACGCCTTTCTAGGTAAAACATGTTGAAACTTTTTTTTTTTTAATCATTCCAACTGATTTCTATCCTACACATGTTTTTGACAAATAAAATTTATCTTATCTACAACAAAAAAAATCTACTGTTACCCTTTTGTGCTACTTAAACATTTATTATTTATTTTACTGACAAAGATTCACCGGCATGAATATTAAATATTATACGTAATATTTACGTAACCCTTCAACGGCGACGTCCCCTGCTTAATTACAGGGTTGATGGCGAAATATTAATGAAGTATCTGATACGGACATGTTGAAAGTTGCCAGCGTTGCAACACTTTTGGGATTTACGCGACGGGGAGGACTAAAAGCATGCGGGTTCCGGAAGTTTGGGGTGGGATGGGGGGAGTGTAAAGAAATTGATATGGAACGGTTTTAGGGTTGTTCCTATGATATGTATGATATAAGTATGATGAGTATGGTCTTAGTATGTTATTATTTAATGGTTTCATATCCAAGAAGTTTTTGACTGGCCTGTTGGTCTAGTGTTTAGTGGCTCTGAATGCTATGACAGAGGTTGTGGGTTCGATCCCCACCTAAGACAAATGTTTGTGTAATGAGTACGATCATTTGTTTAGTGTCTGGGTGTAATTTAAGTATAGTATGTGTATGTATTTAGAAGTATATAAGGATGTTTATCAGTTGTCTAGTACTCATAAAACAAGCTTTGCTTAGCTTGGGACTAGACGGCGTTGTGTAGATAGTTGTGGAATATTCAAAAACGATTTATTATTTTTCATGTAGTAAAGATATGCTGCTGGAAGCAGTTTTGCCACCATGAAAGTACAAGTACAATATTATCCAAAGGAAATATACTCCCGGGACAAAAAGTAAATCATATGTCCAATTCAAGTTCATGGTCTACCCATTCACTAATTTTCATCCGAATCCGTTCAGCCATTTGAGCGTGATGGAATAACAAACATACACACACAAACGACACACCGCCTAAATGGTTTTAATACTGATATAAATACTTACGTATAAGATTTCATATTACGAGTATTAGCTTCAAGCCTTCAACCAGAAGACATAAACAAAAACAGACTTCACATCAAAATTGATCGTTCACATTTACAATACTTATATAATCTGTAACATTTTATAACCCTAAAATGCCGCGCTTCCAAAAAGACAAGCATAATATTTCATTTACGCAAAATGAGACAACGGGCATGGAAAAAAATCTCAAAATCAAGCCGAACTCCGAAACACAAAGGCTTATGAGTAATTTTGTCAAAATTCACAAGCATTAATATCAATATGTGGAACAAAAAAGGGGCGAGCTATATCCTCGGGGTCTCTCTTTATTTATCAAAGCCGACCCCATATAACCCTTTCATCGCTACGCGAATTAAATTTCTTTTGCCGTCATTTCCTTTGCATTATCTCGGTTAAAATCATAATGGCGACGCGGGCCACAATAGCGGTGCTTGTTTAGTACCCAACTTCATTAATGCTCACAGAAGAATTTTATTAAAATGTAACGTCGCATTTAAGGGTTAAGGGTTAAGTTAAAAATGGTGGTCATAGATAATGGAAATGAGATATTTTAATTTTGTTTTTGAGTTTTTATGTGTTGATTATTTACGTTTTATTACTTACGAAATAAGTTTTTTCCCGCGCTTTCGCCCGCGTACACAAAATGTCACTTAGGAATTAAGCAGCTTTCTATCGGAGAAAAAAAATTTTTTTTTTTTTACAACTTTCACACAACGCCGGCTAGCCCCAAGCTAAGCAGAGCTTGTGTTATGAGTACTAGACAACGGATAAACATACTTATATATTTCTAAATACATACATATTATAGATAAATTACACCCAGACACAGAACAAATGATCATGCTCATCACACAAACATTTGTCCTGGGTGGGAATCAAACCCACGACCTCCGGCATAGCAGTCAAGGCCACTAACCACTAGACCAACAGGCCAGTCAAATTATCTTCTGCAAACAAAAAAAAACAAAGTTTCACTTTATAATATTAGTGTAGATATGAGTGTAGGTTAAGTTAGCGACTTCTTTGCCGTTTAGTAGAGTTTTCTTCCGCCTGAATCCGGTGTAGGAATTTCCCGAACTTACCATGTTCGGCGAGGACCTGCATCATCCGGAAGGTGACGACCCCGTGACACCTCTCTAACCACTCCTCAAAGAAGAGACTTGTCGCCACGATTGTGGCGTGCCCAGCATTGGGTGACGACAGTCGCCGTATCGCCATGAGATCCTGTTATAACTATGTTCGTCATGTGCCGAAGAGAGAGAAGCATTGCCTAATTTTTACTGATTAAAACCCGGCTAAGTTCCTTTAGTTGCCCTTTGCGTTCCAGGGCCGCGGTATCTCCTCCGAGTAATCCGCAGCGCAGACACACTTTTTTGAAAACTGACTGAAGTAAGCAGTGTGTACATACAGCTGCATCAATTGGGTACCATTCACATCAAAATATCTTAGAAAACGCAGTAAACAGTTGATGACGCCGTCTGCACATATTGTTTTATTTTAATTTTATTTTTTAACCTTTTTTCAGAATCCTTTCCTTTTTGTCAACAAATATTTTATTAGTATTTTATTTTCTTCTGTATGTTTTTGGCTAAGACCTTTAACATTCTCTTTTTCTTCCGCGCCAGTTTAGTCCAGGTTTTTCCAGCTGCTTTGACCAAATTATATCTTCTTATCTCCTGAATGGCTTTCCTCTCTTTCTCTTCCTCTCTCTTGGGCACCATAATGTTACTACCTTGTTCTATTTCTCTTCTCCCCTTACAGCCCCCCGTACCTATTATAATATCACGTAAATTATCGTGGACGATATTTTGCGTATCCTATGAACGCAAGAGCGAGCCTCACCAACGGACTCCTACTCTTTCTAAGTACACATGGGCGGCAGGTTGCCAACGGTAGAGGTAATTGCAGCCATCGGCCTATAGTGACACTTGACACACACGACGGCCGCCGCTGATTTCAAAGTTGGAATATCGACGGCTGCCGTCGATCAATGTCGGCGGTTGCAGTAACCTCTGCCGTTGGCAACATGCTGCTCGTGTGTATAAGCTCTAAGAGCACCCAATTGATGCAGTTGTCTGTACCAATCTGATACTAAACCAAACCTATTAAAATTACCGTAACGGAACTACCTATTTGCATACATTTCTACTTTAATAATATAATTAAGTAAATATCACGTAGGTATGTAGGTATATTTTATGTAGGGAACCCTTTTGTAATGAATTTTTCAGTAGTGGTACTTTAGACCCCTTTCATTCAACGATTGAATGTGAAAGTTTCGACGGCTCTTTAGAGTATTTGGTTTGGAACTAATTTAGTCCCTTCGTTAGTGGGTGTATCTTACTGCTTAGCAATGTAATTATAATAATAATATAGCTCTTTATATCCTTAACAGATATTCAAGTACGTTTGATTATTATTCATTTGAATTTAAAACATTATATCACAATTCATTATTATCATTATCATTCACATTTTATTATCGTAAAAAGGAAATTAACAATAATAAAATATTTTTGTAGTCAGATATTGTCATAGTCAAATAGCGTAGTCAAATTTTCTATTTATTCGTAGATAAATATTTTGGTAATAAACCGACTCTAACGATAGTGCTTAGGTAGGTAAATTAGAGTTTCGAACAGTCAAAATTAAGTGGATTTTGAGGCAATAATTTAATTAAGTTTAAGAAACTGAAATGTTCAATTTTAGCAAATACCATTTTCTTGACATAAAAATGCTCTCATACATTAAAAACAACATGGCTAAGATCAATCCCGTAGCTTAGACCTTTAACATCAATTCAATAAGTTCAAAAGTTGTATGATTGTGTATGTTTGTTACTTCTCCACGCTCAAATAGCCGAACGGATTGGGATAAAACTTGGTAAATCATGTTCTAGAACAAGACATAGCACAGCCGCATTTTTCCGCACTAGTATAAAATACACTACCTTGCGTGCAATGTGATTAGATTTTCGAGTAAGTGTATTAAAAAAAAAAACATCAGGTGGTCTATTTCGTGTAAATATCGCAGACCACCCACACGTAAGAATGATAATTAATTAACTAAAATACCTACACTTTTACTTCTCGATATTGGTTCACCTTGCGTCTCCATTTATTTCCCTTACAGCAATTTATTATTTTACAGCTGTATAGCTTGTCAGCATCGTTTATCTATATTGCACTATATTAGTTATAGTCACTATCTTGATTAAGTAAATTTGTTAACCTTTTATTTTTTTAAATTTTATAGGTTCCGAATAATATGATGTTAATTTATGTGAAACTTTTTTTTTTGGCCTGTGCGAAATTGCTTTAGTTACTGTCAAATTTAGAAAGTATTTAGACTTTACAGACACTAGTGCGCTTTATTACATACATATATACTCGGCCTTATAATGTTCCCATTGTTGGGACTCAGGCCTCCTCTCAAGGAGAGGGAATGGGCCGTAATACACCACGCGGGCCAAGTGCGGGTTGGGGGATATCACATGTCTTCGAATTTTTGATTCTAGGACATGCCGGTTTCCTCACTATGTTTTCTTTAACCGTTTTGAAAGCAGTGGTGATGAAATAAATTACACAAAGTAATGCGCGCCTGGCTGGGTTTGAACCCACAACTTACAAGTCGTAAGTAGGGCCGTTACCACTCGGCCACCACTGCTCCCTAGCCTAGTTTTATTAGAATTAGGATATTATACATTTTAATGTGTTTGCAGTATTTGGCAGCAAATTCATCAAGTCAGATTTCTTGGCAACCTTTGCTGAGGTTAGTCAATACTACAATAAAATTATAAGTTCCATTTTACCGAGATCGCGCCTGTTTCAATGATTTTACATAAATGGTCCCAAACTAAACCAATTTTACATCGCAATAGTCTCTGCAAATAATTAAAATACAGAACTTCACTCGTAAAAATCCACCAAAAAATACTAATGTGGAAGTTATATGTAAATCGTTGATTGACATCGTAGTATTTTTTGATTAACGAATTAAATAATTATTGTTTAATATCTATTTTTACAGTAAATTGGCTTTTAAAAACATCCATTCGTCGACTGGTGGAAGACGGAGCGTTAAGACCTCCCACAACGTGGACCGATATGCCATTCAGCTTCCTAACGAGAGTCTCCTAAAATGTTGGTCGAGGTTCATGGCTATTAAGTCACTAACATGACCATCGGTAAAATGATCACTGAGTCCACTTCTCTTGTTATTATTATTGTATATAAAACATTTTGCTAATCTATCTTCCCGGACAGATTAACAATATTAAGCCATTAAACAAACACAGCCTTAAAAAGTACAACATCTACTAAATAATTTATAAATGTTGCCCACTTAAGGAACTTAGCCTGCCCAACTGGCGACTTACATTATTATAATGACTTTGTCGAACAACAAACAGTTTTTCTTCTGAATTCGCATTAAGGTACTGAGTACAGAAAAAATGCTAAATTTAGCACCATCATCATAATTTGTTGGAGTTTTATGGAATATTAAATTGGTTTATTTTTTCTTTCGGTAATGTTCTACTCGGCTCACAGATTTTGGAATGCGTAGATAAGTTGTATCAAGGTTGAAAAATATCTGAAAGTGTTTGTTTTGTTATTTAGGTACCTAACTTTTACCTGCGGCTTCACAAATCATTCTTTAAAAAAATCCAAGGAAAAATACTTTTTATCTCCAGCGTATCTTTGCTGGAGATAAAAGTATCTTATTTCTATATATTTCAGGACATAATCTATCTGAGTGACAAATTTCATCTATATCATTTCAGCCGTTTGAGCGTGAACGAGTAACAAAAATATACACATACGCACACACGAATACATGCATACAAGTATTCGAAATTATAATATTACTGTATTATAGTTACCTACATTACGAATAATAATATAAATGGTTTATGCAGAAACAAGAAAGGTTAAAGTTACCTATATCTACCACTTTAATGTTTGTCTTGCAGACTCTATGCAGCGTTCTTTGCTGCCAACTTATTACTACATACTATATATTTCTCTAATTTTATTACCCTCTATAGATCAAACCTTAGAAAGCGGTTTCTCCAAATGTCAAAAAGTTTTATACTTGTTGTGTTGTATAACAAAAGCATACTACGTAAACATACAGGGACCACGTATTTTCCAAAACTTGTAACCATTAACTGAATCTACGGTCAAAACTAATTCAAAATAACTATAAAACTTCCATCAACCCTCTAATTTGATCATACCATTTCAAAATCTATCAAATTGCAAACTCTTACCCTTAAAAATATCGCAAACAAAGTAATTTAGAGCAACCCTTTCAATATAATTTTCAAAGAAAGCATACCGAAGATTCTTAAAGTAAATACTTGAAATGATTCGTCCGACGGTACTGTCGAAACGAAGTATCTATCTCCCTCCACTCCCCCTTGAAGGTGGTGTTTCCCCCTACCTCCCCAATCGTTGGCTACCGTCTACAATATTTGCATAACTCATTACGTTGCATCCATATTTAATTAGGATATTTTCTTCTTTAGATCTTTGTTGTCGCGGTATGGTTGGAGGATTAGATACTGCAGTATTTTTTTAGAAGCGTTAGTGGTATCTGACCTGTATACCTTGTTATAGCATAGTATAGTATAGCGATGTATAGTCGCTGCAGTACCCAAGTCTGGTCTACAGTGGTTACCACTAGCAGCTTCAATGTGACTGTCAGCTTACATCAAGGGTCGGCTCTTAGCCTTACCTCTTCCTGATGATAAAGGACGCTCTGAGTTCGGAAATCCAGGAAGAGGCTCCCTGGTGTATGCTGTTTGCAGATGACATTGGCACACGGAGAGTGGCCTAGAGGTCCAGAGCAGATTGGAATGTGGCGGCAAAGGCTTTAGGGTGTTGGCCTAAAATTGAGCAGAGTCAAAACCGAGTACTTGTTCTGCGATTTTGGCTGTCTCCCTAGTCCCATAGCTCTTGCCGGAATGCCTATACCAATCTGTTCCGGCTTTCGGTACCCCGGGTCGCTTATCCAAGTAGATGGTGAGGTAGACCGAGACGTAACACATCGGATCAACTCAAGATGGATAAAATGGCGACAGATCACTGGAAGAACTAGTGACCCACGGATGCCCCTCAAGTTGAAGGGTAAAATCTACAAGTACATGATAAGGCCTGTCATATTTTATGGATCATTCTGATCCATGCTGGGCTGTGAAAAAGATGGATGAAATAAGATTGCATGTAACAGAGATGAGAATGTTGAGATGGATGTGTGGTGTGACGAGAATGGATAAAGTGAGAAAAAGGAAAGGAGTTAGTGATAACGTGACGGGTGACACAATGGAAGAAAGAAACGTGTTGCGCCGACCCCAAATAAAACAGAATAAGGGCAGGAAGATGATGAGTACAGTACAGTATAGTATAGTATAGTGTAGTGTAGTGTAGTGTGGTGTACAGTGTAGTGTAATGTAGTGCAGTGTAGTGTAGTATAGCATAGTATAACAACGGTACCCAAATAAAATCATAGTTATGAGATATAATTCAGGTACGCAAGCAAAGACGCAATTGTTGATTTAAACTATTCATGATATAGTGATGAACCTAGGAAGAGTTAGTGATATAAACTAAACACCTACCGCATAGGCTACTACGAGGTGGCTCGAGAAAAGAATACCTCGAATGATTTAGGAGCGGCCTTTGCCGAGCTGTGGGAAAGTATTGGTTAAATAAAAAATATAATCTCATTAACGGCATATAATAATTATGTGGACATTTTAAATTACTACTACTAATTTTAATATTATTTTTGCTTAAGATTATTGATAGGCTCGCGGTTGGATTATATTTTATTTGTTAATTTTTTATTGGATCATATCTTCCGTTATAAACGGGAGTAAAGTTAATTTTCCCCAATAGCTGGTGCTACTTGTAATCGATTGCCATTTAATTCCGTAGCTACCGTGCCTCTTAGATCGAGTCGTGAAGGCCCCAAACAGAGCTAATGGCTGTGTAAACTTTAATCGTTCGTTTTCTTCCTTCCACTTTACAATTTTACGTCTTTATTTAGTTAAAGAGTCTGTTTGATCAATTTTTGATGGAGTGTGGTTGATTGAGGAATATTTGGCTTTCGTATTTGGGTTATTACTTAATGTCCTTTAGATTTTTCCGGAAATAATTCTTTAATTTCACCTAAACTGTCCGAGACTGATTTAAATGTGTTCGAAACAGTTTGACATTTGTGCAAAATGATCAATTTTTCATTGAGTGTAGTTTCATATTTGGGTCTTTAATTAATATCCTTTAGGTTTCTTCAATATTTTTTTTATTGGTTGGTAAAATCATCTTATGACAAATCGCGTTCGTAGTAAAAGTCTAACTGCTCTTGGGTGGAGCGAGAGCTATCTCTCGCCCCACCCAAGAGCAGTTAGACTTTTACTGACTAATAACCCACTCCTGTTCCTTCTTTGTCTTCGTCCCCAGGCTCCAGATTTTTTTCGATAAGAATTCATTCATGTCACCTATTAGTGCAAGTAAATCCTTAAAGCATTTATTTACAACCATGCCTTCATCCAAAATCGAACGCTAACATACTGTACGAGTATATTATCGTCCTTCGAGCCGGATTACTATGGACAGCATGACAAACTGTTTCGAACACATTTAGTTATGTATCAGTTACTAAGCTAAACCTGCGCGCTCCTATGATTGTCTACATCTAGATTTCTTTTACACTTTATTTGACACTTTAGTTTAAGAATTCACATGTACTCTTCTTTTTCTGCTTTTATAAACTGCCGTCTGCATTTTTTTTTTTAATTTTTCCTTTTCCAGGTCAGTCAAATCAGCAGTTCCTTTGTACTCATAGGCGATAGACATAAATGATTAACAATTCAGATAAGTAAATGTTTTAAGGATCAGCATTAGGCTCTATAGGTTTTACATGGTTTAAATATCTATAGGCTAAACTAGACCTGCATGTTACATCACGCATTAATTTTTGTTTTTTATCTACCTTTTTCATACATTATTGTTTATCTTTTTTCTTTTAACTTGTTTCCATTCGTTTAGCCCTGCTACTGATTTTTTTTTTTATTGGGTGGGAAAATCATCTTATGACATCCCCGCTCTTGGGCGGAACGGGAGATAGTGTCAGACTTTTACTGACTAAAAACCCACTCCTGTTTCTTCGTTGCCTTCGTCCCAGGGCCCCGGGTTTCGCTTTCACACTACCCGAGTTTGTTTTTATTACATAATATAGTAATCAGTGAATAATTATGTGGGTACTGTATTTGTTAAGTTTAACCTTAAGACAAAACTGTTTACGCCCTATATACTGCTGTTTGTTTTCGCAAATGTAATACTACGTATTATTTATGACTGTTTCCCTGTGTGTACCTGTAGGTACATAAACAATACATTATTTTTATAATAATAATTTATTGTCCACTCGTCTGCCTATACCTATTGCTTACAACTAATGTATCGCTTAAAAAAAAAACCGCATTCAAAAACCGTTATTAAAATCTTCGTATGGTCCGACGATTACATACTTTTCAATATCTACATATACAGCAGCAGTAATTACCCCTCAGTATTGTCAAAGTGCACTTCAGCGTCAGGATTACAAAATGGCAGTCCTTTCTCGCTCAAACTATCAGAACAATTTTAAACTACCCTTCTCCAAAAACCCGCTTCATCGAATATCTACTTTACTCCTTCGAGATATAGTTCAATGTGCCGTGATTTGGGCGGTGTTTCAAAGTTTGTGAACAATATTTGAATAGATCGTTGGATAGATGTGTGCCCCATAGACTGTATTGACAAGTGCACTTAGCAAGAGGATTACTGAAGGCTGTGGGTAGTATGTCATATTTTTGTGAATGATTTTATGCTGAAGTGACCCAGAATCGAACGATTTAGTAAAATATACCGGAGTGGTCAATTGAAACTCAATCTAAAATGTCAAGGTTCCGGAGCCAAACGCTCCTCCTAAAGAGTCACTTGGCAAGCAAAAGCCAATTGAAGGAACACTGGGAGGTTGTAGTCAGCGAAACAAAATATAAATCACTCCTTCATATGTGTCTGGCTAACTGCTACTAGCTGCTTCGACCAGGTCAATATAGAAACTTGTCCTTAACGAAGATACTACCGGGATATAAAGTCTACAGGTATACCTTTCATCCAAATTCGTTGAGCCGTTTGAGCGTGAAAAAGTAACAAACATACACACTCATAAACTTTCGTCTTTATAACATTCGAATGACAAAAAACAATAAGGGCAATGACAAAAAGGAATTAAGCCTATCTTGTAAAATGTTTATTTCTACTGCATAAAGTCTTAATAAATTTTCTTCATATTCAAGTTCATGTTTACGCTCGAAATTTGATTTCTCCCTGATTTTTCTCGAATTGACGACGCGTTTTGTTTCACGAGCGCCTCAATAAGACAATTGCACTCCGTCGTCTTGCGCAAGGCTGCAGATGTTTTAACATTGTAAGTAAGTATCTCAATTTGTATAGAAAACACGCCTAGGACAACACATTGATAACGCGTTGGCCGGTGTGCCAATGTTAAAATTCCATGATGGAACTCAATGCAGTGTGATATGGTGCCAGCAAAATTGATGTAGTACGTTAGGGCATCGGCTTTCAGGGTTACGGGATTGTTCATAGTTGCCTTGGCCCTAGCAAAGGGAAACTGAAGAAACACGAGTTTTTTTAAGTCACTAAAAGTCTGACATTATCTCTCGCTCCACCCAACGTTCTAGGTGGAGTCAAAGGGAGTGTCACTTGATGATTTCCTTTATAAAAAAAACAGTTGACTAAATCCATATCGCATAAAACCATCCGCGATGACACGAGATGGCCATGAATTCAATTTAATTCGGGGTGCTGTCATGGGAATGATGGAATTACACCCCCATAGTGTTTGTACTATCCGTTCAATACACATGTACTAGCAGGGGGTGAGCACATAGGGTGATATGTGCGAACTGGCTGCAATTGCATTTTTGCTTTTATTTTGTGAGTTATTTAGACTATGACACATGACACATGTTACTAAAAGAGTTCTGAGTATACATGGAGTTGGATGAAGGCGGAGAGGGAGGCCAAAGAAAAGATGGATGGATTGTGTGAAGAGTGATATGAAAGAAGAGGGAGTAAATAATAGTGTGACGGACAGAATGGAAGAAAAAAAGGTATAGCGCCGACCTCAAGTAATATGGGATAAGGTAAGAGAAAGAAGATTTACGTGATGATTTCTCACCTTAAAAATAGGGCTCCAGCGGTTTTGTAGTATGAAATACGCTATAGTAGTTTGAAATGCCTAGTCAGTTGGTACAATGTCAGTTGTGTTTTTTTTAATCTTAAATTTTTACTTGTTGTTTCTACACTGTGCGTCTATGTGTGCCAAATAACATATTTTCTTTTTTTTTCCTTCTTTTCGTCTATCTTTTTTCTTTCATAGGCCTCCCCCAAGCGACGCCACAACGACCGATCCTGTGCGTCACGCATCCATCGCACTCCCACGACTCTCACCAGGTCATCGAGCCACCTTGTGGGATACCAGCTTTATCCCTTCAAAATAACAGTAGACCTACCGATACACCTACAGTTTATGATGTTCTAAAACCGGCCAAGATACAACAGGAAGTATCCAATATTATTTCAGTACATAAGATTCACTGAAACTGTTCCACTATAACATATTACGGCACGAGTAAAATATATTCTTAAGATAACTACACGATAAACTTCCAGGCGTAAAATCATCACATGTGTCAATAGAGATGTTAAAGTGACTGAAGTAAGAGTTCCAAAGTAAATTTAACTTTATATCGGAGATTTGAAGGTTGGTTTTCGATTGGGAGATATCGATAGGCATGTGAACGATAATCCAGGATCATTTGAGACAAGATCGTAAGGTTTGGATAAGTTTTTGAAGTGGAGTTGCTAAGAGTTGAGTTGAAAGTGTGTTTGGTTGAATTTAGTGTGTCTTTCTAACAATAACACATGTTATTTTGACATTTGGCAAAAGCGTTTACTCATTGTCTTCTCAAAATTGGTATTGTCCATATTTTACACATTTTGTTGAATATAGGCTGTTCCTTTTTTAACTTCGAGAGTTACATACTACACCAAAAAATATTGAGGCAATCAACTGACAAAAATATTTTTAATTGTTGTTATCAAAAAGTAACTTCATCCAAAATCGCAAAGAGGTTTAAATAGTTCATTGAATATAAAGTAAGTGTGAAACCTTTCAAATCTGATGATAGGGGAAACTATCAAATAATAGAATAAAGGTGAAAACACTAAAATGTGACGATTTATTTTGTGTGAAATATTTATTTTTAGTGATGGTTGTTGTTTAGTACAAAATCTTGTACAAAATAAATATAGGATATTAATACTTAATAACCGATAACTGAGCATATTTCGTGGAACTCGTAGTAACCTAGATATTTAGAATTACTCCAAATCGCTTGCTAAGCAGTGCATCATTTTGTCTGTTCCTCGGTCATGCATGTACCAGTAGCTCTATATCCATATTCCTCAAGTCTCAGTGACGCACTCTTGCCAACCAGCTTAACGGGTGACGTCTGCTCATCCCCCTGTGACTTAACCGCGGTTATATTTAACAGAAGCGGCGCCAGTCGACTCGTTACGTCAGGAGACTCAGAAGGTATTTATTTTATTTATTTATTTATTTATTTATAATAAGCACACCAACAGCACAGTCACTTACAATTCAAATAAAACTTACATCTAAAATTGGCATATCAGTAACCATGCAAATAACAGGTATGCATGACATTGACAAAATTAATATAAGAGACAAACAGAACAAAAAAGTGTGTCCAAAATATCTAAATCCAGAACACTACAAAGACAAAACACACCGAAATAAAAAACATAACATTATTCACACTGTTTATAAAGGCAGCGTCTGTATGAAGCGAAACTCATTGAGAAGATATCGATAGGGTAATCCATCAAGTTGGACCTTTCATTATAAAGCCTTGCCATACGTGTAAGGGGACTATTAAAAGTGATATTCAAGGTGGATGTAGGCAATTGAAAAATTCGATGATGTCGCTTGCTGCGTTGGCTAGCCCTGAAGTTAAAATAATTAACCAACTCCGCATCTATGGAACCATTTATAATTTTATGTAGTAAAAGCAAGTCAGAATGGATCCGCCTTTCTTTTAATAGAGACCGCTTTGTGTGTTCCACAATCTTGCGTATGCGACGCGGTGAAGCGAAAGTAAGGATTAGCGTATGGCCTTCTCTAAAGTCTGAGACAAGGGTGCGAGAGATCAAATACAAATACACATGGTACACGGTTGACATCCTACCCGTACGCACAAAACATTTTGGGAACACATTCATCGTGCGTACGGCTAAGGAGTGGAATTCATTGCTGGAGTCTGAGTTTCCTGATAGCTACGACCTAGAATACAAAGAGCAACTGAAGAAACAGAGCTGGATTTTAGTCAGTAAAAGTCTGACACTCCCTTTTATTCCACCCAGAGCAAGAGGAGTTATTAGATAATTTACAAACCCAGAAAAAGTTGTCCACCTTTGAAGTCATCCATGCAAATATAATAGTATCTCTTTCTGTGTTTCCTGATAGCTACAATCTAGGGGTTTTTAAGTCAAGAGTGTATAGGTTACTTCTAGGCAAGCGTGTTCTATTGTCGACCATTTCGGCGTTTTCCATCAAGTGAGATAGTAGCCAAACGCGAGCTTATCAATAGTAAAAAAGAGTTATTGAACAATATTAGTGGTTGTCAAAAGGAACTGTAGTTTTTACAGATATCCTTCTTCGTATAAAAAGCAGTTAAACACAGATGAAGAGCTGATAAACACAGATGTCGTACAATGTGAACTTTCTCGTCAAAGTACCTGGAGATAAATTTAAAGAAAAACAATTTGGGTGGTCACATCCAAGGACAAAAGAAGGCTAGAAAAAGAAATTGTTGGATAATGTCACGGGTAATGTGATCTCTCTCGTCAAAGTATATGGACATATACGTAAAGAAAAGTACTATAATTGGTCATCATATATCAAAGAAATGCGCAAAAAAGCTCCTGAACACAAAAAAATATGTCGGGTAATGTGAATTATTTCGTCAAAGTGCTTAAAGAGTCACGTAAAAAAATATACTTTAGATGATCTTATATTATAGACCTACGCAAAATTCAAATCATTTGAAATTTATTATCTTATTTGTGACACTTCTCACGCTTTGTCATAAAAAGACCTAAGCCAAAAAAGGATGTTTGAAAATTGAACCATAAACTATATGAGTTGCCGCCGGGATTCCGATCCCGATTTCCGGCCACCGTAGGTGCGGGCTTGCGGACGGCGAGCAATGAGTGGCTCGCCGTCCGACCGTCCGGTAACCGTCCGGACCGAGCCCAAGTCGTCGACGGCGCGTAGTGTTCCACGCGCGCCTCAAGGAGATGTCAGCAAATCGTAGGGGCCCAGCAGGGTCGAAGCCTACTGGGGCCACGGGTAGTGTGAAAGCGGAACCCGGGGCCCTGGGACGAAGGCAACGAAGGAACAGGAGTGGGTTTTTAGTCAGTAAGAGTCTGACACTATCTCCCGTTCCCCCCAAGAGCGGGGATGTCATTAGGATGATTTTCCCATCCAATAAAAAAAAAAAAAACTATATAAGTTAAAATTCAATTTTTAAGTACCAGTTTCTGACTTAGGTCTCTTTATGATCAACCGTGCGACTTGTTCTTTATTTTGTATTACTGGTACAACAGGATATAAAATTTGGTCAGCTACTACCAGCACCTTCGCCACTTCCACGACATCGTAGATGGAAAAAGCACAAAGATTAATTTCTCTCCAAATTTTGATATAACGATGCACTGAATATAAAATCTTTTTAAAAATGACCTCAGCTGAAAAATTCAACATGCGTAAACGCTTATATCAAATGAGACTACGAACTTTTCAACCTATACACCCATTTGTATATTTATCGCCAAAGCGTCATCGGGAACCTACCCTCCGACATTTTGAATTAAAACGCTGACCCGACGAGTTTGGCGCAAACAAAAAACTCTTAATTGGTAAACAGGGGACGCCATAGCCCGATGGCTCTGATTTCATGGCTCTTATGTCTCGTTTTATTAAAATAGACGTACAAAAGGATTGTGGGTGTAGGATTTGTGATTACAACCTTATTTGTAGGATGGTCTTTAACCTTATTTGTAACTGGCTTGAAAATTGTAATTGTCGAGATCTTTACTTATGTAATTACTTATTCAGATTTGCGAGATTTTTAGAAAAAGTTATTGCGGTCATAAAACAGAAAAGGCTAATGAAGGAACACATATCTGCCTTTACCTCTCGTACCATCAAAATTGTGACAAGTTATTTGATGATTCTTCACAAAAAAAATCAACAAAACTACAGAATAACCTATTTCTTCAGCATTTTGCAGTTGACCGGTTTTCAGTAACTTAACTGTAGATATAATTATTAGTTCTGACAGTCTCTTATTAATCTATACTGCTATTTTAGTTTAAGGAACTTATTTTGAAATTGACAACAGTGTAAAGTTTGGAAGGAGCCTGGATCTCACGTCATAGGGAATCCTACTGTGAGTTCCTGGAAAACTTATATAAATGTATCTTCTGTAATAAAAAATATTCTTATTCTTATTTCAAATCTGTCTTTTCCATTTAGAGAGAGAAATACATACCTAATGATATTTTCAGTATTTTATTCGCTCTGAATAATTCTGATCGATCTACATCGAGATAAAACATTTGAAATTCAGTAATTCGTCACACAAACTTTCGTAGTTCCACACATCGCGATGCCATCTTTACTTTATTGAGAATGTTCATGAATACATTCTAAATAAAGTAAATCGTCATCGCAAGAGTTTTGTACATCGCGAATATTCTCAATTATATAATTCGTCCTAGCGTACTTTTTAACTGTTCTATTTTTAAACTTAATGAATACAGTACATCGACTTATACATTTTGAAGTTCAGTTATTACAGTCTGATCAAAACCATGTCTTAGTATTTCTTTAGATGCGCTGAAAAATGGGTGCATGATGTGTTTTTTTCGGAAGCAACTATCATTGAAAACGATTAAAAACTATGTCCTCCCAAATACATTGCTCCCCATGTTAACCCTCAAAATTCTGTCAATAGCTCATTAAGAGGGAAGTCTGGACCCTCACGCCCAATCACAACCCCCGCTTATGGGGTAGTTATTATTTTTAATCCCTTAATGGCGTCCCAGATTTCATTACTGGGGTTGGTCTGATTAAAAGGGTGGGACCAATTTTTTCGATGTTATAGGGTTGATAGCGAGGTCGATTTTATGTGTTGGCGGTTATGTGTCTATGATGGTATTAGAGTGGATTGTTGAGATTATATGGTGATATGGAAATTTGTATAATGATGATGGCAGTATCGTGTTCGAGGACTTTTAAGTGCAATGATGGGACTTAGTTATAATTTTTCTTTTATTATTTTTGATAGGCTTGCTCTACTGCCGAGTAGAGCAGTGGTGGCCGAGTGGTAACGGACTTACGAGTTGTACGTCGCGGGTTCAAATCCAGCCAGGCGCATAACTTTGTGTAATTTATTTCATCACCACTGCTCTTAAAAAACGGTGAAGGAAAACATTGTGAGGAAACCGGCATGTCCTAGAACCAAAAATTCGAAGACATGTGACATTCACCAATCCGCACTGGGTCCGCGTGGTGAATTACGGCCCATTTCCTCTCCTAGAGAGAGGAGGCCTGAGTCCCAACAGTGGGAACATTAAAAGGCTGATTATGCTTTATTATAGGCTTGCTCTTGACTACTATCTCACAAGGTTTACATATTTTTATCCCTGAAACCTTGATACCTTTCTTTAAAGGACTTTAAATTCTGATGAAAACGTTCGCTAAGTTCTTCATTCACGCTTCCCAGATTTTCATGAAAAATATTCAAGTTTAAATGTAAAAAATAAATTTCAATGACATAGTAATACTTCACAAATTTCACACAACGCCATCTAGTCTCAAACTAAGCAGAGCTTGTGGTATGAGTACCAGACAACTGATAAATATAAAGAAAGAAAGAAAATCTTTATATTTGCCGGAAAAGGCGCAAACTTAAAACTAACATATTGCAAACAATTCCAGTAGTTCATTATTTATTTATTGTATTTCTAAATACATACATACACAGCCACAGAAAAAAATGATCGTGCTCATATTCACACAAACATTTGTCGAACCCACAACCTTCGGCGTAGCAGTCAGTGCCACTAACCAGTGGACCAACAGGCCTGTCAATGACAGACATGTTTTCTTCCATTTTGAGATATTTAATCAATAAATTGGACACATATGAAGCAATTGCTTCATAAGCCTCAGTTTTATTGTTGCTCAAGAAATTCGTAACTAGTGGTTTAAAATATCTTTTTCAACACTGGTTTTGTGGTAATCAAAATTGCGGGAAAAAGCTTTTTTTTGTAGGTGGGAAAACCATCCAATGACATCCCCCGCTTTTGGGCGGAGCGCAAGGGTATGTCAGACTTTTACGGACTAAAAACTTACTCCTGTTCCTTCGTTGCCGTTCAAACCAGGGCCAAGTTTTCCTTTCAGAAGCAGACCCTTGGCCCCAGTAGGCTTCGACCCTGCTGGGCCCTTACGGTTTGCTGATCTCCTTGAGGCGCGCGTGGAAAAGTAGGTACGCGCCGTCGACGACTTGGGCTCGGTCCGGACGGTTACTGGATGATCGGACGGCGAGCTACCCATTGCTCGCCCTCCGCAAGCCCGCGCCTACGGTGACTGGAAATCGGGATCGGGATCCCGGGCTGGAGCATGAGGGCCGCTTCCTCGTGCATGCACGTGCGGTCTTCTCCTTTGCTAACATTACTGCTTCACAGAAGGCGGCCGCCTGCTACTTCTTCTCGCTTCGGACCATGACCTTTACCAAGGCCCAGCGCGAGAGATCGTTTCCGCCTCTCTCCCCCACGAGGACGCGGCGGTGCTCGGCCCAAGCGGGGCACACCTCTACCGTGTGCTCCACTATGTCCTCCGGGCGGTCCGCACAGTGGTGACACCCGGGTGCGAGAGAAAGTGGGAGAAGTCATTGGATGATATCGCACCTCAAAAAGACCTATGTTCTTTCAGTTGCCCTTTGCGTTCCAGGACTGTGATAACTCTTTCTAACTATCCCGCATTTCAATTATATTATGGACTCATATAAAACAAATTACCTGCTCATGAATACGAACATAGGTGGTCCACTTAATAATAGCCTCGTACAATTTTTCAAACATTTCCAAAGCCGCGGTACGTAAACCATCGTTACTTTAACATACATTATAACGTTATTGTTATTTTAAAACCTAGCTAGTGAGCCACTAATCTGTAAAAGCTTAGGGTGTAAACACATCATGGTGGTCTTGCCTGACCACTGCAGTCTCTAAACAACATTAGTCCTGTACTTACATGCTGAGAAGTAAAAGGTCGTATGTGTTTGTATAATAGTATGGAGATACGTCATTATGGAAATGAGTGTTAGGAAGTTTTAAAGGAGTGTACATACCGGCGGTGCGGCAAAGCGCGGTTTTGTGTGGGGTAATGATTAGAACGCGGCTGGGACCTCCGCTGTGTGGCGCTTTGTCATACAATGTTGGCTTTTAAATTATTTTGGTTATGATTCACAAGCTTTTTAGACTAGTATATTGTCGTCACACTAACAAACAAAAAAAAAAAATTTAAAATCTGTAAATCGAAAAATAACACCCTTCATTATCACCCGTAATTTATGTTCAGATTATGTACCAAAATTGTATGAATCTGTGCATATCAATTAACCTCCCATCAATTTTAATTTATGTGAAATAAACGCGGACGTTCAGTAATGATGCATTAACACTTTTAAACAAGTAATTATATATTTTGGAGCTCTTCACACAATTTTATTTTAATAGGTATCTTGTTGCTGATTTTATCATAAATGCAATCAGTGAGATAATTAACGAATATCGTAATTTAATAAATACTTAGAGCTTTCACCAGAAATATGTTTGTTTATGGAAAACAATACTAATACTTCTTTCACGAATCTAAAATAGAATTATTTGCAGAAATAAAACAAAAATTTCCCACCCCGACGGATTCTCAAGTCCCTTTGCAGAGGACAAATATTGACATAGCCAAGTCCGGTAGCTTTTAAACAGTTTGCCTCCACTGCGCTAATAGATGTCTCGATAGTGCCACCGCAAACCTCGACGATTTTTTTCAAATTTGGAACGCGGAAAAAATGTTTTGCGTTTTTTGTTAAAGGATCGTTGGGACTTTGAAACGTGCCGCGTTTGAAATGCTAATGTGTAGGCTTTTTTATTTCGTGACTTTTTAGAAAATATTGATGTAATCTGAAAAGTGTTGTGGCTACAATTTAGAGCAAAGTATTTATGTGTTCTATGTGGCTTTAGTCGTACCATTCATCATCATCATCATTTCAGCCGAAAGACGTCCACTGCTGGACATAGGCCTCTCCCAAAAGTCACCATAATGACTAGTCCTGTGCGTTTCGCATTCATCGGATTCCCGCGACCCTCACCAGGTCATCGGTCCACCTTGTAGGAGACCTTCCAACGCTGTATCTTCCGGTATGTGGTTGCCATTCCAGAACCTTTCGTCCCCATCGACCATTTGTTCCGCGAGCAATGTGCCCTGCCCACTTAAGTTTGGCAATTCTTCGGGCTATGTCAAGGTTACTCCTTGGTTCTCCTGCGGATATCTTCATTTCTGACGCGATCACGCAAGGAAAGTCCGAGCATAGCACTTTCCATTGCCCTTTGAATAAATTGTGACTAGTCATACCATTATAGAGAGCTTTTCTTATCTAATTTAATTATATAAAGTAATAGGTATTATCATAATTATCTGCAGGAAGTCTTGCAAGAAAGTATTTTGTTAGAGCCATTGGAATTTATATAGGTACGGTAAAATCTATTAATAATTTCTGATTTTGTAAACTTTTATCTTTCTGAAAATCTACTAAACTTGAAACAGGAAAACCTAGAGTAACCATGGAGTTTCGTACCGGTTCTTCTCCCAACTGTGACCTTGCACTAGCTTCTGACGTTTACAAAAACAAAACCAACCATATTCATTAAGGTTTTTTAGGGTTAATATAATTTTTTCATTTTTATTTGTATTTTTAAGGAAATTAAAGTTTTTTCCATGAGTCCACTTGTTTAGGCAATTAATAACACTTTATCCTCAACATATCTACCAATATTTTTTTTTATCAGTTTTCATTTTTGATGACAAAAGAAAAGATGGATGGATTGTGTGAACTGAATATGAAAGAAAAGGAAGTTAGTGATAGCATGACGATTGACAGGATAGAATGGAAGAAAAAAACGTGTTGCACCGACCCCAAATAAGATGGGACAAGGGCAGGAAGATGATGATGATGATTTTCGATGATAAAAACGAAGTGGGCCTTATTTTGTTTTGACTAGTTTATAAGGTTTAAATGCCCATTTTATATGCGCGTTTTATATGCCCATGTAGGCCTATATAAAATAACATTATTTGAATTGAATTAATAAGGATTGACCTACAACGAAGTTCAACACATTATTACATCATAAAACTATAATACCCTTTGAATCATCACAGGAAACCCAAACTTGATACCTACCTCAGACGATGTCCAAAAGTCGCGCGTTCAAACTCTTTGCCTGCAGTTTTTGTCGTCCAAATAAAAACGGTCACTTTACGACATGTGAACAAACTTAATACTGCAGTTGATAAACAAACAAACACATACCAAATGTACAAGATAAAAGGTAAAAGGAGTGAATGGTATGTTTGTTAAGCGGTAAAAATCCGGGTGATTCACTTTGACGCGTATAAGTCACGAATTAAAAAGGACAACAACAGACAAAGAAGCCATTTTGCATTGTGCTGTGACAGTCTTCCTTGTGATGCCGCTTTATGGAGCTTAGAATCTCGTAGATATGGCTGAAAATATTTGAGAAGCAAGCAAATTGTGTTGTGCAAAATAGGAACCCGGGGCCCTGTGGAAAGAAGGCAAAGAAAGAAAAGGAGTGGGTTTTAGTCCGTAAAAGTCTGACACACCCTCTTACCCCGCCCCAGAGCGGGAGAAGTCATTTGATGATTTCCCACCTACGAAAAACTGGTATCTAAGAAATGTTTTTAAAAATCCACCCAAGTTTATGAACAGTGTATACACAGAATTTGTAACAATTTTTATCATTATTTTTACAATGATAAAATATTTTTGTGTCTCCCATAAAGTGAACCAAAGATCTAATAAGGGATGCGATAGAATGCTAGAAGAGTGAGAAATTCAGGGGCGATGGATGATGATGATCCTTTTGATCGTCCACTTCTAAGTAGCCTTCTTTCTGCTAAACTGATAAAGGAGAAAGAAAAAAATAAAAAATATTTATTAAGCGATAGTTACCAGGATCACACAACATACCTTAATTTACAGTTTTCAAATTTTTTCTTATACTTGAGCTATGAGACCATGCTTCATGAAAAATTACCGGATTCTAGGTCAACGGGAAGTACCTTATGAATTTTGATTCCCTTGATCGTGACGAATTATACGTCTTTTGCGACATAAACGACCGTATCTTTTTTTTTTTTTACAGCTTCAACTCGATGCCTCCACGTGTTCCCAAGATAAAGTGTCATGGCAGATAGACATAGAGACAGACAGACGGACAACAAAGTGATGCTATAAGGGTTCCGTTATTTCCTGTTGAGGTTAAAAATAGTTAATTACAGCAATGTGCCAGAAGATCAGATGTTGGTCTCCCAATTAACCTTAAGTGACGGAGAAAAAGGTTTCAAAATTTATAGATATAAAAATTATTATTTATTTATATAATAGTACAATTAGAGCCTTAAACTTAAAACATACTATTGGCGGCCTTATCGCATCTGCGACTCTTTGTCAATCGTTATCGCCAATAGATTGCAACTTTGTACAGTGTCTTATTGATAAAATAAAAGATTTAAAGCATTTTTTTATTATTTCCTTCTAATCAATTTGCTCATTAAAGTTTTAATCTGTACAAGGAAGAGCCTTAAATTACTTTGATATTTTATCTCTTCTTAGAGGTACTAATTAAAGAACTTTTCTAGCTCTGCGTGAAGTGAGAGGTGTTTAACTTTTCCTGACTAAAACCCACTAGTGTTCCTTCAGTTGCCCTTTGCTTTCCAGGGCCACGGTAGCTTTTTCGAACATTCCCTCAACTAGAAATTCATTTTGTCTTCTCTATGACATCTTAACTCTACATGAATGCATCAATACTTCTTTGTACCCGCGGAGTGTAAATTCGGGCCCTAAGTGTCGCCGCGGTCGTTTTAACACTGCATTGCTAATTGGACACTTAAGCTGCACCTTAAAGGGTTAAAACAGTTTTTATCCGGGGGCCGAAGAGACCGGCACGGAGCGGATGACGGGTTACCACTGATGTTGCCGTCATTCGAACGATTATTGATTTTTTGATTAGGTTTAGTTTAGATTTTATGGTATAAGCTTTTGATGACACTAAGGAGCTTCGTTTAGCTGTTTTTTTTTTTGTTACCTGTTTTTTTTTTTGAGGTTGGAAATCGTCAAATTGTCAAACGCGCACGTTTGACAATTAAGAGTCAGACTCGCGCACTGAGGGTTGCGTGCACACTTACCAATGAAAACAATTCAATTCCCGAATTACGTTACGAAATTTTTTTCCGAATTGCAAAAAAGTTTTTTTTTGTGACGTAACTATAATTATAACTATAATTTAGGTTTCTTCAAGGCTAGCAGACTGGTATACACCAATTTAAAAAAAAACTACAAATTTACAGTTTTCTGATTTTTTCCTTTATTTGAGCTATGAGATCATACTTCATGAAAAATTATAGGATTCTAGGTTAACGGAAAGTACCCTATAAATTTTGATTCCCTGAGAGTGACGAAATATACGTTTTTGAAACATAAACTATCGTATCTTTTTATTTCGTAAACTCTGAAGTTTGATTTTTTTCACAGCTTTAAGAAACCGCAGACCTGAGTAAACGATTTTTATTTCAACTCGATGTCTCCACGCGTTCCTAATATAAAGAGTCATGGCAGACAGACATATAGACAGACAGACAACAAAATGATCCTATAAGGATTCCGTTTTTTCATTTTGAGGTAAAAAATTGTTAATAACAGCAATGTGCCAGAAGATTAGATGTTGGTCTTCCAATTAACCTTGAGTGACGGAGCAAAAGGTTTAAAAATTTAGATTAGGTTTGGTTTTGAGTTTATGGTATAAGCTTTTGATGACACTAAGGAGCTTCGTTTAGCTTTTTTTTTGTTACTTACCAGTGTTGTTTTTTTTGAGGTTAGAAATCGTCTAATTGTCAAACGTGCATAGATACGTGATTGGTTAAATCAATTTGCCGCATCGCATCTCTAGACTTGCGTTTAATTTTTAACATGCAAATAATTTCTTAACTTGAACTGGTTTTTTGAGGTAATGCAGAGTAGAGTAATACATATTTATATTCTACTCCTATTGTGGCATGAGTTCTCCCACAAAAACCTTTTTTGGAGTAGGAAATCATCAAATAACTTGTCCCTCTCTGGGTAGAGCGAGAGAGAGCATCTGGCTTTTACTGACTAACCTCCAGTCATCCTTTGCGGTCCACGGCCACAGTAACTTTTCACGTAGTCCTAGCATGCATCAGCCACCCATCTTCAATCAGTACTTGGCTGGTTGGAACCCTCGTTTGTTTTTTATTTAATTTTTTCTTTGGTACGAATGTTTGGAACATTTTTTTTTGCAGATTTGGAATCAATGGCTAGTCACATTTCAATAATAATGATGTTAATTATATCAAACGTGTCCAAATTATATCAACCTTACCCGGTAACCGTCCGAACCGAGCCCAAGTTGTCGACGGCACGTAGTGTTCCACGCGCGCCTCAAGGAGATGTCAGCAAAACCGTAGGGGCCCAGCAGGGTCGAAGCTTATTGGGGCCCTGGAACGATGGCAAAGAAAGAACAGGAGTAGGTTTTTAGTCAGTAAACGACGATGAAAAATTGTATTTTATCTTTTTTGGGCCTACTGAAGTTTGGGTCACCGAATGGAAGAGATATATTCAATTGCAATGATTGTGAATACCGATCTCAAGTTGATTTAGGTTCCCAAATACCAGTTTTTGTGTCGAGACAAAAACTAATACGTAATACTCGTATGTTAGAGATGTAATACGTATTGAAAATTATGTTTACACAATATATATATGGGACGTATTACCATAGAATTATTTGTTGAAACCATAACTTTTTATAAGAAGACTTGTGACAATATATACTCTTCATACAAATCTATTCACATAGGCACAATAATCGAACAATGATCTATTGCACATTCAAATATATTATCACTACCATTTATATCACTTATCATAGGAGCTAAGTGACAAATCACATCCATGACAATTGGTAACAATACTTTGTGTTTTTCAAGACAATTTTATATAAACCAATACATTACATTTCAAATCCAACCTTAAAGCCTCATAAATAAAGCTCAATTTAGATTTGTTGACACCAGAGAGTTGTGTAGAAAATTTTGACTTAAAAAATTAGCAGACTTTTTCGTGTGGTGTTAATAGAAAAATATTACGATAGAATAGAATTATCAATGGTATGGCATTGTCGTATGTCGTCTGTTTGTTGTGTTATGGTCAAATTGTGTTGTCACGATTTGTTGGACTATGGTATTCCGGTCACATGATGTAGTAGAAAAATAGTAGTTAGATTAACTCTTAGGTAATATTCGTGGCACTTAAAGGGCAATGGAAAGGGCTCGGAGTTTCCTTGCGTGATCAAATCAGGAATGAGGATATCCGCAGGAGAAACAAGTATATGGCACTTGGTTACCTTTTTTTTTCGGTGGGAATATCATTTAATGACATCATGCGCTCTTGGGCGGAGTGGGAGGGTGTGTCAGACTTTTACTGACTAAAAACCCACTCCTACTCCTTCGTTGCCTTTCATACCAGGGCCGAGTCTTCCTTTCATAAGCAAACCCTTGGCCCCAGTAGGCTTCGACCCTGCCGGGCCCCTACGGTTTTGTGACATCTCCTTGAGGCGCGCGTAGAACAGTACGCGCCGTCAACGACTTGGACTCGATCCGGACGGTTACCCTGATGGCCGGACAGCGAGCTACGCATTGCTCGCCATCCACAAACCCACACCTACGGTGTTCACATAATATCAGGGCTTAATTCTCTATTTCGGAGATGTCCCTCCCCCTAGGAATTACCTAAGTCCCTATCCCACGAGAAAATAAAAAGTAACTTAAATTACTCATTTTATCATTAGCAGAATGAAAAGCTCCTGTCAAAAACGGACCTACCAATAGTAGTACGTTCCTACCAAAGTTACATCACAATTATATCCAATGGTATAGGTATTCACAGAGGACAAACATACAAACATTGATTTTAATTCAGGTAGATCACAATTTCATGCAGCACACGAAGGCTCTCTATTTACACAACATGAAAGTAGGTACTTCTTACAAACTTTCAGACACTGCACAAAGAAAATATATGAACCACTCGCGTGAAGGACAAAACAAAATCAAAGCCATAGACACGCCTTAAAAACACCATCACTTGAGCACATTCTATTACTGCATTTCCCTAACCAGCATTCTTAGACCTGGCACCTTGATCTAATTCCCCCCTTTATTGTTACAATCAGGAGGGGAGGTAGGTCAAGCTAAGTTAGCGGCTATAATGAAACTTTTGTATCAGTCTTTGACACGCAATATGGGAATTATGTTGTGTTATGATGTCTCAAAACATAATATTTCGTGGTCTTTTGTTGAGTGCTATAATAGTCGTAAATTGAGAGGAGTGTCTAGCTGTGTTATTTTTTTTAAGTTAGATTAAATTATTTGTGTTCTTGAAGATTTGGACTGAAATCGTCTTTGGGAAAATATGTTTCCAATCTCTATGTAGTGTCGATTGCAATCGACGACGAGGAAACAAGATAAATATCTGTATATGGTTATAAATAGGTTGTATCTCGTGTAGGTACCTATTGTATATACTTACTAGCTTCTGCCAGCGGATCCGCCTGCGTGTAAGAAAAATTTTCCATACTAACTTTGGACCTCCGTTAGGGGTGAATATTGGAAAATCCTCTTTTAGTGCTCACCTACGTCATAAAAGGAAACCTTGTGCAAAATTTTACGCTCCTGTCCAACTGTGCGTTTATACGTTAGTCAGTTTCTCTTTTTATATAAATCGATATGTATAACGAAATCCGGAAGAAATAAAAAAAATATATAGATTCCTCGGACCGTCAACATGCATGCCAATAACCTTTCTGGCAGTCGGGTAAAAAGGAAACCCCATGATATAGAATTTATGCATGGAACTAGTAAGTGCACTCAAGACGATAGATAGATTTACACCATAGTATACACCATAAAAATTAGAGTAAGTCTTATCGCTAAAAGCAATTTTATTCAGATAGTAACCATTGGATGGATTTGAAAATGATGGCCATGTTACTGTCTTGATGTCATTGTGACGTTCGGGAATGAAACACGTCTATCGGTAACATCAGTCGTAAAACACAAAGTACGAGAACGAAAAAAAGGAAGTTTTTTATCACTAAAACAATGCAGTCAATAAAAAAAGTAATTATTGGTACAGTTGCAGGGTCAAATTATGGTATCTTTATTCCTGAAAATCAATCTCCTTAGTCTCTATATTAAATCCAAAATGGCTGCCTTTATTTTTGAATCTATATAGCTCTATACGTCTATAAATTCTGTCGTCGGTCGTCAAGGAGTGCTAATTTGTTTTGCAAATTGAGGGTGACGCGACTTAGGGGTGTTCCGTGGTATCGGGTTGCCGGTGATAGGGACCGAATTGATTTTACACTCAGTTGCTTAAACTGTGGTTGAGTATTACAAGTTAAATTTTACTTGGATCAAAATTTAGCATTTGCTCGATTAGATTCTGGGAGGAATCGGTAAATTATTTTTTATTTGGAGTGGTTAGGATTTTATTAATATAGAGCAGTAAAATTTGGTATGTCCCTTGCCAATCCAGCCAACTCTTTCGACAAAAAATAGCTTTTATCCTAATCGCCTGAATGTTTGGTTTATTCTCTAGTAAAACCACGATGTTCTCAGCCTGCTTTTCATGCATTATCATGTCTTTATCGTCACAATCTCATTTTATGCTGGTAGGTAAGTACAGAGTTTACAGCTTTAAGTCATGTGTTAAGAAGAAATTCATCTAACCTCACTTCTTACGTAATCATCTTAATTTGAAATCATTACTACTCAATCATAATATACCTATATTCACTTATCCTCATCACACAACTATCTTTCGTTTCATGAGCAACCATATTCTCTACAACCCTTTGAAATTTTTCATCAATATCCAATTCACCATAATTTAACAATAAAATTTCACGCTGCACGCTAAACAAAAATTATTTCAAAGTAGTTATACTCCTGGAATAAAAAATATTGTAGTTCCTATTCTAGAACATGGGTTTACCAGTTTGCGAAGTTACATTAAAATCCATTCAGTCTTTAAGACGTGATGAGGTAACAGGCAGATAGACTATTGCAATTTTTAATCATTAGGTATTGTTATAGTATCCTATCATACTGAATAGAAGAATTCTTTTATTCCATTTATTTTTAGCCTTATTTCTTTTATCATCATCGTCATATCTTGCTTTCACTTTAATACCACAATCATTAATTTCATTTCCTTGTTCTCTATCGCCACCACCTTTTACTTCCTTTGCATCTTCATTCACCCCAATCCTTTCAACTCTTCCATCAGCAATCAATACACCAGGTCAGTTTCGGTCATAATCCATCTCCTTGACTAACGAGCCCTCATTAATGGAGGATGCAAATTGCAGGGTGATCCAGTTACCTATTAGAAATATGGTACGTGCATGTCCTTGTTAATACTGTAAGCACTAAGTTAGTGTTCCAGATGTATTTAGTGGAGGGGTTGATTAAATCCTTCATTATAGGATTGATGCTGATAATTACATTGTGTATCTTCTTATATTCAAACAAATCTAGAATATGTACGTACACATTGGTACTCGGTATCTACTTTACAGATACTAATTTTACCTACTAAATATAACAACTTCATCTTATGATCATACTGGCCTATTAACTGTTTTGCCAATTTTATAATGTCTAGTTTTGATATTTTTCACGGTTGAAGTATGACGAAAACACTCGTTAAAAACACGTCGTAGAATACACTTTCTTTTTTAAATCAAACATGTTACTGTGCATCATACCATCAAACAAAAATTGCCGTACGACAATTTTGAACCCAGAAAATAATGGGACTAAAATGGGAAAGAATAGCAGATCTTTAAAAAGTTTTGGGTAGTCAAGAAAATATTTATGCTCTTCTCATTATCAACTTCTTATTATCCGTTTACTTATTTTTGTACATTTTTTTTACATTTTTAATTACTATTTTTTACATTTTTTAAAATTATATAAATCTTTTTTTTTGGAAAATGTATTTTATACAAAAAATAAAAAATATTGGTTATTGGTTGACACGACTTTCGGTACAAAGGTCGTCAAGTCCACAACCCACAAGTCGACAACTTCGCGAGCCAAGTACTTTATTTTTCAGCTAGCTTATTTTACTACTGACTCCCTTTCAACGTTGATTATTTTGATAATATCCATACAGCAAAATGTCGGTTGTCGTGTGATACCTACTTAGATAATAAATGTGCTAACGTAATGGTCGTGCCGTGCGAAACGCCACCTGCCGGATTTGATAACGAAAATCCTTTGGCTAATGTCTTTACGAGCCGAAATATTAGCGGCGTCATACGTGGGGAGGGTGAGTTACGATGGCTGAAATTGAATCACGTTTTTGTCATGTTAAGAATATTTTAGAATTGGATTCTTTTTTAATTTTTTTAGGTATTATTTCTGTATTTGTTTAGTTACACATTAATTTATTTATTTTTACATATTTTATAACCTCGCCTTTGTACAGCTTTGTGTTGTATGAAGCTTTAATAAAAAATATTATTATTATTGATAGGCTCGCGTTTGACCATTACCTCATCTGATGGTAAGCAATGATATGATTGATAATGGAGCACGCTTGCCTAAGAGTAACCTACTTACTCTTAACTTAAAGATCCCTAGGTTGTAGCTATCAGGAAACACAACTTGTACCGTTTTGGGTGAAGCGGGAGTGGAGTGCTATTTTACTGATTTGCGGAATTTCAGGGCCACGGTGATTCTTTCGAAAAATCTCTTAAAAATGGTATATGTAAGAAACCGTATAAAGATATTGAACTCCCCTATCTCTTGACAGGGGACAGAAACCTTTAAAAGTAAACAAACATTTTGTCGAAGACTCCTCCAAGACAAAAGACGTCGATTAATAATCACCCCTGAATTAATAACCACAGTAATTGAGATGTTTGCACAAAGTCCCAGGGTTGCCCCCCTCAACCCTTATTATTTGAACAACGATTCATATTCAGTCAACCGTTATTATGCTGAGATGCGCCATTTTGATTTTCGACGTCATTATTTGGGGGTGTGTGATTCAAATTCTCGTATATGTGTGGTATACATCAGGTAATTGGAATAATGCACACGCTAATTGGAAATTTAAGTTACAATCCTAATTTTAAGCACTGACATTTTATTTAAACTTTCGAATACCGTAATTAGAGACACAATAGAAAGACAATGAGAGAGCGAATGCCAGCGTTTGCGTGGGGTTTAATGAATTAAATGAACATAAGTAGTGTTTTTTTAGGCTGCTTCATACATACTTTTATATCGCTCACCTAGCAATATATTGGCATTAGTTTACAGAAACTAGTAAGTATCAAAAATTGTACAAATCTTTAAAATGAAGTTCTGAGTTCATTTTAAATCATTGTTAATATAAATTGGGATGTTGACTAATAGTATAGACCATAATAGATATAATTAAGGATACAAATAATCCACTTTTAAACACATAGGCTGTTAAAACTCAATTTCGCAATTAATGTAGATGTGCCAATATTTTACTAAGAGAGCGATATATAATCTGGGCTTAATCTGGGCTTTTTTTCGGTCAAAGAATCAGCATTACTATCCAACGTGAGAATACTGTCAGCATTCTGTGCACTTTTCTCATCGATGTGTTGATGTGGATGAATTTTGTGATGGCCTATGATACCCATCTTTTTGTACCCGTTTGAACATATCATTAATTTTCAGTTTGTATTTATACCTATTAAGCTTTAATAAGTATTAGTTAAGATGTATATATTAAGAAATTTGTTATCTTAATTGTAGGCAAATAATATGAGCATCGATGCACTATATTGGTAGCGCATTGGTATTGGTATCTATGCACGCACACACAAACACGTTAGTGAGGCAATCAATTATTTTAGGATAAAAATGCTTCAGCGTTAGAAATTGACACAATAATAATAATGTCTATATGTACTATTAAGTCTGTACCACACATTTTCGATTTTTGAGAGCAGTGGTGGCCGAGTGGTAATGGCTCTGGCGAATTACGAGTTGTAGTTCGCGGGTTCAAACCCAGCCAAGCGCATTACTTTGTGTAATTTATTTCATCATCACTGCTCTTAAAACGGTGAAGGTAAACATCGTGAGGAAACCGGCATTTCCTAGAACCAAAAATTCGAAGACATGTGACATTCACCACCCGCACTGGGCCCGCGTGGTGGATGATGCCCATTCCCTCTCCTAGAGAGGAGGCTTGAGTCCCAACAGTGGGAACATTGAAAGACTGATTATGCTATTATGCATACATTTTCAAAAACTCACTTAGGTAACACGACAGGGAAGCGAAATTCTATAAAATACCTATTTAAAGTTACGTGTATAGCAAATGCACGTCAGTCATACAGTAACGGTGAACTGTTATTTAATCATAGTAAATAATAATTTCAATTATGTACTGTCAATGGGAGCTGAGATAACCTCTCTAACTCTTTGTACAGTTCGCAAACAAAGTTCGTTTTATTTTCTCGTGAATTTTGCTTTACACAAGACTTGAGGAAGTTGTGAAGACTGCAGTCTGACAGCGAACTAAAACTAGGAAAATGTTTAAAAGGCTTAGATTTAAAGACGACCAAGTAAAGGTACGAAAAGGTTTAAGAAAAAACTAAAAAACCTAATTTCAAAGATAGAACACATTGTTTGTTAACATTACCGTTGATTGTTAAAAAATAATAGATATGTAGGTATGCAGCTTTATTTGCTTTTTTAACAATGTTGTTTTAAACGAGTTTACATATAAAAAAACAAAAAAAAAATACTTGCGCAATAAATAGGTACTAGTTAAGGGGTCTTAATCGATGTCGCGTAGTGTAATAAGGGTAAGGAAGGTCTTACTCGGAACAAAAAATAAGACTCTCTGAATATCGTGTGCTGAGTATCGCGTTGTGTAATAGGCCCTTTAGTACTCAACAGCCATGATTCCTGACTTCCTGATAAGGAATATATACCTACGATCACTTCTACGACTAGCGTTTGACGCAAGTCATAGAGGACCAAAAAAAATTTAAAATTCAAAATGCCAACGGCAAAAAAAAAAAACAACGAAGAAATTCCAAACAAGATCACTTTTAAGCAGTCTGATGCAGTTGATGGAATTTCAATCTCAGAATTTAGAATCTTAGATTTCATGCGACCAACTGCATTAGACAGCTTGAAAAGTAATAACTGCAGTCGGGTGTTTTGAAGTAGGTAATTAAAAAAAAATATATTTATTTCCTACTATTATTTGTAACTAGCTTCTACCAGTAGTTTCACCCACATGGAAGTAAGTTTCTCCATACAAACTTTGTACACCCGTTTCATCCCTTTAGGAGATGAATTTTAGAAAATCCTTTCTTATTCTTTGTATAATGATGTCTATCTGACGATCTGGTGAGAGTCGCGGGAATGCGGTGGATGCGAGACGCACAGGATCAGTCGTTATGGCGATGCTTGGGGGAGGTCTATGTCCAACAGTAGATGTCTTTCGGCTGAAATGATGATTATGATAAAAATCACCTCTGTGCAAAATTTTAGCGTTCTAGGTCCATGGGGTCAGAGTCAGTGAGTGAGTCAGAACTTCAGATGAGTATCTAAAGTTCTGAATGATGCATAATTTAATGTAGCCTTGTACGAGTGTACAAGGCTACATTAAATAATACCTACCAAATAATATAAATCAAAATGAATACTGCGTCTTTTTCTGCCAACGCTCCACACACAACAGCTAAGGCGTATACACACGCGGTGCACATCACGCGCGTCGCGTGATCGCGGCTGTCTGTCATTATGTTGAGCTGCAGTTGAGCTCAGCTCACTGCACGACGTTGTTCCGATAGTGTGCACTTTGTACGGTGTAGACTAGGTATTTCGTTCATATTGAATTACGTAAGTGTGTAGGATGTTTTAAGTAAGGTTGGCCCGTAATAACAAACGAAATCAATATTTTAGTGGCATAGTCATTAGTAAATTTAAGTATTGGTTTAGTTCTTAAATGTGGCATGATACCGCATAGCTTCATAAGAAAAAGCGCTCGAAATGTCAACCGAATACCGTGGTTTATAAACAATAGTATCAAAATGTTTTTTTAATGTCAACTATCTGTGACATTTATAAACTAAATACTAAAAATGGATCGACACCTTATTATGTAGGTGAGTGCGCGACGGTATTGGCAAATCTTTTTATGATGGTTTTTTTATATTTTATATGTTTGGTAGTGGTAGGCGGAACCAATGCAACAAGAAATACACACAGCTTTTCAGATTTATTTTTGTGAACTTTGTATAAAGGGAATGTATACTCATGATTTGTCTACCAAAAGTTTTACTAGTACACTTTTGGTATAAATCTGGATTATTTATATTGCTACAAAAATGCCATATCCCCATCGCTGTATATATTGCTAAGACAGAGAACCAACGAATATTCGCGATGGCAAATGTGAACGAATGTTGTCATAGTTTTTTTTTGCCAGTCCTCAAATTCCTCTTAACGACAAACCAAACAATTCAACATGCAAACTAGAATTACCATAGAAAAACCCCTTTTCAGCAAATAAGCACTTACCATACATTTTTTACTAAACAATTCAAAAGATGGCTAAATGCCTGTCACTTCACGTACCTTGTTATTACCCACTCATGACCCCGGTTCTACAACTATTTTTACTGAGGGTAGGAAAAAAATTAATCCGCCCACTTTTAATTCAAACCCCGAGTGACAGTTGACACAATGGGTAGTATTAAAGGGTTAACAAAGGGCTGTGAACGGGCGCTTTCGAAGGGTTAATTGCATGTTCGTTTCAAATATGGCGGCAGCTTCGAGTTTTTTTTTTGCTGTCGCGCTGTTTGTGCGTGTGTGTGTGTACCTTTATATAGAATTTTCATGTTGATTTTTTATATATTTTATGCTTTACGTTGTCGCTACTAATCAGTTTGGATAATTTACTAAAAACATATAGCCTAAGTTTGTTTCCGTTCAGTAAGACTATCCCGTTTTTATTTTCTTTGTTAATAACGAACCTTTGCCTTGAAAATAAAAAATCTATAGCATATATCACTCAGTGCTAAAGTAACTTTCTATTGGTGAAAAAATTTTGAAAATCGATTCTGTGTTTCTTGAGTTTATTCATTAACTACTCGAGACGATGCAAGGATTCTAACGATACCTCATAAATGTAAATCAGTCCAGTCATTTACAAGTTATGATGGAATAAAGAAACTCACATACATACATACATACATGAACCTTACTCTCACTAGGTGGACCGATGACCTGTTCAGGGTCGCATAAATCTGATGGATGCGAGACGCAGTAGACCAGTCGTTATGGTGACACTTGGGTGAGGCCTATGTCATAAAACATCTATCTCGTCAAAATCAAGAATTTTTTAAAACTTGTAGATAATGGGATCATACCTGATTCTATCGTTTTTGTGTTATCAATCGTAAAAAATCATAAAACTTAATTTTAATGCTAATTTTTACCGCATAATGTTGGCAATGTTTTGTTTTGTATAAAAACAGATATGCATCCAAACTTTTGGACCTAAAGGGGTGACCAGATGGTTGCAAACCAACGTCCCTACCAAGGTGTCCTTGCTAGTTTCAATCCATGTAAAAAGCAGTTGTAAACCATCACCTTCAACGCCCTTGGTTGGGAGGCGCGTTTTCCCAACCACCGAACGTGTTGGCGCGTGGTTTACATCCATGTAGCCGCAACACAAACCAAACACATCAACCAAGGTCACCTTGGTTGGAACGCTGGTTTGCAACCATCTGGTCACCCCTTTAGTGTACGTATGAATTTTGCTTCTCGTCTATCCCGCCAATCTCGAGCGGGATCCCGTTCGATATATTGCTTGTAAAGTCCCGGTGTATTGGGATATTGCATTTCCTACGTGTAAGTGATAAAAACATTTGAGGTGATAAACAATATGGTTTTTCTGACCATTTATGATTATTTAGTCATAATATTTTGAGCACTTAAACGTTTAGACACGTTTTAATTAGTGTATGACTAATAAAAATTAACGGCTAAATTGGTTATTTTAGAATTACGAGTACTTACATCTACTCTTATAGTCTATCAAACTTACAGTCCGTAATGATAGATTACGGTAAGTTATTTCCTATAAAATTAAACTTATTTATTGGTTACAAACATTTAATTGGCCATTGTATCCAAATAAATTAAAATTTCAATGTCTGTCTGTTTGTCTCCTTTACAGAGAAAAATGACTGAATCAGTCTTTTCTTCTTAGCGTATCGATGGCAAAACTAGTTAAATTCCTTGTTTAGCCCAGTATTCGGCCACGGCAGTGCCGTCCGCAGGTAACAGGTAACAGGGCACGTGATACAGGATCGAAGGTAAGACATGGTCTGCGGAGAGATGCCGCACAAACACTGAAGATCGGAACCGTCCAAGAACCACCATCTGTGGAGATTGTCTTTGCTGCGTCCAACTTGGGTGTGGAGTCTATTTAGAATTTTCCAGGTGGGCCATGGCAACTCGTGTCCAGTATAAATGATATTTTGTAGGTCAAGTTATTTTATTACACAATAGTGGGTCACTTCTTCACTGTGCTTCTTCATGTCTTCTCAACCGTCTGACTGGATATATATAAAATTTGGCACACTGGTAGATCATGTCCTGGACTAGCAATAATATAATATAATATCAGCTGTCATAAGCTGAAAATTAATCATCAATGCGAAAGCCTTAGGGTGTTTTTATTATCGTGCGGATTTCATCACGCATGCGGGATTGCCCCGCATGCAGAAAATGTCAAAATGCAAAATGTCCCACGTGCGTATTCCACGCATTACAATAAATATTTGTATGAAATGGTCATTTGGGTTACGCGTGCGGAGCAATCCCGTATGCGTGATCAAAACCACACGATATTAAAAAGACCCTTAACTACATAACTATTACTGCGGGTTAATCAACAGCTGAATGAATTTAGACCAAAATGATCTACGTACTTGGACATAGTAGATAATAGCAGAGTTCGGGTTAGGTTACTGTACTTTTAAACCCAGTAGTCCTACGTCTGCTGCAGGAAAGTACAAAAGACCGTGGCCCTGGAACACAAAAGGCAACTGAAGGAACACGGTTTATTTAATAAAAGTCTGACACGCTGCACTTAGAGCAGGAAGAAATTATTTCATGATATCCCACATCAAAGAAATTAAAAATATTGGTAAGTATAAGAAACCCTTGGTATTAAATGCTTGGTATAATAGGCCATACTTTTGGCAAAAGCTAGCATATTATTTAATTTAATATCGTTCAATACAGCTTTAAAAATAAACAAACTGTCGAAATTGCGTGCTATTAATGAATATCGTCGACAATCGTCATTATCGACAATAATTCGCGTAAATGTTGTAAATTCGACATAATTTAACGTACATTGTGGTTGACGTTTCACAATTTAGCGGTCGATCTTTGCGTCGCTTGCGCATATGACGCGAAGTGACTTCACGTCATCTGGTCGTTATTGTGATCTGCGGTTTACATGCGACATACGAATGTCGCGTGCGGAGAAAAATGCCTAATTTTTTAATCAATTTAATATGTCGTTATTAAGTTTTATTGTGAACTTTTGGCTACGTTTCATGTAATATGCTGTGTAATTGACTTTTATTTGTGGTTTGACAGATGCAGTGCTTATTCTTGTTAATAAAATTAATATGCAGTCTTTCCAACGGTGCCAGAGTGACTATTGGTACATCGAAATGCTGAAGTGTTTGTACGAGAACGCCACAATGTTAGTCCGATTTCAGGACCAAACCTCGAAACCTATTCTGATATACAGCGGGGTGTGAGGCAGGGAGACGTCATTTCTCCGAAACTGTTTACGGCTGCAATGAACGCTGTCTTCGAGGTTCTGGACTTGAGAGGGCTAGGCATTAATGTCAATGGCCAGTATATCACTCACCAACGGTTTGCCGATGACATAGTCATAGCTAAACCTACGGAGGAGCTCAGTACAATGCTCCATGACTTCAGTAAAGCTTCTGAAAGTGGAGGTCTTAAAATGAACATGGACAAAAGCAAAGTCATGGTAAATAACCATGTAGCACCCACACCGATCAAGATCGAAGACTTTACACTGGAAGTTGTGGACGATTATGTTTATCTGGGATGGAATAGACAATCCAATTGTGCAGGTCTAACTTTGTGAAAAATTCAATCTTCGAATCCGACTCGACTGAGCAGCGTTCTTATCCAGCTTCGTATCTCAAGACTAAATTCTATGAACAATGCGTGTTGCCAGTAATAACATATGGCATTTAAACGTGGTCCCTTACAACGGGCCTCATCAGAAGGCTTAAAGTCACTCAAAGGGCAATGGAAAGGAATCGCATCAGGAATCAAGGTCGCAGACATAGCCTAAAGAATCGCCAAACTTATGCAAGTGACAGTGGACAGGGCACATTGCTCGTAGAACAGATGATCGTTAAGGCCGGGTTCTGGAGTGGTGACCGCGTACCGGAAAACGCGGCGTTGAAAGGCCCCAAGATGGACCGATGACCTGTTGACGGTTGCGAGAATCTAATGGATAGGAGGCGCAAAGGAACCTTCGTTGTGGCGAAACTTGGGGGAAGCTTATGTCCAACAGTGGACGCCTTTCGTCTGAAATGGTGATAATGATTATGACGACTTGATTTTATATTAACAGTAAATAAAGTAGTCAACCAATCACGTTGTTCTGCCATATAAATTACCAATGAAAAAAATATGGGTGGGGGTAGGAGGATTAAAAATAGCCTACGACCTATTCTCAGACTTACCAAATACATACAAAAAAAAAACATAAAAAGCGGTCAAGTCGCTTAGGAGGAGTTCGACAGCACTACGACTAAAATAAAAAAAATTAATTAATATAAATAAAATTACAAACTAATAAAAATATTATCTTATATATCAAATCTATATAATTAAGAGAACTCAAAATATTTATATCTAGCTTTTGCCCGTGGCTTCGTTCGCATACATAATGGAATGCCTATGTCACTCAGAAATAAAGCAACATTCTATCACTGGTCCGAAAAAAAGTACTGACTTTCAAAGATTACCTCCTACAAACAAAAAACTTTACCTCTTTATAATATTAGTGGAGAAAATTATGAGCAAGACCAAACTAACATTGAAAGGACTCTAAGTGGTACTTAGTTACAATTTCTCATATCAGTTTAACTTAAAACTCGATAAAACCAAAAATAAATAACATTAAAACGCCATAAAACGTTTCTCATTCGAGAGCACTCGATCATCTTAATAATAACTATATGAAGTGTCCCGAACCGCGTTATTAGGCTGCGTCCACACTTAAGTGACGGTTGTAACGGGAAAATTAACAGGTCGCGCGTCGCAAGTCGCAACTCGCTGAAACAATTACACGCCCGCGCGGTAATTCAACGATGAATTTGCATAATTGCGGCGATAACAGGCAAAGCCGCGGGGCTTGTCGCGTCAACGTATACCGGCCCTGTGACAATTACAATGTACTTTTTGCAGTGTTTACATGCTCAATTAATGGTGAAATTAATCATTTTGTACTGGGAATATGTAGATGTAGGTGTGAAAAGATTATTTTATAGCTAATAGATTCTCTTGTGTGTTTAATCTTTAGAGTGAATGATAAATTGGTTGATCATTTAGTTTTAAAATGTAATCAATTCAGGTTGTTATAATATAATTTTTTTTTTGATCGGTTCGTGCTTGACCGCTATCTCACCTGATGGAAAGCGACGATGCGGTCGACAATGGAGCGCGCTTACTTAGAAGTAACCTATTCATTCTTGACTTAAAGAATCCCGGGTTGTAGCCATCAGGAAACACTGATTCCGGCAAGGAATTCTAGTTTCTGAAAGCGGCTTTGCCTGCCCAAAAATTATCTCAAGGGAACATATTCCCGAGTAAAAAATGTCCTTGGAGGTATTCTAGGAAACGGCATAGCGATCTATCTTGTTTCATTCGAATCCATGTTTTTGTAAAAGCGCGAAATTGTAACAAACAAACAATCTCACATTCGCATATAAATAATAAAATTAGGGTAGGCTGGTCTATGAGTACGCATCCGATAAAAGTACGCAATGCGATGATTGTGCAACTGTTCTATTACGACCGATTCGTCATTGGACTGATCGTCGACAGGACGATTAATTTATTTCCGTTTCCCCAGCAGGATCTTTCACCTATGGACTTTTCATCGACAGGATCTTTCGTTTACGTCACTTTCGACGACCGGCTTTTTTAGCATATGGATTCACTTTACCATATGGTAAATAATAAATACAAATTAGGATATCCCAAGTGCGAGGAGTGGTGTTATAAAGCCTGTACGAGCAATGAAGGTGTAAAACACCATTATTTGTTGCCACTGCAAGTAGCGTGGACACGAATTAAGAGACATTTTTTGGATTGTTATCACCTCACATGAGCACTCTTATCCAATAGCTCTTGTCACTATCATTTTTCTTTTTCAAAAATATGGTATATTTTTGTAACAATATGTCATGTTACTTTATGAACGATGAGATTATATTATTAAGTACCAAGTAAAAGTTATTCTTATTATCTAGAGCTAATTAATTTTATTTTAGAACAGTTTGAACCTTAAGTGCGTACACTTAGACAACTGAGGGAACACAGGTGGGTTATAGTCAGTAAAAGTCTGACACTCCCTCTCACTCCACCCAGAGCGTGAGAAATCATTTGATTTCCCACGTTAAAAAAAAACTTGTCAAGAGGCTTTAAAATAGAATTCGATAAGTTCTTCACTTTAACTGCTTAATCCATAAACCTCGTGATATATTTTTTTAATTACAGATTCTAATCCACAAACAATAAAAAAAAAATACAATTACCCAATTTCGTCACAAAAAAAAAGCCCCATCACATAAACAATCAATACGTAAATTACAATCACACACCATAAGGCCTCGTTCACACGACGCGACTGGCACCGGCGGCGCGACATCGCGACAACACCGGCGCCGTCAATTAATCAAAGTGTCGCGCGTTTCTCGTCAAATTGCTTTATTGTCGCCCAAATTGGTTGAGACCGGCTGATTTTCCGGTAGATTATTGTTCGTTTATTGGACTTCGTTTGTATGGGGAAAGTTTATTTGTGACTTTGTGTTGTTGGATACGAAGTGGTGGTGTTTAGATTAAGTATTTTAGTGAACTGTTTTTAGGGTTCGTTACCCAAACGGAACTCAATTACTTAGATTCCATAGTCCGTCCGTCATCAGGATGTAGATATCTTATGGACCGTGATAGCTAGACAGTTGAAATTATTACAGATTACGTGTTTCTGTTTTTGCTTTTGTTTTTTTATTTTCGTATTGAGAATCCTCTTCGATGTCCTCATTTCTGTAGTGGGTGGAGCCAGACTCATAACAAACCCACGCAAGTGTATGTTCCTTCACACACTTGTGTCGAGGACTGCGGGTACAGTGTGACTTCCATCTCCGGACTAGTGTTGACCCGCTATCCGTGAGTCTCTTCCCATATTCTAACTCAGCATAGTTGGCAGCAATGTAAATTCGGCTATCAGTACTTAAATTAGGCAAAATAAAGAAAGCGAGTTTTATAAATAAGGGAGTACAATATACATATATATATTTAAATTTATGTAAACCAGTGCTTGACTGCGATCCCACCTGATGGTAAGCAGAGATGCAAACATTGATGGTGAGGCGCTCTAGTTTATTAAGAGCCTATAATGATCTCTCTTGATTGTTAGAAAGAGCTACTGTAACTCGTAAAGGGCAACTGAAGTAAAACAAAGGGGGGTTGTATTCAATAAAAGTCGGACACTTACCTCTCGCTTCACGCAGAGCACGAGGAGTCATTTGATGATTTCCATGCTCAAAAAAAAGAGGTGTGCATAATATGAGCAAGACTTTTAATATGAAGTCGTTTTTTAGACAAAAATGACACCGTCACCTGTAGTACTTACATACATGTTTCACAAAATAATAAGATGTAATAGTTCTCGTGTCTTTATCATTGGTCGGGCCGCCTTTTAATTTAGTTTTAATATTAACTATAAAAATTTTCTATGGGACATAATAACGTATTAATCGCACATCTGTCTTGGGTAACAAGAATCATTAGAATTTTATAAACACTTTTGCAGTCAACCTTTCGTGTGGGTACTATCTAGATATTTTTTTCTAGTCCATAATTAGGTACTTACGGCAAACCACCGACGCGCCCTAAGCAGTGAACGAAAAGCCTACTTGGAATTTTTTTAGTCACAGGGTCTAGTAGGTTTACAGGATCGTTCCTATGGGTGTTTTTAATATCGTGTGGATTTCATTACGCATGCGGAAATGCTCCGCACGCGTAACCCCCACAAATGTCCATTTCATATAAGTATTTATAATGCGTGGAATACGCACGCGGGACACGTTTTTTTTGCATTGTGAAATATTCTGCATGCGGAGCAATTCCGCATGCGTGATGAAATCCCCACGATATTAAAAACAAAACCCTAAGAGATAAGCAGCCCTGGGACGCAAAAAGCATTTGGAAGAACACTGGTGGATTTTAGTCAGTAAAAGTTGACGCTCCTCGCTTCACCCAAAGCGGTAGAAGTTATTTGATGATTTCCCACTCCAAATAGGAGAAGAATATCTATTAAAAACACCAAACAGCCGGTTTGGGTTAAAAATTATCCGTATTAGAGATGTGATTGGCTGTTGCAAATCGATTCAACCAATCACGCAGCTGACACATGTTTGACAATTTGTCACATTAACTTAGTGATCATTTTATAACAAGAACCTGGGTCTTAAAGTTATAGTGATTTGAGTAACCTCTGCTGTGGTAGGTAGTTTATAATTTCCCATCCATCCATTACTAGATTTGAGATTTTAATCCAATCTCATCTAAAACGCCAAAGTCAAGATGGATGCATTGTATGAGGAGTGACATGAAAGAAAAGGGAGTCAGGGCTAGACTGGAAAAAACGTTTTGTGCCGACCCCAAATAACATGGGACTAGAACAAGAAGATAATGATGATGTTGACTCATCTCAAACAAACACACAGTGTACCTATAGCTACATACATTAGTTTTAGTATATGTGAAACCCGAAACACGTGTCTAGTATTTTTATGTAAAGAATCTATGTACAAAATTTCATAACTATATCATGAAAAATCACAAAGTTATAAGCTTATTATGTTACCTGGTTGTCTGCACAAATACATGGACAGCGGGCCATTCAGGCGACTGAAGGATTGTTTTGTTCTCGCAGCCAGATGTGCACTGGCGCCTATAGGCCGCTATGACCTACCGTGACCTGTGTTGTACCTAAGTAAAACACAGGTACCGATATTAATATCGGTGGTGTCTAACTTGCGACCTTCTTTTAATATTTTTAGGAAAAATATAACATGGTGCAAAAATTACTGGAATTGATTCAGTTACTGATTCTGAACAAACTATATTCAGATTTGTTGTATGAGTGGGTACATAAATACTATGTGCATACCCAGACAAAAAACTCTCTCCCCTGATCTCAAAAAATCTCGCCGATCAATTAAAAGTGCCCACTGTAATCAAGGGTCCGCCATTTTGTCTCTGCCGCGTGATCGCACGACCAAACACAGGGCCCTCCGAGAATTTGATCGATGCAAATAAAAAGAAGGCTCGTGAATAGCCCGCTTTATTAAATAGGAAGAGTTGATGTAACTTGAACTAGAAGCGACATTATTTGGATCTAGTAGGTGGTGGTGGTGTCATGCTCATTATGGTCCAGTGGTTAAGGCACCTTTCATGCATGAGGTTGCGAGTTCAAAACCGAGCCAGTACGAATGTGAATTTTTCATTTCTTATGCACTTTTTTAAGTTTTTCTAGGACATTTCTGACACCCCGTACCTCAGAAAGCAAGTAAAGCCAGTGGTCCCGAAAGTCATTCGTAGATTTTTGATAGTCGTTATAGATAGTCTGACATCAGCAAGTTTGACCATCCGTCCGTAATTGTTGATATCATTTATAGATCTTTGTCAGTCATCATGAATAGCCCTCCTCCTCCTCCTTGCATTGTACTCCTCAATGCTGAGGGTCATGACCCCCTGCTTCATTACTATCATTATGAATATTCAGAATCCAGAAATTCAAACACTATCTTGCTAAGGGTACTGTGTTGCCCGGTAACTGGGTTGTGGAGGTCTGAATGGCAGTCGTTTCTTGTGAAATACGGGTATTCAGTCGCATTCAGTTAGACTGGAAGCCGCCTCCAAGGTCGATGGGAAAAGTTTAGGGAGATGATGAGGTGGTAGGAAAAATGCCTGACTAAGCATCGAAGTTGGTGACCTGAGACAGGGAGACGAAGTCCTGGCAAATTACCAAAGAGATGGCGGATCGAGCTGGACAGATTATGCCAGAATTGGAAGGAGGATGGTACGAGCTCGTGAACGATAGGAGAAAGCCTTTAGTCAGGAGTAGGACCGAACATCTATTATATACTAGTTTTTGCCCGCAGCTTCGTCTACGTAATAAAACATAGCCTATGTCACTCAGAAATAAAGCAGATTTCTATCTGTGAAAAACTTTTAGCAATAACCCACCACTTCCAGAGATTACCTCCTACAAACAAGAAAACAAACTTTACCTCTTTATATAATGTTCAAGGCTTACTGTCAGTCGTTCTTCACCAGTCAACCCTGGTACAGTTACACGAGGAGTGGGTTTAACACTCTTCGTGTATAATATAATAACGCCTTTAGAGCCATGCTTAACCTACCCTGGCGGTGTAGTGCGACTGGCATGTTCGTTGAGAACAGCGTTACTGATTTTCATGGGCTCTTGAGAAGACTCAAGGCATCTTTCCTGACTCGACTGACCCGGTGTAAGAATAGGATAGTATCTGAAGTGTTCCATGGTGTGTACCTGCTTAGACGTTGTTAATGTTGTCGATTTATTGATGCTATTCAATGGCCATAATAACAATTTACAATAATTATATTAATTTATTTATTAATGTAATTCAATAATTTATCAATAATTTTATCAATGTTTTAATAATTAATAAAGTCTAATGTATTTAATTTATTTTATTATGTTATAACAATTTTATTTATTAATTTTATAATATTACTATGGGTTAATTAATGCCTGAAATAAACGATAAATAATAAAAAATAATAATATATTATTATTAAATATGTAGATCGATATTTTGATGGCCAATTTTGCGTTTATAATATTAGTGTAATTTCTGTTTCCTTGTGCGTACATCAATACTAATTTTATAAAGAGAAAAGATTTGTATTTTTGTTTGTGATGAATGAACTCAAGAACTACTGCACCGATTTTCGAAATTCTTTTACCAGTATAATGCTATTTTATTACTGTAGTAAAATAGACCATATTTTTTTTTCACGGGGGCGAAAACGATGGCAAAAACTAGCAAAGAATAAAATAAATCGATAAGAAAAATAAATAGATAAAATTTGTATTAAAAATAGAAAGTCATATCTAGCAGCTATACTTCTGTTTTTTCGCTTAAATGAAAGGGTCAGGGTACTTCATAAGTTCAACGTGTGCACAATTCCTAATATGAGTAAATGGAAAATATTATGTATAATCATATATCATGATTATCAGATGTATGTAGGTAGATAGTAGGCATGTACAGAATTCAGATTAAAAAAAAAAAACAATTTTGTAGAAATTATTCTACATTAATTTCTTTAAAAATGCTCTTTAGCGTCTTTAATCTACCGTAGATGTGGGCTTGTAGACGACGAGCAATGAGTAGCTCGCCGTCCGGCAATTCGGTAACCGACCGGACTACTGGGGGGCTTCTGAAAAGGAACCAGTGGTCACAGAATGCAAAGGGCAACTGAAAGAACACAGGTGTAGTTTTAGTCAGTAACAGTCTGACACGCCCTCTCGCTCCACCCTAGAGCGTGAGAAACCATTGGATGAAATCCCACCTTAAAACAAATTGATGCTTACATACATATATATTAAATACAGTGATTGTATATTATAAGCAGGTAGGTAGTTCAGGAAAACATGAAAAGTATTCAGTAGTAGCTACCCGACATGTCATTAAAATCGTCCATCACGATCCCATTGTCAAAATCTAACTAACAAACCTTAATACAAACCCTTTTGATGAATATTTCAAAACGTCACAACTTCAGATCATACCTAACCTGAAACCATCTCCAGTCCTTCGCAATTAGGTTTATTTTCCTTTAACAAGGTGGTTTTAGAAAACCTCTAAAATGAAAGATGGTATCGTTCACGAGGACGTAATAAATTAGTCAGTTATTGAATTCAATTATCAGGGTCTGTTCAGGGTTAGTTATCTGATCGTTGTGTTTTGAACAACTGACATGACAACGTTGCTTAATGAAAAACTTTTTCGATTATCGATGGCTTTGGTTACACGTATCTCTGCCTTCCTTACATAGCTTCGATACATACATAATGACATATATATCTACATAAAACAAACTCATGTTAGTTACGCCATTTATAACTCAAGAACGGCTGGACCGATTTTACTAATCTCTGCTTTGATGGATTCGTGTCTTCTCTGAATTGCAGAATAATTAAAATAAAATATCGGAAACACGTTAAAAAAAAACTTAAATATATATCCAAATACATCGAAAAATTATATATAAATATAGACAGTCAAATACATTTGTCTCAGTCATTCCATCGTTCGGTCAATCATTCTATCATTCGTTGACTATTAGGACTACTTTACGAGAGTCTATGGGCGGGTTTCGAAATTGAGTATTTTCGAATAAAGAACGTGTGTGTGTGTGTGTGAACCCCTACCCCCCTACATTTTTACAGACCAAAGTAGAGTTTGAGAAATAGGTACTCAACTTAAAATGCTTAAATCAGAAATCAGAGATAAAACTTTGCTAATTTTGAGATGTATTTGAGTTGTCGTCATGGATATATCGAGGTATAACCAGCTGTTTTAAGTAAGCGTTAGTGATTTTATAAAATAGTTCAGTTGTGTAAAATCACTAAAAGACGTAAATGTAATACACATTGCGGGACAATACAATTATTTAATATAAATGATTGAAATAGACGTGATTTTGAAAAAATTGGAGCTGAAATTTTATTGTAGTATGGACTACGACCGCAACCTTGTCGAGATAGCTGAATCGATGCATTTCCTGTGAAATATTGCAAAACCAATAAAATCGAATAGAAAATCAAGTGATGGTATACTGTATCAAAAACTAAATGCTTTCTAAACTTGACTCTGCAAAGCAAAAAGAAATAAAAAATATTCATACATTTGAACTTTTTGCAATCGCTATGCATACTCGTACATATATCCATTATAGATATGAAAGTAACTCTGTCTGTCTGTTACGCTTTCACGAATAAATTAATGAACCGATTTTGATGAAATTTAATACGGAGTAAGCTTGAACCACAGGGAAAGACATAGGTTACTGTTTATCTGACTTTGACTTCGTCTTCGCATCAGCAACAACCGACATTCACGCCGACGACATCAATTAGACGAAAAGCAAAGAAGAGAGAAGAAAAAGGCAAAAGCTATTCCTTTTTTTCTTGTTTCTCTTTGTCTTGCCATAACTTTTTTTTATTATATTTTCTTACACTCTTTAGAAGGCTCTTACGGAAAGAAATATTAAGAATATAGAAAAAAAACAGAAAATACGACTCTACCTTACAGGTCTAAGCTTAAACTCTACTTTAGCCAAAAAATCTGTCAAAATTTCATCAGTAGAGTGCGATTTCACTCCTAATAACACAATTATTTCAAGACGAAAGTCTATGACCAGTGCGTGTTGCCAGTAATGACATATGGCTCTGAAACGTGGTCGCTTACAATGGGCCTCATCAGAAGACTCAAAGTCACCCAAAGGGCAATGGAAAGGGCTATGCTCGGAGTTTCCTTGCGTGATCGACTCAGGAATGAGGATATCCGCAGGAGAACCAAGGTCACCGACATAGCACGAAGAATCGCCAAACTTAAGTGGCAATGGGCAGGGCACATTGCTCGCAGAACGGATGGCCGTTGGGGCCGAAAGGTTCTGGAATGGTGACCACGTACTGGAAGACGTAGCGTTGGAAGGCCTCCTACAAGATGGACCGATGACCTGGTAACGGTTGCGGGAGTACGATGGATGCGAGACGCATAGGGCCGTTCATTGTGGCGGCACTTGGGGGAGGCATATGTCCTGCAGTGGACGTCTTTCGGCTGAAATGATGATGATGATGATGAATACAATTATTTTAGAAACCCTCTCTTACAAAACGACACTTAATCTAGAACTTATTAACATATAGAAAGTGAACTATCACACAAGTTATACAGTTTACTTTTATATTTCTGTTTTCTTCCACGTTTTTTGAAATTACTTACAAGTCTGATACAAACTGAACAGAACAGATTATTTACTCCTTGCTGCATTAAACATTCAATTTTCACTTTGAGACAAGGTATAAAATCAATTCAAATAATTGCCAGTATCATTTAAATTTCAACGGTCGAACGTCGGCCATATTGCAATTTTCAATCAACGTTCGATGTTCAAACGGCATCCATTCGCGCAACTGTCATCGGGCGGACACGGACGTGACGTAACGACGGGCTCGCGGAACGGTTATCGGTACATCTCTGTGGCTACATGTGATTTTAATTTGAAGAAGATTACTGCTTTAGGAATTGAAATTTGTTTTTGGAATGAGCTCTTTGTAATACTTATTGGTAGGAAGAAAGCTGGATTCAAAAGGTTGATGACCTGAATGGTGCATTTTAGTTCTTGAATTTAACTACACTGATTCGGTGACGGCGATGACACGGTGAGGATTTGAGAGTTTATTTGCTATCTTATAACAAAACGATTCTGTACTCCATAGTCCTTCAGTACTGTGGATAAAATGTGCTAACGACTCTACATCTCTCTTTGGTTGTTTGTATAATAGCTGAACAGATTTGGATGAAACTCGGCACACGAGTAGACCATGTCATATTTTTATCCTAAGAATAAAAATATGACATTTTGCAATGATTTCTGACTTTTACACGGGTGAACAAGCTGCCAGAAGCTAGTAATTTTGTAATGGAACCACAATCTGTTTTACCATACAAAACTATGACCAGTATGTAAAGGACCCATCTAACAGTAGCTTATAGTATACTAATAATTATCTATATTATTTATAAATCCCCATATAAGCTACTAATCCCTACATCGACCCCTTATTATCAAAATGTTGCCAGAACAATAATTCAATATCAAATGGTGCATATGGCATTACATGCATCTGTCAGGCGCCCGCTGATTCAAAAAACGAACGCATAATACGTTGATACACATTTAAGAACCGGCCAGTATAGATTGAACTTTACGATGTGATGATTTTTTAACTTTTTTTTTTGGAGTAAATGGTAATGATTTTTATGCCAGCCTATTTTCTTCGTAAGTAGGATTAAATAACTGTCACGATCTGGTCAAAAAGTATCTTGACGTTGATTTTGTCAAAATTATGTCGCAACTGAAGTTAATTGCCTTAATCTCACATAGCAGTCGACATCACTGCATGACGACGGGATCCCTAAGATAATGAGTGCTCTTAAATATTCCTAGGTAGAGAAAAGTGGAATGAGAGCATGTGGGCTTTTATCCAGCCATGAGAAAACACATGCTAATAAAACTGTGCAGAGGGATAATTTTCCGTTTTTTTTTTTATCGAAAGTATGTTAATACATTCGCACTTCGCAATTAATCCGCACTAGGCCCACGTGATGGATTACGGCCCATTCCTTTTCCTAGAGAGAGGAGGACTGAGTCCCAGCAGTTGAAACATTAAAAGGCTGATTATGCTATGTTAATACATTACAACACCATGACCAAAAAAGTATCTTTGCATCGAAAACACCTTCTTTACCAGAATGTAAATATGTCGGAACAGAGAAAGACATATATATATTTTTTATGATATAATCTAGTGCTTGACTGCGATTCCACCTGATGGTAAGCAGTAATGCAATCGTTAATGGTGAATCGCACACTAGTTTATTAAGTGCCTATTCACTCAGCCTTGAAGACACGTAGGTACATTATAATCGTTACATTTTTGCCACAATATACATCCAATAAATCTGGCGTCCACATCTCAGTTCAGTCTCCACTGGTCGGTGACTAGTGTCGCCGCGGGCGGCAGATGACCGCAACATGATTTACGACGAGACACTCCACTATACCAATGAATTTACATAGGTAAATGTGATCGGTGTAATTACAACCGGGTTTAGGCCACAGGCGGTTACTTTTAATGGAAACGGGACACTTCTGTTCTTTGATTGTTGATTGGGCAATCTCCTTTTGTTCCATCGAAGCTGTGCAAATCACTTACTGGTTTTTTTTGTGTATTAAAAAATAAAAACAAAATGGTTTTAATTTAACCCCCCTCGCTCGCAAAGTAAGTAGGTATTAAATACGGCTTCTGAATACAATATTCTATAGATTAGTAAGTATTGCCATACAACGTGGCAATGCTGCCAGTCTTTTGAGCCCTTGATTGGAAGTCCAGTCGACAGCGATGCGGAGGAGTTTTATGACGCCATATTTTAGGTAGGAGTTATTGTCTTTAGTGTATAATATAGTTTTAATTAGTAAAGTGTTTTTATTTTCCTGGTTTCAGTACTTTATTTATTAACTTTTATTACAAAAAAAAAATTTCAATAAATGAAATGAAAAAAATATTCTATAAGATTCACACATTGTGTCTTCACAATAGCCTCATAACCAATTTAAAATCAGAAACAACATACACTCAGTTCAGTTTGTTTAAAAGGATACCAATAAAGGAACCAATTTCATCGCGTATTGTTTGTCAAAAACTCGATTATATCCGGAGCTCTAAGGATGATGAAAAAATCAAGGAGTATTGCGATAGCTACTCACCGTGAGATTTGACTAGCGAAGCACACGGTTTTGTCTGTCATGCAGGCGCATTTTTTAATCATATTAAAAATTATATAGAAATTTAGGTACTTTTAAACTGAAATTTGAAATTTTGAATTTGAATATTGAACATCAGTTTTTATTACAGTGACAGGCATAAATGGCTATCTTTTCCATTTCATAAAAACCAATTTTCTTGTCGTTAATCGAAGAATTCGGAATCAACCATAAATTAAAGCTTCGAACTAATTAGAACTAACATTTTACAAATAAACAGACAACGATTCAGGCAAAGATATAACGGCATCAATCCAAACATGTTCTAAACTTAAATAAACTTTTTTCTGGCGCCCGTTTTAAAAAAAGAACACTGCTTTCGTTTATTTTCCCGCGCTGTCGATGAACGAGGCGTGACATTCGAAATTTTTGGTGCTGTCAGCATACAAAAAACATAGAAATAGAATAGTGTTGTTTGGTGTAATATTAATGCGTCTAACGGATCTCTTTTGTGTCGCTAGGGGATGTATCATTTACGTCATCACTCTTTGAAATGAATAGGTTAATGATATTGGAGCAAAAAGGATTAATGGAGAAATGATTTTTAGAATTATTTTTTTGCGTTCGTTTTTAAGTTTCCGGGAGTTCTGACTGTAAGACTTTCTTTGTTTTCTTTTTTCTATTTCCTTCAAATTGGTAAAATCTATTTAGCTATCTTCTTTTGATAAATCTATTGGATTTTTAAATGGCTATTTATACTGAATAGATTCAGGTAATTGTTCGCTTAAATCCTCTTCTTCAAGCAATTCAATTTCATTTGCATATTTAAGTATTTGTAACTACAGTCGTGTCCCATTCCTGTTATTTGTCTTCAGTGAAATCAATGGCACTTACTTTTCTAATAGCGACGAGGACAATAGTCTGAAAGCTATTGACAGTTCGTGAGATCTTTTGCAATCACAGATTCAGTGGTAAAACTTCAGTAAGTTAACGGGAATCGGATTAGCTTATTGTGCACCAAAATTGGAAGAACTACTTTTCTATGTAGCTATTTTGAAAAACCATGTTCTGGTTGCCGTTCAATTTTGTTATAGAAAGTAATCAGATCAAAAAAGTCGGTATAACAAAAAAAGATGATTTTGACTTGAAAAAGCTAGGTAGGTACATATTTATGTCTTCAGTCACTTATTTCTTCAGTCACTTATGTCTGCAGTCACTTTTGTCTGCAGTCACTTATGTCTTCAGTCACTTATGTCTGCAGTCACTTATATCTTCAGTCACTTAAGTTTTCAGTCACTTATTTCTTCAGTCACTTATGTCTGCAGTCACTTATGTCTGCAGTCACTTATGTCTGCAGTCACTTATGTCTGCAGTAATTTATGTGTTCAGTCACTTATGTCTGCAGTCACTTATGTCTGCAGTCACTTATATCTTCAGTCACTTATGTCTGCAGTCACTTATATCTTCAGTCACTTATGTCTTCAGCCACTTTTGTCTTCAGTCACTTATGTCTTCAGTCACTTATGTCTGCAGTCACTTATGTCTTCAGTCACTTATGTCTTCAGCCACTTTTGTCTTCAGTCACTTATGTCTTCAGTCACTTATGTCTGCAGTCACTTATGTCTTCAGTCACTTATGTGTTCAGTCACCAATGTTTTCAGTCACTTATGTCTTCAGTCACTTATGTTTACAGTCACTTAGATGAAGATATGCGAAGGTTACCGACAAGGCCCGAAGAATCGCTAAACCAAAGTGGAGCTGGGCACAGCATCGAACCTCGTTCAGCCGCTGCGTACCTAAACATACACTTTCAGATTAGGATAGACCGATATAGATATTGATAAAAGAAGCAAGATTACTGACATAACCTAAAAATCGCCATACTTAAGTGGTAGAGGGTAGGTTACAGTTTAACAGCGACCGATAAACCTAGCGAAGGCCACAGCAATATGCTGGATGCAAGACGTACAGGACTTGTCGTTGTGGTAAAGCTTGGTAGGAGCCTATGTCCAGTAGCAGACGTTTTGAGGCTGAAGTGATGATGATGTATTATGAAAGTTAAAGACATATAAAACTGATAAAAATAAGACTATAGTAATATTTTTTCTGATATTAACATTATAAACTTGTGTTTAGGATGTCTCGTAAATTTATTCATGGCAACATTATTAATCATCAACAGAATTAGGACATTTTATTTTCTTTTCGTAATATTTTTTTTACTCACAAGTCACATCGTATACAGCCAGCACCGCTGGGTGTTTTATCGTGTCGTTACCAAACATTATGATTTAGTGATCGCGAGTGTTCCGCTCAGGTGGCGAGCGCATCTGCCCCTGTTAATAACCCATTGTTTGATTGTGTTGCATATGCCTACACTGGGTGATAGGAGTCAAATCTTTAGGGGTTATTGTATAAATATACATCTATACAACATTAGTTTTAGTATATGCGAAACCCGAAAAACGTGTCTAGTATATTTATGTAAAGAAACTATGTATAAAATTTCATAACTCTATCATGAAAAATCACGAAGTTACGAGTACATGGTCACCGGGCCATCCGGGCGACTGAGGGATTGTTTTGCTCCTGAACTCAGCTTTGCGCTGGTGCCTAATGCCCACTATGAGCGTCCGTAACCTGTGTTATACTTAGTGTCGGTGGTGTCCAACTTGTGACCTTTTTAATTATTTTTAGGAAAAATATAATATGGTGTAAAAAAATATTGAAATCGATTCAGTTACTGATTCTGAACAAACTATATTCAGGATTTTTATAAACTAAAAATATACAACGTTTTTTTTTTATGTGTTCTAGTCATTGTAATCACACTAATATTATAAAGGTGAAAGTTTGTGTTTTTTATGTCTTCACGCTTATAAAATTCGGTACATGCATAGACCATGTATTGAAATAACACAAGGGATACTTTATACCCCGGGAGTATTTTCCCTTGGAACGATTTTCTATTTTCACTCAAGCAAAACCACTGTCAGCAGTAGTGCATAAATTTTAATGTAGGAACATAACGTAATTAATTGACAGATGTGAAGCATGATTGAATAAAAGAGATGAAAGTTGAAATGAAACGTGATGAGTTAGGGATAAGTAATTTCTGGTTAAGATGTGAGAAGATACAAGAGGGAGATTGAGATGACATCACTGACCTCTACTATTTACCATACTGGACTGGCGGCCGTCAAAGTGCTTGTGTTTGATATTCGCCATATTGGCGCTGTCGGCCGTAGCGAATGTTGGCGAGTGTCTACGGTACTAAAACCAATAATGTCACTTACAATATATATACACATTTTACGTAGGAAATAACACGGAATTAGAACGAAATTAATTCAAAATGCAAAAATACTTCAGAGTACTGTACTGTATTAAAGTTGTTGTTTGTCCGATTATCTCGTATCACACTTACTGTATCTGAATCTATAATTAAAGCCGTGTTATACGACAAACTCGATTTAATTATTTCACATTCGCAATCAACAATAAAAGGGACACAAAGCGCCAATACATTATGATATAGCAATAAAAGTAATTAAACGAGTGTTCGGTGACGGATGTCTAATGTGGTTAGTTCCACATTCGACCGCAGGTCGCCACCGTCCACCTAGACTCGAACCAATCGCCTTTAATGAAACATTTTATGGTCCACATCGCGTGTTGGCTGCGTGTGACACCGTTGTGTAATAAATAAGCTGGACGAATATAAATACCTACTTATATTTGGGTCCCCTTCAAAAATTTTATCTTTTCTTCACATACTCGTAGTACAAACCAAAGTCACTTTCCCCCACTTGAAAAAAAAAATCTACACTAATATTATAAAGAGGTAAAGTTTTTGTTTTATTTTTTCTTTAGGTGGTAATCTCTAGAAGTACTGGTCCGATCGCTAAAATTTTTTCCCCGATAGAAAGCTGCTTTATTCCTGGGTGACATAGGCTATATTTTATGTACGCGGGCGAAGCTACGGGCAAAAGCTAGTCGTTAATACAAAGTGTGGTAAACTCGGCGAAAGAAAGTCATTCACGAAGACTATTTTTTTTTATAGATTGGATTACGGCCCATCCCCTCTCCTAGAGAGGAGGCTTGAGTCCCAGCAGTGGGAACATTAAAAGGCTGAGTATGCTATGTTAAACAAAATACTAGAACTAGCAAATACTGTTATATTAAAGGTGCCCCTCTTGACCTCTATCATACCTGATGGTAAGCTATGGATGAGGTTTACAATGTAATGAAAGCTTCCAGAAAATGTCTTGTGTTCAATCTTACTTCTTGAAGAAAATATGAAAACCTCAAAAATCCGTAAAAATTACACCACGGTGTAATAGACATCCGCGACCAGACACCAATATATCACACTCCAACAAAATCGAACCTTATGTTAAGTTATTAAAGTCCAAAATATTATGTATGTCTTTAAGACGACAATTAAAGCTATTTCGGTACCTTCTTAATTAGCTGACGCGGCGACATGAGATTCGCAATAGCTAAGTATAAATTAAAACAGTAGTGGGATTGTAAAATGCAATTAATTCTACTAATAAAAAGGTATTTTATACCTAAGTGATGTATTTTCACTGTGGGAATCGGAGACAATAAAAATCGTTTTCTTCACATAGGATTAACTGCAAGGAGCATTATTAATTATTTTTTGTAATATTATTTTAAAAAAAACCGGGCTAGTGCGAGTCGGACTCGCGCACCGAGGGTTCCATACAAACTTACTTAAGAAAAAAAATAAAACATAAAACCGAATTGATAAGCTCCTCCTTCTTTTCAAGTCGGTTAAAACAGTTGAATTCCCAAATTGAGTTAGGAAGATTTTTCCGAATCGAAATAAAAATTTCTATTTTTTTGTGACGTAACTACAAATATCCAGTTTTGAGATTTTTCCCTAAACTTGTGCTATTAGACCTTGCTTCATGCTAAATTTCAGGATTCTAGGTCGATGAGAAGTACCCTATGAATTTTGATTCCCTTGAGAGTTTCGAAATATACGTTTTTTGCGACATAAACGGCCTTATTTTTTTCTTTCTTTAACTTTGGTTTTTTCGCAGCTTTAAGAAACCGCAGACTTGAATATATGGTTTTAATTTCAACTTGATCCATCAACGCGTTTCCGAGATAAAGGGTTTGACAGACAGACAAACAAACAGAAGAACAACAAAGTGATCCTGTAAGGGTTCCGTTTTTTTCCTTTTGAGTTGTGGAATCCTAAAACAACATCGCATGTCGACACAATTTTGATTACGTCGTGCGATGGCACCTGCCTGATGAGGAAGGTCGGTAAGCCTAACGGTTTGATGTCCATCGTGGCCATTTTTATACAAGATTTATGGTGGGGTTTAATTTACTTGTCTAGTCTAGTTCCCACGGTATTTTGGGCGAGAATGATGGCAGATTATATATTTATACCGCGTACATCGAAGGACTGGAACAATTTGCCTGCTGCTGTCTTCCCGTCCAACTATAATTTAGGTGTCTTCAAGGCTAGAGTGAATATGCTCTTAATAGACTAGTGCGCCTGACCATCAATGATTGCATCTCCGCTTACCATCAGGTGGGATCGCAGTCAAGCACTGGTTTATATCAATTAAAAAAAAAAAAAGATTATATGCTGCTTGTTTTCATATCGCATTAATTTATGAAAACTGTCTTATACAATATTATTTTTTTTTATGGGAAATCGTCCAAGGACTTCTCCTGCCCTAGCGTAGAGCAAGAGGACGTGTCAGATGTCAGACGGCAAGCTACCCATTGCTCGCTATCTGCAAGCCCATGGCTACGGTAGCTGGAAACCGGGGATCGCGGTGGCTGGGGCATGAAGAAGTTGTCTTGTACATTGGGGATACCTCACGGCTTACAACTTTTCAAAACCGTAGGGGCCCAGCAGGGCCGAAGCCTACTGGGGCCGTAAATCGACATCTGAAAGGGTGACTATTAGTCATGGGACACAAAAGGCAATTGAAGGAACATATGTATGTGTGGAAGTCAGTAAAAGTCTGACATGAGCCTCACGCTCCGCCCTAGACTGAGAGAAGTCATTAAATGACTTCCTACCTTAAAAAAAGTGTAGCCCGCAAAATTAAAATTTTCGTACGTTTGTTTTTTTAATTTGCATTTCAGTAAGTATTGAATAATATGGTAAAAATATATATTTGCAAGTAATTATACGTATGTTCATTTTTACATATATAGATAGATAAGATAGAGATATATAGATATGTATGTATTTAGGAATATTATAAGTATGTTTATCAGTTGTCTAGTACGCATAACACAAGCTCTGCCTAGTTTGGGACTAGATGGCGTTGTGTGAAAGTTGTGGAATATTATTATTATTGTTCAAGTGTCGCCATAACGAGCGGCTCTGTACGTCTCGCAACCATCAGAAATGAAATAGTTATATATTTCTGTCAAAACTCCGTCGAAGTCGATTAAGGGTGTTTTTAACATCGTGCGAATTTCATCACGCATCGGAATTGCTCCGCATGCGGGACTGCTACTCGATATCACGCTCCGCATCTAGTGCGTATTCCACGCATTACAATAAATACTTGTATGAAAATGACTTTTGCGGGGGCTACGCGTGCGGGGCAATCCCGCATGCGTGATGAAATTCGCACGATGTTAAAAACACCCTAACAATTTTAATTTTTTTTATTGTAGGTATAGGCTAGAAAGATTTAGAATTAAGACTATGTCTGCTGAAAGCCGTACTAGACCTCATTTTAAATTCTTTATATTTTAGATTATGGTTCAATTGTCATTTATCTGTTTTACTTATGTGAAAATTAATCTAATCATTGCAATATGTTGCCAAAATTTTTGGACTCTAATCTAAGCAACGATTAGCCCATCAAACAAATTCTCATTTTTACGTGCGCTGGTCTACCAACAAAATTTTTGGCGGGACTGGGGTGTCGGGAGGGCGCACGATCAATACGAACACCCCCGCACCCCGCGGAGACACCCCGACCCCGTCCTCGACTGGCGGTGTTCAGAAAAATGCCACTTTAGTATCGGGACGGCGATTTTTTTTAATGGCCCTGTAGCGGCGTTTTAGGGTTGGGTCATTTTGACCAACACGTCATTTACCTATGAAAATAGTCAGAAATGATTTGTTGATTTGCAACAAGATTATAACTTTGGATAAATGAGTTTATTGAACAATCACACTAGTTTACTTGTAAGCGCTGTTGGATTAGAATTATGCTAGTAATTGTCTCGTCCGAAGATGATGAAGAATTTTGCTAATGTAGTACTATGGAGGACATAACATATACCTAGTTTAAATCTTGACATAACAAAAAATACTGGCAACTTATTGTCCGCTCGCTTAACTATAATTTGTAGACTTCATTCGTTTCTTATGTCACTGAGGCGTCACACTTTTCCGATAGCTTACCTATTTTATTATTATTATTTTTTCAGTTTCTATATAAAGATTTATAGCTATTTATTGTTAAATAATAGGGCACACGTCATTTACCTACCTACGAAAATAGTCAGAAATATTCGTTGAATTGCAACAAGATTATAGCTTAGGGTAAATAGATGGGTTGCATGATTATTCAAAAGTGTTACCGTGGTTCTTGACCGCAAATGGCAACTGAAGGAACACATGTGGGTTTTAGTTAACTAAACATTGTAAAATAAAAAAAACTTAAAAAAAAATACAACCGACTTCAGTAAGTTCGAAAGTTATTTTGCACTTTTCAGTGTTTTTTTTTTACATTGAAGTCGGTTATATTTTTTTTTGTAAAAGTTTTTTTTTTCACGATTTCTTTCTTCACCGTTTTGAGAGCGGTAGTGATGAAATAAATTACACAAAGTAATGCGCCTGGCTGGGTTTGAACCCGCGACCTACAACTCGTAAGTCGGGGCTGTTACCACTCGGTCACAACTGCTCTTCAGCAAATTAAATAAATACCTAATAAAATATTATGTAGGTTCATGAATGACTTAAATATTAACTAATTACTAAAATTTAAAGTTTGGTCCGTCACACTTTTTATACTGATCAATTGTGGTTAGTAGAGACCCATAAAAACTTTTGAAGCTACCATAAATAATTTACCTATGGAAAAACATTTTTAATATGAACTACGAACAATGACCTACAGTCATTGTACTTACTCAACAACAATGAAACTATGGAGTCTAAAATCTAATTCGATACTCACTTAACAAAGTTCTATAAAACACAAGTGAAAGAAAAGTCGAAACAAAACAAAAACAAACGAAAAGCACGTGGGCTTCTATTTATTTTAAAATTGGAACACACAAGCTCCGCCTACGCTGTGACAAATGCGACCAATAAGCAATGTCGCACGGCCTTCGCGACACTGCGGACCAATAGGAAACGTCGCGCGCACCCAATGACATCGTGGTGACATCGGGTAAGATCGTGCACGCCTATGTCACTTGGTTCGGTTATAGTCGGGTTTTTTTATCGTAGCGTAGTTGTAGTATTTCGTAGCGTCTAGGCCTACGAAGCGTAGCGATTTCGGTTTTTGTTGACATTACGCATTTGAGGGTTAACATATAAATAGGTACGTGATACCAACTGTATCCGTTCGAAAGAGTTAACGTGGCAACTGAAGAAACATAGGTGAATTTTAATCAGCAAAAGTCTGGTATTACGTCTGGCTCCACCTAGAGCGGAAAGGGTGTTTTCGAATATTTCCCAGTCAAAAAAGTAAACCATATTGTGTAAGGTACAGATTTGATTTTACCGACATGATTCAATATTGGTCATTTAGAAGATAAGCAGGGTAAGGTTGATTTCCTGATTATGACGATTTTCCACCGTAATGGCGTATCTACTACTGAGTACTGGATCAGTCATGTACCAAGAGACTTAATGCTATGGGCCCCCCGCCATGGAATGGGGCCCCAGAAAGACAATGTAGCATCCGGACTATAGATCCATCGCTCCTGCCGTTGTTTGGAAAATAAGTTACGTAGCAAGAGTAGCCTATGCATGGGCCCCGCGCCATGGAATGGGGCCCCATAAAGACAATTTAACTTTCGGGCTATAGATAAATCATTTCCGCCACCTGTTCGCATAATAAGTAAGAAGTTTGAATTCGTTTTGATTTATAAACATTTAGGAGCCCCTTGGTACACTTTGGTACAGGCCGCAGCCAAACCCCCCTGGCTTAATCCGGCACTGGTCTACTAGGTCATAGTTTGGAATTACTGACTTACGTTGACAGATAGTACCTACCTAAACACTAAGGTACTTAAGTCTGACGGTTTCCGTTTAGTTTATCAAAATAGCCAAAATAAAGTGAGTATTTATTGATGAAGCAATAAAATTGTATAGTACAGCGCCATCTCTTGCAAAGTAATCGAACTATTTAATAGTACTATTGCAGTGATATTTTTATGTTGACGAATAATTTGATTTTCTTTTGTTTTCTTATTTATTAACTAAGTACCCTTAGTCACTTCAATGTGTTTACGTTGTCTTTACATAGGTATAATCAATGTAAACCGATAGCGGTTTGACTATTTTTAAACGTCTTAAAAACTTCTACTTTCTATGTATTAAACATATATGTATGTTTTTTTTTATTGATATAAACCAGTGCATCGCACCTGATAGTAAGCAGTGATGCAATCGTTGATGGTGTGGCGCACTAGTTTATTAAGAGCCTATTCACTCTAGCCTTGAAGACACCTAAATTATAATCAGATGGGAAGACCGAAGAATCCGGAAGACGCAGCGTTGGAAGACCTCTCACAAGTAGGACCGATGACCTGATGATGGATGCGAGACCTATAGGATCGTTTGTTGTGGCGACACTTGGAGGAGGATGCCCATGTCCAACAATGGACGTCTTTCGGCTGAAATGATGACGATGACCAAACCTACTAGAAAAAATAGGTTACCTATAGATAGTCTGTTTATTTGTGACACGAGGACCTAGTTCACACAAACATAAATAAATAGTGTACACATATAGGTAGAAACCTACCTACATACCTAATATTTATAATAAACAAACATACAAAACACACAGTTCCGCTACCGGAAGTGGTAACAGCCCGAGGCGCGATGCTAAACGGAAGCGATACCATCCCTTTGCGATGGGGCACTACAAATATTTCAATAGTTTAGGATACAGTATATTTGTTCCAATGTTGCCGTCAAGGGATTTAAATCATCATCAATCTATCTATCAAGGTAGAATTACACTGCACACACGTGTGCTAACACGCAGATCTGGGCGCGTCGGTCTTCATACATTTTATACGGCAACTGGACTTACAGAGCTACATTAGATCCACGCAACGCGCCGCTACGTACAAATCAGGCGTGGTCCATGTGGGCATCGGTCTAGGTTAGTTCTCGCTTAAAAAGTAGGTATAAATTTAAGTTAGTGTAAAATTTTGTTATTATTTTGGTGTACAACTATTCTATTCTATATCGAATCATCTATCGATCTTTTATTTATTTTTTTCGAAAAAAAGAAATCAGCCATTGACGTCTCGCGCTCTTAGGCGGAGCGCTAGGGCGTCAGACTTTTACTGACTAAAAACCCACTCCTATTCCTTTGTTGCCTTTTATACCAGGGCCGACTCATCCTTTCAGAAGCAGACCCTTGATTCCAGTAGGCTTCGACCACGCTGGTTTGCTGCCATCTCCTTGAGGTGTGCGTGGAACAGTGCGCGCCGTCGACGACTTGAGCTGGGTCCGGACAGTTACCGGACGATAGGACGGTTAGCTACCCATTACTCGCCGTCCGCAAGCTATCTATCTATCTAGGTATGTCTTATTCAAGCAAATCAAGAATCCAGATTTCATACATAATGTGTAACATACATGGGCTGAGTTTGTCTTTAGCTTTACTGGAACTCTAGAACGCAAAGGTGGAAATGATGGTTTTTTTTTATTGGGTAGGATAATCATCTTATGACAAATTGCGCTCTTGAGCGGAGCGGGAGATAGTATCACAATTTTACTGACTAAAAACCCATTCCTGTTCCTTTTTTGCCTTCGTCCCAGGGCCCCGGGTATTACTTTTACACTACCATGGCCCTAGTAGGCTTCGACCCTGCTGGGCCCCTACGATTTGCTAACATCTCCATGAGGTGCGCGTGGAACAGTACGCACCGTCGACGACTTGGGCTCGGTCCGGACGGTTACCGGACGATCGGACGACAAGCCACCCATTGCCCGCCGTCCGCAAGCCCGCACCTACGGTGGTGGAAATGAAGGTGGGCCCTACGCAGTTCCCAACTCAAAAAAAAAGAGGGAGTACCTCAGTACCAAAAGTAACCACCTAGTTTTACTTAAGAAAGTGTTTTTTTCTGACAAGCAAACAGTATGAGCCATTCTTACAGTACCAAAAACTCTGCACACACTAAAAACTTTACCAAGAACTCCCAAAACACAGGCTCCAAAATCAAACCATGATAACCTACAATAAAAAAAAAACACTAACAATAAACAAGAACCCCATGGACCATAGACGAACCATAAACGTGTTGTCATGGTAATTATGTAGATTTTTTTTTCTACTTTATGTCCCCACATCTTAATTAGAAGATGCCGCGAGAATCATAGATTTCAATACACCATAAATTGTAACTAGTTTTAGAAGACCTTCCCACCCTCCCTTTGATATCTGCAAAGTGTTTGATAAAAGGATTGAAGAGGGGAATCGGAGAGGTCAAGGTAAATTGGTGAGGGTTTAGGGAATAGATTTCTGAGAATTTGGAGGTGTTTACGAAGTTTTTTTGGTTATGGATTGTCAAGGCTATTATAATTAAACGAAGAAAGAGGTATACGTTTTTTCGGACGATCAGACAGGTTAAGACTGTCCAAAGGCTCGGTTGAAGCAGTGGTTGAGCGATTAACTGCAGTGCTTTTTCTCGTGGGTTCGATTCCCGCACGGAACAAATGTTTGTATGGCTTACAGATATGTCCCGGAGTTTACATTTTTGTGAAAACACTCACGATACAGAAGTCATTAAGGTAATTTTTTTTTAAATGACAACTTAATAATCAGTCATTTTTATGCCAATGTTTTTTTTCTTCTAATTATTATTAAAGGGGGCCTTCCAACGCTACGTCTTCCGGTACGTGGTCGCCATTCCAGAACCTTTCGGCCCCAATGGCCATCCGTTTTACGAGCAATGTGTCCTGCCTATTGCCGTTTAAGTTTGGCGATTCTTCGTGCTATGTCGGTGACCTTGGTTCTCCTGCGGATATCCTCATTAATGATTCGATCACGAAACGAAAACTCCGAGCATAGCCACAAGCGAGTGAGCGAGCGAATGTGGCCTCTATGGTCGTCACAATAAAAAGATACAGCTAGGTACAATACAAAAGCTATTTTCTAATTGTACAATAGATTTGCTATTAAAATATTCAATAGACAAGGGTATGGTCTTGGGGGAAATATTTTATCGGCAACTTTCAGACAACTAGGCATTGACGCATGGCCTACTTCTACATTAAGTGAAAAACGTGATTTTTCTTTGATATAGAAGTCCAAGCCTCCTCTCTAGGAGAGAGAATGGGCCGTAATCCACCACGCGGGCCCAGTGTGGGTTTGTGGATGTCACATGTCTTCGAATTTTTGGTTCTAGCACATACCGGTTTCCCTACGATGTTTTCCTTTACCGTTTTGAGAGCAGTGGTGATGAAATAATTTACACAAAGTAATGCGCCTGGTTGGGTTTGAAACCGCGACCTACAACTTGTAAGTCGGAGCCATTACCATCCGGCCACCACTGCTCTCCTAGAGAAAGGAGGCCTGAGTCCCAACAGAGGGAACATTGAAAGGCTGATTATGCTATAGAAGTCCGCTTATCATCTCACTCATCCAAAAGGATTTGCGCGTTTTCAAAAGAAAAACGTGGCATATACCTATGACAGACTTATAATTTAGTTTTCTATATGTGAAAGAATTAGTTCCTATTTACTAGAAATTACCTTTTAACAATTTTTTTTAAGTATTCGAAGAAATAATTTTTAAAATCGGTCTAGTAGTTTTTTTTTACTTTATTCGTTGCAAACAAAATTCTTCATCTTTATTATATTAAGGATGAATAATTCAAATTCAAATTATTTATTTCAGATAAACATACACATTATGTGTTAGTAGTAATACAACTTATCCTAATGTTAATATTAAATTAAATAATAATAATAAACAACCAATGAACCATTTTACGAACAGTTTGATGGTTCATTAGTTTATTTGGACAAGTGCGTCTGGACACTTATCCACCTTTGTAAGAGGGAAGAGTCCTACCTATCTGAAAACACATTCAGGATGCTATTGGAGGAGGAACACAGCGCATCGCTTCTGCCTGATCGCGCGAACGCTACATCGCCACGGCAACCCCAAAAGCACCCTGAATGCGTTATTGTAATATACGCGCAGGTCTCTGTATGCCCGCTTACTTGGACCATAGGCGGGAGGTGTAAGACTACTAACAGAAAGCCCTAAAAAGTGTTATTTTTACAGAGTCAGTACAGCGAGCAAACCTGCGGGCCAGCATGTTGCAACGGACAGCCAGCGACCTACGCTCCCTGTCTACATCAACAATATCTTTTAAGCCATCAGTGACCCAGTGACCCAAATAATTGAACTTCGAAACCCGAATTAAAGGAGACCCAGAGAGTGAGAGTTCAGGCAGCTGTTTGTAGGTTAAAGTACCCGATTTAAAAACCAACCACTCACCCTCGTAATTGGGCACACAATCTTACTGAAACTCTTTAATAGAAAAATGATCCTGTTGGAATCATTGTAACAGATATATTCTTAGTGGAATGTCTATGAGACTAGTTAAAGAGACTGAACTCTTATTAGTAAACATTTCTAGTTGAAACAGAATTAAGAAACCTGTGTAGCCATAGCATAATTTAAATAATAAAATAAAAGAATAAAAAAAAAGTTTATTTGTTAATTATTCTTACAAACATACGGGTGGACCGAAGACTTGGTGAGGGTCGCGGGAAACCAATGGATGTGACCGGACGTTATGGCGACACTTGGGGAGGCATATGTCCAACAGTCGACGTCTTTCGGCTGAAATGATGAATGAATGATGAACTACACGGGTCAACCTCCAAGGTTAAGCAACACTTGCCCAAGGTCGGTCTGCAGGTGGGTGACCATTTTTTTTTTAAATTCTTGATAGGTGCGCCGAGATTCCTCCATGTCTCTGAAATCACATTAAAGATCTCGGCTGTCTTTTGCAGATTTAGATACAGGAGGCCAAGGATCGAGTCCTTAAGGCGATCTTCATAACAGTAACATCAGGGCGTTTCTTCTCGCCATGTTTGAAACAGAAACCTCCCGAAATACCGTGGACCTATTTCAGGCGAAAAGTGTGGATGCCGTAGCGCCTTGCTAACCACTCTTCAATCCTATATTTACTGTCCAATGAGATCTCATGTAGCGACAGGGCGTGTCAACTTTTACTGACTAAAACCCACCTGTATTATTCAGTTGCTATTACAACTTGTAGCGACTTGCCTGAGCTAGGTTAACAAAAACCTGTGTTTCAGGCCATCACTAGACTAAGCTATCAGTTTATTTTGGTCCACATTTAATTAATTTTTAAATTGCAATTAAGCATTGCCATACAGCGTGGCAATGCCGCCAGTCTTTTGGGCACATTAACACTCGACAGCGATGTGGAAGAGTTTTTTGACGCCATATTTTAGTTTGATTTTAGTTAGTTGTAATTAGTGTAGGGTTTTTATTATTATTTTTTTAAATTTTTTAACCGACTTCTAAAAAAGGAGGAGGTTCTCAATTCGGATGTTTGTATTTTTTTTTTATGTTTGTTCGCGCATAACTTTGTCGCTTGCCAACCGATTTGAAAAATTCTTTTTTTGTTGGAAAGAGTATACTTTCCAAATGGTCCCATAGTCACCAAATCGGGATCTGATGATGGAATCTTGGCGAAATCGAGGGAACTCTTCAAATATTATAGGCAACCATACAGTGATTTTGATATTTTCATAGAGAAATTAAGTATTTACAATCAAAAAGTAACATTTGATGAAGTGGAACTGATGAAGACCAGAAATGGTCAACGGAACTTCATACTCGCATAGATATCACAATGAAGATAGTTAAGCGACTATGACAATAGAAATAATTGAATGGTTCTGAATAGTTACGTTGAAAATGATATCATCGAAGTGATCTAATGATGATGATGGAGCCGGAAGGTAGGCACTGGAACTCCGTAATTAATCAATGTAACCTATCCGTGTTTGGACTTATTAGAATTGTCATGAGATGCACTTTGGCTATAAGGTACTATCGAACTGATCTGATGATGGAGCCGGAAAGTAGGCACAGGAACTCTGTAAATAATCAATGTATCCTAGCCGTGTTTGGACTTATTAGAATTGTCATGAGATGTACTTTGGCTATAAGGTACTATCGAACTGATCTGATGATGGAGCCGGAAGGTGGAAGGTAGATACAGGAACTTCATAATAAAATAATGTAACCTAGCAGTATTTGGGTTAATTAGAATTATTATGAGAAATAAGCACTCTGTTTAGAAGTGTATCGCAACTTAAAAGTATGAAATAAAAAACTTTTTACAAAAAAAAGATAACCGACTTCACTTAAAAAACACTGATCAAAATAACTTTAATTTCGGAAGTCGGTGTTAAATAAGATACAAATAATACCGAGAAACACCGACTTCCGAAATTAAAGTTATTTTGATCAGTGTTTTTTTAGTGAAGTCGGTTATCTTTTTTTTGTAATTTTTTTTTATATATAATTATAGTTAGTATTTTTAAATCTAAATACCTATTAAATACAGAAAATAAAAAAAACCATAGTATATAAACACATAATTAAAGAATCTATGACAATTAACAAACACAGTTTAAAAAACAAAATTTACAAATTTAATCTATAAAATTATTAAAATAATTCAAGAAGTTTTTCTGTGTCTGTGTACTCAAGTTTTTCCAAATATTCGTTCATCTTAAGATTACAATCTTTATAACTAACACTATAAATATTAAGTATCCTACTGAGCTTATTATACACCACTAGTTTTTAATTAGTACAAACACATAAATGGCTTATTAGAAAATGTCTTGTTACTATTTAAGGAAAGTCTCAATAAATAATATTCATAAACAGGAGAGTTATTTGCATTTGTTTATATCCCAAAATGTCACTCAATTTATGGAAATATTGTACAGGCTATTGATTACGAATGAAAAACAATAGAAAAACACTACGCGTAGTATTTTCTAGTAGTAATTGTTATGAATAATTCATTTAATTATGAGTTTACCAATTATGACAAATTTTCGTGGACAATTTTGGGATTTCATTTTTTTTTTAGTTTTTACTACATAAATATGATCAGTAACGGGTACGGGTAGAGTCAATTTTTTTTTTTTTTGTACTGAACAAAAATAGGGATTTATAAAACTTTTTGTACTAATGAAAAATATAGTTTTTATAAAACAGGTCCTAAATAGACAAAGAAACGGCTTACAAAAGCATGTCTAGTATGAGGTTTTATGAAAACCAAATCTATCCTTGTCTTCTCCGAAGGTACTGGCTTGTAAGCGACTTCAACATGCTGATGTAATAGATGTGCAGTATAAACAATTGACGTACAGTCAAATCGTGAAGAGAAACTCAAGGGTGAATAGAAAAAAAACTTCAAAGGATATTTTCACGATATTTGAATATTTTTTTCAGCATTTAACTATATTAATTTATTAATGAAGTCTTATTCTAAAAATTCGATGCTTTGTTAGAACCCGATAATATGGTATCAAAGTGAAAAACCAAACCAATGTTTTGTTTCTATTCACCCCTGGGTTTCTATTCACCCCTGGGTTTCTATTCACCCCGTTTTACGGTACTGTTAGTATCTCATATGCAATGTAAAGCTGATGTTTAGGGAATCTTTAGAATTGCTGTTTGAGCGCGTTCTAGAGGCAGCAGAATTATCTATGCAGCTATACACACTATATAGCTCCATCTCTTTAACAGTTCAGTTTTGGTCGTCAAATGGATCGCATGGAAGGGCGTCTGTTGTTTCAACATATGCGCAGAATCATTCCCATAACAATAGCCACTTCACATCCTTGCCTCGCCATCGTCAAAGTCATTTCATGCAAAATTAACACGCCATCCTTATTTTTTGTCATCAAACGTGTGAGGACATGCCTTTATTTTTTTTTTAATAACGGTCCTTGATAGCTTTTGTGCAACTACCTTAAATTTGAAATTGGAATAAGGCTGTAAAAGAATTTCGAACCTTATTACAGTAATCTTAAGAGCGGTTACATAAAGTTACTATGAAGTTTGATGTATCAGCAGGTTGTCATCGGAATTTAGGTCATGTATATTTGTACGTAGTGTTGAAAATCTAATGATGGGAACAGTAGGTAAGGTAAAGGTGTCAAAAATCAGCAATGTCATCGCTTCGGAGATCCTGAAGGAAATTGGAGCAGAATACAAAAGGATTTTTTTTCCCTACATATGTCACGTATGTGTTAGAATTAAATGTTTCTTTTTAAAATGACTTTTGGAATTGATTCAAAAAAGAAAAAAAACAGTTTCGAAATTAATTAGAGGTAGGATGGCCAGTTGTCGAGTCGTTTTATTTATAGTTTCAAACGTGGAATTAGAAAATTGATTTATTTAATTAATTCATTTAAAAGGTAAATAGATAATTTGATTTGTGACTGATTAATTACGTAAGTAACGATTAAAGTAATTAACCTTATTATTTTAATAGATGCTTACCAAGCGTAATAATTTCTTTCTATTAATTGAAATTATACTTGATCACTATTTTGAAACTTTTGTAAAAGTATGTTTTTTTACTGGGTGGGAAAATTATCTTATGACAAATCCCGCTCTTGGGCAGAGCGGGAGATAGTGTCAGAATTTTACTGACTAAAAACCCACTCCTGTTTCTTAGTCAAAATATGTTGACCGCTCTGATGTTAGCGTTCCGAACTATTGTTCATACTAGAAAAAATACGCATTCTCCATAAGATTCTTAAAAAGAATTACTGCGCAAGCAATCGTTCGAAACTTCGAAGTTCGGAGCGGTCAAAATATTTAGGCTGTTCTGTAGATACCTATTTAGTTATGAAGTGCATTATTATCATTTGTTTTTTTTTATGTCGTACACTGGTTCCTATTCGCGAATATGATCTCTCTCTCTGTCACTAAAACGTTTGCTGGTAGAAAACTTATTGTTGGGTTCAGGGGCCCCGACTCCGTGGGTACTCGGGGGCTCGAGCACTGAGAAATAAATAGTGGGTGCTGAGCACCCCTGAGAATAGACATCAAGAAATAGATCTGTAATCACCTTGTAGGTTAAGTATATAATATTTCTTAATAATAAAAACTAGTTTAATTTTTATTTTATATAATGGTTTCATTTAATATTTTTATCCCGATCGATGACCTGGTGAAGGTTGCGGGAATCCGATGGATGCGAGACGCACAGGACCGTTCTTTGTAGCGACATTTGGGGGAGGCCTATGTCCAGCAGTGGACGTCTATCGGCTGAAATGATGATGGTGATGATGAATATTTTTATCAAACATAATTATTAATTAAGTATGCAGTATGTAAGTAGGACATTTATTTATTTGTCGGTCGATCAGTGTGCATTTCTCTTCTCACACTCCGCCACTTTTTCGAGTCCATCGAATGAGCATGAGCACCCATGAGGTTTCGTAAAAGTCGGCGCCCCTGGTTGGGTTATTAATCAAGTTTTATGTTCAATAAATAATAAAGTCTTCTAGAGAGTATAATCCTTCTCCTAGAGATCTAAATCCCAGCAGTGGGAACATTTTAAGGTTGATTATGCTATGCTATTAAATAATTAAGAAGCATTTCAGGAATGTCTAAAAAGTTTATATAAAATACACTGCCTAGAGTAGACAATTCATTCATTAGACTGCCGGTTGGTCTAGTGTTTAGTGGCCTTGACTGCTATGCCGGTAGTCATGGGTCCGATTCCTACCCAGGACAAATGCTTGTCTGATGAGCACGATTATTTGTTGTGTCTGGGTGTTATTTATCTTTAATAAGTATGAATTTACAAATATATAATATGTTTATCATTTGTCTAGTACTCATAACACAAGCTCTGCTTAGCTTCGGATTAGACTTACCCTCTCAATCCAAGTTACATTGTAGGGTTTTTCTCAAATGTCAAAACGGACCTTTTATTTTTTAACTAGTTTACCAGAATTTTACAAAGAGCGAAACGATACCCCTTGTCAAGAATTTCCTGGCTCCCGACACCCGTAACAACTCGCCGCCTTAGTACTTGAATCGCCAATCGAACATTGACCAAACACAGGAGACATTTTTTTTTAAGAAAATTATGGATATTATTAGAAGTTCATTAATATCTTTCACAAAATAAAAACAAGTACTATTTATTATATATATCTCAATAATAATTAAGAATAATAAACTGTAGAGATTTGTTGTTATACTTCAAAATAAAAAAAGTCAATTTTGCTAATATTGGCCAGTTGGCCATTTAAGCATTACGGCAACAAACTGTCAAGATCTACAAGCTACCACAAGCTCTGCTTAGTTTGGGACTAGACGGCGTTGTGTGAAAGTTGTGGAAAAAAAAATGATAGCCGGGAGCAACCGCTTAGCATACCTTCCAAGGTACGGAGAAGTCTTGACATGTTAGTATAGTGACCGATCTGGAGACTGACCTCGGCAAATGTTGCTTAACCTTAAAGATTAATACGTGTGCTGTTAATTATTTACCCACGAGTTCCTCGAGGACTTATCAAAATAAACTTTAATGCTATGAGAAGACATTTCATAAATTCTCACCCAAAAGTAGGATGGTCACGCCATAATTATAGCGATAAGTCCCCTCTTTGACGCGTGGTTGGAAATACCTCACGGCGTCCTCACCTTCCGCATAACGCAGGTTCTCACCGAACACGGTAAGTTCGGGAAGTTCTTGCACCGGATTCGTGCGGAAGCGACGCCCGCCAGTGGGTGCCGCCACTGTGTGGACCGCCGCCGCCGGGATTCCGATCCCGAATTCCGGCCACCATAGGCGCGGGCTTGCGGACGGCGAGCAACGGGTAGCCCGCCGTTCGACCGTCCGGCAACCAAATCGTAGGGGCCCAGCAGGTTCGAAGCCTACTGGGGTCATGGGTAGTGTGAAAACGAAACCCGGGACGGGACGAAGACAACGAAGGAACAGGAGTAGGTTTTTAGTCAGTAAAAGTCTGACACTATCTCTCGCTCCGCCCAAGAGCGGGATTTGTCATTAGATGATTTTCCCACCTAAAAAAAAAACCAAAAAATAGGAATAGCGGAATTAGCACTTGAACGTTTATTTAACACAGTAAGCATCTACTCAAAAGGCCAAATACATCATACTTATAAAAAAAAAAAAACTGAGCATAAACCAACATTGTCATTAAACAAAACATTCTCGTATCTATTCTGTTACATGTCATTACCATTTCGAATGATACAAAAGTATCAAAGAGCACCGCAAACAAAAGCGAGACTCATCAAATATCATGATGTATCAAAAATGATACTTTTTGTGACACCAGACGACACTAGATGGACATTTTGTAGCAATTAAGAAACAGTAATGATGGAAGGTGCGAGGCGGGAGAGCTATCAAAGGGATGATGAGTCGGGTTTTTAAAAGGATTGATTCTGTGAGAACTTTTGTGGATGCTGGATTAAATGGAGGTAGGTATGTGATGGTTGTTAGAGAATTTTGACATAGTGTAGAAATAATAATTGTTCTTGTCTGTGGGCGAGTAACATTTAATTTTAAAAAAATACAAAGTGGGACCAAGCTTAAATTGCAACCTTATTTCGGTCGCAATCAATTTCATTATCATTTTTTTTTTCTCTTATGCTAGAGTTTATGAATGAACCCTAATTAATTCAATCTAGGTTTGTACATACAATAATAGCATAGCATAGTCGGCCTTATAATGTTCCCACTGCTGGGACTCAGGCCTCCTCTCTAGGAGAGGGAATGGGCCGTAATCCACCACATAGGCCCAGTGCGGGTTGGTCAATACAATAATAAGTAATTTAATTAAGTATATCTAAAGTTAATAAATGGTATTTTCGTAGGTAAGTTAATATTGTTCTGTATTCTTGTTGTCTTAATTTCATCAAGTTAGAAGTGTTTTTTGACAGATTAATGAACCTCTTTAAAAATACCAGTATTGCTTTTGAATATATTGTCAGTTAAAGTATTACTAAGTAAGACTTTAAGAGTCGCTTACCCCACTGGATTGTCGACATTATTCAATAATGCAAAATAATGGATTGATCCAAGATTTGAGTTCACTTTTCCTCAATATTTTAGGTTTTGAGGTTTGTGTTCAGCAAATGACTTCTCCCGCTCTGGGAGAGGCGAGAGGATGTATCGGACTTTCTCTGACCTAAACCCACTTGTGTTCCTTCATTTGCCCATTGCTTTCTAGGATCACGGCTTTCCGGTAACGATAAGCAAGTACCTACGTATTAAAACTTTTCTGGTCTAAATCCATGCTGGTAATACTTAAACAAATTATTAAAAAAAAAAAAACAATATTAATTTAAAGCCAACGACACAAGTCATTCGAAGGACCATTTCAGTTTAAAAATTCGAATTAATCAATTCAAAATAAGAATCAGAGTTGATTGCACCAAATCACAAATCGCCGTTTGAATGCCACCCACGGCCGTTCTAAATTAACCGTTTCAGACGCGCGGACGTCTGTGTCAGCTTGTCAGGTTCTCACTCTGTCACGTTTAAAAGCATTAACCGGGACTTTCACCCGGTGTTGGGTGACCAGTCCTGTCTTTTTTTTTTTTGCTCTGATTTGGCGATTTCTTCGATAGCGGTTGTGACAGTGTTATTTTATTTTTTTTGTAGCTTTTTCCAGCAATTCCATTGCCTGTTCTAATGTAAGAGCATTTTTTGGAATATAAAATTGTATATAAAGTACCTATATTTGTCACTTAACGCTAGTGTGACTTCATGTTAAGAAAAACTAAACATTAAACCAGTTTATACGCTGTGAATTTTGTCACCATCAAAGCCCACGGGTAGTGTGAAAGCGAAACCCGGGGCCCTGGGATGAAGGCAACGAAGGAACAGGTTTTTAGTCAGTAAAAGTCTGATACTATCTCTCGCTCCGCCCAAGAGCGGGATTTGCCATAAAATCCCAACCAATAAAAAAAAACCATCAAAGTATAAAGTTAAGCGAGTTAAAAACTTAGTTATAAAAAAAAAATTAAGATAGAAGCAAAAATAATATTGTTGTTTACAATTCCGTAAAATTAAAAATTTAAGATTTGTTATTTTATAATTTGTTTTATGATTAATTGTAGTTTATAAATGTATTACGTATGTATTTTATAATTTAGTTAAGTTAATATATATTTTAAGTTTCCTGACGTTTTTATACACACTGACTCTCACTGACCTCTCCTGTCTATCCTGTTTGAAGATATATTATTTCTGTTGAAATAAGCAGCATCGGTTTGTGCTCTTCTACCTGTATTAGTACCTTTAATTTTTAAGTATATTTTTGTACATAAATTAATCAATAAATAAATAATCTAACAATTTCTTGGAACATAAAGAAAACATACCTGCCATTACCAACAGTTTTCTTATATTAAAATACCCATACGCAAGAATGATAAGTACCTACATGTAATGTTCGGTTTCATTAATTTTGGAACCCTTGATCAAGATTCTACCTTCTAGACCGAGCAGTTTAGGCTAAATTAAGAATTAATAACCAACCCGCCTCGAACCAGAGTGGTGAATAATCGTTCGCAAGACCCAATCTTTTCAGAATTAGAAGATGCCTTTGTCTTGCAGTACAACTGACGAAGCCCGCTTGGGCAACGGTCATGCGAAGGCTGCAGGTTCGTTTGAAGGAGTCATCGCGGTTCTAGAACGCAAAAAGCAACTGAAGGTGTTCCTTCAGTTGCTTTTTGCGTTCCCACCCGCCCTGTTGGGCGGGTGGGTCTTAGTCAGTCAAGGTCTAGACACACCCTCGCGCTCCCAGAGCGGGAGAAGTTGTTTGATGATATCTCAACCTCAAAACAAAAAAGAAGCTGGATATAATTATTATCTTTAAATTCGTAAAGTCTAACCTCAGTCGTTCGACTAACTTCGGCTGTCCTCGGCTACAATCAAGTGAATAGATATTTAAAAAATTATTCCTATTATCCATGTTTGAACCTAAACCGTTCGGTTATCTTCGGCTATTCTAGGGTACAAAGGTTGCGCCGGCGCCGCGTCCTGCTGATCCAATGAACTAAGCGCCCCTCCCGCTGACAAGCACGCCATATACAGCGTGTAGAGCGTGTCAATCTTTTATCATTTTCTTTCTTTCTTTTTTAAAGCCGGTTGTTATTTAAGTGGCTCACGAGATTCTTTGTAGCGCCTAGAGATGTTATCTTTTGTTAATATGTTCTTGTGAGTCAGTGGCAGTTTGGTGTAACATGAAAGCTCTTTGGTGTTACAAAAATCATTAAGTTCTAAATTTAAATGATTTTTTTAATATATTACTAGCTTATTATTTAAAATCTACAAGTCCGTGATAAGGCCTGTCATACTGTATGGATCTGAATGTTGGGCTGTAAAAAAGACAGATGAAAAAAGATTGCATGTAGCGGAGATGAGAATGTTAAGATGGATGTGTGGTGTGACGAGAATGGATAAAGTGAGAAATGAATATATTAGGGGAAGTTTGAAAGTGGCGCCAGTGACTGAAAAGTTGAAAGGGAATCGTTTGTCTTGGTATGGTCATGTAAAGAGGAGAGATGAAACACATGTTACTAAAAGAGTTATGAATATACATGTGGATGGGTGGAGAGGGAGAGGGAGGCCAAAGAAAAGATGGATGGATTGTGTGAACAGTGACATGAAAGAAAAGGAAGTTAGTGATAGTATGACGGTTGACAGGATAGAATGGAAGAAAAAAACGTGTTGCGCCGACCCCAAATAAGATGGGACAAGGGCAGGAAGATGATGATTACTAGCTTATTTTTTTTTTTATTTTTTTTTTATTTATGTTTTTATTATATTTTAAGTATTTTTTTTTTCATTTTTGCATTATTCTCTATGTTGTTGTACACTGACAGCCCGAAATCTTTTCCTTTCGTTCAGTCCATCCAAAGGTTGTCTGGTAGAAATTGTCCTGTGCAATAAGACCGCCTATTGTACACTTATTTATATAAATCTTTGTCCTGTGTGTCCCTCCTTTGTTAAAGTGTGCAATAAAGTTATATAATAATAATACTAGCTTCTACCAGCGGCTTCACTCGCATAGAAGTAGGTTTATCTAAAAAAAATTTTGGACCCCAGTTTTATACCCTTAGGGGGTGAATTTTGGAAAATCCTTTCTTAGTACTCGCCTACATCATAAAAAGAAACCTTGAGCAAAATTTCACGCTCCTAGTCCCAGTATTTTCAGCTATGCGCTGATATGTCAGTCAGTCAGTTTCTCCTTCTATATATATAGATTTATTTCATTTATTTTACGGATTGCTTACATACTAATAAAATAATTATTTAAAGAGTGTAATATTAACAAATTGCTAATTACAAGTCTCCAAATATACTCAGTAAAAAAAAAACGATAAAAGAAACTAATTTGATGACGGGTCGACGTTAAATACCTACTTTCTGAAGATGACTTAATTATTAATCAACAACTAATTTAATTGTGTGTTTTGTGAATATTTACTTTGCGGTTATACTCTTTTTTATCTTGTGCTATCAAAACTCGTATCGTCATCAGTCTAACCGACCAAAAATGATAATCAGTTAACAACAAAATCTATTTTTAAAACAGATAATTTTCCATATTAACTCTTTGAATGCCTTATTTAGAGACACAATAGAAAGACAATTGCTTATGTCGAACTGTGTAACATAAGACATTCAAAAGGTTAAAAATATATTCCAAACTTGTTTTCAAACACCCCCTACACATCACTAGGTATCAATACTTCATAATGCCATATTCCACCTCACACCGTTTTTGTCCGTGATGAAGAAATACCATTGTTTGTGGTCCACACCGATTAGTTATGGGTGACACGGGACCCGAATGTATTGGATAATCGATTCGACTTATAATCGATCCGTTCCTAATCGATTATTACCTTTTTGTGAACGGCCGGTGCCTTTGTGTTGTTTTTTAAAAGCAATTATGAAAGCAAAAATGGTGTGTCCTTCTGTGAGGTATTTTAAGTGATTTTATTTAGGTTTTTGATGCTAAAAATGTTTTGATGTGCAGAAAAAAAATAACAACATGCTGGAAAAGTGTAGTAGCAAAACTGGGCAATGAGAATCACATTAAATAATTATAGTTTAGTATAATAAAAAGGAAAGTTTGTATGTATGGGTATATGAGTATGTTTATTAATTCTTCACGCCGAAACGGCTGAATCAATTTGGATTATATTTGTCAATTGAATTTTGTTATTCCAGTATTATGGTCCCTTGAGATATTTTTACTTTAATGCGCAGATGTGACGAGATCAGTGATGGCCGAGTGGTAACGACTCACGAGTTGTAGGTCGCGGGTTCAATTCTAGCCAGGCGCATTACTTTGTGTAATTTATTTCAACATCACTGCTCTCAAACCGGTGAAGGAAAACATCGTGAGGAAACCGGCATGTTCATCATCATCATTTCAGCCGAAAGACGTCCACTGTTGGACCTATGTCCAACAGTGGACGTCTATGCCTCCCCCAAATGCCGCCACAATGACCGGTCCTGTGCGTCTCGCATCCATCGAATGTCGAATCGGCATGTTCTAGAACCAAAAATTCAAAGACATGTGACATTCAATTCGCACTGAGCCCGCGTGGTGGATTACGGCCCATTCCTTCTCCTAGAGAGGAGGCCTGAGTCCCAGCAGTGGGAACATTAAAAGGCTGATTATGCTATTGTGTATGCGCAGAATTTACTAATATGCTACATGGTGGACATCCCCCTACATGCATAAAACGTTTTGGGAACACATCATTGTGCAGGTACAGGTAAGGAAAAAAAAAAGTGAGGGTAAAAGTCTGACACACCCTCTCGCTCCGCTTAAGAGAGCGAGAGATGTCATTATATGATTTGCCCCCCTAAAAAAACATGAGCGGATTTAATACAACAATGAGATGGCATTTTCTATTAGTCAACGTTTGGGTTAAAAGATGCTACAACGTGACCGGTGTGCAATCCTCATCATTATCATCATCATTTCAACCGAAAGACGTTCACTGTTGAACATAGGCCTCCCCTAAGTGTTGCCACAATGAACGGTCGGAAGTCTTGCATCCATCGGATTCCCGCAACCCTTACCAGGTCATCGGTCCACCTTGTAGGAGGCCTTCCAACGCTGCGTCTTCTGGTACGTGGTCGCCACTCCAGAACCTTTCAGTCCCAACGGCCATCTGTTCTGCGAGCAATGTGCCCTGCCCACTGCCACTTAATTTGGTGGTAATTTGTGGTGTGCGATAAATAGATAATATTTTAAATAGAATTAAATACCTATCACAAAAGTTAGGTATCTATTTATATTGATAAAATACAAATATGCTTAAATAATAAATATTATAATAATAAAAATATTCTTTATTGAGTGCAACACTGAGACTTATATAGTGCTAGTAATAACAAACAAACTTACAACTTTTTATATCCACACATAACAAAATAATCATTTATTCAGCACTCCAGCTGAGATACTAGAGCAAGAATTTACAACGCAGCAGTCCAGCATATCAACAATCAAGTACAGGGGGCTGCTGGAATTGACCCGCCCCTGCGCATCAAGGACGCACATCTTTTACGCATTAATGCATAAAAAAGATCAACATTCCATCATCGGACCACCCCACCGTATCGTGCTTGCGGATGACAAGCAATGGGTAACTTGCAGTCCGATCGTTCAGTAACCGTCCGGACCGAGCCCAAATTGTCGACGCGTGTAATATTCCGCGCGTCTCAAGGAGATGTCAGCAAACCGTAAGAGCCTAGCAGGATCGAAGCCTACAGGGGCCAAGGTTTTGTTTCTGAAAGGAAAACTCAGCCCTGTTATGAAAGGCAACGAAGGAAAAGGAGTGGGTTTTTAGTCAGTAAAAGTCTGACAATGACATGACACCCTCTACAGCGGGAGATGTCCTTGGATGATTTTCCCACCAATAAAAAATAATCATCGGACCCCTAGACGTACGGCGCACGCGGCGTTGCGCCATCGGTACATGGTTGACATATCATCCATACGTACAAAGCATTATGGGTACACATCATTATGCCAACAGCTAAGGAGTGGAATTCCCTGCCGGAGACTGTTTCCCGATAGCTAGAACCTAGGAATCTTTAAATCAAGAGTGAATAGGACTTATGCAAGCGTGCTCCACCGTCGGCCACATCATCGCTAACCATCAGGTGAGATAGTGGTCAAACGCGAGCCCATCAATAATAATAAAATAAAAAACGATAAATCGATCAAGATATATAATAAAATTATCTTTAATTAAGAGAACTCAAAATATAATAATTATTACGAAAACAAAACTAAGTTTGAGAGGACTTTAAGTAGTAGTTAGTATCTTAAATTTCATTACAGGATGATGAGGTTTCCCATAAAAACTTTTAATCACCAGTATAGAAAATAGGCGGGAATTTCTTATACGGTTGCGGGGCTCCCGCCCATAAGGACAACGTCTACAACTCCCTCAGACAATTTAAAATTAGTTGTAACCTTTAAAAAGCATAAATCATCAGGCCGGACGAAAAATTGTAATTCCCAAAACTGTCCGGAAATTATTTTGAAAAACAAAGCGTTGGTTTGCCACGCCCCCGCCGCCTTGGATGCGCATACGCATACTGTTCCCACGTTTAAGTAGAGCGAGCAACCTCGCTTATAAGGTGGGACATTGCGTGAAGATGTACCATAAAGAAAATAGTGTTATGGTAAGAGGTCGAAAGGGAAGTATCTACTCATGTATGTATGGGTAAATCGATCGATGGGATGACGGTAAGAATAGTTTGAGCTTACGTAGATAGATGGCGCCACAGGTTACTGATTCTTTGATGGCGTTTATAGTTAATGTGTTTAAAATAATAATTTTAATCACACAATAATATATTTAGAGGAAATGGCCATTAATGTGTAACTTGGGAAATATTTGGTTTGGTTGAGCTTCAAATTTATCAGTTATTTATTTCTACACAGTAGCCTTCTTGTTTACTGTTTATCTTATTAACCCAATATTATTGATCCCGGATCCGACCTTGTGCCTTTATTTCTGTTTTACTATTTAAACGTTTTTTTACCATTCCTGGGTAAATTATATTTATTTTGCAAATAGTTTTTAAACGTCAATTTAAATTAGATGGCACGGGTGTTTCCTAGCTACCTTGAGAAAAAATACCGAAACAAATTCAAAAAGGTCAAAGCATCTTTTAAAGTTGATACAGAAAACAAGTAATGGTCAAATCATATGAAAACCATGCAGGTTATTGTCTCAGATGGTCTTTTGAAGAAAAACCTACATTTGAATGTGTGTTCACAGTCCAGTCAGTGCAAGCATTTATTAATATTCGTGTAGGTTAGGTCGTTAGGACTTGACTAACAATACCATAGAAAGGATATTTGGGTAGGTCACATTAAGTAATCAAAACTGCCAGACATAACTAAGCTAAAATTACAGAAAAGGAAAGTACAAAGTCCTTACATTCACAATAATAAAAAAAAACGCATCAAAATCGATCCATTCGTTTGGGAGACCACGTACAGATACACAGACACACTTTAAACTTATAACACCCCTCTTTTTGTCGGGGTTTAAAAATAGATATTACCAAAAAAAAATATATTACTAGTACTAGTAGTAGTACTAGTAAAAAAAAAAAAATTTAGTTGTGTTACCCTACAGGTATTATACCTGGATAGTACGCAAGTTCAATTGTAAGTCACCTGTAGGATTAGGATATCATAATCGTTTATATACACTGCATTAACATGACAATTCCAATAAGTACAGTCACGGTACTTTCCAGCTTTGTCATCAGTTTCGTCCTTTGGTACTTTCTTCATAGTCGCTTAACTATCTCAATGGATAAATTAAGGTATCTTATTGCCACCCGAGAGATAATTATTATTGAGGAGCTCACCATATGATGAAATGAATGATTGATTTGTCACTTGTGTATATCAATAATATATATATATATATATATATGACTGTAACTTGATCATTACAAATGTTGCTTCTTAAATTATGTCTATCGATTATGGATAAATCTCAGACGAGATGTTCGATTACCTCACAGATCAAATATTTCGATACATCCTCCCCCCGATGTGTTTGCATTATGTCATAAATATATAATCAGTTTAAGATTACAGTACCAGACGCTAGATGTCATCATCATCATCATTTCAGCCGAAATACGTCCACCGATAGACCTCCTTCAAGTGCCGCCACAATGAACGGTCCTGTGCGTCTCGCATCCATTGGACTCCCGCAACCATTACCAGGTTATCGGTCCACCTTGTAGAAGGCCTTCCAACACTACGTCTTTCGGTATGTGGTCGCCATTCCAGAACCCTTCGGCCCCAACGGCCACCCGTTCTGCGAGCAATGTGCCCTACCAATTGCCACTTAAGTTTGACGCTAGATGTAATAAGAAACAATAATATTTATTTGACATTTTTGTAATACAAGTTCAATAAAAAAATATGTTACGACTTTGTGCGTTGGAGGTATCGATTTTTATGGTCTTCTGATAAACCTTCCAGACTTGGGTGTCTTATGGTACGTGAGTTTACATGTTTGAACGAACCCATAATACAGGAGTAATTTCTAGTGTAGTGCAAAGTTAAAAAAGAACTGTCCTAAAAACAACCGCACGCCTGGTCACTATAGCAGGGAGTCTGTACAACGCGATGGGCGTCACACAAGCTGCTCCGGCGATTATTAAGTCTTATGCCAATGCTCCGCTTGTAATTTAACGGCCGCTTTGACATTAGCGGGACTGTCCGCGTTTTACTGATTTAGTGCGTAATTTGGATTTTTGATGTTTTTTGAGTTACAGTGCTAGTAGATGGATCATTGATGTTTTGTAAGCCTGAATTTGAATACCGGTTAGCTGAAAAAGCTTAACTGAAAAAAAGAGGTAATTGAAAATTGAACCTTAAAGCGTAAGTTATATGATTCAATATTGAATGAAAAACATAATTCATGAGTTATGTCTCTTTATGATTAGATAAGCGTGCGCTAAGTACCTACTTATGAATTCAGATACCTCGGTATCACCACAAAATAGATAGATGTTCTGTGGTATAACCGTCATAAATGAAAGAGGTCTCTAAAGCTTGGAGTAAGTCACGTTTATCAATTACCTTCTTAGTAGATGTAAGTGATGAAGACAGTGACCAAGTGCGATCCTATTAAAAAAAGAGAAAAAACCGAGCAAGTGCGAGTCGGACTCGCGCACTGAAGGTTCCATAAAAAGGCGAATGGCAGGCTTGTATGGGCCCTCCGTTAGCGGTACGAATAAAATATCGTGTTTTGGAATATTTTTTGTTTTAATTGGTAGTTAATATGATAGTCAAGCCCTGTTTAAATTCTTAGATTTTTAGAAGTTGGGACGTAAAAGTTATAGGCAGTTTTAAGGTCATGTACCTACTTACGCACAAGTGTACCTACTAATGTAGATTGTTATAAATATTGTTTCGATGATTAGGTACTTAAATGTTCTAAATTATGTCGCTACCTTTTAGTGTCTTACTTACCATCAAGTAGTGTTTTTTTTTGAAGTGAGACATCATCCAATGACGTGTGGTTTGTCAGTCTTTTAGTAACTGAAACCCAACTATGTCCTTTAGTCGCCCTTTGCATTTTAGGACCACGATTTCCCTTTCGAAAAGTCGGCATCTCGGTTGTTACTCTGGTCGGTCTCTGGTCTCTGGTTCGGTTCTTACTGGACGTCTGGACGGCGAGCTACCCATTGCTCATCGTTTGTAAGCCCACGCCTGCGGTGGCCGAGGATCGTTCGACGACTCCCGACACCTGTGGCGTCTTCTATCGCGGTGGCTGAGGCGTGAGCATGTCAGTTCCCTCACGCTTGCGGCCATCTCTTTCGCTACCATTACTACTTCGCACGTGGAGGCGACCGCATCCAGGGCCCGGTGCGAGGGTGCCGGCGCCGACCGCCTCCACGACGACACGGTACCATTAAGTACCTACTTAATGGTGCCGTGTACTGAGTGGATACAATCCTCAATCTACCTAGATTGAGAAGATGATTGTATCTACTCAGTTATATTATTGATAAAAAGCATTTCTATAATTAAATCCAGAAATACGTTGACGTTATGCAGTAATATGCATTCTTAGGCATAAACATGTAATTGTTTAATAATATTCAATATTATTTCTATTTGTAAATAATTTATTATCATTTCGTTATTTGTGTTATTTTACAATGTGAACGACTTCTAAAAATATAACCGCGTTAAGTTTACGATTTTATTACGTTTAGTTAATCAAATCTTTTTATTGATTTAACTAAGTAACCCGGACTTTTAAAAATAGTATAGCTTTAACTTTACAGTTTTCAGATTTTTTCCTATATATGTGCTATGTGACCTTGCTGCACCCCAACTTTCAAGATTCTAGGTCAACGGGACGTATGAATTTTGATTCCCTTCCGAGTGTCGAAATATACGCTTTTGGCATCATAAACGGCCGTATCTTTTTTGTTCGTTAGACTTGAGTATATGGCCTAAATTTCAACTCGATACCTCCACACGTTCTTGAGATAAAGGGTCTTGATAGACAGACAGACAGACTAACAGACAACAAAGTGATCCTATAAGGGTTCCGTTTTTTTCCTTTCGAGGTACGGAACCCAAAAAAGAGAATAAATCTTGCTTTCTTTTACAGCAAAACATTGCTTTACAGTTTCTTGAAAAGGGAAAGAAGAATTTCTTTATTCTGGTGTTGGTAAAATGCCTGAACTTTTCTGCCTCGCAGGCTTAGAAATAAGACTTTTCTATTAGCGTTCTTGCCAAACGCTAAGTACCAAATGTATGGTAATTACATTTCAACATGTGGCGTGACAGATAATGTATGTCATTGCCTGTAAAGCTATTTGTCTAATGTGGCTGTTTACCTAGTTAACCCCTAGAAGATACTATACTATTTGAATATAAAAAAATTGGTGAAATATAGTGTATATATACCATATCTTTTTCCAGGACCCCGCTGACTAATATCATCCAAATCCATTCAGACGTTTGAGCGTAAAAAAAGTAACAAACATACATACATACAAACGGTCGGCTTTGTTATATTACTGCTGCGCAAGCTACGAGTATACTGTCAAGTACCTAACTCTCCTGGCACAAGAAGACGCAGGAAGTTAAAAAGATCGACGTTCCATCAACGATCGACCAAAAATTTAAATATGGAACACTTACCGGCGGACGTAAAACATTATTCGTCTAATACGTCGTTATCAAGTGCTGCTATACTTGGACGACTTGTCGTGCGTTCAACAAGGATGTAGGGGGAATGGATGTGGCCCATATCTGCCAGAAGTTAAAAAGAGCAGACCTAATATAATACGGGTCTTGAACCATTTTATATAGCTTCCAGGGGCTTTATCATGACGTTTTAAAATAACAGGCATGCGAGCAAGAGAACTTTGCTCACAACATTGCGCCGCAGAATGGTGGCCGTTGGGGCCGAAAGGTTCTGGAATGGCGACCACGTACCGGAAGACGTAGCGTTGGAAGGCCTCCTACAAGGTGAACCGATGACCTGGTAACGGTTGCGGGAGTACGATGGATGCGAGACGCACAGGACCGTTCATTGTGGCGGCACTTGGGGGAGGCCTATGTCCAGCATTGGACGTCTTTCGGCTGAAATGATGATGATGATGAGCAAGAAAAAGAGGGATGGAGCTATACACCCTGTATATTTTTAGCTCCATCGCTAACAGTTCAGCATAGGTCGTAAAACTGGGTTGTTTAGTCATTGGTGTGCTTTTGTTTTGAGTGTGGGAAAACATCAAATAGCTTCTGCCGCTCTGAGTGGACCGAAAAGGAGTGCAAGACTTTTACTGACTAAAACAACTGAAAGAACACGGGTGGACCTACGGTGGGAAAACGGTCTTTTGCATTCCAGGGCTTCAGTGACTCTAGTTAGTATGATCTGTATCTTTTTTTATGGCCTTTGGTCAGTCGTGGTATAGCGTAGACTAAGTAAGAATAAAAATTAAGAAAAATATTAGACAAAGATCATGAATTATTCTTGTTTTCTGAAACACACTGCTTCATCTTGGTATGAATAGGTATATAGTCTCTTTTTATAAGCAGTGTGTTTTTTTTTTTGTGAGAACACTGTAGACCTCATGGATTCATAGATTCCTTTCTATTGTGACCCACTTTTTTATTATGATTATTTTTATTGTATTTTTGGGTACAATTATGACTGGTCCATACTGTCTAAATAATATGGAAGTATTGTAAATTCAAATTAATTAAGATTAAAAAGTGAGCAATGGTGGCCGAGTGGTAACGGCCCCGACTTACGAGTTGTAGGTCGCGGGTTCAAACCCAGCCAGGCGCATTACTTTGTGTAATTTATTTCATCACCACTGCTCTCAAAACGGTGAAGGAAAACATCGTAAGGAAACCGGCATGTCTTAGAACCAAATATTCGAAGACATGTGACATCCACCAACCCGCATTGGGCCCGCGTGGTGGATTACGGCCCATTACCTCTCCTAGAGAGGAGGCCTGAGTCCCAACAGTGGGAACATTATAAGGCCGACTATGCTATGCTATGCTATGCTATTGTAAATTCAATAATTTTTTTAAAAGAGTAACAATGGAGTTTCTCGTCGGTTCTTCTCCGTAAGAAACGACCATTTGGAACTGTGCACTAGCTTATGATGTTTCATGTGTGAAATAAAAAGATTTTGAATTTTCTTTTTTTTTACTTTTCTTTATTAAAAATTCCCCTACCAGCTAACCCCATCCAGCAGAATCCCCACATCTCTGTCCAGCTACGAGTGCGGCCGCTCGCGCACATATTTATTTATTTTTACCGAAATAGACCGAACGGTTGTCGAGTGCGTCCGATTTATAGAATGCCGTGAGCAATTTCAGTGGAATCCGAAGCGTGGTTTATGTCTTAATGTAGTCGCTGAAACGGTTACAAGTTGGCGTTTGTGGCGTTTTCGTTGGAAAAATACTGGCGCCGCGAGAGGGTTAAGCGTTTGAGTAACAGTTCGGAAACTGTTCGAGGAACTGTTAGTGGTCGGCTCATTGACGGGAATGAAGTTGTCATGCTGTCTGTTTCTGAAGTTTTGCATCATATTATAAAGGCGAAAGTTTGAGAGTGTGTATATGTACGTTAGTTAAAGAACGAAATTCAATGAAACTTGATACTTGCTTACCATCAGGTTTTTTTCGGGTGGGAACATCATTTAATGACATCCCCCGCTCTTGAGCGGAGCGGGAGATATTGTCAGACTTTTACTGACTAAAAACCCACTCCTGTTCCTTCTTTGCCATTGTTCCATGGTCCTGGGTATTTCTTTCGCATCACCCATGGCCCCAGTAGGCTTCGACCCTGCTGGGCCCCTACGGTTGCTGACATTTCCTTGAGGCGCGCGTGGAACAGTACGCGCCTTCAATGACTTGGGCCTGGTCCGGACGGTTACTGGACGATCGGACAGCGAGCTACCCTATGCTCGCCGCAAGCCCGGGCCTAAGGTGGCGGGAGACCGGGTTCGGGCGCCATTCTTGCCAGAGTGGTCGTGGTCATCATTGTAAATCACGATGAGTGATGATCTTGGTAATATGGCAGCATTCATCGCGGACTGCAGTCTTCCGGGTACATTCGTGAATCGAGCATTTAGTTGCGGCCTTGATCTGGTCTGTCGATCTTCCTTCAACTTTGCCATGCACTACGATACGCTCTATATCCTGGAATAGCTCATAGGATACTTTTAATCCCGGGAGCATGTTCCCTTGAAAAAATTTTCTACTATGACGCGGGCGAATCCGCTAGCAGCAGCTAGTATATATAGCTACATATAGAAATGTCGGTCAATTTTTAATATTTTGTGAAGTCCACAGCAAGGGACACAGAAAGGGACAAACGACATTGTTGGCAGAACTTGGATGAAGTTGACGTATGCAGAGTGCTTTTTTAAGGTGGAAAATCATCAAATGACTTCTTCAGCTCTTGAGCGGAACGTGTTAGACTTTTACTGACTAAAACGCATTCCTGTTTCTTCTTTGCCTTCGTTCCAGGGCCCCGGAGTTCACTTTTACCTAACCCATGGTACAGGAAGAGTGCTGGCATTTGTTTTTAACATGAGTCGAGTACAGGCAGTATGATGATTTTTGGTCTACTAACAGTGTAAAAAAATCTTCCAATATTATCACAATGTTTGTTTTATCGAACGCCTCCGAAACGGATTAAGCGATTTTTTTTAAATTTTACCTATATTTTGTAGGTCTTAGGGTTTTTTTTTAATATCATGCGGTTTGATCACGCATGCGGGATTGCCCCGCAAGCAGAAAATTTAAAATAAAAAAAAAAACGCTTCCCGCGTGCGTATTCTACGCATTACAATAAATACTTGTATGAAATGGAAATTTGTGGGGGTTACGCGTGCGGGGCAATCCCGCATGCGCGATCAAAACCGCACGATATTAAATACACCTTTAGAATGGGTTGTAGGCTATTTTTTAGCCTCCTACCCTACTCCTCATTTTTTCTTTGAGCATTTATATCGCAGAACAATGTTTACCGGGTCAGCTACTAATATTATAATGAACAACGAATTGTATTTTTTGTATGTTATGAATATAAGCAAAAACTACTGGACCGATCTTAAAATTCTTTCAAAAATAGAATGTTACTTTATCACTAAGTGATAGTATTCTTTACTTACACAACATAGTTACAAGTTGGCGTTTGTGGCGTTTTCGTTTGAAATGTACTGGCGCCGCGAGAGTGCTGGAGTAATACCTCGGAAACTGTTCGAATTGATGGGTGGTTGTTCTGTTGTTTGTTGCTACTCGTTATATTATCAAAACTAGCTTTTGCCCGCAACTTCGTCCGCGTAGAAGTCGAAAATGGTTTTATTAGGTTTTTTGAGATACGAAAATATGAAATATTATTTATTATCTTCGTCGTGTGTGATAGTCCATTGAATTGTATGGCGAGCGATATTGTATCGTAAGATAAAATATTATAGTATCTTAGCCGTGTGCAGCGCCCCTTAGTGAACAGTGGAGTTCACTAACCGCGGGTGACGTAACCTACGAAAAACTTATTATTTGCGGTTGGTAGAGTAATCGGGTCTAGGGATCGAACCGCAAAATTAAGTTTGTTTTTTATTGTATATTTTTTTCCGGGATAAGAAGTACTCAGTATGGTGCCCAGGATGTTTAAGAATAATCATACCAAGTTTCATCGTAATCGAACTGGTAGTTTTTGCGAGATGCCTGAACAAATAGACATACAGACAAAAAAAAATTGTGGACCGCCCGGAGGACACGGTAGAGCACACGGTGGAGGTGTGCCCCGCTTGGGCAGAGCAACGCCGTGTCCTTGTGGGGGCAATCGGCGACGGCGATCTCTCGCGCCGGACCTTGATTCAGGTCATGCTCCGGAGCGAGGAGGAGTGGCAGGCGGTTGCCTCCTTCTGCGAAGCCGTAATGCTAGCGAAGGAGGCGGCCGATCGCGTGAGGCAACGGTCCTTACGCTCCAACCGCCGCCGCCGGGATTCCGATCCCGATTTCCGGCCACCGTAGGCGCGGGCTTGCGGACGGCGACAATGGGTGGCTCGCCGTCCGACCGTCCGGTAATCGGACCGAGCCCAAGTCGTCGACGGCGCGTACTGTTCCACGCGCGCCTCAAAGAGATGTCAGCAAATCGTAGGGGCCCAGCAGGGTCGAAGCCTACTGGGGCCACGGGTAGTGTGAAAGCGAAACCCGGGGCCCTGGGACGAAGGCAACGAAGGAACAGGAGTGGGCTTTTAGTCAGTAAAAGTCTGACACTATCTGCCGCTCCGCCCAAGAGCGAGTTTTGTCATAAGATGATTTTCCCATCCAATAAAAAAATATATATATATTTCTGTTACAAAAATAAAAGAAAACCACATTCGAGGACTGTTAAAGTACCTTCCATAATATCTCAATTAACAAATAATTAAGAGCCTTCATAAATTTCGTCGAAAATCCACTATACGATCCTACTAAAAAATAAGATGAAACCCACCCATCACCCGATCAAAACATAACACTAAAATACTAAGTGTATTCCTGATCAACCGCTCGTCCGATCGTCCGATCATGTAGGTCACACTTCCGTGTATAAAATAAATTCAGTCTAAAAGCGATCGTTTGATAGATTTACTACCAGCTAATTCGGCTAGTTGGTGAACTTATGGAGTGGTTTATGACCGCAGTTGTTTTGTTTAGCAAACCGAAGGCCAATTCAGACTTACGCAGTAATCGCTATCCAGAGCGGTAGCGATGAATTTAGCTTTCGACTACCGTAAAATGGGGTGAATAGAAACGCAGGGGTGAATAGAAACAAAAATTTGGTTTGGTTTTTCACTTTGATACCATTTTATCGGTTTTTGATAAAGCATCGACTTTCTAAAATAACAATTCATTAATAAATTGATAGAGTTAAATGTAAAAAAAAAAATATATTGAAATATCGCGAAAATACCCTTTGAAGTTTTGTTTCTATTCACCCCTGAGTTTACATTCACCCCATTTTACGGTAGTGGGAAAGCGACGAAATCATTATCGCCATACTGCCTAGGTAGACGGCATCTTTTCGATTCTTTTGCGTTATAAAAAGATTACAGAGTGAGCGACATAATTGTATACACTGATATTAGGTAAGTACAATAGTGACTTGACAGGCGAACGAAAATGGTTCCGCAAGTAAGTTTCGCTAACGTGGCCCTGGAACTCAAAAAGCAACTGAGAGAACACGGGTAGGTTTTCGTCAGTAAAACTCTAACTTTCTCTCCCGCTCTACCCAGAGCTTATCTTAAGCTTAGTCTACTAACAGAGATTTGGAGATTTATCATAGTAGTAGTTGTAGGTTGCGGGTTCAAACCCAGCCAAGCGTATGACTTTGTGTAATTTATTTCATCACCTCTGCTCTCAAAACGGTGAAGGAAAACATCGTGAGGAAACCGGCATGTCCTAAAGCCAACAATTCGAAGACATGTGACATTCACCAACCCGCACTGGGCCTACGTGGTGGTTTACGGCTCATTCCCTCTCCAAAGAGGAGACCTGAGTCCCAGCAGTGGGAACATTGAAAGGCTGATTACGCTTATGTTACCCAGAGAGCTCCACCCGAAAAAAAAAGTAAATTTCGCAGAGATATCCTGTTTGGTTTGAACGGCAGGATTATCGCATAACGACTCGGCTTTCGTTATCGTGTAAGTCTGAACAGGCCTTTAGTACCTTACCTTGGTAGCATGATGCGTAAGCTGGAAAGGAATTGTTCAATTAAAAGCTTGGTTATGCGGGTAGTGACGGGTGATGTTGCCACTTGTTAGGTGAGAGAGTATTGCAATGAGCAACGAGCTGTATATCTTTGAGCGTGTCGTGTTATTGAGGATCAGTTATGATTCAGAGACCTATAGATTTCGATATGTCAAGAAATTTGACACGTTCATACCTGCACAGAGCAGCGGTGGCCGAGTGGTAATGGCCTTGACTTACGAGTTGTAGGTTGCGGGTTCAAACCCAGCCAGGCGCATTACTTTGTGTAATTTATTTCATCACCACTGCTCTCAAAACGGTGAAGGAAAACATCGTGAGGAAACCGGCATGTCCTAAAGCCAACAATTCGAAGACATGTGACATTCACCAACCCGCACTGGGCCTACGTGGTGGTTTACGGCCCATTCCCTCTCCTAAAGAGGAGGCCTGAGTCCCAGCAGTGGGAACATTGAAAGGCTGATTATGCTTATGCTACCCAGAGCGCTCCACCCAAAAAAAAAAGTAAATTTCGCAGAGATATCCTGTTAGGTTTGAACAGCAGGATTATCGCATCGGCTTTCGCTATCATGTAAGTCTGAACAGGCCTTTAGTACCTTACCTTGGTAGCCTGATGCGTAAGCTGGAAAGGAATTGTTCAATTAAAAGCTTGGTTATGCGGGTAGTGACGGGTGATGTTGCCACTTGTTAGGTGAGAGAGTATTGCAATGAGCAACGAGCTGTATATTTTCGAGCGTGTCGTGTTGTTGAGGATCAGTTATGATTCAGAGCAAATAGATTTCGACATGTCATGCAATTTGACACGTTCATACCTGCACAGAGTAGTGGTATCCGAGTGGTAACGGCCCCAACTTACAAGTTGTAGGTTGCGGGTTCAAACCCAGCCAGGCGCATTACTTTGTGTAATATATTTCGTCACCACTGCTCTCAAAATGGTGAAGGAAAACATTGTGAGGAAACCGGCATGTCCTAGAACCAAAAATTCGAAGACATGTGACATCCATCAACCCGCACTGGGCCCACGTTTTGGATTACGGCCCATTCCCTCCTAGAGAGGAGGCCTCAGTCCCAACAGTGGGAACATTATAAGACCGACTATGCTGTGTTATACCTGCACCTCATAAGTAGGTATTTGTTATGCAAATGTTCATGAGGCCTCTGGTGGTACCTCTTCCACCGCCCCGTAAACTAAAAGTCTTAACGGGTTGGGTGGACACGGTCAAAGGCACGAATTATGCATTTTTTTACATTCTAAGAAGTTGATAATTCTAATGTAAAATATACAACGTTGTATATTTTACAAGTTTAACTTGCGTTGTATACTTTATGTGAATAATAATAATAAATAATAGTAATAATATTTCACAACTTTCACACAACGCCATCTAGTCCCAAACTAAGCAGAGCTTGTGGTATGAGTACTAGACAACTGAACATACTTATATATTTCTAAATACATACATATTACAGAAAAATTGCACCCAGACACAGAATAAATGACCGTGCTCATCACACAAACTTGTGTCCTGGGTGGGAATCGAACCCCCAACCTCCGGCATGGCAGTCAAGGCCACTGACCACTAGACCAATGAAGGATATAATATTCCGTAGTCCTAATGTGGACAAAATATGGTTAAAATTATGAAAAGCTAGCTAGAATTTACCTCATAATTATTATCATGATTTCAACCTCTACGTTAGAAGTCGTCTAATATTACACATAGGCATTCCCCAAGCGTCGTCACAACGATAGACTGGTCCTGTGCGTATCGCTTCCCTGCGAAGGTCTACCAGTCTCCAACACTGCATCTTCCGATACGCGGTCGCCACTCCAGAATCTTTCAGCCCCATCGACTATTTGTTCTGCGAGTAATGTATCGAGCCCACTTAAGTTTGGCAATCCTTAAGGTAATGTTGCTACCTTTGGTTTTCTTATATCTTCATTCCTGATTCGATCATACCAAGAAACTCGGCGTATATCCCAGTCCATTGCCCTTTGGGTGACTTTAAGTCTTCAGATGTGGCTCACTATGAGTGACCACGTTTCACAGCCATTTTGAAATATCCTAGCAACTAATAATTTTATAGTATCTATTTTTTTATATAATATAAACTAGTGCTTTATTGCTACCCCACTTGATGGTAAGCAGTTATGAAATCGTTGATAGTGAGGCGCACTAGTTTATGTTTAGCCTATTGACTCTAGTCTTAAAGATACCAAAATTATAATCGGCCAGGAAGACCGCAGTAGGCAAATTGTTATAGTCCTTCAATGTACGCGGTATAAACGACGAAGCGAAACTCTTAGTCTGGACCGTAGAGGTTTCAAAAAATTAAGTGTACTCGCCGTACGTCGGGTTGTCTGATGGTAGAAAGATAATGTCGGAATCAAGTCATGCAATTCCTGCGCACACTCTCCAAAATGCTTCCTGCTAAATACTTATAGGCTGGGTACTCTACGTCTGTGCTCCAGGCGCATCAATTAGCCACTTCACACGCCTTTTCTTTGAGTCTAAAGCTGCTAGATAGCATTTAAATTTTATGGCAGTAACAAATACTTAATGTAAAATAACACGAAGGCATTCGTGAGACTAGTTCGTTCAATGCCTCAATACATCACGGTTACTGAGCCATCCCATCATTGTCATAACGACTTGTCACTAATTGTCACACCACTATTGTTAGACTTCATTTGCATGCTAGCTTAATTACTCAAATTATGTAAATCTTTGCTTACTGTTTACAAACTTTGAACATCATCATGACGGGCCGTTAACTCTTATATTGAAAGACATAAGGATGAAAATCTATTTTCCAGACCGCATTTTTAATTTGGCTAAAGAACGTGACAATTCTTCTTTATAATTCTCTGCTATGTTGATTTTAGTTGCTATTGCGATCTAAATAAGGTTGAAAGTACAGTGTTAAGGTAAAAGGTTCCATAACCGTGACCTCTTCACCTCATAGTAATGATAGAAATTTTATTGTCATTGCATTTGTGAGGGATTCAAAACAATTGTTGTTTAGTATGCAAATTATGTCAAATAGAAATAACTGTAATTAATTTCTAAGGACAAAGATCACGGGGTAAAGATAGTTGGCATGCAATGGAAATACCTTTAAGTTAGTAATGGGAAAATTTTCATAGAAATTGTGAATGTGGGAATAATTGGCGCAGTGGTTGACCGATTGGCTGCTGTTCTACATGTCGCGGGTTTTTTTTAGGGGGGAAAATCATAGAACTAATGACAAATCCCGCTTTTGGGCGATGCGAGTGATAGTGTCAGACTTTTACTGACTAAAAACCCACTTCTGTTCCTTCTTTGCCTTCATCCTAGGACCCCGGGTTTCACTTCCACAGTACCCTTGGCCCCAGTGCTACCCGTGGCCCCAGTTTCGATTATCGCACGGTGCAATTATATGTATGGAGTCCAGACAGATATTTCATGGTATTCCTTGATAGATGATGTAGACACACACACTAAAGCAATTTCCCCTACCAGTGCTGCCAAGCAACCCAGTCCCTTCAGCCAGCCGCTAAGGTCATCCAGCCAAGCTCAGTGAGCACGGCGATGTTGACCACTGTGCCATTCTATGAAAAAAAAAAGAAAAAATTCTCTGGCTCTGATATAAATTTGAAATCAGTTCACATCAATGTTGAGAGCAGTGGTTGCTCAGTGGTTACAGCCCCGACTTATGTATTGCACGTTGTAGGTTTAAATCTAGGCAGGCACTTTACTTTGTGTTTTTTATTTTATCACCACTGCTTTCAAAACGACGAAGGAAACCATTGTGAGGAAGCGTTCTAGAATCAAAATTTCGAAGATATGTGACATCAACAACATGTACTAGGCGTGTGTTGGATTACGGTCTATTCCCTCTTCTAGAGAGGAGAGCTGAGTCCCAGCAGTAGAAAGCTTAAAGCTGATTATGATTTATATTGGGCACGCCACAATTATGGCGGTAAGTCCCCTCTTTGAGGCGTAGTTGGAAAGACCTCACGGCGCCCTCATCTTCCGCATGACGCAGGTTCTCACTGAACACGGTAAGTTCGGGAAGTTCCTTTTTAGTTGGATAATCTGAAATTTTAAAGGACTTTATGGGCCATGTTTTAATTCCTGGAGACCACCATTGGTTTGCCGACCCCAAGTTGGGTAACCATTTTTGTAGAGGTATGTTTAATTTGTTGAGGAGTACCTTAAGATTTTCTGTCTGCCAGTTTTGTAGGGATTCGTGATGCTAAAAACAATATGGGTGGCTGGCAAATCACTAATTTGAATCACGTAAATTGAAAACTTCCTCATAATTGGCAATAATAGGCATATAAACCAATATGTAATTATTATAACGTTTATAATTGTACGGACAAACCTAATTGCGTAGGTATATGATTATATAAGGCACTACCTTTTGCCGGCGGCTTCACTTGCGTAAAATCCGAAAATGGCTCTATATTCCCGGAACAAAAAGAAAAATCAATTAAGTACTTAATAATACTGGCATATAAAAATATGTCTGTGTCTCAAGGCGAAAGCGTTATGACCAGTGCGTGTTGCCAGTTATAACATATTGCACTAAAACGCTCCCTCACCATCATCTTCCTGCCCTTGTCCCATCTTATTTGGGGTCGGCGCAACATGTTTTTTTTCCATTCTATCTTGTCAACCGTCATGCTATCACTACCTTCCTTTTCTTTCATATCACTGTTCACACAATCCATTCATCTTTTCTTTGACCTCCCTCTTCCTCTCCTCCCATCCACATGTATACTCATAACTCTTTTAGTAACATGCGTTTCATCTCTCCTCTTTACATGACCATACCAAGACAATCGATTCCCTTTCAACTTTTCAGTCACTGGCGCCACTTTCAAACTTCCTCTAATATACTCATTTCTCACTTTATCCATTCTCGTCACACCACACATCCATCTCAACATTCTCATCTCCGCTACATGCAATCTTTTTTCATTCGTCTTTTTTACGGATGAAAAAACGATAAGACTTGATGGAAAAAGATCAGACTGAAATGCTCACTAGAAGGTTTAAAATCACTCAAAGGGCAATGGAAAGCGCTTTGCTTGGAGTTTCCTTGCGTGATCGCATCAGGAATGAAGATATCCACAGGAGAACCAAGGTTTCCTACATAGTCAGAAAAGTCGCCTAATTTAAGTGGTAGTGGGCAGGGCACATTGCTTGCAGAACAGATGGTCGATGGGGAAAGATTCTGGTATGGCAACTGCATACAGGAAGATGCAGCGTTGAAAGGATTACCACAAAGTATCTTATTCCAGGATATGCTACTCCCGATGCCTGCCAGGGCTGAAGATTGTTTCAAAGAGTTACCATGGCTCTTGCAAAGGGCGATTGAAGAAACACTAGGTTTTAGTCAGTAAAACTCAGATACTACCCTCTCGCGCCATCTAGAGCGGGAGAAGTCATTGGATGATATTCCACGTAAAAAAATAAGTTCTACTTTTGTGCCAAGTTACATCCACATCTGTTTAGCTATTTGCCGAGCCTTAGTACAGACCATAGTCTGGAGTGAGGAGGAGTGGCACGCGGTCGCCTCCTTCGCGTGAGGCAACGGTCCTCACGCCTCAATCGCCGCCGGGATTCCGATCCCGATTTCCGGTCACCGTAGGCGCGGGCTTGCGGACGGCGAGCAATGAGTAGTATGCCGTCCGATGGTCGGTCCATCCGGATCGAACCCAAATCGCCGACGGCGCGTACTGTTCCACGCGCGCCTCAAGGTGATGTCAGCAACTGTAGGGGCCCAGAAGGGAAGGGAGGGTCGAAGCCTACTGGAGCCAAGGGTCTGATCCTGAAAGGAAGACTCGGCCCTGGTACGAAAGGCAACGAAGGAACAGGAGTGGGTTTTTAGTCAATAAAAGTCTGACGCTATCTCCCGCACCGCCCAAGAGAGAAGATGATTTTGCCACCGAAAAAAATAACATCTGTTTACCTATTTGAGATTGAAGAATTCACAAACATACACATACAAATATTCATAACATATACATACAAACTTTCACCTTTACTGAGATTACAGCTACAGTTATAGGCAAATAACTCCCCAAAAAGACGCACACTATAATCAACACTATATTTACATAAAAATTATCGAAACAGACATCCATTTCTATATTATTAATTACACAGACACTTTACTAAATTCACATTTGTCAGAACTTGATTAAAATTCAAACAGTTTTACCTCAAAACATTAAAAATGAATTATTATTAATATTTCAATGTCCTAATGTCCGCCCATCGAGGCTTAGGTATGACTGACGCGAATGAATGCTATTACAAAAATAATTTATCATTAAGAAAATCACAATAACTCTTATTCTATTAGCAATAAAGTTTATAATCGAATTACGGAGTTATCAAAAATAAGGTTGTGTTCAGAAGAGCTGTTTTTACAAAGCACGCCCCGTTTGACGGTGAACGAAACAAAATTAAGGTTTTCGGTTAACTGTCACACTAGAAAGTTGTTATTAATTTTATTTGTGAGACAATCTATACACGGGACGTAGTTTTTTGGTTGATAGCAAAGGTTTTTGGCCGTTTAGAAACCATGTTATTACATGCAAAAACTTTTGATGATGATGATTAAGGGTGACCAAACCTTTTATGGACTTTGCTGTACAAAAAGACGAGCAATCAATTGTTGTTGATCTTTTTTTTGAATTGACAGAAACTAATGCTGGACTGCGATCGCACCTGATGATAAGCAGTGATGCAATCGTTGATGGTGAAGCGCATTAGTTTGTTAAGACCCTATCACTCTAGCCTTAAAAACATCTAAATTGTAATCGTACGGAAGACCGCAGCAGGTAAATTGTTCCAGTCCTACAATACGTGATATAAATGATGAAGCGGAATGCTTAGTCCGGGCCGTAGACTCTCGCCGTCCGTTGGGTTGTCCGATGGTAGAAAGGCGATGGAGGATTAAAGTCCAACTTCAAAATGCATCCTATAGAACTCCAAAAGGCAGGTTACACCCGAGCTGTTCGTAGTTTTAGTTTACTTCTTAAGAGCGTCCTTTTCGAGGGACATTTTCATACAACCGCTTTTACGTGATTATGATGTTATTACACATCTTTCTCTAGACATTTTGAATACACAGCTATCTTGTGGATATTATTTAGGCTTCTATAGAAATCAAAACATAAATTTGTCTAAAACTAATCTAGTAAAGACTTTGAAAATCTTTTATTTTACATGAACTTTGGCCCTCCATAAAGGTGTTGTTGACCTAATACTTGAGTTATATACTCATATATTAAAAATATAAAAAAGTGAATCAACAAAAGCCTTGCATATTTAATCGAGATTTTGAATGACGACAATCTGTTCAATAAATTTTCTGAAAAACTTAAGGGGTAAAAAAACACACGTATTTCCTGGAAGAAGTTTTGTGAAATATTCGAGTAAATCACGGAATTACCGATGCCAACAGAGTTTTCAGGCCGTTATCTCTCTTTTTTTTGCATTGCCTCTTCATCAAACATCGCGTTGGATTGCGTTAGATGAAGCAACAACCTTTTAAATCATGCTCGATGTTGACGAGTGGAAAAGGACCCTCTTAAGGCGAAAGCTACGGGTACGATTGCGGCTATCTTTTCTCTAGATGGCGTTGTCATCATCATCATCATTTCAGCCGCAAGACGTCTACTGCTGAATATAAGCCTTCCCCAAGCGTCGCCACAAGGATCGATCCAGTGCATCTTGTATCCATCGAATTCTCACCACTCTCACTAGGTCCTCCCTTAACCTAGTGCGAGGCCTTTCAACGCTACGTCATCCGGTGCGTGGTCGCCACCTCAAAACCTTTCAGCTCTATCAACCAACTATTTTGCGAGCAATGTGCCCTGCCCACTGCCATTTGCTTTACTTTTTACTATACTTTTGCACTTCGTTATTTATGCTCAAAAATACTCTAAATCGATTAGTTTATACCTATAATTCATATTAACAAAAAAAAATAATTTATTGTAATCTATTCTAATTTAATTCAATCTGTGTAATCTAATATTATCCAATATAAATTATTTAGACAATTTCATTAAAATATATATTTTTTTTTATTCTTATTTTCCAAATTCTTATTGTAAATACTACTACTTGTTGTTCTTATATTTAATTAAGTAATTATGTTATTTTCTGCGCACAATATAGTGCATGTTTTACTTTACTATAAGTGATAAGGCGCTTAGGGTTAAGTTAGTAATGTATAAATTTTACTGGAATAGCATATCTACCTATTGTTAAAAAGCCTAATAAATAAATATAATATATAAAATCATTAAAATCTCAGTCCCCAACCTCCCACACGTATCTACAACACTGTCACCCAAGGCTAACCCTTAATATTTCAGCCTAAAGTCAATTTAATTTAGCTTTGCAGACAAAAAAGGACGATATGGGACCGGAGCTCATAACATGTCCCCGCCTCTGAGGGTTCCAGAGAATTCTATAAGGTCAGTTAATGATTAACTTTCGGGACTGAGGGTCCTATTATAAAGTTTTGCCATTGGCTATGTTCTGTCGCGACATGTTTTTTTTTCTTTTGTTCTAATTTTAATTTTGTGATCGTTTGCGGCCAGTTAATTTGTTAGCGTCTGTGTTTTGTTTTTTATTGTCTGTTCTATGTTTGTTACACTTTTGTCTCTTTGGAATATTTTGTCTCGTAGTTCCTTGCTTAACTTCAATATAAGACTTTTAATCACTGATAATTTAGTACTTTTCAGTAATCATAAGCATAGCATCAGAACTAACAAGATTCATATTAGTTTCATCAGCATTAGAGATTTTAAAGATGGTTCTAAGTTTAGTTCTGTCAGTTTTTTTTTTAAACGTTACTTTCAAAACAAAAAAATAATCGCATATAGTTGGTGCCTTTACAAATATGTTAACTCATATACATCTCATACAAATATTTGTTCTGTACGGAAATCAAAATCGAGACAGTCAGTAAACCATTGCACCAACCGGTGCTATCAATTTGTCGGTACGTGCAATCACTTATTTTAGTGGGATATATTTATGTGTCCTCATATTCTACGTTTGCGTTTGCTTACATCCGACTAATTCGGATCCGCTGAACCCTTTTGATGTTAGCTCACAAAAAAACGCATCATTTCGATTACTGATTGCGACAGCCCTTTCTAGCCTTGGCGTCCTTTCAACCTAAACTGTTATTCTTATGCTTCCAGCTTCTATTCCGTAACTGAACGTCACCGGATATATCGTCACGTCGGTGTACAATGTTTTTGAAATTCGAACGTCCAAGTACTGGTGTTTATAATGTTGGCACGCGCGTTCTGTCGCACGGGTGGGACAATGTTGCCAGCACTCAAAATAGATATCCTACTCGAGAACGGATGCGGTTGCCAGCGCAAAATTTGTAATGTAGGTAAACATTGTTTGAAATTGTTATTGTTTATCTGTGGAGGAGTTCTGGGAACTAACGTTTTTAGGTGCGAAAATGTTTTTCCTTTTCTTTTTCGTCTTCAAGGTTTTTTTTGTGATGTGTGTCATGGACATTCCGTGTAGCTTAGAGAATTGTGTACTGGTTAATATCAAGACACGTATATGGCTGAGTCATATTGAATATTGCTCATAACTTTTTGATAGTTTTAACAGCTATAAAAGATAAGTAGGTACCTATCCAAATACGAGATGAGGCCTTAAATCCTATGGGAGAATCGTAGTTAGAGTCTTCTAGAATATATCTAACAATGATCAAACAGTAATCTTTATCGAACTATTTCGGCAAAATCAAAAAGGTGGCAGCAAAAACTTCAAAGACAAAACACAAAATAATTTCGACAAAACAAAAGCCATTTATAATGTGAGAATTCAGAGACACTCAATCACACTTCCAACGTTTGTCAAAATAGATACATATCTAGCAACATAATATTTCGCAACAAAACACGAAATAATTCATAAAACTATATTATCTGAGGTCGATCTAAAAGGTCAAAACGAAACAATGGGTTTGCCCGACCCGTTCGAAAGAAAAATGATGGTACAAGCCGAGTTAAACTTAAAGGCGGCTCTGAAGATCGCTTTTCACTGCATAATACATCATACTTCACCACCATTGTTACATACCACCGTAGGCGCGGGCTTGCGGAGGGCGAGCAATGGGTAGCCCGCCGTCCGACCGTCCGGTAACCGTCCGGACCGAGCCCAAGTCGTCGACGGCGCGTATTGTTCCACGCGCGCCTCAGGGAGATGTCAGCAAATCGTAGGGGCCCAGCAGGGTCGAAGCCTACTGGGGCCATGTGTAGTGTGAAAACGAAATCCGGGGCCCTGGAACAAAGGCAACGAAGGAACAGGAGTGGGTTTTTAGTCAGTAAAAGTCTGACACTATCTCCCGCTCCGCCCAAAAGCGAGTTTTGTTATAAGATGATTTTCCCACCCAAAAAAAAAAAAACCATTGTTACATGAATTTTCTACTGCGTGGCAACAGACGTCAAATAGCAAACTGCCAATAAGTATGAATCCATACATCCAAGAGTACCCGTGGTATTAATTAACTTTAATTATTGCTAGTGACATCTGTCTTCATTATATGCAAATAAGGTGCAATCAAGCAATAATTAACTGCTACGGTTTATTACTTAATAACTGTAGATGAGAATAACGTTTTGTTGTTATTTTAGTGATCGTAGAGACTTACTTAGTAAGCAAGATATTATATGCAGTGTAGGTAATATAGAATTGGGCCAATGGGCCTCATCAGAAACCTTAAAGTCTGTGAAGGAGGTGGCACTGCTCGGAGTTTCATTGCGTGATCGAATCAAGAATGAAGATATCTTCAGAAAAATCAAAGTTACCGATATAACCCGACGAATCACGAAACTGGATTAGCAATGAGCAGGGCACATTGGCTGCAGAACAGATAGTCGATAAGGCCGAAGGGTTTTGGAGTGGTGACCGCGTACAGGAAGATACAGCGATGGAAGGCCTCCCAAAATGGACCAATGACCTAATAAAGGCTGCGGAAATCAAATGGTTATGAGATGTACAGGACATAGCGTTCAGGCTACGCCTGGGGTTGGTCTATATCCTTCGTGGACATCTTTCTAATAAAATGATGATAAATTAAGAATTCTATAGTTGAATGTCGGGAGTTTTTTTTTTAAATATATTTGATGGGCTCATGTTTGACCACGAACTCACCTGATGGTAAGCAAAGATTTTTTTTCTGGTGGGAAAATCATCTATTGACATCCTCCGCTCTTGGGTGGAGCGTGAGATAGTGTCAGACTTTTACTGACTAAAAACCCGCTTCTGTTCCTTCTTTGCTATTTTTCCAGGACCCCGGGATCTCTTTCGCATCACCCCAATAGGCTTCGACCCTGCTGCGCCCCTAGGGTTTGCTGACATCTCCTTGAGGCGCGCGTGGAACAGTACACGCCGTCGAAGACTTGGGCTCGGTCCGGACGGTTACCGGACGGTAATGATGGATAAATGTGCACTGGGCCTGCCCGGTGGATTACGGCCCATCCACTGCTATAAAGAGGAGACCTGAGTCCTAAAATTGAGAAAATTTATATGAGAATTGTAACATTAACCTTAGATTTTAAGAACCTTTTTTTTTAAATATTTTACACCTCTCTACTACTCTCAAACTCTCGACACGCAGTGCATCGGGTAATAGCTCAACCACTATGCCAATAGTGCCTTCAAACAATGTAATCACATTTGTTATAATGTTTCGAACGCTCGCAGTTTTCCACGAGCCCTCTCCGCTCGCTACAACAAACTTTTTTCACCCATCATTTTGTTCACATAATAATAAAATCATCACTATTAATTTATTAAGTGATCAATTAACACATTAAAGGCCATGAAAACGCGCGCTCATTATAATAATTACGGCTTATTGGCAAACATTGATTTGTGATTTGCATACAATCTGCAGTTTTTTTTCAGCCATTGAAATTGCCACTCTATTTAATAACATTTAAGGTTGTAAACTGGTCGGAGATGGGTGGAGTAATATGTAAATGTCGCAGTGTACTTAATAACAACCATGAAATCGATTTGTAATGGTTTATCTGTCATTCTCGCTATCGAAATTGGTCACGGAATGTCTCAAGTTTTGGTATTTTATGGAATTTGCGGACTTAAGTCTATTAGATAAGCATGATTCTAGGTTATCTTTGTTTTCATCCTTGACATCGGCTATACGTGACTTTTTATGCCTTGGTATCGGCACGTGTATGTGGTAGAAGCTCATGGTTACGTACGATATTGCATGAGGTGAGGCCATTTGATTCATTGTTCGTACAGCTAAGGAGTTTTTTTTTTGGTGGTAAAATCATTCAATGTCATTCCTCGCTCTTGGGCGGGACTTTTACTGACAAAAACACACTCCTGTTCCTTCGTTGCTTTTCATACCAGGGCCGAGTTTTCTTTTCAGAAGCAGATCCTTGACTCTAGTAGGCTTCGACCCTGCTGAGCTGCAAGCAGCTTCGCTCGCGCAATAGGTAGCATTCGACTAATAAAAGAATTTTTAACATCTATTTAGTAGGTATTGAATTTATTAACTACAAACTAAAATACAAATCTTTCCTCTCAATAATATTAGTATTGAACGGGAGGGAAGGTTTTCGTTTTACATCTTCTTAAAATTAGAGCCATTTGTAAGTTATGATAGTCCAGGTCGCTTTGTACTGGTTTTATAAAATTTAACTCATTTACACTAGATTCTAGTGACTCCTTCTTCTGGTGACGGGAAGGAGGTGGCAAACAAGAGTTACGAAACATATTTACTGCAACACATCAAATGTTTTTACACCTTTTTTTAAGTGGGAAATATCATGGGGTCACGGTATCTTTCTTGAACAATCCTGCAACCCTACAGGCATCGAGTGGATAGATTGAGCATTAGCCAGCCTGCCAGGGCTACGGATTGTTGGAAGGAATTACCGCAGTCCTCACAAAAAGCAAGGAACACTATGAGTTTTAGTCAGAGCGGGAGAAGATCATTGATGATTTTTTACTTAAACTAAAACAGTAGCGAGACGTTACAAACATCATAAATCTCATGACAATATTCTTCAATAGTAAAATCCATTCCAATGATCGTTGACTAGCCAGTTGGTCTAGTGGTTTGTGGCCTTGACTGCTATGTTATAGGTTTTAGGTTCGATTTCCACCCAAGGTAAATGTTTGTGTGATGAGCACAACCATTTTGTTCTATGTCTGGGTGTAATTTATCGATAATATGTAGATATGTATTTAGAAATATATAAGTATGTCTATCAGTTGTATATCAATCGTAGCAGAAGCTCTGCGTAGTTTTGCCCTACCCTACTTTATTTGCCCCAAGAAAATGCCAGCAATCGTAGGGGCCCAGTAGGGTCGAAGCCTACTGGGGCCATGGTTGATGCGAAAGAGATCCTCGGGGCCCAGGAATAATGGCAAAGAAGGAACAGGAGTGGGTTTTTAGTCAGTAAAAGTCTGACACTATCTCTCGCCCCGCCCAAGAGTAGGGGATGTCATTAGATGATTTTCAAACCCGCAAAAAAACCTACTTTATTTATTTAATCTTCATGCAACATAAAGTACAAAGGCGGACTTAATGCCTTATTACTTTCACGCGAGCGAAGCCGCTGGCTGAAACTAGTTATACATATTATATTCCTCAAACCATAAAAATTCATCTCATCAAACTGTCGAACAAGATACAAGCTGCAACAAGCAACAAATTAAGAGATTTCATTCCCGCCATTTATATACAAATTGTTGTATGAGACCGTCCATTGTTCTTGCCTTATCCGCCACCTGATCTGAGTCGGTGGCTTTGAGTTCCGTCTTCCATTAATTCACCTCATATTTATGATGACTGTTCTGTGATGTCGGAAGATACTTAAGGCGTATAGTCTCTTGAACATCTGCCCCCCTAGCCAAGTTACAATCGTTTCGTTCTCGCCGAACGCCTCGAGTAGGCCACGCTTTCGATTCCTTTGTTCTAACCACGTGACTGAGCATTGAGATGACGTCAGAACAAAGGAATCGCAGGCGTGGCCTACTCGAGGCGTTCGGCGCGAACGATACGATTGTAACTTGACTAAGGGGCTGGAGTTAAATGCACACATACTCGTACTGCCGCCTGCGCCCGCATAGAGCCCCGCTAACCTTCAAAACCATTTTCTTTGCGAAATATTGATTGATTTACATAATACAGGTAGCCAGGCAACACAGATTCTGGCAAGGAATTCCACTCCTTAGCTGTACGCACAATGAATGTGTTCCCAACACGTTTTGAAAAAAATGAAAAAAAAAATGGTATGAATATGATACGTTTTGAATAAGAGTAATCTTGTAAAATATGATTGAGCCTTAGGATATATAATCAGAAGGATATGTGTACATTCTGAAAAACGCTTAACCAGCAATTATTTTTTTTTGTGTAAACATATTTCTAAAAATCAAAGCCATTTGAAAGGAGTAGGAAAAACAAGCGAAAAATTATCATGTCGTAAAATTTATTTTTTGGCTAAAATTTTTGTCATACGAAAAAAATCATAAATAGGTATTGATAATGTTGTACATGAATTTCTAATAAACATACATTTTTTTCAAACGTAGTAACTTAGCTGTTACCGATGAGTAGGCTTCAGAAAGTCACTATTTTATGCACTACTCGGCTGCTAGGGCCTTAAAGAATCGTTTTGTTAAGTAGGGGGAGGTGACACAAAATGATCCTTCCATACTACAATTTCTATACGATGGTATGGGTGACAGCTGTCGGATTCATACAATGTAGCTACCCATCCTTTTCTCTCATCCTAAAGATGCATAGTTTGGTCCAGCTGTCATCGTACCCATGCCATGTAAAAAAGACCTTAGGGCTTAGCCAAGTTGATAATCTACAATAGTCAACGCTAGTAGAAAACTTCAAATGTATGGGAATGACATCATATCAACGTTAAGTTCCGTAGTCAGAAAAAAGAAATCGAAGGCTTATCCAACCGTAGAAAGAAATTCGAAAATCGAAACGAAACGGTCGTAACTTGGCTAGGCCTGCTTAGGTAGGTAAACGATCCCAGAATGTTTCAAAGTAACAAGGTAGAAGCAGGATTCAGATGGTAGAGTCACACAAACTAGTAAAGACAGCAAAATCAATTGGGTATCCCTCTCACATTAAAATATCTTAAAAAAGGGGAGTAACCAGTAAATGACGCTGTCCGTACCAATACCCTATTTGTGATGGGCAGTTGATCTAGGTTACTAAGATTCACTTCTGGCGATATAACTGATGTTGTATCTCCAGCTATGTATTCAAAATAATTCCCGTAACAAAAGTGCAAATTCAGAAAAGGAAATTAAAAATATGCAACTTGTTTCAGCAAAGTGGACTTTCAAACGCTTGAAATTCCTGAAAACAACAAAGCAAAGTACAAAAAACTCGACATCGCGTCCAAAAAACTAATTTCACAAACACGAAACTCTTTCTCGATGCACCAAACAAATTGCTTCTCCCAATTTCATAACGAAAGACAAAGCAAAATTTTAACTTTCATGGCATTACCAAAAACCCGAGCTAATTAACTCTGAGGGCTCTTAATTAGTCCCCATTGTAACATGACAAGAGAACCGGCCGTTTTGGTACAACCTCACATTTTATATACACACCGACTGATAGGATGACGAGCAGGTTATAATTGACGATTTTATTTTTTAAATGGCGCTTTTAGAAAATTATGAACTTTGGCAGAATCGAGAAATAATATTTAATTAAAAAAATTAAGATCTTTTAGAAAGTTTGCTTTTAAATTTTGGAAAAAAGTCGTGTTATCATCATCATCATAATAATTTTGCCCAAAAAACGAGTGTTGTACTGTCAAAATATTTATCAAAAGGATTTTTGAAGTGAAAACTTCTTTAGGCACGCTAAGCACTCTATTTTGTGGTCGAACTTTCGCAGAAACAAGAATTTTAAAATAAAGATTAGTTCCATTTTTTTTGTCAAAATCCATTTCTGATGATGGAATCCATGAGCAATCGAGAGAACTCCTCAAATATCGAAGGCAATCATATAGTGATTTTGGTATTTTGTTGGAGAACTTAAGCATTTACAGTTAAAAAGTAACATTTGATGAAGTGAAACTAATGAAGAAGACCAGAAATAGCCAACGGAACTTCATACTCACATAGATATTACAATGAAAATAGTTATACGACTATGACAATAAAAATAAATAAATTGTTCTGAATAGTTATGTTGAAAATGGTGTCATGCTAAGTGCTATATTTTCTTGAAAGAGACTGAGTCGTCAAGCTCGGCAGTGTAACGCTCGTTCGGATAAAGTCGGCTCGAGTCGGCTGACCTGGGGATCTACCATGACGTGTACAAATATCAGTTGTACGAGCGTGAAAGAAGGATGGAGCTAGACTCCCTATATAGCTTCAACCCTTTAACAGTTCAGCTTAGGTCGTAAAATGGATCGCGTTAAGAGTACTGCTGACTCGGATGATTACTATTTTTAATTATTAACTTCGCCTTTATGAAGTTTTCGCGTCTGAATGGTCTCAAGCATACAGCGTTTTTATGGATTATATTAATTTAGTTTTAGTATATTTGGACAAAAATATCTGTTTGCTGGATAAACCTGTACAAGACGTATACCAAATACAATCATACGATACGATAAAATGTCCTACGACTTCATCAAACTCAGTCATCATTAAGAACAAAATCTGCAAACCATATCCCTTGAGAGCAACCCAGTTCGAATCTGAAAAATCTAAAACTGTAGTTAATAAATCAAGTCATTTAAAAATCCAAACAAATCGTCTCCACAAACCTGAATCCAACTTGAATGAAACTAATTATCGCCAATATTTCATTGCCAACGTACCGATTGTTGGCCGATCGATCAACCCGCATGTCCGACTAATGTTTGGGTAACAAATCAAAACAAGATCTTAAAAAGCGTTTAACTAAATCATCGTTTCTCTCCGAAAACTGTTTTGCTTTAGATAATTATAGGCTTCTGACCATTCTGTTTCTTCTCCGAGAGAATTCCGTGGAACTAATTAACGCGTAAGGGCTGTATGTCCTTTTTGAACCACATAAAATTTACTATAAACTTTTATAAGTTTGTGTGAGATGGACAAAACTACCTGCGTAGATATATGCCAGCGGTTTCGTCCGCGTGACAGACGAATATTATCCCAAAGGGACATATTTACTTCTGGGCCATACTGGGCGGTACACCATGGCCTATTCCGAGACACGGTCATACACAAGTTACTAACAGCCAACTCTGTAAAGCCTGCATGGAGGAGGATCTGCTTCTTAGCTGCCCAGTAGTCGCTGAATATAGAACAAAGTACTGCGGAAATCCAGGTACCCTCCGTGAAATGGTCAGTAACACCAAGGCACTGCTGGCCTTCCACGAGGAGCTGGGGTGGATCGAATGACACATTTGTCACACCCGTACGTAAAATATGCGTTTTAGTCGTGGATTTGCGGACATTAGCCCGTAATACAAAAACACAGGTCACGGCAGGTTATAGTGGACATTAGATACTAGCGCACAGCTGGATGCGGGAGTAAAACAACCCCTCACTCGCCTGGGTGCCAGGTAACATAACAAGCTTATAACTTTGTGATTTTTCATATCCTCCATCCCTTTAAAAATTCAGTTTAGGTCGTCAAATGAATTGCGTTAAGAACTTGTGGTGGGCATCTGGACCGCGATGATTCCTTCGAACAATTCCGTAGTTCAACTGTACCAATTCAATCACGACTCCCAAACGGTACATAAATAAATTGTTTTGACAGATACACTTTCATGTAAAGATAGCGACAATATCATAAACATGTGTAAAGTGCTCTTATATTTATACAGGGACGACTTCATTTGCATTCTGGTCGGCATCTCAGGCACTTAGCGTGAAGATATGGACAGACGTGACGAGCTGACATGCATCAATCTTGTCACGTGACTCGATAATTATTACGCCAACTGTACTTTTGAATTTGGCTCCGTTTTAATTACCCTTATTAGGATGGAATAAGGTTGGCCTTTGCGTAGCATTTCGTTTTGGAATTTGTAGATCGGTTTGTTCTTTGGTGACTGATAATGTTCTGCAAACTTATGACGTTCAAACAAGCTTAAGTATTATGATTCTTATTTGTAAGTGATAAGGTTTTATTTCACTTGTCGCGTTGTTTTGTAGTACACAGTTGTATTGCGTTATGCCAGGTGACATTTTCACACCTTACCGTATTTGATAAGTTCCGCATATTAATTTCGCAAATAATAATAAATTCAGTCTGGATTCGAAAGTAGGTTAACGTTTATAGTTTATAATGAACGGTTAGAAACTCCCTTAATTTAAAACAAGTATTTAATGGATTTCTTTGATACAAAATTTATTTGTGCAATCTTAAATGGTGAAAACTAATATGTAGAGCACTATATTTAATTAGTTTTGATACAGTTATGAATTTTACAAAACAGTTTTGTAATACACTGCAGTACTGATAATAGGACAACTCAAATCGGTATATTCTTGATACTTTTTTTTAAGTAGAAAATCATGAAATAACTCCCCCCGCTCTGAATGGAGCCCACTTGTGTTCCTTTAGTTGCGCTTTGTCACAACCCATATTATTAATACTTACTATGCAATTTGAAAATGGTATTTTTGAACGGTGTACATGTCGTAGCCAGATCAAAAAAAATCATGACTTCATGAAATGGCCAACTAAAACTGGCCATATCTTTAAACGTTAACATTTTATGATATGTCGATCGTCGTTTGGTCATATCATTGATGTAGGATTTCTATGATAATGAAATATCTGAAAAAAGTAGGCCAAACGAGGATTGAAAAATCAATTTTTAACGTTTAAAATGATCTGACCAATTTAACTTGGCCATATCATGAATTGATCAATTTCTATGATCTGGTCACGACATATATACGCGCTTTATTTAGATTCGCATTTTTTTATAATGACTCAAAAACTGCTGTACCAATTTTAAACAATTTTTCACTAGCAGATTGCTGCTTTATCACTGAGTGTCACAAGCATTACATTTGGCAAGTAAACCTGCTAGCATAAGCTAGTCTTTGCCTTATAATATTACTAGCTACTGCCAGCGGCTTCGCCTGCGTAAAAGTAACTTTCTCCAAATAAACTTCCAACCCCCGTTTGACCCCCTTAGGGTTAGAGTTTCGTAAAATCCGTTTTCAGCGGATGTCTACACCCTATAAGGAACCTATCTGTCAAATTTTAAGTTTGTAGGTGTTATAGTTTTCCAACACACACACACACACACACGCGCGCGCACACACTCATACACACTCCATGACATACTATCAATCACCCTCAGATATAAAATTGCTAGCGTTCAATAACTTAAGTATGAACAGCGACCCTATGTACGAACAGTATTGTTTACCTTTTTTGCGACTGAACACTGTCTCCCAAGATACAGGCTCCTGGCCTAGTTTGGGAATCAGTATCAGTACATCTATATTGTAACAAATATCCTAAGACTATGCATACTTAAATACAAATGTAAATTTTTGTGTCAATAAAAAACTTTTTGTTTTTATTAGTTTCTGAGATTTCGTGATTAATCAGTGAGTGGTATTTCGCTTATATATATATAGATAAATATAAAGGTTTGTATTTTGGTTCGAAATGAAGAAACTCAAAAACTACTGAACTAATTATAAACACTTTGTCACCTACAGAATGCTATTTCAAATGACATAGGCATATATTTTCTTCTTTTAAGTGGGTAAAGCCGTTAACAAAAGGTAGTGCTTGATACCTCTAGAATCAACAGTTTCATTATTAACTTTTACAAAACGAGGAACTTATCGAAAACAGCGATATGTGTCAGTAAAAAATCTACGTAGCAATCTTGTTCCGTCTTGAACACGTCTTGACAAGCTGATAACAAATAAAGAACGACAGTGGAAGCTTACTTTAATTATACATGTAATTAACTTATCAACAAATTGATACAAGAAAACGCTTTCGAAAACCGTGTAATCATTTACAAGTATCAAGATGTGTCAGTGTACCGTCAGATACTATTAAAACGGTATAATAGTATCAATGCTATTCCTAAAAAGAATTATTGAACTAAAGTTTTCCAGGACATAGTCTACTCGTATGCTAAGTTTCATACAAATCCTTCAATATAATAAAGAAGCCCCCGACTTACGAGTTGTAGGTCGCGGGTTCAAACCCAGCCAGGCGCATTACTTTGTGTAATTTATTTCATCACCACTGCTCTCAAAACGGTGAAGGAAAACATCGTGAGGAAACCGGCATGTCCTAGAACCAAAAATTCGAAGACATGTGACATCCACCAACCCGCACTGGGCCCGCGTGATGGATTACGGCCCGTTCCCTCTCCTAGAGAGGAGGCCTGAGTCCCAACAGTGGGAACATTATAAGGCCGACTATGCTAATAAAGAAGCTGATTTGTAAACATGCGTACAAACTTTCGCCTTAAAATATTCATTAACAAAGATTCAAAGCATTTTATTTCAAATAAACCATTTACAGGTATGAAATGTCAAGAAGTCAGTCAGTCAGAAAAAAATGATGCTATTAGCACATTCCAAAGCATAGATCTCTCACTAAAACTCTATGGACACTATCATCATCGTTGTCATCATTTCAGTCAAAAGACGTCCACTGTTGGAAATGATGGTCTTCCCAAGAGTCGCCACAACGAACGGTCTTGAGCGTCTCGCATCCATCGCATTGCCGCAACTCTCACCAGGTCATTGGTCTACCTTGTATTTCCAACGCTGCTTCTTCCGGTGCGCGGTGTGCACTCCAGAACCTTTCGGCCTCGTCAGTTATCTGTTCTGCGAGTAATGTACCCTGCTCACTGCCACTTAATTATGGCGATTGTTCACAGTATTAGTGTGTTTATATGTTTGTGTAACTCATCAAATGTACTAAAGAGCAGATTTATTATTCAGAGTTTAATCTTATAGTAAAATGTATCTACTATATTTCGAGTATTATTCACCTTTTTAGGTTACACCTTGTTTATAACAAGCACGCTCACAAAGCCGATTAATCATTTACAAGTATCAAGATGTATCACTACACCGTCAAAAACTATCGATATATCGTCAACAGTCGTCACAGCGACACAATTAGCGCGACGTTGACTTACTTCCAACGATAGAACGTTCACACGAACAACCATAAACTTGATAAGTCCACACGCAAACTGTCGATTGTCGATAAAGCGTCTTGAATTATATCGACATGCTGTCAGCCCGTCCTTATTTGCATTTAATTACGTGTTTTTATTTAGATAAAATGTAATGGATACTACTTTATTAAATGAGAACGGTTAGTGTCGTACGTTTGTGGAATTGATTCACTAGTAATGTCGCAACTATTTAGTGTAAAGTGGTTCTATGTAAATATTCTTCCTATTATTTTGGTAGTTATGTCTCCTATTTTATTAGTAGCATTAGTTCCTTGATAAATTGATTCTTGAAAACTATTTTGATAATGCATATATTAGTTTTTAAACCGTGTGTAGTGAATTTGCGACATAAGGAAAAAATTTTTTCATAACTAATGAAAAGATAGGACAACTGATGGAAATAAGTAGGTATACATAATTGTGTGCACACATTATGAAATTAATTCCTTATAATTTTTGCGCTGCTGAGACCCTAACATCTTTTCTAGGACAGGGAATAAGACGTAATCCTGATAATCGTGATGGGTCCTGGCCGCATTGGTATATGTTATGTCTTCGAATTTCTTTGTTCTAGGTATCTTTATGATGTTTTTTTTTCATCTTATTGGGATCTATATTTAGAAAAGCGAAATACACTGATTAATCACGAAATCTGAGAAACTGTAACACCTACAAACTTAAAATTTGGCACCTAGGTTCTTTAAAGGGTGTCCTGTGTCATTAGATTGGAACGGCTTTTATGAAACTTCACACCTAAGAGGTTAAAATGGAGTTTGGAAATTTACATGGATAAAACTGCTTTCGGGCTTAACCGCTGGTAGAAGCTAGTGGTGAAATACAATACAGAAAGTTAAATAACTGCCTAGGTTTGCACCCACGACCTACAACTTGTTAGACGAGGCCATAAAACTGGACCACCACTGCTCTTTATCAAATAAATAAGTAATCATAATGGACTGAGTATCAACATACACTGCAATAAAATTACATACTGCCATATAATAAGTACTTTACTTCGAAATAAAACAACACTCGGCCATCTGCTAAAGAAAATAATTAGTGTAACAAACCACGAAAATTCTTAACAGGCAAATAAAATGACCATGCATAAACTCTTATGCCCATAAAAATATAATAGGAACCCGGATTGAGTGCGATTCCTTCATTATTGGCATGGTAACACCTGCCTGTTACATCTGCGGTCATTTTATTGTCCAAAATGAATCCTCGAAAGGGGCAAAAAGGATAAAAAAAGATCAAACTACTAACAAACTGTAAAAAACTCGGGCTACGGTTGCGATTGATTATGGTTGTGGATATGTCGATAATAGACATGTCGATATCTATATGATAAATGAATACATCGACATATGATATAAAAAATAAGTCAATAACAACACAGAACAATAGAATAAGTTGTTGATTGGATAAGGATTGTTGATAATTTGATGGTGAACCGAAAAAAATAATGGAAAGTAGTGTTTTACTGTTTCAGTTTTAAACTAGCTGTATTACAACTAAGTAAAATATTAAACCTAAATTCATCGATTACTTAATTACAGAATGACTGAGCAATTATAAACCACCTACTGTAATTATTTACAAGCATGCATTATACTAACCGATGGCTAACTAATTATTATTGAACAATTGTTCTAACCTATAAAAATTTTCAGGTATTAAGTGTCAATCAAAGACACGATCTATACAAAAATGAGCTCTTGAAAACCAAACAAAGGCCAAATTTTTGTTTACATATTTCGCTGTTCTATTTTAAGTTTTTTGAATAAATCGTGCATTCGTGCAAAATTCAGATAAAAATAATTAGGAAGTAGGCCTATCTCTTTAACCCCACCCACACTAATATTCTTTTTATTTATCGATGACTTCCCCTCACTATGGCAGATGCAACTTCGATTTGGAGTACACTCGGAAGATAATTCATTTCCACGGTGCTTGTTGTAACAGTAAGTCACTGATGAACTAAAAAATAACAACAATAATAGTCTATTGTTTTTGTATGAACTTGCAGATGTTCGATCCATGGAAAAGTTAACATCTGGTTAGTTTTATAATATTTATTGATCGGGTGTTTCTGCTTTGATGTTCTTAGAAAAGGTGTGAAGGAAATCGTAGACATGATTGGTAGGTTTCATTGTGTACTCACAGTTTTTCATATCCAATTTGCCTCGTTGGATTTGTGTGATCATTCGTCATCAGTACGCCTAGCATTTTCCCATCTTGGAGTCGGCTTTCAGTTTAACTGCTCCTGTTCCCTGCTGCCTATCTGTCCTCCACAAAATTATTGGGAAACATGATACCCCTCGGCAAAACTCCAAGGTCGGTGTTAGAGTTTCTGTTTACTGACTATCATTTACGACTATTAGAGATGTTTAAATTACATTCAGCACCAATCAGCCCGTAGCATATAGGAAACTCCGTCCGGTAAGAACAAAGCCCGTATTGACGTTGAATTCCATGGGTACCTCAAAGAAGTGTTAGCAAAATTGACGTTGCCAGTTAGGGCCGACGCCTGTCGGGGCTGCGGATTGTTCGAAAGCGTTACCGCAGCTCTTGCAATAAAGGGCACCTGAAGGAACACAGCACAGTGGCAGTGGGCAGGGCACATTGCTCGTAGAACGGATGGTCGATGGGGCCGAAAGCTTTTAGCGTGGCGACTGCGCACCTGAAAAAGCAGCGTTGGAAGGCCTCCCACAAGGTAGATCGATGACCTGGTGAGAGTCGCGGGAATTCGGTGGATGCGAGACGCACAGGATTGGTCGTTGTGGAGACGCTTGGGGGAGGCCTATGTCCAATAGTGGACGTCTTTCGGCTGAAATGATGATAATGATGATGAAAGAACACTGTGGGTTTTAGTTAAAAGTCTGACACGCCTTCTTCTTCCCCCGCTCTGGGTGTAGCGGGAGAAGTTATTTGATGATTTGCCACCCAAAAAAAGTTCATAGGTAACTAGCAATAGATGGTTACTCGATCTCTTTTTTTAGGTCTTGAGCGAAAGCAGTCCGGGTCTAGGGCTCGACCAGATTCCGACCCGAGAGGTCGTTTCCACCGATCACCTACACGAGGACACGGTGGAGCTCCGCCCAAGTGGGGCACACGTCCACCGTATGATCCACCGAGTACTCCGGGCGGTCCATATAATGGAGACACCTGAGCGTTTCTTACGCACGATTCCGGTGCAGGAACCACCCGAACTTACCATGTCTGGTGAGGACCTGCGTCATGCGGAAGGTGAGGACGCCATGACGTCTTTTCAGACTCTCCTCAAAGAAGGGCCTTATCGCCATAATTTTGGGGTGTCCAAGATTGTTTCTCATCTATGGGCCGTCCTCGGTAAGTGTTACTTTTCTTCGAACCTTGTTACCCCTTACACATTATAACCATATTCTTGCAATGCTATTTAAAAAGAGAAAATCAAAAACAAATTGGCCTACCGCATCTAATTTACCAGTTCCCACTACTAACCATTAAATATTAAACATAACTTAAATACAGATATATCATCCATAACATAAATAATACTGAGTTTTAAAACTATGTTTTAAGGCCTATCCCATTATTCTGCTACCTTATTTATTAAAAGCCTAAAGCCAAGTTCCATCTACAATTTTACGATTTGCAAGATATTTTTCAAACGTTGTCTAGCGGTGGTAGGTGGATAATTGCAAAGGGACTGAGGTTTTGTCATTATTTCCTTTATGCATTTTGTTATGGGATCGTAAAATTTATAGTTTTAGAGTAATTGTGTATTTATTTTAAGGGCCAAATAGCTTTGGTTTGGTGGACGTCAGCTGAAGCCTGGGAGATTTGTTGGTAGTACATACCGTACCTATTATTAGTACCGCCACTGAGTTCCTATCTTATGGAAAAGTTGAAAATAGGATAATTGAAGCTGACTCTTGTATTTTGCATTTACATATTTGTAACACCAGTTCTTTTTACATTTTAAAACATTTCTTTAAAAAAGATATTAGTAAAAACATTTCAAAATTGACTGGCCTGTTGCTATGTTGGTCTAGAGGTCGTGGGTTTGATTTCCTACCAGGACAAATGTTTGTGCGATGAGCATTATCATTTGTTCTGTGTCTAGGTGTAATTTAATTATAAAGAAAGAAATATATAAGTTTGTTTATCAGTTGTCTAGTACTCATAACACAAGCTCCGCTAAGCTTGGAATTAGACGGCGTTATGTGATAGTTGTGTGAAATTATTATTAATATTAAAATTTAAGAAAGTAGCTTACAGGTATTGGGAACAGGGCCTAAGCTACCGGTGATCAGAGTTCCAAAAAGTGTAGCCTCCTCACAATATGAGCTGTGTCCATACTTTTGGACATGGCTGATGCTGTGAATCAAGACCTTGATCCTGGGGCCTAACGAGAGCCTCATGAGGGCAAAGCTGGTGTGGCTATTAAGCATTATCTAACACGACGAGTCTATATTCCCATGTCGTCTCGTGAGCCAAATCAGTATACTTGATTTGCCTATCTTTCTTGGCTTTTACGAGGTTCTTGTCATGCAAGACGATTATGTCAATAGTCCAGTCAGTAATAATGGACGGATCCCAGTAAACTAATATTTCCACTATCAAGAACTATATCGGGCATATATCTGCAGTATGGCACCTCCAGTTCCACAAGAGCTATAATCTACAGCTACATAATCCTGGCTACAATGTTGTGCCTATGAGTACCTACTTTCCATAAGCAAGACGAGAACAACCAGAGATAATAAAGCATAAGCATAAGCATAATCAGCCTTTATAATGTTCCCACTATTGGAACTCAGGCCTCTTTTCTAGGAGAGGGAATGGGCCATAATCCACCACGCGGACCCAGTGCGGGTTGATAGATGTCACATATCTTTGAATTTTTGGTTCTAGGACATGCCGGTTTCCTCACGACGTTTTCCTTCACCGTTTTGAGAGCAGTAGTGATGAAATAAATTACACAAAGTAATGCTGGGTTTGAACCCGCGACCTACAACTCGTAAGTCAGGGCCGTTACCACTCGGCCACCACTGCTCTCCACCAGAGAGAAACCAGAGATAATGTGGCGGATTAATTTTCCTGGATATGGTTCCAATTTTATTATTACCAGTCTTCAGGCCTTAACTTCTTACTGTAGATTTTCTTGGCGAATCGAATATTGACCTCTGATTTACAATAAAAGTTTACTAAAGTTGCTTTATCCATGTTCTTCGAACCGCATACAAAAAATACAAACCCGAAACAATTACGAATCTATCAGTACAAACGAAAGTAAAAGACTCACCACACGAACACTGCGGCACGGCTCTGAATAAATGCTGGCCCATTTACAAGAGTGTAAGATATGACGTGATATAGATCACTCACAACGTAATAAATAAATAAATAACATAAGAAAAATTACACCGTAAAGCGAATGTTACCGGGGGCGCTATGGCTTCGCTAGGATAATGTGGATGTTATAAAGATGAGAATTAACAAGAGCAGCTTCTATACTAATATAATAAGGAGTTACAATTTTTAAGTTTGCTTACGCTACTGAAACGATTCATTAAACCTTTCGAATAGCGTAACTAGAGACACAATAGAAAGACAATGATAGAGCGAATGCCGGCGACAGCTTGGAGTTTAATGATTAATATTTATCTATACTATCCCTGTGTGTTCCACGCGCGTCTCAAGGAGTTGACAGCAAATCGTAGGCGCAGGCTTGCGAACGGCGAGCAATAGATAGCTCGCCGTCCGACCGTCCGATCCGGTAACCGTCCGGGCCGAGCCCAAGTCGTCGACGGCGCGTACTGTTCCTCGGGCGCCTCAAGGAGATGTCAGCAAACTGTAGGGGCCCAGCAGTCGAAGCCTACTGGGGCCAAAGGTCTGATTCTAAAAGGTCTTGGCACTGGTATGAAAAGCAACGAAGGCACAGGAGTGGGTTTTTAGTCAGTAATAGTCTGACTCTCGCTCCGCCCAGGAGCGGGGAATGTCGGATGATGATTGTCCCACCGAAAACGAAAAATCCCTGTGTGTTATATAGTCTATACTTTTTGTACTTTGTGAAACCTCAGGAAAAATTACAAGTTTTCTAAAACCAATAATACAATCTGATTCATTAATATATAGTGGGATCCCAAAATAAATGATATGATCACAAACAAAAATAAAATCCTAAGAATTATTAAAACTATCCAACAGTAAAACATGTTTTTGAACTTAAGTTTCTTTTTACTCTTTACTTTAGTCGCTGAATTTGGATATACAATGCCTATAATATTGCGAATGTTTATGGCAGTATTAAGCAGCCATCAGGTTGGAGGACAAACTGAAGGAACAATAACAAATTTAATTCAATATTTTGTTGCTCCAAAAACTAGCTTTGGCCAGCAGTAAGCTTTGTTATTGTTATCACTGATAGAATGTAATTTTACATTTTACGAATCTTTTTCGTCCTTCGCTCATTTATCAAATCTCTTTTACATTTCAGTTCACTATGCTACTGTCATGCATATGTCAATCCTTTTGAAAATGGTTGTAGATATACTAAATTATTTGACTACTGTTCAGCTTAGTTTGAATAACTGTGGTGTTTACTATCGTTTTGAATAACTACCTCAGCTAAGCGAGATTTGCTTAAATTTTAATAGCCAAGCTATCTGAAAACATTATGTTTATCATACCTAATAATAATATTATTCTCAGTCTTATCCACAATATGTTGTGCAAGTTAGCGCCGGGCGCAAGGGAGCGACAGGGACGGATGATTTAGATACCCCTCGGGAGATGCGCGACGCGACCCGATATTAATATTGTGACTCCAACGTAGTATATCTTAGGAGGATAGAGCAATAGTTGGTAAAATAGGTTACAGAAAAAAAATGAATTTTGTAAAATAAATTCGTAATTTTAGAAAGTTTTGTTTGTACACATATCCTAGCTGAAAAATTAAAGATTATAAAAATATTTAAAGGATTTGGTCGAATTATTTTCGGAAAATAAGAAAATGTACTGTGAAAATATAACAAACGGAGCAAAAGGTTGTTAAAAAAACATTGACTTCATATTCTAATAAAACTACTAGCACATTCCAAAGCTGTAATTTCTATGGAAAAAAACGCATGAGAAACTCTATAGACACACTCTTAAATCACATATTATTATGGACATCAATTTGTTTTTCTTAACTCACTCATTTCATTACGAATAATATCAACAATTTTACAAGAAACATACTTAAGTCTGATACTCTTCGCACTTACATATACTACACTCTGATCACTCCTTTCCTGGCACTACGTTTTGGTATCTGTCGCCTTACACCTCAAGGTAAATTGGTCCCGAAATTTCAAATTCAAATTCTGTTCTCATTCCCATGTGTGCCCCGCGGCGCGAGCGCTTTTAACATTGTAATTGGTCCTCCGTCGATTGGGCTCAATGGTTATTGCACCCTTTGATGTGGTTTGATTGGTCCCCAAACGGTTTATTACGGATAACTGGGAACTGTGTGTCGGTTATCGTGTGTTGTGTTAGGTCGTGGTCGGCTTCCGAATGTTAATAGGATTCGTATGCAGCAGTCCTTTGAGTTTCATCAAAGGAATCAATTTGATTTAGCATATGTTTGTGAAATTGATACTGCACTACTTTTCTATGGAAATATCAATAGATTAAATTGTCAATTTTATTTTGCAGGTACTTGTAATATCAAATCGATTGATCATTAGAAACTTCAAGCTTGGTAATGATGATGATGATAATAACTTAAATCTCGTCGGTAACAATTGATTTATTACATCTTATATTGTGCATATCTGTGCGATCTATTTGATTGTTCTTAATTTCTTCTTTGTCAATATTTTAATTTATTTATTATTCTCTGTTATACTTACTCTCATTCTATGCTGGAAGCTCCACAATATTTATTTCCTCAATAACTTATACTTTAGCTTCTAGATCTTCAATAGTTTGTTCCAAAACCCACAAAATGGTAGTTATTTCTATTTGACTGGGTTACAATCGACAGGCTATATGCTACTAGAAAACTAGACGCATAAATTATGTTTGTAGATGTAAATCACAAATTGATCACACGTTTGATCCCTAGCTTTGGACAACGCTTGTGATCCAAATAGGTTTACTGTGGCATCATTTGGCAGTTGATTATTATTTTAACCTCTTTTGTTGTACTATTTTGAACATAGATTCTGTATTATATTTGATTCATCATCGATGTTACTTTACTGTAATAGAGCTACCAACAGAATCTATAGGTGGAAGCGTGTGTCTTTATGTTTTTTTTGGTTGAAATCAAGCAGCCACCAGTCATCATCATCTCATCATCTTCCTGCCCTTGTTCTGTGTTATTTGGGGTCGGCAAGCAGCCACCAGTACCTGCTAAAAATCTGACATCGACTGATAACCTATGGATACCTACATTTCAAAGATATTGAAGGTGGCAAAATTTTTCGATTGTGAAAAGAAATACTGTTGCTAGAAAAGGGGTGACTACTGAGATGACGATTAAACACACTCTATGCTAACACTATATAGGCGATATATCTATGAGTAAATATGTGTATATGTATATGTGTATATGTATGTGAGTGAATTTGTATTGTTAGGTACACCTTCAAGTTCAAATTGGCTGAAAAGATTTGTATGAAAATTGGTACCAGAACAGGTTAAATTCTGGATTAACACAGAAGCTATTATTTGAAATAGGAGGAAGTACTCATTTTATGCGGGCAAAGCCGCTGAAAGAAAATAGTAAAGGAATATGAATAAAAACATATAATGTTGACCCCAAATGAATTGGTGCTGAGACAAGAGAATGATTATGGTTATACAGAGTTCTGCAAAGAATGAATCTTCCTAGCGTTTCCGTGCCCAACAAACCCAGCAGCTTGGACCAACGGCATAACGTTTTTTTCCGAGGTACGGAAGAATCTGGTAAAGTTAAGATAGCTGTCATTGTTCTAGTCACAAGAGTTCTTAAAAATAAAAAAGCAAAAAGTAAGAGATCTCTATAAAAATTAGAATATCTAACGACATGTTTCTAACTCACCAATCTGAATAACTTACAGAAGGCCCTTATTTTTCATAATTCAACAATTTGGGACCTTTGAAGACCTTGAATTTTAATACTTTAACGACCTGTTAAATATTCAAATCTAAGAAATGGCTTTCCTGCGGCTATGACATATTTAGTAGAATTTATAATTTTATGACTACCAACACAAAACCCCAACTAAAATTGACCCCTCTTTTCAAACACAGCTAGACGATTTAGGGGTCTTTCTAAATGGTATTTATAAATTGTTACGATGTTTTGGTACAAATTGCTGTCTTTAAGTGTTTAAGCTATTTGAAAAGAATTTTCAAAGGTGTATACGGTCATTATTTTAAGCGACAAGGTTTTTAAATTTACATTTGAAATTTCTGGTTGCTAATACTTTTGTAATGGAGAGTGATAACATTTAGGTCTTTTTTCTTGTTTGAGGCTAACAAGCTTGCAAAGAATTTTCGGAATTGCCGAGAAAGGTAATGGTTTAGTATATTGCTACACCGATATACTTATATTAATACCGAATTACGAGTTGTACGTCATCAGTACAAACCTAGGCAGGTGCTTTACTATGTGTATTTCATCACCACTGCTTTCAAACGGTGATGGAAACTGGCATGTTCTAGAACATAAACTTCGTAGAATTATGTCATTCCCCACATAGGGCCCGCATGCTGACTTACGGTTCATTCCTTCTCCTAGAGAGGAGGGCTGAGACCCAGCAAAGAGAACATTATAAGGCTGATTATGCTTTGTTGTAGGCACTTATGATAAACTTTGATATAGAGAAACTATGACATTATTATCAGTGTCTCACCCAGAAGTTAGTTTCAATTTTTAACCTAAGTCTGTTTTTTTTGAGACGAGATCGCCAAATAACTTCTCCTGATCTAGGTGGAGTGAGACAAGTATCAGGCAGTGAATCCCACCTGTGATCCTTCAGTTGCCTTTTGGGTTCGTGGGCTACGGTAACTCTTTCTTACATTCCTGCAGCCCTGACTGAGCCAACTTGCTTTCATTTAAAAATGTTTGTTTCGCTTACACAAAAGTGTTATATATGTCATGGCCAGATCTTAGAATTGATCACTTCATGATATGGCTAAGTGAAACTGCCCAAATCGTTTAAACGTTAACATTCGATGATATGTCAATCCTCGTTTGGCCATATCAATGATGTAGGATTTCAATGATAATAAAAGGTAGATAGATTAGGCCAAACGAAGATTGAAATATCATCAAACTTTAACGTAGTTGGCCATATCATGAAGTGATCAATTTCTAAGATCTGACCACGATATATATGTGTTTAAATTAAATAGTAATATGAAAGTTTTTTTTTTCATAATATTATGGACATGTTTTTAAAATTTCAGGCATGTTATGACAACTAACGTGTATGTTTATGACGCGTATTTGTTATCTTTTACATCATTAAAATTTAAGCACTTACGTCGTTTTTTAATTGTTTTTCTTTGTTGTTGCATTTCTCAGACTACCTATTGTCCAAGTACACTATACTAATTAGCTCATTAGTAAGCTTTGCTACATATCTTTTACATCAAGTTACATGTATAACTGTCATTTTATTACATGGTTTGTTGTTAAATTTATTACTTTTTAAATATCGTATGATTTCATTAATTTTTTTTTTAGTTTTTTTTTCGGAAAAAGGTCGAAATCATAAATAAAAGTTTATTGAATATTTACTTGTGTTATTTTTATTTTTTGTTTTAATCTTTTTTATACTATTTTTTTTTTCTTTTATATATTATGAATGTACAAAAATAAAATGAATATGTAATATTCTTTATCAAACCATAAAAACACAGGCTTTAAAATACAGTTTGGTATTTGATTTGAATTGAAAAAATACATTTAAAGTTTATGTTGCAAGTTCTGTACAAGAAATTAATACTTTAACCTTTTAAGCTAGGGTATACCTGTATTTTAAGAAGTAGTTTACGGTCAAGGTTTACAATAAGCAACAAAAACTTAACTCAAGTGAACATATGTAAATAAAAATTCCGTGTAAGAGTAATCATTAAGGACTAGCCATTTTGTTACTTTTGATTTTTTTTTTTTTTTTTATTGGGTGGGAAAATCATCCTAATGACATCCCCGCTCTTGGGCGGAGCGGGAGATAGTGTCAGACTCTTACTGACTAAAAACCCACTCCTGTTCCTTCGTTGCCTTCGTCCCAGGGCCCCGGGTTCCGCTTTCACACTACCCGTGGCCCCAGTAGGCTTCGACCCTGCTGGGCCCCTACGATTTGCTGACATCTCCTTGAGGCGCGCGTGGAACAAAACGCGCCGTCGACGACTTGGGCTCGGTCCGGACGGTTACCGGACGGTCAGACGGCGAGCCACCCATTGCTCGCCGTCTACAAGCCCGCGCCTACGGTGGCTAGTATTTGTAAAATTAAACTTATAATATTGAGGTGTTTGTTAATATAATATATCATTTTTTTTTTAAATATAAACCATTGCTTGACTGCGATCTCACCTGATGGTAAGCGGAGATGCAATTACTGATGATCAGGCGCACTAATTTATTAAGAGCCTATTCACTCTAGCCTAGAAGACACCTAAATTAGTTAGTTAATTAGTAATAGTTTAAAATTAATAATAATATACAAGAGTAACTTCTGCCAACCGCATGGCCGGCGCCATCGTTTCAGCTGATAGACGTCCACTGTTGGACATAGGCCTACTCCAAATGTCGCCACTCCAGAACCTTTCAGCTCCAACGCATCTGTTCTGCGAGCAATGTGCCCTGCCCATTGCCACTTAAGTTTGGCAATTTTTCGTGCTACGTCGGCAACCTTGGTTCTCCTGCGGATATCTTGGTCGGCGTGAATATCAGTTATTGCAAAATTGAAGACGAAGCCAGATAAAAAACTTATGTCCGTCTTTGAGGTTTAAGCTTACTCCGTACCAAATTCCGTTAAAACGGAGCAGAATATTAGAAGTGAAAGCGTAATATACAGACACAGTTACATCCACATTGATATAATGTTAGAATGTTAAATGTAAAATTAATGTAAAATTTTCCGCAAGTATATTAGACTAGCATCTGCCAGCAATTTCGCTTGCGTGAAAGTATAGGTTTCTCCATACAAACTTTGGACCCGTTTCATCCCCTTAGGGGGTGAATTTTTGAAAATCCTCTCTTAGTGCCCGCCTGCGTCATAAAAGAAAATCCTGTGCAAAATGTCATGATTCTAATCCCAGTAGTTTCGGCATGTCATGGCCCAGATCTTAGAATTGATCACTTCATGAAATGGCCGACTAAAAGTGACCAGATCGTTTAAAATTTAACATTTGATGATTGACAACCCTCGTTTGGCCATATCATTAATGTAGGATTTCTTTGATAATAAAAGTTCTAAAGAAAGTATTGAAAACGATTGAAATATCATCAAACTTTAATATTTATAACTATCTGGTCACGACAAATATATAATTATAGATTTTTTTTTATTCAGTTTAAAATATTGACCTCATCATCAGTTCATTTGGCAAACATTGTAAGAAGTTCTTATTTTACCCAAGGTAAATTAATTTATTACCAAGACAATATCTTGACATAAAGTTATTGACAACCTTGCTTCAGTACACTCCCAATTTTCCCCAAAAAACAATTTGATTATCAAAGCAAAACATATTAAATGTAACTTTATCGAAGTTAAGTGACATTGATTAGTACAAAATATCGTTCCAAGACATCCCCCTCAATTCATGACTAAATAATGAAGCCGTTACAAAATTATGTATGTCATAGACAGTTTGTCATGCCCCGTCTGAGATCGAACCCGGGCCCCTCCGCTGGCGTTAGCATTTGTCTTCATTTTCTTAAAGCTAGTGATGGGACGGGTGTTATGATTGTCAAAAGACCAGTCTATATCGATGTTTTTTTATTTAAAAACAACTACTAATAACCTCATCGCAGGTTATTTGATAACTTGTTAGTTATTTGAGCCGTTGGGGGTTGAAACACTGGGGCCATGGAGTCCGAGCGCTCATCGAGTTGTTCGGGATATCAGCAAACAGCTGGCCGACTCTTCGTGTGACCAGAGGGCTGGGCTGTTCTTCGGTCAAGGAATTAGCATTGCCATCCAGCGTGGCAATGCTGCCAGCGTTCTGAGCACTTTTCCCATTGACATCGATGTGGACGAATTTTTTAATGCCCTATGAGTTCTTTTTCTACCACTTTTTACATAATATTATTTTCAGTTTGTTTAAATATTTATTAAGTTATAATAATTATTAGTTAAGATGTATATATAATACTGGAGTAGTGAGCTTTATAAGCAACAAATTTGTATTTAAATCGAACGTACGTTATGGTATAATACATCAAAATTATAACACTTTTGCAATTTTGATACTGTTATCGGTACAATGGCGGTCTTATGGTAGACAGTGATGTCTATTAGATCACCTTAGTGATATTGTACACCTATGGGAACATTTTAGATCACAATAATACTATAAAGGCAAATATTTGTATGTATCAATTTATGTGTCTCTTTCCTTCACGCTTAAACGGCTGATCAGATTTGGTTAATATTTAGCAAATGCTATCTGTGTGCCGAATTGCCCTTTGTATCCCATGTCATGAAATAAAATAAGGGATACTTCTTAGCATGTTTCTTTAGTATTTTTTTCTATTTTCTATTTGCAAAATATTAATTACCATTTGTAAAGCCTCTCATCTATGACCAAAAATGATATCATTACATCGACAAACTATCGATAACCAAACAGCACATCCCTAAACCCTAGGCCCAAGAACATTGATATTAATTCGAGCATCCCGTACGAAATCACGTCTCTATATAATTACCTACGACGGGTAAACAACCGGTTATTATTGAATTATGAAATCCGCGACTTTGTGTACCCAAGGGAAATAATACGTATGTTTTAAAACAAAGAGGGTAACACCAATTAAATACTTTTGATATTTATGTCGCGAAGTTGTGAAATACAATGACGTTTTTTTTGTGTTATTAGGAAATAATTTATTCCTATCTTCTGCCAGTGAAATTATCCCGGGATAGTACTCCTAGGATAATAGATATTTATTTTGCAAAAAGGTTTAAAAACCACTTTTACACGCCATTTTTTTTTTCGTCATTTTAAACTAGATGAGGCCGGTGTTTCCCAGCTGAGTACCCTGAGAAGAAACACCAAAACAAAGTCAAGGGTCAAACTCTCTTTTAAAGTCCATACAGTAAATATGTAACGGTCAAATCACAAGAGAACTATGCAGATTTGTCTGAGATGGTCTTTTGAAGAAAGAACCATACAGATTTCAGTGGAACTGTCTATTCAGTGCAAACATTTGTCAGAATTCGCAAAGCTCAACTCAAGACTACTAAAGAGCTCAATATGAAAAGTTTTACTTTATCCTAAGTCCTATCTTATGTTTTTTTACTGCAGGAACATTTAAAAGAGTTACCCTAACCCTAGAACGCAAAAGGCAAATGTAAAAACGTAGTTAGGTTGTAGTAACTAAAAGTCTGGAGCAGGAGAAGTTATAAAATAACTTCTGGCGCTCTAAATAGCTGATACCCCACCTCACCCTGGGCTAGATCAGGTCTATGTTATCCAAAGCTATTCGGAGGATTGATTATGATCGTGAACAAAGAAACACGCATATTATAAACATTTACACACAAACAAACTTTAGCCTTTATAATTAGTGTGACTACAAATAATTAATTATTGTTTTCTGTCAATAAGCAATGACTTTGGATTTTTCTTTTGTCCTCCCTTTTTGAGAGTGCGTCTCTTCTCAGTAGTTACAGCCTTCTAAAAACTTATCATCAAACTTTATCGTTTAAAACAATCTGGCCATGTTTACTTGGCCATTTCATGGAGTGATTAATTTCTAAGATCTGGCCACGACATAGACGTACCAACATAGGTTATATGGTGAATAAAATAGGGGGTTGTTACTAAAATCTTATATATATTTGTTTTTTGTTGTATGGACTATGTTGTCTGAAATGAAATAATAATCATTATTTGTGTTATCGTTAATATGTACTTGTAATAATAATTATTATTAGTCTTACAATTAAAATACATAACATAATAAATTATTCGGTAATTTAGACCTTATTTTCGTTATGGCCACTATAAAATTGCCCATGTAACCCGTTAGGTAGTTCCAAATTTCAAACTTCAGACAAACCTTTAAGCAATCTTACACGATTTACAAAGAAACTTCAAATCTTTTAATTTAGATCTTCACCCTGCGATATCTAATTCGTAAGTCACAGCTAATCAACAGCGTCAATTAAGTGTGGATGGGAGTGGGGGCACCAGGCACCCCATGACACGGCGCAGCCTATCAACTGGCGATTAAACAACTTTGTCCTATACTGAGCTGGAGCACAGAGCTTTGGAAATGTAGACAGGGAAAAATTGTTCTGTAGTTTGTATTAGTAAGTTTGATATTCCGCTTTTGAAGGTTGGAAAGCATCCAATGACTTCTCCCGTTCTAAGGTGGCACGAGTGAGCGTGTCAGACTTTTACTGATATAACATACCTGTGTTCTTCAGTTGCCCTTTATGTTCTAGGGACGCAGTGACTCTTTTAAAAGTTCCCGCAGCCCTAGTTAATATTTCCCATATGTTCATTAAAATTTCTTTTGTGTTGTCAGTTCAATTTGTTTCGTTAGATTTGACAAGGGCACAGAAACTCACTGTGTATTGTATTTTTATCGGGCCGCTGTAAGCATATCCATATCCAAACACATATTTTGTAAAATGCATCAGGCAAAAAGTAAAACCCGAAAAGAAAAAAAAAAAACACTAAGTTTTGTGTGTGTTTTCAGAATCTTGAAGTTATCTCAAGGACATATATCACACAAATAATATAAAGGCGAAAGTTTGTGTGTATGTTTGTTACTTCGCCACGGTAAAATGGCTGAACGTTTTTGAACAAAATTTGGCACACGAGTAGACTATATTCTGAAATAGCATATACTTTCTATCCCGGGAGTATGTTTATTTGGGATATTTTTTTACAATCACGTGGGCGAAGCCCCTGCCAGCAGTTCGTATACAGTCGATTAATAATCAATTAATTTGAATTATTAGCAACTAGCTTCGGCCCACACACGCACATACACACAAACTTTATAAAAAAATATATATAAACGCACAAACTATTGCCTGCTATATAAAATTAGTATAATAGAGTAATAAGTTTAACACTTTTAACACCCTACATTACTTTTTCGAAAGAATAAAAAAAACATTATCACAACCTCACACAGTTGTTGCTCTGTCTATTCCTTCATCAGTCTACAACAACGTTAAGAGTTCTGTCCCTGCAAGTTCCGTCGATTCAATTACAAAAGTTTGACGAGTTCGTCAGGTGTTCAATGATCGTCTGTGTGTAGTCGAGATAATCATAGTAATGAAACTACAGACTTCCATATCTGATGGTTTTATTGTGCTTAATGTTAGCTTAAGGGTAGGGAAGTAGAAGTGAGTCGCAGGGAATGGCGTTTGTTAATGTAAAAGTGTGTTTACTTTGAACATTTATATTGTAAAACTAGTTGGTCTCTTTTTTTGGGTGGGAAATCATTCAATGACTTCTTCCGCTCTTGGGAGCGTGAGGGCGTGTCAGGCTTTTACTGACTAAAACCCGCTCCTGTTCCTTCTTTAGCTTCATTCTAGGGCCCCGGGGTACACTTTCACACAACCCATCGTCCCAGTAGACTTCGACCCTGGTGGGCCCCTTCGACATTGGTTCACATTTTGAAGAAGTTTTTTTTTACGTAACCCTATTCTTGTTCTAAAATAAAAGTAACTTAAGTAATGAAAACAAAGTCTCAGTCATAATCGCTGTCTACCAGTGAGAGTCCCATCAAAGCGGTCCAGCCATTTGTGAGACTAGCCGGTAAATAGAGACAGACAGACCGACAGACAGGTAACATTTTTAAATATTGTATGCATTTATTTATTTATTTTATAATTTATGTACACACATGAATAAAGAAAGAAGATACATTCTGATAAAAATTGTACAAAGTTACTGCTTATTTCCAATAAGAAATTTCTTCCAGCAGACCTGCGAAAGGAGAAAAACGAAGAAATGTAGACAATAGTGTGTAGAAGTAATTAAAGAGAATGTGAAATCTTAAATTAACATAATTAATACTGATATACTATACATAGTATACTTTAAATACCTTTACTAAAAATAAATACATAATGTATATACATATATAATTAACAGACTACAGACATTGTTATAGGTATCTATCGAATATTTAATGTATTAAATACACATGTTTATTAATGTTTGAGTATAGTAAGGCATTCTCTACCAGTAAATTTTAGCTTCAAAACGTCCACTATCGGACATTAGTCATTGGCGTTGCCATTACCAATTAGGCTAGCCCAGTCACTAGTTTCTTTCAAAAATCTAGTTAAAAACTAACTCTCTCTAACACTATCCTGATTCTACGTAATTTAATTTCTTCCATGGTATCTTATTCTTTCTTTTTCTCCTTTTCGTCTTTTTTTTCGTCCCTTTTTTAATGAGTTGTGCAACATATTAAAATATGTATGTATATATTTATAGTTATGTATTGTGTTTTATATATATAGAGACTGATCAATTTGTTAGCAATACACCGCAGACTACCCCCTGTATTATTTTAAGTTCTTACGATTCATCCTAAGGTTGTCTGGAAGATATCGCTGTTAGCGATAAGACCACCATAGATTGTACCCATAGATTCAAGTTTATGTATAAGTTGTGTTACTTTAACGTGTACAGTAAAGTTTATTCTATTCTTTTCTATTCTATTAGTCTCCCCAAAGAGTGGCCAGATCAACCGGTCTCAAGCATTTCGAATTTTTTTTTTACTACTACGACTTCGACCGGGTCATCGTTTCGCCTTGTAGTAGGCCTTGATCTCACGCAATACTAAAAATTCAATTGAATCAACCTAACAGAACTACAAACGGATCCCAGCAGGTGAATTCACAAGCTCACGTATGTCCTCCAAAATGTCAAAGCGATTACATTTTATAAAACCATGTGAAGATTACCGCGGTATGGGCACAGTATTCCACGTAATTCGTTGAGGTTATTACAGAATAATTGGATACAGTGCGTTCGATACTTTAATTATTTTGTTCCTTTGTATTTAATTGGATGATACGTAGGGCATTTGTTAAGTTGGGGACGTTGAAATGTTGTATTTGTGAGCGATAAATGGTCTTCTCTGAAAGATGGGTTCACATTAGTTTTAACTGTCATCATTAATATATATATATAAAAGGAGAAACTGACGGAGTGACATATCAACGCATAGCTGAAACTACTCGGACTAAGAGAGTGAAATTTTACACAAAGCTTCCTTTCATAATGTAAGTGAGCACTAAGAGAGGATTTCACAAAATGGACCCCCCAAGGGGATGAAACGGGGGTTCAAAGTTTGTATGGAGAAACCTGCTTTGACGCGGGCGAAGCCGCTAGCAGAAGCTAGTCTGTATACATAAAAGGAAAAACTGGCTGACTGACATATCAACGCAAAGCTGAAACTACTGGGACTAAGAGAGTGAAATTTTGCACAAGGCTTCCTTTTATGACGTGGCGAGCACTGAGACAGGGTTTTCTAAAATTCACCCCTAATGTCATGAAACGGGGGTTCAAGTTTGTATGGAAAAACCTTCTTTCAAGCAGGCAAAGCCGTTGGCACAAGCTAGTCTATTTATACAGGGTGAAATATAATTTATGGGCATCCTTTTAAGGGGTCATTGTAAAATTTGTTCATTATGATGATTACAATTATTCCTTAAAAGGATGCTCATAAACTCAATTTCATCCTGTACTTCTTTACATATAATTAAAATTGAAGTGTCGTATACTAGAATATACTAAATATATAAAGCAGTTTTCTATTGGTGAAAAAATTTTAGCAATCGGACCAGTAGGTACTTTCAGAGATTACTTCCTACAAACAAAAAAGTTTACCTTTTTATAATATTAGTGTAAATATACAGTTAAAGTATCTGTTTGTATATAAACATACCTAACACTTTTTTATTATATGCATATGAAAGTATTTGAATGCGGGATGCGATCCGCATAGGACCGTTCATTGTGGCGACGCTTGGGGAAGGCCTAGGTCCAACAGTGGACGTCTTTCGGCTGAAATGATGATGATGGTGAAGATGAAAGTATTTTTGACACTATTACAATTTTTGTCTGTCTATCGGTTTGTTACGGCAAATCTCCGACACAGCTGGACCGAAAAATAACCCCTCCACATAAAGTTATATTGGACAATTATCACACAATGCCGTCTAGCTACAAGCAAAGCAGAGCTTGTGTGCATTCTTATATGATATTTCTGATTACATACATATTATAGATAAATTAAATCCAGACACAGAACAAATGATTGTGCTCATCACACAAACAATTATCCTGGGTGGAAATCGAACCCACGATCTCCGGCATAGCAGTCAGGACCAGTCGGCAGGGCACATTGCTCACAGAACAGACGGTAGATGGTGACGAAATCTTCTGGAGTGGCGACCACGTACCAAAAGACGCAGCGTTGAAAGGCCCCCCACAAAGTAGACCGATGACCTTTTGAGGGTCGCGGAAATTCACTGGATACGAGACGCACAGAACCGGTCATTAAGCCGACACTTAGGGGAAGCCCATGTCCAACAGAGGACATCTTTCGGCTGAAATGATGATGTACCTGTACTACCTATTTAGCGGTACTTATATAATAATAACATACAATAGTCGCGGAAGAAACCACGGCGGACGGAAAAAAAATGACTCAAAAGTACTCCACACACCTTCACTCAAACATCATCCAACTAATAATAGTCAGCACTTCCCATGCCACGCGTCGACGTCCTCTCCGGTATGACAATGATTATTTTAAAGTCCTCATAAAACAATATTATAGGCCGCACTCTATATTTATACACTGTTGGTTGCCAATTATAGGTCGTAACCGAGGGTTCGATTCCCACTCGATAATTGCTACCGCACTAAACATACGTAGAAACTTGAGTTATAGCAGTTGACTGGTGGATTTGGCTGTTAAAGTGAGGACTCTGTACTAATTAGGAGTTGCTTTTGTTTGGCAGTTCGCGATTTGGGATGGGATTGGATGTTTTGAATTTTGGTATAGAAGTATAGTGTTCGAAACCCGAGGATCGACTTGGAGAGGGTAGTGAAATCAAAATATTGGACGGACTGGTAAATAATTAATCGTTTATAATGAAAGTTGTACCAAATCCAAATCACAATGTTTGAGTATGTACTGCTCTACACAAAAAAAAAGAATTTTGTTAAACCTAGCCTGTATTGCTCCTTCTGCGAAGCGGAAGGCTACCGTAGGCGCGGGCTTGCGGACGGCGAGCAATAGGTAGCTCGCCGTCCGACCGTCCGGACCGAGCCCGAGTCGTCGACAGCGCGTACTGTTCTACGTGCGCCTCAAGGAGATGTCACCTATGTGTGTGTGTGTATGTGTTCCTACTGGGGCCAAGGGTTTACTTCTTAAAGGAAGACTCGGATCGGCCCTGGTACGAAGGAACAGGAGTGGGTTTTTAGTAAGTAAAAGTCTGACACTATCTCACGCTCCGCCCAAGAGCGGGGGATGTCATTGGATGACATTTTCCAGTGAAAAAAAAAAGACCTAGCCTATATTACGAAAGCTAATGAAACCATAGCGACTTCTAATTCGACACCAACGCCATCTATCGAATTGAGTACTAATTGTCCAGTATTTAATTCATATTAGTCGCTATGATTCCGTTCCCTTTTATTTAATCTAAATAATTGGGTTCGGAACGGAGACAGCAATTGAACGAATACAACATGAGTTTTAGTCAATAAAAGTCTGACATTCCCTATCGTACCATCTGGAGCGGCAGAAATCATTTGACAATATACCACCTAAAAAAACATATGAGTGTAGTTTTAAAAGGTAACTTAAAGAAGTTTGAAGGAGGTTTTGGATGTAGGAAGTGTTATTTGAAAATGGGTATCATTTAAGCTATCACCAATTTAATTAGTTTTGTGTTTCTTAAATAATAGGGTTTGTCCTCAAAATAGTAGATCTGTCACCAAAATGTAGTCACCAAACAATGCAAAATCAGTTCCACAATAAATCACCTAAAATCCTGAGATATAAGGTCTAGTACCAAATAAATGTTTTTGTATATATTATAATAGGTGTGTCCTAATAAGTATTTAAGCAAACTAATTTAAAGAGATCACCAATAAATCATATTATGTTACTAGAAAATTGCATTAAGTTCAAATAAAAAATTAGGGTTGTCATCATCGTTTCAACCAAAAGATTCTGCTACTTAACTAGACTCCCAAGGTTTTAAATTTCCACTGGTAGTATAAATTATATTTAAATAAAATTTTTAGCAGAGTAGTAAATAAAACAATCAAAGTCAAAATAATCAATATTTATTGTTTAAAATAATTACCACTGAACAATCAGCGCTGGTTTAAAATAGCTGGCTTATGGCTAGCAGAATAATAGATAAAACACTTAATTAAAGTTAAAATAATCAATATTTATTCTTAAAAAACAATAATCACTGAATAATCAGCGCTGGTTTGGATTTCGAAGGGCGCCCCCTTTTTCTTTTCTGGCCGATAAGCACATTTTTTGCTTCTGGTGGGGGGTTGGCCAGCTTTAAGCGTATGGCGCCAATTTGTCTCCGCCCCTTTGATCATTTTTTCATTAAAATTATAAATTGATGTATTAAATTGGTAACAAATACTATTACTTTAATATCTGAACGAAATAAAATGTTACTACTGTATTGGTGACAAAATATCAAATAAAAAGGAGTCGCAGTCAGGGATCGATAATCGATTTATTTGGTGACAGATCTACCATTCTGAGCACAGAGCTATTATTTAAGTAACAAAACTGTTATTATAAGAACGAAGTTTATATTCATGTAATGCAATATAATTTTATTGGTTATCGATCTCTTATTTACACATATATTAACATTAATTTGATAATTCATACCTGGGAACAATTTTTGTTTATCTGAGAACGAAAATATTTCGTGGCGATAGATCTATTTATTAGGTGATACAACTTGATGACAAATATAAATTTTGATGATAGAAAATATAGTTCCCTTTGAAAATTTCCTCATCACAAAAGAAGAGAACAGAAATAATTTTCTTTTATTTTTAAAAACACACATTTCACAAACATGCAAACTCACACAAATGACACTCAGATCCAAAACACCTATCTGCTGTAGGCCCGACTCAACCCCTCAACCCCTGCGCCAACCGTCAAATGAATAAATACTAGCTTTTGCCCGCGGCTTCACCCGCGCACATAAAATATAGCCTATGCCACTCAGGAATAAAGCAGCTTGAAAAAAATTTAGCAATCGGTCTTTCAGAAATTTCTTCCTACAAAAAAAATAAAAAAATAAACAAGTTTGTTTATTGTTTTTTTTTTACCTCTTTATATTGCGGCATCATGGCGCATTTAAGCAGAGGCCTATGTTCGATAGTAGATTTCGATAGACCATGATTGATGGAAGTATGCTGTTCAAAATCTTTCATGACTAGTGTAATGTCGCTTGAACGAAGTAGTCCTGATGCAGCCTATTTTATTTTGAAGTTGGTAATCATCTAATAACTTCATCTGCTCTAGGTGAAGCGAAAGGGAAAGTCAGACTTTTACTGACGAAAAACCTACTGTGAGTATCAAGAGAGATGAGATCAAGAGTCAGCAAGAGTGTGTGTTGAACACACACTCTTGCTGACTCTTGATGACAATCTTGCTGACATCTCTTTAAGGATATAAACTAAGGCTTGACTGCGTTCCCACCTGATGGTAAGCAGTGATGCAGTCGATGATGAATCGCACCAGTTTATTAAGAGCCTATTCACGCTAGCCTTGAAGACACCTAAATTATAATCGAATCAGAGCGCTGCAGGCAAATTGTTCCAATCCTTCAATGTACGCGGTTTATAGGCGTATTTGTATTACAAATAGTTTATAAATAAAACTTTAACACGTCAATTTTTTTGTAACTTTAGCCCCTCGGGCGTCCCGGAATATTATTATTACGTAATTGCGCGTTTTTACGTAAATCACCAATAAAAAAAAACTTTTTCTGGATTTTTCTAGGAAAAATAAAAATATGGAAACCAAAATGTTTAGCTAAAAAAAAACAAAAAATGTGCGTACAAAATGATAATTCAGCGTTTTTCAAGGTCATTCAAGTTGTGTAGACGTATGTACAATCGGCCTTCCAGGGGATCAACTAGATGAGGTCTGTGTTTTCTAGCCGACCCTGAGAAAAAACATAGAAACAAACTAAGAGGTAAAAAAAACTTCTGATTTAGTCAGTTTTATATTCATGGTAATGTTGGTTATTACTATGAAACACATGGCAATACCCTGGCAATACCCTGGCAATTAGCTTTGTAAATAAAGCACACCCCAGTGATTCATATAAATACTTATAACGGAAAACTTTTTACTTACGTCTTATGACCAATTTATACGTCTACCAGGCTCAGGAAACATACATACAGACGAGTGTACAAATTAACTTTTTTTCTACAATTTTTTCAACATCCTACCACATCTCATATACATATACAGCCTATAATTTGTCTACCGTTGGACCTGCTTCGGTGTTCGGGCAATTGAACCAAATAATTGTCAGCGCATTTTTACTGTGATTTCCCATCATTGTATGGTCATAAAGGAGATAGGTACAGAAGTCAATCTTCATACAAAGCGCGCTTGAGCAACGTACACAGACACGATATCTCAGTCCGGTTGAGACCAAAGTGAATGCGAGTACCATCCGCTTGAGACACGCGTCTAGCTGTGGACTTTTTTTATGCAATAATGGAGTAACATAAAAAAAGTTAACTGTTCAGTAGACAGGTGTTGAATTATAATTTTTTAAGCTACCAACCCTTCTAGCCAAGTTATTCGTTTAAATCTAACGCCTCGAATGGGCCAGGCCTCCGATTCCTTTGTTCTAACCTCATCTCAATGCTCAGTCACGTGGTCAGGTGAAAAAATCGTAACTTGGCTTGGGGGGCAGTTGTTTCAGAGTGATAAGTAAGTATTTGCTTGTATTTCGATAGTTCCTTTAAAGGCCTACGCAGACCGGGACGGCATGGTAAAGGATTTAAATTTTTACCAATGGACATTCAACCATATCGAAATAGAAATACTACATAATTTCCTATGCTTTAAAATGATCCCAAAGCATCGAAAGGCATATTATCGCACGATATTGAAAGACGGCAGGATACCGCAGCGCGCTGCGGTAGGCGACGGTATGGCGAAGGAAACCAGCGCCCGCCAACACTCTATCAAACGCTACTTATGACTGAAATATGTATCGGGTAGTAGAAGCTATCGTGACATGTCATGGCAAGGCGCTAGATAGCCGCAGTATCTAAGTTGCTAGTGTGCGCTGACTGGCGGCAAAATCCTTTGCCATGCCGTCCCGGTCTGCGTAGGCCTTTACTGTAAAACAAAACGATTACGTAGGTAGGTAAGCGCCTCGGCACCCAGCCCAGCGGACATGACTTTGTGGCCACGTAATATTTTTACAATTTATATCAGGTATTTTTCGTCGAACCTGGGCCCGCTTGGACAGAACGGCACCAACCCTAGCGCGACCGCCGAGCTTAGGCATGAAAAGTGAAGTACATACATGAGATTGACTTCTGTACCTATCTGTTTTGTGGTATGGGGTTGTGAGTCTAATATCACCTTGCTATAGGAAATAGCGACTTTGTAACACAATGGTGGCATTAACAATGGTATCTTGGAAGCATCTCTGAATGTAATATTGTTTTAGATGAGGAATTGTAGTTATTTTGGTTTGTTTGATGGTCTGATTGTCGTGTTACGTTATTCAATTTTTGGGATGTTTGGTTCTTGGTTACGAGATGGAATTGCAGTTATGATAAGAATTTTACTGTCTTGGAATTGCACAAAGAGCTCATAAGTTTTTTAAAACATTGATATTAGTGTGGGCATACTACACTAATAATGACTGGCCTGCTGGTCTAGTGGTTTGTGGCCCTGACTGCTATGCTGTAGGTCGTGGCCTTGATTCCCATCCAGGACAAATGTTTGTGTGATGAGCACAAATCATTTTTTCTGTGTCTGGGTGTAATTTATCTATAATATGTATGTATTTAGAAATATATAAGTATTTTTATCAGTTGTTTAGTACTCATAACACAAGCACTGCTTAGCTTGGGACTAGACGGCGTTGTGTGATATGATAGTTGTGGAATATCTTTATTATTACTAGTCATTGTTCATGTATCGTGGGTGCGTTTACAGTAATATATAAACTCACATACACATAATACCCGGATCAATGACCTTTAAGCCATGTAAATATTTCTTCCATGCGGCAATCGAACCCGTGACATGCACAGCTAATCACTCAACCACTGCACCAATCGTTTCGGCCAGTTCAAAGTTGTGATTATTGGCTAGTATCTTTAATCCGGCACTTTTTTAATTTGTCTTCTGAGAAATAGATTAGAAACTTATGGGTGACCAGATGGTTGCAAACCAACGTCCCAACCAAGATGACCTTGCTAGTTTCAATCCGTGTACACAGCAGGTGTAATCTATGACCTTCAACGCCCTTGATTGGGAGGCGCGTTTTCCTAACCACCGAACGTGTTGGCGCGTTGTTTACATCCATGTAGCCGCAACACAAACCAAACACATAAACCAGCGTTCCAACCAAAGTGTAGTTGGAACGCTAGTTTGCAACCCCTGTCTGATCACCCCAACGTCATCTTTATGACCTGCAGGTAGGTACTTTGTGTCTAATTATGCTGAGAGCAGTGATAGCTCATAGTAAGTACATATTCCACCGGTATCGGAATCAGGCTCCAAGCTTGGCGGTCAGGACTCCAGAGAACCTCCTAACAACACGAACTGTGTCCAGAAGTGCCACTTTCTGAAACAAGCCCTTGATCCAGCCACCTAACGAGAGCCTCCTAAGATGTTGGTCGAGGCTCGTGCCCATAAACCCATTGGTTACCGCGACTACTGGTACAATTATCGCTAATACCACTTAACACAAGTTGAAACCAACCCAATATACATACTTGATTTGTTATAATATTGTTAGGTAAGTTAACAAAACTAAAAAAAAAACTTAATATCCTAGGAAAAAAATAGTTCTACCTACCTTTGTATGTACCCAAAAATTCTTACATAATAAAACAAAAAAAAAAACTGGTGTGGAGTAGTAATCATACGAATTATAATAATTGTCTAAGCGGGCGCGGGGGGCGTGGCCAAATGACAATCACGCGCGGCGACCTAATGAGCGGGTGCGCGCGCGCTGGACAGGTGCGAGCTAGTGACGTGGGAACGGAGTCGATGGTGGTGTCGGTGTTTCTTTTGTTTTGGTAAACTATAAAGTTCCACTGTATGCTGTTTACTTTGAAAAGAAAACTGATGTTCTAAATTAATATTCTTAATTCAAAATACATATACTGCTTAGTTCTAGGATCACTAGCTATATTTATTGTAATAGTTCGAACTAACTAATTGTTTTCTGCTAGTTCTCGTATCAACCGAACCGTATTTTATCAATGAACCAGTTTTTCATTGGACATGTTCCATCGTCGACAATATTATTGCTATCATCACGTGAGATAACAGTCGAACATGAGATCAATAAATACTATAAAACGAACTATTTTATTACTATGTAACTTTGCATTATCCGTTTTTACAGGGAAAATATTTGTGAACTTTTGATTCAACTGTGCTATCAAATGATCAAACATTGTGGTAGGTAGTCTGGTTTCGTAAGCTAAAAACATCGATACTGACGTTTATCAATTTTATCGACATCAGCACATCCCTACACAGGTATCTAACAGTGCCAGTGTCGCTACATGTCGAGTCATGCATTCATTACACGTATGAGCTGTTATCCGCATTAGCGTCACACATCTGGCACTTGTAAATACCAAACAGGCACTATTGGACATTTGGACACTGTTGGCATTTGAGGGTGTTAATAATATGCAAAGCTAAGTGTTGGTTTTGGAATGAGTCTCTCGCCAAATACAGTAAATCCAAAACTCAAATGACAACCACTCTTCTCTATATAAGTACCTATCTAATCTACTTGTGTCGATACTCTTGCGCCTTCCCATCTTCCTAGCTCGTCGTGTAGCGCTGGTGCTGCCGCTGTGGCTGCGGAGAACCTCAAGCAGCGAAAATATAATAACCTTGTTGGAAGTTATATTTTCGAACCGTTTGGGGTTGAAACTTCGTTCGTGGGGTCCGAGTGCTCACAAGTTGTATAAAGAACTGTCAAAACGTAGGCGACATTGACATTTATAAAATATAAAAAATAAACTTTTCATAAAAAATATTATATATCTGATTAAGTTTATTTTTTATATTTTATAATTATCAATGTCGCCTACAATTGTTAATTATACTAAAAACATCACAGTTAAGAAAAAAAACTGTCGTCGAGTCGAGATTTACCGAATCGCAATTTCTTTTTTGTTACGTAACAATAAATTTACTATTTTCAGTTCATAAGACCTTGCTTTGTGCCGGATTTCAGGATTCTAAGTTAACGTGAAGTAACTCAGAAACCTGAAACCTACCCTGTGTATTTTGATTCCTTTGAGAGTATCGAAATACACGTTTTTTGCAACAAAAACGGCTGTAGCTTTTTTTTCGTTAACTTAGAAGTTTGATTTTTTCACAGCATCAGGGGATCGCAGATTTTAGTACTTATATGATTTTAAGTTCAACATGATACCTCCAAGCGTTCCCGAGATAAAGGGTCTTGATAGATAGACAGACAGACTGACAACAAAGTGATCCTATAAGGGCTCTGTTTTTTCCTTTTGAGGTTAGGAACCCTAAGAACTTTAAAAAACTAAAGACTTTCCTATGCATTAATAGAGTTTTGTATTTTTCTCGTCAAATTTTCCCGTTTCCTCGTTGTATATATTTGACTTTCTAACTCCACAAAACTGCCAAACCCTGACATTGACACATACTTATTATGCAAATGAATTACACAGAAAACGGTAACACCGTCTGTGAAGCTACAAAAGCTCCAAAAACCTTTACAGACAGACAGCTTAATTAAAGATCTCACCGTGACCCATCTCCTCAATGACACACACTGACAAAAGAACAAAGGAGAGACCATTAGATTGCGCCACCTCTATTTTATATTCACGCACTCTGCGCTATATAATGACATACGAAAGATCTTTAATAGCGAGCAACCAAATTGCTCTGACCGCTTGCCTCTTACACTTGACCAACTTATCCTGCAGTTAACACAATCGAGTCTAGACCTTGTGTACCTTCAAATATGACTGTCCTAAACGCCATGAGTTATGATTGCATAAATTCGGTTCTTAGTGGAACACCACGCCTACCGTTGCGACAAATGGGGACAGTTTTCTTTGCTTTCTTTTTGTTTCTAGGAAAATTCAGTCGTAATGTCGTTGGATAAGGTTGGATTTTGGTTGTATTGAGAGTAGAGAATGTTTTGTCATTGAATGGATTGTTGTTTTGTTACAAAATGTAACATTTGGAGATGTGGAAGTACCTACGTATCTATGTATAAATAGTTTTTTTACGAACAATGAGATTAGGTAATCTTTTTATGGTACTCGTAATTTCCTGTAGATTACGAGACGTGAGGTCAGTATTAGAGACATACCTTTGTCTTACAGGTATGTTTTTAAGAATAATCTGTATATTAGAGGAAGTTGGAAAGTGGCGCCAGTGACTGAAAAGTTGAAAGGAAATGGTTTGTCTTGGTTATGGTCATGTGAATAGGAGGGATGAAACGCGTGTTACTAAAAGAGTTAGCATAGCATAGCATAGTCGGCCTTATAATGTTCCCACTGTTGGGACTCATGCCTCCTCTCTAAGAGAGGGAACGGGCCGTAATCCACCACGCGGGCCCAGTGCGGGTTGGTGGATGTCACATGTCTTCGAATTGATTCGTGCGGAAACGACGCCCGGGTGTCGCCACTGTGTGGCCCACCCGGAGGACACGGTGGAGCACACGGTGGAGGTGTGCCCCGCTTGGGCAGAGCAACGCCGTGACCTCGTGAGGGCAATCGGCGGCGGTGATCTCTCGCGCCGGGCCTTGGTTCAGGCCATGCTCCGGAGCGAGGAGGAGTGGCAGGCGGTCGCCTCCTTCTGCGAAGCAGTAATGCTAGCTAAGGAGGCGGCCGATCGCGTGAGGCAACGGTCCTTACGCTCCAACCGTCGCCGGGATTCCGATCCCGATTTCCGGCCACCGTAGGCGCGGGCTTGCAGACGGCGAGCAATGGGTGGCTCGCCGTCTGACCGTCCGGTAACCGTCCGGACCAAGCCCAAGTCGTCGACGGCGCGTTTTGTTCCACGCGCGCCTCAAGGAGATGTCAGCAAATCGTAGGGGCCCAGCAGGGTCGAAGCCTACTGGGGCCACGGGTAGTGTGAAAGCGGAACCCGGGGCCCCGGGACGAAGGCAACGAAGGAACAGGAGTGGGTTTTTAGTCAGTAAGAGTCTGACACTATCTCCCGCTCCGCCCAAGAGCGGGGATGTCATTAGGATGATTTTCCCACCCAATAAAAAAAAAAAAAAAAAAACATGTCTTCGAATTTTTGGTTCTAAGACATGCCAGTTTCCTCACGATGTTTTCCTTCACCGTTTTGAGATCAGTGGTGATGAAATAAATTACACAAAGTAATGCGCTTGGTTGGGTTTGAACCCGCGACCTACAACTCGTAAATCGGGGCCGTTACCACTCGGCCACCACTGCTCTCCACTAAAAGCGTTATGAGTATACATGTAGGTGGATGGAGAAAAAGAGGGAGGCCAATTCCTCCAGAGATCCACTACTACCACTGCAGTGTCATCGATCCTTTTATGTATCAAACCTATATTACATCTACGTAAAAACAAAGTCCCCATCGTGTCTTTATGTCCATATGAACGCGAGAAATACAAAAAATCAGTTCAGTTTTCACCAATAGATATATGTATATAATGATTCACGAGAAAGATTTAAGTGTATAAAACATACATATTATGTGTAGTAGAAAAAACCGAGAATTTCGAAGACTTGTAATATCCATGCAAACCTGGAGCAGATCGCTAGATTCTTTGTAAAAGCATAAGTATAATTAATCAGCCTTTTATTGTTCCCACTGCTGGGACTCAGGCCTTCTCTCTAGAAGACGGAATGGGCCGATATCTACCACACGGAAGTGTGGGTTGATGGAGTTCACATGTCTTCGAATTCTTGGTTCTAGGACATGCCGGTTTCCTCACGATGTTTTCCTTCAATGTTTTAAGAGCAGTAGTGATGAAATAAATTAGACAATATAATGCACCTGCCTGAGTTTGTATCCTCGACTTACAGCTCTTACACTGCTCTCTCGGGTTTGATACCACTACCAGGCCGTCACTGCTCTTTCGGGGCCTATACCACCGGGACACCATTTGACTGCTCTTTCGAGGCCGATACCACCACCGGGTCACCACTGCTCTCTCGAGGCCGATACAACCGGGCCACCACTGCTCTCAGATTCTATGTATTCTGCTTAAAACTTAAGAAGCAGGTAAGCAAACCTTTAGGTAATTACGACACGAAATTTGCCTACTTATTTATGATTCACGCAATCTCAGCCCTACTTGAAGTACTGGCCCTGATACCATCGTTTTTCTGTCGAATAACGTCACGTCACGATTCAAATGACTTTAGCCCCAACACCACAAGGCTGGTCCACTTAGCCTTCAGCTGGTGCAGTACTCGATAACAAATCGATACGAAATTGCTTTGACATTTGAAACTGTACACAAAATGTCACGACAGTGCGACACAGGCATTCTTGGAATTGTGTTCGTGTATTGCGCCTAGTGCAATCACTGGTTGAAGGTCTGTCTGTCCTCGGTTAGGGCTGCGGAATTGTTGGAAAGAGTTACGGTGACCCTGAAACGTAAAGTATTACTAAAAGAATAGGTGTTAAAAAAACTGGGCAAGTGCCAGTCGGACTCGCACACTGAGGGTTCCGGACGAACTTACCTATGAAAACCGTTCAATTCCCGAGTTGAGTTACGAAGATTATTCCGAATCACTCAAAAGTTTTATTTTTTGTGACGTTACTACTAATTCACAGTTTTAAGATTTTTCCCAACACTTGCGCTATGAGACGTGCTATGAGAGTCAACGGGAAGTAACCTATGAATTTTAATTCCCTTGATAGTATCGAAATATATGTTTTGTTTTAAACGGCAGCATCTTTTTTTTCTTTAACTTATAAGTTTGATTTTTTCACAGCTTCAAAGGACCGCAAACCAGAGTATATGATTTTAATTTCAACTCGAAACCTCCATGTGTTCCCAAGATAAAGAGTCTTGACAGACATACAGACGGACAACAAAGTGACCCTGTAAGGGTTCCGTTTTTTTCCTTTTGAGATACGGAACCCTAAAAACGGTCTATCTGTCGGTGAGGTGAAAAATCATTCATTGACTTCTCCAGCTCTAGGGTGGAACGAGAGGGCGTGTCAGAATTTTACTGACTAAAACCCACCAGTGTTTTTCAATTGCCCTTTGCGTTCTACGACCAAGGTCACTTTTTCAAACTTACCTACAGTCCTAGCAGGCATCAGCTCTCCTGGGTCTCTTCAGTTTTGCTGGCATCTATTTAAGGCACCGTCGAACAGACTACTTTCAGAATATCCGTTTATTATGTTACACGTTGTATAACAGCATTTTCGGTAAGGACATTGTAATGATAAATCAAATATCTCCAATCCTATTACAGACCAATCTGTATTTAACAAGAGCATAACAATCTAAGTCACGCCAATCACACAAATAACTACAAACAAACACATCAAAACAGAATAAACTAAATTAGTGCGTAATTTAGTTTCGTCTCCCACTTTCTACTAATAACGTACTTATCTTGAGATATTACAAAACAAAATAACAAGCGAGTCGAATGGACCATCACTTTAGTTACACATTTGTCTAAATTAGCTTGAGACATCTTTGTTATCGAACTCCAATAATACAGATTTAATAGTAGCCGAAATAATAGCGACATAGCAACTTTTGATTGGCAGACGAGTAATTGTATTAAGATTTCAAAATTGTGCCTTCACATAACATAAATCTACGTTGTCACCTTGCTATATACGTATAGTGTTGTGTTGGCAGGAGGTTCTACGCAGGCATCGTTCGGACCTTCACGCCCCAGCTGCCGGGATCCCGATCCTGATTTCAGGCCACCGTAAGCACGGGCTTGCGGACGGACGAGCAATGGGTGGCTCACCGTCCGACCGTCCGGTAACCGTCCGGACCAAGCCCAAGTCGTCGACGGAGCATACTGCTCCACGCGCCTCAAAGAGATGACAGCAAACTGTAGGGGCCCAGCAGGGTCGAACCATACTGGGGCCAAAGGTTTGTTTCTGAAAGTAAAACTCGGCCCTAGGACGAAGGCAAAGGCGGAACATGAGTGGGGTTTTAGTCAGTAAAAGTCTAACATGCCCCTCGAGATCGGGGATGTCATTAAATGATTTTTTCACCTACAAAAAGAAATCTGATAGAGCGATGATGTGGTCGAAGATGAAGAACGCTTGCTTAGTAGAAATTTATTCACTCTTTAGTTAAATAATCCTAGGCGATAGCAGAGAATATTAATCCTTAGCTCTACTAGCACAGTAAATGTGCGTCATCTAAACTCACCGCCGAACATATCTTTGTTAAATCCTTAGAAACCACTTGGTCAGTGCTTTACTCCGTCTGTCATTATTGCACCTTGCCAAGTGTCCTATAACAAACTCTTCATAAATAAAGGAAGTCCGAATACATAAGTATATAAATAAGTAATCCACTTTAAGAGAGAGAATAGGCCGTAATCCACGACGCCGGCTCAAAGCGAGTTAACTTGCCGGTTTCATCACGATATTTTTCTTCACCCTATTGAGAGGCTGTGCCTTCATTAACCAGAGTGAAAGCAGTTGGATAATCTAATCATATTCGCACAGCAAACTTGGCCAGAGAACACCAATACCGTGAATTTTAGGAGGATAAGAGAATCTTGCACAGCAACGTGGCTTAATATAGGCTATCAAAAACATAAGCCAGTAAATAAAGCCATGTGACGTGACAGTGACAAGACCTCAGTAAATGAACCTAGATAATGTAGGACTCCAGTGTAAGATGAATGGTGTACATTTGTCATTATTATCATTAGCCTGTAAATGTCCATGCAGTCCCAGTGATGGATTACTTGGCCGGACGGGGTATTCATGTAAACGGGTCTTTACATGAATACCCCGTCCGGCCTATAAATACATGCCTAAGTATACGAGAGTATGACTATAGGTGCCTCGTGGGTGTCGTGGTGTGAGGTCATGCAAAACCAGTTCAAATTGTTAGAATTTTCTTGAGAAAATTTGAATTCAGACGTCTATTTTGTTTATTCCACAGATTCAAGAACTTCTCCCGTTCTAAGTGAAGACTGCCTTAACCTAATTCAGTTGCTTCAAATGCCCTTAGTGTCCCTACTCTTTCCAACAGTCCTACAGCACTAGCAGGCATCAGTCCTGCTGGACTCCTTCAGTTTTGCTGACGTCTCTATGAGGCGCATGTAGCTGAAAGTCGCTCTGCAACTCCCAACGCTCGGGGCATCTTCTGTGGTGGTAACTAGGATGTGAGGATGTCGTCTCTCTCGCGCTTTCGCTTAATTTACTGCTTCACAGAAGAAGATTACTATATTGTAAAATGAGCTTACTGCTTCGTAAAAGGAGATGACTGGCTATCATTCTTTATCGCTCTGTACCATGGCCAGAACCAGAGTCGGACGTGAGAGGTCACCGCCGCCAAATACCTTCATGAGGACACGGTGGTGCTCCACCCAAGCGGGGCAGGCTTCCATCGTATTCTCCACGCGATCCGTAGAATGGTGACACCAGAGTGTATCTTCCGCTTGAATCCGAAACAGATACCAGTCGAATCACCCATGTCTGGTGAGGACCTGCGTCAGGCTGAAAGTAAAAATGAACCTTTAGATAAATAAACTTAAAATTTAAGACTATACTCAACTGCATTCGGTTACTTTTTGGTAGGACCGGCTGACTGAATTTTAACATAAACTAATAGTAATTAATTTATTTTAAAATTTACTATTTTTGTCTATTATGTTATTGACATTTGTATTTTTTTTTATTTAATTTGAATAATCAATTTATTTGTTAAGATAAAATTTTGTGTAACTTGACATATTACTTAGGCTTTGTTTCATCGTAATTGTTAATGATATCGATAGATATACTACATTTATTGACTGTTAGGCGGTACGAAGTTTGCCGGGTCAGCTAGGATATCTTACAAATGCTTAACCAAGTTCAAATGGACCTTAGTTGCAGCAATTTGTTTAACTATTTTTAAGATCTTATGAAACACATTGAAATAAAGAAAATAAAGAATTGAATTGAATACTCCTTAATAAAATATGAACTCCATATTTCCACCTGTATTTGATTCACACCTTCAACCTAACAAAGACCCATATTATTATATGCCAGTATTATTAAGTAATATATTCAGAGAACAAGATATGCATCCGATGTTGACAATAGAACACAATAGCGCCTCGGTGATACACCTTACAAATCATATTACAACATAAATAGACTTACATATAAACTATATGTATGATGAAACATTGTATCATACAATATTACTATGCAAATGTAACGAAACAAAGAAACGGCAATACGACTCTTGATATGAGAAAAACTGTAGTTAGTGGGGTAATATAACCTGATGTTAAGGTTTACTTTGATTTAGTACAAAGAAAGAAAGAAATCATGTATTATTTAACACACAATCGTAAGGGTCCAGCAGTTTATTTGTTTAATTTTCATGCAACATAAAGTACAAAGGCGGACTTCTCTATCAGTCAACCTAGGGTGGTGAAGAGACAATATTGTAGGTACATAAAAAGAAAATTTTATATAAAAAAAAGAGTAAAAAAGTATACATATAGTTAAAATACACATACATATTTAATATATATATTAATATAAAGTAAGGAAATAAGTTTTGAGATGATTCTACTATTGGTGTAGAAAATGATTCCGCAACTGCAGTTCCGTTGCCTGTTACTTAGATACACGCCCACTTTCAATTTTTGAAAAAAAAAAACCTGTGGTCCTAGAATGCAAAGGGCAACTGAAGGACACAGTTGCGGTTTTGGTTAGTAAAAGTTTGACACGCTTTCTCGCCCCAACCTAGAGCGTAAAAAGGCATTGGATGATTTTCCACCTAAAAAAAACATACACAGTGAAGAGATAGGGCAAAACAACCCCTCAGTCACCCAGATGGCCCAGTGACTATGTATTTGTTTTGTATGATACAGTTATGAAATTTTATACATAGATACTTTACTTAACAATGTAAGACACGTATTTCGGGTTTCACATGTACTAAAATAATGTTGTATTTATTTATTTAACTTAGACCTAACAGTAATATCTAAATAAATTAACTAATTACTAACCGTACACTCTCAATAAGGTTCTATTGAAAATTAGCGTCAGGCAACTACCACGTAGTCGTCTGGCATTTTTGCTGAGCTAAACCGGAGACTCATAGTGTTAGTTTTCTTTTTAACCGACTTCAAAAAGGAGGAGATTCTATATTCGGCTGAATGTATTTTTTTTTTTGAGATTGGTCATGAGATGCACTCTGGTTATAAGGTATACAACCGACTTCAATGTAAAATGAAGTCGGTTAAAAAACACTGAAAAGTGCAAAATGGTTTTAATTTTGGAAGTCGGTGTTAAATAAAGAAGGGACAAAACTATTATAGAAACACCGACTTCCTAAATTAAAGTTAGTTTGCACTTTTCAGTGTTTTTTTTTTTAAGAAATCGGTTGTATATATTGTTTTTTTTTTTATTAAAATGTTTTTTTATGGCTTCGTACCCAAAGGTTAAAACGGGACCCTATTACTAAGACTCCGCTGTCCATCCGTCTGTCTGTCTGTCTGTCTGTCTGTCCGTCTGTCACCAGGCTGTATTTCATGAACTGTGATAGCGAGGCAGTCGAAATTTTCACAGATGATGTATTTCTGTTTCCGCTATATAAACAAATACTAATAACAGAATAAAATCAATATTAAAGTAAAAAAAAAAACGTGATTTTTTGCCGTTTATTTACTACAGACGATACATAACCTTTTGTACATGCTGTTTCTATACTGTGTGTATCTATTTGTGCCAAATAAAATTTGTTTCTTCCTTTCTTCTTTCTTTCAATCAAGCCTAAAGCTAAACCCAACATCCAGACCCAAAAACTCATTTACCAATATTCCCTATAACAAAATTGATAGGCGCGTTTCACACGAGCGCTTCGACACCTCTGCGTTATGAATAATCGAAACGCGCGAACTTGCCCGCGGTCATGTGTACATAGCCTATGAATAGTGGAACCGCGCAGGTGTGAGCTGTATTCCCTTCGTGTTTATTTTTCATAAAACTACGTTGTTTTTAGGGTTTAGTGTGTATACTGTAGTGTTTTGGGGAGCCTGGGTTGAGCGGATTAAAATTGACTATGGGTAGGACTGAAATCTTTGATACCAGCAGGCCTAGCCAAGTTACGACCGTTTAGTGTCGACTCTTTCGACAATCGGTATCGCCTCGGGGCTAAGTTGGTAGCCATGTTGACGCGCCTGAGTCGATCGCTCGTTCTACAATGCCTTTAGAAAAAACCTATACTTTAGTCAATGGTGAGCGTTCCTACGAACGTCAAACTGGTTTTTGGCAGGATTTATCGCTTGTCAAAATTGTAACTTGGCTACTGTTCATACCACAAAACTACAATATGTAGCGATGAACATTGTAGAAACGATTAGAATTGTAAACGATGTGAACTTGGCTACGAATTTTCTATTCGTTTGTTTTGACCACGTGACTTAACGTTGAGATGATGTCATTTTCATACATTTTATTAGTTTTCTACTAGCGTTAACGGTTGTAGATTATCAAATTAGCTAAACCTGCTGTCCTGCTATTCATAGTTAGATGGACGATATAAAAAAATATAAAAAATAATAAAGAACGAAACGACATCTATGGCGCCTCATAGGAACTAAAATAAAAAGTTATTTTTTTTAGGTTTGAAATTATCCAATGACTTCTTCCGCTCTAGGTAGCGAGAGGGAGTGTCAGACTTTTACTGACTAAAACCACTCTTATGTTCCTTCTTTGCCTTGCATCGCCAGACCCCGGGGAATTTCCTTTCGGAAGTCCAACCATGTCATTTTACCTACATGTTTCTTCGAACTCATGACTATATAGTAAGACATTATTATCAAAAGAAATCTTTAAATAACTTCTTTACACACGTACATATAAACCAAGTCCGATTGATTTCGGGATTCCAAAAAAGCCGACAGTGAAAGTGTTAAAAACGATCTTTGTTTTTCCACGCAAAATGATCACCTTTCCAATTCCAGTCCTTGCCAACATACGCTTAACCGATCCCCTGAGGTTACGTAACATTAAAAACATCGCGCAAAACACTCGTCGCCATGTAACTCGGCTAATAACCGTTTACTCGCATGCGCCGTGGGCGAAGCGCGCGCACATCTGATTGATGCGTTTATAATTATGGCGCGCTTTTGCGCTTGTTGCGCGGGAAAATATCATTTGTGCGGCTTAATGTCGAGAACGTGTGATTGCGATGAAGATGCTGCAAGCTACGTTTTGTGGAAGTGTTATGAAGAATTGCTATAGAAAATGGCGCTGCAGAGACTTTCTTAGAGCCAAAATTTGAAAAAATTGGGCGGATTTATATAATTTATAAATAATTTTGAGTACTGTGAAGATTCCATCACAGTACATTAGAAGTTTATTTCTAGCAGTTATTGTTGGTTTTTTTTTCCGTCCACCCCTTGTGGGTACAAGGGGTGGACGCTCCCCCCCCCTTAAAAAAATCAAGGTTCCGCCCTGCTTAGGCCTTACACATGTCAAACGTGACAATCTAGTATCGATAAAGATAGTCGTAGTTTTATTTTTTGGGTGGGATTCTTCAAGTAGTCCTCAGACTAAATGTGAAAAGGAGGAATGAAACGCAAGAGAAAGGTAAAAAAAAAAAATATGGGTAGAATGTGTAAAGTGATAGGAAAGAAAAGGGAGTTAGTAATAGCGTTACGGCTGCCAGCTGGCCTAGCGAAGTTACGACCGTTTCGTTTCGAATCTCTTTTGTCGATCGCCTCGAGTCGGTAACGTCTTTGATTCTTTTGTTCTGACCACGCGACAGAGCATGAGATGACGTTATTCCCATACATTTGAAGATTTCTACTAGCGTTAACGATTGTAGGTTATCAACTTGACTAAGCCCTCTGGACAGAATGGAGAAAAGAAAATGTAATTCATGTGGAAATCAGTCCGTCGGTCTTTCTTTCCAGTGCAGTCGTTGAAGTTGTGTCATCTCATGAACTGAGGTCGGAATTAGGTAGAGTTATTTAAGTACTTATACTGATTTTATACAGCGAAAAAATAAAGTGGATATGCCTCAAATCCTGTCACTATCAGAAATATAGCAGAAAAAAATTCTTCCTGCATTAATGACGAGGAGTAGGAATTATATAAATTGGTTAACCTCACCTCTAATGACGTAGAGAGATGTTTTTCAATGAAAAATTTTAATAAAAATTAAATGTTAATTATCTTTGTTTCATTTGTCTTATCTTTGAATTTTCTATTATTATTTATTTGTAATATTGTTAGCCACACGGGATTTTTTATTAGAAATCCCTGGAAGATCCATTTTAATATCAACATTTCGATGCAAGTAGGTACATGAATAACTCTACCTAATTCCGACCTCTGCTCATGAAACACTCATTGATTTTCATGGTATGGTTTTGGTGGTGGTTCAGCGTCATATTTCGCAGAACGACTTTCTTTGAAATGTTTTGAGGAAAAAATGCAAACAGTAGTCGAATAAATGCCGATACGATGAATCAGAGATAATTTCGCTTACAGAATCCAGATGCCTAACTAATTCAGGACCCAAACTCAGAATGCCAATCCATCTTTCACACATTATGGGATGACGCCATCAAGCCATCAAATGACAAGTCACCTTTCCAAATGAATTAGCGATCTGTCGGTCGCGTGTCGAATCCACTTCGTTTTGGGATGTACAGTCGTCTGGACTGACATGTTAACATTTGTACTTTGGCAGCGGTTCAAAATTTTATAGCTATTTTTTTATGGGAAATATTTAATTAACTTCTCCAGATTTAAGTGGACCGAGGAGAATCTGACTTTTACTGATCAAATAATAATAATAATAATTTATTTTTCAGATCATACAAGCCATTTTTGTTATAAAGACCTACATAACTTACAAACTAGTGTTAGTACATACCTATACTCTGTCAATTTATCTATCTATATATATAAAAATGGATATCTGTTCGTTAGTCTCGCTAAAACTCGAGAACGACTGAACCGATTTGGCTAATTTTGGTCTAGAAATATTCGTGATACTCCAGGGTTTAAACGTTGTGAAATTTTGATGAAAAATTTCCATCCGAATACAACGCCATCTCTAATGAAAATGTAATTTTAAATTGAAATACGCTGCTTCTAGTAATGCCAGTAGATTGCGTTATCCTTTGACAGTTTGGCCAAAAAGTATCACAACATGACTATTTAGCGGTACGAAGTTCGCTGGGTCATTTAGTTAAAAAATAAATTCAAGAACTAAGTCAGTAACATTAATAATTTAATCACATAAAGAAATAATAATAATAATTAACAAACATACTCTACAATGCGTTCCCAATAAGAATAGGATCGATTGCCATGTTGTGACGTCACGTCATACTGCCAAATCAAAGAATTATTATGGCGAACAAAACAAGAAATTTTTAAAATTTAATTTATTTACGAACTGTGAACCAAAGAAGTTTAATCAGAATCCATTTCTTCAATTTTGCTTATCTCTGAGTTCTTCAAATTTGCCCAATTTCTTGCGATTTGACAGTTTGACGTGACATCACAACATGGCAATTGATCCTATTCTTATTTGGAACGCATTGTACACTACTTCTGGGAACGGTTTGAGGGTAACACTAAGTACCACATACAAGGGGGCAAGACTATCTCAAAAAAATCCTTTCACCGTGGCCCTGGATCGCAAAGGACAATTGAAGGAGCACCAGGGGTTGGGGGGGGCAGTAAATGTCTGATACTCCCTCTTGCTTGCCCAACCCAGAGCTAGAGTAGTTAATTAGTGATTTTGCCACCCAAAAATAAAAAGTTGTCTTACGACTGCAATAGACTGTACTAAAGAATTCAAAACACGTCATATGTCAATGGAACGTAACACCGTTTCGCCTAATAAGTGCTTAATTTGTGTGAAGTGCGAAATAAGGTATTTTGTGAAATGTCTATTAGGTACACTAGATGTTGGCGTTGCACTAAGGGGGTTCCGGATTGGTCTTTTAAGAGGTAACGGCGCCCCTTCTATATGTGCTGATGGTGATCACCGGGGTGGTTTTAGTGCGGTAAAAATCCCACACTCCCCGGACTTGTCCCCAAAGTCCTGTCCAAGTCCGGTCTTGGCCTTTCGAAGGTTTCTCCTCGAGAACAAAAAAAAAAAGGTACACTAGATGTTTTGCAAGACATTTTGTTTCTTTGTAAAGCTACATTTTATTTTTGTGACACAGTGTAATGTGTAGTTTTTAGCACAAAAGATGAAAAGTCGATAAAAACGACTATCTTTATTTAATTCAATATTTTAATAGACTCATTATCCAGCATAATAATAATAATCATCATCATCATTTCAGCCGAAAGACGTCCACTGTTGGACATAGACCTATCCCAAGTGCCGCCACAATGAACGGTCCTGTTCTCCCCATTCCCACAACCCTTACCAGGTCATCCCTCCACCTTGTAGGTGGCCTTCCATCGCTATCGGCTGAAATGATGATGATGATGAGTGTGTACATATTGAGAATCTTTAGTTTATTGCAGTGAAAATTAGCACTGAAACAGAAAAACCTATGTATAATAAAATCAAGCATTCAATACTGCCTATGTACAACATGTAACTAAAATAATGCACACACCAATTAGAAAATTAACTTACAATCATAATTTAAACACAGAAATTAAACTTAAATGCAATTGGAAGCAGTGGTGGCCGAGTGGTCAACGGCCCCGACTTACGAATTGTAGGTCGCGGGTTGAAACCCAGCCAGGCGCATTACTTTGTGTAATTTATTTCATCACCACTGCTCTCAAAACGGTGAAGACAAAAATTGTGAGAAAACCAGCATGTCCTAGAATCAAAAATTCGAAGACATGTGACATCTACCAACTCGCACTGGGCCCGCGTGGTAGATTATGGCCCATTCTCTCTCCTAGAGAGGAGGCTTGAGACCCAACAGTGGGAAAATTATAGGGGTTTTATTAAGAAATTAGTTATCCTAATTATAGGAAAATAATATGGGCATCGACACACTATAATGATAGTGCATCGGTATTGGTACCTACGCAAAAACACACATTTTACGCTAGGGACGCAATCAAGATTTTCAGTTTCGCAATAGAGCCTACCGTCACGACGTTAAAATGCGAGTGAGAAATCGACATAAGCTATACACCCTATTTTTTTTTCGGTGGTTTTATCATCCTATGACACTCTCCGCCCAAGAGCGGGGAGTGTCAGACTTTTACTGACTAAAAACCCACTCCTGTTCTTTCTTTGCCTTTCGACCCTGCTGGGGCCCTACGATTGCTGACATCTTCTGGAGGCGCGTAGAACACTACGCGCCGTCAACGACTTGGGCTCGATCTGGAAGGTTACCGGACGTTCGGACGAGCTATCCATTGCTTGCCGTCCGCAAGCCCGCGCCTAAGGTGGCTGAAAATCGGAACCGGGATCCCGGCGGCTGGGGCGTGAGGGTCGCGCTCTCGCGCGTGCACGTACGTCCGTAGTTTAGGTCGTAAAAGAATCGTTTTAAGAGCTCGTGGTAGCCTCTGATCATACTACTTTCAGAATATACGTTTATCATGTTACATGTTGTAGTAATGTATGTGTCACTTGTCTTACCCCACCAAATCATTACATTTTTTTAGACCTTTGAATCAAAACCCAAAATCAAACACACCCGCAACATATATTAACTTTTCAACCTTTTCCCACTTCACATTTTCAATAATCGTGAGTTATATTGACAGGACACTCCAACTTTATTGACGCACCTCTTTTTAAACCGCCTTTTTTCGACTCCGGCGCAACGTTTGATCGCAGTGATTTGACAATATGCGCGCGCATGTTTGACATACGCCGCGCATATCGAAGAAATCTCCATTAACGACAGGCGTGGAAAAAATTGACCACAAAAGACTGAATCGTCAATCGCGAGGGTGCTGGCTACTAATGGGGACCCGTGATGCTAGTGAAAGGCGTGGAGACGACTCGCTATGATATTTTTCGTGAATGATCGCCAAGTTCTTTATGAGTTATTGACAAGATAATCTAGACTTTGAGTTTTGAATGAGTTGGTTCTTTATAGGTAAGCAGGCCTCGTCAATATGTACGACGTATGTATGACTGTATTATTGCTGACCATCAGGGAAAATATAAACACAACTGCCTAGCCTTTTTTCAACCGTGATCTGTGTGGATCGGCTTTCAGTCTAACTAGATGAAATAAATTACCATTAAGAAAAAGAGATATTATAGAGAGTGCGGTATGTACAATATATACTACATATATACAGTGCTGTCCCTCTTGGTGTCACCTGCGTTCAGTTACTTCTATTAGCCGTTGCGTAATTTTACAAAGTCTATAAACCTTCCTCTCCCAATAAATGGGCTATTCTAATGTTCTCACTGCTGGGATTCAGGCTTCCTCTCTAGGAGAGGGCCGTAATACACCGCGCGGACCCAGTGCGTGTTGGTGGATGTCACATGTCTTTGAATGTTCCTGATATGCGTTCAACCAAACAAACTATTTAGTTTCATAATATTAGAAAGAATAACGAAAAAAAAAAAATATCTGGAGGATTCCAGGATCTCAGAATATAAATAAAATAAAAAGGTACAGTTCATAAAAAAAATAATAACACGCGCCTCACGGCTACGCCAGAAAGATGCATTTCAGCAATGTTGCCAGACAGAAAAATGCTGTCTTACAATAAACCGTGGGTGACGAGTTTATTACGATTAAACGTATACCTACTGGCTAACGTGTTTTAACAGGATCAGTTTTGACCGTGTCATAAAATGAATTCTCCCAAACAATACCTTTTAATTTATCAAGAAATTGTTTGCTTTTTTTGGTACAATAAATTATTATTTATTTATTATTATTAAATTGACTAGCCAAAAAAATATATACCTAAAGTCATCTCTACAGTTTTTCGTCTGCCTATCAGCCATCGTCTCTAATGAACTTCCAAATGGAAGCTGTTCGTATCAATGCCAATCAGATTCATATTTATCGAGGGCATCAAAAGGTTTTTAATGGTGGTAGCTGGAACTGTTGACCGCGGTACAACTGCATTTGACGCGAGGCCATTACAATGGTTCGAGGTGTCTAAGGTTGACGGGGTAACCTGGTCGTTCCCATGGGATTAGAGTTAAGGTTTTAATAGGTTTGAGTATATTAATAGGTGTATTATAATTGAAAAGTAAAGGTAATGACGCGACTGGACAATACACTAATGTATAGTTGCAAAAAGATATATACATATATTATGCTGTCATTTTGTTTTAGATCAATTTCGTCATACTATCGCAATATAAACGCAGCCACTGTTAATTGAGGTGGGAAATCATTCAATGACTTTTCTCGCTCTAGGGTGGAGCGATAGAACGTGTCTGACTTTTGCTGACTTAAACCACATGTGTCCATCAGGTCACAGATATGCATTTTAAGACCACGATTTTCCTATCAGGAAAACCCGTGGCCCTAGCAGGCATCGGCCCTATTGGACCCTACGGTTTGCTGACATCTCATTGAGGCGCGCGTAGAACACAACGCGCTGTCGATGACTCGGGTACGGTCCTTACCAGACGGCTGGACGTTGAGTTACCCATTGCTCGTCGTCCGCAAATGCGTGCCTATACGGTGGCCGGGAATCGCCTTGCAACTCCCGACGATCAAGGCATCTCCTGTCGCAGCGGCGTGTTGGACTCTGTGCAATAAACTCATTAATACATATCTAATAAAACCTTCTTTTAAATAAGTAGGTTATCTGTCGTGCAACCAAGAATCTTTTATTTTAAGTAAATAATGTAATTCAAATGAGCACATTTCCCCCTCAAATAGAATCAAACAAACCAAATATAACGACAATCACATACCATGAATCTCCCTTTCTCTAAACATAACAAATACATATTTCATGACCGCGAGACCATCAGACGATGATGCAGGATTTTTTTGAGATATCCCCGAATATCCCAAGATTGTCCTTTTAATTATGGGTCGTTGGTAATGATCGCGGTTTGCAGTTATGGTAATGTATAAAGGAGAAAGTTAAGGCTTTGATAATTTTTACCTGACTGCAAGAAGGGCTGACTGAAAGAATGTTCTTCGCACGTAACTTGTATGTATGTAATATTCTTTATTACCTCATATCTTCCAAACCGCTGAACGGATTTATATAATTAAGATATCGTTAGATTCGTCTTGGTAAGTCAAGACCTCAAGAATTTTTAGATAGGTGACGTTAAAAAAAAACATAGCGGTCGCCACTCTAGAACCTTTCGGTCCCATCGACCATCCGTTCTATGAGCCCTGCTCACTGCCAATTAAGTAAAAAAACATGTTTATTGCGTTTATTTCCGAACCGCGCCATTTTGCAAGTACTGCATTTGCAATAAGCAGGGCAGAATACTGACTAGCCTGTTGGTCTAGTAGTTAGTAGTTCCATTCCCACCCAGGACAAATGTTTGTGTGATGAACAAGATCATTTGTTCTGTGTCTGGGTGTAATTTATATATAATATGTACCTATGTATTTTTTTTTTTATTGTGTGTGAAAATCATCCTAATGACATCCCCGCTCTTGGGCGGAGCGGGAGATAGTGTCAGACTCTTACTGACTAAAAACCCACTCCTGTTCCTTCGTTGCCTTCGTCCCAGGGCCCCGGGTTCCGCTTTCACACTACCCGTGGCCCCGGTAGGCTTCGACCCTGCTGGGCCCCTACGATTTGCTGACATCTCCTTGAGGCGCGCGTGGAACAATACGCGCCGTCGACGACTTGGGCTCGGTCCGGACGGAGAAATATATAAGTATGTTTATCAGTTGTCTAGTACTCATAACACAACTCTGCTTAGCTTGGGACTAGACAGCGTTGTGTGATAGTTGTGTGAATATTATTATTATTTGTTTTTGGAACAATTATGCAAAATTGTGTTATATAAAGGCAAACTTAATGCCTCAGGCATTCTCTAACAGTCAATCAAGGGTGGTACAACAGTGAAAAACATGGGTACAAAAGTATACGTAGTTAATATAAACCTACACCTATATACATAAAAATCAATGCTTCTTTTCGTAGTAATTTTATAACTCAAGAACGGCCTCACCTATCCCTACCAAATGTTTAGGCTTTGTTCGGACTATTTAGTAGATGGTTTATGAAGTTTGCACAAAATCGGTCGAGCGGTTCTTCATTTATCACATTATTAGGCGGTACGAAGTTCGCCGAGTCAGCTAGTCTATATATAATCAATGCTAGTTTTCTTGTAATTTTATAACTCAAGAACGGCCTCACCTATCCTTACCAAATGTTTAGGCTTTGTTCGGACTATTTAGTAGATGGTTTATGAAGTTTGCACAAAATCGGTCGAGCGGTTCTTCATTTATCACATTATTAGGCGGTACGAAGTTCGCCGAGTCAGCTAGTCTATATATATAAAAATCAATGATAGTTTTCATTGTAATTTTATAACTCAAGGACGGCCTCACCTATCCTTACCAAATGTTTAGGCTTTGTTCGGACTATTTGGTAGATGGTTTATGAAGTTTGCACAAAATCGGTCGAGCGGTTCTTCATTTATCACATTTTTAGGCGGTATGAAGTTCGCCGAGTCAGCTAGTATATATATATTTAATAAATACCTACATAAAAAAAGTATATTTGTATCATAATAGAAAGAGGTTTGTTGCTCATTATTTCTGAGAACTTAATACAAAGCTAGGTGTCCAATGTTCCATATAATTTTGATGTGTCCGTTACAAGAATCATCACGAAATCAAATTACAAAAACCACAATTTGAACATTTCACATTTGAAATATATAGAAATAGTCACTTCAGACATAGCGTAAATAATTTAGATATAAATCTAAGAAGAAATTCTGTCACTTATGATTCGTCGCGCTTTTCAGTATAAATTAAGATCTATGAACTCATAACAAGTCTTAATATTAGATATTTCAGTTAATTTATCAAATAGATGGACAGGTGTTTTGCAAAATGAAGGATGGAATTAAAGACATGACTTTCTGTATCGTGATTGGGCACAAAATAAACAGGAAATAACAGTAAGGTAACTTTAAAGTAGATACTCCTTTCTTTGAGGTGGGAAATTATCATTAATGTTAGGTACTTTAACAAAAACTAGTTCTGCCTCAGTGTATTGAATGTTTAAATTATAATAATAATAATATTCACACAACTATCACACAACGCCGTCTACTCCCAAGCTAAGCAGAGCTTGTGTTATGAGTACTAGACAACTGATGTGAAACAAACTTAAATATTTCTAATTACATACATATTATAGATAAATTACACCCAGACACAGAACAAATGATTGTGCTCATCACACAAACATTTATCCTGTGTGGGAATCGAAGCCACGAATCACAGACACTCCGGCATAGCAGTCAGAACCACTAACCACTAGACCATAGGCCAGTCAATCAGTCAGTCAATTAATATCTACATACTACTATTTTGGTGTACAATAAAGTTTATTCTATTCTATTCAATCTACATATCGCTGCCTAGGGTTTAATTACTATATACAGATAAATATTGGGCAACAAAAATTTCCAACAAAATGCAATTTTCGTAACCCGTTAACATGCATCTTTAGAATGTTTTCATTTTAAAATCAGAATTTAAATGAATTTTGCTGTAAATTGACCTTAAAAAGTTACTCTACAACCATGAGGTAGGTATGGTTGGCAGAAGCCGGAAGAGTCCATATTGCGAGTGAGAAAGAAACGCCGGAGAGATGAAGAAGAATAAATAGGTTACTTCTAGGTAAGCGCGCTCCATCGTCGCTTTCCATCAGGTGAGATAGCAGTCGAGCGCGAACCTATCAAGAAAAAAAAAATAGAAAACGACGATTACTTAACCTCCGTACGTTTGACAGTTTACGCGATTGATTGAATTATGTCTAAGACAAAATAACGTTTGTCTGGTCGGCTTGTTAACTCATTTACCTACATACTTATATTATATTTCATTATTATATTCACTCCTCGTAAGAGTACGGGAAATCCGATGGATGCGAGACGTACAGGACCGTTCGTGGTGGTGGGTCGTGTGTCAATACTTGGAAGAAGCCTATGTCCAACAGTGGATGTCTTTCGGCTGAAATGATGATGATGATTATATATGTGTTCATACCTTTGAAGACTATTTCTAGCTCATTTTTCACAAATGACATTTTGGATCTAGATCACTTCTATTTCAAAGGTGAGATGAAGTGCGAGTCGGACTCGCGCACTGAGGGTTCCGTACAAACTTACCTCTGAAAACAGTTCAATTCCCGAATCGAGTTACAAAGATTTTTCGATCAATCGTAAAAAGAGTTTTTTTTAGTGACGTAACTACAAATTTACAGTTTTCAGATTTTTCCTATACTAGTGCTATAAGACCTTGCTTTATGTCAAATTTCAAAATTCTAGTTCAAGGGGAAGTACTTTATGAATTTTGATTCCCTTGAGAGTGTCAAAATACATGTTTTTTGCGACATAAGTGGCCGTATCTTTTTTTCTCGTCAACTCAGAAGTTTGATTTTTCACAGCTGTAAGGGACCGCAAATTTGAGTATATGATTTTAATTTCAACCCAATATTTTCACGCGTTCCCGAGATAAAGGGTCTTGACAGACAGAGGGACGTACAACAAAGTGATTCTATAAGGGTTCCGTTTCTTCCTTTTGAGGTACGGAACCCTAAAAACGATCCCTTTGACAAATTAAAATGTTACTCATAAAGGTCTTTTACACCCTTCCCAACTTGAATATTATCGTTCACAAAAAAATGCGCAAAGCCCTATGCCATACAAATAGCTACGATTTATAAAAAGTGACTATAAAATATTATAAGAAATCACCGCCCTTAGATGGACCTTAGACCTTGCTATATGCCAAATTTCGGAATTTTGGGTCAACGGAAAGTACCTACTACCCTTTGAATTTTGATTCCCTTGAGAGTGTCAAAATACACGTTTTTTGCGACATAAAAGGCCGTATCTTTTTTTTCATCAACTCAGAAGTTTGATTTTTTCACAGCTTCAAGGGACTACAGACAGCTGTATACGGTTTTAATTTCAACTCAATACCTCTACGCGTTCCCGAGATAAAGGTTCTCCAGACAGACAGACGGAGGGACTACAAAGCGATCCTATAAGGGTTCCGTTTTTTCCTTTTGAGTTACGGAACCCTAAAAAAATACGAGAAATTTTATTTTTTAAACTCATAGAATATCCCAAGGCCGTAACTACTTCACACTTACGAACTTTACACACATATCCCTATCACTTAGTAGGTACCTACGTAAAAGGTTCACTTCGAAGCCCGTCTCCACACTATCCCACAACGACGGCTGCGCATGACTTGCACATATTCAGCTCTGACGATGATGTATGGGCCTTAGTTTGTAATGAGCGCCGCGATCTGTTTGGCGGTTGCGTGGGTGAGGGTGTCGACTGGGTCCTATGATTTGGACAGGGATACCGACGCTGGAAGTCCAAAAAACATTGTTGTATTTGTGACAGAGTACAAATATTACAATGTGGACTCCAGCTCCATTACTTAACGACATACGTTTTTTATTATCGAAGAAATTCTTCAAAAGGTACAAACATAAAATAGTTTATAGTCACAATTCGCACAAGTATTTAGATTCTCCTTTTAAAAAAAAGATTGCATTTAGCGGAGATGAGAATGTTAAGATGGATGTGTGGTGTGACGAGAATGGATAAAGTGAGAAATGAGTATATTAGAGGAAGTTTGAAAGTGGTGCCAGTGACTGATAAGTTGAAGGGGAATCGTTTGTCTTGGTATGGTCATGTAAAGAGGAGAGATGAAACGCATGTTGCTAAAAGAGTTATGAGTATACATGTGGATGTTAGTGATAGCATGACGGTTGACAGGATAGAATGGAAGAAAAACACGTGTTGCGCCGACCTCAAATAAGATGGGACAAAGGCAGGAAGATGATGATTTAGATTCTCCTTTTAAGCAAAACAGCACTTATATTAGGATACTCCCCAAAGTCCCTAATCCCTCGCCCGCGATGCTGAAGTCCCACCAGCCTAACCAGCGCAGGGGTTTCAGTACTTTAGGAGTCAAGGAATTACTTCCCTATTTGCTCCTCTTGTCTTTTCTCGTTTAAACTGAGATATTTTCTACTTTCTTGATTAGTTTGTTAGAGCTGGATTTTTGTTCGTAACTAACTCACTTTTTACAAGGTTTTTTTTTAACTTGCAATGTATGTATGTAACTATGTATGTTCACATTAAAAAACGATGTTAAGAACATGTTTTTTAATAAAAAGGTCATTGGAATTGATTAGTACCTATAACAATTTTATAAACTATTGAACAAAAACGTAAAGATTTTGTTAAATTTGGAAAACAGCGATGAAAGTTTGGCCGCTACAGATATAATCTGGACAAAAGGGAATCCATGACCCATCGCAAATACAATGCCAGTGTAGAGCCTCACAAGACACTTGTAGGCCTAGGTGGTTAATATTGGTCGGACCAAATTTGAGTCAAATCGACACGAAAGAAGAAAGGTTCCGGATCCATAGTACACATTTGTACATCGATGTTTGGGATACAGTGTGTGCTACAGAGCAGTGGTGGCCGAGACTTACGAGTTGTAGGTCGCGGGCTCAAACCTAGCCAGGTGCATTACTTTGTGTAATTTATTTCATCACCACTGCTCTCAAAACGGTGAAGGAAAACATCGGGAGGAAACCGGCATGTCCTAGAACCAACAATTCGAAAACATGTGACATTCACTAACCAGCACTGAGCCCGCGTGGTGGAATACGGCCCATTCCCTCTCCTAGAGAGGAGGCCTGAGACCCAACAATGGGAAAATTGATTATGCTGTGTGTACTGTGCTGACTTTTTCAGTTTCTTATTTCTGGATACTGGTCATCACATAATACTACACTTAAGGAAGGGATAGTCTGATCTTTTGTACCCAAGGACCACACCGCGTAATTCCGCTCACATTTTGAAGGGTAAAAAACGCAACGCACATTCTTAATCCCGGCTTATGGCAACTAGTGCGTACAATTTGTCATCAATCTTTCAATGGAGCAGTAAGTAATGGTATATCTGACAAATGACGGCACTAATGACGTGGAACCGAACACATATTAAACTTAGATTACTAGTCTAATGAAAAGCAGTATTTGGGTGGTCGGTGGACTAAGTTCTTTTAGAGTTTTGTTTAAGAATGTGAGTTCCAGTCTGTTTAGAGCCGAAATGACAGTTGCTTGAGATCACAAAAAAAAATTACATCATTTATGTATTTTGTAAGTCATAGATAATATAGAGGGTTACTGAGTGTGAGGTGATGGGGAGACTCGTGATCCTAGAACACATATGAGTTAGGTGTGGTTCTAGTCAATAAAGTCAAAATCAAAGTCAAAAGTTTTTTATTTCACATAAGCCTACATGGGCACTTATAAAACGTCAGAAGCTATTGCACGGTTCCAAATTGGTAGTTTCCTATGGAGAAGAACCGGCGAGAAACAAAAAAATTGTTGATCTTACAATATTTCCACGATACAGTATAAGTAGATAATATGTAAGGACAGTGTAGACTGGTCAATATTGTACTAAAAAGTACAATAAAAATAATCATAATAAAAAGTGAGTTGTATTAGGAAGTACCTAACCTAAGAATTCGCGGAGTCTAAAATATATACAATAAAAGTCTGACATGACTCGCTCTACTCTAGAGCAGAAGTCATTAGATGATTACCCACCTTAAATAAAAAAGGTTTAAAAAGGGTTTCAGGGATTAGGTATGCGCTATGTTTTGTCGATATTGGCATACAAACTTACAACATGTCAAATGCTGGATCAATGTAGAGTTTTTGAGATAGCATAGGAGTTTATGTACCGGCACGAATCTTGAGTGCTCAGCGAAAGAGCTGGGATCGCTTTGCCCATCGTACATATCAGCGAACTAATCACTGTACAAGGATTGTATTCCCCGCCCCCGTATCTCTTTTCATATCACTAAAGAGACCCGATATTTCACTTCTGCGTGCTTCTGCGCAAGTAGAACTGTACAAGTCAGCGCTCAAGATCCGTGCCGGTACCTATAACAATGTTCAAGTTATTAGCAAGTAAAAAGAATAGAAGAAAAGCTGATTTTCAGAGACGTAAAAGTAAACATCTATGGAGGACAATATTCATCATCATCATTGAAGCCGAAAGATATCCACTGTTGAACATATGCATCCCCCAAGTATCGCCATAACGACCGGTCCGGTGCGTCTTGCATCCATCGGATGCAGGAGAATCCAGGAGAATTTAATAGCTCATTGTTTATTACAAGTATCTGTTTGTATGTCTATCGTTTAGTCTTGAAACCGTGTTAAAGTGACTAAAAACTTTGATCCCTCTCCCCGCTCCGGATAAAATATCTCACCAAGTTCACCTTGCACGGGTAGGGTGAAAGTGAAATCCGGAGCCCTGGCACGAAAGCAAAGAAGGAACAGGAGTAGGTTTTTAGTCAATAAAAGTCTGACACTATCTCCCGCCCCACCCAAGAGCGAGATTTGTCATAAGATGATTTTCAAACCCAAAAAAAAATACAAATTCACCCTATAGTAATACAGTTCTCTATGAAATTATTTGAAAGACTCGCCAAGTCCTTGCTACGCAAATGGCAATTGAAGGAATACTTGTGGGTTTTAGTCAGTAGAAGTTGGACACTCCCTCTCGCTGAACCCGGAGAGGGAGCGGGATAAGCTATTTAATAACAATAATAATATTCCACAACGTTCACACAACGCCATCTAGTCCCAAACTACGCATAGCTTGTGCTATGAGTACTAGACAACTGATATACATTACTTATATATTTCTAAATACATACTTACCATATATAAATTACACCTAGATACAGAACACATGAACGTGTTCATCACACAAATATTTGTTCTGTGTGAGAATTGAACCCACGATCTCCGGCATAGCAGTCAGAGCCACTAACCACTTGACCAACAGATCAGTCAATTTCATATCATCCCACCCCAAAAATAAAGTAATACAGATCTATTTAACACCGCTCGCATTTCGACAGTCACACACCCGACCCCGAATAAGATCCTTCAATTCACCCACAGGATGAATAGTGAAAAAGACATTATACCGAATTTGAACTGCAATTTATCAAGCCGTCCTATCCTTTGACCCGAAATGTTATGACAAGATGATATATATTCCACGATGATATTCCAAAATCAAATCTTATACTTTTTAAATATTTTTTCTTTTCTGTGACGTATGAGGTAGTGATGCGACATCCGGGACAATTGTTCGAGTGATGGGATGACGACGATTTGACTTGCATTGTTAGTTTTTTTTATTTTTTTTATTGGCTACTGCGTGTCATCGTATCTGTCGTTATGATGGGCGTTTTTTAAAGGTAGGGTATATATTTAATGATGTTAGTATAGTTAAGGGTGACAGACATCGGTTGACCGTAACTTAAAATGTGTCTCAGAATTCACTGTGTCTTAAATTATTATTCCACAACGTTGTCAATCAACTAGACTCGTTATTTACAAAATGATAGAATCGACAGTTAAAAATATTAAATTTGAAAGAAAACAATGATTTCTCATTGTTTTCTTTTGAGAAAAGAGACTTCAAGATCTTTTACGTTTTCCATTTCATACAAAAGTCACTGAAATAAATTTTTAACATGTATCAAGAACAAGGAAATAACAACGCAACGCAATTTTAACAGAATGTTGAAGGCACCGTTGAAACCAATATCACACGCGTTGACGATCTAATAATATTATTGTGGATACAAGAAGTAAGCTGAAAGCGATTAAAAAATTACAAAACCCTGCAAAAAACACTAATATTATAACAACGAAAGATGTGAAGGGATTTGTATGACACTTAGCATATGGACAGAACATGTCTTGAAATAGCACGAAGAATTTTTTTATCCCGGTAGTATATTCCTTTGGAAAAACTTGATACTTTCACGCGTGCAAAGCAGTTATTTAATCAATATTATACACATTTAAAACTTTGAAAAAAAAAACATAAACATAACCAGCCTATAACGGATATGTTCCCATTACGGAAGTACAAGATTTTTTACTAGACGGAGAGGGTAATAATAAAACGTGGGTCCTGCTCAAGTTTAAAGCTGTCACAACGTCATCGGATTTTAGAACAATAAAATGTGTATAAAAATATAGGTAAGTACCTACGTCAGTAAAATAAGTTACGCAGCTCTGCTAAGCCATATAAAACATACTTTTTTATTCCAAAATCGCATTGAAATCACAAGCGAGTATTTCTACTTTATGAAAAAAAGGTGCTATAAAGCCTTGTACGGACTAAGCGTTTCAATGTACGCGTAATCTGGGTATATTGCGTATTCAACATACCCAAATTACGCGTATTATGAACGCGTGGTGTCAAATCGCAAGCCGACCACTATGTCTTGAAACACAGCTATAGTCTGAACCACCACTGTACCAGTTCATATTGAGCAATACATAATACGGAATAGCGTTCCTGTGTATACGACAACGCGTACATAGAACGCTTAGTCCGTACAAAGCTTAAGAACTTACTTAAAATCGCTTCCTCTTATGACTTGTACAGATGATTCAACGGCTAAATACAAAGGGAACCGCGATCGTTTGCGGCTCGGCCTTCATTGCTCGCGATGACATTCACAAAAACAATACTTCTATCAGTATATTCAAGGTTCAGATAAAAAATATAATAGAATTTTCTTCTTTGTTTAAGTTTATACAATGGCAACATTATACAACTGCAAAGTGTGAAGTTAGGGTTACGGAATCATTTGAAAGAATTACTTTGGCCGTGGAAACCAAAGGGCAACAGGTGGACAGTTTTAGACAGTAAAAGTCTGACACGCCCTCTCACTCCACCCACAGTGGATCTTCCGCTTACTAGATTTTTTGTCACCTAAAAAATGGTATTGGTAGAACAGAATAAAAAAAATAACACTAAAACATACGAACTTAATCTTACTTAGCATAGCAAATTCATAATCAACCTTATATGGTTGACGTGGCTCAGGCAAGAAGCCTCTTTGAGAGGCAATAGCCGTAATCAACCACGTGGCCTCAATGAGGATTGATGAACATGTGATCCTTCAGCAAAGCCTCGAGCACAGGCGCAGGGTAGCCAGCCTATCGGTACTTTACAGGTTGTATTTTGGAGAGTGTACGCGGGAATTGCATGACTTGATTCTGCCATCTCCTTTCTACCATCGGATAACCCGATGTACGGCGAGTATCCGCCCTTACGTTGTTGAAACTTCAACAGTCCGGACTAAGCGTTTCGCTTCGTCGTTTACACCGCGTACATCGAAGGACTGGAACAATTTGCCTGCTGCGGTCTTCCCGACCAACTATAATTTAGATGTCTTCAAGGCTAGAGTCAATAGGCTCTTAATAAACTAGTACGCCTCACCATCGATGATTGCAATACTGCTTATTATCAGGCGGGATCGCAGTCAAGCACTGGTTTATAACAATTAAAAAAAGGGGCGATGAAATAAATTACGCAAACTTATTTACTTGATATTCTATTTTAAAATCAAGTTTATCTTACAAATAGTTTTGATGATTTAATAAGAACACAGATGAGACTTATCAAAAGACAGTTTCCAAAATAATGATCAAATAAGTTCCTGTAGGTTCCTGTTTATTCCCATTCCTGTTTCCTGTGTATTTCACGAAGAGAAGTGACTAAATATTCGCTACTTACATTTTTTATCTAAAAATTTTTAGTTGTCTACATAAGCTCGTGAAATAAAAATCGAAATTGTAATTTCCTGGCAACGTCTGATCGAGGGACAACAATTTGCGGTCACCGACTGATTACCAATACGAAACCCCAACGAAAACACTAACAAACCACCCACATGGGAAAACCAACTCAAACACAGAACAACAAAGTTGGTATTCGAGTGGAAATAATGCAGGATGTAGGATGTTTTAATCGAATAATCGTTTAGTCGAAATTCGTCACGTTCACCGACATCTGTCGCCTGTAATCGAATCGAAGCTCGTTCAAATCGATCGACATCGAGACGATTGCATAATTCCTTACGATGACAATTCGAATGGCGAGTTGGGAACGTGATTATACATAATAATGGCCCCCAATCTGCTAAATTGCTTTCGGCGGAGCACCGATGACATTTCGATTATAGAGATCAATAGGTTTTTTTTTTCAATTGACGATGCTATCCTTAGTGATAAGTATTTTTTGGTCATTGTCTTTTTGTGGAGACAAAAAATTGATTGTAGTCCGACTTGTTTGCGGAAAATTACAAGGTGCTTGTTGTTTGAATTTTATCGTAAAACTGATCTGAGAGTTACAAAATAGAATCATCTGCTTAGTTTCGCCCCAATGATATTATTTTTAGAGAACTGAACTGTCTCTGAGACAAGTATCTGAAGGCTGCTGAAGAGTATCGAAGCTCTTTATCTGCTCGACGTGCCAAAAATGCCTGCTATGCTTTTTTCTTTCGCGCGTGTGGCCGCCTTCTTCACTAGCTTTACTGCTTCGCAGGAGGAGGCGATCGCCTGCCATTCCTCCTCGCTCCGTACCATGGCATGTAACAGAGACTGGACAGCTAAGAGGTCGCTGCCGCTGATGGCCCCCACGAGGACACGGTGGTGCTCCACCCAAACGCAGCACACCTCCACCACGGAATAGATAAGTAACATAATCTTGCTCTTAGCATAATCAGCTGATAGCCGTACTTTTTTCAAAAACAGGGCAACGTTTTTTAAATACGGAAGGTGGTGACTGTCCGATGCAATATGTTGGTCCGCCGTTTTGCATGTTGTACACCAAACTAAAATTTGTATACGTGCACCCTGTGGGTTCAGTATACGCAGCGGGCATACAACGCCTTCAAAGTTCAGTATAACAATGCCTTCAGGATGTTGTTGGGGCCCCCACGTTACTGCAGTGCATCAGGAATGTCTTTCGACGCACAAATGGATGGTTTCAAAGTCATGATAAGAAAGTGGGTAGCGTCCATGATGCGCAGGGTGCTGGGAGCGGCAACAGCATTCTGAGGGTCATTCGTGATAAGCCGTGTTGCGCCACGTTGGCACACTGGGTGCATGTACACATACATCTACCCGGTGTGTCAGGTGTACGAAAAAGATATTTAAATTAAATTAAATCTCTGTGTTATTTTATCTTTTACTAACATAGTTTTTAAGTTGTGTGATTACTAACATAATATGGACCACGGTCTGAAATAAATTATTTTTATTTTATTTTATTTAAATAGCTGGCACGTTAACGGGATGTTTAGAAAGCATTTTATCTTATCTGCATTCTTTTTTTTACCCCACACTAGGGATTATTCCTGTATGTTAAATGTAAGTAATTCGCAAACATATAAACTCACTTACTGTTCTACCCAGACCCGGACTATCTGGCTATGGAAATATTTTTTCCGTGCAGGAATCGAAACCGCGACATGCAGTGCGGCAGCCAATTGCTCAACCACTACGTCAACTGTACCGTCAAAGTCTATATAAGAATATAGGCCTCCTTCACTGTAAGGAGTGGACCAGTGGAAACCACAACACTTAGATAAGTCGAGGCTATTGGCAGTGATTTGTTCGAGAACTTACTAGTACAGGATAGAAAAAAAAACAAATTTTATTTGTTTTTTTTCAGTTACAACCTATTTCAAAACAAGAAACCCGAGAAAATTTGAACTAAAAACTACATAAAAGTGCGCCAATATTAGCTCAAAACCTTCACTAAATAAGTAGATATACCAAACAAAACAAAAGACCGTCCTGCAAGTAATTCATTTCATTTTCAAATATATTTATCATCAAACATTAAGGGCGCCTTCAAACTTGCCGCAAAGTGCCGCGCGATGGCAGCGCGGATGCAGTTCTGTCGCCACGCGGCTTTATTATTCCATGTCCTAACAAAAAAAAAAATATACTTAGCATATGATACATTAACACTTGCATGTAAACATTTTATTAGGCAGTGATTTTCACCTTTCAAAGTTTTTACAAGATTGTTTATTTATTGATATTATTTGTTTATTGTAATACTGATGACAAAATAAAATTAACTTCAAATAACACAAGAAACTTAGACATTTACGCAAATCATTCAGTGCACTTATAATTTTGCTGAGTTTTTTTTTTTTTTTATTTTTTTTTTATTGGGTGGGAAAATCATCCTAATGACATCCCCGCTCTTGGGCGGAGCGGGAGATAGTGTCAGACTCTTACTGACTAAAAACCCACTCCTGTTCCTTCGTTGCCTTCGTCCCAGGGCCCCGGGTTCCGCTTTCACACTACCCGTGGCCCCAGTAGGCTTCGACCCTGCTGGGCCCCTACGATTTGCTGACATCTCCTTGAGGCGCGCGTGGAACAAAACGCGCCGTCGACGACTTGGGCTCGGTCCGGACGGTTACCGGACGGTCAGACGGCGAGCCACCCATTGCTCGGCGTCTGCAAGCCCGCGCCTACGGTGGCCGGAAATCGGGATCAGAATCCCGGCGGCGGTTAGGGCGTGAGGGCCGTTGTCTCACGCGATCGGCCGCCTCCTTTGCTAGCATTACTGCTTCGCAGAAGGAGGCGACCGCCTGCCACTCCTCCTCACTCTGGACCATGGCCTGTATCAATGCCCGGCGCGAGAGATCACTGCCGCTGATCGCCCCCACGAGGACACGGCGGTGCTCTGCCCAGGCGGGGCACACCTCCACCGTATGCTCCACTGTGTCCTCCGGACGGTCCACACAGTGGCGGCACCCAGGAGTTTCTTCCGCACGAATCCGGTGCAGGAACCTCCCGAACTTACCATGTCCGGTGAGGACCTGCGTCATGCGGAAGGTAAGGACGCCGTGTTGCCTTTCCAGCCACTCCTCAAAGAGGGGAAGTACCGCCATGATTATGGCGTGCCCAGCACTGGGTTGCGATAGTCGTTGTCGCCATTCCACCATGAGATCCCGCCGGAGCTCTTCCCGCCATGCCGCGACTTGGCGCGGCAGCGGAGTTTCACCCCGGCGTTGCATCTCCACGCGCAGATCGTGCATGCGTGCAAGGACTGTTGCCTCCAGATACCATGGTGGCTGGCCAGCAAGGAGGCTCGCCGCTTAATTTTGCTGAGTACTTGTGGGTGAAAAAACCAGAGAAAATTTGAACCCAAAACATTGAAAATTTGAACAACATAAAATTGGACCAATATTAACTTAAAACCTTCACTAAATCACTTAAGGATTCATTAACCAAACAAAAGGCCGTCCTGCAAGTAATTGACGCCCTCCAGTTGATTAATAAGCCGCAAATTGAATAAGCCTTCTTTGACAGCGTCAATTTTCTCCGCAGTTACACCACTGCTACCCCTAAAAATCCACTTATACAGTCTATTTGAAATTTTGATCGACCCCTGACATGACACCTCGCATCTATTTGGGATGTAAATTGTCAAAGTTAAATTGAAATGGGTTTACATGTAGAGAATTTATATATATTTATTATTATTATTTATTTAAGTATTTTTATAGGACGCGGTATTAGTGTTTGGATGACACTGAAAATCATAACTTTTTATTTTAATTTGAGATTACTAATTAATTTTTTTCTGAAATTTGATAATTTTGTCAGTATTTGACTACAATAAAGTTCTATCAAAAGATCAAATCAAACCCTTCTTGTGAAAGTGACCTAAATCCTATAAATCGCAACTTCTGATTTTGCTATTAACATTTATTACTATAAAAAGCTTACTAAAAAAGTCTGAAACTAGTAAGAAAGAAATACGGGATTACATACAATACATTAAAATTTATTTATATCAACACTATAGAGTTTATTGCTCGGTTCCCAAACGCTTGAGTTAGGTCACATCTATATATATAAAAGAAAGTCGTGTTAGTTACACTATTTATAACTCAAGAACTGCTCAACCGATTTTGCTGAAAATTGGTGGGGAGGTAGTTCAGAACCGACGGACGGACATAGGATACATTTTATCGAGTAGGGTAGATTAGGGTAGAGTAGAGTAGGGTAGAGTAGGGTAGAGTAGGGTAGAGTAGGGTAGAGTAGGATAGAGTAGGGTAGAGTAGGATAGAGTAGGGTAGAGTAGGGTAGAGTAGGGTAGAGTAGGGTAGAGTAGTAGAATATAGACGGGAGCGAAGCCGCGGGCAAAAGCTAGTACATTATAAAAGAGCAAAAAGTGCAACGGCACTTTTACAACTATTGATCAAAATAAAATAACAACAAACTGTAATTTTAAGCACCTTTGCATAACAAACAACTTTTTTTTTTCGTGAATCGTTTATTGGATTTTCCAAGTATAAACTTGTTTCATAGTTTTCCAAGGTCATAATCATCAAAAGGATTAACTATAATATTTTAATATTGACACTCCTCTTAACGACAATCTAATAGACCAGACATCATCGGCTATCTTCCAAATATGGACAGCGGCAAACATTTCCTTTTATGCAATATAAGTTATTATAAACGTGGAAGTGATATTTTATTGACAGTTATTACTTTAATCTATAATTTTGCATGAATTATGAACAAAAGATTTAATTGTGTCGTGTATTGTGTGTCCTATCTATTCTACTCTATTATGTACCTATTCTATTATCTATAGTCATTAGATCATGTCATCCTTTAAATTAATCATTTATTTGCTCTTTCATTTGTTTTATCAGATTTTTTATCACATATGCGACTGTTTTAATATCCTTGTATTTTACGCTAGTATGCATACATGGTCTTATTCAATCAAACAGATAATGCCATATTTTTGTCTACAATCAAATAGTTGTTACATATTGGCGACAAGTGTTTATTAATAAAACAGAAAATCATCATTTTCCTGCCCTTGTCCCGTTTTACAAGGGGTCAGCGCAACATGTTTTTTTTCTTTTATTCTGTCCTGTCACTCGCCACGCTATCACTAACTCCCTTTTCCTTCATATCACTTCTCGCTCAATCCATCCATCTTTTTTTGGCCTCCGTCTCCCTCTCCATCCATCAAGCTTATAACTCTTTTAGCAATATGCGTTTCATCCCTACTCTTCACATGACCATACCAAGACAAACGATTCCCTTTTAATTTTTCAGTCACTGACGCCATTTCAAACTTTCTCTAATATACTCATTTCTCACTTTAACCATTGTATCCATCCACAAAACAGAAAATGTAGGTATGAAAACAAAATCATCGGTTGTCAAATTATCACTTGTCACCAGATAATTTATAAAATCGAAACTAGATCGTGTTTTATTATTTTTTTTTTCTTTAACAAAATTATTTACATAATATAATTTGTATTTTCAATTACATATTATCATATTGAAATATAAAAAAAATATATTATTTTTATTTAGAACAATTATAAACGGTATCCTTCAAGTCACAAATCTCCATGTAAACCCCCGTTAAAACAGTTTACACGAGTCCCCGCCATTTTGCATCGTCCCGGATTGTCTCATACGTCAAATTGTCACGGCGATCCGACGTTGATCGATGGTTGCACCTGCTACGTATCAACAACCCTTGCTAACTTCATCGCTTACAACTTGAGAAATGTGATTTATTAAGTTTGTGATTGAAGAAGTGAGATTTTTTTAAAATTTATTAGCTTCAGTTTATTTGCATGGTATTTTAAGCATTTTTGTTTTGTTTATTTATTTAAAAAAAAAAATGCAGATCACTGGTCCACCTCGTCTTTTCTCATCAGATATGCATAAATATGCTTAACATGATCGCAAGTCGTCTGGACTGCAGTTACATCAATCACTGCAGCGCCATATGTCATGGGATGGCGCAGCAGTGATTGTTGTATTTACTTTCTTTTAATAATTTGTTTGTTTGTTTCTCTGTGTATTACTAACACTAGTCTATAAGAACATTGTTACTAACAAAATGGACATGGTCTGAAATAAATTAAATAATAATAATAATAAATATTACCATTGATAAATTTACTAACGTTGTATCTATCAGTCCCCTAGCCAAGTTATGATCGTTTCGTTTGCGTCTTACGCCTCGAGTAGGCCACGACTCCGATTCCTTTGTTCTGACGTCATCTCAACGCTCAGTCATGTCTTTCGCCATCTGATTGTCCGACTTGCGTAGACATTTCCATCGATATATTTACTAACGTTAGGCGGACACAAGTATAGGTTTTTTAGGTATCTACGGGTATAGTTATGATAGATATAGTTTCAATTTTTTCTAAAATTATTATTGTCAAGTAGCTAAGTCAATAGTAAGCGATGCTGTGGTCAACGATGGAGCACGTTTGCCTAGAAGCAACCTATTCACTCTTGACTTGAAGCCCCATAGGTTGTAACTAAAAGGAAATACAGATGTTATATTTCCATACGTCTGTGTGAATGCGTCTAAGGTTTTTTTTGTGCTATTTCCAATAAGCTTGATTCGCAGTATTATATGTCAACAATAAAAAAAGAAGCAAAGTGAAAAAAAATCCTCACATTACAATCAACCATTAAATATTTTCATAAATATTCATATTTTTTTATGAAGACAAAATTAAAAGCAAATTGAAAGATATCATATGATGACACGACAATTCTTTTGTCAAAAAAAAAATATCAACTTTACCATAATCTAACACCCACAAACTCCAATTAAAATTCAACTCTATTGCCTAGACAACAAAGCCTATAGCTGGTTTTTGATCAGCAAACTTAATTTTGGTCATTGATATTCCAATATCCTTGATATAGGACTGGGACCACCCAATGTTGGCTTCAATGGCCTCATTAAAGATATTAAGCTGTTATCAAAGGCTTCGGCAGATGGTGACAGGTGACAGGGATAAAATAAGACTGAGAAAGAAAGAAAATATACAAAACTTTCACAGCTGTTATGATATCATGCCATCATGTCCAAAGAACTAGGAAAAATATTAATTTTACAATTACTGTCCACTCGAGGTTGCCTGGTAGAGATCGCGGAATGCGATAAGGCCGCCCATTGAATGGGTTTTAAATATAAGTTTTTCGTTTATATGTTTCTTAATGTACCTACAATAAAGTATAACATCATCATCATCATTACAGCCGAAAGACGTCCATTGTTGGACATAGGCCTCCCCCAAGTGTCGCCACAGTGAACGGTCCTATGCGTCTCGCATCCATCGGATTCTCGCAACCCTTGCCAGGTCATCGGCCCACCTTGTACGAGGCCTTCCAACGCTACGTCTTTCGGTACGTGGTCGCTCTTCCAGAACCTTTCGGCCCCAACAGCCATCCGTTCTGCGAGCAATGTGCCCATTGCCAAGTGGCAATGGGCACATTGCTCGCAGAACGGATCGAACGGAACTTAAGTAAGTTTGGCGATTCTTCGTGCTATGTCGGTAACCTTGGTTCTCCTGAGGATGTCCTCATTCCTGATTCGATCACGCAAGGAAACTCCGAGCATAGCCCTTTCCATTGCCCTTTGGGTGACTTTAAGTCTTTTGATGAGGCTCAATAAGCGACCAAGTTTCGGAGCCATATTATTATGTCATTACTGGCAATACGCACTGGTCATAGACTTTCGTCTAAAGTATACATATAGTAAATAAAAATATTAATTTTGGTACACAAAATTAAATTATAGAAGACACAAGTTTGTATCAAAATTTAGAATTCAATGACTTGATATTATTAATTTGAGCGTTTATGTTGACGTTCATTGACGTTAATTTCTATAATATGTCTAAGTTAAGGCTATTAATCTATACACATAAAAGGAGAAACTGTGTGACTGACATATCAACGCACGGCTAAAACTACTGGGACTAGAGACATGAAATTTTGCACAAGGTTTCCTGGTACGATGTAGGCGAGCACTAAGAGAGGATTTTTCAAAATTCACCCCCTTAGAGGATGAAACGGGGGTCCAAAATTAGTAAAGAGAGACCTATTTTCACGCGGGCGAAGCCATTGGCATATAAGCTAGTAATAAATAAATAACAATATTCATTTTTGTTGAGGTAAGAATACACACTAATATAATAGGTACACCTACTACATTAAACTAAATCAAAAATAAATACATTAAATCAAACAAATCAATTACATTTTTTACATTAAGTCCGATTAAATTGTCAATTTTGGCCACCAGACAGCGCTTATTCAGTCTTAGTACAAATCGAAGTTTCGCGATCACTTTCATATGATTTAATTTTTAAAATTGCATTGTGCTACGCCTTAGGATTCTAACCCATAATGTTATAATAAATGTACACAAATAAACATGTTAATACCATGGTAACTTCTCCATTTAATTACTTTTTTGTTTAGAGGAATATCTCGGGTAATACAAGTGACCCATAAATCGTATGAGCTGTACAAACCAGCAACGCATAGTGCCACCATTATTTTTCAAAGAAACTAATCATAGTTAAAGTCCCTACCTATCTCGAGCACAAGCCTGATCATCATTCAAGCTCAGTTCACAAATGCCGCAACTCTATAATTAAACCTTTGCCGGCTCCATATCGATAATTAAGCGGTAATAATATCGATATCGTCAACTACGATGACGTCGGCACATCCCAAGGGACAATAGTAAATCAACGTCAGATGTCAACCGAGTCCCTTGCCATCTTATATTCTTGTTAAACCACTCTAACTTGACCTTTAAGAAGCCATGACTTTAAACTTTCCCGTACAATTTTATGATGGACAACAAGATCAGAAGGGTCTTGTAAGATGGTTGATGATGACTTGCGATTCTTCTGTCGCCTACCCACTTACTTCTAATGATAATATTAATGCTATCTCTGAAAGCATTGGTACGACGTTTTAATGAAAGACTCTATACACTTTGATTTTCATTTGCGAAATGATTTTAGGGCTCGAGGCCTCGACTGATTTGTTTTGTTTGTGGCTTTGGCCCTGTTTTTTTTCAATATCCCGACTCAAAAACCCGCTTTTATTCTTACTGCTTTTTTTGGGCCCGCTATCTACTGTTTTCCGTACTTGTGCGAAAAAGTGTGCAAGGTCACCAATTACACTAGTTAAATTAAAAAGCTTTGTATTAATATCATCGTCATGTTTATGATTCCGGGATTTTAGGGGAGGTATTATCAACTCTATGTTAAGTACTTCCACGATATTTTGGTAAATAGCATAGCATAATCAGCCTTATAATGTTCCCAGTACTTTAACTCAGGCAGTTAATGTTACTAAAAGAGTTATGAGTTTACATGTGGATGGATGGAGAGGAAGAGGGAGACCAAAGAAAAGATGGATGGATTGTGTGAAGAGTGATATGAAAGAAAAGGAAGTTAGTGATAGCATGACGAGTAACAGGGCAGAGTGGAAGAAAAAAACGGCAGGAAGATGATGACTTTAACTCAGGCCTCCTCTCTAGGAGAGGAAATGGGCCGTAATTCACCACGCGGGCCCAATGCAGTTTAGCGGATGTCACAATGTCTTCATATTGTTGGTTCTGGGACATTCCGCACGATGTTTTTCTTCACCGTTTTGAGAGCAGTGTTGATGAAATAAATTACACAAATTAATGCGCCTGGCTGGGTTTGAATCCGCGACCTACAACTCGTAAATCGGGACCGTTACCACTCGGCCACCAGTTCTCTAAGTAAAAAGGTAAATATACTCTTCCTATTCCCATCTCTGGTAATGCACAAGCACGCATATCCAACCCCAGCCACTCCAAAACAAAACTGTCTCTACCCATTCTCAAAGAATTTAAAAACCTCAATTTCACAGCACAAACTCCAGTCTATTCTGTGTCTATCCCCCGAGATACCGTATAATGCAGCCCACGATCCTAACCGAACATTGTACTATATTGAGACATAAATTTTTCATACGCCGCCGGCCACTTGTGATAACCTTCTTGACCAGCCGTTCCCAGAGGATGCATAAAGGACTTCTCTTGTATAAGGAATCACATATTTCATAACGGTGAGTTAGGGGTGGGGTGGTCTCGATGAATTTGAGGTGGATATTGTTTTTATTTATTTATAGGCTCACGCTTGAGTCCTATCTCGCCTGATAGTAAGCGATGATGTGGCCCACGACGGAGCACTCTTGCCTAGAAGAAACCTGACCTCCTAATCAAGTTTCGTTTCGATTCTCTTGCGTCGAACGCCTCAAGAAGGCCACGCCTCCGATTCCTTTGTTCTGACGTCATCTCAACTTTTAGTCACTAGGTCAGAACAGAAACGGTCGTAACTTGGCTAGAGGGGCTGTTCGCTCCTGGGTTAAGGAGGTTGCAGTTATTATGAAACACAGACTAAGGCAGGGAGTTTTACTTCTTAGCTGTAAACACAATGAATGAGTTATCAAAACGTATTGCGCATAAGAGTGGGATTTACACCATATACCGGTGGCGCATCGCTGTACTTCTGGTGATCCGATGATGGAACGCGCTGAGCGGAATTATGTCATGCATAAAATGATGTTCAGGGAGATTAAGAAGAACATGCTACAAACGATAGGAGAGGATGGTTCAATAATGGACGATGACGCTGTAAACGAGAATTTGGGCTTGATTTGCGAGCTGATGCAATACCGTGTACCATATTGGACACAAAACTCTGCATGCCACTTTTATTTAATAATGATGTGTTGATTTGTTTTCTATCAGGCGCCAGTCCAATCTCAAACAATTTTGTGACTTAAAAATCCTTGAGGCCACTTCAAAATGCGACATAATTCTTAAATTGAAGTGCCGGGCTCAGGCGTTAGATAAACACTTCAGAAAATTACAAAAAACAAATAATTGCTGCCGACACGTTTATTTCATCGACATGAAGTTGCAACCTCACCGTCCCATCCCTAATTTTCGTTCACACCCTCGTATTTTTTCCCCGCACCGTCACTGACAAAGGGCTATAGGGCTACCGGACAATAATAAATATTTTGACGATATCACATAAATATCCTTCTTTTATGAATACCAAGCGGCCCTGTGCCATCTAAGGGCGGTAATTTCTTATATTTTATGGTCACTTCTTTATAAATCGTAGCTATTTGTATGGGATAGGGTTTTGCACAATTTTTTGTGAACGAGAATATTCAAATTGGGAGGGGTGTAAAAGACCTTTATGAGCAACGTTTTAATTTGTCAAAGGGGTCGTTTTTAGGGTTCGGTACCTCTAAAGGAAAAAGTGAACCCTTATAGGTCACTTTTTTGTCACTTTTTTGTCTGTCTCTCTGTCTGTCAAGACCCTTTATCTCAAGAACCCGTGGAAATATCGAGTTGAAATTAAAATCATATACGCAAGTTTGAGGTCCCTTGAAACTGTGAAAAAAATCAAACTTAAGTAATAAACCTAAGTTAATAAAAACTAAAGATACGGCCGTGATAATGTATACTTCGACACTATCAAGGGAATCAAAATTCATAGGGCATTCAATCACCCGTTGACCTAGGATCCTGAAATTTGGCATGAAGTTAGATCATATAGCATAAGTATAAGAAAAAATCTGAAAGTTGTAAATTTGTGGTTACGTCGCAAAAAAAAACTATTATCGATTCAAAAATCTTCGCAACTCCATTCGGGAATTGAACGGTTTTCATAGGTAAGTTTTTACGGAACCCTCGGTACGCAAGTCCGACACGCACGTGCCCATTTTTTTTTAAGAATAATTGGTTTCTTGGTTTGACAGACACCGGCAAGGAATTCTACTCCTTAACTGAAATTAGTAATAGCTGGCAATATTGGAGGTAGTTTTGCTTTTATATCGGAATGAAGGGAGCTTCCATTTCTATTTGACACGCCTCGTTAGGGCCAATGTTTATGAGGAATATGAAATTCTAACCGTGTCGAGTACTTAACCGTGAACCTGAGGGCCAAAGCTGCGTTAAGCGGGAGCCCGCGCGGACCACCGTCGTGTCACGTCGCGCGTGTGTCGTGTGCGGTGGTCCCCGTACCGGAAACCGGATTATTACCTGCGCAGTGTCGCTAGTTCAACTTTAACGGTGTGCATGTAGTCGTGTCGATGGAAGACTATGATGTATTATTACGTAGCAAAACGGGCGTGGGGCTCAGCGAGCCGCGTTGAAGCACTTTTGTATAAGAACGCGCTGGGGCCTGCATAACGCAGCTTCGGCCTTGAAAAGCAAAAAGCACCTGAGAGAAACAAGGGTCGGTTTTAGTCAGTAATAATCTGACACTGTCTCCAGCTCTACCTGAAGTGAGAAAAGTAATTTGATGATCTAAAAAAAAATATTAGAAATCTAAGTAGTATACCTAGACACATTTCTACGTTATTCAGTTCAGTACAAGTCCAAGTGTCAGGAGTGTGACACTGCCGGAAATTGCCTGCAGTCCGTGATGTGTCGGCGCTCACGCGACACCGCAACTCTAATCGCTGGGCGGTTATACGGCGGTCATATGTTTTATGTCGAGTACTGTTATAAGGAGTAATTGAGGAAGAAATTATAATTATAACTAGCTTTTGCCAGTGGCTTCGCTCGTGTGAAATTAGGTTTCTCCATAAAAACTTTGGACCCCCGTTTCATACCCTTAGGGGTTTTTTTTTCGGTGGGAAAATCATCTAATGACAAATCTCACTTTTGGGCGGGGAGGGAGATAGTGTCAGACTTTTGCTGACTAAAAACCCACTCCTGTTCCATCGTTACCATTCGTACCAGGGCCGAGTCTTCTTTTAAAATCAGACCCTTGGCCCTAGTAGGCTTCGACCCTGCTGGGCCCCTACAGTTGCTGACATCTCCTTGAGGCGCCGCAAGCCCGCGCCTACGGTGGCCGGAAATCGGGATCGGAATCCCGGCGGCGGTTGGGACGTGAGGACCGTTGCTAGCATTATTGCTTTGCAGAAGGAGGCGACCGCCTGCCATTGCTCCTCGCTCCGGACCATGGCCTGTACCAAGGCCCAACGCGAGAGATCGCCACCACCGATCGCCCCCATGAGGACACGGCGTTGCTCTGCCCAAGCGGGGCACAACTCCACCGTGTGCTCCACCGTGTGCTCCACCGTGTCCTCATTCTTTTAGGGGGTGTGTTTTCGAAAATACTTTCTTAGTGCTCCTGATAAATAATCACGTTTGCTTTAGGGGGCACTTAAATATTTATTTGATTCTGTTTTTAGTATTTGTTGTTATAGCGGCAACAGAAATACATCATCTGTGAAAATTTCAAATGTCTAGCTATCACGGTTCATGAGATACAGTTTGCTAACAGACGAACAGACAGACAGCCGGACAGACGGACAGCGTCAGCAAAAATATTCACCCCAATAAAAAGTTTTCTCATAGCAAAATTACTTGAATTCTTTAAAATCCATTATGCCTTTTATTCTAGTACTAATGTAAGAAATTCTTTGATATACTATTTCGTATGAATATTCAGAAAAACTGCTCTGTAATTTTCAGATCAAATATGAAGATCAAAGATGATAAATTGATTGGAAAGCATATCCCTTCGGACGAATGACCCTTTGATCCTCGACCCAGGCTACTTAGCGGATTGGTCCTTTCATGTCATTCGCTCTTCATACCAAAATGGATGTTTTAAAAAGGTTGGATAATGAAATGGGTTTACTTTTTTATATATAGGCTTAGATCGTTATTTTATTTTACTGAATTTACTTTTATATATGTAGATATAGAATGACCAGTGCGTGTCGCCAGTGATGACATATGGCTCCAAAACGTGGTCGCTTGCAATGGGCCTCATCAGAAGACTTAAAGTCACCCAAAGGGCAATGGAAAGGCCTATGCTCGGAGTTTCCTTGCATGATCGAATCAGAAATGAGGATATCTTCAGGAGAACCAAGATTACCGAGATAGCACGAAGAATCGCCAAACTTAAGTGGCAATGGGCAGGGTACATTGCTCGCAGAACGGATGATCGTTTACCTGAAGACGCAGCGTAGGAAGCCCTCCCACAGGGTGGACCGAGGACTTTGTGAGGGTCACGGGATTTCGATGGATGCGAGACGCACAGAACTGGTCGCTTTGGGGACACTTGTGGGAGGCCTATTGCCAACAGAGGTCGTCTTTCAGCTAAAATGACGATGATGACCAAATCCAAGGTCATGTCATAAAACACTGAAACGTTTTAAAAAAATTACGATACAAAGTCAACTTAATATTTTTGTGTGAATGTAAATAATGTAACAAAAAATTAACTGAGCCTTTTACGAGACAAAATCCCTTTACATTGAAACTTAATGATGTCCCAAGGTTTTGTGAAACTACATTAAAAGTGTCAGAAAAAATGTTCAGAACAATTAAAAACATGATTGGCTTTATATTAACAAAGAAACGTTTCATAAAATACCTACTCATAAAACTTTGCTGGCTTATTAAAAAAAATGTTAACGAGACTTGCCAATTATGACCCCTTTTGCCAATTAGAAAGACCTTCTCTTCCCCTCTCTTAACACAGAATTTCAGAACTCAAAGCTACGTCTGAGTGAAATGTAAAGGTCTTCTTAAGCTGGTTTCTTTTGCATACCTTCTACTAAAAAGGTAGGCGTGGTCGATTTAAAATGCGAAAAGATCAAAGGTCTTGATATTTTTTGTTGTTATTTTTGCCAACAGTCGCTTTTGTATTTTACATTTTATGGTAGTAATGAATTTGGTTTTCGATTTTGTATTAGAATTTTATCTCAGATTGGAATTGAGTAATGAATTTCAATCAGTGTTCATCATCATCATCATCATTTCAGCCGATAGACGTCCACTGCTGGACATAGGCCTCCCCCAAATGTCGCCACAAAGAACTGTCCTGTGCGTCTCGCATCCATCGGATTCTCGCAACCTTCACCAGGTCATCGGTCCACCTTGTAGGACGGTGACTTGTTCAATCAGTGTTACCAACTTGCAAAACTTGTAAACAGTTGTGTTTGTTGGTTGTTTTAGACAGAAAAAAAATATAGATTAAAAAAAAAATGACTAGACCAGCTATACTCAACATTGCAGCCCGAGGACCTCAAGTGATCCTTATAGCATTTTTGAATGACCCTGTAGCCTAGCATAATTTTTGTATTATGACTTTTTTTTATTCAGGGTCTCGGTAGCAGTTTTAGTGTACGGAACTCTGTTTACTAGTTCACTCCTTGCAATGTATGGATCAATGATGATACCGCTAACAAAATGAAAATGTTGAACTACGCCTGCATGTACAGAACATGAAGTAATATTATCGAAAGCAGTAAACTAGTCTAAAAAAATATTTATGCAGAAACTATCAAGTGTAAAGTTTTATTTTACTGAAAGTTATTGTGGCCCATCACGACAACGGTAGAAGCATAGTGCTTCTGTGGCCCCAGAAGAAAAACATGTTGAATACGTCTGGACTAGAACATTCGTGTCCTAAATCATCAATAACGGAGTGGTGCAAATATTCACAATAGGAATTTAATGATTTCCTAAGATTTTCTCGTTTTATTTTGTAATAATATTCATTATATACTAGCTACTGCCAATGGCTTCACCCACGTAAAAATAGAAAATTGTCCCAAGGGAACACTTCCGGGATAAAAAGCATCCTATGTGGTCTACCTGTGTTGTAGATTTCACTCAAATCCGTTCAGTCGTTTGAGCGTGAAGAATGTAAAAGTTTGTGAGTGTGTATGTTTGTTAAAACATAAACTTACAAACTTCACGTCACGATCACGACTTTGTTCTGATCACGTCACGCTCACGTCACGCCGGTCGGTCGGTCGCGCCGGTCACGCTGACGTCAGCTCAGTCACGTGATCAGAACAAAGGAATCGGAGGCGTGGCCTACTCGAGTCGTTCGATGGAAACGAAACGATCGTAACTTGGCTAGGGGGTTGATGTTCAGAAGGAGCGCATTCCAAAGAGAGATCGTCGGGACAAAGAAGAAGGACTGAATAAACCCAGAGCGATGTGTGGGACATCGTAATAGGCGGTTATTGGTAGACCAGAGATATTTTTTCTTTTGTGCTCATGTCCAACACTTTCAGTTAACAAACAAAGACATTAACACGACAACAAGCAATGTTTGTCACAGTCCACCGCGTTCGTAAAAAAACAGAATTTCCTCAGTACTTCCGTATTACCGTAACAGTAACACATTTACCGATATTAGGAAGGAGTAAATCATTATTAAAGTTTTATCGTGGTTACACACATGGCATACTGTCACGCATGCACTTACCTACTGACTGATATTGATTTGCTGTTTTTTAGGGTTCCGTCCCTCAAAGGGAAAAAAAAACGGAACCCTGATAGGATCACTTTGTGGTCTGTCTGTCAAGACCCTTTATCTCGAGAACGCGTGGAGGTATTGAGTTGAAATTAAAATCAGGTCTGCAGTGCCTTGAAGCTGTGAAAAAATCAAACTTGTAAGTTAACGAAAAAAAGATATGGCTGCTTATATTGCAAATAACGTATATATCGACACTCTCAAGGGAATCAAAATTCATAGGGTACTTCCCGTTGTCCTAGAATCCTGTACGAGAACGAGTACGAGTCAGACTCGCGCACTGAGGGTTCCGTACAAACTTACCTTTGTAAATAGTTGATTTCCCGAATGGAGCCTCGAAGATTTTTCCGAATCGCAAAAAACTTTTTTTTTGTGTAGTAACAACAAATTTTCGGTTTTCAGATTTATTCCTATATCTATACTATAAGATCTAACTTTATGGCAAATTTCAGGATTCCGAATCAACAGGAAGTACCCTATAAATTTTGATTCCTTCAGGAGTGTCGAAATGTACGTTTCTTGTGACATAAACGGCCGTATCTTTTTTTTTCGTTTACTTAGAAGTTTTATTTTTTCACAGCTTCAAAAGACCGCAGACTTGAGTAAATAGTTTTAATTACAACTGGATATCTCCACGTGTTTCAGAGATAAAGGGTCTTAACAGACAGACAGACAGTCGAACAACCAAGTGATCCTATAAGGGCTCCGTTTTATCCTTTTTAGGTACGGAACCCTAAAAATTACTAAAAATACTTTAATATGAACTTATATTATATTCACTTCTCACAAAAATCATGATCTTGACCTCTGAAGCTTTGCAGATACAGAAATGATTACAAATCTCTTCAATTAAGTTTATGAAGTCATTAAACTCAAGAAACTTACCAGTAAACAATTAAAGTGCGAATAATATTAATTATGGTACTCTAAACATTAACTTTGAAGGTGAACTTCTTGTAAACAATTAAAAAACCAAATGTCCTTATCTAACAGCAATGTAATCATTAATGTCAGCGTAATTAGAAGATACCGGCTATGTGAATAATTTTTAACATAAAACTTGACACGAGAATTGTGATGTTTTTTTTTTTTCTTAAAACCAATATTTCTTGACACGCGACAGAAATGAGAACTACACTACAATTGCTATAGAATGGTGCGGGTGACAGCTGTCAGATTCATACAATGTAGTTACATACCCTTTTTTCTCATCTTAAAGATGTATATTTTCGTCCTGCTGTCATCCTATTCATGCTATGTAAAAAAGTCTGTGTCATGAACCAAATTTGACACTTTATTGTCTTTTTGTCTTAACGAGTGGCGCCGCCATGATGTGTCAAGTTAAACTGGACGAACTGTAATGGTTTTTAGAGGAACTTGTGTTAAAATGTATGTCTCATCTTGGGAAACGCCATTGTCTTAGTTATTTGCATAATAATAACTATCTTGTACGGTGACGTGAGTTTTTTTGATGAATCGCACATTTTTAAAATGAAACGTTTTTGTTTTGAAAAAATTAAATGGTTTTCCTTAAAATTTTCCTTTATAACAATGCCTTGTGTAGAAGTTACCTACTAAAATATCAACAGAAGACTGAATCGATTTAACTTACTGGGTGAACATACATAAAAAAAAAAAATTAAGTATAGAGCATAATCATTGCAGTTTTATAATGTTCCCCAAACTAAGATCTTCTCTCTATGAGAAGGAATGAGCCGTAATCCATGAAACAGACCCGGGTACGAGTGCAGGTGCAGGGTTGGTGGATGTCACACTTCTTCCAATTGTTGATTCTATTCTAGGACATGCCAGTTTCCCCATGATACTTTCTTTCACCATTTTGAGAGCAATAGTGATGAAATAAATTACTCAGCACGAGCGACTGCCTGGATTTGTACCCGCGACGTGCTATTCGTCGAAGTCCCAGCCTTTACCTACAACTGGGCCATCAGTGCTCAATTACTATCACTTAACTGTCTCCTTTGTCGCGTGGTCGCAAGCACGACTGCTAAACGTGGGGTCCTGAGTTCGCTTTCCTGGTTGAACAAAAAGTACTATTGAGTTTTTTCATTACGATTTACTCTGTAGCAGCCTGGAGTTTGGAAACAGCTGGTGTGTCACCCCCGTGCCTCGGAAAGCACGTAAAGCCATTGGTCCTGCACCTGGGCCTCAAGTTTGCTATTACAATACTGTCAGAATGGTCTATCATTGACTTCGTAATTGTTGATTTTGACAAGTTTGGTAATCTACTAATATAATGGCGTCATTATGACTTTCCAATGTTCAACCACTGACACTCCATTGAAAGAAATGGCATATTATTGTAATCTCGTACTTAGTGTCAAATGAATATCTGACGTATGCGGATAACTGCCAAAATTTTCACAGTTCCTTTGATCAGTGACCTACCATTAGAACGTCATTGTGCAGTCATTGCTTTCAATTTGTTTCGATATGGCTCGATATTGTCATTCTACCAGAAGATCATTGACCGATCAATGGTCGACCATTATGAATTATCAGATTACGAACTTTTAGCAAAATGACAATGGGATCGTGTTGGAATGACGAATTTATAAAAATAGCAGACTTGGGCCCCTGATCTGTCTCCGGTTGTATCGGATGGCCGTCCTACCGGACTATGAAGGTAGAGGAAAAGAGAGTGTACCTGTGTTTGCACACGCACTGGTGCACTTTAATATCGCCTGTGTACTTGGCTAATCTCTATTGAGATTAACCACCCTAATCTAAATTCTATCGGGAGGATTATTATTATTATTAATTGCTCTTGAATCTAAAGTTTCTTAATCATTTTGTCCTACAAAATGTATACTGATGACTTATTCGTTCATGTTGATTCATAGTCAGGTCAGTACTCCAGTCTGGTCATAAAAACCATGGGAAAAATATTTTAAATAGGTATTCGTCATTTGAGGAATTTAGCACTTTGTTTATAGGATTCTATAGTTTTTATGATTTGAAGCAGTTTATGATTCGTTAAGATCAATTTGAATACATGATGTCACTCATAATATGAAGTGGGTAATTAAAAGTTTAATTGTTTGTATGAGAATGTTTTTTTTTTTTTTTTTAATTGATATAAACCAGTGCTTGACTGCGATCCCACCTGATGGTAAGTGGAGATGCAATCATTGATGGTCAGGCGCACTAGTTTATTAAGAGCCTATTCACTCTAGCCTTGAAGACACCTATATTATAGTTGGACGGAAAGACCGCAGCAGGCAGATTGTTCCAGTCCTTCGATGTAAACTTGAAGAACATGTAAAAAGATCTAAGAGATCTAGATTATAATTTATTAGATATATTATTTTATTTATACCCTTCTTTTTCATTTTTTCTTCATAAGCACAATCGGATAATTCTGATAATTCCAGATATTGAAAATTTCCTAATGGAAGGTAATGCTGTTTTAAAAGCATTTTTGTATGAACTCAGGGAAAAGACAACGTCTATTGGTTAAATTAAAAAACGCTGTATAAGGGCTAAATGCAATGAAATAATAACAGATAGCTGTGGATCTTTATTTAAGTTCCTAAAATTCACATCACATCACATACATATGCATAATTTTATATTTTCGAGGTTGCTGTTTTTGTTAAATCAACTAAGCTATTAAAAAGATTTTTATTAAAATGTCCGAAAATAGAAAATTTTGCTATTCAGCTTAGTGGTTTCGATACCACCCTATTAAAATAGGGTGGCCTATTAAGAAAAATATTATATGTATGGGTCCGATCATTTTTAACAAAATGCCCGATGTGAAAAAATGAGACAGTTCCACTTTACAAAAATAAATTAATAGATCTATTAATTAATATTATAAATGTTATTACATACTCGACGATTTTTAGACCGATAAGAATATAAATTGATAATATGACATCGCTGTATTCCCGACTTAATAATCTCATTGTATTAAACACGGATATCTGTGGTATTAAAATTGACATTATGTATTGCCTTTTTTAATGATTCACTGAACTAAACAATAGTTATTTTTAGTTTTTAATGACATTAATGAGTGAAGATAACGTTTGAAGTGAGTTTTATCAAATTAAGTCCAATATATTATTATGATACGTTCACGAAATAAGGGTGCGCACCGAAGCGTGGTCGATGACAGAACATGTCATGGTCTACGAATGTGAAAGCTTTAATTTGTAGGGAAAGTGTCTTCAATGTCTTAATTAACACTACCTGTCAAAGTGATTATCAATAGTCAATTTTTTTTTTATGGTTTTATATTCGGATGTATGTATTTAGGGACCACGAAGAAGGTAGCAGGACAAACTGGACAGATTTTGCCAGAACTGGAAGGAGGAAGCGCGAGCTCGCAAAGGACGGAAGAAGTGGAGGCAGGCCTGTGCCCAGGAGTGAAACAGAACAGGCTAGCAAAACAGGAGACTGGTACAAAGAGTTGCTGACGATTCGGACACAATATTTTAGGACACAGTGTTCGATTTGGCATATTTTTTTTCGCTTACAATTAAGGACACACACTGTTTATTACAGTCAGGCAAAAAGTTTTAAAATATAATGTATGGAGAAAAAAACTATTTTAGTGTGGATTTAAGGCGGCAACTTCGGGTAATAAATTTCTTTATATTTTAAAACGTTTTTTTTTTATTTGACTGTACTAAACAGCTTCAATAAAAGTAGTGTCTGGATCGTCAGTGGAAAAATATTGAAAATAAAATGAGTCGATTCGGACACTGTGTCCGAATCCAGTGGTAAAAGGTTTCGAAAATCGAAGGGTAAGTTTTTTTCATTGTACAATGAAACTCTTAATAATTTTCTAATAACATATCCGTCTGTAATGTCGTATAAGACGCGCAAGGTGAGGGTGCGCGGCGGCGCGTGCGCTGACCGGGTTTGTCACGCTCCACGACAATTGGTGGAAAAAATCCACTGAGCACACCTACTAGGGATGTCAGATAGGTTAGGAACTATATATTTTTTTTACTTTCTTTAAAAAAACGACGACACTTTTTTATGTTCATAATTTTGCACTCTAAGGGCAAGAGCCTAAATTATAATTAACAATTTTCCGTGATATTTGGATCAAGTTTTTTTTTTTTATTTGGGAAATTATCCAATGACTTGGCTCTTAGGCGATGCGGGAAGGCGTGTCAGACTTTTACTGGCTAAAAACCACTCCTATGGTCCTTCTTTGTCTTCGTTCCAGGGCCTCGAGGCTTAAACCCTGCTATATGATGAAGCTACAATCTAAATATGGTCACACTAAGAAGCTGTATAGTTGAAGGACGAACTGCTTGCGTCCGTTGGATCTATATAGTTTTAACCACCCTACGTGTCCCCTGGGTAGTGCTAAACGAGCAGTAAATTGCGGTAGTAGGTCACAGCATTGACTGTCGGCTTAAGACTTACCACCCACCAGACAAAACTATGCCGCCAAGCGACTCGTCGTGTTCTGGCGTGATGTCTGACCTCCGTACTATGCAAGATTATGGAGCGTGTATTGAACTCGCGCCTATTGGCACACCTGGAAGGTAACCAGATGTGCCAATACGCGGTATTATCTAATAGAAGAAAAAAAAATATTATTATATACTTTTTTATTTATAATATGATGGGAAACAACTGCATCTCCATTTTATATTTCTTCCTGCTTTATTATATATATATTTTTTTAATATAAATCTGTGTGTATTTTTTTGGGTGTCAACCCTAAACGTTTGGACCTGTTACGTAGCGTGCAGTGGACGGATTCACTCGCCGTATAAGTAATCGCGATCTGTTAATAAATACCATTCTTCGCTCACTGAAGCGAGTGCGGCCTACCTACGATGAATTATCAGGAATCAATTTAAATATGTTCGCTCTGAAAATGTTTTAAGATAACCATCAGTCATATTAATATCGGTACACATTTAAGAGAAGTTGCAAATAATTAGAGGTTCGCCGCGGAATCAAACCCAGGCAGGCATTCGATTTTATGTTATTTATTTTGTCACCACAACTCCCAAAACGGCGAAGGAAAACATCGTGAGAAAACCGGGATGTCCTGAAACCAAAACTTTGAAAACATGTTACATTCACCATTCTACACTGCAGCGGTGGGAACATTATAGGGTTGACTATGCTTTTATGCTTACATTTGCAAAGAAATTAAGCACTTATCTTATAGGTCTAATATATCTGGATGATATACCTATATGTATGGAAATAAACATCGCTTGACGTATTTTCTGCTCCTTTTGTCTTATCTGTTTTTGGTTACATAAACTATAAGAAATAAAGCTTAGCAATTTTATAACTAACTAGCTTTTGCCTGAGGCTTCGCCCACATACTTAAAATATAGCCTATGTCACTCAGGAATAAAGCAGCTTTCTATTAGTAAAAAAATGTTCGCCATCGGACCAGTACTTTCAGAGATTTCCTCCTACAAACAAAAAAACAAACATTACCTCTTTATAATATTAGTGTAGATACAAACTGGTTAAAAAAAACTGGTATATTTTTATTTGACAGTTTACCATTTTAATTGCTTCCAACTCATTGAACATAACTATGTATAATAATACTAATAATAATAGAATAATAGACTATTTCGAGAAAAAATGTTCAAGTACTAGATGACAGTGACAAATGATGACTAAAGTTTTTATCAATATTTGAAGTAATCACAATGTTGAAATAGGGAAGTATAAAAAGTTGTTTTTTATTTGTAGGTATCAATCATAGTCCACAAACACACGTCTTGACAATAATTATTCTAATTTTAATGGTTACAAATCCTTTGGTTTTTTTTTTTTCATTTTGTTATTTTTTTTTATGTAGCTATTTTAAGTAATGTAAAACATAATTATAGTGTTAACACGAATCATTAAAAGAAATAGAAACAAAACTGATAAGCGAAAATGATAAATGGATGCTAGTTATAACAGATGTAGAAAAACTGTTGAGAGTGATGCGATATACAAGAATTTTATTTTAAATATACTTGAAAAATGCCTGATCAACAGTATAGGTAGCTGATGAATGAAGTTTGGTAGGTATTCATACAGTAACTTACTAAAATAATTTATCTACCAATTATCGGTTAATTAACGTTTTAAACTTAATCTAATTTGCAATCCAAGACTGACCTGAATTAATTATAACCTAACCTAAGTATTACTAGCACAATTGACGACAACATTAGCATCAATTGTATTACTTAACGTAGGAAGAAATATATTAAAAATATTTTTTTCTGAATCAACATTCGTCACACTACAACCGCACTGGTTCGTCACAAGTGCATATTGCATTATTCATGCGGTCGGCCGGCCGCATCGGTCACACCGCGCCCGTAAGAACGGAACCATTGCGCCTGCGTTGAAAAAATACCGCACCATCTTCTTTCGATTGGACTTTATCATGCAATTGTTTGTTGACTTTACGAGGAATTGTTTTTCTCTTACGCCCATGCGCGGTGCACTATGGGTTTATGCCTTTATAAACACAATTTTAACCGACTTAAATGAACGGAATTAAGAACGGAGGAAGTTCTCAATTCGGTTGTATTTTTTTACAAAAAAATAAATACTAATAAATTTATTTTCGAAAGTCGGTGTTAAATAACAAACAGACAACACCAGAAACACTTTTTTTTTGTAGTAAGGTCGATTACTTATATTTTTGTTTTTATGTGTTTTATATTACAAATAATTTGTATCCTTTCACAAATTAAGCACTAGGTACATATATCTAGTGGTTTAAGTGACCTTTTTGACAAATATTGCTTGTGTTTTTTCGCTCTCCATAAACTTTAATAAAAAGAAAAATATTGTGAAATTAAAAATAGTTAAAAATTAACGAGGAAAAAATTAAGGGGAGCAGTGGTGGCCGAATGGTAAAGGCCCCGACTTACAAGTTGTAGGTCGCGGGTTCAAACCCAGCCAGGCGCATTACTTTGTGTAATTTATTTCATCTCCACTGCTCTCAAAACGGTGAAGGAAAACATCGTGAGGAAACCGGTATATCCTAGAACCAAAAATTCGAAGACATGTGACATTCACCAACCCGGCGACTACAACTCGGCGGTTAGGTGTTTATTATATTCATTTTAATATGATTTGCGACCGTTACAAATATGGCTGCGTCTGTTTAGCATTTTTGATACCTATTAATATGTCAATTTCAAGAATGCTAAACTGACGAAAAACTAAAGTTTATGTCAATCCTAGATTTTGCGCTCTGTCAATTTTCAAATTGACAGCGCTGACATTCATGTTTCATGCGTTGCATTGCATGAACTAATGCAAATACTTAACTATTACAACTGACCACGATGGTTTTACTCAATACTGATTACTGAATACAATACATAAATCAATTTAGTATCTAGTCAATTTATAGATTATTTTTTTTTAACTTGATATAAACCAGTGCTTGACTGCGATCCCACCTCCACTCCAGGTAAGCGGAGATGCAATCATTGATGGTCAGATGCACTAGTTTATTAAGAGCCTATTCACTCTAGCCTTGAAGACACCTAAATTACAAATTATAATTTATTAGATGGTGCAAAAAAAAGCATCACAATAAAATAACAAAATGACATTCATTTTTTTTTCACGGGAGTCTTCTACTATTAGTACTGTTTTTTTTTTATTGGTTTGGAAAGTCATGTTATGACAAATCCCGCTCTTGGGCGGAGCGGGAGATAGTGTCAGACTTTTACTGACTAAAAACCCACTCCTGTTCCTTCTTTGCCTTCGTCCCAGGGCCCCGGATTTTGCTTTCACACTACCCGTGGCCCCAGTAGGCATCGACCCTGCGGGGCCCCTACGAATTGCTGACATCTCCTTGAGACTATTAGTATTGTGAGTTTTGGAAAACTTTTAATTAATTTACCTATCGCCATAACACTGATGGAATTTTACAAATTGATAATATTCAACGAAATCCATCCAACGATAAAATACGGTACGGTACGCAAAAAAATATGCCAAAAAACATTTTATAAGTCAGTAAATTCGAGCTTGGTGATATATAAATTGGCAATATTATTTATTCTCCAAAATGATTTCTTAATGATTCTTATCTCTAACTGAATAAAGCTTTAAATTGCCCGAATTATAAATTCATGACTTTATTTTGTGACATGGTTTTCCGTTAAACGCCTTGGACAGTTCGCGGTAAGGTCGGCAAAACGGTAGATTGGACGATTTTGATGACGACGCGATATAATAAATCGTTTTTGTCAAATGTCAACTTCTGTGGTCGCCTCCGTTTGGGGCGCTTGTCTTTTTTTGTGGACCTTACTAGAGGTCACTTGTTTTGTTTACTGTCTGGTGATTTTCAAGGATAAAGTTTAACACAGGACAAATCTACACTAATATTATAAAGAAGTAGTTTTTGTTTTTTTTGTTTTTTTTTGTTTTTAGGAGGTAATCTCTGAAAGTAATAGTCCGATTGACAGATTTTTTTCACCGATAGAAAGCTGCTTTATTCCTGAGTGAGATAGGCTATATTTTATGTATGCAAGCGAAGCCGTGGGCATAAACTAGTTATAAATAAGTGTTCATCGGAGTGGAACGTGATAGCTAGTATGGGAAAAATTAAAACCTTGGACATTTACACTATGGCTTGAGTTTCGAAATGATTTAGTTAACACTAGCCGATTAGTGAGATGTGTTCATAAATAAAATTGATTTATATTAGGTATTATGTTTGTTATCTTTTTCAGATTTCCAATGATAAGTAAGTCATATAACTGTGTTTCTTTACAGAATTAATGTTCAATGAATTCAATATTCATCATCATCATTATTTCAGTCAAAAGACGTCCACTGCTGGACATAAGCCTCTCCCAAGTGCCGCCACAATGAACGGTCCTGTGCGTCTCGCATCCATCGGACTCCCGCAACCGTTACCAGGTCATCGGTCCACCTTGTAGGAGGCCTTCCAACGCTACGTCTTCTGGTAGGACGTCGCCATTCCGGAACCTTTCGGCCCCAGCGGCCATCCGTTCTGCGAGCAATGTGCCCTGCCCATTGCCACTTAAGTTTGGCGATTCTTCGTGCTATGTCGGTGACCTTGGTTCTCCTGCGGATATTCTCATTCTTGATTCGATCACGCAAGGAAACTCCGAGCATAGCCCTTTCCACTGTACTTTGGGTGACTTTAATTCAATATTTATTAAGCTTAATCTGAAGTCAAGCTTTCCACCACCCGCCGGAGACCTCCCAGGCGTCGAGATTAGCAGAACCATTTCCAGCCACCGTAGGTGCGGGATTGCAGAAGGAGAGTTATCGGTAGCTCGCCGTTTGACAAGGATCAAGCCTGGGTCAATGGCGCGTAGTATTCCACGAGCGCTCCAGATGTCAGCAAGACTGACGAGGCCATTTAGGACCGTTGCCTGCTAGTTTTGCGGACTATTCAAAAGAGTTACCATGTGAGTAATCATGACCTGTTCAAACGTCGAGCGAGGAAGAAGGATGAAGGGATGGAGCAATATACCCGTATCGCTCCATCCCTTCTTCTCGCTTGAAAGACTGACGTTTGACAAAAGGCAACTGAGGGAACACTGTGGGTTCGAGACAGTAAAATTCTAACACTACTTATCGCTTCACCTAGAGCGGGGGAAGTCATTTGATGATTTCCCACATGAAAAAAGCTTACATCAAAAATCGCAACTAAATAACGATATTTTCACATCGGCATTAATTTATCCATTTCTTTTTATGTCACATATTTTTAAGAGAAAAATTTCTGTCATACAAAACCAAAAATACTTCACCAGCTTCTCCAGCAGGTACCTACGAACAGACAAACATTTTTAGAACTTTCGTCGTTGCATTCTTTAAAGCGACTACATTGCGCACATCAAAGGACAGTCAGCTCCGTGTTTATGAGAAAGTATGACATGCTAGGGACAAAGTTAAGAATGTTAATTGATCCTCTCTTTGATACTAAACGTAAACAGGGGGAGTTTTTTAATTTGATGCGCAAGTTTGTTTGTAGGGCGAGATTAAAATCGAGTAGGGTAGTGTTTCTCAAACTGTAGAGCGCGACCCTTTGGCAAGTCGCGCGCGAGCGAAAATTGGATGCGCTTTGAAAAGCCAGGGGCCACGGGTAGTGTGAAAGCGGAACCCGGGGCCCTGGGACGAGGGCAAAGAAGGAACAGGAGTGGGTTTTTCGTCAGTAAAAGTCTGACACTATATTCCGTTCCGCCCAAGAGCGGGATTTGTCATAAGATGCTTTTCCCACCCAATAAAAAAAAAATGCCAACGCTTTTTAACCAAGTCCGTTCCATCATCGGACCACTAGACGTACGGCGCGGCGTTGCGCCATCGGTACATGGTGGACATCCCACCCATACGTACAAAGCGTTTTGGAAACACATTCATAATGCGAACAGCTAAGGAGTAGAATTCCCTGCCGGAGTCTTTATTTCCTGATAGCTACAACCTAGGGGTCTTTTAAGTCAAGAGTGAATAGGTTACTTCTAGGCAAGCGTGCTCCATCGTCAGCCACATCATCGCTTACCATCAGGTGAGATAGTGGTCAAACGCGAGCCTATCAATAATAAAAAAAAAAACTTAATTGAAAAGGAGCTTGTATTTAACTGAGTATATCTTGCATGAAGAGCTTATAAGTGTATAGATTGAACGTAACTTTTTCTCATTTATATATATTTAAATCAAATAAAGTATTTTTGTGTTAAAATATAGGTGTTAGAAAAATATTATTGTGAAGCTGTGTCCATGTTCTGCCACAGTAAATGGCATACTAATATTAGCAAAATATAAATACGTTTAATCTTCAGACAATATTATTGCATAATTATGCTCCTTTTTTCTTAATGAAGGTCAAAAGATTAATTCTGGTTAAGTCGTAGGTCGTGGTTCAGTAAACTTTGAAAACCACTAGGGTAGGGAATTGTGTATGATGGGTATGTTAGAGCAGGCACAGTACGCTGATTATTATGCGTTTGATCGTGTGTGAATGATTATTTCGATGCTCTGGCCAAATCTAATAACGAATGGACCTGTTTTGTGTAACAAAATGAGCAAAACATGGTCTATTCTATTGAGATGTTGCAAAAACTGAGCATTTTTGAAGTCAAAATAAAGATTTAGGTAAATACACCATAATGTAAGAAAAAGTAAACATCAGTTTTCTTTCTACCATTTACCATCTGTTAAATGGTTAAAAATGGTCATCTGGAAAATTAAAAAAAAAAAAAATGGCAGTTTTAGATCTCAAAAACTACCATATATTTTTTTTTAATTTTCAATTACTAGGGTCGCACATCGACTTTGCCCAGGATAAAGTATTATTTTATACAAATAATAAAACCTTTTAAAAGTAAAGATTTTTCAAATTAAATAAGATGGGACAAGGGCAGGAAGATGATGATGATGATGATGATGCTGTGGATCGTTAGATAACCCTCCACATATACCTACACGAACTCACAAACTACCCTATAATCACACTAATATTGTACTGTAAATGTTTGTAGGTTTGTTACTACTTCACGGCTGAACAGATTTTGATGAAACTAGGCACACTGGTAGACCATATCATGGAATAGCACACATAATACTTTGTATTTAGGTAGTATGTTCTGTTGGGCTATTTTTTTACTATCTCACGGCTGAAGTTGCGGGTAGCTTCTACTACCAAAATAAATTTTCCAATAACAAAGTATTGACAGGGTCTGCGTATGACGATTATGACACGTGTTTAATCCACGACCATTCATAAAGCTGCCCATATTATTCCAAAGACAAAAATACCTAAAAATTTCAATAACTCAAGACCCCATTTGTTAAGCAGTTAAATCTCACGAGAATTATGTACAGTCACCGTCAAAAACATCATACACGCGACAGAAAAAAACGGAATGGTTTACACGTGTATTCCGTTTATCGGGTTCAATGGACGAAGCTAAATTAGTACACTTCCTTAAAGTAATGTTAAAGGTATTCGGTTTATTTTTAATTACGAGTATGTATCGTGAGAGCCCTGAGAGATCGTGATGATCGACGAGACGAATTATGTGACAGAGTTTTAAGGCGACATGGAACGTCATATAAAATTAGTTTTGTGGTTTAGGTAATGAGAATTGTTGTCATATTTCAAAATCTTAGGCATTGTGTACAATAAACACTAAGGACGGAATTTTCCAATAAAACTTATCGCGTTTTAACGTTTAGCTCGCATAATCGCATTTTGCCGCTGTCACTAGTGTCACTTGTAAAAATGCAACAAAAGAAAAATACAGACAAGTGAACAGACAAGTGAGCAAGCCAGCTATTTAAAAAAGAATCCCAAAATAATTTTCTACAACTTTCACACAATGTTATCTAGTCCTAAACTAAGCATAGCTTGTGCTTAGTAGTATACAACTGATACTGTTCTTATATATACTTATATTTCTAAATACACACACATTATAGATAAAATTCACCTAGACACAGAATAAATAGACGAGGTAATAACACAAAAAATTGTCTTGGGTGGGAACCTTTCCTTACGAGCAGTCAGAGCCACTAACATGTGCATGAAAGGAGCCTCCACGAGTGGCGTTAAATATATCGTTCTGCGATTCCAAACGCTCGGCGCACCCTGGACAGCTAGCACTCGGTAACGCAGAGTCTAGCTGACTAATCCTTTCACCACGATGGTAAACTCAAACGGTTCTCTTCGGGACCACGACCAACCGTCTTTTATAAGGCCACTTAATAAAAATACGATACTTATGGCGACCACGTACTGGAAGACGTAGCGTTGGAAGGCCTCCTACAAGGTGGACCGATGACCTGGTAACGGTTGCGGGAGTACGATGGATGCGAGACGCACAGGACCGTTCATTGTGGCGGCACTTGGGGGAGGCCTATGTTCAGCAGTGGACGTCTTTCGACTGAAATGATGATGATGATGATAATAAAAATAACACCTCTGAGGGGAATCACCTGCTTTCCAAGCCCGCACTCACTGTTACCTCAATTAACATTGAAGGTTTCTCAGAAAACAAATCTGACCTTCTTTCCCAGTTATGCCAGTCCACGAATTGTGACAGAGCCACTAACCATTAGACCAACATACCAGGCAATAACTATCTACTTAATTGTCTCTTCAATTTAACCAAATTAAAAAAAGGTTCACCTGCATTTTTGGTTATTGGTTTAATATAGCCTGTAGCATTCTTCGGTGGTTTGGTTTCGGTAAATGGGCTATCTAACACTTAAAATAAAATAAATAAATAAAATAAAAATTTAAATGGTTTTCTGAAAGAAAACTCAACTGTGAGTTAAGCTCACATACCTAATTACGTACATAAACTATTTTATCCACTTATATTATAAGCTGTTATGAGGTTCAATAAAAAAAAAAAAACAATTTGAATCTGTAGTTCCTGAAATTAGCGCATTCAACCGAATACCATAACTTCAGCTTTATAATATCATATTTATAATAGGTAAATATTTATTCATTCAATATTCAATATTTTTTTAGCATAGCATAGTCGGCCTTATAATGTTCCCACTGCTGGCTCAGGCCTTCTCTCTAGGAGAGGGAATGGGCCGTAATCCACCACGCGGGCCCAGTGCGGGTTGGTGAATGTCACATGTCTTCAAATTTCTGGTTCTAGGACATGCCGGATTTCCTCACGATGTTTTCCTTCACCGTTTTGAGAGCAGTGATGATGTTTGAACCCGCGACTTGCAATTCGTAAGTCGGGGCCGTTACCACTCGGCCGCCACTGCTCACTACCTCTACACCATGAAGAATACCTCTTGCTGCGACCAAAAACTATCCTTCACAGTTTCTCACACCGAAATCTGACTAATACCTAAAAAACTTCCACCATCATTAATACAGCCAAACAAGGCTTGTTCTCCGTGTTAGTAAAATATTACCCAAAACCGCTGACGGTTACTTGTTATAGTTCCTTAACGACCAGACCAATTGAAGTACGGGTGGTCTAGTCATAAAGACGAAGTAAGTCAAGACCGAGGCATACGGCAATGTAAATATAGCTTTATGGGTATGATGCGGTGATGAGCAAGTTCGTGTTGGGTAATTATTAATTAGAATATCTGTTTTCAAGCTGAGGATAGCAACTAAAATCGGAAATCGCCTTGCGACCACTGTAGTTGCCAGTTTGCGAACGGTGAGGATGGTCTTCACCGTCCGCAAACTGGCAACTACTTGGCTTGGGTCCGAAGAAGAAGCCGATGTTGATCGAAGTGTTACCGCGGCTCTCACAAATCGCTAGTAAAAAACACTGTAGGTCTTACTCTATACAAGTCTGATACAACCTTTAGCTTCATCTAGATAAAGCGAAAGGCAGTATCAGACTAGAAGTCAATAGCAGAAGTCATTTGAGGATTTCCTACCACCTATAGAAAGGTGTAAGTTACCCGGGTTTGTTTCAGGAAGATCGATAAATAATTTTACAAAAAATAATAGGAATAAAATCATCCATATTGTACAAAGTTTAAATGAATATAATGGAACCAAATACGGCACAAGGTTAAGTATGATAACTTCTCCTTCTCCTACTAGCATTGTTTATCCTCAACGCTGAGGGCCGTGATCTTGACGAATAACTTTCTTGTGGATAATAATTCGCCATGTTGTCTTATCTCCGGCGATGTGGATGGCGATGCAAACAGTGGCCTGTGTTGTGGAATGTATTTGATCTGACCAACGAAACTGGCTTCCTGCCTTTAAGTTTTTTTTCCATCAAATCAAATATATTCTATGTATCGTTTATTGAAAGGACCACACACATTGTAGGTAACAAGTCCTTTGATGGTAAACATGGTATAGTGTTATGGTCTTAAGTCTATGCTGTGGTAAGTGGTTTCCTTGTTACTTTTAAGCACAATAAAACCATTGATTTAATTGTAATTTAACTGTATTTGGTTTAGAGGTTTTCTTGCTCAAAGTGTTAATGTTTTTTAACTGTAGTTCAAACGAAATTCAACATCTCATGTGGTTATTGATCATCTTGAAGATAAAAATAACAATTTTGTAGAAAGAAAGACATGTGTAAAACAAAGCTTATCAAAAACGGGGACATGTCACAGCATTCAAGCTTACGGAACCAACATGTAAGCAAATATCAAGTCTACAAGAAAACACGTGTGAAGTAACAAAAATGTCTAAATTTGTCACTTGTGTAATGTCCCGAACGCAGTCACTATGTCAACAAACACCGTTTGAGATATTTCAGGCGTTCGTCCGTATGTCCGCTGTTCGTATACATTACGACCAAAAGACATCTGACGACGACTATCAATCTTACAATAAATACCAGCCGAGACAACACAAGCGATCCAAATAATAAATTAACACGAAATAACACTAACATCTGAAATATTCCAAGCAACTTTGTTTTCATTAACTGTGACTTTAGTGGACAGACTAATTCTTTTACGATCATTTTATACGTTTTTCACACGTTTCGACATAGCTCACATATGTTACTGCATATTAAACGTGTTATGACATTATATGAGACGCCTAGTATCATTTTTTAATACAAAAACAGAGGTTTAAAAACTTTTTGGACGTTTGTCAGAAGCTGGTAGGACGTCAAACAAAATGTTACGCTTTGACAAAAAGTTAATTAGGCAATAAAAAATGTATTACGAGCTTCGTGTCACAGTGAAACTAAACAATATAAAACTTTCCGGTGTTTAGTCGTAACTTCCACAGTTTTGTGCATTATTTTGGTTTTTTATTCGCAATGACGTCAAGGGACTTTTAAATGTCGAAGATTCCTAAAATTAACTTTTAATTAGAATATCACAAAGGTGTTGTGATTGTTGGCCACGGTTTTGTAATTTGAGAAGGGCATTGTGTGAATGAGCAGTATGAAAAAAATTGCAAATATTTAGCGAAGCATTTCACTGTTTTGCCACAGTTAATGTATCATGGTACCTAGTATTCAAAAATACAAAGAATCTTACAGAGAATCATTCTCTCATCATCTTTCTGCCCTTGTCCCATATTACTTGGGGTCGGCGTAATATGTTTTTTTTTCTTTTGTTCCGTCCTGACTACCGTCATGCTATACCTCAGTCCCTTTTCTTCCATATCACTACCATTTTTTCTTTTGGTTTCATTGTCATTTCCTGTGAATTATTAAATATTTACCTGAACTTACTTACCAAAACTTGTATTCCCGTAATGTTTGTTAGTTTAGATAGGTTGTTGAACGAGCAACATCAATAAACAATTACACATTCACATTAATGATTGTTATAACCAAAATAAAGAGCCCATAATCAAAACCCAAATTCTAGATTAAGCTCATTGTTATGCATCAACTTTCCTTTTATAGTAACAAAGAGAAACATAACAGCTTTTGCATTCTTAAAAATCAAACATACCACACCGTCACTCGTCGCAATATAACCCTCAAACAATCAACAATCAGCCCGAAAAAAAACATCACTCAAGTCCTCAATGACAAGAAAACATATTTCGAATCATTTATCATCCCGAGGCATAAACAGCATATAAATTAAACTGGCAATCCACCAAACCGATGCATTAGCATCAAGGTAATGAAATGAGGTGACAGTTATGTTAGTGAGCGCTCCGGGCCTTCCATTAACCCATCTGGGTATATATATCTTCATAATGAAGAAAATCATACAGTTAAGGTAAGAAGTGGAGGGAATTAAGCGTGTGTGGACTGTGGGTGTGTAGGTCGTTTTGCTTGCAAAATACATTAGCATTTATTGACGAGATTTTATGAAGACAAGAAAATGAAACAGAGTGCCAGAATGGTATTGATAGTCAAAATAATGACAATTATTCAGTTTTATCTCTAAGTGATATTAATTTTTAGTTAACATGTCTCAATGCCACTGCATCAAAGAGAGAGAAGAAATTCAACGGCGACATAGAAACAAAATACAGAAACGAGTAGGCGTACAGAGGAGAACATAATTTCCCAACAATAGTAGAAGACAATCGTAAAATCACACCGTGTGCGACAGCTCACACTTTACAACTAGGTATCAACGCCAATAACGTCTGTCCTATTTTTGTCCGGTTATACATCTACTAATTTATAGTGCAATAAAGTTTTACTTGTCACTCACACGGGATTTATGCCCCGTCCGTCCTAAATGTGGTTTCTTCCGCTGACGAATTTGCTCATGTCAACGTCTACTATAAACAACATTTGAAGCGTGCAGCGTAGGCGACAGAGGCGCCTTCGAACCATTTGCCGTCTTCCATCTGTGACGAAATTGACGAACAAAGGAGTATGTCTTCTGACGTAAAGTAAACAAAGTCTAATTTCCTGGACATGTATTTGCTGTACTATTTCTATTACAGCGTCCCGCAAGGCACACACTCGGCCCGCAATTTCGTTCTTATTGTTTGTGGTGCTGAATTGAAATTTGTCTGTTTCCGATCAAATAAATGGAACCCTGTCGAAGGTGTGTGAAGTAAATCGTGCAGGCGGCGCCGGCGACGACGTCGGGACGCCACTGCTCATACAAACAACCGTCGAAGCGTATCGAGGAAGGATGCTTAACACTTGCACCTCTAATTATATCCATGGAACGCGTTGTGGAAACAAACACGTCTTTCTAGTCTGAAAATTCGAATGCTTTAGGATTTAAGTCGGTTGAAACAGATGATCTTGTTTATGATGTAATATATTATTATGAACAAGAGAAAACTCCTTTAAAACCATCGCTAATCTTCAAAAGCTTCCTTCTTTCAAAAGTCCTGTAAACTAAACAGTCGTTCTCGATACACTTTCGACCAAAAATAGATACCTACAATAAAGTTTAACCACGAGACGATCACAGAGCGCCTGAGAAGTGTCTCCTGGAAAAATGTTTTTAAAACGATGTAAAAGTTTCTCAGAACGCAATTGAGGGCAGGTTTGTTTATGTTAAGAGAAACAGACGTATGTCATTCGGATGACGAGATGACGAACTTCCTCCAGAATGATAGCCATCGAAATAGATGCGGTGGTGGTAAAATTTTGGATTTGGGACAGGTGAGTATAAATTATTATGGCCAGATGTTTTTGCGCTGTTATCATTGGAATTGTTTTGTTTGAGATTTTCTTTATTGTATACTAGTTTTGCAGTTTTAGAAAATTTTGCAGTGGTGGCACATTGGGATAAGCCCCGACTTACGATTTATAGGTCACGGATTCAAACCCAGTCAAGCGCATTTCTTTGTGTAATTTATTTCGTCACCACTACTCTCAAAACGGTGAAAGAAAACATCTTGTATTTTTTGGTGTACAATAAAGAATATCTTTCTATCTTGAGGAAACCGCATGTCCTAGAACCAAAATTTTGAAGACATGTGACATACACCATCTACTATCCGCACTGTACCCGCGTGGTGGATTACGGCCCATTTCCTCTATTAGATAGGAGGCCACAGTCCCAGCAGTGGGAATAATTATTATAAGGCTGGTTATGCTATGCTATACTAGTTTTGATATTTAACTAAAGTATAGCGAGTAATAAAAAAAAAAGAAAAGGAAAAAGAGAGACAAAGCGAAAAGATAAAGACAATTTATTACAAACTCAACACATTTTCATTGAATTAAACTTTTGAAAAAAACTTCACTTATGTATAATAAATAAGCGCAAACGTTGATAATTTTTACAAACCAGGTACCAACTAAAAGAAATAAATGAAACATGCGAGTTTGACTATTGAAAATAAACAAAAAACAACAGGAAACATTCCAGCAATAACATTTTAATACTTTTACAAAATTCAAAGAGGAACGTCCACGAGAATGATTTTGTGAAGGTTTACGACTTTTTTTAATTAAAAAGTTATGAATGGTATTTTTCATTCATATTGAGTAAACAGGCATAGTTTTAATTGAGTGTTACATTTTTACAAGAAAATTATGATAAAAATCAAATAACAGTAAAGTATATATTATATATATATATCGACGCTTGAAAGGCAAAATGTATGAACGACCACTTTAGTCAAAATTGAGTTATTTACATCGTTGGAATCGGCAGATTTTTCTCTTTCGAATGGTCTAGGTTTCAAAAAAATCTGAGCACTTTTTTGGTCGTTAATACAACGGTGATTTCAGTCATTTTCGCATTGTATTTTGTTTTAAATCCAACCATTTTCGACATTTGTTTCATAAACCGTACATAATGTTTGAATATTGGCCATAATTCATTTTGCTTTTTTTGTAATATTAAAGATTTGAAATTAAAACACTTTACCAAATCACTTTTCATTTTTATTAATCAATAAAACGTTTTACAAGTTGGTCACTTTTTCCAATTTTGGAAATAAAACAATTTATCTGTGTATAATTTTTTGACTATTGTCCGTTAAAATATTTTACCTTTCTACGAATTACAATCACTCGGACGTTAAGCGCATTTTGTCCTCAATTTTTAGTAAAAAGTTGGTCAATCATACATTTTTACCTGAAACGATTTTGACCAACCGTTAGCATTTATGATACTTTAATTATAGCAAAGTTTTTTTTGTTACTGAGTTAAACCTACGTAAAAAAATCTTTATTGGCTGAAAAAGTGGTGGATAAGTTGTACTTAAGGAGCGTATTTTATACGCGCGAACCGCTGCGTGTATGGTCTGAGCGTTGTGTGGGTGCTTCAGTCAACCACACAACGCTCAGTTGATCCTTCATATTTGAATTAGTCTGGAAAAATCCAAAACCGTACAATATAGAGATAATATTTATGTCACCAAGATTTCAAGGCTTGAGATTCTATGTCCGAAAAATACTTTGATAACAATCTTGTTGGCAAAATTAGTAAACTCAGAATTATTACATTTAAGAAAAAGGATTCAGCTAATATTTATATAAAATACAGCATGGAAAACACAGCAGCTACCGAAAAAGTTGAAGTTATTGGTAAGAACAGGGGTCCAGGAGATAATTTGTATGAAAACAAACTTCCTATTCCTAAACAAAAATATGCTGATTTGGTAAAGCTTTGTAAAACCACTTGCTTTTCCACTTAGGTATCATGAAGGAGTACTTTAAGAGACGGTTGCAGTCACAGAATAAAATAATTTTTTATGGTGTTCTCTTTTATATTTGTGGATTTCCAGGAGTTCAAAAGTGGTAAAACGACCTTAATTTGCAAACTTGCAACTAGTGATGCCAGGTACGATTGGATAAAAATCAGGACGGATGGTAAAACCAATCGGGATTTTGGGTTTTAAATCGGGGTATTTTTTAAAAAAAAATATGTTTTATTTTTTAGGAACTAAATCATCCAATGCCTTGTCCTGCTCTAAAGTGGAACAAGAGGGCGTGTCAGACTTTTACTGACTAAAACCCAAACTTCTTCAGTCGCTCTTTGCGTTCCAGGGCCACGGTCACTGTTTCAAACATTCCCGCAGTCCTAGCAGGCCCTACTGGACCCGGCATCTCTTTGAGGGTATCTCTTTGAGGAGCATGTGCAACGCGACGTGTCGTCGACTCGAGCCTGGTCTTTATTGGATGGGTGAACGACGAGCTACCCATTGCTCGTCGTTTGCAAACCCGTGCCTACTGTAGTCGGATATCGAAGTGCGACACTCGATGCCCGGGACATCTTCAGGGACGACTGGGGCGTGAGGGTATCAATTGATTCACGGTTGCGGTCAACTCCTTTTCGCAGAAGGAGGCGACCGCTTCCTATACCCTCTCGCTCCGGACCATGGCCAGAACCAGGGCCCGGCGCTAGAGCGGGCTGCTACCAAACGCCGCCACGAGGACACGGCGGTGCTCCGCCCAAGTAGGGCACACTTCCACCGTAATTTCCACCGTGTTTATAAAGACAAAAACGAAAAAAAAACATTGTTATAAGTGATTGCCGTTGTTTTAAAAGTTCAAATATTTTTATACTAAAATTATATTGGTTACATTTTAATGTATATGAATGGAAAGGATGAACGAAGATCGATTGAGTCACAGATTACTTATAATTATTTGGAGTAAAGCAGAAGACATTATGGTCACGTGTGATGGAAGACAGGAGAGACAACTAGCTAGTGATGGATTGTGTCATTTATAATGCACGTGACATAGTGATGCGAATGCGACACAGGTTGTTTTATTGTAATAATAAGGACGTATTTTTTATTTTATTTATCGAGACATTTAGCGTCCCGATCAAGTGCTAATTGGGACGTGTCCCTAGACCCCTAAAAATCGGGACGTTCCGCGCAAATCGGGATCCCTGGACTACTTGCAACTTGAAAGGATTGTTGCCAGACACTAATGTAGAAGACGTCGACGATTGAAGTTAGGAAGGTACTAAATTCTTTTGTATAAGTTAGGTATTTCAACAAAATTTTATAATTGTTTCCTGATTTTATTTCCCTATCCGTTTCTCAATTGAACACAGCGTATAATTTTTTTATTCGATAATTTTTTAAATGGCTCTACTATCCATTCAATCGTTTCTTACTACAGAGTCAGCGCATAGTTTGTGATCTATTGAGTTATAAGCTTATAATTATGAACTATAATATTTAATCGTTTTCTTTGTCAGTTTATGTTTCATAGGACTGATTGATGTCAAAGTTGGGTAGTTATTTATTTCATTAAAATACCTATACTACATAATTACTATACGAACATCTGCATCATTTTTATGTGACTGATTGATCTCAAGTAGTTTTATTGTTTAATTATAAAAGTACATATAATTAATCTCGAATTTTTTTTTTTTTTTTATAAACAAGTTTTATATTTTTGTGCTAATAATAAATTTAATTACATCACAAAGATGTAATTAAATTTATTGTTATTCTTTATTTAATTTTTTACTTATCGTTAAAAATATAATAATATTGGGACCTTCATCCTAGACGGAACTCAGTTTTATGAGTAAGATAAGATATTTTAGTTTTCCAGTGTTGAACAACCTGGCCTGATGAAACATTTTATTGGAATATAAAAGTTTACAGAAAAGAACGTAAGACACTTTAGTTGTAGGTTGTAGGTAGCTATTCGATCGTTAAAACATTTTTTACAGGACCTCTAATGTGAATATTGTGAGTTAAGTCAAATTTACCTAACCAAGATTATTCACAGCCTTGTATTATCTCCTCAAAATCTATCAAAAAGGTCTTATAAATTGGTTTTGACACAGCAATTAAATAACAAATATATTAAATAATAACTATTCTGAGTATCAACAAAAATGCTCAATTAGTTAATTTACTATGAATTTTTTTGTGAAAAGTAGAATTTCAAATCCATTTATTGAACAATTTGTGAAATGGTCGTTCATACATTTTGCCTTTCAAGCGTCGATATAGCGATTGGAATAGACCAACTTCTAGAAAGAGGAAAGTTGGAAGACCAATAAAACAGTGAGTTAAAGACATCATAAAGAATGCAGGAAAAGACTGGATGAGCAAACATAAAGAAAAATAGAAACAGCTGGAGGAGGCCTTTACTCAAAATGAGATGTACAACTAACTCTAATAACGAAAACTAGTTTAAGTGAGCCAAGTATACTACGAACAAATTTTAGAATGTAAAAAATAAGGTGACTTTATTATTATTATGAAACAGGAATAGGTAGCAAAAACAAAGAAATAAAGTTCAATATACAAACAGTAAACAATCATCAAGTACCTTAAACTAACAGCAGTTCGAATTACAAAATCATAAACAAAATCACTTAACATTTCCTTATTCAAAAACCTAACCCTACAATGTCACCCTCTCCCCAATTTTAAATAAACAAATGACAGAAAGGCCACATCAAAAGCTCAATTTGTTAACAACATGGAACCATTGACAAATTCCATTAATGTCGAGTCGGTATCTCGGCAATTAGTAAACAAATGAGCCAAATGACAGATCGGGCTTGTTGACGATGTTGGCACGGTGACAAGTTGTCGGCGCGGCGGTGAACGGTTAAGGTGAATGAAGCGTGAAAATGGAACAAAATGGCGGACTATCTTCTACGATTCGTTTTAATGTCGTTAGTATGCCTCAGACGAAATGTAAATGAATTTGAAAAGAAAACAATGAAAATTACGACTGAAAAATTTATGAAATTAGTAGATAATTAATAATGAAGTTAGTGGCGCCGTTCTAATCCATTAATTTCGTGGTGGTCTCGTTGATAAGTAAACAAAGGAACTTCCTGTTTAATTAAATGAAAGAAAAAATCGAATTGTTGACAGTTTTGGCACTGTGACAGCACACAGGGCGATGGGGACGACGCCATCAGTTGAATAGAGAGAATTTAAAAAATCACTTCAAAATTCCTGTTTTTAAGCGGAAGCGAAACAAAACAATTTTTGTTTCAGGCAACTTAATAAAGTTGATGATGCCATTGAATGTCCATTAGTTTCAGGGTGGTCTTGCAATTAGTTCTTAAACAAACGAGCTGGATGTCAGATCGAGATTGTTGACAGTGTTGGCAACGTGACAAACTGTGCCGGCGGCAGCGACAGGGTTAATGTGGATTTGTAAATTGGGTGGATAATGTTCAATTCTGAAAAGATGTAGATTAAGATGGACACTTCTATTAAGTATTTTAACCGATTAGATATAATATGAATGCACTAAAACATTAGTTTTAAGTACAATATTAGTAGTTTTATGTATTTGTGTGTACATATTTTCCTTTTACTCTTACACGTGGTGGGTCTATTTTTGTCCAACTCTCCTTTTGCAGGTTTGCTGTAAGAGATTTCTACAGAAGTAAGCATCAACTTTGTACTTATTTTTCTGTTTCTGTCTTCTTGTCTTTTATTTTGCACACGAATAGTTAAATTAAAACTCTTACATTCATGGATGATGCGAAAGAGAGCCTCGGTGCCCTGGAACGGAGGCAAAGACGGAACAGGAGTGGGTTTTAGTCAGTAAAAGTCTAACACGTCACACCATCTAAAAAAAACCCTCATACACTAAAATACTTTAGAAAAGGAAGTAACTAGTCGATAACGCTATCTGAACTTACCTATATTTGCCAAAAATGATTTTTCAATAAAATATAAAGATATTCACTATGTATCACAGCTTATAAAGTAGCTTCAAGAATTATCCTTGTATAGACTTTTCAAAAAAAAAACCTGTAATTACATAAAGTCTTCATATTTTCACGATAAACGCTTACACGCTTTACCCGAAGGGTTCAACGAGACACTGTAAAACTGTTCGTCCGTCCATCTGTCTGTTTGACTGTCTGACAGCAGGCTTTATCTCATAAGCCGTATGAGGTAGAGAATTGAAATTTTTACTAAACGTGCATTTCTAATGCGGTTATAACAACAAATTATACAATTGAAATAAAGTGAAAAATTTAAGGAAAGAAGGAGGCAAGGAATACAAGCGTCGTGTTTTTTTTTAAACATTTATTGCGATTCGATCGATTTAATATTGTAGAACGGAAACTTTTGTTTGTGAGTCCGAGTCACACTTGGCCAGTTTTTAATAAATCACTTACTCTTAACATATATGACGAAGTGTACATTTTTTTTTTTTTAAATTGATATAATAAACCAGTGCTTGACTGCGATCCCACCTGATGGTAAGTAGAGATGCAATCATTGATGGTTAGGTACACTAGTTTATTAAGAGCCTATTCACTCTAGCCTTGAAGACACCTAAATTATAGTTGGACGGGATGACCGCAGCAGGCAAATTGTTCCAGTCCTTCGATGTACGCGGTTTAAACAAAACAAAAATCACACAGCCTCTTAACAAAACTTAGCATAAAATAGCCGACAGTATACCCCTTAACAAGAGCGTGCGTGGTGACAGCACCAACACATGTCCCACTGTAAAAACATCGTGTTTAATCCTCAGCCATTCACTGCAGCTATTTTAGATTAATGACAAACAACAGACAATCGCGGCCATTTTACCTCGAATTAAAGTTGATTTATTTTTTTTAACCACGTCTATTTCGTTGCCCGGAGACTGAATTGTTTTCATCTGAAGGATTGGTGATTAAGTTTATATTTTTGGATGATGTATTCAGGTAATGAGTTAGTTGGAGCTAATTTATAGGTGATGATGAAAATAGTGATTGTAAATGAATGAATGTTTTTGAAAACCGAATGCAAGTGAATGAATAAACTTTATTGTACACCAAAATAATAATATAACTTTACGCAAACATAAATGGATATAATTGCGGTCTTATCGATGACAGTGATATCTGAGACTGAATTGTTTTTGTCTGACGGATAGGTGATAAAGTTATATTTTTTTGGCTGGCCTGTCGGTCTAGTGGTCAGTAGCCCTAACTGCTATGCCGGAGGTCGTGGATTCGATTCCCATTCCCACCCAGGACAAATGTTGGTGTGATGAGCATGATCATTTGTTTTGTGTCTGGGTGTAATTTATCTATAATATGTATGTATTTAGAAATATATAAGTATGTTTATCAGTTGTCTAGTATTCCTAACACAAGCTCTACTTAGCTTGGGGCTAGACGGCGTTGTGTGATAGTTGTGGAACATTATTATTATTTCATTCTGTTTTTACTATTTTTTGATATAGCGGCAACAGAAAGACATCATTTGTGAAAATTTCAACTGCCTCGCTATCACGGTTCATGAGATACAGCCTGGTGACAGACGGACAGACAGCCGTCACACAACGCCGTCTAGCCTCAAAGACGGCGTTGTGTGATATCTGTGGAATATTTTATTATATTATTTTTGGATGATGTATTCAGGTAATGAAGTAGTTGATGCTAATATATGGGTGGTGATGAAAATAGTGATTAGGAATGAGTGAATGTTTCTTAAAATTAAACGTAAGTGAACGAGTAGTATAGAATAAAACTTATTGTACACCAAAATAGTAATATAATTTTACACAAACATGAAGTGGATATAATTGCGGTCTTATCGCTGACAGCGATATCTACCAGACCACCTTTTGGATGGATTGTCCATATATCCATCTTTCTGCCCTTGTCCCGTGTTATTTGGGGTTGGTGCTACACATTTTTTTATTACAATCTATCCTGTCAGCAGTCACGCTGTCACCAACTTCCTATTCATATCACTCCTCACACAATCTAGCCAACTTTTCTTTGGCCCCCTTCTCTCAAAAAAAAAACAGCCAAAATCGGTTCACAACCGCAATCCAACTTACAACCGAAGAGCATACAAAAAAAAAATTACAGCCGAACATATAACCTTCTCCTTTTTGAAGTCGGTTAAAAATACAAAAAAATACTTTTCTCCTCGTCGTTTAAACCACGTACATAGAGGGACTGGAACATCTTGCCTGCTGCGGTCTTCCCGTCCGATTTAATTTAGGTGTCTTCAAGGCTAGAGTGAATAGGCCCTTAATAAACTAGTGCGTCTCATCATCAAAAATTGCATGACTTCTTACCATCAGGTGGGATCGCAGTCAAGCACTAGTTAATAAAAAAATAATAATTAAGAGAATAAATTTCTAGATAGCTTATCCCTCTCTTCGTGTCGATAGACTCACTACAGACTTATATAGTTCTATCATTTTCCACGTTCAGATCCTGAAAAGCCAAGATAGACTTGAACCAAAACCTGAATAGCAAAATGAACAGTGGTGGCCAACTAAAATGGTCTAATACGGAATCAGAATGATTGAACGGAAAAGTAAGAAAAACATAAATACTAGTATATTATCTAGACTACAAGTTTACTCATGGGCTGCGGGATTGTTTGAAAGAGTTACCGTAGCCCTGGAACGCAAGGGCAACTGAAGAAACACAAGTGAGTTTTAGTCAGCATAAGTCTGATACTTCCTTTCGTTCTACCCAGAAAATAATACATTTTGATACAAGTGGGGAAACATTGTTATTGCAACCGATTCGGAATTAGCGTGAGCAGCAGCCGAGGGTGCTATGCAGCCGAGTGCTGCAAGGACAAATTTCCATATCTATCAAAACTTTTTCAATACACTTACGAAGCAATAAATAAACGGGGGCTGCCCGGCTACTCCCGGGCAGCCAGCGACCACTAGTAAGTGGACGCTGTGCGGCGCCCAGTATGATACGATAAATACAATAAATAGTGGCGGGGGCTCGCTGGCGCACTTTTCCAAACTAGTACGAAAAACAGTCAATTGCGTGCCTAAAATCACCGCTTTTAGGCACGGGATAGGTAGGGTAGGAGCGGGTTTTCAAATAAGTGTGTTGAAAAGTTATTTGATAGGATATTATTTTTTTATTTCGGGATAGGTGAGTCTATCCACAGTGCATCACACTGCTCGAATAATACTTGTAACACCCACGCGATGCGCCAAAAATTTGACACTTAAACACTAAACATGCCATAAATTATACAAGAAAACTAAACAAACATCTTCTCATTTAACTAAATAGTTTAATTTATTGCTCGTAATTCCTTGTCGACATTTTTAATGCGATGTTTAACGCCAAACACGAATAAAAAGGCACTAATTGACTTAAATCAGTTGTGACAAACAACACTACTTGGGATGTGATAAATGCGGGACATTTCCCATTGGGAACAAAGCAAATGAATTTGTATCTTTTCATCTGTAAAATAGAGTATGAAATACTTTGGTAACGTTTTGGGAGAAATGGGTAGTGTATGTTAAGATTGGAAATCTTAAATATCTTGTTTCGTTTGTTTGATTTAAATAAATGTGGGAATAAGTTGTATTTACAAAGATGGCAATTTTAAAGACTATTTAATTTTAAAAGTTCTTTTTTTATTTTTATGTCTATGCGCAGGTTAGGTCTTTTTTTGGTGGGAAAATCATCTAATGACATCCTTCGCTCTTTGGCGGAGCAAGTACGCCCGTACCAGACTTTTACAGACTAAAAACCCACTCCTATTCCTTTTTTACCATTTTTCCTGGGTCCCCAGGATCTCTTTCGCATTACCCATGGCCCCAGTAGACTTCGACCCTGCTGGGCCCCTATGGTTGCTGACATCCCCTTGAGGCGCGCGTGGAATACTACGCGCCGTCGACGACTTGGACTCGGTCCGGACGGTTACCGGACGGTCGAAAAACCCGCGCCTACGGTGGCCGAAAATTGGGATCGGGATCCCGGCGGCTGGGGTACGAATGCCATTGCCTCGCGCATGTACGTGTCTCCTCCTTTGCTAGCATTACTGCTTCGCAGAAGGAGGCGACCGCCTGCCACTCCTCCTCGCTCCGGACCATGGCCTGTACCAAGGCCCGGCGCGAGAGATCGCCGCCGCCGATCGCACACACGAGGACACGGCGATGCTCTGCCCAGGCGGGGCGCGCAGGTTAGGTTTAGAATTCCCTGCTGAACCCTGTGTTTCCTGATAGCTATAACATAGGGGTCCTTAAGTCACGAGTTATTAGGTTACTTCTAGGTAAGTGAACTTCGTGGTCGACTGTATCATGGATCACCATCAGGTGAGATAGTGGTCAAACGCGAGCCTATGTCGGTATATACAAGTTTTTGTTTTTTGTTTTTTTTAGGTGGTAAAATCATCTAATGACAAATCCCGCTCTTGGGCAGATAGGGAGATAGTGTCAGACTTTTACTGACTAAAAGCCTACTCCTATTCCTTCTTTGCCTTCGTCCCAGGGCCCCGGGTTTCACTTTCACACTACCCGTGACCCCAGTAGGCTTCGACCCTGCTGGGCCCTTAGGATTTGCTGACATCTCCCTGAGGCGCGCGTCATTTTGTTTTTGTATTGGCTTTTTTAATGGCATGACTTTTTTATAGCAATCTTTATTTTATTTTAACAAAGTTATTAACTCGCCAAACTTAAGAGTTTGATAGCGAGAAACACTCGTTAAACATTCACAGAAATTAATTTGGTATGTAACCTTTTTGCATTTGATTGGCCAATTCAATTTTCGTACAGTACAAATATTTGAATGGCCTGACCCACAATACAGAAGTAATACCTAATATAGAGCTAAGATTTCATAAAAAAAAAATACTCCTAGTTCTAATTTAGTCTGCAAACATACGTCATGTTCGATTTTTTTACAGCTGTGTCAATTTGTTCCAACTTTCATTTTGAAAGTGGCAGCGTAACAGATGGCAAGTTATATGCCACTTGAGCACAGAAACTATTTTCTTATCTTAAAACTGTAACCTTTGAGCCCAGCATTTACTACTGTGGCTTTGATTATACCGACGCACTTATTAGTTGCTTTAAAAGTTCTATTCGAATGTAATATAAGTGCGTGTAAGTCGATAAGCTTTATATACTAAAACAAGTTTATAAAAAAAAAACTAGCTTTTGCCCGTGACTTCGTCCGCGTAGAAGTCGAAAATGGTTTTATTAGGTTTTTTGAGATACGAAAATAAGAAATATTATTTATTATCTTCGTCGTGTGTGATAGTCCATTGAATTGTATGGTGAGCGATATTGTATCTTAAGATAAAATGTTATAGTATCTTAGCCGTGTGCAGCGCCCCTTAATGAACTCCACTGCGGGTGACGTAATCTACGACAAACTTATTATTTGCGATTGGCACAGTAATCGGGTCTAGGGATCGAACCGCAAAATTAAGTTTGCTTTTTATTGTATATAGTTTTCCGGGTTAAAAAGTACCCAGTGTGGAGCCCAGAACATTAAAGAATAATTATACCAAGTTTCATCGTAATCGAACCGGTAGTTTTTGCGTGATGCCTGAACAAACAGACAGACAAACAAAAATTTTTTAAATCACATTTTTTGGTTCAGTGTCGGTCTAGTTGACCCCTGCCATTTATTTTTTTGATATTTTCAATGCACAGAATTTTCACTTCTACCGATTTATTATAAGTATAGATAGATAAGTATTGTATACGTGCAAGTTTTAGTTAGCGCGCAATAATTGTCTCTAACCTGAATTAGGATAAACCTGTACCTTAGGTAGTAATTTCTAGAGTTCCGTACCTTAAAAGTAAAAAACGAAAATCACTTTATTGTCCGTCCGTCAGTTTATCTGTTTTCTGTCAAGACCCTTTATCTCAGGAACGCGTGGAGGTATCGAGTTGACATTAAAACCATATACTCAAGTCAGCGGTCCCTTGAAGCTGTGAAAAAATCAAACATCTGAGTTAACTGAAACAAATGATACGACCGTTTATGTCGCAAAAAAAAACGTGTATTTCGACACTCTCAAAGGAATCACGTAAAGTTGACCTAGAATCTTGAAATTTGGCATGAAGCAAGGTCTCATAACACAATTACAGGAAAAAATCTGAAAACTTTAAATTTGCAAAAAAAAAAAAAACAAAAAATCTTCGTAATTGAACTGTTTTCATAGGTAAATTTGTACGGAACCCTCAGTGCGCGAGTCCGACTCGCACTTGCCCAGTTTTTTTCATATTTATATAATTATTTTCTAAGATCATCACAGTGGGCACGTTATAATCCTGGCGGTAAGTCCTCTCTTTGAGGAGTGGCTGGAGAGGATTTATGGCGTCCTCACTTTCTGCATGACGCAGGTTCTAACCGGACATGGTAAGTTCGAGAGGTTCCTGGAACGAATTCAGGCGGAAGAAACACATGGGTGTCAGCATTGTGTGAACCGCCCGGAGGACATGGTGGAACATAGAATTGATATATGTTCCGGAAGTACTTCCGATTCTCTTGGTATACTTTTGCTAGTGATACAAATAATATATTTATTATGCAAATAGGTTTTTTAAAAACACTTTTACTTGAGAATTTTTTTGTCAATTTCAACAAGATGAAGCCGGTGTTTCCTAGCTGACTACTCTGAGAAGAAACACCGATACAAACTCAGGAGCCAAAGCCTCTTTTAAAATCCATACAATAAACATGTAAAATCATATGAGAACCATGCCAATTGGAGTCCGAGATGGTCTTTTGAAGAACGAATCACACAGTTCTGACCATTAGTGCAACCATTTGTCAGTACCTATTCGTATTTCTCAACTTAGAACTACTGAGGAGCTCAAAGACTTGAAGAACATTACCAAAGAAAGGACGTATGGGTAAGCCGCAAAGTACTCAAAAGTGCCAGACATTATGTTAAATAATTAAAGAAAAAAAAAACAGTAATTCTCATAGTCCCCACATTTACAATATTAAAATTTACAAAAAAAAGTAAATATTACAAATACATTATAATGTACATTTACTCAAAAAGGCATAAGTATAAAATAATTATAAGAATAGTAAGTAATATATATAAGTAAAAAAAAAAACTATTATGTAGTGTACTTCAGCAAAACCGACACAAATTCTAATTGCACTATAATTCCAAAACTGTCTCATTAATTTTTCACCGCAATGCATTTTATACAAGATGCGCCATTACATTAAAACACTATTCACCTTTAACTTAATTAGAACAATACAGTACACATCAGTGCAAAATAAATAACACGCATGTCGTAACGAGCTCACTTTCTTCTGTGGGCATGACGCGTGAACGGGCTCATGTACACTTGGGTGCATTAATTGTTTCTGCCTGCCAGTGTATTGCGCAAAAACTTCCGTTTTGTGTCGTGTACTGCGGATCTAGTATGAAGTTTTTCAAGACTGTCTATACTCGTCAATTTAAAAGCATTTCCTTATACATTGCTGGTTCTGTCAAGTGTTTTAAGTTTGAAGTTCTTGTAAAAACGGCAATGGATGCAGCGTGTAGGTTTTGTGTTGCTATAACAATTGCTAGTTATTTGTCAATAGACTTGATATACAACAAGCGCGTATAATTAGTGTTACATATGTTTTCCTTTGATGTGACAGCTGATTGGCCAATGAATGCATTGTGCGACACGCCGACATAATAACAAGGGCAATGTGAAATGTCAACGGGGCACGTAAGACGTTATTATTGTATAATGTGTTTAATTGGTTTTTCATCACCATTAATGCGGCTAAAAATGACAATTACGTTCTTATTAAAGTGACTTTTTGCACGGTCCTTTGTACTTACCGCTTTTAGTATGAAGGACCTTTGGGACATTGTCAAGACAAGACAAGTCCTTGATTACTGAGGCAGTCTTCTAGGGATTGTAGCACAATGGAAAAATAAATAGGTTATTACAAAAAATATTTTTACACATAAATTTTTCCGTTAATTTAAACTAGATGCAGTCGTCGTTTTCTAGCAGGTTAATCTGAGAAGAAACACCAAAACAAACTAAGAGATCAAAATGTCTTTTAAAGTTCATACAATGTAGTCAAATCATTTGAGAACCGTGCAGCTCTGTGTCTTTTTTATTTAAGGTGGGAAGTCACTAAAAGACTTCTCCCGCACTGAGTGGAGCGGTGTCAGACTTTTACTGACTAAAACCACACCTGTGTCGGTAGTTGCTGCTAACGCTAAAGCTGATAACAACTATCGGGCGGGATCGCAGTTAAGCACCAGTTTATCAATAAAAGAAATCTCTGAGAAACATAGGCATATATTTTACCTTATAAAAAACTTACATAGAGACATGATAACTTGCAAAGTTTATAAAAGCATAAATGGCGTGCAAAGTGATGAATAGTTTCGTTCTCTAAACTATCGAATGTTCTGTAAACAAGTTAAATATTGGCGGTATTCCCGTCTTTACAATATTCTTCAAAGAGATAAATTCCGTTAAGAAATCTTATAAAAAAATACAAGGTACCAATCCAAAGTACACGTCACTCGTCAGCAAAACACTTAGAGAGATCAAAGAAATTTAGTAACTAGCAATAAATAAGAGAAGTGAATAAAGACATACTCTGACATTTAATTTGGATTGTTGAAAATTAAACATGTGTCGATTTGAAATGTGAGTTCAGATCAAAAAACTTGATGATATGAATTATGTTGAAATTATATAGTGCGTAGCAGGAAAGGAGGTTCAATCAGAAAAATCAGAAGAATATATTATATCACCGTATGTTGAAGTCAAAAGTTTAAAAGACATTTTCGCACAAACCCTAGTACGTACAGAGTTGCGCCACCGGTACATGGTGGACATCCCACCGCGCGAAAACCCTGAAAGAAAGAAAGAGAACCCAGGGGCACTGGAAGGAAGGCACCGAAGGAACAGGAGTGGGTTTTATATCACTATCTAATAAGTGATGATGTGGTCAGCGATGGACCACGCTTTCCTAGAAGTAACCTATTCACTCTTGACTGAAAGACTTAGGTTGTAACAGGAAACACATATTCCGGTAGCGAATCTACCCGCACAATAAATGTGTTCCAATAATGTTGTTTTTTTTTTCGGTGGGAAAATCATCTTATGACATCCCCCACCCTTGGGCGCAGCAGGAAATAGTATCAGACTTTTAGTGACTAAAACCCACCTGTGTCCCTTCAGTTATCCTTTTAGATTCAGGGTTACGGTAACTCTTTCGAATAATCTTGCAGCCACAATCTAAAAGAACACTCAGCTATTATTGTTGTAAAAGCTCAGACAAATACTACGCGACTATGCGACTATTATGGCGATGATGCTGTTCCTCAGACATTGATCTATAAAATAATTTCAGAACAGTCATCAGGAAGCCATAAAGCAAAAAAAAATATTTTATTAAATTATGATAATGGTTTCGCGTTTGACCATTATCACACCTGATGGTAAGTAATGATATGGTGGACAATAAAGCACGCTAGAGTAGAATTAACCTATACACTGTTGACTTAAAGACCCCTAGGTTGACCTAACTCAAATCCCAGTTGAAATTCAAGACTCTCAATGTTCAAAACCAAAAATCTCACCACACGTCGATACTCCATGTACATTGACTCCAGCGATAAACCAAACAAAAGCACAAATGACAAACGGTACCCCGAAAAAATAACCAATGACTCACGCTGCCTGACCAAATTGTATACACGTCAGGATGCTTCAGAATTCATTGGTCTCGATGACCATCTAAATCTGTACGGTTGTCAGCCCACCCGGGCGTGAGAGATTGTATTTGTTTATATTAATTTTTACAGCGGCCACGACAGAAACCAGAGCGAGAGCGTTGGCTAATTATAGATGAGTTTTAAGCTTACCACGTGGGGTCGTTGACGTGCCCTCGCACTGAGAAATTTTGTAGAAAATGAAGTTTTTAAGATCTTGATATTGGCGGTCGATAGGCTTATTGATACTTTCCGGGATAGTAAGTAAATAAATGACGTTTTAGTTAGCATTTCCGCCAAACGCTAAGTACAAACGGAAACCAACATAAAAGTTTCATATGTCTATTTCCTGCCACCGTAGGCGCAGGCTTGCGGATAGCGAGCAATGGGTAGCCCGCCGTCCGACCGTTCGGTTACCGTCCGGACCGAAACCAAGTCGTCGACTGCGCGTATTGTTCCACGCGCGCCTCAGGGTCGAACCCTACTGGGGCCATGGGTAGTGTGAAAACGAAACCCGGGGCCCTGGGACGAAGGCAACGAAGGAACAGGAGTGGGTTTTTAGTCAGTAAAATTCTGACATTATCTCCCGCTCCGCCCAAGAGCGAGATTCGTCATAAGATGATTTTCCCACCTAAAAAAAAATATGTCTAAATCTGCAGTAAAAAAACTGACAACCAAAACGTCAGCATTGTTTTTCCAAGTATATATTTAATTTGTATGAAACGATTTAATGAAACCAACTGCTTAATCTAATTGTTTGTCGGTCAATCTTAATGTCTATTTTAATGATTTCAATAAATTTTCATTTACTCCTCGAGCCAATGTTTTATGTATTTTTATATTTGGAAGTCGTTTGTAATTTTTCGGAAAAAAGTTTTTACTTTTTTAATAAACAGGCGTAATTTCTAGCAATCCTGGCATATTTTTTATTTACTTATTGAAGTTCTCTTGTCTATCTCCGAAGTTCTTCATCAGAGTTTCACTAAATTTAAACTGAACTGCCTTTGTAAAGTACTCTTGCAAACAACAACAAACAATCACAATTAATAGACATATTGGCTGTATAGAAGAAGACAACGTATGACCCCGTAGACGTCTAAAAATATATCATTATGAACACATTTTAACATAGTTTGGTTATATTACTAAGATTTGAGCAGTGGTGGCCGAGTGGTAAGGGCCCCGACTTACGAGTTGTAGGTCGCAAGTTCAAACCCAGCCAGGCGCATTACTTTGTATAATTTATTTCATCACCACTGCTCTCAAAACTGTGAAAAAAAATGTCCTAGAACCAAAAAATCGAAGACATGTGACATTCACCAATCCGCACTGGGTACGCGTGGTGGATTACGGCCCATTCCCTCTCCTAGAGAGAGGAGGCTTGAGTCTTAACAGGAGAACATTAAAAAGCTGATTATGCTATAATAAGATTTCCGCATGCTATCGTAAAACACCTTCTTTTTCAGTTATCTGCATCAGCATCAATTAGTTGTGTACGTATCATAAAATACCTGATGAGTCATGTCAACAGGTCAGATTAATAGCACCCTATCAAAAACCTGTACTGCTAAAAAAGGAGACGGAATCAGACACTCAACACACCAATATACTTCAAATAAAATAAGTTTGACACGAATACTTTGTAAAGTAACTTTTTTTTTCAATTTTGTTTTATGTGTACTTTTATTATTATTTATTAATTTATACTTTATGCACTAGTAATAAACACTGTACAAAGGCGGACTAAATGCCTTAGGCATTTTCTACCAGTCGACCTTAGGGTGGTGCAGAAACAAAACATAGTATTATATGAATGTGAGGAATATATAGATTGTTTTTTTTTCAGTTGCTTTGATGTATGTCTGGCTGTCACATTGAATATTTTCTGCGGTCTACCCAAATGTCCTTCTTTGATATTGTTCGTAAAGTCTTTGAGCTACTTAGCAGTCCTGAGTTCCAGTAAAATCTGAGTAATTTTTTCCTCAAACATTAATCTACATGTTTAATGTACGAACTTTTAGAGACTGACTTCTGAACTGGTTTCTGTGTTTCTTCTCAGGGTAGTCAGCTAGGAAACACCGCTCTCATCTAGTTAAAACTGACGAAACAATTGACGTGTAAAAGTGTTTTTTTTTTTTAATACTGCTTGCAAAATAAATATAATTTATCAAAATATATCAAAAATTTGATATATTCCAAACTAAAATTAATTCAACGGAGCTAATAATATAAGTTCCTAAACCTATCTCAATTCATTTTGTATTTGCACAGCGTGAAATAAAGCTGTCAAGCTAAACGGTTCGCATTGATTTATTTGAGAGTAAATAATACAAAGTAAGAGAAGCAAGATGTGTACTAACATACTAAGTTATGAGTTATAGAAGGTGTAGGTTATAAACATCGACAACTTTGAATAAGAATCTTTATTAGCTCTAAATCAAATCCTAAAACAGCCCACTGTTTTTTTTTTATTTTATTTGGGTAAATCATCTAATGACAAATCTCACTCTTGGGCGGAGTGGGAGATAGTGTCAGACTTTTAATGACTGAAAAACACTCCTGTTCTTTTTTTGCTTTCGTCCCAAGGCCTCGGGTTTCACTTTCACACTACCCGTGGCCCCAGTAGGATAACACAAAAAACTGAAAACAGTCCACTGATGGAAATAGGGTTCTTACTCACCTTTTTTTTGTAGGTAGGAAATTATCACATAACTTCTCCTGCTCTATATGGAGGGATAGCGTGTATCCTTCAGTTGCCCTTTGCGTTTCAGGGCCGCGATGACTCTTTTAAACTGTCGCCCAGCCCTGGCAAGCTTTGCTCCTAGAAGGATCCGGCCTTCTAGGAGCAAGCCTGTCAGGGCTGTGGCACTAAATACTTACCTAATCGAATTTCTGAAAAGAATGCCGTGGTCCTAAAACGTAAAGGGCCACTGAAGGACACAGAAGGTTTTTATTCAGTAAAACTCAGTCTTCATTTCAGTCGAAAGACATCTCATCATTGACTTTTAGACATAGGCTTGCCCCATGTGTCGCCGCAATGAACGGTCCTGTGCGTCTCACGGTTTCCCGCAACCTTCTAACGCTATGTCTTCCGGTGCGTGGTAACCATTCCATAACCTTCGGCCCGATATTCCTGATGAGATCACGCAAGAAAATTTTGAGCATAGATAGCTCTTTCCATTGCCCCTTGGGTGACTTTAGTCTTTTGAGGGGCCTTATCAAAAGACTTAAAGTCACCTAATATTGTACGTGACCAAGATTCAGAGCCATATCCACCACTGGTAATTTTTTTTTTTGAGGTGTGGATGACTACATTCAATGACATTTCTCGCTCTTCGACGGTGCACGAGGGCGTGTCAGACTTTTAATGACTAAAACCCACTCTCAGTTCACTCGTTGCCTTTCATTTTCTTTTCAGAAGCGATCCCATGGTCACAGTAGGCTTCGGCCCTACTGGGCCTTTACGGTTTGCTGACATATCTTTGAGGCGCGGATGAAACTCTACGCGCCGTCAACAACTTGGGCTTGGCCTGGACGGTCGCTTCCATCACTTGTCCTAAACTTTCGATTTGAGACAATGTGGTATGTTGGACGAGAACATACTGCAGAGAATACACAGTACTACAGAGTAGTTCCTATTAAAAACCCAACAGCGTTTTCTTCCCGTCCTCGGAATCGAATCGAGTCGAAATCGAATCGAAATCGAGTCAAGGCTAACTGAATAGTAAAACTATCTATCATATATATCCAACGTTTGACATATATGCCATACCATGGAAGACTTTTAGAAAAATGTTCTCGCTGAACGTTGAATAATATGCATAAAATACCTGTCATCATAATTACCTTCTCACTTTTTATCGTTTGGTAATTCCAATGAGAACGGTAGTAGCCCATTTGTCTGGCTCGCAACGTGATGGTCGTTAGTTCGAACTCAGGCGTAACCAATGTGTTTTCCCAGCCATCCATGCAGTTTGAATTTATCACTGAATTCAAACGGTGATGTTAAGAATCCCGGTTGTTTGCTGGTAAAGTTCCATTTTATAAGAATACCTGGTGTGCAACCGTGGCTAGGGTGATGCACAGCAATGTTTTAACTGCTTTCATATGTCGAAAAACCGCTTCAAAATGTTGATTGCTGGCTATTACATTGCTAACTGGGTGGCAATATTATTTATCTTGATATCAGAAGCTTTTGTTTTGGCCGCTATTAAAATTAATTTTGATTTTAAACTCTTTTCTTCTGTACTGACAAATGTTTGTGAGATGACCACGATAATTTGTTATGTGTCTGGGTGTATATTTTTTCATTATATGTATTTATTTAGAAATAAAATAGAGCAGTGGTGGCCGAGTGGTAACGGTCCCAACTTTCGAGTTATAGATCGCGGGTTCAAACCCAGCCAGGCGCATTACTTTGTGTAATTTATTTCATCACCACTGCTCTCTAAACTGTGAAGAAAAACATCGTGAAGAAACCGGCATGTCCTAGAACCAAAATTTCGAAGACATATGACATTCACCAATGCTACCTCGTCCCGCGTGGTGGATTACGGCCCATTCCCTCTTCTAGAGAGGAGGCCTGAGTCCCAGTAATGGGAACATTAAAAGGTTGATTATGCTATTTAAATTTAGAAATATATAAGTATGATTATCAGTTGTTTAGTATTCATAGCACAAGCTTTGCTTAATTTGGGACTAGATGGCGTTGTATGAATGTTGTGAAGAAAAAAAAGGTAATTGTGTTTATCCTTTTGTATCTTATGTTTTCACGCCTAGCCGCTTACCCCGATCTTATAAACATAATATAATGATTCTTATAATATAATGATTAACGTCTGAGGGAAATGGCGTCAAAATGCTGGAACTCAGGTCCTACTGAGTTCAGCAGTGGATGCTGTTCGTAGTTTTTATCTCAGTACTCCTTAAGCGGGAACTACATTAGTCCAACTCACACGTGATTTATACGTAGAGTCGCGTCGCGTGGCGTGGATCTAATGTAGCTCTACAAGTCTAGTTGCCACATAAAAAGTATGGAGACCGACACGCCCACATCGGCGTACGTAGCCCACGTATCCTCAATATAGTTCTACCTTTAGTCTGTGCATATTAACAACAAACTTGTAAAAATTTTCTGGCAATAAAGTTTTTGTAAGTATTACTAGCTGACTCGGCAAACGTTATTCCTCCTTATAAATTATAAAAAAAATAGGGGTGGGGTCTCCTACTCCACCCTCCATTTCATTCTTTTATACAAGTACATTACAAAATAGTAAGTAATTTAGTACCAAATAGTCTATCTATTCTTAGACCTACCATATGTACAAAAAATACACAAAAATCAGTCTAGACGTTTCAAAGGAGCTCGATAAAAACACTGTGTCATGAAATTATATACATATATTTTTTTTTATGATTATGATATTTTATCAACATACTCCGCGGGTGAAGACGCGGGCGGAAGCTAGTAAAGTTATATTTTCTCAGTATGTCTGTCATCGACTAAAATCTACCATCCTGTATCAACAAAGTGACAATATTCCAAGTAAACGCGTTCCGGGACAAGTGGACCGGTTAAGGCGTGGTGTCGTTCTACTGAATTACACGAATTCCCAATAAAGACGGGACAAGTGTCCGTAAAATGGTGACCGCGTGTGGTCACCGGATGTGTATGAATGGGACATTGTTAATGAATGGGACGTTATTCACGATGGAACAGATGAATTGATAGCATTTATGAAGTTTACGACGCTGGCTGATATTTTGGGCAATTTCTTTTAAAATAATTTTGAGACTGACGCCAGATTTACATCAACGCCTGCTAGGGCTGCAGGATTGTCCCAAAGAGTCAGTAAAAGTCTGATAATCCCTCTAGCTCCGTCCCGAGTGGCATAAAATTTTTCAATACGCTTACTTGAAAACTTGCTCTTATCCCTATCACTTTTAGGCACGCAATTTACTGTTTTTCACACTAGTGCGGAATAGAGCGCATACTTGCCCCCGCCACAATTTTGTGACATTTATCGTCTCGGGCTGGATGCGACGCGAAACCCACGAATGACACGTCAACACCCGTTTATTTATGTCTTCGTAAGTGTATTGAAAAATGTCCTTTGATACACGTGGACATTTGTCACTGCAGCCTTCGGCCCCATAACACCCTCACCAAGATTCGGATGAATGCCGCCTTGGTGACAATGACAAACTTTCTCCACTTGTATCAAAATGTACAATAATGATAGCCTACTTAAAAAAACAAAGATCTATGTTAAAGTCATTCATTTTCCAATAATAGTTATCTTACTAACTACAGATATCTTTAGGGACTATAGTTTCTGTAGCATGAGAATCCGCACAAATCTATGTTACTAAATTATGTATTCGGTAATTGAAGCCAACTCGAGGTCATCATTACAATCTTTAATAGAATCTCGGGTACAAATTGGGCGATAACATCACGTACTTCAAAAACTATAAACAAGTCACAAAAACCAATATAATTGCGTACAAAAAAATAACCAAGTATGTACTAGTTCTAGGATTAAGCTCACCAAATTAATTTGCTTTTAAGATGGGTGGATCAGTTCTCTCTTCTTTCTTAGCTCAGTATTGAACGCTGAAATTATTTATTAAGAAATTGATGTCATCATCATAATTTCAGCCAAAAGACGTCCACTGATCGACAGAGGCCTCCCCAAAATGTCGCCACAATGATCGGTCCTATGGATCTCGCATCCGTCAAAGTCCTGCATCCCTTACCAGATCATTGGTCCATCTTTTGGGAGGCTTTCTGACGTCTGCAACTGCGTCTTCCACTGGTCGCCACTCCAAAACCTTTCAGCCCCATCGACCATCTGTTCTGCGAACAATGTGCCCTGCCCACTGCCACTTAAATTAGTAACCATGGTTCTTATGCGGATGTCTTCTTTTCTGATCCAATCAAGCAAAGAAACTCCGAGCTTAGCCATCTTGATTGCTTTTTAGATGAGTTTAAGCCTTCAGTTGAAGCCCAGTGTGAACGACCATGTTTCATAGCAATTGATGTACACACATAAATATAATAAAGACAGACACGAACAAACGGAAAAAAGAAATGCTTATTTTTGAATAATCTTAGCAAGTATACACGATCATCCAGAGGCTGATAATGATGAAATGTGACCAGTCTATAAAGCTAGCAACAAAATGATCATGTTTTTTAGTAAAATTATTAATACTACAGTGTAAACTCCATCCACTAAATCTCTCTAAAAAACAGTTCCTTTTCCGCAGCTTTTTAAACAAGCTCCAAAAAGAGGTTCTCAATTCGTCGGTGTCTTTAATTTTTTATGTATGGTTCCCGACTACTCGAAGAGGCCTGAACCAATTTGGTTTATTTTTGTATAAAATGGTATGTACATTTTTTAGGAGGTCTCGTGGTCCTCAGTTCAGAACCTGATGATGGAACTCTGGATTAATCGAGGAAATTCTACAAAATTATTTTTAAACTATCAAAATTAAAAATTTAAGTGGTTTTATTAAAAAAATACAATATAAGGCTTCCTGAATTTAATCTAAAAGATAAGACTCAAATTTCAACTCTTAGAGCCGATTTTTCGATAATTAAGAAGTTTTTAACACAGATTAAATATGACCGATTACCATATTAAAAACCATCAAACCGCCATTTTAATTCCTCAGGTAAAAGAGATCTGAATATTAAACGATCCTTAGTCAGCATGAATATTCTTAAACCAAATCTTTTTACGGAACCCCAAAACACGCTACAAAACAGCCTGGTCACACGTCCACCTGCTGTAATTACCTTAATTGAGTTTTTTCAATTAAAATACGGTCACGGTGGGGATGTCTCTGTTTCTACACGCCCGCGTCGTTTGATATGTATCTCTGTAATTGGCCGGGTTTTCTCAATACGTACCAACGCTACTATGACGGATGTGGTAAGGAGTGGAAGATTGTGATAGACTTTGTTGTTCTTGAATTTATAAGGTTATGATTTACTGATTGCAGGTAAATGGCGACTTTATTGCAGATAGCCAACTGTAGACGCGAAACCATAGTTCTAAACGGGTTGCTGAGATTATGAATCGGAAAAAAGGCGTTCTATCTTAGAACGCCTTTTTTCCGATTCACTTTAGGTGGAGCGAGAGGGAGTGTAACAGTTTTGTTAGTTCGGTACAGCGCTGCTCTCTTGTGGTGCCCCCATTGTGACACAATATTTTCACATACAAAATGGACATACACGTTACTACACATAAACGCTCTGCTCTACAAGCAGCTCTAGATATTTGATATTTGCAAGTGTTGCGAAATTGGAAAGACCTCATGGCGTCCTCACCTTTCGCATGACGCAGGTTCTCACCGAACACGGTAAGTTCGGGAAGTTCCTGCACCGGATTCGTGCGGAAGCGATGCCTGGGTGTCGCTACTGTGTGGACCGCCCAGAGAACACGGTGGAGCATACGGCGGAGGTGTGCCCCACTTGGGCAGAGCAAAGCCATGTCCTCGTGGGCCTTGGTACAGGCCATGGTCCGGAGCGAGGAGGAGTGGCAAGCGGTCGCCTCCTTCTGCGAAGCTGATGCAAAAAAAAAACCCGGGACCCTGGAACGAAGGCAACGAAGTAACAGGAGTGGGGTTTTAGTCAGTAAAAGTCTGACACTATCTCCCGCTCCACCCAAGAGCGAGATTTGTCATTAGATGATTTTCCAAACTTAAAAAAAAAGTGTTGCGGCTAAAAAGTTAAGTAATAAAATTTACTAGGGCTGCGTTATGAGAAGGTGTGCAAATAATGACATATTTTTATTGGACGTGATTAGACGTTGTGCTAACAAGACATTATACAAAACTGACGCCATAGGACGTTGCTGGTCCGAACGTTTTAAGTTCCTTTTGAGTTCGTGTTCCATTTTTTTTCCTTTTTCTTGTGATTCCTGATAGCTACAACTTAGGGGTCTTTGAGTCAAGAGTGAATGGTTTGCTTCTAGGCAAGCGTGCCCCATCGTCGGCAACATTATCGCTACCATCAGGTGAGATGATGATTAAACGCAAGCCTATCAATAAAAAAAAAATAGTACCAGGGCCGTGGCAACTCTTTCAAATAATCCAGCAGCTCTGGCAGGCATCGGCTCTAGCGGGCCCTGTCGATCATGCTGACATCTCTTTGAGGGTAGAATGCCCTAAGGGTAAGTAGAGTGACAATCTTTATAGGGTCATCGGTAGCAGCAGGATGACAGTACGGGCCTTGGTACAGGCCGTAGTCCGGAGCAAGGAGGAGTGGCAGGCGGTCGCCTCCTTCTGCGAAGCAGTAATGCTAGCAAAGGAGGCTGCCGATCGCGTGAGGTAACGGTCCTCACGCCCCAGCCGTCGCCTGACTCCGATCCCGATTTCCGGCTACCATAGGCGCGGGCTTGCGGACGGCGAGCAATGGGTGGCTCGCCGTCCGACCGTCCGGTAACCGTCCGGACCGTGCCCAAGTTGTCGACGGCGTGTATTGTTCCACGCGCTTTTTGATTTTGACAAGTTTGGTAATCTACTAATATAATGACGTCATTATGACTTTCCAATGGTCAACCAATGACACTCCATTGAAAGAAGTGGCATAGAATGGTAACCTTGTACTTATTGACAAATGAATTTCTGACGTATGCGGTAATCTGCTAAAATTTTGATAGTTCCTTTGATTAGTGATCTACCATTATAACGTCATTGTGCAGTCATTGCTTTTAATAAGCTCGATATTGTCATTCTACCACAACTCTATTACGAGACCATTGACCGATCAATGATCGATCATTAAGAATTAACAGATTACGAAATTTTAGCAAAATGACAAAGGGATCGCGTTGGAATGACAAATTTATATATTGGGTGCTGTAGGTTGATGATGATGATGATTACAAATAAAATTAGGATCTGTTACATAATTGCTTATTTACTATTATTTCTAAGATACATAGAAAGAGAAAAAGATAATGTATGTTGATATTATGACAATAATAAAGAAAGATTTTAATGTTTATAATTAATTAATTAAAAAACTACTGGTCTAATTAAAAAAATAACCTTTCAACTAGGATGCTACTTTATTAGAGAGCGACATCTACACTATATAATATTATAAAGAGGTAAAGCTTGCTTTTTTTTTGTTTTTATGTTTTCTTTTTGTTTGTAGGAATCTTTTCTATGGTAAGTACTGGTCCGATTGCTAAAATTTTGTCACCGATAGAAAGCTGCTTTATTCCTTCATGAGATATGCTATATTTTATGTATGCGGGTGAAGCCGCGGTCAAAAGCTAGTACATAAAAAACACTGTCAGAAGCTGTTTTATACAAATATTTTGAAGAGGTAAAAATTTTAAGTTTTAATGTTAGGAGTGATATTTGAACTACAGAACCTATTCTGAAAATCCTTTTACTAATATGGAACTCCACTATCCCTCGAAACTATAGGTTAAAAACTATTTTCGTATCGTTTTGCGGGCGGAACCACTTACAAAAATAAGTAAGTACATTATCAATATTAGTACGTACTGTTTAGTTCAAATGACATTTCTACCAACAAACCTGCGAAAGAAGATATTAAAAGTATGTGTAAAAAGTGCATCAGTGTGTAAAAAACAACAAAGAAAAATACTTATGCTTATCATTTAATTTTCTTATACACTAAATTATTTTTTATGGTGTCACAGTTTCTGGGTCTGTCTCCTCTTCACGGTTAGTGAATTATGTGACCGAAGAAAATCCGTAAGCATAACTAACTGGTAACTATAGTTGTTGATTTCAATTAAATAATAATGGAACGGCGTCCAACTCTGATTCAAGCCATGGTCCACAGCGAAAACGAATGGAAAGCGAAGAAAGTGACCGCTACCGTGACGGAACGGACATCCTTATGTCCCAGCCGGTGCCAAAAGTCGCCCCGGGAGTCGGAAGTTTCTGGATGATTTCTGGCCACCGTTGACACGGGTTTGCGGACGACTAGCAATAGCCATAGTTAGCTCTTCGTTGGACAATCCGGTAGCGACGAAGCTCGAGTCGAAAGATTGTAGTATACCACGTACACCTCAAAGAGATAATAATAATATTCCACAGCTTTCACACAATCGCCATCTAGTCTCAAACTAAGCAGAGCTTGTGATATGAGTACTAGACAACTGATAAACAAAATTGACACAGAACAAAAAATCATACTCATGACACAAATATTTGTCCTAGGTGGGATTGGAACCCACGACCTCCGGCATAGCAGTCAGGGCCACTGACGACTAGACGAACAGGCCAGTCAAAGATTTCAGTAAAACTGAAGTGGCCCAGTAGCCCTTCGGCCACTTAGAAGCCAGTTATTATATAAACGCTGAAATATATTTCTATATATTTCTTACGACTACGTTTACCTGAGACAGACGGTCCAGTTGAGACGGTCTAACTTCGAGAAAGAGATCAATCGTCAAATCCGACTTGGCTGGGCAGCGTTCGGGAACCTGCGCGGTATTTTCTCATCCAACATACCACAGTGTCTCAAGACGAAAGTCTACACCACCAGTGCGTGTAATTATATGGCCCTGAAACGTGGTCGCTTACAATGGGCCTCATCAGAAGACTTAAAGTCACCCAAAGGGCAATGGAAAGGGCTATGCTCGGAGTTTCCTTGCGTGATCGAATCAGAAATGGGGATATCCGCAGTAGAACCAAGGTCGCCGATATAGCTTAAGTTACCAAACTTAAATGGCCATGGGCACGGCACAATGCTCGCAGAACGGATGGCCGTTGGGGCCGAAAGGTTCTGAAATGGCAACCACGTACCAGACGTAGCGCTGGAAGGCCTCGTACAAGGTGGACCGATGACCTGGTAACGGTTGCGGGAGTCCGATGGATGCGAGACGCACAGCACCGTTCATTGTGGCGGCACTTGGGGGAAGCCTATGTCCAGCAGTGGACGTCTTTCAGCTGAAATGATGATGATGATATTCTTTAATGAAAACCCCGTTTCCAATAAAGAAATATATTTTTGTTTTCGAAACTGGTTTCCAAAGTGGCCGAAGGGCCCAGTAGGACTGAATCCTGCTACGGTTACAGATACGTTTGAAAGAGTGACAGTAGCCTTAAAACGCAAAGGGCAACTGAAGGGCAAAAGTAGGTTTTAGTCAGTAAAGCTCTGATACGTCACCATCCTAGAGCAGGACAAGTCATCGTATGATTAACATCTCAAACAAGTATACAATATACCCTAGTATACTGCGCTCCAAAACACAGATCATTGACGTAGCCTAGGAGGCTGAACATGTCTTTCGATGCCGATCGAGCGTTAGGCCAGTAAAACATAAAGTTAGTGCCTTGAAATCGTATGACGGAGTCGCGGCAGACCAAAAAGGAGATGGCGGGACGACTTGGATGTCTTCCTTAAGAATTGACAAGAAGTGGCTCAGAACCGGGAACAATGCAAAGAATGGAAAGAGTCCTTTACTCAGCTGTTTTGATTTTTTTTTTAATGTGGATATCATCTAATGACTTCTCGCGCTCTGGGTGGAGCGGGAGGGCGTGTCTCTGTGAGGTTCCTGTCTCTATAGCCCTAGCCACTTGGGCTACGGGATTGTTCGAAAGAGTTACCGTGACCCTGGAAAGCAATGGGCAACTGAAGGAACACGGGTGGATTTCACCCTCTCGCTCCATCCAGAGCGGGGGAAATCATTTGATGATTTCCCACGTTAAAAAAAGACTAGATGATTGCGTGATGATTGACATAGTGGTTTAATTTTACATTGATGCTAAAATTAACTTAATTAAGAAAATTGTATCATTGTTATAGAAAGGTAGGTAACAAGTGCGAATCAGAAATTATGAGACTAGGTTCAGGAGATCTCATTTTTATCACAATACATATAACACAAATAATATAAAGGTGAATGTTGTAGAATGTGTAAGAGCAGTGTTGGTCAACTTACGAGTTGTAGGTCGCGGGTTCAAACCCAGTCAGGCGCATTACTCTATGTAATTTATTTCATCACCACTGCTCTCAAAACGGCAAAAGAAAACATCGTGAGGAAAGAGGCATTTCCTAGAACCAAAAATCCGAAGACATATGACATTGACCAATCCGCGCTGCACCCGTGTGCTGGATTACGTTCCATTCCCTCTGCTAGAGAGGAGACCTGAGTGCCAGCAGTGGGAACATTAAAAGGCTGACTATGCTTATTATACCCATAGAATCGCCAAACTTAAGTGGCTGTAGGCACGGCACATTGCTCGCAGAAAAGATTGGAGCTGAAAGGTTCTAAAATGGCGACCGCGTAATGGAAGAGGAAGCGTTGGAAGGCCTCCCACAAGGTGGAGCGGTGAAGTGATGAGGGTCGTCGGAATCCGATAGATGCGAGACGCACAGGACCAGGCCTTATAGTGACATATGGGGGAGGCCTATATCCAACAGTGGACGTCTTTTAGCTGAAATTAAGAGGATGTCGATGACGAATATTTTATGCTAATTGCTATGACTAACTCGTCCGACTGTCCGATAGCCTATTACTATTGGTCCGTCCGGACCAAGCCCAAGTCGGAGCGCAATTTTCCACGTGCGCCTCAAGGAAATGTCAGCAAACCGTAGGTGCCCAGCAGGGTCAAAGCCTGAAAGGAAAGCCCTGATATGAAAGGCAAAGAAAGAACAGAAGTTGGTTTTTTAGTTAGTATAAGTCTGACACACCCTTTCGTTTCGCCCAAAAGCGGGAGATATCATTGGATGATTTTCCCACCTAAAATAAAAAAAACTACTATGAAAAATATTTTCTAGATCAATGTCACTGGCTTGCTAGGGCTGATGCCTGCTAGATTGTGGCACTGTTCGAGACTTACCGTGACCTGGCTGTAAAAGTTTAACACTTCATCTCACTTTATATAGAACGGGTATATGATGATCTCAAAGATTATGGTTACAAATTCTTGATCATTTTCTGTTGCATACGGTCCCCTAAAATTTACAACAAAACAAAATGTCTCAAAGCACTTCATTAACAGTTTCCCCTCAAGATAGCAATCTCGAAGTAATCTTGTATCATAATAGACATTTAACGAAACTAGGAGCTTGTTATGAAAGTCTTGCGTCGTTAATTAAGACATCTCAGTTCTAAAGGCGGGTCTACACTAGAGGAGCCGAGCACGAGCGTAACACGAGCCGAACGCGAACGGAGCACGAGCCGAGCTTAAATTTGTGTAGTTACGCTCGTACTGAGCCGGTCCACCCCACACGAATTCGAGCTCGGTTCATGCTCCGCTCGTGCTTTTTTTTAAGGGCTGAAATCATCCAATGATTTCTCACGCTCTGGGTTTAGCGAGAGGGTGTGTCAGACTTTTACTGACTAAAACCACACCTGTGTCCTTCAGTTGCTCTTTGTGTTCTAGGACTACGGGTTTCCTTTCCAGAAATTACCCGCGGTCATTGGCTCTGTTGAGCCCTTAAGGTTTGCTGACATCTCTTTGAGGAGCGCGTGGATCACGCGCTTTTGACGACTGGACTCGGTCCGGTTAATTACGGGACGGCTGGACGGCGAGCTATTCATTGTTCGACGTCCCAATTGGCTAGTAGTCGGGAACGAAATTTCGGCGGCTGGGGCGTGAGGACGTCTGTTCCTTCACGCGTGCGGCCTCCTTCTTCGCTAGCATTATTGCTTGGCAGAAGGAGGCGACTGCCTGCTATTCCTCTTCGCTCGCGGCGCGAAAGTTTGCTGCCGCCGATTACCTCCACGAGGACATGGCGGTGCTCCACCCAAGCGGGGCACACCTCCACCGCATGCTCCACCACGCTCGTGCTTAGCTCCTCTTGCATAAACCTACCTTAAGATACTGCCATAAAGTATTGCATGGCTAATACATTTTGTAGTGTCTGCTTTTGGTATGGTTTTAGATATGGTTTTTAAAAATATTTGATGATGAAATTTAAGATTATAGTGACATTTGTAGTGTTATTGATATTACTCAATCAACTTAATTTGTTGTAGTCCACCGCTTTTTTAAAGGTTGAAAATCATGAAATAGTGTCGGACTATCCCAATGATTAACACCGGCAAGGACCAATATGATATTTTCACCTCGTGCCTCAGAAAGCACGTAAGTAAAGCCCGGGTGTTATTCGTAGATTTTTGACAGTCATTACAGACACACATCATCATCACCTGAAAGTCTGACCATCAGTCTATCCAAGGAGTATCATGAGTTGCCCAGTAACTGAGTTGTGGACGTCTGATAGGCAGTCGCTCCATACACAGGTATTCAGCTGCATCCAGTTAGACTGAACGCCAGACCTATGATAGTTGATAAAGGCGAGGAGAAGGGAGGAAATCGTCAAATAACTTCTCCATCTTTAGGTGGAGCACAAGGGAGTGTCAGACTTGTACTGGTTAAAGCCAGTTCCAGGACCGCGGTAGCTCTTGCAAACAATTCTGCAGCCATGGATAGCATTAGCGTTATTGGGTTGCAGCACTCCAGGAAATATGACTCACCTAAGTTGTGCTACAACACCAGGACTTCCGCTTTTTACATCCAGTTATTGTGTTTAATTAGTAAAACAGTTTCAAATTAGCTGGTCGACTTTTCGTGTGACCAGAGGGCTGGGCTTTTCTTCGGTCGACGAATCAGCATTGCTATCCAGCGTGGTAACGCTGCCAGCGTTCTGGGCACTTTTCTCATTGACATCGATTTGAACGAATTTTCCGATGCCTTATGAGTTCTTTTTCTACTCGTTTGTACATATTATTATTTTCAATTTGTTTAAAAACCTATTAAGTTATAATATTCAATAGTTAAGATGTATATAAATATGAATAAAGATCTAAGCTTATTAAAATAAAAATGTTTAAAAAAAAAGTAAAGTTTTAGTAAAAGCAGAAAAACGCCAATGAAAAAACCCACCACTCCGTCCAGAATCCATAGTACGCCATTGTACGTCGATTTTTGAGACACGGTGTATATTGATAACTGAGGTTTCTTGCACCAGTAGTTTTAAGACCTGTGACCTAACTAACCAAGTTTTGTATACAACAATTGGAATTATCATAGATAGTAATGAGCTCTTCAGCGGTAAGCCACATTATTTCAATGCCTCATATGTGTTTACACATTTCAAACGGCAGAGCATTCAAAGCTACCGTTGATGGAACTTAATAAAGCGGAAACCTATACAGTTATTTTTTTTTATAAAAATAAGCAATGCGAATACAAACGAGACATTCCAAGATACTGTCATGTCGCTAATGACATCAAAAAACAGTACAAACGTGACATAAATTAAGTCACAAAACGGAAGGTGCAAGCGGAATTGCCACAAAGACGACCGACATACCTCAAATGTTCTGTCATATACCATAGCAAACAGAGCCTCACACGTTTCATCGAAATTCAACCATTATTAAATTCCCTAATTAGACCGTATAAGGGTCCTTAAAGTGCCGCTCAAAAACTAGCAACGGTCACCTAGTAGACGAGTGTCGCATTGCTGTACGTACGAATTTAATCGCGGCGGTGCGCTTTGTGACGTGGGGGACGCAAGATGGCCGCTGTAGATCAAAGAAGCCGCGCGTGTGAGGCTCCCGCAGTGAAATGTCACCGCGCTCGATCAATTAACGGTTATCCAATGTTAATGTGTTATTGATATCGGAATAGCGAAGTTCGTATTATCCGTAGCTTATTCGATTTTTTGTGTGGTTTAAGTGATAATTGGTAAGCGTAATTGAATTCGAGCCGTTACTTCGCATTACTGACGTGTAATTACTGTGACAATGGTGGCATTCGCGTTATGTAACACTTGATTATAAGTTGGCGTGACCTAAGCTTTAATTAGCTTCAGCTAGCTTAGCTTACAACAGCTATGGATGATTGGTTGAGCTTTTATGCATTTGATAATTAGTTATTCCAAGCTATATTTTGCCGATATTTCATTATCTCTACCCGTTAGATAAAAAAAAAATAAGGGATCAAGATCTTTTCTTTATGCGATACGTGCTCATACTTTTAAATGCTCAGTAAATATGAAAAGGAGAGATAAATTACACACACGCAATTCTGAAGTACGTATTATTATTAATATAATAATAGACCTTAAAATAAATCGCGAAAAGGAAAGTCATTAAAACCTATAAACTTATTTTTTCGTTTCCTTCTTGTCCTTTGTTATATGTGTGTACATTATCATCATCATCATCATCATTTCAGCCGAAAAACGTCCACTGTTGGACATAGGCCTCCCCCAAGCGACGCCACAACGACTGATCCTGTGCGTCTTGCATCCACCGCACTCCCGCGACTCTCATCAGGCAGTCGGTCCACCTTGTGGGAGGCCTTCCAACGCTGCGTTTTCCGGTGCGCGGTCGCCACTCTAGAACCTTTCGGCCCCATCGACCATCCGTTCCACGAGCAATGTTCTCTGCCCACTAAAACTTTAGTTTGACGATGTGTGTACATTAATTGTTAAACAAATAATTAAAATCTTAACACAGAATTCCGCTAACGCTTATAACCCATACCGTGCACAACATTTAGCTTTGGGTTGTGGAAACTAGGCTCAATCGGGCTACGATGGACAAACTAATGGCCATAACAAATTGTAACAGACGCACACATGGCTCGGATGTGTACAGTCTAACAGAACTATTAATTTTATTAGTTGTTTTGAAACCGAAGCGGTCGAATGTATGAAGGTAACATTGAGAAACTAGGAGCAAGTGTTCTAGATAAAATTATTGAGGATGTCGTAGATTTTCTTGAGTGTTAGAGAGTCTTGGTTATGGAAAACTTAATAATGATAATTGTGATGTTTTTGGGCTGTGGCCTCTTGTTCGTTTGCCATCAACCATGCCAGTTACGATTAGATGTTCAAGGGTGTGGCCATTTATCATGGTAATGTGACCAAAGAACTCTAGCACTCTGGCATGAAGGAACACTGTCACTTTAGTACAGTGACTCTGTGCACTGGAATCCACTGGATGCAAAAAGTAGCGTTTCGCCTCTTCGTTTATACCGCGTACATCGGGAGGGACTGGAACAACTTACCTGCTGCGGACTTCCCGTCCGATTATAATTTAAGTGTCTTCAAAGCTAGAGTGAATAGGCTCTCTATAAACTAGTGCGCCTCACCATGAACGATTGCATCACTACTTACCATCAAGTGGGATCACAGACAAGCATTAGTTTATAACAATGAAAAAAAAAAGTACGGTCAAGTTATCGACGCTTAAAAAGCGGCCTATGTCTACTTCTGGATATAAGCCGCTCTAACAGTCTTACGGTTGAAACCATGAGAAAATGTGATGTTAACCTTTTGAATGTCTTATTTTACACAGTTCGACATAAGCAATTGTCTTTCTATTGTGTCTCTAAATACGGCATTCAAAGAGACCTCAGAGAGAGAGAGAGAGGGTGTCTATAAATAAAATAAGACAAACAGGTTACAATAAAACAATGGTTCTTAAACTATTTGCTATCACGAACTACTTTAAAAATTTCTAAAATTAACAAAAAAAAAAACAATAATAATAATAAATTCACCTATTTCAGGCTTGCGATACACATAGTTAAATAAGTATAATTTATATTATAACTCAACTAAATGTAAAGAAAATAAAACTTCTACAACCAATTAATTGTATATATTTTACTAGAATATTGTGATGGCAGTATCAAACTTTTGAAAAAATTGATACTTTCTACGTCACAATGTGTATTCGTGTGTGTGTTACTCATCCACGCTCAAACGTCAAAACGGAACAGATTTGGATGAAATTTGGCACACAGGTACCAGGAATCTTTAAGTCAAGAGTGAACCGGCTACTTCTAGGTAAGCGCGCTCTATCGTCGACCACATCGTCGCTTTCCATCAGGTGAGATAGCGGACAAGCGCGAACCTATCAAGAATAAAAAAAAGATCAAGAGCGGAAATCAAAATCCGAAAAGACAGGTAGGTAGATTAGTTTCGCAGTAGCATAGGTACAAAACCAACTAAAACCTATTTTTTATTTATTTATATGTTCACACATGATCACTATTTCACCTAATGGAAAGCGACTAGGTGGTCGATTACAGAGCACGCTTGCCTAAAAATAAACTATTCACTCTTGACTTACAGACCTCCAGGTTGTATCTATCAGGAAACACAGACTCCGGCAGGGTATCAGACGAAATAGCTACGCTGCGAAACCGAAGCAGAATTCGTTTTCCCAATATCTCCTAATGACAAGATGAAAAGAAATTAAAACTGTATGTGTGTGTTTGTGTATTGTATTATATATATATTGAATAGCAGGCATTGTTATAGCTACATATTAGTGTAATGGAATGGGTGTATAGTATTATATAGCAACAAAAGTAATTCGTTATTGATGGCGGTCGAGATTGCAGCCGCGTGAGGGGACGAACTTATCTGAAACACCTTTAATTACGTCGAGACGTTTACACGATACGATTTTTCAAGATAATACGATTTTTTTTAAGGGGCGGGAAAGGGAATCGTGCTATTATAAAATGATTTTGGTTCATTCTTTAGGATAATGAACAAGCCTTTTTATTAATAATAATAATAATCATCATTTTATTTTCAAGCATCAGATATATAAACAGAATACATAAAATAATCTTAAACAATAATAAACTAATACATATTATAAAAACAAAACTTATTTAACTAAGTATAATTAAACAGGTAATGTAGTCGACGTCGTGTTGCGCTGCGTGTTGTCGCATAACCGTCCTCGGAAACGTCGGTATACGACACCTTTTGGCCAGAAGTCCTCTTTTAAGAAGGTCTGTAACTGATACTGATCCCCACAGTATAAGGCACTAGATACTGTGTGTGATACTTTAGAAATCGAAGATGATAAAAAGGTTTGTTCACTTATTAGTTTAAGACATATTGCTACGATATTATTCCCTGTACATTATTATCAAAAATCAATCCCTACTGACCGCCATTTTAAAATCTCTTTGTCTTTCTCTAGAGATATCAATGTCATCATACAGGAACCCTACATCATATTCGTGGCATAGGCATCGCATTCCTGGTATTTATTTATTTATATTAAGGTACTCCAACGACTTATTCACTAATTACATATTACAAAAAAACAGCTTACATATATATCTGTTATTATGGTGAATTTATCACTTAAAACAGTAGGTACACAGCTTAGACATAAATAAAAATTTCATACAATTAGTGATACTGCTTTTAAAATAAACTTACTGTCATTTTTATGTTACAAATTGAAATAAAAATTAAAAATTAAATTGACAATTGTAATAAAAAAAAAAATTATTAAAGTTCTCCATGCGATTAGAATATATACAGCTACCAAATATAACACCCGTCTGGTCCGGGGATCCTCCCTTTACAACGGAGATATGTGAGAATTTACGCCCTATTCCACGGATCTCTAAAAGCTTAACTTAGTATTAGACAAGTAGAACTAACACTAATTTATAATTACGTTATACGTAAAAAATGTGCCAATAATTCTAAGCCATCAAGATATCTGCTGACAAGGAGTTAGATGGGTTCCTTATCAGCACCGGCTTACCTATGGACCTCCCTGAATTCTAATCCCTCTAAATTGTATGGAGTTTAGAACCTCTTTATCTAAGGTGGTACTGATGAAAGAGGTTAACTTACTGTATGCATACATGTACCTGGAAAATTTTTTTTTTGAATGTATAATATTTCATTCAGAATGGTTTCCTTTTAAAATCACTTTTGCTATGGTTACTGTAATGTCTCTCTCAAATTCATGAGAAACATAACGCTTGATTTTTTCAAATAGTGATAAGGCAATATTCGTCCATCCATAGTCCATCTGCAGTTAACTACAGATAAATTCCTATTGGAAAAACCCAATAACACTTAGCTTCTGTATAATGATAAATAAATATAAGTATAAATTATATGACATCTCAATCGCATAATACTCACAATATTTGATGACCACTTATATGTGTCCACAACTATGAGTCAATAATAACTTATTAAAACTTAAGCTGTGGCAATAAATACTTTTTTAGTGTCTTACACTGGTTTTAGTCAGTGGCTTCACTTGCGAAAAAGTCGAAAATTATCACAAGAGAACATAGGTATATCGGGGATTTTAGGTGCTAAACCAGGACTTGTCTACCCGACTGCCAAATTTCAACCAAGTCCGTTTAGACGTTTGAACATGAAGGAGCAACAAATATACACGCACATACATACATTTACAAACTTTAGTCTTTATATTATTTGTATGAAGCGTGATGTATATTGTATAAATAGTCATTACAACGCACACTTAATCATAAAAAGAAATAACTCAAACATGACGTATTTGAAGATTGTATCGTAAAGCTTGTGACATAAGATTCAAACTCCAAGTACTTAGTTTTTAATCATTTTTCTTTAGGAATAAGCGGGCGACAAAAATTACTAGTAAATACTTTTAACGATATAATCATAAAAACAGGCATACCATAGAAATATAAATTGGTACCTACATTATTTTATGGTTTAATAACATTTAAACCTTTAGCACTTAACTAATTAAAATTATATATATACGTAATAGGCACAAACTCCCAACTAAAATATGGCGTCAAAAAATTCCATGTGCATCCGCATCGCAATCCACTGGAAGTGTGTTCTAAAGACTGGTGATATTGGCAAGTCGTATCATCATCATCATCTTCCTGCCCTTGTCCCTTGTTATTTGGGGTCGGCGCAACACGTTTTTTTCTTCCACTCTGCCCTGTCACTCGTCATGCTATCACTAACTTCATTTTCTTTCATATCACTCTTCACACAATCCATCCATCTTTTCAATATTGGCACGTCGTATAACAATGTATATTCTCTGGTCTAGGTAAAAGTCAGCCTTCGGGTCACGCGAATTGTGAACTAGAGTCAATTATATTTAGCTACTTTGACAGACTTCTTCAAGCCGAAAGACGTCCCTTATTGGACATAGTTCACCCCTAAGTGTCGCCTCAACGACCGGTCCCTGACCTTCCCCTGGAGACCTTTTTCTGATTAAGTATATTTCAATTTAGGAACCTATTGACTTTGTTGTGGTGGTCAAAATTTGCAAAATAATAATAATCATTTAGTATACACAGTCGAGAGGATTATCGGCAATGATGCACTCGTCGAGTCAACACTTCCTAGTCTTGTGCATCGACGCTAAGCTGCTAGCCTGTTGGTTTTCATTCGATTACATTTCAGGAACTTCATTTGGCCTAGCCCGTTCTGTCATCGGAGCAATAGACGAACGGCGATGAACCACCGGTACATGATGGTGGTCATCCCACTTATGCACAGTTTTTTTTTACGAATATGAACACATTCGGTGTGCGTAACTACAGCTAAGGAGTAAAATTCCCTGCCGGATCCTGTGTTTCCTCAGGGCTACATCCTGGAAGTCTTTAAGCCAAGAGTGAATGAGTTACATCTACTATTTCATCACTTACCATCAGGTGACATAAAGTTCAAGCATGACTAGGCCATCAATTACAATTTAAAAAAAGAATCGCAATCACAGCAGACAAAAAATCGCGTCCTCTAAACACCAAATCAAATCCCCACGTGCCGTCTCCGACCAATCGCAACGTCTAAAGACCACAACATAGAGACAGATACGAATGGACTGCATTCACAGTCCAGTTACAGATGCCGCTACACAATACGTAGATCGCTGGTCACAGAGTAACAGAGCGGCAACATTTAATGACCGCGTATGTCCAGTTACTCAGGTGGTATGTATAGTTTCGTCACTTATGTTATGTACAGGAACGGAATTGCGTTTTTGATGCTATTTATGTTGATGCAAGATTATTGTGACGTAATGTTTGGTTAATTAATTGTTTTGGTTTTATCTTAGTTTGGATGGTCATCTTAATTCAGTTAAGTATTCATTGTTATAATAATATTTCACAACTTTCAGACAGCGCCATCTAGTTCCAAACTAAGCAGAGTTTGTGCTATGAGGACTAGATAACTGATAAACATACTTATATATTTCTAAATACATACATATTATTGATAAATTACACCCAGACACAGAACAAATGATAGTGCTCATCACACAAACATATTTTGTCTTGGGTGGGATTCGAACCCACGACCTCCGGCATAGCAATCAGGGCCACTGACCACGACAGGCCAGTCGTCATTGTTAGTTTTTAAGTAAACTAAAATTTGCATTGGCAGTGGAGGTATGGCTCATTAAGGATTCGGGGAGTATGCGTTGAAATTACATAGCCTATTTCCGCCAAGCCCGTTTCATCATCGGACCACCAGGCGTACGGCAATGCGCCACCGATACATGGTGGATATCCCACCTATACGGCATACGTACAAAACGTTTTGGGAACACATGCATTGTACGCACAGCTAATGAGTGGAATTCCCTACCAGAGTCTGTGTTTCCTAATTGTCTAGAGTGAAAAGATTACTTCTAGGCAAGCGTGCTCTATTGTCAACCACATCGGTCTCTCCATCAGATGAGAAAGTAGCCAAATGTGAGCCTCTCAACAAATTAAAAAAATAGAAGGAAGCTATGGGTCGAACCAGGTTGCTAATATTGATAGTAAAGCTAAGAATGTTACTATTAAACAAACTTTCACTGTCTTACTGCTGGGTATAGGCCTCCCTCCATTCTTTCCATAGTTCTTGACTCTAGTCCACTATGTCTCAATTCTTAAGGAAGACATCTTCCCGCTATCTCCTTCATGGTCTGTCTCGATCCTGTCGTGCCATTTCAGGCCACCAGTTTTATGCTTTATAGACATCATGCATCGCTCGATTGGCATGTGGCAGACATATCACTGCAATGTATTATCATTTTAAGAATATCCACAATCAAAGATAAACTTAACATCTCTGCTTTATAAAATAAAACCTAGTCAGACATTTTTTAAGATGGGAAATCATCCAATGGCTTCTACCGCTTTTACTTTTACTGACTAAAATCACACCTGTGTCCTTCGGTTATCCTTTGCGTTCTAAGAACTCGAGTTTCGTTATCAGAAAATCCCCGCGGCCCTAGCGGACATCAGCCCTGCTGGGCCCCTATGGTTTGCTGACATCTTTTTGAGGAGCGCGTGAATCACTACATGCTGTTGATGACTTGGGCTCGGTCTGGTCAATTCATTAATAAGGAGCAATTAAAAACTGCTTTGAACATCAAGTATCATCACTAAATATTGCAACTAAAAACATCTATTGCGTCCAAATTAACGCAAACTTGGCCAATGTCCATTAGCATTTTAACGACGGAACACGCAATAAAAAATTTCTTGTAAGCAATAATTAGGTATCAAAATAACAGTTATACTATACTGTCCGTTTCTTATCCGGACATCTGTCCGTAATAATACAGGAAACCAGAACAATGCCGTTTGACCTCATATCTTGCAACAAATCTATGTCTCTGGCGGATATTTTGGATGGACGTTTTAAAGGGAAATGCTGCTCGAAATTAGAATTGTGTGGTGTGGTTGAAAGGAGGGAAGGAAGCGATTTAATCTTTATCCATAAAAGCACAAAAAATAAAAAATAAACTATTTGGTACTCGTATTGTGAAGATATTTTCATAAATAATAAATATTATTATTTTATGTCAGGTAAACAGTACCCATATCATAAATACCTTATCTAAAACACTACACACAAAAATCAACCAAAACTACCAAACATACAACAATAACATACAACATACACACATAACTAAAACTTTGACCCACACTAGGAATTACTCTTATATCATTGGTACATTCTCAAACAGATAAACTCACATACACAAGACACCAGACACCCGGAACGTCTATCTGTAAGCCATACAAATATTTGTTTCGTGAGGAAATCGAACCCGCGACTCACAGTGCAGTAGCCAATTGCCTAATCACTGCACCAACTGTGATTGTCCCCACGCGTGCCTCAAGGAGATGTCAGCAACCGTAGGGGCCCAGCAGGGTCAAAACCTACTGGGGCCATGGGTGATGCAAAAGAGATCCCCGGGGCCCTGGAAAAAAATGGCGAAGAAGGAACAGGGGTGGATTTTTAGTCAGTTAAAGTCTGACACTATACCCCGCTTCGCCCAAGAGCGGGGATGTCATTAGATGATTTTCACACCCGAAAAAAAAAAACTGTGATTGTCCTTTCCGTCTTCATAGTCTTCGATTCAACATTCAATTAAAAATAATAACTTTAGGGACAGGATTCAGGTCCCTGATTTGCACAAGTATACAAATACAAACAACTAAAAAATATAGTTTTGATACAAGTGGAGAAAGTTTTTCATTGCGGCTGAGGCAGAATACTTATGGAGCAGGGTGCCTGCAGTGACAAATTTTCACGTGTATCAAACGATAGTTTTCAGTACACTTACGACGAAATAAATAAACGGGGGTTTGCTGGCGATCGTGGGAGTCGTTTAGCGCCCAGCCTGATAGGATGAATATAATAAATTGTGGCGTGGGCAAGAGCCAGCACTTTTTACAAACGATAGGAATATGAGAGGCTTTTCGAGTAATAGTATTGAAAAAAAAATTAAAAAAACAAAATGGCAATGAAGATTACATGTTATAAAATAAGAAATACGCAGGAGCTATGTGCAGTCGTATAAAAACTGCAGCCGCACATTAATCTAAGTAGGTATCTCCGAGATTTGATAAATTGAAACGTCTTCTTGATATTTCAAACCTTTTAGAAAGGTGTACAAACAGTGACAAATTATATACTCCGAAACTTGTTAACATTTTGAAACTAGTTTTAAAATGACAGATACGTATTTAAATACAACATTGTAATCTATTATCATAATCCTAACTAATTAGATGAATAAAATTTGTTAGATTAGAAAAAAAACAAGTACATCTAGACGACAAAAATATTTATGATTTTGAATTAAAACATTATTATGACAATGATGAAGTCATCTCAATATTTGTTTTATTTTTTTAGTGGATAGGAATAAATAGAATAGAATAAACTTTATTGTACACCAAAATAGTAACACAACTTTTTACACTGACTTAAATCTATGGGTACAATGGCGGTCTTGTCGCTGAAAGCGATATCTACCAGACAACCTTAGGACGGACAGATACCTTTTACCAACCACCAGATACCAACAACCTTAAGATGGATCAAATTTTAAGAATAAAAATCAATATATTATATATGAATATATATGAATGTATTTATATTATATTACATATAGTATGTGTTTTATTATACATATCGTCAAACACAAAAGAATTTTCAAAAAAATTCTTTAATATGCGAGGTCTGTCCAACAGGAAACTTACGAGATTTTTTTATGGAATTTAACATTACTTATTATGTGCCAAACAACAACAGGAGATAACTATTATTTATTAATACTAACATTGCAAAATAACAATTAATAAGTATAAGCTTTCAAGGAATTTTAACCGATGATATGCAAAGATGTTGCCAACGCTAGCGTACGCTTCATCTTCATCGTCATTTCAGCCGATAGACGTCCACTGCTGGACATAGGCCTCCCCCAAATGTCGCCACAATGAACGGTCCGTCTCGCATCCATCGGATTCCCGCAACCTTCACCAGGTCATCGGTCCTCGTTGTAGTATACGCTTGCTGAGAATAATCTATTCGCCGCCGATTTGAAGGTCCCTGGGTTATAAAAAAACAAACTATAAAAAGTTATGTGGAGTAAGATCTATAAGTGTAAACTCTAAAAATGTTATTTGACAATTATTTCCCCGCTCCCCGCCAACGCTTATAACTTCGACCACATCGTCCACCGTACAAGGTGTTATTATGTAAATGATGAGAGCTCCGTTTCGGCTGAGTCAATACGGCGGGAAGGCAATCGACAACACGTCTGAGCGCCACTAGTACCGCCTCCTGGGTACTGAGTAGCCAGAAACTAATGACCTTAGTCGACACAATGATGGAATAAACATCCTTAACGTTTTCTTTTAGGGTACTACTGTCCCTTTTATTTTCTTCTTTATTTGTAACAATATGTGTTTACGTAAGTTGTGGATACAGCAGCATCGCCTTGCTTGACGTGTGAACATGTTGACATGGAAATATAACCTACATATTATATGTCATCTCAAAGATAATATACATATTAAAAAAATATTGAAACTAACGAATTGTATTTACTAATTTATAAAATTCCAATTTCCTATGTATGTTTTTGAGGTGGGTCATTAACGATTTTGTGACCTGATGGTCCATAATGATTAATTTCTACGATTGGCTGTGGGACTGCTGTAAACAGAATTAGTTTTTAATGAATATAAGATATAATTTCTTCATAGATAAAAAACACCATAAGGCCTTTGCGAGGCTAACACCAAGACTGTCAACGTGGTTAAAACCTTATCAAAGGTCATATAGAATAAGTGAAATTATAAACATGAAAAAACAAAGAGGAGAGATGAAGCGCATGTTACTAAAATAGTGATGAGTATACATGTGGAGGGGTGGAGAGGGAGAGGGAGGCCAAAGAAAAGATGGATGGATTGTGTGAACAGTGATATGAAAGAAAAGGAAATTAGTGATAGTATGACGGTTGACAGGATAAAATGGAAGACAAAAACGAGTTGCGCCGACCCCAAATAAGATGGGACAAGGGCAGGAAGATGATGATGATGATAAACATGAAAAAACTTCAATAAGAAAAAGCCGTGGTCAACCTTTTTTCTACAGCAGCCTTGAATAAAACGGTGTAAAATAATAATGTGGTGTGTGTGTGGTGGAAATAAACTAGAGGGTTACTTATCTCCAGAAATTAAAATTTTCCTGAAGAGTACAGAAACGTGACGCCCTACTTACAAAAATTAGGAAATAATGAGACCAAAAGATTAATCGATACATAACTAACAACAATGTAAGATATAAATGCAACTGCAAACAAAGTAATCAAACCGTTTACATTATTTATCATTGCCTTATATAGGCATAAAGTGTCAAAGGAAACAACACACTGGTAACATCTTGTATCAAAATGACGTCAAGTCACGATTTTAGCGCGAAGCAATTTAATTAGAGTTGAGTATAGTGACAGTTGCACTGAATTATGGCTTATCATGATGCCCACTGTGAGTTTAAAGAGTCAGAACTCAGAAGTTCTATTAGAAATATAATAATGAATTTTAGTTTATTAGATTTCTCTCAAAATATCGACCTTAATCAGGGACAACAGTTGATGATGATGTGTCAATAATGTGCTTAATCTAATAGATTAGAAATCTTAACACTTTTAGAACGGTTTTTAGAACAGTATTCAGAGGGTAAAAACAGGACCCAATTGCTATTATTCCATTGTCCGTCTCTCCATCAGCAGGATGTATCTCAAGAACCTTGATAGCTAGAAAAAGTTAAAAGTTGAAATTTTCACAGATGATGTACCTACTTCTGTTGCCACTATAACAGCAAAACATATACTAAATACTAAATTATGGTAAAAGTAATATCATACATAAAATGTGCAGAAGGATAAAATAATCCATAGACTCATCACCATTCATGGACATGTCATTGGTGATTTTATCCTTCTGCACATTTTGTTTTGTGAGGCAACAAATACGTTCACAATAGTTTATTTATTGTACCAGATTTAGTCACAACTAGGATATAATTAGACATATTGTGTGAACCTATATGTATTACCGTCATCTTTCTTTTATTACCATTCATCATCATCATCATCTTCCTGCCCTTATCCCGTATTATTTGGGGTCGGCGCAACACGTTTTTTTCTTCCACTCTGCCCTGTTACTCGTCATGCTATCACTAACTTCCTTTTCTTTCATATCACTCTTCACACAATCCATCCATCTTTTCTTTGGTCTCCCTCTTCCTCTCCATCCATCCACATGTAAACTCATAACTCTTTTAGTAACATGTGTTTCATCCCTCCTCTTCACATGACCATACCAAGACAAACGATTCCCTTTCAACTTTTCAGTCACTGGCGCCACTTTCAAACTTCCCCTAATATATTCATTTCTCACTTTATCCATTCTTTTATTACCATTAATGTATCATTATATTGCGGAAGCAAATGGATGTGCAGGTTCATTTTCTAATGAGTTAACAATTGCTATATAGCTTTGTTACGAATAAATAGTCAAGAAAAAAAACGCCACAAGAGATTGTTTAAATATAAAAATGTATAGGATTGACAAGCATCATCGAAATGTAATGTGGTTAATCCGTTGATTTCATGATATTCGATATTGCTGATCAAATATTGGTCTATCTCTAGAGCCTTAGTCATATCCATATTTTTTACACTAATGTTATAAAGAGGAAATATTTTTGTTTGTAATGAGTAAAATCAAAAACTAATGGACCGATTTTGAAAATTCTTTCACCAATAGTATATATATTACATATATATATTACATATATATATTTATTAGTTTCGCAAGGGTGAAACTGCTAGTAGAACTTAGTATAGAATATTTAGGCTCCTTTTTTGGAGGTCGAGATATTACTAAGTGACCACTCCCGCTCTAGACTTAGCTTTTCTAATAAGCTTCTTAGTGGCGACTTTATTATTCTTTAGAATTAGTCTAAAGAAAAAGAAAACAGTACGGTCTTTTAGACTAACGCAATATATTTTCCTAATAAATTCCTAACTTATAATAACTCCTGCCAAAAAATTTAGCAGCTTTTAAAGATTCATATGTCAAGCAAAGGACTTTAGCTTATCGAAACTTCCAATCTATGGCGTCAATAGAGGTGTTAGTGTTACTATGTATATTTTTTGCGTCTTTTTTTCTGAACAATGTACGCATAAGTATCGACTTCTTCACAAGTTGTTTTGCATTTTTTTCCTCTTGTTATCTTTTAGAATATCAATGTCCGATGACAATTTCCCGGACACTGTATCGGTGATATCATCGTGACCTAAGATCAAGGCTCCTTGTAATAATAATGTTTTCAATGCACAATCATTAAAAATCATTGTATTTGTTTTTATCACTGTTATTAAGGAACTATTTGTATGGAATTGTTTGACGATAATAAAATAATTTGGAGGTACTTTGATTGAACGTAGGAAAAATCATCTTAATTTTTTTTGGAACTTTGATTGTATTAAGACGTAATTATAGAAAAATAAATCATCATGGCTGACAATCTAACAAAGTTATTAATTTGTTTATAATCAACATACAAAAACTTTACAAGCCACTATTACTAGAAATCAGTGACTTCCAATTCTTTGGTCTTTGACACATTTTTTTCTCTTGAACTAATTACAAAGCTTTTTAGTTCATTAATTACTAATTATCGACCTGATGGCGATAGACATGTCCGAATGGACGGTGGACGGATGTACAAACGCTTATAATAATCATTGCCAATCTACTGCGACGATCTTCGCTTCATCATTGCGTACGCTTTCAACTGTTTGACAACGATGGGCTGTAGTATATGCAAAACGTAGATAAAATTATACTTCTTGGTCATTTTTATCTACATTTTGCATACAGATTTATCTAAAAAATCTCAAACCATTGAAGGTCGGTGCAACATACCAACATCTCCAATAAATCTGTTCTACGAGTCATATCAGCATTTACCGAGTTCCTTCCTAATTATTGCATGTGTATAATCTTTCATAGAGTGCAAAAATCTTTTTACTTTAGCCCATCTTGCTTCGTAAAAATTGCTTTGTGCATAATTTATTCAACAACAATTTAAACCTAACATTGCTTTCACCTTCTTCAATCGTTCTTATTTCACTGTAGTTTTCCGATACAGTGTATTTCTACTAATCAATAGGGAAAAAAATATCTAAAGTTATCCTCAGAATGTTTCCTTCTTCATCTTCAATCTTTCATATACTGCAAGCCAGGCGGCATATTTTTTGTCACAGCGCCGATAAGATCGCCGACGGAGCGATCGGCTCACAATGGCTCCGTAATTGACAAACCATGACTCGATAAAGTCAAGGCTCCAGCCACACTTGTCTCCCAACTCCCATCACGTTCACGTGCGATTTGATTGAATTCTTCTAAGATTAGTGGATTAGTAGGTACCTGTTGTATCACGTCTTGTTATTTTATGGTTTGAGTTGTATTACGAGGGCAATTTGTCGGTAGTTGTACTATTACGTATTGAAGAACGGTGACACGTAGTATACATAATGCGTTCTTTAGAATTGGGCTATATCGAATGGACTGAGACTATATCCATTGGCGCAAAACCCACTAATAACAAGTATCATGTAATTTTAATTGAAAACGTTCGAAAGATCGCTTGGCTATGTAAACTATGTACATAATTCATTTTTGATTAACATTATAGTTTTTGCCTTATTTTGAATTTTTCTAATGTATTAGGTTTCTAAGGTAAGTGCTTATAGTTTGAGGTATTTTTTAGTGAATTTTATTTTTATTTTTTTTATTATTATCGATAAGGAAATATTTGCATAAATTTTACATAAATAAAGAAATCTTTATCATAATCATCAAATTCAATATAACAAATAAATAAATAAGAAGAGACGTTTTAATAGTTAGCAAAACAATGTTTAATGAGGTTTTTTTTTCATTAAAACAATACATTGATCGAGATATATTACGTATAACTAATACTTTTATATTGAGACGAAAAACAGACAACCACGACGTTACATTGGCACTCATACGAGAATAACAGCTATAAATCACGAACGTCATTTTAAAATAATCTATTGTATCGATACGAAAAAAGTATAAATACATCTGTATGAAACTGTTTTTTATTTTTTTGTTAAATACTGATGTAAGTTTAACTGAGAAAAGAAGAAAAAAGAAAAAAACTAACTACAAACGCAAGACAGTTTGCTTGGTGACTTAATATGCGTTAATTACAATAACTGTATGAAAGTCCGTCTGGTTCATTTATGGTTCTGTTATGGAAAGACGATAATATAGCATATACAGAATAATTGTTATTAACGGTACGGTTAGTGCTGTTGTATGATCCACTGCTGCTGATTCCTGCACGAAACTAATATTTGTATAGTCTAAAAATTTTTGTTTTGGGTTAGGGTTGTCTTGTGTGTGTAACTTTATCTATTTGTAAACGTAACCATGATACAGAAGTTATTCATAGTGTAAAGCAAAAAAAAAATATAAAAAAAAACAAAGTACGGTGGGAGTGACTATAAATAGACACTTAAAAGCAAGATGACATTTTCTGTCGACCTTAAAGAAATTGAAATAAAGACTAGAGAGAATGGTGATAATTATAACTTAAGTTGCCCTGACTTAAGCCCTCAAAATCGATGGGCGACGAGAGCTGTGGGCAAACTCTCGGCCACCGTAGGCTTGTAGTTGGCGAATAACGGGCAGCTCACCGTCCAACAAGGACCGAATCCGGGTCGACGGCACGTAGTGAGTCGACGTGCACGTACACCTCAAAGAATCAGCTAAATTGATGAAGTTCGCTAGGGCCGACGGTGTCAGGGTTTAAGCTATGTTTGAAAGCGTTACCGTAGCCCTGAAACACAAAACTGAAGAAACACAGGTGGGATTAAGTCAGTAAAAAATTTACACTTCCCTACGCTCTATCCAGAGGGCAAGGTATCAATTTGAAGATATCCTACCAAAAAATGCCCAAAAAATCTTGTTATTGGCTTTATTCAAGATAATAATGAGAACAATGATGTTAACGACAAAAAAGTACAAATCTTTAGACATAAAGCGGACTTTGAAAAAAAAAGACATTGGTCACGCCTAGCAGAAGTTTATGATTACTCAGCTATTACCGATTAACACGAAGTTGATATAAATAATAAAGACAATATTTTCCTTAATTACTTCTTATAACTAACGCGGGGAGATACGTTTGACGCTGCACGACTTGACAGTCATATTTGCGTAGGTACTCGGACTATAATTCAATTAGATACCAGAAAGAGACCAATACTTTGATGGTATATTTCCATAATCTAGAAAGATAGAGAGAAAACATATTTATTCTGCCCGAATAGACGCACCTTAAATTATAAAAGATCACTTTTCACTAAATAAAATAAACAAAAATCTAAATCAGATCTTAACAAATAATTGAGAAATTTCGTGCAAAAAGTTCATACATTCCAAAAGCATTGCTACACTCGCCAGGTCAGCACCCACTTTAAACTAAAAGCACAAAATCACGGTGCACGAAACCTTGTCATTAAATATGACCAGTAACCACAAATAACCAACTATTATGCCCATTATAGCCAAGACCTTCTGACTAATTTCTGAAAAGCTTGCCCAGCCTTCGACACCTAAACGATCAAAAGTCGTGCCTGCGTATCGTTGAAAACGTTTAATCGGTTGCCTTCCGTCATACATACATACACTTCCGTCATTGATTGCAGCCGACCTCAACATCAGTTATTTAGATGTCACGACCGATTCTCGATTCAAATCACGATCGATAAAGGTCATGGCTAACACATAATAAGCGTTGAATACTTTTGGTAATGTCCACGGGATGCAAACCAGAATCTATGAATTGCACAGAGTAATTAAATCTCATACCGAAAATAAACTATCCTCAAATCCGAAAATGTTTTCGAGTATTGATTTGTTAGGCTATGGCTGTCTGATGTAAATAAAGATGAGTATAATTTGACTGACATATCTTTTGTGATGACCACAACGTATGACCATTAATCATACTTTTTTGTCACCTGTTCGCTAACATGACGAAATTATGTTCTTTGTGACGGCATTGTAGGGTGTTCCTTGATCATGGGAGCCTAGTCATCGCGACCCATAATTAGTTTTTAAATTGGATGCCGAGCAAAAAACCAGAGAAGTCCCCGTTATTATGTTCTAACGAAATTTTTATTTGGAATTTTTCATGATTGGATTTGACAAATTACTGCGGACCGTCGATCAATTTATTTGGTCGTTAGTCATTACTGTTTTTCTTGCTATCGAGATTCTTATTCTTTGCTGATTTTCATACATTCATCATCATAGACTTGCGATGTTATATTTTGTTTGGGATGCACCGTTAATCTTTGTCATGAATCAAAATAGTTTTTGTTTTATTGTATTATCAGTGACTCACTAAATATAACTATATTTCAATCTAAATTTTCTGTAACATAGTTATTTGAACATTTATCGCAGCGGGGCTCTTTTTTAAATCGATCCCGTTATTCTACTACATTAACCATTCGTGTTTTTTTGGAGGAGTTGACCTGTGCGATGACACTCCTAATTCGGGGATTACCTAGATGACAAATGTTGAATAACAAGAATATTAAAGTCTAATCCGTCGTTTTTGGAGACAAACAGATTTCACTTTTAAGGATTTTAGTGTGTCATTAATCATCTGATATATATTGTCACTTAACTTTCTAATTTAGCATTAAGATCGGAAATCTCTTTAATCACTAATTAATTCACCTTTTACTGTTGAATAAAGATCTCTATTATGCGCGGTAGCTACAATGACATCATTAATAGCGCCTTGCACTGTAGATTTATCTAATTTACCGTCTCAAGTGTTACGTAGAATGATTTGCTCATTCACTTAAGTAATACAATCTTCAAGTGACAAATTATGTCTCCCGGATTCTGTAGCGATAAGATTGAAATCCATTAAGTTTAGAGATTATGCAAAGTGATTTATTGTCTTAGTCGCGTTTCTGTTGCTAAATAAAATAAATGTTGTGAAATTGGGTTTTGATTATTTTGCCATAGTTGGGAATTATAACGAAATTAGAAAGATTTTGTGATTTTGCTAGTTTTCCAGAAAAAAAAATGCTGCATTGAATCAACACTAAAGTCGTTGAAGAGCTTTCTTTGTATTCTTCTCAGTATGTTGTTAATCTTGAATATAATTTGATATATTCTTTATTTTGTTCAAATATAGCTGTTGGGATTTTTTCCAGGGTAAACAGTCACTGTGAGGTAGCATCTATTTAAAGACTCGAACTTCTTCTCTTTTAGATCAACAATACATTTATCGTACAATCTTTCCACCATATTTATATTCGCTTACTGGGTGGCAATCCATCCTCAGTCCCTACAAAAGTAGTACATTCTCATAGCATAATCACCATAAAACTCAGTGAATAAACATATCCGAACGATACCCGTCGATCACAAGTCAAGGAAGAATCATTCACCTTGAAAATAGAGGCAGTTGAATATAAAACTTAATATGCCAAAGACACCCTTCAGATAAGCACCATTATATTCAAAGTTCCACGAACAAGACGTCAATGGGATTTAAATACGTCTCTCTTAGGTATCCCACGGGCCATTTTGGGGCCCTTAAAAGTGTCGCAGAAGCAAATGTGTAGGCATAGTAATAATCTGCTTTCTACTTATCTGTATCCGAATATATTTATTTAACGTGAAATTGGTTTTGAATTTCGTTTTGCTATCACAAAATAGTTTTATATGATTCTATCATTAATTCTCATTTTCGATATTTTTATTTTCCTTTACTAGTTTTCTATTAATTTATTTGAATAATTATAAGGTTTGGCCGTTTATATTCTTCTACCAAAAACAACCTATTTTCTGAGAATTCTTTCTCACTAACCGTAACTTTTCTCCGCTCACTTCCCAGCTCCAAGTCTTCAGTCAAGAAACAATCGGGCAAGCCGACGGCGACCGCTCCACTGTACTGTCAATCGTATCATTAAGGAACCCCGATGGTGGGTCACACATCAACCAAGCACTTCATTAGCCACTCTTCAAAGTACGTGAGACACATTCCAGATGGATTTCGCAATGCTTAAGTGGATAGGAGATTGATGTATAATGGTGGGAATTAAGCTCGGTGATTTTTATTCTTATTGTGTCCGATAGGACATGATTTGGTAAGATTAACGAGATGTTGGTTTACAGAATTTATGAGGATAAGGATTACTTTTGGAATTATATTTTGAACACGACAAAGTAGTAGGAAAAAAATTGGATAGTGATCAGAAGACAAACTAGTTAATTTAAATTAAAGTCAAAAAAGTAATGATTCTAGTCGTGCATTTGCTATGGTAGATCTTTAGAGAAACAAATGGACTAGAAACTCCATCAAAATTGTTTAAACTGTAGCTGGCCTAGTATAGTGCCTTGCAAATTCGCAGAATAAAAATCAATTCTTGCATTCCAATGCGATAGACATTGAAGTGATCTCTTTTACTCACAAGAAATAGGTTATTTTTACGAATGACCGACTATTTCGGCATCGGGTTACAGAAATATAAAAGATTGTCATCTGCATGCGTCAGTCCTAAATCTGTTTTATAGAAAATTTATTCACAAACACATTTACTTTTTATGACTTTTTTCATAGCATAATAAAACCATTTTCAAATCATTTCTAGTTTTGATGTCATGTGACGGATGTTTCTCTCTCTAGAGATTCATTTCGTATTGGGTTTAATATGTTTTTAAATCGTTTATCATAAAGATACGTAAATGTAATTTCGATATTTTCATTATTTTTTTTTCATTCTGTGATTTTTGCAAGTCTATCTTTTATTATAACAATATTGCCAGTCTTCGGGGCACATATCCGGGTGACAGCAATGTGGGTTAGTACTTCGACACCTGAATGTATATACTGTATATGTATATACTGTAAATTTTATAGTGATTTTTTGTACCTGTGTTAACATAGGTTTAGTATAAATACTTAAATAATGTAAACAATAATGAAGTTGTAACAGTGACATATGTAATGCCGTATGTAATACCGTAACAGTGTAATGAATATATATACTAGGTTCTGCCTGCTGCTTTACCCAAAGCTATAAAAATATCCTGTACAAAATTCAGGACATGGTCCAACCATGTGCCAAGTTTCAAACAAATCTACTATAGACAGAGTTATAGTATAGTAGTAGTGAGTACAGTTTTTTAGATAAATGGCTTTCGTTATTAGAAAATATTTTTATTTCTGTTTCGATTAATGTTATTTTGCATATGATAACCATAAAGTTTTCGTTCATTTTATATGTACTAAAAGTATTCTTTAATTACTTCATTTGATTGAAAAAAATCATAATCACACCGTACAATCCTTTACATTTGATCTTTTATCTAGCGTGGTTTGCAATCGTCATGACAAGCAAAATAATTTATGACATGACGTGCAACATAATTGAAAATATTTGCATTATTGTTTCACTCGGCAAATAAATGAGACTTGTAATAGGTAGAACTTTCTTTTCGTCCAGATCTTAATTTGGCAAATAATTTCACCTGCCTAAGACCGGAATACTGGTAGTTAATCACTTCTCGGTAAGTGATTATGGTTCAACTCTAAGCCGTTACTCACATACCAACTCCTGCGCATCCAAATTTTATTGATACTTCATTTATCTCATGACAGTTCGTTATAACACTTTCCTGTGACCCTAACCAAACGAATGCATAAAAATAAATATCTTCGAAAACATGACTAATAATCCTTCAATATCTTCATATTGCATATTCAAAATTGATGTAAAAAAAAAGTTGTACTCTCACGTCGACCTGTTTGGGCCGTCTATCAACGTATGACGTACCGAGAACCTTCTTTTGAATCGCCAATCTTCAGATTCCTCACAAAACTGAACTTTAGTATTATAGCAATATGATCTAATGTTATTTTTTCCGTGTGTATGATGGATTGTTGTGGTGTATGTCGGGATGTCAAAGCGTCGCGAACGAGCGCCGACGCAGGACAGTCTCGTGCTGAGAGTAATCTTAGTCGACCTCGCGGCTAGGGATGTGCAAGATCAGAGAAAGTATCGATATCGAGATTTAGTTGTTGGTGGTCTGTTCAACGTTACCATTAATGGGAGATTGACTAGAAGTACCTAGACCTAGAGTTACCTAGACCTTGTTGGTTAGAGTTTGGCTTTTCACATCCAAAGTTATCAGAAACCTAATCGATGAATAAAATGTGTTGAGAAGCAAACTACCATGAAGGAAAATGTTATATCGACTGAATGTAATTTTACCAAGCTTTGAGTTAACAAGTATACCATCAGTCTGGCGTCAACAATCTGGTAATTTGAGATTAACTTAACGCTTTTTATCGATATCGACTTTCCAAGTGATGGGACAGCATCATTATTGTCTCAACGGGGCGCTCGGGTCAGAGAGTCGAGACAATCTGTCAAAAGGAAAGAATCACACACGAACGAGCCGAGTCCCGCAACGCCGCCCTATTAATCATATTTCGACCTTTTTTTACCATTTCCGAACGTGTGTTCTCTCAGATAATGGCTACTATTCTGACGGCAAAATCACAAAGACCTTTGTCACACAGTAATTAACATTTGAACTCTATTTTATACACATTAGAGTCTGATTTTGATTGAGAAATACCCACGTGTAGTGGACTCCCAACAAGCGGTAAGGTCTTTTAGACAATACTTGTCGTTTGATTCGAGATGTCATGTTTTCTGATAAAATCTTGACGAAAATTTCGTTCTGACGGGGTCAAATTTGGTGCGGCCATGTTCTTCAATTACATTTGACATAGTTGAGTCCAAAGTAATGTACGTTTGTTTGTGTATTTAGATCATCTATCTGATTAGTCTGGCAATTTCGAAATGTTTTGACATGGCGAATTGTGACAGGTAATGTAGATTGCGCAAGAGTTCGGGCTGAAATAGGCAGTTTAAAACTCGTTGCTGAATATATTCAGCCTTCAAATGCCCGTGTTAAAATTTCAAGATCATAAGTAAGATAATGATTTGAAGATAAACGGTTCTGTGAAGTCTAAACAGTCAAGTTTAATGCGTCAGCACCTCTTGGAGTCAGTCGGTAAGTAACATGTTTAAATTACCATTGTTTAGCTCTGAGTAAGCTTCAATCCTTACATCATGCGTGGGAACATTAGCAGGTGCTACAGAATCAGATTTATCTTTGTCCTCTTTCGATAGAGCGATATCACTATCTAAATCTAGTTGGATCACTGTGGATTGTTTCCTCTAAATGTCAATAGGGTTACTCAGTGCCGCTTTGGACTATAAATAATATATACACCTTCAGGGATTCAAGGCGTGACTGATATATTAAGATCAACGAAGTATTAATTAATAATTAAGTTATCAACATTAATCAAACCCGGCACTTCATTAACTCATCAGTGACATTGAATCCGAAGCAATATTAATATTTCGTGACAATTCCATAATAGGTAATGCCTCCAAAACTTGCTGTTAATCTTTGGAGTCTTCATTTTATTTACCGCCAATTAAGAGAGCAAAGACCTTTGTAGCTTCTTCAATAAATGTTGATATCGCTTGGCAAATGTTTCGTGGTCTATTTGAAGTGTTAATATTGTACTTGACATAGATTTTGGTAAGGTACTCAAGTATAGCCTGGGGCGACATGTGGGCGATTCCGTTGACATTTTGTGTGAACTCCGTATTTGAAAATGCTTCAAGCTAGGAGTTTAATGTCTTTGCATTTGTCTTTGTTTTGTTTCAGAATATGGTAAAGGCTAATAAGACCTGGAGGCTAAAGAACTGTAACATCAAGGGTAGTGTAACATCTATGCTCCATGAGTCATTAAAAGCGTGGTACTCAATGTGAGTGCGGTGCTCCTGTTCAAAATATGACCCACGTGTTGGAATGTCCGCAAGTGTCCGTATTCCTGCACTTTGAGGGATTTGATGAGTGCTACCGATGCTGATATTAATGTAGCCACCTATTGGGCCCAAACAGTTTGACGAGTATACCATCGAATCGGAAAGAAGAAGAGGAGTACAGTTACCAGTAGCTTGTGAAATATTTATTGTATAGGTATTTAAATTTAACTTATCAATCAAATTTGCAGCTTCTTCAACAGCATCTATGGACAAAACTCTAAGAGTACTTGGTTTTTTCTTGATAAGCACTCCGTGGTTGTAGGTAGTTAGGAGAGTTGTTTTTTTTTTCTGTTTTGCTTGACATGGTTATTAATATCTATTTTTGAGCTTTGCGTTTAACATCACCTGACATCGTTATCCAAACAATTTGTTTGTATGAAAAATGTCCTTGTCTGCTCGTATATTTGTAAATCTTTCGTGAGCTTTTTCAAAAACACATTAATATTCAATCAACTGGACATGAGCATACAACTCGTACATAAATATCTTATCCCCATCAATCTAATTCCCATACAAAATTCAATACATACATAAAATGACAGGTTCTCGTGTATGTAGATGTGTATGACCCTAAGGTCGTCGAGGTCCCCGATAGCATCGACTTGGGCCCGTCTAATTGTGACATCACGGATACAATTCATCAGTCAGATTTTGTGACCTTAGTGTCATGGTAGAGATGTGGGAAGGTATAGATTGTTCAGCGATGAATTTGAAGATTCATTAATTTAGATATCTGTGGTTTTAATATTAACGACTAGCTTTTGCCTACGGCTTCGCTCACGTACATAAAATATAGCCTATGTCACTCAGGAATAAAGTAACTTTTAACGGTGGAAAAAAATTCGCATTCGAACCAGTACTTTTGGAGATTACCTCTACAAACAAAAATACAAAAAACAAACAAAACCTCTTTATAATATTAGTATAGACGAAGATAGTGTTCTGTTACTTAAATTGACTTATTATTTACCGTTAAGAAAACAGTATTATTATCTAAGATCACAAAATAAGCTTCTGTATCGAGAAAGGTCCGATTTTTTAAATCTTTTGTATCATATATTTTCGCCGTGGGAAATCTTCATACAATTTCTATCCCTCTGGGTGGAGCGAGAAGTAATTTCAGACTTTTTCTGACTAAAACTCGTGTTTGTTCAGTTGCCTTTTGTATTCCAGGGGGCATAGTAAGTCTTTCAAACGATTCCGCAAATCTTTTATACCCTGGAGATATTTTTGTGTTTTTCGATATTCTTAGGTTTCTAACATTGAAAGGAAAATTGACCATTTATTTATGCGATCATTTTTGTACGTCAGTGACAGAAGTTTTTTTTTAAACTAACGAGGAAAAATAATTTTTAAATAATCGATATTTTTTATTTAAACAAACTCTTGCTTTATCCATCATCAAAGGTCATATTATACGATTAAGGGAATATAATCTGGAGCTACGTTCATTTTTACTTAATTACTAATTGTGACTCTTTCTGACAAAGATGAAGCGGACTCTACTAGGCGAAAAATTACACCACCAAATCATCATTCATTTATATACGAACACTGAAAAATGCTTGCACTGCAGTCAGTGTGAAAGAACCATACAGATTTGAGTGGACCTGTCCAGTGACAGGTCCACTCAAATCTGTATGGTTCTTTCTTCAAAAGACCATCTCAGACAAATCTGCATGGTTCTCATGTGATTTGACCATTACATATTAACTGTATGGACTTTAAAAGAGACTTTGACCCCTGAGTTTGTTTCGGTGTTTCTTCTCAGGGTAGTCAGCTACGAAATACCGGCCTCATCAAGTTTAAATAGACGAAAAAAAATTGACGCGTAAGAGTGTTTTTTAACCCTACTTACAAAATAAATATCATTTATCATTTATACACTTTAATGTAAACCAAGATTACAATATTTATAAAACCTTCTAATAAAAAACCTGGTAAGTGCGAGTCGGACTCGAGCACTGAGGGTTCCGTACAAAATTACTTAAGAAAACAGTTCAATTTCCGAATTGTGTCTCAAAGATTTCTACGAATAGCAAAAAAAAAAATTTTTTGTTACTTAACTAAAAATTTACAGTTTTCAGATTTCTTCCTATACTTATGCTATGAGAACTTGCTTCATGGCAAATTTCAAAATTCTAACGGACGGGAAGACTGCAGCAGACAAATTATTCCAGTCCTTCGATGTACGCGATATGATCGACAAGGCGAAACGCTTAGTTCGGACTTTAGAGGTTTCAACAACGTAAGGGTACGTAAAGGTACTCGCCGTACGTCGGGTTGTCCAATGGTAAAAATGAGATGGCGGAATCAAATCATACAATTCCCGTGCACACTCCAAAATGCATCCTGTAAAATACCGAAAGTCTGGCTACCCTACGCCTGTGCTTAAGGCTTTGTAGATTGGACTTAACCAAATTTTAATCACCAATTAGCCTCTTCGCACGCCTTTCCACCGAGTCCAAAGCTGCTAGGTGGCGTTTGGTGATTCTTCGGGCTATGTTGGTAACCTTGGTTCTTCTGCGGATAAAACCACAAAATAAAATCTAAGTAATCACAACAAAATCAGTAGGTACGCATGTCCCAGTATATAATCGTGAATATAGTTAAATAATGATTAGTCACGTCTAAATGTAATCAAATCTATCAAGTAGGCGTCTCCTTGTTCAAATCGTGAGAACAACAAAATTGATTTCTTATTAAGCGCTATTTGTCATTGAGGCAAGTTTTTGTTTGTTATACGTGATATGTAATCATTGTTTTGAAGTTTTTCCTTGTGTTATGTTTAAGGGTTTTCTTTTATTTTGTTTGTTACTTCAGTTTATTAGTTATGTTTAGAGGCCGGATTATATAATATGCAACATAAAAAGCTTGTTATATGCATTAACAATGCTTCAAATGTGTACGAAAATTTGTAGAATATGGGAAATTTAATGATAAATTTTAAGAACCCAAAAAAAGAAGGAAAGTAAGTTTTAATTTTTTTTTACTTTAAAGTCAGCATACGATTAAAAGTACCAATAATATGCATCATAACTAGTTCTTATCTTAAAATATGCTATTACCTGAGGATGACTTCAATATGCAATTAGGCAAATGCATATAATCCGGTCCCCATTTATGTTTTAGCTTAATTAGTTAATTTTCATTACTTTAAATAAAGCTTTTACTTTCGATCATCTTTGACCATGATTGTTGTCAGATAGTGGACGGAAGCGAAGCCACAAAGTTAAAAAAGATGTCAATCACACCCCCAAATAATCATCATCACCGTCATTATTTCAGCCAAAAGACATCCACCACTGGACATATCCATGCCCGGGTCCAAAGTGTCGCAAAAATAACGACCGGTCCTGTGCATCTAGCTTGCAGTGCACTCTCGCGACTCTCATCAGGGCCTCAAGTCAGAATGGTCTATCGTTGACTTCATAATTGTTGATTTTGACAAGTTTGGTAATCTACTAATATAATGGCGTCATTATGACTTCCTAATTGTCAACCACTGACACTCCATTGAAATAAAGAGCATCGAATGGTAATCTCGTACATAATGACAAATGAATGTCTGACGTATGCGGTAATCTGCTAAAATTTTGACAGTTCTTTTGATCAGTGACCTACTATTAGAACGTCATTGCGCAGTCATTGCTCTTAATAAGCTCAGTATCATTCATTTTCATTTTACCACAACTCTAATACGAGCAATGGTCTCTTGACCGATCTATGATCGATCATTATGAATTAACAGATTACGAACCTTTATCAAAATGTCAATGGGATCGTGTTGGAATGACGAATTTATAAAAATAGCATACTTGGGCCCCTGGTCATTGGTTCACCCTGTGGGAGGCCTTTCAACGCTGCATCTCCCGGTAGGTACACAGTCGCCACTCCAGAACCTTTCAGCCCCATCGACCATCTGTTAAGCAAGCCTTTAAAATATTTATTTTTATTTTTTAAATCACAAATCAAGAGTATAATTAAACTAGCTTTTGCCCGTGGCTACGCCCGAGTATATATAATATAGCCTATGCACTCAGGAATAAAGCAGCTTTCTATTGGTGGAGAATTTTTAACAATCGGACCAGTACTTTCTGAGCTTACCTCCTTACCACAGAAAAGATTCCTACAAAACAAAAAAAAAACTTTGTTGTGTACATTAATTTAAACATAGAATGCCTTGCGTGATAAACCAGCAGGTACTTACCTAATAGTAATAAGTCGCCATGTTTTCCTGATAAGTTCTTCACGTGATATTCGTAGCATGTAATTTTTTATACCTGTTACAATTCGTTAGAAGAGTAGTGGGTTTTTATGATTATTATCAGACAACAGCACAAATTGCACGGGGACTTTACAGATCAATAATTTAGTCGTGCCAGTTTGTGATATTACCAACAATGTTACGAGAAAAATGATGTACTATGGACCTCAGATCATAATCATTTCAGACCTGCTTTTTTATAATTGTAAAATAAAATTTATATGATGTTTATTTCTTTATATATAGAGATCTTTATAAATGTAATTCTTCTGTAGGTGTGTTTGTCACCTAACTCTTCCTAAACGGCTTGACCGATTTGGACGAAATTTCGTGTGTATATTTGAGTGGGCTTCTAGATGGTTTGAAAATACAATTGGACCAAAAAACTGAAAACGTGCCAGTTATTATAAAAATAAAATTGAAGTGTCTGCTTGTATATGTATCAAATCTATAACATCTGCGATCTTTGTTTTAGCGCGCAGTATTATGTTCCTTACACGATTCGAAATTCGAATCCTCCAGGATCTGTGCGCTTGAAAACCTAGTTTATAAAAGAAACTTAAATATTAAGTTATTTTTTATACTAAATGTAAATTCGTATACAAAAAAAACTACTTACAAAAAAAAAAACAACCGACTTCAATGTCAAAAATATACTGAAAAGTGCAAAATAATTTTAATTTCGGAAGTCGGTGTTGCACTACATTGCAGTCCTTTGCTTTTTTTTGTAAAAAGTTTTTAATTTTACACTTTTTAGTTATGGTACCACCACTAAAAAGTACCCCTCAGCCATACTTATATAACTGAGTGCCAGAGTGCATCTCATGACAATTCTAATAAAACCCAACACGGTTAGATTTAATTAATTTATTACAGAGTTCCGGTGCCTAACTTCAGGCTTCATCATCAGATCAGTTGGATATATTCCCCTTCTTCTTTCAGTCAGTCATCGACTACACTTATGAATAAAGCAATTTTACTTGTTACGTAAGATCTGCTGTGATCCTATGAGGAGTTCTGTTCCACATCTTCGAACTTCATGATCAGATCATAACAATATTTCTATGGGACTGACTTGGAAGCATAACATTTCATCAAAAAAAAAATTTTAAATCGGTCCAGAACTGACCGAGAATTCGGTGAACCTACATAAAAAAAAAATAAACATACATTAAGGCGAACATAGATCCTCCTTGGATCCTCCTCTTTGGGGGAGGCCTATGTCCAACAGTGGACGTCTTTCGGCTGAAATGATGATGATGAGATCCTCCTTCTTTTTGAAGTCGATTAAAAACAAAGTGCATTTAGGTGTCGAAGTACACCTTCACATCGCTGCCATCCGAAAACGTGCCTATTAGACTGTGCAGCATTATCACAATGAATTGCATTAAAAAACGTTTCAGTTCAGAATCACCCACTGCCGTCTTCTTTATTTTTCAGCACCTTTGTTTCTGTGTGTCTTTCATCCAGGTGCCTACCGCGACTTTGACATTATCAATGTCAACCCAACGCACGTTTGGATGGCTCTAGTACTTTTGACCCATCCTTGGTCACCATTTTAAACGTACTTTATCAGGACATTTCCATAACTGTTACTTTTTACTTCGTCTGTAATGAAAACCTTTAATTTGAATTCTTCTTCGCATAATAAAACTGTTACTGTTATCAACAACAATTAAATTATAATTTCACAAGAACCATACAAAAATTCTGCACAATTCGAGAAATAAATTATGTGACCATAATTAAAACTAAGACTTTCACCAAAACAAACGATTGTTTAAAAAAATATAACAGAGCAACAACACATTATGCAAATACTACGACCAATAGCTCTTGCTCAATACGAATATAAAATATTCTCAACTTAAAACAATACAGCATTTAAAAATACAAAACCCTTTCTTATCTTAACCGACATCCACGAAATGTTGAAATGTCGCAAGACAAAAGACCGTGTGAAACTTACTCTTGCTTAAGAAAAAAAATATACAGGCCAATAATTCACTTAGGTGGCATGATGAGACAGATCGGTCATTTCACAAAATTATCTAGCTTTAGGCATCATAATTGGGTTTATGAAACCACATTGCATAAGTTGGTCACAACACTTTTTTTTATTCTGTGTTCATAACACACGCGACCTTTCTAATGCCTTGTCTTTGTTTTTGACTGTCAATTGCTCTTAATTTTGTTTATATACAGTTCATTTTTGCTTAGCTATATAATTGAGGCTGTAGATGTTTATGGAGCATAATATGACGTTTAGATCACGAAGAGGATCACGAAGCAGGTGATCTTGCTTAGATTTGTCGTTATTAACATGCAGATTTTGATCAAGAATTTTTAAAAGTAATTGATATTTTTTGGGTGTGTTGGATCTTCATGATCAAGTTCAAGTAGCAAATGACAGTTCAGGTAAATTTTAAATACTATAAACAAAGAATTTATTTAGACTAAAAGATGATGGTCTAAACGTGAGATGATAACTCTTACCAAATTGTTGTCACCAAATAACTACTGTATTATATCTTGTTTTATCAATACAATGTAACTGTCTCAAACCAAAAGTTTTTAGTAAATCCTAATAAATAAATAAGTCAGTTATCATCATCGTCATTTCAGCTAAAAGACGTCCACTGCAACCTTCGGCTTCAGGTCATCTATTCATCTTGTCGGAGACCTTCCAACGCTGCATTTTCCGGTACGTGGTTGCCACAAAGGCCAACAATGCCAATACTCTCCTGGAAACTATACAAACCCCATATTGAAACAGTTCAAAAGTAAATAGATAATTTAGCCATTTCAAAAGAAAGTAAAATACCATTAACACTCACAATAATAAAAGGTATATCAATAAGCAAAAACTTGTTACCTTTAGACTTAAAATTTTCAATTTTCGCTTCAACTTCGGTAGTGAAATTCTAATAAAATTCTACCAGCCTCCCATACCTAAACAAGTATCAATGTTGTAGCTTAGAAGAACTTAGAAAATACTATTTACAAAATGTATTTTATATCCCATGTCGATTTCAACTACGGCAACTGTATTTGTGTGACTGTGATTTACAAGCAAGTGTTCTTGTTTCTCAACGTAATTCTTCTCCAGGAATATCCTCGTTATCATATCTAGCGTAGTTTTTATGTTCATTGCATAGAAGATTTTAGAAATGACTGTTCACATAATCTGTACTTGGCTTGGCTTGGTGACTTTTACTGTATTTGTGTGATTATGGGTTATAATTTATAGACATGTGCTCTTTTTTAAATTATTTATTAATTCAAAGAAGGTTTAATTTCAATTTTCAGAAGGTTACCACCACCAATGAGCCCATGGAGTTTCTTACCGGTTCTTCTCTATAGGAAACGACCAATTTGGAACCGTGCACTAGCTTCTGACGTTTTATAAGTGCCCATGTAGGCTATGTGAAATAAAAAACTTTGACTTTGACTTTGACTTTGAATGAGGGTGGCCTGGTTACAAATCAACCTTATCATACAATTATACATATAAGTATGACTTATTACAAATTTAAAATATTCCTGCGCTTAATCCCTATTACCATCCTAGCTCCTTCTGAAGTAGTAGCAGGATATTATTACATATTGAGAATGATTAAGGAGCAACCAGAACGCTGTTAAATAATATGTCTCTAGCATATGATTAAAGGTCATCATAACCATCTCGTCTCTCTACCTCGTTTCTGATATACTCCATCACGATATAGCATTCATTCTGAACAGTTTGGTGTTTTAACTTTACCACATACATTTCCTGACTGTAAAGAGTTCTATAGTCGAATTCTGAATCTATATCTCCCTGATATCTCCAGGAACTTACTCGTGATCTAAATTCTATATCTCTGTACTCCCACCCATATCTACCGCAGTTTCAATGTTCGGAGTATAAGACATTGTCTCGCTTGCGGTGGCGGTTGGACAAAAGACTCCACTGTTTATTTGCCGCCCATACCCTGCCTGCGGTTTAAGGGAATTGGTTTGCATGTAAGTAATTTTCTAAGTCAGACCGACGACCGTTTTCTAAAGGATTTTGTCTTGCATGTAAAGGTGCTGGATGTGGTAGTGTATTTTACCTCGTTTTGTTAAAGAACTTTTGATCATCAGAAATTCTTGAACCATTTTGTAAATTATGTTAGACTTTTAAGTTTTGTTACAGACGGTTAGAGGACGTAACAGAGAAATCTGCTTTATAATACACAAAGCCTTAAGATATTAAAGAAGTGGACGTTGAACGTTGAATTTACTCAAAATTAATATTTCATATCCGATTATTATGTAAAATTTATGAAGTTCAAAGGAGTCATTATATTATGCAACTATGTTTTAACACAGATTAAAACACGGATTTCTTTTTAATATATTTTCATAGTAAAAAAGGTCGTTATTAAAGGTCGTATTCTTAATTTAAAAATAATCTGTAATGTATAATAATAAATAAGAGTTTGATTGTAACCAATAATTAAGAAATGTGTATTTAATAAAGTACAAAAAAGCTTTCACTGTGAGGCCGCACATAGGTTTTAACATGCATCCCATACCGTTTCAAATAACTTTACATCTTCAATGTTCCCACTGGCCACAACAACCGACAAAATTGAAACACACAGCATAGCACAACTACCAAACCAACATCGTGACTTTTAAATTTAGCAGCATCGATTTAGAAATTCGTTTTTCATGTCCATAGATGATTACTTCTTAACTTCCTTGCAGGATGGATCGTTGAGGTTAGATTAGTACGATTACGTCGTAATTCTATTACGGCGTACATTTTGGTCTTGGGAGCCTTGGGTTGTGGTCTTTTTGGATGCCAATATAAGTTTGAATGGCTTGGGTAAAAATGCATGGTAGTTATTTTTTGGTATTTTACTTTTGTATTCGTTTTCATTGGAGATCACATCAAAAATGGAGTGGCAGCTATGTACCGGAAGACGCAGCGTTGGAAGGCCTCCCACAAGGTGGACCGAAGATCTGGTGAGGGTTGCGGGAATTCGATGGACACGAGACGCACAAGACCGGTCACTATGGCAAATCTTGGGGGTGGCCTGTGTCCAACAATGGACGTCTTTCGGCTGAAATGATGATGATGATGTTTTTGTACTGGATCCATTCTATAGCTGTATCAACCACAAATGAGGTATCTCAGTGTTAATAAGCTAAGTCGGCTAAATGATTACATAGAAAATTAATACCTTTTCTTCAATGAGTCTCGAAGTAAAATAAACAATGAATGTTTAAAAGTTTCAGGAAAACAATTTCGTACCAAAAATATTGTCAGCAAAGTTCAAGTCACCTTTTCAATTCCCCTCAGCTTTTCCATCTGTACAATATTAATCTCGGGTGTCAACGGTAAACATTTTCAAGATAGGAAACTTGTTTGGTACAAGTTTGAAGAAAATGATTAAGAGGTACAGACGAACGGTATATTTTTTTTTATTATTGATACAATGCGAGCGTTTGATCACTATCTCTATCACACTTAATGGTATACGATGATGTGGTCAATGATTTTTTTTTAAGGTGGGAAATTAACCAGTGACTTCTTTCGCTCTAGGGTGGGGACGGGGCTTTAAGGCGTATCAGACTTTTACTGACTAAAATCACACCTATGTTCCTTTTTGCCAGTGTTCCAGGATCTCGGAATTCCCTTTCGGAGCTGCTGAAATCTCTTTGAGGCGCGCTTGGAACAGTACGCGCCGTCGACGACTCGGGTTGGATCCGGATGGTTTGGTAATCATCCGGACGGCCAGACGGCGGTCTACACATTACTCGTCGTCCACTAGCTCACGCCTATGGTGACTGAAATCGGGGTCGGGGTCCTGGTGGCTGGGGCGTGATGAAGTCCATTCCCACACGCGTGCGGCCGTAGCGGTCAACGATGGAGCATGCTTGCATTTACTCATTCACTCTTGACTTAGATACCCCCAGGTTGTAGCTATCAAGAAAGACGTTATCACAGACAAGGGTAGGGCAGATTCCACTCCTTTTCTGTGACTATCCTGCAGTTGTGACAATTCTGGCAATCTTAACTTAGTGTAGTCGTAGTCTTTACTGTAACAGTTCCAAGGATAACGTGTGTGTTTGGAAAACCAAAAAATATAAGTCTATTCAAAATGTCCAGATATATATATAACATGTATTCCTTTCCAGAAGTTGTCTTGACTCTTGTTCTGTTCAGAAGTTGTATTGACTCTTAGCAACTCAACAAAAAAAAAACACAAGTAAATTTTCCAACAATTGTATAGCCTCAGTTAATAGAACGCGATCTTTTTTTTATTGTTGATAGACTTGCACGTGACCCTTATCTCATCTGATAGTGATGATGTAGTTAAAGATGAGGTTCATGAATTAACCTTTATTGGTGTTCAATATAGAATATCCATCCTATTCATAAGCCAAGAGGGCTTAAAGACTCCCAGGTTATAGCTATCAGGAAACACAGACCCCGTTGAGAATTCCACTCCTTAGCTGTACGCATAATGAATGTGTTCTCAAAGAGTGGGATGTCCACCATGTACTACTGGAACTTTTATAATAATAGTTATATCACTTTTATATTCTAAGTGTTTCCTACTGTATATCGTTATTTGTGGAAGATAAATAAAAATATTATTATTATTTATTTTAATTATTATTTGAGAGATATTTGAGAGAGGTGTTTACGAAAGAGTACATGGGGGATGGGGTTTTGGAAGTCCGAATAGTGAAGGGGAGACGCTGCTACAATCTGCTACTGCATTTGACCTGGCAGTAGCCAATACTTGGTTCCAGAAAGGAGACGAACATCTGGTCACGTACAAAAGCGGTAACCACAAGACGCAAATTGATTACTTCCTGGTTAGGCGTAACCAGCTAAAGCACGTCAAAGACTGCAAAGTGCTGCCAGGAGAAGACCTAGTCTCACAGCACAGGCTCCTGGTTATGGTGTCAGTAGTCAAGCTCCATAACAAAAAAAGCAAAGAGCGTCCCCCTCCTAAAATAAAATGGCATATGCTAGAGAAGAGTGACTGTGCGAAGAAATTGAGAGAGCGAGTGGTGGACAAAATGATAGAAATGGGAGACATGAATGATCGAAGTATAAATGAAAGCTGGAATGAGATTGCTGAGTGTATTAGACATGCAGCGAAAGATATTTTGGGAGAGACGAGAGGAAAGGGTACAATAGATAGGGATACATGGTGGTGGTCGATAGATATACAGAATGTATTGAAGGAAAAAAAGAGGAAATTTAAGGAATGGCAGCGTATAGATCCGGAAAACACTAACTTAAAGTCTGCGAAAAAAAAGTGATTATGATGCTTTAAAGAAAAAAGCCAAAAAAGCCGTGGCAATAGCGAAAGCAAAAGCACAGGACAAATTATACAACACACTAGATAGTCCGGCAGGCCAGAAAGATCTATACCGACTTGCTAGAGCAAGAGAGAGAAAAGCGAGAGATGTTTGTCAGATAAGATGTATAAGGGATGAAACTGGAATGATTCTATCAGAAGATGAAAAAATCAAAGAGAGGTGGAAGGACTATTTTGAAAGACTGATGAATGAGGAAAACAGCTGGAATGGGATTTTAGAGAGCAAACCAGTGAATGTGGGTTTAGTGAGAATGATTAGTATGGATGAAGTCAGGATAGCTGTAAATGGAATGAAGAATAGTAAGGCAATTGGTCCAGACGGAATACCAGTTGAAGTGTGGAAGTTGCTGCGAGTGGATGGATGGATGTGGCTGGCTTTGTTCTTCAATAAGTTGTTGCGGGAAGAAGCCATACCTGATGAGTGGTGCAACAGTTCCCTGGTGCCCATCTTTAAAAACAAGGGGGATGTGCTTGAATGCAATAATTATAGAGGAATAAAGCTAATGTAAAGGAATAAGGCTGAGAGAAGAGAGTGTAATTTCACAGAACCAATTCGGTTTTATGCCTGGTCGGGGCACAACGGATGCCATTTTTGCTATACGCCAGCTGTGCGAGAAATACAGGAGTGTGCATAAAAACTTGCACATGGTATTCATTGACCTCGCAAAGGCATACGACCGGGTACCTCGTGAGGTTCTGTGGTGGGCCCTTAAGGAGAAAAGTGTGCCTGGGAAGTATGTGCAGTTGATCCGAGCGATGTACAGTCGATGCAGTACCCAAGTCCGGTCTACAGTGGGCAACACTGGCAGCTTCAATGTGGCTGTCGGCTTACATCAAGGGTCGGCTCTCAGCCCTTACCTCTTCCTGATGATAATGGACGCTCTGACGTCGGACATTCAGGAAGAGGCTCCCTGGTGTATGCTGTTTGCTGATGACGTTGTATTGGTTGCCGAGAGTGGCCTAGAGGTCCAGAACAGATTGGAGGTGTGGTGGCACAGACTGGAGAGTGTTGGCCTGAAATTGAGTAGAACCAAAACGGAATACTTGTTCTACGATTTCGGTGGTCTCTCCGGTCCTATGCCCTTAGCTCTCGCTGGAACGCCCATACCAATCTGCTCCGACTTTCGGTACCTCGGGTCGCTTATCCAAGGAGATGGCGAGGTAGATCGAGACGTATCACATCGGATCAATACAGGATGGATGAAATGGAGACAGGTCACTGGAACAATTTGTGACCCACGGATGCCCCTCAAGTTGAAGGGTAAAATCTACAAGTCCGTGATAAGACCTGTCATACTGTATGGATCAGAATGTTGGGCTGTGAAAAAGACGGATGAAAAAAGATTGCATGTAGCGGAGATGAGAATGTTGAGATGGATGTGTGGTGTGACGAGAATGGATAAAGTGAGAAATGAATATATTAGAGGAAGTTTGAAAGTGGCGCCAGTGACTGAAAAGTTGAAGGGGAATCGTTTGTCTTGGTATGGTCATGTAAAGAGGAGAGATGAAACACATGTTACTAAAAGAGTTATGAGTATACATGTGGATGGGTGGAGAGGGAGAGGGAGGCCAAAGAAAAGATGGATGGATTGTGTGAACTGTGATATGAAAGAAAAGGAAGTTAGTGATAGTATGACGGTTGACAGGATAGAATGGAAGAAAAAAACGTATTGCGCCGACCCCAAATAAGATGGGACAAGGGCAGGAAGATGATGATGATTTTAATTATTATTTATTAATTTCAAGTAACATTGACTCATGTACAAACATAAAACAATAATAATCAAAAAAGTCGCAATTAAAATCACAGTTTGTACAATTAAAATCAATTAAGCTAAATCATATAACAATTAAATTAAATTTAAGTTATTTATATAATTTTAGATAATAAATGAAATTGTAAATATTTAAATTCATTCAATAAAAATTAAATAAATCGGCATTTTCCGACAGTTTAAAAGTTTTCGAAACATTTTCCGCTGTCGCTTATGTCTTGAACACAATATTAGAGATTGGAGCAGAGGGTGCGATTATTAACTGTCGTCTAGCTCTGCGAACGGCTGATCAATCATACGTCCTTAAGATATTAACAAAACTAAGCTGCGAAAGTATTGTCGACAGAAGTGTTTGTCTGCGATGTTAGTTTGTGTTGTTATAATAATAATATTCCAAAACTATCACACAACATCCCCTAGTACCAAACTAAACAGAGCATTTCCTATCAGTACTAGACAACTGATTAACATACTTATATATTCTAAATGCATGTTATTGGTAAATTACACCCAGACACAAAACAAGTGAAGACTTGCCTAGTTTTGAATCCACAACCTCATGTATAAGAGGCTTGTACCTCAACCACTGGGTCATCATGGCACTATGAAATTCTAGAACATAACATAAAACATAAAAAAAAAATTAAAATAAATAACATAATCGGCCATATAATGTTCCCACTGCTGGGACACAGGCTTCCTCTCTAGGGGAGGGAATGGACCTTAATCCACCACGTGGGCCCAGTGTAGGTTGTTGAATGTCACATGTCTTCGAATTTTTGGTTCTAGGACATACTGGTTTCCTCACGATGTTTTCCATCACCGTTTTGAGAGCAGTGATGATGAAATAAATTACACAAAATAATGTGCCTGACGGGGTTTGAACCCTGAACCACCACTGCTCTCAAACAAAATTCCAGACATTATCACTAAAATGAAAATCTAAAAATCACGTCCCATAGCCATGAGAACCAGCCAAGTGTTCTCGAGACCAGTATGCCGTGATTACGGAGTAATGATAAACAGACAATATTAAATGACAATAAATCGATGGACACTCTGCTGATAAGACTCTACCGATGGCTTGATAACGCTATCTGTGACAAAGTTATTGCAAAGTTATTGTGTGAAGTATTCCGACGGACATGACTGATGAAAGCCCATGATAAGTGGCGAAATTATGGACATGATACATTTATTTGTTTTGTGGCTCTGAAGTGGCAAAACGTCAGCAAACCGGCGATAGTAATTTTGCAAGTAATAATTTATTGATCGGATTTTTTTTTTACAGAATATCCTTACGATGTTTACGTTCACCACCAAAAACATCATTATTTTTCAAGTAAATCATATATTTCATTAATATTGCTAAAATAAAAAAAATTAAAACACAATGTTATAATGCGCCTGGTTGGGTTTGAACCTGCGATTTACAAGTTATAACTCGTAAGTCGGGGTCGTTCCATGGTCCGGAGCGAGGAGTAGTGGCAGGCGGTCGCCTCCTTCTTCGAAGCAGTAATACTAGCAAAGGAGGCAGCGAACCCGATTCCGATCCCGATTTCCGGCCACCATAGGCGTGGGCTTGCGGACGGCGAGCAATGGGTGGCTCGCCGTCCGATCGTCCGGTAACCGTCTGGACCGGGCCCAAGTCGTCGACGGCGCGTACTGTTTCACGTGTACCTCAAGGAGATGTCAGCAACCGTAGGGGCCCAGCAGGGTTGAAGTCTACTGGGGCCATGGGTGATGCGAAAGAGATCCCCGGGACCCTGGAAAAAAATGGCAGAGAAGGAACAGGAGTGGGTTTTCAGTCAGTAAAAGTCTGACACTATCCCCCGCTCCGCCCAAAAGCGCGGATGTCATTAGATGATTTTCCCACCAGAAAAAAAACGTCGGGGTCGTTACCACTGTTCCATCAATACTGGTTGATATTGTTATGAATTTTATTGTTCTACATAACCGTAGTGTAAGACCTTCTACTGTCTGTCACACATGTTTATCCTATTACAGACACTTAAGATAGCCATACCTTTGTAATTATTCCTATGATTTTCTGTAACCACGATTTGGTGATTTTGTGTTTTATGTGATCACGTCGGGGTCACCAGTTTGGAGATATACGGAACAGAGAGTAAAGTCCCCCATTCCTCCGTTGGTAAGGGAGGATTCTTCGTCCAGACGGGTGTTATGTCTGGTGGGCAACTGCTCGATAGATGATTTCGGGCTGTTCTATATGTTCTAACCGCGCGGAGAACTTTAATTGATACAGGATTAGTTCATATATGACGCCATAGATGACTACATAACTATTTTACCAAATTTTCACTTTAAATAAATATATTATTAACACTGTTCTATTTTGTTTTTTAATGATATAAACCAGTGCTTGACTGCGATCCCACCTGATGGTAAGCAGAGATGCAATCGTTCATGGTGAAGCGCATTAATTTATGTACTAATGTATACTACTAGATTTAGATAGTACTAGATTTCAAGTTTTTGCTACTGGTATTAACTTTATCTTCATTTTTCTGCCTTTTTCCCATATTACTGGGGATCTTCCATTGTGTACTGTCAACTGTCACGCTATTACGGACCCCCTTTTCTTTCCAATTTTTTTGGGCCTCCTTTTCTCTCTGCTACCCGCACGTGACTCCCTATTAACTAGAGTCTAAAATTTTAGGCAAGCTACAATCGCGGTGATAAGTCCTTTCTTGGAGAAGTGCCTGGAGAGATGCATCACCGGAGATGGCATGTTCGGGAGGTTCTTGATTCGGATACCCACGACAGCAAAAAGAGTCTAAGGGCGGAATTCACCAAAAAAAACTAATCGCGTTTTAACGTTTCACTTGTAAAAATACAACAAAAGAAAAATTCAGACAAGTGACACTAGTGACAGCGGCTAAACGCGATTATGCGAGCCAAATGTTAAAACGCGATTAGTTTTATTGGTAAATTCCGCCCTAATACTTTGAGTTACACTTACGTTAGCCTGCTCAACTGCTTACCAGCGACTCACAAGTCGGGGCCATCACCACTCAGCCAAATCTTTACACAATTTTCCTCTCTTCATAATAATTTCGCTAACAAGCTCACATACACAACATAGTAATGTGTGTCTGTCTGTCACACTAAGTGTATATCTAATTAGTTGAATATAAGGGCTCGCGTCACGTGCCACTCAAGTGGACATTGATTGCGGTCCAAAAGAGGGGGAGGGAGGTAAAGTGGGGTAAGTCAAGTTTGCGAGGTTTTTGTTAGCGACGTAATGTATGAAATTTTGGCATTGGTCGTATAAAATTGACTGCTAAGAATTATTTTTAAATGCATCATCATCTTCCTGCCCTTGTCCCATCTTATTTGGGGTCGGCGCAACACGTTTTTTTCTTCCATTCTATCCTGTCAAAAGTCATACTATCACTAACTATTAATTATTTTTAAATGCAAAATGTATTATTGTTATGTTTAGTGTTAAATAAATGAGTCACGTTTGAACACGTAATAAGTTGATATTTTTCGTAAGATGTGGTTTAATCTAATTATAATTGAGGTAGGCAGATAATTCCGGAATAAATTACATTGACCCTCAAACATTTATTGACATTCTTAATTTCGAAAACAGAAATGAAGACATAAAGCTGTCTTGAATCGACATCCATTATGATTTATATTTTATATTAATGAAAAACACTTCCTTGTTTATTTTTCGGGTACGTACACAAATACTAGGAAATGGTCAATTTACCTACTTACTTTATTCTAAACTAGCTTAAAACAAAACACATACAAAAATACAAATCATTCCTCCCTTTATAATATTAGTATATAAGTATAGATTTATCAGGCGCCTAATATAGTCGTTTATTCTGAACTAAGTAACATAATTATAAAGATAATAATAATTCACAACTATCACACAACGCCGTCTAGTCCCAAGCTAAGCAGAGCTTGTGTTATGAGTACGAGACAACTGATAAACATACTTAAGTATATAATTAGCATCTAGCATTGCGGGTCAGTTCTCCCGTAAGAATAAAGTTCATCTCTCTACCTCTGTCTTGATCTACCGTGTTATCGCCATACATTTTATTTGGGGTCAATAAGTGGCTCTTTAGTGGCTACAAATCCAAACCAATCAGCTAACGTTGACTCTATATTAAAAAAGTACCAACAGCATTTGAGTCTGTGAATTAAAGTTTAATTATTTAGTTAAAATTAACTTTTTAAGCCCAATATAACAACATACAAAAGCTACAAATGTGCAGTTATGTCACTTTATTTCAAAGTCTAAAAGTTACATAACAACCGGAGGATCTTTCGCCCTCCCTTGCTTTTTGAATTACGAGAATCCTCCAAATCCCCCGTTACGATTAAATATTATTAATTTATATTAATTTATCTATGTATTATCAAATTTATTTCAACATTATTGAAGTACCTACATAACCATAATCTTCTTATATATAAAAAAAAATAGCTGTTCGTTAGTCTCGCTAAAACTCAAGAACGGCTGGACCGATTTAGCCAATTTTGGTCTTGAAATATTTGTGATAATCCAGGCAAGGTTCAAAAGGTGAGATGGATAAAATGACGAAAAAAATATCCGAATACAACGCCATCTCTAATTACAATGTCATTATGAAACGAATTATGCAGTTTTGGTAATGCCAGTAGATGGCGTTATCCTTACTATTAGACGGTACGAAGTTCGCCGGGTCAGCTAGTTATTTAATATTTATTGATTTAAAAAAGTGCCTGCGAAATATTTGCAAATTTTTCTCCATTGAGAGGGGTTTTTTTGAATTAACAAATTATCAAATTACTCCTTACGTTGTAGGTGAACCGCGAGGGACTGTTCGACTTATACTGATTATTTTTTTCATATGGGAAATCATCTAATGACATCTCCCGCCCTTGTGTGGGGTGAGAGGGCGAGTCAGTCTTTTCCTGACTAAAACTCACTCCTGTTCCTTTTTTGCCTTCGTTCCAGGGCCCCAGTGGGCTTCTACCTTGCTGGGACCTTACCGTTTTGCTGACATCTCCTTGAGGCGCGCGTGGAATACTACGAGAGGTCGAAGACTTGGGCTCGGTCCGGACGGTTACCGGACGGTCGAACGGCGAGCTACACACTGCTCGGCGTCCGCAAGTGCGCGCTTGTACTGACTAAAACCACCTGAGTATTTTCAGTTGTCTGTTGCATTCCAAGGCCGAGATATTTCCTTCGATTAATCATTAATCCCGCAGCCTTAGCAGCCATCGGTGATCAAGATCGGCCCCTAGTGAGTCTCGTCCATTTTATTGACATCTCTTTGAGACACTCATGGAACACAAAGCCCCTTTGACTCAGGTTTGGTCCATACCGGACGGCTACTCATTACTCGCCGTCTACAAGCCCGCGACTACTGTGGTCGAGAATTGCGCTGCGAGCTTGCGACTCTTGATATGCCACCCATCCACTGACTGACCTCGGGAAGCGTTGCTTTACGCTTTGAAATTTGACCTGTGCAAATGTTTTTTTAGCTATGAGCTTCTCAAGATATATTAAGTTATCCCTATTATAACAAAAACTGACACACAAAATGCACTAATAATTTCCACCAGCCCACCATCTTATTCAAACATAGCTCAAACCCCACCCCTATCGACCGCTAATGACACTTCCACAATTGACAGACCCTTAAGAAAAACAAAGGACGGCTTGGCAGCAATGCCAATGATTGGCATTGGCCATTATCGCGTACAACACGCGTAAGTCTGGCCTGCCCGCATAAGCCCGGATTACAGACGATTGACCGGGAGAACGATCGTTGAACGACCGATTTGGACCGGGCAAGTGAAGGAGTAATTATTACACTATAAGAATATAATACTGGTAACAAATTATCTAGAAATAATATAATAATAATATAATAATAATATAATATAATAATATTACACAACTATCACACAACGCCGTCTAGTCTCAAGCTAAGCAGAGCTTATGTTATGAGTACTAGACAACTGATAAACATACTTATATATTTCTAAATACAAACGAGTACATATTATAGATAAATTACACCCAGACACAGAACAAATGATCATGCTCATCACCAAAACATTTGTCCTGGGTGGGAATTGAACCCACGACCGACGGCATTGTAGTCAGGGCCACTAACCCCCCTTTACCCCCTATACTAGAAATGACACCTGTATGGTAAGTTTGTTTACAGAGATTTAAACTCACATACACTCTCAAAGATACTATCGGTTGGCCATACAAGTATTATTTTGGCCTATGCAGGAATCAAACCTATGACACGCAGAATATCGGCCAATGGCTTATACACTACAACCATCCGTTAGAATATTGCATAACGTCGGAAAAAACATTTTTCAATACACTTACTCGAAAACCCGCTCTTATCCCACCGCTTTTAGGCACGCAATTAACTTTTTTCCGCACTAGTGCAGAAAAGTGCGGGTGCTTTCCCCCGCCACACACTACATTTATCGTATCAGGCTGGGCGCGTGTCGACACCCACGAGTCGCCGGTTAGCCCCCGTTTATTTGTTTCCTCGTAAGTGTATTGAAAAAAGTCGTTTCATACACGTGCAAATTTAGCACTGCAGCCCTCGGCTCCATAACACACTCGCCTACGGCTCGCGCGAATTACGCCTCGGTCGCAATGACGAACTTTCTGCACTTGTATCAAAGTGTAATTCTTCATATAGCCTATAATATTTTTAAATGTTCGTAAAATTGGTTTCTACTATAAGTCTGACCTCAATTATTCCAAGTTTACAAACCATACATCGGAATCATAAAATTGTAAATTATAATTTTTGATAGTTTTTATCATATTTTTTTTATATTAATCGATGTTGTTTTCGGTATCAATGATATCGAGTGCAAATCCTTAATGCAACCCTATTTTTTAATTAGTACAAAAAATGGGGCTCTATCCGTACCCGTACTGATCATATTTGTGTAACCAAAAGTAAAAAAAAAAAAACGAGATCCCAAAATTGACCACGAAAATATGTCATATTTGGTAAATTCATAATTGAATCAATCATTCATAACAATTGTGAAAATACTACGCGCAGTTGATTTTTATTTTAGGATATAAACAAACGCTAATAACATTGCTGTTTATGAATATTATTGAGACTTAACTGATATAAAAAAACAAGACCTTTTCTAATAAGCCCTTTAAATATATGTATTAATTAAAAAATAGTGGTGTATAGAGAGAATATTGACTTAAATTCATGTAAGAATTGTATTAACATGTAGCGACATCTATCGCGGCACAAAAGAAAATCCTGAATCGCGCAATCAAAGTTCTCCGCGCGATTAGAACATATAGAACAGCCCGAAATCATCTATCGGGCAGTTGTAGCCCACCAGACATAACACCCGTCTGGTCGGAGGATCCTCCCTTTTCAACGGAGGTTTGCGGGACTTTACACTCTGTCCCGCCTACCTCCAAACTGGTGACCCTCGACAAAGAACGTCAGCGCAGCCTTCGTGCAGCTACTACCTCGTGACGTCATCATCACTTCCTCAAGCTTTCGAGCAGCGAGCCATACAGCCAGCACCCACGGCTATAATGGGTATCCTGACCACCAGCATGCCTACATGGTCATACCTGGTCATCACCCTCAGCCTCATCAGCGACCTTGGCGAAGCACACTGCACCTTCGGCCAGTCACATGAAGAGCCACGAAGAACCTCTCCTGGTCGACGCAAGCAGTCAAGTCACTACGTCGCACAGCACCGCTCCGACTCACTGGAGCCAGCAGCATTACTCCGACTCACTGGAACCAACCTACCACTGGCCTGGCACGCATCAAGAAGCATCAAGAACCATCGATCTCCGATCTCCGGAGGGGAGTGATGTAGCGACATCTATCGCGGCACAAAAGAAAATCCTGAATCGCGCAATCAAAGTTCTCCGCGCGATTAGAACATATAGAACAGCCCGAAATCATCTATCGGGCAGTTGTAGCCCACCAGACATAACACCCGTCTGGTTGGAGGATCCTCCCTTTTCAACGGAGGTTTGCGGGACTTTACTCTCTGTTCCACCTACCTCCAAAAACACGACCCAACTCACATTAAGTTAGTTCAAAGTTTTTGTTACTATTTTGATGTACAATAAAGTTTTATTCTATTTTATTCTATTTCTAGTCATTACTGTCCCACTTTAGGGCAAAGGCCTCCCAAGTAACCAGACATTCAACTCCAGCACCGACTCGAACCAGTCCTCGTGGTACGTCACACCACTTTTCGGGGTCGTGCTTGATGGCGCTTTCCATACACAGGAATCCACTGCGTGGATACCCTTTACCAGTGGTCACTGTGCATGCGGCTGATGTGACCCACCTAATCCCATACAGGTCCTAAAATACTACTCAAAAAAATTTGCTATTCTTATAGGTGGTAATTGGGACCGTGGTCAAGGTCCAAAGAGCCCCATGACCCCCATATGAGCCTGGCATCGTTTATATTATAAAACATATCCCCATAAAAAAACAGTCAGAATTATTTAATTCCACATAATAATATAACGTGCAGCCTTACAAAAATATTTGACCAAAAATGGTATGCGATATTGCTGGTATTTCATGAATACGATACCAATTAACAAAAATCATTAGATTACATTATTTCAGTCTACAGTATTCCATAGCATTCAATTAAATCAGTTAATATTTCCATTCCTTTACTTTAACATTAACAATAATAAACCTTGCTAATTAAAAAAAAAAACAATAAAGTACATACTACGTTCCACTTAACGCTTTCCTTGTCGCGATGAGACATCATTACGACCTACGATTATTATGACTGTAAGAACATAAAAAACTAAGAATATAAATTATAAATAAACAGCCGGAAAAATTTAAACTCTATTAATGTTATGTAGTACCTTCCCCTAGGAAAGATCCGACGGTTCATACCAGTTTAAACCATATCTACAAAACAGCTTCTGTTTATGCTGACCTGGTAATGTCTTTAAGTCAAGAGTGAATCAGTTACTTCTAGCATTCTAGCAGGTGACAGCAGAAGTTAAATCTTAGTGGTTTTTGGTTGCTAAATAATGGATAATCCTTCTTTTTGAAGTCGGTTAAAAGGGTGAGATAGTAGTCAAACGCAAACCTGACGTTAAAGATATTTAATTTTTTTCATTTTTAGTTTTGGACGATGTTTGTTGTTTTTCAATATGTATTGCTAGATAAAACACCAGACTGTAATGAATATCTGTGATTTGCTCTCCAAATTCTTCGTCAATATTAAAACAGTCTAATAATACTCACTCTTGAATGGAATTTCCTTCGCTCAAAGCATTACTATATCAGTCATTACAGAGTACCGAGAAATCTTATCTCACAATGACCATTTCATTTATTTTCGGAGACACAGGAGTCATACCACCTGCACTCGAGATGGCTGAAGCTTTTAGAGAAGCATCAATAGATTCTGATTGTGCCACTTCAGATTTTACAACAACTGATAATGAACCTTTAGGTGTAACAATAAAGTCTAAAATTGAAGAAGAGGACAATGTTGCTGACAAATCTCTCGAAGTTAATGAAATGGAACGAGTAATGAGTGAAATTGTACTTAATGATGCAGATCTTGTGGTTGAATTTAGTCTGACAGATGCTGATATTGGTAAAGTGTAATTAGGTGCAAGCAAAACAGAACTCAATGAAGAAGATGATATGGGTTAATTTTGTATAAGCAAACATAAAAGTTTGTTGGCGCCACGCTTTGTCATGCTGATACGATCTATATCCGGTGCAGTTTCGGGATGAAAATATTTTTACTTATCTTAAGTGGTTGTATCTGCTTATTAATTACCTTTGGAGGGTACATCTCGAGCTGTCAAATCAAACACTTTGTCGGTACTATTCGATCTCTTAACTAATAGACGATGATTCTCTGAAATAGTGACGTAGTCAATTCTTAATGTTATGTCAAAATCTGAGTGAGCATTCGTAATGGAAAACCTCTTAATTTATTAGTTAAGTCATCCGTATTTCTAGCAGACACGTTTTGGATTTGACATTAAAGTGCTGGTTTTTCTGATCGTAGATTGTAATCGTGGGTTAATTTAGCATTATCAAGTTAGTACAAGGATTTAATTTATTATTGCGTCTAATAAATGATGTTGTAGTTCCAGTAGCCGATAGTCATCATCTTCCTGCCCTTGTCCCATCTTATTTGGGGTCGGCGCAACACGTTTTTTTCTTCCATTCTATCCTATCAAAAGTCATACTATCACTAACTTCCTTTTCTTTCATATCACTGTTCACACAATCCATCCATCTTTTCTTTGGCCTCCCTCTCCCTCTCCACCCATCCACATGTATACTCATAACTCTTTTAGTAACATGTGTTTCATCTCTCCTCTTTACATGACCATACCAAGACAAACGATTCCCCTTCAACTTTTCAGTCACTGGCGCCACTTTCAAACTTCCTCTAATATATTCATTTCTTACTTTATCCATTCTCGTCACACCACACATCCATCTCAACATTCTCATCTCCGCTACATGCAATCTTTTTTCATGCGTCTTTTTCCCAGCCCAACATTCTGATCCATACAGTATGACAGGTCTTATCACGGACTTGTAGATTTTACCCTTCAACTTGAGGGGCATCCGTGGGTCACAAATTGTTCCAGTGACCTGTCGCCATTTCATCCATCCTGTATTGATCCGATGTGATACGTCTCGGTCTACCTCGCCATCTCCTTGGATAAGCGACCCGAGGTACCGAAAGTCGGAGCAGATTGGTATGGGCGTTCCAGCGAGAGCTAAGGGCATAGGACCGGAGAGACCACCGAAATCGCAGAACAAGTATTCCGTTTTGGTTCTACTCAATTTCAGGCCAACACTCTCCAGTCTGTGCCACCACACCTCCAATCTGTTCTGGACCTCTAGGCCACTCTCGGCAACCAACACAATGTCATCGGCAAACAGCATACACCAGGGAGCCTCTTCCTGAATGTCCGACGTCAGAGCGTCCATTATCATCAGGAAGAGGTAAGGGCTGAGAGCCGACCCTTGATGTAGGCCGACCGCCACATTGAAGCTGCCAGTGGTGCCCACTGTAGACCGGACTTGGGTACTGCATCGACTGTACATCGCTCGGATCAACTGCACATACTTCCCAGGCACACCTTTCTCCTTAAGGGCCCACCACAGAACCTCACGAGGTACCCGGTCGTATGCCTTTTCGAGGTCGATGAATACCATGTGCAAGTTTTTATGCGCACCTCTGTATTTCTCGCACAGCTGGCGTATAGAAAAAATGGCATCCGTTGTACCCCGACCAGGCATAAAACCGAATTGGTTCTGTGAAATTTCACTCTCTTCTCTCAGCCTTCTTTCAATAACTTTCTCCCAGGCTTTCATAGTATGTGACATTAGCTTTATTCCTCTATAATTGTTGCATTCAAGCACATCACCCTTGTTTTTAAAGATGGGCACCAGCCAGTAGCCGATAGTAGAATGCTTAATTCCGCAAATAAAATTACGTAAGCATCTGTAATGTTATCCTATTTAATATTTTCTTTTTTTTTTTTTTATAGACTGTTGTCTTAGTAGAATCATTATAAAAACCTGATGGTAAGTTGTGATGCAATTGTTGATGGTGAAGTGCACTAGTTTATTAAGAGCCTATTCAAGAGCCAAGGTGTCACCAATGTAAGGGTGGACACTCGCTGTACGTCGGGTTGTCCGATTGTAGAAAAGCGATGCGGAATAAAGTCACGTAATTCCCGCGCACACTCTCCGAAATGCATCCTAAAGAATACTGAAATGCTGGCTCTCTACAACTGTGCTCCAGGCTTTGTAGATTCCCTTCTCTTTGCGTGATTTAACCTAAATGCTGAGGGTCGTGACCTCGACGAATAACTTTCTTGTGGACTATATTTTGCCATGTCGCCTTTGGTTATGTGGATGGCGTCGGAGACCGTGGTCTCCAGTGTAGAAAGAATTTAGTCTGACCAACGTCTCCGACTTTGTAAATTGGTCTTAAACAAATCTGGATCAACAGTTAACCTCTTCGCACGCCTTTCCACTGAATTCAAATTCATCTTTCATTACCAAACACAACACCCAGATAACAATCAGTCCAATTAAACGATATCACCATATCAGAAGCAGCTAGTCACCTACCGTTAACATCTTCACTCCTACTTCCTGCATTACTAAAAGATAATACATAGAAATTGTGTATTAAAGTCACCTCATAAATATGTATATGTTTCGGTCTGTGGTCACCGCGACTCTTGCGCAACTGTACTGCGCTGTTGATGGTTGTGGACAGGGAAAACCTGGCAGTAGTGTTTGGATTAATATATTTAGTTATACTTCTAGTTTTACCAGAAATTTTAAATATAGCGGTTGTCATATTTTGAATTTATAAACTGTGTTAGTAGATATTTCAAAAGAAAAAGATTTTTAACACTTTCCTGGGTTTTATTTGCTCGTGCAACTTATTAGGATACAATTATTTATTTTTTTGAGATTATTAAATACGTGAATATTAATTGAATACGAGTGAATTTGAGCGAAGACCGTCCTTGCTGAGTATTCTTTGATTTTTCAGAGGTTAGTAAACCACAAACCCAAAAAAAAACAAATATTTTATTGTCAATTTTTTTTTTCTTTTGGTAGAACCCAAATTGTTGAATCGCACTAATATTATAAAAGCGAAACTTTGTGAATGTGCGAGTGTGTGTGAAAAACCAACAAACAAGTAACAAACATATGTTTGTTACTTGTTTGTTACTTTTTCACGCCCAAACAGCTCAATGGATCTGCGATCTCCGGAAACGTTCCGGAGATTGATCCATCGGTTTGTTTATTCTTATGGGTGAAGTGAAGTATTTTAAAATTGTGTAGATGAAACAAACACTTCAACTCTAGTACTTTTTTTTTAGGAGGTAAATCATCTCATGACATATCCCGCCCTTTTTGTGTCATACTTTTACTAACTAAAACCCACTTCCCTTTTTTGCCTTCGTTCTAGGGCCCCGAGGTTCTTTTTCGCATAACCCATGGATGGCCCCAGTAAGCTTCGACCCTGCTGGGCTTCTACGGTTATGCTGATATCTCTTTGAGTAGCTCTAGTACTTAAAAACAATATTTATACTGCAACAAGGATTTTCTAAAACCATTTTGTTTTGTTATCACGTCGTCTCCACCCCTTTCCATGTCCATCGTACCGTCGTACTAGGGTAATAGAAAAAGTGATAGGTGGTACACCGCGGATCCTATCACCGTTTGTTTGACGGCAAGAATAAAGCAATGTCTCTTGTGCACTCGTTTTTGTGCACTTTTTGTTAGTGCACTTGGTTTTATTAGGAATGGAATTGTGGGTTATTGTTTGAAATTGTTTACTTTTTGCTTGTAGCAAGCATAAATAAGTATCTAGAATGTGGAACGGGTATTTTGGGAAGTTGGTGCAGTAGCAGTGGCAGCTCAGTGGTAACGGCCCGTGAAGCACCCAGAGGACACGTTAGAGCATACGGTAGAGGTGTGACCCGCTTGGGCAGAGCACCGCCGTGTCCTCGTGGGGGCGATCGGCGGCAACGATCTCTCGCACCGGGTCTTGGTACAGGCCATGTTCTGAAGCGAGGAGGAGTGGCAGGCGGTCGCCTCTTTCTGCGAAGCAGTAATGCCAGCAAAGGAGGTAGCCACACGTGCACGCGCGAAACAGCGGCCCTCACACCCCAGCCCCCGGGATCCCAATCCCGATTTCCGACCACCGTAGGCGCGGGCTTGCGGACGACTAGCAATGGGTAGCTCGCCGTCCGACCGTCCGGTAACCGTCCGGACCGAGCCCAAGTCGTCAACGGCATGTATTGTTCCATGCGCGCCTCAAGGAGTAGCAAACTGTAGGGGCCCAGCAGGGTCGAAGCATACTGGGGCCATCGGTCTGCTTCTGAAAGGAAGACTCGGCCCTGGTAAGAAAAGCAACGAAGTAACAAGAGTAGGTTTTTAGTCAGTAAAAGTCTGACACACCTTCGCGCTCCGCCCAAGAGCGAGGGATGTCATTGGATGATTTTCCCAACTACAAAAAAAAAGTGGTAACGGGCGCTTTTTAAATAAATAATAAATGAATCTTTTTTTTTTAAGAAAATCACGACGAAAGCTTCCACATTAACTGCTTTAAAAATCGTTTGGTCAGACTAAACGTCGTCTCCAAATTATTACATGGAAAAACACGTAACAACTAGTAGGTACACTGGCTGCTAGTGTCTTACCAAATAATAATAATAAAAATAGAAAAAAATAATTCTCGTACTTATTTAGGCGAAGGTGAAGACACAAGTACAACAACACTAGTAGGTACTACGTAGACCTGTACTTAAATGTTATTATTAATTAAAATTAAAGAGTCAGTGACTGTGACAATGTACGTCAGCTAGTTAGTTTAATTAATGTCAACTTTAATTGTATTGTTTTTGTATTTTTCTATTTTAGTTTCAATTTTTATCGTGTCATTACATTTGGGATGACTTTGAAGGTCATTCAACTCATGAAACAATTAAGTAAATAAGATTTTCTGTGGCATTGTTCGAAGGAGTCACCGCGGCCGTGGAATTCAAAGGGCAACTATGACTTTATATGATCTCTTTTAATTTGTTGTCTTATTTATTGTTATATTATCATTTAATTTAATTATTGTCATAATCGGTCATCGGTCCACCTTGTAGGAGGCCTTCCAACGCTGACCTGGTAACGGTTGCGGGAATACGATGGATGCGAGACGCACAGGACCGTTCATTGTGGCGGCACTTGGGGGAGGCCTATGTCCAGCAGTGGACGTCTTTCGGCTGAAATGATGATGATGATGATTGTCATAATTTAATTTTAATTTAATTATTATTTTCATGAGTTTTATGAACTTCCTATTAATGTAATGCATCCTCCAACTTGGGCTTTTTATAATGTTTTCGAGATTAGGAGACCAGGAGACTCGTAGCACAGGTTTCACCTAATATGGGCTCCTGTCTCCCGTCTGTAAACTGTTTCTTATAAATTGTATAAATCTTACTAAGTATGGGAGAAAATAAATAAATATTATTATTAATGAATACGGGTGAGTTGTAGTCAGTAAAAGTTTGACACTCCCTTCCTCTCCAACCAGAGCAGAAGAGAAGTTATGTTGCGCAACCTAAGCGACCAGTGAAAATAGGGGACCTTCCTACCCTGACCGTGGTCCGTAGCTCCTTGCCAAAAACGGGCCAAGTTGATGAAGAGGATTTCACTCGAGTAGAAAAAAAAAGAAGAAGCCCTGTTACCACACCGAGTGGACCAAATATGCGGCTGCTCCCACTATGGCTGAAGCGAGAGGGAGTGTCAGAGAGAGAATGCCTTTTACAAACTTAAACCCACAGTGTTCTGGGCACGCCACAATTATGGCGGTAAGTCCCCTCTTTGAGGCGTGGTTGGAAAGACCTCACGGCGTCCTCACATTCCGCATGACGCAGGTCCTCACCGGACACGGTAAGTTCGGGAGGTTCCTGCACCGGATTCGTGCGGAAACGACGCCCGGGTGTCGCCACTGTGTGGCCCACCCGGAGGACACGGTGGAGCACACGGTGGAGGTGTGCCCCGCTTGGGCAGAGCAACGCCGTGACCTCGTGAGGGCAATCGGCGGCGGTGATCTCTCGCGCCGGGCCTTGGTTCAGGCCATGCTCCGGAGCGAGGAGGAGTGGCAGGCGGTCGCCTCCTTCTGCGAAGCAGTAATGCTAGCTAAGGAGGCGGCCGATCGCGTGAGGCAACGGTCCTTACGCTCCAACCGCCGCCGGGATTCCGATCCCGATTTCCGGCCACCGTAGGCGCGGGCTTGTAGACGGCGAGCAATGGGTGGCTCGCCGTCTAACCGTCCGGTAACCGTCCGGACCGAGCCCAAGTCGTCGACGGCGCGTTTTGTTCCACGCGCGCCTCAAGGAGATGTCAGCAAATCGTAGGGGCCCAGCAGGGTCGAAGCCTACTGGGGCCACGGGTAGTGTGAAAGCGGAACCCGGGGCCCTGGGACGAAGGCAACGAAGGAACAGGAGTGGGTTTTTAGTCAGTAAGAGTCTGACACTATCTCCCGCTCCGCCCAAGAGCGGGGATGTCATTAGGATGATTTTCCCACCCAATAAAAAAAAAAAAAAAAAACCCACAGTGTTCCTTCATTTGCTCTTTGCGAGGGCCAAGATAACTCTTTCTGGGCAAGCCATAATCACAGCTGTAAGTCCCCTCTTTGAGGTCAGCAAACCGTAGGGGCTTTCTCTAAAAAGGAAACCCGTGGTCTTAGAACCCAAAGAGCAACTGAAGGATACAGGTGTTTTCTTAGTCCGTAAAAGGCTGACACACCCTCTCACTTCACCCAGAGCGAGAGAAGTCTTTGGATGATCTCCCACCTACACCTCTTTTGGATAATCAAATCTGGCAGGCTTTTGCTCATACGCATTTAGAAAGCAACTTCTACACTTTAACACACACTTTAAAAGAGATTTTGACCCCTGAGTTTGTTTCGGTGTTTTTTCTCAAGGTAGTCAACTAGGAAACACCGGCCTCATTCTGTTTAAAATGACGAAAAAAATTTATGTGTAAAAGTGTTTTTTTAAACCTATTTCCAAAATAATTATCATTTATCATGAAACACAAACAAAATCCCATAAACACAAAATCCCAATCGCAACCCATAAATTAATGAGAAAATATGAGTAGCTCGTGATAACTATCAGTAAATAGGGTCATGATGCATTTTCGCAACGAGGAAGGACGGACTCGGTCCATAACACCGGTGGTGCGGAAGGAAACTAGGGAAGTTACCTAACATCGGTCACGCTACACCGTTTTAGGGTTAAATGTGCGATGAACGATATTTTTGTTGCTTTTTTATGTAGCAAGTGGTAGATTTCAGTTTTGTTAAGGTTCCGTATATTAAAATAGTCATATGAATTCAGAATGCACGGTGACTTAAGAGGCAGTGTCGACCTTGCAAGGGAGGCTACTCAAAGCTCCGTCTTCCGGCACACTGTCCCCTTTCCAGGAACCTTTCAAGCCCAGCTGTCTGTTCTGCGAGCAATTTGCCATACTCCTGGTAACCTTAATTCTCCTACAAAAATATGAATGATGTATCTTTACTTGTAGTTGAAGGGTAAAATCCACAAGTCCGTGATAAGACCAGTCATACTGTATGAATCAGAATGTTGGGCCGTAAAAAAGACGGATGAAAAAAGATTGCATTTAGCGGAGATGAGAATGTTGAGATGGATGTGTGGTATGACGAGAATGGATAGAGTGAGAAATGAATATATTAGAGGAAGTTTGAAAGTGGCGCCAGTGACTGAAAAGTTGAAGGGGAATCGTTTGTCTTGGTATGGTCATGTAAAGAGGAGAGATGAAACGCATGTTACTATAAGAGTTATGAGTACACATGTGGATGGGTGGAGAGAGAGAGGGAGGCCAAAGAAAAAATGGATGGATTGTGTGAACAGTGATATGAAAGAAAAGGAAGTTAGTGATAGTATGACGGTTGACAGGACAGATTGGAAGAAAAAAACGTGTTGCGCCGACCCCAAATAAGATGGGACAAGGGCAGGAAGATGATGTATCTTTACTTATATCCTTATTCTTAAAATCTTAAAGGCTTCTCTGCTAACGAGCGTCTCTTCACAATGTCTTTCATCTCCGATTAAGTCTAATAAACTGTTTTATGACACCGATAATGATGGCGGCACATCACTCGATCACAGCCTAACTTGACCTAACCAGTTTCAACAATAACTTCATCAGTAACATACTTTATATAGTTTCCCTTTACCGGATATAAACGCCGACAACATTCGATAATTATCCATAAAAAATTAACATGATTGATTATGGGTTTGAGAACATTTATAGGTTACGTTACGTCTACCAATGATTCTTTTGGTTTTTACACTTTACACAGTACACTTTGCACAGGACTACTGTTTTCTCAATTTCAATCGCTTTGGGAAATGTCTTCTAAAGAGATGAAAGTTCTCTCTTCCATTGTGTTTATAACCATGTGCTGTGTCTGTCCCGAATAAAGTGTTTCTATTTTGTAATTTTATTCGACTACTGCCCCCCTAGCCAAGTTACAACCGTTACGTTTCGATTTTCTTTTCGTTGATCGCCTCGAGTCGGCCACGTCTCGTGTCACGTCATGACGTCAGAATAAAGGAATCGGAGGTGTGGCCTACTCGAGGCGATCGACGAAAAGAGAAATAAAACGAAACGGTTGAAACTTGGCTAGGGGGGCTGAAAGGGTCATGAGTTTATACATGTGAAAGGATGTTCATCTGAATCATTGTAGCGTCTAAATACTAATCAGATTTGACAAGGTTTGGACAAGAGAGGTGTCGTTAAATCTAAAATTTGTCTAAAAAACATGAAATATCCATAGGTAGCAAAAAAATTAAATATTCAGATTTCATAAAATATAAACAAAACATACTCAAATAATAACATTTTTTTTGTCGTCGTCCGAGTTAAGTGTGTTAAATTTTATTTTGGATTTATAATACTCTGGTATCAGTATCATCATCTTCCTGCTCTTGTCCCATCTTATTTGGGGTCAACACGTTTTTTTCTTCTATTCTATCCTGCCAACCGTCATACTATCACTAACTTCCTTTTCTTTCATATCACTGTTCACACAATCCACCCATCTTTTCTTTGGCCTCCCTCTCCCCATCCACCCATCCACACGTATACTCATAACTCTTTTAGGAACATGCGTTTCATCTCTCCTCTTTACATGACCAATACTCTGGTATCAGTAATATCTTTAAATCGTTTGTAATACAAACTCTCCTATCAATAGTTTTGTAAATATTCAAACCATTCGAAAATAAATAAATATCAACATTATTTTGTCAAATGACATAGTCTTAATATATTTTTACTAGAAACTTAACTTTTTAAACCAAACTATTCCGCTGCGGTGATTTACTAGCGGAAAATGTTTTCAGAATTATTTTATTTTATTTTATTTAAATAATTTACATAACGATTTTGTGACATAATTATTTTTGATGGCACGATTGACGCAGTGGTTGAGCGATAGCCTACTGTACTAGGTTTCGCGGGTTCGATTTACGCTCGGTACAAATATTTATAGCACCTACAGCTATTAATTCCAGCCCCGCTAGCCAAATTACAATCGTATCGTTCGCGCCGAACACCTCGAGTAGGGCACGCCTCCGATTCCCTTGTTCTGACCACGTGACTGAGCGTCGATGATAAAGGAATCGGTGGCGTGGCCTACTCGAGGCTTTCAGCGCGAACGAAACGATTGTAACTTGGCTAGGGGGGCAGGTCAAAGTGTCTTGTGTATGTGCATTTATACGTTTATGAACGCACCTACGATACTATATAAAAATAAAAAATAAAAATAATATGAATCAATCATCAAGGCATACTAAAAATTATGATGCCACGAGATGTCCAGCAGTGGACATCTTTCGCTTAAAACTGAGATGACGACAGTGCTACAAATCTTAAAATATTCCAGAAGCTTCTTTGTTACTTTCCTTTCATTATTTCAAACAGATACCCTGAAAATAAAACAACATTTTAAGAACACCGTCAAAGCTCTTAGTATAAATTGAAAACCCAACCAGTGAGTCCTTAAATCTACCAGTTTTAACTAGTTACATCGTAAAATAGGCGACTAAATCATAATTAGTAGTGAGTGCGGTCATATAACCTGACGACAATCACCGACTATTACTTGAGCATATAAAAAATACCAAGTGCCTGATGTTAAGCTTGGTGTACATCAATTTAGCGTACCAAAGTTCAAAGGGTTTTTACATTATGCTGTAAAACCTTTTTCAATCCACTTACTTTAAAATCTCATCGTTACCGCTTTTAGGCATGTAATCTACTGTTATTCGCACTAGTGCAGAAAAGTACGCGAACTCGCCCCACTAAAATTTATTACATTTATCGTATCAGATTGGGCGATAAGTGCCCACGAGTAGCGCGTCAATTTTCGTTTATTTATGTCGTGTATTTACGTAAGTGAGTTGAAAAACGTCGTTTGATACACGTGGAAATTTTTAATTGCAGCACTCGGCTCCATAACACCCTCGCCTAATATTCGGGTGAATTCAGCCTCAGTCGCAATGACAAAGTTTCTCCACTTTCATCAAAATGAAAATTTTGATCTTTAAGTCGGAATTAGATCATTCATTGTTCGTTCTTTTTCGCATTTCATTCGGTATCTTTCACTCGAAATGAATCATTTAAACATGAAAGAAAAATGCCATATGAATAAATTCAGTATCTAGTTAATTGATCCAACAATGTTTGATTTTAACATTCAATGATCATTTATTCATTTGTTTAAAATAGGTAAAATCATAATAATATATTTCTTAAATATAGGTCCTGTAAACAATCATATTAATGTAATTCTAGGTCTGTAATTTTCGTATTATTATTTACAATCACGTTTTGGCATCACAATTTACCCTGACAACAATTTAAAAGGTATGCTTTATCTCAACAAATGACTTAAAATTACTATCTTTCATCTTTCCAACAGTGTATTCCCCTCTTTCGTCAGTAACATAAAAGTGTAATGTTACCTTACATTGTAGTCCGTTCACTGGGCCGCCTTTAATACTGTATTAATAAATGAGTCTTTGCCTAATTACTGGGTAACTTTCAAGAGAGTGAAATGACTGGGTCCTCATTTCGTTCATCATCATTGAAAGTTTTGTGGCATCCACTGTTTCTCCCTTTTAAATATTCTTGCTTAGAAGTTATTTTAGTTCTTAGTACTTGTTGCATATTCAATTATTTTTCGTCTGCAAAAAGTGCACTGACAATGTTATGAGACCTATGATTCCGTCAATGAAGAAAATGTAACTTTGAAATCTTCTTATGTTTTGTTCTTATATTTCGTCGTGTTATTTTTAAAAAAGACATCGCTAAGTCTTTAACCTTTCGAATAATAATTAATAGACTCTATAGAAAGACACTAAGAGAGCGTGCGTGCGATTGGAGTTTAATGAAAAATAAAGTATGCTTATTATAATACATCAAAAATGACATTTGTTTTTTGGCAAACATAGCAAACGGATCAATTGATTGTCCTGAACTATTTGGCAAAATTCTTCTTTGCTCTAATCAGAACAACCTACGTAAGTGTCCTCTATCTATTACAGGCACCGTACACATCGACAAAGTACAGGCGTAACGCCTTCTCCATACGTAGTGTTTGCCTTTAATAATTTACCATCGCACCTAGAAATCGTTCTGTTTTATACCAGTGTACAAAATATAAGAAAGATCGTAAGCAAGATTTTTTTTGGAAAATCATAGATAACTTAATTAGTTATTATTTATGATAACGTTATGTAGTCTTTTTCTTCAACTTTGATATTACATGATTCGATTCAATTCTTAATATACCTACTGAAATTAATTTTTAACTTTATCATAAACCTAAAAGTTGTCATCGCAATCTGTAGCTAAATTTATATATGTGGAAGCTTGTTATTAGCAATTTTCATTATCTGTGTAAAAAAAAATATAATTGTTATTAGCCTGTAAGCTTTTTTCAAAATAAATAAATAAAAATGTGCATATTTAACAATTTTATAGGTATACTAGCTCCTGCAAAGGGCTTCGCCTGCATAGAATTCAAAAATTGTCTCAAACAAACTCACACGGAATACAGCACACCCCAAGGATAAAATCCGCTACAAAGTATTTTTTAATAGAAAAACCCAAAAGCACTTTTTGTCTGACCAAGAAATCGAACCCAACACCCCACGCTCTACAGTCGAGCTTGAGACCGTGAGAACAATGAGACAGTTAATGACATTAGTGTGATAACTTTGGTGTAAGAAAAATGGCTAGAGGCGACTTCTGTAAGTTAATATTTGTTACCAAGTTGATTTTCGTAAATTATTTCGACCAAGTTTATTTTCAGGGCAGTGACTCAATCAGTCTTTTTTGACTGACTTTATTAGAAATGCACTTGCTACTCAGTTAGCAGGGTTCAATTATAAACATTAACATATAGTGACCGGCGACAAGGTTCTCACAACGCTCCGATGCTCCCACATCGAGACATTTCACTCGTGCGTTTTTACCTTCTTATCGCTAAGGCGGGTTGCACCGAGTAGTTGATTTTAGTTAAAAGGTTTGTGGTGAAATCGTCTAGCTTGGTGAATTCCGTTGGTCAGTTAAGCGAACTATTGCGAAAGTTTGAAAAGCAACTCTTTCGAACTAAGGTAGAATTAGTCCGAAAAAGTTGCCTTAGTAAGTTCAAACACATTTACTGTACCTAAAGCTAAGGAGTGAAATTCCCTGCCGAAGTCTATGTTACCTGATAGCTACAACCAAGGAGTCTTTAAGTCAAGAGTGTATAAGTTACTTCTCGGCAAGCGTGCTCCATCGTCGACCACATCGTCGCTAACCATCACGTGCCTAACGATAACCTATAAAGCAAATGATGGAACATAGGTAGGTTTTATTTAGTAAAAATCTGAGACCCCTTTCCCTTTCGCTCCACACTAGAGCGTGAGAAATCATTTGAAGATATACCACCTCAACAAAAAAACGGTGTACTTGACCAGATCGATGATTTCATATGACGCCTATTTGACTTGTTTATGAGATTGTGAGTTTAACCTAAAGAAATGGTAAAGTAGACTTATGGACAAGAAAAAAAAATAGTCTAAATCTGAATTAATTTAATTCCGTCAATTAATCAAGTGTCCACCTAACTTTTTCATTATTACATACATTAGAGTCGGTAAAAAAAAATTGCTATATTGGAAGTATAGCAATTTTGGTTTTTCAGGCTGGAAATCATCCAATTACTACTGCTGTTCTAGGGTGAAGCGAGAGAACGTATCAGACTTATAAACTACACTAAACTACACCTGTTCCTTTCAGCATCTCTTTGCGTTCTAAAACTGCAGGTTTCCTTTTTATAAATTCCCCATGGTTCTAGCAGGCCACGCCTGCTGACTGCTACGGTTTTGCGGACATCTTTTTGAGGCACGCGTAGAACACTACGCGCCGTCGATAACTTAGGCTCCATCCGGACGCTTACTAAACGACTGGACGGTGAGCCACCCGGCTTCCAGTATAGAGCGACGACCTATCTAATTTACACGAATTTCATTCTATCAATAAGTATTTTACTTTCGACATAATAGTTACGCCAAAAAATCAATCTCCAAGTGACAGCCAAATTATATGCACATTAACTAAAAAACACAAATAGCGAAAAACCCACTCTTCACTTCTAAACCACAAAACCCCATTTAACCTTTACTTAACCTATGGTTAAACCACCCACCGTTCTTACGTTTTAATTAAATAAAATCAGGTGAGCTGAACTAATGAATTCAGTTGTCGGCGACACACTAATCACAAAGTAATTGTGTGACCGTTTTAATGCTAATGTAATCGCTCGATCGTCTTTCCTGTCGCAGACGCTCACAGGTCATTTTTAACGCCAGTTAAGTTTTTCTTTGTCACATGGTGGGAACGACCTTTTAGTGGTTTAGAGTGGTCATATTTCCGTTGTAAATTATTTATTATAGTAAATTCCTTATGAGTTTGTGCAAAATATCCTGTTTATCTTTTTCTTAGGTACTTGAGAGATTTTAAGCGCCATCAGTGGCTGTGAGTAAGAATTGAAAACGTCAAGTATTCGATCTTTCTAATGATCTTAAAAATAATAGGAAAACAGTTCGAACAGATGCCTAAAAATCTTGTGATGTTTAAGAATCTGCCAGTATATTCTTTAATATCTCATCATTATAACTTAGTATGGTGAATAGTACTCTACACTCGAAGTTGTGGACGACTGTGTTTACCTGGGACAGACGGTCCAGTTGGGAAGGTCTAACTTCGAGAAAAAGATCAATCGTCGAATCCGACTCGGCTGGGCAGCGTTCGGGAAGCTGCGCGGCATCTTCTCGTCCAATATACCGCAGTGTCTTAAGACGAAAGTCTTTGACCGGTGCGTGTTGCCAGTTATGACATATGGCTCTGAAACGTGGTCGCTTACAATGGACCTCATCAGAAGACTTAAAGTCACCCAAAGGGCAATGGAAAGGGCTATGCTCGGAGTTTCTTTGCATCATCGAATCAGAAATGAGGATATCCGCAGGAGAACAAAGGTCACCGACAAAGCAAGAAGAATCGCCAAACTTAAGTGGCAATGGGCAGAGCACATTGCTCGCAGAACGGATGGCCGTTGGCGCTGAAAGGTTCTGGAATGGCGACCGAGTATGCGAGACGCACAGGACCGTTCATTGTGGCGGCACTTGGGGAGGCCTATGTCCAGCAGTGGACGTCTTTCGGCTGAAATGATGATGATGATGATGATGGTGAATAGATAAGACCTACCGTTCCACCATTCTAAGGACTGGCAGCAGGTTTTTGGGAAAAAAAAAATCAAAATCTCTGTATTAGGTTCATATTTGGTTTGCGCAAGTATGACCACGTTTCTGAATTTGTCCTAAACTCAAATGGATTCCTAGGCCCTCGCCGGGACGCCCACATACTTTCTTTATTTTATAATGTGCTTTCAGTTTCTCAGTGACACATAGTAAGGTCTTTGAGATCGTCGGAAAACCTAAAATTAAGTATTCGCATGCATTCCGCTTCCTTTGTTAACAAATCTTTCACAATTCAAGCTGCTCGTTTGTGGAATGCGTTACCCATAAAAATGAGGCGTGCTCAAACGCTACCAAAACGTTAAAAAATGGTGAAGGAGCATTACCTTTCACTTTGTTTTTTCTTCTCCTGGCTCAATTATATATTTGATATTTATTTATACATTATTTTGTATTGTATGTATGTGTTTGTGTTATTATGTCTTATTTAGTATTATTTCTTAGCCCTTAATCTATCTCCTTTCATTCAGTCCATCTAAAGATTGTCTGTAAGAAATTGCCCTGTGTGATAAGACCGCCGATTGTATTATTTTTAATAATGTTTGTCTTTTTGTTTAGGTGGTGTACAATAAAGAATATAATAAATAAGAATCAATTTAACTTCTTTCGCTCTGGGTAGAGTAACCTTTAGTAATTAAAACCTACACGTGTTCCTAACTTGCCCTTTGTGTTCCAGAGTCGCGGTGATTCTTTCTCTGCCAGGAGCTCACTTCACCTTACACGATGAGATTTTGGGCCTACACACCATGACACGACACATGGTCACAGTGCATGTGGTTGGTACATATTCCGTGTACAAACCGGCCTGCACAAGCAAACCTGTGGTGAAGCTTGTGCGTGTGGTAGGCCCATTACAGAATGACATTGCCATTGACATGCTTGGCTCAATGCCGGTCCAGCTCCACTACCACCGGGGTGTACAAATTGATTAGTATGGAAATTCTTTTTTAAAGTTTTTTTTTTTTTTTGAAATTGTAAAATATAAGTATTGTATTATATGTATAGAAGCATTTTTTTCCACAGTTCGTAAACGTGAGTACCATGGAGCTTTTTATAGTTTTTATGTTGCTACTGGACTTGTTTGACATAAATGAGCATGGCAGTTGAGAGTTTGTCATGCTCACTCAAATGTCTCACTGATGGTGGCGCGGGTGTTGGATCATTCGGTTCCCTTCAAAATGGTTGAGCTGAGTGGTGCTAATATTAGCGTCATGTCCGTGAACGGGCGCTGTCAGTTGAGGCTGGTCATCTCTTAGCTGCCAGTTGCTATTTTAATATCTATATCTAGTTTTTATTTTTATTTACATTGTTCTCACATGATAGCGACAAGAAACATGTAACAGAGATATTTGTAATTACAAAATATGATTAAAAAGAGTGTCCATGGAGTTTCTTGCACATTCTTCTCCATAGAGATCTACGCTTTGGAATGTGCAATTAGCATCATTTATTTTTATTTTTTTATTTTTCTGACTGACTGACTTCTTGACATTTCAAAAGTGCCTGTAAATGGTTTATTTGGAATAAATGCTATTTTGATTTTGATTTTTGATTTTTTGATTTTGACATTTGTTACTGTTAGGCAAATTGACAAAAGAAACTGCAGAAAGATGTATTGGGTACCTTATAGACGACACACATGAAAACATCTGTAACAATACATAACACTCATCGATGACTCTCGCGTCTCTTCTCAAAACCTTTAAAGATTTCCATGCGTCATATGTAATATTTATGACCGAGTGTCGCAGACGTTGCTTCGGGCAAAATGACGACGGTTAAGTTATGGATTCACTTGATGATAGGTACTGGTTTTTTTTTTACATATATAATAATATTCCACAACTATCACACAATGCCGTCCAGTCTCAAGCTAAGCAGAGCTTGTGTTATGAGTACTAGACAACGGATAAATGTACATAAATATTTCTAAATACATTTTTAAATACATACATATTATAGATAAATTACACCCAGACACAGAATAAATGACCATGCTAGTCACATAAACTTTTGTCTTGGGTGGGAATCAAACCCACGACCTCCGGCTCAGCATTAAGGGCCACTAACCACTAGACCAACAGGCCAGTCAATATAAACTTACTACTAACATGTACCGACTTATACCAATTTCATACAGCAGAAAAATAAAATGGATATGCCTCAAATCCTGAGATTAATTTTAAGAACAGAATTTTTTTTTTATGACTCCATCAAAAATATAGCAGAAAAAACTCTTCCTGCATTAATGACGAGGAGGAAGTAGTGCATAAGTTTATTAATCTCACCACAGTTAACGTAGAGAGATCCTTTTCAATGAAAAATACTAATAAAAAATGTGTTAATTATCTTTGTTTTATTTATCATAACTATTTCTGAGGTTTTTATTATTATTTGTAATATTGTGTATTGATGTATTTTTTATTTGTAATATGTGACCACACGGGATTTTTCATTTGAAATCCTGGGAAGATCCATATTAATATCAACATTTAGATGCAAATACATGAATAACTCTACTTAATTCCGGCCTCTGATGATCAGGTACTAAATTAAAAAGGACTTACTTAAAGACCAAGACACGCATTTTAAAGCATAGCGATTGGTTTTCCTTATTTCAATATGGCCTCGTACCCTGCACATTCATAATGGCAATCATCTTATTTAGACCTGATGAAACCCATATTTCTGTACCAAGCCTAATATTAAAGACGTAGAATCTGAGATCACAGGTCAGCTCCCGTGTGAAAGGTCGTGAACATATTATAATGCCCATGTTACGTTGTAATCGCTAAACGATATCCATTAATTTTATTTCTATTCTGCTGGGTAAGCAATTTGTTTTAAAAAGACGGGTTATTCTTCATCTAACCTAATCGTTGTGGAGACTTTGTGATAATCAATTATTTTGAAAGTGAGCTGCTGGTTGCTGCCGTCAATGTTGGATTGATTGTCACCTGTTTCTTATGTAACTACTGTTATTTAAATTGTTTTATTTATTTATTTATAGCCTATAAGTTGCCCTGACCTATAAATATTATGTATGCAAAATTTACCGACGACCTGGTGAGAGTCGCGGGAGTGCGGTGGATGCGAGACGCACAGGATCGGTCGTTGTGGCGTCGCTTGGGGGAGGCCTATGTCCAGCAATGGACTTCTTTCGGCTGAAATGATGATGATGATGATGATGCAAAATATGAACAGAATCTGTTCAGTAATTTTTGCGCTAGTTGATACCATCGCACAATAATTTTACTGTTTTATTATAAGTATAGATTATATTCTTTATTTTACACTACATAAACAAAAATACAGGACAAAAATAAATAAAAATAAGTGTTCAATGGGCGGTCTTATCGCACAGGGCAATTTCTTACACCATCAGGTGGGATCGTAGTCAAGCACTGGTTTATATCAATTAAAAAAAAAAAAAAAACAACCTTCATGTTTTAGTTCTTAGTTACTATCATTTTGTGTTCTATCTGTCTGTCTGTCAAAATAATTTTTCTCAGAAGCGCATATCAAGCTGGAATTAATATAACAAACTTAGATCTGGTAACCATTGGAGCAGTGATAAAATCAAACTTCGAAATAAATACATACAATATTTTTGGCAGATACCTATTAAGATTCCTAAATTGTACTATAAACACTGTTTTTATTCATGTGGTTGTAAGTCAGCTTAAATAGTGACGAATAATTCGCTTTATGAATAATTATGAGCTTATAGTCATACTATGCGCGAACAAAGCAGCTGGAAAGAGCAAATAAACCATAATACGTATCTTATACCTTGGTTGTCCACGTGGAATTAGAATTTTCCCAATTAATCTTAATCTAGGATATATGAGCTACCCTCGTGCCAGATTTCAACCCAAAAGCCGTTTGAACGTGACGGAGTAACAAACATGACGCAAGTTGCAGGTTTTTTTAGAAGAAATTACCTTATAAATAAAATTGGTACCTTTGTACCTGTGTATTATATTTTACTGTTTCCAATGTATGTAGATAAATAAAAAAATAAGATGTACACATAAACACGAAGTTTGGTTTTTATAATATTAGCATGGTAAGAAAAAGTAGGTATGTCAATGAACAGAAAAAAAGAAGGATTGAGATCTTCTGTGAATAATCTTTACGATTGAAATGGACATGTATAGATCTTGTAACAAAAAATCTTGCCATTTTACTATAGAAAATTAACAAAACAAAGCCTCTATCACCGAAAATACCTTCGGGCACTATTATTTTCGTGGTAATAAATTGTTCTATTACTTATATTTGGCGGTGCCTTGATAAATACAGTCCGCTTGTAATTTACGACTTGTTTGATCAGATACCTCGATGTCCACGGGTCCACGAAGGCTTTGGGGCCCAAATTGGACCACTAAATCATAGGAGAAGACTGATATGAAGACTTTTGATATATGTGGCTTTTTGTTAATCTTGAGCTGGCGTAATTATAAGTGTTTGGAGGAATTTCCTTTAGTTTTTATGTGGCTATGTTGTCGTTTCTGCCTAAGGGACCGTTTTTGTGTTAGTATCAAATGATTGTTCTTATTTGCATAAGATTATGATACAAAATATTTAGTTTTATTCATTTTTGTTATAGTGCTGTATATTTTTGTTAATCTCAGAAAGAATAAAAATCTTCCATATTTTTAGGTGCGATACATCTAATGAATTTCTGCGCTCCAGGCTAAGTTGAGATGGCGTGACAGACTTTTACTGACACGTGTGTCCTTCAGTTACCCTTTGTGTTTTAGTACTATGGGGTTATAAGTGTCCCCTACAATTATTTACTAAAAGGAAACATTGTCTATTTATAATAATAGAAATTATCAAATATCGCCTTCCTGCTCTGGGTGGAGCGAGAGAGAGTTTCAGACGTTTACTGACTACAAATCACCTACGCTTTTTCAGTTGCTCTTTGCGCTCCAGGGCCACGGTAACTCCTTCTAACAATCCCACAGCCTAACTGACTGTGCGTCTTAATGCAAAATATAATACAAAAAAATATATAAAGTATTTTTTTTTACAAACTACGTAAAACCTCGTCAAATTGGACATAGTAATCATGTGTCCAATAAAACTACCAACATAAAATCCAACTCACCATACGACTAACTTAATCACTATATTGATGTCTCGATAACCCCAAAAGGACATCCCTGCCACCCCCTATAAGACAATAGTCGTAATGAACCCCTCAATATTGCTTAGTTTGACGTAACTAATGGCAGGTGACGTGTTGAGAAATATCGTGTTATAGAGAAATACTGTTAGGAGTTCCGGTAGTATTTTTTTCTATGAAATAATTATACTGGCCCTTTATTCTAGATTTGAATTTTTAAAGTAATTTTTTTGTTATGTATTGATTTACGTTTGACCACCATCTCATCTGATGGTAAGCGATGATTTGTCCGATGATGGAGCACGCTTGCCTAGAAGTAACCTTTTCACTCTTGACTTAAAGATGTGTTGTAGTTATGTAGTTTGAGCTTAGTACAGAATTCAGAAACGTGTTCATACTTGCGCACGCCAAATATGAACCTGATACAGAGATTTTGAAGTAGCTCAAACTTATCCAATTGGTCTTCGTTGAGATCAAGATAGCCGACAGCAGCATAGTTCAGGATTGGAAGAAGAAGAGTTTGTGCTAAAGTAATTTTAGTGTGATGGGAAAAAAATTACGAAGCTTTCACTAGACGTAAAGGAAAAATGTGAATAGGATCTTAATAAACTAGTGCGATCCACCATCAGCGATTGCATCGCTGCTTATCATCAGCTGGGATCGCAGTTAAGCACTAGTTTACATAAAAAAAAAAATGAATATCAAAATAAGTAATTTAACGATATCAGGAAACACAGACTCCGACAGGGAATTTCACTCCTTAGATGTACGCAAAATGAATGTGACGAATGTGTGTGTGTCTAATTCGGTCTTTTAGTTTTTTACGATTGTGTGAGTCACAAAAACGTTTTTTCTTTCTTTCTTTCTTATTTTTAGCAGTTGGACGAAAAAAAAAAGAGTTTTTAAGTTAAGAATGAATAGGCAAGCGTGCTCCATTATCTACCACGTTGTCGCTTTCCATCGAGTGAAATAGTGGTCAAGTGCGAGCTTATAACTAATTTAAAAAAAAAAACTTGGTTTCGAAACGTTTGCTGATGGAATGAAGTCTCGAGTGCAGCTGAGCTATTCCTGCCTCACTTAGAGCAAAGAAAAATGTTAAGAGTTGTTAGCCAACATTAATTTATTGAAGAACCCCTGAAAAAAGGAGACTGTTTTGAGATAATTTCAATAAAAACAGAGCAAAAAATCCCAAGTCTTGCAATTTAAACCAACAGAGTTCAAATCTCAAAAGCATCAAATCAGAATAATGGACTCAACGGTACTTGTACAGATAGACAAGGATTTTCTTCGTATAGTAGATACAAGTGACCTCTAAACACAAGAGCCTGTAGTTCAGTTGCCATTTACCTTACGACAATAGCTACATAAAACATAATAGGCACATAATCTCCTCTATTCTTTCAAGACGAGACGAACATTTAAAATCAGATAACATGTTACGACAGTACTTCAAACGTTGACGAACAATGACTAAATGACCCGTGAACCGAAAATATCTGTCAAAACATCATCCATCGCTGCTTGACGACTCAAAGGGATCTCATTTTGTAAGGGAGCGGCATTGGAACAATAAGCCTAATTTTCGTACAGCTTTGATTGATGGCCAATCCCATTCCTTCGTTGACGTGACAAACGTTGGTGCTTTGAATAAAGTTCGGGACATGACAATAGATGATATTAATATCAACCAAATGGGTGTTGAGATAGATTTAGTTTCGTGAGACCAAGATTAATTTGGGTTGGTCAATATTTTGTAAACTTGGATTCAAGAATGATGAGATATAATGAGTCAATCTATAATCACATAAACGTATACAGAAGAATAAAAACTTGGACACAAACTATCATTTTTTTTAATGGAATTCCAGAAATTTTATCACGTTGATGTCATTTTATTTAATCACAACAGAATAGCAATCTTTTAAATCCTCGTTAATTTAACTTGCAAAGTAAAGGGAAAAAGAGTCCACATAAAATACACGTCCAAGCTACAAACACAATCAATTAAACAATACCTGCAGAAAACCTCGAAATACTTTTCCTCATAGCACAAAAGCCGTTAGTGGAGGCAGCTACCGTACCCTTAGAGGTCACAAATAACAGTACAGCTCGTAAACTAGTTGCCGCATTAACCATAACGAATAAAGGCACTAAAAGCACGTCTCGCAGTCCCTGAGGGCCGTTTCGGCTGTCAATGCGAAAATTTAAGTTCGCCACACCCATGCACTCTGAAGGGTCGACCTTTACGGCCTTTGTCTCAATCGTTGTTGCCTTTACATTCCGAGAGTCCATTCCAATTGTACTCTATACAGGATTAAATAAAAGTGTTCAGTAGTTAGCGCGAAATTTTAGTTCAGTGAAATTCGAGAGTATATATTTCTCTTATTGTTGATAAAAACTTTCTTGATTTATACCTGTTGGAACGTCATGTTCATTAGTACATATTCTTATTTCATTTAAGAATCTAGTACTCATAGCATATGCACGGTCAGTCTGCAAGAACTAAAAGACTTAATAAATAAAAACAATAAAAAACCTTCCACATTCAAAAGTCAATCAGCACTGAAGATTCATTAATCTCGTCTCATTTGCGACTGTCTCAAATTGCACAACGCCTTTTAAAACGTCTACACTATGACATTGCTTCTGATAGCCTCAGGGCTTTATCACATTTGTATGTATTTAATATCGCTTTGGTTTCGTTCATTTGCTGTCCTATTCAATTGAACAACAGACCTTAATTCCGACAACAGTTTGTATATGTGTGTTCTGATCTTGTTCAAAGGAATGTGTTACCGACTTTGTGTGGCCATCTATCTTGTTCTAACGACATTGTCTTGATGTATTTTATCACATTTAGCCCCGGTAGAAATATTTACTATCATTAACCATTATATTGTGGCCTTCCCCATCGCTCTTAGTTCTTATTTCGATAGAATGAGAAAGGGGGTTTGTAAGTTGATCTATGGGTCTTTTTTCGTTGGTTTTGGGCCCTGTGACCGTGGTGTTAACGTTCTTATTTGTCATCTGTCAATTTGCCTTCTATTTTTGTTGGGGAATATGAAAGCTTTCGTTTAACTGCGCGTGTCGTCGGCGGTGTTTTGTCATCATTATTTTTGGCTCCTCATAATGATTATTGACAGAATTGTGGATGCGATGGATGGCTTGCTTTTTAGTTTGTTGTATATTTTTAGTCCTTATTTATGACATTGGATTAAATAATAAATTAAGTTGCATTTTAATGGCCTGTGGTTCCTTAGAATGTATGTATAATTCTAGAACAAATTAATTTAAAGCTTTAACTCGTCTTTAATTCTTATGCAAATTAAGCTTAAAAAGGACTAAATGATTCGTTGCTCGCAATTAGCTCTCTCCTTGACTGTTTTTTGACCGAAACAAAAGAGTTCCCATTGAAAACGAGTAATCAACAGAATCAAAGTCGAATCTGTATCAGGAGGCAAGCCCAATTTCGTGGGGTTTACGCCCAATTAATAATCGTGGCTCTGAGATGTTCAAAGTTTGATACATCTCAACGGTAAAAAAAACATAAAGATATAAAGATACATTTGTAGGTATATATGTAGAAAACCGACGAAGTAAATTATTAAAAAAACTTTCTTGAATGTTTTGTATCAATTCGATAATAAAATTTTGATATTTTTGGTTTCTGAGTTGAGTATTTAGATAAGAACGTGTCAAGCGCTACTTAAACGACAAATTTTGACAGTTTTCAGGTGGAAATAGAGTTTCAGAAATACTCAACTTCAAATACTTAAATCAGTAGTCGAGGGTTTTGCTTTAAGCAAACCTTGACTAATGAGACACAATTGCTTACAAAATTATTGATTTATCGTAAGTTTACCCTCAGGAATCTTTCGTATGTTTCAACACGTTAACGTGATGGATTTCGATTTTCGATAAGATATTAATATTATAAGATATTATTCTAAGAAGGTCACAGTTTTAAATACTTTCAAAGTATTTCTTATTTTTTCTAAACTTAAACACTTAACTTAAACTATTTATACACTAAAGGCTTAAATTAATATGGCTTCAAAAAATTCCTCCGCATTGCTGTCTATGAGAAGTTTTCCCAATAGACTGGCGGCATTGCCACATTGTAATGCTTAATCTCTGACCGAGCTAAAATTCTACCACGATATCAAACCTCTTAAAGTTGGGAACCCCTGGTGTAATGGCTGCCTAAGATTTAGACCTGTGGCGCAGGCGCATCATGTTTAATTAACTAACCCCCTTCAAGGTGCGTTCCCTAAATATAGTGACCGAAAAATAACAGCCCTCCCGTGCATCCGATTCTGTGCCTTTTTTCTTTGCGTTAAATGCATGTAATACGTTTTTGTTGTAATTCTTTTAGTTTTAATTTTTCGTACGTTAGTGGATTTAAAGCGATTAAGTTTTATTGTGTTTTAAATTGTTCTGTCAGCGGCTCCGCAAGAAAGTACTCCCTGGATAAAAAATATCCTTAGACTTATTCCAGGACATGATCTACTTGTACGCCAAATTTTAGCCAAATCCATTCAGCCATTTCAACTTGTAAGAGTTATATACGCGAGAGAGTTATATTCATTAATATTCTGTACTTAAACTTAACTACCAACCAGTACACTAGATAAAGCAACAATAATTTATTTTAAAATATATCAACAACATGATATTTTTTCGCTAGTTTTTTTGATCTTTAGAAATATGTTTACAAAAACAGAATTGCTTGTTAAGCGTTCTTCAGAATAATAATAATACTTTTTTGACACAAATCCTTACAATATGCTTAGTATCAGTTAAGTTACAATAATTAAAGGCGCACAAAAGTTGACACCCTGACTCCTAAACTAGGAATTCCTGTGTCTTAGGAGTCAGTGTTCTACTGCTACTTGGACACAATAAACCCATAAATAAGAATTTTAAAGCCAATAAGCTGATATTGTACTAAAGAAAATATTATTAGGTACATAGTAAAAAATAATTTAACAAAATAAAAGCAAATGGTTGAATCAAAAGCTACATTAAATAAAAAGTAAAATGACTGTGTGGTTGATTCTGTGTGTGTGACTGAGAATCGTGTTTGTGATGTGTGAGTGTCTGTGTGTATGCGGGTATGAATGATGGTGCCGAAAGACTGTCTGTGTGGGTACGAGCTAAGTGTTTTCCACCAGACTAAAGAACGAACAATGTATATAGCATGTGTAAAAAATAGTTTTAAAATCAGCGGCTCTCTATGCAAGCGCAGGCGGCAGTACGAGTATGTCGTGCATTAAACTCCAGCCAGATCTTCAACGGACTATACGTCTTGAAAAGCTGGTTGACTAAAATTAGCTACTTCGTTCGATTTTCATAAGGTATAGATACCGAATGTAACATAGTTCTATTGTACGGTATATTACTTCAGTTAGAGGTGGCGAGATACACGATTTGCGATAGTGACATTCATTGGAATGACGTCATCAATTATTATAGCTGTTGAAGATTTTTACCTTAGCTTGCAGATGGTTTTAACATCACTTGTAATATTTTACTCTAGCATCTGCCAGTGTTTGCCTGAGTGAAAGTAGAAAACAGTAAGGCTATGTCACAGTCCATGGTCCGGAGCGAGGAGGAGTGGCAGGCGGTCGCCTCCTTCTGCGAAGCAGTAATGCTAGCAAAGGAAGAGGCCGTATGCGTAAGGCAACGGTCCTCACGCCCCAACCACCGGCGGGATTCCGATCTCGATTTCCGGTCACCGAAGGTGCGGGGTTGTGGACAGCGAGCAATGGGTAGCTCGCCGTCCGACCGTCCGGTAACAGTCTGGACCGATCCCAAGTCCTCAACGGCGCGTACTGTTCCACGCGCGCCTCAAGGTGATGACAGCAACCGTAGGGGCCCAGCAGGGTCGAAGCCTACTGGGGCCATGGGTGATGCGAAAGAGATCCCCGGGGCCCTAGAAAAATAGCACAAGGGTCTGCTTCTGAAAGGAACACTCAGCCCTGGTACGAAAGGCAACGAAGGAACAGAAGTGGGTTTTTAGTCAGTAAAACTCTGACACTATCTCCCGCACCGCCCAAGAGCGACGGATGTCATTGGAAAATTTACCCACCGAAAAAGAAAGGCTATGTCACAGTGATACTGATAACATCAAATTCTACTGGTAAAATAATGTTTAAAATCGGTCCAGAACTTTTTTAATTTACTCATTACAATCAAAAAAATCCTCTTTATGTGTAGATGAACCAATTTATTGCTGCCCTGTTTCGTTGATGCACTCAAAAACATGGAAAGTCATATACATAAGACACTCAAACCTGTAACAACTAGGTATCTGTAGAGCATATACAAATATTTGTTCCGTACGGGAATCGAATCCACGACACAAAGCGCTGTCTGCTACCGCAGTCAATCGCTCAACCAGATAAAAAAACTTAAACAATTTTTGAATTGTATTAGCATAACCTAGTAAAAATTACTCGTATTTATAATTATTAATGTAAATTGAATTCATATTATTTTTAATGTTCATTTTATATTGCTTTAAATTATTTTTTATTTTTTTTTGTAATGAAAAAACATTTTAACTGTATTTTTTTTAAATATAATAATTGATTCTCTGTGTAAATTTTATTTATGCAGAGAGTAATTGAATTAAATAAATAAATTACCACTACGTCAATCGTCCCGTCAACTTTAATGGTTAATTAGTTTAAAGCAATTAGCCAAGTTTAAAAATAAAACGTCGCTAAACTCAAAAATTAGATTAGCATATAAAAACAAAAGTGTGACAAACACATTCATGAACATTTTTAGGGTTTCGTACTGGAAAGGTGCTAACGGGTCCCTATTACTAAGCTTCCGCTATCAGACCGTCTGTCAGTCTGTCTGACCGTCTATCAGCGGGTTGTATCTTCATAAACTGTAAGAGGTAGGTAGAGAGTTGACATTTTCACAGATTGTGAATTTATATTGCCTCTACAACAATAACATTAAAATAAAATTAAAAATTTAAGGACGGATACAAAAACGGGCAAAAAAACGCCGACATTATAACGTTTGGTAGGTTAGTTTCGTTATTTGTAGGCGTTTTTTTATTGAGAGATCGGTTAGGGGAACTTTCTTGTGCGAGTCCGATTCGTACTAAAGGGGGTACATATAAGACACGTTATTTTGTCAGTGTTTTTTTTTTGCTCGATTTCAATATTTGATACGGAACCCTTCGTGTCGAGTCCAACTCGGATTTGACCAGTTTTTTCTTTTTCAAAAAACTATTAATAACACGACGAATAACCAGTTTAATTAAAGTTCAATTTTTGTCCCGCGTTTCGGGTCTATTATGGGGCGTCTTGGTACCATTACCTGGTACCATCGTGGTACCTATAGTGCCCTTAATCCCTATAATTAGAGTCATCCCATACGGAGTGATTGATAGCTCTGCTCTGAAGGAACACGGTGCAGGAATGGGAATCTAATCAGTTTTTATAGTGTACTGGATTTTGGAGACTGCATAGTATTGAAATATATATTTAGTTATGTGAGAAACTATTTTATTTGGTTAGAAGGTTTTGCATTGATAAGTTTTCACTATTGAGACTCAGGCCTCCTCTCTAGGAGAAGGAATGATAAGTATATTGTTGTTAAATAAATTAAAATACAAAATATTTCAATAAGTTGTCATCTGTGTGTCATCAAGTTTAATCTGAATTAAAATCGTATGCTGTAAGGTTGTTTGTATGTAGTCAAAATTTTGTAACTTAAAAATATTATCGGTTGTTATGACTATCAGTTTCTACGATGACGTTATAAAAGATTTTGACTGTACATAGTACCAATATATGCTGCCAGAGTTCTGGGCACTTTTTTTATTGACATCGAAGTGGACGAATTTTTTGATGCCCTATGAGTTCTTTTTCTATCCGTTTGAACATATTATTAATTTCAGTTTGTTTAAATGCCTATTAAGTTTAAATATTTAAAAGCTAAGATGTATATAGAAATATTATTAAAGTATTTACTTTTATTTCATTAATTTTATATTTTGCTGAAAATAAATATACTTATTGCTTCAGCTACTTACATTTCATGATCCCTTGATGGTAAATAACATTATTCCCAAAAAAAATGAAAAAGCATTAATAACCGATCTTTCTCATGCAAACTTCTTAATACCAATTTCAGTAGAGTTCACTAATAGCTACCCTTAACGCCTCCCTCAGTTGCAAGCACACCCCCTTAATAAAAATACTATATTAGAAACGCCTCCCTTGCTTACTTTTATTAAAACCATGTAATTTTATAAAATAGCTACCAATTTATCTACAAAATCGTAAACCATAATGCTTCGTAACCAAAACGTGCGCGGGAGTCGATTTTTTACAACCCAACCCCTAACTGATTGTATTTTTTATATTCTCATCTTTAAAGTTAATAATGTTAAATGTATTTTGAGTTTTGTCTAATATTTCGCTCGTGGCGTTTTTTTTTTCTGTAATTGTTTAATGATATCTTAAGATACTTATATTACCAAAGTAGGTCCTATAATAATCCCACTTATAACTTTTGTACCTTAAAAAAAATCTTGATGGAAAGAAATTAGGAATCGTTTTTAGTACCTTAAAGTATTGACAAAATTATAACGTTCAATAATAATAACCAATATGTGGTCACTCTGTTATGTAAAGACTATAAAAGTCACAAGTGAAAGTAACTATAGGACTATTAGTCCTATAGTAACTCCCACTTACCTATAAGTTTTTTTAGATTAGCATAATATCGAGAAAGTCACAAATCTGACATAAATTATTTGGTATCTTAGAGAATTGATAACTTTGATATTTTTATTTAGTTATAACTTTGAAATGCTTTGAAATTCTACTATGATATGTACCAAAATTATCTATTTTCAAATTGTACTATGACGACTAACGGCCTAACGTTAGTCATCATCATCATCATCATTTCAGCCGATAGACGTCCACTGCTGGACATAGGCCTCCCCAAAATGTCACTACAAAGAACAGTCCTGTGCGTCTCGGATCCATCGGATTCCCGCAACCTTCACCAGATCATCGGTCCACCTTGTAGGGGGCCTTCCAACACTGCGTATTCCGGTACGCGGTCGCCACTCCAAAACCTAACGAACCTAACGTCCTAACGTTAATCATCACAGTATAATTGTTTAATCATATAATATGTCTTAAGATAGATTACTAAAAAATGGAAAAATATATGAAAGACTATTAAAAGTAATAGTCCCATAATTTCTCCGAGTAATAACTTTTATATGTTAGGGAGATGTGAAGTAATTGTCAAGGAATTCGCAATGCGGACGACGAGCAATGGGTGGCTCGCCGTCCGACCGTCTGGTAACCGTCCGGACCGAGTCCAAGTCATCGACGGCGCGTACTGTTCCACGCGTGCCTCAAGGAGATGTCAGCAAGTCGTAGGGGCCCAGGAGGGTCGATGCCTACTGGGGTCACGGGTAGTGTGAAAGCGAAACCCGGGGCCCTGGGACGAAGGCAAAGAAGGAACAGGAGTGGGATTTAGCCAGTAAAAGTCTGACACTATCTCCCGCACCGCCCAAGAGCGGGATTTGTCATAAGATGATTTCCCCACCCAATAAAAAAAAGGTAAAATAATAATAATAATGTTTATTTATCTACCACAAATAACAATAACAGTAGGAAGATTTCGATGTGATATACTAATCTTAATTTGTGGACGACTGGTACCTAAACCAAGCCGTGGTTTGTATTTAAGAACTCTTTAGGAGAATTGACAACAGGGAAATTTAAATTCTGTCAATATTGACAGAATTTAAATTTCGGGGGCTCGGGCAATCTACTGTGGTCACTCTGTTATGCAAAAATGATGTAAGTTTCCACCAAAATTTTCCAATTACAAACTGTACAGTGACGACTGACGACTAACGACCCAAGCAATTAGAGATGGGCACACAATTTGAGCTGAATGTGGCATGCGCGCAACAGATAGAAAGTGTCCTCAATACATGGATTTACGAAAAAAAAAAATCTAATCACCTCGCGATCGTTTCATCTCGGACGATCCACATTATTTTTTATTTAATCACAAAAAAAAATATCCAATCATCGAATTTGGCGGATCATCATAAAAATGACGATCACTTTTATGAAATATCACAGTGAAATATTTGGAATATCGACTAAATTGCGTCTTTCGGTGATCATGGAACAAAAAATCCTTAAAGTCGATTTAAATCTTTGTGTAAAAAAATAAAGGGCGTAATTACGGTCACAATGCGGTGGTTAGCCAGGCGGCACAATTAGATTTTGACGGGTCCATGATAAATGGTTGTCTTGGGTGCTGTTAACCCATAAAAACTGAGGAGAAGCGACGAGGTCACTTTGGAAATCATTTTTAGTGAAATGTAAAGTTAATTCTTATTTTTGTACTGGTTTTTCTGTACCGTTCTAAATTTGAAATAAGTAGAACAAACGCTCAGCTGTGGATTTGACCGATAATCATTTTGACGGCCATTCGAGTCATTTTCATTTGTTTTTTATTTGGTTAATACCCCAAAGTCAAGTAGAAACATAATTGCCAGATATAAAATTTAAGTCTGAACAAATACCTAAGTAGTTTACAGAAAAATCAGCAACGTGAATGACTTTGATGTAATAGAATTAGCATTTTAATTGTGTGTAATTATGACCAATTTTCAGTAAAGTCGTTAACTTGATGTGTCCTCATCGTTTGTAATTATATCTTACAATTAGTACATACTGTTATTACTTAATTATATCTACTTATTTGCATATTGTAAGGACATGTTGTTGTGTGGAAACATTTACACAAAAAATCAAGATTTTTCCTAGTCAAAATAACTATAGTCATAAAATGAAAACACTATATCGTAAAATAATATAAAATATTAAAAACATCGTAAATTTTATTTGCTACTCCACATTTTTTCTGTTCCACAGGATAATTCACTAACAATTCGTCCCAACTTATTATTAAAACGATCGTTTCCCTAACCGCGAATTATCAAATTTCTACCATCTTGCCCTAGCATTATCACATAAGTCCAAATGTCTCGAGGTACCATTTAAAACAACCAGTTTTAAAAGAGCCTCATAAACCACGAGATCCTGAACATTTCGACCAGTTTTGCTAAGGAATGGTAAAATGACGCGGGGTCTTTGGATACTGGTCACTTTAAACTCAAGCGATTAAGAGAAAATTGCAAAAGATTACAGAGCCAACCGTAATCCAGGAATCTTCGGTAATTATAAGTATTCTTTTAAATTTCGAACATTAATTAGAACATCGGTGATTTAAGGGGCTATTTCGTAAAATATCTAACATTAACGTAGTTTTGGATAATCTATCAAACTTATTTTTAGCGTTTACTGGATTTTAATTGTATAATTTAGGTATGTTTCAGTTTTCCTGTTTCTTTTTGTTCACTGTCTATATTTTATTGGTTCTGTTTGGCATACATTTTCTTCGGGATTAGTCGAAAGAATTACTGAGTCATCAAAACGCAAAAGGCAACTGAAGGAACACAGATGGATTTTAGTCAGTAAAAGTCTGACAGTCTCGAGCAAGACAAGTTACTTAATGATTCCCAACTTAAAAAAAAAAACAGATGTTTTTAAAATAAACTTAAAGCATCCAGGTATACTAAAGTTATAACCTTTTTGACATTAATAAAACTCTTAATACAAAAACAGTACAACTCGTTACACAAATCCAAAAACATTAAACCAACGTCGTTCCAGTTACTGAAATAAATATGTAGCAAGTTCTTATGATCCTGTACTTGTTCTTAAGGTGGTCACCCACTGAAGTGTAACGTCATAGATTAAAGCAAAAACGTGACGTCACACTCGAGTGTGTTCGCAAAAACGTTCCTTTCTTTGCATTATGCGGACGATGATAAAATGACCTGTGACGGGAATAATATGTTATAACAAGTGTGTAGTTTTAAAAATTATAGCCCGTTCTTCTAACCACGACAAATAACGTGAGCAATTTAGAGCAACCAATCCTTAAAAACATAATTTGAGTGTAGTGTATATCAAGATGAGTGAAGAAAACAATTTTGAAAACGAGATGACTACTTAAAGTATTATTATAAATTTATCATAATCTGAAATCTAGATACTAGCCTACACGGAGAACCGATGACCTGGTGAGTGTCACAGGAATCCGATAGATGCGATACGCACAGGACCGGTCGTTATGGTGACACTTGGAACACCACAACAGTCCACTGTTGTCCCGGTTCGGTCCTGTGTGTGAAAGACGTCCACGTCTTTCGGCTGAAATGATGATGATAATGAGGCTAGTGTTATTGCAAAAGATTTTATAAAGTCTATTGTCTTAATAAAATACAAAGGAAAAATCCATCTAAACAAAAAGCAAAAACTTGGGAATAAAAAATAAAGGAAATATCAAATATATTGCACTTGACATTTAACTTAATGCAGTATATTTCAAATGCACTTAATGCAATTACAGTGTTTTTCATCATAATTATACGAAATGAGTATTTTCAACGTAATTCAAATTCGTAGCGATAGGTCAAATATTTTGTTGATGCAGTGAGACCATTCCTTTATTTTGTTTTCATGAATTTATTTTAAAGTGTTTATTTCAAGTATTTATTTATTAAAATTATTAACTTAATGGAATTTTTCAGACATACCATTTAATTGCTCGTATATATATGTATATAATTCGTTGTTATAACTTCTCAAGAAAATCTTCTCCTTTGAAAAAGAGCAGCCTGTTGTACTCTCAAAGTTTTTTTTTTACATTATTTGTACTCAAGACCAACGTCAAGCGTTTACAACAAAAAAAAATGCAATACCCATTGTCATGCACCAAGTAGAAGCAGCTTTAAAAAAAACTAAGCTTTTCGCGGAAACAGCTCCAATAACTAAAACACCTTTTGCATCCACTTTTTTCACCAAACATATAATTAATTTCTTCATTCGTAAGTTCAAGCCACTCTTCTAACTATCACGTAATAGTAAATCATATTAAGAAATCCTACAGGAAGGTGTCATTATTTTTTACTTGGCAAGACATTTAATTACGTAGCGTATGAATTATTCAGGTGTGCAAGTAGTGGAACGGTCACACACGCTGGCGGTAGCGGTCACTTCGATCCGCTGTAAGATTTCGAATTATGATGACCACTTTTATGATACGTTGCTTAACAACTAAGATTGATAGAAAGATTAGAGTTAAAAATTTTCCCGACGCAAACGTCTCTTTGAATAAATTTTTGAGAGGCTTGTACTGTTTTTTCTGTAATTATGGGCTGTAAATGTCCACTGTGCTCGGTGCTAGCTTTCGTAATAACCTTAGGAGTTGGATTAGTGATCGCTGTATGATCTTTATCTGTGTAACGGTAGTTGCCACTTACCACACATAACATAACATTAAAGCACTCATATGAGCATATAGGCTGCTACGGTCAACAGCATGAAACATATGACGATAAGGAAAAAATGTCAAAACACAATTTAGTATATAGGAAACTAATCTATAGAAAATAAACTACAATTCACAGAATAGGTACTTTGTTTCAGATAAACCATACTTTCATAGAATATCAATCTTAGAAAATTACCCACAATCTTATAAAACTATTTTAGAAACGGATGAATCACCCACATAATAATGTATCCAAAAAATATTTCTGCGAACTAAAATACTAAGACTTGATGTCCCCGGGCGACCGTCAGACGCGAATAATATTGGCGATGGTCACATTTTGAGCAGAATTTTTGACATTCCGTCACCGCCCTCAGATCAGATTCTGGTATGGGTCGGGTCACATGGCGCGATGTTGCGAAAACAAATGAAATATTTTAGAATTAAGATTTCCGATCGCCTTTTGGCGATTTTAAGAAAACAAATATTTTTTTCAAAAATGGATTTATTTTTCAACTTCAATTGTTTTTTGTTTTACTAACTCTGATAATGCTACTCTCTTCCATTCATCTTTTGTATAATATTTTTTTATGCTTATCTATTATTTTATCATAATTATGTATCAATCTTCTGTATGGAGAGCAGTGGTGGCCGAGTGGTAACGGCTCCGACTTACGAGTTGTAGGTCGCGGGTTCAAACCCAGCCAGGCGCGTTACTTTGTGTAATATAACTCATCACCACTGCTCTCAAAAACGGTGAAGGAAAACATCGTGAGGAAACCGGCATGTCTTAGAAAAAAAAATTCGAAGACATGTGACATTCACCAACCCGCACTGGGCCCGCGTGGTGGATTACAGCCCGTTCCCTCTCTTAGAGAGGAGGCCTGAGTCCCAACAGTGGGAACATTAAAAGGCCGACTATGCTATATTTATTTATTTATTTATTTTCCCTTCACACAGTTATCTTATGCTAGCTTTTAACATTGCTTATATCTTAGAGCTAACTTTGTGAGGGACTGGTGCCTGATGTAGGTATGTACAACAACCTGTATTACAGGTGCTATATGCTATGCTTCTGTATGTGTATATACTTTTTTAAACTTCACGTACAGAAGTGATAGGAGGACTTAAGGCAACAAGGCATTTTCGACAAGTCAACCTTTGAGATAAAAAAAACTACACTTAATAGATGTGCACAATAAATAAATTATACTTGAAATAAAATTAATATAGTAACCACGACATTCAAATTAAGTTTGATTATGTATATTTTAGGTCGGTTAAGTTTTTTTTTTTTTGCATAATTAAACAACAAGTGCTATCTATAATAATTCTGTCAAGACCAATAATTATGGCGGAAGCTAGTAATCATCTGACTTGACAGTATTAGTATTTAATGACTGCCATACAGCACAAGCAATATATTGCTCATTGGTACTTCATCTTGCTTCGAAACCTAAGCTATTTAAAGTAGTCGACTTAACACGTCAATTAAGTTAAAATATTTAAGTTCCTGTCCATTGTATAATGACTGGATGTCTTGTCAAGGCAGGCGATCAAAATGTCGGTTATAAATTATATTCTTAGGCTAGACATTGCCTGGTTACTTGGCTAGTTTATAACTGAGTTGACAGGTGGCATTACTTGGCCGTTCTTAATGCATTCAACATTAATGTATGATTTTATATGCATGTCCTTTCCTAGTAATCTTTTCTGCACCCTTATAACAAGTGTTTCTTTGCATTATTTATATTTTTAACTTATTTTATGAGGTTATTGATTTATTGTTCCTGGGTGTTGATGATAGAGTAAATGGTATTCCAACGGAACGAATATTTAATTATGTTTTTTTTTTGTTAAATATGTGTTGTCCCACACTAGGAATAGCTCCTGTATTGTGGGTACGTTCACAAACATGTAAACTCACGCACACAAGACGCTCAAACCCAGAACGGACTATCTGTAGGCCACACAAAATTATTTGTTTCGTTCGGGAATCGTACCCGTGACGTCATGGAATTTAGTATTGTCCTGTAAGTTCTCCATATCATTTAAGTAAGTAAATAAATTATCTTCGTTAATTTTACTCTCGTCCTTGTGCTCCATGTAAGCCTGGTGCTCTAAGTCGTCGGTCCCCACGGGCGACGGTTTCGGATCTGCATAATAACACGCTTCAAGCGCCCTAAAGCGAGACAACTCCGCTTTTTTGACAAAATACTTTCCTTTGTTTTATTGAAATTATTACTTCATGTCTTTCATTTTGAGTTGGAGCGAAGAATGTATTTGATTGATTGTGAATTTTGGCGAATAGAATGAATCATATAAGCTTCTTCTTTTCTTTTTAAAATTTGGTTTGATATCAGAAATTTAACATTTTCGCACTTATTTAATATAAGTTAGTCAATTTCTTGTTTAACTTGCTGTAGTCGAATTTAGAAAAAGACACTTCAAATATTGATTAACTTGAGAATATTGTTGGTAATTTGGTAGAATCTATAGATAACCTATCTATGGACACTGTTCCAACATAATAATACCTCTAAATGAGTTGTAAATTAAATACAACAAATACCTATGTCACCAAATTTATCTGCATCCAAATGAAGTGAAAGTTGAACATAAAAATAGTTATTAGAAACGCAAAACAGATGATGACAATCAAAATCAGAACTATTACGGTATCGAATGACGAGCAAAATATTCTAAAAATAATAATTTCTTTAACAAATAAACTATAATAACACACAACATAATTATAGATCCGAGTTAGACAAACATTATAAATCCAATCAAAGAAATTACGATTCAACAAATCTTCTTAATTGTAATTTACGCACTACCAACATAATAGATGGTACAGCCAACAGAATAAAAGAAATATCGCTCAATACGGACTCAGTGCACGTACAGATAGTCCGTTACACATATCAGTATAATCATCAACACAGCACATTATCTACGACAGCTTTAGCAACCTCGGTGAAGCAACATGCAACCACCTAACCGTGACTACTGACACTTACTAACTCACCAACATGCATTTACCGTTCACAAAACGAAGAACTTCACAAAAATGGAACCAAACAACAAGACGGTAAAGATGACACAATTTCGAAACAGATTCTAGAACACGCAATTCAAACTTTGTCGGAACAGCCAGCCTTACCACAGAGTAATTACAAAGTACAAAAGCCAATCACAAAAATTGAAGCACTACATATTCATAGTCGAATATGATGTATGCTGTGGCACATGAGCCGCGGATGTTACGGTATATGAATTTGTCGCTTCAGGTAATTGACAGAATGGAGTCGTCCAATGAATATGCGCAATGCGGACTCGTTGCAAGAGACAATAGGCTTGGTACATAATATACTACATAGTGTACGTGGTGGTTAGATGGGTAATTTTACGGTAAGTGCTTCCGACAATAGCTCCTACAAGTAAACAAAAGGCGCATCTGACTACACATTGTTCTCTATTTAAATTATTTATAAGACAAAAGAGTAGATAGCGTCCTAAATTCGGAATATTTCGAGTGAGGCTGATGGATTACGTGACGTCTAAAAGAAAGAAATATCATTGACCTTTAATGGTTAAACAAAATAATACAATTGGCAAAAGCGTTCGGAGATAGTTCCATGTGATTTTCGCGATAACCGACTTAGACGTTGCTATATTATGAAGAAAAATATTGAAATGGTGTGTATGAATGTTTGCACGAATGTGTATGGATTCTATGTAATAATAATTTAATGGATACGAAAACATTCCCAAGCGGTTACTTACTCCTTACAATATTGAAATATAAGCGACTAAATTCCAAATATTACTTGCAGTCACAGATACAATAACCACCATGAGAACTGATCATTTAAAATCACAATAGTGCATTGAAATATCGATTACATTCCACAATATTCTAATGGCAAAGACAAAATGTAGTCAGAATTCCTATATGTAGGCTATATCCAACATCAAGTTGTTGAAAAATGTTACGAAAATGATATTACGAGAATGTTCGCGTACCTCAGTATAGTAATACTGAGGTACTCGGACATTCTCTCCTAGTCAACCTTTGATTTAAAATGAAAAGTTTAATAGATTATCTTTCAATAAAAATGAATATTATCTTAAGCATTTACATTCATCACGAATTATGAATAAAATGGATAACTTCAATTACTTATTGGCTCGTTTGTCAAGTAGACGAACTTTCTACAAATTGGTTTTTATAAACACCCAAGTTAATTGACGCATGACATGTATGTAGATTGCACAACTCGATTTCTAATTATTAAAATTTATTAGAAAAACATGTTTTGATGGCACGTTGGCCCAAAATGGTGTTGCTCATCTTCTACACGTGCTGTCTTTGGTAATTACTATTAACGTCACACAAACATTTAGAGAGACCGACTGACGTATATTTGCTAAATTCAAAGTATTACGTAAATTAAAAAATGTGTACTGTGTTGAGCCAGTTTAACACTTATAATAATAGGTACTTAATAAACTTAACACATTAAATTAAAGATATCCTTATATGAAAACATGATGATGACATGATCCCAGGCTTTAGTTATTGGTGGCAGGTATATGCGGAACAAGGACTCAAATTTATCGTGGACTGCCCATGTTACCAAAATCAGTCGCAAAGTGCAATGCACGTTCCACTCGTTAAAGTGCCTTCAGAGCTTTTTGCCCTTGAAGAAAAAAATTTCCCTTGCCCAAACACTGATTCAGCCCATCATTGACTACGCCTGTTATTTGGATGAAATCGAGGAGCTTTTAAATAAACTTGAGCGATTGCAAAATATTTGTAGTCCTTTTGTTTTCTACCTTAAAAAGTATGATCATGTCTCTAGCTTTCACAAGGTACTCAAGTGGCTCTCTATTTAACTTCGCAGGAACACTCGAATATTATGTCTACTATTTAACATCCTTGACAACCCTAAAACGCCCTTCTGATGCACCTCGCACCTGCAGGTCGCATCTTGAGAATCTCCTTAAATCCCCTCCCCACTTCACAGATTTCTATTCCTACTTCTTCACTGCGCACCTAGTACGGTTGTGGAACTCACTACCACCTGACATTAGGGGCTGCCAAACTCCTGCAGTTTTCAAAAAAGGATTGTAAGAACATTATCTTTCTATTTCGTGGTTTATAAGTATGTATTATTGTGATATTTATTCTATTCTATTTGTACTTTTCTTTTTTCCTTTCACTTTTACACACGTTGTCTCTTCTTTTTTTCCAATTCTCCTTTCGCAGGTATGCTGGAAAAGATTTCTGTGGAAATAAGCATCACTTATATACCTATTATTCAGTTTCTCTCGTCTTTTCTTTTATTGTTTAAGTGTACATGGATTGTTAAAATAAAGAAAATGATTTTAAAATCTATTGAGTTTTTTGTATTCTAAGCGAACAGTTTAAGGAGAATCAACAAAAAAAAATCTTCAATAAAAGTATCGATGAATCAGTAATGTCTCAAAATAAACTTTTTAAATGTCACGACCGATATTATGGGGAAATCGTAAAAACTAATAGCTTTACCACAAAAAAGACATCCACGTAGTTTTCCTTCAATCCAAACGATCAATGATATTTTATTCACCCATTACTCTTCATTAACAACCTATTAAGGAAAACTGCATCGTGCGCGAACCAAAAAAAAGTAAGAAAAAAATCTGAGTTGGCACTTTCTAAGAATTCTTGCATATTCAAATTTATAACTAAAATGTTTGAAACTAAAATAGTAATGGTATATATATAAATGATGCCTACCATAAACCTTTATTCACGCACAATTTTATCGATAGTTAAAATCGATAGATATCGACTCAATGCTACTTAATTGCATGCAATTCGTTTCGGATCATCGTTATAGGGACATATCGAGTTGTTAGGGGATATATCGATGGATATATAAATATTTTAATAGAAAATAATTATTTTTGTGAAGGTGACGGTATTCTTATCGAGGTCGATGGATGAAATAACAGTAAAACACTTGATGTCTATCACAACAGTCATAATAAATAAAGATCTTGTCACGTTGTGATCGTAAAAATATAGTATTTTGAATATAATGTCATTGTTATTGATATTTACGGAATCGTATAGAAAATTGCGAGATTTAAAAGCTGTCGTTAAGGAAAACTATATACCATTTTATGTATTGTGTCGAAAATAGAAATACAATGGATACTAAAGTGAGACTAAAAAAACCACCTTTAGCTTTGGAACATACAGGGCAAATGAGGAAACATGGGTGGGTTTTAGTTAGTAAAAATCTGACACTCTCTGTCGATCTGCCCAAACTGAGAAAAACTATTTTATGATTTCTCACTCCCAAAAAACGTGCCTATAGCGTACCTAACTCAAAAAGGTAATACATTTGTTGATCTATTTGTATCACTCAATTACTTTGAAATGAATAAAGCTATTAACTTTAAATTGGCATAGTGATATATATTGCTAATAGATATAGGTTTTAATAATCAAATCAAGAAATCTGGTCCAATATTACCTCTAGGAAAACAAAATTGTACATGTCATAAAATTATAATTTGTTCGGATTGGTTCACGGAGATAATAATTTGATAAACGGTTTTTATAGCCGTCAGGTTTATATAAATACTGCAAAGAAATTTTATGAATGTTATTTCATTTCTATTACTCAGGAAAATGCAGAAAATCACAATTTTTAAGCGCAATTAAAACCACTTCCGCATGAAACCAACGACGAAATAAATAATTATAATATTAGTGCTACTAAAGCTAAAACTCCCACATTGAGATAAAATCAATCTAACAACGAAGACACAATGACAAAAACTGCATCCATGCACACCATCTTAACACTTAAAGATCAAAAGTTAAAAGCAACACTATATAATTGTAAACGAACCAACTTATCTGATGACGGAACCAGTTGTGGGCAATTTAAATTAATGGATTTGTCATCGCAATTAATTTTATAGGAATTAATATGCGAGCGGCGAACGCAAAGAGTTATTTTTTATGTATATAAATTGACATATAATGGAGTTTGGACGATCTATGGAGCGGTGACGGCAAATTGATTGACAAATTGCGTGACGAATTCAAAATAGGTGGATTTCTTTTGAGTGTATCTGTTGTAAAAGTCGTCGTTACGTGTTGGGCCGGTGAATAAGATGGTAGCGGGGAGGAAACGTCCATCTATGAATTCATTTTAGTAATATAGAAACTAACGCTTAGTGAAGGTTCAAGAAAAAAAATCTGCATGGAGTAAAAAAAAATATGTATATTGGAAGATACTTTATAGCTGATCTAAATGCCGGAAACCACTTGGTTAATAATAACGAGAAACAGAAAACGCAATATTTACTGTGTCAGTGTTAACCTATAAAAAATATGATGAAATTAAAATCAGTAAAATGTTAAAAACTATCATCAGTACTGGAACCACTGATGTCATCAATGGAACTGGTATTAAAATAATAAAAAAACACACTAACTTCCTTCTAGGGCAGTTGGTTAAAAATATGCATAGTCATACCTATATCCCGATACAAAATAATTGTATCAACACTGATATTGCTAGGTGATGTCATGTTCAGATTTGTCATGAAATTCTTGGCGGGTTTGTACTGATATGAAAAAAAATTACGATCAAATATTCGATAACAAGATCTAAGTGTGACTCCATCGCTAGAATTAACACTTGACCTCTGTTCTGTATCTTATTCTTTAGGTTTAAAATATCTACTGCACTTAAACTTAATAAAATAAGGTTTAGCTTTGTTTCAATCTTAGTCTATCACTACTTTAAGAACTTTTGTATAGCAGTGGTTATCAACTTCTTCAATATTGTTGACTACTACGCTGAATTTTTCTTTGTTATTTTTTTAAATGATTTCATTATCTTAATTGTAGTTATGTTCTAGTTTGTTTTAGTTTTTATCATCTTCCACATAATCGCCAGCTTTAAAGCCCGATTCTATAGTTGTAAAAGTCTTAGTTAACGGTTTGAAGTTCTCACGACAGATCGATCCCGATTACGAGCCACGTTCATTATTAGTCAATCTGCCTTATTGAAAACGAATACCGCCTTTGATCGGCATTATGTCAATTTCTCTATATCGAAGCCAATCGTCTAATGTCTTCCGAACTTTATTGTTTTTTTGGTAATTAGCGGCGTTTCATTCGATGTTTTTAATTGTACACCTCCGTTGAAGTACTATGAGGTTATTAAGGAAACTTTAATGGTGACGCTTTGATCGAAAATTGGTTGAGAATAAAAAGGTGTTTTGTCTATTCCAAAAGTATCTAATGTTTTGATGTGGAAGCGTGTTTAAAACATGTTTTACTTTGAACAATGCATCAAAATGCATTAGAACTCAGCCAAAATTAAAAATAAATTGGAATAGTAAATATTATTAAACAATTAACAACCAATAAATTAATTTACTCAAACCCGGATCATTCATCTTCACTAAACAACACACATAGGTTGCGACATTGACATTTCTCGACACAAAACGCTACCAAAAATCTATCTTTTAATTTATTTAATTTGCGCCTCTAATTACACACAATCATCATTGAACGTGATTTCTCGTGACGCCTCTGACTTACAAGGTAGTCTTTTGTACCACCGTCAATGCTTGTCAGACATATGTTTTGCTCGGTAACCTTTTCAGAAACCAGTTTTTGAAGAGCCCCAATCAGTCCATACAACCTCCCTTTATAACCTAAGTTTGTGGTCATTCTGAGGGACGATATAGTCCTAGATAAAATGGCTGCTCGATACCATTATCGGAGACTAGTAATCAGGCGTAATCACAGAACAACCAATGATTTTTCGTCGTGACTTATTTTTTGTCAAATTATTTTGTTAGCCTTTTTTTTCTTTAGTCTTTTTACCGATGGAATTTTGATTCAATGTCAAAGATCGTCGCTCGTTCGATTGACAACAAATTATATGTGATTATGTGTGGTCAGTATAAATACAACGTAGGTAACCATCGTCTGTGTTCACATCCTGTTCAACTCGTCTCTGTGTAGACAGATTAGAATGGATGACAGCAAAATTTTGATGGATCTAGACATAGACAATGGAAATTCGTCATGCGGTTTTCAGGTTTCTGAACATCATCAAACTATACAATAAGTATATACCTAACCTTTTGTTACATGTGAAACCGTATATTATTTCTATTTAAAATTATACCCTTCTACTGAGTCACTTTCAGTCATAAAATATATTATCATTGGTTTTATAATAACAAATTCTTCTACATATACATTCATATTTTACCATCTCAATTTTTTTTCCATAGCGCAACACATTTTCTTTGTCAATTCTGAAATATTTCTGAAATCTTATATCGACTAGAATATAATCATTATCTACTGGTACTTAGCCTTTCATTTAACAGACTCAACTGCTTCAAACTAATATTTAGAGGATTTGAAACGACAAAAACAGGTTGTACCAACAATATTTGGCCTGTTACCACAACAACATAATGTAGTCCTCCACTTCACCTAGTAGGTACCCATAGCAACAACTACGCAACATACAACAAAACTATATACCTAACAAGCGATACCCCCACCATTGAACACTCGCAAGCGCAGGTCGTTAGGCTTCAAGCAGCATAAATAATAACATACGATTTAGCAGGAGGAGTTCACCCACTATCTAATGATCAATGCGCGAACAATCGCCATTGTGCCTGCTGCCGGCGGCACGGCTGTCACTGGGTGGGTGCAGTTCGGTGCCGGGGCCGGTGTTCGTGCATGTGATGTAATGCACGATTATGAGGATAGGTACGACATTATTATTGGGTTTAATGTGGGGGTTAAGATGCTTTGGTAGGTGGAAACTGGTGGTTATGGATTTGTGGTTGGTAACCTTTATATGTATGGGAGGGTATGTTCTGGGGAGATTTTTGTGGTAGTACTGTAATAAATTAGGTTAGTTTTATGAAAAAAAATAATGGAAAGGTAGAAGAAAAATATTTCTAACACTGAACAAATATTTCTATTTAATTCTGAAAATAATTAAAACGATGAAATGGTTGGATTTTGTCCACAAAATGCATCTTTTGTATTCTTTAAGCCGTCTTCCAACACGGTACATATAGTTAAAATGAAGATGGTTATTAATACGGCCACAAATCAATAAAACCTACTGCACTAACTCTAAATCACTTGGAATAAGAACTGGAAGATATCGATTCTGGAAACTTACATGTATGAATTATCAATTACCGTACCATGTAAAATAGTAACCTCAATATTCAAAGATTAGAGAATAAATTGACCTAATATGTGCTATTATAAATAAAGCGTTGAGTTTAAAATGACATCCCTTAAAGTAACTGAAAACAATAAATTTTAAAAAATCCTCCAGGACGAAAATATACAACTTCTCACAAACATAAAAATAACCATAATCAAGTGATGAGAAATCTGCCCCAAACACCAAGAGACATTTTTATCACTAAAAGTAAGTTTAGAAGTATTTGAAGTATAAATCTTCGAGTATCTGGAGGCGCGGACGGCTGGTGAAAGTTCAGTCGCGTATCGACGGCGAGGCCTGCAGGCTACGTCCTACGCGAGGGGCGATGCTAAGGAACGATAAACGTGCGATAATGTTACAAGGAAAAATGTTCGGAGACTTTTGGTGACGACATTATTTATAAAGTTTTAAAAATGAATATGGTTGCAAGTCATCAGATTTTTTTTTTGTAAATAACGGCAAATAGAGATATATGACAAAACATGTCATATTATATGGACTCCAAATAAAATGGAATAAGGACAAGAAGATTATGATGGTATATTTTTTTTTTTGTAATAACCTTTTATTGCTCTACTGTGATCTAATTGAATCTTTGAATCTTCCTCTCTCTAAAGATCTAACAAAGACCATTCTTTATAAAAAAAGCCCAAATCTTAGTGCCATCTCCATCTAAGCCACGATTTTGCTAATTACTTAAAGAACCCTTTAAGAATGTGTTGTCGAATATGTTTATTAGTAATATTCCTATAAATAAAACAGCCCAAATAAGTAGGCAGGTATATAATTTTGTATAATTATATATAATAATGGACACTTAACAATTTGGGTGACGTCAACAAAAAAAATGGAATTTGATGACCATTATTGAAATTGGATTTAATTTAGAAAAAAATATACGATTTGCAACAAATTTATAAAAGGAAATATGAGATACAGGCTTAACAAAATCTTGCACCACTTTTGATTTGATATTTGAATTTGAAAAAGATTTAAAAAATCATAAAGACAATATGAAGCCATTTTAAAGGGACCTAAAAATTAAAATGGCACAAAATTATAATATCGCAAAATAACCGTTTCACAATCGTCCCACCTATCTTCACCTAGCTGCATCAACCACAAGTACGGTGGACAAGCTATAGGCCATTAAGGATTTATAGCCAACAGATTGCTATCATTACTCGACTTTGGATTATGTTGTTTGAATACGTTATTAGGACCTTACACGTTGGTGGCTTCGCTTTTATTGCTGTAATTTTTTTCTAGAACTACGACATGTAATTGAGGCTGCTAATGTGAGATGGGAATTGCTATGTTTGGAGATGCTGTGCGCAAATTTACGGGTTTATTGATTTCTGATTTGTGATGCGAGTCATCGCGAGGCAGATTTTTGTTTTAATATTTATTGACTAGTTTCTGCCAACGGCTTTGTCCGCGCGATAGTTAAAAAAATATTTCAAAATCAAATACTCCTAGAATAAAAGTGTCGTATGTGCTATTCAGTATTGCCGTGTACCATAACATAGTTCGATTTTCATAATAATTATTTTATTTTTAGTTCTTTTAAATTATAAGTATAATATTTGAAATTTATCATAGTATTTGTTAGTTTATTATTTTAATCTAAGAACGCGTAAGAAACTTCATGAATACTTTCATAGAGTTTATTGCACACTCTTCTGTATACATTTTTGCAATTTTCTGATTCACTGACAAAAGTCAGTCATGATAGTGGCTACCTGATAGTTGCTGTTAAGGGCCTGCAGGTAAATTATTTAGTTTTAAATCAATGCTAAAAATTTGAGTTGGCCAACGTTGTGTGCTTATCAATATTAGTTCTGTGGTCAAAATGAAACCTCAAATACTTTGTGTCCAAGCGAATGTATATCAATATAATACTAAGCTACCCACGTATCTTTTCTCCTTGTCTGTCAAATCCATCCAAATATTGTCAATAAAAAATCACTCTTAGCGATAAGGCCGCCAATTATTACACCGTATTAATTTTAAGCTCCTACTATATTTTATATGGTATACAATAAAGAGTAGTTTGTAGTTTGTCTATCTATCTATAAGCTCTTCCTTTTATCGAAAATATGTCCAAACAAGATGATATTATACCATAACACACCACGAACACTTTTCCCCAAATCGATCGGCGTCATCAAGAATTAGTCCAAGTTCTTTCACCCATACTCCGAAACTCCATATCAAATCCGTAGACTTTCCTCTTTTAATTGCGATCCAATGAAGCGCCACTAATTTCCTCCCTGGCCACCCTTGTTTTGGCTTCCTTATGGGGTTCTCTAGGGTTGTAATAAAACTTCGCCTTCCGCTTTCGCAAAATAATGCGGATTTGAGGCAAAAAATCTCCCCTTTGCAAGATTTTACCGGATGTATGAGTCTTGGATTGCAGATCAGCACTATTCCATCATTTTGCACGAATTATATTTTAAAGCAGCAGTATACAATCAGCTTTCATAGACAAAAGTACTCATTACCGATCATTCACGCTACATATCATGCATAAAAGGAAAAACTGACTGACTGACACATCAACGCACAACCGAAACGACATGGTCTAGGAGCATAAATTGACACAAGATTTCCTTTTATGATGCAAGCGAGCACTAAGAGAGTATTTTCCAAAATTCACCCCTTCAGAAGATGAAACGGGGGTACTAAAGTTTATATGGAAAAACCTATTTTTGGATATCAATGACTATAATTTCAAGCTAACATCCAAGGTGTGTGTGATCATTCAGCAGCACATACACAGCGCCGGTACAGTCACTTCTTATTAATTTCACCTAATAAACACTTCTCTAAATCGATCGTCTTCAAAATAATGCGCCATTCTTACATATTATAACTATCCTTCGTCGCCGCGTCTCGCTTGTGACTGTTGTGGAATATATTTATGACTTTGACAGCTTCTATATTGGCGTGCGTTGATAGTTCTCCAGCGATGTCCAGTTTCACAGCTGCCTGAATCTGTCTGCTACCAAGCGTAGACTTCTTAGTGAGGGTCGCCAGTCGCCCAGCCTCCACGGTCATCTTCTCCAGCATTTTTTTGATTTTCCCATGTTTTCTTGTGCTTCCATTCGCTGTAACTTGTACAGGTAGATGGAGAAGCTTTGGTAGTTTTTATTCTTAATTTTCTTGGTTTTTACAACCAGTCGAGAGATGGGGCTGTCTTTTGTCGGTGTTGTTAGTTTTAGAGCCTTCATCAGAACTTGTACCGTTGGCATTTAGCTTTTCCATATCAATTTTTTTTTTTAGGTTTTAAGTCATCTAACTACTTCTCTCACTCTAGGTCGGAACGGCTTTGACATGCCCTGCCTGCCGTTCAAACCACATACATCATCATCTTCCTTTAGTTGTCTTTACGTTCTAGGGCCACTGTTTCAGAAGTTATCCCATGGCTCTACTAGGTTTGGCCTTGCTGAGAGCTATATACGCGCCGTCGACGATTCGGGCCCGGGCCAGACAGTTACCAGACCCCCAGTAAACGAGCTACCCACTGCTCGTCAAACCTATGTCTGCAGTAGCTAGTAGTCGGGATTAGGATCTCGGCGGCTGAAGCTTGATAATATCCGTTCCCACACGCGTGCGGACATCTCCTTCGCGAGCTGCTTCGCAGAAGAAAGTGATCGCCACCCATTCCCCTCGCTCGAGATCATGGTCTGTACCAGAGCCAGGCACAAGAGGTCGCCACCACCGCTTATACTAGTGTGACGTGATTACCAAGACGTCAATTTTTACACATTAATATTTGTTATTCATAATGTTTTTCTCTTTCTTCGCTTAGATGATCTCCGTCACATCCCTACCCTGGACAACTGAAATTCGGTCTCTTTAGATAACAGTTGGTATCGATTGCCAAGTTTTTGGTTGTAGGTCAAATGTTAGTTTACTTGTTTCATTTTGATTGGATATTGTTTTCGTTTGTCTTTTGTTAAGTTTATCGTGGTTCGGTGTGAATTGTTTTTGTTTATTTTTGGATTTTGTAATTACTTTGTTGTTTATAATTATAATTGGTTTTACTAAATTTACTGGGTGTGTGTGAACTCAAAAAATCTGGTGAATCAAGGCTAGCGAAGTGAAGAGAATCTTTAAGTTAAGGTTTATTTATAATGAATGCTTTAAGTTTGCCTTTGCGATTGCATTACTGCTTACCGTCAGGCGGAAACGCAGTCAACCACTATTGTCTATAAGATTAAAAAACGTTTGTTCAAATAAAGCTCTCAAAATGATGTTGGTACTACCACGCTGCAGTTAACGCTCTAGCTAGAGGTGAGGCAAGCTTTTTTCTTTGAATCAAACTAGGCTATGCTCATAATAATAATTAAAAAAAAAACTGGGCAAGTGCGAGTTGGACTCGCACACTGAGGGTTCCGTACAAACAAACCTATGGAAATTGTTCAATTTCCAAATCGAGTTTTTTTTTAGGTTGGAAAATCATCTAATGACAAATCCCGCTCTTGGGCGTTAAAAAAAAACAGATTTTGAACTCTTGTTTTTTTTTCTAATATGAGCATCAAAGATGTTGACTCTATCAAAGGGGAAATGCAAAACGAGCACTCCAAAATCCATAAAATCAATAATTTTGAAATCTTTTCTTCATACGTTTTGTAGTAACGTTTTGACTTTGACTTTAGTAAGTGAAGCTGCCTGCTAACTTTGCCGACCTACGACTAGAACAATAATCATATTCAAATTTGCTGATATCTCGGACTTAAATCCCATTCTACGTTTCATTTAACATTCATCATCATCATCATCATTTCAGCCGAAAGACGTCCAGTGCCGCAGGCCTCCCCCAAGTGTCGCCACAATGAACGGTCCTGTGCGTCTCGCATCCATCGGACTCCCGCCACCGTTACCAAGTCATCGGTCTACCTTGTAGGAGGCCTTCCAAAGCTACGTCTTCCTTTACGTGGTCGCCATTCCAGAACCTTTCGGCCCCAACGGCCATCCGTTCTGCGAGCAATGTGCCCTGCCCATTTCATTTAACATTATTTTACTTCACATTACACCAACAACACCAAATCACAACACAAACTACTCTAAACCACTCGGAACTTCAATCACAGATTGTCTTCAACTAAACCAATAAAGCGAAGTGTCCCGGGAAATGCCGACCGCGCCCGAAGCATGCCCGGAATGCATTCCTGTCACATCATTGTCTCCCTAACCACCCTGGACTGATAGCGAAGGTATACCTACCCAAGTATAAGGACGTGGTTGTAATTGTGTCTTAAGTTCGTTAAGAACAAGAGAGTAGGGACGAATATTTTGGTGACACGTGAGTGAAATACTGGGTTTGGTTTAGTACGGATTTTTTAAGATGTTTGTGACTTATACTTCTAAGCTAGTGTTTCTTATTGTCAACCGTGTTGGAAAGAAAGGAAGAAAAGAAAGAAAAAATATTTTATTTAGCACACAGTCATAAATATACACATGAACAAAAACAACACACTATTTCATGTGTACTTATTTTCCTACTAGCTTTTGTCTGCGCCTTCGTCCGTGTACATAAAATATAGCATATGTCACTCAAGAATAAAGCAGCTTTCTATTGTTAAAATTTTTTTTCAACCAAATAAAAATATAAAATAAAAAAAACTACCGCTTTGTAATATTAGTGTAGATTACTTACTACTTTATTTTTTCTTTTTTCTGTTCCTTTCGCTTTTTTTATTTTTTCTTCTTAACTTTTATTTTTATGTGTTTATTGTTTTTGTAAATAGTTAAATTCCCGAACGGAATCTCGAAGATATTTCCGAACCACAAAAAAAAACAATATTTGTGACGAAACAACAAATTTACTGTTGTCAAATTTATTCCTATAAGTGCGTTATAATACCTTGCTTTTTGCCAAATTTTACGATTCTGGGTCAAAGGGAAGTACCTTATGAATTTTCATTTACTTGAAATTGCCGAAATATACGTTTTATGTGACATAAACGGCTGTATCTATTTTATTGTTAACTTAGAAGTTTGAATTTTTCACAGCTTCAAGAGACCACCGATTTGAATATATGGTTATAATTTCAACTCGATTCTCTACGCGTTTTGAGATAAAGGGTCTTGATAGACAGACAGACAAACAGACAGACAGGCAGACAGACAGACAGACAGGCAGACAACAAAGCGATCCGATAAGGGTTCCTATTTTTCCTTTTCAGGTACGGAACCCTAAAAAATAAACCTAAGCTATATGACACAAAACGATAGTTAAGTCATCATCACCGTTATCATTATTTCAGCCGAAAGACGTCCACTGGTCGACATAGGCCTCCTCAAGTGTCACCACAACGAACAGTCCTACTTCCACGCACCAGAAGACGCAGCGGTGGAAAGCCTCCCACTGATGGCATGGTGAGAGTCACGGGAATGCGATGGATGCGAGACGCACAGGATAGTTAAGTACAACATAAAAATTGTATAGTTCAAAAGATATAGATCAGCTTTTCGTAAATACAGTCATATTTTTAACAACCGTGTCTGTCGTTCTTAAATAAACATTGTTGTGATATTAGGTTTTATTATAGAAGCGAACATTAAACGAAACTATAATAATTTTAAATCGTTTCATTTCAATAATTTCTAGGTTATGTAAACAACACATATAGTGAGGTACTTGTTTTGATCGTTTAATATTAATAAAGTGACCATGTTTCAGATTAAAAATAGGTATGGAGGACTGAGGATCGAGTAGGGTGAGTAGTTACAGGAAAAGGTCAGGAACGTCGTATAGAATTTGGTCAGACGTACCAAGTTCGAGCGTGTGTTAATATTAATTACGCTGAGCCACGCTCGACCCTGGTACAGTCGAACCAAATCCGTCTGACCAAGTTCGAGTATGTCAAAACATTATTAAAATTATCATGCATCTAGTGTGAGAAAGAGACAGTGCTATACCGCTTGTGTAGTCTATCTATCTCTGTCTATCTCTCACACCGAATTTATTATAATTTCAAGACAAGTCATGATGTCCCTGTACTAATTTTACTTTTATTTTTTTTATACCTAGTAATGGTAATGTTATATCTCAAGCCTAGGGTTGCATGGGCACGCCACAATTATGGCGGTAAGTCCCCTCTTTGAGGCGTGGTTGGAAAGACCTCACGGCGTCCTCACATTCCGCATGACGCAGGTCCTCATCGGACACGGTAAGTTCGGGAGGTTCCTGCACCGGATTCGTGCGGAAACGACGCCCGGGTGTCGCCACTGTGTGGCTCACCCGGAGGACACGGTGGAGCACACGGTGGAGGTGTGCCCCGCTTGGGCAGAGCAACGCCGTGACCTCGTGAGGGCAATCGGCGGCGGTGATCTCTCGCGCCGGGCCTTGGTTCAGGCCATGCTCCGGAGCGAGGAGGAGTGGCAGGCGGTCGCCTCCTTCTGCGAAGCAGTAATGCTAGCTAAGGAGGCGGCCGATCGCGTGAGGCAACGGTCCTTACGCTCCAACCGCCGCCGGGATTCCGATCCCGATTTCCGGCCACCGTAGGCGCGGGCTTGCAGATGGCGAGCAATGGGTGGCTCGCCGTCTGACCGTCCGGTAACCGTCCGGACCGAGCCCAAGTCGTCGACGGCGCGTATTGTTCCACGCGCGCCTCAAGGAGATGTCAGCAAATCGTAGGGGCCCAGCAGGGTCGAAGCCTACTGGGGCCACGGGTAGTGTGAAAGCGGAACCCGGGGCCCTGGGACGAAGGCAACGAAGGAACAGGAGTGGGTTTTTAGTCAGTAAGAGTCTGACACTATCTCCCGCTCCGCCCAAGAGCGGGGATGTCATTAGGATGATTTTCCCACCCAATAAAAAAAAAAAAAAAAAAAAAGCCTATGGTTGCAAAAATATAATGGGAAACCAATAAAAGTCGATATATTGAAGTTTAAAATATCGGTAATTATCGATATCGCCAAAGCGTCAAATTCGATAGGTATATTGATATCGAATAAAATCAATAATATCGTAACGAAATATCAAAATTAACGTACTTAATTACCAGTATTACAATAAGTAAAATCAAATAAAATGTATTAAACCTAAAAAATACCTAATAAAATGTAAGTTAATATTAATAAATCGGCGTACAAGAAGAAATATATCAATTCAATTTGACATACATATATCGATATCGATATATCGGTGTTATTATCAAAATTTGTATTCCCCTCAAGGCAGGTAGCCTTGGAAAACCCATGGAAGGTTTTATTTCAGTTCTCTCGATGTCTATTTTGTATTATTTTATAGAATTGCTTAATTATTAAAGTTCAGAAATTCTTCCATCCACATACGGAAGATAGTAAGCACCTACCATTTTAATTTAGGTGTATTCAAGGCTCGAGTGAAAAGGCTATACCTAAATAAACTAGTGCGTTTCACCATCAACGATAGCATCACTGCTTACCATCAGGTGGGATTGCAGTCAATTACTAGTTTATATTATTTAATAATAAAAACCGGTCAAGAGCATGTCGGGCCACGTTCAGTGTAGGGTTCCGTAGTTTCCCGGCCGACACAATAAATGTCCCCACTTTATAGTTGATGAACGACAGACAACGAACAAGAACAAATACCACCAATGCCAACGAGAGACCAACTGAACAATTCCACAATATAATAGCTCATATCCGTCCCGACTCCACTAACTCAGGAAAAATCTTAACAGCACGAAGAAGCTCTAAGTACAGCGTTATCTCTCGGGAAATTGGGTTACAAATTTATACCAACTAGACGGGTTATGTATGTTGGGTTTTCGTCGGAATTTAGGATTGCGTTAACCGATTTTAATAATTCTTTTTTTATTTGAAAGGAGATAGGTTCAAGATAATAAAATATTTATATTAAGTTACAAAAATGCTTGCACATATGGTTAAATTACAAGCTTAGTTCAGAAATTATTTCGTACAACTTTTCAAAAACTGTTCAACCCATCAAGTTCAAAATAATTTTCCTAGAAAGTCTTTATAAAGTTCTACTTTACAATGTTTTTTCATATTTTCTAAACTTATGGTTCAAAGTTAGAAGGAAAAAAATGTGTCCACCCCGGACACATTTTTTTTTAATTTTTGGAACGATTATTTCCGAAAATATTAATATTATCAAAAAATGATTTTAGTAAATCCCTATTTAATTTTAAGGGTTTTTAGGGTTGAAATGAAAAAAAAAACCTGCACATTTGATTGATGTCTTGATGAAATTTATTGTATAAATAAGCAGTACCTTTGTACGATATTTATAATATTGTATCTTCTTTTGTATTTTTATTTGTACATAAATTATAAAATAAAAATAAACCAACTTCAGTTGCTTCAGCTAGTCAGTTTATTTATTTTTTTCTCATAAATCTACTGCATTACAGGAAAGCATAAACGGTGGACCCTCAACCCAAATCCTGAAGGATCTCCAGCAAATTAACCTGTCTGCGGTACTTCCGCACAATTGGGCACAAGCGGCGATACGTCCAGGAAAACACGAGGAAAACCTGCGCGTTTGATGTCGTCCGTGCGGGTACTCAGGCATCAAGTACTTAGTTGGGTGGGGTGAAGGAGACGACGGGAACGATATGGGTTTAATTTTTTTTGGGTGCTAATTAAACTGACTTTTTTAGCATTTTCGTCCCCTCTAAAAATCTAAATTGCCTTCTAAATTATCACAATTAACAAGCGTCTGAATACAATTTTAGCCAATTTCTGGGTGGTTATAATAAAAAATGACCAAGACGGCTAAGGCGGGAGCTCCGCTTCGCTCGCACTTGGTCTTCTCAGACCATGTTTAGTTGGCGTTGTAAAAGAAATGAATTAGATTATTTAAGGCTATCTCATTTTTCTGTTGCTAACTATAAAATCAGAAGTTTGATCACGTGGCCAATAAAGAACTGTGTGGCTTGACTTATATTTTCTCTTTTTTTCTGTAATTGAATATTGTCATTTTTTTTTGTTTAGATTACGGCCCTGAAAAGTAAATGGCATCTGAAGGGGTACGAGTGGGTTTTAGTCATTAAAAGTCTGACATTACCTTTCGCTCCAATCAGAGCGAAAGAATTTATTTGATGATTTCCCACCCAAATACAAAACAGAAACTATAATAAGTGCTTTGTTTACCCATTTTAATTAAAAAGGATTCTCTTCAAGTTTTGTTTGAAGCAGTTTATGTCCAGTTTTAGTAGGCAATCATATTTAAGAGCCTTATTTAAATATGTAACCTTTTTGTTCAAGCTTTTTTGAAAATAGCCTTCATTTTTAATCGGTCTTGCATTGAAAACGTATTCACTTAAACCACCCACGTCAGCAATCACTCTAATGAGCTATCGTTAATAAATTAATTATTCATTTAACAAGTCCCTAACCGTTAAATCAATCAATTATTCAACACTTTACAAATCGCCAGTACTTAGACCCCAACCTTTGTCTTCAAAAGAAACGCGAGCATGTCCTGCACTAAGTGATGGGGCGACAAGCCAGGGCCGGATTAGGATGACGTATGACTAAATAAATGACGCCATCTTTCTTTCCTACGTGACGAAAACAACTATTTCCTTCAAATCACTTCCTTGTTTTCCCCAGGTGGTGTTATATGGAACAATTTGTAAGATCTGTTTTTGTGTTTCTACAGAAAATTGTGGTTTCATTTTAAATTAGTTTCCTGGGGATCAAAATTCGCAATGTTATTGTGTGGGTACCTACTTGTCAAAATATTTATGTCTGCTTTTGGAACTGAATTGTTTTGATAGAAATTAGGTGAAAGAGAATTAGAGTCGTGATTATTTGTGTTTGCGTTTAGTTTGCCAAATTGCTTTTAGGATTTTAGATTGCAATCTAGTTTTTTAGTAGAAGAGAAATGACGAATGACTCAATTATAATTAATATATTTTTTAAATAATTTAATGAATTCGTCAACATTTTTCAGAAAAGGTAGTTTGCATTAATTTAGTGTCTAACACTTAATCACAATATTAAATATGGAAGTTACTGTTATCACCTAAACGAAAACAATACATCATAAGATTGATTATATCAAGAGAATATTTCTCTTGATATAACCAGTAATCAACCATCTATTATTATTCACTGCTGTCCACAGCGAACTATTGAAAGACATTTTTTTTCCTCCCTATTCTTGAAAAAAAGTATAACTGAATCTCAATCAATCACCTGTGTCTCTGTGTTTCCTAATAAAACAAACTAGGGTTCTTAAAATCAAAATTGAATAAGTTATTTCACGGCTTCATCGTAGACCACATTATCACTTTCCATCGAGTGAGATAGTCATCAAACGTGAACTTGTCTATATAAAAAAAAAACAAAACAAAATAGTTCTCCCAAGTCCATCCCCCCTTGAAGGACATATGGCATGACATCGAGAATTCGCCGTACGCCCCAGAAAGGTAATTACAACTGCTTGATAGACAGTTCGACCCTTTCCTTTATACTCCATTTACTTGGCAAGACACTTACTTGTGCATCGAATTTCTTATAGACGGTGGGAAAATTGAGTTTACTTAATGGTTCGTGTTAATGTCATTGTACCTACTTTGTAAGTTAAATTGAGCGTGATATTCATGAATTATAAAGTTAAAGAAGTAATCAGCCTTATAATATTCCTACTTTTGGGATTTAGATCTCCTCTCTAGGAAAGGGAACGGTTCGTAATTACTCAGTGTGGGTTGTTATTTTTTTTTATTGGTTGGGAAAATCATCTTATGACAAATCCCGCTTTTGGGCGGAGCGAGAGATAGTGTCAGACTTTTATTGACTAAAAACTTACTCCTGTTCCTTCGTTGGCTTCGTCCCAGGGTCCCGGATTTCGTTTTCACACTACCCATGGCCCCAGTAGGCTTCGACCCTGCTGGGCCTCTACGATTTGCTGACATCTCCCTGAGGCGCGCGTGGTATAATACGCGCCGTCGACGAACTTGGGCTCCGTCCGGACGGTTACCGGATGGTCGGACGGCGGGCTACCCTAGGCGGCTACCGCCGTCCGCAAGCCCGCGCCTACGGTGGCCGGAAATCGGGATCGGAATCCCGGCGGCGGTTGGAGCGTAAGGACCGTTGCCTAACGCGATCGGCCGCCTCCTTTGCTAGCATTACTGCTTCGCAGAAGGAGGCGACCGCCTGCCACTCCTCCTCGCTCCGGACCGTGGCCTGTACCAAGGCCCGGCGCGTGAGATCGCCGCCGCCGACTGCTCCCACGAGGACACGGCGTTCCTCTGCCCAAGCAGGGCACACCTCAGTGTGGGTTGGTGGATGTTACATGTCTTCGAATTATTATATTGTTTGAATAATCTTGTTTTGATTGTTCTTTCTTTGATTTCTTTTTTTTTAAATAAATGTTTTTCTTTTGGTTGTAATACATACCGGTTTCTTTACGGTGTTTTCCTTCACCGTTTTAAGAAAAAAGTAACCAAAATAATTAAAAAAAAAGTGTCTTAAAGTGTTTACATTATGACTATTATTCCATGAGCGAGAATCTTACCTTGCCGTAACGCAATCTTTGACTAGCACGAGAGGTAAAGAACTTTTCTCTGTATACCGTCATTGGGTATTTATAAATTTTATCAAAAATGTGGACCATTACGTTACTTGTGACAGCATTATTATGTACTATGTAAATATGTATTACTGGTGTACCTAACTTATGGTCAATAAACTTTTATTATTATTCCATTTATTAAATGTATGTACATATTCATTACATTTTTAAATATTTCTTTAAAAAAAAAACATATTAAAAAAAACATAAAAAATATAAAAAATAGTAGCCCACCGGCATCGGGAACAGGGTCCAAGCTACCGGTCAGGGCTCCTCAGAGAGGAATCTCCGAACAATACAAATAACAATATTATTATTATGATCTTTATTCACTTTAAACACATATTAATTACATTTTTAAATATTTTTCTTAAACAAAAAGATACAAAAAAAAAACATTTAAAAATATAAAAAATAGTATCCCACCGGTATCGGGAACAGGGTCCAAGCTACCGGCGGTCAGGGCTCCAGAGAAAGGAACCTCCTAACAATACGAGCCGTGTCCAGGAGTACCGCTTTCTGAATCAAGCCCTTGATCCAGCCGCCTAACGCGAGCCTCCTAAGGTGTTGGTCGAGGCTCTTGGCTATTAAGCCATTGCCCGACTATCGGTACAATGATCGCTGAGTCCACATCCCACATGTCGACAACCTCGCGAGCCAAGTCAATATATTTAATTTGTTTATCTTTCTCGGCTTTCACGAGGTTCTCGTCATGTGGAACGGAAATGTCAACAATCATTGCACGCCTCTCGTTTCGGTCCACCACCACTATATCAGGCTTATTGGCTACAATAGTCCTGTCAGTGATGATGGACCTATCCCAGTACAAAGTGATATGACCATTATCAAGAACTGGGTCGGGCTCATACCTGTAGTACGGCACTTCCGATTCCACAAGAGAGTATTTCAGAGCAAGTTGCTGATGGATAATTCTGGCTACTAGGTTGTGCCTATGCAAGTACTCTCCGTTAGCTAGACGAGAACAACCAGAGATTATGTGACGAATTGATTCTCCCGGACGGTGACATGCCCGACAGATGTCAACCGTGCCGTCCTTCACAATAAATCTCCGGTAGTTATTCGTCATGATAACTTCGTCCATAATTGCACAGACAAAACCTTCGGTTTCCCCAAAGAGGTCACCGAAACGCAGCCAGGCTACGGACGCCAATTGGTCTACATCGGGCCCGTGAAGGGCCCGGAAAAAGCGTCCGTGAAGTTCCTTGCTCTGCCATACTTCCCTGCGATCGTTAGTGTCAAGCACTGCCGGTTTGCGCCAGTTCTCGTTAGCCAGGGAGAGCGGGGTGAGTCCCTTGTCCACTGCCACTACATCTCGATGCATACCCACGTCGGCAGCTAGGAAATATTCCCTGAGACTGCATACCTCGCGATTGTGTAGGGTCTTAGCATTTAAGAAACCTCGACCCCCACACTTCCGCGGGATATACAGTCTCATCACCGACGATCGTGGGTGGTGCATTCGGTATGCAGTCAGCAGTGTACGGACCCGCCTATCCAGGGCGTCAAGTTCCGTTTGAGTCCATTTGAGTACGCCGAAAGAGTACATCAATACCGGCATGACCCAACCGTTGAAGGCGCGCACCTTGTTTCCACCTGAAAGAAGGCTACTGAATACCTTCTTCAGGCGTCCAAAGAAACGCTCCTTCAACAACTGCTTCATGTCCGTGATATTGATGCCTAGGCCTTCCGACATACCCAAATACTTATAGGTTTCGGTTGGAGAGAGGGATCTCAGGATTATGGAATCTGTGAGTTGGGTACCCACTGATTCCACAACCTCCCCTCGCTTTACATGCATGACCGCACATTTGTCCACACCAAACTCCATCCTGATGGCACTACTGAAGGTTTCAGTTACCTTCAGTAGCTCCATCAGTTGCAGATTGTTGGGGGCAAAAAGTTTCAGGTCATCCATGTAAAGTAGGTGAGATATTACCTGACCACCTCTCTTCAATCGATAGCCTAGACCTGAATTCTCCAGCAGTGTGCTTAGAGGATTCAAGGCTAGGCAAAACCAAAGCGGACTCAAACTATCACCCTGGAATATACCTCGCTTGATCCTTACAGGTTCGGTATTCCTCTGGATATGTCGACATCCTGGATAGTGGAGGACCGTACTCCATTGCCTCATACACGACATCAGGAAGGTGCGTAGTGATGCATCAATTTTATACAATTCCAGCACCCTCATGAGCCATGTATGAGGAACAGAGTCATAGGCCTTCTTATAGTCTATCCAACATGTCGACAGATCCTTTCGGGAACGTCGAACCTGTTGGCTGATGGTCATATCAATGAGGAGCAGCTCCTTAGTACCACGGGACCCGTTCCTACATCCATTCTGAGAAGGTGACATGATAAAATTTTTGTCAATATGACTATTAATTTTGCTTCTCAGTATGGATGTAAGAACTTTATAGACCGTCGGCAAACACGTGATCGGTCTATAATTTTTAGGTTCCGCAGTACTACCTGACTTATGGAGCAGGTGGGTTATTCCTGTTGTTAGGAACTGGGGCAGCGACCCTGACTCTAAGGCAGACTGAAACTGATATGCCAAGCGAGCGTGTGATCTTGTAAACCACTTAATCCAGAAATTGTGCAGCCCATCCAGCCCTGGAGATTTCCAGTTTGGCAACGGACGGACTGCACGAGCTACATCATGGGGGCTGATGTTAATTGCCCCCATTTGTGGTATTGGATCACACGCACGCTCGACCTCCCGAGTCCAGTCACCCTCGGTGTGACTGACAGGCTCCGACCAGATGCTGCGCCAGAATGAACTCATGGCGTCATCATCGGGGAGGCGCGCGTCAGTCACACCTTGGTCCGGTCGCTCCCAATCCCTATAAACCCACCTTTCATTACTCCGGAATGTGCGATTCTGGGTGTATCGCTCCACCCGCCGCTTATACCTGCGGATACGGTTTGCCCATGCATACACCTTCTGCTTCAGGAAGTCGATGCGCTCTGTGACACGGGACATATAGTCTCGGGAGCTGATGTCAGTCCCCGAAAACGCCCGCCTCACAAAGCGCATCACTCTTGGGCGAGTGTTGCCCTCCCTGAAGCAGATGAGTTTGCCGATGATTGCTCTGGCCTCACCAATACGACGCTCGATCCTGCACTGCCAAGCCGGCACGGCTGGTTTTGGTCGTGTAGCTACGTCACAGTTTGGAAACTTGACGTGAGCTACACGACATGCCGCTACAGCCGCGCAGTACATTATCGAGTGTGTATCAGCGAGATCTTCACAGTTGTCAAAATAGTTTGACAACTGAAAATCCAGAGCAGCCACCAGCGCCTTATTCTTATTATGCATGGGCAAACGAGGTAAACGCGGCCTAAGTTCGAGCGGCATGTTGCGATACTCCCGAATAGCACACTCCAAAGCACTCCTCAATTCGTTGTTGCACTGGGTACTTACTTGTGTAACCATGTCAGTAATCTCTTCATCAGCGTGGGTTGAAAGATGGTTGGACGGTGATACCTGTGAGTTTACCACCGCCTGCGACGAAGAGGTAATGACATGGCTACCCATTTCCGTTCGGAGGCGATCAAGTACAGTATCGTCCAACATATGATTACGCTGGATGACCCGCACCTGATCCGACAGTCGTTGGGCCGAAACGTTGACGGCTGGCTCAAGCACCTGAAACAAAGAGAGCATCCGAACACGGTACGCGGTCAGGTTGTTTCCTCCCTCTGTAGCCCCAAAGTATGCGCGCATGACATTTTCATTAATTGATTGTGTCCAACGCATGCGCTGCACACTTCCACCGGCAGCGGGAACCCTATCAGAGACCGGTGGGCCTCGAGGTTCCAAACTGGCCGGAGGTCGGCCTCTTCCCCGTCGACGCGCAGGTGGTGGTGTCGTCGGCGGCGAGAAGTATTCGTCGCTCGAGCTCGACGCAACTGCAGCAACCGGAATCACTGAACTCACGGCTGGCGCAGGTCCCGGCGGCTGCGAGGCTATTATTATTATTATTATAAACTACTAAAGTTTTAAAAGGACCACTGATATTAAATCTGATTAAGATAAATATCATGATCGACAATTTCCGCCCCGAAGAGTGAGCACACTGACAAGTGACAGTCATTTCAAGCATTTCCTTTAAAAACAAAACAAGAAAATCTTAATAAATATGCATGATATCTTCTCATTTTAACCGACTTCAAAAAAGGAGGAGGTTCTCAATTCGGTTGTATTTTTTTTATCATCATTTTTTTTATGTTTGTCACCTCAGAACTCTGTAATTGATGGACCGATTTGCAAATTATTTTTCTGACCAGCCACGGTAGGCACGGGCTTGCTGACGACAAGATATGGGTAGCTCGCCGTCCGGAACGAGCCCAAGTCGTCGACAGTGAAAAAAAGAAAGAAAAAGTGTTTATTCACGTCAAACATGGCGCACACCTTAAAAATAAAAACAAATGACAACAAACGACTTAAATTATAAATGGTAGGATATGCGCCACATCCGCGCAAAACGGCCAGCGCTCAGCAAAATGCCAGGGCTCGTGCAAGACAAAGCCTCTGCACTGATTTTCAGCACCAGCCGTCGTCGACGGTGAGACGTTGATCGGCCAGCAAGGATTACATTTTATATAATTAAAATCACTGAATAAACAAAATTAATAACTAAAATAACAATAAACCATTACATATACAAAAAGGGGTACTAAAATAATAAAACAACAAAACAGTGCTTAGTGTTCCACGCGCTCCGCAAAGAGATGTCAGCAAACCGTAAGGGTCCAGCAGGGCCGATGCCCGTTGGGGCCTCTATCAGTTATTTTCTGAAAAGAAAACACATGGTCGTAGAAGCAAAGGGTAAGTGAAGGGTACAAATCAATTTATTAAGCTTAGACCATAACCATTTTATTTATAGAAAATGTCAGATAAAAATCTTAATTTAAAATCTATTACATAGGCGCATTATGACTATTGTTGATGCAAATTTCGAAACTGCGAAGTCAAAGAAAAGACAAGACTATCCATCAGCCAATGAACGGCCTCGAACAATTAGTTAATAGTGACTATGAATAAAATATTAAAAGCTACTTTATACACAGAAACCATTGTTGTTACACTATAAAGATAATAACATATTTAGGTTACGCTTTGTTGTGACGTAATGAAATACGAATCGTGACTTTGCATTTTTGAAAAGGTGTAATTTTACAGACTCTGTTCTTAATTCTTTATTTTACACAACTTTACATAGTACATCATCATTTGACAATTCATGTACAATAGTGAGCCTAACTCAACAATGAGTTTTCTCCCAACAAGCCTTTGAGAGGGATCACGTTCGAAGACAAGATCCAGTATATTTATAAACCTACGTAAATAAGTCTAATATACGAAAATGTATTAAACAAAATAAAAATTACCAATATACTTACATATACTAACGTTCTATCAATTAGGAATAGAAGTACTCTTTAATTTTCCTTTTGATGACATCCAGAGAAGAAATTCACATTCATTTTCATTGAACAATATAAGAATGACAAAGACAACGTTACATCGATGAAATATGACTCTGAAACATGGTGGCTCACAATGGACATTATCAGAAGCCAAAAGAGCCAATAGAGAGGTTTAAACTCAGAATTTCCTTACATGGTCAAAACAGGAATGAAAATATTTACAGGAGAACCAAGGTCACAGACATAGCCCGTAGAATCGCCAAGCAGCAATGGGCAGGACATATTGCCATTGCATAGGTCATCTGATCGATGCAGCAAAAAGGTTCTACCCCCCTAGTCAAGTTACAATCGTTTCGTTCGCGCCGAACGCCTCGAGTAGGCCACGCGCCGATTCCTTTGTGACGTGACTGAGCGTTGAGACGATTGTAACTTGACTAGAGGGGCTGGTAGGTCTTAGAGAAGGGACCTGGTGAAGGTCGCGGGAATCCAATGAATGCGAGACGCACAGAACTGGTCGTTGTGGTAATTTTTGAAGAGAGTCTTTAGCAGTGGACGGACGTCATTTGGCTAAAATTTAGATGATAAAAGACAACGCAGATGCTGAAAAAGAATTTAATAACTCAATAAGTTTTTAAGAAATTATCTATGAATATGGTTATAATGACTGGTTGGATATAACTTGACTTTACAGTCTCAAATAGACACAAGAAAATTTGAATACATAAATGCTTGCTACACTTTCAGTAAAGCTCGATATTAAGCGATTGAAATAATACGTTATAATTATTTCTAATATAGAAGTAATTATATGGTAAACTCTAGTACCTAATCGTTTTTTTTCTAATTAGTAATTTTTAGCTAGGCAAAGATTGATACTATTGACGGTTTGAATAATCAGAAAGCTAAAACTAACCTTACAAAAACTTAGAGTTCTAAGGTCGGTTCTCATAATTATTTATTATTATTATTTTTCTAGTAGATCGCGGGTTCAAACCCAGCCAGGCGCATTACTTTGTGTAATTTATTTCATCAACACTGCTCTCAACACGATGAAGGAAAACATCGTGAGGAAACTGGCATGTCTTAAAACCAAAAATTCGAAGACATGTGACATTCACCATCCCGCACTGGGCCCGCGTGGTGGATTACGGCCCATTCCCTCTCCCAAAGAGGAGGCCTGAGTCCCAGCAGTGGGAACATTGAAAGGCTGATTATACTATACTTATTATTATTTTTCTGTCCTGGAAAATAACTATTACTGATTTACTCGTTGTTAGAATTTTACTGACAATACCATTTTTATCCTCAATATTTCACAACAATTCCAACACATAACGTAACCTAACAATGCTGTTAAACCGAACGCGTCGTGACGATTACAACCGATACAAGTACTTAATGGCTCACCAGCTTTTAAATAACAATATGGCCACGCCCCCAGCTATTAATGTATTTGTAATCGACGCGATCTTTCTCAGGGATCATATTGTATACTACAGGAGTCCTTTCAAGGCCTCCACACAATGGTCGTGGATGGTATTCAAATTCTTAAGCTTGTCTAGTTGAGGAATGTTTGGTAGTTTGTAAAATAGGTAAGTACTGGTTTGAGCCGTGGTAGCCTGGGGATTTGAGCACACCCCCATAGGTAGTTAAAGGTTGAGGTCCGAAACCTTGTAAGTGAATGGTTCTAATTCATCAATCAACTCAATCTATCGTAGCGATAGAGTTAGGCCTTCATCCAAATATGAGTTGTTTGGAAGAAGGCCTGTCTCACGAATGTACCTACCAGGGTTTGCGGGATTGTACGAAAGAGTCACATGAGGTCGCCGAATGATTAGAAGAGAGAAATTTAGGCGTTGAAGCTTCTGGGTTAAAGCTTACTAATCTAAAATAATTAAAGTAGCTAATCTAAGATATATAAATGACTCAGTATGAAAATTGCTTTGAGAAAAGTTTGGTGATATAATAAATTACACAAAGTAAATCGCCTGCCTGGGTTCTAACCCACGACCCACAACTCGTAGATCGAGGCCTTTACCACAGGACCACCACAGTCCCGTCATTAGGTATTGGTGGTAATGTGTAAGTTTATTTTATTTATGTAAACACAAACGCTTAAAATTGAAAAGAACCAATGCAGATACGAGAGCACAAAGGCGGTTCTTATTTCAAATGAATTTTGTTCTAGCAAACCTGCAACACAAGAGTTGGATGAGAAATGTAGACACAGTTTATATAGATAAGTTATAAAAATAAAATAAACTATATTATTTAAATTCAATCATGTAATACCTATATACACATGTATATATATATAACAGTTGATTAAATACATTTGAGTTTGGCTCAATAACACGTGTTTATTTTTAAAACAAAGCTCAATTACTATTAAAAACTTTTGTTTAGTAGGCGGTTAAATTATTCGAGGTCGAAAGAAGAGTAGAAAATTTCAGTAGGTGGGGAATAATTAATACGCTAAAGATTTATTAATTTCTTGATAATTTTAAAACTGTATTTCAATTCGATAGTCAAGTGAAACATAAATCTCAGCTTAAACTTAATTATTTCTACTACATAACAAACTAGAGAGCGTCATAATAAGTATAAAATAAGTCAAATTTTTAGCCACTTCAATGCAGTGGCACATGCAAAGCGCGCGCTTCACCATCGCGCGTTGGAGTTAGTTGGTACGCGCTCTCTGCACCACCAGCAGGCGCAGCCGGTGCCACCGCCTTCTTGCATAATCGTCTGGCATATTATTATTTATTTGTCTCAGGACCCTGGGGACCTGGACCTGGAATGCATTGAGGGGCCGAAACCAACTCGCAGACAATTTTCAATTTTCGTGGAACATGGTATTACTTATTACTGTTATATCTAGTCTACTGACGCTGACCTACTGTTAGGCAAAGGCTTCCATTCCTTCCATTGTTCCCGGCTCTTAGTCACTTCTTGCCAATTCTTAAGGAAGATAATTCTTGGTCTGCCGCGTGAAATTATACTACAGGGTCTCGTGCGATTTCACGGTCAGCATGCGGTAGACATCTCCAGCCCAGTCCCGCTTAAGCTGAGAAGTGCCTACGTCTTTATCTATATATATAAAAGGAGAAAATGACTGACTTATCAAGATACAGCCAAAACTACTGGGAATAGTAGCGTGAAATTTTGCACAAGACTTCTTTTTATGACGTAGGAAGGATTTTCCAAAATTCAGCCCCTAACGGGACGAAACAGGGGTCTAAAGTTTGTATGGAGAAACCTTCATTCACGCCGGCGAAGCAGCTAGTTATTCATAGAATTTCCAAATTCGAAATGTCACCTCTAAGTACGTAGCCAATGCTAGTTCTCGCTTAGTGTCTAAATAAAAGATACAAAACCTACCAAACTTTATTAACAATCAAATTTATTACAGGTTGGTCGTTTAACACCTACGGCTCTTCATTCTGAAACTCAACGTTATATTCACATCCTATTTCCAACATATTAATTACCTTCGGCGATCCACTAAAAAGGGCTCGTATGCAACTGAAGGCAAGTGAAATGCTAGAACAGTTTGCCCGCGGCCCGCGCCCACGTGCAGATGGGCTTATACGTCTCCTGTCTTGCGAGGAACTGTGGAATTAGGCTGACCGTACACGCTGCGTTTATGAGGCGGAATGTGCGGCGTTTCACCGGTTTCTGTAAAAAAAAAAATGGGTATTGCAAATGATACGATGACCCAAAACATATGAAAAGAGTTTGATTTGAAAACAAATGAATCCAATTAAATTAATATTGAACCAACTCAGGAGAAATTGTGGGTTAAGCTTGTCTTTGTACATCAGCTGTCTATTTTTTTTTTAATAATTTGTTATTTTATGTACAATAAAGAATATAAGAATAAGAATAAGAGAAAATACAGGGTTTTTTTTTAAAGGTGGGAAGTCATCTAATGATTCTCTAGAGCGGAGTGGAAGGTGTCAGACTTTTACTGACTAAAACCATACCTATTTATTTATTTTAAAATGTATATACCTACACACATACAGAAGAAGATATCATATAAAAATTAGTACAAAGGTACTGTTTATTTCAAAAAGAAATTTCTTCCAACAGACCTGCGAAAATAGAGATTAGAAGAGATATAGACAATATGTGTAGAAATAAGAAAAGAAGAGTTTGTGAAATTTTAAATTAAGCTAATAAATTGCCCTTTGCGCTCCAGGACCATGGGTTCCCCGTTTGGAAGTAAACCCATGGCCCCAGTAGGGTTCGGCCCTGATCGGCCCCAACGCAACAACAACCACTGGAATAAGTTTATTTTTCTCTTCTAACTTCTATGACTAATTTCCTCATTTTTTCTCTTCTAACTTCTATGACTAATTTCCTCATAAATTCCAAGAAAGTTCCAAATATTTCTTCAGGACATTTTGACTATTGTACTTACGTACTACGCTAGCTTTCTGGAATTGCATTGGTTGTGGCATAAAGGCAAGCTCGTTCTGAAAAAAAGAAAAAGACCAGATGATTTTCAAAACCGTTCAAAACGTATACGCATGAATACTGGTGCGTTGTATAAATTTCTAGCCTCCTCGGAGGGCCTAGTGCAAGTTGTATAAGGTTCTTGATCGCCATAACGTAAACATCTGCAGTCAACTTCCACAAACGATGGGACACTAACGTCTTCCGAAGCGTATTCTACGGCAAGCAAGTTAAGCAAGGAATTCCGATATTCATGCTTGAGCTTTGCATAATGTAAAAAAAAAAACAAATCAACATCACTTTTCGCGTCTTTATTCGCTAACTCTTTTTAACCCATGCAACTGATTTAGATGCAGTTTTCATTTTCACAGTAATTCACAGTATATACATACGAGTGGATCAATAGTCATTTGCACTCATGCATAGAAGCAGGTCAAAAGTAATGTATCCCCTTGCATAGGAGTGGGTCAATAGTAATTTGCAAACGTGCATAGGAGCAGGTCAATAGTAATTTGCACTCGTACATAGGAGCAGGTCAATAGTAATTTGTACCCGTGCATAGGAGTGGGTCAATAGTAATTTGCACCCGTACATAGGAGCGGGTCAATAGTAATTGGCACCCGTGCATAGGAGCAGGTCAATAGTAATTTGCATCATAGAAGCAAGTCAATAGTAATTTGTACCCATGCATAAGAGTGGCTCAATAGTAATTTGCAAACGTGCATAGGAGCTGGTCAATAGTAATTTGCACTCATGCATAGGAGCGGGTCAATAGTAATTTGCAGATTTGCATAAGAGCAGGTCAATAGTAATTTGCATTCGTGCATAGAAGCAAGTCAATAGTAATTTGTACCCATGCATAGGAGTGGGTCAATAGTAATTTGCACCCGTGCGTAGGAGCCGGTCAATAGTTATTTGCACACGTGCATAGGAGCTAGTCAATAGTAATTTACACCCGTACATAGGAGCCGGTCAAAAGAGACGGATGAAAAAAGATTGCATGTAGCAGAGATGAGAATGTTAAGATGGATGTGTGGTGTGACGAGAATGGATAAAGTGAGAAATGAATATATTAGGGGAAGTTTGAAAGTGGCGCCAGTGACTGAAAAGTTGAAAGGGAATCGTTTGTCTTGGTATGGTCATGTGAAGAGGGGGGATGAAACGCATGTTACTAAAAGAGTTATGAGTTTACATGTGGATGGATGGAGAGGAAGAGGGAGACCAAAGAAAAGATGGATGGATTGTGTGAAGAGTGATATGAAAGAAAAGGAAGTTAGTGATAGCATGACGAGTAGCAGGGCAGAGTGGAAGAAAAAAACGTGTTGCGCCGACCCCAAATAATACGGGATAAGGGCAGGAAGATGATGACATAGGAGCCGGTCAATGCTAAAAGATATTTTTGTTTAAAAAGCTATATTGTATCCAGCCTAAGAGCCGCAAGCTGAGACCCTTACGCGGATGCGGCGCAACCTAATAATTTCTTAATGTGATGCGCTCTGAGGAAATTATTGTTTTGTATTACAATAATGGTGTACTTAGATTCTTAAGTACAGATTAAACGCGGCCGTTCTCACTGACGTAGTGGCTTTCCGTTCAGTATGGTGGGGTACCGTTATTCCTGAAAGGGCTGCTATGCACGCACACATCTGCTTTAATGATTATCGGCAAGCAAAGAATTGTTCAAATACACAATACTTAATTTTAATTGCCTATTTTGATCAAGAGTTAGCCATTGTATTTCAGAGAGGTTGGCTGTGGGTTTGTAGGGAAGAGTGCCCGCTACCCTAAAACTCAAAGAGCTACTGAAAAATCACAGGTGAGTTTCAGACCGTCGACGTCTGATATTCTCTCTCCACTCAGAGCGAAAGGTGTTATTTGATGATTTAGTCAATTGAAAAGAAAAGATGCTGCAACCAGTAATTTAGCAGTTAAGCAGAAACTAGTTTAAGACCTCATGAAATGTAAGTCCTTCATTATTTTGTCGATGTGCCATGATTAAATCATCATCATCATTTCAGCCGAAAGACGTCCACTGCTGGACATAGGCCTCCTCCAAGTGTTGCCACAATGAACGGTCCTGTGAGTCACGCATCCATCGGACTCATGATTAAATAAATAAATAATATTTCCACTGCTGGGACTCACGCCGAGAGGACTCGAGATGGAAGGCCATAATCCATCACGCAAACAGTGTGGGTTTGTGGATGTAACATGTCTTCGGATTTTTGGTTTTAGGACATGCTGGTTTCGCCATGATGTTATCTTTCACCGTTTTGAGAGCAGAGCTGATGAAATAAGTAACACAAAGTAAAACACGTCTGGGTTTAAAACCATGACGACTCGTAAGTCGGGACCACTACCACTCGGCCACCACAAGTCTGTTTTTTTTTTTAATTATTATTATTGACAGGGTCACGTTTGACCACGATCTCACCTGATGGTAAGTGACGATGTGATCGTCAATGGAGCACGCTTGCTCAGAAGTAACCTATTCACTCTTGACTTAAAGACGCCTAGGTTGTAGCTATCAGGAAACACAGATTCCAGCAGGGAATTCAACTCCTTAGCTGTATGCACAATGAAAAACCGACCTAACAAATTACCGGTCTTAGTAACTTATTGAAAGTAAGTAAATTAAGCTGAATTGATATCCATGCTAGTGAATGGAATTGAAACTAAACTACCAATTTAAATCTTTTAAAAGCTTTTGCCGAAGTGTGTTTATTTCCTCTTGACCTTTCCAACCAAACCATAAAATTAGGTCGTTTTTAGAATGTCAACCTAAGCTTGGCGTCACGACGTTTAATTATATTTATCGCGCAGCAAGCAGTGGTAAATTGACCTTATTAATATTTTGAAAGGAAGACATTTTGTATAGCCGCGATAGAGGACTAGAGATTGTCACGTAGATATACCGAAGTTACAAACTTGGTAGATAGTATTGTAATCGTGGTTGGTTTTAAAGAGATATAATATTAGCTCCACGAGTTGACCTCAAGGTTAAGCGATCCTTGCTAAGGTCAGTTGCTGGATGGGTGACCATTTTAACATATCGAGATTCCTCTTTGCCTCGGAATAATCCATAGGACGGCACCCATTTTGTAAAATAATAAATGCATGCTTAAAATTTCGTGAGTGTCTTGACACTTCATTTCATTTTTTTTTAAAGTGCTTCGTTTTGAAGTCTTTGCGGATAGCCAGAAGCCAGTAAATCTGATATCAGTCTTGCCAAGGCGTGTCTTGTTATTCAGTTACTGGGTTGTGTAGATCAGATAGGCAGTCGCCACGTAAAATATTAGTATCCAGCTGCATTTTGGTAAATTGAATGATTGTCATTGTTATGGACAAAATACAGGAACACTAAGTACCTACCAATATATCCTTGTATGTACTTTAAAACTGATTTTTTACTGTCCGATCATTTCAATAATCATCATCATCATCATCATCTTCCTGCCCTTATTCCGTATTATTTGGGGTCGGCGCAACACGTTTTTTTCTTCCACTCTGCCCTGTTACTCGTCATGCTATCACTAACTTCCTTTTCATATCACTCTTCACACAATCCATCCATCTTTTCTTTGGTCTCCCTCTTCCTCTCCATCCATCCACATGTAAACTCATAACTCTTTTAGTAACATGCGTTTCATCCCTCCTCTTCACATGACCATACCAAGACAAACGATTCCCTTTCAACTTTTCAGTCACTGGCGCCACTTTCAAACTTCCCCTAATATATTCATTTCTCACTTTATCCATTCTCGTCACACCACACATCCATTTCAATAATAATCGGCAAAATTTTTACTTAAGGAACAAACACTTATTGCCTTTATTTATTTTTGCCACAAAAACATTTCAACTTTTAAAAACCAGATGGTAGAAATGTGAAAATCAGAACTTTGATTATGAAATTAATGGCCGAAGGACGTTGAGGATCTAAATTATATAATTATAAAAAAATGCCTTTATTATTGTTCTTTTACTATTAAAATGAATCATTTTAATAGGAAAACCTTAAAACTAGTTTAAGCAAATAATTATAATAATTTAAAGTAGTACACTTTTTTTTTAATATAATTTACATAGATGTAACTTCTAATCCCTTCAAAATATTACAGGACGTGAAAGTACACATGACTATAAAAAAGTTCATTATAAGATCACTTTTCCAAGTATGAAAAAATCCAGTCAAGTGTGTACCGTTCTATAAAATATTTTTGGTAAACTTGATTCTGGGTCACCAGTAAGTACCCAATGGGTTTTAGGACAGCTGGTTTGAAGTGATGAGGACTTGGAGAGGCCTTCTTTTTAACCAACTTCAATAAAAAGGAGGAGGTTATCAATTCGGCTGTTTTTTTTATCATTTTTTTTTATGTTTGTTACCTCAGAACTCCGTCGTTTATGGACCGATTTGCAATTTATTTTTCTTTTATAGGATATGCTTCCAGATTGGTTCCATTTTTTTCAAAATCCAGTTCTAAAGAATCGAGGGAACTTCTCAAATATGACAGGCAACCATATAGTGATTTTGGTATTTTCATCAAGAACTTAAGCACTTACAGTCAAAAAGTAACATTTGATGAAGTGGAACTGATGATGAAAAAAAATAACCGACTTCACTAAAAAAAATACTAAAAGGATCAAAATAACTTTAATTTCGAAAGTCGGTGTTAAATATTGACAAATAATACCGAGAAACACCGACTTCCGAAATTAAAGTTATTTTGATCCTTTTAGTGTTTTTTTTTAGTGAAATCGGTTATTTTTTTATGTCAAAAGTTTTTATGTCTAACATTAAGTCTAATAATCAATCAATCACAATTGTAACACATTTTCAAGTCCAATTCGCGGAAACACGAACGAACACGAACCGGAAAAACTCGAAGCTGTCAACACATGTAGGCCGCCACATTGTCACATCGCCGTGACGATCGCGTGCGCGCATGTGCATGCGAACATTGCGCACGATTCGATTTCGCACGTCCATCTAACACGAGAGATAGCAATTAAGATTTTTTCTTAATGTTAGATAATATTTTTCCGGTCTACGAGTGTTCTAAGAATAGATTGGATAAGCAGAATTATTGATTGTGTGGTGTGTCACGGAAGAAGTCAAAGTGTTTTAATAATAATACACCAATCATATTAGTGAGAGATTTTTTTTTTATTATTAGAGCTCATACACACGAGCAGCATTTTGCCAACTGCAGCCGTCGACGCGTCGGCAGCAGTGACACTATAGTGACACTTGACACACACGACGGCCGTGGTTCTTCAAAGTTGGAATATCGACGGCCACAGCTGCTGCCGACGCCGCGACGTGTCGATGGCTGCAGTTACCTCTGCCGTCATATAGACTTTGCCGCTTGTGTATATCAGCTCTTAGCCTATTTTGTGTCCCACTAATGGGAAAATATAATTAAGAATAATAAACTAGTAATAAAAGGGAGCAGTGGTGGCCGAGTGGTAACGGCCCCGACTTACGAGTTGTAGGTCGCGGGTTCAAACCCAGCCAGGCGCATTACTTTGTGCGATTTATTTCATTACCACTGCTCTCAAAACGGTGAAGGAAAACATCGTGAGGAAACCGGCATGTCTTAGAACCAAAAAATTCGAAGACATGTGACATCCACCAACCCGCACTGGGCCCGCGTGGTGGATTATGGCCCGTTCCCTCTCCTAAAGAGGAGGCTTGAATCCCAACAATGGGAACATTAAAAGGCTGATTATTCTATGCTATGCTAATAAAAGTGAAAGAAGATGAGCTAAAATTATAGCAGCTGCATGGATCGATCTCCAAGGGTAAGCATCGCTTAATAAAGTCAGTCAATAGATGGGTGACCATCTCTCCCAATTTTTCCGTGCCTCTGAAAACACATCAAGCTGTTGGTCTCGGGTGTCATTGTAGACGCATGACGTCTCGAAACTTCATGAGTGGCTTCACACTTTGTATGGGCAACTTTTTTCAAGAGCTGCTTTATCAAGTCATTGCGCATAATTGGAAGAACTAATACCAAGCAAGCAAAGTCACTGTCACAGGCTAGTTACAATATCAAGGTATAGAAATACATACGTCGTGGCCAGATCTTAGAATTGATCACTTCATGATATGGCCAACTAAAACTGGCTGGAACGTTTTAATGTTAACATTTGATGATATGTCAATCCTCATTTGGCCATATCATTGATAATGAAATGAAAGATCTAAAGAAAGTAGACCAAACAAAGATTGAAATATCATCAAACTTCAATGTTTAAAACGATCTGCCAAGTTTAACTTGGCCATAGTCATAGTCATAACAATTTATTGGTAAGGGATTCTTTCAAGTCATATACAGAATGTTAAATTATACTTAGTCAACAAATTAATGATTACATAACAATGTCAAATAATAAAAAATGTCAAACAAATAAAAAAAGAAAATAACAAATACAAGAAAAACACATAAATCACAAATTAAAATAAAAAACAATCCTATTAAAAGTCACAATAATTTTTAGTCCAAATTAATATTCGCGGCATAGTTAAATTAAATTAAATGATAAATTCGTCAAAAGAATAAAAAGCTTGCTCGATAAGCCATTTTTTTAGGGCATATCATGTAGGGATAAATTTCTAAGATCTGAGGCCACGACACATATACATCCTCTTGCATGTTCGTAACACGTACTTCCATCAAGCCTAGCACACTCAACCGTAGCACATTATTCAGCCAAATTGCGCTACGTTATGATATTTAACAATATCTAAATGCTGGCATTGTCTTCGGGATTAGACATGGGCTGAGATGCCAAAGCCCTTAAGCTTGGAGAGTGCGTGGGAGTAGCATAGATTAATAGTTTTACACATTTTGTGCCTAAGGGGCTGGTGTCGGTTAGGATAACGGTTTGAGAAATCAGGTTAAGCGAATTAGACGATCGTATGTTATTTTTTTTAGGTGGGAAATCATCTAATGACATGACTAAAACCCACTCCTGTTCCTTCTTTGCCTTTGTTCCAGGGCCCCTGGGATCACTTTCGCATAACCCATGGCCCAAGCAGGCTTCGACCCTGCTGGGCCCCTACGTTTTGCTGACATCTCCTTGAGGCGCGCGTGAAACACTACGCGCCGACGACGACTTGGGCTTAGTCCGGACGGTCACCGGATGGTCGAACGGCGAGCTACCTATTTTTCGCCGTCCGCAAGCCCGTGCCTACGGTGGCTGGAAATCGGGATTGGAATCCCGGGCGTGAGGGGTGTTCCTCGTTCCTCCTCATTACTGCTTCGCAGAAGGAGGCGACCGCCTGCCACTCCTCCTTGCTCCGGACCATAGCCTGTACCAAGACGATTGTAAGTGAGGTTAAATTTCTAAGATAGGTATTTGCTTAGTTTATCTGGGCCCGCAACCAAACCACACTGGACCCGCTTACCAAACCGAAGTTAATCCACATGGAAGATTACGGCCCATTCCGTCTTCTAGAGAGGAGGCCTGAGTCCTAATAGTGGAAACATTCTGGAACAAATATTATACTATCAAGGAATGAAGGTTATAATCCACCACGCGGGCCCATTCTTATTTGATAACTAGCTTCTGGCAGCGGTTTCACCCGCGTAAAAATAGGTTATAAAATAGGTTAAATATAATAGGTTTGTAGGTGTTATAGTTTCTGAGATTTCGTCATTTATCAGTGAGTTTATATATACACTCCTATTTTTTAATTAGTACGATAAAAATGGGTCTCCAACCGTACCCATTACTGATCATATTTTGGTAGTAAAAAAAAACCAAATCCCAAAATTGTCCAGGAAAATTTGTCATAATTGGTAAATTCATAATTGAATCAATTATTCAAAACAATTGCTACAGTAAAATACTACGCGCAGTGTTTTTCCATTGTTTTTCATTTGTAATCAATAAGTCTGTACAATATTTCCATAAATTGAGTGACATTTTGGGATTTAAACAAACTCTAACAACTTTGCTGTTTATGAATATTATTTTTTGAGACTTTACTTAAATAATAACGAGACCTTTTCTAATAAGCCCTTAAAATACTGGAACTAATAACAATAGTGGTGTATAGATGTTTTCCTTCACTGTTTTGATGCACAAAGAAAAGTTCGTTTCAACCCACGACGTACTATGAAATGTCCACAGGGCCACAAAATATTTTTCATAATTACAAAACAAATAATATATTCAAAACAGTCTGCGAAATAATCTATGGCTACAAGCTTAGTCATAGGTAAGGAAACGACGCCTAAGGCGGGTCAAAATGGTCTCCAAGAGAGATCACTTTACGCTGATAGGCACGCCGTAATTAACTGTAACTATTCCTAGTAATATGTGAATATTATGACGGAGAAATGCTTATTATTGAAGATCTATTTTAGAAAGTATAAAAGAAATCTCTTAAAATTGAAGAAACTCGTCTGAGATTTCTGGAAATTTCCTTTTTAGGGTCCCTACCCAAAAGGTAAAACGGGACCCTATAATTAAAACTTCATTGTCTGTCGATCTAAGGAGACGTCACTGGATGATTTACCAACTTAAAAAAAAGACGCAGCGTTGGAAGGCCTTCCACAACGTGAACCGATGACCAGGGCCTCAAGTCTGCTATTACAATAGTGTCAGAATGGTCTATCATTGATTTCATTATTATAGATTTTGACAAGTTTAGTAATCTACTAATATGTATAATGGCGTCATTATGACTTTCCAATGATCAACCACTGGCACTCCATTGAAAGAAATGGCAAAGAATGGTAATCTCATACGTAATGACAAATTAATGTGTGACGTATGCGGTAATCTGCAAAAATTTTGACAGTTTCTTTGATCAGTGATCTACCATTAGAACGTCACTGTGCAGTCATTGCTTTTAATTCGTTACAAGACAGCTCGTACCACAAATTCTATTATGAGACCACTGATCGATCAATGATCGGCCATTATGAATTAACAGATTACGAACTTTTAGCAAAATGACAATGGAATCGAGTTGGAAGGACGAATTTATAAAAAATGGCAGACTGGGGCCCCTGATGAGCGTCGTCGGAAGGGAACGGATGCGAGACGCACAGGACTGTTCGTTGTGGCGACACTTGCGGGAGGCCTATATCCAACAGTGGACCTCCTTCGCTTGTGTAGAAGTAAACTGTTCAACGTTGACTGAAAGTCCCCTAGGTTGTACTTCAGTCAGGAAACACAGTCACAGGTCCAGAGAAAAGTTTTTGTGTTCAGCCCATACAAAAGTTTTCCCAGACCTGGTTATCGGCCCTAATCCCCGTCTAACTTAGATATATGCCATAAGCACTACAATTTAAAAATTGATTCGTATCTTTCATATTTTATTTAGAAACATTAGCCACATAACTATTGTTATGTCAATTTAGAAAATTAAATGAAGAATCTATTCGTATATAATTATTTATCATGATATAATAACAATAAGTGAAAGGTGTATTCAAATGGAAGGTAAAAAAATGCGGTCAAGTGCGAGTCGGAATCACGCAGCGAGGGTTCCGTACAAACTTAATCTTATAATTGAAAAAAAAAGAAGTATTTATTTTGTGATATAACTATAATTTTTTCGTATAATTGTACTACATGACATTATTTCTTGCCAAATTTTATGATTCTGGGTCAACGGGACGTACTCTATAGGGTTTGATTCGTCAAAATATACGCCAAAAACAACGTAAAAGGTTTTATCTTTAAATTGCGTTGACTTAGTATCACTTTATTAATGCTACAAGGGGTTGAGAGCAGATAGGCTTGAGTATTTGATATTACTTTCAGCTTGATACTTCCACGCGTTCTTAAAAAAAAGGATCTTGCCAGACGAACAGACAGACCGACTGGCAACAGTCGGTAAAACGGAACCCTTATCTATATGGTGGTGGATCACCTCGACGAGTTCGGAGCCTCTGAAGGCTTCCGAATGAGGCGCACCGCAACCAGGGCCCGAATATTGGAGGTCCCTGGTGCGGACAGCGGCTCTGCCGCGGACGCCCTGGCCGCAAGGATCAGGGCGTCCCTGGACGTCGAGGAGGTCCGAGTATCCGGGCCCACAAAGTGCATAGACATGCGCATCATGGGCCTGGATGACTCCGTCAGGGTGGAAGAAGTAGTGGCCGCCGTCGTCAGGGCGGGAGGATGCCAGGCCGACCAAGTGCGGGCGGGCACCATCCGTGCTGACAGCACGGGCATGCGGGCCGTTACGGTCAGCTGCCCCGTGTCGGCGGCTAAAGCCATCACGGCTGAAGGCCGAAGGCTCTTGGTGGGCTGGGTCTCCGCGCAGGTAAAACTGCTGGAGCCCAGACCTCTGCGGTGTTACCGCTGCCACGTGGGGCACCACGTGGGGGCCCACTGCGCCGCGGAGGTGGACCGCAGTGACCGCTGCTACCAGTGCGGTCAGGCCGGTCACAGGGCCGTCGAATGCCGTGCAACGCCGCACTGCTACGCATGTGCGGCGGCAGGCAAGCCGGCCGACCACCGGGCTGGGGGCAGGTCCTGCGACCCCCCCGCCAAGGCCAAGGCCAAAGTTCGGAGGCCTATCCACCCGGACGCACTCACCGCCGCAGCCGCTTCCTTGGCTGCCGCCGCTGTCGCCGTCGCACCCGCCGCGGCAGGGCCCTCACGGGGGGCTCGGCAGGAGACTGTAATGGACTGTCAATAACGACCCCATTACGTCTCCTCCAGGCGAACATCAACCACTGCGCCCCCGCTCAGGATCTGTTGCTCCAGAGCATGGCGCAGTGGTCGATCAATATCGCCGTGGTCTCCGAGCCGTACAATGTCCTGCCCAGGGGAGACTGGGTGCGGGACCTGGACGGCTCGGTGACCCTAATTTCGTCGGCCGCCGCCGGTACCCCGACCCTCGAGGCCGTCACGAGGGGACGGGGTTGCGTGGCAGCACGGTTCGGGGACATTGCAGTGGTAGGCGTCTACCTGTCCCCGAGCAGATCTCTCGGCGATCTTCACATCTCCCTAATGGAGCTGAAAGCCGTCGTCGCTGGGTTTGGTTCCCTCCCCGTGGTCGTTTGCGGGGACTTCAATGCCAAGAACTTGGCTTGGGGTTCCCGGCTCACGAACCAGCGGGGTCGGATGGTGGAGGACTGGGCTCTGGAGACAGGCCTGGTCGTCCTAAACCGGGGTTCTGTCCCCACGTGTGTGCGGATGCGGGGTGACTCAGTGGTGGACATCTCGTTCGCCAGCCCCGCTCTGTCGCCGCGTGTCATCGACTGGCGCGTTATGGAGGGGGTGGAGACGTTTTCGGACCACCGGTACATCCGGTTCGACGTCTCCGCCCAAACCTCGATTGCGCCGGCCCGACAGAACCCTTGTGGTCCGCGGTGGGCGCTGAGGCAGATGGACCGGGAGCTCCTCCTGGAAGCCGCGACGGTACAGGCCTGGGTGCAAGCACCGGACAGGCCTGTCGACATAGACGTCGAGGCAGAGTGGTTCCGGGAGGCCATGTCGCAAATTTGCGACGCGGCAATGCCCCGAGTCCCTCCAGGACGTGCTCAGCGCCAGGTATACTGGTGGTCGCCGGAGATTGCGGCACTGCGCATCGCGTGCAATGCCGCGCGACGCCGGTATGCCAGATACCGCAGGCGCCGCATCCGTCCACCGGATGCGGAGGCCAGAGAGGCGGAGCTGTATGAGGGGCACAGAGCGGCAAAGCGCACCCTCCGAGCGGAGATAAGGCGGGCCAAACTTGAGGCCCGCAACGTGTGGCTGGGGACTCTGAACGGGGACCCATGGGGACGCCCGTACAAGTTGGTACGGGACAAACTCCGCCCCTGGGCTTCCCCGCTGACGCAGAGTCTCCGGCCCCAGCTCGTGGAGGGTGTGGTGAGCACTCTGTTCCCCACGCGAGGGGAACACTCTCCCCCGCCCATGGCTCCGCCACCAGCGGTGTCCGACGCGGACCACGATGGTGACGACGACGACAACGCTCCAGAGGTGACCGAGGTAGAGATGAGAGTGGCGGTACGAAGGCTGAGTGCCAAAAATACCGCCCCAGGACCCGACGGCTTGCCTGGGAAGGCATGGGTCCTGGCCATGGAGGCTCTCGGGCCTCGACTAAGAGGGCTCTTCAGCGCATGCATGGAGAGGGGCCAGTTCCCACTTCGCTGGAAGACGGGGAAACTGGTCCTCATCGCGAAGCCGGGGCGCCCCGCGGACTCTCCGTCCGCGTACCGGCCCATTGTGCTGCTCGACGAGGTGGGCAAGCTCTTTGAAAGAGTAATTGCAGACCGCCTCGTCGCACACCTAACACGGGTGGGGCCGGATCTGGCGGACGGCCAGTTCGGCTTTCGCAGGAGGCGCTCCACGGTGGACGCCATCATGTGCGTGCGAGCTCTCACGACGGGGGATGCAGTGGCCCAGGGCAGGTGTGTCGTGGCGGTGTCTTTGGACATCGCCAACGCCTTCAACTCCCTGCCTTGGAGTAGCATTGGGAGGGCACTCCGGTATCACCGGATGCCCGACTACCTCTGTCGTGTGGTCGAGGCGTACCTGTCTGACAGGTACATAACCTACCCTGGTCACCAGGGGGTGTGGGAACGTCGAGAGATGTCGTGCGGTGTTCCGCAGGGATCGGTACTAGGGCCGCCCTTGTGGAACATCGGATACGACTACGTGCTGCGCGGCGACCTCCCTGACGGGGTCAGCGTGGTCTGCTACGCAGACGACACGCTGGTCCTGGCGCAGGGAGAGTCGTACCAGGCGGCGGTCGAACTAGCGACACGCGGGGTCGCGACAGTCGTTGGCAGGATCCAGGAGCTGGGACTCGAGGTGGCATTGCACAAGTCCGAGGCCATGTGCTTTCACGGCCCTCGGAACGCGCCACCACCAGGTTCCCAGCTAACGGCGGGAGGAGTCCACATCGGCGTCGGGTCAACGATGAAGTACCTGGGACTCGTTCTCGACAGCCGATGGGATTTCGACGAGCACTTCCGACGTCTGGCTCCCAAACTAAATCGGACTGGGGCTGCCCTCGGGCGGCTCCTCCGCCTCCTGCCGGAGGCTCTACGCGGGGATCGTTCGGTCCATGGCCCTTTATGGCGCGCCGGTGTGGGCGCCGGGGCTGCGGAAGCAGCCGGCGGCCCGGCTGAACGCGTGCCAGAGGGTCATGGCCATACGGATGGTGCGAGGATACCGGACGATTTCCCGCGAAGCGGCGAGCCTTCTTGCTGGCCAGCGACCATGGGATCTGGAGGCAACAATCCTTGCACTCATGCACGAACGGCGCATGGAGATGCAACGCCGGGGCGAAACTCCGCTGCCGCAACAAGTCGCGGCATGGCGGACAGAGTTCCGGCGAGTTCTCATGGTGAAATGGCGACAGCGCCTGTCGCGACCCCGTGCTGGGCACGCCACAATTATGGCGGTAAGTCCCCTCTTTGAGGCGTGGTTGGAAAGACCTCACGGCGTCCTCACATTCCGCATGACGCAGGTCCTCACCGGACACGGTAAGTTCGGGAGGTTCCTGCACCGGATTCGTGCGGAAACGACGCCCGGGTGTCGCCACTGTGTGGCCCACCCGGAGGACACGGTGGAGCACACGGTGGAGGTGTGCCCCGCTTGGGCAGAGCAACGCCGTGACCTCGTGAGGGCAATCGGCGGCGGTGATCTCTCGCGCCGGGCCTTGGTTCAGGCCATGCTCCGGAGCGAGGAGGAGTGGCAGGCGGTCGCCTCTTTCTGCGAAGCAGTAATGCTAGCTAAGGAGGCGGCCGATCGCGTGAGGCAACGGTCCTTACGCTCCAACCGCCGCCGGGATTCCGATCCCGATTTCCGGCCACCGTAGGCGCGGGCTTGCAGACGGCGAGCAATGGGTGGCTCGCCGTCTGATCGTCCGGTAACCGTCCGGACCGAGCCCAAGTCGTCGACGGCGCGTTTTGTTCCACGCGCGCCTCAAGGAGATGTCAGCAAATCGTAGGGGCCCAGCAGGGTCGAAGCCTACTGGGGCCACGGGTAGTGTGAAAGCGGAACCCGGGGCCCTGGGACGAAGGCAACGAAGGAACAGGAGTGGGTTTTTAGTCAGTAAGAGTCTGACACTATCTCCCGCTCCGCCCAAGAGCGGGGATGTCATTAGGATGATTTTCCCACCCAATAAAAAAAAAAAAAAAAAAAACCCTTATCTATATACAAGAAAAAACCAAAAAAATAATAATAATGTGAAACCTGAATAGTTTGTTCAGAATCAGTAACTAGATCGATTTCAATAATTTTTACAACAAGATAGATTTTTTTTCCCATAAATATTTAAAAAATCTCACAAGTTCGTTCAAATCGGACACCACCGACACTTAGTACAACACAGGTCACGGCAGGTCATAGCGGGCATGAGGTGCCAGCGCACAGCTGGGCGCGGGAGCAAAATAATCCCTCAGTCGCCCAGATGGCCGATGACCATGTATTTGTGCGGACAACCAATTAACATAACAAGGTTTGTGATTTTTCATGATACAATTATGAAATTTTGTCCATACATTCTTTACATAAAAATACTAGAGACGTCTATCGCATATACTAAAGCTAATGTTGTATATAAAAGTAGAAACTGACTGACTGATATAGCACAGCCAAAACTAGTAGGACTAGGATCGTGAAATTTTGCATAAGGCTTCCTTTTATGACGTAGGTGAGCACTAAGAGAGGATTTTACAAAATTCATCCCCGAAGGAGATGAAGCGGGGGATCAAAAATTTTTGTATGGGGAAACCTACATATCCGCAGCTAGTAGGATTATAGTTTTTCCGACTGAGGTACGAAACCCTAAAAACATCGAAAACAAATGACGATGTCAAGCATTCAATGTAGTTTTGTCATAAAACTAGTTTCCATAATATGTTAGATTAATAACATAATAGACACATTTGTTATAAACATTTAAATATTAATATTTCTCATGTGTCCATATTTTTTTATTAAGAAACGTGTTTTCACACCTTACGATACTAAACGACATCGTTGTATTAGATGTGTATGTTACAAAAGTATGTCGTGTTATTCAAAAGTTAACGATCTGTTATTGTTAGGTGAAATCTTTTATATATTGAGCACATTATGTCTGTCTGTGACACTTAAATATTTTGACACAGACTTAGATCTAACTTTATCCGTCTGGACAAATTACAGGCTGTGACCTTTTTTTTTAAAAAAAATACACGCTAGGAATTACTCCATTTTTTGAGGTGAGAATTCATTGAGTTCTCTCGCTGTAGGGTGAAGGAAACTACTGGTTAAAAACCCACCTGTATCCTTTAATTGCTCTTTGCGTTCTAGACACGGCCAATCTTTCAAACGTTTCTACTAGACTCCTTTAGTTTGACTGCTGACGAGGCGCGCGTGAATCACCACGCGCCGTCGACTCGGCCTAGGTCCCGATCCGACTGTTACAAAAATTCCAGTAGCCCTAGCGGGCATCGGTCCTACTGGGTAGGAATTACTCATATGGTGGGTGCATTTACAAATATAAACTCATTTGCGCACAATACACCGAGACCCAGAATAACTGTTTGTATCCCATACAAATATTTTTGTTCCTTACGGGAATCATAAACGCAGCACAGGAACTAAATGATTAACCACTGCGCCAATCGTACTATTTAATTTTCACCTTTTTTCTATGCCCGGCGTTACCATTACAGTTTTTAAACTAATCATCTAAGGCGTCTTTTAGTTACCTTATTAAAAAAGTAATTAAACATATTGATTACAGAACAATATTTATACTACAAGGCCAATAACTATCCGAAAAAAAATTTGTCATTTAACAAATAAAAAAGAAAAAAAATCTGGCCATTTAGACACACATCATGAAGAAATAAGTAAGTATGTATGTCGTGGCCAGATCTTAGAATTGATCACTTCATGATATGGCCAACTAAAATTGGCCACATCGTTTAAACGTTAACATTTGATGATGTGTCAATCCACGTTTGACCATATCATTGATGTAGGATTTCTATAATAATAAATGGTCTAAAGAAAGTAGACCAAACGAGGATTAAAATATCATCAAACTTTAACGTTTAAAACCATCTGGCCAGTTTTACTTGGCCATATCATGTCGTGATCAATTTCTAAGATTTGGCCACGACATGTATAAACTAAAATTAAAAAAAGAACAAATAAAAAACAAAAACAAAATAGAACATTGGGCGCTCACGGTTGCATTTACGCCACTAAGATAAGATTGAAACGAAAACCAGCTCTCAGAAGCAAAAGTATTCTTCAACAAATATTTTTGTTGACCTTACCAACAAACGAAAAATAACCCTTACCAAAACGATAACCCAAATAAATAAGCACCCTTTCCTCCACCCCTTAACATGTCCACGAGCCACGTACAGCTAACACAATTACAATTCGGTCACGACAACTAATAAAATAGCCAAAAGAAACGGCCATTCGACACTCGAGGCTAAGGGGCTATTCGGTATTCTTCTCACCGACCCTTACGAGCCACGAGCCACAAACGAAGGGAAAAGAGCAAACACTTTAGGCAAAGGACCCAAAATAGAGAATGTATTGAGTCGCGAAATAAAATAAGGGCGTGTGCGGTGGAAATTCTTGGCCTACAGATGTTTATAGAGCTGTTTTTTATTTTCTTTGTCTAGTTTTTAATCATCATCGTCATTGTTTCGTCATTTTAAGACAAGACGCACGATGATGCGAAATCGAGACTTGATTAACAATTGAACATCCCACCCTTAGGCATAAAATATTTTAGGAAGACATTCACTTCTCTTCAATTTACAATGATGAAATGATAATGTCGGTGCCAAGACGACCACATAAGGTTTGCCCTGTGAAAAAGATATCAAATCTCATGTAGAGCCAAGCTTCTGAATCTACACGACCTAACTCCATCGACCCTAACTTCACAAATTCTACATATCAGTAAAAATGTATGGCTTCGCCGTTTCGCTACCGTCGTGGAGGTGATGCGATGATGCCCCCAGATATGCTAAGTATTGGCTGAACTTACTTTTACTTTGACCTTATATAAATCACCACTGCTTGGGGCGATTATTAACAATGTGTTTTAAAAATATCATCGGAAATTTTCAAAATTTTTAAAATTGGTCTTACATATATCATTGAATTTTCTAATAAATAACAAAAAACAAAACTTACCTTTTTATACGCACTGTGTCTACATCTTTTACTTAAATCAGCTTTAACAGGTCTTCTGGAAGAAACTTCTTTTAAACTAAGCAGCACCTCTCGGCTCTTCTATTTGTATTTGGTTTTTCATTGTTGAGTATTTGTGTGTACATAAATTATTATTATTTTTTTTTTTTTACTTTTTTATTATTTTCTTTTTTCCTTAAGCGTTTAAAACAATTTATTTATCTTTTTTATTACTTTTTTTTTCTTTTGGCGGTTAATACAACTCCATATACATACAGTGAAGTGGACAATAAGCCTGACCGCAGGTGGCGTTTGGATCTCGCGAACTTTTCAAATATTTGCCAGGACTTCCCATGGATTTGTTCCTTTTTCCCTTTTGTTCGAACTAACGTTAACATTTATCTACCGAAGCGGATAAAGTATGCTTTGACACTCGGCCACGAATATCTTTTGACGAAATATTTGTTAGGGACCGAATGTTTGAACTTTGCGAAAGGTAAGCGGGTTTTGATTAGATTACATTTTCAAATCTGACTTACATTGTTGTTTTTTTTTTTTTGTTTAAGGCGATTACTACTTTGCTTTGTTTTGGAGTCGACAATTGTTTTCGTAAGGTTTTTGTGATTATATTTTAGGTGGGAAATCTTTCAATTACTTCTCGCGTTCTTGGGTGAAGTGCGAGGGATGGTCAGACTTTTACCCAATCCTGTTCCTTCTTTCCTTCGCTTCTGGATCCCGGGGTTCACTTCTATATAACCCGTTACCCAAGTCTTCGACCCTGCTGGAAGGTTGACGTGATGCAATTAATCTTTGAACCAGTAGAGCCAAAGAAAAAAAGAAAAATAATTTATTTCTTTTTCTTTCTTTCTTTCAATTCAATGCTTGCTAGGACAGTAAAAACGTTTGAAATAGTGACTGTGGCTCTAGATCTCAAAGGGCAATTGAAATACAGAGATGAGTGTTAGTTTGTAAGTCTTACACTCTTACACTTTGCCCTAGTGCGCGAGAAGTCACTTGATGATTTCCTACCTTAAAAAATGAATAGTAAGGAAAAGAATTGGCAGTTTGATTGTTATTTTATAATATGGTATAATCGCGGTGTTGCCAAATGTCAAATATTACAAGATTAGTGATGGTCACCGGTGAGCGGGAATCGATGTTAGTTTTTTTTTTTTATTTGGTTAAGTAACGCGTGCTGTTTAGAGGACCATGAGAATTCGTGTGGTAATTGTTATTATATCATAACACGTCTGATATAGTGGGTAATGATTCTTGTAATAATTTTTGAAGCACAAAATTTCTGTTCGTTCGAAATATAAACACAGGTGATGTAGGACCTCAGGGAATTTCCGAAAACAAAACCTGTAGCACTCTTGCTGTCCTAGAACGTAAAAGGCAACTGAAAGACACATGTGATTTAAGTCAGTATATATTGGATACACCTATTCGCTCCATCCTAGAGCGAAAGAAGTCATTGGATGAAAAGCCCCATGATGACCAGCACCAATCTAGAAGTATTTGACATTTGAATATACAGCGCCTTTCATCATCTCCCTAACCATTTCACTGGGGTTGGGCTTACGGACGGCGAGCAATAGGTAGCTCGCCGTCCGACCATCCGGTAACCGTCCGGAACAGGTCCAAGTCGTCGACAGCGCGTATTGTTCCATGCGCGCCTCAAGGAGATGTCAGCAAACCGTAGATGCACAGCAAGGTCGAAGCCTACTAGGTTCGCTTCGGAAAGGAAAACCCGGCCAAGGTATAAAAGGCAAAGAAGGACAGTTTTTAGTCAGTAAAAGTCTGACATACCCTTTCACTCCGCCCAAGAGCGAGAGATATCATTAGATGTTTTCCAACCTAAAAAAAATAGCTTGGTGTCGACTTCCAGACTAAACAGATGCGGCTGAATACCCTTGTTTAACATGGAGTGACTGCCAAACAGACCTCTACAACCTAGTGATTAATGATACCGATAGTTCTTGGAGAGACAGATGGTCAGACTTTCGAACGTCGAACCTGTAACGACTGTCAAAGATCTACGAATGACAACCGGGACCAATCGCTTTACGTTCAGGGAGTGTCGTGAGTGCCGTATCTTTTTTTCGTTAACTAAGAACTTTGGATTTTTACAGCTTCAAGGGACCGCAAACCTGAGCATGTGGTTTTAATTTCAACTCGATACCTCCACGCCTTCCCGAGGTAAAAGATCTTGACAGACAAACAGACAGACAGACCGACAGACAGATAGACAACAAAGTGATCCTATAAGGGTTCTGTTTTTGCTTTTTGAAGAACGGAACCCTAAAAAACTTAACCTATCGCTACAACTGCAACCGCAACCAGTGATTGATCACTGGCGCATCATGCTTATCGGCTAAGGTTCGAAGAATGCCATTGGAGCTAGTCCTAGATCTACTTTGCAACGAGACAGCCTTCCTTCTCATTATAACGTGGAAAATTATCCACACGCGCTAAAGAGAACATGCCAGATGCACTGCAGTATCTAGGCGACCACAACAGCACCCTGAACCCATTATACACATTGTATTTACTCTATATATGTTAGTCTGTAAGGTACGTATCTATGGGCCAAGATGCCTCATAGGATAGCATAAGCTTAGCATAATCAGCCTTTTAATGTTCCCACTGCTGGGACTCAGGCCTCCTCTCTCTAGGAAAGGAAATGGACCGTAATCCATCACGCAGGCCCAGTGCGGATTGATGAATGTCACATGTCTTCGAATTTTTGGTTCTAGGACATGCCGGTTTCCTCACGATGTTTTCCTTCACCGTTTATTAAAGAAAGTTTGTATAAGAGATGCCTCATAATAAATTATTTATTATTACTATATTGGTTCCGCTGAGCGTTTAGAGCCTTCCGCGTATAAGTAACCCAGAGATGTCCAACATAAATTTAGAAAAGTAAATATGAATTTAAGTGGCAACACCGTAGTTATACTGCACTAATATTTTATAAGCCAATCACGATGCACCTGACCTTAGAAAAATTTCAGTTCCTACAATCGAATTTTTAAGTTTCATTTTTTTCTAATAAATCAATTGAACAATTGAATCCCATTATGGCAAATTGATTTCCTCAATGTGTTGAATGTAACGTCGCAAATTGAACAAAAAGTTAACCTGTACAATTAGCAGTAAGATAAAGCACTTATAACAACCGTGGGAGAACGCTTTTTTAATCTGTGGCCCAAGAAGGTAATATACAGCGTGTAGTATGTGTGTTTACTAATTTTATTGCTCGTTGGTATGTCTATGGTGATGTTTTTTTTTCTTTTTGTTTTAGTCTATGATAGATTATTGTATTGTTGTTACGGCTTCGTATCACGTGCGGATAACTAGATTTATATGAGTATGAACTCTATCAAATCTTCGTTTTCTATGTGGGTTTTTAAGAGTGGGATCTTGATGACCTTGAAAAACTTTCAATAAGTTTTTGATGATTTAAGATAATGATGTTACTATTCCATCATATAATTGTGACTTTTAGGGCGGAATTCACCAATAAAACTAATCTCGTTTTAACGTTTGGCTCGCATAATCACGTTTAGCCGCTGTCACTAGTGTCACTTGTCTGTATTTTTTTTTTGTATTTTTACAAATGACACTAGTGACAGCGGCTAACGTTTATGCGAGCCAAACCACAAACCTCAATTAGTTTTATTTATGAATTCCGCCCTTAGTGTTTAAGTAAACTAGGTTTATAATATTATAAATAATTTAATTATATTTTTCCCTATTTAGAGACTTTGAATGTTAAATATTGTTATGAATTTTATTGTCCTACAAAAACATAGTGTAAGAGCTTCTACCGCCTGTGATACAGGTTTATCCTAGTACAGGCACTTATTATAGCCATACCTTTGTAATTATTCCTAAGATTTTATGTAACTATTTTACAAAATTTTAACTCTGAATAAATATATTATTATTCCATTTATTTATTTTTTATTACATTACATTATTCATTTTTTATTTATTTTTTGTTTACATTTTTAAATATGTCTTAAAAAAAAAAGTGGTCCGCCTACGTCGGTAACAGAGTCCAAGCTACTAATTAGGGCTCCAGAGACAGGAACCTCCTCACAATGCGAGCCGTATCGAGGAGTACTGCCTTCTGTATTAGGCCCTTGATCCAACCACGTAACGACAGCTTCGACAGATGATCGTCGAAGCTCTGGCTATAAGGCCATTGACGTTCACATATTATTATTATATTATATAAATTCACATCGTTTATTCCGCGTATGTACGGGAACTATTCGCCTGCTGCGGCCTTCCCGTTCGATTATAATTTAGGTGTCTTCAAGGCTAGAGTGAATAGGCTCTTAATAAACTAGTGCGCCTCACTATCAAAGATTGCATCACTGCAAGTTATCAGGTGGGATCGCAGTCAAGCACTAGATAATATTATTAAAAAAAAAAAAACGAAAGTTACACTCGTAGAAGCATAATTCAGATGACATTAATTCATTTGCTGGTCAATCCATTTGTAACATTTTTTTCACACAGTTTATTTATTACTAAAAATTACATTCACGTTGCAAAGGCCATCAGCACAGTCCATTTCCCACCAAACCGGCTTCTATGACTTAAGCCTAACAGTGAACAATCTTTTATAACAAGTGATAATCGTTCGTTCAGTCACCGTTCGTGTCAAAAGCTGAGAAATTAATGTTCGCAATCACCGTTAGAGGCCAAAGTGAGGCCGAAAGCCGAAATTCTCACGGCCGCACCCAAGTCACCCGATCTAAGAGTTGCATTACGTATTTGTCATATTATAAGTCGACTAGCTTAGAGACAGCAGATTGTAGTTAAATAATAACAGACACGATTATCTTAAAGGTTAAGCAACGTTTGCTGAGGTCGGTTTATGGATGGGTGACCATCGTAAAGTTGTTCCGTACCTTTTTTTAGGTGGGAAATCAAGTTATTTAAAAAAATAAAATTGTGCTTTTTGCTTTATAGTATTTAACACTTCCGCTTCCGTTTCCGCAAAAATTTACTTTTGACATCGGTTTCCGTTTTCGCTTCCGTTAAGACATATCCGCTGCATCCCTATTTACCTTACCAATATTTGTTCCGTACGGGAATCGAACCCTTGACATGTAGCGCAGCAGCCGCTTGCTCACTCACGGCGCCAACCATACCATTAAAATTAGTATTAATATAGATGGACAGTATAAGTGTTAGAGCGAAGGACGCGGCATGAGGTGAAGGTAGTGATGGGACAGGTTTTGAAAGGTGGTTTCGAATTAGAAATATCGAGCAATTTAATGGACGAATAATGATGTACACTAATTACTAGTTACACGACGAAAGACGGCAATTTAAATACGAAGTCAGATTATGAATTAGTTTAGGCTCATTTTAGGGAACATTTAGGTCATCACTAAGTTATGTTTGTTTTTACAGAGTTCACAGGATAAAGGTACGTACTTACCCAACAAAAAAGAACTTTTAATATTTACATATACATACATATATTATAAGTCTAACATTACAAAAGTGAAAGTTTTTATTTTTTATTTGACAAAGACTAGTGCTTGACTGCGATACCACCTGATGGTAAGCAGTGATGCAATCGTTGATGGTGAGGCGCACTAGTTTATTAAGAGCCTATTCACTCTAGCCTTGGAGACACCCAAATTATAATCGGATAGGAAAACCTCAGCAGGCAATTTGTTTGTTTGTTTGTGTGTTTGTGTGTGTGTGTATGTTTTTTACTCTTCCAGGGATTTAGATGTAATTTGATTCACGGCTGGAGCATCTCCTATACTATATTAGCACATATAATAGAAGCTTGCAAAATAGAAAAATATACAAAAAAATAAAGACGTATAATAAAATAATATATATGCTTAAACTACGTATAATAGAATAATATATGCGCTTTATTTGTATTAAAAATATATATTTAATTATTAGATTTAAAATTTGAAATCATACTTCGTATATCAGCAACATAACTATCCAAAGTTATTGAAATGACAATATTATATTTTAATATAGCACCTGTTGAGGTTGGCACAAAGTCATATATCGCTCACCTAGTAAAATATTGGCACATCTACAGTAAATGCGAAATTAAGTTTTAACGGCCTAAGTGTTTAAAATTGGAAAATTTATATCTTTGAATATTCATTATGGTCTATAGGTACTAGTAGCCAACATCACAATTTCTGATATAAAATGTAAAATAAACTCAAAACTTCGTTTTAAATATTTGTACAATATTTAACCCTTGTATCTGTAAAATATGAAAAATGTAGATGTGTCAATATATTGCTAGGTGAGCGATATATAATAAAATAAACTGCACTCAGATGACTTATACTCATTTGACGAACTCATATTGTGTTTATTTTCGACAATACGCAGACTTTAGAACACCTAACACCCAAATGGCCAAAATATTTTATAATAATAATAATATTCCACAACTATTACACAACGCCGTCTAGTCCCAAGCTAAGCAGAGCTTGTGTTATGAGTACTAGACAACTGACCAACTTACTTATATATTTCTAAACACATACATGTTATAGATAAATTATACCCAGACACAGAACGAATGATCGTGCTCACCACACAAACATTTGTCCTGGGTGGGAATTGAACCCACACCTCCGGCATAGCAGTCAGGACCACTAATCACTAGACCAACAGGCCAGTCATTTTGACCATAATTTTCTGGATTTAAAAAAAAAATGGTAAAGAAGGTAGGTATAGTAGAGTAGGTAGGCTACCTCATCATTTCATTGAACAAACTGTTGTCACATGTCATACTTCAGTTAAACACATAGACGACCACATCTTTTCCAACAATCGTAGGAAATAAATCTACAGTCATCATTTGCATCTGCTACTGGTCATCCTACTAATAGACACAAACTTCCATCCCGTCATATATGACGTCATTCATGAGAAAAATGATTTGCAGCCGGAACTACACGATTACCTACGTAAACGCACGAAGTCTCGTCGTATTAAAACTATTTAAAATTAGAATACTATACTCTTTCGTGTTATGATACTTATTTAACTAATTAACGATTCTTAATTGACTTGTTCGCAATAGTTGAAAAGGAATCTGTCAAGACTGCAGTCATTTAAAGCTAAAAAAGCTTATTTATTACATTTATAAGTCTAGAAAGATTGGAATTTAAATTAATTACAAATTTTACAATGTTTTACAGTTGTTTTTAATAAACATTATGGTCATGTTGATTAAGTTCTAGTTTTAATAGTGTAATCTATCTTAGAGACTAATTAATTAATTTGAAGTACTTATTTTAGACAGACTCATAAAATAAGTGGTTAAATTAAAGACTAGGTAGATAGATGAGACGAAGCAATAACGCTTTTTGGAAATAAAAAAAATATTTTTACCCGTCGAACAATTTCTATGAAAATTTGTTGAAGGTCTGGCACCCCTGTCCACGGGGGTTTTGAACAAGTAAGTGTATGAAAGAACTTCTTGGTTCTTATATAACCAAACCTCAGCTGTCTTATAAAGCTAAACGACATGTTCATCATTTCACGACAAACGACGTAACTATCCCCCTTAGCCAACAATACAACCTTAGTTACAATCGTTTCATACGCGCCGAATGCCTCGAATAGACCACGCCTCCGATTCCTTTGTTTTGACTACGTGACTGAGCATTATGATGACGTGGCGTTAGACGCATGAGAATCGAAACGAAACGGTCGTAACTTGACTAGGGGGGCTGTTCTGTGAGTAATGCTAAAGCTAAATTTACTCGTACCTAAATTAAACTAAATCGCTGTATAAACTGCTTGGAAAAACAATTTGAGTTATTAGGACGTTGGTAACGGCACCCACGTAAGGAGAAGTTTTCAAAATTAAGATATGAAATAGGTAATCTTAGTTACACTTGTGCCTCGAAAAGCACATAATGCCGCTGGTCTTGCACCTGATCTATCCCCGGTCATGTCGGATTGCCATACCATCGGGCAATAAGAGCAAAGGAATAGAGTATGCATCTGTGTTTGTGCACACGCTAGAGCACTATAATATCTTCCACGTAACTAGCTAATCTCCGTTAAGATTGGTCATCATGATACCCGTTTTTTTTTTCTATAGAAGCAGTCCTTTATGAGCCTCTAAACTTTGAGTACAGCGTGAGCATTACAGCTACTAATGCGGTCGCCTCCGTCTATGAAGCAGTAATGTAAAAGTAGCTAGCGAAGGTGGCGGTCGCACACGTGAAGGAACAGCCCTCAAACCCCAGCCGCCGGGATCCCGATCCCGATTTCCTGTCACCGTAGGCGTGGATTTGCGAACGGCGAGTAATGGGTAGCTTGCCGACCGGACGTCCAGTAACCGTCTAAAACGAGCGCGAGTCGTCGACGGCGCGTAGTGTTCCATGCGCGCCTCAAAGAGATGTCAGCAAACCGTAGGGTCCCAGCAGGATCGAAGCCTACTGGGGCCATGGAACGAAGGCAAAGAAGGGACAGGCGTGGGTTTTAGTCAGTAAAAGTCTGAGACACTCTCCCGCTCCGTTCAAGATCGGGAGAAGTCATTGGATGATTTCCCACCTAAAAAAACCCAAGACGAATGTTTATGTGATGAGCATGATCATTTGTTCTGTGTTTGGGTGTAATTTATCTATAATATATATGTATTTAAAAATATTCAATCATGTTTATCAGTTGTGTAGTACTGATAGTACAAGCTCTGCTTAATTTGGAGCTAGATGGCGTTGTGGAATATTATTATTATGAATACGTCCAGTCTTTGCACCAAGATCCTTTCATCATCTGTCTACATCGAACACTTACATTACCTCTGAAACCTAGCAATAAATAATAATATCATTTATTAATACCCTCGGACATCTCGTGGGCGGAGTGCTAAAATTTTATGATCATATTTAACCTGATGCAATGTACCATGGGAGATTGTCGCGGGTCCAATCCCACGACTTAGTTTGTGAGTTACAAGTTACAACATTTGTTATTAAATGTGCTTGTTATTAATTGCTCTGGTAATCGTTTTTGCGAGAGCAGTGGTGGCTGAGTGGTAATGGTCCCAATTTACGAGGTTGCGGGTTCAAACCCAGCCAGGCGCATTACTTTGTGTAATTTATTTCATCACCACTGCTCTCAAAAGCGTGAATAAACACATCGTGAGGAAACCGGCATGTCCTACAGCCAAACGTTCGAAGACATGTGACATTCACCAACCCACACTGGGCCCGCGTGGTGGATTACGGCCCGTTCCCTCTCCTAGAGAGGAGGCCTGAGTCCCATCAGTGGAAACATTAAAAAGGCTGATTATGCTATATGCTATGTTATTAATTGCTCTTGTAATCGTTTTTGAGATTTAAATTAATTTTGCTCTTGACGGGTTTGGAAAAAATATGGAGATCAACTTTTCATTGTGGCTAAACGCACTTGTGCCTGCATTCGTAACTATGTAAATATACTTTATTTCAAGCCCTAAAGTTACATCATTACATATCACAAAGTAATGATGTAGCATCGGCAGCGGATACAGTCTCCCACTGCGTCTGTTTGTTTGTGAAAATTAGTAATTTTTGAGTTTGCCAACGGGGCAAACTCAAAATTTTCACCAATAGACATAGTTATTCATTAGGAAGGTTTAAATTCAATACAATATGCATATTATAACAGAAAAATTCCAAGAATTTCATGGTTTCTAATACCCGTGCAAACCTAGGGTGGGTCGATAATTATAGATAAAGTAACATGCAATGCTGACGAGAGAAACACAAGAAACTTTCGATTTCCTGGTCGAACTACTGTGGTTTTGTGAAAGAGCCAACGTGGCCTTTTGGTGGGTTTTAGTCAGTAAAAGTCTGACACGGGGATCTCGCGCCACCTAGAAAAGGAAAACTTACTTCATAACCTTTAAAAAGAAACTTGATATAGAATTTCGAAATAACAGCCCAGAGGATTTATGCGTGGTTCATGCCATTAGGCCCGTCCCTTATCACATGGAATTAAAAAAAGAATAGGTGAAATATTTATAAATCTAGTATAGTTGCATCTCTGCCTAACCCTCCCACGATAGCTGGCGTGATCTTATGTATATCCGTTTACCTACAATCGGTACTTGTTTTTAAAAAAATACTATACAAAATACCATTTTAACTACCTCGTGACATTTATTTGCATAAAATTAAATGTCAACTATGAATAAAGCCGAACACCAATCAATTTTAGTAGATAACGAGACAATTTCCGTAACAGTATTTAGCATAATTTATCTTGAGAACTTTAATCCCATTAATAAATAATTAGTAAAAGCGGATATAGAAATATGGGAAAAACGACATAATAAAACGAGTAGATCCGTTACAATACTTTCCATTAGTACCTTTAATACTAGGGGTTCCGTAATTTTATGCTTAACTTTTTCGTTATAGAGTTCAAAAAATCTCATTTAAAATACATTTTAATTCTAGTAGAAAAAGTTTTTCATAGCAATACCGAGGCGGAATTCGCCCAAACCGCAGGCGAGAGTGGAGTGGAGTGGACAAATTTCCACATGTATGTACACTTATGGAGAAACAAATAAACAGAGGTTGACCGGCGACTCATGGGAGCTGCTTAGCGCCCAGTCTAATACAATAAATTGTGGCGGGAGTGAGCTCACGCACTTTTCCGCACTAGTACGGAACGCAATAAATTGCGTGCCAAAAAGCAGTAGCAGGTTTTCAATTAAGTGTATTGAAAAATATTTTTATTTCACGTCAGAAGCCAGTGCAAAGACGAAGGTGGAAAGATAAACTATCCCTTACCGGAGGATCTGGCAGAAGACAGACGTGGAAAGGGAGAGGGAGACTTTGGCCTAGATTTGAAACTAGTCTACGTAGATTAGATAAAATATGGTAACCAAATGCAGCTGGTTTTTCGACGTACCTCCGCTCTTAACAAAGCAGTCGTAATCCTCACGTAGTACTTTCATATGTGATTCGCGTCACGATTATTCGCTACTTCTTTCTCGTGGATGACATCTTGTTAAGCTCGTGCACACTTAATTAGGTCAAAACTTTAGCTAACTGCTTTCAAACTTTTAAAAACTAAATTCAAATGTGTCACTTAATGCATGGGATGGAAGTATGGGATAGATAGTCGGACAAAACAAAAATACATCAAGGTTTTTGCCAAGACCAAGGGATCTCTGAGAATGAACTGATTGCTACTTGATTAATCACCTTATAAAAAGCATGCTTCCTTTACATCTCCAAATTTTAATACATAACCGTAAAGTCGTCCATTATTCAAAACAGTATGATTTTATTACGCAACAAATATGTTCGGGAATCTTCGGCTATATTCGGCAATCGTGTCCTTGCTTCGTCTAATTACGGTTTATAAAGCAAAAAATACTTCCTAGGATGTACATTCTGATATTTTTTGGGCAACAATGGGTCTGAGTGTGTCATGCTTTGCCCACATTAGTAATAATAGCGTGACGATAGCCATTTGGCGGGACCTGTCATAGTTCAAGGTTGTAAAGTGACATTCACAATAGATTCAAAATCGTCGCGATCGTTTGGGAATATTAATGGTATCGATTATTGTCGTATTAGTGACAATTTTGAATAGTTATAGCTGTGATTTTACTTAACTGGATTTGCAATAGTCGTTTATTCATTGTCAAACTTGGAAATTTTCTGTAAGTATTTACGATACCAATGGTCCTATTTAAGGTATTCTACGAAATGTGCAGTGGTACTTTATAATTACCAATCTTTCACACTTAAAAAAATTGTTAACACTGACTCATCAACAAAAATATAAGTACAGGACATTCCCTTTTAGTTCGAACACGTCATCAGCGCAAATTGTTTGACATAACTTAACGCGTTCATTTACCATGTAATGTTAAACGCAGCGATCAGTAAGGATAGTGTGCTCGGCCATTTATTTGCCTTCTCTGCAATGTTAATAGTGTCCCGAGGCGCTTTAACCACAGATTGAGACAATTACAACTGATTGCAGACCAGTCGTACAAATTGTGTGACTGCGTTTTTTTAGGCTGTGTCTTTTATGTGATTTATGCCATAAATTGTATTCGCGTGTGAGAATCTTTTGAAACGTATGCAAGTATGGGATAATGACAAAATTGTGGAGTTTTTGGTGGTCTTCTAGCGAATTTCGTTTTGCTAGAGGCTAGACGACATTTTCACGGTTCTTAGTATTATTATGATGATGTGAATTATAATAGCATTCAACTTTACACTCAAATTGCTATAAACATTAGTGGGGAAATACCGTAAAAGTAACTTTTTTGTTGACAAAATTATTATAGATGTCATTTAATCTAGTAATGTTTAAATCCCCACAAAAAAAGTCAAATAGGAAAACCCACTTAGGTGATAACTAAGCAAAAACTGGTTAAGTCCTCAAATCGCTACAACGGTCAATCTTTATATAAACAACATACCAGAAACTTAATAAATTCCAAAAATAGATCACAAAAGCTGCGTTCAAAATAAGGGTCAAGGCCACACTGAGTTAGTCACTCGACTCGCTAGTCGAGTCCACGCCAGTGAATGAACGAGTAGTGCGTGGGTGTTTGTGTACCTAATTAATTCTATACTTTAATGAACGATAGTACTCATTGTCAATGTGCATCGATAGCTTATTTGGGTACGCTGAGTCAGGCAACGTGGGCATTAGATGACAATGTTGCAAGCGGGTGAGGTTACTTAAAAGCTTTTGAGCTAGTATTTATTCTTAACTGCGGTATTAGACCAACTGTTAAGGCTTTAGACCGATGAGCAAAGATTTACAATTTTACCATTTGGACTATTTACGCGAAACATTTACTTTCTCATGCTTATTTAGTTTACTTGAGAAAGTGGGTGGAAAATGAATAAAGTTACACCTACTGATAATAGGACTATCATAACCTTTAAGGACTAATAGCAAAATTTGCAATCATGGAAATAACTGACACTTCTGAAGAAGTAGAGAATTATTACTCCTTTGTGAAAGAAAATCTTTAAATAAATCATAATTATTAGACTGGAAGTCAATCGTCCAGGGATCGACTTAAGTTTGAATGGCAAGAACTAAGATGAATAGCTTTATTATGCTTTAGCATGACAGATCAATAGATTTTACACACAAATAGTCAATATAATATTCAATCTTACTAAATATTGTATTGTATGAGGATTATATCGACTCCCCCTCATCCTCTGCCTGCAAGTTGTATAAGTTAAATAATAAATTATATCGACTTCCTTTGCTTCCAAAACCCACAAGCTGCTTTAAATGACAGCAATTTAATTTAATTAAACTTAAGTGTCACTATCCATTGTGCTTCACACCATATTAGCACTGGTGTGAGTCAGTGACGTGGGCACTAGAAGCTAGTGTTGTGAGATAGTGCTAGCGGACACTTGACTCGCCTGTGTCAACACGCCTACGGGGTTTGACATCCGATCCGTCTCTTTGGGTCACCGAGCGATTAGGATTATTTACTAATTTGATTTACAAATTTTACTTTACAAGATCGAAAAGCTTAACTTTGGATTGATTTAGCAAAAAAATAAAAAAATAAACTATTTTAATTGCCATATAAGTAAAAGTGGACGTAGTAGGAAGAGGATGAACCATGAAAGAGGGAAAAGTGGCGTAAGATGTTTGGCCAAAATTAGGACAGTGCAGGTGCAGATCCGAAACGTGGTCGCTCACAGTGGGCCTCATCAGAAGGCTCAAAGTCACCCAAAGGGCAATGGAAAGGGCTATGCTCGGAGTTTCCTTGCGTGATCGAATCAGAAATGAAGATATCCGCAGGAGAACCAAGGTTGCCAAACTTAAGTGGCAATGGGCAGGGCACATTGCTCGCAGAACGGATGGCCGTTGGGGCCGAAAGGTTCTGGAGTGGCGACCGCGTACCGGAAGACGCAGTGTTGGAAGGCCCCCTACAAGGTGGCCCGATGACCTGGTGAAGGTTGCAGGAATCCGATGGATGCGAGACACACAGGACCGTTCTTTGTGGCGACATTTTGGGGAGGCCTATGTCCAGCAGTGGACGTCTATCGGCTGAAATGATGATGATCATGATGAGGTGCAGATCTTAAGCGCCTATTACACTACGCGATATTCAGACAGTCTTATCTTTGTTCCAATTAAGACCGGTCTAACCCTTATTATACTCCGCGACAGCGACTAAGACTGTCTGAATATCGAATAGTGTAATAGGCCCTTTAACCATAAATCATTGCACTGTAGAATTCGGATATAATGACCTTCAAGGCACCAGCGACATTTGGACGTACTAACCGGACAATGCACAAAACGACCGATATTCGACTCTGAGACTTAAGAATAGAATAAACTTTATTGCAACAGTAGTGGTGGTTCAGTGTTCCCGATTTACGAGTTGTAGGTTGCGGGTTTAAACACAGTAAGACGCATTACTTTGTGTAATTTATTTCATCACCACAGCTCTCAAAACGGTGAAGGAAATCGGCATTTCCTTGATCCAAAAATTCGAAGACATGTGACATCCACCAACCTGCACTGAGCCCGCGTGGTTGAGGAGGAGAGGAGGCTTGAGTCCCAACAGTGGGAACATTATATGGCTGATTATGCTATGCTATTATAAAACTTATTGTACACCATAATAGTAACAAAACTTTTACACTAATTTAAATTTATGGGTACAATAGCGGTCTTATAGCTGACAGCGATATCTACCAGACAACTTTAGGATAGACTGTACCTATATAAGAACTGAAAATAAAAAAGAATTATTTGCGATGTACTGCAGAAAATCCAGTAAGCTCCCTAATTTAAATGTCGTAGAAGTAGATTGTTAATGAAACATATCTTCTTCCTTGTCGGTATCACTTTTGACAGAATGGTCGTGGTTCACTTCAGGTGTTGGTGGCAAGCTTCACAACACGCCGTCGCTCCTCTCTGATGGCCACCTTCCTCGTACATTCGTGCAGTGATGACGAGCCATTTACTGCCGCTTTAATCTGGTCAGTCCACCTCATAGGCGATCTTGCTCGTGGCCTGGTACCCTCAACCTTTCCCTAGACCACAAGTCGCTCAATAGCTACTGAAACATAACATGTACCTATTATGAAAATTTCCGCATCCTTTTGAAGAGATCCTAACTTTAAGAATCTAAGAAATTCACACTACGTCAAATCAGTTGACCATACAATTTCACAGCGGTGTCCAGCACTTACCACACCTTACTTAGCCCATGGGGATACTTAAGCAACATTAACTTAAATCATATAATAAGCTCTGTTTAATAATAATGAGCGTACTTAGGCGCATGTCAATTGGTACTTCGTCGTAATATTCATGTTGTTTTGTTCCAAGTTTACAGCGGTGTTATGATTTCTTCTAGCTGTTTATTTTCTTCATCAACAATTTGTAACCCTTTCGTTTTCATGCAGATTATTATGACTTTTCTAGTGGACGACGAGCAATGTGTAGCTCGCTGTCTGGCCGTCCGGTATCATCCGGACCGAGCCTGAGGTCGTCGACGGCGCGTAGTGTTCCACGCCTTAAAGGGAAGTCAGCAAAATCGTAGCAGCCCAGCAGGGGCGCACCTTTTGGAGCAATGGGTAGTCAAAGAAGAAACATAGATGTGGTTATAGTCAGTAAAAGTCTGATACGCCCGCCCATTTGGCCCTAAAGCAAGAGAAGTAATTGGAAGAATTTCCACCTTAAAAAAAATCCACGGGTAGTGTGAAAGCGAAACCCGGGGCCCCGGGACGAAGGCAACGAAGGAACAGGAGTGGGTTATTAGTCAGTAAAAGTCTGACACTATCTTCCGCTCCGCCCAAGAGCGGGATTTGTAATAAGATGATTTTCCCACCCAATTAAAAAAAAAACCTTAAAAAAATAAAATATTTGGTCTGGTCTCAATATGATTTAAATTAAAACAAGTACAGTCAGGGGTCAAAAGTGCAGTTGCACTTTACCAATGCAATGTGTCTAAAAATTATTTTTAGTAGAAGAACAACAGTCCATAACTAGTTCACTTAATACTTTAGATTAAATCATTAATTAATCATGGACATGATTGGAATGGCGACCACGTACCGTAAGACGCAGCGTTGGAAGGTCTCCCAAAAGGTGTACCGATGACCTGGTGAGGATCGCGGAAATCGGATGGACACAAGACGCACAGGACAGGTCATTATGGCCACATTTGGGGAAGGCCTATGTCCAAAAGTAGAGGTCTTTCGGCTGAAATGATGATGATGATAAATCATTAACAATCTTCTTGAAAAAAAAAAGACGGTATCATCCAGACCCGAACTTTTATAGAAGTTCTGCTTACTTTTAGCATGTTATGCACACAAAAAAAATATATATTACCATCTTTAATACCACAATAATTATTGCAAATAATTTTCTTTGGTTTTACAAGAGCAAATGATTCCAATGGATGCAGGCCTACATCTCAACTAAACCCAGAACTATCAGACATTTAATTATAATGATAAACCGTACACCATTTTAGTTCAGTACAGCGAATCTAACACTTAACACTTTAGTACCTCGTAGGTCGATGACTCATTTAGCCATATTGCCTTCAAAGACACTTCGTATGAAGACATACTATTTAATTACTATCGATCTTTGATTAAGTAATTGTCTAAGATTGAATAACGTATTGAATTTGCGGCACCTTGGGCTGTTTGCTTCATTGGAAGGTGAATTAGGGTTATGGCCTCTGTTTTGCTTGGTAGAAGCTGAATACAGGTTACTTCTCCTTGAAAATGATGAGTAGCAAAGTCTTCAGTCAAAGGTCATCCCACCAATTCATGCGAAAAGTTAAGTAATAGGTAGCTCGCTGTCCGGCTGTCAGGTAACCGTCCGGACCGAGCACGAGTCGTCGACGGCGCGTAGTGTTCCATACGCGCCTCAAGGAGGTGTCAGCAAAACCGTAGGGGCCCAGCAGAGTCTAAACCTACTAGGGCCATGGGTTCGCTTCTAAAAGGAAAACCTGGTGCCCTGGAAGGCAAGGCAAAGAAGGAACATAGGAGTGGATTTAAGTCAGTAAAAGCCTAACACGCAATAAAAAAAAAACATTCGTACGAAAAATTTTGGAAACACATCATTGTGTGGATGGCTAAGGAGTGGAATTCTTTGCCGGAGTCGTGAAATTCCTGATAGCTACAACCTCAAACACAAATAATAAATACACTTTTTTTTCGCTCTGGGTGGAACGAGAGGGAGTGTCAGACTTATAAGTGTCGCTTCAATTTCCTTTCGTGTTCCATGGCCGCGATAAATGTTTCGAACAATCTGCAGGCTTGGCAAGCATCGGTCATATCGGGCACCGTCAAAAATAAATAATAATCACCTCTCAGATTTAAAAAAAAAACCTCTTAGGCCCCAGTGTACCGAAAACGGTACACTTCGTACCAGCTAACTTAAAACTTATACTTAAAAATAAGGTTTAAGTCAGTTTACAGTACACCGTACCGTTTTTGGTACACTGGGGCGTGAGAGGCTAACAACACATTTCAGCTAGTAACGCATGGATTTCCTTCAGTGCCATAAGGCATATTGGCTGTTTATTTCAGTGCCACAACGCGAAATACGTGATAGTACCGGTTTGAAAGATCCACAGCACGTTGCGAGTCATTTTTAGTGTACTGTACCTACCCCTCCCGTACCGGAACCCTTTTGCTAAGACTCCGCTGTCCATCCGTCTGTCACCAGACTGTATCTCGTGAACCGTGATAGCTAGGCAGTTGAAATTTTCACAGATGATGTATTTTTATTGCCGCAATAACAACAATAACCGCTAAAAATACTTAAGGTATTTACACATTTGTAGTATTCCCGTACAACAAATGTGTTTTTTTTTGCCGTTTTTTGCTGCGGACGTTACAGAACTGATTGTGCGCGAGTCTGACTCGCACTTGGCCGTTTTTTTATTATTGTCGCAATTTGGCCTTAGAGCATAACATACACGTAATTTATAATGTCCCGTCTCTTTCCACTTCAATTGATCATTTGTTATGGTTATATCGGAATTATTACTTCCTCCTTCCTTATGACCATAAAAATAAATTTAATATTCTTTGATGCAACTATCATCAGAGCCTACTGACACTCCTCAATACCCAGAAATCATAATATTCAGCAAACATTCTATAATTTAATACTAAATAGCTTTCAAAAACGAAATTAGACGTGGGTAGTAATAGATCGTAATCTTATATTGTAAATTTCATAATATCAGTCAGTTCAATGAATATTTAGAGTTTATTAGACATTTTAATAGTCCAGTTAGTAGGTAATAACTATTGGATTCTCCTTAAATGCCGGTCTTACGATAAATAGTGACTGGCTGGGCGCACGGGTGACTCATTTAGATTTATTGTATGTGTTCTATGGATTCTAATGTCGGATTGTCGTCGTGATTAGCGGTGGGATTAAATAAGAATGGAATAATCTATAAATGTTATTATTACCTATTTGCGTCATCGTCATCATCATTTCAGCTGAAAGACGTCCTCTGTTGGACATAGGCCTCCACCAAGTGTCGCCACAACGACGGTCCTGTGCGTCTCGCTTCCATCGGACTCCCGCAGCTCTTACCTTCCAGTACGTGGTCGCCATTCCAGAACCTTTCGGCCACAACGGCCATCCGTTCTGCAAGCAATATGCCCTGCCCATTGCCACTTAAGTTTGACGATTCAAAGTGCACACACATGTAGCACCTACTCCAATCAAGGTAGGAGACTCTACACTCGAAGTTGTGGACGACTACGTTTACCTATTTGAGGAAGTCGTTTATATTATAAAAGCCAGGAAGTTTGCAGAGATAGTAATCACAACAGATTTGAGACCTGCACACAATCCAACCAACTCACAATCCAAGCCTTCGTTTCTGCCCCCCTAGCCAAGTTACAACCGTTTCACCGGCCACGCCTCCTATTCCTTTGTTCTGACCACTTGACTGAGCATTGAGATGACGTCAGAATAAAGGAATCGGAGACGTGGCCGACTCGAGGCGATCAACGAAAAGAGAATCGAAACAAAACGGTTGTAACTTAGCAAGGAGGGCTGATAGCTACATCCTATGGGTCTTTAAGTTACTTCTACAGTTCTACGCAACCGTCCTCTGTCATCGGCCACATCATAGTTTAATATCAGATGAGATAGTGGTCAATGGTCCTAATTATTATGATAAGAAACACACTTATAATTATGTACTTATAACACCTTCAAAAATTGACGAGAAAATTCGGTTATACCATAATACTGTAAACAAAACTCATACTAAATAATTGCTTTGCTAATTGATTAGTTATAAATACCTATATTTTATATTTTTAATGGCCACACACGTTTCCCCTTCACTACCGTGTCCATAAAATCCAATCACTAAGCAATCCAATTGAAAATTAAGGAAAAATGCATGCGGAAAAGCATACACGGCTAATAGCTGTGTTACAAACGTAGTCGCAAGTCGTGACGGGGGCAGACCTTCGCGAAGCGTGGTGATAAATTTTTATATCAACTGAATAATCACCATAATTGTTGGACGTGATTTGTGTTTCATGTGCTTGTAATCGTGGTTTTGTGTTTATCTAGTTGTCTTGGTATTTGTCATTTGAGGAACCTCTATAATAATAATAAGTCTAAATGTGGACTCGGCTATCATTGTGCCGATTGTCATGACCGCCAATGGCCTTATAGCCAAAAGCTTCGACGACCATCTGTCGAAGCTGTCGTTACGCGGTTGGATCAAGGGCCTGATACAGAAAGCAGTACTCCTAGAAGCGGCTCGCATTGTGAGGAGGTTCCTGTCTCTGGAGCCCTAACCACCGGTAGCTTGGACCCTGTTCCCGACACCGGCGGACAACATTTTTTTATATTTTTAAATGTTTTTTTATTTATATGTTTTTTAAAGAAATATTTAAAAATGTAATACATATGTATAAAAAATAAATGAATGGAATAATAATATAATATAGCTATTATAAATTTAATATCCTTAGGCTTCGAAAAATTGAACTTGTGTTATCAACGCGATTATCGAAATGTTGATGGCCGGTGTATGTATGGAATTGAAGTGGGTAACATGATGAATATGAACTACTTGACAGGCCTGTTTGTCTAGTGGTTAGTGGCCCTGACTGCTATGCCGGTGGTCGTGGGTTCGATTTCCACTCAGGACAAATGTTTGTGTGATGAGTACAATCATTTGTTCTGTGTCTGGATGTAATATGTATGTATTTAGAAATATATAAGTATGTTAATCAGTTGTCTAGTACCTAACATAACACAAGCTCTGCTTAGCTTGGGACTAGACGGCGTCGTGTGATAGTTGTGGAATATTATTATTATTTATAATTGTTATCACGTGTTAAAAAAAGCTGATATAACATGGTTGGTGAACATATAAAATTTTGAAGTTACCTATATAAGATAATTATAAAGAATAATAATAATAAATTGAGTAATTTATTATTATTATTCTTTCATTTAATACTCTAGTAAAATCCTTTTAGTTTCTTTTTTTCCACAAGGAACAGAAAATGGATTCAAGTAGGAGGAGAAAAAAAAAATTACTATACGTAGGAACTTCAATATTGCAGCATACCTTTTAAAAACATACGAGCACATTCATTCAAACATCATAAGAAATACTCTAAAAACTATTACCAAACAGCTGACCCAGGTACAATCACGCAAAATCGTTATTACCTATCATCCTATTAACCCACTGTTGTACAAAACTGTACCAACGGCCTGACCTTTCGCTAGAGAGCTTCAAGGCAAAAGACGATCATATTAATTTTGTCGCGCATTGCGCAATAAACTTATGTTTTTAAAATATATTATTACTTGTTTAATGTTGCTCAATGGTAGGATATTATGTTGAGCTCGCGCCTTCACTTACGGTTGTTTTAAAATATTAAAAGTGGTCAACCCGGTATACCTTTCCATACAACAGCTCTGACGTGATTTTGAAACACAGATATCTAATAGGTAGATATTGTCTAAGTTTCTATTGAAATCAAAACCTTTTTATTTTTATAATACTAATCCACAAAATACCTCTGAAAAATATCTTTTTACGCGAACTAAGGCACCAATTAAAATTATCATGTTTTTTATTTAAGGTAGAAAGTTTACTATTGACTCGCTTTTATATTTTATTTATTTTGAACAAAAAATAATAAAAACACAAAACTAATTAAAATTACAAAATATATACACAATAACTATCCTACCTAAAATATGGCGTCAAAAAATTCCCCTGCATCGCTGTCGACTGGAAGTGTGCCCAAAAGACTGGCTGCATTGCCACGTTGTATGGCAATGTTTATTCTCTAACTGAGGTAAAAGCCAGCCCTTGGCTAGCTTTTAGCTAACTAGCCGTTTGGATAATTCTTGAAAAAGCGCATGAGCTCTCGGACCCCACGGCCCAAGAGTCTCAACCCCAAACGGCTCAAACATATAACTTCCAACGAGGATTTTATATTTTCGCCGCTTGAGGTCCTCCGCAGCCGCAGCGGCAGTACCAGCACAGCGCGACGAGCTAGGAAGATGGAATGGCGCAACAGGATCGACTCAGGTAACGTCCCACACTAAAGCCCTACATCTTCCATGGAAATAAAGACACAAAATTGATTCGCTTATTTATAGTTTAAAATAGGGCTGAAATTAGTATAGGTCATCTACACGAATCGATGTCCAAGGTCGCCCTTTTTTTGAGGTGGGAAATAATCCAATGACTGGCCAAATAACCACCCAGCCCTCTAGTCATGCAAATAGTCGCGATCAGTCGGCGAGAAATATGTTTAAAACATTTACTTTAGTCACTTCCGGTAATATCCTTACATAAATATTATAAAAAAGTCCCCCACAGCGTCTGTCTGTTTAGAGAAATCAATAGAATATCGATTATCATAAAAAGCGAATATCGATTACAATAAAAATCAATAGAATAATATATAAGCGTCTGTCTGTCTGTATGAACGCTATAAACTGAAATCTCAGCACAGGTCTGTTCGTGTGTTTAGTACTGCAGCCACATATGGGCTGGTGCTGCAAAATGCCACCTAGCAGCTTTGGACTTGTGAAAAGGCTAATTGGTGATCCAGATCTCAGATTAAGTCCAATCTACAAAGCCTTGAGCACAGGCGTAGGGTAGCCAGCCTTTCGGTGTTTTACAGAATGCATTTTGGAGAGTGTGCGCGGGAATTGCATGACTTGATTCCACCATCTCATTTCTACCATCGGACAACCCGACAAACGGCGAGTATCAACCCTTTCGTTGTTATAATCTCTACGGTCCGGACTAAGCATTTCGCCTCATTGTTTATACTGCGTACATCGAGGGAATAGAACAACTTGCCTGCTGCAGTCTTCCCGTCCAATTATAATGTTGGTGTCTTCAAGGATAGAGTGAATAGGCTCTTAATAAACTAGTGCGCCTCACCATCTACGATTGCATCACTGCTTACCATCAGGTGGGATCGCAGTCAAGCACTAGTTTGTAACAATTGAAAAAAACTACTAAGCGGATATTCGTACAGTTTTCACCAATAGATAGAATGATTTTTGAGAAAGGTTTAGGTGTATAAGGCATGCATATTATAATAGAGAAAAGAGAGTTTCAACGATTTGTAAAACCCAGAGAGAAGCTGGGATTGATTGTTAATAGGTATTTTATAAATAAAAACCGGTCAGGTGCAAGTTGGACTCGCGCATGAAGGGTTCCTTAACGTTCGTAGCAAAAAAAAACGGGATAAAAATTACGTTTGTTGTATGGGAGCCCCACTAAAATCTTCATTTTATTCCATTAGCAAAAAAATACATCATCTGTGAAAGTTTTAACTGTCTAGCTATCACAGTCCATGACGTACAGCCTGGTGACAGACAGACGGACAGCAGAGTAATAGCAACAGGATCCCGTTTTTATCCTTTTGATACGGAAGCCTAAAAACTGGTTCCCTGTCGATTCAAAAAATCAATCCATCATAAAATGAAGCTTTACTAATCAAATCAGCATTGTACCATACAAAGATCCAAATGCAATCTTTGAATTAATAAAAATCCAGTCCACAAACTAATCAATAAATCATTAAAAACTAGTACATCCTTCAGAAAGTACATTGACTTCTGACCTTGAATCATCACAATGTTTTCATCACAAAAAAACCGTTAACATTTGAATCATTGTAAGCTACCGGTATTAATCTTAATTCTATTAGGAATGATGGAAATGATGATAATTTTATTGATAGTGGGCGCGGTATGATGGCACCATGAAAGAATGTCAGCGTTGTGGGTCGCGGGTTCGATTTCCGTATAGTTGAAGCTGGATTTTGTGTCACAGCTGGATATTGAGGTAATGATTATAAATGTTATTAGATAACTTCTGGTAGATGTGATGGACATTTGCAACATTTGAATACGAAAATGTTTTAGCTAGTAGAGTTAACATACGGTACGGACTTTTTTTAAGGTGAAAATTCATCTAATGATTTCTGCCGCTCTAGCACGGTGCGAGAGGGTGTGTGAGACTTTTACTGACTAAAACAACACCTATGTTTCTTCTTAGCCTTGTGTACCAGGATCCCAGGTTTCCCCAATCAGAAGTCATCCCATAGTCCCAGTAGGCTTCGGCCCTGCTGGGCCTCTATTTTTTTGGTCTTCGTGGGGAAAGCTTCAAATGGCGCCCAGACTTTGCAGATAAGTCCGGGGAGTGTGGGATTTTTACCTCACTAACACCACCCGGTGATCACTATCAGCACATATAGAAGGGGCGCCGTTACCTCTTAAAAGACCATTACGGAACCCTCTCTGTGCAACGCCTGTTAGGGCACATCCCTGAGGAGACTGTACAACGGTCTCCCCTGAGCCCGTTTGTGCAGGGCAGCTCGTGATCACTGTGCCATCGTCTTCCTTGGATTCACTCGATAAGCGGGCAGAGTCTACACGCCCGTTGTTCCATAGTCCAGTCTGTAGATGATGAGGCGGTTGCTTCTCCGACGCCTTCTTCTCTGAGCGGGATCAGCCCTCTTACGGTCCCGCTCAGCCACCTCCTTCTGGACCATTACGGTCTCACAAAAGGAGGCAACTTCCTTCCACTTGCTGGGCCCTTACGGTTTTGCTCTTACATCTCTTTCAGGTGCGCGTGGAACACTACGCGCCGTCGACGACTCGCGCTCAGTCCGGACGGCGATCTATCCATTTCTCATCGTCTGCGAATAGACTTACATACATTTCTGTAGTGTAGATTTTGTTCTGTATAATACAGTCTACGTCTGTACTGTGTGGACGCAGTACAGACTAGTTTCATTGTATAATCTTCATCGGACCATCTGGCGTACGGCGATGCGCCACCGGTAAATGGTGGACATCCCACCTATATGCACAAAACGTTTTGGGAACACCAATTCATTTTGCGTACAGCTAAGGAGTGGAATTCCTTGTCGGAATCTGTGTTTCCTGATGACTACAACCCGGGAATCTTTAAGTCAAGAGTGAATAGATTGCTCCTAGGTAAGCGCGCTCTATCGTCGACCTTTCGTCGCTTTACATCAGGTGAGATAGCGGTCAAGCGTGAACCAATCATGAAAAAAAAAACATATAAGTCTGTATCATGTAAAAGCACGAGTCACTACAATGCAACCTGTTAGCAGAGGTAGTCGATACTATAGCAAAACTCTCAGCAACATTTTACGAAATCGCGGCTGTTTCAATAATTCCAAATATTGACCAGTTATATAGACAGTTGAGATGCAAAAGCACACCAAATTTACATCACAATAGATTATCATCACAAGAAATCAATTTGCGAATAATAAAACACAACCACTAAAACTTTGTGCAATTTATTTCATCACCACTGTTCGCAAAAGCGGTATGTCCTAGAACCAAAAATTCGAAGACATGTGACATCCACCAACCCGCACTGGACCCGCGTGGTGAATTACGGCCCATTCCTCCTCCTAGAGAGGAGACCTGAGTCCCAATAGTGGGCTCCTAACTTCAGGCTAAAAAGCCTGCCAAAAAAATGTTTTCCTACTTGATTATGTCATTAATTTTTTTTTAGGGTATGCCATACACACACACACACAGTACAGGTTATATCTTTTTCTTTCTTTTCTTTTTTCTATATGGGTATTCCCTTCACTTTGTACATTCAATATGTTTTATCCAGGCAATTAAATGAGTACAGCAGCAAGAACCATAACCATATTTTCCACTAAATACGCAAGATGAACAAGGATATCATATCTCTTCGTCATCACTATGAATATTAATATCGTTTCAAGTGACACAACTTGCCGCCGACCACAACCATTCCAATATTACCACAAAGTAGGAAGATTCAAAAGGAACATTATAAGTCGAAAAACGTCATATAACCTTTGTAGTCTGTAAATGTATCTGTAACATTTTATTTATTTCTCCATTCTGCATACACCAATGCGGTTTTTTTTTAATTCTCCAATAAGCTTATAGTCAGGGGTAAAAAGAGCAGTTGCACTTTATCAATGCTAAAGTGCGTCAAATTTCTGTATATTTGTTTATTTATTTTATACTTCATGCACGTGAAGGTACAGAGGCGGACTTAATACCTTAATCATTTTCTTCCAGTCAACCTTTGGGTGATGCAGAGAAGAATACTGGTAGGTGCAATAAAAGACAACACAGCACGATAGTAGATGTTCAATGATCCATAAGTCGTTTATTCAATACTTTAGATGCTATGCTACAAATTAAATATTCATAAACCATTGACACTCTTCTATAAAGAAATGTTAGTCACTTTAGCATTAGTAAAGTGCAACAGCACTTTGGACCCCTGACTGTACATCAAATATCTACATACGGACTATAACTACTTCTGACAATATACTTGACAAATGACAAGATTACTTGCCTACACTGGATATTTATCATGAATGTTTTTTTTAAAGGAGAAGCAAGGGAAAAAAATCAAAAAAGAAAACCGCAGGACTGCCAAGGTTATCACCATAGCTTGAAAAATCCCGACAAGATACTGGAAGACGCAGTTTTGGAAAGCCTCCTACAAAATGGACCGATGACCTGGTGAGGATCGCGGGAATCTGATAGATAAGAGGCGCATAGAACCGGTCGTTTTGGTGACACTTGGGTGAGGCCTATGTCCAACAATGGACGTTGTTTGGCTGAAATGATGATGGTGATGATAATGACTGCATACTATTGAAAGTTTAATTTCATCTTATGAAATTAAACTGGATTTTCTCTGTAACTATTCACGTTGAAGATAGGACTAATTCATATTGTTTAGGAGTTGACTTTTTGTGTGATTACTTTTTATGTGACGATGTGAAACTTATCGTAAACATACATATTTATTGATGATCAGACAATCATATTAATGGACAAATGTAGGCAATAATTTATGATTTAGGTTGTAAATATTACTTAGGAGTCCTTGCATTTTATGAGAATACTAATTGTTAATTGGTCTAGAATGTAGATAGGTGATGTGGTTGATAAATGTGAGTATATGTAAAGTTGCTTAGTTCTGATAGCAAAATTGATCAGGTTTACTAACTTAGTAATATCTTTTACTAGCTTCTGCCAGCGGCTTCGCCTGCGTGAAAGTTGGTTTTTTCACACAAACTTTTGGACCCCCTTTTCATCCCCTTCATCAATCAATAAATGGTGCTTCAATATGTCCACGCTGTGCACGCACCTTTACAGCGAAGATAGGCTAAAATAGCCATATTAAAGCTCATGATCGAAACCCGTAATTGCACTGATGACAGTAACTGGTCACCGTAGCCGAAATCGGCAAGAGAGTATATATAATCATAACCAATTAAAAGAGACAAGAAATCATTTTGACTTCCTCTAACCAGAAAATAGTATTGTATTTGCTACTCATTTTACGACGCAATCTAACCTTTTAACATCTCATCGCAGTAATCTCTAAGATAATCTTCAAAGACATAAATCAGAAACCCACCGCATGTCTTCATACGTTAGGTGACAAAAGTTTCTTATGATTTACAGCCTTTAAGTCAGTAGTTTGACCTTTGCTGGCCTCTGTTACTCTAAATGGCAATTTATGCCAATTTGAGAGACGCAAAATTATAGTCACTATGATTGAGAATATAAAGTGGTAAGTACATTCACATCAGTGGAACCATGTTGACATTGAAATTAGTTTATTTTTTTGTTAGGCTCACGTTTGACCTCTACTTCACCTGCAGATGGTAAGCGATGATGTGATCAACGATAGAGCACGCTTGCCTAGAAGTAACCTATTTACTTATGACATAAAGTACGAAGACGCTTGTAGTTATCAGGAAATGCAAGAGTCTGGCTGAGAATTTCACTCCTTAGCTATACACAAGACGAAAGAGTTCCCAAAACATTTTGTGCTTGTGGGTGAAATACCTACTATGTACCATTAGTGTATCGCCGTACGTGCAGTGTTCCAATTAATGAAGGAACGGGCTTTGCGGAATTAAGTTGTGTAATTCTGAAGCTCACTCCCCGAAATGTAAACGATAAAATACCGACAAGCTAGCAATTTGGCGTTAATGCTCAAGACTTTGGAACTTCAACTCCACAAGTGCATCATTGCCAATCCATTTAATCTAGCACATCAAACCGGTATCAGGAGGATCCATCCAAAAAATAAGAGCTATACATACTCCATACTTGATAGTTAACGTTACCAAAATTAAACTCGATCTGGATAGAGTTCAGCATCGGTTATTAAGGTTGGATGGATTTTAATCCTTTTTGACTAGACCTACGTATAAAAGATAGCAATTTGCTTTAAATTTGAAAAATCTATTTTTTAAATGTGTGTCTGTCTATGTGTGAGTGTGTCTATGTTTTTTCTAATGTGTCTGTGTATGTGTCTCTGTATTTGCGTGTGTGTGTGTGTGTGAGCTTTTATGCTCATAATGTACTTAGAAGAAATTTTTTTTTTTTTTTTTAATTGAAATATCTTGAAAGTTGCCACACCAGCAGTGAAGTCCATTTGCGTAGTGCAAGTGACTACTAGTAATGTTTGGTTGACTTTGTTGAGTGTTGCATTAGTACCTATAAAACTTTGACGCTTAATACAGTAACACAACAGTTTTATAAATAAACTAGCCGCTACCAGCGACTTCGCGCGCATTTTAGTTGAAAATTGTCTAAAGAGAACATACTCCTAAGATATAAAGATTCTGTACCTGTATGCCACATCTAAATCCATTCAAGCAAACACACACACACAAACTTATAATTTTCTAATATCAGAAGCTAAGTCGCTAAACGTACCTAAGTAATAAAATTATTGTAAATGATAATAACTACTAATGTAATCTTGTCTCTATTCACAGGTACAACGAATAAATCGTATAGCTGCAATATCATTGCAAATAGCATAGATGGAAACTCTCACTTATAATTTACTGACATGTGAAGATATGCTTAAAGGAAACCCTGATGTCACACAGAAATCGGTCATCATAAATAATCCATAATCGATTATGATGAAATTAAAATTTGATAAGAAAATTAAGACAAAGAGAGAGGTAGAAGCGAAATACAAAAGAAAAAGTAGTTGGAGCAAAACAAAAGCAGCACAATAGAAAAGACAAAACAAAAGAGACAAATAGAAACGACAAAATAGTAAAGGCAAAATAAGCGACAATATAAACGAAGCAAAATAGAAGAGAAAGATTGAAGCGGCGCAATAGATGAGGCAAAATATAAGAGGAAAAATAAAAGAGGCAACATAGAAGCGATAAAATTAAAGTAGCACAATAGAAAAGGTAAAATAGACAAGGCGAAATTGAAGTGGTAAAATAGAAGAGGCAAAAACCCTGATGTCACACAAGAACTGGTCATCATAAATAATCCATAATCGGTTATGATGAAATTAAAACTTGATAAGAAAATTAGGACAAAGAGAGAGGTAGAGATGAATTAGAAAAGAAAACATAGTTGAAGCAAAACAAAAGCGGCACTATAGAAAAGGCAAAAAAGATAAAGCAAAATAGAAGAGAAAAATTGAAGCAGCAAAATAGTAAAGGCAAATGAAGCGGTTAAATAAACGAGGCAAAATAGCAGTGATAATAAAAGAGGCAAAATAGTAGCAAAATAGTAAAGGCAAATAAGAGCATTGGTGGCCGAATAGCTCTGACTTACGAGTTGTAGGCTGCGGGTTCAAACCCAGCCAGGCGCAGTACTTTGTGTAATTTATTTCAATACCACTGTCCTCAAAACGGTGAAGGCAAACATCGTGAGAAAACCGGCATGTCCTAGAACCAAAAATTCAAAGACATGTGACATTCACCAACCCGCTATACTCCGCCCGCGTGGTAGATTACGGCCCATTCCTTCTCCTAGAATGGAGGCCTGAGTCCCAGCAGTGGGAACATTGAAAGGCTGATTATGATTATGTTAAAGGCAAAATAAGCGGCAATATAAAGGAAGCAAAATAGAAGAGAAAGATAGAAGCGGCGCAATAGACGAGGCAAAACAGAAGTGATAAAATTAAAGTAGCAAAATAGAAACGATAAAATTAAAGTAGCAAAATAAAAGCGATTAAATTAAAGTAGCAAAATAGAAACGATAAAATTAAAGTAGCAAAATAGAAGCGATAAAATGAAAGTAGAACAATAGAAAAGGTAAAATAGACAAAGCAAAACAGAAGAGGCAAAATAAAACCTATGAAAAATATTTTTCCAAGTAAATAACAATGAAACGATAATCATGATCAAGTCATAATACTCGTAAATAGCAATTTGATTTGTGGGCAGGGCACATTGCTCGCAGAACAGATGGTCGTTGGAGACGAAAGGTTCTGAAATGGCGACCACGTACCGGAAGACGCAGCGTTAGAAGGCTTCCCACAAGGTAGACCGATGACCTGGTGAGAGTCGCGGGAATCCGATGGATGCGAGACGCACAGGACCGGTCATTGTGGCGAAATTTGGGGGATGCCTATGTCCAACAGTGGACGTCTTTCGGCTGAAATGATGATGATGATGAGCAATTTGAATTATCTGACTGCAGAGCAAAAGCTTCTCACATAGATAAGTCGGTCGTACGCTCAAGGCGGATGATCTATTTCAGTAGTAGACTTATGTAGTTCAAGTTTCCTTTCGTCTCTTGAATTGAGAAACTTACTTTGGTTTGAGTAGGTTTCATTCATCATCATCATCGTTTCAGCCGATAGACGTCCACTGCTGGACATAAGCGTCGCCCAAATTTCGCCACAAAGAACGGTCCTGTGCGTCTTGCATCCATCGGATTCCCGCAACCTTTACCAGGCCATCGGTCCACCTTGTAGGGGGCCTCCCAACACTGCGTCTTCCGGTACGCAGTCGCCACTCCAGAACCTTTCGGCCCCAACGGCCATCTGTTCTGCGAGCAATGTGCCCTGCCCATTGCCACTTAAACTACTTACTTAACTTACTTAGGTTTCATTGCATACACATTATTCAGTCACTTAAGAAACATATTTTACATTTGCAAGAAAATAATAACAACTCATCAATAAAGAGCTTATCAGTTGAAATCTAGACTCAAAATCAGATCTGACCTCGCAAAAATCTAGCTGACCCGAAATTAGGAAACACATTTCATGTAGTTCAGTTTCATAACAACTAAAAGTCTATGGTACCTGAGGTACCATTAGCGTGTGTTGCCAAACCCTATGATTCATGATGCTACGCTCATTGTCTCTGGTTTATTTGTTTGTTTTGTTAGTTTTTTTTAGGGATCGGTGGACTCGAATATGAAACCTTTGGTGACTTTCATGCATGACTATGATTTTATTATTCTTATTGCATCTTTACCATTCAAGATCTTGAATATTTTCATTATGACTAAAGGTTTATTAGCATTCACTTAGTAAAATTCGTAAAAATATCTTCTCAGTCTGAAATGACGCACAAGAGCATTATACTTACCTAACATCTCCTAAGTTAGTATACAAAATTGTATTTCTCTGAGCAACTAAGGAACACGAAGAAGGTTTCAGTTAGTAAAATTTTGATACTCCCTCTCACACCACACGAAAGGGTCGAGACAAAGCGCTTGCCTCTTCTATTCTGTCCTATGCATGAAACCTTCACTGTAGCAAAATTGAACCGCTGTAAGTCATCATCATCATAACAATTTCAGCCGAAAGACGTCCACTGTTAGACATAAACCTCCTCTAAGTGTCGCCATAACGACCGGTCCTGTGCATCTCACATCCATCGGATTCCCGCGACGTCACCTAGTCATCGGTCCATTTTGTGGAAGGCCTTTCAACGCTGCGTCATCCGATACGTGGTCACCACTCTAGAACCACTGCAAGTGATGATACGGAACTCTCACACGTAACCAAAAATCACACTTCACGATACTTTTTCGTAACACCAACCTAGTGTTTGTTTTAAGTTTTAATGCACATGTGTTGATTGAAAAAAAATAGTTCACTGCAACATACTGTGAATTAGTTCTGTGAAATAATGAAGTTAAGTTCGTTATGGGAAACTGTGTGAGAGCTCTTGAAATATAATTAGTGGTTTTAATAATAAGGTTTATTTTGCAGGAAAACTGTGAGTTTTGGAGATTTTTAATGGTTGCAAGCTGGTGGAAATTGGTTGGAGATAAATTTGACCTGCGTCAAAAATATATAGTATTTTAGTTCCTAGTTATAATTTCCGGCAGAGGCAAAGAGCCGTCGATGTCGACCGAGAAAGAGGTGGCGAGTGAATCTAGACGCTTACCACGAGGACTAGTAGGTCTTGGAGGAGAACTTTGCCCAGCACTCAGACAGTAATGGCTAGAAAAGAAAGTTATAAATTCATTGTTGCGTATTCGGGTGAAGCGAGAGGGAGTATTAGACTTTTGCTGATAAATCCTACCTGTGTTCCTTTAGTTGCCTTTTTTTATTGACATAAACCAGTGCTTGACTGCGATCCCACCTGATGGTAAGCAGAGATGCAATCATTGATGGTGATGCACACTAGTTTATTAAGAGCTCTAGCCTTGAAGACACCTAAATTATAGTTGGACGGGAAGACCGCAGCAGGCAAATGGTTTCAGTGCTTCAATGTACGCAGTATCGTTTTCGACATCAGCATTTTAGTTTTCTATCTAAACTTGTCGGAGTTACTCGCTTTAATAACCCATATTGCGATATCATTCAGACAAAACATTGATTTATAGTGAACAGGCAATAGAAACTAATGTGTTTCTTGTTTTACGATAATTAGTACTTTTGAAGTACGTGTCACGAAGCTAACCTACACACGATTTTATGCTGATTAATACCATGTTTTACTTTCACTACCAGATGATGGAACCCACACGGCTTAACGCATCACAGACGGACAGATTTCATCATGATTATGATCAATATCTGATTGCAATCAAAGTATTAAACAATAGCAATAACAATGCTTGACTCCGAACAAAAGATGAACGTACTGTGCACGATTAGCACAATGGACTACTTTTGAACATCTGTAGCACGTTTTTTTCAACTGAGGTTCTGTCAAAGTGACATTCTTCCAGCCATTAATATTGACAGAAGTTAATAAGCTGAAGTAACGCAATATTTAAAAAAAAACCGACTACATAATTATTACTCCTAATTTGAGATATACAACATATAGCTGAAATAATGGTCAGCCTTATAAACTCCAATTAGAAAATTATGTTACAATTATAATTGCTCATACACTTATGGAGTATGTTTAAGAAATTAATGGTAGGCAAATAACATGGAACTTGAGGCACTACACTGATAGCGCATCGGTATTTCTATCTACTCACGTACACAAACACGCTAGTGAAGTAAACAAGATTTATCAAGAATTTAACCAAAATAGATATTTATCCTAAAATAATCAAGCAAAAAAAGTGTCCTTTGAAAATAGCTGAAATTGATTCGCGGATTGTCAATTGACCAATCACAGTGCCCGTAATCTCCACTTTGTATCAGTTGAAACAGTGTAAGTCGAGAGGAGTGGACTAAAAAAAAAGAAAAAGAAATGACTACGCGGCCCCGAGTGGGACAGAATGGAGTAGAGCAGGCTTTGGTGCCGAGCGGAGGGCACGAAGTCGAAGGTAGCTCAACTCCACTTCACCCAACTACAATTCAGTGGAATCGCGTCCTTACTAGTCTCACAAGAAAGCCAAATTTAAACAAGAACACCAAAACATAGTTACGGTCTATAATCCTAGACGAGCTTTAAATAAGAGTCTGAAACTAAGTAGTTTCTACAAGTTCCTTACGCATAGAGGTTAGTCGAAAAAAGCATCCGGCCACAACCTCTGCAATAGGCACTTGAAATCCCGGAAAACCGAAACTATACGCGAATGATTAAAAATAAATTAACCTTTTACCAATTGTACAGATAATGTCAAGTATCTACTACTTAAGTCTATAGAATGTCAAAATTCATTAATTCGGAGGTCAACATTGAGCTTAAAACTTGCCTAAGAAACGTAATAATCTAAAAGGCAACGCACTATATTTTACATTATGCCTAATAGTGTTTTTATTGTGCTTTTTTTGTTCCAAATTATGATTTAATTCTACTAATGTGACCACGAGCAATGTCAACGTAAGTAAAGCATCACACACACCGAATCCGTTTACCGTCGTCGAACTCGTCGAAGACGCTTGAAGACTTGATTCCGCCATCTCATTTCTATCATCAGACAAACCGAGGTACGGCGAGTATCTACCCTCACGTTGAAACCTCTATGATCCAGACTAAGCATTTCGCCTCGTCGTTTATACCACGTACATCGTAGGACTGGAACAATTGGCCTGCTGCGGTCTACCCATCTGATTATAATTTAGGTGTCTTCAAGGCTAGAGTGAATAGACTCTTAATAAACTAGTGTGACTCACCATCAATGATTGCATCACTGCTTACCATCAAGTGGGATCGCAGTTAAGCTCTTGGTCTAATTTTTTAACGGTCAAGTCTCATAGCATTTAATCTTTTGGCAGTCCAGCTTTTCTATATTTTGAGGAGTATAGCAGAAACATTAACAACAAGACTAGGGTGTGTTGTATCTGCTGTCATTTACTTCAGCTGTTTAGTAATATGTCTCTGTTAATATCAACATCATTTCAATAGAAAGACGTCCACTACATGGTACATAGGATAACCACAACGGTCGACCTTGTGTGTTTCGATTCCAACTGACCAGCGACCCAGGTCTCCGGTGCTTCATGTAGGAAGGCTTCCAACGCTGTGTCTGCTGCCGGTATGCGGCCGCCACTACTGAACCCTTCTCCCCATCGACCATCTGTTCTTCGAGCGAAGTCCCACCCCACTGTCACTTATGTTTGCAGAAATATTAATATGTTGGTAAAATTGGTTCTAGATATCGTCACCCGCAATAAATCAGCCAAGGCCAGGTTGTAACGATAAACCAGCCATTTTTCAAAATGAACCTAAAAGTGATAGTTCCATGTTTGAATTTTGTTTGGACCGCAATCGGAGATACTGCCTTGCTCGATGCGGGTGTCGATATTGTAATTTTTGATTCGATTACCATTTTATTTAATCATAAAATACCAGCTAACAATATTTACTATAAGTACAAAGTAAGTACCATCATGATCATTGTGATTTTTTTTACCTACAAACGCGTTACGCATCGCACGACCGACGCTCTAGTGTGTGTAGTACCTAACTCGAATCGAATGTCTCGCAATCAGTTGACAGGCATGAAGGTTGCAGCGCTGCACGCCGCGTGACGTCATCTGCTGTGATTACCCACAATTGTCATCAGTGGCATAGGGCTGGCTGGCTGGAAGAATGACTCGTTATTGCTGATGGTTAAGTTTATATGATGAAAAGAAAGTCTATTAACTCCTAATATCTTTATAAATATATTTTTTGTACGTGTGTTTGTCACCTAACTCCTCGTAATTGGTTTGTCCGATTTAGATTAAATTTTGTGTGTAGATTTGAATGGTTCCCTGGATAGTTTGAAAATACAATTGAACCCAATTGTGGTGAATGGTGGAATCGGATATTATTTTTTTTATTTTTTTTTGTAAAAGTTCTCAGCTCCTTTTTACCGAGATTGCGCCAGTTTCAATTATTCCACATATTGTCCAGTTGCGCAGACACCTGAGATATAAAACTACACCAATTTTACATCTCAAACTCCACTAGGAATCAATTTACAAACAAATAAAAACAGCCATTGAACTTCACTCGAAGAACTCCCGCCAAAAACACAATCCATTCTTCACAATCACAATTCATTCTTTTCACGTTAACGACGTGGTATATGTGGCCAGTCTTTATGAAGTGAGAAAAAATCTCATACAATGAGAAATTAAGGTTCAATTAAATTACTTGTCAGGTCACCTACCTATTGTTATTTTGTCAAAATATTTGCAACGCTACAATGCAATCCAGTGTTGCAGACAGGCAAAAAATCTATCAAAATAATTTCTAGGCCACTTTTGTATCGTCTGTCGAACCGTCTTCTTTGAAGATAATAATCTAACAATAATAAGAGAATGGACAAGAAATACAATGATGGTATGCTTGAATGAGAACTTAAATACATATTTCCAACAGTAATTATTGTATCCCATTCATAAAATACCTACTTTCACCGTAACTTCAAAATATGCAGTCAAAACAAAATTTGCATGTTTCAAAGTTAATTGATTTTGCGTGAGAAGATTTATTTGTCTAACTAATTGGTAAATGATATGCAATAAAATAATAGACTGAATATTATCTGTCTCTTACATATTCAATTTAATATTTTGCATCTGTTTTCTTCGAATAATTTTTAATATCAACGATGCCGGATACTGCCACCAAAATTATTTGGTGACTATTTTTAGTTATCAGCTTTATTTTATAATTTAAATCAATAAAATATGCATGCATACACGGAAGGGTTACTGATTTTATTGAAGTGAACTTACTTAATTTTTTCTACTTCATTTTGAGGTATATTTTTCTATTGTCAATAAATAAAATCAAAAATTAAATAGGTACTTATCCAAACACAATTTGTGTTTATTATATTAATACTCGTATAATAAATTCATAAGTTACTCCTTCTATTTGTCTGTTATATAATACTTTTTAACAACGCTATAAGCTGGAAAATCTATTTTCTTTCATGATATACTAAAACTAGTGCATGACTGCGATCCCAGCTGATGGTAAGCAGTGATGCAATCGTTGATGTTGAAGCGCACTAGTTTATTAAAGACCCTATTCACTTTAGTCTTGAAGACACCTAAATATTATAATTTCAAATTTCGCTGCAGGCAAATTGTTCTAGTCCATCGATGTACGCGGTATAAACGACGAAGCAAAACGCTTAAATCGCACCGCTTCGACGGATTTATTTCTAATCACAACATTTACTCTTCATTTATAAGTTATATAATTATTAAACACTCCGCTCCCGCATCTTAATAACAATTTTAGATATTCACGACTGAAAACCAAATTCTTCTAGCATTTTATAAAACTACAATCTGCATATAATCCTTTACATAACAAAAATTTGTCACCAACATTGCATTTAAATAGATTATTATTAAACTATTTTAATGAGTGTTTGAAATATAGATAAAAAAAATGTTTTGATTTGTTTATTAAGTATTTTGTTTTCAAAGTCGAAGGAAGATCTTTAGAACTTTAATACCAAAAAAAAAATTGTCGATAACTGTGTGTTGACAAATATCTCTGTATGGTACTATGTACATAACAAATATTTGCATGCTAATACTTAGCGAAACATGTTTGTGCTTAATTTTCTCCTTTACCATCTTGTATATCGTGTTTTTAGCAAATAAATAAATTATTACTATTATTATAACAAACTAGCACTGCAGGGCCGTGGGATTGTTAACCCTGGAACGCAAAGGGCCACTGAAGAAACACGGGTGGGATTTAGTCACTAGAAGTCTGACACTCCCTGTCGCCCATCTAAAGCGGGAGAAGTTATTTGATAATTTCGCAAAACAAGAAAAAAGCTATAACAGTAGTCAAGTTTCAACAAGAATAATTGTCAAACTATTCATCCATATCAGATCAGCTGTCAGCCCTAAACCACTGCTGATCACCGCGGCCTTGGCAATAGTCACGAGTTGACAAAACGCCGTCGTTTGTGGATTTGTTTAATTTTAGAGAAAAACCAACCGCCGTGAGCTGAGAGCTAATCAGGTGACGAGTAGTTATATTGTAGGTACGCAAGATATAAGCGGTAGCGGGGAAACGATTGAATATAAATTTAATATATTGCAAGCTAAATTGCCGTGCAATATCAAGGAACTATGTCCAGTATAGAACCATTGAAAGACAGGCGTCTCCTTCGACAGCATTACTGTTCCGAAGAAGGAGGCGGCCGCCGCCCTTTCCCTTTCACACTGCCGTGAATACAATTAGCAATAGAATAGCGTTTGCCTACCCTTATACCAACTAAGTTGAAGCCAAATCCCAGTCAAACCGTATACAGCTCGATACCAGTATTTTAGATGGGGCGACGGTGACAAGACTGGTGTCAAAAATTTTCTAACTTCTGACTATACGAATTGTTTTTTTTTCTTTTGGAAAATCATTTAATGACAAATCTTGTTCTTGGGCGGAGCGGGGGATAGTGTCAGAATTGTACTGACTAAAAACCCACTCCTGTTTCTTCGTTGCCTTTCGTACCAGGGCCGAGTCTTCCTTTCAGAATCAGACCCTTGGCCCCAGTAAGCTTCGACCCTGCAGAGAACCCTACAGTTGCTGACATCTCCTTGAGGCGCGCGTGGAACAGTACGCGCCGTCGATGACTTGGGCTCGGTCTGGACGGTCGGACGGCAAGCTACCCATTGCTCGCCGTCCGCAAGCCCGCCCCTACGGTAGCTGGAAATCGGGATCGGAATCCCAGCGGCGGTTGGGGCGTTAAAACCGTTGCCACACGCTATCAACCGCCTCCTTTGCCAGCATTACTGCATCACAAAAGGGGGCGACCGCCTACCACTCCTCCTCGCTCCGGGCTATGGCCTTTACCAAATCCCGACGCAAGAGATCGCCACCGCCGATCGCCCCCACGAGAACACGGCGTTGCTATGCCCAAGCGGGGCACACCTCCACCGTGTGCTCCACCGTGACTATCCGAACTGTCAAAGAGCTCCAAATGACAACCGAAAGCAATGGTTTAACATGCTTTTCCAATAGTAGTATATAATCTATACTGACAATATTATATATCAACGCAACAATTATATATAGAACGCGCTGATCTCAGGAACAACTGGATCGAATTGAATTTAGTGTTGGATAGCCAATTTATCGAGGAAGGCTATATTACTTCACGCTATGATCTACGGGAGCGGAGCAGTAACCAAAGACACAAGAGAAATAGCGGGGGTAACTAGATTAAATACAAAAGCCTAAAGTTTCTCACTTGCACCACACAAAAAACCTAGCTCATCCGTAAATTCGTATTGATACGCGCATTTTCTATGCAAATGTCGATTACTTTAATTGGGATGGCCTTTGAGTACATACACGATGAAGTAACGCAATATTGTTTCAAGACATTTTAATTTATAATGTCGAAAATAAACTGATTCGCGTCGAGGACAGATGTTTGGCGTGGAGATAGATGTTATGTGTGAAACTGTGAAGAGGTCATTTTTATTACGATTAATCCGTGCAAAGATTGGGTAAGGCAGTCACGTACACAAGATTTGAGTGGTTTTTATTTTGTAAACCAGCTGTTGCCAGCCTCTTGGGAACATGTTCCTGGGCTATAAGTATACTATGTATAACAGAACATGGTCTACCCGTGTGCAAAATTTCATCTAAATCCGTACAGCCGTTCGAGCGTGACGAAGTAACAAACATACACACACTCTCAAAATTTCGACTTTATAATATTAGTTTGATAATACTGGTGGTTTTATAAGCATAATCAGCCTTATTATGTTCTCACTACTGGGACTCAGGTCTCCTCTCTAGGAGAGGGAATAGGCCGGCTACCACACGAGCTCAGTTTGTATTGGTAGATATCACATGTCTTCGAATTTATGGTTGAATTCATGCTTGCGGGTTTCCTCACGATGTTTTCCTTCACCGTTTTGAGAGCAGTGGAGATGAAATAAATGACAAAAAAAATACGCCTGGACGGCTTCGAACCCGTGACCTACAACTTGGTAAGTCGGGGCCGTTACCACTGGTTTATTCCATTTTAATACCAAAAAACTAATACCACCAGTATTTATTTGCTCGCATTTTTATTTTCTATTCTGAACGAATACCACTCTGTAAATAATTTAATTTAATATACGAACAGATACCAGTAACTCGAATTGGGCCATCACTGCTCTTGGCTGTATTATGTAGTTTCACATTAATGTAGATAAATGTTCACAGTTATCGTTGTGGTTTTGTTTTTATTAGAGAAAGATTGATTGGATTTGTGACGATTGCGAGTCGCAACGAGAAACTCTCTTGATTTTAATTACTCATTTATTAGTAGTTAATTTTGAAGTCAAAGAGGCAAGTAAGTAGATAAAGTAAATTAAATTCGCAAATTAAGGGCACAATATCAAAGAAAAAAAGACAGCCAATTACCAATACCAAAGTCAAGGATAAAAAATTAATAAAAATAAATGTAAATAATTATTATTATTATTAATAACAATACCTAATTAATATTATTATTTCGTTTAAGTATTTATTTTTATACATATTTTATATTTTACACTAAAGAGATCAAAATAACTTTAATTTCGGAAGTCGGCGGTGTTAAAATAAGCAACAAACAATACCGTGAAACACCGACTTCCGAAATTAAAGTTATTATGATCTTTTTAGTGTTTTTTTTAAGTAAAATCGGTTATCTTTTTTTGTAAAAAAGTTTTTTTTCTCAGCTTTTACGAAGCGAGAAGTCCTTCATCAGCCACATTCCATTAAAAGCATCAAAAGGGCCTCTGCAAGTTGGTTTCGACTCTTCGTACGCCTTCCAAAGGTCCACGACCCCAGGGTTCTGAGATATAATAACCCATATTATTATAATATTCAAATTTATATTAAAGTTTATTCTATTATATTCTAATATTTCTATATTACAATAAATTATTAATATTGACGTCTATAATATCAATATTTAATTAGCATGCGCTATTGACATGTTACGTATTATTTACCAATACAATTTAATATAACTTTATCTAAAACTCTAGAATTGATCACTCAGCTATCATCTGTTAGGGATCGACGAGCAGCTTAGTTTTTTTGTGTCGCACTTTCATACAAACCCTTAACTAAATGAAAGAAATAAATTATATATACAGTATCTAGTGTGTAGTGTGTGTAGTATAATATAGTATCTAGTGTGGAAATAAAAGTTGCTCGTCTGAGCTATCTCTAAGGGAAAGAGTTACCGTAGCCCTGGAACGTAAACAGCAACTAAAGAAACACAGATGGGTTTTAGTCAGTAAAAGTCTGGCACGCCCTCTCACTCCACTCAATGTGGGAGAAGTTATCGAGGGATTGGAACAACTTCCGGTCCCCAAGATACAGGCGCCGCTTAGTTTGGGGACCACTGTATACTACAAAACTGAAGCCCGCAATTAGCTACAGACCTATATATCATACATTAAGATTATTTAATTTAAGGTACCGTTTGTAACAATGCTTGCTGCGGTCTTCCCGTCCGATTACAATTTAGGTGTCTTCAAGGCTAAAGTGAATAGGCTCTTAATAAACTAGTGCGCCTCACCATCAACGATTGCATCACTACCATCAGGTAGGATCGCAGTCAAGCACTAGCTTATAAAAATTAAAAAAAAAAAATAATGAATTCTCACCTAAAAAACTAACCTGTGTAAAGGTGTGAAAAACCAATAAAAAGCATTTATTTTATTGAATGTAAGGAGAACTCATGCGAATTTAACTAGTGTTCTTCAAACGATTATTTATGATTCATAATTTGTCAGATTATTAAAAAAAAAACAAGTGTTCGGCAAGATTTCTTCACTGTCTGCGACAACACTATAATTAACTAATTATAATCAATTTATGCAAAATGAAATCGTGTGACAACATTTAAAAATAGTGGGAAAACCACTTGACGAATCTGTTTATACATAACCTGACGTCATTCGTTATTATAAATTAAATTATATATTGTACAGTTAATCTTACGAGTAAAGTAATAAAACTAAGCGAGGATGACCGCCCTACGTTTTTTAGGTTTTACGTGACTCGTAAAAACGGATCCCTTAAGGCTGAACTAGTTGCGGGGTCGAACTCGCTGATGGGTGAGGCCAAAATATGCGATGTCTCATCTGTCCCCCTAGCCAAATTACAACCATTTCGTGTCAAATTCCGTTCTCCAATCGGTAACGCCTCGGTGTCAGCAATTGTAGAAAACGATAAGTTGGTAGCCATGTTGATGCGCCTGAACCATCGCTCATTCTACAATGCAGCGTTTGTATAACAAATGATGTAGCGTTGAACATTGTAGAAACGATAACAATTCATTCTATCATTTTGAACGATGTTAACTTGGCTACGAATTTTCTATTCGTTTGTTCTGACTACGTGACATTGAGATGATGTCATTCCCATACATTTGATTTGTTTTCGACTAACGATTACAGATTATCAACTTGGCTAGGGGTGCTGACATTGTGTCTGACAGCGATAATATCAAGTATGAGCAGTTTGACGCTAGTCTATATGCACAACTTATTGTTCGCACGCACACATACACCGTTCCGAACTGAAACAACATTAGCCGGTGCGTAATGTCTGAGAGTAGCGCTTTGGAAAATCGAGTTTTCTGAATAAACTACTACATAAATTTATTACAAATAAATTGTAGGGAACTTTTTGGTAATAAAGCTTTGTCGGTACTGAATTCGTTCTAAAGATTTGGTACGATTTTTATTACTTTTTTTCACCTAAAGTTGCGTTACATCAAAAAACAGAATCTTTGTTGGCTCAAAACATTTTAATGGCAATTTATTTTTGTTTTTCTGATTCCGTACAGATAAAATTAATAATAAGATAAAACCATATCATATTTTATTTTGGATGTACAAAGCCAAACTATGGAGCCCCCCAAAATTTGTCTAGAAAAATTATCGACTAGTGTAACCTTAAAGGATCACTTTGTTGTCCGTTTTTCAGTTTATCAACCTTTTTGTCAGGAACCCGTGAAGGAATGAAGCTGAAATTAATATCAAATACCCAGGTGTGCTACTCCAAGCAACAGTGAAAAAATCAAATTTCTAAGCCAACGGAATCAAAAGATAAGGCCGTTTATGCTCCGTTTAGGCGCATATTTTGACCCTTGAAAACCTATATGATACTTTTCGTTAACTTAGAATCCTGAAATTTGGTTTGAATCAGTGTCTCAAGCCACAAATATAGGAATAAATCTAAAAACTGTGGAGTTACGCTAAAAAAAAGCATTTTTATGAAAGCTCAAATATCTTATATGCCTTCAAACATGAAACCTTTATACAGCTACATCTGCACGGCCTAGCAAGCATTGGAACTTTTCAGACTTCCAATGGATTTCTTGTCGATTTCTTTACTGATCGCTGAATGCTGTGATGAAAACCCGTTACATATATAACAAAACAAGGCAAATTAAAAAAAGAACGGGTGGACATTGACAGAAATCTAACAAACAAAAGTGTGCGTGTGCGCACAAAAATCGCGGACTGTTACGTCACGTCCTTTTCCTTCAAATTGGGGATTCACACGCCTGCACGGTGTCATTGCAATTAGTATAATTTGACATTCGTCTCGCTAGCGAATCTTTAATTTTTTGTTTCATACGATGGATAGTTGTAATCGTAATTGCAAAATTGAGACACGTTGTTGACAGTCACGAATCAAAAATAAAATAATAAATATTTTTGTCCGCCATTTTTTTACAAATGTCAGTTTCGTACACACTTAACACTCAGAAGAAAGAAGCGAATATTAAACGTTCAAAAATCATTTCAGTTTTGTTATTCTTCGTAATTTAGATTTTTTATTTAATTTCTTTTAAAAAGAACGACTGAAGCCAATTACACTATTTAAACACTATAAGTAAATAAAAGATAGATAAATAAAATATAGGTAATTTAAAACAATAGTTTAAATTTAAAATAGATTTATTTCCTGCAGGACTTTTTGACGGTATGTTACTTATTTAATAATATGGTTATTATTACACAGTCATACATTCATCTCACAAAATTTCATACATTCAGTCAGTATCTCGTCTTCCATTCTTCCGCAAACAAATCAAAATATGAGTTCACGTAGGCCTCTTTAGGGGCAGGTACCTATTAAATTTATGCAAAGTCATACATTCATCTCACAAAATTTGATACGCTCTGTCAATATTGTATTCTATTCTTCCGCAACCATTATCAAAATCTGTCTTCATCTTTAGGAGAAGCAATAAGTGTAGAGAGTGCAAAAATTATTGATCAAAGAGTTTTAGATTTTACTTAAAAGCCTTCCTGACTATCTGCATCCCGTTATTATAATTAGATGTTTATGTTCGAATATTTCAATATGCTAATTAAAAGGATTGTAACTGTTGAGACAGAAGGAAGATATAAATCACAGTTTTTAACTAATTAGTATTTTTATTGTATGCACCGCAACCGATTAGCAGTGTTAATATTTTTTAATTATTCCTATTCGATTCTATTTCAGAATGTAAAATGTATAAAATTAACATTAAAATTGTTTTTGTATATTTTATTTTTATTATGTAAGATTATTATTTAATTATAACAAATATAATAAACCTGAGTTGCAGCCTAATGCTAATTGTGTAGCTATTTTTTGTGATAGTGGTATCTATGTCCTAATTACGGTCAGCATAGCATAGCCCGACTTAACCCTAAAAATTTCCAAACTTAAGTGGCAGTGGACGCGGTACATTGCTCGCAGAACCGATGATCGATGGGGCCAAAAGGTTCTGCATTTGCAACCGCGTACCGGAAGACGCAGCCCATTAGGTGGACCGATGACCTGATGAGATTCACGATAATCCGATCGATACCAGACGCACAGAACCGTTCATTGTGGTGACACTTGGACGAGGCCTCTGTCCAGCCGTGGAAGTTTTTCGACTGAAATGATCATGATTCTACAAATCTCACAGGCATATGATTGTGGTTTATTATAAGAATGATCTGGTCAAAATCCTCTACACACTGTCCCAGTGTGGATCCCCTTTACTAGAGATGCCCTACCTGCACCTTCTACAGGGGCCATTTTTTACTTATTGAAGGCCCTGGGAACTTTCATTGAGGGGCCCCTATAACTAGGTCAGAAGACTTACGTATTTATTAGCAGAACAGGTAAAAGATATTTTATTATAAGCTAAATTGAGAGTTACTCAACTAGAATATTTTTAAACCGCTTTTTAGTTAGCTAGCCAAATAGTCGTCAGTGTCCTTGTTATTAGGAAACAGATAAGATATTAAGTAAGTAGCGTATTACGATTTTCGTAAAGTTACATATAATACCGGAAGGTGATCTGGTATGGAACAGGGTGCTGGTGCAAGACCGACGGCTTTACGTGCTTTCTTAGGTACGGGGATATCATAATACCATATTCCAAATTTCGGACTGTTACAGTGCAATTTATAGTGGAAAAGTCCCAATGGAAATTTTTCCCCAATCTAAGAAGTCGCGCATGCCACCACGAAGCCAATCATTTAATCAACGAAAAGAAGAAAGTATGGTACTCATTGTCCATGCCTTCCTGCGACATGACATGCGTGTTTTGTCACGGGTCCACCATGACCAAATCATAATTCCCTCATTCATTCACATGGAGTCAACGCCATTTTTTGCGTGTAAAATATTTTATGCCTAATATCTACTAATTGGTGGTCAGACAAGTTTTACAACAATTGCTTACGATGCCGTATCGGAGACAATTTGAAAGTACCATCACACCACCTAACGTGTGTCATGGAATATTTCGAGTTTTTGAATCGCAAACGAGTTGTGGAAGAACTTTCTTTGGGAATACGACAAATCACGGCACGCCTTTATGAAAAAATTGGGCAAGACTTATATAACATTTGCCTGGGACTAGACACCGCGACATTCTATTCACAAGATCGATTTTCAAATGTCAAAAATATTTGCACTTGCTAATTCCGTGCATTTTGGATATTTGTCAATCTTTAACGCTGAGATAATGTCACTTTTTCGTAGTTCTTTAAGGGTATTTAAAGATGTTGAAGAAGTATTTGACTTCAGAAAAACTGCAGACTTTTTACCCGAACCAGGAATCGAAACAGGACTCCAAGCTCAGTAGTCGCGTTTGCGACCACAATGCCAATGAAGTCAATACGTGATTCCAATATTTATATAGTCTCGATCATGATATTACGAACTACCAGAAAATAATGCTACTATCATGAACTCCAAGAGAAAAATGTGATAGATATTTCAAATATTCAAATGTTCATAGCATTTTCAAACAAATCATTTACAGACACTTATGAATTGTTAAGAACTTAGTCAGACAGAAAAATGATGCTAATTGCACATTCCAAAGCGTAGATGTCTATAGACAAGAATTTGCAAGAAACTCCATTGACACTAAAATAATTCATCATCATCATCATTTCAGCCGAAAGACGTCCACTGCTGGACATAGGCTTCCCCCAAGTGCCGCCACAATGAACGGTCCTGTGCGTCTCGCATCCATCGTACTCCCGCAACCGTAAAAAAAATCCGCAAATCCGCCCCCGCTAAAATAATTAAAAATATACAAATAAAGATATTACTTTAAGTAACACGTATTTTTCCGAAGCGACATTAATCATACATTTTAATCGCCAATAATACAAGTTCACATGAAAACCAAAAGTCCGAATATCATAGGCCAAGAACGTCTCAAAATCAATCTTCATTACGAAAAACAGTTTTAAGAGTCGAGTATTAATACCGACACGTTTCTCGATAACTTATTTAAAACATGAGTTATTTCGATAGCGTGTTGAGAAAAAACTTAACCAGTTTACAATTTCGGATGACACATCCACATTGAAGATTAACACAGAAATTCCATTTTATTTATTGACTGTTGACAAAGTTAAAAACGAACCGCAAAGTGCAACAGAAGGAATACGGGTAGGCTTCAGTGAAACTCTGACACTTAATCTCACTCCACTCAGTGGTAAAAGTGATGATTACGCACGTAAAAACAATTGTTTAAAATAATCAGGTCACACTAATATGTATGAAACAGGCAATAGTTTGTATTAGGGTTGTAACGGAACTTTGCTTCCGCTTCCGTAACAGCGAAAGTTCCGCAAGAAATCGTATGTTCTCTTCCGCCTCCACCTCCGCAATTTTTTTGCGGAGTTATAACGGCATTTTATTTACGACATAATCATAGAACTATACCGCGTGAGCAGCGACGCTAGACGACGACTCAGCCATATGGCCGCGTATTGCGTGTAAAATGTTTAAGAATCAAGCGTGCGTGGTAAGAACTCGGTCGAGATGGGACCGGGCGATGTCAATTTGACATGACAGGAATCTTCCTGACGAATTCCTTTGATTCGTACGTCCATCGTAATGTACTGCTACTCCACCTCCATTAACCTCCGTATCCGCGGAAGCAAAACTCTTCTCCTCCGCATCCGCCTTCGCATGCGCCTCCGCATATGCTAAGATGGCTTCCGTTACAACCCTAGTTTGTATGTATATGTGTGTATATGTTTGTTACTCCTTCTCGCTTAAACGATTATTTTTAATTTGTAGGCCATATTCTAGAATAAAATACGGTTTTTCCCGGGAGTTGGTTCTCTTAAGATAATTTTCTACTTTCGCGCGGGCGAAGCTGCTGGCAGAAGCTAGTTGCAGACAAAGCAGTAACCTAGAACTACATTAGACCGACGCACACGTGTAACACGCCTGACACGGCGTCGCGTGGCGTGGATCAAGTGTAGCTCTACATGTCTAATTACCATATAAAATGTATGAGACCGACGCGCGTGACGTGGATCAAGTGTAGCTCTACAAGTCTAGTTTCCATATAAAATGTATGAGACCGACGCGCCCAGATCAGCGTGTGTGGCACACGTGTGCGCAGTGTAGTTCTAGCAGTACAGTAACATGGATTAGGATAATTGCGATATTTAAAGGAAAACTTCTAGCTGCTGCTCTTATATTCTGTTCCTGGATGTGGTCTATTCTTGTGCTAAATTCCATCCAAATCCGTTCAGCTGTTCGAGCGTGAAGAAGTAACATACATAAACACTCCTAACTTCCGCCTTTATAATATTGGTGTGATATTTGACAGTCGAATTGTCGTAATCTGTATGGTTGAGATAAACATCTAGAAGCGAAAACTATAGACTGTTTGTTACGATAGCAGGTCACAGATGACACCAATATTGGGCCTTCTGTTAATAAATATTTTGTGACATGTCTAAGTATCGGCTACTGTGGGAACTGGGTCGGGACAGGCTTTATTTTGTTGTGACACGGTGGCGCAGGCGCCGGTCGACGACAATCGTGTGTGGTGCAAGCAAGGAGAGAGGTGTCATTTTGAGAAAGAGGAATTGTGATGGTAATATTTTAAAAACGTAAAATAAGGCATGATGTTACTTCCGAGTTTATCTTGAAATAATCTTTTTGATTATTTGATGAATAGAGCCCTTTCTGCTTGTTACTATTTAGTGCAAGATCCTGAATTTCACGCAGCAATGACAGCTATGTATATAGATCTGTTAAGCCATACAAATTACCTACTTACTAAAATGCTTACTTGATTTTGAGTTGAAGCTAATTTATTTATTAATTTAATCTTCATGCAACAAAAGGTAAAATGCCTTAGGCATTCTCTACCAGTCAACCAAGGGTAGTGGAGAGACAATATGACAGGTGCATAAAAAAAGAAAATATTATTTAGACAATAAGTATTACAAAATTATATATAAAACTAAAACTAAAAATACATACATATTTAATAAAAAATATACCTATACATACATATATATAATCATATATATACACGGTACAGGAGTTTCAACATGATTCTATTTGCTAGTTCAAGGTGATATTACTACAAATAGTGCTACACACTTGCAATAATATTAAATTATATATCATCATAATCTGCCTAATAATGTTCTTACTGCTGGGACTCAGGCCTCCTCTCTAGAAGAGGTAATGGGCCGTAATCCACTACGCGGCACTACACTGACACGTCTTCAAATTTTTTTTCTCTAGGACATGCCAGTTTCCTAACGATATTTTCCTTTACCGTTTTGAGAGTAGCGGTGATGTATTAAACTACACATAGTAAAATGCCTGCCTGGGACCTACATATAATCGCTACCGTCCATCACTTACATTCACTGTCGAGACGTTTGACATTAAATAGTTCATTAGAAAGAAGCACCAATCCGAATTCGTTACGTGACTCCATCTCTGTTATATTGTTAAATGCATCGCTTTTAGTTGTGGAGACAATTGATACAAGGTGTGTTGTTGGGACTTGGGATAGTGTGATAGATTTCCCATCAGTCGTTGTAACTGTGGAGTAATTGAAATAGGTGTGTTCTTCTGATTGATTATTGTTTGTTTTTTTTCTGGATTTTTATAGGAGCTACCAATTTTAGATACTCTGCACTGTAACCTTTCTTAACTATTCTGTGCTCCAGGCCTTTAGTTCGTCCTAGTTAAGTTATGGTTAATTTTCTTTGAATTTACTGCCATTAAATATTAACCCCCAACCTAGCAGTCTTTTTTTAGGTGAGAAATCATCCAATGACTTCGTTCTTCGTTCTACGACAGAGCGGGAAGGCATGTCAGTGTCTCTTTTACTGACTAAAACCCTGAATAAAACTTTGCCTTACGTTCTTGCACCTCAGGTTTTCCTTTTAGAAGCGAACCCATGGCCCCAGGCTTAGGCTTCGGCCCTGCTGGGCCTCTTAAGATTTTGCTGGCCCCCAACTTAGCAGTTTTGTGCTCATGGACCTTAAAAAAGTAAAAGGATACGGTTTAAAAAGTTGAAAAGGGTGTTTTTAGGGCTTATGTCAACCAATCTCTAACGAATATCATTTCAAACAAAAGAATAAATATCCATATCATACAGGACGAGGAGCAAAGTCTGCTTGGGCTGCGGGAACCTTTGAAAGAATTACGGTGGCCTTGGGACACAAAAGGCAAGTGAAATAACACAGTTTAAGTCAGTAAAAAAATTACATTCCCTCTCGTTCCAACCAAGAGCATCCCGAATTCATTTGATGAATGCCCACGTAAGAAGAAAAAAAAGTTAGTATTATTTTTAGTCTAAAGTTACAGACGTATGCAGCATTAGCATGAATAATACGTACCTAGACTTCCTATATCTATTTATGCTTGGGAGAATCCTACGCATTCAAGTCATATAGTTTTTAAGGCGCTCTGCATGCGGTAATACAAAATGAAATTAATACTGTCATTCAATGTCGAAACACCAGATCAAGATGACGTCCAAAAAAACCACTGTGAGTTGTCATGAATGTAATTGTTTTTTCTATTTAAGATGTCGTAGGCGTTTCTTTTTATTTGTTAACGGACACTGTTCTAACTACAGACACCGTGTCGTTCCCATCGTGCATTGTCTCTATAAAGAATGTTACACTGTGTTTTACTGTGTCCACAAAGTTCATCGGTGGGAAATGACGAATTTAATAGTAGATCCCCTGCTGGCTTCTCCATGTACGATTGATAGATGATAGGAAAGTCGGTTTATCGTCCCGCATTGGATGACTTGGTTTTTTATCATGGGACCTTTTAAGTGAGAATTGTCTTCTTATATAAATTGGATTTTTATCTTTTGTGATTCGTTGGAGTCTGATTGGTACATTGTGGAAGGAAGTCGTCGGGTTTTAATAGCAGCTGTTCAACTTTTTGATTTGCATATTTATTTTCAGGTTCATGTTTAATTCCCAAGTAAGTAAAGGTTCACGGTGGAATGGCAATACCGACTACCGCACTGGGTTGAGGGCACGCCAAAATTATGGCGGTAAGTCCCCTCTTTGAGGAGTAACTGGAAAGACCTCACGGCGACCTTACCTTCCGCATGACAAAACTAAATTATAAGTTAGTTTTTTTCTTTTTCCTCAATGTGTATGATTTTTTTTATTAGGTTATTGTTTTAATAAATGTATTTTTTTAATTTGTAAGTTTCTACTGTACAACGCCTTGGACATTCTCCGTAACGTTTTACAAGTGCTTAAATAAATAAATAAATGACGCAGGTTCTCACCGAACATGGTCAATTCGGGAAGTTCCTGTAGCTCGCCGTCCGATCGCCTGGTAACCGTCTGGACCGAGCCGGAGTCGTCGACGGCGCGTACTATTAGTTTAGTACTAGGCGCCTCAAGGAGATGTCAGCAAACCGTAGGGGCCCAGCAGGTTCGAGGCCAAGGGTTCGTTTCTGAAAGGAAAACTCGGCCCTGGGACGAACGCAAAGAAGGAAGTCTGACACGCTCTCCTGCCCCGCCCCAAGAGCAGGGGACATCATTGGATGATTTTCCCACCTACAAAAAAAAAGTAAGCAAAGGTGAGAAGGCCACCAGGTTTTCTGGTAACTGCCCTGGCTTACGAGTCGTAGGTCAAACCCAGCCAGACGCATAACTTTGTGTAATTTATTTCATCACCTGTTTCAAAACGGTGAATGAAAACATCGTCAGGGAACCAGTATGTCCTAGAACCAACAATTCGAAGACATGACTGTGACATCCATCAAAACCGCACTGGGCCCACGTGGTGGATTACGGCCGATTCACTTAAATGAATAGAAGGCTTGAGCCTCAGCAATGGGAACATTATAAAGTTGATTAGGCTAAGTAAAAATAATATAGTTTCCTCTCAGTACCTATATAATTTTGAGTTGCTTAATCAAAAAATAATTTACTTTAAATTAAAAATTCGAGAGCATTAATAGTAAGCATAAAAATCGCTTAGAATTCTGACCCACATTGACGCGGAACTTATAAGATTCAAAATGCTAAGCGCATCATGCATAATAGCAGAAAACCTTACTGTTTTATCAATTTCATACAAATTTTTAACTAAGTATTTAAAATAAAGGTACTCGTATATTTCAACAATAATAAGACAAGACTATAATCGAATATAATCAAGAGAGTTAACAAACCAGAATCTATCAACCAAAAAACTTCTCAAATTAAAATAAAAACACTTCAAATTAGTACTCTCCAAACCAAATTCATCTCTATTCCAACTATTTAGAGTTCCATTAACATTGAAAGGAGGTCTCTATTGAAATTATAATACAATTTTAAAGCCATTTGTCAAGCATTGGGTCAAAGGGTGCGATGGTGTGATTCGTCTAGTGGTAATCAACGCACAGACAGACGGAGTCATCAATTATTGTAAGTATATGGAGACTACGTGGGTAGGTATACAATGTGTAAGAAAAAATGGTTATCTCATTAGTATGAAGGTGATGTGACTGCTAAATGTCGTAGATAAATTATCAAGTCCAATAAGTGTGCTGTAATGGTGTTACAAAAACTTGCGTCTCATAATGACAAGTTTGTAAAACAAAACAGACTCCACCTTTGAGAGTTATCGCCTATTACGTTCAAAGAGATCCAAGAGGATCATTGGCATTAATGCACTCGTCGAGTCGAAGGTTCAAAGTCTTGAGCATCAACGCCGATTTGCTAGCCTGTCGGTTTTCTACCGGTATGCATTTCAGGGAGTCTACGTCGGAATCGCATGGTTTAATTCCGCCAGGCCCGTTCTATCATCGGACCACCAGACGTACGGCGATGCGCCACCGGTACATGGTGGACATCCCATCCATACGCACAAAACGTTTTGGCTACACATGTGCGTACGGCTAAGGAGTGGAATTCCCTAATTCCCTGCCGGAGTCTGTGTTTCCTGACAGCTACAACCTGGGGGTTTTTAAGTCAAGTGTGAATAGGTTACTTCTTGGCAAACTTGCTACATTGTTGACCACATCATGGCTTTCCATTACGTGACGTAGACATCAAACATAAGCCCATGAAAAAAAAAATCTTTCATGAAAATTGGTTTTTTATGTGTGTGTTGCCTTTCCACAGCCTTCCTTTTGTCTTGCACTGCATGCCCACCACACACAACGTGGTAATAGTCACATCAATTTTTATTTTATTTTAAGGAAACGGTTTGTAGGTTAGATTAGCTTAACATTTAACAGCAACAGTTTCTAGTAAAAATTTCATTTTCCTTTTTTTTAAATGGAAAATCATTTAGTAACTTTTCCCGCCTCTGAATGGAGCGAGAGGGACTGTCAGACTGTCTAAAACACACCTGTGTTTCTTCAGTTGCCTTTTGCGTTCGCGAAGCTATAAATTGAACTAGTCTATTCAAATTTAAATTAACTGTAACATCTGTTGAACTACAAAACAGTGGTAGATCAACAGAGACCTACAATCCTATCTCTGCCCTTAAAGATGATGGACAAGGACACGTCAGATTGATGGACAAGCAGATACACCAGAAAACTTGACACGAACAAGCACCAGGTACCCTCAGAATTAATGCCAATCGTGCGCCAAACACTACTGCATTATTTACATCTCGAACCAAAAGTAACAACCACAATTTATAATACCAAGCACGAATTACGAATCACCCAGCAATTAGTAAGGAACAAATCGCTATTGCTATCAAATGTTTAGAGATATTTATCAACGAGTTAGAGTTGCACATGACATGTAATAATGCATTCGTTATGCTAATAGCAATTCTGTGGATAATGTTGTGAGACGTGCGAATGTCCTCGTTTGGCGTAAAGGACGTGCGCTGAGATGGTGTTTGGGTACAATGTTGGGCGGTACGATATTTTGATCAAATACGTTGGGCTTTAGATATAATAACAATTCAAAATGTTACGTGATCAATCCCTTGTTTTCTGAACAATCATCAAGTAACTGCTTCTGCTCTGGGTGTAACGAACGGAAGTGTCTGACTCTTACTGACTAAAAACCCATCTCTGTTTCTTCAGTTGCCCTCTGGCTACTGAAGAAACACAGATGGGTTTTAGACAGTAGAAGTCTGACAATCCCCCTCGCTCCGTCCAGAGGTGGGAAAAGTAATCAGATGATTTTCCACCTAAAAAAAGGGATATGCTATTTGTACTAGAAATAGTTGCTGTCAAATGTTTAGTGTCACCTAGGAAACCGTCTTCATAAAAAAAAAAATTGTTATTGCTATTGCATTCCAGGGCCCCGGTAACTTTTTCCTACAGACCTAACAGCCATCGACTCTAATGGGCCCCGTCCATCTTACTGTCTTTGAGGCGCGCGTGAAACACAATGAGCCGTCGACTCAGATTTGGTCTTTACTTACGCGTTACCTTAGTTTACTCACCATCTGCAAGCCCAGCAATCATCACACTGATACTCGATAAAAACTTCCCCAAACTAAACGGAACTATGGAAACATGCCCCGATTAGTCACAACACAATCAGCCATTTACGCAAAAGTAACACTCGAAGAGTTCACGACTTCTCAGCAATTATACAACGGATCGGGACGCGCATACGTCATCAATTCACGACTATATCACGAAGTACTGACTAACTACGTTCCCATAGAATCATTGAATATAAATAAACATATTCACTGTTCCAGTAATGCAAAAAGTTGTAGTGATACAGTGATCTCACTGAATGAATGGCACGAAATGATATACGTGAACTTATTGTTAACAAGAATCTAATCAATTATAGTGATATTAATGGTAATAAATCGTTTCAAGTTGATGTAATCGGAGCTGATCTAGGAACAAGTATTGTTGTGTCAGGTGTTAAGATTTTTGCGCAATTACGAATAGGAACAAGTTAAAGCAAGCAATGAAACTTATATAGTCAATATACGTAGGTGGTCAAAGAGGGTCTCAAACGAATTGGCCGTAATAGAATTATAGTGGGAAAGTATTGTAATTGATGAATAAGAAGTTCTGCTTTCTAGATAAATGACCTAGACTTCAGATAAGAAGCTTCATAAATCTTAAAATGGAGTATTGACAAGGAGTCAGCTTTGACCATTTTCCATCTTCTTCAATCTTGAATTCTTTTGACAACACGGTTGGCGCAGCGACTGATTTATTAGCTACTGCACTGCGTGTCTCTGGTACGATTCCCGTACCGAACAATTATATTGCTTACAGACAGTTGTTCCGGGCCTGCGTGTCTTGTTATGAGAACGCACGCACGATATTCCTGTATATAATAATAATACCTCATCATCATCATCATTGACAAGACACTTACACTTGTCCACTATTGCACAAAGGCCTCCCCAAGTGTCGCTACCATCCTGTCTCGCATCAATTGGATTCCCGCAACCTTCACTAAGTCATCAGTCCACTTTATAGAAGACCTTCCAACGCTGGGTCTTCGGGTACACGGTCACTACTCCAGAATCTTAGGTCCCAACGGCCATCAGTTCTGTGAGCAATATACTCTGCCCACAAGCAATACCTAGTGTGAGGCAACGTTTGTTTTTAGACAGAAAAAAAAAGATAATTTAGAATTATGCAAGCCATCACGAATGCAGTTAGAGGACAAAACCTTAAACAATTAGTGACCATCACACAATCTACTGCTGTACAAGTGTATAATAGTACATAATAGTCAGGATCTCGTGATATAACTCACGTTTCCATTAAAATGATCGATTCGCTAACATTTTTATAACTAACTACCGTCCGTCGACGTTTTAGCTTCCTTAACACATTCTTTTTACTGATTGATATCTACTTGTCCGTTATTTATTCTGTTAGACGCTGATTTGTAATCAAATTTTATGTTAGCTAATAAGTAGTTTGTGTTAGGTTTTTTGGAAGAATATTCATTTATGTAAGGTCATCCGATAATTTTGTCTGTGAGATATCTTTTTGATGTTGTATGTCATGCTTTGTAAAAATTAGCTTGCTATTAATGCTTCATAGTATGCAAAATTCTGTTGTTTTGTTACTTTTTAACAGACTTCAATAAAAAAGGAGGAGGTTATCAATTCGGTTGTATGTATTTTTTTAAGTGCGTTACCTCAGAATTTCGTCGTTTATGGACCGATTTGCAATTTTTTTTTAAATTACCGACTTCACTAAAAAAAAAACACTCAAAGCATCAAAATAATTTCAATTTCTTTCGGTGTTCACTAAGAAACAAACAATACCGAGAAACACTGACTTCCGAAATTAAAATTATTTTGATCCTTTTATTGTTTTTTTTTTTTTAGTGAAGTTGGTTATTTTCATTTTGTAAAAAGTTTTTTTTATTATTTGACTGTGTTTCCTGATGATCTTTAAGCCTTTAAGTAAATAGGTTACTTCGAGGCAAGTGAGCTTCATCGTCGAGGACATCATCCCTTACCACCAGATGAGGTACTAATTAAACGCTTGCATAGAAGTAACCTATTCGCTCTTGACTTCAAAATCATTCGATTCTTTTGTCTGTAAGAAATCTTTTTGATGTTGTATGTTATAATCAGAGGTCGGAATTCGGTAGAGTAACTTAAGTACTTATACCGAGATCATACAGTGAAAGAATAAAGTGGATATGCCTCAAATCCCGGATTTATTTTAAAGAGCAGATTTTTTTTTATGACACAAAATAAAATATAGCGCAAAAATTTCTTCCTGCATTAATAACGAGGAGGAGGAAGTGTATTTTGTTAATCTCACCTCAGTGGACGTAGAGACTTTATCAATGAAAAATACTAATAAAATTTGTATTTTAATAGTCTTTGTTTTATTTGTCTTATTTCTTTGTTTTTTTTTTGGGTTTAATTATTATCATTTATTTTTAATATTGTTGGCCATACGAAACCCGAAAAAACTATCTATAAGCCATACAAATATGTATCGTTTAACCACTGCGCCATCTTTTGGTACCTCTGTATTTGAAATAGCAATCTGAAAACCGACTTCTCCAACTTTTCCAACACACAAATAGACCTAGAATATTCTGCTGATCGCTTTAAAACATCAGAAGAAAGTCAAATAATATTTTACGCGTTTCCCCTGCCACAGTTGCAGCCCCAGAAGTCAATACTTCCAAAAGTATCTGTCTTCAAACCCTATCGCTAAGGGGTGAAGTAGATAACAATAAATAAATCAATGTCGAACACATATCCGTGGCTACTGAATAAAACAGGTGTCTTTGAAATATACCCATATTATCGCAATACATTGCGGCAACCCTGCGATGTACAGGATGATGTCAAACTGAACTGTCACTTTTGACAGCTGTATGAATATCAGAACAGAATTTTTATTTTTAGAGTGTAAGAAAGATGGATGAATAAGAAATTGATAGAATAGCTGTGGGTATTTGTGTGGAGTGCAATGTAGTATATTTTTGTGTACTTACTTCAATTGAAAAAAGATTAGAAATTGCCTGAAATGCTCTTTTTTTTATGTGTGTCGCACGTGATAGTCACCCATCCAGGTGCCTTTACGATGGGCACGGCATAATTATGGCCGTGTCCCTTCTTTGAAGAGTGGCTAGATAGACGTCACGGCGTCCTCACCTTTTCGCATGATGCAGTTTCTCACCGGACATGATAAGTTCGGGATCGAAACGTAATGCACAGGACCGGTCGTTATGGCAACACTTGGGGACGCTTATGTCCAATAGTGGACAGATTATGATAAAAAAGTGAATCTGATTAAGGTTGAATCCATCTGTTGTCTATTAATTTCGATGGCAACTAGCATTTACTACAATGTCGTTATGTAATCAAATAAATGCATATCCTATGAGCTAATGGCTGTCATTACTTACTTACTGATGAACTTTAGCCCAACACGTTCCTACTTCATGCAGCTTAGAACCTTGCTGACACACCTACTGTTTCAATAGCTTGACTCATTGTTTGATATTTACAAACCAACGAACAACTTCTGGTTCACCTATTGCTAACACGGATGCTTTGAAGTTTGGATAAGCATTGCAAAATGTTTTTGATATTTATAAATATTATTATGATGATACATAAATAGACGGGCTTTTTATAGTGATCGGTTGGTAGCCTTTTGTCTAAACAAGTTACCGTTGAAAAGTTAATGCTTGTTAAAGGAAATAATGAGAAGGCGTCCAGAATATTTTTTGAATACGCATGTCAAACAAATTATAAATAGGTTTAGAATACAAATTACGATTCTATTAAATTAAAATATAAATAAAATGTCCTGAATGAAATACATTAAATAAATTCTAAATTAAAACCCTAGATTAAATTAACTTAGATTTCATAAAACAAAATACGGCTATAAGTATATATATAAGAAACTATATTACAATATTTTCTAATTCAATAATTAATTATATGTTGAAGTGATAAATTATAGGTACTCCGCCTGAAAGTGTTTATACAATTTTCTTTTAAACGATTTCAGAGTGTCGTGATTATGTCGATGTCAGCTTTGCGGCAAAATCAAAATCAAAAGCATTTTATTTCAAATAAACCATTTACAGGCACTTTTGAAAAGTCAAGAAGTCAGATAGAAAAAATGATGCTAATTGCAGATTCCAAAGCGTAGATCTCTATGTAGAAGAATGTGCAAGAAACTCCATGGACACTCTTTTCAATCATGTTTTGTAATTACAAATATCTCTGTTACATGTTTTTTGTCGCGTGAGAACTATACAAATAAAAATAAAAACTAAATATAGATATTAAAATAGCAACTGGCAGCTAAGAGATGACCAGTCTCAACTGACAGCGCCCGTTCACGGACATGACGCTAATATTAGCACCACTCAGCTCAACCATTTTGAAGGGAACCGAATGATCCAACACACGCGCCACAATCTGTGAGACATTTGAGTGAGCATGACAAACTCTCAACTGCCATGGTCATTTATGTCAAACAAGTCCAGTAGCAACATAAAAACCATAAAATAGCTCCATGGTACTCACATTTACAAACTTTGAAAAAAATGCTTCTATATAATACAATATCGGCATATAGCGTTATACAGTTTGGTAGCCCGTACAAGAAGAGAGTTGTCACCCAGGTTTGTTTTGCGCGGAACTTGTTTAAATATTATTATGGTCTATGTCCATAATTCAAAGAAATAAAACACCCTTAAAAAGTCTCAGCACCCTGTACTCCGCCGGACAGTCGCAACAAAAAGTGTTAAATCTCCGGAGGTCGCGATTACCATCAGACGGACAAGCTCATAATTTATGTACGGAGACGGACCCCGGCACGTATATCACACCCTGCTGCTAGAGTTTTATGGAAATTGGCGGAAGGAGACAATTTCTTTATTAGGTTTGGGTATCCAAACCTTGCACGTACTGTAAGTTAGTAACCCTATCGGGAGCCGTAGATGGGGTGCCAGAAAATTAACCAGACAAAGTTTGAACTCGTATGTGACATGAAATCAATTTGTTAATAATTAATTTGATATTATTTTATAGTGCAAAGAAAATGCACGACCGTGTCGTCTACTCTCTTTCAGTTAAAAAATATAGTAGCACAAATGTAAAAAATAAAATAGATAAATAAAACCAAAATAATAATACAAATTAATAAAATAATAAGAAAAACATCTTGTATTACATTATCTTTTGTCCATTTAAAAAAAAAGAGCATTTAAATCAACCTTTTTTACGGTTGGTACCTACATATTATTTTCATCTAATTGAGATTATGTTAGCCAAATATTAAAAATGTTACTAGTCCACTTTAGAATTTATGAAAGAGTAGTGGCAGCGCAATGGTACTGGCCCCGACTTATGAGTTGTAGTCATGGGTTCAAACACATCCAGGCGCATTATTTTATGCCATTTAACGGCGAAGGAAAACATCGTGAGGACAATGGTATGTCCTAGACCCAAAAATTCGAAGACAGGTGACATCCACTAACCCGTACTGTGTTCACTTCTAAAAATAGGCCAGAGTCCTAGCAGTGGGAACATTTTAAGGCTAATTATGCTATGCTTTCTATGCTTATAATCTGAAAACAATAGACAGGAAATGAATGCTCAGACCTAACTCTTAGAGAGTATTTATAGCCAAGATTTATATCTATTGACCTGGACTTCATCTACTTCATCTGTTAGTATAACCCTTGATTTATCGTCTAACAACTATAATTCAAAATCGTAACAATAACACGTGCGTATCAACGGTAATGGCTGACTCTTATGCTAACATGTTCTCCTGGTAAATAGTGCAATGGCTGATATTATTTAGCACAGTCTAAACTGTATAGTAAATTGACAACAACATCCTCATGTGGATGTCAACAATATTCTGCGATATTTTAACGACCAGTGTTTCTCAAAGTGGGATACCCGAACCCTAAGGGGACTCGTTCATTATTCGTACGGTCATATTTTCATAAAGGCCGCTGGATCGCTGACAATCGCGTTTTATGACTCAATACAGCTACAATCTTATTTATTAATTTACAATGTATACAAGTATGAACACATTAAAACGAAAAGACCAAATAAGTACAGTTAGAAAAGCTTAAATGGTTAAGCCACATTATACTTAAATAACGTATTTTTTATTGTCATTTATTAAATTAGAAATACTGATTTTCTTATACAGCTAAATTTTATCATGTTTTTTTTTTTGTTTATAAGACGAATTAGTGGTTAGCAGTCGTTTGGGAACCTTAAAAGTGATACGTGGGTATTTATGTTTGAGAAACCCTGCCTATCCGTTGATTCAGGATGTATAATGTTTATTATGAAAATGTTCCACTGCCACAACCACCGGTACTATTTTCGGGCCTTTATATATCAGGGCTGTAGGTTAACAAACACTCAAAAAATAGTGAGACTAGTTAATAATTTTCTGAAGTCTTTGGCCAAACACCAGTCTTCAGAGACCAACTCTGTCTTCAAATATTCTCGAACCTCAGCATCAGAAGGTTTAAAGTCACCTAAAAGGCAACGTAAAACGTTATGCTCGGTGTTTTCTTGCGTTATCAAATCATGAATGAACATATCCACAGGAGAACCAAAGTTACCAACAGCCCGAAGAATCGCCAAACTTAAGTGGCAGTTCATCATGCCCATACGGCGGCCATAAAAAACGGTATTTTGACAGATAGAGACAGATATATCTATTTAAAATTGATATTTATCTCGTTTACTTTTCTCTCAATTTTGATATTGTTTTCAATATAAATATTCTATTTTAGTTAAACTGGTTAGATATCAAAAAAAAAATCTATGCATATTCCCCGTTACAAAAGAAGCTATCATGCAAATATTTCTGGAACACCACAAAACAAACAAACTTGATTCAACACACAGTAACCTTGATACGAAATACAAACGTCCGACTATTATCGTTAATCATCTTAAAACAACAGCACAGGACATATTTGTGGGTTACAGTATCCCGGGAACAAAGTATTCCATGAGATTTAAAACGGTTTAATGTTTATATTGGACATTATCTGTGGCTCACTCGAAGTATGTGTATCCGGTCTTTTTTTATGGAATTTACTTCATACTGTAGCTTTTAGGAATCGATGAGTAATATTGATAAAATCTTGTTTACTTGCAAATCTCGGGTTTTCTTAATGTTTGAATGGAATTTTGCGTGCAATGAAATTTAGAATTTTACCGCTCTGGGTGGAGGAATCAGAGGTAGTAATAATAATACTATTCCAAAACTATCACACAATGCCGTCTAGTCCTAAACTAAGCAGAGCTGGTGTTATGGGTACTAGACAACTGATAAACATACTTATACACATATTTCTAAATAAATACATACTCGTATACAGATAACCCAGACGCAGAACAAATGATATTTTGTGCTCATCACACAAACATGGTCCAGTGTGGGAATCGAACCCACGACTTCCGGCATGGCAGTCAAGGCCACTAACCACTAGACAAACAGGCCAGTCCTTTCTGACTTTTACTGACTAAAACCCACAGTGTTCCTTCATTTTCCCTTTGTGACGGCCCCGGTAACTCTTTCAAACAATTCGCACCCCAGGCAGGCTTCTGATCTATGAGGCTCGTGTGGAACACAATGCGCTGCCAATCCGAGCTTGATCTTTACTGGACTGCGGGCTACCTATTGCTCACCACAAGTCCGCTCCTGCGGTTGAATGGAATTCTACGATGTAATTTTGATATTATCACAATTCTTTCAATCGAATTATGACCTACGATGCTTTTGAATTGAGCATCAAACACACTTGTATTTTTTCTTAAAAGCAGAAAAATACTTGCCATAATGTGGGAAAGTTAAAATGTAAATAGAGTATTTGTAGCTCTGACTCAAAAGTGGTACGACATAGGTTTAAACCCAGCTACGCGCGGTCCGCCGGGATCCTGATCCATATTTCCGGCCACCGTAGGCGCGGGCTTACGGACGGCGAGTAAGGGTAGCTCGCCGTCTGATCGTCCGGTAACCGTCCGGAAAAGGGTAGGAAGATGATGACTTCATCCAGGGCCCCATGTGATGTAAACTACTTGACTTGATTAATTAACTCCATATACACACACATTCCTTTCCAGACATATTTATTTCCATACGTCTAAATTGAGACACGAAGTCAGTACGAACGCCGTGTCAATCCGGACTCTGATACATTCTTATAAATAAAATCTGCTCCCACATTTCCCAATACACATCGATCTTCAGCTAAAGCCGTGATATTAGGGTTGTATAGATTTTCATTTAGTTTTACGACTTATTTATAAAGTGAAAATTTAATAATAGCCCATGTCACTCTGTGATTAAGTAGCATTCTACAGGTAAAAGATTTTTCACAATCAGTCGACTAGTTATTAATTTGTTTATCACAAATAAAAATACAAATCTTTCCTCTCATAATACACTAACTGACCCAAGCTTTAGCAGCGTTTTAATTTTTTTTACAGTTTTTCCCACTTTATGCAGTTTTTTTTTTATATTTTTGGCTTATGTTTCCCTTTAAGCCATATATTCGTATTTAGTAATTAATTTGAGTCCCATCAGAATGCGGATGTAGTACAATCTATTATTGTTTGCAATATTTGATAGCAAATGTATCGAGCCGGCTTTCTCGGGAAATTTCTCTGAGCAAAATGGATCTGAGAATCTTGCAGAGATCGTGCCTGTTTCAATAATTCCATACATTGTTGAGTTGTCGTTTTAATTCTTTTTGCAGTTTTTCCCACTTTATGCAGTTTTTTTTATGTTTTTGGCTTAGAAATTAAGCCCTTAAAGCCATATGTTCGTATTTAGTTTAATTACTTTGAGTGCCATTAGAATGCGGATGTAGCACAATCTATAATTTTTTGCAGTATTTGACAGCAAATGTATCGAGCCGGTCTTCTCGGAAAATTTCACTGAGGTAGTCAAAACTACAACAAAATTCTCAGATCCATTTTGCAGAGATCGTGTCTGTTTCAATAATTCCATATATTGATGAGTTGTATAGACACTTGAGATACAAAACTACACCAATTTTAAATCACAATAGTAGTCGATTAGGTAGTGTGGATACTAGGAAAATCAATTTGCGAAGAATTAAAACAGCCACTGAATTACATCTGAAAAAATCAATCACAGCAATTTTGTTTTACACTCCACTCCATGTTTATGTATTACAAAAAACGGAAAAAGAAACTACTGTCGCACTCTGCGACGATTTGCTTGAGGTATCGGACTTTTATCTCAATGAAAGTGCTTGACATCGTATAAGATCTTTGTATTTTTCTTCATTAGTTCAATATTAGCACATCTTGTTACAATAGTCATGTCCGAACTCTCTTTTTAAAACTATTCTAGAACAACAAAATCCTTAAAATTATATTTTACATGCCAGTTCGTTAACCTAACTCATGCGATCTCCTTTCGATATCACATTACACAGCTCACAGATATACGTCAAAACTATACAAAATTTAAATAAATTAACTTCGTTCCAATATTAAATATGAAAAAAAAAATTGACACTTTGTAGCAAATTTTATGGCCAGACAGTTATATCTGCCACGCCGATGATGACTATCCTCAGATAATATTGTTCACCTGGGCTGAAATATAAATTACCTCTAGATTGCGCCTGAAATTTTATTTTTTATTCTTATAAACTAGTGCTTGACTGCGATCCCACCTGATGGTAAGAAGTGAAGCAATCGTTGATGGTGAGCCGCACTAGTTTATTAAGACTAGTTAAGTTAGTTGGTAGTTGTTGTTAGCTTAGTGACTAGTTTATTGTGTTTTATCAACTGCTTATAATAATTCTTTAATATATTGTACTCTCAAGAAAATCTACTTGCGTAAGTCCGCAATCTATGAACCAATTCATTTAAATGGTGTTCTATATTTTGAATCATGAAATAAAAAAAGTATTGGACCGCGACCATCATCATCATCGTCATAGTGGATTCCATTATTTTGACAGTTGGTGTCTAAAGCCAAAATGAATTTCAATAAATTTTAATCTCCGTTTTAGTTAAAGAATGTATGATGATAGATAAACGATGGATTCCTATTAAAATTAAACATACATAGGTGACAGGGTTGTCAAGAAATGAAAATCTAGATTTCAACTGAAGGAAAGTTGGCATTATATTTATTTTAAATTTTTAATTAAGAAATTTGTCCTTGAATCTCAGGGATCTAGGCAACTATTGAGGTTGATATTTTATTAATTGCATAGAACCTCCTCTACTAGTTTAAATTTTAAAAAAAACAATAAAGATTCAGCACAATAAAAAGCTCTTTTTAAATCACAGTCACAAATAGCATTTTCACCAGCGCAGATTTTTTACAGGAAATATATAATTGGCATTATAATAATATTTTCATATCTAATAGATACTGTAATGACACCTTCCTTCTACATAGTTGAGGGAATTGCATGTATTTGTAAAACTAAACACATGAATGGATTACGGCCCATTCCCTCTCCTAGAGAAGAGGCCTGAGTCCCAGTAGTGGGAATATTATAAGTGCTGATTGTGCTTGTGTTGTTGTGAAACAAATGAAGTATCACATCAACAAGCTCCCTAGTCCCACAGGCTATCTTATATTATCAATCTACATTCTACTTCTGGCTAGACCTTATTATCCCTTTTACTTATCCGTATATTCTACCAGCTGCTGCAGCTACCGGCTACGGTAGTGGTACAAAACTAATCCAAGAGAACGGAGTATGTTCTCTTGGATTAGTTTTCTAAGATAAAAAGTATCCTATGTGCTATTACAGGATTCGGTCCACTAGGAAGAAGTAATAAATAAACATACACACATTCACAAACTTACGCCTTTATAATGTTTGTGCGATTGAATACGATTTTGTGTTTTAGCTTAATTCTTTTTGCATGTCTGTGTCGAGATAAGCTCTCGTCTGCGTCTCGTCGTCGTGCGACTCGCATCCAGCGGATTCCAGCGACGCTGACCAGGTCATCGGTCTATCTTGTGGGAGGCCTCCAACGCTGCATTTTCCGGTACGCGGTCGCCATTCCAAAATCTTTTGGCCCCAACGGCCATCAGTTCTGTGAGCAATGTGCCCTGCCCATTGCCAAATAAGTTTGGCGATTCTTCGTACTATGTCGGCAACCTCGGTTCTCCAGCGGATATCTTCATCTCTGATTCGATCACACAAGGAAACTCCGAGCATAGCTCTTTCCATTGCCCTTTGGGTGATTTTAAGTCTTCTGCTGAGGCCCAATGTAAGCGACCACGTTTCGGAGCCATATGTCATCCCTGGTAACATGCACTGGTCATAGACTTTCGTCTTGAGATACTGTGGTATATCGGATGAGAAGACACTGCAGAGCTGCCCAAACGAAACCCAGCCGAGTCGGATTCGACAATTGACCTCTTTTTTTAAGTTGACCTACCCAACTGGACCGTCTGTCCCAAGTAAATGTAGTCGACCACAACTTTGAGTGTAGACTCTCCAATCTTGATAGGAGTAAGTGTTACATGTATGTTAACCATGACTTTTTACGGTATGATCAGCCAATAATCATGCGTTTAGCTGAAATGACACCATTTCATGAAATGGCTAGTCACATCATGAAGTGATCAATATTCAAAGATCTGGCCACGACACACATGATATTATAATATAGTAAAGTAGGCATCCCTAGCCGGTCGGTGTCGAGTGGGCACATAAACGTCACGTATCGACACAAACGCGATACAGCACTTGGCTCGTGCTCAAATTGATATTGAATTTATTTTCAATTTTAACGCGCCCTCCTTAGGTGTGCAGAGTAGTGAATGTGGACAGAGGTTAGGATTATTGAAATGTTGGTTTCTAAACGAAAAGTATTTCAACAATAAGTGTTTCAAGGATTGATTCATGATGTTAATATAACTATTATCACTTCAATGGCTTGTACCACAACAGTAACTAATAATGTTACTTAAATATTAACTTAATCATCTTATTTATTTCTTGCAACAGCATTCAAATCTGTTTTTTTGCAAACTATCAAATTCTTTGTCTACACATATTTATTTTTAACTTATTACTTACTTAGACTCCTCTCAAAAAGTCTGCATGTAAGTAGGTATATCTAATGACAATTTGGGTTCATAGAAATAATTTCTCAAATATAAAACAAAAGTCAAAATTATAAAGGATTTATCAAACAAAACTGTACCATCAAAAAAAGTAGATACACAGTCATCCAAACTCAACAACTGCTTCTGTTCCATGCACTACTCTGTAAATGTTGACAATGAACAGGCGCCACCGCGGATACAAACGTCAAACTCTATTTCTGTTGCGACTGTGGTGTGCCCGATAGCACCCCCCCACTAACCACACGTTCCCCTCTATGGCCATAGAGTTTGTCTCGTAAACAAGTGCGATTTTTGAGGATGGATTTTCAAAAACTATTTTTGAATTTAGGTTAAGACACGCTGTGGGCTTTGTATAGGCTAAAGAGATTTTGTAGGTTATTAATAGTGGATAAGTGTTATGTTGGATTTAATGGAGTTTGGAATTAGTGGACGGTTGTGATTAACTAGTGTTGTAGTCTTTTAATTTTGGTTTGAAACTTTTATGGAAGTTCATTGTTGTATTGTTACACTGGATAAATAATCTGTACATTAGAGGCACGAGTTCTTAACGCGATCCATTTAACGACCTAAACTGAACTGTTAAAAGGATAAAATAATAATAATAATGCACAACTTTAACACAACGCCATCTATTCCCAAACTAAGCAGAATTTGTAGTATGAATACTAGACAACTGATAAACATACTTATATATTTCTAAATACATACGTATTATAGATAAATTACACCCAGACACAGAACAAATGATCGTACTCATGACATAAACATTTGTTCTGGGTCGAACCCACGACCTCCGGTATAGCAGTCAGGGCCTATTTTTTTTTTTAGGTGTGATATCATCTAATGACATCTCCCGCCATTGGACGGAGCGCGAGGGCGTGTCAGACTTTTACTGATTAAAAAACCCACTCATTTGTTCTTTTTTTGCCTTGCATTCCAGGGCCACGGGGTTCATTTTCAATAAACCCATGGCCCCAGTAGGCTTCGACCCCGCTGGCTCCTACGGTTGCTGACATCTCCTTGAGGCACGTGTGGAACACTACGCGCCGTCGACGACTTGGGTTCGGTCCGGACAGTTACCGGACGGTCGGTCAGCGAGCTACTCATTGCTCGCCATCCGCAAGCCGGCGCCTGCGGTGGACGACCTCCGCTATAGCAGTCAGGGCGTCTAACTACTAGACCGACAGGCCAGTCAAGGATGGATGGAGCTATATAGCTCCATCCCTCTCCTTGCTCGCTTGCCTGATATTTTAACATGCCATGGTAGTCGGTTCTCCTTAAGGTAACGGCACGTGAACACATTTGCAAGAAATTGATGGAATCAACACAGCGTTGATTTATTGGGTTCGTTTTTGATACTAAAATTGTTTATTTGTATGTGTTCAATATTGTTTTTCTTTTCTATTTACTTAGGTACCATTGATTTACACCTACCATCAAGTTGCACATGTAACAGAGACATTTGTAATACATAACATGATTAAAAAGAGTGACCATAGAGTTTCGTGAATATTCTTCTCCATAGAGATCTACGATTTGGAATGTGTGTTCTTGACACTTCAAAAGTGCCTAAATGGTTTATTTGAAATAAAATGCTTTGAATATTTTGAATCTTTGAATCCTACCATGTTGTTGTGCGGTTTTTGCACCCCTCTAAGGTCGACTGGTAGAAAATCCCTAAAGCATTTTTTTCCGCTTTTGTACAAGTTTCTTACTAGTGCATAAAGTTTTAATAAATAAATAAAATAATCTGAGATAATTTCTTATGATTTTGTTGAGAGTTACTTAGGACTTTTAGTATACTCATATTCAACAAGATAATAAAAAAAAAATATATTTGAATCGAAAACTGTTGATTGAAATAATTTTGCCAGTTAACCTAATCAACTTTTAGTGGAAGTTGGTGAAACAGACCATTTTTCAAATTCAATCTACCTTTAAAGAATCTAGAACCGTTTCAAAAATAAAATACACCTGTTATCTCATCCCAACACGATCACATCCTACATCGCCATCAAACTTTCAAAAGAAAGTCACTTAACAGATATTTGATTACTCAAACAAGAAACACGCACGCGCCGAAAAAAAGACAAGTAAAAAAAAAATAAAGACCCCAAGTCACGAGATAGAAAAATAGAGATGTTTATCTATGGAACGATCACGATGCTTCGAGTCGCAGGCGCAACCGTGACAGATCGCGACAGATAGCTAGCAAGCGACAAAGGACCAACCAGCTACAAAATTGATTGATACCGTGATATGCTGACTTGTACCTATTCAATTTTATTTGCCGTAACTAGAATATCGTTAGAAGAAAATGGTGGTATCGATTTAGTATGTTTAATGTGTCTTCTGCTGTTATTTTGCAAAGATAATGACTTAGCAAGCAGTTAAGTATCGTTGAAGCAAAAAACCGAGGTCTTATTAGGGTTCCGTACCTCAAATGAAAAAAACGTTTGGAGGTATGCGGAACAGAGTGTATAGTCCCGCAAACCTCCGTTGAAAAGGGAGGATCCTCTGACCAGACGGGTGTTATGTCTGGTAGGCAACTGCCCGGTAGATGATTTCGGGCTGTTCTATTTGTTCTAATCGCGAGGAAGTACTTTGATTGCGCGATGCAGGATTAGTTCTTATGTGACGCCATAGATGTCGCTACAAACGGAACGCTTATAGGATCACTTTGTTACCCGTGTGTCTATCTGTCAAGACCCTTTATCTCGGGAAAGTATGGAGGTATCGAGTTGAAATTAAAACCATATACTCAAGTCGATGGTCCCTTGAAGATCTGAAAAAATCAAACTTATGAGTTAACGAAAAAAAAAGATACGGCCGTTTATGTCGCAAAAAAACTGTATTTCGACACTCTCAAAGGAATCAAAATTCATAGGGTACTTCCCGTTGACCTAGAATCCTGAAATTTGGCATGATGCAAGGTCTCATTACACAAATATAGGAAAAAATCAGAAAAAACTGTAAATTTTTTAGTTACGTCACAAAACAAAAATCTGCGTAACTCAATTTAAGAATTGAACTGTTTTCATAGGTAAGTTCATACGGAACCCTCAGTACACGAGTCCGACTCGCACTTGCCCAGTTTTTTTTATTCACACTAGGAATTATTCTTGTATTGTGGATGCGTTTACAAATATATAAATTACTTCCTACAAATACAAGACACCGAGACTAGGAACAACTATTTGTAGGCCATACAAATATCTGTTCCGTACGAGAATCGAAACCGCTACATGCAGCACACCAACCAATCGCTCAACCACTGTGACTTTCGTACTGGAGTTTTTTTTTTAATTCTTATAAACTAGTGAGATGCACTGGATAAATACCAGAAGGACTGGACCGCAATGTCCAAAGACAGACTTGTGTGGAAAAGGGAAAGGGAGGCCTTTGCTCAGCAGTGGCACATAATTGGGCTATAAATAATAATAATAATAAACTAGTGCTTGACTGCGATCCCACCTGATAGTAAGTAGTGATGCAATCGTTGATGGTGAGGCGCACTAGTTTATTAAGAACACTCTAGCCTTGAAGACACCTAAATTATAATCAAAAGGAAGTCCGCAGCAGGCAAGTTGTTCCAGTCCCTCGATGTACGCGGTATAAAAGACGAGGCGTAACGCTTGATCCAGACCGCAGAGGTTTTAACAACGTAAGGGTGGAGCATTTCCTCGTTATAAATAGTCTACATGTTATTCTGTCGTAAACGCACGTATATTATTGCAAAGTTAAAAAACGGTTCTGCCGTTTGAGTGTAAAGGAGTACCAAACATACACACACATACAGAGTTTTCACCTGTAGGTATAATATATCAGTGTGAAGTACGATTTTGATCACATTGTGTGAGATACTTTTACAACCGGAAATAGTTAGTCCATTTCGGTTTGTAAAAGCTCTCTTGGTATTGTATCGTTTTTTTCCTACCTATTCAAGACTTCGGTCTTGCGGCGAGCGGCGCGGCGAGCGGGCCGGCATTGGTACGCGAGCGCGCGGCGCTATGAGCGGCGTCTCGTGGCGTGCTTCAAACATTTTCATACTTTTGATCTTACTGCTCGCCGCCCCACGCTTAGCTACCGCTCACAGCGGCAAGGTCGTGAACGGGCCGTAAAGGTGGGAAATCATTTTATTAATCTCACGCTCTAGATGGAGTGATCTAGAGAGACTAAAACCCACCTGTATTCCATCGCTTGCCTTTTACGTTCCAGGATGTCAGATGACCCTAACATCACAATCCCGCTGCCTATAGAGGAATGGTCCTCACATCAGTGTCGCTTTGTCGCGTTGCACCAGTCTGAGAGCCCCCTAAAGCTCCTATCTCACAATCCGACAAACACAATTAAACAGGCCTGTTGGTTTAGTGATTAGTGCCCCTGACTGCTATGCTGGAGGTCGTGGATTCGATTTCCACCCAGGACAAATGTATGTGTGATGAGCACGATCAGTTGTTCTGTGTTTGAGTGTAATTTAATTTGGTGTTGTATAATATGTATGTATTTAGAAATATATAAGTATGTTTATCAGTTGTCCAATACCAAACCACAAGCTCTGCTTAGTTTGGGACTAGATGGCGTTGTGTGAAAATTGTGGAATATTATTATTAATCTTATAACAACCTCACTTCGACACTATCGTCACCTATCAGTCTAAATAGCTAGGTACTTTAGAATATCATAATCAAAGTTATTAGGAACTGAGAAAACTAATCTAATTCTTCTTACGGGTTACAGTATTGTTTTAAAGAGTCACCGTGTCCATGGAATGCAAAGAACAACTGAAATAACACTGGTGGGTTTAAACCAGTAAAAATCTGACGCTCCCTCTCCCTCTAACCAGAGCGGGAGAAGTTATTTAATGTTATCCCACCCAGGAAAAATGGACCCAATAAGAAATGATCCTCACATCCGTGTCGCTTTGTACGTGTCGCGTGAAGGAGACCTAAAGCTCCTATCTCACAATCTTATTACAACCTTACTTTGACACTATCGTCACCTATCAATCTAAACAGCCAGAACAGAATATAATAACCAGCATAATATCACTGTTATTTTTGGCCACAACGCCACCAACACAAGCAATCACGCAAAAATATTCTCCGGTGCATTTTCGTGCCAATATTAATCTGTCATTGTCCGACAATGTCATGTAATTTTAGTCTAGTTGGTTTGTTTGTTTTACAGATACAATGGTGTGTTTTACCTGTTTGCAAAGTGACAAAATATTTGCTAAATTCTAACTCGAATACTAATAAGCCAGAATCATCATCATCTTCATTTTATCCGGAAGACGTCCACTGTTAGACATAGGCCTGTCCCTAGAGTCACCACAATGAATGATCCTGTGAGTCTCGCAGCCGTCGGATTCGCGCAACTATCACCAAGTCACAAAACAGCCAGTGTGGAAACAGGGTAAACTGATGACTGGCCTGTTGAATATTATTATATTATTGCAAGGTTATCCCGGTCTTCCAATGCTGCATCATCCAGTACACGGTCGCCACTCCAGAAACTTTCACGCCCAACGGCCATCTATTCTGCGAGCCCACTAGTGAGTTCTGGGCCCTGCCCACTGCCGTATAGTTTTGGAGCCAGAATGCATATTGTATATATACACTATTGTATAACTAACTATATCCCAAAAGAAAACTTTATTTCAGAAGCATCGGCAGTAATCAAGAAGGTTCACTATATATCTGATTCTTCCTCACAAATTTTTATGAACCTTAGTACCTACGGCAGATCCTCATTATCTTCCTGCCCTTGTCCCACTTTACTTCTTGCACTCTGTCCCGTCACCTACTAACTCCCTTTTCTGTCATATCACTCCTCACACAATCCATCCATATTTTCTATGGCCTCCCTCTTCCTCCCCATCCACCGACATGTATACTCATAACTCTTATAGTAACATGAGTTTCATCCCTTCTCTTCACATGGCCATACCAAGACAAGCGATTCCCCTTCAACTTTTCAGTCACTGGCGCCAATTTCAAACTTCCTCTAATGTACTCATTTCTCACTTTATCCATTCTCGTCACACCACACATCCATCTCAACCTTCTTATCTCCGCTCCGTGCAATTTCTCCGCTACCTACGAGAAGTCCTATACTTCAGAAACCACTTGAAACATGACAGAACCAAATAACACTGAAACAGATTTAACTTAATAAAAAGTTAGTTACAGTCAAACATAATCCACGTCACAATATCAATGATCGAATGCTTCACCTCATTCAACAAACAGAACCCTCAATAGAATCTCCCCTCCGTCACCCTCACATGTCTTTCAAACCTCAAAAATAATGTGACGACACCAATTCACCAAAAAGCATAGAAATTTATACTCTGTGGTGCACATGTCAAAAATATCACTTCCGCGTGTCAGGGTTGCCTCTAATGTTCGGTGAATTTTGCATGTGAATACCCTTCAGGCGGGGCGGTAATGTGACAAGCGACAACCCTGTTTGTGTATACTAGAATGTAGGTCCGTCTGTCTGTTTTGTTTCGTATTGTTTAACAGGATGTGTTGCAGGAAATACGTGTAATGTTGTACGTGTTTAGTTGTCGCCTCATTAACTGGGATTGGATGAGGTGGCAGGTTCATCTCTGTTTTTGAGAATTTGTATTGATACGTCAGATTTACTCTAATCCGATTTGTAAAAGACAATCGTATGGATTTATTTGCAAATCTTGCTTGCAGAGTTTGGTGAGTAGGAAACTAAATAACTTTTTTCTACTGTATTTATTCAATTCAGAAATCAGAAACGTTTATTTCAAATTGATCAATTACATGCACTTTTGAATTGTCAAAATGTCGGTCAGTCAAAAAAAATGTGAGGCGAAATTGCACGTTCCAAAGCGTAGATCTCCATGCAGAAGAACGTGTAAGAAACTCCATGGACACTCTCGTGTTATGTTGTGTTGTTGTTATGTTCCTTTGGGATTATTTAATCAATAAGCTAAACAAAAAGCATTTTTTTAATACTTCAAGTGCCTTTTCAAACAAAACATAAAAATACAATTGTATTTTCTATAGACTTAGGCCATTTTAATCAACAGCTTTCAAAAATAACTCAAGTAACCATCGACATAGTTAGAGTCGGATATTAGTTCAGGTATTTTTGGCAAATTAATTGTATTTTGAGGCAATCATTTGACTAAGATCAATAAATCGGAATGTCCGATTTTAGCAAATAACATTTTGTTTACCTAACAATGCTCCCAAATACTAATAACAAAATAAACTAAAAATATTGAATTTAGCGCCATCTAGCGAAAACCCACGGTCAGATTTCATCTTAAAACAATAAAATAGTGATCCGTTTATCTACTCAAATAAAAATCCATGACCATTGCACTAAACCCATGAAAAAACCATAACAATAATATTTATCACTCGCGGTACATACGTTTATGGGATTTATCACATTCACCCCTAACTTTATGCTACGGTTTATGGTTATCTGCATTTTATGGTGATTTTTTGGCTGATTTTGGCAGTCACCCTTTTTAGAAATGCTGAATGGTATAAATACGAGTGTTGGAGCCAATATTTTAGACGGTATCTTTTTTGGTGGTTCCGCAATTTGGTACCTGTATGTTGTACATATTTTTTTTTTCAATCTGCAATCAGTTTTAATTTTTGGCAGGTGTGTTGGAGTTTGAACTCGTGGCAGGATGAGGGTGGCTCCAGAGAGCCATCTACCCAATCAGTTGCTGAGTCCACTTTAGCAATTGGACTATGTTATGTCTTTTCGAGTAACTTCTGGTTTTAAGCGCAGCCGCCAGATCATTAGGGTGTTTTTTAGTCTCTCCTGGTATTTTTGTGAGTGTATTTGTATTTCTTCCGACACAGTATTCATTTTTAGTTCGTCGTGGATTTCGGTATTGGTGATGAATCAAGATGTTGTAGATATCACACTATTTTTATGTATCTCAGGACCCTGGAGTATGTTTGGAAGGTATACGAGGGGCCGACGTCAACTTACAGTGGACCCTTGGACAATTTTCATGGAACGTGGTACCAACGCGCTATGAACCTCGGTTGGTGAGAAAGTATTGCGACATATGGAAAATAAACATATAGGGATATTGATATTGATTTGTAAGGTTTAAGTGGTTACCAAGAAATATATCACGCTATTATTGTTATTAATTTTAGTATGTATCTTGATTTTATTATTATAGGTACCTGATCGAAACCGTAAGTAAGGGCTGGTTCGATGAGACTCGAAAAAAAAAAAACAAAAACAAGTTGGGGAAAGCCTTTTCCTAGCAGTGGGAAAGTATATGCTAGCCAAATTTGAAAAATTGTAATAATACTTGTTTTTATTTAAAATATCTGCAATTTATTGTGTGGTACCTAGGTAGGTAGGTGTACACAAGGATATCGCTATCAGCGGTAAGACCGCCTTTGTACCCATAGATTTAAGTTAGTGTAAAAGTTTTTTTACTATTATGGTTGTATGTATAATAAAGTTTATTCTATTCTATTCTATTCCACTCCATTCCAATGCATTCCATTCCATTCCACTCCATTCCATTAATTCGAAGGTTGATACTGAGATGGAACTGGTACAGAAAGCCTTGTTGAAGTCTGCCTATATATCACTACTGTACCTACATAAAGTTTAGATAACAAGGTGAATGTTTGTGTGTATATGTCTTTTCTTTACGCTCAAATGGCTGAATAGATTTTGATGAAATTTGGTACCTTGGTAGACCATGGCCTTTTCCTTTCCGTTATTGGGGAAGTATTTTCTATTGGGATAGGTAATTATCTAGTTGCACGTGGGCGGATTCATTAGCAGAAGTTAGTATTACCTAATTACCAGATAGGTATTAATTTATAATTATACACATTTAATTGCACCACACCTGTAATTACACCCGCCCTTTGATTTGTATATCTCCCGCTTCCAAATGCCTATTTAGCACTAATTAATTTATGTTAACAGTTAAATATTGGTCGGCAAATCTTGATATCCTTAAATTATAACTACAGCAGGAATTGGAAGTGATATAGTCTCACAATAAAACATCCTTCTTTAATTCTTAAGACAATTATAGTAACTCCTAAGTAATATTGCCTAGTTCGGGATTGAAATATAAATGTAATGTAACAAATTAAGGTTTATTGTAAAAGCAAAATGAGTTCTAACTGTAGGATGTAAGGGTCAAATTTGATTGATGGCTCCGGTGAGTTATGACTTATTACCGTCAGACTTCTTGATTTGTTTTTTATTTTTGCAATTACATCTATTAAGAATTGGGGATGTAACGGTAGCGGTCATATCGGACGCGATAAATTTGGTTCATCGGAATCGCAATCGAAATCGAAATCGGAGGCGGAGGCAGAAGCGACACATGAAACACTACTTAATGAAACACTACTAAATGAAACACTACTAAATAAAACACTATTAAATGAATAACTATCAAATGAAACACTGTCAAATGAAACACTAACAAATGAAACACTACTAAATGAATCACTATCAAAAGAAACACTATAAAATGAAACACTACTAAATGAAACACTACTAAATGAAACACTATTAAATGAAACACTATTAAATGAAACACTACTAAATGAAACACTACTAAATGAAACACTACTAAATGAAACACGACTAAATGAAACACTATCAAATGAAACACTACTAAATGAAACACTACTATATGAAACACCATTAAATGAAACACTACTAAATGAAACACCAATAAAACTCATCATCATCATCACTTCAGCCGATAGACGTCTACTGTTGGACATAGGCCACAACGACCGTTCCTGTGTATCACACATCCATCAGATTCCCGCGACCCTCACCAGGTTATCAGTCCACCTTGTGGGAGACCTTCCAACGCTGCGTCTTCCGGTACGTGGTCACCACTTCAGAACCTTTCGGCCCCATTGACCAAGTTCGCAAGTATCAGCACCAGCGGACCCTATCACTAACATATTTCAGGAGCGCACGTGGAGCACTTCGCGGCTCTAAACTCGGACCTACAGGCTTAGACGAATAACTTTTCTGTTAGCCTTCCAGCCAAACAGTAAATTCATTACCTGCGGAGAAGTTACGAAGCAAGTGACGTGACAGGTAATGTCATTGCCATTTTTTTTTTTTTTATTTAGGGCGGAATTCACCAATAAAACTAATCGCGTTTTAACGTTTGGCTCGCATAGTCGCGTTTAGCCGCTGTCACTAGTGTCACTTGTAAAAATACAACAAAAGAAAACTACAGACAATAGTGACAGCGGCTAAACGCGATTACGCCAGCCAAACGTTAAAACACGATTAGTTTTATTGGTGAATTCCGCCTTTAGCGGATGGCGGGAACTCTAACAGAAATAATAGATTTTGATACAAGTGGAAAAAGTTTGTCATCGCGACCGAGGTAGAATTCGCCCGAGTCGCAGGCGAGGGTATTATGGAACAGACAGAGACAAATTTCCACATGTTTCAAACAATGTTTTTTAATACACGTGAGAAGAAAGAAGAAGTCACTTAGCGCCCAGCCTGATACGAAAAATACAATAAATTGTGGTGGGGACGGGCTCGCGCACTTTTTCGCACAAGTGTGGAAAACAGTTTTCCGAGCGGGTTTTCGAGCAAGTGTATTAGAAAAGTAATTTGTCTAAGTCTGCTGACTACCTAAGTTCTTCATAAAATACAAAGAAACAATACACACTCATATTATATGCGTAATACGCATACCACAGTTCTCACGATGCACGATCCTACGAAGCCAGTGGAAAGTGCGAGTCGAGTCGCAAGCTACTCGACCGATAACGTCTAATTGACGGGCCCGCTCAGATGGAGGCTATATCTGTCGATTCGCGAGGACTGATAGTAAGGGATTCTCACGGTGAGCAAAACTTTCAATTGTTTTTTGATATTTGATGAAGTTGGGGCCGAATGTTTGGTGATGGTATTTTGTTCAACTGTAAAAGTGATGAGTGTACCTTTGATATAAGAAAAGCAGAGTAAAATGGTATGCCCTTTTTTACATGGGAAATCATCAAATAACTCTGGAGTGAGAGGGAGTGTCAGACTTTTACTGACTAAAACCCACAGTGTTTCGTTAGCTGCCCTTTTTTATGTGAGCTGCGTTAACTTCTTCGAACAATCCGCAGCTCTGAGTCATATACATACATACTCTGAGTGATATAACCCTGCTGTGGGCAAAATTATTTTAAAAGAACAAGAGCAATGAAATCCATCATCAAGATGAAACACTATTGTTACTTATATTTTAATAACAGCCACACATCTTCAAGGCTTAGCCTTTCTAAAAGTCCATGAGTCCATGGATGGGTGACTTGTACAAACTGAAACTCCTCCATGCTTCGGAAAGCACGTTAAGCCGTTGGTCCCGACTGTCCTTTGCCAGAAGATTGTCACTCACTGCGTGCGATTTTTTTAAGTGGGAAATCATCCAATAACTTCATTGGATTGAAATCATTGATGATGAAGTCCGTTCCCTCACACGTGCGTTCACCTGCCATTCCTCCTCGCTCCGAACCATAGCGCGCTGGTCCCTAGTGGCACCAGTGCGAAAGGTAGTTGCTGCCACGTGGACACGGCGGTGTTCCCAAGCACCACCACCACACCACTGCATGCTCCACCGTACTCACTGGATGCCTTAGAGAGACCGACGTCATAGAGGTCGACCGTGATGAAGATGGTATGGGGCAAACTTGGCCAGAGACCGTCCAAGACTGAGAGGTTTAAAAGGAGAAGGGCTTTGTCCAGCCGCGGGACACAACTTAGCCTAATGCATATATTTTTAAAAACATTGAACAAAACATAAAAATTGTAAAATGTCAAATGTCATTGTAATCGTCGTCATATTTTGTCTAACCTCAATATTTCTCACCGAATGGTTATTCATTAGTCAATGATTTTAGCACACTTACATCATTTTATATAATTTCACCTTGAGGGACCACTTCTAATCGCAAACATCAGGAAACTCGCCGTGACAAACATACACCGTAGCCAAATCTGTCCTTTATGTTATTTAAGAGCACGAGTAACTAGGGATGTACAAGATTCTGACTATCGATATTTAGGCGAATAAGAGAGAGGAATTTTGGCTATCATTACATACCTTTTGATTTATGTAGGTATATAATGATAGTCGAAATCCCTATCTGGCAACTGTTACTAACTGACTGACCTATCAAACATTCAAAGCATTATTTCAAATAAACCATTTACAGGCACTTTTGAAATGTCAAAAAGTCAGTCAGTCCATGAACACATTTTTCTATCATGTATAAATTGTCTTGATTACATCTATGCTATCAACGCATAGCGCAAACCACTGAGCATATTATGATGAAATCTGGCAGTTAGTTAGTTAATATGGCGTAAAAAAAATACTATTCACCCAGTATACACATCGACAGAAAAGCAGGGGGTGACGTGCATACACAGTAAATAGGCCCCCAAAAACAATCGCTAGCACGATACGTAACAACTAGGGGACAACATAACCTGAGGTGCTTGAGGACTGGAGAGATATAACAAGGTAATCAGGACAACCACAAAAATATGGTCATGATCCCTACCAGCATCTAACTGGATTATACATCCTTCCATCTCAGTCTAAATTAAAATACATAAAGATTTTTTTTAATTTAGGAATAAACCGACGAAAGGAAGTTAGTGATAGCATGACGAGTAACAGGGCAGAGTGGAAGAAAAAAACGTGTTGCGCCGACCCCAAATAATACGGGATAAGGGCAGGAAGATGATGATGATGATGATGAGGAATAAACCGACGAAAACTTCCACCACTGGGGGAATCCTGAATCATGTACTGGATCCATGATATTCGTTTGTGCGTCGATGTCAAAGACACCCTGTATAAATAATATAATTAATAATAAATATTATTATCATTCATAAACGAAATTATCTGTCCCATCCCTACTATTGAGCAGACAACCATACCAGAACTAAACTCACACTGGATGAGTAGGTAGGTACTAATTCACCTCGACATATAATTTTACATGACCACGCTAATTAAAATTTACTAACACGAACCGTATGATTAATCACTATAACTAGTCAAATATTTGTATGATTTTTTGTTCCTGTTGTTCTTATATCATGATTTTGTTTTGTTGTTTTTAGGAATTTTTCCAGTAGCTTATGAGATTTTATTTTTATTTTTGTAGGCTCACGTTTATTTAGCATTCAAGCAAATTTTGACTGGTCTGTTGGTCTAGTAGTCAGTTGACTGCTATGCTGGAGGTTGTGGGTTCGATTCCCACCAAGACAAACATTTGTGTGATGAGCACGATCATTTGTTCTGTGTCTAGGTGTAATTGATCTATAATATATATGTATTTAGAAATATATAAGTATGTTTATCTAGTACTCATAGAATAAGCTCTGCTTAGTTTGGTTCTAGATGGCGTGGTGTGCAAGTTGTAGAATATTATTATTAAATCGTGATATTAAATGAGATTTTATAAAGAATAGCGTTTATCGCCAAAATGTTTTGAAAAGGACGAGTTTCCTTTAATTCTTAGTTGTACAAAAAAAATCTTAACACAGTGATTTGACAATTTATGTAAAACTAACTAACCTGGCAAACTTCATACCGCATAACAGTCAATGAATATATTATATCTTTCGATAAAGTCTACCGATTACGATGAAACAAAGCCTAAGTAATTTATCAAATTAAACACAATTTTAATGTATAAAAATTATCTACATCAATTCGTACATTTTAAGTGAAAAGCGCAAAACTAAAAACTTCTACAGATTTATTATATGTAGGTATAGAGGACGAACTATCGTGTAGAGATACATATTTTGAAGGATCCACCAGTGTACAACAGAAACGTATATAAATTAGTCTAATATATATAAAATATATTTTATTTTATTTTATTAATTTTAAGAAAGCTTACAGCTAATATAACACAGTAAAAAACATTATATACAGAAGAAGGACAATTACAAGTTTCCACTTATATATGAATAAAATTAACAATACGGCATACATAGCGTGAGCGTTAAACATAGAAATACAAGAGAAGAGAAGAAACAAAAATACGTTACATTACAAAACAAGATCAAGGATCAAAGAAAAAGTTATTTAACATTTTTTTAAGTTTCTGAACACTAATCGCAAATAAATCAAGCTCAACATACCGGCACACTGTGTTGAACAATCTACATACTCTTTGAATATATGAGTTCTGTCTGTAGACCGTTTTCACGATAGGTTCGTGAAGAAGATCAGGTCTCCGAAGAAACACAGACGGTACACGCAGTCCAATCCTGGCCACCAGCCCAGGTTTTTTTTTTCGTTGGGAAAATCATCTTATGTCATCCTCCGCTCTAGGGCGGGGCGGGAGATAGTGTCAGACTTTTACTGATTAAAAACCCACTCCTGTGGTTTGCCTTTCGTACCAGGGCCGAGTCTTCCTTTTAGAATCAGACCCTTGGCCCCAGTAGACTTCGACCTTGCTGGGCCCCTACAGTTGCTGACATTTCATTGAGGCGCGCGTGGAACAATACGCGCCGTCGACAACTTGGGCTCGGTCCGGACGGTTACCGGATGGTCGGACGGCAAGCCACCCATTGCTCGCCGTCCGACGGAATGGAAGGAAAATGGGCCGGCCGTCCCATTGCTTACCATAATTTGTTTTATTTTGTTATTATGTGCGTTTAAATGTCTACATCATCATTTCAATCACGGTTACACATAGGCCTCCCCCAAGTGTCACCATACCAACTGGTCTTGTGCGTCTCGCATCCATCGAATTCTCGCGACCCTCACTAGGTCATCGTTCCACCTTGTAGAAGGCGTTTGTATGTGATTACAAAAAAATCTCTTTCTTTCTTTCTCTATGTATAAAAGTGAGTGTGAGTGAGTGTTTTTGCAGATAGGTGGGAGTCCCCCATGCTGCAAAGATGGGTGCGGCTTCATGTCAAAGTATAGTTATGTTATTTGTGTTGTTAATGCTTACTAATATTAGTTTTTAAGATAATTGTTACTAACAAAATATGGACCTCGTCCGAAATAAATGTTTTATTATTTATTATTATTTTAAAAGCATTCACGATACACCTTTTAACGACTAAATATACGCTACATTTACGTAAATTATTAATAACTTAAAACCCAAAGTATAAGTCACATTATAAGTACCTACATTTTAACTTCAAAGATAGTCCCTCATTCACAGATTACATTGTAAGTAAGGCACACAGTTTCTTAATTAACGTTTGACAAAATGTACAAAGACGTTTAGCCCCGGGCTAAGTAGAGATCTTAAGGATTTGAGGGGGTAAAAATTTGTAGCGGAGTAATTGTGCGGGGTAATTTTAAGTGGTGGAGAAATGAACTTTTAGGATTATGGGGTTAATATTATTATGGAAATACCTAGGAGTATTAGACAAAAAAATATATGAGCACTAGTGTGGGATAAACACTGAAAAACAGGTGCCGCTTTGAATATGTTTTGTTTTTTTTTAAAGATACATTGTTTTGTATGTTACATAGATTTTGAGAAAACTTGATATTTCGTGTTTATATTCAGTACGAATTTGAAAATGGTGCATTGATGAATCTTGCTATTGGTTTTTATGGTTCCGTACCTGAAGGGTACTAACGGGTAATAGGGTACCCTATTACTTAACGTACGTCCGTTTGTTTTTCCGTCTGTCAGCGGCCTGTATCACATAAACCATAAGAGGTAGATTTTCACAGAATGTGTATTTCTACTACCACTACAACAACAAATAATAAAATTAAAATAAATTTAATGATTAAAGGGTTTGCCATAAAAAATACGTTATTTATTAATAATTATAATTATTTATTTTCGGGCTACCAAGGCTCCTTCATATAGACACTATACATAAAATAATTTAATTTATTGATTTTATTTCGTCGATGTTATTGTTCTGCTCAATTTTAATTGGTATAGCGTCTGCGAATCCCACTCGCAATTGGTCAGTTTTTTTTTATACTTTACCGCAAAATAGGAATAATTCTCAAACATGTAAATTAACATACACAAAACACCCGGACATGGAACACCTATCAATAAAATGACCAATTTTTTTTATATGAACAAATATTTGTTTCGTGCAGGAATCGAAACCGCGACACGCAGCGCGGCAACCAATCGCTCAACCAATATGCCAACCGTGAAGTCAAACGTAATTTTTATACATTTTTTTTTACAATTTGTAACCACTCATCCAGCTAAAGCATCGAATTTCAAAGTCAAAAGTCAAAAGTTTTTTATTTCACATAGGCCTACATGGGCACTTATAAAACGAATTTCTTCAGTAACCTTCAACTGTGTATGTACCTAATTAATTTATCCGGGAAAATGGCTGAAAACTGAAAATATTCAGAAGATGAAACCAAATGCCTGAAGCGCAGCTTTAATCCCGCCTGTCTCTTTCAAATGGTTCGTCCTTCAAGTGAGAATACATAATGATTCTTTTAATCTCTTTAGGAATTCTTAAAGGAGTTCAAATGGATAATAATTATGAGTTCAGTAACGCTCCGGGCCTGTTACTTGTACTTACTTATGTATTTTTTAATGGGGAATTTTGTTTTCTTAATTATTATTCTTTGTAGCTTTTAGGTATTTTAGAAGAAGTTTTGTTTAAGTTAATTTAATTATTCTTTGGTATTGATACTCGTTTTTTTAACAAATAAGGAAGACAGAAGTTAGAATACCTAGCGGATGAAAAAAACATTGATTACTGAAAGAGGTCATGGAATCCAGAGATCTAAGTAGGTATTTACATAAAGAAAAAAGTTTTCAACATTAGTATTTTGTCATGCGTTACATATGGATGTCAAACGTGGGCACTTACAAAATATTACAGAAATATGTAGTAAAACTAAAATTCTGTACGATTTGAACTCCTCGCTTGCCGATTGTACATACGTCTGTACAACTTGAATGACCTTGAAAAATGCTTAAGTATACACACGGGTGTATGAAATTGATCGGCCGAAAATGTTGGTCTCTATATCTTCGTTTTTCCTTAGGTCTACACAAAACAATTTTTTTTTTTACATAACATATTGTCATATTGGGGATTTTAGTAAAAAAACGCGCAGTAAAGTAATGATAATACGCGTAAACCGCGCGAAGGGTAATAACACTAGTAAACTAGCCTTATAAATTAAAAAGTCATAGCGCAGAAGTGAAATTAATCAAAACTGAATTAATATGTCACCAGCCTGTTGTTTGCCGCGTAACGGACCTGACTTACGAAGTTACGATTTCAAATTCATATTCATTTATTCACATTTTTGTTGTACGTCATGGGTTCAAACCCAGGCAGGCGTTTTACTGTTTTGTTGTTTATCACCTCGCTCTCAAAACGGTGAATAAAAACATCGTGAGGAAAACAACATGTACATCGACCAACCCGCCCTTTGCACCAACTATTGTACCACAGAAAACCCTATTACCAGTTCTGCTTCATACTTAATTCTTTCCTATATTTAGGAAATTCGCCCTTTTCACTCAACCACGTAACTAGAAATGACGGGTCACGCCATGCCAACTTTAAAATGATGCCTACGAGTTTCACTTGTCGCGTCTTTATGATGCGAACTCGATTTCACCATGATCTCTAGTCTGTGACATGGAAGCGACAGTGGAATATTTTACAGAAGCGATTTATTTTTGTGTGTACTACCTACTATAATATCAACTGCACAGCTTGTTCTTATAGGTTAAGCAACACATGTTGAGATCAATCTGAGGACGGATGACCATCTCAACATACTGATATTCCTCTGTGCCATCTTCGGTGCGATCGCAGTCAAGCAGTGGTTTATATAAAATAATAATTAAAAAAAAACTGTCGTTTGTAGGTCTTTGAAAGCTGCTGACTGGAAATTCCTGAAAGAAAAGATTTATTTATTATTTATTTATTTGGTCAGCCAACAACTGCTTACACAATACATTTATATTATACTAAAACCAAACTGACATCCATTAGTGTATCAATTAATTATAGGCTAACACCACATGCACTATATTCGGTTTTACAAAATTGTGTAATTAATATTATGCTGACAACAATATAGAATAGGTAACAATTACTATTTACCGTAAGTTAAAAAATGAAAGATTAATAAATAAAATTATATTACAACACAACAGATAAAATTGATAACAGATTGATTAATATTTTAAATTAAATTCTGATACAACATCAATACACTAGAGCAATTCGTAGTATAACGATAAATAGTAAATGATATAATATTGCAATTAGAATATATTTAATTAAAATGGATTCAATTGCAATTAAAAAAAAAAAAATTAAATTGAAATGAATTATAAAATGAATTAAATAAAAACAATTAGATTACAATTAAAATAAAATGAATTTAAAGATACAATTATTTTCATTCAGTTGTTTTGATGGTTCTATCTTTTAAGTCCACCGTAGTATTTCAAAGAGATAATACGGATATGGAGACCCTTCCAGTCATTCTTTCCACGTAGCTGATCTATGAACTCTATAGGGAGGGGTACTGTTGAATAATTCACGTATTTGTGATCAAAGACAATTGAGCCGTCAAGTGTTGGCTCGGGACTGCCAACCGTCACTCGTCTCGTCATGCTTTTTATGTTGCCAGCCCTGTCAGCCAAGGATTTACATGTTCTTGATATTGGGTCATGGGAACTGTTGGTTTATTTCTATAAAATTTTTGACGTGTTGTTTTTTTTGTGTATGTTCACTTTAAGCTCCTAGATGGTCAACATACCTTGTGTCGTGAAGCCAAAAAATCCTTTTTAGGGTTCCTTACCTCAAAAGGAAAAAAACGGATCCTTTATAGGATCATCTGGTTGTCCGTCCGACTGTCTGTCTATCTGTCAAGACCCTTTAACTCGGGAACGCGTGGACGTATCGACTTGAAATTAAAACCATATTACCTAGGTCTGCGGTCACTTGAAGCTGTGAAAAAATCAAACCTCTAAGTTCACCACGCACTAAAAGCCAGCGTCCTTAAGCGAACAGAAGAAGAGCCAGCGTCACTCCCCGCGCATCAAGATTATTCGAATATTATTGTGTCCTTCATTTATTAAACCCAATATGAATAAAAATCGTATATCAAAAGATTGGTAATTAAATTATCTTTTAGTCTATGAAAGTCTCATAAAAATACACCGAGTGGTTTTTGCCTGGTCTTCGTTTTTTTGTCTGTGTTAGATATAACTTTGAAAATAAATCACAACAAGCTCTATGTAAAAAAATGCGAATATTCATATATTAAATTATTAGGCAAATAATCTTGTTTGACATATATTTTTTTCAAAACATAGACTAGCCGTTTAGACGTGATGTTGAATTTAAAATCATCTAAAATCACATAATTGCCCCTTAAAGAGATGTCAAGAAAATGGACGGGGCCTACTAGGGCCGAATATTCGAAAGAGTTACCGCGGTACTGGAACACAGGTGGGTTTTAATCAATAAAAATCTGCCCTCTCTCTCACTCCATCCAGAACGGGAGTTTTTTTTTTTATTCTTGATCAGTTCGCGCTTGACCGCTATCTCATCTGATGGAAAGTGACGATGCGGTCGACGAAGGACCGCGCTTACCTAGAAGCAATCTATTCACTCTTGACTTAAAGATTCCCGGGTTGTAGCCATCAAGAAACACAGATTCCGGCAAGGAATTCCACTCCTAAGCTGTACGCACAATGAAAATTTTATGATTCCTATAAAAAAAAAGGTTACAACTAAAACTACTTACCTAGCTACATTAAATTTAGACCCCAATCTCCCTAAGCTATCAACGAACCAAGCCTAATACTAACAACTCCTAATCTTAACAGAGAAGTTAGAGCAATAAGCAATAGGCAGACACCGCCGCGGGGCAAGTTAGCTTGTGTACGCACAGTTTACGGTTAGTTTATTAATTAGGGTTTGACAAACTATGCGGTTCCACCCTCCGTCTAACCTTTGTTTAGTTATGAACTCGAGAATCTAATTCTGTTTGCGTGGGATGACAATTTAGAAGAAGGGGTTGTTTAATATAGTCCTGGTATTTAAAATTATGTTTGACGACTTTTGCTACAGGAAATAAACAATAAGATGGCCAAAAAAGGTTATCAAAGTATTGGATAGTGACAGTGAAGCGAAAATATAAAAGAAATCACTCAATATAGTATAGTAGATAAAATCAGCCTTATAATGATGTTCCCACTACGATTCTGCCCCTAGCCAAGTTACATGTCGAATTCCGTTCTCCAATCGGTAACGCCTCGGTGTCAGCAATTGTAGAAAACGATAATGTGGTAGTCATGTTGACTCGCCTAAGTCAGCCGCTCGTTCTACAATAAGAAAGAATGTAGCGTTGAACATTGTAGAAACGATAACAATTCATTCTATCATTTTGAACGATGTGAACTTGGCTACGAATTTTCTATTCGTTTGTTCTGACCACGTGACTTAACGTTGAGATGATGTCATTCCCATACATTTGATTAGTTTTCGACTAGCGTTAACGATTGTAGATTATCAACTTGGCTAGGGGCCCTGAAACATTTCTCTGACACTCGTTTTGGTCTACACCTACCTACCTGGTGGTTACGATACCTATGTTTTTTACCCCAGCGGCAGACGAACAGTTATGTCGGCGAATCGTTCGCCGGTGAAAGGTTCTGTCGATGAAATTTTCAAAAGTAAATCGTTCTGTTGGCGAAAGGTTCGTTATTGAATCGTTCTATCGCTGAAAAAATGAAAAGTGAATCGTTCTGTCGGTGTACCGTTCAACGGTGAAACGAATGTCGGAGAAATGTTTCAGAATTTACCACTACTGGGACTTAGGCCTGCTCTCTACAAGAGAGAATGGGCAGTATTCCAACATGTGGGCCCTGGTGCGGGTTAGTAGATGTCACATGTCTTCAAATTTTTACGGGGAAACCCGGAGTCCTGAAACGCAGTGGCAAAGAAGCAACATACGTGCGAATTTAGTCATTAAAAGTCTCACAAGCCCTCACGGTCCGCCCTAGAGTACGGGAAGTCATTTTGTGATATCCACCTTTAAAAAAAGAATGTACTACCAAAAATGTTCACCCATCCACATAACAACAGCGGTATGCGTTGCTTAACCTGGAAGATCGATTATTTTAACCATGAGCTCCTAATTTACATAAAAACAAGTATGTATAAAAAAGTAATTACCCGCCTCTTGAGATAGGTAGGTCTTTATAGGACAAAACGGAACCCTTATAAGACCACTTTGTGATCCGTCTGTATGTCTGTCTGTTAAGTCCCTTTATCTCGGGAACGCGTATCGAGCTGAAATTAAAACCATATACTGATGCCAAAAAAATCAAACTACCAAGTTAACGAAAAAAAAGATACGGCCGTTTATGTCGCAAAAAACATATATTTCGATACTCTCAAAGGAATCAAAATTTATAGGAGAGGTACTTCTCGTTGACCCAGATTCCTGAAATTTTGCATATAATAAGGTAAGTAAGCATAGATATAGGAATAAATCTGCAAACAGTAAATTGGTTGTTACGTCATAAAAAACAAAAATACTTTTTTGCGATTCGGAAAAATGTTTGACATTCCATTCGGGAATTGAACTATTTACAAGTTTGTACGGAGCCCTTAGTGCGCGAGTCCGACTCGCACTTGCCCAGTTTTTCTTACATAGCTAAGAGACTAACATTTAAATACATATCAATATACTATTTAAATGTGCATTGCTAACCACCCTTACATTATTATCACCCCTACAGTCCGAATTAAGCATTCCATCTCATAGTTTATACCGCGTACATCGAAGGACTGAAACAATTTGACTGCTGCGGTCTTAACGTCCGATTATGATTTAAGTGTATTCAAAGCTAGAGTGAATAGGCTCTTAATAAATTAGTGCGCTTCACTATCAATAATTGCTGCATTAGTTTATGTCATTAAAAAAAAAATGTTCTCAACTTGTATTACGAACAACTTGTGTGTCATTTTATCGACTGACTGACGATTATATATATATAATAGTAATATACCACAACTATCACACAACGCCGTCTAGTCTCAAGCTAAGCAGAGCTTGTGTTATGAGTACTAAACAACTGATAAACGTACCTATATATTTCTAAATACATATATATTATAGATAAATTACACCTAGACACAAAACAAATGATCGTCCTCATCACACAAACATTTGTCCTGGGTGGAAATCAAACCCACGACCTCCAGCATAGCGGTCAGGACCACTAACCACTAGACCAGCAGGCTAGTCCAGATTAGGAAACAATATGTCTGGACACAGTTTCCGAATGGGCACAATCAAAACATTTTTTCAACTGAAACTGAACCAGAACCGGTGTTGTCCGAATATATTGTGTCCGAATCGTAAGCAACTACCAATTTATAGAAAAAATGTTTTAAATGTGCCAATTCGGATACTGTGTCCGAACCGTCAGTCAGCCATTTTATCAGTCAACCAAAACGACTAGAGAGACTACTCATATTGGGTACTTTTTTTTTTTAAATTACCCACATCGGGTAGTTTTTATCTACCTTTTTGTCAGCATTGAACAGTCTATTTCACCCTTGACCATTTCAATTAATATAATTATTCATGGACATTAAATTCATTTCAGTAATAAACCACAATTGAACGTAGGTATTATCAAACATTTACAATGCTCGATGTTTCATGCTTAGCACGACTGGTGGCGTCATCTATTGACGCACTCTGAACAATACTGTTACCGTAACTGACCCAGGTAAGTGCGCGCGCCTCAGGGAGATGTCAGCAAATCGTAGGGGTCCAGCAGGGTCAAAGCCTACCCCCTGGGACGAAGGCGTCGAAGGAACAGGAGACCACTCCTGTCCTTTTTTTTTTAGTGAAGTTGGTTACTTTTTTTTATAAAAAGTTTTTTACTTCATACTTTTTAGTTGCGATACACTTATAAACGGAGTGATAATTTCTCATGACAATTCCACGTAACCCAAACACAGCTAGGATACGTTGTTTTATTATGAAGTTCCTGTGTCTATTCCACCTTCCGGCTCCATTATCTGAACATTCCGATAGCACCTTATCAAAGTGCCAAAGTGCATCTCATAACGATTCTAATAATCCCAAATACACTGATTAATTACAGAGTTCCGGTGCCTATCTTCCAGTTCCATCATCATCATCAGGTCACTTCGATGATACCATTTTCAACATAACCATTCAGAACCATTTATTTTTTTGTATTGTCATAGTTACTCAACTATCTTTCATTGTACTCGTAATATCTATGTGAGTATGAAGTTCCGTGGGCCATTTTTGGTCTTCTTCATCAGTTCCACTTCAAATGTTACTTGTTGACTGTAAATGCTTAAGTTCTCGATGAAAAAAACAAAATCACCATATGGTTGCCTATAATATTTGAGGAGTTCCCTCGATTCCTAATGGATTCCATCATTAGAACTGGATTTTGAAAAAAATAGGACCAATGTGGAAGCATATCCTTTAAGGGGAAACAATAATTACAAATCGGGCCATAAACGATGGAGTTCTAAGGTAAAACACTTAAAAAAAATACAACCGAATTCATAACCTCCTCTTTTTTTGAAGTCGGTTACTAAGTACCTTAAAGTAGTGCAAGCTTTTATTATATTCTTAATTTGAACAGATACAAAAAAAATAAATGCTATGATAGCCATTTTCCGGCCATGATCATTATTTTATGGATGAGTGAAACGTTAAGAATCTTTTATTTGTCATAAGAACATAATATTATAATCGTTCACTTATATGAGATTTAAAATTTAAGTTAAACAATTGTCGTCTCATGACGAAGCATGCATTACACCTTGTAGTACGGCTACAATAAAACAGACAATAGGCTTACAACATCACGTAATACTACGATACACTAAAACAAGGCACAACAAAATTATTGAAAACAAGCATGTAGGTACGTTTAACACAATATGGCACAGCTGACTGACTAGACGTCACCGAGGTACCCTCATAATTCGGTTTGAGAGAATAAGAATCACAGAATATGACCGATATGTATACCGCTGTGTGTATGTAGGAGTTTTATTTTTTTATTGGGTGGGAAAATCATCTTATGACAAATCCCGCTCTTGGGCGGAGCGGGAAATAGTGTCAGACTTTTACTGACTAAAAACCCACTCCTGTTCCTTTGTTGCCTTCGTCTCGGGGCCCCGGGTTTCACTTTCACACTACCCGTGGCCCCAGACTACCTGTATATCATAGCATAGCATAGTCGGCCTTATAATGTTCCCACTTTAGGGACTCAGGCCTCCTTTCTAGAAGAGGGAATGGGCTGTAATCCACCACGCGGCCCCAGTGCGGGTTGGTGGATGTCACATGTCTTCGAATTTTTGGTTCTAGAACATGCCGGTTTCCTCACGATGTTTTCCTTCACCGTTTTGAGAGCAGTGGTGATGAAATAAATTACACAAAGTAATGCGCCTGGCTGGGTTTGTACCCGCGACCTACAACTCGTTAGTCGGGGCCGATACCAGTAGTACCTAGATAATATGTAGGTGTGTGTTTATGTGTGGCAGTGACCAACCAGCACCCAGGACAATGTTACTTCATAGTAATCGTCAAACCAGCTATGCAATAGTCCTATCCTAAGTTTAAAAAGTTTTTCTTTCCGTCTTGTCGTAAATACATAAATTATAAATTCCATTTTACTGTCTATTTTTGAACATATTTTTAATTATTAAAATAATTAATTACAGTGATAAATTTTAATGTAACATTAATAATCTATATACATAAATTATATTCTTCTGTTCGTGTGTTTGTAACCTAAATGCTCCTAAACTGCTTGACCGATTTGGATGAAATTTTTCCTAACAAAATCGAGTTTTCGGTTAGGAAAATGTCTATTGGGACAGCTAGTAGTATTATATAGGTATTTATTTAGTTATTATTATTTTACATGTACCTAAATCAATTCAACATTAACAGTCAATATAACTTCTAACACTTACTATTAGTTTAGTTGACCGTTTGTGGGTAGATTTTCTAAATTTTATTGATAACTAGCTTCGCCCGTAAAAGTCGATTTCTCCATACAAACATCCGACTCCCGTTTTACCCCCTTAAGGGTAGAATTTTGTAAAATCCATTCTTAGCGGATGACTACACCCTTTAAGGAATCTACCTGCCGAATTTTAAGTTTGTAGGTGTTATAGTTTCTGTGATTAATTATTATTATTAATTATAGGTATTTCGCTTTTATTTAAATAGATATGCTTCGATAAACCATGTAGGTATATTATTTATTGATCGAAGAATATTATGAATGATTGTAATATATATATACCTAGTTATATTTAACTTTAATTCAAAACGAAATAAATAATCTTTATCAATCAAAACTATAAAATTTAAGCATTTTAAAGTTATTAATTACACTACTTGACATCGAATGAGCGTCGGTACTGGATTAAAACATTATTGGTACCTACCTACAACATTGCGCTTGACTTGAACTTAGAGGATTCGATATACCGAGATACGGGATCCCGGGATCCCGGCCGGATTTTAGACCCAAAATTTTCGGATTTAGAAAAAAGGATCGGAAACGAATCCTCTTCTTGAACTAGACGCGTTTACGTGTGCTCGTGATAGTGTGTGTGTGTGCGATTTGCGAAACTTGTAGCCTCGGAGACCGTTGACTATTTACAACAGCCTTAACTATTTATGATTTTCTTCTTACATCACGAAATTATTTCTTCCGTTATTTAAGTATTGCCATTGTATTGTATTGGTAATGTATTGACAATTGTTGGGGTCCGTAAGAGCAACTCAAAATATAAATACGCAAAATGTCGGCCTCCTTACGGATTTTTTGACTGGGGATCGCTCTGGCACCATCAGTTTGCAATGAAAGATAGCTTTTGATGTAGTTTTGGACAGTTTGGTAAATCTATTTCATGTTTATAGGCATAAAGTCGACATTTCTACTAAAAGAAAAAAGTATTAAGGTTTAGATGCGTCGAAAACGAAAAAAACCCTAAAGTCAGCCATTCACGGCCCATGGTCGGTCGCGTTTTTCCTAAACGTCGGCCAGTGGGGGGTTTCAAATTAAGACAGTAATAATATGATTTATATTGGCAGGAGTCTAATATCACACTAAGTATACATTTGTAAATATATTTGTTTAATAGTAAAATATTTTTTTATTTCCCTTCAACAATGTTAGGTACTTAAATAATAACAAAGTAAAACACCACAATAAAATAAAATAAAATTAAAAACTAAGTACTTATGTGATAAAAATCGGTATGAACAACAAACACAGAACAGACTTTTAAATAAGTCTAAGGGATTAAATTAAAATAAGACTTCAAAAGTGATTTTTTGTTTAACTTATAACGTCTTCGTAACAATATTTATTAATTAAATATTTGTCAAACAAGTCGATTAACAATAAAAAAAATCGTAACTGCATAATATTCTTTAGTTCAGTGAAGGCCTTGGATCTGCCTGCTCTGTCATTGTATTACCTACCTTAAATTAAAAGTATTAAGTGAAACAGAAATTAGTACCTAATGTCTTTAGGTACTAATTTCTGTTTCACTTACGCTTTTTGTCACATGCAGATTAATGAATCGATGAAAGATTCAGGACCAACCATTTATATTTTTTAAGCTAATAAACAAGGATTTAATAGATAGCAAGTTTCAAAGACCAATTTCTATGCCAAAATGCTATACCATAATTAGCTACCATAAATATGTTTTCAATATTGTCAACTCCCAATAATTAAACTTAGCATAGCATAGTCGGCCTTATAATGTTCCCACTGTTGGGACTCAGACCTCCTCTCTAGGAGAGGGAATGGGCCGTAATCCACCACGCGGGCCCAGTGCGGGTTGGTGGATGTCACATGTCTCCGAATTTTTGGTTCTAGGACATACCGGTTTCCTCACGATATTTTCCTTCACCGTTTTGAAAGCAGTGGTGATGAAATAAATTACACAACGTAATGCGCCTGGCTGGGTTTGAACCCACGACCTATAATTTATAAGGCAGGGCCGTTACCACTCGACCACCACTGCTCCTATATGGTGAACAATAAAGTTTATTATATTGAAACTACATTATAAAAATTGTTTATAATATTAATGAATTATAATAAAACATATTTAATTTTGAGAAAATAAATTAGTAAATTAAAAATCACTACCCAATCAATGAAAAAATACAAAAGTAATCAGCAAGTATAGTGGCGCTCGAATTTGAAGCTGGTCGACATTATGATCTTTAATATTTTTAATATCGGCCCCTATTTCGTATACCTTATTTCTCGAGATTCAACTAATATCACCCCGGCCGATATTTGACGATTGAACATAAAACAGATTTATTTGCATATAAGCTTTGCAAATTCTCTTGTTAAGCCAATGGAATTGATACAATTGAACCGCGTACATCGAAGGACTGGAACGATTTGCCTGCTGCGGTCTTCCCGTCCAACTATAATTTAGGTGTCTTCAAGGCTCGAGTGAATAGGCTCTTAATAAACTAGTGCGCCTCACCATCAATGTTTGCATCTCTGCTTACCATCAGGTGGGATCGCAGTCAAGCACTGGTTTACATATATTAAAAAAAAAATGGATTTTATAAAACAGACTGCATTTACTTTAAGTGGCCAGGGCTGAGAATCTGGTTTTAAGTCAAAATTGGTACTCTATTGGCGGCCTCCTTTTTAGCCCTGAAAACAGTACGCAAAAAGTTGAAAAACCTATCTCAAAATATAGTAAAAAATAACTTTTTATTGATAATAAAGCTCAAAGGAAGTTAGTGATAGTATGACGGTTGACAGGATAGAACGGAAGAAAAAAACGTATTGCGCCGACCCCAAATAAGATGGGACAAGGGCAGGAAGATGATGATGATAATAAAGCTCAAAACAAAAAATAAAAAAAATATTTTTGTTGTAATATCAATCCCCGAAGTGTGGGTATTCACATCAACTAAGCTACTTTAAATACGAACTTGACGCTTCAACGGCGTAATCGCTACTGCCGCTCAGTGTGCGAAAAAACGAGTGAAGTAATCGGATATTAATGGTTTCTACATAAAGATTATGAACTAAGGTTGTAATTCAAGTGGTAAAATTGTCATTTCACCTTTTTAATGAACGCAAGCTGAAAACGTATAGACGGCCGAAGATTGGGGAGGGACCCATGTATGGCATATTTACCCTATGTGCTATCCTATCAATTAAAAAGGTCTGTGTCTACATTTTCAGCTTTAACTGTACCTATTATACTCATTTTGTTCATTATTATTCTTAGGCTCGCGTTCGACCACTATCGCACCTAATGGTAAACGATGATGATGATGATGATGATGTCTAGAAATAAACTCACTCTTGATATGAACTTAAACTTATGAGGAACCTCACATTGCAAGCTATAAATAAGATCAAGCGAAACCTGAAAATAGAAAAAATATCTATAAAATATATATATGAATAAAAATAATATATAAAAATATAACTCATTGCTTATTTTAGTTCATTGATAGTTATGACCAAAGATCAGTTTTATTTTTAATTTCCAATTGACTTTTAAAACAGCCACCAACGTACCTAAACTTTTCAGAACAATTACCGAGCTTGTTACCAAACCTTTAAAATATCATCCAAACTAAACTTCCATAATTATCAATAACACTTATTCCCTAATTTTCGTTGCATCCATATCATATAACCGTGCACGCAACCCACCCGAATCACGGACCCTTGTTAGGGAACCCTAAATAATTAATATTTGGTGCGTCCGTGTAGCCCTGTTATTAAATCATGGCGGCTCGTGTAACAATTAGTTCAGTTCTCACACTAAAGGACGGTGACTACGGTCATTATCTATAATCGGTCTAATCTTGTCTTATCATAAAAAAATCTGATAAGTTTCAAAATTAAGAATTTCATGTTGAAAGCTTGTCAGATGCTATATTCACATGAAAGCCCTATCAAAACTTATGCATTTAAAATCTGCTTCTGCTATTAAAAAAATCATATTGAATACTTATAAGACGCTACTTTAACATGAAAACCTGTCAAACTTCAGCAATAACAATATTCCACAACTATCACACAACACCGTCTAGTCTCAAGCTAAGCAGAGCTTGTGTTATGAGTACTAGACAACTGATAAACATACTTATATATTGGTAAATACACACATATTATAGATAAATTACACCCAGACACAGAACAAATGATCGTGCTCACCACACAAACATTTGTCCTGGTTGGGAATCGAACCCACGACCTCCGGCATAGCAGTAAAGGCCACTAACCACCAGACCAACAGGCCAATCAAAGGCAATGAAGGATATATGTATTGACAAATTCTAAACTGATTTCTTAGCTCATTATAGTTTTGATATTCTTATAAACAACAAAACTACATTGTGACTTCAATACACAACAACAAAACTACAATAGTAAAAAAGTAATATACCTACATATTTACAAACGCATAAAAAAAACTTCTTGAACAATATAAAATAGTACTTAACTTGAAATGTTTAATTTTGTATTTTTTAAGTTTTTTTTTAGACAAAAAAGCTACATTAGGTATATCTAACAACTGCAGAACAAATCTAACAACTAACCAGGTGTTAGAAATGAAATGGTGTGAATGAAATCTAAACTTATTGGTTCTGCATTTCTTAGCTTGCCTATCTATTTAGACGGAGCTCATCAGCCAAAAACTACTAAGTAGGTATTAGATGATCTAAAAAGATGAATTAATCAGATTACTGAGAAGTGGTGGCCAAGTGGTAACGGCCCCGACTTACGAGCTGTAGGTCGCGGGTTCAAAACCCAGCCAGGCGCATTACTTTGTGAACGGTGAAGGAAAACATCGTGAGGAAACCGGCATGTCCTAGAACCAAAAATTCGAAGACATGTGACATCCATCAACCCGCACTGGGCCCGCGTGGTGGATTACGGCCCATTCCCTCTCCTAGGCCTGAGTCCCAACAGTTGGAACATTATAAGGCCGACTATGCTTATCTGATTACAAGATATGCGTTATTTCATATTCCAGAATTTTGACCAATAGACAGAATGATTCATGAGGAAGGTTTAGGTGTTTAATAAATGTATATTACAGCAGAGAAAAGCCGAGAATTTCAAAGATTTCTAACTCCTAGAAGCTCGAGCGGGTCCCTAGTTTTATTATAATACCTACTTATAATGCAGCGTAGTCTTTGTAGCACAGCTCCCCTTTTAGCAGCATCAGCATCAGGTTCATTATTAGAAGATCTTCTTCACGAACAAGTTGGTAGGAAGCTAGAAGATTATGATTTCTTTGACGTTTTGATTGAGATGTCAATCTAGTACCTTTGTTATTATTGTTAAAATAATATCTAGCCTCTACTGCCCACGGCCGGGAAAAGGTCTTCCTCCATTTCTTCCGTTATTCCCTATTCTGGTCTATTTTTTGTCAATTCGAAGTTCGAATTTGGAATATTTTACATGTTTGCTTTATGAACTTTAAAAGAGACTTTGACACTTGAATTTATTTCGGTGTTTCTTTTCAGGGTCGTCAGCAAGGAAACGCCAGCCTCATCTAGTTTAAATTGACGTGTAAAAGTGTTTTTTAAAACTTAATTGCAAAATAAATATTATTTATCTAAGTCGTCACTATTTAAATTGATATTAATCTTTTTCAGTGTATTTGAAAATTTTAAATTAAGCAAACTGTTAAATATACTCCAATTTAACTTTATTTTATTTAAGTAAAAGTTTATTTTCGGGTTCCGTTTTTATATTACAAACAGAAAAAAAATGACGGAGCTTTTCATCAACATATTAGATCATGTATAACCTACTCTTAGTTTTAATTGAGACAGCAAATTGCTTGCTACAAAATATTTTACTGCTTAATAAACTCGACAGATCATAAAATCTTTCGAACAATAATTATTAAGAAATCGGTAACATCATTAAAATTACTCTTTCAAATATTTCAAATGGTCACCTAACGATACATAATTACTTTCTCCGTAATTAATAATAACATAAAATATTATTGAAAATTTGAAATATTAATTTATTCATATGGCTACTGTGAATTTAGATATGCCATTATTCAAACTAGTTTATTGATTTATTCATAGCCACAAATTGAATGTTAATATTTTCATATTGTTATTGTATTCGAATTGACGGGCTTCGAAATCTCATAAAGAAGTTAAAAGCTGAAGAATTAGTAGAAGCCTCGGTTAGTCAATTATCCAATCAAGCATCAAAGGTAACTTTAACTTAAGCTCCGACCATTGTTATCGTGAAAAGGGTACAAAAACTGTGTAGGCAGATGCTCGTTATGTTTCCAGTCGAGTAGCTCCCCACAATCGCCGCCATTTCTATTAACAAGCGTAACCAGATTATCTCGTCAATAATTCGGCACACTCACCACACAAATAAAAACAATTGTATAATTTTTTCCTCAATGAGTTTATTGCGGCAGAACAATAAATGAAGCTGATCATATAACGTTTACTTTCAACATCAATTACGAATACTCTACACGATATCATGTCGTACGCCGAGTCCATTAATATTTATAATATTCGAGTCCGTATTGCACTTCGCTTCACATCCCCAACTCAACACCCAAGCTGCTATCCCTATTAACTTACAGTTCGTGGGATCGATTATTACGATATATTTGTCTAAATATCACAAGAAAATACAAAAACGAAATACGAAATAGAATTAACACAATTAAAATTATTAACAATTAAATATACAGAGTCTGTGTCGCTTTAAGACGTGAGGTATCACCAGGGCGAGCGCGGGTGATGGCGTCATGATACCGGCACATGGTGCTGGTACAGCTGCTCCTGGCGCTCGCATAGGGAGGTCATCTTCTTGAATGACTCGGAGGTCTCACGAAAAAGCAGGTTGGCGTCGTCCCGGGGGCGCGCGTGCGCCGCGTCCAGCCGCCCGGGCGAGATCACTGGGGGCGACGACGCCGACAGGGGTGACAGCGACTCCCGCGCCGACTGCGCGCCCGCCGCCGCTCCGTAAGGCCCGCCACCCGCTTGCGGCACTCCGTTACCCATCAAAAAAGGGGACGGAAAAAACCCCCGCTCACCGAACTGTGGAAACAGCCCCGCTTGCAGCGCAGTCAAATTCCGACTATAGAATTTCATAGTTTCAGTCACGTAGCTGGGAAGCTGGGACGCTTCCTCATTGCCACCGTATCTCAGACTTTCTAGCGTTGATGCAAGCCCTTTTATATCTGCATATAATTTGTTTAGGAGGTCAGCGTTGACTTCGAACGCTGGTTTCTGTTCCGGTGAGCCTGTAGACAATAGTCGCCGATGCAGGTCAACGTTCGAGCTGTGTCTGTCTCGACTCCGCCGAGAAGGGAATGCGGCGTCACAGCCGTTCACCTCACACGGATGTAACAACTTCAAATGATCATTTCTGTAATGCATGCGCAGCGTGAAGTGGTTTTGAAATACCTTCCCGCAAGCGGTACATCTATCGGGGTTCTCGTCATCTATGGGGATTTCTAGGTCGTTGATATCTGACCTATCATCTGTTCTGTCACTGCTAGCTGACGGAGAGCGCGCCCTCGCTAAGCGTTCTTCCAATGTGTGCAAGTCACTCCCGCTGTCACTTGGGGTATACAGGTCGGAACGTAATCTCAGCCCTTCACGGACAACGCTAGGGGCACTCGACTCATCATCCGATTCACTCTCAGCCTTAACACGCGTCATCGATTCCGAGTCCACAATAGCTTCCTCACCGTTCTGAAATGACTCCTTACTTTCAGGCTTTTGTTTCTTGAGTGATAAGGGTTCCTCTTCAGCTCGACTCGAGCTAGGGGTTGACAGGTTTCTAAATAAATCCGCCTGATATTCCTCATCGGACAAGTTGTATTCATTGTTTTGCGAACACCGGGTGGGGTTGCCGCTCTTCCTCTTACGTTTGTTAGGAACGTGGGACGTCTTATCGTCCGAGGCGGTGGGGTCAGCGCGACTGTTTACACTATCAGGTTTCACAACAACGGGTTTGGTATCGTCTCTGTTTTTATTCACACTCAAATCTTCAGGTTCATCTTCGTAGTTCAAACGTTCTGCAACTGGGGATGTAGTCCGTTCATCAGATCTATCTTTTTGATCATCTTCAGAAACATCATCATTAATTTCACTATAATTATTGGATTCTTCTTCGTGCATAATATGAGGTTTGGCAAGATCTAGTGCACTGCGGTGATGATGATCATCCGAATGTGGAAGCTTTCTGTACATTTTTTCAATTTCACTGAAGTTACGGAGGTCATCGAGGGGCACACGTGGAGGAAGTGGAGTAGGTCCCGGTGGCCCGCTCAGTTGAGGTGGCAGCCGCGCAGCCAGCTCGGGCGGCAGCAGCCCCGGAGGAGGTATGGGTAGCCGCGCCAGAGCGGGCAGCAGCGGGAACGGTTGTGATGAGCGACCGTCGTGTGCTGATATTTTGCGTCTCACGTGCGGCGAATGCAACTTCGGATTGGGGTTAGCACTGTGCCGGTTCCTCGACCGTCGCGAACTGAACATCATGGTGCATCCTTCCACTGTACACTTGTGCATCTCTCGTAGGTGCACAGCCGAAAAATGAATTTTTAACGCGCCTTTATCGCAGAAAGTCTTAAGGCAGACATTGCACTGAACTCTCTTCTTGCCCGTGGCGGGGTTGACGAACTGGACGCCGAGGCCGAGAGGCCACGGGGCCGGCGGCGGGTCGCGCCGGTCCGGCGGGTACTCGGGCGTGCGGCGCTCGTCGGTCTTGTCGTCATCTCGGCCACTGAAGCTGGCGCCGAGCTTACGGAAATCGAACTGAGGCGCAGGTTGAGTCACTCGAGGCATCATAAAATAGTCCAGGCCAGCCGGGAGGCCGGGAACCGCACCGTACTCTTTGGGTTCCATCACGTCACTGTCATAATATGCGCGCGTTGTGCGAAGCGGGTGGCGCGCGTCGCGGCCGCTTTGCGACTGAGGACGTGCGACACAGGTGACCGCGCGCGGGCGGCAAGCGACAAAGGCCAGCGGCGCGGGGGTGTGAGGGCGGCGGGGGCGCGGGCGGGGCGCGGGGCCCGGGCCGCAGGTGGGAGGAGCGAGCGCTGGGCGGAGCGGATCGATGCGGAGGGGACACGCGACACTCGCGCGCTCCGCCACTGTAAACACTGGAGAACTAAAGCATCGCATGCCGTTACGTAACTAGGCACATACGAGTACGCCACGATTGCACATAACCATACACGAGCGATTGCATACCGACTCAGTTCCGCGTTTAATTATAGAGATGTCGACCGCTTTGCTCTTCATGAAGGAACGAACAAGATATCTTAGAATTCACCTAACATAGCTCTTTAACGACCTAAACAAGTCAATATAACCGTAACATCGAGTAATTCAGCAATTAAGCCAAAAAAAACCTATATTTTTATTTTCTATCTTGAACTTCAAATTCACGAAAACAACTAAGCGGTTCTACCTGTTTCGGTGAAACATAACACAGTGCAATTAAGCTGAGAAGCGATTCTTGGAAGCTCTAGTTTGAATGGAGAGATCTAAATCTTCCGTTTCTGTATCAATTCTACGCATTTATTTTTACATTTAATTTTAACGTGATATTTAATAAAGACAAAAATAGGATTCTAGACTTATGAAAAACTATTTATGTTTAAGCCAATATTTTGACGTTTCATTTCCATTTCTCTAAGTTGATATTCGATAAGAGTTTATTTTGTTTATTTTTTAATTACATTATTCTATATAATTTTCATGTTATTAGGGTTCACCTTGGGAACCCTTATAGGATCACTTTGTTGTCCGTCTGTCTGTCAAGATTCTTTATCTCGGGAACGCGTGGCGGTATCAAGTTGAAATTAAAACTATATACTTAAATCTACGGTCCCTTAAAGCTGTGAAAAAATCAAACATCTGTGTTCACGGAAAAAAGATTAGACCGTTTATATTTCAAAAAACGTGTATTTCGACACTCATAGGAATCAACATTCATAAGGTACTTCCCGTTGACCTAGAATCCTGAAATTTGGCATCAAGCTAGGTCTCATAGCATAAATATAGGAACAAATTTGAAAACTGTAAATCTGTAGTAAAATTACAAAAAAAAACAATTGCTATTCGGAAAAATCTTCGTAACTCAATCCAGGAATTGAACTGTTTTCATAAGTAAGTTTGTAAGGAACCCTCAGTGCGCGAATCCGACTCGCACTTGCCCAGTTTTTTTTTTAATACGCATACTAGGAACTACTCCTGTTTCATGGATGGGTTTACAAATATATAAATTGAACTCACACAAGATCCTACCCAGACCAGAAACCACTATCAACAGTCCATACAAATATTTTTTTTAATTTATTCGACTGTTTTCGGTTTTCTTGGTTTGATTAAGCAAGCTCCAAATTTTTTGAATATAGTAAAATTTATCTTTACTAAAAGCCTGAATTAGTACATTGGCTGTGACAGTTATCATAAAGAACCCTTTTTGAATTCGTGTAACTACTATGAAACTTTTATTATTTAAAATTATTTTCTATTCCGTGTGGTCTACCCGTGTACTAAGTTCCTTTGAAATCCGTTTAGCTATTTGAGCGAGGAGAACTAACAAAAATAGACACACTATGTATAAATAATATAATATTCACACAACTCCGTCTAGTCCCAAGCTAAGCAGAGCTTGTGTTATGAGTACTAGGCAACTGATAAACGTACTAAAATTTTTCTAAACACATACATACTATAGATAAATTACACCCAGACACAGAACAAATGATTGTGCTCATCACACAAAGATTTGTCCTGGGTGGGAATCGACCCCACGAGCTCCGGCATAGCAGTCAGGGCCACTAGCCACTAGACCAACAGTATGATATATCTCGTCTGAAGACTGTCTAAAAAGATCTTAAAGAAGCCCATCTAGACATAGAATAAAATCGTGCTTAATGGAAGACAAAGACAAGGAGGGTCGACACGAATGAGATCAAGGACCCACCACGAGCTCCTACCGTAGGCGCGGGCTTGCGGACGGCGAGCAATAGGTGGCTCGCCGTCCGACCGTCAGGTAACCGTCCGGACCAAGCCCAAGTGAGTCGTCGACGGCGCGTACTGTTCCACCCGCGCCTTAGGGAGATGTCAGCAAATCGTAGGGGCCCAGTAGGGCCGAAGCCTACTGGGGCCACTTGTGGTGCGAAAGTGAAACCCGAGGCCCTGGGATGAAGGCAAAAAAGGAGCATGAGTGGGTTTTTAATCAGTAAAAGTCTGACACTATCTCTCGCTCCGCCCAAGAGCGGGATTTGTGATGAGATGATTTTCCCACACAATAAATAACAAAAAAAAAACACGAGCTCCTAACGCGATCAATTTGGCGACCATTTTTCTTATTTTTACCAATGTACTGTCATGTTTCGGGAAAATATATTGTGAATCACAAATAATAATTTCCTCTGAGGAACGTGGAAACTGAAGGCGATCAGTTCACAACTAGTTAACAAAATACCTACCAAGAGTATTCAGTACAGCTGAAACTTTATTAGGTAGGTAGGTAGGTACCTATAGATTTGCATTTTTAGGCAAAAATATAAATTTTAAGTACTAGAAGTAGGTATTTAATGTGTAAAAAGGTATAAATGCTTTTATTTTAATAAATTAAATTATTTTACACATAGTAGTTTAATGAATTTTAATAAATACATTACAAAACGCTAACTTTAAACTACCTAATACGCCTGAGCTTTCATACTACTAGCGCCATCTATATTGACGCCAACAAACTAAACATCACATCAATGAAAATCCTCAACTTCAGATCGCGTTCATAAATCATTGATCTATATTTAAATACGTTTTGGAGCGTGTTAAAAACAAAACATGTCGGTTATAATAAAATAACGGATTTTCTTTATCTTTTTTTTTGTTTGATGTTCAAGGAGGTTTTGATCAAATCAAACGTATTGTTTGGAATTTGACCATCAAACTGGTTAAGCGAACGGTTTTCGGTAGTTTATTATGATTTAATTGTGTTGTTTTTTTAGGTGAATTAAAGAGTTACCTTACCTCATATTCACAAGCATATTCTAATCAAGTTTTTTAATCAGCATTCGATTTATAACGTGCTTTACCTACTAGAATTATTTCATAGGATCGTTTCTGAATCGTTTAATATGTACTCAATCAGTGTTTACAGTGTTTCAAATAGCTTGACAATCAATTAATCTGACTAGTTTTTTCCCATCTATGTTGGAATCGGTTTCTAATTAGATGTGGTTGCATATTAGAATTTTACAAGGAACTATCTATCTAACCTCCACCACGACCCAGACGACCCGCTACGACTCAAAATGAAACAGATTTTTCTCCGCCACGCCTCGATCTCGCAATGTCCTCTTAATTTCTAATTCGAAAATATATTTAAAAATAAACTTACTAATTTTGCCTCAATCGTATGTGAAGCGGGAATCGGTCCAATCTCTCTCAATCTGGAGAGATAACCGTCAGATGTGTTCCATCGTCTGTTCGATGTCGTATCGCGCTTGCTCGATTATTCTCCATCTCGGAAACAGTTACAATCGAGTATCGTTCCGCGGTTCACGCGTAAACAGAGCTCTTTTATTGTGTGGTGTAAGGAATAAGAGACAGTGCCTCTTATTTTTATAACTCTGATAAGCGGCCTTAATTTATATCTATATTTATAGTTTGAAATTTAGATTCTCAAATGATTTGCCTAAAGTTAGGATTACCAATTTTAATGAAAAACACTAAGTGCATTGAAGTATTTCAGTGCTTGCACTATGATTGTAGCTTTATTTTCTAATTGTGGTGTATATACACTCCAATTAGAACCCTCCATATGGCAAATCGTAGCCTACTGGGGCCATGGGTGATGCGAAAGAGAACCCCGGGGCCCTAGAACGAAGGCAAAGAAGGAAAAAGAGTGGGTTTTTAGTCAGTAAAAGTCTGACACTATCTCACGCTCCGCCCGAGAGCGAGAAATGTCATTGGAAGATTTTACCACCGAAAAAAAAACAACCATGGCATATGCCATCCATATCCATATAGGTGCTCATTATTCTAGTTACATGTGTTTTTCGTTTTTGTCCTGCAAAAGTAATAAAAAAGAATAATTATGGCTAGACCAATTATTTTCCAATCCAATAAGACAGTTGTTTGATTCCAATTCACATATCTATTTAAATCTGACTTATTATTTTAAAACTAGTTAGTGTGCCTTCAAATAAGCCGCAGCGCTGCAGCACTTTGCGGCTAATTTGAAGGCGCCCTTAGTGTTGATGTTTTCTCTCTAACTATTCAATGAAATACGCAAATACTCCTTGACTTTTGAAACCTAAACATTTACAAATTAGTGTCTAAAATAGAATTATTGCAAACACCGCTACCGTTAGTAATATAAATGTAGGTATGAGTATTTTTCGATGTAGTAAATTACTATTCATCCAGATTTACCAATAATTTTTTTTAACTTTAAGTTTTATAATTTAGGTGACTTCAAGACTAGAGTGAATAGTGAAACATTAATTTATTTAATTTAAAAATAAATATATTTAGTAAAGCTCACTATCAAAATCGCTGTTCTCTTATTACTTACACTGGAGAATAGTCACCCATATTATACTCTCAGTTTCGCGGTACGTAACATAAACAAGATCTCTTTTTGTCCTAAGTGATCCGCCTCTGGTCAACGTTGATTTTTATATCGGCTTGAGGGGACTTTACACTAGATTTTTAGTCTTGATAGACAAAGTTATGGTATATAAAAAAGGCTCTTATAGGAAAAAATATCTGCGCTAAACGAAAGGTATGCGTATTTCTTATTATTTTTTTGTCATTTGTTTTGTTTTTGACTAAAATCGAAATAAAAGCGAATCTTTATACTAATTCATTACATCAAGCACAGCGTAATCAAGTACAGGTAGCGCCATCTGTTATTATTTTCGGAACTAAACCATTAATGTGGCTTGGTGACTCTCCAGTAGGTAAGTATAGCATTTTGTGTTCTAAAGTTCTAGTTTCAGTTTTAGTTTCATTGTTGTGGAATATGCAGTAAAAGTTTTATGTAACCCTTGTATTAAGTCCTTTTTATATTATAGAAATTGTTCGGTAGCTTTTTATAGAATAAATCAGTAGTTATACGCTTTTTCCAGCTGCATCTCAAAATATCGTTAAATGGTCTCAGCAGATCCAATTTGAGAGAGATGTTGAAAAATGTTCAAATACAGATACTTTATTTAAAATGTATTTTCCTCAATTAATTTTACATTACATCATTGCAAGCTAACTAAGCATTCCCAATTACACGACCGGCCAGAATAATGTACAACCCTCCTAATTCGATCCGACCGACATATTTATTTTGAAGAGCGCCGTATTTTGTTTGGATTAAAAATATTTCTGGCTACACTTGCACACGACACTGTACGAAGTATCGCCCTGTACAAAACTGGCAAACAAAATTATAGACACGTGCCGAGATACTGTATACTTTTTTGTGGCCTGTGACGCACGTAAGTCGAGTGGATTGGAATCTCGAGACGATTACACTGTATGTCATGCAGAACATCTTGAAGGTTTTAAATTCGGTGAATTTCATTCGAAAGCTGGTGCTGTATAAATGGCATTATTATGTTTGGCGTGTGGATTGACGTGCACAGTGAACTGTTTATTTTTGACGAATTTTGAATGATGTACATATTTGGACGCTGTTGATGTCTTCGGTCACTTTCAAAACTTCCAAGAATACCTGCTGATGTTGCGTCTAATATTATCGTAACCTCCTCCGCCTTTACCCAACTAGCCTCATTTCAGCCGAAAGACGTCCACTGTTGGACAGAAACCCAACGGTCGCCATAAAGACCGGTCCTGTGCGGCTTGTATCCATGGGATTCCCGCGACCCTCACCAGGTCATCGGTCCACCTTATGGGAGGCCTTCCAACGCTGCGTCTTCCGGTACGTGGTCGCCATTCCAGAACCTTTCGTCCTCATCGTCCATCTGCAATTCTGTCTGTCTAACCAGATGCGGCTGAATACCCGTGTTTTACATGGAGCGATTGCCTATCAGACAACCCAGTTACTGGACAACATGTTACTTCTTGGATAGACCGATGGTCAGAATTGTCAAAGATCTACGAATGTCAACTGGGACCAACGGCTTTACGTGCTTTCCGAGGCGCGGCGTGTCCGTAATGTCCTAGATAAACTTAGTAGTGAATCTAATCTAATTAGCCCATTATGGCCCACTGCTGGGCAAAGATCTCCCTCTTCCTTTTTCACTTACGTCTGTCTTCGATCACTGCGGGTTAGTAATTCCAGAAAAAGTCAAATCCATCTCTCCACCATCTCTTCATGTTGTTCTGACGCAATATCGCATATTATTTAATATGACCCAAAAAGTGGCTCACAGAACAGATGGTCGATGAGGCCGACAGGTTCAGTCGTCATTGAGAAGGTGGACCGATGACCTGGAGAGGCTCTAGGAATCCGATGGCCCCGCAGGGTTGCAGTCTATTGGGGCCATAAGTTCGCTTCTGAAAGGAAAATCCGTGGCCCAGGAATGCAAGGCAAATAAGGAACATATGAGTGGGTTTTAGTCAGTAAACATCTTGCACACGCTCGCGCCCGAGGGCGGGAGAAGACATTGGACAATTTCCCACCTAAAAAATAACATGTGTTCCTTCAGGCTCAACATTTCCTTTCCTCAACAGTTCCAGTATGGAAGTATCTTCAGTAAACATGTAAGCAACATCAATACATAACACTTTCGTTGCGCACGTGCACGCCTGGTGGGCACGGATCGCGTGCTCCATCCGAACATCCGCCACCGGAAATCATACAAAATAGGTACCTGGGTTTTTTTCCATCTTCAAGTACTACTTGTATCGTGTTTATTGTCATTAAATCGATATTTCCTTCGATGTATTTATTATCTCGAAACTGTGAAGGTTGGACCTGAAACGGTGGAATCGATTGAAAACATGAAAATTGTTCTACGTTTCCGCTGCCTATGTAACTGGTTATAGTGATTTGGGCTGATTGTGCGTTACAGTTATCGGCCTTGGAATGCAAAGGGCTACTGAAGGAACACAGGTGGATTTTAGGCAGGTTTTTTTTAAATCGCGCTCTTGGGCGGAGCGTGAGATAGTGTCAGACTTTTACTGACTAAAAACCCACTCCTAATCCTTCTTTGCCTTCGTCCCGGGGCCCCAGGTTTCGATTTTACACTACCCGTGGCCCCAGTAGGCTTCGACCCTGCTGGGCCCCTACAATTTGCTGACATCTTCCTGAGGCGCGCGTGGAACAGTACGCGCCGTCGACGACTGGGGCTCGGTCCGGAAGGTTACCGGACGGTCGGACGGCGGGCTACCCATTGCTCGCCGTCCGCAAGCCCGCGCCTACGGTGGCCGAAAATCGGTATAGGAATCTCGGCGGCGATTGGAGCGTGAGAAACGTTGCCTCACGCGGTCGGCCGCCTCCTTTGCTAGCATTACTGCTTTGTAGGAGGCGACCACCTGCCACTCCTCCTCGCTTCAGACCATGGCCTGTACCAAGGCCCGGCGCGAGAGATCGCAGAAAAGTCTAACACCCCCTCTCGCTTCAGAGCGGGAAAAGTTATTTCATGATTTCCCACCTCAAAAACACCAAAGGGTTCCGTACAAATTTACCTATGGAAATAGTTCGATTCCCGAAATGAGTCTCGAAGATTTTTCCGGATCGCGAAAAAGTAATTATTTTGTGACTACGATTTACTGTTATGACCTTGCTTATTCAGGATCAGATTCAAGGTCAACTTAAAGGGTTCTTTACGTTATGATTCTCTTGTAAGTGTAAAAATATGCGCCATAGACGTAATATAAACGGCCATATCTATAATTGTGGAGCAGTGGTGGCTGAGTGGTAACGGCCCTGACTTACAAGTTGTAGGTCGCGGGTTCAAACCCAGCCAGGCGCATTACTTTGTGTAATTTGTTTCATCACCACTGCTCTCAAAACGGTGAAGGAAAACATCGTGAGGATGTTCTAGAACCAAAAATTCGAAAACATGTGACATTCACCAATCCGCACTGGGCCCGCGTGGTGGATTACGGGCCATTCCCTCTCCTAGAGAGGAGGCCTGAGTCCCAACAGTGGGAACACAGTGCTGTGCTGTGTGTGCTATAATTGTGTTGGCTTCTCAGATAAATAAGTTGAGTTCGAAGTTTCATTTTTTCAATGCCTTATTTCTACTTAATACTCCACGTATTCTTGAGAAATAAGATCTTGAAATACAGACTGGCATACGAACTAACCAACGGGTAGACGGATAATAAAGTGATTTTATAAGGGTTCCGTTTTTACCGACAGAGATACCTACGGATCTCTAAAAAGGTTGTAATGATTTACAGTTGCTTTGTGTTTAGGTATATTATCTTATCTTTATTTATCTTCGTTGTGATTTCAATCTTTTGTTTATGTAAATTGGTGCTGTAATCAATTATGGTTTCTTTAGTTAACATTTTTATTTTGATTGATCACACGTCAGCCAGTTCGAGGCTAAGTTTCACTAGAATCTAAGCATCTCATGGATTGATTGATAGATTGATTTATACGGCATATAATATTTCTTGTAGTTTGCCGTTTTTCCTAAATATGGCAGTTAAAGCACATTAGCGAAGTGGATTTAGATAAAATTAACGACTTGCACAGCGAAAATCAGTTGGAAGTCACCGTTTATCTTGTGTTGGGCTGGCCCTGGGCCAGAGCACTTCGACCCTTCAGGATCTTTTGTGCTGTGAAACCGTTTCTCTAGTAACTGAGTCTCATATCAATCGGGTTAAAGGAATATTCTCTAACCCAACTGCTTTCTATGATGATAATCCAACTCACGATCTCGTATGAGGTATACAATCATCATCATCAACCAAACATATCAACCGAAAGACGGCTTTAGATATAATCGTAGGCCTCCTCTAAGGGCTATTATTTCACCGGGACGCCATGACGGCGCGACCAGTTTCGCCGCCATGGTGTCCATAAGCTACCAAACTAGACAACTTACAGACACCAGGGTCGCTACACCATACTGAGAGAGTATCAAAATGGACCTTAAGTGCACGCGTCCGAGTTGCTCGCGCCGCCAAATTAGTTGCGCAACGCATAGAGCTTTATATATTTTGTTGCTAGCGACGACTGGTCGCGCCGCCATGGTGTCCCGGTAAAATATAACCCTTAGCGTCACCACAACGACCGATCTCGCATCCACCAGATTCCCGCAACCCTTACCAGGTCATAAGTCCACCTTGTGGGAGGCCTACCAACGCTGCGTTTTCTGATACGCGGTCTCTACTCCAGAATCTTTTAGCGCCATCGACAATCTGTTCTGCGAGCAATGTGCCCTGCCCACTGCCACTTAAGTTTGACGATCGGCGTTCCCTCGGTAATTGTCTTTCTATTGTGTCTCTAATTACGCTACTCAAAAGGTTAAGTCAAGAGTGAATAGGTTACTTCTAGACAAACGTGCTCCATCGTCGGCGACATTTTTTATTTAGGTAACCAACCGCGATACACAAAGTATGTTACAGAGTAAGTGCTTATAGTAAACTATGGCTAATGACAGGTTTCCCTGCCTAACTAGGATGATTCTATAATGTGCGAACAGACTAATAAGAAAAAAATTAACAAAAATGTACAGTTACAATTTTACTTGAAATTCATTTTAGAATAAAAATTAGTAAAGATAGATTAAACTATGGGAGATTAATTGCCAGTCATTTGCCTTCTTTTATGGTTTTAAAAATTAGTTTTTTAATCGCGAGACTATCCATAACAATAAAAAAATTACGATTGATTGAGCGAACCTAAAAGATCGCATCTTCCTTTGCTTTGAAGGAAGGATTTAGTTATTCTCGATATTATATATATACGATATAAGGTTTTGTTAGTTTATTTATTAATAACTCACTGCACTCAAGCAACATTATCATAAACTTCTAAAAAATCTCAACAGACGTCAATTAAAAACACGCATTATGCTAACAGCTTCATAAATTCATAATTCTAATGTAAAACATGACTTTTAAAGATGGCCGACACGCCGAAATCCGTAACACTTAACTATTAGAGCGTTGTTATCGTGTGAGGTGGCACGCGAGGATATATCCTTGACTTGCTTGTTCGAACAAAGAATATGAGTAATCGGTGTATCATTGGTACATGATACATGATGTTGGTTGGAGCTACAAAGGGCTATAAGTGACCAATACCTACTCCTGATCTCTTCAAGGTGTATTCAATTTCCAATAGAACAGAAAAGATAGATCAAGTCTTCATACGTTTTTCTTTTTACCGGATTACGGCAAAGCCAAAGGAGGGTTATGATTTTGACAGGCTATGTATGTAAGTATGTGAGTATGTTCATCTGTTCCCTCATAGCTCCTAATATACTTATCAAAACTCGACATGTGAGGTATCGTTAGAACCATCTTAATTGTCCGCTGAACATAGTCTACGTGACGTGTCACAAAACTTGATATATATATATATATGCCTACTCTATCGGACAAAAAGTAATGTGTTAAATTTAACACCAAAATTGTATAAATAAATAAATAAAAAAAAACTAACTTTGGTTTTAAACTTTTACTTTTTTTTGAGGTGGGAAATTACTTCTCCCGCTCTAAGGCGGTGCTGAAGGGCGTATCAGAATTTTACTGACAAAAATCAGACCTATGTTTCTTCAGTTACCCTTTGCGTTTTAGGAGCACGGTACCTTTTCGGAAATCAACCCATGGCCCTAGTAGGCAACGGCTCTACTGGACCCCTAATGTTTTGCTGATACCTGGTTTACTTCTAGGCAAGTGTGGTCCATCGTCGGCCACATCATCGTTTACCATCAGTTGAGATAGTGGTCAAACGTGAGCCTATCCGGCATAAAAAAACCGGTACCATACCGGAGGGCGAGCTGCTGCTCATCGTCCTCAAGTCCACACTTACGGTAGCTGGTAATCGAGGTCAGGGTCTCGACAGCTGGGGCGTGAGGATGTCCGGTCCCTCAAGCAACTGTTACTGGGTTAATGCAGCTTCAGTATCTGGCTACTTTAAATCATTCTATACGATTCATGGTTTCGTCATAGTCTTGTAACAAGAGGCTGAAATACCAATCAATGACAAAAAAAATCGCCTGTCATTAAATGTAAATCATTAATCATTAGTCGTGGTGGCTGGGTAGTGCAACATTTATAAAACTTAGCATGGTAATGACGGTCGATTTACATAATTCATAGATGTTCTCGAACCAAAACACCAAAAACACAAAACGTACCAACAATAATTAGCAGTATTTAGCCCTCGTTCACACAATCTACCTTCCACGAATAAAGCCCTGACAAAATCCGCTACCAAAGGAAATAATATATCACCCAAGTAGATATTATGAAATCGTTGTAGGCACAAACGTTGCCAAAAGAAATCGTATCCGCAGCCATGAGACCTCCAACTATAATGACAGGACAATCCTTACAACTTACTTGAAAACTGAAAAAAAAATGCTGAACAGAAACTAACTTTAAGTATGAAGTGTTAAGGTTGTAATTAAGACGGGTAGTGTTGTTAGAGGTACGTGTAATTTATTAAGTAATTCGGCGCGGCGCAGGAGTTAGGTCGTGTAGCGCCCCTGCGGATGCTACAAGTAAAAGCAATGATACATCGCGGATTTCGTCGCGTTGTTGGTGAGTTCTACTTGGGGCTGTTGGATTGGTACAGTTTTTTTTTTTATTATTATAACTTAATAAATATTTAAACAAACTGAAAATAATATTATGTACAAACTGGTAGAAAAAGAACTCATAGGGCATCAAAAAATTCGTCCACATCGATGTCAATGGGAAAAGTGCCCAGAACGCTGGCAGCATTGCCACGCTGGATGGCAATGCTAATTCGTTGACCGAAGAAAAGCCGAGCCCTCTGGTCACGCGAAGAGTCGACCAGCTGTTTGCTGATATCCCGAACAACTCGATGAGCGCTCGGACCCCATGGCCCCAGTGTTTCAACCCCGAACGGCTCAAATATATAACCTCCGATGAGGTTACATTATATATATTATGTTATATTGGTACAGTTAGTAATAGAAAGAACGATGCAATTGAGTGTAATCTTGTTTGACTGTATAATCGCTTAATTATGTATAATGTCTACAAACATGATGTATATTTCTCCCATACGCACAAAACCTTTGAGAACATACTCATTGTGAATACAGCTAAGGAGTGGAATTCCCTGCCGGGGTCTTTAAGTTGAAATAAATAGGTTACTTCTAGGCAAGCGGGCTCCATCGTCGACCACATCATCGCCTACCTTCAGGTGAGATTGTGGTTAAGTACAAGCATATCATTAAATATTTAAAAAAAAAATCGGTCGACATTAACCATTTAATTCGGTTTCTTAATTCCCTTTCTTAAAAAGCCACTAAAAGAAGCACCAGACAGCCCTAAAAGCCGTAGGTCCCGGTTGTCTTTTGTAGATCTTTGACTGTCGCTACAGTAGTTAGACACCAGAAAATCTGACCATCAGTCTATCTAAGGAGTATCGTGTTGCCCAGAACGGAAACTCCTCGACCAAAAGAATAAGCTATATATAATATCCGCAATGACCTGCGGAATCGGAGCTGCCCCCCCTAGCCAAGTTACGATCGTTTCGTTTGCGTCGAACGTCGATGTCATCTTAACGCTCAGTCACGTGGTCAAAACAAACGAATCGGAGACGTGGCCTACTCGAGTCGTTCGACCCAAACGAAACGATCGTAACTTGGCTAGTAATCAAAATCAAGAGTGAAACCGTGGGGACCAGCCGTTTTAATAAAATGTAAATGTACATGATGCAGAAAATTAACCGATCTGCTTCTCTCCTCTTTTTTTAATTTCTTCTTTTTTTTAGGGTTCCGTACTTCAAAAGGAAAAAACAGATCCCATATAGGATCAATTTGTTGTCTGTCTGTCGGTCTTTCAAGACCATTTATCTCAGGAACGTGTGGATCGAGTTGAAATTAAAACCTAATACTGAAGTTTGCGGTCCCTTGAAGCTATTAAAAAATCAAACTTCGGATTTAACAAAAAAAAAGAAACGGTTATTTATGTCGCAGAAGACTTATATTTAGACACTCAAGGAAATCAAAATTTATAGGGCACTTCCTGTTGACCTAGAATCCTGAAATTTGGCATGTAGCAAGGTCTCATAGAACAAGTATAAGAAAAATCTGAAAACTGTAAATTTGTAGTTACGTCACAAAAAAAACTTTTTTTGCAATTCGGAAAAAATTTCTTCATTTGGAAATTGAACTATTTACAAAGGTAATTTTCTACGGAACCCTCAGTGAGCAAGTCCGACTCGCACTTGCCAAATTTTTTTTTTGCTTTTTTTTTCACTATGAAATATTTATAATTTGTAAGTTAGTCCTAAGATTGCGTCGTTTACCGCAAATAAAATGATTTTCTTTCTTTCTTTTCTTTCTTTGGGAACTTTAAAAATGTTATTTGAATCCAAGTCCCAAGTGGAGCAAAGCAGTCGGCAAGGCGAGGACGTATGTACACACAGAGGAAGTGATTCAGGCGAGGCCTGCTTGTTCAGCCAAGCAGTGCGGCGCTTGCGCAATAACCGCGCACACTCCCGCGCATCGGTGCACGCGATCCGCACACTATGTCCACTTGTCTTATAGACTTGTGAGGAACTTAGTTGACGGGTTTTATTAGGGAAGAAATAATTGATTTTTTGGAACCGACAAGACCAGGTCATGGGTGACTTTAGTTGAAAAGAATAGAATATTTCGTCGGTTCAATTGGCGTAGTAGTTGAGCGATTTTTTTTTCTGTGTCCTTGGTTCGATACCAAGAAATCGAAGAATCGCCAAACTTATGTGGCAGTGGTTTTTGATACGGTATACAGTCACTTTGTTTTCCTTTAAAATGCAGATGTAAAACATTCTAATGTTATTACAGTATTTGACAGAAAATGTATCGAGTCATCTTTCTCGACAAGCTTCAATAAGATAGTCAATACTTCGATAACATTCTCGGCGCTACTACGCCGAATGCGCGCCTGTTACAATGATTTCAGATATTTTCAACTGTGTAGACACTTGAGATATAAAATTGCACCAATTTTACATCACAATATCCACTAAGAATCAATGCGCGAATAATTAACACAGCCACTGAAATTTCAAAAAAATCCCGCTAAAAACTCCCCCTTATATCTTTATTTATTTCAATTACTTTGGTTCAATAGAAATGTGAAGATAGAACACTTTTAATTGATTTCAAATATGAAGTGTTCTATCTTCACATTCCTATTGAACCATGATCGAACTTTCTATCCAGCCAGTCAATTACAGCGTGATGTAAAATTGAAATAACTTAAAGATCAGTATTAATTAAAGAATATATATTTCAATTACTTTTATTTATTTCTTCCAATTATATCGTTATTTATTTAAACACATCATAGTAGTTCAATACCATGTTAAACATTAGATACTGTACATAAACTGTCTGTAGCCTGTAAAATTTGCTCTGGGTGGTAATCTAACCCGCGACATGCAATGCAGCTGCCAATATCTCAACCACTACACTAACCAGGGCATCATACTTCAAACCGACCAACGTCTGAATATCTATCCTATCTTATCCTCTCATTAAAATCTCTTGTCCTGTACTTTCATGCTTAAGAACCCACAAAAACTAAATATGATGGCTGACCACAATAGGTAATTACATGTCATAGGTACTCAGTTTTCTCTTCAACGTTTCACAATGTTGCCATCAAACTTTTAACTATGCAAAAACAAGAAACACCTCTCCATTTCTGTACATTTTCTAGTATTTTCAAACCCTCTTACTAAACGCAAGTTTAGCATAATATTTCATCAATAATGCAACAAATTATCACCCCACACAATGACGGTGTTCGATGTGCCGACGGCGTGAAAATTTATGGTTTCTGCTTGTGCCTTTTAAGAGGTTGTATGTCGTAAACGTTGGAGACGCGAAAATGGGTGCGGATCCAGTGAGTGCTATGCGAGCGATGTTGTTTTGTGAGGAAAACCGTCCGGTTTGTAGATAATCGACTACATTATCAGGTATTTGTGGTCTGTTCTACAATTATTAATATTTTTGCCTTTAATTCTATTCCATAATCACACTATATAATGTAATATAAAAAAGTATATGTCTTACTTCTTTAGGAGATAGTCCCCTTAGGATAATTTTAATCCCGAGAGCGTGTTCTCTTAGAATAAATTTCCACTTTCACATGGGCGAAGCCACAGGCAGAAGTTAGAGTTATATGTCAATTAATGTTATAGGGAGTTAATGATGAATAGGACTAAGTAAGAATCTACAAAAACAAAATATGAATGAAATGAAATAGACGAATTCGCTCTACCAAACACAGCATGTTTTGCACTCACGCAGGAGACGCCCTGGGCGTCGAGAGTCACAGGGTGACTCCCGGCCATCGTAAGTCCGGGTTTAGGGACGGTGAGCAATGGGTAGCACACCGTCTGATAACAACCAGGCCTGGGTCGACGGCGCGTCTAGTTCCACGCGTACCCAGAGATGTCAGCATAAATCTAAAGACCAACTGAGTCCACGTATGAAACGTATTATGACATCTGGACCCTTGAATTTGTTTGAAAACAGATGACTTACATGGGACGCCTGTAATAGCGTTGCATATGCCAAGTATGTTTCTAAGTCGTTTGTTTTCAAGCCATTTCTAGATGTCATAATGCATGGCATACGTGAGCTAAGTTTGTCTTTTGCCTAATTGATGGGCCCAAAAGAGGTAGCGCAGCCCTGAAACAATAGGCACCTAGAAGAACTCAGGTGGATTAAGTCACCAAGTGTTTGACATCTGTGTGTATCTTGCTCCTCCTAGAGCAGAGAAAGACAAAAGAGAGCCAAAAGTATGTCTTGCACTACAGAACCAACCCCAATTTCATTAAAAGGGTGTCGTTTAGCAAAAGCTCGAGTCACTGTCATCATTTATTTTGTTGCACTTACTCGCGACATTTCGACTTTTCATTTCGAGTCGACACACTCATTAACAAAGTCGTTAACTCATTTTATTTGTGAAACCTTGAGTCTTTGACTTGAGTCTTCAATCATTGGTTGTTATGTGAATGTGAACGGCTTTTGGTTACACGGGAAAGTTTGTAGTATTATTTGAGAAATTTTAGAAGTAGATATATATTTTATGTTCTGTATGGGGCAAACCTATGCTTTGCGCAAAAAGGATGGTGGTATTCGTCCATTGCAGTTGGGCCTACCTACCGATAACGTGCAGTGGTGGCCGAGTGGTAACGGCCCCCTTACGAGTTGTAGTTTGCGGGTTCAAACCCAGCCAGGCGCATTACTTTGTGTAATTTATTTCATCACTACTGTTCTCAAAACGGTGAAGAAAAACATTGTGAAGAAACCGGCATGTTCTAGAACCAAAATTCGAAGACATGTCACATCCACCAACCCGCACTGGGCACGCGTGGTAGATTACGGCACATTCCCTCTCCTAGAGAGAAGGCCTGAGTCCCAACAGTGGGAACATTGTAAGGCCGGTTATGCTACCTACCGACATATCGCAAAAATTTTGCTTTACTGACAAGTGCTTCGCTGTAGAAGCACTTGCCAGCAAACTGTCATTAATTTTTTTATGCGTTACGTTATTTATCTGCCCAACACTTTTGGATGGCTTATAAGTCTATCCCTGCTTCTACACTGCCCTTTTTTCTGTGATGCGAATTCGTAATATAATTCTTCCTCCTGCTCTGTGTTGAACAAGAGAGAGTTTCAGATTTTTACTGATTAAAACTCACACGTGTTTCTTCAGTGGTCCGTTACGTTCTAGGGCCGCGGTAACTCTTTCGAACTCCCACAGCCCTATGTATACGAAGCTCTTGTTTCAGGAAATCATCAAATTACTTCTCTTGCTCTATGGTCAAGGCATGTCAGATTTTTACTGACTAAAACAAACCTGTGGTCCTTTAGTTGCTTCTGGTGATCAAGGGCCACGGTCACTCTTTTAAACGTTCCCGCAGCCCTAGCAGGTATTATTCGGCCCCTTCGAGCTTACTGACATCGCTTCGAGGCGCGTGAAGAACGCTAACCGCCATCGACTCGGGCTTGGTCTGGTTGGACGGACGGACAGCGCTAATTGCTCGTCGTCCGCAATGAATATAATGCCCTAGTAATAAAAAAAACCTTCCTTGAAAAACCTTATAAGCTTAACATATTTTTCTGTGTCAGTCACAACAATTATTTCGTCATCTCTAAAAACAAGTTCCAAAAAATACAACATCTAAGGGTATCCACTGACTGAAAATATTTTTTTTAATGACGAAAATTATGCAAACACATTAAGGGTATCACCCTCGTTGACTATTGGATTCAAAAGTGGTCTAAGTTAGGAAAGGGGAACGAAACATTCGTGAAAAGTATAATCTAATAAAAAATAAACTGTTTGTGTTTTTTTTTTATTGGTTGGGAATATCCTTTTATGACGAATCGCACTCTTGGGCGGAGCGGGAGATAGTGTCAGACTTTTACTGACTAAAAACCCACTCCTGTTCTTTCGTTGTCTTCGCCCCAGGGCCCCGGGTTTCGCTTTCACACTACCCGTGGCCCCTGTAGGCTTCGATCCTGCTGGGCCCCTACGATTTGCTGACATCTCCTTGAGGCGCGCGTGGAACAGTACGCGCCGTCGATGACTTGGGCTCGGTCCGGACGGTTACCGGACGGTCGGACGGCGAGCCACCCATTGCTCGCCGTCCGCAAGCCCGCAAACTGTATGTGTGTGAGATCATTAACAATTCATGTCTGCTTGTCTTTCGTGTAGTTGTATTAGTCTCATTCATTGGCTACGGAAAATAATGGCGGTGGTTTTCTAATGAGCACGGTATTAGAAGGTTTCTGTCTTTCTCTCTCTTGAGCCCTTACACTTGCTTGCTTAATCTATAAAATATACCAATTTACTTTGGTTTTTACCTTTTTATAGTCATAGGAAATATTTTTACCACCATATTTAAAATGGAAAAAACCGGCTAGGAGCGTGTCAGACCACGCTCAATGTAGTTATATTAACATTATCAAAAAATGATTCTAGTAAACTCCTATTCATTTTTAAATACCTATCCAACAATATATCACACGTTAGGGTTGAAATGAAAAAAAAATCACTCCACACTTTATGTGTAGGAGGTACCCTAACCAAAAAAAAATCTTTTTATTTTACTACATTGTCGGCGTGATTGATATACATATTGGTACCAAATTTCAGCTTTCAAGTGAGACGTCACTGAGATTATTCGCGGACGGACATGGCGAAACTATAAGGGTTCCTAGTTGACTACGGAACCCTAAAAAGTCAGGTTCCTAGTTGATATTCTATTGTTTTATCATGCATGACTATTTGAAGACATTTCAATATGAAATAAAAAATAAATTATCATCTTCAATAGTAAATTCCCACTGAAGTTTATGTCTATCAAAAGGTTAAAGTTTATATATTGTCACTTTAAGCACAGTTGCCATATCCACTTCACCTGATAAGCTTACGAATTCCATGATTAACAGCTGTGTGGCTGCAGAAAGAAGAAGAAAAAAAAGAAGAAAAATTGTAAAAAAAGAAAAAAGAAGTAAAAAAGAAAAAGAAGAAGAAAAAAGAAAAAGCGAAAAAGAAAAGAAAAAGAAGAGAAGAGTGTAGAAGAAGTGTTGTAGAAGTGGAAGAAGTGTGAGACAATGTTTGCCCAACATCACAATGCACCCTAAACTCGCTCCCCGCTCCACTTATTAATTCGCTTCTAACTCATCACTTGTCTTCCCAAATATTTTTCCTTGCCATCTTGCCCACTAATGCGTTCGGAACACAGCAGTTATGACGTAATGTCTTCGAAAACGTTGTAATACCGTGACTAATCCGGATTAAGGGCATCCAGGGACGTTTAAATTAAAACGGCTAATTGATTACGGAAACATGGAAATGTCTCGGTTGCATAGATTTGTTATTGGTTTATTTTATTATTTTTTTGTGTTTAACTATGAAAAACGTACCGTCCTACCTTACAGTTTACCTTTAGACCTAGTAATTTGAAATAATAATCTATACTTATAATAAATCTGTAAAAGTGAAAATTCTGTACATTGAAAATATTAAAAAATAAATGGCACTACTGTGTTACTAGACCGACAACGAACAAAAAAAAAAGTTTTGTCTGTCTGTTTGTTCAGGCATCACGCAAAAACTACCGGTTCAATTACGATGAAACTTGGTATAATTATTCTTTAATATCCTGGTCACCACACTGGGTACTTTTTATTCCGGAAAAGTATATACAATAAAAAACAAACTTAATTTTGCGGTTCGAACCCTAGACCCGATTACTGTACCAACCGCAAATATTAAGTTTGTCGTAAGTTACGTCACCCACATTGGAGTTCACTAAGGGGCGTTGCACACGGCTAAGATACTATAATATTTTATCTTAAGATACAATATCGCTCGCCATACAATTCAATGGACTATCACACACGACGGAGATAATAAATAATATTTCATATTTTTGTATATCAAAAAACCTAATAAAACCATTTTCGACTTCTACGTGGACGAAGTCGCGGGCAAAAGCTAGTATAATAATAATATTCCAGAACTATCACACAACGCCGGCTAGCCCCAAGCTAAGCAGAGCTTTTGTTATAAGTACTAGACAACTGATAAACATGTCTAAATAAATACATATTATAGATAAATTACACCCAGACACAGAACAAATGATCGAGCTCATCATACAAACATTTGTCCTGGGTGGGAATCGAACCCATAACCTCAAGCACAGCAGTCAGGGCCACTAACCACTAGACCAACAGGCCAGTCGAAAATCATACCTATATTTTACTTTTAAGCTCTTGAGAGTTTTTTGGTAACTATAGCAAGAGTGTAGATTTCGAGCCCTAAACTAAAAACCTGAAGATTTCCAAAACTCTTTCAATCTGTCAACAGTGTTGGAGTATTTTTTAATATAATGTAATGGTAATCATCAAATAAGTTTTCCCACTCTAGGCGAGCGAAGGGGAATATCAGAATTTTACTAAAACCCATCGATGTTCCTTCAGTTGCCCTTTGCGGTCCAAGATCGCGGTAACTCTTTTAAGTAATATTTTAATGATGCTGCATGATTGCTATAGTGGATCAAGTGAACTTCTTACTTTGAATACTCGGGCACTGCGATGCCGCTATAGTAAACACGGCGCAGACGGTAATTAAAAAAACACTTACCTGATACTGCCTGATATCTACAGTATTTCCAGGTTATAATAATAACCAATTTTATTTAGATAAAGTTCTCATTGCTATTTCTATATAAAATTATTATGATAATTAAAAATAACGCCAATTAAACAATAGAATAAAATAGCAATAATATAATAATAAATAAAATCAAACGAAATCATTACCTTAAATTAAATTCAATATAATAAGTTTAATTTGTAAAATTAAACTTATTATATTGAGGTGTTTGATAATGTAATATATCAATTAAAATTAATAATAATATACAAGACTACCTTCTGCTAAACGCTTGGTCAACGTCATCATTTCAGCCGATAGACGTTCACTGCTGGACATAGGCCTGTCCCAAATGTCGCTACAATGAACGGTCCTGTGCGTCGTGCATCCATCGGATTCCCGCAACCTTTACCAGGTCATCGGTCCACCTTGTAGGGGGCCTGCCAACACTGCGTCTTCCGGTACACGGTCACCAATTCAGAACCTTTCGGCCCCAACAGCCATCTGTTCTGCAAGCGATGTGCCCTGCCTATTGCTACTTAAGTTTGGCGATTCATCGTGCTATGTCGGCAACCTTGGTTCTCCTGCGGATATCTTGGTCGGCGTGTTAGTTGTTGCAAAATCAAAACGGTTCAGAAGTTTAGACGTGAAAGCGCAATATACAGACACAGTTACATCCACATTGACATAATATTAGTATGGATTTTCAGTAAGTATATTAGACTAATATCTGCCAGCGACTTCGCCTGCGTCATATTATAGGTTTTTTCATATAAACTTTGGACACCCGTTTCATCCCCTTAAGGGGGTGAATTTTGGAAAATCCTCTCATAGTGCTTATGACAAAAAGAAATCTTGTGCCAAATTTCATGTTCCTAATCCCAGTAGTTTCGGCAATGCGTTGATATGTCAGTCAGTTTCTCCTTTCATATAGGTATGTTATAGCCAGATCTTAGAATTGATGAGTTCATAAAATTGCCAACTAAAACTTACCAGATCGTTTAAACGTTAACGTTTACTGATTGACAATCTTCGTTTGCCCATATCATTGATGTAGGATTTCTATGCTTATAAAAGTTCTAAAGAAAGTAGGCCAAACGAGGATTGAATTATCTGGCCAGTTTTACTTGGCCATATCATGACGTGATCAATTTCTAAGATCTGGCCACGACAAATATATAATTATAGATTTCTTTTCATTTAGTTTAAAAAATTGACCTCATCATCAGTTCATTTGGAAAACATTGTAATAAGTTTTTATTTTAGCCAATAGGCGCGGGCCATGGGTGCCGAGCAATGGGTGGCTCGCCGTCTGACCGTCCGGTAACCGTCCGGACCGAGCCCAAGTCGTCGACGGCGCGTTTTGTTCCACGCGCGCCTCAAGGAGATGTCAGCAAATCGTAGGGGCCCAGCAGGGTCGAAGCCTACTGGGGCCACGGGTAGTGTGAAAGCGGAACCCGGGGCCCTGGGACGAAGGCAACGAAGGAACAGGAGTGGGTTTTTAGTCAGTAAGAGTCTGACACTATCTCCCGCTCCGCCCAAGAGCGGGGATGTCATTAGGATGATTTTCCCACCCAATAAAAAAAAAAAAAAAAAAAAAAAATTAAATTAAAACAACTACAATAAACCAAGTTAAATCAACACAATTGTTTTCAATTAAATAATGTCAGAAGAGAGCTTGTTATTATTGCTTATGTCAGAAGTTTTTTCAGAGTTACGTCGTCCACTCTGTATTAGCCGTATTAGCCACACTCCTCAAGCTATGCGACCCCGGCTAAAACAGGAATATAAAAGACCTTTTCCTGTTTTTATATGAAAAGGTTTTCCTTTAACATTAAGGAAAAGAAAATACAAATGTAACTTTCAACCTTTTTATTAAGCGTTTCCTAAAAGGAACTGCGCCCCTTTTTCCCTAAAAAAGCATTGAAACTGAAAGTTCCAATTCATTGCCATTGTTACGTGATGTGTTCACAATAGCAGGATATGTCGCAACAATACCGTTCAACAAGTTGTTTAAACGCTTGTTATGCTTGTCACCACGAAATACTGAGACACATACCTTTAAAAGATAATAAACCTTATTTAGAAAATCATAAAATCGAAATTCATTTAAAGTAGGGTAGCAACTGAAACCACAGACTGAAATAATGGCTAAATAAAATTATAAAAAAACTCCAGTATGACAATGATGCTATGTTATTTTGTTTTACTCTGTGACAGAGTCAACCCTCCGATTCCAAAGGGTCAAACTAGAGGGGAGCGAAAAAAAAGTTCGCCGAAAAAATAATAATAACACAGACTTATCGCCTTTCCGCAGCGGATCCGTACATAAATAATGATAAAAGGAAATTAAATCAAAGTCTTATTAGAATATTAAAAGTTTTATAGGCATTTTTTTAATGTCTCTCCCGGTGTTTGGGGATGCATATTTCACTCAATTTGGTAAATGGAAGATGGTGTGTTAGCCACCCGGCTATTAGAGGGTTGTTTAGTTGGATTTTTTTAATATTTTTTTCGGATATTAAAATGCATTTATTAATTAGAAATTATGAGGTTTATTGGGGCGTTATTTTTTATAGTTTGTTGAAAGTTGAAAAAAAGTTAGGTCTCTTTCGAGAATTCCACTTTGTTTTTTTTTTTTAGGAATGAAGATACCCGCAGGAGAATCAAGGTATCCGATATAAACCAAAGAATTGCCTTACTTAAGTGGCAGTGGGCAGGGCACATTGGTCACAGAACAAATCGTCGATGGGGCCGAAAGGTTCTGGAGTGGCGAACACGCACCGGAAGACACAGCGTTAGAAGGCCTCTCATAAGGTGGGCCAATGCCCTGAAGAGAATTACTGGAATCCGATGGATGCAAGACGCATGAGAGTGATAAGTTACACTAAAACAAACGGTCCTGGTTCATTGTGGCGATACTCATGGGAGGCCTATGTTCAACAGTGGACGTTTTTCAGCTGAAATAACCTCGTTAGGGTTCCGCAGCTCAAGAAGGAAAAAACGGAACCCATATAGGATCACTTTGTTCTCCGTCTGTCAAGATTCTTTATCTTGGGGACGCGAGGAGTATTGAGTTGAAATTAAAACCATATACTCAAGTCTGCCGTCTCTTGAAGCTGTGAAAAAATCAAACATCTGAATCAACGAAAAAAAAGATACGGCCTTTTATGTCGCAAAAAATATATATTTCGACACTCTCAATGGAATAAAAATGATAAATTAATTATATTTACAGGGTACTTCCCGTTGATCTTATATCCTGAAATTTGGCATGAAGTAAGGTCTCATAGCACAAGTACTTAAGGCATACTGGAAGTTTCTAGATTCTAATAAGTAAGACTAGATATAAAACTTACGACACATTTATTGTTTTTCAAAGTATATTCCATCGCAATTAATGTATTTTTGCATTCGCTGAAACCACTGTACAAAGCAGTTGGACCAGTCTTCTTTAGGAACCTCTTCAATGGCTTTATGGAACACATTCACCTCCGATTCAGGGCTCGTAAAACGTATGCCTCTAAGTTTGTCTTTAATTTTTGGAAACAAATAGAAGTTGCAGGGTACAAGATCCGGGCTGTAAGGCTGATGCGTCATCAGTTCCACATTTGAAGCCTTCAAATAGATTTCTGTTACCTTAGCGGAATGTGAGGATGCGTTATCGTGGTGGAGGAGTACATAGCTTCGAGGACGCGTTTCGCGACTTTTTCTAAGACTCTAGGCAAGCAAGTGTTGACGTACTAATCTGCAGTCACTGTCCTTTGATGTTCAAGCGATACTGTAGTGTGATGCCCTAATTTGCCAAAAAAAGAAACAACAATTTTTTTACCAACACTTCGACTTTTCTTAACTTTCGTCAGCAAATCTTCAAAAGAAAAGACCCACTCTGCCTTGGCTTTTTCGTTCGGATTCAAAGCAGTACACTTAGGTTTCGTCACCTATCTCGATATTATAGAATGAAAACACGATTTTATGAATGAATGTCCTCCATTAAACTTTTTTATCATTTTACGGCACCACTAGACCCGCAGTCGTTTCTGGTCCTCCGTTAAGTCATGTGGTATCCATCGAGTGCAAAGCTTCCGAACTTTCAGATGCACATATAAAATGTTTTATACTTAGCTCATTCCAATACCTAACAAAGCACAAATTTGCTAGCAAGTAATTTTTCTGTCAGTTTCAATAAGTTGGCGTACAGTGTCAATATTCGAATAAGTAACCGAAGTCGCCGACCAGTCATAGAGATCATCACGTCAACGTCTAAATTCACCAAACCACGAATACACAGAGCTGCGTCCTGGTGCTTCATCACCGAATGCCAATTGAAATATTGATAACGATATGTCTTGGAGGACGCAAATTGAGAATGTGTGTGGGAAAACTTAGTAAGTTTTCCTATGCTCTTTATAAACTAGGTAAGATTGCAAACATGACCGCACTCCTAGCAGCCTATCATGGTTATGTTGCTTCCACTTTGCGATATGGCCTGATATTCTGGGGCAATGGTGCTAAAGTCGAGCAAGTACTTTTGGCCCAGAAAAAATGCATTCGTGCTATATGCAAAATAAAACGGACGGACTCATGCAAGCCCTATTTCAAAAAATTGAATATTTTGACGGTACCATCACTATATATCTGTGAAGCCTGTATTTTTGTTAAAAACAATATGCATCTTTTCAGACCTGTCGAAAGTCAACGACGCTCAAAAAAACTGCACTTGATTTTCACAAAGACCAAATTTTTCCATAAAAGCATATATGCAATGGCTCCCAAGCTATACAACAAGCTACCTAATCATATTGTATGCTAACAGCTAACAACGTAAATGATTTTAAACGTCAGCTTTTTAAATTATTGAATGACAAAGCTTATTATTCTGTCGATGAATACCTAAATGACAAATTTTGACATAACAATTTATATATTATATATTGCATTATTGAGATATTTGAGACAATTATAATTCCTGACATTGTATTAATTTTCTATATATATTTTGACATTTTGTAATATTTTTTATTAATTTAATCATGACACCTGTAATATTGCTGACATTGTTTTTAATGTTCTTGTGATAATTTAATTTTTTTGCTGACATTGTATTAATTTTTTTTATATATATTCTGACATTTTGTAATATTTTTGATTGATTTAATTTTTGACAACTGTAGTAGTGTATTGCTGACATTATTTTTTCTTTTTTGCATGATTGTTTATTATTTTTTATGACAATTATCATTTGCGGACATTGTTTTTATGAGATTTTTACGATTAATTTCATTTTGCTGGTAAACATATTGCATCGCTATTTTGTATGCCTTTCGGCGGAACATAGGATGGACTAAACATTATATATATAAGATCATTGTACCCTTTGTTCACAAAATTAATAAATGAATTTGAATTTGAATTTGAATTTGAAATCTTACTAGAAAATCATTAAAAAAGAATCATTGAACGAAAAAGTTCAAAATTCATTTTGATAGCGACACACAATCTTCCAAAAGACGCCATAATAAAAAAACATATGACAGTCTCACAAATGAAAAAGTAACATGCTCGCAGAGTTCCATTTTCGAATTTTATAATTGTTTTTTTATTCTTTTATTGTAAGTAGCCAGATCCAGAGACTCTCAGTATGCCCCACGTTTAGAAAGATTAGAAAATTGTTGTAGTTACGTCACAAATAAAAACTTTTTTGCGATTCGGAAAAATCTTCATAACTCATTTCGGGAATTGAACTATTTTCATAGGCAAGATTGTACGAAGTGCCCGAGTCCAACTCGAACTTGCCCGTATTTTTTATTGTTGTACCTAAACCAATGCAGAGAATATCTTCTGAAGATGATGCATGAATAATCGATGCGTTCTTCTTTTAAGCGTGTCGATGGCAAAACTAATTTTCTTTTTTTCAAAATTAAATTCTTTGCCTAACCCAGTCGACGTATTGACTGAATACCTACTCATTTCAAGATAATATCATCTGCCTTTTCCTAATTTCGTATGCAACGGCTGTATGGATTAAATACTGTCTATTGTATTCTGGTTATACTTACGGAATAACACGCTGCACTCCAAAACGGGCTTAATATACGGGAGTAAAATGGCTGCCAGGCTCAAATAGGATTGGGCGGTCACGTCAGCCGTAAACACAATGACCGATGGACAAGTTTTGCCACGCAGTGGGTTCCTGCAGAGGGAAAGTGCTGTAAAGGCCAGCCCAGAGAGAGGTGGCGAGATGATCTAGGTGCATACCGCGAAGACCGCTTCGAGATGGCGCGGGAGAAGGATGTCTTGAAGGACTTTTATAAAGCCTTTGCCTAGCAGTGGGGCAGTAATGGACAGCACAGCTGGCGCAGTGGTTAAGCGATCGGCTGTGCTGCGTTTTCCATTTTCGATTCATGCACGGACCAACATTTGTACGAGTATAACCTACAGATCGACACCGGCAACGAACAAGGTTGTAACATTAATATAGTAATTTATTTAAAATGAACCAAAAGTGATTGTGCTATGTTTGAATTTTGTTTGGACTGTAATCCGAAATTCTGCCTTGTTTGACGTGAGTGTCGAGATGTGTGTTCCAAATTTGGATGTCTTGTCTATGTGAGTTTATATGTTCCTTAAAGCACCCACGATACAGGAGTTAATCCTAGTGTGGGACAACGTATTTGCTAATTTAAAAAAAAAATGGCTAGGAATATAATAAAAGATAAATTATTCTATTCTATTCTGTTTCGCCCATCCGGATGCTGCTCAGCATCAGTATTGTACATGGAGCAACTGCCAATGTGATCTCCACAATCCAGTCATGTGTAAGATCGGTAGTCTCACCTTCTGGTTACTAACTACCGCACGTGAATATCGTAATCGTACCATAAATACAATTTGTTTTTTCTATAATTAAGATGACATGTATGTAAGTTACATCCACGTGCAAGCCGAAATATATAGCCTATGTCAAACAATCATAAAAAAGCATTCTACCGGTAAAAGAATTTTTGAAATCGGTCCAGTAGTTTCAAAGATTACCCCTACATACAAACATAAAAATTTTACCTCTTTACGGTAATTAGTATGTAGTATGTATGATATGGAAATTTTTAAAAGAGATTTCACGGTCCTCAAGCACAAAAGGATACTGAAGAACACACGTGGGTTTTGTCAGTAAAACTCTGATTCGCCCTTTTGCTCCACCACATAGCAGGAGAAGTCATTGGATGATTTCCAACATCAAAAAAACAAAATCGTCATTAGTTTACAAATAAAGAGCAAAACCCGACCAAAACCTCATTGAAATTACATTAAAAAAACACTCGTAGCACAAAACCTTACCATTAACACATAAACCTTTAAAGAAACCTAGATAACCTACTTGTAGCGGTGTATCCCTGGTGTAAGGCCGCTGTCTGGAGCCGGCCATGCGTCTTGTCTTTACTGGCCCGACCGCTCCCCGGATGTATCGTGTCGTGTACACCGGCGTGCATGGTTTTGATACTTGCCTGTTTGAAATGGAATTGGCTTAGTGATTTTTCAAAGTTGCCTACAGGCTTTCTTATATTTAAATAGATTAGTTCATATACGATACTAATATAGATTTTGTTCACTGTGTTTCTTCTCTAAATGTGTTTTAAAAACTAAAACTTTGCGTTATGTCAGTTTTGAAAGTGTGAAAGTAGGTACGTAATAAGAATTTTTTTTTTTGTTTGTGCATGATGGATAGTGATTTAATTGAATTTTAATAGGAATTAATTTGATATTATTATTAGAAAATTTTCTATGCCGCTTATGTTTTCGTCCACTTTATTTAAATTGATTATCATTTATACAAAAGAATACAGGATTATCAATTTTAAATAACAACCATAAACCACTAAAGTTTAAACTTGTGCTATCATGAGTATATCTCATTAACAAAACTATACAAAATGCCTTTTTAAAAATATATGTTTATGTTATTGTCGATAATAATTTATAAATTTAGTGGGATTTCATCCAATAACTCCCCCGCATTTGGGTAGAATGATGATGAGAGTCGGATTTTTAAAAACTTACCTGTGTTCCTTCAGCTGCCCTTTGTGTTCCAGGACCACGGCTAGTCTTTCACAGCAGGTTTATAGACTAAAGTAGCAATTCACAAATAAATAATTCAGAAATAGGTGTATCTGACTCGTATCATACCTAAAATATACCAGCTAGACTAGATTTTGCTTATTACTTTTTAGTAACAAACTATAAAGTATCAAAATCACTCCTCCTACTACACCACATTCAACCATTAGGGAAATCTGCGCGGCAGCGAGTGCTGTTTAATTTATACGCGGGAATATTCTTAAACTATCGGTTTTGTGGTCACTGTGGCGATTCAGCCTTTATTTATGTTCGGCCTCGGCGTTCGGCCGGCGTGGAGCCGAATTAGCGGGCGCTCTCAAGGGACGTAACGAGTACCGCTCTATTTTGTATTTGGAAATGCTAAGACATAGTTTAGTGTAGAAATAGTTTTTATCTGATTTAAATAAAGAAATAAGATAGGTATGTTTATTCTCTATAGGTACCTATGCCGTGTATTTCAGTTTAGAATTTGCATCTTGTGTAAAAAAATAAATCGGTATTTTCTAGCCAGTACTTCTAAGTTAAAATGCTCTTGGGGATTCACATCATCTACGCGGTTCTAATTATATTCGGACCTATAGACACTGAAATTCCTATATCGACATTTGCGCCATGGCAAACTAGGGAATTACCATCTATAATAACATCGGCGAGCAATGGGTGGCTCGCCGTCCGGTAACCGTCCGGACCGAGCCCAAGTCGGCGACGGCGCGTACTTGCGCGCCTCAAGGAGATGTCAGCAAATCGTAGGGGCCCAGCAGAGTCGAAGCCTACTGGGGCCACGGGTAGTCTGCAAGTGAAACCCGGCACCCTGGGACGACGTCAAAGAAGGAACAGGAGTGGGTTTTTAGTCAGTAAAAGTCTGACACTATCGGAGCGAGACTCCGCCCAAAAACGGAATTTGTCATTAGATGATTTTCCCACCTAAAAAAAAACATCTACAATCCTATTTTTCAGGTGGAAAATCATCAAGTAACTTGTCCCGTTCGGGGTGGGGCGAGAGGGAATGTCAGCTTGCACTGACTAAAATCACCTGTGTTCCTTCAGTTGTTTTTTTGCTAGGGCTGCGGTAACTCTTCAACAATCTGCAGCCCTGGCAGGCATCGACCCTGATCGGCCTCACCAGTTTTGCTAACATCTCTTTGAAGCGTGTGTCGACCCGGATTTCATCCTTACTGGACGGCCGGACAGCAATCTACTCATCGCTCGCCGTCTTTGACTAAAATTCACCTTTCGAACAATCTCGCAGCGCTAGCAGGATAATAACATACTACACTAATTTCCCAAAATGATCCACAAGATAAACCACGCCAAAGCTTAATGCCAGGCCTTCCCAAACTCATTACGCTTCCAATTTACACATTTCGGTCACAATTCATATTGGGGGTATAAAAAACCAATTTCGGGCGAAAAATGGGCATAAAAGCCAATGTGTAACATACGAGGGCATGATATCAATTTGCCTCTCATACAATATTCATAACACATCGTACAAAGTCATATAATTTATATGTTAGAAACAAATTCACGAACGATTTGGCCGAGGTAAGAAGCGGAATATATTCACGGTGCGCGGTCTGGTGGGCAGGCAGAGGCAGTATTATGCATGCGAGGTATATGCCACTCTGGGGGGCAGTTACTTATGCCACGCATATCTGAATTTGTGAATATTTTTAGCGGAGGGTTGGCAAAGGATTGTAACTTTGAATTTTTTTTTCTTACCTTTTCAAGACCATCGTTAGACTTTTTGTTTAAATAAACTTTGTCCCACAATTATTATTTTTTCGGTATGAAAATCGTCCCCCGCTCTTTGGTGGAGCGAGAGGGTGTGTCAGACTTTTACTGACTAAAAACAAACTCTTATTCCTTTGTTGCCTTTTATACCAGGGTTAATACCCGAGTCTTCCTTTCAGAAGCAGACCCTTTTCCCCAGTAAGCTTCGACCCTGCTGGGCAACACCGTTAAACTTTTTAAAAAGTTTAAATCAAACGAATATATGTACAGGTCACCTTTTTATCTATAGCATAGCATAGCATAGTCGGCCTTATAATGTTCCCACTGTTGGGACTCAGACCTCCTCTCTGGGAGAGGGAATGGGCCGTAATCCACCACGCAGGCCCAGTGGTGGATGTCACATGTCTTCGAAGTTTTGGTTCTAGGATATGCCGATTTCCTCACGATGTTTTCCTTCACTGTTTTGAGAGCAGTGGTGATGAAATAAAATACAGAAAGTAACGCGCGTGGTTGGGTTTGAACCCGCGACTTACAAATCGTAAGTCGAGGCCGTTACCACTCGGCCACCACTGCTCTCTCGGCCACCACTGCTCTATACTATACTGTATTATCTATACTATATGTTCAATTGTTTTAGCAGTTCCTATAATATAGCATTTTTATTTTCTAAAGCATTCCCACAGAAAAAGTTACAACACTTTTCGTACAACCCTATACATTTTCACGTGGTTTTTCCTGTTCATTATAATTCGCGACATACATCATTCGTGTCAAGGTGTCACGACGTACCCAGTCTGTGACAACACATGGAAATATGGAGGCAATTTTCATCTTACGAAAGTATTTTAAAAATGTATTTTATAGTAGTAGTACAGTCACTGAAGGAAGGAACCAAAACCTTCTACTGAAGGTAACTGTTTTATATATTGCGTGAAATGTTTCAGAAAACCTAGAAGAAAAAATCGTATTACGCCGTAGTTACGTAACTAGGCAGGTAGATCCTTTTTTTAACTGAGAAATCGTCCAATGATTTCTCTCGCTCTAGGGTGGAGCGAGAGGGCTTGTCACACTTTTACTGACTAAAAGCACTCCTGTGTTCTTCAGTTACCCATAGTGTTCTAGGACCGCGGGATCCCTTTTCAGAAATTTCCCGCGACTCTGGCGGGTATTGTTTGGCCCTTACGGGTTTGCTGACATCTCTTTGAGGCGCGTGTGGAAAAAGATCACGCTTGTTTGGCAATGACTGCTTCTGTACAATGTGGCCCCCTGGTAACTCATAATATTATGTATCTATTAACTGCTCCACATTTGTTGTAATATATACTTTTTCTTTTTTCTTTCTAACACATTGCTTTTGCAATATTTTTTTATATTATTAGACCCGAACCACCATAAATTCGTTAGTAATTTATTTTGTTAACGTATCATTTATTAATAAGTGTAATTATTTATTTTTCTTGCTTTTATTTATATAACCTCTTTTTTTACTATGTGAATTTGAGAACACTTTAGACTCCGCGAATTCTCAGGTTACTTCCTATTACGACTCACTTTTTATTATGATTATTTTTATTGTACTCTTTAGTACAGTATGGACCAGTCTACACTGTCCTTACATATTATCTACTTATTCTGTAACATGGAAATATTGTAAGAACAATTTTTTTTTAAAGAGTAACCATGAAGTTTCCTGCCGGTTCTTCTCCATAGAAAACGATCAATTTGGAACCGTGCACTAGCTTTTGACGTTTTATAAGTGATGGGCACTTAAGCCTATGTGAAATAAAAAACTTTTGACTTTGACTTAGGTGCTTGCTTTTCTTTACTAGAAAAGCGAAAATGGCTGTAGCTCCATCATATCCTTAACTTGGTTACGACTACTTCATAAGACTAGTTTCTATAATTTCATAAACAAACTTATTAGCTTTATTAGTTGCAAGGTAAGCCACAATACCTACCATGAAATTGACCATGCATAATATGTGTGTTTGTTTTTCTTTCACGCTCAAATAGCTAAACAGTTTTGAAAGAAATGTGGGGGTAGACCATACCCTGGAATAGCAGCACATAAGATACCTACTTTTTAGGGTTCCGAACCTCAAAACGAAAAAACGGAACCCTTCTAGGATCACTTTGTTGTCCGTTCGTCCGTCAAGACCGTTTATCTCAGGAACGCGTGGAGGTATCGAGTTGAAATTGCCCAGTTTTTATTATCCTTTGGGACTACTTTCTTTGTTCACGCGGGCGAAACCGGTATCAATAACTTCTTATATTTAGGTCATTCCACATGAAATTCTGAATACAAATAGTTAATCTTTTTACCGTCCTATCGAATCAAAACTCTTTCTAGAAATCACTATCAAAGTTTTAGCACCAAATCCAAGCTAGTAATTAAAATAATAATAATAATCCGACAGGGGCCATAGTCTTGACTTCGTCTTTATAGGGTACCAGTCCACTTAAGACTCCAAAAACCATAGCCCTGTTATCTTTGTTTTCCATATGTCGCAACAGTTTTTCACCAACTGATGGTTGTCCTTGGATGCACTAGCATAGCGCGTAGAGGAATAATCGTCGGTTGGTATCACGTTGCATTGAAATTATCTAAAGGGCCTCTGCGAGTTGGCTTCAGCCCCTCGTACGCCTTCCAAAGGTCCAGGACCTCAGGGTCCTGAGATATATAAATACATAAATAATAATTTAACTTTTATTTCAGACAAAGTCCATAGTGTTAGTTAACAAATAGCTTATATCTAATGTTAGTAGGTACATAATTATAAATAAAATAATTGATAAAACTATGAACCAAACAAAGCAAAATATTTAGTAAAGTGGTAAATATAATGGTGTATATCAACGATTGATTCTGATTGGGTGTGCCCGAGGCGAGGCTGTGATCAAGCGGAGGCAAACATTGACCGCTCTCGTACCTTTGACAAGGATTGAGTAAACATAAATACAATTAAGACTTGCTAATAGGATGTTTCATGTTTTTTTTTTTAAATTTACGCTTTTTGACTTTGCACAAATTCTTGATACCACTCATGCACAGTGTTCTTATACCAAAAATCACCATAATTGGTTAATTCGAGTATTTAGAGGTTGCACAACGCCAATAAAGTTTTTAACTTACTTTCAGGTTACTTTTTATCCTCAGTATCCCTGCTTGTAATTACACACATTCACTACACACAACTCATCACACAAAAACCATTTTTAACCGACTTCAAAAAGAAGGAGGTTCTATGTTTGGCTGAATGTATTTTTTTTATTTATGTTCACGTTCATTAACTGACTTTGGAAATTATTTTTTTGATTGAAAGGTTATGCTTCCAAGTTGGTCCCATAGAAATATTGTAATGATCTGATCATGAACTTCGAAGACATGGAACGGAACTCCTCACAGGATCACAGCAGAACTGTCGTAACAAGTAAAACTGCTTTGTTTATACGTATACGCGATGACTTTAAGTTTCACTGAGGGATACCTTTTAACGCTTCGTAACACCGTTTTCCGACTTCCGAAATTAAAGTTATTTGGCACTTTTTAGTGTTTTTTTAGGGTTCCGTACTTACCTAAAAAATAAAAAACGGAACCCTCATAGAATCATTTTATTGTCCGTCCGTTCGTCTGTCTGTCTGTCTGTTTGTCTATCTGTCTGTCTGTCTGTCTGTCTGTTTGTCTGTCAAGACCCTTTATCTCGAGAACGCGGAGAGGTATGGAGTAGAAATGAAAACTATATTCTCAGGCCTGCAGTCCCTTGAAGCTGTGAAAAAATTAAACATCTGAGTTAACGGGAAAATATACGGCAGTTTATGTCGCAAAAAACGTGTATTTCCACACTCTCATGGGAATCAAAATTCATAGGGTACTTCCCGTTGACCTAGAATCCTGAAATTTGCACGAAGCAAGGTCTCATAACACAAGTATAGGAAAAAAACTGTAAATTTGTAGTTGCGTCACAAAAAACTTTTTTTGCGATTCGGAAAAATCTTCGTAACTCAATTCGAGAATGGAACTGTTTTCATAGGTAAGTTTGTACGGAACCCTCAGTGCGTGAGTCCTCGCACTTGCCCAGTTTTTTTTACATTGAAGTCGGTTGTATGTTTTTTGTAAAAAGTTTTCTTTATTGTAGCAGTAACCAACAATGCTTCCATAAAAACAATGAGTCATTGCTTTTTCATCATTCATTCATTCATTCATTCAGTCATTTCATTTTTTTATTGTACTTTATTGACCAGTCTACACTGTCCTTACATAATAAATCCAATATATTGTAAACAGAAAATATTATATCAACAAATTCTTTTTTAAAAGAGTAACCATGGAGTTTCTTGCCGGTTCTTCTCCATAGGAAACGACCAATTTGGAACCGTGCACTAGCTTCTGACGTTTTATAAGTGCCCATGTAGGCCTATGTGAAATAAAAATCTTTGACTTTGACTTTGCTTACGATACTTTACTTTAGGCGTTACCTGGTAGGTGTTACTTCTCTATATATTTTTTTTATTTTCCGCCGACAGTTCATTTTCTTCATAAGGACAAAATTAAGTCTCTTCTCCTTCGCCCACCATAAAACACAAAATAAACAACATTCCTTAACTACGTGCTACTAAATTAGCAGTAAAGACTGGCAGAGGGGACCTGGTGTTCTGAATAAACCATGTGAGGGATTCCCATGGGTCATGGGAAGGAATGAGTGGCTAATGGCCGAGCGACAAATACTCATTATAGTTTAGTTGTTTGGAGGTTTCCGTGGCCGCTGATGGACAAAGTTGTAGCTGTTTAATTGGAGATAGAATAGAATAGAATAAACTTTATTGTACACTAAAATAGTAACAAAACTTTTACACAAACTTAAATCTATGGGGTACAGCGGCGGTCTTATCGCTGACAGCGATATCTACCAGACAACCATAGGGTCCATCCTAAGGTTGTCTGGTAGATACAAACAGTGGTAGGTACATTCCAATGTAAGAATTTGAAATAGAAAAAGGGGGGTAGTCTGCGGTGTACTTACTACAAATTAATAATGTAAATATTACATTATTATTATTATTTTTAGAGATAATTTTTCGGTGGGATTTTTTTTGAATGAACTTCCGGCGCGTTTCCATGGTGTGTTAAAATGTCAAGCGTGCCAGCGAGAAAGAGAAATGTACAGTTCAGTTTACGTCAAATGGTTCGCGATAAGAGCTCGTGGTAGGGCCTCAGTGGATGTTTCAATTATTTGCAAATTGATTCCTAGTGGATATTGTGATGTAAAATTTGTGTAGTTTTACATCACAAGTGTCTACACAACTCAGGTGACATCCACTAACCGGTCGATGTACTGGGTCCGCATTGTGGATTACGGGCCATTCCCTCGCGGGAGAGAGGACTTAGTCCCAACAGTGGGTATATATTATAAGGCTGATAATGCTTATGCTCATATACAAAGTGGCGCCGATGATACGATGATGATGTTAAATTAAATTAAAACACTCGTAGTACTGGTCCATGGCCCAGCAGTGTCGTAGGGCCCAGCAAGGTCGAAGCCTACTGGGGCCATGGGTTGTGCGAAAGAAAACCCCGGGGCCCTGTAACAAAGGCAAAGAAGGAACAGGAGTGGTTTTTAGTCAGTAAAATTCTGACACGTCCTCTCGATCCACCCGAGGGCGTGAGATGTCACTAGATGATTTCCCACCTAAGAAAAAGGACCAGACTATTTTTTTATATCGATACACTAACCTGTGGCAATAGCGCAAGTCATTAGTGACGTAATCATTTGGCGCCATTATTATGAAAAAGAAATTAAATTTAAAAAAGCCGCGCTCACGGACATGACGCGTATATCAGCACAGAACGAATAAACGGCATAATTTATTCAGATACCCCTGACTTCAAGCTGGAAGTTCACATGGTTAAGGTCGCAGTCTGAACTAGAGTGAGTTCCCTGAAATACTATAGTAGTATTGTGTAGTACTGTGGCTTCTATGAAACGATTTGAGTTAATGAACTTAATTCAGTTGTAGGTTGTAGAAAAGTTCAAATTAAATCAATCAAATAACGTGTTTAAAGTATTTAATGGGGTATTGCATACATTTTTAGGGTTTGACGATTGATTCTTTTCAAAATAATACTTCATTTTATAATTACCACATACTATTTACATATTTCCAAATAACACTAAACTTACACACACAAAAACAAAAGCTGACACTCAATGTTGACGTATTTGACTTGTTAAATTGACTCTCATTTCTATATTATATTTGTTATCTCATTGTGTGTACCTGTGTGCCAAATAAACGTGTTTTCTCTCTTTCTTTAAACTGAATAAATTTTCTTACCTAAAAGTAATCTAAAAAAATATTGCGTGGAAAATCTCCGACTGGTATTGCCACGTTGTATGGCAATGCTTATCTTCTAAGGTAAAGCAAGCCCTTGGGTCAAATCAAGGTGGTCCAGTTAAGAGGTCACCGGGCCTCTGTACAGAGCATGCATGGAGTGAGAGGAAACTGTCGCGCATGTGCTCCTCGAGTGCACAGTAGTCAGCGAAATAAGGACACAAACCTTGGGAACACCGAAATCACTCATAGAGGCCCTAAGCAAACTGAAAAGACTCATCTGCTTCTGGAGAAGGTAAGCTGGTCATAATAAATAAATAATACTCACACAACTATCACACAACGCCGTCTAGTCTCAAGCTAAGCAGAGCTTGTGTTACGAGTACTAGACAACTGATAAACATACTCAAAATATTTCTAAATACATACATATTATATTAAATTATACCCAGACACAACAAATGATTGTGCTGATCACACACACATTTGTCCAGGGTGGGAATCTAACACACGACCACCGGTATAGTAGTCAGGGCCACTAACCACTAGACCAACAGGCTAGTCAAGAATAAAGGCCACCATGGCCCACGCACAATGGTAAAGACACAACAAGGACTAAGTGCGGGAACCACACCGCAATAAGTAGATAGAGGTCACGGGGCCATCTTCCATGTGCTGGTGGTGATCATCGGGGTGGTTTTAGTGAGGTGAAAATCCCACACTCTCAAGTCTTTTCTGTAAACTTTTAAGCGCTTTTTAAAGGTTCCTCCTGATAACAAAAATAAGTAGGTCTACCTGTACAAGCCCGGGTCCTCTAGCGAGTTGCTGACGATTCGGAAACAATATAATCGGACACAGTGTCCAAAGTGACACATTTTACTTTCAATGTTTTTCACTGACGATTCGGACACCACCAAAATTATTAAAGCTGTATAGTACAGTCAGATAAAAAACAGTTTAAAAATCGGTCGTTCTTGGTACAAAGGATGGCTATCGCTATTCAGCGAGGTAATGCGGTCAGTCTTATGGGCACTTTTGCACCGGGAACGATCAGGGGTGGGTTATTTATTGACGTGTGACATTTAAAATGATAATTCTTTTGTATTAAATCATACTGACTTAAATAAATAAATAATAAAAATGTTTAAAAATACAATATTTTGAAAAATAGCCTTCATCATTTCAGCCGAAAGACGTCCACTGCTGGACATAGGCCTCCCCCAAGTGTCGCCACAATGAACGGTCCTGTGCGTCTCGCATCCATCGTACTCCCGCAACCGTTACCAGGTCATCGGTCCACCTTGCAGGAGGCCTTCCAACGCTACGTCTTCCGGTACGTGGTCGCCATTCCAGAACCTTTCGGCCCCAACGGCCATCCGTTCTGCGAGCAATGTGCCCTGCCCATTGCCACTTAAGCCTTAAAAAAAAAAAAATAGCCTTAAATCCAACGTAAAATAGTTTTGGTTACGCTTTTTTTCCATATTATACTTTAAAACTTTTTATCTGACCGTATTAAACAGCGTGTATCCGAATCGTCAGTGAAAAAATATTGAAATAAAAATGTACCAATTTGGACACTGTGTCCGAATCATCAGCAACTCCCTCTAGCAGTTCACACTTCTACAGCACTGAAGTGGCTGACGCGAAGTTGGGAACACTTTTAACCCGTAGCTACACGTTCGTAATTATTTCCGGTGAGCGAGCATAATACTCGGCTGAACCAACTACCATATTGACGGGGGACGGAGATCTACTAAACGTGGACACAATTTTAATTTAATTTGGAAAGCAGTTTTTAGTTTTTTTGAAGGCGCTTTTTTTTGCTCTGCAAGTTTTATTTATTTATTTACAAAATGATTTAAGTACAATATAGTTATAAACAGCTTAATTAAATACAAGCTGAAAATAATGATAAAATAATTATTATATTGACAGTAGAAAGGTAAAATTGCTTAACCGCCACTTTGGTCGAAAATAAGTTTATATTAGTTTATATAACTTATTTTAAGTGAAATAAGTTATAAAACATATTTTCGACCCAAGCGGCGGTTAAGCGATTTTACCCTTCCACTGTCGATATACAATCGCGTGTAGCCTAGTAAAAATGAAAATGAATAGGGACACTGTTTAAGTCTTAAGCTACGAGTGATAGGAACAATGAACGCACATTCATACTTTACAAAACTTACAATGCCAATCTTTCCTTAAAATCTGTACTAATATTACAAAGATTATTATTTGTTTGTAATGAATAAACTCAAGAGTTACTGGACCGATTTTCGAAATTCTTTCACCAGTAGCATGCTACTTCATTGCTGAATAACATTGGCCATAATATATTTTCTATTTTCACGTGGGCAACACCGTTGGCGAAAGCTAGTCATTAAATATTTCAATTACGAAATTCAAAATATTTTATAGGCAGTTGTAATTGCTTAAAATCATTATTTAAGCAGGATAGCCCGAAACAGTTTATAATCAAAATAACCTCTTCGCCTCAAAGAGATGTCAGCAAATTGTAGAGGCCCGGAAGTGTTGAAGCCTACTGGGGCCTGTGGGGGTTGTGCGAAAGAGAACCCCGGCCCGGGAACGAAAGCAAAGAAGGAACAGGAGTTTTTGTCAGCAAAAGTTTGACACGCCCCCACGCTCCGTCTAAGGTCGTGAGATGTCATTGGACGATTTCCCACCTAAAAATGAAAAGACATGTGATAACCCGAAACAACTTATATTTTCTGAATAACTGATACAAAATAAACCCTTCGCAGGGAGCAGTGGTATCCGAGTGGTAACGGCCCCGACTTACGAGTTGTAGGTCGTGGATTCAAACCCAGCCAGGCGCATTACTTTGTGAAATTATTTCATCACCACTGCTCTCAAAACGGTGAAGGAAAACATCGTGAGGAAACCGACATGTCCCAGAACCAAAAATTCGGAGACATGTGACATTCACCAACCCTCACTGGGTCCGCGTGGTGGATTATGGCCTATTCCCTCTCTTAGCCTGCGTCCCAGCAGTGGGAACATTATCGACTATGATATACTAATCGCTTCGCAATAATAACATATCCATTTTCTTTCGTAACTCTTTCTATAGTTGGATTACAATGGAAGCGTGTGCTCCGATATATTTTCACGTCGGGGTACGAAAGTGCCCCCCGCTGCGTTTTAAACTAAAACTAACACGTTAGCCAAAGCCGGTGTGAGTTTCACAACTAGACTTTGCCCTAGTAACCAAAACTATGGGATAGTCACTTTTTATGGCTTTTTTTAAGCGGAAAATCAATGAATGACTTCTTCCACTCTTGGGCAGGGCGCGAGGGCGTATCAGACTTTTACTGACTAAAACCCACTCCTATGTACCTTCTTTGCCTTTTTTTATTGAGTGGGAAAATCATCTTATGACAAATCCCGCTCTTGGGCGGAGCGGGAGATAGTATCAGAATTTTACTGACTAAAAACCCACTAATGTTCCTTTTTTGCCTTCGTCCCAGGGCCCCGGGTTTCGTTCCTTCTTTGCCTTGTGTTCCTGTGCTCCGGGTTTTCCTTTCAGAAACAAACCCATGGCCCCAGTAGGCTTCGAACCTGCTAGGCGCCTACGGTATTGCTGACATCTCCTTGAGGCGCACGTGGAACACCACGCGCCGTCGACGTCACTTTTCATGGCTGGAAATGAAAGGTCAATGAACTATGAAAGTGAAAAGATAGGTCTTATTTTAAAATTAGAAGATAATCTGGAAGAAAAATCTCCAATGCAAAACAAAGTCTAGATTTTTCTTAATGTAATAAATAAACTAATTCCAGTTGGTGGAAAGCTTTTTTACAATTTCAAGGGTTTTGGCGATGCCTGAGGATTGAAGGACCAGACGGAACTGAAATGTACGTAATTTTTTTTTTGCACTACTATCACAAAACACCGTCTAGTCCAAAGCTAAGCAGAGCTTGTGTTATGAATACTAGACAGCTGATAAACATACTTATATATTTCTAAATAAGTACATATTATAGATAAATTACACCCAGACACATAACAATGATCGTGCTCATCACAGAAATATTTGTCCTGGATGGGAATCGAACCCACGACCTCCAGCATAGCAGTCAGGGCCACTGACCACTAGACAAACCGGTTAGCCAATTATAGGTACCAATAATAAACTATTATAGGACAGAAATGTCCAAAGTAGTTACCGCGACCCTAGAACGCAAAAGGCGACTGGAGGAACACAGGTGTGTTTTTATCAGTAAATATCTGACACTCCTTCTCACTCCACCCTGAGCGGGAGAAGTTATATTTGACTAGCTTCAACCAGCGGATTCACCTGCGTAAAAATAAGTTTCTCTATACAAACTTTGAAACCCCGTTTCATTCCCTTAGGGGGTGAATTTTGCAAAAACCTCTCTTAGTGCTCGCCTACGTCATAAAAGGAAACCTTGTGCAAAATTTCACGTTCCTATTCCTTGTAGGTACGACTGTGCGTCGATATGTCAGTCATTCAGTTTCTCTTCGTCCCGTATTAAAAAAGTCATTATACAATAATGACTTTTTCCTTGACCTTCAGGCTAGAACACAGCTTGGACGTTGTGCTACACCCCCGCATTTATATTTTTTTATTCATATTATAAACATTTCAAATAGTCGAACCGTTTAAAGTTAATTTCACATCAACTTTAATGCACAATACAAAAAAGTAAAATAAACAAATGAACAATCTTCGAGTGCTAACAAATCAATCATCCATTCATTCATTCATTCATCGCCGCCATATTGAACGTATTGAATGAACGATACTATTTGCGAGCTATCGCCTGTCGATCTTCTGTCGCTGATCTACAATTATTGGCCATTTATGCAAAGTTCATCTACAATGGGCTCAAATTAATTGTAAAAGTCAATATTAATTAGTGATCTGATTCATGTTCCTCAAGATGATCGCTTGTTGATTTGATGAGAGAATGGCAGCTGTGCTTTACAGCACGCCCATTTTCAGAGCTATAAAAAAATGGAATTTTAAATGCAAACAATTTCATTATTCAGTCTGAAAGTAATCAAAAATACTTATAGTGTAATTTGAATTTATACTATGTAATATTATGAAGAGGAAAGATTTGTATTTTATATTGTAATGAATGAACTTAAAAGCTACAAGACCGATTTACAAAAAACATTTTACTAATAGAACGTAATCATATTATACTTAATAGAACATATTCCGTCAGGGTCACCAGTCAGTTTGGAGGTAGGCTGAACCGAGAGTAAAGTCCCGCAAACCTCCGTTGAAAAGGGAGGATTCTCCGACCAGACAGGTATTATGCCTGGAGGGAAACTGCCCGGCAGATGATTTCGGGCTGTTCTATATGTTCAAATCGCACGAAGAACTTTAATTGCGCGATGCAGGATTAGTTTTTTTGTGACGCCATAGATGTCGCTACAAATTAAATATTCTACTTTATCACTAAATGATAGGTTCACGGGCAAAGCTGCTGGTAGACTGTAGTAATAATTAAATAAATCACTGGATTCTAATGAGATGATAAGAAACCCTGATCTTTCCACCTCTCTCCTTTTCCACTAATGCATATAGGTGTCAGTGACCTGCCACCTGCCAGCCTCATATTTGCGTCCATTATAGAACAGTCTTTGTCAGTAATCCGTAAAACACCCACGCAGGGGATTGAGACGTTAAGTTAACATGTGCAATACAAGTATTGTAATTTGTAAGCACTGTGTTATTTTATGCACTCAAATAATTATAAGCTGAGTCAGCGTGAGAACGTGATCACGAATCAAGATAGATGTAACAGTAAAACTTCATTATTAAAACTAGGTATAAAAATACAACAAAATCTTGAGTATTACCATACAGCGTAGCAATGTCGCTAGTCTTTTGGACACATTAGCGATGCAAAAGAGTTTTACGACGCCATTTTTTTTTAGTTAGTTTTAACTAGCTTTTTTATTATATTTTATATACTTTTCCGGGATAAAAAGTACCCAGTATGGTGCCCAGGATATTAAAAAATAATTATACCAAGTTTCATCGTAATCGAACCGGTAGTTTTTGCGTGATGCCAGAACAAATAGACAGACAAAAAATTTTTTAATCACATTTTTGTGTTCGGTGTCGGTCTAGTAACCATTTATTTTTTTGATATTTTTAATGTACAGAATTTTCACTTCTACAGATTTACTATAAGTATAGATTACTTAAAGGTTTTTATTATTCGTAGTAAAGGGTTTTTAAATACCAATGTAGGTAGATAGCAGGATTTAATATCTAATAAAATCTTGTTTTATTTACAAAAATATATTTACGAAATTTAATTTAAACTCTAAATTTTGCAATAGCCTTCATTTCGTGCATTCAAATATCTTTATCTCCAAAATTAAGCTATCACGAAACCTTAACAAAAACAAACAACACTTCATTTGTTTCTAAATCATCTTTACGACAAAACTTCATTCAAGGAAACTCAATATTTATTTAGAACTCGAAAACACTTAACCCTTTCAAACTGCGGGGGTTTTTTCGACCCTCCGTACAAATTACCTTCAACCCTTCGAGTAGAAAGCTGTAAAATCTCGAAAAACTCCCAAAAGACGTCTCGAAGACAACATCAAGGACATAATTCATAATGAAAAAGTTAATTTTCACGGAGCGAAAACTCATTTACATATTTTTGTTCACAATGTTCAATTATTTTAGTGTGCGCTCACACTTTTGTACTGAACCTTAATGGTGGTCCTTTGGGTCTCGTTCAGGACACGGAACCCTTTCGGAGAATTAATTTTTCTTAGCCAATTAGCGAGCGATGTTAAGAGGATGTTCTGCTATCGGTCTGTATCTTTGTCTAACTCTTTTGTTATGGAAATGGTTTTGTTGTATTTTTTTTTTCATACTTAATAATAATATTTAAGTTTTTTTTTTAAGTGCACTAATCAAAATATTTACATAATATTTTATCAGCTGTAAACTAAACATCAATCGCTTTAGCGTCATCAACTGGAAGTCATTGGATGATTTCCGAACCTAAAAAAAAACTGTTTACTCCCTTTTCTAGAGTATAAAGGGGTACCCAATTGATGCTGCTGTCTGTTTTTAGGGTTCCGTACCTCAAAGGAAAAAACGGAACCCTTATAGGATTATTTTGTCGTCCATCTGTCTGTCAAAAAAAATCTTCGTAATTCAATTCAGAAATTGAACTGTTTTCATAGGTAAGTTTGTACGGAACCCTCAGTGCGCGAGTCCGACTCGCACTTGCCCAGTTTTTTTATTATTGATAAGCTCGTGCTTGACCACTGTTTCACCTAGTAATAATGTGGCCGACATTGAAGCACACTTGCCCAAAAGTTACCGATTCACTCTTGACTTAAAGAGGTTGGAGTTGTCCCTAGGTTGTATCAAAGGTTGTAGGTAGTAAAATTTAACTGGTAGTGGTAGGTCCTTAGCTGTACGCAAGTTTAATGTGTTCCCAAAATATGGGATGTCAACCATGGTTCGATGATGGAACGGCCTGGCGAAATCAAACTTTGCAATTATAAAACTAGTGAATATTAACACTAGTTTTTTTTTTTTTTAGTTGAGAAAATCATCTAATGACAAATCCCGCTCTTGGGCGGAGCGAGACATAGTGTCAGACTTTTACTGACTAAAAACCCACTCCTGTTCCTTCGTTGCCTTCTTCCCAGGGCCTATTCACTAGTTAAACATTTTATTAGTCTTGCAAAACCAACTAACCATCCATCCTAAGGTTGTGTGTCAGCGATAAGACCGCACTTGTACCCATAGATTTAAATTTATGTATAAGTTGTGTTACTTTTATGGTGTACATAATAGCCTTTTAATGTTCCCACTGCTGGGACTCAGGCCTCCTCTCTCTAGGAGAGGGAATGGGCCGTAAACAAGCGTGGCAAGCGTGCTCCATCTTCAACCACATCATCGCTTACCATCAGGTAGGAACGTGGTTTAACGCGAGCCTATCATTAACAAAAAAAAAACCACCACGCGGGCCCAGTGCGGGTTGTTGAATGTCACATATCTTCGAATTTTTGGTTCTAGGACATGCCGGTTTCTTCACGATGTTTTCCTTCACCGTTTTGAAAGCGGTGGTGATGAAATAAATTACATAACGTAATGCGCCTGGCTGGGTTTGAACCCACGACCACCACTGCTCATATATGGTGTACAAATGAGTTTCTTCTAATCTATTCAGACATTTGGCGATCCCTCTTTATTATAATACTTTCCAAAGATTTCCTAACCCACTTTGTCTAGACCTCTTAGTACCTAATTTCCCCAACAAACTAGAATAGCGATATTTCTCCTTTACCGTGTCTATCCATTTGTCACACCCAATCATTTTAATATAGGCTCGTGCCCCAAGCCATCAGGTCACAAAGTCTTCTGAGAAAAGCCAATTGCGACCAGTGTGTAGCTATCTTGGGCCATAGGACCACGTTTTATGGCCATGCATAATGTCTTACTTGTAAATGAAATCAGTAAGTAGGTACTTAATTTCCACGGTAAATTGAAAATGAAAGTTAAGCTGGTTAGAACTGAAAGTTACCTGAATAGATTATATTATCTCTTTTCTTAATTCTAAAAACGTTGTCCTACGCTAAAAATTACTACCACCGTAGGCGCAGTGACCGATGTGGACGATGAGAAATAGGTGGATCATTGTCCGGCCATCCGGTGATCGTCCGAACCAATATTATACCGGTTTGATAACAATGTTTTCTATCACCATTTTAAAAATTGATGTGTTTCTGTAACAAAATAATATTTTTTTTTACTGAATTCATTCGATACTCAAAACAATAAAAAACTTTTTACAAAAAAAAGATAACCGACTTCAGTAAAAAAAAACACTAAAAGGATCAAAATAACTTTAATTTCGGAAGTCGGTGTTTCTCGGTATTATTTGTATCTTATTTAACACCGACTTCCGAAATTAAAGTTATTTTGATCCTTTTAGTGTTTTTTTTTACTGAAGTCGGTTATCTTTTTTTTGTAAAAAGTTTTTTATTTCACACTTTTTAGTTGTGATACACTTAAAAACAGAGTGCCTATTTCTCATGACAATTCCAATTAATCCAAACACTACTAGGTTATATTGTTTTATTATAAAGTTCCTGTGTTTACCTTCCACCTTCCGGCTCCATCACCAGATCAGTTCGATAGTACCTTATAGCCAAAGTGCATTTTATGACAATTCTAATAAGCCCAAACACGGCTAGGTTACATTGATTAATGACGGAGTTCCAGTGCCTACCTTCTGGCTCCATCATCATCATTAGATCAATTTGATGATACCATTTTCAAAGGAACTATTCAGAACCATTAATTTATTTGTATTATCATAGTCGCTTAACTATCTTCATTGTGATATCTATGCGAGTATGAAGTTTCGTTGACCATTTCTGATCTTCTTCATCAGTTTCACTTCATCAAATGTTAGTTTTTGACTGTAAATGCTTAAGTTCTCAATGACAATACCAAAATCACTATGCAGTTGCCTATAATATTTGAGGAGTTCCCTCGATTCCGCCAAGATTCCATCATCAGATCCTGACTTGGTGACTATGGGACCATTTGGGAAGTATACCCTTTCTAACAAAAAAATAATTTTTCAAATCGGTTGGCAAGCAACAAAGTTATGCGCGAACAAACATAAAAAAAAAATACAAACATCCGAATTGAGAACCTCCTCCTTTTTTAGAAGTCGATTAAAAAAGTCTGCTGGTATGTTTGTTCCGGTTAATATACGAAAAAAAAATGACATTTTGTTGGTTTACAAATCTGATGCGGACAAAGTTGAGGCCACCATCTTGTTTTCAAATAGGAGTCTACCGAAAATGGACACGAATTTTCGTAGCTCATTGCTTGAAAGTAGATACAAGTAACATCACCCGAGACATCCCATACACAAAATGCTCTATGCGAAAAACTCTGAAAGGGCTCTTTTGACCCGGCACAGGGCACTCTAATTGAGACCTGTCTACAACGACCCACTCAGACAGCATTCAAGATCCAACACGTATACATTTTAATAAATGTATCGCCAGTGAATGGATGCTTTTATCAAAAAGGAGCTTGCTTACATAATGTAAAAAATATACAAATTAAGTGTAGGTGGTTGAATGGGCCCCGAGCGAAAATAAATGAATGGTTGTGAGCGCTGCCAGTGGAGGGTTAAGCACACAATATTGGCGCATTGAATTGAGATGTTACTTAATAACACTGTAAGTGCTTGCCGTAAAGAGGGCTTAAATTTTAATTTTTGGGTTCTCTTGATTATGGTCGTTGGAGTTACTTAGCTGCTCGTAAGTCATGTTCAAATATATTTTGAATATTTAAGAGCGTTTTTATATTAAAGTTGTCAAAAAATAAAAGGCCCATTTTGACATTTGTATTTTGACTTATGTAGCGCCTTGTCTGGTGTAGTGTAGCTATTACTAAAATAGCTAATATAGCTAGCTATATTACTACTACACCGGACCCCCCTAATTATTATGTTATTGTTTCTTTCAGTTTCATTCCAAGTTACATTCTAGGGTTTTTCTCAAATATCAAAACCCTTTTATTTTTTAACGAGGTTATACTTAGAAGCTTCGTCCAGCGACTCTACCCTCGTGAGAGAAGAAAATAAATAGCTTTTGTCACTCAATGTTAAAGTAACATTCTATTGGTGAAAGAATTTTTGAAATCGTTCCTGTAGTGTTTAGGGTTCGGTACCCAAAGTGTAAAAACGGGGCTGTATTACTAAGACTTCACTGGGCACTGTCCGTCTATCTGTCACCAGGCTGTATCTTATGAACCATGATAGCTAGACAATTAAAATTTTCACAGATGATTTATTTCTGTTACCGCTATATCAATAAATTCTAAAAACAGAATAAAATAAATTGTGTACAAACAAGTTGTACAGATCGCACTTGGCCGGAATTTAAGTTTAGTCTTTACAGACAAAAATTAAATTCTTCCCTGTTTATAATATTAGTATCTAGATAATAAATTCAGAAAATTGACTAGCCATAGACAGGAACCAGTGTCAAAATTAGGAACAGAAAAATATTACTTAAATTGGTAGAATAAAACAGTCTTTTCACGTGGGAAATCACCTGTGTTTCTTCAGTTATCCTTTGCGTTCCAGAGCCGCGATAACTCCTTCGAACAATCCCTCAATTCAAACAACCTCTAAGGGCCTGTGCACACCACATTTTTTAAACGTGCCGATGATGCGCTTTTTAGAAACGCGCGTCGATTGCGCGCTTTTATCCACCACTCATACCCCAAGCGAACGCCGGCGTTCGCGTGTGATTTCGCGCCATTCAGGATAAACGATAGCATCTTCATAGATTATACAATATTGAGCTTTTTATACAATTATAAAATGGATTATTGGGTATTTATCCAAATACATAAATAAGAAGTTATTCATAAAGTAGTCTATAAATATCGAAAATAAACAAAGTTTTCCGTTATTCTTTATATACCTATACATATCCATAGGTTAAGAGCCTGTGCACACAACGTTTTTCAAACTCGCCGTTGACGCGCGTCCGGAGCGAAACAGACGCGATACGCATGCGAGTCGACGCAGCCTGTAAACCTTTGCACACCTGTATAAATTCAAACACGCGTTTGAATCGAAAAAAACGAGCGTGTGTATCGATAGAAACGCGCTGGCATATTGCGTTTCTAAGCAGAACCTCGTCAACAGTAGCAATATTGTGTCGGTCGAGACAGCATTGACTGCATGCGCTTTGTTACTACACATCATCGCTTAGAATCAGGCGAGATATAGGTCAAGCGTGAGCCTATCCATAAATATATATATATATATATACTAACTGGTACATACCTGCGACTGCATCCGTGTCCGACTCGTAAAACAGTTCAGAACAGCTTCTCTTAAAACTAATCATCTACCAGTGAAAGGACCCTTCAAAACCTTTTTTTTTTGGTGACATAACAACAAATTAACTGTTTCAGATTTATTCCTATACCTGTGCTATAAGACCTTGTTCTATGCCAAATTTTAGGATTCTGGGTCAACGGGAAGTACCCTATGATTTATAGAATTCTATGAGAATGTCGAAATATACGTTTTTTGCAATATAAACGGTCGTATCTTTTTTTTTCGTTAACTTACAAGTTTGACAGCTTCAAAGGACCGCATACTTGAGTGTATGGTTTTAATTTCAACTTAATACCTCCACACGTTCCTGAAATAAAGGGTCATGACAGATAGACAGACGGACAACAAAGCGATCCTATAAGGGTTCTGTTTTTTCCTTTTGAGATGAACAGAACCCTAAAAGTATGAACAAATACTTCAATTTTATTTCTGTGCCAGCTATCTACTCGCTACTACCCACGACTTCGCTTGCGTGAAAGCAGGACATTGTCCCAAGGAAACACCGGGACTCCAGTTGAGTAGACACTTGAGATACAAAACTACACCAATTTCATAACACAATATCCACTAAGTATCAATTAAGGAATAAATTAAAACAGCCACTAAACTTAAAAAAGTTTTTTTATAGTTTGTTCCTAGTGAGAAACAATCCCCTCAAAAGCCCGATCTCTACCTTAGTCCACTATAACTTCACCCATAAAAAAACCACCTTAACAAAAAAGGCCTGACCTGAAAAGGTTGAGCTTCAATACTTTTTCAGGCAAGTGAACAAAGGCGAGGTTAGTAAGGAAGACTCCCTCCCCCCCATTTCCCCCCCAGTGGGGGGTCAAGATGCGCCGTGCCTTGTCGTTTATACGTCATTATGGTTTTATATCGCTATATACCGCTTAGGGGGAAGCGTTGGATAAGACTGTAAAATATTTTCGGGATATAGAAGGTGGTATGTTAATTCTAAGTTACTGTTCTTGTTTAGGAAAGGAGATATGTAGGTATACTAAGGATGAACAGATAAGATCAAGGTATTATGAGATAATATTACACTTATCACACTTAATAAATATATATAAACGCAAAAGTTTTTGAGTGTATGTTTGTTACGTCTTCACGCTGGTACAGCTGAACAGATTAAGATGGATATCAGAATAGTTTCTAAACTTGATGACGTTGATCTCGTGATCGCAAGCGGGACTGCTAAGCGTAGGGTCCTAAGTTCGATTATCGGGTCAGGCAAAAAGCACAATTAAGTTTTTCCATCATTAGGAATTACTCTGTAGCAGCACGAAGTTTGACAGTTGATGGAATAATACCCCCCCGCCTCGATGCAGAACAAACGGCCTAATTTGCCGTTGGTTCTGCACCTGGGGATCTCGTAATTTATCTATAATATATGTATTTAGAAATATATAAGTATGTTTAGCAGTTGTCTAGTACTCATAGCACAAGCTCTGCTTAGTTTGGGACTAGATGGCGTTGTGTGATAGTTGTGGAATATAATATTATTAGAAAACTGACTGGGTACAACAACAGTTTGTGACTCTATCTGTACCTCACTATACCCAACCAACAAACCCAAGTACACAAATCTAGCCGTATTAAACTTTCCATTACCTTCGATCCAATTCACCACGCCTATAAACTTTTTATCACCACTCATGCCTCCCCCACTAACGTAACGTTGACATAAAAAACTTTCAGCATGTCCCCTGATTGGTGGAAAGTGTCGCATAGGGCGTGGCTGAAGGCTTTGTCGCCGATGGGCGTGGCAGAAAGAGACATCGTCGCGTTGTCACTGTGCGGCCTTTAAAAAGCCTTCATAGGGTGGGTAAGGGATTATGTACAGAATCTTATGTGATAAGGCTTTAGGGGTTGTATTATCTTGGACATATGCACACAAGGAGGTCTGTATTTTAACAACAAATACATTATGTCTAATAGGTTAGAATAAAATTTATTGTACATTAAAATAGTTACAAACATTTTACACAAACTTAAATCGTTGGGTAGGTACAATAGCGGTCTTATCACTGACAGTAAAATCTACCAGACAACTTTTCAATGGGCTGTAAGAACTTAAACTAAAAAAAACCGCCCAAGTTCGAGTCGGACTTGTGCACACTCGTACAAAAAACGGCAAAAATTCACGTTTGTTGTTTAAAAGTCCCACTTAAATATTAATTTTAGTCTGTTTTTAGTACTTTTTGTTATAGCGGTAACAAAAATACATCATCTGTGAAAATTTCAACTGTCCAGCTATCACGGTTTATGAGATACAGCCTGGTGTCAGACGGACAGCGGAGTCTTAGTAATAGGGTTCCGTTTCACCCTTTGGATATGGAAATAGGAATTTTGAGGCTAGTCTGCAGTGCAAAATATTGCAAGCAAAATAATCTAACAAAATGTTACTTTAAATGTGAAGTAACACTGTATGTCTGTTACGCTTCGAATCGATATTGATAAAAAAATAAAAATTCAGATAGATATGATCCATATTATAACCAAAGTGTCAATCTTAAAAAAGTCAAATTAAAATCTTAACAGAATAACACGACTAGAAGAAAATCGTGATACAAAAGTTATCTGAACGTAATTGCCTCTAACACAATCTTACACACTTCCGAACTAAGAAGCAACTAAAACTTACACGAACTGAAACAGCTATCATATTTATTAGGAACACTCTCTCAGCCTTAGTAAGGCTGGAGAGTGTTCAAATTCTTAACAAACTACTCGTTCATTCACACTTCAAATTACTACTACTTCTTGATTGGACCCGTTCATGTATTGCGATCGCCTCCTTCAGCGAAGCAGTAATGCGCAAAGCGCGAGGGCGCGGCCCGCACGCTTTTTCGGCCGCCGTAGTCTCGGGCTTGCGGACGGCGAGCAATAGGTAGCTCGTCGTCCGATCGTCCGGTAACCTTCCGGACCGAGCCCAAGTCGTCGAGGGCTCGTACTGTTCCACGCTCGCCTCAAGGAGATGTCAGCAAACCGTAGGGGCCCAGCAGGGTCGAAGCCTACTAGGACCAAGGGTCTGCTACTGAAAGGAAGACTCGGGACCTGGTATGAAAGGTAACGAAGGAACAGGAGTGGGTTTTTAGTCAATAAAAGTCTGATACACCCTCTCGCTCCGACCAAGAGCGAGGAATGTCATTGAATGATATTCCCACCGAAAAAAAAAGCCGTACATGTACCTGCATAAGACAGAACTATCCTTTATTTCAATTTAGGTACATATATAATCTCACCATATAGGAACATACATATAGACATAGTTTGACCACTACCAAACCTAAGCAATGATGTGGTTGACGGTGGAGCACGCTTGCCTAGAAGTAACCTATTCATATTCACTCTTGACTTAAAAACTTCGCTTATTGTTAGTCTGTTACACTCATTGGTATGGCAAGAAGAGACAGAGTAAGATTTTATTCAGTTTATTATTGAAAGGTGGCGAAACCATGTGACGGTTAACAGGTCAGAACGGAAGAAAAAAAACGCATTTTTTTGGCGCCCCAGGTAATGGCATAAAGATGATAGCTGAAAGGCGGCGAAGGTTATATAGCTATCAGAAAACTCAGACTTTCTAAGGAATTCCACCGCAACATGACTGTATTCCCAAAGATGTCCACCATGTACCGATAACGCAACGCTCTACCAACTCTACAACTTCCATAATCAGGCTCCCAACCTAAATATAAGTAAAATAAACATAAAAATAGCAACATAATATCACCGCCCAAGACCGGGCGGGGTGGCTTGGGCGGGCGGGTTGCGGGGGCGGGCGGGGTAGCAAAAAGCTTCAAGTGCAGGAGGCTGTATCGATCCGCGGACGGCGACGGGCGACATGGCCGGGTCACATCGATGGGGCTGGGGCTAGGTGGTGAGCGGAGCGGGTGGCGATGAGCGGTAGCGGGAAACGGGTGGCTTGAAGTTATGAGGGTTGAATATATATATATATATAATATAATATTAGTTGAAAACCAGCGTCAGGCAACTACCACGAAGTTGTCTGGCATTTTTGCTGAACTGGGCCTATTTGGCGCAGGCGCGAGACACACAATGTTTTTTTTATTATTTTTATTTTCCTATTTTCTTAAGTGTTTACATGTTTGTTTCTGCATTGTGTGTATCTGTGTGCGTGTGCCGAATAAAATATTTTTCTTTCTTTCTTTCTATTCCACAACTATCACACAACGTCGTCTCGTCTCAAGCTAAGCAGAGCTTGTGCTATGAGTACTAGACAACTAATAAACATACTTATATATTTCTAAATACATACATATTATACATAAATTACACCCAGACACAGAACAAATGATCGTTGCTCATCATACAAACATTTGTCCTGGGTGGGAATCGAACCAACGACCTGCGGCATATCAGTCAGGGCCACTAACCACTAGACCAATAGGCCAGTCAAATGCTAGTATATAGGATTGAGTTTTAGGATTTTAGGCTTTAAATGTGTAAAAGTATGAAGTATTTTTCCGACGGATGCAAAGTTCATCACCCTCAGCCTCATCAGCGACCTTGGCAAAGCACACTGCACCTTCGGCCAGTCACATGAAGAGCCACGAAGAACCTCTCCTGATCGACGCAAGCAGTCAAGCCACTACGTCGATAATTTTTTGCTATTTTAACACGTGTAAGAAGAGTTGCCATCGCCACCACCCACATTAGGAATTAATCCTATATCGTGGGATTGTTCATAAACAAGTTTTAACTAAAATAACTAAAAACACACGCGGGCCACGTACGCCGATCTGGGCGCGTCGGTCTCTATACATTTGAATGGCAACTAGACTTGCAGAACTACATTAGATCCATGCAACGCGCCGCTACGTAAAAATCACGCGTGGTCCACGTGTGCGTCTGTCTAGTGTAGTCCTCGCTGTAATCTCAGATACACAAGACACCCAGAAACGGAAAAACAATCTATGGAGGAGCGAAATTCCTGCCAATGTCTGAGTTTCCTGTTAGCTAAATTTAAACCTAGAGGTCTTTAGGTCAATAGTGAATAAGTTATTTTTAGACAAGAAGGCTCTATGATCATCGCTTACCATCAGGTAAAATAGTGATCAAATGCAATCCTATCAATAAAAAAAAACTGGACAAATGCGAGCCGAGGGTTCCGTACAAACTTACCTATGAAAACAGTTCAATTTCCGAATCGAGTCTCAAAGATTTTTACGAATCTCAAAAGTTTTTTTTTGTGACGTAACTACAAAACAGTTTTCAGATTTTTTCCTATACTTAGGCTATAAGACCTTTCTTCAAGCCTAATTTCAGAATTCTAGGTCAACGGGAAGTACTTACCTTATGAATTTTAATTACCTTGAGAGTTTCGAAATATGAGCTTGAGTTTTTGCTACATAAACGGCCGTATATTTTTTTTGCGAAGACGAAGACTAAAACCGTATAGCCAACCACAGATTTCAAATTGAACGAAAAACAAGATAGAATTAAACAACATTGAAAAAAAAACATGCTTACAAGACCGCCAATGTACCTATAGATGACCATAGACTTAAGTTTATGTAAAATTTGTACTCTTTTGGTGTTTTTTAAAATTTATTCTATTTTTAAACGCTTTGCAAAAATTGTAAGCCGTATCGAATTTCTTGTGATGTAATTTCTTTAGTGTTCTTGTCAACGAACCCTTTTAATTGATACCCATATCATGAAGGTGCATAAAAAGTAACTCCAGCAGCATCTCCAAGAGTCCGCCATATTGGATTCAGAACAGCGTCATTAAACTAAGCATGCACTATCATTCAATCTGAGCATCTCTGTAAAATTATAGCTCAATCAGTTAGGGGTTTTTTTTCGGTGGGGAAACTCATCTATTGGCATCCCTCGCTCTTGGGCGAAGCGAGTCCAACTTCCAACCAACCAACCAACTCCAACTTTACCAACCAACTCCAACTCCAACTTCCAACTTCCCAACCAACTCCAACCCAACTCCAACTTTTACTGACTAAAAATCCACTCCTTCTCCTTCTTTGCCGTCGTTCCAGGGCCCCGGGGTTCTCTTTCGCATCACGCATGGCCTAACTAGGCTTCGACCCTGCTGGGGAATCAGGGGTAACTGTTTTAAACACCGGTTACCGACATAGCCCAAAGCATCGCCAAACTAAAGTGACAGTGACCAGGGCACATTGCCCGCAGAACAGATGGTCGATGAATCCGAAAGCTTCTGGATTGACAGCCACACACCGGTGGACGCAGCTTTGGAAGGCCTCATAAGGTGGACCGATGATCTGGTGTGGGAATCTGATGGATGCAAAGCGTACAGGACTGATCGTTGTGGCCACACTTGTGGGAAACCTATGTCCAGCAGTGGACGTATTTCGGCTGAAATGAAATGTTTTAAAATCCATTTATAAGATTTGACCTAAGCAAACATACATACATAAATAATAATATTAATATTTAATAGTATTGAGGAGGACGCGGTTGACTGTGTATTTCTTAAGCAGTTTGCTATCAATTGTCTGTGAAAATTTTAGATTAAGAGAAATATGGGAAACTGAAAATGTTAAATAAATTATTATTATTATTTTGTCTTTATTTTTCTTATGTACATATAATCTACATTTTTAAATATTTCTTAAAAAAATAATTTACAAAAAACAATTAAAAATATAAAAAATAGTAGTCCTCCGGTGTCAGGAGCAGGGTCCAAGTTACCGGTGGTTAGGGCTCCAGAGACAGGAACCTCCTCACAATGCGAGCCGTATCTAAGAGTACTGCCTTCTGTATCAGGCCCTTGATATTATTATTATACCTACAAACATTGTAAGTTAAATAAAATCTTGTAAGTCAACAAGTTCAAAAGACAACGACCCCTAAACAAAGAACAGATGATAATTCATTCAAAACACAGATAGAAGAGGCTGTCATTCCGCGAAATAAAATTCAACGACACCAAAGGGAGTCAAAGAGAATATTAACTAAATAACTTAGAATAGCTAATACACGACAAGAGGATGTCTTCTAAATCATTCAAATCTAACATTTTGTTCGCGAATGATATTAATAACTGTTTTCTTCGTCTCTTCGGCAATTACATTGTTGTCCGTATCACTGCACGATTGAGGCATAGAGTAGTTAGAGATATTTTTGTAGAGGCGACAGTTTCTAGAATATCATTGGAAAAGGGCAGGCTAAATCAAATCAAAGCATTAATTTCAAATAAACCATTTACAAGCACTTTTGAATTGTAAAGAAGTCGATCATTCAGAAAAATGAAGCTATTTGCACATTCCAAAGCGTAAATTTTTATGGATACGATATCGAACCCACGACCTTTAGCATAAAAGTCAGGACCACTAACTACTAGACCAACAGGCCAGTCACAAACTGTATTGAAATTGTTTAGTTCAAGCTTCTTTAGCCTTCCACTGTCGCATGTCGCAAAGGAAACCTGAAAATATGACAATACTCGCCAACTAGCAAACATCACGTAAAAAGCAACGATAGCGGTTGGTTTGCTCTAGTAAACCTATGTAATTATCTTTAATTTGTTACTTAGAAAGAAAAAACACAACCTTTTATACCTAAAAGTCCCTTCTTAACAGACACCGATATCCTCTTCTCTGTGGCCCTGCCTCAAGAGAGGCTAATTTGACTCGCGACAACCGGCCGATTAAATTTTAATATTTGAAAAGCGAAGTCGAGACGCCTCGGGACTCGATGGGGCTTGTCGCTGGTTTTATGAGTACGACTGTACCTACTGATACAACTCGGTAGCTACTTTGTGCTCGCCATTACTTTTTACGCGCCTTTTTCAAATTACGCAAGGAAACAGGTGTCATTTTTTTTTATAATGTTCGTTTTTTTTTTTAGTTGCTTTTTATAGTTCTAGGTAGAAATTTGAAATAGGAATATAAACTTATGTAAGGATACAAGAAATTTTAGTTCTTCAATTCAGTTGTGTGTACTTAAACTCTTAAAAAATAAATAAATTAGTAAGTAAGCAATAATTTCTTCGACATATTTCTAATATTTTTCTGTTTGAAATGTCTACTATTTTTTTATTGTGCACACCTACCGCAGTGTTGACTGGTAGAAAATGCTTTGTTAAGTTTAAACAAATAAATAAAAGGTTTTTGGACATTTTCCTGACAAAAACGCTTAACACGAGATGAGAAAGATCCAAAATGATCTAATAAACACATGTAATAAAAAAGGGTAAAATCTGCTTAAAAATCTATTCAACATCCATAGATTAAAAAAGTATAAAACCTAACCAACAACAACAAAAAATCGGAAGACCCCTAATTCACTTCTAAACGATAACTTTTCAGTAACAAATATTTGGTAATATCTCGCCAATTACTCGAAGCGACGGCCAACCGTGGGGTCCCCTCTCTCCGTAATAAAGAATACCAATCTGGAGGTCCCCAGGGAGGCCCTGACCTCCTCAGGAAAAGGGGTGAGATAAAATGCACGTTCGATGGCAAAGCTTTAGTATTTTTTCAATTAACTAAATAGGGTTTGTGGTTTTAGTCGATTCCTTTAGATGTGGTTGAATGGAAGCTTTGAACTGATTTGTAATAAAAAAGAAAAAAGGGTTTGTTTATGGTGCTTAAGGTAAAAGGATTGTAGTGTTTTGTAAATCAGCCAGCGGCGTTACGGCGACTCTTGATTAAATACTCCATCGTTGTCTTTAGGTGTATTATTTTTGTTGATTTTTCCAACTTTCCTCTTTCTTTTTCGTAACTTATAAAGACCTTGAGCAAACGGATCCACCTGGAAAATTACCAGGCTACTCAGAAAGTTTTGCCCTTTGATAGTACCATGAACATTATCTGTTTCAGACACAAACCGCAGTCTAAGTTCGAAAAATATTTATAAAGACAAGTTAGTTACTTTCAGATTCAAAAATCTCAATCTCCAAGACATATTATTAGGAGCCTGTTGTGTCCCACTGAAGGGCAAACGCTTCCCTTCCATTCTTCCACTATCATTTTCTTATACTGTATTTCAATCCTCCTCCTTCTGTCCGGAACGCCTGAACGAGGTCGACGTCGTCCAGACGACGAAGATGGTGTAACGATCTGATCATGTTCGCGAGGCAAACTTGCCCAGAGATCGCTCTTAACAGGGAGGTTTGGAAGGGGAAGGCTTTTGCCCAGCTGTGAGACACAAAATAGCCTATAAAAAAAAAACTATATTTCATCTCACAAGTATCAACACCTTTCGATCCTTGCGGTTGCAACCAAATTACATATGAGTCTAGAATAAAGACTACGCAAAAGATAAAACCAACCACTTTAAATAATATTCAAATAATAAATCAATACTTTCACTTATTCCCATTCAAAAGCGAACCCAAGAGATGATAGCTAATAACTCTTAAATATAATGTTCAGTACATTTTAGGATGCTGTGGGATGCTTAGTGCGGTGTATCATGCGATACGCGTCCTCGGGCAGACAAAATAAAACATATCCTTGGGCGTAAAACAGGTAGCCAGCAATCATTTAATTTGGTCGCAACTGCATGGACTGAAAGGTTTTGATACTTCTAAAATGAAATATAGTGAAGATGAATGAATTGTATGAGGAGTTTTATAAAAAAAGGGTATTAGTGATAGCGTGATAGGTGACAGAACAGAACGGAAGAAAAAAACGTGTTGTGCCGACCCCAAATATAGTATAAAATATTTATTACCTAGCCAATACTTTGTAGCAATGTACGTATCTAATAATTGTAGTAATGTTTGTAGTATGTATCTAATAAAAGTTACTGCTACTGCTAAAAATATTACGAAACAGTATGAATCTAACTTTATTGTTTTCCGAAGCGTTTTGTTTAAAATTGGCGCTATAGGAGCATCAAAGGAAAAAAAATATTACCCTTACCAAAAATTATTATTAAATAAAATTTCAAACAATTAATAAAAAAAAACGTTAACATAGTACAGATGTTTTAGAATTAATCACAACATAATTTTTTTTATGTTGGTAATCCCTTTTTAAGATATGATTTTAAACATTAACTTTATATTAGTTATAATCATTATTATTATTATTATTGTATCGTTGAAACTACAAAGTATCAACTACATTCGCACTATCCCACAAAAATAAAGCGAGCAACCAACAAATGGTTGTTTATTGAAATTCGGCGATTATTTTAATAGGACATCCGGTTAAAAACGCGATGCGTAGAGATCATACATTAATGGCAATACAGAGAAAACCGCCAAAATCTTCTGTATTAGAATAATAACATGTTTTTCGAAAATCTCGGCTTTGAATATGCTCTATAATTAAGAAATTAGATGTTTTGAGCACTAATCTCGTATGCTAATGCACAGGTGGATGTGCGATACGCACTTCTGCTAATAACCAGATGATACCTACTAAGGTATTGTTTGGAGGACTTAATGTGATCGGTGGGTATAGGACCGGCAAGTAATCGGATGTGAAGAAATTCTCCAAGCAATGATTATGCTCCTTCAAGTTTTTGATTCGTTCAGCTTTTTTTTTATGCAAAATTGTGGTAAGTCAATTTCTAAAAAGTATTGTACCTCCGTTTTTTTTTAATTGGGATATCTTCCAATGACTTCTCTCGCTCTGGGCGAAGCGGGATCGCGGGATGCGTGTCCGACTTTTACTGACTAAAACCATACCAGTCTTCTTCAGTTGCTCTTTGTGTTCTAGAACTACCTACCTACGGGTTTCCTTTTTAGAAAATCTCAACGGTATTGCACCTCCGTGTGAGCCAGGTTCATTTTGAATTATAAAAAGTTGTATGAAACTTCTCCTAACCTTCATTAGAAGGTTTACTAACTAGATTAGCATCATACGTGGCTAATCGGTGCAACATATTCTTGTCCCTTTTAAAAGTTTCGTCTCAGTTGTTTGACTTATTGAAAGACAATTTTTTAGACTACAAAAAGAAAAATAGCCTACCCAAACCCATGCTACTTGGGAACCCGTACATACCTACGAGTATTTGCAAAGCATTGAACCAAGGATTTTTCCCACCGTGCCCAATCTTCCCCAACCGGACTAGCTTCACCCGTAGAATTCCCAAAACGCCCGGACGTGTCCGAGATCCCTCTGAGAGGGTCTTGAGACCCTTCTCTTAATATGTCACACACGAGCAGAAAGATTGACTGGCATTCCATGAACATTTTTGGAAAACTGTGGCACCTCCACCTGTAGCTGTATTTTTCAGTAGCAATTCGAAGTTTGAATTTGTGTACGGTTTTTTTAGAGTTCCATACCTCATACGGAAAAAACAGGACCCTTATAGGGTCTGTCCTTCTCCCGACTGTCTGTCAAACCCCTATATCTCGGAAACGCTTAGAGGTAACAAGATGAAATTAAAACAATATACTCAAGCCTGTGGTCCCTTGAAGTTGTGAAAAATCTAACTTCTGAGATAACGAAAAAAAACGTTTATGTCGCAAATAACGTATATATTTCGACACTCTCAAAGGAATCAGAATTTATAAGTTTCTTCCCGTTGGGCTAGAATCCTTAAATTTGGCATGAAGCAAGGTCTCATAGCACAAGTATAGGAAAAAATCTGAAAATTGTTAATTTGTAGTTACGTCATAATAAAAAAAACCTATTTTGCGATTCGGAAAAATCTTCGTAACTGAATTCGGGAATTGAATGGTTTTAATAGGTAAGCTTCTACGGAACCCTCAGTGCGCGAGTCCGACTCGTACTTACCCGGTTTTTTTCTTTTAAATTTGCTCTGTTGGTGCATTTAAGCAGTGTCAAGTTTAGGAAGTATTGAGTTTTTAACCTACGAACTATTCTCAGACCTACTAAACATACATGAAAAACCAAACAGTCAAGCCGTTTCGGAGGAGTTCGATAACAAACACTGTGATTTTTATACATTATATTTGACTTATATTAGCAGTTAGGTATAAGTCACTGATCCATTGTCAAATAATATTACTATAATCTCTTAAAGCATTTGTTCATAAAAGCTAGATACATTATCACCTTCATGATTTTGATGCTACATTTCTCTAACAATATTACTTTCAAGTTCAACAACCAGAGACTTTGCGCATAAATTAAATCCATTTCTTCGTACAAAGCCTTCACTGTCTTCAACAAAATTCATCCCGCAAAAAGTGCTATCCATCCCGATCTCTCCTGAATCCCAAACACAATACCCACGTATATGTCACCCGTCATTTAGATTGTCGCTTTTCATCACACATCGAAGGGGACCCACAGAATCCATATTGACCCTCAGAAGTGGCATTTTGTTCCAAGTGCCCATTATTTTTTCCTTACCATAAAGGTTATGGTAATGCCATTTGGATGGGGTTGAGGGTTGGAAGTCGTGTACAACAGATGTTTTGAGCCGTTTGCCAGTTAGCTTGGCCTTAAGATTGGTATTTGAAGGACATGTCGTGAATGGAAATGGTAGGAATATTTCGGTTTGAATGGTTGGGAGTGTTAAATAGTTTATTTTGTGATGGGAAGTTTGCTTTTTGACTTCTTAGTTGGGAAAACTGCGATTTTAGACGTTCTTATTTCGAAACGATTATTCTGATTCTGATATTTTGTTTTTTTTTTTCCATTTCTTAGGGATGCGTTGAGGTTCATTGCATCGGCACTTTTGCGGTGGTCGCCACTGTTATATCTGGTTTTCGTGAGTTGCAGTGATTAGTTAATTTTCTTTCACCTGAACGATGGTGATGGCTTTCAGACTCAGCTTCATTCAGGCTCATTTATCTTTTTACCAAACCTGTTAACATGCTACAAGAATTCCGATACCATATCTACCATAAATCAGCCTTATAATGTTTCCCACTGCTGGTACTTAAGCCTTCTCTCTATGACAGGGAGTGAGCCATGTTACACCACGCGGGCCCAGTGCGGATTGGTAGATGTCACATAATATGACTTCAAATTTTCGGTCCTAAGTCATGCCAGTTTTATCATAATGTTTTCGTTTACCATTTTGAGAGCAGTGGAGAGGAAATAAATTACAAATAGCAAAGGAGATTTGGGTTTGAACTCACGCAGTACAACTCTTTTTTTAAAGTGAGAAATCGTCTAATGACTTCTTCCGCTCTAAGGCGGAGCGTCAGGGACTTTTGTGTGTAGGACTTTTTGTCAGACAATTTATTGTCTAAAACCTCACCTATGTTCCTTCTTTGCCTTTGCGTTCCAGGATTACAGGTTTCCCTTTCAAAATTCAATTCATGGCCCGTACAACTTGTAAGTCGGGGCCATTTCCACTAAGCCACTGCTCCGAATTCCGATACCTCTAATCAATTTCCTGATCATAAACCAGGAACTCCCAGCGGTCCTTCGCTCCAAACACAGCCGATACATTAAAAACTTTATTTCCATATATTGGGCGGGCAACATCAGCAACATGGCAGCATGGAGGCCACATTAGCACAACAAAGCGCGCCGATCCGTCATAGCATGACTACTGAGATATTTTAATGGAGATGTACTTTTGATCAGATGCTGAACTGTTAAGGGTGGGGGATTCGATGCGGGGAATGCTTTAGAGATTTTTAATGTCTTAATAAGTTTATTATGAAGCTAGTACTACAGTAGACCGGCGCACACGTGTAACACGCCTGATTTGTACGTGGAACAACGTCGCGTGGCGTGGATCAAGTGTAGCTCTACAAGTCTAGTTGCCATATAAAATGAATGAAGACCAACGCGCTCAGTTCGGCGTGTGTGTCACACGTGTGTGCAGTGTAGTTCTAGATTGATTGTCAATACTGTCGCACTCTGCGACGGTTTGTGTGAGGGATCGTATTTTTACTTGAATTAAAGTGCTTGATATCATATAAGATCTTTGTATTTTTTTCATTAATTCAATAAAAGCACATTTTGTTACAATGGTTATGTCAGTTCTCTCTTTAACTAGACATTTCTTTTTTCTACTTAATTTTTAAACCTATTCTAGAACAACAAAATACTTACAAGTATATACTACATGCCCGTTCTTTAACCTAACTCATGCGATCTCCTTTCGATATCACAATACCTACGTCACCTAGATACTAGGTCTTGAAAGGCTAGATATCGGTGTTTAAGAGAATAAGACTTCATAGTATTTGTGATTTAATAAATAATAACGTGCTTATTACATCATGTACTAGCTTTTGCTAGCGGCTCCGCCCGCTTAAAAGTAGATTTCTCCATACAAAATTTTTACCCCCGTTTCATCTCCTTCCGAGGTGAAATTTTGAAAAATCCTTTCTTAGTGCTCGCCTACGTCATAAAAGCAAACCTTGTGCAAAATTTCACAATCCTAGTCCCAGTAGTTTCGCCTGTACGTTGATGTGTCAGTCAGTCAATTTCTCTTTTTACATATATGTATATGTATGGGAGCAGTGGTGGCCGAGTGGTAACGGCCCCGACTTACGATTTGTAGGTCGCGGGTTATCAATTTATTTCATCACCTCTGCTCTCACAATGGCGAAGGAATGTGAAGACACGTATTCGAAGACATGTCACATCCACCAACCCGCACTGGGCCCGCGTGGTGGATTACGGCCCATTCCCTCTCCTAGAGAGGAGACCTGAGTTCCAGCAGTGGGAACATTATAAGGCCGACTATGCTAAGTTAAATATGTATAGATTATCTTCATATTTGTAACGACCCGCCCCGGCCCCATACGGGTGTTAGATGCAAATCTTTGATCTTGAATTTTTGGCTTTTCTATACTACAATATGCATATATTTTTTTAAACTATCCTCATGAATAACTCTGTATATTGGTGAAAACCGCAAAAAAATCAGTTCAGTAGTTTTTGTGTTCATCGCGAATAGACCGACTGAAGCAGTAGGAGAAATAATTGTAACATCCACCAACTCGCTCTGGGCCCGCGTTGTTAATCTACGACTACGACCCATTCCCTCTCCTAGAGTCTAGAGCTCCTAGAGCTCCTAGAACCTGAGTCCTAGCAGTGGGTACATTATAAAGGGCCTATTACATCACTCGATATTCAGATAGTCTTAGTCTATGTAGCGTCACATAAGAAAAAGAGTAATTGCGCCAATGTCGTGTAAAGGAATGAAACAGAACGATGAGATACATAGATATACATAGACTGAGACTGTCTGAATATCGAGTAGTGTTATAGGCCCTTTAGGCTTGTTATGCTTATTATTCTAATAAATTAAGTACCTATTGTTTACCTTTACTCAATATACCTAAAGTATATCATCCAGATTCCTGTAGGCACTTTCCCCTAGCATCAAATCCACGCACATAAACAAGAGTACACTGAACGACGGACTCTATCAATCACTTACGGAAACCTATCAGGGCATATCCATTATGCAAGAGATAAGTTTGTACAATAACTTGTGGTAAACTTGCAGACCCTTGGAGGAAATATACTTTTTGTATCATGACATTACGTAAGAACGTTGATTCTTTGGATTAATGTATGAGGAATTAAGAAGTTTAACGAAAAGAAGAAGAGAAGAGGCACCTGCCTCACTAGCCAAGTTACAATCTTATCGTTCGCGCCGAACGCCTCGAGTAGGTCACGCCTCCGATTCCTTTGTTCTGACGTCATCTCAACGCTCAGTCACGTGAACAGAACAAAAAAATCGGAGGCGTGGCCTACTCGAGGCATTCGGCGCGAACGAAACGATTGTAACTTGGCCAGCGGGGCTGGCTTCTTATTTCGTTTCGATAAGTGGGCTGCAAGCAGGTGATGAAACGGTTCCTACCATGGCACAGGTTAGCTCCTAGTGTAAAATCGGGATTCGTTCTCTCACCCGGTGCGAGCTGCATAAATGTCTTTAAAATACTGAAAGCAGTTATAAGTCTGTACTTAAAATTTTAATAATATCTATATATAATAATAGTTTATTTTTCACCACAAAAAAAAAAAAAAACAAAAAATGTTTACAATTTATAGGAGCTTAAAGTACTCGATAAAAAGTTTTTTTTTTTTGTTGTACTTACCATACCTACATAATATTAAACAAAGTCCCCGCTTTTGTCTCTCTTTTCGCAATAAACTTAAAAATTCCTGAACAGATTTTCATGATGTTTTCGCCAATGTACAAAGTGATCCATGCATTAATAGAGAACTATCGAGGATTTCAAATTTCGATCACTCGTGCGATGCTGGATCGACTCTAATTACTGCACACTGCATGCTGCATAATTTTAACATCACTCCATAAAAAGTAGAAGACAAGGTTGTTTTGATATAATAGTAAACTTAATACTTTCCATCGCAGGCTAGTTATCGACATTTTACATCAAATACAAAAATATTCCTTTCAATATCAACCCCAAAAATGCACACTTCTATCACTGCATTACAATTAAAGCTACCATCTTGCCACGTCATCGCGTCACGATTGTCTATGACAAATGATCTGTCACCGCAACTCCGCGAGGGAGGTCTGTCTAAAGATTGTAGACGGAATTAATGTTCTCCCTCACGCCTCGTTACTACTGGCCAGATTGGGAAGTAATGCCGTTTTGTTTGTCGAGATTTGAATTTGGAACATAAATTTAAAAAAAAAACGTTTTTTTTTGTGCCTCGTCCCATAATTTGCATTCGTCCATATTAAGATATCGTATAAGGAAACTAACTTACTTAAATGGTAAGTAAACTTAAATGACGTTAGACATATTCATCACTTTATATTCAATAAAAGCCCTTTCTGAGGCGATGAACAGTAACACCAAACATAACATAAATGTAAATATGGCCACAAAATGACTTCCAGATGCAAATACAACCCAATAAACGTGTTTAGGGCGTCACAATTCTAATCCGCCAAATAGCAATGCAAATTCGATAGAGGTAAAAAATTGACACCAAATGCTACAAACAAAAAGAATCGAACCGCAACATAAACAGATTCCGAAAGTCAATTTCCAAATTGCACCGAGTCGCGACTATAAAGTCAACCCTCCTTAATCCAATCACACCCCGTCCTTGTCAACGTTTTGTTTCCTCTTTTTGATAACCCCCCATCGTAACAAGAACCCTAAACAAGCAAGGAGAATCCCTTTTACTGGAGGATTAAGTTTATTAAAGAGAGACGAGGAAGGTCGAGAGAAAATGGCCGTTGAAATAAAGGAACGCTCAAAAAAGGTTGAAATTGTTTTTGAAAAGAGAACACACGAAGAAAATAATCCATTTAGTCGCGCGGCGCAAATGCCTCCGCCGTAAGGGGATGCAACACTAAAAAGATCAAAAAAAGATTCGTGTTCGAACCGGGATTCTATTATTTGGGCCAGTCAAAGCCGGGGTTCGTTTAAAATGTACTTAAATTCAATTCCTATTTCCGTTTCGGGAATTTTATACTTTTTAATTTTACGCATTCGTACTGGTGGGTTGTTTTGGTTCATTCATAGTTAACGTGAGTGATCTTTTGTAGGGGCTCTCTCTGAAATTGGAGAGGGTTGTTTCCAACCTTTTTGCGAGATCAAAATTGCCTCTCCTGTGTCCTAGTGTCTCTGACCGTTGTATCGTGAATACTAACTTTTTATTTTTAAACAGATATATTCAATGGAAGCATTGAATGTCTGTTTCGGTCGTATTGGTCTTATGAATCGTTCATATCAGGAAACAGATGATTGGACTATTGATTTTTACTAAGTTCGCCCTAACTGCTTTTTTTTATTGAAATAAGCGCATTAACCGTTTACTTTTCTATTTCAATGGAATTCATTTACGCAGCGTAAAATTACTTACAATATGAAACAAACACAAATAGATTTAGACGCAAATTAAAATTGCAATGCCTTTGGAATGCGCTCCCTCTGAACATCAGGACGGCAACCAGTCGGTTGTCCTTTAAAGTGAAAGCACGAGAACACTTTCGCAAGAAGTCGGTAGATTCATCACACTCTTGATTTGTTGTATTCGTTTTTCTCACAATATCATTCTTTATTTGTATGTATGTATCTAAGTATATATTTATTATTGTTCTTATTTCTTCTCTGTCAGTCTTCTTTTAAGCTGCACCTGCCATGTTATATCTCTGCACCACCCTAAGGTCGACTGGTAGAAAATGCCTAAGACATTAAGTCCGCCTTTGTACAATGTTTCATTAGTGCATAAAGTTTTAAATAAATAAAATTATATTTTTTAGAAATGTTTTAAGTACATTTAAGTATGTCTATAGCCTCACCGACCCCACAGTCAAACCAAACGGTTTGTAGGGCTTATCTTATCTTATAAGTTACTTACCTTTTTGGAATAAAGATAAATAAATAATAATAATATAAATTTTGAAAAGTTTGACACTGCGTACAGTGCGTACGAACGTGCTTAGGCATTTAATAATCTTTTATTCAACCCTATCAGCCTTTTACGAATATACACATGCAATTTAATGATTGTGACCAGTTTATAATGAATGTATGGAACTTTTAAAAGTGTGGTACATCGACAATGTGGCAAGTGTACAATAACCCAAACATACAGAGTTTGAAATACAGTATTTGTATTACGTACTCTTATTGGACTTTTTGCAACTAATTTAAATGATTGCTTCTAATTAGACGGTAGACATATGAGTCTTTGCAAATGTGGAAGCATTTTTGGGTACTTATACGCACTAAAAGAAAATTTGCAATTTTTCTCACGTTCTATTTTTTTTTCCATGACATTTTTACTAGAGTTACTAGGTACGTAGGTACTTACTTAAAGATTTAGAATTTGTGTTTCATTTTTTTTTTATTAGTTGGCTTAGCGTCGAACAAAATGTTAATAGTTATATTATTTCATGACTCCTTCTATATTTAATGTATGTCGTACTTAAGGCTACGCTATAAAATGAAAGACTACTGAATCTTTAGCATTTATAATGTTGTATGTTTTGTTGGTTGTCCTTAAATAAATAAATGACGAATATGTAGGCAAAAAAACAAGTTGCTGATGATTTGGACACAGTGTCCGAATCGACACATTTTATTTTCAATATTTTTTCAGTGACGATTTAGAGTCAGATAGAAGTTTTAAGATATAATATCAAGAAATTTATTACCCGAAGTTGTCGCCTTAAATCCACCCTAAAATAGTTTTGGTAACACTTTTTCCCTCTTATATTGTTTTGTAAAACTTTTTATCTGACTGTGTGTGTCCACATCGTCAGTGAAAAAAATATTGAAATAAAAATGTGCCAATTCGGACACTGTGTCCGAATATATTGTGTCCGAATCGTCAGCAAGTCAAGAAAACGCCCACCATTTCCTCGTACCGCTAACTTTCAATCCACCTAACATATGATTCAGAGCTCGTTTCCCTGATCCGGTATCAGAGGAAAACACTTTAAAATCCACTCGATGTCCCCCCTCGTTGTCGGTGAAATGTGGCCCGACACCGCGTGACATACATTCTAATAGTTTTATTGCGAGAACACCAAGGAAACACCGTCTTGGTAGGTATCACAACGAGCAGTTTCCATTTTTTAAAGAAATTATTTAGGGAAAATGAAACCTATTGAAAGATTTTTTATTACTTATATTGCTCGCTTAGATGGCTCGCGTTTAACCACTATCTCACCTGATGGTAAGCGATGATGTGGTCGACGATAGAGCACGCCTGCCTTGAAGTAATTTAGGTTGTAGCTATGGAAACAGACTCCGGCAGGGAATTCCAGTCCTTAGCAGTATGCGTAATGAATATATTCCCAAACCAAGCTGTAACTTATTCAGCCCTCCTTTAGTTAGGTTAGATGAAATGACCATAAAGAAAGAAAGAAAGAAAATATGTTTATTTGGCACACCATGATTGATTAATTAACAAATAATTGATTTACAACAAAAATTAAACTTAAAAAAATAAATAAGGGGAAATAAAATTAACAATAAAAAAAAATCCCTTGATGATGATGAAACCACAAGGAAAACATTTAGAAAATAAAATCAAAATACTCTCTGTTCCACCAGCAAGTCTGAGTCAAGTCAACTCCGTGACTAATCTAACGGAAGCCATTCGAAAAACATCGCTTAAAGGAATTCCCCGTTCGAGAAAAATCCGGAAATTTTTCAATCGAATTTCTAAGGGCGGTCACACACGGTAGATTAGTGGCGGTCCGATCTCGATACACTTGTGTGTAGAACGTTAAATCGTGTGAGAGTTGATCTGATGGGGGACAGGGGTCAAACGTCCAAATTGAGTAGCTTGAAGTATTTTTAAGATAGGAAGTCCCCTACTTTTATTTGGCGGTATTTTTTCGACTGGAGTTCAGTAGCTGTTTTAATTATTAGCCAATTAATTCTTATTGGTTTTATGATGTTAAATTGTGTAGTTTTTTATCTCATGTGTTTACACATCTGGACAATATATATCGAATCATTGAAAGAGGCGCGATCTCGGTAAAATGGAGCTGAGAATTTTATTGTAGTATTGTTTACCTTAGCGAAGCTTGCCGAGAAGGCTGACACGATACATTTGCTGCCAAATACTGCAAAAACATTAGAAAAGCGTTCTAATGGAACTCAAAATAATTTAAAGTGACTGAAAACTTAAAACTTTCGAAACATGACACTGGCTAAATACACTAAACGTGCGAAGCCAAAAAAAAAGAAAAGAAAAAAGAATATAGGGGATTTTGAAATTGGAAGAGGAATGTTAAGATTTCTTAAAAAAAAATTTAAACGCTGTAAGTAATTAAAAAAAAACTGAGCAAGTGCGAGTTAGACTCGCGCACTGAGGGTTCCCTACAAACTACAATTCCCGAAGTTTAAAATACAATGGAAAATACAATTATCGAAGATTTTTGCGAATTGCAAAAAAGATTTTTTTTCGTTTCGTAGATAACAACAAATTGACTGTTTTCAGATTTATTCCGATAACTATTTTGACCATGTTTTTTTTTCCAATTGGTTTTTTTTTTTAATTTACGTTTTTTTTTTTAACTAATCATTTGAGTGGTTATGTGTAACTTTCTATTATGTTATCATACATTGTAAACGGTTTAATGGTTTAATAAGCCGTGCTCAATTTCCGCCATTTATTTCAATAGATTTTCATTATTTAACCACAAAAACTAATGAAAAATCCAAAATCCAACATTAATTTAACGCTAACCCAAAAAATTGTCCATAAATTTATTAACATGACGACGACAGCAACGCTACGAAACAAATTGCCATAAACAGGACTTTGTGTCTGCCAGATATATTATAATAAGACCAAAATATAAATTTTTACCACTTTGACCTTACCGTTCAAAATATAACATATCGACCCTATTACAAACAAATAAGGTTCTTATTTCAAAATTGCAACAGGATCACTAACGTTGTAAACATTTTAGGGTGAGTCTCCCAGTTGTAGTCGCGTAGGTAAGGATTCATTGACGCGACAGGAGGCCAAGTTTCCCGCGCCCACCCACGGGAGCATACAGTTAATATCGGGTGTACCTTAGACAGGATCTACTCTTGTTAAAGTCAGATAATAAATTAAAATTATTGCGAATGATTCGCAATCATCGAGGAAGTATCGAGTTGAATTTAAAACCTAAATATACTCAGGGTCGCACAACGACCCCTTGAAGCTGTAAAAAAATCAGACTTGAGAGTCAAAAAAATATATACTGCCGTTTATGTCGCAAAAAAACGTATATTTTGGCACTTTCCAGTGAATCAAAAGTCATAGGGTACTTCCCGTTCACCTAGAATCCTGAAATTTGCCATAAAGCAAGGTCTCATAGCACAAGTATAGGGAAAAATCTGAAAACTGAAAAAAAATTGTTGTTATGTCACAAGAAAAAAACTTTTTTTGCGATTCAGAAATATCTTCGCAACTCAATTCGGAAATTGAACCGTTTTCATAGTTAAGTTTGTACGTGACTCTCAGTGCTTGAGCCCGACTCACACTTGCCCGGGTTTTTTTAGTATTTTTACCAAAATTGTAATACAAAGTTCTTATAAAATCCTAACAAATTACTCGAAAATCGTATTCATCCCTATTTTTCATAAATCTCATTAAAAACTTTTTAAATAAATTCTAAGTAAAACATAGACTATTAAAAACTAAGATATCCACCGTCAATTACTTAGATCTGTTGTCCCGAGCTATTTTACTCTAAATAATTTTCTTTTTTTGTAATATTTTTTGCCTTAAACATTACACATAATGCTCATAAAGACCTAACAAATTAGTCGAAAATCATATTCATCCCTATTTTACAAAGGTCCTATTGAAAACTTTAAGAAATTCTGAGTAAAACGTAGACTATTAAAAACTAAGATATTCAAGTTAAAAACCATGATATTAAAGTTTGATTGAATAAGAATTTCGATTAATGCCACCATGAATTACTTAGATCAATTTGTCCCGAGTTATTTATCAATCATATTTTTTATACATATTTTTATCTAAAAATTGATACAATTTCTCATAATTATAGACCTAAAAATCGAAAATTATATTCACCCTATTTTCCATAAACACAGCAGCAAGAAATTAGACAATAAAGGACTTCTTTCTTCTCCTGTCAAACGTTTGTGTGGCACCCCGCAAATGTCGTGGCTTTGCTCCAAAATGTCGAAATTTTCGCCACGTAAACTTTTAAACAGATAATATTTCATACTTCATCAAGCCTGTACACTAGTGAGAGCTAAGCTACAGATTTTTTTTTTTTTGGTTTCGGGATGTCATCGAGTTTTACTGTCTAAAATATAATGGACATCCTACCCATACGAACAAAATGTTTTGGGTACACGTTCTTTGTGCGTACAGCTATGGAGTGGAATTCCCTGCCAAAGTCTATGTTTCCTAATAGCTACAACCTGGGGGTTTTAAGTCATAAGTGAATAGGTTACTTCTAGGCAAGCGTACTCATCGTCGACCACATCATCGCGCTTCGCTTTCCATTGGGTTAGATAATGGCCAAGCGTGAGCCTATCATCTATACTTATAAAAATCTATAGAAGTGAAAATTCTGTATATTGAAAATATCAAAAAAATAAATGGCAGGGCTTGGTGTTACTAGACCAACACCGAACCCAAAAATGTGATTAAAAAATTTTTTGTCTGTCTGTTTGTTTGTTCAGGCATTACGCAAAAACCACCGGTTCGATTACGATGAAACTTGGTATAATTATTCTTTAATATCCTTTGCACACTGGGTACTTTTTATCCCGGAAAAGTATATACAATATAAAACAAGCTTAATTTTGCTGTTCGATTCCTAGATCCGATTACTTTACGAACCGCAAATAATAATTTTGTCATAGGTTACGTCACCCGCATTGGAGTTCACTACACGCTGCACACGGCTAAGATACTATAATATTTTATCTTAAGATACAATATCGCTCGCCATACAATTCAATGGACGATCACACACGACGAAGATAATATTTCATATTTTCGTATCTCAAAAACCTAATAAAACCATTTTCGACTTCTACGCGGACGAAGTCGCGGGCAAACTGGTACTAATCATCTTAACATACCTAGACTCATCTGTGCCTCGAAAAGCACGTTAAGCCGTTGGCCCTGGCTGCCACTTAAAAATATTTGACTGTCGCTTTATGGATAGTGAGAAGCTAGGGAAACCGGACACTAATCTTGCCAAGGGATACCCAGTTACTGGGTTTTAACTATCCAAGACAAAATCGGTTGAACGGACAGGAAAAAGGTTGATTTAAATGTCTAATCTTATTTCATACTAGGTTTAGCCCATGGCTTCACCCGCGTACATAAAATATAATTTATGTCACTCAGAAATAAAGCAATTTTCTATCGGTGAAAATATCTTAGCAATCAGACCACTACTTTCTGAGATTACCTCCTACCACTACCTATGCCCAGGGTTTCCTTGCTTGATCGAATCAGAATTGAAGATATCCGCAGGAGAACCAAGTTTGCCACAAAGAATCGCAAAACTTAAGTGGCAATGGGCAGGGCACATTGCTCGCAGAACAGATGGCCGTTGGGGCCGAAAGAAGACGCAGTGTTGGAAGGCCTCCTGCAAGGGGGACCGAGGACCTGGTGAAGGTTGCGGGCATCCCATGGATGCGAGACGCACAGGACCGTTCATTGTGGCGACATTTGGGGGAGTCCTATGTCCAGCAGTGGACTTCTATCGGCTGAAATGATGATGTTGATGATGAACAAAAAAAATAAAAAACTATACCTTTTTATTATATTAATGCACATGGAATGTAGAAACGATAATAGATAATTTAAACATATATGATCTACATTTTCGGACAAAATAAAATAGCTTACACATAGCTTCTCTCCCATCACACCCTGGAGGTATAACCTAACATTAAAATAACAGAACTTTCCCAGTCTTTTGTTTGTGGCATTCTTTGCCAACGTTGAGCACATAAATTAATTTAATTTTACATCTCTGTCGCGGCCATCTTGTTTTTTGTTTTCTTCTTTGATGAAGAATGTTTTGTCAACTTGGGATTATGGCTTTTGATTGTTGTTTTGCATTCTTTATTTGAATTTTTGAAATTACTAAAACATGTTCTTGTCTGTGGGATGAAGTTTGGATATGAATGTGTTGGCATCTTTGGCAACTGAATAAATTATAAAAGTTAAATCTAAGAAGATTTGTTATAGGTGTCAAAAAACGTCCACGATCAGGTAAAATCGTAAACCAAATAAATACGAGCCAGTTTACTGAAACCTCAATAGATTGGTTAGGTTTCCATACTTAATAGTTTTCATTCCCTACTGTTTGGATATCCACAGATTGCCTAAACACCGTTTTGAGAGCAATGGTGATGAAATAAATTACAATAGTACATTTTGATACAAGAGGAGAAATTTGGTCGCTATGTTATGGACAGGAGCCGAATGCTGTAGTTACAAATTTCCACGTATATCAAACGATGTTTTTCAATACACTTACGAAGATATAAATAAATGGGGGTTGACATGCGACTCGTAGTTGTCACTTAGCGCGCAGCCTGATACGAAAAATTGTGGCGAGAGCTAGCTCGCGTACTTTTCCGCACTAGTGCAAAAAACAGTAAATTGCATGCCTAAAAGCTGTAGGGATAAGAGCGAGTTTTCGAGTAAGTGTATTGAAAATACACCTACAGTAATAATTGTAGATAAGTTTATAAGTCAGTATTCAGGAAACATCTATTTATCCTTTGAAAATTCTTTTATCACAAAGTTACACAATTAGTATTACTCCAAAAATCCGTCCCTACTTTGATGGCTAGTTCAGCATCAAAAACTAATCCTTCGTGGCACTATGGCGGCGTCATCCGGCGGGGCTGCGACCGCTCGCGTCATTTCCGCTTCCGCTGCAGGGACGAGGATATAAATAAACGGAGCGTGTATCACACTTTGCGTGGAATCAATCGCGCGGCTAATATGCGACGCGATTTATTTGTCTTTTGTCGTAAGTCTTGCGAGCAGCTGTCGTGATGTGTGAAGTCATCTTTATTTTGAGAGATAAAGTAGTCTCCCATTTAGTAATTGGACATTTGGTTTTAAATTTCTCATAGTCGACCTTATAATGTTCCCACTGTTGTGACTCAGACCTCCTCTCTAGGAGAGGGAATGAGCCATAATCTGGTTGGTGAATGCCACATGTCTTCGAATTTTTGGTTCTAGGACATGCCGGTTTCATCACGATGTTTTCCTTCACCGTTTTGAGAGCAGTGGTGATGACATAATGACACAAAGTAATGCGCCTGGCTGGGATTGAACCCGCGATCTACTATGAGAAATCAGGCCCCTACTAGTAAGTAGGGGCCTGATTTCTCATTTGGATAATAATAATATCTTTATTTTATCCTAAACAAAAATACATTATAGTTTATGTTGGAAAATCAGTACAATAAATAATACTCTACCTCTTAAGCTAGTACCCTAGCTAGGGTACGGTCAGGTTTACAATTATCAACAAAAGCTTATCTCTACTGGACTTTGTTTCTACTGTATGCAATATAAAATTAAATTAAAAATGTGTTGTGTGTTTGTTGTGTATGTATGTGTGTGTGTTTATTGTTTATTATACAAGAAAAGTAAGTAAAGACTCCATGTAATCCAATATATATTGGTACACAATACCGTAAATAAATTTTAATTATGTTTTTGTCCTGCAAAATGTTTGCAATATGCTAGTTTTAAGTTTGCGCCTTTTCTGGCAAATAAAAAGTTTTTCTTTCTTTACGAGCTTCAAGATATACGCTATAAACGGCCATATCTTTAGATAGCCATGACTTAGGAGTTTATTTTGTTCACTACACTACTGGGTGCAAACCTGATTATTTTATATTGATGTCAACTCGATACCTAACTTGCTAGGCCTGGGTAGAAGTGAAGTACGTAACTTCCATTCTAGAAGTTTCGTACAGCAATGCTTTTTAATTATTTGATGCTACTCTTGATTTCATTGAAGATGTGGCGTGTTCAAGTTTCACATAATCCTTAAGGAGCAGCCACTTTGTTACTGTAGATTTTATTGCATACGAGTTTAACATTGGTATTTGTTAACGTTTTTATAAATATTAGTACTTAGTATATAATATTGATGTTTATCTATAATTAAATTATTTGCTTAAAAAACTATAGAAGTATCTTTTCTATGCCAGGTCCCCGGGATTGTTCGAAAGACTTACCGAGGCTCTGGAACGCAAAGCCGGCAACAGAAGAAAAAAGACTCTACCTCTCGCTTCACCCAGAGCGCAAGGAGTGATTTGATGATTTCTCACTTCATAAAACAGATATAAGCTATTTAGAGTTTTTCACTAATTAGTTAAACAGTGATTTTAAGACTATCGAATACAACTCTTTCTATCAACGAAATGAACTCGACTTAAGGGCCTATTACACTTCGCGTATTCAGACTGTCTTATTTTTTGTTCCGAGTAAGACAGGTCTAACCCTTATTACACTACGCGATATCGACTAAGACTGTCTGAATACCGCGTAGTGTAATAGGCCCTTTCCTACTATAGACTAGATACATACAGAAGTTGTATTGTCACTGACCTTGCATGACGACTTCTGTTATAAGAAAAAGAAAGAAAAACACATTTATTTGGAACACAAATACGCACAATGAAGTAACAATTATATAGAAACTTAAAAACATCAACATTGTTTATCTCAAGATGGGTCTACGTTGGAGGAGCCGAGCACGAGCGGAGCACGAGCCAAGCTCAAATTCGTGTATTGTCGCTCGTGCTCGACAATCGGTCTACACGAGTTGGAGCTCGACTCGTACTCCGCTTGTGCTCGGCTCCTTTAGCGTACACCCACTTTCACAGCGGCGCCAATACATTGTTCTGTCCCCAAGTATACCCTTATGGGGATGCAACTCGACATACATTTTCACTGTTTTTCATCCAACTGCTTTTATGTGATTAGGACGTTATTACACATTTTTCAGGATATATTTTGGAAAAAACAGTATCTTGTGGATATTATCTAGGCTTTTATTGAAATCAATTTATAAATTTTTGTAAAACTAATCCAGTAAAGACCTCTGAAAATTTGCTGTTTTGCATTAAATTGGATACTTCATAATTAAAAAAAAAAATTAAAATGTCAAAAAAATATAACATAGAAACCTTGCACTTTTAATCAAGATTCTGAATAACGACAATTTTATACAAAAATTTTCAAGGCTTTAAAAAAAAACACGTATTTCCTGGAACTAGTTTTGTAAAATATTCGAGTAAATCAAGGAATTACCGAATGCTAACAGAGTTTTCAGGCGTTCTCTCTCTTTTTTCGCGTTGCCTTTTCGTCAAACATTGCGTTACATTGCGTTAGATGAAGTAATAAGCTTTGAAATCCATGCTCGATGTTGACGATAGGCGAGTGGAAAAGGACCCTTTTAATTATCTCATATAGACATTATATATAAATTTATAACTAAATACTTTATTTATTCCTTAAAAAGCTGACCAAAACATTTTGGCCACCCATGGACGCGTAGCTTCATAGACGTGCATTCATCATTATACGCCTGCATGAAGCTTTCATACAAAATTATGAACACGGACGCGTAGCTTCATAGACGGCACGACGCTGTCACTTTGTCGACAGAGTTTCATAGTTTTATATATAAGTTTCACGCAGTCGTACATCAAGTGTATAATTGACGAATAAGACGAATACGCGTCTATGAACCTACGCATCCGTAAACAGTAGGCCTTAATCAAAACAAAAGCGACACAACACCACAACATCTATATGAAGGTGAACACAACACCACCTAATCAAGCAGAACGCATCCGTCCAAAACTTTCGCCGCTTTATTTCCTCGTTTGGTACAAAATGACAGACCATTCCATCACGCCGAGCAAAAATACAATAAGTGTAGTTTCCTTGTCCTCTGCACCCCGGTGACCCAAGGAGGTCGTTTGGCGGGCTGGCTAATGAAGCAGCTATATTGGCAGGGCGCGACCAATAGGGTTCCATGATGTTGGGTCGCTGGAAGTGGCTAGACAAAAACTAGATTTTTTCACGTCTTTAAATTTGTTTCCATATTGGGACACAATTCAAAAAACGAATGATATCAAAATTCGGAACGGAACGGAATTCGACACAAAACGATTGTAACTTGGCTAGGGGGCTGGTCAGATCAGCACTCAATAACGCAGTCTAGTTGACTATATAATCTTTTCACCACGATGACTCAAACTCAATTTCGACCACAAAGCAAAGCCTTGTGCTGCGGGCTGTTTACAACATATTGTATTATAGCCTAACCTAGCCAAATTACGAACGTTTCGTTTGCGTCGAACGCCTCGAGTAGGCCACGCCTCCGAATCCTTTATTCTGACGTCATCTCAACAGCACACAGCACATCTAGTTTCCTTACATCCGTGTATGCGGACACGCTCGGACATTGGTTAATTACGTGCGATAGTCGGCGGCTGCTCACGAGAGAATGATTGCCGCTCTGTAACGACGCTCCCAGCATAGAACAAGACGATGGGGCTGTGAGAAGAGCGGATTTGAGACAATTAGAGTAGACCCCTGGAAGAAAAATTTTGCTGGTATCGACCTACTTTGTCTTACTTAACACTTTCAGTCTTAATGCAAGCAAATGAGGCGACCGTTCGCGTGAGACAACGGTCCTCACGCCCCAACCGCAGCCGGGATTCCGATCTCGATTTCCGGCCACCGTAGACGCGGCCTTGCGGATGGCGAGCAGTGGCTAGCTCGCCGTCCAACCGTCCAGTAACCGTCCGGACCGAGCCCAAGTCATCGACGGCGCGTACTGTTCCACGCGCGCTTCAAGGAGATGTCAGCAACTGTAGGGGCCCAGCAGGGTCGAAGCCTACGGGGGCCGAGGGTCTCATTGTGAAAGGAAGACTCGGCCTCGGTTTGTTAGTCCTATACGCACTAACCTCTCAACAGATTTGGATAAAATTAGTCTCACTGAACCATGACCCCTTGAAACTGATTTTGTCCTGGATTTGTACACAGGATAATTTGAATCTCGCCAATATGCACCCCTGAGATAATTTTCTACTTCAACGAGGACCAACCCGTTGTTGGAAACTAGTTAAAAACTAGCTTAAAATAAGCACACGTTTTGATAACCTTACTTGTAATACTAAATCGAACGATAAGCAACTATTGAATTTTTTTGCAAATAATAAATTATGTTTATTTTGGTTTAAAAAAACACTTATTTTTTCTTCAGTTTAATCTAGATGAGGCCGGCGTTGCCTAGCTGACTACCCTGAGAAGAAACACCGAAAAAACTCAGGAGTCAAAGTCTCTTCCTTTTGAGTAGCGTAATTAGAGACACAACAGAAAGAAAATGACCGAGCGAACGCCGGCGTTCGCTTGGGGTTTAATGAATTAAAGTCCATACAGCAAATATGTAATGGTTAAAACATAGGAGAACCTTGCAAATTAGTGTCTAAGATTTTCTTATGAGGAAAGAACCACACAGATTTGGGTGGACCTGTGCCTTCAAAGCAAGCATTTATGTCAGTGTTTGTTATATCAACACTAGCTGACTCGGCGAACTTCGTACCGCCTAATAATTTGATATATAAAGAACCGCTCGGCCGATTTTGTACAAACTTCACATAAACTATCTACTAAATAGTCCAAACACAGCCTAAACATTTGATTTGGATAGGTGACCCCGTTCTTGAGTTATAACGTTACAACGAAAAGTGGCATTGATTTTTATATATATAGATTTCTCAGTTGATTTCTGATTTCCTTAGTCTCTCGCCGTTGTAATGGCCACACGTAGGAGGCACGTACTCAGTAATGTCATTCGGCAGTCGCACAACAACTAGTTTATGGCTCATTTCGTTGTCCGCACAACATCTCACAGCAGTCTCCGTTCCCACATACGTTTGTATAGAGTTACATGTACACGTGAGCTTCTGATGGTTATCAGATGATTATATCACAATAAGAGGGCAAATTCAGCTTGAGGAAGAATGAGCTTAAAACAATATTATAATAATAATATATTTATTTATCTTCCGCAAATAATAATACAGATACCGGCATGGATCTTGAGCGCTGACTTCTACAGTTCTACTTGCACAGAAGCACGCAGAAGTGAAATATCGGGTCTCTTTGGTGGTATGAAAAAAGATGCAGGGGCGGGGAGTGCAATCCTTGTACAGTGATTGGCTCGCCTATGTGTACGATGCGCAAAGCGATCCCCGCTCTTTCGCCGAGCGCTCAAGATTCGTGCCGCTATTTGCAACAGAAGGAATATCGATGTGATATAATAATGTTAATTTGTGGGAGATTGATGCCTAAACTAAGCCACGGTTTAGTGGCTTGTATTTAAGGAACCCAGAGTTTTCTCTATACAGGGAAAGCAGTATCATCTGTATATATGGTATTATAAGATCCAGGAAGATATACTTGGATCACAAGTTGAAATTGTTCGAAAAATAAATTAGTTATAACACTCCTGTATATCCTGTACTATCTATACGTATAATATAATACACTACAGGGCTGATTCATTGGATTTGATATCTCAATAACATTGTTAATTTAGATGTAGGTGTACCTACGTATGTATTTATCTAATTATGTATTTTGTGTTGTATGGTTTTTTGTTAAATGGTCTTCTAGGCCAGCGTGCACCATCGTCGCCCACTTTATCGTTTACCGTCAGGGAAGATAGTGTTGACCACTATCTATCGCGCGGGCCTATCAATAATTAAAAAAACTGGGCAAGTACGAGTCGGATTCGCGCACTGAGGGTTCCGTACAAACTTACCTACATACGTCAATAGTTCAATTCCCGAATGAAGTCTCGAGGAGGAAGATTTTTCGAATGGCAAAAAACAGTTTTTTTTTGGTGACGTAATAACAAATTTTCTGTTTTCAAATTTATTCCTATATCTATACTATATAACCTTGTTTTATGCCAAATTTCAGGATTCTGGGTCAGCGGGAAGTACCCTATGAATTTTTGACTCCTTTGAGAGTGTCGAAATGCACGTTTTTTGCGACATGAACGGCCGTATTTTTTTTTTTCGTTAACTTAGAAGTTTGATTTTTCACAGCTTCAAGGGACCGCAGATTTTAGTGTATGGTTGTAATGTCAACTCGATAACTACACGCGTTTCCGAGATAAAGGGTCTTGACAGACAGACGACAGACGGACAATAAAGTTATCCTATAAAGGTTCCATTTTTTTCCTTTTGAGGTGCGGAACTCTAAAAAACCTGCTCGTAGAAAAAGCGTAGCCCATTTCACTCTTTTTACAGTGCTTTTTCCTTGTCCATAAAGTTTAAGTTAATAAATGAAAAGATGGACTCTACAGCAATATGTTTCTAATAATGTAAATCTGAAAAGTCTTGTTAAAATCTATCCGGTTCTCTTTTCTTATAGACGAGACACCGCAAAAGCCATCAAAAAGACATAATTATAGACAATGTTTTAAAGTATAAGTACTGTCACTCATAAACTCTTCCTGAAAACAAAATGACAGACCAAAACAATTACGCCACAAAAGCACGTCAAAATTAAATTAAAAACACTCCACCATCAATAACATCGAACAATTAACTTGAACAAAATATTCGTACATCAATCTAAAAGATCATTAAACTGAATTCTACCGAAACTCATATGTCTCCCTGGGGCAGGTATGGGGAACGAGCCAGCAAAGTACCCTCGGTGTGCCTCGATGCAGCGAACAAGTGACAAACTCATAAACATTTGTCACTGAACGGACTGTCCGAGTAATTGCGATCCAGCTACACACCCACCAGAATCTGAAGACCCCTTATTTCATACCAATTAACCCTTCTTTTCACGTTTTCTAAGGTGGTCAGGGGAGGTGGGTAGGTCTGTAGATAATGGTAGTCGTATTACTTATTGGTGCCCCGAAACGTTTAACCGATCCCGTTCTAAATTTGAACAAATAATTTACGTACGGTCACTCTTGACATCGCTTTAAAATAAGGTTAGCAGTAAAATGGATGGCGAGAGAAATGCACTAGAACCTTAGACTTAGATAATGACGAGATTTTAGTAAAAGATTTTATGCAAATCCTTTTCAATTATAAGTTACATTGGTTTATTTTGATACCAACTAATCGAGGCTTTCGTATTTTGTTTCTTTCGCATTCTGACATAATTTTGACCCTCACATTCTTTGTAACTTCCTCCATTTTACTTAATTAAGTAAAATAACCGTTTTTAATTAGGGTTTCGTAGCCAAATGGCAAAAAACTGGACTATTATGGATTCGTTATGACTGTCTGTCCGTCCGTATGTCGCAGCCACTTTTTTTCCGAAACTATAAGAACTTATACTGTTGAAACTTGGTAAGTAGATGTATTCTGTGAACTGCATTAAGATTTGTAATAAAACCTTTTTTTCTAAACTAAACAGTTTGCGCGAGAGACACTTCCAAAGTGGTAAAATGTGTCCCCCCCCCCCATAACTTATAAAATAAGAGAATAATAAAACTAAAAAAAAATATATGATATACATAACCATGCAAACATCCACCGAAAATTGGTTTGAATGAGATCTAGTGAGTAGTTTTTTTTAATACGTCATAAATCGTAAACCGCAATTTACTTTTCAAGTTTGTACGGAACCCTCAGTGCGCGAGTCCGACACGCACTTGCCCAGTTTTTATGTTAGTTATAATCGAGTTTCTTTCCATTAATTCTTATAGCGGAAGCTAATTTATTTCAAACAACGCTATAGCGTATTCTTTTATATCATCCACAATTTAGTCATCACAAAACTTTATAAACCTCAAAATTCAACTTTATCTAACCTTGTTTAAATGATCAATTTTTATGTTTCTGCATCAACCCTACAAAGTCGATGAATAATTTGGAGTGTGTCCCGCGATCGTGGTCTGTGCTCATTATTGATGTGGACCTCGTCACAGCGTCCCGTGCATACAAGCGCCAACATAAATGTATAGAGCAGTAGGATAAATTGACACAATAACATATATATTTGGTATGTCTCTAGAACGGGGTGTCCGCTAATTAATATTAATGGGGACCTTGTCACAGTATCCCATCCGTATACCAACGTAAACATAGAAGCATACAGCAGTAGGACAAGTTCATACAATAACATCTATCTAATCTGTGGCCTGAGCTCAGGAGACATACGCTTCTGCGGATACCTTGTCACAGCATCCTAAACGTACCAATGGCAACTTAGAGCGAAATTCACCAATAAATCTAGTCGCGATTCAACGTTTGGCTCGCATAATCGCGTTTAGCCGCTGTCACTAGTGTCACTTGTCTGTATTTTTCTTTTGTTGTATTTTTACAAGTGACACTAGTGACAGCGGCTACACGCGATTAGCGAGCCAAACGTTAAAACGCGATTAGTTTTATTGGTAAATTCCGACCTTAGAAAAAAAAGTTCATTTAATGACATTTATAAGGTACGTGTCAAAAACTTCTTTGCCGGCTAATCTCATGGGCAAATCGTCACAGTATTCTGTCTGAAGTTGCGGATTCAAACCCAGCCAGGCGCATTACTTTGTGTAATTTATTTCATCACCACTGCTCTCAAAACGATGAAGGAAACATCATGAGGAAACCGGCATGTTCTAGAACCAAAAATTCGAAGACATGTGACATCCACCAACCCGCACTGGGCCCGCGTGGTAGATTACGGCCTATTCCCTCTCCTAGAGAGGAGGCCTGAGTCCCAACAGTGGGAACATTATAAGACCGACTATGCTATGTTATGTAATGCAGTAGCTTTGACTGAAATCCCCTAGATGGCAGGATCTTCTATAAAAATGGTATTCGGCTCGAAGGACTACTTTCAGATGTAGGTATAGTAAAACAAACACTAAAGATTTCGCATCTTTAAAACAGAAGTGGCACAATTCTAAAAGGGTGATTTTTCATCAACAAGAAGAGCATCATAAAGTTTTTAATGTACTTATTTAGTCGGTAAGAATTTGCGAATCAATTACTGAAGTATACTAACAATTCGAACATAGACTTTGATAGTTAAATTACAAAAGCATTAGCCAGATTAAAAAGGAAAAGATTTTCAAAAAATTGCTTTATATGTAAATCTGTATACAATGCGTTCAGAATAGGATCGATTGCCATGTTCTGACGTCACGTCAAACTGTCAAATCGAAGAATTAGTATGGTGAGCAAAACCAGAAATTTTAAAAATTAAATTTATTTACGAACTGTGAACGAAAAAGGTTTAATCAGAATCCAGTTCTTCAATTTTGCTCATCTCTGAGTTCTTCAATTTTGCCCAATTTCTTGCGATTTGACAGTATGACGTGACGACACAACATGGCAATCGATCCTATTCTTATTTGGAACGCATTGTAGTTTCCACTTTTGTTTTCACTGACTTGTGGTTTTGTAAAGCAACTTGTGGAAGTGTGAGACTTCTGCCTTTATCTGTACAATGCCATTTTAAATCGCCTAACTAAACTAAAAAAATAATAGCAACATGAAAGTTTTGCAACATAATGTGACCGCCATAATCTGATAATACCTATAATTTCCGCTCATAAGGGTCGTTACGGATGAATTTAAATAATTTTTCCTTAGCATACTACATAGAATGTTTTGTTTTAAAAATCGTAACGAGTAGCGGCGAAAAAAATACTAAAATGACTTTTTAAGATCTTTTTGATGGGAACAAGAGTATTCGTATTTTTCTTAATATTCTTGATTTTAGTACATTAGGACCTGTACCATGACGTTTAAAGTAAGATTGTTTCATTCTTATTTCCAGTGTGGGTAAGAGATGGCGCTAGACAACCTGTATAGCTCTGTCTCTTACCCACACTGAAATAAGAATGAAAAAATCTTACTTTGGACGTCATGGTAACCCCAATAGACAGAACAATATAAGTAGGTATGCTCCAGTCTAGATAGCACTAAAAGAATGTGGTGTCGTCGGATAGAATGTAGCTACACTCGCTCATTTGGTCTAAAGGCTAAACTGACTTCTGTAAGCAGTGTAGAAGAATTCGCTATGATAATTGTTTATTAATAAGATTGGTTCCAGAACCTTTCGTCCCCATCGACCATCTGTTCTGCGAGCAATGTGCCCTGCCCACTGCCACTTAAGTTTAGCGATTCTTCGGGCTATGTCCTTAACCTTGGTTCTCCTGCGGATATCCTCATTTCTGACGCGATCACGCAAGGATACTCCGAGCATAGCCCTTTCCATTGCCCTTTGAGTAACTTTAAGCCTTCTGATGAGGCCCATTGTAAGCGACCACGTTTCGGTTCTGGAATGGCGACCACGTACCGGAAAACGCAGCGTTGGAAGGCCTCCCACAAGGTGGACCGATGACCTGGTGAGGGTCGCGGGAATTCGATGGATGCGAGACGCACAGGACCGGTCATTGTGGCGGCATTTGGGGAGGCCTATGTCCAACAGTGGACGTCTTTCGGCTGAAATGATGATGATGATGATGAAGATTGGTTCTTCTGTAAATGTTTCTGTGTGTGAAATGATGATGATGATGATGAAGATTGGTTCTTTTGTAAATTCGTTTGAGTGCCGTAAGAAATAAATAAATTAAGCTCGTTTTCCACACATTTAAGCCATTTACTAGGGGTTAAGGACTATTTAATCACGACTAAACTGACAAAAGAATATCATACCCAACAAAAACAAACCGAACTAAAGATTGCCACGTCCGAATCTCAGCGCGGGTTGCCAACTGCCGAGATAATTAATGTGAAGACGTCGTTACGTGTCTCGTGGCCAGCCCCCTCGCTTCACCCTCTTCGGACCCCCTGGGAGACCCCACTGACCACAACGTCGTACTAGGAGTTCATAACATTAACTAGAGAACTAATTACAAATGACATGGTTTGTTTTGTTCTAACTAGATACAAGATCGAGAGTTTTTAAAAATCGAATATAACTTTTTTTTTATTCCGTCATGTATTCTCGCGGGTAACGAACATATAATAATATATAACTTGCTTTAGAGCTTTTTTTTGTTAATTTTTTTGACTTGGATACTAAAGCCATGTTTTCGTATGAATAGTTCATTAGTTTACCATTAGAATGCGGGTGAAACACATTCTAACATTTTTGTAGTATTTGGCAGCAAATGTATCGAGTCAGCCTTCTCTGCAAACTTCACTGAGGGAGCCAAAATTAAAATAAAAATCTCAGCTCCATTTTGTCGAGATTGCGCCTGTTTCAATGATTCCACATATTGTTCAGTTGCGGAGACACTTGAGATACACAACTACACCAATTTTACATGATAATATCCACTAGGAATCAATTTGAACGAATAATTAAAAGTATTAAAGCTTTGCTTAACTTTACTCGGAGTAATCCTGCCAAAAACTCCTTACTTTATGCCACTGACGTGGCTGCCGAAAGGTTGCAGGGCGAGGCAGTGCCCCATGATTAGCAAACCTCTTATTAAACTAGCGAAAAATCTTCTACCTTCGAAATCTAAATAAAATAGATTGCAACACTGCTTTAATCATGATAACTCGTTTTAAAAGTCTGAGTGTGTGTGCGAATGTTCTTCTCACTCCACCCAGAGTAGGAGAAGTTATTTGAAGATTGCTCACGTGAAAATAAGGGGCCGCAGGTAGCTTACAGAATTAGTATTTGGTATTAGATACATTTACTGCCAAGAATTTTTTGCCCCTGGGCCGTTGCTCGCCTAGCTACGGCTCTGTTTATAGCCTGCCCCCCTAGCCAAGTTACAACCGTTTCGTTTCGATTCTATTTTTAACCGACTTCTAAAAAAGGAGGAGGTTCTCAATTCGGATGTTTGTATTTTTTTTTATGTTTGTTCGCGCATAACTTTGTCGCTTGCCAACCGATTTGAAAATTTTTTTATTTGTTGGAGAGGGTATACTTTCCAAATGTTCCCATAGTCACCAAGTCAGGACCTTATGATGAAATCTTGACGAAATCGAGGGAACTCCTCAAAGATTATAGCCAACCATATAGTGATTTTAGTATTTTCATCGAGAACTTAAGCATTTACAGTCAAAAAGTAACATTTGATGTAGTGGAACAGATGAAGAAGACCAGAAATGGTGAACGGAACTTCATACTTACATAGATATCACAATGAAGATAGTTAAGCGACTATGATAATACAAATAAATTAATGGTTCTGAATAGTTACGCTGAAAATGTTATCATTGAAGTGATCTGATGATGATGATGGAGCCAGAAGGTAGGCACTGGAACTCCGTAATTAATCAATTTAACCTAGCCGTGTTTGGATTTATTAGAATTGTCATAAGATACACTTTGGCTGTAAGGTACTATCGAACTGATCTGATGATGGAGCCGGAAGGTGGAAGGTAGACACAGGAACTTCATAATAAAACAATGTAAGCTAGCGTTAGGGTTTTAGTGTTTGTGTTAACAGGAATTTTCATGAGAAAAAGGCACTCTGTTTATAAGTGTATCGCAACTAAAAAGTGTGAAATAAAAAACTTATAAAAAAAAAATATAACCGACTTCACTAAAAAAAAACACTAAAAGGATCAAAATAACTTTAATTTTGGAAGTCGATGTTAAAAAAAACAAACAATACCTACCGAGAAACTCCGATTTCCGAAATTAAAGTTATTTTGAACCTTTTAATGTTTTTTTTAGTGAAGTCGGTTATATTTTTTTGTAAAAAGTTTTTTTCGTCGAACGCCTCGAGTCGGCAACGCCTCCTATTCCTTTGTTCTGACCACGTGACTGAGCGTTGAGATTCTCTTCCATTCTTAATAAGTCATTCTCAGTCTCTGGTTGACCAGTCATAATTTTTTTTTTATTGATATAATCTAGTGCTTGACTGCGAATGTAAGCAGTAATGCAATCGTTGATGGTAAGGCGCACTAGTTTATTAAGAGCCTGTTCACTTTAGTATTAAAGACACCTAAATTATAATCGGAAGGGAAGACTGCAACAGGCAAATTGTTCCAGTCCTTTGATGTACGCGGTATAAACGACGAGGCGAAACGCTTAGTCCGGACCGTAGAGGAACTTTATCAAGGAAGACTGATTTTTATATAATTCTATGTATTTTAAGTTTACCTCACCACTTGACCTATGATAGCTTCAGATCGACTGAAAATTATAAGTTCATATTTATAATATCTAAGGCATGGTATTCCATTTTCAAAATTAGTTTTTAACTTATCCTGTCAGAATATCAACCTTAATACCAACCCAAAAATTTAAACAGACCATAAACAAAGACTAAAATCAAAGAAGAAGATTATAGCTTAAATGATTTTTAGACCTTAAAACAGATTTCCATAACCATCCCATATCTATATTCAGGATATTTTTGTATCTAACAACAGAAAAACTAACACGCTTTGCAAGTGTCAACACAGCAGCCATTTTCCATGACCAGAGAAACTTCCAAAACAATATGTAATTAGAAACTAAACGGAAAGGATCACGCTACACCTACCTACCAACCCTCATGCGTGTACGTGGGACCTCTCAGCAGGGTTCCGCGTGTCCAGTCAGTAATTACAAGTACGATTGTCTTGCGTGACCGATAAATAACCGCCATATTTATTTGGAGCCAGTGACAAAATTATTTGCGAGTGGCAACTTTAGGGGAACTTTTTTTGTTTTTTTTTTTATTTGTGCAAAGGAATTTGTGTTCATGGCAAGTATTTTTATGACGGAACTTTTTTAAATGAATAAAATAGGAATTTTAAGGAACGGTGATATATATATATCCCGGTGATGTATATCACCATATTTTTGGAGCTCACACGAACAACTCCTAGTTACTAGTCCCACAAGCATTGATAATATTTACACGGATGTTGTACCAACTCACAAAGAAATTATAAATTAATTAGATTCTCATCATTGTGGACAATCAATTACTTTTCAAAACCAAAAAAACATAGTGGCTAAAAAGAATATCACTGTTAACCCTAAAACTGCAAACGATAGTGTGAAAGTGAAACCCGGGGCCCTCGGACGAAGGCAAAGAAGGAACAGGAGTGGGTTTTTAGTCAGTAAAAGTCTGACACTATCTCTCGCTTCGCCCAAGAGTGGGATTTGTCATAAGATGAGTTTGCCAACTAAAAAAAAAGTCTTTTAGAAACTTTTAAAACTAATCTCTTATATAGAAAGGAAATTAATTGAATTTTAATATCTTCTATACTTATAATATCTATCTTAAAATCTGTAGAAGTGAAAATTCTGTACATTGAAAATATAAAAAAAAAAAAAATGGCCGGAGGTGTTACTAGACCGACACCGAACCCAAAAAAATGTTTATCTGCATAGCAAATGATATTTACGCCTATGGGGAGGTTGACACGCAGGACCACATCGTATGCAAGGTCTCACAAGAGGGGCCCTAAAACCGACCCCTGTGGAACTCCATACGATATCTCTCTCCGATGAACACTACGCACTATCCCGGATCACATAAAAAATGTACCGGTCACGTAGATAATCCCAGATGACGGGCTGCAGGTAGGGTGGCACTCTGTGATAGACTAGTGCCGTCCCAATTGCATTCCAGGGCAAGGAGTTAAAGGCGACGACGATATCTAAACTTACCGCCAACGCCACCTCACCCTGGGACACTACCTGCTCCGATAGTGAGCGTACGCGTAGGATTGCATTGACAGTAGAACGCTGCCGTCGGAAACCATCCTGGCCATCTGCAAGGTCAGGACCAACACGTGACAGGTGCTCAACGAGCCTCTCGGCAATTGTTCTTTCGAATAGCTTGGAGACCTCGTCGAGCAAGCAAATGGGATGGTACGCAGAGGGAGACTGAATCCCTGCCCTCTTTCGAAGTGTGATACCTACTTACGAAAATCGTCTATCCGCGGCTTCACCCGCTTGGTATGTTTATTTATAAAAGGTATCTTAAGTCTTTTTATCTGGTCCTAGACTACATTCACATTTACACAAAAATAAACAATGTTCCAATGTTCCACTAAAGTTACAGGTTTCTCTAATAACTCTTTCAATAACCGTATTGAAAAAATACTCCTGTATTTTAATGCAAAAATAAACGAAATATCGAAAAATCTTGGGATGGGGTATTCCATTTCGGCTTAATTCAATTCATTCCAAGCTTTAGGACATTCGAGTCATGGTAAGCACCAAGACAAGCGTCTTGACTGACGTAGAACCTTCTGCGTGTGTTTAGACGCGGAGTCACATGTTCTATCGACTCTATTTCTATGAAACCGGAATTGCATAGCCTAATTTCGACAAGCTGGTATCATTGGACGACCAGGCGTGCAGCTGTGCTTCAGCAATACATGGTGGACATCCCACCTATATGCACAAACCGTTTTGGGAACACATTCGTTGTACGTACAGCTAAGGAGTGGAATTCCCTGCAGGGGTCTGTGTTTCCTAATGGCTACAACCTGGGGATCTTTAAGTCAGGAGTAAACAGGTTACTTCTAGACAAGTGCGCTCAATCATCGACTACATCGTCGCTTTTCATCAGGTAAGATAGATAGATAGATGTACTCTTTATTGTGCACCAATAATAAAATTACAAAAGGAGCTTAAAATTAATAGGGTATCACAATGGGCAGACAACTTTTGGATGGATTTGACTGAGAATGAGAAAAAAATAATGGCCAATCGTTAGCCTATCAACAATAAAGAAAATTCTTAATTTAGATTATTTAATCGTGCATGCCATGATTGAAACCTTCGTGCTTGGCTATGTACCGGAACAACAAGGACATAGATCCTCTCAAAACAGAAATGATGACCATGAACATGATAAACCACCTGTAGTAGGTAGCCTTAATGTTAAATTAGGCGATCCATCTAAGGGCAAGGGCGCAAAAGGCCCTATAAATTAGTTGGGGACACCGGGGATAATAAACACGGGCCGAAATGGCCGTGCCAAATAACTTGTTAGGAGTTGCCCTGTCTCCCCTATTGACTAATTACGACACTTTGTTTTAAGCCACTGGTCGGAACGAGCAGGAATTAGTTGCTGAAGTTCTTGCAGCTGACGAATTGTGAATACTTTGCAGAAATTGGGATAAAATTTGGAATGTTTATCTGTTTTAATTGGTGTGATAATTTGGGTTACAGATGAACGATAGTTAGGTTTATATTGTGCACTGGATGTCTCGAATGTGTTTTCTCTATAACTCAAAGCTTTGCTGGGAGAAAACTCATTGCTGTTACAGAGGCGTAGCGTGGACTAATTTAGATGTGGGCGAAGGCTCATCGAGGCCGTTTTCTTTAGTAAATTCGAAAACGAGACAGCGACTGTCGCAACCTCGCAACCCAGTGTTCGACCACATCATTGCTTACCATCGGATGAAATAGTTGTCAAACGCGAGCCTACCTTTTATGAAAAAATTTGCTTGGAACAGCACAAAAATATTGAGTAAGTTTTTACAATCACATTTACCTCTTTATAATTATAATCTTTATAGACTCTAAGACTTTTCATTTCATTACACTGTTAGGGTATGAAATACACCGGTGACCTAGATTCTGTCGTATTGGACTTTTTAATTCTCCCTCGCAGAATACCAGTTTTACCACCGCAAGGGTAATTCATCATCATCATCATTTCAGCCGAAAGACGTCCACTGTTGGACATAGGGCTCCCCCAAGCGTCTCAACAACGACCGATCCTGTGCGTCTCGCATCCACCATATTCCTGCGATTCTCACCAGGTCGTCGGTCCACCTTGTGGGAGGCCTTCCAACGCTGCGTTTTCCGGTGCGCGGTCGCCACTCTAGAACCTTTTTGCCCCATCGACCATACGTTCTACGAGCAAAGTTCCCTGCCCACTGCCACTTTACTTAATAAAGGTGATGAATAATCCATGGGTAGATTATATGACATCTAAGGTGATCGTATTAAAACGGAGCCGCTCTTTTGGTCTCTCCAAGTTTAACAAAGATACAAGTAAAACCAACTGCTTAAAATCCCAAAACAGCAATAAAATAATCTAGCTGGAGCACCATAGCCGTGCACCAAGCATTAATTCCCGCAACAATACACAACTTGCAGTATTGTCACCTCGGCGATAAGATCCGAGCTCGCTATCTGCGCTGAGTGGCCATCCTTGTTCGACAAGGTGCTTGCTTTACGCGGCGCCCGCGCAGGCCGCCGTGCGGATTTATGTGCGCAATGCCGCATGCTACGTAGATTAGTCTGATAGATGCGATCCGAAGAGTTGTTGCGAGATAGGCTTTGATCATTTTTTAGAGGGCGCGATGGTTTTTTTATTTGAATTTTGGTAAGAAACAATCGCACCGTCTATATTGTATAGACGGTGCGATTTTTTTTTATTGTACCACAATTTAGACGGACGATTGTTTTTTATTAGAATTTTGGTACAATGTAGACGGTGCGATTGTTTTTGTTGCAATTTTGGTACAAATGTGCAAATGGAAAAAAAATCACCGATCAACGTCTACTAACTTAGGACGGATTATGTCAATAAAAGTGAACGTGATTGAGTTGAAGAGCTTTTTTACGTGGGTAATCATCAAATAACTTCTCACGCTCTGGCAGGAGAGCGAGAGGGAGTGTCAGACTTTTCCTGAATAAAACTCACCTGTGTTTCTTCAGTTGCCCTTTGCAAGGGTCACGGTGACTCTTTTATAAGTATTCCATAGCAGTGATGACGCACAGGTCTTGAACAGGCGTTTATTCCAAATTGTTTTCAACTTATAATTATAGTCCTAACACTGACACTTTCTCTCATATTTTTTTTCTATTTCTTATTGATTGAAATGTTTGTTGAGGGTAAATCTTGCAAATGGATTCTGAAACAGTTACCCCTTACCAATTGATCTCAAATGGTCATATGGTATACCTAGATAGGTAATCCAAGGTAAGACAACTTGGTTTACAATCACATCGTATATATATAGTTATAATACGTGAGACACTCAGAAAGTTTTGAGAAACTAAAAAAATTACTTTATGCATAAAATATTTTTATTAAATCTTTTCAAAGAACTCTCCACCAGCCTCTATACAAAGTTTCATACGTCTGAACTAATTTTCGAAACATTTTTTCTAGTCCGCCGCAGACAAGTCTTCCACGGCCTTCTCGAACGCTGTTAGCGCGTCTTCCGGCGATGAAAACTGTATCACTTTCAGCTGATTTTTTTTATTTTAGGGAATAAAAAGAAGTCAGGACTGTAAAGAGGATGCCCCAAGACTCTGACCGGTGTGGTGTCCAGGAAGTCACGTTTTGAGCGATGAATGCGCGGGCGCGTCATCATGGTGAAGCAGTACCCACGGAACCCGGTGTTCAGTCGCTTATTGCTCATTGCAGACAAAACTTCTGGCAGGCATTTTGTGGCATACCATTTGGCGTTGATGCTGCTTTAGTCTTGTAACGGAATCGAAATCAGATACCCGTCAAAGTGAAGAAACTAGCGATCAAAATTTTCCCTACGCTTCTCGAGCGCTTCACTTTCGTAGGCGTTGGTTCGTTTTAAAACAGCCAAATTGTCGACTGACGCCTTGTTTCTGGATTGTATTGATAAATCCAGGATTCGTCACCTGTCATACTGTCGCATAAGCCGAGACGAGCCAGCTTCAAATTTTTTAATCATATCACGGCACCACACGGGCCTGCTTCTGAGTTTCGGTGAGGTTGTGCGGCACCCAGAGGCAAACTATCCTTAATAAACAATCAATCTTCGCAACGCAAGAACGCTGAACTGAACGCTTTCCGAAACAATCTGCAGTGTATGCTGAATCTATTCAAATGTAATTCGCTGGTTTTCTTGAATATTTTTTTTTACTGTCAGCACACTTTCTTCCGTGACAGCCATCGTAGGACGACCACTCCTTTGTTCATCCCCCAAAGTAAAACGACCGCACTTGAACTCGCTACACCAGTGGTAGATGGTTGCTTTTGAAGGTCCTTCATCCATAAAAGCAATTTGAAGTCGATCAAATGACTCATCAAATTTTAGGCCACATTTAAAATCGTAGAAAAACATCGCATGAAAATGTTCTCGATGTAGATCCATTTTTAAATGAGTCACGATAATTTGATTTGTCTCTCAAAAAAATGTGAAGAGAAATTCAAAATTCGAACAATTGTATTTTTACTTTTTAAAATAACCAAAGTTTTCAAAATAATTACAAGAGGCCAGCTTATACATAAAAACTTTTTTCCCAAAACTTTCTGAGTGGCCTGGTATATCACACTAATATTATAAAGGCGTTATGGTGTGTGTGTGTGTATGTATGTGTTTGTTACTTCTTCACTTTCGAACGGCTAAACGGATTTCCATGAAACTTAGTACACGGATAGACCATGTTCTGAAATAGCACATAGGATACGTTTTATTCCGGGAATATGTTTTTTTGGATTATCTTCTAATATCACGAGAGTGAAGCCGCGGGTAGTAGATAGCGCGTTAATACTATGGAGCTGGTCTGATGATAGAGTAGGATAATGGCCATAGGAACTACTGAGCGCAACAAGATAACCCCATCGTATTTTATTTCTTTAGAATGGTCTTGATCAATACTAAACCGCGCAAAAAAGCTTGTTATGAAAAAAAACTTAAAAATATTTACACAGTAAAAAATCATGGACATACATTGCTCGTTTTCAATATTTCATAAAACATTGATGCATCAATGTAAAACAAAGTCATAAAATCATAGTAGGGTGACAATATTGTCTGCATTTCTCGGTACAGTCCAGTGTTATCGAATTACGATTTACAATGTTGACAATATCTGTTGAAGCGCATGTCGCCTTCGTATATTTTTATCTTTCTTGCAATGTCGTGAAATATCCGTCGTGGATATACGCGTGGACACCCCAGGGTTTTGTTACAAGCTTATTTAAGGCGTATAGTCCCTTGAACATCTAGCCAGTGTTAAATTCACACATACTCGAACTGCCACCTGCGCCTGCATAAAGCCCCACTGACTTTTAAGTTCATTTTCTTTGCGAAATATTGATTGACTAGTTTCTGCCAGCGGCTTCGCCTGCATGTAAACAGGTTTCTCTATACAAACTTTGGACCCGCGTTTGATCCCCTTACAGGGTGAAATTTGGAAAATCCTCTCTCAGTGCTCGCCTACGTCATAAAAGCCTTGTGCATAATTTCACGCTTCTAGTCCCAGTAGTTTCGGCTGTGCGTTGATCTGTCAGTTAGTCAGTTTCTCCTTTTATATAGATTTACATATGCTATAACATATCCTTTCGAAAAAACACTTAACCAGCATTTTTTTTAAGTAATGTCGCACTCTGCGACGGGTTGTATGGGGGATCCTATTTTTATTATAATGAAATGCTTGATATCGTATAAGTTTCTTTGTATTTTTCTTCAATCAATCAATAAAAGCCCATTTTGTTACAATCGTTATGTCAGATCTCCCTTAAAACTAGACATTTCCTTTTCTACTTAATTTTTAAACCTATTCTAGAACAACAAAATCCTTACGAGTATATTTTACATGCCAGTTCTTTAATCTAACTCATGCGATCTCCTTTCGATATCACAGTAAACATATTTCTAAAGATCAAAGCCGTTTGAAAGAAGTAGGGAAAACAAGCGAAAAAATAAAATGTTGTTATTTTTATTTTTTATTTGGAAAAGTTAGTCATACAAAAAAACCGTTGATAATGTTGTACATGAATCTATAACAAACATATATTTTTTTCGAACCTATTGACTTAGCTATTACCGAGGAGTAGGCTTCAGAATGTCACTATTTTATGGCACTGCTCGGGAGTAAGGGCCTTAAGATGTTTTAGTTGACATATTTAGTGTTTACTGGGCTTAAGTTTAACGCGGGAATAATTTAATATTCAGTTTGTTGGAAGTCTTGGGACACGACGTCGGATGTTTATTTGTTTGATCTTTCACTAGTTAATACCGAATGTAAGTAAAGACTTTGTAAATGGCGGATTTATTGATGTTAAACTATCTCATAAAGATGCTTAAGCTTGTTGGTGATTTAGATATTTGACTTAGCATAGCATAGTCGGCTTTATAATGTTCCCACTGTTGGTACTCAGGCCTCCTCTCTAGAAGAGGGAGTGGACCATAATCCCCGTGGGCCCAGTGCAGGTTGGTGGATGTCACATGTCTTCGAATTTTTGGTTCTAGGACATGCCGGTTTCCTCACGATGTTTTCCTTCACCGTTTTGAGAGCAGTGGTGATGAAATAAATTACACAAAGTAATGCGCCTGGCTGGGTTTTAAGCCGCGACCTACAACTTGTAAGTCGGGGCTTTTACCACACGGCCACCACTGCTTTCTGCTGATCTTTTTGCCACATAAACCGAAGTATCTTTTTCTCGTTAACTTAATCGACTTCAAAAAAGGAGGAGGTACTAAATTCGGTTGTATTTTACTAGAATCTAATAAAAGTTTTAAAAGACATTAGAGCCACATGGGACAAATGAACCATTAAGTTGGTTATTCAGTTACTTTTTAGTAACATAATCAGCCTTTTAATTTTCCCACTGCTGGGGCTTAGGCTTCCTCTCTAGGAGAGGAAATTAACCATAATCCACCACGTGGGCGGGTTGCTAGATGTCACCTATTTTCAAATTTTTAGTTCTAGAACTTGCCAGTTTCCTAACGATGTTTTCCGTTACCATTTTGAGAGCAGTAACCATGGTGATGGATTAAATTATACAAATTAATACGCCTGGCTGGATTTAAACCCACGACCGATTCGCATTTTTGAGGATATAGCAACGAAAAACCAATGAAAATCTAAATCAAACACACACATCACATAAAAAACAAAACTGCCAGTACTTATCAAATCCCTTTCAGGGAAATCACTCAAACTCCCAAAAAAAAAACCGATAACCATCCGTAAGTTTTACGGTTAACGGCCGGTTCGTAAAGTCCTATCATAACCGTGTTTTACGCGCAACGTGTCGTTAGCTTGAATGTTTCAGTGGCCTGATGTATGTCGATCATGTCCGGTTCAGAGATACTGATATGTCCTGTTACGGAGAGGGGCGGACTTGGGACTTTAGTTTGAAACTACATGCAAAACCGGAAATTGTTAACCGCACAACACTAGAATAAAGGAACAGTCAATAAGACATAGGTACCATATTGACGACAATTACTTCATTCATTAATCTTCGTCATTTTTAGGGTTCCGTTCCTCAAAGGAAAAAACGGAACCCTTATAGCATCACTTTGTTGTCCGTCCGTCTGTCTGTCTGTCAAGACCCTTTATCTCGGGAATGCGTGCAGGTATCGAGTTGAAATAACCATATACTCAGGTCTGCGGACTCTTGAAGCTGTAAAAATATCAAACTTGTAAGTTAACGAGAAAAAAAAGATACTTCGGTTTATGTGGCAAAAAGCGTACATTTCGTCACTCCCGTTGACACAGAATCCTGAAATTATGCATAAAGCAAGGTCTTATATCATTTGTATCGGTATACTGCCGTACGCCTGGTGGTCCGATGATAGAACGGGCTAGGCGGAACAAAAAAATCCCTACATTTCTACTTCTCCCAAGTCCGTCACTGTACCCGACCATCAATACTAACGGTCGCACCCCAAGAGACTCATACTCGCAACGAAAAATCATTCCAACGCTAAAATATCAATAAAACACAAGCACAAGTACCACGCTTGGGACCCGTTCACTCGCGCCCCGGTTACTAATGCGTTTGAGTACGGACCTGCCCTTTTACCAGGACACTTTATTTTTTTGTAATGGCCATCGAAACTTACATTCACTCATGTTATTTTTATAGGCAGGAAGGAAAATCGGTTTGTGCGTGTGAGAAATCTTGAAAAGCTTGCGTTTTGAGGTTTTATTTATGTACTAGCTGGTGCTATCGGTTTCGCTCGCGTGATAGCAGAAAATTATCCCAAGGGAACATACTTTCCGGATAAAAAGCATTTTATGTGCTATTCCAAGACATGGTCTACCAGTTTTTTAAGTTTTATCGAAATCTGTTCAGCCGTTCGAGCGTAAAGAAGTAACAAATATGGCTATCATTAAACGCAGAGTGTTCGTTGATTTGACTAGCCAATATAATGATGTGCCGAACGGGTTAGAATCAATATCATGAAATGCAACTATTTCATGAAATGGCTGGTAATTTAATAAAGTGATCAATACTAAGATTTAGCCACGACATATAAAAAAATACAATGAACGACTTTACTGATTTCATTCTTCTTTTTTTAAGTTTACTAATATAATAATTTGTAGAAGGTTCTTACGGAAAGAAAGATTAAGAAAATTGTGAGTAAAAACGGAAAGTTTCAGAATTTTTTACGGCTATTAAGATTTTATCTTCGCGAGTGTACGACAAGGGTTGGCTTATTATATAAATGTATTTATGTGCTAACAAAGCACGGTTGGCGCAGTGGTTGAACTATTGGCTGCTACAATGTGTGTCGCGGGGTCAATTCCCGCACGAAACAAATATTCGTGTTACCAACAAATAGTTGTTCCGGGTCTAAGTGTCTTGTGTATTTGAGTTTACATATTTATAAACGCTCCCACTATACACAAGTAATTCGTAGTGAGAAGCGACGTTTTTAGAAAAAATAAAATGTTAAAAAAACTACTCAAACGTAAACTTATGTATGTATAAATACCACAAAAATGAGCATATACTTAATTAAATTCCCTTTGTTCGATTTATTATCTCATTTTCTCCATAATTCAGGCCCAACCTTCACCTCACAGCACCCCGGAAGCCATAAAGCCGCCAAATCCATCCCTGTACTCTAATGGGACACTTTATTTTTGTAACGGCCATTACAACCACATCGGAGTCACATTTACCCGTGTCTTTTTATTGCTATAACATTATAGACATAGTAAGGGCACTGGAATTGCTTAGATTGTGTGAAAAATTCAGGAAGTGACGGAATTTAGTGAGGTTTGATATGAGGTACAGTTAAGAATTTTCGGGAATTAGCTGCACTTTCCCCGATCTTGATAGGAGTGGGTGCTACATGGCTATTTACCATAGCCATGTAGCACCCACTCCTATCAAGATCGTCTTTCGACTGAAATGATGATGATGATGCTGAGCTGCACTTTTCGATGATCACATATTCCATGGTTTATACATAAATAACATATGTGTACACTATACACTATATAACTGGTAATATGACTAGCCTGTTGATCTAGTGGTTAGCGGCCCTGACTGCTATGCCGGAGGTCGTGGGTTCAATTCCCACCTAGGACGAATGTTTGTGTGATGAGCACGATCATTTATTCTGTATCTGGGTGTAGTTTATCTATAATATGTATGTATTTAGAAATATATAAGTATGTTTATCAGTTGTCTAGTACTCATAACACAAGCTCTGCTAATCTTGGAACTAGACGGTGTTGTGTGAAAGTTTTGGAATATTATTATTATATTATTTCCTAAAAAAAAAACACATCACACACACAAACTGACACCTTTAGAATATTAATAATAATGACATACGTGATTAATAAGTCTTTTTCAAGAAAACTACTTCCACTTCACTTTACTCAGTCGTGATTATGACGGAAAAAATTCTCGATTCGAGGCAGGTGTCGTTGGTAGGCATCAAGCTACAACTTTCAATTTGATTGAGGGAGGTTGAGTGGAGGTTGTGTCGACCAACTTCCTTAACTAGCCTTAGATTATCTCTAGTGGTCAGACATTCTTTAAAAAATCATGGAACGACGAAAAATATGGAGAACCATGAATCCATCTAGGATTTATAATATAGTACAGGATTGTAGTGCGCACAATCTACAATTTATTCCCTCTTCATCCAGTATAATTGTGATGTGATGTACCTAAATCGAAGCCCAATGTTCGCGCATGCGATGTCGCCCTTATCTTAAATGGCGACTAACTTTGAATATTATAAGTATGAACAAGAAAATACAAACCATAAATCATTAAGTAAGTTTTACATGTTTGTGATCGCACCTACAATGTACGAGTAATTCCTAGTGTGAAGCAATGATTTTAAAAAAATATCCCGTAAAAACACATTATTTTCCAAACGGCCAGTGTCATTATGAGTCTGTGGTAGATTGGACCCGCTCGATTTTGGTGCCGCGGGTCCACTTGACCACACAATTTATTTTCTGTATTTTCATTGGTCATATGGACCCACAACCAAATTTTAAAAAAATATCCATTGTTTAAAGCTACTGGTGGATACAGTCAAGCGCAAAAGTGGTAAGTGAAAATATAATAAAACGCAATTCAGTTAGATTTAAACGTTTATAATATTGTGTGTGTTATATAAAGCTGTAAGTGTTACCTATGGACGGAAAGGTCCGAAATAAACGTTTATTATTATCATTTTGAAAAAACGTTGATTATTGCTTAGCTCTCTAGCTAGTTTTTAGCTACATTAACGGGTCAAGCCAAGTCAATGTAGCGTGTGTGTAGTTGGTGTAAAGGGGATGTTATGAGGAGAAATTTCATTTTCCTTCTATCTGCATGAACTTTCTCACTATTATTATTATTCTCAATCAAATTCTAAAATCTTTTTAAATTAGGTTGTACATATAAGTAACATCCAGACAAACATTAAAAAAGTTAAAATCCACGTAGTAGTTGTATGAATCAACTATAACAATCAACAGTAACTCTATACCACTTACTATAAAAAAAACATGTATAAAAATAACATTATAAAATTAGTCACATACTCCAGCACGACATTTTTGGTCACCATATTTAATAAATATTATTAAAATATAATCCTTAGCTACTAACTATTTAAAAATCACAGCCATAAAAACTAGAATTTGTAATTATACAAAACAACATTTAAAACATCTAAAAAAATCAACAATAGTAAAAAAAATGTCAACGTTCATTTTGCAATTTTGCAATAAAATATTATTTAATAATAGTAAATCAGTTGAAAATCGTCTTACTTGATTAAAATATCAATTTCTCTAAACAATACCCTACAGTAATCTGGCCGCTGAGTAGTTCACCTACAGCATAGTCGATCTTATTCTTTCTTTCCTTGGTTTCAGACAGCCACTTTGATATTTTGATACCGTAAGGAGATTCCACCGCAGTTGAATAATAAGCCACATCCTTACTCAATCCTTCTAGAAGTTAAGCGATATTTGGCTTAATTTTAACATATTTTTTTAAATATGGTTGTTCCATACTTCCACGGTATTATTGTTTTGTGCAATTCTTGATAAGTGCTCCAAGTATTTGCTAGATTAGAATTTTACAACCAGGTCTTAACATAATAATAGTTAAATTTAATATTTTTTCGCTAGCTGAACTTTCTCCCATGATATAAAGCCAACCTTCAACAATAGATTCTTCTCTCAAAGTTTTACATGCATCCTACCTGTTAGTGTTTTAGACAAATCCAGTTCTTTTGCTTTACGCCAAAGACTTCTACAAAAGTGAAAGAAACACCTCGTTATTTTCATTTCTGGGAAAGTATTTTTCGTTTTGGAAAGAACAACGGTAAGAGAACAAGTTTTACCAAATCAAGCTAATGGCCAGTCTAAGTTTCGCAAAAAAATCGTCATAATTAGATAAGTCTGGTGCGTAAGTGTAAATACGTAATTGAATAAATAAAAAATATATATTCTCATTAATATTATTATATAAATGTATTACATATTTTAAGTCATAAAATCAAACTATAAGATTCGACTTTCTTCCGTGACTGTACTTATAATAAAATTAGGCAATGGGTCCAATCGACACATTCAAAATGGGACTGGGTCGAGTGATCCCGCGGACACTAATCGAGCGGGTCCAATCTACCACAGACTCTTATTATGAATTGAGGCACGGCCACTGTGTCTTTTTTTTCAAGGTGGAAAATCATCCAATGACATCTCCCGCCTTTTCGTGTCAGACTTTTACTGACTAAAATCCACTCCTGCTCCTTTTTTTCCTTCGTTCCAGGGCCCCGGGGTTCTCTTTCGCATTACCCATGGCCCCAGTAGACTTCGACCCTGCTGGGCCTCTACGGTTGCTGACTTTCCTTGAGGCGCGCGTAGAACACTATGCACCGTCGACGACTTGGGCTCGATCCGGACGGTTAACGGACAGTCAGACGGCGAGCTACCCATTGCTCGCCGTCGGCAAGCCCGCGCCTAGGGTGGAGCCACTGTGTCTAAGCGACGATATCTCATATCATATCTATTTTAAATGACGGTGGATATTTTTAATATAAGTGTCAATCTTATTTTTTTAAGCAAAAACGTAACGTAAGAGAAACACATACTCATCAAAAACACCTAGTTTATTTTTCAATACAGTTACCAGTACAGTTGTAAATCGAGACAGTGTCTTCCTATTTCAAATAGCAGTAGATTTAGTGGGTGTCAAATGTCAATCATTATTTAAAAGGACAACCTTGAAAATCAAGGGACAAATTCACTACTACAAAGTAACACCTCATCAAAAACAACCAGTTTATTTTCCCATCGGCCAGTATGATTGTAAATCGAGGCACAGGCTCGGTGTCCAAGCGACCGGTGTCTCCCCTATCTTAAATGGCGGCGGGCTGCTGAGAGCCTATTTATTGGAGGTAATTAAAAAGAAAACAGACAAAAGGCTCGCAGCTGACTGGAACGTGCCGGGAACACTAAGTAATAATAGTGATGGGAAAATCAGTGGTTGGTAGTTTATCGTCGATTTTCTCATTAGTTTGAGCGATTATTATAGGCAGTCTTTAAGAATTTAATATTATTAGAAAAAATATTCACAAAGTTACCTAGATTTTCCAAGATCTTTATTAAAGGAAAGTATAGCATAGCATAGTCGGCCTTATAATGTTCCCACTGTTAGGACTCAGACCTCCTCTCTAGGAAAGGGAATGGGCCGTAATCCACCACGTGGGCCAAGTGCGGGTTGGTGGATGTCATATATCTTCGAATTTTTGGTTCTAGGACATGCCGGTTTCCTCATGATTTCTTTCTTCACCGTTTTGAGAGCAGTGGTAATGAAATACATTACACAAAATAATGCGCCTGGCTAGGTTTGAACCCGCAACATACTACTTGTAAATCGGGGCCGTTATCACTCGGCCACCACTGCTCTCTCTAAGAAGAAAGAGATTGAAGGAAAGTTTATTGAAAAATAATTTTAAAATTTTTGCACGCCATTATGTTTTAGCGATATTTCCCTATATCTGATCGACACTGCATGACCAGACTGTCTCGTTATTTTCCCAAAGAATTAAAATGGACATTCAACGTATATATATATCGTGGCCAGATCTTAGAATTAACCACTTTATGATATGACTATTTCATGAAATGGTGGCGTTGCGTGCGATTGAGAAAACTAGTAACATACGTGTAATGAATATTTCAGCTTTGATAATTAAAGTCAAAGATTCCTGACACCAGAACCTAGGGCTATTTAAGGCAAAAGTGAATAACTTGCTTCTAAGCAAGCATACTCCATCGTTGACTACATAATCACTTACCATCAGGTGAGATAATGGTCAAACGTGAGCCTATCAACAATAAAAAAAACTTCAAAAGCCAATTTTAACTCTGACTATACTGACTAACCCTGAATAATGGCAGACTAAAGTTGTATGTTTTAGTGCTAAATAAACGTTATTTCAGTATTTAATAACCACTTGAACCATATAAGACTTTGACTGATCCAGTAAACAGTACTTAAATTAATGTTAATGCCAACTATACGTATTTATTTAGCATGCATAGCATAATCAGTCTTATATCCTCACTACTAAGACTCAGATCTACTTTTGGTGAGAGGGTGGGCCGTAATTCACCACGAAGGCCCAGTGTTAGTTAGTGGAAGTTTTGATTGTACTACATGTCGTTTCATCACGATGTTTTAATTGTTATGTACTTATTTATGTTTTGTTAACCATTGCTGTCCCGCTTCCTTGAACCACCCTGTACTGCACTCGTACCAACAGTTGACTTTTAGTTTAAAAGGAACTCAAATATTCTATTTTCATCGATACAACCAATATTTAGGAAACCAAATCTGCACATCACTAACAAAAGATCGCAAGTCGGTCGTGCGAAAGAGGACTTTTATCAGTCGCGACCGATACCAATACTCCTAGATTCCGACACCTTATTTATTGCCACCCTACGCATCACCAACTTACATATCCACACGTCTTCGCTCTTATTTCCAAGTGATACGATCTATTTCAGCGTGCACCAACGCTTGATGAACTTTGTAATACATTGGCAAATTGTCTTTTGCATCAAAATGATGTTTATTCTTAAGGTAGTAAGGATGATTTTGCTTTAACGGATTGATCAAGTATGGTTTGCGAAAAGTGACCCTTGGTTTTGGTGAAAATAATTGACAAATAAGTCATTTTTCATCGTCAAAGAGCGATAAATGGTCGAGTTTGACCCGTAATTGATTATTTTTTTAACACTCGACTTCAGTTTATCAATGTGTGTAATTCTGTGAATGTACGAATTGCTGGTAAGGGTCAGATAACAAATTTTCTGTAATAAAAATACTTAAAAACCTTTATCGTTTATGTCAATCGCCGAATTGCCACTTCTGGAAGGTCCGATTTTTTTTTAATTGATATAAACTAGTGGTTGACTGCAATCCTACCTGATGTTAAGTAGTGACGCAATCTTTGATGGTGAGGTGCACTAGTTTATTAAGAGCCTACTTAATTAAGCCTTGAAGACACCTAAATTATAATCGGACGGGAAGGCCGCAACAGACAAATTGTTCCAGTCTCTCGATGTGCGCGGTATAAACGACGAGGCGAAACGCTTGGTCCGGACCATAGAGGTTTAAACAACGTAAGTGTGGATACTCGCCGTTCGTCGGGTTGTTTGATGGTAGAAATGAAATGGTGGAATCAATTCATGCAATGCCCGCGCACACTCTCCAAAATGCATCCTGTAAAACACTGAAAGGCTGGCTACCCTTCGCCTATGCTCATGGCTTTCTAGATTGGAGTTAACCAGATCTGTATCACCAATTAGCCTCTTCGCACGCCTTTCCACCGAGCCCAAAGCTGCTAGGTGTCATTTTGCAGCACCAGCCCATATGTGGCTGCAATACTCCACACACGAACGGACCTGTGCTTTGTATAACATTAAAAGCTGTCCCGGTGTGAAGTACCGTCGGACCTTTGCAAGAACGCCGAGTTTCCTAGCAGCTACCTAGGCTTTGGAATCAATAAACCGCCCAAAGTTAAGGTTTGATTCGGAGGATGAGGTCGGAAATTTGATTTCCAAAAGCTGAAAGCGGTCGGTGTACTCCAGGGATACATTCTGAAAAGCAGGAGCTAAGGAGAACGGGTTCCTTTTAGTAGTGAACAGACACGCTTGTGTTTAGGCGGCGTTGAATCACACCAGATTGGCTTCACCTCACTTTGGAGACTGCCTGAAGTGAGACATTCGTACGCTCTACCATAGTCTCTCTTTCGGACCGGATTATCTCTTTTACTAGCCCGAGCACCCGGAAGGTATTTATTTATTTATTTAAACAGTGCTGGTACATAGGCGGACTTAATGCCACAAGGCATTCTCTACTAGTCAACCATTGGGTTAAAAAAAACAACACTGTGGTATTTGTGCACAATAAATTAATAACAGATATTTGAAATAGAATTTAGTATCGTTAAATTAATTGGCTTATAATAATAAAATACGTATATATGCTAATATAATAAACTAATAAATACTATGATAAATATGAAATCATTGTAATTAAGAGAACTTAAAATATAACAATTATGAGGAAGATCGATCTAAGGTTTAGAAGATTAAAGTCGAGGTATCTCTCTACAACTGTGCTATCATCTGCTCTAACCAGATGCAGCTAAATATCAGTATTTTACATGGAGCGTCTGCCAATCTGACCTCCACAACTCAATAACTGGATAACACGATGCCCTTGCCTGATGTCAGATTTCCTGGTTCTTGACTATTCGTAACGACTTTCAAAGATCTACAAAATAATGACACTAGGACCAACGCCTTAATATTTCACTATAAAAATATTAAAAGGTATGAGAAGCAGTGTAGACGGGTCAACACTGCACAAGCACAAAAAAAATGGATCAAAATAGAAAGTACAGACCTTCGAACACGCGGAGTCAACGAGGCAGTTACAGTGACAAATATAAATAAAACCAACCCTGCAATACGTACCTTGCATACCACTCTAACTTCAGCACTCGGTTAGAATATAGAGCAGCGATACATAACGTACAGCACGTTAGGGAGCATATATCAAGAAGTTTTTCCCTACACCTGAGAAACTTCTGCTTGCAAGTCGAAGTTCGCCAAGTATTTGACAAGCCAACTGAAACTTGGAACGTTCCTTTGATTTATCCGTTCTAAGATTTTGGGTAAAGAGCTGGCAATTTTATGATATTTATAATCCTAAACATAATCACACCTACCATAACCCCCTTTCCCGAACCCTTGTTTTTTTAATAATCAATTTTTGTTTTTAGGGTTTCATACCTCAAAAGGAAATACGGAACCCTTATAGGGTCACTTTGTTGTTCGTCAGTCTGTCTGTCTGTCTGTCACGACCCTTTATCTCGGGAACGCTTGGAGGTATTGCGTTGAAATTAAAACAATATATAGTAGTATATAATAGTAAGCGATCTCTTGGAAATTAAAATTCATAGGATACTTCCCGCTGACCCAGAATCCTGAAGTTTAGCATAAAGTAAAGTCTTATAGCACAGCTATAGGAATAAATCTGAAAACTGTAAATTTGTTGTTACATCAAAATAAAAATAAAATATTTTGCAATTCGGAAAAATCTTCGAGACTCCATTCGGGAATTGAATACCTTAGTTCAATTCCCGAATGGAGTCTCGAAGATTTTTACATATATAGGTTTTTTTTTTTATTGGGTGGTAAAATCATCTTATGAAAAAACCCGCTCTTGGGCGGAGCGTGAGATAGTGTCAGATTTTTACTGACTAAAAACCCACTCCTATTCCTTCGTTGCCTTCGTCCCAGGACCCCGGGTTTCGCTTTCACACTACCCGTGGCCCCAGTAGGCTTCGACCCTGCTGGGCCCCTACGATATGCTGACAATTCTTTGAGGCGCGCGTGGAACAGGACGCGCCGTCGACGACTTGGGCTCGGTCCGATTACCGGACGGTCGGACGGCGAGCCACTCATTGCTCGCCGTCCGCAAGCCCGCGCCTACGGTGGCCGGAAATCGGGATCGGAATCCCGGCGGCGGCGGTTGGAGCGTAAGGACCGTTGCCTCACGCGATCGGCCGCCTCCTTCGCTAGCATTACGGCTTCGCAGAAGGAGGCGACCGCCTGCCACTCCTCCTCGCTCCGGACCATGGCCTGAACCAAGGCCCGGCGCGAGAGATCGCCGCCGCCGATTGCCCCCACGAGGACACGGCGTTGCTCTGCCCAAGCGGGGCACACCTCCACCGTGTGCTCTACCGTGTCCTCCGGGTGGGCCACACAGTGGCGACACCCGGGCGTCGTTTCCGCACGAATCCGGTGCAGGAACCTCCCGAACTTACCGTGTCCGGTGAAAACCTGCGTCATGCGGAATGTGAGGACGCCGTGAGGCCTTTCCAACCACGCCTCAAAGAGGGGACTTATCGTTACATATATAGGTAAGTTTTTACGGAAACCTCAGGGCGCGAGTCCGACTCGCACTTTCCAAGTTTTTTTTTTATACACTTACCTTGTTTTCTCTTCATTACCATTAGTTGACGGGTAGAGAATGCCTAACACATTAAGTCCGCTTTTGTAACTTTGTAATGCAAAAAGTTTTAATTAATTAATAAATCAGCCCTGTGATGTTCCCACTTCTGGGACCCGTGCCTCCTTTCTGAGAGAGGGAATGGGCCGTAATCCACAACGCGGGCTCACTGCGGGTTGGTGGATGTCACATGTCTTCGAACTTCTGGTTCTAGTACATGCCGGTTTCCTCACGATGTTTTCCTTCACCGTTTAGCTATTATTTCAGCGTTTATTTTTTTTAACCCTGAATTATAATAATTACAGAACTAAGTTACAGCCACGGCTAGCGTTGCCAGGAGTCAAGCCCTGCGTTCAAAAATGAAGTTAGAGTTAACTCTAATGACGTCATCAGGGTAGATACTCTACGCTCGCATTTTTGAACGCGAACGTAGAGTTCAACTGTCAATGCCAAGCAAGTGTCATTTATGGCCGCTTACACCAACCGCAACCTACCCTGCTCGGAGTTAGAGTTAATTGGGTTAACTCTAGGGTAGCTACTCGAGTTATAAGAGAACGACCCTGGGTTGCAACTCCAAGTATTTTTGAACGGTTGGAGTAGCGACTCTACTCTACTCTGGTTATTTTTGAACGCAGGGCTGATAAAGCCAGACACGGTCAGGCTTTTTAGTTGCGTATCCGGATTTTGTTAGGCTTTATAAATTTGACCATTTTGTTTAGAATTGTCATTTGAATTCTACCTTACCTTGTATCCGTAGCACAAGCAGAGCGAACAATTATTAGTCTAGCAATTACATCACTAAATTTTATTGTATTTTTCATAAGAATTTTAAAGATTTTATTGTTATTAAAAAGTCCATTGCAGTGCATTGCATTTACATTTGCATTGCTCATTGGTGTACAACAAAGTTTATTCTATTCTGTTCTATTGTAAGACTTTTTGGGTTGGAAAATCATATTATGGCAAATCCCGCTCTTGGGCGGACGGGAGATAGTGTCAGACTTTTACAGACTAAAAACCCACTCCTGTTCCTTCTTTGCCTTCGTCCCAGGGCCTCGGGTTTCACTTTCACACTACCCGTGGCGCTATTGTAATACTTAATTGGCCTTTTTGCCTAAATGTCCGGCTAAATAGGATAATCCTATCTGGCTTTTCAGTTTCAAGACCTGGCAACCCTAGCCATAGCCCTAGCAAGCATTGGCCTTTCTGGCCTGGTAAAGGGAGAATCCTCCGACCAGACGGGTGTTGTGTCTAATCCAGGCAACTGCCCGATAGTTGATTACAGACTCCTGTATAAACCCTAATCACGCGGAGAATTTTGATACCGCCATACAGAATATAGAGATTAAGTTCATTTTTAGAGACATTGATGTCGCTACAAACCTCTCCATTCCTCAAATAATCAAGTTTATTTGACAAAATAAAAAATCATAATTTTTGAGAAGTGAATCAGCTACGTTGTGAATTTTCATGAGTGCACAGGGCACTAGAAAAACTGACAGAGTACTTGACATTCTATCTAAGATAAAGATAGTGAAAAGTTAAAACCATATGAAACTTTAGTAGTAATACATGTTAATAGTTCTTGGGCTTGCCGAACTATTGATCAATTTACTAACTCTGAACAATTTGCTAACAAGCAGTGATCGCCCAGTAGTAACGAAGCCAGCTTTGCGAATCGCACATCACGGGTTCAAACCCAGGCAGGTGCTTTACTTCGTGTTACTTATTTCATGTCCACTACTCTCTAAACAATGAAAGAAATCGTCTTGAAAAAATTGGCATGTCCTTGAACCAAACATTCGAATACATGTGACATCCACCTGGGCCCGCGTGGCGGAAGCCCATTCCTTCTCTTTGAGAGGAGGCCTGAATCCTAGCAGTGGAAACAGAGAGAGAGCTAATTATGCTATTAATATTGTATTGCCATAGAACGCCAGTTAGTTTCGTCCTTCATATCACAAATACCAAAGCCGCTTTCTTTGCTTTCTAATTCAACACAGTTTCCTATGTCCACCAACTACTATGCGTTATCAAAACTTATCAGTATATCTAGCGCAACCTATAAATGAAGCAGAAGCTGTCTCTCTTCGCTATCTTAGAAATTATTAACGCTATCATTAGATATGGGGAAAATTGAATGGACAAGTAATCTTAGAGTCAGCATCGATGCATGAACTGATTGGAAATAGGACAGATACGGCAAAACTCGAAGGAAGGAAGAAAGAAGAATGTTTATTATATTTTACACGACTTTTTATATGTATTTTTAAACGTTATCCCACACTAGAAGTCACTCCAGTATTGTGATTGAGTTCACTGTGGGAGAGTTGTCGAGCAGCCAATATAAATGCAGAGGTTTAGTCAATAGGTACTATTTATTCATCATCATCATCATCATCATTTCAGCCGAAAGACGTCCACTGTTGGACATAGGCCACCCCCAAGCGACGCCACAACAACCGATCCTGTGCGTCTCGCATCCACTGAACTCCCGCGACTCTCACCAGGTTGTCGGTCCACCTTGTGGGAGGCCTTCCAACGCTGTGTTTTCCGGTAAGCGGTCGCCACTCTAGAACCTTTCGGCCCCATCGACCATTCGTTCTATGAGCAATGTGCCCTGCCCACTGCCACTTTAGACACTATTTAATGCGTTTGTTGTAATAATCGGACACAGGACTACAATATGTATATAACTATACTAAATATAAAGGCCAATTGATCCCTTTGTCACTGTGACCCGCGTACGTGTAGAACGTACCAGATGAAGATGGCTACTGCTCTGACACTAGCAGGGCGCGCCAGTGTTGTGCTATGCGTAGAGAAGTTATAGTGATGTACATAGACTTAATTGACTAATCTTAGTGTTGGGATTCCAACATTGACCAACAACAACCAGACTCAGAACCACAATCTATAGACCAAATAAATATTTGCTCCGTGCGGGAATCAAATCCATGACATGCAGCGCAGGAGCCAATCGCTCAACCACTCCGCCAACCATGCCGTCAATATTAAAATCAAATAATATATATAAAATTATAAAAAAGCATATACTTATTACGATTTTTAAAACAATAAATAACGCAGAAAGATATCCTCAACAGAACTAAGGTTGCCGAAGTATTCCGAAGAATCGCCAAACTTAAGTGGAAGTTGACAGGGCACATTGCTCGCAGAACAGTCAATGGAGAGGAAATGTCCTGGAGTAGCGACCACGTGCCGGAAGACGCATCGTCGGAAGACCTGTTCGGAAACGCACAGGACCGGCCAACAGTGGAAGTCTTTTGCCTGAAATGAAGATGACAAATGATAATAAAAGAAGATGGACATTAATAATCAAAGGTTTTGATTTCCGTCAACTTTCTACTTCAGTTTGAACTAACAGAACTCCACAAAATCCACAACCAAATATACAAGCCATTAAAAAAAACTCCTGACACCGATAAAATCTTCACACGTTAAATGTTACCCATAAACAATAAAAATTGCGATCATAAAGACAATTGATACGTTATGAGTGGAGCCGTGTTGGCACGACACATATTTATGGTTAGTGGTCCTCATCGACACGGGTTCGATACCCGGTTCACGCAAAAACGCGTCCGACACATCGCGAGCGTAATATAATGTGAAATGATCGTTCGTAATGTGTGTACGGCGCAAAATATTGTGGTGGATCTGCATCGGGGAGCAAGAGGCTCTACTTAGTTTTCTGCTACTCCAAAATTTTTTCTTTTCTTTTTTTGTTCTACACTAGTAATCATACCTGTATCATGAGTGTGTTCACAATCATGCAAAACTCACATACACAACACCGGAACAACTAACTGTAGGCAATGCAAATATTTGTTTCGTGCGGAAGTGGAATCCGCAACATGCAGGGCAGATATCAATCGCTCGACGACTGAGCTAACTGTGACATCAAAATCTTGTAAATATAAGACTGAATTACAAAATACCACAAGAAGTGTACCGTCAAACCTTTTGTTTCAATCTAAAACTGATGTTACTTCATTCCAACTTCTGACTTTCTCGAAGATGAAGAAATGAAAAATTTTAACAAACACAAATAGGGCAGCTTTTTCTTAATACTTCAAAATATTAATATATAATAATACCTTTCAATCCAAATAGCTACAACAACAAAAAACCATCCAAACGATCCGGCTCGAAGGACCAAAGGTACGCTAGTGAGGGATCGTAAATAAAACCACTGTGTACCGATCTTTATTGTTGCTCCTGATAGCTCAATAGCTCAGTTATTAAAAAAAAAAACTAGTTACCTTATACTAAACACCGTAACGAAAGTCTAGCGACTTTTAATTCGACGCCAACGCCATCCGTCGAAATAATAGGAACTAAGTTGTGAACGTCATCTCTTAAACCTATCACCACTTCTTTCTTTCATGAACACTTTAAATCCAAACAAAGTAGAGCCCCTTACCCACATACCCGCCGTCATCGTCCCACGGTGAGGTTACTTTATAGTCATGTCATATCAGTTAATGGTGCGCGCCTTTGTCGTAGCGCCGCCGGCTGCTGGTCCCGTACATCAGCCATATCAGCCGCGACATCGGACGACACGGGAAACCGAGTAGAGCAGCCTTCGTACCGGTTGATTTTGTTTTGTTTTTTTTTTTGCAGTTTTTTTTATATAAAAGGTGTTAATTGTGATTGTGTGAAGATTCGGAGATTAAAGTGGAGGAGGATAAGGGGTTGTCTGCTACCCCAGACTACAGCATCATAGATTTTTTTTCAAAATAGCTTTGTCCCATACTTGGAATTCTTCCTGTATCGTCAGCATGTTTACAAACATTTAAACTCACACACATAAGGAATCTGGACATACAAATATCTGCAGGCCATCCAAATATTTGTTCTGTGCGGGAATCGAACCTGCGGCACTTAGCGCTGAAATCTATTGCCCAAACACTGCGCCATCAGTGACGTTGAATTTATAGCTCAACTATCGAGCAGGGTCTGGACCAAACACAACACCCGCCTGGACGTACGATCCTACATTTTTCGGACGTTTGCGGATCTCTACACTCTGAAAAATTGTTTTAATATGCAAGACAAAACTGACGCATTACGATGTTGTAAGTACGAAATACGCTGTGTAAGAATTAATAATAATAACAATAATCCACAACTTTCACACAACGCCATCTAGTCCCAAACTAAGCAGAGTTTGCGATATAAGTACTAGATAACTGATAAAAATACTTATATATTTCTAAATACATACATATTATAGATAATCATCACACAAAAATTTTTTCCTGCGTAAGATTCGAACCCACAACCTCCGGCATAGCAGTCAAGGCCAATAACCCCTAGACCAACAGCCCAGTTTAGTCAGTCAATTAATAATAATAATGATAATTTATTCCCAAAAAAACTTAGTAATATATTACATTTCATTTGGCAATGTAATAACAATAACTTTATTGAAGCAATTAAACCTTATAAACTTTAAGACTTACATACATAGGTTTTTTTTTAGGTGGGAAAATCATCTTATGACAAATCTCGCTCTTGGGCGGAGCGAGAGATAGTGTCAGACTTTTACTAACTAAAAACCCACTCCTGTTCCTTCTTTGCCTTCGTCCCAGGGCCCTGGGTTTCACTTTCACACTACCCTTGGCCCCAGTAGGCTTCGACCCTGCTGGGCCCCTACGATTTGCTGACATCTCCCTGAGGCGCGCGTAGGTACATTTTTGGAAGGTATCTTCTAATATTAGAACCCTGCCTCCTTAACTAGGTGAAACTTAGGAGTCTGCAGTTACATCGGATACGGTTATTCTGGTACGGTTGTTGTAAGTGTAGCCATAAATAAGAATAAAAATAAGTTTTAATAAAATAAAAATAAAAACTGTAAAGTGTGTTGGTGTGTGTGGATAAGTGTGTATGTATGTGTGTCGGTGAGTCCGTGTTTGTGTAATTATGTTGTATGTTTTAGACTATATTTATAGACTAACAAATGAATCAAGCATCTGTAACTGAACTAGGCAAAGTCTGTGTAATTTAGCTATCAGCGCGAAATCCCCTCGTTTTAGAGTGCCAACAGTAAAAATGTGGAATTATTCTACTATGACTAAAAACATTTTTATTGAAAACTAAAGGGCCTATAACACTACGCGATATTCTATTTTATTTTTTATTCTGAGTAAGACCGGTATAACCCATATTACACTACGCGACATTGACTAAGACTGTCTGAATATCGAGTAGTGTAAGAGGCCCTTAAGTTAGTAGTACAAGAAGTATTTTAGAATATGATAGTAAATTTTAAAAGTGTTTCCTCTTAGCTGTATCAATTACTGTCATCAAGGTTTTAAAATACCAACATCTAATTTAAACATTAAAGACATGGAAAGAAGGTGTAGGTAACTCTTTATCCCTAAGGAAATATGTTTCAAAGCCAAACTTATTCAAATTAAAAACCAAATTCAAGTCCTAAGTCAATAATTTGAAAGCCTTATATTTAATCTGTAAATCAAATTTTAATATTTTTAAGCGCAGGTAGGTCATAAAACACTAAAATTAATAATAAAAAGCAATAAACAGGGGTGTCACCCAATAAATTAACTGCGACATTCGCGACAATGTAAGACCGTGTTCTTAGAAGCGGAGACCAACAGGCTACGGCTCAGGGTCATCAACTTTTTATAAAAGTTAGTTTTTTTTAAGACTACCTTTGGTCTAGCCATCGATCTATTGTTGACAAGGAAAAGGTCCTAGATTTTTGTTCAGTACTTATTTAAAATTCATACACATACATACATACTTAGGTATGTTTTGACTTCGGATTAAATGTATGTATAACAGATACTGCTTTAACCATGACTAGCTGCCGCCCACGGCTCCACGGTGTAGTAATTTGACGAGAAAATAACTTCCTACTGTTCAATCAATTTTAAATTCTCAATTTTTTTTCTCCCTCTTTTTGTTTTTTTTTATTTTTTAAATCTTTCCGATAGTAAAGCGACCCAAATAAACATGTTTAAACAAAATAAAAATATTAAAATTGGTCAAGCTGTTTTTGAGTTTAAGCGAGACTGACGAACACCATTTGATTTTTATAAATATGATAAGTAGACGATTCCTAATTGTAGTACATGTAGGACAATATAATTTTGGCAGTAGGTACACCGCAGGGCTGCAGGAATTTTCGAAAGAATTACCGTGACCCTGAAACGCAAAAGGCAACTAAAAGAACACACAGTGGTATAGTCAGTAAAAGTCTGACACTCCCTTTTATTCCCCCCCCAGAGCGGGAGAAGTTAGTCGATGATTTCCCATCTCAAAAAAAAAATGGCTGCAAACATTACTACAAAACAGAATTTTATTATTTTCGTTTTTACCTAACTAGTGTTTATAAGCCTTGTTTTGTGCCAAATAATCCATTTTCTTTAATAATTATTATCTTGACCAGTTTAGATACAATGAGAGATTGTGTATAACTTCATCCCTATTCATAGAATTACCGAACACTGATTAAAAGCAATCGGAAGAAATGGAATTCGCAGGGAATTCGTTTGGGAAGACAAGACAAAATTTTTACTCAGCAGCGCCTGCGTCGTTTCGCCCGATCTTTTTCAAAACCCATTCACCAAAAAAACTTGCACTTGGCAGCCCTAACGATATCTTCTCACCGGCTAACTTACTCATACTACTTTATGTGACATTTTATTAGAACCTTAAGGACGTACAACAAAGGGAATATTTGCATACTTTGTATTATTTTATGATTAGCATTTAGTGGTGACACACGTGAAAAGTCGGTGATGACTATTTCGTGACGACATTCGTAAAAGTAAATGTATGTATTTATGTACATGTACTTGTACAACGTTACGGAGGAGTTCCAAGGCAAGTACAGAGAAAATTTACAAATTAAAAATATACATTTAATAATACAATTATTAAATATTATAGGAGTGATATGAAAGAAAAGGGAGTTGGTGATAGTGTGACGGGTGACAGGACAGAATGGAAGAAAAAAACGTGTTGTGCCGACCCCAAGTAATATGGGATAAGCCCTTATCCACACACAGTTGTCGGCACAACGAGGAAGAAGAAGAAAAAGGATTACTAACCTATATGTGTCTTTGTATATTTTAAAACTGACTACACATAGATCGTTCGATGGAGTTACCTTGGTCCTGGAACGCAAAGGGTTTTTTTTTTAGGTGGGAAAATCATCTAATGACAAATACGGCTCTTGGGCGGAGCGAGAGATAGTGTCAAACTTTTACTGACTAAAGACCCACTCCTGTTCCTTCGTTTCGTTTGGTTTCGTCGTAACTAAAGGACCACGAGTGGAGTTTTAGTCAGTAAAAGTCCGACACTCCCTCTCGCTCTCACCCAGAGCAGGACAAATTATTTGATGATTGCAGAAAAAAAATAAACTGTTATAAATAAAAAGGGATTAATTGACCGACTTATAATGTGCGAAACCCAGTTTTAGTACAACCCAATCAACGTTTTCTTTTTTGTGTCAGAGTATTTCGTCTATAGTTTATAGGTACACAAGCTAAATATCTATACTCTCTAGGTAGCTTAGCTAATGCGAAACCAACTCCAATTCAAAACTGACTATTATTCCGTTAATCCCGTGAACCGAAACGACCTTTAACGTAAGTCAAATCCCAAGACTAATTAAGTAAATAGAGCCCAAGTCCGGACAACGATAATAATCCCAAACTATCATCTTTCACATATTCTACAATCTAAACAACTTTTGAATTAATTCCGGCGATGGGACATAAAGGGACAATGGCTTATAAATATTAATTTCGGTCAGGATCATATCTCGGACATGAATAAATTATTGTATGACCACCGTGTAGTGAAAATTATCAATTTCCCGGGCGGTCCCGCGGTCCGGGACCGGGAGTCCGGGACAGACAACCCTTAACTTTGGAACTGTTTGATTTCATAGGGTTGGTGCTGTTGAGTAAATTATTTAACTTTTTATTTTTTAGATACAAATGGTATTTTAATTTATGGAAGGGAGTCATATGATATCGGAAGACATTGAAGATTATAATCATATAGTGGTAGAAGTTTTTCGCTTGGTCAATTTTTATTACTACCGCAGACATTCAAGAATACCGTAATTAGAGACACAATAGAAAGACAATGAGAGAACGAACGCCGGCATTCGCTTGAGGTTTAATTAATTAAATATAAGCAGATCGTAACAACAGAATATTATAATAAAAGCAATCATTCGATTGTCCCGGTGTATAAACTGATAATGTTTAAACGGTTTCTTCGAAAGAACGAAATAGTTAATTAAAATTACAGAAGTTGGAATAAAAGTAGATACCTATCTATAATTGTATTAAAAAATCGACATAATTTCAATACATCACTACAAACCCAAATATGTTTTACATTTTAAGTTAATTTTATGGGCTTTTACTGGGGTTCCAATAGAGATGAAGCGAAAGAAGCGAAGCCCCCTTTATTTCCTTCAAGTTAGGTTCCTTTAAACCTTACAGGCAAAAGTAAGAGCCTAACTAAGTGGAGCTCATTCGGTATATCGTATTTAAATGATACGGATCCAATTAATTTAGCCTAACTGTTTCATGTTTTGAATATTATTCGGGCGGCTAATATTCATTTAAATCTTAGGATGTTAGCTAAAAGGCGAATTAAGCTACTTGGTTCCGACAGGCACACAAAATACATGATACAGATATTCCTTCCTAATTTTGATCACAAAAACATAACAAATTCTCAAATGCAGCAACCCTATTCCCACCCCTTCCCTTCGGGCACATATCAAGTACAACATAAAAGCAATTCAGCAAATTGTTATTGACATGTTAATAGTTTGAATGTCGTGATGTCGCTACCGCGTCGCCCGGAGTTGCCATGTTAAATATTATGACATGTCCCTCGCTACGGTTAATAAGATATGGTAACACTGGCAAACTTAAGGTTAAGTTGTTCGTAATTATTTTAATTGAATTGTTAGTAATTGTGTGATGCTGTTAGGCAGTTTGTGTTTTGTTTATAATTTGGTTTTGAGAGGTTAATGTAGTGGAATTGTAGAAGATATACTAGATAAAGAATGTAATATGTACCTACAGCTATTGGCGGAATTTATTTACTTACTTTATTATTCTTGTATTCAGGGAAATAATAATAGATAAAAAAACACTACACAATTTTTTTTGCGATTCGACAAAACTTCTAGACTCCATTCTGGAATTGAACTGGGTTACTTATGTAAGTTTGTACGGAACCCTCAGGGCGCGAGTCCGACTCGCACTTGCCCAGTTTTTGGTATTATTCGTTAGGTCGTTAAGCTCCTTAATAGTCCTGAGTTGAACTACATGAATCTCATGTCTGTGTGGTTCCTCAAAAGACCATCTCAGACATTATTAAATAATAGCTACAACTTAAGGGTCTAAGTGTAGGGTGGATAGGTTACTTCTAGGGAAGCGTGCTCCATCGTCGGCCTCATCACCGCTTACCATCAGGTGAGATAGTGGTCAAACGCGAGTTAATTAATAATTTAAAAAAAAACTGCATTTTAACTATTACCTTTATGTTTTCTATATAGACTTTAAAAGAGTCTGACCTTTACGTTTGCTTCTGTATTTCTTCTTAGGGAAGTTGATGATGAATGTAATGCTCGCTTAATTTTACTATAGAGTTTTTTATTTTTCGTTAGTTTTTAGGATTCCGTACATTAAAAGGATAAAACGGAACCCTTATAGGATCACTTTGTTATCCGTCCAACTGTCTGTCTGTCTGTCAAGACCCTGTATCTCGGGAACGCGTGGAGGTATCGAGTTGAAATTAAAACCATATACTCAGATCTGATCCCTTGAAGCAGTGAAAAAATCAAACTTGTTTTGCAATTCGTAAAGATCTTTGAGACTCGATTTGGAAATTTAACTGTTTTCATAGGTAAATTTGTACGGAACCGTCAGTGCGCGAGTTCGACTTGTACTTGCACGGTTTTTTTAGATTGTCTTATATCTTTGCATTTTTTTGATAGGCGAGCTAGAATCATAATCAGAATTTTTTTAAACCTATTTGCCAAATAAATTTTATTTACTGCTTTTATTATTTATGCAATCATTGTGGACCGAAATAAACATTATTATTATTATTTTATACTTGATTACTGTTTAGCCCCTGGCTCTCCAGTACGAACCACAAAGCTGGGGTGGCTTCACCGGCACAAATTAACAATATCAAATACATTTTTCGATACAATATCAAATTATAATATAACCCTTTATCCGTTTACGTAACAAGCTTCCAATTAGCCATGCAACCCGCAACTCCGTTCCTCTGCACCGTCTTCCCGCATTACCGGGATCCCGGGTTCCCGGGATGTTAGACAATTTTGAAGATAATGAATATCGCCTAAGGACATCACTGCTGTTTGTGCTACGTGCCATCTGTCACAACCCTTTGATGTAGAGTGACTGTGAGTTCTGAGAATTGTGGATAGTCTTATCTTTTAATTATCCATTAATTTTTAAAATTAGGAAGAAAAATCTAAAAACATAATGTCTTTAATTTTCCTTATCTTACCCTTGCTTATCACACTTTATAATACTAATATCGTAAAAGAAAAACTTTTTGATTGTGTATGTCTGTTACTTCTTCATACTCGAACGGCTGAAGGGATTTGAATGAAATTCAGCACACGGTTGACTAGAATAACCCATAGGATAGGACACTTTTTTTCCCACGAGTATGGTCCCCTGGGTCAATTTTTTCCACTGACAGCAGTTTGGAAGTAATTTTTTTAATAAGTAGATACAAGTTGAGTACATTTACTGATATAATGTCACAGAAAAACTTCAGGGAATAACTTGTCTAAATGCTTGCTCAAACTCTTGACGAAATAAGATTCACAAGCAAAATAACACTTCAAATAACATGACACCACGTCTTACTTCTCTATCTGTCCTCAATCAGGTACAATTATCCTCAATGAACGCGTCGCATGGTCACCGCGGCGACTCTGTTTACATTATTCAACTCATCAGGGGTTGATTGTGACCACACGTCGCGCTTCGATCTCGGATAGTTTTTGTACATCACACATCGTAATATCATGGGATTTTTGATGTTGTGCCAACGAATACATATCGACAGTAAACCGCTAATAGGTACCACCTAACTAAATTTTTTTTTGAGAAAATCGCCTTTTATCGATTTAAATTTAAAGGTGAAATCAAAGGTGAAACCAAGACATCGCACACTTTTTTTAGTTTTTGTAAATTCATACTTGCTGTGGCTACGACAGTTAGGAATTATTGGCACTTCGCCGTTGATATACTGATGTATTCACTCTTCCTCATACCAATATTTGAATGTCTCTAATTGTAGCATCATTTAATAACCACTTTTGATGCTGTGTTATTTGTAGCTTCTTACATACTATTATTTACATGAAACAAAGTTCTCACCTCGTCTGTTTGCCTGGTCACAATAATTTCAAAAACTATTGAATATTTTTTTATGCGGTTGACCAATAAAGAAGTGATTCATGAAGAAGTCTTAAGGTTATAATACCTTTAATAACACATAGGTACAACTGTTTTTAGGCGTATAGTCAGTTCCTTGAAAATCTTGGCTGAAGTTAAATGCACATATAATACCTACTCGTACTACCGCCTGCGCCCGCATAGAGCCCCGCTGTCCTTTAAATCCATTTTCTTTCATTTTCAAAATTGATTAATTTACATAAGCTATGTACATTCTGAAGAACACTTAATCAGTATTTTTTTAAGTAAACTTATTTCTAAAAATCAAAGCCGTTTGAAAGAAGTAGGGAAAATAAGCGAAAACATATCATGCTGTTAATTTTATTTTTGGCAAAAGTATTTGTCTTGTTGTGTTATATACAAATTTATAATTATTCTTTTTTCGAACCTTTTGAACTAGCCGTTACCGAGGAGTAGGCTTCAGAAAATCACTGTTTTACGGCACTGCTCGGGAGCTATGGCCTTAACAGGTGTAGACCTAAGTTAACAAAATATAGCCCCACTCAGAGACGCCACTCGCAAACTGATCACATAATAGGTAGTCCAAGCAACATACATACATTATCGATGGTCAGTCTCAAGCAACACCTTGGAGAACCGGCACAAGTTACATAGAGGAAAACAGACTTAGTGCCATCCTCTGAAGATTTCTATCACCTGTGCGAAGCTGGATGATGAGTAGGAAGGAAGGGTCGCTAGTATAATATAATATATTCCACAACTATCACACAACGCCGTCTAGTCCCAAGCTAAACAGAGCTTGTGTTATGCGTACTAGACAACTGATAAACATAGTTATATATTTCTAAATACATACATATATAGATAAATTACATCCAGACACAGAACAAATGATCGTGGTCATCACACAAACATTTGACCTGATTGGGAATCGAACCCACGACCTCCGGCATAGCAGTCAGGGCCACTAACCACTAGGCCAACAGGCCAGTCAGTATAAAACTGTTGTACAAAAATAAATACAACATAGATACAATTATGGTTTTAATAAGGCCTATGGCGAGACGTACCTAAGTACGTCTCGCCATAGGCCTTACAGATGATAATAGAGCTTCAGATGTAATTTCCAATTATCCGCCTGTACGCGTTCTGGTAATTTAGCTAAATAACCCATTTCTCCAGGCTGACGTTTATAGCTTATTGTCTGGTATCAGGTCCTCCTACAAAATGGAAAGTCTCACTGTTGATTAACAGCATAGGTACCCATAGTAGGTCGAAATAGCAATTGAAATCGAAGCTAACCAAAAGCTAAGTTACAAATGTTTATGTTTTTGACGCTCGCAGCAGGAAAATCTGTTCAAAAATGATTTATGCAGACAAAATGGCGCCTTTTAAAACCTCAAGCCGTCGCTAAACCCCAAGACATTTAATTACCCGTAATTTATCGTCGACACTAATCCGCGAACTTCTGGCCAGCAAGCCCACAAGAAAAAGTACAAAAAAAAATCTATCCCCTTGATTACAAGCTGTCACGTCGTAGGATTTTTCCTAAACCCTCATTTTAATTAGTCACGTCGGTTTTGTACGCGTTCTCGAGTGGAGAACATCCATTTTCTTAACTACTGTAATTGCCCCCACCTCACGATGTTGCCAGCCACAAAATTTATTACTTAATTACCTCAAGAAAACGCGACGCGCTCAACATCCTCGACAGATGTTTTTTATTCGCCGTGGAAAAACAAGAACGGTTTAAGAATGACATTAATTAATTCTTAATGAAATTCATCTTCACCCTCGGTCTTGTTTTAAATTAAATGCTCGATTTATTACTTGTACAATTTGTCGCGAACACAACCCTCGTAATTAAAACACGGCCATCAGTTATTACGTTTATTAGCGACACAAAATAGTTGTAAAATCTCCATTTTATATTACAGGTTGATTCTAAGAATAAATACTACATCGATATTAAATGCTCTAGAAAAGTTATAGCTTAAACGTGATGCAGTGTTTGTGGCTATTTTTTCAAATTTCGATTCGTTTGAAAATGGAGCCAGAAACGACGGTTTAAATATTCATATGATCAATATTTCCTTTGATACGGTTCGTCAACTGGTCCATGGAAGAGAGCGTCATCAAATCTAAGGTATCCGTCGTCGGGTCGAAGAACGTCTGGATAACTTTTGTGTGCGATCGGCTCGTGGTAAGTATCAGCGCTTTCATGGTACTGGTGGCTATTTATAAGATTTCTGTTAGCGTTCATGTTCGTCTTAAACTTGTCTTCTTTCTGTGGCAAGATTGGAGTTGGTGTTACTTTGTCTTCTATTTTCTTATCCTTGGCAACGGTTCCTGCTCCAGCTAGATCTCTGTAGTTCCTTTCATCTTTTCTTAGAGGCGCGTAAGGATATCTGCTTCTGAATCTATAATCGTACCTTCCAGTCCTTGCGTTCGCATACATATCATCTTCATAAGGACGCCTATAGGGATCTACAGAATATCTGTACCTTAAATCCACACTAGGTGGTGTACGGACCACTTCTGGCAAATGAGCATAATAGATTATCCTTTTCGGTTTCCTAGGTACCATGTTATCATAAGTTTCATCAAATCTATCAACTCTCGGACCGTAGTATGGATAGTAACGTCTTCTATCAATCATATCGTAATAAGGATCTCGTCTATATAGATCATCTGGAACTGGATAGTACCTATCATCGTAGAAGTATCTCCGCGATTCTTCTGGCATTGGTGGATTATAAATAGCTTGACGTGGAAAAACTGGCTTGTACTTAGCTCTGTCTCTATCTTCATCAGGTCTTACAAATTCTGTTCTTAATTCGTCAGTTCTTGTCGCTCTTTGTACAGATTCTTTATCGTTTCGAGATTCTGAAGCCTCCAATGCTTTGTTTTGAGTGACGAAGTTGACTCTCGGCATGCGGGAATTAATCAGGTCTCCTGAAGGTTGCGGAGGTGTCAGGATGTTATCTCTTTGATCTCTCTGGTCCCTTTGGTCTCTTTGATCCCTTTGATCTCTTTGATCCCGTTGGTCCCTCTGATCAGGTAATGGAAGTTTGATCCAGTTCTCATTAGAAGCTCTTGCTCCTCGACCAGTTGGCTTGTCAGTCACTCTCTCTGTAGTCTGATACAGAGGTAAGACTTCCTTAACATCATTAGTGATAGATATCTTGGTCGTTGGGTCTTCAGGAGGTAAGGGACCTGGTATCCATGGTTGGTTCATATTCATGTTAGTTTCTTGCCGATGGGATTGCATGTTGTAGTATTTCTCTTCTTCGATAACGCCTCGTCGACCTCTGACAGAATCTGACTCCACGTTGATCTGGAATTATTAAAATAGGAGCCATTATAAACATACTGGATTCCTATCATGCTGTGAATCTGTCAAGAAATTGCCTAGAAAAATAATTTTTTAAACGCATAGCTGCAAAAATGAGAGATTTTTCGAAATTCTTCATTTTCCATTGTAAAATCTATTTTTGTTCCGTGTTCACTATTCTGATATACATAATTACGTAACATCGACATTCTTTGAATCAGCTGTGTTTGCCACACGAAGAATTATTCTGAATTTCGCAGTCTAACCAGCATATTAAAGGCAAACTTTCTTCAATTTTGTGTTGATTATAATACAGCTGTATCAAAGCAGGTGGGTTAAAGAATCCCGTGGGCGGTAGCTCTGTGACCTGCCTTGGTACACGTACACACTGAGTCACGAATTACGACGTCTAGAGTGCAGTGCTATTCTGTACCTGGTCTGTAAACGCAGTTGGTGTTCTTGTAAATTGAAAAAGAATCCGTTTAGACCTACTTAAGTATCCGCACCATGGCAAATAAAGACTCGTTTAAAAATATCTATAGCGTAAGCATAATCCACCATCGGGGCAATATTAGCATAGACAAATCAATGAACGGGACGTCCTTTAAAAAAAAACTTTCTCTCACAAATCGAAAGAAATCGAAATCAACAATATGGTCTCCGGAAAATGAGAAAAAAGCGTATAGCTAAGAAGTAAAATTTCCGGAGTCTGATAGCTACAACAGTCTTTAAGTGAAGAGTGCATAGGATACTACAAGGCAAACGAGCTTCATCGTCACATCATCGCTTACCATCAGCTGTGATATTGGGCAAGCAGAAGCTAATAGTGAAATCATTGTTTTCACTGCAAGCGAAAACTTAGGCTAGCTTTCTTATTAGGCTTCTAGGAATAATATGCTGGGCTTCGGAATTGTTCATAAGAGTTACTGTAGCCCTGGATCGCAAAGGGCCATTGAAGGAACACAGGTGAGTTTTAGTCCGTAAAAGTCTGACACTCCCCAGATTAGATGATTCCCTACGTAAAAAAAGGAAAATAGCATGGTATTTTCGGTCTATTTAAAAGTCTGCATATCAGATGTATGTGTACCTTAAACTTAATAGGACATGATTTTGATGATCTATTAACTGAGTCGAGTACGAAGACGTCAAAAGAATCAAAAAGACGGACAGACCGATTAATACAAAGACTAGGACCGGTATGGATAACCAAAGATAGAGTTACTTATGAAGTATTGGAAAGACTTGGGGAGACCTATGCCAAGGAAGCGATTACTTACTATACTACTGCAATTTTAAATCGCAATCAAGCAAGATCCTTATAATTTTAATACTGTACTAGCGACCACGACTAGGATGCAATAATGTGATATGAAGAACCGCTCGACCGATTGTGTGCAAACTTCATAAACCATCTACTAAATAGTCCGAACAAAGCCTAAACGTTTGGTTTGAATAGTTGAGCCCGTTCTTGAGTTATAAAATTACAACAAAAACTAGCATTGATTTTTATATATTATATAGATTAAATGCTTGTAAACCACTGTGCTGAGTTCGATCGTTGGTTTCAGAATAACTCTTCAGAACATCTTGTTTATTATTGCAGCCCGGGCTAGGTTATGCGGTCGCGACTGATAGAAGCAAGCAGCGGGCAGGTGTGAACCGCTATGTTAGGACAAACAGTTTATTTATCGCTAATCTATGCGCTAACAGCTTTACTTTCGTGTCAATTAATACTTTATATTCTCCGTTGAAGAATTATTAGCTGATTTCTGTGTAAAAAGTTGTTAGTGGATTTGTTTTGTTTTTTTACCTAATTGCTCCAAAATACACATACCTTCATGTGTATTTCTTTGGCACGCCCTAGAGCCTAAACGGGTTGTTGGATTTTAGCTTGGGAGGTGACCTTAGATTCGTCTTAGTTGTTACGTACAGTAGGTAAGTATATAAAATTTTAAAAGATTAAAACGGTGGAAAATTAATGAGTGTTTGTTTTCGTGACTAACTCATGTAAGGTATCAAAGTAAAGGAGACGATTTCTAAAGTACTCAAACTAAAATGTAGGAAATAAATAAAAGTTAACAGTGTCAAAAAATTCGATCACAAATAAAAAGTACGTTTAGTTGTTTTTCCGATCATATTTTTTTTACTTTTTGTTTACCTGTCACACACACTCTCTTCCGTTTTGAGTACAATCCGTTTCCCTAGCAGACGTCGCGCGTCGTCCCTAACTGGCCCCGTCAATTATGCTGACATCTTTTTGAGGCGCGCGTGGAACACAATGGCCTTAATCCTTACTAAGGCCGTCAAGACCGCACCTACGGTGACCGGAAAACTTCCTGCAACTCAAGACGCCCGAAGCGTTTCCGGCAGGGGTTGGCACGTGAGGCATGTCTCCACCTTACGGTTTCAGCTGCCCCCTTAGCTCGTATTATTGCTTCGCAGAAGGAAATGACCGCTTCCCATATATGTATACGGACGTCGTATATAGTACCAAGTTTTATCCGGATTAACTTACTTCGGTATGTTTCTCGAGCTCGTGCTGCACCTCCATGGGGAACACGACACGGATCAGGATCCCGCACCAAAGCAGGATCGACTTCGAATGCTTCATCTTTGACGCTGGACTTGTTTACTGAAAATTTTTGAAAATATCATCAGTAGTGACCTTGAACCACTTACTTTTGTAGATGAGCTTTGAGCTAAATCACTACTGCCCAAAGGCATATTAGTTGAATTTGTCAAAGCAAATCATTCCAGATATTAAGTTGTAGCTTAACAAGCCTTAAAATGTGTCCACTGCTGGGACTCAGGCCTCCTCTCTAGGAGAAAGAATTGGCGGAAATCTACCGCGCAGGCCCAATGTGGGTTGTTGGATGGTACTGTGTTATCGAAAAGAGATCGCATGAGTTAGGCTAACGAACTGGCATGTAAAATATACTTATTTTGTTGTTCTAGAATAAGTTTGAAAATTGAGTAGAACAAAGAAATGTCTAGTTTTTTCAGTTCGTACATAAGCAAGTTGCAACCCTAGACTTAGTTCCTATTCCTGTTCTCCTATAAATAAATCTATAATACTAATAAAAACCCACATAAAAGAAAATAAAGTTTGCGCAGTGGTCGTGTGTGATGAAATCAGTCCGAAAATGCTGCTGAAAATTCGGGTCGATAGCACGAAAATCAATTTTTCAATTCTTTTTTTTTTAAGCACCCTGCGCTTCATGACTCAAATAGATGTTGGAAAAAAAAGCAGCAAGGTTAATGTGGCAGTGGGCTAGCCAAGTCGTACGAATAGACAAGGACAAATGACCGAAAATCGTCAGTCACTGGACACCTCGACCGTGGCGAAGATTGTGCGTCGATCTGCCTCCCTAGCCAAGTTACAATCGTTTCGTTTGCGTCGAACGCCTCGAGTAGGCCACGCCTCCGATTACTTTGTTCTGACGTCATCTCAACGCTCAGTCACGTGGTCAGGACAAAGGAATCGGAGGCGTGGCCTACTCAAGGCGTTCGACGCAACCGAAACGATAGTAACTTGGCTAAGGGGGCTGATCATGTTTGTGGGGCAAACTTGGTCAAAGATCGGTCGAGACAGAGAGGTCTTTAAAAAGAAAGGTAATAGACTAGCAAAAAACGAGGTCCGACATGTTTTGTATACCTATTTAGCCTTGATCGAACAAGGTGAAACCCTAGGTACAGAATCCAAGGCCTATACGTGTATAGGGTGTTTCATGTTTTTAAAATATTAGATTTTTGAGTTTGCTCGAATTCTTGATACCACTCATGCGCAATGTTGTTATACCAAAAATCTAACTATCTAATTTAACTCTGGAATGTGCTTCCTCTTGACATCAAAAAAGCTAAAAGTAAATTTTCTTTTAAGCGTAAAATTCGGAACTGCTACTTGAAGTCCTCTCAACTTTAGTTTGGTCTTCGTCAGAATTATTATTAAGTTCTCTTTATGATTTGATATTTTTCATAGTATTTATTAGTTTATAACTTTATCATATATATGTATTTTATTATTATAAATAACTTATTTTATTTTTATTTTTTTCTGTTTAAAGTATCTGTTATTTGTTTATTTTGCAAACCTACCACAGTGTTGTCTTTTTTAACCCAAAGGTTGACTGGTAGAGAATACCTTGTTGCATTAAGTCCGCCTATGTACCACAACTGTACTTACATGAAGATCAAATTAATAAATAAATAAGTAAAAATCACCACACTCGGTTAATATTTAGAGATTGCACAACTGCAATCTCTAAATATAAGCCGATTATGATTATTTTTGGCATATAAACAATGTGTATGAGTGGTATCAAGAATGAGCAAAGTCAAATGAAAAACATAACCACCCATAAACACCCTACTGTATAGCTACGCCAACATTAGGTACTTAAAAAACACATAAATATAATATAAAGTAAATAGAGCTGGTGCAGTGACCGCGGGCACTCGGAAGTGTGATGAAATCAGTCGGAAGCGGCCCGGCCGAGCGTGACGCTTATCTGTTATGGAGCCAAACATTCGAGCTGGTGGCGCGACCTCGTGTTTTGGAATTTCACTGAGTTTTCCATTGGAATGATTTTTTTTAATTGTTGAAAGGTTTGTAATTCAAGTTCCCCGAAAAGGCGTCCTGAAGCCGAGTATGATCCATTTCTTATGCTTCGAAAATTCTGAACGGGAAAATGAGGTTTGAAAAATAACATTAGCTTTCCCTCAATAAAATATCCTAAATAGTAGTACATTTTGATACATATAGAGAAAGTTTATCATTGTGTCAGTGACAAATTTCCACTTGTATCAAACGACGTTTTTTAGTACACCTACGCCTACGGGGGACGGGGGCTCCGTTTATTTATTTCTTCGTAGCCGGCGACTCGGGGTAGCGCGGCGCCCAGCCTGCTACGACAAATTTAAAAAAGTTGTAGCGGGGGTCGCGCTGGTGCACTTTTCCGTACTAGTGTGAAAAAAGTAAATCGCATGCCTAAAAGCGGTAGCGGTAACCTGGGAGCGGGTTTTCAAGAAAGAGTATTGAAAATCATAATAATTGAAATACTAAATACTGTAAAATTTAGACCTGAGCATGTTGTACCAATACACATAGAGAGGCACAGAAGTTAGTGGTTTCTTTTAGCAGGTGAGAAATAATCTAATAGCTTCTCCCGCACTGAGGGAAGCGAGTGGGAATGTAAGATTTTTATCGACATTTCTGCGGTCCTTTGACGTTCTAGAGCTGCGGTGATTCTTTCGGCAATACCGCTGACCTGAAGTTAGTGTCAACAAACCCTAAGAAGTCGCTTTCGATCAGGTGAGATAGCGGTCAAGCGCGAACCTATCAAGAATAAAAAAAAGAAGCTATTCTTTTATTTAAAAAAACTTTGCCCCACACTAAGAATTACTCTTGCATCGTGGGTGCGTTCACATACCTGTAATTTCAGTTATACAAGACACCCAAACCCAGAACAACTACCTAGGCATTACAATATTTGTTCCGTGCGGGAATCGAACCCGCGACATGCAGCAGTCAATCGCTCAACCGTGCCATCAATATTAATTAAATGAAAGACAAGCTTCACAATTGACAATCATGCATTTGTCACCAGAAAAATCGGGCCAGGCAATCAAGATGGAATCCACGGGATTTGAAAAGTTCAGGACTTGTGGTGGACTGATGTGGCGGTTTAAGGGGACTATTATCTCCATCTGTGGACGAGAGTACCTACTTTAGCTGAAATGATGATAAAGGTGGTGAAAAAAAGAAAGAAAAAATTGTTAATTTTTTACTCGCACAGAACCAACCACAAAATAAAATAAATGACTAATTATAAGCGTAAACTAACTAAAATAAAATAACAACATAAAAAACGACCTGTAGGGGGCTATGAAGGCTAACCTAAGCTTATGCTCCAATGTTTATAGTGGTTCCAGGGAATTTGGACATCTAGGACTGTGGGAATATTCGAAAGAGTTATCATGGTCCTGGAACGTAAAGAGCAACTGAAGGAACACAGTGAGTTTGACAAGCTCATTTCACTCAGAGCGGGAGAAGATTTTGAATGATTTCCCCCTACAAAAAATGAAGGAAATTCGCCATCCTATAACTTCAGTGTGTTTAATAATAGATTATTCACCAAGGTAATAATAAAACAGTGCCTTATGTCAAGGGTATATTGGAGTGTCACGAAGGAGTGTGGGGATTAAACCCCGAGCACAACGCAAGTTAAGAATCCTGAGTGTAGCGAGGGAATCAAGCGAACTCAAAACGAAGGTAACTTTATCCTCGAGGAAAGTACACTACTTTTCACATCCACTGCGAAAAAAAAAACAATTATATCAAAACCATAGCATATAATATAGTCACAGGTAGTTGACTTAGTATTTACAATAAAAACTGGGCAAGTGCGAATCGATAATGAAATTCAATAATAGGTTACTTACGTAATTGCCGTTCTGCCGAACTCGCGATTACAAGTTTTTTTTTTCTTCTTTCGATAATAATTATAAATTCAAAATTATTTTTATTTTTAAAATATGTAATTCTTTTTTGAAAATAACGTATTTGTTTAGCGTTCTCTTTTCATCGAAAGTGGCAGCAAAGCGGCAGAAGCGGCACGCAACATCAACGACGTATAACGTATACTTTAGTCGACAATGACGAATTAAAAGCGATTGTGGAAGCTGATGATTCTCAATCTACAGCTAAATTAGCAGCAACTTTCGATGTAGCATCAAAACCATACTAGTCCATTTGCGTCGAATTGTCAAGTTAAAAAAGCTTGACAAATGGGTGCCCCACGAATTGAGTGATCGCCAACGCGAAGCACGCGTTGAGTCGAGCCTTGCACTGCTCAACAGGAACACAAACGAAGGCATATTGAATCGCATTGTTACTTGCGACTAAAAATGGATTCTGTTCGACAATCGCAATCGCTCAGCAATTCGGTTAGGTCCTGGTTCAGCACCTAAACAATGCCCCAAACAAAAACTGACCCCTAAAAAAGTGATGGTCACTGTTTGGTGCTCTAGGGTCGGTATCATTCGTCACAGCTTCTTACCAAACGGATTGAATATTACAGCAGATGAGTACTGTGAAGAACTGAACACAATGATGGAGAAGCTCGCACATCTCCAACCAGCTTGGTCAATCGTTTGGCTCCGCCGATCCTGAATGACAACGCGTGACGTCATAGTGCACAGCAGACGGTCTCCAAGTTACAAGAACTGGAAAGTTGAAAGTTCTCCGTCATCCACCGTACTTACCAGACCTTGCTCCTACAGATTTCTACTTTTTTTCAGAATTTGAATAACTTCTTGGCGGGGAAAAAATTCAATAACCAAGAGGCAGTTCAAAATGCTTTTGAAGAATTTGTTGCCTCCCGTCCAACAGACTTTTTCAAAAAGGGCATCAATAAGCTACCACTACGTTGGCAAAAATTCATTGATTGCATGGGGAATTATTTTGATCACTTAATAAAAGATATAGAGAAAAAAGGGCGTTAACTTATTTCATGAACAACGGAAATTTCATAGGTACCTAATATTACTGCCCAGTTAGAGCTTAGGGCTTTAATGACTTGCTTTACTTTAGGTTTGCATGACAAATAACAAATTATTTGAAAATTATTTAAATGTCAAAACATTTGCGAGCAGGTGATATGAAAAACTACAACCTATCGTTCTTGCCAAATAAATTGGAAATAAACACGTTTCATTTGAATATATAGCTACCATGTCAGTGGCGTGATGCGCAAATAATGATGACTATCATTTTAAACCAAGGACATATAAATAGTTGAAGCACTATTATTGCTACATAATGCTGATTGAAGCCCGAATAATCGGAGGGTAATGACAATATTGCACATCTATGCATATGGACTAAATGTACCTATTTATATTACATTGTATCAATGAAGAAATAATTTCATTTTGCTGTGGTGTAAAGGAAATCGCACATTATTAACAAACTGTCACCGGCTATTACAATGGTACATTTTGGTACAAGTGGAGAAAGTTTGTCATTACAACCGAAGCGGAATTCGTCCGAGTCGCAGACGAGGGTGTTATGGAGCTGAGTGCTTCACTAGGTGGGTAGGTTACCTACCTAACTGCATATTTGGTGAAGAAACGAACAAACGAACACACTTTAATCTTATTGACCTATTGGTAGGTTAACCTAAATAGGCACCTACTTACTAACGATGAAGTAGGTACGTATTTCAGTTGCTAATCTGCATAAAGAATCGCATCACAATGTCGACGAACCCCGAAAATAACTAAAGAAAATCGTCACAATAGCCATCGCGCTCAACAATAGCGCACAGGGATCCCACGACATGACAATTTGGTGACAGACCGATCACCGTGTCACGCTCCACAAAGCTGACAATTGTATCGATGCCGTTATCCTGGCTATTGAAGGCACTGACCTAGATAAGGGTAAGGCCGTTAGCCCTCTATATCATGGTAGGTATTTAAATCAACTGGGAAATAGGTGGTTCTTCTTTTCGATTCGATTGTAAACTCGTCAAACTGTTTTGTCTCAATAGGTGGCTACATTAATAACAGCATCGGTAGCACTCATCAAATCCTCCAAAGTGCAGGTATACGGACACTTGGGGCAATCCAACATGTGGCTCATGAGCATCTCTCGCCTGGACGCTATTTGCAGTGGCCTGTATGGAAGAAGGCACTAAATCGGTTGCGAACCAAGGTAGGCCGCTGCAAACACAACTTGGCAAAATGAGGTTTTATAGACCCATCGAATACTCAATGTGAGTGCAGCAGCGCACCTGTTCAAAATAGGTGGTGAAATCTTGACTGGTTTCGTATTGATCGGTTGAACAATAAGATCGATCAAGTTCGATTGAAAACTCTGCTCTCAGGAAATCAAAAGCGTTTAGTCCCTCTAAATGTGTCGATAAAGAGTATCTTAAGTCTCTTCCCATGTTAAATTTCATTTAGATCAGCCCACATTCGAAATAAATCAACAAAGTTACGCCTACTATCCACGGACGCGTAGCTTCACAGACGCGTATTCGTCATTATACGCTTTGTGTAGGTACGCGTAAAGCTTACATAAAAAACTATGAAACTACACTAAGCGTTTAATGACGAATACGCGTCTATGAAGCTACGCGCCCGTGGATAGTAGGCTTTACTTTCGCATTTATAAAATAAGTATTTGGAGGTATGCGGAATGTCATGTCGCTCGCGTGGGCAACTGCTCGATAGATGATTTCGAGCTGTTCATGTTCCAATAGCGCGGAGAACTTTAATTGCGCGATGTAGGATTAGTTCTTATGTGACGCCATAGATGTCGCTACAAGTAAGTATGGATATTGATAACAATATCCTAAAGAAGCCAATAGAATTGTTCAGACCAAAATGATAATGTTCTATAAGTTATGTTCTAATTAATAAAATGACTCAATCCATCTGCCTAAACAAAGGAACAAAACCTAGGTCACTTATGAGAAACAATGGGACATTGATCGTAACTGAATTGCTGATTGATGCTGATAAAGAAGACATAACAAAGACAAAAAGACACTTCTTGCTTCTTGCTGAACTCTAGGAAAACACACTTTGGGAAATCAGTAGAAACGAGATCTTAAGGGTGCACTACTCACAGCGGGATGGTTCGAAAGTGTTACCGTGAGCCGTTAAGCACAAAGGGCAACTGAAGGAACTATCCCAGCATGCCAAGGTAGTTATAAAATGGCAAAATAGTTACATTTTCAAATTATTTATTTACGCCTATAGAGATGCGCAATGTCCTATGGTTTTTACTAAATACTATTTTTTTTTTCATTATTTTACATAGAAATTAAAAATACAAAAATGGACCCATCATACAAGACCTTACTTGGTACAACGACTCGTATCATTGATATACCCTTATTACATAAATAAGTCTTTCTAAAATCTTCTGATTGCTTAATTTTAAATAAATTAAGCTCTGTCCATCATCAGACGTGGAGAGCACGAAATCGTTTGTCTTCTATACAAGACCGTGTGCTCAAAAGGTTAAAAAGAGGACACTGTTTATCTTCACACCATTTCCAACACAAAAAAACTAAAGGACACTAATTACACGACTGCCCCAAAAAAGGTGTTATTTAAAAAAAAAAAATTAACCATGAATTTTTTCTTTCTTAACCGCAGGTAAAAGCGCCAAGGTTGCCCGCGAAATTCAAACTTTCTAAGTTTTTGCGATTAATTGTATGATGGATAATTAAAATCTGCGGCCGTAATACGTAAGTACCTATTATATTTACGGAATTTAATCATAGTCAATAAAATCACCAATAGATACAACCCCCTCAGTCCATTTTACCCCTTAAGAGCGACCAACTCGAGGTACATTTCCATACAACCGCTCTTACGCGATTACGACGCTATTACACATTTTTCATTACATATTTTGGAAACGCTATCTTGTGGATATTATCTAGGCTTCTTTAAAAATCAAAACATAAATTTGTGTAAAACTAATCTAGTTAAGACCTCTGAAAATCTGCTATTGTATGAACGAACTTGAAAAATATATTTTTACCTAACATTTTCTAAAAATATAAAGAACTGCCGCGGTTCGCTCGCGAGATAGCAGAAAATTATTCTAGAGCAGTGGTGGCCGAGTGGTAACTGCCCCGACTTACGAGTTGTAGGTCGCAGGCTCAAAACCAGCCAGGCGCATTACTTTGTGTAATTATTTCATCACCACTGCCTCCCTAGCCAAGTTACGATCGTTTCGTTTGCGTCGGACGCCTCAAGTAGGCCACGCTTCCTATTCCTTTGTTCTGACCACGTGACTGAGCGTTAAGATGACTTCAGAACAAAGGAATCGGAGGCGTGGCCTACTCGAGACGTTCGACGCAAACGAAACGATCGTAAGTTGGCTAAGGGAGCAGCTCTCAAAACGGTGAATGAAAACATAATGAGGAAACCGGCATGTCCTAGAACCAAAAATTCGAAGACATGTGACATCCACCAACCCATACTGGGCCCGCGTGGTGGATTATGGCCCATTCCCTCTCCTAGAGAGGAGGCCTGAGTCCCTACAGTGGGAACATTACATGGCCGACTACGCTACTATGCTACGTGAACTTTGGTAGTTATATATTAAAAATATAAAAAAAGTAGATTCATAGAAACCTTGCACATTTAATCGAGTTTCTGAATGACGAAAATTTGACTGAAAAACTTTTAAGGGTTAAAAAAAAACACTTATGTCCTGGAACAAGTTTTGTGAAATATTCGAGTAAATCACAGAATCAACGAATGCCAACAGAGTTTTCAGGCGTTATCTCTTTTTTTTCGCATTGCCTCTTCATCAAACATTGCGTTGGAGCTTTTAAACCATGATTAACGTTGACGATAAGTGAGTGGAAAAGGGCCCTCTTAAATGGATATAGTTTAAGTTGTATTTTGAATAACAAAAAAAGAAAGAAAACATTTTTATTCTGCCCTGTCGGGCCATGGTCCCCAAACTAAGCAGCGCCTGTATATCTTGGCATTGGCAGGCCACCATTGCTCAATTATTTTAAATATAAAATTATCATAATTCCAAGATGTTTCTTACCTTATCATAATCCAGTTAAATACCAGCCTCGTCGAAGTTCGGCAGGGTAATGACGACAGGGCCCAAACTGCCAGCGGTCACGGCACGCGACCATATTGTTTGTCAGCACAATCGAACACCGTTTCCATTGTCAACATCGAAAATCTGTGATAGGTACGGTTCATGGGAAAATGTGGGTATGAATACCTACGGCTTGTTAGTTTGTAGAGAGGCGGCAAGTTTTTTTAGGGGTTTGAAGTTGTCAATAAATAAAAGGCTCTTTTTGACGTCTGTCAAAACGAATACTTAAAAAAGAATACTCGCAATATATTCCATCATATTATGAAACGCGTCAAAAAAATGTATGTATTTTTTAAACACTATTTAATTATTATTTTAATGGTTTTTTTTTCGATTTCGTTTCAAGTTACATTCTAGGGTATTTTTCAAATGCCAAAACGGGCCTTTTATTTTTTAACGAGTTTATCATCAGATAACTCCGCTCTGGGTGGAGTGAGAGGAAGTTTCAGACTTTTATTGACTATAAAAACTCATCCGTCTTCCTTTAGTAGCCCTTTGCGTTAGCAAGCATCGGCCTTAACGGGTCCTTTCACACAGAAAGTACTTTATTGTCAGCTAGCTACTCCAAGCAGCTTCGCCCGCGTGATATCCCAACTGAACATATTCCCGATATAAAAAGTATCCGATGTGCTATTCCAGGACATGGTCTACCTATATAAGCAAGTTTTATCGATATTTGTTCAGCCGTTGGAGCGTGAAGAAGTAACAAACATACACGACACACTCACAATCTTTCACCTTTAAAATATTACTGTGATTTCTCATAACAACTTAGCATAAACATGCCGTATAATGGTCATTATTAACAAGTCTTATCAAATAATTCTTACAGGTCCTTTGAGTCAGCTAGCATATCAGGGTAAATTACTTGCAATTGTTTATGCCTAAACATTTATCTAATCCATCACAGTTTCATGACCTTATTGGTTTCGTATGGTTGCAGACCAAGCTAAACTCAGTAAGTACTAAGTACCTACCTAAATTTATTATATCATTATATTAGTTATTTAAAACTTTATGCACAAATGAAACATTGTACAAAGGCGGACTTGATGCCTTAGGCATTTTCTACCAGTCGACATTACTTATCAGTACAGTATTCGTATATTATTTAATAGCTTTTGCCCGCAGCTTCACCCGCATACATAAAATATAGCCTAACTCAGGAATAAAGCAGCTTTCTATTGGTGAAAAAATTTTCGCAGTCGGACCAGTACTTTCAGAGATTTTCTCCTACAAACAATAAAACAAGCTTTACCCCTTTATAATTATACTAGCTCTGCCAGCGGCTTTGCTCGCGTGAAAGTAAATTTCTCCATACAAACTTTGGACCCCCTTAAAATGAGTATACCGAAAATCCCTTCTCAGTGCTGGCCTACGTCATAAAGAAAGCTTTGTGCGAAATTTCACGTTCCTAGGCCTAGTAGTTCGGCTGTGCGTTGATATGTCAGTCAGTCAGTTCCTGCTTATAAATATATACATAGATATATATTAGTGTAGATAATACTTTCGCTCGACTACCAAATTGACGGCGCGGTGCTTGCTTTTCTAGTGTTAAAGTGCCATGAGAATCAATCTCAAACACTTAGTTACTACCCAATGAGGCGGCACACAACCGATGGCTATCTCAACTATTGAACGAGTAACGTTTACTACAAACATTCGAACGACAATTAACAATGTTAACAAAACTACCATTCAGTTCAACAAAACCATCAATGGAAACAAGCAAATAACTGTAGATACATTTGAAATGTTAGTAACAATGTGCACGAGGAAGCGTGTCGCCTGTCCGGCCGCGCTCTCTGCCGAGCCCCATCTGCGATCGGCGCGAGATTATCTAATGTTTGCTCAAAATCATTCATCACGGAAGCATAATATATACACATAATACTTTTGATATTTTAATGTTGTAATCTGTATTTTCATTGTTCAGTTTTTTAATCCTATTCCGGATTAATCCACTCCATCCGATTTCCGTCAGGTGAGATAGCGGTCAAGCGCAAACTTATCAACATTAAAAAAAAACCGCTTCTATGCATTTGATTGTCTCGTTTCGTTAGTCTAGTCGTCGAAAGAGATACCGAGCGCGAGTTCCTGCGTTCGATTCCTGGGTCTTTTCTTTTTTTTTCATGTGTTATTTCTTAGTAGGCATAACGGCTCTCAGCAGTGAAAACCCCGCAAAACACATTTTCTTCAAATAAATATGATACATTAAGCATTTTACAAATCAAAAGATTAATATAACCTCTTCTACACAATTTTTTTTTCATGATACAGCTCTTTCTCACTCCTGTAAAATTTTGTGAAGAGTGCTCTTGATGAAAATTTTGTGAAGTGTCCTCTTATGTGCCCTCTTGATACTGATAAACTCACCGTCGACTATATTGAGCTAAACATAATAGCCGAAATGTGAATGTACTGCAGGTACAACTCTGCCTAACCCTTTAAAAAATACAGTCGTGATGTTACGTTTGTTATGACTAGCTGTCCCCCGCAATTTCACCTGTCTTTGGTTACTGCTCCGCTCCTTTTGGTCATAGCGTGAAGTTATATACCCTTCATAATATAAACTTACTAAATAAATGATTTATTATCCAACACTGAATGACAATCGTGCTCCATAGTCGCTTTCCATCAGATGAGATAATAGTCAAGCAGGTGCCTATGTATGCTAAAAATAAAAAATAAAAAACAATTTGAACCAGTAAGTTCCTAAAAATTGCGCTTTCAAACTAGCTCTTCACCTTTATATCAGTTTGGATGTATGATGTCACATATGAGTCCCCTGCTAATTTCATAGTCTCTTATTAGGGTGATAATTTTATTAAAAACTCCGAGAAGATAAGAATAAAAATATCATGACATTAAAACGAAGTCTTTGCTTTTCACAGTAATTGAAACACTCGTGTAATAAATTTCATTGCATTTTAATAAAATTTAGAAATTAAAATATTATTTCTTATGATTAGTGCGAGGATTTCTGAAATGTGTATCCACAAATAAAATTGCATATCATTTGGAAACCATTACTAACATTCCTGTATTCAATAATATACATATATAGATATAGAAGAAAAAAATTAAAACAAAACATTAGATATATAAAATTTTAATACTATTAATTGTTCAGTTTTAAAATAGCAATTAATGAACTTAAATGCACTCTTGTGTACAGACGAAACATACGATAAATAATAAGAAATACGTAGAGTAGTTGTTACATTAAAAATATTTTATTAAAGTGATGGAACGCTTTAAATAAGGCATCGTTAGCACTAGATTATGCGAAAGCTATCTATACCATATCGTGAAACTGGTATTTTAACTTAATTTCACGATAACTATAAGCTAGTTATTTTTAATACGGTTCCTATATGTTCAAGGACAAAATCTGTAGAGAATACTTCTGATAATACGCCCTTAGGCCTGTCTTTTCTTAGAAAATAGATTATAAATTAACATTTTTGGATGGATTCGAGTCAACTAGGGTGTGCTAAGGTGCTCTCGGGTGGGCTAGCGTTCTATACGTGCACCTTTACAATCTAAACAAGCAACATCTTGATGCTAACAACACCTATGTTTAAAATGAAAGCTAAAGGCCCGAAAGTAGCCATTTTCTCGCTAGATGGCGAAGAAGTCAACACTTTGTTTATTTTGAGTGTAATTGGACCATTACTAAGCCAAGGAAATAGTATCCATAGAAATGGGACATTCCACTTTGTTGGACTTAGTCAAATTATTACCTCTGAAGGCCTAATTCGCCAATCATCTCTAAACTAACATCTGCCTCTAATTATACTGCTTGAGTATACCGAGAAAATGGCTACTCTCGGGACCGTATCTTTCAACTAAATAATAATAAACTTTCATTGAAAGTGCGAGTAGTGAAGACAGACAACTATCCAAGCTTTCATAAAACCAAGTCAATCTTTGGAAAAATCCCGCCAAAGTATAAAATAGACAAGCTTCCTTTTATCCCAAATTATCGCATAGCACTGACCTAATACAATTTATCTTGAGTCTCACGTAGGCTTAGATCATCTAAAACTCTGTGTACTCCAGCGTATGGACACTAGGCTTACACATTAAAGGGCTCAGCCCAATGATGGGAGGAATCATGTCTGGAGGAATAAGACATTTTTAACCTTTAATCTGCCTACGTCGCATATATCCGACGAACACTCGCGTTTATCCTGCCAGGGTCGTATATCCACGACCAAATACTCCATCTTGTCAGCTCTTCTGATCTCCAATGGAGATGGAAGAGCTAAACAAGATGGAGTACCCAGGATTAAAGGGTTTAAGCTCTTTTTTGAACAGTTAAACTGTATAAACCTGAACTAATAATGACACCATCAAAATAAAAGCTACCCCCATCTATTTCATACTCCAGTGTGCTACAGATTTAGTCCTCAAACATACAAATTAGAATGTAATATCTAGTCTAGCGTTACTCCATGCCTCCCATCATCTGTGAGGGCGTGGCTGGCTCGTTGCCTTCCCTCTTCTTGGAGCCTGAGACGATGTCGTCAATTCTGAGCAACAGGATCGCTGTTTCTACTGCGGTTTTGTATACCTGGAAATTAGGAAAAAGAGGTTTTATGTTTTACGTGTCCATTCCATTATCGGACCACTAGAAGTACGGCGTTGCGCCATCGGGACATGGTGGACATCCCACTCATACGTACAAAGCGTTTAGTGAACACATTCATTAAGCGTACAGCTAACGAGTGGAATTTTCTGCTGGAGACTGTTTCTTGATATCTATAACCTGGGGGTCTTTAAGTCAAGATTGAATAGGTTACTTCTAGGCAAGCGTGCTCCACTGTCAACCATATCATCGTTTACCATCAGGTGAGATAGTGGTCAAACGCAAGCCTAAGCATAAAAAAAAATGTAAGTGGGAGTTGAAAGATAGCAAAGAAATTGCAAGACCTGGAAAGAGGAATATTAATACTAAAACATGTCTTTTGTGGTCATAGAGCTGTGCAGTGGTCCATACCTGCAGCTTGACCGCGAGCGGCTCCCAGATGCCCTTGACGGCCATGTCGACGATCTCCCCGCTCTCGCCGTCGATGCCGGCCGCGCTGCAGGCGGCCGCGTGCCGCGCGCGCAGCGCCGTCAGCGTGCGGATCGTGTTGGCGCCGCAGTTCTGTGCCAGTGTGCGGGGGATTATCTCTGGAAAAAGCAAAAAAAAAAAAACAAATAAATCACACAAAAACTAACGACAATCACAATAATTTGTCAAATGTAGCTCACAAACATAACAAGGCTAAAAGAATATTACTGAACCACACAAAAAAAGGATAATAACAGTTATTATTGAAATCCTTAAAACAGTGTTTCCTTTGGCATCCACTTAATACAACTTAATCAAGTCGAATTACACCTCCAATAACTATAAAATATATTTATATATATATATATATGGCGGAAAGCGTGAGGGAGGACATCCTTCTACAAGATGCCCTGGGCGTCGGGAGACACAAGGCGTTTCTCGGCCATCACACACGTAGGTTTGCGGACAGTCAGCAATGTATCTCGCCGTCCGATAAGGACCAGGCCTGAGTCTATAAGCGCCTGGAAAAACGTCCGCATGATTTACGGGACCCGCTAAAGCCAATGCCAGCCAGAGCTACAAGATTGTTCTAAAGAATCTCTCGCAGCCCTGATTGTAAAGGGAAACAGAAGATAAACTCTCATTTCACCCCGAGCAAGAGAAGTAATTTGATGATTTGCCATCGTTAAAAAAATAAGCTGTAATTCAATATACTAAATTAAATACAGTATACGTATAATCTATCATCATCATTTCAACCGAACGACGTCCACTGTTGGACATAAGTCTCCCCCAGCGTCGCTATATCGGTCCTGTGCGTCTTGCAGCCATCGGGTTCCCGCGACCCTCACCTGGTGTCATCGGTCTACCTTGTGGAAGGCCACGCCAACGCTGCGTTTTCGAGTACGTGGTCACAACTCCAGAACCTTTCGTCCCTATCGACCATCTGTTCTGCAAGCAATGTGCCCACTGCCACTTGAGTTTGGCGATTCTTCAGGCTATGTTGGCAACCTTGATTCTCCTACAGATATCTTCATTTCGGATGCGATCACCAAAGGAAACTAGCATAGCCATTTCCACTGGCCTTTGGATAACTTTAAACTTTCGGCCAATTGCCTTATAAGCTATTTTTTTTTAATGAATATCTAAGAACATTTACCGAGCGCCTGCGCGACCGCGCGGTAGGGCGTGTTGTGCGCGGCGTTGGCCGACAGCGCCTGGGACACCGCCATCTCCACGGCGCCGCCGCCCGCCACTAAGCGAGGGTTCAGCACCTATAATGTAACTAATATTTAGCTTATATCCAAATAAGAATCGAATGGAATATATAAATAAACTTAAATCTATGGATTCTCATGCAATGACTTCTCTCGCCCACGTTCAGGCAAAGAAGGAACATAAGTGTGGACTTATGTTTCTTCTTTGCCTTGCGCTCCAGGACCTTGGGTTTCCCTTTTGTAAGTCATGGCATTCTTATCGCTGACAACAATATCTACCAGACAACCTTTTGGAAAGTTCAAAACCCATATTAAGCGTGTCCTAACTAAAAAGCGTATTATAAGGTTAAAGACTATGTCGAAGACACGCTTGTTTGGCAATGACTGCTTCTGCACATGTGGCCCCCTGGTAGCTCATAATATTGTGTAAATGTATCTATTAACTGCTCCACATTTGTTGTAATATATACTTTTTCCTTTCTAACACATTGCCTTTGCAATTTTTTTTTTTTATTTTATTATTAATTATTTTGTTAACATATAATTTATTAATAATTGTAATTATTTATTTTACTTGCTTTTATTTATATAGCCTCTTTTTTTATAATGTGAATGTGAGAACACTGTATACTCCGCGTATTCTTAGGTTACTTTTTATTATATTTTTATTGTACCTATTCGTACAATATTGACCAGTCTACACTGTCCTTACATAATATCTACATAAGCTGTAACATGGAAATATTGTAACAACAATTTTTTTTAAAGTGTAACCATGGAGTTTCTTGCCGATTCTTCTCCATAGGAAACGACCAATTTGGAACCGTGCACTAGCTTCTGACGTTTTATAAGTGCCCATGTAGGCCTATGTGAAATAAAAAACTTGACTTTGACTTTAACCCTTACGATGGATGTTAAGAACTTAAAACAATGCTGCTGGTAGTCTGTGGTGTACTACGTATTATTTTAAATAATTTGGTTTTTTTTACGTAAAAACGCGCAATTACATAATAATGATACCCCTATATGCGCGCAAAAAAGGTGATTCAGAAAGAAGACCAGTAGAAGGAAAGAAAGGGGGCCATTTCCCAGTTGTGACACAGATGTACTGTCTCACTGCTGGGAAATGGCTAATTCAAATTACAATATAATAATTGTAGAACAGGTGTTGAATAAATAGGCAGCAATAGCATCTCCATGATCACCAACATACTGCCTTTGTCCCATGTTATGATGACCATGATAGTTTATTTTCATTATTCCAGTCCAAACTATCACTCTTCACTATCACTGAATCAATTTTCCTTCATAAAATTCCTCACACATGTTAAAACTGATTGCTTGCAAAAAAATTATTGTTTTGGTAAAAAAAACTTGTCCAATTATAAAATAAAAAATCATTTTTGGAATGATTCCAGTAATGGGTAGTTGCTTACCAAATTCTTGGCGACGTGTAGAGCATCCTGGAGATTCCTCTCGATCTCATTAAGTACATCCTTAGATGCGCCGCGCAGTAAGATAGTACACGCCTTAAAATAAAAATAAAAAATTAGTAAACTGATGGAAATGAAATGGCAGGTTCCTAAATTTAACTTATATCTTCAGTCATCATTATCATTTCAACCGAAAGAAGTCCACTGTTGGACATACGCCTTCTTCAAGTGCCCCAACGACCGCTCCTGTGCGTTTCATATCCATCGGATTCCCGGGACCCTTACTAAGACATCGGTCCGCCTTGTCGGAACCCTACCAACGCTGCGTCAGTTCCGTACACGGGTTGCCACTCTAAAAACTTTCGGACTTCACTGTTTTCACGTATGGTTTTAGGAAATTAATTGGTGAGTATAATATCTTTTTATCTTGCCACTGTTCTTTAGAGATATTATTCAGAAAAGTAATCACACTAATATTTTAAAGGCACAAGTTTGTATGTACGTATTTGTGTTTATATGTATGAGTAGGTTTTTTACTCCTTCACGCTCAAACGGTTTAACGGATTTGGATGAAATTTGACACACATTAGCCAACGTCACTTTGTGCTGGCGACGCCGAAACGTTCCACACGCCCAGGTATAATCTACGACCTAGGCACCGTTTTAATAATTTAAATAACCGTTCTCCAATTGCCCCCAGCCAAAGAAGCCCATCACATATGGTTGAGGACCATGTCCTGCCCTAGTACATGTTATACTTTATATATATGTGTGTAGTAGACCCCTAGGAATAGTTTTCTACCAGTTTTCTCCGGCGACGCGGCTGACAGAACCTAGTAATCCGCAACTGTTCACACACACTATAACGATATCTTAATAAACTAGTGCGCTTCACGATCAATGATTGCATCACTGCCTCCCATAAGGTGTGGTGGTCAAGCACTAATTTATTTAAATTAATAAATATAAATCTACGAGTGACGCGGCACGGCGGCAGCGCCGGTACCCAGAACTACACAGCACAGACATTGTAACGTCCGACACGATCACGCTTAGACGTACCTGTAGACCTATTTATTGGTACAGAAAAGAATAAAGGTTTTGTTACAGTCCGCTTGCTTTAATTTATTATCTGAGCCTTTATAGCAATAATTTTGGATTTTATTTATTATTACTATAATCAGTTTATTTATTATTTATTTACATGTACTTGTACAACGTTATAGAGGATGTCCAAGGCGTTGTACAGTAAACTAAAAAAAAATAACAATAATTTAGAAAATTAACATATAATTTAGAAATAAAAAGAAAATACAAATATACTTTGTCCCTCAAAACAAATGATCAATGTTAACTTATTTTTTATCCATCTTCTCACAAAACATTCACGACACACATCTATCCATCTCCCAGCAAACAAGTCACACTCCGGTGTTAGAGTCAGAAGAGCATTAAGCGCACGAACGAGCGGCGAGTTAGCTCGTGACACTGTTTTTGAGAAAGGATCGGCTAACAAGCGGTGTGTTCGCGGCCTTAGTTGTTGTTTAGGTACGAGAGGAACAAACAATCCCAATCTCATCAGTTATCATGTCGGTTACTAAACTAATAAATTTAATTAGACTAGCATATTACCTTAGGGTTCTTGCATTCAGTGACGAAAGTGAAGTACTCGTCTCCGATCTTCTTGATCTCAAACTTGCCGGCGCCAGTTCCTACGTCGGATTCCTTCAGCTCCTCAGTACGGTTCACGATGGTCGCTCCACAAGCACGGGCGAGACGGTTGTTGTCGGTTTTACGCAGTCTAGAAGAAGGAAAGAGTTATAGAAAAGAATAGAATAAACTTTATTGTATACCTAAAATAGTAACAAAACTTTTGCACAAACTTAAATCTATGGGTACAAAGGCGGGGTGGGTGGTTATAATGAGCTTTTAAATGAAACGATAAATCAGCGACATCTGCTGAAATACTGCGGCATGTTTAGAGAATAAGGAAAGATTTGTACTGATGCTAGATTGGTTTCTGATAACGTTAGTATTTCAGAGTGACCGCGAGGTGGCGCTGAACTCAAAATGGTAAATCTACAATTAGAATTTTGATCACATAGCATTTCAAGTTTCGAAAATCTACGAATTTCAAAGTTCAACAAATCTCAGACCAACAAACAAGTTAGTTACCTCTATTTTTGTTGATCTGAGACGGGAATAGGGTTTTTTTTTTTTAGTTGGGATGTCATCAAATATTTTCTCTCGCTCTGGGTGGAGCGCAAGTGTGTCAGACTTTTACTGAATAAAACTCATTTCTGTTCCTACAGTTGCCCCTTGCATTTTAGGGCCGTGGTAACTCTTTCCGAGCCTTTCAAAAACAAAACGCACCCTCCACTCGAGCTTGGTCCGTGGCGAGCTACCAATTGCTCATCGTCCACATCAATTAGAATACCTCATCATCATATTAACATTTCGTCTGTCAAATAAAATCAACTACTCTATAGAAAAAGCTGTAATCTCTCATGTACCTGTATAATACCAGCACTTATTTCCTTTCAAACTGATTTTATTTTAAATTGATATAAACCAGTGCTTGACCGCGGTCCCACCTGATGGTAAACAGTGATGCAATCATTGATGGTGAGCATAGCATAGCATAGTCGGCCTTGTAATGTTCCCACTGTTGGGACTCAGGCCTTCTCTCTAGGAGAGGGAACGGACCGTAATCCACCACGCGGGTCCAGTGCGGGTTGGTGGATGTCACATGTCTTCGAATTTTTGGTTCTAAGACATGCCGGTTTCCTCACGATGTTTTCCTTCACCGTTTTGAGAGCAGTGGTGATGAAATAAATTACACAAAGTAATGCGCCTGACTGGATTTGAACCCGCGACCGCGTTGATGGTGAGGCGCACTAGTTATTCAGTTATCTACTACGTCAATTCCGATTCTGAATTCAGGATCTACAATACACATTTCATGGCGCACCGTAGTTACTTATATTAAAAGCAGTATATATTAGCACATTAATTACTGCACAATTATTTAAAGCCTACTATTTAAAACGGAAAACAGGACGCGAACTGTACTTTCTTCTTAATTTTATCGTCGTTGGTTTATGTTTACCTGCGAATAGCCGTAATACCAGCCTTGACGAGGTAGTGTTGCGCGAGGTCGGACACTCCCTTCTCCGTGAAGATGATGTCGGGCTTCAGAGCGATGATCTCTTCGCACTGGCGCTGCACGTGCTCCTCTTCCAACTGGAGCAGCCGCGTGAAGTCCTGGACAAGAAAAGAATAAGTTTAAATCTGACATATCTACGCATAGCCGAAACTTCTGGGACTTTGAGCGTGAAATTTTGAACAAGATTTTCTTTTATATATCGTCGAGGGGTGGGCCGCGACACTTAGTGGGCACATGTTCTTTTAGGGTTTCGACATACTGGGTAGCCATGAGCAATAACTACAAATTAAAATAACTGAACAACATAAAAAATTAAAATAAGATCATAATAACATTCGAACAGACACTTCCGTCAGGTGCGAGCTCCGATCATAGAATGCCCGCCCTTCCAACAGCCGCAACCCAGCACAACTACGTCACGCTAGCGTTCCATTGTAGGAGTCGATTCTCCGACATATATGTAGGGCTAAGAAAGAAAGGTTTTTTCATAATTTGCCCCCTACAGGGATGAAACGGGGGTCCAAAGACATTTGTATAGAGAAACCTACATTAACGCGGGCGAAGCCGCTTGCAGAATCTAGTCTAAGATAAAAAGACTTGAATATCAATATATGAATATGAGTTTGAACGCGGGACTATCACGCCAGACTCAACAATAACGATAAATGTGCTAAACTCGTTAAAAAATAAAACACCCTTTTTGACATTTGAGAAAAACCCTAGAATGTAACTTGGAACGAAACTAAAGAAACAATAATATTATTATTAGGAGTCCAGTGTATTAGTAGCTATTTTAGCAATTTTAGTAAAAGCTACATTACACCCGACAAACCGCTAGGTTAGTCAAAATACAAATGTCAAAACGGGCCTTTTATTTTTTGACAACTTTAACACATTCTTTAGATCATTGAAAAACTGTTGCTGCTGAGTTTTGCTGCTTGCGCGCGCGAACCATGCACACTACGCGTGGCGATCCGCCATTTTTCGGTATTAACTAAGACAGGCCATGTAAAGAGAAGAGATGAAACACATGTTACTAAAAGAGTTATGAGTATACATGCGGATGGGTGGAGAGGGAGAGGGAGGCCAAAAAAAAGATGGATGAATTGTGTGAAGTGATATGAAAGAAAAAGAAGTTAGTGGTAGCATGATGGTTGACAGGATAGAATGAAAAAAAAACGTATTGCACCAACCCCAAATAAAACGGGACAAGGGCAGGAAGATGATGAACTAAGACTCTGTTACAACAGTCTGTACCCAGCTTTATATAAATTATTGTTTAGGTACTTTAGTTTTAAAATAAAGATTGTTATTATATTATTATACCTGTTCCTCCAAAATCTCGATATTGGTCTGGCTCTCTCCCTTCTTGTACTCGAGCGGACAGTCCAGCAGGATGATACGCGGGTTCTCGATGTAGCGCCGCATCTTCGGGTGGGTCACGTCCTTGTTGAACATGACGCCGTTGAGTACACGCGACTCTTCGATACTACCGCCCGGGATCTTTTCTACTTTGGCGTAGCTGGAATTTAAATGAGAAGTTATAGGATATAATCTATACATATAAAAGGAGACACTAATTGACTGACATATCAACACACAGACGAAACTACTACGTCTAGGAACATGACATTTTGCACAAGGTTTCTATTTATGACGAAGGCAAGCACTAAGAGAGTTTTTTCCAAAATTCACTCCATAATGGTATGAATTGTATGGAGAAACCTTTCATGCAGGCTAAGCTGCTGGCAAACGCTAATTGAGATATCCCAAAGTAAATATCATCTTGGTTGCAGCTGGCATTTGTTACTCTAGATACAAATGTGGTCGGCTTACGTACATGCTGGCACAGAAGAAAAATAGTAGTTTCAGCTGTGCTTTGATATGTCAGTCAGTCAGTTTCTCCATTTAAATAAGATCTGACTAGCTTTATCCCAACTATACATATATATTTTATTGCTATGTATATATATTTTATTGTATTTTTATTATCTATATTTTTAATAATGAGAAAAAAAAAAAATTTTTTTTTTCGTTATTTATGTTGTTGTACTACATTTGTTTCAGTCCATCCAAAGGTTGTCTGGTAGAAATTGCACTGTGCAAGAAGACCGCCTACTGTACACTTATTTTTTATAAATGTCTGTCCTGTAATAAGTTAAGGTGTGCAATAAATAAATAATACACAGAAATCTGCTTCAAGTCAAACAAGAAGCATAATTATGAAACTGATAAAAGAAACTCACTTTTTAATGTCAACTTCAACTCTGCCATTCTCGTTGATTGTGACAGTGTTGACGGCATCCAGAGATATGTCCACAGCAAGGTCTGCCCAGCGACCAATGTACTTTGTGCCCACACATGAACGGATCTGAAGAAGAAAAGTAATAGTTTTAGTAGATACCAGGCACGCCAAACTAGAGAAGTTATTTAATGATTTCCCACCTCATAGAAAATAGGCATGCTCGACTGTATGGTACTGACCTGACTAGCAATAATTTGATTTGATTTGATTTTAGCAATAATGGAAAAAATAAAGAGAGCTCTTTGCCTTGCAGTTGGCTTAAGGAGTTATCGTGAAGTTGGAAAAAAAACTAACCTACATTAAAAGAATTCAACAATTTAAATAAATAATACATTTTATTGCTAGGTCAAAGCCAAACTTAAGCCGACGTTAAGTTGGCGCCCGCGCGGTCCCATACAAAAGTGCTCCGTCGCAGTGACCCGCGCGCGTTTTGCTACGTAATAAATACATTAAAGTTCTCTATCGACACGACTACATGCACACCGTTAAAGTTGGAATAGCGACACTACACAGGTAGTAATCATGTTTCCGATGGGGACCGTCGCACACGACACAAGGACGACATCATGCAACGGGTGCCCGCGCGGGAGCACTCCCTTCCACCCGCTTAACACAGCGATGGCCTTAAGATGGCTCAAGTCAGAATAGGCACACAAGAAAGCCTTAAAACTGGCCAGGTGCGAATTGGACTTTCACACAAAGGGTTAAAAGAATTCTACAACTATAATACAATAATTGAGCAAGCAAAAAAATGCTGACAAAATGTTTTTTGTTACTTTAATTTTATTATTTGTTGTTGTAGCGGCAATTCTGTGAAAATTTCAACTCTTTTCCTCTTACAGTTTCAGCCCACAGACAGATATATGAAAAGACAGACTGACAGAGGTGGCTTAGTGATAGGGTCCCATTGGCCCCCTTCAGGTACAGAACCCTATAAAAATAAAATATTCAATGAAAATACTCACAACTTCCTTCAACTTGTCTCTATCATTCAAATCAATGGGTATAGAGATCTTGTCCTGTAGAAGCTTAATGGCATCCTCAAGTGCCTGACGGTATTCTCGGATGATCACTGTTGGGTGGATGTTCTGAGTGAGGAACTGCTCAGCCACAGCTAGCATCTCTCCGGCAAGGACAATGACTGATGTTGTACCGTCACCAACCTGAAGAGTAAAGCTATTAGAACCCATGATAATTTTAACATAAACATAAATCCTAAAAAAAAGGCAAAAATATTTTTTTTACAGTTGCAACCTCATGGAATTATCTCCCAGCACTTACAATTAACAAGGAGGATTATTATTATGTTTAGTGGTCTATGTGCATTGAAAAAATAAATTATTCCCACAATCTATATTGTTTAGTTTGATTCATTCATTAAACCCCAAGCGAATTGTATTAGTAATTTATAATTATATCTTAAATTTTTATTTCCTTATGTATAATTTTTTATTGAATTTTGTTGGATAGGACAAATTTCTTATATTTTTAAATAGGCAGAAATCAAAAACATAGTGTCTACATTACAAAAAGTACCTAATTTCAAGTAATATTTATGAAACCAATATTTGACACCCACACATAAACAAAATGACTCACAAATAATGAAATATTTTTTTAGGCCCTTAAATATCAAATCTTCATTCTGTAGTCACTTGTTATAGATTGAATTGAAAAATCTTAGAGATAGATGATTAATTCCTAAAAGACAAAGAAATGAAACCCACTCAATAATTTAAGACAGTTAATTTTCTAACCTCTTCATCTTGTGTTCTGGCGATTTCAATCATGGATTTAGCGGCCGGGTGCTGTACGGTGATCTCACGGAGGATAGCATTGCCATCGTTGGTCATCACGATGCCTCCCATCGGATCCATCAACATTTTCAACATAGCCTGCGGCCCGAGGCATGTTCGAATAACGTCGGCTATTGTCTAAAATAAACACATTAAAACAAGTTTGAGTATTCCATCTGACAGATTTCAGTGAAAATATTCAATCAAGAGTATTTATTTCGTCAGTTCACCTTTCCAGCGTTTATATTCTCCAGCTGAACTTTCCGGCCGGAGTCACGTTTTGTGTTTTGGCCTGCAATAGGTAAACCACTTGAATGAAATCACGGATTAAAACAACCAAGATACAGCAAATAAGTCTTTATACTTACTGAGCACTAAAATAGGTTGGTTTCCGTACATTTTGATAGAGCTTTTATTAAACTAAATTCCGTGAATCTAATAATTTCTTCCAGAAGAAGTAAGAATTTCAAGACATTCACGAAAATCGCGTGGTGACTAAAATGTTGCTAGAAAAAAGAATTCTGTCAAACTTTTTTTTAATTTCGGAGAGAATTGAAAAAAGTAGGTACTAAAATGTAAATTAATTTAATGTATTTTTTTTTTCACTATTATTTCTACTGTAAACAAATTCAACACACTCTGATAATAGTTATTTAGTTTGTTTTTCATTATAATCCTTTTTTTTTCTGGTAACTCTTATTACAATTGCTGTCAAATCCTGTAATTGCCAGTACCGATAAATTAAAAAAAAAGTTCCCTTCTCTATGAAGTTTGTGTAACAAACAAAGAGTATGTAAGTAACGAAAATAAAAAATCTAATAAAGTACTTTAGGACCTTTTATTATTTTAAATAGTGTGCATAATAATTGATAGACATGTACACCAATGCACGTTTACAGCTGATGACTGTTAATAGATGGCGGTAAAATAGTTACTTTAGTATCACAACTTCTATGTAGATGGCTGTCCTGCAATCATGCATAATCATGGACTTAAATGCCAGTAATTAGGCAATTAATACAGGGTCTAACTTAAATTTAAGGAATAACGATTTTATCTACCCGAATGAGTTTGTAATTTTTTTTTTTTTTCGTTTTATTTACTAAAAATTTCATCGGGGTTGGTTAGAACAACGTTGTTACAGTTTAAATTAGGAAAAAGCCGACGAAAAATTCCACCACTGGGGGTTTCAAAATCATGTACTTACTGGATCCGTGGTATTCCTTGTGCGTCGATGTCAAAGACATCGTGTAGTAGTTTTAAATTCGTGTATAATTTATTAATCTATGTTCAATTAAACCTGTCCCTTGGTGTTCTTCCAAAGTGATACCCTAAAGCCAAGGTCCGTACCCTCCCACAGGGAGTGCCCCCAGGGTGTTGTAGTCGCTTAGTGTTAAGTTTTAGGGTTCCGTAGTCAACTAGGAACCCTTATAGTTTCGCCAAGTCTGTGTCTGTCTGTCTGTCCGTCCATCCGCGGATAGTGACAGTGACGGTTAGCACTAGAAAGCTGAAATTTGGTACCAATATGTATATCAATCACACCGACAAAGTGATAAAATAAAAAGTGGAAAAAATGTTTTATTAGGTTTTCATTTCAACCCTAACGTGTGATATATTGTTGGATAGGTATTTAAAAATGAATAGGGGTTTACTTAAATAATTTTTTGATAACGTTAATATTTTCAGAAATAATCGCGTCGAAATTTAAAAAAAAAATTGTCACCCCTCTTTTTTGAACCATAAGTTTTGAACCATAAGTTTAGAAAATATGAAAAAAGTCTCAAAAGTAGAACTTTATAAAGACTCTCCAGAAAAATTATTTTGAACTTGATGGGTTGAACAGTTTTTGAAAAATTTTACAAAATAATTTCTGAACTAAGTTTGTAATTTAACCGTATATGCAAGCATCTTTTTAACTTAATTTACATATTTTATTATCCTGAACGTATCTTCTTTCAAATAAAAAAAGAATGATTAAAATCGGTTCGCGCAATCCAAAATTACCAAAGAAAACCCAACTTATATAACCCGTATAGTATGTATAAATTAGTAACACAATTTCCCGAGAGATGGCGCTGTACTTTGGGCTACATCGCGCTATTAAGATTTTTCCTGAATTGGGACGGGTATGTATTATATTTTGTTCGATTGGTCTCTCGTTGGCATTGGTGGTATTTGTTCTTGCTCGTTTTTTGTCGTTCATTAACTCTTAAGTGGTGACACCTATTATGACGGACGGGAAACTACGGAACCCTACACTGAGTGTGGCCCGAGACGCTCCTAGCCGATTTTTTGAAGTGAAAACTTCTTTAGCGGCGTTGAGCACATTTCTGTAATGGGTATAAAATCTTAAACTCGCGTCAGGACACGTGACCTGATCGAAAAAGCGTAAGACGGCCACCAGTCAAATTTTCTCATTCGATTTTGAACTTAACCTTCAACATTTTATGGTTTAAAATGTCAGAAGAGGTTGTAATCGTATCGTGAGTACTGGCAGTCTGAGAGATTGACGAATGTTTGAATTTATGTGAGACAGAAAAGAAGAAAGAGTGTGTCTGTCATAATTTGGTGTATTTCCTCTAACAATGATATTTGTGTTTTTAGTACAAATTAAAACGAAAATAAATACTTTATTTTATCACTCATAGTACATGGTTATTATTCCAATACCCTTAATGCCATGTACTCACAGGTTATGGGACATCAGCACGATTTTTACATAAAAAAGTGATACAATGTGAGAAAAAGTATTCCTTTGTTTTTTTTTTTCAAAAATAAAAAAAACATGATGGAGACTTCAGCGTCTGGTAGCGGAGGGCTATCACCAGTGTACGCAGAAAAATTAGAAGGTATGCGTAACTATGGAAGTTGGAAGTTTGATATCCAGTGTCATCTCATGCATGATGATCTTTGGAAGTATGTAGAGGAAACACCGCCAGAGACCGATGAGGCAGGTCAAAGAAGAGATCAAAAGGCATTCAGCAAAATATGTCTTATGGTGAATAAGGACTGCAAGATCTATGTGAGGTCCTGTAAAACTGCGAAGCAGACATGGGAGGCTCTGCGCAACGCTTTTGAGGACAAAGGCTTAAACAATCGATGTCGACTGCTTACAAAACTAGTGAGTCTAAAGCTAAATCAATTTAACAGTATTGGAGCGTATGTAACAGAACTATTGAATGTTGCTCAGCAACTAGGAGAGCTTGGCAAATCAATTGATGATGAACTGTTGGCTGCAATGATGCTAGCAGGATTACCTGAAGAATACACTCCTATAAGATTAGCATTAGAAAATACCAATATTACCTTGACAACCGACTACATTAAAACAAAACTCTTGCAAATGAGTGACTACAAAGAGAGCAGCGCTAGTTCTGAACCAGTCACTGCGCTGACGGCTAAGAAAAAACCTTTTAAGAAGAATTATGTGAAGACTACTAAGCAACCGAAATGCTTCATTTGTGAAGGTGCACACAAGATGATAGATTGTCCTGATAATCCAAGAAAGAAAAAAGATAGTAACAAAAAGGAACGGGCACATATTGCTACAGCGTTATCCATGACATCACCTATTGCGAAAGAAGAGTAATGGATTTTGGACTCGGGCGCTTCTTCACATATGAGTAGTAGTAAACATTTGTTAAAAGATTTTGTAAAACACCATGACATTGAGGTATGTTGTGCGAATGGAGGTAAGGTCTATGGTAAAGGTTTTGGCAGGGTTGAGAGTGAGCAACTTAACATAACTGTAGATGATGGTATGTTTGTACCTGAATTGCATTCAAATCTTTTGAGCGTGAGTATGATTACAAAGAAAAATAAAATAGTTGTTTTTTCGAGTGAAGGTTGTTCCATTTATAATGAAGAGGAATGTGAGATCAAAGGGAATGCTTGCGTGGAAGGTAAGATAGATAAAGGTATCTACAAGCTTATGACAACTCCACAGGTTGCTACTGTAGTGTCTACAGAACCATACAGTGATGTGGAGCTGTGGCACAAGAGGTTAGCACATCTTGGCATTCGAAACCTGAAACTTTTAAAAAACAAACTTGCTAATGGGGTAAGTTTTTCTTCTAAATCTGCTGTGCTCAACTGTGAGGCTTGTCTATTGGGAAAACAATCGCGTGAACCATTCCCAAAAGAAGGCGCTACGAGAGCTACTGAAATACTTCAATTGGTACACTCGGATGTGTGTGGTCCAATGAACGAGAGTTTTGGTAAATTTAAATATTTTTTGACGTTTATTGACGATTTTTCTCGCAAAACTTTTATATATTTTCTTAAATGCAAAAGTAAAGTTTTTGAGAAAATAAAGGAATTTAAAGTTTTAGCAGAAAATCAAACGAGCAAAAAACTTAAGGTCCTACGAACTGATAACGGTAGCGAATTTAAAAATAAAATTGTTGCTAGTTTTCTGAAACAAAATGGGATAATTCATCAGTACACATGTACGTATACACCGGAGCAGAATGGGGTTGCTGAGCGTGCTAACCGCACCATAACAGAAAAAGCCAGGTGTATGTTGCAAGAGGCTGGCTTAGACCCTCGATTCTGGGCAGAAGCTGTAAATACAGCCGTATACTTGAAGAACAGATCTCCTACTAACAAAGTCAAGGGCATGACACCAGAAGAAGCATGGACTGGATCAAAAGTTGATCTCCAAGGGCTTAAAATATTTGGATGCAGAGCTTTTGTGCATGTTCCAGATGAAAAAAGAACAAAATGGGAACCAAAAGCGAAGGAAACCATCTTTGTTGGTTATAGTGAGACGACGAAAGGCTATAGACTGTTCGACCCAGAGAAGAATAATGTATACATAGCAAGAGATGTAAAATTTTTGAAGTGAAAACTTCTTCAGCGGCGTTGAGCACTTTTTCTGTAATGGGTATAAAATCTTAAACTCGCGTCAGGACACGTGACCTGATCGAAAAAGCGTAAGACGGCCACCAGTCAAATTTTCTCATTCGATTTTGAACTTAACCTTCAACATTTTATGGTTTAAAATCATTTAACGAAATTTTTAAATGTTTCTAATCAACTTTGAACCTAATGCTTTAGGGATAAAGCTGACAAATCTATTAAATAAATTGCCACCCGCCGCGCGCCGGCGCAGCGCCGCGAAACCTAGTCCTCTGGCTATCTTCATCGTCCTTAAGGTTGTGATAGAACCGTGGTCTTTGGGGGATTCGCACCGTGCTAACTACGAAGGCAATTTACGTGCTATTTACAAACGTTACGTACCTGTAGGTATGTTAGTGTAGCTAAAATTCCGTATTTCCTTGCAATTTTATTGATTGACGCATAATGACAAGAGATTCTAAAATCAATAAGACAGTGTTGTCTTTGAGTTTGCAGCTTTCTTAGTATTTAGTAGCTATTAAAAGTACTTGTGAAGGCTTTTAAGATGCAAGCACAATCATGATAATAAAATAAAAAAGGAAATCGTTCAATCGCAATAAGTACCTTCCGAGTATTAAATTGCTAAACATTTTCACTAAGGCGTTTGTTGTTTGGTAAAATAAAGTTCAGTTTATTTAAATCTGCTTTAAAAATAATTTGATTACAAGTATTTACAAGTAAGTTAAAAAGCACGAGTGTTATTGGTATAGGAAACCGATAAATTCTCAGCTAATTCTGTAGTAAGATCGAATGTGACGTTCCTGCTTACGTGCTTACTAAGCGCCTGTGAAAAGATCCACACTTTTAATTACAAATTCTTTAGGCAGGATTCAATGATAACATAACATCCTGTAATCCCCGAAGGCTCAGGCAGGGGTGCACCGAATAGTACGCCCACATTTCGCAAGTTATGTTTTAAGTCTTTTTATTCATTTATTTACTTCATTTATTTTTGTAATCCCAGTGATTACAAAAATAAATTGACATTTTTACTTGAATCTGCAAGAAGTTAAGACTTTAGTTTTTAAATGAATGAATTAAACTTGCGGTATCACAAAAATCCGCAGTCTAAACTTATGTGTGTAATATCGAAATTGTCATGTTTGTGTACGATAGCGCAATAAATGAATATTGTATTCTACCACATAAATGATAGTACTTTTATACTGATAAAGCAATTGGTGCAAAATTATTCCCTAACCATTCCAAAATATCAAACATGCTCAACGTTAATAATCAAGTTTTCACTTCTGCCGGCACTCCCGGAGTGCAACCCGTCTTTTTTTTTATTGAAATCGGTTGTATTTTTTAATTTTACACTCAATCAAACCTACTTATTATAGGTAATATAGTGTGATAGTGTGTAAGTTATATAGTTAGGTACCTCTAAAATATAACCATAACATTACAAGCCATTAAAATTTAAAGATTTCCTTTGGAGATCTAACAGGATCTAATGATCGTTGGACCACCTGGGAAGTATAGGTGCACTTTTCTAACAAACAAAGAATTTTCCAAATCGGTCCAGACGTCTTCGACTAATCAGGATACCTACATAAAAACAAAAATTCAGAAAAACTGAGATTCTTCCTTGAAGTCGGTAAAAAAAGTTAATAGAAAGAAATCATCCGATGGCTTCTCCCGATCTAGAACAGAGCGAGAGGGCGTGTCAGACTTTTATTGAACCTAATCTATGTCCTTCAGGTACTTTTTGCGTTTCAGAAACATGGCATCTCTTTCAAAAATGAAAGTAGACAATGATGAATGATGTATACAGGGTTACTGGTAACTCGACGTTTTCCTTGCAGCACGTCATGGAGGGTTATAATGCAACAAATTAAGCCACCAAATGTTCTACCGAAATTCATTAGTTCTGGAGTTAGTAAGATTTTCTTGTAAAATCCCAAATTAAATCTTTTGATGTCAATTTGAAGACTAATTACAGCGCAACTGTACCGAAATTTAAGTTATTATCACAATTGATGCTGTAGCAGAATGAGTTATTAAAAGTTCAAAAATGCCTAAAACCTTGGCAAATATCACTAATCAAACATTAAATTTTTGGAAATTTTTGCTATTACTTCATACAAAATGTCGTCTAGTGAAAAAAAAATTACTATGCCTGATGTATAAACTACTAAGAAAGTATCCTTGTCTTATCTGATATTCAGAAAGGTATGATTGTAAATACTCTTTCAATACACTTACTCGAAAATCCGCTCTTATCCCTCCGCTTTTAGGCACGCAATAGACTGTTTCCCGCACTAGTGCAGAAAAGTGTGCGTGCTCTCCCGCGGCCCGATTTTATTACATTTATCACATTAGGCTGGGCGCGCGTCGACCCCCACGAGTCGCCGGTCAACCCCCGTTTATTCGTTTTGTAAGTGTATTGAAAAAAGTCGTTTGATACACGTGCAAATTTGTCACTGCAGCCCTCGGCTCCATACCAACCCGGCCGGTCGGGCCTACGGCTCGTGCGAATTCCGCCTCGGTCGCAATGACAAACTTTCTGCACTTGTATCCAAATGTACCATACAAATGTGTGTAATGTATGTTGAAATACCTACCCCTCATAAAACTACTCTTTCTTGTCACACATGTAAAAGTATTGACAATCATACCTTTCTGAATATCTGATAAGACAAGGATATTTTCCTAGTAGTTTGTACATCAAGCGTAGTATTTTTTCTTTTTTCACTAGACGACATTTCGTATGAAGTAATAGCAAAAATTACATAAAATTAAATGCTTGATTAGCAGTGATCGGAGTAGGTAGATTGAATTGGGGTCATTGATCCGAAACGTATATATTAATATAGACATTCCTCCGAAATTGGTTGATTATTAAAAAAAAAACCGGAACTTTAGGTAGGAATTGTATTAAAACGAGCAATATTATATTCTTCATTTTTTTTAACGGTATACAGTCACGATTTCACAACCCAGCGACCAATCAGAATATTATACCTTCCTTTAAATTTTGAATTGTGTGTTACTAACACTACCAACATTAACAATGTTTAATTGAATCCGGAAATACCGGAATCACTTTCCGGAAAAATGGCTTATCCATGTTTTTCTTTCTGTGTGCATTTATGATACAGGTACCATAAATCAATCAACCTACTCCGATCACTGTTGATTAGTGATATTTGCCAAGGTTTTAGGCATTTATAAACTTTTTTAATTGCTCACAAAGGTCTATTATAGCATCAAATATGACAATAACTTAAATTTTGGTACAGTCGCGCTGTAAATAGTTTTCAAATTGGCTTCAAATTCAATTTAGGATTTTGCATAAACAAATAAAAATTGTACTAGCTCCAAAACTAGTAAATTTCGGTAGAACATTTGGCGGTTTAATTTGTCGTATTATAACCGTACTATGACATCCTGAAGGCATACGTCGAGTTACCAGTAACCCTTTATAGATGTTCGTGTATGCGACGTGGACCACTGACCACTGTCAACTTAAAATGATTTTAAGTCTTAGAGTATGATAATAATAATATTAATATTCACACAACTATCACACAACGTCATCTAGTCCCAAGCTAAGCAGAACTTGTGTTATGAGTACTAGACAACTGATAAACATACTTAAATATTTCTAAATACATACATATTATAGATAAATCACACCCAGACACAGAACAAATGATCATGCTCATCACACAAACATTTGTCCTGGGTGGGAATTGAACCCACGACCTCCGGCATAGTAGTCAGGTCCACTAACCACTAGACCAACAGGCCAGTCATTATAAAATTTAGTTTTTCTCTTCACTTCTTGGTTTTTCTCTCAAAAGAATATTTGAAATAAAACAGTCTTAACCGATTACAAGGATCAATTTAATAGAATACTCATAAATAGGTACAACATTTTCATATTTAGGATTAGGCATTATCATAAAAGGTTATTATTATTACACAGACTAGACATTGAGATCAATTTGTTATGATTTCCCACAAAGGAGATGATATTTTAACATTTATCACATAATAATTTCAAAAGCTTTAAATTTTAAAATTGCTTTAAATATTTAATCTATGATATCATCGTCATCAACATCAGACGATTCAGCTTTGGTGTCATCAGTTTTGCTAATTTTAGCATTTTCCTTCACCTCTTGCAAATTGTGGAGATCTTCATACACCCGTTTTAGATTCCTCATGATATACGAAGTACCATTTACTTTACCAGCTGGTTTAGAACCAGAATGATCGAAAAATTTCTCTGATTCAGCAGCCATGTTGCCAGAACGAACAGGTACGGAAAAAGCCGACACATGCCGAGGTCTCTGCCCGAAGTCTCGCCCAAGCCTCTTGTCTAATCCAGAATCTTCCCTCGTCTCTTGATTATTCTCCATACCTTCAGCTAAAGCCCGCTTTCTGTCATAAATGTGTCCAGATACACGTAGATCTATGAAGAAGTTTAAAGGGTCTACGCCAAAACCTCCAGGATTGTACAGAGGTGGATACCACATCGGCGGGGGAGGTGGAAGAATTAGGTTTGATTGTGGGACCGATGCTGCCTCAGCGCCTCGGCCAACGCACGGTGAAGGTTTTGGCAGTTCTTCTGTTCCAACATCAACATAAGAAGACTGTCTACCGGGTGGGCCAGGGCTACTGCTCGGCTTGGCTTGTTCAGCCTTAGGCGATAACCTCCTTGGTGACGGCTCGCGAACCCTGGAATGCTTGTCAACAGTTAACTCCAGAGGAACTTCTGGTCGTGTCTCGGGTTCTTTCTTCTCTTCCTCATGTTTGGGCCACTCACGTCGCCAATCGTTTTCGTTTTCAGCGAAGTATTTGTGCGTGCGGCGCTTGAAGCGACGATGATAATGGGGAGGTCTACAGCCGTGTCGAGCATTCACAAAAGACCGTAGCATTTCGCTGAAGAAGAAAGCATGTGGTTGAAGCGGTAAAGCGCTGTAGAGGTACGGTGGTGTGGCAGCAAGGAGACGAGACACCAGTTCTGTATTCCTCAGTTCTCTAACGTGCAACTTGTTCGGTCCCTCGGTAGGAGCCTTCTCCTCTTGAACGGAACTCATCCTGTAACAAAAGAATTCGCGTTAGAATGTGCCTAAATCAATTTGTAAATGAGCGAGTAAGCCCTACCGGGGATCGTGATGTGAATGAGATGCGATGCACTTGAATGAGGGGTGTTTGAAGCACTTTATACGACACGATTTGAAAAGTACCATAATATTAATGCATTTATTGAATGTATATATATAGATGGTAATAATAATAATATTCCACAACTATATCACACAACGCCGTCTAGTCTCAAGCTAAGCAGAGTTGGGTTATGAGTACTAGACAATTGATAAACATACTTATGTATTTTTAAATACATACATATTATAGATAAATTACACCCAGACACAGAACAAATAATCGTGCTCATCACACAAACATTTTGTCCTGGGTGGGAATCAAACCTCTAGGTACCTGTTTTCAGTGTAAGTACTACCGAATAAGATTACGTCACTGAATTTCATTAGCTGCTAGGCAGTAGCTGCCGAAAAGTCCTAACACCTACACCGGAATCAACCTACATAAGTACATATTTGTGAATTTCACAGAAATCGTCTATCGTTTTACAACATTCCACGACACGATTCCCACTTCCATCCAGAGATAAAATCGCATAGTATAAACGCACCAATCTCAGCTAAGCGCGAGTGCAGAATGAACGACTGAACAACTGAACGACTGTACGAGTGAACGAGACGGCCGGTGATTATCGCGGCGCTCGTCCACGAACAATGCGTCCGACGCTATTATGTCTAAGTACTGCATTTGTGTTGATGAGATACCCACTGCGACGTGCTTGCAAGTAAAGGATACGCTTTGTCTGCGAAGGAATGGGAGATAGAATTTATAGTTGTGAACGTAGGGTGGTTATGCAGATGGAAAAAGGTGTCGTCATTTGTGTAACAACTTTTTCTGGACAACCAGGAAAAGGTGAAAGAAAAGTAATGAAAACATGAGTTCTATTAAGCACACCAGGAATAAAGTCCTATCAATAAACAACTTGACGCTGGCGGATGCACAAGAGTGCTAGCCATAACTTCTAGTCAGACGGGCTAGAAAAAAAAAAAAAAAAAAGCGCACCAGGTTCTAAGACATCAGAAGGAAAGGGTTTTTAAGTTCGTTCACATTCTAATCTTAATCTCAATTTGTCAAAAAAAACTACATTAAGAACAACGTTTTGAAAAGTTTTTACAAGTATTGTAGGTACATGAGATAAGATTGCGTTTTGTGCGTTTCGTTTGTATTTGAAAGTTTTTAAAAGTAATAATAATAATAATAACCAATTTATTTTCAAGCAACGGAGTCCCATAGATAAGATACGTAAATTAATCTTAAACAACAATAAACTAACACATATTAATTTAAAAAAAAAACTTGTCTATCTTTATATATAAAAGAAAAAATTGACTGACTGACATATCAACGCACAGCCGAAACTACTGGGACTACGAAAATTAAATTCTGCACAAGGCTTTCTTTTATGACTTAGGCGAGCACTAAGAGAGGATTTTCCAAAATTCACCCCCTAAGGGCATCCCCTTAGGGGGTGAATTTTGGAAAATCCTCTCTAAACTCTCTAAACTGAGGTCCAAAGTTTGTATAGAAAAACCTTTTTTCACCCGGGCAAAGCCGCTAGTAGAAGCTAGTTTATCTAATAAACACATAATGTAGTCGGCGTCGTGTTGCGCTGCGTGGTGGCGCATAACCGACCGTATTAGGTAACACCTTGGTATCACAAGCTTGAATTTGGTCTTCACAACAGACGATCGGATCGGATAGTTACTATGCATACGACATCAAATACCTACCGTCCGCTAGCGGACCTACAAGGACTCGAACAATAAAAATTATGGTCGCTAGAGTACTCTTTGGATGGACTAATTTGATTCGAAAGCGAACCTACTTCGTGGTCCAATACTATCAGTATCTTTAAGTCCTATCTTTCTCATCTACAAATACTCTCTGAATATCAGACTCAATTCTGTATAAAAAAATTGATAACCACAGTATAAAGGCATACTATTTGCACGAGTATTAATTACCGCCATGTTAACTAACCAACGCAGTGACGCTTGACGTCACAGCACACCATCAAAAATCAAAATAGAACAAAATATTCCAAATTCAAACGGCCTCTACCGATGCGAGCATAGAGCACAGAAACACCTAAACGGCACAGTCTACACAGTATCAATTTTCCTAGCCTTTTCCCAACTACCAAGTGAATCATCATTATCATTTCAGCCGAAATATGTCCACGGTTGGACATAGGCCTCCATCGAGTGTCTAATGACCGGTTCTGTGCGATTCCCGCAACCGTCACCAAGTCATGTGTCTATCTTGTGGGAGGCCTTTCAACACTGCGTCTTCCGGTACGTAGTCGCCATTCCAGAACCTTTCGTCCCCATCGACTATCTGTTCTGCGAGCAATATGCCCATAGCTGCTCACTGCCACTTAAACACCAAGTGAATAGGCTCTTAATGAACAAGTGCGCTTTACCATCAACGATTGCATCACTGCTTACCATCAGTTTATATTAAAAAAAACTGTTCGTATACCTATTGGGATCGGCTCCCAATCGACAAATGACAGTCGGGACCGACGGCTTAACGTGATTTTCGAGGCATGAAGGAGTCTCGATTTGTTTTGAATGGTCACTCATCCACAGACCGATCTCAGCAAGAGTGACTTAACCCCTTGCTACTATGCTATTTTTATTTAACCAAGCGTTCGTCACGCAGTCAAAATTTTTCATATAAAACTAGCGTGTCACCGTTTACTCGCACTAATGAAAATGACGTAAAAGATACTGACACATATGATAGGAGAACGTAAGAGAACTTCTTTCTTTCTTCTTTAGATGTGAACTCAACGCGCTTTCTACATGGCAACAAAAAACATGGCAAAAGTAAGTGGAAACTTAAGTAGGAGACGGCCGTCATAGAGTCATAGGACGATTACCGGCTACCGTAGGCGCAAGTTTGCGGACGGTAAGCCATAGGTAGCTCGCTGTCCGGCCATCCGATAAGGACCAAGCCCGTGTCGATGGCGTGTTGTATGCCACAAACGCCTAAAAGAGATGACAATAAAATTGACGGGGCCAACGCCTTAGAGACCTGCGAATTGTTTGAAGGAGATACCATATTCAAGACCAACTGAAGAAACACTACGGGTTTTAGTCAGGAAAAGTTATTTGACGATTTCCCGGGTAAAAAAAATGTAGGAGACGGCCTAGAGATACATACACATCTTATTGCTTATGTTCTTCAGAACGGCCAAGTGTGTAGATATGCAATCGCAACAGATGTGCATGTCATCATCTTCCTGTCCTTGTCCCATTTCACTTGTGGTTGGCGTTACCCGGCAACACGTTTTGTTTCTTCCACGCTATCTCTGACTCACTCTTTTTTCATATCGCTTCTAACAATCCATCTTTTTTTTGACCCTCCCTCCCTCGAATCTCCATCTATCCTCATATATATTCATAACTCTTTTATAACCATATAGGAACATATTAGATTCTGTAGTTTCTGCCCGCATATGAAAAAGACGCCGAGGCAGCTAGTACATACATAATACTAGCTGCTCCGGCGAACTTCGTACAACTTAATATTCAACGAATGATGGAATGATTGACCAAACTATGGAATTACTGAGACGAATGTATTTGACAGCTGCTGTCATTTTTATAAGTATTTGGATAATTTTATAGATTTTTTTTTCGTGTTTCCCTTATTTTAATATTTATTGCTATTCAGGGTAGAGACGAATCCAACTAAGCAAAGATCATTAAAATTCGTCCAGCCGTTCTTGATTTATGTGTAACTAACACGACTTTGTTTTCTGTTACGTGTTTCTAAATTTCAATAGTAAAGCCGTCTCTAGTCGCTGGCTGTGCAACAATTCCGTGCTCGATGGTCGCGAGTGATATAGGGACGTTCTACATCCGCGGTGTCGGTTCGTCTGTCCACATCGATTTTTCAGCTCATCGGTGTTTTATTGGCAATATTCGAATGACGATACATCCGCATTCCGATAGCTCGCTGCAGATTTGTTTTCGGTTTCCTTTTTCGATACGGCTCGCCCGACGGAATATAATTTTTAAGTCTCTTTTAAACTGAACGTTGGCATTTTCTTTCAATTTAGACTCGGTTGCGGTATTTTTTCATTTTCGTATTAGCTATGTTCAATTGAATGAATCTAACGTTAAAGATTAAAGATAAACAGTTTAACGTCCGATTTCTGAATTAAGCAATCAAAGTTGAGCCTGAATCCCTGTCAAAATTTGGAATTAATTCGGAAACTGGCAATAACTCCTTTAAAACCTTCATGCTGCCTTCATTAATTTCATATCTTTTAATCATGTCCCCACACTATTGAATAAACAACAAAGGACGTCTCTAATAAGGGTGGCATAGGAATTAAATGTCACATTACCATATCACTGAGTTTGAAGTGAAAGCGATATATATCGGATTTGCCACAATATAGCGTGGGAGGGGAGGCTGGGGAGATGTTCACAATAAATTCAGAGTGGTGTATCTCTATTCAAACAGTTGATTCGGAGCGTGAATCTTACGTACGCGACGATGAGCAAACATGGCGGGTACAGCCCCAAGTCTGCGTTTAAACGTTCGTAACGTTTTTAATATTGAGGATAGGGATTTGTAACTTTTTTGTTGGAAACATTTTAGGTTGTGTTTTTGCGTTACAGTTGATGAAATTATGAAAAGGTTCTACGACAACGCTACGATTTCGCTACGAGAATGCTACGAAATGCTACAAGAGTGCCTACGAGATGATAGGCGAACTAAATCATTTTAAGATTCACCTAAAATTATGAAAAGGTTCTACGACAACGCTACGAGAATGCTACGAAATGCTACAAGAATGCTACGAAATGCTACAAGAATGCTACGAAATGCTACAAGAATGCTACGAGATGATAGGCGAACTAAATCATTTTAAGATTCACCTAAAATTATGAAAAGGTTCTACGACAACGCTGCGACGACGCTATGAGAATGCTACGAAATGCTATAAGAATACTACGAGATGCTACGCATAACAACTTAAGGCAAACTAAAGGATCATCATTTTAGGATTCACCTAAAATTGTTATTCAGATAAAAAAAATATATATGCACTTTTCCGTTGACAGCGTTGTGGATGATTGTTTTTGATGGCCAATGAATGCTTTTTATATTTGTACATACTTCTATTTGAAGTTTGTAAATATAACTTTTAGTTTATTTATTCATTTAGTTCTTTATAAGTTTATGACAATTAGTTAAGTACTTTTTATTATGTAAGAAAATACCTTAAATAAAATCGATTAAGAAAATCTATTTGACACTGATAGTCTAATACATAAAAATCTCGTGACGAACCCATTATCGAACTTTTCCGAAACAGCTGAACAGATTTTTATGTCTCTTTATTTCTTTTTGTGTAAATTTGGTAGGTCCTAGACTCTGAGAATAGGTCGTAGGTAGGCTATTTTTAGAGTTGCCAAAAAATAAAAAGGCCGGTTTTGACATCTGTCAAAACGAATACTTAAATACGTAAAAAGAATACTCGCAATATGTTCCATCATATTATTTAATGCGCCAAAAAAATGTATGTATTTTTTTAAAACACTTTATACATATAATTCATTATTATTTAATTGTTTCTTTCAGTTTTGTTCCAAGTTACATTCTAGGGTATTTCTCAAATGGCAAAATTATTTTCTTAGAATGACAGAAGAACATTTACCGAGTTAGCTAGTAATTCTTTTTTTAAACGCATAATTAAAAAGGCCATTATAATTATCGTGTTTGTACTTAGGTTTACTTGAAACAAAAATTATCTTTGCAAAAATAACATCTCGAAAAGTTTTCATACAAAACAAAAATACGTAGGCACACTGTTACACGATACGCGAAATAAATGTAGGATCAGGAATAAAATTGGAATCGTTACGTATTGTGACTCGGGGATATTTTGAATAGGATGGAATTGTATAGCAGTTTTGTTTCAGTGTAGTCACACTAATGTTATACGGCCGAAAGTTTGTATGTGTGTATGTATTTATTTATACTTCCTGTACAGTAGTGGTACATAGACGAACTTATTGTAACCAGGCATTATCTGCAAGTCAAACTTTGGGTCAAAAAAACATCGCTGCTATAGATGTGCACAACAAATAAATAATATATATTTCAAACTAGCTTTTGCCCGCGGCTTCGCTCCCGTCTCTACCCTACTCTACCCAAGTCTACCCTACTTTACCATACTCTACCATACTCTACCATACTCTACCCTACTCTACCCTAGTCTACCCTACTCTATCCTACTCTGCCATACTCTGCCCTACTCTGCCCTGCTCTACCCTACTCTACCCTACCCTACTCTACCCTATTCTATCCTACGCTACCCTACTCTACCCTACTCCACCCTACTCTACCCTACTCCACCCTACTCTACTCTACTATCAATTTTTGTAGTTTAGTTTTTTCCATAAGAACCTTCTCCTGACATTATAAAACACAACAAAAAAAAAAATTGCGAAATCGGTCCAGCCGTTCACGCATGATGGCGTGACCAAGGAAAATAGGGATTCATTTATATATACACAGATAGAATGAAGTATAATTAAATTAAGTTGCTTATAATAATAAAATACATTATAGGCTAAACTTATAAACTAGTAAACACTATGATAAATATCAAATCATTATAATAAAGACATTATAATAACAATTATGACAAAGACCGAACTAGGGTTGAGAGAACTTCAAGTAGTAGGAAAATTAATTTAGTGTATTCATGTTTGTTACTCCCCCACACTAGAACAGCTGATCGAATATTGATGAAAGTGTTTACACAGGTAGACCATGGTCTATGCAAGAGCCAAATTTATAGGCGTTTATATACAGGGTATTTAAAAATTGTATTTGAATGAAAAATTTGGGTCTTATTTCATAAAACAATAAAAAGGCGATGAAAAAAATCCATAGGGCATGCGAAGTGTTTAGGGGTCTGAAAGGATAGCAAATGACTCCTCCCGTCGACCATTTCAATTTGGCACACGGTGCACCAAACACCCTGTATAACAGTAAAACTATGATCAATATTACATTTTTTTTTTTAAGTTTGTACATTGTTGGCTTGCTATATACGCTTTGGAGCATAGGTATTGTACCTATAGCAAGCAATTGATTAAAAAATAATTAAATAATAAATAAATAAACCAATAATAGTGAGTATGGCCAGAAATTCAGATACTTGATCAATTTTTCCAAGAGTATCTACCGCTTACCAATTACTTTTCTGAAGCAGGAAATTATCTTATGACCTTTCACGCTCTAGGGTAGGGCGCGAGGGCGTGTCATACTTTTAGTGACTAAAATCACACCAGTGTTTCTTCAGTTCCACCATACACTGTCCAATATTCCCACATAATAATTATATATAATTTATAACATAAATATTGTTAATGATTGCGACAACAGTTTGTAAGAGCTGTAAGTAAATATAATTATTTTAATAAAACCTAAGGGTGGAGTCCTGATATCCTGAAATACAAGCCTTGGGGCTTAAGCCTAGTTCAGGCACCAGTCTTCCACAATATTATTACTGTATTAACTCATACCATAGAAACTGTAATTATAATAGAAATTATTGAAAATAAATCGTGTTATTATTATTAGTTGCTCTTTGCGGACTAGGACCATTTTTTTGGTTTTCCTTTTTTCGGACATCGGCCCTGCTGAGGCCCTACGATTTGCTGACACTTCTTTGAGGCGCGCGTGGAGCACTATGCGCCATCGACGACTAGGGCCCGGTCCTTATCAGAGAGGCGGACGGCGAGCTACCCATTGCTCATCGTCCGCAAGCCCGACTTTCCAGTTACTTGGTTTTAGAGGTCAGACAGGCAGTTGCTCCATGTGAAAGCCAAATAAACTGGTAGCCGACCAGCAGATAACAGTGATTATTACCAACGAAATTACAGTTACCTATTAAATAAAAGGCTTAAAAAGTTGCACAAATATAAAACCATCGCGTAAACCGACGTCAACGAATTAAACACACGAATTCACAGCGAAAAAAAAATTCAAAGCCACTGTAAAAGTACATAAAAAATTCAATTAGGTGGCTCACGGCAGCGCGTGGAGTTTTAGCGACAAATTCGCCCAACGTTGAGCGGTAAAACCTATTTTATTCACAATCAAAGAAAATGCAACCTTCCTCCTTTGGTATAAGAGTGGTGAAGATGCGTTGAGAGTGGTAAATAATATGGTTGTGGAGGTGTTTCGTCACACGGCAGCGAACGTTAATTTCCATATTAAAACCGTCACAAAGGAAGCAGATTCAAAAACCGCTCCGCGGGCGGTGAAAGAGGAGCACGGACGTCGGAAGAGAATAGGTGTCGGAAAATAGATGCGGCGTTGTTAGAGCGGGAAATTGGACGATGTAATACTATGTTAGGGTAATATAGACTATTGACCTTTTATCTCATAAAAGCTCTGTTCTTGAATACTTTAACATATAGTGCAAGCTAATTCTATTGCGTAATTTCCCACAAATAAATTGTTTATCTTTATTTCTATAAGTATAGTATATAGGTATGTGTACCTACCTAACAAGTGGTAGGTAGGTACACATACCTATATTTTTAAATTTTAGTGACTATCAGTTTCGTAAAATATTACAGATCCCTGAAACACAAAACTGTTGCACAGAAAAATAATTCGCATTTTACGCATGAAACTCAAGTACAACTCAAGTGGTTAGTTTAAAAAAAAACATAATTACATTAATTCTCAATTTAAAAGATAAAAAATAATTAATATTATGTCAAAAAAACCCGACAAACAAAATGACACAAATTTGTCTTCCATAATTATTTGGTTTGATGCAGTTGTATCAATTTATTATTATTATTGTTAGGCTCACGCTTGACCATTACCTCACCTAATATGTGTACCTAACGCTCGCCAGTAATAATGTCTAGCACTCTTGACTTGAAGACCTCCATTTAGTAGCCATAAGAAAACACAGATTCCATCTCTTGCTGTAAGCTGTACGCACAAATGAGAACAATGTATTCCCAAAACATTTTGTGCGTATGGGTGGGATGTCCACCATGCACCGATGGTGCATCACTGTACGTCTGGTGGCCCAATGATAAAATGACGGACCGGCTAGCTAATCGGCGTCGACGCTCAAGACTCTAAAGTTTTGACTCGATGAGTGCATCATTGCCGGTAATCCTAATGGCTCGCCTCTCAATTGGCTCAAGTGCATCAAGGGGCAAACAGCAGTTTCAAATCTTAGAGTAAACTAAAATAAATGCCACCAACTGCATTAGACTGCTTGAAAAGCAACTTCTTTGTTTTTTTTTAATTCTAATTTGTATACCATGACACTTCAGCAGTTAAGGCGACTTTAATGACACATATATACAAACTTTTGCAAGCAAATGATCCACCTTTTTGAGATGTAAGGTAAAAAAGTTTTTTTTCCCATAAATTGCATTTTCAAGCATATCGAAGCCACAAATAATAATAATAATAACCAGTAACCAGTCTATTTAAGATTCCAAAAACTATAGCCCTATTTTTTTTGTTTTCCATATGTTGCAATAGTTTTTCACTGACCGGGGGCTATCCTTGGATGCACTAGCAAAGCACGTACAGGGATATTAATCTTCAGTTGGTATCACGTTCCATTAAAATCACCTAAAGGGCCTCTGCGAGTTGGTTTGATAAATAAACGAATGAAAATAATAATATTCCAAATCTATCACACAACGCTGTCTAGCCTCAAGCTAAGCTGAGCTTGTGTTATGAGTACTGATCTTCTATATAAAAATAAGTCGGGTTTTCCTTCCTGACGCTATAACTCCAGAACGCACGAACCGATTTCCACGGTTTTGCATTCGTTGGAAAGGTCTCGGGCTCCGTGAGGTTTATAGCAAAAAAAAATTTTTTTTTTCTTCTTCTTCTTTTAATCACCAAACGAAATGTTACATAAAACGAAGCCATCTGGTGACGAAACGGAGTTCGCCGGGTTTGCTAGTACTTATATATTTCTAAATATATATTATGGATAAATTACACCCAAACAGAAAAAATGATCGTGTTCATCACACAGAAATTTGTCCTGGATGGGAATCGAACCCGAACCCCTGGCATAGCAATCAGAGCCACAAACCAATAGACCAACAAGCCAGACAAAAAAACTAAAATTTAATAAAAAATTAAAAGCCATGATCAATAACAAAAAATTAAGTGACGATTTCTGCGACTGCAAAAAGCCACATCCAATCGACCTACCTCGGCAGCGCAAACAATATTGCGCGCAGATACCGGCGGGGTATGATAATCGCGTCAAAACGCACGTGAAGTGCCTCGGTACTGACGCTGGGGGGAATGGGACGAGGGGGAGGGAGGTGCTAAGCCGATGACAGCTTTAAAACGCACAGATTATCCCACAAGTACGCTCTCAAAGAGGTATGATTTATTGCTACCTCATTGTGGAAGGATTCATTTCTTTTTTATGACTATTTTACTTGATGCCTTGGGAAATTGATTGATAGATGACAGCTGTTTTATGACTTGGGCGGATGTTATGTTTTAGTTGCTAATGATATCCTGTTGATGGGCTGGGAGAACAAAAAAAAAGTATTATTTCATCCCATTTCACTTTGTCTATTGAAATTTGAAGGCTGTCCTCAATATAATACATACAGTAAATTTATTTAAAATATGATTCAGGTATATTCTAAAACCTGCAAGGACAAAAAAATGCAACATTCGTAAATATTGTTATAAGCGTAAATTAAAATTTTAAATATATGGTTATTGTTTTCTATCGCACTGACTTTTGAACCGACATTTTTTTTTCAACTTGATAGACTGACCGTCAAACGTGCCTCTCTTTGACGTCCGTCGCCAGTTACCATTCACAAATATAAAACAAAAATGGCGTATGTTAAATGACTGGCAGACTGGTATCACTTTGAGGCCGTTTGTGCACTATGATGCAGTATATACCATCGAGTTTGGTTCACGGGATTTGAAAGGACGAAAAAGAAAACGTGAAACAGAAATTTTTTGAGATTAGGTATGGCGGAGATGTTTTATAGTATTGTAGTGCCTTAGATTTTAAGTGCAGCTAAAAAATGGAAAGCGGACCATTAAAGTTTAATCCCTTGGTTTTCGAGAACTGAAATAAACTATTGCCAAATTTCTGTTCTTTGGTCATTTTATAGGAGATTTGAAAATGAGTGGCAATCAGTTTTTAGGTTTTCGAGTAAGTATTGGATGTTATAAGACCGTTTATGCACGTGCAATTAGGTACTGAGCCATTCCCACTTTCAATGCTTCACCTCACCGCTTAAAACCTGTCAAAAAAGGTTCAAAAATACCATTACCCGCTTCTGCATCGAACCCGGAACTACGGTACAGTAATCAAGCAGCCCAGCCAACCAGAAAGCTGAATGTACCCAATTTCCTAACCAGATCCATCTCCTGATAGCAACGGTATTATGACCGAGTGAATGTAATGAACGAACGAATGTAATGACGCTTGAATGAACGATCGCGGATCGTTTGGAGGACTTTTTTTGTGATATGATGACAATGTATGGAGGAATGTTAGTACAATATTGGGTGGAAGTTTACCGCTTAAATGCAGCTATTCTAAAGTTAATGTTTCTATAGATTAAGTAGGTATTCTTGTGTAAAAAACAATGGCAATATTTTATTTTTATTTATGTCACGATGGATCTGAAGTAGGACATCAACTTGCAGTTGTATTGATACTAAACAAAAATAACACTAAAAATAATCTTTTTCTGAAAACGACATCAAAATAGGTTTTTAATTAATTTAATTATAATAATAATATATTAATTGAAGCAGCTATTAGCATTTCCTATATTGATATGAAAAAGATTGGGGGCGTGGTCTCAGGTCGTGCTGGGAATATCTCGGTATCTCTTTTTCTGCACAGTGACGTCACATTTCAGTATGTGCATTCGTATTCTATTAATTGACAGTTTCCCCTTCCAGCAGATTTGAAAGGTTTCTAACTTACTTAATATTAATTTGGAAAATTCTTTCGATTTGCGATTTTGAATAAAGTTAATTTACAAACCAAAAGATTCTGTGCATGTCTCTATTACTATTCCCCTCATTATTGACTTGTTAATTCCTATGTAACTCTACCACCAAGAAAAGCGTGTTAGAAGCTTTATCGAAAAACATATACTCCCCATGAGCGAGTGTGAGTTCGCTAATTGTGTGTACTTTAGTGTAATATTAATGAGGCCGCGAGTAGCAAAGTCTTCCCTCCGCTTAATCAAAGATGTGACTAATTCAAAACGTGTGTGCTGACATAATGACAATATTAATTATGTATCTTGCTTGATATCTTCACACATAGTTCTCTGCAAGAATTAGGAGATCAAAAATGCAGTGCTTGAAGGCGGTTGGACCGATTTGGCTCATTTTTTTTTTTAAGTTTTAAAACTCAGAATAAATTTATTAAGAAAATGAAAATTGTGTAAAAGTGGCTGGGAAAAATGAAAAATTTAAGATTTTTTTTATAATACTGTTTGGACTAGGCCCTTCAAGTCTGTCAGTGCAATATTTTTTGTGGAACTTTCATTCTTTATCTAAAAATATATTTAAATGTGGCTTATTGACAATAAAAATTATCATTAAGTAGCGAAATTACAATTCAAATAAGATTGTAGATCATCTCAAAATAACGTTATGAAGTCGATTTAACAAAAGAATCTCTTATACAACAATGTTTTTATGATGTGCCGACTACTGCCTTCCCCGCGTTGCTAATAATAATAAAAGCGTTATCGTATCGCGACACAATACCACGCCGACGTTTACATTCCGTCAAAGCATAGAACAGGGAGCTATGAAAAGAATTTGATAAGCAATCTGGTTTTTAATAGGTAAAAAGTAATGGTATAATTTGATATAACAGTTTACTTGTGATTATTTTAAGCACCAAATTTCTATGTGTTTGCTTAAATATAGATTACAAAAATTCAACTCAATAGGTTAAGTTGAAGTAACACGAATTAACCCATCATAATATGCATAAATGTGATAAAAATATTTTTTTTCATTCACTTTGTATATTTGTATATTGTTATACATTTATATACGTATATTCAGAACTCAGCTTTTTTTCACTTCCATTTAAAATCACACTAATTGCGTTTTTTTTTTTAAAGTGACTATCACTTTTTTGGATATATTATCGTCAATATTATATTACCTAAACAGATTTTTTTCAAAATATTCCAAATTTTGTTTTGTCACCTCTATTTTCTGAAAACTGTGCTTCCTACATCCTTGTACTTTCTATTCAAAGCCGGGTAGCGCGGTTTCTTTGTGTCCTAGCCTCGTAGGCAATAAAGGTACGCGTGCTACGTTGCTACGACATTACATTGCTACGTCGCTACGCTGCTACGGGCGTCGACAAAATCGCTCAATGACACCCTGGAGTCGGTTTGTATGCTAACTTTTATATAGATTTTTTTTTATTTTACAATAAAAAGTGTCACGTATGGAAATGATGTGTTTTTATTTTTTCCTTCCTTCTCTTATCTTTTGTTTTCCATAACAGAAACATCACTGTGACTTAATACGACACTATCTAAATAAGAGCACAGCGGTTTTTTTCTCGTTTTTAACACCATCGGCAATCTTCAGTGTATTTTAAATCACACATTTAATATAACCCTAATTTAATATGTAACGACAACTTTCACTTGATAAATCGTATCATTCATTGCTATAACAAAAACCGTTCGCCATCTAAACCAATGGCCGTCTAAGATACGTACTCCAAATTAGAAACACAATGTTGGTAAGTATTTTAAAATTGGAACTAGAATCAAAATTGCTCTCACTCCATACCAGGGTTACCAACCGCATTTCGATAATGTATCATTGCATCCCAATAGAACGAATACCCACTGATGAATTCAAATTTCACGCTAAAATAACCGGCATTATTGTTTAACTGACAGTCCCCGGAGGTTTCACCCGCTTCTTTGGTTAATGCTTCACTCTTATTGGTCGTAGCGTGATGTTATATAGCCTACAGCCTTCTTATATAATAATGAGCTATCCAATACCAGATTTTTTCAATTTGAACTAGTCATTCCTGAGATAAGCGCGTTCAACCAAACAGTAGAGTAGTGAAACTAATATAGATTTAAAGAGGAAAAAATCACAATTTTATTTCTGCTACAAGAAAATTCTTTTACATCCTAAATTAATTGTTATATACGTAACATTTTCAACTAGAACACATTTATATCGAGAATAAAAATGGCTACCGCCCCGTGGTGAGAGTATCGCGTTTCGACAGCTTGCATCCCAAAATCCCAATAGATGGAACACGCAAACCCACTCTCGAATTTAAATATTTCGTGGCGTGTGATTCGGGACGTGCTTCAAAGATCATTTTGCTGAAGTTAGTGTCCCCACGCACGGATCACATGTGACAGCCACAAACGTCGCCACGAGAAGCTAGAAGCGGCCACAAGGGAAGTTGAAGCGCGCGACAGCCACTTGTGACCGGAGGCTGCTTTATTTTTTTTTACGATACGCGCAGTATCATAATGGATTCTAACCAAAAAGGTTTATATGCGCGAGTGGCGTTTGACGGCGTTTAGTGGCCAATGGCTGAATTTTGGAAAATCTTTTCTTAGTGAAAAAGTTCACGCTCCTAGTCCCAGTATCTTTGGCTGGGCTGGCTTTTGTCAAGCTCTAGCTTACTAATGATTTTCAGTCCACGGACGCGTAGCTTCATAAACGCGAATTACGACACAACGGTAGGATATTGCCGCTTCGTCGACAGAGTTTCATACTTTTGTATGTAAGCTTCACACAGGCGTATAACAAGCGTATAATGACGAACACGGTCTTTGAAGCTACGCGTCCGTGGACAGTATGGCCTACTGTCCACGAAGCGGCAAAGACACGAGGGCACGACGCTGCCCCTTCGTCGACACAGTTTCATTGTTTTGTAAGTAATCTTTACGCAGGCGTACACCAATCGTATAATGAAGTATATGCGTCTATGAAGCTACGCGTCCGTGGCCTAAGTTATCACAAGTGGCACGCCATTTCGCATTGACCAATATTCAGATTTCAAGTCTATTCAAGCATGCTGTGCTTTCGCGAAGATTGAAATGCCTTTGAGACGCGTTTGTTCCTTATTCGACTTGCCTAACATTCCTTTATTCGACTTGTTTATCAAGCAAGGCACAAATACGAATATCGAATACATGGTAGACGCACGCACACGTCATGTTAAATATTCCTCTTTGTGAGACATCGAGACGTGTTCCATTTCGATTCGATTGGAGATTGCCGATACGTGCTTGAATGCATATCCGATATGGCATATTCGATACCAGCGAATGAAATGAAAAAAAAATGTTTTATGTACGAAATTGGAATCTATACAATCATTACAAAAAGGAGAAAATATATTTTAGTTTAAAATGAATAAACTCAAAAACTACTGAACCGATATTGAAAATTTTTTTACCAGTAGAATGCTATCACTGAGTGACATAGGTGTACACTTTCTGCTCTTACACGAGCGAAGCAGAAGCTAGTCTACAGTTATATTATGAAGAGCTAAAGTTTATTTATAGAAAGTAAAATCTGGAACTACTGAATCAATTTTGGAAATTCTTTGTCCAGTAGAAAGCTACATTATTCCTGCCCGATTTACGTTTTTGTTTGTGGTTATTAATTTTTCACTCCAAAAAAATTCAACGCCAACGCAACGCATCACGTATATCGCTCACCTAGCAATATATTGGCACATCTACTTACATTTTCCATATTTTACAGATGCAAGGGACAAAGATTGTACATGATAAATGATATTTATTTTGTAAGTAGGTTTAAAAAAAACACTTTTACACGTCAATTTTTTTTTCGTCATTTTAAACTAGATGAGGCCGGTTTTTCCTAGCCGACTACCCTGAGAAGAAACACCGAAACAAACTCAGGGATCGAAGTCTCTTTTAAAGTCCATACAGTTAATATGTAATGGTCAAATCACATGATAACAATGCAGATTTACAAATACACGTACAAATATTTACAATTTATTACCGAAAAAAAAAAAAAAGTACAAATATTTAAAACGAAGTTTTGAGTTCATTTTACATTTTTTATAAGAAATTGTCCATGTTGGCTACTATTATAGACGATAATAGGATATTCAAAGATATAAATTATCCAATTTTAAACACTTGGCCGTTAAAACTTAATTTCGCATTTACTGTAGATGTGCCAATATTTTACTAGGTGAGCGATATATTGCTAAAGTTACCAGCATACAAATAAAAGCTCCTTTGTGCTTTAATTTCATTTTTCATCTCTTTTTAAAACTTTGTCAAACACACCATATTCTAGACAGCTAAGCGAAGTCTACCGCAAATCCTGTAAATCAAATGAGCAAACATTGGGGACGCAATTGAGACTTGGTTTGCTTAGGGGACTTACAGTACCTGTCTACGTACGGAAATCTGGATAAATTAAAAGAAAACCTACTGAACTAAAGCTTAACTACTGAACTAACAAAAGATTCATGAAAAAAGTTCTATAGTTAGGAGATTATGGCTACGGGGAATTTCCGTGTTCCTAGAAAGCAAAGGATAACTAAAGGTGTGGTTTTAGTCAGTAAAAGTCTGAAAAACCCTCCAGCTCTACCCCAGAGTGGAAGAAGTCATTGGAAAAAAAGTGAGATGGTGGTGGTTTTAGTGAGGTAAAAGAATTCCACACTCTCTGGACTTTTACGCAAAAGCCCGGGTGCGAAGGTTCCGCCCCCCCCCCCCCCAAAAAAGGTATTTTAACTATACGAGGTATTTTCTGATACCTATACTTACAGCTAGGTGCACATACAAAACTATTGTCTTCTGTTTTAGCTATGAACATGTCACACATTACGGCAATTTCGACAACCACTTTTCATTCTTCTCATCATTTCACTCTTTAAAACTCAAGTACCTAAAAGAGCACTATCTTTCCTCTCTAGTTGATAATTAGGTATATATGTGTATATTTTATGTAGTTTTTTTAGGGTTCCGTACCTCAAAAGGAAAAAACAGAACCCTTATAGGATCACTTTGTTGTCCGTCCGTCTGTCTATTTGTCTGTCAAGACCTGTTATCTCGGGAACGCGTGGAGGTATCAAGTTGAAATTAAAACCATATACTCAGGTCCCTTGAAGCTGTAAAAAAATCAAACTTCTAAGTTAACGAAAAAAGAAAGATACGATCGTTCATGTCACAAAAACTTATAAATCAACACTCTCAAGGGAATCAAAATTCATAAAGTACTTCCCGTTGACCCAGAATCCTGAAATTGGATATATAGCAAGGTCTTATAGCACAGATATAGGAATAAATCTGAAAACAGTTTAAATTTTATAATATGTCAAAAAAAAACTTCCGAGACTCCATTCGAGAATTGAACTATATTCAAATAAGTTTGTACGGAACCCTCAATGCGTGAGTCCGACTTGCACTTGCCTAGTTATTTTTTAGTATTTAAATATATATATTATTTTTCAATTGATATAGACTAGTGCTTGACTGCGATCCCACCTGATGGTAAGTAGTAATGCAAACGTTGATGGTGATATAAGTATAAATTAATATTTAAATTATATGTCTTATTTTTAATGTTTTTACTTTAATTTAAGATTTGACAAACTCTTCTTTTCTTGTTTCTATTGTATATGTATGTAAATAAATAGTAGCTTTGTACAAATTTGTATAATGCTGTATTTTTTCTATGTATATTTGTGTACATCTACACTAACACTAATATTATAAAGAGGTTAAGTTTGTTTTTATGTTTTTATTTTTTACTTTAGGAGTTAATCTCTAAAAGTACTGGTCCGACTGCGAAAATTTTTTTCACCGATAGAAAGCTGCTTTATTCCTGAGTGACATCTGTAAAAGGAGAAACTGACTGAATGACATATCAACGCACAACCTAAACTACTAAGACTAGGAGCGTGAAATTTTGCACAAAACTTCCTTTTCTTACGTAGGTAGCACTAAAAGAGGATTTTTCAAAATTCACTCCCCAAGGGGATGAAACAGGGGTCTAAAGTTTGTTTGGAGAAGCCTTCTCTTACGCGGGCGAAGCCGCTTTCAGAAGCTAGTAGATTATATTTCATGTATGCGGACAAAGCTGCGGGCAAAAGCTAGTAAATTATAAAATAAACCATTCACATACAGAACCATCGTCCAGCATCCCTAAAACCTCGGCTACACGGTCCCCAGTGGATGACGCGGCGCGACAATAGCTCAGGCGACGTGCGTGAAACTGTTGGAGCACGCATTGTTCACGCGATGAGCGGTGTGGAAATAGACACACACCAGATACGACTTGGAAAGAATAGGACCGTAATGATTTTATTTTTGAATTCTGTAACTACGATAGCATAAAAGGGAAACTGCGGTTTTTTAAGACAATGATAGCGATACCCGATCATAGCATCATAACATATAATTTAAAAAAAATAAACCTAATGATCATGAAAAGTTTTTTTTTTATAATATAAACTAGTGCTTGACTGCAATCCCACCAGATGGTAAACAGTGATGCAATCGTTGATGGTGTGGCGCACTTGTTTATTAAGAGCTTATTCACCTAAATTACACCCATACCTAAATTAATCGGACGGGAAGACTACTGCAGGCAAATTGTTATAGTAGACAAAACGCTTAGTCCGGACCGTAGAGGTGTTAACAATTTAACGGTGATGACGGAATCAAGTCATGCATTTAGAGCAATTTGATTCCGGCAATTAATTAATAACTAAATCCATTATTTATCTCTATTATCCGTCTATCTACAGAACCGTCGATCTGCATCCCTTCGCTCAATAAGTGTTGTGATAGCGGGCAAACATTAGCTACGACTTGGAAAGAATAGGACTGTAATGATTTTGCTTCTGAATTCTAGACCTATGGGAGCATATGAGTAAACTTGTAATTATAAAATTACAACGTTTAAATCATGACATAGGTACACAAGTGTCAGAGAGCTTGATTCTGGCAATTAACAATAATCTGCACATTACTACACCCATCTCAAACACAGTGTCAATGTAGAGCCGCTTTATAGGATATACGTCACCATGCTGCTCGTTCTGCACAACCACCTGCACCTTTCAGGATATATACGAAGCCAATAACAGTACAGTACAGGTTGCCGAATACTGGTTAGAAAAAAATCGACACGAAAAAAGAAAGAAGATTACTAAAGCAATCGAATTTTCATCTCCATCATCCACCTACAGGACTGTCAGTCAGCATCTCTAAAGCCGGGTGTTCATTCGGCAACATTTGTGAATAAACACTGTTTTTAAACAGTTTATAAACAGTGTTTCACAATGTTTCATTATCTCTGAAAACAGTTTATAAACAAAGGTAATGAAACGTTGTTTAAGAAACATGTTGCCGTGTTCCCCACTTCGAATGGAGAGTAAGACACACTTACCAGCCGTCAGTTCTTACAATTGACAAGTATAGACGGCCAAGTTTCAGAAACAGTGTTTACGGTAAACTTGGTGAAAAAAACGTCGTAAACAGTTTTTTTGTAAACGAAAAAACCGGCCAAGAGCGAGTCGGACTCGCGCACGAAGGTTTCCGTACCGTTCATAGCAATAACGGCAAAAAAATCGCGTTTGTTTTAGGGAATATTTTATTCTGTTTTTAGGGATCAGTACCGGAGAAGATGAAACATTGTGAAACACTGTTTATAAACTGTTTAAAAACAGTGTTTATCAACAAATGTTGCCTAATGAATACCCGGCTTAAAACTCCGAACATACGGTCTGCATCGAATGACTCGGACGCAACAATGGCGCCAGCGCGACGCGCGGGAAACGGCCGAAGCACGCATTGTCCACGCGATGAGCGGTGTGGAAATAGACACACACGAGCAATGAGTGAAAACAATAGGACTGTAATGATTTTACTTTTTCATTCTAGAACCATCAGTATCCATTACATATCGAAATACCTCCGTACATAGCCTGATCCCTATCTAAAGCACGCTAAGCCGTTGGTCCTAGCTGGAAATTGTATATCTTTTACAGAGATTATAGATAGTCAGAAGCTCAAAGTCTGAGACCAATCGATCCTGGGAGTACCGTTTACCCAGTAACTGGGTTTTGGAGGTTAGATTAGGTTAGGTTAGCTCCTGTCTAATAAATTAATGGTACTTAGCTGCATCTGGTTAGACTGGAAAACAAACTCAACACAAAAAAAGGCTTAGGAACATTGATTGACTCTGGAACCGTGTAAACGAATAAACCAGCCAAGTGCGAGTCGGACTCGCGCATGAAGGTTTCCGTACCGTTCGTTGCAAAAAACGGCACAAAAATCGCGTTTGTTTTAGGGGAGCTCGCTTAAATGTTTATTTTATTCTATTTTTAGAGTTCAGTACCTCAAAAGGAAAAAACGGAACCTTTATAGGATTGGGCACGCCACAATTATGCTGGTAAGTCCCCTCTTTGAGGCGTGGTTGGAAAGACCTCACGGCGTCCTCACATTCCGCATGACGCAGGTCCTCACCGGACACGGTAAGTTCGGGAGGTTCCTGCACCGGATTCGTGCGGAAACGACGCCCGGGTGTCGCCACTGTGTGGCCCACCCGGAGGACACGGTAGAGCACACGGTGGAGGTGTGCCCAGCTTGGGCAGAGCAACGCCGTGTCCTCGTGGGGGCAATCGGCGGCGGCGATCTCTCGCGCCGGGCCTTGGTTCAGGCCATGCTCCGGAGCGAGGAGGAGTTGCAGGCGGTCGCCTCCTTCTGCGAAGCAGTAATGCTAGCTAAGGAGGCGGCCGATCGCGTGAGGCAACGGTCCTTACGCTCCAACCGCCGCCGGGATTCCGATCCCGATTTCCGGCCACCGTAGGCGCGGGCTTACAGACGGCGAGCAATGGGTGGCTCGCCGTCTGACCGTCCGGTAACCGTCCGGACCGAGCCCAAGTCGTCGACGGCGCGTATTGTTCCACGCGCGCCTCAAGGAGATGTCAGCAAATCGTAGGGGCCCAGCAGGGTCGAAGCCTACTGGGGCCACGGGTAGTGTGAAAGCGGAACCCGGGGCCCTGGGACGAAGGCAACGAAGGAACAGGAGTGGGTTTTTAGTCAGTAAGAGTCTGACACTATCTCGCGCTCCGCCCAAGAGCGGGGATGTCATTAGAATGATTTTAAAACCCAATAAAAAAAAAAAAACCCTATTAGGATCACTTTTTTGTCCGTTGTCTTTTATCTTGGGAATGCGTGGAGGTATCAAGTTGAAATTAAAAGAACACTAAGAAAAAAGATACGACCGTTTATGTCGCAAAAACGTGAATATCGACACTCTCAAGGAAATCAAAATTCATGGGGTACGTAGCAAGGTCTCATAGCACAAGTATAGGAAAAAATCTGAAAACTGTAAATTTGTAGTTACATGCCAAAAAACACTTTTTTGCGATTCGGAAAAATCTTCGAAACTCAATTCGGGAATTGAACTGTTTTCATAGGTAAGTTTGTACGGAACCCCCAGTGCGCGAGTCCGGCTCGAACTTGTTTAGTATTTGTTATTATAGCGGCAACAGAAATGCATCATCTGTGAAAATTTCAATTGACGGACAGACACACGAACGAACAGCGGAGTCTTATGTAAAAAGGGTCCCATTTGACCCATTCGGTACGGAACCCTAAAAAGGAAAGTGCGGTTCTTAAAACTGGTATAGAAACTAAAGTTACTAAAATGCAACACACCGACTAAAAACATCGAGAAAAAGTCAACAGATGCATTTTTTTACAGCATCTATATACGAGTATGTAAGTGTTACTAAAGACGAAATCATTCCAAGCTGTAATTGTTATTAAGATTTGTAAGAAGGAACGCATGTGGGTTTTAGACAGAAAAAGTCTAACCCTCGCTCCACCCAGAGCGGCAGAAGTCATTTGATGACATCCCGTGTAAAAAAAAAGAAATAACTAAGTATTCTGAAACGTCATTATATTTTTTAAATAAACCTCTACTATTTTCCACCTGCTATCTGGCAAAGCTTTTTACTTCCATATCCGTCAAGGCAGAGTCTGCAATGTATCCCTTGAATGTCGCTATTCGCTACAATGGCTCGGCGACGGCACGGGAAGCGGTGCAGATGGATAGAAGCGACGCTGTATTGTTTGCCGCGCCGTAACGCGTGTGGATGGGGCTTTATTTGTTACGTGTGTGCCTGGTTTTAGCTTTGCATTTAACTGTTGGGTTCAGAATTCTGACATAGGGCTACGTTTTAAAGGGCTAGTGAGGTCTGAAATATTTGATGAGGGTTTCGTTACCAAGCTGTTGTCCACAAAAAATATACACCATCATCATCTTCCTGCCCTTGTCCCGTGTTATTTGGGGTTGGCGCAACACGTTTTTTTCTTCCACTCTGCCCTGTCACTCGTCATGCTATCACTAACTTCCTTTTCTTTCATGTCACTCTTCACACAATCCATCCATCTTTTCTTTGGTCTCCCTCTCCCTCTCCATCCATCCACAATAAATTAAAACAGGAGTTTTTTTAGTCTAAGTTCCTACATTAATGTAAGTACCTATATAATGAATATTCAGCCTCAAACAGTTTTCCCTTTACGTAATAATTTTGATAGTTCGTTTTAAAAAAATATACAGATCAAACTTTAGACCTTGACCTTGACTTTCCACCTTTAGACTTTAGTAAGACTTTAGACTTGCCATACTCGGAAACAAATAATTCGGTATTTATTCTTTCTTTTTTTATTATGTCTTTTTTTTAAACTTTGTCCCACTCTAGGTATAACTCCTGTATCTGGGTGTGTTCACAAATATGTAAACTCACATAGATAAGCCAACCCGGACCCGGAACACTTATATATAAGCCATACAAATATTTGTCCCTTGCGGGAATCGAACCTGCGACACACAGCACTGCAGCAGCTAATTACTCAACCACTGCGCTAACCGCGCCATCCATTTAAAAGAACCATCAAAAAATGTTCAACTTGCCCAAATATGTTGTATGTATATTGTGTTTGCATTCAAAAATGGAATAAAAAAGATGAATATTGCCACCCTACAGTGAAAAACACAATATTGACAGTTGGAAGCCTGGTTTATGCACCAGGGGGCGCCACACACAAGATATGAAAGAGATCGTCATAATACCGCTTTAAAATGGTTGCGAGGATTTTAAAATTGCATAGTCAACACACCTCCCACGGTGAAAAGGGATGGTTTCATTATGAGGCTGAAACAATAGGTACAGGTTTTTTTATATATTTTCAACCTTGAAAACGAAAGTGTTTTTATGTAACTTAAGTCATATTTTTGCATATAATTATCTCAAACAAACACTAAGATTTACTTACTATAATTATTGGTGTACCTATTATAAACTATTGCTACGTCAAAACCAAGACATTACTACAAGATTGCTACGGTAAGACTACGACACAACTACAACAGTGTTACGAGATGCCACATCATATTGCTTGCTCGTAGCACTTGTCTACGAGCGTCATTACTAGAAGTATCATGCAGATTAGGTTTTTTAACGGAAACTTTAGACGTAATTATGATTACGTCGGATTAAATGCATACCTTTGAACATATCTCAAACTGACACCAAAACTTTTTATAGTTGGTCCATTAATACCTAAAGCGCTACGATATTGCTACGTCAAAACCAAGACATTGCTACAAGATTGCAACCGTAAGACTACTCGAATGCTACAACATTGATATGAGATGCCACATTATATCGTTTGCTCGTAGCACTTGTCTACGAGCGTTATTGTTTAAGTATCGTGCAGAGAAAGGGGTTTGTAATGGAAATTTCAAACGTAATTGTTATTACATTGGATTAAATGATACTATATTCATACTTTTGCACATATCTCAAACTCACACCAAGATTTACTTTTTATTGGTATACCTTAAGAGTTTATGATACATTGCTACGCCAAAACCAAGGCATTGCTACATCGCTACGAGATGCCGCATTATATTGCTTGCTCGTAGCACTTGTCTACGAGCGTCATTATCTCATGCAGAGAAGGGTTTGTAATGGAAACTTAAAACATAATTGTTATTGCATAATGGTTTCTGTAGTTTTGTATGTAAGTTGAGTGCGTAGATTTCATGATTATACGAGTAAATATAAACAATAATTTATTTTATTTGTCATTTTTCTTATTGTTTCGAAAGAATTTACATTAACATGAAATCAGTCCTATCTTCTACGAAGGTTTAGGCAAAGGTGTACCTACCCTATAATTGTACACTTACATTTAGCCTGATATATGCAAGACCATTGTAAAAGGAGCATGCCCATTGCCATTAACCGGACCGCTAATGAAAAAATTCTAAATGGAAAGTTTTCCGAAAAACTTGATAACGCTCATTGACTTCAGCATTAGAAAATACGTCAAGGTATTCAGCAGAAATAACCATCCATCACAATATTCCCCTACATTAAATTCATAAAATACCAATCAGTCTTTGTACAAAATTAGCTTTGCTCTCAGACAATAGGAACGCCATGAATGCGACAATTTTGAATACCTTTCAAATCTCATCTGCAAATATCTGGAGTAAATCTTAATCCACACCCGTTCTCCCCGCCCCCTCCCCGCCTCCTCCCCACGGACACCCCACTCGGCTTTTGTCTACCGTTAATAACGTGATTTTAACCGCTGTGCAGAGAAGTTGTAGTAGGATTGAGGCTAGTGACAACTGACTATTAAGTCCTTTTTTACCGTAGGAACTCATAACTTCTCCCGCTTTGAGCGGAGTGAGAGGGTGTGTCAGACTTTCACTGACTAAAACCAACCAGTATTCTATCAGTTGCTCTTTGCGTTCCAGAGATGCTATTATTGGTCTGGGTGTCTTGTGTGTAAGAGTTTATATGTTTGTGAACGCACCCACTATACAGGAGTAATTTATAGTATAGGGCTACGTTTGTTAAAAAAAGAAAGAAAAAACTTTTTTGAAAAACCTGGCAAGTACCTGGCTACCCGGTTATTCATGTTAACATCTTTTTGAGACGCGCGTAGAATACAATGTACCGTCGAATAAGGAACGTTGGAAGCCCTAAGCTGGCTGTTAACCGAACTTAACCTTCTGCAACCTTCCTACCCAACATCTGGTGCCATCCTTCAGATATTAATTTAATGTAATGGTCCCACAGACGGTTCTTAAGACAGGCACAAGTGCCCGCGGCCACTGACGTATGCTGTTGAATTGTTGATTTATCTACCGTTGTCCCCTGTCTCAACCTTACCTCACTCACTGCTCCAGTTTTCAATGTGTTTGATTTATTAGTTTGACAGTGCGAAGATGGAGAGAAGATCGGGGTGTGGGAATTGATCTTGATTTTGGTGGTTGATAGTATTTACTGTGATCTTATAACTTGTTTGATAGTTTGTATGTGCGTCAGAATTTAGTAAAAACATTTTTTTTATTTTTTTATTCTATCTTTGATTCGCTCGCGTTTAACTGCTAATTCACCTGATGGTAAGCGATGATGAGGTCGACGATGGAGCAAGCTTGCCTAGTAGTAACCTATTCACTCTTGATTTAAAGATCCCTAAGTTGTAGCTAGCAGGAAACACAGACGAAAAAATGGATAAACGGGGGTTTTACGGTGGAAGTACCATTTTTTCTGAAATTTGTAATGGCCTCGGTGACTCTTCGAACAATCCTGAAGCCCGTCCACCATAGATCGGTGGTAATTACATTTTATTCACGTAAAAGATGCTATATTCCTACAGTAAAGTTCACTTTCTTGTAATAACAGTAAGAAAATAACAAAGTTTACTTGTTGCTCCTCCCCTACCGAGAAAATAATCAACCCTATCCCCTAAAACTCGTCGCCAAGAATATTTATTGCTGCGCCATAAATATTAAAAAGTTGGCGCATAAATCTCTGGTTTTATTAATAAAGGAGGTAAGTTTGCGGTGACGTATGCCGAGGCAATATTCTTGCTTGTTGCCGCCATTTTAGTGATAAATCAAAGATTTCATAATTCATGCGCTGCGTTGCAAGTGTTTTTAAGCTGTTTGCGTAAACTGTTATTATTAGTTCGTGTTTAGTGATACTTTTTTGACTACCTTTTGGTATTTACTTTATATTGAAAACTGGGATATCATATGAAACTGCAGGTTCGATTATTATTGGACCATAAGGCACGAATAGTAGGTACTGTAGTTTTGTTTTGAACATAAAGTTACACAAAGTTATTTTTTTTTTCATTAAAACTAGAAGCGTGGAATTTTTGGCTATTTTATTTTTGCTGCAGTAGGTAATATGGAGAGATGGTACACAAATAATACAATATTTTTATGATGTACTAGCTGACCCAGCGAACTCCGTAACGCCTGTTGTGTTAGCTAAACTGTTAAAGGATAATGCCATCTACTGGCATTACCATAACAGCATAATTCATTGTAAAATGACAGTTTAATTAAGAATGGAAAAAATCACGAATAAAAAAATCCGAATACAATTATTCGGATTTTCCATTTTTTCTCACAGTTCTCACACCTTCCATGGAGTATCTCAAATGTTTCAAGACCAAAATTAGCCAAATCGGTCCAGCCGTTTTTTAAGTTTTAGCGAGACTAACGAACACCTATTTATTTATATATATATAGATAGATTACACATATTTTAGTGTTATTTGCAATTTTACGCATAATAAAACTAGAGCAGAAAGAACATAGGAATAGGTTAAATTTGGGACGCCGGCACTTCTTATATAAAATCATACCAACACAAGTTTACCCCCTGAACACTATGTAAAACGCAAAGAAGATTATTAATACCAAAATAAATCTACAAAAAAACGCTAATACAGTTCTAAACCACCCTAAAAATCCATGTCAACGACCAAGTAAACATAATAAACAACGGATTAAAACTTTACCGAGCCCCAGAGAAGCCCACAATAGAATCGTCGAGACGCAAAAACAAAAATTCAATCCCAAACTGCTTCACAAAGGAGACCATTAGCGGATAAACTTCGCGGGAGGTAATAAGTCTATGGAAAAAGTCTCTATGGAAATCAACGGAAGGCGACTTTTGATTAATTAGCGGTATTCTTTTCGCCAGACGTTGAGACGGCGTCGGTTCCCGCCATTAATTCGCGGGAAACAATATGGCTGCTTTATTGGGACATATCCTGTTGCAAGAAGTTTTGGTTGTTACATTTAAAGGAGAACGCCCATAAAATGCCTGAGATAGACAGAAACTAATCACAGTCCTTGTTTTTTTTTTAAGTGGGAAACCATCCAATGACAACTCCCGCTCTAGGGCTCCGCCTGTCAGACTTTTACTGACTAAAACCCTCCTATGTTCCTTCTTTGCCTTGCATTACAGGACCCCGAATTTTCTTTTCAGATGGCTGGAAATTGGGGTCGGGATCACGGTGGCTGGGGCGTGAGCATAGATATAACCGGGTGACATGGTCAGGCAACTGCTACATAGTGGCCCGACATTATGCTGAACTGGACCTATTTGGCCCAGCCGTGAGACACACAATGTTGATGTATTTTTAAGTTTTAGTATTTAAGTTTCTATATTATAATTGTTACCTCATTGTGTGTACATGTCGTACACGCAATGAGGTAACAATGCCAAATAAACGTGTTTTCTTTCTTTGTTTCTTTCTTATTCAGTCAAATATTTATTATTTTTTTATTAAATTAATGCACCTTTGTCTATAATTCGATCTGTACCTGTGGTCGCAAAGGGCAACTGAAGGAACACAGGTGGATTTTAGTCAGTAAAACCCTGATACTCCCTCTCTCTCTACCCAGGATGGGAAAAGTAATTTGATAATTTTTCTTAAAAAAAAAGTTTTTATTATTGGTTTAGAAAATGAGAACATTTTAATTTATTATTGGTGGTTATCTTATTTAAAGTTTTTTTGGTTAGTGTTTTTACATTGTGTGTGCGTTTAACTGGCTATTTTGAGCCTCAAGTTCAAGTTTTGTAAGATATCAATCTTGTCAAACTTTGTAACAGGCAGGTAACAAACATACATAATTATATTTTAAAATTAAATAGGCAGCATGGACCACTAACCACCATGGCACCATAGGCAACGAAGGAACAAGAGTGAATTTTTAATCTGTAAAAGTCTGACACTATGTCCCGCTTCGCCCAAGAACGGGTGATGTCAGAGATTTTCCCACCGAAAAAAAAAAATGGTACCATAGTCCTTTACGAAAAGCTTTGGATATTCGATAACTATAATCACCAACTTTTTGTCAAAAAATAACACTGTGAATAAACATAAAAACTGTTCACTCAGATATAGCGTCGATGTCAAATTATCTTGACAAAGGATATCATCCACATTTCATACAGTTTTGGTCCAAAAGTAAAAGTGCCGGCCAAATAAAAAAAGTGTTTTATTCTGATAGAACTCGTCCGCCTTAGAATTTCTTTATATGACACCAAAGCTGTAGCATCACTATACTTGGTAATATTTGATTTCTAAAAATCCGTCTTTCATACATTTCGAGTAAACTACTACCTGTAACAAATGAATAAGTTTCAGTTTTTTTAACATGAATACCACCAAGTATATTGGTGCTACAGCTTTGGTGTCATATAAAAAAATGTTAAGGCGAACGAGTTCTTTCAGGATAAAGCACTTTTTTTTATTGGCCTTTGATATTTGGACCAAAATGGATGATGTCCTTTTCCAGCTTTTCTTAGCAGTAGGTATTACTTCAACAAACCTTGTCCAAGTCGTCAAAACCAAGGCACTTGGAAAGTTTTATTTGTTCAAAAGAACATTACACCGCGCGCCGCTGAGGTAATCAAGGAAGGGGAGGAATTAATATCAGTCAGCGTCGCCTCGATGCTAATTAATGACAGACTAACAATCCGAATGCCTTTCATTACATTATAATTGTTTTTAAAGGATATCCAGTGATATTGGCGCGTTTGTTTGAAAGTTTTGTGTTTGAGGACAAGTTGGGTTTTGTTACAGCAGTTTTCAGATAACTGGCTGAAATGTTGTTTAGGGTCTTTTTACTTATTATTTATAGGGCCGCCTTTGACCACGATGGAGCACACTTGACAGAGATAACCTTTTCTCTCTTGACATATCCCCGACTTCCGTTTTTTTTTTTATTGTTTTGGTATATCATCTTATGACAAATCTCGCTCTTGGGTGGAGCGGGAGATAGTGTCAGACTTTTACTGACTAAAAACCCACTCCTGTTCCTTCTTTGCCTTCGTCCCAGGGCCCCGGGTTTCATTTTCACACTACAAGCATTTAAAGTTTATAATTTCTTAAACTCTAATTTAGCCTGAAAACATGTCAAAATTTAGCATTAAAGTAGGGTTTGAGACGTTCTTAACTCAAATTACTCAATTCAGAAACCCACCCCTAGGTTTGTAACTACCAGGAAACAAAGACACCAGCAGGGAATTCCACTCATTAGCTGTACGCACAATGTATAAGTTCTCAAAACGTTTTGTACGGGCTGTCCTCCATTTATAATACAAATTATTAATTATAATAAACAAAATTAGCAGTGGTGGCCGAGTGGTAAAAGCCCTGACTTACGAGTTGTAGGTCGCGGGTTCAAACCCAACCAGGCGCATTACTTTGTGTAATTTATTTCATCACCACCGCTCTCAAAACCGTGAAGGAAAACATCGTGAGGAAACCGGCATGTCCTAGAACCAAAAATTCGAAGACATGCGACATCCACCAACTCGCACTGGGCCCGCGTGGTGGATTACGACCCATTCCCTCTCCTAGAGAGGAGGCCTGAGTCCCAACAGTGGGAACATTATAAGGCCGGCTTTGCTATGCTTATAAACAACATCAATTAAAAAACCTAATAGAAACATTTTTGACTTCTACGCGGACGAGGTCGCAGGCAAAAGCTAGTCTAGTATAATATAAAGTTAGTTAACTCTATTAAGATTTTTAATCCGAACTCAATAACCATTTTTTCAAACAACTGACCAACACAACATCTGTTGCAGTAACACGACTCTTGCATATGTCGCACAATTATTATTTTATTATGTTCGTCAAAACGTCAACCTTCATTGTACAAAATTATTAGGTGCGCGAAGGGCGTTGTAAGGGTCTATTCACACAAATGAACCGCACAAAAAAGTGCAAAATACTACAATTAACGGAAAATTAAACTATTGGACGGAACTTATGTTTTTTAGTATGTGCTATTGCATTTATCTATATTATACTAGTATGTATAATAATAATAATAATAAACGAATGAATAATTAAATAATCTATTTCAGATTCATCTTGCAATTACATCCATATTTGTTTGTACAATGCGAGCTTACAAACTAATGTTAATAACAAATTGATTTATTGCTAAACAGGAAGTGGCAAGTCTAGATGGATTCCCCGATGATGGTAGAGAGTCCCACCGATCCGCCGCCAGCACGCGCAGGATAGTGTTGTAACCGACCGGACCGAACCTAAGTCGCCGACGGCGCGTACTATTCCACGCGCGCCTCAAGATTTCAGCAAACCGTAGGGGCCCAGCAGGTTCGACCCTGCTAGGCTTCGAAGCCTACTGGAAGACTCGGCCCTGGTACGAAAGGCAACGAAGGAACAGGAGTAGGTTTTTAGTCAGTCTGACACTATCTCTCACTCCACCCAAGAGCGAGATTTGTCATTAAATGATTTTCCCAAGGAAAAAAAAAACATAACACAGTAAAGAACACATTTTTTTCTGTATCTTCAGCTGGTTTGCGACTGCGGTTGCCGCTAGTTTTGTCTGAACATGCCTTTACACACGAGGGTTGAATGGTGAATGACTTCAACCCCACAGTAGTAATGATATTAGTTGTAACCCCGTACTTAGCGCAGGGTAGGGGGCAGTCGTCAGGAACTTTATTGGAAACTAGACAGAATGTGTGACTTTATACATGTGCTCTTTGTTACTACTGTAATGCAATTTTAAGTTGCAGTCACAGGGTATTTTGTAGGTACTGGCTCGGGTTTATGTCAACTTCGCGGCCCCATAACGGCGATTTTATTTTTAAAAAACATAGTAACTATTCAAGATTTTTGTTTGCCAGACCATAGAGGGTTCTGTACAAACTTACCTATGAAAACAGTTCAATTCCCGAATTGAGTTACGAAGATTTTTCCAAATCGCATTTTTTTTTTTGTGACGTAACTACAAATTTACAGTTTTCAGATTTTTTCCTATACTTGTCCTCTGAGACCTTGCTACATGCCAAATTTCAGGATTTTAGGTCAACGGGAAGTACTTATCCGATGAATTTTGATTCCATTGAGAGTGTCGATATACAAGTTTTTTTTCGACCATACCAGCCGCACCTTTTTTCTTGTTAACTCAGAAGTTTGATTTTTTCACAGCTTCAAGGGACTGCAAACCCGATTTTATGGTTTTAATTTCAACTCGATACCTCCTCGTGTTCCCCAGATAAAGGGTCTTGACAGACAGACGGACAACAAAGTGACAAACACTTTGTTGTCCGTCGCGTTCTAAACAATAAAGGTTCTGTTTTTACCTTTTGAGATACGGAACCCTAAAAACAAGCTTTATTATTTTATGTAACTTTCAACTATTTCTGTGACGTAATCTCGTAGCCATACGTTTAAAGTCATAAGTTAGGATCAGATTCATGATTTTTTCTTATCGAGCCAACTACCTATTTATATTATAATGTTTTGATCTTTACCCAGCGGTTGGTCATATTTTATTTTTTTTGGTGATCTCTTTCATATTTGTGAATTTCTAAAGGTTCAAAAAAGTACAAAATTAGAGCAACCTGGCCTTTATGTGATTGACGATTTGAAGGGTCTGAAAGTGTCAGTCCTAGTTGTCATAATTATCGTAGACGTTAAATACCTGTCAGCCCTCAATAAAAAAGGGGTAGAAGACAAATAGAACCAAATTTTGCGTACTGAAAAATCATGCGAAGCCTTTGGTAAAAACTAGCTATTAAATTCTCGGCTTTTTTCTACAGTATGTAATGTGTAAATCTTCGTCTTGAAGGTTGATTCTTTGAAACCGAAACAATGTCTCATTCATCTGGCCAAGTTTTTTCTTTACAATTTGATATTTTTATTTGCATATTAGTTTTCCTCGATCACTAAATTATTTATTTATTTATCCATTGCTTGCTATACTTACACTATGCACCAAAGCGTATAGCAGGCCAACAAACCAACAATCTATGAACTAAAAAAAATTATACAAACACTTATCATTTCAAATGTATCAAAGGCACTCATTTGCGCGCAGTGGCTTACGTCACGAAATAAATACCTACGAAAACTAGGCCAGATGAATGAGACATTCTCTCGATTTCAAAAAAACACCCTGAAACACTCAGCTGTCTTGGTGAACCGCAACCGCATGAAAATCTGTTTAGTAGTTTTTGGGTTTATCGGGGACAAACAGATTCGGTTGTTAACTTTGTTTTATAATATGTACGGTAAGGTAAATAGTTCAATGGGGGGCGACAAATACGTAGATAATATATTTAGAAATTAATTCAACCCTATTCAGATGTAGGTACAAATATATTTTCTGCATCAATTTTCTAAGGTTAGGGCCGTACGAAAGGGTCGTTAATGTCAGTAATATCAGCAGAAGTCCCCAAGCCACAAAAATGTCAGTGTCGTGATAATTGCCGAAACGAGCGCGATCCGTCGCGGTGTGTTGTGTGGGCGACGAAATGTCACACGGACGACAATTTGCACGTTCACCCTATTATAAGTGACGTAATTTTTCGATATTGAAATATGAAAGAGAGAAAAGGAATTCGATAGTTTGTATAGAAATATGTAAATTTTATTTTACACGCTTTTATTTATCTTGCAATGTTTATTTGTATGTTTGTTTGTTTAAGTCAAATCTTACCTAATTAAATGAATTTTAAGACAGTTAAGTTACGGTTGGGGAACCGATTGAGCTGAAAGCAGACATGTTCAGTTTGAATGACAATGCTTAAAAGAATGAATTCTAAATCTAATATGGCAGACTTCTAAAGATGGTGGTTTATTTATTTTCATGGACACCCTCATAATATGGATATGGATATCAATTAAAGGAAGAATATTATGAAGAATACAAAAACAAAACTATGTTACAATAAATTCAATGCGGCTGACATTTTTGTTAAAAGCTTATTTTGTATTTGATGAACTCAACATGAAGCAGGTACTGTCACATTAGACCAGACTATGTTATATTAACTTTAAAGATCTAATATCTAAATCTTGAATCACCTATGCGAATTTAAGTCACTTGCGAAAAATTGTGCTGCACGCTTCAGAATAATACAAGTGTAAATGCATTTTATAATTGATCTAAATTGTGAAAGGATTTCCAATTCGTGCGAGTGGAGTCCAACGGAACCCTTATAGGATTACTTTGTTGTCCATCCGTCTGTCTGTCTGCCAAGACCCTTTATCTCAAAAACCCGTGGAAGCATCGAGTTGAAATTAAAACCTTATACTCAAATCTGCGGCCCCTTGAAGCTGTGAAAAAATCAAACTTCTAAGTTAACGGAAAAAAAAGATACGGCCGTTTATGTCGCAAAAAATGTACATTTCAACACTATCGAAGAAATCAAAATTCATAGGGTACTTCCCGTTGAGCCAGAATTCTTAATTTTGGCATAAAGAAAGGTCTTACTGTAAATTTGTAGTTACGTCTCAAAAAAAACTTTTTCTACAATTCGGAAAATCTTCGTAACTCAATTCGGAAATCGAACTGTTTCCATAAGTAAGTTTGTGCTGAACCCTTAGTGTGCGAGTCCGACTCGAACTTGCCCTGTTTTTTATATATTGTGCTAGTTGATTCTTGAATGCATTGAATGAGCGTACATTTTTTATGATGATTACCAACATCAATCAATCAATCAAGCCTTGTAATATGTTCCCACTGTTGGGACTCTAGTCTCCTCTCTAGGATATCCACCATGCGAGCACAGTGGAGATTGATATGTTACGAATTTTTGATTTTAGAACACGCCGGTTTCTTTTGGATAGACTGATGGTCAGACTTTCTGGAGAAATAGTAACTAGTATAGAATACTAGTATAGTTTTGGATCCATGAAGAACATGACTATCCATCATGCATACATGCCCATAACAATTCAAAACACCGAAACTTATAATTTCTGCATTAAGCTACGTCAAAATTATATTCTTCACCCATGATGAACGCGCTATAAAGTTACATCACGTCATAATGCACTACATGAATGAAATCCTGCTACATTGTATGAGAAGACAGGTCACAAGCATGAACAATACCCATCACACAATGGCTGCCACTGACATCTGTATCAGATAATATGACACACGATACGCAACTGATAATACAATACATTTTCCACTCGTACCAACTGTATTTCGATAATATTAAGGTTTAAATTACTCTATCTTGAGTGCATTATATTTTTTGATGAAAGCAAAATTGACAGGGTCGCGATATGCGTAAAGGGGGGAAGTGCATTCGCTGATTCTATGCGTTCATTCTGCTCGATTGAAAAGCTTTTTGTGATCCTGTATCGAAATAAGTAGTTAATACGATAATAATTATATAATACATAAAGTTAACAGATACATTTAAGCAGGTATTCTAATATTTTCGGAGAACAATCAATAATTAGCTTTTTACCTAAACCTAAAAATCTAATTCCAGAACATCACCCGTTCATAATTGATAATCCATCTTTTGAAGCAATTTTTTTTTTTTATTTGCTTTAAAAGAGGGATGATCAATACTAAAGATGATAATTTTTAATAAGATAAGATGATGATTTTTTTTTGTGATGTTTTTTTTTTAATAAAAATAAAAATATATCTTGTTTTAATGTAGCATGATAAGTTAATCTACAAATAAATCACGTCGTCACCTTTCTTTGATATGTCACTGTCTTCATACACAGTATACCCAATTACCAGATTAGCCAAAAAAAGCAAAGTTCAGTTAAACCACTCGAGAAAATGGGAAAAATTAAAAAGTAATAAAAACACAAATGAGGTGCTTTCAATCATCTCTCTGACAACATTGTCGTGTGGAGGCACAGAGAGGGGGAGGGAGGGAGAGGAGTGACGTCACATGAGATTAAAAAGTTTGACGAGCTCTCCCACGGAAATTAGCATTTTACCCGTGGGCTTCATTTGCATACTGTCCGATCTAATTTTTATCTTTGTTGTTATTAATACCGAAGGGAATACGCATGTGAAGTGTTTCGCTAATTAATTTCTGACTTTGACAGATTTTTTTTAAATTGCTTTACTCTTGGCTCTAGCAGAAAAATAGACGGTAAAATAATATGGATATCTCAAAAAAACTATTTGGCATTTTATTTGATTAAGAATTTAGTGGCCGTGTCAAAACAACCAAAGTAACGATATTTTAATTGGAAACTTACCGCGTCATTATATCATATCGACGGTGAAGTACCAATAACTCCTAACTGTCGAAAGTCAAAGTTATCTGTCCAAAAATTGTTAGGAAGTAATACTATAAATTGACACGTTGGTTTAGTTAGGTGTTTGTTTCCACAAATTAATTTGATGCAGTTGCAACTAAATATCCGCTTCGGATATTTTACGAAGCATGCGGAAACACGCATTTAAAATATAAGCACTTAAAAGTAATTTTATCGAAAAATGTTAGTTAGAAGGTATTGGCACTTCACCGTCGATATATTTTTTCGTTTTCCTTGTGAAAAATATCAGCTTGTAAAACAGACCCACAATCCTCTTTTTTAAATAATATTTGTTTATGTCTAAAGGACAACAAAACTCAAAACCAGCCCTGTATGTGGAAAATGCGCATCATTTTTCCCGATGTCAGGCTTTTCAATTCCCGTTATATTATGCAGAAAAAAATTGAAAAGCCTAATTGTAAAATGAGAGAAAGCGTCGGAACCATTGTCGGCGACAACAAAAAATATGGAAAAACTTTCCCGGAGACTTCACAAAATAAGTAAAAAAGTCTTGCTTCATTTTAAACGTAACTTCACTTTTGTCCCCTTCTGTCTTCGACAAAGGAATTTTAAAACAAGTATCGAGTTTCACGGAGCTGTCACTTAGCTGAACTGAAAACATTGCTAGATTTAGGAAAAATGACATTGAGATTCAGGTTATGTATTTTTTAGTCTTTTTTAGGGCACAATTTTTCAGACGATGTTTTTCAAAATTACTGTGACTTCTTCAAAACGGAATATGCATGAAAAAAATATTTGTTATCTAACTAGATTGTCAGTAAATATATTTACAAATATAGAATAATAATAATTGTGAAAACAATACCAAAATTGGTAGAAAAGCAAACGAGATGTAACAATTAAAAAATATATATCTGTTTCTCTCGCCTTTGTTGTCAAAAAAACATGTCGGATTTCTCTTTCTTATTAGAAGCTTTGAAGCTTTATAAATTCGTTATTGATGTATTACATATTTGTTTACCAGAGCTAAACAGTGTTTAATTTAGCAAAAAATGCGATCATAATTCTAGTTAAAAATTTAAAATGAGCTTTTTATTCTTATTACTCAACCTTAACTGACTAAACGATTTTCTTTTCGTTCAAAATCAAATCAAAACGACTATAACTCATTACAATCGCCAAACCACCCACGCTAATTAACATCAACAAAAAAAAATACCTTAACCCTCAAAAAACCTACACTATTCAACTCCCCGTGCCTGTAATCGAACCGCGACAGTCCGCCACTATAACCGCGAGACCGCGGGGCTCACCACAGCTGTCACTTAATAATTTAATTGTGCACTTCCCCCGTTTTTCACGGCGAGCGGCGCTGGTCGGGCGACAGCGATGTTCGCTCTATTATTATCGAAGCTATGTCTGTAGGTATTAATTTTTTGCTGTGTGAATATTTTATACCTAAATATGGTGCACTGATTTTTATTTTATGTCCAGACTAGCTTCTGCCAGCGGCTTCGCCCGCATGGAAGTAGGTTTCTCCGTTCAAACTTTGGATCCCCGTTTCATCGACTTATGGGGTAAATTTTGGGAAATCCTTCCTTAGTAGGTACTCGCCTACGTCATAAAAACTTTGTGCAAAATTTCACATTCCTAGTCCCAGTAGCTTCAGCTATGTGTTGATAAGTCAGTCAGCCAGTTCCTTCTATTATATATAAGTATATAAATATATATATTAGATATTGATAGGTTTATTCCACTTTAGTAACGAAACTTTCAGGCGTGATGTTAAATTGTTACTAAGATTTTAAAACAATACCTACTGTGAGAGTAGAGTAAGAGATTACACTCGTCTACAGCCAAAATGCAACAGAGTGATTAATGAAGTTTTTATAACAATAATTAATGCATACCAAATATGATTCTGTATTTATAAAGTCCGTAACACGAACTATTATTGAGATTTTCGACCTTAAAAACCAAAAAATTCATAAAGCACATTATTTGTTGATGGCTCATATACACCGGATGCTGCAGTTATATGCTAAAAAAGTGCCTAAAATAACGGATATTAATTCCTATAATTATCTTAACAATTTCGAGATTAACACAAGTTCTAGGTTGATAATATTTAAAAAAAAAACTATAACTCAGTTATTTTAGAATAAGAAATAAGATAAACACGATCAATTCCAACTTTAGTGTTATCTTATCAGTATAGTACTTCTTCTTCTTCTTTTCGTTTCGATGTACTCTAACTAATTTTTTTCTGACCAGTATTTGGCAACCTCTACGGTTTTGTTATTGGCCTCGTATAGATCCTCAAAACTGCAGGTGGTTGTGCAGGATGGACAACATAGCAAATGACGCATGTCCTGTGCAGCGGCTCCACACTGGCACTGTGTTAGAGATAGATCGAGGAAGCCCCATTTGGCCAAATTGTTTTTACAGCGGCCAACCTGGGTCCGCAGTCGGTTAAGTATGGCACTGGTAATATTAAAATTAAGTTAATTAATTAAGTTTGAATCTTACCATTTAACGTGAAATATGCAAATGAAAATCTAGACGTTATGGAATTTTTCTACTTTCAAATTCGAACTATGAAGCCTTTTTAAATATAACCAAAGGTTATATCTGTTGCCTTAAAACTAATCTAATAAGTAGGTAAATCTGTTCTGTTTGAATTATCTGTTATTTGTTTAATGTGCAAGCCTAACACAGTGTTATCTTTTTAACCCAAAGGTTGACTGGTAGAGAATGCCTTATTGCATTAAGTCCGCCTATGTACCACTACTGTACATGAAGTTTAAAATTAATAAATAAATATCGATGTTTTTCCAGTTTCCTAATTTAAGTTTATCTTATATAGATATTCTCATTGTTGTCTCACTTTATTAACTTATAATTATGATAATTTAGAAATATCTTTACGCTAACTAAATAATTAACGGTGCAGATTACGCTGTTTTTGGTATGCAAATATAGAAGTTATCTATGAATCTTCAGAGTCTGAAGTCGCTGGAAAGCTTTACCATGTATACTATCATTAATAATGAATATTTTATTGTACACCAAGATTATAAAAAATGTAGGCAGTGTGTTTTTAAATAAATCTTATTATTTGCGCAATCTTGTGAACTAAGCACAAATTATACTTGACGTATCTTTGTTTTCAGAGCAATTTATAGATAAATTGAAAGCCGAGCAAGACTCATCCTTTTCTCCATTGCCGGTTGATTCGATTTCATAAAATATATATGCTTAATTTAATCATTCTGACCACAAGGAATATTAGGCCGATTCTTCTTACACTTAACTTATGGGAAAAAACGTCTAAAAAAAACTAAAAAAATCCTCAAAATTAAATTATTTATAATATATATCCTCTACCAAAAGGGTCGATGAAAGAATGCATTCTTTCTTGAAATTATATCGACATTGAAAAATTTTGATCTTTATAAGCCGATTGACAAGGACTATTTTCCTTACAGGAAAACGAGTTCCGACTAGTTACACACGCATATATTATTTAAAAATATAAATCAGGTCGACTTTCCCTCAAGAATTAACATACCCAGAAGCGAACTCGTATAAATTATTTTCTTTACTGTTGATGAAAATTACGTAGGTACGAAAAAGTTCTGAAAATTAGAAAAAACAAATAAAAATAATAAAAATCAAAATATTCATACACACCTGTTTCCAGTTCCACCGTAGCTCGTACACACGTAAACTAGAATACAGTAACTGACAATTTAGCGATGCGTTCTCTTCGACGGTTCAGTGTACACTGGCAGCAAATCCAGGATTTCGCGACAGCCGCCCAGCAGTGTAGGCGGGGCAATCGCTGGGCGGGACTGGGGATCCGCAAATCAGCTTCGTTTCAACTTCTTTTCTTCCCGTTCCAAGAAGCTTTGGTCAGCTGTAAGTGGGCAATACAGATGGTAGTTACCGTGTTCTTAAGTTGTACAGTAGTACGTAGCTATCATCTATGTTTGTTTAGTATGTAAAATGTGACGTTAGAATGAACTGAGTTTATCTCTGTATAAGTTTACATTTTTTCAGTTGAAAATATTTGTTTTCGGGCTTAATATTTTTTTTTATAAACCCTCAAAGAGCCTGTAAATACACTTTTATTTACAGACGTTTGAATATGTATTAGAAAATCTAATTATATGAACTTTCTATTATACCAAATGATAATTGCAGACTAATGATAATTCTGAAGAGTAAAAAATCTAAGGCTACCTATACTATATATTTCTTTTAAACTCCGTAAAAGTCCGCTTGTAATTACAGGCTTTTAAATAGTAAATTTGAATAAGTGATTTACCTAATTAATAATTTTCTGCTGTAATTTACTGATAATAATAAGTTTATGGAATCTATGGCTAGCTATAATAATAATAATATTTTATTTGCATAAAACATAGTATACAAGATGGTAATATGGAATACACTGATAGGTTAATTTTATAAAGATTGGAAATTTATATACATGACAACAACATACAACCACTGTATTATATTTTATGCTCTAAAAACTCTTTGACACTACAACAACGATTAGCAGATAACCATTTATATAATTTACTTTTGAACAATCTTTTATTTAATCTTTTATGGCTTATGAATGAAGGTTTAAAACTGGAGGTGCCTTTTTTGGGGTGGGAAGTCTAAGACTTTCACTTCACCCTGGAGCAAGAGAACCTGCTCCAGGGTGAAATGAAAGGGTATGTCAGACTTTTACTGTCTAAAATCTACCTGTTTCTTTATTTGCCCTTTGTGTTCTAGAATCACGGTAACTCTTTCATACTTCTAAAAACTAGCAGTCATACTTGGGCCCCTTTGGTTTTACTGACATCTAATTGAGGCGCGGAACCGGCCCATCAATACGCGCCTCGATTCAGGCTCGGCCTTTATTGGACGACCGAAGGGCGAGCTGCTCATTGCTAGTCGTCCACAAACCCGCGCCTATGGTGGTTAGAAATCGCCCGGCGACTCTCAACGCCTCGAGCATCTTTGGCTAGGGCATGAGAATGTCCCTCACAGTTTCGGCTGTCTTTCGCTCGCTTTACTTCTGCACAGAAGAAGGTGACCGCTTTTCATTCCCTAGCTCTCGCTCTGGACCATGGCCCGAACCAGGGCCTTCATGAGGTCATGACGGTGCTCCGCCCAAGCGTTTAGACTTGCACTGTATGCTCCACTGTGTCCTCCGGACCACCTGCACATTAATGATACCCTGGCATTTCTTCAGCTTGAATACGAAATAGGAACCTCCCAAACTAGCTATGTCCGATGAGGACCTGCGTCAGGCAGAAATTGAGGACGACGTGGCATATCTCTAGCCACTCCTAAAAGAGAGGACTTGTCGCCGCGATTGTGGCGTGGCAGGCGCTAAGTTACCGGAACTCTGCAGCGAAGTTTCGCCCGGGTGTGACACCATCATGCTTGCGCAAGTCGTGCATGTTTCACCCGGGTGTGACACCATCATGCGTGCGCAAGTCGTGCATGTTTCGCCCAAGTGTGGCACCATCATGCGTGCGCAAGTCATGCTTGTTTCACCCGGGTGTGACACCATCATGCGTGCGCAAGTCGTGCATGTTTCGCCCAAGTGTAGCACCATCATGCGTGCGCAAGTCGTGCATGTTTGCAAGGTCTGTTGCGTCCAAACATTTTCATCGTTTAATAAGCCCAATCAAGCAGGCAGCATCATCCGCACCATCCTAAATGTTGACTGCCTGAAATAGAACTCCCCAAACACATGAAAACGACGAGGGTATATAGGTGGTTCTCTTATTAAGTGCTATCAGCCACCCTGTCTGCAAAATACTCTGAGGACGAATATAAATGTAAAGTCGACTGTAGACATTGATGCTGCATATGATTATAATCAGGATGTAAGTAAGTATTTCCAAAAATTTTGATTTGAACAACCACTCAGCTATCTATGAAGTTTTGGCACCTACCCCACATCGGTCGTCAACTTTACTGGTTTCCGAGGAGAAACTTGATGACTTGGAGACATCATCATCTCATCATCTTCCTGCCCTTGTCCCGTGTTATTTGGAGTCGGCGCAACACGTTTTTTTCTTCCACTCTGCCCTGTCACTCGTCATGCTATCACTAACTTCCTTTTCTTTCATAGCTCTCTCTCTCTTTTCTTAAACTTGATGACTTGGAGACGTTTACGGGAAATTGACCGGAGACTATGAAACATCGGGAAGATCGGAAGACCACGGGGGAGACATTTTTTTGAAAAAGAAAGTCTACTTTATTTTCTATCAATATACGGTACTTATCAATGTAAATACAATCGGCTTCGATGGCTGAACTGATTTGCATATCAAGGATTAAGACTGTGTCATGGATTATAATAAGCTAACGCCCGTCGTTCCGACTTTGAATCTTTCGTCGTTAGTTTTAAACCCGAGCAGGCGCTTTACTTTATACTAATGAGGTCAGGTTTTTACAATTTTACGTTTTAGTTTCTTGTTTGTTTTATTTCTTGCCGGTTCTTCTCCATAGGAAACGACCAATTTGGAACCATGCACTAGCTTCTGACGTTTTATAAGTGCCCATGTGGGCCTATGAGAAATAAAAAACTTTTGACTTTGATTTTGCCTTACGGTGACAGTTAAAACATACAAAGTAGTAAAAAAAAGTCTAATCAGTTTTTTTTCCTATGTCATAAGCTTAAAAATCTACTTGAGTTTTTAAACTTTTGAAATTATCCGAATTCTTTCTGTTTTTATTAAGTATTTCTTACTGTGAACACAAACCGAGTTGATATGTCGTATTGTTCCACGCGCGCCTCAGGGAGATGTCAGCAAATCGTAGGGGCCCAGCAGGGTCGAAGCCTACTGGGGCCATGGGTAGTGTGAAAACGAAACCCGGGGCCCTGGGACGAAGGCAACGAAGGAACAGGAGTGGGTTTTTAGTCAGTAAAAGTCTGACACTATCTCCCGCTCCGCCCAAGAGCGGGTTTTGTCATAAGATGATTTTCCCACCCAATAAAAAAAAAAAAAAAACCGAGTTCATAAATAAAAGTTTGCCATAACTTCTCAGTTTACAGATAAAGCGCTTTGAAAAATTACGTTCGATTTGCAAATTCGTGATACAACATTTTATGGTACCTATGACTAGCCTTTTACTTGTATTTTGACTTGAGAGATATGAAAGATGATAAACGAAAAGTACTTAGACTTGAAGTGTCGTCTTAGTCCCTTAAAAATCGCAATCTTGTCGAAGTGTCTTTTTCTTCAATCTATGTATGACATGTATGACAGAGCATCGCATGAAAACGAATCGACCGATTAGGCTAATGTTTTTTAATTGTATTTGTACGTACTTAATTGTTAGGTCAACTTTTTACAATTTTTTTTTTTTTAATTCTCCTCGAAAGTCGGACACCAAGACTGGCTTTTCTCGTACCAGAGGTCTGACCACGCTGGGAGAGAAGCGCGAAACTTTGCAGTATCGATGGGCCTCTCCCAGTCGGTAAAGCAAGCGACAAGGGTGCCTGATGTAGATGGTTATACCTACTGCCAATTGTCTGGACCTAGTGCTGACCACCGATCCAGACAGATGTATCGTAACAGTTTCTTCACCACTTGGAACTTCAGATCACTGTCTGATGAAGTCTGTATCGTCCTTCTCCGTACCTGACTGCGACTCACGCGGTGAACAGAGAATGTGGCGTTACAAGTCAGCAGATTGGGCGTTACAAGTCAGCAGATTGGGAATTGACTGCAGGTTTGCTTCTCTTCTGAAAATCCATCGAGCTGTGCAGATGTTATATCCGATGTAATACATCAAGCTATGGAGTATTTCATCCCTTATCACGACATACCCATCGGTGGCTCAGCTCACCCATGGTTCAACGCCGATTGCCTTCAAGCTGAAGAGCGTAAACATTCGGCGTTTCTCGCCTGGGTTGACGCTCGTGACCGCAAAGCTCCAGATCCGAGCTCAAAAAAGAGAGCCTTCAACCATGCTGCCAAGTCCTACAAAAAGGCACCGAAGAAGGCTCACTTCATAGAAATCCTTTCTTATATCTATGGCTCACTTCGACCGCATTACCCATATTGGCACAAAACTATCTGCACAGCTGTCCGGTAGCAGAGCATTCTGGTCCCTTCCCAATTCGATCGAAACGAATTTCTGTCGGCCCACATAGTCTTCACTGATAAAACCTGATGGAACACTAGCTCATACGACGAGAGAGAAATCAGGCCTCTTTGCATCTTTTCGCCCATAATTCTCGTCTTGACACTAGCAGTGCTAGTCCACCGACTCTGCCTCACTGCGACACTTCAATACTCGAGGTTCGCATAAGGAACAAAGAGGTTTTGGGAGCACTGTGTCGTCTAGACGTGAATAATGCTAGTGGACCAGTGATTGTTCTCAAGGCTTGTGCGCCCGAGTTGTCTCCTGTATTGACGCGCTTGTATCGCCTATCATTTAGTATTGGTATAGTGCCCAAGTCCTGGAAGTTTGCCAACGTGCAACCCGTGCCCAAAAAGGGCAGTCGTCTCGATCCTGCCAGGTATCGGCACAGGCGTAGGTTAGCCAACCTTTCGGTGTTTTACAGGTTGCTTTGGAGAATGTGCACGGGAGTTGCATGAATTGATTCCGCCATTTCATTTCTACCATCGGACAACCCGACATACGGCGAGTTTCCACCCTTACTTTGTTGAAACCTCTACGGTCCGGACTAAGCGCTTCGCCTCGTCATTTATACTGCGTACATCGAAAAAAGAGTAAGAAAGTATTCCGAAGATACTTGTGATGGGATAAAAGGATCGAAGGACTGGAATAATTTGCCTGCAGCGGTCTTCCCATCCGATTATAATTTGGGTGTCTTCAAAGCTAGAGTGAATAAATAGCCTCTTAATAAACTAGTGCGCGTCACCATCAGGTGGGATCGCAGTCAAGCACCAGTTTATATCAAATAAGAATAAATCATTCGGGCAAAGTGGCCACGACGCGGCGTACGTACGCACTCAATTTCAGCCTGATGCTGCAATGGTTCTTGCCGGACACGGTTGTTTCTGAAAATTCCTGCGTGCGGATACAGAGGGGAGAAACGACCGGTTGTCAACAATGAGCTGGTCTCCCGGAGGAAACAGAAAAAACATGAAAGCGGTGGAAGTCTGTCCTGCTTGGGAGCACCGCTGTATTCTTGAGAAGGCAATCGGCAGCGGGTACCTCTCACATCCGGCCCTTGTTCAGGCCATGGTACGGAGTGAGGAGGAATGGGAGGCGTTCACCTCTTTTTGCGAAGCAGTAAGGAGCCCTGCCCCCGTCGGAGACGCCCCTATATTCGCAAGTCATAGGACGACTACCGGCCACGGTAGGCGCGGGTTTGCGGACGGTGAGCCCAGGTAGCTCGCCGGGCTAATGATTGATTCTACCTAATAACAACATTTACCACCTAGGTAGATATATATATGTGTGCATTATGTAATACAATAAAATATTGTGAAGTTGAAGAACTACAACTATCTCTGTGCATGTTGCCTTCTCTGGGCTTTGGACAACCGTTACGATTCCTCGAAGGTACCCGAAGGGTGCAAAAGGGACCCTATTACTAAGCCTACGCAAGTTCTCGGTAAACATTTTATCCACGATTCAGGGATTTTAGTCCTCTGCAGACAAAAGCCCCTCGTCGGCGCAGGCCTATGTGCTGTGGAGAACTGCAAAAGTAATGCGTCTGATTTATTCAAGGTCCATCAGGCAAGACAATAAAGCTGTAACTTAATGGTTAACTATCATAAGTTCACCAATCCGCACTGGGCCCGCGTGGTGGATTACGGCCCAATCCCTCTCCTAGAGAGGAGGTCTGAGTCCCAACAGTGGGAACATTATAAGGCCGACTATGCTATCATAAGTTCGAAAAATATTTGACCGAATTTTATTTTACCTAAAACATTTCTATTATCGTTGCGTTTTGTTTTATTTCATCGTAGTCTCGTCTGCTACTGTATCAGTTGACATATTATCAATTCAATTTTTTTCGTTACTCCGACGTTTCATTTGGTTGAAAAACTTTTCACCGATATTAAACGTAGCCGAAATAATATTAATTGTTGGAAGTATTATGTTTCTGAACATTCATCATACCCACGGATATCGGATATCTATGATCAATCATACGATGGTTTTAATTACCATATTTTCAAGCATTTTTTTATTGTAAGAAGGCATGCAGCATGCAAGCAGTCATGCAGCAAGCAAGCAGGCATGCAGTATGCAAGCAGGCATGCAGCATGAGAGTAAGCATGTAACATGCAAGCAAGCATGCAGTATGCAAGCAAGCATGCAGTATGCAAACAGGCATGCAGCATGCAAGCAGGCATGCAACATGCAGCAAACATTGTTTCTGTCACGGCTCTGGCGCTGCGGGGTTTGGGCGACCTCACAAGAGCTTATCGACTCTACCCCTCCACGCCTACGCGGGCTTGAATAACACTATAGGGGTTGGGCAGACAAGACTGTGTGAAGTCGGTTTTGCAGTGATTCGTTTCTGTCACTAAATTTTGTGCATAACATATTGATTTTTTATGACACTATACATATTTATGACCGAAATTCCGTAAAATGTTATTTCGGTTCGGTGAAAATATAAGAAATAAATCATTTGGCAAAAGAAAAAAGGTTCAAAAGCAACTTTGGCCAATAGTAAAAAAATATTTTGTAAATCAGCGAATTAAAGTTCGGTAAAATAATATCTATGACATATATAGAGATAGATAGTTCGATGATCTAAAAATATGCCAAATAATGCATATAGCAAAAAAGACGGCGGTCAATAGTTTTCGGTAAAATGAAATTCGAACAAAAAAAATTCGGTAAAGTCGGTTATCGGTTCCCACATCCTACACCTACTTATGGTAATTTTTCTATAGGTACAAATAAAAAAACAAGACTATTGAATAACTTCATTTACTCATTATCCGACTGCAAAAAAAAGGAGGTTCAAATTTTAGTCATAACTTCATAATTATGAAACAACAATGCTGTAGTCAGAGCCCTCTGTTGCCCTATTATAGTTACCTTATGTATTAATAGACAACCAAAGCGAGTTTCATTTCGATGCGTCATTTCACCTCCCGCCGTGTGAACACCGCTGAGTAAAATTAGAACGCGCGCAATCAATAAGTTCATGAAAGAGACATCGCAGATGGCGACACTGTACAATTGTGCGCAGACATGTCAACAACATTAAATGAATTAAAATACTTTACGCGAAAAAATAACAGAGTAACACACTAAATTGAACTATTATTTGTATTGCTATATGTTAGGCGGTAAAAGTATTTTTTTTTTGCAAAATAAAATTTAGGTGGTAATTATTATGACTACATAACAGCATCTCCATCAAAGCGTCAAACAAGCTTCGCGTTTTGATATTGAGGCCGCCGCTATACACCGCCATCTTACGTCTACCGTGTCAACTTGTGTTGGATTTGGTGCAGTAATTTTGTGTTTGATTGTGACGAGAGCAAGTTAACGAAATACAAACTATTCTGTTTGGCCGATATCGGTAAGTTCCAAGAATAAAACACTACAATATGTGGCGGAAAATTTAAGTGAAAAGTTAAATGTGAAACGCTTTAACAAAACTAGATGTTCAGCATCACTCCGGTCAAACTTACAATAAAATATTATGTCAAACGTTTTCTGGATCAATAGTTGCCGCATTTAATCGCGTGTAACTTTGTTGATACCTATTTCTAATGGCGATGAATTTCTATTTCAGCGCCCGATATGCTGCTAACGTAGTCTATATTATGGCCTGATAAATCGCAACAATGTCCGACGTGAAGCAAGTGAAAGTTGACAACTGGGGAATATATTTCCTCCAAAGGCTAAAGCACTTTTTTAACCGAACTGACTACTGCGATCTGACGCTTCAGTTTCAAGACAATGCCCAGCTGAAAGTACACCGACTAGTGCTCAGTGCGTGCACTGAGTACTTCGAGCTCCTGGAACGAACATGTGAAATGTACGAAGACTGCCTGGTGATGCCCGACGACTTGCAGGCGGACGTAGTCGTACCCATCGTGAACTTTATGTATACAGGGCATTTAGAATTTAAGATGGATTTACTTGAAAGATTGTATCAAACATCTCAGATTCTCAACATGCCAGTGCTAAGTAAACTCCTCGAATCACATCGCAACTTGACGCCCAAAGCACCTGCTCACAGCTATAGTGGTATCAAAAAGTTACAAAAACAAACCATCCACATTGAATCTGCTAAAACTGTGAAGACGATCACACCTGCAGGTTCAAGTAATAAACGCTCCTATAGCAAAGCATTCGAGAATAATATAGTATACAGAGATAAAAAAACGTATCAATTGAATGCTAGAACTGAAAATGTTAACAGTATTGCATATTGTCCTCCATCTCCCATATCAAAAGAAAATTTTAGTTCTCAAAAATCAGTTGTAAGTGACCCACGGCCAACAAGATATGAAGTGCCCGAAGAGCTGGATACTGACAATATCTTTGACAACTCATTCTGCAGTATATCATATACTTCCCAGCCGTTAATGGTACACCCTGATACAGTGAAACGTTATAAAGCTAAACGAAGCAATGTTTTCGCAGAAGCATCAGGCTCAAAGAAAATGTCTAGTTTGTCAACAATTGATATTGTGGAATGCAAAAGGATAACACCTAAAGAAGATAATTTGTTTGATGACAGTAACACTGAGCCTAATTTTAATGATGAAACTGATTTGTTCAGTACACCCTACATGAACAATGAAAAGGATCCAAATCAGCTTTTTGATCAGATTTTAGATCCCAATGAAGGAAATGGTGGTCCCAAAGTCACAATTGAAACTAAGGATAGTAAAGCTGCTTCTAACCTAGACCATGCTAAAATAATAAGTGAAGTTTTAAAAAAGTATCCTCATTTGGTCAAAAGTAATAAAAATATAAAATTGAAGATTCTGGATCCTGTGCCTAGTAGCAAAGGTAAAAAACAGCAAAAGCAAGTTACAGCTCCTGCTTATGTAGATGAAAAACCAATAAAGTTTAAAACAGAAGCTGCAGATGATTTTACATATGAAACTGATGTTATAGATTCTAAGCAAGCGGCAAAACTGATTGCAATGGGTGCAGAAAATACTAAAGGTCCATGGATATGTTTGATTTGTGGTACACCAGGAAAAGCTTTGCATTTTAATTCATATTATAAATTCCGCCGTCATCTAGTAGATGTTCACAATGAAAAACCAGTGTCGAACATTTGTGAATACTGTGGCCTTAGATCTTTAAAGAGAAATTATTTACTGCACCACTTATATGCTCAACATGGTGTAGAACCACCACCTCAGTATCACTTCCCTAAATGTAACATGTGTACTTATATAGCATTGACTGATGCGCTACTTACCAAACACAAATTGGGCCATAAAGCTGTAAAGAACTTCCGCTGTAATGTTTGTTCTGTAGCATTTTCTACTTCTAGTCAACTACTACAACACATACAAAACACAGGACACAAGTACAGTGCTGAAAAGAAATCTAATCTGCAATGCATTTATTGCATGAAAGTGTTCCTGAGAGAGATAAACCTTTATTCACATATAAAATCAAATCACAAACAAGAAGCAAAAACTGATGGTATAATTGACGATTCGGACGAAGAAAAGCCAACTGTAGTAGAAAGACCAAGATCAAAGGGTCCTGTCAAGTTTGAACCTAGTACTAGCTATGACAATGATTATGAAGAGGTAGATTTACAGTACCCAGTACAGCAAAGACAATCAACTGACAAACAAGTCCCAGCTAGAAGACAGCATAATATTATCTCTAATTTGAAACAAAAGATTTTAAATCCTGGCTTTGATACTCCTAAATCAGCAGCTCCAAAGCCCAAGACTAGTAAAAGTACCATTCATACTCAATCTGTGCACAATGATTTCTTCCAAGACATCAAACTTCCGATTGAATCCTTATCCAATAATCAGAATGAAGAAATTGTATTAATAGACAACAATGAATATATCATGAAAGATAATCAACTTATTCCTAAAAAAAGAAAGCCAAACAGCAGAGATTATATTATTTCAGATATAGTTGAATCTGATCCTTTAGAGACAATTCAACAACCTACTACTTCAGAATACACTCATGTTCAAAATACAACCATTGAAGAAAATGTGCAGCAACAGTCAAGTATGGTTATAAAGAAGTCAACAAATCTAAATCAACCGATACAAATTGTGGTTTCAAATGAAGAAGAATACAAAGCTTTGATGGCTTCTAACCATCCCATTATATTTGACGATGGTGGCACAAACAAAACCTTGACGGTATTAACTGCGCCACACCACAACCAAGCTATAGAGACAACTGCAATAGACTTAGATAATACTCAAGGAAGTGAAATGATGATTCTTCCACACGAATATCCAATGAATGTCTCTGAAGCAGTAGCTACTGAAAACTCTAACATTGTAGTTGTCTATAGTCACCCTGTTGATGATCAAAATAAACAATTCCAAATTCTAACTACAGGAGGTATCGGAGCACAGTTTGTACAGTCCTCTGCAATCATAACACAAAACTTTGAAACTGTAACTACTTCTACATCGGCAATGAATACACATTGTATAGATGCACAAGTTGAACAAACTTGGCAAAATAATATCCAAAGTTTAGAAGGTCAGCAAATACAGTTACCACCACACACAGTAATGCTAGACTCTAATCAAATAGTAACTGGGCCAATTCATTCTACGGGTAATAATTTAGATGAACTTCCAGAAGTACATTTAGTACCTGATTCTCAAAAAGGGCTATCTGCAGATGAAACTCAAGTTACACTAAACCAATCAGATGTAACAATTGAACAAATAAACCAACCAGTTGAGAATATGGCAATTAATGTGCCAGTCATGACTCTAATTGAAAAAGAAACAATTGTAAGTGAGACAATTGAAAGTCTTCCTCAAGTTAATTCAATGCCTGACATCCAAACAAACCGTGACAATGTGGAGGAACCAATGGAAATGGGAAATATGCTAGAGCAACCAACTGCTTCAGAACATAAATTGGAACAACCAATTAGAACAGAAAATATACTAGAACAACAAATGGATGCAGAAAATGTATTAGAACAACCAATGGAAATTGTAGATGTACAAGATCAACCAATCCAAACAGAAAATTTGTTTGAGCAACCAACAGTAGAAACAAAAATTATACTAGCACAACCAATGCAAACAGAAAATGTTACAGACCAAACACTTGGAACAGAATATGTTGTAGAACAACCACTGGTAACAGAAAATGTAATGGTACTGGAACAACAACTGGAAAATGAAATGGAACAAACAACTAATCATATGGTGGAACAACCAGAAGAAACAAGAAATATGATGGAGACTCTACAAACAGAAAACACGATAGTACAAGTGGAAACTGGAAATGTAATAGAACAACCTATTGAAACAGAAACTCCTATAGAACAGCCAGTGGAGCTAGAAAACATGATGGAACAAACAGCAGAGTTAGGTAATGTAATAGAACAGCCAGTTGAAAGGGAAAATGTAATACAACAACCGATACAAAGGGAATGTTTAATTGAAACTTCTCTTGCCTCCCAAAATCAGCAAGAACACATTCTTGATCCTGTGACTATAAACAAATACTCTGAAGTAAGACCTGAGAATGACACCGCAGAAAGCAAACAACAACAAGAGTTCATGGAATCCCAAACTTATGATGAAATAGTAGAAATCAACCGTGCCAATGATGAAGAACCTAGATATGCTAAAGAAGCAGAGAAAAAGATCAAAAATTTAACTTTAGATTGGTCTGAGGATGAATATGATGTAGTAGAGGATGCTAATAGAAATGCAAAATCAGTTTCAAATGAAGACTCCCAAAATGAACCTTTGGTTGAAGTAATGCCAGAAGTTGAAGAGTCAATAGAAAACATTCAACAAGAAATGCAAAAACAAATGGCTGAGGCTCAACTTGAGGTAGAAACAGCTGTCCAACTTGAAGGAGAGGGGGATGCCCAATTAGAAGTGGAGGCAGCTGCACAACTCGAAGTAGAGGCAACTGCAGATGTAGATACTGAAGAAAGTGCTATTTCTTCACCAGAAGAAGACTCATCAAGCCAGGAAATGCAACTACCTCCATTGCATGATTCACCAGTTCCAAATCCACTGGTACAAGAGAAATTATCTTCACTGCTAAATGATTGGGAGGATAATGATTCCCAAGAAGAAATGATAGCTGATGAAAATGTTGAGCCAACACCAGAAGAATCGACTAAAGAAACTGATGGTATTTCATCAGATATTCCAGAAGTCCCAAAAAATGACAATATCAAAAGCTTGGTTAGTGACTGGAGCGATGATGAGGAAGAAATTAAGGAATGAAGAATAAGGAATGAGGTGACGATGGCCTTCAACTCCAAATGCTCTTACCTATTATGAGTGAAATAGTCCCTATCATAACTCACATTGTAAATTTTTCCCTGTTCAATAACTCCTTTCCATCTGCTTGGAAGAAGGCTCACGTCTTACCGCTCCCTAAAGTCTCGAATCCTTCCTCACCATCCCAGTTCCGTCCAATATCCATCCTCCCAATCCTCTCCAAAGTCCTCGAGAGTGTTGTTCAGAAGCAACTATCATGTTATTTGTCCTCTAACAGCCTGCTGAGTCCTTACCAATCTGGTTTCAGACCTGGTCATAGCACTGTGACAACTCTTGTCAAAATAACTGACGATATAAGACTGGCCATAGATAATAAGTGTTTAACAATATTGGTTTTACTGGACTTCAGCAGTGCTTTTAACTCAGTTGACTTTGACATCCTCTTAGGAATTCTTTCCTCTCTTAATGTCTCAGTACCAGTAATTGAGTGGTTCAAATCTTATCTTCGGGGCCGCTCGCAGTCTGTTCGATCAGATGAGGATTCCTCTGAATGGTGTGAGTTGACTGCAGGTGTTCCTCAGGGTGGCGTTCTCTCTCCTCTTCTCTTCTCGATTTTTATAAATACTCTCACTAAGGTCCTAACTTCGAATTATCATCTCTATGCTGACGACTTGCAGTTATATCGTCATTGTAAAGTGGACGGGCTCGCTGAAGCTGTGGCTGCCATCAACAAGGACCTTGAAAACATTCACAAGTGGGCTAAATCCTTTGGACTCTTACTAAACCCAGCTAAATCCCAAGCGCTCATTGTTGGTGGTAGATACATGCTCAATTTGTTGGATCACCAGTCGCTCCCGACAGTAGTGTATGATTCTGTGCCCATACTTTACTCTAAAAGCGCTAAAAACCTTGGCGTGCATATGGACACTAGCCTCTCTTGGGAGGTTCATGTTGCTGATGTAAGTAGGAGGGTCTTTTACTCTTTTCAGTCCCTTAAACGTCTCCAAAAATTCCTACCATTTCACACTAAGGTTAATCTTGCTCAATCTCTCCTTCTACCGCTCATAGATTATGCGGATGTCTGTTATCTAGATGCTACGGAGGTACTTCTGAACAAACTTGAACGACTGCAGAATTTGTGCATCCGCTTTATTTTTGGTCTCCGTAAGTACGACCACGTGTCGGAATTTCGGGCCAGATTAAGGTGGCTGCCAATTCGGCGTCGGCGAGATACACATATACTATCTCTTCTCTACACTATCCTGCATAACCCTAATGCTCCTCAATACCTTCGTGAACGCTTTGAGTATCTCGTACCTAGGGGTAAACTCTGTCGCACTGCCTCTTCTCTTCTCCTTCGTACGCCGCGTCACACTTCCAGCCGCTATGGCGGTTCCTTTTCTGTAACTGCAGTGCGTCTCTGGAACTCTCTACCACACTCCCTTCGCGACAGCCCTTCTCTGGATGTCTTCAAGAGGAAACTAAAAGAGCACTTCCTTTCTCAATTGACATAATATTAGTATATATTGTTATATATATTATATCTGTATGTATGTATATATATATATTAGACGTACTTATGTAGGTTTATGTTGTACACTGGATCCTACCCTCGATTGTGATCTCTCTCTGTCACTCAAAGGTTTGCTGGGAGAAAACTCATTGTTGAGTTAAGCTCGCCTTTGTACATAAACTTTATTATCTCCGTGTACTATGTATGTTTTTTTTGTGTACAATAAAGAATTAAGAATTAAGGAATGAAATACCAATCATCAATTATTATTATTTTTGCTGTGAAATAATAACATATAGGTATATAATTTTTCATAACACCTTTTGCCTACTGGAAATTATTAGCCTTGTAGCTATAAAACTTGGTTTATATTTAATTTAGTTTTAAGTAGTACTAATAGATTATTAAGTATATAGTTATATCTCATGTAAAAATCATGATTTTATGTATTCAGTGGTGGTGTATAATGTAAGAGTAAATTCTCTATATCAATTATATTTTTTAAAACACTGATATGCTATTTTAAACCTCAATACTATATATTACAGTAAAAAAGGTGATGCAGCCCCATCAAATGTTTTATTTAGTTGTGCTGATGCCTGTCTTTTTCTATAAATATATCCTTACAGAATACATTGTATACCAGGCAATAATGTTATAGTACACAATTCTGTCTATAAATTTTCATACAATTATTTTACATTAAATTATGGAAATGATACTGATTATGTAGATATGTACCTGTTAAATTAATTGAAGTTAATAAAATAAATGGGTTCATAACAGTAATTCATATTTTTAATTTGATATCTTCCACAAATAAAACAACATTTCATAGAAAAATACCATTTTACTAGATTTTAAACAATTTGCAGTTGCTAAAACCAATAGTAGGCTAGGTACAATGATTGTAATCATAATCACATTTGTATTTATATGTGCAACATTACATGGCAAAATATATATTGGCCTTACCTATACTGTATATGTTTAGTAAACATAATGATTTATAGGATTTAACAAGGTAAAAACCTTATTGCATACCACTTCAAAACAGTAAATATTGATAGTGAGTTATGTAAAGGCAATATGAGAAACAGGTTAAACTTAAGTACTTTTAGGTATTATAAACAAGAAATAAGATATATGAAAGATGTGAAGTAAAAACTTAAAATATGATTTGCACACATCTAATAATTTCTGTATATGTACATTTCTGAGATTAACCTTTCGAATAGCATAATTAAAGACAAATAGAAAGACAATGAGAGAGCAAACGCCAGCATTTGCTTGGGGTATGAATTAAATAATAGTTTTTATACTGCCTTTATGGCTCAATATGCCGTAAGACAACAACGTTGCACAACTCAAAATTGAGAGCCTGAGTGGCCTAACTGTATTTTTTCAATATTGATCCCATTTGAAGAAACTGCATTTTTTTTTCAAATAAAATCTGTATCAAAGAAATACGGTTAGGCCATTCATTGGTTCTCAGAGGTCATGAGAGCCACAGTGGCCCAACTGTAATTTTTTTTAACACTAATTTTATTTGAAATAACAAAACTTATTTTTTCAAATAAAGTTGGTATTGAAAAAGTGATTAAAGCCACTCTCGCTTCTCATAACCTCAATTAAAAGTAGTGTTCAAAGGTAAACAATTTTATTTTCAGCATCTTCATTTAATTCAATACTTTTCCTATAAAATAGCTACAGGGACAAAACAATTTAAATGCAGTAGTAGGCTCAATAAACATTGAAAGATTACACAATTTCTACATGAGACTATACATGATTATACCATTTGTACATGTCAAATTCTAGACATGTGATGTGATACAATATGAAATATTTTTACAATCATATTTGGAATAGTCATATTAATTAAACGAATTAATGGCATACACACATACAAGCAGTAATACACCATTTGTTTGTTGAGATTATTACATTTACTTACTACAGTAAGTTTACAAACTTGATCATTGATCTCACATTAAAAGCTATTTGCAATCTTGACTGAGAATATTTGCAAGAGTGAAAAACTATATATCACAATATACCTAATCCTTTCTCTAATTTAAAACACACTACCTAGCTATTCATCACAAAGAATATCTAAAAACTATGATTGTGTGTATGCGTTAAAATTGTTAATAAAGAAAGTGCATAAACACTCAACAGGTACCTAAATTAAATTAAAAGGTTTATTTTGATTATCACTACAGTAATTTTATGCAATTTACATACTTTTAAAATTATAATGAACAAAACAGCAGACAGGTGACCTAGCACTTTGGAACTTAGGATATCAAGCTGTGTCTTCCTAATAAAATATAGTTTAAACAATTGATAACAGAATGAAATGGAAGAATGAGTACAAGATATTAAAGAATTGTGGTAACTATGCAGATGCAAGATATGTACCTATTTAGTTTAGAAAATTTAAAAACATTAATGCTAACATTTTTACAGTGAATTTGAACAAAACCGTTTGTTCCTATTGCTTCTCTGACCAATATATGAATCACTAATTAGTAGGTACGTCAATATTTTTTTGGTACAATGTACTAAATGATTTGAGTTCATACTACATCAATTCTGTATGCTTTGCGCAATGTCAAATTAACTCCAAAATTTGCCTCTAATGGAATAAATGTATTTACAAAATAAATTACAATATTTACATTAAAATAAAGCACAATTATTTGCCTAATCATTGGATATTGAGACTAATACATATTTGACCATGTATGCCAGGAATACAAAGCCTACCAACACAAATAAATTGGTCAAAATATAGTACATGTTTGACTGTTGCTCCGTTATCACTTCACCTTCACTTGGGGTGGTGTTCTCCGCCTGCAGCATCGCCTCCTGCCGTTGCTTCAGTTGTGTCTCTATCTCTTCAACATACTCTGGGAATAACTCACAAAACATTTTGTTCTTAATGTTCGTTTCCAAAGATTCCGCCGCCAAACATCGTTTCTGGAAATCCGAAGTCTCAACAGATCCCAGTGTTGGTGTTTTCTCTAACATAAAACTTAGTAGACCAGTGAGAATCGTGGATATTGACCAGGCTGGGTTCCATGTGTCAGGATGGAAGTCCGTGATGCTAAGGCATAGTCGCGTGTTTGTCTTGAAACGACCATTTGGCGTGATCATGTAAATAGATGGCGGTTTGAATGGGAACTCCCTTGGAAATATGATTTTTCCATGATAGTATCCGCCCTCGTACGGACTCTTCTCTGGTCCTTTAACCACGTAATGCCATTCTAAAATATTAGAAGGCACTGGTTCCGCTGTTACATATGGAACGGGGTCATTTTTAAGCCTAAGGTAGTCTTGCTTTAGTCGGCTCGTTGCTCCTGTAACTTTTATTTTAGCCATGACTTAGCACAAAACAAGTATCACGAAATACTACAGTATGCAATTATAATGCGTATCACTGCAATCATACACTATCAATTCTTCATTAAAATCCACAATTCTTATTTTTTGGTCGGCTGGAATCAATCGCGAATAAATAAAATCATACGTCAAATGATTTGCAATCATACGATACGTCATTCGAATAGAGATGAAGAAATTAAAAAAAAATCGACTAAAATCTGTTAAGGGCCTATCACACAACTCGATATTCTTACAGTTTTAGTCTATGATTCGACATATCGCGGACAAATAAGGGTCAGACTGTCTTACTCGGAACAAAAAATAAGACAGTCTGAATATCGTGTGCTGAATATCGCGTAGTGTAATAGGCCTTTAACCGAGACCTCGAATTTAGTTAATAGGTAAGAGAAGCTAGCTAAACCTAAGAACCTTTTACACTATCTGGATTGATTACGTCAACCTCAAGAACGTACCGAAAAGTACGATACAAAAGAGTATGTTATCTCTTTCTACTAGTGTGTTCATAGACTAGTTCGTACTACGAGACATTATCACGACATTATGTTCTAAAGAAGTTAATGTTGTTAATACATTATTTATTATAAACTGTTATTGACATGTGCGTTCAAAAAATATTAATAAATATGTATATTATATATTTAGGTATATATCGACCGTGAAGTACCAATACCTCATAAATATATTTTTTCGAGAAAATCATAATTTATCGCTATTTTATGTTTTTTTTCGTGGTTTTAGTAAAATCTCCGAAGTAATTTTGTTATTGCAACTGCATCAAATTGAAATGTAGAATATACCTACCTCGGCCTCCTAACTAGACCAAAGTGTCTATTTCATGGTTACCTCCTAAACATAGGATACTGATAATTTCTGGTTTAGTTATTATACTGCTTTAATATATTTTATTATAGTGTTTTACTACAATAAAATACAGAATGATTGGAAGATGGGTGCAAAGCTTTGAGGTGAATATAGTACAGATAATTTAGAACCATTTAAGCCATGGTTGTCTAAAACGAAGTCTTACCAATTTTTTTTAAACTAATTTTTTTCGGAAATTCTGAAAATTTTATGTTATCTGCTTATTTAAGGCCAATTAAAATAATGTGTAAGCAACTGTGTCATTAGCCTTTTTTTTTTGCAAACATTAACTTTTATGCAGCTAACACCACCCGCAAAAAGATAGAGTTACTAGAAAAACTAGTTTTCATGAAAAACGTTGCAGCTAGGGAGAGGTAAGCATTACAGAATTTACTTGCCAGAGTAAATACTCACCTTCACAGGGCCCTTTAGATAGGTCCGATGCCTGCCAGACCTGCGGATTGTTTGAAATAGCTACCATAGCCCTCGTAAAATGGGAACTGAAGGCACAATGTGGGTTTTAGTTAGTCAGTGAGGGCCGAAACTGCGTTAAGCGGACGCCCGCGTGGTCCCATACAAAAGCAGTGGCGCAGCTAGGCGTGGACGAAGTGGGCCCATACCCACGGCCTCGCACCCAAAGGGATCTCGCGTGTGCGAGGGCTTTAAAGACGAAGGTTTTGTTTTATAATTTATAGGTTCGCGCATGACCAGTATTTCTTCCGATGGTAAGCGACGATATGGTCGAAAACTAGATTGTGACAGTCGCTGTCTTTTTATCGAATTTATAAAAGAAAAATGGTCTTGACAGACAGATAGACGGACAACAAAGTAATCCTATAAGGGTTCCATTTCTTTCTTTTAAGGTACGGAACCCTAAAAAGCCCTCGCTGATGCGCCTTCGCCCACTTTTAAATTAGTCCACGCTACGCCTCTGTACAAAAGTGCTCCGTTGCGGTGACCCGCGCGAGCATCCGTCACGGGGTGCCCCCCCTAATAATATTTTAAGTTCTCCATTCTCCATTGACGCTGCGTAGGTAATAATCTTGTTTCCGCGACGGGAATCGTCCGTGTGAACACACGCTTAGTCACGCGATGGGTGCTTGTCGCGGGCGTCCGCTTTATGCAGTTTCGGGCCTAAAAGTCTGACACTCCCTTCCGATCCACCCAGAGCTGGAGAAGTCATTTGATGATTTGTCACGTAAAAAAGGTCAAATACTCAATAGATTTTTTTTAAGGTGGGAAATCACCCAATTACTTCTTTCGCTCTTGCGCGGTACGCGTGTGGACGGACGTATGTCGGACTTTTACGGACTAAAACCTACTCGTTTGTTCCTTCTTTGCCTTGCATTCCAAGGCCCTGGGGATTAATTTTTACTTAACCCATGGCCCCAGCAGGCTTCGACCCTGCTCCCTACGATTTACTGACAACTACCCTACGATTTACTGACAACTCCTTGAGGCGTAATGTAACATTTTACTCATTATTTGTTTTAGTAGCAAAAACTTAATTAGGTATTGTTTTTTTTTACGAACATAAAATATAAGGTTGTCAAGGTGAAAACTATTTTAGTGAGTTTATCATGAAAAGAATTAGTCAAGTGCGAGTCAGACTCGCACACGCATTCCATACTACAATATTAAAATCGACTGAAAAAACGCTGACAAACAACGTTTATTGTATGGGAACCCTTTTTTATTGTGAAAATTTCTACATTTAAGCTCTTAGGGCCGAGGCATACCAGAATGGCAGCGACGCGGCGAGGACTTTCAGTTACAGTCAAACGGGGTGAATAGGACCGCAGGGGTGAATAGGAACAAAAGTTTGAAGGGGATTTTCGCGATTTTTCCCAGCATTTAAGTACTCCTATATTTCGATACTTTGATAGAAATCAATTATTTAAATACATACCAATGTAAAAAACTTAACCAAAGTTTTGTTCCTATTCACCCCTGCAGTCCTATTCACCCCGTTTGACGGCACATACTTAAAAGACCAGTATCGCTTGAAAAACATGAAACGGTCGCGAGGCCGCCCCCGGTGCCGCGAGTCGCGCGAGAACTAGAACTACCTTCTAGTCTAGCCAGCAGCTGCCATTCCGGTGTGACTCAGCCCTTTACGGTTTATGAGATACAGTCCACTGACAGAAGCACAAATACATAGACAGACCGACGGACAGCGGAGGCTTAGTAATAGGGTCCCGTTGGCACCCTCCGTACGGAACCCTAAAAATATTCCTCACATTGCATTGTTATTAATTTTATTACATAATATTCGATAGACAAAAATTTAAAAAAATAATTGTATCTCGTAAGTAAATACCTGCTGATCGAGTATAGTAATATCAAAGAGTAATATTTAATAGGTACTCAGTATTGTGTACGTGTGGTTTGAGTGTTATTTACTAAAAGTCAGTATTTACTGTGATTCAGTTACAGTCAGCTATATGATCTTCTGTTAGCATGTATGTCACGGTACACTTAGGTCGCTGGACCGATTTTAGTAAAAAAAATATATATTGATTTTTCCAATGGATGGCTTAGATTCCAATATTTCACCTAAACGAGACAACTTTTCAGTAGGATAATGTCTGTCACTGTTACTTAAATTAAAACAAATCAACAGTTCCATTTTTCTTTAATAAATAACAAATCTCTGTATTTTACAACAGCGTCAATCAATGTATTTAACAAATCAATTAACAATAGGCACCTAGTCAACGAAACATGATAATAAAAATAAATAACATCAAATAATGATTGAACAAACTGTTAGGTACATAGCTAGGTAAACTAGTGGCATTTTATGATTGCGCCTGTGACAGCTTACAGATGATCAAATTAAAGGTATCGGCGCAATCAATTATTTTACTTCCACCAATAATAAAATTAGCGGCCCTTCGAGCAATGATGTAGTCATGGTATTTTTTCCTTAAATAATTTCGCGGTATTTACTAAAAACTTGACGGTGTTTGCAATGAAATAACCCAGTGGCATAGATAACGCAAGTCGATTTTCAGTTTCTGCACTCGACTCGGGAACACCCTAGCACAATTGCATCTGATCTATGTAAGTTATAGCTGCATGGTTATCCTTTCCCGAGCCACTTCAGCAACGCCAGTGTTGAGTTTACAATCGATAGATGCAGCACGCCCTTACTTGTGACGTCACTCAAATTGACACTTCATACAGGGTTATTGAACTTGCTTATATTTTGGAAGAGGCAATATCCAGAACACAAGTATATTAAGCAACATTTTACTAAGCGTTTTGCTTTGTCGTTTATACCACGTGCATCAAAGGACTGGAACCATTTACCTGCTGCTTTGTCTTACTGTCTGATTATAATTTAGGTGTCTTCAAGGCTAGAGTGCTTAAGCTCTTAATAAACTAGATCGCCTCACCATCAACCATTGCATCACTGCTTACCATCAGGTCGGTTCGCAGTCAAGCAATGGTTTTTTATGATCTAGGTAAAGGTTTACTGTCAAAAGGCTTTAGTATAATGAAGGTTGAGCACAGAGCAGAGCTTCGTCGCCGGCAGTCACTACAGACACTATTTACTAACAATGTATGTGCCCGCGCAATGTCCGTTGAGCGCAAAGGCTGGCTTCTGAATCGAGTATTTGGAGTTAAAAACGAGGTAACTTTAATTACAAAGTAGTTCAATTACATAATTAAGAAATTTCAACCAGAAATAGTATACAACAATAAAAAAAAATCCACATCACAAAAGTGAAGTTACATAGCCGAGTATGACAGCTCATAAAATGAAAGTGCTAAGCTCGCATAAAGAGGATTTCAACTCAAAAAGATGGCGCTACCACTATGTAAACATCGGCTGTATTTAAAAATTAACAAACAAATGATTGTGAAATCACGTCACAAATATACAATAGGGAATATGCATGAAAAAAATGTTCTAACCAGTTTATCATTAAATATAAGAAAATAAAATACTAACAGTGAAAACATTATCAAAATTACTAGAAAAACAAACAAATTAATATATGACAATTTTAATCAAATATATCTTATCTCTCTCGCCAAGTGTGGTGGTCTTTGACGTCCAAGTCCATGTCGGACTTCTCGTCGTTAGAAGCAGCTTTGACCTTCGTTGTTGACGAAGATATTTTAAGAAATCTTTCATGTTTTTTTTTATAGAGCTGAAAATATTATAATTTAACAAAAAAAAAAAATTAACTCTAAAAAAAAAAACATGAAAGATTAAAAAAAAAATGCATGCATATTCCCTATTGAGAAAGGAGAAGAAAACTTTAAAATGAACTGAGTGAACTCTTAAACGCGATCCATTTGACGACCTAAATTGAACTATTAATGGAATAAAGATTTAAAGGTTGAATAGCTCCATTCCTCTTTCTCGCTCGCACGCTTGATATTTTAATACTTCATTGTAAGGCCCCTGATTCGAATGATTGGTTTAAAAAGCGACATGTCACAGTAACGTGCCCTTGGCTTTAGCAGCAGTACAAGTCGGTAAGGTGATGACGTCACGTGGCACAGTTGAGCAGCATGCTCCGTATCTCGTGGTTGAGTTGTTTGAGCAAGTCTTCGTCCGGGTTGTCTTGTTGCACGAGTCGGTCGCGTTGCGCTATCAGTTCGTTGATTCTTTCGCTCATCGGATTTTTTGGGGCGTTCCTGAAAGCGTATAAACGCAGTTTAGCTTCACTTTTTTGACTGACCGACATTTAAGACATTCAAAAGTGCCTGTAAATAATTTATTTGAAATAAATGTTTCTGTTAGCGGCTTCACCCACTTGAAAGTGAAAAAATATTCTTAGAGAACATATTCCCGGGATACATGTCCAATGTGCTATTCTGCTATACGCTAAATTCCATTAACCTATATGAGTTCAGCACTTTGTGTGTGAAGGAGTAACAAACATACACAAATAGGAGTACTTTAGCCCTAGCATAATCATAGTATAATCAGCCTTTTAATGTTCCCACAGCTGAGACTCAAGCCTCCTCTATAAGAGAAGGAATGGGCTGTAATCCACCAAACGGTCTCAGGGTTGGTGAATGTCACATGTCTTCGATTTTGGGTCTAAGGCAGGGTCGGTTTCCTCACGAAGTTTTCCTTCATTATTTTGAGAGCAGTGGTACTGAAATAAATTACACAAAGTAATGCGCCTGGCTGGGTTTGAACCGGCGACCTACAAACTCGTAAGGGGCCGTTACCACTCGGACTTTAGCCCTACATAACATCAAAAACATATTACTCTCCTTTGCGTCGTACAAACGGGTATAGGACCTTGGCCAGCAGAGATATTTCCCACCACTATAGATAGATACTCGTAGATATAATTGTACACCAAATGATGACGATGATGATGATGATGAATGACTATTTGTAGGCTAAGCAAAAAGATGCCTGACCTATGGAAGCTGATTAATGTAATAATCTTCGGTCTTGTCTATCGAGCAACAAGGAAGCAGACAGGAGAGAACCATGTCGAAAATAATGAGTCCATCTACTGTGGAGTGAAATAAGGACACAAAAAAGTTTCACACACTTTGGACAGTCCTCTCGAAGTTACTACCTTATCAAGGTAACGAAATCAAGTAGCTCATTTGTAATGTCCCCAAAGACCATGAATTTTTTTTTTTTTAAACAGATGCCCTGGTGCTGATACACCAATGGCAACCGCAGGACACGGGTGGCTTTTACTCAATAAAAAATTTTACACGCCCTCTCGCCCTACCCTAGAGTGGAAGAAATCCCACCTCGAAAAATACCCTCAAAGAAGAAAAATTGTTTCTGGATGTAATATTTATATTGTCAAAGACTTCGTTGTACTTACTTTAGATCGTTAAACATGTCTAGCTCGTCGGGGCTTGCAGGATCTGAAACGAGAGCATAATTTAGCTTGTTATCATAATTCACACATCGTTCTTATTGTTTGAACAGTTTTCAGTTCAGTGGTCGAGAGATTATATCCACTGCGTGTGCGCCGCCCGCACGGGACTAATATTTACAGTAGTTCTCCCGGGTCTGGGTGTCTTGAATATGCGAGTTGTACATCTTTGTAGATGCATCCACAATATATTGTAATAAAGTTACCAATTAACCACTTTCTTTCGTTTTTCTTGTATTAAGTAAATAATTACTGTCGAACCAAAAACAAAAAAACAGATGCAATGTTTTTAGTCCGAAATCTTATATATCCCGTGTAATCCCATAAGTTCCTACAAGATACGTCACAGGAGCGAAGCTGAAGGAAAAAGCCCGATATTTTCGAAAGAATAATAATAATATTCCACAACTATCACACAACGCCGTCTATTCCCAAACTAAGCAGAGCTTGTGTTATGAGTACTTGACAACTGATAAACATACTTATATATTTCTAAATACTTACATATTATAGATAAATTACACCCAGTTTGTGTGATGAGGACGATCATTTGTACAGACCTATTCGTCTTGGGTGGAAATCGAACCCACGGCCTTCGGCATAGCAGTCAGGGTCAATAACCACTAGACCAACAGGCCAGTCTTAATAACTTACTTATTAAAGAATGCGTATTGAGTGCTGGTGTGTTCGCAAGTATGTCCACGTAGAAGTCATCTTTTAACTTCTTCAAATCAACCGGAATTTTATTCATGTTGTTTTCTTCTTGATCTTCGATTGGGTCCAGTCTGAAACAAATTGAAATGGTTTAACAAATAAATAAAATAGATTTTATGTTAACATCCAAACTTGAACTACTGTTTATAATCCAGAGTGTTCTGCGAATTTACCTACAACTCCCAAAATATGTATATTTGGAATGCTTTGCAAAGTAAAAGTTTATTGTGTAGTGTCGTAGTAAGTGGTCACTGCTACCTATAGCTATCTGCGATGCCTTCAGCATTACAGATGTTCATAAAGAGAAAAACATTTAATATAAAAAAAAAAAACATTATATTGCCCCATATTAGAAATAACTCCTGAATCGTAGGTGCGTCCCATACAGAAGACGCTCAGATCCAGAACAACCATCTGAAGGGCGGACATACAAATATATGTTCCATGGGAATCGAAATCGGGACTCGCAGCGCAACAGCCAATTGCTCAACCACGCCATCAGGCACACACAAATAAAATAAAAGTCATATCTGCCACGCGAAGGCGGTCGCAGATAAGTTAGCACCAATAGCTTCTAAAACTACAGTTTGGCGTAGCTGGTACTGCCTAAGAACTCTAGGCCTCTCTACTCTCATTCGCTTAGTCCAAAGAGTTAGGAGTCTAACTCTACTGGAGAGAGTTCAGGCGCAGAAAAAACGGCTTTGTGACACACGAGTTTTTCCTGCTACTTTAGCTAAAAATAATTGTTTTAACCGACTTCAAAAAAAGGAAGAAGTTTTCAATTCGTTTTTTTTTTTCAAAAGTGCATAGGTTAATTCTACGCAAGCATGCTCCATTGCCGATCACATCATCGCTTACCATCAGGTGAGATAGCGGTTAAACGCAAGCCTATCAATAAAAAAAAGTACCGCAAAGGTCTTAGCAACATACCCCATCTCGCCGAGTTCCCTCCTGTCCTGCTGCAGTTGCGTCAGCATCTGCTTCCTGGTGTTCAGCTTGACGAGGTGCAGCTCTCTGACGGCGCGGCCCCACTGTTCCTTGAAGAACGCCTTCGATTGTACCGCACTGTCTAGCTTCTCCTCTAGGTAACGCTGGAAAATAAATACTTGGTGTTCAGATATCAGAACTGTTTATTTCAAATAGACCAAATGGTCTATTAACGGTTGGTTATTATTAGTGTCTGTAAATACAGACACTTTTGCATTGTCAAAATGTCGATAAGTTAAAAAAATAAGTGAAGCTAAATTGCACGTTCCAAAGCGTAGATCTCTATGGAGAAGATCGAGCAAGAAACTCCATGGACACTCTTTTAAATCGTATTATGAGTTACATATAATCTTGGTTACATATTTCTTGTCGCCTCTATTATGTGAGCACAATGTAAATAAATAATGAAAAAAATAAAGAAGAAATTGAAACTTTTCTTATTGTTACAGTATAAAGAGTTATGTATGCAGTAGTATTCAACGCGAATGTGATTGCGAAGTGATCCGATGAGGTTCACGCGAATTTGCCGCTTCAGCCGCAATTTATTTAAATATGTATGCTCTGTTCCATGTTTTTATGAAAATAAATGTTATTCTAATATAATGTTATGCAGTTAATGTATTCTACTTTCACACAGGCGAAACCAATGGCAGAAGAAAAATAAATATGATGAGAATGATAATACTTACTAATTCCTGGATTAAACTCGCAGTTTGATCTTTGGTCAAGCCAGAATACCGATTCTCAGATTCCTTTTCCGTATTCTTTATATTATTCTGAAATGTACAATTTTCGGTCGAGTTATAATCATTCAAGGACCCACACAAAGTTTCATCCAAATCGGTCAAGCCGTTTAGGAGGTGTTAGGCGACAAACATACGTACAAAAGAATATATATAAAGATAAATAAAATTACATTATCTCACCTTGAGCAACTCCACTTGTTTCTGCAGCTGCTGTATCTTAGCCTCCAACTCTTCGACCTTCATATCTTTGAGTTTGAGCTGGTGGTTCATGTCATCCTCCATCTTCTGCGACGCTTCCCGCAACTCCTGGTACTTGGCTGTGTAATGAGATTCAAGGGCTTTCTTTGCATCCAGTAACTGAAATATATAAATGATGAGTATTACATGTGAAAATGATAAATTATTTTGCTTTTAATGAGATGAGAATGGAAGATATATAGATAAATACATAGTTTTTTGCACGAATCGAGAACCTTTTTGTATGTTGAGTTATAATTTTCACGATTCATCTGCAAAATAAAAGGCTTATTTGTTCATCCAACGCAATGTTTGACAAAGAGGTAACGTGAAAAAGAGAGATAACACCTGAACTGCATTGCATTCGGCAATTCCATCATTCACTAATTTTGACTGGTCTATTGGTATAGTGGTTAGTGTCCCTGACTGCTAAGCCGGAAGTTGTGGGTTCGGACAAATGTTTGTGTGATGAGCACAATCATTTCAGACCAACCAACGTCCCAACCAAGGTGAGCTTGCTAGTTCCAATCCGTGTAGACAGCAGTTGAAACCCATGACCTTCAACGCCCTTAGTTGGGAGGCTTGTTTTCCCAACCACCGAAAGTGTTGGCGCGTGGTTTTACATCCATGTAGACGCAATACAAGCCAAACACATAAACCAAGGTCACCTTGGTTGGAACGCTAGTTTTCAACCGTCTTGTCACCCCTTACCTCATATTTCATTATCGCGTACCTTTTTCTCCCTCTCGGTGTTCCGGTACCCCCTGAGCCTAAAGTCTTCGGTGGCGCGACTGAGATCCGCTGCTAGGTTGCGACACTGCTCGATACCTTTGCTCAGCTTGCACTCTAACTCGACTTGTTTCTTCGCCCACTCTTTAGCCAGGAGCTCCAGGTGATATTCTTCTTTCCGTTTTAACTGGAATTATGTCAGGATATCTCGATATTTAACATTATAAAGCTGGAGAGTTTGTTTTTATGATCGCGCTAACCTCAAGAACTACTGGTTCGAATTAAAAAAGGAATGGAATTTATTCGTCGCAATAGGCAAAAACACAAACCAATAAAAAAAATGTGTACAGAAATACAATACGTTTGAGGAGAGCGTGCCCGAACCGAAAGGGACCCGATCGCACAAAAATTGAAAAATGTAAAAAGTCTTAGTAGTCTAAATACACTATGCCGAAGCTATGCGACCGAAGTTCCGCGGCTGATTTTACGTTCCGACGTATTCAGCTGACAAGACACACTATAAGTGCCGAACTTACGCGGCAGAAATTCAGTAGTTAATTTAATAAACACAACGGGCGGACACGCGGGGCGCGGGTATGCCTGCCTCTCGCTGCTCTCCGCCTCGGATCTTTATCAGCGAACTTCGGTCGCGTATAATGTGTATACAGAATACGCTGCCGCCAAATTGCCGTTGAACTTACGCCGGACCGAAGTTCGGCTGTATGCTATAACGCAACGTAATTTCGGCATAACGTGTCGTCAGTAATTCAAATAGCATTGAAGGCGTAATCATGCCGAACTTCGGTCGCGTACCTTCGGCATAGTGTGTTTAGACACTTCGATTTGGTTTGGACGCGTTAGCTGGGTCGTGGGCATGTACGCGATTTTGGCAACTGCTACATAGTGGCCTGGCATTATGCTGAACTGGACCTATTTGGCGCAGCCGTGAGACACAATGTTGATGGATGTATTTTTTAAGTTTTAGTATTTAAGTTTCTATATTATAATTGTTATCTCATTGTGTGTACCTGTGTGCCAAATAAACGTGTTTTCTTTCTTTCTTTAGTTAACAATACCTAGGTATGTATGACAATGACTTACTCCTGTATCGCGGGTGTGTTCATAAACATGTAAACCCATATACACATCCAGACCCGGACAACGATCAGTAGGTCATACAAATATTTGTTCTGTGCGGGAAATCAACCCGCAGCGCTGCAGCCAACACGCAGCTGTCAAACTATACTACTCTGTCAAGAAAGTACCGGGAAAAGATCAATAATACACAAAATGTGTGTTATTCATCCAAATTTATTTTATCACCTTCAAAGTATGCTCCTTTAGAAACGATACACTTGCGCCAACGAATAATCCATTCATCAAAACATTTTTTAAACGCTGCTTCCGGAATTGAGTTTAGTTCTCGCCGCGAATTCTCCTTTATGTCTTCTATCGATTGAAAACGGGTGCTAGGAAAAAGAAAAAAGTCAGCAGGAGCCATATCTGGTGAACATGGTGGTTGCTGGATGGTATTTGTTGAGTGTTTGGTCAAAAATTTGTTCACCACCATTCGTTTGCCTTGTGCGAAGGCGCATTGTCGTGGTGCAAAATCCAAGAATTTTCTTTCCACAAATCTGGCCTTTTTCGTCGAATTCGCTCTCTTAAACGCCGCATAACGCTCAAATAATATTCTTTATTTACCGTTAGAACTTCCGGTAAGAATTAAGAGTGCACAACACCGCGATAGTCAAAGAAAACAGTCAACATGACTTTGACTTTTGATCGACTTTGGCGTGGTTTTTTCGGTTTCGGTTCAGTTGGAAGGCGCCACTCCGAAGCTTGTTGACTAGTTTGCATGTCAAACTCGTAAACCCACGTCTCGTCACCAGTAACAATGCGTTTCATGAATGTTGGGTCCGAACTGACTCGTTCTAGCTTGTCCTCAGCGACTTTCATGCGATTGAGTTTTTGGAGAAAATTCAGATCTTTTGGGACTAGCCGAGCAGCAACATGTTTCATACCCAAATGATTAGTTAAAATGGTACGGATCGACTCGTGAGATACAGAAAGTTCGGCGGCTATCTCTCTCAGAGTTGAAGGAGGATTTTCAGTCACTATTTTCTTCACTTTTGCGATGTTAACTTCAGTTGCAGACGTTGACGGCCTACCAGAGCGAGGCAAATCTTCCATCACATCTCGACCGCTTTTGAACGCTTTGAACCACTCATAAGCACGAGTTTTTGATAAAGTCGATTCACCGTAAGCCTTCTGTAACATTTTCAGTGACTCCGAACACGAAATTCTATTGGCGATGCAAAATTTAAGACAAACTCTTTGTTCGATATTTTTGTCCATTATGAAATTCGCAATACACACAATATATGATATTACTAAAACCAGCACTGTATATAATATAAATAACAGATGCAACTCAAACTCCGCGCCAAAATGGAAAACAGTTGTGCCAATCTAACAACTACAAAAAAACAAAAATTTGAATTTGGAACCATAAACAAATCATCCATTCCCGATACTTTTTTGACTGAATGTACTTTCCCTATTGCAGTGTTCCGCAAACTTTTTGTGTTCAAGGTACACCTAGAACATTAAAAAAATTTGGAGGTACACCACAAATCAAAAATAATTGTTATATAATATAAATCAAGTTTTATTATTAATCAAACAAAGACTATTCAGTTTAAGAAATAATCGAATTTTTCCGAGGCATACCAACAAATTACCACGGCACACCCTTTGCGGAACACTGCCCTATTTTACGGCCATGACTCAAAAGTGTTAACGTACTTGACATTTGAACATTTCCTGTTGCTTTTCCTTCCAATCTTCGAGCTCGTCAACAACCCTTTGCATTAAGGAGTCACGTTCTACTGCGGGTATAGCAGTTTTCACCATATCTATAAAATAATTATCTAAATGTATAAAAGGAGAAACTGCTAGGACTAGTAGCGTGAAATTTTGCTTTGTAGGCCAGCACTAAGAGAGGATTTCTCAAAATTCACCCCTAAGGGCATGAAACAGAGGTCCAAAATTTGTATGCAGAACCCAACTTTACGCGGGCGAAGCTGCTGGCAGAAGCTAGTTATATATATTTAGCAATAAATCCTAAATTAAACCACAATACTTGTCATAAGAAATACAGAAAGTAATTCACCTTTTTCGTTGTGTGCGTGTATATAGGTATCGCTTTTACTTGTCTCCAACGGTATTGGTCTGTAATAAAGAATGAAAAGATGGACTAAAATGGTACAAATTCGATAGTGTTATCGTGGTTCTGGAACGCAAAAGGCAACTGAAGAACACAGGTGGGAAAACAAAAGGCGGCGTATCAGCCGCCTTGCTTCACTCTAGAGCGGGACAAGTCATTTGTAGATTGCGAACCGCAAAAAAAAAATGGTAATATTGTCCAGATGTGTAGACTCTTGATATATAACACTACACCAATTATTAACTAGGAATCAATTTGCGAATAATTAAAACAGCCATTGAATTTCACTCGAAAAAAAATCCGCCAAATAATTCTTGAATAAAGTAACTTTACAATAGAAATGAAATTAAAAAAAAAAATCAAGTACCCTATTCTTTCTGTCTTTATACTCACCTATTTAAGGTTCTAGATTGGCAACCACGTACCGGAAGACGCAGCTTTGGAAGACCTCCCACAAGGTGGACAGATAACCTGGTGCGGGTCGCGGGAATCCGATGGATGCGAGAAGCCCAGGACCAGTCATCATGGCGACACTTGGGGTAGGCTTATGTCCAACAGTGTACGTCTTTCGGCTGAAATGACGATGATGATAATCATGATGACTCACCTATCTATCGTCTGTTCTCCACAAGTGAGCACGTGTTCACTCCTGCTCCCTCCCTCGCGCTCGGGCACGTCCCGCAGTTCGTCCTCGCACTGCACCTGCATGTCGGCCGTCACGGGCCGCGCGCGGGACGCGAGGAGCTTCTCTTGGCTCAGAGTGAACGACTCGCACATCTTTTTGATAAGCTCTGTTATCTCGCTGGATTGGAGCACCGAGTCGCCGGAGGCTGTTTTGTATCTGTAAGAAAAGATTAGATTATTTTAGAATTAGAGTGAGAAAAGATGTGAAGTGCCTACTAATAGTATATGATTTCTGACGGTCACGGTTGGCGCAATGGTTAAGCAATTGGCTTCTGTACTACGTGTCATTAAGCTTAGGAACTAGTAAATTTTTAAGGTTCCGTACCTCAAAAGGAAAAACGGAACCCTTATAGGACTTTGTTGTCCGTCTGTTTGCCTGTCTGTCAAGACCCTTTATCTCGGGAACGCGTGGAGGTATCGAGTTGAAATTAAAATTATATACAAAGGTCTGCGGCCCCTTGAAGCTGTAAAAAAATCAACGGCCGTATATGTCGTAAAAACGTATATTTCGACACTCTCAAGGGAATCAAAATTCATAGGATACTTCTCGTTGACCTAGAATCCTATAATATTTAACCTAGACCTTTTCCCGTTGACCTAGAGTACTATAATAATATATTCCCGTAATTTGGCATGAAGCAGTCTTATAGCACAAGTATAGGAAAAACTGGGCAAGTAGTGCAAGTCGAACTCGCGCACTGAGGGTTCCGTTCAAACTCGAAAATTAAATTGCGGTTTACGATTTATGAAGTATTAAAAAAAAAACTACTTACTAGATCTCGTTCAAACCAATTTTCGGTGGAAGTTTGCATGGTAATGTACATCAGATATTTTTTTTAGTTTTATCATTCTCGTATTTTAGAAGTTACAGGGGGACACACATTTTACCACTTTGGAAGTGTCTCTCGCGCTAACTATTCAGTTTAGAAAAAAAATATATTAGAAACCTTAATATCATTTGAAGACCTATCCATAGATACGCCACACGTACGGGTGTGATAAAAAAAAATTTTGAGTTTCCGTTGTCTTGTATGTATGTAAGTATGTCCCCAAAAATTTATTGTCTTTTTTCTATTTTTGTGTGAAAATCTTAATGCGGTTTACAGAAAACATCTACTTACCAAGTTTCAACAATATAGTTCTTATAGTTTCGGAAAAAAGTGGCTGTGACATACGGACAGACAGACAGACACGACGGATCCATCAGGAAAGTTTATTGTTTTTTTTTTCATTGTTGTGTAAAAATCTTAATGCGGTTCACAGAATACATCTACTTACCGAGATTCAACAATATAGTTCTTATATTTTCGGAAAAAAGTGGCTGTGTGGTTCCGTTTTTTGCCATTTGGCTTCGGAAGCCTAAAAATCGGAGAACTGTAAATTTGTAGTTCATTTTATTTTATTCGTACTTAACGAAAAAAACAAACGTCACCAAAAAAAAGCTTTTTTACGATTCGTAAAAATCTTCGTAACTCAACTCGATTGAACTGTTTTCATAGATAAGTTTGTACGGAACCCTCAGTGTGCGAGTCCGACTTGCACTTGCCCCTTTTTAATTTTTGTTTTTAACCGTCGCGTTATTTTTTTCTTCAAATTACTTTAATCTGTACTGACACAGGAGTTTTCTGCGCGATTAGAACATATAAAACAGTTTGAAAAAAAAAAACTAGCGGACAGTTAACCAGACCAGACAAAACATCCGTCTGGTCGGAGTACCCTCCTTTTTCTTTCTAGGCTACTTTCGACAGTGTTTTCCCTCTGCAGTAACCCACAGCGTGGCAACAACAATATAGTATTCAATAAAAGAAAATGTGTTTATTCACCTGGCAGTATTCCTGGCCGCCATGTTAGTATACCCTCCCCCGACGGCGTGGCGCGGCAGGTGCGTGCAGCTGCCGGCGCGCGGCGACAGCAGCTCGTCCGCGGCCACGCCGCGCCCGCCGCTGTCCAGGTGCGTCGCGCTGCGAGCTGTCAAGTTGTTCGGTTTCTAGAATGCACAACATGAAATGGACATCATTTGTAATAACTAATAAATTATTACCCATTTTTTTGACTTTCCATAATATGATAACAAGGCGATCATTTTCAAAAAACTTAATCTAAATTCTAACAATATTGTTACGCCGTGAAACTTTAACAAATCTCCACAAAAATCAACAGCAGCGTCAAATAATTAGAACGCATTACTGAGTCAGTTCTAGAATCGAAGTATGAAGTGTCTAGCGAATTGTAGAAAAAGTCCGCCATAAGTACTTGTATTTTTGTTAGTTGATAAGGGAATTTGTTATTTCCGACTTATACAATAGAGTCGAAATTCGCATAAAGGCGCAAGCTTCTAGAGAATTACATGTTTGTAATAATAATGATTTATTACCCCGCAAAGGGACTACAGTGTTCTAGAGTGGCCTTGTAGCGTCTGTATCTAGAATTTTCCTGGCTTCGCGTATAAATAACGAGCTCGACGCGAGATGTTTGTGGTAAATAAAATCTACCTGTAAATCGGCATTAAATTACCCACGCTCGTAATAATATAATAATGGAAGAAAAACATTATTGTTTACACGTCAACATAACATATTTTTATGTAGAGCATACAATTATTACTATGTAGGCATGTATGTGTCATGTACGGAACCAACAATCTGCTATAAATAGCATATCCGTGTTTTTTCTTGTACAATATTTAATATTAACAATAAAAAACTTTCACTAAAAAACACTTCAAAATTGGGTAATAAAGCATCAAGTATAATTTTAAATATTGGTAGGAGTAAGAGTGGGGGCGTGGTGAGAACATCTCGCTCTTTTGTACACACGCAACCTAATAGCGATGACGTCATATTTCAGTGCCTCTGCCTGTATCCTTAATCTGTTACTTGTCAGTTTAACTTAATAATGAATGAATTTGAAAAAATCTTTCTGGTTACGGTTTTGGATAACATAAAAAAAAAATAATTTAAAACAAAAATTGAGCCCGTAACCCAATTTTCACCTCCACACTTAATACATTATCCACACCAAGTCGAATACAGAATTAAACTATGTACTCCTGCATTTGTTTAGGTAAATTCATAATCAGTCCAAGAATCAACACTTAAGTAAGCAGTATTACGATTACCTTCATGGTCACCATCATCATTTCAGCCGAAAGACGTCCAGTGTTGGACATAGGCCTTCCCCAAGTGTCTCCATAACGACCTGTCCTAAGGGTCACGGGAATCCGACGGATGCGAGACACACGATCACCTTACCTGTACATTACTATCAGTCTTCACGCCAACATATCTCAGGCTCATCTCAACGTCCACAAAGGCTCGCCGCCCGTACTCCTGCGCCGTTGCTTCGTCACATCGCAATATAAAACACCGCTCGTGTATCGTTAACGCAGAGTCTGAGTTACAGAAATTCTCTAGAAAGTGTTGGGTGTCGTCTGTCGGGATTAGCTTGCGGAGGTCCATGCTGCAGATTCCTGGGAAATATGTATAGTGTAATTTTTATAAAGATTTTGAAAAAAAAAATCCTTTCATCCAATTTTGAGTTCTTTTGCGTTAGTAGCATGTCAAAGGGTAGCCGTAGTAAACATTTGGTATTATAACCCGGTTTTTTTATTTTAATGCCATCCTTATGGCTACGGAATAGAAGTCAAAATCGGTTGAACGGATGCTGTCTCTTGAAACTGTGAAAAAATCAAGATTTTTTAGATAAGTTCAAGAAAAAAAAAACTTTTCGACACCCTCAAGGGAATCAAAATTTATAAGGTACTTCCCGTTGATTCAGAATCTTGAAATTTGGCTAAAAGCAAGGTCTTCTAGCACAGATATAGGAATAAATCTGAAAATAGTAATTTTTTTGTTACGTCACAAAAAAATCTTTTTCGGAAAAATCTTCGACACTACATTCGGGAATTGAAATACTTATACAGGTAAGTTTGTACGGAACCCTCAGTGTGCGAGTCCCACTCGCATGTGCCTAGTTTTTTTTATTAATATCGCAGCTTATGCTGAGATAGCCTTTTTGACTTCGCAAAGTCAGTGGTAAATTTTATGAATAGTTAATAATTTATTTTATAATTTTCGTTAGTTCTACAGTGCTACGCGATCTATTTTACTACCTTAACTGAACTGTTGAAGGGATGGAGCTAAATAGAATGTATAGCCCCAACCATCTTTGTGGCTCGCAAACCTGACATTTTGACACGTCATGGTGCGTCCCTTGTGCGTGTCAAATATTTCTTTCTTTCTTACACGTGCTAGAATTAACTGCAGGAATGTTATACAGATATATAAAAATGAATAGCTGTTCGTTAGTCTCACTAAAACTCGAGAACCGCTGGACCGATTTGTCTAATTTTGGTCTTGAAATATTAGTGAAAGTCCAGGGAAGGCTTAAACGGTGAGAAAAGTGAAAAAAAAAACAATGAAAAAAAAAACCGAATACAACGCCATCTTTAATTAAAATGTCATTATAAAAAGAATTATGCTGTTCTGGTAATGCCAGTAGATGGCGTTATCCACCACCACCCTATACCACCCTTACATTGTAGAAACTTCAACGGTCCGGACTAAGCGTTTCGCTTCGTCGTTTATACCGCGTACATCGAAGGACTGGAACAATTTGCCTGCTGCGGTCTTCCCGTCCAACTATAATATATGTGTCTTCAAGGCTAGAGTGAATAGGCTCTTAATAAACTAGTGCGCCTGACCATCAATGATTGCATCTCCGCTTACCATCAGGTGGGATCGCAGTCAAGCACTGGTCAAATAAAAAAGTTCGCCGGGTCAGCTAGTACAGATATAAAATACACATACCCACGTCATTCTCACTAGCACAGACCCTGGTGACAAGATGCGGACACTCGGTGAAGTACCTCCCCAGCGAGGCGAGGTCGGAGAGTAGTCGTAACGACGTGCGTTGATTGAACTGGACGTGAGCGCCGCCATTATTACTTGGAGTTGCAGACATCCTGAGGGTCGTTTAAAAGTTTTGTTTGACAGTTTCTTAAGTAGGTACGAAATATTTAACTATTATTAAATAGAAAGAAATATTGTAGGGAAACATTTATTTAAGTTATAAGGGTAGCATTCCAGCGAGCGGAACTGACCTGGGCCTCAAGTCTGCTATTACAATAGAGTCAGCATGGTCTACCATTGATTTCATAATTGTTGATTTTGACAAGTTTGGTAATCTAATAATAAAAGGGCTTATACCACTATATCAGGCTTATTGGCTACAATTTACTAACTTTATTATTATTTGCTTTTTTTTCTATTATCTTACGAAATTTTTGTCCTTAAAGGCGAATTCGCCCCAAATCCAATGGTTTCATAATAATCCACTCTCAAAAAATTGCAGAGGTTGATTGTTCTGCTCCCTTATGGAAACCAAGGCTGAACTGCATGCTACATCTTTAGTAGTTTCAAACATACATACCTATCAGTCATAATGTCATTTGTGAAAACTGAATAGCTGACGAAACAGTCAACTCCTTGAGCAGCACTCGGGTCTGGCAGCAACTGGAAAACATATGGAAATTAAATCAGTTTCACCTAACATCAATTAGGGCGATGGAGAAGCGGCAACCACCAAGATAAAGATCTTATTTAAAAAAATTCTAGAGACAAGTTATGCCAACAAGAAGGAAAATATCACTAACCTTTCAGTTAAAAAAAAAGTTATCCTAGACTAGAAATTACTCCTTTATCGCAAGTGTGTTCACAAACATTTAAACTCACATACACAAGACTAATAAAGATTTGTTCTGTAAAAAATAGTTTACGCACACAGAAAAAATGTGAACGCGACTCTACACACACAACTACGCCAAATAATCATTATTTGCAGTTTTTTGGTGTCGCATTATTTGGTGTTGTGTGCACCTTATTTAAAATAATGTGCACCTGACTCTACACACAACACACACAACTAAGAAAAATAATGTGCACGAGACTACACATATAACTACGACAAATAATGTGCACGTGACTCCTACACACACAACTACGACAAATAATGTGCACGTGACTCTACACATATAACTACGACATATGTATAATGTGCACGTGACTCTACACAGACAACTACGATAAATAATGTGTACGTGACTACACATATAACTGCGACAAATAATATGCACGTGACTCTACTCACACGACTACGACAAATAATGTGCACGTGACTACACACACAACTGCGACAAATAATGTGCACGTGACTCTACACACACAACTACGACAAATAATGTGCATGTGACTCTACACACACAACTACGACAATGTGCATGTGACTCTACACACACAACTACGACAAATAATGTGCACGTGACTCTACACATACAACTACGACAAATCCGCCTCTGTGAAATCATGAGATAGATCAACTGTGAACATGGCTACATTCGAGTTATTTCTTCGCAATACGTATTACTGAAGGTAGCATGCAAATTCCAGAGGTTGCATTCCAGAGCTACAGTAACTCTGATCGAAAGAGTTACCCGTTATCCCGCGGCCCAAAGCTGCAGGGAGAAGATTTTGATGAGGTCCGCTCAGAAAAGTACAAATTAATTTTTTCACTGATGTTATTGTGTAGAAAACTAAGTTCTATATTCTATCGGTAATATAAAAAGTATGCGCAGCGTCGTGTCGCGTCTCTGTATGACCTAACCCTAATAAATAATTTTATTACACAAAAATATTATTGTACAGTAATTCTTACCAAATCTACATTCTCAACTGAGCCAATAATGAAGCTAAGAACAAACAGCTCCTTGCCACTGCCGACTTGTATGAGACCCTCATCACACAACAACTTCGGGAGAAGATCCGGAGATGACACGCACTTTTTACTTTCAAATATGTACTCTTCTGGAAAAAACGATTTAGTTTTTATTAAGATGCGGAAATGTGGAACATCTTTAGGTCGTAAATGGGAGTTTACCTGGGAACAGGTATCTGTAGGCCATATTAATATTCTCTCTGTGCAGGAATTGAACCCGCCACAAGAAATGCTTAATCACTGCTCTGCCGTCCTTTAGCAGTAGGTGGTGAAATTGTTAATTGGTTTTAGTTAATGAGTATTTTATTTATTTGATTTGTGTAAGAAAATTATTTACTAACTACTGCCAATGACTTCACCCGCGTGATAATAGAAAATTATCCCAAAGGAAAATGTTCCCGGGATAAAAACATGTATCCTATATGCTATTCCAAGACATGGTCTACCAGTGTACCAAGTTTCATTAAAATTCGTTCAGCAGTTTTTGCGTGAAGGAGTAACAAACATACATACTCATAAACTTTCGCCTTTATAATATTAATTGTGATAAATGATATTTATTTTGCAAATAGGTTTAAAAAAAACACTTTTTCACGTCAATTGTTTTTTTCTTCATTTTAAACTAGATGAGGCCGATTTCCCAGAAGAGGTAAATAGTACCATCCTTATTTCGCAAGTTATGTTGAAGTGTGATTTATTTATTTATTTATTTATAGTTAATTAAAACGGTATACCCACTTACATTAATTAACAAAAATTATAGAATGTATAAAATGCTTATACACAGCTGCTGTGGGATGCAGCTGTGTATAAGCATTTTATACATTCTATAATTTTTAGACCAGAAACCCGACCTTTTTTGTTTGGGGTGAGAAATCAAATAACTTCTCCCGTTCTGGACAGAACGAGAGACAGTGTCAGAATTTAACTGACTATAACCCACCCATGCATCTGTTGCCCTTTGCGTTCAAGAGCCGCGGTGAGTCTTTCGAACCATTCCGCATTACTGGCAGTATAAAAATAACCCATGGCATACCTGTTTTTTTTTTTGTGTGGCCTCTCGTAGGTCAACCTATGACATTGTCGACTGCTTTATATTTGCTAGCCTGTGGGCGCTTTAATAAAAATTAAAGCCTCCAGCCAGGGCTTACAAAACTTAAAACTAAGCGACTAAACGCTAAGGGCATCCTGGATCGGATTAGAATTATTATTTTGGGAGTTTACGACTACAGACTCAGCGGCGCAGGCTGGCTTGAGCAAGGGACGTGGTGGCAGCCAGGGACGAGGTGGGGCCTTAGCTAAATAATATTGATTTATTACCAATTTATTTTACGTTATAAACTTATTTTAGTGTTGACAAGGCAAAACATTAAGAATAATAGCCAGGAAGTCAACACACAGCATTAGGCGAACAAAGACTATTGTTTAAAGGAAAATTTAAACAACATGCAACTTATTAAAATCTTATATTCAACAAACAATAGGTTTCTTATATTCGCTTTATTCTGCTAACCAATATCAATAAAAATGTTACTCTTAATTGGGCCTACCACGCGCCAGTTTGTATATGAAACACCTTGTAAAAGTGTATGAGTTTTATCAACCACACGCACGGAGTTCCGTGAACAAACCGGCCTGTGCTGGTGGCAAAACTGTGGTTTTGCCAGCAGTGAAGCTCGTGCGTGTAGTAGGCCTATTCTATATGCATGAAAAGAGTAAGAACGCTGAAAAAGCGGAATTCTCTCATGTAATATAGTTACGGTGTAACACTGTTTTAGCAGTGGTAAGCCAGTGGTAACGGCCCTGACTTAAGAGTCGGAATTAAAACGTAGGCAAGCGCTTTACTTTGTGTAATTTATTTCATCACCACTGCCCTCAAAGTTATCATCATCATTTCAGCCGGTAGACGTCCACTGCTGGACATAGGCCTCCCCCAAATGTCGCCACAATGAATGGTCCTGTGCGTCTCGCATCCATCGGATTCCCGCAACCTTCATCAGGTCATCGATCCACCTTTTAGGGGGGCTTCCAAAACTGCGTCTTCCGGTACATGGTCGCCACTTCAGAACCTTTCGGCCCTAAAGGCCATCTGTTCTGCGAGCAATGTGCCCTGTCCATTGCCACTTAAGTTTGGTGATTCTTCATGCTATGTCGGCAACCTTGGTTCTCCTCCGGATATCTTCATTTCTGATTCGATTATGCGAGGAAACTCTGAGTATGGCCCTTTCCATTGCCCTTCGGGTTACTTTAAACCTTCTGATGAGGCCCATTGTGAGTGACCACGTTTCGGAACCATATGTCATGACTGGCAACACTTTATATGCAAGGCTGTAAGGTAAAAATAGTAAATTAACATACTTACTTAATGTCATCATCATAGATTTGGCACTGGGCATACTTGATGCTGAGACGGCAGGTGGATATGCAATCTCATTACTATGGAACATTCGAAGTTCATTTCTCTGGAATCAGACATGTCAAAAAATATGTTACTAAACAAAATGAAGCAACGATGGGGTCATATTAACATGACAACCATAGATATCAAGTAAGCTATCGAAAACTTTGAAAAGAAACCTGGAACGTTTGAAATAGTTGTTGGGACCCTAGAAAGCATAGAGTAACTGAAGGACACAAGTGGGTTGTATTGTATAATCAGTAAGTCCGACACGTCCTCTTGCTCTACCCTAGAGCTAGAAAAGTAATTTGATGAATATATAAAGAAAGTAGGAAGCGAAAATATCAACTTAGATTCTAAGAGTTACATCGTTCGCGCAATTTAAATCTCAATTTTGAATTATATTTTAAAACTGGGAAGTTAGACGATATTTGCCGCCCGGGTGTCGCCATTGTGTGGACCGCGCGGAGGACACGGTGGAGCATACGGTGGAAATGTACCCCGCCTGGGCCGACACTGCCGTGTCCTCGTGGGGGTTATCGGAGATATCAGCAACCGTAGGGGCCCAGCAGGGTCGAAGCCTACTGGGGCCAAGGGTTTGATTCTGAAAGAAAGACTCGGCCCTGGTATGAAAGGCAACTGAAAGAACAGGAGTGGGTTTTTAGTCAGTAAAAGTCTGACACTATCTCTCGCTCCGCCCAAGAGCGAGGGATGTCATTGGATGATTTTCCCACCCAAAAAAAAAATGGCGATATTTGGCAGTTGATGTTATAATAATAATTTAAAACCAAATATTACAGTTTAATAAATAAAAGTGCATCATCAATCCTATTATACATGTAAAAGGTGTTTCGTTGGATTTCGATGAAACTTAGCACACAGATAAACCATGAAAGACGACAGCCATGGATTATTCTACTGCAGACCTTTTTTTGGAATCTGGGTCAGACGAAAAAAGAATCCCAGTTCATAAGTTTAACTTGTGTAAAAATTGTCTTGACGTCGCGGCGTCGTGAGCACTCTCGATCCGTCCCAGGGGACGGGGCTTACTGATAATTAGGATGTTTAATTTATAAACTCGAATCCCTAACTAGTGATTCTAGTGAACACCACACCCTACATTAGAACCTGAGATGCTTCTTTTCCCGCTAGTTCATTCCATTTGGATAATTTCAGCCTTACAAACGGGCGAACCCGAGGGTAACTATAAGCTAGAAAATCATAAATCAATATCAAGCACGACTTTCTTCCTCATTCCAATCAATGTAACCAGGTAATTAACTTACCTAATTGCAAATGTTTTACATAAAAAAGTATTCACTTGATAAATGATATAATTACAGACATGCAATACAAAATTATATACCTTTGAATAAAGATTACTTTTTTGTCCATTGTTTTGTTTCCTGACTAACTGACTGACAAAATGGTTGTTAATTATTTCCAGCATGATACTTAAAGGAAATGACGATTATAAATATTTAGTAATTATGGGCCACCGCTGTTTAAATCAGTGGTTTCTAACCTTTTTAGGGATCCGTACCTTAATCGGCAAAAACGGAACCCTTAGGTACAGATACAGGTGTCTTCAAGGCTAGAGTGAACAGGCTCTTAATAAACTACTACGCCTCACCATCAACGATTTCATCACTACTTACCATCAGGTGGGATCGCGGTCAAGCACTAGTTTAGTTTATAACAATTTTAAAAAAAGAGATACCGGCACGAATCTTGAGCGCTCGGCGAAAGAGCGGGGATCGCTTTACGTTTCGTACACATTGGCGAGCCAATCATTCATACCACTAAAAAGATTTCACTTCTGTACAAATGGAAGTCAGCGCTCAATAACCGTGTCGATTTCTGTATTAAGCTAAAATTTATGCCAAATACTCTAGTCTGCGAGCAGTGAAAAAAAAATTAAACTTCTAAGTCCACGTAATGTAAAGAAATGGCGCATTTTTTGACACTCCCAAATAAATCAAAACCTACACAGTACTTTCCGTTGACCTTCATGAAATTAAACAAAAAGCAAGGTCTCACAGTACAAATAATTTTGCGATTTGGAAAAATCTTCGAGACTCGATTCGGGAATCAAACAATTTACATAGATAAGTTTATACGGAACCCTCAGTCCGCGAGTGGTCCCACTTGACCGGTTATAACTAGAACCACTTTAGTATCTTGGTTTTTATTCGGGACCAAAAGTCCAGAAGAAAATTAAACAAATTAATGGAGATTGCCCACAATGACTTTTTGCATTGATCTAGTACCACATTTTACATATGTGCTGCAGCATCACTAATTTTGGGTGTTTATCGCTGTCGTTAAACGCAACGCATCGCTACTAACGCGCGAATCTGCCGATGCAAATCAAAAGCGGTCACAAGTGGTCACTTCAGTTGCTACAGACCAAGACTGTCTTGATGCTACCTCACTTCCTGCATCTATGCTGCATCACAATACAGTATTGTAATAAGTTTTACATGGCATAAGCAAAACTCAGGTTAATTGATAACTTGCCACAGGTGGTTATCCAATTTTTTTTCTTCTCTTTATCTTTATATTATAAAGTAAAGTGTCACCATGGTTTCATTTGCCTCTTTGGTTACTACTCCGCTCCTACTGGTCAAATTGTAATGTTATATAGCCTATAGCCTTCATTGATAAATGGGCTATGCAATGCTAAAAGATTTTTCAATTTGAACCAGTAGTTTCTGAGATTCTTTTGTATGTGTGTTTGTCACCTTAACGGATTTGGATGAAAATTTATATGTATATTTAAGTGGGTCCCTGGATGGTTTGAATTTGCAATTGAGCCCAGGGCCATGGTTTTCCTTTCAGATATTCTCTTTGACCCAAATAAGTATCCTGTGATCCTGATTGTGGTCTACCTTTACGCTGAGTTTTATTTAAATCTTTTCACCCATTTAGAAAGGATTGATCTGATCAAACATCCAGACAAACCGTCATTTATATTGTTAGTAGGATGGACTGGATGTTTACTTACAGGAGTTGGGGTGTTCACCCTGTCTTCAATTGAGAGGCTCATCATCAACTGTGGATGGCAGCATTTTCCTTGAGACTTCACTCCTAGCAGTCTATGCCATGAATGTTTGATCTGAAAATATAAAAAAAAACTAGAACAAGGATCTTGAGCGAGTTGTGGTTGGTTTTATTTCAGTGTTACAAAAGGTTTGCAGCTGACTGCATCTGGTTGCAAACTAAGTAGAGCTTGCACTATGAGTAGACAACTGATAAAAATACTTATATATTTCTAAATATATATATTAAAGATAAATAACACCCAGACACAGAATAAATGCCGCCCCTTGAATGTGTTTTAGATATAAGTTTTTCTTTGTTATGTTTTTTATACCTACAATAAAGTATATAATAAATAAACGACCATGGTCATCACACAAACATTTGTCTTGGGTGGGAATCAAACCCACAACCTTCGGCATAGCAGTCAGGGCCTCTAAGCACTAGACCAACGGGCAAGTCAAAAGGGAGAAAGTTTATTTTTTCTGTGAGTCTATTCTGTCTCACTCCAGAGCCTCTGTTCACTCATTCCTTCTTTCACGAGCCTGTATTTCCTCCTTTCCTACATATTACTTTTTCATTTGTAACTTAGCAGCTCTCAGAATGCAGAAAACAATGCAAAAAAAAGCAGCTTCATATATATATGCATTAGTCAATAATTCATACTGAAATTATCAAGAATTAGATATGATAATAGATGAACATACTTCAACAATCTTATTGGAAGGGCATGGCTGTGCTCCAAGCAGGCTCAGAAGTAAGTATCCCACTTTATCCTTTCGCCCCTGTGTGCTAGTTGAGTAGACCTCCACTTTGACCGGTACATTCTGGACTCGTAAACTGGCATATTATGAAAAAAGATTTGTTAAGGTTTTTTTAGTTGATACAAAATTAAACATTTTTAGTTTTACAATAAATGATTAGACTGAGATTTTAATAGATATTTAATTTTATTAATTTGAGGCCACGATATGCATATGTGACATGATTCATGATAGGATCTTGCTAAAAGATGCAAGTCTGGGTATTCAATATTTTTGTTTTGTACAGAATTAAAATACAAGAAAAACAAAAGTTTGTTTACCTTCGAAACCTTCTTTTGTCTGCTTCCCAAACCAGTTCAGCATCGAAAATAGGAGCATGTGAAGGCACAACAGGATCCGTTTCTAGCATATATCCATTAAGAGATCCACTTACGATAAACGGGGAACGTAAAAATCCAAAACCAAGACCTAAAAACATTTAAAAAATGAGTACAGATGTTCATACAAAAATGCTTATAGTTATCATTTCTGAAACCTAAAAACGGGTATACCTTCTTTCACATGGAGGACTATTTGAATATTTGGTCCTCGTAACTCGTCCATGAATATTTTATTTGAAATATAACTAAAAATTATAAAAATTCAAATCAAACGCAACTGTAAACATTGCTTTCCAAAATCAAAGATGACATGCATGACATAACAAGGTCAGTGTTGCAACAGTAACCAACCACAGACTAGCAACAAATGGCTAGAAAAGTTAGTTACCATTTTAATTCAAACTACAATATAAAATAAACTGAAACTAGCAATAAAATGCTTTAAAAATACAAAGATAACCCTTTTTTTCAACTATTTACTGTTGTTAGTAATTACGGATAGTTTCTTATTGTATGTTATGCTTCTACTGAAAACTGTTTGTGTTTTCTGTTGCCTGTTTTGAAAAAAAGTCCCGAAATCATGCACCATTACACCGGAAGTAAATCTTAACATAATAAAATAGCGGCCTTTTTATTTATTACCGGGTGTTGAAGACATTTAATTATACCATTATCACACAAATAAAAAGATAAAGAAATGAGTTATGTTTAATGTATTGATAAATAAGCTTGTGTTTTATTTATGCAAAAAAACATTTTAAAGTTCTTGCATTGATTTTGTTTATTTATTTTGTTTCCGTAAGAAATAGTAAAAATGACAACTTCAACTGAGTTTTCTTGGATGAGGTTTTTTGGATATCGTTATCATAATAAAATAAGCCTATAAAAAATATGTGCGATTAATTTTGTGTTATATTTTTTTTATAAACTTAGATTATTCACTATGAAGAAGTTTTTATATGAGTACAAAGCTAAAACTATAAAAGATCGAAGTCAATCAGAAACAAACACTGCATTAAGGTAAACAATCGTTAAAACTATTTAGCTGAGTTCGCTTCAAACTACCCTAAAAGTATTTCATAAATTCGAATCACAATCGGGTATTGTACGGTAGCAAGTCAAGTGCACATTGTACGGTTGACGAGCCGTCTGTGACCGCAGCAGACTAGAGCTGACGAGGGCCGACGCTCGACAACGCGCATGAAGTGGATCACCGGAGCGCAACGAAAAGTAATTTGTACAAAAAACCAAATTCAACTCATTGCGAATGCCGCGTTGTTCGTGATGTTTTGTCTGACCGCACAATATATCGGCGGTCATTGTTGCTAGTCGTTTTTTATAACGATCGGACTTCTAATGCGCCGGTAATGTTCCGCGTGTTCCTCGCATCGACGGACTTTCCGTTTTAGTTTATAAACTTATTTATATTCGATAAATGTTATTTAGTTGCTAATTGCAGAATTCTTGTTTATTGTGCTACCGTTTTCGAACAAAAAGTGGATTCTTTGCAGGACATGGGAGTTTTTAAGTGGTTGCGCCGGTAAGTACGTAAACTTTGTTGTTTTTTTTTTTTAATAATAACCCACTGTTTTTACTGATTTTTATTAGTTGTGTGAGAAAAAATAGATTCAGAATCTAGTGGCATCAGTAATTTTTTTATATATTTAGCTCTAATTTATTTATTCCCATAGAAATAATATAAGCTTCTAGAGTTCTAGCCAGCTGACTTGAGATGGCGCTATGCGCGACTAATATATCGTTATTTTCGTACAACTTTGCGAGAACTTACACCAAAGTTTTTTTTTTAATCCGTTTTATCCAACATCCTATTATGTATCAGACGATTGTACGAACAGTTACTTTTATACCGTAAAACTCGATATAATGCCAATCACAATAGCATAGGTATGCACAATGTCCCAGGATGATGTAAGTGGTCCACCTAATGTTGAATCATCGGAACTGTACCCACAATAGATTTGATTTCATTCCAATAGAGGCCAGAAGCTTTGTGTATCATTGCCAATACAAATCACAGGTGAATGCAGTTAATTATTGCAACAAAATCTAGTTCAACCATCATGCCTAGTTTAGTCATTTTCTGAACTTCAGGACACGCGTATCTTAAAAGCCTCACTGGTGAATATTTTATTCATAATATTCCATTTAATTTTTTATTTAAGTGATAAAAACAGCTCTATTGAAAATACTATTACCTGAATTAGGTCGAAAGCTAGAGTTCATCGACTTTTCGAAATAGGTTCGTTAACATTAGTCACCTTTATCTGCTTTCGTAATTAACTAAAACTTAGCAAAAGATATTACGGTAACGGAGCTCAATGATAACTTTATCAACGTATTGTCTTTTTTGTACGTTTCATTATTTATTCATTAGCATTTGCCAGTTAGCCTATTATGATTTTGATAAGAAAAATTGTATGATTTTCGTCTTAATTAAATTCATATTAGAATTGTTGCTAGGTTGTAGAGATCACATGTAAGTACATCTTCCTACCCATTACGTGGAAGATCAGAACTTCAATAGGTACCTTAGAGTGCCTCAAGTACGATTACGTTAGCCTAGTTTGACTTAAATTTCAGATTGTGAAATTTGCAGAAGTTATTCATTACTCATTCTGACTCATTCACAGCCAACCTTCACCCGTAGGACATAAGCCTCACTTTTCTTGTACCAATCTCCACTCTCTTTCTCCATCCTGTGCCACCCTCTTCTAGATAGGCGATGACATCAATGTCGTGTGCCTATCTCGTTGCTTATACTATTTACCGTAAAATATATTCGGGGTAAGCTGGATGAACTTATTGCTATAATGTCCAAAGTGTTGAGTCGACTGACTGGAGGAACCTTGCAACTGGAGAGGGTAGTCGAAAACTCGAGAATAGTCTTCGCCATGTCTATCTAGTTATGTAGCAAATGTCTTGTTTAAGGTTTCGTCGTACCTCAGTCGACAAAAACGGAATCTTTATAGGATCACTTTGTTGTCCGTTCGACCCTTTTTCTCAGGAATGCGGGAGGTAGGTATTAAGCTGAAATCATAAGCAAGTCTGGAACCTTGGAACAGTGAAAAAATAAAACTTTTAAACCAACGCAATCTTAAGATAGGCCGTTTCTGCTTTGTTTATTGAGCATATTTTGACAATCGCGAGGAAATTAGAAACTATAAGGTACTTCCTTTTGACTTAGATCCTAAAATTTGACAGCGGCAGTAAAGAAAAAAATTCTGAAAATCGTAATTTTATTTTTACTTTTTGCGATTCGGAAAAATCGTTCGAGACTCGACTTGGGAATCGAACTATTACAAACTATTGTAAGTTTTTACGGAACCCTTGGTAGTCCGACTCGCACACTCGAGCAGTTTTTTATTTTTCTTTTTTGCATGATAATTCTATCCCAGCCACAACTGGGCAAAGGCCCCCCCTCCACTTCTTCCACATTCCGCGAGCCCACACTTCTTCTTTGCAGTTCTGGCCAAATCAACCCAGTTCGTCCCGTCATTTCTTCGTAGTTCGCGGCAGATCCCGTTTAACTGTCCCAGGGCTCTGCTACCTTGGTCCACAACCGGTCGGGCACTCGCCAGAAACGTCCTGCCCAGTCCCATTTAAGTTGGGCATCCTTTTGAGCCACATTAGCTTTCCTAATTTTGGACGCAGTATGGTATTTCGAACTCGATCCATTAATTTAACACATAGCGCGATTCATTGCTCGTTGGCAGAACGTAATTTTGGGCTTCTGGATGTTAGTCGCAAATCAAAGCAGTATACTATTGAACCACATTTATGTCCATTGTTTTGTCCACTGTGTCTTGATCATCAGTTATATATCATAATACTTAGGCAATAGGCCAATGCAAACAATCGTAAACTACATACTCTTACCTATATTACTTTACTGAAAATAAAACAACTTTGGCCAGTAACAAAGGCTTATATTAATACAAAGCCCAACGACGACTCTGTTACTCAAAGGATGGTTGCAAGTGTGGTGTAAAGTTTCATTAAAAAAAAAAACTGCAGTTAATAATGTCTTAATGTTTTTTTTTAAATATTTAATATAGTGCTTGACTGCGATCCCACCTGATGATAAGCAGTGATGCAATCGGTAATGGTGAATCGCTAAGAGCCTCTTAATTATAATCGGAAGGAAAGACCGCTACAGGCAAAGTGATGAAAACACTGGTCTTGCTAACGTTCCTAATATCCTATGACCCTTGAGCTAAGAGGTTATCAGATGTTTAGGTAAGGGCTCAGAGTATCGCAGCACAAGCACTTGAACTTCGCCATCAACTACCATGCTGAGCCCACTGGATCGGACGTCAATACGTCACCCGGCACTCCAACGTCACCGTCCCCCATCATGCCGATCCAGTCACCCTTAGCCTTACTAAGAGAGCACAGTGATTGCCAACACAATATATCGCGCTTGTTTAACCTCGTTGAAGGCCATCTTGAGAGGATGTTAGTAGAAAATTCCTCTTGTTTTAAGGGTTACTTTAACTGTAGCAAAAATACAGGGCTCGTACCTGTAAGATTTTGGAATTACACGATAGCTTAACCTTTCGAATACCGTAATTGGAGACACAATAGAAAGACAATGGGGTTTAATTAAATAATTCGACCTCAGGGTCGAAATTGATGAGCACGTCGCAGTGGCGGCGACTAGTCCCCTTTTTGACTTCCTTACCTTCCGACTGACGCAGGTCCTAACTGGACATGGCCAGTTCGGGAGGTTCCTGTTTCCGATTCAGGCACAAAAGTCACTCGGGTGTCACTACTGGGCGGGCTACCCGGAGGACACGGTAGAGCATACGGTGGAAGTCTTCCCCGTTTGGGCCGTGACCGACGTGTTCTCGTGGAGACTATCGCTCGCGCCTGGCCCTGGTTCAGACCAAGGTAAAGACCGAGCATGAGTCGTCGACAGCGGTGTGTAGTGTTGCACGCGCGCCTCAAAGAGATGTCAACAAAAACGTAGGGCCCAGGACCTAGAGCTGATGTCCGCTAGGGCCGCAAGACTTTTTGAACAAGTTACCGTGGTCCTATAACACAAAGAGTAACTTAAGGATATGACAACTCCTCCACCGTCCTCTCTCCACCCTAGAGCGGGAGAAACCATTGATTATATCATTCCTCTAAAAAGGGTCGAAGTCAATGAATGCAAGTAGTTTCAAGAATATTTCACCTGAAATGGCCCGAATCAATAAACCTTTTGCTACTATTGAATTAGATAGTCAGATTTGCATTGGAAAAACTGGCCAAGTGCGATTCGAAGTCGCGCACTGAGGGTACCGTACAAACTACAATTCCCGAATGGAGTCTCGAACATTTTTCCGGATTGCGAAAAAGTGTTTTTAGGGTTCCGTACCTCAAAAGGAAAAACGAAACCCTTTAGGATCACTTTGTTGTCCGTCCGTCTGTCTGTCTGTCAGTCAAAGTCAAAGTCAAAGTCAAAGATTTTTATTTCACATAGGCCTACATGGGCACTTATAAAACGTCAGAAGCTAGTGCACGGTTCCAAATTGGTCGTTTCCTATGGAGAAGAACCGGCAAGAAACTCCATGATTACTCTTTTAAAAAAGAATTTGTTGATATAATATTTTCTGTTTACAATATATTGGATTTATTATGTAAGGACAGTGTAGACTGGTCAATAAAGTACAATAAAAATAATCATAATAAAAAGGAACCTAAGAATTCGCGGAGTCTACAGTGTTCTCACATTCACATTATAAAAAAGAGGCTATATAAATAAAAGCAAGTAAAATAAATAATTACAATTAATAATAAATAATATGTTAACAATATAAATATTAATAAATAAATAAAAAATAAAAAATATTGCAAAAGCAATGTATATATTACAACAAATGTGGAGCAGTCAATAGATAAATTTACAAAATATTATGAGCTACCAGGGGGCCACATGTGCAGAAGCAGTCATTGCCAAACAAGCGTGTCTTCGACATAGTCTTTAACCTTATAATACGCTTTTTTAGTTAGGACACGCTTAATATGGGTTTTGAACTTTCCTTCGCTAAGTTCAGTCACCACCTTTGGCAGCTTATTATAAAAGCGTATGCTGTCTACTAAAAATGACTTGCTGGTCTTAACTAATCTCCATTTGGGTAACATAATTTCGTGTTTACTACGCGTATTTATGTGTCAAGACTCTTCATCTCGGAAACGTGTGGAGGTATCGAGTTGAATGTAAAATCATTTACTCAGGTCTGCGGGCCCATAAAGCTGTGAAAAAATCAAACTTCTGAGTTAACGAAAAAAAAAAGATACGGATGTTGCAAAAAACGTGTATTTCGACACTGGCAAGGGAATCAAAATTCATAGGGAACTTCCCGTAGACCTAGAATCCTGAAATTTGAAATGAAGCAAGGTCCCATAGCACATATATAGGAAAAAATCGGAAACCTGTTTTGTAGTTATGTCACAACAAAAAAAAAAATTTTTTGCGATTCGGAAAAATCTTCGTAACTCAATTCGCGAATTGAACTTTTTTTATAGGTTGTACGGAACCCTCAGGGCGCGAGTCCAACTGGCACTTGGCCGGTTTTTTTTTTGTGACGTAGTTAACAACAAATTTACTTTTTTCACACTTATTTCTACACCTGTGCTATAAGACCTTGCTTTTCGCCAAACAGGATTCTGGGTCAACGGGAAGTACCCTATGAATTTTGATTTCTTTGAGAGTATCGAAATATACGTTTGTGACATCAACAGCCCATTTGTTTCATTCGTTCACTTAGAAGTTTAATTTTTTTCACAGCTTTTTGGGACCGCAGATCTGAGTATATGGTTTTAATTTCAACTCGATACCTTCACGCATTCCCGAGACAAAAGTTCTTGACAGACAGACAGACAGACGGACGGACAACAAAGTGATCCTATAAGGGTTCCGTATTTTCCTTTGAGGCACGGAACCCTAAAAATAAATAAATGAGATGGTCTTGACAGTCTGCGGAAAGTGCGGGTCTGAAACCAGATCACCGTCTATTCACGAAGGGGTTACTCAATATGAACTTGTTAAAGTAGGTACTGATTTCCTGTCTCACCAATTTGTTCTAGAGTAATGCTTATCATCACCTACATCTAGATTGTCTGTCATTCATAGGAACTAACTGCTGCTAATTTGAATGCACTTTATAGTAAGCCATAAATACATTATCTTTTAACAAGATGATCAATCTTAGTAATAACCTAAAAGATCCATTCATCAAATAAAATAAGGAAATAATAATACGAATAAGTGCTTTCTTTCAGGTTTTCTAGTTGCATTAAGGCTCACAATACTTTCGTTTATTCAAATTAGATACACAGGAACTTAAAAAAAATGTGTCCATGTTTTTTTCGTTGCTTCATTTCATTCATTGCGCACGACTGGGTAATTTCGAAAAAGTAACTACAAATGAACCTCGCAGTACTCAGTCGTGATTGATGCTTCCATTAATTACTGCTTCGATTCAATCTGAAGCCTTTCAATGGTTCTAAAACAGTATTATTGAAATTTCACTTTCACCAAACTTATTTGTGATAGCCAAGCGATGTGGTCTTATTGCTTTACAAATAACCAAAATTGTTGGTTGGACAGCTTCTTATTTATGTAAGCATTATCTTCGTGTCACTAGATATGGGCTGCTGGGACGTGCTTTCTAGTTTAATTACAATATTACGTAATGTATTGTTTGCATCGAGATTATAAAATAAAGCTTTGGTACAACTTCCGGCGTATCGGAGATTACAATGGATGACTTTAGAAAATTCTGGTGTAAGTAACAAAGAGTTTGTTAACAAAGCAGAAATGTTGCTACGTTGCTGAAACTGTTTTGTATAGCAGAGGCCACGAACTGGAAAGTACAGTTAAGTGGTGTCCAATAGGTCACATGAGTAATAAAAGCATTAGTGCCGTAATTAATGAAGCACTTTTACTTAAAGTATTAAAAACTGATAGAACAAAAACGGAAACCGGCCAAACACATTTTTGAATCCTGAAAATAAAACTGAAAAAGTAATATAATTGTTGGCGTTAATTATTATTTATTAACGAAAATGGAGCAACACTTTAACAAGCTTTTAAAAACTAGAAGTGTAATAAACTTCTTAAATGATTTTTAAATTACTTCAAAATTCAAAGGAAATAAAATTCCTTTCTCCACTCGCTTTCGTTGACAAAAACTTGAAGCGTGACAAAAATAAAGTATCAAATTGGCCATATCTAGAATGTCCGAATTTTCTCTTTAAAAAAATTTTAGTACTAGACATTTCAATGATATAAGTACGCTTTGTTAGATACGATGTATCAGTTTATTGGATCTTGGAGCTGTTTCTCAAGAGATCAAATTGATGTCAGGTGTACAATGCCTGGGAACAAATTTGCGAGCCTGATCAAATTGCTAATCGGTAAAAGTGTATCGATCGTCCCGCGTTGCTTGGTACTCTTGATTATGATCGCCTCTTACTTTGCTCTCCTAACTTGGAGCTCATTGTTTTTTTTGCAACCAGGTGTTATTTAACCAAAGCTTTGTTGCTAAGCCTCAGAATAACAGATTTACTACTAGACATGATGGTAAAAAACGTCTATAAGAAAATAATTTAATCACACCAGTAGATTAAAATGTTCATATTTTTTAGCTCTGATACCTCTCAAAGCGTTACCATTCAAATTCAATCCGAAATTCCAATTATTTCGAGTAGATCTAGTCGCAGCGTCGCGTCGCGTCGCGCCGCTGACCCGCGACTGTCCCACGCTTTTGCTGCCTGAATGACGTCCGAACTACCATTAGTTGCTGTTATTTGTACTTTTATATTGTTGAGATTTTTTCTCAGACCATTGTTGGTTTTAGCGCCTAACATAAAAAAAAAAGATTCGGTGTATGGGCCTCATTGAGAGACAACCGTAGAAAGATTAGACGGTGATGGATGATTGTAGAATAATTTGTTGTATGTAATAAGTTATATTCGATGACAGCTTGTGAGGTTTTTGGTAAGCCAGAGACCACTTTCCCTCAAGGCAAGACAGTATTTAAATAGTCCGAAGATGGGTATCTGTTTCTTGTTTATGTCCTAAAATTATGCTTATTTAGTTCTTCTTAGGAACACTCATATCGTTGAATTTGGTGTACAATCAATGTATGTACGTAATTTTTTTTTTTGTGATTGTTCGCAGGGAGCGTGTTACTGTGACCACTCATCACAGTGTGAACCCTAACTCCACTACACCCGAATCACAGGCTCAGACCACACATAGCACCACACACATCGGTACTATTCGCACAGAAGAATACAAACGGGATTTAGCAGAGTTCCAAGCGAGAAGATCCTCGATAAACAAGGAACCACAAGTCACGCCTGTAAAGAAAAAATGCGGTAGACATTCCTTACCCGTCTCTTGTACCGACTGCACCGCAGACCACGATAACACTTTCAATTATGAGAAGAAATCAGCCGTTAAATACAAAAAGAAATCGCATCAACGCGCTCGAAGCACGACCCCTGAACGAACAGTTTACGGAGGCGTCCCGAACATACAGTTTTTATTCCAAAATCAGGTGTTTATGCCCGGGAATCTGTACCCGACGACGTCGTCGTTTTCTGAACCGCAGAAATACAAACGTTTATCACGCCATAGAATAAAAATATCTCCAGACATGGATTTCGTAGGGCAAAAGCAATTAGAATTTAAAGATGACAGTCGGGAGGATCCTCCGCCTGAGTTCTACAAGAATAACTCACTTCCTTATGATGTGAAGAATTTTTTGGAAGGACATAAAAGTATGGATGATATCGATGGGTTGAGAGCAGCGGGAGACGTTAATTTATCTAGTCAGAATAATTCCATTAGCCCCGCGAAGGATGGGGGCGATGATAAACTGTGGGAAGTGATGAGTGAGTTGAAGAACTTGGATCAGTGGGCAGACGAGCAGCTGCAGGTGCGGTCACCGAACACAAGCAAGTCCGATGACAGTAAAGTATGTTTGACTGGGCAACGCCCCGCTGAATCCATTTATTTCTTAATTTTGTTTGCATGATTGACTTTAGTGAATACAACTAAACTGAATCAATTGCAATAGTCACAAGTTTTGGTTACTAATCGAGATTGATAAGTGTTTTAAAAAGTAAATAAGTACCCAAGATTTTCCTTAGCATAGTTAGCGTTATGTCTGATTCATTAAATTTGTCTCAAGATGGTCACAAGTCGGAAATGAGATCACAACGATTTCCTGTCTTAATACCTATTTTGCTGCTTAATTTTAGAGCGATACGAGCGCTTACGGTTTGCCGATAGCAAGTACAAGCAACGTCGATGTGACGGTAGACAGGAATAAAACATGGAACCTTGGAAAATGGGGCGTGGTTCCCGTTCAGATAAAGAAGTTAAATGGTGTCACCACTGAACACGTTAGGAAGAAACGCAATACGGAGATAAATATATTGAGGTGAGGTTCTGACATCATTTTTTGAGCTCGTAAAGCCTTTTTAGTGCTTCTAGAATTGTGATTTTGGATGTCATTGTCCTTTTGATGGAGTGAGGTGAGACTTAGATGTTTCATAAATATCCGAGTACAAATAAGTTGTTGCTGGCCCGAAATCATACAGGAAATCATAATGACCATTTAAGAACATCTTAATCGATAGTTTGTTTTTTTTGCAGAAATACTTTTTCTCTTCCCTAATTAAAAGGTATTAGTACTTTTTTTTTCCTAGCCATTACTGGGCAGTTATGACTAGGGGAAAAAATGCACTGCTGGGCAAAAGCTTAACCCAAGTCTTTTTAGACATTCTTCAAAACAGAAAGGCTAATCAATATCATCACGCCAAGTACCTCTTTCTAGACCGACTTCGAAAATCCATCTTGCCTATCGGGCACCATCGGCTACGTCATCTTTTACCAACCTGTCGTGCTTATTCTCGAAGAAAACATCTTTGAGCGCAGCGCTGGCTGCAGCGACGAAATCCAAATACGCACTTGATTAACAATCCAATGCATGTATAGCATAATCAGCCTTTTAATGTTCCCACTGCTGGGACTCAGGCCTCCTCTCTCTATGAGAGGGAATGCATCGGTCCATTGGATTGTTAATCCTTTATACGTATTTGGATTTCGTCGCTGCAGCCAGCGCTGCGCTCAAGACTGTTTTCTTAGAGAATAGCACGCGTGGTTGATTACACATTCCCTTTCCTAGAAAGGAAGCTTGAGTCCCAGCAGTGGGAACATAAAAGGCTGATTATGCTTATGCCATCGATCACTGTGCATGTGACTGACGTGACTAAAAAAATATGATTTGTTATTCATACAACTATTGGAGTCTTACCATGACGTGTTAAAATATCAAGCGGGCGAGCGAAAAAGAGGGATGGAGCTATACACCCTCTATACATATAGCTCCATCCCTTTAACAGTTCAGTTTGAAACTTCAACGGTCGGGACTAAGCGTTTCGTTTCGTCGTTTATACCTCATACATCGAAGGACTGGAACAATTTGCCTGCTGCGGTCTTCCCGTCCAACTATAATTTAGGTGTCTTCAGGCTAGAGTGAATAGGCTCTTAATAAACTAGTGCGCTTCACCATCAATGATTGCATCTCTGCTTACCATCAAGTAGGATCGCAGTCAAGCACTGGTTTATATCAAATTTAAAAAAAAATTTAGGTCGTTAAATGGATCGCTTTAAAGCTCGTGGTAGGGCATCAGATCTATTAGAATACTTAGAATAAATAATCTATTGTATAATATAGATTAGAATAGTTCTAATATCTTCTAAGAATTCCTATTAAAATAATAATATTATTACAAATACTTTTTAATTATACGCTTACGATATTCTTCTTGAAAGAGATAGATAAGTTGAGGAATAATAATAATAATATTCCACAACTATCACACAACGCCATCTAGTCCCAAGCTAAGCAGAGCTTGTGTTATGGGTACTAGACAACTGTTAAACATACTTATATATTTCTAAATACATACATAGATAAATAAATATATATATAGATGTTTCTTAGTTGTTATTTTGTTTCAGTAAATATCGTGTAAAAAATATGATTTCTAAAAAAAAGGGACAAAAGTCACTTGTAGCGATCGGGCGGGTATATAAACAACTACTAATCTATTAGAATAGTTCCTGTATCCTCTTAGGTCCTATTAACATGCTTTTATAAATACTAATTACGCTTACGAAGAAAGAAAAGTCAAGTCTCGATAATTTGAAGAAAGTTTAGAAAATATTCTTTTGTTACAGAAAGTGTCGCCATCCTAATATAATACTTCTAATGGGAATCTATCCGGACATACACGACAATGTGCACTTGATTTGTGAGAGATGCGTCGATTCCCTCTTCGATATTCTACATGTGCAGGTAACTATGAAATTCAGTTCAGAGACTTAACAAACCAAAAACGGATGGCATTTGAAAGCATGATGGTAACCAATTACCAAAATCCATGGTAAAATCTCTTGAAACTTGATGCTACTTCAAAAAATACTAATTTGATAATTATTGACTGGCTTTTTCTGGCTTAAAACCACCTGTGTTCCTTCAGTTGCCCTTTGACTTCCTATAACACAGATATATATATATATACGCATGACAACCGGGTTCAACGGCTTTACGTAGATAAACTTAAAAAAGTACCTACATATGCAAATATGCGGGCAAGTACAATTTCACATTGGTACTTGCCCGGTTTCGTATCCGCAACTTTATGCATGAGAGGCGGGTGCCTTAACCACTGGGCTATTGCGACGGTGATAATTTGTGTTTATTGTATTATAACTATAGTTTAGTCTATCTGTCGTGGCCAGATCTTAGAAATTTATCACTTCATAATATGGCCTATTAAAACAGGCCAGAACATTTTAAAGTTGGATGATATTTTAATCCTCGTTTAGCCTACTTTCTTTATACCTTTTATTATCATAGAAATTCTACATCAATGATATGGCCAAACGAGGATTGACAAATCATCAAATATTAGCGTTTAACTAATATGGCCAGTTTTAGTTGGCCATATCATGAAGTGATCAGTTCTAAGATGTGGCCACGACATATCTATTCTTATATTCGCCTTTTTCTCTCTTTTTTTTTTTGCACCTACCAGAGTGTCATTCTGAACTTTGACAGTTACTTATTTCGACACAATCGCCATTTCGAAAATCAATAGTTCGACTACTCATTGCTTCGACAAAACATATATTCGACAATCACTAGTCCGACAGAACATCCTTCGACAACACACACCTTCGACGAAAACTACTTTGACAGAACCCTTATTCGATATGCACTTGTTCGGCGGCTCTCTATTTCGACGGAACATACATTCGACATAATACTAGGTACTCTGAAATGTGACGAAAATAACTGAATTCTGTTTTATGGCCTTAGGTAGGTTTAGAATAAAAACAAAAAAATTAATCAATTAAGTTTTTAATTTAAAAAAAATCCTTTAGTTTTTGATACTTTTGAATACGTAACTTTAGACTTTTAGGTACTATTCAGGGACTTTTAAGTTTCTTTTTAGGTTCTATTTTTCTCTGCATCGCCCAAAGGTTGACTGGTAGAAAATGCCTGAGGCATTAGGTGCGCCTACGTACCTACTTTTGTGGGCATAAAACATTTATTAAATAAATACTTCTTCGTCCTCATTACAACATGCACATCCTTTCTAACGAACAGTAGTCACAGCAACCTTTTAAAATTAACATGTTAACCTTAACAAAAAACCGATGTTTGAAAGTATTGTATCTTTTCCAGGGTCGCATTTTAAGTGCTCAGACCGCAGTGCAATATGCCCTCGACATAGCAAACGCTCTCGTCTTCCTGCGTATGCAAGGTTTCCTACACACAGAGCTGTGTAGCACCTGTGTGATGATTACGAGTCATGATGCTGCAAAACTAGCTGACGTGGGGTCTTGTGTTCAGTTGGAGAAACCAGAGAAGAGGGTACCGAAGTCTTATGAGATGTACTCGCCTGAACCACAGTATGTCAATATTGAAGGTGAGGTTTGTAAAATACTTGGTATCTTTTAGTTGTGACCTTCAATTTAGAATCTCGGATATTTATGAAGTAAGTAATCGGACTATAAGCTTGTATGTTGTATAATTAGGGCAAAGTACAAATTTTAGTTTCATAATTTTATTTAAAAACAAAAAAAATATTCGATTGTAAATGGTCTCTCAAAAAGGAACTTATGATGCACTATCCTTACACATTATTATAAAATCAAAAGTCCTTCATCGCGTCAGTCTGGTATTCTGTTCGCGATAACCTTAAAAATTACTGAACAGATTTTAATGCTGTTTTCAACAATAGACAAAGTGATTTATGAGGAAGGTTTAGGTGTAATACGTGCATAATATAGTAGAGAAAAGCCGAGAATTCCAAATATTTCCAACACCCGTACAAAGCTGGGGAGGGTGACTAGTTTAATGCTAGAATTTTTAGAGAAATTGCCTATCACAATAATATTATAAAGGCGAAATTTTGGAAGTGTGTGTGTGTATGTTCGTTATTTCTTCACGCTCGCTCGACCGGCTGATTTTATTACCCCGGAATTATGTTATCTTGGGATGATTTTTTTACTATTACGCGGACAAAGCCGCTGCTAGCAGCTATTATTGAATGTAAGTTAAGTATATAAGATTCTAAATTGAAGCGTAAGAATAGGAATTGTAGATTGGAAATACTGTCGCAATATCGCTCACCTAGCAATATATTGGCACATCTACATTTTTCATATTTTACAGCTACAAGGGTCAAAGATTGTACAAATATTTAAAACGAAGTTTTGAGTTCATTTTATATTTTATATCAGAAATTGTGATGTTGGCTACTAGTACCTATAGACCATAATACATATTTAATGATATAAATTATCCAATTTTAAACACTTAAGCCGTTAAAACTTAATTTCGCATTTACTGTAGATGTGCCAATATTTTACTAGGTGAGCGATATATTCTTCTGTCGCCAAGCATTAGTGGGGTTCCCCCGATCGGTAATGTAGACATGAGACATTTCGTCTTTATTAAGTATCAACGTAACGGTATTGGTAGCATTTCAGTATTTAATTGCATCTGTCTGAAGGGTTTGTAATCACCGTCCATTAAATATGCATGTAAAAGTTACCAACTTTGTACAAAAATATGTGTTAGGTCTAGTTCAGTGTCAAAGGCCACGCAAAGAGCAACTGGAGGAACACAGGTGGGTTTTAGTCGGTAAAAGTTGGACACTCCCTCTCCCCCTGCCCTGAGCGGGAGACAGTTGCGGAACTATAGGGAGAGGCGGGCAATATGCCACGTGCCCCTGGTCCGAGAGGCCGCGAGCTCCGAAGAAAAAAAAATATAATTAAATCACAATGAATTTTCCACGGGCCTTAGATGATATAGTCACGCCACTGGCGGGAGGGGTTATTTTATGGTTTCCCACGAAAAAGAGGCCTAGTCCAATGTGCGGTTAGTTCTAAGTTGAATGTTCGCTCAAGGTACACTGCCTCTACAAACTCAAAATGAAAGCGAGTTTAATTACAATTCAGTGACTTCACACAATAAAATTACACATAAGGCAAAGTTGCTAGCTAAACAACAGCTGTTAACACATCAGTATAGCTCGAAAAGGCTCACACTATCATTGTTGCTAAGAAAAGATTAAAAGGAAGCATCCATGCAGAATCGCCATTGCCGGTACATTTTCATTGTTCTATGTAACTTCAAGGTTAAGCATTTTATTTTGCTAAAATTATGTCTAACATATGTTATGGCAGTAGTTACTCAGACGTCGGCTTATGTAGAAAAACTCACTTGTTCCGAGCAATCAAATTAATCCTAATGACTTTTGTGATGATATAAATATCTGAGGTTCTGAACATTACTAGGTGTCGTTAAATTAGTTTCTATGGTAAAAGAAATGCGTGTAATTAATTTAATAAAATGGTGGTATAGTGATATATATGGCTTATTGCTGTATGAAATGTACCTAATGACTTTGTGATGATATAAATATTTCTGCCGTCGTAATTAAAAAGAGCACAACTAACATTCTTTTTTCATTTTTTTTTAAATACGTAATCGAAATTAGAGTTTTTTCTGATTCCGAATATGTATTTAACTCGATTTCGTAAAAAAACGTCAGTCGTGCCCTTTTTAATTACGACGGCAGATCTGAGGTTCTGAACATTATGAAGTGTCGTTAAATTAGTTTTGTAAAAGAAATGCGTGTAATATAATGAAACTGTTGTAAAGAGATTAATATGGCTTATTGTTGTATGAAATGTTCCGTATGATGTGATACGTACGTACGTAAAATGCTACATTACAGTCTTTAATAATAATAATATTCCACAACTGTCACACAACGCCGTCTAGTCCCAAGCTAAGCAGAGCTTGTGTTATGGGTACTAGACAACTGATAAACATACTTATATAATTCTAAATACATACATATTATAGATAAATTACACCCAGACACAGAACAAATGATCGTGCTCATCACACAAACATTTGTCCTGGGTGGGAATCGAACCCACGACCTCTGGCTTAGCAGTCAGGGCCACTAACCACTAGACCAACAGGTCAGTCAAGTCTTTATACTGTCTACAGTCTACACTCATCCAAACCTTCTTTCTATCAAAAAACAGTCATGCATAATATTATCTTATTCTTTTATCATCACAGGCCACAGCGTGCCGGAATATTTTAACTACATAAAAGTTCTTTTTAGGGTTCCGTACCTCAAAAGGAAACTACGGAACCCTTATAGGATCACTTTGTTGTCCGTCCGTCTGTCTGTCTGTCTGTCAGTCTGTCTGTCTTTCAAGACCCTTTATCTCAGGAACGAGTGGAGATATTGAGTTGAAATTAAAACCATATAGGTTACAGGGTTTGCTGTCCCTTGAAGCTGTAAAAAGATACGGCCGTTTATGTCGTAAAAAAAAACATACAAAAAAAATACAACCCAAAATAACTTTAATTTCGGTGGTCGGTGTTTCTATAATAGTTTTGTCTCATTGTTATTTAACGCCGACTTCCGAAATTAAATTTATTTCGCACTTTACAGTGTTTTTTTACATTGAAGTCGGTTGTATTTTTTGTGTAAAGTTTTTTATTTTACACTTTTTAGTTATGGTGCCACCACTAAAAAGTACCCCTCAGCCAAACTTAAATACCTTATAGCCAGTGTGCATCTCAAGAAAATTCGAATAACCCTAAACACGGTTAGATTACATTAATTTATTACAGAGTTCCGGCGCCTAACTTCAGGCTTCATCATCAGATCAGGGCCTCAAGTCTGCCTATAGTGTCAGAATGGTCTATCATTGATTTCATAATTGTTGATTTTGACAAGTTTGGTAAACTACTAATATAATCGCGTCACTATGAATTTCCAATAGTCAACCACTGACATTCCATTGAAAGAAATTGCATAGAATGGTAATCTCGTACATAATGATAAATGAATTTATGGACATTATGCATAATTGACGTATGCGGTAATCTGCTAAATTTTTTAACAGTTCCTTTGATCAATGACCTAGCATTAGAACGTCATTGTGCAATCATTGTTTTTAGTAAGCTCGATATTGTCATTCTATCACAAAACTATTGACCGATCAATGATCGACCATTATGTATTAGCCGACTACGAACTTTTAGCAAAATGACAATGGGATCGTGTTGGAATGAAGAATTTATAAAAATAGCAGACTTGGGCCCCAGTTCGATATTCCCCCTCTTCTTTCAGTCAGTCATCGACTATACGTATAAACAAAGCAATTTTACTTGTTACGACGGTTCTGCTGTGTTCCTGTCGATTCCGTATCGTCGTACCATGCGTTCCTTGACTATTTACTACATATTTGTTGATGTCTTCTCGTCAGCCAACCCGCTTTCAGACGTCCTGATTTTCTTTGTCTTGACCTTTCCTGTCTTCAGTTATCATCTTCATGGTTTTTTTTCTTCCATTCAGACCTGTCAACCTTTACGCGGCTTCACCACCTTTCAGTAAAAAACTAAAAAATATCTTAATTCTGTCTCATCTTGCCATACCAGTGTAACAGATTAACAAGAAGCGAAGCTTTTTAGGTCAAGAGAATAGGTTATTTTTAGGCAAAGCTTGCTCCATCGTCGACCACATCGTCAAGTGCGAGCCTATCAATAATAAAAAAACAAGCCAACTAATGATTTTGTAGCAACTTGTACACATACTGCTGATTTAGGAACCAATACCTCATATTAGTTACTAGCTTCTGCCAGCGGCTCTGCCCGCGTGAAAGTAGGTTTCACCATACAAAATTTGGACCCCCGTTACATTCTTCTAGGGAGCGAATTTTGCTAAATTCTTAGTGCTCGCCTACGTCATAAAAGGAAACCTTGTGCGAAATTTCACGCTCCTAGTCCCAGTAGTTTCAGCTGTGCGTTGATATGTCAGTCAGTTTCTCCTTTTATGTACATAGATTTTACGTGCCTAAATAAACGTTTAGTTGAACCCATTTACTATATAAGACCCGCATTTGTAAGTCGTACGTGATGTAAAGGTGTTATATTTTATTGATGAAGGCTACACATTTATTGTTAGTTACTACAGGCTTTCCAAAATTAACAGTCGTTTTACTGATTCAGCGTCCGATGCATTTGTTAGTCTAGCTAGTCAAAACGGTAAAGTTAATTACCATTGTGATGTTAGATTTCACAGCAGCATCTTATCTTGGTTTGGTAACACTTAAAACAATATCGAGACGATATAAGATGCAAAGTAGATTAATTTGTAGTTTTTAGTGTTTACACATGAGGAACAGCTTATTAACTATACTAATTCCTGACATTATAATTTTTTTTTTATAATTATAAACGGCAAAGTCCAGACTTAGGCAAAGTGCTACTCACTGACTCGTCAACGGGCAGTCCAAACCCGTGGACCTAGAACACTGAAATTTTGCACAGAGGTTCTTCGTATAATGTATATGTTACCGGCCAAGGCCGATTTGAAAATGAACTACTTTCGCTTGGCCAAACCCGTGATATTAGTCCAAGAGCGAGCACAGCAAGCTTGGAATTTTCGGATACCCCGACGCAGAAAGGTTAGGGTTGGAAGAGCGGAGCGAAGCTCCCGCCTTAGCCTTCGTTGTTTTTTTTTATGGCCACCGAGAAATAAGAGCCTCGCTGAGCGGGGCTCCGCGCGTGTACATAGAAGTGTTTTGGCCTAGACAAAAATAGTTCATCCTAAAATCAGGTTCAGCCGATAATATACATACACAAAGGATAAAAAATATTTTCCAAAATTCAATCTCTAAGGAAATGAAACGGGGTCCCGCAATTTGTATGGAAAAATCTACTTTCACGCGGGAAAAGCCGCTGGGAGAAGCTAGTCTGAAATATAACGTTCTTAATTCAGCGCATGTTTGTAGTAACACAACGCTTCAACGTCGAATGAACAGCGATTTAACAGTTATTTGGTACAAAGTACGAACTAACTTGTAGAACCACAAAATAACTAGTCTAATTTTATTTTTTCTGTTAATGACGTCATAAAGTTGCTAGTTAGCGTAAAATTCAGCGTAACATTCGCCAACGTCCATACTACGTTGAATACACCGGTTCTCGTCCGATCACCGAAGTTAAGCAACATCGGGCGCGGTCAGTACTTGGATGGGTGACCGCCTGGGAACACCGCGTGACGTTGGCTTTTTGCATTTTGATTTATAAGTATTTTATACTAGCTTTTACTTTATTACAAAAATTAAAATGGGATAGAATAAATGGGATGGTTATTATGACATTAAATTATTAACTTGCAAAAGAGTTTGCTTGTATTTGTAGCACTATCGACCGAGAAATCGTTTTATATTACCATTTTATATTGACCATAAAATGTGTTAATCAATGTCATAAATAAGCCCTTCAGTCCATGTTTGGACGATTTAGTCCTTTATTTGTCAGAAAATAGTGTTTTTGTTTTAATTTTCATTCACAAAAAAAAGCTACTCAAATACAAATGCTTGGACTGACTGAACAGATCCACTCAAATCTGTGTGATTCTTCCCTCAAAAGACCATATCAGACACTAATCTGTATAGTGCTCATATGACCGTTACATGTTTGCTTAATGGTCTTTAAAATAAACTTTGAGGGAATTTGTTTCGGTGTTTTTCTCAGGATTATCAGCTAGGAAACATCAGCCTCGTCTAGTTTAAATTGACGAATAAAAGTGTTTTTAACCTTTTGAGTAGCGTAATTAGAGACACAATAGAAAGACAATGACCGAGCGAACGGGTTTAATGAATTAATGCCTATTTCCAAAATAAATATCATATATTCATTTACAACAACATACATCCTTACATTATATAAAACAAAGTCCCCCACGGTGTCTGTCAGTCTGTTCATGATAAACTTGAAAACTACCGAACTGTTTGTTATGCGGTTTTCACCAATACACAGTGTTTCATGAGGAAGGTTTACGTCAAAGATATTCTATTCTAGCTATTAATTCGCTCTTTTATTGCACCTACCATTATTTGTCTCTGCATCACCCTAAGGTTGACTGGTAGAAAATGCCTAAGGCATTAAGTCCGCCGCTGTACTTTTGTGCATAAAGTGTTTAATAAATAAATATTTAAATATATCTAATGTCTTTGGTTTAGGTGCTTATTACATGGCATACTTGCATATTATAAACTAGCTTTTGCCCGCGACTTCGGCCGCGTAGAAGTCGAAAATGGTTTTATTAGGTTTTTAGAGATACGAAAATATGAAATATGATATTATCTTAGCCGTGTGCAGCGCCCCTTAGTGAACTCCACTGCGGGTGACGTAACTTACGACAAACTTATTATTTGCGGTTGGTACTGTAATCGGATCTAGGGATCGAACCGCAAAATTAAGTTTGTTTTTTTATTGTAAGTATATACTTTTCCAGGATAAAAAGTACCCAGTGTGGTGCCCAGGATATTAAAGAATAATTATACCAAGTTTCATCGTAATCGAACCGGTAGTTTTTGCGTAATGCCTGAACAAACAAGACAGACAGACAAACATTTTTTTTATCACATTTTTGGGTTCAGTGTCGGTCTAGTAACACCCCCTTCCATTTATTTTTTTGATATTTTCAATGTACAGAATTTTCACTTCTACAGATTTATTATAAGTATAGATTTTTAACGTAATCTGAATATTTTTACAGATACCCGTGAATCAGACGTTACAGAATTCGAGCCACTCATATCAGCGCATCCGTCAGAGACTTACATCTCATTCAATTCCACTCCGAAGGAGTACAAAATGTACCAGCAATCTGATCGATTCAGATGGCATGCTCCTGAATTATTTGTACCAGATGATGCAGGCCTAGTGTATCCGTGTTCGAAGAGTGACGTCTATTCTCTATGTCTTGTTTTGTGGGAGGGTTGTAATGGTAAGTAGACTAATATTGTAGAAAATTATATTAATGTATGCGCAGTTCGGACGGTAAGTAATGGTTAGCTCGCCGTCCTGTCCAAACCCAAGTCGACGACGCTTTGTGTTCCACGCACGCGGCCCTCAAAGAGCTGTCAGCAAAATTGACGAGGCCATCTAGGGCCGATGCCTGCTATATGCTGCTGTGAGAATGTTTGAATCAGCGCGGCCCTGGTGTGAAAAGGGCAACTGAAGGAACACAGGCGGGTTTTAGTGGATAAAATAGGACATTCCCTCACGATCCATGCAGAGCGGGAAGGATGAAAGGAGGGAAAAGGGAATGATTGTGACACTCGCGAATAGCTTACTATTGATGTGTGATTGTAATCTTTGTAACTATATCATGTCAAGCTTTTGTAATCTTTGGCATTTACATTAACAAACATTTTTGCTCATTTAATTTGAAGTTATAGGTTATTATCATAAGTCATCTCCAATCGTTTTGTTGTTTATTTTCCACAGCTGCCATACCATTTAAGAATTTCACTCACGAGAAACTAAAGGAACAGTACACATTATGGAAAACGGGCATACCACTACCAAAGGACGGTACCTATCCAGGATGTTTGCTGTCCTTACTTGAATCTGGACTAACACTACAGCGTCATGAGCGAATAGATCTATTAACGCTGCAGAGTACACTACAAAATGTGAAGGTAAAAATTTTAATACATAAATTCTTCATGTAACATGATAGTGAAAGTAAAATTGGGTTGTGCAAATGCCAACGTCCATACTACGTTGAATACACCGGTTCTCGTCCGATCACCGAAGTTAAGCAACATCGGGCGCGGTCAGTACTTGGATGGGTGACCGCCTGGGAACACCGCGTGACGTTGGCTTTTTGCAAATTAATTTTGAATTGTTAAAATTATTATTAAGTACAAAATGAATTGCTAAAAGACTCAATTTACACGGCTTTTTTTTATTTTGTTGTACTGTATTTCATCAGTTCAGTACATAAGTACTACTCGTAATTGCTGTCTTGTAGATATATGTATAAATAAGGTAATTTGTAAAGAAGAATATGCTCATGTTGATATTTGTGTCAAAATTTGAGTTATGCTCAGGACAAGGTTATATTTAGCACTAGATGGTGTGCGGCTGTTTTTTTTAATGATAAGTATAAACTAATGCTTGACCGCGATTACACCTAATGGTAAGCAGTGATGCAATCGGTTGTATGGTAAAGAGCACAACGTCATTTGTACACAATTTCAATTTTTTTTTTCATATTGCCCTCATTCTTTTTGTAAAATAAAAGCCTAAGTTACTCCTTATATATTAACATCAGCTATCTACCGCGAAAAGTCCTGACAAAATCGATCCAGTTCTCCGTTTCGGAGATTAGCCAAAACAAACAGTTTTATTATAGGTATCTTATACATATGCATTTAGCAAAAAAAGAAAAGAAAAATATTTTCCAAACAGACACTTCAATTTTATTTATATTATAGATGTTTAAAAGTTTTTATTGTATGAGTGTTTTCACTTCTCCAAAAACTGAACAGCTATTAAATTAAATTCTGCATAACCATATTAACTATGTATAAATTAATCTACTTCTAATAATACTATTGAAACGCTGATGATTTGTTAAAAAAAGATCGATGGTAAAAAGAAGGAAGGAATGACTCACGTCAAGGTTATGTTCTAAATAATACGTGTCTCCAAATCTAATGGAATGACGTCATGCAATTTCACAATACCAAACGACAAATACGGTCAGGCATTCGCCAACGTCCATACTACGTTGAATACACCGGTTCTCGTCCGATCACCGAAGTTAAGCAACATCGGGCGCGGTCAGTACTTGGATGGGTGACCGCCTGGGAACACCGCGTGACGTTGGCTTTTTGCTTCTTGCTAACTAATTTCTAAAAAGTATTTTTTTTTACTATTTATGTATACACAAAAAAACATAAAAAGACTAATACAAAGGTACTGCTTATTTCCAAAGAAATTTCTTCCAGCAGACCTGCGAAAAAAGAAATTCAAAGACAATAGTGTGTAGGAAGCAAGGGAAGAAGAATGTGTGAAATCCTAATTTAAAAATAAAATTATACTACGTATCATTATGAAAACATTTAAGAGTATATAAAATTATAATAATTAAAAAAGTTACCTATGTATAATGTCTAATGCGTAAAACAGAAGCAAAGGGTATTTTTGTGGTATTGAATAACGAACCTTATTACCTAACTCAACATTTCAACTGTCAAGTGAACACCAGAACAGGAAATTTTCTGATAATTAGAATATTAGACTTTATTTTAAGTACTGTAAAATGCAAACGGACTCGCACTATAACCGCGCTCCAAAACATTTGACGAGTGGATTGATAGTATGCCTTTGAATTTATAGAATTTAGCACATAAGTGTCTGGCATACTGTATTAATGAACAAGGTCAATAGGAAACCTTTATAACTTGGATGTAAAATTCCATATAGATGCCGCCAATATGCCTTACTACGTTGAATACAGCAATCCTCGTCCGATCATAAAACTATCTGCTCGGTCCAGCTCGTCCCTTGCTGCCCCCCCCCCAGCGACGCCCTAAGCCGAGGCCCGTACCCCACAGGGGGTGCCCTTAGCGTGTAGTCGCTTAGTTTTAAGTAAGCCCTGGCTGGAGGCTTTGATTTTCTAATCGAGGCCGCCACAGGCAAGACCGGTTAAGCAGCCGACAACCTCCTAGGTTGACCTGCAAGAGGCCACACACAAAAAAAACCGATCATAAAACTGGGCACGGTCCGTCCTTGGATGGGGACCGCCTGGGAACAACGTGTGTCGTTGGTTTTTTGCTATTCTATTTTTACCGTAATTTGGTATTAAACCAACAAAAAATCAATCAATAATTTTGGTAACTCAAACAACAAACATCTCTTGGGTAAAACAAATGAAATAGACTAGTTTTAACATTAAGCTCCGCATAGGGCACAGGAGTTTTTGCTTTTATTGAATAAGAATAAACCATTTTATGGTCGGGCAGATTAAGTGCATAGTTTTCATTTCGGTTTAGTATGAATATTTGGTTTAGACACTTTTCTATATTTAATAAACACGCTTTTTGAAGCCCCTCTTCGAGGAGTGGCTGGAGAAGCGCCACGGTGTCCTCACCTTCCGCCTGACGCAGATCTTCACTAGACATGGCAAGTTTTTTCCGGACTTTATTGATGAAGTATAGTGCTATACTTAAGCACTATAGTAAGAGACATAAACAATCAGAATAAGGAGGATTTAGAGGCAAATTTGACTAACTTCAATAAAGTGGAATGTCCGAATCTATCAACCATTTCCTTGAATTAATAATGCTCACCCATACAAAAAAAACGAATAATGTTAAGTTTAGCGCCATCTAGCGGCAACATAACCACGTTCGGGCCCGTATCTTTCACTTTAAATATGTATTACTAGCTTCTGCCGGCGGCTTCGCCCGCGTGAAGGTTGCTTTCTCCATACAAACTTTGGACGCCCGTTTCAACCCCTTTGGGGACGAATCTTGGGAAATCCTTTCTTAGTGCTAGTAAACGTCATAAAAGAAAACCTTGTGCAAAATTTCACACTCCTAGGCCCTGTGGTTTCGGCTGTGCGTTGATATGTCAGTCAGTCAGTTTCTCTTTTTATATATATAGATTTATGGGAACTTTGTTTTGAAAATATGTGAGAAGAGCAAAGCTTCAGTTTTTTTTTATATTTTCATTGCCAACTTGATTTCTTATTTTATGTAGGTCTTCAGAAAAAGTTTATATTCGCTTATACAATTAGTATGTCAATAATTTTCAATGAATTTGACAGTAAAATTACGTGTTTTTTTTAATCCACCGATACCATTATAACTCTAAAAAATTTAAATTCCAATAAAGCAATGAGTTAATTAGTTTTTCAACGAAGCTGGTATTGTTTAAAATGGCATTTTTTTAAAAAAGAACAGTGGAAACATTCAGAAGGCTGATTTTACTTACAGCGCTCATTTTTATGTAGAAATGTTTCACGAAACAGCATTTGCAGTTTTAAACGGACTGTTAACTGTGATACAAGGACAAGCGATCATTATTCAACAAATCCTAATCATAGGTTTAGAAATAGAAAGTATACGTATTTGTTTTAGGTGAGTAAGTAAATATATGTAAGTTAAAGTTAAGTAAGGTATATTGTAAGTTAATAAAAAAACTGATTAGTACATTTTTTTTTAAAATCTAGTTAGTAGTCTCAAATTAAAGCCCATTTAAACTCCCATTTGTTTAGGTAGTTAACTAAACATAAACAATCTTGATATGTTTTAAGACATACAAAGATTATTTAAATTTAGTTAATTACCAAATTTTGGTATAGGTGAATAACAAATTGTAAACATTTTTAGATAATTTTTTTATAAAAGACATGTCAAGATTGTTCAGATGGATGTTTGATGATATGATGAGGATACAAACCTGTTAATATCTTAATGCTATCGCCAACGTCCATACTACGTTGAATACACCGGTTCTCGTCCGATCACCGAAGTTAAGCAACATCGGGCGCGGTCAGTACTTGGATGGGTGACCGCCTGGGAACACCGCGTGACGTTGGCTTTTTGCCTATTGACACAATATACTATCCCTTTATAAATAAATCTTTGTTTTGAAGCTCAACTCCAACCCAAGAAAAAAAGAAAGAATCTTGATCGTTGTTTTGGAGGAAGGAATTTTGCGATGATATTACTTAATAGACTTTCAGCCTAATTTTCATACTATGACTAGTCGAAACACTGACTCTTATAATAATTCAAATTATCCATGCAGTATTTGAATTATGAATCTGCTATATTTTAGAGATTGCAAAATCCGGAGTTTTTAGAAATGTGAATTTCTGTACTCTCGTCCGATAAAAATCCGGATTGTCGGGATTTTTCGAAATTTTGGGTGTTTTAAGTTGATTTGATATAACTGAAACATCATCATCATCTTCCTGCCCTTATCCCGTGTTATTTGGGGTCGGCGCAACACGTTTTTTTCTTCCACTCTGCCCTGTTACTCGTCATGCTATCACTAACTTCCTTTTCTTTCATATCACTCTTCACACAATCCATCCATCTTTTCTTTGGTCTCCCTTTCCCTCTCCATCCATCCACATGTAAACTCATAACTGACACAAATAGCATAAATAATTTAAAATATGTATTTATTTGATCAATTCACAGCACAACAGAATAAAATCAACTAAAATAATCCACAAAACTTTTAGGCATCAGTCATTTTTCCCTTATAAATTCACGCAATAATTTTTAATATGACATTAACATAAACTTTAGATAATTAAGATAACAACATGAAACTAATTTAAAAATCATTAGGGTTGTGTAAATATTGTGAGGCACCAACATCGGTATAGAGCAGTCTCTCTTTAAATCTCCCTTTCAATGAATTTGCCAGTTGCTTTGCAGATATCGTGTGTAAGGATTTTATCAAAAATTAAAAGGGTATATATCGGCCGTTACAATAATATCTGCGGCGAACCAAATTTGCGCAAATACACTACATTAAACCTTCCTACCAGTTCAATTAACTTTTGGACTACTTTAAATGGAAATTTGTGGATAACTGCTAATATTATTCGTTAAACTCAGTTTTGACTAAAATCCAAAAAAACCGGAGTTCAAAATGTTAATAAAAACCGGATTTTTTTATTTTTTCGAATTTCGAAGAATCCGGATTGCAATCCCTAGCTACACTCAGTATTAATTTTTAAACTTATCATAGTAATAGCGGGGTAGATTTTTTAAAACAAATAAAGCCTTTTTGTTAGTGGCCATAAACGCGCACGAAAACACCGTAGGGGAGGAGCCCGATTAATGTGCGTGTTCATATTTGTATGATTTGGCACCTAATGAATCTAAAAATAAAGTTCATTGTTGAGCAATGTCTTAGGAAACCCTTGCATTATTTGGATCTAAAATTCGTTGTATCATTCGCCAACGTCCATACTACGTTGAATACACCGGTTCTCGTCCGATCACCGAAGTTAAGCAACATCGGGCGCGGTCAGTACTTGGATGGGTGACCGCCTGGGAACACCGCGTGACGTTGGCTTTTTGCAGAATCTTGATTGTAAAAAAATATTTATTAATGTTTTTGATTTATTTTTTTTACAAATTTTCCTAATGTAAGATCTTAAAACTATTTTTTTATGTTACAGCGTAATCTGGATGATCTTGGCTACATAATTATCCCGGCACGCTTAACCCCCAAAAGGTCGACATTCAGTTCCACAGCCTGGGACACTACATCGCCTACCGACTCCGAATGTATAAGCCCACAGCACGTCGAACACAAAGCCGTCATCCATAACGCTCAAGAAAGTTCCACAGAAAGCGAGAAAGAATGCAGCAAAAGCGATGCTAGCCCTCTCTACGAAACTATAAGAAATTCACATACTAACACTATGTCCGTGGCAGAAAAATGCTTTATCTCCGACGATGATCAAAACGATCATACTCCACTAATAAGATACGAACATATACCAGAAAAAGACTTCACCAGTGCTTGTTCTACACCTATAGCGAAACTAAGAGCAAGAATCAAAGAAATTGACACCCCAGGCAGTTTGCATAGGAGTGATTCTACAGAGTACTGCAGCATTTTCAGTCCGAACCGTACTGTTAACTTTGTGAATGACGACAATACGAATGACCAAAGCGAGGAGCGACCAAACACTAAACTCAGTCGAAGCTTCACTCCTAAGTCATACAAACCTCTTCATATAAAAGTTCCTGAGTTCAACTTTGATTCGATCAAACCATTGCTAAAAGATAGGAACAGTAATGAAAAATCGTCTTACAATTTTGATATAAAGAACTACAGTTTACCGACTACGCCTATTGCTCGCAGTAATAAACTTAGAAAGAATGCGTGGCTGTCCGGAGATTTGAAGGGCACTGAAAAAACTAATGAAGATACGGTGTCGCCAGAAAAAGAAGGTAAGAAATCATGACTACTCGATTAAAATATTTTTTAACCGGCTCCATAATAGGAGGAGGTTTTCAGTTCGTCGGAATCTTTTTTTTATGTATTTGTTCCACATTTACTCGAAGACGCCTGGGCCGATTTCTAAAGATCTTTTTTTTGTTTGGAAGGAAATACTTTCCAGGTATGGTCCCGTGGTTAGGACCTAAAGATGCGATGGTGAATAAATATAGGGATATAAAATTTAAAAGGTACACTTGTAATCATTCTGAAGGTACCTTACGATAGAATAATAAGTTAAAGGTGTAAAATAAAAAACTTTTTACAAATAATACCAATTGATTTGAAAACAGAAATACAAAAAAGTGCAAAATAACTTTCAATTTCGGAAGTCTGTGCTAAATACCGAAGAAACAAAATAAGAACCGGAAGTTATTTTGGATTTTTTAGTATTTTTGTATTCAAATCAGTTGATTTTTTTTATGTCGTCAAACTAAACCGTTACTCGCGCGACTTTGCTCCCGTGGATTATTTCATTTTAATCTTGCATTTTTCCGAGGTAAAAAAGTACCACTCTAATATACTTTCACTGTTTGCAAATATTTGTTAATAGACCTTGTGGAAGGATGAAGGGAGGGCAATAAAAAAATTATTGATTTTTGAAATGAAAAAGAGTTGGTGATAGTGTGACTCGTTGGCAGGAAAGAATGAAAAAAAAAAAACATTCATGTTGCGCCGACCCCAAGTAACATGGGACAAGGGCAGGAAGATGATCATATGACACATAATATTTCTTTATAATATTAGTAAAAACTAAAAACTTTTGCTCAATACCTTACTCTTTCCAATCCTTTTGCTCTCTTATAGTCATATAAATCATTGACCATTTCATTTCTAGATGTCAAAAACACGACGGAGATATTTAACGACCCTGCCACTACGCCAGTGAACACATCATGTGATAATGCTGCCAACAATTTGGATAATAGTGACCAACAACAACCAACAACGCCAGTAAACGGCTCACCAGAGAGTATCGACACTGTGATTCGAGACAGCTTTACTGGACTAAAGTAAGAACTTTTTTAAAATTTATGAGCAGCTATCTTTGAATTTTCTAAGTAGTAGCTGGAGTCTGGATATTTGCCTGTTTGATTGTATATTACTGAAGATTTATGAAGGAAAAAAAATACTAAATTGTAGAAAAACTAGTTTTAAAATTAATGATAATTCTGGTTTTGCAGCCGCATGCGGATGCTAACTTTCAAATTGCTAGCGCAGACATTCATGTTTTTTGCGTTGTATGAACTGATGCCAACTTAACTACATATTACGAATGACTATGATGATTTTACTCAATACGTGATTACTGAATTTACACTATATATATCAAAAAGTCAATAGATGTTATCAAAGATCACTGTCACAAAAATAAATGACGCTCATTCGTTTCCGAAGAGCCGTCAAGTGACTCATCCTACATCCTGCCTACACAAGTATTTAAAAAAAAAATACAGCATTGATGCATTTCGCCTCTGTCATTACTTCGTGGTTGAAATGCAAAATTAATATAGAAGCTAGAATATATAGATGCATGTGTTATTTTTCTTTTATCTATAAAACTTATTGTTGGAGGTATTTATCTCAAAAAAAATTCTACTCCGTAAATAGATCTTATCTTACATTTTTAAATTTGATATCACAGATTCTTTATCACAGTAATTACCATTACTTTCACAAAATTTCCTGTTTCATTAGGTATATGACGTCATTTTTGAACAGTTTGATAGTAGTGCGCTATTTCAACCTTGAAACTGTCAACGTCCATACCATGTTGAAAACACCGGTTCTCGTCCGATCACCGAAGTTTAAGCAACATCGGGCGCGGTCAGTACTTGGATGGGTGACCGCCTGGGAACACCGCGTGACGTTGGCTTTTTGCAGTTTTTATTTATTTCTCGATGTTTTTATTACTTTAGCATATTTTTTTAAAAGTTATCATACTTTTTAAGATTTTTTTAATCTAATGGGTCGTCCTTTTTTTCCGACAATATCTTGTCGAATATTTTATAATATACCCTTAAATTTTTTTACTCGGTTTTTTAAGTCAACTAATAAAATACATATCAATTATGCAAGTGTTTTAAATTTGGTAATCAGGTAATAATATTTTTTTTTAATTTGCATTACGAGTGTGTAAGAAATGCGCACCGTTAAAAATAGAACTTCAATTAGATAAATTATTTATAGTTATAAAAGAAACTAGTTGCCCTATTTATTAATCAATAAAACCAATGAAGACGCAAAAAGCCAACGTCACGCGGTGTTCCCAGGCGGTCACCCATCCAAGTACTGACCGCGCCCGATGTTGCTTAACTTCGGTGATCGGACGAGAACCGGTGTATTCAACGTAGTATGGACGTTGGCATCCTTTTATGCAAAAATCACGTATAGTATCTGAGAGTTCAGCAATATAGCTACAGTGAAGAAGACATCATACATAAATTAAAAAAAAATAACAATCTTTTGTAACGAGAGAACAACTAAATAATCTAGCAAACAAATTTATTAAGTATAATTGAAAATATACGACTACAAGAATATGTTAGAATAGTACAATAAGTAAAAATGTTGGTACCTATTAAACTAAGCCGCCTCTTTTCTCACAAGTAACAAACATGAAACAGCGGCTGTTGTTGTAGCTAAGCACATCGATAAACTCGCCTCTCGGGTTCACCGTTCGTTCGACACGGCAACGACCGACGACTCGGCTCGCGAGTCGAGAGTACTAGGGCTGCAGAAAATGCAAGGAGATTTGATCGCGTAGCTAGAATAAACCGGTAGCGCTGCGTCAAACTTGCGGCTGAATTTGGAACTACCGAGAGAACGGCGTCGCGACATCCATTGTGTTTCACCTATAGAATCATAGATGGCGCTAATTTACGAGTACAAGTTTTGTACAAGGTGTTTTTTGCAGAATTAATGTGACTACTGACAATGAAAGTTCATGAGATACTTCTATTTTTACAGAGTTAATCCACCTCAAGATTTCCTCTCGCCGAAATGTGACCAAGTTAGAGACCGCATGTCTTGTTCTCTAAAGTCAAACAACCAAGATCGGAACCTCCTCAAGTATAAAGTCGAAGAGGATATCCTTGCAAGCGTCAACGTGAAACCACTAGTCGCGATACACGAGAGGTGGATCTATGAAGCGAACCGTAAAACCTGCCGGTCAATGTCCTTGCCTGAAGATAACAGGTTAGTTATGACGTCATCGCATTTGTACTGTTCGAATATTTGGATTTGGCTATCGCCAACGTCCATACTACGTTGAATACACCGGTTCTCGTCCGATCACCGAAGTTAAGCAACATCGGGCGCGGTCAGTACTTGGATGGGTGACCGCCTGGGAACACCGCGTGACGTTGGCTTTTTGCAATTTTTTGTTTTCTATTTTGTGTCGCACATGTGGTTTTATGATTAGAGTTAACAATTATTTTTACCCGACTACGGTAAAGCCAAAGGAGGGTTATGATTTCGAAAAGCTATGCATGTGTGTATGTTCATCTGTTCCTAACTCCTTAACTTCTTGTCGGAACCCGACAAATGAGGTATCTTTAGCACCGTCTTAATCTTCCGCTAAACATAGGCTACGTGACGTGTCACAAAACTCAATGTGGGGGGGGCCTGTAGCGGAAAAAAGATAAATACGCCGTGATTGATATCATTTGAAAGGACTTCACTTGTACTTATAAAAAAATCATCAAAATGTAATGTGGCGCCCTCAAGCGATCAAAAAATTCGATGTCAATAACACCAAAATAGTTTAAATAATAAAAAAAGTAAAACCCGACTACAACAAAAAAAAGGCGTTGCTGAAAAACTATAAAACAAGATTTTCAGGATGCTGAAATAAACAAGGTTACAGGAGAAACAAGAAATGAGACGGGACCAGGGCAGGAAGATGATAAGATGATGATGACTAGAGAAACAAGAACAGAACAAAAAGAAAAGCCGTAGTCACACGATATAGGTACCAACCGTAACACTTTAATAACGTGTGACTACGGGTTTTTTCTTTAATCTTGTTTATTTCAAGTAATAAAGCGTAAATAAAAGCATAAAACGCTAAGTTGTTAAAAAAAAAAAATGTCGTTGACATGACATCAAACGACCCCTCGGGCAAACTCAAGAACGCCCTCGCAACTTTAACGTTTGAAATTGTCAAAAGTTAAAGTTCATATTTGCATAGCAAGGTCACATTGAAAGTACACATTATAGATTTTCATGTATGAAGAACTGAAAAATGTTTGTATGAAAAGCTATAATTAATAATAATAAATTATTTTTTTAGAATATTGTGGTTAAAGGTGTTACATACAATTTTACGTCCAAGATATTCTGCTGTTTCCAGCGTACAAATATTTTCAAGAAATTAAATTAAAATCAATTGATATAAATCATACAATGTAAAGGATAAGGAAAACATTAACTGTTATCAAATACAATTTCAAGGGATCCTACATATAATGTCAAGAATTATTACATACAACGTCAAAGCAGACTAATTAGAATGCCAAGAGTTATCAAATACAATTTAACGGAATACTAAATATGTCAGGAATTATTAAATACAATGTCAAGGCATGCTAAATATAATGTCAAAAGTTATCAGATGAAATGACAAGGAATACTAAATAATAAATAATGTCAGGTATTAATAAATACAATGTTAAGAATTATTGAATACAATTTATTTATTTATTTATTTAAACTTCATGCAACACAAAGATACAAAGGCGGACTTAATGCCTTAGGCATTCTCTACCAGTCAACCAAGGGTAGTGAAGAGAAAACATGGTAGGTGCATAAAAAAAAAGAAAATATTAATAGGAAAACAAGGGATCAAATGTATATATTATATATATTTAAAAAAAAAAAACATACATAAATACTTAATATAATACATAAATATATATTATTTATATAAGGAAAAATGAAAAGATTTTTGAGACTACTTCGCTATTTGTGTAGAAAATAAAGCCGCAACTTCCGCTTAAATGCATATTGACTGGTGGCCGTCCTGATGTCAAGAGGAAGTGCATTCCACAGAAGTATGGACTGTATATAAAAGGAAGAATGAACAAATTCAGAAGTATGAGAAGGACAAAGCAGTAGAAGATTGTTAGAAGAACGCAGATTCTTAGCATGGGAAGAACATAGATTGAAAGTGTGATATAAGATAAGAAGGTGGGGTGAGAGAGACAATGTCATAGGTATTAGATTCAATTCAATTATTAGGAATGTAAGGGCAAGTCGTCATCCAATTTAAATTTAGAATCAAACTTTTCATTTAAAAACTCTTCTGTTGAGTACTAGCACTTAAACAATAGGAAGTCAAATAATTACTTTTTAAATGTCATGAAGTTAAGATCTTTAAAAACATTAGGTAATTTATTATAAAAACGAATTGGCATACAGTAAACATTATTGGAAAATAGTTAAATTTTTTTGTTGGGGTTAATTATAAAGGGGCTAGTTATAATGGAACATTTCGACATAATATTTGCCAACGTCCATACTACGTTGAATACACCGGTTCTCGTCCGATCACCGAAGTTAAGCAACATCGGGCGCGGTCAGTACTTGGATGGGTGACCGCCTGGGAACACCGCGTGACGTTGGCTTTTTGCTATTTTTGAGTTCGTCTCTATAAAAGTATTTTTAAAGTTTGAACCAACATTTATTATGTGACACTACCGGAAATTCCTCTTAGATAATTGATAAAATAATATTATTAATTTAACACTTTCGGTGACAAAAACGTTCAATAATTCTTTCGTTTGCCGCCTCAACGACAGTACAGGTATAAGGATATACCTGTATTGCCCACAACCAGCCTTCCGAGTCATTACACGTAACTATTATTGTTGACTTATGTTCATGCCTGCTATCTCTACCTCACTCATCATTGCAGCCGAAAGTCGTCCACTGTTGGTCATAGGCCTCCCCCAAGTTTTGCCCAATGAACGGTCCCATGCGTTTCATCCATAGAATTCCCACGACCGTCATCGGTCCACCTTGTGGGGGGCCTTCCAACGCTGCGTCTTCCGGTACGCGATCGTCACTCAAGAACTTTTGGACCCATCTGCCATCTGTTCTGCGAGCAATATGCTCACCGCCACTCAAGTTTGGCGATTCTTCAGGGTATGTCGGTAACCTTGGTTCTCCTGGGAATAACTTCGGTCCATCGTTCATCCGTTTGCGATCACAAAAGGAAACTCCGAGCATAGCCCTTTCCATTGCCCTTTGTGTGACTTTAAGCCTTCTGATGAGACCCATTATGAGCGACCACGTTTTGGAACTATATTTTATTACTGGCAAATGCAATACGCACTAGTCATATACTTTCGTTTTGAGATACTGGTATGTAGTCGTAAATGTAGTAGCGAGTCGAGTTCGTAAACTTAGATTCTTTTAGATTTTTCAATTATTGTTCAACCCATAATGCTGGGTGTTAAAACTCGTAATAAAACAGCGGATTTATACAGATAGTGTTTCAATAGGCACTATGCTCAGCTACTGGTGACAAAGGACGAGGTAAGTCTTGGGCCCACCATCCAAAAGGTATTTTTGAACTGAATAAAAGTTACTATATGTTAAATCTGAGGCCCTTCAAAGTTATTCTTTGATTAACATGCAATGCTATTTGTATGTAATATATTGCATTTCTGTGTTTTATACACGTAGTATGTAGATACTAACCTACCGTTGTAATTTGTGTCGTTGGTTAGGTTTGCGTGAAAACAGTGAGCAAATCCCATTTTCATTTTCAGCGGCCCGCGTGAGTTCATCTTTTTACTCTTGTGTAGGTAATACAGATCCTTGATAGAGGTGACGTGCGTGAGACAAAGTAACTTTTTTTTGTCCTAGGTTAACCATACAATTGGTAACATTCGAACTGCACTCTACTCTGCATCTTTCCTGCCCTAATTAAAAAGCAAGTGAAAAAAAAACAAGCCATTTAATCACAAAATATATTATCGTTGTTTTTTTTATTTGTAAAAAAGAAGTACGTGAATAATTCTATTGAAGAAATCTACTCTGAATGGATTTAAATTTGGAATTTGGTGCCATAGTAACTTGACTGAAGGTAACCTATCCAATGATATAACACACATGCTTTTGGAAAGTGGGCCCAGATTTCATAGAAACTTGCATCACTCTTTAGCAGATAAACTTTTTTAGCCTTCAAATTTGTCTGATCGCCTAACGTTCCGTGCGCTGAGTGAGCTGAGTGATTGGATTGCCGATATTGTACGATGCGCAAAACGATCCCCGCTCCTTTGCCGAGCGCTCAAGATTCGTGCCGCTATCTGTACACGGTGATACAGACGGTTCATGTGCAAAGGTGAGCTTAACTCAGCAATGAGTTTCCTCCCAGCAAACCTTTAAATGTTCATTACAATATCCTCGACTATGGGCTATTTGGTCAGCCCGGTCCTTACAGCTGCATAAGTATTTTAGCAGTGGTAAGGATTTTACTAGTCAGTGCAGTGCTTTTGATTTATTTTCTTGTATGTAATATTACTTTGTACCAAAACAACACGCAATGGTTACATACAATCTTTTTCTTAAACAAGTGCTTTCTTCTGGTGTTGCCAGCTGTGGTGTTTGATTTGCGGCTAAAGTTAAATGTTCATTTTTTAATAAGATGTATCTACAAACAGTTTAGTTTTTCAGCGTAAGTAACGTCGTCGTCGTCGTTCGTCGTCGTCGTCGTCGTAGGGTTTAGTAGCGTAGTATGTTTATGACAAAGATTTTTTAAAAGAGTAAAAAATAAACGCAGCTGTATGTACCATGGAAACACACAATAGCGCATAGCTGAAGATATGATGTTGATATTATTGAAAAAACACTTTAATTTTTTTTTAAATTATGTGTTTGAAATGCTAAGTTGTCAAAAAAGGTAGCAGATATCAAACGTAGGGTTACATTACAATTGATATAGGATGTTCCGTGTGACAGCTGTCGGATTCATACAATGTAGCTACCTATCCTTTTCTCTCATTTTAAAGATGCACATTTTCGTCCTGCCCTCATCCTACCCATGCTATGTAAAAAAGACCTTAGGGTTACATCTGGACTGCCCTCGCGTGCACTTTAAAACGCTGACATAGATTTGATAGAGGTCATATTCAAAGTTTTAAAAACTTCTTCTTTGAATTGGTCTATAGATAGGGCAGATAATACCAGAATATTTTGGCTTAGCAATCGCCAACGTCCACGCTGACGATATGTTAAAAAAAGATCGATGGTAAAAAGAAGGAAGGAATGACTCACGTCAAGGTTATGTTCTAAATAATACGTGTCTCCAAATCTAATGGAATGACGTCATGCAATTTCACAATACCAAACGACAAATACGGTCAGGCATTCGCCAACGTCCATACTACGTTGAATACACCGGTTCTCGTCCGATCACCGAAGTTAAGCAACATCGGGCGCGGTCAGTACTTGGATGGGTGACCGCCTGGGAACACCGCGTGACGTTGGCTTTTTGTTCCAGTACACTTCTTTTAACATATAAAAACATTTGAATAATGTTAAAATTTAAAAATCATTAAACTTAACATTAATCATTAAACTGCCTATAATTTAAGTCAACATTCAAGTGGAAAACAGAAGCAAAAGGTTATTTTTGTGGTATTGAATAACGAACCTTATTACCAAAAATAAGCGTTAACTAAAAGGAGGGTAGAGCAGTGATTTTTCTAATGATTTTAATAGACTTAGGTATTATTAAATGTCGTAAAACACAAACCGGATTACTCGCACCTAACCGCACTCTAAACCATCCGAGCGTTTGTAAATGTACAATTTAGCACTTTATGTGTCTGATAATAAACTGTATTATTGATCACTCGCCAACGTCCATACTAATTTGACTACAACAATTCTCATACAATCACTTGTGTTAAAAGCAACGGAAACACTGCTTGAAGTTGACTTTTGATTTTTTTAGTAAAAAAAAAAAAACTTAAATAGCAGAAATAAATTTTCTTAAAAGGGTAATGTTTTTGTCTGATTATCTGTAACGTTAAATTTTATTTCAGGAGCCAAATAGCAGCGGTAAAGCCGGCGTCCCACTGCGTTGATACGCTACAGAAATCTCTGCCCCAGTTGAACACGAAGAAACCAGGTTCTAAAATATATCGCACGCGTCCTGCTTCGCCTAGCAATGGAAAAAATGGTCAGTCGCCACTACATAATTCCATTTAAATTAATCTTACTTGGGGAAAACAGTGTCTTGTACGCTTTTGTTTGGAGACTTAACAATTGTTACAAACAAAATAAAAATCTACTTTTAGGTAGATATTTTTGTGCTACGATTGTAGTAAAAAAAAAATGCGTAAGCAAATGAAAATTCGGCTCACTTTTTTCATATACGGGTGTATATGAAAAAAGTGTACTGCAATACTCTAACCGCGCTCGCATTGAAAAAAAGAGAGGGTCGCAATTGCAGTGGCAGAACTATAGAGTGGCAAGGCTGGCGAAATGCCACGGGCCCCCGGCCCGACGGGGCTTCCAGTCCAGAGAGGCTGCGATGAGAAGAAGTAACCCAACCTATTTTTCAACATTTTTAAAAATTAAATTACAACATGACTGTTTTTCTGAGGCCCCATTCAATGAATTTGCTACGGCCCTCATATGATATAGTTACGCTACTGGCATATTGCGTATGTGTGGTTTAGAAATCCTGCACTATTTTACCCGACGCCGCACAGCCCAATGTTTTTGGTTACTTATTGTTGTAAAGACCATAGTAATTGTCTTTTTAACTCTGCATGTCTGCATGTTTTTAGTTTCACTAGCATGGTGTTGGTAACAAAATAAAAACTTATAATTGCATGAGGCTTTTATTTCTAAATTGTATAATAATCAAACTCTGTTTTTACACACACTGACATAAGCAGGACTTCTGTTTTATAAGTAAGTATAATTTGTTTATTTCATATTGTATTTTTCGCATTCTCCCCAGTCAAATTATTGAGAATCAATCCTTTTCACAAAATTAAGTGATACCATAATATTATATGTATTACTCAAATGGAAGTTTATGTTTACGCAGTTGTTATATTTTTGGGCCTAATTTTATCAGTATGTCTAAAGAATATTACTAAATTAGGATAACCGCTTTAATCGCATTGAGGAAATAAAATAAAATGTTTTACAGGATGGGAGCAATTTTGTCAAGCGCGAGACGTAATAGCTAAGAGCGTTAACTTTTCTCGAAGCCCCGAATTACGACACCGGAGCCCTGAACTACAACGCCGCAGTCCTGAACTCCAACGTCGCAATATTGAACTGGAATTAGGGTAATATTATTTTACAAATCATTTTAAATATGACCATGTTTTTTAGATTTGCTATCGCTAACGTCCATACTACGTTGAATACACCGGTTCTCGTCCGATCACCGAAGTTAAGCAACATCGGGCGCGGTCAGTACTTGGATGGGTGACCGCCTGGGAACACCGCGTGACGTTGGCTTTTTGTATTTAGATTTTTTCAAGGGATTATTTTTGTCAATTACTTTTATTGCAGAACAATAAATGAAAGCCAAAAATCCGAACTAAAGATCGATCAATCAACTGACACGAGAAGCATCGAAGAATTTATCAGAGACATGATACGCAACGAATTTCAACATCTACTGCAAGAAATATCCGACGAGGCTTCGACCGTGTCAAAGAACGAAGATATCGTGAACAAAGGAGTCGCCAATATCATGGAATCTTTAAATAATAATGAAGATATCAGAGCTTCAAAAAAGGAACCTATAAAATCGTTCTCTCGAGTCAAAATTAACGGGAATAATAAACCTCTACTACAAATTACTTTTACACGTTCAGGAGAGAACAGTTTGCAAGTTCTAGACAACTGTGTGAACGTCACTATCTGTGATAACGGTAATAACAATTTTAGTACGAGCAATATGACGTATACTAAAGAGAAACTGAACCAGTCCATGGAAGACACACTGACTGATGATGTTCACGTTAACTCTTTAAAGAGGTGCCAGGCTTTCAATGCTTTACAGGTGAGTCCAGCGTTAGTACAGTACTCTTAAACATATAGCTTTTGAAAGAGGGATACAGGAATCCTTACATAATAATATTATTTAACAATTCCCTACCCCGTCTGTCTGTTCGCGATAAACTCAAAAACTGCTGATTTTCATGTGGTTTTCGCCAATAGATTCATAGGTAAAGTTTAGATACACGTAGAATGAGATTCAAATAAGAATAGGATCGACTTTCCGCCATATTGTGACGTCATTGCTGTCAATTAAATAGAGTAAGGTAGGGTGAGCATAACAATATTTATTTAAATTAAATTTATTCACGAATCGTGAACGGAAAAAGTTTAATCAGAAACTAGTTCTTCAATTGCGCTCATCTCTGCGTCACTGTGTGTGAAGTGTCTGAGTAGTGGCTAATTGAAGGAGAAGGCGAATTGCTGCCAATATCATCATCTTCCTGCCCTTGTCCCATCTTATTTGGGGTCGGCGCAACACGTTTTTTCTTCCATTCTATCCTGTCAACCGTCATACTATCACTAACTTCCTTTTCTTTCATATCACTGTTCACACAATCCATCCATCTTTTCTTTGGCCTCCCTCTCCCTCTCCACCCATCCATATGTATACTCATAACTCTTGAATTGCTGTCAATAATGAAAATAATAAAGAAAAAGTTAGCTAATTTAGATTAAACGATAACGTTTATTCTTCACTTAGATTTTGTTAAACAAAGTAACATTTGACAGATAGAGGTCATTGACGTTCCTATTCTTATTTGAATCGCCGAGAATTTCAAAAATTTGTAACATCTGTGCGTAATGTGCCTTATTAACGTGCAAAAAAAAAAAATAATAATAATAAATAAATAAAAATTTACTTATGCCTTCAAAATATGAAAAGAAAGATGTTTCTAACACAATTTTTCTCCATTGCAAACAGGAAGCTAGAAGTACCGAGGACTTATACATAGACGACGACCTATCAACGATGCAGGAAAACTTCGGCGGTAAAGTGAAACTGATACCGCTGCACGGCTCCCTGCACGAGATACTGTGCGAGAAGGAAGACGACTGCTGCCTCATCAAGGTCAAGCAGGAGAACGGCTGCGACACCATCTACTTCCGCTGCGACAACTCCGACACCGAGTCCCGCGACGCCATCGACGGCTGCATGCGGGACCAACGCTCCCAAGACACCGTCGTCTTCAAACGAAGCATATCACTCGTCGAAGAGAGAATCCAACGCATATTCCCCAAAGAAAAACGCCCACAAACCCCACTCGCTCGTAAACAGAAACCATCCAACATCAAAATAAGACCCAAATCTGAAATATTCATACCGACTGTACCGCGACTGAACGTAGAATCTCGAGCTCTCAGCAATAGTAGCCCGTCCTTGCCGACATGCGACAGAAACGACGAAGTTGAGGTGAACATTGAAAACGTGCTCTGCTACCAGGACTCTTCATCCGACGAGTGTCTCAAGTGCCAATCGGAGAACGATGACTTCGAACTACTTGAGAGGACGATAGAAGAAGACCTCGCGAGCGTGAAGAATGGGATGTCTCCAATGTCTTGCTGCTTGCCGAAGATATCCGAAGAAAACCTCTCGAATCTGAACGATGATACGGACTGATTAATTCTGTTGATCCGGAATTAAGATTTTTTGATTAGTTTTTAACACTAATGTTGAAGCCATAAGTACAAATTGCAATACTGCATGATGAGGAATCGGAAGAACCTATTTTTTTCTTCTTCACCGATTGTATTCGAAATATTCAGTTTGACAAGTACAAAGTTGTTAGATTGTTGTATTACGCTTTTATTGATAAATCTTGATTATGTCGCTGATATTAATATTGTCACAGTAAACTATTTTACTCATCCGTCCAATTTGTACGCGCATTTAGAAAACCCAAAGATATTTTCATAGGTTTTCTTGTATTTTTAGTTCTGATTCAGTGTTTTAATTTGTATCGTTTTTAGTGATTATAGTGCAAGGCTACGTGATTTAGAGTAAGTGGCACGAATACATTCCACTGTTGTGATTATAGAATAGATGCACCTTATGAAGGTCTTGCCTTGTTTTACTTTAATATTAGCACTTTTAATCTATCTAAAATATTTAAATCTTCGTTTCTATATTTTAAAATTGTATTGAATACACCAAAGGTTAATTAGTTGCCTGGTTTGGTACTTTTCTATGAACCTTTAATTTTCTAAAGTTTAAGTTGATTTATAAAATGAGTATTATGTGATTTCTAAAGTTTCCATTTTAAATAATATTGTTACTCAAATGTGTGGTTGATTTTAGATTTAACTGTTAAAAATAAAACTTTGTACTTATATTGCTGTTTTTTTTATTTTATAAAAATAAACATTACAAATCAACAGTGAATGAAACCATTATGAAACTTCCCATTGTGCTTATGTGATACATGCGTGACACGCTGGAAGACTTGGAATATAATTTCTTGATTCTTATGTTTTTAAGTATTTATACATTTTTATAATGTAAATGCACAATATTAAATAAAATCTTATTCTCTAACATTACTCTTAAACGATACCAACATTAACGCGATATCAACCTTAAAACGAATGTATGTAGAAAAACAAGAAATACAGAGCATGATACTTTTTTATACTAGCTACATTGCACCGCAGAAATTTCTAATAATCACGAAACAACATGGCAAAACGAATATAATTAGGGAGCAGCGCAATTCATTTATTTCTTAGTCTAATTAGATTTACTTATGATTATGACTTGTGCAATGAATATAAAAATTGAGAAAATAATTGACAGTTCATTAGGTCTACAATCCTAGTCACGAAGCAGTAAGAAATGGAGTATTAATATGACACGAAAAAACACTTAAAGCATACCTAACATCTTAACAAAACAAAACTTCGTACACCAGCGAAACTAGCAGTTTCGATTCCATTCAAAAATATTGGTTAAACGTATCTTTGCCCGAAATAGCAGGCTAAACAACGTTGAGTAAATAATAGAATTGCTTCTATTATTTCCAACATAACAACTACAATTATTTTCTATGATAGGTTACTCCATGTCTTACTAGGCACATCAAAGAGTAATACTCCACATCTTTAAAATGAGAGCAACATTTACGAAGTCTTGTCAGTAAGCTTGGTGATGACCGACTTGACTTCAGTATAGTTCTTGATGCCGTAGGGCCCGTTCTCGCGGCCGATGCCGGACTGCTTGTAGCCGCCGAACGGCACCTGGTTGCTGAGCACGTTGTAGTCGTTCACCCACACTGTGCCGGCGCGCAGTCTCTGCAGAACAAATTATGATTTAATTTTTATGAATTTCGTAAAAATTGCTAGATAAAAAAACGGCATAATTGTGATGGCTTAGGCCTACCGTCCACGGACGCATAGCTTCATACACGCGTATTCGTTATTATACGCTTGGTGTACGTCGCGTGAAGTGTACATACAAAACTATGAAAATCGGTCGACGAAGCTGCGACGGCGCATGACGTTAAACTCGCTGTGTACATTAGCTGTCCTATTTTTATTGTTTTATAAAAATTGTGAGTACGATAAAGAATAAGTACCGCCCAAGACCGGTTTATTCAGTACAGGATTGATGCAAAAAAAAAAGTAGACCCAAAAAGCCAAAAAATAATTTGAAAGTTTTGCCTAACGTGGAACTACGTCTTTAAAACACGAAAGGAACATGAAGGTAGGGTACGAATATCAGAAGCTCAGGACCGGTTGATATGGCGACGTTTGGGAGAGGCCCGTATGTCTAGAATTTTACGTTTCTCGCATAGTCACGGTCATGTGAAGAGAAGGAATGAAACGCGTGTTACTAAAAGAGTTATGAGTTTACATAAGAATGGATGGATTGTGTGAGAAGTGATATGAAAGAAAAGGGTTAGTGATAGCGTGACGAGTGACAGGACAAAATGGAAAAAAAAAGGGCAGGAAGATGATGATGATGATGCATACCTGCACGACATAGTTAGCCTTGTCGATGTCCTGCGTGAACACAGCGGAGGCGAGTCCGTACTCCGAGTTGTTGGCGCGCTCGATCACCTCGTCCACCTGCGAGAACTTCAGGATCTGCTGCACGGGACCGAAGATCTGGAATATACAAGAAAAAATTGACTGTCTGATCTCTAAATCAGCATGAGCTATATATGAGCATAATTCTGTGGTTAAAATATTGGTCAGTCAGTAAGGTAGCTGAGCTGATTCCCCACAGTTCCGCATTAGCCGCTATCTTGGCTATTTCAAATGGCACAGCTCATGACAGCCATTTCCTTTTATGCTTACAACCATTCCCGGTCAGCCAATAATAGAAGTTCATCACTATTATCATATCAGCCGAAAGACGTCCACAGCTCGCAAGTGCGGTGGGACCCGCATCCATCGGATTCCCGCGACCGTCACCAGGTCATCGGTCCACCTTGTGGGAGACCTTCCAACGCTGCGTCTTCCAGTAAATGATCGCCACATAGAACCTTTCGTCTCCGTCGACCATCTGTTTTGCGAGCAATGTGCCCTACCCACTGCCAATTAGGTAAGTTTGACGATTTTTCGGGCTATGACATATAATAGAAGTTAAACGCCATAATCCACCGCACGGGCCCAGTGCGGATTGGTAGATGCAAGTCAACGAAACACTGACTACATGGTACAACATGAAGTTACTACAAGTTAACTACATGGTACAACATGAAGTTACTACAAGTTAACTACATGGTACAACATGAAGTTACTACAAGTTAACTACACAGTTCATACCTCAGTGGTAGCGATGTCCATGTTGTCCTTGACGTCACTGAACACGGTGGGCTCTACAAAGTAGCCGGTGTCCGAGGCGCGGTTCCCTCCCGCGACTAGCTTAGCGCCCTGCTTCTTGCCTGTTTCGATAAGACTAAGAATGCGGGTTTGCTGTTCCAAGTCGATCTGGAAATTGTATTTTTACACTCTAACTAAATATAGAATTACGTTGAGTTCGTTATTTTCAGATGAATTACTAAAGGTCCCAAAAATCATAATCCCTGCTGATTTAGACTACAGTGACAATTTCTGTATTGATAGTCCGTTAAGTATTCTAGTCTTGATTTAGAGCAATAATTGCATTGTATTTTTCCCCAGTAACTAGGTTACAGAAAAATGAAGAGTTGCTTTTTCCAGGCATCTATCAATTGACAGTTGGGGGCCAATCTTAAGTTTTTGGAGTAAGAAACTTTATTGTATACCAAAATTGTAACAAAACTTTTACACAAACTTAAATCAATGGGTACAATGGCGGTCTTATCGCCGACAGCGATATCTACCACAAAACCTTACGGTGACCTGTAAGAACTTAAAATAAAAAGTGGGTAGTTAGTGGTGTATTTACAGCAAATTATGAAGTATTAAATTTTACATTAAAATGGTCTTGGTTGATGTTTTCAAGTCCAAATGGAAGAAGTCGTGAAGGAGTGATGGTAGAATGACACTATCGGTTTTACTATTCGTGGTCTTACTTATCTATTGTTAATTAAACCTTTAATCCTATGGTTTTTGCTTTTAGTAATTAACACATATTATCACTATATCAATAAAATGGCTTCTAATCTTGCCCTATTAACTTTTGTTAAGTGTAACAAGTTCATTACCTGTGGCCCCTGCTCGGTGTCGGGCTTGAAGGGGTCTCCGACGACGCGCCTCTTGGCGCGCGCGGCCGACAACTCCACGAACTTGTCGTAGATCTTGTCCTCCACGAATGTGCGGGAACCTGCCCAAATCATCGTAATAGTCTATTCGCGTAAAGGAAATAGTGACTCATCAATGCAACTGCAAAGTTAAGGTGAATTAATACTGAGGTAAAAATTAAACCAAACTTTTTATTACACAGTATTTTTAAATATAAATATTTAGTCATTATTTTAACATTTTATCAGAATCGTTACAATTTTTATTTTCATGAATAGGTGAGGTATTCATTTTTAAAATTGCTAAAAGATGTGTCCGTTCTGTCTGAAGACTTAGTTCAACTGGTCAATGTGAAATAGGCTTTCTAATTTACTATGATCTAATTGGCAAGGCGCGTGATTAAGCCGAGTGACAATGATGAGTCACTTTTTTCTTAAGTGATGCAAATCGGGGTTTAGGCACCCAGAGTAAGAAGAACTTTGTTATTATTTATGCAATCTTTGGTTCGCACTTAAAACAACTTATATAAAAGTTCACAGACTATTTTAGAGTATTTCTAAATTTGTTGAAACTGAAATTCCGCATTATCAATCAAATATGTCTAGATGATCCGTACCAGCGCAGCAGCACTGTCCCATGTTGAAGAACAGCGCGAAGTGCGCCGCCTCCACCGCACGCTCCAGGTCCGTGTCCGCGAAGATGATGTTGGGAGACTTGCCGCCCAGCTCCAGCGTGATGCGCTTCACTGTTCCCGCTGAGTTGCGCTGGATTATTTTGCCTACTTCTGTTGAACCTGGGAGAGAAAGAAGCTAGTTTAGATTTTTATTATTATTATTATTATTGATAGGCTCACGTTTAACCACTATCTCAACTGATGGTAAGCGAAAATGTAGTCGACGATGGAGCACGCTAAAAGTAAACTTTTTACTCTTGACTAACCCCTAGGTTGTAACTATCAGGAAACACAGACTCCGGCAGGAAATTCCACTCCTTAGCTGTACGCACAATAAATATGTTCCAAGATATTCAATCATACACAAAATAGAACATATTTGTCGATCTTGGCAACTTGACGAATTATCAAAAAAAAAAAAGCAAATCTAAGATATTTTAAATTGATTATATTGCACTCCAATGCACATTTTATTGATAAGATTATCCTTATTTGTACGAGTTTATATAACAAGCACATAAGAAACCTAACACGCTGAAGTGTGATAAGCATATTTGAACTGTAAGTGTGTAGTGGTCTTCTACATCATGTTAAACTTTATCAATTTAATCAGTTGTGTTTTTGATATGCAGTGTGTAAACATTTGCCAAAATGTATACAATATACATTATAATACTATAGTAGAAAACAATAATTTCTTTGACTTGTAAAAAGCTTAGCTGAAAGAAAGGACTTGACACTTTGACCTAAATTGGAACTTAAATAAAAATACGGTCAAAACACATCTTATTTTTAATATGGGAAATCATCAAATAACGTTACTCGCTCTGAGTGGAGAGAGAGAGAGTCAGCTTTTTACTAAGTCCCACCTAAGTTTCTTCTGTGTCCCTTTGCGTTCCAAGACTAGATTGCGGTAACGATTTCGAACAATACGGTTGATCTACCAGGCATCAGCCCTAGCGGGACCCGTCAAGTTTAGAACTTACCTAATGTTCTGATTAAAATACTAAATGACACAAACACGCCCTCGGCTTTCCCGTACGTAATACGAGAAAGTCGAGGGGAAAAGATCACGTGTACGCTCTCCAACACGGCGACGGGCCTCATCAAATATGTGACACACTGCAGCGTTAATGAAAACTCACAAGCCGCCTGCACATCCTTAGTCGTGCACTCTTGACCACTCTGTCAAGAGTGCACGTCTAAGAAAATTTTTGTAATGTAATCTGTACCACAACAAATCAGCAATATTTCATAGACCGAATAATATTCAGCGCATATACGTCAATTAATTACGCTGTTTATGTTTATATCTATCTATCTATATATATAAAAATGAATAGCTGTTCGTTAGTCTCGCTAAAACTCGATAACGGCTGGATCGATTTGGCTAATTTTGGTCTTGAAATTTTTGTGATAGTCCAGGGAAGGTTTAAATGGTGAGAAAAAAATATAAAAAACCGAATACAACGCCATCTTTAATTAAAATGTCATTATAAAATGAATTATGCTGTTCTGGTAATGCCAGTAGATGGCGTTATCCTTACTATAAGACGGTACGAAGTTCGCCGGGTCAGCTAGTTTCTATTAAAATTACATTTGTGTGTGCATTTCACGAACACGTATCAATAAATCCCAATGTATACCTTATTGTAACGAAATAAGAGTCACCTGACGCGCGCTTGTGAAATGTGTAAATTAAAAAATCTATATTTACCTGTAAATGCAATCTTATCGATGTCAGGATGGTCTACTAGTGCAGCACCCGCGTCTCCATACCCAGGTAGCATGTTCACCACTCCCGGGGGGAAACCGGCCTCCTACAAAAATTATATGAATAATACAGATGCAGTCATCACCACACCTATTTGTCCCCTGACTGCCCCAGCTTCGCACGGATGTCACAATCTTTTAAATTCTCAATTTTTCTATTCTAATCAATCATCAAATATCTTCTCCCAGTTCTGGTGGAATCTGTCTAATTCGTCGCGCCATCTCCTTCGTGGTCTGCCGCGACCCCGTCGCACTGTTTCAGGGCACCAACTTTGTGCTACTTTGACCCACAGTATGTCGGGCATGCGGCAGGCATGTTCAACCCAGTCCGATTTCAGTTGAAGCAAAAGGAAGCCCGGGCACGCGAAAAATGGAAGAAGTGGAGGGAGGTCTTTGCCCCGGAGTGGGATAAAACAAGGTAAAAAAAAATCGCGCTTTGGGTGGAGCGAGAGGGCGTGTCAAACCCTGCCCTTTGCGTTCCAGGACCACGGTTCTTCTTTGAGAGATTTATTTCAGGGTTCACCCTAGTTGTAAACATATCTTTGTACATATTGGCCTAGCTCTGTTCTGTCTTTGCTTGGGGGTAGAATGAAAATTATGTTTTGGTTACTCCTCCGCTGTTCTTTTCTGATCTTGGTAAAGAGGAAAGTAAGAATTATATTTTTCTTAATTCTCCGCTTTTTTGGTCAATTTCCTACAGCAGAATCGTTTTTTCGGGTTACGTAGAGCTTCATTGGCGATTTTCTGGTTCTCACCACTGTTGATTCAAGAATTGCAGTGGTTGGAGATAGTGTGGAGGATTTTTCCCAGTCATAAGTTACCTTGACGAGCTGCGCGAGGTAGAGCGCGGTGAGCGGGGTCTGCTCGGCGGGCTTCATGACCACCGTGCAGCCGGCGGCCAGCGCAGGGCCCAGCTTCCACGCCGCCATCAGTAGCGGGAAGTTCCACGGAATGATTTGACCGCATACTCCTGTAAAATTATCATTTTTAAATGTGTAAAGAAATTTTTATACCACAATGTATGTGTACAAATCTAATGGGATTACGTCAGCGGCCAATATTAAATTAACCTTCTGTAAAATTAAAATTGCATTGCGTTACTGCTTACCATGGTGGCATCGCAGTCAAGCACCGGTTTATACCATTCAAAAGATTTTTATTCAATGAGGAGTGCAGAATTTTAATAAATTTCCTAGAGGTCTAAATATCGACTTGTTCTGCACCAGAGTGTGGCGACCTTACGACGGTAAATGACATAGACATTTTTCAATGATACTTGTATGTACTTTCTTTTTATCGTTTTTTTGAATCTATGTGTAGAGACTTGTAATTAGCAATTTGGTAATTATTACACTCTTTATATCATTGGTTTATTAGAATGTAAGTTTTCTATAAAATAAATTATAAGGTATATCAAGTTTCCTAGTTGCTGGGTTGTTGAGATCAAAAAGGCATCCACGTCATGTTAAATACTGGTATTTAACCGTATAATATAGCCCGCCAGTTATAAAACATGAAACAGGTTAACTGTGGTATTCCACTTCTTACATAACTCTTCAAATTGTCTCCTTATTTTAATTTCTTTACTCAACTCACGCTATAACAGCATTTATCAAAAAGATTAATAACGCCTTATGAAATATGTACACTCGTAAAACGAGTAATCATAATAATCGCATTTCATTTTGCACATCCTTTTTCGGTTATTTTGAAGAATTCTTACTACTTGCGATTTTTAATAAAGTTATATTTTGATACAAATTATTAAAAAAAAAGTTAACTATCCAATTAGGTATTTTGTGTAGGTATTGATACCTATAACAAAACAGTTCGATAGATACTTAGTTTCACGTGTGATGGGCCGGTAGAAGATCGTAAGTGCGACTAAATGGTAGCTTCGTAAAATTGTGATTTAGAATCGTTTGAAGTGTGAAGAGGGATGATGAAATGAGATATTGCACAGAAGGAGAAACGCCAGTAATAATAATAATCATTTTTATTTCTCAAAAACAAGTACAACATATTACAATTATATGGAAATGCTTGGAAGCGGTGCGAAAGATGATGTAGCTATACAAAACTTTTAGCGTCTTTTACAGTGCGGTTGCCCTTATCATTTAGATTCAACATTGCTACCGTATGATATCAGTGACAGAATGTAGATCTTACAAGTAGATTGAATTATAAAATTGTTAGATAAACATGATGAATTCTTCTGTTCTACCGACAATCGCCTGTCACCTTGAAAAATAATGTGAATATCGTATTTACGCTTGAATTTTTATTTAGCTTTTTAATTCTCTACGGTTATTAGTAAAATAAATACTATTAATTGTATTTTTGAAGATTTGCGTGACAGAGTGGACGAAATACGCTTTCGTCATCTATATATATAAAAGGAGAAACTGACTGACTGACATATCAACGCACAGCCGAAACTACTGGGACTAGAAACGTGAAATTTTGCACAATGCTTCCTTTTATGACGTAGGCGAGCACAAAGAAAGGATTTTTAGAAATTCAACTTTTAAGGAGGTGAAACAGGGGTCCAAAGTTTGTAAGGAAAAACCTACTTTCTCGCGGGCGAAGTCACTGGTTAGTATTTTATAAACTAATCGATTGAAGACAGAAGAACGTCCCAATAACATCGCATGCTTGTAAAATTTATACGATAAATAAACCAGCACTAATGGCAGATAAATTTCTAGGCCAGTTACCTAGAAATGTATCTACCATACCGCTCTCTATATCTTACTATGCTTAGTTTATTTAACAGTTCTTTATTTAATTTTTTTGAGGTGGGGAAATCATTTAATGACTTCTCCCAATCTAGAAGTCAAACCATGGCCCAAGTAGGCTTCGGTCCTGCTGGGCCCCTACGATTTTGCTGATATCTCTTTGGGGCACGAAACACTATTTTTTTTCCACAGCATCAACATTCTATTCTTCTTATATTTTTTTTAATTTTAATAAATGAAACTTGTCATATTGTATCGATATTTTGACAGAGGAGGCTAGCTAAGGGCTCAGCATTAGGTCCCTTTATTTTTACACACTTTAGCGATTTTATATGGAAACGAAAATAATGTTACGGGATACTTAACTTGGCTGTAGGGTCCTTAAATTTTGGGTAACTAATGAAAACAAACATTAATCTAACATGCTTACGATGCTAATTTAAAGCACACATTGCTTAAATTATTAGGTACTAACTTCTGCCACCGGCTTCGCCCGCGTGAAAATAGGTTTCTCCATACAAACTTCCAACCCCCGTTTTACCCTCTTAGAGCTGGAGTTTCGTAAAATCCGTTCTTAGCGGATGTCTACACCCTATATGAAACCTAACTGCCAAATTTTAATTTTGTAGATGTTATAGTTTCTGAAATTTCGTGATTAATCAGTGAGTGGTATTTCGCTTTTATATATATAAATTTTGAGCACGTGATTTTTAGTTAGTACTGACGAAAAATGAATGCCTAGTAGTCACTAGGCACCAACCACCTAGGTGACTACCTAGTTAGATGACTAGGCCGTAATTTATTCAGCGAAGAAGGATAATCAAATTTCAGTGAACTGTACAACCAATTATATATCTATATCGTACGAAGTACCAAGGTTTGATAATTATAATGAGTTGATAGTCGCATGTAAAACAAGTAAAAAGTTATGATGAAAATTATGATTTCTTTAAGGTGTGTAACTGCTGACTGGTGTGTGGTTTCATTATATACCTACTAATACCTACATACACAAACTAACACCTTATTCCGAAACTATAAGAACTATACTGTTGAAAATTGGTAAGCAGATGTATTATGGGAACCGCATTAAGATTTTCACACAAAAATAAAAAAAAAACAATAAATTTTGGGGATTTCCCATACTTAGAGAACTGAAACTTATTTTTTTTTTTCATCAAACCCATACTTGTGGAGGTATCTATGGATAGGTCTTAAAAAATGTTATTGAGGTTTCTAAAATAATTTTATTCTATACTACTATTCTTTTATGTACATCTACATATGTATACATATAAAGTCATGCATATTTCCAATGTGAGTAGGCAGAAGCGATAACACCACACGCTACGATTCTTACAATTCATTTTTACGTTACACAACTACATAATGATATTTCGACAGCTGAATACATACATATGAATTGACTTCAAAAACAGAATGTTATAACTTATGAGGAAAGAAACGTAATTATTACGGTACATTTATGGTTTTAAATGAGATGTATATTTCGCTTCAGCTTAACCTTGAGCCTTAGGTTAAAACTACTAAGATAACAAAACACGTAGGTATGGACTACACAAAATTGCTAATTAGTAATAGCGTCAAGTTCGAATCAAAATAAAAAATAAATAAACGCGAAAGTTTGTATGTATAGATGTGTGGATGTTTGTTACACTTTCACGCAAAAACTACTAAATAGATTTCGATGAAACTCGGTGCATGGGTAGACCATGACCTGGAATAGCACATGGGATAGTTTTTATCCCGGTAGTATGTTCTTTTGGGATAATTTTCTACTATCACGCGGGCGAAGTCACTGGTAGTAGCAGCTGGTATAAAATATTATACAAGTGTTTGAAGCCCAGGGCCCTACAACGAGCTCTTATCGTGATCCATTAACGACCTAAATTGAACTGTAAAGAGATGGATCTATACATATAGAGTGTATAGCTCCATACGTTTTTCTCATTCGCACGCTTGCCACGTCAGGCTGAGTTAGGTAAATACTACTACAGAACTCAGGATCTTCTCTCCCGTGTGTTTGTGATACAATAGAATTGTTTGTTCCTTAAGGCTTAAATACAAAAATAACAATAATAATAGTAACAAGCGTTTTAATTATTTTTAATATCGATTGTTATTTTTTATCAGGTTTTTATTTCATGATAGGTAGTCGTATTGTTTTTCAGTTGAAAGGAATTTACTGTTACAGCCAATTAAGAAGAATTGCGATTATCTCTTACTAATCATTAACCAAGTGAATAAAGATGAATTAATTATGTTTTCCTAAACAACATCACATGTTAACATGAAGCAATACGGTAATATAACAATGTTTTCAAATTATCTAAAATGATACAGCAAAATTATGTTATCTGTGTAAACTGGAGCAGGGGCGCCGGCTTTTAGAAAACCTCATGGGTGCTCATGCTCATTTGATGGACTCGAAAAAGTAGCGAAGTGTGAGAAGAGAAATGCACACTGATCTACCGACAAATAAATAAATGTTCTGCTTACATACTGCGTACTGAATTATTAATTATGTTTGATAAAAATATAAAATGAAATTAGTTTTTAGCATAAATAAATATTATAATTTATACGTAACCTAAAGGGCGATTACTGATCTGTTTCTTGATATCTATTCTCAGGGGTGCTCGGTACCCACTGTTTATTTCTCATGGGTGCTCGAGCCCCCGAGCACCCACGGAGTCGGCGCCCCTGAACTGGAGTTTGTTTATTTGCTACATATATCTATCTATAAACTGATTGTACAGACGGCAATGCCATTTAGAATCAAGTTTGTCGTTTTAATTACACTTAAAACAAGTGACTTAATTCAAAAATTACATTTTGTAGAAAATGAACAAGAAAGTATTTCAAAATGCCTCCCGTGTTTCTTTATTAAATTATTACTAATAATTTGGACACTTTTACGCCACAGAGTTTCAGAGTATGGCAGGATTGTTTGAAAGAGTTACCGCGGCCTTAGAATGCAAAAGGCAACTTAAGAAACACAGGTGGGTAGTAGTCCGTAAAAAAGAAAACCTGCTACTCCTTCTTGCTCCAACCAGACTGGAAGAAGCTATTTGATGACTCACCTCCAAAAAGTCAGTTTATAGGAAATCAGAAGTTTCAGGAATTTTGAGTAAGGTCACTTTCATTTTAAGAGCGATAAGGTATTCGAAACGCTATACGAATAATGAAATATCAGTTTTTATCGTAAAGATGACGATCGAAATACCTACCTACTACTTACACAATACACATATTGATATGCAAACACCTACAAAAATATGTTTACACATGTTTTAGATAAGTATTTTTGCTTTATCGTGCTGTAATTATTATTCTAGTGGTAATTTTACAACTTTGTATTCCTATTTATTAAAGGACCAGTGCATATCTTTCGATTGAAATTATGATGATGATGACGATGAAAGGACCTTTAAAACTTGAATGGAACGGATCTCAGAATTGAATTTGAAAGTTAATTATTATATTCTTTATTGTATACTCATAAAAATAAAAAACACAGGACAAACATATTTATACAACTGCATAATGGGCGGTTTCATCGCACAGGGCAATCTCTTACAGACGACCTTTGGATGAACTTAACGAAAGGAGATAGATTTCCTGTACAAACGTCAGAAATAATAGTAATAGGTCATAATAATATAAAATACATACTTACAATACCAAATTAATATACTATTATCAAATATATGTACTCAACTTCAAATATGTGCACTAGCTTCTGATTTATAAGGGCCCATATAGGCCTAAGTGAAATAAAAACTTTTCGATTTTTTTTAATTGAATATAATTGAGAAAGAAAAAGAATTTGAGTGAAGAAGTCACATTTTTTATAAAACATTGGTAGACTTTGTGTACGCCTCATTTGTTTAAGAGCATTCCATAAACGAGCAACTTGAATTGTAAGAAAAATGTCAAAGAAGGAAGTCGATTGCATGCAAATAGGTACTTAATTTCCGATTTACTAATTAACTTAAATACCTAAAATGTGTGATGTATTTCTATCCAGTGGGGCCCCTCGAGCTAGATCGAAAAAACTAGTGGCATTGTTTGGTTTGTTCAATTTACTTCACGAATTTACTGATAAAATCCAATGTACCTTAACTATTTTGATAGAAATTACAATTAATCGCCTCACCCATCGTAACTTGTACCAATGTACCTTTCGATTCATGTAATAACTCCAAGGGGTCTTTAACAAAACAGGAGAAATACAGCAGGAAAAATTTCTTTATCCAGCGGCCCCCTTTGTAATTTGAGTTCATACATGCAAAAAGCACGCCATTGTTATATATTACCAATGTACTTTTGAGTTCTTCACTATTACCAAATTTTTTCGCGAGTTTTCTACATTTTATTTTAAATAAAAAAATATTCGTAGTAGTAGCTGATCCTACCACCCTCATTGTGGTAATATTAGTAGGCGTTTGGTAAGGTAAGATCAACAAAACAAATAAGTTATGCCCACCGAAATTCAGAAACTTGATTACACTTGCGCGAACCAAATACTCTTATAAACCTGACATATGTAACAGGATTTTGAAACAGCTCAAGCTTAAATACAGTCAAATGGGGTGAATAGCAACTCAAGGGTGAATAGAAACAAAACTTCAAAGGGCATTTTCACGGTATTTGAATATATTTTTCAGAATTTTACTATTATTCATGAATTGTTATTCTAAAAAATCAATACTTTGGTAGAGGCCGATAATATAGTATCAAAGTAAAAAACTAAACCAAAGTTTTGATTCTATTCACCCCTGCGTTTCTATTCACCCCGTTTTACGGTAATTGATTAAATTACCAATGCTAGAAACGTAGACTATAGAGTAGCAGTAGGAGCCCGCTCCCATATAATTCGTATTCTGTTTGCAAATCAGACCGAGACCTACGGTAACAATATTAGTGTCTATCTCGTCACGCTCACGTTCATGGATATTGGTTCATAAAGGTACCGTTTTCTTCACAATACACACACGCAGGACATAACATTCATTATCAACCGTTGTTACTTTTTATTATTAGAACACTTAGAAATTGTCGCCATACTGCAGTGCTACCACAAGCTCTTAACGCGATCCATTTTACGACCTAAACTGAACTGTTAACCTTTAGAATACCGTAATTAGACACAACAGAAATACAATGAGAGAGCGACGCACCGGGCGTTCGCTTGCTTAGCTTAGCTTAGCTTAGTCGGCCTTATAATGTTCCCACTGATGGGACTCAGGCCTCCTCTCTAGGAGAGGGAATGGGCCGTAATCCACCACGCGGGCCCAGTGCGGATTGGTGGATGTCACATGTCTTCCAATTTTATGGTTCTATGACATGCCGGTTTTCCTCACGATGTTTTTCTTCACCGTTTTGAGAGCAGTGGTGATAAAATAATTTACACAAAGTAATGCGCCTGGCTGGGTTTGAACCCGCGACCTACAACTTGTAAGTCGGGGCCGTTACCACTCGGCCACCACTGCTCGGACGTTCGCTTGGGGTTTAATAAATTAAAAGGTTGAAGCTTTATAGGGTGTATAGCTCCATCCCTCTTCCTCATTTTAACACGTCATGGTAAGTCCCCAGCCTTTATGATAACAAATCTATACATCGGATAAGCATCTAGAAATGACCTTGGTCTTGACTAATTAGATAGCAAGGTTTTCCTAAAATCATTTGAATATGAGCTAAGTACAAATTCTAAAACTAGAACTACATTAGACCAATGCACACGTGTAACACGCCTGATTTGTACGTAGGACGACGTCGCGTGGCGTGGATCTAGTGTAGCTCTGCAAGTCTAGTTACCATATAAAATTTAAGGAGATCGACGCGCCCAGATCGGCGTGTGTGGCACACGTGTGCGCAGTGTAGTTCTACCTTAAAACTACAGGACTCAAGATTTGCTAGATTTGCTAAACGCTCTGCTAGCAATATCCCCATATACCCATCCACTTAGGACTCCTTTACTTGTAGGTGTAGGTACCAACATCATTTGATTAAACATGTGAGATAGGGCTTCGCTTGTGGTATGAAAAATATCTGTGTTAGTAAGTAGACCGCACTTGACCGTGGCTCTTATCAGCCAAGTCGGCATTTATTAACGTAGCTTCCACATCATGCCGGCTTAGTACGCCTGTATCAAATTTACCGAGGAGCTCAGGGCGAGTATAAGCGAAGTATTTCACATCTGTAGACATCACTAGCCGGCGTAGTACGCCTGTACCACGTAACCGTGATATCCCTATACATCACTTAACGACAGGCTCATGGCGAGTATAAGCGAAGTATTTCCCATCTGTAGGCGGCACTAGACCGTGACTCTTGTCAGCCTAGCCGGCGTAATACGCCCCTGTACCATGTTACCGTGGTATGCCTACATAACACTTACCAACAGGCTCATGGCGAGTATAAGCGAAGTATTTCCCATCTGTAGGCGGCACTAGACCGTGACTCTTGTCAGCCTAGCCGGCGTAATACGCCCCTGTACCATGTTACCGTGGTATGCCTACATAACACTTACCAACAGGCTCATGGCGAGTATACGCGAAGTATTTCCCATCTGTAGGCAGCACTAGACCGTGACTCTTGTCAGCCCAGCCGGCATAGTAGCGCAGGTTCTTGATCACCGCCTGCACGTCGCCGTAGTACGCCGCCGTGAATGGCTTGCCGTTGTCCAGGGTTTCTAGACTCTGGGGAAATATTTATTAAATTAAAATTTTATCCAAACGGTACAAAGACGGTCTTAATGCTTTAGGTATTCTCTACCAGCCCACCAAGGGTAGACAGGTGGTGGCAGATGCATCGTTAATTCTGTTTGGAAGTCTATAATTTAAAAACTATGTAGTTACCAAAAGCCAAAATTTCTTAAATAGATATTTATTTAATATATCATAAACGTGGATGTAACTGTCTGTTTTAATTATATTGTAGGTACTTATATTCAATTCAATAGAAATCACGGAGATCAGTATTATCAACTTTCTCGCCTATTGATTCATTAAAATCTTTATCATTTCAGACTTTAGCGTAAATATGTAGGTACTAGTATTTTTTGGAAGGTATTTATTCAAATTGGAAAGAAAAGGTTGGTCCTGTACTGATATTTTTATAGCAGCATGATTGCAAACGTTCAAAATAACTCAAATTTCAGAAGTCAGTGTTAAATAACAAAAAAACAATAAGTACCAGAAACACCGACTTCCGAAGTTAGAGTTATTTTGAACGTTTTAGTGTTTTTTCTTTGTAATTAAATCGGTTTTTTTTTAACCATTTTTATTTACTTACTATCCTTACTTGATGGGAATAGCAAATGTGACCAGAATTTCAATTTAAAACCAGCTAGGTTCGAAACGAGTTTACGACTTAGTGCAATAAATTTTGCAGCGACATAACGATTACCTACAAGACGTGTAGGAAATCGTTATAGCTACAATCATGCAATGAGAGGTTGAATGAACGGGCACTGACCACTCTCGAGAACACAGGTTTGCCGGTACAAATAGCACATGCTAAATGCCTAGGTACGTCTACTTGAAGTGATCTATTATTAGGTAGGTAGTGCCTAAGCACAAGTTAGGTCATGCGATGTCATCGCGATTCCTAGTTACTGGGTTGTGGAAGTCAAAACGTCAGGTGCAAATTACAAAAAGTTATCTGCAATTTTGCGATTTTCTCATAATTAAAAACTCATCTTTCAAATGTGCAAAAAAAAATACGAAAATAAAAATGACATTTTGTGGTATATAATATTTTTAGTAGGTCAGTAACAAAATTACAAATAACTTTATTCACTTTACACCCGTCGAGATAGACAGGTTCCATGTAAAAAACTGATTCCGATGCATCCAATTTTCTACGTACAACCAACCACAACACTTGACTTGTGTGTAAAGCATATCAATTAACATAGATAGCCAATAAGCCTAGGTTATCAAAATGTTTGAAAGCGTCTGTAGGTAAGATCACGTTTTATCAGAGGTCATTGTGATAAACAGTGATATTCTTAGATATTTTTGTAAGTAAGCCACTTACATAATTTTATCTTGCCGTTATTCATAACATTATTTAAAGCGATGTGCACTATGCATAGAGAGCAGTGGTGGCCCTTTACTTACGAGTTGCAGGTCGCGGGTTCAAACCCAGCCAGGCACATTACTTTGTATAATTTATTTCATCACCACTGTTCTCAAAATGGTGAAGGAAAACATGCCCTAGAACCAAAATTTCGAAGACATGAAACATTCACCAACACGCACTGGGCCCGCGTGGTGGATTATGGCCCTTTCCCTTTCCTAGAGAGGAGGCCTGATTCCCAGCAGTGGGAACATTATATGCTATGCGCTATGCAGGAACTCTTCTAAATTCTAGGAAAGAATTTTAATAGAAAAAATAAAGTCTTTTCATATTTCTATGTGATGGCCAACCAGTCTCGTTGGCAGATAATATGATAGCAAATAGTTACAGTTATACTGTAACATTTTTATGAGGGAAGTCACAAAATGACGTTTCCCGCTCTAAATAAATAAATAAATAATACATTTATTGATAAACTTAGAACTAGATTAGATACATTGCAGAGTTAAACAACCACATAGTTACTTAACACGTTCAGTGCCACCACAATTTTTTTGAAGTTCATAGCGTTGCCGTCCTATAAAGCCACGCGGACACGCCAGGCGTGTCGGCGGCATTGCATCTTGTTAAACATGAATACGCTAGGCGTGTCCAGTGGCACCTCGATAGAGTTAAATTCTAAATCTATCTTTTTTTTCGGTTTAGCGATAAGTATTAGTTAGTTTGCCATTCGTTGAGCAAGAATAAAGGTGTTTCAAATTCGGTAGTGAGATTTAACCTGGAATTATGGCTAAAATAAATTTTTAGGTAAATAATTATCGTAATTTTGTAAGAGATTATAAACATTTTGTGGTTATAATATTACATAACATTAACTTAGATAAGTCAATTATTTCAAGTTTATGGAACAATACCTATTTTAGTTGAAGATAGCGTATTTATTTACTACAAAAAAACAAAATATTTCATAAAAGTATTTCTGTTGGCCATAATTTTCTCACCTAGGATATATTTTTATCACCTGGGTTATACTTTTATTTCACTAAATATGAATTGCCAAAAACTACAAAAAAAATGGGGGTAAGGGAGGCATAAATACGCAACTATGCAGCCGGCTGCATGGCTGCGAGTAACAGAATAAATTATGAGCAAATAAATATTATGAGCGGGGAAGATTATGCAAAACAGTATTAATATAAATGATGTTATGGCAAACATAATGAGATGAGAGATGAGATGATATTTGACAGCTTAGTACAAAGGTTGACAATCTATGATTAACTTGTTTAGGTGGACACGCCTGGCATTACATAATCACTTAAAAAAATACAAATTAAGAGGTTTTTCCGGGGGCCACCTCTAAAATCCTTAGGTTATTGCTAGAGGATTATGTACTGAGAATTCCAAAAGGCAACTTTGTCTAATTTTCGAAATATCACTAAAACATTTACGACACGCCTGGCGTGTTCAAGGCGTAGTTATAGAAATTCGCAAGAACACACTAGGCGTGTCGGCGGCATTGAACGTGTTAAGGGGTTGCAACTCAACATACATTTTCACTGTTTTTCTTCCCCTAAATGGATATACTTCCAGATTGGTCCCATTTTGTTTAAAATCCAGTTCTGATGATGGAATCCATGAGGAATCGAGGGTACTCCTCAAATTCTAGAGGCAACCATACGGTGATTTTGGTATTTTCACCGAGAACAAGCATTTACAATTAAAAAGTAACATTTGATAAAGTAGAACTGGTGAAGAAGACCAGGAAGGCCAACGAAACTTAACACTCACATAGATATCACAATGAAAATAGTTAACAACTATGACAATCGGATATCTATGATGACAATACAAATAAATAAATGGTTCTGAATATTTTTGTTGAAAATGGTATCATCGAAGTTATCTAATAATGACGATGGAGCCGGAAGGTATGCACCGATATACATTGTCTTGAGATGCACTTTGTCTATAAGGTATTATCGAACTAATTTAATGATGGAACCGGAATGTGGAATGTAAACACGGTAACTTCTTAATAAAACAATGTATCTTAGCAGTTTTTGGGTACTTACTTTTTACAAAAAAAAAAAAAAAAAACACTAAAACGTTCAAAATATCAATAATTTCGGAAATCGGTGTTAAATAACAAAAAAAAAAAACCAGAAACACCGACTTCCGAAATTAGAGTTATTTTGAACGTTTAAGTTTTTTTTTTTTTTTGTTAAAAGTATTTTTGTAAAATATTCTGTTTTATAACATCAAAATTGGTTATGCATTCCATATTTTGAAATAGGAATGAGTGAGGTGAGGGTTGTTGTCGAAGCAACGTTTTTGTCTCTTTTGTACACACATAATCTTATGGCGGTGACGTCATATTTCAACGTATGCTTATATATAATATATGCTTATATATATATATATATATATGTAACTTGATAGTTTCTCCTTTTACCAGATTTGAACTAATCAATTGGTTTTTTTTTTTTAATTTTAAATGTATGTGATGTGGTATATGTATAGGTAACTAGCTTCTGCCAGCGGCGGAGATGAATAAAAAGTCGATCGTACCAAATTTCATCAAAATCGGTTTACTAGTTTAACCGTGAAAGTGTAACAGACAGACAGAGTTACTTACACATTTATAATATTCTAGTATGGATTTACTACTATTAACTATCCCAGGACGAGCCCATTGTCCTTGTTTAAACAAAAGAGCACCGAATATTTGCAAAGTAGGAGTGCTGTTTTATGGCGCAACTCGGCGTCTAGAAAACACGCAGTAGCTATTTTTATCGATACTCAATCTATAGAAGGAACAAACAGCACACAAATGCTAATATTTGGCTTTGCAATAAAACTTCGGAAACGCTTAATTTGTCGAAGGTTTTTCTATTAAAAAAATAAGTATTAACTAATATGTATTACTTACAGCCAAGTAAGTCCTGTCCCTCTCAACCAGGTCGGCTAATTTGCTGAGTAGATACCCTCGCTCTGAGGCGTCCATTTTCCTCCATGGTGAACCCAGCCTATTGAAAAAAAAAAAACCGAATTGAGAACCTCCTTTTTTTGAAGTTGGTTAATGTAATATTTACATCCGAAAGACAGGAAAAGCCGTACAAAGCCCGATATATAAACTGCGTTGGTTGCCGTTGGGGACACAATATTATTATAAGATATATGGATACGATTTCTCGTAGATACATATGAGGAAAAACATACCCGCATTATCATATACCCAAAGCTGTAGTTTAAAAGCAAGATTCCGGACGCGTTTAGAACGGAATTTTCACTCGTATACCCTCTTAAATCACGTTGTAGCTATCAGAAAACACAGACTCCAGCAGGGAATTCCAATCCTTAGCTGTACGCACAATTAAAGTGTTTCCAAAACGTTTTGTGCGTATGGGTGGGATGTTCACCTTCCACCATGTATAGATACCGGCACGGATCTTGAGCGCTGACTTCTACAGTTCTACTTGCGCAGAAGCACGCAGAAGTGAAATATTGGGTCTCTTTAGTGGTATGAAGAGAGATGCGGGGGCGGGGAGTAAAATCCTTGTACAGTGATTGACTTGCCGATATTGTACGATGCGCAAAACGATCCCCGCTCTTTTGCCGAGCGCTCAAGTTTCGTGCCGCTATCTCTTCTTCTATCCGCTCTTGTTATAAGGTAAGGAATTGTGTATTTTTGAAAAATGTTAATGGTAGGTACGTTTTAAAACATAAAATATATTTTCTAAAATTATATTACCATATAAATTTAGAAAATATATCAGATAGGTCCTGAATTGAAAGAATTGAAAGAAACCTATGTATTTATATCCATACAAGTGTCAAGAGATTGTTTACATTTATCTAAGTGAACAGTAACAAACGAAATGAAATTAAAATGAAGTGGACATAACTTTGTTGGTTTTGTGTGTGAGCTTTGCGTTCGTATGTACCTAATTTTTGAAAGGTGGTGGGACATTTAACATGTTATTATACCTACTAATTAAGATTTGGAAGATGTAATTCCCGTATATGTTGATCTTGCATTAGTGAGGTAGTCACTAGTACTGGGAGGTCTACTTATATTGAATGATCTTTAAGGTCATTCGACTTTTTACGTGAAAAATGTCGCAAATAATTGAAATAAAAGCTCGATAGAATATTCGATAAAGAATTCGAAAATATTTTTTGTTAGCGCGCGTCAAGCAGCAGGTCGAATACGCGTGTGACACTATACTGAATTGCCTTTTCAAGACCGCGCGCGACGTAGGTATATTTTATGCCTACATTGCGGAGTGTGCCAGGCTTGGTTGGGCAAAGGTTAGGCATCTGCCAGCCATCATCTGATGACTCTCCGAAATGCACCCGGTAGAAAACCGACAGACCAGCAACTCGGCGTCGATACTCAAGACTATAAAGCTTCCACTCATCGAATGTATCAAACCTTCCTCATTTATTGTTTTTTTTATTAATGAAATCTGCATCAAAATCTTTTGCAAAGCATAGGAGGGATTAGCAGATATCTCTAGGTCACATAATCCATACCTGAAAGCATCTTTGGCAGCTTTAACCGCCTTGTCTACATCAGTCTTGTTAGCCTGTTGGACCTCAGCGGTCACCTGACCGTTGGTGGGGTTCTCTGTCTTGAAGGTCTTGCCGTCTGAAGACTTCATCCATTCATTGTTGATGAACAGCTGAAATATTATGGATAGTTTAGTATTTTTAATAATAAAAATTCTAAATGCATGCTTGTGATTATATAGGAATTGCAGAACAGCCTGCATAGTTAAACTATTATAAATTAGCATTCCAATGAGATTTTCTTCTCGAATCAGAGGTTATCTTTTCCTCAACGTTTTTGGGCCCAGTAGGTTACCAGTTTGCCACTTTTATAGTGGTGTCAGTGGCGTCTTTAGGTCCTCCAAAGTGCAGGTGTAGGGACACTTTGTGCACTCTAATAAGTGGGCCCCACATGGGACTGTAGCCAGGAGCTCCACGCTAGCACTGAGTGTTGGAGGGGTCTATAATAAGATCAAAATTTCACTTAAAACTAAGTAGTCAGAGAATTGTAATATATATTTGCGCTCAGCTGATTTTATTTTGCATACATGATTGATAAATGAGGAACAATGGTCTTTCTATTGTGTCTCTAATTACGCTACTCAAAAGGTTAAATTTATTATGCAGTTGAGATTCCAGTGTCATCATTGTATCATCATGTTATCATTGAATATTTGATGCATTGAATGAGTGTATAGTTACTAAGTTGGTAAACAAGTGACCTCTATTGTGTGACCATTGTAAAGTCTGATTTTGTCAACAAAGCCTTTTGTGGGTGACATAGCCAATAACTAAAATAATATACAAGTAGGTATTCATTGTGTAGGTATTTTTACTTTTTTTTTATTGTCTTAAAGTGGCAAACATAAGTTCACTAGTTTAATTTTTTTTTTGTTTTGATAAAATTTTAAGTTAATACTTCTAAGTTAATACTTTAAGTAAAATTATTTAGTGAATACCCTATTTATTATTATTTTATATTATAAGTAATAAATAAAAACACTTATATAAGTATTTTATATTTGCACCTAAACAATTTAGTTACATCTATAATTGAATATACTTTACTAATACTACCACAACAAGCAAAGAGCCAAGGTTTGTTTACCACTTATGAATATTATATACTGTTTAAATTTTATATATGATTCTTAGTTAATTGCTTCAATAAAAAACACATATTTATTGAAAAAGACAGTTAAGCACACAAGGAAACTTATAGCAATTAATTAAGAATAATTTTATTTATTGATTACCTACACACTTAGTAAATTTATTTATATAAGGAAGTAACCTGCCTCATGAATTAATTAACGCTATTAATAGATACTGACTAGTATAAAATAGTTTTATTCTGATTATGAATAACATTATATCACAGACACAAACAAAACCTTAACTAGAATTATTATGACCTTGAACGTCAAACCGGTATATTCACTGGGTGCCGGCTAGTTGACCATGAAAATTGATAATAAATAATATCTCAAACACCTCCCATTGTAACATTTTTCGTGCATGGAAAATAATAAAACAATCATTTACCTGATAGTTCACACATGTCACCGAGCTTAGTGCTAATTGTTTTATATATCACATTCCATACATAACATACCAATCACATTTGTTTTTCAAGTCTTTATACGTAATATTTACATAAATTTGATAACCCATACGTTATACGTACCCCAGTGTATAGAATTTCAGGCTTCGTTTGAGGTGCCGGGGCCGCAGCTGAAGCGAATCTCGCCTTTTGCTGAACCACTTTGCTTATTTGTCGTAACATCTTTATGAATACGTGTAAATTCTACTGTTACAAACACCGAACTGGAGAATGAATAGATATTGGCACTATTCCAAGTTCCCGCGCGACAAGTGCACACCTCCCTTAGAATCTTTGAATCAACACTGACACTGACATAAGTGACAGAAACTAAATACTGTCATTTTGTATTTTTTTCGTTAATGTTACGGCTTGGATACTAAGTCTTTTAAGCAATTTATTCGTATAAATGGCTAGTTAATAACGTTTTTGTAGTATTTGGCAGCAAATGTATAGTCACCCTTCTCAATAAACTTCGCTGAGGTAGAACTACAATATGATTCTCAGCACCATTTTACTGAGATCGCGCCTGTTTCAATGATTCCACATATTGTCCAGTTGCGCAGACACTTGAGATACAAAATTTTACATCATATATCCCCTAGGAATCAATTGGTGAATAATTAAAACAGCCACTGAACAACATTGAACTTCACTCGAAGAAATCCCGCTAGAATATTCCTGTGAACTCATGTCATTATTTAAAACGATGAGCTGACTCGTATTTTTAACAACTCAAGTTACTCAATTTGGAACGGTGGTTGATTAAGTTGCAAATCGAGTCAACTCGAATCGATGGGCTAAAGCCTTAGACTAACGCTAAAGCCTAGTTCGGTTGGTTGAGTCACCTTGTTTTGCCGAATCAGCTCACAGATGAACCAGTTAATGAGCGACGATTAAACACTCGAATCAGATCAATTAGAGTCATTCAGAACTTAATCGAAGTTTATCGAAAACAGCCACTTAATCACATTGAACTGCACTCAAAGAAATCCCGCCAAAAACTCCTGTCATTTTTTAGGATGCATGGATGCATGGGCTGACTCGTATTTTTGACAACTCAAGTTACTCGATTTGGAATGGCGGTTGATTGAGTTGCAATTGGAGTATACTCGACTCGATAGCTAAAGCCTTAGAGCAACGCTAAAACCTAGTTCAGTCGGTCGAGTCATCTTGTTCTGCCGAATCAGTTCACAGACGAACGAGTTAATGAGCGTCGATCAAACAGACGAATCAGATCAATTCGACTCAGACAGAACTTAATCGAATTTGTAAGAGTTAATGTGTTGCCGATATTAAATATACAGGGTTACTGGTAACTCAACGTATTCCTGTATTTGTAACTCGTAGTTTACAAGAAACTGTATTGTCGTTATTTTTTGAGAAAAACTTACGCCTCATATTTATTTCCAGGTGGCGTAATAAGTATTAAGTTGTTACAACAAATTACAACGTTCAAACTTAAACAACAAATAACCCACTAACCGAATTATGCTCGCCTGCTATCACAAAAAAAGTATGCAGTGACTGTGGCAAGCGCAAGTTCCAAGTGTCACCATCTCGCTCGCTTGAAGGAAAGAAACGCAGAATCGTCGATCAACTTCTTTTATCTCTTTCTAGCCTGTACTTTGAACCGAGTTGACTCGTGCGTGACATCTTGCTTTCAATCGTCTGCTAAACCACTACCGAGTTACCGACCAAGTCTACTCAAGAAAAATCATCTTGAATTGACTCGCTTCTTATGCCTTGTTTACATGTGGGCCCAGCCACTGCATTGACAGAGGCTGGGCCCATTGTTTTAATGGTGTTTTCTCGTTTACATAATTGCTAAGTATGTCGATTAGCCGAGGCTGGGCTCACGTGTAAATAGGGCATTATATGACTCAAGTAACTCGATTAAATTAACTCGACTCGACCATCGCTACTTATTGTCAGTTGTCAAATGATTGAATTGATTGTCTACTACTTGTCAACTTGTCACATTATCACTCAGATTGTGTTGTGTTTGTGTTGTGTTTCAAAATATTGGAGTTTTTTCATATTTAATATAATAAATTCCTGAGAAAATGGATAAAATTTTAAAATTATCCCCTCTTTACAAGAAGATAGTTGATTCAAAATTGATACGAATTCTTGTATCAGTTGATAAGCAAATATCAAATAATTTAGTAAGCGGTGAAATCGCCACAAGGTATGTTGAACTTTGAACACTGTATTAAATCCGGTTTGTTTATCCTTTATCTTCATCTTTACACCTACAGAGTTTATGATACTATCCTTTTTTTTCAGACCGTCTAGTACAAATGGACTATGGTGTTGTTTACTTCTGCCTACAGTGCTTATGGTGTACTCAATCCTGTACACAGTTTCAGAACTATACATCTTACTAACCTTCATATCTGTTGGATTGCTGTCTTATTGCTTTTTATTTATTGCATTTATGTCTATATCATGCTTGGTCTTGAAGGAGAATTTTTATGGAGGATGTGAAGCGTCAAGTCTTGTAGCTACATTGTTAATATATGCACTTCAAGGGCAAGGTAATATAATTTAAAATAATGATAAATTAAAAATATCTCCTCAAAGTAAAGCTACATCAAATATGTACAAAATATCATAGTATTCCTGATTCTTTTATTAATTTTCAGGTATAATATTCTCTCTGACATACTCTGTGATAGCAGTGTACTCATTCAGTGCACTACTAAGACTGGCCCTCACTAAATGCCCACACACATTTACAATTGGGGAGGCAATGATCGTTGGACAAAGCATTATATTGTTCAGTGTTATGGCCATCAGCATGACTCTGTACAACATGGGTGCTGAGCAAGATAAAGAAATGCAATTTGTAAATTCAGTTATTTTTGTAAGTATTCTAATAGAATAAAACATTGTATTCCCCTCTAACACCACATATTATTGGTTTTATAAACAATTTGAAAATAACTAACTGTACAATTATAAACTAAAATAATTTTTTTACTTGAAGATTGAATCACTATAATATGAAAATGATGTAAATTATTGAAAACTGAGAATAAATTGAATTTGTCATAATTTACAAATTTTGTTGCAACTACTAATTCTATGTTGTACACAACAAAGTTTAATTTCCATTGAAACCCATCCTTTGTATATGATCATCTAAAAATCAACTTAAATACATACAAATAAAGTTGATAATTAGGTTGGTTGATATGGATTAAGTCTTAAAGTTGAGTTCAAGTTTGTCTTTTTTAGTTTAAGTTGACTGTGACTTTATTATCATATTATATATTATCATTGTCTTTCTATTGTGTCTCTAAATACGCTACTCAAAAAGTTAAATATTAATGACTGACACAAGTGTGATAAACTAACAATTTTAATTGCATATATTGTCACAAAACTGTACATATATTTTTTTATCCATCACAAAAAATATTCCCTATTTTCAGACCATATTATCTTCAGTGGGAATTATTGTTACAGCATTATCTTTTTTGGGTGAATTACAAAAAACCCTTGCAGTCCTTGGGTACATAGTAAGTGTAGCCGGGACATATGCACTTATGATCTTGCATGTGCAAATTGGAGCTGATTGCATACTGAGAATTGTCTCGTACATCGTGCTGGATATTGAAAAAGTGAGTAATTTGGCCAAGTTTGGAAATCATGTATTCTGTATAGCTGATAAGAATCTGTTTTTCCTGTTAGTTGTCAAGTAGTAAATCACAAAGAGTGTTCAAATCTCAAGTGAATATATTAATTCCATGCACCATCTTGTATTTATTTATCTTCTTGTGAATTATGAATGGATTTTTTTTTTGTTGATAGGCTTGTTTTTGACCACCAGGTGTGATGGTGGTCAAATGCAAGCCTATTTGAACACTATCTCACCTGGTGGTTAGTTATGATGTGTTAATGATCCATCATCAACTACTGCTTGCTTAAAAGCAAAGCAGAAAAGTAATTTTTTTTTTAAATTAAAACAGCAGATTGCTTCAAGTTTACAACAATTTTATGGATAGCTAATAGCAATGATTCTATTTATTATTTTCAGCTGAAACTTGTCCTGTTTTGGCTCTTTTTGGTTGGAATAGCAGTGTTTGTAGTCCTCATCCGAACTAAGCTCAAAGTCAAAGCCAGCACTGTTACCCGCAAGACATTCCATGTACTTGCATCAGTAGTGTTCCTCACTGGCATCCTGTATGACATCAAATTGATGCACCTTGCTACTGGAGTTGGGTTCAGTGCTCTCATATTAGTTGAGGTTAGTAGTTTAATATAATATTTATTATATAGGCGCGCGGCGGTGACACTACCATTCCCTCCTTTGGACAGATCTGACATCACTTTGCTGCTAGCAATGTATATATATTGATTAACGCTTGTAGCAGATATGAATAAAACAAAATTGGAATGAAAGGATAGCATCTGTGGCTTTAGGGGCTCTACTATAACATGTCTATCCCCAGTGCTGCATTACTATCATAGCAAAAGTAGCAAATGCTACGGGTCACGCGCATTTGGGAGCCTTCGCTTGGACGCACAAAGACAAGTCAACATATAAGATAAGCCTATACCATACTAGCTTTTACCAGCGACTTCACCATCGTGAAAGTAGGTTCCTCCATACAAACTTTGGAACCCCTTTCATCCGCTTGAATTTGAGAAAATCCCGTCTTAGTTCTTGCATGCGAAAACCTTGTGCAAAATTTCACACTCTTAGTCCCAGTAGTTTCATATGAGTGTTAATATGTCAGTCAGTCATTTTTACGGTTCTGTACCTCAAAAAGATAAAGCTGTACCCTTATAGGACCACTTTATTGTCCATCTGTCGGTATGTCAAGACCCTTATCTCGGGAAGGCGTAGAGGTAACGAGTTGAAATTAAAACCATATACTCAGGTCTGCAGTCCTTTGCAGCTGTGAAAAAATCAAAATTCTAAATTTACGAATAAAAAGATATGGCTCCTCCCATTCCTTTTTTTTTTATTTTGATTCCCATTGACCTAGAATCCTGAAATTGGACATAAAGCAAGGTCTTATAGCACAGTTTAAGGAATAAATCTGAAACAATGTTATTACGTCACCAAAAAAATGGCCACATGGCCTGTCGGAAAGATATGATTTAATTCTTTATTATGTGGTTGTACAAAGGTTTAGTTAGAATTTTTCTCCCGTCTTCCTCTCCTTCTCTCCTCTTGGTAGAATTCGTTACGGGCCTACGCTGGCTAAAGGGCCTATTACACTACGCGCTATTCAATCAGTCTTAGTCTATGTAGCGTCACACAAGAAAAAGAGCAACTTACGCTAATGTCGTGTAAAGGAATGAAACAGAACGATGAGATACATAGAAATACATAGACTAAGACTGTCTGAATAACGCGTAGTGTAATAAGCCCTTTTATGCGGGCCTCCTATTCTAACATGATTTTGTTGTGAGAGAGAGACTAAATTATACACGACGCTATAGCACTATCCTTTTCTCACAACAGAACAATCACTGCATTCTATGTCGTAGTGTGAGTGAGCATCTTGAAAATAAGCTTACAATACAATTCAATTTTACTAAAAATAAATACGTTTTCTTATGAGAATAATTTTATTATCTTTGTGTTTCAGGCGCTTAGAAAGTCTGGAATAGAAACAATATCACCAGCACTACAAGCTGCATTTTTAGTGTATAGTGATGAAAAGGTAAATGTTACGTATATGTTTTTTTTTAAATTAAATAAGAGCCGTAGGATTTGAAAATCCTGAAATTAAAATGATTATCTGAAGTTAAGATATCAGTATCATTGCGCCATCCATATTGAATTAATGAGACCTAATTCAAAATATTAATGTTTCGATTTTAAGTCATAGAATGATTTAAATCTAATATTTATCGCCCATCTAATAAATAATAAGCTTCAAAAAAATTTGTTTCCGTATACTTAATCATATATTTTTTTTAATGTCATGACCTACGAATCTTTGATCGCCGTTTTCCTAAAACTGATCTTATTACTTTAGGTTTCTATAACTAAAAAAGTGCTATGATTATTATCTCTACATAATCCTTAGTTTGTGCAAATATTGCAGATGAAAACACTGGTAGAATCAGACGACAACGTAACGTCGGTGGGATGTAGCGGCCCATATATTTTAAATGAAGGCCTTCGGAGGTCAAATGAACAGACAAATTTAAATACCTTTTTTTTTTGGGTGAAAAATAATCAAATAACTTCTCCCGCTCTGGGGGGAGCGTCAAACTTTTACTGATTTAAAATCCACTCGTGTTCCTTGCCTTTTGCACCTATTGCCCACCGTCCACAAGCCCGCAATTTCAAATACACGAGCATTGAGACCAATGAGTCAGTTTTTTTTTTTAATAATTGATATAAACCAGTGCTTGACTGCGATCCCACCTGATGGTAAGCGGAGATGCAATCATTGATGGTCAGGCGCACTAGTAGTAGTAGTGGTAGTTGTCGCTTGTAGAAGACTAGGACACTATACTACCTCAAACACTTCTTCTTTTTCTCTCTCTCTTTACTGTAAAGTCATCTTTCTGTTGAAAATCGTTGCAACTGCTAACATCAACTAATACGTTTTCTAATTTCGCAGGACGCAGGTTGTTTTGCGATGACCCCAATGTACCTGTACGTGGGTCTGGCTTGCCCGTTACTGTTGGTGCCGGTACACCCAGGTTATGAGCTGGAACTGCTCAGCGGAGTGCTATCCATAGGCGTCGGAGACACCGCTGCTAGCTGGTTTGGATCCAAGTATGGATTCAATAAGTGGGCAGGTGGGTTATGCAGTTAACTAATTATTTTCCACTACATTTTTCCAAATTCTTAGAACACAAAATATCTACGGCTTTGATCTTATTAGGTATGAAGAACTAAACTGAAAATCTGACCAAAAATAGCTATTGAACCAACCTTTAAAAACCTATTTTATTTCAAATGCACCCAACCACTATCTAAGTACTTCTAACCAAACGTCAAGATCTTTGCGGTTGTACAATCAACCGGACATCAGTGGTAAACAATTTGGCTTAGACTGCGCCTCCATGTCGTAGCATTTTTGTAGTGGCGAGGCGACGCAAGGCGGTTTTCGTAGCGGACGTGTCACCATATAAGTGTCATTGACTGTAGTTGCATGTTTAACTCATACTGCGTAGTAGAATAAAAATTAAATCTATATTAAAACTGAAATACTTACTCACTGATTAATCACGAAATCTCATAAAATATAACATCTACAAACTTAAAATTTGACAGGTAGGTTCCTTATAGGGTGTAGACATCCGCTAAGAATGGATTTTACGAAACTCCACACCTAAGGGCGTAAAACGGGGTTTAGAAGTTTGTATGGAGAAATCAAGCGGGCGAAGCCTCTGGCAGAAGCTAGTGTTTTAATAAATTGAAATATCTGTTGTAGATGGCCACAAATCATTAGAAGGCACAGGATTCAACATTTTATCGCAAGTGGCGGTGATTTATGCGCTTGAGCTATTTGGTAAGTCAATCAATTTTCTTAGAGCGATGGCTTCTGACATGTACAGATGCCCTGACGAAGGGCGCGGGAATCAACTGTCGATGTGGTTTTTTTTGAGGTTGGAAGTCATCAATCAGTAGACCTTTATAGAAAAGAACGTGCAAGAAACTGGGTGAAAGTTTGGGTTGGTTTCTAAATTGAGTATTTTGAGTTCTTAACTCATGTCTTAATTTCTCAAACCCTACTTGAATGCCAATTTTTGACAGATTTGACTAGAGTTTGAGAAATACTCAACTTCAAATACTTAAAATAGAAATCGGGGGTTAGTGTGTGCTTTTTTCTAATATTACTTGTTTAATAAAAACCTATTTTCTTACAGGGTTATTGGTTGTACCGCAGGCTTTGTTTCGAGTCGCCGTGTCCGCAACCATCTCAGGCCTAGTCGAGGCGAAAACAGATCAAGTCGACAATTTGATCCTACCACTAGTTAGCATCTTAGCATTTCAATTTACAACGATATTCCATTTCTAACTGTTCCGTTTGTTTTTGTTGATAAAAAGTGTTTCGTTATGTGACTATGGAATTAAAAACCGGTGAAGCGCGAGTTAGACTCGCAGACGAAGGGTTCTGTAGATTTTTATAATTTGTTGTTATAGTGGCGATAGTAGGTATAATACATTGTGAAACTACCAACTGACAGACTGAAGGACGGACGGATGGTCAGAGGTTTAATGATAAGGTTCCGTTGGTTGTAATTATAGTATAATTGGTGTATAATTCGGTACTAAGATAATTTTATACAATTGATGTTTTAACTACTATTTCCAATTTTCAATTGTTTGATTTCCTACTCTTGGCGCTGAGGCGAAAATTGAAAACCCTAGTGGGTTTTAATTTTGCAACCGTATTATGCTCCATTCGAAATAAGATGAGACATTTGAACAAACCTTTTTTACAGTCAGTTCTACCGATTTTGATTTTTATTGCGTTGGTGGATGATACATAGCGAGTGCAGTAAATAGTTGGTATTGTAATCACTTTTATTTTTGCTTTTAATAACATTCTTATCCCTAAGGGATAGAAGCCAAAATCGGTTGAACGGACAGTGAAAAAGGTTTTTTAAACTGTCTTATCTTATTTCGAATGGAGTAAAGTTGTAGTTTTTGTGGAAAAAAATAAAGCCTACCTGCACCAGCTAGGGTTATACTAACTCTGCGTTATTTGTAAGAACGAGCCATAATGTATGACAATTCCTCTCAAAAAGGTACTATTTTTGGTTCATTGTGTCTTCAGCTAGACCTTTATGAGAGTTAAGACCTATACTGGATTCGGAATCTGTTTGACAGTATCCAGGTTATTATTAATTTAACCTTGTTATAACAATTAACTCAGATATTAATCTTCCAGTGGGTCAAAGACTTGTTATCATACTTTAAATTGTTAAAAAAGAAAGATATATGATATTTCTAAACATTCCTATGTTACCAAAGAGTAGCCATAACATTTTGTAAATAAGAAGATATTTTTTATAAATAAATTATTTATTTAACTATACATTTTGAGTGTTTTATTTAAAACATAATTATTGTTCTTATTTTGTTTGTTCCATTGAAAATTATTCTTATAATTAACAAAGTCCATTGTGGAATGATTTGTACTTACTTACTAAAACAAACAAACTCTTGTATAAAACTCAGTATTGCTTTTAATTATTACGTCCGCAGAATATTGACCATTTAGTACTTGTTTACATAGACGCGGGGCGTCGTGCGGTGCGTTTGGCGGCGCGGCCCGCACTATATGACTTTGTATGAGAGTGTTTACGGAGAAGCGTTTTTACACGCGTTTGCTTGAAATATAGGCGGTAGCCGCCGCTTCGGACGCGGCGTTCTCCGTTCAGGGCAAAAGTAGCGACACCCGCAGCGTCGCACGCTTTAATACGAGCATACGGCGACACCTGCAACTGCGCGAACCGCTACTCTGCACGCCCCGCGTCTCCGTAAACAACATCGTACAATGCCATACGTTTGTGTTTGCGCGTGCGATGACGTGGGCCGCTGCACGCGCCGCGAGACGCCACGCTACAAGCATAGCGCGACGCCCCGAATTTCGGTAAACAAGCACTTCACTTTAAAGTATTTTTACTTAAAACGTAAAAAAATAAATTAATTAGTATCTTTGTTTTTTGAACATATTAAAATAAGACTGCTAGTACAACTAGGTTAATACGAGATATCTTCTCGTCGCATCATCTGTTGACGAAATAAGACATTTTCGTTGTGAGGTATATTATAAGGACAAACACTTGTCGTATGCAATTTTAGCCTGTATAGGTACAACAGCAATTCTTCTGCTTCTCATTCAATTAAAATAATACTTTCTAGGGGTTTAACCGAAATCGTTGAAGATATAGAAATACAATCTTCATTATGTTCATTTTTAACTTCAATACAGTCATCATTTTGCTCATTCTTAATTTCAATACAGTCATCATTTTGCTCATTCTTAATTTCAATACAGTCATCATTTTGCTCATTTCTAACTTCTATATCATTTTGCTCATTTGTTACTTCTATACAATCACCGTTTTGCTCACTCTTAACTTCAACACAATCATTTTGTTCTTCCTTAGCTTCTAATTTGATTATTTTCCTACGTCGAAGACTAGTCTCGTCGACAGCGCCATCTGTGCTAAGTTCAGCACTATTTGATTTTTTTTTAATTAATGTTCTTTTCTTCTTAACCCCTTTGCATTTGGCTTTGAAAATCTTTTCTATTTGTATAATGTCCCGCCTGTCTATGGTCCATTCTAGGGGTCGTTGCAATGCTTCTAGTGTGGGGTTTTCTTCTTTACAATATGTTGGTATGTCTATGCCGAGTATGTCCATTACTTTTTCTAGTACGTCGTCTACATAGTAGTTTATTACCAAGTCTGCTTTGTTGTCCTGAAAGAAAAAAACAAGTTTATGTAGTCATATTTTTGTGATTAGCAGTTACAATAAATATTTTTTATTTGTCACAAGCAACCTGCCCCAGCTTCGCATGGGTGTGACAAATCTTTGAAATTCTCTTTTATAATATGTATGTGTATGCACTCCTAAACATCTATAGGAGAAAACTGCTTGAAAATCCCTTCAGTAATTTTTGAGTTTCTTGCGAACAGACAGAAACGATAAATGGTTTCTAAGTCTTGGTCACAATAGAATATGATAGAATAAACCTTATTGTACACCAAAATAGAAACATAATTTTACAGAAATTTAAATCTATGGGTACAGGTAGCGATATCTACTAGAAAACCTTAGGATGAACTATAAGAACATAAACTAATAAAAAGGACAGTACTCACATGTTTGGTGGGTTGCAAGTTGCAAATGACGAGTTTTCCTCCATACTTGACTGTTTCCAGAGGTAAATTACCACTTGGCACAATTTGTAGGGTTGTCCCTAAGCAGATACTTAGATCTGCAATACTAAAACAAAAATAAAGCATGATCAATAATTATTCAGAATTTACGAAATTGTTAACACAAGAACTACCAATGGTTAACTGTGACTGCGATGGTTTGTACTGGTATGTTAATATGTTAAAATGTACACAATGCAAAAAAATTAAAAGGCATATACAAAAGTTGAAATTCTGTAATATCCACAGAAATCGAATCAGCAGCAACTGGAGAAAACTTCCAATGGTCATTGTTCATGTGCAACTAAAAAATACTCTATGCAACTTATATAGTTGCATAGAGTATTTTTTTGGAGTACTAAATGATATCTTTTTTTTATTCTTATTCTAGCTTGCAGCTCACATTTGACCACATTTACATAATTGTGTGAGATGATGTAAATGATGATGTGCTTCTAAATTCTGACATCTATGCATTTGAATTTGATTTTCGCACTTAGTTCATAGTGGACCATTGTGTGTGAAAATATCTCAATACACTGTCTACAGATCAGTTTAACATATTTATTATAGTTTTGTAAAACTAAACCCTTAAACAAATAACAGTTACCTGGAATGTAACTCAGCCATAGTCAGATCATTCTCCGGCAAGCTGTGCTCCCAGTCTAGCACTCCATCATACAGCTTACCCCTGCATGGTCTGGATGCAGTATATTCAGCAGGACATGGATTCCCACTGCACTTTTTGCCCACAGTTTCTACTGGGAAACCTCGTACAAATTGCCTGAAAATTAGTTATATAATATAATTTAGTACAGCCACTTCTATAATAAAGTTTAGACATAGACAGGACAGGTTTTTGAAAAGCAAGTGCAAATTTGGCAGTAGTAACCTCTTAAATTCTGGCCCTGGTTCAGGTGTGGTGTGGGTGTGAGAGGGAATGGGATGCAGTCAAAAAAGAGGTGGTTGAAATCGTAAGAAAAAGATTATCGTCACGCCCCAGCCATGCCGGCGCAATATCGCCTCGGCGTCGAGAGTTGCAAGAGATTTCTGACCACCGCAGGCAGGACTTAGCTAATGATGAGCAATGGGCAGCTCGCTTAGATAGACAGAGCCAATGCCTATGGGAAATTTCGAAAGAGTTACTGTAGCCCAAAAATGCAAAAGGCAACTGAAGTAATAAACAGGTGGGTTATAATCAGTAAAAGTTTGACAAACCCTGTCGCTCCATCGAGAGTGGGAGAACATTTGATGATTTCCCACCTCAAAAAAAATGGTACTACTGTTGTAGGGTTTACCATACAAGAGCCTATAACTTCTCAGGAGTAGGTTAACTTTTTAGTCCTTGTGAGCATTGGTCTAACATATATGAGAGTATGTTATCCTGGTAAAGAAATGCTTTATCAATCAGGCAGATTGATAAGTCCCAGATTGGATAAAAGCAGTTCCTTGTCAAAAGTCTTAATAATAACATGTTAATTATCTATAGATTGAATAGCTTGGCTTTGAACACTTACCTTTTACATAAATTGCATTCATCAATGAACATGTTCCCATGTAACTCAGCCAGGTACTTCCTTGACAGACCTGACTTCAGATGCAGTCCATCAATGTTCTGGCTGATGATATAGTGAACTTTGTTACATTCTACCAACTTCTTTAATATCATGTGGGTCTTTGTGGGAATGGCATCATCAAAGGAAATATTTATGTTTGGCTTCTGGCCCTTTTTTTCTAAAGTCCACACTCCATTGGGTCCTCTGAAAGTAGTTTGGTTGTTAAAGGTTTTTTTGACACAGCTCAGGGCTTAGCATTTACATAAACTGCCTATTGCTGAAACACCCGTCTGTGAGAGGGACAGATCAGAGAGTAAGTATTAAATTCATGACAATTTCTTTTGTTGCAGAAGATAGAGCAAGTGAGAGTCAGACAACAAAAAACAATGTTTCTTTCTTTTAATTTTACTTTAATACTGCAGATTCTTGACAAGTATTTATCATTTCGTGAATAAAACTATCCTTTTAATTTTAAAGATAACTTATTTACCGGAAGTCCGGTATCCCTGCTGAAGTACTAATGCCTGCCCCAGTGTGAACAACCACATGCTTAGCTTCACCTATTAACTGCGCCAACAGCTTACACTTTCTATCGAACTTTTCCAACGTATCGAATTTCTAAAACCATAAAATTATAATTTTTATAATTAAGCAACATTCTACAATCATGAAATGTTTAAAACTAACATGAGTGCACGAGTAATAAATTAATACTTGTATACCTCTGGAACTCCTAGTATCCCCTTATTTTCATACGGGGATAATCCATCAGCGTAATTGCAAGACATTCTGAGGAGAACATAGACCTTATAAAGAATACAATAATTTTATTAATTCAGTTTTGGTTCACAAACAAACAAACCACAAGGAAATAGAAAAGCAAGTTTATTTATTTTGACAAATTGACATGACATGACTGACAAATGACAGTTGTTTGGCAGTACGGCAAAGGAATGCAACGCAGTGGCAATGGTACTCGGGCCATTACCACTGCTGGGCCACCTAAATGTTTCTCAAAGCTCAAATTGACTAAAGTATCTTCATGAATTTGCAAGTTCGTGAAAAAGTATTTGGTTGGGTTGCACTAGCTTCTGACGTTTCATAAGTGCCCATGTAGGCCTATGTGAAATAAAAAACTTTAGAATTTTGAAAAAGTATTTTTTTTTGTTTCGTTCTGCAATTATTCATTTAAAGAGAAATTCATTCATCTTCCTGCCCTTGTTCCGTGTTATTTGGGGTCGGCGCAACACGATTTTTTCTTCCATTCTGCCCTGTCACTCGTCATGTTATCACTAACTTCCCTTTCTTTCATATCACTCTTTACACAATCCATCTATCTTTTCTTTGATCTCCCTCTCCCTCTCCATCCATTCAAATGTAAACTCATAACTCTTTTAGTAACATGCGTTTTATGCCTCCTCTTCACATGACCATGCCAAGACAAACCCTTTCAACTTTTCAGTCACTGGCGCCACTTTCAAACTTCCCCTAATATCTACTTGCTTTTCTTGACGGAGACCCAAATTAGATGTCCGTCAGATACGGCGTACCTAAACTACCCGTGATACTCACTGGAGCATCATTTCCTGCAGCGTGTCGGGGTCTGTGTGTACGTCCGTAATGACATCTGCTGTCAGCGTCTCCGTCACCTTGAAGACCCAAATTTATCCACGCTATGGCTGTTGGTGGACACTGGTATGGACAAAATTGTTTATGCCTGTGTCTACCGATCGCACAGCGGTGATCAGGAGACAACTCGGTTGTTCGACCACCTCAGTGAGGCCGCCGATAAGGCTCTGCATCGGCACCCTGATGCGCAGCTCGTCGCTCTGGGGGACTTTAACGCCTGCCACCAAGACTGGCTTTTCCCATACCAGAAGACCGACCATGCTGGGAGAGAAGCGCGAAACTTTGCAGTGTCGATGGGCCTTTCCCAGCTGGTTAAGCAAGCGACTAGGGTGCCTGATGTAGTTGGTCATACTGCCAATTGTTTGGACCTTCTGCTGACCACCGATCCGTACAGATGTATTGTAACGGTTTCCTCACCACTGGGAACTTCAGATCACTGTCTGGTGAAGTCTGTTTCGTGCTTCTCCCTACCTGACTGCGACTCACGTGGTCAATGGAGAATATGGCGTTACAGGTCAGCAGATTGGGATGAGATGCGGCACTTTTTTGCGTCTTATCCTTGGCAGCAGGTCTGCTTCTCTTCTGAAAGTCCGTCGAGCTGTGCAGATGCTATATCCGATGTGATACGTCAAGCTATGGAGTTTTTCATCCCTTTTTTTTTTTTTTAATTGATATAAACCAGTGCTTGACTGCGATCCCACCTGATGGTAAGCGGAGATGCAATCATTGATGGTCAGGCGCACTAGTTTATTAAGAGCCTATTCACTCTAGCCTTGAAGACACCTATATTATAGTTGGACGGAAAGACCGCAGCAGTACGTCCCTTATAGAGACGTACCCATCGGAGGCTCAGCTCAACCATGGTTCAACGCCGACTGCGCTCAAGCTGAAGAGCGTAAGCATTCGGCGTTTCTCGCATGGGTTGACGCTCGTGACCGCAAAGCTCCGGATCTGAGCTCAAAGAAGAGAGCTTTCAACCATGCTGCCAAGTCCTACAAAAAGGCACTGAAGAAGGCTCGGTTCGACCGCATTACACATATTGGCGCAAAGCTCTCTGCACAGCCGTCCGGTAGCAGAGCATTCTGGTCCCTTGCCAAATCGGTCGAAACGAACTTCTGTAGGCCCACATTGCCTCCGCTGGTTAAACCTGATGGAACACTGGCTCACACAGCGAGAGAGAAGGCAGGTCTCTTTGCAGCTCTCTTCGCCCACAATTCTCGTCTTGACACTAGCAGTGCTACTCCACCAACTCCACCTCACTGCAACACCTCAATGCCCGATATTCGCATAAGGAACAGAGAAGTTTTGAGAGCACTGTGTCGTCTAGACGTGAATAAAGCTAGTGGACCAGATGGTATACCAGCAATAGTTCTCAAGGCATGTGCGCCCGAGTTGTCTCCTGTATTGACGCGCTTGTATCGCCTCTCATTTAGGACTGGTATAGTGCCCAAGTCCTGGAAGCTTGCCAACGTGCAACCCGTGCCCAAAAAGGGCAGTCGTGCCGATCCTGCCAACTATCGGCCGATTTCAATAACCTCCATACTCTGCAAGATTATGGAGCGTGTATTGAACTCGCGCCTCCTGGCATACCTGGAAGGTAACGATCTCTTCAGTGACCGACAATACGGGTTTCGCCAAAATCGGTCTACTGGGGACCTACTAGTGTATACCACTCACATGTGGGGCGAGGCCCTCGAGAAGAATGGAGAAGCGATTGCTGTCTCCTTGGACGTCTCGAAGGCCTTCGACAGGGTATGGCACGCCAGCCATTTGAGTAAGCTTCCAGCGTACGGCATTTCCCCTGGCCTGATTAACTGGGTAAAAGACTTTCTGAGTGAACGGTCTCTCCGAGTTGTTGTCGATGGATGCTCATCAGAGCCCATGACGACTAATGCCGGAGTTCCTCAGGGGTCAGTTCTCTCTGCAACTCTTTTCCTGCTGCATATTAACGATCTGCTGATGCCCGGTATCTATGGGTATGCAGACGATAGCACAGTTGTAGAGAGGTACCTGCCAGGTCCTCGGGCCAGTAAGGAGCAAATTCGGTCCGAACGAGAGGCTATGGTAGAGCGTACGAATGTCTCACTTCAGGCAGTCTCCAAGTGGGGCGAAACCAATCTGGTAAGATTCAACGCCGCCAAAACACAAGCGTGTCTGTTCACCGCTAAGAGGAGCCCGTTCACCTTGGCTCCCGTTTTTCAGAATGTATCCCTGGAGTGCACCGACCGCCTTCAACTCTTAGGAGTTGAAATTTCCTCAGATCTCAATTTCGGGCGGTTCATTGAGTCCAAAGCCAAGGTAGCTGCTAGAAAAGTAGGCGTTCTTGCAAAGGTCCGACGGTACTTCACACCGGGACAGCTTCTAATGTTATACAAAGCACAGGTCCGATCGTGTGTGGAGTACTGCAGTCACATATGGGCTGGTGCTGCAAAATGCCATCTAGCAGCTTTGGACTCAGTGGAAAGGCGTGCGAAGAGGCTAATTGGGGATCCAGATTTGGTTAAGTCCAATCTACAAAGCCTCGAGCACAGGCGCAGAGTAGCCAGCCTATCGGTATTTTACAGGTTACATTTTGGAGAGTGTGCGCGGGAACTGCATGACTTGATTCCGCCATCTCCTTTCTACCATCGGACAAGCCGACGAACGGCGAGTATCCACCCTTACGTTGTTGAAACTTCAACGGTCCGGACTAAGCGTTTCGCTTCGTCGTTTATACCGCGTACATCGAAGGACTGGAACAATCTGCCTGCTGCGGTCTTTCCGTCCAACTATAATATAGGTGTCTTCAAGGCTAGAGTGAATAGGCTCTTAATAAACTAGTGCGCCTGACCATCAATGATTGCATCTCCGCTTACCATCAGGTGGGATCGCAGTCAAGCACTGGTTTATATCAATTAAAAAAAAAAATTAAAAAAAATAATATATTCATTTCTCACTTTATCCATTCTCGTCGCACCACGCATCCATCTTAACATTCTCATCTCCGCTACTTGCAATCTTTTTTCATCCATCTTTTTCACAGCCCAACATTCTGATACATAAAGTATGACAGGTTTTATCACGGATTTGTAGATTTTACTCTTCAACTTGAGCGGCATCCGTGGGTCACAAGTTGTTTCAGTGACCTGTTGCCATTTCATCCATCCTGAATTGATCCGATGTTTTACGTCTTGGTCTACACCATTTAGTTTTAGTCGATTATGTTTAGCTGTACTTTTTATGACAGCACAGCGCACCAACTCCAATCGCTGGTAGCAACTCTAGTGTCAACTTCGAATTCGTTCGGACTTGTTTGTTGGCGTTTTGCTAGAATTAAATTAAATTACTGCAATATTACAGTGTTTGAAATAGTTTTTGTGCATCCTAACTTTCGAAAATGAATCGCAGAAGGGCTCATGATGATGAAGATGGCTACGGTAAGCTATAAAAAAATTACCTAGTACTTTGTAGGTTAGAAACTGTATTCGTTTGATGACCCTATAACTTTTGTTTTAGAGCGTCTCAATCGCAAAAGACGTCGTGTATCGGAGAACCAAGAGATTGAGGATAGGTTGGAGTCTTTGATACTGAGGGTCGGAGAGAAAAGTAGCTCGAGCTTAGAGAGTAACTTGGAAGGCTTAGCTAGTGTATTGGAGGCAGATTTGAGTACGTTTCGTGTAAAGATTTTACGTATTCTCACTGACTGTGCCATTCGTATGCCGGAAAAATGCACCATATATGCTACATTAGTCGGTCTTCTGAACGCGAAGAACTATAACTTTGGTGGTGAATTTGTTGATTACATTGTTAAGACTTTCAAAGAGAACTTGAAGATTGGTAAATGGAACGCGGCGAGGTACTGTCTCAGGTTTATAGCTGATCTGGTGAACTGCCATGTGCTGGCTGCATCCTCTCTGCTGACATTGTTGGAGACTCTAGTGGACTGTGCCAATGAGGATGGAGTACCTCAGGTTAGAAGAGATTGGTTTGTGTTTGCTGTGTTATCAGCATTGCCATGGGTTGGAAGAGAGCTGTATGAGAAAAAAGAATCTCAACTAGAGCATTTGTTAACTACCATTGACATATTTTTAAACAAGCGCAGTAAGAAGCATTGGCCAGCACTGAAAGTCTGGTCTTCTGACACTCCTCATCTTCAAGAAGAGTATCTAGATTGTCTATGGGCTCAAATTAAAAAGTTGAAGCAAGACAACTGGTCTGAGAAGCACATCCCTAGGCCCTATCTTGCTTTTGACTCTATTCTGTGTGAAGCGCTGCAACATCAACTTCCTACAATACAGGTAAGTTTTGCATACTTTTGTTCTAAAATATCTATATATATATAATCCTTGGGTTGTTTTCATTCCTATTGTTTAGAACTATGAAATTCATGTAAAAATGAAATTTCTAATAAGAAAATTATATTGTTATTTTATTTGGGTTGTTACTACGTGACCAATAATAGATTTTATAATACGCCATTTACTAATTAAGACAAAAATATCTGTTTCCAGCCTCCACCTCACAATGACACAGACACATACCCCATGCCAAGGGTCATATTCCGCATGTTCGACTACACTGACTGTCCCGATGGTCCTGTACTACCAGGAGCACATTCTATTGAGCGGTTCCTAATTGAGGAGCACCTTCATAACATTTTAGAAGCATATCATTTGGAACGGAAGGAATGTGCTGCACAACTACTTTGCTTTCCCTATAAAGCAAAAATCCCGCTAGAATACTGTATTGTAGAAATAATATTTGCTGAATTATTCAATTTGCCGAGACCTAGATACTTGGAAATTTGTTATGGATCTATTCTGATTGAGCTTTGCAAGCTCCAACCTTCGACCATGCCGCAAGTGTTGGCTCAAGCTACAGAAATATTGTTCATGAGGATTGATACTATGAATATTGCCTGCTTTGATAGGTAAGGAGTGTTACTTTGTTATATTGTATTGTGACTCACTTGTTGGTCTAATGATTAGTGGCTCTGACTGCTATGCCAGAGGTGGTTTAGATTCCAACCAAAAAAAACCCAAGATAAATGTTTGTGTGATGAGCACAATCATTTGTTCTGTGTCTGGGTATAATTTATTTATAATATGTATATATTTAGAAATATATAAGTATATTTATCACTTGTCTAGTACTCATAGCATAAGCTCTGCTTAGTTTGAGCCCAGATGGCGATTGTGTGAAAATTGTGGAATATTATTGTAACAATAGATTCAGCTGAGTGAAGCTTTACTCTTGTGATGTATCTGACAGACACTGCATTTGTTTGGGATGAAAAATCACATTGCAATAGTATAGCATTCCATCAGTATAAGAATTATCATAACCATATCAGTACTTGCAGAGATATTGCCTTCTACAAACATATAAACAAACAATCTCTTTATTAAAATAGATTAGACAACAGAGAGTTGTTATAAAGTTTATTTTCAATGTTTATTACTATGATGTTACCTGTTACTTACTTGGTTATTTTTTTTATTCCAGGTTTGTCAATTGGTTCTCATACCATCTCAGTAACTTCCAATACCGCTGGTCTTGGGACGACTGGGAAGCATGCACTCAGATGGATATTGATCATCCTAAACCAAGATTTGCTAGAGAGGTGCTTGGCAAATGTCTGAGGTATGAACTAAATTATTGGAAATACAGAAAAATCAGTAAATTATTCATAACTAGTGACTGTTCCGGGCTTTCATGTGTGTAACTTTCATACAAATGTTTCTTATTTATTGCTGTTTTAATTAATAAAAATCAAATCAAAATCTGTTATGTGGTTTAGGAACAGTTGGTAAATAAACAGACAGACACAGAAAGGCACTTTTTAGACTATGTGTACTTGAAATGAGTGCTGCAATGATTTCAGTAATTTTGTGATATTAAATTTAAATGCCTACTTGTACAAATTATTTAGCAGAATTAGTTTCAGTCCCTAAAATTTTACCAATAGCTCTTCATATAATTAAGGTAATTTGAGAAACACTAAAAAAGGCATTGCCTCCTTAAAATTTTACTAATAGCCTTTCGTATAATTAAGGTAATTAGAGAAACATAAAAAAAGGCATTGCCTCCTTAAAATTTTATTAATAGCCTTTCGTATAATTAAGGTAATTAGAGAAACACTAAAAAAGGCATTGCCTCCTTAAAATTTTATTAATAGCCTTTTCTATAATTAAGGTAATTGGAGAAACAATAAAAAAAAAGCATGATCTCCTTAAAATTTTACTAATAGCTTTTCATATAGTTAAGGTAATTAGAAAAACACTAAAAAAGGCATTGCCTCCTTTAAATTGTACTAATAGCCTTTCGTATAATTAAGTTAATTAGAGAAACAATAAAAAAGCGATTGCCTCGTGTCTTAATAGATAAACTTCTTTCTATATTTCTAGGTTGTCATACCAGCAGAGAATAAAAGAAATGGTACCAGAATCTTTTGCAGCATTTGTACCTTTGAAACCTGAACCTATCTACAAGTATTCAATGGAAGGGGCAGGTGAGAGCAAACAACCAAATAAACCATATTTATAATAATTTAATATACAAAAATATTATTATTAATCTTATTTTAACCTTAATCAAACTTAAATATTTACATTCCGGTAACACAGAAAATAGGATTCGTGCAAGTTTTAGTACTTTGAGATTCTAGGCGTCACGTAAGCCTAAAGGCGCACTCGGAACTCTTGTTTTCGGAAACTGTTTCGATTCCTGTTTGAACATTGCAGTCTAGTTACATAGCACTTTACGAAAGCAGCAAGAAAGTTTCACAAACAAAAGTTTCCAGTGAATTTCGGCGCTAAATGCTTCTAAATTATTTGTATCAAAACTCTCCTTAATAAATAGCTTTCATTGGTCACTGCCAGTGCTCAGAGATCAATGACTGACACAGCATTTAAAGCTACAACACTGAGTATGAGTATTACATTAGGATAACATTCAGTCTATTCCATATCCATTAATTCTAGTAAGCTAAACGGCTGATCTTGACTTTCTTGAGCATCTTCATAATAATCTTCCTTATATTGTTTACTTTCTTCATCAATGTTGTATGGTGAATTTTCGTCGTCTGTATCATCATCATCATCATATTCTTCGTCTAATTTATCATCCTGTTCGTGATAGTTACTTTTCTGATCGAGGGAGTGTAGGAATTCTTCAAGGTCATCGTCGAGGTGTAAGTAACGTTCGTGTTTCTCGCTCTCGCTTGGCTTTTGTTCCGGAATAGGTGTGGTGCGCTCTAGTGCAGGTGTCGATCGGTCTGGTGCAGTTGTGGAGCGCTCTGGTGCAGGTTCCTCTCTAGCATCATCCATAGTGAACCCTCCGAATAGTTCGTTGAATATGTCGGGTGTGACCGGGCGTGCTGTTGTCGTACTTGTGCTAGAAGTTTCAGGTCTATCAGTAGCTTCAGGTTCACTTGACGATTTAAACGCTCCTTCAGTAGTTGTAAGATTATTATGTTTCTTCTTTTTACATTTCGTCTTATTCTTTGTAGCTGAATATGGTGATGCAACAACATTCATTTCCGTGGTCTTTTCTTCGTCTGTTAGACCGATATACTCTTTGACTTCTTGAATTACGGATGCAGTTGGAAAGATGTATTCATTGTCATCTTTAGATTCCTGGACATCTATCGGTCTATTATTTGACTCTGTTGCACTTTTTTCTTCTTGTTGTTCCGATTCATCATCATGCGACCATTCTGAGTGTGGGTCATCCTTTATTTCCAGCTGTTCATCAGTAGGAAGAGTAGGTTTTAGTATTTTTTTTACCAGAATGTCTTCTTCTACATTGTCTGTGGTGCTTAGCGGTGTGGTGATTCTTTCTTTATTAAAATTATAAACGTGATCTCTATGATCGTCTCTATTTCTCTCAACTTCTGGACTTCTAGGAGTACTTGCTGTTATATATCCTGTGAACTTAGATGCTTTTCTTCTTAGAAGGTATGATTGGGTTGAAGCGGTATTCGTTCGGTTCTTGTCGAGTGTACTTGTTGACGACCATTTGTCGTGATTCACCGACGTGCCTTTTTGCATCAATGTGGATTGTCTGAAACGGTTTTTACTCTTCGGTTGCGTGGTTACAACCGGCTGTTCGGTCTCCACGGTGGGGCTCGATGTGCTGCTAGTGCTAGAAGTACTCGTTGTTGTTAGCATAATGGTCGTCGTAGGTCGCGGAGTAGTACTACTAGTCGTAGTACTTGCAGGCGGCTTGTGTGTCTTGGTTTCCCGTATAGAGTTAGTGGAGCTGGTTGCTGCAGAGCTCGCTTGAGGCGTCAAATCATCCGTTGGCTTCTTTGAAGAATACTTTCGCATAGGTTTAAGCGTCGTCGTGGTTGTTGTCGTCGTCACTCGTTTTTGTTTTTTGATCTTCTCTGTTTTGTTGAACTTTGGTGGCGGACGTGTTCGCTTTTTAGGTTTAGGAGTAGTTGTCGTAGTAGAAGTAGTGGTCGTGCTTGGTGATGTAATCTCCTCCTCTTCAGTGGAATCTACGAACTCATCGAGACTCTTATAAACATCCTTGACTGTTATTGATAAAGGTGTTGTTGAAGTAACAAGGTTTTCATTTGTACTGATCTGAGACTGATCTCTGTGTGATGCCATCGGTGTCGTTTTGGTAAAAGCTCCTAAAATATTAGCCCATTCCATCTCATTATCATCATCAGTCATATCATCGTCTTGAATGGTTAGACTCTCAGCTGTTATTATTTCGGGTGTTGCTGTAGTAAGATGGGTAGATTTTATATGTTCATGCTTTTTTCCCGGTTTCTTAGTCGCACCAGGCTTTGGAACGTTCTTGTTATTCTTTATACTAATATCACGATCTTGAACATTTTCTTCTTGGAAGTCCATAGTAATGGGTCTGAATACAGTGTCTTCCGATGAATCCTGTTCAGAGTATTCAGTGTCGAGTATTTGCGGGCTCGGACGGAAATCCGGAATCGCTTGTTTTTGCGGTTTGTTCATGTGAGAATACTTCAACGGGGGCATCGGTTTGAAGGGCTTTTTATCCATAGTAACGAATACGCCCGGTGGGGCGTTATAAACTGGTGGTCTGATGTGGTCGGTCATGTAACTGATCTTCATTGGTGATTGTTGTTTGTGATGATAATACATTTTGTAAGTAGTTACATCTGGTTCTCTTGTTGTATACTCTGTGGCATTCAGTTTTGTTTTGACAGGTACCTCGATGGTTGATTCCTTGAGAAGTAGTGGATAATTTGTAATGGGAGTCGGCAAAACAGCTGGTCTAGTTGTTTTTATTACATTCGACGATAAATATCTGTTATCAGAGTAAGCTTGTACGTATGGGGGGTTCCCTGCAGAATCGATGTTCAAGTATGGATGCTGTACGTATGTCGGAGGGGGAGGTACGATTGGAGGGTGTGTGTACCTGTGCGATTGAGGCTTCATCGGATAAGGCAAAAGTTTCTTCTGATGGTATGGTTCTCTGTCGTCTACGTGTGCTACTTTAGCATGCTGAGGGTACATGTTAGCAAAGAAGGTCTTCGGTTTATGTCTGTACGGCTCCTCGTAGCTGTCTTCATCAGAGAACAGTGACGAGAAAATTCTGTCTAAGCCGCGTGTGTTTGATGCTGGGCGTTTTTGGTAACTTGGGATGGGATTGATATTTCTATGGACCCATATGGCCCTTTGCTGTCTGTCCTGGTGGTAGATAGTCTTTCCGTGTGGACGTATCTGTTGGCGCTCAACGGGTGGTGTGGTCTCTTTAATTGTGAATGTCCTGATCGGATTTTCATAGGGTCTTTTCACCTTCTTAGTTGTTTGCGAGGTCACTGAAAATGTTAACTCATAGTGGTATTTTCCAGGGGACGTTTCTCCTTGCCTCATCCGTTTTACTGACCATAACGCTTTGATTCCTTTTGCGCAACTACTATCGCTGCAGTTGTTCTGCGCATTATCTTCAACAAACCGGTATCCCTGTTCATCTTCGAGCAATCTACCTCTTGCTAATATAGTAATGTCGGCTGGTGGAATAGGCTCTTCCTTCAACCTGTCAAAGCGAGCCGTTTTAATTTTATCCCAAAGGTCATGATCATCGATTTCTTTCGCCAAAGTGTTGTCTGGTTTGCTGTCGGGTGAAATGTAGTCTCCTTTTGCTATTAACTGGTCTATTTTGTCTCTGACTAAAGTTAGATACACACTATGCCGAAGCGCATCTTCCCAGTAATGCGCGGGCACCGCCGCCACTGCCGGGGCTGCGTCAGTCTTGATTATCTCCTGTAACGTTCCTGCAGGCTCTTGTTGGTCGCGTGGCCAGGCGCTAAGGGGGATCGGTGTCGGTTTGAATTCCTCTTCATTTTCAGCGCTTGCAGTACTACGTCCGTCCTGCACCTGTAACGCGAGCAATGGTCTTTTAATAACCGTGAAGCGACAAATCAAACGCACGTTAATTAGTGGTCGGCGACGACTATCATTAGAATTGTATTTGACGAAAAAAAAAATGTGGATATTTCAGTATGCGTTTGAAAGTAAAATGGCGGTGGGCGGGAAAGTGCGCCGGAGACGTTGGCGTGTTACAAATCGGTTGCGTGCCGGACGAGCCAACCCCTCCGCGATGAGTTTCCAATTGAATAATTTCAGCACAATCCAACTTATTTGACTCGAATCTTACCACATATTTGTTCTTTCGACATTACTTTATATTATTTAATTGATCATTAATAATAATATGTAGTTTCTATTTTAAAATATTTATATAAAACCTGGCCGTCAACATATGACTGGATGTGTTATTTAAATTCAAAAATAAGTTTATTATGAAATAATATTTGATGGAAACAATCACTCAATAAATGACTCACTGTCTGATTGAACTCTTTCAGACATTAATAAACAGACCAACGAATCAAATCCATTCATTCATTAAAAAAAATAGCTGAATCATAACAATAGAACAATCAATTGGGCTTAAAAGGGCACTTACTAAAACACCCCAATAGTGAGCATTTTCATTGAACAATCGTTTATCAAAAACACAATCATATTGTGCGTATACGTCTATGAGATTTCATAACATTACAAGGCGATCTTAATCTCGCGTTTAGCAATTTCTTTGTATCTCTTAACAATATACGGACGGATTATAAATAGTTTCTGTGGTTGATCTAGACCTGAATATGCATTCACCGTGGCGATATATTGTTACATTTAACATAATATAAAAGATGCTTTTAGAGAATTTGTGATACTGTTATGTTTATTGATGAATGAGCAATTTACTTTACGCTTTTCACTTGTATGATGGGTGGTATAGCAAAGATTGAGAGTGTTCTCTAGAAGTCTAGATCAGTGTTTTTCAATCTTTATGAATTCGCGACTCCTTTTTCAGTAAAAATATTGTGGCGACCCCCTAGAATCGTATCAATGCGGTGATCAATTTCTGAAATTTTTCAAATCACACTATTTGTATGTCGAAAATTAAAGCAAGTTTCTTTTTCTCAAATAAACTAGCACATCAAAATAAAAGTGTCCTCGCTATTAAATTTAACCTGGCTTGTGAACATGACCAAAAAAAGAATCGAGTTCCCCCGGTGAGTCAAGACCCACAGGTTGAAATACACTGAATTCTAGATTCAGTAACTTAGAACATAAATACCTAAACTCACGTATTTATCTTATGACAGTAGGCAGGCTACAGAAAGTGGTGGCATTTACACAATACAATAATATGGACATCATTATTTATTTATACTTAACAGAATATAATAATCATTTGTTTCTGAAACTCTCAAAACATTTTTTATTCTATTCTAATAACGCCACAATTACAGCCACTGTGCTAGCTGTCACCCTTACCTACACCTGGCCAAAAGGCTGTATAATGAGGGTTGTAGAGAAAATTATGCTACCAACTGGCGCCACTTTAGTGAGAGCTCTTTTACTATGGAACATTGGAGTGAATATGACGTTGATATCAATTAAAATAATGACAGGAAATATAAGAAGTTTGACAGATGCTAGGACCTTAGTGATGCCTCTTGATGCACGACTTTTCATTTTTTTTTATCCTTTTATTTGTTGCAATTGGTCGTCAAACCTTCATATGTGAATTAATTTCTTGAAATAATTGCCGTTGTGGTGGAGCGCCCAATGCTGCTCCTCCCTCTTATAGAAGGTAGGTTTCTCTTCAGCCTTTTTTTCACCACATTTGGGTTTAACAGTTGGCCTACTAGGGGTTCGAATGCAAAGTTAGGCATTATGTCGAGTTTTGTATCGCTCATTTCAGAGGTCACTGAAGCCATATTTAGTTGAAAGAAAGTCATTTGGAGACGAGGGAAGAAACGCATGTTACGAGTATGTATACAGATAGTTATGAGTATGTATACGGATGGATGGAGAGGAAGAGAGAGGCGAAAAAAAAAAGATGATTGTGTGAGAAGTGATACGATAGAAAAGGGAGTTAGTGATAGCGAGACAGGTGACAGGACAGAATGGAAGAAAAAAACATGTTGCGCCTACCCTAAATAACACGAGACAAGGGCAGGAAGATGACGATGACTGACGGCATATTTAGATAGTCATGGATTTATTTATTATATTCTTTATTGTACACTACATAAACAGAACATACAGGACAATTTTTAAAAACATAAGTGTGTTTATCGCACAAGGCAATTACTTACAGACAACCTTTAGATGGACTGAAAGAAAGGAGATAGATTTAGGGCTGCCAGTGTATAACATCATATATATAAATACACAAAAATGTATACACACAATACAAAAGAAAATACTAATAAATATCAAATATATAATAGAGTCAGGAGAAGAAAAAATCAAAGTGAACGATAATGCTCCTTCACCATTTTTTAAACGTTGGTATCATTTGAGCACGCCTCACTTCTATGGGTAACGCATTCCACAAACAAGCAGCTTGAACTGTGCAAGATTAGCCAACGAAGGAAGTGGAATGCGATAATACTAAATTTGGATTTCATCGTTCTTAGCAAACCGAGGCGACCTCTTTTACTCAATGGAAAAAAAACTTTGGTTGATAAGCCTATTTAAAAAAAAAATCAAACATATTTTTGAATTACGTATGTAGTGTAAAACAATAAGAATACATCGTTATTGCTCAGAACTCGGTATAATTCACATGGCTGGCCATTGAGGCGATTCGCCTACTGATAGTGTGGGACTGAGTTGACTAGGTTATTATTAGCTGCATAGTTTTATAGACAGGCTCTGTGTTTTAAGCATGTTATTATTTTTTAAATGAATACACATTGGGCCTGTATTGTTCGAAGAGATCGGCAAAGTTAGTTAGCCCCCATTAGCACCTATTTGCAGAGTCGATAGCGGTCCGTGACCCGTCTCAATCATATCATCGTATTGTGATTGTCACTCTTATCTCAATTGGTTTGAGTCAGCTTGATTTTTTCTTCCATTGCGTGAATTACATCTCTTTTAGCCGTTCCGCCCACTTCGCTACGCATCGGACCATCAGGCGTTCGGTGTTGCGGCACCGGTATATGGTGAACGTTCCACCCATACGCACAAAACGTTTTGAGAACACATTCATCGTGTGTACAGCTAAGGAGTGGAATTCCATGCCAGAATCTGTGTTTCCTTATATCTACAAACTACGGATACAAAGTCAAGAGTGAATAAGTTGTTTCTAGGCAAGCATGCTCCATCATCACTTACCATCAGGTTAGATAGTGGTCAAACTATTAACAATTAAAAAAACTGGGCAAGTGCAGTTCGACTCGCGCACTAAGGGTTCCGTACATACTTACCTATGTAAATAGTTCAATTCGAATAGAGTTTCGAAGATTTTTCCGAATCGCAAAAAAGTGACGTAACAAAAAAATTACTGTTTTCAGATACTATAACGGTTCCGCTCAATTACAGAGTTCCGGTGCCTAACTTCAGGCTTCATCATCAGATCAGTTCGATATATTTCCCCTCTTCCTTCAGTCAGTCGACTATACGTATAAATAAGCTTAATTAATAAAATTTACTTGTTACGACAGTTCTGCTGTGTTCCTATGAGGAGTTCTGTTCCATACCTTCGAAGTTCATGATCAGATCATAACAATATTTCTATGGGACCAACTTGGAAGCACAAACTTTAAAAAAAAAATAATTTCAAAATCGGTCAAAAGATACATAAAAAAAACATATTCAGCCGAACATGTAAAAAAAACAAAAACTTTTTTGCAATTCGGTAAAATCTTCGTAACCTCAATTCGGGAATTAAACTGTTTTTATAGGTAAGCTTGTACGGAACCCTCAGTGCGCATGTGCATCATGCTCATGTGCATGGCAACACTTTTATGTCTTCCATTCTCCCCTATCAACTTAAGTAAAACAAAGTTGCCTTCCGTGTATGTTTATCCCCTCACTTATCCTAAAGCACGCCACAGATTTTGATGAGGTTTTCACTAATAGAAAAAGGAAATAAACGAGGAAGGCTTGTGTGTATAAATTACACCCGTGCGAAGCAGGGACGGTCTTAAGATTAAGCTTTCGTCGCATTATTCCGCCATCCGATTTTAATAGTCGTTTATGTAAATTATATATGTAAATATAAGGCTTAATAAAAGTCAGAATCCTATCTAACATCTGAAACTGTATCACAATTTTGTCTTAATAAGTTTTTGGTTTTATAGATACGTATGCCGTATGCGTCACGAACCGAATGTATTAATAATATGCGTAGATAAATAGGAGCATATATAATTATAATAGATTAGCTGCCTCTATGTTAATATGTTTGAAGAAAGTTCACATAGTACCTACTTGGTGCTATTTTAATATGTTATGTAAACATAATTTTTAAGTATATGTCAATATTGAAGCATAGATTTGGTAACCGAATTATAATATTTTACCATGGTTCGTAGTTAAGTACTGTTTGTCTTGGTATGGTCATGTAAAGAGGAGAGATGGAAGGTGAAACGCATGTTACTAAAAGAGTTATGAGTATACATACGGATGGATGGGTAGGAAGAGGGAGGCCAAAATAAGTAAGTAATCATTTCTTGCGCAAAAATGATTAACCTATAAGTAAAATCAGTGATGAAACACCAAAAATGAGATTGACTAGTTCACATAAATAAAGTAAAACCACTGTCCTCCAAACTAGGAAACAATCCTGTATTTTGAAGAACAGTTGGAATGGATGGATGGATTGTGTGAGGAGTGATATGAAAGAAAAGGGAGTTAGTGATAGCGTGACGGGTGACAGGACAGATTGGAAGAAAAAAACGTGTTGCACCGACACCAAACACGGAACAAGGGCAGGAAGATAATGATGAGGTTTGTGGTTTAGTAATAACAACTGCACGAATCGATCTTCAAGGTTAAGCAACTCTTGCTGCGGTCAGTTCGTGGATGGGTGACCGGCCCATGACATACCAAGACTGCTTCTTGCCTCGAAAAATCGTGTAAAACTGTTGTTAGCTGTCATTTGTCGATCTTTGACAGTCGTTACGGGTGGTTTGAAACCAGAAAATCTGACACCAGTCGAGTTTTGCCATGGGGTATCCACTTACTCAGTTACTGGGTTGTGGAGGTGTTAGTTGCTCCAAAGATCGGCCGCAAAGTAGTTGGGAAAAGCTAGGCAAGCGTGGTTCATCGTCGGCCACATCATCGCTTACCATCAGGTGAGTTATTGATCAAACGCGAGCCTAACCAAATAAAAAAAAGCTAGGCACATTGAACGTCCATGATCCTGAATGAATGCGCTTATCATCATCATTTCAGCCGAAAGACGTCCACTGTTGGACATAGTGTCGCAATAACTACCGGTCCTGTGCGTCTCGCGTCCAGATGATGGATCCCGCGACCCTCACCAGGTCAATGCGCATATCGCGTTGTGTTTAATTAATCATATTTCATCGTATTTCCTTTGATTAATTAACCTCAACAAATAACAGAAAGAAAATAAAGATAGATATTCTTTACACCAAAAATATAAATTATATTAGGAACAATGGGCGGTCATATAGCTAAAAGCGATTTTGTACAGACAACCTAAACATCTTTTTTCATCACTAGGATTCGATAAAAAATCCTTTCTCTAGTAATCTATCTCCGAATATCTAGTCTAGGCATTCTGTTCAGCCCGGTAACAAATGCTTGAAAAAAAAAAATTTTTTTTTCTTTTTTTTAATTTTTGCCCCACACTAGCAATTACTCCGGAATCGTAGGTACGTTTACATTTTTTTTAACTCACAAGGCAGCCGAAGACGAAAAAACTATCTGGCCATACAAATATTTTTGTTCCGTGCAGGTGTCGTACCCGCGACACTTCGCGCAGCGCTCTAATTGCTCAACTATTTCAACCTAAGGATTTTTATATATATGCTTAGAATATAGTCCGTTTATACACCAGAATTCCTTATTGCACGACATTATTTACTGCTTCATAATGGCAATGAATAGCAGTGAAAAAACATCTATAGCAACACATTATTTTCTATCTTTCATAGTAACTTTGTGAGTAAGGTCATCGACAAACTAATTCTATTGTCTGCACCATATATTTAATTTAAAAAAAAAACCTCATGAGACTCTGTAATGTCAATCAACACTTAATTTAACACTTAAAGCAACAAATGTGTCCAAAAACTCCCATTAACATTCCCAGGCCGTTATCGCCTTTAAAGTCGCTATTTTTGATATTTTAATTGATCATTATTGTGTGTACTAATATGATTTTCGAAGCAGAAATCGCTCATAGCGTTAGATGTAGTTGATTGCTCCACTTACATGAGAAAATCTCGTCTATTAACAATAGCGTAACTCTAGGTCATTGTCTATGACTGTTGTATAATTTTTTAAACAATATTGTTATATATTAGTTTAGTATTGATCGTGAACTAGTGTGTTTACTATGCTATCTTGCTTGGTTTGTTATTGCAGATGTGAATAAAGAATGACCGCATATGTTTGATGTAATGAAAAATATTAACACAACTTTAATTTAGACAAGCATTGTAGTTTACAATCTGAGATTTGGTTTACAATGAGACTATCAATTAAATAAGTACTTTAGACATTCGACGAAACACTTATTAATGGCTAGCTTTTGCCCGTGGCTTGTTCTGCGTACAAAAAGTATAGCCTATGTGTCACTCAGTAATAATACGGCTTTCTATCGGTGAAAAAAAAATTATCAATCGGGCCAAACAAACTTTATCTCTTTGTAATATTATAGGTGTAGATTCAGAGGCTTTTAAGAAAACACCAGATTTTATGGTATCTTAAAATAATGATTAGTAATTGTGTATATCGCGCTAAGGTAGACAGCAAATAAGAATAGTTCTACTTGGTAACACACATTCTTGAAACGTAATCAGTAATTAGCACAATAATCAGATGCCACTCAGAGTTTATTAATAAGAATTGCTGCAATTACGAACCGCGAAAATCAGTCGCATATCGTCGCACGTTTTGCTCAATTAATTCGTCGGCTCGCAGTTCGGTTTCTAATTTAAAATATTTTATTTGAGTTTCACTAAACCAAGTTTTAGATAAACTTTCATTTTTGATTATGATTATAGTTTGATAATAGTTTGGTGATGAAATACCGGCTTGTTTCAAGGTTACGCATTATATTTTGTGTATCACTATTCATTTGTAAACATAATTGAAGTTTGTATACTTACAACAAGCGTAAAGAAAACGCATATCAATGCGGATCTCATGATTCACTGTGTCACGGCACTGCACGATAGTTCCCACTGTGTTGGCGAGTACTGGTGCGTCTCGGGCGCACTGGCGGCGCTCACTGGCGTCGGGCGTTCAAACGCTCCTCGTACCACCCACCCTTACCACGACACATCTCTTTCGCGGATAACTGAAATCAACATTCTTTCATAAGTTTCTATATATTGCTCTATTAAATAGGGCAATATATTTAAACTGAATACACTACACTACACTTGTCTGTATTTTTCTTTTGTTGTATTTTTACAAGTGACACTAGTGACAGCACTGGCTAAACGTGATTATGCGAGCCAAACGTTAAAACGCGATTAGTTTTGTTGGTGAATTCCGCCCTAAAAGATATAGCAATACTAAAATAAATTATGAAACAAAATTGATGAGTTTATTAAATTTTAATATTAACAAAGAATGATTTTCTGGATATGAAAAAAGTCCCTAATATCTAGCATATGGAAATTAAGATTTGGAAACATAAGATTAATTCAATGTAAAATAAAAATAAAATTCAAACCAGGATTTAAAGCAAGGGTTTTTTTTCGGTGTGAAAATCATTTTATGACATCCCCTGCTCTTGGGCGGAGCGGGAGATATTGTCAGAATTTTACTGACTAAAAAGCACACCTGTTCCTTCTTTGCCTTCGTCCCGGGGCCCCGGGTTTCACTTTCACACTACCAAAAATTCAAAACAAGGGTGACCGAGGCTTTCTTTCCTTTTCGAATTTATCTCAAAAATGTTCGAGATTTTGGGATGAATTTGCATTGAAATTAATGAATTGAAGAAAGTTAGTCACCTTCTCGACGAGTAGAAAACGGTTCACCAGTGTCTTCATTCATAGCTATATAGAAATTCACACCCACTAAATTTACACCATAATGAATATCACAAAAAAGATATGGAAGCAGCTGAAAAAGATAAAAAACTTTTTGCACTAACACATCTAAGATTTTTACCAACATACATAAATAACAATTTTTTATTTGTGGCTATGGGGTCAGTGGCAATGGTTCTTTATGCTTATCGTCTACTTTATTTGCTAATAATGCTGTGCTCAAGGGTCGGTATTAAAAATGATTGTTTTCAGTCAAAACACAACTCTGTGTATATGTATTATATTTGCACTGATTTATCTCTTTTCTTTTGAGTTTATTTTGATTGTAAGCCCGCTCTATCCCACTGCTGGGTCTATTAGAGTACCAAAAATATTAAGATCTGTTTGAGAATATTATCTCACGTCATTCACTCGTAAATTTAGGACTAGAAATGCTTTTACTCCAAAAACCAAATACTGACTGCAGCCGGTTGTGTTTTTTGTTTATTCTATAACAAGATGACGGCAACTGTATTGTTAACTTAAAATCAATAGTACAATAGACGATTCACAGTTTACTAGATATACCTAATTGTTAGTTTTTTTTTTTTTTGGTATCCATAAATATTTTAGCATAACAGTATGGTTACGAACACGTCAGATTACGTGTTAGTTACGCTATCAGTATGAATTACTGACCGGCAGTAATTATGGAAGGTATTGGAAAGTGTCGCTGTGAAAAAAATATCATTTCCATATCAATGTTGCGTTAGCTTGCACGACTGTATGACGTCATTTGTGTTTTACTGAATTAAAGCTTGTTTTGTGTTTATTAATTAATTATCTCTACTTAGCATAGTCGGCCTTATAATGTTCCCACTGTTGGGACTCAGGCCTTCTTTCTAGGAGAGGGAATGGGCCGTAATCCACCACGCGGGCCCTGTGCGGGTTAGTGGATGTCACATGTCTTCGAATTTTTGATTCTAGGACATGTTGGTTTTCTCACGATGTTTTACTTCACCGTTTTGAGAGCAGTGGTGATGAAATAAATTACACTAAGTAATGCGCCTGGCTGGGTTTGAACCCACGACCTACAACTTGTAAGTCGGGGCCGTTACCACTCGGCCACCACTGCACTTACTTAGGTATAATACTTAACTAATTATTATAAGATTTATACACAACTAAACTAGTATACAACTTAAAGGTATACACGAGTATACCAACTGAAAATAATAGTACGTGTCTAAAAATATGTCATTGGGTATAAAAACAATTAATCCACATCGTTGTCAGTGGGATAAGCTGAAATCATTGACAGCGTTGTCACGTTAAATTATCAAATCAAATCAGTCCTAAAATTAGAATGTAAAAAATGATTATAATACAAAGCTTGTGTTATCTCTGCGGGTAATTTTACTGTACACGCATTTGCCTTCAAGATTTTTTTTTTTTTTAATTTTAGAGTACATTGCCCCACACTAGAAATCCTCCTGTGTGAGTGCATTCACAAACATGTAAACTCATGTGTTGTGTTCACAAAACATCAGACCCGGAACAACTATCTGTAGGCCATTCAAATACTTGTTTCGTGCGGTAATCGAACCCGTAACACTCGCGGCCAATCGCTCAACTACTGCGACAACCGTGCCGTCGATTAGATATATACAGGTTGTTTCAGAAATAATTCACTTTTGTAGATGGATAAAAATGAACAAATATACACCTTAAATTACCTAAACAGAGGCCGACGACCTCTTAGCGCGATCTATTTGATGACCTAAACTGAACTGTTAGGGATGGAGCTATGTATATAGTGTGTATACCATTGTATATCATTAGACTTGGGAACATTAACTTCTTGAAAAATAATATTATTCAAATGTCGTCCTTCGCGGCTCTGGCAATCTTCAAAGCGATCTCTAACATTCATGAAAAAGCGCCTCAGAAGTTGTAAAGGAATATTGTTGGTTTCTTGTCTAATATTTACCTTCAATTCGGATATGGTCGATGGACTACTGTTGTACACCCTACAGTTTAACCCAGAGTAAAAAGTCCGAAGGTCTGGGCTCTGTGAGGGGGATGCAGGAACTTACTCTGTTCAAGGTGATTTGCCAGTCTTTTTACACGTGCAAGCCTTTGGATTAGACATACGCAGAAGGTCTGCAACAATCTTCGAATATAGTATAATAACATAAAAGTGAATTATTTCTAGGACACCCAATATTTATTAACACTTAGAGACAAACTGGCTTCTGTACTATGCGATCCTGGATCGGCATAGAGCCAGAACTGCGACGGAAGGTACCTACTTGGAATCATTAGAGCATTGACTTAAAAAGAGGAAGTTAACAACGTGCGTAACTTATCTTAACCTAATCCTTTTGCCGGTAAACAAGGAAACTGTCGTAACATTAGCCGAACGTCCGCGAGTTAATGAGTTTTTAAATACGACATTTTTATTATAAAGTGTCTCGATATTCATCGAAATTGCGTGCTGTGGTGAAACTGGGAACAGGCTCTGTGATTGATTGCAATAGATACATTTGTGCATATTACCACGTCTGTATTTCCCTAGGAATTAGGCAGAGCAGCACCTATGTACTATTATACACTGTCACTTCATTTGTAACATGTTAGTCTCAAACTTTCATTTAATAGGGAGCATACCTATTTCCTTCAATCGGACACAAATTTAGTTTCCGGATTTATCTTCGGGATTGTTCGGAAGATTTACCACAGCCCTGAAACGCAAAGGGCAGCTGAAGGAACAGGTGGTTTTAGTCAGTAAAAGTTAGAAACTCCTTTTCGAGAGCGAGAGAAATTACTTTATGATGTCACAATTCAAAAAAGGTAATTTAACAGCCGTTTTTGGAAATAATCGAGTTGTAGTAATGTTACACAACTTAAAATGCTAATGCAAGATTGTGAGACTATTCTTTTTTAATTTATACAAGAGCCTACTTGGCCTTGCAAACAGGATTAATCTAACGGAGCCTACTTCAAAGTATGCGAATTGGAAAATCTGCAAGAGACCCATTTCAATTTAACTTGTGTAATTACTTTAAACAATTTAGACAAAACTAAGTTGAAACTAAATCCGGTGTCATAAGAACAACAATAATATAAAGATAATCAGGCTTGTAATGTGAGTCCCAGCACTCTAAAAGAGGGAATGCACCATAATTCACCACGCTGGCCCAGTGCTGGTTGGTGGATGTCACATATCATCGAATTTTTGGCTCTATATGCCAGTTTTCTCACGAAGTTTTCCTTCACCATTTTGAAAGCAATGATGATGATATAAAATACACGAAGTAACACAGCTGCCAGGGTTTGAACCCACGACGAACTACTCGTAAGTCGTTGCCAAACCACTGGGGCAAAGAATAACAAAACATCCTTTGTAATATCTAAACACGATGAAGTTCCTCTTAATCATATGTCTCAATTAGAGACTGAACGAAGATTCAGTTTCAGTTTCGGGCAAAAACATCGTCAGACTTATACTGACTAAAACCAGTCTTCCTTGTGTGGCCCTTTGCGTTCCAAGGCCACGATAACTCTTTCATACAATCCCGCGGCTTATTCGGATATTTACACATCACTATCCTAAAGTACGTCCCCACTTTTCCAATCGATAATATCTCATGATAGTTTTTACAAACGACGTCCGTTGAAAAACTATTATCTTCCACGCGAGGGTTGGACGAGTGAAATTCCTACTTTGCGTGCACACTTTCCATCTCGTGGACATTTCGCCATTTTTTTATACACGACTCGCAATAGCACGCGGAACGCTAGTCTCATGTCTGCTTTACAAAGCGTCCTCTTCTTTCGAAAAGCTTCATTGGACTTAGTAACTTGACTGCTGTAATATAGCGTTGATTTTTGTTTGTTATTTTGTCACAATCGGGTGCAAATATTACTTTGACAATCATTCTTGTTATTGGTTCGCGTTGAATAAACGAAACACATGAGATGTTATGCATGAACGAATAGGGAATCCAACTGCTTTCCTTGTTGACTCTTTAATTTATGTTTATTTTACGAAATTAGATTTATTGTTCTTGAATTTATGATGATTTGCAGAATCGTTTCGATTTGTCAACTATATTTTTATAGGCTTAAAAATATACGCTCAATGATGAAATAGATTTATAACTGCTACGAAATCACCGGTATAGGGTTGAGGTTTCAATGTATCAAAAAATAAATAGCTATTAAAAATAAAGAAGTTCGTCTTGAAATGCTAAGCGAAAGAATGATATCTAAATTTCCGTATGAAAAACACGTTTGTAAAGTTATATTATGCTGAAAACGCTTGTTTTAAAGTTTCTTTGTATTTATATATACCTATAGATAAACACAACTAAATTTTCTAAGCATTTCCCAGTACCTACGGATGGGTATTAATATTACAAAAAGGAAAGATGTGTATTTTTGTTTGTAATGAATAAACTCGAAAACTACTGGATCGATTTTAAAAATTTTTCACCAGTAGAATGCTACTTTATCACTGAGTAACGTAGGCTACTTATGTTTATTCCACTATAAAGCCGTTGGCAAAAGTCGCAAATATGACTAAAGTTGTTGTGAAAAATTACAGTCCAAATATAACATTATTTTGAGAAATGGCATGACAATATTTTTTGCTCGACATCGCCTTGTCTAAATTAGTCTCTTAACAAATGTTAATCTACAATAATTGTTAAAAACCCGCTCCGCCTTTACTTTGCCGCCTGATCCCATCCAGTTCTCATGATCTCTGGGCGCGCGATAACGTTGCGTTTGCGCAACACCCTGGTATTGTTCGTGCGCTATCTCTCACAGAATCTATGTTAATTATCGCCATATTGCTCTTAGCGCACCCTCTTATTGTATCGCGGATCGCTCGAACTACTGAAGAATTGCATGGTGTTGTTGGGCAATTTGGTTCAGATAGCGGAATTAGTTTTATTTTGACTTAAATTTATTTTTTCACATGGCAGTTGGCAGAGCAATACCACATGTAAATTTGTGGAGATTAAATTGACAATATATACATATTGCATTTCACGCGTTATTTTACTTACTGTTAGTTTTCTTTTACGTGAATAAATTAACATAATTTGTCGAGTTATGATTTTAACTCGAAAAATAGCTTGGAGACAGCAAGCAACACTATAACGATTGGTCATACCCTGCATGTATCCTTAGACCCAAGACCTAGATTGGGTGGTTAGTCCGCCTACAACTTAAAAACCTGTTATGCTCCCGCTGTCGGGCTGACTCAAAACTCTTTGGTGTCAAGGGAAGACGTGAAACGATCCTTCTAAAACAGAGACCTAGTACGATCAGGGCTGCGGGTTTGTTTGAAAGAGCTATCATGGTCCTGGAACGCAAAGGGTAACGAAAAAAACACATGTAGGTTTTATCGACCGGGCCAAGCCCCAGTCGTCGACAGCGCGTCCAATGCGTTCCTCAAAGATTGTCAGAAAAGGAATCCCGTAGTCCTAGAACGCAAAGGGCAACAACGTGTCCTTCAACACGTGTGGTTTCAGTCAGTAAAAGTCTGACACGTCCTCCGGCTCCACCCAGACCGGGAGAAGTCGATGGATGATGACCCACTAAAAAAATAAGTCAGTAAAAATCTGATAGTCCTCGCTCCATTCAGATTTCAGAGCAGAAGATTTTTTGATGATTTTCCGCCTCAAAAAAAGGCCTAGTACGATTACTTTTGTGTCATCAGTTCAGTCGAGAGAAGTCCACTGCTCGACATAGGCCTCCCCAACCCTCTTCGGGAGGGTTGGGGAGGCCTATCTACGTATGTAAGTGTCACCGTAACCCTCACCAAGTCATTGACCTAGCTCTACTTTGAGGCCTTCCATCGTCGCGTGTTTCGGTTCAGGTCCAGAACTTTGTCATGTCAACTAAAATTTTTTTTTCCTACAGCGGCTCTCCCCGGCACCGAAGCAGCTCACCAGTTAGTAGTCTGCGTTCGCAACAAGTGCACCCCAGAAGAAGCTCTAAACGTTCTCCGCGATCTCCCCAACCCTCTTCGGGAGGGCGAACCGGCGGCGGCCGCTCAAGCAGCGTCTTACAACCCGCTGAAGATTGATGTCTTTGTGCAGACCTTGTTGAATCTTGGGAGTAAAAGTATATCGCATAGCTTTGCTGCTATCTCTAAATTTCATTATGTTTTTAAGGTTAGTGGTAGTTTTTTGTTAAGATTTTGTTAAGTTTTTTACCTCTTTGTTTTCTTTTCGAACCTATGGTAAACTCGTCAATCTGTTTGGGGCCAATAGGTGGATACGTTAACTGCAGCATCAGTGGCACTCATTAAGTCCTCCAAAGTCCAGGTGTATGGGCACTTGGGGCTCTCTAACGTGTGACTCATGTTCTGAACATGGCACCGCACTCACAATTAGGTCTATAAAACGCTAATTCGCCAAGTTATGTTTGCAGCGGCCTACCTAGGTACGCTGAATAAAGTGCTTTCCATATAGGCCACTGTAATTCAAGTTTTGTACTACGAATGCTGCTGAGTCAAGACCACAACATGGAATAATAGTAAGATTTGTTGAAGCGCTGAACATTCCCCTTGACCGCCTCAAACTAACGCAAGGGCGTACCACAGCTGCTTCTCAAACAGCGTCAGTAACTCGCTGAGGATCGATGTCATTGTACAGACGATGAGTTTTGAGAGTAAAGCGTATCTATGTGATACGTTTTGCTGATATTTTCAAGTTTTATTAAGTATGGCAATAACGACTGTTGACTTAAAAAAAACATTACATATCAAGGAATTAACTGAAATATAAGATCTTTTGACAGTACAATTTGGTCTAAAATATTGCCGAATATTTTTTGAATATTTTGAAAATATAATTTTTTTTTATTGGTATAAACTAGTGCTTGACTGCGATCCCACCTGATGGTAAGCAGATATTTACAATAAAACTATTTTGTTTTTATTGCTCAGATTCTTGCCGAATCCGAGGAAGCCCAGATCTGCATCCTTCGCAACGTCTGGGAGCTATGGCAGCGCCACCCTCAGATGGTGTGCGTCCTCGTGGACAAGATGCTCAAGACACAGATTGTGGAGTGCAATGCCGTGGCCACGTGGCTGTTCTCCAAGGAAATGGCGCCGTTCTTCACGCACATTTACCTGTGGGAAATTCTTCATCTGACCATCGATAAGATGAATAAGCATGTCTCGAAACTAAGTAAGTTAATCTTGGTTTTTAACCGACTTCAAAAAAAAGGAGGAAGTTATCAATTCGGTTGTATTTTATTTTTATCATCATATTTTTTGTTTATGTTTGTTACCTGTGTATCTGTCGTTTATGGACCGATTTGCAAAATTTTTTCTTCTCCTAAAAAGCGATCAAGGGCATAGGGTCCCGTTTTTACCCTTTGTCTAAGGTACTCTATAAATGTCATTTAAAAAATAAAATCTGCATGTTCCGGCTAATCTCCGATTCTTATCGACGGATTTTGGCAGGACTTCACTGGTAGAGGTAGCTGATGTTATAAGGAGTCACCTAATTAAAAGGCAACAAAAAGGCTACATTTATTTTAGAAAAAAAAATTGGGTTTCATGCAAAAAAAAACTTTTTTAACACAATATCATTTTTTTTTTTTTGCGATGACCGATCAAGGAACATATACGTATTTACTAAAATCTGTAAGCGAATTTATGTGCCAATTTACAACAAACTAAATGTATTTACTTTCAGGCGGTGAGCTGCAAGAGGCGAGGGAAGCTTTAGCTAGAGCTGATTCCAGCAGTTCAGATTCAGAAGATGAAAATAATAGCAAAAAAAAGAAGGACCAAGATAAACCTACAGAAGAGGTATAACTATGTCATTATTCTATCATTATTAACCCTTGAAAATCAAACGTTTTTGTCTTAATAAACACTTTTGAGTCATTATTTAGACTCTTTTATTGTCTGATACTGTCGTTTCGGCGCACATGCTGCATGAGGGTGCTCTCGCTCGGCACTTCGGCAGTCTAGCAATGACCATCGCAGCGAGCAGACTCAGTGGAATCGATAATCTGATGTTACTGCGTATATTTACTACGTAACCTCTTGGGAAAAAGTATTAATTCTTGTGCAGCCATTCAAAGACTCATTATTATTAGATAAATCGTCTGAAACCAGTGGTGGCCGAGTGGTAACAGCCCCGACTTACGAGTTGTAGGTCGCGGGTTCACACCCAAATAGGCGCATTACTTTATGTAATTTATTTTATCATCACTGATCTCAAAACTGTGAAGGAAAACATCGTGAGGAAACCGGCATGTCCAAGAACCAAGAAATTCGAAGACATGTGACATCCACCAACCAGCACTGGGCCCGCGTGGTGGATTACGGCCCATTCCCTCTCCTAGAGAAGAGGCCTGAGTCCCAACAGTGGGAACATTATAAGGCCGACTATGCTATGTTAAATCGTCTGATTGCTTGATTGCAAATAATTTACTTGTTTACAGGCTGTAGAGCGTATGGAGGAGCGTCTAGAAGCAGCTCACATGGACCAGAAGCGTCTATTCCTGATCGTATTCCAGCGGTTCATCATGATCCTGTCGGAGCACCTCGTGCGCTGCGACACGGACGCGCGCGACCCCGACACGCACTGGTACCGCAGCACTGTCGGCAGGCTGCGGCAGGTCTTCCTCATCGTGAGTATCGAATATCATCATAATTTGGTTTAAAATATTCCCACCTAACAGCCTGGTCAGAGCTTCACCGCTATCAGTGAAAACTTAGCGCGAGGCCGCCCCTCGATCGGTAAAAACCAATGTACTAGTGTTAAATTACGCCACATTGTAATTAGAAGATATAGACTCTGTTGTTAGTCTGAATTTTTTTTTTAGATGAAACTTGAATAAACATACTATTTTATATAGACCATAAAAACTTCTTCAGGCCTCTTAAATTTTATGAACATTTCTTCTTTCATGAGGCCACTTCATAGATTATATTATTAGAATTTCCTTCTACATCAGTGATTTTTACAATAAAACCAATAAAAGAAAATGTGTCTGATTGCCGATGATCATGTACTCCATTCGCATATGATTTGGAATTTAAACAAACCTTTTTTAATATCCGTTCAACCGATTTTGACTTTTATTGCGTTGGTAGCATGGTTGCGGCTGCAGCAAATAGTTCCATATTGTAACCACTTTTTTTATTTAATGCTATCCTTATGCTTACGGAATAGAAGTCAAAATCGGCTGAATCAACAGTAAATTAAGTTTGTTCAAATGTCTAATCTTATTACAAATGAAGTGTAAATACTCCAATAACTCATTCTAAATGAACCTTATTCCTTCCAGCACCACGAACAAGTCCAGAAGTACAGCAGTACCCTGGAAACGCTGCTGTTCACCCAGGACCTGGATCCTCACATTCTCGACGTGTTCCATCAGTTCATCGCTCTCACCGCTTAGACGTACGTTACTTGGAGAACAAACTGAGTTTCTAATAGGTATAATAAGGGCTGGCGTTGTCCAATATGAATTATGTAAAGGGGTTGGTGAAACTGTACTGCTAGTTAATGCTGCCATGTGTTTTTTTAGTGTCCATGTCAAGCAAATATTTCTTTTTCTTTGTTTTTTAATAATATTAACTAGTGCTTGACTACGATCTCACGTAATAATAACCAATAATGCACACTAGTTACACACTACACACTAGTTTAGAGCCTTGAAGACACCTAAATTATAATCAGGTCTTTTAAGGCTATACAAGAGTTGATTTTAATTAATCCAGAGCTCATCTTTGCGTTAAGTCACAAATCCAGTAATGATTTTGCATAAAAAAAATATTGCTGGCAAGTGGTGCACGTTAATAATCACATGTATGAAGCTAAAACTGTAGTTTAAAGATAGAAGTGGTATAGTGCACTATCCTTTGAACGAATTAAATATAAGAGAGCTGGCCAGTTTAGGCTATATTAGTCAGTGGGGAAAGATTAGTAGAAAGTTCATCTGTCAGTTTTCTATCTTCTATATTCTTTCTATATTTAATTCCACCCAATCCGTTCCATCATCTGACCACTAGACGTACGGCGCCAACAGCACACGATGTACGTATGGGGCCGGAGCCGATTACTTACATAATGTTTTGGGAACACATTAGAATCTATTCTGCGTACAGCTAAGGAGTAGAATTCCCTGTCGGAGTCTTGTGTGTCCTGATAGCTATAACCTAGGAGTCAGAATGAATGATGATTCATCACACCACATTATTGCTTGCCATCAGGTGAGATTGTGATCAAACGCGAGCCTATCAATAACAATAAACAAAAATCAAGACGTCATGAAAAGTGGATTGTTTTTACCATTTTATCAGTTTCGCCATCCTCGAATATCTCGGGACGCAACGCTCCTATAAAGGATTATAGACTAAACTATAGATAAATGTAAGTAAGGTGTGATTAATATTTATAAAATTACTATAAAGTAATGGTGCGTTAACAGTTATATAATAAATGTTACGTGGCTTAAGACTATTTTACCATGACCAGCTTTATGTATTCAACTCATCTAACAAAAGCAAAGAAGGAACAGGAGTGGGTTTTAGTCAATTAAAGTCTGACATGCCTTCCCGCTCCGCCCAAGGACGGGAGAAGTCATTGGATGATTCCCACTATAAAAAAAATCTGTGTTGAACTTCATATTATCAAACCATTTTGATCTTTGCCGACATTGGAACTAAAGTCAACCTACAGGTCCATGGTAAATAAAATATAATTTGCTTTCAAAATCTAAATATAGAGCTACTATTGATATTATATTTCGCGAAGGCGGATTGGTTTTAATTGTGTGCGAAGATTGACGTGCAAATTGTATCTGTGTGCTTAAACTGGGTCATAAAGGGGTGACCAGATGGTTGCAAAGCAACGTCTCAACCAAGGTGACCTTGGTAGTTTCAATTCGTGTAGACAGCAGTTGTAAACCATGACCTTCAACGCCCTTGGTTGGGAGGCGGGTTTTCCCAATCACCGAATGTGTTGGCGCGTGTACATCCATGTAGCCGCAACACAAACCAAACTCATAAAATAAAGGTGACCCTTTTTTTATCGGGTGGGAAAATCATCTTAAGACAAATCACGCTCTTGGGTGGAGCGAGAGATAGTGTCAGACTTTTACTGACTAAAAACCACTCCTGTTCTTCCTTTGCCTTCGTCCTAGGGCCCCGGGTTTCACTTTTACACTACCCGTGGAAGGTGACCTTGGTTGGCACGCTAGTTTGCAAATGTCTGGTCACCCTTTAAGTGCTTCAGACAGAATATCTATACGAAAATGTAAATTTTACTGTAAAACTGTTTTTCTTTATAAAAATCAACTAAGAATATTGGGTCAAAACTGGATGTAGAACCTTTTGAGACGACACCAAGCTGGGTGAATTATTAATGTATTGTATTATTATTTTGATGTAAATAAATAATAGTCAAGTTTAAAAAATTCAGTTGTTTTTTTTTGCACGCTCGGGGAATGTTGGGTATAGAAAATGAACAGTTCATATACAGTGCGGGGACGACCAATACGATAATACATGAAAACACTGGCGATACTTATCATTATCGAGTTAATTTAATAGCGCAATTGACTTTATAATGTTCCTTGGACTCTGGCTTCCTCTCTAGAAGAGGGAATGAGCCGCAATCCGCCGGCGAGCCCAGTGCAGGTTAGTGGATGTCACATGTTCTAGGACATGCCGATTTCCTAACGATGTTTCCCATCACTGTTCTGAGAGTAGTGGTGATGTATTAATTACACTATGTAAAGCAAACATGGGTTTGAACTTATAAGGTTGCCTTATAAGTCGGGGTCGTTGTCGTGGCAACCACTGCTCCTCGTTTTACTGAGTTATGCAAACAAAATGTATGGAGCAGTAGATTCATTTTCGTGATTTCTTTGTTGATCTCATATTTAAAGTTTTTCATAATGATCAATAATACAAGTGTTTTCATTAGTGTCCTATCGTAATGTCGACATTGTAGAAGCAAATTCAAGCGGTTTAAACACCCCTAAGTTGTGAATTATAAGTTACAACGTCAAACTGTGTAAAGCAGACGCCCGCGACGGGCACCCGTCACGTGACAAAGCGCGTGTATTCACACGACGGTCCCGGTCGCAGAAACCGAATTATTACCGGCGCAATGTCACTAGTTCAACTTTAACGGTGTGCATGTAGGCGTGTCGATAGAGAAGTTAAAATATTATTATTTAACGAAACGGCGAACCGCGTCGGAGCACTTGTATGAGGCCGCGCGGGCGTCCGCTTTTTCGGCCCTATGTTGTAACAATGAGATAATATTCCTCTTTAATCTGTTCCGTGGGTAATATGCACTACAAAGATTTTTTTACAGTTCCCAATAGGAGTGTACTATTTTTATATATAAATATACTCTTTTACATAATGATTACAAAAACACAGCTTATCAGTCTTCTTACATAATATAATTACAATAAAAAAATAGTATAACATCTTACAAAACATTATCATATACACAAATATAACTATCGATGGTGGAAATTTTGAATTTTAGGCTACTACATAAATTGCTTTATTGGATTTTCAACCATCAGCGTTGAGCCTAGCGCTGAAAATCCAAAAGCGTATTGTAAGTTCCTTACGGCATTGAAATTCCCATCATTGAAAGTCTACTAGATTCTCTTCTACTTCAAATATGCGAGTAGTTCTTCGACGTCCTTCTTAGAGCCGAGGTAGCATGGTGCACGCTGGTGAATAGCCGTGGGCACTATGTCCAGGATAGGGATCTGGCCATTGCTAGCCATGCCACCAGCTTCCGTCACGATGAACGACATTGGGAGACATTCGTAGAGTAGACGTAGCTGGAAAGGATTTTATTATTTAGTTAATGGTATTTGGGCACGTGTCTGCCCCTGAAATTGAGTTATTATAATAATATACTAGCTGTCGCGTGGAGTTAGGGATTCCCTCATATAGCACTATCCTCCTAACTTATATAATACTTACCTATTTTGAATGTTAAATTAAGTTTGTTTCTTTGTTACTTTTTCACGCCTAAACCACGCATAAACGTTGTTAAAAGCTGGTATTTTTATGAATTGTAGATGTTTTACTTTGTCTATATCTTTGAGATAGATAATTCGGGAAAGTTTTATCAAAATTCGTTCACTAAATTTTGCTTGAAAATAAAGAAATATCCATCCACCTAACTACTAATTTCAAAATGTAGAAGATGAAGGGTCTGTGATTGGGCGATGACGCGATCCATTTGACGACCTAAACTGAACTGTTAATGGGATGGAGCTGTATAGGGTGTATATTTATAGATCCTGACATTTTAACAAGCCATGGCAGAGACGTAGCGTGGACTAGTTTAGACGTGGGCGAAGGCGCATCAGCGACCACTTTTTCTTTCATAAACTTGAAAACGAGACAGCCACTGTCACAACCCAGTGGTCTACTCGGATGCATATTATTTCTTATCTACATAAATGATCTCCCTAAAAAAATAGATGCCGAAAGCGTTTTATTTGCTGATGACATTTCTGTTGTCTTTCCTTGCTCAAATAATCTGACCCTTCACAATGACATTCATCGAATTCTATCTGACATATATACTTGGTTAAATGAACACAATCTCGAACTAAATTTTGTTAAAACAAAAATTATGCAATTCAGACCTTACCAAAAACGACCCCTTGACATAAAATTTACCTTTAACGACATTACATTAGACTGCGTGGATAATTTTAATTTATTGGGACTTAACATTGACACTAACCTAAACTGGAAATCTCATATAGCACACATTAGTAACAAAATTTCTAGGTTTTCTTATGCGCTATCGGAACTGAAAAGATCTACGGATTTCAAATCTGCCAAAGCAGCCTATAGCGCATACGCGCACTCTTGGCTCCGTTATGGTATAATGTTATGGGGTAATAGTACGAACGCCGATAAACTTTTTAAGCTACAAAAGAGATGCATACGAATCTTAACAAATATAGGATGTATGGACAGCTGTAGACCACATTTTATAAAACATAGTATACTTACGCTTACGTCTCTGTATATCTTTGAAATATGTCTGTTTGTCAGGAAAAATATGTCACTTTTCCCCTTAAATAAGGATCATTACACCCAGCCTCGAAATTTGCGACACCAAAATGATCTAGCATTACCGGTTTCAAAGCTATCTATTTTCAATACAGGCCCTTATGTTATGTGTATCAAGATATATAATGAAATTCCAAAGTCCTTAAAAGAAATTAAAACACTCGATCTATTCAAAACACAATTGTTCACTTATTTGAACCAGAAGTGCTACTATACACTGAAAGAGTTTTTTGAAGAAAAAAAAAAAAAATAAATAAGCGCAGATACATAATAAACTACTCAAATTCATTATTACTATTGTTATTATCATTATTTTCATTTTTTATTTCCATTTATTTTGACATTAATATTTACTTTGACATTTAATTAATTTAATTGATTTGACATTATTTTAATAGATGTAATACTAATAATTTTTGCTTTTCCTTTTTAAATGTAAATGTGTTTTTAATGTGTATTTTGAAATGTATTTATTTTATTGAAATTTATTTGTTTGTTTTTGCAGTGCCCTTACAGGGTGCATGTTTGAAACTTTTAATTTTTATTCCAACCACTGTACAACATGTTTGCAATAAACTGATTTGATTTGATTTGATTTGACCACATCGCTTATCATCAGGTGAAAAAGTGGTAAAAAAAGCCTTCTATTATAAAAAATAAACCCTCGTTCTTAAAGAAGCGATTGCTTGCACGGCCTCGCACAAAGGGGGCACCTTTTGTGCGAGGCCGTGGCCGCGGGTCCACATCGCTCACGCTTAGCTACGGTTCTGCGTCATGGTTAGAGGCGCCGACTCCATGGGTGCTCGAGCACCCAGAGAATAGACATCAAGAAACAGATCAGTAATCGCCTCTTAGGTTACATATAAATTATAATATTTCTTGGTAATAAATAATGGTTTCATTTTATATTTTAATTAAACATAAATAGTAATTAGGTATGCATTATGTAAGTAGGACATTTATTTATTTGTCGGTCGATCAGTATGCATTTCTTATCTCACACTTCGCTACTTTTTCGAGTCATCAAACGAGCATGAGCCTGCACCCATGAGGTTTTCTAAAAGCCGGCGCCCCTGGTCATGGTTAGGCCCCTGTTTCCCTAACACAATAATCGATGGAAATATTTTTCGTATCAAGAATAGCTGTATCGCAGTTGTTTACAGTCGTTAATGAATCTGTGCCCTTTCAGATAGCCTGCTGGTACCGGGTCACGATTATATTGTGTCTGATGCAAACTTATCTTTCTACTGCATTACTCACTCACGGAATCAAAGTTCATGAATGGGTTTAAGTAAATCCTAGTCTGAAAAAAGTCTGTCAGACTTCAGCCTTAGATCAATCGTCATCAATCATTTCAGAAGAAAGACGTCCTCTGTTCGACATGGCCTCCCCTAAGTGTCGCCACAATGAACGGTCCTGTGCGTCTTGCATCCATCGGATTCCGCAACTCTTACTAGCGGGGTTACCATGACGTTCAAAGTAAGATTGTTTCATTCTTATTTCAGTGTGGGTAAGAGACAGAGCTATACAGGTTGTCTAGCGCCATCTCTTACCCACACTGGAAATAAGAATGAAACAATCTTACTTTAAACGTCATGGTACAGGTCCAGGTCATCGGTCCACCTTATAAGAGGCTTTCCAACGCTACGCTAGCTTTAGATACTTAACTATTATTACTGCTCGGCTTCTGGGGGTCATAGCGTGTTGGTATATAGTCTATACGTACTATTCGATTTTTTTTCCAATCCAATTGGTAAGTTCTTGAGATTAGTGTGTTTAAACAAACAAAAACACTCTTTACGTGTGTTTGTTACCTAACTCCTCTTAAACGGCTTGATTGATTTTATGTATATTTGAGTGGGTCCCTGGATGATTTGAAAATAAAATTAAACCCATTAGGTGCGTCTGCAATCGGGTTCTCAATTTTTTGCCTAACGAAAAGCTAGTTTTCGGTCAGGTTTCAATTCTTAGTTGCTATGTTTGCAAATTAGCGTGATAAATGGTTCCAGCTATCGGTGAAGATTATTTTTTTAACTTTGCCCTGCACTAAGAATTTCTCCTGTATATTGGGGGCAATCATAATTTATATGTAGGTAAACCCACACAAGACACTCAAGACCCGGAACAACTATGGATACCCGAAACGGTAAATTGCGATCGGCAATGTTTACGTGAATGACATTAAAATATATTGCAAACAATTGCTTCAATCGTTCAAAGTATTGAATCAATTGGCGTCAATGACGTAATTAATACGCACCGCAGTAGTCTATCGCTAAACGACTGCGTCAACCGTGCACTATGAATATACCTAAATATTGTATTTATTTTATTATTTCGTTTTTCAGGGTTTGTAAGGTAAAGTGATGTAGGTACTCACTTTTCCACTAGGCGCTGACTTGGTAGCGGGGTACATGAAGATGCCTCCATATTTGATGGTTCTGTGCACGTCAGCCACCATGGAGCCGACGTAACGGGCGCCGTAAGCCTTGCCGGTCTTAGGGTTCTTCTTATCTTCTATATATTGTCTGAGACCTGGCGCCCATTCTGCCGCGTATCCTGGAAAAAGGTGTGAGAGTTAGGTCGTATTTTTAAAATACGGCTTATAAACATTGGTGCTTATAAACGTTGGTGGCTATACTCGGAGTTTCCTTACGTGATGGAATCAGGAATGAGGATATCCGCAGAAGAACCGAGGTTACCGACATAGCAGAAGAATCACCAAACTTAAATGGAAAAAGGCAAGGCACATTGCTCGCAGAACGGATGGCCGTTAGGGCCGAAAGGTTCTGGAATGGCGACCATGTACCGGAAGACGCAGCTGCGTCGGAAGGCCTCCTACAAGGTGGACCGATGACCTGGTAAGGGTTACGGGAATCCGATGGATGCGAGACGCACAGGACCGTTCATAGTGGCGACACTGAGGGGGGGCGTATGTCCAACAGTGGACGTCTTTCGTCTAAAATGATGATGACGAGATGCGTTGGTACATCTTGTTTACAGACCTCCTACCACGAGCTTTTAACGTGATCCATTTGACGACCTACACTGAACTGTTTAAAGTTTTCGCTCGTATGATTGACATTTTAGTTTGTCATGTTAAGGTTCCATCACGAACTTTAAATTAGATACTTCGATAAATAAAGTAACGAACTAAATCGCATAGAACTATTTCAAGATTTTTTTTTCATTTATAATGGTCTTGCTCTGGTTTATATTGTTCTAAAGTTATTCTCCTTTCCACGAAACTACTCCCGACTTTGTTAAAACAAACAATTAAAAAATTGCTATTTATAAATATATAGCAATTTTTGATAAATGTACCTACAAGAGGCGATCCCTTTTTTTTTGAAGTAAACTTCATACGAATATGAACCTTATCAACGGTGCGTATAATGTTCAAATTTGTGAAAGCGTATGTCAGCAAGCAATTCGGTCTAATATGAACAGTCCCCTGTCCTATCTAAAAGTCGCGAGAATGTAGCGACCTCCAAGATCTCTATGGAAACAATTCAGTTATCAACAACATTTCCTTGAGATAACTTGTAATGTGTTTAAATTATAATAATCATGTTTTTGAAGTTTTAAAAATAGAACTCAAAGGTCAGCTGTTGAACTTCATAAACTCGTTTTCGCACACCCACAACCACAACAACAGTTTAAAGTGCTTTTAATATCCTGAGTACCTAGGTACATAATATGAGATTAGATTACTAATGGAATCTACTCGTCGTTATTTTTGTATCGATTTGTACAGTCACCTACGAAAGTCCGACAACTCTTCAGTTTTCTTAGTTGAAGGATTAGTGTTCACTAGCAAATACTTAGTCCTAAACGAATAATGAGCTTTTGAAAATAATAAATATATTCTGTAACTATCCATCGAATAAGAATGTTAAGTTCATGAATTCCTTCAATTATTTCTGAGGCACTACTACGAGCTCTTAAAGCGATCCATTTGACGACCTAAACTGAACTGTTAAAGGGATGGAGCTATATAGGGTGTATAGTTCCATCCCTCTTTTTCGCTCGCACGCCTGATATTTTAAAACGTCATTGTAAGGCCCCCGGACTTTGTGTTTGTTGTGTTCAAAGACTTTACAGCCACTAGATGTCTAATAACAGGCGACACATGTTTGTCAACGCATGGTTATAGATCTGATGTGTCGACCAATCAAAACGCAGTACCCCGCTCCCTGTACCTTGGCTAGTTGACAGAATTGTTTTGGTGCGGTAGTTCAAGCACGAGGCGTCTAGTGGCTGTAAGGTCGTTGACTGTGTTTTTTTTTGGCAAACCACTAACATGTACCAAATTTAAATTATTTATTGTAAACACTTCTTTATAATCTTTACTAAAGTATTGAATAAAAAAAGAGAATAGAACAATAAATCGTCGTCCTAATACAAAGCTCGAAGTCGACGTCACATTTCAAACCAAAAAATTGTAGGAGGCCACAAGTGAAGAGAGCAGTGATGACCGAGTGCTAACGGTCCCGACTTACGAGTTGTAGGTCGCAGGCTCAAACCCAGCCAGCCGGATTACTTTGTGTAATTTATTTCATCACCACTGCTCTCAAAACGGTGCAGGAAAACATCGTGAGGAAACTGGCATGTCCTAGAACCAAAAATTCGAAGGCACGTGACATTCCCCATTCCCTCTGTTGGAGAGAGAAGGCTAAGTCCCAGCAGTGGGCACTTTAAAAAAAGGCTGATAATGCTTATGCACAAGTGAAGTAACATTTAACCTTTTTTTTGCGACCGTACCTACAAGTGCATAAGGTTGCTGTGATACCGTGACTTTGATCTGATATTTATCGTCGAGTACCTTTAAAAGCATGACAAACTGTGATGGAATCAATAGATAAGGTAGGAACGTGACGTGGTCGGTCGTAATAATGAGTGAAGATTACGCGATAGATTTTTTCATTACGGCAGGTGCGTCATAAGTCATTACTGACTGATTCAATCAACTCGTAACTGATCAAAGCATTACTTTTTTTACGATATGCTAATGAGATGGTTAAACACTAACATCTCTTGTAATACTTAGGTACAAGCTTGAAGTTTTATTAGAGCAGGAATATGAGTTTTTTTTTTTGTCGTCAAGTGGTTTTTTTTTAGTTTCAAGGTTAGGTATATTTACAACGTGGGACTGGAACAACTTGCCTGCTGCGGTCTTCCCGTCCGATTATAATTTTGGTGTCTTCAAGACTAGAGTGAACAAGCTCTTAATAAAATAGTACGCCTCACCATCAACGACCATCAGGTACCGCAGTCAAGCACTAGTTTATATCAATAAAAGATACAAACTATGGCAAATTGCCATGGCAATATGGACTTGGCTCCTAAAAGCGACTTCAACTAAACTGGGGCCCAAGTCTGCTATTTTTATAAATTCGTCATTCCAACACGATTTCATTGTCATTTTTGCTAAAAGTTCGTAATCTGCTAATTCATAATGATCAATCATTGATCGGTCAATGGTCTCGTAATAGAGCTGTGGTAGAATGACAATATCGAGCTTATTATAAGCAATGACTGCAGAATAAAGTTCTAATGGTAGGTCACTGATCAAAGAAACTGTCAAAATTTTAGCAGATTACCGCATACGTCAGATATTCATTTGTCAGTATGTACGAGATTACCACTTCTTTTAATGGAGTGTCAGTGGTTGACCATTGGAAAGTCATAATGACGCCAATAGATTATTAGATTAACCAACTTGTCAAAATCAACAATTATGAAATCAATGATAGACCATTCTGACGCTATCGTAATAGCAGACTTGAGGCCCTGAAGACTGGTGCATGTGGGGGTAACCCCACAGGCACCACCAGTCTTCAGTTAAGCGACTACCTACTAAACAACTGCCCTGGAACTCAAAGGGCAATGGAAGGAACACGGGTAGGTTTTAGTCGGTAATAGTCTGACCTCTCTTGCTCCACCCAGAACAGAAGAAGTTATGTGATGGTTTACCAATTTTTTTTTGTTTTACTGTTGGCTTTAGGCTCATGTTTGCCCACTACCTCACCTGATATTAAGCAAAATTGTTACCTTCATTAATAGAATAGATGTTTCCCTTCTCAGGTATCTTCATGCTAGGGTCCGTCAATATAAACTCTCCCAGCGAGGGGTCGTACATGAACCCGTTGACGCCCTTGCCCTTGCCGAGTGACAGCACCAGCATGGTTGCAGAGCCGTACAGGGCATAGCCAGCGGCCACCAGCTCTCTGCCCGGTTGTAAGGCGTCAGCTAGCACGGGGTCGCCGCTTGACTTCTTTCTGGAAAGAAAATATTGTTGCTTAGGTTCGAATCAAAGCGAAGGACCATTCAAATGCCTCAAATTTGAGTAAAATGGAAGGTCCTACGGCCCGCACTAGGGTCGAAGTTTGCCAGGGCTGAGAGATTTTTCGTACGTGTTACCTTGGCCCTGGAACGCATAGGGCAACTGAAATAGCACGAGCGGAATTTAGTAGTAAAAACCTAGCCTAACACTCCCTGCTCTAGCCAGAGCTGGAGGAGTTGTCGGCGGATCTCGGATTAATAATAAAAATGGTGTCTTTTTGGATTGAGACTACACTAGCTTCGTATGGCTCTTTTTGTTCAGACTTTTATCACAATTGGATAAATCGGACTGACATATACAAAGTAAAAAAAAAGTTCAAGTTACTCGACATCAGTGCTAGAGCACTGAAGTCTGGGGAAATCTTCTATATTTGTAAAAGCGAAATATCACTCACTGATTAATCACGAAATCTCAAAAACAACTACATACAAACTTAAAATTTGGCAGGTAGGTTCCTTATAGGGTGTAAACATCCGCTACAAATTTTTCGAAATTCATCTCCTAAGGGGATGAAACGAGGGTCCAAAGATTGTATGGAGAAACCCACTTTCACGCGGGCGAAGCCGCTGGCAGAGGCTAGTTTTCTATAAATTCATAATCCGAACGCGACTGATTATGCTAGAAAGAATCGATAAAATAGTATTTTTTCCTCTTACTGCGGGTAATTTTAATACCGTTGCTTTGTTTTCCTTCACACGTATGATTTTATGATAATTAGTAGGTATTTAACGCAACAAAACGATACATAAATCTACCTACTTAAATTATAATTATATTTATTACAGTTGGTACAGTTAAGCTACAATTACCTTTATCTAATCTGTATATTGTGAACATTTGAAATCAGCGCATATAATATTTACTGTTTATTTTATGGTCTATTAACTTTTTATTACGATTATTATGGTTGTGCCTATAACATGGACAAATATTATAAAATGTGGTCTAGTACCCCTATATCATAACGCCTAAGGACCTAAATATAAGTTTTTCGAAGTTTTCGAGATTGCCGTACTTAAGTTATAAGGATCTTTTACCAAACCCAGATGCGTAAGACAGTTACAGTTTATTTCCATGAAGTTGCTTCACATAGAGGGCTTATTTCTATTATATTCTTTCTTTCTTTCTTTTTTCTTTCTTTCTTTTATGCGAATATACGAAAAATTAAGGCGCGCTGTCAAAAAACTTACTAGATACAACCCACTCGCCGTCTCCTATCTTGCTTTTTATACGAAGCTCCGAAAAGAGAGACACATAACCCATGTCCATTTATACTTACTTGAAAATAGAGAAGATGGAACCAACTGACACGAGGCAGTCGATGTTAGAGGAACCGTCGAGTGGGTCGAAGCACACCACGTATTTACCGCGCTTTTCGCTTTCTACCTGTGAAACAAAATTACGAAGTTAGATTTTGATATGTATAGGGCAGACGGCGGACGGAATTAAAAAGGCAATTGGACTAACATCGACGTAAAACATTGATGTCTGGTCGCAGTAGATAGTTATGTGGAAGACGAGAAAGAAGGCCTTAAATTTTCCCTTTAGTAGGACGTTTGATTCTAAAGTTACGGTTGTTCCACAAAAGGAATCTACTTATTAAACTAGGTGATAGAATAAATAAAATAAATACTAGTTCGTCTAGGCTGAATTAATAATCAACTTTTAAGATCTGGTTAGATTGGACATATTTTTCTTCAAAAAAACCTTGACATTATTAGAAAACAAAAACTACTGATTCGGCAAAACGGCAAAAGTGCTACAGGCTCATACATTAGATTTTTTTTTAACTGGACCTGTCCTGGCTTGAAACCTTGAAACTCTCACAGTCTTGGACAAACGTAATTCTATTATTTAAAATTGAAAATAACAGATTCTCAGGTTTCAGTTCTTGACAGTTTAAAAACGAAAACCTTGCTTACTCAAGGTAGCGTAGTATCTATATCATTATGCTACAATATTGACCCCGACGATGACTTTATTATAAAAATGTATATAAAACTTAAATTCCAATCGGTTTGACTGACTAGCGCATAATTATATAAGGACCTTTGCACCAAGCAAAGGGTAAGAGATATTTTATTACCTCAAGTTGACCTCTTTGGTCTTGAGGTAGACATAATATTATTTAGAACTGTGTTAATTAACGCGGTATTATTATGTTATTTATTTATTGCACACCTCAACACAACATAGGACAAACATACATATAAATAAGTGTACAATAGGCGGTCTTATTGCACAGGACAATTTCTACCAGACAACCTTTGGATGGACTGAACGAAAGGAAAAGATTTCGGGCTGTCAGTGTACAACAACATAGAGAATAATGTAAAAAAAGTAAAATAATAAATAATTAAAAAATAATAATACTAAAAATACAATACTATAAAAAAAAGTATTAAGGTATTAAGTAAGTATTATGTTATGCGGCTAATTAGAATCCTATAAATCTCGTTAATTGAAACCTAATTCCCTCATTTAAGTACTCAAGATGCTCATCAATGTTGGGAAAGAGTTCGTTGAAAATGAGTAGCGTTATGATTTTGTAACAGATGAAAATAAAAAAAAACTCTTCCTTCGAACGTTTTCATCGTAGGATACTTACTTCTATAACGGTGGGATTCTCTTCAGAGACCAGTAAGCATGCGGTGAAGGAAGACTTGAGCATATTGATGAAGAGGTCATTGGACAAGACGTCCAACTTCTTAACCTGCTCTCCTTGGACATTGGTTTCCCCGGATATACCGTGCCTGATGACAAAAAGAAATTGCTATAGTCTTGTCTTCTCCTCTTCATTTCTTAGGTACTTATCATTCAATTTGAGTTTCCTAATATTTTGCCACTTCTACAGAAGCTTTTATTGGCTGTGGGCACAAATTTTCCCGGTTTTGTGAAAATTCTGAAGTTCTGAACCAACATGGAAGAGAATAAAGAGTTTACAAATGGATTGTTAAATATTTCAGGTGCTCTTGACCCAATCATTTTCAGCAAAAAATAACGCCATACCATTGACAACGCCGTGTATATTGCGGACTATCTACGTGTACTTACTTGTAGATTTGAACTAGCTCAGTCAAACAACATTGAAGAAAAGAAAGCAGTGGATTACGTTACGTTGATTGGTAAACGGCGTATGATTTAAAGATTGATAGCTACAAACTGATGATGAACCTCAGATACACTAGGGGACGAACGTCACGCAAAGATGTCAAATTGTCCAATTGCATGTCCCGCCTCGCCTCACGTGAATCTGTTGTAAAATGTTGGGGGACAAATTGCGGGCCACTGGGCATCGTTGCAGTGTCACATAGATTGAACGTTGTGCGTCATGTTGGGGGATTTTTATCCCCTAGTTTATCTGAGGCTTTAGAGTTCCTAATCTAAAGAGCACGTACTATCTACCTACTTTACAAACTCATACCCGGAACTTTACACGTCTATTTCGTCTAGTTTTTTTTAATTAATTCTCATTATGTGATATTTCCTTGTTTAAAGATAACATTTGATTGGTACCAACAACTAGTTTTGATTACAACTTGTTGATCCGGTCGTGGGTGTGTCTATTACGTATTACTACGTCTTTGGAGGTGTGGCAAATGCATTACCAAACTGTGTTGAGCAATAGCAATATGAATAGGTACCTACTTTACTGTTCGAAGGTTGTCAATTATACTTTTATAAAGTTGCGTCGGTTTACCCAAATGTTTATTTTGGTCAACGTTTGCATTTTAGCTCTTTAAACGCAGCCAGAGGGACAAGGTCAGATTCACATCATTTGCATCGATATCGATAAATCAGTAGGTATTAACATAAAATAAAGTATTGCTTTTTAACCGGCTTAGATACAAGCAAGATACAGGTTTGAAAATGAAACTAGATAAATATGAAAGTAACAATTTTTTATGTAGGTACACATACATGTTTTTTTTGTTACACCTTTCCCTACGATTAATATACTGCTGCAATAGATAAGCAGAAATCGGCTTTAACTGATGGCACAGAATAAGTTATAGTACAAGGTACTGATGGGAAAGTTTTATGAGAAGTGCAAGTATTGATAGGTAGCACGTTAACTCGTGGAAGTTTACTGAACACTCTGGTGGTCAAAATTCTTTATCGCGATGGAATAACACACGATGTTGGTAGAAATAGAAACAGTAAAAAAAAAATACGAACAGTTTAGCGATGCCGGCTTTCCTCACGGCCGACTGAATAGCCTTGACTGCAGTCTGGATAGAGTTCAGCAGCTGAGTCAAATCTCCTGTAGCTGTTGGTGCCGTCCTCTGCTGGTGGAGTACCCACCGAGTCAACGTCATTGCGTTGACGTCAAACGCCGGGCCTTGCTCAGACATTGTGACGTGGGAAAATATGATAATTAAACAAAATACACGTGTTGCTCTGCCAGCTGCTGGCAACCAACTGAAGCTTGCTTTAGCTTACTATCGTTAACTGGCCGTGCCTCTCAAAGAAGGTTGCTAGTTTTTGTTATTCGGCGTAATGATGTAACAACCAGCTATTTTATGATACTATTTTGTTTATGAACTTGTTATCAGACGTAGAATTGGGGGCGTGTACTCAACGTTGAGTGATAGTGAGTGTTTGATATTCATCGAGGAGCAAAGAATTGTTCAGGCATGAGTTTTGATCTGACGGGCTCGAAAACAATATTTTTGGGGAAATACATTCCATACAAAGGTACATATAGGTAAGCTTGGTTTGATTTAACTGATACTGGAGTTGGTATTGCAATCACTTTTAATTTCTTATAGGTAAACAGTCAACTGCTTCTCTAACTTTGCTTCAGGATGTTAGTTCTCGTAACAAACCGTCAAAGTACCTACCTGAGGTAAGTAAATGGAAAATTAAGAAAAAAAGAAGGGATAGAAGGAAAAATTTTGTTTTTCATAAAAATATATACTTACTATGCCTAGTAAGTATATATTTTTATGAAAAAAAATTTACCTTACCTACTTCAAAAACAAACACCGACTTCCGAAATTAAGGTTATTCGTATTTTTTAGTTAATTTTTTAAGTCAACTGTAGATATTTTTTTGTAATAAAGTTTTTTATTTGTCACTTTTTAGCTGTCGTATTCCACAGCTAAAACTAAATGGTGAGCAAATTCGGAAAGACACCTTTTTGTGGTATGAAATCAGTAGGTAAATGACTAAAGTCACTAAAGTTGACGTCTCCCGCTTTAGGGTGGAGCGAGCTGCCTATGCTCCTTTAGTTGTCTTTTGCTTTTTATCTCTAGAGGCGAGCGTGGCACACTTTGCGCCGTCAACTCGAGCTTGGTCCTTAGCGGACGGTCGGACGGCCAGTTAGTTACCCATTGCTCGTCGTCCACAAACCCGCATCAATGTGTGATCGTGAATCACCCAGCGACTCCCGATGCCCAGGGCGTCTCCTGCCCTGCTGCGGTGGTACCTATACAAATGTCAAAATTCCCTTAATTAGGTACGCAATTGACACATTGCTTTGGCACTGGCAAATACAATATAAGTAATAGGATTACTATTACGGAACTTAACCCAATAATCTCAAGGAGATGTCAGCAAACCGTAGGGGCCCAGCAGGGTCAAAGCCTGGCCCAGTGGCCAAGGGTCTGATTCTGAAAGAAAGACTCGGCCGGCAACGAAGGAACAGGAGTGGGTTTTTAGTCAGTAAAAGTCTGACACTATCTCCCGCTTTGCCCAAGAGGATGATGGATGATTTTCCCACCGAAAAAAAAAACAAAAAGAATCATTAAGATCAGAGGCCATGCCACGAGCACTCATCGCGATCCACTTGACGTCCTAAACTGAACTCTGTCAAGTTCAGCCTGGGACCGATGCCTAAAATGCATAATTTTTGTCATATCTAGATTTATTTTTAGGTTGTTTCTGTTTAACCATGATATAAATTCGGCCCCTAAGGGGACGAAATGAGAGGGGCAAAGTGTGTATAGAGAAACCTACTTTCACGCGGGCAAAGCCGTTGGCAGAAGCCAATGGTTTCGAAGTAATATATATGTCAATGGTAGAAGCTATAATTGATGTCTAAGATTCTTTAATGTCAATTTCATATTTGTCCTTATTTTTACATGCTATATTCATAGTGCTGTCGTCGCCAAAGAGAGTCATGGGGTGGTCAATAATGTCGTCGTCATAATGATCGATCATTGAGTGGTCAATGGCCTCGTACTAGAGTTGCGGTAGAATGACAATATCGAACTTACTAAAAGCAATGATTGCACAATGACGTTCTAATGGTAGGTCACTGATCAAAGGAACTGTCAAATTCTGCAGATTACCTACCGCATACGTCAGACATTCATTAGTCAATATTTACGAGAGATGGCCATTCTAAGCCATTTCTTTCAATGGAGTGTTTGTGGTTGACCATTGAAAAGTCATACTGTATTAGTGATGCCATTATATTAGTAGATTACCAAACTTGTCAAAATCAACAATTATGAAATCAATGATGGACCACTCTGACACTATTGTAATAGCAGACTTGAAGCCCTGTTGATAAACCAAAAAGTTATGCGCGAATTATTAACATGGATTAGTTCATAATTGGCGAAAGAAATGGGGGGTATCCACTGCGGTACCCCTTTAGAAGGTACTGGTGTAGTGTTAGGTATGTTATGAAATGGTGTTTAAAATAAACAGACATGTGATTGCAGCAATCCCGGAAGATGTGCTAACACTTAAGTGTTCCATGGTCTGTCTCCGAAGTTCATCAGATCTTGAACCAATTTAAATGGAAGCAACTGTTAAAAAAACTCTTTAAAACAGAAAAAGAATCATCAAGATCGGTCCCCGATGATAACCCCAGTATGACGGAATTTGAACATAATTGGTGAAATGAGAGTATACCAGGGTGATCTTTACACATCTGCGGTATATCTTTAGAGCCTACTGGTGTGATGTTATGAAATGCTGTTTCAACACCATTTCATTTAAAAAAAAAACACGATTTCATAACATTTAAAATATCACGCCAGTACCAATAAACAGACTTGCGATTGCAGCAATCCCGGAAGATATGCTATCATTTATTGAAGTGTTCCATGGTCTATCTCCGAAGTGTTCAGATCTTCACCTTTAAATGGATCACCTGGCAGACAAACAAAAAAAATCGGTTCTTTTTGGTTAAGATGTCGCTGAACAAGATACAAAAACAAATTTAGGTGATTCGAGAACCTTCTTCTTTTCTGGAAATCGGTTAAAAAGCTGTCCACCTTTGTCAATTGCTTTTCATTTTAACCCGTTTGGCGGTAAAATCACATTTTTGGATCAATCAGAAGATTTTTTACTGAGATTTTGTGATAGGTATTGTAAATAGACTTCAGTGATTGGTGTCTTTTTCTTTGATAAAATAAAAAGATGAAAAAAAAGTCCTCAAGACAGTGTAAATTAAGTTCGAGTTAACTTAATTTACACTGTCTTGACAACATTTTAAAATGAATAGAAAAACAACATAGCGAATGATAATCCCAAACACAACTAAAGGGGTGACCAGACGGGTGCAAACTAGCGTTCCAAACAAAGTCACCTTGGTTGGAGCTTGGTTTGTGTGTTTGGTTTGTGTTACAGCTACATGGATGTAAAATAGGCGCCAAAACGTTCTCAAATCTGTCAATGCTGGTGGTAAAACGCGAGCCTATCATTAAAAAAAATAGTCATTATGCGCGTGACTCGTGATCAGTTTAAAAAAAAAAATATGTATATTGATCGCGCGATCCGTTGAGAATTGTGACGAACCCAATAAAGAAAATATTAATAATATCTATTTACCTACATGTTGATCAACGTGATCCAAGAACGTTTCACACACTGATTCTCTGAGAATTTTATATAAAGAGAGTGAATAATAAAGGAGATTCAGTCCGCTCGACCCAAAGAGTATAATAATAATTATGTGATATCTGGTCCTACTATATTACTATTGGTATTGGTATACTACTAAGTTATTTAATTTGACCGAATTTGACCACCATTTGCCTAAATACGTACAAACTATTTTTTTAAGTTTCGCGGGTATATTCATTCTCTATGCCACAGTATCTAATCGACTAAAATTTGAAGATAACTAAATAAACGATGTTTGTGGATGCTTCCACTTTATATTCCACTCTAATAATCACAGACGTCTTGTCTGTGCTTATTTTGATTAACTCTGTTAAACTCTGTAGTCCGTGATTGAGACTGTCAGCTGCCCGCCATTTGTAATTTCTCTAATTTCTGTAAATAAATAATAAAGTGTTAGATTTACATAATCTTTCTTTGAATAAAAATGGCACCGAAGTTAAAGTTTGCCGATGGTAAAGATTATTGCTATTCTAGCTAGAAAACTTGTCATACTTTAGTGTTCATTAATTCATACATTGCTAATTATTATTGCCATTTATTGATACTCTTACAATTTCAGGTGAAAAAGTGCTATGTTTTCATGGCCCTCTAATTTACGAGGCGAAATGTCTGAAAAGTTCAGTGACGAAGGATAAGCATGTAAGATATTTGATACATTACGCCGGCTGGAATAAGAAGTAAGTTATCATTTGACTTTATTCTATAATGATTTGTAAGTGTTCTTCGTCTGCCAGTAACCTTTATTATAAGCATGCTGTAATGTAATTACAGTTGGGATGAGTGGGTTCCTGAAAGCCGTGTGCTGAAATACAACGAGGCGAATGTGCAGCGGCAGAAGGAGGTCCAGAGGGCACACTCCGCGCAACCAACTAAGACTAAAAAAAGTAAGTCACTGTTTACATACATGAAACTTATCACCGTAAGCTTGAATAAAATGATGAATTGCTTTTGTAGCAAGAATCTGACGACACTTATGATTAGTCAACAGCCAAGTTAGACCATGTCCAGCTTTTCTGACTTTTGTTTTGTTATTTATTAATTTTATTTTTTTGGGTTGTTTGGAAACAGCAAAAGATTAGGTATATTTACCTGCTTACCTGCTGACTTTTTCTGTGTTATCTGTCCAGTACAATGTAAAAGATTTCTATGATTTAAGTTATTGTTATTAATCTATCGACAAGATAAAGAAGTAGTTCGGCGTACTGAGAGTGCCTGGAGGAGCATTTGGTCAATGAAAGATCTTCTCAAAGGAGATCTCCCGCTATGCCTGAAATGGAAAATTATGGACATGTGCATTCTCCCTATACTTACGTACGGAGCACAAACCGGGTCTTTGACGCTTCAGCAGAGGTCCAGGCTCGAAGTTTGTCAGCAAGCTATGGAGCGCAGTATCTTGGGTGTTCGAATTTCCGACCGCGTAAGGAACAAAATGCTGTGCGCAAAAACTAAGATACAAGATGTTGCCCGAAAAGCTGCCACTCTGAAGTGGGATTGGGCTGGACATGTCTGCTGCATGTCGGATGAGAGGTGGGCTAAAAGAGCCACTTATTGGGTCCCACTAAATGCAAGGCGACACCGCGGCAGACCAAGGCGAAGGTGGAGAGAGGAACTGGAAAAATACCAGAGGGACTGGCCCACAATGGCCGAAGACAGACTTGTGTTGGGCTATAAATAAAATAATAATAATTATTAATCTTACAAACGCCAAGCAAAGGGTAGGTTCAAAGCGATATTAGTAGGATTGCGGGGCCAGTAAGAGCTGAGTTATGCCAAGGTGCCGGATTGTTCAAAGGAGTTACAGTGGCTCTGACAAGAGGGTTTTGGTCAGTTAAAATCTGAAGCTCCCTCCACCCAGAATGGGAGATGTTATTTGATGATTTCCCACAAAAAATAAGGATTTATGTACAATTTGTTTGTGTTTATGATTATAGAACTAAAACACAAAACCGTTTATTCAAAAAAAATTCTGTTTGCCCACAAATCATTCAAACAGAAAAAGAATGATGTCTAAACAATGATGATAACTACATCAGACAAACCACTGTGTCTATGATTGCAAAAAACAAACAGTTAAAAAGTACATTATAACTCAACAGCTTCACACTATTTCCCTTATCACTAATTAATTAGTTTATCAAGGTTCAATGTTTTGTAATGAACTTTGTACTAATTTTTTTGCCTATTTTGATTTCTTTCACTTCAACTTTCCAGCTCCTGCAAAAGGTCGCAAGTCAGAGACGGCGGCTAGTGCCACACCGGCAAGAGAAGAGTCCAGGGCTTCCACTCCTGCTGGTAATTTTTCTTTTTTATCCAAACAATTGTATCAACTCAATATGACTTATGACATATGGTCAATATGGACATATGGGGTTCAAATATAGAGTACAGCCAGTAAATCCAATTCAGACATCATCCAATGTTCTAGAACTCTCTCAGAACTCAGAACTCTAGCTCAGGCATACTGGTATAATACAAATGCTGAGGTTCACCATTACTTGGAGGTCTCCATTGTGAATGAAGAAATAAAAGTCTGGGAAAGCGTCTACCTGGAGCGACTGAGATATCATACATTGGTATGATATCTCAGTGGACCCTAGATTAAGTCACATGCCAGAGGATTGCCTCTGGCATGTGACTTAATCCAGGATCCAAACAGCCTAACAAGACAGTTAAAAATAATAATACTTTGCCAGACATGACCACATACTCAGCTTTCTTTTTGTCTGCCGCAGTATCAGCAAAATTCCAAACAAGGTAATAGAAATAGAATTCTTTATTATATGCCCTAATTAAGATTGTATATATATATACAATATATATATATATATATATATATATATATATATATATATATATATATATATATATTGTATATATATATACAATCTTAATTAGGGCATATATATGCACCTGCGGTTTGAGCCTCCAGGTCTTAGCAGGTCTGACGGTAAGAGGCCGGATGGGCTGACTCTGGTGCCGTGGAAGAACGGGAAGTGCCTGATCTGGGACGCAACTTGCGTCAGCACTGTCGCCGCCAGTCACCTGAGTCGCACCATGCACACTGCTTCTAAGGCAAAGCGTTTTGTGGGGGATTTAGGCCGTAGGCTCGGGGAGGCAACGGGTGACTCCCGGTCCGGGTCGTTCTTGGTGCAAAGGATGGCCATCGCTATCCAGCGAGGTAATGCGGCCAGTATTATGGGCACTTTTGCACCGGGAACGATCAGGGGCGGGTTGTATATTGACGTGTAACGTTTTAGACAAATGTTGCGCTATTTATTATGTTAGTTATATGTCATAAATAATATAGTTAAAGGAATTGTAAAAATAATGATTGCAAATTAAGATTGTTTAAAAATGGGGCAGATAATAAAGTATTCAGTCATCTGCCTGAATACTTTAAAAAATGATTTTGTTGGAAAACCAAGATCATTTATGCAAAGAACGACCAACTTTCTTTGAAAGGCAAAGATTATTCACATAAAATTATTGATTTGATGTCTCAAATATTTAAAATTAAAAATAAGGCATTATTTTTACTGTTTCTCATGAATCTGTTACAGGTAAAGAAGCAGAAACCACACCAGCACCGGCTAAAGCCACCAAAACACAAAGTAAAGATCAGACTCCAGCCGACTCTGGCTCTGATCAGCCCAAGTAAGTTGTTATTTTAATGGGTCTGCTTTTTACGGGGTTACCCTTTTTTGAACACAACCGTCATGAATTTCCTATCTTTATCGAAATTAGTTTGGTGTTACAGCATGATTTTTCTTACATAAAATTTGATTTTTCAATAGTGTGACAACTTATCTAAAAAATAAATATGGCTGTCAAACCGCCATTTTTATTCTTGAATTAAAACATGTCTGGCTATTGTAAAATCAATCCTAAGAAAGAATAACTTTTTGTTAATCTGTTTGCACGGCTTTCGGGTTTTATCCTGTAATGGCTAATGAATATCTGTTTTGTGTACTGAAAATGTGGTTTCGGGACTATAATATTTGTGCATGTGATATTTAGCGCCTGCAAAATGCACATAAAATTCCTGAAAAATCCTAACATGCTTCAAGATTCTATTCAACTAATGCAGGGAAACAGTTCAACACTCGTGAGTCGATTTTGTGCATGAAATTCCAAACAATACTAACAGATGGCGCTAGTGGTTTCGAAAAGACTACACGATCTATCAGCCATGTATTGCAAAAGGCTGAAGGCAGTACTTCTGGCGGAGAATACATTAATTTTCATGCTTACCTTCCCTCTTTATTGCCTGTTTGCATACTAAAAAGGCTGTTTTGCATTTTGGCTTGCTTTTACACATGGCATCTATTTTCTCTGTATGCTAATCTGCATGTGGCTTTTGCATTTGTTCTTGCTTTTTCTTTTATTTTTGTACCTGCATGTTTCTTAGACATAATCTGCTATATAAACAATACTAATTTACAGGCATAATTAACATTATTATGATCAGTCTAATATTTGGTTTCGATTCATTGATTGTTGATTATGTTTTATTTTTTTTTTAATATACGTAATATATTTGATTACGAGCCTGTTTAATTAAGTAGTCGAGGATGAAAATCATACATTATTAATATGTGGAAAGTGATTAAAATTATATATTATTAATAATTATTATAACTTTTATCAGGAAGAAACGCGGCCGCTTGGACTTATCTATCGAATCTGAAGAGCAGTACCTAGCTAAGGTAGAAGTAAAGATCAAAATACCAGAAGAACTGAAAGTATGGCTGGTCGATGACTGGGACGTCATCACGCGGCAACAGAAGCTGGCCATTCTGCCCGCCAAACTCACTGTCTCACAGATTGTGGACAACTACCTAGCATTTAAGAAGAGCAGTAAATCGCACAACCAAGCTAAAGAGTCAGTATTACTCGACATCACAGAAGGCATCAAGGAGTACTTCAATGCGACATTAGGAGCGCAACTACTATATAAATTTGAACGCCCTCAGTACAGCGAGATATTAACAGAATACCCTAATACTCCAATGGCTCAAATATACGGCTCGATTCATTTACTTAGATTGTTCGCGAAAATGGGCCCTATGCTTGCTTACACGGCCTTAGACGAGAAATCCTTGCAACATGTTTTGACTCATATTCAAGACTTTCTGAAGTATATGGTAACTAATAGGTCTACTTTGTTTAATTTGCAAGACTACGGTAATGCGACACCCGAATATCATAGGAAAATACAGTAGTAGTAGAGTAATTTTAAGTTGACTATATTAATAAAGGATTTTGAATCTTAAATATTTTGTTTTTATTTATTTTGTATGTTCATAATATTGAAAATTATCATAATTTCAGCCGAAAGACGTCCACTAGTGGACATGTCCTCTTCCAAGTGTCGTCCCGAGCGTCTTGAATTTATGCCAACCTCACCAGCTGTCTTCTGTGGGAGGCCTTTCAAAGGGTGTCTTTCGGCGCACAGTCTGCACTCCAGAACCTTTCGGCACCATCGACTATCTGTTGTGCAGGCAATGTGCCCTGCTTTACCCTATCCTGTGATCTTATCGCATCAAAAATAAAGTTATCCACAAAAAAAACCCAAGGTTACCGAAGAATCGCCCAATATTATGCAATTATAATTATTATGCCACATATATCCGTACAAAAATAATAAGAACAAAAGCATAAATTAATTTTAATGAGAAATTAACTGAAACATATCCACTTCACCTTTAGAACGAGATCAGTTTAGTAAACCGTGAAATATTTATAGGTGTTTATTACAAAAACGACGTATAAATAATCACTTCTCAGTTTTAAATATTACGTTTTTAATTGCTACACGTTTATAATTGCCACAAGACTGGTAGCTGGGTCTGGTGGACTGAGTTGTGAGTCAGCGCGGGAAAAACTCGACCGCGACAAACATGGCGGCCCGACCCTTACAGAAGCCGTATAAATAAGTTTTGATTATCTCGTAACCATTTATTTGACATAAAAACAATATCTTTGATTATTAAGCTGTTATTATGAAATTTCTGATCGCTTATTAAGGCTAATGAAGAAGTTTAAAAGGAATTTTAAATCGCTTATGGAGTTTTTATTTGAATACGGCAACTGATTATTTAAATGTTGAGATCTTTATCTCTTTCATCCATGCCGTCCTGGGTTAGATAAAACTAGTCGTGTTTATTGTATCTAAATGCTTTGATAATTAATAGATGATTTATAGCAATAAAGCACGTAGCTTTATCGCGTTACATCGGCTTCTTAGACTAGACAAAACAACTAAGCGTATCGAAGGATTGTAGAAACAGAAAATATTTTCTTCGATTAGTCACCAACTTGTCTAATTATTGGCAACAACCGTACCACATGCCTAGTTGACCATACCGGTACAATAATACTAAATTAACTTTATAAAGCATTACAAGGCTCTACAACATATGGCTGCAACGTAATCTGTTGCAAGCGTCAACGTTGAGATGCTAACAATATACTTGAGTAAACAGGATACGATTTACTATTATGCGAGTGAGAATTACAATAAATGGTAATTATATTGGCGCCTTGTCCGCATTTTGTGGCGATAAATGAGTAAAAACATTCTTTTGGAATTTTGTTTTAACTCGTACCTGGCACCAACCTGACGGCTTTCTTTACCTATCCATTAATTAGGAACTTATTTAGGGCAATCTAGTTCTTTTGTCTAAAACTATGTCACTAGAGCTTGGCTGTTCTATTTCAAGCTTTGGTATGTGCATTATGTCGGTCGTAACTGTGCCTAAAGTGCCCGGTTCCTCGCTACGTTTACGTGTAGGTATTCATCTGCACATGTATCATCATCTAATTTATAAAAAAAAATGGTAACCGCTGCAATTTTTTGTTGTAACAAGTTTTTGATGATTATAGTTTTTGTATTTATTTATTAAACGTCGCCCCACACTAGGTACCTACGCACTAGGTGCGTTCACAAACATCTAAACTCACAAAAACAACGCTGTCAGACCCGAAACAGTTTCTGTAGGTCATACAAATATTTGTTATGAAAAATATGCTATTGCGCACGTCTCCAACTTCTCCAAGTTTTAATGCGGCTATGAGATAATTATTTCGATTAAAACGCAACTCGTCAGCCGTTAACACTCCGTACATACTTGTGAAAACGTTATCAGGGTCTGCGAGTGCCATAAATGGTAGAAACCATGCCGTCGAGTTCGCGCCAGTCGGTCGGAGGTCGGCGCCGCGCCGCAGTGGCCGCCGTTAATTGTCCCTTGCAGTTGCAACATTATGCATTGTCCACTGTGCTTTATAGCACTTTGTCAGAATCGTGGCAAGGTCTGGATGAATTATTTATGATAATAGAGGTGTTGGTTTTATGTTTGCCTTTTTTAGATCTATCCGGGACCGGTTAGTGTAATAATAAACGTCTAATCTATGAGTAGGTACCTAGTTAGCCAGAAATACCATTTATTTATTTTGATTTGTATGCTACAAATTAGCGAGTAAGCTGAGAGTAATTTAAAATACTTGTTACAACCTTTTGTAAGTTACGGTGTTCAGAGTATTATTCAAGCAAATATAACTGTACAAGGCGAGCTGCCAAATTATTGAAGCACGCGAATGGCACATTTCTTCCCAAACAACATCCTTTCTAGAATTAGGTACTTATAGGTGCCTAATTTAAGAACGATACTGCGTCTTGTTTTCTTTATCCCAATCCCTTCTCAAATTTGGTTTGTGTTGAGATTTGGTTTACTTTACACCCATCAAAAAAAAATCTCCACTCTCAATCAGATCCTACGTTACACGGTCCTTCATTCACCATTTACTCAAGCTTTTAAACGTCCCTCTGTTCGTTTTTTAAACCAGCACATGAACGTATGGTATGAAAATAAAAAGCTGTAGGCAAGTCGATTGTGTGTTATGATGAAACCGAGTTATTTCAGGCATGCGCCCGAGCACGCCCGCGGACAGAAATAGTCGTATGTTACATCTGCTGCATTGCTTTATCTATTGATGAGCTGCGGTTTGATAGACTAATGATTTTTAAAACACGTTTTAGAAAAGGTTATCTAAAGGAATCACGTTATCTTGGAATATCTTAACTGATTTATTTTGTTACGGATCTACTATACGAAAGTTAATTAGCGCTATCTACCTAGGATAGTGCTAATTAATTTAAGAAGACAAACACGGAACATCTTTCATCATCATCACCATAGACTTCCCCTTTTACTCTCTGGCCTTTTTTGTTGTGTCAATGCCCACGTTCTTGTTATAACCTCATTTAAATTATACGCAACGCATTCATGCGCAACGATTTCGTCTGTCCCATCTCCAGACCACCACTTATTTCATAGCCTGAACCTTTTCATAAAATTTATACCAAAAAGATTCATGTCGATTATTCGCAGCAAGTCTTTTGTGGAATGTATTGCCAATATATTTTATATTAGTAGAGCGTCATACACATGTCCGTCTAAAAGACGTCAATGTTCTACTATTATGTACATTTATATTTCGTTTTGAGCAGTAACAAAGCGAAATTTATGAATGTATTCCGGTTGATGGTTTCTTGTTAAACATGTTCTTTAAATACTCTGGCAACGTAGACACTTAAGCTAAACATACAGTCTACCTATATGTGGACATATCAATACCTACCTGCATAGCTATGTATGTGTAAGTTATAGAGTGTTATAGACGTGTAGATATACTACTGGTTGCATTATCACTCTCGTTGGTTCATGTATTTAGTTAGCGATTACTTTGCAATTCTCCTTCATCATTTTCGTATTCTTATCTCAATTACTCTGAGTTTTACACAGTATGTCTTTTTCTTTTAGATTCTTTGATGCATATCTTATAGCGATCATCATAGCGGTTGCTCCCCTTTCTAGCCGTATCGTTTTTCTTTTTTAAATAGTGCTTGATTGTGATCACACAATGCATCAATAATATCTTTGGTTTGACTCTTTCGTAATGGCTATGATCACTCACATTCGTAGCTTCCAGTAGTCGTATTTCATTTCCTAATGTTCCATTTGGGTTAACTAAACAAAATGCCATGGTCTTTTTTGTTGGTTTGTCACTTTGTCTCCTAGATATTATAGTATAGGAAGCCTCTAACATTTATTTCCTTGCTATGCTTACAAATCACCACTGACATTACCGGAAGGTGATTACGTTTAAAATATTTTTCTACGAAGAAAACCATAACTTGTGCGTGTGAAATGCAATGTTTGTGCAACTGCAATCAATGCCAATCGTGAAGCGTATACTGTATTTCTACTATTGAAGTTCTATATTTCGTTTCAATCAAGCTAGGTGTCCGATGAGATTCGCTATCGGCTAAAATAGGATTTCTCATACAAATTTATGTGATGTTGGAAGTAACGAAGTTTCGAAAATACGCCCTTAAAAGTTACCTTAGTTACATATGTTGGTATGGGACTCTTGCACAAAATTGTACCCATTCTTTTTCACTCCGCAGTTTAGGCTGAGATAGATAACAAATATCTATGTCAGTCTACTGAAGTAGCGTAAACATTAGGTATTACAAAATTTTACGTAAATTACATTAAAAAAACTTTTGCATAAGTAACGGAAAATATAATAATTATAATTATCTATATAAATAAAAACGAAATACCATTCACTGATTAATCACGAAATCTCCCAAAACCATAACACCTACAAATTTAAAATTTGGCAGGTAGGTTCCATATAGGGTGTAGACATTTACTAAGAACGGATTTTCCGAAATTCACCCCTTTAGGGGATAAAACGGGGGTCCAAAGATTGTATGAAGAAACCGACTTTCACTCGGGCGAAGCTAGTAATAGAATAAAATATTCCACAACTTGCACACAACGCCATCTAATCCCAGACTAAGCAGAGCTTGTGGTATGAGTAGGTATTAGACAACTGATAAACTTACTTTATATATTTCTAAATACACTTCTGGACACATCTATTGGCCCACCTTGTATTTTCAGTTTCGTTTGGTCCTAGCTTAAATTTTATATTAGGTCGAGCAAAAAGTTTTCATGCAGTTTTGAACCTGGCACATTCACAATTTCATTCAATAGTCTTTTTTTGAATTTCGAAAACATAATTTAAAGAAACAAAAGACAATTTGGAGCCTGTTTGTTGATATCAAACAATCGAATACTAAGAAAACTTGGTTTTATTGGTTTACTTGGATTTAATTCTTGAAAAAGTGATTGATATCTTTGGTTTTGCAACAAACATTACTTATTCTTAACATTAAGGTGAGGTTCTATCAATAATCTATGGATACTTCACCTGAAGTCGCCGCCCAAGCTGTGGCACTTATTCAGGCCAGACACAGCCAAAGAAACGTGAGTGCTCAACTTAATTTAAGTCGATCTGCGGTCCGAAATGTTTATCGGAGGTACCTAGAGACTGGCGGCTTTGTTCGTCGCCAACGAAGGCCACGATCTCGGGTCACAACTGAAAGGCAGGATCAATTCATCGTGACCACCAGCTTGAGAAATCGTCACCTTACCTCCATTGAGATACAAAACCAACTTCGCGACTTCCACGGAGTATCTGTGAGCGCTCGAACTGTTCGGAGAAGGTTAAAAGAACGCGATATGGTACCACACAAGCCAGCTAATGGGCCCAAACTAACGCGAGCCCGCCGAACAGCGCGCCTTCATTTCGCACGCAGTCATTTAAATTGGACACAGCAAGATTGGAGCCGTGTACTCTTTTCTGATGAGTCTAAAATTGTGTTACATGGCAATGATGGAAGGAAGAAGGTCTACCGACGTAAAGGAGAGCGTTTCGCACAATGCTGCTTTGAAGAGAGGGTTGCTTATGGCGGTGGCTCATGGACTGTCTGGGGCGGTATATCCGTGAGCGACAAAACTCAACTTGAGGTTGTTACAGGACCACGGCTGCCAACATTAAATGCTGAAAGGTACATTCGTGAGTGCTTAGAACCTCACGTGATACCATACGCGGACTAAGTGGGCCCAAATTTCCTTTTTATGCATGATAATGCAAGAGCCCATGCGGCCGGCATCGTCAGGGAATATCTTCGGGATGTGAACATCACAGTTATGGACTGGCCAGCCAGAAGCCCAGACATGAACCCAATTGAGCACATGTGGGACGAGCTAAAAAGACGTGTTAGGGCTCGTCAGCCAGTTGCCCAGACGATGCAGGAGTTGAAAACTGCCATAGAAGAGGAATGGGAGATGATCCCTCAAAATTTCATAGAGCTGTTGATAAACTCTATGCCTAATCGTATGAGAGCTGTGGTAGATGCCCATGGAGGCAACACTTGTTATTAAATTAAACCTTTATTTGATAAAACATGTTTTTTATTCAAAAATCAATTGTCTTTGAAGGCGCATATCCGACTTGTTAGGCGTAGCTCCATGTCGTATGAATTCAAATTTAAAACAATACGATCGAAAAAGATGGCAAAATGTATCAGGTTTAAAACAGCATCAACAGTTTTTGTTCAATCTATCAATCATATTTCGGTAGGGGCCATCGAAACCTAAACTCTAAGGTGGGCCAATAGATGTGTCCAGAAGTGTATATACATATTACAGATAAATTACACCCAGACAAAGAAGAAATAATCGTGCTCATCGCACAAACATTTGTCTCGGGTGGGAATCGAACCCAGGACCTCCGGCATAGCAGTCAGGGCCACTGACCACTGTACCAGGCTAGCCAAATGAAATAAATCGCTCACCCGAATTTCAAATAGGAATTAACTAGCTAGCTCATTTTATAACAATTCTAATGGTACGGTAACGAGTTGTTGTGTATGACTCAAATACAGAACTTAGGAGATATCGTCATTTTAATTACATGCTCCGATATCGCGCAATCACGTAGACTGTTCACAGCATACTCGCCGAAAGAGCGCAAAATGGCATACCAGAAGATATAAGATGAAACCTATGCCTCGCCTATGTACATCAACTGTCCTATTTTTATTGATCATATAAAATTGTGTGTACAATAAAGAATAAGAATGAAAAGAATCAAAGTACAAATGCAGACAAAATTTCAATTACAAACTCCGTGTCGTAAACTGGAACTTCGAAATACCAACTCGATGCGTCTGTCGCGCTCTCGAGTTGAGTAACTTTTTCCGAACTGACTTCCTATTGTGAGTCAAAATGTTCTTCATTAGCCTCCTTATGAATCACCGTCTTTTGGTAATGCGCTGAGGTACGAGATGCCATATGTCTGCTACATATGGCATCTTGTAGGTACCTCAGCGCTTGCTCATAAATATTGAGTAAATAGGTATTTCTTAGTACATATATTATGTTTAAACGTTTTAACTGTAGTTTAAACACCTGTTTAATAAAATGGTTGTTGGTTTTAGGTAAAATTTTGTTTACTTGCCTGGCTTTCAATGATTTGGTTAATGACGCAGTGGTAGGTTGCCATTTATTTATATTATCCTCTTGCCGTTATGGTTATGACAATAATAAATGCTGATTTATTTAAGATATTTAGGCGTCTATCTGTGCTGTGCAGTACCTGGCTAAAAATATAAGCTTCCCAAGGCTAGGCCTTTTTCTTCTGTAGATGAGCAAAAATTTATGGGAAGAGCTTATTATGTGTTTTTTTTTTTGGTGGGAACATCATGTAATGACAAATCCTGCTCTTGGGCGGAGCGAGAGATAGTGTCAGACTTTTACTGACTAAAAACCCACTCCTGTTCCTTCTTTGTCTTCGTCCCAGTGCTTGTGTTATACTTGCCATTTTTATTTTTTCGCCTGAAGAATGGCTGATAAAATTAATTTTCTTGTGGGTCCCTAAGTCAGTGTAGTGATACGGCTTCCACCATAGTACAGTATTATGCAGTAACGTTGTACCTAAGTATTATTTGTATCCCTGTTGCAGTCACGAACGTGCACCTGCTAATGTTACGCTTTTGTTTTTTGTTTTACGATCTAACCGTTCCTAAATATTTATTAACTTGGTAACACGTGTGTCTGTGAATAATAAGCTACGTTTCTTTTTAACCGACTTCGAAAAAAAGAAGAAGGTTATCAATTCGGTTGTATATATTTTTTTGTTTTTTATGTTTGTTATGTTTTGTTACCTCATAACTCCGTCGTTTATGGACTGATTTGAAATTTTGTTTTACCTCTTAAAGGATATGCTTCCAGATTGGTCCCATTTTTTTCAAAATCCAGTTCTGATGATGGGATCCATGAGGAATCGAGGGAACTCCTCAAATATTATAGGTAACCATATAGTGATTTTGGTATTTTCATCGAGAACTTAAGCATTTACAGTCAAAAAGTAAAATTGATGAAGTGGAACTGATGAAGAAGACCAGAAATGGCCAACGGAACTTCATACTCACATAGATATCACATTGAAGTGCCCCGATGATGATATGGAGCCGGAAGATAAGCACCGGAATTCTGTAATTAATCAGTGTATCCAAGCCGTGTTTGAGCTTATTAGAATTGTCATGAGATGCACTTTGGCTATAAGGTACCTACTATCGAACTGATCTGATAATAGAGCCGGAAACTGAAATAAGTTTATGGTTATAAGTGTATCGCAACTAAAAAGTGTGAAATAAAACACTTCACAAAAAAATAAAATAACCTACTACCCTTAAAAAAACACTAAAAGGATCATAATAACTTTAATTTCGGAAGTCGGTGTCAAAAGAAACAAACAATACCGAGAAACACCGACTTCGGAAATTAAAGTTATTTTAATCTTTTTAGTGTTTTTTTTAGTGAAGTCGGTAATTTTTTTTTGTAAAAAGTTTTTATTATTTATACAGTAGTGGGCTTATAAAGATTGCACCTTTAATCGATGAGATGAACTCACAAATTATGCAAAAATGCATATTTCGTATCACATCAGATGCAAGCCTTTAATTGCATTGCAAAATTCACCTCAAAATAAAATGAATATTGTTGCTATGAAATGTTTTACATAATAATATTTATACCGATTTTGCACGTCTCTTGAAGCCATAAGCGTTAGTAGGTCACAAGCTCATACGACGAAATATGTTTTTGTACCTACAACGAGAACATATCGCATGCTTAATTATAAAAAGACCTAACTCAAAAATAAGGTATTTGAATCTTAAGAAATATGTTTCAATAATAAGGTCCAATTTTGAAATATTTTTTTTTTTTGGTTAGGTCTCTTTTTGCTTTTCGCATGCGATATTTCGTCGACCTACCGATTATTACTTCTAGATAAATAGAGTATGATGTATCGATTTTTTCTCCTCTGTCAAAATTATCCAAAGGTCTTTTATTCAAATCGCTTTCAGTAATAAGACTGCCCATTGTTACACCCCATTAATTTTAAGGTCCTAATGTATTTTTTATGACGTGCAATAAAGAGTGTATCTATTACAGTCCCCAGTGTAATTTAACCTTATTATTGTAATTGACAACTAAGTAAGTGCCAGGTTATAGGTACGATTTTAACCAGTCGTGTGGTTAGCGTTAGAACAAGATTTTAAGAAACTTCGGGAAAAAATGTTGGCTTTGTTTGGAGCTTCGTTTTAGGGGTCTCATTGAAAAATGAGAATCATACAAAAGTGCCAGCTCTAGCTGTTTTATGTCTCTCTTGTTGGTCTCGAGAACAAGCTTTTTGACTCTTTACTTATTCGCTTCAGTGTGTGGATATTTACGACGTTTTATTTAAAGAACCCTGAATATAAATAGGACGTCTAGAGCAAGCTGATAGTGTCAACCTTGTAGCATCGATAGAAAAAACGGTAGCTTATGAATTCTTTACAGCGGCTCTCAATGTGTGTGCTGTTTTACTTTCTTGTGATTTCAACTATAAACTATTTACAGCCGTTTTTGAATTTTCAAGTAGTCGGACAGTTGTCTGTCCTAAACAGGACACTTTATTTAAGATAGTACGAGGTTATGCCTGTGCTAAGTAAACGTTCTTGTTTAGTTATTAGATCTTTCTTTAGTATTTTTTCAGCTTTTTTTTTGTTGTATCTTCCTTAATTGGTTTTTCAGGGCCTTGATTTTCAGAAAAAGATTTGCATTTGGTTTCCTTTAAGTACCATGCTTTATTTCTTTGAAATAAATTCTGTCACTGGATTTTTGTTCACTGGATTTTTAATATCTTTTAAGTTTCTAGTAGCCCTCGTGTAGTAGTCACTATTTTCTCTTACCTTTGCGGCCCTAAAAAGAAACAAGTTGACTACTGCTAATCAGCAACCTAGACCCAGTAACAGTGTAGCCGGTCTCGATCTTTGGCGAACATGCGCTCTTGTCGCGCCAACTGCTAGTCTTCAGCGACTAACCTGGTAGATACCCTACTTACTAACTGGTTCTGTTTAATTGAATGTTTATAGAGCTGTCGATAAGGGAAAAAGAAAAATTTAAAAAATATATATAAGTAATTTACTGACTCCTAATTGAAGGGCTATGTTAGGGTGTGGGTTTAAATAACCACTATGTGTAGTCCTGACTAAGCTAAAAGGCGACGAACCATGCAGATACCAGCGAGACGAGATAGATAAAATGAAAAATCAATGACCATTCCCCAGCCCTGAATATTGATGGTGCCCGCTAGGATCGATGCCGGATTGTTGGAAAGAATTAGCGCGGCCTTGGAACGCAAAGTGAAGGAACACAGGGAAAGTCTGATACACCTCTCCCCCTCTCGTACCACCCAGAGCGGGAGAAGTTATTTGATGATTTTCCCATAGAAAAAAAAGACGTGAATCGAAACAGCTGAAAGGGATAATGCGCTCCTTAGTATTTTATAAAAAAAATAATGCGCATTTTTTTTTTTTATAAAATACTAAGATTAATTAGTGTATTGACCAAATTTCCAGAAAAAAAAAGATAACAGTAGTATGATGCAAAATACACCACTAAAGTTATGATGCCACAAAGCTCCTAGAAATAACTTGTTAGTTATTCTATTATAAACTCGTGATATAGTTTTTCTTTGAAGACTTAGTGACGTTGGTTGTTTGGTTTAGGTAAGTAGGCATATGTATACAGGAATCCCGGACTTAGTCATGTTTATAAAACAGTCAGCCGACGAGTTCAAAAGTCCTTGCTGTTTTCCTTACGGACACTAGGTGTCAAGCAAGAATGTATATCGGTAAAGAAGAATTACTGACATAATTTAAGAATCACCTAGATAAGTATCTATTTAAAACCACGTAATTTCATCATTTTATTTAGGGCGGAGTGGAGTGTTGGATTTTTACTGACTAAAACCACACCTATGTTCCTTCAGTTGCCCTTTAGACCCCAGAATCACGAGTACTCCTTTTAGAAGTCGACCCATGGCCAGTAGGCCCCTACGGCTTTGCTGACATCTCTGAGGCGCGCGTTGAACACTACGCGCCGTCGACAACTCGGGCTCGGTTTGGACAATTACAGGACGGCTGGACGGCGAGCTACCAACTGCTCATCGTCCGCAAGCTTACACCTACAGTGATGTATCCACCATGCAAGCTTAATTTGATAAAATAAATGGATTTATCGTGCTATGGTAACAAACTTTAAAGTATTTAAAAACCTCGAAAATTAACCTTACCAAACAAAACAAGTTTTGAACAATAACGATTTCTGATGTGTAGATAAGCCAGTTACTGCCTATGACCATAGACAAAGTCAGTTAATTGTGGCATAGTGATCTATGGTGAGGTCTGTCGCATTTATACATCCATCTGGGTCAACTGTTTACATAAAATGGCACGCACCGCTTGACTCATCGACATACGTTGAATTATTTCGAAATTCATTAATTATCGACGTGGTTTCTTTATAATTTAGGTGGACGTCATTGAAATACGTGGATTTATTTTTGATTGATTTCAAAAAACAATTTTGTCATCGTGGTACATAATCTGTTTTACACAGGTCTTCAGTACATTGAAAAAAAAATCAAAATACTTTGGAGTCGTCAGTACCAATAGGTTCAACAATTTGTGACAGAGGGAGGAACAGACGGATGAGCGAGAGCAATTGGGATTCGCTGGCTTTGGGTACGGAACCCTAAAAACGCATTCAGTGGTATCCACAAATATGTAGGAGTAGGGTTTGAGTACAGCCACTTGGGGCACTCCAACAAGTGGGCCAGCGTCTGGCGTTCAAATGGCGCTAACAATCTATCTTAAGTACCTACTACTTGTCTATCTACAAATCAACCAAGTGGCTAGACAATACTTTGATGAAAATCGAAGTATAATATTGTACAAAATCTGTATTAGTTTATAGAATATTTTACTACCAAAGGTTTACTGAAAATGACTTCAAAGAAGAGCTATGAAAAACATTCAGAAAATTTGGGTTACTATAAGGATTTTATCAGTTCACAGTATGACGAATTTGGACCAAGGTTTGTTGTGGTTACAATAAAATTAACGCTAAATACTACGTAGTTACCTTACCGAGTAGATACTGACACAATACAGTAGGTCTCACCTATGAGTATCAATGGCATATTAGGTAGGTGTATGATGTCCATAGTAACATCGTATTGTTTTATTATAATATCATTATCTATGGTTTCAATTTTGAATTGGCCCAAGGCCTCATAACCGAAAGAACACTTATATCTATCATTCGTCCTAATCTTATATAGTTTATGGTGTATATTTGATAGGTCGGAGAATGGGTCATAGGTTATTTTTCACCCACCATCACTATACCCGCTCCCACCCCCAATTTTTTCTATTATAATTTATTATAAGAGTAACATTTGCCAGGTCAGCCAGGAGTTTCATATCGTCATCATCATTAGATTTTTAGCATATTTCTTAAGTGATAATGGTAAAAGCTTTTTATACAGGTATCCATATTCTTTTGTGTCGATTTGACTCCAAATTTGTTTCACCTATACGCACAAAACGTTTTGGGAACACATTCCTTGTGCGTACAGCTAAGGAGTGGAATTCCTTGCCGAAGTCTGTGTTTTCTGATGGCTACAACCCGGGAAACTTTAAGTCAAGAGTGAATAGGTTGCTTCTAGGTAAGTGCGCTCCATCGTCGACCGCATCGTCGCTTTCCATCAGATGAGATAGCGGTCAAGAGCGAACCTATCAAGAATAAAAAAAAAAGTTTAATGGTGCTTTTCCACCAGACATGTACTATGCTATGTTTTTATGCATGCGTTAGATATCCAACAATCATATTCATTGGTCCATATAACTTAACACTGGTGGAAACGAGTTTAATTAAGCTTTATTTATTATATGCATGGAAGCGTGCTACGGATGGTGGCGAGTAGTGTAGTAATGTACAGAGTAAATTTAAGGAACTAAACAGGCACGCGATCCCTACTCGCGATACACCACATAGCTCGAACTGCGCATCTTCCTCGCACATCTTAGGTCTACTAGCTTTACACAGGCGTACACCAAGCGTATAATGACGAATACGCGTCTATGAAGCTACGCGTCCGTGAAAAGTAGGCCTTACTCGGCCCGCTTCATTGGTAGCTCAGTATCAGTGGAAACAGTCTTATAGTTTCGTAGCTTAACTTTCACATCCTTGCAGCATAGCAGATTTCTGAAAGTAAATCAACCTTAATTGGGAAAGGTGCAAGTGTTTTTGCACGCTGAGCAGGAAAAGAGATGACTCATATCCTATAGAGGGGTTTAATTTACACTTGCATTATAATTATTTGGATTGGGTCAAGCTAGGGCACCCATTTGGCCAGATTGTTTTTACAGCGGCAAACCTGAGCCCGCAATTGGCTTAGAGATTTTCAAATTGGCCACTGCAGTTCATCTTTAGGTAGCAGATGGACTGCCGAATAGTAGGATGTGTTATGATAGGTCTTCGGAGTGCTTATGTATATTAGAATACATTTTTATACTTAAATATAATTTTCTCTACCACTGACTGCACCTAAGCTAAACCCATCCCTGAGATCTGGCGGCATGTCATTTTAATATGTTTGACGATTGACTAAAAGGTTTTCGAGCCGTCATTAAAACATTTATTCCAAAAGAAACTGTTTTTGGAGAACCTCAGTATTCAGATAAATACTGAGGCGTACTTCCAGTTGCTTTAATCTAGGATGTATAGATATAGACCCTAGATTAAAGCAACTGGAAGTCATCACAGGAGGTCTTCGTTCTGCAGTTGGGTTGTTCAGGTTGACGGTATCCAACTATCGAGCTTCTCCTAATCAAAAAAGCATAGGACATATCAGTAAATCCCTCTTTCCCTTGCCTTGCAAGTTCCTCCCAGAAGTTTTGTTTTAATAGTTAAAGCATCACTTTTATTAGATCTCACGACACTAATGACACTTCAGCTATAACCTCGTGAAACTGAAGAATTAATAATAATATTTAGCTATCCCGCAAATGCTTCTCACAATTTTTTTTTTAAAGTAAGCATATTGTGTTTTGAGTAGATACAGTAAGCAATTACACCTTATTTATCAACATCGGTTTAGTTTTTAATGAGAAAATGTTCGTTGCTACAGCGAAAATTGGATATTATGTCAATACTTGTCTTCTTTTGTTGTTTGGCTTACAAAGAGAATTATCTAATCGAAAATTCTACTGCAGGACTACTTATAGCAATTTAATTCAAATAAATAAGGCTGTTATCATCACCTACATTTCTGATTCCTTGAAAAAAGCAAGTAGAAGGCAATCGCTCAAGCATTCGTAATTCATCCTCTTAAAACAGGTCAACAACTTCATATAAGCATATCGCATGACCCCGTTACTTGTGATCGGATACGGCCTTCGAAGCATCCTTTAATCATGTTCGAAAAATTAAAGTTTTCGAAGGCTTTTCCCCATGAGCTGTATTCTCGGAGCGGGGTGAGACGGCTGCGCCTCATCTCCTTTCGCGGCGGTAAGGCGACACCGCGAGAACTCCCGCGTCTCTCGCCAGTCGCACCACAGCACGCGTCGACTCGACATGTAAGTACGACTACGCTCTGTCAGTGCCCCATAGTGTTCAAGTGAAAAAAAAAATACAAGTGTTTTTTTTAAAGTCAAGGTGCATTGATCTTGCCTCGTCCTTTAATCGATTGTCCGTCCTGGTAAGTAGGGTGGTAGTGCAGTGCTTATCGACGTTCTGGTGCATTTATCGGTAATTTACAATTATGTGCTCGTAATTCTTCAAAGTTAATTTTGTTAAACTCGTTTTATGATGGGATTAAACGTTAAGATAAAATATTTTTCAACAGATTATTTATGCGGAGCCTTTAATTGTAACAATTATTACTTTCCATAATTTTTGTTAAAACATGTATGCTGTATAAATACTTTTTAGTTCGACCTACGATACGTCTCCTAACATGCCAGCAGTTTTGTAATCATGTTCCATTTCTATTTTTGAATATCGCGGTGCTCGGTTTCATTTTCGGTTAGCCAATAGGAGCGAGCTACGCTGAAGTTTTCCCGCGCTTTTGGCAGGTTGCCAGTTGCCGACCAATAGCGTGGAAGCGCGGGATGTGGGGGCGGCCGACGAGCATGCGCGGGTACGCACGGCCTGTCAAACTTCTTCGCCTATTTTATTTTCCTATTTTATATTTAGATCAGAGATAAATTTCTAGCCAGCTGGTGCTCTATATTTTGAGAAAAGAGAGCGCATACCGGAGCTTCCTCTTTCAACAGCGAATGCACTTTGAATTCTTAAATGTCTTTAACTATTAAATCTTGTAGGTTCTTGTCCTTACCAACTTATTTGATTATTAATTTTAATATAACGATTATTAAACAAGGCATACTATACAGAGCAATTTCACAATTAAACATTGAAACACTTGAAATACCGGAAAATTGATGGCCGCCTCGGGACCGAGTTGATTGTAAAGAAAGCCAAGGTCATGACGAATTTTAATTATTGTCACCATAAGTTGGGAATTTCGTAAATCTGTTAATTGAGTAAATCAATTTATTTAAATTACAATATTGGTTGACGAAAAGGAAAACGTACAGTCTTAAGGCTAGCCACAGGCCTTCCTCCACTTCTCACACATCACTCGCTGTTGACTGAATGTAGGCTAATCCTTCATCAACCAAAACTTGTGTCGGCTGAGTCCAAACTAAGAAAAAAATAACTCTAAGTAATATTCAGATGTTCCTCAAGAATGGATTAACATTATCACTTCAGTTGCCAATAAGTATTTTATTTTCTGCCTTTTATTTAGTCTAGGTACACCTAAAAAGTTGGCATTACGCTTGGAATTGGACTCCTCCGTAATCAAATAATAGTTTAGGTAGCTAAAAAAGAGTTTATTTATAGAGAAACATGGAAGTTTTGCCTCTTAAAAACTTGCCACTATTGTATTAAATGTGGCAGAAACTTGGCCCTCATTATTCCAGTTTGTAAATCCCTTTGATATTCGCCTTGATGTTTATTCCTCATAATCTGATCTGCTCACCAAACATGACGCTGGTGTATCTATGTTAGTACGTAAATTTCGGGTCAAGTCGGATTACTTTATTAGATACAAGAAAACTAATGTTATTGGACCAGGGCCAAAAACTATTGTGTGACGTCACCCGTACATCTAAACAATAGCACACATAACCTTAATATTCTAATTAAATTGTATACAATGAGCTATATATTATAATCGCTCAATGCTACCATAGACGTGCTTCTAGAATCCTTAATCTTAATCATTTGTAAGGTCGTCTGTGTGTTTTCCAGTCTTTTACGAGGAACTATAATTAAAAAGTCCATTTGTCTGAAGGTTTTGGCAAAGGTTAATCTATCATCATCTCCTCATCCTCGAGTCGTATTCCTTACTACTTGAGGGTTGTGAAGTTCCCGCTGTAATAGCTTCTTACTGATGGTATTTCGCCATCTGTGACTGTTCTTGGCGTCATGAAGTGCGACATGCAATTGGGTGTCCAGTATGGAACGGACCTGATCTGCCCATCGTTTTAGGCTGCGGCCTCTTGGTCGTTTGCCATCAACCATGCCAGTTACGATGAGCTGTTCCAAGGTTGTGGTCATAATTATTACTAACCCTTTAAAATAAAGCTGTCCAAATAATTTAGCTCAGTTCTCAATGTTGCATTATGTGCGAGAACGAGCTTGCATGGAATGTGAATGCAAATATATAAACAATATTAGCTTACGACGTTTATATTATAGGAAACAAAATGCCTGCATTATCTCGAGAATGCAAATATGGCGAGCATACTTGTATTTGTACGGCGCGTGCTGGAGACGAATCGTGACAAGTAGTTTGATGGACTTATAAAATACTTTTTTTTGTGTTTTATACTCTCACTGACCTGTACCATGACGTTTAAAGTAAGATTGTTTCATTCTTATTTCCAGTGTGGGTAAGAGATGGCGCTAGACAACCTGTATAGCTCTGTCTCTTACCTACACTAATAAGAATGAAACAATCTTACTTTGAACGTCATGGTAACCCCAACTAGCACTGTCCCCCACGATTTTACCTGTGTCTTTGGTTACTGCTGTCGTTGCGTGATGTTATATGTATAGCTCTCTTCAATAAATCGGTTATCCTACATTAAAATATTTATTCAATTCGAACCAGCAGTTAAAAAAAAACAGCTTTATCATATTAGAGTAGATGTGGTTATGACTATTTAGTATTATTTCGAAGGAAATAGCTATGTGTTTACTGGTCAAACAAGACACGAATAGGACCTGTACCATGATGTTTAAAGTAAGATTGTTTCATTCTTATTTCCAGTGTGGGTAAGAGTTGGCGCTAGACAACTTGTATAGCTTTGTCTCTTACCCACACTGAAATAAGAATGATACAATCTTACTTTGAACGTCATGGTAACCCCGCAACTCATTTCATCGACATAAAGCACCAAAGATCTAATTGGCTTTGTCGAGAATCAACCTCGCAAATAAGACAACTTTAATTTGCTATGTAATAAAGAATTCGCATTACAGTGGCCCTGCATGATAAAGTCGTGCCTTAGAATAAAGACAATAGAGCCATTGAATAATCGAATTATTCTTTGTCCGAATCCGAATTCAATCAATATCTATAGATTTAATTGATTAAAAAAATGTACAACAATAGCTACCGTTCACTATCATCACAGCTTATTAGCATTTAGATACCGGTTTGAGAGAATAAGGTACATCATTCTACAAGATTATACGTACCTAGAGGCTAAAAGAATTCCATTAATGTCTCTGGTCCATTGACCGCTGACTGGACCCTTTGAAATTTATCGCGAAATGTGACTCACGCACAAATACTTTTCCTTTGAATCACGCACGGCAGGATTTTTTGAGATGATGTTGATTTAGGTGTGTGAATGAGTAAAACAAAGAATGTTTGAGTTTTGAGTAAGGTTTGTTTTAATGGACTTTTCTGGGCTGCTTTCGTGGTTGCTCGCTCAATTTTTTCTTACTCAACTTTTTAATTATTTATTGTACGCCAAAACTTAATATAGTGTAATCTGAATTATTAATGTACTTAAAAGGTGAGCTTAACTCAGCGATGAGTTTTCCATAGGCCAAAGAAGGAACAAAGGAGTGGGTTGTAATCAGTACTTAGCCTTCTCGCTCCACCCTAGACATAGAGAAGTCATTGGATGATTTCCCGTCTAAAATAAAAAAAAGTTCATCGATTAGTTTTACTAGTATGAGTTGAAATTATTATTCACTACTTCCAGTAAAAAAGTATTTCCTCCCCCCACACATTCCTCTATCTAGCTAAAGCAACTAAAGATCCAATAATTGAGAAATCAAGACACGTATCATAATTGTTAAAACACTGTCATGTTAGTAGAACGTAAAGTTAACTGAATCCGAATTATCCCTTTATAAATAATTTTCCATGTAAGGAGAACGATGACCTCGTAATGAAGATTTCGGTCACATAGACAATGGGATCTATCGGTACTTTCTTAATTCACCTGTTCGTGGTTGGGTCGTGGTCATGGGACATTCATGTACCTACGACGCAGTTCGAATTTTAAATAGTATTCCACAGTTTTTATCCTGCCAGTCACTGTTCATTCCGATAAATCGACTAAACCTGGAGATCATTTATGAATGTTTATAAAAATTGACAGATTAACACATATTCTCACATTAAATGCAGTTTTGCATTTCAGCATTTAACGAAACGTGACGGAATTCATGACCTGCCCAACAATAAGTAGTGTGTCATCCATAAAACTTTATTTCTACGAGTATATAGATGCATCTTAACAATATTTTGCAGCGATAGGTAGTTTCTTATTTGTTTTCTCCCATCGGTTTTTGCCTTTTAATCGGCGTGAAGCATTACCGTTCGTCGATTGCCAGTAATATAGTTCTTGGCAGAGGTTCTTAACCTTCGTCTGCAGTAATGACTAGAAAAAAGTTAATGACTTGTTAACTCATTCCGATAATCGGTACACTTATTTCACTTTATCGGAATAACTCTGTGCAGTCATTTACTCACTGAGTTTTTCACTTTTTGTGACGGATATAGATTAGTTAGTACACTTATCCATGGTATTTGTAATAAGTAGTTTAGTTTCTATATTTTAAGCTTTCATTATACTTAAGGTTATGTTTCTGCAAAGATACATTTAAGCAATTTTAATAAATTACCAATCATCACAAAAATCACTCTTTAATGGCAAAGTAGACATAGTCAAAAATTCAAAAGTAAATGCAAGACAATAGTCTACCAAGTCTGACATACACAAGTTATTCCAATATTTTGAAAATTATGAACATCATTGCAATCTGAGTACTTACTTTTATTCTACAAGTAAACCAAAAGTAAATCCCTGCGCTCAAGATCAATGCACCCCAGGTTCCATAAATAGCTAGTGCTGTTCCACAAATTTATTGACTTAATAGGCTCCGGTACACTAGCACTTATGTATTTTCTTTAATTTCCTCTATGCGGCACAAGGCAGGCAGGTCGCAAAACTTGACTTATTCGTGATTTTTAACACGTTCCAACGAAGGTTGTTTATTTTTGTGCCAGCTCAATATTTCACGCTGTGATTTTTGCTTCAGATTTGTAAAAAACTCAGTCGTGGTTTAAGAATGCTAGTAGGTATAAATCAGAAATGTTTTGCTGAGTCAGATGCACAACAATGCTCTATTTCCAAGTTATTGTTGGGTTTCTAGCACTTAATTGTTGGGCGTTGAAATATGTTGAATCGAAAATTCTGAATAAGGTAAATTTAAAAAGTTGACTTGCTCAAAAATGTAGGAGTAAGAAGTTATGTGGAACTCATAAGAACTGCCTATCAAATTCCCTACAACCAGATGAAAAGGCCAAAAAATAATGTATACGCTATAATGTTGTAAACAAATGTTCACTATCATCTTTCATTACAGCTTTTGCATCTAGAGGAGTAAACAAACACAAACCGCCAAAATGGACGCGATCAAAAAGAAGATGCAGGCGATGAAGCTGGAGAAGGACAACGCGCTTGACCGCGCCGCCATGTGCGAGCAGCAGGCCAAGGACGCCAACCTCCGTGCCGAGAAGGTACGCGACACACGACACCGTTTATGGTTAAAGGGCACCGTGTGCACCTTACTTTATTTGTAGTTTTTAATAGTCGATTATTGGTAACCCAATTACACCACTGCAAAGATATAAAAAACATACCTATAACGGTGTTCGAAACTCAAATCGAGTCAAAGACCAAGATGGGAACAACACAATCATTAATTTGTTTTATTTGTAGTTCTTAATAGTCGATTATTGGCAACTCAGTTATACCACTGAAAAAATAAAAATAAATTTATCCATCAGAAACTGTGTTCAAAATTCAAATTCGATCAAAGACCTTCGTGGTCATCAAGATCAAGACGAAATGATCATTATGTTTTGCGTTTTAATTTAATTGCCGAAAAGTTTATTATTTCTGTTAAATCGTTACAATATTGAGACATATATAATGGGTCTGACATTAATACGACGACATTTAAAAAAAGATGAAATTGAAAAAGTATAGTAAACAAATTATTTAATTAATTGCAAATCTATATGCTAAATTTTTAAAGTAGGCGTTGATGGTTTAATCTGAAACTATGAAAAACAAGGAAAAACAGCGAAAAATACTCAAAAGCTCGAGCTTGGTTTTAATGAAATTTAAAACTGCGTCATTGGATTTTCGAAAAATTTATATTCCTAGCCAGGGATAGAATCGCTAATTTTTGAGAAAAATACACATTATTATTATTATACTATTTGATAGAAAGTGGGAAACTAAATTCCTCTGAATATTTTGTACTCTTCCTCATAGTTGCGGATTTGACAATTTTTTATTGAGTTATTAGGTATTGAATGGTGTCAAGTGTGAAAATCCTATTGTTTTTACAGCTGCAATGCAGGACACTGAACTTTGATAAAAAATATATTCATTTATTAATTACTTGCAATAGCATTGTCACGTTAGGATCTAGTTTCAAAGTGGATTGAGTGTCTGTTACAAACAATAGGTATATTATAAAGACACAACTATTTATCTAAGACAATACTAGTACTTAACTATTTTCTATTGGTTTCGATTTTGGAATTTCTTTATTATTAAAGAATAAAACAGATTAATGACCTGTAGATTTTATTATAAAAGTAAAAAAAAAAAGTATATATATAAAATGCTATGACGTCTATGGAAAAAAATACGTACAGTAATGTGGTAACAAATTTTCTATTAAATTAATAAAAATTAAAATATGTCTTTTAACCCAAATCCGACGCAGCTGGAATTAAAAAATTCTTTACCAATTATGACACTAGGGCAATCGTAATTATTCTGTAAAAAAATAATTTAAAAAAATGTACGAGAGTAATATTTTGCATTTCGTTTTGTTGTGTGACAGGCCCAAGCCTTGACCACGGACGATGTGTCAGGGCTAAGGACACCAACCTCCGACAACTTAGATATATTACTGTCTGTATGTAGCTTATTGCATTATGCGCTTATGTTCTTACAGTGGTACGACTGTATATAATGTTGGTAGAATAAATACTGATGCACTTTGCGAGCCTGCATATCCAGTGTTAGGTATGTTTATGAATCATGGAATAGTTATGAAAACATAAATGAAGTGACATGATAATGTTTATGATTCAAGGGCTGATTTTTAAATAGTCGCGTAACTTTTACAAGAGGGATAAAATTGTGGTTTGACAGCTTTCAGCAGGGATAAAAAAATGTCCTATATGATATTCCAGGACATAGTATACCCTTGTGCCATGATTTCATCCGAATCCGTTCAACTTTTGAGCGTGAAAGAGTAACAAATCACACATGAATACAAACTTTCGTCTTTATAATGTTAGTAGGATGTCAAACTGCCATATTTATTCCGCAGATAAAAGTTATTTGACTATTGGAAAATAAGTCGTAGTTGAAATAAACATAAAACATAATAACACAAAGGAATAAGTAGGTAATAACAGCTCAACAGCTGACATTGTTATCAACCAATTGTAAACTAGTGAAACGTCATAATTAAATAAAACTCGATATTTTTCCCTAAACACAAAATGGGAGCTATTATTAAAGAAATGAGTGTGAATGTAAAGGAAATTATGTTTACAAACCTCTATTTTGCAAGATCTCTTTCCTGTTGTTTGTATTCGTACTATATAATATCCCGTATAACTTTATTCTAGATAAGCTACTAGGCTTATGGCAGACATGCTCCCATTGTAAATTAATAAAGATCATTAGAATGAGTTTCGAAAATGATAGCATCAAAATCAAAAAGCCTTTCATAAATCTCAAATCTTTACCTTATGATCCTAAATTTGAAAATTAAAATAATTTCATAATGGTTGACTACTAAGACATCTAGATAAAATCAGTGATACAGGTGTATGGAAAAAGAAAATATAATGGCCGAAGCCAAAAAACTGTAAACCGTTCAGAAGGACGATGAAGACCTTGATCACATTCAACAAGCAAAAAAAAAACACTGATATTCTATTTTGATACTAATTTGATAATTACTCTATCCTAGGCCGAGGAAGAGGCGAGGCAGCTCCAGAAGAAGATCCAGACCATTGAGAACGACCTGGATCAGACACAAGAGGCCCTCATGCAGGTCAACGCCAAGCTTGAGGAGAAGGAAAAGGCCCTTCAGAACGTGAGTACTTACTTATAATGTCCTGCTATTGTTTATATAGAGTCAGTTTTATAAATTGATTGTTGGAGTCCATTGGTTTGAATTTTTTGTGTAATCAATGTTATATTCGGTCGGCATGAAATTACTTTTTTTCAATTCACCTGACCTCCTTCAGTAGTTTGAAGAAGCAGTAATTTCAGTTAATAAATGAGTGTTTCAAAAAGTATAGTTTCAACCCTAATTTTCAAAAAAGTTAGGGAAAGTTAGGGTTTTGTACTACATACAATTTCATAATTTATCATAGAGGTATATTGGTGTGTTCGCTCTGTGCTTGGAGTTTTGCGTCCAAAGTTGGAAATGTAATTCACATGAGCGCACTAACAGAGCAGCAAATTTAAGCTCGCATTCCCATGAGGAGACAATGAATGTAATCGTGGTCGAATTCGGTTAGCTAGCATCATTATCAACATTATTATCGTGAAGATATCGTTTCTCGTATCATTGAATATACTGTCTCTTCAGTTTCTACTATACTCGTAAAAAAGTATATATCTGTCTGAGTATAGCAGGGCATTTATTTGATCTGCAAATTTATTTATCGAGATCGTCGACCTACTTGTTGCTAATATATACTCGTACGTATCCTTCTTTCTACTTCATTACCTAGGATCGTGACCGTGACTTCTCAGGTGATGCTTTAGCATAAATCGTGTCGGTGTCACCTTTCTTGGGCATTGTCCGAAGAAAAATATACTGGAGTATATTTCAAACGTAAAAAATAATCCATTGTTGAACTTTTTTTCAAATCCCATTGCCACAAATTAAACATGTCAATAAGGATTAGTACTTTACATGAGGTTTGGGATCAAAATCTCCGAGATCGGTTTCGTAGGGTTTTCTTATTATTTTTGTTACTTTTCGTGGTTAGAGATTTGTCGGATTCTGCTTCATGGAATATGGAAATGTTGATGCTAACTGTTTGTTTAAGAGATAATCAAGCAATCCTTTACGAATTGATTTCTAGAACAAATTTTAACATCAATCATCATCAATGTTTTGCCGCTTGCAAACAATTGATGAGATCATCGAAAAGAAATAATTGTATAGTACCTACCTACATATTTAAATAGATCACGCATGTGTCAATAATGAGACAAATTATAAAGATCAAGATGCGAGCCAAAACCTTGGCCGATTGGCAGAGAGACTGAATCACAAGAGAATATCTAAATGACGAAGATGCCGATCAGTTGAATTGTCGGCGATGAAAATATCATCGATATAATGAAGATAAAATACCATTGTAATGTCGCGCCTCTACCAAAATAAACGAGGAAAGACAACATGCGCCATATGTAGCCTTGAATTATGATTGTCAATCATTTTGGAAATAATATTGATTGTGTGATTAATTAATATTGAAGCTTTAACCTATTTACTTGGCTATTACATAAATCAAAACTTGAATCAATTTCAAGAATTTGATAAAATAAGAATTTTAATGAAATGAGGTGGAAGTCAAACGCAAGCAGATCTTGAACAAAAAATCTGGGTTCTTTTGTTTCTTGTTTTGTTGTGTTAAAGATCTCAACATCGAAATTTCCCTCAAAATTCTTAAAATGACGTCATATTATTCTAATAGAGTTCCAATAGAACACGTGTAGTAATACCAGATGCCCTGTATACCGGAATGCCGCGCTGTAGGGGGCTGCGTTCAGTGCGCACCGAGTTATTTTCAGCGCTCGGCACCTAATATGGGCCCGCCGCCCGGTGTTTCAGTAAAAATAGACGCTGGACTCACTTGATACGTCAGCCACCTACATTAGCTAAACTATGGAATTTTCTCTCAAATAACTTTTTAAAAACAATTAACGTATAAAAAGAAGTTTTTGAAACAAATTTAATTGGTAACATTCAATTAATTCAGAATCGTTTCTTCTTTAATATTTTTTATTTATGTAAACTAAAATTGATCTGTGATAAAAAAATGGAAGCTATTTATTGTTATCAAAACATTTAGAAAGCATTTAAAGTTCCCGCGTCTAACGATAAACAAATGAGCGAAGCTCAGTGGGTAAAACAGTGTAAGAAAAACAAAAGATGGCAGCTTGTTAGGTGCGACTACAGCGCTGCGGTGGTTCATTAGGAGAGTCAGTCAGTCAACATGGCCGCTGGTGCTGCGCGGCCGGACGGACCGCGCCGAGCGTAGTAATGTCCGCGTCCGCGCCCCACGCCCACGGGCGCACCCCCGTGCGGCGCAGGGGCCACCAGCACCACCCGCGCCTGCGGGGCGACCGCCTGCCCGCCCCCGTCGCGCCCCCCAACACTGATCCGTCCAAACAAGTGACCTTACAAACAGACGATGTTGTGCCTTGTGTCAATAGTGTTAGTGAATCTCAAGAAGTGACAAGGACAAATAGTGACGATGCACTTTCGAATCAGAGTAATATAATCGAGGACTATGCGAATATTGACGACGAGATTGATTTCGAACCTAGAATAAAGGACCCTGATTCGCTTAATAACTCGGACGATGAATTTTCTTTCCGAGAAGAGCGGACGGCGGGAGACGGTGCAGAATTCATTACGACTGTCGCCTCAGATATATCAGATGATGACCCTGAGACGGCAGAGCTCGCGAAGCTCAGGTGTACTAGTGAGTGCACAGAGGTCCTGGCGGAAAGAGAAAACAGGCGGAGGCGAAGATGTGCAGACTACCCAGGTTTGGCGTTCGGCAGCTCCATTTTCTCTTCGGATACTATGATGAAGTTTTCGATCATCAAGAATGAGTTGCAGAATATCAAGAACACTGCACTGAAAAGGGTAATGTCCTATGTTATTTAAGCTTTTGTTCGGTTGTGTGAGTGAGGCAGACGTGGGCCAAATGCGCACAGAACTATTTTTAATCGCGTACTGTCGGGAAAGCGTTGATTCTGCTTCACGAAGCGAAGCAGAGGCACATCTCGCGCGTGGCGATCAGCTGAGCCACTGACATTCCATTTGACATGTTTACTCGGATGATTACACAAGACGCCGCTAGATGTCGCTGCTGTCGATAGGCGCACGTGGTGACTTATCTGCCGGCCCTTGCCCTTATTTTCGAAATAAATTCAAATCTTTGTCAAGTTATCGCCACTGACATTTTTTTTTCTGGTTTACCCACTTTAAGACTCTCTTGCTTCATGTTGTGATTGTGATGACTCAGATTCTAAATGGATTGTCTTTTTATTCTTATTATCTTACTTGTTTTTGACAAAAAAATAACTAGAATTTCGAGATGACGAGGAAGTGTAGTTTAGTATTTCGTTATGACTACAAATATTTGGTGGCCTTAAGTCCAAACGGAACCGTCGTTATCATTATTAGCCATACTCATTAAAATTAAGATAACAATAGTCAATTAGTTCGTAGACTTGTTATTTCTTACTCAATTAAAGTTTAGTTAGTATGTAGGTATCTACATTCCGCATGATATTACATTCTGTTCTTTACAACTTTCTAAATTATTCATGAACAATACGTTGCGATGGGCAATCGTATTTACAAGGCGTAAAATTCCGAATTGATAGTAGAACATATTGACTCAATGTTTTACACAAACGGATATGAAATAGTTTTAAACCTTATGCCCATTAGTCTTGCATGCAACCAATTAACCTTTGCAACAAATTATGAAATCGCATTGGTATATAATTAATTTCATATAACACTAATATTGGCTCATTAGGGCACGGTTGTAATTTGAGGAAAACCAATGTTATTGGAATGAATATATCATCTATTTAATCGGATCACCAGGCGTACGGTAATGTGCCACCAGTACATGGTGGACATCCCACCTATACGTACAAAACGTTTGAGAACACATTCATTGTGCGTACAGCTAAGGAGTGGAATTCCTTGCCGGAATTTGTGTTTCCTGATGGCTACAACCCGGGAATCTTTAAGTCAAGAGTGAATAGGTTACTTTTAGGTAAGCGCGTTCCATCGTCGACCGCATCGTCGCTTTCCATCAGGTGAGATAGCGGTCAAGCGCGAACCTAAAAAGAATTTAAAAAAAATTGCATTAACACTTAGGAGTCAATTCAGAAACACAAACATTATTGTCTAGAAAAGAAATCTTGGTTAATATCAAAGGGTGCAAAGTAAATAAAATTATCTACAATTTTGCGGTTTTGTGATAGTTGCAGAAACGAACAAAATTTTCACATTCTAAGACATAGAAACTCGTCTTTCAAGTGTCAAAAATGCAGTAATTATAGTTGTATTTTAATCAATATTTTTGAAAAAAAAAAAACTAAATAACTGCTGAAATAATCGCAAAATTGCAGATAACTCTATTAACTTTGCACCCGCTACAAGCCCACCGCATATTACATCAATGAATATTCTACGAATGTTAGTTACAAACGAAAATGGAAATGGAAAGTAAGCATATATTCAAACAAAGACGAAAAACATTTGAAACGGCTACATAAACATTAGCAATTACTGCCATATTAACGAATAGACACACGTCTGTTATTTAATTACACGTGTTTTTGTGATACAACTAACTTTGTAACACATTAACTTCGTACCTGTAACATTAACTATACTTGTACTTATAAATATGTGTCACTTTATAAACGTCAAGTAATTTATATTCGTCATGAAAAATACAATTACTATATAAAATAATAGCAGTAGTTTGCTGCCTACATTTATTCTTATTGGATTCAACAACGATATCAGTCCATGTCACACCAACACTTAAATTATGTTTAATTGCTTTTTCTTTTATTTGCTCATTAATCAATTCAAACTATTTTATCAACTGTTACAGACACGTTTGAATTGTCAAGAAGTCGGTTAGTTAAAGAGATGAAGCACATTCCAAAGCGTAGATCTCTATGAAAAAGAACGTGTAAGAATTCATGGACATTCTTTTCAATCCTATTATGTATAATAGTATCTGACACTCCTTACAATTAGATCATTTTAAGGAGTGATTGCTTCAGTTAGATAAGTATATTGTCTCGTTTTTCTATGCTTGAATGTCCGGTCTTAATGAAACTCTAAAAAGTATGATTCTTCTTGATTGAAAGTGTTCGATGCGCATTTGTACAAATTTTCCTTTTCAAATTATTTTTTTGCGTTAACTCCAGATAAACGTCTAAAATTATCCGATTTTCAAACTCATTTTCGCGGCTGAAAACTATTATTTGTTTACATAAGTAAATGTACCTGTTTTATTGTATTTATTTTTCTTCAGATCCATATTTTGTGTTAGAAAGTAGGCACTTATAATTATGTTAATAACAAAATGTACATAAACAAGTACAAATAAACATTACATAGATAAATAACAGGTGAAAGTACATTGCGTACATGTCACACACTCACATTTTTTTGTGAAAAACTGTTGGCTAAATAGTTATTACGTAATCTGTGAAAGTAGGAAAGGGCGACCGAATAACTATCAGCACTCTGCACACTATTCTGAACTACAGTGCTCAAATAGTGCCATATCAAACAAACCAATTTCGTACCAATTTTTTTTTTTTTTTGATTATATATATTTAGTTCATTAAATTAAGTATATATTATGTAATATATATTATATTTATTGAATTGTATCAGTGATTAATTTGTATATCTTTTTATATTAACCTTTTTTTTTTCTCTCTCTTTTATTGCACCTTCCACTATTCTTCTCTGCATCACCCAAAGGTTGACTGGTAGAAAATGCCTAAGGCATTAAGTCCGCCTCTGTACCTTTATGTGCATGAAGTGTTAAATAAATAAATACATATCAAAAGATATGGGAAATAAAACATAGGAGCCTAATCTTGTTAGATGGAAGTAGGAAAAATGCACAGTTTTGAAAACGCAAACCAGTTTGCTAAAGACGTATAATGGTTTACTAATTGTGAAATAACAATCAATATTCTAATAATAAATTTATTGAAGGCGTTTCGCTCATTGTGTTGCGGTTATTGTACCTACGTAGTTTAAAAATGATTGCGCTTTCTGCCAAATTACATGATTTAGCATGTTTTGTTGAAGCACATTGTGCCAAAAAATTCGCTAAGAGAGTTGGAATGAACAGAAATGTGACGTTTAGCTCAAGATATTAATGAAATTTGCATAATATACATAGGGCTCAATAATTATTTTTACATTTATACTTTGGCGTAAAATTTCGTACAAATCCCAGTGATTTGTACATCATAAAGTAATGATAAATTATGTAATTCAATTAATGCTGCATGTTGTGTAATCTGTTAGTAACTGGCATATGTCTATGTACGTCACACTGAGCTATTCAGAGTGGTTATGTATCATAACAGAAGTATGTAATTACATTGCATTCGACCGTATGGACATGCCCATGTACGCTATAGCCTTCAGGTACTTCAATAAGTTATTACTGACCATATGGCAGTGACAGACGGATGACCAACTTTCTACCACATATTGAAGCATCTCATATTGGTAAACCGAGCCTTGACATTTATAATAAAGTATCTCAATCAGCTGAAGAAGCATTAATTAACACTGACATTACGAAACTTTTAACATAGTTATCAGAAATGGCTAATGATGTCATTTCTCTCGAAGTTCTTCAAAGACTTTTTGTAGAATAAGAATTTGTCAGTGAGACCGTTTTTTATCACATCTTAAATCGGAGCAGTTGAGCTCAAGATTTTTTCGATGTACAGTAAAAAAGAAGACAGATTCCAACGAATTAAAGATACCGTACCCCGTGTAGCTGAAAACCGGCAAGGTCAATAAAATTAGCGCACATATTTTGAGCTTGTTCTTTGACGTGAAATGAGTCACCTTTGCAGAGGTTATTGCTCAGTTAATGTCGCATAAAATTAAAATAACAATTGAGTATTAGAATCATCTATTCATATCCATTGTATTCAAAAAGCATAACGACTAGTACGAAATGTCGGACGGTTATTGCTTCTTCGAGAAAAAGATCTGTCAGCAGGAAAAATAACGTCTCCACACTGTTGAAAAAAGTTTCGCCGGTAGACAAATCATGCATAAAACCTGTACAGTGTAAAAGTTTAATTCGACCGCGTTATATTACCTGAATTTCACTTTAGTTATCATTGGCCTCGTGGGAGTACAGTTTAGCTGCTTTACCGACTGATTTTTTGTTGCAATCGCTCGGTTACTTAACGGAATTTAAAACAGGCACATACTTTCCAAATGACGTCATATAATTTCGGCAGTCTTGTGTAAATTGTTCATGTTCGTCTGTTCTATCATTGGCAGAGCAGACAACTTCCTTTAGTTGCTTAAATTTCTAACTAGATGGCGTTGTTTATTTCACTGTAACTCGAATTTGCAAGAAAAGTTTTCATTTTAATCTATTTACAGGAGTCAGATCTGTATCATGTTATCATCCTTTTCTCTCTCTATTTCCAAATGACCGAGTTCATCCTATTCATTATAGTCTTCGTAATTCCCATGATTCAAGTACAAAAGCGGTAATAGCCCTCCACTAAATCTAAAAAATTCCACTTCCGTAGTGTTTATTGTATAAGGTCAGTCTACCGTTTCGCCCATCCCACATTTTTGGGTTTTCTTCCCAAACAGCGCTTGTGACCCTACGGATGTAGTTTCCGATGAATTCAAACAGGTGGAGCTAGTTGCCTTGCAGGCAGTACGGTCGATTGTGCTTATCGCGATCGTCGTGTCCGCGCGGGTGACGTTTCTGTCCATGTTTCGCTGTCAAAGTCATTTTGAGAATGTCTAATTGAGTGAAATATTACCCACCTTTATTTCCAATTAATTGCTCGTGATCGTTTACTGATAATTTAGTCAGTGGTGTAAGTTAGAAACGCAACTAATTAGCACATTTCCGATATAGTTGCAGCGTCTAGGTTCGGTGGCGGCCATTTTATTCGTTCGCCGGCTGTGTTCATTCGTGCCGTGCCCATCTCGACGATACGGGGCAATAACGAGCGGGGCCAGTCAGTTGGCATTTTCGCGAGTAGAGTGAAGGTGTTTCTAGTTTTTAGCATTTAAGCATTCCATTTAAACACAAAAGTGCATAAAAATGACGACAAACATGCAGCAAGGAACGATCCTAGACGTTTTGAAAAGAAAAATGCGCCAGACAAAAGAGGAAATGGAGAAATATAAGGACGAGTGTGAGGAGTATCACAAACGTTTACAAGTGGAAATAATGCGGAGAGAAGAAGTAAGAAAACGTGTTTTTAGTTTGTGCTGTGAATTTTGTGAAACGTTGGTTCCTATGTGTACCTGTGTTGCGTTCATATTGGTTCATAATATGAGAGTTATCAGTCTTGTACTATCTACCTATAGTGAGTAATGTCCGGCCATACTTAGGTGTGCAAGCAACGTACGCATATTGACCTCTCTTTCGGATTCATCTCAGCTTAATCTCTCAGAAAGAGAAGGCGAATAATTATTCTTTTCGGTGAACACGATTCCTTTCGTCGACTTTAGTGTTGTTCCCAAAAAGTGTTGCTTCTAAGATATGTGTAGGGATGTGAAGGTTTTCTTGAAATGTGTCTTTACATAATTTTATTGGTGCTTGGTTGAGCGCCGGTTTCTGTTACACGTAACAGGTTTCGTTGCGTTGGAGGTCGTATACCGGTCTTTTGTAGCACATGTAGAGCGAGCCGGCTGGAGTCGTGAAGCTTAACACCCTTTAGTACATTCCTGTTGTTCGGACGTCCTCGAAGGACCGCTGGCGCCGTGAAGGCGTGTCCGATTTGCTTGCCGTTATCGTTGTATGACGTAACTTCACTAGCTAGCAATGCTCCTATACATCATAAATACCTGAAAATAGACAAGATTTGACAATTGAACGTTGTAGTGGTCATTCAGTACCAAGTAACTGATGGTGATGACACGTTTGTTCACCTACCTTAACGAATAGCCCATAAATCTTTGCTAGGCTATGTTAGTGATATCTTGTTTAGAACATTACACGTCTTATCGCCTTAAGTGTATCAAAACGATGATAAGGAAATGTTAAATTGAGATAGCGTGAAAGAGTAATTACTAATCGAGGAAAAAAGCGGTCTTTATAGAATTGTTTTACTAAAGAGTTGTAAATGAAAACGTTCAGTCAAATACGAGATAGACAATTTTTTTGTGACACGACGTGGGCGTGTACTAACATTGGGAGCTGACGCTGTTTAAACATTGATAGTTGAGGTCAATTTAAAGTACTGCTCAGGGGAAACACTATGAGGAAATAACACTGTTGCTGAATAAACAATGAAACGCAACAAACATGCTGATATAAACAAAAAACAATTATAATAAGGAAATGTAAAAAACAAAAGTATAATACAAGTACATTATTTTACAAATACTTCTTCAAACAGAATGATGTGCTAAACAGTTATCAAATTAGAACTCATTAACTTGATCAAGGCATTGAAATACTTATTAAAACAACCTCGCACTATATCTTCCTCATTTTGAGAATGTAACATTGAAAAAAAAAATGTTTGAGTCATAATAAGTGCAACAGGAACTAACATCGATAATGAATTCGTTTCATTGCACCCAACACGGCATCCAAAATTACGGGCCCTTCGCGTGACGGTGTTGTATTACAATTTATTGAGCTTACAAGGGCTAGTCTTTTGTGTTCGATGTTTCAATAGACACAATGCCACCGCCCTAACCGATCCCACAAAATTTAAACAATGTGTTTTGACTAGATATTGGTGAAAGTCAAACGTGTACAAGTACACCTGTCGAATTTGAAGTCCACAACCTCGCAGTAATTGATTTAAGTATATAAAAATGATGTCCAACACTCTCCGGATTCCATTGATCAAAAGGTAAAGGTCGTCGAACTTTCCATAAGAGGTTTAACTCATCAATTTTAAAATACACTCAAGTAAACGTCAATTTGAATTATACCCGAAGTTCAAGGTGACGCTTGGCTACTGATCTCTAAGACATAGCCTCGGGTCTACAACTAGACACCTATTTGTCTTGTATTCTCCCGACAAAAAATATATATCGAACTTATAGTTTTCTTGTCGACTGACTCGCTAAGTCTTTTTTATTACGATACACTTGGTGACTTGGTTAATTGGTGTTAATATCGCGTGCGAAGAAAACTATTAGAATAAAACTGATTTAGTTGGCTAGTCCCGTCACGACTATTATTAGCATCCACGCACTGATGACGACACAGGATAAAAGGAGTAGAAACTGGGACTCAGTGGGCTTCCTCGCAGCAAGGACGCGTGATGTCATGAGCATGCAGCGGCTGAATATAAATAACGTAACGCAAAATGTTCCATGTCTTATGGTTAATTCCTGACACGTATAGTGTTCCAACGTTAAACAATGTCTATTGTACATTGACATTCTTACGACCAAAAACACCCATGTATCGTTCGCCAGTTTTGGAAAACGAAAATATCAGAATATTCAAGCTGACTACGTTGCTTGCACAAAATTTATTGAAACATGTTTGCTTTTGCTAATTTTAATATCCTAGAAGGATTTGTTGTATGGTATCCGACATATTAAATACTTCTAGGATATTAACAGAACAGAACACAGAACCTTAGAAGATATATTGAGCACAACTATTTCGACTACTTGTTGTACTTAATATAAACTAATCCAGATACGGATTAAATCAATACCAAACGTAATAAGTCCGCGTTGAAATTATATAAAATTCCATAGAATAATGTGCATCACTATAAATAGCTGTGAGCATAGGTTAATAAGATTTGTAACCTTATCTGCATTGCTAAGCTAAGCGCTAGAAATTCTTGGAATTTGGGGAATCACCGCTTTAATTTAAAACTTTATGGAACCAAAAGAGTAGATGGCGTTGTTTTTAGGTTGAGAAATTCTTTGACCATTAAGTATAATTATTATTCACCATATATTTTTAGGCATACCTACTGCATGTATCTTAGAGAATATCTTGGGACCTTTGGCCTCCAACAATCTCTAAAATTATTTGTTCTTATGTATTGCCCATCCAAAGATAAAAAATATTTTGGACCCTATGAACGGTTATATAGTACAGCTATTCGCCACCCAACAAATTCTAACCAGTTACTCATTGATCCAGGCCGAATCAGAAGTGGCTGCCCTCAACCGACGCATCCAGCTGTTGGAAGAGGACCTGGAAAGGTCTGAGGAGCGTCTCGCCACCGCCACCGCCAAGCTGTCAGAGGCCAGCCAGGCTGCCGATGAGTCGGAACGGTGAGTCCGCACTGTAACAGACGACCACTTAGCTTAATGGAGGATATAGGATGTTACGCTCGCTCTTTATTAGTATATAGAACTCAATACAAAACAACTATCTAGATTTGAATATATGTTTACCTAGGTTCGACTCCTAGAAATTGAATTGCCACGAAATATTGTGTATTTTATTGCAATCCCTTGTTTAGAAAAAAATAATATTAAATCAAAAGTAATTGAAGAAGAGTTCGATTTTGCCATGAATTTGAAGAAATACTTATCTTGAATAGTACCTACAGATTTGATGACTTAAATTTAATCCCTTTGAATTCCAAACGTTATCTCATGCGTAAGGTACTGATAAATTCACGCGAAGGATTTAGCCATCTGTTGTTAGTAACACAAGACAACGACATTGAACCCACACACCGACCCATTGAGTGGCTTCTTCAAATTCAAAGCTAAATTGGATTACCAATCGAGTACAGAACTCTATTTTTATATTTTGTTGTAAATATTTATCCTTTTATATAACTGTGTGCATGATTGTTTCTATTGTTTTTATTTTTATGCCCATAACCACCATATTCTTGATTATTACAACTGTTTCCACGATTTCTGTCTTTCCTAATCTGTTTTCTATTCAAATCCATGACCCTGTTTTCGAAATAATTTTGGAAGTTGTTTATTTGTCACTGAAAATAAATGATTTTCAAAACGGTTAATTTAAATAAAAAAGCCACATACCACATAACGAGTGTTTTTATCGATGTTATAACACGCATGTGTTTGACCCCGCACTAACCAGAATACGGAAGGCGTTGGAGAATCGAACGAATATGGAGGACGACCGCGTCGCCATCTTGGAGGCACAGCTGTCGCAGGCCAAGCTCATCGCCGAAGAGTCCGACAAGAAATACGAAGAGGTGAATGCTTGCCCGACGTCCAACTCGATATAGAACACGCCAATCGAAGTTCCTTCAAATTTTCTCATTCCATTACTGTATTTCAGTGATGTCACAATTTAAACATTCCATGCCTAAATATGATGGAATGCGAAACTGAAAAAGAAACTTCTGTTGACATCAGTGACGTGTTATTATGAGCATTGTCCCCTGTGCCACCAAAATTAGCATATTTTAGCACCACAGTCGTGCCGTGTTAAATAAGTTGAAAGTCATCAGTGGAGAGGGGGAGGTGTTCCATATTCAAATGACTATGACACCATAACTTATGAACCGTTAAATATAAAGTTCCATTACAAAGATAGCAGCGGTTTTCAAGTTAATCTATAGCATCATCAATCCCTGTCGAAAGACAAAATGAATACCAAATTGATTAATAATAAACTTAGGTGAATAAATTAAAGAGTTCTGGTGTCATTTTGATAAGAATATTAGTAATAACACAAACTACATCAGATTTATGGCATTCTAAAACCTGATAATCTAGCTTCGAATTTGTAATTATTGCAACCATAATATATTCAAATTAGTGACATAAGAGGGACCTAGATTATTTGGTTATGAACGTTAATATTCCGAATATTGCAGAAAGCGAAGTTTTGGAAAAGGTTAATATCATAAAATTCGTTGCAACTAATTTGCAAAATTGAATAAATGTAATTTCTAATAAGTCTTCTTTCACTTTAACGGAACAAGCTAGACTTATCAAGATAGATCAGAAGTATAACCTAGCATGTGATATTCGGAATGTTCCAAGTTACGTTTGCATTTTAAAGCAAATAAAAATCCAGCCACGGGTTTTTATTTGCCAGTTTATATTGAAACGGGCAATAAACGAAACGTCGCGCACACACGGCGATGAGCTCACTATTGCTCGGTTCACTTTATATTTCAGCTGTCCGGTTCCAGGTTGTTTGTCGCTTTATATGTTTCTCTCTAGCGTGTTCGTTACTTGCATGTCTTCTAACAAATGGGTTACCCTTGACAACGCCCCCACTACAGATGCCGTTCGATCATTTACTAAAGTTGTATTTCGTGGTCCAGCGCCCGTAAGATCCTCGAGAACAGGTCGTTGGCCGATGAAGAGCGTATGGACGCCCTGGAGAACCAGCTCAAGGAAGCCAGGTTCCTCGCCGAGGAAGCCGACAAGAAATACGATGAGGTCTTTATATGGGAGTTTAGATGTCGTTTGGTTTGGCTTGTCTTGCTTGCAATACGCATGTAATGAATATTTCATAAAGATGCCATCTGTTGCATCGTCTTGAATAATCACATCGCTATTTTTCCATATTCGGTCAATGTGTTTCAGTGTTTATCGAAAGGCTGCTAAGTTCTTTTGAACTAGCCGTGTTTCCAGTGTTGAATTTGTTTCCCTACTTACTGACATTGTTTTTCCTTCAAAATAACTCAATTGATGTTTTCATCATGAAAATGACCCCCAGTGAACCCTTTGTGAAATTCAAAATTGTCCCTACTAAACATTGAGGTGTGAATTTCGAAGTGATATTAACCAAACCCCGCAAATTAACTCCGTGTGAGCTTGATTTCGAGTTCGTGACGTCATTGAGCAAATAGTCAGTAATACAGAGCGATGATTCTCGAAAGCGACGTATTATCGCATCATGATTAGATACTGCTATCCATCTACGACGTGTTTTCTTCGAAGAAGTAGTCACAGTGCTTCGATGCCAGATGGTTAGCGGAGCAATGATACGTCCTAATTCCCCTGACATATGACCCTGCGTGGTGAAGTGAAGGCAGTCGTAAAAGTCAGCGTCCCAACAAGGAATCGTATCGCGCCTGATCTTGCTCCGTTCACCTTATATGGTGGACTAGCCTCCTTCGTCGCACATGTTGTTACATAAGCATTACTTCCATATATGTAGGGTGTACTTGCCCAAGACTACGCCGTGACAGACATTAAACCTTAACGAATGACATAGGTACATGTTTGTTGGTGTCAATAAAGTTGTGATTACTGGTTGTATAATGTAGTGTGGTATCTCCAGGTTGCTCGTAAGCTGGCCATGGTTGAGGCTGACTTGGAGCGCGCGGAGGAGCGTGCTGAGTCCGGCGAATCGTAGGTTTCCAATCCAAAGCGCTAACGGACCACTGCCGCGCCAATGCTGTTACAACGCCGAAATAAATGACACGAAGTAGTTTCCCTAGCGCGTCTCAGTCGGACATTGTTATTCCGGCGTGTCACGCGATACTGGTCGTTAGCGCGGTGGTCCCGACGCGTTGTTTTGCAAGTTTTCGCCTCCGTTCTGCATGGTTGTTCATTTGCATTCTTAACATTCTGCACAGTAACCCGATTTACCTCCATAGGTATTTCTAACATCGGTTCTCACTGTTATTCTTATTGCATGCCCCGTTCTAGGTCGCGTTCCAGACGGAAGCTGCTCAACAGGACATTTAATTAATTTGCATTGTCATGACATTAATACGGTGTTGCCAGCTCAGTGTTGATTGAGCCGGCAGCACTGCTTAATTATAAGGACACGGTGCAGATCAGTGACCCTCGACTCGCACTCGAGCGTCGCTGCTCTCTATCAAACTAAAACAAGGGTTGCCCCATTTCATGGATATTTCTTATGCAAATGTTAACTATCATGTCCATGTGTCGACTAAACTTCTGTCTTCAGTGTGTGTATAAATCTTAAACGTGGCTATAGGTTAGGATGTCAGGAAATATGTGTGGTATAGGGCAATTTTCGTTTTCAGATATGCACCGCATTACACCAGAATTACTGGCCGTATGCGTGCCGCACATATGCAAGCGCACACATCACCTAATGAATACGATAATGCACTAGATAGCACTTAGATAATTAATAATGTTTTATTGAAAAAAGTAATATTTAGAACTAAATGTTTTGGGACAACCCTCGTTTATTTTTTAATTATGTGAGTTCTGACACCGCTCTCGACTCCCCCTGCTTTGTGTGATCCTTTCTGACTTTGTTGTTTGTGTTTTTGCTCAAGTACCACTGCTTTGATTTTTAGTTTTACCAGGACTTCACCAGGACACTTATTTCTGCACTTAACTTGCAAATGTCTGCACTTGACAAATACGTGCACCTGCTACGGATGAAAGTCCATTAACATAAAGTGTGAGTCTCTAAAGAGCTCTACAAACACTGGTAGTAAGATTTCATTTTCTCGAGTACTTTCTTCTTGTAACTTAGTCATTTGTTGCTATCTGGGGTTTAACCATGTAGCTGAATCAGAATCATTGGTGCACTAATCTTCACCTGCATTTTAACACAAACGTTAGCACAAAGTTGGACACTTGTATGTAGCGTGCACTGCGAAGCGCGTCGAGAGCGGTGCCCGGCTCGGTAGTTGTAGTGTTGTGTGTGTGTGCGTTGGCGTGTACTAACGCTCGGCTGGTAGGTGGCGCGCAAACTTGTGCTGATGGAGCAGGACCTCGAGCGGGCCGAGGAGCGCGCTGAGCAGAGTGACTGGTAAGTAGCGCTTTACGTAAAGATATGGGCAATCGATGGCTCTAAACCTGGTTGACTGTCCATCTCTACGGCACGACTGGCAAAGATAACGTGGTCACTGTTAGCCAGCAGGCGTAGGTACTCGGCTCCTGATGTTTTGCGATCTATGTATTAAATAATTTTTTATCACATCGAATTTTAAAAAAACTATTTGAAAAATATACGATTGCTTTAAAAAGCGAAAGAAACAGAACACGTTGTCACTTCTCCAGCTAGTGCCCACAGATTTACTCTTATTCCTGATCGACATTACAATGATGATACTTAATTATCTCTTAAGTGGTTGAAACTGTGTGAAAACAACGATTTAGATCCCTAAAATTCAGTTGTCACGGAACAAGAGTAAATCTTCTGTTGTACGCAGCTGAAGAACTGTTGATATCAACAGGAAACTTGTTGATGTTGATATTTCTATATTCGACATTGTTGAATTTGACGAAAACATCGATGCACGAGATCATGCTATAGTAACAGTACGTGACAGTGAAAACGAGAAAGTCTTAGCGTGAACTAATTAAATTGCAAATTAAAGTGTTATCTGTATGCGTTTGAATTATTTTCACTGATACATGCTGATAAATTGTATATATCGTAAGTTGCTGAGGCGATGATAATAAAATTGTATCGCGAGTTAGTCAAGGCTTGCTCACTTCAGATTTGAGATTAAAAAGTTGGGTACACCTAAATTCATCGTCTTTGTAACACTGCATGATAGTGTTGTTTGATAGCTGCTTGAATTTCTTATCAATAACTGTTGTGATGATTAATAGTCTATTTTTAGAAAATTAAGCAACTACTCAAATACCAAAGTTCATTTAATTATTAACCCTAACAAGCACGCTTATTTTTTAATTTATTACAATTATAAGTAGATATAAGACGCACACTTTAAATTGTCAAATATGTCGGTCACTGATCAAGTGGCCGTCGGTTAATTGAAATTGATTAGAAGCTGTTAATAATTTTGAGTTAACTAGAGCAAATAGTTAAATGTAATGACTGTATTTATATTGTCAAAATACTTAGTGTTTGAAAAAAACAAATTATTTTTTATAAAATTACAAGTAGTACTTACATTCAATTTTCAGAAGTTTCGATATAAATGATTTATTTGGCTTTTGGATTACAGTAGAAGTTGATGGTTTCCACTTTCTGTTCCTCAGCAAAATCGTCGAGCTTGAGGAGGAGCTCCGTGTCGTTGGTAACAACCTGAAATCCCTGGAAGTCTCTGAGGAGAAGGTATATTTCTGTGATTTTATACTTAGACTATTTAGGCTAGAAAACATAAGCTTGGAATCAATCCAAGGGATGATATCGAAATCCCTGGTTATAAATGATGTCGTATTTTATTAATAAAGTTATTATTAAAAGTAATTGATGAATAACTCCGAATGATGCACCAACCTTTGTATACATTTCAAAATATCGCATTAAGTTCCCTACATTGTCTTCAACTCCATTTAATGAATAAGGCTAGGACGAAGCTGTTGAACTACCAAGTAATGCTAATTATATGTATGATGCAAATGAACGAGTGAATGGAGTGTTAAATGTTCTTTCCGATAATAATATACGCCCAGAGTAACCAAGTGACGTTCTATACAGGCCAACCAACGCGAAGAGGAGTACAAAAATCAGATCAAAACCCTCACCACCCGCCTAAAGGAGGTGTGATATCGAACGAGATCTGTTCATATAGCGAGTGGTTATGTTAGCTTGCCTAACTGCATTCTGCTGCACACCTATTGTCTAGCCTCTCTGTCTGATTTACCATTCTAATTACCAGTCTTCCGACTTTGGTGATGGTAAATAGGATTTAGAGAGTAGTGCGTCTGTAATTCGTGTTCAGTTTTTCTCCATATTGATATTTCCCTCTTGTTTGCTGTTTGAATGTTTTCTTTCTTTAACAGTTATGTCGCTGTAATATAGTTTTAGCGTACTATACCCGTTTGTTTATACTTTAGTATCGTGCAGCGTTGCTTGTAACAACTGCAACTCTGTGCGATGCAGCATGACTCAGTTTTAGCTGTTTTGTGTTTTTTTCGTTAACAAATAATACTCGCAGGCTACGCAAAGAGAAGAGACATACGAGGGTCAAGTAAAAGTGCTGGACGCTCAACTCAAAGAGGTAAAAGGACAGCCGGACCAGAGGATTTACGTAGATAGACGGTTTCGGTTGTAGTTTCATTTCATGTTCATTACCATTCAGTGTTTGGGATAGTACCAGTACGTCGGCCTGTGGACAGCAAAAATGTCAACTTAATCATAGATCATTCTCAATGAATCGTTACAATTGACTTATAATCATGATATATTCTTAAGTAGTCATTTTTGTGCGTTCATGGCTTGGTTTCGTAAAGGCTCCGTTCGTTGGTGTAGGTCCTAGTCTCGAGTGGCTGACGGCGGTTGGTGCTTCATCTATGTATCTATGTACAAGACTATCTCCTTTTTCTGTACCTACCTGTGTATTAAATACTTCTATATTAGCTGTAAGATCTATGCCTGTGTTGTGATTGTACGCTTTGATTAGTTTGGGGTTTTGTATTATGTACGATTTGTGATGGGAATACTTTGGTATTTTAATCCCTGCTTTCTAGTCCATATTTTTAAGTATATGTTCAAATTCTTCATCTAGTTAGGTTCTTCTCTATTGCATCGGACATTATCAAGAATTATTTTTCGAGTACGTACACATTTAAAGTTGTATATCAATTTACACTTCTGATGCAAATGCATAATTTATTCTGAAATCGAATTTAACACAGGTATAAACCAAACCAAGTACTGAGTTTGGTTTCACAGATGAAGAGGAAATCTATTTTTGGGTTTAATAAAGACACACCTCATTCTTGATTCCATAAATATCAGACATGTTTTCGATTTTTTACGATATTTTTAGGTTTTTCAAGCCATATCGCCTGTAATTCTACAATAATCAGGCATATTATATGGCCCTTTCATTACATAAATCTATGTCCATATTCGGTAAAGAGTACAGTCACAACACGGTAGCGGCTTGTCGGTGGCTAGCCGTTAGTAATCCGTCCTGTGTGGCTAGGCGATGGCGACTCGCGAGCACGTCGAGGATAAGATACACAGCCTCTCCCAGAAACTTTCGCAAGTAAGTTGTCATCGATATGGGGGGTTCTGGTCGTCCCAAAGGTAACAAAAATAATTGAGAAAATTATAAAAAAAAAAAAAAAAAAAAAATATATTTTTATAATGTAAGGTAAAATAATAATAACGTTGATCCCGTGACACATAACTTGGGTATAATTTGAAAAAAAGGTATGAATATTACTCCTATAGCTGAAGGACAATTTTATCAATTCAGATTAAATTAGTCATAAAATGTTACGAGGTATTTTCAATTCTAAATATGCACTTGACAATATAGAATCGATTTGCAATCTATGGACGACCAGGGCACCTTGTTGGTAATGTGTTTTATATATAATTTTTTCACATTCATTTTATATACTTTGGGTAAAATGGTATTTTGGTATCTAGTGTTGTAGTTTCATCACTCAGCACTTAGCCGCTTTCGGTAAAGGTAAAATGCATGATTGTGAGGCTTTAAATGTTTATAACATAGTTTTTTTTTTTTACCTAATTGTACATATTTTGTCATTTTTGCTAATAATATAAGTTTTTGAAAAACAGAAAAAAAAGTTGATATCTCATAACTGAAAAGTAAATTCAATGCATGCCTGATTGTGTAGTAAAATAGTCTATTTTCTGATGAGTAGAATATTTTGTGTCATCGTAACTTGTAAAATAATTTTAAACTTTTCAAATTTTCTTTTACTTACATATTTAAATAAATATTGATAAAAAAAAATATACAGAAAATAGGCTATTTACCTCAAGAATAGAAGTTTAAATAGGCGTAAAATAATTTCAGGCTGAGGCGCGCGCTGAATTTGCTGAGCGCTCCGTGCAGAAACTCCAGAAGGAGGTCGACAGGCTTGAAGGTAATCTATCTTTTAGTATATTTACAACGACATACAATCTGATGTTATATTTGTCCAAAGAGACACTCTATTCAGAATATGATGAGAAACAATTGTAGCTATTTAATTTTATCCAATGTTTTTAGAGCAAGACACGAAGTTCCAAATTATTTATATTAATTACATTTATTGATGTTAGTTTTCCAAGTTTTCAAGGGTCTCCAGATATATTACAGAATATACAACGTACAGCAGTTGGTTAAGTTTAAAATTCAAATATTTCACAAGTCAAGTTGAAATAACATGTTTGATAATAACAATGCTTTGGACATTACGCACTTAAACGTTACCATTTCAGCCGTCATTAGATCTGGCTTAACGAGTTATAATGCTGTACAATAGATTTGAAAGCTTTTTTCTGTCATTTCTGCTACAATCTCAAGCTTATTTTTTAATTTAATTTCATAGTAACAGTGTTAGAGTTTATTTTTGTATTTCTCACAGAATTGTGTTTGTTATTCACGTTTGATACACCAAAACACCAATTTTCAGCAGTATTCATTCCTTTTATATCACGTTTTGGCTGTTTGAGTCGCAAATTCAATTCTGTGCTATATTTTTTGTTAGCATGACTGTTAAGTGTCTCCTACTAGACTGCTCGATCCTTTGATGTGTTTATTTTTTCTGTAATTTTGGCATGGTTTTATATTGATGTTGTTTTTGCCTGTGCTGTTGGGTTCAAATGTCGAAATCGGATCCTTTTCGTCACCAAATATTGCGACGACGTTAAAACTTCATATGTAGTTATGAACCACTCTCACACACGCCCTCTTTCTGAAATGCTTTTCAAGTAGTCAGTCAGTTGTAATGACAAATCTTGCAAAAGCTGTCAAAAGTGGAAGTCGATAAAAAAATCAATGAAATTATTTATTACGAGATTTCACTTAATCGAAAAGATTTTCCAGAAAATGGGGGTTAATATCCGAAGATTCGAACGTTTGGACCAAACGGTTGTTTGTTGTGTGTCCTACTGACCGTGGCCACGTCGCCCTTGCAGACGATCTGGTGGCCGAGCGTGAAAAGAGCAAACTCCTGCAGGAGGAGATGGAGGCCACGCTGCACGACATACAGAACATGTGAACACCTTCCGCTCGCGCCCGCTCCGCTCATAAGCATCTCGCGCTAAACTAGCACTGACACAACACTGACATCTGTCACTTTAGAGTTGCCAACGCGAAAAAAAGGCGCAAAAATGAATGTTGTGCAGTATCCTAGTACGAAAGAAGTTTTATTTAATTGACGTATTTTCCAACTTCTTTTTTATTCCAAGACTACAAAGTGAACCGAGCGGGCGCCTAGATGTTAGTAGCTATAGAATAATTGCCAGCCGCTTTTTAATGTAACTTCAAAATCGAGTGTTTGCTACGAAAGCACTGCCATGTGCAATTTTTTATTTCATCCACATATTACTAATATTTATGTCCGTTTAGTTGAATCGTGTAATTTGTTTTATAGTCATTACTTTACGAGCGTGCCTGTTATGTCAATGATCGATATTTATATGACGTATGCAGTAATCGCTTTCTCTAGCACCCTAGTGTAAGGTATAAAATGATAGTATCGACATTCCAAAAGGGGTCCAAAAATGTTACACATTTTTTACACTCAACTTAAAAAGACATTATTTGCATTATTTCTAAAGAAATGCACATAGTTTTTGTAAAATATTTAAACTGTCTATGTATCTGTAGAACAAATTAGTCGCTGTATTCTGTTTTGATAATTTAATATTTCACTCGAGGGGATAGTGCATACAATACGTCGTATGCTATATTTTTCATATGCACTGTTTGCAATTTATTATGAACTTAATTTACTTAATGTTAGTGAAGAGATTAGATATTTTTATTCAAGAGTGACGGTAATACAATAAATAATGATATTTATAGGAATATTCTTGCTAAATTGGAAATAATTGATATTCTATTATGTTTGAAGGATGATTTTCTCGTGTCATAATTGAGTTTGTTGTTATTTATTTAAATTAATCGATGAATAAATGGCGACTATTCCAAGGTGTAATGTTCGCGCGTCAGTTTGCGCTCGCGCTGGCAATACCGCGAGAACTGCGTGATTACGTGTGACGTGTGACGTCACCGGTACATACATTCGTCCGTACCGATACAGTAATGTAGGGAGTCCGTCTTTTCTAATGTTATCGATTAATGAATTGATAGATAAGTTCGTGAAAAATAATTTAATGATTTTTAAGAGTATTCTAATAAAAGTGTTTATGAATATATATTATTATTTTTAACCTGTTGTATTTTTTTACTAACTCGTGTGCTCCTTTGTGGTTTCCTTTCAACTAACGCCCCAACGACGATTCTATCAGCTATAACGTCGATCATTAAATGTATTATAAAGTCATCTTCATCATCATTGAAATGCAATCACTTCGGGAAGTTCGGGGCGAACCAAAATTAATCGCACAAAAAGAAGAATGGCTCGGTCACGAGCGGGGTCATGAGTCATGAAGCATTGTACATTACATACCATGTCCACGGCACGGGGCATGAGAGGACCCTGCACGTCCCCGTAGAGTAGCGCCGTGCTAACGAACGAACGCATGCGAACACACCGCTCTCACGCGCCGCCTGACGCAGATGACCTCATCGAGGAGATCAAGGTCTTCAACGACATCAATGATGACATCGACGACTCCTTCGTGGAGCTCATCCCCGGCGTCGACCCCAACGACCGGCAGATGCAAGCCATCCGCGAGGCTGCGCGCAAGGAGTACGAGCGCCTGCACCCCAAGGTGCCCACGCCGCCGCCCAAGGAGCCCACCCCGCCGCCCGCAGAGGCCCCCGCGCTCGACGCTGCTGCACCGCCGCCTGAAGGCGCCGCCCCGCCCGCCGACGGAACCGCTCCTCCCGCTGAAGGAGCTCCAGCTGCACCCCCGGCAGACGGTGCTGCCCCTCCGGCTGAAGGTGCCGCGCCGCCTGCAGATGGTGCAGCCCCACCTGCCGAAGGAGCAGCACCAGCGCCACCCGCAGACGGAGCTGCTCCACCAGCGGAGGGAGCGCCCGCAGCTCCCCCTGCTGATGGTGCCGTTCCCCCGGCTGAGGGAGCCGCTCCTCCTGCTGACGGCGCTGCCCCAGCAGCCCCGCCAGCAGAAGGAGCTGCTCCTCCCGTGGAAGGTGTTGCCCCTGCTCCTCCCGCGGACGGCGCCCCACCCGCCGCACCGCCTGCGGAGGGAGCTGCGCCCGCACCTCCCGCAGAGGGCGCGCCTGCTGCTGCACCCCCTGCGGAAGGAGCTCCCGCTGCGCCTGCTGCAGAAGGAGCACCCGCAGCAGCCCCAGCTCCCGATGCTGCCGCAGCACCCGCGCCAGCTGCCGCCGCAGCGTCCGCGCCAGCTGCCGACGCGGCGCCGGCGTCTGCTGAGGCCGCTCCGGCCCCCGCGGCGCCGGCGCCCGAGGCGGCCCCGGCCGCTCCCCCGGCGGAGGCTCCCCCGGCGGAGGCTCCCCCTGCCGAAGCCGCGCCGCCTTCTTAAACACGATAACCTTTCGCTCGTAACTTTTGGACTCTCTATTACTCTGTTACCGCGTACCGAGTCGTGGCCCCGGTGGAAACTAGTGCGTAATACCCCCGGAGATTTATTTTTTATGTTGACAATAAATGTCTGAAACTATAGCTGATGGAATTTCTGTCCCCCCGTTCTGCCCTTTGCGGCCCGCGTCTGCATGTGTGTGATTTTGGCGACTAACGCTGTCGAGCTACTGCGAGTGACCGCCCGGTGTCCGCAGACGATCTGATCGCCAGCAAGGAGGTGTTCCACGAGATCGGCGGTGAGCTGGACTGCGCCTTCGACGACCTGGGCCTGCGCACGCCCGCCGTGGCGCCTGGCCGCGCTTGCGAGCGCTGCACCTGCTGCCACTAACGCGGCGCTGCGCACCGCGCTCATATGCATTTACGTTACACGACAAACGCGTCTTGATATTCTAGTCAATCATTAAACCATAACAAAACTACTACCGAAAGCTTTCTAACTGAGTTTGCATGCTAGACTTCGACGAGTCGGAACCTTTTATTGCCGACGCAAAAACAAACAAGCTTTATAACCCAGCGAGACCGACGCATGGCTTCAGAATAACAAGGATCTAAACATGTAAGCATAAAATTTTATTACTACCGCTGTGCTGCTCTTAATGCGCTTACAGACTGGTAACTTGCAAGCAGTGAGTACAGTACATCGTGTTGAACAGAACACTGAAACTAGGATCAAATCATTGCCTTACAATCATCAAGCATGAGGCTTTGAAGGAATGCGCTTGCGCACAGTTGTGAGTCGCGAGCATACAACACGTCGCACCGTCTGTAACCGCCATTACGCTGAAACTAATTTTGCTAACGGCTTGACTTGAGGAAAGAGATATTATCATCTACATAAATTAGAAAGGAATCACAGGATATATATAACTTCAATTATTTGAAATAATATTGTATTATAATGTTTGGGCAAATGATGTAATATTGTGTCCAATACGCAGACGAACTTGTCGCCGAGAAGGAGAAGTACAAGGACATCGGAGACGACTTGGACACCGCTTTCGTGGAGCTCATCCTCAAGGAATAAACTGTCGCAATCGGCTAGGTTCGGCAAAGTGCGGGTCCGTCCGCCACGCGGTTACTACCACCTGCCGTCATTCAAATATCCGAATACGTGTATTTTACTTTATAATTTTATACTCCTAATTTAAAGTATTAAAATCCATAGCTTTATGGCGGTATTTATTTTCGAGTAATATAATAAATTAATTTATTATCTACTTATGACTGGTTTTATTTTATTTCCTGCCCCTCCCCTAGCCAAGTTACAACCGTTTCGTTTCCATTCTCTTTACGTTGATTGCCTCGAGTCAGCCACGCCTCCTATTCTTTTGTTCTGACCACGTGAGTGAGCGTTGAGATGACGTCAGAACAAAGGAATCGCAGGCGTGGCAGACTCGAGCCGATCAACGAAAAGAGAATCGAAACGAAACGGTTGTAACTTGGCTAGGGGGGGCTGTAGATATTACCTTGCTTTGTAGATCTTAGTAGCCAAGAGTAGAAGTACCTATAGAATCTGTTGTTGCTGATGTAGATATGGTGATGTGATTGCAACATTGACTGTTTTAGTTTAGAGCAACTGTATTTTACCTATAAATTCAAAAGAATCCCTGCAATCCGTTGGTAGCACACGATTTTTCCGGTAAATTGTTGAAACGTTATTGCTTCGATAATTTGGCGATTTAACATATCTCAATATACGATATCATCCGATATCATTTAGACAAATCTTTCTGAAAAACAAGGTAAAACACTTTTGCGGAATCACTTATTACTTACTTATTTTCTCAAATAATTTCATTTTAAATATTTTTAATTCCTTCACTGAGATATCTAAAACAAGTACAATACAATTACAACCATGCTTGAATACCGATCACGATGCTTTTAGAGTCCCGTATGTACACCTATATATGTAAAGCCTGTAAATCTGCTTCTATTGGGCAAGTAGGTAAGTAGCCAATTTTCTCATTGCAGTAAATAGAAAGCTTATCTCATTTTAAGTTACACTGCCAGTATCTCAAAGAGTTTAAGGAAATTTCAGAGAATTTTGGAGAAAACCTCTTGGTTTTCTTTTGGTAGTCTCTTGACCACTCACAATGGTCTATCATGGACTGAGTGCGAAAACCAAACTGCAATAGATAGGAGCTATGTCGTTTTTTTCATCGTTTCTGGTTCGACCCTAAATACAAATATGTACTTATCAATTAATAACTAACTTTCTATTCATCCTGACAACGTGTTATTAACCAACTAACATTACTAACAGACGAGGTGATCGAAGAACGCAGTAAATACAAAGCTATAGCGGAGGAAGTGGACCAGACTTTCGCTGATCTGTCGGGATACTAAACTGAGAGCGGCCATCTTGGGGCGGCCGCCATCTTGTGGAGAAATGGCGGGAAAACTGCGGGCGCACGCAGTGTATGTTGCTTCGGAAACGTGCCTATTATGAAAGAACAACACATGAAGCCTTAAAAATATACTCAAATTGGATAGATATAGAAACAGAATAGTTTTCATGTATTGTACTTTATAATGGACTCCATATTCTTTGCACAGAGCTCACGTTGAGAACTGGACAAACTACTTCAACGATAGTTCACTTGGGATGCTTTGTTTGCATCTGATTTAATTTCTTAGGACTGCTTAATTAGATACCATTTAACTTTCAAGTAATGAAATGTGTTGAACTGACTGAAATACTTGGTGGACGCTATGAAAGTATGAGGATTCTATAGGCAAGGCTCATATGAGGTAGGTAGGTATCTATAGTCGCAAAATTAATAAATGTGTTAAAGCTAAGTATGGACGTTCTCTGGCCAAAGAGAGTTTACGCTTAAGAGAATATCTCGCGAACTGTTTTATTGCCTTACTCTAGACTTCTGGAAAATAATATTCCTTTTAAAAATAAGATGTAAAAAATGTAGTCTATTCTCATTCGGACGCCTCATTGCTATGACAGCGGTAAGGCGAAATGATCTCTTGAAAAATCTAACTAAATGTTGAAGTTGAAAAATTGACGTTGCTTTTTTTGTTAAAATTATTTATAAAAGAACAGTTGTATGATTCAAAATTAGGATGTCCAGAATTATCGTTGTTATCAAGATGTCTATTTGTATAAATATTTTTGAGAATTGTACAATATGTGTAGTGTAGTATTGATTAATAACTACCTATCATTCAAAATATCCATACGTAATTCAAATTATTTGCTTTTCTATGTCAGAAGATGTCAGATTATTTTCTTAGGGGATGTTCTGAAACATTTTGGCACTATTTGCTTGCTTTAGAAATTATTCCAAATTATTTTGTCTACGGCTGAAATGTGAAGCATTAGCATCATGTTACTATTCCGGATCATCCTGTTGCTGTCTAAATATCAGCAACTGAATTACAATGTTGGAAAATACCAAATGATGAGTCAGCGCTATTAACACACTTTGAGCTTGAAAAGCAAACCAAACAAAATTATGATAGTCGAGTTTTTTTTTTTTTTTTTTTTTTTTATTGGTTGGGAAAATCATCCTAATGACATCCCCGCTCTTGGGCGGAGCGGGAGATAGTGTCAGACTCTTACTGACTAAAAACCCACTCCTGTTCCTTCGTTGCCTTCGTCCCAGGGCCCCGGGTTCCGCTTTCACACTACCCGTGGCCCCAGTAGGCTTCGACCCTTCTGGGCCCCTACGATTTGCTGACATCTCCTTGAGGCGCGCGTGGAACACAACGCGCCGTCGACGACTTGGGCTTGGTCCGGACGGTTACCGGACGGTCAGACGGCGAGCCACCCATTGCTCGCCGTCTGCAAGCCCGCGCCTACGGTGGCCGGAAATCGGGATCGGAATCCCGGCGGCGGTTGGAGCGTAAGGACCGTTGCCTCACGCGATCGGCCGCCTCCTTAGCTAGCATTACTGCTTCGCAGAAAGAGGCGACCGCCTGCCACTCCTCCTCGCTCCGGAGCATGGCCTGAACCAAGGCCCGGCGCGAGAGATCACCGCCGCCGATTGCCCTCACGAGGTCACGGCGTTGCTCTGCCCAAGCGGGGCACACCTCCACCGTGTGCTCCACCGTGTCCTCCGGGTGGGCCACACAGTGGCGACACCCGGGCGTCGTTTCCGCACGAATCCGGTGCAGGAACCTCCCGAACTTACCGTGTCCGGTGAGGACCTGCGTCATGCGGAATGTGAGGACGCCGTGAGGTCTTTCCAACCACGCCTCAAAGAGGGGACTTACCGCCATAATTGATGATTGTCGAGGTATGAAATATGCTATACTGTCAGGGCTACAGATTGTTTGAAAGAATTACTGTGGTCAACGTAAAGGATAACTGAAGGAACACTGTAAGTTTTATTCAGTAAAAGTAGGTATGACACTCTCTCGGTCCACCCAGAGCGGGAGAAGTCATTTTATGATTTCCCACGTAAAAAAAAGGGAAGAGCACAGGAAATGTTTATGCTAAAGATAGAAAAAAAAATGATGATAAATGTGTAACTTGAAACTATAGCTTCCGTTCCTTCACGATCGCCTCCGGAGTAGCTCAAACGCTGTCTTTAACTGAGTTTGTGCAAAGAAAATTATATAGATACAGCTATCTTAATACTTCAAAGCTCACTTTTATGTAGCATTGAATGCGCCTAATAACACTGCCGAAATGTTGTGTATCTTCGCCGCGAGTTTTTTACGAGAATCGTTTTTATGATGTGTAAAACATAATCTTATGAAAATGTTTAACGAGTTTTTTGTTTGAGTTTAAGACACTATTTTTGTGTCTTGGTCACACTTTGAGATACATCGAAAATATAATTTTATCTGCCATCCATTAGATACATTTTGCTTTGCAATGAAGAAAGCTAAAAAGCTGTTAGGCAGCTAAGAACAGTGTCACAATAGGTTAAGGGTTTAACAGAATAAAAAAAAAAACAGTAAATCAAAGAACACACACACCCACACAGTTGTAATCAGTGGTTGTGTGTGAGAGTGAATGTAGAAATTAAAGTTATCCATCCAGAATCAAAGTGTGATTAAGACAGCCAATTATACATAATCTTATGATCATTAATAGGTTTTGTGAACTTTTGTACTTGTTTGTACTCATTTAGCTTAGATTTTGTACGACAATATGATTGTACTTTCAATTATTATTGTACTTCTATATGCTTCATACTCCTCGTGAATCCCTTCTTCATTCCAGTGGTTCTTTCGATGATAGCTTCTGAGGAAGTGTACCTATCAGCGCTTTAAACTGTTCACTCTTGTAAAATAAAATTTATATTAAATCTAATTAGTGTTTTATTTATTTTGGGAGTGAGGGAATCACTGCATATCATAGCATAATCAGCCTTATAATGTTCCCACTGCTGGGACTCAGGCCTCCTCTCTAGGAGAGGGAATGGGCCGTAATCCACCATTCGGGCCCAGAGCGGGTTGGTGGATGTCACGTCTTCGAATTTTTGGTTCTAGGACATGCCGGTTTCCTCACGATGTTTTCCTTCACCGTTTTGAGAGGAGTGGTGATGAAATAAATTACACAAAGTAATGCGCCTGGCTGGGTTTGAACCGGCAACCTACAACTAACGTAAGTCAGGAGAAAAGAAAGGAAGGGGATCACTGAGGGTGGGTAAAATGTACCTCGGGAAGGACGCTCTTAGGAGCGTTCTTCCCGAGGTACATTTCCATACAACCAATCTTAAGTGATTATGACGTTATTACACATCTTTTCTTTTTCTAAATATTTTGGATACACAGATATCTTATGTACATATCTAGGTTTCTATAGAGATAAAATCATACAATTTTTTAAGACTAATCCTGCAGGTAAGATATTTGAAAATCTGCTAATTTGCGTGATCAGCTTTCGGAGGTGATTTAATGTTAGGGCACCCCGACACGGATAGGTTAGGTTAGGGTTATTTTTTTTATCACCACCCGGAGTTAGAAACCTTCCTTTAAGGGTGTAGCGACATCTATCGCGTCACATAAGAAAATCCTGAATCGCGCAATCAAAGTTCTCCGCGCGATTAGAACATATAGAACAGCCCGAAATCATCTATCGGGCAGTTGTAGCCCACCAGACATAACATCCCGTCTGGTCGGAGGATCCTCCCTTTTCAACGGAGGTATGTGGGGCTTTACTCTCTGTTCCGTCTACCTCCAAACTGGTGACCCTCGACAAAGAACGTCAGCGCAGCCTTCGTGCAGCTACTACTTCGTGACGTCATCATCACTTCCTCAAGCTTTCGAGCAGCGAGCCATACAGACAGCACCCACGGCTATAAAGGGTATCCTGACCACCAGCATGCCTACCTGGTCATACCTGGTCATCACCCCCAGCCTCATCAGCGACCTTGGTGAAGCACACTGCACCTTCGGCCAGTCACATGAAGAGCAACGAAGAACCTCTCCTGGTCGACGCAAGCAGTCAAGCCACTACGTCGCACAGCACCGCTCCGACTCACTGGAGCCTGCAGCATCATCCCGACTCACTGGGACAGCACCACCCCGACTCACTGGGGCATCACCGCAGACAGTTCCGACTCACCGAGAACTATGCGGCATTCGGTTCCGACTCACTGGAACCAACCTACCACTGGCCTGGCACGCATCAAGAAGCATCAAGAACCATCGATCTCCGATCTCCGGAGGGGAGTGATGTAGCGACATCTATCGCGTCACATAAGAAAATCCTGAATCGCGCAATCAAAGTTCTCCGCGCGATTAGAACATATAGAACAGCCCGAAATCATCTATCGGGCAGTTGCAGCCCACCAGACATAACATCCCGTCTGGCCGGAGGATCCTCCCTTTTCAAAGGAGGTTTGCGGGACTTTACTCTCTGTTCCGTATACCTCCAAAAGGGCATCCAACTCGACATACATTTTCACTGTTTTTCATACAACCGCTCTTACGCGATTATGAAGTTATTAGATATTTTTCATAAGATGAGAGAAAAAGTATAACAATTGAAGCCGCAGATGCTTGCAGATTTAATTAAGATTCTGAATGAGGACAATTGTTTTCAACAATTTTTAAGGGTTTAAAAAAACTCTTATTTCCTGGCACAAGTTTTGTTAAATATTCGAGTAAATCATGGAATTACCGAATGCTAACAGCGTTTTCAGGCGTTATCTCTCTTTTTTCGCGTTGCCTTTTTGTCAAACATCGCGTTGGATTGCGTTAGATGAAGTAACAAGCTTTTATACAATGCTCGATTTTGACGATAGGCGAGTGAAAAAGGACCCTCTTAAACCCCGCATACAGAAATAGGACCTGAGTACTTGTAAGTAAATTACATTTTTACTTATAGTCAGAAGAAATTTTAAGTTCACTTTAATTTTATTACTAAACCGCGTACATTAAATACTTGGTAGTCTATGTCACTCATAAATAAAACAGCTTTCTATTGGTGAAAAAATGTTAGCAATCGGACCAGTACTTCCAGAGATGACCTACTACAAACAAAAAAACAAACTTTACCTCTTTATAATATTAGTGTAAATATTCAGCTCCCTTTCTTGTCCGTGGTGTTCGGGTGGTATAAATAAATAACCCTAACCTAACCTGTTCGTGTCAAGGTGCCCTAACATTACATCAATTCCGTCCCTGGTCACATCTTTTACACACAATGATTTTAAGCAATAGAACATGTTTCATTGGTCCATCTATAGGTAGTATATAGTAGGTCGGTTAACATGAATAAATATAGACCAAAATCTATTTATTGTACACGTTGCCGGTGAACAGCAGGTACTGGAGTACCTGCTGGTAGGACTCTAGTACCTGCTGTACCTGCTGTTAGGAAATTGTATACATTACCTAGGTAAAATGTGTAATTGACAATAATAATCATAATATTTCTTATTTAGCCAGGACGCTCCAGGTATTCAAAGTTTATTCTATTCTATTCTCTCCTCAAATATTATAGGCAACCATATAGTGATTTTGGTATTTTCATCGAGAACTTAAGCATTTACAGTCAAAAAGAAACATTTGATGAAGTGGAACTGATGAAGAAGACCAGAAATGGTTAACGGAACTTCATACTCGCATAGATATCACAATGAAGATAGTTAAGCGACTGTGACAATACAAATAAATGAATGGTTCTGAATAGTTACGTTGAAAATGGTATCATCGAAGTGATCTGATGATGATGATGGAGCCGGAAGGTAGGCACTGGAACTCCGTAATTAATCAATGTATCCTAGCCGTGTTTGGGGCTTATTAGAATTGTCATGAGATGCACTTTGGCTATAAGGTACTATCGAACTGATCTGATGATGGAGCCGGAAGGTGGAAGGTAGACACAGGAACTTTATAATAAAACAATGTAACCTAGCAGTGTTTGGGTTAATTGGAATCGTCATGAGAAATAGGCACTCTATTTATAAGGTATCGCAACTAAAAGTGTTAAATAAAAACTTTTTACAAAAAAGAAAAAAAAGAACCACTTCACTAAAAAAAAAAAACAAAAAGGATCAAAATAATTTCGAATTTCGGAATTTGGTGTTACATAAGAAACAAACAATACCGAGAATCACCGACTTCCGAAATTAATTAAAGTTATTTTGATCCTTTTAGTGTTTTTTTTTTTTTACGCTAGCGCATAAAGGTCTGTGCGTGCTACGCCGCGCTACGAAAATGCTACACACTTCGTAGCACATGTAAACACGAGAAAAATTAAGGTCTGTCTATCACTCTTACGTTGTATAGTCCCATGCACCTCTGGCCCGATAGAGAGGCTCTGGCCTTTAAGTCCATTTTCTTTGCGAAATATTGATTGATTTACATATGCTATGTAAATACAGGCAAAAAGCCTACCTTAGGCACCAGTCTCCCACAGTATGCACCCAATTATTGCCATTGTGTTAGTTTTGTAATTGCTGTAATATTGTTGTGAGAAAAATAAATAAATTATTATTATGAAGAACACTTAACCAGTTGTATTTTTTCTGTAAAAATATTTTTAAAGATCAAAACTGTTTGAAAGGATTAGGGAATACAAGCGAGAAAATATCATCATATATATTTTTTTTAGACAAAAGTATTAAATGTACGAAAAAATCATATGTTGATAATGTTGTAAATATATACTTTTTCAAATCTATTAAAACAAGCGTTATCGAGCAGTAGGCTTCAGAAAGTCGATGTTTTATGGCACTGCTCGGGTATTAGGGCCGTAACGTACCAATAGCCATACAACTTTTTTATATTTTTTGGCTTGGATGTAGATACGTCTTACTCTGTTGAATGACTATTTTATGAAAAATCAAATTAGGGTTAGACGAATTCAGAGGGTGTTATTGATGATTATTTTTATTATACTTCCATAAATAAATACATGTTACGGCCGCCAATCATACGTGGGAATGTCTAAATACGTGGGTATGCTGAATCTCTTCGTATGTAATTCGCCTGTTATCTTGGATTATTTTTTTTCACTGCCAGCACACTTTCTTCCGTGACAGCTGTCGTAGGACGACCACTCCTTTATTCATCCTCCAAAGTAAGGCGACCGTGCTTGAACTCGCTATACCAGCGGTAAATAGTTACTTTAGAAGGTCCTTCATCACAAAAGCAATTTGAAGTCGATCAAATGACTCATTAGGTTGTAGGCCACATTTAAAATCGTAGATAATCATCGCACGACAATGTTCTCGATGCAGATCCAATTTGAAATGAGACACGATAATTTGATTTGGTTCTCGAAAAAATGTGGACGGAAATTCAAAATTCGAACAAATGTATTTTTACTTTTAAATAACCAGAGTTTTTAAAATAATTACAAGTGGCCAGTGCCTTATACATAAAAACTTGTTTTCGCAAAACTTTCTGAGTGGCCTGGTATCAACATAAAAATTGACACTGATTTGCAAAATGCAAAAAACTTAAGAATATTGGCCTTCCTGGAGCATACCTTAAACGTAACTGGTGAGGAATAGTGCAGGCGTGAAGTTATTTATTTATTATATACTTCATTGTACACCATTACACATACAAAATGAAACTAAAACACATACAAACAATGGGCGGCCTTATCGCATTTCGCGATCTCTTCCAGTCAACCTAGAATGGAAGGAATTGCCCGGACTAGAAATAGGGCTGTGACAAAATCTGTATTAAACATATATATTATAAAAGATACATATTTATATACATATGCTATATAATATATACATATACACGACTAATTTTTAATTAGTATAAATACTTTAAGAGCTTATTAGAAAAGGTCTCGTTATTATTTAAGTAAAGTCTCAAAAAATAATATTCATTAACAGCAAAGTTATTACCGTTTGTTTATATCCCAAAATGTCACTAAATTTATGGAAATATTGTACAGGCTATTATTGATTATAAATGAATAAATGATGATCAAATTGGAAAAACACTGCGCGCAGTATTTTCTAGTAGCAATTGTTATAAATGTTGATTCTATTATGAATTTACAAATTATGACAAAACTACGTGGCCAATTTTGGGATTTCATTTTTTTTTACTTTTGACTACAAAAAGAATATATGATAAGTAACGGGTACGGATAGAGCCCATACAATAGTCCATACATATTGAAAATTATAGACAGAAATATAAATGACAACTATCGATATTCACAGCGACAGGTAAAGTTCTGTAACGAGTCTTAAAAACAGGCAACGATCGAGCGCGTTTAATTGTGTTTGCTAATTCATTTTACGGACGAGCAGCCTGGACAGTAAATGATTTATCATAGAAAGACGGGGTATGGATTGGCAATTTAGGTCGCAAGTTCTATATATACCTTAGCAATTTTGTGTGTGAGTTGCAAAGAAACTCAAAACGTTTTTTAAGGTAAAGAGGTGTGAAGGGGAAAAGAGAATATTATATAGAAGGGAGAGAATATGAGCATTCAGGGGAAGGCGAATTGGCAACCACTTGAGCTTCACTCGGAATTCCAAAACGTAATCATATACACAAAAGTGATTTTTATAATGAGTCAATCTAAAAGCTTAGCGCCACCGAGTGTTTTAAAATAGCCTCCTCCATGAGTGGCGATTCTGAAATGTCAGACACATCCTGGACGGTGTCTTGCTTCTAGGTACATCGCCGACTCAGCAATTTATATTTATATTATGTTGTTTGTGCTGTACACAGGAGAAGAAAGGACGCTTTCTAATTTCCAATTTTGTAGCACTTGCTTTGAAATTAACCAAATATAAAACTTACAAAAAATTTTAAGCCGCTCAGTATCCAGTTGTTCTTGCGTAAGTTCAAGATAGCTGGCATCAGCTTAATCAAGGATGGAAAGAAAAACTGACTATGCAGGCGCAATCTTGATGGCAGTCGGCAGAAAATTACGGAGTCTTCTTAAAGATGCAGCAGAAGCGAATAACTTATCTTCTTATCTTAGTTATCTTTATATACTTATTAGCTTTTCACGCTTGTCTATTTATCCGCTAACTACTAATCCACACAACGGATTTTGATCAGGTTTCCACTAACAGACAGAGCCATAAACGAGAAAGGTTTGCGTATATAATTTGCTCCCATGCGAAGTCGGGGCGGGTCACTATTATAACATATGTAAAGATGTCGTATGTTGTGAAAATGTTGTAGTTGTGTTAATAGCCACCTGTTTCAATAAACTAGTGCGCCTCACGATCAACAGTTGCATCGCTGCTTACCACCAGGCAGGATCGCAGTCAAGCACTAGTCAAGCACTAGACTATAGGGGGTCATAGGCAGTACTCTATAATCCGACAAATTCGACAGTTCGACACTGCCCTGCAAAATGTTTGTCGGACTACCGGGGGTCCACTGTAATGCTTGACTGCGATCCAAGCTGATGGTAAGCAGTGATGCAATCGTTGATAATGAAAGGCACTAGTTTATTAAGAGCCACTTCACTCTAGTCTTGAAAACATCTAAATTATTATCGGACGGGAAGACCGCTGCAGGCAAAGTTGTTTGTTGATTTTCCTCCTTGAAAAAAAAGTAGGCAGCTTTTTTTTGTATGTTGGATAATCGTCTAATGACAAACCTCGCTCTTGGGCGGAGCGGGAGATAGTGTCAGACTTTTACTGACTAAAAACCCACTCCTGTTCCTTCGTACCAGGGCCGAGTCTTCCTTTCAGAATCAGACCCTTGGCCCCAGTAGGCTTCGACCCTGCTGGACCTTACGGTTTACTTACTCCCTGAGGCGCGCGTGGAACAGTACGCGTCGTCGACGACTTGGGCTCGATCCAGACGGTTAATAGACAGTCGGACGGCAAGCTACCCATTGCTCGCCATCGGCAAGACCGCGCCTACGGTGGCCGGAAATCGGGATTCGGATCCCGGCGGCTGGGGCGTGAGGGCCGCGCCCTCGCGCATGCACTTGCAACAGCTGACACCTTTACCTACTAAAGATACTGAAAAACCCCCAGTGTTTTTTATAATGAGTCAATCTAAAAGCTTAGCGCCACCGAGGGTTTTAAAATAGCCTCCTCCATGAGTGGCGATTCTGAAATGTCAGACACATCCTGGACGGTATCTTGCTTCTTCATCGCCGACTCAGCAATATATATTTATATTATTGTTGTTTGTGCTGTACACAGGAGAAGGACGCGTTCTAATTTCCAATTTTCTAGCACTTGCTTTGAAATAAAGTTTAAAAAAAGTTGTTTTCATTTTCATTTTCTTTCTTTTTTTTTTTAAGGACTATCATAACGTAGAAATTGATGTTTTTTTTTTACAATCCTTACTGCTTTGTTTTCCAGGTCGATTTTCTTAACGAAAATGCTCCTCACATCAAGTCCAATAATTATTTTTCTACGACTGGAAAACCCAACAAAACAACGGTAGTATACGATTATAGACAATTCCAAATCAATACGAAAGACAATATGTATTTCCGGATGGACAACTGGTGGCGTCATAATCTAAAACAATATTTAAGTAATGTAGGTACACGTGTCAATTATCCAATTGGGAAACCGGCTGTCAAAAAAAAAAAATAGCTGCCTGAAAATTAATTGAAATTTGAAAAACCGGCCAAATGCAAGTTGGGATTACGCACGAAGGGTTCCGTACCGTCTGTAGCAACAAAAAGGCAAAGAAAAACACGTTTGTTGTAAGGGAGGCCCACTTAATTATTTACTTTATTCTGTTATTAGTGTTACGCTGTTCTGTTATTACTGTTATGTTGTTATAGTGGCAACAGAAATACATAATCTGTGAAAATTTCAACTGTCTAGCTATCACGGTTCATGAGATACAGCCTGGTGACAGACGTATAGAGAGACAGACGTTTTTATCTTTTGGGTACGGAACCACAAAAAATGCTGCATATGTTCAAGAATACAATATAATATTTATTCGACACAGACGCAATAAAACGGCAACAAACACGAAGTTAAAGTTCAGTATCTACAGAATAATAGGTACAAAAAAATGTCAGTCTTCGAAATCCTTCTGTATGCGAAAATTTCTTCGATTATCCCAACTATTTCTAGAAAACAAGCAAGCAGCTTAAAAACGGTTAAGCCAAGTTTTCCTCTCGCACTAGTGACATTGCTGTCGCTGCCCTTGAACGTGCGCTGGGTATTTAGGGTAACAAGTTGGATGTTTATCTCGCACTCTGTATATCGTCAGAGGGGAGCAAGTAGTGAAGTAGGCGAACAAGCACTAACTTGAGGTGGTCTAATAATGAAGTAGGAACTAGAATTCGTTTAAAAAGTATTAAAGAAATGATAAAATAATTACGAGCTTCAGTACGTTTTACTTTCTCAAGCAAGATGGTTGAGAAAAGTCATGGTTACAAAGGTCGTGGTACTCTGTAATATCATCATCAATCGTGGGTAGTGTGGATCTTATAAGAGACCCACGCTCATAAATGGAAATTTACATGGTGTACGCCGAAAGGTATCCTATTACTTCTGTCCCCTGTCCTTTTTGAGATCTCCGGAATCTTATGAATGAAATATGTCTCTGGCAATTAAGACCTAAACAAACATGATTCATGGTTGGCCTTATTTAAATGCAAATAGTTTGCTGTTATTAGTTATAGCCAGATGAAAGCCGCGTGTCGATCTCAATGAGTTCGATATTACGCTAAATATAGTAGAGTCGGCCAGCCGGATGGCTCTTGGAATTTGGGAAATCTGCAACACGAATGTTGGTCGCGCGAGCAGGACAGTGCCACCTGATCGATTTAGCCGGCATTGACAGCGAGCGTGTTTTTATATCATCGATCTATCAATCTACTCGATATTCACATCCGCCGACGTCGTCACAGGTCCGTCTGTTAACGGTCGTGGCGAAAATAGTGGAGAACCTGTGTGTGGGAGCGTGACGGGTGGCGGTTGGCATGTTCGCTGCGATTGCTATGCTGGATCGGAATCCTGGATTTTTGGCACCGAAAATAGTCGGGTGGGAGCGCGGCGAAACCGCGAGGGCGGGCGCGGCGCAGTGCGTGTCGCTCCGCCGTTTGAACAGCCCGCTCGTGAGGTGAGTGCAGCCGCGCGCCGCAACGCCGGCAGCTTGGATACTTCACCTGGACCTCCAGGCACCAGCATAGCCGCGGCCAGGACCGTGACAAGTGACACAGCAGTGCCATCATGTGTGGAGTATCCAAGCTCCTGGATTTTTACTCCGGCGATTCTGTGCTTTCGATCTGTGATACGTTGTTCTGTATTTTCTGGCTCGGGTTGGCATATCTCGTGTTAGTACGGCAGTTGGTCAGTGTTTATTGAGTGTCAGGTGTAGCGTACGGCCGGGCGGTGAGCGCGCGCAGTGAGCGTGTTCCATGGATATGACTCGGGTTTCATCGCGCGCGCGTCCTCGCTGAAAATAGTGAGTCCCCGCGCGCCGCCCACGCCGCGCGCTCACACCGCTTGTAACCTATTTGCGGCATGCCCGAACATCAGTATTTATTTAGCGAGATGAGGAAACTCGTCTCAATTTTTATTTAGACTCAGTCGTGGCCCATATATCATGTAATTAGGACGTTCGGTCCACAACTCTGTTGTTTACTGGTTTCCGATTACAGCTCTGACTGTCCAGATATAAGGACATTGTTGGAAAGTCACTGACATAATGGATGTTAATGTTAGTTTTAATTAAATAGCTTTAAGAAAAGCTGTTGTATTTAAAATTCACGCCAACACCACATATGTTCACATTTGAATACGTAACCACCAAAAAATTCGGAAGTAGAAAACACTTAAAACTTTATTTTCAGTCAAAACAAAAAAGAATTTTAAACAGACTACGAGTATAGTAATAATACTACAGCCTTAGAAATAATTATTTACAACCGTAACATTAAACATAGCACTAATATGGAAGCTACACCTCAAACTATAAATCATCATCATGGGATTAAAGTATGAGCGATAGCGGTTGTCACTTGAACACGCCTCGATTACCGGCGCGCCTGGAATTCGGAGTGTTGGCACCTCTTCAAAGCGCCTACTATTACACACAAGCTGAACTATCCCTGAAATTCGGGAGATAGTTACAGTTATAGCTTTCATATTAACTATTTTATACTTTGTGACATCGTTTTAAATCTTTACATCATAGTTTTTGAACGTAGTTAACTTGATATTAATCTTCGTACTTGGCATTGGCTCTTGTCGATAATTTAATATTGTACTCGCATTTGTATGATTATTGTAACATTCGTCACTTTCGATATGTACTTAATCAATTGACGAATAACTATAAAATTCGAAAATGTTTCCTTCATTCCTTCTCCAATGATGTTCTTACTCCGTGGTGATAATTTTGCTAGACTGCTCTTTTATCCACCCTTACAAAATTTATTACTTAATGGAACTGACATCACCTGTCATGTCGTGTTACACCTGGTCAACAACCTCCTCAACTGACTATCATTACATACTTCAATACATAACTTTGACTATATACGTATACATACTTGTGCTTCGGAACATCTCGAATATCATTATTATAATCATCCGTGTCTACTTTTACTTTCTTTACTTCTATTTCAATTTATACTTGGACATTATCTTAACGATACAATAAAACATTCAAGTTATTGTTTACATCAAGAGGTTGCCAAGTTTTCTCTGAAACGATGACTTCTTCAAACTTGAAGTTTTCGAAGGCCTGGATGCAATAATCATAAAGGAAATTTCCCTTCGGGTCCGTTGCTTTGAATATACTTGAAGCAACTTTGTTTATTCAAACATGAATAATATGATCAGTTTAAATGTTAAGGAACTCTAAACATATTATAAAGTTTAAGTACTTTCAGATTTAGGATCAACAACCCGATCCTTGGAAGCCTTTATCTGAACAGTTTGATTCAAGATTTATAGATTAGATAGTTTAGATTCAAGTTCATTGGATACCAGCCGATACATTGATGAATTTAGTGACGTAGACCCTGCCCTTGAATTAAGGGTTGGTATTGACACTTTGGATTAAATTAAATTTTATCAAATTGTTAAAATCTTTTACAAGTTTAAATTCATAGAACTAGTAACTAACTATCCTTGTCTTAGTATTCAAGGAATTCATTTATGAGATTTTCAATTTGTTTTCCAGACAATGTAACATAATCTGAATTCAAAAAGTTTATTTTTTAAGATTAGGTTCAAAGAAGCTTTTTTCATTAACTTTCTTTTGTTTGAATTTCTTATAAATGAAAGTTTATTTGAAAGTTCAGACACAACAGATTGAGCTGAAGTTGTTCGGGACAATACGCACCAGTGCCTAGCGCAACAATAAGTTAATTTCTTTGTTAAATTTAATCTAATGGTTTTTAGTGTAGTACTTAAAGCTTCTGAATCTATATATTTAAAAGCGAAATACTACTCAGTGATGAATCACGAAATCTCAGAAACTAGAATACTTACAAGCTTAAAATTTGGCAGGTAGGTTCGTTATAGGGTATAGATCTGCTAAGAACGATTTTACGAAACTCCACCCCTAAGGGGGTAAAACAGGGGTTAGAAGTTTGTATGGAGAAATCGTCTTTTACGCGGGCGCAGCCGCTGGAAGAAACTAATCTATAATAGTTTTAAATTAAAAAAACTGGAAAGTTATAAAACAAATATATAAAAATGATTGGATTATGGTATGGCTACCGTATGAAGACTTATATTTATGAAACCCTTGTCGAACTTTTCCTTCTGATAAAAGCAACAGTCGTTAATCTAAGAGATTATAATTTCAACTCAGACAATTCTTATTCTGCTGAAGCTCTTTTTCATATGAGCTTTGTGAAAAATTACATGAACAAACAAATAAAACGCCTTAAACTTTCCATCTACTAGTTGGAATAAAATTATGGAAAGCCTACGCTTATTTTCTTCTATCAAAAGGTTTCCGCGTGGTCTGGCTTAATTCTAATCAGGAGGAAAGGCCTGTGGTAAGTCACACTACAGATCATCTATAACGAACTGAAAGCTTTATCTCTTTTTTTATTATTACCACCTTAATGGTGTACCAGTATTCTGACAAATAAATCATTCATTCATTCATTCATTCGTTGAGGTGTTTTTGCGGTCTATCTTGATTATTTGAATGGCACATGTAAGTAATATCACAGTTCAAATTATAAACTGTGACGACCAAGTTAGGAAAAAGCGTAAACGTTACATAAATTAGCGTTCGTTCTAAAATTCTGAACTTTATATTTAGTCTCCGGCTGCAACAGCTGTAGTGATGTGAAAACACGGTTATTTTCGTGAACAATATGTCGGTGGTGTTGTCAGTCCGCCAGCACCACGTCACTACGTTATTTTCGCAACTTCGCCAGTTTGCCTACACGCGCTGAGTTTGTTCCGTTTCGTTTAACTCGAGTTTTATAGCGGCGAGCAATGGTTGGAGAATATTGATGTTCGATCGTTAAATCTGTTGCTAGCTGTTGTAATATGATTCAGATTTCAGAAGCTTCTAAGGGATTGCGAGACATTCTACATACGAACATTACAAAGTACACAATACATGAACACTTGATACCCATAACTCAGAAAAAAAATCAAATAAGCTACACAAAATAACATGTTTGTCGTGACCGAAAAAGTAGATGGAAAAGGCCTCACGGGCGCAGCCCAATACATTGATCCGACCAGATCCGCACCGCTCTTGACTTTACGGTATACAAGGCCCTTCACACCAGAGACAGGATTCATAGATGGAGGAACATCATAAAAAAGGAAAGTGATAAAGCAGGGAGGTCACGACCCTCAGCATTGAGGAATACGGTGCAGGGAGGAGGACACAAAATAAAAACAGAAAAACACACACCTACAAAAACCTCACAGGTCATAATTAACGTAATACTTGTGAATAAAATGCCCTTCAAAAATTCTCCAGCGCGGTGCGTTTACAGTACACTTCACTGATCTATATTTCTTTACAAATTGTAAACAAACTGAGCTGTCGGTTCTCTCATCACATAAACCAGTCAATACAAATATGGTGCAGCTAGGAGAATATCGGCCATTGCTGTTCTACGAAAAATTTGATCATAAGTCATATTTTTGTAAACGGAAACGATGAGATTACGTAAATCTTCTATGTTATTTCTTTGTATCAATTTTCAGAAGACTCCGACAGTATTTTTTGTTTCTTACGAAAACATTGATATAATAAAATAAAGTCTATGAGAAAAGTAAGTGGTATTGGTTAGAATTTTTTATATCGAATTAATTTGCTGTCTATAACTTGGGAGTCTGATGGAAGTAAATTCCGTCATTAGAAACAGTAGTGGGTGTATGAAAGTTCGTATCTACCCACATGAAGACTAAACTAGGAAACTGATGTATTTTTTATCCTACGAACCTAATAAAATGTAGGAAAAAGATACGATTAACGAGTTTCTATATACGACGACGCCAACGATATAATCTATTTTAAAAGATTTCCTAACCTAATACATTCTCACACAAAATGTGTAAACACAGACGCCATTGCTGACGTCACACCATAGTTTCACACCCACTCTTCATTACACCCACCCATAGACATAGTAGCTAATATTTTTAACCCTGCCAATACTGTGCAGAGCAAAGATTTAATTACTATAGCCAAGTGAGAGCAAAAACAAATACCTAACAAGTATGGATGCCCTGTAATATTGATTTGGTTTCAAAAGTCTAAATATTGAATTACATCGCAGAAAAGGATTAGACTTTCGCTCACAAGTCCCAAACAAACGGTTGAATTATATAGAGAGCTAATAACGAACTAAGTTGTAGCAAATAAAATTACAACTTTATCATCATTTGACACGAACTTTGTTTTTGGAAGTGAGTTTACCGTTTTTTAATTGTGTTGGATGCTAAGTTGTATATTATTTTTTAAATTAAACTTGGCAATAAAAATGAGGTTACTATAAACGTTAACAGGTAGAAGATGTCCAAGACATTAAGTTTGATTAAGGGGGTGCAATTCGACATACATTTTCATTGTTTTTCATACAACCGCTCTTAAGCAAAGTGACATTATTACACATTTTTTATTAGATATTTTGGAAACACAGTATCTTGTAGATATTATCTAGGTTATCAATTTATAAATTTGTGTAAAACTAATCCAGTAAATACCTCTGAAAATTTGCTATTTTGCCTGAACTTTGACACTTCATAATTTGCTCAAAAATTTTAAAAGTTATAAAAGTATAATAATAGAAGCCTTGCAAATTTAATCAAGATTCTAAACGACGGCAATTTTGTTCAAAAACTTTTAAGGGTTTAAAAGAAACACGTATTTCCTGGAACAATTTTAGTAAAATATTTGAGTAAATCACGGAATTACCGAATGCTTACAGAGGTTTCAGGCGTTATCTCTCTTTTTTCGCGTTACCTTTTCGTCAAACATCGCGTTGGATTGCGTTAGATGAAGTAACAAGCTTATGGTTTAAAAGCTCGATGTTAACGATAGGCGAGTGAAAAAAGATCCTCTTAATGTAATTTTGTGTGCATAAATCAAACTAATATTATAAAAGCATAAGTTTGTGATTATTTTGTTGCTTCTTCATGCTCGAACAGCTGAACAGCTTTAGATTACACATGGATAGACAATGGCCTGGAAGCCGTTTTTTATCCCGGGTATTTTCCCTTGGGATAATTTTATACGCGGGCGAAACCGTATGGTTTACATATATTATAAACAAATAAACGTTCAGTAAAAACTATGGTACTTGAATAATAAGTAAGACAGAAAATAGGAACCATATCATTCGAAGTGTTGATAAAGTTAATAAACTGTTTCTGACTCTAACTGATGGCTGTGCTGGAGGTAGTGGGTTCGATTCCCATCCAGGACAAATGTTTGTGTGATTAGCATGATCATTTTTTCTGTCTGGGTGTGATTTATCTATAATATGTGTGTATTTAGAAATATTATATATTTCTATATATAATATTTCTAAATCTATGTATGTATATCTATGTATGTTTATCAGTTGTCTAGTACTCATAACACAAGATCTGCTTAGCTTGGGACTAGACGGCATTGTGTGATAGTAGGACACAATAACCTAGAATATAACAATCAAGCAAATTTCATAACATGCATACTTTACAAGTTCTGTTTCCTCGTTGCTATTCTCTCAAGGGTTATCAACTCCCTGAACAGGGGTGTGTTCAGCACTAATATTTCAGCAAGCCAAGTGTGCCATGCCCCTTTGTAATTAGGTTGGAATATAATTTAGTATGAGGAACATAGACCTAATAATTATGCACTGCCACATCTGGCAAGCTGGCAGTGTGCCATATCGAATGGCAGAGTTAAACTTTTGAAATTGGAATAGTTTGTATTTTTAAACTTTATACGAATGTTTTGCTGGTATTCAACAGACGAAGAACTGGATTGTACATTATAGGGTTTAGGGACAAAGGAAGTATTTAAATATGCGGGTATAATACCTATCATGTAATGTAGCCGCTGTTAATAAATTTGTAAATTCAACACACGATTAATGGTCACCATAATTTTGCCATCTGGGCCTGTCTTTGTCAACCTGTGGTCCGGGATTACAAAGAAGGAACATAGGTGTGGTTTGAGTCAGTAAAAGTCTGACATGCCCTCTCGCTCCGCCCTAGAGTGACAGAAGTCATTGGATAATTTTCCATTTAAAAAAACAATAATTTTGCCTCATTCACTTAGAAGAACCACCAAACGTTTTGCTTCACAAACTGAAGCTAAAATATGCGTATCTATTTCATGAAAGTGAAGTAGTTTATCTACGCCCTTTATAGTCTCTTAAACATCCATTAAAATATCAGGAACAGAAACTCTGATGTTATGAGTTTTCCTCTAAAAGCGCAGCGGAGCGTCAACCGGTTTATATCGTGATTCGAACTGCATTGTCACGATTTCAATTAACTCCGTACCTATATGTTTGCCTAGTACCGTAGCAGTGGCTTTATTAAACCCTGCTGCATTGTAGGTTATGTCGTCTACAGAAAACGGTTCACTGAATTGATCCGGTTACTGTGTATTTCTTTATTTTGCTGTAGAAAGCGCAAACGAAAAACTGCAAAATAATAATATAATATTTTGGTTTAGAAAAAAATCTGAGAAGTGTTGAGTTGTCAAAGAGAAAACATGCAACTGTGGATTTATATCTAGTTTTTAAAGAACCGAGCAATGTTGAATTGTCTAAGACGAACCATGCCACTCCGAGTCATTCAGCCTAAGATTTTGTGTCCTTTCAAAACGTGTACTTAAACAAGTTGTTTTTTTTCCAGGCCGTAACTGGCGTATTTTTTGACCGGACCGTAGAAGACACACAGCCGCCACCATGGACGCGATTAAGAAGAAGATGCAAGCGATGAAGCTGGAGAAGGACAACGCCATGGACAAGGCCGACACCTGTGAACAGCAGGCTAGGGACGCCAACCTCCGCGCCGAGAAGGTAAATCACTACAAGTGCATACAAGCTGTTATCATCGATGTATCTACATATACGAAAGCCCTTTTTCGTAGTTTTCACGTTCGGACCAGCAACGTCCTAAGACGTCTGTTAACACAACGTCTAATCACGCCCAATAAAAATATGCCATTATTTGCACAACGTCTCTTAACGCCAAGCAGCCATAGTAAATTCTATTAGTTAAACATTTGTGCCTCAACACTATTACTACTAATAGAAACTATTGTCTTGTGTTGTGCGCACCTCACGAGAGCGGCGCTGGGCCGAACGTGTCAAAAAATTAAAATTCACGTAACAATATCATATCAGCCACAATCAATGTCAAAATTCTGGGATTTTAGAGTTGCTTTTCATAATAAGCTAACTGCGATATATATGCGAACGTCCCTTAAAATTTTATGAGCATTGCGCCTCGGGGCATAATAATCCTTTGAGATATTTTTATAATTTCGTTATTATTAGAGGAATTCCTTCATCTTTTGGGCTACAATAAGCAACTGGGCACAAGCCTATCTAAAGTAGAGGTTAGAAAAACCCATTGGCCAACAGTTTTACAAGTTGCAGGCTAGTTTTTTATTATATCCCAGACATTCCAGATGAACTGGATATAAATATTGCTAGATAATGGCAATAGAATTGGCATCCAAAGTTGCATTCTCTGGAAAAAAATATCTTTTCTTTTCAGTAGGTAATCTTAAAGTTTAAATCAAGTGTTAAATCATATCCACAATAACGCTATAAGTTGTACAAAAACAACAATCCATAATCTACTTCTCGAAATTGGTATTTAAATAAGTTCGCTGATCTCCTCGGGATAATCGAGGTCAGAGGGTCGCGTTTGATGACGTCGATCTGAAACAAAAGGGCAGCCATATTCTAAATGTTTCCACATAAATATACGTTTTTCTAGGCGTCTTTTAAGACAATTGATAAATCTATTCCAGTCCTAAGAGATTTGCCCCATTTTTAACCCACGCTTTATGTATTTTTAGTCGGTATTTGAGTGAGAGAAAAGAAATAATTCTCGATATTTCGTGACACGTTTTGTTGAAATGGATGGATTTAGCATATTTATTGTTTTCATGGAGCTCAGCAACGGTTGGATAGTATTTCCCAACGGGATTTGTGTCGACCTTTAATTATGCAGCGGTTAGACCGCAAAAATAATATTCTTTTCAATCGAATTATTTTATCAATAAATAATCAAATTCGAATATAAAAGAGATAATCTATACAAGTATAATAAATCTGTACAAGTATTTAGTTGTGCGCGCATCACGTAAAATGTATGAAATCGATGCAGATAATAATTTTTATACATTAAAATTGTGTGTAACTTGATATATTACTTAGATTTTGTTTCATCGCAATCGGTTCACTATATCGAAAGATATACGACATTCATTGACTGTTAGGTGGTACGAAGTTCGCCGGTTAAGTAGGTAATAAAGTTATTGTCGCATAAGTATTTTGAATAATTAATTTGAAATAATAATAATTATTATTTTGAATGTTAATCGTTTTTAAATTATGGGTCCCACAGGGGACTATTCTGAGCCCAATACTTTCGATTGTAACTCCAAAATCTGTTCCCCATTCCAGGTCAACGAGGAAGTCCGTGAGCTCCAGAAGAAGCTCGCCCAGGTGGAGGAGGACCTGATCGTCAACAAGAACAAGTTGGAACAGGCCAACAAGGACTTGGAAGAGAAGGAGAAGACTCTGACCGCCACTGAGGCTGACGTCGCCTCCCTGAACAGGAAGGTGCAGCAGATTGAGGAGGACCTGGAGAAGTCCGAGGAGAGGTCAGGCACCGCCCAGCAGAAGCTGCTTGAAGCGCAGCAGTCTGCTGACGAGAACAACCGGTAAGATATTCCTATTCTTAAAACATATTCTTTTTGATCATTATGTAAAATACTGTTTGTGGACTAAACTGTACTTTAAATAATGTTCGTTATGTGAGATATGGATATTCGACGTACGGTTGGCTAGTTGAAGGATTGGCTGTTGCGTTGTGAGTCGCGGGTTCGATCTCCGCACGATTGATGATCTACAGACAAATGTTGCTAGTCCGAGTGTCATGTATATGTGAGTTTACATGTTAGTGTACGCATCCACAAAACAGGAGAAATTCCAGTATGGGGCAAAGTTTAGAAAAAAAATCCGGGCAACTGCGAGTCGGACTCGCGCACTGAGGGTTCCGTACAAACTTTCCTATGAAAACAGTTCAATTTACGAATTGAGTGAATTTTTTTTGTGATGGAACTACAAATTTGAAGTTTCTAGATTTTTTCCTATACTTGTGCTATGAGGCCTTGCTTCATGCCAAATTTCAAGATTCTGGGTCAACGAGAACTACTCTATGAATTTTGATTCCCTTGAGAGTCTCGAAATACACGTTTTTTGCGATGTAAACGGCCGTATCTTTTTTTTCGTTAACTCAGAAGTTTCATTTTTCACAGCTTCTAGGGACCGTAGACCTGAGTATATGGTTTTCATTTCAACTCGATACCTCCACGCGTTCCCGAGACGGACGGACAACAAAGTGATCCTATAAAGGTTCCGTTTTTTCCTTTTGAAGTACGGAACCCTAAAAAATACATATATTCACTGATGAAAAACAGATTATTGAGAGGAAAGTGCAAAGTCATGTATATCTCTATTAAAATTAGTGCAAATATTTTACTTTGATACCACCCTACTACACGTTTTATTAAGTTAATAAAAATATTTTTAATCTGTAACGAACGTAATTCAAGAATGATATTTTTCCGGCCGCACACGATTTATTAGGAAAGCAACAGTTGGATTACGTGCGCCGCTATAATTAGAAACTCAGTGTGAATTAGAGATTAGCTTATGAAATATTATAATTTCGTGAAATGACAAGAAACATTTTCGTTTATATTTCGTTTGAGTTAATCTGATATTCAATTATTCAAATAAAACTTTTGCTAGAATATTATTTTTGGAAGCGACTACTTATATCTATTTTTATTCAAACATCGACCTTCATACCCAACGCATATCTTAGTAGTTGATGGAATTGGCCAATCTAATTTTACAGAATTTCGGTAACTCCTAGTATAGACCAACCTAGTATAGACAAAGATATCTGAATAATGTAAGCTATCCAAAATCATTAACTCTATTTAGCAGAAAAAGAAGGACTAATTTACTACACATGGTGTGAATAGATCTGAAATAAGTCTCATATTAGAAAACATCGTAAGGAAACTTGTATTTCCTAGAATAAAAAAAAACGTAGGCATGGAAAATCCCGTTTTAATTGATCCGTGGACATACCCCAACTCACACTACTACTTACTACGCGGGCCCAGTGTGAGTTGGGGTGACAGGGTACTGTCTACTGACAGTACACTGTCTCTCGTAGAGCGGAGATATGTTTTTGAACGTGGGAATGTGTTTGTATGCTAAGTTACTAATGGATTGACTTGTCTTGCAGACATATTCTGTCATTAATCTTCTTTAAATATAAAAGGAGAAACTGACTGACTGACATATCAACGCACAGCCGAAACTGCTGGGACTAGGAACCTAAAATTTTGCACAAAGTTTCCACTTATGATGTGAGCGAGTACTAAGAGAGGGTTTTTCAAAATTCACCCCCTAAAGTGATGAAACGGGGGTCCAAAGTTTGTATAAAGAAACCTACTATCAAGCGGGTGAAGCCGTTGGCAGAAGCTAGTGGTATATATTTATGAAACGTATTTTTTATTCCAGTATGTGCAAAGTGTTGGAGAACAGGGCACAACAAGACGAGGAGCGTATGGACCAGCTTACCAACCAGCTGAAGGAGGCGCGTCTGCTCGCTGAGGACGCCGACGGCAAATCTGATGAGGTACACATCTTCATACAAGTCTATAATTGCACTTTTATCTCTGCAACTATTTCATTTGATTTCCTCCCGTATTTCACTGCTAAATAAAACTAAAATAAAATTGTGCATTGCACTATAAGATCCGCTTACTGTTTATGAAATCACACATATACTTATTTAGTCACCCTAAATTTTTCAATCTCCAGAAACTGAATTTCTTTCAAAATCTATCAAAATTTGAAATAAATTTTGATCACCGTCGTATATCTCAGCGCCGTCTCTCTCTCGCTCTTTTTATGAAAAAAAAAGAAAAATGAAGAAAATGGATATTAAAATGATTACGTAAAATGTCCAGGTATCCCGCAAGCTGGCCTTCGTTGAAGACGAGCTCGAAGTCGCTGAGGACCGTGTCAAGTCTGGAGACGCCAAGATCTCAGAACTTGAGGAGGAATTAAAGGTAAATAGAATAAAATAGTCTTAATTATCAAATAAATATTAGATGAGATGATTATTTGACCTGATTGTGACTACAAGACTACCAATTGCGCCCACAATAGTAACGAGTAGTTTCAGTACGTATGAGTTTCGTGAAACCGTTCGTCAATTTAAAAACCATTATAAAACGCGGATATCCACATCCACTAACATAACTTGTCATCCAGGTCGTAGGTAACTCCCTCAAATCTCTGGAAGTATCGGAAGAGAAGGCCAACCAGCGTGTCGAGGAGTTCAAGAAGCAGCTGAAGACCCTCACCGGCAAACTCAAGGAGGCTGAGGCCCGCGCTGAGTTCGCAGAGAAGACTGTCAAGAAATTACAGAAGGAGGTCGACAGGCTCGAAGGTATGACTCCAGCCAAATTCCTCCCTAATCAAGTAACATAAGATCAACTTAAATTTAAAAAAAAAACTAAGAAATTTTTATGACTGATTTCAAAAATTCAACTAAAACAAATCTAAATATCAAGTAACGAAATCTTCTTTATTGATAACTTTTCTAACAAAACGAGAATACTATGGCTTCTCTCAATTGCAAAAGCTTCTTAATCAAAACTTTTCTAATAAAAACTCATTATAATGCTTATCCTTTAAGTCCAGAGGCCGGGACAAAGTTCGTTCGTTTCGTAAGTTGTTATCAAATCACTAAATTTTACAGACGCATTATTCAGCGAGAAGGAGAAATACAAGGCGATATGCGATGACTTGGACGGCACATTCGCCGAGCTGACAGGATACTAACCAGCCCTACAGCACATAGTTTAAGTCAAAACCGTCCGAATCACTTTACCCTAAAGTCCATTTTGATACGTCACCTTGCATTGCCTGTGATCCTTTACAAATTTCGTCGTTTAGCCCGACTGTAGATTAGCTGACAAGAACGAGTTCCATTTTTTTCAGTGTCTAAACTATTTCTTCTAATGCCTAACCTCTTGCTGGATGTTTGAAGGGTTGTCCCTGTACCGAATAGCATAGCTGTATAATATATTTACAAATCATTTACTGTGATAACCCTTGAGACATCTTGTGTTGAGCCCTGCTTTTTTTGTTTGTGATTAACATGTCTATCGCTTTGCTGCTACCGTCGCGGACCAATGCTTTCAAGGTAATGATGGTTGTTTCTTAATGTCTAATTTATTTCTATATAAAATGATCTATAAAGCTATCCGCTTCGCCATAAATATGTATTAAAGAATCACTAAAATATAATTTGACAATTATTAAAAGTAACATTTCTAATTCTATTGACACTGTTTCTAAAACATTATTTCTTTTACCTCAGGTTGTCATTTTAGATTTAAGATATTGAGTTATTCCAGGTTCAGGACAGTTTATTTATTTTTCTAGTTCATAGTAGTTGACTCTGACAAAGGCTTGCCAAGAACATTTGCTGCCATTCTGACCCCAACCAATTTGCATTATTATTCTTATTTCATATTTCACAACTGCCCTTTGTATTGAGTCTTCTATGCTAGGAGACCAGTTTCTTATTAGCTTGAAGACCTCAATATCAATTTGAACGAATAAAGTAAAAGTTGATGGCATAGCCCCTTCTAATCCATGTATAACTTGTATTCTAACATGGTTATCTATTAACAGATGAGCTCGGAATCAACAAGGACAGATACAAGAGCTTGGCTGACGAGATGGACTCGACCTTCGCCGAGCTGGCCGGCTACTAGACACCACTCCTTCCACACATTCACACACACACGTACACACACATGCAGTCCGCTGCCACGCCACAGACACACAACACAACAAACAATACGTTTGTACACGTGATGTAATATTTATTAATATATTATGTAAATTTATTTACGATTTTCAATAAAATTAATTTATAACAAGTTAGTTTTGGATTTGTTGTTTCTTACAATGAATACTCTGCTTATTTTTCCTTCAAACCCAAGTATTCTTACATACATCATAAAGACTTTATTCCGATCGTTTAACCTTTTTATTAATAAACAAAACACTTTGAAAAGAACAGTATTTATGCTGAGAGAAGAGTATCAAGGTACTGCTTATTTCAGAATTCTCTTTAAACAGAGACAAAAGAATTCTCTTTAGAAAGAGACAGACAAGGAAACTTCTAATTGTCTAAACTAACTAAAACATATCACCCACACTACACTGTTTAATATTATAAACGCGAAAGTTACTTTATCTGTCAACTGTTCACAGTTTGACATATGAACTGATTTGAACGAATTTTGGCACACGGACAGACCAAGTCCAGCCCCGAGTGGGCCACGTCTCCGATTCCGTTGTTCTGACCACGTGACAGAGCGTTGAGATGACGTCAGAACAAAGGAATTGGAGGCGTGGCCTACTCGAGACGTTCGACGCAAACGAAACGATCGTAACTAGGCTAGGGCGGCTGGAATAGGACATTGAAAAGCATAGCACGGAAGAGAAATATAATGCACTTTGACTAGTCTCTTGTACACATTTTTTTTTAGATTCTAGTAGGTAAGTCAGGTAGAAGTGAATCGTACTGCTTGAAAAGAGAAGAACTACTAACAAAAGATATTGAAAGAAAGAAAGAAACACAACAGAGAAGGATCCGAATAACAAAGCATTAAAAGATATTGCTGTTTGCAAGTTAAAATCAAGATTACGAAGAACATATCTAGGAACCTATATAAAAGTTACTCTAAGTTGCTTAGAAGTATAAAATATGATCTACATCTCAAGTCACAGTTTTAAATTGTTAGAAACATGTTAGGAATGAAGAATTTTATCATCCCTAACAATGTCAAAATATTTAACTTTCATCTAGACAACTATTACAAAATAGCCTTATTATATTTTAATATATCAATCCATTTTCCATACTGAATGCCGGATAAACTCATTAGTCATCGGAAAATAGGATTGCACGTCAATTATTAACAGCGGAAACGCGCTTTAAAACTGTCAACTGTCACATGACGCCTTTCCGGCTCAACATGGCGGCTGCGCGGGGCGCATGCGCGCGTCTAACCGTCACACGCATGCGTGACTACCCTCAGAACCAGATCGATAGTGCAGTGTAGAAACAGCCTGTTGGGCTCCAGTTATTTTCCCTTATTTTCCCGATTAACCGTGGTTTTTTCGGTGAAATAGTGAAGTAATTCGCCACGGTGTCCGTGTCAAGTAGCGTGCTACCTGGTGCCATCACTATGAAGATGCTAGCGCCCCACGACGGCCCTGATATTTCGCCAGTCGACTCAGGTCAGTAGAAAACAATCATTAACATTACATTATTATTGCTTATTAAGTACATTGTCTCTAAGTCACCAACATTTGAAGTAAATGCGGCCGTTGGGTTATTAAAACGCTATTTTTAAAGAAAAATATTTGATGCGCAATACATAAGACAGAAAAGGGGCTTTGTTATGTCGACACCCTATAAATAAATATTTAAGTTATTAAAGTAAGTTAAAACTAAGTTATGTTAGTTACCAATTTGCTGACTTTATCTTAGAGCTTTCATGGCAAAAAATATATTATATGCGAACGTGGGGTTTATCTACGTTTGAGATGTCTTGGACTTCGGATGAGTGTATGTTTTCATCCTTTATGCCAAGAACTACGCAGAAGTCTTACGCAACTTCCTTCCTATATAGTCCAGGACCTCCTACTTATTTGATATAACATTTTGAACAAAATGTATCAATACATTAGATTGATACATACCAGTTAGTCGCTTAAACTAGGTATTAATATTATATTCAGGTCTTTGTCCTTTCGTTATGACCTTATACTTTTTAAACAGCATTACAATAAATGTGTCAGAGGATAATAACATTCGGTATGTCAAAGTATTACGGTACCTATATAAAATATTTATGTTTCATAATATTATTGTGCGCCGTAGATTACCGACCATTATTTTTCCTGTCGGTGAGATGATCTTTATTTTTTAATAATATAATACTGAACTGCTTCAGGTAAGGGTTTGCCTTTTCTCTATGGCTAAATTCGATTTACGTTTTAGTGACTCATACTGTAAGTGTCTTCGTCTTGTTTTTATTAAGTTAAGCATACTTAAAGGGAATTTAGTCTAGTCTCTAATAAATCATCATCATCATTTAAGCCGAAGGACGTCCTCTCTTGGATATAGGCCTCCTCAAGTATCGCCATAATGGTCGGTCCTGTGCGTCTCGCATCCATCTATAATAAATAATGATAATTAATTATTTTTTTCCATATAATTTATCGCAAAAGGGCTATCTATATCTATTTTTGAGATAGAAGGAAAATGCTGAAAATATATAATAATCATGACCTAATAATGATTTAGCAAGTACCTAATGATTAAATACTTGTGTGTTGTATGTTGTCATAGAAATGTCTTGTCATGGTCTATAAAATGCAAGAGTCCATCAATATAAAAAAAATACACCGAGTCCTGACACGTTGGCAATAGACTTCTATATTATGGGACTAGACATTACTTTGAGTGGGAGTAGTGCTGGACTTGTGGTAGGTAATGGCTTCAACCTACGATTTGTAGGACGTGGGTTCGATCCCAACCAGATGCTTTACTCTGTGTAATTTAATTCGTCACTACTGCTATCGAAAACAATGAAGGAAACTATCCTGAGGTAAGTTGTATGTCCTAGAACAAAAAATTCGAAGACATGTGACCTTACCAACGCGTACGTGGCTCCCGTTATGGATTACGCTCATTCCCTCTTCTAAAGAGGAGGCCTTAGTACCAGCTGTGAGGGCAATATAAGGCTGACTATGGCATATCATATTATAAAATCAATATACATGGTAAAAAAGAAACTGTATTGTCCCACTGATCCTCACTGGTCCTTTCTCCACTCTACTCGATCACGATTCAAAATGGCCCCATCGCACCCAATGATATTAAGCTCGTCTTGCCTACGCCCGGGTCTCTCTCGATGTGTCACACCATACATCCATCTCAACATTCTCATCTCCGCTACATGCAATATTTTTTCTTCCGTCTTTTTCACAGCCCAGCATTCTGATCCATACAGTAAGACAGGCCTTATCGCAGACTTGTAGATTTTTCCTTTCAACTCGAGGGGCATCCGTGGGTCACAAGTTGTTCCCGTGATCTGTCGCCATTTTATCCACCTTGAGTTGATCCGATGTATTACGTCTCGGTCAACCAACAAAACTTAACACAACTTTCAACAAAACTTTAACTAACTTAAATCTATGGGTACAATGGCGGTCTTATTGCTAACAGCGATATCTACCAGACAACTTTAGGATGGACTGTGAGAAATTAAAATAAAATAAAAAAACATGTAGGATGACACGTGTTTTTCCAATAAAACATGATGTTTCTATCAAAATGTCACTGCTTTTGTTTACATAGTGTAAATACAAAAATAACCTGATGTATAAGGGTACAAATGGCATCCTGTTTTCTCCGAAGATCAAAATAATTATGAACGCTTGAGGCGCTTTGCTCTTACATAGCTTTGTTATTTTTAATTTTCCGCTGAACAAGGCATCATTAGGGGCTGGCTACCCACTTGGGCTCAGATACGTACAAGAAAATTCCTATTATAATCTGCCCACACAAGAGTATTATTTTAGATAGTTACTGATTTGGAGATCGATATTTGCTGAAGGTTTTACCAGGTATTGTCTACCAATGTCAGATATGTAGGTATTCTGTATAACAAACTTAATAGGGTCCTTCTTGGCTCGTCTCTTGTCCTCGTTAGCATGGCTAAGAAGCTTGTTATTTCATCCAACGCAATGTCTGATAATGAGGTACGAGAAAAAAGAGAGATAGCGCCTGAACGGTCGGTTAGCATTCAGTAACTTCCGTCGCTCATTCGAATAATTCACTAAACCTGTTCGAGGAAATAAGTGTTTTTCGAAAAACCTTAAAAGTTTAAAAAAAAATGTGCAATGTTTCTATGGATATATTTTCTTTACTTTTTTAATCTATGGGTGAAGGACAAAAGATTGCAGATTTTCAGAGTTTTTTTTCTAGATTACTTTTACACAAATTTATGTTTTGGTTTTCAATAAAAACCTAGTTAACCAGAAGATATGTGTTTCTAAAATATCTGAAGTCTTTCTTCTAACAATTTTATAATCATGTAAAAGTTGTTGTAGATTGTAGCACGGGATGAGTGGTCTTAACGCTGGATTCATTTTGATTGAAAATTCATCCAAAAGAAACAGAAATTTTGCTCGTCATGGTCTCTATGTAACATTATTTATACATATTCAATAACTTCTAACCTACATAAGCTTAAGTAAACAATAACACACAGGGAAAGTTTAACTTGATGTATTTTGTGGTGATGACTTGCATTCTGTCAACCCTCGTCCGTTGTGTAGACTTAACGTTTGGCATAAACACATAGTTTGTTTCTTATTCAATGTATTTGACCTAATTGTTAAAAGCCTTATTTGATACTAAATTGTGCCTGCGGCTTCGCCTGCATTACTCACGATATGAAAATAATTTACTTATAGCCTATCTCGCTGCACTCAGGAATATAGTGGCTCTACATTATTAGTGCAAGAATTTTTAGAATCGGTTGAGTAGTGTACAATGTTTTAAAGTTATAATTTTTTTTTTTTAATAGTCCAGTGTTACAGAATGTATCTTAATCTACTAAAGTTATTTAACCTATGGATATTCACAGTAACTGGTAAAATTAGTAATAAATTGAACTGTGGTCCCCAAACTAGGCAGTACCGTATCTTGGGGGCCGGAGTTACGTTTAGTTAAATTTAGTCCAAGACATGCTAATTGCTATCTTTCATAATTATAACAAGTTTTTTTTCTTTTAATCATGTATGTAAATCAAATCAAATATGAATTTTGGGTTTAGATTTTTACGGATTTAGGAATAGATAATGTTATACCTACTGGTTTCGGATACAGTTAGGTACAGATATGAAATTCATACAGATTGTCCGCTAGTTTCGGATAGGTTTGGTTACGGATATTGGAATTTTGAAAATAAAATACAAAAAGCAAGATTTGATTTTTCTTTCTAGTCTTAATAATCTTTTGTTTGACAGAGCAAAACAAACAAAAACCTATCATAACCTGCCATTTTGGTAACGCATTTATCCGAAACTATCCCTAATTATATCGGTTTCGGTTAGGGAGCTCCAACATCCCTGATATATATGCTATAGATTATACCTTAAAGCTACTCAAAGGGCAATGGAAAGGGCTATGCTCGGAGTTTCCTTGCGTGATCGTGTTAGAAAGAGGATATCCGCAGGAAAACCAAGGTTACGGACATAGCCCGAAGAATCGCCATACTTGAGTGGCAGTGGGCAGGGCACATTGCTCGCAGAACAGATGGTCGATGGGGACGAAAGGTTCTGGAATGGCGACCACGTACTGGAAAACGCCGCTTTGGAAGGCCTCCCACAAGGCGGACCGGTGATTGCGAGACGCACAGGACCGGTCATTGTGGCGACACTTGGAGGAGGCCTATGTCCAACAGTGGACGTCTTTCGGCAGAAATTATGATGATGATGAGATTATGCAATCTCAAAAATTACCTAACCTAGTCTAAATTCAATGAAAAGTGATTGCCGATTGCGATTGTGAATAATTTTAAAGAAAGTTTTCAAAAGAACCTATTGCGTTGTCAATAAGTTAATGTTATGTCCTTGTGTGCGACGTAGTATTTGTCCCTCCTGTACTGTACGAATATTAATTTAATCCATGTGGAATTATTGTGAAATAATAACAAAAGACAGCGCGGCAGTGATCTCAAAACAATAACGTTTCCGATAAATAATAGACACAAGAAAAACAAACGAAAACAAAATGAATTGCACAAAAACAATCAATAATCTTCTCGCAACTCGCTTCCATATATCTTCACTAACTGCAAAAGTCATTACTTTGTCAATTAACGGAATTTAAAAGTCCAAGTCGGGAGACTTGACGGCTATCGATAAATACAGTTGTTTTTGCTGCCCTTTCATCTGGCAGATCTGAGAATCGGACAAAAACTCCTTGAAATATGGAAAGATGATACAGAGAGTTTGGGTGGGAAAACCTAGATTAGTCACCAGAATATCAAGCGAAAGGGGATATTAGAAAAAAATGCTGGAGGCCTTTGTCAAAGGGTACGTAGAGAATCACATAATCACAGCGATATCATACAGGCGAAAGTTTGTGATTACGTATATTTGTGTGTTTATTACTTCTTGAAGCTGAAACTGCTTGTACACGTATTTTTTTCTGAAGTTATTAAAATTAAACAACGCTTTGAAGCCATTATTGAGCCATTTAGTAAACTTTTCGATTCATTAGGTAATTTTTACAGAATATAAAAGCCCAAATGGACAACACCCAGTTATCGGCTAATGAGGATGTTTTGTGCCTTTATCTGATATATATGTCGGTAATATTTGTTTGTTCTTGGAAAATATAATATTTGAGGTGTTGTTAGTAGCTCGTTTAGAATCTAAATCTAAACTTTAGATTAAATCATGTAGAAAATGTTAGGATTATAAAGCTCCCGTCGGAATCTTTCGGCTGATTTTTTTTTTTGTATCGGAGCCGATTCATCATCGTCATTTCAACTGAAAGACGTCTACTGTTGGATATAGGCCTTTTTCAAGTGTCGCTACAACTAGCATCCATCGGATTTTTTTTTTTTTTAAATTTATATAAACCAGTGCTTGACTGCGATCCCACCTGATAGTAAGTGGAGATGCAATCATCGATGGTCAGGCGCACTAGTTTATTAAGAGCCTATTCACTCTATTCATTATTTATTTCCGCGACACTCGCCATGTCATCGGTCCACCCTGTGATAGGCCTTCCAAAGCTTTGTATTCCGGTACGCTGTCACTACTCCAGAACCTTTTGGCCCCATCGACCATCTATTCTCTGAGCAATGTATCCTGTCCACTGTCATAAAAGTTTGGCGATTCTTTGGGTTTTGTCGGTAACCTTAGTTCTCCTGCGGATATCATCATACCTGATGCGGTCATGTAAAGAAACTCCGAGCATAGCCCTTTCCATTGGTCTTTGGGTGAGACTGACCGTTGGAGGCTGGAACGCAAAAGGCAACTGAAGAAAAATAGGTGTGGTTTAAATCAGTAAAACTCTGCACACCCTCTCGCTTCATCCTAGATCGAGTGATTCATTGCGGGACAGTCATGATATTCCACCTCAAAAAAGTACCAGGCATCTATAAAATATTCTTGAAAAGCGTAATTATAGTAAAATATTTGGGGTCACTGTTATGGGGAAGTAATAAGATGCTATCTAGACGTAGTTCCGTATAAAGTTCTAGGATGTGATGTGCTTGTTCAAAAAAAAACATTTCATCGTAGTCGCTTTATAAATATATATTAATACTTTAATTTTTTTTTTATTTTGACATGGAAACAAAATTAATTGAATGGTAATATAATCTATATAATTGTGTATGTTTGTGTAATTAATCGTAGTGTGTTAATATGGGAATAATTTCCTGACAAATAAATGATTATTATTATTATAAAGAAAGATGAAAATTACGTTTTCAGGACAATTAATTTTTGGTTACGAAGTAAAAATAAACGAGGCTATTGTCCATTTTTGTTAACTTTACTACGGTTCATTAGTCGATCGTCACAGAATTTAAAGGCTTGGGCGAGCGAGACTCGGCAGATATAGACTAATGAGGATGTTTTGTCACCATTGGTAGCCCATTATCTGGCAGACATAATGATAAGGCTTTATGGAAAACGCAATATTTATTTATCTATTCTACTCTACCCTACTCTACTCTACTCTACCCTACTCTACTCTACCCTACTCCACCCTACTCTATCCTAACCTACTCTATCCTATTCTACCCTACCTACCTACCTACTTAATCTACCTGCCTACCTACTTACCCTACCTACCCTAACCTTATTATGTATTTTTTTTTCCTTTACAACCTCCCCTGTTTGCTGGTGAACAAAACAAAAAAAATGATTAAATTTGGTCCAGCCGATCTTAAGTTATAGCGTGACCAGGAGAAATATAGGTTCATTTTTATGCATGGTTTACACTGTAACGGAGCACGTGGCTAAAGTAATAACCGCCGTTCGGATTGATCTCCAAGGTTAAGCAACTATATATTCTCGAGGTTCTTCTGCGGATGGGTAACAATCTTAACATACCGAGATTCCTTCGTACCTCGAAAAGCGCCCTAATACCGTTGAGGCCGGCTGTCATTTTCATTTGTAGTCGTAAGGAAATCTGACATCAGGCTTGCCAAGCAGTACCGTGTTATCCAATTAATTAATTAATGAATTAATTATTGTTTTTATTATATTGTTGTTTCTTCTGCGCGAGTCTCAAATAGGTAGTCGTTTCATGGAGAATATTGGTATTCAGTTGCATTCGATTAGACTGGATGTCGAACCCAACAATAGGCTAGCCAGATTGATATATTGAGGATTAGCTTTTGCCAACGGCTTCGCCCGCATACATAAAATATAATAGCATATGTCACTCAGGAATAAAGCAGCTTTCTATCGGTGAAAAAGTTTTCGCAATCGGACCAGTAATTTCAGAGATTATCACCTAACACACACAAACAAAAAAAAAACATAAATTCTGTGGGAACGTTTGAAAGGGTTATGCAAAAGATTTTCCTAGAACGCAAATAGCAAATGAAGAAACACAGGTGAGTTTTATTCAGTAAAAGTCTGACAAGCCACTCTCTCCACCCAAACAAAAAAAAATGTTTTAGTCTAATAATGAGGCAAAATTACTCGTTTTGATTAAATATTACAAACATGTAATATCGGCCGGTCGGTAAGTCGTCGCGTCGGCTATCAGAATAACCCTAATTAGAATGTTATGTTGTTCTCTGTTTTATTAACATGGATAGCGTTTATCTGGTAAGTGAGGTTGCTGTTTATTTTTGGAAATTGCAATATTTGAAGTGTTTTTCATGATTATAAGTGTGAGTGATATGAGTGTAAGTGATAGGTGTATGTATGTATATATGTATTGTTGGTAGTATACAGGTTTTGTAACTAGCAGGATATAATACATGGGGTTTTTTTTTAGGTGGGAAAATCATCTAATGACAAATCCCGCACTCGGTCGGAGCGGGAGATAGTGTCAGACTTTTATTGACTAAAAACCCACTCGTTGCCTTCGTCCCAGGGCCCCGCGTTTTGTTTTCACACTACCCATGGATTTATATTTATTTATTTATTTAAACTTCATGCAACATAAAGTACAAAGGCGGAATTAATGCCTTAGGCATTCTCTACCATTCTCTATTATATATATGTATTGTCGGTAGTATACAGTTTTTGTAACTAACAGAATATAATACATGTTTTTTTTTGGGGGGGGGGAGGTGAATTAGTGTTTGATGTTGCGAGAGTGTGTCTGTATATTATAACTGTGAGAGTTACGGATATACGGATGTTTGGTATATAAATATATATACAACATGTAACTCAAATAATACATATCCTTGTGCATCCCAATTAGAAAATTTTGTTATAATTATAATTGAAGCACTGAAAGTTTTAATAAATGCACTTATGGGAATCGACGCACTTCACTGGTAGCGCATCGGTTTTGGTATCTAAAACATAACACACGGACCCACAAACACGCTAGTGACGCAATCAAGATTTAGTGTTTCTGAATTGTATATTTTGAGTTAAGCATTTCTTGAAAATTTGGCTTTCAAGGGTTTGAAAGCCAAATTTTGATAGGTTTTCAAGCTAGAGTTTTTTTTTATTGGGTGGGAAAATCATCTTATGACAAATCTCGCTCTTGGGTGGAGCGGGAGATAGTGTCAAACTTTTACTGACTAAAAACCCACTCCTGTTCCTTCGCTGCCTACGTCCCAGGGTCCGGGTCTCGTTTTCACACTACCTATGGAAGCTAGAGTTTGAGAAATACTCAAATTCAAACGCAGAAATTGGTGGTAAGTCAAGAATTATTTTAGGATAAAAAATATCAATTAGAAAAAATCTATTCAGATGTATTTAATTAAAGTACATGTGTTCCGTTTCCAACCGGGAACAAGTATCCAGAATCCAGCCTGTTACTGAAAACCTAATCTCAATATGTTTAACCTAGCATAGCGTAGTCGGCCTTATAATGTTTCCCACTGTTGGGACTCAGGCCTCCTCTCTAGGAGAGGAAATAGGCCATAATCCACCACGTGAGCCCAGTGCGGGTTGGTGAATGTCACATGTCTTCAAATTTTTTGTTCTAGGACATGCCGGTTTCCTCACGATGTTTTCCTTCACAGTTTTGTATTCGATGTTTTCAATATGTTTGGGCCTCGTAAATTATTTTATTATTTCAGACTATTCCATTAACGAGTATACAATAAAGCTTAAAAAGAAATTAGGTCCTTAAGGCGAATTCTTAGATTTAAGTCTGTGGGACCATTTACCTAATAATGTTTCTTCAGGCTGCTGCTAGAAGTACTTAAGAAATGTATTTCTAAATTACTTTAACAGCAGCAATTATTCCGCTAAAAATCTATATATATAAAAATCATTGCCACTTTTTGTTGTAATTTTATAACTCAAGAACGGCCTCACCTATCCAAACCAAATGTTTAGGCTTTGTTCGGACTATTTAGTAGATGGTTTATGTGAAGTTTGCACAAAATCGGTCGAGCGGTTCTTCATTTATCACATTATTAGGCGGTACGAAGCTCGCCGAGTCAGCTAGTGTTTTATAAAACTATTATTATAAAGGTAAATGTTTGTATGTATGTTTGTTACTCCTTCATACTTAAACGCTTAGACGGATTGAAACGAAACTTACAGCAATATATCTTATACAGCGGAATAATATATCTGTTTCAATTTACGCTTTCATGGTTAAACTGCTGTACCGATTTTGATAAAATTTGATTCGGAGTAAGCGCTTTAACTCCTACTTTTTATTTGGCTTCGACTTCACGTCCGCAATATCAGACCTTTACGTGGTCGTCGCGCGGTCGTGGTAAGTCGCGGGCAATAGCTGGCTATAATTTTTATTGGAGAGAAATACCTGTTAACGCAAGCTAGTATTAAAATATTCCTTTTACCCAGTTTCTAGCTACATCATAATCATAACTTAGTCGAAAAATACCTTGAACATTCCCTGGTCACCAACATATACAAAATGTAACATAGTAAACGCAAATACTGAAAGTAATATGTTCAGAATTGATTGCTTAATCGTTTTTTAGCTATTTTTAAAATAGGTATTTTTTATATATGTATATAAAAAGAGAAACTGACTGACTGACATATCAACGCACAGCCAAAACTACGGGGCCTAGGAATGTGAAATTTTGTACAAGGCTTCCTTTTATGATGTAGGCGAGCACTAAGAAAGGATTTTCCAAAATTCAGCCCCAAACGGATTGGAACAGGGGTCTAAAGTTTATATGGAGAAACCCACGAAATAAAGTCTGTGGAGAAACCTAATTTCACGCGGGCGAAGCCGCGGGCAGAACCTAACAAAAAAACAAAATAAACTCTTGATAAAACTTTTTTGCGTCTTTTTTTGTTCGTGTGTGCGTGCATTGATACCAATATGATGGACTACCAATACCAATATAGTGAGTCGATGGCTCGATGCCCATATTATTCGCCTACAATTAGGATACCTTAAAACCCCCACCTAAGTGCTTTTAAGTAAAACTAAGCTTAAAATATGATTGTAACTAAATTTTGTACTTACTGTGTATAAAGGGTTGTGCATTACTCTAGTCACAGGTTGTATTAAGTACGTGGCAACACCACCACACATAGAATTTACCCCAGTTATATTAGTAGAGCATGTGCCTTTTCTAGGCACTAATGTAATTGATTGACACAACTTGTCATGATTGATAAGGTCAGGCGTCGCACTCGCACCCGGCACGCGTGCCACGCTAGTGATGTATGGATGGATACCGAGCAAAAAGAGTATCTATGTAGGAGTTTAGTGCATGGCGAACTCTTTACCTTTTTACTCTATACCTTTTAACTCTATACCTTTTAGTTAGTATTTAATTTAGGTGTCTCCAAGGCTGGAGTTAAATAAAGAACAAACAATACCGAGAAACACCGACTTCTGAAGTTATTTTGATACTTTTAGTGGTTTTTTTAGTGATGACGGTAATTTTTTTTTTGTAAACTGTTTTGTTTTTATAAAATATGTGTGACTGAGTAGATGTTGCATGATCGAAGAATTCGTTTAGAAGCGAAATTGTTTCTGACTATCCAATGGAAAGTAGCAATATAGAATTACACTCTAATTATATACCTACCCAGAAATGCACATGCCTTTTATAAGCGCTAATGTAATTCGTTGACAGTAGTTCTCATAGTAAATAAAGTCAAGCGTCGCACTCGCCTCCAGCACACGTGTAACGCTACTGATGCAGGGACGTACGTATACTCTATTATGTGTACGCGTTGCTAGTGATGTACTCGTGTGGACGTAGATGTAGCATAAAGAGTATCTATGTAGGGAGGGCAGCACGTGGCTATATAGTCTGAGTACTCATGGGAAATAGGTGTGAGTTTATGTTCGCAGACGAATATATAGGTACACTGTAAGTTATTGTCCATAGGTTTCACTGATGTTTCTCCGTGGTCCGTGTTCTTGTTCATAAGATATAAGCCGTAATTTTGGAATTTTCTATCTTTATATGTAGGCGAATGGATTGATATTTAGAGTTAAGCAACGCTTAACGAGGCTGGTCCATGGATGGGTGACCCTCTTAACATGATGTTCCTCCGTACCTCGGAGAGCACGTTAAGCAGTTGGTCTCGGCTGTCATTTGAAGATCTTTGACAGTTGTTACATAGTCAGAAGCCAAAAAAAAATATTGAAGATAGCCTTGCCACGGCGTACCGTATTGCCCAGTTTCAGGGTTATGGAAGTCAGACAAGCAGTCGCTTCATGTAAAATACTGGCACACAGCTGTATCCACACAAAATTCTAGAACATACCTCATCATCATCTTCCTGCCCTTGTCCCATCTTATTTGGGGTCGGCGCAACACGTTTTTTTCTTCCATTCTATCCTGTCAACCATCATACTATCACTATCAATTGTAGAACATACCTATAAAACAGAATAGGTACTACAGTTTGTCTAGCGAATAGAGGGCTTATAACCCGAGAGCCACTTATCCGATTTACGTGATTTTTCTCCTATTTCATAGATATTCGCTCCAGCAAAGATTCAGTATATATTTTGTGGTATTTGGGGAAACAGTGTATATCTATATCATTTATTCTTTACAAACGTTTCTGACCGCATAAGATTTAAAAGCCTCAGATACATAATTAGTGGGACTTCATGTAATGATAAATCACGCTCTTGGGCGGAGCGGGAGATAGTGTCAGACTTTTGCTGACTAAAAACCCACTCCTGTTCCTTCGTTGCCTTCATCCCAGGGCCCCGGGTTTCGTTTATACACTACCCATGGCCCCAGTAGGCTTTGACCTTGCTGGTCCTCTACGATTTGCTGACACGCGCCGCCGACGACTTGGGCTCGGTCCGGACGGTTACCGGACGGTCGGACGGCAGGCTACCCATTGTTCGCCGTCCGCAAGCCTGCGCCTACGGTGACCGGAAATCGGGATCGGAATCCCGGCGACGGTTGGGGCGTGAGGACAGTTGCCTCGCGCGATCCGCCGCCTCCTTTGCTGGCATTACTGCTTCACAGAAGGAGGCGACCGCCTGCCACTCTTCCTCGTTCCGGACCATGGCCTGTACCTAGGCCCGGCGCGAGAGATCGCCGCCGCCGATCGCCCCCACGAGGGGATACAGATACACAACATTTTGTCCCAAATGGACAAATATTCCTCGACGTGACGCTGCAACGTTGCGCGGTGTCCCGCAACATGTCCCCCAACCATTTACAAAGTATTTTCGTGACACTGGACTTGTTGGTAGACAATTTGACAGTGTTGCTTGTCATGTTGGGGGACATTTTGTCCTGTAATGTATCTGAGACTTAATATTTTTCAATTAATTTAATGCAACGCTTTAAATATTTAATTGAATGAAGCACTTGCTAATGGGCGAAGACACTGGCTCCTGTATCATAGCTCAGGAGCCAAGGCTTCAAAAAAGTATGTAGCACCTGTATTTTGTGTCAATAAACAAAATTATTGTTATTATTATTATTTGTGTAGGTACATATGGTAGTTTGGAAAAAATATTCCTGAATTGAGAACCACTTCCTTTTTCGAAGGCAGTAAAAAATTTAAGAATCGTCCCTCTTGTGTCAAGGATATTATTACTTATTTCTTGTTATATATTTGTGGATATATATATACCAAACGAGGTCTTTATTGTTTTCAGGTAAAATGAATACATAAAACACTTAACTAATTAAAACTATATATACACTTAAATCAAAAACTACTAGCTAAAATATGGCGTCAAAAAACTCCTCCGCATCGCTGTCGACTGGAAGTGTGCCCAAAAGGCTGGCAGCATTGCCACGTTGTATGGCAAAGCTTAATCTCTGACCGAGGTAAGAGCCAGCCCTTGGGTCACGCGAAGTGTCTACTAAGCGTTTGGATAGTTCTTTGAACAGCTTATGAGCACTCAGACCCCACGGCCCAAGAGTTTCAACCCCAAACGGCTCAAAAATATAACTGCCGACGAGGTTGTTATATTTCCGCCGCTTGAGGTTCTCCGCAGCAGCAGCGGCGGCACCAGCACAGCACGAAGAGCTAGGAAGATGGGATGACGCAAGAGTGTCGACACAGGTAGCGTCCCACACTAAAGGCCTACCCATCTTCCACGGAAATAAAGACATACCGTCCGGTCTCTTACCATCGTCGCGTGCCAGGCCATGAGGTTCCAAAACAGCCGGAACGCCGACGGTGACAAGGGCTCGTCGGATGATGTCGTTAATATTCGCGTGCCGTGCTATCCGTCCCGCGCTTCGACTGCATGACAGGCCGTGGTGACCAAGGCTGTTGACAACTTCGCCACAGTGGCAGCGATGAGGAGAACAGCAAGGAGCACCTAGGCGTAGGGCAACAGTTTTATATATACATAAAAATAAAAAATACCTATGTAGATGACCTTGACATATAAGTTGAAGAAATAAATATTTAATGGTATTCGTTGCCATAGAAGTATTGACCTACATAACTATTGGTCCTGTTTCTAGTCAACTGTCCTATAATTGAAAACTCATTTGATATGCTGAATGCGCTTCACTCCGGTTAATTGAATTCAATCATGATTGCAAATGGTTTCATCTGACATCCCCGCTTTTAAAATGTCAAACCAATTTCATAGAGATTGCGTCGTCAGGTGGGATTATGGGAAATTGGAATTTATTTCTGTGTCATCTATATTCTGTGTAGTTTGGTATACTCTAGAGTTTGGGTAATATTGTTCCCTTCAATTGATTTAGAAATATTTGATTTGTGTGAACAATAATTGTAGATAGTAGAAACTACGATAATTATCCCAAGAGAACATGCTACTGGGACAAAAGTACAGGATATGATCACCCGAGTACCAAACTTTATCTAAATCCGTTTCACTGTTTGATCGAGAAAGAGTAAGAATGATACATACACACACATACATACATACAAACTTTAGCCTTTATAATTTTAGTGTGATTTCGTTATTTAAATATCGACACCTACTTTGATCATAAGTACATAGGTAGCAGACAAGGTTGAGGAAGATAGATGTTAATTGGTACTTGTAATCGTATCGGCTTAAAAATATAAAACATAATATTCTGTAAAGAAAGTTTGTGTTCCAGACAAAGTTTTATTAAAAATTGTAACTTCGGGGTCGGTACTCCAAAAAAAAAAAATCAAGGACATTATTGCAGTAATTCTAGTCTCTATGGTCAGATGTCTTGATAGCTACAACCGGCCCCTCTAGCCACGTAACGACCGTTTCGTTTCGATTCTCTTGGCGTCGAACGCCTCGAGTAGGCCACGCCTCCGATTCCTTTGTTCTGACGTCATCTCAACGCTCAGTCACGTGGTTAGAACAAAGAAATCGGAGGAGTGGCCTACTCGAGGCGTTCGACGCAAACGAAACAGTCGTGACTTGGCTAGGGGGTCTGGGAGTATTTAAGTCAAGAGTGAATAGGTTCCTTCTGAGGCAAGCCTGCTCCATCGTCGACCACATCATCGCTTACCATCAGGTGAGATAGTGGTCAAGCTGGGAGCCTATCAATAATAATAAAAAAGATGTTTCCGTTCACCACTCATTCATATAACACGGGATAAGGGCAGGAAGATGATGATGATGATGATGACTCATTCATATAACAAAATTACATTCATGAACAATTTATGTGTAGACGTCTATGGACTTGTCAGTCAGATTACTTGTGTGATCCTATAAGCTTCCAAACGTTTGCGGAGGCCTAATATAATCCCTTGTCGGGCCGCCTACTTCAACTGAGAGAAAAGGAAAGAAAGATTATGTATACTGGAAATTGGGTTGAAATAATAATGTGATGACGACTTTAGAGGCCCTCTTATTTACGTGTCTTCAAGGCTAGAGTGAATTGGCTCTTAATGAACTAGTGCGCCTCACCATCAACGATTGCATCACTGCTTACCATCAGGTGGGATCGCAGTCAAGCACTAGCTTATATCAATTAAAAAGAAATTATAATACCGCTTGGGTTTGTCCATAGCATAGATATCAGAAAGGAGGAGGTATGCCCGTTACTTGAAAATATATCGGAACCACGTGTCTGCATTTTACCCCTACCACGCGCAAACTACTACACATGCAGTTCAGTAAAGTCAATAAAGACACAGTCGTGCACACATCCACATTTAATATTCGTGTACTTAATATATATATTTATGGGTTGGTCCTTGAATTGCGGGATTGTTCGAAAGATTAACCGCGGCCCTGAGACGCAAAAGGCATCTGAAGGAAGACAGTGGATTTTAGTAAGTAAAAGTTTGACAGTTTCTCTCGCTCCACACCGAGCGGAAGAAGTAATTTAGTGAATTACCACCTAAAAAAAATGTGGGTCAGCGGCTGAGGTAAAATATTGGTATTCAGGTGCATCATATCAAATTAGTAGCCGACAAGGAAAGTAAAAAGCTGAGGTAGTATAGCACTAAAAAAAGCACACATAAAAAATCAGCCAACTGCATACCAGGTACGCTTCCGTACCGTCCGTAGCAAAAAACGGCAAAAAATCAAGTATTTTGTATGGGAAAAATATTATTAATAGTAAATAATCACTTAAATATTTATTTTATTCTGTTTTTAGTATTTTTTGTTATAGCGGCAACAGAAATACAACATCTGTGAAAATTTTTACTGTCTAGCTATTACGGTTCATGAGATACAGCCTGGTGGCAGACGGACAGACAGACCAACAGACAGACCGACAGACAGACGGACAGTGGAGTCTTAGTAATAGGGTTCCGTTTTACTCTATGGGTATGAAACCCTAAAAGAGAACTCACACGTACATTCTGTACAGGTCCATGTCAGAGTTCCTGTCCAGATCACCCGGGAATCTGTACGTCAAAGCATTTTCCAGAGGAATGAGTGCATGGGCATGCTTGACTTATATGACAAGCTCATACGAAATACGAGTAAAACAAACAAATTTCTCCTGTAAGATCACTATAACTGTTTAACAATTTTGTATTATTACAATGATATCACAAAAGTACGCCCCCGCAAGGGATGATGTCGCAAAAACAAGTCAAATTATAGGTAATCCCTTACACAAACTCATGAAATTCAATCTGTTATAGACAATTGAAACTCTGTTTCTAATGAATAAGTATCTATAGAGCTTTATATAGCTACAATTTTGTTCTCGGGGAAAACTTTTAAGAGGAGCCTTAACTTTAAAGGTAACAACAGGGAGTGTGGAATTCTTGGCTCACTCAAACCCTCCGGTGATCACAATCAGCACATAAAAAGGGTAAGAAGCCCTATGCGCTTCAAATTTTTCTTTCACAATGGTTTCAAAAGAAATTAAATATGTAAGGTCAATTTTTGACGGAACCTTCGTAACTATGTTAAAAAAGAACAATGTCATAAGCATTTAATTTTTCTGCCCATCCTTTTTTTTTTTTTAGAGCGCAGGATAATAAGCCATTGATTAGGAAATAGCCCCTTAAAAAACCACACCAGAAGCCCCTCTCTGTACAGCGCCTGTTAGGACACATTCACGACAAAAATGTAAAGGGATCTTTCCCTGAGCCTCACTGTCCACGATAGCACGTGATCATGGTGCTGTCGTCTTCCCTGGAGTTACTCAGTGGGCGTTCAAAATCCCCACTCTGAGCTAGAAAATGCAGCCTACAAGCAATTTAGCATAGTGCATAGTCAGCCTTATAATGTTCCCACTGCTGGGACTCAGGCCTCCTCTCTAGGAGAGGGAACGGGCCGTAATCATCACGCTGGCCCAGTGCGGGTTGGTGGATGTCACATGTCTTCGAATTTTTGGTTCTAAGACATGCCGGTTTCCTCACGATGTTTTCCTTCCTCGTTTTGAGAGCAGTGGTGATGAAATAAATTACACAAAGTAATGCGCCTGGCTGGGTTTGAACCCGCGCCCTAAAACTCGTAAGTCGGGGCCATTACCACTCGGCCACCACTGCTCTAGTTGGGGCCGTAACAAGCAATTTACCCCATTGAAAACACAAAGGCATCAATAGAACTTTTCTATATTAAGAATTCTAAGTCATCGATACCTTACTTTATAATTGAAAATGTCACGCAATAACCACTACCTTTATGATTAACTCAGTTGTGCTACAATATTTCTTGCAGCACATTTTTTAGTCACGTGTTTCAGATATCAACGTCGTCACGGCGATTGACGTCTTTTCCAGAACTATTTTATTTTTATAAATAATGTGGAGGTAGTGTAGAAGAATTATTAAATTGAAAACGTGACTCATTGTCCTACCTTACTATAACATAGGTTTAACCTTTTCCCGTTCTTATATTTTGGATTGACTTGGAATTATAAGTTCTAATAAACTTTATATTAAAGGTACGTTATCTTTTTTGAAATTATTTTTTTATTGGTTTATTTGTGCTTTGTATTTTCCGTAGTATCGCAGTAGTTATAACAATTTTTGTATGAAGTCTAAGAAAACTCGCATTATTTTGTAACATGATTTCTACCGTGGAAACAATGCGTCTCAAGCAGTATGCAATATTGATGATGTATACGGACTTAAAACTGCTAATGAATGGGATAACTATTTTTGTTTCAATCACTTTCACGTGGGAAATTTTATCTCACTAATAACTTTTCTTCTCAGGGCGGCTTCAAGACAAAATTTCCAAAACGAAAGCTATTAAACCAAGATAATAGAGTGCTTTTGAAATCTCATGGTGGAATGGCGACAGCGACTGTCACAACCCAGTGCTCGGCACGCCATAATCACGGCAGTGAGTCCCCTCTTTGAGGAGTGGCTGGATGGCAACACGGCGTCCTCACCTTCCGCATGACGCAGGTCCTCACTGGGCATGGCAAGTTCGGGAGGTTACGCCCAGGTGTCACCATTGTAGTGACCGTCCGGAGGACACGGTAGAGCATATGGTGGAGGTGTGCTCCGCTTGGGCGGAGCACAGCCGTGTCCCCGTGGAGGCAATCGGCGGCAGCGACCTTTTGCGTCGGGCCCTGGTTCGGGCTATGGTTCGGAGCGAGGAGGAATGGCAGGCGGTCGCCTCTTCCTGCGAAGTAGTAATGCTAGTGAAGGAGAAGGCTGCACGCGTGAGAGAATGAAGGTCCTCACGTCCCAGCCGCCGTGAATCCGACCCCGATTACCAGCCACAGTAGACGCGGGCTTGCGGACGTCGAGCAATGGGTAGCCCGCCGTCCAGCCGTTCGGTAATTAACCGGACCGAGCCCAGTCGTCAACAGCGCGAAGTGATTCACGTGCTCCTCTAAGAGATGTCAGCAAACCGTAGGGGCCCAGCAGGGCCGATGCCCGTTAGCTAGGACTGCGAGGAATTTCTAAAAAGGAAACCCGTAGTCCTATAACGCAAAGGGTAATTGAAGGACACAGGTGTGTTTAGTCAGTAAAAGTCTGACACGCCCTCTTGCTCCACCCAGAGCGCGAGATACCTTAAATAAAAAAAGGGCTTTTGATAGAAGAAAGTCGTAGTTATACGTCATTGATATTGCTTGCCCTTTGGAATGCATAGTTTCTACGTTGGAACTCTTAATATGAAAAAAACTTTTTTTTTATTACTTTTTATGGTTATATAGTACTGCGACATTACAGAAAATATAAAACACAAAGAAATCAATAAATACCGAATGTCAAAGAAATAATAACGTAAGTACCTTCAATATAAAGTTTATTTGAACTCATAATTCTAAGTCAATCCAAAGATATAACACTTCAAAGCAACCCGTTTTAAAAAATGTCAATTTCATAAGTAAGGACCTATTATAAAAGGCAAAGTCTTGACTCACTCATTGACTCATAAACGCTTAGCTCAAACACTTAGACTTAGAACGCTGAAATTTTTCCCAAAGGTTTCTTTTATTATACATACAAAGAATAAAATTTGGATTTTTCAAATTTACCCCCTAAGTGAATAAAACGGGGGTTCAAAGTCTGTATGGAGAATTCTACTTTTAGTCGGGCGAAGCAGTTGGCAGTAAATAATAATAATAATCATTTTATTTCTGGTAACACCATGAATACCTTTTAGACCAACATACATAACTATATTACATTATTTTGTTAGTAAATATGATTTAGTGACACTTCACTTTGCACTATATTGTCTTGGTGCTGTTCTGTGGTGGTCTACGGAAGCGAAAAGACCTGTTACGCGAAAGGTTAGGCATTGAATAGATCTTCCCCAAAAGTATAGTTCTCATTATTTGGCCTCATTGGGAGGCCTTTCAATAATCTTCTGGTACGCGGTCATCACTTCAGAAACTGTTAGGCTCATCAATCATCTGTTCAGTGACCTATGTGCCATGCTCACTAACACAGCGATTCTCTTCGAGTTATGTCGGTAACCTAACCTATTTCCTTTCACCTTTGGCCAGTTACCTATATTAAAACTTGTCGGGTGAACCAACATCAACCAGCCCTTCAGATGTTCCAAATGGAAATATCCCTTTGTTTAGATGGGCAATCATCAGGCAAGTTTTCCGCCTCTCTGATCTGTTTTCTTTTCACTATCTCTCAATAACAGCATGTATCATATCGAATTATCTCCCAAAAAAGAGCCGTATCTTTCTATAAACTAATTACGGTCCTAATAGAATCAACAGAAAGATCTAATACAATGTAATGCGTAGCTTTTGGTCCCAAATTAACTAATTTAGTTACGTGAGCGGCCGCCAGATGGCGACGCATGGCTAATACAATTAGACCGCGTTTGTTCTCAGAGGTCGAGTAGAGGTAAATTTGCCAGTATTTATTACAAGTATAAAAAATATTGACGTATGGGATTTTATGTGTTGTGTCTCATGTCTGGTTTAGTTTGATCGTTAAGTCGGCAAGGGTGAGTAAGAACATGAGTAGGCAGGTACCTAATTTATTTGTTCAAAACATTTTGCACTAATGAAACACTGTACAGAGGCGGACTTAATGCCTTAAGGTGGTGCAGAGACATAACATGGCAGGTGCAACTTAATAGAAGACAAACATACAAATAAAGAATAATAATGTGAAAACGAATACAACAAATCAAGAGTGTGCTGATTCTACTTCTTGCGAATCTGTTCTCGTGCTTTCACTTTTAAGGAGAACCGACTGGAGTAATTCTTAGACGATGGTAAAAACTGTCAAGATGAGGTCCTGCTGTGTAGTGATAAGTTTTATGAAATAATCGATACGAAGGTCGTTAGTTGGTAGTCAATTAGTGATCGGTAATAGACCTGACTTATAAGTTGTAAATAACAAAGTTTAAAACCAGACAGGCGCTTTATTTGAGTCGTCATTACTGCTCTCAAAACGGTGAAGGAAAAAATTCTGAGGAAAACTGCAAGTCCTAGAACCAAAATTTCGAAGACTTGAGACATCCACAAACTTGCACTGGGCCTGATTGGTGGATTATGGCCTATTTCCTCTCCAAGAGAGGATGCCTGAGTCCTAGCAGTGGGAACATTATAAGGCGTATTATACATAAGCTCACAACAAATTGATTAACACAAATTTAAGCTAATCAATTTTGTCTAATCTTGTTTGTTTTTTTTTGTAGTAAATTTGTCAACATGACAATCTATCCTTATTCAAAGAAAACCTTTGTCATATGAATTATGGTTTAGCCGAGCCACAGCAATTAAATAGCTAGCAAGCAATATTTAGCTTCGAACGCTTCAAATTCTTTCACCCGAATTAAAAAATTAAAAAAAAGGTGGAAAATCATCAAATAAGTTCTTTCATCGTGGGTGGAGCGAGAAGGAGTGTCACACTTTTATTGACTAGTACTCACCTGTGTTCCTTCTATTCCCCTTGCGTTCCAGGGCCCTGATACTCTTTCAAATAATCCCGCAACCATAGGGTGTTTTAATATTGTGCGGATTTCATCACGCATGCGGAATTGCTCCGCAGGCGTAGCCCCCGCATATAACCTTTACGTAGAAGTATATTTATATTGTACTGCGTGGAATACGCACGCTGCATACGAGGCGTGATATCGGGTAGCAGCCTCGCATGCGGAGCAATTCCGCATGCGTGATGAAATCCGCAGGATATTAAAAACACCCTTAGCATGCAGCCTAAGACCGTAAACATAACATCCATTCAATAAAACTAATATTCTATTTATATAATACAACGTGAACAGATAACACACAGCGAGCTCATCGCGACTTCTACCGGAACTCACGTTTCCTCCAGTTCCTCCAGTTGGCACTCCCTACTTTCATTATTCAACAGGCTTTAAATATCTGCATGTTTTATTGTGTCTATTGATATTATGTAAATGGTAACAATATTACGAACATTGTGCACAGTTGAACACAGCAAGTCACTACTTTATGCAATACCTATGCTATTATGCCGAATTAGGTAGTTGACTCAGTTTTGTTTATTAAATGCTAGCTTTTGCTCGCGGCTTCGCAAGCGTACATAAGATATAGCCTATGTCGCACACAAAAAAAAATAAAGCAGTGTTCTATCGGTAAAAACATTTGAGCAATCGGACTAGTACTGTCATAGATTACCTCAGACCCACAAATAAAAAACAAAAAAGAAAAACTTTATCTCTTTATAATAATAAGGGTTAAAGTATGAAATTACTGTTTTATTGTATTAGGTACTTCAAATTGATATAGAACCTTCACGGTTTGAGATTTTTGAGTGAAACTTTTTCACACCTATGAAGTTCTTTTTATTTATTTGGTTATCGACTTTCAGTTGCTTTTTTTTTATTCAGCTTAGACAAGAAAGATGGATACTTCGAAAATTCAAGTGATTTTTGAATACGAGTTCCGAAACGGAATTAACGCAGCATAAACAACTCGCAATATAAGGTTGCGTTTGGAGAGGGGACTGTGATTTTGGTTTAAACACTTTCGTGATGGAAACTTTAAATTTGAAGGACGAACCACGTAGAAAACCACCCAAACAGGTAAATAACAATGAATTTAAAGAGATGGTCGAAGCCGATCCGAGCCAACCTACCCAGGAATTAGCGGCATGGTTTAACGTTACCTTACCAACAATATTGACTCATTTGCGACAAATCAATACAATAAAAAAATATGAAAAATGGGTGCCTCATGATTTGACTGATCTGTAGAAAAAAACGCGTGTTGAAACTTGTGTTGCCTTGTTGAATCGATACAGAATGAAGGAATATTGGATCGAATTGTGACACGTGATGAAAAGTGGATTCTTTACGATAGCCGTAAGCGAAAAATGCAATGGCTGACCCCGGGTCAAACGCCTCAACAGTGTCCTAAAGTAAAGCTTACCAATGAAAAGGTAATGGAAATTGTTTGGTGGTTTCAGCATGGTGTTATTCACTATAGTTTTCTCCGATCTGATCAAGCAATAACGGCAGATATCTACTATGCTGAACTCCGAACAATGATAGCAAAACTAGCAGTGAAACCGCCACGATTCATGAATCGATCTTCACCATTATTGCTCCATGACAACGCGAGACAGACAGCACGAAAAACCGTTTTAACTCTACAGGACCTGCAATTAGAAACCATTCATCACCCTCCGTATTAGACAGAACTTGCTCCAAAGGACTACCATTTTTTTGTGATTTGGACTATTTTCTACGTGATAAAAAGTTTTCTTCTCAGGAGGCAGTACAAAATGCTTTCACACAGTTTGTCGAATCTAGGTCACCAGAGTTCTGTCGCAAAGGCATAAATTACCTTCCTATTAAATGGCAGCAATGTATAGATAATAATGGTAATTATTTTGATTAAATAAATATGTTAAATTAAAAAAAAAACAAATTTCAATTTTTCAGCATTAATCGGCAATTTCATACTTTAACCCCTAATATTAGTCTAAATAAAAAAAACTTTATCCAAAATAGAAAATAGTTTTTTTTAAAATCTATTCGATAATAAATAAGTTAGAAACCTTTTTAAATCTGTTGGGCGAAAATATAAGAGAATAAGGATACGCAATTGTACATACTGAAATATGACGTCACCGCCATTAATGACGTCTTTGCATCACATGCTCGATAATGCCCTTTTATATGTCATACAACCATTACTTAAAGCAAGTTATTCTGTCCATATGGAGTTAAAGTAGTATGGGCGATCCCTAGGGAATATTAAGATTTGAATTTAGAACGCCCAAAATCACGAATGTGAATAAAAATATGATTAAAATGTACGTGCTTCAAAGAAGTTTATTTAAAACTTGAACTGGCCATTAACAAAAAAGAAGAATACAATGTTGCTACTGACGAGTCTCTAAAAAAAAGTAATGAAAGAGCGGAGCGTTAAAGAAAATTAAAACTAAAGAATCTTCATCATCATCATCATCATCATTTCAGCCGAAAGACGTCCACTGCTGGACATAGGCCTCCCCCAAGTGTCGCCACAATGAACGGTCCTGTTCGTCTCGCATCCATCGTACTCCCGCAACCGTCACCAGGTCATCGGTCCACCTTGCAGGAGGCCTTCCAACGCTACGTCTTCCGGTACGTGGTCGCCATTCCAGAACCTTTCGGCCCCAACGGCCATCCGTTCTGCGAGCAATGTGTCCTGCCCACTTAAGAATTATAGAAAGAATCTTAGAGTAGTGAATTTTGTTTGTTTCAAATCTCAAAACATGTCGAGTTATAGTTAGAAATTGTGATTGCACGAATAAAACATAGCAATCTTCGTTTCATTCGGAATTCAATATGGCGCCCGCGACTTAAAGCAGTGTCTTTATCCCTATTAATGCATATTTTCCCCTATTAATTATAAACTTACCTGTATTTTTTATGGTGTAAAACAAAGAGTATCTTTCTTTTTGATACGATATACAATCAAAATAGAGGCAGACGACGACCTTCAGTCTAAGAATGTAATGCGATCTAAATCATTTCGTCTAACACCGACGTTATAGTGTCGATCTAACCTTGAGTGCAGAGAGGGCGTCCGATCTAATCCGATTTGGTTTATACGTCATTAATTACATATAATCAATGTGGGAGTGCGGTGGATGCGAGACGCACAGGATCGGTTGTTGTGGCGTCACTTGGGGAGGCCTATGTCCAACAGTGGTCGTCTTTCGGCTGAAATGATGATGATGAATGAATCGATGTGGTTTTCTGGAAAACACAGCTGGATAAGAACTAGATGATGCATAAGCATAATCAGCCATATAATATTCCCTTTGTTTGGATCCGGGTCCTACTGCTGGGACCTTAGACCAATTCGTCAACAAAATAAAGATGATTAATTTGTTGACAAATTTACTACCAGAAGCATAAGCACAAACAAATAACAGCAGAAAAAATAGCAGCCTTATAATGTTCGTACTACTGGGACTCAGGCCTCTTCTCTAGGAGAGGGATGGGAAGGGCGTCCTTCACATCCTTGAATGTAACATTTGAATTTTTCGTTTTAGGACATACCGGTTTCGTCACGATGTTTTCCTTTAGCATATGAGCAGTGGTAGTCCCGTGGTCCCTTTCGAGGGAGAAAGAGTTAACGGATTGCGGATTCAAACCCAGCTAGGCGCATTACTTTGTGTAATTTATTTTAGATGTGATGGCCTAGTAATAATTTAACTGGCACGGATGGTAGCTGTTTTTCATAATAGGTGCGGTTGCTAATTTTGATGGCATAAAAAACAGCTGAAGTCTTGCTTGAAGATTATTAGAGTCAGTGTCAGCAAGTAAAGTGGCGTGACCAAATATTGGGCCAAAAATTTCTCACTAGCTGTCCCCCGCGCTTTCACCCACGTCTTTAGTTATTGCTCCGCTCCTGTTCGTCATAGCATCATCACGCTAAATAGTCTTCTTCGATAAATGGACTGGGGATTTTGATTCTAACCAGCAGTTCCTAAGATTAGCTCATTCAAACAAATGCTTCAGCTTTTCTGATATACTAGCTTCTGCCAGTGGCTTAGCCTGTATCCCTATGTCACTCAGTGATGAACTAGCATTCTATTAGTGAAAGTTTTTTTTTTAAATTGGTCCAGTAGTGTTTGAGTTTATTCATTATAAAGAAAAATACAAACATACAAATCTTTCCTCTTTATAATATTAGTAATACAGTCCATACAAAATCGAGAGATTTCGTGTGAAATCAGACGCCACTCCCTCTAGTCCATAACACCTTTTATTTTAACAACGCTGAATCTTCCGGTACGTGGTCGCCACTTCAGAGCTTTTTAAAGGGGGAAACTAACTGACTGACATATCCACGCACAGCCGAAACTACTGGTATTATTAGCGTGAAATTTTGCAAAAGGTTACCTTTTATGACGTAGGTGAGCACTAAGAAAGGATTTTTCAAAATCCACTCTATAAAGGGATGAAGCGGGGGTCCAAAGTTTGTATGGAGAAACCTACATTCACGCGAGTGGCGCCACGGGCGTAAACTAGTTGTCTATAACACCTTTTATCTTAAGGTAAGCCGTTGAATCATAAATGTCTTGTAAGAAAAAATATGTAGAAAGGTAAAATCCCAATAGAAAATCCTTTGAAGAAACAGTTATAAATCAACTTAGTACATACAAAAGACATATTTACATATACTCACGTATCTTTGTGCCACTTTTCACACGTTACAACCAAAAGTTTTTACGTACGCATGTTGTATATTTATGATTTCATGAAACTCTTGTGTATCGTAAACCATAAACACATAACTTGAGATGTTTATTTTTGCTATAAAAGGTTTATATGTTAAGATGGAATGATTATGCGAACTGGGGAAAAGGATATTACCTTTTTTACAGTATAACATAACACCTTTTGTCATGTGTCGTGACGTGGTGGTTAAGGCACCCGCCTCTCATGCATGAGGTTGCGGATTTTATACTAGGCAAGGACCAATGATTGAATGTTTCAATTCATCTGTACTTTTCGTTTTATCTGGAACATTACTGACACTCCGTGCTTCCTGAAGCACGTCAAGCTGGTGGTCTCGATTGTCATTCGTCGATCTTTGACAGTCGTAACAGGTAGTCAGACGCCAGAACGTCTGACCATCAGCCTATCCAAGGATTATTAAGATTGCCCAGTAACTGGGTTGCGGAGGTCTGATAGGCAGTCGCTCCATGCCTATATACAATGTGTTGGTTTTAATATTCCATAACTTAAGGTTTATATTCTATAACGAAAAATAATAATAAAAGTCCTAGAATATGTGGTCCAAAAATGCATGGTTTCGAAGATATCATCAATCATAATTCATTTAGGTCAAAAATTTACACCTGTATGACAATTCTTTACTTTTGTGTCGTCGCCAGTCATCGATGAAATCTAAAGTAGTTTGCAAATAAACAAATGACATTACATATTTACGCTGTCATATTTCACTATTTCACGTAAGGGTGTTTTACATAAATAATCGTGAATTTATCGAATTGTTTTGTATGGAAAATGAAAACAAAAAAAAAGGTAATTACAAAATAATTCATATGCCAGTTGATTCTTCGATATGGTCTAAATCATACTCTAGAGTTATCCAAACGAATATTATAAATGCGAAAGTAACTCTGTCTGTCTGTCTGTCTGTCTTTTCTTCACGCCTAAACTACTGAACCGATTTGTGTGAAATTTGGTACAGACATAGTTTGGAACTTGAGAAAGGACATAGGATAGTTTTTATTACAAAAAATAAAAATAAAAAAATTAAATTTATTCCGGACATACAGCGCCATTTATTGGTCAAAAGTCGGCATCAATTCAGTACTATAAATGTCGAGTTGTTCCTATGCTGCGTAGATAGATGGCGTTGATCGCGCAATGGTGTCATTGCACGTGTTCGGTTCATATTATTGTTTTAACTCATCGGAAAATTCATCGGAAAAATGTAAATAAATAGTAAAAAGGTATGAAAAATATAATATAATACAACTTTTAGTATAAAGAAAATGCTCTAACGGAGTATAGATAATTCTATTAGTACTATATGTCGAGTTGTCCTTATGCTCGATGGATACACAAGCTCAGGACTGTTGTGGGTGTTCGAACGGTTTCTGTTCCGGATTTGGTTGACAGTACAATGATATTACCATTTTGAGAATGGCCCGGAGGACCCGGTGTAGCATGCGATGGAGGTCTATCCAGCTTGGGTGAACCGCCGTGTCCTCATAGAGGCAATCGGCGTCAGTAATTTTTCGGTTTGGCCATCATATGCAAGTTCGATTAGACGGGGTTACACGCGCACAAGATTTCACCGAAATTCATTCATAAGTTGGAGACTCTTCGTAGGGTAATTCCCTCTAGGGAAAAAACATTTGTCTGATATACGGGGACGTTAGTTAAATACACTATCCATTTGGTAACATCTCTTTGAGTCGCGCGTAAAATACAACGCGCCGTCGATTCAGGATTGCTTTGACCAGACGGCCGGACGGCACACCACCGCAATCCCGTGTTTGCGATGGCTGGGAATTGCCCTGCGGCTTTCAACACCCGGAGCATCACTTGCAGCGACTGAGGAGTCAATATGTCCTATCCCTGATAGTTTCAGCCACCTTCTTTGATCGTAGTGCTTCACTGAAGGAGGCTACTGGTTGTCATTTTCTCCACCAATCGCCTCTATGAGGACACGGTGGGGCCGGCGCTCCGACCAAGCGGGACTGACTTCCACCGTATGCTCCATCGTATTCTCCGAGTATTGACCCGAGTGTATCTTCCCGCTGAATTCGATACAGATACCTTCCAAAACACCCACATCCGGTGAGTCCTACACAAAGAGAGGATGCCGTGTCGCCTCTGTAGTCACTTCTCAAAGACAGGCATTACCACTGCAATTGTGGCGTGCTCACTGTGGCGAGGGGTTAAAATCATACAATGTTGTTTTATCAGAACATAAACCAGAAACATCCATGAACTAATGACTTTTCCTTTAGGGTAGGCAGAAATGCCAACTGTTACGACCCATACATACTCTTTCTATTCATTGACGTTCATACATCTGGATCTGGACGAGTACATAACATGTTTCCTGAAGGTAATTTGCTTTTTTACCTTTAACCGTTTTATGTTAAAGTACATTAAATAATTGCAATGCTTTCGGAATGAATTGCAAGTACAGAGTGATTGTACAATTTTACAAATTTAACGCGGATGAAGTCGCGGGCAACAGCTAGTGGGATATAAAAAAAACACGTTGAATATAAAGTGGAAGCCGACCCAAAGCTATTTGGGAAAAGGCTAGGGAGATAATGATATCACCTTTTGTCATCGACTTTGCCCGCTTGACAGTGGAACATTATTCTTCGGAAAAGGATGTTAACCTTCTACCGGGATAAAAGTATTATAGTAGTGGTGGTATAGATGGCCGCCTTATTCCTATAGAATAGAGTAGAATAAACCTTATTGTACACCAAGAAAGTAACACAACTTATACATAAACTTAAATCTCTGGGTACAATGGCGGTATTATCACTCCTGTGATATTATTTATTAACTTTGTATACGATCACAATAATATCATACTTCACACTAATATTTAAGGGCGAAAGTTTGTTACTCCTTCACGGTCAAACGGCTGATTGGATTTGGATGAAATTTGTCACATAGAATATTTTTAAGTACTGGATAATTTCTAGGCGAAGCTAGTAAAAAATATAAATATAAACTATAAGTTGACTAGACAAACGTTGTTCTGCCATTTATCAAAGAAGAAAATGGGGACCCCATTTCACCCTACCCCCACCTGGGGGTAGGAGGATAAAAATAGCTAATGACCAATTCTCAAATTTACCAGATGTCCACCGTTGTCGCTGTGCAAATGCCCAAGATTCTAAAGGAGCCTACATAATAATATAATATCTTTATTTACCATAAACATACAATCTGTACAATAAATAATAGCTCTTAAGCTAGGTATAGATACCGGCACGAATCTTGAGCGCTCGGCAAAAGAACTGGGATCACTTTGCGCATCGTACACATCGGCGAGCCAATCACTGTACAAGGATTGCATTCCCCGCCCCCGCGTCTCTTTTCATACCACTAAAGAGACCCGATATTTCACTTCTGCGTGCTTCTGCGCAAGTAGAACTGTAGAAGTCAGCGCTCAAGATTCGTGCCGGTACCTATATACCTGTATTTTTAGTGATAGTTTACGGTCAGGTTTACAATTATAATTATCAACAAAGAATTATCTCTAGTAGACTGTGTCATTCTACTGTATGGAATACAAAACCAAAATTTTAAGTGTGTGGCGTGTATATGTGTATGTGTGTATATGTAACCTACAGATACCTAGATACAGCTCCCGAGTAATGATATGGGCCAAAGTATTGATCGGAGAACGACCCGAGTACATTACGCTAAACGAAACCCTGTACTATTAGAATAACATCATGTTACCCGTGCCTGTGATTGCGTACATTCTGACTTTCTGACTGCCTGCCAAAAGATATTAGCTGGAGTCGAAACGTTTCGAGAAATCAATACTAGCTTGGGTTTTGTGAAGTGGTTTCATGTTTTGTTATAACATTACAAAAAAATTTTTAATTTAAAAAATACAATACTGTCATATTTATCTTTTATTGTTCAATAAAGGTCATTTAATGCCGTTGGAATCAAAAGACTAAAAGGTCTTTCTTTTTTACTTCATAATAGCTTGTATTACATAATAAATAATTCAAATAAAGAGTATACGTTATATACACATTAATAACGTTTAGTAATACGCGAATTTACGCGATAAATATTGTTAGATGCTACATTCATACAACAATGGCATATTATCGTTTATTCGTAGCTGTGCTACGACGTAGCGCTACGAGCTACGCGTCGTAGTCGTTTCTGACATATTTCAACGTATGAGAATTTGATACGTTAGCAATTTGTACCGATTTAGCGATATTATTGTGTAAAGTGATTTCATTAACTACATGACATGACGATTATGACCTGAAGGGATGGATAGAATTGTAAGTACAGTCACATTTCGTCTCATACTATTAACAATCATTTTGGTAGCTGTTGTCGGCAGTTACACCCTCGTGAAAGTTTAAAATTATCCGATGGGAATGTCATAAGTCATTTAATTTTATAACAACATTTGTAAAAAATAAATTTAAAAAAATTAACAATTGCAGTGATGACCAAAGAAGAAAAACATACAACATACTACAATATCCTAATAAACAATAATATTACGAATAATTATTATATAATAAAAAAATAATATTTAATAACTTACTATGAAACAAATTTCACATGTCCCAAAAATTCAAAATCAAAACATATAAAAGGATCAACAAAATCACACAAAATATTAATCCAAATTCTAAATTAAAGTCAAAATATGATAAATTCAATGTAAAAAAAAAAACTGTGTTAATTTATTAGAGAATCCATAATGTCACATAATAATAATATTCTAAATTCCTACCAGTACCAATACTACCAAGATAAACAGTATCCTTCCTAATCCAAGTCCTGGTCTACCTGTGTACCTCATCCGAGGGCGTGAGATGGAATAACAAAGTTATCAGCTGTTAGTTTTTGTTACAAAACTTATTTAAAAATTTCACTTTTTTGTGGTTGTGTGGTTGCTGTTATCAAATAGTTTCATCCCAATTAGGAGGAGCGAAGGTGCGTGGCAGAATTTTACTGACTACAAACCTTCTGTGTTCTTTTAGTAGCCTTTTACGTTCCAGGGCTTCGGTTGCTCTGTCGATCATTCCCGCAGCCCTCAGCCGTTATAGTTTCACGTAAGCACTATTTATTTTTTCCTCACGCCCTGGCCACCGAGGCTCTGACCCTGACTACCAGCTAAGGTAGACGCGGGTTTGCTGAAGACGAGCAATAGGTAGCTCGCCGTCCGGCCGTCCGGTATTCGACTGGACCGACCCAAGTCGTTTTTTCGTTTCGTCGCGTATTCCACGCGCGCCTCAAGGAGATGTCGGCTAATCGTAGGGACACAGCAGGTCCGATACCCGCTAGAGCCGCAAAGATTTCTGAAACGGAAACCCGTGGCCTTAGAAAGCAAAGGGCAAATGAAGGACACGGGTATAGTTTTAGTCAGTAAAAGTCTGACACGCTCTCCCGCTTGGACGATTTCCTAAAAAACAAACGTTAGCAATTTTTCCAGTGACACAAATCCTATTGAATCTAGATTGAAACCAGACAAACTAAAGCACTTAGGAACACGTCCAGATGTCCAACATCGCTCACTGAGCGGACATTATTCTATTACGTTGACTGTCTCGGAGTAGGACAGGCTACATGCTAACTGCTGGGACATGTACTCTGACAACTGCGAAGAGGACTTGAATATTTTAATTCAGTTGCTTATCAGTTTAGAGATTTTTATTTATTTATTTTATAAGTAATTATGTACACACATATACAAAGAAAAATGTACTGCTTATTTCAAAAGAAATTTCTTTCAGCATACCTGCGAAAGGTCGAAGAGTTTGTGAAATATTAAATTAAAGTAAAAAAATAATACACATAATTTATGAATTAAGGTTTATTGTTAAACTAGGGCTGGGGGTCAAAAACCATTTTATTATTGTTGATAGGATCGCAGTTGGTTTTTTCTATCGCAATAATTAACAACTAAATTATTAACTTAATTTAGTTTTTAATTAGTTGAGAATCCCAGCAAAGGTGCGACCATACTTCTTGCCGGGAACAGCTGAAAACTTTATTAAGCACAAGATCGATGGAGTGTGATACTGCTCTCATCTTTGGGGACGGATCTGCCAGATACTAAGCGAGCCAAGAGGTTCGTTGGCAATGATGCACTCAACGAGTTGAAGCTACAAAGTCTAAAGCATCGCCGCCGAGTAGCTTGTCAATTTTCTATTGGTTGTGTTTTAGGGATTGTGCGTCAGAATTGTATAATTTAATTCTTCCAAGCACGTTCCATCATCGGACCACCAGACGTACGGCGATGCGCCACTGGTACATGATTGACATCCCACTCATACGCACAAAACGTTTTGAGAACACATTCATTGCGCATACAGTTAGAACATATACCCAGAGTAAAAACTATCCTACATCTTATTCCAAGAAATGGTCTATTCATGTGCCATATTTCATCCAAATCACACACACACACGTACAACTTTTGCCTTTATAACATCAGTGTGATGGAATTGAAACTCTAGCTAACTGAGGAGGTATTCAAATAAGTAAGTACAAAATTACTCATGAATAATTTACTTTATAATTTGACATTTCTGCTCATACAGAAGGGTATATTTTTGTAACACGATCTACGTACTTATAGCGAGGGACAGACCGCACGCTTCCCACCGCTGCTTGTATTTCAAAGCCCTCCCTTTGAGTTTAGGGAGCAAAGAGGATTATGTAATGAGTATGTCATTAGAAATGGTGACAGAAGGAGATTAATATTTTATACGGTTTGTGCTGTGTAGATGGTAAACATTTAAAAACGAAAATTTGTGTGTGTGTGTCTGTATGTTCGCTACTTTTTATGCTTGAATTGCTGAAAGGAATTCGATGAAACTTTTTACATGGGTATATCATGTCCTGGAATAGCACATAAGATACTTTTTCTGAAAGCTTAAGCTAAAGTGACTAGTATTTTATAAAGTTATGGTCAAGATAACTATCTTTTATTAAAATCGGGCAAGTGCGTGTCGGAATTGCGCACTGAGGGTTCCGTACAAACTTACCTATGAAAACAGTTCAATTCCCGAATTAAGTTCCGAAGACTTACCGAAACGCAAAAAAAGTTTTTTGTGACGTAACTAAAACTTTACAATTTTAAGATTTTTTCCTACACTTGTGCTGTAAGACCTTGCTTCATGCCAAATTTCAGGATTCTAGGTCAACGGGAATTACCCTATGAATTTTGATTTCCTTGAGAGTGTCGAAATACACGTTTTTTGCAACATAAACGGCAGTATCTTTTTTTTTCGTTAACTCAGTACTTTGCTTTTTTCACAGCTTCAAGGGACCGCAGACCTGACTAATATGGCTTTAATTTCAACTCGATACCTCCACACGTTCCTGAGATAAAGGGTTCTGACAGACAGACAGACGGACAGACTGATAGACAGACAGACGGATGGACAACAAAGTGATCCTATAAGGGTTCCGTTTTTTCCTTTTGAGGTAGGTACGGAACGCTAAAAATAAAAAAAGCTCTAACTTGGCTTAAATTACTCTTTTTAAAAACCTCCCAAGTTTTTATAATACAAAAAATACAAACGCACAAAAAACAGTAACCTTACCCTTCAAAAGACATTCATAAATTTTCATAATTGAGCTTGTTACGGACAAAAGCCCGTCTGTTGCCAGCTGAATGTCGGAGATCGCATGCGATTCAGAACGGACTTAATTTTATTACTCTGTGGTCGGGCCAGACGTGATCACGATGTGACCTGTGACCACAAAATTCCCCTTTGTAAACACAGCTGTTTTTAAATGAGATCATTTTCATTGTTACTTCTTAGGGTTCCGTACCCAAACGATAAAACGGTAAACCCTATTATTAAGACTCCGTTGTTATTAAGCTATATCTTATGAACCGTGATAGTTAGAAAGTTAAAATTTTCAAAGATTTTGTATTTCTGTTGCCGCTTTAACAACAAACACTAAAACACAGAAATAATAATATATGGCTCCCATACAACAAACGTGACTTTTTTTTGCTCGATTTTTTGCTACAGACGGTACGGAACCCTTCGTGCGCGAGTCCCACTCGCACTTGGCCGGTTTTTATGAAATTATTTTTTGGGAATAGTTTTGGCTCTGTAACTCCAGGTGTGGTTAGCATAATGATTGTGTACGTGTCTTATATTTCAATAAGCTTGCTTGTTTTATATTTATGTCAGAACCTTTATTTTACCTAGATTTCTATTACAGTTATTTCGCACAATTTAGTTTTTTTTTTATATAACAGTTGGTTTTATTATTTTGGAAAAGTTTTATATTTTACGCTTTTTTGTTGTGGAACTCCTCAACTAAACCTAAAACCAGTGTGCAAGTTCTACAAGGTACAGTTTTGAATCTGTTTTGAAAGGCTTAAAAAATTATTTTAGTGATTCTCGACTCGGATCAACAATAAAATGAGTTGTTTTTTTTAAATTTTATTCTGATTTACAGAAATCGGTAAAAGTGTTTCGTAGAGTAAGTAGGTGGAGCCTCATAAAGGCTATCGCATTTACACACACAGTGATATGATGCACGATAAATCCTTTTGGGGATGTTTTACTCGTATTTTTTGTAGATGTTTATTTAGAGATTTATTCAAAATAACGCTCAAATTTAAAAATAATAAAGTAACAATTATTATTGATTATTGACCAGGTATCGTATTTTTAAATGATTATTTACGAGTTGTATAACAATAACAACCTCTGAAATTTTGTGTAGATTCATAACTACACCTTATTTAGGTAGGTATAGAATATTGCCATTAAAACCACTTGTAGTACAGATAGCGGCACGAATCTTGAGTGCTCGGCGAAAGAGCGGGGATCACTTTGCGCGTCGTACACATCGATGAGCCAATCACTTTTCATACCACTAAAGAGACCCGATATTTCACTTCTGCGTGCTTCTGCGCAAGTAGAACTGTAGAAGTCAGCGCTCAATATTCGTGCCGGTATCTGTACTAATCTAAAATGTGTCTGTGTGTTTGTAAAATTAATGAATATGAAATGCGTTCATAAATGATGAAGTTCTGAGATAACCGAATGGAGAATATTCTCCTTTTTTTGAAATCGATAAAGAACTCCATTTTGACGACAAATTTTTATTTCCACCCATTTGAAGTCTGAAAGATAATTGATGATTGCGATCTGAAAGTTAGCTTTCTTGCTTCAGTTAGCGATAAAAATAATGCAATCACTTGTAACGACACTATCGTGTAGCCCCATTTGACGTTACCGTTCATCTTTCTGAATTAATCGGCCATTGAGGCTTTTAGAGCTGTCGCTTGGCATCCGAGATTTCTTCGCTAAAACTGTAAAATCAAACGTCACTTTCGAAAAATCATATTCTTTATCGTACAAACAACTTTCATTAAATAATAACAATAGTACAGCTGAGGTACACAGCCGAGCTTTACCCACAATTTGGTATTCTTATAGCAAACCCAATATAAATGAGATAGTTTTGCACTTGAGGATAATTATTAATGCACAAAAAAACTTAAGAAATTAAATGTAACTTAAAACTAAAAAACAGTAAACAAATATGTGTACAGCACACAATACATAAACATAATATATAAAATACCTACCATATTATTTATAGGTTATATTGATAGAAAATGTTTCCTAATTCTTGCCCTGAAAACCTTCAACGAAGAACTAGCTTTCAATGCGACAACTCTATTATTTCTTTTCTATAGTCAACGAGAAGAAATATTAATATTTTCTAAAAATAACTGGTTCTAAAAATAGCTGACCTTGAAAGATCTGTTGATAATCCCATCTGAAAGCTGCGAGGAGACTCTTCACCAAAGTGTATTTATTAAAAGCTTCAAGGCTCTTTTTACTTTTTGTTTTTATAAAAAGGAACAACAAACAGATACAATATAAAACTTATGTACTACAGCCCCCCTAGCCAAGTAACGATCGTTTCGTTTGCGTCGAACGCCTCGAGTAGGCCACGCCTCCTATTCCATTGTTCTGACCACGTTACTGAGAGTTGCGATCACGTCAGAACAAAGGAATCGGAGGCGTGACCTACTCGAGGCTTTCGACGTAAACGAAACGATCGTAACTTCGCTAGAGGGGCAGGTCTGTCAAACATATAAACAATATTGTAGCCCACAGCGCTGCTCACAGATTAACTGTGGGATACTAAAATAAAATCACAAGGTCTTGGCATGTTGAACACGTTACCAGTAAGTACGATACTACTATTATTTCTTGCTCAAAGACCCTTGTGAATCTGTTAGCATTACGTGGGCAAACGTTGGGCGTTTTAAGTAAGGAATTTTTGGATAGGGATTATCTTGTTCGGGAATGTTAACTTTGTTAGTTTGCTTACGAGGATCTTAGGGTGAATATATCTTTAGAATAAGCTCTTCTTAGACAACTAGAGTTATTATTAAATTGTGTAGGAGCAGCTATTACAGGAACGTAAAGGTTGAATGTTTTTGATAAATATTATTCTATTTTTCATATTTTAGGAAAGCTTACAGACTAATAACGTTATGATGACAATAATAAATTGCTTATTACAAGCTTCAATACATAATGAGAACATTGACTGTCATATAACTATACATATATGTAGGTAAGCATTTCTGAACAGGTTTAGGGCTTATTTACACAAAAGACATTCATTTCTTTATCTTTTTTGGTATTTTACTATTAACTAACTCCGAATATGTATAACCTAAATACCTATATATATGTATAGAACAAATAAGTAAATAAGTAGGTACATACTATTTAAATATAGTATTCTGTTCCCACAGACAAACCGTTGTAACGGTTTTGTGGGGCACATTTTTTACGTGGAAAGATTATCTTTAATAACAACATTTTAATATTTAATATTATTATTATTACTTAGACATCGATTTACTTCTCCATATCGATATCATCTGGGCAAGACCAGAAGACTGGCAGCATTAACTTTAAAGCCACAACGTACACAACTTTAATGTTTGAATAAAATTGATAATAACTACAAACGCTACCGACTTTCAAAAAGATGGTGAAGGAGCAACCTATCGTATTATTTTTTCTTCTCCTTTCTTTATCGTATATTTTAATATTTATTAGTTTATTATTGGTATTATTAGTATATGTATTTTATTGTATTATTGTTTTCTTTTCTTTTTTTTTTGTACATTATTTATGTTGTTGTACACTGACAGCCCCAAATCTTTTCCTTTCGTTTCAGTCCATCCAAAGGTTGTCTGTCTTGTCTTATTTTTTATAAATGTCTGTCCTGTAATAAGTTAAGGTGTGCAATAAAGAAATAAATAAATAATTCGGCGACAAGCCCGCCATTGTACCCATAAATTTAAGTTTCAGAAAAAAAAAATCAATTTTGGTGTACAATAAATTTTATTCTACTCTACTCGTATTCTAAAATACTTACATTTAATTCTTCGTAACTAGCGCGAAATACGCTATTCGTAAGACTGGTCTGTATAAATCATATTCACAGTAGCGGCACAAAGATACTATGAATGCTAAATGAGGTCCATCAAATATACAGAGGGGTCGTTGCAAAAGGATCTCTACTCTATAGTAACAAAGGATACATGTACATAGGTATAACTATGAATAACAAATCTGGACTCCTCTGGCCCTCGGAAATTATTTCATGAATATCTTTATTGAGTGCTAGAATCTCTTTTGGAGATTTTGGTAGATTTTCAATCCGTAAGGGCACTTGAAAATCTTGTTAGTTTTTAGGCCGCCTTTTAGTCTCTTGGGTGTTGTTACTTGAAATCTACGGCAGTTTTTACTGTGTCATAGTAAAATTTTTGTAAAGACATTGTCACAGAGGTATAAGACAGACAAATAAATTCACTAAAATTCGATGTGTTCAAGCAACTTGAGCACATCGAACTGGGTTCGTTCGTTGTCACTTTATTTTTTAAATATTTTTTTGTAATTGTTGATATTGACGCGTTTGATCACTATCTCACTTAATGATAACTGAGGATGTGGCTGACCTTGTGCACGATTATCTAGAAGTAACCGATTCACTTTTGACTTTAATACACCTATGTTCTTTTCCACTCTTTAGCTGTGTCTACACACAATGAATGTGTTCGTCAATAGATTCTAATTTACAAGTAGTACAAGTATTCAAAGAGGTGTCGTAAAGGGCAACATGGGTGATGTTGTTTATTTATACGTATAAAGTCGTCGGAGAATACTATTTAACTGCCAAGAGTGTTAGTTATGACAAAATATCACAAAAAAAATAATGTACAGCGGTGACAACGAAGCCCATAAATCTATGGGCTTCGTTGTTCGTATTCGCAATAAATTCAAAAATTACGGAATTAATTTCCACGCGGTTTTCACTAATAGACAGAGTGATTCAAGAGGATGGTACAGGTGTATATCACATGTATATAATAATAGAGAAAAGCCGAGAATTTCCAAAGATTTTTAACACCCGTGCGAGGCTGGGCCAGGTCGCTTGTTAGGTAATAAAATTGGTTGCCGACTCAATAACAAACAAAATAAGAGGCTTTAGACAAATTCCAAGAAAAGAAACGTTTCATTTCCCAGAAAAAATCTCTATAACAAAGGGAATATTCCAGATTGAACCCACCAATACCGTGAACCAGTGATTAATTGGCGGCCATTTTAAACTAGTGACGTCAGTGACTAATGCGCCATTACTCTGTGTCGTATTGATTGCTAGTAATTTCTGTGTGGAATACATTATAATTACAGACATGTACTCCGGTTGATTGGTATCTATATATTGTTGGAATTTCCGGATTACGTAATGATTTGAAAATGTTATGAAAACGAGAGTATAGTAGAGATTAGAGTTTAGGTTTGGTTTTTATAAAATGTGGTGTTTGATAATGGTTATCCAAACACCGCATTACCTATTTTTAATTCCAAACTATTACAAAAAAAAATGTACAAGACATGACTTGGTTTTTATTTAGCGGTAATCAAACTAATATTATATAGAGCAAAAGTTTGTGAGTGGATGGGTTTGTATGTGTATGTATGGTTGTACGCACGAACGGCTTAACGGATTTTGATGAAACATGGGACACGGGTAGATCGTGCGCTTTGTATTAGCTCATAGGACGCTTTTCATCCCGGGAGTATATTCCCTCCACGCGGGCGAAGCCACTAGCTATAAGTTATCATATACCACGAGTATCCACCCTTACGTTGTTGAAACTTCAACGGTCCGGACTAAGCGTTTCGCTTCGTAGTTTATACCGCGTACATCGAAGGACTGGAACAATTTGCCTGCTGCGGTCTTCCCATCCAACTATAATTTAGGTCTCTTCAAGGCAAGAGTAAATAGGCTCTTAATAAACTAGTGCGCTTCAGCATCAATGATTGCATCTCTGCTTACCATCAGGTGGGATCGCAGTCAAGCACTGGTTAATACTAATTAAAAAAAAAAAAGTTACTTATCACGTAATGGTATTTTATTCCCCATACAAAAAGGAAAGTTCGTTGGCAACGTATTAGTGTACAGCACTATACCTACGGTTCTGCTTACTCCCATGAGACCAAAAAAGTGAGCAATGTTTAATGTAAATTAAATATTTATCCGTCATCCAGAATTCCTTGAGCATTTCCCGTGTTAATTAAAAACATGTACACGATGTAACTTGACTACTTAATTAATGAAAGCTGTCATCACGTCGCTCCCTTAAAATATTTTATTTTAATTTTTACTTAATCCTAGAGTACATCCAAACGATGGAACCAAATTTTTTAATACAAATGTTGTTTTAATGTACACTTTGTAATAAAAGTACTATAAATGTATATTACGCTTTATTACAGATAAGATTGATGCTGAATTTATTATAATCAACTTATAGACCAACTGTTATACTGAATTCATTTGAACTATCCATCTTCTGAATGTATGAGGCTTTTTATTAAACAAATTATTTTTTTCTTACTTATACTACTAGTATCCATGTTAAAAACCTAAAAGAAGCAGGGGTTGTCGGTACCTAGAGCGTTTTTTATTATACTATACTATATAATATTAGTTATTTCTCTTTGTATGAATGTTAAATAATTATCTTGTTGCCTTGTATTGTGTACAATTCATATGTTTTGCAAGGAGGAAACTTGTTGATACGCCATTTAAAAAATGAACGTAAAATTAAAAAAAAATCCATTTCATGTACCTATCTAACTCCATCTGTTTAGGTAACTAACTAAATATTAACAATCTTTACATGTCTTTTATCTCAATGAAAGTTTATCCGTTCAGCCTTTCGAGTATGAAGACTGAACGGATACGGGCCACATGTCACAGCCACAAACGAGAAGCTAGAAGCGGCTACAAAAGCAGCTGAAACGCGCGACAGCCGCTAGCTGCTGCTTTTTAACCCATACGCGCAGTATCATAATGGACACTGACGACAAAGGTTTAAATGCGCGGGTGGCGTGTGACGGCGTTTTGTATCGGCGTTAATTGGCCAGTGCGGGTCAGAAACGAGCAGTGGCAATTTATAGCGTGTGGCGGCCTCCGACGTCAACAGTGTGCGGCGAATCTAAGTAAAATTGTATGAAAACTACAGGAAATAAGCCGTTGGCGGCGTTTTGTGGTTGTGGCCGGTGGCCCGTGTGTGGCAACCCTTAAGAAACATCTACACACACACACACTCACTCACAAACTTTTGCTTTAAAACATGTCATAGTCTAAACCTATTTTTTTTACTGTAAAACCATCAAAGATAAAAGCATTCTAGAGTAACTTGAACTATGTTTAAAATAGAACTAGATTATTATCAAACGCTGCCTATAATAATTAATAACCAACATTACTTAGATACTCGTAAATTCTTTAAATGTTGAGCAAATGATAATAGATATATTTTATCTCACAAGTTCAAAATGATAGCTAAAATGGGAGACATTATTGAATCCGAATATATAAACTCACGTATACAAGACACGCAGACCTGGAACAATTATCTGTAGGTCATACAAATATTTGTGCCATGCGGGAATGAACCCGCGCCACACAGCGCAGCAGCCAATCGTTCAACAACTGCGCCAACCGTGCCTTAATTGGACCCCCCACGTAATAAGAACTGACGTCAGACTAAAGTAATTCCAATCGACGGAATTAATTTTAACGCTTCGCAGAATCGTCAGGTCTCAATTTCATTAAGGCTTCTAGTCCCTTGAACATCTGACTGAACTTAAATGCACACATACTCGTATTGCCGCTTGCGCCCGCATAGAGCCCTGCCCCTCTAGCCAAGTTACAATCGTATCGTTCGCGCCGAACGCCTAGAGTAGGCCACGCCTCCGATTTCTTTGTTCTGACCACGTGACTGAGCGTTGAGATGACGTCAGAACAAAGGAATCGGAGGGGTGGCCTACTCAAGTCGTTCGGCGCGAACGAAACGATTGTAACTTGGCTGCTGTCTTTTTAACTGATTTACATATGCTATGAACATTCTGAAGAACACTTAACCAGCAATTTTTTTGTGTAAACATATTTCTAAAGATCAAAACCGTTTGAAAGGAGCAGGGAAAACAAACGAAAAAAAAAACAAACGAAAAAAGTATTAGTCATACGAAAAAACCCAGCCGTTATCGAAGACTATGCTTCAGAAAGTCACTGTATTATGGCGCTAAATGAGAGCAAGGGCCTTAAGTCGTTTGCGAATATAATAAGTCCACTTCTCCAGGTGTATGAAGGCAACGTTTCAGAATTTATTCATTTTGTTTGGATAATATTACTGAGAGGGAAAATTTTCCTATTGACTTACTCGCTGAGGAGAAATACTGAGGAAATATTTACTGATTTAATGAATTTCAGGAATGTTCCATGAGATGTTTTTATTTATATAATGTCTTGATCATTTTCTATTTGCAATAAAAAATAGCTGTTTCTTTAAAAGATAACTGGCAATTTATAAAACACTCTATATATATAAAAGGAGAAATTGACTGATAAACATAATAACGCACAGCCCAAACTACTGTAACTAAGAGTGTGAAATTTTGCACCAAATTTTAATCTTGTGACGTAGGTAAGAGAGGAATTTCCAAAATTCTCCCCCTCGGGGAGTTTTTTTTTTAGGTGGGGAAATCATCTAATGACAAATCCCGCTCTTGGGCGGAGCGAGAGATAGTATCCGATTTTTACTGACTAAAAACCCACTCCGGTTCCTTCTTTGCCTTCGTCCCAGGGCCCCGGGTTTCACTTTCATACTACCTGTGGCCCCAGTAGGCTTCAACCCTGATGGGCCCCTACGATTTGCTGACATCTCCTTGAGACGCGCGTGGAACAATACGCGCTGTCGACGACTTGGGCTCAGTCCGGACGGTTATCGGACGGTCGGACAGTGAGCTACCATTTGCTCGCTGTCCGCAAACTCGCACCTACGGTGGCCGGTAATCGGGATCGGAATCCCGGAGGCTGGGGCGAAAGGACCGTTGCCTCGAGCGGTCGGCCTCCTCCTTTGCTAGCATTACAGCTTCGTAGAAGGAGGCGACCGTCTGCCACTCCTCCTCGCTCCGGACCATGGCCTGTACCAAGACCCCCCTCAGGGGGTGAAACGGGGGTCCAAAGTTTGTATAGAGAAACCTACATTCACGCGAGCGAAGCCAGCAGAAACTAGTGTAATATATTGTAGTATAATAGTGTAGTATAATACATAAAAGTACATACAGATTGATAGTAAAGTCAAGAAATTTCAAAGATATATAACACTCCGGCCACCGTAGGCGCGGGCTTGCGGACAGCGAGCAATGGGTGGCTCACCATCCGACCGTCCGGTAACCGTCCGGACCGAGCCCAAGTCGTCGACGGCGCGTACTGTTCCACGCGCGCCTCAAGGAGATGTCAGCAAATCGTAGGGGCCCAGCAGGGTTGAAGCTACTGGGGCCAAGGGTAGTGTGAAAGCGAAACCCGGGGCCCTGGGACGAAGGCAACGAAGGAACAGGAGTGGGTTTTTAATCAGTAAAAGTCTGACACTATTTCCCGTTCCGCCCAAGAGCGGGACTTGACATAAGATGATTTTCCCAACTAATAAAAAAAAAAGATATGTAACACTCGAACGAAGCTGGGCCGGTAGTATTTATCTGAATCACGGATACTCTAATGAAGTTTCAAATTATTGGAAATTCTTTTCAAAAGGTCTACAAATAATTTCACTAACTTTACGTCTATGATTCTCAGTAAGCCATGATGAAATTCCTTAACTCAGGAATGTGAATTGCTGCCACTTCAATGTTACAAGAAAACTTAATTAAAACGAGATTTCGACTAAACTACTGACTACTAGTTTAGCACTAGTACGAGTATAAGTCTGGTAAAAGCGAATGCCCACTGAATTTAAGTTCCTTCATGACACACATACTAGATATCTTAGGTCATCGGAAAACTTGAGGCTAGAGATGCCAAGCCATTCCACTAATTTTTATGACGAGTCGTTTGCAGTTCAAGCAGTGCGGCTGTGGAATGCTTTGCCCGTGTCAGTAAGGCAAGCTCAAACACTCACAATTTTTAAAAATATGGTTAAGGGTCCTTTCCTCTTGAACGTCGTCATTAAGTATCTTAAATATACATATTAGTATCGAAGTTGGTGCTTTTATTAAACTAGGGGTTTTGGCGGTCTAACTTTACTACCATACATAGATCAGAAACTAGCCATAAACTTCATTTTTTAATAACGTTTTATTTAGTCATGGTCTTAAACCTAGTAATAATCCCGGAACTACACTACATTTAGATCGCGTTTTGGAATAAGGCGGAATGAATTCAAACTTAATCAGCATAGAGATTACAGTGCGATACCTACGTAACCCAGGCGAGTTAATTCAAGGATCAAATTGCATTACCGGTGACGCACGCAACGGCCATAACTCCCTTACCTCCCCTCTACCGTCGAGCGATGAGATTTCCAATAAGCCCCGTTCCACCCTTTCCGTAAACATTGGCTGTGACGGTCCAAATACCTCGTTTCACTGGCAGACGGGTCCAATAGAGAGGTAAACGTGACGTGGTTTGTTTTATAGGTACATGGTGGTGGTATTTAAAGTTGTATAATGTAGTTCAAAAATTTTTGACTGGCCTATTGGTCTTATGACTAGTGGCCTTGACTGCTATGTCGGAGGTCGTGGGTTCGATTTCCACCCAAGATAGTTTGTGTGATGAGCACGATCATTTGTCCTGTGTCCAGGTGTAATTTATCTATAAATATGTATGGGTTGTTACGGATACAAAAGTTTTGACATCCGCGGATGCGGATTATTAGAGATTCACAAACGTGGATGCGGATTTCTGGATTATTATTAAAAATATTCCAATTTTAAGTATGGTGAATCGCGCATCAAGTTATTATAAAACGACAAATTTGCTCAATCGAAATTTAGCTTTGATATGTAATAGAAAATTGTTTGACGAAAGAAGGAGGGTTGATACGAAGCCCTTTTCGCTCAAAAAAAAAGGTTTCTGGTTCTTAGTATTTTTAAATGTATTTGCATAGTTAAAGATATGTATTTTTTTCTGTTATATTTGTGACTAGCTTTTCGAAAGTTAGAGCTGCAAGGGAACGTTTAAAATATGGCCGTGAAATAAATCGAAGTATCTGGCAACTGTATACTCCCCTTAAATTCTTATTCATTTATCTAGAATACGATGGCAAGTCTCTCTATTTTACTTTTCTGTTGAATAATTTAGTTAATCAATTAATGACATAGACAGAAGTTTACTCGATTTCAAATATGGTACAATACTACATAAGCCAAGTTTGACCTACAACCAATAGAATGAATAATTAATTCATCATTAAATAAAGAACATACACATGCACCCTTAAAAAGCCTTGAGCATCGCCGCCGTGTTGCTAGCCTGTCGGTTTTCTATCGGTTACATATCGGGGAGTGTGCAGTGGAATTGCACAATTTAATTTCCACCAAGTCCGTTCCATCATTGGACCACTAGACGTACGGAGTTGCGCCACCGGTACATGGTAGACATCCTACCCATACGCATAAAGCGTTTTGGGAACACATTTATTGTGCGTATAGCCAAGGAGTGGAGTTCCCTGCCGGAGTCTGTTTCCTGATAGCTACGACTTAGGGGTCTTTAAGTCAAGTGTGAATAGGTTATATCGTCGACCACATCATCACTTACAATCAGGTGAGGTGGTGGTCGAACGCAAACCTAACAATTATTAAAAAAATAAATTAACACACACACACACACATGAAAATCCATGACTTCTAAACGAGGGTAGTTAGCACTTCGTGACGTCACAATCCCACCGTCATTGTTCACAAAGTACCGAGTGGCACATTTCCTCAGGAAATTGTTATTATGTCGTCGGGAAAGACGTGCCACTGTGGGATTACAGGAAAGAGCCGCGCGGTTTCTTTTTAGACGAAAGTGGCTGTTTTCTTTGCAATCACCTTTGAGGGTTTCATTTAGGGGGGAAAATGGAGGGTTAAATGTGGAGAAGTGATGATATTTTGTTTAACCGCGTCTCCGCCAACGCTCTCGTGTTCATTTCGCCATGGTCGCACATCCACGACCAAATACTCTATCTCATCAGCTTTTCTGTCACCTACGGGGATTGAAGAGCTAACGAGATGGAGTACCCACTCGCAAACACACGACCCTGACGAATAGGACACGAAAGCACTCGTTGGGCCGATTCAATTCTTTCCGAAACTTCTACATATTCATTTATATCTTTATCATAGGCTGGCAGTATTGCTATCCAACGTGGCAACACTACCAGCGTTCTGGGCACTTTTCCCACTGACATCGATGTGGATGAATTTTTTTATGCCTAATTTATTTATTTAAACTTCATGTACAGTGGTGGTACATAGGCGGACTTAATGCCACAAAGCATTCTCTACCAGTCAACCATTAGGTTAAAAAGACAACACTGTGGTAGGTGTGCACAATAAATAAATAACAGATATTTTGAAATAGAATGCCTAATGAGTTCTTTTACTACCCGTTAGTACAAATTATTATTTCCAAATGAATTATTTTTAAATTTTATTTGTGTATACAGGGTTATTTGTAAAACACTAACAAACTTTCAGGACTTTATTACTAACTTCATAAACAACAACTTTTGTTCAAAGACTTTTCAAAAAACATAATACATTTACCAAAAACAAACTTTCAAGATTTCGTTGTTCTATCTAACACATTTTAACTCTGTATTTTTCAGTACCCACCTACGCCTCCCGCGCACGATCCCCTCCGCTATTGTACTACCGCTTGCTTCTCATAGACTTCGTAACATTTAGAACGTTCAATTTAAATATTTTTATTTTTGTATGAAAATCTTATGAACCAAAACTAACTTTAAAAGTCACAGAACAAAAGTTGTTATTTATGATGTTCTTAACACAGTCCAGAGGTTGTCAGTGTTTTACAAATAACCCTGTATACCTAATTAAGCTATAATATTTGTCATAGGCAACTTAAAATGTTATCGTCGTCAACAGCTGCCAAGCCTTTACCCAAATTATAATAAAAGCCGGCTTCTACTAGAGCTGCGCCGGAAAAGGTAACTAAAGGAACTCGCTTGAATTTTAGCCAATAAAAGCCTGACATTTCCTCTTACTGGACCTTCTTCTTCTTTTCGATTCGATGGTAAACTCGTTAAACAGTTTGGGCCCAATAGGTGGCTACATTAATAGCACCATCGGTAGCACTCGACCTAAAGCGTCAGAAGATATTGGACAGTTTCCCATTCCGGCTTCTAGTCTCATAGGATGCAGTATATATGCAATTTATATAAAACGACAGTCTCTCTGGCCTTTATTACCTTTACCACACTGAACTTTAAACATAACTTACAAAATGAGGACAGTACTATTTACCTCTTCGAGTAAATAAAGACTAAATATTAATTCAAGTTAGAAATACTATTAACTAAAATAAAGTTTCCTTTCGTTAGATAACCGGGATAATTCTATTAAACAGTATCTATCAGTGAAAGTTTAGACACTTTGTTTTAAAAAGTAATCTTCATAAAGTAAGATAAAAGTCTTAGTTTGAAAGTTTTAGAAGTCTATAAAGTAGCAAAGTATAAAGCGCGATCACTGGATAGGAGAGGATCTAAAAAGGGATATTTATTTTATTATTTTCTTTCACTTATCCTAGAGTGGGTACATCCAAAGAATGGAACTTAATATTTTTACTCTCTGGCTTTGTATATAGGCTAATAGAAATTTTAAATACAAGTTTACCGGTTTTCCTATCGACTCTTCATTGAAACATTAATCAGGAACACTTTTATCTTCCTCACTGGTTCATGCAAAGGTACCGTGGTTGTTCATGGGATCGAGATACCACAAAATGTTGGTGAATAATTTGACTAAGTTCATTATAATGGAACGTCACGGAACAGATATATTTGTAATTATAAACCATGATTGAAAAGAGTGATGGACACTCTTTTCTTGCACATGACATTCTTCTCCATAGAGATCTACGCTTTGGAATGTGCAATTAGCATCATTTTTTCTGACTGACTGACTCCTTGACATTTCAAAAGTGCCTGTAAATAGTTTATTTGAAATAAAATGCTTTGACTTTGACTTTTGACGTCCGATTTTATCAAATATTATTTCATTTACTCTCATACTAAAAATCAAATAGACTAGAAATGTCAGCGACTTCTAGCAAGAAAATAAGGTTTGCTGGGAGAAAACTCATTGTTTAGTTAAGCTCGCCTTTGTACATGAATTTTCAAATCACTGTGTTTCAATTTAAAATAAAGAAATAAAGAAAATTGGCGACACTCGGGCACTTTTACCTCAAAGTCTAAAATTACTGGAAATTTAATGTTTAGAAAGCGGGAGAAGTGAAGTGACTGACAACTTGACGCAATAAATCTCGGGAAGCACTTATTTAAGTGCGTCCTTGCCCTTCTGAAGAGCGACCGCCCCCGCACTCACGCTCAACTTGATCGAGATTTATAAATTATCAAAGTGATTTTAAAAAAACACACTTATTTTTAACTGAAGTGCTTTCATATTTTTAATTTGTTGGAAATCGTTGAGAGTTTCTTTTTCACGAGAGCGATTTGAAAATCTTTTGATTAAACCTCAACTTATGGATCTCTATTTTTTCAATTACTACAACCTGCATGAAAATCCCTTCTGTAGTTTTTGAGTTTATCAACAACAGACAGACGCAGTATCGACTTTAGTGTTAGGATATTGTTTAGTAATATATGTGTGTATCAACGTGTCTCTCTCTGCGAATCTTTTCTCATCTATTTTGACCTGAGGGACTGCTTACCTAACCTCCACAACCCAATAACTGTATATTCTCCTTGGCAAGACTCATCATCATCATTATTTCAGCCGAAAGACGTCCACTGCTGGACATAGGCCTCTCCCAAGCGTCGCCACATCCATCGGATTCCAGCGACCCTGACCAGGTTATCGGTCAATCATGTGGGAGGCCTTCCAACGCTGCGTCTTCCGGTACGCGATAGCCACTCTAGAACCTTTTGGCCCCAACGACCATCAGTTCTGCGTGCAATGTTCCCTGCCCATTGCCACTTAAGTTTGGCGATTCTTCGTGCTATGTTGGCAACTTTGGTTCTCCTGCGGATATCTTCATTTCTTCATCCTTGACAAGACTCGTGTCAGATATTCTGACTTCCCGACTATCGAAAATGTTCAAATGACAGTCGAGCGCGGAGAAGACATACTCAGTAAGCAATGGATGGTCACCCATCCACGGGCTGACCTCAGGGACCGTAGTTTTATCTTCGACCCGTGCGGCTGTTATAACTAAGCTTCACAACGTATAAAAAGTTTAAAAAATCAGTGATTTCCATAGACAATACACAAAACAGCAAAAGGCATGATCATCCTATTAATTAAAAACCGCGAAATTCATTCATTGATTGTAATTATTATAATTTTGTAAATAAATATGCATTACGGCCATCAATCATATTTTAACCAACACACAACTTGATACTGGCCTGAAAAATGTAAAAAAAACTTATAAAAATTTGAATTTTGCGGGCTAGATAACGTAGCAGTATCACCTCAAAACTTTAAAAGAAAAAACTATCAATATGCTTATTGAAAACACAAATATAGCTATCATTGTATGCTTTCTCGGGTCGATATTTATATCGGTTCCAGACACCGCGAAATATGACCTAGATCTTTTTATAGACCGGTATATTGATTGTGCAAAGATCAAGTGGGCAGGAAGACACGAAGATAAATGACATCTATCCGTGGCTGTGAAGAGTTTGAAGGTGATGATCTCGGTGAATAAATAAGGCCTGAAAAGAATAGACATTACTTTTGTTTTAACCTTGATTTATTTAAACTTTCAAAAAAAATATTATGGTAAAGTATAAGCCGTTTAAGTTTTTTTTTAGTTCTTCATTATATATGCTTCACTAATTAAAACCGTATATATGTACATTAAAAGCAAAAACTACTAGCTAAAATATGGCGTCATAAAACTCATCCGCATCGCTGTCGACTAGAAGTGTGCCCAAAAGGCTGGCGGCATTACCACGTTGTATGGCAATGCTTCGATCCGAATCCGAATAAGTTGAATAAGTTTAAACTTGAATAAGTTTTTTTATATTTTATTATTATGGATAGTTTGTTTGACTAGTATCTCACCTAATGGAGCACGCTTGCCTAGAAGTAACCTATTTACTTAAAGATTGTTGCTATCAGGAAACACAGACTCCGGCAGGGAACGATAGTATATACTTGACGGCACTATTGTTGTAGTGGTTTGCGATTGGCTGCTGCGCTACGTATCGCGGATTCGATTCTCGCATGGAACGAACATTTGTATGGTCTACAGATAGGTGCTTGTGTATTTGTGTTTATATGTATGTTTGTGAACGCACCCACGACTGAGGAGTTATTCCTAGTGTCCCCACACTAGGAATAACTCCTCAGTCGTGTTCATAAAAAAAAGTATATTGAATAAATAGTAAGTTATGGGTGCTAATTAAACAATTTCTTTTAAATAGTATTATTAACCTCTGTATAGCCTTCTAAATTACTAATTCAGCTACAGTTAACGAGCGTCTGAATGATGCTATCTTCATCTATCTGTCTTAGCCATATTTCTGAGTGTTTATAAAAAAAACCGGGCAAGTGCGAGTCGGACTCGAGTACGGAGGGTTCTGTACCAACTTACCTACTGAAGTAAATAGTTCAAGTTCCGAATGGAGTCTCGAAGATTTTTTTTTAATCAAAAAAAAAGTTTTTTGTGACGTAACAACTAACAATTTAATATTTTCACATTTATTTCTATATCTGTGTCATAAGACGTTGCTTTATGCCAAATTTCAGCATCCAGGGTCAACGGGAAATAACCTATGAATTTTGATTCACTTGACAGTGTCGAAATATACGTTTTCTGTGACATAAACGGATCTATTTTGTTTTTTCCGTTAACTTAAAAGTTTAGGACCGCAGACTTGAGTATATGAATTAATTTCAAATCGATACCTCCACTTGTTCCCGAAATAAAGGGCCTTGACAGACAGACAGACAGACAGATGTAAGTACAACAAAGTGATATAAGGTATCGCTTTTTTTCTTTTGAGGTACGGAACTCTTAAAATAACCACCTTCTGACCTAACCTGTCCATTTCGATGTGCTCTACAATTCCAACGTCATAATCTAAGATATTACCTGTTCTGGTACCAAATATCATTAAAAACCGTTCGACCGTTTAAGCATATAAGAGTAACAAACATGCAGACACACACAAAGAAACTTTCGCCTCTGTATTATAAGTGTTCACACACAAAATACTGTACACTGGTATTGCGTCATTTGTTGCCTCATTTGTATTCCTCTGCCTAAAACCCAATATTCTGACCTCAATTTTAAAGACTTGCTTTAATTTTGAACTTTGTTAAATTGACACGTCATTCGCTTTGAATTTCAAGTTTTGAGCACAGGTGTAGGATAGCCAGCCTTTTGGTATTTTACAGGATCTATTTTGGAGAATGTGCACGGGAATTGCATAACTTGATACCGCCATCGCCATCTCATTTCTACCATCGGAGAACCGGACGTACAGCTAGCCTCTACGATCCGGAATAAGCGTTTCGCCTCATCGTTTATACCGCGTACATCGAAGGACTGGAAAAATTTGCCTGCTGCGGTTTTTCCGTCCGATTATAATTTAGATGTCTTCAAGGCTAGAGTAATAAACTAGTGCGGCTCATCATCATCACTTGTATCACTGCTTGCCATTAGATGGAATCGCAGTCAAGCACAAACTAGTGCTTGAAAAATATATATAAATTAAAAAAAATACTATAAATTAAAAAAAGTTAAATGGAACTGGAAACCTACAGATGATACCAATTAAAATAAACAGCTAAATGAAAGAGCTGCTAAGATCTCTCTACCTTCACCAGTCTAGTTTAAGTCTTCTAGCTTTTTGTTTATTTAACCTAAATTGACATAGAGCTTCCCCTCTCCGGTTGCCAGAGAACATTTTATTACCCGACTCTACATAGATCTAGTCTCTACATAGAGTTCGTATAAAAAATGTATAGTTCAGAAGTAGGGCGCAGACGTCTCTCGGCTTTTCTCTATAAAACTATTTCTTTTTTGTAAAAGCACTGCGGTCTCTATGTAGAGATCCAATGTACTTTATTTATTTATGTTATGTTGTCGTTTTCTTTTTGTATCTTTTGAGGTTAAATAAGATGAATGGAATAGTTTCTGATAAAATGTAATTCGTAGTTACATGAACTAGAATAGTTGTAATTTTTTTTTAAACATTTTTGGGATAAACTGTGTTTAGCCAGATTGAAAACGCAATATAAGAGGCATATGGTGTGTTGATATCACAATAAATTAATACACTGAAACCTGGATAGCTTTCAATGCTGTCCGTTTAATGAATAAAGGACTTTAAGGGACCTGCAAAATGGTCTTACTTAAAGAAGCATTCCAATTACCCAGTGTCTCAGATACCCAGGTATAAATAAATATCTGTCTCATTTACAGAGGGTTCCATTAACAGAGATGAGAATAGAGGCTATTTCAGATATAGAGGTGCGATTATTAAATAAAATAACGAATTAGAGAGGTGATAAATAGATGTTCTCTCAGTAACAAGAGGACAATGCTTATAAAATTCAAAGAAAACAATTTAGAAAGTATTCTTTAAAATATAGTCTCAGTAATAGAGGTAAAATACATTCGCTGTTTCAATTATAGAGGTAATGATGACGATAAAATTGAAAGAACGAATTCCTGATATAGAGATTTGCTTTGTCTCACTAACAGGCTTAATTCAGTATTGAGGTGTTAGGACTTCAGCATCAGTTCCAGCTATGGAGGTTTCTCACTTATCCAGGTCCCACTTAACCGAGTTTAACTGTATTAAAAAGGAGATTGTTTGTGTATGTGTTTGTGTGTATGTTTATTACTTCGACACGCTCGCGGTTAAATGTGTGGTGGTACCGACCATCGACGCCGAGATTCCATCGAGTCAGTTTTCTATCGTTTACATTTCGTTTTCTTTGACAGGACTGTTGGTCTAGTTGTCAGTGTTCCTGACTGCTATGCCGGAGGTTGTTGGTTCGATTCCCACCCAGGACAAATGTTTGTGTGATGAGCATGATCATTTGTTCTGTATCTGGGTGTAATTTATCTATGATATGTATGTATTTATAAATATATAAGTATGTTTATCAGTTGTCTAGGGGTTCCTTCTATTTGGCAGAATCTTGATACTCCGATTTTTATTTGGCATAACTCACATGGCATAATCTTATTTAATCGAATATTTTTAAGGCATAAAAATTATTTAGCATAACTTTTGTTTGGCAGAATATTTACGTGTCCGAATTTACAATGGCATACTTTTATCTTGGCAGAATTTTGTTTCGCATAATTACCTTTGCCATAAGTAATATTATGCATAATTTTGTTTAGCATAACATTTATTTAGAGATACGATTATTTGGTATGGGTGCATATTTGAACATCAAAAATTAAAATAAATGTATGCATCAAAAATTAGAATACGTTGTGCTGCAAAATTTTGTGACAGAAACGAATCGCTGCGAAAACGACTTTACGCAGTCTTGTCTGCCCTACCCCTAGAGTGTAATTTAAACCCGCGTAGGCGCGGAGGGGTAGGGCGGCCCGCGAGCTGAGGAGCAGGTGGTTTGAAAGCCCGCCACCGCGGCTGAGGCTGGCCGGCGAAGCCGGCCAGCAAGCCGAAGCTGCGGTGGTGAGCGTTAAAACCATCTGTGACGATAAGCTCGCGTGGCGCCGCCCAAACCCCGCAGCGCCGGAGCCGTGACAGAAACAATGCTTGCTGCATGTTGCATGCCTGCTTGCATGCTGCATGCATGCTGCATGTTGCATGCCTGCTTGCATGGTACATGCATGCTGCATGCATGCCTGCTTGCATGTTGTATGCCTGTTTGCATGCTACATGCATCCAAGCCGACAATATTTTTGTAACTATCGATATAAAATGTATGCCAAAATACGATTCTGACTGTGAATTTTCTGCGATATGATGGTTCTGCTTTTTAATTATTATGGATATAAACATTATGCCTAAAGATGATTCTGACTAAAAAAAATATGAGTTTTAAATGTATGACAACTGAGTGTATGCGAAATGATTTTCTGCGAAATGAAGTTTATGCTATCCGTTGTTATGCAAAACAATATTATGACGTAAAAAGTTCTGCTATAAAAGGTAGACCCGTTGTCTAGTACTCATAGCACAAGCTCTGCCTAGCTTGGGACTAGATGGCGTATTATTATTATTTCGGGGAGTGTGCGTTGGAATTGCACAATTTAATTTCGCCAATTCCGTTCCAACATTAGACCACAAGACGTACAGCGTTGCGCCACCGGTACATGGTGGACATACACGGGTATATCATGTCCTGGAATAGCACATAGGATACTTTCATCCCGCGAGTATGTTTCCTTGGGACAATTTTCTCCTTTCGCGCATACACACAGAATAAATGAATCAATACAATAAGAGAAAATGGCTTGGATTTTGCATAATATGAAGGTAAATAATTTATGCTCGTGTAACGTACAACGTGTTCACTAATTGTTTGTCCACAAGACATTAGGTATGTCGTGTCGGAAGGAACTAATTCCGTTGTGGGCTAAGTTACGTGGGAACTTTGTCTTTCTTCATTAACAGTTAAGTACTCATTTGACAAGGGCATACGTATGTAGGCTGTTAATCTATATAATGATATATATGTTTCGTGTGCAATAGTACCTATAGTTTAGTAATTGTGATAGTTTTTTTTATACATATTATGAGTTTATTATGTTGTAAGATTATTTGTGTATTTTATCTATGGGCCTTAGTTGCCTGATAATAAATGATTATTATTATAAAAGAAGAAACTGACTGACAAATCAACGAACAGCTGAAACTATTGGGACTACGAATACATTTTCTGTCCACGTGACCCATAAATATGTATGTTTATAGATAATTATATGTTTAAGTATAGTGTGCTGTACACATATCTGTTTAGTATATTTTTAGTTTTAAGTTAGATTTAGTTTATGTGTTTAATTTTTTGTTGTACATTTAAAGTTCCTCAAATGTAAAATTTCTATCTCACTCATATGGTTTGCTGTAAGAAAACCCAGCTGTGGGTTAAGCTCGCCTACGTACATCAACTGCCCTATTTTTATTGTCAGTATAAAATTGGGTGTACCTACAATAAAGAAATTTTGCACAAGGCTTTCAACCTTTATAGGGGTGAAAAGGGGAAATTTCGTTTGAATGCAAAATCTTATTATATGAGTCAAATAGATAAGTTTCAAGAACTTGGTAAGAATAGTAATCTAAATTAATAAAAAAAGTTGTCATTATTGGTTTTTTAAATCTATCCCCATATGACCATTTAAGGTGTGTTAAAGATTGTATGTATGAGATTTCTAATTTCTGGAGCATTTCATATAATTTTTATCAATTTACACATATTCTAACTTAAAAAAATAATAAAAATATTTAGTTTAGGAGTTTTTTAAGTTTTTATGAAAACATTTTCACGAATGAAGTTACGGGCAAAGCGAGGTATATTTCTCATGCGATTTCCTTTGATATCATAGTATTGTCGCCACTATGCGACCGTAGAGTTTCGGTAGGGGGGGATCTTCTCTACTTGAATAAAACTCTTGAAAGGCTTGAAAGGCTAGACATTCTACTTATACTTTTCTTCAAGATTCGATATCAGCTCATTGCGCTACAATGGCTATGTCTGAACTGAAAAAACTAGAAATTTCTTTGCTCTACACGATTTTTAAACCTATTCTAGAATTTTACAAGCCAGTTCGCTACCTACAAAAACCTAACTCATGCGATCTCCTTTTGATATCAAAGTATTTACGAACTTCACCCATACACACAAAACGTATTGGGAACACATTCACTGTGCGTCATTTCATTCCTTAGCTGTGAAATTCTCTGCCAGAGTATGTTTCCTGATAACTACCACTTGGGATAACCACCTGGGGGTCTTGAATCGAGAGAATATAAGTTCCTTCTAGGCAAGCGTGTTCCGTTGTTGATCACACCATTGCTTACCATCTAGTGAGACAGTGGTCAAGAGCAAGCCTATCAATAATAACAAAAAAAAACTGGGCAAGTGCGAGTCGGACTCGCGCACTGTGTTTTTTTTGTGACGTATCTAACAAATTTACAGTTTTCAGATTTATTCCTATACCTGTGCTATAAGATCTTGCGTTACGCCAAATTTCAGGATTCTGGGTCAACGGGAAGTACCCTATGAATTTTGATTGCTTTGAGAGTATCGAAATATACGTTTTTTTGCAACATAAACGGCCTTATCTTTTATAAACGTTTGATTTTTTCACAGCTTCAAGGGACCGCAGACCTGAGTATATAGTTTACAATTTCAACTCGATACCTCTACGCGTTCTTGAGATAAAGGGTCTTGACAGACAGACAGACAGACCACAAAGCGATACTAAAACGGTTCCGTTCTTTTCCTTTTGATATATGAAACCCTAAAAATAATATAAATCATTATTTAACGAGAAAATCGCTGTTAAATTTTATGCCATTGTAAAGTTAGATATTTATGCTAGTGACTGTATCTCCTACCTACTCGTACATGCGGGTGTCGCCACATACTAGTTATATGTACATACGTAGAATAGTACACAGACGCAAATAGAACTTTCACAACGACGTGAATTTATCGAAATGTTTGTGTTTTCCGCGTCCAAGCGATGAGTCATGCTTTAAAACTACGGATCTAATGGATAAAGCTGTAATATAAAGGGTTATAAAGGGTTGCTGTTTTTTCTCTATTTTGCAAAAATAATAATAATAATATTATTTAATTTTCTCACTACAATATATAGTTATCATCAAACATTTTATTGAGTATACAAAACAAATCAGTTATTACAATATATTGTAGGAGACTGGTGCCTAAGCTAGGCTCTAGGCCTGTGTTTCAGGACTCCAGGTTCCCACCACTTAACTTGTACATAACCTAGATTGTGTACTAACGCACTGACAATGTAGTTAAATATGAAGACAATAATATGTTTTATTTAAGTAAAAAGGTAGTGTCTGTATATTATATGCGTAGTGTATTATATGAGTGTGTGTGAATGTGTTGTGTGTATGTGCGTTTGTATGGTTCTAGTTCTAGTTACCTAAGAATGATTATACTATATTCATCATAGTTTAGGTTTAATAGCTATTCAGTTAGCTGTTTTTTGAATTCATGTGAAAAATTTATATTCATAAAATTCAAATTGATGTCAAAAATGACGATGTTTCTTCCAGTAATTCTTCGGTTCTGTATTACAAACTTTTCGACTGTCAAGTGAACACCAGTGGTTCACTTTAGAAAAGGCCTCTGTATTTCATTGAATTAAATGGTTCATCCCTCACCATTTTAATATGTTTTTTTGAAAATTGTGATGTCGGTCGAAAGGTCGGTAAGAGTGAGTTTAAGCTGGGTTATTTTTGTTTTTCTGCGAGTAAAGTTTTGGCGATAAAAATGGAGATCGATGACTGTCAGTAATGATGGATGGTATGAAAGATTATGTGAATATGCGAAAGAGAACAGCATCCCTGATGCGATGGATTTGGGGGAGCACCAACAGCATTTTGAGGGTGATAGCTGATAATATGGATTGACCTTCATAGGACACTGGACTTGTTTGCACAGCTGCAAGTCTGGTGCAGCGGCAAGCGGGCAGTTTATTAATTCATTTTATTTTATTCTATCAATTTTAATGAGCAATAAATATCATTTATCATTTAATGTTACTAACATAGTTTTTAAGTCCAACTAACATAATATGGATGTATCTGACATAAATAATAATAATAATGTCTACTGAGACGAAAGTAGAGGAGTATGGGAAATGAAGACATACAGAAATGACCCTAAATATACTGGAATAAGAGCAAGAAATTAATGTTTTGTTCAGGTAGGTTACACAAATATACAAAAAAATTACTGTAGGACTATTCGAAACAATTACCTTGGCCTTGGAGCGCAAATGGCAACTGAAGAAACACAAGAGGGTTTTAGTCAGTAAAAGTCTGACATTCCCTCTCGCTCCAGACCAGAGCGAGAGAAGTTATTTAATGATTTACCAAGAAAAAAAAATGTATTCGTTATAACATTGAAACTCATATGAAATTATGTGTTAGATGAAATAAACACTATTACAAGCAAACTTAGGCAATTTTCCTTTCCACAATAAACGATACTATAAATGCTACAGCGTGCCCATTGATCGGTTATCGGGTAGCTGTTCTCATTTTGTATTCGAAGGGCTCATCAAATCACGGTAATAGGCCATATCCACATGAATGAGTAATATTGAATGGATCGATGTAAGCTAACATCATTACGTGCGTATAGTGTGTGAAAAGCCTGTAATGATTTCATTATAGGCAATATTTGGCGCACTAGGTATTAATAATAAATTGTTGAGTATGTGCGTAGGCCCATACTTCAACGGTTACATAGCTTTGCAACCTTTGGGTAATGGCTCCAACTTACGAGTCAGTCGCAGGTTTCAAACTCAGCACTCCGTATTACATCATGTAATTTATTTTATTACCACCACGTTTCGACACCTGCACGGAATAACGTTGTAACTCAGTTTTTAACCGAGTTCAAAAAGAAGGAGGTGCTATGTTCGGCTGAATGTATGTTTACCGATTTATCGGTCAATTGTAGACCGATTTTGAAAATTATTTTTTGATTGAAAGGTTATACTTTCGAGTTAGTCCCATAGAAATATTGTTGTGATCTGATGATGAATTTCAAAGATATGAAACGGAACTCCTCATAGGAGTTTTATTGATGAACTTTTAATACATTTTAGTATTATTAGTAGTATATATTATTATTATTTTTTATATATATTTATTTTACTTTATAATATTTATGTCTGACGACGACTCATTTTATTCATGCCATTGCAATAATTCTTCTACGTCATTTTCTTCTTTAGAAGTTTCTTTTTCAACCAATTCTTTTTTGAGTAGCGAGTTCCAGAGATTTAAAAACTGTTTTAATGTATGTCACGTGAACGCACAGAGTATCCCTCAACATCACTCTGAGATGTTGGATTTATTTTGTGGCGTTGCTGTACACGCTGTCCTAGTTTCAGAAAGTTGGCTCAAGCCCGAACTTCCATCTACGTTTTATTGCCTACCCGGCTTTGTCCTAATTCGCAATGATCGCACGGGAAAAAGAGCCGGGGGTGTTGCTATTTACTTACGCAGCGACATCCCATACAAGATCCTTTCCTCTTCGCCGGCTGTTGCAAACGGCAACCCTGAATACTTACTCCTTGAAATTGATGTCAAAGGGGTTAAGGCTATTCTTGGAGTAGTATACTGCCCACCTGCCATTGATTATTTCTCTAGTTTTGATTCTCTTTTAGATTCTGTTTCCTCTGAGTACAAACATCTCATAGTCATGGGTGATTTTAACACCAATCTTGTGAAGGACGACTGCAGATCGCGCAGGCTGAGAGCGATCCTGGAATCGTCAAGTTTATCACTCCTTTCACTTAACCCGACTCATCATAATCTTGACTCAGACGATTCCTGGCTTGATCTCATGCTCACGTCTTCTGTAAATCTGGTTGCTAACCATGGCCAGATTGCGGTCCCTGGGCTATCGAGGCACGATTTAGTTTATTTATCGTACAAAATCAAACCACCAAAACAGCGGCCCGCCATTGTGTTCCTCCGGAATTTTGCTAGGTTAGACGAAGACAAGCTCAATAGTGATGCTAGAGCTGTTGATTGGGTCGATGTCGAACAGGCAGCGACTGTGGATGAGAAAGTAGACATTTTTAATAGGGCTTTACTTAAGCTCATTGATGTGCATGCGCCTCTGAGGGCTGTCCGTGTCAAGCGCCCCCCGGCTCCTTGGATTACCCCTGGAGTTCGAATGGCGATGAGACGGCGTGACAGGGCTTTTCGAAGACATAGAAGAGATCGTAGTGAGGAAAACTGGAACCTGTACAAGTTGGCTAGAAACCGGTGTAACAAGATGGTAAGAGCTTCTAAACGCCGATACATTTGCGAAAATGTCCTCAACTCTTCACCGGCTGATATTTGGAAGTTTCTCAAATCACTTGGTATAACAAAGTCTTCCTCTCATACTTTTCCCTCTAATATATCTTTGAATGATTTGAATCAACACTTTTCATCGTCGGTTATGCTTGCGACTTCTGTCAAAAATAATACTATTCTTAATATAACTTCCACGCCAATTTTACCTCATGATTCTTTTTCTTTTTCCCCTGTGACCGATGCAGAGATCCATAAAGCATTTAATGCGATTAAGTCCAAGGCTGTTGGCTGTGATGGAGTCAGTAGAACCATGTTATCTTATATGATTAAAACGTTGCTCCCTACTATCACTCACATCATCAATTCCTCCCTCCAGACTGGGGTATTTCCCATTAGTTGGCGTAAAGCTTTTATTATCCCCCTTCCTAAAATTCGCACCCCCACTTTGTCAAATCACTTTAGGCCAATTTCCATTCTCCCTTTCCTATCTAAAATCCTGGAAGCAGTTTCCCTTAAACAGATATCATCCTTTGTGTTTAAGAATAAACTGTTATCCCCATTCCAATCAGGTTTTCGACCTGGCCACAGTACGGCCACAGCCTTGCTTAAAGTTACAGAGGACGTCAGAAATGGCCTGGAGAACTCGAGGTTAACGGTGTTAGTTTTAATAGATTTCTCCAACGCTTTTAATACCGTTGATCACGACATCCTTTTGGCCATTCTGTCTCAAATTGGGATTTCTTCGTTGGCACGGGATTGGTTCTCATCATATCTTCGTGGTCGTCAGCAGGCTGTACGTGCTGATCAGAAGATTTCTGAATGGTGCGACTTGCTAACCGGCGTTCCACAAGGCGGTATACTCTCTCCACTCTTATTTTCTTTGTTTATTAATTCCATCACTGCTATCCTCAAATGCTCTTTCCATCTGTACGCTGATGATCTACAGCTCTACGCACAAACTGACCTTGACAATCTCGATAATTGTATCTCACTAATAAATGCTGATCTTTTGGCGATTAGTGATTGGTCAAGCAGATTTGGAGTTACTGTCAACGTCAGTAAATGCCAGGCTATTCTTATTGGCAGTTCATACTTTTTACGTAGCTTGGACACTAGCCGACTACTGCCGCTTCTTTTTGGCAATACAGTTATCCCTCTCTCGCCACACGTTAAAGACCTTGGCTTATATATCGATGAGAAGTTAAGCTGGAATAAGCATATTGCTCAGGTTAGCCAGAGGGTCACCTTCACGCTGCGATCTCTCTATAGATTCAAGAATTTCCTTCCATCAAGCACTAAAACCACTTTGGTCCAATCGCTTGTCTTGCCTATAATTGACTATGCTGATGTTTGTTACTCTGATCTATCCCAGGAACTTCTAAACAAATTGGATCGACTTCTCAATAACTGTATTCGTTTTATATTTGGCCTTCGTAAATATGATCATATTTCTTCCTTCCGTTCTCAGCTTAAATGGCTGCCTATCCGCCACAGGAGATCCCTCAGATCCCTCTGCACGCTCTTCACTATTATGAACGATCCGTGTGCTCCTGACTATTTGAAACAATATTTTAAATTACTGGGCAGCTCTCATAATCTCAACCTTCGAGCATCCAAAAACATACTTCTTCATATTCCTTCTCACCGTACTGGGTTTATGGCTAATTCTTACACTGTCTCTACCATAAAACTCTGGAATGTGCTTCCCCTTGACATCAAAAAAGCTGAAAGTAAATTTTCCTTCAAGCGTAAAATTCGGAACTACTACTTGAAGTTGTCTCAATCTTAGTTTGGTCTTCGTCATAATTGCTATATTCTAAGTTCTCTTAATTAGAATGTTTCTTATGTATCATAGTATTTATTAGTTTATTATATTAGCATATATACGTATTTTATTATTATAAGCCACTTAATTTAATGTTACTACATTCTACTTCAAAAATATCTGTTATTTATTTATTGTGCACACCTACCACAGTTTTGTCTTTTTAACCCAATGGTTGACTGGTAGAGAATGCTTTGTGGCATTAAGTCCGCCTATGTACCACCACTGTACATGAAGTTTAAATAAATAAATAAATAAATAGGATTACAGCAGAACAGTCCTAACAAGTAAAATTGCTTTGTTTATACTTATACGCGATGACTTTGAGTTTGACTGAAGGGTACTTTTTAGTTGTGATACCACACAGCTAAAATTATATGGCGAGCAAGTTATCTGGTGAGTTGCCTATCGGATTGACCAAATAGCAATTCTTTCACGGTGTTATAACTTAAACCAACACAAAAAAAAACATCAAAATTAGTCCATAAAAAAGTTATGCGCGAATTGATAACACATGGAATTTGAACATAATTAGTGAATGGAGCCTCCATTCACTAATGATAATGGATTTATCCAAGTATACCCTCCATTATGGAAGGTATACTTGCCACATCTTCAGTACCCCTTCAAAGCGTAGTTGCGTGATGTTATGTTATGAAAACAGTAAATAGACATGCGATTGAAGCATTTCCTGAAAATTCGCTATTTATTGAAATATTCCATGGTTTATCTCCAAAGTTCTGCATTAGATCTTCACAAAATTTAAATGGTATACTCTAGAGGCAAAACTTTTCCTAACAAAAAATAAAACATCTAAATTGGTTAACCGGATAATGTCGCCGGATAACATTATCCGGCACGATTAAGATAAAAAAAAAACAATTAGACAACTTGAGAGAGTTCTCTTTTTTTGAAATCGGAAATTTTCAGAGCGTAACTATAATAAAGACTGATTGAAAATAAAAACCTTTATTTTAATGGTTTTATTAGTCTCGTAACTCGTAATTGAACTTGTGTTCAATACCGTAATCATGTGATCACAATATTGATTACGCTAATACCGGTATTGAAAAAATCCGGTATTTGAAAGCCCTAGCTATTACCCATACGCCATACCTCTATCCGACAAAATTTATTGGTTTGGCTCGATAACTCGCTAGAGGTAAGACGAGCACGAGATCATATGCCACCTGCGCTTCGCCTGCAAGACGGTCCGTGGCACTATTGACGCTCCTGACCTACTTACTGTGCTGGCACGTTTCTTTGTCCCGGACAATTAGTGCTACGGTAAAAAGCACAGGATGTCTGCTGTGCCTGAGTGTCGTATTGTTGCCCGTGCTCAGTCTCCAACACCTCGCACTTAGACTGCTCTAAGTGACAATAGGTCACTTAGAGCAGTCTAAGTGCGAGGTGGATTCCAATTCAACTAACGATCTCTTTTCGGATGAATGGAAGATGATTTTATTGGCATGTCAGAAGTACTGTGAGAGAAATTGAATATTTCCATATTAAAGTATTAATAGACATTATGTAATAAGAACAGTGTAGACCAGTCAATATTGTATACAAAAGCACAATAAAAAATAATCATAATAAAAAAGTGAGTTGTCGTAATAGGAAGTAATCTAAGAATTCGTGGAGTCTACAGTGCTCTCACATTCAAACTATAAAAAAGAGGCTATATAAAAAGAAGCAGGAAAAGTATGAATAATTACAACTATCAAATTAATTACTAACAAATTTAAGTCCGATGTACACGTGTTTACAATTTTCTTTTATTTTTTGTTTAGTTATTGTGTCTGTGATTGGTGGTCTAACCGTTGTAATTAATTAAAATAAACAATAATAATAAAAGTTTAATTGAAAAAAAATCTTTATAGTTTAGTTTATGTTTATAGCAGTTGAGCTTAAATAACAGTTTTTCTTCTTGTTACAGCTGGTGAGCTGCATGGCGCCACGCTATGGCTGCTGGTATGTGGTGCTGCAGCTCTCGTGGCTGCCGTGCTCGGTGCGATCGCCTGCTGGGTTGCACGTCGTCGCAACTCCCTGGCTCACAAACTAGGTGTGTACAAACTTAAATATCTACATTCATATAATTATGTATGTACCTACATTCATGCGAAATAAGATACCTAGATAGGTATATTGTGACATTTTTCAAGAACGTATACCCTATTCAGGAAGCCGTGAGATAAAAGGTGAACAAACCATTTGTAATACTACCAAATTATAAACCACAGATACTGCAAACATTATACATAAAAATGTGATGTTTTGTTATCGGGCGGGTTATAATCCGCCATCTTTTTCAATATCGATCAACTTGTTGATACAAGATATTTTCGTTGAATTCTTGTTATTCGCCGAAGAAAAAGCGCGCAAAGAAAACGCCAATGCATTCAACAGAAAAGGACACTGTTTTCAATGTATTCAAACAGGTCGAAGAAACTTGGTCGAAGGTTTTGGAAGAACATTGTTTTCTTTGTTTGCATTTTGTCTCAAGCCCAGATGAATAGGGTATAGTGTATGACAAATGGTTCTTAATTATCTAATCATCGAATAGGTAGTTTGTAACCAACATATTTCTTTAACGGCTGAAGTTCATCGTCGGCCACATCATCGCTTACTATCAGTTGAGATAGTGGCCAAACCTATCAATAATAAAAAAAAGTTAAGATAAAAAACGTGACAATGAATATTGTTTTATTGCTCATGACTATACGACGAATAAAAAAGTCTGGACGTGCCACAGTGGCTTCCGGATGGAGAAGCCTTTGATTTTTTGAAAGTTATCGCATTTTCAGAATCCTAAAATCTGGTCATCAAGGTTAATTGCTATTGCTATTCCCTTTGACTCCTATTACCAGTATAACTTATTTTTTTATAATATCCTTTCTTCTGCACAGGCGGTAAGCGCGGGCCGGACAAGGCGCTGGTCTTCCAGCCTCCTCGCCGCGCCACTGCCGTGCGCTCCCCCGGCTCGGCCACGCACTACCTCCGCAAGTCTCCCTCGCCCACTGCGCCCGCGCCGCCCGCCGCTTCGTCCCCCCCGCAGCCCACGCCGCAGCCGCCGACTGTCAACTCTGCTACCACGGTAAGATACGGTACATGAAAGCATGAACCTTCAACTAGATTTATGTAATAAGAATATAATCTCGAAAATAAATCCTTCTACCAAGTCATCATTACAGAATGTTTTAGAAACAGTAATTCTTTTATTTTCTTTTGGGCACATTTCCAGTTGTCAGTGATATAGAGGTGTTCTTTGACGCTATATTTTTATTTGTTTTAGTTAGGTTTAATTAGTTTAGGGTTTTTATTAGAGAGAAAAGAGTAAATTATTAGTTACTCTTATGGTAATAGGGGTTAAAGTATGAAATTGCCGTTTAGCGTCGAACGCCTCGAGTAGGCCACGCGTCCGATTCCTTTGTTCTGACCACGTGACTGAGCGTTAAGATGACGTTAGAACAAAGGAACCGGAGGCGTGGCCTACTCGAGGCGTTCGACGCTAACGAAACGATTGTAACTTGGCTAGGGGGGCATGATTGGTACAATATTAAAAGTGGTTCATAATGAGCTCATCATTATCCAAACACTATGCCTTTTTTTAAATCTTGGAGTACGAAAGTGCTCATGAATCAATCACTATAGGACGATCACTAAATTGTTGAAAGAATAATCAAGCTCACACTTGGCCACTTTTGCGGCTATATCAAATATGTCAATGGCAACACGATAACTGTTAATTACCTCGTGTAACGTCCATGCTACGCACTGCCAGGTGTCAATACTTCCATGCCAGTCCTCAATTTGTAAATGTTAAGTCATATCTAATGACATATCAACACGATGGTAGCATTTTGGCCTTGACTTCAACTAGAGAATTAAATACAAACTAGCGGTCTCGACATATGTTGTTCTGTCCGAAGACTGGCTTCGCCTTAACCAGGTTTAATTGTATTTTTAATCATCTAAGGACCTACTCAAATATACACACAAAATTTCATCCAAATTGGTCAAGCGGTTTCAGAGGAATTAGCTGACAAACACACATACCCTAGAATTATATATAAAAGATGTTCGAAAACATAACAAGGAAACCAGTATATCCTAGGCCCAAAACTTTAAAGACATGTGATATCTACCATCATGAACTACAACTACGTGATAAATTACAGCCCGTGTTTTCTCTCTCAGAGGCTGACATGACTGCTATGTACTAAGTACTAACTCCTTAATTGTTCTTGGTCCCTGGTACAGCCAACCGGCGGCAACAGCCCTCACTCGCCGACCGCACCGACCGAGCCGACCCCGCTCAGCAAGGAGCTCGCCGATGCCAATGCTACTGAGAAGACCAAGACCACTGAACCCGAGAACAATGATGGAAAGCTAGGAGATCTACACTTCAAGTTGCGGTGAGTGGCTTTAAAACTATGCTATAAAACTCGTCCTAATAGTATTTAAACACGCACGCATTTTGGTTCGACGGACCAAATTCGTTCCCGCGACAGACTGCCGTATTCCGATACGACAACTGTTCGCAGTTCCATATAGTCCACCGTCATCATGTCTTCGTTGTCCGATCAAGCGAAATTATGGTGGTAGCGGCAACGCTACAGCCACTACGTCAAAAGTGACAAAAAAGAAGATAATGGGCAAAATTGCATTTAAGAGAACGCGATAAATGTCCCTGGAAGTTGAAAAGAACTTTAGATGAAGATGATTTCAGTAATAATTATAATCGCTAGACTACTCATAATAACTATGGATTGATTTGGTTCGGATACCAACCAAATTCGTGGTACGATCGTACTAAGTTTGAAGTTTGAGTCTGTTTTAATACTATTAAAAAGGTTGCAGATGATACAATAAAAATTCATATAGGTACAAGCCAAATTCTGCTTCGAAAAATTATCTGTCGGAGTTATTATTATGAGTTGTTTAAGCTTGAGAGTGTGTCAGACTTTTACTGACTAAAAACCCCCTCCTTCTCTTTCGTTGCCTTTCAAACCAGGGCCGAGATTTCCTTTCAGAAGCAAACCCTTTGCCCCAGTAGGCTCCGACCCTGCTGAGCCCCTACGGCTTGCTAACATCTCCTTGAGGCACGCATGACGGGACGGTTACCGGACGGTCGGACGGTGAGCTACCCACTGTTCGCCATCCGCAAGCCCGCGCCTATGGTGGCCGGAAATCGGGATCGGGATCCCGTCGACTGGGGCGTGAGGGCCGCTCACTCGCGCGTGCACGTGCAGCCTCCTCCTTTGCTAGCATTACTGCTTCGCAGAAGGAGACGACCGCCTGCCACTCGTTGGCGCCGATAGCCTCCACGAGGACACGGCGGTGCTCTGCCCAAGCGGCGCACACCTGTACTGTATGCTCCACCGTATCCTCCGAGCAGTCCACAGTTATGGCACCCGAGCGTTACTTCCGCACGAATCCGGTGTAGGAACTTCCCGAACTGACCATGTTCGGTGAGAACCTGCGTCATTCGGAAGATGAAGACGCCATGAGGTCTTTCCAGCCACTCCTCAAGGAGGGGACTTACCGCCATAATTATGTCGTGAACAGCACTGGGTTGCGACAGTCGCTGTCGCCATTTCACCACGAGATCCCGCCAGAATTCTGTCCGCCATGCTGCGCCTTGTTGATAGATAGATAGATAGATAGAACATTTATTTGATGCACAAAAAAATTAAACAAATGTTGCGCGCAAATCGTGCATGCTTGCAAGGATTGTTGCCTCTAGATCTCATGGTGGCTGGCCAGCAAGGAGGCTCGGCGCTTCGCGAGAAACCGTGCGATATCCCCGCACCACCCGTATGGCCATGACCCTCTGGTATGCGTTCAGCTGGGCCGCCGGTCGCTTTCACATCGACGGCGCCCATACCGGTGTTCCATAAAGGGCCATGGACCAAACGATGCCTGCGTAGAGCCCCAGTCCGATTCAGTTTGGGAGCCAAACGTCGGAAGTGCTATCTGTCGGTGTAGGATCTAAAATCAATAACATTGATGAAAAGTCTAGAAATGTCAATAAGTGATTAAAATAACCACTGAAAAGTACTTGAAACTCCGAGAATTTCAATTAATCGAGTTCGCAGTATCTAATTTACAGGGTACCTATTAAAACAACTCTGAAAATCACTAACACAAAGTAAATAGACGGTCTATTCGATCGAATTCCCAGCGGTATACGAGTACGTACAGTAGGTACACCTACGGACCATGCCGTTGTCGCAGTCTGGTTCATAATTCGGTTAAACCCGATCAATCTGAACATCCAATGTCAATAACTGCTCTATTCATTCGTCCCTGATCTAATCTACTTCGCAATTTATCAAAAGCATTATTCTGATGGATTCAGACATCTTTTTTTAATGTTGGAAGCAGAATTCTGTTTGCTTTTCGTGAAATATTAAATGAATATTCAATTTGTCGGGACAGCCGCCGGGAATTTCCATGATACGTCAAAATGTAATCAGCTACACAGATTTTTCGCTTTATTCAAGTAGGCTCTTATTCTTTTTTCGTTCATAATTTCATATCTCAATTTCTTGTTTGTAATGAGATTATTCATGAACTTTTCATACTTTATTTCAATCTGGATACTTTGTTCGCAATATTTTCAGACAAAGCGTATTATTTTTAGACTTAGCCCCTTATCTAGAAAGTTTAACCTAGCAACATGTAGCCATTTTCCGACTACAGTTTATTTGGGGTCGGTATAAATATCTTCCCTAATTTCGTTAGCTAGCCACACGTCTAATAAGATTAGTGGCCATTAACGACCCCTAATTAGCAACAACCTGATACTTCATCGAGCCTAACTAGGGGTCAACACAATTATTAAAGTGATTACTTAATTAATTGCTCCACGCTCGGCTCTAGGCGCCATGCCATATATCCGCCATACTTAATGTCTAAGTACGTAGAACTAACGTGCCGTGGAGTAGTGCAATTATTTCCGAGTCATATATTTTTTTCTGTATTACGGATACAGAAAAAATGTTTTGCATTTCTCTTATATTTGCTTCTGAAAAAACACTTTGCTTTTTATTCCTATTTGCATTTATATTGGAATTAAACTTTGTGTTCTAGAAAGATGTAAGGTTGTATTAACTTGTGTTAGACTTGACTTAACTTACTTTATCATTACAAATGATATCTTCTGTTACTGTTATAGTAATTATGTTACCAAATCAATCATTTTTTTTGCTTACATTTATATTTAATTTACAAACCCAGGTAGGCGCATTACTTTGTGTGATTTATTTCATCATCACTGCTTTCAAAACGGTGAAGACAACATCGTAAGTAATCCGGAATGTCTTAGAATAAAAAATCAGAGACGCGTATTAGGTACCAATTCCTACTGGGTCCACATGGTGAATTACAACCCATTACTTCTCTTAGACAGAAATAGCATTCTGTCTAAGAGAAGTAGTCCTAGCAGTGGGAACATTGTAAGGCTGATTACGCTTTATTTACATAATTGCGAATATATTAAACCTTTTTACCACAACACACAACACGAAAATACATTTTTATGACCAAGTTTCACTGTCTATGACTCACGAATCACGAAACGATAACATCGCCACACAATTTCACTTAGTATTTCATGTCTACAGTCACAACAGTGAAGTACTCACAGACCATGTATTACAAAGCCGATATTCCCACATTATCGACACGTCACCACTCTATGTAATGGGGAGTATAAAGTTGAAAACAGACTGGAGCGTTTACTTGTATAGAGACATCGAGCTGCTCTAATGTGTCACCTTATCATGATTGAACAATGAGGACGACGCTTGACTCTTGGCTTCAATTTCTTCTTCTTCTTACACTACAATTGCTGTAGGATGGTGCGGGTGATAGCTCTAGCGGTCGGATTCATAAAATTTACTTGTCTTTCTCTCACCTTAAAGATGCATATTTTCGTCCTGCTGTCATTCTACCCATGATATGTAAAAAAGTTCTTAGTCTATCGATGCTATGACAAAATATACTGCTTTTTTAAATATTTGTTTGACCCGTTACGGTAACATTTTTTGCTGTCGCAGTCAATGTTATTTATGGTCATCATCATCATCATCATCATTTCAGCCGATAGACGTCCACTACTGGACATAGGCCTCCCCCAAATGTCGCCATAAAGAACGGTCCTGTGCGTCTCGCATCCATCGGATTCCCACAACCTTCACCAGGTCATCGGTCCACCTTGTAGGGGGCCTTCCAACACTGCGTCTTCCGGTACGCGGTCGCCACTCCAGAACCTTTCGGCCCCAACGGCCATCTATTCTGCGAGCAATGTGCCCTGCCCATTACCACTTAAGTTTGGCGATTCATCGTGCTATGTCGGCAACCTTATTTATGGTCCTCGTGTGTTATTTACAATTTATGCGGCGTTTTGAGTCAAAACTGATCATCAGTTCCTGATGATTAGTAAATTATATATTGTATAAAGTATTTTACGGAACAAATCAATAAAATCACAGGCAAGATTAAACACAAAATAGATGTGAGAATGTTGCTAGTTCACTTGCCAAGCATAACCTAGCACACCGTAGCAAGAAAAAAATATTTATATACTCAAAAAAGTGCTCTAGTGTAACCTCACCTTACGAATCAATAACTACCCTCCTGCCCCGTCGCCCACAATTACTTCGTACGACGACGCACGACATCGCACGAAGTTACACGAATCCGCACGACACAGGATTTGTTTTGTGTTCACTTTATCGTAACGCATGCCCCTGAAGTATGCCTTTGTAATAGCAAGTCTTTGTTAACGATAAATTGTACTGTACCTTTGTTCAGCGTAGTAAATTCTGAAGCCGGCTTGTCCTTCAAGAAAATAATAATATTGTGGAAATGGCAGAGGAATTGTATTATGGAATATGGAATCATGTTTTAATACAAATTTCGATTTGTTTTGCCGTTTCTTAACTCCTAACCCTTCGTAAGTAAACTTCGATGCTCCGTTGTCTCTAAAGGACAGATTTAAGAAACTCCATTCTTATTGCCATACCCAAAGAGGTCTAAACTCTGATCTATCTTTCTATCCTATCTATGCAAGACCGTGTGCTACTCCACTAATTTCTTTTTAATGGTCTATCACCATATTCGCATTATTACCTTCGCTGCATCGGTTGGATGGTTTCGAAGTCTATAACGGACATAGGTAGGAACAATTACTGTGTTTTATATATTAGGATTTAAAACCAATGTCAGCCAATCAAATACCTAGATTTAATATACTGAAATTAAATCAATTTTTGGAGCAGTGGTGGCCGAGTGGTAACGGCCCCGACTTACGAGTTGTAGGTCGCGGGTTCAAACCTAGCCAGGCGCATTACTTTGTGTAATTTATTTCATCACCACTGCTCTCAAAAACGGTGAAGGAAAACATCGTGAGGAAACCGGCATGTCCTAGAACCAAAAATTCGAAGACATGTGACATCCACCAACCCGCACTGGGCCCGCGTGGTGGATTACGGCCCATTCCCTCTCCTAGAGAGGAAGCCTGAGTCCCAACAGTGGGAACATTATAAGGCCGACTATGCTATGCTATGCTAAATCAATTTTGCGCTCTCCGTTTCAATTTTCACAAAACATGTTCCGCTAAGTAATTTCAATGCACTTAAGTAACACAGATTTTCCGTGTGATATAAACAAATGAAATGCTAAAGGAAACCGCTATGCGTCCAAGGTCTTCGGCTAGACATGCACTCTTGCCAGTCTACCATGACCACGGCCAGTGGCTGACCTTGGCTATAAACTGTAACCCGTGTATGTTGAAGATATTCTATATGAAACGTAATACTGACCATTTAAAAAGTTGTATCAAGTAACTCATAATCCTGTTTTATTTATCCACTAGTGATGCGCCCCGGCTTGCCTTCCTAATTCTATTAGTCATCATCATCATTACAGCTGAAAGAGGTCCACTGTTGGACATAGGCCTACCCCAAGTGTCGCCACAATGAACGGTCCTATGCGTCTCGCATCCATCGGATTCCTGCAACCCTCACCTGATCAACGGTTCACCTTGTAGGAGGCTTTCCAACGCTACGACTTCCAAAACCTTTCTATCCCAACGGCCATCTGTTCTGCGAGCAACGCTATTAGTATGCTTTAATATGTAGTTATAACTTTAATAAAATACTAAATAAATGAATAAATCGATGATACACCAAAATTATAACACAGGTCAGTTTTTAGGTCTCTATCACTAATAATATTCGGCCACTTTTTGGCCAAAGCCAAAACGGGCAGAAATCAAAGCCGTATCTTCGGTCGGCCTCTTAATATAACCCCTCTTTTCTAGAAAAAATCCCGACTATGTCCATCATTTCTCATTACCGTTGGAAGGATCACAGCGAGGGTCGCATTATCTGTGAGATGATTATACGCGACGAGATAATGAGAACGGAATATTGGAATAAAGAGAGGGGAGATATTCTTTGAATAGTTTTCTGTTGGAGAATTATTTTATGAGAAATACTTAAGACGGATTTCATCTTGATTCCTGAAAGAATTAAACGGTATAGGTATTTTGTTTTCTCTCACGAAGACGGGTTGGGCTCGGTTGTGTCTGTAATTTGTGTGGTGTGCGCAAGCTATTTTACTATGAAACCGAGAGTTTCAAGCATAAAAACACACAAAACAAAGTATACGTGAACCTACGTACACTTCCAATCCAAAAAAAGGCTTTATGGGATATAAGAAATCCCTAAACCTGTTTCTACATTGGAACCCATAGATATAAGATATACCTATCTATACTTAAAATAAATCTGTAGAAGTGAAAATTCTGTACATTGAAAATATCAAAATAATAAATGGCAGGGGGTGTTACTAGACCGACACAGAACCCAAAAATGTGATTATAAAATTTTTGTCTGTTTGTCTGTTTGTTCAGGCATCACGCAAAAACTACTGGTTCGATTACGATGAAACTTGGTATAATTATTCTTTAATATCCTGGGCAACACACTGGGTAGTTTTTGTCCCAGAAAAGTATATACAATAAAAAACAAACTTAATTTTGCGGTTCGATCCCTAGACCCGATTACTGTACTAACCACAAATAATAAGTTTGTCGTAGGTTACGTCACCCGCAGTGGAGTTCACTAAGGGGCGCTGCACACGGCTAAGATACTATAATATTTTATCTTAAGATACAATATCGCTCGCCATACAATTCAATGGACTATCACACACAACGAAGATAATAAATAATATTTCATATTTTCGTATCTCAAAAAACCAAAAAAAACCATTTTCGACTTCTACGCGGACGAAGTCGCGGACAAAAGCTAGTCTGGTATAATTCTGTGTCTATTTTTGTATAATACTTCATATTAAACATCAAGCATCAATAACCATTTCAAATATTGGTATGACAAAGAGTAGTATGCTGGGAAGATCTGGCTATCTCTTTTGTACACACAATCTAATGGCGGTGACGTCATATTGCAATGTGTGCATCCTTATTTTGTTCTTTGGCAGTTTCCCCTTCCACCAAATTTCAAAGGTTTTTACCTTTTTTGATATTGAACGGAATTGAAATATTCTTTCTATTTGCGATTTTAAATAAGTAAAAAAGTTTCTCCATTTAGTCAATGTCGGAGCTAGCAGCTAGCATTTTTTTCAGTCGCCCGCCTCGCTTCTGTTGACCTATCTGTATAATAGAAGTTCATAAAAAGAAAAACAGGGCAAGTGCGAGTCGGACTCGCACACTGAGGGTTTCGTAAAGACTTACCTATAAAAACAGTTTGATTCCCGAAATGAGTTACGAAGATTTTTTCGAATCGCAAAAAGTTTTTTTATGTAACGTGACTACAAATTGACAGTTTTCATATTTTGCCCGTACTTGTGCTATGAGACAAATTTCAGGATTCTAGGTCCATGGGAAGTAACCTATGAATTTTGATTCCCATGAGAGTGTCAAACAAAATACGTGTTTATTAATAACTCAGAAGTCTGATTTTTTACAACTTCAAGGGACCACTGACCTAAGTATATAGTTTAATTCATTAAACCCCGAGCGAACGCCGGCGTTCGCTCGGTCATTGTCTTTCTATTGTGTCTCTAATTACGCTACTCAACAACTCGATACCTCCATGCGTTCCCGAGATAAGGGTCTTGACAGACATACAGACAGACGGACGGACGGACAACAATGTGATCCTATAAGGGTTCCGTTTATCCTTTTGAGGTACGGAATCCTAAGAAGTAAGAAGACACAAGTAGTGATCATAATAAAGATAAAACTTTCTTATCACTTAAGTCGCACTATGGAGGAGCAAGCACATCTTCAAGGGTATTTCACAGGCTGACCTTCCGAGGGTCAAGATTTCTTCAACCTCGAGTAGACAAGGTCGATAAATTATCTTGCCTGTGACCCAAGATTGTAACAGCCACAGCTTTTTCGCTAGTATAATCTAGCTAACTTAGTTTTGGTCGTGCAGAATATTATACATTATGAAACATATTATATAACTACACTTGAGTGATACTGGGCCAAAATAGGGCTTTAGATAGATACACAAAAAATATTCTTATATCTAGTATGTATATTTATTTGTAACATAATAATTTTATGTGGCACTCACAAGAATTCAGTTATTTTTTATATTTCTCTCTCGTTAAAGCTTTTTGTATTTCATAAGCCAGTTAACAAAACGTTTTTCATCATTCAGTGAGAAAACTCCAGGGTTTTAATTGTGTGGGATGCTAAAAGTGAAATTCGCATGTCCCAACGCGTCAACAGACCATTAACTTTTTTGTACAAAGTTAAATTGTCTCATTAAACAGTTTCCGTTGTTAACGCACCGGTTTCGTTATGTTTGTCGACCCGGCTGCGAAGTCGCCGGATCTCCGGAGCTCCGGTAATTTGCGGAGTCTACAGAATAGAGTTTTGGCCAACACTAGAGTTTTATCTGTACATATAATTTTTTTGGTAATCTAAAGTGTTTTTTAATAGCCATATAAAGGTGTTTTATTGTAAATTGAGAAAGAAAGAAAGAAAGAAAACACGTTTATTTGGCACACAGGTACACACAATGAGATAACAATTACAATATAGAAACTTAAATACTAAAACTTAAAAAATACATCAACATTGTGTGTGTCACGGCTGCGCCAAATAGGTCCAGTTCAGCATAATGCCAGGACACTATGTAGCGTTGAGAATGCAGTAGTGGTATTATATTTTATATTTGCCTATGCACTATTGTAGGTGTATGTAATTTATTTGCAAGCTTATTTCGTGAATATGTTTTAAAGTTTTGATTTATCATACCTGATACTTTTTTTTTCATAATTTTTCTCTAAGCTCAAATTATGCAAGGCTATTTTTAATTCTAGGTTTCTTTTTTATTCATAATTTTGTTTACTACTCTGTCAAGAAAGTACCGGGAAAAGATCAATAATACACAAAATGTCTGTTATTCATCCAAATTTATTTTATCACCTTCAAAGTATGCTCCTTTAGAAACGATACACTTGCGCCAACGAATAATCCATTCATCAAAACATTTTTTAAACGCTGCTTCCTGAATTGAGTTCAGTTCTCTCCGCGAATTCTCCTTTATGTCTTCTATCGATTGAAAACGGGTGCCACGAAGTGGTAATTTGAGTTTAGGAAAAAGAAAAAAGTCAGCAGGAGCCATATCTGGTGAATATGGTGGTTGCTGGATGGTATCTGTTGAGTGTTTGGTCAAAAATTCGTTCACAATGATAGCCTTGTGCGAAGGCGCATTGTCGTGGTGCAAAATCCAAGAATTTTCTTTCCACAAATCTGGCCTTTTTCGTCGAATTCGCTCTCTTAAACGCCGCATAACGCTCAAATAATATTCTTTATTTACCGTTAGACCTTCCGGTAAGAATTCAGAGTGCACAACACCGCGATAGTCAAAGAAAACAGTCAACATGACATTGACTTTTATCGACTTTGGCGTGGTTTTTTCGGTTTCGGTTCAGTTGGAAGGCGCCACTCCGAAGCTTGTTGACTAGTTTGCATGTCAAACTCGTAAACCCACGTCTCGTCACCAGTAACAATGCGTTTCATGAATGTTGGGTCCGAACTGACTCGTTCTAGCATGTCCTCAGCAACTTTCATGCGATTGAGTTTTTGGAGAAAATTCAGATCTTTTGGGACTAGCCGAGCAGCAACATGTTTCATACCCAAATGATTAGTTAAAATGGTACGGATCGACTCGTGAGATACAGAAAGTTCGGCGGCTATCTCTCTCAGAGTTGAATGGGGATTTTCAGTCACTATTTTCTTCACTTTTGCGATGTTAACTTCAGTTGCAGACGTTGACGGCCTACCAGAGCGAGGCAAATCTTCCATCACATCTCGACCGCTTTTGAACGCTTTGAACCACTTATAAGCACGAGTTTTTGATGAAGTCGATTCACCGTAAGCCTTCTGTAACATTTTCAGTGACTCCGAACACGAAATTCCATTGGCGATGGAAAATTTAAGACAAACTCTTTGTTCGATATTTTTGTCCATTATGAAATTCGCAATACACACTATATATGATATTACTAAAACCAGCACTGTATTTAATATAAATAACAGAATGATGCAACTCAAACTCCGCGCCAAAATGGAAAACAGTTGTGCCAATCTAACAACTACAAAAAAACAAAAATTTGAATTTGGAACCATAAACAAATCATCCATTCCCGATACCTTTTTGACTGAATGTACTTTTTTATGCAATTTGTTTTTTTTAAGGTTGTAGGTACGATTATATAGTATATCGCTAGTTCGGGGATTGGCAACAAAGCTACCGAGTTAATTTGCGGCCTTATAACAATATTTGTCTGCGACACCCGCGGGCGGCCTGTGGTCATTATAGACACTTGAGTACTTCACGCCGCCATGAAATTGAGTTCTCGAGTTTAATATACTTTAATATACTTTGTATATTATCTTTGTTTCAAGTGATAATTAAGCTGTGGTTTGAACAGTGATATTAAGTGTTTCCTTCATTGGTTGTGCTTCTATTTTTGGTTTGTCGACAGCTGGGAGGTTGTATTAGTTTTGAACAAATATTTTATTAGGTAATAAATAATATAATTATTTGTAAGTACAGGTAGGGAAGACACGGTAATGCGACGACGTCATAATTTTTATTAAATGTATTTCTAGAAACGCGCTTTCGCGTTATTTTCACACAATGTTTGCAACGCATCTTTAGTCTTAGTGCGAATTTTGTTACTTACTCGATCGCGTTAAAGTTAACGTCAATTTGTAAATACTAAAGCTGTATAAGCGCGTCTGGTGGCAACATCAGAAATTCTTATTTTTCTATACAATTTGTTTTTTTTTTTGGTTTCGCTCAAGTTGGAGTTAGAGCGCGCATCGACCTTTTACTGACGCCACCTATCATTCAGTTGCCGTAGTACATTAAAAATTCGCGCTGAACTGACTCTGTTCTTTAAGAAAATATGTCCTAACTGGTAGATTTGAAGACAGTTGACCATGTGACCCAAGAGCAGCCCTTTAAAGCCAGTTTTTATCTCGGCCATAGATTAAGGATTGCCATACAAAACAACGTCGCAATGCCGCCAGTCTTTTGGGCACACTTCCAAACGACAGCGATGCTTTGATTTTTTTGACGCCATATTTTAAAACATTTATTTATGAGTTTTTGTTTTAAGTTAACATAATTATAGTATAGTCAGTTAAGTTAAACGAGTAAGTAAAACCATCTTAATAGGCTAGATTGTACAATTTTGTAAGCATTTTTTTTGTGGTGAGAAATTATCTAATGACTTCTCTCACTCTACATTGAAGCGAGAAGGCGTGTCAGACTTTTACTGACTAAAACTAATGTTATCCTAATTAAAAGAAGTTTTAAAAGTTACAGAAAATTAAACTGAGGTAAAAGCCCTTATAAACCTTAATCTTCTCACGGAACAATTACTCATGTAATGCGCCATCTCTTGAATTATTTATCACAAAGCTTAAATCTTCCTTAAGCTTAAAATCGCATTTAGAAGACTATTGTACACCTAGCCTTATAGATTCGGGGATTTATTAATATTAAATTATAAACCTTTTTGAAGACACGAACATAACACACACTCACACACACACATATCACACACATAAGCCATATTTATAAACATACCTAATTACGTACCTAATAGATTATGCCTGCTAGGGCAAAGGGCTAATGTATGAAAGGGATACTAGTGATCTTAAAACTGAAAGGGCAACTGAAGGAACGCAGGTTTGGCTATAGTCAGTAAATGTCTGACACGCCCTCTCGCTCTACTCTAAAGTGGGAGAAGTCAGATCACTTCCAACCTCAAAAAAATACCTCGTAAATTATACTTACGAAATTGTACTATGTAGCCTATATAGTAGGTTTTACTTACTTCTACTTCTATAGGGAGAAAGACAAAGTGATAGTTCACCTTCTTTATAAAATTTAAATTACCTATGACCGTCTCTTTAAGCTCTTTTTGAAAGTATTTGTAATTAACTTAACTAAATTTCATTAAAAGCGGTTCTTTATTTCCAAGAATAAGAAAGAAGAGAAGGAGGTAACACTGCTAAGTTATACATGACCATGCAAGCATATATTAAGCAGAAGCATAATCAGCCTTGTACCTAATATTCTCACTGCTGTGACTAAGGCCGCCTCTGTACTAGAAGGAAAGGGCCGTAATCTACCACGAGGAGCCCAATGTTGAATGTCAAATGTCAAATGTCAACATTATAGATGAAAAATTCAAATACAATTATAATTTACTTGTTATAATATCTAACCCAACTGTTAAAAATGTGGTACCTTCGTTATTAAACCAGCCGTAGCCGCAACTGAATTGATATTAAACTTGAACGCCACCGGAGACTTTATCGTTTTACATAAATAATAAATTCAAGTTTTTTTAGGGTTGTACATCATCATAACTTACCTCTCCATTCGCTGGCACTAAACCTTTCAGGATATTACTCTAGTCTCACTAAAAAGTAATCCATCCCTTGGGGGTGTTTTGTTACACGGGGCATAAAAGCCTTTAATGGTATCTAAACCTTTTTACTGTGTTTTAATAATAAACTGTCGTAGCGTCTGGGTGAGGCCATAAACTTAAAATATATTTGTTTTACGATAGTCAGCCGCTTGTAAAATGTCCCTTATCAGGTACAAATCAACTATTTTCAGGATTATTGTTCTATAAAAGTTTTTAGAGGTTACTGTTTTTAATTCTGGTAACAAGTGTGGTACTTAGGTATGTGTAATTTTCGGAAGGTTTCTGTCGTATTCAGCGGGAAAAAACGCCCGGGTCTCAACAAATTAAGGGGTCAGTCAGGATCGACGCCTACCAGGGCTGCGGTTTGTTCGAAGGAGTTACCGCAGCCCTCTCAGAAAAGGGCAACTCAAAGTCAAAGTCAAAAGTTTTTATTTCACCTAGGCCTTATAAAACGTCAGAAGCTAGTGCACGGTTTCAAATTGGTCGTTTCTTATGGAGAAGAACCGGCGTCAAACTCCATGGTTACTCTTTTAAAAAAAATTGTTCTTACAATATTTCCATATTACAGTATAAGTAGATATTATGTAATGACAGTGTAGACTGATCAATATTGTACGAAAAAGTACAATAAAAATAATCATAATAAAAAGTGAGTCGTAATAGGAAGTAACCTGAGAATTCGCGGAGTCTACAGTGTTCTCACATTCACATTATAAAAAAATAAAAAAACTGAAGGAACACTGTGAGTTTTAGTCAGTAAAAGTCTACTATTCAACACAGAGTGTGAAAAGCTATTTGAAGATTTCCCAGAGAAAAAAGGAACGTGCAAGTGCATATAAAAATTATAATTGATAAATATGGGCTTCATGTTAATGCAGAATGAGCCACTTTAAATGATGTAGGGTTTCTGTGCTAATATTACGACAACGTTTGCCACCAAGGTAATATTTGATAAAAGTGTTCGTACTCGTTTTCTCAAGGAAATTACGACGCAATTTCCCTAGTATATTTTTAATTAGAATATTTACTTTTCCTGTCTACAAGAAGTTTACCATCTTTACCGAGCTTTTCGCTTAGATGTCACAAATATTTACAGTGATAAATGTTTTCTCGTTTACCTAAGTTAAACAACATGAAATAACTAACTATATCGATGGGTTCTACGTATAAGACTGGCTTGTTGGTCTAGTGGTTAGTGGCCCTTAGGTACTACTATGCCGGAAGTCGTGGGTTTGATTCCCACCCAAGACAAATGTTTGTGTGATGAGCACGTTCATTTGTTCTGTGTCTGGGTGTAATTTATCTATGTATGTATTTAGAAATATATATATATCAGTTGTCTAGTACTCACAGGGCAAGCTCTGCTTAGTTTGGGACTAGATATATAATTTGTCAATATATCTCAGAACCCTGAAGTCCTTTGAACCCTTTGAAAGGCGTACGAGGTCCCGAAACTAACTCGCAGAGACCCTTTAGACACTTTTAATGGAACGTTGTACTAACTGACGATTATCCCTGTACGCGCTATGCTAGTCAAGTGCACCCGAGGACAACCCCCGGTTGGTGAGAAACTATTATTATTTTGGAGTCTTAGGTCTGGGGTACCATTGCACGCATTGCGCAGTGTCGCAATCCCTGGCGACCACCAGTACACCTGGCGCCGGGCACGTTCTGGTCGGACTCTGAGCATTGTCATGGCGACATGCCTTCCGGAACCACTCTGCCTCGATGTCGATATCGACAGGCCTGTCCGGTGCTTGCACTCAGAACTGTACCATCGCGGCTTCCAAGAGGATCTCCCGGTCCAGTTGCTTCAGCGCCCAACGCAGACCACACGTGGTCCGTTCGACCAGCGCGGTCGAGGACTGGGTGGAGATGTCAAACTGGATGTACCGGTCGTCTGAGTACGTCTCCACCCCCTCCATAACGCGCCAGTCAAGGACACGCGGTGACAAAGCAGGGCTGGCGAACGATATGTCCACCACTGAGTCACCCCGCATCCACACACACGTGGGGACAGAACACCGGTTTAGGACGACCAGACAGGTCTGATCCAGAGCCCAGTCCTCCTCCATCCGACCCCGCTGGTTCGTGTACCGGGAACCCCAAGTCTAGTTTTTGGCATTGAAGTCCCCGCAAACGACCACGGGGAGGGACCCAAATCCAGCGACGACAGTTTTCTGCTCCATAAGGGAGATGTGGAGATCGGTGAGAGTTCTGTTCGGGGACAGGTAGACGTCTACCACTGCAATGTCCCCGAACCGTGCTGCCAACAACCTCGCTCCCTCTAGACGGTCTCGAGGGACGGACGAAATTAGGGTCACCGAGCCGTTCAGGTCCTGAACCCAGTCTCCCCTGGGCAGGACATAGTACGGTTCTGAGACCATGGCGATTTTGATCGACCACTGAATCATGCTTTAGAGCAATAGACCCTGAGCGGGGGCGCAGTGGTTGATGTTCACCTGGAGGAGACGTAATGGAGCCGTTATTGCCTGTCCATTACAGTTTCCTCCCTAGCCCCACGTGAGTGCCCTGCGCGGGTTGCAGCGGTGACAGTCGCGATCTTTTTTTCGAAACGGGCGTCCATTTTCATAGTGCGTCTCATTGGTTTCATTTATTTTGTTAACTAGTAAATAAAATACTTCTTAAGAAGACATAATGCATACAAAAAAAAAAGATGCGTAAAGACACAATACTTGCAAATAGGAAGTATTTTTAGTGATTTACTAAGAATCCAATAAATACCTATTTTTTTTTAAAGAATTACGTACCTTTAATATAAAGTTTATTTGAACTTACACTCACAACACTTCAAACCATCCCGTTTTAAAAAACGGCAATTTCATATTTTAACCCCTGTCATTTCCTGCCCTGACATCACCTATAGTCCATTCGCTTTAAGAAAACGCTCAAAGCTAAGTGTTATTAATATTAAGTAATGGTTTTAAAATTTAATCAAAATCATCAGAATGTTCACTTTGTTTTTTATGAATAGGCGAGCAATTTTTTTCTATTTGACAAATGACGCATCTGTACTGTCTGAACTCATCAACTGGTCAATGCAAACGCGGGTTTCTAATTTTAAAGCTAAGCTGAGTAACAACGATGAATCACTATTTTCTTAATGCGAATGGGCTAAAATATCTACCTATTTGTCATAACACCTTCAACACCATCCAAGGACCCATCCATCTATCGGTCGGCCAATTATCGCTATCATACCTAATATCATGTTTTAACAATAAATTGATTGATTCACTACATCGACACATTATGTAACACCATCTCACATATATTTACCAATAAAACGTAAACTAAACCAGTCCCTAGAGGGTTAATCGTAAAATATAGGGAAAGTGTCACCCGCCCCCATTCCACTGCGATCTCTATAAACTTTGTAACGTGTTTCTTTTGACCCCTATTCACTCACGGAGTACAGTCAAGAGCACAAATATATACCGTGTCTCAAACATCGACACAAGCGTGTACCATGGATCCAGTACATGATTCTGGACCCCGCAGTAGTGGAATTTTTTGCCGGCTTTTTTCTCGGAGTCTCAAGTGCGAGTTGCTCTCTGACTGGTTAAGAGTTTGTAGCGGGTCAATTGGAGCTCGTGTCATACATGTCGATCACGTTCACGTAAAACAACCTCACTCTAGGCACTCTGGGCACAAATATACACTGTATCTTAGATATCAACACACAAACGTGTATTATGGATCCACTACCTACGTGATTCGACCGCGTTCACGTAAAACAAACTCACTCTAGGCACTCTGGGCACAAATATACACTGTATCTTAGATATCAACACACAAACGTGTATTATGGATCCACTACCTACGTGATTCGACCGCGTTCACGTAAAACAAACTCACTCTAGGCACTCTGGGCACAAATATACACTGTATCTTAGATATCAACACACAAACGTGTATTATGGATCCACTACCTACGTGATTCGACCGCGTTCACGTAAAACAAACTCACTCTAGGCACTCTGGGCACAAATATACACTGTATCTTAGATATCAACACACAAACGTGTATTATGGATCCACTACCTACGTGATTCGACCGCGTTCACGTAAAACAAACTCACTCTAGGCACTCTGGGCACAAATATACACTGTATCTTAGATATCAACACACAAACGTGTATTATGGATCCACCACCTACGTGATTCGACCGCGTTCACGTAAAACAAACTCACTCTAGGCACTCTGGGCACAAATATAAACTGTGTCTTAGACATCGACACACAAACGTGTATTATGGATCCACCACCTACGTGATTCGACCGCGTTCACGTAAAACAAACTCACTCTAGGCACTCTGGGCACAAATATAAACTGTGTCTTAGACATCGACACACAAACGTGTATTATGGATCCACCACCTACGTGATTCGACCGCGTTCACGTAAAACAAACTCACTCTAGGCACTCTGGGCACAAATATAAACTGTGTCTTAGACATCGACACACAAACGTGTATTATGGATCCACCACCTACGTGATTCGACCGCGTTCACGTAAAACAAACTCACTCTAGGCACTCTGGGCACAAATATAAACTGTGTCTTAGACATCGACACACAAACGTGTATTATGGATCCACTACCTACGTGATTCGACCGCGTTCACGTAAAACAAACTCACTCTAGGCACTCTGGGCACAAATATAAACTGTGTCTTAGACATCGACACACAAACGTGTATTATAGATCCACCACCTACGTGATTCTGGAAACCCTAGTGGTGTATTTTTTTTTGCCGGCGTTTTCCTACTTAAAAAGTATTTTTTTTCACCTGAGGTTAGCTGAGCAGATAGCTCCTTCTAGTTTTATTTACAATGTATTTTTAATGAAAAATGTGAATTAATTGCTTTTTCATTAAACATATCATTGGAGTTAATTAGGATAACGAACTTATACAGTTTAAAATAATTCTTTTCGTTCTGAGATCAGCGCGTTAAAAAAAACAACTCTTCAGCTTTATAATATTATTATAGATAGGGCCAGTTTCTGAGTAATTTAAGTTAAGAAATAAACAGTTCAGAAATTTTGACAGGTTTTAAGGCTAAAATAGAATTTGAGAAATACTCAACTTCAAATGCTTAAATTAGAAATCGGGGTATAGTACATCTGTCTATCTAATCTCCGAATTTGGCATGACTGTATTATCGTTGAACCCCCTTACATAGTAATAAGGGATACTAATGAATTTATGGGTAAACTACCTGAAATAAATAAATAAAAATTTAACTCCATATCAACTGGATCATATTCTTGTCATGTACAACCCGTTCGTCATTAAGATATGCATTTCATCAGCAAACTGTTCAGAACATTTTCAACATACTGCTCTTCCATATATTTTTGCCCCTGACTGTACTACACTTCTGTTCCAGGGCTCACGTACGTTTACAGAAGTATCCTTATCTATTTCTGGCCACCAAATAGAAAGTTTATTAGTTTTTGGGTTGTAAAGGTCACTCGATTACGAGAATATGTTGTGGTAAGAAAAAAAAATCGTCGGTAATTCAAAAATCTAAATTGAAACTACTGGTATTCTACATTGTGCGAGTATCCCTCATAAATATTCGAAAAATCTTAAAATACAATTCAATTACATATCTTTGATTCTTAAAAATAACTTAAAAAAATGAAACGTTGCCCCACACTAAGAATTACTTCTGCACTTCAGTCTCACATTACAAGTCATCCAGGCCCATAATAACTATAAGTAGTCCATACAAATATTTGTTCCGTGTGGAAATCGAACCGACACGTAGTACAGCAGCCAATACTTCAACCACAGCGCCGATCGCGCCATCGAGACAAGGTAAGTCTCGATGGCACGGTTGGCACTTTTAACAGGAACAGATGAGTACTCTGAAAAAGAACCCTGTTACAGAAATACCCAGAAATAACAACTCCTCGTATCAACGCTCGACACCATTCCGAACTAGTATAACTTCAATAGTGCCTGTGGTTCTACATGGTGTCCCTATATGACCTAGTTTACATGTACTCTACAGCCTAATGCATATCGACAAGAGGTTATTGCCTTCGTTCACGACGGGGCATAATCGATAACAAATATCAGACGTAATTCGGAGAGTACTGAGTATTCGTGTTTGGCGAATATCGGTTTCCGTGCAACTTGGTCGTATTGGCGAAAGATATGGAATGAGTTTCTATTTGTATTTTCGTATATTGATTTGTATAACGCATTAATATACACGAATATAAAATCTTTATTACCTATGTATTCAAGAAATTGCGGAAATAATTCAAATGTGGAAAAGAAGTGAAAAGAAGAAGATTCTTGATGGGATTTCAGCGAGCTTACATTGTGAATTTGAAGATATAATTTTTTGGACAAGTCTCTTGTTATATAAGTATTTTTCTTCTTACCGTACGGAAAAATAGCGATTCTCCTAACATTATTTAGACGATTTAATATTTTATCTAAATACAGAAACGGACACAAAATCTACAAAAAAAAAAACTTTTCTGACTACTTAGTCAGAAAAGTTTTTTTATATAGTGTCTTTCGATTAAAAACTCGATTACTAAAGATGATAACATCGAATCATCATATTGATCATTTGATATGATTCATGTCCTAGGGCTTTACCATGACGTGTTAAAATGCCCGGATAGAGCTCAGTTGACCTTTAAATATATTTTCTTAGCGAAATATTGATTGGTTTACACATGCTATGTAATTTTTTCTAAAGATCAAAGCCGTTTGAAAGGAGTAGGGAAAATAAGTGAAAAAATAACATTTTGTCCAATATTGTTTTTAGACAAAAATATTAATAACACAAAAAAATCATATTGATAATGTTGTACATAATTCTAAGTTAAACATATTTTTTTTTACAAATTTATTAGCCCAGCCGTTACCGAGGAGTAGGCTTCAGAAAGTCACTGTTTTATGGCACTTCTCTGGCGCTAGGGTCTTAACATTTCAGTTTAGGTCGGCGAATGAATCGCCATTAGAGCTCGTGGGGCCTCAGGCATGGACTTTTTGAGGATATTGTTTAGTAGTTATTTTATGATGTATTCTTATTTCATCCTCAGATATGAGAATGAGAAGAATGCTTTGGTGGTATCCGTGGTATCCTGCCAAGGTCTGCCAGGTCGCGAGCCTGCCGGCCCGGACCCCTATGTCAAGCTGCAGCTGTTACCTGACAAGCAGCACAAGGTTAAGACAAGGTCAGTACACACAGGTCAGGTCACAGGCTTTACAATTTATGCCAGCTGCAGCAGCAACCAACGACAAGCAAGAATAATATAGAGAGATAACAAAGATCTACAAACAAAGTATGTAAACACTTGCTCCAATTTAGTTTTCAAACAAAAATATTTTTGCTCTCTTATAACAATATTTTGTATTTGCCCAGCTAACTTTTGCGAAAAGTGAAATTGTTCGTCTGTTTCCAAAGTTTATTGATCGAATACGGTATTAGTTCCTCAAGAACCGTAACTTTCTCGAGCACTTCTTAATCTGTGTTATTTCGCAACATTTTCAGAGTTGTTCGCAAGACCCGCTGCCCCGTATACGATGAGGATTTCACTTTCTACGGCATCGCCCCGCACCAGATCGCTGCTATCACCTTGCACTTCGTTGTCCTCAGCTTTGACAGGTAAAAAAATATAATTATCTTTGTCTACTTACACAGTGTCCATATGTAATATTATTGCCTCAACAGCAGACATTAAATTATTTGATGGTAAAAGACTAGTAACATTCTTGTCATATTCTCTTGAGAATTTCAGAAACAATTCGTCAACATTTTTTTTCCTACCGAAATTCGTATCAGTCCATCTTTAGACTTCATACAACTACTACTTCATTAAAGGTGAACTTCAAGTATTTACCTTTGTATTCCAGATATTCCCGTGACGAGATAATTGGAGAGGTGGTTTCTCCGCTGACGAGCCTGCAGCTACAGAGTGGCGAAGCTATGGCGCTCTGCCGTGAGATACAACCACGCAGTCTCAAGGTAAACAGGACATTTCAATGGATAAATGAAGATATATTTTTGTAACGGATTTCTGAGTTCTTCTGTTTTCGTAAATTTAAACTGCTAATGAGACAAAATGAAGATACTACAGTTTTTGACTCGATTTTGAGATATCTTACGTAAGTATTTGGTAGAGGTAGCTTAGTTTGACGAATATTGTGGTGAAACATGATTCATGAGACTCTAACCTTTTATAACGACATTTTTTTTAATATTGGTAATCATTACACCCAGTGACGAAGAACATCACCGGTCACAAAAAAAAAAACTGGAGCTCTTTTTTAAGTAGCAAATCATCAAATAACTTCTTTTGCTCTCTTGTGTCAGATTTTTACTGACTAAAACGAGTAACCATAATTAGTGTTGCAACCTATTTGGTGGGAAAATGTTTCACTAGGTCAATAAGAGGTTTGGTAATAAGGTATGACAACCCCCCCCCCCTCCGTCCCCCCTGCCGAGAATGGGAGCCGCGGGGCACCGCCCGCGTGGGGTGGATGTGGAAGAAATCTTGCAATCGATTTTGCTAATAGTCCTGGTATCATAACAATATGCACACTATCTTGTAGGGTTGTGTTATCTGAATATCTTCATCAACTAGTTACATAAAACTCTTGTCTATGATTCTGTAGATGCGTAGCGTGGGTCGCGGCGAGGTGCTGGTGTCGCTGTGCTGGCAGCCGGCGGCGGCGCGCCTCACCGTGGTGCTGCTCAAGGCGCGCAACCTGCCCAAGATGGATGTCACTGGACTTGCTGACCCGTTAGTATTTAACACTTCGGTTAGAGCTGTATATCATCATCAGGCTTTCACCTTTTCTTAACGTCAGTCTACTTAAGGACTATTGTACATGACTTCATAAAATTGATGCCTTTAAAAACAAAACAAACAGGCTTCTTTGTTTTTGTTGTTTGTGTAAATGTGATTTAAAACAAAATCTTAAAATCCAATAATCCTATATTCTTAACAATACTGTAAAAGTTTTTCGTTATAATTTCAATGTAAGTCTATTAAGCTAATATCTATCTCTCTTTCTTTATTCTGTGTATCCGTACTGTCTATTATTAAATTAATTCGCTTATGATCTAAAAGATAATTTCATGCGTTATTGCTTCAATTTTTTCGCAGATGCACTTAGATTATTCTGTACTAGTTTCTAACAACGGCTTCGCCAGAGTTAAATTGAATATGTATACGTATAACTTAACCTTTAAAGCTAAAGTAGGACGACTAGCGACAGAATTTTTAAAATCGGCCAATATTTTTTAAGTCTATCATAATCTTTCTTCTTTATAATATTATAGTATCGATAACATGTGGTTTATATGGCTATACAATGACCGACATAGTTTTGTACAACTACAATCGCTAATGTATGCATATCAGAGTGTTCAATTCGCAAGTCGTCGCTAAATTGAGTCGGATTTACGCAAATAATTTATCCCATTTAACAAAAACACTTATCCTTGTTCCACAGCTACGTGAAGATGTACTTGCTGTACAACGGGCAGCGCATCGCCAAGAAGAAGACCCACGTGAAGAAGCGCACGCTGAACCCGGTGTTCAACGAGTCGTTCGTGTTCGAGGTGCCCGCCGCGCCCAACGCCACGCTCGACCACGTGTCGCTCGAGCTGCTCGTGCTCGACTGGGACAGGGTTACTAAGAATGAGGTTGGTCACTAACTCAAACTCAAAATTATTTATATCACATAGGCCTACATGGCTACTTATAAAACGTCAAAAGCAAGCGCACGGTTTCAAATGGTCATTTCTTTTGGAGAAGAACCGGCAACAAACTCCATGGTACTCACTGCCTCGGTTAACATTGTTCTACCAATCAAAGAAAAAAGTTGGAGATAATGATAGGATAGTACAAAATAGGCTACGACCTATTCTCAGAACTATACACAATAAAAATCCAGGAAGAGTTCAATAAGCAACACTTTGACACGAGATTTTTAAATCGGTACTAGATTTTCTTGAGGTTTGGTAAACAAAATTAATGCTAAACAGGAGAGTTCGCTACTATACCAGTAACGGGATTGTTAAAATTTACCAATAAAATCATCAAATCGTGTCAGACTCTACTGACTAAAACCTACTTCTATGTTCCTTTTTTGCCTTGCTATATACTTATATATACTTATATGTACTCTGCGATACCATTGAAGTATTTGAGTTATTAATACTTGTGAAAAAAATCCACTCAATCATCTCAATGCCCTAGCTGGAACGATAAATACGCAGTCACATTGAAGCAGTGGGTACTTATCTAAAACCATAGTCAAAAAATTATAACGATTTAAGAATTTAAAGCCTAACTTCTTCATTTGTTCTCAAATTGCATAGCACTAAAACCTGCGTGTTTTTAGGTAGCTGAAAAATTTTGTGATCTGCGGGTCACGCATCCACACCTAAAATCTGTTATCCACAAGAGTTCCAGTACTTCCTAGGATTGAAATAGTAAGTACATGTGCTCTCATGTTCCAGGTGATCGGTCGGCTGGAACTGGGCGCAGTGGGCGCGGGCAGCACGCGCCACCACTGGCGCGAGGTGCAGGCGGCGCCGCGCCGACAGATCGCCGACTGGCACAAACTCAAGGAGTGAACGCACCCTCACTCACTCGCCCCTACCGACCCATCCCGTCCCGACTTCATACTGCACCAGTCGCCTGTTATGTACCAAGACTTGTAATATATTCGATTTCATTAAGTACATCTTGAAAAAGTCGGGAGTAAGTCAGCTCTACTAGATGTGTTTGAAAAGGGACATTATTATCTATGACCCAATGAAGTAAAGACGAACACGATTTATTCGGAACGTGGGACTCTTTGGACCGGGACCGCGGTCCCAACTTCCACCTATAAATTATTATTATTTTTATTATATTTTGGGACCACAAGGAACATGTTAATAAAAAACAGCATTTATTTGTGGTCCCAAAATACTACTAACAAAATTATTATTTTTATAGGTGGAAATTGGGACCGCGTTCCCGGTCCAAAAAGTCCTACGACCCATTTATTCGTGCCTCGCAGACTGTCAAAATTTAAAAAAAAACATTGTCAGGACTTACCACGACCTCTTAGCGTGATCCATTTGACGATGTAAACTGAGTGAAAGGGATGGAGCTATATAGTGTATTGCCCCATCCCTTTTTCTCGCTCGCACACTTGACATTTTAATACATCATGGTATACCCCAACTAGCCAGTTCCACAATTTTACAAGTGATGCTACTAAAGCTATGGAGAGGTCTGGCACAACACCTTGTTTTGGATAAGAATAAACTGGCACCAATACATCATCGGCTGGAAGTGAATCCAGTTGATTGGAAGTAAGTATATTAAAATTTGGATGAGGGACAGAAAGAAGGTCTACAGGGACGGAAATCTGGTGCAGTATCAACAAGGACTTCACGTATTTCCCTTTCATCCTTCAACATTTTTAATTTATTAGGCTTAGATGCGTAATACTTTCTAAGTTCAGAACATTAAGCTTCATGCATCCCTTAAATTTCTGAACAGAAAATATTGAAGGGGTATCTGAGTCTCTTGTCTATAGCTCACTAGAATTCCATCTAATTTTGATGAAGTCATAATTAAAATTTTTTCAGAGACCGGACCTGACCCGGAAGGTCTCAAGTTTTATTTCCTACAAATATCGGCCATAATCATTTGGTTTGTTTTTTTTTCTCACTTATTATTATTGCACAGAGTACGGCAAGTAGGATGGCAAAGCCAAAGTCCAGCGGAGAGTACGAAGAGTTTGTTTTAGTGTTAATTTGTAAACTAAAAATGATATTGTATATTAGATAGACGAAATTATTTGGAATTTACTCGCGTGAAATATTTTGTATATGTTTGAAAGCGCACAGCGTCCCTCCCCTTTCCCTTTGTTGTAAAACATTGATGTATTATGTGTAATCACAAGACACAGTGCAAACTCGTGTCTATTCAAATGTAGATTAACTTAACGTTTTGAAACGGGAGTGAAGTAATGGCGGTCGAGAAGACGTAAAGAAATCAAACAAAGAAAACTAAAGGTTTTGCGTAAAATTATCTACGTACACCATTTCAAACTGCTTCAATAGTCTGCTGGAAACCAAAAGCAGAAAGCTCAAAAGTATTTAAGATTATTGTGGACTTGACAGCCGAATATATATTAAAAGAATCTCTCCCGTTTCAATATCTTCTAATTACTCTACATATCTAAATGTAAGAACACCTTGATGTAATGGAAATTCACTCGTTATGGATATCTATGTAATGTCTGACAAACTAATCATAAGCCTAGTTGTATTCATTTTCAATCTAGCTCTCATTAACCTTACTTCAAGATTCTTGAGATCTATTGACAAAATTTTGGTTTGCTTTCTTCTGATATATAATTTAGTAGTCCAGTCCATGACAAGAGCAACAATGATTTTAATTAAGTTAGGAAAATTTTCTCTAAATATTTGTACAGATTTTGCTGTTTTGTTAAAACTATAAAAAGCTTATGAAAAACAGGTACCTACCGTGTAATTGTAATTTTAACTCCAAAAAATTTCAGTATTTCTAAAAAATCTCAAATAAAGTCATTTGATTACGTGTCTGTTTTGACTATGGCTTTTGAGCAAGAATAAGAATAGGCGCCATTACCAATTAGGTAACAGATACAAATCTGTAGCCAACATGTAATGTTGTTACATGTTGTTACCACCGGCTTTATCAACACTGTCCTTTGGGAACATATTTATGTCATTATATAAACCCAAGAAGCAACGCATCGCAAGAAAGCTAGAAGCGACAGCTGCGAAAGTATAAGTTAATATTTGGGATTTATTCCCATCAATCACTAGTCTGTCAAGTACTAAGATAAAATAACAACTGGGAATAGGTAATTCTATAATTGATGATCACGTTACAGACAAAGTTAATATTACTAAAATTATTTGAAGTTAACCTTTCAACTACCGAGGGCATATGTCAGTTTAATTTAAAAGATCGAAGAGTATCAACAAAAAGTCGAGGTTTAAATCATTCACATGTAGTCTGTGCATTCAATACTGTTCATGCTATAGGCGGGAATGAAGCATTCGATTTTCAACCGCAAGCATGCGCAGGATTGGACGGAAGTAATACTCATTGGTCGACTAGAACCTAATATGTATAGTTTATAGGTTAGAAAAATAAATCTATTTTATACCTAAAGTTACTTTGATAGTCGTTTAGGTATGTGTAAGCTCAGGACGAAGCTTCGAGCTTTCTGTCTCGTAATATACTCTCATAGTGTCGCTGTGTCACCATAGATGGCGCTTCCACGAATGATCTCATTATCATGATATACATATTTTTGAAATTGTCGGATATTGTAGGGAATATATTATTTATTCATTGGTAATGTACTGGACGATGTCCCAGATCGTAGTGACAATATACGAATTACAGATATGATAACTATTTCCATAATATGTACGATCACTCGCTATATATGCCGATATTGAAATCAACGGCAACGGTTGAATTAGTTAACTATGTTCAGTGTTCTCGTAGTAAAAATTAAAGCGTTGTAGCTATATGTTACTAATTAACATCACTATCCCTTTGTTTAACTAAATCCATACTTAAACATTCCAAAAATAAGTAAGTAAAATTGTAAATAGTCATTGCTTTGATCATCGATAAACCGCTTTCTCATTCTAATTGTTAAAATAAGAAATTATAATTAGATGTAAGTACTTTACTATCACTAAATGTTTCTGTTTTAAAGATCTCATGTGTTTTACTTTGTATAATTTCATAATGTTCATGTGTAGTAGATGAAACTCATGCGAAACTGGTCCTTATCGCTAAAGACTTACGGTCTGTTTCGTTACTAGGATATGCTGTAAGTAATTTGAAAAGGTGACGAAGTATAATTTTTGTATGATTTTGTGTAAGCAATGAAACAGATCTTAGGTGTAATTAATATATTATAATGCCATTTTACTAAGACCTTATAAATTAAATTGGTGAAGATCTTGAAAATATAAGAACCAAAATATATGTGGAGGAACCACTATTGGCTAAAGGCAACATACATATAGTATACAAAGATAAACTCGAAAAAAGACATGTCATTTTTCTTCTGAAAGAATAGACAAACAGAAGACGAACCAAATTACGCCCAGCAAGCCACAATTGGGACTAAAGGACCGGTACCGCCAATGTAGGGGACAATTTGGTTAGATCTTCTCTGAAACTACCAATCAATAGATCCACTAATCTATGATGTCTTAGTAAGATTGGTAGCAGATGTACCAGCACTTGTAGTATATAGACCACGTCATCCACATCACCAATATCAGATTTGTATACTAAGGGAATTTTAGTGAATAAAATTTATTGACTGGTGCTTTCACAATAATCGTTCGTTTTATTTCTTCTTTGCTGTTTTCTCCTAAAACCACACAACAAATGAATACACGAGAGAGCTTGGACAGAGTGAGAAAGGATTGTCAAAAAGTTTTGGTTAAAGCCGAGAGTTAAAGGAAATATTTCTTTTTTATGCTCGTTTGTTTTTTCACTATATGTTTGAACTTCTGACAATCTTCATCGCTGAAAGAAGGTCACTTTGTCGCAGGTCCAGTCCCAAGTGGACCAGGGCTGCGGGGATTATTTGAAAGAGTCACCATGGCTCTGGAACGCACATGACGACTGAAGGAACACATTTGGGTTATAGTCATTAAAAGCCTGACATTGAAGAAGTTACTCTTCCCCAATCCCACTCTCAAAAAAAGGTTCATATGGACAGATGGCCTCGGTATTCGTCTTGGGCTTGTGTAGTTTAAAAACTGTTGATCGATGGCATCCAAAGTACCTAGTTAATAGGGACGAGTTTAATAGTCATCGATCTACGAAACAATTCCCAATCGGGAAAAGCAAGTTACATTCGTAGTGCTATTCTGTAAAAATCTCATTGTGAAAACTAAAGTAAAATAAGCTGACAACGATCAAGTCTGCCATTACAATCGTGTCAGAATGGTTTATTATTGATTTCATAATTGTTGATTTTGACAAGTTTGGTAATCTACTAATATAATGGCGTCATTATGACTTTCCAATGGCCAACCCAAGTAGGTCAACCCCTGACACTCCAAAGAAGTGCCATAGAATGGTAATCTCGTACATATTTACAAATGAATATCTGACGTAAGCGGTATCTGCTAAAATTTTGACAGTTTCTTTGATCAGTAACCTACCAATAGAACGTCATTGTGCATTGTGAATTTAATAAGCTCGATATTGTCACTACCACAACTCTAGTACGAGACCATTGACCGATCATTATGAATTTGCAGATTACGAACTTTTAGCAAAATGACAATGGGATCGTGTTAGAATGACAAATTTATAAAAATTGCAGATTGCTGCCCCTGGGAAAGTAGAAAATCAAGCTCGGCAATCACAAAACCGCGAGGCCCACCTACAGCGGACTATGTTGTTAATCAGTTTTCGACTTCAAAAGCATGACGTGTAAAATGTCAAACGTGCGAACGAGAAAGATTATACACCCTATACCTTTTAACAGTTCTACTTAGGTCATTAAATAGATCGGGTTAAGAGCTCTTGGGCCTTAGGTCTCTCTCTATACAGCCTCAAATCAATCTGATCAGCTTTTTTAAGAGTCTAACCAGATGCAGCTTAATACAAATATTTTACATGGACCGAACGCCTATCTGACCTCTACGACCCAGTAATTAGATAACAAGATACCCCTTCGTAAGACTGGTGTCATATTTCCTGGCTTCTAAGTGTCTAGGACTATCAAAGAACTACAAGTGACAGCCGCGACCAAGTCATGACATGTCTGATGATATTTTTTCGAAACATGGAGGAATAAGTTTGAAGGTCGACCCGTGTGTCTATTATTATTTTTTCCATAAGCCCCTTGTCTTTACTTCTTGGTTCTTGGTTATTTATTTTAGCCATATCCACGCTCCTCTGTCTTAACAGCCTGTTCATCGTTACCTATTTTCGGATCAGGTCTATTCTATTCACTTTGTTTTAAGATTGTTGTCAGGAGATAAAAAGATGTGATCGTCACGTAGCACCAGTGATCGCAGCACGCTTTTGGCACAGTTAAGTTAAAGGAACAGTTCGGAAACTGCCTACAAACGGTCGAAACGGCACAAACATACGCATCTACGAGACCCCGAAGTCTCACTCGCAGTGCTGTCAGTAGCGCGTGTCGCGTCAAGACGAGCGGTCACGTTTATTAAAGTTTGCGCGATCTTTATAAAAATGCCCCGAGCGTATTGCGTAGTATACGGCTGCTTGAACTCAGCTTCTTCAAAACCGGAGCTATCGTTTGTCAAACTTCCTGCTGACTGTGAAAGGTAAGAATGATTTCTAATATATAAAATTCTCGTGTCACAGTTTTCGTTGCCATACTTCTCCGAAACGGCTTGACCGATTCTCATGAAATTTTGTGTGCATATTGGGTAGGTAGGTAGGGAGAATCGGACAACATCTATGTTTTTTTCAATTTTAGATTAAAAAAAAATTATATGCGTAGCAAAACAATGTTTGCCGGGTCAGCTAGTATTATTATAATATTGTATCGAATAAAATTACGAGTCCGTGTGATCGATCACAATAAATTCGTAAACTTAAATCTACTTTTTTTTTACTACTAAGGGGCCTATTACACCACTCGATATTAAGAAAGTCTAAGTCGATGTCGCGTAGTGTAATAAGGGTCAGACTGTCTTATTCGCGGAACAAAAAATAAGACACTCTCGGTATCGTGTGCTGATACCGCATAGTGTAATCAGTCCTTTACATTTGTTTACTTTTTTTTACTTTAACTCTTTCATCATGGGTGTCGTTTTCATGGTTTTCGAGGGTTTTAAATCCGATAGTGACGTCAAAATGTAAATCCAAGATGGCGGCTGCAACAAATTATCAAGTTTTTCACTATGGGTTTTTGGTATGGTTTTCGAGGGTGTTAAATCCGATAGTGGTGTCAAAATGGAAATCCAAGATGGCGGCTGTAAAAAATTATCAACTTTTTCGTCATGGGTGTCGTTTTCGCGGTTTTCGAGAGTGTTAAAAAGAAGCTAACAATAAAACAGTATAATTGGTTACTTCAAAAAAACTGAAATACTTCTGAATTTGCTTTTATGGCGGGCTGTGATATGGTCATCTTTTGCTCAGGTTAACTGATGCGATGTCATAAGATTACGTATTTAAATTTTATTTGTAAACTAGTTATTTCTGTTCGATTGAATGATCACTACAAAACACATTTTTTTTTTTCATAAAAATAAACAATATCAAAAACATTAAGTAACAGTGACAACCCTATTGCTTTAATGGAGCGTAGGTAATTATTTTATCAACTAGGCTTAGTTTCTATACTGTTCCATATTTATACTGTGCTTTTGGCGTCGCGCTTATGCGGTGGTGAACTATTGATATTTGGGACGTCATAGCCTTTTTGAAAGTTTTCACAATTTGGGTAAAATTTTTGTGTATAAATTTGGGCAAATTTGGATACCTATTTAACTGTTAGGTATAAGAAACAACGCGTAACGTGGTATCACAACATTTTAGTATTGTCTGAACGTAATTGCTGGAAAGAGTAGGCGTACTGCTTACCGTACCCCAGCCGTCGTGTAAATATGATTATTCCTTTCGAATATAGGTACTAAGAGCAAGCTCTTTTGTTCTAATCACAATCATAGAGATAAGCCTTGTGTGAGAAAGAGAGAGCGGTCACGCGTTCCGCGATAGGAGTTCAGCGCTCTCTGTCCTGCATACGGTTTCTAGAAACTTCGTGCAAACAAATAGTCGGACCGCGGCGGTCAATAGGAACGCACGCTAACCGCGTTCTACGTTACGTCTCCCCGCTGACGTGAACAAAGACAGCGCCGCCATGTCTGAAACAGAAAAATTGATTGAATTAGTTAAAGAAAGACCTTTCCTATACGATATGAATGATCCGGAATACAAAAATCGAGCAAAGCGACTGGCAACTTGGAAGGAAATCACCGAAGAAATGGGCTCAGGCAATGGTACGTGAATCAATGTTCTTGACAGCGCCATCTATGTTTCTGTTTTAAATGTTTAAAAAACCTAACCCTTCTTGCAGTCGGGTAAAAACCATTTAGGTTTGTGTGCGGTGGTGACACTAATGCGTGGATGCCGTATGGTAAAGGCAAAGGATGACGCGATTATTAAGTAAAAACAAACAGTAGTATCCCAGTATCGTTTTTAAACAGTGCTGGGCGTTGAATAAACAGCATTTGAAAGTTTTTGGAGCTGTTGCCTTAAATTTTAGTAGGTCAATAAACTTTATTTACAAATATTGTAAAGTTAACATATATTTTAGGAATCAAGTGTAGAACGAAATAGAGGATTTCAATAGCCTATTGGGATATCTAGACAATTTAATTCATGATGCAAGTCCAAGACATAAGTTAATATGGTTGTGTGTTATGTAGGTATAATTAGGTAATTATGTAAATTAGGTAAATTTTTGAGGCTAGCGCTAGTTGCTCGTGGACAAAAATGTCTTAAATGTTTGAGCAGCCAGCTCCCGGGTATAATAATAACGTGAAATTTAATCAAAATAATGTATGCCTTTATTCAAGACTTGCTAGACTGATTAATTGATAAATTAGTTAGTTACTCTTGACCAATTCTATAGGTATCTATTTATTTATTCTATAAATATATAAGTACTTAGGGACTTATTTATTTTCTTTTGGTTTGTCTTCCTTTGAGCAGCATGCATATATACCATGTTCTGTCTTTGCACCGCGTATAACAAAACTGAATTGTAATGCCCAAAGCGTTTGAGTCCATTTTGTCGTATTTACGTTTACCTATAGTAGATAAGAACAAAATAAGAAGATAGATGATCAGGAATGAAGCGACACCTCCGTATTTACGTGTCCTCCTATCCAAAAATCGGCGTTGTCACTTAACTAACGTAAATTACAGTTCAAGTTCAAATTAAATAAAAATAATTGAATAGGCTGCAACTTAATTCGTTCTGGTGAAAAAAAAAAACTACTGCCCGGTCTGACCACTAGAGGGACGAGCCACTAAGCGAAGTTATTAAGAAATCATCAGTGACTCACAAGTGTTTTTATTTAGGTTTAAAAACAACAACAGATACAGAAAAGTTAAACATAAGTACCAGTTCCACGTTATCTGTCAATATGTTTGTCTACCGATTAGAGCTGTTCCTAAATTATAAATATTAATTCATGGTATATTTAAAAAAAAAACTTTTTTTTTCAGCGGATATATGGAGTGCCAAGTGGAAAGGACTAAAAGACAACTACGCAAAATTCAAGAAGTCTACAGAACCTCCTTACTCAGAAAATTATAAAAAGTACAAAAACTGGCCGTGGTCCGAACACGTGAGGTTTCTCGATGAATGCAGTATTACCAGCGGGAAAAGAGTGACACCTAAAGCTGGTATGACCACTAGCATTACCGATGGTACCCTGGAAGAAGCGAACGACTCGGTACAAGAAGAAACAGATAACAGAAGAAGAAAAAAGAGACGATACATCGAAAAACCTGAAGTAGATCAAGAGAACCATACAATTAAAAAGAGTAACAAATCTCCACCGGACGGAGTAGAACAATTCTTCTTAAGCTATGCACAATCTTTTAAGAAGTTACCAAGCAGAATGCAAATTATGTTAAAACTAGAGATAGCTACCTTGTTCACTCGGTACGAGTTACAGGCGAACGGAGTTACCCCCGATTCAGTGGATAATATTCCCCGAGTTGTACCACATTTAGTTAAACATGAATTTGATTTTTTTAATACCATTGATGACTAAAATGAAACTGTTTCTTTATCAATAAGTAGGACATCAGTTAGTCAGTAAAAGTCTGACACTGCCTCTCGGTCCACCTAGAGCAGGAGAAGGTCATTTGATGTTTTCCACATAAAAAAGACTATACCCATCTTAATGTGATATCTTATATCTAGTTTCTAGAACGACTACTATGGCAAAAAAAAAACATGTAACAAATTATCAAGTGTGCGTTTATTGCTGTTATATTTTAATTAAGAAAATTTCTTATAATTTTTTTCTAAAAATCGGGTGTTATACATAAAGTATGGGTAGGTATAGATTTTGTTTTCTAAATAAACACAAACTTTTTTTTGTGAACGGTTACAATGACATAATATTTTATAGCATTAAATATACCTCACGAAAATGCGTTGTTTCATTTCAAAAACGGACTCGATCATATTAAATGTTTTCGTTTGGTTTTCACATCACCTTCCGAAATTAAAATATTTTTATTTTTGTACGTTTTCCGATAACTTTATCCTAAAACATTTATAAATTAATAGACCCAGGAATTTTATCAGGTACGCATTCAGAGGCAAGATTAATACTTAGCCTTACAGTAGTCCTGAGCAGTGGCGGCTGGTGGGTCAAAGAAGTGGTGGTGCACTTTACCAGCTTATTATGTATTCGAATTCACAGGTCCAAAAAAAAGCATTATGGATGCGCAATATACCTACTACTGTGGTTAATGTAGACTGTATTTGCGAAATTAGTTAATCAGATAATTGCGTGAAACCTTTATTAACTTGTTCGTTAAATTTTATTATATTGGTTCTGATAACACAATCTAATAATTGGTTACGAATATCTATGATGCCCAACACAGACAAATTTTGTAGATGTACTTGCGATGCATCATGTTTTTTTTAGTCACTTACCTGCGTCAAATCACTAATTCCTGATTCCGTCCAAATCAATTCACCGCCAAAAACAATACAAGGAAAACAAAACAATGTATTGAGCCGCTCACATCCACACAGCCATTTCTTTCTAATGTACATTTCACTTCTAAAACTCCGCGTAAATGTTTTGTTTTTGGATTTACACTCCTGTTTCAAATTAAGAAATGGCCTATGTGGTCCCACCAATTTAAAATCTAATTTTTATTTATTACACACAACCACAACACAATAATACGTAAATCCTTGCAAAATGTAAACAAACACAAAATTACAAACAAAAACACGCGCGTCTGCGATGAAGGGTTGCCAACCATACTTTATAGTTACATATTTTCTTTATTTTTGGTAAATATACTTTATACTTTTCCATAAAAATAAAGTTTAAGAGAATACTCTTTTTAAAATCTATACAGTAATACATAAAAAGAAACACTAATATGAATATTTACTGAACTTTTTATCGAGGCTTCTACCTTGAAACACGAATACATTTCCAAAAATGTAAAAATACCTCATAGAAAACTGTTAGTGTATTTAAGCAGCACATACAATTTTTTTTCAAGAGAAAAAACCAACACATAAATAAAATTTTGAAAAATACTTTCATTCAAATACATTTTTCCTACTAAAAAAATATGATACGTAATTTTTATTAAAAAATGGCCACCCTACCGCAATGTGGCAGTGAGTGAGCCGGCCGGCTCGGGCGAATTTCGTAAAACCTCGTGCGCTCTCGGTAACCTTCGGCTCGCTCGAGCGGCGCACGGGAGCGGTAATATTTTGCAGTACATTTTCTACTAAACTATCTCTGTCTCACGCGCCAGGCGTCTTAGTTCGTGTTTTATAGAAGTTGTATGAGCGTTCGCCGTGCGCTTTGCCTAGCGCACGAGAAATTTTCTTTACTGCAAAAATAAACCTTAAGACTTTTATTGTAGAGTTGAAATGGTTTCGTCATAATTTTGCTAATAGAATAATGAACAGAAAGTTAAACAGATAGGTACATTATGCATTTTATGTTTTTTCTGAACCTGGCAGTTCGGCGCACGAGTGCACTTAACGTACAGCCGCCACTGGTCCTGAGTTGAGCTATACGAAAACTGACAAATGCTTGTATTGACTGGACAGCTCCACTCAAGTCGTGTGTAGTTCTTTCCTCAAAGGACTATCTTAGACACTACTTAATACATAAAACTATGCAAGTTTTCATTATCTTATATTACGTGTCCTTTACATGTTAGCTGGCTGATGTTAGCTGTATGGACTGCAATGAACAATTGACGTGTAAAAGTTTTTTTTATTATTATTTTATTACTGTGCGGTGCCTCTTTGTAATTAAATTGCCTTTGTATGTACTAACAATACACAGACTTTTGTCTAAAATAAATGTCATATTATTTTCATTATTTATCCTAAAAGCTGCACCTGAAGAAAACAAAAAAAGTACATTTTCTTCTTCCATTCTGTACCCGAGTATGTCTCCCTACTCAATGTTCAACACTGAATTGTTTCGAAACGATATTAAACCAACTATTCTTTTTTATTTTTAGCGGATACGTGGTTGGCCAGGTGGAAAGGCCTGAAAGACAACTTTGTAAAGTACAAGAAATCCTCAGAACCTGCCCACGCAGACACTTATAAGAACTACAAAAACTGGCCATGGGCTGAACACTTGATGTTTTTAGATGATTACTTCACCAGTAGACGAATGCCAAAGTACATACCAAGACTAAAAGAAGAGACGCAAACTCCTAGTATTGTTGAATATATCATTCCAAATGAACATACGACTAACGAGGAATCAGAGGATCAATCAGAACAAGAGTCAACCGATGAAGAACAAGACACCCATACACTGGACGGAGTAGACCATTTCTTCCTAAGCTATGCTCAGTCTTTTAAGAAGTTACCAGTCCAAATGCAAATAATGTTAAAATTAGATATAGCAACTTTGTTCTCTCGATACGAGTTACAAGCTGATGGAGTAACTCCCGAATCCATAGATAATATTCCTCGGGTAGTACCGCATCCAATTAAAACTGAATTTGACTTTACTTTTAACATTGATGACTAAGGTTTGAGCTTTGAGCTACATCTGTCAGCATCTAATCACACTTTCCGATGATTCTATCCTTTTCTGCCACTTAGATCCGTCATTTACTAGAGCGAGAAAGAGAGCGAGAGTCACGTGGTAAAATCGACGAGGCGGTCGGCAACAATATGCTGACAGGTGTGGCAACCCTTAAGACCGATTTCAATAGAGGTACCGAATATTTGAAGGTAGGTATCAAATAGTCCAGCTATCGATAGGCACAAATATATTTAGGCGCTCCTTCTATATGTGCTGGTGGTGATCACCGGGGTGGTTTTAGTGAGGTTAAAAATCCCACACTCTCCGGGCGCCTTTCGAAGGTTTCCCCTCGAGAACAAAAAAAAAAAAAGTATCAAATAGTAGCAAAAAGGTAGTAAATTTTGGTATTCTTAAACATCATATCGACGGTGAAGTGCCAATACCTTCTAACTGACATTTTTCGATAAAATTACTTTTAAGTGCTTATATTTTAAATGCGTGTTTCCGCATGCTTCGTAAAATATCCGAAGCGGATATTTAGTTGCAACTGCATCAAATTAATTTGTGGAAACAAACACCTAACTAAACCAACGTGTCAATTTAAAGTATTACTTTCTAACAATTTTTGGACAGATAATTTTGACTTCCAACAGTTAGGAGTTATTGGTACTTCACCGTCGATATGTATATCGCTAGTGGTCCAGGGGTTCTGACGCTTACAACATGGCAGCAGCCGGCAGCGACGCGGAGAGCACTTTTAAAGGAGAATAATTTTAAACTTTATGTAAAGCCTTAAAAGAACAGTATTGCTTGAAAGGTTCAAAAAAGGCACCGTGAGCAGTCAATCGCCGTGCGCAGCTGCCTGCGTTCGACCGCGGCCGCCTCCTCCAGCCTCTTCGCGTCAATGCCGCAGTTCCGGTGTGAATCGGCCCTTGCATGCCAAGTGACTGTACTACTTACTGTAAGCTGAAATATGAAGGATTTGTAGTTTAAATAACAACTCAGAAACTCTTATCAATTGTATATTTGATATCAAATCTTATTACAATAACACAGCTTAACAAAAATTATTACATTTAAGTTTTCCGCTCCACCCGTCTCGAACGCTTTGATGACGTTCCTGAGAAATAAGGTGAAATAGATCGACGATCAGTAAAATGTCATGTACGTGCCATTATGTGCAGAATTATACATTGGTTATAGAATTATATGCTTTTGACGGTATTGAAATTGAAGAAAAATATAAAAATATTGTGCGTTTACAGTTTTCTAAAAATATAACTAACTAACAATAAATAAATAACGACAATATATAATTTAGTGTTTGATTAAATAAATTGGGATTGAAAAATTAAAGTCTGAAAACAAATATGTATTAATTATATCAAATTCAATACCGTCTAACAGTGTCATAGAATGCTTTTCCATCATTTTTGCATGTTCTAAAACAAAGTTGCAATGTGAGTCTCTATTCGAACATTTAACTTGTTTTATTAAATAAAAATATCTAATAAAGATTGTAGGTAATGTTTTATTTTAAACTGACTCAACCTTAAAACTTGAGACTTATAATAACATTTAATTCACTGAGATTTCGAAATAAATTTTATTCTAGTCTTTCAAATAAGTATAGAGAGTTAGTGTATCATGGTTCGAAGGACTAACGCTCACCACCCTCGATGGTCAGGGTTTAAAAATACATTAAAACGTTGTATAGCCGTTGTTATAGCCGTAAACAAAATTACTTTTTCATAAATCTTATTGTATGTTAAAAATTGTATCTCCTCCCAATAGACGGTACTAGCTCCTGTAATACCGGTTAATCACCTAGTACTGGAGTCAAGGACTTCACTGAATTTGTATTACATTTATAAGGTGTTAAAAATTAACTTTAAGAATTTCGAGAGGACATTGTACTCCTCATTATGAACAACTTTTACTATGGGACCACCCTACGTTTATGTTCGCTTAACTCGTCAAAATGTATGGAGCAGCTGATTTTTTTTTCGCGATTTCAGGATTGGTCCCATAGTGAAATTTGTTCATAATGAGGAGTACAATGTCCCATCGAAATTCTTAAAGTTAATTTTTTAACACCTTATATACTTTCTTATTTAAATAAAAATTACTTTATTTCGGCTTCCATGACTACACTCAAAGATAAAAAAAGAAACTCTAGAAAAATCTAACACATAACCTCAATAGGTGAACGTCATCTCCATAAAGTATATATATACAATAAAACATTTAGAAGTTGAGAAACTAACTCCTAACATATAAATCACACCAGTTTTGTAAAACCAACTAACTTTAAACATTCATTTCACATCAATTCAGTACACCTCGTAGAGACGCGTCTAGGAATCAACATTTATTATATTACACATTGATATTGTCTTTTTTAATACAATCCCTACTTGGACGTCTCTTTGATTTCATCTAGCTATGACATTTGGTGGTTCCCATTCAGAGATGCACATACGAAACCACGCATTACTTTAAGAATCTAATGTGAAGTGACTAGATTCATACATGAAGTTATTTTTCCTAACATTTAATAACAAATTAATTCATTCACAGCGAGTACTAAACGTGGAAAGTAACAAAGGATATCTCACGACTAATCCAGGTCTTCGATTATTAATGTCTTCGTTGCATGCTCAGAATTTTCTGGCCCGAGACCATCTCTAACGTTGAGCTTTTGGAGAAATACCACGAAAGCCCAATCAACCACCAGACGACGTCGCAAGTGGAGATGGATTGGTCACACGCTTTGGAGGGATTTTGATAACATGTTTAGGTATGTGATCGAAATCCCTCCGTTGGATTGGAGTCCTCAAGGGAAAAGGAAGTGTGACCGTCATCAGCAGACCTGGCGACATACCGTGCTGGCAGAAAAGATCCATGGAACCTTTTAGACCGATTGCGATAAATCACTACATCTCTTTTGAAAGGATATTCAATCTGTGGTAGCATTTGACAAATCGTGTACCAAAGTACTCGTACATGTTCCGAACCTAAAAAATAAATGCCAATGAGTATTCCCCCTGTAACAATTACCTATGAAGTCGAAATTACGTGAAAATTCGTACGTGCATTCTCTAAATGGAAAACGCCATAACACCAACACAAATAGTATAAAACACTAAACAGTGACACAATTAGGCAAGAAAGTTAGAGATGTGCGTTCTACAGTGAGAGTACCGCACTAGACTACAAATAGTTTTACAAAACAATAGGTATAGTTACAACTATGACTATCCATTTATTCAAGTTTATTGCTAATAAAATAATTAAGATATGAATTCTAGTTCAGATATGTTAGAACTGTGTAGATATTAAAGTTTTGGTCCAAAGTATTTTATAAAATTTAGCATGAGTTCCATTTTTTAAGATTAATTTTTGTGTGATTTGTGTTCGATTCAATACTTAGATGACAATTGAATTAGACAAAAAAAAAAACACATTATACATACATCATTGATATTTCTACGTGTTATAATACGGATATGAAGAATACAATATGATACATTTCTTAGATCCAGATTTGATAATAAGATATTCATTGAAACATTGTAAAATATACTAAATCAACCATTCTGCTTTCATAAATGCAACATCGAGAACCAATTCATAAACAGAAAAGTACAAACTCTTAACTGACCTATTAGTATTTATTATAGATGACTTCATTATATTGAGTAATGCAATAGGGCCTTAGTTTGATAGATTCCGTATATTCGTATATGTGTAGGCTTATGTTTGTTTAAGTCTATTCTTTCGTTTACACAAGTTAACATATCAAGGCTTCACAGCTAGATCCGTAAATAAGTAATTTCTTCAATGGAAGCATACATTATTTTCGTAATTACGCCGTTTGAAGAAATTTATTGACTCATAAAATATCTACGGATCTGAATGTAAAATGTCACAAACACATATTATTGATATTTTAAAAGAACGACTTACCTAACTGGTAACTGTCCTCTTATAAGTATTTTGCATAACACTAAAATATAATTAAAAAATTAAATTATTCGAGTATACCTTAAAATATGTATTATATACAAACTATTAAATGCATTCTAAAATAATAATGCTGTGTAATGATCTTAAAAGTCGTGAGACAAGGCAAGATAATATGTTTCGACATAGTCATGAATGTTATACTCCTAACTTCTTCAAATCAATCGATAAAATTGGCAGATATACGGCAGGCAAGTTTATATTGGAAAGAAGGATTATGAACATAAGCAGTCAATATTACTGACATTGTATTGTTGTACAGCAACTGTTAGCATTGTTCAAATATAGGAAGAGCGATTTAATTGCTGAGGCTCATGCAGTCGTCAATATAAAAATCCCTAATCCTGTTTTACATGTCATCATTATGACGAATCATTGGTATCAAAACACAAACAGTAATCATCTACGTGTGTTTATATGCAAATAATTTATACGTGAGGATTAAAAACCACGCTAAAATGCAAAACAGAAAAAAAGCATTAAATCACGGGCATCTGGTGTTAGCCCGCAGCGAGATCCAAATATAATGCCAATAAAATAGTTTCATTTACACACATATTGAAAACATTATACATAGTAATATAATAATTAAATGTCAATACATACATATTTCAACATAAACTCACTGAGTATTCTTAGAAGTCTTTCAAATTGCCATTGACTTCATATTCGGAATCATAAAAGTCTTCACCGCAGAGAATAAAGAGAGCTTTTCAATGGCGTTTTTATGAAACATTTTGTGTGCAGTAAGTGAAACGAACGCTGAAGCGATAATGCCCTACATCGCAGTGCCGGCTTTGATTCCAATGATGCTATTTCTATCATATCTTATCAATACACGTTGGTTAAAATACTGACTTATATTTCCATGTCAAATATTGTTTCATTTACAATTGCGAGTATAAAAATTGATCGCAAATATTTATTATAATTACTTATTTTTTATGCATAACATACCAATTCGTAATCGAATTTTAATTGTATCATTGAAACAAGCAAAACTCAAAGCCGGCACATATCGAACCACCGACTGTGCAAATTGTATATACATACAATCTAACTAGAAATATTGTTAATAATAAAAAATCAAATCTCCATTTGTGGAGATAACGATATCGTAAGTGTTCCCATAGTCGAGTTTCAGGGACCTGAATCCCGACGGCATGAAGCCTCGTCTGAGGAAAGTCGTCCAAATACGTTGGTACGTCTAGCTTTGGTTAAGGACGGCACAGGATGTTTGGTAGTGAGAGATTATAGAAGGCCTCTGTCCAGTTCTTTGCGCAGCATCCTGGATAATTTTAAGACATCCTCATCGACCTGGCCGGCGAACAGTGCGTCGAGGAGCTCACCTCGAGACGCGATGGCAAACACTCCGGCCAGCCTTGATACTGACTTGTCTGTAAGGTGTCGCTCTACTACAGCTCTGGAAATAGAAAATAACATTATTTTAGTAAACACGATGGCAATGTATCCAGGATACTAATGCATTAATTAACAAACTCAACTCTACAGTATGTAGCTTTCCGTAAAAGACTATTACTTACTTGAGGGACTGATGAGATTCGCGAAGCGCATCCTGAAGGAATCCGCGGTCGTATGAGAAGTCAACCTCGCAGAAGGACACTACAGCCATCAGTACAGTCTGGAAGATAAAGCAGGAGAGTGTAAGTATTGGAATTGGTGGTAAGTTATCGAATAGATAGGGCATAATTGATAAACATAAAATCAATGAAGATTTAAAATCATCATATGCCTTCTCGTTGAGGTCAAGGTCAACCGCGGCGAAAGTAGTATGACGCTCTGATGACGTTTGCGGGTCAAACTTGACCAAAAATCGCGTAAGATAGAGAGGTTTGTAAGGAGAAAAAGAAGGCCCTTGCTCAGCAGTGAAACACCAACTAGGCTAGTAAAAACGCGATATTACTTCTAACTTCCATTTGGAAATTCAACAAACATGATCAAGACTTGTGTATGACATGCTTTTGTAACTGGATTCAAGTAATTTCTTTTGCCCTGGGCTCAAGCTCGCCTGTATTCCTTCAGTTTAGGCTTTGCGTTCCAGGGCCACGGTAACTATTTCGAATAATCCCGCATCCTACCACACCCATACCTTAAGCAGTATTTTAATTTAAAATCGGATCATTGGTACTTACATGAAACTTAGAGCGGAAGGCAGCAAGTGCACGCTCGTCAGCCGCTGATAGCTGTCCATGTCGGCGTAGTACACCGATCTTCACCGCTGACTTGATGACGTGCTTCACCAGCTTCTCAGCTTCCCTCTTCTCGAGGCGCTCTCGGAGTACCGTCAGGAACTGAAAGCGAGAAGGTTGAATATAGATAGGGCAGGTCAATGGTAAAGGTAACGCAGGTAGGTAGGTTGAATTTGCCTCAGAAGGCATAAACTATGAGTTGGGATTAGCTTCTATCCACCGACTGTAATATGACTATATACTCGAAAAGGCCAAAAGTGAATTATAAACTGTGACACCTTTAGTTTACTTGACGATTCTTTAGCTTCATCAGTAGGTAGGTGCTCTATCCTGATCAGGCTCCTGGGCATTTTATCTTAACACTTAGGTTAGAATAAATAAAAAATGCCCAGCTCTAGTAAGAAACTGCCTGCACGGTTTGTAGTTGGCCATTCACGCGGTTGTACGTTATGTATTGGTAATAGATTATGAATATATTATATAAATAACTAAGCCAATTAATTAATGACCTCCTAGTCAGCTTCTTTATAGATCTTTTTTTTTATTTTTTTTATTGATATAAACCAGTGCTTGACTGCGATCCCACCTGATGGTAAGCGGAGATGCAATCATTGATCTAAAGTAAAGTATTCGTTTTAGTAGTACCTGATCTAGCAGCTTGGCGGCATGCTCATCAAGAATGAGCGCACGCGCACTGGCAGCGCCGCCGACGCGCGACAAGAACTTTTTCTGTGCGCGCAGAGAAATGTCGCGGGCGCACCACGCGCCGCCGTCCATTGCTGTTGACAAGAAAAACATAATCATAAATAAAGTAAGAGTCAAGAAATAATAATGATTAAGAAAAGTCTAGCATCGAGAAATGCTATATAAAAGACGAAAAATGTTTTTTTTTATTATGCGTCGGCTCGCGTTTGGTCACTATCTCACCAGATGGTAAGCGATGATGTAGCCGACGGTGAAGCACGCTTGCCTAGAAGTAACCTATTTAATCTTGACTTAAAGACCACTAGGTCATAGGAAAGAAATACTCTGGCTGGGAATTCTACTCCTTGGTTTTCTTTATTTCTTTTTTCAAATGATAGAAAACCAGGATAGCAACTCTGCATCCATGCAAGACTTTGGAGTTTTTGTTATAATTTTGAAAGCAGACAACAAATAAAGAAACGTATAAGACACAAATAAAAGTACGCTATAGGCGAAAGAAATCATGACAACAATTTCCAACACAGCAAATATAGATGAAAAACATTTAATGTAAACGATTTAAAGATAGGCCACGCCATTACTAGAGCATTCCAACGTTCCGTGATCATATGAATAAACTTTTTGTAATTTCACCGTTCAATGCTCATGATTATTCGTTAATTAATCGCGCACCTAAATCTGAACAAATAAATTGGAAGCGAACGATGATCAAAAGATCAATAATTTATTCTAAAACAAAATGACCTCGATAGACTAAATTAGATTCGCTAATGATGAACGATATACCAACGCTAATGCAATTGAAATACTAGATCAGGCAATTTTGTTAGAACTATGGAACAGTTATATTCGTCATGAATATTAATTTATGCAATCGCATCTGCCCACAACTGCCATCTCGACTGTTTACAATGCCCCGGAGGAATCTATTTCAATTCTGTGCAATGAACAATATTGTTTTCAATTGAATCTCTGTTAACTAGGACAATGCATTGTGGGCTGCATGCTTTCATTGCATCTGTATATCTAGCGGCATCTACATGAATATTATCGTTTGAGATTTTCTGTTCTAGTGTTGCTCATATATTTAATTGTTTTTTAAACAAATGGGAATATGTGTTTAGTTTATTAATTTCAATCTATTTTTGAATTTATTTCAGTCCCGAAGAGGAAAATGTTCAATTTGTCTAAATCTGATTTAAAAAAAAAAACATGTACATGATGACATCGCCAAAACACCATATGTGAATATTATAAAACTTATAAGCTCTCAGTATCTCATTTTAAGTGAACTATTAATGTTCTTATGTGAAATAAAATTCCTAAAACCTAAACTGTAGCCTAATATTAATATATGATTAACAACAATGCATCCGCCTTTGTACTTTATGTTGCATGACGTTTAATAAATAAATAAACAAATAATACATACCAAACACTTCCATACTTGAAGATATTGTCAACAACGTGGTCAAAATGAACTTTCAGTAAATCCGTTTCAAATACTGTTTCTATAGTTTGCAACTTGATTTATCTAAAAACTAAATCGACCAGCCAGCTAAACTCAGGTGTCTGTAAACAAGAAAGCTTATCCCTTTTTCGTCGGTTACCATGGCGACCGACACGATGGCAGCAGACAAGCCGTCGTCAGATATTGCGATCTTAGCCGAAGGGTGGGATTCGTGAACCTTGAGTGTAAAGCAGACAGTCTTGCTCAAACAGTAACAGGTGTACTCGGGCTAGTGAATAGCCATGTCACAAGATGATCTCGAATCTATTAATAGTTTTTTTTTTGTTAACGAATATTTGTTATAGGATATATTCTGAATTGTTAAAGTAGAGGCTGTGTATGGCACATCGGATTTAAAAAATGTTTGACTCTATAAAGCTTTGAACCTATTTATATCATATTAGCTTTGTAAACTCGATCTGCCATAATAACGGCCGTGTGCTGTATATCAATTTGTCATTCATGAGATGACCTTAGAGCAGCTGCATGTTATAAACACTGACTAAGCAGCTTTAAATGCAGCTGTTAAAACTTCCAGCTGTTGATTTTTACAATTGGCTTAGACTGACCAATGTCATTCATTTAATTGTTACATTTTAACAAGCTTGGCTATTAAGTTTAATTTTTTTGTCCTATTAGCGATATTTACGAGTGGTATACAGCGTGCTGTGTGCGTTTTATTCAAAAATCCAATGAACCAACTTTATAATGTATTTTTGTGAATTATTCCCTATTCTTCATAAGTTAAGATATGGCCATCCGCTGACTTGCAATTCACCCTGTATCTAAATCAATAAAAATAAACTGACCACTTGTTTACATTACAATTATTTAATGTCATACAATTAGAATTTATTTAATGACCTCATCTATGTCAATAATAAATCGTGCTTGAAAGGACAAAAATAACCTACAAATTGAAGAAAATACAACATCGTATTTGTTTTAGTTTAGCGGTCTCTCTCTATAAAAAAGGCCCAAGAAATGCAGGTTGTATGTATTCCAACGTATGCTAAATAATAAGAAAATGCTAGAGTATCCATCTTGCAACAGATTGGTAATAGGTGCAAAACAAGAGCTGTTTTAACATAACCCACACATACTCAAAAATCAAAACGACCGATTGGGGGTAGAAATAACCATTTGAAGTGTTGCCAAAACCGATATAATATTTTGTTCTGGCAGCACTGGTTACCAGCTGCGGGATGCCGGCTGAATGTCCAACCAGATCGTATCCAACCAGACCAACCAGATCGTATATATACGGACTCTGTTACATACATTCAGGTGTGCTTTAATTATTTGATTTATATTATCTCATTTGTTTAATGGTTCTAGAATTGGTAATCGGCTTTATCATTTATTTTTTAAAGCAGTCGTTAGTCATCTCTAGTTTGGAATGAGAGGACGTGTCAGACTTTTACTAGCTAAAACTAAGGATAGCAGTTTATTTTCTTTCAATCCCACCAAAACTTTCAACGAATTGGGCAATTATAAAATAACTTCTCCCAATCCGGCTGAAGCGAAGAGTGTCAGACGTCTAAAACCCACCGATATTTCTTCATTTGCACTTTTTAATTCAAGCCTTCAGCCGTTCATTATTCTGTAGCTAACTTCAAATGTACAACGCTTTATAAGTTAGAAACGTAAGCAATTCCTTGTCCAATCCTAATAAACAGCCGTTCATGTTGTTTACATTTTCGTTTTTATTTATTTGGAAGGAAATGACAACGGCATAACGGCTTTACAGCCGAACCATTAGTTTCTTTAAATTTTTCAGCCAGTCATGCAACCATTACTTAGTTAGAAGTTCATTATCAAAAATATAACCAAGGTCGGGGTAAGGTATCGATTTTATTGCGAACGCAATTATTATCGTTTAATGATATTTGTCATCCACGTAGATTAATCATGTTTCTTTAATGGGAATCGAATATCGCTTTCAGTCTAAGTGGTTTATATATTTAATACGTATCACTTTTTAGTTGAAGTGACGAGTTTGCTGGTTTATACCTATCCAAATTTTCGACTACCACTATATTGGAGACCATAAGTAGTATGCGTTTCTTTTCCTTTCTATCCCAAAGGAAACGACCAATTGGAACCTAGCGCACAGCTTCTGACATTTTATAAGTGCCCAGTAGGCCTATGTGAAATAAATAATTTTGAGTTTGAATTTTTGGGATAGCTCTTATTAACTTGCAGACTGGCAAGACAATTATAATTTTTAAAGTTTATTTATACATAGAATAAGTATTTGAATTTTATAGATAAAAGAAAAACATTGTTTTTTTAAGCAAATGATTAAGTACATTAGTCAAGCCGCAAGGCGGATTCATCATCATTTCAGCCGACAGACGTCCACTGCTGGACATAGGCCTCCCCCAAATGTCGCTTCGAACTGTCCTGTGCGTCTCGCATCCATCCACCCATCCAGGTCATCGGTACACCTTGTAGGGGGCCTTCCAACACTGCGTCTTCCGGTACGCGGTCGCCACTCCAGAACCTTTCGGCAGATTCATTCGGATTCGGATTCTTTTCAAGATGGATTGATTAAGAACTATATAAATAATACGATAAAGTGTACTACATCTAAGAAGAAACATGATAATTAGATGTATTATAGTCTTTCATTACTCTGCACCCCCAACAGTAACAAGATGGCAAGTTCTATGAATTGAGAGTTCGTATGATTAAATGCAAGGAAAATCTTGCTCATAAAAGGCAAAGGTTAGTAAAGTTAGAAACTACTACTTCAAAGTTAGGTAGTGAGTGTTAGCTTTTATGACTAAGTCTGCTCCGTTTCCAGCAGTTTGCATGCAGATTATCAGATAACTCGTCGAAACTTCTTCAAATACAGTTTCAACAATATTTTATAACAGTTCTTTGAAAGTGCATGATTTGCATGATAATGTTGCAGTCTTGCTGCATTATTGAAATTACGTATATTTTTACCCGCTTAAGCGTCAGCATACACTGGGTTATATTTTTGCTATTTATTTTTTTAATTAAATTTATTTCAACCTCAGTTTTTTCTCTTTATATTGTGAGATTATGTCATTTCGTTCTAGTGTATGAATAGTACAAGGTAATAAACAATTCTTTTGGATACCCATTTCCTCAATCTTCAAATTCAAAATATCTTAACTGTTATCTGAACTCGAATCAAGATCCTGATCGTCAAGCCTGCTGCCGTTCTTTATAATTTTATCCTGTTATAAAAGGACCTGCCTATCATAAAATTGAAAATTGCCTTTCAATTCTTTTAAATCTGATCACAATTATCGATAAAACTTGAAGCGTAAAGAGCATCCGACTTATTTAAATGAGTCGCGTCCCAAAGTTGGCAAGCTTGAAAGTTAAATTCATCTGTTATTTTATAATGAAATATCTGGACTGCAGAAAGGTAGAATGGTTATCGTTATAGGGTCATTTTCTGATATTGGACAGTGCTATTGTTCGCACCTTGATTAAATTTTTTAAATTGGTGTTTTAAACTGTGGATCAAAATCTAATTCATCACTAAAATACTAATTGTAAAACAAATATTAATGTCCTTTTTACAATCATTAAGGGACTTGAGGCATCCTGACTCGCACAGGCTGAATTAGAAGTTGATAGCGGGATCAATTTTTTTTAAAACCTGTAATAGTATATTTTAGTGTACAATTAGTTTTTTTGGTGAAACAAAAGTATATTTTGTAGTGGAAAACCGGAATAATTGAGGAACGGGTAATATTGTTTTTAAAGATGTCAATACTTTACAAATATTGAATAAGAAATAGGCCTATAGAATGACAACAGCGGTTATTATTGACAAATCCTATTAGATAGCTGTTTGTAAACCACATGACTCACAAGTCTAAATTAAAATTCTAAATACTTAATCAAACAATGACTGACCTTGCTAGGTAACAGGTAACAGTGACTAAGTATGTACTAATTGTTGTCTACTAAACATACAATTTAGAAACCTATAAACAAGAAGGTAAGGTTGAAATTTAGAAAGTAGAACTTGAACTTAAAGTTCTGAAGTCAAACTGATGACTAAGCGAGTAATTTTCTCAGTGTATATACAAAAATGGCGGGCCCATATAGCACTTTCCGCAGGAAACTGATAAGGTAATATTACCATATAGCGTGCTCCACAAGCCTTGAAGATTGGAGGGGTGCCAAACTTTCTACCTATACCAGCGTCTAGTCATTTACAGTAGTTTAGACCTGCTATAAAGGGGATGACACATACGCGATCGTCTGCCTCACTTTATGAGAATGGGTGTGTGAAACTTTCTTATGAGCTAGGTTTAGGAGGGGACAAAGACAGGATAATGTTGTTACCTATATCATTTTATGAAGTGCGTGCGAAATATGTGCTAGAGAACGGATGAGATTGGAGCTGTAGAAATATGTTTTGCTAAACTTTTGAACAATAGATCAAAGATATAACTTCAGCCAGTGGCATCACACGCGTGAAAGTAAGAAAAATTACCAAAGGAACATTCCGTGATTTACTTGAATATTTTACAAAACTTGTTCCAGGAAATACGTGTTTTTATTAAATCCTTAAAAGTTTTTGACAAAAATGGTCATTATTCAGAATCTTGATTGGCAAGGCTAATTGAGGATATTGTTATACTTTTTTGACTTTTTTTAATTTTTGAGTAAATTATGAAGTATGTAAAAGTTTACGTAAAATAGCAGATGTTCAGAGGTCTTTACTGAATTAGTTTTACACAAATTAATAAATTGACTTCAATAGAAGCTTAGACAATATCCACAAGATATTGTGTTTTTAAAATAACCAATGAAAAATGTGTAATAAAGACATAATCACGTAAGAGCGATATGGAAAACAGTGACAATGTATGTCAAGTTGCATCCCCTTAAGTATATGATTTGACACACGTTTGACATGTTCTTAACACAAAATACACAATACAGATTTCCGTCCATAGTGTTTTGATTGGCTAAAACCACTACTTCAACTTACCAAAGCCAAGAAGTGCTGCTCAAAGTGAACCCACTGTTTTCACACTAGGCAATATTACGAGTACAATGTCAAGTTCTAAACCCGCCCCAGCAATGTCAATGTGCTGATTTAACTGGCCCAGACCTTGGTTCGGTCATCTTGATAACGGCTTGCGTAACATGGCCCTTCTATCCCGATGGTAATGGCTTTCGGCGAGGCTAGATTACCTTATAGTGTGTAAGGTGGAAGGAGCTCTTTCTTTCGGTCAAATTTAGATTAGAAGGATCAATGTGTTTCTTGTATCATCTGTTATAGGGATTAGTAAAGGATGGTTGGATGACTGTTGAGGTAAATAATTCATTAATTCATCATCATCATCTCAGCCAAAAGATGTTCACAACTGGACTTAGGCCACAACGACCAGTCCTATGCGTCCCGCATCTATCGGATTCCCGTGACCCTCAATTTTAGATACATAACTAAATGTACACAATCTCTTGACACTTATACGAATTGATTTTTAAAAAATACATTTTAAAAGATGGATATAAGTACATTATATTATACCATATAATTTTAGAAAATCTAAATGTATTTTATGTTATAAAGCGTAGGTACCTATTTTACATTGTTCAAAAACACAACTCTGAACCCTATATCAAGAGCGGCCTGTTCAAAGGTGGATAACGGTCATAATAAAAGAGATTCTCGGTAAGTGGACTTAAGATGCATTTTGATTCATTACGAGAGCAACTAGTAGCAGCTGTAGGCAAATATAATGAAGGTCACGTCCGTGCCGTGCAATTTATTATGAACATGAAGAACGTTGTTATTAGGTTTACATTCGCAAGTTTTTACTATTACTTATTCTGTGCCATGAGTATCTTCATGACCAAGAAGCTCGACCATAAAAAATAAATTGTATTTGTATGATCTAAAGTTCTATTTAAAAGGTACAATATACGATATTCCTCACATCTGTCACGCACAACAACGTGATGTGGTTGCGGATGAATTACCAATACACCGGAATACTCGTATCAGAATTGATTTATGCTTTACAAACAAAATTGAGTTTGCTTGTCATATAGAACTACATACAGTTAGCGAAGCCAATCTACACTACAATTGCTATAGGATGGTGCGGGTGACAGCTGTCGGATTCATACAATGTAGCTACCTATCGTTTTCTATCATCTTAAAGATGTATATTTACATTCTGCTGTCATCCTACCCATGCTAAGTAAAAAGGACCTTAGCTAGATAGCCCAAAAACCATAAAAACCTACAAAACTAAATAACTTAAACTTACTTTCACCCTTTTTTAACCGACTTTAAAAAGGAGGAGGCCCGAACATAGAACCTCCTCCGTTCTATGTTCGGGTGTTTTTTTTATGTTCACCGATTTCTCGGCCAACTGTGGACCGATTTCGATATTTTTTATCTGTATGTTAAGCTTCCGAGTTGGTTCCATAGCAATATTGTTATGATCTGATCATGAACTTCCATAGCAATATTGTTATAATCTGATCATGAACTATTCACTATCAATAAACACTAACTCGAACAGTTTTTTTCTTAGTGAGAAGACTAAAAAGAAGAAAACCGAAAAATTTGTGTGGTGGAGAAGCTGGGTTGCCTCGATTTTCAGATGCTGAAGAAGACGGTTTTCGTGAGCTTCTGCAAATTTTTTTTAACACTTTTTCGATGAACTCAACTATTAGCTCCTGATGGACGTCATCATTTCGTATGTACCAAGATGCATTTACAATTTCCCTTAGAACCTTGTTCTGAAATCGTTGTATAACCAAATTAACTAAGTTCCTTTTAATAGAAATTCATTGATGGATTTGGTATTTCAGATGCGAACAGTTTTGGGTCGCTAATCCAATGGCACCCTACAGCTTTCGATATTGACTCGGTTTGGTAGGTACACCAGTAGGGGGTAATTCCATGATTTACTTTCCGGTTTGTACATAAGTAGGTAATATACAAAGAAAATGTTATCAAATTAATGAAGTAAATATGACATACACCATATTAATATAAAATAAAAGGTCCAAAATTAGTACTGAGGATCTTATTTCCAGCAGAACTGAAAGGTCAAAATCCTCATTAACAGCAGGACCTTTTATTTATGACTTGTATTACATAAATTTGTTCACAGACCTCTGGTCCCAATAACGAACCGTTTTTTATCAGAGCCCCAAAATTTTTCTACGTTTCAGTCTAGATTGTAGATTAAATTTAATTTATGATAATGAGTTTTCCCACGAAAGCGTGCAGTTATTGCTGGATATAAAATTAAGCCATCTTGCTCTCAAATCAACAAATTTTATGGAAGAGAAAGCATTAAATATCTAATTTTCCGACTCTAACTAAAAAAATCATCAATGTCACGCTGAAATGATTGGAAACGATAAGTTATGGGGTCTAAAGTTCTGAAAATCTATCAGTAAACTTATACACAAGTAAGGACTACGAAACAAGCTGAGTTTGGCAGTAGTCAAACTGCATCAAATGGCTTACAATCCCGTAATTTGGAAGCTGGAATTAGGAATGGACGATATAGATCGATGTATTATAAACACTCGCTGTGTAGTAACGATGCATCGTATTGAATCGATGTATTGTTAATACTTTCACATCGAAAACATATCGATGTTTATTATTCTATGCATTGAATACGCAAACTACTATGAGGTGAGCAAGAATCTTTTATAAGGGTGTATAAGATCCTTGGAGATGAGTGTCTATGAGTATGACACTGACGGGCGACTACAGTTACTTTCACAACGTTTCGTAAATCGAAAGGTACCATTTATCAGTTTGGATGAATGTTTTATGTTCCTTTTGCCTCAGAGCTGACAAATTCAAATTTAAAAAATGAAACCGAAAACAACAATATGGCCGTCCGAGTTTCTGCTATATAAATGTATGCTGTCTCAAATAACATTTTTACTTTTTTAAGCTATTTCTTTAAGGCCTAAAAATGTCTATTACGAAAAACAATCGATGTTTTGGAAACATCGATGTATTTCTCAATACATCGTATTGACTTCGATGCATTACATCGGAAAAAACATCGATGTATATTTTAAATGTCCATCCCTAGCACGTAGGCAGCCTTGCTCAGAGTGAATGACTAAAGGCGGGTGGTGAATGCCATAAAATGACTACAACGCGTCACGATTTATGGCACATGGCGGGCCGTAGTCACTTAGACGTGTGTCCTCAGGGTAAAACAATGGGTGATCGCTGGCTAGCTGGACGCTACAGCCACTTTAAAAAAAACTGGCAGTATCATATGTTTGACCCGCGCCAGCTCGTCACTTTGGCTGAGGCAGTAGGCGATCGTGCCGCGCCAGAACTAAGGCCTATTAGTTAGCTGTTAGTTTTGTGCGGAAAACTAAGCTTTGCAGAGGAATACAAGTATTGATCTCGATTTATATCTAGGTAAGAAATTAAGGGAAATGGATAGACGACATTGTTTCTATTGCGGGTAAGTAGAACCTTAAGGATATTAATACAGGAGCGTGGAGAGGATTGATGCGAGTAAAAAGAAGCTTCTACTCAGATTAGTGATTTAACGGAATTATCTTAACGGAAGCGGAAGTGTTAATACTATGAAAAAAAAAGCACAATTTTTTTTTCACGTCTACGAGTCGCGGTTATAAGCAGAATGAACCAAAAGAATATAATAATACCGCACCCCGGCGCTCCTCGCTGTATTCTTCCGTTTAGAGTTCTGTTATAAATTTTGCGAAAGCAGAAGCGAAAACGGAAGTGAAAAAGCTTGCGGAACTTCAGCAGAAGGGAAGCAAAGTTCTGTTGCAACACTAACCTAGATGCTAGAAAACGTAACTATCTCATCGAAGTTCAGACACCTTATCATGACGTGTTAAAATATTCGTGCGAGCGAGAAAGAGGGATGAAGCTTTACACCCTATATAGCTCCATCTCAAGTCATGATCACCTTGAGTGGTCGTGATAGAGCCTCTGTTCACATTATTAGATGACTAAACGACGTGACTTGTTGCTCCATCTATTGAACAGTTCTCCATCCACGTAATCATATTACCTATAGATATTCCTGATTATGTCGCTCAAAGTAAAATACTTTTAATCAGTTGCATCTAATCTGGAAGCGGAGTTCAAAAAAGGCTTTGCAAATGAAGATGATTTAATCATATCATATTTTTATGGCATCGTTCATACCTGTCTCTTGTCGAAAAATTTTCATAAGACTCTTCAACGCATTTTCCTCAAAAACAAATTTACACACATGACATAAATATGTGTGTATTCTAATTACAGAATCCGTTGAATCCTCGGCAATAGGAACGCTCCTAGGATGGGCCGCGTGTATTGTGCCGGTGTAATGACACAGATATTTGAATAACAATCGTAGGCGCATACGCAGCAATAGACGCAAACAGTAAAGGAACAGATATGTAAGTACAAAATGCCATCAATATGTGTGTATTTTTGGATAACGGTTTAATATTTTGTGTATGAATCTTTTTGGAGATTTTAAATATTATTCTTGTTTGCCGAAGTGTCTTCAGAATTTGTCGAAATCTATTTTAATAACAAGTTGGGTGAATATTTACTGAGAGCACCTGTTGTTGCGCTAACAACTTCCATATTATTGTCACTAACCCTAACTCATATGAGATTTTCCTGTACATTGTTTACATAATAGACGGATATTTTGCTGGCAGTGTTAGGACGATAATATTCCTTGCTTACTTACATAAACAATAAACAAGTTAAAAGGAAAAACAGCTTTTTCATGTCTTTCAGCCTTTAGAAATGTCAGGATTTTGAAACATATTAGTTAGTTAAAGAAAATACCCTAATTCCAATTTTTCCTAATTGAGACTTCGCTTAAGAGGAGGATATGTGTCGTTTCTTTAGCATAATGAAGCAGGACTTCATCAGAAGGCTTAAAGCCACCCAAAGGGTAATGAACTCTCTTCATTACCCTTTGGGTGGCTCTATACTCGGAGTGTCCTTACGAGATAAAATTTGAGATGAAGATATCCGCAGGAGAACTAAAGTCTATAGAATCGTCAAATTTAAGTGACAGTAGGCAGGACACAAAGCTCGCATAATAGATAGTTGATGGAATCAAAAATGTAGCTTTGGAAGGCCGGAACCCTGATGAAGGAAGGGCATCCGATGGATGCGAGACGCATCGCACCGCTCGTTGTGACGACACTTGGGAAGGCCGATGTCCAACAGCCAACATCATCATCGTCATCAGTCAACATTTCAGCGTCTATCGGCTGAAATGATGATGATGAGAACAAACGAATATTATGCCATCCTATGGTAATTTAGGTACAAGTAGTAGTAATAGTACAGGCAGCCAGTGACAAACCGTGTGGCATAAATACTATTTGTATGACAATTTGATACCATACGTGACATTTGTCACGACATTCTGGTTATATATTGGAACAGGTTCATATAACACATGTTAGAAGTTTGGTTAGACTGCATTGGTCCACTAAGCCAATCTGAGACATTAAACAAAGCTGTAAAACAGCCGGTTTATTCTGCTCATCTCAAAGTGAAAACTTTAATGAGCTTCAAGTGAGCTATCATTCTCATGGGTGCTAGGAACTCACTTCATGTTCACTTCACCTAAGTTATCACAATAAGGTGCAAGTACTAGAGGTACCTACTGCCAATGCCACCACACAGGACATCGTCCCTGGAGGGGTGCCAAATTTTGATACCTAGTCCTTTTTATTTGTATTGTATTTTTTCTAGGGGCGCAGATATAGAAGCTCGCACCGGACATATAAATGCCTAGCTACGTCATTGCTTACTGCAGGGTTAGCGAACACCATCGTGGGCCGAACAAATGTCAGGCGAAATAGTGAGTGCGGGTTCTTTTAATATAAAAATAACTTGACACAAATATTTTTTTACAACCAAGCTTCTATTTCCACACGCAGTGGTTCCAAACAGCCAGAGGTCGTGTTAAAGGCAAATAAAATAAAAAGGTCGCCCCATATAACACTTGCTTATACAAACACTGCGTAAAATAAACAAAACGTGGTCAAATTACTCAGTGGCTTCCCTTTCGCGTTGCTTTTTATTGTAATTTTGTTACCGCGTAATAAAGTCATTGAGAGCTAATTGATGTCTTGATGGAGTACGATGTTTGGTTATTGCTTTTACGTTTGAAATTGAACCGCAATCAACCATTGGCAAAATTAAATATTTGGCTAGGCTTGTTTCCAGCCTAGCTAAATATTTAATTTTGTGTTTCAGTTGCGTAAAGCCTCAGAAACACTAGGATGCAATGACGCGCAACACTGTAAAATTACCCAATAACATGTCCCTCGTCCGGTGAATACGTTGTATATTGTTGGGGCGCAAACTGTGGGACACTTGGCAACGTTGCAGCGTCACGAGAATTGTAGCGAGAACTACATTAGATCGACGCACACGTGAGCCACGCCTGATTTGTACGTAAAACCGGGTCGCGTAGCGTGGATCTAATGTAGCTCTACAAGTCTAGTTGCTATATAAAATGTATGGAGACCGACGCACCCAGATCGGCGTACCTACATGGCCCACGTGTGCCCAATGAAGTTCTATCTTGAGCGTTGCGCGTCATGTTGGGTGATCTTTTGTCCCCTAATATATCTGAGCGAGAGTTAAAAACTTCGCAAAAATTCCAAGAAGAATAAAATAAAACCAATACTGATCAAATTTAAACTTCATGTTCATTTAATAATTAATATTAGCTTAGAGTGGAATTCCTTGCCGGAATCTGTATTTCCTGATAGCTACAACCCGGGAATCTTTAGGTCAAGAGTGAATAGGTTACTTCTAGGTAAGCGCGTTCGACATCGTCGCTTTCCATCATGTGAGATAGCGGTCAATAATATTTTAAAAAATACATGAGTTAAACCAAATTAACCTTTCGTAAATAATTTGATCATGTTACCATTAGTTTAATGATATGTAAAGTCTCCTCACACGAATATTTAAGCTATTCATTCGAAGTGATGGGCAGTTGGCAGCCGACGTAATTCCTACCTCGGCAACTCTTCGTGCCAACATTTCAAGGCTCTTTGGGATCCCTAGCAAGCTCTAAGAGCCACTCTATTTGCACTAAACATGTGTTAAGAGGATGTTTTTTGGCAGCGAGAATATAAAGGACAAGATTGTAAGACACCTTTTTCCGATTTCCGAGGCCGAATAAAAAATAATGGTGTTAGCACTATGTATGACTAGGGTGTTGTTTTTTCTTTTTCAATTTTGTTTACGTATTTGGACATGCTATCGTAATTAATTTTCCTTTTGTGGTTTACATACTATAAAATAGATAGATATAAAGCAAGTTACTTTACCTGCCGACTTTATATGGAGTATACCTTAATATGGATATTTTAATTACAACCACTAATATCTAATGATATCTACATTGCTAAATAACTTTATATGAGTTAATAGCTACCATCGGCGGCTCCGCCCGCGTCAAATAAGTACTTTCTAAGTTTATATCTTATAGCTTGTGTTAATCCAGGATATACAACTTTATTTTTAGTAAACATGAAACCTGAATATAGTTTGTTCAGAATCAGTAACTGAATCGATTCCATTTTTTTTTACAACATGTTATATTTTTTCCCAAAAATGTTTAAAAAGGCCACAAGTTGGACACCACCGAAACTAAGTACAACTGAGATCATATCAGGTCATAGCGGGCATTAGGCGCCAGCGCCTAGTTGGGTGCGGGAGCAAATCAACACCTCAGACGCCCGGATGGCTTGGTAACCATATATTTATGCGGACAAACAGGTAACAAGGTTATAATTTTGTGATTTTTCGTGATAGAATAATGAAATTTTGTACAAAGATTTTTAAATAAAAATACTAGACGCGTGTTTCGGGTTTCGCATATACTAAAACTAAATTTGTATGGTATCCTATTACCAAATTTTATCCAAATCCGTTCAGATGTTTGAGTGTAAAACATACACATACACAATTAGTGTGATAATTTTATACTAACTACTGCCAGTGGCTTCGCCTGCGTGAGTCTAGAAATAGCCCATGTCACTCAGTGATAAAATAGCATTCTAATGACGAAAGAATTTTTAAAATCAGTTCAGTTGATTTTGAGTTTTTTTTTTATTATTAACACAAATAGAAATCTTTCTTCTGTATTATATTACACCGGCACATGGTGGACATCCCACCCACACGCACAAAGCTTTTTGGCAACACGCTCATTATGCGTACAGCCTTACCTAGGAGTCTTTAAATCAAGAGTGAGTAGGTTGCTTCTAGGCAAGCTTGCTCCATTGTCGGCCACATCATCGCTTACCATCAGGTCAGATAGTGGTCAAACGCTAGTCTATACATAATCTATACTTACAATAAATCTGTAGAAGTGAAAATTCTGTACATTGAAAATATCAAAAAAATAAATGGCAGTGTTATTAGACCGACACCGAACCCAAAAACGTGATTAAAAAAATTTTTGTCTGTCTGTCTGTCTATTTGTTCAGGCATCACGCAAAAACTACCGGTTCGATTACGATGAAATTTGGTATAATTATTCTTTAATATCCTGGTTACCACACTGGGTACTTTTTATCCCGGAAAATTATATACAATAAAAAACAAACTTAATTTTGCGGTTCGATCCCTAGACCCGATTACTGTAGGTACCAACCGCAAATAATAAGTTTGTCGTAGGTTACGTCACCCGCAGTGGAGTTCACTAAGGGGCGCTGCACACGGCTAAGATACTATATTATTTTATCTTAAGATACAATATCGCTCACCATAAAACTCAATGGACACGACGAAGATAATAAATTATATTTCATATTTTCGTATCCCAAAAAACCTAATAAAACCATTTTCGACTTCTACGCGGACGAAGTCGCGGGAAAAAGCTAGTAATTTTTTTTTATTAATATAGAAGTATACAAGTAGATTATTTTATATTACAATTTAGATAGATCAAGCAAGAAAGTAAGCCACGTGTATTTGTATTATGAGTATGTATTATACAAAAAGCAGCTGGCACCAGCTGGGGTAGCTACCTACCTAAGCCAAGTTTTTTTTTAAGAGCATTTGTTATCTTTTCGGCGTTTACTTTTTGTACCAGACAGGGTGTAGTCAAAGCTTTGTCAATATTAATAATGTGTAACACAGGTACATTAACTTCGTCCATTACAAACATTCGACCTTGGCGGCCCGCCCAGGAAATTGCTCCCTGGGGTAGCCGTTAACCCCTTAATAACAACACTATCTGCTGAATTGAGCCAAAATATCTTTTTTGTGCGCAATTTATAACTTTAGTTTGGGATTTTTATAAAACAAAGGAAGTTTTACTGAATTGTTTTGTGTCGCAAAAACTGAGTATCCATTTTAGGTTCTGAAGTGGGCGTACCTAAACGGCCTACATGTATTTTAAGAGGTGTCTCAGGTTAGAAAAATTATCATAAACAGTACCTCTAAAACGTATAGACAAGTTTTCTCATAAAAAGAAACCAAGTAAGCTCATACATCTTTAAAACGGTAACCGCTCTAAACAAAACAGGGATCTTGTAGAAAAAAAACTGGGCAAGTGCGGCAGACTTGCGCACTGAGGGTTCCGTACAAACTTACCTATGTAAATAGTTCAATTCTCAAATGGAGCCTCGAAGATTTTTCCGTTTTTTTTTTTTGTGATGTAACAACAAATTTACTGTCTTCAGTTTTATTCCTATACGTGTGCTATAAGACCTGGCTTTATGCCTTTCTGGATTCTGGGTCAACAGAAAGTATCCAATGAATTTTGATTCCTTGAGAGTGTCGAAATATACGTTTTTTGCTATACAAACGGCCGAATCTTTTTTTCGGTAACTTAGAAGTTTGATTTTTTCACAGCTTTAAGAGGCCGCAGACTTGAGTAAATGGTTTTAATTTTAACACGATACCTCCACGCGTTCCCGACATAAAGGGTCTTAACACACAGACAGACAGACAACAAAGTGATCCTATAAGGGTTCCGTTTTTTCCTTTGAGATACGGATCCCTAAAAAGGACCGAGTTTCTTTTTTTTGTTACCTTGAAAAGAAAAACGATAAAGAAAGGATTTATCGTTATAATTTACAACTGGTGGAAAAGAAAATTTCTTTTTACGTTGTTCAGCCAAGTGTAAAGGTTCCTTCTTACCTAGAGTATTCAGCGACTCAATTTTTTTTTTTTTTTAATTTGATATATACTAGTGCTTGACTGCGATCCCACCTGAGGGTAAGAATTGATGGAATCGTTGATGGTGAGAAGCACCAGTTTATTAAGGGCCTATTCACTCTAGCCTTGAAGTCACCCAAATTATAATCGGATAGAAGACCGCAGCAGGCAAATTGTTACAGTCCTACGATGTACGCGGTATAAACGACGAGGCGAAACGCTTAGTCCGGACCGTAGAGGTTTCAACAACGTAAGAGTGGATTGGGGACTCGCAGTACATCGGGTTGTCCGATGGAAGAAATGAGACGGCGGAATCAAGTCATAATATTCCCGCGCACACTCTCCAAAATGCACCGAAAGGGCCAGCCTTTCAGTGCTGAAGGCTGGTCCTTTCGGTGCATTTTGGAGAGTGTGCCCTACGCCTGTGCTCAAGGCTTTGAAGATTGAACTTAACCAAATTGGGATCACCAATTAGCCTCACGCACGCCTTTCTACCGAGTCCAAAGCTGTCATATTTTATGACCTACCGTTTTATTATAAACTAGCTTTTGCCCGCGACTTCGTCCGCGTAGAAGTCGAAAATGGTTTTATTAGATTTTTTGAGATACGAAAATATGAAATATTATTCGTCGTGTTTGATAGTCCATTGAATTGTATGGCGAGCGATATTATATCTTAAGATAAAATATTATAGTATCTTAGCCGTGTGTAGCGCCCGAGTGAACTCCACTGCGGGTGACGCAACCTACGACAAACCTATTATTTGCGGTGGGTACAGTAATCGGGTCTAGAGATCAAACCGCAAAATTAAGTTTGTTTTTTAGTGTAAATACTTTTCCTGGAACTGGTAGTTTTTGCGTGATGCCTGAACAAACAGACAGACAGACAGACAAAAACTTTTTTAATCGCATTTTTGGGTTCGGTGTCGGTCTAATAACACCCCATTGGCATTTATTTTTTTGATATTTTCAATGTCCAGAATTTTCACTTCTACAGATTTATTATAAGTATAGATATAGATTTTCACATGGCCGCCTTAGACGACAAGACTTATGATTTCATCTCATTATCATTAAACAGTGAATTATTATTTGACATTGTATTTATTTAATATTGTGACATTCAAAATAAAATGTGCCGTAATAATGAATTATTTTATTGCTATTTAATAATAATTATTTATTAATCTAAATGATCTAATTTATTTATCTAATTATGTTATAAATATCTATTTGTATGCTTTATTATTAGCTAACATAGCGTCAAAAGTTGTTATTTAAGACCTTAATGTTACCTAACGGTACAAATTAATGGATTACTTAATATGAATATGACTTTAATATATTATAATATTCATGACGGTCGGGTCTGCTAAATACCAGCTTAATGCGCTAGAGTCGATTGAGATGCGAGCCAAGAGAAATCATCAGCAATGATGCACTTGTTGAGTCGAAACTCCAAAGCCTCGGGCATCACCGCCGAGTTGCTAGCCTGTCGGTTTTCTATCGTTTACATTTCGAGGAGTGTGCACTGGAACTGCACAATCTAATTCCGCCAAGTCCGTTCCATCATTGGACCACTAGACGTACGGCGTTGCGCCACCGGTACATGGTAGACATCCTATCCATACGCGCAAAGCTTCTTGAGAACACATTTATTGTGCGTACAGCCAAGGAGTGGAATTCCTTGCCGGAGTCTGTGTTTCCTGATAGCTACAACTTAGGGGTATTTGTCTATGTTTCCTGATAGCTACAACTTAGGGGTATTTGTCTATGTTTCCTGATAGCTACAACTTAGGAGTCTTTAAGTCAAGACTGAATAGGCTACTTCTAGGCAAGCGTGCTCCATCGTCGACCACATCATCGCTTACCATCAGGTAAGACGGTGATCAAATGCGAGCCAAAAATAAAAATAAAACTCATGTGGTTTTACAGGACGGATCTGTAGTCCACTATAAAACCATTTTAAAACTAGGCGTTACTTTTAAGGAAACTAGATACATTTTCACCTAAGCAAGTAAACTTCCCGTATCAAAGTTAAACTCTCAAGTTCGAGGAACCTAGTTTCACAAACCTTAATATTGAGATCTATTGCATACAGGCACACCGGGATATAACAAAGTTATATGCCCGTAACCATGGCAACGCCGGAGAAACCAGTAGATAGTTTGTAGCGGGTACCTCGCTATTCAATTTTATGGATATCGAACGCATTCACACAGTTCTAAACTCGTGTCTAAGAGTAATAATGGACCTCTCCGTAGAAGTACGGTATTGAGAATGATTTGGCAGGCCTGTTGGTCTAGTGGTCAGTGGCCCTGACTGCTATGCCGGAGGTCGTGGGTTCGATTCCCACCCAAGACAAATGTTTGTGTGATGAGCATGATCATTTGTTCTGTGTCTGGGTGTAATTTATCTATATATGTATGTATTTAGAAATATATAAGTATGTTTATCAGTTGTCTAGTACCCATAACACAAGCTCTGCTTAGCTTGGGACTAGGGCGTTGTGTGATAGTTGTGGAATATTATAGTATGTTATATTATAATTTAATGTCTGTTGTTGAGGCAAAAATTGTACATATGGACACTGTGTAAGTAGACAAAGATAATTATAATTTGTTCCAAATGATCAATCGCTCTAGAAACCATAAAGTAATGTCCCGAACTGTAGCTGGACCACCTCCCCTATACACGCAGCTAACGATGTTCAAAATGCTCGTGGAGACCAACCCTGAATTTTTACTTGTTTTCTGATAGCTAGAAAACAATATTGTTAGACTGTTTGCGATGAGTGAAAGGATTAACATGTTTTAGTATTAATAGTTATTGTGCTAAACTAAATACTAATAAATAACAATTGATTTCTCCTACAATCTCCAAGATTGTAGGAAAAATGACAACTGAAGGAGTATTGTACGTTTTATTCAGTAACAGTCTGACACTCCCTCCCACACCACCCAGATCAGAAAAAGTCATTTAATGATTTCCCACGTATAAAAAGAGCATTTGAAGGTATACCATACTTCACGACATGATTCATGATTACTTCATGGTTTTCAGAGACATATTGATTGATTACTCTTTTTTTTATTATTGGGTGGGAAAATCATCTTATGACAAAGGAAAATCATCTTATTTTGGGCGGAGCGAGAGATAGTGTCAGACTTTTACTGACTAAAAACCCACTCCTGTTCCTTCGTTGCCTTCGTCCCAGGGCCCCGGGTTTCGCTTTCACACTACCCGTGGCCCCAATAGGCTTCGACCCTGCTGAGCCCCTACGATTTGCTGACATCTCCTTAAGGCGCGCGTGGAACAGTACGCGCCGTCGACGACTTGGGCTCGGTCCGGACGGTTACCGGACGGTCGGACGGCGAGCAATGGGTGGCTCGCCGTCCGACCAACGACGAACGACGATGAACGACGCAAGCCCGCGCCTACGGTATTGATTACTCTTTAGTATTGTCTGAAAGACATGAATGTGGGTAGGAGGATACCCATCAAAATGTTTATTCTGTCTACCACCATTACTAGTTCAGATTTCACCCAACAACAAGCAAATTTTCCCTGATAAAAATGATAGCTTTAAATTTTTGTTATACTACATTTCATTACACCATTTTTATCTTTAAAATAAACTCCAGCTACAGAAGCGCAGTGTTCAACTTTGTTTTACTCGGAAACGACTGGAAAGCCGCATTTTCATTAAAACTACACGGGAAATTAAATTTGATATCGTCTCAACCTCGAGCGAGCAGTCAGGGTTAGTTTCTGCGTTTAAAACTGAAAATAATATTGAAACTTTGTTTTTATTGTTGAAAAATATGCTGGATTAATTTACTATTTTAACAATCGTGAAAAAGTTTTATTTTTTTAATTGTATTCTTCATCATTATTTCAGCCGAAAGACATCTCTATTGAACATAAGCCTCCCTGAATGTCGCCACATGACCGATTTTGTGCGTCTCTCATCCATCGGATTACCGTGACCCTCACCATGTCGTTGGTATGCCCTGTGGGTGGCCTTCTAATGCTGCGTCTTCCGGTACGTGACTTCAGGACTTTTCGGCCCCATCGACCATATGTTATATTTGAATATATCCGCAGGAGAATCAAGGTTACAGACATATTCGGAGCCACTGCTCTTAAGTGATGTGGGTAGGGCACTTAAGAGCAGTGGTTGGTGCTCACATAACAGATTAGTATTACAGAAGTATTCGATTGTTTTGGATTTATCGCTGGATTCTGTGTAATATATTAAACGAAAATGATCTTCTTCTGTTTTATTTTTCGTTAAATATAGTAATGCTAGACTAGAATGACTGAACTTTATGTGAGAATATAGGTACCTACTAATAGATTTTTCTCAAAACCTACGATACGAGGCTACGCAGAAGGTCTCTAAGAATGGAGGTCTTTCACACCGGAGCTGTAAACATTATTTTATAGACACCCACACAAAACTTTGAGTTCAGAGTCCTGTCTAAGGAACCTTTCAATCATTTTGATTGTCGAGCTTGTCAGCTCTTGATCCCTTGAATCCACCTGTAATTTCCAGCATTCCCCTAGTGATATTATTGTTGGAATATTTAGCCATAATTAGAATGTCAAGTTACAAAAATAGCCTAGTACCTGAAATCTTCCATCGCGTTATCCGTAGCAAGAAAGTTAAAAGGTTTTTATTTCCTTATGGTAAATATTAAATCACAGCCCTTTTTGTAGCAAGTGTTTCTTTAAGGAAGGACTTATTGAATATTATGTTAGTGTAACTGCGACTGCACACACGTTTGTTTAAATTACGTTTCACCACCATGTTTTCTGCCAATAATTAAATCTTACTTTTTACATCTATCTAAATTCCATATTCTTCTCCATAGAGATCTACGCTTTGAAAGGTGCAATTAACATCATTTTTCTGACTGACCGACTTCTAGACATTAAAAAAGTACCTGTAAATAGTTTATTTGAAATAAAAGGCTTTGAATCTTTGAATTTTGTGTGAATAGTCTATCTATTAAAATTTGCTGTCTAAAATTAAAATTACCATCAGCCATATAAAAATAACAGCACAATTTAAAAATTCCATTATCGTACTAAATCACTGAGCTTTCGTATAAAACAGAATTCAGAAACCGTCCCTTCCTCGCAAGGTCTCGGCAGACCATCATTAACGATGTACAAAGATGAATTATTGCGGATATTAACACTGTAGGGTCATCGTACCCAGACATCAGAATTTATGGAATCAATTCATAAATTTGAACGACTGAACGTTCATCTTTTGGGTCCTTTTCTGATTCTTCCTTGTTCACTCTTGCAATAAATCTTAAAATGCGAAAATAATATAGTCACAAGCCATTGCCTGTAAAAAAAATTAAGACAGTAAATCTTTATCTCAAACTTTGGAAAATTACAAAAACTTAGTTAAAAAACAATAATTATCTGTTTAGGCATTCATCATTAAAAATTGTTAACAAGGAAAAAAGCGATTCTTTTCTAAAGGTTCAGAACAGTATAATTAAAAAATTGTTCACCAAATCCCCTCGAACTTTTCCTAACTTTGCTCAAACTTGGCTTGTTATCGATAAACAATCGTTATTTACGCGCAAAGACATTTGAAACTTGTTGTACACACTTGACTCGAACAACTGAACAATAGAGGATTACGGTACAGCCCTAGGAAGAGGGCTGGGTCAACAACCTCGCCGAAGAACACAATTAAGAACAATGTTTTGTTAATTGAAGTAAGTGAGAGTTAGATGCTCAAGTGCACGACGCTGAAGCTGGGAAATAAATGACAAGCCATGTTAGAGATGTTCATGTCGCGGCCAGATCTTAGAATTGATCACTTCATGATATGGCCAACTAAAACTGGCCAAATCGTTTAAAAGTTAACATTTGATAATATTTCAATCCTCGTTTGACCATATCATTGATGTAGGATTTCTATGATAATAAAAGGTCTAAAAAAGTAGGCCTAACGAGGATTGAAATATCATCAAACTTTAACGTTTATAACGATCTGGCCAGTTTTACTTGGCCATATCATGAAGTGACTTTTTTTTAAGATCGGCCACGACATTCACATGAAGTTAGAACGAGGCATAGAGTGAATGAAGCAAGCGTTCCCAATGAAGATTGAACACAATGAAAATGAACAAGATTATCTTAACTTCGGTGTTATGTTGTAATTTACAGTAATAACTTTGTTTTACTTTTCAAATTATGAATTTCATCCAGTTGTTACTATAGGTGCATGGTACACGTGTAATTTTTCAAAAAACTTCGCAGACGAAACTCATTTGTGCGAGCACTTCAGCAGCAAACTTAAAATAAAGTTGTTCAATGTCAATAAAATTAAGGTACTTTCATAAGTGAATAACTTTTAGTCCATAACTTGGAAAAATCCCTCAGTCCCTGTTTTCCGTGGAGGCGGACAGTGAAAGTTTCGACAAAACTTAGTGAAACTTGTCGTCAACTGCTGTAAGACACGGTTCTTTGTTGATATTCAGATTTACAAGTACTTTTATATACTTTCACGAATAATAATAAGCATCTCAAAAGCGTTATCCTACAACTAAACTTACCAGTAATGGAATTCATTCAACGTTTGTTAGTCCCGTTTCAGATCTAGAATTCAACTGATAAGGAGCTTAGGAAATCGTACATTCTGGTCCAGTACCAATTAGTTTATACGATACAACTTGATCAGAGATAAATCTAGTTCAGTAATTTGCATAGTTTTCTAATGTATTACATACAAAAGTATGTATAAAATACTATCGTTCACGGTATTGGAAGACTTTCCACAAGGGACCTGTTCAAAATTCATGCCGAGTCTGGGATCCTTAACAAAAAGTGTTTAGGGCCGTTTCCATTTGAGATTTGTAAACTGTACCCCCGAAAAGTAGGACAAGCAATAAGCAAACAATGAAGTCCATTCAACAGGAAAACGATATTTGTTCAAACCTTTGTTCGATTTTGCTCAACCTGAAAATGTTGATCAGATTTGATTTTTCATCCTCTGTTCAATAAATCCGTATTGAATCGATTGAAGTGTGAGCAGCTTATTGCGAAGGCAAGGTTTCTTTACAAGGAGTTCATAAAGTAAATATTTACTGGAAAATGTCGGTGTTTATATCTCGGCTGTCAGGCAGGTTGCCATGAATGGTGGAAACTAGTTCCTGACATGACCTAGTTTTATCTTATTCATGACGCTTGGTAAACAGCGTTGGGATATTAATGTTACATTACTGTGAAATATCTCAGTCATCTCTAGCAAACCCGGAAAAAAAGAAACAATCTAAATGACTTGTTTCATTCTTGTTCGTCACCATTATGACCTTCGATACAAAATATAATTGTTTGACGTATGGACAATGTTTGGGCCGACTACTTTGAATAATAGATGTGAAAGAAACACCGAATCAATCTACGCTCACAGCTTATGATTGAACGAAAAAACTTTATAACTGAGGACGGTCCCTCTTTCAAAACTTTGCGATACTCAATTTACGTAACAAAATGTATATTTTTTTATTACAAGAAAAAAGTAGATGGAATTCTTGGGGCATGAATGATTCACAGACAATGTTGACAATGTTGCTGACAGCCGCAGTGCTGGGATATTTTATTATTTTGTATCGTAGGCTCAAATGTCTTTTACACGCCCTTAAGGGTGATTTTCTATCGTAGATATAGCAGATAGATAAGGATGTGCAAGTTAAGCTGCGAAACTATGTGACCACTGATTATAAGCTATGTAGGGGGGCGATTAAGATATGATATAAAGATGCGAACCATAGCACGCATCCAGGGCACGCATCCATCCATTAAAACACATATCTTATTCGAACCCGTTTCCACCAGGGCTATATGGACCAATGAAAATGATTGGTGGATATCAAAGCGTCCATAGCAACGTAGCATAGCACAATTCTGGTGGAAAAGCTCCTTAAGGCTGCCCACACACTGGTCATTCACAATCGCCAGTAATGGTCAGCAACAATCGTTTTTCAATACTTTTTACGGCAGCGGCTAATAGATACGTTTACGACAAACGTTTGAAAAGTGGTCGTTTTGAGTGGCCCATGAGCGTGTGGCCTAATTTCATATAGTTCCTTTTTCAAAAGGGACAATCGATATAGGAAAGTTCCTTTCCTTTTAGTCATAATTTGTGCTCATGAATAAATAATAGAATATCAAGCAAATGCGGTATTATTTTGTAGTCGTTTGGTATTCTATTAGCATTCGTAGCATAAAGATATTATTTCGTGGTCTTGTACGTCTTTATGTCTGGCCCTATCAGGTCCCCAGTTCCTTCTTATTATTCATGTAGTATGATTTATATATCTTGTGGGTAAGTATACGAGTATACTATGTAATAAAAAAATGTGAAATAAAGTGGTACTTCCTATGAGTTTTTTATTTGCGATTTGTAGAATATCTAATTCTAGTGATAATGTTTTTTTTTTGAGGCGGGGAAATCGTCAAGTAACTCCTCACGATGTGGATCAAGAGGGAGTGTCAGACTTTTACTGACTAAATCCCGCCTGTGTTCATTCAGTTGCTCTTTGCGTGATAGGGCCATGGTAATCCCACATGCCACTTGCATGGTTCAGATATTTTTCAGCATTTAATAAATATATAAGCTTTAATAAATGCTTTTACACTTATGGAACTTTTGCGGAATAAAAGCCATAAAACAGCATAAATTTCTCCATACATTATGTGAACTCATAGAAATCCGAGAACGGCGTATATTAAAAGCACCCACGGATAGGTGTTGCCCATCAGTGTTTTAAATAGGGATGTGACAATGTAAGTAAAAGCTAAATCTGCATCAATTTACAAGAATTAATACAAGCTTAAATAAAAACATAAGGTGCGTCTACTCTAGAGGAACCGAGCACAAGCGAAGCACGAGCGGAGCACACATTCGTATACTATCGCTCGTGCTCGGCTTCTCAAGAATCGGCCCACACTACACGAATTTGAGTTCGGCTCGTGCGCCTGCGCCGCTCGTGCTCGGCTTCTCAAGAATCGGCCCACACACACTACACGAATTTGAGCTCGGCTCGTGCGCCTGCGCCGCTCGTGCTCGGCTTCTCATGAATCGGCCCACACTACACGAATTTGAGCTCGGCTCGTGCGCCTGCGCCGCCCGTGCTCAGCTTCTCAAGAATCGGCCCACACTACACGAATTTGAGCTCGGCTCGTGCGCCTGCGCCGCTCCTGCTCGGCTCCTCTAGCGTAGACCCACTACGCTTCTGACATCAATCGTGTCCATTTAAGGCTCATCATGTAGTATCAATAGCAAATATAGCTATATAGTTATAATATGTATCTATTGCTATTTGAATCAACTAACGGCAGTTATCCACTATATTTACCTAGTTTTCCTGACAAGTTTTCCTGACAAGACATTCAGGAAAACTAAGCAAGGCGACTGCTCATAAAAGTAAAGGCCCTAAGTTACAAAAAAAAAAAATGGTGGTAAAAAGAAATTGATACGAATCTCTATTCACCAGTTATCCGTTGATATCCGCGGATATGAATACGGGATTACGGATATTCGGTACTGACACTAACTGCTACATCACTAGTTGCGTGACACACGCCACCATATCGATCCACGTGCTTCCAGAACGAAACTGTCTCTAAGTATATAAAATAGATTTATTTATAGAGTCGCCATAGGCCTAACGTTGGATGATACACCATACTTTAGATTACTTTTAGTTCGTTAATTTATTTAAAGATAAAATAACTTACAATAATCCAGTCAAACTAATACACTCAAATAGTTACTTTTTAAGTCATTGGAAATATTGTCGTCTTTTTCATTTAGCTTCTAATTTTATTGTTATGTTTCATGTAAATTGATCGGTTGAAATACAACAGGCAGGTCCAGTTAGAAAGAAAAGAGTTACAGTTAGAAAAATGCTTTTTTCTCGATTGTTATTAGTTTGAAACATAATTTTATATTTGGTCGCTCGAATATTTGAACGGATTTAGATAAAATTTGGCACACGGGTAGATGATGTCCTGGAATAGTACAAATAATGCTTTTTATCCTAAAAAATTCAATTTGGAAAAATTGTTTTTATTTTTATATGACTACGTTTTTTTCTCGTATGTATTGAAAGGGCAGTATCCGGATTTGGACCATACTTACGTTAATTATTTTGGTGATTTATGGCAAATTGGCAATAGCCATATCCTCCTATAAAGGAGATAGAATACTATCTCCAAGTGCCACAGGCTACGTTTTGTTCCCGAAATAGCTTACTTAGTTCTTAGTATTTAGTTTTGATTTCTGTTTTCCTATTATGAAATGCTTCTTATTACTTTTTAAGGTCACTTATAAACATGCGGCTAAGGTTATTTCTGAATGGCTTTTATTTTGATAAGTTTCTATATCATTTCGTATAGTTAGATCAGTTTTATTTTCTAAGAAACCGCGACAGTTCCTACTTGAAAGCTTACTGCGAAGCACTTTTTTCATAATTAAATTCTGGGAAAATACTTACATTTTTATTCTGTTCAAAAGAATATAAGTGAGTAATAAAACAAATATGTATAAAAAAAAAACTTACCTATGTAAACAGTTTAATTCCCGAATGGGGTCTCGAATTTTTTTCTGAATTGCAATTTTTTTTTTTTGCTGTGACGTAACAACAAATTTCCAGTATTCAGATTTATTCCTACACTTGTGCTATAGGACCTTGCTTTATACAAAATTTCAGGATTCTGTCAACGGGAAGTACCCTATGAATTTTGATTTCCTCAAGAGTATCGAAATATACGTTTTTTGAAACATAAACGGACGTATCTTTTTTTTTTCGTTAACTTGATTTTTTCACAGCTTTAAGAGACTGCAAACTTGATTATATGATTTTAATTTCAACTCAATACCTCCAGGCATTCCCGAGATAAAGGGTCTTGACAGACAAGACGGACGGACGTGATCCTATAAATGTTCCGTTTTTTTCCTTTTGAGGTACGGAATCCTAAAAACGTATCACACTAATATTCAAAACACTAAAAATATGTATGTATGTTTGTTACTCCTTCATACTCAATCGGCTGAACGGATTCAGATAAATTTTATCAAGATATATAGGTAAAGTAGTAAGTTATGAAGGTGGGAAATACAAATTTCACGCAGCGGAGCCGCTGGTGCCAGATACTATTTTTATAAAAAATAACCTACCATGTTTTGGCGAATTGTTTGATATCTGTAATTAAATCAAGCATTAAAGATAGTGTTCAATTATTGTTAAATTTCGGCAAAATGTCTAATCGGTTGTTACCGATGCTCAACCTATCGGTGGAAAGAAGAGAACATATAGAAGTATTAGTGTAATATAACAATTACTGAGTTACTATTTTTATATACAGGGTGTAAATCTTTATACTAGATAAAAGAGCCGTCAGACCTACTTACAATCTTCGCCGGTGCAATTTTCTAAGGGAACCCTTTAAGGATATTCACATCATGACGGTGCTTGTCAATATATTTATGAAAACATCATGTACGTTACAAAAATCTTAATTTTTAGCAAAAGAGGCGACAGACAAAATTATGTTACAAGAAATAGGGACCATTTAGTTCAACCAGGTTTCAGACTGGCTAAAGTGGTAGATTACCGCAAACTTTAAGAACTAGCGGAAACCTGTCCCATACATCCTTTATGTATATGATTTTTATATGCCATAAGAAACCGCTAAGGTACGAAGTATTTAAAAAAAATATAGAATTAAATGTCAAAGTAACTGGGACAAACGTCATTCCGCACTATAAATACTTTAACATGACCTATAGATCAACACGTTTATTTATTTACTTTAATTATTGTAATGTATGTTGCAATGGAAGGCAGACTTTATGCTATTTATTGTAACAGGGCCGTATTTATAACTAGCGTGTGCCAGTAGCTTCACCTGCTTGTTAGTAGAAAATTACACAAAGGGAATATATTCGATATGGTACCCACGTGCCAAACACAAACGCAGTCATACAAACTTGTAACTGCCGCCTTTATACGTAATATTAAAGAGATAAAAATAACAATATTATATGTATGTATAATTTAAACACTGATTAGCAAGTTCTTAAATCATTTTTTTTTTTGAGAATTTGAATTAAAAAATCAGCATTCAAACATTTTTTTTTTAACGTTGGAAATCATTTAATGGCTTCTCCAGCTATAGGGTAGAACGAAAAGGTGTGTCAGATTTTTACTGAGTAAACCCAGTAGTGTACGTTGCCCTTTGCGTTCTTGAATTTTAAACTAAGCATTACTAGGTTTCTAATTTTACAGTAGATCTATAATCACTACGTAGTTTAACAGTACAGACATGTGGAAAATTGTAAATTAACACAGAGTGATACACTCCTCTGAAACCTAAGATTGAACTTGTATTATGCTAATTAGGGCACTCTAAGTTGACTAAGACGAAACATCAAAGTTCAAAATTTTATAATGTGTGTCTTTATTTATAGATATTACTAGTATAAGCAAAAAGAAAACCAAGTAACAATGATTAATAGAATTGGCAGGTTTTCTGTCAGATTTTCTTTGTAAGAAAACATGCCAAGTCGGTCTAAAAGAAATACCTACCAACTAAATTACGAAAATATTTGAATTTTTATAAAAGACTAAACCCCTTATCTTCACAAAAATGTGAAATCCCCTTTAGCCAGATATGACCCTATTACAACGACATTGGTTTTTATTACACAATATTTCAAGATCACCCTAGCTATCATATTGCTTAAGATATTTCGTATTAAAGCTCCTTGTTTAGTTTTACGAGCTGTAATAAATTACTATTGACACATTATTTTGTTTTATTACAACATGTGAATTATTCAATCCATAATATGTACCCTGTGACTCGAAAAGCGCATACCTACAGCCGTTGGTCCCGGTTGTCATTCGTAGATCTTTAACAGACGTTACAGCCCCCCTAGCCAAGTTAGCCAAGTTACGATCGTTTCGTTTGCGTCGAACGCCTTTATTCTGAGCACGAGCGTTGGGATGACGTCAGAAAAAAGGAATTGGAGGCGTGGCCTACTCTAGACGTTCGACGCAAACGAAAAGATCGTAACATGGCTAGAGGGGCAGGTAGTCAGACGCCAGAAACTCTAACCATTAATCTATGTAAGGAGTATCGTGTTGCCCAGTTACTGGGTTGTGAAGGTCTGATAAACAGTCGCTCCATGTAAAACACAGGTATCCAGCCGCATCCGATTAGACTGAAAGCCGAAAAGGCTAGGAAGTTAATTATCGGATGATAGTTTTATTAAAAAAACCGTTAGATACGTGGTTCCTCATGTTTACGACATGTTCGTTTATAAACGGACAGATGTTCAAACAGATATATCGACAGTGTTTAAAAACGATTCCCGGCAGTATAGTTTCCCGTTGTATCGTTAGTTGGATTTAATATTATCTTTATTAGTTAAATGAAATTAATAAATGAGGGAGAGGAAAATTTTATATCCTACCGTAATGTTTATTACTTTAGTCGTCTTTAACTCTAGGTAGATAGGCTACACGTACTTGTTGGTTGAAGGAAAGATTACATTCTTGGAACAGATATAAAAGTTTTTATTTAGTCGGTGTTTCTTCGTTATTTAACACCGACTTTGGAAATGTAAAGTGTGTGTCTGTGTGTAGTGTTCGTAAGTCCGATGTAATTTTTTGTAAAAAGATTTTTATTTTACACTTTTTAGCTGTGGTACGCTTCAGTCATTCACATTACACGTGTGTCCATGAATTTTGAAAAGTTGCATTGACTTTTCCAGGATCCTATCATTAGATCCTGACCTCGGAAGCAGGACCATAGGCCCACTTAAAAATACTCTTTCAAACAAAAATAATATTCTAAAATCTTTCCAGGCACGTACAAGTAATCGGGATTTTTTTTTAAATAATAAAAAAAAACAGATTCCGACGAATTGAGAACCACCTCCTTTTTGAAAATGAATTATATTATAAGGTAAATTATTCAGTATCTCCCCCTTTATGACGCAGGTGACCACATCAGCTCCCTGTATAACATTTCTAGAATGAAATTATAGACTTTTAACTTTACCAATTAAACGCAAAGTGATGCAATTGCTTGTTGAATATATATGCAAACCACAGCTGCTGACGCGCATTTTGTAATAATATGACACATTAATTTTGCTATACTAATTATATCCTTTATTGTACACCAATACAAACATAAAAGGAAACTAAAACACATACGTACATACAACGGGCGGCCTTATCGCATTCCGCGATCGCTGTCTTAAGTCCCGTCTACTGTAGGCCTAAATGTCAGCAAAATGCACGAGATCTACTAGGGCCGCTTCCTGCTGAAGCCCTGGAACGCAAGGGCAACTGAAAGGAGCACTCTTGGCTAGAAAACTTTTACAGATTACGATTTAAGTAAGTCTTTTCATAGTCATGCATGAGCCTTATGTACACCCATACGCTACACATATAATAGGCGAGATTAGTAAAAAAACTGACACTATCTCGTCTCTCGTTATTTAATAATTTCCCAACTTATAAAAAAATTACGTGTGTCACATGGCTGGCCACCTTAAGTCGGACTAAGCATGCAGCAGATATATCTAATGTGTGCCAAATGCCGATCGAGCGGAAGACCGGTGAAACACAAAGTTGGTGCCCTGAAATCGCACGATGGAGTTGCGGCAGACCAAGGAGATGGTGGGACGACTTAGATGTAACGGGAACGATGGAAGGAAGTAAGGGAGGCCTTAGCCCAGCATTTTGATAGTATACGCTAGATATAATAGACTCAACACGATATTGCGACATCCTATTCTCATACAATTATATTTATTCACACAAACAGCCTTAAAGCGGATGATACATCGATATTACATCCCCTTTCTCAGTAAACCCTTAAACAAATTAAAATATTCTCACATTCTTTAAACATACAAACAAAGTGAGTAATGGCTGTCCGTCAAAGAGACCGATTACGTCGGTGTCACACCACTAACCTAATTGGACTGGCCACTAACTGGAGAACTAACGTGAAATAGTCTATGACTAATGGATTATCTATTATATACACAACTAGAGACTCCGCATCATTAGTAGGTATATCAGAACTGTATAAATTGGCTACACCTAGTTCTTACGTCAAATTTTCCGATTATCCTTGCGAAAAAACCCTTAAACTCTACAAACATATTTTCTTCTTTGTCTTCATCTTAGTGCTTAGTGCGAGTTTATTTTACGTTAAATTTATGACGTTCAGCGTTGCGATTAGCCCGCTCCAGAATCTTAACCAATCAGAGAGCTAACCGCGGTAACCGTTTCGACCGCGTTAACATTTTAACGTCCTACGTCGGATATATCCAACAAACACTCTCGCTTTTATCCCGCCAAGGTCGCACTTCCACAACCAAACACTCCATCTCGTCAGCTCTTCTGTCACCTATCGGGATTGAAGAAATATACGAGATGGAGTACCCAGTCGCAAACACGACCCTGGCACGAAAGCACTCGTCGGACCAATTCGAAGCGGACGGTTATTGGGTTAACGTAAAAACAACGCAAACTCAACGCTCTGATAGGGCCATAAACTTCGTCATAAATGATGGCATGGTTTATTTTTTTATTCGGTGGGAAAATCGTTCAATGACATCCTCCGCTCTTGGGCGGAGCGAGAGATAGTGTCAGACTTTTACTGACTAAAAATCCACTTCTGTTCCTTCGTTGCCTTTCCAATCAAAATCCAAATACCAGGGCCTTCCTATCAGAATCAGACCCTTGGCCCCAGTAGGCTTCGACCCTGCTGGGCCCCTATGGTTGCTGACATCTCCTTGAGGTGCGCGTGAAACACTACGCGCCGTCAACGACTTGGGCTCGGTCCGAACAGTTACCGGACAAAATGATGGCACAGTTGGGGTAATTATTGACCGTTAGCTGCTGCACTGCGTGTTGTGGTATATATAAATATTTGTAAAGCCTACAGATACGTGTTCCGGGTCTGGATGTCTTGTGTACCTGAGTTTACATGGTTGTGAATGCACCCACAATACAGGTGTAGGCAAACTTTAAAAAAAAATTACTCTGGACATTCAGAATTAATGTGGCCTAACTTTGCCCCCGTCTATTTTGTAGCCATTAAAAGACACTTTCTCATTGCTCATATCTATCTCTATCTCATTTTTACTTCACCTACACAATTACGGCCGAAACTACTTCCATCAAAAATAACATTACTGAAAAGGCCATCAAAACTAAGCGATTAGTTTCCGATAAAATCGCAAGCCACACCAAACGGATATGGAAAAAATATAAAAGCTCGTTCACTATAAAGAAAATACAGATTATAGCGAGGTGTTTTCTTCAAAAGAACCGGCTCTTACTTTCATGGGAGTGATTGACCTCATGGTCATGACCGTGAACGTCTTTCATGTGGCCTTTAGGCAGGGAAATCATTACTTAATGCTTGTGTACCGAAGAAAGTATTTTCTGATTACATTCAGTGAGTAACAAAACCTATTTATTTACAATACGTTTTTGTACTAATTAATTCACTGATTGGTTTATAAAAATAAAGTATTTTTTCTTTAACTTCTGGTATAATAAAGAAAAATATTTTAATTGACGTGTTACGTTGTTAATAACGAAAGTTTTAATTGGACAATAATTCAATCTGAAAAGTATCGTCAAGTTATAACTTGAACCAATCAATCTTTTCCTTAAATAAAGACATAAAATATATGAAAAAAATGTTACGGCAATGTCGGTTCTGATGATAAAATATCCGAATTGGCCATACTTTGTATGGTAAAGAATCGTAACTCGTATACTTCGCACAATGGCCGTAAACATGAAACAACTGCTATTGTTTGCAAAAGAAAATATGAAATGCCAATGTTTGTATTTTGACCGATTTAACTTTGCTCTTCAATAAAATTTGTACCTATATGTGTAAATATGGTGAGAAATTATCAAATTACTCCTCCAGCTTTTGGTGGAGCAGCCGCAGTGTCAGACTTTTACTAACTAAAACCCATTTGTGTTCCTTCAGTTGCCCTATGCTTTTCAAAGCCACGGTTAAACTACTTAGCATATCTTTGCTTTACACATTTACACGGTTGTTTTACTGCAACAATATCTAAAGAAGCCAAATCAAATACCGATGCAATGATATCTACGGATGACGACTATTATATACGGATATAAACAAACCATTGAAATGCTGTATTGTCCTAAGTAGGTCTTAGATAGTCTGAGTAGGTCATAAAAACAATATTGATCTTACATATGTCTAGTTACTGGTTCAATGCTGGTATTCAGCTGCATACTGGGAAGCTGAGCTCACCACAATTGAGTAGATGGCTCATAAAAAAGTAAGTTAGAAACCTTTCAAATCTGCTGGAAGGGGAACTCAAGTAACGGAATAAGGATGTACACACTGAATTGTCACGTCACCACAATTAGGTTACATGCGCACAAAAGAGATAGCGATATGTTCCCACCACGCCGTCTTCTTTATATCAATATTTTTAATGCAAATTGCTGCTACATTTAATAATCAATATCGATACTGTTTTTAGAAAAAGATTGCTTTTTAGTGTTGTTTGTAGAAAATATTTTGTAAAAATAAACACATGATAATACCCAATTGGGAAAAGGCGAACAATACGAACGATATAACGATGCTTAAATTGGACACATGTATGTTCAGCTGTGAACACCTTCGTCTGTAATGAGGAATGAGGATGATCATAATAACAACGGCTACTTACAACAACGTTAAGTTCTATGAACTTGACTGAACAGTGACAAAACAGTCAGCAAAACTACATAAGCATGTTTCTAACCCTTAATCTTTCTATAGGAAAAGCATTAACGTAACTATAATCGCTAAGCATGTATCATTGAACAAAATTCAAAACAAAACCATTCCATAGCGCAGATCAACAACATGTTTGTTCACTCGAGCGTGTTAAATATTCAAAGGTAAGTCCCGTCTACTCATTTATTAGTCTGAGCCCATTTGTCGCCAAGCAGTCTGGGTGATAGATGCGACACCTTCGTTTATTGCTCTTTCTTAACTCTTTATTGTACAAAGAAAAGAAATATTTCTTTTTGGTCTTTTTCTCAATCATTACTTTTCCTTTTGAGCTTTGTTGTGGTTTAGACTTGAACAAATGGTACTTCCATTTGTAACTGTCTAAAATTAACAAGTGTGCCAATTACGGATGCTTTCAATTATTAAAACACATGTTTTGGACATGCAAATGCTGAATTAGTGCGACACTGCGGGTATTGACAAACAGGACAGACCCTCGTATACAATGTAGGTTCTTGCCTACATATGTATATTTGTGACATCAGACATGAGTGCTTTTGACAATGTTAGTATAACTGAGAGTCCTCGCCACTCTTCTAACGTAAATATTAGAGACTGACCAAAGGTACGGTTTCGGCCGAAAAAGAGCCGATTATTCGACTCGACCAAAACTAACGTCTTTGCGCTGACGGTTGTGATAGATATCTAAAAACTGATGGGCTCGTACGTCTATGTATGTTATAATTTTTATGTTATCGGCAATTTATTCGTTTATTTGGGATTTTATGAAAGCTTTAACTATATGATTAAGCATAACAACATTGAAATATAATCAGGAATAACAGTATCGAAATATTATTTTTATATGTTGTCAGTTTTTTTTTTTGTTATCACGTCAGTATCAGTTTCGGTTAGGCCGAAACTGGAAGAAGAGCCGAACACTTGGTTACTGTTTCGACTGCAAATCATGTTCCGATCAGTCACTAAGAAAATATAGATATTATAATTGAGTTACAAAAGCGCTTACTATCGCATTATTATTATATACAAAAGAAACCGCTGAAACCACAAATGGTAGCTTTTCTTTCGTTTAAAAGGGTCCTTTTTCACTCGCCTATCGTCAATATCGAGCATGGTTTAAAAGCTTGTTGCTTCATCTAATGTAATGTGTAGCGTAATGATGTTTGATGAAGAGGCAATGCAAAAAAAAGAGAGATAACGCCTGAAAACTCTGTTGCCATTCCGTAATACTGTGATTTACTCGAATATTTCACGAAACCTGTTCCAGGAAATACGTGTTTTTTTAAACCCTTGAAAGTTTTTCAGAAAAATTGTCATCGTCAGAATTTCGATTAAATGTGCATTTATGTACTTTTTTATATTTTTAATATTTGAGTACATTATGGAGAGCGAAGTTTACGTAAAATAGCAGATTTTTGGAGGTCTTTACTAGATTAGTTTTACACAAATTTCTGTTTTGATTTCTATAAAAGCCTAGATAATATTCACAAGCTAGCTGTGTATCCTAAATATTTAGAGAAAGATGTGTAATAACATCATAATCACGTAAGAGCGGTTGTATGACAATGTACCTCGAAAAGGACGCTCTTAAGAATTATTTCCAATACCTAGAGCTTTTAGCAATACATAAGTAGATTGGCATGAATTTTCAACCTTAATCCTTTAGAGATTCTCAAACAGAATCAAAAGTTCCCAATTATCTCTTCCAAAGCAATTGAATCAAAGCAAACACTTCAACGCCACCACAAAAGGCGTTAATTAAGCCTTTCTGAAATCCTCTTCAAAAATCACTCTACCTACATTTCCGTCCTGAAATATCCGTTCCGAATGACAGCAGGCTTCATTAGAACTCTTCATTGAAGCAAAAAGCGTATACAAACGGTCGCTCTCATTACGACCATCGTAACAGTTGGTGTAACGAACGACTTGACATTTACCTCACCTGCTGGACGAGAAACGCGAGGGCTTGTATTCATTAAGTTATTTGAGGCTTTGTTCGTATCACTTGCCATAGAAATAACGAATGGTGGAACTACATTGAGATCTCTATATCTATTCTTACACTTCTCCCATTTTTTAGGCGTCAGCGCACTTCACATATTTTCTTCTTCCATACTTCTATTAGTTATTTTGTTATTAGTTACTCCTTTTCTAGCCTTATCATCTTTCGCACTGTCTCCCTCATTATTTCTTTGTTCTTCCTCCTTACAGCCATCCAAATCAATACTTTCTACTCTCTATATATTTATTCTTAAAAACATATATAGTGATTTATAATATTTTTAATTTCCAGTTACCGACGACTTATTGTCACTTTTGTTTCAAAGGATCTGTAGACTTGAAAACATCTCATAAGCTACTACAGACTATACTCGCTTCTATAACCGGTCTAAAAGAAAACTAAGAATAAATCCCGTTAAATGAACGTACATTATCTCTTACAAGTTGCAAACTAACTTATAGCGGGCGCTGAAAAGCACAAAGACTTCTACTGTCCACGTCTACATTTCCACTGTTCTAATGTGCGACAGGATGCATAATGTATGAACATCCTTCCTTATTTACTGTCCATTTTACTGTTGTTACCTAAGGGAATGGTAAACAAACAAAACAACACTTCTTTAATACTTCGGTGATGCTTAAATCCTATATAATTTGCTCCGAAATGAGACTTCTTTCACCATTTGTAGGTTAGTTGACTCGTGTCGTGTTTTCGGCTTAAAATAGAATACCCCATACATTTCCCATGGGCGACGTAAAAGGCTGGTGGGGTTATGTCGAGAGGTCGAGTCTACCTGTGTACTAAGCTATCTATGTTTGTCATGCAAGGTACTGTTGATATTGTAGCTTTAGTTTACTCATTGTAGAATATTTACAAACGTTAAAGACCGCTTCGGACGTTGTTCCCTATCATCAATCAATTAACTTTGACTTGTGTTGGTTATAGACCCGACACCACCCAGTTCTCCAACTTCTACATAATATATTAAAGCTTCAGAGGTAGGCGGTACAGAGTGTAAAGTCCCGCAAACCTCCGTTGAAAAGGGAGGATCCTCCGGCCAGACGGGTGTAATATCTGGTGGGCAGCTGCCCGATAGATGATTTCGGGCTGTCCTATATGTTCTAATCGCGCGGAGAACTTTGATTGCGCGATGCAGGATTAGTTCTTATGTGACGCCATAGATGTCGCTACAAAGCAAACTAAAATATTATCAAAAATTCAAAAGATGATGGACCCATAACTAACCATTTTGAATTGTTAGAAGCAGAAAGGTGAACGGCTCCTCATTTTTTTTTTGTTGTAATACGAGTATAACAGTATTATTAACACTCACTGCTGAAACGAAATAAGAAGACTAATTATTAGCGGACAGGATAATATTTCTTTTAATAAATCATTCATGCGTAGTCTTAATTTTTGGTAATCCTACGTAAAAGTTGCGGAGTTTTAGTATTAGATGCTAGCGATAAAGCTTATTCCGACCTTCGTGTCAATCACCTTTGTATCTGATTATAAGTAATCTATCCAGCAACCCATGATGAAAAAGTATGGCGATACGAGAGGTTAAGAGAGAACGTCTGAATTGAATTTAAAAAAAAGAGAATTTAGACATGGGCCGGAGGCCCAAAAGAAAGAGGATGTTCATGATGATCATGATACTTCACAGATGATGAGAGAATAGACGACGAATACTCCATTATTTAGGTCTCTACCTAAATAATGGAATATTCATCGTAGTGCAAAACCATCAGGACTATAGGAAAATTAAGGACGAAGCCAACTAAAGACCGAAACTTAACAGATTGACATCCTAAAAGAGACCTAACCCCGACAGGGACAGAAAGCTGCTTGAAGATTCATTATCTCCCTTACTTTTGTCAACTAGCTTGGGTTCGGCTAAATTGTTGGTCAGACTTTCTGGCGTCTGACTACCTGTAACAACAATCAAAGTTCTGCGAATGAAAACTAACGGCCTTACGTGCTTTCCGAGGTACGGGATATCAGTAATATCCTAGATTAACCTACAAAAGTACATTACATATGGATATTTCACCAGATCGATCGAAGTTCCCAGCATCATTTCGAAACTAATGGTGAATTCCTTAAATGCACTGACAAAAGATGCTATGTAAGCCGACATAGCTGTAGGAAGGAATGTCATTACAAAAAAACAACGAAAGAAACGTAATAGAATTTAAAGCTCTCTCATCGAATTTATTTTTGTAAAGTAATAGGATGCGGGGAAGTGGGTTCAGGGAATAATTCCGGGTCAACAACCTCAAATACTCCTTTTCCTGATTTACCCCAATGAGACCCGTTACTGCTATAGATATAAATATATATCTATAGGTACTCTGCTGTATGCGGAAGTAATTCGCCAAATATATTTCCAATTTAACACAGACTTGGGGTGATTTCAGGAATTTGAACTTGAAATGGTTTTTTGTACTAAAGTTAAGTGTTTAATGATAAAGATTTTTAATTAATATTCATGAAATCTTGTCTTTTGAAATATCAAGGTGGTTTACGATATAGGCTGATATTACCAACATAGACGAAATTTTTTTACTACATATTGAGAACCTAATGAGTCAATTCTAATTTTATTGTAAGAATACTAAAGTTTATTATAATACCCCTAATATTATTACAAGGCCAAAGTTTGTGAGTGTGTGTAAATTTTTTCTTACACGGGTAGATCGTGTTCTGGAATAGCACATAGGATACTTTTTATCTCGAAAGTGTTTCCCTCCCTCACAGAATCTAGTTATTATATAATTTTATACTTCTAACATAAAATTCGCGCCATGGACAGAAGCATTTTGAATATATAATTAAAAGATAAACAAAAAAACTAGAACAATGAGAAAAAAAAATACAAATATAATAGATGCTTTAAAACGCTCAAAAAAATTAAAATGGAAATAGGCATGACATGTAGCCAGATCAAATGACGAAAAAAGGTTTTTTGGACCATTGACCATGGACCTTTGTTTGGACCATTCATCTTCACCATCATTCGGGCCCGTCCATTTTATCAAAAATGGACGGGCCCGAAAAGCAAACGCAGACAAGTAAGACCTCAAGAAAGATGGGCCGATGAGGTATTAAATGGGCTGGCCAGAGATGGCTGACAGTGGCAAAGGACCGAGAAATTTGGCACAGGCTGGAGGAGGCCTTTACCCAGAGAGGGGATCCTTAATTAAATATTAGATGTTAAGTAAATAAGATGGGACAAAGGCAGGAAGATGAAGATGACTAGATGTTAAGTAAAAGCTAAATTATAATTAAGGAATAAACAGGCTTTTTTATTTGTTCTTTATTGAACATAGAAATAAGTGCTAATAACAAATATCACGAATCAAAAATTTTCTTATTAATAATTTATAAGTATACCTTAAAGTTTGCTAAATCGTTAAAACAAATAATTTTGTGGTGGATAACCTTTAAAGCTATACTTCCCCAAATTATAGACACAGAGACAGCTATTCTTTCCAAAAACAATTCGATTTAGCAAAGTTAAGCCACTTTGATCCTTAGTTACGTGACGGTATAAAATTCAATTGTGTTCTAAGACAGGTGCTATTAACGTGCCTCGACAGCGCCACAGGAGAAATACGATATTCTGGTGTCTTAGGTAATACTGGCCAATAAGATAGAGAGGATATACTCATTGATTTTTTTGTAGAGGAAATGTCTGTTAGGAGCACATTTGGGATTCTATACAGATTATGAATTGAGATATTTGCAAACCCACTACGAAAGACACAATAGATATGTCGTGGCCAGAAATATGCAGATATTGTAGTTCTTGTATTGTGGTGTAGAAATTGATCACTTTATGATACGGCGAGATCGTTTGAAACGTTTAAGTTTGATGATATTTCAATACTCCTTTGGCCTACTTTCTTTAGACCTTTTATTATCATAGAATATCATATCATATCAATGATATGGCCAAACATTGACATATCATCAAATGTTAACGTTTAAACGATCTGGCCAGTTTTAGTTGGCCATATTCTGAAGAAGATAAAAAAGTGATCAATTCTAAGATCTGGCCACGACAGATATATTGAGTAGAAGTACTAGCTTCTGCCAGCGGCTTCACTCGCGTGAAAGTAGCAATTTATCAATGGGGAACATAAGAGATAAAAAATATCTAGAACATGGTATACCCGTGTGCCAAATCACACCCAAACCCGTTTTGCCGTTTGAGCGTGAAGATGTAAAAACACAATCATCTTTGAAACTTTCGAATTCAAAATATTAGTAAGGAGATGAATAGGTAACGAGATGTGGGTTGGTGAAGATGTAGATAATAGCAGGTAGAAATAAGAGTCGCAGAATCATGGTAATGATATGAAAGTGTACAGCCAAGATCATATAACTTAAACAACAACCTATAAAATCGTCACACATGATATTATATGAAAATCAACAAACCACAAGATTTTACTAAACAATACTCTAGTAACACCTTAAATATAGTTATCGTCATTTATAGTCAAGCTTTTTAAACTTAAAACACACGACGTGGCTTTCACGATCTTCCATCGTGCTTTACCAACCAATTAAAAAGTTAATAAAACCTGGTAAATACTAGCAGAAAATAAACAAGTAAGACTGCGACTAGACTACAAATTTACGGGAAAAAACGTCATCAAAATGCTACGATGAGTTATGTTACAATACTTTGTCCAATTTATGCTCGGAGAGATTTATGCCCGAGTCTCCGTTCTGCATAGCTAAATAGTTCATGTTTTTGCACAGACTGCGATCATTGTTCAACGGAACCATTAACACTGTAAAACTCTTCAATTTTTAAAATAAATTTTACCTTAATTGCATAATTTCCTCCCTTTCATAAGTCTTCCTACGTTCCATTGTTTCAATGCCATGTGTTTGAAATATATTTTCGTCATTAATGGTCGGAAAAATCAATATTTTATACTGCCCACATACTGTTATAGTTAATAATGAATTTATTAACTATAAAAGATAAAAACTTGACCATAGCACTTGAATAATAAAAGATGATTCAACGAAAATTCAAACAAGACGGTCATGTCATTTAGAAAGTACAGTAAGAACAGCTTCATTAGTGCATACAACTGTAGTTAAAAACATATTAGAGAAAGGTTAATCATTATTACATTGTTAGAGTACCATTTCCATAGGCACGACATATGTAAGCAGACATAGGTTCTGTCTGAGTGTGAGTGTGTCTATGCTCTAAGTCAGAGATTCTGTACCTGATGCAAGATAAATCACGTACGGAGCAACGTCATTTGATAGTCTTGTTATGGAAGGCTTGGCTTTAGTGGAATGAATGGAGTACATTGTACGTACAGATTGTGAAACGAAAATTAGCAATACGTAATGGCTATTGTTCATAAGTGGATAAATAATGTTTATGCTTATGACCCAAAAGTCAACGTTAAAGTATAATAGCTAGACTATTGTTCACTCGTGGTCATTTAAGTAACAATATTTATTCGCTTTTGCTAAACCGAATTATTAATATTTGTTTAGAGATTTTGAAATTACTACCAAATTGTTTACTAATTTAAGTTACAAAAGTGCTGTAAATTGGCCGTTTATTCACGCTATTGTCACAAACAAACTACAATTACTAAATTGTAGATTTGAATGCTTGATAGTAGCGTCCCAATAATAATATTATTTTACAGAAAATATTTCAACTACTGAAGACAAGAAGCAGTACAACAAAATTTATTGCAAAACAACCATTCTTTCATTTCACGATTCGTTCAAGTTAAAAAGCAATCTCGCAAACCTAAAATCGCCACATTTAATTGAATCTGCTAGTATCTTAGCCATAAAAGCGTTATCTAACCCTGCACGACCTGGCTTCGAGACTCCAAGTCTCCAAGGATACCGTAACGACCTGCCAGCAAAGCCTTATCATGTTCCACAAGATATTACACCGAGCGAAGAGAATATTATATGTACACTTAATTTTTTCGGATTATATTATAACGTAAGAAGAGAAGCCGCCTTTATTTTGCCTCCTTCATAAAAAAGTGCTCCCATTTTTCTACCCGCGACAGGGCTATTAAAAAAATTCGCCTGTGAAATTTTATTAAGGTAAATTAAATGGATAATATGCTGCCTGAGCTCGGTATGTTTTAAGAAGTAAGGACAACAATGGACAACACCGTTGTTTTCTTACTTCTTATACTCTTGATTGAAATGTTGATAGTATTTACAAACATAACTTTAATTAATAATAATAATAAATTTATTGATAAATTTAGAACTAGCTTAGTCCATTCTTGTGTTACACAACCACATGTTTACTTAGACTAGTTAGTGGGTGCAGTACTGCTCTTCTTATCTAGAAGGTTACGTGGTAACCTGTGTTTAAAAGAGTACGTTGCGATCCCCTGTCGTAGGTTGTTGGTTGACTTGTATCTTGCATATAAATATTATTTAAAAAAAGAAAGACAATAAAAAACTAAATAAAAAAAACACTAAATCAAAGTAATTATAAACTAAAATTAAGGAAAGATGAAAATGAGATGATGAATTAAACAGTCTTGCGTATACATGATATTGTTATTATTATTTTCATAGTTTATATTCAAGCTTCAAGCAAATTGAATCATTATAAAAGCAAACTATGTTCATTTTCTAGCAAGTTTCCGAGAAACTCACATTTGAGAGTCTTCTCTGAACGCTACTTAGAAACCTTTACTTTTAATTGTTAATTTATGATATCAGCATAAATAAACCGTCAAGGTTTATACAAGTTATCTTACTAACAATGGAAAGGAAGACTGAATAATGTATCAAAAAACCTTCAATATTAAAACGTATTAATTTGACTAATACGAGCAGTACACGGTACAAGGTAACATCCTGCTTGTGAACAACCTTCTAATCAGCTGGTTATCTAGATGATCTACTTTTGGAGGTATGCGGAACAGAGAGTAAAGTCCCGCAAACCTCCGTTGAAAAGGGAGGATCCTCCGGCCAGACGGGAGGTTATGTCTGGTGGGCTGCAACTGCCCGATAGATGATTTCGGGCTGTTCTATATGTTCTAATCGCGCGGAGAACTTTGATTGCGCAATTCAGGATTAGTTCTTATGTGACGCGATAGATGTCGCTACATCCTTATTAGACCTGCAAGTTACACTGGAATTCAAAGACACTCATTCAGATATAGAAAAGACTATGACCTGTACCATGACGTTTAAAGTAAGATTGTTTCATTCTTATTTCCAGTGTGGGTAAGAGATAGCGCTAGACAACGTGTATAGCTCTGTCTCTTTCCCACACCGAAATAAGAATGAAACAGTCTTACTTTGAACGTCATGGTAACCCCGCAAATCCAGGTACCTATTATATCTTCTTGTTGACGGAGACTAATTCGGAATATTAGGTGATCTGATGCTGAAGTAGACGATATAGAAATGGCAATGATTGGAGTAGGGGTAGGAAATATATCTTGACTGGAAACCACGAATCGACAATCGTTGCAAGGTGACTTGTAGCAGCTGGATGAGAAAAGTCAGGAAATATCATACCTGGCTTTTTTCTGGTTATGCTATAAGCATACCAGTGCTTCGAGGATGATCGAAGTCCACAGCCCTGAAACGCAAAGAGCAACTGAAGGAACACAAATGGGTTTTAATCAGTAAAAGTCTGACACTCCCTCTCGCTCCACCCAGAGCCAGAGAAGTTATTTGATGACATCCCACCCCAAAAAATGGTATAATAGGTAATGATGATGTGATTGAACTGAACGCAGTTACCTACACATACTATATTGCATATATACTATATTGCGAGTATTGCGACGCTAAAAATAAATAAAAAAAATAATAATATAAACAACAAACTCTCTTGTGCCTTTATCCACATTAACTTATAAGTTTCCACTAATGAATAAACTCAAGTAAATTAAAGACACATCGTTGCTCTACGGAACCCGAAAGCATGTTTAATAAACCATTTACCATATCAATGTTTACCGTACATTTCCTTGGCACATGTGATGCGGTCACCTAGGGCGTGTCAAGGATGTGCTGCTCCACTTATTACTTCAGACCTTCAAATGCAAGGACCATGCTAACTGTTATTTATTAGCCAAGAATTTCTAATTGCAGTGTGGTAAATTTTACCTTGCAAGTCGGGTTGAAAGCGTAATTATTTAAAAAGATTTCGTTTTTGCAGTAAAAGAAACGTTGCTTTGAGACAATTTGTTTGAAAAAAAAAAACGCGACTTCCGACTTTGGTCCTTGATGGTATGTATATTTATTTATTACGGCACTCCAACGAATAGTTCGCCGATACATTTACAAAAAAAAGTCTTATGAATATACAATTAACCCAGCGAATTATTCACTTAAAGGTGTGCACAGCACTTACAGAGTATGTTGTATATTGTGCTATATTGCTGCGGACCCAAAATAGAATGACTTAATAGTTAGTATTTCACAACTTTCACACAACGTCACCTAAACCCAAACTAAGCAGAGCTTGTAGATACTATAAGTACTAGACAAATGATAAACATACTTATATATTTCTAAATCATCATCATCATCATTTCAGCCGACAGACGTCCACTGCTGGACATAGGCCTCTCCCAAATGTCGCCACAAAAAACGGTCCCGTGCGTCCCGCATCCATTGGATTCCCGCAACCCTCACCAGGTCACCCTATTTCTAAATACATACATACTATAGATAAATTACACCCAGACACAAAACAAATGATCGTGATCGATCTTATCACACAAACATTTGTCTTAGGTAGGAATAGTACCCACGATCTCCGGCATAGCAGTAAGGGCTACTAACTAACCACTAGACTAACAGTCAATGAAAAGAATGTTGAAGTCTTTACACCAATTGGGTTCTATGCTCCTCTACAGGCTTTGCAGGATATTAACAAGAACGGAAAGAGCATATTACAGTGTCATTACCGCTTCAAATTTAATTTTCTCATACACGAGACTAATTAACTATATGAGATTATGAACGCTTTCATTAGCATTAAGAAATATTTATCAGCAAACACGACGTATCTTACTTCCCAATATAAAAGGTTGTTTTACTTAATAAAGGCACAACTATCAAGACAAACTAGCATCCCCATTAAGACTTAATTGCTTTTGGAAAAGTTTCTGAAGGAAAAGCTCTTTGACAATCAGATATTTTGATGCGAACAATGTTATTCAATCAGTAGGGTAGTCCGAAGAAGAGTTTATTGATTTTAAATGAAAGAAAGATGGAATATTACCCGATGTTTTATAGGAACCCCTGAAGATAAGATTAGCTTTAGGTTTTTAAAATATTGTGCCAACTCAGAGATTAAGTTTGATTTATTTATTTATTTACAAGCACTTGTACAACATTACGGAGGGTATCCAAGGTGTTGTACAGTAGAAACTTACAAACTAAAAATCATCATCATCTTCCTGCCCTTATCCCGTATTATTTGGGGTCGGCGCAACACGTTTTTTTCTTCCACTCTGCCCTGTTACTCGTCATGCTATCACTAACTTCCTTTTCTTTCATATCACTCTTCACACAATCTTACAAACTAAAAAATACATTTAATAAAAACAATAATAACCTAATAAATAACAAATCCATACACATTGAAGAAAAGAAAAAAACTAACTAACATATAATTTATAAGATATAGGCCTTTATAATGTGCCATGTTTTAATGCAAATAAAATATTCTTATTGAGAGGTTATCAAACATGAAAATCTGTCTAGAACATTACTATTAATGTACCACTAAAGCCAGTTCTTAGAAAACAACATCCGGCCGATACAGCTTCATCAAATAATTACATACCTATAATAAGGAAAAGATTAAACTTCCGCACTATACAACTTATAGCAAATTACTAACCTACAATCTGTCTGAAATGATCAATAAATCTCACGAATAGGTATATGGCACGCTATATGCCCTTTTCCGGGGAAGTAGGTAGGTATGTCACTTTGCTGCAATGACCTTGGACCTTCCGGGTGGCACTCGGCTACCTTGGTGGGTTACCAAGGAGACTACTTGGAATTTGGAGGTTTTATGGTCAAATGTGTCAATGGTTCGCAAATTACTGAACGCTTCCTTATGGCTTTTGTCATGCAAAGAAGTTGTTGGACATCGTTTTATGTTTTTTTTTTCTTCATTTTTTGTGCGACGTGTTTTGTTTTATTTTATTAAATTGGATGTTAATTCAACCTTATTGCGTAGTGATGAATTGAAAAACCTAGGCCTATAATTGAATTAATCTAATGAATAAGAAATTAATTGGCGACTAATGGATGACTTATTAAATTGAGCGGTATTTTATTCTGCTTACGATTATTTGAAATCTGTACCAACTATTAGGACACGATTTGGAAATCCCTTTTTAAAAAAAACGATTGTTTCAAGTTAATTGTTATATTGAGTGAAAATTACAGTTAACACGAAATTAGTAGGGAAACTTGGTCAATATTCTGACTTGCGACCTATCCGGTAGGAGTCTCAACCCGAACTGGTCTTACCGCCTGACTCATGCATTCAATCTATAAGGGAATGATGATATGGTGCTGACTAGGCATTTAGGGGTGCATTCTAGGGATGTAACAACCCCCCCTTTAAGAGGAACTTTACGGTTTTCATGGAAAGTTACGAGTTTATTCTTAACCTTGGAAGAGGGATTATTTCGGGTTCCGGATCGTTATCTAAGGTTACATCATTGTTTTGCAATTCAGGTGTTGTTTTGCAGCCAGAATATTTTCCAAACTTCTTACAAAGTTTGTAACTAATGAAAATTAAAATTAAGATGAATATAAGGTAAGTCAGTAGTGGATAGTGAGAACTATATTCAATTAAGTTAGAACTAGGATTATTTATAATTTTATCAACATCTGACAACATTTGATTGTTGATAACGCTAGGTAGTTTTTCTAAATCTATATTCGACAATCTAGAGGATAACAATTTGGGCTTTGATATGTTAAACTTTTCTAGATTACAACAGGCTTCATTAATTAGATTGAAATCGGAAACTATTGTTTTGACATTTATGTGAATGTTGGTTTTTCCAAACAGTTGTTTATTTCTACAATAGGCTGTACAGTTAGGTCGTATATTAAGTACACCCGTACCATATATTTTTAACTCTATTAAATCAGATTTACATTGTATAGAAAGTTTAGTCGGTTCAGATTGGACAAATATCCATTTGTTTCCTTGCAATTCTTGCCAAATATCTATCTGACCATACATTAATTTAGTTTGACAGTACTTAGGTATTTCTGTAACAATTTTTGTTAGTATATCGGTTTCACAGGACGGTGTTTCTTGAATTGAGCGTGTGTCGGTGTCATCACAAATATAAACTCTGGTTACAGGCTCAGTACAGGATTTTAGGTTACTTATACAAGTGTATGTTAGTTTATCTTTACTAATGCCAACATAATTACAAGATGGTACAATCATAGCATAAGAATTTGGTTTTTCCATGTTATGCGGTATAGGTACTGGAATAGATTTAAATAGGTCTAACTCAAAAGAGTGTACAAGTGGAATTTTAATTACAAAGACTAACTTATCGTTTACAAAGTAACATGACAACTTTAATATATTAATCAAAGCATGAATAGTGTCTAAATCTAAATCTAAAGGCAATTCTTCATAGTTAGGTAATTTTCTAACGTTACTTATTAGTTCATTATACAACTGATTAGGTGTCATGACCGATGGGTGAAGAGTATTAGTTTTGGCGAATAACATTGCATTTACAAGGTCACCTAATTTAAATGACAGAGTAAGTAGACAGGATGATAGTTCAGTATAGACATCGTTCATCTTTGATTTTATGTACAGCTTATCAGATAACATTGACAGATTATTAAAGGTACTAGATAGGTTGATAATAGCGTCATTCAAACGGACTTCGTTTGTGGTTATAGTTTGGAGAGTTTTGTTGTAACGGGAAAGGGCCGTGTTTGTTACAAGAATGTTATCTTTTAAAATAGATGCAAGTTTCATGTTATTATTATTTAGATTTTGAATGGCGTTATTATATCTTAAGGCATCGTCTTCATCCATTGTGCCAATAACTTGTTTGAAAAGAGAGCCAACTCCTGCTAACCAAGCGGATCTCCTTTCTCGCCCAGATGTTAAATGAGATATGGCACTGTAGTCTTTCTGAATATCGATAAGTCGTAAAACCAGAGGTTGTAGTATATTTTTACATTCAGATTCTTTTAATATTGTATTTTGTTGACACAAAAGCATAGAGGTCTTTAATGCTTCATTTATATTTTGTATATGGGGTTTTATATATGTAATATCTATGGGTACAAGTAAATGAATATGATCGCTAGTCTGTTTCATGATTCCTATTGGATCGAAGTATATGCCAGGGCTATCAGTGACTTGTTCGATGATGTCAGACGTTGTAAGGGACAGGAATGTAGAAATTCTGAAATATATTAGATAAAATATTTAACTAAAGTTACTTATGTCAAAACTAGGTTAACTAGATTAAGGTATAATATTAAAATAAAACTAAATATTAGTGATTTCCGCCAATTTTAATTCGTCATAGTGATACTTGACGTGACGGCGATTAACGAGAAGGGTCAACGTATTGTTGCCATTTATTTTTATCACCTTATGTGGACCTTTCCAGATAGGTGATAGAGCTTTATTTTGTCGCGGATGGTGTTTGATATACACCATATCGCCTGCTTTATATTTTGTAGGTCTAGTTCTTCTATCGTAATAGTCTTTTGATGTGATTTTCGATTTAAGAATGTTTTCGACGGCTTTCTCTCTGGACAGTTTCATTCTCTGTTGGAGTATACGGACATAACTAGGATATGTAGGTTCTAATGCTGTATCATAAATAGAAGTGGGTATAAATGGTTTGCAACCAAATAATAATTCGTATGGTGTATAATTTGTGGTGCAATGGACTGTGGTATTGTAGGTTAACATTGCCGTGTAAACGTATCTCGGCCAGTCATTTTGGTTGTCATCGACGAAAGATTTTAAATACTCTTTTAGTGTCGCATGACTTCTCTCTAAAGCACCCTGAGTTTGTGGATGATAGGGACTGGACCATAACTGTTTAATTTTTAAGAAAGTACAGGTTTGTTTAAATAGTTCTGCTGTAAAATTGGTTCCTTGATCGGTAAGAATAGTCTTAGGGATACCAAACTGGGATATGAAATGGATTAAACATTCAGCAGTTTCTTCAGCTGTAGCGTTTCGGATAGGATAGCCTGCTGAATACTTCGTGAGGTCATCCTGAATCGTTAAGATGAACCTGAGCTTGGCCGCGCCTGATTCGGGCAATGGTCCGACAATGTCAAGTGACACGCGTTCAAAAGGTTGTGTAGATGTCGATGTGATCTGCATAGGAGCTCGATTGGTTCTACGCAGGGCTTTATTGGTTTGGCATTGTTCGCATTTTCGGACATAGTTTTCGACATCTCTGCGCATATTGCGCCAATAATATTTTTCTTGGATTCTACTTAACATTCTATTTGAGCCTAAATGACCTGATATGGGAATATCGTGGTTCTCTTTTAAGATTTTAATGATTTCAGTTGGAGAAGGATAAATTATAATGTTTTTGAAAATATGGGTAATGATTGAAGTAGTGTGAAACAAGTATGTAATTATATTATGAATCTTCATAAAATTATGTGAATCAAATGGATTACGAAAGTCTGTTATGGCGAACTCAGTTATGTTTTTATTAATTAATTCAAATTTCAGATTTTTAAGACTCTCAAAAATATCTTCATAGTTGCACTGATCGAAGTGATGGACTTTTACAAAAAGTAAGTAAAATTTTACATTATTATTTTCGAAGGAGAGAAAGGAATGTAATCTCCTTTCTTTTTCGAGGATATCTTTTGGTTCCGAAAGTTTATCGACAACTTCCGAAATATAGGGGTTTGACTCATCAAGGTCAATGGAAGTTGGTATAATAATAGTTTTTAATTTTGTTTTTAATAAGGTTTCGCTATGTTCATGAATTATAGTGTCGAATTGATTAGATTTATTATTTATTTTCTTTAGAAATTTAGAGTAAGTATCGTCGTCGTTCTGGACTTCAGGTGGAGATGGGATGTCAAGATCTTCAGGAAGTTCAAAGTCATCGGGTAACTCAACATTTTCAGGTAAATCTATAAAGTCAGGTAAGTCGGGAATTTCAGGTATTCCGGGACTTTCAGGATCGACAGGAGGGATTTCAGGCTGCTGAGGTGGAGGTGGGACACTTACAGGTGGTATTTTGTCGGTAAGTACGTGAGCGGTGTTTGGAAGGTAACGGGAAAGAGCATCAGCGTTACTATTGACCTTGCCCTTTTTATATTCTATCTCATAATCGTATTCCTCGAGTTTTAGTCTCCATCTGACTAGCTTGGATCCTGGCTCTTTACAATTGAATAGCCACCTTAGTGGTTTATGATCAGTTATGATTTTAAATTTGTAACCATAGAGGTATGGGCGAAATATTTTTGTACCAAAAATAATAGCCAGACATTCTTTTTCGGTTACGCTGTAATTTGTTTCAGCTTTGTTTAGTGTGCGTGAGGCAAAAGCGATTGGGCGGTCTTTTCCCACCTCGCCTTGAGACAGTATCGCTGAAATAGCGTAATTTGACGCATCACACGTTAGGATGAAGGGTTTAGTGAAGTCGGGGTATATTAGGACGGGTGCTGAGATTAAATTATTTTTTAATGTTTCAAAAGCAAGTTGTTGACTATTTGTCCAATCAAATGGTATATCCTTTTTTAACAAGGAAGTAAGAGGTTTTGCAAGTTTAGAAAAGTCCTGTAGGAAGCGACGATAATAGGACACTAAACCTAGGAATGATTTTACGTCTTTTGGACATTTTGGGATAGGGAATTCACTTACAGCTTTTATTTTTTCGGGGTTAGGTTTTAAGCCTGCTTCGCTAATAGTGTGACCAAGATAAGTAACTTCTTTGCGAAGAAACTCACATTTGTCTGGTTGTAGTTTGAGGTTGAATTTTCTCAATCTCTCAAATGTGTGGGATAATTTCTGGACATGGGTTGTAAGGTCGTAGGAGTAAATTACAATATCGTCTAAATAAACATAGCAATGTATACCCTGCAGGCCGGACAGGACTGTATTCATGAGCCTCTGGAAGGTTGCAGGGGCATTTTTGAGGCCAAATGGCATTCTTATAAATTCGTAGTGACCTTCGGGTACACTAAAAGCAGTTTTAGGGATATCTTCAGCTGAAATTTCTATTTGATGGAAGCCTGACGCTAAATCGAGAGTTGTAAAATATTTACTCTTGCCTAGCTGATCTAGGATTTCGTTAATTTGGGGAATCGGATAGCTCTCACCAATAGTGATATCGTTGAGCTTGCGATAGTCAATCACTATGCGCCATTTTCTTTTTCCTGAAGCATCAACCTTTTTTGGTACTATCCAAATGGGGGATGACCATGGAGAGGTAGATGGTTTAATTATATTTTGTTCCAGCATCTTACTAATCTGGGTTCTGACCTCGTCTTTATGAACTTCTGGAAATCTATAAGATTTTACATTTATAGGTTGTGAGGAGCTTGTTTTAATTTCGTGCTTGATGGCACTAGTTGAAGTGAGTTCATCATCGGAAAGGTGAAATATGTCTGCATATTGACTACAGATACCATAAAGAGCTTCAGACTCTTCAGAGTTTAAATGAGAAGTTCGTAGCTGTTTAAGGACCTCATTTGTTCTCTCATAACAATTGACGTTAGATTGAGATAAACATATTTCATTATTTGCCATCGGGATTAAGGTCAAAGAGAGGTTAGGATCTATTGAAATAGGTTTTTCAGATACGTTCAGAATCGATACATTTATTCGATTATTACTTTTTGTTTTCACTATCGAATTAGCTACTAACAATTTATCGGAAATATGTTGGTCCAAAATTATACCTTCCTTAACTTCTGGGTTTTTAACTGAACATTCTATGATGGTTTCGGTTCGTGGTTCTATTATGTAAGACGGATGGTTGAAAGACAACTTTATATGATGGTGTGCAATTTCCAGTGCACCTGAATCATAATTTATTCGACAGCCATTTTTAATGAATAGGTCATTACCTATAATACCATCATAGGGGAAACCTAAGTTGTCAAAGATGTGAAATTTGTGTAGTACTGTGTATCCAGGGGATAGACTTAAGTCCAGAGTAAGGTTACCGTGACTCGTGATTGGGTCCTTTGAGTCAATACCTTTTATTCTGACAATGTCATAACCTAATTCAGAGGTTTGGGATAGGCATGATTTCTTTAGGATACACAAGGAAGCTCCAGTGTCTATCAAAAGGGTAAGTGGTTTCTTGCTGACAGACGACTGGGCGACGATATAAGGTAAGTATGTTTTTAAATTGGTATTTATTTCGTATATTTTATAATCGTTATTGTTTTTCTTTTCAGGGACACATATGGATTGAGGAGGATTGGAAATGTCTTCAGTTTGGGGCTGGTTACCCTGTCGTGTGACATTGTTAGAGCTGCCAATTTGGGGCTGGTTACCCTGTCGTATAGCTCTAGAGGATAAAGGACGATAATCATTATTGTTTTCCTTCTCAAGGACACATATGGATTGAGGAGGATTGGAAATGTCTTCAGTTTGGGGCTGGTTACCCTGTCGCGTGACATTGTTAGAGCTGCCAATTTGGGGCTGGTTACCCTGTCGTATAGCTCTAGAGGATGAAGGACGATTGAGTACAGGATTAATGGCGTCGTCTTTTAAAGTTCGTCTCGTGCGACACCCCGTCGAGACGTTTAATAATTTAAATTGTCCTGATCAGAGGATTCTTCTTCGTCGTTCACGAAGTTTACATGAGGATTCTTGGGCTTAGAAGAATATTGTTGCGAGGGAGAATTGAATTTATTGTTATTATACTTTTTATTATTATATTCACGCAATTTACATTCGGTTAAGGTATGACCCTCCTTCTTGCAGTATCTGCATGCCGACGAATCTCTAGATGAAGAAGGTAAGCTGTTATTATTATTAGGTAGATGTGGCTTAGGTGAAGGTCTATTATTGTCTTTCTTAAAATTAATATTTTGTTTGAATGAATATTGCTGAATCTTTTCTTCAGAGATTGCATAGTTGACAGCCTCGTTCAAGTTTTTTGGATCTCTACATCTTACAATGTTGGCAATACGAGGATGTAGCCCTATGTTGAATGTATGAAGCGCTAAGTCCTCCATCGCAGCCACTCTACCAACAAGTTCACTTTTCTTGGTGTTGGAAATTGTTACTTCTGTAAGTAATCTGGATAAGCAAGTTTCGACTCGCAGGTGGAATTGGCTGACCGTTTCCTGGTTAGTCTGATGACACTCTTGAAGCTCGGTAAGTAAATGAGCGTAATGTTTTCTCTCACCGAATTGATTTTTCAAAAATTCTTTGAGAGATAACCAATTGTCAAAGTCTTTAATGGAACACGCGCTTTGCGCTTTACCCTCTAGTTGACTGATAATATATTTGAAGACAATGTCTTCCTGAGATGATGACGATAAGGATATCGCATTATCGCAGTTGACTAGGAAGGCATTTAATTTTTCCCTAGAACCATCGAATGGCTTAATAAATTTTAGGATGACATTAAGGGGTATTTCCTCATCTTTTACCTCTCTGAGGTCTTTTTTCGAATCTGATTTTGTCATTTTTGTTGTGGAATAAAATACAATACCTAGCTATGGACACGATAATAAGACTTTTGACGACTGGTTCTAGACGGCTTATCAATATCCCGAGTACTAAGTAACCAAATACGTGGGCGAAGGATGTTTAGACTACGGTCTGGGCACAAAGTTCCAAACAGATTCCACTTAAGTTATATGATAAAGATTATTCATCAAATCTATAAATAGAATTAAAATTAAGGACACTGAACTGACTCACAGGACACAAAAACACTTCATTTTGCGGGGACACGGAGGACGTCTGGTACTGGTCGGTGCTGGATACGGGCAGGTCCGTAGATTGCGCCTGCAGCGCGCTGCTCAATACCGCTGCACAGTAGACAGGTGACGACTTGGATGAGCCTCAAAAGGGCCCTGGATTTGGCCTCTTTTGAGCTGGAGTTAGCCTCTCGTAGGCTACTGGAGTTGGCCTATTTCAGCCAGAGTTGGCCTCTCTTAGGCCGCAGATAGGCCTCGTTGAGTTCGGGTCGCAGGTTTTGAAGCACACAAGATATACTTGACACAAGGACACTTTCACTGGATAACACTCGCGAGGCGTTCCACGGGATTATAATCCCTTGCCGCTGCCACCAATATTAGGACACGATTTGGAAATCCCTTTTTAAAAAAAACGATTGTTTCAAGTTAATTGTTATATTGAGTGAAAATTACAGTTAACACGAAATTAGTAGGGAAACTTGGTCAATATTCTGACTTGCGACCTATCCGGTAGGAGTCTCAACCCGAACTGGTCTTACCGCCTGACTCATGCATTCAATCTATAAGGGAATGATGATATGGTGCTGACTAGGCATTTAGGGGTGCATTCTAGGGATGTAACACAACGAAGGTTAGACTTGCTACATTTCATAAATACGAATTACTTACTTTGATTATGTTTCAAAGATGTCTCCTTTCAGTATTGAAATAATTTGTTCCTCTTCGCAGAAACTATAATAAATATGGCGAATCGATCAATAACCAATATCGCAAATTCATTACGCTTCACAAACCCCAAACCTGTCAAACCATGTTTCAACAAATCTTTAAGAAATCTTCATGAAATTCCGCATCTAGACCTTCCGGGAACCCTTTTATCTCTACCCGGTAGATAGATTCCAATAGCTGAGATACCGAACCCGGTTCACCGGATTATTTTTACGGCATCTCTCGTCAGGGTGAGCTTTATGTCAAACATCCGGAAAATAACGTCAAATTGAATTGTCTCGGCAGTCCAGGGCAGGGACTTGTCCGTTTACGGAAATGGAAAAATTCCGGGTGACATGGTCCGGATTTTGAGGATATGGTCTTGTGTTTATACGATTAGTATAAGAAAATGGAATTTAAAGGACCAAAGGTTGTATACGATTCATATGATCTTAAAAGATGTTAATAAAAATAGCTTCTGCAAAGAAATTTGTTAGTACACACGAACATAAAAAAGAATAAGAAATAAAAAAAAAGAACCAAAAATAAAAACTTACATGATACCATGAAGAAAATTTAAAGAAACTTGTTGTAAAAATAAATAATATCAGCTACACATCCAGCTCCTGTAAAGAAAAAGAAAAAATAAAATTAACAAAAAAAACAACATCAAAAAAAATACATATACCTAACAAAAAACCGGCCACGTGCGTGTCAGTTTTTCAAGCCAACAGATTAACTTGTAAGTGGGAGCATGGCTCTGACAAAAATTTGCTCCTTAAAGTTTAATACTTCGCAAACAAGAATCAAAAAATATTCTTCACACCTTCGCAATGTTTTTAAAATACTTATATACAAAAATACCCCACGAAATGGGATAGACGAGAAAAAATCATCACCACTTTAAGTTTAAGTGAAGACTACAATTTTTCTTATTTTTAACCGACTTCAAAAAGGAGGAGGTTCTATGTTCGGCTGAACGTATTTTTTTTTAAGTATGTTCACCGATTTCTCGGTCAATTGTGGACCGATTTTGAATTGTTTTTTTTTATTGAAAGGTTATGCTTCCGAATTGGTCCCATAAAAATATTGTTATTATCTGATCATGAACTTCGAAGTTATGGAACTGAACATATGGACATAGGATCACAGCAGATCCGTCGTAACAAGTAAAATTGCTTTGTTTATACGTGTAATCGATGACTGACTGAAAGAAGAGGGGGAATATATCGAACTGATCTGATGATGAAGCTTGAAGTTAGGCACCGGAACTCTGTAATAAATTAATGTAATCTAACCGTGTTTGCGATTATTTGAATTGTCATAACTTGCACTCTGGCTATAAGGTATTTAAGTTTGGATAAGCGGTACTTTTTAGTGGTGGTACCATAACTAAAAAGTGAGTAAAATAATAAAAAAAATACAAAAAAAAGAATACAACCGACTTCAATGTAAAAAAAACACTGAAAAATGCGAAATAACTTTAATTTCGGAAGTCGGTGTTTCTATAATAGTTTTGTCTGTTCGTTATTTAACACCGACTTCCGAAATTAAAGTTATTTCGCATTTTTCAGTGTTTTTTTTACATTGAAGTCGGTTGTATTCTTTTTTTTGTATTTTTTTTATTATTTTACTACTACTTTTCAGTGTTTTTTTAGGGTTCCGTAACTCAAAAGGAAAAATGGAACCCTTATAGGATCACTTTGTTGTCCGTCTGTCTGTCTGTATGTCTGTCAGGCTGTCTGACAAAACCCTTTATCTCGGGAACGCGTGGAGGTATCGAGTTGAAATTAAAACCATATATTCAAGTCTGCGGATTTTTGAAGCTGTAAAAAATCAAACTTGTAAGTTAACGAGAAAAAAAAGAGACTTCAGTTTATGTAGTAAAAAACGTTGCTTTCGACACTCTCGAGGAAATCAAAATTCGTAAGGTACTTCCCGTTGACCCAGAATCCTGAAATTTGGTATAAAGCAAGATCTTATAGCACAAGTACAGAAATAAGTCTGAAAACTGTAAATTTGTTGTTACGTCAAAATTTTCTTTTTTTGAGATTCGGAAAAATCTTCCGAGAATCCATTCCGGAGCTGTTGAACTATTTACATAGGTAAGTAAGTTCGGAATCCTCAGGGCGAGTCCGACTCGCACTTGCTCAAATTTTTACATTGAAGTCGGTTGTATTTTTTTATTATATTTTGTTTTACAACTTTGTCGGCATGATCAATTTGTACGTGGGACACTCAGAAAGTTTTGAGAAACTAAAAAACTAACTTTTATGGATAAAATATTTTATTTAAGTAGCCTGTGCCTTATACATAAAAACTTTTTTCGCAATATTTTCTGTGTGGCCTGCTATATGTATAACTTTTAGAAAACTACAGCTTTTATTTAGTACTAACTGTCACTAAACTAAGACGCGGACGGTCGGACATATGGTCGAAAAGACATGGCGAAACTATAAGGGAGCTTTGCTAGGACTACGGAACCATAAAAAAGAAATCGAGAATGCGGTTTAAAAATATAGCTCGAAACGGCCGCCGCAATATTTCGCTTTATGTTTCTATCTAATCAAAATAACAGCCAAAGCAAATTAGTTTTTGAAGTTAATTTCAAGCTACTCAACATTAATTTACAGAACGTTCAATCACACAGACAATCTCCATTTCAACGTTCAGTTGAAACGTAAACAACTCAAACGAAAATATAACAAACAACAAGTATGATTCACAAATGACTTTCATGTTACCAGTGTTGCTACAAATTAAAACACGCATTATAATAAAACAAATGATACAAAATGTACAGTCAACAAAACAGTTTGTTTATCATTCGACGGATTTTTTTAAGGTAGGACCAGTGGCGGTTTTTTCATACATGCCGAGAAGCCCGGCATGCCTTACTAAAATGCTCGATAGAGAATCAATATCAAACCCGAACTATTTAAAAGTTCGCGCACTTAATTCTTATCAAAATAACACAAAGTATCTACCTATGCCACACTACTACACATCGCGATTGTTCGCGCGCAGAGTTTCGCATTTGCAGCATCTACATATAGCTATCTCGCTTACACGCACCGGCTTTTGCCGGGCTTTCAAATACTATATCTGTCTCTTTCGCACCTATGGCGACGTGCCGTATAAGGAGTTAGGACCTTTTGCGTCTACAAATCGATCAGTATGGAAGATTTAAGCCAGGCATTCATATGAAGTTCGTCACATTGCCAACTCTGCAGTGTTGCCGTTTTAGCAACGTTGTGAGATCTTGGAGATTTTTAACGAGTTTGGAAACTTTTTTTAAGATTTAGCAACAATAAAACTAGCGACTTTTTAAAACAATGAAATTAAATATTCAAGCAATATCTTAAAAATAAAAAATTTGCGACACCTTGCTAGATTTTTCATATACCTGGCGACTTTTTTTTGCCTAAATGACAACACTGCAACTCTGTTTGCAACTCACTTCAGTTTTATTTACTTGAGTGGAAAATAGATTTTTTGTTTTTTGTTGTTTGTTGTTTTTCGTGTTTTCTTAGATTTTCTCAGTGATACAGTTGTTTTGGTGACTTACCTACAACAATGGAGGCAATTGTACCTTGTGAGGATTTAAAATGCGTTCTAGTTTTGATTGGCGAAGATAAGGTAAAATCTTTAAACTTTGCTCAGAAAAAACAGTTAATTTCTTCATTAAAAACGACGCCTAATCTGTGTATTTCTCAGACTAGTAAATCGCATAAACGAAAAATAGATCAGTGTATAAAACTAGTTGGATTGTTGGCTGTTCGCACACTATTAAGTTGTATTGCTGGTGCTGCATATTTATTCAAGCTGTTAAAGTTAGCGTATCTTGTTGTAACTATTTTAACGTGCTTTTTCGTCTCTTAAACGTTTCCATGAGAAATACACAAGGTCAAGAGCGTCTTTCCGAATTATCAATGATAGCTATTGAAAACAGCTGTTGGTAGAATTAAAATGATCACCAACATTTTACTCTGATGTAATTAAATCATTTCTTAATAAAGATAGACGATTCCAATTAGAATATAAATAATTTATTTAAATTCCTTATTACATTTTATCTAGCTATTTTTTAACTTTCGTTTTGTAACTTTCTGTTTTGTTTTTGTCTGTAACCCGTTAGTCCTGTTACAAAGCAAACAACTACTTACCATAACTTTGTTCCCTCAAGCAATTAATATAAGCAAAAGAAGCAAACCAAACAGCTTTTTTTAAAGCCACCGGAGGTATGCAATTGCAGATATGTTTATTATATTCAATCTAGCACTAGCATGTTTTCAGTGAGCTTTGGTTACCACATTCACCGTACGACAAGCAAGAGTGAAATTGAAGAAGAGGAAAGAAGAAGATGGATGAATTCACTTTTAATTTATTGTACCTAACCAGTAGTTTATGAGAAAATTGCGATGATACATACGTAGGTACCTACATTCTCAGTCGAAAACTGAATTTTCTTTTTTTGAAATTGGTTCAAATTTTATTGGGCTTGCCTTATTTTGAAACCCTAGGCACGCCACTGGGTAGGACATCATCTAATAACGTCTTCTGCTCTAGGGTGGAGCGAGGGGGCGTGTCAGACTTTTACGGACTAAAACCACACCTATGTTCCTTCACTTTTTTTAGGACCACGAGTATCCTTTTAAGACCACATGTATTCTATTTAACGGTAAGACCATATTGAACAACTATAGATATCATAATCAGTCATGAAATACATATAGTTACAACACGGTTAAATTTTATCGCTAGAGTTAGTATAAGCGAAACAATATCTTTCCCTGGGTATACAAAGTAAGGTCTCGCTTGCACCACTTCAATGAACATATTGCGGTAATCTAAGCTTTTACTAACAAGCCACATGAGTAACAAAATAGCCGTTACATTTTCCCCGTTCTATATTTAAAATCCTTTTATCTCGCACGTCGCCACTTGCGTCCGGATGCAGTGGTCACGAATAAAAAAAAAAGAAAATGCACCCTGCGGTCGATGCCATATGCGACGCAGTTTCTCACAAACGCCTAGAGCCGCTTAATCGCTTTATCGTGTTAATTCTGTATACGTAGGTACATGAAATATAAAGCGCTTTTTATGCAACAGCGGGAAATTGACAACTTCCGATATTATACTATCGAATGTTGGTATTATATTCATAGGTTATTGGCATTCACATGTGTTTGTCACACTGTATTCAAAGTCTGGTTTTATGTATCCTCGATGTTCTTACAGTTCACAACAATTTAGTTAACGGCGTGTATTTGCACTTTTAACAGTATCTAGCCATCTGATGTTTTCAATCTCTTCCTTATTGGCTTTCACACATTCGTTTTTGCTATATAGTATATTTGTTTCTTTGTAAACGAGACGACAAGCTCATGTTTCAATTGGCAAACACGTGTCACTGAAAGTCTGCCAATGTTGATACGGAATCGAACTTGACCGGTTTTCTGGTCTGTTAGGCGAGTAAATAAGGGAATGGTTATTAAATACGAACTCATTTTTCATGAACTGTGTCAGTTCTAAACTTAGGAATACAACACACCTGCAAACACCTGCTTGGTTAAAGGATCACGTTTAGGAAAACGTAAGAAGCGATTTGAATACTTTATGTCCTATTCTCGTCTTAGACCTTACTGAAAAAAAGCACGAAATAAATGAAAATAAAGCAGGGTTTATATGCAAGGTTTAAATGTTCATGATGAAAATATTTTGGTAATAAAAGAGCTCCTCATAAACAACTACAAGCAAACGTTGAACTCACAACGCTAAACCAACAGACGAAAATTGCAATGATATATGGATGACCTAAAATTTTTCAGTTCATTAAACATCTAAAAATACGAAGGAATTCAAAAATATGCCAGAAGCCCACACCATAATATTTCAACAGAAACATTTAAATGCATTAGCGAACTTCAGATAGATTTATATTGGTAAAGTTTTATCCGTGTGCCCGACAATTTATCCTCATCTGTTTCATAGGATTAAGCATACCTACGTGTTATGAGAACGATATAAAAGTTATTTACATCAAGTATTCCACTCCTGTGAAGATGTCATTCGAAATCTTATATATCGACGGCGAAGTGCCAATACCAAACTCCTAACTTTCGAAGTCAAAAATTTCCTGTCCCAAAAAAGTTAGGAGATAATACCATAAATGGACACGTTGGTTTAGTTAGGTGTTTTCACAGCATATTTGATGCAGTTGCGACTAATCTGCTTCGGAGATTTCACTAAAACATGCGGTAACACACATTTAAATTATAAACGCTAAAAAGTAATTTTCTCGAAAAAATTACAGTTAGAAGGTATTGGCACTTCATCGTTGATATATTTAAGAACTGAAACTGTGAGATTCAGTTAAAACTCTCTCAAAATAACAATTGTATTCTAAATATCGACAATTCCTCACAAGGCGAAAATTTCGTTTAACTACTTATCTGAGTTTTACACACGCACTCACTGCACTCTTCATTTACATTTATACTATTCACTCCTTAGTTTCATTGACTACCGAGGTATATCCACTGGTCCAAAATAATCACGATTGACTGATGCCGTTTATTGTTAGATATTTCAGACACCGATGAAAGACTAACTACAAAGGCGTCTCAGATGACTGGACACGAATACAATGATGTATTAGTAAACATAGCTACACACAAAAAGACAGATGCACAAAGATTCTGAGTCATCATAATGAAAACATATTTTGTTTTTTTAAACAACTGCAGTTTAGCTAATATCAATGTATTACATAAAAGCAACAAACAATAATATGAAAAATACAAAATTAATTGCTTTAGTTCATTAGTTACTAGACAGTAAATCTATACATATCCAAGTGTATTTTATCATTTTTGTCACAAGAAGTCAATACTTCAAAAACATTGGCACTCCCTAGACGGTCAGCACAGCCTATGGTTTAATCTTAAGCACGACATGAGCTTTGTGGCCACGTCGATATAAAGACGAAGAACAATTCAATAAGCTATTTTAAAAACTTCTAAGGTAGCACAAAACTATGCTTACTTACCATGAGCAGGACTAAATATTAGTCGAACTAGGACAACAAAAGGACGTAGAACTTAGCGAGCCAATCACGCAACAAGATTTTACGGTTCTCAAAACACTCAGACTTAAAAGACACGCCACCAGTCAAACGAACACAAACTCTGAGTCACAGCTGTACAGGCGGTTAACGGTGACTTAATCATTGTTTACACCATCCTTGAATTGAACATGTATCTCCTACAACTGTGTTCTGTAAACTGCTGTTATTTTTATACCATTTAACGTGCGATGAGGACTATTGAGGTCATCATTTTCCTTGTAAAGTTTAGTTATTTTGAGTTGTAGATGTAACTTTGTGGTTCATTGATAGAGTAAATCTAAATGAGACAAATATAAAAAGACATGGCCAATGCTATGACCACATCAGAAATAGCAGATGGTAATATTGTAGCTAGAACTTAATACATAAACATAATGTAGTTACTGTAGGTAAAGGTGAATTACTTGACTCACATCGTTGAGATCCCACGAGAATCAGTAGGTACCTAGTTTATACATAACTGCACGATTTACATATGAGCAATACATTGTCGTAACAAGACTAAAAGAAAATTTGCATCCATCGAATCTAGACGGTCGGTAGGCAGCCGGTTTGCGACACAATACAATATGATTACAATAAGGAAACTATATTAGCATAACGGGATATACGTACCAATAGGTACTTTTTTCCTTACAAATCTTGAATTCTACGTGAACTGTAATAAATCCGTAAAATGGTTCGATTTAAAACAAGCTCTCCGTAATTGTGCAGAGCTGGTTGAATCATGATCTCTATAAATGTTTGAACAACAGTGACACGGTCGTTCTGCGGTCTGTTTTATTTTTCTTCAAACCCAACTTTAGTATATTCACGTGACCGAGACGGTTATTTATATATATATTGGTACACTTATTGCATTAATTTCATAGAATTGATGAAATAATTGATGGACATGATCAATCGAAAAGGACAGAAAGTTTTTTGAAAAAATCACTTAGAAAAATCGGTGAATGAAACAGTTCAATTCCCGAATTATATATTCCACAACTCCACAACTATCACACAACGCCGTCTAGTCCCAAGCTAAGCAGAGCTTGTGTTATGAGTACTAGACAACTGATAAACATACTTATATATTTCTAAATACATACATATATAGGTAAATTACACCCAGACACAGAACAAATGATCGTGCTCATCACACAAATATTTGTCCTGGGTGGGAATCGAACCCACGACCTCCGGCATAGCAGTCAGGGCCACTAACCACTAGACCAACAGGCCAGTCAAATTGAATTGAATTGAGTTACGAAGATTTTTCCGAATCGCAAAATAAGTTTTTTTTGGGACATAGCAGTTTTCTTACACTTGGGCTTGACCTTGCTTCATGCCAAATTTCAGGATTCGGTCAACTGGAAGTACCCTATGGATTTTGATTCCCTTGAGAGTGTCGATTGTGAGTGATGTTGATTTTTTCACAGCTTAACTTTTGCTGGGCACGTCATAATTATGGCGGTAAGTCCCCTCTTTGAGGCGTGGTTGGAAAGACCTCACGGCGTCCTCACCTTCCGCATGACGCAGGATCTCACCGAACACGGTAAGTTCGGGAAGTTCCTGCACCGGATTCGTGCGGAACCGACTCCCGGGTGTCGCCACTGTGTGGACCGCTCGGAGGACACGTGCACACGGTAGAGGTGTGCCCCGCTTGGGCAGAGCAACGCCGTGTCCTCGTAGGGGCGATCAGCGGCGGTGATCTCTCGCGCCGGGCCTTGGTACAGGCCATGGTCCGGAGCGAGGAGGAGTGGCAGGCGGTCGCCTCCTTCTGCGAAGCAGTAATTCTAGCAAAGGAGGCTACCGATCGCGTGAGGCAGCGGTCCTCACGCTTCAACTGCCGCCGGGATTCCGATCCCGATTTCCGGCCACCGTAGGCGCGGGCTTGCGGACGGCGAGCAATGGGTAGCCCGCCGTCCGACCGTCCGGTAACTGTCCGGACCGAGCCCAAGTCGTCGACGGCGCGTATTGTTCCACGCGCGCCTCAAGGAGATGTCAGCAAATCGTAGGGCCCAGGGGAGCAGGGTCGAAGCCTACTGGGGCCACGGGTAGTGTGAAACCCGGGGCCCTGGGACGAAGGCAAAGAAGGAACAGGAGTGGGTTTTTAGTCAGTAAAAGTCTGACACTATCTCCCGCTCCACCCAAAAGCGAGATTTGTCATTACATGATTTTCCCACACAACAAAAAAAAAGGCTTTACATCCGCAGACGCGTTCCCGAGATAAAGAGTGTTGACAGACAGACCGAAAAACAGATTGACGGACAACAAAGTCATCCTATAAAGGTTCCATTTTTTCCTTTTGAGGTACGAAACCCTAAAAACGACAACGAATACTCAAAAAATATGAACACAGGAAACTCAACAATGAGCAAAAACGAAAAGACCAGTTCGGATTCAACATAATAAACGATCAATACGAAATAACAGACCCGAGAGCAGTACAACAAGCTCCAATAAGGCACCTGAGGAAATCCCTCCGCCCATTGACACATAATACCGTCCTGACGGCATGGTTGAATGGGGACCCATCCAATTACATACATAGGTAGTGTTACTCCTTTGATCACGTAGGACATAGCGTCCCCTTTTGACACATCATCATGAACGAGTATTCGCAACGGTGAAGGTTTTGATCAATTCCATTGTGAGCCTGAAACTTTATTCCTTTTTTTTTTTAATCTGTCGCGATTTATTGGTTTAGGTGCTAATAAGTTTTGCGATAAGAACCTTAAAGTTACTCCGACAGTTTCAGATACTGAAAAATACAGTATAATGGCAAAGCAGATGGCGAAGTGAGATAGATTAAACCGGATGGCTTACTCTGAGATTAATTATGCTTGAGAGCAACAACGATTTTGGAAACTGCAAAAAGAAATGTTGTTAGAAATATCCAAGTTATGCTTACATTAATATCGGTCGGCGGCGATCTCTCGCGCCGGGCCTTGGTTCAGGACATGGTCTGGAGTGAGGAGGAGTGGCAGGCGATCGCCTCTTCTGCGAAGCAGCAATGCTAACAAAGGAGGCGGCCGATCACGTGAGGCAACGGTCCTTACGCACTGACCGCCGCCGGGATTCCGATCCCGATTTCCGGCCAACCGTGGCGCGAGCTTGCGGACGGCGAGCAATGGGTGGCTCGCCAACCGTCCGGTAACCATCCGGACCGAGCCAAAGTCGTTGACGGCGCGTACTGTTCCACGGGCGCCTCAAGGATATGTCAGCAAATCGTAGGGGCCCAGCAGGGTCGAAGCCTACTGGGGCCACGGGTAGTGTGAAAGCGACACCCGGGGCCCTGGGACGAAGGCAAAGTGGCGGAGGCGGAGTGGGTTTTTAGTCAGTAGAATTCTGACACTATCTCCCGACGCTGACGCTCCGCCCAAGAGCGGGATTTGTCATAAGATGATTTTCCCACCCAATAAAAAAAAAACATTAATATTGGTGAGAGCCAATTTTGCTCCTTCACTTCCTGCCCCAAACACAACACTATCGGATTCACATATTCCTATTCAACTTTCCATAACAATATTCATATTCCGGTATAAACGCAATGGGGTGAGATAGAATGCTGTGCGTGAGAACATTCGATACCACGGCTTCGTCTCACACCGTTCCGGTTTCATTCCGTCTCATTTCCAACAAATATAGATGTTCCGTCCTTAAGATTAGACTGCATATTTAATTACGGCATTATTATTCGTGCGGTCAATGCCTGATGTGGAGCAAAAACTCGTTTCACGTATAGTATGTAGCAGTGACAAGTTTCTTAGCGTCCGGTTGTAAGCAAATGAGATTAGATACTCATTTGAATATTATGTTACGTTGGACTTTCTTGTTTTTTCGGTTAATGGAATTTTTCATTAAAATATCAATCAAAAACTGTAAGTCAAAGGCTACGTGAACGAAATACACGATGAAGATGAAATACAAGAAGCTTTGAAAAAGTTGAGGAAAACGTTCTTGATTTCAGAATTTAATTAGCTTTTAGAGGTAAGTACCGAGCTATACCAATTTCAATCCAAGTCGAAGTAAATAAGCAATTATGGCCATTTAGTTCAACAATAAACCTCAATCTAGTCAATGAGTTGGTTACAAGGAGATCGTATCGAAAGTGAAGACGCAGTCTACCAATTAAATAACAGCGGAAACACTATTTGAGTACAAACATAATAAATGAATCATTTCCCCTGACTTTCGAGAAACTAGTAAAATCGTGAGAGATGTTGAACAATAAGCAGCCGACGCCGCTCATATTATGTCTTATAAGAGCAACGCGGTTGCAATTATAGCAGACATTAATACGTTTCTTGCTTACATATGTTAAATAGAACGAGACAGTATCTCCTCTACTTTTTATTTGCGCACACGTTTCATGCAAACCGAATCAGACTACAAATAAAAAAATATTTGTTAAAGTAGCAGCATATAATCATAAAGATAACTTTTAATTCGATTGACATAACAAATAAAAAGATAAAAGAAATAAATTGTTAAGTCAAAACAAATGAAGATCAAGTTCAATAAATCGAGAATATCACAAAATCCACAAAGATAGTCACAGATGGTCAAGAACATCATGGCATGACTCAAAGCAGTAACAGGATTTCTCGAACACTACAGATCACTTACAAGCTTTACCTGCCCCTACAACTTCATTTGAACATGTTACATACTGACAAAAATTACTTAACCTAAAATATGTAACAGTATGACTTGAGTAAATCACTTTAGTGATTCTCAGAATCGTGACACCGACGCGACACAAACATTTCCCTCAACATCCTGCCACAGACTTAAAAGCGTATGAAAGCCGGTCTACCGGCAAATAAAAATGACGTTACGCTCCCCATATACAACTCTAATGGACTCCCTTTGTACAAATAATGTCCCTACACGCAAGGCCAGAAAGCCCCTATTTCATTATTAAATATTATACCAGAAAATTGACGTCTAATAGGAAATAGTTATCATAATGCGCTAGTTTTATGTCACCCATAAAATGTGCAAACATATTCAGTGGACCAGAGCACACAACTTTATAGCTGACAGATCTTAAAAGATATACATACAAAGTTGTACATTCATTTCATCTGCTAAGCGATTTCTCGTTTAATCAAAACGTATCCAGAAAGAAATTCTGAAAAGATGACAGGGATTATTGAAGAGGAGGAAATGTAACAGGAGTGAAATGGCTCTTAACAAAAATACCAAAAACAATTTAGCCTCAATTTGTTTAGGAGCAGCAAAAAAGTTTGCTCCTTTGTAAATTAAAGCTCTACAACAACGTCTTGTAGGTTTTTTTCATATTATGGATTCAATTTGTCTGACTAACAAACTGGTTACCGCCGAAATTAAATTTAAGGTTGACGTCATTATACTCCTGCCATGAGGGCTGAGAGGACAACATCGAAGAAACCGGAATGGGTTCATCGTATGGCTAATCTTGATCCACCATGTCCACCATAAACTGAAGAATTCACATTAAAATTAGTCATTAATATGGATTAAAATATAACGGAAGATCAAGATAAAAGTAATAACTCGAACGGGATATTAGCCGTCGTCGTTGAAGAACGATTAATCTTTTGTTTCGGAAGTGTGTCTTGGATCGGCAACCCGGAACAAGTCGGCTAGTCTTACAGTATTGTAATACAATCTTTCACATAACAAAGGTCAACATTGTGGTGACAATGGAGCTATCAAGTATCCGAGTATGTTGTGTAATGTGGATACAGGGCTAGTTCAGAGACGCAGACAATGGGTCGTTTGGGACACAAGCTTTCTAGAAAGGATGTTCGATATTACAAAGTTTTTATGAGTGTTTGACACCTTAAGTTGCCTCAAATAAAATGAATGTAGTAAGTAAATAAAAGACTTCGATTGTAAATACATAAAAAAATTAAAACATCTGCACACAGTGTAAGCAGTAAAGCTTCTTAAGTTTACAAATCCATTAATCATGAAACCATGAATGTAAAATTCAACCGCCAAGTTCACCAGGCGCCAGTTCACAATAACAAATGAGTGTTCGATTTTAGAACATGTGCAAGTATTAACAAAACAAAAACGATCGATACTCGAATTCAGTGGTCAATTTCACAGAAGCATCGAAACTGTTCATACTGAAGCGGAATAATCAATTAAGCAGACCAGCGGCGCGGGCGCATCGCGGTCCAAAAATTACCAACCGTTACCATTACTGTTACAGAATCTTGTTTACAAGCAAAATCGCGATTCGCATTTTGTAAATCAATGTAATAAATTGAATACCAACTTAATCAATTTCATTTTTAACTTTAATTCATATACATTTGTTTACAAGTATTAAAATGTCTCTACATGACTTACCCCTTAATGATCCACTAATATTTATAACTCAGACATAAACATATCATTAAAGCTAGAAAAACAGGCTGTCTGGAGGCTAGACTTAACGACCTTGTCAGTTTAACCTCACCTCAGCCTACGCATTATAGTTTCTCAGCAAGTAGCAATAAGGACTACAATTTCTCAAGTGAGTCTGTAAAATTGCAATACAATACCTGAATTGTATGGCGGTGAGGACTATTATTTATCATTTGAATAATTGACAAACCATTATAGTTGTTATTGCAAAGTACTTAAGATGATCGACGATTGGAAATAAAATATGGGCAGTCAGAAAATATGATACTAAATGTTGCAACAGTAATTGGAGATATGATTTAGTTGAGTACTTTATAATCACAGACAGGAACTTGCGTGGAGCTGTTTGCGATTAGTCAGTGCAAGGTTATAGCTTCCTCGAATAAATTACAGTCACTGCTTGTTTATCAAATAAAATCACTAAAAAGTACTGGTCATAAAGAGAAGAATTCTAGAACTAAAATTGTGATCTCATTCAGTTCATTTCTTGAAAGAAAAAAATTATAGATGGATATGACCACACAGAAGTTGATAAGACTGGCAATAGACCACGACATCTGAAGCAGGAAAATCCATGTTTGGACAATTCTTAGTATAGCAACACAATTGGTTGTAGGTGGACCACTGAATATTTTATTCAATAAACCGCTTAAACTGTTACCAACAAAGTGGAAGCAAGTCAATACCGTTTCAATTCAAACGTGTCCAATTTCACGACGGACATTTATAAATCATCAGCCATTCAAGAAGGCCACACCAAGTCAAAACTAAAATAGACTCCTTACATTGTAAGTGCAAAGGTTAGCAACGGTAGTCGCCGTATAAAATCGATCGGTTCGACTAAGTTTATGTTAGATGGAATATGTGTGAAGAGTATTATAATCATAAAAACGTATAATCGGTTAACGGTTACAAACCGGACTTGTTTGGCACACCTACACAGATTAATGAGAACTAGGTGTATCGAAAACACATCGTCCATATACACCTATATAAAAACCTGCATGACGAATTTGATAAGTAATAAAGATCCTTTTACTGCGGCAACAATTTGATTGCGTCTTCACATTTGTTGTTAGAGATCAAATAGGAACAAGACAACAGAACCATTATAGGCGAAGTTGCTCGTGCTCAGTAACATCTTGGCTTCAAAGTTTGCAATAAAGGCTTGAGCATCCGTAGTTATGTTGTGAGAGTTACAAGGACATAACTTATTTCATAGCTAGCTTCTGCCAGCGTCTTCGCCCGCGTCTGAGTCGGTTTTTCCATAAAAACTTTGAAACCCCGTTTCATCCCCTCAGGTGTGAAATTTAGAAAATCCTCTTTTAGTGCTCACATATGTTATAAAAGGAAACCTTATGCAAAATTTCACGTTTCTAGACCCTGTAGTTTCGGCAGTGCGTTGATATGTCAGTCAGTCAGTTTCTCCTTTTATATAGATAATTCATAAAACCTCAAGCGAACACCGGCGTTCGCTCTCTCATTGTCTTTCTATTGTGTCTCTAACTACGGTATTCGAAAGGTTTAATTCATAAGATCATATTATTGCTGCTTATAAGAGAGAGCAATGGATTTCCATTTACAAAACGAACTGCTACACAAACTATTATACTTACCTTTATAAATCCTCCTTCGTTAAAAGAATGGGTTCTGTTCAACATTTTATGCTTCTAGACACAGGGGTTTTGGATGTTCGATGTCTGTCAGTGTATGAACTAATTTAAGAATTTCACACTATCACACCAATATTTTAAAGCCGAAAGTTTGTAAGTATTTATGTGTGTATTTACTTATTACTTCTACACGCTCAACCGGTTGAATAGATTTCGATAAAACTTAGTACATGGGAAGATCATGTCCTGGAATAGCACATAGGATACCTACTTCTTAACACACGGGCGAAGCCGATGGCAGAAACTAATGATAAATAAATGTATGTCCTGTGTCATAGTAATGACTAGTTGGTTATTTATCAGCTAAGAAAACCGTAAGCATTAGTAATTCGCTACGTCCGCTGTGCCTGTTAAGAAACACTCGTTTCTTTCGCAGATAAGCGAACAAATTCACCATTATTGTACAGTAGGTCACTTGTAGTACTTGTATAGTGAGTAATGCAGATAACACGTCCCATTCAGAATCATTAGTATGTTTATTTAGGTCTTTGTGGGAAGATTAGAAATAAATTTAGATTAATCTATCCAGCAGACTTGTACAAATACAGTTTGGGATTGGGACATTGAAGTAGTTAAAACAAAGACAATTCTATTTCTATTTCTCTATTTCTATTCTAGTCTATGACCATCTTCAGAATGGTAACTTGTGTTTGTGTCCAGAAGTGTTTTATTTTGAGCTGCAAACAACAATAGATTCTCAAGATGAAAACTATAATAAGAGATAAAAATAACCCAAATGAAGTCACAATAAAACCATTCACTTTTGGTACTTTTGCAAAAGATTATTGCGACAGTACCAACTGCAACGAAATGGTTAATGTCAAAACTTGCACCAAAAGTACGTATTTTGTAACACAGGAGAATAACTACACGTATGCCAGCATTTTTTTTAAGATTTCTCATATTTTTTTCGAAAATTATCAATTATTCTCTCGGTACCTATTCAAAAATGATGCTCAATCGACCACATAAATATAATTTAAGTAAAATTAATAAAAAGGAAAACTCATCAACTTTGCCGGTAGCCAAATCTTCTTTAAATACAACTAAAGACTATAAGTAGAATAACAGTTAAAGCTAAAGATCTAGTTCAATAGCGTCCTAAGCGCGCAAAACCATTTGATCTGATTGCTAAAGTTAAGAACTCGTGAAGAAACCAATCAAACTTCTTGTTTGCCAACTACGATTGAGTTTTGAAATATCTTTCCAAAAAGCCTTATTTCCTCCCAAGAAACTGTTATATTAGTTTATGTCTGCGTCTATTTTGAGCTTGTTTTGAATTTAAAGCAAAACAGGACTATTAACTGGAAATCATTAAGTCAAGAAAATAAACAATGGAGGAAAAGATGGCAATTAAATCCAAAAATACGTTCGATGTTTTTATCCTGAAATCCGGAAAATTACTTGAAGAAGAATAAGGAGATCTCCCAGCAAAGAACAATGACGGATAAATGAGAATACCGGGCCTAAAGGATAGAGGTTAAAAGGAGTCATTATATTTGATGCTCCATTAAAACAGTCGTCTACTTTGCGTAATCCTATTAATACGTAAAGACCGGATTCTTGACGAAAATATAGACCTCAATTAATTGAGTTTTATGACCCTTTAAGAACATAAAAGTATCGTGTGCAAATATGCAAAAACCTTTCATTAATGAATGCCTCAAGCACCGTACAGTTCTTGACATAATTTTAAGGGTCATTGCTTTGGTAGCTGAAGGGCGAAGAAATTTTCAAAGAAAACTTGACCGCCCACGTAAATTCTTGATCTAAATACTTTAGCAGGAGGCAAAAGAGAAGCCTTTATTAAATCAAATAGGTGGGCTGTATCATACCGATTACCAAACAGTCTGTGACGAGAAATACATATGAAATTAATTAAATTACCAAAATGTAAGTTCCCAATGATATTAAATCTCATTATAGCATTGGTAAATTATTTGGACAATCAATGTCAATAGCGACATGATATGGATGACTGTATTTCATAATCCTTTTTCTGTTTACAGAATGAGTTGCTTAAACAATCTTATCATAATTCTCCATGAAAAGATTATCTAAACAATTTATAGTTTGCAAAAGTAAACTATATAACTTTACATGAAGATATACAAACATGGTCAATATTTTTGTTTTGCTTTTTGTCATTATTGATAAGCTGACGCTTGACCACTATCTCACCTAATTGTAAGCGAAGATGATTGTATAGAAGAAACCTATTCACTCTTGGCTTATACACAGGGTTCTATAAGCCTGACAGCTACAACTTAGGGAGGTTTTAGCTATCAAGAAACACAGACTCCGGCAGGGAATTCCGCTCCTTAGCTGTACGCCCAAATCTTGATAATGATGACAGTGTTCCTTTCTATTTTCAGAATGACTTGCTTAGAAAATGATTGTTCTCATGATTCTCCATGAAGACATAACCATCGTTAATATATACAATATCACAAACGTGTATAGTAAGTATAGTAAGCTCGTCATTAATCATTCATTACGAAATATTTCATAAGCGGGCTCAAGACAATGAATTTATTATGTTCCGATACAAGACACAAGAATTTTATTTATATGGATAGCCGGCGCGCCGGTCCCTGGTGGATTTGTCGTTGTTTTAAATGTGAGTTATTGTTTGTTTGTAGGTGCGGAGCTAATATGTTTAACAAAGTTATATGTTCATATTGACCAACTTTCACTTGGGCATATTTCACTTCTTTTATTTTTTCTTTGAGGTGCGTAATCATTAAATAATTCTTCCCGCTTTGGTTAGAGTGTCAGACTTCTACTGACTAAGACCACCTGTGTTCCGTCAGCCCTTTGTGTTCCAGGGCCGCAGTAATTCAGTAATTCTTTCGAACAATTCCACAACCCTGACATATGTCACTCCTGAATCGAAAACATGGGGTGAATTTTTTGTAAGGAAAGTTTAAGTGAGCTACGGTGCCTGAGATCGTAAAGAGTTACGAAACACAGGTGGGTTTTAGTTTAGGAAAGTCTGATATTCCCTCTCGTTTCACCCATAGCGGGTGTTTCGCATTTCAAAAAAGGTTAGTAGAGGTAATGTTACCAAATAATTATAGCTTTGTAATTATTTATAAACTGTCAAGTCACGTTAAGCCTGTTTTAAAAATAGATTTCTCCTATTGATTTTCATAACACCATTAAACGCTATTGGGCGACCCTGACCCGCAATCATTATTGGGTCATGAAACAATCTACTAAGCTGTCACACGATTCATTTTTCGCCGTCGAGTCTTACAATAGAAAAGATTTTCTAGCTTTTGTACCATGGGTCATCACGGTGGAACTGGAATCGTGTTTTTGTGTGGCGTTAGGTTAGGCTAAGGGAGCATAACTTTCATTCAGAATTTTGCCATGTTATGTTTCTGCACACATAATAAAGAATTTATTCCATGTTTCTGCACCACCCTAAGATCGACTAATCGTTCATTATAGAACCTCCATGTTGAACCAACTATTAATGGCCTAGCCGGCAGACGGACGAGCTCTTAGTTATTTAATTAAGGGACCAACCTGGAATGGTTCGGATTATATCCAAGCACAATAGAGATTCCTGACTTTAACTTCAATCCGAATAATAGTTCCAATATCGAAATTGTGGGGATGCCTATCTATCTACGACACGAACAGGACCGAACCATTTTTAATGGGTAATAAGAAACTTTAAAATTACTATCCTTCAACTTGAAGGTTCTATAACTTAGAGAGCAATCAGTTGAAAGGGTACAGCAGTGACAGTTAAAGTGAAATGACAGCTTGTGAAGTGGCTCTCGTTAACTACAATGGAATTCGTGAGAAATCGGGTAAGTAGACTAGTCTCTAAAACTTTATTAACTTTAACTTGATGATATATTTAATTTAAGGAAAAATATTGAACAAAAATAGTTTATTTATTTTAACTCAAGAGGATAATGACAACCACATATTGTAATGGGTTGGCAAACCAAACCAGTGACGAAAACATCAAAATATGAGTAAGTATAATGGTTAGTTGAACCGTGTTCACATGGATTTTACTGAAAAAGACTTTAAACAAGATCTTGAGTACAAAAAATGCAAGTCGGAATGCCGACTTTTGCCTTATCGTTGTTAACATTAATTTACTTATTTACACAAGTATTTTAAAGGTAAGTAAAATCCAGATTGAATTCTAAACAATCCACAGTTAACCGAACAAGGTTCGCGAGGCAGCCATATTCCAATTAAAATACATACCCGCTTAGTCACGGTACTGTCGCAGTGCCAAAAGAAAGAAACGAACCTTGATGGGTAAAATATAGAAAGAACTTTTTACCATAGTACTTTTGCAAGCATTACATTTTTAAAAGCAAACAGTTTCTTAGTTTGAATTTGAAAGAGAAATGTCGGGTCGCACACGCCGGCGACCGTTACAACGATGGGAAGGGCAGCTGGGATCGCACCTGCTACACAACAGCTGAGCAAGGAACCAACATATTATTAAGTTCCGATAAGGACTCTTATAGACGAAGGGGAACTTAATACGAAGGAACATTTTCGCTCACGTTTCAACTTCAACGTCTTTAGGATACTTTCAACTTTTTGCTAGCTACCCAACTGAGGTGCTAAAATCTTTAAAAACTGAGGACCCGACAAACGTGAGACTATTTATTACATAGTAAATAGGGATTGAAATTACTGAAATAAAGACGTTTAGAGGGACCTTTCGTGCCCAAACAAACATGATATACGTGGAATGGTACATAAAATCCATCGTTAGGGAATGCAGGTCGGCCATACGTGGCGATATTCTGAGGTGCGAACACTGGACAAAAGCTCGTGACCTTCGGAATTCGGGCTCGGCATTCCACACGTGGAATTCAGAGTAATCCTTGGTCGAGCACTTTGGTAAATTGCGGTCAAACCGATGAACTGCGATATTCATTCAATGTAAACTTTTAATGGTCATATAGAAACGGGAATATAAATTAAAAACTTTCCGAACAAAATGTCTATGAAATCTACGATTCCTTTTTTGCAGCAAATACAAAGACTACCTATAAGATGTTTCTTTGTTAGGAAATCAGACTCTTTCTTACCTGCTCCTTCCTTTGCTGCAGTTTCGGCTGCAAAAACTAATTTAGTACCTAAACTTATTTCGTAAACATGAAATTCGTATGTTCTTATTTGCAGTTAAATCAAGTGCATATGGTATTTCGACGTTTAGGCAATATAAAATTGTTTCTTAGCCCTTCTTTTTCCTTGCAAAACATTGGAATCGTCTTAACCAAAAACGTGTTTCTTGGTTTGAAGATCAGATTATTTCTCAGCTCTTACTTCCTGCAGTTCTGGTTACAAAGATCATTTCAAAAGTAGCCAACATTAAACTTACTAATAAGGTAAAGACTATTGGGTATATTTTATAATATCATGCGCCATATCAGATATATAGTCCTCGCATGATTGCCTTTGTTGGTATTGCTACAGCCAATTACACCTTGTTGTCCTAATTAATTTTAATGAACGAATATCATACTGAGTCCGCCGTAATTAATCACCTACATGAATACAACATATAAGCTTCAAAAATAAGATATTATATACCTATGTATAATCCGGGCACGCCGTAATTATGTCGGTAAGTCCCCTCTTTGAGGAGTGGCTGGAAAGGCAAGACGGCGTCCTTACCTTCCGCATGACGCAGGTCCTCACCGGACATGGTAAGTTCAGGAGGTTCCTGCACCGGATTCGTGAGGAAGAAACGACCGGGTGTCGCCATTGTGTGGACCGCCCGGAGGACACGGTGGAGCACACGGTGGAGGTGTGCCCCACTTGGGCAGAGCAACGGCCTGTCCTCGTGGAAGCGATCGGCGGCGGCAATTTCTCGCGCCGGGCTTGGTTCAGGCCATGGTCCGGAGCGAGGAGGAGTGGCAGGCGGTCGCCTCCTTCTGCGAAGCAGTAATGCTAGCAAAGGAGGCGGCCGACCGCCTGAGGCAACGGTCCTCACGCCCCAATCGCCGCCGGGATTCCAATCCCGATTTCCGGCCACTGTAGGTGCGGGCTTGCGGACGGCAAGCAATGGGTGGCTCGCCGTCTGACCGTCAGATAATCGTCCGGACCGAGCCCAAGTCGTCAACGGCGCATACTGTTCCACGCGCGCCTCAAGGAGATGTCAGCAACTGTAGGTGCCCAGCAGGGTCTAAGCCTAATGGGACCAAGGATCTTATTCTGAAAGGAAGACTCGACCCTGGTACGAAAGGCACCGAAGGAACAGGAGTGGGTTTTTAGTCAGTAAATGTCTGACACTATCTCCCGCCCCGCCCAAGAGGGGGGTATGTCATAAGATGATTTTCCCACCGAAAAAAAAACCATGTATAGTCAATCAAAGATCAGATCGTTCGTTGGGTCTGAGATGTTCTGGAGTGGCGACCGTGTACCGGAAGACAGAAAACCTCCTACAAGGTAGACCGATGACTTGGTGTGAGTCCCAAGAATCCAACGGATGCGAGACGTACATACCGGTTCTTGTAGCCTGGCGAAGGCCTGTGTCGAGCAGTGGACGCAAATGATGATGATGATAGTAAATTCGTTTTCAAAGTTATCGTAAATATTTCATTTTTTATTTAATAGTCTACTACTGCCTTTTAACCTCTGGCCAAAGTTGTGGGGCCTGCACCAAAACCTTCCAAGTGTGCTTTTTTTGAACCACCTCAAACCAACCTTTGCGGTAGAAGTCTATGTCGTTAATAAGACATTAATTTATTAATGTTTCACAAAGCTTAACAAAGTCGTTACATGAAATGTAACTATTTCTAAGAAATACTAATCCGTGTCTTTGAAATCGAAGGCGGTTTGCAAACATTTTTATTTGTGTTACTTTGAAAATTAATTAATCTTAAGGACTCAATTTTAGCGTAAATAAATACTAAACTATTTTTTTGAAGAAAATGTTGTAAATCCTTCTACGATTTTTGTCGACATATCTGTGGGACCCTTTATATTCATTATTTTGATTTTATCGACAATATAATAATAATATCTTACTTATCTGTTCTCTATTAATTTCTAAAATGTTGCTGCACACTTTTAGAGATACTGGTCCATTGATTGTCTAATATTGCATTTCTTATCTAAGCACAACAAATGGTGCGGCATCGTTGGAAAGAGTTACCGCAGTCCCTGAAGGCAAAGGGCAAGTGAAGAACAAATGTGGGTTTTAGTCAGTAAAAGTCTGACACACGGGAGAAGTTTTTTTAATAGTAGACCAGGTGGGAAAATCATGTAACGATTAATCTCGCTCTTGGGCGAGAGATAGTGTCAGACTTTTACAGACTAAAAACTCACTCCTGTTTCTTCATTGCCTTCGTCCCATGGTCCCGGGTTTCGCTTTCACATTACCCATGGCCCCAGTAGGCTTCGACCCTGCTGGGCCCCTACGATTTGCTGACATCTCCCTGAGGCGCGCGTGGAACAGTATGCGCCGTCGACGACTTGGGCTCGGTCCGGACGGTTACCGGACGATCGGACGGCGAGCCACCCATTACTCGCCGTCCGTAAGCCCGCGCCTACGGTGGGCGGAAATCTGCTCTCTTAATTACTGCTTCGCAGAAGGAGGCGACCGCCTGCCACTCATCCTCGCTCCGGACCATGGCCTGTACCTCGGCGCGAGAGATCACTGCCGCCGATCGCCCCCACGAGGACACGGCGGTGTCTGCCCAGGCGGGGCACACCTCCACCGTGTGCTCCAGCGAGTCAAAAAATAAGACGCAACAAATGTATGCTATCTTTACGGCTCCAGTTCTATGAGTTACAGTGTTAAAAATAGCTTTATATGTTATGGCAGTCACGATTTTTCCTCAACGACTACAACAAAATTGGCAATTTATTTTTAAGTTTCTAAGTGTCAATAACTCGTATAGAAGACCCGTCTCAATGTTGCTGTTGTTGTATTTTTAGAAAGTTCAAAAACTGTAAAATTTATTTTTTAATAATGCTATTCAGGTATCTAGACTTTCTAGATTCTTGTAACAAAATTGAATGATAGGATAGCATAGCATAGTCGGCCTTATAATGTTCCCACTATTGGGACTCAAGCCTACTCTCTAGGAGAGGGAATGGGCCGTAATCCACCACGCGGGCCCAGTGCGGGTCGGTGGATGTCACATGTCTTCGAATTTTTGGTCCTAGGACATGCCGGTTTCCTCACGATGTTTTCCTTCACCGTTTTGAGAGCAGTGGTGATGAAATAAACTACACAAACTAATTCGCCTGGCTGGGTTTGAACCCGCGACTTATAACTCGTAAGTCGGGGCCGTTACCACTCGTCCACCACTGCTCTTCAAATTGAATGATGTTATTACTTTATTAGTTCTCAGCATGAATCTTGCAACATAAGGATCGACCATAAACTCAATATGTTACGCAATTGACTGGATTTATTCCTAAAAGTTCCTCACGTAAATGTCTTTAATTATTTTGCTGCTGGATAATTAAGTTCTCCATTAGGTTTAAGTATCGTAATTATTAGGCGGCGCTCCATGATCGATGTTGGAAATTCCTTATTTGAACCGCAATACCTCCTATCTGGATGTGATTTCATACCAACTCGTTTTTTTTTCATGATAGCATTTTCACTGGATATTTCGGGGATTTTCTAGAAGAACATCACGGTATCACGTAGTTATTATATCTGATAATCTGACGTTCTTATGGTTGGTCGCATTTAATAACTGCTATGAAAATATACAAAAATGTGGCATCTGGAGTAAAGGGAAGGAAACGTAGTACGCCATACAACGCATTTTGTCACCGCGATAGAGGCAAACTGCGTCACATTATAGGTACATGTAAGTAGTTACTCACAAACGTAACACATTGTCAACAAACGGGTGTGTCTTGAAACGAAGAACAAAGTATTAACCTGGCGTATTTATTGAGTACGCCACAGTAAACATAAAACGCTATATAGTTTATGCGTTCCATGTCGTTCGGGCTATAAAGACTTGGCCGACATCAAGGACGCGTCCTTGGTGAAGCTCCTGTGTGTCAAGAAGATTTAATCGATCAACAATTTACCTTGAAGTCACTCCGAATTGTATGTATCAACAAAACAACAGAGACAATAAAAAAACAGAAGACAGTTGAATTGCTGAACGAAATGCAATCTACACTAAGAATTTTTCTGCACCAGTTTTTTAACCACCCCAGTAAATTCTTTAAAGACGGGAATTGAATTAAATCTGTTCTAAAATTTGGCTAGATACGGATAGAATTCTTCAGCATAGCAGCTTGTAAACTTAAAAACGTTCTAACCTAATCTCAGTATGCGAGTAAAACCTTTGCAAATAAAAAAGTCAAACTTCAGAAACATGAATCAGTTGTTACAGATTTTCCGCGAATTTGCATAGACGTTTCATGAACCCAATTTGCTTGTCAGACAGATTATTATCAAGACAGTGTATGTAATAGGAAATGGCAATGCGTTAGACATCGAGAGCATGTTTCTGATTGGGATCAGACGTGATTGGTGCCGAGTAAAAGCCTCTTCCGGACAAGTTGCTCGCATACTTGTTTGCAAACTGTTAACGATCTGGTTAATTCTTATCTCAGCCTGATGTTACATTTTCGAAAAGCTCTTCATCTTGTGAAAATTAAGAATTATACATGAACTTCTTTGTTTCTTCCACTGCACGGTACGGGGAGTTTTATTCGCATTTTTATGTTTGAATGTTATCCTCTCTAAATCATTACTTTTCTCTTCTCTAGTCATTCTTTAGGCAGTACCGTCATTCTGTAGGCAGTGCCTCTCTAGTCAGTCTCTCAAAATAAAGTTACATTCTGGACTGGTTCACAGTTCTGTATCTGGCTGTATAATAGATTAGTCAGAAGTGAAACTCCTCTCATTTCTTAAGAAGCGAAACAGACCCAAATACAAATTCGAGCTGCTATTTAGATATTCTGTATAGAAAATCCCGATAACACTTTACAAAAGAAATGTTATAATTATAATTAGCAGACACGCTCCCTAATGCTCTTATGCTCCATTGAGGACTAACAGACACCGTTTCGGACAGGGCATGTGTTCGTTTATGAAGATGGCGAGCAATTAACGTTAATTAGGGGTTCGTCCGAGCGTTCACGATAGCCCGTGATCGTTACTTGTTTCTAAGAAGCGCCTCTTATCTAAAGAGATCGTTCATGGTCCATTTCGTAATAGGAATTGATTTGTTTAGGCGGTGACGTTTTTTTTGTGATATTATTATTCGCCGTTATTGATTTCATGATGATTTTGGAGTTACCCCAGACGGTGACGGTATAGTAGAACATACACTATAGACTCTACTCTGTTCCTCTGCGGAACACCTAGACCCTGAACTGCTAAGGGAAACTGATGAAACATAGATGGGTTTCAGTCAGTAAAATTTAACACTCCCTGTCGCTTCACCCAGACCGGTAGGAGTCATATGATCACATACCCTGTAAAAAAGGGCCCTGATTCTGGAATGACATTCATAGCTAATGTGACAAAATCAATCCCGCGTAAGCTGTTGTGATTGGTTGAATGAATTATCAACAGCATTACTTGACTTGTGCCCAATTTGTGACGCGCTGTTAATTTATTCCCACAAACTAGGTTTAGGCAGAATATTTGTGACTATGGTAAACATTCTCAAAACACTTGGGGTCTTACCATGACGTGTCAAAATGTCAGGTGAGCGTGCGAGACAGAGGGATAGAGCTTTACATCTTATATGGCTTCATTCCCTTAATAGTTCAGTTTAGGTCGTCAAATGAGCTCGTCAAAGGGTTTCTGGTCTTCCTTAAAGACGGTTTAGGGTAAGGTTTGCATATAACTTGAAAATTATGATGGCACCTTAGGTCAATGAACGAGAAGAGGTTCCTAAGAATAAGAAGACTTCATGTGAATGGCAATAACTTAGGAAGACGGTGTGGAAATGTTTAGGTATACTCTTTCCTTATTGCTCAGCCTTCCAATAAACACCCAAAATGTTTAGTAGCTTCTATCTCCTTAACCTGGTTCTTTCCTTAATCTTCAGCGTCTATTCGGTCTAGTTTTCTCGTCGTAAAAATGTTATACGAGTTGGTCTTCATGAGATCACTTGGGTTGACCCAATAATTTCAATAGAAGACGTTATGCCTATACAAATAAAATTGAATTCCCAATGCAATTAATTGATTCCATGTTGGTCTGAGTCATAGGACGTAATTCCCGACCTGTACCTACCTAGGTGGATATTGTATTTACATTAGTTCGGCCAGACGAGTACAATAAATTTAAAGAAACGAAAGAAAGGAGAAAGAAAGAAATAAAGTTTATTTACGACAAAAATAATAAAAAAAACTATTACAGAATATTTATTATGCTATTTTCTTATTATCTTCTTCATTGTTCAGACTTTTAATAAGCTAATTAAATATTTTATATTAAAAAAATGTGGCTGGAAGTTATCAATAAAACAACAAATAACAAACCACGAGGTAACGGAAAAAGGAACGATATAAACAGAAATAAATTGAGGAAACCAGTTGTTTTTTTTTCGTATAAAAAATCAAATAATTACAAAATATTTGACATGATAAAGCACGCGCCGTGTCGTGTGGTGGATATCTGATGAATTAATTATCATAATAATTGATACGATTACTACTTACAGCTGCTGGACACATGGCATTCATTCAGCACACACTGGTAGATTATCCAGGATTCCAATTCAATCATCGTAGAAGCGGTCATTTTCGACACAAAATAATATTCGCACACAGTCAATAAGTCAAAAGTCAAACCTTATTACGACAAATACCACTTAAATATATCACTGCACCTCTGTAAACGTTAAAAGCTTAATATTTTCAGTCAATGTTTTCAACTTTTAATTTGTAAATAAAACGCGCGGTCTACAGGACAGAGTGTTGTTTTGATAGGTATCGCCCACATAGGATCGCGAGCTGAATGATTTGATTGGACCTTCAAGCCATACCGGCCCGCCCGACTGGAACCCGGAAATTTAGATCGGTGTTGCCACTTTAATTGTTGATTTCCCCAAAGTTACTGTCAAACGTCAAAATCGTTTTTTAATAGTTGTCTTATTATTTCAGTTGATGATTAAAAAAACTAAATAACATCTAGGTAACTAACTGTTGACTAAACTTGCAAAAAAAAACTGTATATTCTAAAAAATAAATTAATAAGTCACAAACTTCTGAGTATGATTTCATAGTATAATCTCGTAGAAAAAACATATTTCCTTTGATTAAAATATAAAATCACATCGATAATCTAGATAATTATGCCTCAAATATTAAAACCATTCCCCATAACAATGATAAAACATTTAACTTGGCAACATTTTTTTCATAGACATCACGCTGCGACATAGACGATAAACAAATCGATTTGAGTGAATATGAACAACAAGAAGCTAAATTGCACGATTACAATAATTTTGCTTATATCTTGATTATTTTATTAAATGTTTCTACACTAAACTGTATACTCAAAGCTCTCGCTAGCAAGAAATTCAAATTTTTTGTAAATTTTTGCAGGTCAATTAAATTATGTCATGTGATATTCAAACAGTTATTCGCTACCCGTAAAAAATTGAAACCCGACATATAATCATAAAAATACATCTTTCTAAATTCCAATAACCCAATCGAATTAATATTTCATGAAATCATATCACACTAATATTATAAAGGTGAAAGTTAGTGAGTGTGTGTGTGTATATTTGTTACTTCTTCACGCTAGAACGGTTGAACAGATGTTGATAAAACTTGGTTCACGGGTAATCTATGTCCTGAAATAGCATATAGAATACTTTTTATCCCGTGAGTTTGTTCCCTTGGGATATTTTTTTACTATCACGCAGGCAAAGCCGCTAGCAGCAGGTAGTAGTATTGTAAAGATGAAAGTTAGTGAGTGTTTGTGTGTAAATTTAAATTATGCGGGCTGGCTGACTCTTTTGCTTTAATAGTTAAGTCATACATAACGTTAAAATTACGGAATCTATTACATTCAATTAAGTTTGATTTAACGAATGGAAACGAATGAAGAAATCGATCTAACATCGAGCGATCCATTAATTCACTACAGTGCCCAACACTAGACACCCCAGCTGTCAGAGTAACCAGTCTATTTTGTTTTTGGTTTTTACAAGTGCTGCGCGCAGTTAGAAAGTGGTGTTTATTTGTAAATATTGCTGAATTGTAAATATTCATAATTTTCAGTGTTTTATCATTTAATTTGTAATATTACTTGAAGTGAAAGTGTTTTATGGAAATACAGAACATTATAAGGACTTTTTGCGTTTTATAAGGTGAGTTATATGCGAACGATGTGTAAACACCTGTCGTATCGTACGTAATTTTCATGCAAATGCAATTCATTGTTAAATATAGGGTCATTTTATTTTCGTAATGAGTTTAATTCTGTTGTTTTGTCTGGAACGTCGGCCAGTTGCGCTGTTTTGTGTAACCTTGAGCGAACGAAGCGGAGTGTCATCGTCTAATTCGGCCTTATGCTTGTGCCCTACAAGTATTTATACGGCAACGTAAATACTTCAGGTATATATGTATGTACTTGTAGAGAAAACAAGCAATACATATCACGCACGTGTTTTATCACGTTTTTTACGCTTACCGTCATATTATTTTTGTTTGGCAATAGAATAAAATAATGTTCGAAATTTAAAAAAAAAACAAACGCTGGTTCAATTGTTTTTATTTTGTCTGCATCTGCACTGCATCGCAATAATTTACACTCACTACTGTAAAATAACATTACAGGTAGGTAAATAATAACATTGTAGTAGATTTGTGATTCAAATAGTATTTATATGATTCTTTAATCAAATAGAAACCTATATATTCAGTACCTACTGTAATTTGGAAGAAATTATCCTCATTAGACAGCCCACAGACCGAATTCTTCACACCCCCATAAACAAGTAGACTTTTCTACCTTATTACACCTCTTTGGTGCATTATCATTTATCAGTGTAGAACCAAGTACATAGCTTGCTGATTTTGTATGTCGATCTATAGCCTATAATTAATTTGATTACGTTAAATTTTACATTTAACCCACTTGCACTTGGTTTAGTAACTACTATCATAAACTTGTTGTTGCTGTTGTTGTTGAACTTGTAGTATTAGTATTTGGAAATTGATGATAAAACAAGGAAGTTTCAAAAATCCATCCTATTATGTTTCTCATGTTGTAGACTAATAACTGAAACAATAATTATGTCCTGTGATAAATAATATGTGGATCTGAAACAATTTTATTTTTATCTGTATGGATGAAAATAAAGAGTATCTTGTGTTTAGGCAGTTTATAATTTCTCACTGGCAGGTAACATAATACTACATGATATTGCTACTCTATGGTTTTAGAATGTTTAATTCTGGAATTTATGCTTTTAACACCTTTGTTAAGACGCTTTTGTTATTTTTAGAATATATAATTTTAATTCATTAAACCCCTCTTGGGTTCATCAAACCCCCCCCTCGACCATTGTCTTTCTATTGTGTCTCTAATTACGCTACTTAAATTAGTTAATACATCAACTGGAGCATACACGCTCCGGGTCCGTCGAAATGTCTGTGGGAGGACCACTGTGGCCCTCTGAGTCTTACATCAAAATAAGAGACAGAGAGAGAAAAAGTCCTCCCCTACAGACCGACATTGGTCAACGGTTGGCTGACGGCCCCGGAGCAGGTACACTCCCATAGTTGAGTTGATATAGCTATTTACAAAAAAATATCTACTTTTGTATATAGCCAGGCATACCAAAAGCAATAATCTGTGTTAAAATATGATATTATTATATGCTAATGCTACAAGTTCCTTTGATGAGCATGTTTGAAACTGAAGTATTTATTAGAACAGCTGTTGTTTGTTTCTGTTTCAAACTGGTTTCAATGATAGCCTTGTTACGTTATGTATTCTACTAGAAACAGTCACTTCATTAAATAATTCAACTTCAATAATATATTTATAGGTAGTAGAGCAGTGAGGTAATATTTTAAAGTAATTTGTCATCATTTTTATAAATCTCTCTCTAAGTGTAACACAGTTAACATTCCAATTGAGACGCATATTTAACCGTCACAAGGAAATTAAACCTACATGAGTCTTCCTATTGATCTAGAATCATAAAATTTGGCAAGAAGCATTACCATGTAGATAGATAGATGTATTCTTTATTATACACCAAAAATACAAATTACATTAGGAACTTAAAATTAATAGGCCTTGACTTTAAAAACAATACCCCATCCATATTTCTTGCATTCCCAAGAAATATTCTTATTTATAATTACTATGATAGAGAAATATTATTATAATTTGAATTGGAAATTTTTCTTACTCGCTTTATATTTAAAATAAGTAAGAAAGATGTCTAATTCTATTCTATCAATTCAAATTAAAAGCTGTTATTTTGTCCACACACAGCCATAAAGATAAGGCTTCTAATCAGGCAATGGTATGATGTGTCATGTGTGTAAACCCATCACTCACGGCTTAACTATCTAGCAAATAAAGTAAAAAGTAGTACACAAATATTAGTACTAAGTATTGATAAGCTTGGTTAAATAATATATATTAATATAAGATTAATACCTATATAAGTAAGCACTGTATTTTCTGATAGTATTTGATTATTAAATTGAATAATAAGATAAATAATTGAAAACAGCTACATAATGTCGGTTAGTAACCTATACTCATAAGCATGGCCGGATCTACTTAATAGCTAAATAGGCTGCAGCCCAGGGCCCCAGGGATATAAGGGGCCCCCAGTTCTCATTAAAAACAGTCTACAATACGGCTTAATCTATTTGACAAAACTTGTTTCAAAACCAATAATAGTACTACTGTTTATTTATGGTAGCAGTCATTGATATCTCTACTAATAAGGGCAGGTCAATGGTTTACAACCTTAGTGTTCACGTTCGACCTGTAATCAAAATATTTATTTATTATTTACAAAAACTAAGTGTTCAATCAGTATTTATTTATTATTTACAAAAACTAAGTGTTCAATCGGCGGTCTTCTCGCACAGAAATCTCTTACAGAAAACCACAAGACGAAGTATATTTAGACTTTCAAGTTAGCTATAGTAACTCACGATACTGTCCTTAACATCATAATTTATGATTTTAATCATAACATACAATGTTCAAGGGCAAATAAAAACAACCAAACAATAAAGACACATAACACTGGGGGCTGGGGGAATATTCAAAAGAGTTACTGTGTTGTGTTACGCAAAGGGCAACTGAAGGAACATCAGGTGGATCTTAGTCAGTAAAAGTCTGACACCTCGCTCCATTCGGACCCAGTTAAGTTACTTGATGATTTCTCACTTCAAAAAAGACCTTCTCAAATGTTAATATATTTTTAATTATTCCTTATCTTATTGGCATCCTTAGAGTACTAAACAGCCAGAAATACCAAACATCAACTAAAACCATAATACTTATCTTGTGTCTAAATAAAACAATAAACAAAGAAACATCTGTCTAAAAAAAGAAACGGTATTGTACAGTTTTTTTTTTTTTTTCATAATCTCCATCGTATTTTTTGTGTACAATCTTTCATGCGAGTTGACGTCATTCGTTCATCATTATCACTCGTTTTAAAACTGTCTGGCGATATCCTGAGTTTGTCAGAGCGTATTTTTAAAATTATTTGAATTTGGAACATTCTTTGTCCTTGATTGTTTACTGATTTCTGTTTTTACTTTTATTTTTTGGACAGTAACTTGTGTATGTTAATAACATTTTAAACTGAGCATTTTTGTACTTTCAACTCACTGTAGATTGATTTTGCATGATGAAAAAGATTGCATGTAATGCACATGAGAATGATGAGATAAGAATGGATATAGTTAGAAATGAGGTAGGTACCTATATTAGAGAAAGTCTCTCTTTGTCTCGGTATGGTCATGTGAAGTGCAAAGAGGAGGGATGAAACTCACGTCATTAAAAGAGTTATGAGTTATACATTGGATGGAGAGGAAAAGAGAGGATAAAGATAAGACGGATGGATTTTGTGAGGAGTACCTATTAATATGAAAAAAAAAGCGAGTTAGTTATAGCGTGACGGGTGCTAAGACAGTATTAAAGAAAAAACGTGTTGCGCCGACCCCAAATAACATGAGACAAGGGCAGGAAGATAATGACTCTCAACCTTATCGTAGCGCTATATCAGTAGGCAATCATTTCTTCTGATCCGGTCATAAGAACTACCAGGAGACTTAACACTTCCACCGTGTGCTCCACCATGTCCTCCGGGCGGTCCACACAGTGGCGACACAGACATCGGAGGGTGCGAAATCACCATCATAACAGATTTGTACTGCCTAAAACCCACTCATGCCACGGTCCTTCAGTTGCCCTTTGTGTTCAGGGGCCGCGGTGACTCTTTCGTACAATCCCGCAGTTTAAAGAGAAACTTTATTTTGAAGTAATTGCCTGTAAAAAGGAAAATCGTTCAGAATTTTAAACTGCAGATAACAAATGACGCTATACGATAGCAATAGCCCTTTTTAATCGTTCGATTAGATTATTTTCTGTTTGTTCTTATTTAATCCTTATCTATCACGTTTTTCATGACGAGTTAAGCCTCTAAATTAAACATCGGAGGGTTTTTTTTTTAGGTGGGAAAATCATCTTATAACAAATTTCGCTCTTGGGCGGAGCGGGAGATAGTATCAGACTTTTACAGACTAAAAACCCACTCCTGTTCCTTCTTTGCCATCGTCCCAGGATTTCACTTTCACATTATCCGTGGCCCCGGTGGGTTTCGACCCTGCTGGGCCCCTACCATAGACACATGGCTCACAGAACAGATATTCGATGAGGCCAAAAGGTTTTGTACTGGTGACCGCTTACCGGAAGATACAGGAGTTGGAAAGCCTCCCAAAAAAAGTGAACCTATGACCTGTCGAGGACCGGTTTGTGGCGACTTGCGAGTGATTTATGTCCAGCAGTGGTCGTCTTTGGGCTGCAATAATGATGTTGGCAATAGACTCGCCCTCTATTACATGGGACTTCAACATAACTCGAGATATGTGAATGTATTAGAGGTAGACATCTGCCAAATCCTCCAGAAAATACAGTGGTGTTGTAATGTGAATTGCATGTCTACTTGACTGCGGGAATATTTGAAAGATTTACCCTGGCCGTGGAACGCAAAAAACAACTAAAACAACACAGGTGAATTTTAGTCAGTGAAACTCTCGCTCTACCCCGATCGGGAGGAATTATTTGATGATTTTCCGACCTCAGAAACAAAAAAAAGGTCTACTTACTGCTTGACAAAGATAGACCAGTCCCAAGTAGCGCCAAAACACGCGAGGCGTGCCCGGCCTTGCTTGAATGTTGACCTTAATATTGTCAAAGACTCCGTAGTACCAGAACAGCCGGCGGCTTGAGCTCAGTTTTACAAATCCCTGGAACACAACCGCTTGAGCCTCAAGATCTCTTCATTATGTGTGTCAAGGACAAAGCTGTTTATACAGAAATAACCCTTTGCATTAAATACATATGAGATTTTCGTAGTTTAAATCTTGGACAACGCGACATTTATTGTAGATTACTTAGTGGTAGCAAAGACACAATGCTGATCGAGATCTCAGTTTATATTCTCATCTCTTCGTATTAAACCTTCATCCAAAAAGATAGGAGAAACAAGTCAAAATTGAGAATTCGATTGTACAATACCTAAAATGGAGCTAGACAAGTAAACACTAACGACGACTGAAATAAATCCACGAATGGAAGACTGCTCCGCCCATGTGAAACCAATCTCAATTAAAGTAGGATAGGCTTATAGCCAGAATAATGACAGGTGACTTGAAAGGTTCCAGTGCCAAAACGAAGTTAGTATACGAATCAAATGTAAAGTCCCTCTCGACTTTTGACGACTTCCAATACAAATTACAAGACGATACTTACCACGTCTGAACTGCCGCATACCAATACATAATACAATGTAACTTTCTCTCGTGCAATGACATGGGTAGAAATACGATTCGGCTCGCAATAAACATCGCTATTCACAAAAACTCGATGCGAAAGTTGTTCAGAGTGATAACTCGTTGAGGCTGATTTTGTAAGTACTCTAGGCAGGTGATGGTCAACCCGTACCTATACGGGAGTAAAACCTTTCACTCCTTAAACTAATGCAACTATTCTGCGAATTTGGTGAGACTTGTTATTAGGACCTAAATTTGGAAATTCCAGTAGGACCAAAATTGTCAATGGAAGTTTTATTAGCTTGCATTGAAAGGTGTTCAAAGGTGAGCATGGCCCCTAGTAGATTGTGGTGTTTACTCCAAAAAGTTCTAGTGGCTTCATGATTCAATAGCCTTAGTTCCCAGTAAGCAGGACTAAACGAAAAACTCGGCCGTGACAAGCCATGCACAATAAGGTCAAAGATTCCTGCAGTGCGATCAACCAGAACCCTAGAACTGAGAATAGCGTGTAGATATTAGTATATTATTGTATAGCTACCTACTGATGGAGTATTCTCGATTGCATGATTTTAACCAATATGAGGCCATTATTGAACTGTGAGAATGAAAACCGCGTGAGATTATAAAATAAAAACATGAGAAAGTGTTGATGCTAGTGCGCTGGTGGATAAAGAATTCAATAAAACACGAGTGAGATCAAGTGACTCGATGACATTGAAACATCTTAAAAGTCATGGTGGTTATTGACATAAAATTGGTGATGGAAGTTTGGCAGAGCTCCAAAGTTTGAAGATACTTCCCGAAAGTGATACGGTCCGAAGTGAATAGCGGCTTAAAGTTTTCTCAAGCATCCTTTTTTATTTCAAAAGCCTAATTTACAGACTTTTGTCTTATAACGACTGCTCAAAAAAAAAGTAATTTCATTGATTTTTTTTAGAAGGCGTTCACTCGTTCTCAGGTAGATAGGTACCTACATTCAAGGCAAATTCGTCGACCCTCGAACATTCATTAAGCAAAGTTGAATTGTTGTAAAGTAATTTGCTTACGCATGCTAAAAATCAATACTTACAGCTAAGTTAATTAAACATAGGCATGTAAGGTAATTAGTCAACAGACTTAGATTTTAAATGTTTAGGTACAGTTTCGTAAAGGGCCTATTACACTACTCGATATCCAGACAGTCTTAGTCGATGTCGCGTAGTGTAATAAAGGTTAGACCGGTCTTATTCAGAACAAAAAATAAAAATATCGTGTGCTGAATATCGCGTAGAGTGGCTCTTAACTAGGTACTCATACTGCCAAAATAGTCGTTTTTCAACAAAGATACAAACCCAAATTTAAAAAGATTTATTCGGCTTACGTACATAGGTACGTTGCTTGCCACGCTCTCCCAGCTCTCTATAAAAGGCCAAACGTAAATTTATTCGGCTGGAAGCTGGAACAACGCGGCGTCTAAAAATAAAACACAAAAACCAAACGCAGACAATGAAAACATTCTCGCTACTGTAGACACGCAATGAATGCAAAAGGATAAAAATATACTCCTGATTCCCACCAGCCACATGGTACTTCTGAAGAAAAAACTTTCCATTACCAGTTCCCACATTATCTGGGTGGCGTCACTGGCACGACGTCAATATCATCTGTACTGCATTAATTTTGAAACTACCACACTTCCATATAAAGTAATATGTCCAGCTCTCTGTCTCGCATTTTAAATTCAATGTCATCCCCATTCATGGGTTGACCGCTTATTAATCTGGCCGTGACGTATCCGGCGGTATACGTCATCCCGCTCATTGTATGGGATTACGGTCATCGAGTTCCATCTACGTCAGGACAAAATGGGAAACTCTAGGAGGGTATGTCGCAATATGAATTTAAACCATTTCAGTCTTTAGCAGTTCATGAATTAAAAACAGAAGGTAACCTTGCCTAGCTAACAAGGCCTGCTTGTTCAATACTAACAACATTTTTTGATATGCCATATCATATCAAAGATATTACAAAACCATACATGATTGCAATATTATATCCAGTAATCACCTTGAGGAACTAAATAACAGCGAAGTGTATCCTAGATTCGCTACTGAAGCCAGAGTAAAGAATAATAATAATATGTAGAACTTACATAAGTGATGTAAAATGTGTTAATGTTCTCTACAGCCACATTCTTAGCACTTAAGTGTTAATTAAGTAAACAAAAGCGTAGTCAGGACCGCCAGATTGCTCAATTTGGGAAATATATCGCTTTCAGTTTTAGTAATTAGTAAAACTGACCTCCATATTTCCTCCTTTATTGCTTTGTTTTTGTTTTTTTATTCTTCAAGGAAGGCGATGCCGGTTCATTTCCTCATGTTTTGATACGTCGGAACCAATACAAACGTGAGTCATCGCTAGATCTCAGTCGGCCTTGTTTCAGTCGCTCTCTTATCTACAACGTGCTGTGTGTCACTAGAATACGAAGTTATCGTTCAATCGCGTATAAAAACCTCAAATATCTGATACATACCATTGTATGTACGAGTATCATTCAAAAGCCTCTGTTGAAACAGCTTTATCGTTGCAAAAGATGGATGCAATATGATTACATTTATATGTATACCAACAGTTTTTAATGTCCCCATAACAGGTATTAACAACCATTGGTCGAAAACAAAGACGGGCAGAGACGTGATACCTACACAAATCTTAGTCAAGATCTACTTTTATGGGCATTCACAACTAGCTAATGTATGTAGGTGTCGTTTGGTGTAGGATGTCAAATTGCAAACATACGACAAACAGATCGTAACTTAAAATAGTATATCAATAATTTTACAACTGATAAACAACGAATGCGAATAATAATGATTGAGGAGGCACAAATTGCCGTAATTATTTAATGGCATTTATTTTCTAATTTAGCATTTACTACGCCGCTGCCGTAATCTGAAGTCTATAACGATAAATCACGGTACATAATTCGCTTACACGATATACGCGCTAACTACATCGGGCTTGATCCAAGAAGCTATAAGTAAACATTAGTGTCCGTTTACCTGTTCGATTAGGTATTCTAATGAGGTTTGTTTATCGATATCGTCACCATAACCATCGTCACATCATGTAAATAAAAGAACACCAGTTCTTTATAACCTTCCACCCGGTCTTGATGACTTCTAAACAAAGCTACGTATCATGTATTTGTCCAAGAACAGAATTAAATGGACAATCAGATCTGACAATTTAAATCTATTTAAAATCCCATGTGGGTGGTGGGACGTGTTATTATTGCTCATGACGATATTTCTGGATTTCATTCGTCATTTTCTACGCTGGCAAGTCTCGCTGTAAACACTGTTTTTTGTCCAATAAGTAACGAAATATTATTTGACTTGTGTTTTTGTTGTTGACGCAGTTGACAAACCTTGCTTGTCACACTATCGATTCACATTTAAGCCCTAACGAGGACTATTTTGTGACATTGTAGTAGAATTCCTTTTGTATTATAAACTATTTTGATTGAAGAACTATTTTTGTTGCAGCTTAGTTAAGCCGGGATGGTGATGGAAGCTGACCCTATTGCTGGCAAACATACAGATGGTAAATATAATAAAAAAAGATGCTTCATCAATAATTTTGGCGTCATGTCCATTTAGAAACTTTATTGAATTTCTGTATTCATTACGATCTGTATCTATATCTGTAATTGAATAAAGTCGAGGTCTTTATGACTGCTGAAGAAAGTAAATTATGGAGCACTTACTGCAATAACGCTAGAACTATTCAGAGTTCGTAGCATTATATTTCTATTCGTAGGCGTATTCATTTACATAATTTTACCACAAATATGTAATTAATGCTTGGTTAACTTTGTGATTTTCTTTCAGGCTCTTAGAATTTTTTCAAGTCCTACATAGAATGAAGTAATAGAGTTTTTGTATTCGTTAAAAAATCATGAAATGCTAACTGAATTTTTCTTTGTCAGTCGTTGACCGTGGTCGAATGCTAATATTGTGTTGCTATGTGTATGCTGATTAATAACACGTGTCAGGTGCGTCATGTTCCGTTTGACGCCTATCGTCCTATTTCCAATCCTCCCATTTTCTACTTTCGCTCACAAGTCGTTGCCCCAAATTTTGTCTGCTTGATGCCTCGCTATAAATACTGGGCACGTCCCTGTTTAATCTCAATGTCTGGCTTAAGTTATAAACACGAATTTTTGACGGATGAAATGAATCATTTTTATTTATGACCACAATACTAGATTATTATCATTATCAATATCACTGGTATCGGACGATGGCGACGGTTCGATCGTTATCAATTCAATTAAGACTTGCTGAACGTTATTTCCTAGATTTATTGTTAGAATGAAATTTGATAAGCCTGTTATTTCATGTGTGGGACGTGTCGATAAAATCTATTTTTGATTTCCGTAAAACTAGTAATATTTTTAAACCGTCTCATGTTTTTTTCTAGTTAGGGCTGTCGCTATAAGAATCTTTCGACAAAAGTGCTGTTATTGTCATCATCATCTTCCTACCCTTGTGCCGTGTCATTTGGGGTCGGCACAATACTTTTTTTCTTTAATTCTGTCCTGTCACTTGTCATGCTATCACTAACTCCCTTTTCTTTCATATCACTTTTCCCAAAATCCATCCACCTTTTCTTTGGTCTCCCTGTCCTTCGCCATCCATCCACATATATACTCAAAACTCTTTTAGTAACATGCGTTTCATCCCTCCTCTTTAAATGATTATACCAAGACAAACAATTCCCCTTTAACTTTTCAGTCACTGGCGCTACTTTCAAACTTTCTCTGATATACCTCAACAAACTCCTTTCAACAAATTTGCTGTATAGGTATGCAGAAATATTTCGATCCCATAAATCGGTACCTATACCAATGAGCTTACTGGATATATACCCAGAAGAGTCTGTTCGAATCTCCTAATTTGCGGGAACGGAAACTAAAATGTCGGGATGTGGACACAAATCAGTGCCAGACATAACGTTGCTTTGATCTTCGAGCGTGATTTGTAGCCATGTCTCCTTGAAAAATTCTGTCTAGTGTCTTGGTCTTCCTGCACCCAGTTCACTGCATCGTTATAAATAGCTTTACAGTAATCAGGTTCTTGTTGTCTATATTCAGAAGTAATAAATGCTTCAAGAGAATATTTTATTGAAACGTTAGTTTTTTTCCATTACTCCTATGCATTCGCTTTACTAGTTCCCTTTTAATCTTAGAATAAAGGGACAACGTGTAAGATCATCAATGTTTTCTTATTCATCTTGTAAGATTTTGCATAGGTTCTTAAATTCGAAGTTTGGCATCTAGAAAACTTATGCGATTCTTCATCCTAGTGATTGATCTTTCATCGTTTCCAGCCACCAACCTCCATATGTAGCAATAATGCGCAGATATACAAAACACAGAAAGTTATATGTGCACATTGCATTTTAAATTGAAACAACGATTTACAAAGATTCAATGTAGCGTAACTTTATACGATGACTTTGAATGGCGGTCATTATTCAAATTGGCCATTGATGTTGTCAATCGAATCGAATCGTACGGTCTTGCTCCGTCGCGTCTTTTCTGTTTGATTTTTATTTGAATATCGAAAACATCTCGTTGTGGCGCCACTGATAAATCAATTTAGGTTTTATTAAATTTGTCATTTTGGATAATTTTATAGAGATTTAAGGACTGGTAGATAGGGACAGCTTTTCCAGCTTCAGCTAAAATAGTTCAATGCCATATTGACCTTTAACCTTCCTTAGGTTTCGACTATTTCCGCTGTTTGATTTAAGTTTTCTTTTATTCCAATGCCTACTAGCTTTCCCTGCGGCTTCACCAGCGTCTTTGGTTACTACCCTGCTCCATATAGTCTATAGCGCTATTAAATACTAAAATATTTTTTTCAACTTCAGTAATTTATGAGATAAGCGCGTCCAAATAAACACTTCAGCTTTGTAACATTAGTATCTGGATACTATTTCAGAATGTTAGCCTTAAGTATCCCCGAAACGGTTAATTGCGATTGACAATATTTACGTTAATGACAATGAAAACGTATTGACAATTGCCTCAATCGTTTAAATTGTTCGTTTTGAGAGAAAAAATTATCTTTTCCCTTTTTTTTTTATCAATTGGCGTCAATCACGTAAATATTTTCAATCGCATTGAACGTTTTGAGTTTCCGGGTGTAGTACATAATATATATCTATTTATTTATTTATATATACTTTATTGTATACAGATTACAAATTTTTAAAACGAAATTGTAATACAAAAAATAAACATACAATTGGGGCGGCCTTATCGCACTCGGCGATTTCTTCCAGGCAACCCAGAATGGATAGAGACTGCCTGGACACTAAATGGGGTTGCACTTGGTGCAAATATAAAATTAAACAAAACTATCATTTTACATTAATGTAATTGTTTTGGGAGAGACTTTACTATCTTTAATGACCGGCTATACATATCTGCCTTGATAATAACTAGAGGAAGTAGCCTGTTATTATCCACAGCTATCAAAAACGTTTCGAATACCAAGTTACCAAATATTGTAGTCCATAACGTCTCCAGAGGAAGCACTGTCCCCAATCAAGCGCATAAAGTCGTATCCAATCCATTGTTCGTGACACACTTCCCCACAGGAAATGTAAAATAGTCGCCATTGCGATACATTTTACGTGACTTATCTACTGTCAGCGTTGCAATTATCCTTAATACGAGCTATGACATTAGCATCATATCCCGGGTTTTTTCTTTTATTATAAATTCTTTGGATGGGGATAGGTTGGTATTTTGAATCATAGTTAGCATTTTCCGTTCCAGAAATTCAGTATTATATTGAATAATAAAAGCTTAGTTAGTATTCTATGTGCAATCAGTCTCAGCATACCGTTTTGAGTGTCGAATCGCATTGTCAAACAAATTTCCTAATAGCCACATAGTTTTACAATAGGTCAGTGCTAAATTCTATTAGGGGCTTAAGTAGACTTCTTGTAAACGACCATCAGAAGTGAGTAACAAGACACGTATGTGTATGTTTTAGTTAATTGCTTAACTTAAGCGCAGTTAGTTAAGTCAGAAATTTAGCTCATGTTTGTAATATTGAAACTCGGACATTCTCAAAATAAACCCTTGAATGTATTCGCAGATCGCAGACTAAAATGTATAATATGAATCAGTGTTTGTTATAAATAGTCGTACGTAACACTGTGATGCGTTATAATCGCGAATTGTCTCTTTCAGAGAGAGTGCACGGCGCATCGTTGAAGGCGCGGGCTGGCGGTGACGTCATCTCTCCCGAGCGCTCCGTGGGAACTCTCGACCTCAACATGTCGTTCACAGCTCCTTCCAACCTGGTGCTCACACCTGCTCCTGAATGTAAGTGAAAAATAGCATTAATAATAATTGAGGCCAATTAGCTTCTTGAAGCTGTAGGTAGGTATTTCTACAGTGAACTAGTTGAGCCTGATGGATCGAGGGCACGGGAAGCACAAAATCTTAGGGGACATATAAAAAGCGTCCATAGTTAGATATAGCCAACTATGGGCGCCCTTTCTATTCTACTATACGATAAAGACGCGCCTGGTATCCGAGTCTCGCGTAAAATTAAAGTCCAAACTGTCAATGAGCATGTTTTACATCAACCAAACAGCTTGTAAATTAGTATTTTTTTCTGTCAGGTCGAAAGCTATCCCGGGGCATCTCCCGCGCAACAGACAACGAGGGACTCGTGTGGGCGTTACGCAACAATACAGAACCAGAGCCAAACACAATCAATTCCGATCACATACTACTGCTTCCAGATATTTCTGTCTACCCACCTGATTTTAGGTAAGCACGTAATCTCGATAATTTAATATTATGCGAACAAACTAAGGTCGGACAACTTAATCTCATACTAAAAGTGGATTGCCTTTTGGCTATATTCGACGCAAGGCCGAGCTGGCATGCTGAAACATGACAGCTCATCACTGGCAGCCTAAAATTAGGAGCACTCCGCGAGTCTTTGTTTTGATAACTAAATGGATTTCCGCAAATCGATGTCCGATTTGATTTATTGCTTGCTTATTTAAAAAATCCAACTCATCATATGGACGTTTCGTGAATGTTAGTACAGATACCGGCATGGATCTTGAGCGCTGACTTCTACAGTTCTACTTGCGCAGAAGCACGCAGAAGTGAAATATCGGGTCTCTTTAGTGGTATGAAAAGAGATGCGGATCGGGGAGTGCAATCCTTGTACAGTGATTGGCTCACCGATGTGTACGATACGCGAAGCGATCCACGCTCTTTCACCGAGCGCTCAAGATTCGTGCCGCTATCTTTATTAAACAAAATGTGACTTGCTAGACAGAAAAATAAAATGTTGACAAGAGCGTGTGCCGCGCACGCTACGGTTTGCTTTTTTTTGGACTGATGCCCTTTTAAATTAGTCACGAATGACAAATATAGTGGTAGACTGTATACCTGCCCGTAGGTATACGTAAAAGTATAATGTATAATGTCCGTTAGTCAGTGCGTACGTACGGTCGGCAGCTAGCCAACATTCATTATCGTTGCACACGCAATCAGACCGTTTCTTGTCGTTGAACTTTCTGTTATTGTTTATCGTTCTTTAACCTTTTCGTGTTTCGGACACATGAATCCGACATTGGCCACATTGATTTTTTCGCGTAAGTGGAATTATGGCAATGTATGAAAGGAAATACCAAGGTTCTCATGGTTAAGGAAAATTATATGTGTTCCACTTCCGAGTAAGGTAAAATAATAATAAGTTGGAATTCCGTATTAGATAAGAATTTTCGGTATGTTAAATCTGTTAGTACAGAAGCAAAAACGTGGAAAGTACTTTTGGTAATAGACTATTACTAAAGTTCAAGATCGTCCACGACACATTAAGGTTTTACGCACTGACTGGCGGCTTTATTGGCGCCTAGAGCCTAACCGAGTAGCGAAGTGATACTAACGTTCTTAAATACTTAAATACGACTGACCTGTTGGTCTAGTGGTTAGTGGCCTGACCCGATTCTTGTTGGTTTGCGTTGGACGCTTCTTCCTTTGCACCATAACGAAACTATCACTATCATAGACCTTGTTCTTTGCTTTGTTTTTGTTCTTTTCTATTTCATATAATATTCCACAATTATCACATCACACAACGCCATCTAGTCCCAAACTAAGCAGAGCTTGTGCTATGAGTACTAGATAACTGATAAACATACTTATATATTTCTAAATACATACATAATATAGATAAATTACACCTAGACACAGAACAAATGGTTGTGCTCATCACACAAACATTTGTGCTGGGTGGGAATCGAACCCACATCCTCCGGCTTATCAGTAACCACTAGACCAACAGGCCAGTCACATTTAATCCAATACCGTTTCAATTTTTCCAGAACATTCTTAGAAAAGGACCTCTTAGAGACTGCGACACTGGTTACTCTAGAATCCGCGAACATCCTCAACTGGTGGCGCCACGGTCGTGTCCCGGGGGCGCCTCGCTTGCTTCCATTGGCGACGTCAGGCGACGGCAACTGTCTGCCGCATGCGGCTTCACTGGCCGCTTATGGCTTCCACGATAGACTGCTTGCGCTGAGAACTAAGGTTCAGGCGCTGCTGTCTGGAGAAGGCGGTGAAATACTTACTAGTAAGTATGCCCTCTGAATATTGAAGTCCAGTACTAAAATCTTGTTGTCGTAAAACGATACATATTCCGGGGAAAAAATAATAGAGTATTTTATGTTAAGACATGAACGTTCCTAGACATTGTCGTGCACGTGCGCTAAATTTACATACAAATTTTCACTTTTCCTAGAGCGTAAGGAATTTCGCTTCCGATCTGAATCCATAAAAATATGGTTGATTCCCTGTAATGTGATCAATGCTGACTAAAAGTATTCCACATAAAAAATGGCAGCCATTCCACATAAAAAACAGCACACAAAACGGTATTGGGAGATTTACGACTATTTTTTAGTATATTTCTTGTATTTAAATTTAAATGACACGTAGGGTGTTCGTTCGTTAAAAGGAAGTAATCATCCTGTATCGGATGAAGCCCCACAACAGAATTATCTAATTTCGCCTTTTGTGCTTTATTTACAAATTATTTTTCAGTACACTTACTCTTATCTCTAACGCTTTTAGGCATGCAATTTACTATTTTCCGTACTAGTGCGGAAAAGTGCTCGAGCTCGCTCCCACCATTATTGATTGTATTTATCGCATCAGGCTGGGCGCTAAGCTACCCCCACGAGTTGCGCGTCAACTCCTGTTTATTTGTATATTCGTAAGTGTATTGAAAAACGTCGTTTGATAAACGTGTGAATTTGTCATTACAGCATTCGGTTCCATAACACCCTTGCCTGCGGCTCAGGCGAATTCTACCCCGGTCGCACTTGTATCAAAATGCACTATTTCCCTTACAGATGCAATAAAACGTCGCTGGCGTTGGTCAGAAAGCATATCCCTGCGCAGTGCCGGGCTGACGCCGTCCGAGGCGGAGTGGGAGCGCGAGTGGGAGCAGTGCGTGGCGGCCGCGTCGCCCGAGCCCGCGCGCGCCGCGCCCGCCGCCGCGCCGCACTACGCCGCGCTGGAGCATCTGCACGTGTTCGCGCTCGCGCACGTCATGAGGAGGCCCGTCATCGTCTTCGCTGACGTCGCGCTCAGGGTGCGTTCCTTTGTTATAAGAGCGTGACACATGAGCGGCATGTTGCCGACGGCAGAGGTAACTGCAGCCGTCGACAAAAGATGACAGCAGCCGTCGACGTGTCGGCGGCAGCTGTCAACTTACCTAAAGTGACACGACGGCTGCCGCGAATCTTCAAAGTTGGAATGTCGACGCGTTAACAACTGCCGCTGACGTGTCGACAGTTACCACCGACGTATCGAGGACTACAGTTACCTCTGCTGAGTACATTGTTTTAATTTCAACTCAATACCTCCATGCGTTCCCGAGATAAAGGGCCTTGACTGACAGATGGACAACAAAGTGATCCTATAATGATTCCATTTTTTCCTTTTGAGATATGAAACCCCAAATGGGTCAACTAGCCTATCTAAATTCTTGTTTACACTGACCACATACTTGGTATTCCGAATACTTATTTACTTTATTCTCAGCCACAATCGGAAGCCAAACAACACGAAATCTATTCAAAAAATTTCTAATTTATTTTAATCTTTACAGGATTTCCGCGGCGACCCCATAGCCCCCATCCCGTTCGGCGGAGTCTACTTACCTCTGGAACTCGCTCCAGACGCATGCAGTAAGACGCCCATACTACTGGCGTATGATGCGGGACACTTCTCAGCATTGGTGCCCTGCGAGCCGCTGCCCACGGATGGCGCTAGAGTGCCGCTAGAAGACCATGCAGGAAACCCTATGCCTATCAGGTCAGTTACTTAGTTACTAGGTGCTTACAAAACAGCAGCATCAGCAATTTGTGAGCCATTTTCCACAAATGGTTCTAGAGTACAGCTACCCATAACGAAACGTTTTGGGAACACATTCATTGTGAGTACAGCTAAGAAGTGGAATTCCTTGCCGGAATCTGTGTTTCCTGATGGCGACAACCCGGGAATCTTTAAGTCAAGAGTGAATAGGTTACTTCTAGATAAGCGCGCTCCATGGTCGACCGCATCGTCGCTTTCCATCAGAAAAGATAGCGGTCAAGCGCGAACCTATAATAATTTAAAAAAAAACCTCCATTTGAAATCAAATTAGACATTTTATAGCAAACTTGTTTTTATTGTCCGTTCAATTTTTTCTTAGAACATAGGTAGGAAAAAGTACAATGTGGTGTCAATATAAAATAAACACTATGTTTTGCCAACAATGGCGTACAAATATTCACATTACAATTATAATAAATAATTGAAAAAAAAACATTCAAAATTCAACCAAATAATAAACATTAAAATTAAATTTAATATAATAATTAAGATGATTATGTCCTTAGATTAATTTGCCTTCCAAGTACTCATTGACTATATAGTAAGTTTTCTCGCTTATGAGCACTCTTACAATGGTGTACGCTGTCAAGATCTTTTAATGTATTTGGCAATTAATTGTATAACTTGGGTGCCATTCCCAAAAAGATCCTTAGTTATAATGTATTATAGATCTTTAATTGCGTTGCTGGAATGACAAATGGCAAATGCAGTAAATAATCGGTATTGGAAACACTTTTGTGCTTTGAATGCCATTCTTATACCTACGGAATAGAAACCAAAATCGGTTGAACAGATAGTAAGAAAGGTTTGTTTTGAGTGTCTTATTTCGGATGGAGTATAGAATTCCATATAGGAAACCCCATACCTATTAGGTTCGTGTAGGAGTTAGTTCCTCAATGCTTCTTTGATTTTTGGAGGCAAACCAAACCATCTACTATGCATTCCGTTATAGTATACAAATAAATTACTTTTTCAGATTCAATGTCGATCCGGGTGAAGACTTCCGCTGGGACGTCGAACCCGACCAGAAAACCATAAACAACATCCTACCCGACGAATACCAACGTTCCGCTATGCTGGCAGCTTACTTAGACCTCGAACCAATCGAATGCATCTCCCTAACCCAACCCCCTGAAGAACTCCGAAGATCACTGGACGCTTTATCGACCAAAAGTTCGAAGCAGATGAACTCAGTAGCCAAACAGTTTGGAAGTATTGGCAGATCAATGAGTAGTAAGATAAAGAAGAATTTTGGTTCAATGGCGAAATTGGCGGGTAAAAGCAGTGGGAGTCATAGCAATCCTGAAGAGAGTTTGATGCGGACGCAGTCCACTTGCGAGGTGTTGTGTTGTCGAGTGTTGGCGGCGAGGGCGCCCGTGCAGGAGGAGATGGTTAAGAATTATTTGAATGAGGCTTGGATTGGGTAAGTTGATTTTATGGGCGCCATATATAAGGGTTATTTTGAAGTGAAACTACTACATAAAAATTTAATCACTGTAATAATAACAAAACAAAGTTTACACTAAAAGGGGTACGAAAAGTACTCTTAAACGTAGCACTTCGCCTGTGTGTGTGTTAATTTTGAATAGGTTATTTATTTAGATAAGTATTGTTGTCAAAGGCCAATACAAACTATTGGCATGATTTACTTTCTTCTTTTCACCAGAAATGAAACCTAGGTTATATGTTAGAGGCCAATACCAGGAATCAATAGCAAAAAGAACCAGGTATTTAAACCGTAACCGAACGAAGATACGTATAGAAGTATTGCTTGTATATTTTTGTTAGGCGTTACCTATTTTCGTTATATTATAATGAAATGGAAATATAATACGTATCATTTTGAGGTTTCCATTGCTAAAATAGATTAAATTGGTTATTACTGTTATAATTTTTTGACAGTCGCAGCTTTTCATAACTAAAACTAGTAACTTATAAAAATAACTGATAAATGAATCGAAAAGATAAGCTTTAGTCTTGTGATAGTGATTGACACTATTTAATGCGTACTCACCATAAAAATTGAAACTAAAACTATATTTAACAATGGGAAACTTAAAATATCAAACAAACAGTATTTTTATCAAAGAAAAATACCGCCTCATAACAAACTATAACAATATACTAAATAGTCTCTAACTTCTTTTGGTTACGGTTAGTAGACATGATTCTTTTTGCTATTGATTTATCTTATCGTCTTTTAAGATATGGCCTAAGTTGCAATGTATGGGAAAAGTTTCATTCCCCTTTATTAACACAAAGAATAAGGTTATTTTATAAAAACACTTCATAAACTATGTTTTTAGTTTTGAAACTAATATTGGCTATGTTTATTACCTATTCATCTAGGTAAATATTTGTGGCATATTTCAATTTTTTTTCCCAAGAGTAAGGGTCAGCCATACGATCTTTAAATCTTCTTATGGCGGTAGTTTTAAAAATCGAATACCGACAGCCTTTAAATTATGATCAGCATTCATGGCATGTTTCAAAGGTATAATGTTCCTAAAAATGACTGTGCGTTGATATGCCAGTTATCCAATTTATTCTATGTGCGTGTGAGTGGTCCCTCAGTTCACACGCACATTTTCTTCTTTTTTTAATTTTTGATCAAAAAGCTTGAATGAATGTATAACTCTATTTTGCAACGCTGATCCTTTATAATTTTCTACACACAACTTTGTTTCTTTTTTTGCCTGTTCTTTCATTATCGTAACGAAGTGATTACCCCAGCAATTCATTGGCATTCAACAAACGAAAACATAAGTTTTTAGGCATCCATTGCGTAACGATTCGACGACCCTTAAATATTGATTTAAATTACTAACATTACGGTAAAATGTTCAGGTACACAGCCGACAAGAACCGCAAAGAGCAACCAGCCCAGCCCAGCCAACCTCGTTACGGCACTGGACGCTCCCAGTTCTACGCCGAAGCAGAGAGGCCCGCGCACGAGTCGGCGCGCGCCGCCAGCAGCACGTCCAACTTGTCCGCGCGCGCGCCGGCGGACCGCACGCTGTACCTGAGCCGCTCCACGTTCTACGACGACCGGCCGCCGTCGCCCGCGCCGTGCCGCGCGCCGCTGTGCATGTACTACGGCAGCCCCGCCAACGGAGACTACTGTTCCCGCTGCTCGCGTCTGCAGTGACCCCACACTGTGTGATAAACTCCGACAGGCCACTTCCACCAATGACCCTGTACTTAATTACTACATCTAAACTACGTTCAGGACTTGTCATTGCGGTTTATTATTGATGTCACTGGAAAATTACAAACGTCGTAAGATTGTAATAAATGTTTAGTTTAGATTATAATTTTAGACTAGATTATAAATTTTATAATATTATAAAAAAAAAAACGTTGAAATCACATCTAAATTTATTAATTTCTAATATAACCGTGTCTTATAAAAAAAAAATAGTGTACAATTTCTTGCGATGTTCTACAATCTTACGACGTTTGCAATTCTCCGGTGACATTGACACTGACAGCTTCGACGCAGTTTAGATGTACTGTGCTGATTGCGTTCTTTCATTGGTGAAATCAGACCTGACGAGTCTTAGGTTAGTACGGCTAACAACCCGTGAAACTATGTTTTATCAAATTTTAATTTAAAAAAGTTGATCTAAAATATTTACTGTACGCCGAGTATTCAGAATTTTAAGTACGATCAGAAATTAGTAGTTTTAATTTTTTTACGATTTTATTTTATTTTTTTGCCCGACTTATTTCGTCTCTCATACTAACTTCGCGTTAGTTTCGAATTAAGCTTATTACTTTAATAATTAATAAAAAGTAATTTTAATATCGTTTGCGTGGGTGATATTTTTTTTATTGTTACTTAGATTTAGTAAGTCACCTTTGTGTTTGCCCCACCATTATTAATAATGCATAATAATAAGTAAGCACAGATAATCTCTGTGATTTAATAATTATATCATAATATTATTACTGTCATTACCAGGATTACCAACCATGGGCGTATAAAGGTGTATTCATGTGACGGGAAAAACTGTTCATGTTGTAAACTAAAAAAACAAATGACCAATGAATGTTGATCTCTCATTTAATACCAAATAGTATCCCAAATTCTTAGGGAGACAGTTTAATAAAATAGTAAATTACTAATTACCATTTTCCCCTTTATATGCGCCTATGGTCTGAATGAAGTATGCGACTGTTATTATATTATCAAGTGCCAAAAAGTGGCTTCTAAACGTATTTTACAAAAAGTATTTGGAGGATGTAAATGTCTATGAGTGTTTAAGTAACAAATGTGTTCAAAATTCAGTGCCAGGTTGGAAACGGGAAGTAAATTTTGGACAATACGGCGACTATGGTGTTTCATACATTTTTTATATTATTGTTTATAAATAAAATGTATTTAAAAATTGACAGTGTATAAAACAGGGTAAAATCTGTTTAGACACCAACAGTGTTTACCTTAAAATTATGTTGCCTTTATAATCGTGTCTTCTCACATTGAAAAATGAACCATGAGTATTTTATTATATTTTAAATTGAGGATTTTAAATATTTAGGGTGTTAGTTATAAACGTTAAAATATATTGGCGGCTAAACTTTTCAGACTTATCTAACAAAATAGTAAGGATGATAAAAATATATAATACCTACTTAAAAAAGAGACAAAATATTGTAAATTATATTTATCATCTATAGTAATAACCTTATATGTTTAGGAAGAGTTTATATTATAGTAAATCCCTACTAAAAGTAGGAACTATTGCAGCTTGAATTCTGACCATAGCCTTGTGGAATTGTGATTTAGAGGTTATGTACAAATAGACACAGATGTATATTTTTTTATTTAAATCATCCGACTACCTCATTGATGCAGCAATTTAGTGTTAAAAAATAGAAAACAAAAGATTATGGCTGATTGCAACACTATGGTGGAAGAGAGTGCTTCCATAGACACCTTTTTTATCTTATTGAAAGCACACCTTGTTGATTTAAATTTTAGTGCCAACAATACTGTTCAGGAACTGAAACTTCAAGAAATTATACTTTTCCTTTTCAGATGAATATCAATCAGTTTAATATCTTTCCTGATAGGATATAATAATATGTTTTTTATAAAGACCACTGTGGTATCTTGATCAGCCATAATCGCCTGATATATTTTGAACTCAGGGTAAAAAAAATCGATGCACTAAAATTCCTAAGATAATAACTAGTAGTGATTAAATCCTCTCCAAAATAAAAAATAACGATCTTGGAGTTCATCTCCGTCCTTAATTTGCTGGTTTAAGACATTTGGCGTTATTTGACCACTGCTGAACTGTTTCTTAACTTGTAACATGGATTAAATATCTCATCAATGTGCTTTTTGGTAGTGGTGAAACCCAGCCTTTATTATAAAAATTTGATCTTCTAGTCCCGTACGATAGAATACTTAGTTTTTAATGTGATAGTAATAAGTGCAGTGATTTATGAATTACTGATGTTATAAAAAAAATTAAAAATCAGTTGCATAGTGTGATCATGTTGTTTATGTTTTGACTCTAATTGTTAATTTTTAAAACTTCTGTCCTACTAATATCTCTCGTTGTCTAATAAAATAAGTACCTTTTGTATAACTTAATAGATCTGTGAAGTTGTAACAAGATTGTGAGAAATCATGACAAATATAAATCTTTCATATTATAAGTAAAAAGTGTACACAATAAATCATGTTGAAATCAGAGGTAACATTATATTTTTTCATGTTTAACAATATAGAGACAGCATATCATGTTTTGTAGAAATATAAATTGATATTACATACCTAATTATGCAAAATTAAAACTGTATTTTATTTATTTTAACCCATCACGCTTAGGGCCAACGCTGCGTTAAGCGGGCGCCCGCGCGGGTTCCCGTCGCGCGCGTCATGTGCGACGGTCCCTGTAGCCGAAACCAGATTATTACCGGCGCAGTGTCGTAATTTCAAATTTAACGGTGTGCATGTAGTCGTGTCGAAGGAGAACTTTAACTACCGACGGGAGGTAGCCCAAAAAGTATAGTAATATAGGGGAAGATACTGTTAGATTTATCCCTTCTCCGCGCAGAAGAGCTTGCGCTCTTCAGTAGCTGAGTTTAGTTGCGCCGACTAGGCGTGGGAAAAGTGTGTCATCTTCGCGATTGAAACATTTGCATCTGAATAACAGAAATGTTCCGAAACAGTGATATTCAGTATCTTTTGGAACATCGGCTCAAAAGATACAAATGGAACATTTGAAACATCGGCTCACAAAGCTATCGAAGGTCTTTGAAAGAGTTATGTACAAAAGAATTTTCTCTTTCTTTGATAAATAGGATATTCTAACCAAGGATCAATACGGGTTTAGGAAAAACAGATCTACTTCATTAGCAGCGTTTAACCTTGTGAAATCGATTTTAATTAACATTAACGATAAAGTTCCAACATCAGCTCTGTTCTTAGATTTAAGCAAAGCTTTCGATTTTGTCCACCATTCAATTCTCATCGATAAGTTGGATAAAATCGGTATAAGAGGTCCAGCCCTAGAATGGTTTAAGTCATATCTATTAAATAGAAGTCAAATCACGAGAATCACTAAACTTGATGAGAAAATGAATAGCATCATTAATTTTGATTCACAATCTCGACGTAATCGCTTTGGAGTACCGCAAGGAAGCATCTTAGGGCCACCGTTATTTCTCGTATAAGTTAACGATTTTCCTCAAGCAATCGAAAAAGAGTATGTCCTTTTTGCTGATGATACGACGATAATTCTTGATTGTAAAAATATTGAAACATACGAATCAGATATCAACAACACCTTACACAAAATTACTACTTGGCTAGAGAATAATGATTTAAAACTAAATGTAAGTAAAACTAAAATATTAAATTTCAAAACGCAGAAAAGTAAATGCATCCAGCTTAATATATCATATAAAAACCAATTAATTGAACAATCCATAAAATAAAATTCCTTGGAATAACACTGGATGAAAATTTCACCTGGAAAGATCATGTAGACGAAATTTGCATGAAAATGAACAGATTTGTTTTTGCCTTGAAAAAAGTCAAAGAAGAGACATCTAAACCAACGGCAATAATAGTGTATCACGCATATATATGTTCTATTATTCGGTATGGTATTATTGTTTGGGGAAATTCCTCTGAGATGTCTAGAATATTGATAGCACAAAAAAAATGTATTCGCGCTATCTTCAACATGGACTGGACTGAATCATGCAGACCCGTGTTTAAAACACAAAAGCTTCTTACAGCTCCATGTATTTATATTTACGAAACTGCAAAATTCGTTAAAACCAATTTATCACTTTTTGAAGCTAAAAATAATTTTAACAAGCGGAAAGTTACTCAGTACTTATTAAAGATCCCTGTACCTAGGATAGAAATGTTTAGACACAGCTGCGTATATATGGCGCCTCTTATATATAACTCATTACCTAGCTGGATTACTGAATTGCCTTATAATAAATTTCGTGTAGTTTTAAAAAAATGGTTAATATCGCATAGCTTTTATTCAATAGGTGAATTTCTAAATAAAAAAACATGCCAGTCCTTCCACTTCAGGAATGCTTTGTAGTCTAGTTATCTAAGTTTTAAAGTTTGCATTTAAATAGATTATTATTAAACTATTTTAATGTGTGTTTAAAGATTAAGAAAAAAATTTTTTGATTTGTTAATTAAGTTAGTTTTGTTTTCAAAGTCGAAGACCTTTAGAAATTTACATAAAAAAAATAAAAAATGTCGATAATTGTGTGTTGACAAAATATCTCTGTATGTTACTATGTACATAACAAATATTTGCATGCTAATACTTAGCGAAACATGTTTGCTCTTAATTGTTCTCTTTTACCATCTTGTACACCGTGTTTTTAGCAAATAAATATATTATTATACAAGATACAAACGAAACATCGGCTCAAAAGATACAAACGGATCATTTGAAACATCGACTCACAAGATACAAACGGAACATTTGAAACATCGACTCTCAAGATACAAACGGAACATTTGGATCAAGGGCTCAAAAGATACATACAGACACTAACTGTTATGAATCGTGATCTGTTACGTTGCGTCATAAACACTAAAAGTTTTATTTAATTGAATTTTGTTTTGAGAATAATTATTTAAATCGGTTCAGGTCATTAATTATATTTACACTATTTACGTTTTAATTTTAATTTTAAAAACATTGCAGGTAACTTAAAGTAAAGCGTGTTTCAGTGTTTCAATTATTCCAAATGATGCATTTAAAACATTACTGACGTTCCAATTTTCGGAACAGTGAGTCGGTTCATTAAAGAGTTACACACGCCTAGCGCCGACGTCGACGCAGACTTGAAGTACGACACCTCAAACTTGTCTGTTGTCTGCGACAAGATTGTTTTGAAACGTTCACTGTTGCCAACAGTTACTTTAACGTACCACTAGAGTCAACTTTTAAAACCACCAGAAAACCAGTAACAAAAAATTTACCTACACACAAAATCGCAAAATTTTCCGCAAAAAAATGTGTCTTGTACGAAATAAAATAAGTAGGCTTTTAGGTTATTAGTTTCCTTTAATAATAAGTGATAAAAATTAACAATCAGTTGATCAAAATACCATTTGTTAGTAAATTAACATTAGTAGGTAAATCAACATACAAATTATTCAATAACAGCAATACAGGTATATATTAATTCGTGTTCAGACGAATCATTTTTGTTTGCACCATCATCGTCGGTATCAGATTGATAATAATGGTGCTGATAAGAAACCCAAGTCATCGCATTTTTAGTAAGAAATTGAATTTTACTAAAGCACTAGAAAAATCCACTAGCCACTATAATATAACCAATATTTCGTAACTAAATGGGGGGTTTTAGTTGATGGTCGGTTGTATTATAGGAATTAGCTGCCTATTCTCTTGGTTCAATACATACTGCTGCTGAGGTTCGCTCTCTCAATAAAAGACTGTCTCTAATTATGGTATTCAAAAGGAATAATATCAGTCAAATTAAAAATATCAGTTAAGGAATCCTTATTTCTTTCTATACGACATCGAGAATACCATCTTGACCTTGAGTTTATTTTGATTCGTTCAAAAACGAAATGTTCATCATAATTAGAAAACTTACTTACTATCTGTTTGCTTGATAATATATTTTATGTATAAGTAAAAATATATTGCAACAAATGCTCAAAATATTCAACAAAAAAACTACAAAAGTTTTAATGGTTTTAATCTTTAAAATATATTCTTAAGGATGTTCTTATCCTGTTTTTAGAGGGTTTTAGAACGAATTGCATCTATGTCAAAAGCGCTTTTTCTCCCTCCTGTGCAAGAAAGATGCTTTTCGCTAAAATCACTTAAATGCTATAGAATTTTATAAAAAGTTAGTATAAATGATGTCCGGTGGTCTTATAGATAAAGTTTACATCGGTCTCGATAATGCACCGGCCGCATTTGATATTAAAGGACGTATTTTGGGACCCGTAAGTTTTGTATTTTTGGATTCGAAATCTGCATTTTAAACCGCATAAAATACAATGTAATCAATTTTCTTTCAGAACGGTACTAACTTGGAATATATAAGGTCAGAGACTGGTGTTGTAGCTGTGTTAAAAGGTGATAAACTTGAGCCATTGCATTTGGCTCTCCATCATACTAGATCTGAAGCTTTGGCTGGCGCGAGGTCACTCGCACAGAACTTGATAGAGACTATAAGGGCTGAGTTGGCACAATGGAGCGCGGCGCAGGCTGGAGGTCCGCCGCCTGCGCTGAATGTGCCTCCACCGACGCTGACGACGACTAGCGCGCCTCCGACCGTACCACCGCCAGTTGTGACAGCGGCACTATCTACTCCTCCGACTTTAACGTCCACCGCTCACCCTGCCGTAATTCCCCCAGTGGTCAGTGTGGCGCCAGCGACAGCCCCACTCATGACCGTTCGTCAACCCACAATGTTACAGCTGCTTCAACCTCAGCAGCAGTATGTATTGAACCAAGAGAATGGGCAGCTAATACCTATAGTACAACCTGGGATGCAAGTTTCTAATGCTAACTTTACATCTCTACCTCTTGGCCAAACATTGAGTTTGCAGCAGCCGAACTTTGGGACACAGATAGTAGATATATCTAGTATGCAGCCTGTGAATGTGACTCCGTTGCGGTTGAGCGGTGTGCCATCTTCTATGTCAATGATTTTACCAAATGGGTTAACATTCCCTCAAGCAAGTCTTTCAACATCTGAGAATACCACTGTAAGCACGGCCACCTCTACTCCTGTTGTTTGTGCTGCTCAGAGTACTAATGCTTGTCAGAAGATCCTGTATAGTACGGACAAGGGGGACAAAGACATCAAATATCACATACAAGGGGCTGACACTGTGCAATGGACTGTGCCAGGCTCCCAGACAATGTTGATACCTTATCAACAGCTGCAAGACTTGGCAGCAGGGCAGCAAGGATTGACCAATTTTCAACCTCAGCAGTTTGTATCTGTAAGTAATCTTATTGTCCTAAATAGTAATATAATAAATCTAGCTTCTGCCTGCAGCGGCTCTACCCGTGTGAAAGTAGGTTTCCATATTTTGGACCCTGTTTCATCCCTTTTGGGGGTGACTTTTTGAAAATCCTCTCCTAGTGCTCACCTACATCATAAAAGGAAGCCTTGTGCAAAATTTCAATCTCTTAGTCTAGTAGTTTCGGCTGTGCGTTGATATGTCAGTCAAACAGTTTCTCCTTTTATATATACAGATTAAATTAATAAAATATCTAAGAGACTACTATTGTAGCTGAATTAGTATATTTTTAAAACAACTCTTTAGTTGAAGCCTTGAGTCTACAATATCAACTCAAACATGCTGTATATTATAATACAGATAGCCCCAGCTGGAGGTCTGCAACAAACATCTCTACCGCTGACGGCCGGTCAGTTGCAGCAATTACAAGCTACCGGCACTTTCATGCAGCTAAACCAGAAGGTAACACTTGGATTCTTTCTACAATGTCGCTATTATTCATAAAGTTAGTTATTATTTTATGGTTTAGGTGTAAAATGTCAAAAGCTCTAAAAGACCAAAGTGTAAAATGTCAAAAATTCCCATGAATAGTTTTATTTAACATTTTTGAACCATTGCAGTTCAAAAATGAATGCAGGTGTTAAAAGTGATGAAACTGATTGTAGGTTGGTGAATATAAAATAAAAAAATGAGATTATGTTGGTTGGTGAAATTTAACACACGACAATTGTTCAATTTCAATGATTATTTCATGTTATTAAAAATATTTTCCCAAAAACTTCTAAGCTCTCGAACTATGGGGTTCAGCATGTGACTCCAGCATAAATATAATACAGAGGGTTCAAAATTTCATATTGATACAAATTTCTAACTCACCGTGGTTTCTGAGGATCGCTCAATTTTTTATTTTATTTATTTATTATTATTTATATTGTTAACGTATTATTTATTAATAATTGTAATTATTTATTTTACTTGCTTTTATTTATATAGCCTCTTTTTTATAATGTGAATGTGAGAACACTGTAGACTCCGCGAATTCTTAGGTTCCTTTTTATTATGATTATTTTTATTGTACTTTATTGACCAGTCTACACTGTCCTTACATAATAAATCCAATATATTGTAAACAGAAAATTTTTAAAAGAGTAACCATGGAGTTTCTTGCCGGTTCTTCTCCATAGGAAACAACCAATTTGGAACCGTGCACTAGCTTCTGACGTTTTATAAGTGCCCATGTAGGCCTATGTGAAATAAAAATCTTTGACTTTGACTTGACTTTGACTTTGCTCTCTGAAATCCACAAAAATTTAGAGATACAGACTATCAAGGAAGAGATCAGATCCTCCTGTTCCAAAAACAAAGCATGTCTTGCAAATCATCCAAACCAACTAGTAGTGCAGTTGACCATTCCAGAATCAATGCGAAGACTGAAAAGGAGGCATATTTTGGAAACAGACAGCTGCACATAACTGAACATAGAGATTGTCCCATGATATTGCTCTGCAAGCCATATTTCTATTTCATCACATCTGCTCATAGTTAGACGACTGATTGCAAGATATTGACAAAAAAAAAAAAACTTAGCTCTTACTATATTTCTTTTTAAATATTTGATTAATTAAATCTATTTACAGGTAGTGGTGTATTTAAAAGTGTTTTTTGAAACTATTGTCAATTTGCACTTTGGAAATTTTGCGTGTTTTACATTTGACTACCACTTGTCATATGCACTTTTGACATTATATATCTAAACCTTATTTTATTAGTGGCTTTAGAATTTCTATGAAGCTACTATGTATGGTTTATTAAAGATAAAATATTTACTCAATATATATTTTGGCTAGACAATTTTAAAATGTCTAATTACATGACAGTAAATGATGAACAACCAACTACTAAAGTAAATTATTCTAATTGAATTTGTTTACTGCAATATTTAATGTATAATATTGTTTTCTTTAGTACAATAACATGGCCAAGACATAACATTGATAATGTTTTAAATTTTCCCAACAGCCAATAGCAAGCAGTGGTTCTTTGATAAACATTATATCGACAGGACAAGCGTCTTCACCACAAATAATTTCTGTGAGCAGGTTTTAATATTAGCACATACTAATATATGATGCTTAACCTCACATGCCTTTGGTGTTTGGTCTAGGGTTTTTTTTTTCACGGATTATTTAGCCATTTCTTTTGACGTCATCCCTGCTGAAACCTGCATTTTATGTTAGTTCTTTAATTTCGGCAGTTAGTTTTTTTCCATTCATGTTTTAACATTTTCTGGTGGCGTAGTTTGACAGAGTATATGTTTGGTAACGAGTCTCGAACCCCCAAACAATCACATTTCTTGCTACGCCACTGCTAATTCATTTGCTTCTTTAATTTTCTCCCAAGTCATATGCCACTTACAACCCATTTATTTTCTTCAGAACTATGTGTATATTTTTCGGTTTCCTTCTTCTTGTCTGTTTGTTATTGTTATATTAATTGTTTAATAAATAAACAAATTGCTTCTGTCCCAATTAGCGCCCTTTCATTCATCACCGACAAATGACGAATATGTCTAAAAGATACTTTCTCATTTCAGAACTCGTCAACTCCTTCAAAAAGTGTTGGACAAGAGTCTCGTGGTCAAAAGAGGTTGTCCGATGGGACTCCAAGTCAGCTGCAGCTAAGACCCATAGCTCCCGCTGTGTAAGTTACTAAAGTAAAAGAAACTCATTTTGACTCTCTTTCAGATTTTTTTTTATTGGAAAAGACATTTGCTGTTACTATTCAGTTTCAATAAACTTTTGATTGTAAACAATTATTAGTACTTTGGCATAGTTTACTCATTTCTTATTATATAGCAACTATCTTTTCTACAACGTTTTAATAATCGCAAAAAAATAATACATGGAATTTTATTTAATAAATTACAGTAAGTATTTGAATGAAACTAAAAGTATTACGGCAATTGGCGTTACAGTAATTATAATTATCTAATTTTTTTTTTTTGCAAATATTAATATGTTTTTCTCTTGAAGAAAAAATCATCAATTTGATGAAACACATTTTTTTTTAGATTTATAAGCTATCTTTACGTTTTTGTTTCATTACTATTGTGACCAAGTTAGGTAGGTCTAACTTCGAGAAAGAGGCCAACTGTTGAATCGTGATGCAGCGCGGTATATTCTTGTTTCACATACAATAGTGTACCAGTGTTGAGACATGGAACTAAAACATGGTCGCTCTCAATAGGCATCATTAGTAGGTTTAAAGTTACCCAAAGAGCAATTGCCCCACCACGATCCCTCCAGCTATTCTTGGAGTTCCCTCGTGTGATCGAATCAAGAATAAAGATATCAGCAGGAGAACCAATCATACCGATATAACTCGAAGAATCGATCGAATCAAACTTAAGTCGTAGTGGGCATATTGCTCATAGGACAGATGGTAGTTGGGGCCAAAGAGTGATTCTTTGAAACCGTGAGAACGTCTCATTCACCTGGCCTAGTTTTAGTACCTATCTATTTTGTGTCGTAAGCCGCTGGGCGCAAATTTTTATTCTTTGATATATTTAGTGATCGGGGAAAACTAATATGCAAATAAAAATATCAAATTGTAAAGTAAAAACTAAGCCAGACGAATGAGACACCCTCTCGGTTTCAAAGAATCACTCCAAAAGGTTCTGGTGTCATAATCGCGTATCGTAAGACGCAACGTTGAAAGTCTTTCCACAATGTAGATTACCTGGTGGAGGTCGCGGGAATCCGATGAATTTAAGACGCATAGGATCAGTCGTTGTGGAGACATTTTTAGAAGGCCTATGTGCAGCTGCGGACATCGTTCTACTGAAATAATAATTTGTATAATAGTATAATAATAATAATATATTTCACAACTATCACACAACGCTAGTCCCAGGCTAAGCAGAGCTTGTGTTATGAGTACTAGACAACTGATAAACATACAAGCATATCTAACTTTTTTTATATTTAAATTCTTCTACAATAATAAAGTAGTAAACCGTAGTGTAAACCGTTAATCTACTGCTTAGGTCACAATAGTAATGGAACACGCTATTTTAACGACTACTACATAAGAAGAGGTTCTATTTTCAACGTGTTTCCCGAAATGAATTCAAACCGGCCAGTTCTACAAGAAAGAAGAATCACGGAAGATATTCTCGTTACAGAAAATGACTTCTACAGTTCTTTGAACTTACATATCCTTCTACTCTCTGAAGAATTCCAATGAAGAACTTCCTTTTTTTGGTTTTGAAATGCTTATTTTGTTATGTTCGTGTATTGAAACGATGTGATGCTCCAGGTCGCATGTGAGCCATGACAAGAACTCCACGAGAGATTCGCGCACCTGGACCGCGGCACCAGGTACATTGAAGATTATCTGCTGTTTTTATACGAGATCACTTGAATTTAGAATTGCCATTACTTATTTCAAATGCAACGCGTACGTACACCTATACTTACAATCGCATGTCATCTACCAGGTTTTAATTATGTAAATATATCTAACCATGGCATTTTGCATACGCGTAGGTATATTTTTTATGGTTATAAAGATCAGCTCAAAAGATGCGATCCTATCAGACAAGCAACAGATGTGTCGTTTTGGAAGTCTCATGTTTTCATCTTAGAAAGTTTAGTAGGAACACTATACTCGGTTCGCAATAACATTAGACACTTAAAACAAACCTTTTTCACTATCCGTTCAACCGATTTTGACTTCTATTCCGTCGGCATAAGGATGGCATTCAAAGCAAAAAAAATTGTATTGTAACCACTTTTTTCATTGCGAATGGGGTATAGAATCGTCATAAGGACTCGACGACCGCGACACGCGAGTCTATATGCGTAAAAACTTCTAATCGTACAGGAATTTTACTTCTGCGTAGATGAGAGTATCAAATTGAGAAGAAATTGATTATAAAAAAAATATAAATTAGTTATTCAAGTCATCTCGTGTATAAAATATTTGTGTAACCAGCACCTGCTTACCTATATTAATAAATAAATTAAGGCTTCGTTTGCGTATTTTAATTTGTATTATTTTTAAAGCACCTGCGTCTTCTCAGGATTTACTTTGTGGACAAGGCAAAGGCGGCATCTTGCATTAATCTTTATTTTTTAAAGTTAGATTTCCGTTTCGAGACCTGAATCCTGAAGGGGTCCCCACAACATACATCACCAACTTTATCACGAGGTTACGACGAGGCATCTGAGGCTACGCAAAATTGCCATTTTTATATTTTGTAGCAATATAGTGAGCATAGCGTAGCCTAGCATTACAAGAAGCTAAGCAGTTTTCCAAATACCTTTTTAGGTTCCAATCCTAAGGTACTTCTTCAGGTCTGCTAAAGAAATCAGCGGATCCTCGTACACTGCTCCTGTCTGGTTAATCCTGTTTTTTTATAGAAGACCGAGAGACTGAAAGCAGAGTGACCCACTCCATGTTATTTACTATTCCACAACCTGCATTAGTGAAGCCCTGGTTGTTCCAGAGCAGGCCCTGCGGCAGATAGGAACAATTCATCATGTACACGATAAGAATCTTGTCGGATCTTGGCACGAAACTTTATTTTGGCATCACCTACAGTTATCGGCACGGATCTTGAGCGCTCGGCGAAAAAGTGGGGATCCCTTTGCGCATCGTACACTTATGGCAAAGAAAATTTACACCTATTTTATTTTTTCTTTTACCTGCTATCTTCTTAATTCTGGTTGAAGGTAAAAGTTAAAAAACAAAATTATAGTTTAAATCAAAGTCGCATGGTTTCTCTGTCTCTTTTCCCGTTTACTTATTAACCATTCAACAAATTTTCATACGGTTTACATTATCTTTTAAAGAATTTCTACCGGAAGGTATGCATATTGTAGCAAAGACGAAAATTTCAAAATAAAATCGATGGATTAAAAATCACGAGTCAATTTATTGGCACGGAAGTGTACTCGTCGTCGTTAGGTACATTCAGCAAGCGCAAACCAATCACAGGGAGTGACGTCTATGATGCGATGCGCGGCGAGCCAATCACTGATACTCCCCGCCCCTGCGTCTCACTTCATACCACCAAAGAGACCTGATATTTTACTTCTGCGCAAGTAACAGTCAGCGCTCAAGATCCGTGCCAATACCTGTACCTACCTACACCCCCCCCCCCCCACCACCGCACTATAGTAACTTCACGCTTCGTGTCTAGCGCAGACAAGGTTTCTTTCTTTGTCAGCGCCAAAGCAAGTAAGCAAGTTCATTTGTAGAAAAGACACGAATTCTTGCGTATGCCGGGCGAGCAAGTAGCGCTTTTATTACAACATATAGGAATGTTTGCTGAAGGATGAAAAGTAAAAGTATGTAGATACTATTAGAACTGTATTTAGGTACTTTCGACGGCCCATGCGTAGTTGAAAATGCGAGTAATAATCGGTTTTTTTTGGCGGGTATTTAGGGTAAATAATAGAACTTGGTTTTATCAAGTAGAGTAACACATACTAAGCTAAAAAGCCTAAAAAATATTGGAGCAGAATAGATTTTATTAATATATACTTTATTGTTCACCAAATAATAATATTACATAGAAGAAATTATTAAAATAAAAAAGTTTCGCTCAAACTTACCTATGTAGATAAGTAGTTCGCTCATGAATCGAGTCTCAAAGATTATACCGATTCGCAAAAAGTTTAATTTAGTATTTTGTGATGTAACTACAAGTTTACGGTTTCAGACTTTTCCTTTCCTTTTGCTGCGAGACCTTGCGATTTGCCAAATTTCAGGATTCTTCGTCAACGAGAAGAGTCAAAATATTCGCCAGACTTAGAAGTTTGATTTTTCCATTGTTCCAAGAGGTAACAGACCTAAGTTTTCGATATTAATTTCAGCTTAATAACTCCACGAGTTCCTGAGAAAAAGCGTCTTGACAGATGGACAAAAAGGGTTCCATTTCTGCCGGCTGAGGTACGGATGTCTAAAACCATACATTTCTCGATTTCTGCAACGTCTTTCTTTTCTGCATGGGCGACCTTATCGATTTCTGCGACGTCTTTCAGGCAATCTAGATTTTCTGTGTTATTTTCAGCATTATGTGAAAATCGACGTTTTTTCTTGCATCTATATATATATATATATATATATTTGTTAAGTTTAACACTAGCGGCACTTTTGCGTAATGCGTAAACTATTTAAGTTCAGCGTTTTGATAGTAGTGTCTATTGCCAAGTTTTTTTTTTTTGCAAAGAGCATCTCGTACATTAATTTTATTACTCTCCAACTTACTCAATGGTGGTGGCAATGGCGTCGCCTTTTTTAATTTTTGCACTACATAATAAAGCGTAGTATTTAATTTTATAGCGTAAATGAATTTGCGTCATGGTTGTCAAGATGTTGCGCACATGGCGTAACTCTATTTTATTTATGGTTTGCTTTGCGGTAATTAAATTACTAATATTGATTGCAGAAAGAACACTGATACGGACTTCGATAGAGGTTTATTTTATCGCTTTATACCTACACAAATTTCAACCTTATGCACTTTATCCTTTACAGAATATCTTCTTCGAATCATGAAAAACAATGGTGGAGCTTTTACCCAGTGTAAGATACTGAAGCCTTCCAAATATCTACTCATTACTAACGATTGCCAAGCGTAGTCTTTCCTTTTTGTGCTGCAGTAGATTGCGATATTATAATTAGTTAGTTTGAAAGTCATAGCGTAGCAATCGACATCGATAAATGGAAGAAAAAAACGTCTTGAGCCTACCCCAAGTAACTTGGCTGCAAGCTGCTTGTAAAAAACTGCCACAGCACGTATCGGCGTATTTTTTTTTTTTTACAAAACTATACGTACGCGTCACTTCACTAGTCATTTTCTACCTTATTTCTATTAGCATACAAGCCTCTGCAAGAAGATGAACGCATAAATGATGCGTAATAAATAATACGTAGTAGATTTTTGTTTTTAGGTGGGAATGATCAAATTACGTCTCCCGTTCTGGGTGGAGCAAGATCGAGTGTTGGACTTTAACTGACCATAATCCACATATGTTTCTTCAGTTGCAATATGCGATCCAGGGCCGCGGTACCTCATCAAACGATTCAGAAAATATGTAGTAGATTAAAGTGGCATTTAATTAATTATTTACAGATTTAAATGGAGATTCCGAGATCAGATATTTTTGCAATGCGTAATTTAATAACAGTCGATATAGCACTACCTTACTACGTATTTATTTCACTAACAGCATAGTAACATCTCACATCAGTCCTGCAAAGCCTAAGCGTAGAAAGCGGTGCGTAAAATAAAATTACACAACTGGTACTATAACTTGACATTATTTTACAGCTAAGGACAACACCATTGTCAGTATGGGAATGAAAATAAATCCAGCGCATGGGACCATTATACAAGTATCTTCGGGTCAGCAGACGAAGTAAGAAACTATCATTTTGACCCTAAATTACGGAGATAACCAGCTTGAGAAGTTTCTAACTAACCTATTTAATGTTTCACAGCAAGCCATAGATTTCTGTGTCACTTCCTGTCGATAATAACTTTCTTTTTTGTTGCGTGTATGCAGTCCTATTATTACAAGACAATTCCGCCTTCTCCAGATTGGTTTATGCAAAGACATGTAACTATGAATATTTTTCCACAGTGTCTCCTCCCCCGGATTGGGCCAAGATGGTACAGGAATGTACATCCGCCAAATCGACAGAAATGCAATCCAAATCCAGACCAGCAAAGATGGACAGAAGCAAGACCTCAGCAAAGTGCAGAATACTGCACAAAACGTGCAAATGATCACAGTTCCCCAGGGCATGACTGTGTTGCAGAACCCTTTGAACATAAGCCAAGTTCCTACAATGCTTGGGCAGTCTAACAGCCAGGTTTATATGATACCGGCAAATCATCCGAACCTCATGCAAAGTGCTTTACCAACAGGGTTCCAGCAAGTTCTCCAACCTGGTCAGAATGTCACAGTGATGCAACCAAATCAACTTGGCATGCCAGGTGGAGTCCAGTACAATGTACCTTTGATGAATATGCCAGCTACTTCGCAATATATGCCCACAGGATTCAACTTTAATACGCAGCTATCCGCCCAACAATTAAACGCAGCTCTCGCTGGACATCAACTGAACCCTAATTTAGGGACAATACCTATTGTGCAAGCTCCCCCACCGTCTTCTCCTCTAACAAACCCTGGGCAAACAATCCCCGGGACACAGCCGCCTATGCAGCAAATAATTCCAAATTCGTTCCTAACGCCGACGTCTCAGTATGCAGGGATGCCCCAACAGTATATGATGCAAGGGAACTCTGGAACGATCACTGTACCGACTAACAATCCGACGGTGCAGTATAGTATACCAGCGACACAAAATACCTCAAACAATGGCAATGGACAATCTACGTCCACAGAAACTGATACTAATGGGGCCAACAATCAAACTAACTACATTACATCGTCATCACAAGATAACGGGTATTCATTAACGGGTACAGTGCAAAATCAGCAAACGTTTACGTCAGACGGCCAATCAACGCAGACTACAGGCTTTACACCGACCAATCAGAATGGCACTCCGACGTTCGGATCGTCCAATGGCAGCCAGACGGCAACTTACGTCAGTCAAACGACAACGACTCAACCGCCTCCCACCTATAATCCTACAAACGGGTCGAACCAAGCCTCTAACCAGACGTACGCGCCCCCAAGTACGCCAACATCACAAAACTCGCAGGCAAATTTTTCTCCATCGACAACGCCAGCGCCTCAGACGTATCCTACTACGAACCTTCCGAACATGCCTAACGTAGCTTTCGCGCCGAACCAGAACCCTCAAAACCCTTACCCAAACGCCACTGGACAGAACTTGGCAGCTTACGCGAGTAACCAGTACCAGTACACAAGTAGGCCTTGGTTCAGACCGAGGTATGGATCACCACAAGGGTCCCCTTACAGTGCGGGAACAGGACCTCCGCCAAACGGGCCCCCAATGCCCGTACCCCCTCCCTCAGGAAACTATAACTATTGGCCGGACAGCTGAGAGTTAGAAAGTTTTATTGGTATTGAATTCGACCAGTGAAAACTATAGAATAATTTATTTGTCAGATGAGAGACTGCTTTATAAACATACATTTATGAAATGTAAAGAAATATTTTAGAATCTAGATGAAATAATGAGTATTTTCTATATTTATTGTTTTTTACTGAAATTATGTAAAAGTGAAAGTTGTTTGTAATACTGGGTGCACACTGACGGCAATGGCAACAATTGTATTAAGTGAAGTGTAAGTTATAATAAGTATTGAGGCGGGGACGCTCCGATTTATGTGTAAGTGTGACTCTTGTATTAAAGTAAATGATTCATGTATATTGTTTAACATAGCACGTTATTGTTCACGCACAATTTTGCAAGAATTTAGACAGTAAAAGATGCACTTCCACGTGCACAGCAATAAATGGAGACCTATTTCTTATCTGAAGCTATCACATAGTATCTTCAATGATGTAAGTTCTAGTCGTCAACATCGTAAACTTTACCACCCATAAAGGTCCCTTACACCAAGATGCGATGCGTGTATCTTACGAGCGAATACCTTACATTACAGAACTGTATATAAATAAATGTATATATATATATATTCCCTTGCTGATTTCGGCTATGATGACTGATATCTGTTATCGGAGCAACTAAGGGTTGCGATCATGTTCTCTTATATTATCTAAAATAGACTATCTTTTCTATGAAGATGCATAAACAGTGTGGACACGTTAAAACATTTTTTTCATAACTGTAGAGATACATTTTTATTGAGATAATTTGCCTCTTCAAAGATTGTCATATTATCACATCGCTTTTCAGTGTGAACTAACCTTAACAGTTATGTACTGAAACTTTCGATCTGTACAGCTGTATACTTATTTTGTGAAAGCTAAAACGTAAATCTTTCCACAAGTAATAATAATACGCCAAGTGTGCATTAGATTTAAGCGAAAACTACATTAGACTGACGCACACGTGGACCACGCCTGATTTGTACGTAGAACGACGTCGTGTGGCGTCTAATGTAGCTTTGCAAGTCTAGTTGCCATATAAAATGTATGGAGACCGACGCGCCCAGATCGGCGTACGTGGCACACGTGTGCGTAGTGTAGTTCTACCTTAAGGTTGATGTTCCAGGGTAAGCAGGCTATTTCATGAAGAAGTAATTCAATAGGGTTAAACGAACGATGAGTTATATTGAAGGTTTTATTGATTATATTCCACAAATAAATACGTTTTATGGCCGCCAATCATATTTTAATAAACATACAGCTTGACACTGACCCACAAATTAAGATTTTTTTTATTTCGCGGATTACCCTGGCGCTTTCATAGAGGTCAGTGAGTCTCATACGATGAGCCACTACTGTCTATAGATCTTAGGCACTTACTGTCTAGTCGTTTTCAGAGATTTTTGGAGGTAGGCGGAACAGAGAGTAAAGTCCCGCAAATCTCCGTTGAAAAGGGAGGATCCTCCGGCCAGACGGGTGTTATGTCTGGTGGGCTACAACTGCCCGGTAGATGATTTCGGGCTGTTCTATATGTTCTAATCGCGCGGAGAACTTTGATTGCGCGATTCAGGATTTTCTTATGTGACGCGATAGATGTCGCTACATCACTCCCCTCCGGAGATCGGAGATCGATGGTTCTTGATGCTTCTTGATGCGTGCCAAGCCATTGGTAGGTTGGTTCCAGTGAGTCGGAACCGAATGCCGCATAGTTCTCGGTGAGTCGGAACTGTCTGCGGTGATGCCCCAGTGAGTCGGGGTGGTGCTATCCCAGTGAGTCGGGATGATGCTGCAGGCTCCAGTGAGTCGGAGTAGTGCTGCTGGCTCCAGTGAGTCGGAGCGGTGCTGTGCGACGTAGGCTTGACTGCTGGCGTCGACCAGGAGAGGTTCTTCGTGGCTCTTCATGTGACTGGCCGAAGGTGCAGTGTGCTTCGCCAAGGTCGGTGATGAGGCTGAGGGTGGTGACCAGGTATGACCAGGTAGGCATGCTGGTGGTCAGGATACCCTTTATAGCCGTGGGTGCTGGCTGTATGGCTCGCTGCTCGAAAGCTTGAGGAAGTGATGATGACGTCACGAGGTAGTAGCTGCACGAAGGCTGCGCTTGACGTTCTTTGTCGAGGGTCACCAGTTTGGAGGTATGCGGAACAGAGAGTAAAGTCCCGCAAACCTCCGTTGAAAAGGGAGGATCCTCCGACCAGACGGGTTTTATGTCTGGTGGGCTGCAACTGCCCGATAGATGATTTCGGGCTGTTCTATATGTTCTAATCGCGCGGAGAACTTTGATTGCGCGATTCAGGATTTTCTTATGTGACGCGATAGATGTCGCTACAGATTCTATTCATTGCCATTTGTCATGAAGCGCAATACACATTAAACCCACACAACCTGGCGCGGCGGCTGACATACGAAATCTTTCACGGTTGTGAACTGCGCTGACCTCTATATAGTAGAGGTAAGTGAGTCTCATACTATGAGCCACTACTATCTATAAATGTTAGGTAGGTGCTTACTGTCTAGTCGTTTTCCGAGATTGTTTCGAAGAGTTTGTAGTCTACAAAAAGTTTATGCCTAATTTACTTTTCTCACCGAAAGCCATTTTATCATTGACAATTTAAAATGACAGATCGACGTTAATCCTAAAATCTCGAAGACTAAAAACATTTTTCCTAGATCTCGGCAATCTAAAAATGAACGAGAACCGATATCAAGTAACGGCATCCCTCTTTATGTTAAAAGAAATAAAACATAGGCAGGAACAAGTTAACCGCGGGTATCAACTCCTGAAGCGTAAGGCTGAAGCCTTACGTATTAGGGGCAGGCAAGTGGCCTCAGAATTGTCCTCCACTCAAGCCATTTTGGGCCACACTCTGAGAGAAGCTTACATAACGTTGGCAGCTGTTAAGTTCACTAATGGAGAGTCAAATGCGTTGGTGCTTGAGAATATAGGCCAAGTAAGTTAGTCTTCAATTATAAGAGTAAAAAGAGAATGGTAACAACTCATACAGAAATAAATGTATTTATTTGGTAACACAGATTACACAAGTGAATTAACACTGTAGAGAACTATGCAAAATACGTTCAAAAATTTTGAATTTCGCGGGATTATTTGGGATACTAGCTAAAAATACTGGAATTTTAAATTCATTAAAGTATCCAATACCTACTGATACAGGCTCAAATCAGAGTTCAGCGCGTAGCCGAGAACATATCAGGTGTTTCCACAGTATCGCTTCTAGCTGTGGAAGAGGATGGTGTAGGGGATTCCTTCCGATACGCAGGTCTCGGCGCAGGCGGCCATCGCACCGGGGAAGCCAAGAAAGCTTTCAGAGAAGCCGTGCGAATACTAGTCAAGTTTGCCTCATTGAGAAATAGTTGTATACTCTTGGACGAAGCTATTAGGACCACATTGAGGTAGGTAGAAGAATTCCATCCATTCCAATGATTCTTAAATATTTACTGATAAATTTCGACAAATTCATCTAAAATGTTCACAGGAAGGTAAATGGTATCGAGAAAGTCATCCTGCCGAAGTTACGCAACACTGAAAATTATATTTTGACGGAAATGGATGAAAGGGTAACCTCTATCTTCTCTAAATAAAAATAATGCTATTGAATATCTGTAATAAACTTTTTGTCTGCATTCAGGAACGTGAAGAATTTCATCGTTTAAAAATGGTAAAAGCGAAGAAGGTTAAAACTCGAACCCGCCTCCTTTTGCGGCAGTCTAGTAGCGCGTTTGGTGCCGGGGAAGCTCTAGGCATGTATATTTTGAATATTCAGAGCCAGAATTTCTCTTCTGTAGGTATCAAATGTCTTTTCTACCGACTAGACTGTAAGACTAGTATTTGTATTTACGAGGTTAGGTTACTAACGCGCCTCTGCACGATGGTTTTACAAAGGTAACCTAGTTCTTGGTACCTTTTTATATTTATTATAGACTAGATTCTGTCGGGGGTTTAACACACATGAAAGTAGAAAATAATGGAGCCAAAGGAACATAATCTTAGGATAAAAAAATATCCGATTATTAGTTCGTCAAACATTTATTTTTAAGAATAACAGTTCCCTCTTAAAAATAACAGCTCCCTCTTAAAAATAACAGTTCCCTCTTAAAAATAACAGTTCCCTCTTAAGAATAATAGTTCCCTCTTAAGAATAACAGTTCCTCGAAAGAATAACAGTTCCTCTTTTAAAAGTATCAAGACTAGGAACAGGAATAATTAGCATTGCCGTTTCTCAGAGGAATCAGGTGACGAAGCCCCTGCACCGTTGCCAGCTCGCCGCCATTCCATCGAGTGCCTCACTGGCATTCTGACGTGTACCTCTACCCTGTCCATGACCACGGATTCTGGTGACTTCAAACCAGTCTGTTATCCTCACAACTGGGATGACGATGATCTGTTGTTTTAAGTTGTAAACCGAGTAATATTTAATCTTATTCTATTGCTTTACTAAATACTTCCAGTGTGTGATGAAGATACTTATTTAGTGTTCATGTTTTTTACTGTGGTAAATATATTTATTTGAAAATTCGAAACGTTTTTGATTTTAAGATTTTAAGGAATTTAATAACTACCTACGAGCAAAAAATATTTTTTTATTGCTATAAACTAGTGCTTGGTTGCGATCCCACCTGATGGTAAGCAGGGATGCAATCGTTGATGGTGAAGCACACTAGTTTACTAATAGGCTATTCAATCTAGCCTTGAAGACGCCTATATTATAATCGGACGGAAAGACCACTGCTTGTGAAGGCTGTCAATTTATATATATATATTTATATTTTGTCTGTTATATATAATAGCTATATATTATATCTATGTATAGTGTAGTATATAATTTTAATTGAATATTTACTCTATTAATTTGCAGTACACTACATTCTACCCCCTTTTTCTATTTCAAGTTTTTACAGTCCATCCTAAGGTTGTCTGGTAGATATATCGCTGTCAGCGATAAGACCGCCTTTGTACCCGTAGATTTAAGTTGCCTAGTGTAAAAGTTTTGTTACAATTTTGGTGTACCTACCTACAATAAAGTATATTCTATTCTATTCTATTCTAGTCCTTTATTGGGTTATATCACGTCTCCTTAAAACACTGATGTGAATAATTTACGATTTGAATGGCTAAAACATAAAAGCTTTGTAAGATTTTATTAAATTCATCATAATTTTATACAAGACTTTTATAAGGAAAAGAACATGAATAATCTATAAAACCCAGCCATCGTCTAGCCTCTCCTCCATAGGCCGAGTAAAGTATTGGCATCTTCGGAATTTCTCCAGAATTTCCCCCTGTAAAAAATAAGCCGTAAAAAATCGTGATCAGATAACGTTTCGGAATTCATAAGATAGATGAGTAATTGAGTATATTATTATATACGTTCGGCGCGAACGATACGATTGTAACTTGGCTAGGGGAGCTCACTTTTAAACACGTCATGTTAAGACCTCTGGTCGACCACGGCCTGGATTAGCATATCCTTAGTTACTATAGTATCATTTCATATTGTTTACGTAGGTGGAGTGGCTGGGTAAAGCCAGTACAAAAGACTGGAAGAGCCCTTTAAAAGAGAATAGTTTGGTGGTTGATTAGTAATACTTACGGGCCCTGTCTTAGTAGTTGTTTCGCTATAATAAGTAATGGCGCTGGATCCTGTGCCGTACAGTGGATACTTCAGATGCATCTGAAACGACACAATTTTGTGAGATCAAGGCCAATATTAAAAAAAAAGCGTTGCCCCACACTGGAAATAACTCCTGCATCGTGGGTGCATTCACAAACATGTCATTGTAAAGATATGTAAACTCCCATAAACAAGAAGTCCGACCTACAAATCTTTATTCGGTGAGGGAATCGAACCCACGACACGCAGCACAGCAGAGAATCATTTAACGACTGCGTCAACAATGCCGTCATATGCAAATATACAAAAACACATTGACTCTATCTAATCAAATGCCCGACTTTTATTTCTTCTTTGTCGCGGACACATCGGACACATCGGTGTCGGTGCTGTTCAGACTTCAGAGGTCACATTGGCTATAGGTTTCTGAGAGAAGGTAGGGTGGTAAGAGATGGAGACTGACTCTATAAATTGGCATGTGTAGCCACGAGAACTAATGTTTGAGTTAACTCGACGGCTTTCAAGGTACCTAACTAGTGCTTGTTGTTCAAAATGCTGCGCATCGTATAAAAGTAGGTAGGTGTTTACATATGAAAGGAATCATCCAGTGGTCTTTTAACACATTCCATACTTACGTTTTTATCAGCAGTAACTTCTAAATTGCGAGGCTCAAAATCTTCTTTGACGTAATTGGCGTCATATTCTGTGCAATATTCGGAGACAGGCTGAGATGTCTTCAGCTCTTCAATCACTTCATCCAGCATTTGCTCCCAAAAGAAGTCGGTGAGCATACGCTTGCGGATACCTAAAAATAAATTAGTAATTTGTGAAATAAGATAGTTTACAAGGGCGGTAGACCATTCGTTATAAAGCATCTGCTAAAAAAATTGTAGCAATAAATCACCTTCCCCGTATTTCGATTTCTTGGGGATTTTATAGCAAGCGCGCATTTCACTCCCTTTTTCTGGAGCTTCACGTCCATCTTGTAGAATCCAAGGACGGCTAAAGTTCTTCCCTTTGCCATACGCAGATGGTTCAATAGGAACTTTGGGATGGAGTTTGATACGTTCTAGTGGTCTTATTTTCAGTGTTTCGTCTTCATTTTCTGGTTCCGGAATATCAGCTTGAACTTCAGCATCGACGGCTGCAGCATTCATGATTTGCTATCAGTTTACGCGAAAAATTCGTATACTCAAAAGCGTCTGATGGTTGTTATGGATACGAATAATAAAGTAACAATGTAATTTTTTAACGTTAGTTTAAATGCGCTTTCGGGAATTGGAACGCAAACTTCAAAAAATGCAGTCCAGTCAGTTGTTGACAAATGACAACTGGTGTTGATCGAAAATCAGCTTTCATTGTCAAATCGAAAGATGGAGGCTTGTCAGGTAGCCCGTAAACAAGATTTGCCCCCTCCGGGGGGCTACAAACCGATTCCTTATAAAAGGGTGCCTGCAAAAACATTCTTTAGCGGTAAGTAAAATAAAAGTTTTTCTTATTTTGAGTTGTACATAAGACTAATACCAGATTATGTAATCCATGTTTATAGGTTAGGTTGTTATGTTTTCCAAACGTTTTAATTAGTTTTCCTGCCTATAAAACAGCAAAGCAATCCTTATATAGTGTAAAATGTCCAAAAAAGTAAAGAAAAAATGTTTGCATTGAATGCTGTGTTCATTATAACTCATGTTTTGAGTTCATTCATGACCTCTATTATACTGATCGATTTTTTACTTTTGGTTATTATAAGTTGTGTATTAAACTATTTTCAACATTCTGGCTACATCTTGCATTAGTATACTCACAATTTCAGACAGATCTACTTACTCTAATCCCTGTTTTTACATTCATTTCAGGGTATACTATGTTTGCTGGCTACTTAGGCATCACAGCATTCGCAATGTATCTGTATGCTAAGAACTATAAGCAAATAACTAAAGACGAGATAGAGATGCGATCTGCTAAGATGGCAATATTCCCCATGTTAATGGCTGAGAGGGACAGGGCATACTTGAAGCAGCTCCGTAAGAACCGTGATGCTGAGAGAGAACTCATGAAGGATGTTCCCGGATGGGAGGTAAAATTAACCTATGTGCACCCATTTTTTAAGTATAGAAGACCAGATAAGCATTTGCTTCATGTAAAATACTGAAATTGGTATTCAGCTGCATCCAATTAGATTTGAAACTAAGCCCAAGTTGGGAAAAAGCTAAGCATATAAAGTAAAATAAGTATATCCTGTCACTGCCAACTTTATATTAAATATAAATAGTTGGCAGTGATATAGATTTTTTTATTGATATAAACCAGTGATTGAGTGCGATCCCATCTGATGGTAAGGTGCACTAGTTTATTAAGAGCCTATTCACTCTAGCCTTGAAGACACCTAAATTAATTAGAATGAATAATAAGGATACTATGTATACAGGGTGAATACTCACCTGTTATTGCCTATCCTGCCGTCATTAGCATGGATGTTACCTATCCTATTTTTGGGATTGGTCACTATCAAAGCCATTCTATATCTAAAATTATAGTAAAAGTCGTTCAGCAGATGTTTCCATCAAGGTTGTTGAGGTGAAAATTCACCCAAACACCATATTACCAAGGTGTTCTGAAAACTAAAGAAAAAGAGATAATATTTAATTACAACTAGCTTTTGCCTTCATCGGTTACTAAGGTTTACGGATGTGAAGACGAAGCTGGATAAGCTTACTCTGTACCAAAATTCATCAAAATTGGCTCATTTTTTTTTTTTTTTTTTTTTTTTTTTTTATTGGGTGGGAAAATCATCCTAATGACATCCCCGCTCTTGGGCGGAGCGGGAGATAGTGTCAGACTCTTACTGACTAAAAACCCACTCCTGTTCCTTCGTTGCCTTCGTCCCAGGGCCCCGGGTTCCGCTTTCACACTACCCGTGGCCCCAGTAGGCTTCGACCCTGCTGGGCCCCTACGATTTGCTGACATCTCCTTGAGGCGCGCGTGGAACAAAACGCGCCGTCGACGACTTGGGCTCGGTCCGGACGGTTACCGGACGGTCAGACGGCGAGCCACCCATTGCTCGCCGTCTACAAGCCCGCGCCTACGGTGGTTAGTTTTTCATGGTAAAACTAATGTGATGATTTTAGAAGTGTAATAAACAGACAGAAGTTTACTTTCACATAAATTAAAATATTAGTATGAATTGTTTTTGATGAGAATAATGCATTTTTCTGGGATAAAAATTACTCTGTAGCGTTTAGTGATAAAGTAGATTTCTGTCAGTTAAAACTTTTTATAAACAGATCAGTATCTTCAGAGATTTACTCTTTCAAACAATTTTACAACATACCTATTTATAATTATTTCAACAACTAGCTGCAGCTTCGCCTGTGTGAAGGTAGCTGAAACATAATTATAACATAATTATGAAACATAATTATAACATAATTATGTTACTCATTGATAAATTATTCTACTAGTAGTATTCTACTAGTGAATGAATTTTTAAGATCGGTCTAAGTATTAGTTTTTGAGTTTAATCATCAGTGATAGGAATAGGTAGTGCCTATTAGCCTAAACTTCGAAGAACAGAGACAAGACACGGAGACTTCCTTAGGACTAAATTATTTCCGGCACATCTGTCTCGTTTCGAGACAACACTTAAATACATTTAAAAAAATGTGTTATTTGGAATAAGTAATTCGTCTATATTTATCTAAAGTTTGTCTATAAATGTGATAGTTTGTATGGATGTCCATTACTCAATTCCACTGAAAATGCTGATTTTGGTAGTGATATAGATTAAGGTGTGGAATAGCACATACTCGTATGCTACTTCCTATTAAAAAAAAGTATAGTTCCCATGGGATACAAAAACAATAGTACACGCGGGATAAGCCGCGGGCATAAACAATATTCACAAAAACAAGACAGGAAGATGCGCACTTAACAAACCGAAGTACAGGATTGAAGTGAAGGTAACCTGCGCGCACGCGGGGCGGTAGGGAGTAGGGGGGGAGGGGGTATGTAGACCCTCCCCGCGCCGCACAGGTATGCGACCATGGCGGTGACTTTTTGTAATTTCTAAGAATAGATAACGAAACGCGCTGCCGTAAAATGTGATAATGTGATACCATTATTATGCAATTATTTTAATATCATGCACATTTTTAAATATACTTTAGAAATATATTTCATTAAGATGAAAGAAAAAAAGGTATTTGTATTTTCATTTGTAACTAAATATTTGCACATCATGTATAATGGTAGAATGTAAAGGGACCTCATTAATATTAAGATCATACCACTTTGTATACCTACATTCTGGCAAATAAATGAATTATTTATTTATTTTAAATACCGACAAAATCAAAATCAAAGCATTTATTTCAAATAGACCATTTACAGGCACTTTTGAATAGTCAATGTCGGTCAGTCCAAGAAAAGTGAAGCTAAATTGCACGTTCCAAAGAGTAGGTCTCTATGGAGAAGAACGTGCAAGAAACTCCATGGACACTCTTTTAAATCATAGTATGTGTTACATATAATGCCTTTTTTACACTTGAACTTTAGAAATCTCATTAAACGTAGCCGAGAGTGAGCTAGAAAGAAGATATTTACTTCGAAACGTGTACTGCTTCTTATTCAAACATTGTGATTCATTGTGTATTACGATCAACAAGTTATTTACAAAATGTTCTTCAAAAAAAAATTCAGAAAATTTTTATGGTTGTAACGACTGTGTATGTTATTATTTTATTATGATATATCTAGTCGCAAACTTTAGGTAAATATAGACGAATTACTTATTCCAAATAACATTTTTTTTAAATGTATTTATGTGTTGTCTCGAAATTTCGATACAGATGTCTCGGAAAAAATTTAGTCCTAAGGAAGTCTCCGTTTCTTGTCTCTGTTCTTCGAAGTTTAGGCAAATAGGCACTACCTATTCCTATCACTGTTAATCATTAACAAAAATACAAATCTTTTCTCTTTATAATATTAGTATGGAAGTATAGATAGCTACATAAAATTATAACATCAACTCGGGAGGTGGGTTGTGGGCACACAAATGAATTATTGTATGTTCTTGGCATCAATTATTAATGGAGACTGTTCATCTCTTAACTGCCAGCGTCTTAATTTTAATTATGTATTTCGATATTTTTTTTCCCTTATTTATTTACATTGTTCTCACATAATAGAAGCAAGATATAAAACACTCTTTAATATCATGGAGTTTCTTGCATATTTTTTTGATTTGTTATAATAGTCAGAAAAGTAATGCTATTCCTTACTTTTCTGACTAATTGATTTTTTAACAATTTAAATGGTTTGATTGGTTGAATGGGACCCAAAAAGTAGCTCTTAGCCCACAGCTCATCTAATAAGCTGAAGATGTGTCTGGCTCAATCCCTCTTCAGAATAGACCTGTCAATAAAATATATTATTTGTTTCCAGGTCGGCACCTACTATGGCGAGAAGATATACAACCAACTCCCTCCTGATACCCTGGTGGAGCCCATCTACCATGAGTACTATGCTCACTCCAGACCTTATGAATGGTACCAACGTGCCTACCTCAAACTGCGCTCTTAAGAGGCAAAGTCAAGGGGCCTATACAGCTGTCGGTGATCTAAAGAGCCTCCTTGGTGGCATTATAAGTTATTGCTTGTGACATAAGTGCGGTTACTGTGTATTTTAGGTGATTTCATTTAATTACAATAAATCATAGTATGAAGGGGTGAGTTTTATTTGTGTGGAAAGTGATATAATTTACTTATCATCATCATCTTATTCTTATTCTTTATTGTACACACAAAACTTAACTACAATACATGGATTTGACAATTATTAACTACAATATCATCATCATCATTTCAGCCGAAAGACGTCCACTGTTGGACATAGGCCTCCCCCAAGTGTTGCCACAATGAACGGCAGGGCCGGGCATCTCGCATCCATCGGATTTCCGCAACCATTACCAGGTCATCGGTCCATCTTGTAGGAGGCCTTCCAATGCTGCATCTTCCGGTACGCGGTTGCCACTCCAGAACCTTTCGGCCCCAATGGCCATCTGTTCTGCGAGCTATGTGACTTGCCCATTACCACTTAAGTTTGGTGATTCTTCGTGCTTTGTCGGCAACTTTGGTTCTCCTGCGGATACCTGATTCGATCACGCAAGGAAACTCCGAGCACAGCCCTGTCCACTGCACTTTGGGTGACTTTACTTCTGAAGAGGCCCATTGTGAGTGACCATATGTCATCACTGGCAACACGTACTGGTCATAGACATGTTGGACGAGAAGATATTGCGCTCCCGATCGCTGCCCAGGCGAGTCGGATTCGACGGTTGACCTCTTTCAGATAATTTACTATTATTGTTATATTAAACAAAATTAGCTTCTATCAGCTACCAGCGGCTTCACCCGCGTGAAAGGTATCTCCATACAAACTTTGAACCTTTGTTTCATCCCTTTAGTGGGTGAATTTCGGAAAATCCTTTCTTATTCTTTGTGTAATATTATAAACTTCTGCAAAATATCAGCATCCTAGGTTCAAGGGTTTGGGTTAGGTGTTGATGAATCGGAACTAGGCCTTTTATACATACAGATAAAAAGTATTTAAAAATAACTTCTTAAAATAAATAGCATACCTACCATAGTGCTCATTTAGGCAGGGGCGACCTTTTCATCCAATTGGGTAAATGAGTAATTTTTAAAAAATATTTCTATCAAAAAGTAACTATCGCGAATAGAAATAATTTTTCATAATTAAGTAAATCAGAAACCTTATCAAATCTAGTGGAGAGGGAAACTGACAAGTAACGGAAAAAAAGCACAAACTACAATGTGACGTAATCACGATTAGATTACGCGCGTTCTTGGAGATGGGATATTCCCACCACGCGCCCAATCTGTCATATAAATATTTGAAATGATAATTACTGTTTCATTTTATAATCAATTTTGATGCGGTTTTCAGTAAATGATTTATTTTTAGTGTTATTTGTTGTTTAGTACAAAACATAAACACAGGCACCCAATTGTTTTTATCCTTATTTTTATTTTTGCACTAAAATAAGTTGCTAATACACATACAAGGGTACGGGCCAACGCTGCGTTAAGCAGGAGCCCGCGCGGGCACCCATAGCATGACGTCGCGTGTGTGTCGTGTGCAGTGCTCCCCGTAGGGGAAACCGGATTATTACCTGCGCAGTGTCGCTAGTTAAACTTTAACGATGTGCATGTAATAGTGTTGATGGAGAACGTTAATGTATTATTACGTAGCAAAACGGGCAAGGTGCAGGACTGCCCGCGCGGCGAGCCGTGATGGAGCACTTTTGTAAGGGACCGCGCGGGCGCCTGATTAACGCAGCATCGGCCCTTAGGGCTGAAACTGCGTAATGCGGACGCCCGCGTTCATTCGTCGCGGGAAGTCGGGCCCCGCGCCCGTTTTGCTACGTAATATATTAAGTTCTCCATCGACACGACTCCATGCACACCGTTAAAGTTGTACTAGCGACAATGCGTAAGTAAAAAACGTTTCCGCAGTGGGTATCGTCCGCGTGAACACATGTGCTTTGTCACGCGGGCCTCCGCTTTACGCAGCTTCGGCCCTAAGCATTGAGTAAATTACTGAAGAAACAAAGGAATTACTAAACAATTGTTCCATTTTATAAACAAAACATTTATTACTTTCACCATCCAGTATACAAAAATGGAAACATAATTCTTATAAATAATTTATAATCGCTTCTCAATCATAATCTTTAATTTATTGACATGAGAATTTACATTTTCATTTCAATAAACAAAAAGTTTTTAAATTAATAAATCACATCACCAAAAAGCAACAAACTTGCAAATCATATGCAATGCTAATCCTTAACCATATACCCTAAGATAAAAGATTGCGTTTCAGTAATACACAAGCTGTTTTCAGCTTTATAACACTATCATAAGGTTCAAATTGAAATGCAACACCTGTAATGTACAAATATTAAATCTAAGTTTATTAATAAAATGTAGTCTTATCACCTAAGAACATAAGGAGGACATAAGACTTTAATTTCACCATAATTCGTAATTTTTCAATAAGAGTATAGATACCGGCACGAATCTTGAGCGCTCGGTGAAAGAGCGGGGATCGCTTTGCGCATCGTACACAGCGGCGAGCCAATCACTGTACAAGGATTCTACTCATCTCTTTTCATACCACTAAAGAGACCCGATGTTTCACTTCTGCGTGCTGCGCAAGTAGAACTTTAGAAGTCGGCGCTCAAGACCCGTGCCGGTATCTGTACTAATAATCCGACATTTATTTATAAATATAAAAACACCTTTTTTTTAGTTGTGGCAATCTGTTAGATACTTTGCAAATTATTAATAACATTGAACTAAAACGTTTTTTCCATTCATAATTATGGGCAAACATAAAAAAACATGACAGAATGGAAGAAAAAAACGTGTTGCACCGACCCCAAATAACGTGGGACAAGGGCAGGAAGATAATGATTTGTGAGCAAACATGGACAGCATACTACAGATCCTAGATCCAAATCATCGTCTACTGGTGGACATAAGTCACCCTCAAGTGTCGCCACACCGACCGTTCCTGTGCGACTCGCATGCTCTGGCTACCTACTACCCTCACCAGGTGAGGACCGATAAGGTCTACCTCGTGCGTTTTCCAACGCTGCGTCTAAATGTGATGTTAATCAAATACCTAATACTTATCGGTTCTTTGTGGTATTATTGTGTTATTATAGACGAAGTCTATGCAGATTTATCACACACGACTCACGAGATAAATCACATCAATCAGAAAATGCATTATACAAACAAACCTTTTTTACTTTCCGTTCAACCGATTTTAACTTCTATTACGTTGAAGACATTGAAATGGCAGCTGCAGGAAACTACTGGTATTTTAACTATTTTTTTGTTTTTAATGCGTTCCGTCGTCGACCGCATCGTCGCTTTCCATCAGGTGAGATAGCAGTCAAGCGCGAAACAATCAAAAATTCAAAAAAAAATGCCTTCCTTTCCTTCCTACGGAATAGAAATCAAAATCGGTTGAACAAACAATAAAAAACATTTTTTTTAATGTCTAATTATATTTCAAATGGAGTTTATGTTTATGGAACATTATAAACTCATACTGGGTTATATCTATACCCATTACTCAGTTTCTAAATATAGTATTTTTTTACCAATTGCAATATGACATATTGCACGCATATTGAAACGACTGCGACAGGTTTGAATTTGAACTGTATTTAACGATGCTAGAAAAATATTGCACTATTCTAGTATTAAAAGTCATGGCAGGAGAAATGGCTGAAATGGTATTTCCTAACATTGAGGTATAGTTTTAAACGCATGAATATTCATTCCATTATTAATTCTGTAATCTTTGGTTACTTATTATTTAATTGTCTATGGTATTGCAAGAGAATACTTTTACGTTTAATTGGTTTGCAATAGATATTTTGTGCACTATACATATTTTGGGCAAATAATTAGTTTTCTAAATCAGGTCAAACATTCATTATTTTAATATTAAAATTTGACTTAAAACGGTTTCCGTTCACCCATGTACCAAAAAAAATTTATACCGTTTCAGTAAAAAAAGGTGGGAAACGCCTCAGCCTTACCTATTTGGACTTCTTAATAATAATCTTTGGTTTCAGCTTATGATTCCTGAGTTTGTGCATATGTCTCATGACGAAGTACATGCCAGGGAATGTTAGGAATAATAAATAGACCCTTAAGAACGTTGGCATATGGAAGGTGAAGTTCCACTCATTTGGCATCCCAACTGTGAACCGTTTTGTTTCTTCAAAGTATGGTATGTTCCGGAGAATGACAATAGCTTCGCATATAATGCCAATGGGGTAGAGAGGTATCCACATCGTGTAACGCAGCCAAGTCAGGATGTAGATTTCTTTTTTGTACAGCTGGGAGATGTAGTATGGATATCTGGAATAGAAAGAATTTATAAATTAGTGATATCACTGTATTAGCAAGCTATAAGAAAAGGACATGAAATATCGAGCCTTTTCAGGAAGAACATGGTAAGCTACAATTTGCATTTTTGCATAAATGGGGTTTCTCTTCCATCATCACGACTGGCCTGTTGGTCTAGTGGTTAGTGGTCCTGTCCGCTATGCCGTAGGTCGTGCGTTCGATTCCCACCCAGTTCAAATATTTGTGCAATAAGCACGATCATTTGTTCTGTGTCTGGGTGTAATTTATCTGTATTATGCATGTATTTATAATATATAATTATGTTTATCGGTTGTCTAGTACTCATAACACAAGCTCTGCTTAGCTTGAGATGGCGTTGTGTGATATTTATGAAAATATTTTAAGAGCAACATTCTATTTAATCAGTAGTTATATAAAAAGTGTATGTATGTTTGGTACTTCTTCACGCTCGAACTACTTAACGGATTTCGTTAAAACTTGGTGCATGAGTAGACCATGTCCTATGAGCTAACATTGAATACTTGTTATCCTGCGAGTATATTCTCTTGGGATAATTTTCTACTGTCACGCAGGCAAAGCAGCTGGCTCGTGCTTTTTCTTTATTGTATCAAGTAATTAAATAACGTGAAAATACCTTTCTAACTTTTGTTTTTATCTACTTACATTCCAATATGAACGGTTGAACAAAACAGCCCAAATCACTTGAGATTGAAGAACAAAATTGATACGGCTTTTGGAATAGGTTATTCTCAAAAAGTTTTTACTAAGATTGCCTTACCTAACTACTTCAATCATGCTCCACATAACGAAGAGATAGAAGACCACAGGTTTCGTATGCATGCGCGGCTCGGCTTCAATCATCACGAACAGGACAAACGCTCGACCGCTAACTTGTAGGAACGGCACTAGTACACCACCCTGCAAATATATTATTTAAATGATGAGATCTTAAAATGAAAGAAATTAAAAAACAACTGATATAAAACAAAAACACAGGTCACTATGGTTATCATATGAAACTAGAATTATAAAGGCGAAAATTTGTGAATGTGTGTGTGTTTGTTACTCCTTCACGCACAAATGGCTGAACGGATTTGGATGAAATGTGGCACACGAGTAGACCATGTCCTGAAATATCAAATACGATACTTTTGATTTCAGGAGTAGGTCTTCTTGAGATTTCACACGAGTGAAGCCACTGGCAGAAATTAGGATATTTTCTAGAAAAACTTATTTGATTGCATCTACAACTTTAGATAAGTTTCAGTTCAACTATGGGGTAGATAAAATTGATATTGGTTTTTTGTGGTTGATTGAATGAGATGTGTAATACTTGCTCCATTATTTTTAGTTTATATAATAATATTCCACAAATTTCACACATCATCACCTAGTCCCAAACCAAACAGCTTGTGCTATGAGTACTAAACAACTGATTGACAGATTTTCTAAATACATACATATTTATAGATAAATTACTCAGACACAGAACAAATGATCATGCTCATCACACAAACATATTTCATGGGTTTTTAACCCACGAAACTGCTATGCCGGTGCATAGCAGTCAGGGCCATTAGACACTAGAACAACAGGCTAGTCAACCAGTCTATGGACAGATAGACACTCTAATTAGGCACTTCGAAACAGGCTCATAGCATTCTCAAACCTGTAAAAACTCATTGCGTAACTATTATGTCCCTAAAAATAAGTTTAACATAAACCGATTTATGATAGATTTTACATCAGTAGCACAAAATATTAAACTCACCCTAGTATACCCAAACAACGGATGCATAACTTCCAGGTACTGTAGTAGCTGCAAGAACTTCATGGCGGGTCCAACGTGCTCATACGTGTCGGCGACTGAATCGTAATCCAGCTTAGCGTATCTAACAGCCATAACAGCCAGGACATACGTGTAGCCGATGAATTGGAAGAGGTTGTATAGCTTCAGGTATACTTTTTTTAGGTCCTCTGAAATCAATCAATCAATCATTCAGCCATAAACCCAGAAAATTTTCGATTCTTGTGAATGTCTCCGACTCTAATAGGGCCCAGTATACAGGGTGTCTCTGACATCAATCTGTTTCTGTCTGTTTGTTTATTCAATTATATGTATAAAAGAGAAAATTGGTGTGATCACTAGTGTTTCAAATGACCTACATGTTGTACTTGTTTCACTGGCGTGCCCGAATTATTTTGCCGAGTGCCACCATCCCTGTTCTAGGCCAAGAGGCATACTCTAACATCTATTCCTTTCTATTCCTACCTAGCAACCCTCCTTCAGCTGGAACCGGCTGTTAATTGTATATGATCCTCCCATCTTTTCCTTTGCCTTCGTGTTTTCCTTTGAAATAGGAGATAAGGATTTTTAAATTGAAGAATGTGTGAAGACTCTTCACGTACAATGGTCCACATAGGACTAAGTGCGGAAACCATACCTAAATATATAGATAGATAGATGTGTGAAGACTCGACGTTAAAGTAAGAGAGAAAAGGTATAACTATTTATGAGAAGAACACGCACTACATGGACAGTGAGTCCCGCTACCAACATATTATTATAGGTGTAGGGTATTTTTTTTTTCACTATTCCTTTCTAATACCGTCATTAAAGACACAATATTTAGAAAGACAATAAGAGGGCGAACGCCGGCGTTTGCTTGCTCGCTCATTGTCTTTCTATTTTGTCTCTAATTACGGTACTCAAAAGGTTAAGATCCAATATAAGCTGATTTTCTTAGTGACTGCAGATGCTTGCCTCATTTTTCATAAAAGAATATCAACACTTGAAGCGAGGAATTTTCAAAACATTGGTTTACGTTTGTAAGTTGATTTAATTGTAATTTTATTAATTTAGTCAACTTTATTCAAATTATTTCCAAAAATAGTTCAGACGCTAGGTATATAGTTAAAAGCATGTAGGTACTCTAAACATAAATACAACAAAAAATCTTGTAATATTCATAGCAGTAGTTATTCAAATATATTCTCATTTCATCATACAATTTAAATTCAGTGTTTAAAATGCACATTTCGTAGACGCAATGATTCAACGAAATCCTTCTTTACATAAATTATATACATTTTTTTTATTGTTATACCTACTTTTTTTTTAGGTGGGAAAATCATCTAATGACAAATCCCGCTCTTGCGCGGAGCGCGAGATAGTGTCAGACTTTTACTGGCTGAAAACCCACTTGTGTTCCTTCTTTGCCTTCATCTCGGAGCCCCGGGCTTCGCTTTCACACCCGCTTTCGCTACCCGTGGAACTAGTGCTAGACTGTGATCCCACCTGATGGTAAGTAGTGATGCAATCGTTGATGGTGAGGTGTAGTAGTTTATTAAGAACCTATTATATATACCACTCTAGCCTTGAAGACACCTAAATTATAATCGGACGTGAAGACCAGGCAAGTTGTTCCAGGCCCTCGATGTACTCAGTATAAACGACGAGGCGAAAAGCTTGGTCCGGACCGTAGAGGTTTTAACAACGCGGCAACGTAAGGGTGGATACTCGCCATTCATCAGGTTGTCCGATGGTAGAAATGAGATGGTGGAATCAAGTCATGCAATTCCCGCGCATACTCACCAAAATGCATTCTGTTAAACACCGAAAGGCTAGCTACCCTACGCCTGTGCCCAAGGCTTTGTAGATTGGACTTTGGAAAACAAAGACTCCACGCGTCTGTCTGTTCACAATAACTTTTTTTGTTTGTTGGTTTCTTAATGGACAGAGTGATTCATGAGTAAGGTTTAGGTATATAATATATATATAAAGGGAGAAACTGACTGACATATCAACGCACAGCCGAAAATACTGGGACTAGGATCGTGAAATTTTGCACAAGGCTTCCTTTCATGAAGTAGGCGAGCACTAAGAGTGGATTTTCCAAAATACACCCCCTAACTGGATGAAACGGGGGTCGAAAGTTTGCACGAAGAAACCTACTTTTACGCGAGCGACGCCGCGGGTAGTAGCCAGTACATGCATGTTTAGTAAAGTTGAGAATTTGAAAATGTCTATCACCCGCGCGAAGCCGGGGCGGGTCGCTAGTTTACTAATATTGTTTTTTTTTATTATAGATAGGTTCGCGTTTGACCACTATCTCAACTGATGGTAAGCGGTGATGTGGTCGACGATGGAGCACGCTTGCCTTTAAGTAACCTATTTACTCTTAACTTAAAGCGGGTCGCTAGTTTACTAATATTGTTTTTTTTTATTATAGATAGGTTCGCGTTTGACCACTATCTCAACTGATGGTAAGCGGTGATGTGGTCGACGATGGAGCACGCTTGCCTTTAAGTAACCTATTTACTCTTAACTTAAAGACCCCCTTAATAAATGTATTTGGGTTTGGAATTGTTTGGTGTAATTAGAATTCAGTGACCAGAAAAATAAATGAGATGTTATTGTCTTCTAGTTTATGCCAGTCGAAAATGACTCGTAATGTCATGCATTTTTTTATCCATTCTGTAGCCATTACTGCCGCATATGTCATTACTACCTAGATTTTTGTCCTAAATAGCGACACTTCATTAGGGGCCCAAGTCTGCTATTGTTATAAAGTCGTTATTCCAACACGATCCCATTGTCATTTTGCTAAAAGTTCGTAATATGATAATTCATAATGGCCGATCATTGATCAGTCAATGATTTTGTGGTAGAATGACAATATCAAGCAGTCTCGAAACAAATTAAAAGCAATGACTGCACAATGACTTTCTAATGGTAGGTCACTGATCAAAGGTACTGTCAAAATTTTGGCAGTTATCCGCATACGTCAAATATTCACTGGTCATTATGTCCGAGATTACCATTCTATGCCATTTCTTTCAATGGAGTGTCAGTGGTTGACCATTGGAAAGTCAAAATAATGACGCCATTATATTAGCAAATTACCAAACTTGTTAAAATCAACAATTATAAAGTCAATGATAGATCATTCTGACATTATTGTAATAGCAGACTTGAGTCCCTGAAGTTGTAATAATACAGTGACTGCTTTTTTCAATCAATAAGTTTGACTCCTGGCTATGAGTTTAATAATAATAATAACTTTATTTCGGGTGGCATAGATCCATAGCAATATATAAAAAAATATATATAGTACTTATTTTTTACATTTTATTTCTCATGACTGGCCACACTTACACAAGACATGACCCGCTAACTTTGAAAGGGACAATCAAAACGTTCTGCAATTGGGTTCAGAATTTTGTTGTTGCTATTACTTAAACAGGCTAGCAGGGAAGCTGCTTTTTGCGCATGATGGTCTGGGATCAGTGGGCGCTTCAGCAAACATCCCAAAGGCGCTGAATTGCCACGTCAGACACAACATCCTGAACGCATTAAAGTACGAGTGAGCAAGGCACTGATTTAACTGATTCTGATTTTAAACTTTCAAAATTCCAATGACATGGTTTTATTTTTCATCAAAATCGAGTTAGAGACACTCGAGTTTTCGTTATTCCTCGTAATTTCGTATTTAGCCACTCACACCCACTTGAAAAATTCACCCTGTACAATATCGATAAAGTTACCTCTTCTGTAGCCCATCTCCTCTTTGTGCAGCTTGTCATACATGCCAGGGTAGTCCTTCATGACGTCACGTTTCTCATCCTCACTGTCCGCAGCGTCTTCTGACGTCCACAGGTCGAAGTTTATCTGTCAATTTGTTTAAGTTATGTTTATTTATTTTTTAACAACATTTACACACACACCACATCCACACACAATCATCCACTAGTTATCTCTGCATCACGCTAAGGTTGACTGGTAGAAAATGCCTAAGGCATTAAGTCCGCCGCTGTACGTTTATGCGTAAAGTATTTAATAAATAAATCTACTATATTAAACACTGTCTTATTAATCAAATCAATTCTGATCAATTTGCCTGCTGCCGTCTTCCCGTCCAACTATAATTTAGGTGTCTTCAAGGCTAGAGTGAACAGGCTCTTAATAAACTAGTGCGCCTCACCATCAATGATAGCATCTCTGTTTACTATCAGGTGGGATTGCAGTCAAGCACTGGTTTACATCAATTAAAAAAAAAATCTCAAACTTAGTATTTAAAACGTCAGGGAGAAGAGAACTAATTAACTTGTTGCTACGTTTTGGTGGTTTCTTGGCGGCTGTCGCTAATATATATGTATACGACTAAGCTCTGAATGCACGTGTGTGTGTCTTCATGGTTTTTATTTATTTTTATAATGCTTAATAGTTAGAACCAAGTTTTTACAATTGATTATAATCTAATCTAAAAGACTCATAAGCAAATTAACTCAAACTTATTAAGATTATTTATTCTTGTATAAAAATATCTTAAAAAAAGGAATAAGAAATAGTAATCTGCCGATGACGAAACCAGTTTCCAAGCTTTAGAGTTCCAGCAGGGACCGGAACCTCCTCAAAATGAGAGATGTATCGAGGAGGGCCGTCTCCAGTACTCCAGTATTAGGGTCTTGATCCAACCACGCAATGACAGCTTCGACAGGTGCTCGTTGAGGCTTTTAGCCTTGAGGCTGTCGCGGTAACGGCAATCGACTGCTGACTCGGAAAATTATAAAAAAAAATAGGGTTGGGGCTAGGAGTGTAACAATAGCCTAAAACCTATTCACAGATCTACCAAATATAAACAAAAGATTTCACAAAAGTCGGTCAAGCCGTTTCGGAGGAGTTCGTGTGATTTTACAACACATTCTGGGAAAAGCATGTGTCTAAACTTGAATATTAGACCTTCATTCTAAACTTTGTCAAAAGTTTGCGAGACATCTAAAAACATGGTAGACCAGTTTTCCTTTTTCGAGCGGTTTTTTTTAATAATGTTTGTTATTCGGTAAACCTCGTGTACCTACTGTACACGAGTGTTTTTTCTGAAGCCAAATAATACGATATGGTATTATTTTTTCTTCTATTATTGGGTTTATCAATAGTAGTTTTTGAAATAGTTCCGATAACACGGCAAAAAGGAAATATGTCTATCTGATGACCCTTCATGTGGTAACCACCACAGGCTTGGTAATCATAATAAGATCAGTTCTTTTACCAATAAGTTTTATAATTAACCTAGCATGGATCATCTTGATCGGCTATACTGTGACTTTGCGTGAGAGTTCTTATGGGATTTCACCTGTTATGAGGTCGTAGCCCTGCGACTGTTTCGAACAAACGTTATATTGAATAAGGTCTTTTGCTCATTACTTATAGTTAATTTTCCGTCTGTATCTCTGTAAGGCGGTATATAAATGGAAACAATGTTAAGCAACAATTAATTAAAAAATATATTTTTGTTTTTTTGGTGTCTCATTGTTATATTGTGAATATGTTAATTTCAAGGGCAACAGCTATTTACAAATGCTTTGTATAAGTTCATAAGAATTATAAAAAATCTGAAAACAAGAATGTGTCTACTGCTGACTGCAAGGTTATAATTTAAACTAGCTGTTGCCCGTGACTTCGTCCACGTCAATTTCGTAAAATTTAATTCTGAAAGGATCTAACTCATTTATTTTACTTTCACATAAAACGGCTAAAGTTTCAGTAAATATGTTACGTACATCATCATCATCATCTTCCTGCCCTTACCCCGTATTATTTGGGGTCGGCGCAACACGTTTTTTTCTTCTACTCTGCCCTGTTACTCGTCATGCTATCACTAACTTCCTTTTCTTTCATATCACTCTTCACACAATCCATCCATCTTTTCTTTGGTCTCCCTCTTCCTCTCCATCCATCCACATGTAAACTCATAACTCTTATTATCTTAAATATATTACGTACATTATCTATATTTATAAAAATCAATGCCGCTTTTCGTTGTAATTTTATAACTCAAGAACGGGCTCACCTATCCAAACCAAATGTTTAGGCTTTGTTCGGACTATTCATTAGATGGTTTATGCGAAGTTTGCACAAAATCGGTCGAGCGGTTCTTCATTTATCACATTATTAGGCGGTACAAAGTTCGCCAAGTCAGCTAGTTATGTGTATGTCTGGATGTAAGAACGTCAACGAATCAGAATCAGTATGTAAGGGTCGTAGTAGCTGGGCACACCACAATCGCGGAGGTCAGTCATCTCTTCGTGGAGTTGCCAAAGAAGTGCCACGGTGCGGTGTCCTCACTTTTTGCCCAGACATAGTCAGTTCATGAGGTTTCTGTTCCAGATTTGCGGAAGAAAAGCGGATCGCACGGAGGACACAGTGGAGCTTACGGTAGAAGTCTGCCCGCTTGGGTGGAGCTCCACCGTGTCCTCGTGGAGACGATCGGCGGTCGCAACATCTCACGTCCGGCCTAGGTTCGAAGCGACAGGGAAAGGGCCGTCTTTTTCTGGAAAGTAGTAATGCGAGTGAAGGAGATGGATCGCAACCGCGACGAAACGGATATCCTCACGCCCCAGTCGCAGTTGCAAGAGACGCCCCGGGCGACCGACTAACATAAGTGTGTGCTTGCGGACGACGAACAATGCGTAGCTCGCAGTACCTATTTGAAGTTATTTTAAGAAGCTAGAACTGGAAATTGCTAAAAAGTAATGTTATTACATTTCTTACTTGTTTGAGTATAATCTTTATTATCTGTACTTATTAATTTTAATATACACTTGGCCGCAATAATTTCGGGTCACTGATAAAAAGCGTGATAGTTTCATAAATACATAAGACAAATTCGTGAAACTGTAGCATGTTTTAGATGACTGAATAATGCATAAAAGAAAATATATAACGGGTTCTGTATAATATGCCATATTATATCGGGTTAAATATTTGAACGCCAACGACGCTTCATCATCTTCCTGCCCTTATCCCGTATTATTTGGGGTCGGCGCAACACGTTTTTTTCTTCCACTCTGCCCTGTTACTCGTCATGCTATCACTAACTTCCTTTTCTTTCATATCACTCTTCACACAATCCATCCATCTTTTCTTTGGTCTCCCTCTTCCTCTCCATCCATCCACATGTAAACTCATAACTCTTTTAGTAACATGTGTTTCATCCCTCCTCTTCACATGACCATACCAAGACAAACGATTCCCTTTCAACTTTTCAGTCACTGGCGCCACTTTCAAACTTCCCCTAATATATTCATTTCTCACTTTATCCATTCTCGTCACACCACACATCCATCTTAACATTCTCATCTCCGCTACATGCAATCTTTTTTCATCCGTCTTTTTCACAGCCCAACATTCTGATCCATACAGTATGACAGGCCTTATCACGGACTTGTAGATTTTACCCTTCAACTTGAGGGGCATCCGTGGGTCACAAGTTGTTCCCGTGACCTGTCTCCATTTCATCCATCCTGCGTTGATCCGATGTGTTACGTCCCGGTCTACCTCACCATTCCCTTGGATGAGTGACCCGAGGTACCGAAAGTCAGAGCAGATCGGTATGGGCGTTCCAGCTAGAGCTACAGGCACTGGATTGGAGAGACCGCCGAAATCGCAGAACAAGTATTCCGTTTTGGTTCTACTCAATTTCAGGCCAACACTCTCCAGTCTGTGCCACCACACCTCCAATCTGTTCTGGACCTCTAGGCCACTCTCGGCAACCAACACAATATCATCGGCAAACAACATACACCAGGGAGCCTCTTCCTGAATGTCCGACGTCAGAGCGTCCATTATCATCAGGAAGAGGTAAGGGCTGAGTGCCGACCCTTGATGTAAGCCAACTGCCACATACGCCAACGACGCTTACAAGAGACAAAAGTAATCGGCAGCTAGAATGGCAACGACGGGTTTAAGGGAAAAATATGTGCATAGATGTGTGTTATAATTGATTATTATAGAAAATAGGTAAAAATATGATTGGAAAAAAATTGTCGTCTTCTCCGTATTCCCATTGCTGCGACTCAGGTATTCTCTCTAGGAGAGGGAATGGACCGTAATCTACTACACGGGTCTAGCGTGGATTGGTAGATAGGTACTTAGAATTTGTATTGTATTTATTTGGATAAGGATTAATGTTATGTTTGTAAATCATCTTCCCAAATAATGCATTATTTTAGAACAAATTTGACTGCCATAAAAATTTATAAAGGTTATAGTGAGCCAACATTAAGAGATAGACAATAAGTAGTAAAACAATTTTGTAATACATAATTATTCTATAACTTTAACAACGAAAGCTATCAAAAGGAATAATTTTCCCCCGTTTTTGCATCATTTTTCGTCGATACACCACTACTATTGGTCATAGCGTGATGTTACATTGCCTATAAAGACTATAGGCTCGATAAATGGGGTAACACTGAAATAATTTTTCAAATCGATCAGTAGTTCCTGAGATTAGCGTGTTCAACCAAACAAACTCTTCAGCTTTATAATATAAAGCTTTATAGATAAGTGATCAATGAGATATTGTAGTTGTCTGTGTGACCCATTATTTTTAGCGCTTAGTTTACATATGATAATCAAAAGATTTTTCCACACTAATCTTACATTGATAGATAAGCAAATCTTTTTAGTTATGTAATTATATATAAGTACAAGATTAATTATTACAATAGAATAAAATAATTACATAAATATGAAAATTAAATTTAAAAAAAGTTAAATAATAATTATCACAATTGCTGATACTATTTTAAGTTTATTTAAAAATATAAATATATGTGCGGGTTTATCTATTGTTTAATATTATAAACTAATATGATCAATGTTTTACCTTAAGCCATGCAGGTTTCTGTGGCTGGGCAGTCAGTCGGGGCCACCAAGCTGGCTTTTCCTTCTGCAGGATAAGTTCCACTCTGTTCTCAAACACACGGACAGTGGTAATGTGGTCATTTTCAGCCTGAAAAAGAAAATGTTGAGTAAATGATATTTATTTTCTATTATAGCAAATAGGTGGTAAAAGCACTTTCAATTTATGTGTTTTTTGATGGCCTGCTGTGCTGTGTTTGTAGTACTGGGTACGGATGATCGTACTTTTCATACAAAACGTGCAGTGCGAAACCATGTAGCGAACTGTCGACAATAAGACGGCAACATCACAAGCATCATGTGCACAACTCAGTGTTGAATAGCGCATCACTGAGATACAAACGCATGCCAGCCAGATACGTTTTAAATTTAGGTGTTTGTTGTTGGACTGCTAATGTACTGCAACCAGCCGGCCACCACACACTTACTGTGCTGCAGCTGGCCGGTTGCAGTACGCATAAATTGAAGCATGCTAACACATCCATTTTTTCCTCAAACTAGATGAGGCCGATGTTTCCTATCTGACTACCCTAAGAAGAAAGACCGAAACAAACTCAGGACAAACATGTTATGGTCATATCTTATGAGAACCATGGAGATTAGTATCTGATATGGCCTTTCACATGGAACCGTCAAGTCAATGCAAGCATTTGTCAGTATTTGTAAGGCTCAACTCAAGACTACAAAGCAGCAGGAATAAAAGAAAATATAAAAAATAAAGTTTACTGAGTTATGGACATTGTTTATTTAATACATGTTTTAGTTTAAATCTCTATTTAGCAACTTTTTTATAGTAGATAGAGAGTAGAGGAATATTTGTTCTGTAGTGAGAATCCAAAAGTTTTTTGTAATATTGTGCGCAGGCTTTACTTGTTGCTTTCATTTAAATTTAAATAATAAAATCTCTAGTCCTAATCTAAGTACTTATTCTGTGCTAAGATGCGAATAAACTCTAGCATCATTGTGTGCCCTTCAAATATACATATAATTTATCAATTTACAAGGCAAGCAGGCCCAAACATAAAACTCCTTTTAGCTTTCTAGTATTATTATTAAATTACTGCCTGAACATAAACTGATTAAAAATTAGCATTCTTTGCATGGGTATTAGAAATCTTTGAAATTCTCAGCTTTCCTCTACTACAATAAACCTTTCTCATAAATCCATCTATCTATCCATCAGGTGAGATAGTGGTCAAGTGTAGGTCTATCAATTGAAAAAAAAGGTGAAATCTGCAAGAAATTTTTATCAGTAGTTATCAAGTTACGACATTCATACAGACAGACACACACAGTGCTGAACTTTGTATTAAAAGACATTGATAAGGATATGTCACATTTTCACAACCCATAAAATATTCATTATAGGTTAAATATGGTTTTTTGTAAAATTATTTTATTAGATATTGTTTAGATTTTTAAGCTTCGCTGCTACAGTGTGAATGATTGACTGATTTGACCATATTTAGAGAGTTGTTTCCCAACATTTTCCCAAACAGTAAGCAAGAGGCATGTAAGATTCCAGATTAAACAGATGAATAAAAACAGTAAATTTAAACAGAGTGCCAGCTTTTTGGCCTGCACAAGACATTTGAATCATGTGGATAAGCATGTTATGCATTTACCATTGAGAAACTCGTTTACATATTTCAGGATAATAAGTAACATAGTTGCAAAGATACTTCAACAAGTTTATTATTGCAACAAGAATTTGTGGTGGAATAATCTTCAATAGCTAGTTTGATTCTAATATATAAACTTAGAAATCACATAGTGACAACATTGTCAAGGATCAGTAATACGTAATTACAATAAGTACCTTAGATAAAATGGATTTAATAAGGCGTTTAATTACTTGATAAAACCATGCATGTATGAAGATACTTACTGTTTTTACTGGTGAAAATAAATCCAAATTAAATTCATACAGACTCTCGCCGCGGGCACCAACACCTTGTGCCGAGAATTTTAAGTTATTCTCTAGAACTTTCACATCAGGTTTAACAACATTTTTTAATTCTATCTTCAATGAAATTACACTCTCAGTCTGTGCCCAGTAAACAAACGGGCTTGGGATGATCATTATTTTTGACACAAATTCACTACACTGCAATGGTGTAAATACTGCACCGAACCAACTAATATTGTATTCGAATCAATCTTGAATTGATAATTTCAGAAAAGCGAAATAAAATTTATATTTTTAACCTGTCAATCTATCAACCGACCGGCTGCAAATGTTGCCAGCAAATTCAAACAAAATCAAACATTTTTTTTGGTAACTTTTAGATGGCATATCACATCAAACTTCAACATCACTGGCAATGAATCCTACTATTTTACATAAACTACCATCGACTAAAAGTAAATGAAAGGTATACACATCTCTATTATTCAAATTGCTTTTTTCTTTTTACAATGCTTAAAGGACTTAGTATCCAGGTCGAAATCATTAGAAAAAAAAACTTTTTACATTCTGTGAATTTCTGTCTGTCAAAAAGCCGTTTGCTGCTGTTGATGGGTGTCGAGTTTCTATAAATTTCTCATTTTAATCGTCTTTCTTTGTGATTCAATATATTCCCCGTTAACTAAAAATGGTTTAACTATTATCTCGCACTATAAATTACGTACAGTGGTTGATCTCTGACTCTGGTAGAAGTTGTAAACAAATCCAAAATGTCCGTTCCTAGCACTGGATTGAGCAAATTGAAGAAGAAACACATTCGTGTAAAACATCAAAAAGTGAAACTGTTTCGTGCAAATGAACCATTACTATCTGTGTTTATGTGGGGTGTGAACCACACGGTAATTACTTCATATTTTATGCACTAATTGCAATAGTATGGCGGGTGTATAATCCTATTTGAAACGATCTCGGCGAGCGTAGCATCATTATTATGTCATTTCCCACACAACTGGTTTGTTGTGGTTTTACAATGTTTACATTTGAATGTACCTCATTAAAAAAACTTTAGGAAAACACCCAAATTCTATTGTAAATTCTGGCACATTGTCAATAATTTAGTTTTATATGTCTCCTTGCCATTGAATATAAATAGACTATTAAACTTTATTGCGTTGAAGGCAGGTCCAATAAATTTAAGCATGTTGGTCACATCAACATTAATTTGCATAGAGTACTGTTGTTGATAGCTAAATAATTTTTTTTTTTGTTTTCAGATAAATGAGCTAAGTCATGTCACAATACCAGTCATGCTCCTCCCGGATGACTTCCGAGCTTACTCCAAGCTCAAAGTTGACAACCATTTGTTTAACAAGTAAGAAACAATCAAAAATTATTTCTAAGTTCTTATTAGAAATTGGATAGGAAATCCAATCAAAGTTATCTGTTTTTGTAAAATAATATTGACATGTGCAGTAATAATAATACATTCAGAAATCTCTGATTTAGATGATCTTCAGTTATTGTCTGTGACAAAGCTAAGAATGTTTCTTGTGACAATAGTTTTATCACAAAAGAAGTCAAGGTTCAAATGTAAACTGCAATAACCTATTGTAAAATTTACCAGATATTTGTACTAAACATTTGAATTCTTATGAAAAATTGTGAGAATTCACAATGAGTACTGTAAACAAAGTAGACACTCAAGTGCAAATTATTTACATACTAGCTGGTGCTCTTGACTTTGTCTGCTTTAGACTTAAAACAGCACAATGCCCTTAGGTCACAATTTCAAGATGTTTTTTTCACGCAGACACCTAATTCTTTTTATAAAATACAAGTGGTCTAAAGACATCAGCTATCTACCAGTCTAAGTCCTGTCAAAATCAGTCCTGCGGTTTCAGAGATTAGTAGGAAAAAACATTCTGAACAAAAATTTAAAAATTGCATTTTTGTTAAAGATATTCAATATACTTTCATTTAGTAATCAATATTAATTACATGTATAGATTAGTTATTGCATTCTAGCACAAGAAATAGACTTTCCTTCCAGGAAATAAATGTGTTACATTATTCATATTGATAATTGAGGATAATAAAAATTGAGGATATGTTTAAAATTTCGGCATGAAATAGAGAAAATATTGATGAGGTTTTGATAAACAGATTACTTAATGGGTAAACTTTAAAATTTTAAATATCATACAAAAATACTAACCACTGCATCTATCTTTCTATGTATTAGCTTTGTTCTCTATTAATATTATTAGAGTCAGTTCGGTTATACAAAATATAACTCAGAGATTCAACACTGGATTCTAAAGAATAACTCAGGATACTAATCATTGACATTATATAATGTGCTGGTTCAAGATGCATGACATTGTTTATATAATCACACATTTTCCAGCCCAAAAGCTGAATTTTTCTTAGAAAAAAAATTGATACCCGAATGCAGCGCCACCTACAGGGTTCAGTTATATTTTTAAACCATCCAGGGACCCACTCAAATATACACACAATATTTCATCCAAATCGGTCCAGCCGTTTAAGAGTTAGATGGCAACCACACAAAAAATATATATTATCTATACTTCTATACTAATATTATAAAGAGATAAACTTTGTTTGTTTGTTTGTAATGAATAGGCTCAAAAACTACTGGACCGATTTTAAAAATTAATTCAACATTCGAAAGCTACATTATCCACGAGTAACATAGGCTATATTTTATTTTGGAAAAAAAATAGGGTTCCGTAAGATATTTGAGTTTTTCAGACACAAGGTGTAAAAAGTCAACCAGAAAAGTTACTTATTTTGCGTACGCTGCCTAAACTATAAAAGATAGAACCATAAAATGTTGTAATTAATTGTAGATCTTATAAATATCTACCAAAGTGTGTTAGGAGAAACCTACTTTCACGCGAGCGAAGCTGCTGGCAGAAGCTAGTATAATATAAAGATAATAAAAGTATATGTTATATTATTTACATAACTAACTTTTTTTAGGTTGCTGGTTTTGTTTCATGAAGTTTTAATAAATAAATAAGTAATATAATCACTATCATTTTGATAAGAATCTGTTACTCAATAAAGGATAAAAGATTTAATTATACTTAGCTGTTATCAAAGTTTCAATGTCTAGTTCCCTTATATTCTAATCATATGTTATCAAAAGTATATAGACATGCTTGAAAAATCAAGAGCTAAGGTTCAGGCTAACTAACCTCCAGTTTATCGAACGAAAATAATATAATTATTGTGATGCAATTTTAAGAAAGAACTGAGATTGATGCGTGGTTGCCAATAGGGTATTTTACTCTATATGAGAAAAAAATCTAGAAATATATTATTAGGATAGCTTAGGTAAAATACAGTAGGAAAGTGTTGGTTTTAGTTCATAAAATAATAAAATAAAATTTAAAATTCAATTCAAAGTTTTCTGTTTTTATTATCCGTTCTTTATCACCTTGAAATAGTAGCCACAATGTTATTACGTCATTCGGCTGTGTAAAATCAAGTCACAGCTGTCAACTGTTAACTGACCGGCCATACTGAGCGCATTTGCTTACAGCCAACTGACGTCACAACCGCAGAGTAAATATAGCGTCCACTGCTTTCTACATTTTCGACCTTTTGAGTAGCGTAATTAGAGACACAATAGAAAGACAATGACCTAGCGAACGCCGGCGTTCGCTCGGGGTTTAATTGATTAAATACACGTGAAATTTGAAAATGTAAATTTTAAATGCATTTTTAGGGTACTTAGCGACTGAATACATTTTTGCTTTTTTTTGTGGTTTATTAGAAGTATAGAATCTAATTGAGACACATTTAAAAAATGAGTGTAATACCCTATACATACCACTAATAACAGTAATTTACGCGCATAAAAAATAGTGAAAAGTTCAAAATTGGTAATTTTGTATGGCAATCTCATTAAAGGTGGCAAGTCTTGGGAAGCACCTACTATAATAATTTTATGGTAGCGGAGTGCTGGCAGCTAGATTTGCGAATATTAGTCTGTCCTTAGAGAAACTAAGAGGGGCCTTTTTTTAAGGGTTGTGGTTCAAACTTCTGTAATAAATTATTCACACACAATACATTTATCTAATACGTATTTATCCACCATAGGAAAAGTTATTTGTTAGTTGAAAATCTGCTTTTGTTCAAGAAAATTAGCATCATTATCATAGTCACTACTAGTCTTCATTAATATTGGTATTCTAATTTATGATGGAAAACAGTGTTTAAAGTGCCATAGATCTTCACTAGATGCGATTATACTGCAGAATAACACAGTCAGGAAATGACGCGAAAAAAAAAAGCAAAACTATAATATTTTTGTGACATTTTCTTTTCTCCTATAATACTTCCTTAGTCGCCTAGTCAATTGGGTACTTGTCTTGGTTTATTTTTGTTCAAAACAATAAATAACACAAAATTAAGCATTTTTCTGTAAACCGCATCAGAATTGGTATAAAATGAAGCAGCAATTAGCAATTTAATTATGTGTATGACAAAGAGTGGGCGCGTGGTGGGAACATATCACTATCTCTTTTATACGCGCGTAACCCATTGACAGTGACGTCACATTGTAGTTTTTGCATTTGTTTTTTATTACTTGACAGTTTCCCCTTCCACCAGATTTGAAAGGTTTCTAACTTACTTAATTTTGAACGGATTTGAAAAAATTCTTTCGTTTGCGATTATGAATAAAGTTACATTTTTATACAAATTATTAAAAAAATGAGACAAGTACCCAAATAATCCGTAGATTATAAAGATCTATTTAGCCATTACAGTATTTTATATATCTCAAGCTCACAACACAGTAAACTTAAACATGATTATGAGGCGCCTGTCTTCATTCCTCTATAGTATTTTCATCATCCTTATCCATGTATAAAACAATGTCTCCCACCGCGTCTGTCTGTTCGCGTAAACTCGCGGATTTTCATACGGCTTTCACCAATAGACAGGGTGATATTAGAGAAAAAACAAAAGTTCGTGCGGACACCTGTGTGAAGCTGGAGCGGGTTAGTAGTCTAATCTATCATCATCATCATTTCAGCCGAAAGACGTCTACTGTTGGACATAGGCCTCCCACTAATGTCGCCACAATGAACGGTCCTGTGTGTCTCGGGAATTCGATGGATGCGAGACGCATAGGAACGTTCCTGTACACTTGTTAGGCACTTGTTATAAAATGTTGACATATAGATTAGACGGCTAATCTATATGTCAACAGTTTATAATAAGTATTAACTGAAACATCCGGCTCGAAGGACTGAGTCTAGTAGTCTTGAAAGAATAAAAACTATAGAATTAATGCCAAAAGAGGAGAAACTGACTGACTGACATATATCAACGAACAGCTGAAACTGCTAGGTCTAAAAAATGTGAAGTTTTGCGCAAGGCTTCCTTTTATGATGTACGAGGGAATCAAGAATCTTTGGGCCATATAATTGCATTTTAGCATAAACAGTAAACTAAGTAAATAAAAAAAAACGAGGGTTTTAAAGGTTTTATGGGAGAATCTTATTCCTTTGGTTAAAAAGTTTGAATCTTGGCATAAATTTTAACCAAAATAAATAATAAAGACTTTAATTATTAATTTTTAAAAATACCCTCAAAATACGGTTCAAGGAATTTTTGTAAGTTTTTACTGTCCCCACCATAAATGAAAACGTTATAGTTTTTATAAAAACATTTTGGCGACTGAAGTCACTCTCAGAGGGCTAGTTATAACATAATAGTAATACTACCGCTACGCCATCATAGCACATAGACACTAATCTGTAGACTGTTAAGACCTATTAAACCATTTTATAATCTCGTTGCTAATAAACGACTTTGGTGCGTCAATGCTAATAAAATTGATTGAACTAAATGATTCGCTTAACGAGATATTAATAGCTTTACACCGTTTATTCTGGTACCTACCTGAATTAAATATACAAGAATATCTACTCTATATACTAGGACCTGTACCATGACGTTTAAAGTAAGATTGTTTCATTTTTATTTCAGTGTGGGTAAGGGACAGAGCTATACAGGTTGTCTAGCGCCATCTCTTACCCACACTGGAAATAAAAATGAAACAATCTTACTTTGAACGTCATGGTAACCCCGTAGGTCTAAGATATTCTTAGATGTCAGCAAAATTGATGGGCAGACGTCAGCAAACCTGATGAGGCCAGTTAGAGCCGACGTCTATCAGGTCTGCGGATTGTTCGAAGGAGTTACCGTAGTCCTCGCAATAAAGGGCAAATGAAGGAACACTGGGTTTTAGTCAGTTAAAGTCTGATACTCCCTCCCAATCAACCCAGAACGGGAGAAGTTATAATGGATTCCCACGTAAAAAAAGGTTACGATAATCTTGATCTTGTATATATATATTATCCTCGTGTTACCTGCAATTCTACATGTTTGTGAACGCATGCACGATAAAGGAATAGTTCGTAGTGTGGAAGTATTATTTTTAATAGATAGAAAGAAAAGATACTACTTTAAGACAGTATTTCCTTCTAGATTAGGGAGATAAGCAATCAATCTCCTGATTATAAATATGTATATGTTTTAGCTATCTTTTCGCCGAAATTACTTTTCCTTTCTTGTTATCATAATGGATTTATGATAATTAAATGATGAAGCGAAAATACAGGTGTTTTCCTTAAGTCGAGCTAGGGTTTTTTTTATTTATTATTATTATTAATAACTATGTATTTATCGATAAAATATTAACAATGTTATCGATTGTTTCAGAGAAAACATGCCATCTCACTTCAAGGTCAAGGAGTACTGCCCCCTTGTGTTCAGGAATCTACGAGAGAGGTTCGGAATCGACGATATTGACTACAAGGAATCACTTACAAGGTACAACCCTTAATATAGAACCCAATCATAGCCAATACCGAAGTCAAACTCGCCTAGCACGAGTGATACGCTAACGATAATTTATTTCTTTATTGATTATGTATTTATTTATGTTTATTTTTATCCCCATATTGTATTATCTGGCATCCTCGATCCCACATCCCATCCTGTGGTCCCTAGGTTTAGAAAGCCAGATAACTACCTGTGTTCGCGGGCTCAGAAGAAGCCTAGCAGCATGCTGCGACGCTCGGCGACGGCGCCCACCGGGGTTGCCAACATGAAAAACGAAACACATCAAGAGAGCATATTCCACGATGCAAGCGAGTTCGTCAAACGAGGGCTGACGATAAAACGCCTGAGGTCAGCGGAGTTTTACTTAGCAGCTGTACGATTTTTTTTTTTCAGTTTTTATTTTTTTTAATTTTCTCTCAAATAACAGTATGTAGTGTGCCTTTCGAACTGACACGGCGAGCATAAGCATTACCACGATCACTGGCTGTATTGTGAAGTCATTTCCCCTGTCTAACCGCTTGAGAGAGAACTCCATGAGAGATGGTTTCAAAAGTTTGGATATGAAAATGGATTTTTGTTGGATTTTGGTTTTTGTATGCCTACGTCCTGTTGTCCATTCCAGTTTAGGTTAAATGGGTGTCAAGGGTGCCTCGATCCTTGATTGACCGTGACCTCCATTGACGTTCCTTAACCTCCGCAATTGTCCCGTATGTCTCCATTACTTAATATATCGTATATATATATTTTTTTCTTTGATATTAACACTACATGTGCACATTAATGCTGTGAACACATTCATGTGCACTTTCACCGGTTGGTAAGTATTATGTTAATATGCGCATCTCTTTCGCACGTAACACGAAATAGAAATTAATAAGAAAGACGAGTAACGAATCAAATCGCATATTATTACAAATGAAAGGATATTCAAGGACCTAGGTAATCACTTTGTTAATAAGGTAGTTGAATACTTTAGTTGACTTGTGTGAAACGTCCGCGTGGTGTATTTTTTTTTATGTTCCTTTTCAACGCAGACTACAGAATTCGAGATGCAATTTTTTATCTATCAAAAAGGTCATATTACAAGACAAAAATACACCCAAAGTACATCATAAGTAAGTCTATTACAAAAACAAATTGTTGGAAGATATAGAGTACATACTATAGTCTGTCGTCTGCGTTGCCCCTTATTACAAGACCTGCAATTTACTTTGAGTGTCCTTAATTTCCTGTTTGTTAGGCTGTGTGCAAGAAATAACGTCACAAACTCACTTGCAAGTCACAAATCACAGTTGATTGTAATTACACACACTTTGATTCCATAACCATATACTTTGTAAAGTAATTCAGTTTCATCATTTAATAGATAACTTGTGTGTCTAATACCGAGTTCTGTTTGACTTAGGAAATATTACGTTGTAAATGAAAAATTGTAAAATATACATATAATGTATATATATATCTTGGAGTTGAAACAATTTGGTGTCTTCAAGGCTAGAGTGAACAGGCTCTTAATAAATAAGCACGATTCATCATCACCGATTGCATCACTGTTTACCACCAGATAGGATCGCAGTCAAGCACTACGCGCCTAAATGCGTTAGAAGCTCCTGCTTTCTTTCTTTTTAGGGTTCCGTGCTTTAAAAGAAAAAAGCGGAACCCTTATAGGATCACTTTGTTGTCCGTCTGTCTGTCTGTCTGTTTAAATTAAACTTCTGAGTTAACGAAATAATTAGATACAACCGTCTACTTCGCAAAAAAACGTATATTTCGATACTCAAAATTCAAATATTTTTATTTCACGTAGGCCTGACATGACGTCGACTATAAAACGTTAGAAGTCGTTTCCTATGGAGAAGAACCGGCAAGAAACTCCATGATTACTCTTTTTAAAAACAGTGGTTGATGATACAATATTTCGATATTACAGTATTAATAGATATTGTGTAAGAACAGTGTAGACCCGTCAATATTGTACCCAAAAGCACAATGAAAATAATCATATTAAAAAAAGTGAGTTGTTATAGGAAGTAATCTAAGAATTCGTGGCCATATAAAAAAAAGCGAGAAAAATATGAATAATTACAATTATCAATAAATGAGATGTTAACAAAATAAATTACTAAAGAATTTAAGGTAGTTGAAGTATTTTAAAAAACATTGCAAAAGCAATGTGTTAAAATTTTTTATATATAAGCATATTAAAACAAAGATGGAGCAGTTAATAGACACAATATTAATGACTTACCAGGGGGCCACATGTGCAGAAGTATTCATTGCCAAACAAGCATCTCTTCGACATAGTCTTTAACCTTATTATACGCTTTTTTGGTTAGGACACGCTTATTATATTTTTTGAATTTTCCCTCGATAAGTTCACTTAGCGCCTTTGGTAGCTAGCTTGTTATAAAAGCGTATACTGTTTACTAAGAATGACTTGCTGATCTTAGCTAAACTCCATTTGGGTAATACAATTTCGTGTTTACTACGCGTATTTTTGTTGTGAAAATCGCTTCTAATTTTAAAGAGTCCTAACTTTTTTACGAACATACAAAATACTTTTAAGATGTAAAGAGAAGGTAGAGTCAGTATATCCATTTCTTTTAATTTATTTCTGAGGGACTCGCGAAGACTCGTTTTATAAATAGCCCGGATTGCTCTCTTTTGCTAAATGAAAATTGAGTCTACATCAGCTGCAGATCCCCAAAGTAAAATTCCATAAGACATAATACTGTAGAAATAAGTGTAGTAAACTAACCTAGTTGTGGCTACATCTGTCAATTGCCTTATTTTTTTTACTGCATATGCAGCTGAGCTTAATCTTCCCGAGAGAGTTCTAATATGAGAGCCCCACTGCAGTTTAGAATCGATAGTTATTCCTAAGAACACAGTTTCCGTAATTATATCAAGTTTTTTTGCAGTTATGTATTAGACTGACACCAGACTCTCAAGGGAATCAAAATTCATAAGAGTACTTTCCTATGACCCAGAATCCTGAAATTTGGCATAAAGTAAGGTATTATAGCCAGGGACCGTACAACCCCGAATAGAAGTTAATTCTTTCAAAAGAGTTACAGATTGTATGCCTACAGTAACGGAAAATGTTACCTCTTCGTAGTGTTAGCCCTTTTTTACTAACGTTAGGGTAACCCTATCAATAAGTTAACTAGTTCAAGATGTTACCGGTTCCAATTGAAGCAGATAACCCTTTGAAAGGGTTTGTCGGGGTAATCAAAGGGTTTTAAATAAAATCATTTTAAATTACGTTGGTAACGACGACCTTCAACGACTGTAACTCTGTTACAGTCGTTGAAGGGGTAACCCGTTCAAAACGTCTTACCGTTAAAAAGTATAAACCACCAAGAATGGGTTTTTGAATATACAGGTAAACAAATCGAAAGGGTTTGGAAGAGGTTATCCATTGATGAGGGTTTTCGTAAATAAGTGTAACAAATATGAAATGGGTTTTAAAACAACACTTTGTCAAAACCCTATCAAAAACCCTTTCAATGGGTAACCAAAATGGTCCCTGATTATAGCACAAGTATAGGAAAAAATCTGAAAACTGTAAAGTAGGTAGTTACGTCACAAACAAAAACTGTTTTTGCGATTCGGAAGAACCTTTGTAACTCAATTCGAGAATTGAACTGTATTCATAGGTAAGTTTGTACGGAACCCTCAGTGCGCGAGTCCAACTCGCACTTGCCCGGTATTTTTATTATTCCTACTCGATTTAAGATAACTATAGATAGAGTATACGCAATTTATTTTAGGTAGGTACACCAAAATAGTTGGGAAAATAAGGAAAATTGCAAATTATATAACATTCCGGAAGCTCCTGCTTTAGCATAGATTATTCCTGCTCACTTTAGGATAAATTGGAAAGAATATAGGCACTTTAATGTACACCAAAATAGTATGTCCATTCTCTGAATCAAAATGAAATATCACATTAAGTTGATGCAATATTAGGCGATGGGTGTACTGTATAGCTTGAAAGCGCCGAAATCGTCGAAGGGGTCGTTTTAATACCGAAAATCTAAAATTACAAATTAAATTTTGATGGTGTGTTTGAAGAGTTCGTAAAATACTTTCAAGTCTGCTTTACTTCTTTATTTCTATTAAAAGCAAGGTCAAGGCAAGGTCGCCAATGGCGCCATAACCGTAAAATAATCATTAGGTCTTTTGTTGTCAACTCGTGAAAAAGAGCATTTTATCGTTTCAATAAACATTTTATCTTATATCTTTTTTATATTCTGAGAACAGTTAAGATTTTATTTTATCGAAAGCGTCATAAATATGCAATGTACATGACATAAAGGAAAAACTTAAAATTCCCGCGATAAAAACTGAGTAATGCTAGTATGTTTTTAGATTTGTAAGATTATTATAATATTTGCGCAAATCTCGTGAGTCATTGATAAAAGTGTTCTTTGTTTGTCGAAGAAGTTATACAGGTGTTGAGAATGCGATCCATTTTGGGTAAATTAACACCTTGTATTTGATCGAACGTGAGCGAAGAATGATTGAAAAGTAGCTTCTGCCTGTGGCTTCGTCCGCGTAAAAGTAGGCTTCTCTATACAGACTGTTAAACTCCGTTTCATTCCCTTAGGCTTTCGCGGTGTATTTTGAGAAAAAATTTCTTTTTTTTCTGTAGACTTTCAATCTGTAGACCCCCGTTTCCCTAGCTGGGCGTAGATAGATCAGTTAGAAACGGTTACCTTTTATATATAAGGTGTTAAAAAATTAACTTTAAGAATTTGGAGGGGATATTGTACGCCTCATTATGAACAACTTTTACTATGAGACCAAACCTGAAATCGCGAAATAAAATCAGTTGTTCCCTACGTTTATGTTTGCATAACTCGTCAAAATATAAGGAGCAGATGTTTTTTTTTTTTTTCGCTATTTCAGGTTTGGTCCCATAGTAAAAGTTGTTCATAATTAGGAGTACAATGTCCCCTCGAAATTCTTAAAGTAATTATTTTAACACCTTATAAACACATTTATCATGGTTGATAAATATAGGTAAAGCAGTTTTACCCGGAAATTAATAGTTTCTGTACTTCATAACGCGCAGAAACTGCTGTGATTGATTCAATTCAATATTGTACGAGTGTTTGACAATTTGTCACATTTATTTTGCGATCATTTCGAGGTTGACTTATTAAATTACCCCGTTTTTGTTTGAGGTGAGAAATTATCAAAGTATCAGACTTAACCCACCTGTGTCTTCAGATGGCCCTTTGCGTTTTAGGGTCGCAGTAACTCTTTCGAAGAATCTAGTAGCTCTGATTGGTACCTATTAAATACTCCTAAAACCTTATTAAGAACGTATCTCTAACGTGCTTGATAAGGTTTTTTTCTTCAAAGATTTCCCCATATTTTCTCAAACATTAAACTTGCGCGTAAAACTTTTCCAATTTTTTGGAAGTGTTGGTTGGGAGATTTTTTTCTTGATGTCTCCCTGACATCATGAAAAGTAGGAAACGGAGGAAAAATGCTTTGTGTTAAAGTATTATCGAAGCAAAAAGCTGAAAGTAAATTTTCTTTCAATTCGGAACTGCTGCGTTTGGTCTTCATCTTAATTATTAATTTTATTTATTATTATTATGAGTCCTTTTAATTATAATGATTTATCATATTATTTATAATTTAAGCATATAATATAGTATGTTATTTAATTATAGGTTCATACCTAATATTTATTTATTGTGCACAGCTACCACAGTATGTTTAACCCAATTGTTGACTGGTAGAGAATGCCTTATTGCATTAAGTCCACCTTTGTACCTTTAATTACTATACATGAACTTTAAATAAATAAATGATTATTATGGACTACAATATAGATGTACTGATTTGGTTCAGAAGCGAACCAAATTCGTGATCCGATCGTACCAACTTTGAGCGTGTGTTAATATTAGAATAAAAGATAAAATATTATACGTTGTCGCCAGCTTAGCTTGTCCTTCGAAAATAAAAGCATTAGGAATACATTAAAATAATGGAACAGTACCGTGTTTTGTTTAACTTTCGAATACGAAAGTCAAACAAAACACATATTATATTATCGTTTATATTAATAAATAGGAAATTATTTTCATGTCAGTTGAAGTTCCGATAATATAATGCTTGCCTTTAACACGAAAAGAAAACTTTAACTTACATGGTAATGGTTATATAACAGTCATTAGCAACAGGTTTAGTGTTCTTTAAGTAATAAATGGCTGGCTTTTCCTGTGGCATAGTATAGCCTCCGTAGTTTAGTAGAGCGGGAGGAGTTATTGAATGATTTCCTATCAGAAATGTTCGAAAGAGTTACTGATTTTGATTGATTGATTTCTGAAGGTCTTTATTTTCATAATATTTTGTGAATTGCATACAATAAGATCGTATTCTAATTGTTTACAACCTTAAATGTAACTAGTTTATAGGTTAACTTACCTTTACAAACATTTCAAATTGACATTATTGTAACTATTGTATTATATATCATAAGTTCGTAAAGAACAGACTATAAAATTATGAGGCACAAGGAAGTCTTAGTACTGACTTATTACCCTGTCTTATTACACAAAGTAGCAGAAAGAGGTACTGTGGCCCTTGAACTAGGGTGGCCAACTATTAGAAGAAATAGAGTATATCTGATTTCAAAGGAGGTAAATATAGAGTACGAACTTATAAAAAAGAGTATCATTTATTAAAAAAAAAATTGAAACTTTTTCAGTATATAACAATTGTTCATTGTTTTTAAAAGAATTGTACGACTTCAAACATTCTGACCATAAGTTTACATAGATCAGGAGATCATTTTTAATAAATTTCAACGAAATTTACTACACTTCAGGAACAGGGCTCCTCTTTTCCCATCACTTCACATTCATGACCATAAAGACTCTCTGTAAAGTCGACTTTTTTGGTTATGATAATAGATATGCATCATATATCCGTGACTGATACTAGTATAGTAAACATTTTGTAAAATAGAGTATTTGAGCGTCATCTATTAGTGTTATAGATTATAGAGTACGCCTACATGGTATAGAGTACAATACTCTATTTTAGAGTACGGTTGGCAACCCAACCTGGAACGTCAAGGGAAACTGAAGGAACACGGGTAAGTTTTAGTCAGTAAAAAAAGTCTGATACTCCCTGTCGCTCCAACCAGAGCGAGAAAAGTTATTTGATGTTTTCCCACCCAAAATAAAAATACAGGACGCCACTATTCTTTATTCTCAAATCGGAATCGTTAAGGGGGAAGCTAAAAGGTAACCCGTGTTTTTTTTTTAATTTGCAGTTCATAATCAAGTCGAATGACTTTTTCATGAAATAGCCATTGGAGGAGGGGGTTGTATGAATGATTTAAAAGATTATAATTTTGTAAATAAATGCGTATTACGGTCACCAATCATATTGTAATCAACATACAATTTGACTCTGACCTGAAAATTGCAAGAAAAAAATCTTAAGAAAATATGAAATTCGCGGGCTACCTACCCTGGCAATTTTACGTAAAGATTTTAAGACATCCTGGCATGGCCCCAGTACTTACAAAGATTACTCCTACAAAAAAAAATATAATTTCTGCTAGTATACTTACTAGCTTAGATTTTTCCACTTTTAAAACTTCTTTACTTAATGCGATCAAAGTTCTCCATCCAAGTTTTATACTAGAATTTCGAACCGCCATTAAAAGTGATAACGACCGGAATTTATGTCCGTTATCAAACTTTTCTCCTAAACGGGAAGGACTGCTATCAATTTCCTTTGATTCTCAAATAATTTGTTATCACATTAATATTATAAAAGCGAAAGTTTGAATATGTGGAGTGTGTGTGTATGTTTGTTACTCCTTCACGCTGAAACGGCTGATCGGATTTGGATAAAACTTTATAGTAATACAACTTATACAAAAGTGGCAGTGGGCAGGGCACATTGCTCGTAGAACGAATGGTCGATTGGGCCGAAAGGTTCTAGAGTGGCGACCGCGCACCGAAAAACGCAGCATTGGAATGCCTTGCCTGCCTGCCAAGGCAACGTTTGGGGGAGGCCTATGTCCAACAGTGGACGTCTTTCGGCTGAAATGAATCATCATTTCAAAGTTCATCACCATCAGATGACATAGGATAACATAGGCTATAATTTATAATAGAGGGTAGTACGGATTCCATGCTGCAGAAGATAGAAGAATATATACTTCATTCATATTGCTGCTTGTATTTAGCGGGTATCAACAAGGCGCGTTTAATCTATTTGTAAAACACTTTATACAAAACAAAAAAAAAACGTTTTCTATTTCACACTTTATAACTGGAGTGCCTATTTCTCATGAAGTCATAACAATTCCAATTAACCCAAATACTGCTTGGTTACATTGGTTTATTATGAAGTTCCTTTGTCACCTTCCACCTTCCGGCTCCATCATCAGTTCAGTTCGATAGTACGTTATAGCCGAAGTGCATCTCATGACAATTCTAATTAGCTCAAACACAAGAGAGAAAGTAGGAGTAGTTCAGGAGTGGAATTCCTTGCCGGAATGTGTGTTTCCTGATAGCTACAACCCGGTAATCTTTAAGTCAAGAGTGAATAGGTTACTTCTAGGTAAGCGCGTTCCATCGTCGACCGCATCATCGCTTTCCATCAGGTGAGATAGCGGTCAAGCGCGAACCTATCGTGAATAAAAAAAAAAAAAAAAACACGGCCAGGATACATTGATTAATTAAGGAGTTCTGGTGCCTATCTTCCGGCTCCATCATCATCAGGTCACTTCGATGATAGCATTTTCAACATAACTATTCAGAACCATTTATTTATTTGTATTGTTAGAGTCACTCACTATCTTCATTGTGATATCTATGTGAGTATGAAGTTCCGTTGACCATTTTTGGTCTTCTTCATTAGTTCCACTTCATCAACTGTTACTTTTTGACTTTAAATGCTTAAGTTGATCATGATTGCATTACTGCGTACCATCAGGTGGGATCGCAGTCAACCATTGCTGGTTTATATCAATTTAAAAAAAAAAGTTCTCGATGAAAATACCGAAAACACTATATGGTTGCCTATAATATTTGAGGAGTGCCCTCAATTCCTCATGGATTCCACCATCAGAACTGGATTTTGAAAAAAATGGGTCCAACCTGGAAGCATCACCGTCAAAGAGGAAAAAAAAATTTGCAAATCGGTCTATAAACGACACAAAAAAAAAAACTTACAACCGAATTCATAACGTCCTCCTTTTTTGAAATCGGTTAAAAAGGGAAAACTGATTGACTGACATATTATGACGGGTGACCATGTCCTGGAATAGCACATAAGATAGTTTTTCTCAAGAGTATATTCCCTTGGGACAAATTTCTACCATCACGAGGACGAAGCTAATGGCAGTAGCTTGTAGGTACATAAATAATATAGGCTTAGGTCCAGAGACGAAAATTACCGGAAAATTAATATGTCAACTTGCCAAACGCACGTTAGTTAGGTACTATGATTGGTTGAATCGATGTTCAATAAACCAATTTGATCACATGGCTTGAGTTTTATTTGTGTAGTTGTTTTTTCTAGAAATCGGGTGTTAATCAATCAATAATTCATTTTAAGGTAACGAGGTCTATTGATTGCGTACATAAAAAAAGTTGAGTTGATGTCTCTGTTAATAGACTAGCGTTATTTAGACTTCGGAAGTTTGAAAGTGGCGACAGTGACTGAAAAGTTGAAGGGGAATAGTTTGTCTTGGTATGGTCATGTAAAGAGGAGAGACGAAACACATGTTACTAAAAGAGTTATGAGTATACATGTGGATGGGTGGAGCGGGAGAGGGAGGCCAAAGAAAAGATGGATGGATTGTGTGAACAGTGATATGAAAGAAAAGGAAGTTAGTGATAGTATGACGGTTGACAGGATAGAATGGAAGCAAAAACCTGTTGCGCCGACGCCAAATAAGATGGGACAAGGGCGGGATGATGATGATTTAGACTTCATGTTCAATGAATCCTGGATCACTCGAAGCTCAAGAGACCTAAGATTTAGTATAAGTTACACAAGTGATATTGTCTAACACAGTTTCCGAAATATGTAGCCAGGTTTAAAATGACTTTGCCTAGCACAGTTTTCGAAATATGTAGCCAAGTTTAAAGTGAAATTGTCTAACCTTTCATCATATTTGAAAGGTTTCTTACTTAATTATAGAACATGTTTGAAAAATTATTTCTAGTTGCTATTTTGGATAAAGTTTTTTTTGATACAAAAAATATGAGTCAACTACTCAATTACATAGGTATTGATATCAACATCAAGTCCATCAATCGTCGTGTAACACTCAGGTCCGTATTCTAGTTCGATACTGAGTCATGAATGTGTTTCAAAAATAGTTTTACATCTCATATTCTAGTCCTAGTTTGATTGTAAGAAATGCTTGACTGGGCGTCGTTCTAGATTCCGGACCTATTAGGGGAACTAGGTAAATATGTAAAAATGCAGTAAAGTTTATAGTCGTGTTCAATAACCTTTAAACTAGTCTATTTTTTTTTTCTTGTTGGTATCTAGTTTTTCTACCGTACACTCTCAATAAAGTTCAGTTGAAAACCAGCGTCAGACAACTACCACGAAGTTTTCTGGCATTTTTGCTGAACTGGACCTATTTGGCGCAGGTGCGAGACACACAATTGTTTCTACATTGTGTGTATCTGTGTACGTGTGCCAAATAAAATATTTTTCTTTCTTTCTTTGTATGGTCAAATCTTGATCAATAAAGAAGCTAATTTTGGTTGTGATAAGCTAATCAATGTTCCCAAAAGTTATTTTAAGTACCTATATACTTTAGGGCCGTGCCTCACTGGGATGTTAAGGCGGCGTAACCAGGTCATGACTAACGAATCCAATTCCGCAAACTTGGGATTCCGCACCTTTTTTGCGGGGTCAGAAATGCGGGATTGATTACTCATGAGGGATTTAATTTTTTTGATTGAATTCAGAAGACGTGCTGCCGTTGTTCTGACTAGATATCGACGGTGAAGTGCCAATACCTTCTAAATGTAATTTTTCGAGATAATTACTTTTTAGCGCTCTTAATTCAAATGTGTGTTTCTGCATGTTTTTGTGAAATCTCTTGAAGCGAATATTAGTTGCTACTGCATCAAATGAAATTGTGGATACACCAATTAACTAAACCAGCATGTCAATTCATAGTATTACCTCCTGACGTTTTTAAGACAGAAGATTTTTGACTTCGACAGTTAGGAGTTATTGGCACTTAACCGTCGATATGTATTTATTATATTCAGCATAACCTTAGGATGTAACAACTATACAAAGAACTCGGTGACTTTTCTATAGATTTTTTATAGAAAACAATTTAAATTTTTCAAATGTTGTAAATTCTGTATCGTAAGTTGAACGGAACGTAATCAATATCAGTTTAGGTAGGTACTGTAGGACTTTTGTTTTTCAGTAGTTCAAACCGTAGGAGCTCAGCAGGGCCAATTCGTGATAGGGCCTCAGGGAAGTACTGAAAACAAAATCCGTGGTCCTAGACCGCAAAGGGCAATTGAAGGAACATAGGTGGGTTTTAGTCACCAAAAGTCTGATACGCCCTCGCGCTCCACCCTGAAGCGAGAGTAGTCATTAGATGATCTACCGCCTCCCAAAAAAACCTTATCACACAAAAATTAAATCCAGATTAATTTGTTCAAGGTATCCCTTGAAATTCAAATTTTCTTAGTTTTTTGCATTTTACAGCTCAGTGTCAAGTTGTATGTTGATTAAAATGTGATTGGCGGCTGTAACAAGTATTTATTTATGGAATTATAATCATTAAAATCATAAATACAACCCTCTCAGTTGAGCTAGCTCTATTGAATGACTTTTTCATGAAATAGTCATAGCAATAAAACTTTAGAAGATTTTAATTTCGCGCGCTACTTTGGCGCTTTCAAATTGAAGGTAGTGGTTGGGGAAACTGTTGATCTATGTATTAGGGTTTTAGCATACACGGGAAAGCGGGGTATATCTATATCTACCCGTATTATATAAAAGGAGAAGCTGACTGACATATGAACAGCCGAAAGTGCAGGGACTAGGATTGTGAAATTTTGCACAAGGTTTCCTTTTATGACGTAGGCAAGCACTAACTGAGGATTTTCCAAAATTCACTTCCTAAAGGTAAGAAACGGGGGCCCAAAGTTTGTATGGAGAAACCTACTTTCACGCGGGCGAAGCCGCTGGCAGAAGCTAGTCTATTATATAAAAGGAGAAGCTGACTGACCGACATATGAACGCACAGCCTAAACTACTGGGAATAGGAGCGTGAAATTTTGCAGAAGTTTTCCTTTTATGACGTAGGCAAGCACTAAGAGAGGATTTTCCAAAATTCACCCCCTAAGGGGATGAAACGGGGGTCCAAAGTTTGTATGAAGAAACCTACTTTAACGGTGAAGCTGAAACTAATTAATAGAAGGTCATCGGAGAAAAGTTGTGTCAGATATATAAATATCGCTATAATTATTACTAGCAAAACTGCGTTATACTGAATAATAATAAAGTAAGGGGGTGGGTGATACTTATTTTAACTAGATTATACCCGACTTCGTAACTTAGATTGTTCTTAGCTGTATTTATTACAGGTCAAATTATTGGTAGATCAAAAAAAAAAAAAAAACTTGAGCGATTATCTCTTCGAAGGCCGTTTGTACTATACGTCTGTACAATTTGAATTACATTGAAAAAAGCTTAATTGTCGTTTTGTACACACGTTTGTACGAATTTTTTTTTGCCGAAAATTTTTTTTCCTTGAATAATCCAGACAATTTTTTTTTTTTTGGTGACTTACTTAAAAACGCGCAATTACATAATAATAATACCTAGGGGAGGAGGAGGGGAGGGGTTATAGGAAGCTGCTCTGGAGGTCTTTGATTATAGATTATTTACTTTCACAATAACATAATATTGAGGTATTTTGGCAAGCCCTTGATTTCAAAAATGTTACTCTAAACAATAACTGCAAATTGTCGACAGATCTCAGCCGATCCCCGACGACTCGTCCGGCAAGTCGGGGGCCAAGTTCTACCAGAGTTACGACCGCCTTTTCATCCTGAAGACCCTGACCTCCGAGGAGGTCGAGAGGATGCACTCGTTCCTTAAGCATTACCATCCCGTAAGTATTATTGATTTTTTTTTATCGACTACGGAACGGAGGCGTATGCGGTTTGTGTTTTGAGTAGTTGTACTTAAATATATTTTTTTTATGTGACGAATATTTATTGGTTTATGCCCTATAACAATTAATATTCTCTTCTTCCTGCCCTTGTCCCATATTATTTGGGATCGGCGCAACATGTTTTTTTCTTCCATTCTGTCCTGTCACCCGTCACACTATCACTATCTCCCTTTTCTTTCACCAATAAATATTCTCTACAATGAAAAAAACTGGGCAAGTGCGAGTCGGACTCGCACACTGAGGGTTCCGTACAAACTGATGTGTTCTGCAAATCGTAGTACGATTTTTTGTTCTATCATCTACAATACCTAGTTACGCAGCGCACGCGATGTAAGGAAATTTATAGGTCATTTATTTACGTTTCGGTTTACCTTATTGGAGTTTTACTAGGGAACCCTATTGTTTTTCAAAATAAACCATACCCTATATCACTTTGTGATAAATTAGCCTGCCACTGGTGAAATAATTTAAAAAATCGGTTCAGAACTTTTTGAGTTTATTCATTACAAACAAAAGTACAAAAAAAAAATCTTTCCTTTTTATAATATTAGTATAGATAAAAAATATGCGTTGTAAGTGTCGGCAGTGGTGACAAAAAGTTGTTTCTACGGCTAATTTAGCATATTGCTATATTTTATTTTTTTGGAAATAAAAAACAGTTACATGCTAGAGAAATTACAAAAATTCCATATTTACCGTCTTATTTTCTATCGACAATTGATCACACTGCAGCTTAAGTGTGATCAGTTGCCGATAGAAAATTCGTCGGATGCGTATTAATTCGTCTACGATATCACAAAAAAAGAGAATATTTATTATCTAATTATTATGTATTTTAATAATAATCTTAAAATGCAAGAGATTTGAGAAACTTAAAAAATTCAAGTGTACTTTTTGCGTTTTTTAATATACTAGTATAGATCATAAATGATATGAAATAAAGTTTGTTATTATTATTATTAAATACGATATTTTCAAGGGGAAAAAGATAATTGTCTCATAAATTATAGACTAGAATAGAATGCCCTGTTGACTTACAACCGAATCTAATTATGTAGCCGTCGCCTTATGCATTATGTCATTATGCTGATTATTCATGCATTTCAGTCGTAAAAGTCACCCGACAAATAAAGTGTTTGACTCATTTTGGTAGCAAACAATGATCTGACGGACTATGTGCGGTTTTGACGTAGATAGGTAGATTTAAAATCAGATATCTGCAAGACGGCTGACGGCTAAGTTGATATAATGACAGAGGATGTTATAAGATCCTAAGACCAGGACCTGTACCATGACGTTTAAAGTAAGAATGTTTCATTCTTATTTCCAGTGTGGGTAAGAGATGACGCTACACAATAAGGATTCCCTTGAGTGTCGTAATACACGTTTTTTGCTCAGAAGTTTGATTTTTTCACAGCTTCAAGGGACCGCAGACCTTAGTATATGGTTTTAATTTCTACTTAATAACTCCACGCGTTCCCTAGATAAAGGGTCTTGACAGACAGACAGACGGACGGACAACAAAGTGATCCTTTAAGGATTCCGTGTTTTCCTTTTGTGGTACGGAACCCTAAAAAAGTGACGAGAAATGTTGTACTGACTATAAATAAATTGGGATCATCATTATTACTACCAAAGACAAAAAAAAAAAGATGCATCTGCTTATTACATTTCAGTATCCAAAGCGTGGATTTATTACAGGGAAAAATTACTCTTACACCCTTTTTTCGCATCGATTATGCAAATATTTAATGTTGAATATTTATCATCGAACCCAATCATCTAATATGCCTAAATGCAGCAAGTCAACATCTAGCCATGCACTTGAATTTATCACTATTCAAATTTTGAAAGATAGTAACATCATTGACAAGTTATCAATCTGCTTGTAAACAGAAGATATGTTATCGTAGAAAGTACGTTATGTGAATTTATATATGTTACTTCCGATAATATGGGAAAGATAGCGTCATTGTCACTTGTGTGAGTAATTTAGAACAATTTTGTGTAATTAACTGTTTGATGTTTAAATGTAAGGCAGGTTATCTTGTTTCTAAGACAGGTTGGTTTAGTTACAGATGCATATAGGACGTCTTTATTTGTAGTTTATTACTAAGCAATTTTTTCGAGGTGGGAAATCATCAGATAAATAGGTACTTCCATTCTGGGTAGAGCCAGAGGGAGTATCAGATTTTTATTGACTAAAACCCACCGGTGTTCCTTAGAATGGAGTATAGAATAGGATTTATTCGACGCTGGCAACAACGCAAAATAATAAGAAGTAAGAGTACAGAAATACAATACAGTGACATCTGACGTTCGGAGCGTTTCCTGCAGCGGTGGTTGGGGCGTGAGGATGTCCTCTCCCTGACGGTTTCAGCCACATCTTTCGCGCGCATTACTGCTTTGTAGAAGGAGTTGACTGCTTCCTATTTCCTCTTGCCCAGTACCATAGCCTGAACCAGGGCCGGCCGCGTGAGATCGCCACCGCCAATCGTCTGCATAAGGACACTTCTAGTTACTATGGCTGAAAAAAGTTTGCGAATTCTCGGTCCGGTCAACAACAGACGAACCTTACATATAAAAATGAATAGGCGTTCGTTAGTTTCACTAAAACTCGAGAACAGGACCGATTTGGCTAATTTTGGTCGTTAAATATTCGTGATAGTCTAGGGAAACGGTGAGAAAATATGAAAAAATTCTCGGAAAAAAAATCGAATACAACTCCACCTCTAATTAAAGTGAATTATGCTGACTCTGGTAATGCAAGTAGATGGTGTTATCTTTTCATAGTTCAGCTAAAAGGTATCGCAACATTCATTGACTAAGGGCGGTACGAAGTTCGCCGGGTCAGCTAGTTATTTATAAATATGATTTTGGAGTATTCTCCAGCCTTTTCGTATGTGTGCCCCGCTTGGGAAGAGCATCGCCGTGTCCTCGTGGGGGCAATCGGCGGCGGCGATCTCTCGCGCCGGGCCTTGGTGCAGGCCATGGTCCGGAGCGAGGAGGAGTGGCAGGCGGTCGCCTCCTTCTGCGAAGCAGTAATGCTAGCAAAGGAGGCGGCCGATCGCGTGAGGCAGCGGCCCTCATGCCCCAACCGCCGCCGGGACTCCGATCCCGATTACCAGCCACCGTAGGCGCGGGCTTGCGGACGGCGAGTAATGGGTGGCTCGCCGTCCGGTAACCGTCCGGACCGAGCCGAAGTCGTCGACGGCGCGTATCGTTCCACGCGCGCCTCAAGGAGATGTCAGCAACTGTAGGGGCCCAGCAGGGTCGAAGCCTACTGGGGCCAAGGGTCTGATTCTGAAAGGAAGACTCGGCCCTGGTACGAAAGGCAACGAAGGAACAGGAGTGGGTTTTTAGTCAGTAAAAGTCTGACACTATCTCCCGCCCCGCCCAAGAGCGGGGGATGTCATAAGATGATTTTCCCACCGGAAAAAAAAGCCTTTTTTGTACAACTCTATTGATTTTGAAAAAGGAGCACATTGTGATGACCAAACCACTTATTCGTGAGATCGCGAACTGTTTTTGGTAGAAAACCAATTGACACCATATGCCTTCTCATTTTTGAAAGAGGCACTTAAACAGAAACTGACTCACATACACACACACACAACAGCTACTTTTCTCATAATATGACGATATTTTGGTTATTTTCAGTACATAGTGGAGCGTCATGGCAAAACCCTGCTGCCTCAGTACCTGGGCATGTACCGGCTGACAGTAGACGGCATCGAGCACTACCTCGTCGCCACCAGGAATGTGTTCTCCAATCACCTCAACATACACAGGTACTGTTGTTTACTATGACTGTTTCTATATGAAAGAAAGAAAAAATTTTTATTTGCCGGAAAAGGCGTAAACTTAAAACTAACATATTGCAAACATTTTGCATGACGAAAACATATTTAAAATAACATATATGCGCCACGTCCGAGCAAAACGGCCGTTCGCTCAGCATAAAGCCGTGTCTACACGCAAAATGCGACGAGTCCACAGCGCTGGTTTTCAGCGTGGGCGGTGACGTGACAGCGTGTACCAATAGAATTGAGTAAAATAAATATAATAATATAATATGTCACGGTAAGATCTTGCTGGCTAAATACCTAGGCATATACCGGCTGAGTGTGGCATCGAGGACCACCTATCAAAACACGTCTTTAAGCTTATAATATTTTTTTTTTTAAATGGTTCTCTTTTCACAAAGGTTTCCTTAACTAAGTAATCTATCATAAATGAGTAAGAAGCTTTTTTGCGAGAGACTGGAGTACTAGAGAGACCCTGTGTTACGAATCTCCAGGCCCTCACCCTAAAGAATACAAGAATATACCTACAGGTTGATGGGAAACTTCTGAGTTTGGTACACAATTTGAACACATGAAGCAAGAACAAAAGAGACGAGAACTGGTTCTATGCGTGTGAGTGGTTGTGACCGTGTTTGTGTGTATGAGGGGTATTCAAGAGTTCAGATATGAATTGGGTACTTGACTCCAGCCCCTGCACCAACTGTGCCGTCATTCATTGCAGTCGTTAATTATATCTTCCACTGAAAATAAAGTAAAATATGCTGAATCGTTTTCGTTTTGATTCCTTGGGGCCTTACCATGACGTGTTAAAATGTCAGTCATGTAAGCTAGAAGGAGCTATACGGGATGTATATAGCTTCATACCATTAACAGTTCAGTTTAGGTCGTAAAATGGATTGCGTTAAGAGATCATAGTAGAGCCTCTGCTTGAAATGTCGACAGAAACTCACACGTTCGAACTACTCTGTACCCACTAATACACAACTATTCGGTCGGAATAAGGTAGAGTTATTCATGTACTTGCATCGAAATGTTGATATTAATATGGATCTTCCCGAGATTTCTAATGAAAAATCCCGTGTGGCTAACAATATTACAAATAAATAATAATAAAAACCTCAGGTATAGATAAGACAAATAAAACAAAGATAATTAACATACAATTTTTATTTGTATTTTTCATTGAAAAAGATCTAAGTCAACTGAGGTGAGGTTAACAAATTTATACACTTCTTCCTCCTCGTCATTGATGCAGAAAGAAATTTTTCTGCTATATTTCTGTTACTGTAGTATAGTTCTGAGAGTGTGTATAAAAAAATCGGCTTTTTAAAATTAATCTTGGGATTTGAGGCACGTCCACTTTATTCTTTCGCAGTATGAAATCGGTGTAAGTACATGTTTAATTCTACCTAATTGCGACCTCTGTTTATGACACTCAAGGGGAAATTGAAGTCCGATATTTTTCGTCATTACCCATTTACCCAAGTTTCTTCTTTATAGAATAGAATAAACTTTGTTACCTACAACCAAAATAGTTTCAAAACATTTTTTTCCAATTGATATAAACTAGTGCTTGACTGCGAGCCCACCTGATGGTAAGCAGTGATGCAATCGTTGAGGGTTAATCACACTAGTTTATTAAGAGCCAATTCACTCTAGGCTTGAAGACACCACACTTTTTATCGCAGTCTGCGATATCTACTAGACAACTTTAGGATTGACGGTACGAATTAGAAATAATTAAGGGGATAGTAAATATAAATCTAAAGCATTAATAAATAGCCACAATCTCTTTTCCTAGAAAATACGATTTAAAAGGCTCGACAGTAGACCGTGAGGCTTCTGAGAAGGAGCTGGAGAAAGACCTGCCCACGCTGAAAGACAACGACTTCATCAAGCAAGGAGTGCGTATTGACATCGGTGATGCCGCCAAAGACAAGCTGTTGGAGACGCTTACTGCTGATGTTGAGGTCAGTTAATTTTAATATTATTATTCTGTTTATTTGACAATATAAACTTATAAATAATATATTTTTAAATATTTCAATAGAAAAAAAAAAACATTTAAAAGTATAAAAAATAGTATCCCACCGGTATCAGTCAGGGCTCCAGAGAAAGGAACCTTCTAACTATACGAGCCGCGTCCAAGAGTACCGCCATCTGAATCAAGCCCTTGAACCAGTCGCCTAACGCGAGCCTTCGAACGTGTTGGGCGAGGCTCTCGGCTATTAAGCCATTGGCTGATACGACTGTCCGTAAAATGATAGCTGAGTCCACATCCCACATGACGACAACCTCGCGTGCCAAGCCAATATACTATTATTATTATTTTTAATTGATATAAACTAGTGTGACTGCGATCCCATTTGATGGTAAGCAGTGATGCAATCGTTGATGGTGAAGCGTACTAGTTTATTAATTGCCTATACACTCTAACCTTGAAGACACCTAAATTATAAAATCGGACGACAAGACCGCAGCAGGCAAATTGTTCCAGTCCTTTTTTATTATTTTAGTTTAAAATAGCGACCCGTCCCAGCTTCGTACGGGTGTAATCTTTGAATTCTAGGCTTTTTCTACTATGAATAAGCATATATTATACACCTAAACCTTTCCCATGAATTACATGAAAAACCGGTCAGTAATTTTTGAGTTTATCGTGAACATACAGACAGACGTGTTAGGAGACTTTGTTTTATATCCGTATTACCGGGCGTAAAACCTTGGCTCAATTATTTAGTGTTGGTCAATAAAAGGCCTGTCTTGCTTCTGTTGGCAGCTTAAACTTTAACAATCCAATCAAGTTTGTCTGCCTGTTGGTCTAGTGGTTAGTGGCCCTGACTGCTAAGCCGGAGGTCGTGGGTTCGATTCCCACCCAGGAGAAAGGTTTGTGTGATGAGCACGATCATTTGTTCTGTGTCTGGGTGTAATTTATCTATATATGTATGTATTTCGAAATATATAAGTATGTTTATCAGTTGTCTAGTACCCATAACACAAGCTCTGCTTAGCTTGGGACTAGACGGCGTTGTGTGATAGTTGTGGAATATTATATTATATTATATTAAGTAAGGCATTCTTTCATAGATCTTTTCTTTTGTTCACAGTTCCTAACAAAGCTCCACCTGATGGACTACTCGCTACTACTGGGCATGCACGAGTGCGGGCGCGGGGAGGCCGAGGCCGAGGCGGCGCGCCAGCGGGACGCTGAGAACGATAGTGACAATGGGGACACCGACACTGACAGCGACACCGATAACAGGCATCATGGCGACCGGTAACATTTGTTGCAAAGTCAAAAGTTTTATTGCACATAGGCCTACATGGGCACTTATAAAACGTCAGAAGCTAGTGCACGGTTCCAGATTGGTCGTTTCCTATGGAGAAGAACCGGCAAGAAACACCATGGTTACTCTTTTAAAAAAAAAATGTTGTTCTTACAATATTTCCATTCTTCACGCCCCAACCGCCGCCGGGATTGGAACGTTGGCGCGGATGGCAAGCAATGGGTAGCCCGCCGTCCGACCGTCCGGGAACCGTCCGGACCGAGTCCAAGTCGTCGACGGCGCGTACTGTTCCACGCGCGCCTCAAGGAGATGTCACCAACTGTAGGGGCCAGCAGGGTTGAAGCCTACTGGGGCCAAGAGTCTGATTCTGAAAGGAAGACTCGGGCCTGGTACGAAAGGCAACAAAGGAACAGGATTGGGTTTTTAGTCAGTAAAAGTCTGACACTATCTCCCGCTCCGCCCAAGAGCGGGGTTTGTTGTAAGATGATTTTCAAACTGAAAAAAAAAACAATATATATTACAGTATAAGTTAATATTATGTAAGGACAGGGTAGACCAGTCAATATTGTACTAAAAAGTACAATAAAAATATACATAATAAAAAGTGAGTCATAATAGGAAGTAACTTAAAAATTCGCAGTGTCTACAGTGTTCTCACATTCATATTATAAAAAAAGAGGCTATATAAAAAAAGCAAGAAAAATAAATAATTACAATTATCAATGAATGAACTGACGACAAACTGAACTGACTTTTGTGAAACAAACTGAAATATGGTGGTCTTTTCAAACTCACACGCCAGTAAACGTGACACTGGGTAACTTCCGCTGGTGTAGTGGGCTTTGACAGATACTTGCCTTCCATTTACTTCACATAATATTTTAGAGCATCGACGCCGATTTTTCAGCTTGTGAATTTTCTACTGGTTGCGTTCTGGGGAGTGTGTGTCGGATTTGCATAACCTAATTCCGTTAAGCTCGTTTTATTATCGCTTGCTATCAGGTGAGATAGTACTCAAGTGCAAGCCTATTAATAATAATTACTGTTGTTATTATTCACCAGCTTGCTTTATAATACAAACTTGTGGATTCTGAGGTACCAAATTATTATAAGTATATGCCTGACCCAGCACGTCAAGTTGTACTAGGATCGGTCAATCATCACTGACAGGACTTTTATATAGCCAATGGTGGTTATAGTGTTAATAGACTGATTAGAACGCCGCACAATGATAGTCGATGTCACCATCTCACATGACGAGAACTTAGTGAAAGCTGAGAAAGAGAAGCAATTATTTCGATTTAGCACACGAGGTTATCGACCTGTGGAATGTGGCCTCTACTGTAAGCTCTGAGGTGTCGAGTGTCTTTGTCTAGGAATCAGTTTATATTATTTGAAAAGAGGCATTCAGATTTTTTTTTTAAAGCAAAGGTTGCAAGATTTCAAGAAGAATGTGGGTGTCATAATTTGAATCTTGTGTCATAAATTGTTGATGACTTATTCACAGATGGGGCTACAACACTCCTCCGGACAGTCCGCGCGGCTTCGCTCGCCAGTCATCGCTGCGGTACGAGGGCATCATTCCCGAACTCGACATATACGCCATACCCAGTCAAGAGAGTAAGTCAAAATTAAACCACTTTTGTTTTAAATTTTGAGTTTAGAACAACGATGTGGAGTTACGAAGCTCCATATGGAACTCCGTAACCGTGACCGATGTACAAAATAAAAAAATATCCGTAACAGAAACGAATATAAAAGTTTCGGGTAAAGGCGGTCAAATAACAGGTTTCGATAGTGTTTTGTTTGTTTTACCTGGCTAAATAAATGATAATTTAGACTTCTTTTTATTTCTAGCCAAGATTTGACTTTTATTATAGTTTTGGTTACGAACATCCTTGTTATAAACCAGTAACTCTTCACACAAATGTAAAAATGTGTTTTTACTTCCATTTCAGGTGCTCCCAGAAAGGAGATTTACTTCGTTGCCCTCATTGATGTGTTGACGCACTATGGTGTCAAGAAACAGGTAAATACTGATCGCTGTACAAAAAATCCTACCTATATAAAAAAAGTATATGGGTATTCTCTGAGTGTTTTTGCCGTGGGTATGATGGGTATCATCAACACTGGCTAGAATTGCGAGTTAAGCTGGCGTGCACGTGCGCCCCACTTATTGAACGCCTTCATTGCTTAGGAACTGTATTATTTTTGTGTAACCATAAAAATATACTCTATGTTTACATAAGTTTTTTAGTTTCTGAATGATATATTGTTCCAAAATTAATTTAAAAATAAAAACCATTATGTTACAAGATTTATTTACGCGTACTATTTATTAGATAAATAAATTGTCCGAGAGGTAAAAGCTACGGGTCAAAGCGTGGTCATATTCTCGTTAGATGTAGCTGAACTCGACATTTTTTTTAAAAGTTCCATTGACTAAACTACCATTTACAGGCAGCGAAAGCAGCAAAGACAGTGAAATACGGCAGCAACGTGGACGGCATCTCTACCTGCGACCCCGAGCAGTACGGCAAGCGCTTCATAGAGTTCGTCGCCAAGGCCATCGAGGGCAACTAGGCGGCCCGCAAGCACTGGTGCTTCTTTTAGTACTTATACGTCACGGAGTAGTGGCCACATGGAGGACTAAGGTCAACAACACTTGATGTACCCATGAGCAAATTAATGAAACTCAATGTCAATCAAAATCAGGCTTTCCGATGCGTCTTTCATGGCGCACACTTTCCATTATTGACTACTGTGCTGTCATTAGTGTCAGTAGCCTACTTTACAGCGGAAAACTTACACAACGGGAACTTTAAAACAATTAAATGTTATCTTTGTATTAGGGAATACGGGAGGGAAGGAGGTAGTGTCCTGGGGATGTTCCAATTTGAATTACTGTACAGGACTACCTAATGGTGCATTCATTGTGAGTGCAAAGCCCACTAAAAAGAAGATTGACAATACCTCTAATCAAAAAGAGTTTGCGCTCGTAATTTCGCACTCCATTTGTTTACTACTCCGTGTTTTTACGACTTATAGATGGCGCTACTGTATCTAGAGATATTGACAACATTGCCTAACTTTAAAATTACAGTTTATTTCAACATTGGTCGGATTTTCAATATTTTTTCTTGGATAGATTTGTTGGTGGATATCATGGTCCCATACCTCAAAAACATTCAGTGGACGATATTCATAAGGCCTTTCATAGGCCGAACGAAAACGAACCCTGTTTTGAAAGTGTGATGACACAAAGAAAGTCTTACTCAAAAATTTAAAATATAATTTCAGAAACAGTAGCGTCATTAAACGAATATTTTGGACTGAACAGATACAATTTTTTCTAGTTTCTCTTTCGAAGTGTTTTGATTAGTATGGATACAACTTTCGTAACGAAATAAATATAGTAAAGTATAAACGATTTCCGTAAGTTTCTGATGTTTTTTGCTACATTCATTGTTTAGTTCCCGCTAGCTCATTTACTAGACCTAATTAAGTTCGCTCACGATCCTTTGTTATTAAATAATTGGAGTTTACAGGGTGATGTAGATTATAAAGGGCTGGTAGTTTATTTAGACGCGTTTTCAGTTAAAACAGTAAAATAATAGTTTAGCTTACTCGACTAATGTCAGTGTCAAAGAAAGCAAGCTCGTATCATCATTATCCTGTATCTCTATCTCTTTCTGTTACGTAGAGCTGTCAATTGTATGAGTGAAAGATCCGCAAGCTTCTCAATCTAATAGTAAAAGTTATTCCGTACGAATGTACCTCTCTCTCTCTCTAGTCAATTGTACTTGTGAGAGATAAAAAAGAGATACATATGAAGGCAAATATTGAAATTAACACGCACAGCCCTGCGTTCAAAAATAACCAGAGTAGGGTAGGGTCGTTACTCTAACCGTTTAAAAATGCTTCGAGTTGCAACCCAGAGTCGTTCTTTTATAACTCGAGTAGCTACTCTAGAATTAATCCAACTAACTAACTCCGAGCAGAGTAGGTTTGTGTAAGCGGCAGGAATGACAGTTGAACTCTACGTTCGCGTTCAAAAATGCGAACCAAGAACGCGACCCTGATGGCGTCATTAGAGTTAACTCTAACCTCATTTTTGAACGCAGGGCAGAGTGTGTAAATTTCTCCCAAATATTGACATTAGTCGGGTGATATAAATAAATTATTAGGTGGTCTCGGCTTTTGAAGTTTATTATTATTTATCCACGTAGTTACGTACTGAAAGAAGCACCGCTTAAATGTTGTTATATCTTGTCAAAGACAAGCTACGATACAGTAAGTGTAATAACGTCGATTCTTATTGAGAAAATAAAAAAAATGCAAATAAATAAAATTTCATAAAATATGTTAAAAAAAATTCGTAGTGAGGAGGTATGTAATTGATATTAGCGATTATGTGAAACTATCGGACAGTTTGGCGAAAAGTTGGTCGTTTTTATCAAATTAAATATCGTATTTTATTCGCTTTGCGTGCGAATTTACACAGTTGTGCAATAGACACGTTTTAAGACTGGTTTGTGCTAGATCGTAGAAAGCTGGAAGCGAGATCAGAATTACTTAATTTCGTTATGAAGCTCGGTAAATTACAGTACCCGAGTAAATAAAGACATTGAGGTTTAGAAAAAGATTTTCATAATGGTACGAGTACCATAAAGTCAATACATGAAGGCGAAATTTTCTTTGAACTGAATCCTGTCAACGCCACAGTCTGATATATGTGACAAATCAATTTTGTGCCCGCACCACCACAATCTGATCATCATCATCATCAAAAAATAAATAAATAGGTTAATTAAAACAATTGCTATGTCAACATACCCAGTTAACGAGATATTTTGGGCGGTGGCGAAAAGAAAAGCTCACCAAAGTGAGCGTTTCTTATGAAAATCAATTTATAACAGGATTTAATATACTATGATTAAGGCCGGTTACAGTAAAAGTTTTGACTGTCATCTCAGGTTTTCTGCCGTCTAGCACAATTCAAGTTCCAGGTCGGTCATTGTCCGAAACAGGGACGGTTACGGGTTGAAAGGGACCCATATTTTTACAATTATAATGTTCTACACTTTCGTCTTGATGTTTGCAATAATAATAATAATGATAAGTGGACCCTTTTTGACAATATTCACGTTTTATTCTTACACTTGAGTCCCTGTTTTGTGCTATTTCAATCTTATTGTAATGCTGAATTCGAGGTTGCCTTGTTTAAGTGATTTTTAATGTTTTTGGTAATAAGACTGTTGTCATATGCACATAAGTCACAAATTGTGACTCGCGTATAACCCCGGACACTTATTTTCAACCTTATTGATGTGATCATAAGGGCGATAAGTGTTTAACCGGCACTGTCCGAGGTTGTACATCTTAGTTACGCATACGTGTTAGGTTAGCTAAGGGTTGGTTGAAATCAAAGATGGAGTGATTGTAAAGATAGTTGATTGTAAAAACAAGATATGTATCTGCGATGGAAGCTTTGTATTTGATATACAAAGATTGCGAGGCAGCCTCGAATTTAGTTCTGAAGCTACTACGCACTGTCCCCCAATATCCGATGAAATATTCGCTCACAAAAAAACTAAGTTCAATTTATGGATCGGTCGCGTCTTTTTTCTGAAATGACTAGTGAGACTCGATTCGAAAATTGAACTTCCAAAAGTACGTATATGTTGATAAACACGTTTGTCAAAATGCAAGTCATCCAGTTGCACAGGTGTCCGTTATCATTGTGATAGGTCACCGCCTCATATTATTGCTGGAAAGGGAATATGCATGCAATTTTTCAGTTTTCATTAAATCTTTTTTAAAATATCTTCAACACCAACGAAGTTATAAAGCTTCAAAGCTGATAATAAGAAAGAGAAATCCGATATGGTTTATGACATTAACGTTCTTCACGCTCGTACGGCCGCCACAGAAAACGGCGTCTTCCCGAGAGAGACAGATGTATTTGTTTAAAATTTTTATGTCTCGTTTGCTTTTCTATCAATTTTGATATTGCTTTCATTGTTAGTATACTATTTTTTTCACGCATATTCCCATTGATTCTAAAGACAGTTAGAATACTGGATCAGCGTAAATCAGCCATACCAAACACGTACGCACGCAGCATGGTGTCATTCCCCGTGTCACAACATTGTATACTCTGATATGAAACCGTTTTTGCAACGTATCGACGTGTAAAATACGAAGTGTTTGTCAATATATACGTATCTAAATTTTGTGTACTGAGACTGTATTTCGATTGTTAACTACGTTTAGTGTTGAGCCTTCAGCCTTGGGTAGATCCAAATGCAATGCGCAGTTTAGTTCCTCGGTACACATTCCTCTTATAATAAAACCTCAAAGCACGTTCGCAATAATTTTCATAACTCGTTATTAGCTTTTTATATTGTTCCGCTAACGCGTAGTTTAGTATTGACAAATTATAATAAATAAATAAAAATGTTAAATATCATGGAATTAGGATGTTGAAGTGTTACTACGGTTGGCCAATTTAAATTTATGAATTACATGTATACTATTTGTAATTGGCCGTTGTATTATATATCTTATTGTAATGCCTTCGATATATAGTATATTGTCTGAAGTACATGTTTCGTTCATAATAAATGTTGTGAGGATATCCCCCTGGGGAGTATGGATCGACTCAAAGAACAAACTTATGAAATTGTCAATAAACGATTTTGAATTTGTTTTTTTAAATAAATAGTAGTGAATCTAGACGTGAAATGTTGTTATAATAATTAATAAAAATATTTGTGTCGATCCATACTTTGAGAAACGTATGAGGTATATTAATTGTTGCCTGAAAATATTAAAATTTGTATTGGACCTGGCAGGATTATTCCAAATATCTCAGAAGTTAACAGTTCTCTGTGACCCTCATAATGTTCAATTCCCAGGGAAGACTGTTATCAGTGTATTCGGTATTGTACTCGTTAACTAACATTTAACTATGTATTCTATTACAAGGACAGTTGAGTCCAAAATCGTATAAAAAGAAACGGCCATTGTTAAGAGTCGGTGTTTCACCCAATACATAATGTACGTTTTTGCCAATATACCCATACCTAGTTCGCTTAGTTTCAGTCTAGTGTAGTGTTTTAATAGTACGATATGTAAGATTTTGTTATTTATTATTCTATATTTCGAATAAGACTTGGATTGTTCTGAAGTCTTTGTAATTTAGAGCCTGGCTACATTACCAAGGTGCGGCGTCATTAACGTGAAACGGTGCGGCATGTTGCCGCGTCGACACCAAACAACACTGACGACATATTTTTATATATTTCAATTTCAGTCGTAAAAAAAAATCGCAATCATGTTTTGCGACATTGCCTTGTCGTGCATTTACACCAGTCCCCCTAGCCAAGTTACAACCGTTTCGTGTCGAATTCCGTTCTTCAATCGGTAACGCCTCGGTGTCAGCAATTGTAGAAAACGATAATTTGGTAGCCATGTTCAAGGGCCTGAGTCGGCCGCTCGTTCTACATTAACAAAGGATGTAGCGTGATTACAATTCATTCTATCATTTTGAACGATGTGAACTTGGCTACGAATTTTCTATTCGTTTGTTCTGACCACGTGTCTTAACGTTGAGATGATGTTGTTCCCATAGATTTGATTAGTTTTCAACTAGCGTTAACGATTGCAGATTATTAACTTGGCTAGGGGTGCAGAGATGCTATGAAGGTCCGATTCCGATTATGAAAAGTCGAAACTTCCGATCGATTTCTATTTCGATAAATTTTAATGGGAACTTATATCGAGGTACAAACCAGTTTATACGTATCACACCGGGAGCCTCCCTCCCCCGGAGTCGTATTGATTACTCTTTCACTTGTTTTTTTTTTGTATTTTGAAGTTATGAGTTTTCTCTTCATTTTACGACTTGAGTTTTTGTAGTTTCATTTGACACATCTGCCTCCGCCTCCGTTTCCAATAAACCAAATTTAAAAACTCCGGGTCCGATATAAACATTTCCCATACATCGCTAATTTACATGACGTGAATACCGTACCGCGCAACCGCTTATCGTAGCTCGGCACCCGCAATAACGTGTCGCAGTGATGCGCCGCCTCGCTTTACATAAACGACCGCACCGTGGTAATATCGCTAAGTTCGTATTCTGTGAAAACCATGTACCGTTTACGGTGAACTAATAATATTGGTAAATTTTATACTTTTTAGGCGTCGATTCGCTCGCGTCCTCGACTAGCGTGACTGAACGCGCCATATCGAATTTTTAGCTGACCTCAGAATAATTATATCGCTCTTAACGTAATTCTTTTTAACTTTTGACTGTTTATTGAGGAAATATAAAAAGATTGATTCATGAAAATCAGTATTCAGGGCTCCATTCGGTACGCCTTTGATTTGAAATATTTTTGTCAGACGTTAGTTTTTTTTTTGTGATAGATTATTGTTTACTTTTAGATATTAATTTTATATTAGATTCCGGGTTGACCACTTCTTCGTGTTTCTAAATTAAAACGAGGTGAAGTCGGTAGTTTTGTTACGGGGTGGTCATCATAAGTAGAGGTGGAAATCCTTTGTTAGAAATCCTCTGTGAAGAGGATTTTTTATTTTATTTTTCCCAAACCCCCTGTCTACATATTCCTGAACAATGTGTTAGTCATGAAATGATTCAAATTATGTCATATGTGTTGCCATTGTTTAGGTCGATAATTGTATTTTAATTTGTAGTTATGTTATTTCGAATAGGTTTTATCTTGTTATCGGTGACGGTTGAAGCCACGAGCCCGCAGTGTACGGCATATATTTATTAAGCGATAGCTTCGCTACATACAAACATATTCGGCATGTAAGCAACACGGTTGAAATGTTAATTCTCTAGTCTACTACTCTTGTAAAGACAAAAAAATGTGTATGAAAAATTAAAACTTAATTTTTAAAATATTCGGTTTATAAAGATTCTGCATTATATGAGGTTTTTCATTTATTCCCTTCGTAATCCTCTGTTTTGAAATTTGCCTATGATTGTAAATACATTTAAGAATTTTAGGAATCCTACGGTCGTATTATGAAGCGTTGATGCCTTTCTGATAACTTTGCGAAAATAAGATAGATCATGTATACATAGCTTAGTCTCTTGCGCACTGTGGTCATAATGGCATTAGAATTCATAATACGGCATCACGGCACCAGTAGATTGGCTGAATATTTACTAGAACACTTGTTGTCTGAGGCGTGTGTCTTGGTAACTTAAGCCGCGTGTTCACTACGGGACTCTGTTGGTTATCACGAGATTTACGTGTCTTGGGGCCGTATCATGACGTCTAAAAATTATCATGAATTAGTTGTGAGAAAGAGACGAAGTTACGCCGTGTATAATTCTGTCTCTATCTAACATTGGAATTATGATGGGGCCCCCGTTCGATGTCGCCCGACGTCACTTGCAACATAACGGGTCGCGGGACTCCGCGAGCCGACGCGACGCGCCACCTCCGTCCCTCGACTGCCGCCCGACAAGCTTTGATTAGTGAGGACAAATGTCGATTTGTGTTCTACGAAATAGCAGTAGTGTGGTCCAACGACAGCCTCCTTGAGCGACATACTAATTACCACTGTAGTGTGGACAAGGCAGTAGAGTGATATTGTCCCACAAAAACGCAGACGTACCACGTTTATGTCCGGCGACATATGTCCTAATGAAAACGCCGCTTTATACAAAACTGGCTCAGAAGAACACATTGTTGGAATGGATTTAAATAATTGATTAGTTATTAATCCAGTAAAATAATATCAATTATCGTCATTGACTGTAAGAGAGAAATAATTCTCCGGCTTCTGTAGTATCAGGGCCGACGTTGCGTCTGCTTCGGCACGGGTCGCGTGAGTCATGTGCTCGGGTCCCCGTCACGGAAACCGGATTATTACCTGTGCAGTGTAGCTAGTTCAACTTTAACGGTGTGTATGTAGTCGTGTCGATGGAGAATTTTGATGTATTATTACGTAGCGGCGCCAGGGCGGGGCGCGCGAGCCGCGACGGCGGCCCGCACAAAGAGCCGCATACGAATACAAGCACTGCAGTATGGGACCGCGCAGCCGACCGCGTAATGCAGTTTCGGCCCTAAGTATAATCAGCCTTACAATGTTCCCAATACTGGAACTCAGGCCTCTAGGAGAGGGAATGAGCCGTAATCTATCACGCGGGCCCAGTGCGGTTTGGTGGATGTCACGTCTTCATATTTTTGGTTTGAGGACGTTTCCTCGCGATGTTTTTCTTCACCATTTTGAGAGCAGTAGTGATGAAATAAATTACAATCAAATAATGCGACAGGCTGGGTTGGAACCCGCGACCTACATCTCGTAAGTCGGAGCCGATGCCACTGGGCTACCACTACTCTGCTTCTGCAATTGTGACCGATTTTTATATTTGTTGCTAACATTAAATTGTTTGGAGAATAAATAATAGGGTGGGACGTATATGTGACTCATAATGAAAACACTTCTAAAATTTTAGAATAATTTTATTAGTAAAAGCTCCCCAGCCACAGTATCTTACAAAAATCTAGTCCATCCTCGTCTTGACGTGCTTCTCGGTAATCTTGTCCTTCTCAACGATGTACACGATGGCGCCCCAACCGGAGATCGCGTCACGATCAGCAGCGTTTACAAGTGCCTGACAAAATATGTAATGTTTTAGTAGCAAAAATGTGGACCCCACAAAGTGATCTGGTGAGGGTTGCGGGAATCCGATGGATACGAGACGCACAGGATTGGTTGTTATGGCTTTTGTCAAACAGTGGACGTTTTTTTTAGCTGAAATGATGATTCAAACACTTGTGTGAGATACAAAAACATTGTTTAAAAAAGGTATAGTTTTTAATATCCAAGGGAATAAAGATTATTAAATTGATTCATCAGAATCAACTTAATAATCTTTTAATTATTTTTTTTTTTTTTTTTAATTTTTGCAACCAAAGACCATCAGGTCTTTGGTTGCAACAATTTTTGAACATTTGTTTCATGTTTGTGTTCTGAAAAATTTCATGTATTTGGGTAGCTCAATTGATGATAAGTTTGGGGGTAATACAGGACTTGCAGGCTGAGACAAAACTGAAATGCCTCATGTGCCAATATTCAGACTATATCCTAGCCCAGCAAATCCTATCTAGCTTCAAATGTGCAATTGGTAGTTACCAATTACTTTTTTGAACAAGCTCTTTCACAAAACACATCATCTTCCTGCCCTTATTGGGCGAAACATGTTTTTTCTTCGATTCTGTCTTGTTACTTTTTGCACTATCACTAACTCTGTTTTCTTTTATTAATTTAATTAACTTTCATGCAACACAAAAGTACAAACGTGGACTTATGCCTTAAGCATTCTCTACCAGTCAACCTAGGATGGTGAAAAGACAATATGGTAGGTGCATAAAAAGAAAATGTTATTATATCCTCACACAATCCATCCATTTTTTCCTCTCCCTCTTCATTCATCCACATGTATCTTTCACAAAACACCCATCTAGATACTTTTCAATATAATCTTACCTGTGAGATGGTTTCAAAGAGCTCATCAGGTGACAGATTGGGCTCCCACAGAGCTTCACACATACCGTACAGCTGTTCTGAACAGGTTCCTGAAACTACGAAGTCCTCGGGCTCATTGGGGCAGCCAATCTGTGAACATAATGTGAATTAGCAAGTTATGATTTATATTGGCAATATTAGACATATAGTTGTAATGACAGAGTCAAGAATCAAAGCATTTATTTCAAATAAACCATTTACAGGCACTTTTAAATTGATAGAAAAATGATGCAATTGCACATTCCAAAGCATAGATCTCTACAGAGGAGAATGTACATGAAACTCCATGGACACGCTTTTAAATAATGCAATTTATGTTTTATTACAAATATCTGAGAGTTGATGAATACATAATGAATTCTGCAATAATTGTTGGGTACCTTTTTATTTTCTTTGATGGGGTTTTAAAAGTATGTACATAAAGTATGATACCATACCACAATGGTATGGTGGCGTGGATAATATACATATAGTATATACAATATTTCAAATATGTACTAGGAAATAAAACATTGTCATTAGTATCAGACAATTTGAACTGAATGTTTTAACAAAATGAGTTGATTATGAAGCTTACCAGATCCATATTGCACACATAGGGCTGGTTATCATAAGGATCCAGTCCAGCAATGACGGGCTCAATGAAGTATGGTCCAAAGCGCCTCTCATATAACAGGTTGGACAACATTGCAGAGAATGTCTTGGGTCTCATCATTCTGTTTTCTTTCAGCTCATAAAGGTTCATTCTGAAGTCACATGTATGAATTAATTGCACAAAAGGTTTTCATAGTAACTGTCATCAGAAATAATGATAAGAATTGTACCATAAGGCATAAACAGTTACTTATCGAGTGTAAACACCTATTAAATAGTTCTTATTGTATAAAACAACATTTATGTTGGTAGTTAGAATTAGACCCTAATTCAAAATACATAAATTATGTTTATAAGACCAATTTACCTGAATTTTAGTCTCTGGAACACAGTCTGTGTGTCAGTGGCTAAGCCGGGGAGGCCAACGTACAGCGTAGGCCCCATTTGATATACCTTTGGGAAGTTGGTTGACACAGTCTGAGCCTGTATACCATAACGTTTGTCTGTAGCAATTGCCACGCAGTCCTTCCCCTTCATTGCCACCACAGCGCCTCCATTGTAGGCTAAAATAGACTGAAAACCATTTGGGATGTTAGAAAAAGGAAAGTGAGAATCGACACTGTTACGGTCATTTTGAATAAATAATACCAGAAAAGTGTATAAAGGCTGGAGAATGTATGAATTTGTAATTAAATGAAAGCTATTAGAAGTCTGAAATAGTTAAAATCAAGTTGTTTTACAACAAAATACAAATTATGCTTCGTAATGTTCATGACGCTATCATAACCAATAATCATTGGATTCTTACAGTAGTTGGTCTAAAACAACCAAAACGAGTTAAACGTTGTAAAATATACTTACCATTTTGCTTTATGTAAATAAATCCAGTTATTATCTAGTAAAAACACAGCAATAAACTTTATACGGGAAACCGAAAAAGTGACAATTCATCGGCGACAATTTGAAGCACAGATAAAAAAAAAAAAAAAATGATAACTATTAAAAGTTGCCATTGACATATTTTTGAAGTCTCTTGACTTATTTTTGTCTATGGACATAATAGAACAATAAGGCAAACCCAGCTTCTTTCATAACGGGGTTTGTTACTTGAAGCAAAGGTACTTTTACTTTACTACTACTGTAGTACTTTTTTTGGTGAGAAATAACCAAATAACTTCACGCACTTTTGGGTGGTGCGAGCAGCGAGAGGGAGTGTTAGGCTTATAATGACCTACGTTCCTTCAGATGCCCTTTGTGTTCTAAGGCCGCGGTAACTCTTTCGAACAATACTGTAGCCATGGCAGGCCTCATGCCACGTTAGTTCTCTCTCGTGATGCTTATGCTCAATCGTAAAGCTGTTTTAATAAAATTATTTTGTGTAACTGTAGGGAAAGGAGCTGGTCACTAAATACTATTAAATAAATAATAATAATAATAAAATATTACTGATCTGACAGTACGTTATGACGATAGAAAAAAATACTATTTTGCCCAAATAGTGGTTGACTTCAAATCTTGTGTGCAAACATGACTAAATATAACATACCTACATGTTATTTGCTAAAAGTCAACATAAACTCCACCACGAAGACACTGGAAATTGATTAATCATGTATTTTTAGTAAATATTTATTCTCAAAATGCTTTATTCTTAATTGTACACCATATTCGATAGACACAAAAATAAATTCGAATAGAATAAAAAGTTTTTACCGTCTTCAGTAAATATATTCTTATCTAAACTAATATTAGAAAGAGGGAAGATTTGAGTTTTTGTTTGTTGGTCTGTTTGTTACGATTTAACTCAAAAACTTCTGGACCCATTTTCAAAATTCTTTCATTAGTAGTAAGCTACATTATCACTGAGTAACAGGCCTATTTTTTCTATTAGTATGCAGGCGAAGCCGCTGGCAAAAGCTAATACTGAATATAGTAATTATTTAATATTTAATAAAAGTCAATATTTACTGAGACTCAGTTTTTACTGCTTTACCCATCGCCATAAGAAAATTGTCTCTTAAATTCGCTTTTCGAAGGATTCTGTGCATAATAGGATTAGTTTCATATAGCTCATCCATAAAATTTTCTTATTTTACACATTAGAGGCATTGTAATTATTGATAACAATTTATTTATTACAAAATAATAAAAAGGAATATAGCTTATTTACTGGACAATACATTTTTTATTTCATTAGCGTACATGTCCAGTCGTGCAGTCATATTAAATCCCCAATGGTCTTTTACTTGACGACAAAGATTTAAATCCATTTCTACAATGAGAAGACCATCTTTATTTCTTGATAGGCCGGGAGTTCTGTGTCCATTAGGAGCTGTGACGTAACTCGATCCATAATAACTTCTAGTTATCTTTTTCTGATCGGCTTTGGTTGTAAAATCTTCAGTGCCAACTCTATTGAGGCTACAAGTAAAATAGCCGTTAGCAATCGCTGCATTGCGGGCTTCTATGCCCCAAAATGACTCTCCAAATTCAGAAATTGTTGCTGCCGGGTTGAATACGATCTCTGCTCCATTGAGTCCAAACATCAACCAGTTCAAAGCATGATGACGACCGTAACAAATATTTACAGCAATTTTAGCGTATTTCGTGACAAATACAGGATGACCAGTGTTACCAGGTAAATAATAACCTGTCTCACTAAAACTACCAACACTGGGTAAATGGTTTTTGCGGTGTTTACCCAAGTAATTTCCATTTTCATCTATAACGACTGCAGTATTCCACCATACTCCATTGTCATTTTCCAAAATTGGTGATACAATTACCATTTCGTATTTTTTGGCTAATTTGCTTAGAAACTGGAAGCTTGGGCCACTATCTGCTGCTTCCGCAAATTCTTTCCATTCTTCTTTCTCTCCCGTACACAAAAAAAATGCCATGGGCCATGTTTCTTGTAAACATAAAATCTTGACCTCCTCCGAAGCTGCAGCATCAATTAACTTTTCCACTTTATTAAAAATTGCGTCTCTCTGTTTGTCTATGGGCTCATTAGTCGGCAAAACAATTGAATGCTGAATTAAACCAACCTTGACGATTTTTGGAGCTCTAACCTCTTTTGCTGCATCAAAGTAATAGGCTGCGACTTCAAAATCATGCACCTTACCTGCAGATTGGGTTGAATCTTGAAGTTTTAGCTCACAATGATCAGTTCTTCCATAATGAATTCTGTTATACTCCTTCAATTGTTCCGATTTCAAATTGTTTTTGATGATTTCGTCAAAACTTCGCACTGGTTGAACGTCCATGTTAAAAGTTAAATGATATAAATAGCTTTAGTAGACAAACAAGTGATAAGTTATGTAACGATGTGTGCGATGTAGATATGCGTGGTTTGTTTTATTAATCGATGTTAAACATCGGCTCGCGACTCGTTATGTTTCAACACTAATGTATTATTCGAGATTGGTCAACATTTGATTAAAGATTTGTTTACATAGATCGGTATTTTAGCTGTTTTGAGAGATACATATTTGTTGTTTGCCTTTTATCGGCGAAACGAATTCTTAGTTCATTGTTTTTTTAGTCTAGTGTTGAAATGTTGAAGTAGGTAGCATGAAGCATAAGATTATGTTGCTAACTGCTCCGCTTTTTGATATTATTATTATAGCTTATTTCCTTTCTCAATAAATGAGCTATCCATGACTAAAACTCGAAAAACTTCTTATTCCTACCGCATTTAGGCACGCAAGGTGCTGTTTCCGCACTGGTGCGGAAAAGTGGACGCGCCATAAATTTATTAATATTACATTTTTCGTATTAGGCTGGGTGCGGCGCGACTCGTGGTGAATGATTTATGTCTTTGTAAGTGTATTGAAAAACGTCGTTTGATACACGTGGATATTTTTCATTGAAGCCCTCGGCTCCATAAAAATAATGAAAAGAAGAATGCTACCTCGGCCACAATGACAAAATTTCTCCACTATTATCAAAATGAACAATTCCAATTCGAACCGGCTGTTCCTGAGATTAGCGCGTTCAAACAAATACGCAAACCCTTTAGCTTTATAATACGTAGTAAAGATTAAAAAAAAGGTAAACTTAAATAGGTATATTCTCCACTCCACCCTAGAGTGAGAGAACTCATTTGATGAGTTTTCCACCTCAAAAAAGGTGCCAGTGGCTGTTCTTGTCTAGTTTGCCACCTATACTCTATTTGTTTAGGTGGTTAACTAAACGTAAACAATATTGATATGTCTATTTATTTTTAAAAAATCGTTTAACAGACATACAAAGATTATTTAAATTTAGTTAATTACCAAACATCGGTTTAAGTAAATAACAAATTGTAAACAATTTTGAGCAGTGATGGCCGAGTGGTAACGGCCCCGACTTACGAGTTATAGGTCGCGGGTTCAAACCCAGCCAGGCGCATTACTTTGTGTAATTTATTTCATCACCACTGCTCTCAAAACGGTGAAGGAAAACATCGTTAGGAAACAGGCATGTCCAAAAAATTCGAAGACATGTGATTTAACGCGTGATGGAATACGGCCCATTCCCTCTCCTAGAGAGAGGAGACCTGAGTCCCAACAGTGGGAAAATTAAAAGGCTGATTATGCTTATGCTTAAACAATTTTAGATAAAATTTTTAGACAAGTTTTAGATAAAAGACATGTAAAGATGGTTTACATTTAGTTAATTACCTAAACAGATGGAGTATGGATAGGTACATAATTACACAGCTACTGGATGTTGGTAACAATAGCCGTAGGTAGGTAATTGAAACAGTGCTTTAATCTAGGGCAGCCTGTGGTAACTGTATAACATAATATGGTCGTCTTATTTGCTATCTATAACCGCAATATTTAATACACTTTACCCATTTTGAAAGGTACAGTTTTACAGGCAATGCAGAATTTCTATTTGTAGGGACTAGTGACTGGCCTTTTGGTGTACGGTTAGTGGCCCTGACTGCTATGCCGGTGGTCGTGTTTCCCACCCAAGACAAATTTTTGTGTGATGAGCACGATGATTTTTTCTATCTATATTTATATAGTATCTGGATTTAATTTATCCAGAAGTATATAAGTAACTAGCGTCTGCCAGCGGCTTCGCCCGCGTGAAAATAGGTTTTTCCATACAAACTTTGGACTCCCGTTTCATCCCCTTAGGGGGTGAATTTTAGGAAATCCTCTCTTAGTGCTCGCCTACCTCATAAAAGGAAGCCTTGTGCACAATTTCATGCTCCTAATCTCAGTAGTTTTGGCTGTGCGTTGATATGTCAGTCAGTCAGTTTCTCCTTTTATATTTATAGATTATGTTTATCAGTCGAGAGCTTGTGCTATAAGTAGTGCTAGGAGTACATAGCATAAGCTCTGCTTTGTTTGGAACTAGATGAGGTTGTGTGAAAGTTGTGGAATATTTTTATTACTTATTTAAGCTTACGTTTCGAAATCAACCCCTAAAAAAGTTCAGACAATGGGACTTATTGACTAGGTAATGGGGCGTTTATTCTTCAAAGAGAGGTCAGCAAAACTGACGGGCCCAGCACTCCAGCAGGGCCGATGCCTGCTAGGGCTGCGGGAATGTTCAAAAGAATTGGGTACTTACCGCAGCCTGCAGAACGCAAAGGGCCACTGAAGGAATACTTGTGGATCCTAATCAGCCAATTCTGACAGTCCTTCTCGCACCACTCAGAGTAGGAGAAGTTATTTGATGAATTTCCAGTTAAAAAAAACCGGCCAAGAGTTAATGAACGACTGACAACGAGCAAGAAATTTGTTCGCCATCAATGCCAACGAGAGACCAACCGAACAATTTGACAATATAAGAGCTCATACCCGGCCCGACCAGCGCGAAGTAGCCCAAAGTACAGCGCCATCTCTCGGGAAATTTGGTTCTTTACGGGTTATGTATGTTGATTTTTCATTGGTAATTTTGGATTGCGTGAACCGATTTTAATGATTCTTTTTTAAAATGTTTGAAATATACGGTTAAATACGGTTACAAACTTAGTTTAGAAATTATTTTGTACAACTTGTCAAAACTGTTCAACCCATCAAGTTCAAAATAATTCTCCTAAGAGTCTTTATTAAGGTCTACTTTTGAGATTTTTTTCATATTTTCTAAACTTATGGTTCAAAAGTTAGACACATTTTTTTTTACTTTTGGAGTAATTATTTCCGAAAATATTAACATTATCAAAAAATGATCTTAGTAAACCACTATTCATTTTTAAATACCTATCCAACATTGTATCACACGTTACGATGAAAGGAAAAAAAAAATCACTCTCTACTTTACGTGTGGGGGGGTACCCTAATAAAACATTTCATTTCACTTTTTATTTTACCACTTCGTCGGCGTGATTGATATACATATTGATACCAAATTTCAGCTTTCTAGAGCTAACGGTCACTGAGATTATCCGCGGACAGACAGACTTGGTGAAACTATAAAGGTTCCTAGTTGACTACGGAAGCCTAAAAACAGGCTATTTAAAAAAAAAAGCATGAAAAATATGAATAATGAGAAAGAGGGATGGACATATACACCCTATATCGGTCCATCCCTTTAACAGTTCAGTTTAGGATCGCGTTATGAGCGATAACTGGTAGCGCCATGATCGGTCAACCATAGACCAAAATCGTCTTAATAATTTGGTTTACAGCATGGCCCCATTGTGTTATTGAAGTGATACGGGCTCGTGGAAGAAAAACAAAGTAATAAAACAACAAAAATACAATAAAAATATTTTCATTTTTTTTTTAGATAATTTGCGAAGTGCATATTTGTTTTTGTTGTCAGTTAGATGTGTATTTTAGTGTTAAATTAAAACTAAATAGAATGCCAAACGTAGTACGTGTTTTCTATAATATAATAATCAGTTATTTACAATATAGTAGTAAGTTTCACGAATTTATCTTATTTATTTGAAAAACTATAACACTATTTATTATATAATGACCCGGAATTTTTCAGCCCAGTGTACCTATATGGTCAAAATGCAAATAAACTATCAGAATCTATTCAATTACGGGTTATTTTAAGCAAGTTTATATTTAAAGACAAGTACGTCTTATTTATTTTGTTTTTCTTTTAACATTTACAGTTTTTACATATTTAAAAAAATATATATAATGTTAGTTAAATTATATATTTAGTTTAATGATAACAAATTAATTTTACTGTAAACAAAATTATAAGACTAGTATCTGTACCTACCAACATTTTTATCAACTCATGAAACTGTTACTTAACTAATAAAATTCTCAAAAATAAACAACAAACAAAATAACTTCAATAAAAACAGTAGTTGCCAACTAGATAATGTAATATCAGAATTTATTTTCCCTTCTACTATTATCGTCCGACTACCCGGATAGCTCTTATTTCTCCGGTCACGTAGTCGACGAGATAACCAAATATTTTTCAGCGACGCTGCTAAACTTATCGCGAAGGTTCGAAGGTCACCCACAACAGCCGGACCACACAGATAAAACAAACAAACCTAGGGCCAATGCATCACTAACAAACTCGAAGGTATTTAAGCGCCAACGCAGGCTGAAAAGCGCAGTCGTTGGCAGGCAATCCAAGGGAACAGACACATACACATAAATCATTCAAAAATGGAAAACGAAACTCTCAGCTTAGAAGCCATCATCAACAACAACCTCAGTGGTCGTGATCTTGAAGAGTTCAACAGAATCCACTATGGAAGAATCGATAATCATGAAGTTAAGCTGAAGGATACTTCGATCGCAGCGGCAAAAGAAGCCGACTTCGAAATCGCTGCCTACGCTTTCCCCGCCAAGAAAGAACAGACCAGACCTCCCAGGATTGTGAAGGTGGGTGTCATCCAGCATTCCATTGCCGCTCCCACCGACCGCCCAGTCAACGAGCAGAAGAAAGCCATCTTCGATAAAGTTAAAAAGATCATCGATGTCGCCGGCCAGGAAGGAGTCAACATTATCTGCTTCCAAGAACTATGGAACATGCCTTTTGCCTTTTGCACGAGGGAGAAGCAGCCGTGGTGCGAGTTTGCTGAATCAGCTGAAGACGGTCCCACAACAAGATTCCTGAGTGAGTTAGCAGCTAAATATGCTATGGTATTCGTGTCCTCTATTCTCGAAAGAGACGAGAACCACTCTGATATTTTGTGGAACACCGCTGTGATCATCAGCGACACTGGCAGTGTTATTGGCAAGCACCGCAAGAACCACATCCCGAGGGTGGGAGACTTCAACGAATCTAACTACTACATGGAAGGCAACACCGGCCACCCAGTCTTTGCGACCAGATACGGTAAGATTGCTGTGAATATATGCTTCGGGCGTCATCACGTGCTGAACTGGATGATGTTCGGGCAGAATGGAGCCGAGATTGTGTTTAACCCATCAGCTACTATTGCTGCTGAAGCTGGCAGCGAGTACATGTGGAACATCGAGGCAAGGAACGCTGCGATCACCAACTGTTACTTCACGGCGGCTATCAACAGAGTTGGGTACGAGGAGTTCCCTAACGAGTTCACATCGGCTGATGGGAAGCCTGCCCACAAGGACTTGGGTCTCTTCTATGGATCAAGTTATTTCACCGGACCCGATGGCGTTAGGTGCCCAGGACTTTCGCGTACCAGGGATGGTTTGTTGATCAGTGTCATGGATCTGAATAAGAACAGGCAGATTAAGGATAGACGCTGTTACTACATGACCCAGCGTTTGGACATGTATGTCAACAGTCTAAGTAAAGTGCTCGAATTAGACTACAAGCCGCAAGTTGTCCATGAAAATGAGAAATGAAACTGTAGTAGGAGCTTTGAAACCAACGGCGAAAGTAACATTATATGGAAATAAAGCCGAATATTTATGCAATACCTAACTAATCTCATGTATTGAATGTCAACTTAACAGCTTTGATTCCCTGTGGAAATATTTAAAATAAATATTTACAAAAATGACTGATTGTTTTTTTTTACATAATTGATTAATTCAAAACATGCCTTCTGTGTTTTATCTTTGGAAGTAAACATAAAAATAAAAAAAGTAAACATGTTTATAGCTATGTTTAATATTTTACTCTAACTTTTGTCTGTGAACTTTCGGCCTTCTATCTTCTATCTATATTATGCTTAAATATGAATTTCTATGTTTCAACTTAGGTAAAGTTCATAAGATATTGTTGAAGTACTATCACAGAATAGAAAATAAAACCGATTCCGTGGGAGATATAGTTTGCCGAAATAACCCAAATAATACTTATTTTGTAAAGGGTTAATATTATTTATTTATTTAACAATTCAATGTATAATAAAAGAATGTACAATAAAAGAAAATAAGACGGAAACAGAAAAGTTGGTAGGTACGTAGGTTATGCTTATTTCTACAGAAATCTCATCCAGCATACATGCGAAAGGAGAATTGAAAAAAAAAGAGATGTAGGTTTTTTTTTCTTCCATGGGAAAATTATCTCTCGCTCTTGGGCGGAGCAGGAGATAGTGTCAGACTTTTACTGACTAAAAAGCCACTCCTGTTCCTTCGTTGCCTTTCGTACCTGGGCCGAGTCATCCTTTCAGAATCAGAACATTGGTCCCAGTAGGCTTCGACCCTGCTGGGCCCGGACAATTGCTGACATCTCCTTGAGGCGCGCGAGGTAGTAATTGCTTTAATGAAGACGATTAAATAAATACTAATATATAGGTATTCTTATAGACAATAAACAATCCCACACACAGAGTTGATTAGAAATTGTAGATAATATCTTATCGCCAGAGTTTTCTTTTAACGTCTCTATATTAGCATAATTGCTTCATTAAGAAACGTAATGACAGTAGTTACTATCTCCACTTGGTACACATTATCTTGAGAAGTATATTTTAGATAATCCTAAAAGGTTAATTAATGGCTTCTACAAATCAATTACACAACTCCATTATTTGTCTACACGGACCATTTTATTTTTGTTAACCGACTTCAAAAAAAGGAGGTTATCAATTCAGTTGTATATTTTTTTTATCTCAAAACTCCGTCGTTTATGAACCGATTTGCAATTTTTTTTTTCCCTAAAAGTTTATACTTCCAGATTGGTACCATTTTTTCAAAATCCAGTTTTGATGATCTCCGAAACTATGACACCTACAAACTTAAAATTTCGCAGGTAGGTTTCTTATAGACATCCGCTAATGATGGATTAGGGAATTAGATTAATGAAGTAGGTAGTAGTACTACTCCGTGGGTAGTGTGAAAAGGAAACCCGGGGCCCTGGGACGAAGGCAACGAAGGAACAGGAGTGGGTTTTTAGTCAGTAAAAGTCTGACACTATCTCCCGCTTCGCCCAAGAGCACGATTTGTCATAAGATGACTCCCACACAATAAAAAAACCCTTAAGGGGGTAAAACTGGTGTTGGAAGTTTGTATGGAGAAACGAACTTTTGCCCGGGCGAAGCCGCTGGCAGAAGCTAGGTATATAATAAGAAAATCGAGGATTCAAGGCCCACTGTTGATTCAAAAGAGGTTTTTGCTAAAACAGCATGTTTAAAGATGATGACACAACTATGAAAATTGAAATATGGTAGGCACCGAAAAACCGAGTAAGAATTCAGGTAGATAGAAATAAAGGCTTGGAAAATGGCTGGTTACGACCAAGTCAACATGCATGGAAGATAACCATGCATAACATAATAGGTAGGTAAAAATATGAAGAAAAACAATACTTATAAACACATTTATTTTATTTAGATTTACGCAATTTAAATGCATTTAACAACAGGTATGACTGATGAATTCTAATCTGTATGCAGTTCGCCGGTCCGACCGGTACCGGTGCATTTATTTAATTTTGTAGTCTAGAATGGTTCTAGCTATGTGGGACGCATGCCTTATTTGTTGGGCGTTAGATGAAGGACCACTTAGGGCAGTGCACTTATGTAATAAAGCAATAAAGTATATCTATATTTCGGCATCTATATATCTATATTTAGTTACGATACTGAATGGCCCCGAAACTACTATGCCGGAGGTCGTGGGTTCGATTCCCACCCAGGACAAATGTTTGTGTGATGAGCATGATCATTTGTTCTGTGTCTGGGTGTAATTTATCTATATATGTATGCATTTAGAAGTATATAAGTACGTTTATCAGTTGTCTAGTACTCATAACACAAGCTCTGCTTAGCTTGGGAGTAGACGGCGTTGTGTGATAGTTGTGGAATATTATTATTATTATTATTATTTAATCTTATTCTCATCTATATCTTTCTTCTGTACGTGTGTTTGTAACCTATCTCCTCCAAAACGGCTTGACCGATATGCATAAAACTTTGTGGGTATATTTGAGTTAGTCTCGGATAATGGACTCGGTAGGTAGCGCTGTAATCGGTATCAATTTTTTTCTGACGAAGAGCCACCTTTTCAACAGGAAACCGTCTGTCAGAAGTGCTAGTAATTACATGTATAAAAGAAAAAAACTGACTGAATGACATATCAGTGCACAGCTGAAACTATTAGGACTAGGAGCGTGGAATTTTGCAAAAGGTTTCCTTTTATGATGTTGGCGAGTACGGCGAGATTTTCCAAAATCACCGCCTCAAGTAATGAAACGGGGGTCCAAAGTTTTGTATGGAGAACCCGACTTTCACGCGGGCGAAGCCACTGTCAAAAGCTAGTAACTGATATTATAATTAAGTTATTGCTTAATTAGATTTTATCGTTATAGGATTATGAACGACAAGTGATAGAGTCTGATAGGTAAAGTTTAAACTGGAGTCACAGGTACACTAGGCGCGGGCTTACCGACGACGAGTATGGGTAGCTCGCCGTCAATAAGGACCAGGCTCGGAACGAAGGCGCGGCGAATCAGCAAAATAGTCGGGAGCCATTAAATGCCTGCCAAGGCTACGGGATCAAAAGAGTTACCGTGGGCCTGGAACGCTACGAACTATCACTCCCTCTCGATCCAGCCACAGCGGAAGAAGTCATCAGATCAAGTGAGAGTCGCGGGAATCCGATGGATGCGAGAAGCGCAGGACTGATTGTTGTGGCGACATTTGGGGGAAGCCTATGTTCAATAGTGGACGTCTTTCGTCTAAAGTGATGATGAAAGGTTCAAAAAGATCAAGAAACTGTGCATGGACAGTGTGCTGTGTGCAAGATGATACGGCTAAAAAGATTGGCTGGTTAAGGTGACTATTTAGTTGAGATGACGATGAACAGAGACTATGAAAGATGTAGACATTCGGCGACAAGTTCTGAAGAATTGGAATAAGTGCAGTAGGATGATTATCTGACAAATAACGCGACTCGGATGATTTTCTGCTGAGTTTGCCTCGGATGATTCTCTGCTGCGTTTGTTTCGGATGATTCTCTGCTCCGTTTATATTTATTCTGCTTCATATCATATGCGTATGTGTGCTGTTTAAAAATCTGTATTATTTTTACTTTGTTTAGTCTATGTGAAAAATAAAATTGCCCTTTTCATATTCCCCCTTTGTACATATTGCACCCCCTTTTCACTGCTGCTTTTCAGTGCTGGCTGACAGAGGAAATTGAAACTCACCGACTCAAGGAAGATAATGCTATTACGATATTCTATATTTGGGAACTACACAGCAGACAGTTGAACGGAGTTCCTGACGTCTTTGTCTGTTCCAGAAAAGAAAATCAGAAGGAAACTCGAAAAGAGGTTGTTGTGTTGATCATACCTCATAGGTACTTATTCACACACAGGCTGTAACCCAGAATAACACAACTTAAGAGGGTCCTTTTTCACTCGCCTGTCGTCAACATCGAGCATGGTTTAAAAGCTTGTTGCTTCATGTAACGCGGATTGCGTTAGATGAAGCAACAAACGCGATGTTTGACGAAAACACAACGCGAAAAAAAAGAGATAACGCCTGAAAACTCTGTCAGCATTCCGTAATTCCGTGATTTACTCGAATATTTTACTAAACTTGTTCCAAGAAATACGTGTTTTTTTAAATCCTTAAGTTTTTGAAAAAAAAAAAATTGTCGTCATTTAGAATCTTGATTAAATTTGCAAGGCTTGATTAAATTCTATTGTTAAACTTATTGATTTTTTAAAATTTTTGAGTAAATTATGAAGTGTTAAAGTTCATGCAACATAGCAGATTTTCATAGGCCTTTACTGGATTACTTTTACACAAATTTATAAATTTATTTCAATAGAAGCCTAAATAATATCCACTAGATACTGTATTTCCAAAATATCTAATGAAAAATGTGTAATAACGTCATAATCGCGTAAGAGCAGTTGTATGAAAAACAGTGAAAATGTATGCTGAGTTGCAATGCTGTAATGAGTGTATGTTTGTTACTTCTTCACGCTCGAACGGCTGAACGGATTTCGATGAAACTTGGCACACAGGTAGATTATGTCCTGGAATAGTACATAGGATACTTTATATCCCGGAAGTACTTTAGGATAATTTCCTACCATCATGCGGGCGAAGCAGCGGTCATCTGCTGGTAGTCAACAAAGGTGTAAAATTCAATAATGAACCTCTAAATCTACCTAACACTTGCCTATACTTCATCACAGCCATATCTACGAGGGTGGCACTTAAAAAAAACTGAAGTACAGTACACGCTTGTCGCTGAAAGCTGCGACTCTCGCCAACGTCGTAATTCCTCTGTAATTTTCTCACTCGCCCAGAGATGTCGCTAATGTGTTGCTCTCGCGATTGTCGCACCATCTAGTCTTCGAAACTGCAAACTTTGTTATGCATTTTATTTGCAACTTATCCTGCGGAGATTACGGTTGGTTTTTGTTTGAGATAGGAGAACGAGTGGTGGTAAAGCCACTACTTTCTAGAGCACTTGTGGAGTTGCAGCCCGTGACATCCATTACAATAATGATGTCTTTGGTTTAGGGTTGGCGCTTTAATGCGGCGCTAGAATTGTAGAACAAAAGAGTGATTTTTAAATAAATCCTAGAGTACTCATTAAACACTATCTATGTATCTTTGCCACAGGTGATAAGTTTACCTACTTTGCTACTATTGCCATTCATCACCATTAATACCACTACAACCGCTTCCGCTGCTGTCTCGCCTGAGTATCAGCTACCAGTCTGACAGTTTGTGTGTGTTGATGTTTGATGCATGGTTTTACTGTCACCTCGTCTGGATAGGTACGGTCGATTTAAACGAATACAGATTGAATATCCTCAGTGTATCTGAAGCATAATACGAATAATGTACTTGACCTACAAGCGTATTGCGTTTTGAAGTCTTAATTTCTTTTTATTTTTACAGTTACTTTCAAAATAAATAGATAATGGTTTATTCCCTATCAAATTTCAATCAGTACCACCAACTCATAACGCGATCCATTTGACGACCTAAACTGAACTGTTAAAGGGATGGAGCTATATCGCTCACCTAACATTATATTGGCACATTTTTCATATTTTACAGATGCAAGGGTCACAGATTGTACAAATATTTAAAACGTAGATTTGAGTTAATTTTAAATTTTCTATCAGAAATTATTATGTTGGCTACTATTATAGACCATAATAGATATTCAAGGATATAAATTATCCAATTTTAAACACTTATTAAAACTTAATTTCGCGCCATTTACTGTAGATATGCCAATATTTTACTAGGTGAGCGATATAGGGTGTATAACCCCATCTCTCTTTTTCGCTCGCACATTACGACAATTTTCTATTATTTCCTTGTCTCCATTTTCGGTGTTGGCAACCCTACCCGGTAACTGGGTTGCGTGTAGTGTCATCTCGGTGTCGGCGGAAGTCACGGGAGCACTCGCGGCGTGTACCTACACAAATGTACTTTTATTTACACCTTCCCTCCAGATTATTTTTTATTTTATATCATTAAGTACTTTGGGAAAGGGTTAAATGAGAAAGTATTTAAAATAAGTTTGAGTAGGTACCCAAGTGTCTCAGACTGCAGACACCTCACAGGACTGGCGTGTATTGGAGGGATTCTTTAGGGAAACACCCTACTAACTTTATAAATACTTAGGTACAAAATTACTTCTAATCGCTCGTCTAAATAAAATCTTTTGGCATTATTTTTTAGTGTGGTAATTCTAATACCTATTTAATTATTTTGTGTCACAGTATATGTTATTAAGTTTCTCCTCTTCCTGCGTCTTGACCGATTTTTATGATTTTTTTGTGTAGGTACATTTATTTGGTAAGTCTCAGAATAGATCGTTGGCTATTTTTAGGGTTTCGTACCTCAAAAGGAAAAAATGGAACCTTTATAGGATCATTTTGTTGTCCGTTCGTCTGTCTGTCTGTCAAGACATTGTATCTTGGGAACGTGTGGAGGTATCGAGTCAAAATTAAAACCATATACTTAGATCTGCCGTCCCTTGAAGCTATGAAAAAATCAAACTTCTAACTTAACGAAAAAATAAGGATATGGAAAGATACGGTCGTTCATGTCGCAAAAATGGTATATTTCGACACTCTCAAGGGAATTTAAATTCTTAGGGTACTTTCCGTTGACCCAGAATCCTGAAATTTGGTATAAAGCAAGGTCTTATAGCGCAGATATAGGAATAAATCTGAAAATAGTGTGTTGATTGCTTTGTGACGTACAAAGCAAAATCTTCGACATTCCATTCGGGAATTGAACTATTTACATATTTGTATGGAACCCTCAGTGCGCGAGTCCGACACGCAATTTGCCCTGTTTTTTTACAGTCCTATCGCACCCCCCATTTTTCATTCATTTTTCTTTGATAATTAATTTATTATGGCAGAATAACGTTTGGCGAGTCAGCTAGTGTTCTATAAACTCCAACCTATTCTAAATTTGAATGAGTGTACCAATGCATTAAGTTGTGTGCTAGAGTTTTAAGTATGAAAAAATAGATAGCTGTCTAGGTACAGCTCAGCATTTTTTTAATATGTTATCCCAGATCAGGAATTACTCCTGTAACGTGGGTGCATTCACAAACATGTAAACTCACATATAAAAAACTCTTAAACCCGTAACCACTATCTCTTAGGCCTTATAGGGTTCATATTTAACAAAAATTTTATCATAGTTGTTCCAAGCGGGAATTGAACGCTACATGCTGCGGGGCAGCCAATTGTTCAACTACTGCGCCAATCGTCCCTTTGTCATCATCTTTACATACCAGATTAAAATAAAATACTAAGCCCATGAGATTGCTTCTGTAGTATCTACGTATACTTTAATAACGTACGTGTATATATATACGTATATAATAATATAGGGACCTATGTCCCTATATTATTATTACAATGCGACTGATTAACAATCAGTGTCCCTTGATAGATACCAGTGTTGAATGAAACATCATTGTTTTATTGACGATTCTTTGATTTACAATTCAGTAGATACGAATAATAAAAGGTACATCTAAGCACTTATTTTGAATAAACACCTCATCTTTACGAGTGAGTCAGTAGGAAGTAGGTAAGTTGTACAACATAAAAGTATAAAGCATAATCAGCTTCATAACGTTGACACTGCTGGGACTCTGGCCTTCTCTCTAGGGGCTTTATCACACTAGCGGTTTGCGAGCGGGTGGGGGGAGGGGCGGGCGCGCAGCAAATGCGTCGCGAACACGCCGCGGCTGCACAGCGAAGACGTCGCGGTTGCGTGGCAAATTCGCAATGTTTGTAGCAAGTTAACGACGTACAATAAACTCAGTAACAAAATGAATTGCAAAGAGGCGACACTGCTGTTGGCTTTGTTACTTCGAAGACGCCGCAGACCCGCACCTCGTTGCTGGATCTTGCCGAAATTCACTGCGCATGCGCGGCGTGTTCGTTGTGCGCCCGTAACGTATTCGTTGCACACCCGCTCCGCTTTGAGGACGTTCGCAATTCGCTAGTCTGATAAGGCTTAGGAGAAGGAATGCGTAATCCACCACGGCCCGCGTTTTTGAAGACAGTTGACATTTGAATGTCAAATGTTAAAAGTTGTTCTAGGTTCTAGGACTGCTTTTCTTCATCGATTTGAGAGCAGTGGTGTTTATATAAATTAGGTACTTACACAAAGATATGTGCCCGGCTGAATTTGAATCCACGACCTACAACTCGTAAGTCGGGGCCGTTACCACTAGGCCGCAACACAATTACACCGAAAGAGTCCACTGCTGAACAGAGTCCATCCACATCAACACATCGTGTCGTCGACCTGAGCGTGGTCGTTATCTTTCAGAAGGTGAGCTATCCATTACTCAATAAACACAAGCCCACGCCTACGATGGTGGCTCGGGCGTGAGGATATCCTGACCTTCGTGTGGAGGAAGCATTACTGCGTCGCAGAAGAAGGTGACTTCTTCCCATGCCCTCTCGCTTCCTACCATGGCGGTGGTGTTCCGCCCAAACGGGAAAGATTTCCACCGTATCCTCCACCATATCCTCCGGATGATCCGCACAATGGTAATACCCAGGGGTTACTTCCCGCCGAATACGAAACAGGAACCTCCCGAAATAATCGTGTCCGTTAAAGTGCGTCAGGTGGAAAGTGAAGGACACCGTGGCGCCTTTCTAACCACTCCTCAAAGAAGGGACATAATGATATCGACGCGATTGTGGCGTGCTCGATAAACAACCTGCATAATAAATAATGTTGAATGCCAAAGAGGTATTTATAACATTCATAAACAAAACTTTTCTTAATAAGAGTTGGATTCTAATTAAGAAAACTTTAGCCCAAAAACACCCCCCAAATCCAACGTCGAAGTCATTTTTAATTCGATCAAAAACAATAAATGTTTCGTCGGTTTGTTTGTCGCCGTAATTAAGGCCGTTCCATGAAACATGGCCACGTTTCCGCATCCGGTGGGACTTTTTTAATTTTTCATTTACAAATGGCCGTTTCAATTTTTCGTTCTAATTTCTCATTAAACTTAGATGCACGTTTGGCCTGAGGGTTTTGAAAAATGTAAATTAGTGCGACAGATAATAATTAATGTGGTGATTTGTTTTTTATTTTTATTTTGTAAGTAATGAGTTTGTATTTTTAATTAGGATGTGGAGTGGAGTGTAATGAGGATATCATAAAATTGTTACTTGAAGTTTACGAAAAAAAAATTAGCTTAGATTTATTTCAGAATAAGCCTTCATATGGAACAAAGGACAAGAAACACCCTTCCACCAAAAAAAAAAACCACAAAAAATAGGTTGTCTTCAAGGATATTATTATATATATTCATAAAGCGTTTTTATGTAAAATAAAATTCACAGAGAGGCTCCTTATTTTATATCGTCAAAGAAATCAGCATTTTACTATTGTCTGGAAGCGTTGCGTCGTGAAAATAAATGGAATATGCTACAGAAAAACTAGCACCTCAGTCTTCTGTCTATGTTTATGTCGTGGCCAGATCTTAGAATTGATCACTTCATGATATGGCCAACTAAAACTGGCCAGATCGTTTAAACATTAACATTTGATGATATGTCAATCTTCGTTTAGCCATATCATTGATGTAGGATTTCAATAATATACTTCATGCATATAAAGGTACAGAGGTGGACTTAATGCCTTAGGCATTTTCTACCAGTCAACCTTGGGTGATGCAGAGAAGAATAGTGGTTGGTGCAATAAAAGAGAGAGAAAAAAAAAGGTTAATATAAAAAGCTATACAAATGAATCACAGATACAATACAATAAATATGATATATACTACAACACTAATTAATATTAAAGGGTCTAAAGAAAGTAGGCCGAACGAAGATTGAAATCACATCAAACTTTAACGTTTAAAACGATCTGGCCAGTTTTACTTGGCCATATCATAAAGTGATCAATTTCTAAGATTTGGCCACGCCATCTACTTACATCTCTTAGAGATGAACATAGGAAAGATCATAAGGCCGGTTTCGGAATTAAGAATTTGTACTTGAGTACAGGTTAAACTCTAGCTTAAGAACCTGAGGGACTTGGCATGGACTTATATGTTGAGTAGAGTGGTTGAGTTTAACCTATGGATATGTACAGGGATATAGGGAATAACGGAAAAGTTTGTTTATTTTCGATATTTACAGACTACTTTATGAATAACTTCTTATTTATGTACTTGGATAAATACCCAATAATCCATTTTATAAATGTATAAAAAGCTCAATATTGTATAATCTATGCAGACGCTGTCGTTTATCCTAAATGGCGCGAAATCACGCGTGAACGCCGGCGTTCGCGCGGGGTTTGAGTGGTAGACGTTCTTAACTCTAGATTCTCAATTCGAAAACCGGCAAATAAATACATTGGCAAACACTTTGGTCTGTTATACAGTTTATTTGTTTTGGTTTGGTTAAATTCATTTTGTATTTTATACCTAAGGTGTTTTACTTAGATCTAGTTCTTGAATATAACTGAATAAATTAAAAAGGCAAACTACAAACTTACGTGTTCATTGTTTATAGTATTTATTATTTTAGGATAGGTTTTCCTATGATAGAGAGATCTACGCTTTGGAATGTGCAATTTGCATCATTTTTAGAGTTCCGTACCTCAAAAGGAAAAAACGAGACCCTTATAGGATCACTTTGTTGTCAGTCCGTCTGTCTGCCAAGACCCTTTATCTTAGGAACGCGTAGAGGTATCGAGTTGAACTTAAAACCATATACTAAGGTCTGCAGTCCCTTGAAGCTGTGAAAAAAAATCAAACTACTGAATTATAGAAAAAAAAAGATACGGCTGTTTATGCCGCAAAAAATTGTATTTCGACACTCTCAAGGGAATCAAAATTCATAGGGTATTTCCCATTGAACTAGAATCCTGTTGGCATGAAGCAAGGTCTCCTAGCACAAGTATAGGAAAAAATCTGAAAACTGTAAATTTGTAGTTACGTCACAAAAAAACTCTTTTTTTGCAATCCGTAAAAATCTTTGTTACTCAATTCGGGAATTGAACTGATTTCTTAGGTAAGTTTGTACGGAACCCTCAGTGCGCGAGTCCAATTCTCACTTGCCCGGTTTTTTTTTGACTGACTGACTTCTTGACTATTCAAAAGTGCCTGTTAATGGGTTATTTGAAATAAAGACTTTGATTCTTTGATTATTTGATATCGCAACAAATTTTCAGGAAGCAAATAAGTTTTCATTTCACTGTCGGCGTTATCAGATACCTACAAAATTAATTTCATTTCTCAACGCAACATTTTTTATTCAATTTCGTTTTATTTTACTACACCAGCAACGCACCTGGCGTTCCTTTTTCGATTGATGACGTTGATATTTTTTTCTAAATTCCCGCCACGTTTGACAAGTGTCGTTTCGTTCAGAAAAGCGGGCACACGACAATAGTTCGCTGGCCGATTTCATCGACACATGCTCCGTTTCATTTCCGTTGCACTCTGTTCGGTGCGAGAGGTTTTTGAACGGATCCATTGTAAAAAAAAAAGTTTCACTATTACACGAACTTGATTTGACCAAGAACAGGAGAAGCTCAAGAGAGGTGTGGTAAATAACTTAATATACATTTTTTTTTGTTAACATAAGTAGAATCGTTTTAGAGTTATTAACAAAGAGTCTTCCAAAGTCCGAGCAACATCGAGATTTTTCTCGAGGTTTTCCTCTGTTTGTTGATTTCTGCCTGTTCAAGAAAACTTGAAATTTCGGAGGTTGCTTAAACTTGCAGAATTCATTAAGCAATAAACTGCCCCTGTGTGAGAAACCTCCCGTTACCTCTCATGCTATTCGAATCTTAAACCAGAGGTCCGTCAAAAAAAGAAATATAAACAGCAGAAGACTCAAAGACTTTCCCTATCCTACTCGCCTGAGGCAAATTGAAAAGCACACTCGAAAACCCCTTTAGTGTCATGTGAAGGCCGCACAATAGAACACACACCACCCTCGCACGAACACAGTCTCTGAACGCGGTTTATCGTTTAAAAATTCAATGTAAGTATTATTATATTCTTTACGGTTTAAATGTACCGAAAAGAGAAAAATGTTTATAAATGGAACGCAAATATGGTGTGGATCAAATAGAGTGTAAGCTGAAAAAAAAAGTTCGATTTTTGAAATCGTTTTTTTTCTATGGTCGTACTAAGAATTAATCTTGACAGGAACCAAAACTTGAGTTTCGGAAAGAATGACATTGACAGTATTATTTGATGCGAAAGACATCCACTGCTGGACATAGATATTCCATCAAACATCGCCTGAAGTCTGCCTCTAACTCCACTGCAGAAGAATAAGATATATTTTGATAATAATATAATCGGGGTTAAATCGGACATTTAATTTTTCTGTTTCAGTTAGACCGAATTCTTTGGAACTTCCCAGTTCCGTTCCGTTTGAAGGTTATTACACAACAGATATTCCCATATCTGTTGTGTAATAATCTTCAAACAGAATAAGAATATCTAGCTCTAGTATGATGGTATTTTTTCTTAACCGACTTTCAAAAAAGCATGAGGTCTCAAGTTGTCTTAATTTTCTTTTGTTTCAGCGTTATCTTCAATCATTCTTTTTTTGTATGGAAGATTTTTTCTTTTAAGTAGTCCTATTTAAATTTGGTAAAGATCTGATGAAGAAGTTCGGAGATAGAACATAGCGCACTTCAATAAACGATAGTAAATCTTCTGGGATTGCTGCTATCGCCAGTATGTTTATTGTTAACATTAAACATATTATTATATATTATTATGACATAACATAATATTGCGCTAGTACGCTCGGTAGGGGTACCGCAGACGTGTAAAGTTTACACTGATAAACCGTCAATTCATCAATTATGTTCAAATTCCATGTTATTGGGTTTATCAATTCGCGCATAACTTTTTTGGTGATGTACCGAATTTGATGATTATATTTGTGTTGGTTTAATTTATAACTCCGTGAAAATCCCAATATACATACGTGTATATCATTTGTCAATCCCAAAGCATTGTGTAGTAATTATGTGTATGGTCAATCCTATAGGTAAGTTGCTAAAGAACTTGCTCACCATTTAACTTTAGTCCTGAGGTACCATAATTAAAAAGTGAAAAATAAAAAATTAAACCGTCGACATTAACTGACTTAGAAGAAAAATAAAATGTGTGTATGGCTTAGAGGTTGGATGTAAGTTGACGAAAACCACACAGACTTCACGATAATTACGTTTATTCGCAAATGTTACACTAAGTTACACCTTAAGAATTCCTTGCCGGAATCTGTGTTTCCTGCTAGCTACAACCCGGAAATCTTTAAGTCAAGAGTGAATAGGTTACTTCTAGGCAAGTGCGTTCAATCGTCGACCGCATCCTCGCTTTCCATCAGGTGAGATGGCGGTCAAGCGCGAACCTATAGAGAATAAAAAAAAAGTTAAGTTAGATGCTAATCCGCGGTAATAGCGCTACGGCAGCTATTGGTCAACTAAAATTATTATAATTACAAGTATAAAAGTAAATAAAACGAGCAGTGAAAAGTAGGTCGCGGCGTTAGCGATTTGCCTGTACGTGAACCGTACTATGTGTCATTTTATTAAAAACTTGACGTTTTACCTTGTCTCTGTTAGGGAGTTATGATGATGGTCGAGTATAGTTGTGGTAAATATAGTTAGTTGTTGATGGATGGGTGTAATTGTGTGAACACATAATGTCAATATAATTTTTAAAATTTTGGTTATCATACTATCCGATACGGAGCAGCAGATTGCAAAAAGCATTCCAAAATTTAATTTTATAAAGATAACTGCGGTCCCGATAGATACACAAAAATAATTAGGAACCCGATTGCAGCTACCGGATCCAATTATATTTTCAAACCTTCCAGGGATTCACTCAAATATACACACATAATTTTATAAAAATCGGTCAAGCCGTTTAGGGAGAGTTAGGTGACAAACACACGGAACGTTTCGCGGATTACCTCAGAACATTTGCCTTTTTTTTCTCCCAGCCTATCGACAGGACATTATCGCTAGCACTCTTGTGCAAGCGTCAAAGCATTCACCTTAAAGTATACAAATCGAGACACATATAGCATAGTCGGCCTTATAATGTTCCCACTGCTGGGACTCAGACCTCCTCTCTAGGAGAGGGAATGGGCCGTAATCCACCACGCGGGCCCAGTGCGGGTTGGTGGATGTCACACGTCTTCGAATTTTTGGTTCTAGGACATGCCGGTTTCCTCACGAGGTTTTCCTTCACCGTTTTGAGAGCAGTGGTGATGAAATAAATTACACAAAGTAATGCGCCTGGCTGGGTTTGAACCCGCGACCTACAATTCGTAAGTCGGGAGCGTTACCACTCGGCTACCACTGTCTCTACCAGACACATGCCATAGACAAAAAGACACATTTCACACGTAATAACCTCTCATCTGTACCAGTGTGCGGGTGCGATCCATCATACGGTTTTATTGAATTACGACCCTCAGGCGAGGACGGCCCTCGCGAGTCGCGACCCATCCAATTATTGCCACTAATTATAATTATTATTGCACTTGATACTGTTTTGTGTTCACTCTCTTATAGTGTGCGTGATGTGCCAGTAATTTTTTATTGTTTCAGGTAGGGTAGCCAGCTTTTCGATATTTTACAGGATGCATTTTGGAGTGTCCGCAGGAATTACATAACTTGTTTCCGCCGTATAATAAACTAGCTATTGCCCGCGGCTTCGTCAGCATACATAAAAAATAGCCTATGTCACTCAAGAATAAAACAGCTTTCCGTTAGTGGAAAAATATTCGCAATTGGACCAGTACTTCTAGAGATTACCTCCTACAAACAAAAAAAAAACTTTGCCCCTATAAAATATTAGTGTAGAAGATATATTTATGTCCCTAATTTTGTAAATTCTCTCTACTTGTAAACTTTTTTCTTTGAATCAAATGAAGGTAAGATAATTTGAAACTCAAATATCTCTATCAGTAGGTAACACAATAAGACACTTCAGTGGTTGCATCGTTCCCTCAAAACAAACAAAACAAGAGATTAATGTTGTACACCCGCAACACTTGTTCGCTAATCCCTACATGTGACTTTCTCACCCACCATATTAATAATTGCATAGCTTCTTGACAGTACATATTCGTCATACAACAACTTATTTGCCAACGTTAAATGCATCCATAACCCACCTTAACTCTTTTCAATAAAGTCCATTTTCACCAATTCTAACAGTAACGCACATTTGGCAATCAACAACTTACTTGGCAATATTTAATGCAGCCTTATCACACCGTAATACCACGTAATAGAGTCCATTTACAACTTTTCCAACGGTAATTTAAATTGGCAATCTAGAGTGGAGTTGATCACCCCCGCGGGTGCCATACGTCATCAGAGCTAGGGACGACATTGGACAGTTTAAATTTTGTATTACACGCAATCCATTTTCGAAATTGTGAGGTTTTCGGTTTATTTTGTGTATTGTGCTCTCACCTCTCCATAAATTTGGGAGGTCAAAAAGTCTTTAAAAGGGAGTAGATTGGAATATTTGATAGAAGTTTAGACCATATTTAATATCCCCTTGAAACTATAATTTCTTTCATTTCTATTTGGGTAGGTTCAGGTTATAAAACTGTATCTAAGTTGAAATCTGAGGGCAGAATCTTTAGTGCTCTCAAAATCTACTAACAAATACGTATACTTACGTCACAAAAGTTTTGATGCTACATTTTTGATGATCAAGACTTAAGAGTGATAAAACAAGGAAAACTTGTCTGGTCTACTATATTCTACTCTACCCAACCCTACCCTAACCTACTCTACCTCACTCTACCCCATTCTAACCCACTCTACCCTACTCTACGGGATAAAAAGTATCCTATATTTGTCTCCAGGTTCTAAAATACCTTCCCACCAATTTTCAGTCAAATCGGTTCAGCCGTTCTTGAGTTATAAATAGTGACACGACCAAACTAACACGACTTTCTTTTATGTACGAGTATGCACAGCCGAAACTACTGGGACTAGAAATGTGAAATTTTGTACAAGGCTTCCTTTAATGACGTAGGTGAGAATATCTAAAATTCGCCCCCTAAAGGGATGAAACGGAGGTCTAAAGTTTGTATGGGATAAACTATTTTCACGGGGGTGGAGCCCCTGGCAGAAGCTAGTTCTATAGGTAAGCCTAGATTTAATCTACCTCAAATCAGTCCATAGACAAAAATTCAGCCCGAAACAGACTAGGTACACAGATATAGGTACACACAATTGTGTTTAGCGGCGATGTTTATGGTATTCCTATGGGGCCAAAGCGCAAAGGGCACGACATTTGGCTATGGGGTCGCGACCTTTCAGACGATATGGTGATGATTCCGCAAAGGGCGCCAAATACATAAAATCTATGCGGTCTCTTTTATAGTGGTGACATTTTTGTCAACTTATGGGGAGAAGTGGCGGTTTTCTTATGGAATAGGAATGTATAGGTCACAGCGAAGGTGTCTTGAAGTGTCTTGTTCGTATTCGGAGTACTTACGTCGGTTTAAATTAAAAAAAAAAAACTGGGCAAGTGCGAATCGGACTCGTGCCCTGAGAGTTCCGTACCTACCGTAACCTACCTATATATTTCAATTTCTGAATGGAGTTTCGAAGAAATTTCTGAATCGATTTTTTTTTGTTACCAAACAACAAATTTACTGTTTTCAGATTTATTCCTATATCTGTCCTTTAAGACCTTGCTTTATGCCAAATTTCAGGATTCTGGGTAACGGGAACCACCCTATGAATTTTGATTTCCTTGAGAGTGTCGAAATATACGATTTTTGCAACTTTTTCACAGCATCAAGGAACCGAAGACTTGACTATAGGTTTTAATTTCAACTCGATACCTCTACACGGTCCCGAGATAAAGGGTCTAGGCAGACAGACGGACGGAAAACTAAGTGATCCTATAACGGTTCCGTTTTTTCCTTTTGAGGTACGGAACCCTAAAAAAACAGCTCTGAAACTGCGAGACAAATCTGTGGATTACTTACTACGAATTTGGTGCAACATGTTCATTTAATCTCTTTCTTAAGAATTTGCAACAAGAAGCGCAGCATTGTGATCGTTGGAGAGATTGAAGATTCCTGCAGAGAAACTTCATATGATCACGTTAAGAATTAATATTATCTTGGTATGAATAACGATTGATGATCAGGGTCATATCACCATTGATCATTTCAGCCGAAAGACGTCCACTGTTGGACATAGGCCTCCCCCAAATGTCGCTACAATGACCGGTCCTGTGCGTCTAGCATCTATCGGAGTCCCGCGACCCTCACCAGGTTATCGGTCCACCTTGTGGGAGGCCTTCCAACGCTGAGTCTTCCAGTACGTGGCCTCCATTCCAGAACTTTTCGTCCCCATCGACCAGATTTCTGCGAGCAATGTGCCCTGCCCACTGCCACTTAAGTTTGGCGATTCTTCGGGCTACGTCCGTACCTACCTATAAATATACGTGGGTCATATCATAGGTAGGTATATGACCCACATATATTATAGGTAGGTACCTATAATATATGTGGGTCATATACCTACCTATAATATATATGGGTCATATACCTACCTATAATATACACTAACTTAAAAACTACACTAATTCATAGGATTTAATTCTCCTTAGTCCTCTTATACTCCATTCGCAATATTTACATTTAAACACACCTTTTTTACTGTCTGTTTAACCGATTTTGACTTTTAAGGGGATGCAACTCGACATACATTTTCACTTATTTTTCATACAACCGCTCTTACGCGATTATTTTGGAAACATAGTATCTTGTGGTTTGTGTAAAACTAATCCAGTAAAGACCTCTGAAAATCTGCCATTTTGCTTTAACTTTGACACTTCATACTTTACTCAAAAATTAAAAAGTATAACATTAGAAGCCTTGCTTAATCAAGATTCTAACTGACAAATTTTTTTTTTTCAAAAACTTTTAAGGTTTTAAAAAAAAACACGTATAACCTGGAACAAGTTTCGTAAAATATTCGAGTAAATCACGTAATTATAAAATACTTACAGAGTTTTCAGGCGTTATCTCTCTTTTTTTTCACGTTGCCTTTTCGTCAAACATTGCGTTGGATAGCGTTAGATGAAGTAACAAGCTTCTAAATCATGCTCGATGTTGACGATAAGCGAGTGAAAAAGGTAATCTTAATGCGTTGGTAGCATGATAAATAGAAAGCGAACCTTCTAAATCGGTTGAATGGACTGTAATAAAGATTTGTTTAAATGTCAGCCCCGCTAGCCAAGTTACGATCGTTTCGTTTGCGTCGAAAGCCTTGAGTAAGCCACGCCTCCGATTCCTGACGTCATCTCAACGCTCAGTCACGTGGTCAGAACAAAGGAATCGGAGGCGTGGCCTACTTGAGGCGTTCGACACAAACGAAACGATCGTAACTTGGCTAGGGGGGCAAATCTAATTGCGAATGGAGTAGGTATAGGTTGTCTAACAGCTGGATTGATTTTCAATGTTCACATGTTCTGTCGGTGTTCGAGACCTTCAGTAAATTACAGTATTCCTGAGGACCAATTTTATTTTAGTATAAAATATAAATACCCCAATGCCGGTGTTTCGTAGCTACCATACAAACTCAACGGCCGAAGTCTCTTTCAAGTTTTCATCATGTTAATGCAGTAAAACTGTACCTAATAGTCAAATCATATATGTATGAACCATGCAAATTATTGTCGGACTTCGGAGATGGTCTTTTGAGGAAAGGTCCACACAGATTTCAGTGGAGCTCAGCGACTCGTCGAACAATAACAAAGAAAGAACAATTGGAATTTGTTTATATAGGTAGTTATTAACAATCAAGTAGATACCAACACAATGGCGTGATTCAACCATTACGTCTTACCAATAGAGTTATACACAAATATAAAGTTAAGTCTTTAATTCCGTAATATTTAGCACTCAGTCGCTAACAAACCGAGATTATCTTCATAAATCGCAATGCTATTATTATTACGAAGACCGTCACTCGGTGCTATTAACTTGAAATTTGTACTAGCATTTCAATTAAATACAAACAATTCAAAATTGACCTTCTCTCCCCCCCGCTTTACTTAGAAAGACAAACATGAAAAGGGAGTGAAGATGATCTATGATAGATCTTTCTACGATGGTTATGTTAGCAATCAAGGAATGTATCGCAGACATTCCTGACCAGCGGAATAAAGCCTTTAATGCCCTTTACAATAAGGGTGGTTATGTTATAAATGGGTGCTTGATATTGTAGGGATCATGAAAGAACCCTTTCTTTTAGATAATTATGGACACCTGTGGCTAAGTCAAGGAATGAAATGAGAAAATACGGCACTTTTGTTTTACTGCTGTTATTCCTTTTGTTATATTGAAGTTATTCTTAAGTCTTATTCTTATTCTTTAGTCTTACTTATTTTGGTGGTGAGTGGTGTTCCCTTTATTATGAATCTATTGTTTCTATCTTATTGGTACAACATCAACTGTCAAAATTAATTTGAGGTTAACTGCTGTCATTGGCTTTCTGAAGTATCATCGTACTCTGTACAGGCACGCTATCTTTCCAATAACTCTTGTATGTTTTTATCTTTTTGATGTGCATGTAGCCAGTGTGAAGTTTTTGTAGTTTTGAAATAGTATACAGTTACTTCACATAGATCAGATGTAACTCATTATAATGTTTTTGTAGTATTTGGCAGCAAATGTATCTAGTCAGCCTTCTGGGTAAACTTCGCTGAGATAGTCAATGCTGCAAAAAAAATTCTCAGCTCCATTTTACTGAGATCGCACCTGTTTCAATGATTGTCCAGTTGCACAGACACTTGAGATACAAAATTACACCAGCTTTGTATCACAATATCTACTAGAAATAGAATAATTAAAACAACCACTGAACTTCACTCAAAGAAATCCCGCCAAAAAATCCAGTGTCAAGTTTAAAAGGTATTTAGATTTTTGATATAGAATACAGTTACTTTGTTTTCCATTATTATAGAATACAGATGTAACACATTCTAATGTTTTTGTTGTATTTGGCAGCAAATGGATCGACTAAGCCTTCTCGGCAAAGTTTGCTGATGTAGTCAAAACTACAATACAATTTTTAGTTTAATTTTACCGAGATCGCGCCGGTTTCAATGAATCGGTTTCATTGTCCAGTTATGTTAATCTCGAGTCGGGGAACGACCGCGGGCTCTTATGCTTTTCAGCACAACATCACACTATCCATTAGCAATCAATTTGCAAATAATCAAAACAGCCACTGCAGAACTTCACTCGAAAAAATCCTGCCCATGGAGTTTCTCGTACATTCTTCAAAGAGATGTGTGTGAAGCGGAAGGGCGTTTCAGACTTTTACTGACTAAAACCACACCTGTGTCCTTCAATTACCCTTTGCATTCTAGGACTATGGATCCTTTTCAGAAATTCTCCGCGATCCTAGCTAGCTGGCATTGGCCCTGCTGAGCCCCTACGGCTTGCTGACATCTCTTTGAGGAGCGCGTGGATCATTACGCGCTGTTGACTAATGGGCTCGGTCCGGTTAAGCGGCAGCCTCCTCCTTCGCTTGCATTACTGCTTCACAGAAGGAGGCGACCGCCTGCCATTCCTCCTCGCTTCGGACCATAGCCCAAACCAGGGCTCCACGCTAAAGGTCAATGCCGCCGATTGCCTCCACGAGGACACGGCGGTGCTCCATCCAAGCGGGGCACACCTCCAACGTATGTTCCACCGTGTCCTCCGGGCTGTCCACAAAATGATGATAACCGGGCGTTTTTTCCGCCTGAATCCGATGCATGAACCTCCCGAACTTGCCATTTCCGGTGAGGACCTGCGTCATGCGGAAAGTCAGGACGCCGTGTTGCCGCTCCAGGCACACCTCAAAGACTTACCGCTGTGATTATGGCGTGCCCAGCCCTGGGTTGCAATAGTCGCCATTTCGCCGTGAGATCTCGCCGGAACTCTGTCCGCCATGCTACAACTGGTCGCGACAGCGGAGTTTCGTCCCGGCGTTGCATCTCCATTCGTGCATGCGTGCAAGTACTGTTGCCTCCAGAATCCACGGTGGCAGACCAGCAAGGAGGCTCGCCGCTTCGCAGGAGACCATGCGGTATCCTCGTACCATCCAGATAGCCATGATCCCCTGGCAGGGTCGCTTTTGCAGCGCTGGCGCCCGTGCAATTGGTATTACTTTTTTGACAATTCAAAAGGTACTTCTGTTAATGGTTTATTTGAAACTAGCTTCTGCCACCGGCTACACCCGCGTAAAAGTTGTTTCCTCCATACAAACTTTAGAACACCGTTTCATCCTCTTACGGGGTGAATTTTGGAAAATTCTAATTTAAATCCCACCAACAATATTTCATGTAAAATGTTGCCAAGACGACCACATAAGGTTTACCCTGTGAAAAAGATATCAGATCTCATGTAGAGCCAAGCTTCTGAATCTACACGGCTTAACTCTACCGACCCTAACTTTACAAATTCCACATATCAGTAAAAATGTATGGCTCCGCCGTTTCGCTACCGTCGTGGAGGTGATGCGAATATTTAGTTTCTGAAGTAAGTAACGAAACAACATAGTATGTATATAAAGATAAATATTTTGATTTGATTTTGGAATGCGACCAGACAGTTCGTTTTCTTGAATTAGCGTTTAAAGAGACGCTTTACTATAAGTGCAGACTATACCACAGCAAAAATTGAGGTAGGATTGTGGACGTACAATCCTACCTCAATTTTTTTTGCTCGATTACTCCACAATACAGACGAAGAAAAATTAACATTGAGTCAGATCGAAGCGGTGAGCTCCGACTATCCGATTGAACACAAAAGGGTAAGGGGGTTGTGAACAAATCGTGTACTCGACTGTACATATCTGTGCGACGACGACTCATAAAAACGGCGAATAAGACTCAGAAGGCATTTGGAGGGGAGATTGAGGAATGTGATTAGTTATTTTATTTATTTTTACGTTATTTGTTATGACTAATGATGGCGCTTTATAAGTTGAGTTGATAGACTTTTTTGAGGTGGGATATCATCATTTCTCACGCACTAGGGTGGAGCCACACCACACCTGTGTCCTTCGGTTGCCCTTTGCGTTCTACGATTACGGGTTTCCTTTTCAGAAATTCCCGGTTGAGGCTTGGCATTTTTTGGTGTGGCTGGTGTACGTACTTATCACTTTGATATAGCAGACCTTGGGTACATACTACTTAATTGGTTCATTAACTCTTATCTTAAATTCATTCAACCTAACCATCGTCATCATCATCATTATGTAAGCCGAAAGATGTGCACTGCTGGACATAGGTTTTTCCTAAGTGTCGCCATAACCAACGGTCCTGTGCATAGCATTTCGCAAAGAATCAATCAATTTACCCGCTGACAAAATGATTCTTTGTCCTTCGATTTACCAAACGCCTACAAATTTACTCTTAGCAAAACACTTGCTCGCAAAAAAGAGTAGTCAATTTCTGTAAGTAAAAGATCTGTGACACTTTCAAATTGACAAGAGACAAGGAGACAGTATAAATATAAAACTGAATAAAAAAAACCTCACTTCCGACATTCTGCGGAGTCGTTGACTTTGGTTGCGTCTTGGGGTTTTTTACGTCACGCTTTTGGCGGGAAAATCATGGAAATGTCACCGGTGAAGCGCGGTGAAGACGTTTTGATACTTCAGTTTGATTTGTTCACAATTTTTTTTGTTAATTCTTGATAGGAAAGCTTATTTGCTGGCTTTTGTGTATTGTAAAAGTTATGAAAATGTTTTCAATATTGCCTACCTGGCTATATTGGGTTTGTAAGTGGCAGAGTAGGTAAATATATTCATAAAGATAGCAAGAAAATAAAGTTTATCTCTATTATTAGACTAAAAATGATTAGTAGAAAGCCTATTACTGTTCAAATAAAGATCCTAAATGCGCCCCATGTTGAAACACTATTGAATGGCTGATTTTTGAATTGAGAATTTTTGGTTAAGAACTTGTTAAACCCTACGTTACTGCAAAAGTTTAACGTGTTTTCAAGACCCCCAATTTCTGATTTAAGCATTTGAAGTTGAGTAATTGTCAGAATTTGGCATTTGGGTTTGTGTTTGATACGTTCTTAACTCAAAATACTCAATTCAGAAACCCCTCCTATATAGAGCTTTACAAATACTCAACTTCAAACTTTTGAATAAGAAATCAGCCATAATATAGTTTTTACATACAATTTCTCAAAATATCAAAACCACTTACATCAACTACCTAAGCTAGCAACTCGCAATGCAAATGGCCACCGAACAATAATCACGAAAGTAAGCGATACGAATAAAAATATCGTCTCAACCGCCTTGCGTCCCCCTGAGGGCTGGGATTTAACATACCTAATGCGATTTACGTGTCGCACTCCCCCTTCACACCTTGAAGACTGTCGGTAATCGTTTTAAGACGTTGTTGACTTGTCGAGAATACGCACCTCGTTCCTTGTTGGTATTTTTTAAAGAGGGTTCTTTTTTATCTGTGGATTAATCAGTTACGAAAAATGTAAATGGGCCAAAGATAACGTTTTTCCGCGGGTGTTTTGGTGAGATCATGTTGCGTAGAAGCAAGTTTGGTCATTTTCCGTTTCGTTAATTTTGGGTTTTTTAACTCATTGGAGCCAGAACGCAGATCCACGTGAGATTGGCACACTGACACAATTGCTTTTTAGTTGTTTCTCTAATTACCATATGAAAGGTTAAAAATACTTCGGAAATACTTTGTAGCCTTTTCGTAGCGCTACGAAAAGACGTAGCGCGAAACACCATTTTCAACAGATTTTTGAAAAATAAAATACAGTTTAGTTTGTTGTATGTTTGTTTGGTTGTCTAAAGCTCCTGTAAGTATCATCTTTATTGACTGACTGGACAGGTCCACTCAAATCTGTGTGGTTCTTTCCTCAAAAGACCATCTCAGACACCAATCTGCATGGTTCTTATTTGACCATTACATGTTTGCTGTAAGGACTTTAAAAGAGACCTGAGTTTATTTCGGTGTTTTTCTGGGGATAGTCAACGAGGCCAGTATGTACTGGCAATGTACTGGACGAACAACTAGACGAGGCCAGTATGTACTGGCCTGGTCTAGTTTAAATTGACGAAAAAGTTGACATGTAAAACTTTTTTTTTTTAAACTATTTGCAAAATAAATATAATTTATTATAAAATACTAGCTTCTTCAACTGCTTTGTGCTCGTGAAATTGGAAAATATACACCCATTCAGTGATAATGTAGTATTTTACTGGTAAAGAATTTTCTGTTCAGTTGTTTTTTAATTTTATTCATTAAAAAAACGGAACTACAAGAATTCCTTTTTATAATATTAGAATAGATAGTAAGGTAGATAGAGCATTATGTATATATTTATTTACTGGATGTATAGATATATTTGTTTATGTTGTTTGTACTCAGGGTGAATTCACAAGGAATGCATTATTTATAATTAGTTATAGATGCTAGTATTAATAAGTTAGTTTATCCTATCTTATTAATACTTTTGCGCATTTATCGCATTGGGGATAATTAAAAACCTGTAAAAATAGAAAATAAATAAATATTAGTAGGTATATTTTTGAAATATTGCATAACCAAATAAGTAGGAATACTGAATTCCTATAATAATCTGATATTAGAGATTCTAGTTAATTACAATCGTAGTTGTTTATGAAGCAGGAAACATTCTTCTTCGATAACCTAAACACCCTGTATTAGTTTGTTTCAATAGGGAATACCAATAGATTGTATGAGATTACATTGTTTTTAAATGCCAACGAACTATTATCGTTATGGTAATACACTTATAAATAAGTCCTTCAAATTGAATATTATGGACAAAACGTACGGCACGACGCTGCGCCCTAAGACCCTACCACGAGCTCTTAATGCGATCCATTTAGCGACCTAAACTGAACTGTTAAAGAGATGGAGTTATATAGGGTGTATAGCTCCAGCTATAATATACTTATAATTTGTTAGTTCTAAATTTGCGTCATGTTCCGCAAAATAAAATGTTTTTCTTTCTTTTCTTTCTCCATCCCTCTTTCTCACTCGCACGCTTGTCATTTTAACTCATCATAGTAAGGCTCCTGGTGAAGCCAGTGACTGAAAAGTTGAAAGGGAATCGTTTGTCTTGGTATGGTCATGTGAAGAGGAGGGATGAGACGCATGTTACTAAAAGAGTTATGGTGTTACATGTGGATGGATGGAGAAGGAGAGGGAGACCAAAGAAAAGATGGATGGATTGTGTGAAGAGTGATATGAAAGAAAAGGAAGTTAGTGATAGCATGACGAGTGACAGGGCAGAGTGGAAGAAAAAAACGTGTTGTGCCGACCCCAAATAACATGGGACAAGGGCAGGAAGATGATATGAGTAAGGCTTCTGGTAGTGACACGATTGGCGCAATGGTTGAGCGTTTGACTGCTGCGTTCCGTGTCACAGGTTCAAGACCCGCGCGGAATAAATAATTGTACGCATGGCCTACAGCAGATAGTTGTTCTGGGTATGGATGGCTTGTGTAAGTCTATGTGAGTTTAAAGGTTTGTAAATGCAGCCAGGATACATAAGTAATTCGGGTGGGGCAACATAAATGAAGTAATATAGATTATATGTTATCTAAATCTTATTGATCCCGAGTTTCGTACACTTGCCTATTTGTATGACATACTAGAGCTGCATTGCTGATTAAGTGATTATTCAAAGGGTAACTGAAGGAACACAGGTTTTTTTTATTGGCTGGGAAAATCATCTAATGAAAAATCACGCCTTGGGCGGAGCGAGAGATAGTTTTACTACTACTATACTTTTACTGACTAAAACCCCACTCCTGTTCCTTCTTTGCCTTCGTCTCAGGGCCCCGGGTTTCACTTTAACACTACCCGTGGCCCCAGTAGGCTCCGACCCTGTTGGGCCCCTACGATTTGCTGACATCTCACTGGTGCGCGCGCGTGGAACAGGATTTTAGTCAGTAAATGTCTGAAATTCCTTCTCGATCCACCCAGAGCGGGTTATTTTATGAATACATACATCAAAAAAGTTTCAATTATCTCTATTAAAGTTTTTGGCACAAGTATCAAACAGAGCAAAAAATCTTCATAGAGCTGCGAAAAATCCAGCTCTATTAAAAAGAAAATCTTTTATCACCATTTCTCTCGCTAAAGACTCAAAAGCTAGAGTAAATTACTCTGAAATACCCTTCTTCGTAGGTGTTTATTAAAATAGCTTGCTAATTGTACAAAGTGCTCATAAGAGTTGTCAGTGAGAGTCTGCAGAGGGCGCCACGTATTAAGCGAGAGACAATGGCAGGTGTAGTTGTCTAGGCCGTTATGCATACTGACTTTAAGTAATTGGCCTTACGATAGGGCTGGTGAGGAGTGGAAATATTTTACCATTTTTGACGTCTTTAAAATTGGTTCCATAGTAGGAGGCAATTTAGTTCATTAAACACCGAACGAACGTCGGCGTTCGCTCGGTCATTGTCATTTTATTGTGTCTCTAGTTACGCTACTCAAAAGGTTAAAAATGAATGATAACAGAATCGGGGGATATAGTTTGGTGTTGCAGCTTTATATCTATCAATTTCATCCAACATTTAATTATACCACTGAATAGCTAGAATATCAAATAAATTGGTAAGCTAACGGTTAAGTGAGGACTGACTTGTGGTGGAGAAGAAAACCTCGGGCGCAATGTTTTTTTTTAATTTTTTTGCACTCACGAGAAACTGTATGAAATGTCATTATATCTTCTCCTTGTAAACCACCAAACTATTCAATCAATTTCAGAGTCAAAGATTGTATACATAAGCAATTATGCGTTCGTCCTTTAACCTTGAAATAGTTTAATCAGAAGATTTTCCTTTTACTTCTACACACAGTGTCTACATCTCTATTTTCTACAATTCTCCTTTCGCAGGTATGCTGAAAACATCACTTTTATTCTTTTCTTTTATTATTGTGTGTACATAAATTGTTAAATAAATAAAATAAATGAGAAATATGGTTCTTACAATTGCACTTGTGAGGACTTTAAAACGATCCAGTTGGTGGCTCATCAGTGGGATGATTGGCTATTGGCGTAATCACTACGCCATTGAGCTTAATTTATTAAATTAAATATACTACCCTAACAAATAAACAAACAAATGAGAAATAAATGATTACGATTACATTATGTAATTTGGGTATATTTTCAAACACCTACACGAAAACCCACTCCTACTCGTAACACTTTTAGGCACACAATTTACTGTTCTTCGCACTAGTACGGAAAAGTGCACCAATTAGCCCTCGCCATAATTTATTACATGTATCATTTCCAACTGGTCGTCAAGCAGCCCGCACTAATCGCCGAGCAGTATTTATTTCTTCGCAAGTGTATTGAAAAAGTCGTTTGATACACATGGAAAGTCACTACAGTATTCTGCTCCACGACACGAAACACGCACCAGAATTTCACCTCGGTCGTTATGACAAAGTTTCTCCACTTGTATCAAAATGTACTATCATATCGGCATGAAAATAAAACGAAGTAGCTTATTTCAATAGCTACCCCGAAACCACTGAAGCATGGTAGCAACGCTAATTTATCATCGGAATGTGATGTTGAAGACCTTCTCAGGTTGCAGCCCTGCGGCGCAGGGGTGTGGTTAGGTCGCCATCAATGGAGCTTCAATCACAATGAGTGGCGCCTTCATTATTTACAAATGAGCGTATAAATCTCTCGTGAACGATCCAGTTTCATTGTCGCGCAAATTACAATTCCTTCTACCTCTTTCACTCATGGTGGGTAAGGGTTTGTTAGAAAGAGACGCAGAGTGTTAAAATTTAACAGACAGAACAAATATTATGTTGAGACAAGGCTACAGCGCTACAGACAGCGGTGAAGTTCTTTCTTTTTGCAGAATTGATCGAGATTCCTTTGGGTCGGTGTGTGATTAATATCTTTATGTAGAGATTGATTATCTTATGATCTACTAACTGCTGCCAGAAGCTTCGCTCTCATGAACACACTCCCGAAATAAAATAGAATAGAATATCGTTTATTTAATAAAAGTGGCACAATTAAATTAAGATACATAAAAACAATTATAACGCATACATTGCATTTTTGCCTGAAGTAGGTTGGACCTGTATGTCAGGCTAAAAAGTACTAAGAACCTAAGAAATAATAAATTAACAATAATTAAGTTCACTATATTAAATAGCCCAAATTTAATTAACTAAAAGCAAAGCATGTGTTATTTACAAACTAAAAGGAGATCTTCTGTCTCTCCATAAGAGATGCTGAGTACTTAAGTATTGCACAATAATCTATTTACAGCTATAATAATTTAATTTATACAAACCTAATTTCTATTTAATCTATTGTACAAGAATGGGCCTAAAAATGTGAAATACTTTTTTACAAAGACCTATTTTGAAAAAGTATTGGAATTGCATACAAAATGTATCCCAAGTGCTGTTTTTTTTGTTATTATTATTATTGATAGGCTGGCGTTTGACCACTATCTCATCTGTTGATAAGCGATGATGTGGCCGACGATGGAGCACGCTTGCCTAGAAACAACCTGCCCCCTAGCCAAGTTACCACCGTTTCATTTCTATTATTTTTCGTTGATCGCCTCGAGTCGGCCACGCTTCCTACTGCTTTGTTCTGACCACGTGACTGAGCGTTGAGATGACGTCAGAATAAAAGAATCGGAGGCGTGGCCTACTCGAGGCGATCAACGAAAAGAGAATCGAAACGAAACAGTTGTAACTTGGTTAGGGCGGGCTGTTGTTATCTGCTGTTCCAAGATATAGTCTATCCATGTGCGAAATTTTGTCGAATTCCATTTTAACGTGAACGAGTCACACACATAGTTCCTCGTATACAAATGTTTGCCCTGATAATATTGGTGTAATACTTAGTTACCAATGTGAATTTTTTTATTCATATATATTTTCTTAGTTTATCTAGGACATTACTAACACTGCGTTGTAGAGGTCTGATAGACAGTCACTCCATGTGAGACTTAGAATTTTTTTTACCTCAATTTTACAGTAGGTACATTTTTTCCAAGAAAATCCTCTTTCAAAATGTAGGGCAATCGTTTTTAGCGAACCGATTACTCTGTTCTTTTATCTATTCAACTATTTATTATATCACTTCTACAGTGTGACAAGTCCTTACATCAATTATGATTGTTATTCAAAAATTTATGAGGTCGCATTGCTAATGATTACGTGACGATGACACGAACATCACAATCAGAGGCGTAGCATGTATTTATTTACACGTGGGCGAAGGCGCATCAGGCAGGCAGTTTTCTTTCATAAATTCGAAAACGAGTCAGCGACTGTCGCTACCCAATGTTCGAACACATCGTCGCTTACCATCAGGCAAATAGTGGTCAAACGCAAGCCTCATCATCATCATTTCAGCCGAAAGAAGTCCACTGTTGGACACAGGTCTCCCCCAAGCGACGCCACAGTGACCGATCCTGTGTTTCTCGCATCCAACGCACTCCCGCGACTCTCACCAGGTCGTCGGTCCACCTTGTGGGAGGCCTTCCAACGCTGCGTTTTCCGGTCCGCGATCGCCACTCTAGAACCTTTCGGCCCCATCGACCGTCCATTCTATGAGCAATGTGCCCTGCCCACTGCCACTTTAGTTTGGTGATTCTTCGGGCTATGTCGGCGACCTTGGTTCTCCTGCAGATATCTTCATTCTTTATGCGATCACGCAACGAAACTCCGAGCATAGCCCTTTCCATTGCCCTTTGGGTGACTGTAAGCCTTCTGATGAGGCTCATTGTAAGCGACCATGTTTCAGTACCATATGTCATCACTGCCAACACGCACTGGACATAGACTTTCGCAAGCCTGTCAATTATAAAAAAACCCTCGTTCTTAAAGAGTGTAAGGCCGTGGGCGATGGGCCGCTTCGTCCAAGCCTAGCTACGCCACTGATTGCAATACATCGCAGTGTTTAGTATTCCTGCGACGGCTGGGCGATCATTATTCATATTTAATATACATTGAGCCTCAATTGACGAATATATTAGGAGTATAACGGAAGGTGGGCCACACGCGTCTGAATGAAACACTTCATTCATTCATGGCAGGTTATTGTTTTGTAATGATGAATTTGATTTGAATAGAAATGTGTTAAACGTTTAGTGTGCAGAGATTTTTCCGGTTTTCTTTATGCTTGACTGTTTCCTGACCTAAGGTTTTTTTTTTTTTTTTTTTTTTTTATTGGGTGGGAAAATCATCCTAATGACATCCCCGCTCTTGGGCGGAGCGGGAGATAGTGTCAGACTCTTACTGACTAAAAACCCACTCCTGTTCCTTCGTTGCCTTCGTCCCAGGGCCCCGGGTTCCGCTTTCACACTACCCGTGGCCCCAGTAGGCTTCGACCCTGCTGGGCCCCTACGATTTGCTGACATCTCCTTGAGGCGCGCGTGGAACAAAACGCGCCGTCGACGACTTGGGCTCGGTCCGGACGGTTACCGGACGGTCAGACGGCGAGCCACCCATTGCTCGCCGTCTGCAAGCCCGCGCCTACGGTGGCCGGAAATCGGGATCGGAATCCCGGCGGCGGTTGGAGCGTAAGGACCGTTGCCTCACGCGATCGGCCGCCTCCTTAGCTAGCATTACTGCTTCGCAGAAAGAGGCGACCGCCTGCCACTCCTCCTCGCTCCGGAGCATGGCCTGAACCAAGGCCCGGCGCGAGAGATCACCGCCGCCGATTGCCCTCACGAGGTCACGGCGTTGCTCTGCCCAAGCGGGGCACACCTCCACCGTGTGCTCCACCGTGTCCTCCGGGTGGGCCACACAGTGGCGACACCCGGGCGTCGTTTCCGCACGAATCCGGTGCAGGAACCTCCCGAACTTACCGTGTCCGGTGAGGACCTGCGTCATGCGGAATGTGAGGACGCCGTGAGGTCTTTCCAACCACGCCTCAAGGAGGGGACTTACCGCCATAATTGTGGCGTGCCCTTCCTGACCTAAGGTAAGGTTTATTAAATCATTTATAGAAAGTCTGACACTTTGCGGAATTGCGGAAGTTATTTTTCCCAGTTTGGGTGGAGCAAGAGAGAGTGTATCAGATACTATCTGTGATTAAGTTTTTATGTGATCTTGGATAGAGAACTCTAGAACGTGGGGAGCAAGCTATAAAATTGTAACATTCTATCTTTCAATACTTATCTCTTATCAATAAGACAGTATAAAATATTACGAATTTTGGCGCACGTCGGGGCCCCTACAGCTTGGGGGCTCCGTATAATGCATACAGCTGATGAGGCGGCAGAAGTACCATTTATAAGCTCATTCAGGTTCTTCTTCGCTTTTTATCCGGTGCACTTCAAAACGCTTTTGGTGCAATTTTTTCTTTTTTTTTCTTTTAATATTAATGATGGTAAGCAGTGATACAATCGTTGATGGTGAGGCGCCTTAGTTCATGCTTCTGTTTTCGTTAGATAGCCGAAAATTCCTCACATTTCTGTTTCCGCTAATCTTCAACGTTCAAACTAGGCTCTTTAGTGTTACACTTTTCCTGAATTTCCACTCGTGATGGTATGTGTTCCCACAGTTAAATATTAATTATAATAATTTATTGAAAGACTTTTAGTCTACATTATTTATATAGTATTGTTACAATAAAACAAATTACGTATTAAATTCAACTGCAATTGTTACCACAAGGAAAACATCGTGAGGAAACCGGCATGTCCAAGAACCAAAAATTCAAAGACATGTGACATTCACCAAACCGCACTGGGCCCGCTTGGTGGATTCCGGCCCATTCCCTCCCCTAGAGAGAGGAGGCCTGAGTCCCAGTTGTGGGAACATTAAAAAAGCTGATTATGCTTATGCTTTTGCTAGGTATCCCAGATTTCAGTCACAAATCTGATCTTTAAAAAAATGAACTCAGTTATTTCTATACTTAAGAAATTAATACAACAAAAGTGTATGTAGTAGTATCCCAACAGTCGGGTGTCATCCAGTAATCTAGCTAATTGTTTAGATGACAGTGGCCTGCCCCGCCCCGGGCCATATAACCCGGGAATTTCATTACGCCCGGGCCACGGACTGCCGGCTGGATTAGAATGCTGGCCATTGTTCATTGAGTTATGGCCGCTGGACGTACGGTGGTGTGGTGGGTAGATATCAGATACTCGTCGGAATAGGGACGTTTGGAGAATGTCTGGTTATTGGATAGGAGGTGAGATTTATAAGAAAAAACCAAAACGTAATTAAAATTGCTACAACCCGGGAATCTTTAAGTCAAGAGTTAATAGGTTACTTCTAGGTAAGCGCGTTCCATCGTCGCTTTCCATCAGGTAAGATAGCGGTCAAGAGCGAACCTATCAAGAATAAAAAAAGTAAGTGTTATATTTTATAATAAATGAAATTTTCTGATTGGTAGGACTTTACTATAAATGTTTCACAATTTTGTTGCACAAGTTTTTTTTTAATTGAAGGTTTAATATACAAGCATTACATATGTAAACTACAAAAAGGTTCTTGCTTTGTTTACCTATTTATTACTAATTTGTTAAATAAAACATACCTACCTAAATAAAAGTAAATTACCAACTTGTTTTATTCATATTCATATCTCTATTTGCGTATAAGACCACCTTATGGACTCTGTAGGGTCGTAGGGCACAGAAAAAAAAACAAAATATTAATACCACCAGCACAAATAAGAGTTAAAGAACCATTCCACCATTATAAGTTTTATGACATCGGTAAATTTTTCAGTAAAGATGACATGGCACGTGAGGAATTTTCTGTTATCTTTCAATTCTAATTACAAATTGTATTTGTTCCAGCTAATCTTCAAAAACTCCAAGTTCAAACTACTACACGCAACATGATGGCGGTCGTTGGAGGCTTAAATTGGCCGCGATTGGTCCGTCTAATTGTTTGAAATATGCGCTCGCTGCTATAAGGAATAGTTTAATAGCCGCGTGTTTCGAACATTTCACACTCGCATAAAATTCACCACATTTCGTGGAGTTAGCCAGTTCTGGTGCTAATTGCTTGTTTTTATACTGAACTAGCTTCTGCTAGCGGCTTTGCCTGCCCCAAGAGATCATACAACAAACATACATCCGACAAAAAGTATCTTAGTGCTATTCCAGGGCATCTATCCGCATGTCAAATTTCATCCAAATCCGTTCAGCTGTTTATGCGTAAAGGATTAACACGCGCGACCGCATGAACTTGTACATAAATTATCATGGGAATATACTCCTGCTACAAAAAGTCTCCTATGTGTTATTCCCTGGAATAGCACAGAGGAGACTACAATTCACATACGCGAAGAACATGTCCTGACATTGATCTACCCGTAAGTCAATTTTCATCCAGATCCATTCAGCCGTTTAAGTGGTAACGAGTAACAAACATTCACATATACATAACAATTTTTACTATTAAAATATAAGTGTAATTAAAACACTAATTAGGCTGGTACTAGTTTATATCCTTGCTAGAATTAATTATTATAGTGAAAGACATTAACGATTTAGAGCTACTGTTAATGTTATTGTTATTTCTGTTTTCCAGGGGATAGCGCAGTGTGATCTCAAGGCTTGCTCAGGCCAAACCCAACAGGAGCTCAACAATTTATGAAGAGTGGAACATTCCAGCAGATGTGGTCCCCTTATTCTTACCCCTTGTATTGTGTTGTGGCTCGCCGTCCACTCGTCCTATAAGGACTGTCCCCAACTCGTCCAAAGAGATGGTAGCAAATCGTAGGAGTCCAGCAAGGCCGAAGCCTACTGGAACTATGTGTCGACTTCTGAAAGGGAAATTCGTGGTCCTAGAAAGCAAGGCAACTGAAGGAACATAGGTGTGGTCATCAATACAGTTGAGAAAAGTCTTGATAGATCGAATGGTTTCTGGTACTGTGAAACGGTACGGTGTCTCACTGCGGTACGTTTCCGCGTCATACAGATATACGGTGTCGAGCCTTGTTAAGAGCGGCCCCCCCGAGATCAATTTTCATACAACCTCTCTTAAGTGATTATGACGTTAGGTATCACACCTCTTTCTCTGAATATTTTGGCAACAGACATCTTGAGGATATTATCTAGGTTTCTATTGATATCAAATCGTTTTATGTAAAATTAATCCTCTCAAAATCTACTGTTTTGTGTGAACTTTGGTCCTTTATAATGTACTTATAAATAAAAAGTTAAAAAAATTACTTCTTGAACTAACAAGTTTTTTTACCTATATTCAGGTAGATGATAGAGGAGTCGGGAAGGGCCCTCTTAAGCGGATGCGCGATATGTGGTGCTGCGTTTTGTAAGTCAGGGATATTAGGGATATAGTAGGACCGGTTTCAGTTATGGTCACCACCTATACGCACAAAACGTTTTGGGAACACATTAATTGTGTGTACAGCTAAGGAGTGGAATTCCTTGCCAGAATCTGTGTTTCCTGGTGGCTACAACCCGGGAATCTTTAAGTCAAGAGTGAATAGGTTACTTCTAGGTAAGCGCGCTCCATCGTCGACTGCATCGTCGCTTTCCAACAGGTGAGATAGTGGTCAAGCGCGCACCTATAAAGAATAAAAAAAAATGGTTACGGATAAGCAATTATTTCGGATTATCGATATTTTTTTATTATTATAATATTCATGATATGACGCCACAACGTGTCGTAGACAGGCGTCGCGCCGTTCCACGGCAATTTGGCTAGACACATTAAGAGCTCTTCCCAATTCGTCTAACGTCAACGTGAGCATGGTTTAAAAACTTGTTGGTTAATTCAACGCAATGTTTGATAAAGAGGTTTTTTTTTAAGTGGGTAATCATCCAATGACTCCTCCCGGTCTGGGTAGACCGTCAGGACTTTTACTGACTAAAACCACACCTGTGTCCTTCAGTTGCTCTTTGCGTTCTAGAATTACGGGTTTCCTCATCAAGAAATCCCCGCGGTTTGATAAAGAGACTAAGGAGTGAAATTTCCTGCAGGAGTCTGTTTCCTGATAGGTACCACCAAGGGGTCTTTAAGTCAAGAGTGAATAGGTTACTTCTAGGCAAGAATGATCCATCGTCGGGCACTTCGTCGCTTACCATCAGGTAAGATAGAGGTCAAACGCGAGCCTATCAATTATAAAAGAATCGGGCAAGTATGAGTCGGACTCGCGCACTGAGTTCCGTACAAACTTACCTATGAAAACAGTTCAATTCCCGAATTGAGTAACGAAGATTTTTCCGAAAAGTTTTTTTTTGTGACGTAACAAATTTACAGTTTTCAGATTATTTCCTATACTTGTGCTATGTGACCTTACTTCATGTCAAATTTCAGGATTCTAGCTCAACGAAAATTACCCTATGAATTTTGATTCTCTTGAGAATGTCGAAATACACGGTTTTTGCGACATAAACGGCCGTATATTTTTTTTTCGTTACCTAACTTTGTAGTTTGATCTTTTCACAGCTTTAAAAGACCGCAGACCTAAGTATATCGTTTTAATTTCAACTAGATACCTCTAAGCGTTTCCGAGATAAACACACATGTACGGTCGGTCTTGACCGATAGACAGACCGTTCCGTTTTTTTCCTTTTGAGGTACGGAACTCTAAAAAGGCAACGCGAAAAAAGAGAGATACTTGACGCCTGAACGCACTGTAGGCGTTCGGCACAGAAATCTTAATCTACGGTAAATTTTTGGTGATTCTGTGACTCCCTCGAATATTTCACAAAACTTGTTTCAGGTAATATGTGTATATTTAAAAACCTTAAAAGTATTTAGAATTTTTTTTCAAGGGCCAAAGTTCACGCGCAATAGCAGATTTTCAGAAACTGGATTAGTTTTAAAAATATTATTTATGTTTTTATTATTTAGAAACCTAGATAACGTCCACAAAACATTTGTGTTTCCAAAATATTTAGAGAAAGAGGTCGTCATAATAACGTAAGGGCGGTTGTATGGAAATGTATAAGGTTGGGCGCTCTTAACAGTTACAAAGCTTCTTATCTCCCAGTGAGTAATGATGCTGCGCTATCATATCTCTATTAATTTGTTTATCACTACTTCAGATTTATGACCACTCTCACTATCACTACTTTTGAAGTTCCAACTTTTATCTCTCGTACTTTTGAAAGCACGCTTCGGAAAGTTTTTAAATGGCTTCAAGAATTTATTTTCGGATTTTTTAAGTGTAGTAGTCGATTAGGACTCTGTGGGGAATATTACTGGATAATAATCTATACTTCTATGCTGACATTATAAAGAGAAAAGATTTGAATTTTTACTTTTGTTTGTAAACTCTTTTTTTCGTTTGTTCAGGAGAAGACATTTTACGGCTGATATCTAAATGCTTATGATAAATGAGAAATATTACAAAAGTAAAAATAAATAAGAATAATAATGTAAAAATTTAGTTTTACAGAATCATCATTTTCGTCATTGCAGCTGAAAGACGTACACAGTTGGACATAGGCCTCCCCCAAGTGACACCATAACGAATGGTCCTGTGCGTCTCGCATCCATCGGATTTCCACGAACCTTACCAAGCCTTTGGTCTAATTTGTAGCGCGGTCGCCATTTCAGAACCTTTTAGTTTTCCTTTTGATTACTTACATTACGGGGTAACTATTGTAAATGTAGGTACATATGAGACGTAGAGAAGTAGCTCATATATATATATATTTTCCCTTTGAATGGTCAGCTACCCCCATTTAATACAGTTCCAATTAAAACAAAAATAAAAAGTAAATAATGTAAATAGAAGTTCCGTAAAAGAGGGCTCTACATGACGTCATGTCATGCGAGTGCCCACCTTGGGGTGGTCCTACCCTCACGTGGGGTGGGGTCAAAGGTGTCGGCCAATGGCAAGCGGAAGCGGCCATCAGAGCGGAACTTACTTCCGGACGTTTTTTTTTAATTATTGCATTCGTTGAGGTACTGGTGCAGTGATTTCCGCCAGGTGTGGTAAATAAGTATTTAGTTTTTGATTTTTTGATGTCATATAGTTGAGATTGGACGTTTAATTATGGTTACATTTCCCATACTTTTGACTGGCCTGTGGTGTTCTAGTGGTTAGTGGCTCTGACTGCAATGGCGAAAGTCGTGGGTTCGATTCCTACCCAAGTCAAATTTTGGTGTGATGAGCACGATCATTTGAACGAATATGATATGTATGTATTTAGAAATATATTAGTTTATTTATCAGTTGTCTAGTACTCATACCACAAGCTGTGCTTGGTGGGCCTAGATGGTGTTGTTTGAAGTTGTGGAATATTATATTAAAATATAAATTAAAAAAAAGACATAAGTGCACCCTTTTAATTTATAGCTTTGCGTCTTAAATATCTACACAACTGGACAATATGCGGATTGCGGAACCATTGAAACAGGCGCGATCTTGGTAAAATGCTGACAATTTGATTGTAGTATTTATTGAGTACCTCAGCTAAGCTTGCAGAGAAGTCTGACTCGATCCATTTGCTGTCAAATACTGCAAAACAGTAAAATGTATTACTAAAGTGGTCGGAAACAAAGTGACTATACTGTATCAAATAACTAAATACTTTCTAAAGAGGCTTAATGCACAAACCGTGCGAAACTAAAATAAAACAACGAATCCTAAAAACGCTCGGTCTAATATAGGTAGTGGCACTTTTTAGACGACGAGCAACGAGTAGCTCGCCATCCGGACCGAGCCCGAGTCGAGACTTTCGAAAGGGAAACTCAGGGTCCTGGAATGCAAGGCAAAGAAGAAACATAGGAATGGGTTTTACTAAGTAAAAGTCTGACACGCCCTCCCGCTCCGTCCTAAAACGGCAGAATTCATTGGATGATCTCGCTTAGAAAAAAAAAAGAATAAAAAGTGGGTAGCTAACAACTTTCTTAAAAAAGACTATTTACCTTCAAAATAACATACATACTTAAAGTAATGCCAACCTATTAACGGTTGACCGTAATCACCACTTAGAAAAAATAAGCTTGACTGATACAAACAGCGACATGTTAACAAAAGAGCATAAGCAGGAAATACAAATTAAGTAGATCTTCACCAACAACACGCAAGATATTATAGAAACGCGGCGACAAACAGGATGGAGCCATTACCGGGAGACTTGGCTCAAATAGCTGGAATACAGATTTGTTAGGCTCGTTAACTGTCCACTCAGCTCAGATCACTCATCATAATCATAATCATAGTCAGCCTTTTAATATTCCCACTGCTGGGGCTCAGGTCTCCTCTCTAGGAGAGGGAATGGGCCATAATCCACCACGCGGGCCCAATGCGGGTTGGTGAATGTCACATATCTTCGAATTTTTGGTTCTAGGACATGCCGGTTTCCTCACGATGTTATCCTTCACCGTTTTGAGAGCAGTGGTGATGAAATAAATTACATAAAGTAGTGCGCCTGGCTCGGTTTGAACCCGCGATCTACAACTCGTAAGTTGTGGCCGTTACCACTCGGCCACCACTGCTCTTTCAGATCAGTCAGTTCCTTTCAAAATGGTTCAGCTAGATGACCTGATGAATCAGAATTAGAATGGCTTTATTGTACCCCATATCTTATATAAACATGTTAAGACTTAATAATAAATTATAGTTCCATTATGTCCTGCCAATTAGGCATACATATTAAATTACAGGTTGTGCTAACATACATACATTCAAATATTTGAAATTAATTGAGTCAAAAGAATTATAAATGTCAAAAATACATAATTATTCAGTCATTTAGGAAATCCAGGATCTGCTTTTTCGATTAACAAATTACGTAATTTATATTTAAATACCACTGGAAGTTCCTTAGTGCTCAAAATGTCAATAGGTATTTTATTGTAAATTTTTGATGCCCTAAAAGAATTGATGATACACGCCCGTTCACGAACATGAACCCAATTGTAAGTTAAGCTGGCCTGGTGTACATCAGCTGTCCAATTTTTTATCAATTGTAAAAGTTATGTATAATAAAGAATATAAGAAAGAACGATACCATTCGTTACATGAGTCATATTCGTAAACGGGCGCTGTTTTTGATATTGGTCATTCCTTCACAGTCACATGGCTTATATTTTCAATTTTTCAATATTGTTTTTATTAAACTCCGAGACGTTAAACGAGGGGTGTTATCGGTTTGTCCACTATGTGTGTAAGTTTCTTTCTGTGGTACTGCAGCTCATAAACGGGTAAACCGATTTGGATGCGATTTTTTTATTTGAAAGTACATTTCTATCAATGTTCCTTATACATGTTTCATTAAAATTTTTTGTAAAAATTGCTAACATGACCAAGTGGTAAAACGGTTAGTTGAGAAGTATACGAAAAAAAATTACGTAACAATATAACTAAGAATCCAATACGGATAAAAAAAAAAAATTAAACCTTATTTTTTTTTACCCGACTGCAAAAAGGGTTATGTTTTTTTTTAAATTATATTTTTTGCAAAAATAAGATCTGTCATAGTACCGTTAAAACAGAATACAAGTAGGTACCTCCCACTGTCTAAGACCGTTTCCAATTTATCTCTTGTCTCGTATAGCACACTCGACATGGTACACCGTACCTACACCGCGACAAAATCCGACCAGCCCATCGCCCCACATTGTTTTCCGCTAAATTGGACTCCGTGATTAATTTGTTTAACTCCCCCAACGTGTAATTTGTCATCAACAACTATTTCCTGATCCCACTCACCCCCCTTAACACTAACAAATTCTACGGCTCAAAAGGCAAGGTGCAGTGAAAGAGAGGTCTTGTTAGAATGGTCGTTGTGCTCCTAAAATTCCTTGCTTATTTGGTTAGTTGACATTGGGAGCTCAATAAATAGTGAAATTCACGAGATGTTTGCTGAGAAGTAATTATACGTGTTTGTTTCTTTTGCTTCGATGATTCTGTGGCGGGTTGTTGAAGGAATTTAGGATTTTTTTTGAGGAATTACGATTAAAAGAAAAGATATGCTTAATAAGTTTGAATTGTGAGTTTTTAAAGTTTTTAGACCTAATTCTTACTAGTTTTCATATAAAGGAAATAGCGGTTCCCATTTCCTTCTTGTTAGAGGCCTCATAGTGTGTCTCAATTTTATCAGCTGACCACCCCACACGGCACATACTTAATTTTTTTTTTAATGTTATAACTTGCGATCCCACCTGATGGTAAGCTGCTTACTGCGCTGTTTACTAAAAATGACTTGCTGGTCTTAGCTAATCTCCATTTGGGTAACACAATTTCGTGTTTACTACGCGTATTTATGTTATGAAAATCGCTTCTAATGATGGTGAGTAGCACTAGTTTATTAAGCCTCTCCTGGAGAGGAGGCCTGAATCCAAAGATATAATTACATATAACACTTCAAAGCAACCCGTTTTAAAAAACGGAAATTTCATACTTTAACCCCTACGAGTATTATTATTGACTTGAAAACTGCCAGCATATTTTACCCCCAACTCTGCCAAAACCATGTTTTTTTTTTTTTTTTTTTTTTTTATTGGGTGGGAAAATCATCCTAATGACATCCCCGCTCTTGGGCGGAGCGGGAGATAGTGTCAGACTCTTACTGACTAAAAACCCACTCCTGTTCCTTCGTTGCCTTCGTCCCAGGGCCCCGGGTTCCGCTTTCACACTACCCGTGGCCCCAGTAGGCTTCGACCCTGCTGGGCCCCTACGATTTGCTGACATCTCCTTGAGGCGCGCGTGGAACAAAACGCGCCGTCGACGACTTGGGCTCGGTCCGGACGGTTACCGGACGATCAGACGGCGAGCCACCCATTGCTCGCCGTCTGCAAGCCCGCGCCTACGGTGGCCGGAAATCGGGATCGGAATCCCGGCGGCGGTTGGAGCGTAAGGACCGTTGCCTCACGCGATCGGCCGCCTCCTTAGCTAGCATTACTGCTTCGCAGAAGGAGGCGACCGCTTGCCACTCCTCCTCGCTCCGGAGCATGGCCTGAACCAAGGCCCGGCGCGAGAGATCACCGCCGCCGATTGCCCCCACGAGGTCACGGCGTTGCTCTGCCCAAGCGGGGCACACCTCCACCGTGTGCTCCACCGTGTCCTCCGGGTGGGCCACACAGTGGCGACACCCGGGCGTCGTTTCCGCACGAATCCGGTGCAGGAACCTCCCGAACTTACCGTGTCCGGTGAGGACCTGCGTCATGCGGAATGTGAGGACGCCGTGAGGTCTTTCCAACCACGCCTCAAAGAGGGGACTTACCGCCATAATTGTGGCGTGCCCGCCAAAACCATGTTCAAGATTCCCAAAACAATTGAAAATACAATACCACCGACCCCTAATTCCGTATTCTCCTAAACCGAATCCGAGGTATCTACGTGACCGTTTTATCTGCCAGTTCGTTTTTCACGCGGCATCTGGTAAGGGACGGGTATCTTGGTATCTCTGCCATCCCAGGGGAGCTTGTTACACCGCGCCGTAATTACAGGGACACCTATCTGCTTCAATTAGAAACTAAGAATTATTTGCTTACCCGGACTTGTAAGCGACAGTGTGAATGGCGGCTTGTGGTTTACCAAGATTATGGTAAAGCTAGATTGCGATACAGTTTTGTTTTGTCTTACAAGTTAAACATGAGTCTGTCGTGGCCGGATCTTAGAATTGATCTCTTCATGATTTGGCCGGCCGTTTCATGAAATGGTTGCATTTTATGATATAGAACTGTAGCGACATCTATGACGTCACATAAGAACTAATCCTGCATCGCGCAATCAAAGTTTTCCGCGCGATTAGAACATATAGAACAGCCCGAATTCATCTATCGGGCAGTTGCCTACCAGACATAACACCCGTCTGGCCGGAGGATCCTCCCTTTCCAACGGAGGTTTGCGGGACTTTACACTCTGTTCCGCCTACCTCCAAAGAACCTTTCCCGTTGGCCACATAACGATATGTGCAAGATAAATCAATGAAATCTCTGCGTTTAACGATATGAATACCTAAACGACCTACTTATCTTAGATGCAAGACGCTGGTAAAACTATGGGAGACAGTCTGTCCTCTCAAGGTTTTACTAGCGTCCTTGGTCACTGCTTTGCTCCTTTTGGTCATATGTATATAGCCTATACCCTTCCTCGATATATGGGCCATCCAACAATAAAATATATTTTTTTAATTTGAACTCGTAGTTCCTGAAATTAACGTTTTCAAAGGCATCTCACTCACATTACAGTTTGAACTTCAATTTCAACCTCCTATCATAATAACAGAAACATACAAACCATCTTTTCTTATCCTTCCTTCCCAATTCCTGGGCGCACTCCATCAGCTCGATAAGGGGTTACAGAGCGGTATCAGTGTAAAATCTTGGGTTTCGAACAAGGGGTTCTTAAGTTATGGCCGCAAGTCGCCGACAGGGGTGCCCATTGCGTTGTCAACGGGTTCATTTAAGATATTCTGCTTCTTTTTGTTAGGTCTTGATAAGGAGTTCATAAATTCATTATTCTTTAAGTTACATGCAGCATAATTAAAAGTTCTTTTTTTTATTGAAAATCAGTGGCGGTTTTAATTATTCGCAAATTGATTCCTAGTGAATAGCATAGCATAATCAGCCTTTTAATGTTCCCACTGCTGGGACTCAAGCCTCCTCTCTAAGAGATCCCAATGGGCCATAATCCACCACGCCGGAATGTCACATGTCTTCGCATTTTTGGTTCTAGGACGTGCCGGTTTCCTCACGATGTTTTCCTTCACCGTTTTGAGAGCAGTGGTGATGAAATAAATTACACAAAGTAATGCGCCTGGTTGGGTTTGAACCCACGACCTACAATTCGTAAGTCAGGGCCATTACCACTCGGCCACCACTGCTCCTAGTCCTCCTACTAGTGGATATCTGTTACATATATATAAAAGGAAAAACTGGATGACTGATATATGATATATCAACGCACTGCCGAAACTACTGGGGTTAGGAGCGTAAAATTTAGCACAAGGATTCCTTTTATGACGAGAGCGAGTACTAAGAGAGGATTTTCTAAAACTCATCCCCTAAGGGGATGAAACGTGGGTCCAAAGTTTGTATGGGGAACTTACTTCCACGCAGGCAAAGCCTCTGGCAGAAGCTAGTCGTGATATAATATTGTGGTAGTTTATTATCTCAAGCGAACAATAGGCGAACTCGGTAAAATGGAGCTGAGAATCTTATTGGAGTATTGCCCACCTCAGCCAAAATTGCCGAAAAGGCTTGCTCGATAAATTCTAATGGAACTCAAAGTACCTCAAAGTGGATGTAAAAACGAAATACTAAAAGATGAACGCACACTTATCTGAGCCGAACGCGTCGAACGAATTGAAAGAAAAGAATTTTAAAATTCTTTATTCTAGAATCCTTCCAGATTCGAAAAATTGGACGCGGTTAAGGGCCTATTACACTACGCGATATTCAGCACACGACATTCAGACTGTCTTATTTTTTGTTCCGAGTAAGATCGGTCTAACCCTTATTACACTACGCGACATCGAATAAGACTGTCTGAATATTGAATAGTGTAATAGGCCCTATAAGTATGCGTATTTCTTAAAAAGAATTCTAAAATTATTTTCTTTTGATTCGTTCGACTCGGATAAGTGTGCGTTCACCTTAAGACTGACTCTGGTTAAGGGCACAAACCGTTGGCCACCAGTTGGGCACTAATTTAACGAGTTGTAAGACGCGGGTTTAAACTCAGCATTTCATCAGCACTGCTCACAAAACGGTGAAAGAAAACATCGTAAAGAAAGCGGCTTGTCCTAGATCTAAAATTTCGTGTTGGTCCGCGTGGATTACGACCCATTTCCAATCCTAGAGGAGACCTGAGTCCCAGCAGTGGTAACATTGTAAGGCTGACTATGCTATAAGTATGGGCAGAAATCCAGACAAGATTTGTCTCTGTGTTCTGTTGTCCTGTAAAAGTCCCCCGTAACACTTTGCACGACTTACGAATCGAACTCAGGGCTCGTGTTCAGAAGTAGTGCTTGTGATCAGTAGTATCAAGAGGTATTCTCCCATTTAACAATAATAATAAAAATAAATTATTGTCTCATTAAATTTTTTACAAACGTAGATGAAGCCCTGAACCCCACACTAGGATTCCCTATGTTGTGGGCTCCAGTCTCTTTCAATTCATATTCAAAAGGCAACACTACACTCACTACACCTACCAGACTACACTTCCCACATTACATTCACTACATCATACTCTATCCAAATTTCTGAAATTTTCTTAAACATACAGTTTAGTTACCTAAAATTATTATCTTTGGTACTGTACTTTCTGAATTAAACAATATCTGATTATGGTCCGTTAACGTAATTATGAAAACAACCATTTTTTTTTTTCATTAATAATAAAAGTTAATTTTATTATCACATAAAAATACCACGGAAATCCTTTAAAACCCATTTTTTTATTTTACACATCATCCCATAAAAACAGACCCAGCTATTATTATTTGTCATACTTTACAAAACGGACCCGTAATACTTTATCAGCTGGATTAGTGTTGGACATTATAAACCCGGGTCCAGTCCGTTTGAGGACCAGCTATAAATCAGAGATGAACTTCGACCAGACCTGGAGTATTATGTTTATTTCATTTAGACGTATTAATCTCTTGGTATTAAGTGTTTTAATTAATGGTAAATTGATTTTAGAATATTGGGTTGTGTATTGTGGTTTAATATTTTACTGCGATTCGTAATATCGTCTTTGTGAGTTTTGTGGTATATTGTAAATTTTGAAAATAAAGTATTTCGATTACTACTAACAGTACGTGCGTGACCAGTCCAACTTAAACGAAGTACAAGTACAGGACAGTAAAAATATGTTGGCTAGTCTGAAGTTGGTGGAACTATTGCGTATACTTGAAAAAATACGCAATACGTATTCGCCATGTATGAATCAAGTTTCTGGCCCCTATGGAAAAAAGGCGTGAGTTTACAGTTTTTACATACACATGCATGCAAAAAGTGCATGAATATATGTAGCATTTTCAAGAAGTATGTCTTAAGCGACAGTTCGCGATTTTTGCAGGAAGAAGGTTTTCTTTTTTCTAAATAAAAAGTATTTGTGACAATACTAGCCACTGCCAGCGCGTGATAGTATAAAATTATCCCAAAAGACTCCCAGGATAAAAAGTATCCTATATGCTATTCCTGGACATGGTCTACCTGTACAACAAGTTTCATAAAAATTCATTTAGTAGTTTTTGCGTGAAAGAGTAATAAACATCGCATAACAAGTCGTAATTACGGTAAATTTTTATTTTTATTTTTTTACGGTATTATTATAAATTTATTTAGGGAAGAAAATACCCGATCCTGCAAAAAGCGCAACTTGTCGGCTACGCATATTTCCATTCTAAACAAGGCCTGAACGCAGCCTAGGAAACTACTCGCGTACACTTTGTATTGCTATTTTTAAAGAGCCTATTATACTACTCGATATTCAGAGAGTCTTAGTAGTCGATATCGCGTAGTGTAATAGGCCTTTAAATCTGCAATTACAATGCATACACGAATTCTGCGTACTGGTCTTATATAGTTTGTAACGTGTACTTGTTCCAAACTATACTACTTTTGTCATGTCATGGAATGATGTTTAAAAATTATACATTACTGATGTAGAAGTAATTAGATAAATAATTATGACTTTTAACTTAACCTGACCCAAATGATTCACTAACATTAGAAGGGGATTTCCAATTCATACGCGATTGGTTTCAAACCCTTGCGTTCTGGCCTTGTATAGAATGAAAATGTTTTTCTTGATAAGGCTCGAGATGAACCAAACATTAAACCTTCACTGCAAGACTCTATTATCTGGATAGAGATCGATATTAAACTTCGGATTTGGATACGGATATAGGAATAATGTCATACCAGTTTCGGATACGCTTTTGGAAACGAAATAATTTCGATATTAGATTTGTTTATAAATATCAAAAGGGATTTTTTTATATATTAGAATTTTAAAATTATATACTATTATTTAGAATTTTTATTAGAAATAAAAATTTAGTAATTTAAAAGTTTATATTATCGTTTATTTTTACAATCGGTCAGTCTACGCCTTTATCCGAAACTTTTATATTAGTTTCAGTTACGGTTACGGATACTTATTTATTTTGGTTACGGTTAGAGAGCAGAGCTCCATAACATCCCTGATCTGGATATCTGCAATAATACTAAATTCTTACTTAGTTTGGACCGACCCTTCAGAAAATAATTGAAGTACACCAACAAATCAAAGCATGACCTAGTGACATTATTTTATGTCCCACACAGATGTCTGCAATCACCTCATTCCTACTATAAATTAACTAAGAACAAGGACAATTTGTCAGATAATCCCTGTCGATCGGGGATTATCCGGACAATTGGTGGTAAATGTGGTAATCCCACAACACTGTACCAATTTACTGGGTCCAGTATTTATTGGGGGCTGGTCACCCTACGTCATTGGTTTTGAGGTTAACCCACACAAGTGGTATTTAGATTTTCTTGTGAGGGTTTCGTGAAAATGAATTGTTGAGATGAGATGTGGACATTGGTATTGGGGAGTGGAAAGATCACTTACAAATAGATGTAATGTATATTGTATACTTAGTTTGTTTTTGTGTAAAATATTAGCTGCTGTCAGCAGCTTTACCCGCGTGAAAGTAGGAAATTGTTCCAAGGAATCATACCTCTGCGATAAAAACATATACCTGGTTTCATCGAAATCCGTGCAGCCGTTTGAGCGTGAAGAAGTACCTAACAAACATACATACACACACACACTTCATACTTTCAGCTTTATAATATTAGTGTGATAATAATTATTTTGTTTGTAAACTTATTATAATAGTAATATTCCACTTCTTTCACACAACGCCATCTAGTATCAATCTAAGCAGAGCTTGTGTTATGAGTAACAACTGATAAACATACTTACATATTTCTAAATACATACATATTATAGATGACACACAACAAATGATCGTGCTCATCACACTCATAATAATGGTACAACAGAAGCCTTTATTAATTGTATTTATCCTTCAGAAAACTTATAATGTAATAGCTATCAACTAGTTTCAGTCTAAGTATAAATTAAAAAAATGTATACTTTTCACTTTGTGGTAAGTGCATAAAAGCTACTTGTGAAAAGTTTTTTCACGGTGTAGTGACGATGTCAAAGGAACTAACTAATTTTGTTCGTTATTTTATGATAAAACTTACTTCTACCTTCGTTCGTTAGGATCACTTGCAGAATTTAAAATAATTTAAATATTCACTCTACTTTCAATACACTTAAAAAAGACCGCATGAGACATATCGGTGATATAAACAGAATAAACTGAGATAGGTTTGAGAAAATTTGGCCAAAAGTGTTCACTCAGAATAAAATTTATTGTTGTTAATTTTTAACAATACCTTTATGGGTAGCTACTTAGGTAGGCACACTAATACACCTATCTGCATATTACGCAAATTTAAAAAATCCTGTATTCGAAAATTCTCTTGTAACCGTGAACTCAAAATTCTTCTGCACCCAATCTTATATTTTTTATTTCCCCTTAAGGTAAAATTCATATGTACCAACACGGGTTTAAAAAGCATACAATATTGGTATTATTTTCCAGTATCAGTAACCAAACACATACCACCAAAGTCCAGTAGGTACACTCAATTCGCAAAGTGGTAAGTGGGCTCGTGTAATGACAGATTAGCGGCCCAGCCGGCCACCTGAGCTGGCCAAAATATGCAATAACTCAGGATCCCCTCTAATTCACCCGGATCGTGCCAATAAATTCATCACGGTGATTAGTGTAGTACTCAGGGAACGAAGTGGAGTTGCCTCTGTTGGGTGAGAGAAATGTTGGGCATTGTGGGCAATAAGAGATTTTATTTATGCTGAATGTACAACTTGAGTCAGTTATTATTATAGTAGGTGACCCAATAAACATTGTTTTGCCATATAAATTAAAATAGAATAAAGTGTGAGGTGGAGGTAGGAATGTAAAAAATAGTTTACGACCTTTTTTAAGTTTTTTTGTTTATTTATATAAACTTGTTCTTGAATGCGAGAATATTCTCGCAGTAATTGCCGCCGCAATGTGTTTCCTGCGTGCACACGGAATTAATAATAATTTTCACGGTTTTTTTTTTAATGGTAATTATTAATTAACTTATTTTTTTTATTTCTTTTGTTCTGCCTACGGCTTTGCCCTTAGTAAAAATCTTCGGTCTACCAATAATCGTTTACTACAATGTCCCTTACACCGCTTTGGCTACGTTGGAATGCGCTCCGGACTATGTTCTGGCAACCACTCGATTGTTCTTTAAGGTGAAACCACGTGAACACATTCGCAAGAAGTTGATGAAATCACAGCGTTGATTTATTGAATTCGTTTTTTACAATAATGCATGCGTATCTAAGTATATGTTTAATATTATATTTATTTTCCATTAAGTTGTACCTATCATGTTGTGTTTCTGTATTACTGTGTTTTTTTAGTGAAGGCGGTTATTTTTTTTTTTGTAAAAAGTTTTAATTTCACTTTTTAGTTGCGATACACTTATAAACAGAGTATCTATTTCACATGACAATTCCAATGAACCCAAACTCTACTAGGTTTCATTGTTTTATTATGAAGTTCCTGTGTATATCTTCAAACTTCCGGCTCCATCATCAGATCAGTTCAATAGTACCTTATAGTCAAAGTGCATCTCCTGACAATTCTGATAAGCCCAAACACGGCTAGGATACATTAATTACAGAGTTCCTATCTTCCGGCTCCATCATCATCATCAGGTCACTTTGATGATACCATTTTCAGCATAACTATTCAGAACCATTTATTTATTTGTATTGTCATAGTCGCTTAACTATATTCATTGTGATATCTATGCGAGTATAAAGTTCCGTTGGTCATTTCTGGTTTTCTTCATCAGTTCTACTTCATCAATTGTTACTTTTTGACTGCAAATGCTTAAGTTCTCAATAAAAATACCAAAATCACTGTATGATTGCCTATAATATTTGCGGAGTTCCCTCGGTTCCTCATGGATTTCATCAGAACTGAATTTTGAAAAAAATTGGGTCCAATCTGGCATAAAAAAAATTGCAAATCGGTCTATGAACGACGGAGTTCTGAGGTAACAAACATAAAAAAAAATTGAAGTAGGTAAAAAAAAAAAAAACAAATTTAATCTACCTAGTCTTTTCTAACTGTGTCGGCTACTAGTCAAATCGCTATGGAGCATATACTACTTAATGTAACAAAAACATTGGAGAAGCGAAATAAAAATCAAGTATGCTTAAAATCCAATTATATTAATAACAGTATCAAATTAACTATAATAAGGGCATAATAACTAAAATAAAGTTAACTAAAACCAAGTAAACTTATGTACAGTACAATATGATCTACAATAAAGCTAATCCCTTTCTGGATTGCGCACCAAACAGAGAGATAGCGCAATCGACTAATTGTAGAAAAAGATTCATATTAAAACACAGCATCACGACTGCATTACCTAAAAGGTTTGGCAAAAGTGTACCTGTAATAGATAAATCCACATTTTTCCAATATGTTAAAATGAATTATTCAACTTGCTCTCTACTGATTTTGTACAATGGCACGATCCCAAATCCATATCGTCAGCGGTCTTCCTTTTGGGCTGAGGAATTAAGCTTCTGTATTTGTCAACTGAACCATAGGGCTGTCTTCCTGCTGCTGCAGTCTGTATGATGCTACATGTAGCTGGTTTAGGGATCTTGCTTGGTCTGTACGGTGAATTGTGGGTTCTACACTGGCTCATATCTACACAAATTTCTGTACCAGGCCTATCAATGGTAATCTCTAGGTAATGCTTTCCTGTAGAATGTTTTGAAGTTACTTTTTCTTTTGTTTTAAATTCTTTTTTAACTTGAAAACGTGTGGTCTTTGTTGCAACATGTTTCTCTGACAGACATTTCACTTCGCTAAGACTCATTCCACAGCAAGTCACAGTAGAATTGTTAGCAGACATTTTTGTAACGCATTCAGTGCATGGACAAACGGCTCGACGGGGATTTTCATGCGAAGAAACTTGTTGACAGCACATTGGCCCATTATAATCATCAGAGTCATCGCAATTATCTGGATTTTCGTCGCCGTCATATTTCACTTCGTTGACTAGGCAAGAATCATCTGTATTTTGATCACTTCCTCCACAACATACCGGATAATCGTCGGTTTTTTGACTTTCATCAAATTCTACACACTCTTCAAATTCTTTCCTTTCATCGTTATCTAAACATTCATCTACATCTCCACATTCGTTGTCTTCCCTACATTCATCAGGATTTTCAAGTTCCTCAGGTATAATACAGTCATCGTCTATTCTATATTCGTCGGGTTTTTCATTTTCTTCAACATTTTTGCAAAATACAGCTTTTTTATGTTTATTTAATTCTTCAGATTTTTTAGTTTCACAAAGCTCACATTCATTGACTTCTGTACACTCATCGTGTTTTCTACTTTCATCGACTTCTGTAAACTCATCGCGTTTTTTACATTCTTCGCGATTCCTATAAACTTCGGTTTGTTTAGGTTTTTCAATTTTCTTGTATTTGTCAGGTTGTCGCAGCTCAGCTGAAGAATGTTTCGGTTGTTTTGTTTCATTGTTTTTTCTATATTCTTCGAGTTTTTTGCGGTCTTCATGCTTTTTATTATATTCATCTCGCTTTTTGCGGTCTTCAAGTTTTTTACGTTCTTCCAGTTTTTTACGTTCTTCGAGTTTTTTACATTCTTCAAGTTTTTTACGTTCTTCATGTTTTTTATATTCTTCAAGTTTTTTACGTTCTTCTTCTTTTTTACATTCTTCAAGTTTCTTACGTTCTTCTTCTTTTTTACATTCTTCAAGTTTTTTACGTTCTTCTTTAGATTGTTTGCGTTGGTCAAGTTTTCTAGAAGTTTTGGAATCTTCAGGTTTTATACAATCTTTGGATTTTTCAGGTTTCTTATAATCTTTGGATTGCTCAGGTTTTTTACCATCTTTTGGTGTGCAGCAATCATTGCTTTTTTTACGTTTTTCGTGTTTTTTATATTCATCTTTATCTTGCTTTTTTTTACCTCTTGATATCATGTTTACTATTGATGGAAAATAATGTCGCGACTTCGATTTACTTTGTTTCGAGCTAAAGGTTTCGTGACTCGATAAGGCCAGAATTTGTGTAGGATCGCAAGATTCTTTGATAGATATTCCAGAAGGTTTTCTTATTGAAGATTTTCTCGAAACACAAAACAATTCAGGACATTCAATTGATCTGCCTGACTGGTTTATGGACGAAGCCTTGTTCGTAAGCTCTGACGAAGGACATTGGCCAATAAATTCCGTGTTACTGAACACCGTTTTACGAACGACTCTCATCTCGCCTGGAGACTCAAATAAGCCTCCTCCACCAGACGTCGAATTGTCCTCATGACAAGTTATTTTTACGTCTCCTTTATCCTTTTTATCACTGTCTATAAAAAGATAGACGTGACTGCTACAGTCTTTTTTTTTAGAGCATAACACAAAAAGTAATGCTGGTACGCACCAGGCTACTTCAACGATTAGTATTATAGTTAAAATCCATATCTTTCTGCATGATATATCACATGGAATGTTGATTTTTGGTTTCTTTTTTGGTTTACATTTTTTTTCGGGATCGCATTTGTTCACGTATAAGTCTAAGGCGGTGTTGCAAAGGTCTCGAGTCCTGTTGACTAAAGTTAGAACACTTCCCAACGCAAGATACAAATTCTCATCTTTTAAATGTGGTACCACTTCCTCTATTAGCCACTTTTGGAATTTTTGATCAAAAATTTCTTGTTCTTTAGGGTTACTGGTCTGAATACAACTTCTTGCTGCATTGTAATATTTAACAAGATTATGTGATGTATCTGGAGTGTTCATCATGATCAAGGATACATTTTTAAGAGGTACAAATAAAGTGCTTGATTTGTCATTCCAACTCACGTTCGGGATCGGTATGGTTAAGCCTGTAGGAGTCTTTTCAAAATATGCTAAATGTTCACAAGGGTCTTTCATACTTCTCGTATTTGAGAATAATTGAAGAGGGGCAACGTTTATTGTTATTGAATTGAGAGTCTGTTCATCAGGTTTGTGCCATCCTTCGCCATCGGTGTTTAAGTATCTTTTTATTTCATTGTAAAATTGGAATAATTTGATGACGTTGGATTGTGAGATCGTACCACCATAATAATCCAATTTTGCAACGGGTAGGACCCATACTTTAAGGTAGCCTCCAATTGCATCAGATAGTGCTGTTGTCATGGTAGTGTCAGTTTCAGGATCCTTAGCTTCCTTTTTGATGGAAACATAAGCGTCTCTGAAGTATCCAAGTAGAGCGTTGATATGGTCTTCATTGAAGGTGTTTACGAATATTGGTGGAGGCAGTAGGTTCTGGAAATACCTCCTAGCTTGCAGTAGTCCTATTTCGCTCTTGCTCCATTGTTTCTTTTGAGTATCACTAGCAGAGAACAATACTGTGCCCACGTTAGGTGTATATTCTCTATCAATTGGCAGGCATTGGCACGTTAGAGTAAAAAATATTGCGCACGCGTAGATTAATATCATGTTTATAAATCGATTACAAAATTTTACAAAATAAATTGTTATAAAATACACGCGACACAAAATGACAACTGTATTTCGTACTAAGTGAGCTTGACATTGACACTTTTATTATTCTATTTTACTCACTAATTTTTAAAAGAGTTTCGTTACTTTATATTAAGTTGTTATTAAATAAGGCTTAGTGTCCACTAGAGGTCAATTTACGAAGGCTTCCGTCCCATTACCCTACCATTACCTCAACATTAGACATTATATTGTAACTATTATTAATATCGAGCAAAAAATGGCATAAAAATTCACGTTTAATGTATGGGAGCCCCACTTATATATTTTATTTTTAATATTTCTTGTTATAGCGGCAACAGAAATAAATCGTCTGTGTTAATTTTAACTGTCTAGCTATCACGGGGCATGAGATACAGCCTAGTGACAGACAGTCGGACTGTGGAGTCTTAGTATTAGGGTCTCGTTTTTACCCTTTCGGTACGGAACTCTCAAAAGATGTCTTTAAAATAAAAAAACTGATTTAATTTAGTTCAGAAACCAAAATTTTTCATTTTTGTAATCGGCAAAGTTTTGAATTTTTACACATGTGATTTGTTCAATACATCACAGCATCCAGGTGTCTGGCCAATAAATCACAGCCACAGTACGGAGGGGAAAGAGGTAGGGGTTCCGGGGGAGGGAGGGACTACGAGACCGTCACGTTAAATTGTTTAATTAAAACCAGTATCAAATTAGGGGATTACACATATGTGGGGTACGGTGTCTTTAGAAGTTTGGGGGTAATGACACCGGTGCAGAATTGATTTGGGGACGACTCTTCTTGGTTACAGATAGGTTTGTTAATGGTCTGCTAAAAATGCAAAGTACTATTTGAGATATAGTGAGTATGCAAAAATAATGGAATTCGTTTGAAGGTAGATGGTAATACTAGTTTCTCATGGTGAGATAATTTCGCGAAAACATTACTTTAGGAAACGTAAGACAAATATAGTAATAACTTTTTTTTTTATTGGGTGGGAAAATCATCTTATGACAAATCTCGCTCTTGGTCGGAGCGGGAGATAGTGTCAGACTTTTACTGACTAAAAACCCACTCCTGTTCCTTTTTTGCCTTCGTCCCAGGGCCCCAGGTTTCACTTTCACACTACCCGTGGAATGTAATAATTTTACACTTCTCATTAGCACGGAATAGAGAAAATTTGGAAAAATAAATAAAAAAAAACTGGTAAAGTACGAGTCGAACCCGCGCACAGAGGGTTCCGTATAAGTTGATCATTCTAAATAGTTCGATTCCCGAATCGTGTCTCAAAGATTTGTCCGAATCGCAAAAAAAGTAATTATTTCGTGACGTTACTACAAAACAGTTTTTTTTCCTGTAGGTACTTGTGCTGTATGACCTTCCTTTTTGCCAAGTTTCAGGATTCTAAGTCAACCGGAAGTGTCCTCTATGTTTTGCCTTATCTTTAGATTTTGTTCACTACTAAGTGAACTACTAAGTTTGATTTTTTCACTGCTGCTTGGGTAGCAGATCTGGGGCCCAAGTCTGCTATTTTTATAACTTTGTAATTCCAACACGATCCTATTGTCATTTTGCTAAAAATTCGTAATGTGCTAATTCATAATGATAGATTATTGAACGGTCAATTGCTCGCAATAGAGTTGTAGTAGAATGACAATACTGAGCTTATTATAAGCAATGACTTCAAAATGACGTTCTAAAGGTAGGTTTAAATTTTAGCAGATTACCGCATACGTCAGATATATGAATATCTATCTATGATGTTTCATTCAGAGATTACCATTCTGTACCACTTCTTTCAATGGAGTGTCAGTGGTTGACCATTGGAAAGTCTTAATGACGCCATTATATTAATAGATTACCAAACTTGTCAAAATCAACCATTATGAAATCAATGATAGACCATTCTGACTCTATTGTAATAGCAGACTTGAGGCCCTGAGTAATTGATATTAGTATCAGCTCTATAGGTCCAAGCATTGTTGAGAAAAAGACAGACAACTTGACAGACGGACAACAAAGTCATTCTACATATAAAGGTTCCGTTTTTGCCGACTATGGTACCCTAAAAAAAATAAGATTGCGTTGATTTTGTGGGTACTGAGACGAAGTGGTCTCTCAAGATGAAATGTCCACATACCCCATAATTATGCCCACAATTACTAATTCCACTAATTACAAATTCGCGTGGCTCCTCGACCAACATATTCACATTATAATTAATAGTGAAATTAACATATTAAGGCTGATAGTCGAGGATGGCGTGACTCCTGCACGTGATGCCGCTTTAATTGCTATTATTGTGACAAATGGTATCCTTGTTGAATGCGTGAAATATTTCTAAATAGTTTTTTTAAGTGGGTAATCATCAAATGTCTTTTCTCGTTTTAGGGTGGGGCGAGAGGACGTGTGAGAATTTTGCTGACCAAACCCACTCATGTTTCTTTACTTATTGTTCTAGGGCTACGGTAATTCTTTCAAACCTTCCCGCAGTTCTAAATAGACTTTTAAGACGGTATGTCATGAGTTACGATTGTGTGGGGTACTGATGAGTTTAGGACTATGCACAGAACCGTTGCCGACGTCTGTTAGTCGACGCCGTCACCGGCCCATGCTGAAAACTAGCGCAGGTTTTTAGACTTGTCGCATTTTTTGCGTGTGGACACGGCATTATGCTGAGCGATCGATGTTTTGCACGACGTGGCGCATATATGTTTTTTTTTATTATGATTTATTTGCAAATGTTAGTCTCAAGGTTTCACCTTTTCCGGCAAATAAAATGTTTTTATTTCTTTTCTTTTTTTCTTTCAGATATTCGAGGTCATGGTTCGGAGCGAGCGGGAGTGAGCAGCGTTCGCTTCCTTCTGCGAAGCTGTGCAGTAATGCTAGCGAACGAGGTGGCCGCAAGCGTGTGGGAACGGACATGCTCACGCCCCAGCCGTTGGGACCCCGACACCTATTTCCAGCCATGCACTGTATGCGAGGGCTTGCGGACGACGAGCAATGGATAAGCCCGCTGACCGACGGTCCGGTAACCGTCTGGACTGAACTCGAATCGTCAACGGCGCGTAGTGTTCCACGCCCGCTTTAAAGAGATGTCAGCAAAACTGTAAGGGGTAAAGGGAAACCCGTGGTCCTAGAACGCAAAAGGGCAAAGAAGGATCATATTTGTGGTTTTAGTCAGTAAAAGTCTGACACGCCCTCGCGTTCCACCCCAGTTATTTGATGATTCTCCACCTCAAAGGCAATTGGTTATAATCAATTCTACCAGTTTGACAATCTGTCAAATTACGTATCAGAAACGGGGTATAATTATGTACCACCTTAATTAAAAAAAAAAAAATATCTCGCACTTGACCAGTATGTGAACTGATGGAAAGCGATGATGTGGTCGACGATGGGGCACGCTTGCTTAGAAGTAACCCATTCACTCTTAACTTAAAAAACCCCAGATTGTAGCTAGCAGGAAACAGACTACGGCAGGGAATTCCACTCTTTAGGCCCCTCGCCTACGACTTCTTTTTGTAGCGATGCTGTAGCGCGTTCGCATTGATACAGTCGCGATGCTGTAGCGCGTTGGCATCTTTTTTATACAGCTTGCAAATGCGACTAACGCGCGTTAGTAGCGATGCTGTCGCGCGCTTACGAAACGCGCGACAGCATCGCTACCAAAAGTCGTCGTGGGCGAGAGGCCTTAGCTGTACTCAAAATAAATGTGTTCCCAAAACGTTTAATGCGCATTAAAATTTATTTTTGTTAAGTAGTAGGTACAAGTATCCTCACCATCTTCAACTAACGCCCATTATAATAAACAAAGCCCCGTTAACATTTACATACACACTAATCCGACATAATAGTCGATTACGTATCGGTAATCAAAGAGTATGTCGGGCCGATAACCCTCCGCTGCTCTGTGTAACGCTTACCATCCCTTAATGACGCGTGTAACGGAATATCCTTGTGGTTGTGGAGGGTTAGGGCACGTGTGCACTGGACGCCGGATGTTGCGATTAAAAGTCGCACTTGCGATTGCGTAAGACATTTTCTGTTTATAGATTAAAATTTTTGAATTCTAAATATGTATTAATATTATAAAGCTGATGAATTTTTTTAAACAATAACAGTTACGCGTAGATCATTTCATTTTCATTTTATTTAGTTATTATTTACAATTTTTTACATTGTGTCTACAATGATTTACAAAAAAAAAAATAATAATAGAGAAATAATTAATAATAATTATGCTAAAACATTTTCATTAAAAAAAGAACATAATATAGTATTTAATTAAATTAAATAAAAATCACAATTATAACACAATATCAACACAAAAAGAAATAATTGGCATCACAAGTTCACTTACCACTTATCAACCTCTAGTCACTTAAAACAACAGTAACAAAGATTAATTAATAATAATTCTTAAAAAAATATAAATAATAATAGATAGTAAGATTTAAAAAACAATCGGTTGTCAAAAATCATAAAATTCATTCCAATAGTTAAATATGTCATACCAAAAAATCATCTGTCCTAGAAATCATACTGCGTTGGTCAAATCGTATTTATATGAAAGTTTTATATGAGACCATATTTTTTTTTTACGCCATCCTGGAGATGAATATATTGTCTTTTATTTGATACCAGGACATCCTCATAGTTACGGTTCCTAGTGCATCATAATGGTACCCGAAAAAACCGAGATATTTGTTAAAAAACGTAAAAGCGTCCTTAAGCTCTGTACCTTTAGATATAATAATATATAATATAATATATTCCACAACTATCACACCACGCCGTTTAGTCCCAAGCTAAGCAGAGCTTGTGTTATGGGTACTAGACAACTGATAAACGTACTTATATATTTCTAAATACATACATATATAGATAAATTACACCCAGGCACAGAACAAATGATCGTGCTCATCACACAAACATTTGTCCTGGGTGGGAATCGAACCCACGACCTCTGGTTTAGCAGTCAGGGCCACTAACCACTAGACCAACAGGTCAGTCACATATGAATCCATTATAAAAAAAATAACAGTAGAAAACTTCTACGTTCACAAAACCCTATATCAAAAATATCGACTGCAGCCATACTATCAAATCCCATCAATATTTCGTGTCCATGTGAACGATATGAGCGCCCCCTTACGGCCGTATCGTCGGTATCAATCAAACATTATCGCAGCGTTGTTTGGAGAGCCACCAATTAATACACGGCAGTTGAGGGTTGATAGTGGCTACAAACGACTCATGTTATGAGCCCATGTCGGCATTAAGTTGATTTTAATTATGTTTATTATAGACCTGACTAAAGCGATGTGATTTTGTAGCAGGTTTTTAGACAGTTTGTTCTTGGGCAATGCAGCAAATCTACATATATATTGATCAGTCACGTCAAAATATATAGTACTGTACTAAGATACTTAGGACATCCAAGGAGATGGCCGCAGCTGTGAGGGAACAGACACCATCTAGCCCCAGCCGCCATCACAGGCGCCATCAGGAGTTGCAATCCCCGAAATCTTTCGAACGATCTTGCAGTCTAGGACATCGGTCCTCCAAAGGTCCAAATGTCATTCATGACCCATTTTAGTTTTAGTTAATTTTCTTTACTGGCTAACTAACAATTGTTTATACTGTAAATATTTAAAGTAATTTACCATGATGTAAGGTTAGTGTACATTTTTACAGATTAGCACTGCATTCAGTGTACCTATATGCCGCAGTTTAACAGAAATGTTATTTCTTTTAGTTATCATCATCATATCAGTCGAAGGTCGTCCACTATTGGACATAGGCCTCCTCCAAGCGTCGCCACAACGACCGATCCTGTCCGTCTCATATCCACCGCATTCCCGCGACTCTCACCAGCTCGTCGGTCCACCTTGTGGCTCAGGCATCAGAAGGCTTAAAGTTACTCAAAGGGCAATGGAAAGGGCTATGCCCGGAGTTTCCTAGCGTGATCGAGTCAGAAATGAGGATATCCGCAGGAGAACCAAGGTTACGGACATAGCCCGAAGAATCGCCAAACTTAAGTGGCAGTGGTCAGGGCACATTGCTCGCAGAACAGATGGTCGATGGGGACGAAAGGTTCTGGAATGGTGACTACGTACCGGAAGACCTCCCACAAGGTAGGACCGATGACCTGGTGAGGGTCGCGGGAATCCGATGGATGCGAGACGCACAGGACCGGTCATTGTGGCGACATTTGGGGAGGCCTATGTCCAACAGTGGACGTCTTTCGGCTGAAATGATGATGATGATTTCAATTTAGTGTTCTATGGTAGATATTTCATGATATCAAAAATTTGAAAATTCTGACAGATTTGAACTTTGATTCTCGATGCTTGTTTGCATGTGACATCCTAATAGAACTGTCATTTATGTACCACTAATTAATATAGGGCCGTGGAGGGTTGACAGTGTCTACAAACTACTGATTTTATGAGCCGATGCCACCATGAAGTTGATTTTAATTGTGTGGTGTATGTTTATTATTGACTTGCATGAAGTTATCGATACGGAATGATGAAGGGCTTGCTGAGCAGGCGCGCGTTAAAGCGAATTCTTCTGTTTACTGTAACAGATAATTATGTGGTTAAGGTTTTTTTTTTTAATGACGTTACTAGCACTAGGAATTAGTCCTGTATCGTGGGTGCGTTCCTAGCCCTGGAACCACTCTCTGTAGGCCATAAAAATATTTGTGAGCGGGAACCGAACCCGAGACACGCAGCACAGCAACCAATCGCTCAACCACTGCACCAACCATGCCACCAAATTAATATATCGCATAAACATATATACCTTGAGCTCCATAATTCAAGTAGCGGAGGTCGGGGAAAAAACAGCCAGGCTGTAGTGGGAGTGGGCGAAGATTGTCACTCACTGGACACCTGTGGAAGGACGATGCTGTCAAGGTCGTCCGCAACTGATGTGATGATCTTATCATGTTGGCCAGAGATCTTCCTAGACAGAGAGGTCTGGAACGAAAAGCAGGAGGTCTTTGCCTTGCAGTAGGCACCAGAATAGGCTAATAATAAAAATAAAATAAACTTTACTTTTATTTACGCAAACATTTATACTATTAAATTTTTGAGACATCATAAGAAGGTTGTATTTAGTATTTAGCCACTCACTAATATCCTGCGTAGAAAGTATATGTACATTTAAAATGGCGAGCAATAATAATAATAAACCTACAATTTTCCTCTAACAATGGAACTCTTTGTTTTTGTTTTAATAGCTTTCGTTTTGAAAATTTTGTCTCGTTGCCGCCCTGAAAAGAAAAGTTATTCGTGAGATAAAATTTCTCACGTGAAAGTGACTGAAACAAAAATAGACATCCCATTCATTAGCACTTTTAAGTACATTATCAACATCGAATACCGCTTGGGACACATTGTTTCCACGGTAGAACTCATATTACAAAATAATGCGAGTTTTCTTAGACTTCATACAAAAATGGTTATAAATACAGCGGTATTACAGAAAATACAAAACTAATAAATACCTAATTTCGAAAAAAGAATAACGTACCTTTAATATAAAGCTTATTTGAACTTATAATTTCGAGTCAATCTAAAGATAATAACACTTCAAAGCAACACGTTTTAAAAAACGACAATTTCATAGGTAAAGACCTATTAGAACTCGAAGCTGAAGGGTTAGTTGGACTATAAATACGAGTAACCACTGTAACAAAGCGATAATTTAAATGACGTGTTAATTATTGATTTGTGTCAAGCGATTGATACGTGACAATTCTTCTAGTTAATTGCTACAAATACGTAGACATGTGTTGTGGTGTGACGTGAAACATCGTCAGCAATTAAAATAGAGCTGGCGTAGGGGTGGGATACTTGTCATAATTGACTGATGCTAGGAGGCGAATTTATGATATTTTAGTGTTAATATCATGTAACATAATTCCAGTGATAACTTCTTTTTAGTATTTTAGTAACGTTGTTGAACTTGTATTTGATTGAGTGAATTATATCAATGCTCCACATTTGACAAAGAGTCACTATAAATTGTAATTTATAATCCTGCCTGATTTTCATCAACGATTATGCAAAAAAAACTCTTAAAATATCTATAAAAATAACCTATGTTACTAAGTGATAAAATACTGATAAAAAAACTTTGAAAATAAGTCTTTCATTACAAGCAAAAACGCATCTTTTCTCTTTATAATATTAGTATAGACTGGTATAGATTTACAATAGATATATAGAAACACAACAGATCTTTTCTTAATCAAAAATATAATCAATTGGGTAATATATTTCTTTTTGGTGTTGATATTTGCAAAATTATTTGAAAAATTTAGAACAGTAATAAAGTTTAAAATCACGTTACTTAAGGCAGTATATGTATTTTTTACTACTACGTAACTTATAAAAGCTATATATTAATATTCTATTACATTTTTGGATCATAAAACTCATGTTTATTGAGCCAACAATTAATAGGCGGTAAGAAAGGGTTGACATGATGGTTGGTACAAATGACTGACAGTAAAGACGAATATAAAATTATTTAATAGTCTTGTATGTGGGATTTGTGTTCATTTCTGGCCTTATTACTTGGGATATACATTTGTCTCATTAATATTTTACTATCTCTTTAGATTTTTGATGACATATCAAATTCATGTTTATTACGTCTCTCTTATTAATCCACATGCAAAGTGGCGTACTCTTTATCAAACTTACATCTACTTATATTATTATGGTAAATATTTGAACTTCAGATATAATCTGTGGTTATAATGTACGCTTGTATGGAATTAGTATGTACTTTATGATTAAAGTAAAAAAAAAATGAAAAGTAATAACATGTGAAAATGACACGAAAAAGTTTTTGAAAACGAAATAGATTTCTTATGAAAAACTTTTCGTTTTTCCAAACAACTATTCAATTCGTGTTTCATAATAGAAAATCATGATTATTTTCCGAAAAGAAGTTATTTCAATATGAAATTAACACAGAGCCACTAGAAACATGACAGGTAATTATTTTTACCGCTACCCTTAATTAGGGGTAGCTCTCTGTGAGTTATAGTGAAGGCACTTGGATTTATCGCCGTGCGCCTGTGCCCAATGAGCGTCTATGATTAGTTAGAGTGTGTGGATGTAGAGGGAATGGAAGAGGCTGTCTGACTGAGCGTAGTTTCATGTAATAGTATTTTTGATAAGGTTAGATTAGTATAATGTTTTATTGGCATTGAAAACATGTATCATCTGCAAACTCTATGTCACAGATACCCTTTAAGAAGAATCATAAATACATATACACCAGAAACAAGAAAGGTCCCAGTAATAAACCTTGAGGAGCACCTAAATGAACGGGACTACGTAATACTTGTTTGGCCTAATATACACGACACACACACGTTTCAACTACTTTAAGAGCTTCGTTTCGGATATCTTAATAACATAGTAGTTTACGTACTTAAAAGCGTTTCGTGCTGTACTTGATCAAAAGCTTTGGAAAGATCAAAGAAAACTCTTTCAGTTTAACTGCTAGTTTATGAAACGTAATTGTATTGTATTATATTCGTATTGTTGTAGATATTGTGCTGTGCATATTGTATTGTATATCACTTCCAAAAATCCGAGACTTTTCCAGTTGAATAACATCTACGATTTCTGACAGATTATCCGTCGGTCGGTCTGTTTGCGCGCGTAAAAAGCTCTTCGCGTAATAGCATGATGTTAATATTGTATGCTGAACGATAACGGCTAAACTATATTCTATTTATATGTAGTAAAGTCTATCAAAGTATCAGTAGAATGCTTAAAAGATACTGATAATAAAGCATGTATGTTGTTACAGGCGTTCAGTTATTTTGAGAAGGCTTTCCATCTATCAAAATGATTTATTAGCCCAAAAAGGTAATTTGGAGGTGCTGGGATTTGAACCCAGGACTTTCAGCATGCGAAGCAGACACTCTACCACTGAGTTACACCCCCAATGAATATGACTGAAATAATAACGATTCTGTTTCATTCAATCTCCCTAGTCTGTTCTAAAATAAGTAGTAGTCTAGCCGAACGCAGTCAATTAGTACTAAATTTGACACGGAGTGAAATTGCCTGAACGACACCCACAACAACAACACAGATTTATGCAGGTCCTGTTTTTACTATCAAAACATATATTTTATCTCAAATTACAATATTGAAATTGAGAGCCAATAAAATGTATTTAGTTTACTGATGAATTAAATATTTGCTATTATTTTTACTGAAGGCGCGTGGCAATTGACTTCGAACCATTAGATGACTCAATAATAAATTGTGTGATAGTTTTTTTTTCTTTTTTGATCTACTTAGTATTGTTGTATGTCTGAGAAGATCACATAAAATAAAACTCATTATTTTAAACACATGTTGCTGTAATATGTCTACTCCTGTTTTACCAATAATATATCTTTTGAGCAGTGCAGGTGGTCCAGTGATAATAGCTCCGACTTACGAGTTGTAGATCATGGGTTCAAACCCAGCCAAGTGCATTATTTTACGTAATTTAATTTATCACCACTGTTCTCAAAACATCGTGAAGGAAAACATAGAGAGGAAACCGGCATGTTCTAGAACCAAAAGTTCGAAAACATGTGACATCCATCAAACTGCACTGGACATAGTGAGGCCTGAGTCCCAGTAGGATCATTTAAAGGCTGAATCTTTTACCTTTTATCTATTGGTACTTACCATGAAAAACCATCGACAAAATATTTCTGCACACCATAACCTATATGTTCAATAACCATAGTCTATTTCTATGACTCCGCGGAAAACCCACGGGGTGTAGGGGACAAATTGTGCGCCCCCCTGGGAAATCTACGGTTATTAGCTGTCAATCATAACGGTGGCGCCCCCCAACGGTAATGCACAAACGACGTGCTGTGATTTTCTTTGAACGACATTTTTTTTATTTGTGTTTGATAAAGTTGGTGAGATTTAAAAGGTATTTTCGTGGTTTGTTATCTTGAATTTGTAAAAGTGGTGTAGATAGGTTATTTTTTTTAATCTTTATTTTAGGAGCTTTCTCGCTAATATAAATATGACACTGTAGGTATATAAAACATAAGAATTAAATGAAAATAAGTGTTTGCATGAGAGCAGTGGTGGCCGAGTGGTAACGGCCCCGACTTACGAGTTGTAAGTCGAGTTCAAACCCAGCCAGGCGCATTACTTTGTGTAATTTATTTCATCACCACTGCTCTCAAAACGGTGAACGAAAACATCATGAGGAAACCGGCATGTCCTAGAACCAAAAATTCGAAGACATGTGACATTCACCAATCCGCACTGGGCCCGCGTGGTGCATTACGGCCCGTTCCCTTTCCTAGAGAGGAGGCCTGAGTCCCAGCAGCGGGAACATTCAAAGGCTGATTATGCTAAGTGTTTGCTTAAAAAAATACAGATAAAAATTTATTATTTATTTATTTATCTTTATTCCAAAAGGTAAGTAATTTATAAGATAAGCCCCACAAAATCGTTGCAATGGTTTGACTGTGGGGTCGGTGAGTCTCTAGACATACTTAAATGTACTTAAAATATTTCTAAATAATATAATTTTAATTTGCGTCTAAATCTATTTGTGTATATAAACTAGTGCTTGACTGCGATCTCACCAGGGCCTCAAGTCTACTATTACAATAGTGTCTGAATGGTCTATCACTGATTTTTTGGGGACACGGATGGCAGATACTGTGCCTGTCCCCTTTTATGTGTCTTGCGACGAGATGATGTTTGGAGCCAGAAGTGAAAATCCAACTTGCAGTATTTAAAATGTATTTCTAAACATTGTAGTTACAAACGATAGCAAGCCAGTGAAACCAATTGTTACTAGCTGTGGGAGATCAGACTAATGAATTGTTGATTTTGACCAGTTTGGTAATATACTAATATAATGACGTCATTATGACTTTCCAATGGTCAACCACTGACACTCCATTGAAAGAAGTAGCATAGAATTGTAATCTCGTACGTATTGACAAATGAATGTCTGACGTATGCGGTTATCAGCTAAAATTTTGATAGTTCCGTTGATTAGTGATCTACCATTAGAACGTCATTGTGCAGTCATTGCTTTTAATAAGCTCGATATTGTCTTTCTACCACAACTCTATTATGAGACCATTGACCGATCTATCATTATGAATTAGCACATTACGAACTTTTAGCAAAATGACAATGGGATCGTGTTGGAATGACAAATTTATAAAAATATCAGACTTGAGCCCCTGATGGTAAGCAGTGATGCAATCGTTGATGGTGAGGCGTACTTGTATATTAGTTTTGTTTGTACATAATGTAAGTGCATAACAAAAACTAAAAATTACTTAAATGAACTTTCTTCATATTCATTTGCAGCTTACAAACGTATGTAAAAATACTACAGTACAAGTACAAGCTACACTACCTTACACTCAATTGTTCATTGCATTGCAATGTAGGCTTAGGTGGTAAATATTTACCAAAAGAAAAAATTATGGACCCTGACACAGGGCAAAGTAAAAGAAGGATATGCGGAGATGAAGACTTATCATTTAAGTATCTTATAATCTAAGTTAATCTAGAATTAACTTAACTCGGCAATTAGTCTGTAATCGGGGTAAAAACCAACGTTGTTTGCTCACAATAATGGAAAATTCGACCAATAGGCAAAAATAACTTGGAGATGCTGGGGTTCGAACCCAGGACCTTCTGCGTTAGAAGCAGACACTCTACCATTGAGTTACACCCCCGATAGAAAGATGCACTCTATACCGCGTTCATTTGAAAAAATCCGTATTAACTATTAGTACTAGTACTAGCAGTCCTAGGCAATTTGCGACCGTTTCGTTTCGAATCTCTTTCTACAGTCGGTAACGCCTCCGATTCCTTTGTTTGGCTAGCCCTCAGTAGCCAAGTTGATACTTAATCTACAATCGGTAACGCTAGTAGAAAACTTTAAATAGCAAATGAAAAAATGAAATAAATGAAATTTTTCTTCATTTTTAAAACACTTTGTACTATAGCAGATACATATAAACGCACTATATCACAAAATCATCGTATTGTGAAAATTCAATAACCGTTATTAAACCTCTAATTGAAATTGAAATCTTGTCAAACGCCTTTATTCACCGTGCTATCACCATAAACACTGTTATATTACGTTTACAATTATTTTTTTGCGAAATAAGCTTTAGTTATAGTACAATTTTGCTGCTTGGGCTGCACCGGATTCTTGCGGAAGAAACGCCCGGGTGTTACCATTGTGTGGACTGCCCGGACGACACGGTGGAGCACACGGTGGAGGTGTGCCCCGCCTGGGCAGAGCAACGCCGTGTCCTCGTGGGGGCGATCGGCAGCGGTGATCTCTCGCGCCGGGCCTTGGTACAGGCCAGGCGGCGCCTCCTTCTGCGAAGCAGTAATGCTAGCAAAGTAGGAGGCCGCACGCGTGAGGCTCCAGTCCTCACGCCCCAACCGCCGCCTGGATTCTGATCTCGATTTCCGACCACCGTAGGCGCGGGCTTGCGGACGGTGAGTAATGAGTAGCTCGCCGTCCGACCGTCCGGTAACCGTCCGGACCGAGTCCAAGTCATCGACGGCGTGTACTGTTCCACGCGCGCCTCAAGGAGATGTCAGCAAACCGTAGGGGCCCTGCAGAGTCGAAGCCTACTGTGGCCAAGGGTCTACTTCTGAAAGAAAGACTCAGCCCTGGTACGAAAGGCAACGAAGGAACAGGAGTGGATTTTTACTCAGTAAAAGTCGAAAGCGGATAAAAAAAAGTGTCTTTTTGTAATTTCAAAATACGCTTACCATCAGGTGGGATCGCAGTCAAGCACTGGTTTATATCAATTAAAAAAAAAAAAAAATTTTTTTACTAAATGCATATGAACGAAAGTATATTCGATACCTATTACGAAAATGCAATTTTTATTCTTTTTATCTGTCGGTTGGTCTGTCTGTCTGTTTGTTCCAACTACGAGACTTTCACTGGTAGATAGATATATGATTATACACATATTTACTCCCGGGATAAAAATGTTTTATTTTTCAATGAAATGCATTCAGCAGAAATGAAGAAATAACAACACAAACTTTAATATTAGTGTGAAAACAAACTATTAAATAAATACTTAGAATAGAATAGAATAAACTTTATTGTACACCTAAAATAGTAGCAAAACTTTTTTTACTTAATTATATGATTTAACTCAACTGTTGTTCGTAACAATATTTTAGTTTATAGGTTTGTGTTCACTGCTTAAGATCATAAAAAGTCTGCGAAATAAAAGTGGGTGTCGAATTCTCGAAGGTTCATGTAAGTAATAAGGTGTCTGACTTAACTTTCCTGAAGTTGAAAGAATAAAAGTGTCGTTATAGTTTTTCGATGAGCAGTGGTGGCCGAGTGGTAACAGCCCTGACTTACGAGTTGTAGGTCGCGTGTTCAAACCCAGCCAGGCGCATTACTTTGTGTAATTTATTTCATCACCACTGCTCTCAAAACGGTGAAGGATAACATCGTGAGGAAACCGGCATGTCCTAGAACCAAAAATTCGAAGACATGTGACATTCACCAATCCGCACTGATCTCGCGTGGTGGATTACGGCCCATTCCCTCTCCTATAGAGAGGAGGCTTGAGTCCCAGCAGTGGGAACATTAAAAAGGTTGATTATGCTATGATATGATTATATCTATATTTTCTAATCAAATCCTATGTATAGATTGTATAATTTTGCTTATTCTCTATGACGAAAATGAAGTTTAGATTCCATACTATATAAAGCATGGAAAATACGTACTAAATTGATTAAAACATTTATTGAAACAAGATTAGTACCAACATAAAAATATGTTCCCTCGAACGCAGCGAGTGAAAACTTTGCTCGACTCAGGAAATGAATCTGCGACTCAATTTCCACGGGCTCGGTAATCCGCGCGGAAATCTAACGCGACTATATCACACCTTTTGCCTTTTTGTTATTTTATACCAGTCGAGGTTTTTTTTTAAATCAGGCATGAGCATGGAAAAGGACTTGGCATTCTGAAGATGTTATCTTCGAATGATTTTAATTAAGTTTTGCTTTTGCTAATGCACTTTATTAGTTGAAATGGATTGTGTGTTTGCTTATGTTTTCTCTCTCGTGTGGACACGAAGATCTCGACTCCGACTACCAGCCACCACAAGCGCGGGCTTACAGACGACGAGCAATGGGTAGGTCGCCGTCCGGTATCCGGCCGGACCGAGTCGACAGCGCTTATTATTCCACGCACGCCAGCAAAAGGGTAGGGGCCCAGCTGCCCCGATGCCTACTAGGGCCATGGGCCGACTTCTATAAAGGTTACCCGTGGTACTAGAACACAAAGGGCAACTAAAGGAACCCTATGTTCCTTCAGTTGCCTTTTGCGTACGTAACTTGAAAGAGGAATCGACAGAAGGCACGAGGGGAGGGAGATTCTTCGCGCGACCTGTATAAATTTGTTTTACCTCCGACATAAGCTCTGTAATCGAAAGTGAAAAATCAATCGGAATTCCAACCTTTTGGAAACAGAATCAAACCCTCGTAACATATCTGCTGGTAGTATACGTAATATGTATTTACTAGCTATTGTCCGCGACTTCGTCCGCGTAGAAGTGTGTGACAGTCCATTAAATTGTATGGCGAGCGATATTGTATCTTAAGATAAAATATTATAGTATCTTAACCGTCTGCAGCGCCCCTTAGTGAACTCCACTGCGAGTGACGTAACCTACGACAAACTTTTTGTTTGCGGTTGGTACAGTAATCAGGTTTAAGGATTGAACCGCAAAATTAAGTTTGTTTTTTATTGTATATACTTTTCCGGGATAAAAAGTACCCAGTGTGGTGCCCAGGATATTAAGGAATAATTATACCAAGTTTCATCGTAATCGAACCGGTAGTTTTTGCGTGATACCTGAACAAACAGACAGACAGACAAAAATTTTTTTAATCGAATTTTTGATTTCGGTGTCGGTCTAGTAACACCTCCTGCCATTTTTTTTTTTATATTTTCATTATTATGTACAGAATTTTCGCTTCTACAGATATAAAAGGAGAAAGTGACTGACTGAAATATCAACGCACAGTTGAAACTACAGAGCCTATTAGGACCGCGAAATTTTGCAAAAGGATTTCTTTTTTATGACGTAGGCGAGCACTAAGAAAGGATTTTCCTAAATTCACCCCCTAAGCATCTCCTTAGGGGTCTAAACTTTGTATGAAGAAAACTACATTCACGCGGGTGAAGCCACTGGCAGAAGCTAGTATATTATAAAGAAAGAAAGAAAGAAAATATGTTTATTAGGCACACCATGATTCATTAATTAACAAATAATTGATTTAAAACTAAAATTAAACTTAAAAAATAAAATAAAAATAAGGTGAAATAAAATTAACAATAAAAAAATATGTCTCACGGCTACGCCAAATAGGTCCAGTTCAGCATAATGCCAGACAACTTATTATATGTAGATACATTTCCAAGTAACATGGAAGTTTACCATACTGCCGTGAGCGATGCGTTTTACACAAATCTCGGCTTATGGCTTGTAAACATGGCGGAACAGTCATTGTTTAGTAGTAATGCACTTATGTTGTTATTTACCGCTTTTAGTTGGCACCTTGTAACAAAACATGTGATGGCGACATGGATGTAGACGAACGTTTAGAACTGTATGAGAGTTTGCTTATCTATACTTATATATATATCGTTCACCTAGCAATATATTCGCACATCTACATTTTTCATATTTTACAGATACAAGGGTCAAAGTTTGTACAAACATTTAAAACGAAGTTTTGAGTTCATTTTACATTTTATATCAGAAATTGTGATGTTGGCTACTAGAACCTATAGACCATAATAGATGTTCAAAGATATAAATTATCCAATTTTAAACACTTAGGCCGTTAAAACTTAATTTCGCATTTACTGTAGATGTGCCAATATTTTACTAGATGAGCGATATAAAGGAGAAACTGATTGACTGACATATCAACGCACAGCCTAAACTACTGGGACTAGGGACGTGAAATTTTGCACAAGGTTTTGTTTTTGACGTAGGCGAGCAACAAGAGAGGATTTTGCAAAATTCACCCCCTAAAGGGATGAAACGGGCGTCCAAAGTTTGTATGGAGAAACCTACTTTCACGAGGGAAAAGCCGCTGGCAGAAGCGGACACTGAGTGTTCCGTACAAACTTATCTATGAAAACAGTTCAATTGCAGAATCGAGTCTCAAAGATTTTTATGAATCGCAAAAAAGTTTTGTTTTTGTGACGTAACAACAAATTTACAGTTTTTAGATTTTTTCCAATAATTGTGCTATGTGACCTTGCTTCATGCCAAATTTTAGGATTCGGGGTCAACAAGAAGTACTCTATGAATTTTGATTCCTTTGAAAGTATCGAAGTACACTTTTTTGCGACATAAACGGCCATATCTTTTTTATTCGTTAACTTAGAAGTTTGATTGCAGACCTGAGTGTATATGGTTTTAATTTCAACTTGATACCTCCACGCGTTTCCGAGATAAAGGGTTTTGAGAGATACGGATGGACGGACAGACAGACAGACGGACAACAAAGTGATCCTATAAGGGATCCATTTTTTCCTTTTGTGGTACGGAACCCTAAGAAACAAAGTTTCGCCATTTTGATATTAGTGTTAGTCTGATGTGATATAAATTAGCTCAATAGATATTTTTATTTTATCAAAATTGGCTTGTAATTGAGAAACAAATCAAACCCTTCTGCCCACCAACCAAATAACCAGAGGCCCTACCAGGCGCTCTTAAAGCGATCCATTTGACGACCTAAACTGAACTGTTAACGGGATGGAGCTATATAGGGTGTATAGCTCCATCCCTCTTTCTCGCCCGCACGACTGACATTTTAACACGTCCATGGTAAGGGGGTGATTCTGTGAAACCAAGAGTGTGTCTCATTCGCCTGGCCTAGGTTTTTATTTATAATTTGATATTTTATTTGCATATTAGTTTTCCCCGATCTCTAAATGTATCAAAGGCACTCATTTGCGCCCAGTGGCTTACGACACAAAATAGATAGGTACGAAAGCTAGGCCAGATTAATGAGACATTCTCTCGGTTTCAATGAATCCTCCCAAAGCCCCCATCAGGAAATCCATAATCACCACTCAAATATTGATCAGGATTTCGTCTGATGAAGCCGTCGCTCATATGTTATTCCATTTGCCCTGACATTTTGGGGGGCATCAAGAATTCATTCAGGCCGCTGTACTTACTTATTGGGTTTACCTTTAGGAATGGTGGCGGGTATGTTGCCACCTGACAGCATGATGGCCTGACCTTTGAGCAGTGAGCAGCGGTTCTGATTGCTTTTGCGTTGTGTTAATAGGTTGGCATTTTGTTGCTTTTTATTTGGTTATGTGATTTGATTTGAGGAGTTGCTTTTTGTTACTCGTCAAAGGTAGGTATGTAAGAGTTTTTTTTTGTTTTATTATTAGGTATTTCTTTACCCACAAAAATTAGTCTCATTAATATCTACTCATTTAAAGCACACAGACGTTTACAAAACTAATAGGCAGACATTGAAACCTGCAATTAGGTACAATAATCAACATATTATGTATTAGTGAGTTAGTCAAATCCTAATTATTCCATATTAATAGGACTTGATTCCACTATCTCATTTTTACCATCGGACAACCCGACGAAAGGTGAGTATCCACCCTTACGTTGTTGAAACCTCTACGGTCTGGACCAAGCGTTTCGCCTCGTCATTTATACTGCGTACATTGAGGGACTGGAACAATTTGCCTGCTGCCCATCCGATTATAATTTAGGTGTCTTCAAGGCTAGAGTGAATGGGTTTAATAAATTTGTGTGCCTCATCATCAACGATTGCATTACTACTTATCATCAGGTGGGATTGGGGCCATGGGTGATGCGAAAGAGATCCCCGGGGCCCTGGAACAATGGCAAAAAAGGTACAGGAGTGGGTTTTTAGCCAGTAAGAGTCTGACGGGCCCTCGGCCCTCGCGCCCCGCCCAAGAGCGCGGGATGTAATTAGATGATTTTCTCACACAAAAAAAAAACACCATCAGGTGGGATCGCAATCAAGCACTAGTTAATAGCATATAGCATAGTCGGCCTTATAATGGTCCCACTGTTGGGAATCAGGCCTCCTCTCTTTGAGAGGGAACGGGCCGTAATCCACCACGCGGACCCAGTGCGGGTTGGTGAATGTCACATGTCTTCGAATTTTTGGTTCTAGGACATACCGGTATCCTCACGATGTTTTCCTTCACCGTTTTCAGAGCAGTGGTGATGAAATAAATTACACGAAGTAATGCGCCAGCTTATATCAATAAAAAAAAACATGATACCTAGAAGCTAGAGCTGGCATGGAACAAATATAGTAACTGGCCTTTTATATGGCCGGTGCGAGCTTCTGTAACTGCGCCCCTAGATAAAAAGTACAATACAAACAAAAAGGACTAGATATAAAAACATTTAAGGAATATATTTAATTTAAGAAATATACCTATATTTTTTTTTTAATTTTTTGCGCCCGTCCAAAGTCTGGGCACCTCTGGCATCGCCCTAGTTACGGCACTGGATGGAAAGATGTTATTCTTCTTCAAGTTCTCTAATCTCCATATAAAATATTCTTCATCAAATCTACCTGTCACAGTCAAACATCAATCAATGGTACCCCGGCTTCTAAAAAGACAGCTGGTCAACCGGTCATACGAAGTGAACCGTGCAGCCGAAAGCTATTAAAAATAAAATAAAGACATGAATAACCACGGCACGTGCTAAAATCAATATTATATAAATAAATACTGCACTAATTCGTCAGTCATTTAATTTGATTGTCCAGGTGGCTGTCAATCTCGGATTCTCTAATAAAAAAGTGTTGTATGTCCACGTGTCTGTCGCGGTTTCTCGCTCTGTTGGCGCGTGAAGACTTGACAGACAGACAGTTGTGATTTTGTATGAATACGGAGTTTTATTTAGTAACACAGTAACTATTATTAATACGTAAAAAAAATCCCTAATTAGTTTGTGTTTACAATTAATAATAGTCGAAAATGATATTAGGATTCAAGTAAATAAATACAGAAAATTATGAAAAATTAGTAAAAAGTGTAAAAGAAAAATTATAAGTTGCAAAAAGTAACATTTGGAGATGCTGGGATTTGAACCCAGGACTTTCAGCATGCGAAGCAGACACTCTACCACTGAGTTACATCCCCGATAACGGCTTTCCTGAAATACTGAATCACCTTACGCAACTAATATAATCAAAGAAATTTAAATAAAAAAATATGTGGTTTGTCGAGTAGGCCATTTAGTTACGCGTTTGTATTTTTTTGTTTGTGGCTTTTATAAATACTGATGATTGTTAGATACATGTAGTCCCTATTAATGTTTGCTGTATCTTATTACATTTTTTTCAATTAATTTGCTTGTCATATAATAATTTATAATTAAAAAGTAAAAATTAACAAAGCGACTGTTATGTTTATTTGCTCTCGAATAATCCGCTAGATGGCGCTGTTCGCAATTCAAACGGACCTCCATTATAACAGGCGCGCTGTTTCCCGCGTTCGGTATTATCACGCGTATTGTTTTTACAGTGCTTCCCTTTTAATGAACTAGTCAAAATATTAAGGCTTTGTGGTAAAATATGTATTATCACAATATAAATATTATTTTGTAGTTTTAGATTGTGAAAATTTATTATGAAAAGCTCGTATTAATTTTTCATTTTTTCTATAATGTAGGTAATGCTAATATGTAAGTAGATTCAAGTTCATAATTCTGAAAGAACGGTTGGGAATTTTATTTACGGGATTGTCATAGGCACTTTGTTCTATTTATTAATAGCTTTTCGTATCGATTTTTCTGCAATGGCTATAGCGCTTTGTTCTATGGGGAATAATTATAAATAAGTACCTAATTATATCTACATAGATATATACCTATAATTCTAAACGAAAAATGGCAACCCTATCATTTAATAAACATGTTAACTAGTGCATAAATTATCCAAAAAATAATTACCGCAAAAACAAACCACAAACAATACAAAAAAACATTGGCATTACAACAACATTTCCTGTGCCTGTGCGGCGATGCGTGAAAATCACATAAAAATCATTGCGCGCCTCTTTTGTTAGGTTGGCATCCCCTATCCAACCCTTACGTCAGTCTATGGCGTAATTACAATGGTGGGCACCCGGACTGTCTCATTATGACTGTTACAGATTTAATAGGTGTAGTGCTATTTAATTTATGTAGGTATTGTTTTGCTTTTGAGGCTCAGCTGTCCCTTAAACAACTTCTGAAAGACTGGATTGAAAAACTTACGTATTACGGCAGATTTGATTTAGCATAGTATAGCATAATCAACATTTTTAATGTTCCCACTGCTGGGAATCACGCCTCCTTTCTAGAAGAGGGAATGGGCCGTAAACCACCACGTGGGGCCAGTGCGGGTTGGTAAATGTCACATGTCTTCGAATTTTTGGTTCTAGGACATGTCGGTTTCCTCACAATGTTTTCCTTTACCGTTTTGAGAGCAGTAGATGGGTTTGGACACGCGATCTCCTAAGTCGGGGCCGTTACCACTCGGCCATCACTGCTCAATTTGGTTTGATTTTGGGTTTTAGTATTTGGAGATCTCATCTCCAAATACTTACTTACAATCCAAAATCAATTCCGCCATAATTACGGATAGGATGTTCTAATGTAGCAATGTTACTTTTGGGGCCACATCATATGGTTTTTAAATCAAACAGCGAACCATGCCTAACCGAAAGATTTCTGCTAAAATTCTGAGAATTGATAGTACTTGTGGTAGTTGAGCTGAGTGGGGCTGATGTACGCGTCATGCTCGTGAACGAGTGTCGTCAGTTGAGACTGGTCTTCTCTTAGCTGCCAGTGGCTTAATTCAAGTTCTAGTTTTTAATTGTTTTTTTTTAATTATTGTTACTTATCTAAATTAGGCGACAAGAAATATGTAACCAAAATTTATATAACTCATAATATGATTTAAAAGAGTGTCCATGGACTTTCCTGCACGTTCGCGTCCATAGCTTTTTTTGACTGACCGACATTCTGACAATTCAAAAGTGCCTGGAATTGGTCTATTTGAAATAAACATTTCTTATTTCTGAGTACCTTGAGTTTGTCATCGAACAACAAGTGGGTTCTGGATAGGTCACTTCTTAGCAAGCCTGAATTACTGTCAACCCCAAGCACACACTACAATAAAATTCTCAGCTCCATTTTACCGAGATCGCGCTTGTTTCAACAATTCCAAATATAATTGTCCAGCTGCGTAGACGCTTGAGATACAAAACTACACCAATTTTACGTCACAATATCCACTAGGAATCAATTTGGTAATAATTAAAAAAGCCACTGAATTTCACTCGAAAAAATCCCGCCAAAAACTGAACCTATACTTAAAACCAGAAAAGTTGTGATAGCGGTAAAAAATAAGTCGATAATAAATAAGCTTAGCGTTTGATCGTTACACTTACCACTAAAAAACCATAAATTCTAGCAACCCTCACCTTCCTTATATTCCATCAGCGAACGCTATAAAACAATTAACCATCTAGTACCACTACAAGTACCTACTAGTAAATATAATAAGTACCTACTAGTATAATAATATAAGTACAGGTATGTGTAAACTGGGTGTACAGTTAATATGTATGTGTGTGAGCGAGCGGTAAGCGCGTCTTCAGTTTTGATAGCGACGCGGTTCACGAGTTGATTTTGGAATGGTTTGAAAAGAAGAATGAAACGAAATTTATTCAACCAAAAAATGTAGAAAATAATCATTAAAATTGTTTTTAAATAAATTTTTCAATGTTTGTTTTGTTTTATTGTTTAAAAACGCATTGAATTCAATTATAACTAAACAAGAATAGGATTTTAAAATTATAAGCGCGCACGTATGAATAGGTCCAGTTCACCATAAATGCCAGAAAACTTATGGTACTAGTTGGCATTTCAATATTCTGTTTGAGTTTTATGATACCCATAACCTGAGGTTATTTAGGAAAATAATGAATAAGTTATTTCTAGGCATGCATGCCTCATCATCATCCATCGACCACATCATCGCTTACCTTTCTGGTTATGGTAAACACCGACAGAAGATTAAAATTCCAAAGAGGTTGGTACACGACTAATTTTCTGGAATTTATGGTGTACTGGACCTATTTAGTTCATATACATAATAATAATAAAGAAATGATGTTGGTGAGTTCTAAAAACATGATAAGACAAGATGCAATGATAACTGGAAATAAAAATATTGATCGTCCTGTAGCGAGATATTTTTTTTTAATAGATTTTTTTTCAATCCACTACTATCGTTACAGGGTAAGGCTGACCGCACACTTGAGACAACACTGTCTTAGACAGACTTGTCTGCGACAAGACTGTTTTGAGACGTCCAGTGTTGCCAACAGTTACACTAACTTACACTTACTTACTTTTCAGTTTGTAAATTGATAAGTTATAGTTTATAAAATGTTGCAAATAAAAAAAATAATAAAAAAAATTTACTCAATTGTTGCCATCGCGGGTAGAACCTAAATGCGTTTGCCATAAGAAGGGTGAGGATTGGCCAGCATTAGGCAAAGTTGGATAGTTTCTTATAAGACTTTAGCGTGAAGATAAAGTAATCTGGCTAAAGCATAAACCATGTCGAGAAATTCCAATTGCCCACTGTTCTATACTTATATCGAAAGACAGGGTTAATAGTAGGACTTAGGTGGTTTTCTCAGTTCCTAATGTTAATGTCGCCTTGTTTAGATTTTTTATAATTTTCAATGAGGTTAATATAGGCACATAATTAAAAAATAATAACGAGCTTAAGCTTAGAAGCCACGGAGCATCTGACATAACAAAAAGAAAGCCCGGTTCATTTCCATAAATATTTGAAGAAAAATATTAGATTTAAAAAGCGCCAGGATTTGCCAGCTCGCGAAATTAAGATTTTCTTAAGTTTTTACATTTTAATCGTCAGTATCAAGTTGTGTGTCAGTTAAAATATGATTGGCGGTCGCAATACGTATTTACAGAATTATAATATAATAACTAAAATCATTAATATAAATAATCCAATTAGAGAATAGATAAAAATGTTGTAAAATAGATATTTCACGAAAAAATAATTCAATAGGGTAAACCCTGGATAAGTCACAAGTATTTTACAACAGTATTATAAGTAATAAAAAATCTAGCCATTAAAAAGACCAAATAATACAAATTAAAATCCACAATTCTTGTACCGAGCAGCCAACTGCAATTCTGAGGATACCCGGATCCACTCGGATCGGATCGTGCACAGCGGGACAAGGACAGCTATACACAGAGCTACACGGGAGTGAAAGAGACAGCACACGTCTCGAGATGACCAGAGGCAGTTAGGGGTCAGGGGTGAACGCTCTCGGGTGAGATGTTATGAGTTCATAGCGACTTAGGCTATGGGCTTGAGGCTATGGGTTATGGCCTATGAGCTATGGGGTTTTTTGGGGATGGGGTACGGTAATTCAGAAGTTGATATCGGTTTAGCGAAAAGTATGGATTCATGTCCGGTTTGCATGCAGGCGAAAGGACAGCTAGGCGAAGATGGTTATTTTATAGTCGACTGTCCCTAAGTAAACTATCGGAAGTGAAAAAGCTTACTTTACAGAAAAGCGATTTGAAGTTTATTTTATGGATAACTTTGTCATTAATATCTATGTCTTTATATAAATTTGGTTTCATAGTTAGGTTGGATTTAAGAATCATTAGACAAAAATATTTTTATTAGGTATTAGCTAGCTGGGTTTGAATAAGTTAAAAATAGAAATAATTTTTTTTTTTTCAGATTCGTGAGTTTACCTAGGGACAGTCGAGATTTCATGCTTATATGCCAGGTTAGGTACAAGGTACGTTTATGTTTATTGTACAGTTCGGTACTATCACGTTAGTATTATAAAGACGAAAGTATTGTATGTGTGTGCGTGTGTTAGTCCTTCACGCTCAAACGGCTGAACGGATTTTGTTGAAAGTTGGATTTTGTTGATGTGTAGTAGAATAAATTTTCTGCTTTCACGCGGGCAAAGACGCTGTCAGAAGCTAGTCATAAATACAGAAAAAAGACAGTTAGGACCTGAATTTAAATGTATTCTTAAAGATGAGAGACAAGCACTAATCGAAGAGTTTAAACTGAATTTTCTAGATGTTGGGTTAGTACAAACAATTTTGGCAAGTCCTAAATCACTGATAGCAAAGAGACTAAGTAGTTGAGCAAAGATTACCAATTTATGATTCTCTTTTACTCAAAGTAATTATTTAATTACGTTTACGTACGGGTTGACGTATCTATGTGGATAAAAATAAATTGAATAAATGTATATAAGTAACCATATGAGTGAAATTGGTATTGGTATTGGACATTAGTCTAGCTTAATAGCTAAGGTAGTCCAACGGCTTAGAAAAAAGAAATCGGGTAAGCAGGACGCGAATGACAGGGTACCAGGGGCTCATGACTTTGAGGAGAATAAACAAGTTCATCTTTAGATTCTGTTGGTTACGTTGACAACAAAGGTAAATACGATAGGCAGCAACTATTTCATTTTTGTTACGATAATGTTTCATGTTTGCTTTATAACGCATCCATCGCAGTTCCGGGACCAGGTCATCAGTCCACCTTTTGGGAAGCTTTTCAACGCTGAATCTTACAGTAAGCGGTTGTCACTCCAGAAACTTTTGCGGGTGATTCTTTGAAACCGAGAGAATGTCTCATTCATCTGGCCTAGTTTTCGTATCTATCTATTTTGTATCGTGAGCTATTGGGCGCAAATGAGTACCTTTGATACATTTAGTGATCGGGGAAAACTAATATGTAAATAATAATGTCAAATTGTAAAGAAAAAACTAGGCCAGAGGAATGAGGCATTCTCTCGGTTTCACCCTCGGCTCTATCGGCTGTTCGACTATTCAACGAGTAACGTGTATGTTTAGAATAAGTAATTAATATAATTGGAAATGAATCAGATAACGATTAATGTAAGAAGCCAACGTAAAAATGAGATAACTATGGTGGCAGGAGTGGGCTACCGGTGGTCCAACTTCGCAGAGAGAAGATTCTCCTTTCGAAATTAACTTCGAACATCCAAAATTCCAGATTTTATTACTATGAGAAAAACATTTTTATTCCCCTAACCGTGCATCCGACCCCGAGAAGGTACCTTGTCAACTTGCCATTAACATTTTTGTTCCCAAAAATAAATAATTTGATTCCAATAAGAATTGTTATAGCTTGCCTTTGGCGAACAAAACGTTATTTGGACCACATTAACAGTTCTGACGGTCCGTGAAATGCGAAGTTAGTTCCACGACATTAGTGCTTATACCTTCGTGATTTACGAGCGGTGTCGCGGCTTCGATTCCCGGCTGTGTATAAATAGCCTGATGACTCGATGGTGGAAATGTATTACCTACAGCCATATTGTATGTATGTGAAGTGTAAATTTGATTGCGATCGAATCCGTTACAAGTGTTTTGATGAACGGCTTTATTGTGAACAAACCAAATTTCGAAAATTCAGTTATATTTTCCAACTAGTTTATTTCTATGTGTCATTTCATTGTAGGTTAGTTAGGGATTGCCTTATCAATCTGAATTCCAATAAGTAAATATGGACACAGCAGAAATTAAAATCAAAATTGTTTGAATGATTTTAAGTGATTACTGAGTGGGATATGCATGTAAACTGTATAGGTATGCCAGACGCTAGACAGGGTTTACTAAAACTGAATAGTGAAAAAATCAGAAACACAACACATCTTCAAATGCAAATCACACCTCATTTCCCGCGCAGACAAAATGGCAGACAGACAGACGATGCCATTGTTTATATTCCACTAGATTAGGACGCCTCACAGAATCCCACCAGCCATTTGTACAAAGAAAATGATATACTAGTCATCCGTGCGTATGACGACACGCACATCATTTACAAACATTAAAAGAATCCAGAAAATCTTGAAAACGATAACCAAGGTCTTTATTCCAAAGCAGTAAGAGCTATAAGGTAAGATGATCAATAATTCGAAGTAGGAAGTGAAAAGGTTGTTGCAAATCCACAAAATTCCGAGTGGAGAATAAAATATGACATGTGTGGCCTCAGATGCAATAAAATAACAATTTTTGTGTCCGCCCCTCAGGCACAGTTTCAGTTTCTCGAATAGTTTCACGTCTTTGAGTAAGTAATTTTCAATGGTCTTAGTTGTTGAGGGGATTGTGTGATTTTATAGAGGCTTTTGGCATGTTTATTCTTGGGTATTTTCTTTTATTTCTAGAATTTAGACTCTTAGGTGTTCATGGTTCTAATCTTATTGGAAATACATCGAGAGATTCAAAATGTAATAAAATACTAACACGAAATGCAACTGACATTTTTAATTCAAATTCATTTTTGTATTCTCGTTCAGGATCAGGATCAGATCATCAGGATCAGGATCTTAAAGTTAACAGGAGGTAGTCTAATAGTTTAAAGTGTTTTTTTGACACTTCACAGGTAGTTCGTGATGGCAGATGGTAGATTAAGGATATCAATTTCTTCTGAGCATAAGTATAGCATCATTAGCATCATAGTCTTCCTACTGCTGGGAATTAGGTATCCACTCTAGTAGTGGGAATGAGCCAAAATCCACCACCAAACAGGAGTCTAAACGGCTGCTTCAAAACAAACATCATCAAAGCAACCAAAACCAAATGCACTGCTTGTATGCATAACACTGCAGTCAAATGAATAATTCAAAGAGCATCCAATCATACGCAACAATTAAATGGGGGTAAATAGAAATCAATTAGTGAGAGCCGCGGGCTATTGATGAATTATACCATTTACATGTTGAGAGGGGGAGGGAGGACGTAGTGGTTAATGGTTTTATTGAAGTGTCAAGGTTTGGGGTTGAAGATGTGCATAGTAATGAAAGTGATAAGTTTTTGGTGGGATTTTAGTCTGGGGAGTGAAGTCTAGCAGCTGTTTTAATTATTCGCCAATTGATTCCTAATAGATATCTATTCTGATATTATAAAGCCGAAGAGTTTGTTTGTGTAAACATAGTAGTCTTAGTAACTATTGGTACGAATTTGTAATTGAAAAATAATTTTAGTGTTCGATAGCCCATTTATCGAAGAAGGCACTAGGCTATTTAACATCGCGCTACCAAAAATGCGGGTGAAGCCGCCGAGGACAGCTAGTTATAAAATTGGTGTAGTTTTGTGTCTTAAGTGTCTACGCAACTAGTGTAGTGTTTTACAAGGTTCATGCCAGAAGAGTGTGCGCAGGAATTGCATGACTTGATTCCACTATTTCATTTCTACCATCGGACAGCCCGACGTACGGCCAGTAGACCTCTACGGTCCGGTCCTCTGTATACCGCGTACATCGATGATCTGGAACAACTAGCCTGCTGCGGTCTTCCGGTCCGATTATAATTTAGGTATCTTTAAGGCTAGAATGAATAGGTTTTCAAACTAGTGCGCCTCACCATCAACAATTGCATTGTCATTATCAGGTGGGATAGCAGTCAAGCACTAGTTTATATCAATTATTAAAAAAAAAAACATCATTGAAACAAAGTGGGATCTCGGCAAAGTCGAGCTGAGGATGTTATAGTAGCATTGGTTACCTCAGCTAAATTAGTCGATAAGTTTAATCTATTGGATGATTTCCCACTTCATAAAAAGATGGTTGCCTAAAACTTGCATGCAGTACAATTTTTTTGGGTTGAAAAATTATTAAATCGCTCCTTTCGCTTTCGGGTGGTGCGAAAGAGCGAGTTAGACTTTTATTGAATAAAACTCACCTGTGTTTTTTTATTTTTTACCCTTTGCATTTGGTAACTCTTTCAAACGTTCCCGCTGATGTGTAGGTAGGTACTGATGTCTCTAAGATTCGAAAATTGTATGCTAAAATTAATCAGTTAATTATGACTAGTTGCATTGGTCATCCAAACGGACAGATGTTAATAAAAGCGCGCCCTGTGGATCGACGCCAGCGAGTGATCCTCTGAATAATTTGTGAGTGATCCATTGTATGAGGGTGCAATATCATTTATTAGGTTTGCATATGACTAATGTAATAAATCTGGAAATGTGCATATTACAGAATTGGGGTTTGTCATTGATTTTTTGCATGTTTGTAATAATAACGAGAATAAACACCTGCATGATCTTGTTCATAGTTTAGAGGTTTTTAGAACAAACTGGAACCGAATGGAAGTGCATTAGTTTTTTAAAAACAGAAATCACATTTATTTGAAAGAAAAGAGAACATTTAAATGAAATAGTATGAGCTTCGAAGCTGCAACGAACATTTTTTGTCATTTGACTGCAGTGTTATGCATACAAGCAGTGCATTTGGTTTTGGTTGCTTTGATGATGTTTGTTTTGAAGCAGCCGTTTAGACCCCAGTGTGGTGGTGGATTTTGGCCCATTCCCACTACTAGAGTGGAACTAATTGGTCAGAAGTAATTGATATCCTTAATCTACCATCTGCCACCACGAACTATCTGCGAAGTGTCAAAGATACACTTTTAGCTATTTGAGTACCCATTGTTACACTCTGTTAATTTTAAGATCCTATTGTATTTACACATACTGTATTACAAAGTGTTTAGTCCAACAAGAATACAAGAATGAAATCTGTATTAAAAATCTATATTTTAGCAGTAAGTGCTAAAACGCTGTTTGATGCTGTTCTTCTAACAAAAATCTTCAGGAACAAGTGAAGAAACAGATATTTGTAATTACTTATCTACATTGTGCTCATATATTAGAAATGACAAAAAATATGTAACCAAGATTTATGTAATTCATAATATGATTTAAAAGAGTGTCCATTGAGTTTCTTGCACGTTTTTCTCCATAGAGATCTACGCTTTGGAACGTGCAATCTAGCTTCACTTGTTTTTTTTTTTGACTGACCGACATTTTGACAATTCAAAAGTGCCTCTAATTGGTCTATTTGAATTAAACGTGCCTGATTTCTGATAGTTTTTAGGGCTTATTAAAGGCTGCTTCTGTTATTATGATTTCTCTCTTAATTTCATTGACTATGAGGTCTGATATTTTAATTTATGTTTTCTTTGTTACAAATATCACACTAACGGTCGCTCTATCAATAATCACAATATCTTTATTTTTAACATTTGAAATAAAATCTTTACTATCAATTTCCTTGTTACAACAAAGCTTGCATTCCGACCCATTTAGCATGTTAACTGTCAAAAGATCACTATTCAATTGGCAACACCGCATTCCCACGATACTTAAATAATATTTAAGGACATCGGAACACTAATCCTGCGCCTACGACATCTAATAAATCGCGTCTGACCAAAGACCGACCCATGGAACAAAACCTCCTTACTATGTGTTTGGACTACTATAACATGATCCATACAAAAGAGGTTTTCTTGCTCACAAAGTTAGATCAACAGCTGTCAAATCAAAAGTTGTGCAACTTGAAGGCTTAGTCCTTTGTAATAAAGACCAGGGGGTGCTTTAGTAGGTGTAAGGGTGTTTGGTGATCTTGGTGGTATTTTTGAGACAGTTTCAATTGTTTTGTGGGATATTGTTGTGGGTCATGGGAAGTGAGGGTGTGTTTTCAGTGTTTAGTCTTGAATGTATTATTGACCGGCGGACATTGTCGGGTAGTTTATAATGTGGTATTTAGTGGCTGTGCTTGGGCGACAAGTTTTGATACTTTTGGTTTATTTATTTGATATTTCTCTTTTTTTTTTCAATAAAAACCCTACAGACTAAATTTAGTTTCTTTTACATAAAAATTTTGTCAGTAGTCGAGTAGTTTAATATTGATTACGAGTTATAGATGTACATAACTGTTCCTTCCATTTGCGAGTTACATACATATAGACATAGCCCGAAAAGTTGCCAAACTTATGTGGCAGTGGGCAGGAAACATTGCTGGTAGAACAGATGGTCGATGCGGCCGAAAGGTTCTCGAGTGGCGATTGCGTTCCGAAAGATGCAGCGTTGGAAAACCTCCCACAAGGTTGACAAGTGACCAGGAGGGGTTCGCAGGAATGCAAGGTATGCGAGACGCACAGGACCGGTCGTTGTGGCAACACTTGATGATGATAAAGATTTGCGAATTAATAGTTAACATGGAATAACATTTTTCTTATCAACGTATTGTTGTTTTGCATTCTAATTTTAAAATTGCAAATTAACCAGCACAGAATATTACACTCCGTATTGGTTTGTAGAAACTTAAATTTTATACTATCACTGGGGTATTCTCTTCGTGTTCTTTATTCGAAATTATTTATTGCCATCAGTAAATTCCTCCAAGTATCAAGACCTCTTACAACCGTCGGCATGCGCAAGCGCCGGCTGCTTGGGCGCCATTGTTCGCCTCGCCGCGATGATATACAGCCACAAACATTCATTGTACGAGCATTGTTCCACTCGATGCACTCCACTCGATACGAGGATACGAGTCCGAGTGATGTTGTCATGTAAGAATGCGTTGTTTCTGTGAATAGGGAATTTTATTTTTGATACTTTTGTAAATAAAAAAAAAATAAACATAATCAGCCTTACAAGGTTCCCACTGCTGGGATTCAGCAGGCTTAGCCAAGTTTATAATCTTCTATCGTTAGCGCTAGTAGAAAACTAATCAAATATTTGGGGATAACACCATTTCAACGTTAAGTCACTTGGTCAGAACAAACGAATAGAACTTTCGTAGCCATGTTCACATCGTTCAAAATGATAGAATGAAATGAAATCGTTTTCACAATGTTCATCGCTACATCCTGTAGTTTTATGGTATTTAAAGTACACAGGTGGGTTTGTATAGCGATTTCTATGAAACCGATTAGGAAATAAAATGCCAAATCCTTTAAGTAAATATTAGTTCTCTGTGCTATTAGAATATATATAACAGTTCATAATCAAGTATAGGCCTGTTGCCTGAAGCAAACATAACATACTGGTCTCAGGTAGTAGTAGTAGATTGACTGATTTGTTCATCTGAAAAAACGTTACGTTGACATGACGCTTGGCGCAGTGGTTGAGTGATTGACTGAAATGCACTACGTATCGCGGGTTTGTTTCCGGCACGGGACAAATATTTATATGACCTACAGATAAGTGTTCTGTGACTGAGTGTCTTGTGTATGTGAGTTTACATGTTTGTGAACGCACCCACTATACAGGAGTTATTCCTAGCGTGGAGTAACGCTTATACTTAAAAAAAATAGTCAAAAAATGGGAAAAGGACCTTGTTCTTGACTCTTGGAATAAGATCTGTCCGTAATGTCCTCATATCGGTCACCTAGTAAAACATTGGCACATCTACAGTAAATGCGAAATTAAGTTTTAACGGCCTAAGTGTTTAAAATTGAATAATTTATATCTTTGAATATCTATTATGGTCTATAGGTACTAGTAGCCAACATCACAATTTCTGATATAAAATGAACTCAAAACTTCGTTTTAAATATTTGTACAATCTTTGACCCTTGCATCTGTAAAATATGAAAAATGTAGATGTGCCAATATATTGCTAGGTGAGCGATATAAGAACCAATTACCAATGTATGTCGTTCAACAAACAAAGTCGCACTTTTAAAATTCTAATTAAAACCAGTGAATCGAGTTGCGAATCGATATGCAAGTCAATCGGGACGTGGGGCGGAGGCTCCCATGTTTTTCATTACCGTGCGCCCCTCGATGTCGAACAAAACCATGGTGCCATTGTCTTTTAACCATTGCGGTTGATGTGTTCGCGGTAAGGTTGGTCGAATGACTCGAAATAGAAAAGAAATTCGTATTATTGCAAAGCATAGCATAATCAGCCTTTTAATGTTCCCACTGCTGGGACTCAGGCCTCGTCTCTCTGGGAGAGGGAATGGGCCGTAATCCACGCAGGCCCAGTGCGGATTGGTGAATGTCACATGTCTTCGAATTTTTGGTTCTAGGACATGCTGGTTTCCTCACGTTGTTTTTCTTCACCGTTTTATAAGCAGTGGTGATGAAATAAATTACACAAAGTAATGCGCCTGGCTGGGTTTGAACCTGCGACCTACAACTCGTTAGTCGAAGCCGATACCACTCGGCCACCACTGCTCTCTTATTGCAATGAGTTCTCATTAAAAGCCGTTTTGTTCTACTCACAATTTGAAACATTACTCATATTATTGGGTCTGTAGTCTTTACAGTATCACTTTATTTCTAAATCAAAGTTATTTATTTAAACTTATACACTACACTAGTTTGGTTACTACGAGTATTTTGGTGTACATTAAAGTTTTATTCTATTTTAATTTCTCTTTTATTTGACAGCGCCAAATATAAACTTAGATGGTTCTATTTATCTAAGTCTGGTTACTGAAGACTGGTTAAGAATTTTAGAGGTTTTGGTTTCTGAACTATGAACAGTTGGTCAAGTTTTATGTTTATGTAAGTATTGGTCAGATTATTTGATTTATTGGTCAGATTATTTGATTTATTGATGAGGCTCTATGATTTATTGGTCAGATTCTATGATTTATTGGTCAGATTCAATGATTTATTGGTCAGGTTCTGTGATTTATTAGTCAGGGTCTGTGATTTATTAGTCAGGTTCTGTGATTAATTGGTACAGCATCATGATTAGCTGGTCAGTTTCTGTGATTAGTTGGTCAGATTTTGTGGTTAGTTGGTCAGATCCTATGATTAGCTGCCCAGGTTCAAATTATTTTCCCTCGGTTTCTAAATGTTTTAAAATTCTCTTTCGCTAAATATGTTATTGTTAAAAAATAAAGACATAATATTGAGTATCATTACCAACAGTTACCACCACAACCGATAAAAACAAAAAAACCCATAGTAGTTATTATTTAACGATGTGACACCAATAAAGTGGTCTGACCACAGCTGACCACATCAATGTCTCCGAGCATATTATACGCTGGTGTTCGTTTATAGCTCTTTTTGCTGACATTAACTGTGATTGATTTATAGTACCCGTCTAGCGACAATTTACTTATCATAAAAGTGATTTTTGATATAGTGTTAAGATTTTTTACTTGTTTTCATAAAAGAACTAACTTCTGCCAGCGGTTTTATCCGCGTAAAAATAGGTTACTCCATACAAACTTTCGACCCCCGTTTTACCTCCTTAGGGGTGGAGTTTTGTAAAATCCGTTCTTAACGCATGTCTGCACCCTATAAGGAACCTACGTGCCAAATTTTAAGTTTGTAGGTGTTATAGTTTCTGAGATTTCGTGATTAATCAGTGAGTGGTTTTTCACTTTTATATAAGTGCGAGTCGGGCTCGCGCAATGAGGGTTCCCCAAACAAACAAACTCACCTATGAAAGCTGTTCAATTCCCGAATTGAGTTACGAAGAATTTTTAGAATCGTAAAATAGTTTTGTTTTGTGCCGTTTCTACAAATTTACAGTTTTCAGATTTTTTCCTATACTTGTGCTATGAGACTTTGCTTCATGCCAAATTTCAGGGTTCTAGGTCAACGGAAAGTACCCTATGATTCCCGTGAGAGTGTCGATTTATACGTTTTTTGCGACATAAACGGCCGTATCTTTTTTGTTTCGTTAACTCAAATATTTCATTTTTTCACAGCTTCAAGAGATTGCAAACTTGAGTATATGGTTTTAATTTCAACTCGATGCCTCCACGCGTTCCCGAGATAAAGGGCCCTGACAGACAAATAAACGGATAGAACCCATAAAATTACACTATAAGGGTTCCGTTTTTTCCTTTTGAGGTACCTACTCTAACTCTACAAAAACAGGAATCTATTCCATACTTTCAACAGTGTCGAATGCTCCAACACCAACGCGATTCCTGCTCCACAAAATAAAGTTTTCCCTGCGATTAGGAAGGAGTTCAAAGTAAGAGTTTTGTCATCGGCGCATTGTGTCGAGATGGGTTCTTTAATAACGCGCGTTTTGTCTGCTGCGCCATTCAGCCAGCAATAATGTGGAAAGTACCTTATGTTTTGCATTCGAGCGCCACAATTTTTCGTAGTTGATTAACTTTGATTCGATTTGGTATTTGTTTCTACTGTTTTTTTCTAGCTTCAGTTTATTTATTTTTATTAGGGATGCCAAACTATTGTACAGTGTTTGTTACAACTAGAGATATGATAGAAAGTAAGAAAGAAAAATATTTGATACAGAATAGTTCAATGTACAAGGCATAAAGTTTCCACAGATTACCAGCTAAAAAGAGGTACAGAGAGGACACAATATAAAACTAGAATTCAAAGGGCAAAAGGTTCGCTTCTGAAAGGAAAACCTGGGGTCCTCAAGGCGAAGAAGGAACATAGGGATGGGTTGTAGTCAGTAAAAGTCTGACACACCCTCCCGTTTCGCCCTAGAACGGGAGAAGTTATTGGATGATTTCTCACCAAAAAAGGGCAATAAGAACAAATTGTATAATGTACCTATATTAAATACACCCCTATTTTTTAATTAGTACAAAAAGCGGGGCTCTATCCGTGCCTGTTACTGATCATATTTTTGTAGTTAAAAAAAAAAAAAACGAAATCCTAAAATTGTTACCAAAAAAACTGTATTTAATTTATTTGTGGTCCCAAAATACTACTAAAAAAAATATTTTTATACGTGGAAATTGAGACCGCGGTCCCGTTCCAAAGAGCACCACGACCCATATGATATTTTATAAACTAAATTATATATTTTGGAACTTTTTTCATTTATTTATTTCATTCATTAGGAATTAGTTAAAGAAGAATGAGCATTATCAAATCTTTATTGCAATCCATAATGTACACGTCAGGTGATAAATAATAAAATATTGAAACAATTATGGACCCTGTTGGGCACAGCAACATTATAAATGGTAGGAGAGAAGAAAAGCGCTAATATAAGTACCTGTTCAATTTTCTTATCTGTATATTTATTATATCGTTCATATCAATAATATTCATTATTATTCCGTTTATTTATTTAACATAACATATAAATTATATTTTTAAATATGCCAATAAAAAATAAAAAAAAAACATTTAAAAATATGAAAAATAGTAGATCACCGGTATCGGGAACAGAATCCAAGCTACCGGCGGTCAGGGCTTCAGAGAGAGGAACCTTCTAACTATAGGAGACGTGTCCAGGAGTACCACTTTCTTAATCAAGCCTTTGATCCAGCTGCCTAACGCGAGCCTCCTAAGATGTTGGTCGAGGCTCTTAGCTATTATGCCATTGGCTGACACGACTATCGGTACAATAATCGACATTATAATCATTATTATAAAGGGCAACTGAAGGAACACTCTTTTTCTTTGATTTCCCACTTCTAAAAAAATACAGTCAGTATTCCACACAGTCTATCCGTCCGTATTTTTTGTCAATTCGATAGTACGACTACTATATTGCAAAATCGCAATTGATCATAAACAATCAAACATCATAGACGTACTCATCTATAGCTATATACCACACTGGTCACATCAATTACACCGCAAAGAGGTGTAAAAAGTTAATATAATTAAACTCAGCCGGGACTCGAACCCGGTACACACAAAGCCCATCAATTAGCGGCCGCGGCCAGTGATCCATCAGGGGAGGCATCAACGTTTTAATTAAAGAATCCACCCTGGTAACGAGGCGGTGACAATATTTAACACTTTTTATGAGTAATGAACTGTGACTGTCCGTTAGATTCGTACCTATTGGTAATCTATGTTTACCTGGTTATTATTTAGTTCCTTGAATTAGAATACATGCTTTATAATATTTCTACTGCTGGAAGTCATGTTTCCACTCTATGAGAGTAAATAATAATAGTAATATTCACACAACTACCACACAACGCCGTCCAGTCTCAAGCTAAGCAGACCTTGTGTTATGAGTACTAGACAACTGATAAACATACTTAAATATTTCTAAATACATACATATTATAGATAAATTACACCCAGAAACAGAACAAATGATTGTGCTTATCACACAAACATTGGTCCAGGGTGGGAATTGAACCCACGACCTCTGGCATAGCAGTCAGGGCCACTAACCACTAGACCAATAGGCCCGTAATCTTCCAGCCTGGTTCAGTGCGGGTTGGTGGATATTATGTCTTCAATTTTTTGACTCTAGAACAGGGGCTCAAGTCTGCTATTTTTATAAATTTGTCACTCCAACACGATCCCATTTTCATTTTGCAAAAATTTCATATTCTGTTAATTCATAATGATCGATCAGTGGTCTCGTAATAAAGTTGTGGTAGAATGACAATATTGAGCTTATTAAAAGCAATGAATGCACAATGACGTTCTAATGGTAGATCACTGATCAAAGGAACTGTCAAAATTTTTGCAGATTACCGTATACGTCAGACATTCATTTGTCAATATGTACAAGATTACCATTCTATGCCACTTCTTTCAATGGAGTGTCAGTGGTTGACCATTGTTGATGATAGTCAAAATTACGCTATTATATTAGTAGATTACCAAACTTGTCAAAATCAACAATTATGACATCCATTATAGACCATTCTGACACTATTGTAATAACAGACTTAAGGCCCAGGTACTTCTAATTCCTTCACCGTTTTTCTACCCTGATCCATGATTATAGCTGATTAATTAGTTGGTTGGTATGGGATTTGGCGGGTCATGTTAGCCACATGTACAGTGACCGCTGGGCAAGAGTCTCAATACCATAGATTCCTGCAAATGGAAAGCGACCAGAAAGAGGATGCGGGATGATTTAGATGCGTTCCAGGAGGACTGGAAGAAGAAGAACACTAATACATCTGATAATGCCCCAGCGAGAAGCAAAGAAAAGTCTTCTTGATGACTTCAGACTTCTCATAACGATTACTTTAGTGAAAAGGAAAGGGACGTTTGTGCTATCAACCATTTTTTTTATACATATTACTGTTCCATTCTGGGCAAATGCCTTCTCCTACGTTCGGTCCAGTGCGTTTTGCATCCATCAGATTCTCGTGACCGTCACCAGGTCATCGGTCCATCTTGGAAGGCCTTTCAACGTTGCCTCTTCCGGTACGTGGTCGCCATTCCAGACCCTTTCGGCCCCATCGACCATCTGTGCTACGAGCGATGTGCCCTGCCCACTGCCACTTAGTTTGACAATTCTTCGGGCTACGTCAGTAACCATAGTTCTCCAGCATAAACTTTATAATACTTTCACCTGTAAAAGTAAAATAATTGTGCCATTACCTGTGTTCGAGAAATCTTGGAAAAGACAGAGAGATCATTAATGAATATCCGTCTCAGTGCTAATCTCAACGTTGTCTCTTTGAACCGTCCTTACATTATACAGGTAGAATCATAAAATGTTAATTCCAAAGATTCCGATGGAAGTAATTCGACCTAATTAAGCCTTGTTCTAAAGACAAGCGTTATCTTTGAACTTACCTGTTTTTGAATGCTTTCTACCTTCTGTTAGAAAATGACTTGGGCTTGTAAGCGAGTTTGGATCTTGCGAGCTGAGAGGTAGAGTTGATTATCCTTTGTTGAAAGTTAGGAGACGAAGATTTTCGTGATCTTGTAGGGTTACCTGAAAATATGTTATGATTTTACTTGTATTTTTATTTATTTTTTGCGTAGTTACCAATCGAGAGAAAATAAAGAAGAGAAAGAATTGAAAATGCTAATTAATTGATTTTAAACAAACTATTTATTTAATAAAACTTGCAAAACAAATGCTGATTATTTCCAAAGAAATTATGAATATAATATAGTTAAAAATTACTGTTACAGTAAGAAGGTTTAGCGCGACACATCAATCTATCAGTTTCTTTTTTATCTTTTTATTTCTATCACAATAATATATTATCATAAAGGCAAAAGTTTGTATGCGTGTGTGTGTGTGTGTATTATTTTTTTGTAGTTGCTGGGTTCGCACTATCTCACTCTTGACTTAGAGATTCCCAGGTTGTACCTATCAGGAAACACAGACCGTTTTTTCTCAAACAAAGGGCTGATCAAATTTGGGTGAAATTTGGTACACAGGTAGACCATATCTCAGAGTAGTTATGTACACACAAAGTAAAAGATAAGAAGAAGGAAACAGAAAAAATGGTACAAAGGTGATGCTTATTTCTAAAGCAATCTCTTCCAGCATTCCTGCGAAAGAAGAGTTGGAAAAAAATAGAGATGTAGACACAATGTAACAGTAATGGGAAAAATAAAAATAGTAGTAGTGTAGTAGTATGTAGTATGTTACCTTGGGATAATTTTCTGCTTTCACGTGGACGATTCCGCTGGCAGAAGCTAACGTCTTAATTCGGTAGTAGACTCTATGAAGACATAATACAAAAAACCAACTAAATCTTCATCCCTCTTTCTTTGTATTTTTTTTTTCTCAAAGTCTTGTAAAACCTCCTCCAGGTGAATCCTCACAGCCCTACTTCACAACCCTCCTTGGCCAACATTAATAAGGAGAATTAAGATTAAAATGATATTAAATTTTGATATTGTGTTGTGTACGGATTATTTCGAAGGAAATTTTAATATGGGCCTCGCTCTTTGAGTCCTTTGTGGCCTAGGCAGGCCTCTGTGTTTGTTCTGCTTAGAGGTATTATATGAGGTGGGTGAAAAAAGGTATGTCGAGAGGACTTACGAGATTATGCCCGTGTACAAAATGTATGTAGATTTTTGTGATTTAATTTTGGTTAGTGTTTGATTTTGGAATACTTGATTCAAAATTTGGATTTTCATGTTATCTTATACATATGTTTTGTTTTATAGAGTGTAGATGATATACACATTATTAAAAAAAAAATAACTATCTAAGTAGGGTATGTATGTACACCAATGTAAGTCAGTGCGTTTTCTAGGCCTATATCTAGACTTCATTGTAGACCTTATTTTCGGACTTACAAACTATATTTACAGACTATGAAGAACTTCTTATTTACGTTCTTGGTTATATTTCCTACAAATACAACGACGCCACCGCACCGGCGTTCGCTTGGTGTATAACAGGGCGGATTCACTCGCGTACCGCGTTCGTTTGGGGTTTGACGAGCAAAAAATCAAAACTAAGTATCTTAAAACATGGTGTTAATAAATTCTTCTGTATCGCTGTCGACTAGACATGTGCCCAAAAAACTAGCATTGCCACGTTGTACTAGTATGCTTAATGAAGTAATTAAAACTATTCGTTGTATTTTAGGAGGGGAGCACTGACGCGATTACGAAAATTTTTTCACCACTAGAAAACTAAATTAGTTTTAGCTGAAGAGCCATAGGGACAGGGAATGAAGCGAGGAGAAAAAGCTATGAATCAGATCTTGATAACTTTAGCACTGGTTTCAGTCAGAGACATTACCTGAAATATATATTGAAATATATATTATAATAATATTTTTAATATTTATTTACCCAAAAATATTGTACAAAAGCAACTTAAAATTTAGTAAGCTATTATTACACTTATAAATACGATACAGTATAATAGGTGCACCTGTAACCGAACTAGTTAAAAACCTCTATCTGGGTATACAGCAATGAACCTCTCAGAAAATACATGTTTGAAATGGCAATGACTAAAAAATCAATATCAGTCAATGCCATTTCACGGTCTGTGTGCGATTGAACTTGGCATCAACGTACTGATTGATATTATATTGATTTTCCTAGGAAAATGATGATACACTTATAACTCGTTTCAAGTTATAACATCTAGAATTCTAGATGTTGTATGATATAAGCTCCATCTTTGTTTTAATTTATACTTATTTTTTTAACACATTGCTTTTTTAATATTCTTTAAATTATTTAGACTTCAACTACCTTCCTTAAATTTGTTAGTAATTTGTAATTATTCATATTTTTCTTGCTTTTTTTTATATATCCTCTTTTTTATAATGTGGATGTGAGAACACTGTAGACTCCACGAATTCTTAGATTACTTCCTATTACGACTCGCTTTTTTTTAAATATGATTAATTTTGTTGTGCTTTTGGGTACAATATTGACTGGTCTACACTGTTCTTACATACTGTAATATGGAAATATTGGACATCAACCACTTTTTTTAAAAGCGTAACCATGGAGTTTCTTGCCGGTTCTTCTCCATAGCAAACGACCAATTTGGAACCGTGCACTAGCTTCTGACGTTTTATAAGTGCCCATGTAGGCCTATGGGAAATAAAAATATATGAGAAAAATAATTGAATTTAAATTATAATTGTAAGCCAAACAAATATTTGTTCCGTACAGGAAACGAAATCACGACACGCAGCGCTGCAGCCCATCTATCAACCACTGCGCCAACCGTGCCATAACGATAAACAATCAAATGAAGAAAATACCTCTTAATTTGGCAAAACAGCTCGCTGCTCTTTCTATAATTACATTACCAGTCTTCAACAAACTAATCACAGCCACCATCAGCATTGCAATCACACCAAAAGCCTAAGAAAGTCACAAACAATATCTTTAACAAGAGTTCTTCGGGACTTACTTTGAATAATTAATTCCATCAGGTCAGTCCCCTCCCGGACTGGTCCAATCATCGCTAATCAATCCCTATTGTGCGGAGCTTTTTATAAATGCGTTGTAAATGCGCTTGCTTATGTTGAAGTGGGAATTATATGAGTGGTGATAGGATATCTTTGACCGTGAGAGGAATAGGGTTATACTCAGTTTGATATTTAAGATTGCATTTGATTGAGTTTAAACATTAGGTAAACTATTTATTTTAACTATTTTAGACTCTGCAGGTTTATAGATTATTTTCTGTTTCGATCCACTTTTTATCTATTATTGTACTGTTGAGTACAATGTTGACCGGTCAATTTTTTTTTTGGGTTTTAATGACCTGGTTACTTGGACCTTTAAGTCAAGTCTTATTTTATTTTTCTTCTTCACTATGTATTAGAGTGTGGGTGCAACACATTCTAATGTTTTCTTAGTATTTGGCAGCAAATGTATCGAGTCAGCCTTCTCGACAAACTTCGCTGAGGTAGCCAAAACTACAATAAAATTCTCAGCTCCATTTTACCGAAATCGGGCCTGTTTCAATTTTTCCACATATTATCTAGTTGCGCAGACACTTGAGATACTACATCAATTACAGGTACAGATAGAGCCCATTATTTTTGTACTAATTAAAAAATAGGAGTGTATAGAATAATAATGACTATTCAAATTAAAACGTAATTGAACGAAGTTCGAAGCTGTCAAGATATTTCGGGCGTACTGTACCAAATTCTATTGCACTCATAGAGAAAACCACATACAGCCTATAATAAATTAAATCCAAGAGCGCATTAAATGGATCCTCATGATATTGTCGTAAAGCTTTCATCCAGTTTTGACAAACGAGGTGTTATTCCGAAGATAACATAAACATAAAATACAGAAATAAGATAAATGTTAGCCGCGTTAGCTTTTATGTTTTATTTCTATGTTTATGCAAATATCAATGTGTTTTATTACGCACAATAGCTTGTTTTGGTAACTATTCTTCTTTTCGTTATGAATTATTTACTTTTCTTGTCGATGTTTCACATGGTAGGCGTGATAGACATGTATTTTTAAACAATTCAATTTTTATCTGATTGATTCATTCACTTAGTCGTCTATAACTTAAATTTGAGATTGATTTTTTAGGGCGTGGTTTTTCTATTCGAACCTTTACGATTGTGCTCACGTAGGGACAATCTGACCAATTTGTATTAAAATATATACAAAAAAGACGGGTTATTGTAAATAGAAAAGAGTTACTTTCTTCAACTTCCTTTTCTAGAATTCCGTATTTATATCTTTACTTATAATATATGTATATAATCAAGTTATAATATATTTACATATTAAAAAAACACTTAAGTATCCTTACAACAGTGAATAGGTTACTTCTACTCCACCGTCGACCGCGTTGTCGCTTTCCATCAGGTGAGATAGCTGTCAAGTGCGAACCTATTAAGAATAAAAAAAAAATTATAAACACAAAATATTTAAAAAAAATATATAATAAAATAATATTTTAAAGAGAAAAGATTTGTACTTTTGTTTGTAATGAATTTACTCAAAAACTACTAGATCGATTTTAAAAATTCTTTCACAAGAAGAATCCTAATTTAGCACCGTGTGGTGTAGGTTATATATTTTCTACCTTTACGTGGGCGAAGCCGCTGGCAGAAGCTAGTAATGGAGATTGGAGACTGTACCTACTGGGACACAAATCGTTACTCATATCTAGCATGTATCTGTTAACTTTACACGCCGATTTGTTTAGGATATAGTTCTAGTAAGGATGGCTTCAGCAACCTCATAAAACCATTTTGGTGTTGTATTTTATTGTAAAAACAATATGAATATATAAATACCGGCACGAGTCTTGAGCGCTCGACGAAAGTGCGGGATCGCTTTGCGCAACGTACACATCGGCGAGCCAATCACTGTACAAGGATTGCACTCCCCACCCCCGCAGCTCTTTTCATACCGCTAAAGAGACCCGATATTTAACTCCTGCGTACTTCTGCGCAAGTAGAACTGTAGAAGTCAGTGCTCAAGATTTGTGCCGGTATCTGTAACAGGTTTTTGACCCCTGATTGTACAATTGTCCATTTCCAAAAAATGCGTCATTTCAATCTTCGTTTCAATTTCCGAATTGTCAATCGCACTGCTGGTTAGTTTGGGTGCATGCAAGTCGTGCTTAGTATTTAGAGAAATTTACTTAGATAATAAAATTAACTTGAAATCAATATCAACTAGCCACCTGATTACACTACACCCCTTGCGTGCATCTCAAACACGCGATCGTTTAGTCAGCACTCGAGCTAGACGACGTGACACGTTGTTGGATGTTCCCTACTATTAATCATAAACACGCTGGTTTATTTATATTGCTATACTTACTATCCCTCTGTATGTCTCTATAGTTAGGCTTTAAAATGTTTAAATATATATGGATAGTAAAAAAAAGTAAAAATAAATAAATAATAAACCTATAATATTAAACAAATACTTATAATAAACAAGTGCGAGTTGAACTTAAGATAAGGGTTCCGTAAAATTTTTCGTAATTCTTAAAAAGTATTTTTTTGTGACGTAACTACAAATTTACAGTTTTAAATATTCGTATACTTGTTTTATCAAACCTTGCTTGACAATTTTAGGATTCTAGGTCTACGGGAAGTACCCTATAGGTTTTGAATTTCTAGCGAGTGTGAAAATATGCGTCTAAATAGAGCACAAAGGGCCTTATCATTAGCAGTAGAGCTGAAAAAGCTTTCCTGAGAAACAGGCCCTTGACAGACGGACAGAAAGACAGACAACAAAGTGATTCCATAAGGGTTTTTTTTTATTGGGTGGGAAAATCATCTTATGACATCCCCCGCTCTTGGGCGGAACGGGAGATAGTGTCAGACTTTTAATGACTAAAAACCGGAGTGGGTTTTGTTCCTTCGTTGCCTTCGTCCCAGGGCCCCGGCTTTCGCTTTCACACTACCCGTGGCCCCAGCTTTTACTGACTAAAAACCCACTCCTGTTCCTTCGTTGCCTTCGTCCCAGGGCCCCGGGTTTCGCTTTCACACTATCCGTGGCCCCAGATCCCATAAGGGATCCGTTTTATCCAATTTAGGAACTGAACCCAAGAAGCTAAAACAAATTATATACCTCTAAAGAAGCAGCCTTATTTCTGATAGTCAAAATTAGCAATGTGGGTGAGACATTATCGCTATTAGCATGCCTCACCATCATCATTATAATCATTTCAGCTGAAAGATGTCCACTGTTGGACAAGTGTCACCATAACGACCGGTCCTGTGCGTCTTGCATCCATCGGATTCTCGTGACTCTCAACAGGTCATCGGTGGGAAGCCTTCCAAAACTGTATCTTCCGGTACGTGGTCGCCACTCTAGAACCTTTCGTCCCCATCGACTATCTTGTTCACGTTCTGCGAGCACTGTGCCTTGCCCGCTGCCACTTAATGGCGATTCTTCGGGCTATGTCCGTAACCTTGGTTCTTCTGCGGATATCTTCATTTCTTTTTTTCTTTTTTTTTTTTTTTTTATTTGATATAAACCAGTGCTTGACTGCGATCCCACCTGATGGTAAGCGGAGATGCAATCATTGATGGTCAGGCGCACTAGTTTATTAAGAGCCTATTCACTCCAGCCTTGAAGACACCTATATTATTTCTGATTTGATTACGCAAGGAAACTGCGAGCATAGCCGTTTCCATAGCCTTTTGGGTGACTGACTATTGCCATGCGAGATTGCTTAAAAACAGTGACAGTTACCTATACTGGTATACTTTACTATCATAGAAATCTAAGATTTCTATGTTTACTACATATATTTTTACGGCCTAAGATTGCATGCAGTAACAGGTCCATCTGTTTATCACCAATCCACTCGCAAGTGTTCAGAAATGTCACACTGTAATTATGTGTCATTCGTTTATCTATTACATGGAAGGTTTATGTTTAATTAACATTTGCCTTTTAACGTGTAATGCTTTCAAGCTAATCTAAAATACTCATAATCAGGAATTTACTTTTATTAAATAATAAGTTAATAAAAAGTAAATAAGTTTTGAGCAAGATTATACAGTTGGTCGAAGATTCGGAGAAGTACCTATCCACTGTAAGTTGTATATTTCTTTGATATGTTACTTCTAAGCAAGCGTGCGCAGTTATCACTCGCCATCAGGTGCACTAATGTTCAAATACCAGCCCCCCTAGCCAAGTCACGATTGTTTCGTTTGCGTCGAACGACTCGAGTAGGCCACGCCTCCGATTCTTTTGTTCTGACGTCATCTCAACGCTCAGTCACGTGGTCGAAATGATCGTAACTTGGCTAGCGGGGCAGCCTATCAAAAAAAAAAGAAAGACGAAACGACGATTAAAGACGGTCGGCAGTGGTTGTAAGATGTGAAAATACCCACTAAGTTATTTATTTTATTAAAATAAATACCTAGATTGCATTTTAACCAATTGTTACAAATAAGTGCAAATCCCACCTACAAACTGTTACGCAGTTGGTGGGTTTATAAAGTGTACAACATTGTTGGTAAAAAAAAAAGAATTATTTATGGAGTCTTTTTCTTCATCTTTTATATTACATGATTCGATTCAAATCATATACCTACTTAAATTAATTTTTAACTTTATCATAAACTTAAAAGGTGTCAACCTAATTTCTAGCTACAGAATATATATATCTAGTTCCACATATATGTATATATATGTAGAAGCTTGTTATCAGCAATGTTCATTACCTATTTAAAAAAGAATATAATTGTTATTAGCCACTTTTTTTTAAAATAAATAATTTTATTGTCAATATATGCAAATTCGGCATGCAGAATGTTACAAAATTGATATTTTGTCCGTACATGCTTCACCCGTAGGGCGTACAAAGTTTACAATTTTTGAGCTGAATTACAATACTAATAAATGAAGCTACTCATATTTGATTTTACCCTTTACTTTTTGTGAATTACCGATATAATTGTACACGATACCCTTTACGTGTGTTCCTTGGTAGCTACCGATTCCACTAATATTGATTTTCAAAGCAAACTTTTCCTTAATGATCGCCACCAAATCTTCTTCTAACATATCAAATTAACATTTCAATTTGAATTTTTTGCGGTCACACGAAACCCTTCATTAATTGGGTTATAGAGGGTTACCTCAAGGGAGGGAAGGGTTAACTCCTCAGGGATGAGGCCACAATTGATTGAGATGGATGTTGTCAGCGAGCAAATTCAGAGACAACTTTTTACTCCACTTTTTTTCTCCCCTTGTATTGTATTTTAATCTTTTTGTTTTGAATTAAAAAAGGGTGGTTTTGTAACCAGCCAGTTAGGTAGCTAATTGTTTTTAACTTCTTGAGTGGTTTTACGATTGGTCCTAAGATGTTTCTTTTGTTTTGTTTTTCTGTTTTATGGCTGCAGGGAAACTAATTTGAAGTTGAGAAGTGGTTATTGGTGTTATTGTCAAGGCTGATTTAAAAAGAATTGGGGGAACTAAAGGTTATCCTCATCATTTCAGCCAAAAGACGTCCACTGTTGGACATAGGCCTCCCCCAAGCGTCGCCACAACGACCGGTCCTGTGCGTCTTGCATCCATTGGATTCTATCGACCCTGACCAGGTCATCAGTCCACCTTGTGGGAGGCCTTCCAACGCTGCGTCTTCTGGTACGCGGTCGCCACTCCAGAACCTTTCGGCCCCAACGGCCATTTGTTCTGCGTGCAATGTGCCCTGCCCATTGCCACTTAAGTTTGGCGATATTTCATGCTGTCTGCAACCTTGGTTCTCCTGCGAATATCTTCATGTCTGATTCGATCGGTGACTCGCGAGTCTTCTTATGAGGCCCATTGTAAGCGGCCACGTTTCGGTTCGGAGCCATATATATGTATTTTACAGTGATACTTGTTATATAATAATTTAAAAAAGTAAAACTGAAAACATTAAGACGCAGTATTCGATTAACAGATATTTAAAATGAATAAAGATAAACACTGGCGTAGTCCCAAAGTCCAATGTCAAATGTATACTCATTGACCTTTGTCAAATAATAAAATCGTTGAAATAGAAGAACAAACAAACCAGAAAAATATCAAAAGTCCCAGAAAAACGGTACCCGATTACATCCTATATCTATGAAATATCATCGATCACTTCCCATCTGCTGCAGTCTAAGTACATCGAACAATGCCAATAGTTCCCTCAGACAATGTTACTATCAAAACGTTCGATCGCTCCGGACGATACAGCTTTACATAAATACCTTATGTAACAAAGATCACGCTTCCACCGTCCTAATCTTTTGCAAGCGTTTCAAAGACATCACACAACGATGAACTTAGAAAATTCAGCATACATTACACGTTTCGTTTTAGATTTTAAATTCAAAATCCAAATTGGGAAGGCAATGGATTGGGGGTCACAAACAATGGTCACTGAATGTAAAGCAATGTGAGTTGGTAAAAGACAGATGTGCGATAACCCAAGATAATCCTGTGATAAAATCTTATGCGATTTGCCTTAGCGCACGGTAGTGAGGTTTACGTCTAAAGTCCGAGACGGTAAAGTCGCGAAAGTTGGGATCGACTGATATTTGATAGGTTTTACGCAACATCTGTTATTTTGTTCAGAGTTTATGAAGCTTGATTTGTACCGTCAGTATTGTGTTGCAAATTAGAATAGACAGTTGACGTATAGCAAAGGTAGATAATGCAGTTAATGAATATGATGACCTTGAATATAGTATAAATCTTATTGGCTATTCTTTTCTTTAATCAACGAGCATGTTTAATGTTTGCATGCATTCGCAACATTATGCTAATTGTGAAGAAAAGTGCTACAGAGTATGTTGCTTAAAAAGGTAACAAAAAACAAAACGCATGACTGTCTAATTTTAAATCTAATCCCTAATATTTTAGTAAGTAAGCACAATGTCTAGGATACGATAGGTCTACGATAATTCCATAAGAAGATTATAAATAGAAATAATAACATCTTTGACGAAGAAGAGAAAACCTATACTAAGGTAAATAAACAAAATTCCTTCAAACCATCAAAAGACCCAATCAAGCCAAAAGCTGTGACAGTCACCACGATCAACTAGTTGACAAATGACACAACTCATGACACACTAATGAAAGTATTATACAGCATTATGCTGCAACATGCTGATGAAAATCAGATGCTTTGTGATACTAAGAGTTCGGAGAAATATGGTGTCTTATATTCAACAGTAATAGGGAGAAGGAAGAAATACTGGATAATGCAAGGAAGAATGAAGACGAATGCTTTTTCAAAATCTGAGATAACATTAGTAAACCTAGTTCAAAGATCTACAGTTAAAATAACGGTACAGTCCTCCTAAAAAGGTCACTCTTTAGACAAAATAGTTTTGTCAAACGTCAAGTAAGAACTCGATTGAAAAATATTGCAAAACATATTACTAAAATTAATCATAGTAAGGCAAAGTTGCTATTAGCTACTAGCTATACATTAATAAAATATAGGTATACTCAACAAAAACCATAAAAAACAAAATATATGCGACTAATAAGTTTAACAAGAGAAGTTAGTATAAAAATTCAGTAAACATTCCAAAAAATTGATATCCAACAAATAGTTTTCGAGTTCATCGTTTTAGCTGCGTATAAATTCTATACTAGCAATATAAGCTTTGACACTTTTATAAAACGTGCATATTTATCCAAGTGATGTTTACTTTCTATTTAAATTTTACTATCCGTCATCATGGCATAACGGTCATTGGGAAGTGTTTACGTGTAATAAATTAACGGCCGGACAATCCGACCGGTCGGCTCGCGTGGATAATCATTAATTTCCATGCGACATTGAATTCTTTGGGAGATCTGTCTGAAGCATTAACGCTAAATTTGTTTTCTCATTACTGTTTCCAGTATATTCATTAATTTTCTTTTGTATGATTCTATGATTGGTGACTGCGGTGCGGTGCATTCCTTGCTACTTGTATTTTTGTTAAATTTTGCCGCTCTTCGTAAATTGTCTATTATGTTTTCTTTTCTCCCAAATCTCCTCTCTCTAAGTTGAATATTTTATTTAAATACAGGTTTTGAATAAAATAAATTTGTACATACATGTAAGTTTACCAAGAAAAACACATCGCAACAATAAATTTTCAGAAATGTCGAGTATCATTACCATTTTACAAATCACAGCATGCAGCGTTCAAGTTATGCTAATGTCAATCTGTTATAATTCCCGCATCACATACATTTTACTTTTAAATCTCGTATAATTCGTTCATCTCCCCATTTTTTACGTTGCCGCGTGTCCACTGTCACTACTGGACATTAAAAAACATCTTAATTTCTATGTCATCCCTAACTTTATTGAGAATTTGTAAAGAAAGCGTGTTAGGCTCGTGGCACCTGTACATCTGGCCTCTGACCCAGGGATGCTGCGGTCATCTCGCCTTTTTATACTGACCCTACATTGATATGTTAATTTTGATGGTCTTCGCATTTTTTACGCAGTTTAACTTTTGAATGAGGGACATTGATTGTAAAATTTGTAGTCGTTATTTATATTTACTTGACATGTTTAAACTAAATTAGGCTATTTGAATAAATTTCTTCGTTCATGTCATAATTTTGGACACTCATTTCATTTAGATATACGGTCCGTTATTTTCGAATTATGCAAATTCACGAACATTATTTAGGGTCTGTAAAAATTAATCAAAGTAATAATATTTTCGAAGACTGACCCTTGTCCAGCGCTGTAAATACCAGCACATAGATTTTATGGGAACCCGAAATAGCTAATAATTCATAAATATCGGACACCGGACTCCTGTGTCCGGTGCTCAAAATCGCTAATACCGAAACCCGTTGGGGCCAAATACGTCATTAATTTGAACAAGTCCGGACAAAGGGCGAAGACTGCGCCCTTTCAAGACTAGAAAGACTACATGGCGAAGGATAATAGTGGATAGTCTCCTCACTCGTTTAAGAATGATAAATTACCTAAATGGAGTCGGTATGTCCATTCCCACAGATATTAAAGTGGAGGACAAAAGACGGACCCCCGAGTAGTTGGACCCATGCTGGGGTATTGAAAATATTGCAAAATACACCGTTCATTGTGTGGACCTCATGCAAATCTCTTTGAGGGCTTCTTTCAGATAGAAATTGGAAAAGTTTTATGATTGTGACTTTGATGTGCTTTGTTTTAACAAGGCTAATCGCTCATAATACGCTTGTTTACCACCGGTATCTGAAGTTTTGTGTCCTATATTTATAAGGATAAAAGTCAAGCGCCAAAAACCGTTGGTGAAGACTAATGAAAGTCTGACCATGTACAAGCTTCAAACGGTTTTCTACGGAATATTCCAGATAGATCATTGCAATACCATAGTATAATGATGATGATGATTTGTATATTACAATACCATAGTATTGTAATATACAAAATATAATAATTACAAATAAACAGTTTGAAAATAAAATACTTCATAGATTTAATGGTGGTTCCGATGTTATCTGATACTTTTAATTTACTCCACAACATAACAAAAGACTTCTGCAAAAACAAAACTTAATTTATACTATAATATCTATAAGTATAAAAATAAATCCCTATTTCCTTTGGTCACGTCATCATACGTGAACGGATAGATTGATTTCGGTGATTCTTTTTTATTGTGTTTGTTATTGCCAGGAGAAGATCCTTATGAAAGAAACAATTAAGAAAATTGGACAGAGAATTAGAAAATTTCAGAAAACTACAACTATTTAATGTTCGCGCGTTTGGCAGTTCATAGCTAAGCAGGACGACGGCTGTCGGGTCAGCGGTAGGTAATAAAATGGAAGAGATTTTTTGTTTGTTTAAATGAGCTAATCATTGAAGTAAATTTTTTTTTTTTTTTTTACCAATCAATCGGATTGGTAGAAATATTACTGTTAGATTAATGAAAAATAGTTTAGAGTATAGACTATTATATCGCATCACCGCGATCCATGTTATCGAGGCAGTAACCAAAGACTTGCCTTAAATCGCGAGGGACAACTAATTTAATTACTAGCAAATATCGTTAAGTTTAAGCGTGCTAAAGATTTTAGAAATTATACCTAAGTCACCAAATTAAAATCAATAGTTTAACAGGTAAAGGTTTCCAATCAAACCACTATATCAAACTATTAACCGAAAAACCACCCATGAAATTGTATCCCTTCATTTGCGGTCTATTATCTATAAGCCCATTATTGCTATAATATAACACCTGAACTGGTCCGATTACGCATAATGAGTACAAACCCTTTTGTGTTCATTGAGCCACCGATATTAATAAAAAGGGATAGTGACTAGGCCCTTTGTGGCAAGTTGTTTATTCTACAGAGTGACATGAATGTTTAGAAGCAAAAAAGGGAGATGCAGCGTAGTCAGTACACAAAGATATCCTTGCGGTTAGGTAAGGTTAAATTTCAAATTAATGTTACGGGATAAAGAATAGTTTCGCTTGAAAGATCACTTTGAAAGGTAACTTAGAAAGGTGGTATATTTGTAAAAGACGATGATCGGTGACCTCTGCCACCCAGAGAGGTTCTTGATTGACGTTTGTATGACGCGCGCAGCCAGAGAAATTTGGAGAATTCCGAACATGTTTTCTAATTGTTATGGGAGTTTATGAACTACTGTAAATATTTTGGATAGTTCATCAATATTAATAAGGATTTTTTCACATATTTTTAACAATAAGTGTGAATATGCAAATCGGTAGTGAATATTAAAAACATAATTCATCGCTAATATAATGGAATACACAAATCACGTAGTACATATTCGTTTTTATTGATTGTATACATCACATCTTAGTGACATAACATCAATTTTATTACTATGTTTATTGATTCATGTTTTATAATTCTGACAAATCAAAGAAATAACAAGTAGCAAGAACACAATGATAACCTACTCCTTATAGTCAGTTATTTAAGGTATCTGGCTTAATTTCATGAAGTATCTCAAGGTACTGTAATTGACTGTATTCAAGCAAAGCTATTGCCAAACTAGTATTCATCTCAACCATACTAGTGTGATTTCGAAGGAAATCGCAATGAGTTTATTGATATTATTAGCTGGCGAACTGGCTAGGCAAATATAGTGTATGAATTTAATACAGAAAAGAAGGATGAGTTAGAACTCAAATAATGTTATAAATAAAACGATAAAGCGCAGCTTCTACTAATAAACATGGTTATACATGCACAGAAGCCTTTGATTACATCTCCTCCCTATCAAACTAGAAGCATATCGACATCCTTGAATGAGCCGATATCCAAAGCAGGGTGCAGGGTAAGTACATTTTCTTCTGATCGTCCATAGAAACTCATAGCTTCCTTAATTGACCAACAGTAGCATCAAACAGCCGTACAATTTCAGTTGCCACACAAAAGCGTACAAAAAATGGCTACAATAGTCCACAAAGGTGACAATGACTACAATAGACGCTATGGGAAACAGTACAAAAGTCTCTGTATATATTCATTGTTTGTTTTACTAAGAAGTGACGGACGAAAACAAATAGCCCTTTTTAGAATAAGTAGCAACCCCATCTTAGTCTCAACCGTTACAGTTGAACCTTCAACTGTTCCCATATCTATTAACTGCACAGTTCTTCTTAGGCTGGTTGTTTCGTCCATTATAACTTGGTCTGTGTCAGTTAAAGAGTTGGGAGTGTAAGGAAGGTCATAGGTTGCTGGTAGGTAATGTTGTTCTTCACAGTTCTAATTGCCTATTATAATGATACTTGATACGTCTCGACTTGTTCGATGTTCTACGAGTAGTAGTTGGAGATTACTTTCTATTGTATTGGGTATTAGTTACTTTTGTTTTGTAGTTACATTAAAATCTTTGTGAATCATAATGGGTAAGTTTTCAGCTTTTGATGATGGGAAGAAGATACTCGTAGTTATGCCATTTTGGGACTCCCAATAATAATAATCCTCTCGACCGAATTTTGATGACGGTGAAAAATCTCAACGGAAATCAGTCTAGTAACTACGCAGGATATCGTGCACAAGTGTGAGGGCACACACAGGTGCATAGTCTGATGAAACGGCAATCTGACACGACCGGGGAGAGATTGGTAGGGCATTAACGGCATTAGGTACGTGTTTTTCAAGGCACGGAAGTGTCACACCAGCAGCTTCCAAATTTCAACAGAGTTTGTCCGATCTAGGAATCGAAAGCAGGACTCTACGCTCAATAGTCACTTTTGCCACCACGAGGTCAACGAAGCAGTTGGGAGTTCTAAAGAGACTTCGATTAAAACTTTGGGACCCTCACCATATACGTACAATATGTTTTAATAATTCTTCCAGACTGGTTCGATGGTCTAGTGGTCGTAAACGCTAATATTGAGTATGAGATCGCGGGTTTTGTTCCTGGGTGGGATAAAATAATATTGGATTATACCATGGGATGGTTCGAAAGAGTCTTCGCGAACCTGGTACGCCAAAGGCAACTGAATGAACATATCGTCCCTTAGCTAACAACACCGCATAAGTCATTTTTACCAACTTTACAGGAAACGAAAAAAACTGTGCGGTGTTGAGAGGTCAGCCGACTTGCACGCTATCACTAGTTTTCGAATTATGGCTTCTGATTAGCTGAAATCTATATCATGTGACCAATGGTTAGACGTGCAAAAAGCAGCTCCATCCATCCAAACCACCAATTTTCGACCTGAGCGGTGTTGTAAGCTAAGGGACGATATGTGGGTTTTAGTCAATAAAAGTCTGGCTCTCTCTCTCGCTTTAAACAGATCGAGAGAGAGAAGATATTTGATAATTTCCTACCCAAAAAAAGGTATGTACACCTAAGTACGTTTATGCCTAATTTTGGGGTAACATACCTAATATAGGTATAGGTGTGGCATTAGGTATGTTAATAAATTATAGTGTACAGTACACTATAACTCACTGTAGTACTGCAGTAGTGTGTGTGTATGTGTATTGTAGTGATGTGTTTGTGTGTGTGTCATTGTATGTACTTATGTGTTTTAGTTTAGTTTCCTTTTATGTTTATATTGGTGTACAATAAATAAATAAATTATTTTACCACGTATTATTTTTTGAGGTGGGAAATCATCAAATGACGTTTCCCGCTCTGGATGGAGCGAGAAGGTATGTCTGCCTTTTACTGATTAAAATCCACCAGTTTACTTCAGTTGCCCTTTGCGTTCTATGTCCGTAGTAACTCTTCCAAACGTCCCCGCTGTACCCACGGTCTCTACAGTCTATATAAGGAACCTTAACTTTTTTAAATAACGATAAAAGTCACACCTCAAAACAATTCAAATTACCGTAACCGAATAAATCTTATACGCAAAACCAAAGAAGATAATAACTTAAACAAACAACTATAAAAGTTACCTTAATGGACTTAACACTAGAATGTCCGACCGGTCTAACGGACCCCGGATGATTCATCTAACCCATTAATATGGATTTTTTATACCTTTTACCTTTGTCTAACTCTTTTGTGCTACGAAAGGGACATCCCATTAACTTCTTGAGGCCGCCATTGTTATTTTTGCGTATGCTAATCTCGGTGCCGGGTGGAAGTGTGACTGATTGGTACCGAGATTCACATGGCAGGGTGACGGTCAGTAATGATGAGAAACTCTTCCTGTATGACTTGACAAATTTTCGTTTTAATATGTCTTAAAAACCTGTTCGGATGTGAGAAGTAAGTAATGCTGTCAATTACCAACTGTAAGAATAAGATTGTCGTAATGATTGATTTGCAGGAGAAACAATATATGGTACTATCTCAGCAAAATATATCACATTGATATTATAATGGCTAATTTGTGAGTGTGTATGTTAGTTACTTCTTCGTACTCGAACGGCTGTACAGATTTAGGTGAAGTTTGGCACACGAGTAGACCATGCCCTGGAATAGCACATAGAGCTTTTTATCCCAGGAATATGTTCCCTTGGAACAATTTTTAGGGTTCCGTACTTACCTCAAAAGGAAAAAACGGAACCCTTATAGGATCACTTTGTTGTCCGTCCGTCTATCTGTCTGTTTGTCAAGACCCTTTATCTCGGGAACGCATGTAGGTATTGAGTTGAAATTAAACCCATATACTCCAGTTTGCGGTCTCTTAAAGCTGTGAAAAAATCAAATTTGAAAGTTCACGAAAAAAAAGATACGGTCGTTTATGTCTCAAAAGGCGTATATTTCGACACTCTCGAGGAAATCAAAATTCATAGGGTTCTTCCGGTTGACTCAGCCTCCTGAATTTTGCATAAAATACACAGGTCTTATAGCACAGGTATGGGAACAATTCTGAATACTCTAAAATTATTATAAAAAAAAAAATTGCGATTTGGAAAAATCTTCGAGACTCCATTCGGGAATTGAACTGTTTTTATAGGTTAGGGTACTCGCATTTGCCCGGATTTTTTATTTTCACGCAGGCAAAGCCACTGCAAGTACACAATGAACAGTTCTGTGCGTCTCACATCCATCGCGTTCCCGCGACTCTCACCAGGTCATCAGTCCACCTTCCAACTCTGCGTCTTTTGGTGTGCAGTCACCACTCCAAAACCTTTTGGCCCTATCGGTTATCTGTTCTACGAGCAATGTACTCTGCCCATTGCCATTTAAGTTTGGCAATTCTTCGGGCTACGTTGGTAATCTTGGTTCTCCTGCGGATGTTTTAATTTTTGATGCGATCACGCAAGGAAATTCCGAGCATAGCCCTTTCCATTGCCCGTTGGGTGGCTTTAAGCCTTCTGATGAGGCCCAGAGTGATTACAGCAAAGCAAGTGCAAACGTACATCTACATACTACTTGCATATCCATCATCAACACATCAGCATATTAAACGGGGAACCTAAATCTATAATAACATAATCTGTCCCCAACCCTTCGCGCTACGGACGGCTTTAATAATGCATTCGCCATTAGTTAACCCGCAGATGCCGAGCCGTCTTGCCTCTAATTCTAATTGCACGGAAAGGGTGAAAGGATTACACTTGCCCGAAATACCCGAATCTGTTTTAACTTCGTACCTTACTTTTTGGGAATTAATTAGCTACCACATTTCCGTAAAGGTGTTTGAAATCTTTTGTAATGAAAGGAAAACATTGATTCTATGTAGCAGAATTAATTTGTGAATAATGAGTGGTTTTGGTTTTCTTTCAGTGTTCGTTTTACTGGAAGGTTATCACAAAGCCATTAGCTCTAAACGTCCTTTTTACAGAGCAGGACATAACGTAATTAATTTTTGACGATCCCGTTGACAGAGTGGCTTTTTTAAAAGCTCGAGAGTCACAGAAGGTGTCCGGACGCAGCTGGGACGGCATTACGCTAATCTGTGTGGCGTCGCACTTGTTAAATATTAACGCAGTCTAATTACAGCCCCCGTCATCCCCCGCGTCCTCTAATGGCTTTTAAAACTGATTCCCACCCTAAGGATGCGTATTTGATGACAACTCTCGACGTTTTGGTGGTTTTAAACAAGGGCTGTGCGACTTCCAAACACGTGTCGTTCTTCCTTCCAGAACATTCTATTCATCGTCCATTTCTTGATCTAAGTACCACTATTTTTCTATGTTCTTGCTTTAGAGCAGTGATGTATAGCGTAAAAGGGAATAAGTCGTTTGTAACTCCTGAATGTATTAAACATATGTGGCTTGTAAAAGATGCTGAAGGGTGCATGCATTTAGCTTTAAGTGTTTTGTAAGAACCTAATCGACACAAGATGGAGAATTGAGTTTAGGTTCTAGCTAAGTATCTATGAGAGGTAGATTATAGTTTTCTGTTGTCTTAATATTTTTAATTTCTACTTACCCAGAAAAGAAGGTAGTCATTTCCGACAAATACTATCAAAGGGAAGGGTGCTTACGAATCTTACACAGCCGCTTACAAAATCCGTGCGAATGTTGTTTAACAAAGCTAATAATTAATGATGTAGCGACGGCCATATTTGTCCAACTGGCGATCCTAAAGCAAGCAGGTCATTCTCAAAGGGAACCGTTTATTTTGCTAATGGTTCCAAACAACAATTACTTGGACACATTACACGTATCATTAGTAGGTACAGTTTTATTTGTCGTTTGTTTTCTTAGCTGGGGTCTATTGGACCCCGTGCGCGGTGGCGGGTTGATATCATTAATCAAAAGATTTCTGAGTTCGGACGGTATCTTGACAAAAGTTTTTTTTAGCTGTAAGCAAATATGGGAATGTGGTGACGAGAAATGATTTCTACACCAATATTTTACAGAATTTTTGTCCTTATTGCCTTGGTTGGATGGGTTATAATGCTGTGTAAGTATCCGTACCGTTGTCATATATTCTATTGTGACTAGGAATTTATATTTCGTTTGATCGCCATAATAGTTTTGTGTCGATCTGATATTGACGTGTGGGAAGATCCTGTAGGAAATTATGCTTATAAAATGATTCATAAGGTTTTCCGATCATCCATCAACTGCCCGTATAGTAGTATGTCCACTATTGACAACGCCTTTATGATATTATCAAGATTTAAGTTGAAGAAAGATATTTGAGATTAAGGTTTTTTTTTTAGAAATTTTTCATCACACTAGGAATTATATAGGTATAATAATAATAATATTCCATAACTATCACACAACGCCGTCTAGTCCCAAGCTAAGCAGAGCTTGTATTATGGGTACTAGACAACTGATAAACATACTTGTATTTTTCTATACGTATATAGATAAATTACACCCAGACACAGAACAAATGATCGCGCTCATCACACATACATTTGTCTTGGGTGGGAATCGAACCCACGACCTCCGGCATAGCAGTTAGGGCCACTAACCACTAGACCAACAGGCCAGTCAGGTATACATCGTTATTATATTAATATATTAACTGGCAACGTTAAACAGTCTTGCATATCTGAAATCCTTACATAAAAGTGTAAATACCAATCACGCAAAAGCACCACAGCAAAATTAAGTCTCAAGAAAAATTAAAACAATCAAATCAAAAAACTTTTCACAGCTTTTTTTTATCACCGAAAGAAAAGTTACGATACCGCAGCTCTACAACTGACAATCTCTTGTTTTACCCGACGAACACGGCGACATCTGTCAAGACTTGACATGTCTTATCTTTGGGGTAAAAAAAACCCCTGGGGTGCCTTTGCCACCCCACGGAAGACAATGCAATGTCGGGAATCAAATATATTTATGACTATGTAAATTGGCTCAATTCACAGCAGAATTCTGAATTTAGCTAAAAGGTTGGCTAAAGTAAAAGGTAAAATTTATTTTTTTCGCGCCAGATGTCTTTGAGTGCGGTTTCTTTGATTTTCTCTGTTTTTTCTTTCTTGATATCGTTGTTTTTTTACGTTCGGTTTTCCGGTTTATTAAGGTGTGAAGTGACGGGAATGAAACGATAAAATTGGAAAATGTGTATTGGCGTGTGGCAATACTTTTGTGAGGATTCGGGACGGGATTTTTAGGGATTCATTACATAAGTTGGTTTAGTTTAGACACGCATGTATTACGAATTATCAATTATACAGCTTACGAATTATCTGGTATAGATACCGGCACGAATCTTGAGCGCTTGGCGAAAGAGCTGAGATCGCTTTACGCATCGTACACATCGGCGAGCAAATCACTGTACAAGGATTGCACTCCCCGCCCCCGCATCTCTTTTCATACCACTAAAGAGACCCGATGTTTCACTTCTGCATGCTTCTGCGCAAGTAAAATTATAGAAATCGGCGCTCAAGATCCGTGCCGGTACCTATACCTACCGCTGTTCATATGTATTTCAATAAATTGCGTCCTTAATTGTTCTTGTTTGACTATTAGCTCTCCTGTTTTCGCCCGCGTCTTTGGTTATTGTTCCATTTTTATTGGTCGTAGCGTGATGTTACAGCTTTCTTCGATAAATTGGCTATCCAATACTAAAAGAATGTTTCAATTTGAACCTTCCTGAACTTAACGCGTTCAAACAAACCAACAAACAATCAAACTCTTCAGCATTACAATATTAGTATATAACTGAAAAAAAACCTACTAAAGCTGAAAAAGTGTCAAGAAAAAAATGAAATAAACTCACACCTCTAGTACCTACTCTCTCCCACATTACTGTAAGTGGATCCGCGAACAAGCCACAAGCCAACAGGTTTTCCTTATTACCGCCCTAAAAAAGTGCCGATATATTTTAGCGTTAAGTGGATGACGTCACGATGTCCGCAAAAAGTGCGGATAAGCGGACAAGGGACGAGACGTTTGTTTTTACACGTCCGCGCCAATTCTTGTGGATGTGCCCGGGTATACATGAGCGAGAGAGCTACAGATATATACATATTTTTGAATGACCTGGTGAAGCACCACCCTAAGGTAGACTGTTAGAAAATGCATATTACATTACGTCTGCCTATGCATATTGTTTACTAGTGCATAAAGCTTTAATAAATAAATATATATAATCACACTATCACATAACACAATTTGCACACACTCATATTTCGTCATAGTTGCATATTAGTATGTATTACTTTATTATATTATTTAGTATGTATTTTTGCGATATTTATTTTATTATGTGTTTGTATAAATCATAATAGTTTATCATTTTTTTATTTTTTGCTTGTTATATTATTTCATTGTTAACTATGTATTTTGTGTCCTTTACCAATTTTCCTTTTACTTCTACACACGGTGTCTACATCTCTATTTTTTTCCAACCCTCCTTTCGCAGGTGTGCTGGAAGAGATTTCTTTAGAAATAAGCATCACCTTTGCATTATTCTTCTGTTTCCTTCTTCTTTTCTTTTATTATTGTGTGTACATAAATTGTTAAATAAATAAATATTATTAAGACAAAAGTTTGTGTGTTTTTGTTACTTCTTCACGCTCGAACAGCTCAACGGATTCCGATGAAACTTTGTGCACGTGTAGACCATGTTCTGGAATAGCAAGTAGAAAACAAACTTTGTATCCGGGAGTATGCTCCTTTAGGATAATTTTTTACTATCACGCGGGCGAAGCCACTGGCAGCGTCTGGTATTAGAATAATAAAAATAATAACATTTCACAACTATCACACAATGCCGTCTAGTCCTAAGCTAAGCAGAGCTTGTCTTATGAGAACTAGACAACTGCTAAACATACTTACATATTTCTAAATATATACATATATAGATAAATTACACTCAGACACAGAACAAATGATCATGCTCATCACACAAACCCTTTGTCCTGGGTGGGAATTGAACCCATGACCTCCGGCATAGCAGTCAGGGCCTCTAACCACTAGACCAACAGGCCAGTCAGAATGTAAGTCAACTGCAGACGCAACGTTGTTAAACCTCCCACAAGGTGGACCAATGAGCTGATGAGAGTCGCGGGATCCGATAGATTCGGGACGCACTGGACCTTTTGTTTACACGCCACAGCAGAGAGAGCAATGGTGGCCTAGTTGTAATAGTCCCGACTTACGAGTTGTAGGTTGCGGGTTCAAACCCATTTAGGCGCATTACTTTCTGTAACTTATTTCATCACCAAAATGGTGAAGAAAAACATGGTGAGAAAACGGCACGTCCTATAACAAAAAAAACTATGAAAACAGTTGAATTAAGTTACGACGGTTTTTCCGAATCGCAAAAAAATGTTTTTTTTTTTAAATTACAGTTTTCAGATTTTTTCCTATACTTTTGCTATGAGACCTTGCTTCATGCCAAATTTCAGGATTCTAGGTCAACGGGAAGTACCCTATGAACTTTGATTTCATTGAAAGTGTCGAGATATACGTTAAATAAACGCATAAATGGCCGTATCTTTTTTTTCGTTAACTTTGAAGTGTATATATGGTTTTAATTTCAATTCAATACCTCTACGCGTTCCGAAATAAAGATTCTTGACAGACAGACAGACGGACAGACAACAAAGTGATCCTATAAGGGTTCCCTTTTTTCTTTTGAGGTGCGGAAACTTAAAAATCGAAGAATTGTGACCTCCACTAACCCGCACTGGGTCCGCGTGGTGGACTACGGCTTATTCCGTCTCCTAGAGAGAAGGCCTGTCATCATAAGGTCGAGTATGCGAATTAAATTAGAAAAATATGTTATTTACATTAAGCCGACTTGTTATTACAAATGTATATAACAACAGCAAAATTTACGCCATAATTTTAGTTTTACTTGTCCCGTAACCACTCATAGCTATAGTGTGAGGTAAACCGGTGGCTCTCGTGTGCGGCCGACTGCCTCCAGGCTCCAGCTGTCGATAGCGAGTTATGTCTTCATGTGAAGCGTTAGGCTTAGAACTCACGAAGCGGTTTTCACCCGCGTTCGCCGCGGTTGCAAGTCCGTAGCTTCTGTAGAATGAAGATTTTATGTATGTAAAAAAAAAAAACACGTTTTCCGCCCGCTGTGTGCGCGCTAGCGGCTCTCGCTGCACCGGCGGGCGGACTAGTAGAACCGCGCGGGCAGCGATCACCCGCAGCTTCGGTGGGTTGCACCCGCATGCTCTGCGATCGGTTGGCGCCCGCAGTGTGCAGCGGGGCTTAGAGAAATTTGTCAGTCAGTGGATGCAACCTGGAACTTTTTAGGCCTTCTTTCTTTAACTCTTCTGTAAAGTAAGTATAATGTAACGGCTTGTTTCTGTTGGTCTGAAGCTCAATTGATAACTAACCGCCCATCTTGTGATAATCGCCTGCCAAGTTTGCCAGCGATAATCGCAACCGCGACGGCTGCGTAACCGCACAAAACTCCAATCTCTTGAATTTACAAATAAAACAGCTGTTCCTCCACCGCGGCGGGCGCGGGTGAAAACCGCTTCGTGAGTTTTGAGCCTTAAACTTCAAGTAAATCTTGTTTTACTGTTATTTAAAATGTTAACTTTGATAGTGTTATGAGTATACATGTAGATGGGTGAAAAGGAAGAGGGAGACCAAAGAAAAGGTGGATGGATTGGGTGAAGTGATATGACAGTATGGAACAGGAAGGGTAACAAGAAAGTATGGAAGAGAAAAACGTATTGCGTCGTCCGCAAGTAATATGGGGCTAGAGCAGGAAGATGATGATGATGGTTTTGATAGTGTTATACTATTGGTGTTGCATAGCATAGCTTAGTCGGCCTTATGATGTTCCCACTGCTGGGACTCAAGCCTCCTCTCTAGGAAAGGAAATGGGCCATAATCCACCACTCGGGCCCAGTGCGGGTTGGTGAATGTCACATGTCTTCGAAATTTTGATTGTAGGACATGCCGGTTTCCTCACGATGTTTTCATTCACCGTTTTGAGAGCAGTTTTACTATTGGTGTTGGTTATCCTGTAAATAGGTTTATCAAAGAAATGAAAAAAAAATAACTAATCCACACAAATTAGTACAAATTGGTCCCGGGCTCCGGGATTTTTCAAAAGAGTTACTGCGGTCCTGAAACGCAAAGGGCAAATTAAGGCCGCTTTAGGGGCTTCCAAGGGCATTAAAGTTGTTACTGTAATGCCCTTGGAAGCCCCTAAAGCGGCGGCGGTGAGATAGAACACTATCTCACGAAGACTGTTTGGTCTTAGATGTGTGTGTGTGTAGGTTCACGAACTGACGCTTTTATTTTTGTGTGCGTAAGCGCAAAGTGCGCCGTATCATTGAAAATATGTGGCTGCGAGTTAGTTCAAAAGAGTAACCGTGGGTCTAGAACGCAAAGAGTAACTGAAAGAATTCGGATGGATTTCAGAAGTAAAAGTCTGACACACCCTCTCACCCCACTCAGAGCGGGAGAAATTTGATGATTTCCAACAATCAACAGAAAAAAGGTAGCAGTGGTTAAAAACATCACATTCCTATGTTTACTTACTTATTAAGTCAAAGCAGAAAGTCTGAATTCGATTTTAAAATTCATACAAAAAAATACCTTTATTACATATATTTATAGTACTAAGTACCTCCAAAATTCTAATTATTAAAAACCAAGACAATCTTTTTTAACACAAATTATTATGCTATTAGTTCTTTCTATAAGTAACCTCATTCTTTTCGTTTTATCTTAAGACAAATCTCTGGATCCCATCGTCTTGTGCACCACAACTCGTCAATTTCATTAGGGTCGCGCGTCGCAGTAAACCGTCCAGGGCGGGCGGCGTAGGGCGGCGTAGGGCGGAAGAGCCTCTCTATAAATTGTCACCGCCGATAGTGCTCCAGATTAACTGTTTTATTGTTTCCCCCAAGTGTATATTGTTTTCTTTGGGTTTTTTTATAATGTAAGAGTTAGTTAGTCGTTTAGTTTACGACTACTTAGGTTTAGTTGGGCGCCACACATTTTGTTAACCGACTCATTGCCACTATTATTTTCAGGCATACTTTAAAGTACAAATGATCGTGCTCATCAATTTAGAATCCAATCCGCACTGGTTGATGGCTGTATCCTCTCCTAGAGAGGAGGCCTAAGTCGCAGAAGTGGGAAAATTACAAGGCTGATGTTATACTATTAGAGACACAAGATTAAAGGTAGAACTACACTGCGCACACGTGAGCCACGTACGCGAATCTAGGCGCGTCGGTCTCCATACATTTTATATGGCAACTAGACTTGTAGAGCTATATTAGATCTACGCCATGCGTCGGTCTAATGTACTTCTGGCCTAATGGAGCAGCTATTAAACAGTTATTCAGAGAAAAATACAATATATAATATAATAGCGCCATCTAGCTCCAAACTAAGCAGAGCTTGTGCTATATATATGTATTTCTAAATACATACATATTATAGATAAATTACACCCAGACAAGGAACAAATGATCGTGCTCATATCACAAGCATTTGTCCTGGGTGGGAATCGAACCCACGACATTCAGCAGTCAGGGCCACTAATCACTAGTGGTTTAGCATTTTATTTTTGACTTGCCTGTTGGTCTAGACCAATAAATAAATGTTGCTGCAATTACTTTTAGTTGGATTTTGTTTGTCTGGGACATTATTTTTTGCTAATAAGTCGATCTGTACAAAAAGTGTGACGGAGGTGTATGTCGTCCACACTGTCACGCAAATAAAAAAAAAATGTATGATCCAATTTAAACACTAAATAGTCGGTATAAGAAGTAAATTATTCGCCTCGTCGTTTGAACGGCGTACAGCGAAGGATTGGAACAAGTTGCCTGCAACAACGGCCTTCCCATCCGATTATAATTTAGGTGTCTTCAAGGCTAGAGTGAGTAGGCTCTTAAAAAAATAATGATGGTGAGCCATCATTATTTCATCACCTCTGTTCTCAAAATGGTGAAGGAAAACATTGTGAGGAAACCGGCATGTGACATCTACCAACCCGCACTGGGCCCGCGTGGTGGATTACGGCGCATTCCCTCTCCTAGAGAGGAGGCCTGAGTCCCAAAAGTGGGAACATAGTAAGGCTGAATATGCAATATAGTTGTAAATAGAGTTGTTATAGTCTACAACTAATTTATTAGTAAAATAAAAGGAAATTAAAAATATCAGGAAACTTGAAAATTTCTAGCGTAAATGCGACATTCATTTTATTTTTGAAGACAACTTATGTTGGGACAAACAAAGAAGTTGGAACAAGCATAAAAACTTCCGAAGAAGCGTTTACCATTATTTATTTTAAATAAAAAAATCGGTATAAAAATCACGTTTGTTGTATGGTAGCCCCACTTAAATGTTTATTTTATTTTGTTTTTAGTAGATATTTATGGATTTAGCGGCAGCAGAAATAAATAATTTGTGAAATTTCAACTATCTAGCTATGACGATTCATGAGATACAGTCTGGTGACAGACAGATGGACAGGATGGACCGCGGAGTCTTAGTAACAGGGTTCTGTTTCTACTCTTTGGGTACGGAACCCTAAAAATATGTTTTTTACCTATGTGATTAACTCTCGTTATTAGAATATGAAGCAGTCCTATTTCTATCCGAGAAGAGGTTCCGTCGGCGCACAAACCGCGATACACATACATACCATCTATTTTATAAGCACAGCACTCACTAGGGAACTCTTTAGTCTCACTGACCTGTCAGCCTCACGCATTACTAGCAGACACTTTCAAGAAACCAACATTCAAAAGGCACATTTGAAAGCCTACCATCGTCTATACACTCATTTATTTACCCACCATTTTTTTTTACACAACATACATCGCTCGCTTACTATTCAGTCTAAACTTCTTAGTTGAAGTTAGAGCGGTAATGTATGGTGTGCTCTGTGGGATTGTAGAGTAGTGTCAGGGTGAATACGGTTCTGTGACGTTGTGTTGTCAATCACAATCAAGCTCGACCACCCGCGCGATTAGGCGCGGGATAGTGAATGTGGAGACGGTGGAGTCGACTTTAAAGTTTTAAATTTTGTAATTAATTTTTTGAATTTTATTAAAAATAGTTTAAATTTATGCTTGACGAAACTTTAACTGTTTGTTGGGTTTTTAAGTCTTTAAATATGGTTATTAATTTTCTAATCTACCAAAGGACTTGGTATTCTTTCTAGGTTCATAATTACATATTAATAGACATAAGGTCTCCTTCTTAGTCGTGCACTCTTGACAGAGTGGTGGTGTTCATGTCTCGGTCGAGTTTTGCGTCATCGCTTCTCTCGTGATGCGACCCCATGCAGCTCTGTGTTTTTTGGCTTGGGAGTTGTCATTGATGCTAGAGTGTATCACAGATTTGATGAGGTCCGTCCACCGTGTTGAAAAACGCCTACGAGATCTTTTGCCCTCAGCTTTCCCTGGCACCACTAATCGTTTTATCAAGTCCTCATTGCAGGTGTGATTTATGTTTAAAGAACTTGAGAAGAACGAAGGATGTTTATATAATGAATTATATTCTCAACAGAGTTGGATCGGCGTCCACTTAAAATGAATGCAGCCAAGCCCTAACTAAGAATAAAAAGCTTAAACTCAGTCAAAGCAGATACACCAGATAAATAAAAACAACATTTTGAAGTAGATACAACATCTGCTATTAAGTGGTGTAATTGATCCACTTCAAAACCACAAAACAAACACTCTTCGACTCCATGCCACCTCTACTCCCAATCATCTAGGTGTACGAGTACCACGTTTACTAGATATCTGTCTGTCTGTCCGTCTTATCGCTCCTATCTCCACACCTCACAATGGATGGAGAAAACAATATTTTTGATTTCCACATTATACTGTTTGGGTTCCCGTTATCCGTTCGTAGGTAGGTATTGTTTACCGATGGTACGTTGATCCGGGTACAGGTATGCTAAAGGCATTGTCTTGCGCAAATTTGGAGTTCCGATGGATAGGTGGACCTTTGTTGGTGTCGCTGAAAGTACATTTGTGTGGTCAACTGGGCTATCGGAAGATCGATTAAATTTGAATAGTATAGAGCAGTGTTAGAAACGCCTAAGAACAGCTTTGAAGTCTACTTCGGAAAAGGGCGTATTTGGGAAATTTAAGTGGTAAGTACCCCAAGGGCAAGTGCCTAAAGGGCAATGGAGAGGGCCATGCTCGGGGTTTCTTTGCGTGATCGGATCGGAAATGAAGATATCCGCAGGATATATGTATATGTAATCAAGGTAACGGACATAGCCCAAATGATCGCCGAACTTGTGTCAGCTTAGTGGGCAGGGCACATGACATTGCTTGCAGAACTGATGTTCGATGGGGACGAAAGGTTCTGGTGTGGTGACTATGTACCGAAATACGCAGCGATGCAAATTTCCTACGAGGAAGATCAATAAGCTGGCGAAAGTCGCTGGAATCCGATGGATGTAAGATGCACAGGATCGGACAGTGTCTTTGTGGCGACACTTGGTGGAGGCCTATTTCTAACAGTAGACGTCTTTATGCTGAAAAGATGATGATGATGATGAATTGGTATCTAAGTATAATGGACTGCGGGATTGTTCAGAAGAGTTACTCTGGCCCGGGAATGATACTGAAGGAACACAGGTGGGTTATAGTCAATAATAGTCTGACACTCATTCTCGCCTTCCCCAGAGCGGGTACAGTTATTTGATGATTTTCCACCTCGAAAAAAATAGTTTAAGTCAACATTGAATAGGTTAATTCTACATATTCGGTAACATCATCGCCGACCATCAGGTGAGATAGTGTTCAATAGCGAACATTTATCTACACATTTAGGGTTTACACCGAGACGCGACGCGACGCGACAAAAGTCTTTTCGTGTAGTAAATAAAGTTATATTTTGAGACGCTCTTCGCGCAGTTTCGCGTTGCGTCGCGTCTCAGTGTAAACTGACCCTTACAAACACATAACATTTTTTTTTTTCAGTTATGTCATTTATCTATATATAATTTTCTGTATGACAGTGTACCAACGGGCAATTCGATTTTTAATGTCTTACTAAAAGTTACTGGCCAATTAGAAGATATAGATATAGTCAATTTTGAACAGTTTCAAAGAAAACACCATTTAATATCTCGTTTAAGCACATAACTGCAACTGCGCAGTTACTTAGCTAATCCATACCTACGTAGCTACAGCACAGGCACAGGGGCGTCAAACTGAGGCACGAATCAATCGTCCTCTGCGGAGGAGTATGCGCGAACTCGCGGGTTCACCGGCAGGTCGGGGGTCGCGACCTGTGACCTTATTGGGCGACCTTTGACACGCCCCCCGCCCTCGCTGAAACCCGCTGAAAGCACCCAAGAAGGATGGCATGAGGACAATTTTAGTATATACTGTGAGTTAAGAGGTACCTATATGGCAACTTGATTGAAGTGAATAGAAGGTTAAATCATTCTTGTAATCTAAACCATGGAGTTTCTTGAAAGTTCTTCTCGACGATACTCTTTTGATATGTAAGATCATCTTTTTGACTGACCGTCGACTCCTGAATAAATCAAAAGTGTATTGTTTTATTAAGTCGATTTGAGTCGAGTTGAGGAATATAAGACGTGGTAATTTTTAGTTATACACTTCTACAATTGTTTATCTTGGTGTAGTCATGTGAAGAGGTGGAATGAAATGCGTGTTACTGAAAGAGTTATGAATATAAATGGGGATGGATGAAGAGGGAGGGAAAGGGAGACCAAAGAAAAGATGGATGGGTTGTGTGCGGAGTGATATGAAAGAAAAGGGAGTCATTGATAGCGTGACGGATGACAGGATAGAATGGAAGAAAAAAACGTGTTGTGCCGACCCCAAGTAACACGGGACAAGGGCAGGAAGATAAATTCTAAGGCAACGAAGGAACAGGAGTTTTTTTTTAGTCAGTAAAAGTCTGACACTATCTCCCGCTCCGCCCAAATGCGGGATTTGTCATGATTTACCCACCTAAAAAAATACTATACAAAATTTTGAAGCAAAATTAACTCCTGTACCTTCCTGAAACTCGTTAAAAACACCGAAGAAACATATAGCACGAGGGTTATATCACTATTCAGAATAAGAAGTAGAATGGCCAGTTACCTACTTCATTCTATTTAAAATTGGTTGACAACATAACTTTGAACGCCAAGGAAGATAAAAGTAGTCGTTTTAATACATTTTTAAAAGACTATTTTCAACTTGAAGTTCATACGTCAAATGTGTGTGTCTTATTGTAGGTATTGTTACAAGGACAATCAGTTTTGCGTTCGTTTTCCTGTAAAATTTGCCTGAATTTTGTTTTTTATTGGTTAGCATATTTTGTAGGCAGATTTTTTTGAATAATATTATTCATACTTATTGTGTAAAATGTACTCTGTTTTTACTCCAACTATTGAATTAGGTTCATAGTTATTTTGTACACTTTATCATATGTGGTGCTGGTGGCTGCACTGGACATGGCAAGAGTTCATTGTGCGGATCGCTCGGAGGATACGGCAGAGCATACGGTGGAAGTCTGCCCCATTTGGGCGGAGCACTGTCTTGTCCTCATGGAAGCGATCGGCGTTCCGGCCTCTCGCGTCTGGCTCTCGTTCAGGTTATGGTCCTGGAAGAAAGGGAATGGAAAACGGTTACCTTATTCTGCGAAGCGGTTATGCAAGTGAAAGAGATCTGCAACCGTGAAGGAACGGACCTCCTCACGCGTTCAGTCGCTGCTGAATGAGACGCCCTAGGCGTCGGGAGTCGCAGGACAATTGGGGGCCACCGTAGGTGTGGGCTTGCGGACGATGAGCAATGGGTAGCTCGCCGTCCGATCCGACAAAGATTTGGCCTTTAGTCCAAGTCCGTAAAGCTATTTGAGCGTGAAGGAGTGACAAACATACACACACGTAAGTATGTGTGCGTATGTTTGTACATACAAACTTTCGCGTTCATACATAATAAATACAATTATCTGTGTGTGCCTTGAGCACCCCATAATTATGGCGGTAAGTCCCCTCTTTGAGGAGTGGCTGGAAAGACAACACGGTCCTTACCTTCCGCATGACGCAGGTCCTCACCGGATATGGTCAGTTTGGGAGATTCCTGCACCGGATTCGTGCGGAAAAAACATCCGATTGTCATCATTGTGTGGACCGCCTGGAGGACCCGGTGGAGCATACGATAGAGGTGTGCCCCAACTAGGCAGAACACCACCTTGTCCTCGTGGGAGCGCTTGGCGGCAGCGATCTTTCGCGCCGGGCCTTGGTACAGGCAATGATCCGGAGCAAGGAGGAGTGGCAGGTGGTCGCCTCCTCCTGCAAAACAGTAATGTTAGCAAAGGAGGCGGCCGCACGCGCGAGCCTATAGCCCTCGCGCCCCAGCCAGCCAGGATTCCGATCCCGTTTTCCGACCACAAGAGGCATGGGCTTGCCAAACCGTATGCGTAGTGTTTCACATTGTCACATGAGGACATGTCAGCAACCGTAGGGGCTCAGCAGGGTCAAAGCCTACTGGGGCCATGGGTGATGCGAAAGAGATCCCTGGGGCCCTGGAACAATGGCAAAGAAGGAACAGGTGTGGGTTTTTAGTCAGCGCCGCCCAAGAGCGGGGGTCATGTTATTAGATAATTTTCTCAACTAAAAAAAAATCTGTGTGTGCCTAATAAACATATTTTGTTTCTTCTTTCCTTCTTTTCGTTACTTACTATTTTCGTCCTGTTCACCTTAATTTTTACTAACATTCCCTCAATCAATATACATACAATCTTGGCCACTCCACGTCACTCGACATCAACAAAATAATTTCAATAAACTCACGGTTGACTCTTCACTGCTCGCGTGACCACGGTTCACAGTTGTTGTCATTTTGACCTCCTGCACTGATTGTCATGCACCTGTTTGCAGTAGAAGGTTTCTGTTGAATTGATACTTTTTGTAAAGAGACTTTTTGCTTCAAAGGTGGGTCACTGTCAACTGTCACGCTGTGCGTGTCAAATGTCACTTTCATTTGTCATGCGGCTTGAAATGTTTAGTGTCTACTTTTTTTCGGATATCTTGATTCTATTTATAATACAGGTAGTAGGGAAATTTGGCGTCAAATACCTTTCATATGGAAATACCTAATACATGAATGAAACTTAAGGAGATTTCTTTTCTTGCTTCTATATAGACCTACATAAATAGTAATGTACAACTAATATTGTAAATATACAATCATATTCAGTTCCAAAAGTATAAGTATTCATAACTTCAGTCATGTCAATTTCCCTTCAAGCGTAAAATTCAGAACTACTACTTGAAGCCCTTTCAACCTTAGTTCGGTCTTCGTCGTAATTGTTATATTTTAAGTTCTCTTAATTACAATAATTTCATATTTATCATAAACTAGTACGATTCACTGTCAACGACTCGCAGTCATGCCCTGGTTTATATCATTTAAAAAAAAAGTTCAGGCAAGCAACTGTATTCTTTTCAATATCCAAGATCCTTTATTGTTATTATTATTTATAAATAAACGATTATTATTATTAATTATTAATAAATTAACTGACATCATTAGCTTTACGAATTCAACACTTATCACCCGATACCTTAATAACTTCAAAACCGTGAAACCTCCTGCAGCGTGCGTGACATCCCGAACACATTAAACTTACCTACACCCAATAAACAAAACGCACACATAATAAACAATCTTGTTTTACAAATCACCGAAGCATTTAATTTACAAAAACATGGAAAGGCACACCTCTAGTGATTTGTATCTTATGTCGCAGCTCTAGTATTAAAAAGTTGTACACGTCATAACGTGTGGGCTGCAGGTGTCAGTTGCGTGATTGAACAGGCTACCCGCCGAGTCAAAATAAAAATAAATTTAGTGTTGTTACATTTCGAAGTTTATGTGATCATGTAAATATTCGAAAGGAATTCGATTTTATCATCATTGGTTGCGGGCCACGGTGTAGTCACAAAATAGATAGGTACAGAAGTCATGTGTACTTTACTTTTCATACCGATGCTCGGCGAAAGCTCTTGGGGTGGCGTCGAACTGTCCGAGTGCGACCAGGCGCAGTGATAAATGCCTACCTAATCTGAATTGTAAAAATATTACATGGCCATAAAATCATCTTCTCATTCACGGCATGGGAGCCTGTTCTGTGTTACGTAAAAATAAACCATCAAAATACAAGCAAATATCTACTTACCTCTCTGAAACCACTGGTAGCCTAAAAAACGTCAATTCACTATTTAATGTTGAATTTAAACAACCGTCCACTGAACAGTTAGAATAAGGTTTCTTTTTGGTACATTTTTCCACAAAAAAGTTCACAGACGAGTGTCTCAAACGGTTAGCACTCGAGCTCGTATTGAGCTGAATTGAGCCGAGATATCGTGTCCGTGAGCGGTGTCTATGTGTGCGTTGCTCGAGCGCGCGCTTTGTATGTAGATTGACTTCTGTACCTATCTATTTTGTGATGTAGTTGCTTAGTGCTCAACAAAGATTGCGTAGGTAAATCGGCTTGCACCATAAGATTATTCAGTACTTCAGTAGTTACCGGCTTCTATAATATTTCAGTATATATTTCGTTATAAAGTCTGAAGCCATCTGAACGTGATTACCACTTATTCTCTACTTCAGGCGAGTTAGTAGTCAATCGTAAACTCATTTGATACGTAAAACACGAGCTTAGGACGTACACTTGCACACCGTTACAGTTGTTCTAACTTACCTCACGATCTCAAAAAGAAAATTTATTACTAATTGTCATACAATTATATCGTGAAAAATTAGAAGACTTCTAGATATTGTCACTGTCACCAACTCCTATAATGTAATGATTCACAAGAATGACATACGACATACGTATATACACCACTAGTTTTTAATTAGTAAAAATACATAGGGTTTATTAGAAAAGGTTTTAGTATTATTTAGGTAAAGTCTCAATAAATAATATTCATAAACAACAAAGTTATTAGCGTTTGTTTATATCCCAAAATGTCACTCAATTTATGGAAATATTGTACAGGCTCTATTGATTATGAATGAAAAACAATAGAAAAACACAGCGCGTAGAATTTTCTAGTAGCAATTTTTATGAATAATTAATTTGATTATGAATTTACCAATTATGACAAATTTTCGTGGTCAATTTTGGGTTTTTTTTTTTTGACTACATAAATATGATCAGTAACGGGTACAGATAGAGCCCAATTTTTTTGTACTAATATAAAAATAGGGGTGTATACTGTTGTATGCGGTGACGAAATAAATAATATCAGGTTCGTTTGCGAGTAGATCAAGGCTTTATTACTATAAATTACTTTTTACATTATTAAGAAATCACTAACGCCTATCTGTTTCACAGCCATCTTATTTCTATCAGAACATCTTATTTTAACACTGGAATTGGTGTATTCGTCTATTTCCTGTAATGTGCAATTAGTTCCCAACCTTCTAAAGATGTCCTGATGCGAGAGGATCTTTACAGTACCCACACAGCTGCATCATCCTGCAGATGGGATTCTACCAAGGAGTATACTTCGTTTATGTACCCATCTAATCTGCTTGGTAAACCTTTAAACGTACAATGCCAAGCTCCTCTATCAAATCCTTACGGTAAATATAGTGGCGTGGGAGTCCCTTGTCGTGATTTCGCATAATATAACATTCCCATAGTGACAACCCCAGAACAGGTGTGAGGAAAGAGCTGTATTATTACTTCGCTATACAACATGTAACTGGAATAATGCACAGCCGTATGTACCCCAATTAGAAAATTAAGTTGATTAATGACAATTCCACGTATTTTCTACTTTAACAAGGTAATTCTAGTTTCGTTTTGTTCAATATAATGTCGCTATGACTACTTTTTTCGGTAAAGCAAATCTTAAGCACTTAGTTTTTTTCTTATTAATTAATACTAAATTATTAGTACAGTTTGTAATTTCTATAGGGCAATATTTATGTCGTCATGATTTGTGGATCGTCTTCATTTATCTTAAAAATTATGTATCAGATTAAAGATATTTGACGATACGTAAGGTGAACCGAGGCTATTGTGACTGTCAACTTTGAAATTTAAACTTTACCTGTTGCCATAATCGTCCACTTAGTTTAAATTGACATTCTAATAATCTCACATGGTTAAGCATATATCTTGTCAATCTTACCACTTCAGGAATGTTTTGTAGTCTGTAATGTGTTTTATTTTTAAGTATTTCATTTACCTAAATCTCTGGTAATTTGGTTACCTTAATGTGTGTCTAATATTATTTAGTTTAAATAATTTGGGTAAAGATCTGTTCATATTTCTGTTTTTTTTTTAACCGTAGAACTCTAGACAGTTGTGAGTTACTTAATGTTACTAAAATACTATCGATTAAATATTTGCATGCCATCACTAAATGGCGTAATGTGTCTTTGCACTTAGTCTCCTGTATACAACATCTTTTGTACCTACCAAATTTTACGCAAATAAATGATATTATTATTTATTATTATATCTGTGAACGTTATCACATTAAAATAACGTTGAATAATTGTAAACTTAAGATAAAAAAAAAATATATAAACATTGTGAAAACGAAAAAGTTACATTGGCCTCACTTTGGGGTGAATGTGACTTTTCAGTATAACTTGTTTTTGCTTAATGTTTTAAAGCTTACAGTTGCATAGCACCTACTTTGAACAATTATTAATTTTCAAAAAGAGGAAAAGAGCCAATATTTAGCCTTGTGATACCCCCATTTGACTAATAGAAGACGTGGATGAATGAGACTACCCATTCATTTGAGACTTAACATCTTAAGATCTTTATTCGCTTGTTCGTCAACCATAGAATATTTTTTCGAGTCTATCATGCATTACGTACACACTGTGGTGTGGGAGTCTCCTGTCGTGATTGAGTATAACATAATATTCCCGCAGTGACAACCCTATAGAACAGGTGTGAGGAAAGGGCTTTTAGGTGGGAAAATCATCTTATGACAAATCCCGCTCTTGGGCGGAGCGGGAGATAGTGTCAGACTTTTACTGACTAAAAACCCACTCCTGTTCCTTCTTTGCCTTCATCCCGAGGCCCCGGGCTTCACTTTCACACTACCCGTGGCCCCAATAGGCTTCGACCCTGCTGGACCCCTACGATTTGCTGACATCTCCCTGAGGCGCCACCCGTTCATTTGAGACTTTTAACATCGATCTTTATTCGCTTGTTTGTCAACCATAGAATATTTTTTCGAGTCTATCATGCATTATACACACTGTGGTGTGGGAGTCTCCTGTCGTGATTGAGTATAACATAATATTCCCACAGTGACAACCCTATAGAACAGGTGTGAGGAAAGGGCTTTTTAATATAACGTGATATTGACTTCCGTCGAGCAGTTGTGATTTGTAGTTTATGGGAATTTGATATTTTTGTAATTAGATATTAATTGTCGTGGGAATATGCTATTTTATTTACAAGTACTTGTACAACGTTACAGAGAATGTCCAAGGCGTTAAAAGATTTTTTTTTAATAAAAACTATAATACACTAATAACAAATCCATACACATTGAAGAAGAAGAAAAAAACTAAAAAATTAACATATAATTTAAAAATAAAAAGAAAATACATATACTTTAACCCTCAAAACAAATGATCAATGTTAACTTCTTTTTTTTTCATCCATCTTCTCACAAAACCTTAGACATTCACGACACACATCTATTCATCTCCCAGCAAACAAGTCACACTCCGGTGTTAGAGTCAGAATTTGAATCATGTTTCCTGATAAATACTAAAAAGTCATAGTATAGACTAGCTTTTGCCTTCGACTTCGTCCGCGTAGAAGTCGGAAATGGTTTTATTGGGTTTTTTGAGTTACGAAAATATGAAATATTATTTATTATCTTCGTCATGTGTGATAGTTCATTGAATTGTATGGCGAGCGATATTGTATCTTAAGATAAAATATTATGGTATCTAAGCCGTGTGCAGTGCCCCTTAGTGAACTCCACGGCGGGTGACGTAATCTACGACAAACTATTATTTTCGGTTGTTACAGTAATCGGGTCTAGGGATCGAACCGCAAAGTTAAGTTTGTTTTTTATCTTATATACTTTTCCGGGATAAAAAGTACCCAGTGTGGTACCCAGGATATTAAAGAATAATTATACCAAGTTTCATCGTAATCGAACTCGTAGTTTTTGCGTGATGCCTGAACAAACAGACAGACAGACAAAAATTTTTTTAATCACATTTTTGGGTTTGGTGTCGGTCTAGTAACACAGGGGGTGTTTGCCATTTATTTTTTTGATATTTTCAATGTACAGAATTTTCACTGCTACAGATTTATTATAAGTATAGATGAGGTGACGTCATAAATAGCTATTACTGCTGAAAAACGATCAAAAAGCGTTAATTCATTATCTACTTCTTCCGCGCTGCGTAACTCTGGAAGATTTCGTATTTCTATATTATATAGTGCAGTCACAAAAAATTGTGTACGACAATTTGTTCTTAAATTATCCTAACCATCAAACAAGTAATTCGGATTGTCGTAGACGTATTTCTTGAATGGCAGAAGTTTAGATAAATAGACAATGTGTATATTATCTTAGTGCTCGTACATCATCATCATGACTTGGAGTATGCCTTTCAGCTGAAATGATGATTATGATGACGTCTTCAAACCAGACGGTTTTTAGACCTCGATAGCTGAATTGCCTGCCTACGCTATCCGCTTAAGTTAAAAGTGCAACTTCAAAATGTTTCATCATTCCAGTCGAAAAACGCATTGCTATACATTCCTTCCCCAATCTTCGCCGCCTGTTTGTCTCATATCCATCCCGTTACTCTCCTCAGGTTATCAGTCCAGTATCTTATGGAAGGCCTTCCATCACTGCATGTTCCGGTTCGCGGACACCATCTGTTTTGGAAGCAATGTGCCCTGCCCACTTCGGGCTATGTTGGTAACCTTGAGTGTCCTGCAGATATCTTCATTCCTGATTTCATCTCGCAAGGAATCCTATTGTTTGCAAGTCTCAATAGTCAAAAGTCTATTTTTTATCCCGTCTGTTCGTTTCAAAATATGTATCTAAAAAACTATCCCACTTTTAATTATGTAAGTGATTTAAATACCTATATATATTTATTACTTACCTTTTTACGATTGGCCTTCTCACCTCTCGTCCAACTTAATCTCCATTTCGACAAATGAACAGCTCCAATCAGCGCTAATTGCCAACAAGTGTACATTCCCACGTAAACAGTACTATCGCGTGCTCTGCCCACCTGCGCGGGCGCACATACGACCAGCCACTCTCACGCGCACTTATAGTTTCACACGGTGACAAGAAGTAGTAAAATGTAGTGCAGAAGGGTCATTGGATCTATAGGAAGCCGTATTACTATATTATTAGTTCAGAAAACTATTATAAAGGAGTAATTTTGTTTGTTTATAGGAGGACTAGTACTCAGCGACTGCGTTCGCAATAATGTTTTCATAAAAAAAATTACGCCCCTGAAACAGTATTAGTTTATAGTTTTGAAAAACAAAGCTTTATTATTCGTTTTGATTAGAATTTGTGCCAAATTTCTGGTTTATTAACCCAAGGAATAATATTCTCCCATATAACCTTTAACACTCCTAAATCGTTTTATAGACGTTTGACCGCTATCTCATCTGATGGCAAGCGATGATGTGGCCGACGATGGAGCACGCTTGCCTAGAAGTAGCCAATTCACTCTTGACTTAAAGAATAATCAAAATAAAAAATAAGATAAAATATATACTTACAACTCTCAATACACCCAATAAACAACTACCAATACAACTATCAATAATATACTTACAACTATCAATAAATGAGACGTTAACAAAATAAATTACTAATGAATTTAAGGTGGTTGGGGTCTAATAATATAAAGAATATTGCAAAAACAATGTGTTAGAAATAATAATAATATGTATATATTACAACAAAGATGGAGCGGTTAATAGACACTTTTTCACAATATTATAATGAGATCAGTAATAATGATGTATTTACTTGATGACAGCATCTTCAATTACGTGTTTTAGCAGTGGGAAATATTGTGATCCACCGCAGATGATTGCATTCTCCAACGCCACCACAGCAGGTCTTCCCAAGTGTAGCCAGGGGCGGTTTCGCTCCTGGGACTGGAAAGCAATAGGCCGTTTAGTACCGTCCTTTAAGTTAGCGGTCAAGGGATGTTACAAATAAAGATGAATGTCAATTTAAACCGTATTCTAATAATAAGTAGATCCCCTCTTTGAGGATTGATTGGCAAGACGCCACGACGTCCTCACTTCTCGCATGACGCGGTTCTCACCGGACATGGCAAGTTCGGGAGGATTCTGGCTGAAGGCGGGAGAAATGCCTGCGTGTCAACGTTGTGCAACCGCCCGGAGGACACGGTGAAGCATACGGTGGAGGTAAGCCCCGCTTGGGCAGAGCACCTAGGGCCTCAGGAATTGTCTAAAAAAAAACCCGTGGTCCGAGAACACTAAAGGTAGCTGAAGAGAGAGAAGTCGTTAGATGATTTGGCACCTCAAAAAAATTCTGACTGATATCATGTTTGTTCCAACTTGGTTTTCTGTATGTCCTTATTCTCCCACGTCGACACCGGATAGACTCCTGTTTGTTATAATACTTATAATTGGGTGATTAGTGTAAATGACCGCTTCCGTGTGTCGGCGTCGATGTGTGGCGATTTGATTTTGACTTTTGATTTCGTCGAGGGGAGGGTAGTTCGGTGTTTAGATTGATGTTAGTGATTGTAGATAGTGATAGTGTTTTAATTGATTGTATATCTTGATTTCTTAATTTTGTAGAGGTAAACATTTTTTGTACTTAAATTAACACAATAAACATACATTTGAAATAAATAACTTTAGTTAAGGGGATGCAACTCGACATATATTTTCACTGTTTTTCACATAATAATAGCGGCCTTTACATAGTAACTCTTTTGCGCGTGAAACGGTAATTGTGCTCGAAAGAGCGTGCTTGTGAATATTTTGAAAAGAGACGAGAAAGACCACGCGTTCAGGGACCTTACTATGACATGTTTAAATTTCAGGTTTGCAAGCGAGCAAGAGGGATGAACCTATACAGCTCCATCCAGAATTGTGTAAAGGAGGCTATTGTGATGATTTCTGGTACTGATGGTTTTAATGAAAGTGCTAAAATGAAGCCGTGAGGATCCATTTGGACTTGCATTTCAACGCACAGCCAAAACTACTGAGTCTAGGAGCGTCAAATTTTGTACAAGGTTTCCTATTATGACGTAGGCGAGCACTAAGACAGGATTTTCCGTTAGTCACCCCCTAAAGGGATGAAACGGCGATCCAAAGACCCCATGTAATAGAAATATAGGCTTTAATGATTATGATTTCTGTAATAAATATATGTTACAAATTGACACCTGTAATTTTACTTTTATTTTTATGTATAGGCTCGCGTTTGTCCACCATCTCACCTGATGATGTGCGAAGATGTGGCCAACGATGGAGCGCGCTTGACTAGAAGTAACCTATTTACTCTTGACTTAAAGACTCCTAAATTGAAAAAAACTTAAATTTCGCGTGGCTCTTCGAGACTCTTTCACATTACACATAATTCATTTTAGCCGAAAGACGTCCACTGTTGGACATAGGCCTCCCCCAAACGTCGCCATAATGACCGGTCCTGTGCGTCTCGCATCCATCGGATTCCCGCGACCCTCACCAGGTCATCTGTCCACCTTGGAGGAGGGAGGCCTTCCAACGCTGCGTCTTCCGGTACGTATTCGCCATTCCAGAACCTTTCATCCCCATCGACCAACTGTGCTGCGAGCAATGTGCCCTGCCCACTGCCACTTAAGTTTGGCGATTCTTCGGGCTACGTCGGCAACCTTGGTTCTCCTGGGGATATCTTCGTTTCTGACGCGATCACGAAAGGAAACACCGAGTATAGCCCTTTCCATTGCTCTTTGAGTGAATTTAAGCCTTCTGATGAGGCCCATTGTAAGCGACCACGTTTCGGAGCCATATGTCATCACACATCATTATTATTAGGTTATTGTTTTTTTTTTTAATTTTGGTGATAATAAAACAAAAATAATCAAAATCCAGAGAGACATCTTTTATTCCTCATTAATATTTAATTTTTTTATACAACTCCATACATTCTCATACACACACCGACATTATTTTACAACCGTTCACTGTACATATTATTGCGAATAAATACATTGCTTCTCTTTTACTAAATATTTGTATTTTTACTGTATTTTGTTGTAAATTAAAATAGTTACTCGATTTGTATACAGTTGCTTGTAAAATAATAGTTTGTATATTTTATTAACTCAAACAAAATTATCATAAATTCAGAGATTTTTCTCATAATTTGATCATTTACACGAGTGTTTAATGGTCTTTGTCACGCATAGACGACAGACTGATTTAATTAATTAATGTACCTCACTAGCAAAAGTTCTAGTTTTCAAACTTATAAGATTACCATGACAACTCCATAATTTGCAATAATTACAAATTCAACAATATCTAAAATGACTATGGTCATACGAAAAAATTAAAATAGATATCTATATGATAATTTTAAAAAAAAATCGTTGCGCTAAAGATTATTATAATTATAAATAAAACATTTCCGTATAGTTACTATTCTTATATAATTTGTATTTCTCACTATTGTTTATACATAATAGTCACACAAGTAAAATAACAAAAACAAATTTTCTCAAACATGTTTTACATTTTTACTAAAAAGAATAAAATTATTTGTATAAATTGTTTTTTTTTTTTAAAAGGAACGATACATACCTATAAATGCTTTACGGAATCAGAAAATAAGAAAATACGTATACTTACGTAAATATTTGAGTTATTACAGCACCAGTCGAAAAAAAAATAAAAAAAGGAAATTTTCGTCCTATCGTATTTGTAGGTTTATACATCTGCCATAATATGATTTTAAACTGGGAATATAATCCGACAAAAAAAAAAGAATAAAATGATTTCAGCATAGACAAACACAAAAAGTTTACGAACAAGAAGTCTCATTTAGATCACCAGTATCTTTAGATTAATATAAATTATTTAATACAACTTTCTTTCCTCTGATATGACCTCGGTTTTCACTCCCAGTTTAAAAGCTTGAGGATGCTTTATTACCTACTTAGACGCATAAAGAGATTTTTCAATCTTCGAAAAACTTTATCTATTTCTATACATATAACTACACACCAACATTGCACGACCGATGTACATTTTATTGCGTTATCAATCCAAATTGTTTTTATACAATTTCTACATGAGAAGAATAAGAAAAAAAAAAATATATAAAATAAAAAATAATCCATCCATCATCGTAGAAAAATCTTAACTATCAATTTACAATAATAAAAACATTTTTTATTTACAATATTAAATAGTAAACTATTTTTACAGAGGAACAAAAAAACTTGAACTAATACACTACGGACCCCACTGAACAACGTTACTTCATATCGGGTATATTACACTCTTGTCGTATGTTCAACAGATTGTCTATCATCAGGGATTTTTGCGCGTTTTTCTGAGTCTCCGAAGTTGATTCGAACTCCTCGTTCGATTTCGGAGCGTAGAAAACTGATATGGGATCGAAGGAAGGATCGGCTCTCTCGCTTTCCCTGCTGGTTCTAGACCCGAAGTACTCTTCGCTGGCTTCTGTTTCATGGAATTCGCTCGAGGAGGTCACGGCGTCCTCAGGCTGGGCTTCGCGCTGGTACCTTTGGAAAGGGTCGAACCGCTGGCTGGGCAGGTACGGCGGGAAGCCGTACGGCGTGGATCATGCCGCTGCCAGCTGCCTCCACATCGTATGTCACATGGTCGCCATGTAAGGCCATGAGAACGAGCTTCCGGAGAGTAGCATGTCCCTGATGAGGGTCTCTATGGGCGTCTTGCCGACGAGTCTTACGAAGAAGAGCTGTTCTATGACTTGTGAGCTGACTGTCCGGAGGGAGGGGAGTCTGAGCAACAGCTTGCCAAACCGGGTGGGCTGGTTGGGGTACTGACTCCTGCAGTACTCCTCGAGGGCGCACTGGGACTTCTCCTGTAGGCTCTCTATGTGTGGCACGTCTGATAGGCCGCACGCGTCTGGAACGAAGAAAACAACATGTTAGATTGTTACGTTGACATTCAAGGTCAGAGGTTAACCATGACGGGTAAAAATGACAGGCGAGCGAGCGAGAAAGAGGGATGGAGCACCCTATTAACCCTAACATTATTTTTAGTATATGCGAAACCTGAATATAGTTTGTTCAGAATCAGTAACTGAATCGATTCCAATAATTTTTCCACCATGTTATATTTTTTCCCAAAAATATTTAAAAAAGGTCACGGCAGGTCATAGCGGGCATGAGGCGCCAGCGCTCAGCTGGGTGTGGGAGCAAACCAACCCCTTAGTCACCCGGATGGCCCGGTGACCATGCATTGGTGCAGAAAACCTGGTAACATATCAAGTTTATAACTTTGCAATTTTTCATACTATAAAATTACTAGACACGTGTTTCAGGTTTCGGATATACTAAAACTAATATTGTATAGCTCCACCCCTTTAACAGTTCAGTTTAGATCGTCAAATGAATGACGTTAGGAGCTCGTGGTAGGGCCTCAGGTCTTTTGGTACTCAGTTCTGGGGAATTATTGAATTTTAAACAAAATTATCTCTAACACTTGTTTTATTTAATCACACATAAATTGTAAAGGCGATAGTTAGTGGGTGTGAGTATATTTGTTAGTTCTAGACGCTCAAATGGCTGAACGGATTTGGATGAAACTTTAGCATACAGCTAGACCGGGTAAATAATAATAATGTTTCTTTGGAACAAATTACTACTTTTACGCGGGCGAAGCCACTGGCAGCGGTTAGTCTTATGTGAATGCCAAGTCGCCGGCGCGTAGTGTTCCACGTGCGCCTCAAGGAGATGTTAGCAAACCGTAGGGGACCAGTAGGGTCAAAGCCTACAGGGGCCAAGGGAAAGGAAGACTAGGCCCTGGTACGAAAAGCAACGAAGTAACAGGAGTGGGTTTTAGTCAGTTAAAGTCTGACACGCTCTCCCGAACCGCCCAAGAGCGGGGAATGTCATTGGATGATTATCCCAACTACAAAAAAAAAGTGAATGCCAAATAGGAGAAAGATTCGAGGTGAATGTTCTCCAATGTTCTCTACTTTAGTTTTCCTCCTTTTTCTCAAGTTTTCCTTTTCCCTGTCAGCTGTACCTTTGTTTTCCCAAATTGTCGTCATAATCTCTTATTATTGTTTTTAATGCGACACAAATCTATTTTATGCCCCTCTAACGCCAAAAATACCTGTGCTTATTACTAATGTTGCCATCAAAGAAATGGTTAAATGTAATAGAAAAAAACGTTTGCTACATTTAACTTGGTTATTTTCATTTAATACAATAATAATAAAGGTTAAGAGTGCTTGCTCATTGGCAAGTGCTTTAAGATGTGCGCTTTCCTTTGATATTTAATTTGTGTTGGTTATCTATATATATAAAAGGGGAAACTGACTGACTGACATATCAGCGCACAGCCGAAACTACTGGGATTAGGAGCGTGAAATTTTGCACAAGGTTACCTTTTATGACGTAGATGAGCACTAAGAAAGGAAATTCCAAAATTCACTTCCTAAAGGGATGAAGCGGGGGTTCAAAGTTCGTATGGAGAAACTTATATTCACGCGAGTGAAGCCGCGGGCAGAAGATAGTATGTCTAGTATTTATATAGTTTCAATTAATTTACTTATTTAAAATTTTCGCATTGCAAAAAGCAACTAAAGGAATGTATGTAGGTGAATTTTATTTAGTAAGTCTAAGACACCTTTCGCTCCACCCAGAGAGGAAAAGTCCAATGATAATTTGCCACTTAAAAAAAATATAGCTAAACACTGTGTAAAGCCCCGTAACTTCCTTTGAAAAGGGCAGATCCTTCGACCTCCAACGGGTGTTGTGTCTGGTCCGGGTGACTGCCGAATTGTTGATTTCGGATTGTTGTATTATATGTTTTAATCGCTTGGAGAACTCTAATGGCATGATGTAGGATTTAGAATTATAGTTACTATGTGGCATAATCGATGTCACTAGAACTCAATTTTCATTCCCTAAACTTCGTAATATTAAGCAAATTTCCACAATAACCTAAATTCCAGTTGCATTCATTAATATTGTATGTGTTACAACTTCTAAAGAATCCTAATTAACTGTTAGAGTTTAGAACCTTTTATGAACGGTTTCGTCATGTTACCGCAAAAGCTTTGTATTCACGCTATTAGCACATACGTGTTAAATTGTTGCAGCAAGGCGTTAAAGGCATTATGATTGTTATTTCTTAACGAACAATTCAATGAATCCATGAGGGAATACAACTATAAAAGTGTGTTTTCCTCGGAAATCGCGTGTTGTCATAATAATTATGTTATATATTAATAATCATAATTGCGTAACATATTTTTTTTTTAGGTGGGAAAATCATCTAATGACAAATCACGCTCTTGGGCGGAGCGAGATATAGTGTCAGACTTTTACTGACTAAAAACCCACTCCTGTTGCTTCGTTGCCCTCGTCCATAATTATAATTTTCATATTTTTTTTTTAAATTGTGATAATTTTTATTATGCTATTTATTAATAATAATAATAACATTTCACAATTATCATACGACGCCGTCTAGTACCAAGCTAAGCAGAGCTTGTATGACAACTGATAAACATACTTATACATAATATTATAGATAAATTACACTCAGATACAGAACAAACGATCGCTCTCTGTCCAGGGTGGGAATCGAACCCACGACCTAGCAGTCATAGCAGTCCAGCAGGGCCACCAACCACTAGACCAACAGGCCAGTCATTAAACAACCTAATTAAAATCTTCTACAGCTACTGGTACTGTTAATTTATTGATAGGCTCGCGTTTGACGACTAAATATCTCAACTGTTGGTACCGGAGTGATGATGTGATCAATATAATATTGAATGAAAACATAAATTGTTTGCTGTAAACTTGATAATATTTTCATTTTTTAAAACCACACATTAATAGTTTTAATACTAAATTAGGATTCCAGGTAAATCACTGTAAAGTTTGTGCTAAGTTTTAGGACATCCGTACATTGAATGCACGATTATTTTGCCTCGCGTAATTCAGTGTGTGGATGTCTCAAAAAGGTTTTGATGTGCTAATCCATTACATATATATTATTTTCTTCTAATTCCAGGTGAAGAACTATCGTCGGGTCATCGTTTGAACTGAAACCCACCTATGTTCCATCAGTTAGCCTTTACGATCTAGGACCACGGTAAATGGTAACTCTTTTAAACAATTCCGTAGCCTTGGCAGCACCTTTATTATGCGGTCAGATAGATAATATGAAAAAGTTTTATCCTGATTACAACAAGTTGTAGTTTAGTCACCTCAAAATTGGGTTTTGTTATAACTATTCAGATCATTCCGCATCGTTTCGCGGTCACAAAACACAACAATGATTTATAGCTATAATCTCCAACCCTTGCCCAAAAAATAACCGTTCTTCAATCTTGAAGGAAGCTCGGAAGTAACCGAAAACAAAGAAAAGATTAATCCTCGACTACCCCCAAATAAAAACGAATAAGTATAATAACCCGTGAATGCTTCCAGGACTGTGGTACCCTAGTCGTAATGCGATTAGGCCCCCAGAACATTGGCGAGGCGCATTAATATTTTTTATTGTTATATACTAAGATATGGCTCGGTAAACAACATTGTCGTTATGAGCTCGGCCAGATGTCTGCTTGAGTTGGTTCGTAAGTGTTATGAATGTCAACGCTGATTAGTGGTGATCGTCTTTTGTTTTGGCAGGACAAAGATGTTTAGTGTTGCTTTTACGCATAGACTGTTTACTGTCTTAGAAGAAAAAATTGTAATCACTGTTATCAAGTAGTGTGAAAAATAACTCGATTCTGAGGACCAATATGCGGTTCTAAGGACCAATAACAATGAAGCGAAAAATGAGAGTTCGCCGTTCAGCCATCCGATTAGGACCAAGCCCGAGTAAACGGCACGTTGTGTTCAACACGCGCCTAAAAAAGATGAGCCCGCCATGGCCCATCAAGGGCTCACGAACGCCTGACGAATAGTCCCTCAGTAGGGCTAGTTTTGTCAGTAAAAGTCTGACAAAGATGATCTCTCATCTCAAAAAATAGGACCCATAAGAACCTAACATATTGTAAGTACACGTCCATACGTGCTATGATAAATTTGAAATATTGTTTCCCCCCAACCATGGTGGATGAAGTTGTTCTAAACAAAGAAGGTACCAGTTAACTAATCACGGATGAAAAAAGACGAAACGATGTACCTTTAAAAGAAGAAAAATATACACGTAGTTTATAAGAAACCAACATTGTAGTCAAGTCCTCACTCAGCAACAAGTTTATAAAAACGCTAATCAACTCTCCGTACATCTAATGAAACAAGTTGTGTGTTAAACTAACATTAAAACTGACAAGTAATCATCGCGGGTAATTATAAATTAACCTAGATGTGCGATGAGAATGCTTCAAGTGAGTAAGACAATATCTGTTTGTTAATTCAGGTTTATACGAGATGTTTAATTTTACCTATGAAGTTGAAAAAAATATACCTTAGTATTTGTTTTTTTTTGGTTTGTTTGATGTGTTGCAGTTAGTGATAGCAAGACGGTTGACAGGATAGAATGGAAGAAAAAAACGTGTTGCGCCGATCCCAAATAAGACGGGACAAGGGCAAGAAGATGATGTCTGATGTGTTGCACTTTTGGTTGAAAGCCTCTCCGAAATTCTTTGATAAATAAGACGGGACAAGGGCAGGAAGATGATGAGGTCTGATTTGTTGCACTTTTGGTTGGAAGCCTCCCCAAATTTCTTTGATATCTCTCGTTTGTTGTGCTTTATCTCGCTTATTCTCGAGGAAGCTATCTATAGCACCTCTCTTTATTCTCAGTCTGCATATAAATATGATGCCTAAATTTCGATTTAATTTTATATCAGAGCTAAAAATACTTTGACGACACGGTTGGTATAGTGGTTGAGCGACTGTCTGCTGTGTTGCGTGTCGTGGATTAGATTCCCGCACGGAGCAAAATATTTGTATGACCTCCAGATGTTTTGGTGAATGTCACATGTCTTCGAATTTTTGGTTCTAGAACATGCCGGTTTCCTCACGATGTTTTCCTTCACCGTTTTGAAAGCATTGGTGATGAAATAAACACTGGCACTGGGCCCGCGTGGTTGATTACTGCCCATTCCCTCTCCTAGAGAGGAGACTCATGCCTCCTCTCTAGGAGAGGGAATGCAGCAGCCCAGCAGTGGGAACATTATAAGGCCGACTATGCTATGCTATGCTCCAGATGTTTGTTCCAGTTCTTGGTGTCTTTGTTTGTGAACGCACCTTCGATACAGGAATAATTCCTAGTATGGTGAAACGTTTATTTAAAAAAAAGAAGAGGAAAATATATAAACAACATTATTTTTAGCTTATGCGAAACTTGAATATAGGTTGTTCAGAATCAGTAACTGAATGGATTCCAATAGTTTTAACACCATGTTACCAGTTGAACACCGCCGACATTGAGTACAACAAGGGTCACGGCAGGTCATAGCGGGTATAAGGCGCCATGAAACAGCTGGGTGCAAGTGCAAAACCACCCCTAAGTCACCTGGATGGCCCGGTGATTATGTATTTTTGCTGACATAACAAGCTGAAACTTTGTGATTTTTCATACGTCAAATATGTTAAAAAAATCCAAGTGTGCCTATCTAAGTAATGATTAACACCTTACTAAGATTGTGAGGTAACTATAAATTTTCATAGACGCTGCTAAATTTAATACAACGACTTCACCTAACAAAGATCAAATTGATGAACACAGTACAAAACACAACAACACCCAACTGTATCATGTTATCAACAAAAATGACGTCACAGGAGGCCCGAAGCTCCAACAACCTACATTTTCATTCAATAAAAGGCAACTATTAATTCTAATTCGTGTGTCTACGCTTGGCATCGTCTTGGGACAAGATGACGCAATCCTAAGACCATAATTGTGGTCACTTGTCCTAATTGTTCCAGCGATGCCACTAAATGGTGACAGCTGCTTGATAATTGATACACTTTGCCCGCACAAAAGAAAACCTACCTTATTTTCACACTCTCAAAGTTGTATTTCAGTTAATACAGCCTAAAGAAAAGAACACAAAAATCTGTGGAAACAATTTTAAGGTTTTAGCAGCAGTGTTAAAGTTGAAACTTGAATGTAGTATTTTTGAGCTTATTGAAGGATGTTTTGAAGCGTTTGTTTGTAAGCTGGACAATAAGTTGTGTAATTTGCATTTCCGCGCAAAACGACGGAGAAAGAGGGCTTTGGATGGCAACTGAGTAGTTGTAAGATGGGGAAGGAATTCACCATAGTGACTTACTACTTGGCCATGTTACTTTACAGAAATATTATTTCATTTAGATAAAGTGTAAGAATACTCCTAGGTGTTAAAAACGTACAAGAAAAGGGCACCTGATCAATATCAAACGTAAGATTTATGTTAAAAGTAAAAATGTTAAACTATTAAAAACCCATAATTAATTCCAGAAAAATAGGTATATATGTATGTATAATTTAACAAAGTACTTTTTTTCTAACTAGGATAGTTAACTACGATGATTGAAAGCCACACGAAGGAGGTCAAGAGTAGGCAAGCGAAGCAGGTGGCTGCTTAGTTCAACTCAGTCTAATAGCTCTAATAGAGCGATCTTCTGCCGACGTAATGCAAGCTTGAAAGCAAATATTTGAGAGTTCATTCAATTTTAAAGAAGTAAAACTTTAGTTGACAAGTTACAACAGAAACTAATTCAAATTTTAAAAACAATATTCAAAACTACTTTAGACAATGATTATAGAAATAATAATATGGAAAAAATTAAGCAATAAAGAGTAAATACACACTAAGTATTGAAGGAGCTACAGTCATAACGGAAAAATGAAAGTTTATAATGAAGAATATTTCTTTTTTTATCTGATATAAACCAGTGCTGATGGTACGCAGTAATGCAATCGTTGCTGGTGAATCGCAATTATTCACTCAAGCCTTGAAATCACCTAAATTATAAGCGGGATACACATTTTTTTGAATGCAAAAATTTTTAACAATAAAAAAAAAATCTGTATTATAATTCTAAATCTCAGAATCTCTAAGAAATCGTTACAATAAAAAAAAAGTTTACAAAAAATAAAATACAAAAATCGCTGTGAAATTCTAATTTTCTCAAAGAATCCAAGGGCAGGCAATCTCAACCCTGCACTATCAAATCGAAAGGTGTACGACAATGATCCAAAAGACCAAAGATCAGGCAAAGACGGTGCAATAGCAATTAACCCTGCGCCCGTCGGACATCGTAACAATGTAATATATTTTAATTGAAACGACCCCGCCGTAGATGCAGTAAATATTGGTTGGAATGAACGAATGAACCTAATTGAATGGATGAAGGAGTGTCGTGTTAAATTTTAAAGTAGGTTCTCAATGAATGACGTCATTTGTTAGTTGTGTAATTGTTGATTGTGATGATGTTAATATGTTTAAGGAGATTGTTTTTGTTTATGATGTCACAGATGTTTTTGTTAAGTTCCAGATTTTTTTTGAGATTTAACAGTAATTGATATTGTGTTTGTGAACAATAACTAAATATCAATCAATAAAATTTAGGACTTCAAATTAAATCCATATTGTCCAAATTTTTTTGAGCATATTCCAATATCTGTTTGCCTATATTTGATATCATTCACAGCAGACTCTAAGACTTCATTCGTCAACGATATTCTTTTCAAAACTTTCCATAAATCAATGTATCTAAATAATTTGAAACTAACCCAGTAGGTACAGACAGCGCACACTAATAAACCCTACATGCGCATGATTCGAAGCCCGTTCTTAAACAGTATTGATGATAGTGTCAACAGATTTGACCCAGTGAATCAATGTTCTATCATGACCAATGAATGCTTATAAACTTATAAGTTTGCCTCTTGGCGCCGATGAGTCGAGGGCTCGGTTTGAAGTACCTATTGATAGCCTGGGTGAAGAAGTTTGTAGGTAAAGATAACGATGAAGAAAGGATTGCTAGTGATGGTACAAAGGTTATGGATGAAGTTGTCATAGGCAACTTGAGAAAGACTAATGTCCAGTGGATAGTGGGAGAAACACACCTTCCAGTATATTAAGAAAAGGATAATAAAAGTTATATTTGAAATGCTTAAAACGGTGTTTCATTTATTGTTGAAGAGGAAACGATTGCTAGTGATGATATTTGCATAACCTTTGGGTTATGGATAAAATTATTAAGTAACTTAAGAAAGATTAATGTTCAGTTGATAGTGAGGGAAAAACATATTGATAAGTGCCAATCAAGAAAAAAATTTAAATGTGTTTATAATCTAAAGATTCAGTTGTTGTAAACAAGGTTGTGTATGGTGAAGTAATTATCATTTAAAGAAAAGTTATGGTACATTGACGTATAGATACAAATAATGAAGTAGTCTAAACATAAACATTGATGATATTCATATATATTCACACAATTGATGATTATTATTATCAAATGGTTAAATTTTGGTACTAATTTAAAGTGGGAAATACAACAGAGGTCGTAACAATTGTTTATAAGCGAGCCAGATAGTCGAGTAATTTAATGTATCAATCATCATTAAACCAGTTGCTGGCAATTTTGATAATTTTGGCTTCGTTTTCATTATTAGAACATTTATTTACAGTTGCTACATTGACTGTATTTTTGTTTTTAACTTAAACAGTTTAGACTTAATATTAGGGCTTTTTATCATTTGCTTCTTTTTTATGTTGTAAGTTATATGCAATCTATCAATCACTATCGATTTCTTGGATTTTGATTGCTGTAATAGTGTCTTAATGTATTAAACTACAATATAAATAAATCGTTATCTCTCAAACCGATTGCCCTCCAGATTTCAGTGTGACGAATCTCATTGACTCTCATTAAATACTCGACTAAAGGGTGATAATCGAGAATTAAATCGATGGCCCGCATCGATGGCGGGTGTATCGTTTATGAAAATAAAATAATCGCTTCTCATTAGTCGATTTACGGGTTATGCGGGTGTTTATAGTGACACGCTTTTTATATCAATGGCTTTTAACTTTCATCGCTCCGCTGATTGTATTTAATTTGTGTTGTGTTTTCTTTTTGGTTTATTTTCTGAGTGATTGGAGCATTTTTTATCATTTGGAAGTTTATAGTGATTGTAATTGGCCGTTAAATGGTTCTTGTATTGGCCGTTACTAATTGTACTGAACGCTCGTCTAAATTAAAGACTGTAAGAGATACTCAAGTTAAGTATTTCAAATATTTGGTACTTTACCAATGCCAATTATATTGAGGTAAGTGTTGGAGTATAACAAAAACAAATCTATCCTACATCAACGCTATCGTCGTTCTCTTTCTAATCAATAAATATTGTATTTAATGGTCCGAGCCCCTTGTCACCACTTGATTAAAATTTCTAGTATGGTTACAGTTACTGTATTCCTTTAGCCTTGCTAGGGAGCAATACGTCTCACGTAATATTACTGAAATACAGTATATCAAGAAAAAGATAATAAAAGTTACTACTGAAATCTTTAAAACGGTGTTTTCTTTCATGTCTACCTACCAACTCTAACAGTAATGCGGATAAACTTAATAATCTGTTTATAAACCAACAAAACATTACAACTTTATAACAATAATCCTAACAGACCATAAACTCAATAAAAATACCACAAAATGAAAGAGCAAACAGCCGTCTTTACAAATCTATAATCTTTTGATGGAAGGAGGCGTAACTACAAACTGTAAGCGGCAAGCAGATGTTTGTTCAACGTCTGAGGATAGATGAAGAATGTCCAAGTGTAGCTAAAGAACGGCCGACTATGGCCGAAGAATTCCGAATGGTTAAAGGGGAAAGAGCAGAGAGATGCTCCAAGAATTAGATGAGCAATTGCTGCTTTGGTGTGAAAATGATCGAATTTTGGTGCGGTGTTATGTTTAAATTTGGATTTAGCACGTAGCAAAGCATTAATTTCAATTAAATGATCAACGGGCGTTTTCAAATATAGAAGAAGTCAATCATTCAGAAAAATATAGCTAACTAAGCTTCAGCCAGCGGCTTCGTCCTCTTGAAAGCAGAAAATAAATAAATAGTTTATGTCACTCAGTGATAGTATTGGAGAAAGAATTTTCAGAATTGGTTCAGTTGTTACAGAGATTATCACCTAGATACAACCTTACAATTTTTACCTCTTTATAATATTAGTACGTAGTATTTATTTCTTGTTTTTAGAAGTGTCCCAGGACCAGAAGCTATCGGATCAGGTTTAAATGTATATTTTTATGGCATCCTTCACATGTTGCAGTGAGCGTTTACATTTTTTACTACAAAATGTTAAATAGTGTTTTCGTCAAAAAACTACATTTTAAACTAAAATCATTTTCATTTAAAAAGTGAACCAAGACGTTACAAAATCAACCAATACAACCCATTTAAGACATCCATTTCTACATTTTAGGGCACGCTTCACACGATATAATCTTGAACGGTTTTACAATAATAAGTAAAATAATCTTGTAAGTAAATCGGAAATAGCGAAGCAAATTTAGCTACCACAATTATATAGGCCCGTGGTGTTTGTCACCAAGATTGGGATCTTGAGAATAACACCCTTCCTCTTATCTGATACTAAGAGATGTTTATTTACGTTTATAATGTGCTGTTAATGTAGGTATGTTTAGTATTTACAACGTATGTTCGATGGGGAAATAAAAATTGTTTCTGGCAATTTTATATTAATTTTAAATACAATGCTTGACGAAAATGCTTTTTTGCTTGCTTGTTGGATTATGTGAAGAGTGATATGAAAGAAAAGGAAGTTAGTGATAGCACGACGAGTGACAGGGCGGAGTGGAAGAAAAAAACGTGTTGCGCCGACCCCAAATAACACGGGATAAGGGCAGTAAGATGATGATGATGATGATGATGACAATGCTTGACGAAAATGTGTTAAAGAATAAGCTTTTGACAGAAAGGTGAATGAATTAGCCACATTTTCTTTGTCGATTAGACAGATCGACAAAGAACTACGTAAACGCAATCGACACGTTTATGACGCTCAATGCAATCTGATTGGCCCGTTCCAAGCTCTTAACCAATCAGAGAGCCAAACGCAGTAAAGGTTCCGATCTCGTTAACGTAAAAACAACTTGCACTCAGCGCACATATTATGAAAGTTTTACGCAATTAGACCCATACTAAACCAGGAACAGGAAACTTTTAAAGATATAACCCCAATTGAAACTAGGCACATTATAGCTGTTAGTGAATTACTGAACAGTAGCCAATATAATAGAAAAAACTGTAAGCGCTCCTAACGCTATTACTGCTAAGTAATATTCATTTGTTACATCGGACATTTAGCACATAGCCGTCGGCAAAATGATTCAATGAATAAAAGAAAAAATACATCTAACTTTTATGACAGTTAATAACATTGAAAAGTATTAAATTCAAAAGATTCCTAACAATAGATCAATAGACACAAATTGGACGTCCATAGGCACCATAGACACGTGTCCGAGAGAAGAAAAAAAAGAGACGGCCAGTCTTATCGAACAAAGTTATATTTACCGTTACGAAAATTGAAAATCGAACTTTTTCATTCTTAAAACGGAGGACCAAGGATTTTATTTATTTGGCAAACGCCTTTAAGAGTGTATTATGAAGTTGGTAATGTCAAACAGCATCAAATGGCGCGAAAAGGGAAAAACTGTGACATTTTAGCATTGTGAAATAAAATTTTAAATAAACACCTTTTGAGTGGGCGTTATGCGGAGTATTTGTAAATAGGTTTTTGTTGATATTACAATGGTATTTTTAACAACGGTTCCCTGCGGGGGAGTTGTCTGACAATCTCGTAATGTTGCCACGTGCTTTTAATATTGGCATTTGTATTGTAAATGTGACAAAAATAATAATTTGTAGCTGCATTTTACCTGGATTTGTGCCCACATACGATCGACTAAACATTTTTCATTATTGAATTACTTGTAGTGAATTGACCTTCAACTTCCATTGAATTTTAAAAATCAAGTAGGTAAACAGATTAAGCTTAGCCGATAAGATAAATCGAAAGAAGATTATTTAAATCAAATTACTAATCGCTCTCGGCGCTTAACATAAATTATAGAGCAAAAAGCTATAATTCGAATACTTTTTCTCCTATTTCACACAATGATAGTTTAAAGCGAGATCAAATCACAATAAAAAAGTCATCAAATGAGAGTTGATAGGTATTAAGCAGACAAAAATCGTTTAATCTTGGAAGCTAGAACCGTCTTCGGAAAATTGATATGTAAGCATTCCATAAATAATACTAATAAGGCATTTATTGTCTATGGTCAGCGATCGCCTGCCATTTTAGGCATGGGATTGTATAATATCTTACGAGGCTACGTCATAAACGGGAATACACCTCATACTGTACATTAAATTTGCAAATTAGACTTACCTAATAAGGATTAAGAATAACTTAAGGTATATCTCGTATAACTTCTAAGGCACGTAACATAATACCATAAAGGTGCGTGCACATAACATTGGCGCGATATCGTAAGATCGCGCGACATAAACTACCCGGCGGGTGGCGCTACCGACGCGAAAGGTACCAACTTTACGACATCACAAAAATACTCGCTACCGTACCAACCTTACGGTACCTACACAATACTGCCACTTAGGTAGGTACCAACTTAAAAAAAAAATTTATTCAATGAAGAAATTACAAGAAATTGTTGAAGAATATTTTTCGGCTTTTATGTGAATTCTTTAAACATAATGATATTATAACGGCATTTTGAATGACATACCTACATAATTTTAAGATGTATATGCAGAGAATGCGTCGCAGTTATCGTGGAGCTGTCTTTTTAATAGAGTCATATTGTAACGGTACATTATAATTTTGGAGGAAATTCAAGTTCTAATCCGTAAAGTTTGCTGCGTAACGACTAACAGGAACTGTTTGTATCTTTATATTCAGGTCATTTTAAATTTCCAGCAATTGTAAGGAGCTGGAGTAACTTTACGGCTTTCTTTAAGACTTTTTTACACATAACTCTCTCATAAAATTACAACTGGGAATTCCTTTTTTCAAACAGCTAGTACAATTTTCCATCCATATGAAAATTCATTACATTTCCCTCAATCCCTCCCTACTAACCTATTCTCTCAAAGGGCAAGAAGTGACCTGTCAGGTCACACGCGACGTCACACCACAAAGCGTATCCTCCTGAACAGTCATTTGACTGACAAAAGAACAATACAGTTCGCAAGTGGGTCAGGGAGTCGTTCACAACACTGGCAAGTGTCACGTCACTGATAGCGAGGTGACGAGGTCCCGAGTTCGTCCCGCATAATGGCAAACTGACATCGCGCAAGACGGAATGCGGTCAGTGTGTATGGAGCCTTAGTTTGCAGCGTTTTTGAAATTGAAGTTGGTGCGAATCTAATCGATGAGCACTTACGACCACAAAAAGTTGTAAGCTGTAGAGAAAATAAAACTTTTATTGGAAAATAGTTTCTGATACAATGTATCAAAGTCGACAAAGTATGGGTGTGAAAAAATACAGTTATTTCTACTCATTATTGAACATAAGACTTTAAGTAATAGTTTTAGTTAAGTCCGATCTACACAACTTAAAGCACAGGCGTTGGGTAGCCAGCCTTTCGGTATTTAACAGAATGCATTTAGAGTGTGTGCGCGGGTATTTTAAAAATAAAAAAATCATCAAAGTCAAAATAGAAAACAAAAATTATAATAAAAAGGACAATTCGAAAACAAAAATATAATTAAAAAGACAATAAAAAAATCTTTGCAATTGTTCTAAAATAACGTTTACAAATATTTTACTACAGGTAGGTAGCACTGAAATGGGTCTATAATTTGTAGGGTCGTTTTAAATTGTATCCATCCTTAAGTTATTGAAACTTCTACGGTACGGACTAAGCGTTTTGTCTCGTCGTTTATACCGCGTACATCGAAGGACTGGAACAATTGCCTGCTGCAATCTTCCCGTTCGATTACAATTTAGGTGTCTTCACGGCTAGATTGAATAGGCTTTTAATAAATAAGTGCCTCATCAACGATTGCATCACTGCTTACCATCAGGTGGGATCGCAGTTAAGCACTAGTATATACCAATTTTAAAAAAATAAGAAAGATAAATCGAGAGATGCCTTATTTGTCTGTCGATGAAAAGATTAGACGGTATCTCCAAGAAAACATTCTTACACATGCGATCATACATAAACTGTCAAATCCATTACTCTACCTTTCAGCTCTGCCGCAATCGGGTAAACATCAAATAGGAATTAATATTAGTTATTTATTGATTGGGTATTAATTAGTCGGGCCATTATATTTAAATAATTAATTATGTTGTATATAAACAGATGAAAGGTTAATCAGTAGTTTTTCGTTGATTGGATCTGATTGATTCGATTTTTATGATGATTACAATATTGGTATTTTTAGGTTATAATACAGAAGTTATAGTCAATTATAGAAACGGTTGTTTAATATTTATAGACCATAGCTTATGATGACAAATTGTGTTTTTACATTCATTTTGTCATTTAGTCATAATTTCTCAAATGATGATTTCTTTAATTGCAACGGCTTTCCGTTATATAATTTCTCACACCCTTATTTAGTTATATTTTAGTTAGTTAATTATTCATAAGTTTAACGATAAGCCAATCAAATAATAAAAATAATTTCTCATCTCAGCATCGATTATTTTGCGACAGCGTTTTCCATAGAAAGTTTATTACCAACATAGTGATAATGATGGTATTCAGAATAACCTACTTCCAGTTTTATTATACCCGATATAAAACCTTTTTTCGTTTATACTTCACTAAAAAGGAAGTTGTAAACACCTCATATACATTCAAATAGCTCCAATCAATTTGAAAATGGATGTTAAATCACATATTTCTGATTAATTTTGCTTTTCTTTATATTAAAACGCATAACTTTTATCTTTAATGATACGAAACGAATACAAATGGCGTATAATCATACAACACTACGCTGGGACTATAAAACGGGCTATCGTTTTCGCATTAACTTTCAACGACCAGCGTCACAACACAAACCCTACGTCTTGTACTATAGGACCAATAAACGAAACACGGATTAAGTTTCGCTACAGATTCCATTGCTAGCATCGCACCGGATCTAATAACGTAAATTTTGTCATAAGGAAAAATGCAGCAATGTACAAGAAATTCGAAATAAGTATCATAACATTATTTCATAGGCAACTAACGTAAGTTCCGTACGCTGTGAGTTTGTAGCGGCGCGCGGCGTCCCATCGCATCGTTGTGATAACATTAATGACGTCGTAAACCTGCCCCGCATCGCCAGAGAGAGATAGAAACAACGCAGATACTCGAGAACGCGGAAGAATTAGCCTTCACTAACGATGGAGTAAATCACCTGTTAGGCTGGATCCTAGCCTTAGTAGTAAGATTAAATTTAAAGTAAGCTTAAATCACACGACGTATAGAAAACTTGTTTTATGCCGTTGATTCGTGCGTGGCTCACCGCCATGAAGAATTTGATGTCCGATATGAATTATCGAAGCGGTGATTAATACTGAAAATATTTACACACCCACGTGAATACATTAAAACCGCTTTGATTCACGATTTTGATGCTAGAATGTTTCCATTTACGTGGTAAAAAGGTATTTTTAAAATACATAAGTTAATTATTCCCCTGTGCGCGTCTGTCCATCTGGGCGTGTTTAATTTAAATAACAAAGAGGTCTGACCGCGCGCTTGTGGCGGAAAAACGAAAGATTGACACACACTCGTGTTCGGGGGCGAGCCACCGATTATGATAGATACGTGGCGCGAATCAGAATAAAAGCATTAAATACTAGAATATATAAGTTTGTAATCAATAGCTGTTTGGAAACACTTGTTTACTGGCAGACATTTTGTAGGCTATACGTAAAATATTCTTCTAATTACCGAACCATATTAGCAATGTATGTATAATCTTTAAGATAATATGCGGTTTGCTAAGCCTCACTGTGCCTACGTGTTAACTTAAGCGTAAAAGTCAAGATACAACTACCATCCTGTATTAGCATAATCGACCCTCACACATAGCTTATCAAATACCGATATTTTCTAACATCGGTTATAAAAATAAACTCCGATTGCTCTTGGTATTAAAACATAAATCTTATCCTTTCTTAGGAATCCATAAGTTTCCATTAAACCTCTGTAAAATACGCACGTATATTACTTGCCGCGAGCAATTTTTTGATGAATGAACACATCAGTTCGGAAAGCATTGACTGATAGGAGCGCAACAAAGGGCCGATCCTTGCACTTTGACATTCGCGGTTTAATCACGTACTACAAGCTTTGTAGTGGCGATTGACGAAGATCAGTGCGTACTTGACACCGACGATACCTCTTGACAAAGTCACTTCGCTCGGATCGAAAGTGCTCAACTCGACGTATTGTCTAAAACGTGTAACACGTGCTTCGCTTCGATCTTTATCGATACTTTTGAACCGTCTATTATGGCACTAAGCTTTTAATTTACCAACAAAATTGTGTAGGTATTGTTTGGGATCGGAGATTATCAGGGTTCAGTAACGACATAATTGTTGCTCAATTTAAAGATTAAGCTCGATTATTGCTCATTGGGTATTATGTATTGTGTTTTTTTAATGGAATTAACAAGTGTATTGTCTTTTTTATGATGTAACTTGAACTGATTACGTGCGTGAATGGTCGTTTCGATTGATTCCGTTCGGTCTAGTTGTGAACTTGAGTATTGATGATATTAACGAGCGCCATTTTGAAATTTTAATGAAGGGTAGAACGAACTGAATGAACGATTCCTGGAAAACTGTCAAAGCTTTTATTGTGTTAATTTTATTCGCTTTTTTAATCAGTAAATAAATGTTGGCAGCATTTAAAGCTAAAATTGTGATACCTGTATTTGAATAGTGTACAGTGGCGTACAGTTTCATTTGTGACACTGCCAGCACTTAGTGTTGAGCTCGATGCGACTGTACTACACGGAACGGGAGGACGGCTACTGTCCGAGTTGGAAACTAATGCACGGTTAGGGTTGCCAATTATTTATTGTTTATGTTTTTCCAATTTGTAACAACTTAGATAAGCAGATTTTTTAAGAATGAAAAAAAAGCATCGGTAAGTAGCTTGTAAGGATTGAAAACAGACTTTTGAGAGAGGAAGTTTTTCTCAATTAATACTAATTACTTGGTCTTATATATTATCTGTATAATACTATTGGTTGTTTAAACTATTGGTGACGATCATAAAGGAAAACTCTTTAACTATCGATGGAAAATTATCGGCTAAAAGAAACTCGGGAAAAATCTTGTTGGTCTGGTGTATTGTATTGTTAATAAAAGTTTCTGCCAAAATATTTTATTACGTAAAAAAGTTTAAAAGATAAACAGATCGCCAGTATCAAATTTGAAACCAATCCACTAACATCAGATCATTCAAAAATTAACACCGTATCTTTCTCCGAACAACTAAAAAAACAAAATCCTATCAGCCCTACGCGCTGACGGGGTGAAATAAAGCTCCTACCCGTCGTCGCTCGACCGAATGGAGTGAAAAAAATTCAGTTCAAAAAGCCACGGACGGACCGACAAAAAGTCGCATTGTAGTACCACGGGATGCATGTAGTGCACACGATTTTTTCGCCAGACTATTGAAGCCGTTTTGTTTAATTTTTTGAAAGTCTGTCTAGCTTAGAAGAGGTGTGATTGGATTTTTTAGAGATGTTTGAAGGTGGGATTAGAGTTTTATTTGTTTTTAACTTTTGTCCGCGGCTTTGCCTGCGTACTTAAAAAATAGCCTATGTTATAAAGCAGCTTTCTAGCAGTGAAAAAAGTTTGCAATTGGACCAAGACTTTTAAAGATTACCTCCTACAAACAAAAAAACAATCTTTACCACTTTTTAAAATTAAAGCAGATTAAAAAAATAGAGGGTAGGTATGACCCTACCCCCCATTTTAGGTAGGTCTGAGAATAGATAGTAGGTTATTAAGTCTACTATCTATTCTCAGACCTACCAATGATAAACAAAAAAAAACATAAAATCGATCGAGCCGTTTTGGAAGAATTTAATAACAAACACTGTGACACGAGATTTATATATTATATGTATTAGATTCTAAATTATTTTCGTGACAGTTTTCAATCACATGAAAGCATTTAAAAAATTGTTTCAAACTGAATTTCAGTTACGTTAACTGAGATAGATATTACTGAATATGGCACGCGAGTCGATGGATTAAAAAAAAAACCCTACGAATAAAACACCATGTTCTTTAACAAAGAACCAGCTGTAAAACGATACAGCACTGATAACCGATAATTTTAAAGGGACATTAACAATAAAAGTTGCCCTCAGGCACCCTCAAAAACCAAATTCTATACAACGAAATACGACACTGGCCACAGCCCTCATTAGAGTTTGCTATTGCCACTTAATTTAATAAAAAATAAAAACCAACCGTATCATAAACTCACAGTTCGAATTTTGAAAATTAATAAAAATGTCAAGCGTGACTGAATATAATGCGTCAGAAGACCAATGCGGGCTCGTAGATTAAGAGGCGGTAATAGAATCGCAGTACCGTGAAAAAAGAGAAAAATGCCTGTGACGTTACACCCTCGCCCTGTGGCGCTGGCGTGGGGTGTCAGTGCGATTCAGCACTTTCGCAGAATAAGCTTAAACGTTGAAAACCCAATTTGACGGCTCGATTAGCACAGTCGGGCTTTTTATTCACGTCACATGATTGATTTTGGTTATACTCCCAATTGGGCTTGACTGTAAACGATGGAGAATAGCGAATGTATTTATAACGTTTAAGTATTTAAGTTTACGACATTTAAAATAATTTTCTGACTCATTCGATATTCTACCAAAAAGACTTCAACGCAACGTCAAAATTATCTGCTACACAGAAATCGCAAAATCAACCCTTCCGATGCGCGCGTCAAAAAGCTTGCTAATTACAAAATTAATTTCGCCAAACAAACGCGTCTTCCGCATCGGACGGGTCGCATCGCATTTCACGCGGGAACATGGCCCGGGCCGTGTTCGCCCGGGCGGACGGCAAGCATTCTGTGTAAGTCGTGCACAGGACGACCATTGTGCTCAATTCGGGTCCCAGTTAATTGTTTTTAATTCGCCAGTACTGTATTGTAACTCTTTTAATTACGCCCACGGAGCTGCGCTAATGGCGGCTTCGTGAGCGCCTGCGCCGATCACGAAAGTCCTTTTGTTTAATTGTACAGTTCCACCGAGATGCGGTTTCGATAAGCCCCTGTGTGGGCAAACGCATTAGTTTTTAGTACTAATTATGGGTTTATAAGGTGATTTAGTGTCATGTGAGATCATGTTTCGTTTTCATCAGTAAAATTTGAAACGATTTTTTTTTGTGGTCGTGATTTTTTAGATTATTTTTTATTTTAGAGTTAATGAACCGGGGCTCATATTTTATAGTGTTATAATATTTTTAATTTCCTTGTCCGAAAAAGAGATGATAAATAATAAAAACTAATGAGTTGACTACCGAAACTTTTTATCGAATAAAATATTTATAATGATAATAAATTTGCCTCATTTATTAGAGCGGAGCCAGGCTATAATGGACGAACCAAAAGAAACGCAACTAAACGACATAAAACCAAATCGTAGTCAAGTAAAACGATTCTGATGCCCCAAATACGGGAGAATATTTCCAATTTCTGCTAAGGAGGCTCCCTTCGATTGTACTAAAGCTAAGGAGGGCAGCATACACAGTGTCCGGCCTCATTTGGTTAATTCGCCGTGTGTAGCCACAATTAAACAGGACAAAAGAAGAAGTTGGACTACAACGGAAATCACGACCCGATATTACACTGATGATACTTTTAATGAGCTTTTTAGGCAATTTTGTTTGTGAATTTTGTGTGGAACTGGAGTGTTTGATACGAAAATTTAAGGATAGGAAGAAAGAAGAAATTCATGCTGTTGTTTGATTTTGAGCTATGATGTATGAATGTATTTAATAAAACATCTATAAGATTGATAACAAAAAAGCAATGAAAAAAGAAACAAAAAAAATATGCTTAAAAATGACACTGTCAGTTCTTTGACCTGTTAGAGACATTAATATGGCATCTCTTGTACTTTTTTTTTGCTTTGCACGTTTTGTGCATTTAACCAGTGTCAAGTTTAGAAAATATTAAGTTTTCAGTCACTTTGGGTTCCATTAAAACGTGGATGTAACACATTCTAATTTTTTTTTTGCAGTGTTTTCAGCTAATCTATAGAGTCGGTCTTCTCGGCAAACTTCGCTGTCATAGTCAATACTACAATAATTCTCCGTTTTACCGATATCGCAGCATGTTTCAATTATTACACCACCCCATATTGTACTCCTTTTTATACACTTGAAATTAAACTACACCAATTTTACAACACAATGTCCACTAGGAATCAATTTGTGAATAATTCAAACAGCCACTGAACTTGACTCGAAAAAATCCCGCCAAAAACACTCTCTCATACTAAAAAAATCACTCCACAAACCATCTCTGTTAACCCTAAAATAGCCGTAAACCTCATTCCTCAATAGGATAACCCGAATGCCTAAAGTGTGACAAGCCACAAAACTTGTAACCCTAAAACGCGGGGTGCGACCCTCGGGTATGAGCGACCCGCGGTCGTACGCAATCTCGTAGATATCAACCGCGACTGTTGCCTCTAAAATCCGGTGGCTTGACACATGGGTGTTACAAGTGAGATAAATCTGATGACAATTTGAATATAACTTAGTTTTTGTAATTTTTTTTTTTTGTTTAATGTTTTGTTTAATGTAAATGTTTAATAAGTTGGTTGTCTGTACAATGTCTGCACAAGCTTTGTCTGCACAATTAAGTCTAAGGTTTGTGATTTAAGATAACTTAACTTTTTTGAGTTATATTCTAAATAGTAATAGTTTTAGTGTTATTAATACACTTTAGTTAGATGAATTCAGATTTTAGTTTTTACTCAACAGCATTTTGTAGCTTCATATTAATATTGAAGATGATCACATCTTATATTTTCATGTAAAACATCATTGGTCCAAAACACATAAATATTTTTTGAAGATTATTGTATTTTTACATTTATGGAACTATATACTTGTATAAGTAGTTTTAAAAAACTTACAAATATTCGTGAGTAATTTCAACAGATTTATCCACGACTAACGCATGCATGTCTGCAGTTTTTTATCCGCCACCCCTCGGGCAAGGATAATCATATCAGCACACACGTCACTTGAGCGCGACACGTCGGTTTGACACCCCTACACTCTGACCACTAATCATTGATCAGAAACTTTTCTAAAGCATTTCAGATAACTGTTATTAAGTGTAAAATTGAATATTGTAAACTGCAATATTAAAAATCGAATTCAGTAGGGGAAAATGTAACTTATAACCACAACAAAAAACTACAACCAGTGATCAAGTAACCCTCCGCTGCAGGGCACGCGTCACAACGACCGCGCGAAAAAAATAAAATTACAGCTTCCCATTTACTGTTGATTACACTCGAGACAAAAAAGCATGTGATTATTTTCACAAGGTATTAATCTCACGCGTCAAACGCGCGATTAACTTATAAATCCGCCATAATTGCGGACCGACAGATGTCGCTAGCGGCGCCGCCACTGGAATTGCGCGGGCGCAAGCTTTATTATGTTTTTGTTCGGACAAAGAGCACCGCCTACATGCCACTACTGTTTATTATTGTGACACTTTTTTAAGTCCGATGTATTAACCTACAATAAAAAGTTTTTCTTATAGATAATGTAATCGACGATATAAAACTCGGAACTTTTATGAGCTTAGATTAAAAACAAGGCTTTTTGTTTATCGGTAATGGCAATATTATCTTGATAAGACACCATCGTTTGTGCACATTAGGGATCTTGGAAACTTTCTTATGATTATCGAGATACCATGATGGAAATTATCTTTACCTTACCATAACTTTCTAAAATTAACTACTTTTATTACCTACTTTAGGGGCGCCACCTTCACTGCAAGATAGAATTGTTGAAATTGCTGACACTAAAAAAGGAAAACTAGTGCGCTTCACCATCAATGAGTTTCACTGCTTACCCTCAGGTGGGATTGCAGTCAAGCACTAGTTCATATCATTAAAAAAAAATCTGCAACTACAGCAGTATATTGGATGGCAAAACTTTGTGTTTTTCTTAACGAGCTTCTCCAATTAGTTGTTTTAGATTAGTGAACACAAGGACCCACTTACTCTCATTTCTGTTTCCAATCTATTATCATTGACCGACCAATTTAGATTATAAATCCGTTTTTTTTTAACTACAAAACAGCACTGGATGTGGACAAATTTAATTAATTCGTCCTTGTTCACGAGCGCTGCATATTCATGACAGTCACAGCTCGTTAGGTCGTCGACGGTCAGTATTAACAATCTGTCGCCGAGGGGTTCACAATCCCGGATTTATTTGTTCCTAGAGTTTTACACCGACGCTGTAATATATCTACCTATGTTGGGCCAACATTTGCATCTGCTGTGAAAGTTCATCGGATGTTCATTGAAGGGACCAAGTGAGCTGTTGTTTGTTTAGAATTCGTTTGAGTGATGTGATGTATACGTAAGTTTTAAATTAAGACAATGTAAAATATAACTGTATACTGTACATAAGTATAAACATAATTTTCCTGGTCAAATGGCAGTTCATTAGATGCCTTTATTGGTAAAAAAATATGCATAGACATATTTTTTTACAAGGAAGATATCATCAAAAACATAAACGACAGTTATTAAGTCGCTTAAGTCTAGCTTATATAATGTACTGAGCAGAACTATATGCATCAATAAAATCAAAATCAATCAAGTTACATATGCATACTCAATAATATAAGCAACACTATTTATCTTCAACTACCTATCCATCTGATTCTACACATCAATCAAATATTTATTATAAATTATTTATTTTTTATATTCTTTATTGAAGACCTCATATAAACATAGGACAAACATTAAAAAAACAAGTGTATAATGGGTGGTCTTATAGCTCACGGCAATCTTTTACAGGCAAACTTTGGATGGACTAAACAAAAGGCTGAGATTTGGAGCTATCAACTAATAAATCCACGGAAATGACAGTCACCGAGAGACAGACAGACGGGCCCAGGAATAATCTTCAATGAACTAGCTAAGCTATAAATTGCTATCCAAAAGTAAAAAGCTGTTTCGGATGGACTTTACTAAATAGGTACATATTTTATTAGCATACAAAATTATACAACTTTTGACAATGTGAGACAAATATTGTTTCTAAGTTCCATTCAACCATGATTAAATCTAGCTGTCTGTCTATCATATCAATCGTTAGGTATCTGAGCAGATTTTTTAAACCGAACAGATGATCATTTTATATCATCAATACCAACAGTGATATTGAAGAATCAAATATGAATATATTAAATTTCGTTAAGGTCTATCACTATAATAAGTCTAACTACATATTTTTTTATTTACAAGTACTTGTACAACTTTACGGAGGATGTCCAAGGTGTTGTACAATAGAAGCTTACAAACTAAAAAAAAATATATTTAATACATATGCATATTCAACCTTAAAAGCCTATCCGTCTAATTTCATATATAAATCAACTATTCATACATCCACGGTGGTGACAGGCTCCGAGATACAGGTAGTGACAGGTCAAAGACAGGGCCATTAGGTATGTGTGTTCATTTTGTAGACAGAAATTACTACAGTGACATTTAAGACCCGCATATCTATATCATACATTACGTTATGCTTTTACCACTACAGTAAATCTAACTACATGGGCATCTTAAACCCTAAAACACCTATCCATCTAATATTATATATAAGGTGTTAAAAAATTAACTTTAAGATATATATTAACTCTAAGAGAAATTAATTCGAGGGGACATTGTATTCCTCATTATGAACAACATTTACTATGGGACCAAACCTGAAATCGCGAAAAAAAAATCAGCTGTTCCTTACGTTTATGTTCGCTTAACTCGTCAAAGTTAATTGTTTAAAACCTTATTTATATCAAATATTCATACATCCATGGAGGTGAGAGCCTCCGAGATACAAGTAGCGACAGGTCAAAGGCAGCGCCATTAGGTATGTGAGTTGTTTTTTTGACAGAAATTATAACAACACCAATGCCTACAATGACATTTAAGACTCGCATATCCATATCATACATTCTGTTAATCTTCTGCCATTACAATAACGAATCTAACTACGTAGGCGCATCTTGAACCCTAAAACACCTATCTATCTAATTCCACATATCAATCAACTATTCATACATCCACGGAGGTGACAGCCTCCGAGAGACAGGCGGTGACAGGCCGATGCTCCCTTCCCTGCCACTAATGAGCAAACAAGCTCAAACGTGGACATGGGCATGCATCGTATGCTCTGCCGCACTTTTGGTGTTTGCTTTGCCGGAATTCGCTTTGATTTACTAAAATTGCAGAAATTGTTTTTATTTCTTTAATAGTTACGGTTTTATTGATTTAGTTTGCGTTTGGTGTGTTTTTGTCAATTTATTTGATACACGATTTTAGGTTGGCTGCTAAAATAAATCTGCTCCAAAAAGCTCGTCTTATCTCAAAGTACAAATTAAAACACCAATTAAATTCACTTCCACGGACAGAAACACCGTCAAAACATCTAATCTAACACTAAAACTTCCGTGCTTCAAAACAGGAACGAGATTAACGGGAACGAATGAAATAATATAATCTTGTTAGCGTGCCGTCACCTTCTCGCGCCGGTGCGAATAATTAGCAATCCCCTTACAAAGTAAGAGCGTTGAGCGAGATAACTGAATCTAGGCTTAACAAGTTTCACGAATTACACGATAACCTCCCTCAGATACGGCCGGGTTTGATAAAAACCATTAAGTACACGGATTGCTGATACGTTGGGCGATAGCTTCGAGTTAACACCTCGCAGCCTAAGTTTAGTGAGGAGACCAAATAGTAAATAATCTATGAGTCAACTTATGGGCGGAGATAGGGAAAGTCTCTTTAGAGATTTTCGTTGTTTAGGAGATAATAATGTGCACTTTGTTGTATCTAATTCTATGGAGATGACTTGTTTAATATCTGAAATAAACATATTAAAATAATTAATTTAAAAATTCTGTAGGTAATATTTTTTCCGTTAAAAATCCTTTTAAACTCAAACAAACATTGAAAGCTATGCGCACTTTATAGATACATGATCCAAAATAATTAGAAGGCCTTCATCCCCCGACATTTGGACAAACAGTGCCCCGCGGGGACTAGCGTCTTTTTATCGGCAGGGGACCGCAAATTTCTATTTGCATATCTGTGCACTCATAAATCTCTGTTTCACTTATTAGCAGCGTCTCCCCACCGGGTCTGTTGGACCCACCGCCACAAAATAGGGTTAGATGTGTTAGTATTTTTAGTTCGATATTCAAATAAATGGAACATGATTTTTGTTTCGATATTTGAATAAATGGAACATGATTGTTACGATATTATGTAACTTAAATGAGAGGATGCTGTGAAATAATTAAAACAGAAAATAAAAAAAGATTCTAGCTTAAAATAAAATTTCTACAATTTATCATAAATGCAATCTGATAAACCATTTGTAAAGTTCTAGTATAGAGTCTAATAAAACAGCTGTTTAGAAGAAAAACTTGATTCTGTAATAAAAGTATAAAGGTTCTATACATATATACTAGATTTTTTAAATGTTTTTTAAATACCATTGCTCATGTTGTACATACGATTAAAAAAATCTTTTACTAAAGCAAAAAAATCGTAAGTCGCCAAGAACCATAATTACATAACAGTTTTGCAGATTGCACTTAAAAGTAATTTAACAATGACATAACCAATAAAAGTAGGCGCGGCGTTCATTGAAGCAAATCGTAATCTTTCGCGCTGGGCAGTGTCATACGATTGAGGATTAAATACAATCAAATTCTTCAAATCTTGGGGCCAGTTTATGAAAAAAGAATAAATATGACAAACTGTCAAACGCGCGATGCCGTGATTGGTTGAATTGATTTTCAGCCAATCACATCAATTGACCTGGGCCCTTACCATGACGTTTTAAAATGTCAGGCGTGAGCGCGGGAGCAAAAGAGAGGCATACTTCATATAAAGCTCCATCCCTTTAACGCTTCAGTTTAGGTTGTCAAATAGATCGCGTTTAGAGCTCGTGGTAGGTCCCTCTAGACTTAATTTATGACGCATCTGTATTACTTTTTTATAAACTGGGTTTAGGTCTGTGTTTCACTCATCTAATAGAACAATGACGTAATTACAAAAAACTGCCTTTTTTATTTAGTAAATATGTCTTAGTATTTCGTAGACAATAAATAAATACATAAACAAAAATATTAGGACATAAAATGAATCAAATCATTGAAAAAAGAATCATGTCTATAAACCTTTAAAAACTTTTCTTAAAAAATTATTGACATGTCATTGTCAATCTGTTGGATGAGTGGTTTGTTTACAAAATCGGACAAGAAAATAAAAATACACTATACAACGATTCACTTCAATCAACCCTGTTTTACTTAGTTAGTGCTTTTGACTTACCGTTATGAAGATGGTCGATTGTACCCCTTCCTCGACGCTCGTGTGTTAGTGACAGAATAACAGTGCTACAGTGGACTGGTTACTTTAGGTGAATATAATGCTCAACAGAAAGAAAATGTGGTTAGTATAGTGTTATCATGATATTTTAACAGTGTACCACCACCAAGAGTAACCATCACCACGTTTAAGGCTCCTGCATACAGACGCGATGCGGCAATGTGACAACGACGAAGCAGTATCATAGAAACTGTTTGTCTGAATATTTGGAGGTATGTAAAGTAACATACACTCATTGAAAAGGAGAGGATCCTCCGACTAGACGGGTATTTGGTCTGGTTCGGGTCACTATCCGATAGTTTTTCTTTTTAATAATATTCCACAACTATCACACAACGACGTCTAGTTCCAAGCTAAGCAGAGCTTGTGTTATGAGTACTAGACAACTGATAAACTTACTTATATATTTCTAAATACATACATACTGTAGATAAATTACACCCAGGCACAGAACAAATGATCGTGCTCATCACAAAAACATTTGTCCTGGGTGGGAATCAAACCCACGACCTTCAGCATAGCAGTCAGGGCCACTAACCACTAGACCAACAGCTCAGTCAGTTTTATCAGATTTTGGGCTGTTGTTTATAATTATGTTCTAATCGTGTGGATAACTTTAGTACCACAATGCGTGAATTCGAATTTAATTCGAAGTTTTTAGTTCCTTTTTTACATCACAGATGTCGCTACAAACATTTCTATAAAAAAGTGTTGTCGCATTGTCGCATCATGAGTGACGTTGGGAGCCTTAATTTAAAGTGCATGCAAAGTGAACTAAGGAAGAAAAACCAGTAGTAAGTCATGAAAAATGCATGCAAAAGCAAAACCAAAAACAGGGTAAAAAACACAACAGTTTATTTAATAAAAATAAAACAGCTACGTGGAAAAATAATTGTAAAACTACGAAATTAAAACGTGATTTAATCCTGCATCATTTGAATATTTGTATAAAAATGAAAATCATTTTTTAATTTCGTATTTCCATCTTTTTTAAACGCAGCTGTAATTAGTAGATACCGCACCTTTACAATGAAAGTAACCTAATTCAAAAATAAGGAATTGTAATTTTCAAAACACATAAATCGTACACGCAAATTCACAAATTGTAAACTCTAAAATTACTATTTGTGGGAATTACATTTTAAAAAAATCTACGGTCCGAACTAAGCGTTTCGCCTCTTCGATTATATTGCGTACATCGAAAGACTGGAACAGTTGGCCTACTACGGTCTTCCCGTCCGATTATAATTGAGAAGTCTTCAAGGCTAGAGTGAACTGACCAACTAAATTGACTTAATAAACTATTGCGCCTCACCATCAACGATCGCATCACTGCTTACCATCAGGCGGGATCGCAGTCAAGCAGTAGTTTATATTATATATTAAAAAAAAAAAATATTTCCCACAAATTATAATTTTTGAGTTAGTCTTATTAGGAAAGAATGTTTAGTATTGATATTTCTTTCAAATTAGGCTTTTAAAGTAAATTTATAGCAAAATCAGAAGTTACAGGAGTTATTATTTACTCAAAATAGAAAAAAAACTGGATGGAAAATTAATACCATACCTAATTGTAACATCTCCAACACCGTCTCATAATAAAACAGTTTTCAAAATGTATACTTTGTTAGTTTATTTATTTAAACTTATTATTTTAATAGAAGTGGTGCGTAAAAAAAGACTACACTGTGGTACGTGTGCACAATAAATAAATAAAAGATATATTTTCAAATCGAATGAAACATCATTGTTCATTTGTTTATTTTTGTATTTCTGAAAATCTTGTTTCAATTAATTCTTTTATTGATTTAAGGAGACCTTCGCTGAGTGATTGAGACATAATATATTACTGCTGAGACAATTATCGGATGGTTAGAAATGGGTAGCTCGTCGTCTGGTAAGAGCTAAACTCTACTCGGGTTTTGGATGGCGAGATGTATTCCACGCGCGTCTCAAAGAGTTGTCAGCAAGATTGACGTGGCCAGTTAGGAATGATGCCTGTCAAGGCTGCGGATTGTTCAGGGTTTGTAACAGTTACTACGACCCTAGTAAAGGATAACTGAAGGAACACTATGGGCTTCAGGCATTCCTCTCGCTTTACCCAGAGCGGGAGAAGTCAATAGATGATTTCCCACGTAAAAAAAGTATCCTTGTCTGTGTGATATTTTATACCGCATTACAGTTGTTGAAAATAAGAAAAACAACAAATTTAATCGCAACTGCTATTTCAACATTCAAGAAAAAGTTGTTCTAATAACCTAAAAATGTAAACATACTGTGTATAATCAATTAGTATCCACGTTTTAAGTAACATCGCTTATCATGGCGATCTTACGTCAACCGTTAAGGCGAGGTTGCACTAATTTTGAACTTTTATAAACCTCAGAAAATCCACAAATATAAAAGAAAACACCGTGAAAAATTATTTTATTAAAGTTGACTATATCGTCACCCTCCCCGCTAACCGTCGTATCTCACAAACTGACGTATCTGCACTGACATTACCTACGTGTTCATAACGTCATTTCGAACAAGTTCTCTCTAATCGTCGTATCTCTGTCGTTTACCGTTTAGAAGATAATCACGTATTTGGTTTTGCGTAAGTGCAAAAGGAGAGAAAAAATATTCTCTTTACCTGTCGTATGAACATACTACAGTTAGTAAGATTATTTTTTTTTTCATTACGATTAAAAATGACTGAAGTATGTACATATGGCACTTAGTTAGAATTTTTTCTACGATGTTTACATATTTTATTTTTCATTTACGTCGTATAGATCGAAGCTTTTTTACAAATATGAAGCTTATTTCCATAGCATTATGTGAAGTCACTCTGCGGTACGCACGGGGGGTACGGGTGGGTGTACAGCGAGTGAATCCAATCTGTTCTGGTACTAGTTTAAACATAAGTACACAACTAAATTGCCAAAAATTTTAAAACATTATTTTTTATAACTCTTTAAAAGTAACTTGTAACTTTAAAAGCCTACGTAAGAAATTTACTATTGCTTTTAATAAATTTATATGATATTAATAGACTTTTATTTACATTTTATACCAAATAACCACGTCATAACAGACACAAGTTTTCATAACAAAGTTCTCACAGAGTGACGTATCTGCTTCAAATTAATAGAAAGAAATAAATAGATACCTTAGGGCTTTAGGATCACTACTAACTTAAAGAATAAGCCAAGAACAATATAAAAAACTTATTAATTCAATGAAAAAGCCACAACTAACGCAACTACAGGAACATGATTGTAACGCCCGACCGAAAAACGGTTGCCCTGGAAAACTATCAATTGTTAGTTAGGACAGTTAGAAGGGAGGGTGACGATATGACCGACCGCTGGAAAAATAAAACATAATATAAATTAGTTGGCTCGATAAAAAAAAAAAACGCGAATCTGACCCTAACTTACGATTTCCAACGTATATATCTACGAGACGTGTTCGTGACGAACACGAAAATATTTTAAATTTAAATAAAATAATAAATCTTGTTTTTTAAAAGTCGCTGTAAAAAACAAAAATCTTGAATAGTTACTATGTTTTTTTTTATAAAAATAAAATCACTATTAAGGGGCCGCGAAGTCGACATATAATAATAATAATAATAAATTCATTTATTTTGGAAACCATCCATATGCAAGATTATGAAATTGAAATTATAATATAAAATTTAAAAAATTATACACATTACAAAACCTACAAAATACTCTGTAACTGCAACCGGCTCTTAAATGCGACCGTGAAACTTGTCGTGATTGATAATAAAATCTGTAACTCTGTTAATTTTCCACGACACCATTCTGAAATGCGATTGGTCATGACCGGTCTAATTTTTACGAAAGATACGCATTTTGCGTATTGGATTAGGTAAGGAAGAACGAATGATCTTGGAAATTGATTTACGGATTTTATTCATTAGATACTTGTCTTTATTGTAGATATGACAAGATACATAGAAAAGGCACAGGTATAATGGACCGACTTTTAGCATTTCGAGATCTCATTGAAGCAACTTGGAATGTACCTGAATGGTTTTGATATTGTTTATAAATTATTTATGATAAATAGAAAGGTTATTTCAAATTACACAATGTTTTTCAAAGTACTCATTGCGAGTTTTTTTCTACGTATAGAAAAAAATAAGGTATTCCGTTATTGCCACCAGGCGGCGCTTATTCAGTTTTAATACAAAGTGACGTTTGCGTTCATGTATTTCAATCGGTACTGTTAATAAAATCGCACTAAAGCAGATACAGTGAATAAGGCTAAGGACATTTAGAAAAAAATATTCTATTGTATTTTGAAAAAATAACGGGTGTTCTTCAATAAATTATTCTACGTGTTAAAAAAATTACCTTTTCTCACTAATTTATTAAATATTCTTGAATAAATATGCAATATTAATCGATTTGAATTAATAATTAGAAATTATATTGACAATAAAGTGAGTAAATATTTCTATATATACTCAAAAGAAGACTTAATAAAATCGTTTCGATGTTAATAACGCTAGATGAAAATTTAAAGAGCAGTATTTTTGTTTCTATGTTTATTGTGACAGTAATTATGTTTATATTAAATATTTTATTGGAAAGTTGTTTAAAATATCGAACTAAAGCAAAAAATCGACGGGAATATAAATTATAGAAAGTTAAATCGTACGCTTATTTGTATTACAAATATGTAACATATAGATATGTTAATTAATTGAATCGATACAATCGTTGTCGGGTATCGTATATCACTAGGAGACGCCCCCGGCGCCGCCTACGTCGTGTCCATAATGTTTATCTTTAGACGAAATCTGTTAATGTTAACGTTGCGACTTTTATCTTCGCAGCGAACGGGTTGAATCGACGGATTTTGATTATGAATATTTTAAATATGATAAGGATTTAAATATGAATTACTGCTTTGATTTAGCAGTAATTTCCATTTGAATAGAAACGATCGAAAACCAACTCATGGACTGAGGAAAGTGCCTAAAAAACTGTCCTCTCAGTTAATTTATGTGTAATAAAGAAAACTCCCAAAAAGTAACGTAACACCCTTCCTCTCCCAGCCCTCTTACTGACCAAAAAAAGACAATTCAATTCCAACTTTTTTATTTTATCAACCATGACTATCCACAGACCTTCATACTAATAATATTTCTCAAGCAATTGGTACCAGGCGTCCAGAGCACTGAAGAAAGTACGCGGTCAAGCTTAAGAACACCATTTCAATAAGATCTTTCCCACTGTTCCGGATATTTCATGTTCACCCGTTGTAAATCGGACCAGAGAGGTCAGCCAATTTTGGGCATAGGTTATACAGCCAATTTGTGTTTACGTGCAAATTTTACTAACATGGCTTTTATTCCATTGTGTTAAGAGTTACTTGAAGTGTATTGGAAACTGTTGAGTGACGTATATCAATTTCAGCAATGGGTATAGCGACAAGTGAGGGCGAACGTGACGCGAATGTCCATTGGAGGACCTTTTTATTGACTGACCATATGATATTTGAAAGTTTGATACCCATATATGTGTAGTGTTACAATGCTTTTTGAGGGGGAATTCCATACTACGCTGTCGAAATTACAATTTGTGTAAACTTTGTATTGAAGTATCTATTGTTAATTATTTTATTTGATGTTTGCTTACAAACTAAAATAAGTCAGTACTTGGTCATGCATAATTAATTAAATCAAAACAAATGAAACGCTAAAATTAATTCCATGTTCAAAAGTGACAGCTGCTAATGATCTGTATAAACGCTGTTCCATTTTCAAACCAAAATGAAGAAATAAAATTTAAAAGCCCTGTTACACGAGTCAAAACGCACATCAACGCGAATTTATTGGATTAATTGAGCAATAAAAAATCTGTGGCTAAGGAAAAAGTGAAGAAAAAACCAAAGGGGGAGGGAAACACTTCATTTCACGCGTTTTATACGAAGAGGGCCTATGCTGTGAGTAAGGTGGCCTATAAATCTTCTGCCGGAAACATTTTTTTGTTCGACGAAAATAGTTTCCTCTTGTTTTTCGGAATATAGTTTAGGGGGAGTCACGGAATGCGAGGGGACATTATATTTTCACTTAGTTATTAATGTTTTTCGGTATTGCAGTTTTAAAAATGTTCTTTTGATGAAATATAGGCGATGTGCCAACGCCATTTGTCATTTTTGTTTCATAAAATTCTGCAGTTCTTTTCGTGTGTGACATTTAAATGTATTTTTTATGTTTACTACATGAGCGGAACTGCAATGAAAATTACGGAAAAGTCTACAGAAAAATAGTTTTCTTTTGTTTTCTAACTCTGTCCACTGCTGGCGAGTTTTCTTACCAGTAAATAAAAACTACTAAATTTCGCATTTACCATAAAGGATAGAGACAAATGGCCGCTTGGGGCCGTTGGTTCTTTATTCATTCCGGGGGTTGGCGCGTATAAATCAATGGCTTCGCGTCAATAGCAATGGCGCTAGTGGACTGAGGACCGATATGGCGAATGCTGTAGTTCTTTATAGGCTGTATGTGGCATAGTCTCGAGCCTTTGTCTTTGAAGATAGGAAGTGTTAAGGCGAATGCTTCATAGTAGTTCGTGAAATACAAATTTCGTTTAGTTTTTTGCATTTTTCAGGTCTGTATCAAGTTTTACGTTGATTATACAATACGATTTGTGATCTACCCTGGTTTTCCCCCGTTAAGTTATTGGTTTTTAAGGCAATTGACAAGGCTCAAACAGTGTAAGACTAAGAATGAACTTCTAGACAAGACCGTTTTGCAAACAGCAATAGGTGTTTAGCCAGGTTTAGGCTCCAGCAAACAAGTAGGTATAATGCGAGAACCCGACGACGATGCGCTGTCGCATTATCCAGTTGAGCTGCCTATGGGAGTCTTCACGCGTTGATTAAGAACGGACACCATTTTTTGCGGAATTGATAATGGTATTAGCTACCTACCAAAGATTTCATCGTTGTTAAAAGTTATCTACATAAACTACAGTTTAGCAAGCCAGCAGTCAACACACCTACTTATTATCTAAAATACTGCATACAGTGCGCACTTAGTCAGTTTCCAGTTCAGGATGCAATAAATACAAACTGGTAATTGCAAGATTACATCCAATTGCCTATTCAAATTAAATAATGAATCCGTGAAATACAATATAACTGTTGCTTTTAAGCAGGCTTTTGACGAAATTACTAAAGTTAGAAATTATACAATTTAGCAAAATGGGCTTTTTCTATAAATAAATCTTTGTTTGCAGGTGAAACACTAAAAAAAAAACATTTTTTTTAAAACCAATTATTTTTTTTCAACTTATAATTGGTTGGTGACAGCGGGCCTTAACTTGACACAATTTTAATAATAATAAAGTAACTCAGTTGATTAGTTTATTAGTTTTATGTAAAAATAAATTAGTTGTAAACAGTTTTATGTAAATTGTGTAATGGTTGAAATAATTAAACATACTACGACGGCCTAGTGCGACACCTTCATTAATTCGTAATTTGAGATTTTAATTTCATGGGATAAGTAGTAAATTTATATTTTTTGGTTTTTTGACTTTATAATTTTATTTGGTTGGTAAATAAATGAGGCTTAATTTTTAATGAAATCACTGATGAACGAATATAATTAAGAAACTTATTTAAGGTATTAAGCATCAAGTGGGATGCAGTCGAGCACTGGTTTATATCAATTAAAAAAAAAAACGTTTAAAATGCATTCAGTCTATGTTTATTTTTTTGTGAATTACTCTCCCACTGCTGAATAAAAGTGTCTCCTAAGTCCTTCTTGGAAGTCTTTTCCCAAACCTAACTTAATAAAAAAAAAATTGAGAATTTTTTTTGCGAGTTTTTAATTCAAAATGACACCAACTAAAACACGACCTTTATATTTTCCTGAAATACAGGCCAAAAGCCTACCTTAGGCACCAGTATTCCACAGTATGAACCCAATTATTGTCATTGTCTTAGTTTTGTAATTGCTGTGATACTGTGGTGAGAAAATAGACGAATTATATGAGGTGCTATAAAAATAAAGCAGATTAACTACACAGTAAAGAAAATCACTACAGTTTTCCCTGACAATCTCTTAGCGAATAATCTAAAAACCTTGCTATAAATAACTCGAATCTTGGACAAAGTAAAATGGCGGTTGCTGGTAAAAAGCCGTAAGGGTGCATAAAGAATTAGGCTTTTAGTGCTAAGTGCGTTCGCACTGCGTGTGTAAGTCTGAAGGGCTCTTTCTTAAATTGTGTTAAAATATTATTAAGTTGGCTGTATAAATCATAGTCTGTGCCTCACGTCAATGCCACTTATTTGGCTTGTATTTGAATCTATATCTGGAACTCAAGTCTGCTATTACAATAGTGTTAGAATGGTCTCTCATTGATTTAATAATTGTTGATTTTGACAAGTTTGCTAATCTACTAATATAATGGCGTCAATGGTCTACCACTGACACTCCATTGAAAGAAGTGGCAGAGAATGGTAATCTCGTAGACATTGACGAACGAATATCTGACGTATGCGGAAATCTGCTAAAATTTTGACAGTTTGTTTGATCAGTGACCTACCATTAGAACGTCATACTGCGGTTGTTGCTTCTAATAAGCTCGATATTGTCATTCTACCCCAAATCTAGTACGACACCATTGAACGATCAATGATCGATCATTATGAATTAGCAGCTTACGAACTTTTAGCAAAATGACAATGGGATCGTGTTGGAAAGACGAATTTATAAAAATAGCTGACTTGGGCTCCTGTTCTAGAGTAGTGCCTTGGAAAGCAAGTAAAGCCGTTGGTCGCAATTGTCATTTGTAGATATGTCCGTGTCAGTATTAAAGGCTAGAGAGATGATGGTAGACTATGTCCTGGATTAGGTCAGAGGATCCTTTATATGCTGGGAGTATGTTTCCTTGGGATAATTTTGTAACCTCACGCGGGCGAAGCCGCTGGCAGAAGATAGTGAATTATGAAGATGCAGGGCCGTATTTCACCTGTGTTCGCCACGCATTGATTAAGTAGCATATCAAGTAGCCAATGTAATGTGTTTCGTAACTGCGAAATGTTTGAATCTTTGCAAGTAATAAATGTTACTCTAGAAAAGATTTATATTTTTGCCTTTACTTGTCTATAGAGCAGTGGTGGCCGAGTGGTAACGGCCCCGACTTACAAATTGCGGGTTCAAACCCAGCCAGGCGCATTCCTTTTGTAATTTATTTCATTACCACTGCTCTCAAAACGGTGAAGGAAAATTTCGTGAGGAAACTGGTATGTCTTAAAACCAAAAATTCGAACACATGTGACGTTCACCCACCCGCACTGGGCCCGCGTGGTGGATTACGGCCCATCAGGAGAGGGCTCCTAGAGAGAGGAGGCCTGACTCCCAGGACCGTTCGTTGTGGTGATACTTGGGGGAGGTCTATGTCCAAAAATGGACGTCCTTCGGCTGAAATGATGATGATGAAACTATAGTTTCACTACAGTGGATTAAATTATGTTTTTTATAGCTGGATTTATAGCCCCATAATATCGAGCACCTATTGGCTGCAATAATAATCATCTGATATTGAAACTAGTTTATAGTGTACCTACTTGTAATTAGATTTACAGCATCTGTCAGTTCGAAGCACCTATCGACCTGTTTAAAGTTAAGTAATAGACCATTTGTAGGGTTCAATACCTCAAAAGGAACGACGGAACCCTTATAGGATCACTTTGTTGTTCGTCTGTCTGTCTGTCTGTCAAGACCCTTTATCTCGGGAACGCATGGAGGTATTGAGTTGAAATTAAAACTATATACTCAAATCTACAGTCCCTTGAAGCTGTGAAAAAAATGAAACTTCAAAGTTAACGAAAAAAAAGATACGGCCGTTTATGTTGCAAAAAACGTATATTTCGACACTCTCAAGGGAATCAAAATTCATAGGATACTTCCCGTTGACCTAGAATTCTGAAATTTGGCATGAAGGGTCTTATTGCACAATTATAGAAAAAAATCTGGAAACTGAAAATTTTTTGTTACGTAAAAAAAAAATAGCCACTCATTGCTCGCCGTCCGCAAGCCCGTGCCTACGGTGGCCGGAAATTGGGATGGCAATCGCGGCGTCGATTGGGGCGTGAGGACCTTTGCTAGCATTTCTCAACAGATATCTACATTTTGGAACGTGCAAATACATTTCAACTGACGAACTGCTTGATTCTCGTTTATACCACGTACATAGAAGGATTGGAACAATTAGCCTGCAGCGGTAATCCCGTCCGATTTTAATTTTGGTATCTTCAAGGCTAAAGTGAATTGTTTCTTAATAAACTAATGCGATTCACCATCAACGATTGCATCACTGTTTACCATAAGGTGGGATCGCAGTCAAGCACAGTTTTAATCACTAAAAAAACTAAAGTGTCAATCATTATAAAGTGTGTATCACTCACGGGCGGCTGCGCCAAAAATTTTTAGGAAGTTGAGATAATTTACTTTCATTTTGAGGAGAAATTCTAATTAAAACCTTCAGTTTCTTCGACACATGTCCCGTTTTGTCTCGATGCCGCATGAAAGCGCGACAGTATTAACATTTACCCGTGCTCGGTAAAAACAGATTGCAGTAATGATGGTGCCTTTAATTGACTCGTTGTGAAATGCATCAGCCCTTGCCTTGGGGTGGGGTGCCAGTGAAAGCGGTAGCGAGTTTTAATAGCATGTTGTGACCACAACTTTAGGTAAGTGTACTGTGCTGTGGAAACGTTTGAAAGAGATTATGATGATGATTATATTATAATGATATACATTTATAATTATGCACCTAATTAAACACATCACATTAGATCTGCAATAATATTGAATTCTGTGAATTGCTACTTAACCCTATTCCTCTCTCCTCATATCTCATAGAGTGGACCCTGTGGGCACAGCAAAATTTTTTTGTGCCCAACAGAGTCCATTCTGTATGACAATTTTCAATATGTACCATCTTGTATACATATGGATACCAATAAAGTATTGAGAGTTACCGATGCCCTAGAATGTAAAGAGCAACTGAAAGACACAGGTGGGTTTCAGTCAGTAGAAGTCTGATACGCCCTTTTGCTCCACCCTATAGCAGGAAAGGTCATTGGATGATTTCCCACCTCAAAATAAGGTAGGTGTATTGTGGGCTATGGGATTGTTTGAATGAGTTACCGTGACCCTGGAATGCAAGTGCAACTGAAGGAACATAGGTGGGTTTTAGTCAGTAAAAGACTGACACACTTTTTTGCTCTACCCAGGGTGGGAGTTTTTTGATGGTTCAAAATAAAGGTAGGCATACTGTAGGAAAAAATATATATAGTATATAAGTTTTTAAGATGTGCCATAAGAATATTATTACGTAGGAGAAATACTCATGATGGATGGTATGCAGCAGAAAATGATAATATGTTTTATATGAAAAATATTCCACTTTTTGTCTAAACTGTAGCTTAATGAGGCGCAAAGCTCTTTAGTATAACTTGTTAGCATCGGATGATATCACACAGTGTTAGCAAGCGATACTGTTATCTAAGGTAATTGAATCTTATAGATGTCCTCATATATTTTCAGCTCATTCCCTCTAATTTCCTATAACATAGGACTTGAGTATACGAGAGCTTCTAGACACGGAGCACGCCCGCCGCATGCCGGCTAGCCGACACAAATTTATAGGTAAAAGTTCGCGACCGAGTCAACCGGTTCGCGAACCACCACCCACACAATCACAACCTTACTACCTTGCATTACAGTCCACATTCCAACCACACATTCCGAGCCTTATTGGATACTTTCTTAATTGTGTTTTAAACATCGACCGTGGGAATGTTGACCTTATTACGTGTCAGGTAAGTTTCATTTTAAATTGATCGGTTTTCTCGGCCTTGCCGCCGGTGGATCGCTCTCACCTTAGGTTCACGTGTGAACTTACATTAACCTGCTGTGTTGTGTTGGTCTGTCAGGTGTATTATATTGTTTGTTTGTTGATAACTATTTCAATCGGTCGCGTTGTAGATGTTAAGATAGAGTTATTGGGCGTGCAACGTCTAATTCCTTAATGTGGTTTTATGATTATTCATATTGGGTCACGCCTTTTGTTCTACGGTTTAGAAGATGGTATATTATTGTTTAAATTGTAGTGTATCATCGGTTCAATGGATTACACGGCTGTTTGAGAGTCGTAAATCAGTTCTTGTAAGAGTTCTGTATGGGCTTTTGGTCCATAAAATTATTTATTATTTTACTTGGTAGTGTATCGTAATCTTTCACGGCAATAATTCTTGAAATTCTTCAACAAAACAGAAATATAAAGTCTAAACATCTGTTCGAGTCGGGGGCTCGGCTAGCGCCAATGTTTCTTCGTATCGCGTGACAGACAGACAGACTGTACTGTAATACATATACGGTGGACATTGATTTAATAGGCAAGCAGCGTGAATGGATGCCCTACGCTCAGATATGCTCATTTGATCTACGCTTTATTGGTATACGCCGTTAGGCGGGTGAAAATCTAGCGCTGTTTATGTATGGAGCCGTGAGGATATCAGTTTCATCGTTAATGTAGGAAACGATGTTTAGGGGGTTCATTAATTGAAGAATAAATTGAAGGTTCTATTTAAAGGGATTCTGTGATGAACTCAGTTATATAGTTAAACTAACTGAAAGTTTTGTACCCTACATGTTTGTACAAGTGAAGTCATAATTAGTGTCTGCCTTTTGAACAGCAAGTTAGCTGTTTTGATATTGTTGTGTACAAAACTTTCTTTAGCACTAACAACAGTCTTCATTTTTCTCACAAATCTAGTTCAAAAACATGCTCAATATTTCCATACCCCGTTGAGAGGCAAACAGGTATTACTTAATAGCCATGACTCAACTAATTACGATGCGTATGCGCCGCTCCGCGTACGATTTAACACCTGTCAACGTGGTTCTGACAGACAGACGGACACGGCGTGTGGTGCGTTCAGTGCAAGGGTAGACGATTTTATAGTTTTTTTTTTTTAATTTAGTTATATTAGTGGTTTAATAGGAGACAAGTAATTTGTAGTATAGATTGCTATACTTACATTATATGAAGTTTTTGGAGCTTAAACACTAGGCTAAGCTTATTTTAATGAAAGGAGATTCATAAAACTAACTATTGGTTGTTCTGTGTACCTTGAGACACTACATCAATACTATCTATTTTTTTTTTAATGTTTTAAGTAAGTACTATATTTTTTTTTATACTTAGGGAACTTATATTATGAGTTATTATTATTAGATGTACCTAAGTAAAAATCTAGTAGATGTTTTTACGTTTTCATAGTTTTATTTTGTAAATAATTAACTTTTAGACCTCACTATCGCATTACAAATGAAATAAATAAATAGTATCTAACAATATTTTGATGTTTTGAGTAAATAGGGATAATTTAAAAATTGTTTTTGGGCTCTTTAGGAAACTTAGAAAGACATATAAAGGAAAAAGATTATTTATTTCTGAAAATGTAGTCGAAATAGACAACCGTGGTAGGCAATTATTATGCCGAAATATTTCTTCATCCTGGCGTGGTATTACCTTACAATCTGTCGTAAACGATAACTTCTGATGGGTATGCACATACACGTAGCAATTTATCTGTAGTTTCGAAATCACGATATCGGGACTAGGAATCATGGCGTGTGTACTGGGGCTATAAAATTAAATGCTTAGTAATATTTTCATAGCTACTTTTACTAATGAATTCTGGTTTGCAACTTAGTCTATTTCTTACAAAGTCTTTTATGTTTTCGTTCTACTTTTAATGTAATAAAAATTCAATTTAGTATGTAATTTGCAAAGTTGAGTATCTATATAGACTGCACGCAGAATTTGCTAAGTATCTATGTAGACTGCACTTTGAGTTTGCGAAGTTAAGTATCTATGTAGACTGCACACAGAATTTGCGAAATTAAGTATTTATGTAGACTGCATACAGAATTTGCGAAGTTAAGTGCTCGTATCTATGTAGACTTTAGACAGAATTTGCGAAGTTAAGTAGGTATCTATGTAGACTGTACACAGAATTTGCAAAGTTAAGTATCTATGTAGACTGCACACAGAATTTGCGAAGTTAAGTACTCGTATCTATGTAGACTGCACAGAGAATTTTCAATACCAGTATAAATTATTTATAATTGAGCCTTTTAATTTCTATACTGAATAATATAAACTCGTTATCATCAGAACTTTTAGAAGTAGGTATAAAGTCCGCTGGAACCACAGGCGTGCAGAATGGGGACTCTGCCCGCCGATCGAGTGATTCCGAAGAAGACGTTGGCACAGTGATCATGCGCTGCCGGGCACAAACTAGACTTGTAGAGCTAAACTTGATCCACACCATTCGACGACGTTCTACATACAAATCAGGCGTGTTACACGTGTGCGTCGGTCTAATGTAGTTCTCGTTTTAATTACTCTGTGTGTCCACTTAAAAAAACCGCTCCTACTTATGCCTTGGACCACACCTCAAACCAAAACTATTAAACATGGGCACTATGCGCTGATCAAAAAGATAATGTTGTTTTTTGAGTAATTAACTTGGAGTTCTCTCAGAAATTCGTTACGTATGTTACAATATGTCGGATTGTCGGCCTTGTCAGTTGTCTGTACGCTGATTGTATCTTGAAGCTAGGTAAAGAACAGCATGGACCGACCGGAGGACACGGTAGAGGTGTACCCCGCTTGGGCATAGCACCGCCGTGTCCTCGTGGGGAGATCGGCGGCAACGATCTCTCGCGCCGGGCCTTGGTACAGGCTATGGTCCGAAGCAAGGAGGAGTGGCAGGCGGTCGCCTCCTTCTGCGAAGCAGTAATGTTAGCAAAGGAGGAAGACGCACGTGCACGCGCGAGGGAGCGACCCTCACGTCCCAGCCGCCGGGATCCCGATCTCGATTTCCGGCCACCGTAGGCGTGGGTCGGTAACCGTTCGGACCGAGCCGAAGTCGTCAACGGCGTGTACTCTTCCACGTGCGCCTCAAGGAGATGTCAGCAAACCGTAGGGGCCCAGCAGGGTCGAAGCCTACTGGGGCCAAGGGTCTGATTCTGAAAGGAAGACTCGACCCTGGTATGAAAGGCAACGAAGGAACAGGAGTGGGTTTTTAGTCAGTAAAAGTCTGACACAAGTCACAGTAGTTTTTGAGTTTATTCATTACAAACCAAAATAAGAATTTTTCGATCTTCTTCATAATATTAGTTATATGTATGTAGTTAGCTTTATGTAAAGGGAAGCTGAATAATAAGAAACTTGACTGTCAACTTATACCAATTTATAATCAAACTGTATTTGTTTGCGGTAGACCGATGACTTGGTGATTGGTCGCGGGAATCTAATAAATGCGAGATGCACAGGACCGATCGTTGTGGCAACACTTGGCGGAGGTCTATAACCAGCAGTGAAGGCCTTTCGGCTGAAATGAAGCTGATGTTTTTATTTTTTTGTATATTTGATAACATTCAAGTAGTTTCATGACTATACAAACCTTCTCACTATAAACAACAATCGGTCTTCATTGAAAGTTTTTTAATCATTAAGATTATTCGCAAAATATGTATTTTCAATCCAGATACTACTCTGTAATCGATATGAAAACAATAATGAAAGATCGACTTTCCCACGCTCTATAATACTTGTAGAGATGACCGCGTTATATCGATCGATCGGTAAATCGAATAAATTGAAACAATGGACGATCGATTGAATCTACATCGAGCGGTGTCTTTAAATATATCTTAGGATTCTTTCATTGTGTCAATTTTAAGAGGAATCTCTTATGAGGTTATTTGAATTATCAGTTATTTAAAATTTTGAACTGGGACTGTTTAATAAAATTGTCATGAATAATTTAATTGTTTTAAAGCACAGAAACTCATTTCTAAAAATATGTTTTAATTTTATTTTTCTTCTTGTCATGTCTTTTTTTCTTTTTCTATATATTATTTTTTTAAGAATTAACAATTAAACTTCGGGGAACATTATAAAATTTTCTTTTTTTTTCGTTTAGTTTGTTACGTTTCAGATACAATATGGGATCAACATTTTTAAAGTTACCTTAAATTAGCATGTGTCGACTAAAATCCGGTTATCACAAACGCGACTAACAAATTACAATTAACAGAATTACCTCCCCTTAACAAGATCTGCCCCGACTGAGTGTTCGTGACAAATGCACTATCGATAAACTTTGTATCGTTTCTATCGACTCGATAAACGTGCATCGATAGATTAGATCGATATCGTAGGGGTGTAACTTATGGCCTAAGATACTCGATGTCGAGGCTACTTGCATTTAACATACAAATGAGATTAAGTTTAAGTTGTGTTGGGTTTTTGAGCTTGTTTGAATGGAAGAGAGGTTTTAGAACTAGTAGAATAGATTCATTGATTATTTATTAGATGAGATGTTCTTCATTTTTATCGACAATTGATCTGTACAAAAAAGTGTGATGAGTGAAAAGTGTGTGTGATTTCTTCCACTCTGTAACTGAATGAGGGAAACTAAAAAAAAAATATTTGACACGATTCTTATATTATTATACGAGGCAAAAAAGAGATTGTAGAAAAAAAATAACATCAAAAATCCCTGTTTTTTGTGTAGATATTTGAACTTCTTAGCAATTTATGAAGAATGGATTGAAATTAGAGTATACAATTAAATTTTGAACCTGATTGAGAAAAAATATTTGCTCGCATCCATCGCATTTCCGCGACTCTCACCAGGTCATCGGTCCACCTTGTGCCAAAGCTTCGTTTTTATAGTACTAAGTAGTATGACAGTTACCAAAAAACTATTGATTATTAGTTAGGTTATTTTTGATTGGTTTATATGCAGCCAGTTAAATAATAAACAACAAAACGAAATTAAACGCTCAGTACCACCAAAAACGAACCATAACACTACCAAAACAAAGATTAATTAAAACAAAACTGAAAATTAAAATATCAAAAGCGGAACTGATAACGGAGACATTTGCAAAACAAAAATCGCATTCCATCCCAGAGTAATTTCAACCTTAACGTGTTAAACATAGAGTTGAAATTGCCATGATATGTGAGTTGATTTCAGGGGGTTGTTGGAAAACTGTTGTGACCTGATAAGAAGATAATTTGAATAATTATGGCACACGAGAATAATACTTGGAAGATGAATGGTGCGTGCGTCTTAAAATTAAGACAACATCGTAATTAATATGGCTGACAATTATTTATGGTTTCCAAGATGGCGGAAAACGAAAAAAAAAACTGAATGAAACTGGTTGCTGATAGTGTTGTTGACGCTGTTTTTAGACAAGTTATTTTGGATAAATGGACTTCTAAATTAGTGTATATGTCTTTTAGAATTATTTTTTTGTCCCTCGTACCTAATTATGAACTTGTCGGATAAAAACGACTGACTTAAAACGTAGGTCAACTGTAAGTGTATTAATCGTATATCCTCAGGTTAGAAATATCTAGAAAAATATCAAGCATACAATTTTTTTTTTGCACTAATAAAATCTACCGACTCAGCTATTTCTAAGTTCAAACTACACATTTTAATCTGCAAAATATCATGAAATCCTACAGTCAATCAATCAAAGCATTTATTTTAAATAAACTATCTAAAGGCACTTTAAATTGTTAAGAAGTCAGTCAGAAAGAAGCTTCATAATTGTACATTTTAAAGCGCAGATCTCTATGGTAAAGAATGTGCATGAAACTCCATGGATCGATTATATTCTAGTTGATTTCATAATTATTTGTGTATAATTATTTAATATCATTTCTAAAATCGTTAAAAAATAAAAGGCCTGTTTTGAAATTTGAGAAATACCCTAGAATGTAACTTGGAATGAAACTGAAATGAACAATAAAATAATAATTAATTACTTAAAGAGTTTTAAAAAAATGTACGCGTCAAATATTATGATGGAATATATTGTGAGTATTCTTTTTGCGTATTTAAGTATTAGTTTTGACAGATGTCAAAATGGGCCTTTTATTTTTCGACAACTTTATGACGTTTCCTAATATGACGAATCTAAGATCACAAACTACCAACTTCATAAAGTAAGACCAATCAGGACCATTTCTATGAACCCTGAACATAAAACAGCATATAAAGACAATAAACAATAACATAATTGTCTCAAACGTACTCAAAGCCGTCATAACACTATTACACATCCTCCGTCTTGTAAGGGCCGGCTCACACCGAGACATGACGCCATGCGATGTTGCTGCATGTGCGTTAAGCATAGCATCGCGTTTCTAAAATACCGATACAATTTAGAATTTTATTATAGTTTTAAAAGCTACACATTTCTGTGAGACAATTTGATTAAACTGGAATCATAAATATAATGAGTGTGTTGGCAGTTAGATTTAAAAAAATATGTATTTTGACATTATCGAATCATAATAAAAAGTGCTCAAATTTCTATATTATTATTAATCAATACAACTGAACAAAGTAAAAAGTATATTTAAGTTAGAGGGTCTTATTACGTCACCTTTATGTTAAACGTGGTATTTTTTTACGTAGCTGTGACGTCACGCTGAATTTCATCCCATTGTATAGTCTAGTTATAAAAAATACGAGTTCAATATTTTTTGGCAATTTAAATCCAAATGGGTTTTTTTAGTCTTCTACACTTTTCTCTCACTGAAATTTGCAGTAGGTAAATCTTCTATCTTATATATATATATAAATGTCTCGCTAAAACTCGAGAACGGCTGAACCGATTTGGCTAATTTTGGTCTTAAAATATTCGTGATGTTCCAGGGAAGGTTTAAACGGCGAGAAAATAGGGAAAAATTTGCGAAAAAAAAATGATAAATGATAAATGATATTTATTTTGTAAGTAGGTTTAAAAAAACACTTTTACACGTCAATTTTTTTTTGTCATTTTAAACTAGATGAGGCCGGTGTTTCCTAGCTGACTACCCTGAGAAGAAACACCGAAACAAACTCAGGGGTCAAAGTCTCTTTTAAAGTCCATACAGTTAATATGTAATGGTCAAATCACATGAGAACACTGCAGATTTGTCTGAGATGGTCTTTTGAAGAAAGAACCATACAAATTTGAGTGGACCTGTCCAGTCAGTGCAAGCATTTGTCAGTATTCGCAAAGCTCAACCCAGGACTACTAAGGAGCTCAACGACTTGACGAACAATACCAAGGAAAGGACATTTGGGTAGGCCGCAGAATATACTCAAATTGCCAGACATACGTTAAAATTACTGAAAAGGAAAAAAAAAAGGCAATCAACATTGTTCTCACGTTCACAATAATAAAAGTAAATATATAATTTACAAAATGTAATTTACTTAATAAAGTAAATATTGATGTCAAAAATAAAAATAAATAAAGTCAAATTGCAAAATAAAAATAATCTACAATATCAAATTGTAAAATAATAATAATAATAAAGAGCACAATTGAAAATAAAAATAAAAGAGAAAAATAAGATGCAACAAAGAAATAGAATGCAACGCCATCTCTAATTAAAATGTCATTATAAAATAAATTATGCTCTCCTGGTAATGCCACTAGATGGCGTTATCCTTACTATTAGGCGGTACGAAGTTCGCCGGGCAGGTAGTGTACTTTAAAAAGTATCGCGCAGCATCGCCTCTCAGTATAACCAGACCCTAATCTTTATCAAAATATCAGCCATCACATCTCACACTACACTTGGGGACATTAAAATTCATCCAGCGCTTGTAAGGGCGTGTAAGGGCCAGTTTAAACATTGCCTGCCGTAGATCCGCCGATAACCATTAGGATCCCTTAATTTGTTCCAAGCCCTCCACCTTATCCCTTCCGTCTCCCTTTACAGATCGTTAAGTCAGGAATTAGTGGAGCTGGATGGGCGACGAATATGTTTGTGAGTTGTGGTACAACGCTAAATCGTGTTTAGTTCTGATTCGGGCAGTTTTAACAGTGATAGCGTGTAAGGACGAAAGAATAAAATCTGTAGAAAGTCTAGAGCATGTGTGATAAAAAAATAGGTATCGTAAAATATGTAATTGAGATATTTGTAACACATAACATGATTGATAAGAGTGTCCGTGGAGTTTCCTGTACATTCTTCTCCATAGAGATCTACGAATGTGCAATGAGCATAATTTTTTTGACTGTCTGGCTTCTTCACATTTTATAAGTGCCATAAAAATTTTATTTCTAATAAACGAAATAAAATTCTTTGAATCTGAATCGTGTAAGTGTTATAATAAAAATAGTAATTTAGCTTCTGCCTGTGACTTCGCTCACGTGAAAGAAAAAAAAATACCTCACATGAATATATTTCCGAAATAATAAAGATACCATGTTATTACAGGACATGGTCTATCCGTGTACCAAATCCGTTCAGCCGTTTGAACGTGAAGGAGTAACAAACATATATAATAACTTTCACCTTATAATTTTAGTGTGCATTTTGTGATTTATTTTTAGTGGTTTTTATAGTTTTATGCTTTCCAATATTGTTGCAAATTTTTTTAGGGTTCCGTACCTCAAAAGGAAAAAGCGGAACCCTTATAGGATCACTTTGTTGTCCGTCTGTCTGTCTGTCTGTTTGTCAAGACCCTTTATCTCAAGGACGCGTGAAGGTATCGAGTTGAAATTAAAACCATATCCTCAAGTCTGTAGTCCTTTGAAGCTGAGAAAAAATCAAACTTCTACGTTAAGGAAAAAAAAGGATACGGCCGTTTATGTAATAAACGTATATTAAGGCAATCAAAATTCATAGGGTACTTTCGTTGACCTAGAATCCTGAAATTTAGCTTGAAGCAAGGTCTCATAGCAGAAGTATAGGAATAAATCTGAAAACTGTAAATTTGTAGTTACGTCACAAAAAAAAACACTTTTCAAATCGGAAAAATCTTCGAGACTCGATTCAGGAATTAAACTATTTACATAAGTTAGTTTGTACGGAACCCTAAAAACCAAATCTAAACCCAGACCCAGTGTGCGAGTCCGACTCTCACTAGCCCAGTTTTTTTTTTTAAAGGAGCCACCAGTAAACACATTTTGCATTTTTATAAGATGTGCCAAAAATCATCTTTTCAATATTTATAGACATATGATACATTGTCATATCCAGCCTAAGACTTAACCCTTAGTTATCGCAGAACCCCTTAGTTTAGCCGTTTAGCCGATATTCTAATGTTATTGTACCCGAGATTGAATATCTCTCTGATTTGTGGCTATTCTTCTTTCGTGCGGGGCTGTTAACCCTTTAATGGTCGTTTACGTGGTCAGTGTGACCAGGTACTGAAATATTGGGATACTCGTTGGGGGGTTAGAAAATTGTTTTAGCTGTGTGTTGTGTAGTTTTGCTTATTTTGGGTTTAGTAAACAATTATTATTAATCTGGATAACATTAATTTTCATAGTGGAACTTAGTAGTTTCATAGTGGAACTTAGTAGGTACTTAGTTCCCTGGGGAGATAGAGTATTCTTTTGGGTCCAATTTTTAGGTATAAGAATAATTAATAAATTAATATTTATGTACCTAAAAATGGGAAAAGATTTTTTTCTTATTTTGGTGTGGAAAACCATCACATCTTCTCCACTGTTCCCGATTTAGATGGAGTGAGGAGTGTATGAATGTTTTTTTTTTGTATATATATAACAATGATGTAAGACGGGTGTGGTCTTCATTTATCCTTTGCGTCGCGCGTTGTGGTTGTGGGGACTTGACACCTGAAGTTTAGAACATGTATTTTGCAATGAGCGACTGTCTATCTGATCTTTACAACCCAGTAACTGGGTACTGCTATTCCTCTTGTCAAAACTGATGTAAAAAAAAAAGAAAGAAAATTGCGTTTTTTGGCATTCAAAAAACGGAAATATATTAAAATTAAACAAATTGTACATTGAGTAATGCCAAAAAGGCCTCAGCTCAGCATAATGCCAAATGGTAACACAAGGCCACACCCTGACGCTAATTTTCAGCTGCAGCCCTTTGTCAGATTTTTCTTGCTTCTGACTATGTATAACGACCTAAAAAGACCTACAAACGACATCCAGGGCTAGCAGCTTATCCTACTTTCTGAGGCACGGAGGAGGGGAGGCATTTGTATGTAATTAATGGTCACCCATCCACAAACCGACCTCGGCAAGTGTAGCTTAACCTTGCAAATCGACTCGTGTGACTTTATACTTAATACATTCATTTTCTTTCTTTCTTTATTTCTTCCTTCTTTCTTTAATGGTGAGCTCAAGCCAAAACACAATTACCAGACAACGAACCCTAATTTTTAATGAACATCATTAAAGCGATAAGCTCAACTATCATTTGATTAACTCATAATGACGCTAAGCTGTGTTTAAGCCCTGCACAAATCAATTAGGGGTCAGCTAAGCACGGACCTCGACCTCTGCGAACAATGCCGTGTTGTGCAACTCGCGAATGGGCTGATTGCAGACAGGTATAGAGGGTTGTCAAAAATGTGGATGTGAAACGTGAACAAAATATTTTTGTTCCTATGAAATAATCGTTTGTCCTGTCACTGTCATTACGCAAAAGCTCTGTCAAGTTGACATATATAATATTGTGATTTTTTTAATCTTTTATTTAGGCCACCCTTGTCCCATCAGTGGGACAGAATGTATGCTTATAAAAAAAAACTTTACTTATCATCAAAATAGGTACTTATGCCTATTTTGTTCCACTGAATTTCTCGGTGTATGAGTATTAATATTTCAGGTTTTTTTTTACATTATACTAAACAGATTAACAAAAATATTATTTAAAATTATAAAAAGAAAAAAACAATTTAAAATTTTGACAACCGCACCACGTAAAACAAACGCGCTCTTTCCAAATTCAAACAGTGTGAACCTATCGCCGGCCGGTAGTTTGGTAAATGTAATCTCGTGGCACTTAATAGGAATACACCGCGATAATAGTAATATCGGTGTTAATGCGGGCCGCGGGGGGCCGTCAGCGAGCACATTCGTAAACTATCTCAGTCTTCACTTTACACCCTTTTACGACTCAAAATTGTTGTTACACACACTTTACGACAATATTACGAGTTTACACCGCTTTTTCAACCGCTTTTTACTATTTTTTGTCACATATTTACACCGAATCCAATTATTTTTCTAATTTATTTTTAAGCGACAAGTGTAAACTGTCGTTTTATAATTTGTCGTTTTCGATATGGGAAATGAAATTCGGTGTCGTAAAAATCCGTGTAATTTACAGAGACATTTTGATGTTCAAGTTCTGTCAAAGTAATGCAATTACATTCATTTATTTATAGAATGTAAAATTATTCCAAGAGCCCGTTCTTTTTTTAAACGACAACAATGAATAAATTCGAAAATGGAACACGTAGGTAAAACCAAAATGGTCGTGTGCCTTATTCCGAACTTATCGCTGTGTTTACCGCGATAAGCAAAGAAAAGCGTTCACCTGTCGCTTTTGCCACGTCTAAACGGTTTCAACGGCTTTTCAAATCCCCATGTTAACAAACTTGGGACCTATACATTGTGGGCCCATCTCCTTATCAGACCCGAACTTCGGCGGTCGAAGACAATGGCAAGATACAAGTAGTTGACGCCTGTCCTTACTTTGGGCGAATCATTCCGTTCGGATTGTTTGCCGCGGAACTAGTGGGGTGGTAAGCGCGTACAATCATCTAATCGGTGTAAATTAAAAGGGAGTTTGCTGTCAAGAGATAGGAAAAGGATGAATTTTGTGAGATATTTCAAGAAACCTTAAATAGTGGGAAAATGGTAAGGGTTTTGCAAAAGGTTTTGCAGACGTTTCTACTCTCATTTTTCTATTATAGACCGACAATATAATTATTAAGAATGACCTGTCCTAATGACTAGTTACAGTTTTAGAACGATGATTAAATCTAGTTTAAAATAATTAATCTTTAATTAAAACTAGATTTAAGATCTTTGATCCAAACTGAAATATGCCTACAATTTATTTTTTTGTTGTGTTGTAAAATCATCAGACAAATTCTCCCGCTCTAGGTGGATCGAGAGGGCGTGTCAGATTTTACAGACTAAAATACACCTGTGTTCCTTTAGTTACTCCAGAGCCAGGGTAACTCTTTCGAAAATTCCAGCAGCCCTAAAATATCCCCAAACAATTATAATACTAGTAAGTAGGGAAGTTCTACCACCAATTTATGTGAGTAGTCATAAAGTAAACTCAAATAGTAACCCGTCATCATAACGCGAAGCTACACGTAATTCAATTAATGTGGTCACCCCTAGCCAGAGTGATTTGAACAAACATCGCCTAAAAAGTTATAGCGCTATCATTGTGAGGGTTATTTACATGTGAATGAAGGGGTAAGTGAAAATTATTGGGTTTTGGTTTTTAGTTGAGTTTTGAATATTTAAAGATAGTAAGTAAGAGTTTAGACTTCATTTTTTAATTGCCAAAAATGGAATAGGATTTGAATGATTTTTATGTGTTTTCAGGATTCTTATGGAAAAATGTGCTAGTTAGGGCGGAATTCACCGATAAAACTAATCGCGTTTTAACGTTTGGCTCGCATGATTGCGTTTAGCCGCTGTCACTAGTGTCACTTGGAAAAATACAAACAAGTGACACTAGTGACAGCGACTAAACGAGATTATGCGAGCCAAATGTTAAAACGCGATTAGTTTTATTGGTGAATTACAAGGGACAATAAATTAAGATTTGGATTAAAATCAAGGCCCAAAATCCTAGCGATCAAAAGGAAGCGAGAAAAGTATGTTCTTTAATGTAACACTATGTTCATGGTTATTTACAGAAAAAATTGATACAAAACATAGTGCGCAGTGCTTGGGCGAGTGGCTGCTGCGGTACGTGTCACGGGTTCAATACCCGCACGGAACAAATATTTGTATGACTTGCAGACAATTGTTCCGGGCCTGGGTATTTGTGAACGCACTTAGTAGTAATAGAGTACTTCCTAGTGTGGGGCAACGTTTTTATTACAAAAAAAAAAAAACCTTTTCTACCAAAAATAAACGAATGCCACTAAAAACCAATCAAATTCATTTACCGTTTTCGTAAACACAACCCTCGAATGCTAGGAGGGTTAAAGATTAGACGAGCGTCCGATAAACGACATCTGTGACCACAACCCTCCCATTGTCTCGGTCCCGGCGACCCCTTGACTCACTGTTTTAGCTTCTCATTTATCGATCGCAGTTGATGGGTTATGGATAATTATGCTGATTTTGTTTGTGGGGTTGTTTTTTGGAAATGTAGAGATATTTTTCCAGTTATGGGACTGTGTCGATTAAAAATTACAAAAATAATAAACGCACTTTTTACACAATATTAAAGAGATCTTTGATTCTTGACCCTTTATTTTATTTTTCAGGGCGTTTGTTTAGTATTTAGATAGAATTAGAACTACTTAATACTGGTCCTGTTATACATACAATGTAATGCAGACAACAATAGCCCAATTAACATACAAAGTGTTAAAAAAATAAGTAGCAAAATTTCTGACGTCTTACGTCAAATAAACGTCATCCGCCATTGTGTGCCAAATCTATTAGGCACAGGTTAAAGATCGAACCAGAACGGGCAGGTTGCTAACCTATCACGTACGAGCACGATTTAGGGTTAACCGAGTAGTAATTTATTATAGTTATAGTTTAGTTAACTGCCATTAATTACAGGTTTTATTACTGCTAACTTAATCGGATATTGCAGCACTTGTGAAATAGAGTGACATTAAAAAATGTAAAGCAAAATGTTAATTTTGTACAACCTCATACATTCGCGGACAGTTTCATTTTATTTAAATAAAATAAACTGTAAAAAAATAAAAACAACAAATTGTCAATAATATTACTGACCTGGAAACAATGGTCAATAAAATATTCAATATATTTCACGTTACGAACACCTTGCAGTATCCAATCCGATTACATTTTGTTTATAGTTATATTTTACAAAAATAACTCGATTCACCAACACCAATGTTGGATCAATAAATTGAATTATAAATATATTGGCCAACTTTCCTGTTCCCTTGGCATTTTGAGGATATGATAAGTATTCTTATTTTTGCTAAAAAACAGCGAAATAGTGAACGATTCTCAAAAGTCATTATATCGGTAGTGCATGCAAATGGCATCCATTGTGAATTTTTCTTGTTGAGGGTTTTCTGAAATGCCATACACCAGATGGCAGCACTGAGTTGTCAGGTCCAGGTACCTGTCAAAATGCTTATGTTTTTGCCAGCAGTTAAATAACCGTCATGTGTACATCATAAGTTACGTTTTCAAAGTAGAACAATTCCCGCCTTAGGGTCAGTAGAAAGCACCAGGGTAGCCCGTAAGACTCTTTTCTTAAGTTTTTAGGACTTTTTTCATGATATATAGAAACTAAGAGGGTTGTATTAATTATTATAATTCCGTAAATAAACCGCCGTTAATCATATTTTAATCAACATACAACTTCACAAAAACCAAGTTTTTTTTTTTAATTTTGCTCCTTATTAAGAATAACTCCAATATCGAGGATGCGTTCACAAAATACAAGACACCAAATAATTAAGAAAATTTGAACTTCGAGGACTACATTGGAGTAACTCCTCTTTCTTTTTTGTGTGAAATCATTCAATGATTTCTCCCACTCTAGGGTATAGCTGGACTTTTACTGACGAAAACCCTCTATACTCTTTCTTTGCCTTGGGCTCCAGGACCCCGGGGTTCCTTTCGGACTACCCATTGATCCCTCTTAAATACGGCGCAGCGTAGTAATAAAGAGCCAATTCGTGTAGTATTTTTTTCTGAGAACACTCACTGTACAGCTATCCAAAGTAGGTATATCTTAAAACCAGCTGCATATCTAGGTTAAACAATGTACCTACAACCTGTTTCAAATAACTGTTCTCTAACGATGCGCCATTAGGGACAGAAACACAAATCCTATAAACTCTATAGGCACTTAGCTCGAGAACAAGTAACAATATAAAGTAAATACCTACTAATACGCCATTAAAAGGTCAATACGGACCTAATTTTCATGTCTTGGCGAACATTAGTGGGTTAACTAAATGGCTGTACAATATTTTGTTTCATGGTGTGGTATTTAGGAACAATAGATTCATTGCAGTCTTGTTTAGAGCATATAGACAAGTTTATGCATTTTGTTTTCTTTTTAGGGTTCCGATCTCAAAAGGAAAAACCAAACCCTTATAGGGTCGCTTTGCTGTCCGTCCGTCTGTCTGTCTGTCTGTCTGTCAAGACCCTTTATCTTCGGAACGCGTGGAGGTATCCAGTTGAAATTAAAACAATATACTTAAGTCTGCGGTTCCTTGAAGCTATGAAAAAAATCAAGTTTCTGAGTAAATGAAAAAAAAAAAGATACGGCCGTTTATGTCACAAAAAAACGTGTACTCTCAAGGGAATCAAAATTCATAGGGTACTTCCCGTTGACCTAGAATCCTGAAATTTGGCATGAAGGTAGGTCTCATAGCACAATTACAGGAAAAAAACTGAAAACTATAAATTTTTAGCTACGTCACGACAACAAACCCTGAATCCAGTCCTGAAACCTCATAAATTCATATTCTGCAATTTGGGTTTTACTGCTAAAATACGTCACTGCGTGCGTGACAGTACCGCGCTGTCTCCTCAAGGGCCTATTACACTACGCGATATTCAGCACACGATATTCAGACAGTCTTATTTTTTGTTCCGAGTAAGATCGGTCTAACTCTTATTACAATACGCGACATCGACTAAGACTGTCTGAATATCGAGTAGTGTAATAGGCCCTTCAGTACTTTATTCCTAAGTTAACCCTCTAACAGTAATGCGGTATACTTGACGGCCTAGCCAGGTAAGCCAGGGTCAGGCAGACATGGCCACGGGCCACGGCAGGCTCTAAATAAGATGAGATAACCATCTGCTAATTAATATCGCCCGCACGAACTAATGTTCTGCTTTATTTGGTTTCGAGTGGTCGCCTGGGTAGTGGGTACTCGGAACCAATTGCGTTATCTCGGAGATTAGAGTTGTTTATGAGTGATCAGTATGAGTTTCATTTGATACGGAAATAGGAAGTTAAATGAAAAAAAAAAAAACTTTGGCCCTTTTTTTTTTAAATTGATATAAACCAGTGCTTGACTGCGATCCCACCTGATGGTAAGCGGAGATGCAATCATTGATGGTCAGGCGCACTAGTTTATTAAGAGCCTATTCACTCTAGCCTTGAAGACACCTAAATTATAGTTGGACGGGAAGACCGCAGCAGGCAAATTGTTCCAGTCCTTCGATGTACGCGGTATAAACGACGAAGCGAAACGCTTAGTCCGTCCGGTCCCTTACCATGACGTCTTAAAAGTCAGTCGTGCGAGCGAGAGAGAGGGATGGAGCTATACACCCTATATAGCTCCATCCCTTTAAAAGTTCAGTTTAGGTTATAAAATGAATCGCGTGGTAGCACTGCAGTATGCCTAGCCAAGTTAAGACCGTTTCGTTTCGATTTTCTTTCGTCGATGGCTTTAAGTCGGCAGCGCCTCCGATTTCTTTGTTCTGACCATGTGGCTGAGCGTTGAGATGACGTCATTCCCATACGTTTGATGTTTTCTACTAGCGTTAACGATTGTAGATTATCAACTTGGCTACACCCTCTGGTCTGTTTGCGGACGTTTCTTTCGAAATGAGCTGTACCTTTGTAGGTACTAAAAATAATATTAGATATTATTTTCAGGGTTTCGTACTCAAAGGGTGCCAACGGGACCCTATTACTAAGCACCCACTTTCCTTTCGTCCGTCTGTCTGTCGGTCCGTTCATCTGTCAGCGGGCTGTATCTAATAAATCGTAAGAGATAGAGAGTTGAAATTGCCACAGAATGTGTATTTATATTTCCGCTACAACTACAAACAATAAAATTATAATAAATTAAATATTAAAAGGGATTCCCATGGAAGAAACGTTATTTTGTCGGCGTTGTTTTTTTTTGCTCGATTTTAATGTTGTAGTACGGAACCACGCGACTTCGACTCGCACTTGGCTAGCTTTTAATTTTTTCTCTGTGTGCAAATATATTATAGTGTATATTTTTTTCTTGAAAATAGATACAATAATGTAAATTTAAGAGAGAAAATCCCACCCTCATACCCACAAGTTCCTAAAAACGTTTAAGAAAAAAAAAAGTTCGAATATAGCTCCCTGTATAACGAGGTGAACAAGATGAATGAATCCACAACACCAAAAAGCAAAAAGCTTTTTTATTCTACGCGTTGAAGCGAATTATCTCTGGTCACTGATAAAACCTGCACGTGTTATTGTTACAACCCTCACCAACCCGTCACAGTGTCATCTGATAAACAGACAGACAAACGCAATCCGAACAAGAATGTAACACCCCACACTTATCAGCCTGATTAATATTTGCATTCTTCTTTTTAGGGTTAAACTTTTTTTTACATTGAAATTGCTATTTTATTTCTTTGTAATAAAGTATTTATTTAATTGTCATGATTAACAGTTACGACTTTATTCGTTTGATAGATTACCGTCGATTTCTTTTGATGAATCAAGTTGAACAAAATTGCATTTTGTGTGTTAGATGTTACAGTGCATTTTCTTTTGTATGGAAAATTGCAGTGATGTATTTGAATCTTTGACACGGTCGTGACGAGGGTCCAATTGGAAATGGGCGAATATCAATATTTCGTATATTTTCGTTTATTTGTTGTGTTTTTTCTTGTATATTAATATTATGTAACGAGTGTAACCTCAAAATTTGTTTCGCATCTGTGTATGTTTTATTGCGTTACTCCCTTTTTGTCACATTTATTGTAATATTGGGGAAAAATTTTGTGATTGAACATATTGGGTAGCATGCATCGCATTATTGACATTTGGAAGCAGAGCACATTTGCTAGTTTTTTTTTTGGAGTTGGAAATCATCAAATGACTTCTTCAGCTCCAGGGTGAAGCGAAAGGGCGTGTCAGACTTTTACTGATTAAAATCACACCTGTATCCTTCAGTTGTCCTATGCGTTCTAGGACCACGGACCATGGGCTTCTTTTTCAGAAATTCCCCATGGCCTTAGCAGGCTTTGACCCTGCTGCGCCCCTACGATGTTGCTGATATCTCTTTGAGGCGCGCGTGGAACACTACGTGCCGTCGACGACTTGGGCTCGGTCTAGACGGTTACTGGACGCGTTTCGCTAGTTACGAGGAGAATCGAGATATTTTAAGGTACGTGTTTAAATTAGTTAATTAAGGGCATCCAACTCGACATACATTTTCACTGTTTTTCATACAACCGCTCTTACGCGATTATGACGTTATTACACATTTTTCATTAGATATTTTGGAAACACAGTATCTTGTAAATATTATTTAGGCTTCTATTGAAATCAATTTATAAATTTGTATAAAACTAATTCAATAAAGACCTCTGAAAATCTGCTATTTTGCATGAACTTTGACACTTGACATAATTTACTTCAAAAATTTAAAAAGTATAACAATAGAAGCCTTGCAAATTTAATCAAGATTCTGAATGACGACATTTTTTTTCTAAAACTTTTAAGGGTTTAAGAAAAAAACACGTATTTCCTGGAACAAGTTTTGTAAAATATTCGAGTAAATCACGGAATTACCGAATGCTAACAGAGTTTTATGAGAATTCATCTGTTAAAAACAACGCAGAAGCCAAAATCAAAGACAATATAATATAACAATAATGTGTTTAATTTCTAGATAAGATATTAACGTCATATTATTGGGAATTTCATAATCTAGTGTATGGTTTGAAAACATTTTCAAATGGTCGTATAGTTTTCCCATTAGAACAGTTCTTATCCAAGCCGTTTTTAAAAGTAGCGGTCGACGGTCTACGCAGATACGAGATAGTAGTTAAACCGTGTATGATAAACTTACAATAACATTTCTTAAAAAAAATGATAACATTGACTATGCATGGATAAAAAAAAAAAAACACGATTGCTTTAAGTTTTCATTCAAAAAATTTCAAAACTGTAATTTTTAGCTATTTTTCGAGATATTAAACGTGTTAGTTTAGGATAAAATACGAGGTTTTTTTTTTAGACTTATTAATTGAACACATTTACCATATAATACATGGTACAATCATTTTTTTAATAACTTATTTGTTTACACTATAATTAATTATTTAATATCACTTTAAAATAGACGCGGAATCGCGTCAGCGCCTATGCGTACGTCGGAAATCATTGATTTTGGCTTCTGCGTGTTTTTAACGGACGAATGCTCTTATGGCGTTATCTTTCTTTTTTCGCTTTACCTTTTCGTCAAACATCGCGTTGGAGTGCGTTAGATGAAGTAATAAGCTCTTAAACCATGCTCGATGTTGACGATAGGCGAGTGAAAAAGGACCTTCTTAAGGACCATTTCCACTAACACTTGACGATGCATCAATATTCATTCCCAAAACAAAGTGTCCCGTTGTTTTTTCTACACTTGGCACTGGATTTTTAACTTGATGTATGTAGAGCAGTGGTGGTCCAGTGGTAATGGCTTCAATTTACGAGTTGTGGATCGCGGGTTCAAACCCAACTAGTTGCATTACTTTGTATAATTTATTTCATCATGAGGAAACCGTATCTCCTAGAATCAAAAATTTGTTGACATGTGACATCCACCAATCCGTATTGGGCCCGCGTGATGGATTATGGCCCATTACCTCTCCCAGAGGCCTTAGTCCCAGCAGTGGGAACATTATAAGACTGATTATTATGCTATGCTTATGAAAATCCACCTGTGTAATATATTTAGGCAAACGAACATTATAAAGGAATATTCTTCCTTCCTTGAATATCATTGCGGAATCGGCACTTGATAACTTATGCACGATACTCCACAGATTACATCTTAAGCAAATTCTCTCTATTTTCTCCGCATATTAATATTTATTACAACGTCTGCTTGTATTGACCAGCTGCATGTAAAGACAAGCCAAGAATAATGGTCCTACAATCAATTTCTCAACAAATTCCTATCATACATCGTGTAACTGACATTTCAATCAAAAACCCAACAGTCATAGGAAAACCATATATCTTGACCACAAAACCACATGTTGGGCTGCCGTTATTCAATTATTTTGTCATACAGTGTACATTTCTGTATCCTCAAAATGTATTTTATATTTTCTGGTATCAAAGTTACAATGGATGGCAAAATTTTTGGCGCAGCGAAAAGTTCTTTGCCATATTTTAATAGAATTTGCAAGTAATCGGGCTACAATAGGTTGATGATTGGCGCGGTCAGGAAGTGTACGGAATGCTGGTTGGTTCCAATCTTGGTTCCAACAATAAGCCAAATTTGGACTCGGCAAAAGTTATTGTTGAGGTTTAAAAAGTTTCTGATTTGTCATTCAGATTGTGGGCGCTGCGATTATGAGTTTATTTGCCTGTGTTATAATATAAAGAGGTTATTAGGCTTACTTTGTGATATTACTGTATACAATTTAGCCTTGTCATTCTCTGTCAAAATTGGAACACCCTGTTCCTCTAAGTCGGTTTTGAAACGAGGTCAATCATATTGTTGTGAGTTTTCATGAGTTTTTACTAGTAAGGTAATTATTTTCCAAGATCATTTTCTCCTTTTAAAGCACAGTCGTGTCCGTTTTCACACTTTCATGTGATTGCTTATAAATTTTCTACTTTCAATGCTGAACATAGATAGATAGCGTTGAAAATCCAATTTAGAGACATTTAAGAGTCCCATATTGATTACTTTTTTTAAATCATTCAACTTATTACTTTAAATAAATAATATCATAATATAATTTATTTAAAGTAACCAGTAATAATAATAACTAACTACAACCCGAGGCTCCGCCCCTCTGAAATTAGTACTCCGGAGCTTTATGACGCGATTCCCAAACAAAAATGAGAATTTTGAATTTTTGAAATTGGTTTTCCCTACTTTTTTTTTCTTTTCTTATAAACCCACCGGGTATTAAAGCGATTAAAATAAAAAAGAATCTAATCGGTCAAGCCATTTACGAGTTTGCGCGAGTCTAAAACACTACAATAGATTTATTTATTTGTGCATTTGTATATAAACTATTTGAAGATATATTAAAACTTCAATATCAGTAGGTAATATTCAAGCAATTTGTTAAACCTAACCTCGGGAACAGGTTCCCAGGATCGGAGGCTATCGAGCCCCGACATGTTCATAGACTATAGACCATAGACAATCGGCTATCGGCTGAGTGCTGACATGTTGAGGACTATTGCTGTTGGACCACAATGTATTAGGATGTGGATGATAACGTAAGATACTTTGTAAGGAATTATTTATTAATATTTTATTTATAACTTTGACAAAAAGCATAAAATCATTATCAGCCTTATATTGTTCCCACTGCTGGGACTCAGGCCTCCTCTCTAGGAGTGGGAATGGGCCGTAATCCAGCTCGCGGAACTAATGCGAGTTGGTAGATCTCATATGTCTTAGAATTGTCGGTCTTTCACCCTAGGACATACCTATTGGCTTTTTCAGTCTGACGTCATCTCAACGCTCAGTTACGTGGTCAGAACAAAGGAATAAGAGATGTCGCCGACTCGAGGCGATCAACGAAAAGAGAATCGAAACGAAACGGTTGTATCGGTTGTTGACTGGTGAGGGTAGCGGGATCCCGATAGATGCGAGACGCACAGGACCGGTCATTATGGTGACACTTGGGGAGGCCTATATCCGACAGTGGACGTTTTTCTGCTGAAATTATGATGATGATGATGAATGATGAGCGGCTTCGCAAACATGTTTGTAGAAAATTATCTCAAGTGCACAATATGTATGTAATTCAAGACATGGTCTATATCGAGATCCATTCAGCCGTTCGAGTGTGAAGAAGTACCTTTCGCCTTTATAATTTTAGTGGGCAAAATAGTACCAATGGTTATACCTAAATACGTTTTTGTCTTTGATTAAGAACAAATCAATGTTACGTAGGTAGGTATTTTTTTTATAGGTGGAAAAATCATCTAATGACAAATCGCGCTCTTGGGCGGAGCGCGAGATAGTGTCAGACTTTTACTGACTAAAAACCCACTCCTGTTCCTTCTTTGTCTTCGTCCCAGGACCCGGGTTTCACTTTCACACTACCCGTGGCCCCATTAGGCTTCGATCCTGCTGGGCCTCAACGATTTGCTGACATCACCCTAAGGTGCGCGTGGAACAATACGTGCCGTCGATGACTTGAGCTCAGTCCGGTCGGTTACCGGACAGTCGGACGGCGGACTACGCATTGCTAGGTAGGTACAGAAAATTTTCAAATGGAAAAATCTATCACTAATAAAAAACCTTTTGTTTTTAGGTTGCAAATCATCTAATAACTTCTCCTGCTCTGGCTGGAGCGACAGGGAGTGCAAGACTATTACTGACTAAAACCCACCTGTATTTCTTCAATGCTCCTTTGCGTTCCAGAGCCAATCCAGGCCCTTCCGAACATTTTCGCAAGCCAAAATAATGTCCTTGTAACCGTATCTTCTGATAAACAAGTTGAAGTAGATAGTTTGCAGTGAATTTCCCTAAGTATACATGTTGTGAGCGTCTCATGTATTAAAGTCTCGCTGATATAAAGAACGTGTAATACTGTTGCAGTATGCAGCTTGGGGATGGTGGCCTAAGTCAGAGGTGAAGGCGACTAGACGAAGGAAACGGTAAAGGGAACAATATGGTACAGACGGGACTATATTTCGAGACTAAGATGGGAATTCACCAATAAAACTAATCGCGTTTTAACATTTGGTTCGCATAATCGCGTTTAGCCGCTGTCACTAATGTCACTTACTTGTCTGTATTTTTATTTGTACAAGTGACACTAGTGACAGCGGCTAAACGCGATTATGCGAGCCAAACGTTAAAACGCGATTAGTTTTTTGGGGGCATGTGGAACAGAGTGTAAAGTCCCGCAAACCTCCGTTGAAAAGGGAGGATCCTCCGGCCAGACGGGTGTTATGTCTGGTGGGCAATTGCCCGATATCGGGCAGATGATGATTTCGGGCTGTTCGATATGTTCTAATCGCGCGCAGAACTTTGATTGCGCAATGCAGGATTAGTTCCTATGTGACGCCATAGATGTCGCTACAGTTTTATTGGTGAATTCCGCCCTAAGCTAGGCGCCAGATAAACTTGGAATAACGGTCATTGACCCTGTCTTACATTTTTTGACATTCTTAATTTCAAAAACGGAAAAAAGTCATAAAGCTGTCTTGAATCGATATCTATCGCGATCCTTTAAATTTTCTAGTGATGAAAAACAGTTAATTGTGTTTTTCGGATTCCTGCGCAGAGATATCAGGAAAAGGTTGATACACTTTATTCCACGTTTATCTGGCGCCTTGTAAAGTGTAGTTCATATAGTAGTGATATTTGCATAGCCTCATTCCGCCAAGCCCGTTCTATCATCGGACTACCAGGCGTACGGCGATGGGCCACCGGTACATGGTGGACATCTCACCTATACGCGCAAAACGGTTTTGGGAACACATTCATTGTACGTACACCTAAGAGCGTAAGATGAGTCATTGACTGAAGCAACAGCTTTACAGGGGTCTTACCATGTCGTAAAAAAATGTCAATCATGCAAACAAAAAAGAGGGATGGAGCTATACCCCCAAACAACATTATTTTTAGTATATGCGAAACCTGAATATAGTTTGTTCAATCAGTAACTGAATCGATTCCAATAATTTTTACACCATGTTATATTTATTCCCAAAATTATTTAAAAAAGGTCACAAGTTGGACACATGTCACGGCAGGTCATAGGGGGCATTAGGCGTCAACGCACAGCTAGGTGCTGGAGCAAAACAACCCCTCAGTCGCCCGAATAGCCCGGTGACCACGTATTTGTGCGGATAAACAGGTAACCAAACAAGCTTATAACTTGATTTTTCATGATGCACTTATGAAATTTTGTACATGTAGTCTTTACATAAAAATATTAGACACGTGTTTCGGGGTGTGCATGTACTAAAACGAATGTTGTGTAGTTCCATCCCTTTAACACTTCAGTTCAGTTCAGTTCGTAAAATGGGTTTCGTTAAGAGTTTGTGCTAGGGCTACTGAGCTCTTCCAAAAGCTGCTTGCTGGTGTCACAAAAGCATATAATTTGCAGTCTTCGATACCAAATAGCTCTATAGGTCAACATGGTTCAACTCAGAATTATTTAATTAATTATTTAGCCTACGTCTTGCGCCAAGCAACATCATCTCGGAACGCAGGGACTCCGTCCCGTCGGCCCGACACTTTTTCAAATCGTGACTCGTCCCTCGGCCTCGGCGTCACGAACTGTGTACCGTTATCCAGACGTACACACTACTCACACTAACCTGCTGCACCTACAGCTAGAGAGAGATAGCTATATATTGTCACCATCGTCTTTAGACTGAAGGATTGTAAGGAACCGTCTTTTGTTTTTGATGTGTTAACGTATTAAAGAGTGGATGTTCGATGCGGAAGAAGGTTTGAATTTAAAAATAGAATGCTGGTGTGGGGACTAGGGGTTTCCCGAAACGTAGATTACAAATACCAGTAGTCTATGGTATTATGAATCATCGCTATACGACGGGTATGTTCCGGGAACGTTTCAAAGAGTTACTGTGGCTCTAGAACGATAAGAGAAAATGAAGGAACATAGGTGAGTTTTAGCCAGTAAAAGCCTAACACGTCCTCTCCCTTCGCGCTAGAGCTGGAGAAGTCATTTGATGATTTCCAACCTCAAAATAAGATACTAAAAGAGTATTTTAAGGGAGCCCTGCCCATGAGTAACTTGTTTTTTTCTCACAACAACCACAACAAATTAGTTGCGGAGACAACAGTTGCTCGTATGCGCTATCTCTTATCTACTTAATAGATATTTGTTATTATGGAGTTCGTTACGTCAATTCTTTTTCCCAACACTTTTAAACACTAGGAATATTTTGTTTATGAGAAAGTCGATTTCAAACTAAATATTCATTACAAATACTTCAGAAATCTCAGGGTTTGAATGTATCCTTTTGAAATTTAAGCCAGCCAATTATGGTTGGTAAATGATAAATTATATTTGTTTTGCCAATAGGTTAAAAAAATAACACATATACACGTAAATTATTTTTTTCAGTTTGAACTAGTTGAGGCCGGTGTTTCCGAACTGACTATCCTGAGAAGAAACACCGACACAAACTCAGGGGTCAATATCTCTTTTAAAGTCTATACAGCAAAATATTATGGTCGAATCACATGAGAACCGTGGAGATTATTGTTTGAGGTGGTCTTTAGAGGAAAGAACCATTAAATTTGAGTAGACCTGTCCAGACAGTGCAAGCATTTGTTAGTATTCGTAAAACTCAACTCAGGACTACTAAGGCTCCTCGCCCTCGGCGATTTTTTGTAGCGATACTGAAGTACGTTCGCATCGATAGAGTCGCGATGCTGTAGCGCGTTAGTAGCGCCTTAGGAGCTCCACGTTGGGTATAGTTTAATAACCTACCAGGAACTTATTAAATGGTAAGAGTGTGTTGCGTCCACATTAGGTTACCTGGGCCTCAAGTCTGCTATTACAATAGTGTCAGAATGGTCTATCATTGATTTCATAATTGTTGATTTCGACAAGTTGGTTAATCTACTAACATAATGGCGTCATTATGACTTTCCAATGGTGAACCACTGTCATTCCATTGATAGAAGTAGCAAAGAATGATAATCTCGTTTATATTGACAAATGTAATGTAATCTGCTAAAATTTTTCACAGTTCCTTTTATCAGTAATCTACCATTAGAACGTCATTGTGCAGTCATTGTTTTAATAAGCTCGATGTTGTCATTCTACCACAACTATTACGAGACTATTGACCGATTAATGATTGACCATTATGAATTAGCAGATTACGAATTTTTAGCAAAATGGCAATGGGATTATGTTGGAAAGACGAATTTATAAAAATAGCAGACTTGGACCCCCGTAAGGCATTGCTGAGAGGGTTCACCGAAGAAAGGCCAGAATATTCTATCATTCTCTTTATGAATGAAGCAAGAACCACTCTGAAGAACAAAAGAGTTATTATTATAGAGAAACAATTGAAGTTAGACAGAAATACAGAAGGCGACAATTCCAACCTAAATTCCAAAAATAAATTCATATGCTAATATAAATGAATAAATTAAATAGAACCACACGCGTCATACGTGACTATGCGTAATCTAAATTTATTAAGAGCCGGTCACACTATGCGAATAGATTGTGCAATAAGCGGGTATATAACATAAACTTAGAAGAACCGAAGAAAACTGTCCTTTTAGGGCGGAATTCACCAATAAAACTAATCGCGTTTTAACGTTTGACTCGCATAATCGCGTTTAGCCGCTTTCACTAGTGTCACTTGTCAGTATTTTTCTTTTGTTGTATTTTTACAAGTGACACTAGTGACGGCGGCTAAACGCGATTAGCGAGCCAAACGTTAAAACGCGATTAGTTATATTGGTGAATTCCGCCCTTAAAAGTCATTCTGAACTATGAACGGCATTTTTTTCCAATGAAACTAAACGTAGTACATTTATCCCAGAAATGTCAGTGTCAAAGTATTAATATTCCCAAACAACCATTACACTGACAGGTTTTTAATTCGGTTTAAAAGTGTTGGTCACGTTCAATGTCTGTGGTGAAATTCGATTTTAGAAATTTGGTGGAAGAGATTACCTATATTAAGTGGTAGTGCTCGCAGAACTGATTTTGGATGGGGCCGAAAAGTTCTGGAGTGGCAATAGTGTACCGGAAAAGTACAAGTCGCGACCCTTACCAAATCATCGGTCTGATTTGGTGAGAGTTGCGGGAGTCCGATGGATGCGAGACGCACCGGTCACTGTGGCTTTGAGAGCAGTGGTTATGAGTAAATAAAATAAATTACACAAATTAAAGCTCTTGACTAGTTTCGCACTCGCGATGTGCTCGTAAGTCGGGGCCTTAACCACAGCTCTTCGGGCACACCGGTTCATATCAAATGCCCAAAGAAAGGTGTGGGGGGCCGTCTTAATAAAACTCAATGGGCAGTCATCGATACAACATTTACGGCACTTAGAAAATTACGTAACCTCTTATAAATTGTATGGGAATATCTGAGGTGGTCGGCCATATGAATAATTATTATAGTGATTTGTGTCTAATAAGTTGTAATTGTGATTTCTGTTAAGTGCGTTGTCATGATTACGGTGCAGGGATTGGTCGAGTTTGATACTTTGTAATCTATAGATGGAATGTATGAGACTCGCGTTTTCTGTGGTACGGTGATACTATTTTTAGGGTTCCGTACCTCAAAAACAAAAAAACGGAATCCTTATAGGATCACTTTTTTGCCCGTCTGTCAAGACCCTTTATCTCGGAAACGCGAGGAGGTATTGAGTTGAAAATAAAACCATATACTCAGTCTGTGGTCCCTTGAAGCTGTGAAAAAATCAAACTTCTAAGTTAACGAAAAAAAAATGATACGGCCGTTTATGTCGGAAAAAACGTATATTTCGACACTCTCAAGGGAATCAAAATTAAACATAAGGTACTTCCAGTTAATCTTATAGCTCAGGTATAGGAATAAATGTGAGAACAGTTTTGTTGTTACAAAAAAAAAAAAACTATTTGAAAAAATCTTCGAGACTCCATTTCGGCAATTGAATTATTTAAGTACATAGTTTGTACGGAACCCTCAATGCGCGAGTCCGATTCGCACTTGCCCGGTTTCTGCGTATTGTATTGACTATATTGTATTGTATGATTTTATAGAGAGCTACGTTCCTGAATGGAACTTTCTATCGGTAATAAAGCTTACTTTCCCTAAACAATCTCATTATAAGATAGTTTTTAACCGACTTCAAAAAGAAGGAGGTTCTATGTTTAGCTGTAGGTATGTATTTTTTTTATTATTTATCTTCACCGATTTTTCGGTCAATGGTGGACCAATTTGGAAAATTATTTTTTTGATTGAATGGTTATACTTCCGAGTTGGTCCCATAGAAATATTGTTAAGATCTGATGATGAACTTCGGAGATATGGAACGGAACTCCTCATAGGATCTCAACAGAACTGTCCTAACAAGTAAAATTGCTTTGTTTATACGTATAAGCGATGACTTAAAGTTTGACTGAGGGGTACTTTTAGTTGTGTTACCGCAATTAAAAAGTGCAAAATTTAAATTCACAAAGAAAATACAACTGTAATGAAAGGGTTCCGTTTTTTCCTCTTGAGGTACGGAACCTTAAAAAAACATTAAAAATAACTTTAATTTCAGAAGTCGGTGTTAAATAACGAAGAAACAAAGAAAACTGTGAATTTGTAATTACGTCATAAAAAAAATCATATTTCGCGATTCCGAAAAATCTTCGTAACTCAATTCGGGAATTTGAACTGTTTTCATATGTAAGTTTGTACGGAACTCTCAGTGTGCGAGTCCGACTCGCACTTGCCTGTTTTTTTTTTAATTAAAGTCGGTTGTAATTTTTTTGTAAAAAGTTTTTTTATACACATCCGTAAAATAATGAACTCGTTCATGCTTTTAGACCGCCCCAGTTGATAAAGATGATTTAATTAATTTAAAATTTTTATTATGTTAAAACAAAAATTGTGACTTTACCTTCTTTTTTATTATTGATAGGCTCGTTCTTGACCACTATCTCATCTGATGGTAAGTGATAATATGGAGAACGATGGAGCGCGCTTGCCTAGAAGTAGCCTATTCACTCTTAACATAAAGACCCCTAGGTTGTAGCTATCAGAAAACACACACTCTGGCAGAGAATTCCACTCCTTAGCTGTACGTACAATGAATGTGTTCCCAAAACGTTTTGTGTATGGGTCGAATGTCCACATGTATTTACTTACCGGTGGCGTATCGCCGCCGCCGTACGTCTAGTAGTCTCATGATGGAACGAGCTTGAAGGGATTAAGTTTTTTTTTTTAAAATTAGTTTAGGGTTTTTATTATCTTTTTTTTGATTTTACTGTAATTAAGTATAGTTAGTTAAAATTTTTTTTTTAATGAAAATTGTACCTATGTATAAAAAGAATAAAGATTCCTGTCCATAATTTTTCAATATAGAAAATATTGTTTCAGAAAAAGAAAATACAAAACTAAAATAAGTGCATAAATCAGTAACATTATTTACAGAAAATTGCCGTGAGAAAAGTTGAGGTAAAAACATAAGAATATTCAAAATAAATTGACAGAGTTTATTCCAATGCATTTATTTTTTAATTTTATTGATAACCAAGTGTTAAATCCAAGCAGATCGTTTAAGATTTATTTAATCAAACAACCAATAAATTATCAGCTCAAGTATATTAATAAAAACTCGTTCGAAAATATATTAAATTCCGTACGAAATAACATTTTACCGGCGTCCGAATATTTTGCTAACTGTTTTATTACTAGACAACATGAATGATCACTTAACACGTTTTTAAATTAATTGAATATAGATGGGATAGAAATATTCACATCCGGAGTTTGGCACAATAATCTTTTTTTTTGTCCTATATTTGGGACAACGTATACCTCATTCATTGTTTATAGGCGCGGCTTATCAGGCTAAAATAAGGACAATGTTTCCTAATATATACGCAATTCCTCTACTTTTGTATGAGTAACGCCAAAAATACCTCTATCCATTTGACATTATTTATCTACACCAAAGTTAAATTTTTATCCGTACGTTAATTATTTAGCTTCAGAATAAAATATTGAATTCTTAACGGATTTTGACGTTTATGTTAATTTTAAAATAAATTACCTTCGTTTGTTTTCTGTGAAAAAAATAATAATTGAAAAGCTTGTTAAGCGTTGCTATGTCTGTAATAATGTCGTATCTCATAATTAGTTGGTTTTCCTGTTGTAATAATAATAAAGTCAAGTCATGCAATAAAAACACTGTTCATTCAGTTTCAAACGTAAATTGTGGCATGCAATATTGTAATATAACAGGTATATTGTACCTGCGTTTATATTTTACGGTACTATTGTACCTGAGATGTTCTTTTTTACCAATATTTGCTTATTCACCTCGAACATAAAATATAATTAAAAAAAACAATAAAGTACGAGTAGGTATCTAAATACCGCTTGAAACTCTGTTTCTCAAGTAATTGAAAGGTATTAGTAGAAAATATACTATTATTATAACTATAATATTTTTTAAATTCTTCGTCTCAGTTTTTTTATATTGATTGGTTGCCGATAGAAAAAAAAAACGCCCTTCCTAGATTTGCCAATAGTTGGATCATACATTGATGATTCGTTGATCGGCTGCGATTTTATATGCGAACAAAGCAATATCTTATAATTCGCCTAGTAGCAGTTATTATACACTAAAACGTGTGAAGCTTAAAATGCACACGTTTAACATGATGCATTATTTTGTAAAACACGGTCATTATGTCTTATATTCCGATTTATTGCAATATTGGAAAACACATCGTGCGTCATAAGAATAATTTATGTCTCTTAGACATGACACTCAGACTTTACAGTTTTTCTCTTATTAAGTTAAAATAGCTTTCTATTGAAATAGCAATTATTTTAATGAAAATCAATTAACAATCTGACATCGCTTGCAAAATTAAAATTAAAAAATCAATTTGCGATAATCCAACTACATCGCAAAGTTAGTTTGTGCAACTATTACCCGACCGCATAGAGTTGGGACCGTGGACGGAGAAAGTTAGCCGGCGTGGATAAAACTACATTTATTGGTGTTGCATATTCATCGTACCCCCAGGCGTAATACCGAACCAAGCACACTAGACCCCTCTATGGAGAAACAAAACCTTCCCTGTTAACACTTCCTTGTAGGAAACCGGGGGACAGGGAAGTTCTAGGTATATTGGTCGTTCAGTACCTACTTGTAACTAGTTTTATATTCAGTTTAGTGTAGTGACAGTGTTGTGTTAGGTGTCGTACTTATGTCTGTTAAGTTATATCATGATCAGAATCGGGAAAAAGTATGGCTGTAAGGAGGTTTGTCTATGTCGAACATACATTATCTGTGGTCGAAAATGAAACGATCCTCTGTTTTTAAAAAATAAAATATATTTTGGGTTTTTGGCGGGAATGTTTGGAATAAAATTTTGTGGCTGTTCAAATTATTAATAAATTGATTCGTAGTGGATATTGTGATGTATACATTTTATGAGTCTACTACACAGAAAATTGGTAAAATTAAAGTTAAATAAGAATTTAACTGCAGTATCGACTACTTCAGCAAAGCTTGCCGAGATGGCTGACTAACATTTACTGCCAAATACAGCAAAAACATTAAAATGTTAAATTTAGGTACATTATACTGGAATAAAATTTACTGAATTCTGTTAAAAAACTAGATACGTGTAATCTTGACTCTGGCTAAATGGCCAAACAGTGCGAAACCACAAGAAAAAATAAATGTATAGAAATATCTAAAAATATATTATCTATATTAAGCTTAACCTAACGTGATATTGATAGATCCTAAAAAGTTTAAACGCAGTTCTAAGTGATGCATTCTAAAATTTTATGGTCAATTTTTGATTCAGTATTAAAAACTCTACATTTTGCCGTAAAAAATGACCGATCAATCTCAAGAAAACTAAATTAAAATGACGAACCAATCTTTCAAATAAAAATCAAAGTCACGACACCTGTCATGCTGTGCTCAAATTACTCTGCAAGTCCACATAATGACTAAAGTATACTGTACAGAACACACTTCAACGTCCACAGCTTTATTCGTTTCAAATTACTTAATCAAAATCGTCGGTACCATTCGATAAACATTTTTAAAACATCAAGCATTACTACGAACAGTACCTATAAATAATTTATGTACAGTAGAATCCGTTTAATATGATTCGCGAAGCGAAGTTTGGTTTTCATATAAAATACTTTAGATTACAAGTCGGATATAATGACTTCGCTTATAGTGACAAGTCGCTTACTGTGATTAATTTTTCATAATTTGTGTCGGGTTATAGTGACCGACATGTTTCCTAACACCTTCGGGAGAGTCACATGACAACCGACGACGTTCGGCGTGTGCATGGTTGGTTTGCGTTTTGAGTCTCAGTGTGTAGTTGATAGTTTAAATCAAGTACTATTTTTATTTAATATAATGTTTCTCTCTATTAAAATAAATACATACCTAATAACAAAAACAGGAGATGGTTTATTTTCCATAAAATACTTTATATGATGTCCAGTTAGTGTTTTTTATTTCCCTTCAATGTCATTATAAATGGATTCCACTGTACATGAGATGTTGCAAATAATATTAACCTGTAAATGTGGCTCCGAGCAATAGGTGCCATCATTGACCAAGATTTGATCAAGGAAGGTTGCTAGTTTTTAATGGATGCACACAATCTAATATTTTTGTAGTATTTGGCAGCAAATGTATCAATAGTCAACCTTCTCGGCAAACTTCTCTCTTATTGTCCGGTTGCGCAGACACTGATGATACAAAACTCCACTAATTTTACATCACGGTATCCACTAGGAATCAATTTGCGAATAATTAAAATCAGCCATTAAACTTCAATCTAAGAAATCCCGCCAAAAATTCCAATATAAATTGAAACCTTTTAAAACCATAGACTAACTAACAGGTTCCATCTTTGACACTCCGAAATTCAAATCTAACTTCGGCAAAAACGTCCTTTCAGATGTCGAATCACATTCGAAATTTGAATTCAAATCATGACGTGTAAGCCCAACCCTCTCAAAGTGATGGTCATTTGACAGCCAGATATACCGCGGATATATCCGAACTTGTAATATCCTTCAATCACTGCCTGTCTGCTAACTTTACGCATTCAACTGTTTACTGCCGTTGACTGTACCGCAAACCGAGAACGACCACTAAAATGGTGATACACCACTAAATTATAATCCTTATTGATGTAGTAATGTTGAATTTTAGTGGGACTTGCTTGTGCCATACGACCGGACTAGTAATTGAAATTGACTATTGATTGTTATTTGTTTTAGGTTGTTATTTTGATGTTGGAATTAGTAATAGGTATGTCGCACTAAAATAATCAATTTATTTATTTGATACAAGTCTTTATAGGTGTGTTTGAATTTCAGTAAAATGATGTCAAATATGTTTTTGAGGCCGTATTGAAACTTGAACTATACTTAAATAGGTTACATAATTTTAACATGCTATTGCCACATTGCCAAACAACAACGACAGATCAGAAAATAAATAATATGAAAAATCTACGGTCTATAATAGTCTGCTATCCTATAATCAAAAGTTTAGCACTCGGTATGTGGCGAAAGTGTCGTAGACACGTCGGAAGCGTCTCGTCACGCGCTCGAGAGATTATCGGACGACTGCCCGACGAGTACGGGACGAGTTTCCCGCCGAGTACGGGACTTTCGCAACGAGTACGGGACTTCCGCGACAAGTACGGCGTGTTTTGTGCGGACAATCGTAGGGGACGACTAGTTGTGCGGGACAAAATACGGTAAAGTTGTGTGACGATGAATAAAACACTGTATGTGAAAATGTAGTACGGTGTTTAATTTTTCTATGGACAACTTGTATTGAATAGATTGATTGACTGACTGATAAGTTTCTGAAAAATTGACAACTTGGTTGTACCGACTACTATCCAATATTTGGCCGAATTAACATGTTCTGTTCGAGCGTGAAATGTAATCTTGTATAATTATCAGTTTATTAATAAATATAAACTTATTAATTATACGAAACATCTTGTTTTACGAATTTGTTTACATCTAATTTGAAGTCTTAATTATGATGTTTTAATGTCATCGAGCTAGCTGTAGACTGATTTAGTATAAAATGTGTAAAAAATGACACTTTTATAAATTAGAACAGAAATATATCTAAACTTATAAACAGTTATGAAACTGTTCTATTGAAATAATAATAGAACGTTAAAGATTATAAAAACATACTCTAAATTTTTAACGACCAATCAAATTGAGATAACTTGAAAAGAAATAAAAATCCGAGTAATTCGCTTAAAATATCCGCATTAAGCCGCGATTACAACCCTAAAAGTTAATGTCGGATAAAATTATACAAGTAGCCATTAAAATTTGTCAAAGACTTTTAATATGTTGTAAAGCTGGAAATTTCGCGATCGTGTGCCTGGGAAAGCGAAAGTTTAATATCTATTCCTGTATTAATTTCTAGCTAAGTTACTGTGCAGTACTTGTTTAATAATATGCAGGTTTTACAATGATTATAATTTTAGTTGAGTCCGTGAGAAGTACTTTCTTTAGTACTTTCTTAGAAAATCTTTCAGTGGTCATCTTTTATAAGCAACTTTTTAGGGATCCGTATCCGAAGTGGTACCCTTCGGACCCTCTTACTAAGTTTCTACTGTCCGTTCGTCAGTCTGTCTGTCTGTCAGGCCGTTTGTCAGCGGCCTGTATGTCATAAACTATAAAAGGTAAAGAGTTGCAATTTTTACAGAATGTGTTCTATTCCCGTTAAATCAACAAATATGTAATAAAATTAAAATAAAGTAAAAAATTATTTGGTCGGCGTTTGTTTTTGCTCAATTTAAATATACCTATTGTGTGTCTGTCCGACTCGCACATGGCCAATTTATAGTTTTTGAAGTGGGACATCATAAAATTACTTCTCTCGCACCATGTAGAGTGTCAGCCTTTTCCTGACTAAAACCCAACTTCAAATGAGACTCTTTCGACTGATCCCACAACCTTAACAAGTATCGGCCCTACCCCTGAGGTGTGCGTGGAATACAACGTGCCATCGACTCGGGTTTGGTCCTCACCGGACGGCGGGCTACCCATTGCTCGCCGACCATAAACCCACGCCTACTGTGAAGCGTTTCCTACGGCGGCTGGGGCTTATGAAAGCCCTCTCCCTCATGATTTCACCCACATCCTTCGCTCGCATTACTGCGTCGCAGAAGAAAGTGACTGATTCCCATTCCCTCTCGCTCCGTACCATGGCATAAACAAAAGATGGATGCATGAGGTTTACCCTGCCGATTGCCTCCATATTATTTACCTACAAGTACATCTACAGGTGCAAAATAAGGTATGAAATTGAAAAAGTAATTTCCAAGTCATTGTGTGTATAATGTGTTAGTGTAATGTGCGTATTTTCTTCAATTATTTTATTAAAATATATATTTTATGTAAATAAATAAAAACTTATTTTAGAAGAAACAAAAACCGTTCACAACTTTCTCGTGGTTTACGTATACGTCAAAAAGCGCGGATCCAGCCTTAATAAAAAAAGGTTGTGGTCACAGCTAGTAGCTGCCCTAAAATCGATAAGTGTGAATCGCATTGTAAATTCGCTTAATATCGATTTATATAGTGCATTTAAGGAGAACACTAATTTATTCCAAGAATTTCCTAAAATACAGGATCTTCCTAGTCTAGGAGTCAGGTCTCAAATTTTGTATTGACTATTGTGTGTCAGTTTTGTGTAATTTACATGTGTCGAATTTTTATTTTTGCTAATAAAAAAATATTATCATTATTTCTAACAAATTAATAGGCTTGTTTGGTTTGTTCACTCACGAAAATGATAAAAGTAGCATCAACATGACCATGAAAGTGTGACGTCACAAGCCTATTAGGGTTGTGGGTATTTCCATTGTGCCCATAACGGTGATCCGCACTTGTAACATTATCTGTTGACTTTGGCAAAATTATTTCAAATCAATAACCAAGTTTCAGTTATTTCTAATTATCAATATTAGACCATCCTTTTTTTAGTTATTGGATGATTTCCCATCTTAATCATCTAATAAATTCTGTCGCTCCTGGGTGGAGCGAGAGGGCGTGTCAGAATACGTTTACTGACTAAAACCACAACTATGTTCCTTCTTTGCCTAGTGTTCCAGGATCCCGGGTTTTCCTTTCGGAAGTCAACCCGTGGCCCCAGTGGGCTTCGGCCCTGTTGGGCCCGTACATTTTTTATGGTATCTTTTTGAGGCGCCCAGGCTAAGTCCGGATGTTTACCATTAAGTTATATCTAATTATAAATATTAGATCATCTGATTGCACAATACTTACGCAACCATTTCAGACCACATTCCATACAAGAAATTTCTTAATCAACTTCCTTATTATAAAGATTAAATTAAAGTCCATCTATTTCTAAAAACTGAAGATGGGCAAACATTTATCAAATAAGACACATGAACTGTAACTTCGGTAGTCCACTAATCCCCTAAACGATCTATAGGCTACATAAATCTGTTGCCAACTAAATTTAAACACCAAAGTAATTTGATTTATAATTCATCTATTCAATAAATTACTGTTAATTACGAATATTTTTGCCAAAATCAACATATTTATAAAACATAGTTAATCCAAATTTATAATCGAAAGCTTAATTAAATTAATAAAAAGGGTAAAGTCATAAAATGAAAATGAAACGAAAGAAGTTAGTAATAAATTACGCGCGTGTATTCATATTAAAAGTTAGTTATCTACATGAAAATAAATTAAACTTAATACGTTAAGACGTCTCGACGATATTAGTAATCGTTTTCAACGAAGCTATGCCTATATATCACATATTTTATATGTAATATTTACAATGACGCGAGAAACGCGAAGAAATCTCCGAGAACAATAAGTCGCGTTCTCCCCGGACGTGTGCAGTCCGACCGCTTCGGGGAGCGAGAGTTATTATCCCCGTATACAATATACATATATATTATAGTCATACGCTAACGGTTAAATACGCGAGCGACTCCGAACATACGCCAAGCGTTCTGTCATAACCCGACACCTCAGTTCCAACCCGAAACCGATACGGTAAGATGTCAACCTCCCTGATCCGTCTTAGGGAGCTTTCCACTTCCCTCCCATATTCTAAAAGGGGATGAATGTGATGATGTGCTAGCCTCAGGCATTCTAGGGCTACTAGTATAGTTAGGTGGTAATCTAGTAGGAGTTGATAGGAAGCTCCCGTAAGACAGCGAGGAGTTGACGCCTAAAGACGTGTCCAAAGTGGAATAGTACCCGGATGAAGCGGTAGACGGCTGCGGAGCTGGCGGCTGCTGTATCTGCGCTCGCGCCGCCTCCGCGTACGCGTCCAGGTGCGTGCGCACCAGTACAAGTAACTCTCCGTAGTTGGTCACCGCGCCGCCAGCCCCCGCCACTCTGTAAAGCAACAACCGCGCCTCCCCAAAAAGACTGTCTAAAATTTTACCTGTCGTGAAGAGGACGATGGCCTTCAGACAAGAGTACTCCGCCGAGTCGACGTGGAGCGCTTTCAGCTTCTCCACTTGCTCTTGGAAGATCCTGATGTGGTCCATGAACGCCACGACTCGGTCGGCCGCCATGGGTGACGCATGCAGCCCCGCGGCTGCCAGTAGCGGCGCCACGTGCAGAGGCATGGAACACTGAGATGCGTTGAGGACGAACAGTTCCGACCAGACGAGTCTTAGTAACGCAACCTGGTCGGTCACTTGGAGTTCGGGGAAGAAGGGGATGTTCCGCGCCCATTCGACGGCGGAGAAGAGTAGTCTCGCGGCTAACTCGCAGATATTGTCTATTCCCATGACGTTCGCAGGCTGGACGCACTGCCCGTACCGGGAGGTGGGGTAGGGTTCTGCCCTGAGTAGCAGAGAGATGTAGGAGGAGAGGTAGGGATGGCTGTTGAGGCCGGCAGAGGGGTCGCCGTTGGCTAGCGCATACTGGCCAGGCAGAGCGAGCCCCGCGGGTTGAGTCGGGGGAACTCGACCTCTTTGTACAGCTGCAACAAAAGAAATAAAAAACGTTAAGCTAGATTCTAGATTTAAAAGCAGAAAAGAACGATTTAACAAGCAGTAGACTAAGAGTTTCTCACACCATTGGGTCTACATGAAACGACCACATTATATTCTCACAAATCTCAATTACATTTCGCTGAACTCGGACTTCGCACCCAATAATTCAGAAGTAACGTTCGGTGTAACGTTACCAGTTCCTCCTTTAGAAATAATTACGATATTATAAATTAGTAAGCTCATTACTTCTTGTTTGCAATTAGTAGTTTGAGCAGTAAATAGATAATTTGCACTAAAACAGCAGGCAGTTCTATATTTGCCTTTAATGATAGGAACTCGTATTCAATGATAAGTTTAATAGAATGCGACCAATAAACACGATTTCAATGAACAGTTTTCTATTACTTTTTAAGAGATGTTAGGAAGTCGAGGTAACGGTAACAATTATTGGCTGTAAAAGTTAATTCTGTAGCAGGAACTAAGTAATTAGAACGTATAAGATTAAGATAAAATGTCTACTTTCCTTCACAGGGAAGGCATATTATACAACCAGCTATAATTAAAAATATTTATATATTTATTAGACAACATAATCGACATAAAAAAGGTTCATGTAAATGATATTTATTTCGTAAACATGTCATAAATAACACTTTTGCACTTTTTTTTTCTTAATTTAAACTAGATGAGGACGATATTTCCTAGCTGACTGACCCTGAGAAGAAACACCGAAATAAACTCAGAGTCTCTTTTAAAGTCCATACAATAAACATTTTATACTGTATAATCATATATGAACCATGCAGATTATTATCTGAGATGGTTCTTTGAGGAAAGAACCACACAGATTTGAGTGGACTTGAGTCAGTGCAAGAATTTATCAGTATTCGAAAAGAAAAAAAAAAGAATTTGTATAAAAGAAAAAACTTATTGGATATTAGGAACAATTTAGCTTACAACCTATGTTATTACTTTAATTTATTGCTTTATTTTAATTTAAGTTAAAACCTTTTAATTTAATGTTAATTATATACATTTCGATGTTATATACTCCACCCTCTTTTTTAATGATTTATTTTTCTATTTTAGTCTACTTTTTATAACTGTGAGTGTTCTCTTTTCCATTTTGTATGTTTAATTATAACACAATATTATTAATGCATACATAATATTAATAATGTCATACCTAATATAGTGTAAGCTATAATAGACATGCAAACCAGTGTCTAGATTATAATATTATTTTTCATAATAATCCTTTATGTAATGCTGTTGATGTGTCAATAAATAAATAATACTACCAGAGACAATGTTTGCTCGATAAGATGCCTCATTGTGGTGCTCATATCTTTCAGTAATTCCTTTCAGGAGGCTGTTGCTACTGCCATGCAATCTGGCGAAAAGAGACGTACTCTTTTCGCGTATGCCAGCTGAGAATCTACTTCCAGAATCCGAGCTTCTGTATTAGTTAAAATCATCATCATCAATATCAAATTAGTCATCATCAATATCAAGATAGTCAACTTCCCTTTGACCTAGAATCCTGAAATTTGGCATGAAGCAAGGTCTTATAGCACAATTTTGTGAAAAAATCTGAAAACTGCAAAATTATAGTTACGTCACAAATAAAACTTTTTTTGCGATTCTGAAAAATCTTCGTAACTTAATTCGGGAATTGAACTATTTGCATAGGTAAGTTTTTACGGAATCCTCAGTGCACGAGTCCGACTCACACTTGCCCAGTTTTTTTTAAAATAAAATAGAGTTACTATTGTTACTATAGAGTTACTATTTTTTATCTGGAATTTGGAAAGGATATTTGTTGGAGATCCAAATAAATAAATATAAGCGTTTATGATCAGGGGCTTTATCATGACGTGTTGAAAATATTAGGCGTACGAGCAAGAAAGAGAGGTGGAGCTATAGCTACACCCTATATAGCTCCATCTCTTTTTTCTTTAGTTCAGTTTAGGTCGTAAACTGGATCGCTTTAAGTGCTTAGTAGGACCTCTAGTCGTCCTTGGTATCGATCGTCTTTAATACAAGGATCTATTTTCTATTGTCGGTAAAACTAGTATTAATTATTCTGTGGTATCTAGAACTATAAAGTTTTGGCTAGATGTTTTTTTGGTTTTAATGAGCTGGTCACTTGAACCTTTAAGTCAAGTCTTATTTTATTTTTCAAAACACTGCACATGTATCACATTAGAGCGCGGGTGTAACACATTCTAATATTTTTGTAGTAATTGGCAGCAAATGTATCGAGTCAGCCTTCTCGGGAAACTTCGCTGAGGTAGCCAAAACTACAATAAAATTTTCAGCTCCATTTTGCCGAGATCGCGCCTGTTTCAATGATTCCAATATTTTCCAGTGGCGCAGACACTTGAGATACAAACCTACACCAATTTTACATCACAATATCCACTAGGAATCAATTTGCGAATAATTAAAACAGCCACTGAACTGCACTAGAAGAAATCCTGCCAAAAACCTCTGGCTAAATCTAGGTTTATTCTTAATCAAGAATAAACCTACAAAAGCACCTTTATAAAAGTGACCTAACTCAAAAATTGCAACTTGAAATAAATGAGCAAGAACAAAGACATCTAATTACAAAGAGCATTTTGCATGTGATGTTTGCCTGTAATTCGTTATGCAGTTGAATTTAAGACACAATTACTTATATGTTCCTATCTTTATATTATCTGTTAGAACTGTTAGTGAACCTTAATTAAATAAATAAGAAAGTGTATAATGTTGATATGAGTCAAATTAAATTAAGTTCAATGTATCTATCTCTCTTTTGTTTCATTTTACTAAAATTAATTCGTGCTCTTTTCACTGCAAGGTTGAACTGACCATAAGCCTAGCAGTAGGTTGTTTAAAGTCGGTTTGTAGTAACAACAGAATTAACAGGAATTTAGGGTATATATCTTAAAAATTTAGGGAATAAAAGTGATCTACACTTTTATTCTGAGGGTGCCAAATGAAAATCTAAAGTGCATTGACTAACAAAAAATCAAATTCTGTGAGTGTGCAAGTCGCATCATTTTTTAAATAAGAAAATTAATTATTCGTACCCACACAATGCTCCAGGCAAAGAAGCATTCTTTCAACGGAAACGAACATCAAAAGTCCAAAACTTTTTGATTTACAACAGATTATGACACAATGTACTGATATATATATCACTGACTGTGATGAGGCCTAAAGTCTCCACAGTATATTTTGTTTCCGCCTATTATTCAGTTCTTAAGTTTTTTTTTATTTAATGCATATAAATAGGTAAATATCTACTTTGTAAAGTAAATATTAATGTCAAAGTTGATTTATCAACTGTCAAATCTAATATATAAAATTCTCGTGTCACAGTTTTCGTTGCCATACTCCTCCGAAACGGCTTGACCGATTCTCATGAAATTTTGTGTGCATATAGGGTAGGTCTGAGAATCGGAAAACATCTATTTTTTTTTTTCAATTTTAGATATTTTTTTTTTTATATACATAGCAAAACAACGTTTGCCGGGTCAGCTAGTTGTAAAATAAAAATACTCATTGCCCAGATCAAGTTACGTTCCATAAAATGAATAGGTATGTTTTACCTACTAAAAGTATTACTAAAGTAAATCACGAGGTTCAAAAACTAATTAAAAGACATGAAAAATCTTGTACAAACAAATTAAAATTAATGTCTAAAACAATAATGACATGGCAATCATGATTGATTCCTTTACAAACTATTATTAACTGCGAATTACTCGTAAATATGTACCTACGATAGTATTTATAATGTGCTTACCTATTTTACCGATAAATATCGATTGGTAAAGTAAATACCAGTTGTTTACAACACTATAGCGTGTGTTTTACACAGATTTGTAAATCGAATTGATGTCTTTGCGAATTGTAATCGATATCTACTATTTAGAAAGTTGTTTAAAGGTGGTAATGAATTTACTTTAGAAGCACTTAGGTTAATCATTTTAAAGTTATGTATAAATAAATTACGAGTCAATTCAAAAGTGAACAGATTAGTTCAAGCGTCTATTTTTTTTTTTCGCCTTAAATTATGGCAACTCCCAATTTTTTTTTTACTACAAACTAAATTGAGATGTCTAAATTTAAAATGTAAGATGTCGATATATTTTTTTGTCCTAAATTTTACTCCGTCTATTTTATTTTAATTATTTATGATAAAAAAATAACTGTATTTTCTTACGCGTGCTAAGTCTGGTATATTTACTACTAAATGTTTTTAGTTAGTTTTCTTATTGAGAGTTATGGTTTGATGTCGATAATCTCATTTAACTAGCAATGTCTATTAGTTTTTATCTTGATCAACTTTTCAGATTTTAAAATAAAATAATTATGCCAAATTACTGTTTGTGTTCATTTAAGGGCCCCTTCTTCGAAATTTACGTTTCTAGATCGAGTTGTTTTCAGAGAAATCATCATATTTAAATCCGTAAAAAAATATATAGTACAGATACATCTTTGATCTAGTGACTTTTTTGGTTAAAAACACATTATTTAACATTTCACTCGATAAAAAAAAATCTGAAGTAAAGTCGATTTTGAAAGTATTTTAAGTTTTATGAGACTTGGGGGAACGCAACTTTTATGAAAATTTTACATTTAATTTACTAATCGGGTTTGACAGGGATATTTTTGGATAAATTTATGATATGGCACTTATTTTTTTTTAATATAAAATAAATATGTGAAAATGGCACACGCGCACCGCGCCAGTGTCCTGCCGGACGTCATCGAGGGAGGACCTATGCAACTTTTGCTCGCGACCACAAATTATCGTTGCCGCGCGCGTAAATAAACGTTTTGTATTATAAGTAATTGAAATGGCGAATAGAAAAACAAAATTAAGAAAAAAAGGGTATCTGAAGTGAAGAAAATCCGAAAGTGTATTGCATAAGTACTTATTCCTCTACACAGACCAGCGAAGTCAGTATGACTAGAATTTTAAATCTATAATGGAAACATTTTTATACCTTTAGTAGTAGTTCTAGTTTAGACCCGGATATGTCCCTGTCTGAACTAGAATAAATTTCGGTCCTATTTGCAAAAGGCAAGTATCAAAAGATACCGTACCATTAGTAAAAAATATATTTTATAAAAAAAAATTAGGCCGTGTTGCATCCATTGCTTACGGTATTGAAAATGAGTAGCAAATTTTGCACAAGATACAACAACAAGAAAACGTATTTTTTGAGCCCTGTGGTCTGTTTATTAACCGACTTCTAAAAAAGGAGGAGGTTCTCAATTCGGATGTTTGTATTTTTTTTTTATGTTTGTTCGCGCATAACTTCGTCTCTTGCCAACCGATTTGAAAAATTATTTTTTTGTTAGAAAGGGTATACTTCCCAAATGGTCCCATAGTCACCAAGTCAGGATTTGATGATGGAATCTTGGCAAAATCGAGGGAACTCCTCAAATATTATAGGCAACTGTATAGTGATTTTGGTATTTTCATCGAGAACTTAAGCATTTACAGGCAAAAAGTAACATGATGAAGTGGAATTGATGAAGAAGATCAGAAATGGTCAACGGAACTTCATACTCGCATAGATATCACAATGAAGATAGTTAAGCGACTATGATAATACAAATAAATTAATGGTTCTGAATAGTTCCGTTGAAAATGGTATCATCAAATTGATCTGATGATGATGATGGAGCCAGAAGGTAGGCACTGGAACTGCATCGTTAATCAATGTAACCTAGTCATGTTTGGGCTTATTAGAATTGTCATGAAATGCACTTTGGCTATAAGGTACTATTAAACTGATCTAATGATGGAGCCGGAAGGTGGAAGGTAGACACAGGAACTTTATAATAAAACAATGTAACCTAGTACTGTTTGGATTAATTGGAATTGTCATGAGAAATGGGTACTCTGTTTATAAGTGAATCGCAACTAAAAAGTGTGAAATAAAAAACTTTTTACAAAAAAAAGATAACCGACTTCACTAAAAAAAACACTAAAAGGATCAAAATAAGTTTAATTTCGGAAGTCGGTGTTAAATAAGATACAAATAATACCGAGAAATGCCTACTTCCTGAAATCGTGAACCCCAGACATACGCGTGGTATGGGCATAAGAAATCTGACACTTGAAGAGAACAAATCATCTGAAAATAAGGAAAATGAGGAATCTCTAACGCAAAACAATCCTGATTTGCTATCAGGTCCTAGTTCCCAACTCGGAGGGGAGTGCCATGAGGACTGTGGCTTTGACCCTCTTAGAAGATACTCGCGCCCAGCATTGAGGAATATATCGGTCGATGAAAATGAACCTGGACCTGACACACGACCACTACATTTTTGTGAATTTTTATGCTGGTACCTATATATTTTATTTTATTATATTATAATTAATCATATTTGTCTTTAATTATATTACTCACCAAATCTTCTACAACCATTCTTAAGTTCTACAGAGTGATCATCGCCTGCTTTGTCATTCACGAGACTGTCTTATCAGAATATCGTGGCCCTGGAACGCAAAGGGCAACCGAAGGAACTGGGTGGATTTTAGTCAGTACAAGTCTGACAGTCCCTTCCGCTCCACCCAGAGCGGCAGGACTCATTTGATGATTTTACCAGGCAATAAAAAAAAAGTCATACATTTATAACGATATACCTAAGTGTTTACAGTCAATAGTGCAGTGGACAGCACATCAAGCTATACGTTTTTGTTGCAAACAAGCTATTATTACCAACCAACAATATTTGAAGTACTGATTTATTTATCTATACTGTGGCGTGCTCGCTCATCGCCATAAGTCACCGGAGTTCATATCGCGACGGCTCCTGTGCAACGCGGACGCAAGCCGTCTCGGTGCGTAAAATGCCTAAACTTTCGGAATAAGGGGCCCTTAAAATCTTTATGTTCGAGATCGAGATAAGATTATTTACGTATGTTGAATGAAAACTAGATTGTTATCATAGTGTATAAAATTAATTTAAATGGTATATTTGGTCTAATTTTTAGAAGATAAAGGCAAATGCGATGTAGTTCAGTAAAAAATGGCAGTAAAATAAATATTAATATCAAGTTATTTTATTAAGAAAAATAAAGTTACGTTTCTGGTGTATGAAAAAGTTAACGAACCTACGTCACGTGCTTCCATTTCGATCCAAAAAGTTTTTAATTCATGAACTTTTAGAAGCCATTTCCAAATTCAAATACCCGCTGAGAAACCGCACAATCAATTTAAAAAAAAGTTCTATCAATTGCTAAACTTTTTCAACTGTCACGATCATGATTTTGCCAAACAGGTGAATAGCATGCAAATAAGTGAAGCCTACTGTAAATTTAAATAAAAAATACCGCAGCCAACGGTACATTTTTTCGTAAAACAAACATTTACAAATCGACAGCAATCAGAAAAATGCAAAAGTATAATTCCAAAAACTAGTATATTGTAATAGACCACATTTGTTTAAGTCGATTCTGAATGTCGAGTCAGTTTCACAGACGTAGACGTTAAAGAATTAACCTGTTGTTTCTCAGTACAACGAGGCATCTCAAAGATCGTGACGCCACAAATCATCGATACGATCCGAGACGAATCGACGTGAAAACGCGGAATCGTCGCTTCTAATCGTTCATTCGGAAATGCTCACAGGGGAACAAAAATGTATAGCGCGCCAAGCATTCGGAGCGCGCCACGTTTTTTGGCGGGAACGCATCGCGGCCGGCGCGAATGCCCGCGCACGCGCGCACCGCCTTTTTATTTCTTGTCAGTGCAACAAGAAAAAAATAAATACGTAAACAGGTTGTATTATTATTTTTTCCTTGAATGACAAGATGACTGGAATTCGCCCCATGGTTGTTTCGTAACGAGCGCTTCCCACAGTAAAGCTTACTAAACTCAGATTCTTATAAATTGTTATGACATTTGATTTCGTATTCGTAGATTCGGGTTATTATTTCAACGATTACATACGGATTCATACCTTAGTTCGATATCGATATTTACCAACCAAATATCACGATACCAATCATCGAAATAACACGCATTCACGAATTATGGCTCGCATCAACAATTCAATTAAAGTGTTACATCGTCGGAATAATTCCGTTTGAATTAGAGTAATTGCGCGCGTGATTAGCCGGTTTCAGAAGGAAATGTAGGCCGCGGGCTCTCCCACGCCGGGCCACGCCGCGCGTCGACACCTAGCCTAATAGCGCGTCATTACACTATCTGCCGATACATCTCCGGTACGTCTCGACGTCGACGGAACATCACTATCTCTCGTATAATCGATGACCACTCGGTGCGACCAACAAAGCGATTGTTCGATGGCGCTCAACACTAATTATGATTCGGATTTCGAACGCGCGAAAAAGTCATTTCAAACTGAATATTTTCTTAATTCGCTCTAAGTATAGAGAATCAATTCTAGCCATTGACAGGTGGAAGTTTATGAATGGAAATTAATGTAAATTAGCGTTAATATGAGTGGGCTTCCCGTAAGGTTAATACAACTAGGTCCATTAGCTCTGATTTGCATAAGACTACGTCTCATTTCGGATTTCTCTTGTATAAATAATATTGATTAAATCGTTCGGCACCCACGGCGCATACTTCACGGGATTAAGTGAAAATTAGCAGTGTGTTTATTAGAAATTAAATGGCTACTTGCTAACGGTTCAGTTAATAACGCGTCAGTTTGGTAAATAAAAATAGTTATTACATTTTATTAATGTGAAAGGAAAGAGGTTGATATAATTGTTTATGGTTAGAGGTGAGTCATAGACAAGAATTCTGGTGGACTGACATCGACAGTGGGCGAAAACATCCTTGTTTATAAAATAATATTGAAGTTAATTTGAAAAGAGAACGTTGTTATTGTTTTGGATCTTCTTTATTATGGAAAAATGTTGAAACATCTATGAAAATTGCGACATAAGATTCAGAAATCATGACACGTCCAACCTATTTACGTGAAGACTACACTAAATGGTGTCTTTTACATTGTTTTTATTCGAGATTCGTACACAGATCAAAACAAAGTTATTATTTTCGTTTCATTTAATAGAGTTTCGACCTTACGGCCTTAAGATAGGGGTGGTTGACGATTAGCCGTGATTGGTCAAAAGTGATCTTGACACAGATTGCGTTGAGGAAACAATATGTCATGTCGTTTCTGAGATCCGACGAGCGCGAGACATAGTGACTTAGATAAGTAGTACTGTCTTAAGCAAGTTATATTTTCTTATTTTATAATAACTGCTTTTATTTATTTATCGAAAAAAAAAAGATTTTTAATTATTTTTTGTTTTATAAAGCCTGAAATAAAATACCTCAAATTTTTTTTCAAAAAAACTTCTCACCTTTTTCATTCGCTCTCATCTATATCAATGTATATTTAAATAACATAAAAATTACCTTTTCAAATAACTACTCTTGTAAAAAAATCGTAACATTTCATTTTTTTTTCAACACTCATGTCAATTTGAGTGACATCTTGACACCTCTACAACGAAAACTTTGATAATATTCTTTACTTAACAAAAAAAGCCTTAAATGTATGAAGATAAATTAAATATTGAAGCTTACTAATAGAAAAATAGTCAGTTCTGACGAACATAAAGGTCGTCAAGACTAATCAATTCTTACGAACATAACTGCTGACATTACCTATCTATGAATGAATAGATTACTTCTAGGAAAGCGTGCTCTATCGTCAACCACATTTTCGCTAACCATCAGGTTAGATAGTGGTTAAACGTGAGCCTATCAATTAAAAAAACAAGTGACATAAATAATAATATAATAATAATATTCCACAACTATCACACAACGCCATCTAGTCCCAAGCTAAGCAGAGCTTGTGTTATGGGTACTAGACAACTGATAAACATACTTATATATTTCTAAATACATACATACATAAATAAATTACACCCAGGCATACAACAAATGATCGTGCTCATCACACAAACATTTGTCCTGGGTGGGAATCGAACCCACGACTTCCGGCATAGCAGTCAGGGCCACTAACCACTAGACCAACAGGCCAGTCAAGTAAAATATGTAATATGTAAATGTAATTTTTAAGAATGCTAACAGAAAAAAGATTCTTGACAGTTCTACCTAGGAATTAGGTTATCTAAAGGTTCGAGCCGAGCTCAAATTCGCGTGGTATGGAACTATGGACTTAGTATGGGAGCCGAGCATGAGCGACACTACACGAATTTGAGCTCGACTCGTGCTCCGCTTGTGCTCGACTACTCTAGCGTAGACACAACTTTAAGACCTACTAAAAAAAAGTTGTGTGTGAAAGATTGCGGTCATCAACAATGGCACCTTAAGGTTGTAGGTTATCATTCTATGTTTCATAAAGCTCTTAAAAAAAAACAAATTTGAAACCGGTTTGATTATCCAACTGGCGCCAATGTATCATTAATAAAAAAAAACATTAAATCATTTTCGCGCCATAAAGAATTTTTATAAAGAAAAGCTGTTAACCTCGTAAAAATACGGCCTTTTCATATAATATTATGGCAACACTTATAATATCTATATTTGTTACTGAAATAGATAGAATCAGGTAAGGTAAACTACACTAATATTGAAAATAACCAGGACTGTTAATGGCGGAACCATTCATGTCCCATGTGACAGGACACCGTAGCTTTGAAAAACTGGTTGGTGGTCATACGAATAGTAACATACAGACATAACGTAACATAGTCTTATAATACAACAGATAACCTAGAAAACTGTCATAATGCAACAGATAACCTGGACAAGTGTTTTGTCTATGGTCATATGGTGCAACACAGTTATGCCCGATACAAACATGGCCTGTCAGGGAAACTGATTTTTGTATTTTTGTAACGAATTGTGCGTCTATTCAGGCAGAGTAAATATGTTTTCTTTCTTTCTTTTCTTTATTATAATGTTCCCACTGCTGGGACTCAGGCCTTCTCTCTCGGCGAGGGAATGGGCCATAAACCACCACGCGGGCCCAGTGGTGGATGTCACATGGCGAATTTTCTTAGTTCTTGGACACACATCACAAAATTTTTCTTCACAATTTTGAGAGCAGTGGTGATGAAATAAATAACGCAAAGTAATGCGCCTTGTAAATCTTTTAAGCCACCATTGAATCATCATAAGAAAGATACTCTAACATTTTAAAGATTGAGTTAGTTTGACTCAAACCTTCACAGGATCTCCTCCCAGTTAGGAGACAGCTGATGTTCACCACTCAGGACCTGGGAAGTGGAACCAGGAACCAGTTCAGCCAGCCGACCTCCATTCCATCACCGACCCTAGTTAGTTGGAGTTGCGGACATACATGCAAAGTTACTATCTAAAGGTTGACTGGTTTGGCCGCATTATAACACGCACTGTACATAATTCTTTTACAGAAAGGGAACAAATGGTAGTTCATCGTTCATGGATTGATCATCATTTTTAACCGACTTCAAAAAGAAGAAGGTTCTATTATCGGCTGAATGTTTTTTTTTTATGTATGTTCACAGATTTCTCGGTCAATTGTGGACAGATTTTGAAAATTTTTTTTTGAGGGTTTGGTTAACCTTCCGAGTTGGTCCCATAGAAATATTGTTATGATCTGATGAGGATCTTCGAAGATATGGAATGGAACTCATAGGATCATAGCAGAACTGTCGTAACAAGTAAAAGGCTTTGTTAAACGTGTAGTCGATGACTGACTGAAAGAAGGAGGGAGGAGATATTTCGAACTGATTTGATGGTGAAGCTGGAAGGTAGACACCGGAACTCTGTTACGAATCAATGTAACCTAACCGTGTTTGGGATTATTACAACTGTCATGAGATACACTCTTAGCTGGAGGGTACCTTTTAGTTGTGCTACACAACTAAAATGTGTAAAAAAAACTTTATACAAAAAAAAAATACAACCGACTTCAATGTAAAAAGTTTTTTGATCCATATTTCGAGGTTGATTGTCAAACTATTAGTGACTAAGAGGTTGGTCTCCAATACCTTAAACACATATTTGTGAACGCACCCATTTTTTTTTTTAAAGAAAGAGTTACATTCATAGCTTGCATGCTTTGTTAATGGTGGTGTTATGATTCCATAGGAAATCTTTCAAGGTGTGTAAAGTACTCATGACTATAAACTTTTTACAAAGGAACTAACCCTGAAATTAGAAAAAAATTGCTGTTCTCTTGGTACATTAATGAGCTGGACAGTAAGATTTTATTTATTTATAATATTCTTTTTTGTGCAACACATAAACGAAAAATACAGGACAAACATTATTAAAAATAAGTGTATTGTACCTACACTCATATTTCAGAGTTCGTGTCATAGTGTAGGTTGTGATTTCTCCTTATAAAATTATAAAAAATACCAATCAACTCCGTATCCCGTACTCATAATCCGTAGATATTCTACAGGCTGAATTTTATTTCATTGGTAATTTTTTTTTTTGTTTCATTTTGATGTCTTCATACTAATTATAGTCAACCTGTTTGATTCCACAAATCGCAGTTTTATTTTATTAATTGACACAATGACTCAATAGCGATCGACATTCTCGAATACGCAATCTAAAGTATAATTTGCTACAATTAACGATTGTCATAAGGATAAAGTAACTGTAGTTAGTGTATCGTTTATAACTATTTAAATGCCCTACAATTATGACAGGGTTGTCAAAACGCGTTCACAGTCTGTTTTGATGTCAATAGCTTAGTTTTGTTTTTAAGAGTTCTTTCGTAATAACATCGCCGGCATAGCCCGAAGAATTGTCATACTTAAGTGGCAGTGGACATTGCTTGCAGGATAGATGGCCGATGGGACCGAAAGGTTGTGAAGACGTAGATTTGGAAGGCCCCCAGCCAGGTAGACCTGGTGAGGATCGCGGGTATCAGCGGGGACCGTTCGCTGTGGTGACATTTGGGGGTCTATGTCTGACAGTAGACGTCTTTCGGCAGAAATCATGAGGATGACCATCAGATTAGGTCCCTAAAAACGTCCACCGAAATCGAGAGAGACCAAGGTGTAACTAGCTGAATGAGCTTTATACCAATGGGTGGGATTAGTCAATTTTTTGATCGTGATAAGTGGAAAAAGCAAAGGAAGGCCTTTGTCAGTAAGAATACTGCTGCTTTTTTACCATACCATAATCAGCCTCTTACCTAATATTCTCACTGCTGGGACTGAGGCCTCCTTTCTATGAGAGGGTTGTACGTGTGTGTCCACCACACGGGCCCAGTGCGAGTTGGCAAATGTCACATGTCTTTAAATTTTTGGTTCTAGGATATAGCGGTGTCCTCAGGATGTTTTCTTTCACCGTTTTGAGAGCAGTGGTGATAAAAATAATTACACATGGTTATTATATTGTGATAAATACAAGAAGATGGTAAGAAGCATTAACAGAAGTCTTATCTAAATTCATCTAAAGTCTAAAGAGTTTAACTATTAAATAACTATTAAGATCAATTTGTTTGTCTTAAAGAGTATTTGTGGAGATCTACGCTTTGAAACGTCAATTCTAAAGTGCCAGTAAATGATTTCAATAAAATAAATGCTTTGAGTTTTGAGTTCTATGTTAAGCTATAGAACGTCTTGATATTCGTGAAGATATTAGAGTCTTAAACAATAAAGCGCGCAAAGACATAGAAATCGAGTATAAATAAACTTGTAATAGTGCTACAGCTAAAGGGAAAAGGTTAGCAATAGAAAGGAGATGCGCTGACCTACTAAATGGTATATTTTATCAACTTTGAACTTAGGCATATGAACGAGCTTTAATCTGTAAATGTTAGTACGAAAATGTACGGGACATATTCGATCATTTCTTTCAAATTAATTTCCTTATGAAAATACAGGTTTGTTAGCAACGTTTTGCTATTAATAGGTAAAACTGAGATGTGGTGTTGGAGGAGAATGCTCGGAGTATTGTGGACTGAATTCCGTACCAACGAGTGTATACTTCGGGAACTCGGCATCAAGCAGCGTTTATCATCTTTGGTACAGTTTCCTATTCTCACCTTTTTTGGCCACGTATGCCGCCGAGGGGAAGTGGCTATTGAGCGACTTGTGGTCCAGAGAAAGGTTGAGGGTACCAGGAAACGAGGAAGATCACCTATGAGGTGGACTGACCAGATAAAAGCGGCAATAAATGGCTCATCATCACAGCACGAATGCACGAGGAAGGCGGCCATCAGAGAATAGTGGCGGCGTGTTGTGAAGCTTGCGACCAACACCTGAAGTGATGACCACGACCACTCTGCCAAGAGTGATACCGCCAAGGAAGAAGAAGGTAAAACTGATGTATCTACTAATATTATAAAGGAAAGAGCAAAACTATAGGGGTCCAGCACGATGACCGCTAGAGCCACGATGAATTTTTGATAAGGAAACCGTGGTCCTAGATCACTACACGCCCTCCCGTTCCACCCTAGAGCGAGAGAATGATAAAATAATATTTCACCTCATAAATAAAGACACTTGAGCATTGCTATAGTGCTACTGCACTTTTGGCCCCTGATTGTATATATCGACGGGTGCAAAGTAAAAAAGTTATCAGTAATTTTACGATTTTGTGATAATTGCAGTAACTTACTAAAAATCATATTCTAAGACATGGCAAGTCGTCTTTCATGTGTCTTTCAAATGAAGAAATAATAGCTCTTTTTTTCAATAATGTTTTTGAAAAAAATAAAACTTATTATTACTTAATACTTTCCATCAGGTGAGATAGCGGTCAAGCGCGAACATAACAAGAATAAAAAAAAATTAAAAAAAAAACTAACTATCAGAAAATCGCAAAATTGGAGATAACTTTTTGCTTTGCACCCGTCAATATGTTCTAGTTAACATTGATATTTATCTCTTGATAGTTCAAGAGATAAACGTATTTCGCAAAAATTATAATGACAGCCTATGTCATTTCATGAATCTCAGCATCTCAAAAGTCAGAGTTAAGAGAATCTTAAATTCATGTGCATTGACCAGGCCTTAGACGATACACTTTTTTCCTGTCAGCACAGCCCTAAATTACCGACCGTGTACTAATTTGTTCCAGTGAACTGATATATGCCAAGAAGAATAACTATTAAATTGATTCTCAATAAACTTGTATTTGCATAACAAATATTAATAACGCTAAACTAGTAACCAATTTAGATTCCGATATTTTGATATCACTCTAAATCCGCACTTAAAAATAAAACGACCTAAGTCATCAATAGAAAGATTTCAAGTTCGATAAAAATTGAACCAGTTTAAAGATGATTAGAGTTGATAGTTTCAAATCATGTTTAGTGGAGTTATGACATTTTGTTTTCAAGGATATGTTTTATAGGCGTGTTACCGTTTATGCTGCTTAAATTAAACAGCTTTAGCAGAAACTTAAATAGAGATATGTGTATTTAATTATAGAGAAATCTTCAAAATGAAGTTTATTTCCGAAAGGAATGAGGAATTAATTGATTATTTTTAAAAGAACGTTGATAGAATCTAAGAAGTGTGATTTAAAGATGGACTAAAAGCTTATTATTATTTTGGCTTTAAATTATTAATAAAAGCTGTAACACAAACTAATTTAGACAGACTTATATTTTTGCCATTATAGAAATAAACAGAAGTGTATATGAAAGAGTTCATTGAAGCACTAAATGTCACAAAAACTAGAGTTATTGACAACCAAAATAGACGGAGACTAGCAGTAATGGTTAAGCTAGTTAGTGCTCCCACATATGAAACCATATCCCCGCAAATTTTAAATGGACTTTAGTATCTAAATTACGGCCAATCAGTAATATCTATAGAAAAATACAAAAGCGATCATTCGCTTGCATATTTTATAGTGACTCTACTATAACTGAACATCCATTCTATTTGATCTCGTTTTGTTGCTAAGACAAATTTCAATGAATTTGTTTTTGTTATTTTTAAAAAAAAAAATCACTCAACGCCGTCTAGTCCCAAGCTAAGCAGAGCTGGTCTTATGTGTACTAGACAACTGATAAACATACTTGTATATTTTTAAATACAGACATATTATAGATAATTGAATGATATGAAGATAAAAATAGTCAGTGATAGCGAATTAATAACCAAAGAAAAAACAAAACATGTTACGTTGTCCCAAATAACAGAACTATAAGAGAAAGATGATATTGAACAACTACTAGCTGATTAAGGAATCTTAAAGGATGAAAGCAATGGTGGTCCAGCGGTGATGGCCTTGACTAACGAGTTGTAGATCGCGGGTTCAAATCCAGCCAGTTGAATTACTTTGTGTAATTTCATTACCACTGTTCTCAAAATGATAAAGGAAAACATCGTGAGGAAATCAGCATGTCCTCCTCCTTCTCCTAAAGAATAGGCCTGAGTCCCAAAAGTGGGAACATAATGAGGCTGTTAGCGATTATGGTATTGTACTAAAAGATGAAAGAGGAAGAATCGTTCATACCTGTTTTACCCATAAAAGCTAAAGCATGAGTAACACGTGCCACATGATAGGATGAAGTGACAAAGAGTGAATTAAATAACGATCGTTATAGAACTACGTTAATTACCTCCCAAGAAGTAGCAGTTATAATATAATAATTCTACGTAACAATTTTAATTCCTTTAACAGCAAAAACAAACAAAGCTGAGATGGAGAATGTCATTAAGGAATTAAGTTTAAACTATACTTGTACACTATTTTCTTTAAACTGGTTCACACTATATGTATAGTAAAGGTGTAAATAATTTTGCTTTATAACATCGGTCTAAGATAAAATCAATTCACATAGAAATGAAATCACTCAAGCTTAGCGTAACATTTGAAAACATAAAATATGAATCTCTGTTATTATACAGCTTGGACAAGTCAAGGACAAATAAACAAACATAAAAATAGGCTCTACCAGAGCAAATAAACACAATACACGAAGAAGAATCATCATATAACAAAACCACCACAAACAACTATAACGTCATCTAAGTAAGGTATCTCTTCATCAATACATAAACACTAATCAAGATAACATTTCACGGCTAATGACTCACAAAACGAGCAACAACGTATAAATATCCAGCAATAAATTGTAACATTAACGAAGGCAAGTCGCAGACATTACTTACTTTCAAAGATACATATTATACATCATCCGTACATTTTAAATTGTAAAGTTTGGTACACAACTTCATTTACCGTTCGTCTATTTATTTTAGTTGTTAGCCACTATCTCGTTACGACTCGATACAACTTGATAATCCGTTATTTATGTCGGACATTTTTCAACAAGAGCCTAGCACGCGACTTGTCGCCCGACTCTTGAACACCGACAAATGGTCGACCATCCACCTTTTGTTGCTCTAACGGTTGTGTTTTGATATCATTAGGAAATTCTCGGCTTTTACGACAGTGAGAAATATTGTTTCTAATATACAGATTAAAGATTTGTCTGTTACTAATGTAGAAAGTAGTAGACGCTAAGTCAGTGACGGATGGGACACACGATTAGAACCTCGATTAGTACGACATGGAACGATAAACGTACGATTTTGATTTGTTGCACCCAGCGGTAGATATAGATTCTCTTAAGCGAAAAGGAATGTCGGAAACGATATCGAAATTCGATAGAAAGTCTTTAACTTTAAGGAATGTAAACAAAGCCGCCCACCGAGAACTGCATATCTAAATGAACACTAAAAACCGGACACGGAAGACATCAAAACAGTACCAAATCAAATAATTAAAGTTATCGTAAAGATAAAGTCGGTTGGGTAACGTTCAAGATTTGTATAATAAAGCTATTGAGAGGCACGTGCTGAGAATAAAGCGCATTCCTGTCGAGCACTCCACAACCCCATTAGCTCGCGTCGGGTTTTTGTAATTATCGACTTATTAAATGCTGCGAGAGATTTATGTCAGGCCGGCAACAGGTAAATCTGTTTCGTTACACCCATGTGCTGATAAATGAACGTGCAAATGTATCGGAAACTGAGGATGACATTAATGCGCATATTACTTAACACGTTACGAACGACTTAAACGACAATTAACCCTGATTTAGGGTTAATCCTGATTTAATAATCCATATTCACTTATGTCTTACAACAAAAGAGAAATAATAAATCCACAAGAAGCTTCCAAGACGTACAATAAATTTCCAAGATATCTTAAAGTAAATTGTGCATATAAAATGATGTTAGAGAGAAATAAAACGAAGGCAGCATGCACAGAGTCACTGACCACAACAACGTACGAGCGACGAAGACGAAACGAAGCCTTGCGATAATCATAATACGCTTGCAGATATGTGATTAGCTGTGGGGTCACGAAACGGTCGGCGTTAGACAGAGAAGACATTACGTATCCCTTTCAAGCACATGGACAGTTGGATGGCGCCGTCTCTATCAGGCAAACGACCGCAGGGCGCCTAAACCGCTATAGTAAACTGTGACCTCACGAAATTCTCAGCGCACGATACAGAGGATGATTCACGTGTAATGACGGACGTACGTCGTACAGACGGACTGACATATAGAGATGCGGACGCTAGATGAATTCCAAGCGACAGGTCGGGAGAAAAAGTTGTTTCAATTTTAAATACGGTCATGATTATTATAGACTGTTATCGTTAATTTTATTGAGCCATCACTGACATTAACATATTAAATTAGTTTTTGTTTTTAGATATCTCGATCTGTTGTGTTTATTTGTTCGTAATCTATGATTTTGATGGGAGCTTCAGTATTCCATTAAGCTGTCAGCAATATATAATTTAGAGAATCCGCATTTGTTGGCATTTTATAACCTTGATTGATATCTGGTAAGATGATATGGAAATTTAAAATTCCCTAAGAAACTCTACTGAATGTGAGGTTCATAAAATCATAAGCAATGATGTTTAAATATAAAGTGAAACTATAATGTTGGATGCAGATGTGCTATAGCTGGATACGGTACAGAGGGCACGACCAGACAGAACAGGTTTGCTGAGACTACTAACGTAGTAACCAATATACATGCGGACCGTGCATTACTCTCAAGTATTCAAGATTATACGACGTTAGAACGGAACGAGTTGGCTGTGAGAAAATTTCACCTGTAGGAGCACTATCAATGTTGATTTAGACTACCTTTCACGTGGCTTGCTATGAGCAAAATGTTTTACGATATTTTCTGCACAACTACCGTTAACTTTTCTGTTAAATAAATATATATAATAATATGGCGAAATAGAGCAGAGCTTTAAGGTGATGAACCGAAAATGAGATAGGCATTAACGAATTTAACTCGACTGATTTATGTTTAGAATGTAAATAAATATCTTTTAGTGTCTATTGCAATAATCGAATTTAAAATATATGAAATCCACAAAGATATTTATAAATTTATTGAAATCAAACTCAATCATAAAGAAAACGAAGAACTAAACACTAAAATACCGGCCGATGAACGTAAATTAGAAATTAAATCTGCCGAAGATATATTTCATGAGCCAACATCACACATCGTAAAGGAATTAGTATCGAGAGTGTGAGAGTACGTACTGATAAATCACCTACACAGTTCGTTAGGAACGGGCTGCACGCCGCGGGGGTCCACGTTCGATCCCGTACCGGCAAGTGGAACGCTATTGAGGAACCCCCTGTAGAATATTTTGACGGGCCATACAGTGCCATGTTGGGTGCAGGTTGATGAATGGTAAATTTACAATTGGTCGCTCTTTTATCTGCTTCGAAATTTCTTCTCAGTTATGCATCATCTACAAAATTATCATCAGCACTTTCGTTAACATTAAGTCCTCTTATGGTCAAAGAATTCTCCTAATTGATTACTAATTTGTTTATAAGGATATACCAATGAATTATTAATAATCATTCGCTGACAACAGCACATTATCTAAGTTTAAAGATTACATCACTTGACAAGTCAGTCAATCGCTTCTGATCATACAATTGATATCGTTAATATCAGCTTTCATACCATATTTGACGAAATAAACGGCCAAAAATGCGGCAATTAATTAATACAATGCGAAAACTAAGTAATATTCATAATGTATTTGAATAATTAAATAACAAAATCTATTGTTGGCGCCATTAGAAATGTTAACGTAGACACATTCCGCATACCAGCGTGTTTGTCGTAACGTGAGCAACAGGTTTTTTCATCATCAGACAAAGGAATTTTACAATCTGCCACATTTGACGATAATACTTGTTCATCTTTTTACACCAAAATAAAAGGTTTATTTCCCTGACCGAGATGAAGGCGTCCGTCAAATTTTAAAAAGTTAATTATCGGATACTTTTACCATTTCGTGTGGCTGGCTCGGCGATACATCATATGGACGAATATAAATCACCGGTTGATTGATAGTGGTATACATCTCACGCTCGTTCGCTAGCTCCTTTTTTAATCCGACACAAATGATTTTACACTTTGATTCCTTTTTGTGACGCCATTTCGCTTCGGAGTTTACGATTTGTTCGGAATGGATTTTGTACACCTGAATTTGTTGGAACTTGGCCACCTTTTTATGTTAAAAGAGCCTTTTGATCATATTGAATGGGTTTAGATTTAATAAAGGTTGTGTGGAAGCGTGCCGGCGTAGATAGCCTTTATATCGTAAAAGTAATTTTAATACTGTTAACAAATTCAATGTGTAATTCTACGCCGAGTTTATGATTTTGTAAAAGTCGTCTATAGCGAATGGTTACATCGATTGTGAAGTTTGACCCAAGTATTTCTATACTATGAATTGCAATCTTTAAATCCAATATCATCGTACGTGACCTTAAGCGACCACTTTCTGAATGGCGCTGCTTTGTAGTAAGCCATGAGGAAAAGTGTACGAGCATGACATAAAGTCTGTGTTATGTAAGTGGCTATTTATTTTAAGGGCACAATAACTCGATGAAATCTCCTTTCATCGCAATGTGAAATTTAATATTCACTACCGTACACTGTAAAGCCAATGTTTATAGTGAAAACCTATCAAGTTTCTATCAACTATTGAGCGGAACCCGTCCGTATACCTGCGTACAAAAACCTCTGCTATAACAGATTAGTGTGGCGTTTTCTATTGTAGTTGTACCCCGATTCTCATGCAAATGGATGATAAAACGTGCGGAAATATAATTAGCTTGGCGGTATCGAAGGGTCGTGCACCTTGCCAAAAACTGGTTTATGTTTCGCCTTTTAATTAATGTTTTGGTAGAGTTGTAACTTTTGACCAGTGTCCACTAGGGATGGGGTGTTTTCGCAAGGTTCCGTGGGAAAGCGTGTTACGATGATATCTTTATGTTAAGAGTCTGTTTTTCCGAGAAAGAGGCCATTACACGCTGTACGAGAGCGTCGTAAGACATGTCACAGTTATTATGCTCACTAGAAGTGATATAATCTTTCGGCTATGACGCACAGAGGCGGTCTGTATGTGTTGAGTTATTCTCGTCGTCCAGAGCGTTCGTACTGATTGTTGACACGATTAAGTTGGATCAATCTGTGGGTAAAACCGTATGAACGAATGAACTTTATTTGTAAGTGCTATGTGTTATCGTTGAGGTCAGTTGGGATGAACTGTGTATTATTATTTGTGGCAGCTTCATGAAATTCTTTTTCAATATCTTTTCAAAAACATTGCTTATAAATCGTTTTTTCTAAATGTAATTACCGAACTAACATAGATATAATACTACAAGTATAGTAAACCATTTATTTAAAAAGCCTAACCATCTCTTCCTCGGTCCCATACTTTTGACCAAAACTAAAAGAATCAGTTCCAGTCTTCAACCCATAATCCCGTATCATAAATCATAACCACAATCCATTAGCAGCAAAAAGTAGAAACGTTAAATTTCTCACGCTTCAATATTTGCAAAACTAGGACTGGTCTAATCCAAACAAACCCGGTCTTACGGTCAGTTGACCCATAATAACCAGGTGTCCGAAAACCCACCCTCTAAGAACCTACGTCTTTGTGACGCAGAGGCGTGTTTAAGGCGTAAGGGACAAATATTGCGAATTTGACCCTTCGATCTTGCCCTGGGAACGCAAAGATGATGTTTTTGACATGTCCGAACAATGCGTTATTGTGCATGGTCAGCGGTCATTTCTACATGGATTCATTTGTGACAGTATCGCAAGCGAAAGGTCAAAGAAGCTTGGCATTTTTTGTGGCTAAGTGAACTATTAAGGAATATTAAATCTTGACGTAGGAATATTAAATCAAGTACATATATGTGAGCAGAAAAACTAGGATGGGTTTGATAATATGAATAGTCATGAACGAAAAATATTTTGACCATAGTAGAAAGTAAAATTTTGAAAGCGAACGAATTCAATGTTGATACGAAGACCTTTTAATTCCAAAACCGTTCAATACATACGTAATAATTTAAATTTTGCAAAAACGCTCACTTTTTCTAAAAACCACACTTTCCAATCTACCCGCAAAAATCGCCCATTAAAATTCAGGCCTGGGGGACCCGGAATCTTTCTAAATGACCGGCCTAACACAAAAACTTATTAAGATATAGCAAACAATGAGAAGTGATTGATGCGCCGCGAACAAAAGGTGCTTCTCTATTGTTCAAATGACGGGCAAACCCGAGGCATACTACACGTTCACCTTTTATGCACTTTTTAATAAACCGGTCGACTAATGCATTTAATTAATCAATCCACATGTATATTTTGTTTCATATTTGAATTTGCATAGAGTTGATACTGAAATTATAGTCCATTTATGCCCCCTTCGAATGTAATAGATTAATAATGTACCAGGATTAATGACTTAAATTGAATGGACTGAACGTAATCATAATCGACCGTTAGAATCGTATGTTCTCGTAATTAGATTAGGAATTATTACCATAATCTACAAGGAGAAAGCAGAAAAGCTAAATCTGAATTTGATGTCTCATATCATGATGACGATAAAAGCTTTCTTGAATTCCAAACCCAAACAAATAACTAACATTGTACAAAAGGTTAAAAGCAAAACTGACCACTCATTTACAACGGTTACATAAACTAAAGAGCGGACATCACACAAAAAACGTATCTCTTACATCAAGTTCTATCACAATTAAACGTATTAGGTGGTAGCTTCATCCTCAATGGACCTTTTCAAAGCTAAAACGTTTTACAAAACATCCACCAACTGTGAAACAATATTATAAAAAAAGCACAAAAGATTCTCTGTAATCTCTGCATCTACCAGTTTGATATCTAAGACGATTACAAAGCGACAAAAGGGGCACACTTACTTTTTTTCTATTAACAGTTAATCTCGTATAAAAAGGAGACGAGTTCGCACCTTTCTATTGTTCTGAGGGCAAACAAATCGTTTGTTGCCCAAAATATGACGGGGTCGAGAGACTCAGTGCTGTCCTCAAGGGTTGAATGAGAGCAGCCGCGGGTTACCGTGTCCTTTCCGGTACGAGCTGGCCTCTGCATTATCAAAGGGAGCGACCCTAATGACGCAAAGGTGGGACTCGTAAAAAGTTTTGTAGGACTCACAGATACAGAAAACGATAATGAAGTCAGTGATAATTTTTGGAAAATAATAAATGTTATGGATGTTTATAATGAGGTTGATATAGAACCGGCAGGTGGTACTAAAGCTGCCGAAATAGTTCGCAAAGAAAAAGATAATTTTAGAAACAAAAATTTTATGTTTAAGGTCGTCAAACGGGTGCCATTGGAGGCTATATGGGTTATAATAAGCGCCTCAGCGGGTGTTCCGTCCACGTTATGAACTCTTCAACCTCGGTGCCCTCCGTCAAGACCGTTTCCTTTATGACATGAGGAAATTACTTCGGTCGCGTGTTATCTTTTAAAATGTGCACCTGTGTCGTTCTGAGTTTTGGGTAAATAATTTTAGCTACACGCGAATTTTAGGACATGAAATGTTTTGAAATGATCAAGACCGCCATATTTTTCATGTAACTACGGCAAACCATTTGGATTTTTTTTTATTATTACTCAATGAATTGGAAACTGAACTTCACTACTTCAGTTATGTTGCAGTAGTTTTCCGTTGTTTGTAAAGATTCAACGTTATTTTGACAATGTTGTATTGAATAGGCTATTAAAAGCAATATTGTCACACATCGTAAAACTGACAGATCGTCAAGGTTCCCTCATTTCTGAACAGCCTTGACCTGACACAAAACTATGAACACTGCTTCTGTCGCTAAATGTTACGCATTTAAGTAAACAAAAGAAAACCCCATTTTCTCCATCTGCTAACAAAGCTTAAAACCATTAAGTTTGCTAGCAACTTCAAAATGTTATCACTACTTCTTGATACGTACAAGGTCACATGAATTCCTGAATACCATCAATCACAGCGCTGTCTTTAAAACAATAACCGGCCATATTAATTCCATCGTAATAATAACCTATTACAGCCCATAACTTTATATTAACATTGATCGTCAACAGTTACTTAGAGTTTTGCCCTTGGGCAGTCTCTCCACTAATGACTCGAGAAGATTAATGATTTCACTAATTATACTTGTGACAATCAATGTATCTTTAAAGTGAGCTTTTTGTTAGTAACACCGCATATTCTAGTATTATTGATGTATTATGTAATTTATCAGTAGCAAGAAATAATTTTGTTGTACATAATTGTAACAGTATAAGGTCATGATTCAATCAAATTAATTTATGTGGTAGTTAAATGTAGACGTAGATTTACATTAAAAGGAATAAAGCTGTAAAAAAAATACTAGAAAAATGGAATGGGAAAGGTCCATTAAACTTGAATCTAATGGAAGGGCAAATCATATTAAAATATCTACTAAATATGCAAATTTAAAGGTGGTGTGAGAACATTCATATTTTCATCATACTAAAGCAAAAAAACTTGCGAATTTATAGTATCTTATCACCTAATACTTACATACTGACAAAAAGTACCGGTGAACAAAAGAAAATTTCAGTTTAAAACGCGTATGAAATGTCTCAATATAGGCATGGATGTTAGTTGCTCTGCTATCTACGTTGCCAATTTTGTTAGTATGTATTTACCAAAATTTTGGCCTGGTAATCAATTTGAAAATTTCATGCTGACTTTTTTCAAAGTTTTAAAGATTTTTTCAAATAATTTTTGACTCACCTTCTCTCCTCATGCCCATTTTGAGACATTTTCTTAGCCTGCAGTACTGGCATTGGTTTCTATGATGTTGGTCGATTGGACAGTTTCTATTTCCCCTGCAGGAGTACGTCAGATTCCTTCTCACGGACCTCTTGAAAAAGGATTTGCAACCTGTGGGAGAGATTTTAGAGTAAATTTTAATGTTAATTTTTACACTTTTACTTTGAACATCATCAGTTGATAATACTTTGCTAAGATTAATTTTAAATATTTTGATAAGGTCGAACTGATTTCTGTTACTATTTACGATATAATCACTTCATAAATCTGGCTTTCATGCGACAGCATGCTTAAAATTCGGAAGTTTGTTCGTACATCATCATCAGCGTGTAAAATATGCGAGTCTGTCAACAAGCTTACATATTTTGTGATCGTATGCAAACATGGGGATATCCCAATAAGTTACTATACTTTATGATTGTCGGTAGTAATTACCTGTTAGCCTATTTAGTTAATATGCTTAAACCTATTAGCATAATACCATATATCAATAGCTACCCGATATCGAAATACGCCGATTTGTATGGAAGCGTCAAATATATACAAATTTATAAAACAGTTAAAATACCAACTTAACGATCTTAAGACAGTTAAGACCAATCTCATGAATATATTATGCGTAAATATTAGAATAAGAAACAATTTGCTTTGAAACGCGTTACGTGGCGCCTTTAGTCAAAACACAATGAAATATGCTGGAATTTAAAAGTCAATACGGTTGATAATCGATTAGTGTCCCAAAAGGAGATAGTATAACATAGTTCGGCGTTTAAGAAAATAAATCGAAATTTTCAATCAAAAATCGTATGGTCACGGCCAGTAAATTATTTAGAGAAACATCTTAAATGTGAACGCAAACATTACGTTTGAGGAAACTATATTAGATTGAGCTATCGTTATACATATTTTTAAAATTTCAGTTTTATTATCGTGATTTAATTTTAGAAGTAGCATGTTTACTTGCTATAAAACAAACTACTAATAAAATACTGTGATTGGACAATCCCGTGCATTTGTAAGGAAGTTATGCAAACATCTAATCATTATGTATTAGTACATTTAAATATCAAAGACATTTATCCATGTTTATCTATAAATGAAGGAAGCTGTATCAGTTACTTATTGCCTCAGTAGGCTGTGGGAGCTTGCTTGTTTGGAGTACCTACTTATCAAAGAGGTATTAAGCAATCTAGGGAACCTAAATGGTGCAATTTAGGGCGCATTTTTTTTTAATTTACTGCATCAAATACGTATGTAGTATAAAGGAATCCAAAAAAAAAATTCTCTAAAAAGATGGGTTTTTAGAGAGACAACTGAACTTCTACATCCTCAGACAGACCTGCTATGGGATCTGTTCTGTACTGTACTCAAGATTTCTCGATTGCCATCAATACTCTAACTTTATAGTTGTTTCAAGTTACATTAGGCACCCATTTTCTTTTATTCGAACCTCACAGAAAATCGATACTCCTACAAATCGTGCACAGAGTCCCATCTATCGATTTGAACCAATGATCTTAGATTACAATCGAACGATTTGATATCTTAAACGTTTTGACTTCCGAAATAAAATCAAAGCTATAAAAGATCTCGTTTCATTAAAAACTTTAACTTCTTCATTTTAATTACGATTAATTTAATTATGGCTATCATGATTATTCTATATGAAGCAATGTGGTCATAAAATTTGAGTATTTTTAAGTACCTACCTGATATTAGGTTATAAGTGGAATGAATATAAAGAAAAGAAACTTGGCTACTCTTGAGAGGTCATGTCAAGTAAATGTTCCAGGATTATTGAAATTCTTTTCTTAAAACTTTTGCTAGTCATTCATAAGGGATATCATAGTCTGCTTTATGTTTGCTTTTGTACTAACTTCTCTTATTTTAATATATAAAAAATATCATCTTTTCTTAAACAACCATATCGCAGCGAATAGTATCGCGAACTGTTTCTTTTATTTTTGTATCCACCCAAAGAGTTCCTTGTTCAAATTACTTACATTATGGTCAGTTAATAATATTTAATCTGCGCAAATTGTTCGGACATAAATGTCAAAGTAAGAATACAAATTATGTTCCTCATTGAGCGCGTTACAGTAAAATGTTAAAGTGTCCTACGTCTTAAAGTACAATATCTTTTATTTTTCTTCTACGCACTTATGCTTGTGCAACTATTTACTGAGTATTTTTATATTGTTCGTAGTCCCAAGGCTTTTGTTATTCAGAATGAATAATGAGGAAATAGTCTTTCGAAACTAAACTTGTACCTATTTAAATAACCAATGAACGTTCACGTAGGAAAATTTGATGAATAAACCTACAATCCTCCATTTTGTTCGATATTTTATAAATTTAGATCAACATAAGGATTTCATTGAACGCGTTGTCTTTGGTAAAGTGCACTTAGCAATTATAATTATCTCACTATTCAAAATCGTGACCATAGATTGGAAGATGTCTGGGGAACTAAAGGCGACGGTAAAATTGTTTTAAATATACATTTAGACGCCATTAAAGACAGGTAAACTGCATACAGTAGTAGAGTAATTACTATTAAGGATGTTGATGATAGATTTTATATAGAGCAAAGGATTTTAAAAGGAAGGAAAGAAGGTAAGGTAGGCAGAAATAGGATGTGTATTCTATTAGGTTAAATCTAATACCATACTTTTAATTTTGAGTATGTAAGTATACTTCCATATTAGATCAATCTCACAAAAAACAAAACACAACCATTTTTTCATAAACATTGAACATACGCCAGACGACGTTAAAGAATAAGCAGCCGGTAACTGAAAATTCAGCGTGTTTAGGCAACAAAGCGTAGCTTGCGAGGTTTCTTGCTGGTTGCGATACCGTTAGAGGTTTGCTCACGTAGCCAGTGCGCAGATAAGCCGATGTGCGGTTACCGCAGGCTGGTGGTACGTGCAGCGGGTTAGACGCTCGTTAGAAAATGCTTGTGGCTTTTGTTTTTTTGGTACAATTTTAAACAAGTGAGGTGGTCTAAGGGTTTATATAATTTTTATTTTTAAATCACGTTGGTGTTTTTTAATAAGTTGGTAGGTAGTGCCAGTTGAATAGATACCCGCATATTGATACTGATATCTGCCATTATTGGTTTAATATCTATGAGCTGGTTAGCATTTATTTCGTTAATCACTTTAATTTTTATTTGATAACAGACAATTTTGATAATAATTCTAAAATCTGACATTCTTAGACACACTTGCGTTCCAACCGCAGCGTTTCCCTGCTAACACCGCTCACCACCTCCTCGGGAACACTGGCTCCCAATTACCAGTTATCGTTGGGAACATCAGCAGTTGCAAATTGTATTCCACGCGAGATGATAACGACTGCATCGACACAAAGATTTGAAGTGAAAATAAAAACAATGGCTACAGGCTTAGATTCTTTGACATAAATCCCGAGAATTGTTGAGAAAGTGAACTGGAAGGAAATAGATAGTGCATCGCAGCTAACCAGAATATGGTTGAGTTTATTTTGTAAAGAAGAATTTTATAGTAGACTTGGATGACAAACACAACACAGAGAGATACAGGTGTAGATACATGACTAACAAACTTAGATATAGGACTTAGATACAAGATAGGTAATGATTTCGAGAGATATTTAGGAACTGACACTCCTAGGCCGCAAGAGAAGTCAATCGGAATACTAATAAAAATATAAAACCCTTCGCGGCTTACAAGAAGTAAAGAAGGTAAGTACTGTTTAAATTCTCATGAAAGACGAAGACCAACTGGCAAACCAATATAAACTGTATGCAAACTATACATTAACTGTATTTTCCTAATAGAAGAGAATAAATTACTCTTTAATATAGACTGTCATTAAAATCATTGAAATACTGGTCATAATTTAAAACTGAAGTTGTAAAAGGAAGAGAAATTTTATGCAGTTATCGTGCTTTCGTATTAATGGTTAGTAAAGGTTTCTGTACCAATGGACTTGAAATTAAAAGACTTTATAGTTCACGGCCTGATTGTATTTACTAAACTGAAAAGAAATAGGGTGTTAAAGGCAAATAGTGACAAGCAAAAATCTTCTAAGTTAATATATTTTAATATCAGAGCTAGTCGAGCCTATAGATTTATTAAAAGTAATGGCTACTGTCTAAGGGAAGTTTAGTACCTCTTACCAAACTTATATTTTGCATGGACTAACTATAAAATTGCTTTTTTCTCATCTAGTAAAAGTTAAAATAGTAAAGTACTTTCAAAGATATAAATATAAAAACAAGATTGTTTTTGCTAAATACTCCTCAGATGACTAATAGTAGATAAAAAAAAAAAAACTAGCTATGATATCATTAAATACAATCGAAATGTGAATAAACGGACAGGTTGCTTGAATGTCAACTTGGCAATGGCTGACGCATTATAAAGAAATAAACTCGTCAAGCGATCACTGTTGTTGTCTTGGGTTCAGTATATGAAGCGAAATAAATAATAATTATGTTGGTATGAATTGAAATATTGGAGGTTTTTCGTAAAGAGTTTTGAAGAGTAAAAATATAACTACATAAAGAAAATAAATATTTTATCAACAATAGCTGATTTTTTACTTGCTATTAACATTCCAATCATTATTTCAGCCGAAGGGCGTATGTTGTTGAATATAGGCCTCCCCTAAATGTCGCCACAATGAACGGCCCTGTGCGTCTCGCATCCATCGGATTCTTGCAACGCTTACCAGGTCATCGGTCCACCTTTTAACACGTAGGCCTGCTACATGACCTATCTATTAAACTAAAAAGAAGAAGTAGATAAAATTGCTAAAAGCATCTTACAACTAGATCATAACTATGAAAAAATAAAGAATAAAATGATAAAAATACAAAAGCCAATTTCAAAAATAAAGTTAACACTACCGCCGCTAAAAATATTAATACTATAGAACTATCCTCAGATGCGGAACTCCATCGACAGTAAAGTGTAGTGTCCACAATTATTGGCGAACTAATGACGACTAGATTACAGGTTACTGCTGACCTACATGTAGCACGAGATATGACGTAACACCCGCTTGACCGCAATGGTGTCTTAGATGATGGATACAAGAAAATTTCGGTATGAATTTTGACAAATGGCATGGTGATACTAAGTAGTTTAAATTATTAAATAGAAAATGTAAAAATGGTAGCTTAAGATGTGAAAAAGAAAATATCAATAGTGATTCAGTATTGAAGAAGAGAGCTAATAAACCGAGTATGGTCGGGAAACTACAAAGAATTGAAAACGATATTTCTTGTGGAAACAGTGCTTGAATAGTCATAAAACGATTTTGTCAATCAAGCTGAGTATGTGGGTGGTATATAAATGCCGACTGTCGAATTATACTTAGTTATACAATCAGCAGAAGGAAGGTATGGGGGCATATAACTTCATATGTAACAAATATTATTTATTTAAAAAACTACAATCTTTAAGTATCTGTACACTATATATACATTTTATAACCAGCCAGGTTCAAAGTTCGAAAAAGTGTAAGTGGCAGGTTGCTATCCCATCCCATGCATCATGCATCACATTTACGACTTCACTAGCGAATATTATAGCCACAATGAGTTATCACCGCAATAAAAGTCGCAGGGCTGTTGCGCAATGCGACTTGCGACTGACCGGGCATACGTACGACATTATTGTACCATACACAATTGAATATTGCAGTAACTGCTGATATTTATAGAAGAGATTCATTGAAGAATTTAGGTTCATTAAAATTGCAATTATGCGCATATATTGTCTTGTGATTTATGAATGAAGCTTGTGAGAGAATGAAGGTAACGGATGGTTTTGTTCGGGAAAGCGGTTACATTATTTACTGCCTGTCAAGTTAGAGCGTTCCACAGCTTATCGACCACCGCTGGACATGGTGCGAGAAATTAAAGTAAGTTTAAACATAATATTTTAGTAAAGTAGTTTAGTATTGAGAATAAACATTCAAATCTTAGTAAAGATTCATCCAGTGATGTTGGAGTAGTACCATCAATACAGACAGTAGATATTACAGAGCTCACAGACACTATCTGTTGTTTTTAGACTGTCAATGATCTTTTTCTAGTCAAGGAAAAATTTGAAGGAGATTCCGTTGATATTTCTGGAATGCACGCTGCACGGTATGTGACTCCAAGTAATGTCAAGAAAAAAGGCCTTACATAATAAGAAATCTCTTTATACTCCAGAGGTAAACAAAAAACCAAATGCAGAGACGCGCGTAACATCAAATTATCTTAGTTATGCTTTAGATGGAATTTTAAATTTATAGGCATGCAAGTGTTTTGTTGAATGCCATAAAAATCCCATAAAAGTGATTAGTAATAAATATCTACCATCTACTCAAATGCCTTTATTGAGAACGTGACCTCGTAATGTATTGCTGGCAATTTTGTAACAGGCAACATTCGTATTAAAAGTGAACGCGTTCTAGGATGACAAAGTAAATGTGAAACATGATTTTATATTTGATTATATATTTTTATTTAAAAACAGGATACAAGGCCTATAAAACAGCAATTTTATTCAATATTAAACAATCTGATAGCTCCGAAATATTGGAATCTAAAACTAAGGAAATAATAAAAAAATAGTGTCATCTGTCCACTACAAAATCAGAGTTCATTTATTTCTAAAACTAACAATATCAAAATAAAATAAAAGAAGCCTAATTTGAAATAATAGGTATTTACAGCACCTGTCGGTGTTGCTAGTGTAATAAATAAAGATAGCTAAACGCCATTAAATCTTCATTTAGTGGCCAGTGCTGTTGTCTTTTAGGACAAGAGTTTCCGCTTTTCTTCTAGATTTATGGATTTGTGGCACTAGTGGAGATAATTAATATTGTTGATAAGTTGAATGTTTTATCTGTTTGGAAAAAAAAATACAACAGTGTCTTCACTGTTCTTTGTTTTATTGAATATTTTAGATATACTTCTTATTAGATATTATTCTTTTTTTTTAGACCGGATGTGCAAAAAATTTGAATGAATCTTAATTACGCTTCAGTTGCTTTAAAATATATATATTTTTTTTTATACACTGCAAATGCAAACGTACATGAAAAGTATTGATGCTCATAATAATTATAATGAGGTCCATTTGTAAAAGTGCTCTTCAAAACATATATGGGAAGAAAAATCTTAATTTTTTTACGATGCAATATGATCGTTACATCTTTCATCATCATTGACCAAGCATAAACAATTTCTCCTAATACGTACTTTTCTTAATTTACCTCTCATAATCAACTACAAAAGTTTTATTAAAATCATAATAACGAACCTTAAAATTAAATTAGAAGGTAAATCAATTATTTGAGATGGTCATTAATGAAGACCATCAATCACAAAGTTAGGACTCAGATCGTTAGGGCCTTCGATTAGTTATAAGGCCAAGTTCTCGATTCTAAGGCAGACTTAGCCTTGACACCGTAATACAGGTGCAAAATAATATGGCATTATTTGTGTAAATGTCTGTCATTTTAAGTTTAATGGAACTTGTGGTTTAGAATATTTAGTTAAATGAAAGAGAGAGGGAGCTTGAGGTGGTTGTAAGAATTGATAGAATAAGTGCTACTGAGTGTAATTATCTTAATTATATAGTATACAAAGAAAAAAAATTAAAATTCAATTCCATGTAATAAAATATCGCAAATGAAATGAAAAAAAAAAAATAATGCGTTCGGAATAGTGATACGCACACACTATAGCTATCAACATACATATCGATACTCTACTTCCCTTAATCATTTCATTAAGACACGAATGCACAAAAGAAGGAGTCTAATGAAAAATTACTCGCTTTAATGACCCATCGGATCGGCTTAATGATCTAGGTCCTGTTCTGGAGAATGTTGCGCACACATGAGTATACCCTTGTGTTGCCGAACAATTATTATTTATTTTAATTTATGCAGATGGAAACTTGAACAGTTGTTTGGGAATGCGTTCATAGAAATAGAGACAAAAAAACATTGTTCTTTGAAGTAAACATTTCATTTCTCGGATTGGTTTTAAGTAATGTAATGTGAAATACCTAAGTCATCACATACTGTCTGTGAAATGACTTTGATTTGAATAGAAATCTAAATTGGAAATTAAATCCCTTTTGTAAACTGACATTATTGGTTTTTAAAATTGATCGGAAATAGATTACGATACAGCTACGATACATTTCCTTCACTAAAGCACCTGAATTTTAATTTATTTTACCTTGAGGCGCTTAATGAAGCAAATAATGAATATTAATATACTTTAACAATAAACCATTTAAAATGCAACGTAAAGGGCTGATGATTTACATATAAATGTATCAACGTACGGACATCGACATCGATTTTATCGTTAAACTCGGATACATAATTTTCTTAATCAATCAACATTATGCATCCAACTTTTCTTTTTAAATCAACAATAAAATTAATTCACAATAAATTCCCAATAAAACTACTCACGTTTATCGAGAAGAGAAAATATAAATTTTGGATTTACGACGTGACAAACACGAGTACTCTTTAACAATATGGCAGCTTTTAAATTTCGAAAATGGTCGTTAACGTCACACGGTCGAATGTTTACCTTATTAAGGCGTAGCTAGTACTTGTTTAATTCACATAAATAATATATTAAAAAGAGTCAAATTTTCATTAAAAGGCGACATGATTCAAGACGTTCGAGCGTTTTATTGACAGTTTTAGTGGAAAGAGGAGAACCACACACGCGCCGAACTTGGATTCAATTTAAAAAGTGGAATGAGATAAAAATAAATAAGTTCGGAAAGACACTTATGTTTAGAGTCGCTCGTAAAGATAGGGTTAACTGCCACGGTATCGCGGGACAAAACATACCATAAACTGACCGGTTGTAGTGGTCGATAGTGATGCCACCGCTTGTCGATAGCACGACGCTGTTATTCATTGCTGTGATATTTATTTTGTGTAATGAAATTTAAATAATAATTTATTGAGTGTTTTGAGTCTGTACAAAGCGATGTCTTTGAAATAAGATCTACGAGGTGTGTTATCAAAGTAAAGGTGATAAAGTAAATGTTTTATGATTTTAAATCTTTGGAATATTTTTCATTATTGTTTATAGTTGACAGGATAGCACATAATAATTATAGAGTTTGAAAGTGATTAAGGCTTAACACAGAAACTAGGTTCATTTATGAAAGTATATTTTAATCATGTCTTATTGTTTCTGACTGTAATTAGTAGCCTCAAAACTGCAAATTATCGATAAAAACAATTCATCGACACCACACATCTCTTCACACAGGTGTCAACTGCGATCACTATTGTTGCTCACGGACGCGAGCATTTAAGTCAAAAGAAGCGCTTCGGCCAGGGACTTTGTCATTATAACGCCTATAAACACTTTTAGTACAAGTTGACCTCTGAGACTGAATGGTCTCAGTACGACAAGGTTCTAATTCTATCAGCGGGGGGTCCAAGCGCTAATAAAGTGGATTTGTCGACATCAAAATAACACTTTATGAGCACAACACTAATGCGCTTTATCGATACACTCTTAGGGAGTTATCATGTGATAATATTGTACAACTTATGTAGATTTGTGGTATATTAAGGTACGCATTTAGTTGGATTTTTACATATTTACAGTATAAACAAATCTTATTATTTGGATGGTAGCCATCGAACGTTAATGGTGTTTGAGACTGCATTATGGATACATTTTAAAATGTGAAGTAATTACATATACACCAGAATACCATGATAAATATGAAAGCTCTTGGGTAGAGCTTCTGAATAAAATGCTTCACACGATAATTTAGATGATAATACTAAAAACTTAAGAATAGAATTTGACGGCTGCAAAGTAAAAAATGTATCTGCAATGTTCTTACAATTAGTAAGAATACGTGAATAATAAGCAAATTTTTTTTTTTCAAAAATATTATTGAAAAATATTTATAATATTATTTCTGCATTTTTGAACGACGATTTACCATTTCTATGAATTTTTAGTAAGTAACTATAAGAAAATTGCAGATAACTTTCTTTACTTTGCATCTGTCAAGATGTAAAGCGAAAAAGCATGTGCATCAAAATATTGATACCATATATTACTGCAGAAATATTAGCAGTAGTTTCTCTAAGTATTACAGATATCAGTCATCAAGCTTGTATTAAACAAACAAACTCCCTAAGATCTAGACGAAACAACTCACCACGTTGCTACTGAACTAACAAAAGCTTATGAATTCACAAAATAGATCAAACAAAATATCCCGAACACAGTCCAAATTCCATTCACTATTTACGTGACAATTTCCGAGTTACGTAATCATAACCTGATAGACAAAGAGTTATGAATTTTCTAGTTTAATTTACATTTATCAGTTCCGAGGCGTTTGATATCAAAGGTCGGGACCTCTTTGGCGCCAGGTCTGCTTCGATAACAAGACCAAAATAGTTTGCGACCAATTAGTTTCCTAAAAAATATACCGGATACTTGGCTTTATTTTGGAATAATTTAAGCTTGAACTCTGTATGAAGTGGCGAGTGATAAAAACGTTGAACTGAATGGTAAAGTGAAGCTAGTTGTATTTTGTTGATTAAATTGGAATAGGCAGTTGATTAAGAATGAATGGGATAAAGAATATAAGTTTCATGAATTAATTGAAATTGTAAAGTTATAAGTTGACGTACAGAATGAAAGTGATCTAAAAAAAGGCGTGGTCATGTACGCAAGCCACAAAATTACTTGTGACAATCTTATTGTGCAAAGAATGTTAAAATAATGAAGAAAATGTATTACGTGAAACCCAAGAAACAAAAAACTAGTGTAGGTGATGATGAGGAAGCTTAAAGTTTTAAGTTTTAAACAAGCGAAGAAAAATTCATGCTGAAATTTAAAACTCACTTAAGTAACCTATTAGTAAATTAATTAGCACTTGGGATTTTAAATGCAACAAGTTAATCTGCAACCGTAAATGAATCTTTATTAAGTAGAATTTAAGCCAATAACTGCATTACTTTTTCTCGGTTACCGAAATGAGTTTTCTATCAGCTCTAAACCTTCAACAATATCATCGACACCTATTTTATTTATAATAATCTTCACCATAGTAAATTACAAAATCCCTTAAACATTTCATAACCTCATTTGAAAGGTGACTGACAACTTGTAAGAGAATGCTATCATGGTTGTGCAACCAACAAAAGCTGAAATACCAACGGCAATGGACACTATTGTGTGAATTAACAATTATAATTCTGACACGTTAGTAAGACAATGCAATGGTTGTATGAAGTCTAATGTGCATTGATGACATGTAAGTAGGAAATTCTATCTTGTTTAGTAAAAGCCAGTTATATGAAGGTGAATTCTTGTAACAATTTATATGAATAAAACATCTTGCAAGTTATTCGGAAATAACTTATAATTAACCCAGAATGGGGTACAGATCTGTCCCAAATGAAGACAAGAATCATAGAGTAGCAGAAATTCATTAAGTCAGAGAAGGTGAACAAGTCAGCTTGAAATAAATGAAAAATAAGCAAAATTTAGTAAAATGATAAAATTGATCAGATACAAAATAAAATAAGCAATAAACGGAATACAATTTAAAAGCTTTTTGGTACTGATGCTTTAATTTAGTTGATGATGCTATGAAGATGCTGATATGCACTAAAATACCACCTTCAGAATAAAATTATATATCAAGTCCGGGTAATATTTTTTACAATAAGAACCTAAGACATAAATTTCTTTTGTCTCTAAACTTCTTTTTAATTTGACACTGACACGTTAAGCCAGCATGACATCTAAAAACTGGTTGCATTTTGTATTGTGAATGCAAATTTTCACAAAAAAATGTATAAATAACAGGTTATGAAAACTAAAAAAGAACAACAAAGAGAGAGTCCCTTTGAAAGCGTTTTGTTTACAAGCACATATCACGAAAGTATGGTTCATGCAGGTTAGCTCACCCGAGGAGCGAGGGTCAAGGCTGAGAGACCAATATAATGACTGCACTTGATGCCAACTATTATGTCATCAGCGGGTCGGGTTACTATCGCGGTTTTGGCGCCTTTTTATATTTTGACATTTTCGGTGGGTTTTAAATTTATTTTAGGATTTTTTAGTTGTATTACTTTGTTTTTTTTTATAAATTAAGGCGTCTCGTCCGTTCTTAACAATCTTAATTTGAAATCCTTTTATAACAGTGAAAATAAAATTATAGTCACGGAATACTCACTAAATAATTTTAACCGCTATAGTAATATATAGTGGTATTGGCGACTTTTTATATTTTGAATTTTTTGGTGGGTACAAAATTTTTTTTAAAATTTTTCGTCGTGTTACTTTATTTTTTCCGTCTTGTTGTCTATTCTTAACAATCTTAATTTAGAATCCATTTAATACTAGCGAAAATAAAATTATACTCACGGAATACTTACTTTAATACTGGATGATAACTATTTTAATTTAAATTTAAATTCTCTAAAAAGATAGCTTACATTTTTTTGCAATAATATCAATCATTTACAATTATGATCAGGCACAAGCTGTCGAGTGAAGCAAAAAGATTCATCTATCACTCTAAATCTAACTATCTTTTTTTTTATTATTCACTTCCAATTCATCATAAATTATATCAGACTTGTCCGAAGGATACTATCCAATCCTAATAACAACAAGAATATCATTGATAACATACTTCCCTACATATTTCATTTTATTATTTCAAATATTTCAACTTGTTATAAAAATCACATCCAATTATATATCTACTATATATGTATATGATCAAAACTCTATAAAGATAATTTCATAGATGATGTACTATCCTATTCCTAAATCCTTTATATATGATGAAGTAATTTTTTGTGCAATCTTGTCATAGAAATCATATCCAATTATATATCTACTGATATATAAACACAAATAACTATGACGACAAAAATATTATAGATGATTTACTTCTTTATAAATTATGAAGAATTTTTTTATGCAATTTTGTTATAGGTATCACATCCAATTATATGTCTGCTTTTATATGGATACCGTCAAATTCCTATGACAAAGGAAAATTATCCCGATAAAATTTTACATATAGGTATGTAAAAGTAATTTTACATGAAACCTTGTCATAGAAAATTAATGACATTAAAACTAGTATGATTGACAGTGTTGAGTTAACAAAGTAATCAGATCATATATAGAAAGCAGTTCTTTCTGAAACAATAAGGTGTAAAGACGGCGTTCCCAAGCTCATCGCTTGCGGTCATCTACGGCACTTGAACATAATCATTTGGTGACATGCACCCGTAATTGTGGTTTACCAAGACTCGTTTCACTTACTGTTGCATTATTTTTAGTTTTAGTCTTTTTTTAAAAGTCGGTTTTAGTTTTGTTGTCTTTGTTTTAATTAGGACTGATATTTATTGATTAGCTGTTATTAGATTTTTTTCAATATAAATATTGTTTTTTTGTAATTTTGTTGAAATAACTTTATTGTTAAATAGGTGTAGTTTTTTTACACAACTCATCTATGTCTTTATAGGTGAAAATTAATTTAATATATTCAAAATCTCAATTCAAAACACAATTAATCAAATTCAGCAATAAAAGTCATCTAACCCCAAATTTACCAGAAAACCAGAATGGCATAAGTCAAAAAACAGCAATTTCACGTAATTTGCATAAAAGTGAAGAACCCCTTATCTTTAGGGACAGACACTTTGTGAAAACTTGGTCTTATTGCATTCTGATTAGAAATGTCGCGAGTCGAGTGCCGGTAATTGAGATTTTAAAGGTCAAAGGGGACGAGAAATTACCGTTCTTGATTTATTTATAACTTTTATTAAATTTAACTTAGCGGGACTTGTTTGGTATTAAAAGTAACATTTAATGGAAAATAATAAATTATATTGACAGTTTAGTCGATATTTGTAAGTACTTTCCTAATTGCGCATTAATTTATGTTGAAATGCACTCAAAATTCATATATCTCTCATTGGGAACATTGCGTACCAAATAATTTTGTAGTCGCGGTGAAAATTGCCAAAATCTTGTAATAATTCCATATAATACGATAATTGGCGTTTCGTTCGATCATCAATCAAGTTAACAAATAGACTTGTATCATAACTTGTTTAGTTTTTGGTATCAAGTCATTGATCCAGTATCGACGGGTTTTTTTTTTAAAGTCAAAATGTCAATTTGGAATGTTTATCACTTAAAACCGCGAGTTGTCAAGATTCCTCAAAAGTTTCGGCTTACTACGCATCATTTGACAGCGACTTACCAACTTTTGGCCAAGTCAACATTTTGGATATTTTTTGGAGTCTTCCGACTCATTTCCTATTAATTAATTTTGCTCTAACTTTCCTAAAAAAACTTTGCAAAAACTTCTGATTACGCACCAGAGCCTAGAAACAAAGTCTTCGATCACTTCAATCAAAGGGAACCGCACAGACACACGGCTAATTTCCGTCGCTAAGACACTGGTTCACTTTCACTTCACACAAGATTACGTACCCTCACAAGTGAACTGGCCGTAGTGCTTCCCCGACGACTTGTCGCCGCAGACCACACACTCCACGTTCTGGCCCTTGTCCGTCGCGGAGGATCCGCTTTGCGTCGACGCGGCCTGGCTCGCGGGCGTCGACGGCAGAAGCTCGTCTTCCCGCCAGCTGCCGCGAAAGCCGAGTTCGAGAGGCGGGAGGTCAGGGGCTCTCGGAGGACAAAGCCCCGGGCCTCCGACCCCGCCGTAAACTAGCGCTCCGTGCGTGATGATGCCGGTTGCCGTCACAGGGCAAGAGACCGCGCGACGCGCTTGTGTGTCAAGGGTCGCGGTTCAGGCGCGACTGAGCCGGGTCGGGCCAGGGCGCGCCGCGCCGCCATTGGCCCGGTGGCCTGCAGGGGCAGGGAGCGAAGGCCCCGCCACCTCGACCGCGGCCCCCCTCCCCCCGGCGCGGGGTGGAAATCTTTCAGCCGAGTACCGTCGGTAAGAAAATTCGTTGGGCGGTTTATTTGTGCAACGTTTTTAGAAGAGTCGAGTCAGATAGCACTTTTATTATGCAATGTGTTGCTCTCTCTTTCTAGCTCTGTTTATGAATAGAGCAAACTTGTTTTTAATAGGTTGAACGTTAGGATAACGATTTTATCGTTTGTTTGGGTGTATTTTTTGTCGACATATATCTATTTAGTATTTTTTCTGATATCAACAGATTTTTCATATTTTTTTATGCAAATACAACCCGATATATCTATTACTTTTATTCTACTAGACTTATCAAGTTACACAACACCTCATTCCTTCCTTTTACATTCATTATTACTTTAAATTGCCACATTTTTCTGCGAAAACTTAATAGAAATAATTTCATCTACATTTCAGAGCTTTTGGTGCGAACGGTACCTGAAAATCCTACTTTGTATCAACTTTCCCGCTGCCTCCATATTTCTGCGGGCTGATAGGCACTCCGTATACTTAACTATCCACATACAGGTGATCAAGTGGCTCTCCTTTTAACTGTAATGTATGTATGTATTATCATGGCGGTTATTTCAGCATTTTGTGTGGCTTTATGAAATAAGGTTATGTTTTTGGTTATGTTATTAGTGATTATGGTTATGTGTCGCGTGGGAGAGTGTACAAGTTGATTTATCGGAACAATCATTCAGTAGCACAGCCAGCCAAGTCAATGACCTGATAAAAAAATAAATCAATAGAAATAAATTGAAACCAATTCCACATGAACTAATAAATATTCGCATCGTTGAATGAATATTTGTATTTCCATACTTACACAAGTAAAACACAATGGCTCACATTGAGACGCATGTAACGTTATTTAGATCTAGATCAATCTAGATGGCCGGTAGGCGGCGCGTGCGCAGGGGGCGTGGCCTCTCGCGGGGCGAGACGAGGGGGGGTACACTCCCGCGCACTTGTCAGCGTGACGTCGACGCAGTTTGACGCATCGCCGACGCGACACTATGATTCGACAGTTTTTTGTCAATTTTGCGAGTTAAGCCGTTTTGTGTTTTAGGTTGAATGTTGAGTCTTGATTTTTTTATTCATTTTTTTTTGTGAGTTTAAATGATGCGGAGATTATGATTTAGTTTTGAACTGATTAGTAGCTATTCACGAGATTTTATGGTTTTTGTTGAAAACCTAAAATCTGGTGGACTTCTGAATCACGACGATTTTCGAATGAAACTATTACCAGAGCTACTATTGATCCAAAGTTACAATTAGTTTTCAGCTACAAAACAATGTAGTATTTTTACATGTGGCACTTCATTCAATTCACCGTGTAAATTCTTACTACCAAATCCTAATTAGAATTTCAGTTCTGATACGAATATCTTGTTCCACTTTAGTCATTCATAACTTTTAGCATCTATTTTTCTTCTATTTCATTGGGTGAATTTTACTAAAAGTGTAGTCAACTGACTACACTTTGTAGTGTAGTCAACTGACTACACTTTTCTCCAAATTAGTGAGGTTAAGCAAGCGTTTTCCATCGTTGACCGCCTCATTGCTTACAGTCAGGTGAGACAATGGTCAACCGCAAACCTATCAATAATTAAAAATACGTCGTCCAGCGACGTCAAATCACTTACATTTGCGATAGTGGTCAACTGCGACACTTTAAAAAAAATACAGTATTAGGTAGGCACTTACCTACCTATTGCTTAATATTATTCAATACAGTTTCGTCATTGGATTTCGCGAGTCTATAAAACTAAGTATTTTTTACTGAATAATAAATGAAAAGTGTTAGTTTCCCACGAATAGTAAACTTTTTCTACTTCTTTTCGTGTCGATGTACTCAAAGTAATTTTTTTCTAACCAGTATTTGGGGGTGCATGAAAGCTTCCCCGAGTGGCGTTAAAAATATCTTGCAGTGATTTTAAACGCTTGGTGCACCTTGGACAGCAGAATAGCAGAGTCTAGCTGACTATTCCTTTCACCACGATAGTTCAAACTCAGTAGGAAACATAAGCTTAAACATAATTAGCCTTAGAATGTTCCCATGGCTGGGACACAGACCGATGTCACAAGTCACATGTCTCCGAATTTTTGGACCTAGACATGGCCGGTTCCCTCATGATGTTTTCGTTCGCCATTTTGCCAGCTCCGGTCTTCCCGTACGAATATAATTTAGGTGTCTTCAAGCCTAGAGTGATTAGGTTCTTAATAAACTAGTGGCCCTCACCATCAACGATTGGATCACTGCTTACCATCAGGTAGGATCACAATCAAGCACTAGTTTATTTCAATTAGAAAAAAAAAGTGGTTATGAAATAAATTATTACACAAAGTAAAGCAATTACCTGGGTATGAACCTAAAACTGACAAAATATTTAATTTAACCAAAAACTTAAGTGGTAGAGCCCATACATAACGTATATTTTCTTATTGAATCTTACCTATACCCAGAATAAAATTATTTCAATTGGTCTCTCACGACCAACTGGCATGACATCACCGTGAACAAATTGATCAGGATCGAATTGCAATAGAATATTAGTTTTGTATTTATTTTTAAAATAGTGCAAAAGAATCTTTGAACGAGTTGCTACAATGAATGAATGTGTTTTTTGGGGATTTTTTGCCAGTTAGCTTTAATTAAAAAAAAGTTTTTCTGCTTTATGCTAGCAACTGATCTTAATAGTGGATTAGAAAGGCGAATATAAACTGAAAAAGTAAATTAATAAGTAAATATAAAAACAACCTGCAATGCGGCACCGGTTTTTTGGACACATAAAACATTACATAAGTTGGTATTTTGTCAGTAAAAGTCTGACACGACCTCCTACTTTGCCCTAGAGCGGTACCTAATAGTAATTGAATGATTTATTATTTAAAAAAAAAAGAAAAAAACTGGAAACCTCATAAGTTCTTTTTTAGAGTCAAAACTCCAAAGCCTTAAGCATCGACGCCAAGTTGCTGGCCTGTCGGTTTACTATCGATTACATTTTGGGGAGTGTGCGTTGGAATTGCACAATTTAATTCCACCTAGTCCGTTCCATCATCGGACTACTAAACGTACGGCGTTGCGCCATCGGTACATGGTGGACATCCCACCCATACGTACAAAGCGTTTTGGGAACACAACGTTCAGCTAAAGAATGTAATTCTTTACCTGAATCAGTGTTTCCTCAGTGTTTCCTAACAGCTATAATCTTGGGGTGTTAAGACAATAATGAATAGGTACTTTTTACGTGATTTGGTAACATCTTCGAGACTCCATTCTGAATTGAACTCTACATAAGTAAGTTTGTACGGATCCCTCAGTGCGCGAGTCCGACTTGCACTTGCCCAGTTTTTTAGAGCCGTTCTCTGTAGGCTATAAAAATATTTGATACGTGCGGGAGTCCAACCCGCGACAGGCAGTACAGCGATCGCTCAATCGCTGAACCAACGGTGATATCAAATAATGCAAGGATTAATTATCTTTCGAATAATGATCGTCGTTTACTTCTCTAAATTCACGTCCTTAAAGATAAATAAAGAAAAATTCTTGATAAATCTTGATTACGTCACTAGTGTGCTTGGTTAAACCGATGCAACTACCAATGAAATGCGTTTCCTATATCATTCGTTTGCGAGTAGGATCACTAATTTCTTTGAAAAACACTACCTAAGTACATTAAACTAGAATTTCAGTACTTGAATCATGATTGTAATTCAAGTCTATTCATTGTAATTTAAATTCATGTCCCTACCAACGCTTACTCTGTTTAACTACGTCCCTATTTAGGATACAAGCTGTAAGTACTTCGATGCCACTATTAGTAAGGTGCCCTTAAGTTCAGACGTCCACAGATACAAGCTATGCCCGGGCTACGTGACGTGACTGACGTAGGCACAAGGCTGCCCCTTTTCAGGACGTTTTGATTAGGGTTGCCGGTTTTCAAATTCTTTTTTTGTTATTGATATGCTCGCACTTGACCATTATCGTACCTGATGGTAAGAGTTGATGGAGTATGTTTGTCTAAAAGTAATATATTCACTCTTGACTTCCTCCCGGTGGTAGATATCAGGAAACACAGAAGCCGGCAGGGAATTCCACTCCTTAGCTGTACGCACAATGAATGAGTTCCCAAAACGTTTAGTGCGTTTAGGTGGTATATTTCGGTGGTCCGATGATGGAACGGGCTGGGCCGAAGTTTCTTCCTCCTCAGTGTACAGAAGTCTAAATTCATTCGGAACATGCCTTGCTAAGCCAACATACAAATGCTTACCTAACCATTACGCCTCTACCGTGTGCTCCACCGTGTCCTCCGGGCGGTCCACACAACGGTGACACCTAGAAGTTTCTTCCACACGCGTGGAAGAAACGTCTTATTTATTCTTTATATTTATTCTTTATATTATTATTAAGATATATTATTATTAAGATTTATTCTTTATATTTATTATTCTATATCTGTGCTATAGCAGACCTTGCTTTATCCCAAATTTCAGGATTCTGCATCAACGGGAGGTTCCCTATGAATTTTCATTCCCTTGCAAGTGTCGAAATATACGTTTTTTTTGCGACACAAACGGCCGTATCTTTTTTTTCGTTAACATAGAAGTTTGATTTTTTCACAGCTTTAAGGGACAGCAAACTTGAGTATATGTATGGTTTTAATTTTAAATCGGTACTTCCACGTGTTCCTGAGATAAAGGGTCTTGACAGACAGACAGACGGGCAACAAAGTGATCTTTTTCGGGTTTCGTTTTTTCCTTTAGAGGTACGAACTCAAAAAATATATAATTTTACAGGATCTTCGGTCACTAACCAAGATGATTTCCTGAATCCACCATCAGTACCCACCTCCTTCAACAAAACCTTTTACCACTATACATACTACATAACAAACCATTTACCGCCTCAAAGCTTTCAGTAAATTTCCCTTTAAAAATAAATAAGTTGAAAAGCTCGGGACTTCACCCTTGAGGTGAAAGAGCGGGGGCGAAGCGGGCGAGGTGAGGGGGTGGAAGGGCGGGTCAGGGGTCGACCCCGCCCAGCACACCTACGTGTGTCTACGGTACGTATTGCTATAGTCTGTGGATAATTGCCCTGACCGAGAGAAAAGTTTTCTTGGAGAGACATCTTGAAATTCATAGTTTGTAACTTAGTCAGCTTTCAGCTAAAGTCGTGTTAGCCTTAACAGAGTTTCACTAACGTGGTCTGCTATACGGGTCCCATAAATTTAGCATAATAATAATAATATATTCCACAACGCCGTCTAGTCCCAAGCTAAGCAGAGCTTGTGTTATGGGTACTAGACAGCCGATAAATATACTTATATATTTCTAAATACATACATATATAGATAAATTACACCCAGACACAGAACAAATGATCTTGCTCTTCACACTAACATTTGTCCTGGGTGCGAATCGAACCCACGACCTTCGGCATAGCAGTCAGGGCCACTAACCACTAAACCAACAGGCCAGTCCAGCATAAACATAGCATAAATCAGCCTTATAATGTTAAGCATAGCGTAGCACAGTCAGCTCCTTATAATGTTCCCACTGCTGGGACTTAGGCGAGAGAGAAGTCTCTAAGAGAAAGATAATATATGCAATAGATTCATAAATTTTCCAGTATTAAAAATCCAATGACACTTAGCGATATACATATACTTATGTGCTTTCTATTAGTGAAATAATTTTTGTAATCGAATCAGGAGTTTCAGAGATTACTCCAGGCCAGGCAGGGGATTGGCTCCAGTCCACCCCTATATTCAACAAAAAATTATGAAATGCAAAAAAAGTAATACTTTGTGGTGGAAAAAAAAATTATATTATTATTTTTATTTATTAAGTGTCTACTTTTAACAAATGTAAATAATACACAAAATACCAATTATTATACAAAATGTTCTCATTTATCGCTCTTGCCAATCACAAAGTCATAAAAGTGGGTTTTTCAATTGATTATTTTGAGTTAAGAACGTCTCAAACCCTTGCCTTAAAGCCAAACTTTGTCAGGTTTGCAGGCTAAAGTAGGGTTTGAGAAATACTCAATTTCAAATGCTTAAACCCGAAATCGGGGATAAGTGAACTAGGGTATTTTCAGATGAGTGTATTTCCTGTGATAGTAACCATAGCTCAATGTCTGGAACGTTGGCTGGAGATCAAGAAATCGGGCATTTAATTCCGTTCCAGATGGGCTAGAGTAAGGAACCCATTGGTAATGTCTAGTTGACTTGCTGGGTATGTTAACTGGAATATTTCTACGAAATAGACCATCGACATTTTTGGGGTGGGGTATCTTTTAACAAATTCACCCGCTCTGTATTGACCGAGAGGGAGGGACAGACTTGTACTGACTGAAACCCACCCGTATTTCTTTAGTTGCTCTTTGCGTTTCAGGGTCGCGGTGACTTTAAAACTATCCCGCAGAAATAAACTATCATCTCTATCTTTTGTTGCTGAAGAATTAAGTTCCCATAGATTTTTTTTTATCGGTTCATACAATAGACAAAATTCTATAAATACAGAGTCTGCCTTATAATCTTCCCACTGTTAGAACTCAGGCCTCCTCTCTAGGAGAGGGAATGGGCCGTAATCCACCACGCAGGCCAAGTGCGGATTCGTGGATGTCACATATCTTCGAATTTTTGGTTTTAGGACATGCCGGTTTCCTCACGATGTTTTCCTTCACCGTTTTCAGAGCAGTGGTAATGAAATATTACACAAAGTAATCCGCCTGGCTCGATTTGAACCCGCGACCTACAACAAGTAAGTCGGGGCCGTTACCACTCGGCCACCACTACTCTCAAAAATATTCGGTAAATCTAGTATACTAGGTGTTAAACTAAATAAACGTGTTCAAAACACTGTACTGCTCTCCAAGAGGGGTCAAAGTCTCTTTTAAAGTCCATACAGCAAACATGTAATGGTCAACTCATATGAGAACCATGCCGAAAAGTCACTTAATTTATTGATACTACATTCTATTTCAAAAATATCTTTTATTTATTTATTGTGCACACCTACCACAGTGCTGTCTTTTTAACCCAATGGTTGACTGGTAGAGAATGCTTTGTGGCATTAAGTCCGCCTATATACCACCAATGTACATGAAGTTTAAATAAATAAATAAGTGTAAGTATAGGCTAGATATAATATAACGATCTTACAAATAGACTCCACATCTCGATAAGCATCGATTAAAATTATATTATAGTCTCATATCAGCATCTTGCAAAATTCTAAAAATATGTTTCTCTTTGACCTCGTTGATAACCATATTACTGAGTTTATTTAGACTAAATATTTATCTTAATACTAAAAGATATAAGGAAGCGAACGTAGCATAAATTATAAAACTGTTTCATTAGATAAACCCTAAGTTTCTTCAGATAGTACAACTCTAAACTGAATAATTTAATAATTTGTGTATCTACACGAAGAGAAACGATAAAAATTACAGTATTACTAGATATGAGTACAAAGATTCTTGTGTCTGTTTATCACACTCGTGTTTCTTAAAAGTCTTCCAGTAGATTATTGAAAGGAAAACAAAATTTAGACGGTACTAAATATCTAAGTTAGGGGTCAAAAGTGCAATTGCGCTCCACAAATGCTAGAGTCGTTTTTTTTTTTTTTTTTGTAGAAAGAAGTTCATTGACCACAATAAATTTATTTAATACTTTAAATTCTATGCTGCAAATGAAATCAATCATGAACCATTGACCCACTTCTGCAAAGAAATTTTAGACACTTTAGCATTGGTAAATTGCAACTGCACTTTTGATACCTGACTATATTTACTCTCTTTATACCCGTAAATTCAGGAATAATATATTTGTTTTTTTTTTTCATTTTCAATTACTTTTTAATTTTTTTAATAATTTAACTGTTGTATTAGTAAAATTTATAAATTATAACATTACACATGTAATGTATAAATTTTGGTTTGAAATTTGGTGAAAAACCTTTTGTGCATTTTGTGAAAAATAACCTTGGTTACACATTTAATCAATTTCTTTTGTATTTTTTTCTATACCTAAAAATTACGTGTCACTTTTTATTATCCCTAATAAATAAAATAATTCGATACAAATGTTTCAAAAGAAATACAAGAAAGTCTAAAAAGAGTTTCCTGCAGTCTACTAGCTACTAAAACCTCTTCTAGTCCCCAAAATTACATGTACAAAAAACCCCTACATAAAAACGAGTCATTTCTTAAATAAACCATATTCTCGATTCCTTGAAGGCGGCAGCCGCCTTGCCGCAGTAAACTTATCTCCGGAGTCCCCATCGATCGTGACAGCGGTGTCTGTATGTCATCCCCCATCCCCCTACCCCCCATTTGGGTGACTGAGTAATTGGGTGCAGGTACCCCGGTGCCCGAGACGTCCCCCGACCGGGCTGTTCTTTCTTATTTTACTTTTTTCAGGATATTTTGATGCTTTCGCGGTTTTTGTGTTGGTGTGCTTTGGTTCGGGAGCTAGATGGTTAATAATTAAAGAAGATATTGGAGCTTGTGTTTGTGTTGAATAGCCAAAGATTTTAAAATCGGCATAATGGAAACAAACTCAAAGATTTTTGTGTGAATCATAATATTATTATACTTTTCTTATGACTTTAAGTGATTTTATAAAAATCAAAATCAAAACATTTATTTGCAATAAACCATTTACTAACAGCACTTTTGAATTGTCAAAAAGTCAGTCAGCCAGAAAAATTAAGCTAATTGCACATTGAACACCAACTTTTTTTTTTTTGGAGCATCCAACTTAAAATAGGTCCAGTTCAGCCAAAAAAACGCAAAAAGAACACTAACATTGTAAGACACAATGTCAGTGTTTTTTGTTTCTACACTGTGTATATCTATGTATGTCAAATAAAATATTTTTCTTTCTTCTTTCTTTTCTAAACGAAAATATTTATACTCATTTAGAGTGATGCCTATTATATGCCGTTAGAAACTAAACAAAATACTCAGTGCCTAGTTAAAAACTCAACAAAAACATACTAAAAATCTTTAATAATAAATAAATTACCTACGTAATTATTTAACTACAAAATAGCTATCCCAAGCAATTGCCTGACCGTACATCACAACAATTTAAATCCTAAGATCCGAAAAAAGAAATCAACGTTCACCGCATAAAGCCCAAAGCGGTCCCCACCGAAACGACATGGACACTAAAAATTTCACTTACCGTAAAAAATAAAAACTGTAAGACATTCACTTTACTTCAAAAGTACTTTACGTTTTGTGGGACACATAAATTGTCAAATAAAACGCACAGAAAGGCTTGTCGTATAACGTCACATGTATCAATCGTCAGACTTTGAGATAACTTCACCATTCAGCGGGCGCTTGGCGGAATGTAATGGCAGCACACACATTGGATGAGAGAATATTTTTGAACATCTGTTTTCGAGGAACTTAGGAGTTACTGGACTATTTATTCTATCAATCTGTCTAGCCATTCCAAATCGGGTCAGGTACCAGTCGATCTGGATGCAGCTCACTGCTCAGGCAATTCTACATATTTCTACACTGTGGAATAGAAATATGTTGTAGAGGAAGAAAATTAATAAACTAGTGCGCCTCACCATTAATGATTGTATCACTGCTTACCATCAGGTTGAATCGCAGTCAAGCACTGGTTTATATCAATTAAAAAAGAAAAAAATGTACCTATCCTGGATAACAAACACATCTCTAGATCAAGCCTATTTAGAATTCCGTACCCCAAAAGGACTAAACGGAACCCTTATAGGATCACTTTGTTGTCCGTCCATATGTGTGTCTGCCTGTCTGACAAAACCCCTTTATTTCGGGAATGTGTCTTGAATCAAAAAAATATCGAGTTGAAATTAAAACCATATACTCAGGTCTGCGGATGCTTGAAGCTGTAAAAAAATCTAACTCAAACTGAAAAATCAAACTGGTTGCTCCATCGTATGCTTCACCGTGTCCTCCGGGCGGTCCACACCAAGGTGACACCCGGGCGTTTCTTATGCCTGAATCCGATGCAGGAATTATCCGAATTTGCCATGTCCGGTGAGGACCTGCGTCATGAGGAAAGTGAGGACGTATAGTCAAGGCATACGATTCTAATAATCAATTTGTAAAACAAGAACTCTAACAATATGCTGAAGAAGGTAAACTGCTTTTAGAAGAACACTTTAGCCACAATAAAGTAGCAAAACATGACGTCACCACTGCAAAACAAGCTCCAACTAACAAACAACACTAAATATACCTTCAACAACAATTTAAAACATTCCCTGCAAAGCCCTGAATAAATCAATCAGTCCCCATTACAATTTACACTAAGATCGATACGTTAAAACAAGCAACAAGTAACGAGTATGTCAGCGTTAAATCACGCGTTTGTTCTTTTGTTTGTTCATTTGCTTCTTTGTTTATCCACTTGTTTCTTTGTTTGCTCACTTGTTTCTTTGCCACTGGATAAATTAAGACTGTCTGCCAATGTGTCTTGTCCAGTCTTGTTTGTAAAAATGATATATTTATCACCTTTTATACAGTATTTTTGGCGCAGCATCCGTTAATGTTTCTGTCATGTGCAGTTTGGGTTCTGTGTTTAAATTTAGAGCTTTGTCTGGTTCAATTGGTAGTGTCTTTTATTCATGCTACTGAAAAATCTGTGTATTGCTCATCCACATTTCATAACGGTAAGTATACGGTAGTAACAGTACTTTTGCCAACATTGCAAACCAAAAAAGTATAGTCTGACTTTATCTAGTACATGGTCTATCTAAGTTAATAACATCCAAATCCGTTCAGCCGATACAGCGTAATTTATTTATAAACATCCAGACATACTGGCTCACAGATAAGACATTACTGGGAAAAAGAAATACGTGATAGCTATTTAACAATAAATACAAAGTAACTTGTATTTTTTTACACATGTTTTTTTTGCTATATTGCTTTATGCTTCACACTAACTGCTGCCAGAATTATCACAAGATAACCTTCGGAACAAAGAGTATCCTATAAGCTATTCCAGGACATGGTCTTCCCAGCTACCATGTTTCAGCGAATTCGATCATGAAGAAGTAACAAACAGACAAATATACAAACACAAACTTTCGTCTTTATAATATCTGTGTCATTAACTTCACGTAAAAGTAGAAAATGATCTTAAGGGTACATAACCCCAGGATAAAAATATTTTCACTTCTAAAATAGGACATGGTCTACTCGTTTGCCCAATTTCATTCAAATCCGTTCAGTCGTTTAAGCGTGAAGGAGTAACAAGTATACACACATACTTTTACAAAATACAGTCGACTCTCGTTTATTTGAAATTCGAGTGACTCTTAAAATATTACGAATTATCGAGTGTTCGAAATATCAAATGGTTCGAAATTTTTGAAATAGTAACAGTAACTGAAAATTAACTAAACATTCGTGCGGAAGTGTGTGTCAAAGTAATCATTATCTCTATTATAGGCTCGTGTAAGATGATACAAGTTTAAACTTGTCTCAAAATGTACTTACATACCTCTGTAAGTTCTGCAATCTTTCTGTCTCTATCTCTCTGCCTTTTTGAATTTTCGAGTGTTTGACGCCGATGGAATAGAATGGAAGAAAAAAACGGGTTGCGCCGACCCCAAATAATACGGGACAAGGGCAGGAAGATGATGATGACGCCGATGAGTTCGAATTAACGCGTCGTTTTGTAACGTAGCAATGATTTTTTCATTTGAATTACCAAGTGCATAAAAATGTATTGATTTAGTTGAAAATATAAAGAAATTTTCTAAAGAATTTGCGATAACTTTGAATTATAGAAAGGTTCGAATTATCGCAGATTTGAATTAACGAGAGTCGACTGTATATCGATGACATAATTTAGGAATATAACATTATCTCAATCGTTCGGTCTACAAACATCAATTCATGATCTCAAAAATTTAATCGAAAATGTTGAAATCGTCTACCACATTGGTTCTACTACAACTCAGTGGAACTCGGTCGGTTATTTTTCTTTAGAGATAAGACATGTCTAAGGTTATCTGCCAACCTCACGTGGTGGCTCCATGCAAGCTTTATCTTAAACACTACTGTATGTTCTTAAGTATAGTTATATATCTATATATATAAAAGGAGAAACTGACTGACATATCAACGCACAGCCGAAATTACTGGGACTAGGAGCGTGAAATTTTGCTCAAGGTTACCTTTTATGACGTAGGCGAGCACTTAGAGAGTATTTCCAAAAATTCATCTCCTGAGCGGATGTAACGGAGGTAAAAAACTTGAATGGAGAAACCTACTAATACGCGGTGGAAGCCGCTGGGAGAAGCTAGTAATTTCATCAATAAGGCAGAAACTTTAAATTATCTGTCTGTAGAGTGTCATTAAGAGTATGGGTTACTAATGTGATGTCATAAATAAACACTTTTTTTTTGCGCTTACATTTGAAACGCTGGCTGAAGACCTACGATATAGAACAAAATATTTTATTACAGTATTGTACACTTTAACAACATCTCTTAGGGATAACCCACAATAACCATTTTTTAGCCTTTACTTTTTACGTGAAATAATGGCTTATTTACGAAGCGATTTTAAGCAATACAGCATTAATCCTTATCCAATTAAGTACATTAAATACATTTTGCGTGTAATTTAAATGAATATTTTCGAAGATATTACAGATTTAAAATGCAGGGAAATAGCGGTAGCGGTGGTATCAGCATTGTACCCGTGCGAAGCCGGGGCGAGTCGCTACTTTATGATAAACGCAAGTTATTTTTTCCCTAAAAGCTATAAAGGTTACACAGAAATCCATGCATACGCTTTTATGCGACGCGTTAGCTTTAAAAGTTTCCCGGAAAAAAGTAATTCCAAAATCTATGGATCGGTCAGGGGCTCGCAACTATTGGTCGCGCTCGACTAACTCGTTCATGATCCGATTTTACGCACGGACGCCCGGGACCCGGCGACTCGCCGCGTCTGCAATGCGAAAAAAATTGCGATAAAAATAGATACGGTTGGCTTTTTTGTTTCAGTTCCACTGTAAGATGGGCGGGTTGAAATAAATCGGAGTTTACTGTAAGAAATTTAGGCTTTGTGACAGTTTTCTTAGAAATTTTGAGTTTATTGACCCTTTGTTACTAAGCTGCACAGCAAAGCCATCACAAAAAGAATTTGATTAAACCGTTCCGTATAAACATAACAATCACTTAATGTGCATTCGCATATTAGCATCTATTCAGTTCGTGCATTATTAGCTTCGTAATACCCTCAATATTAATACCTCAAATATGCTTCAGTTATAATCCTCAAAAAAGCGTCATCCCTCACAATCCGTCTAATAAAACCGTAGCGAGTTGTATACAGTATAGTAGCGCGGCAGCACCGTCGCATTGTGCGGAGGCGACCAATTGTGTAGAACCCCTGGGCTGATCACTTAATTGACTAGCGAGCGAGAGCTTTTGGGGGGAACGATACCCATCAGCTACAATTTAACTGCACCCATCATACATTACCGCATCTGTTTACCGGAAACGTAACCTTTGCAGTGTTGCCTCAGCAATGGTTGTCGCAATAAAAATTATGCAGATTTCGTAGTACAGGTTGTGGTATAGGATTAAAGTGCAGTAGAAATGAGATTTGTTGGCAAGTGATGGGATTGTGTGGGAGCGTTAATGCCACTTAATCTGAACGATTAACCGGGGACTGTTGGTTCGCGGTGAGCACAAAGAGAGGCAGTCGGGTGCAGTGAGAGGTGCTAGTTACGAACGATATTGGATTTTGGGATGAGAGCCTCCCTTTATTGAAAGACTAGTTGCTTACAGTGGCTTTGCCTGCGTGAAAGAATAAAATTATCCCAAAGGAACATACTGCCGGGATTTAAAGTATCCTGTATGCTATTTTAGAACATGGCCTACCCGTCTGCCAATTTTATCGAAATCTTTTCAGCCGTTTTAGCGAGAAGAAGTAAGAAACATTTCTTTTCTTTTTTATAATATTAGTCTAGGTCTTTATTTTTTATTATTATTTTAATTTACTTTTTAATATTATTACTACATTTTTATCATTATTTTAATTGCCTTTTTTAATATTGTTATTACATTTTTTATTACTTAAGGACCTCTTTCGATGAAATTTTTATAATAATAAATTATGTGACTAGAGGATAAAGCAGTGTCTTTAACTCGCGGGCGGCATGTTGAATTCAGAACGAAACGAAGGTTGCTAAATTTTAATCCCGAACGCTAGTGAGGGATTTACATAAATAATTTTTATTTTGCTCGGGATCAAGGCGAGGAAGTTAATTTAGAAACCTGAGTGAAATGAGAAATTCAAGCCATCCAAGACAAAGACAGCTTTATCCTCGTGTTGGATACTCTACTTTTTACACCATCCGCGAGATAATTAAATCACAATTTACTAAAACAAATTATATATTAGAGAAATATAAGTATTATTTGCAAGTTAATCTTAACTATCTTTCAATAAATTCACTACTCTAAGATTCTATAGTTTTAATTTTCTATAACGCTCCCGCTTCCATTACTTTTTTTGTAAAGCCTCGTCAGTGACCACATTTTATTTTTATTAGTGGCCAGTGTGATTTTTAAATAAACTTGTTTGATGCACGTACAGTCGAAATTGAATTTGAATGTATCTAATTCACTTAATTTTTTAATGAGTTTTGATTTCAAAATAATGTGTTTTGACGTTCCAAATTCAAATCTCATTATTCCTTAAGGATTGTCCATACTGCATTATCTCCCTAGGGACAGAATGACTTGCTTTAAGAGATGGTTGTATGACGTATAAAAGAGCATTATCGAGCAGGTGGTGTAAAAATTATTGTTAAAGTCTCAGAATGGTTTTTATGACGAGTAAATTGAAAAAAATTGCACAGAAAACCAAAAACTACATTTTTCTTTATTACATTTAAGCGATTCTGAGCTGTTAATTCATAAACTACTTGAAGTTTTTTCGTGGATTTAACACTTTTCTTTTTATAATAAAACGTTGGTGACAAAACGACGTCTATCGGGTCAGCTAAGCTAACCTTTCATTCATATTATAAATAAAATTGAATTTTCTGTATGTAATATCAAAATACATAATATATTTTTGCTTAAGGCATAATAATATGATAGTATATTCGATACCTATAACAAAAAAATCATTTTTTACATTTTTATCTGTTTGTTCCGATTAATCTTAGAAATGGCTGCACCGATTTTGACGAAACTTTGACTGGCGGATAGCTGATATTATAAATAACATAAGCTTTAATTTAAGAAATTAAATTAAAATTGTGACCAAATGGCTTTTTGCTGTTTTACATTTACAAGTTTGTCGTAGACAAAGTCGCGGTCAGCAGCTAGTTAAGAATAAATATTATGGTTATTACCAAGAGGTTTGGAAGAATCACCATCGAACGGATCACCCTTGACAATATCATATTTCCCTTGAGACAGGATTAATCAATGCACAAGAATGGACTTGACCACTCTATAATATTGTCTATTAGTTCCTTTTTAGGGTTTCGGAATTAAAAAGGTAGATAATATAATCTTTTATCGTTTGGGCATTGTTTCAGTTAATGTTCATGAAGGAAAACCTGGACCCGGTTTTTATTAATACCAATAAAAATAAAAACCTTGGAGATCGTTTAGATAAAAACAAAAAAAAAAACAAAACAAAAATATCAGGTTGAAAACAATGAGTGAATTATTTTACTTAAACAAACAAAAAAAAACAATGTATTCCATTTTAAACTTACATTACAAACATTTACTGTTTTTTTTTAAAAAAAGTTTTTTTTTTTTTTATTTGATATAAACCAGTGCTTGACTGCGATCCCACCTGATGGTAAGCGGAGATGCAATCATTGATAGTCAGACGCACTAGTTTATTAAGAGCCTATTCACTCTAGCCTTGAAGACAATAATTATTTAATTAATGATTATTTAATTAATAATTATTTGATTAATAATTAATTAATCACTATTTATTATTATTATTATTTTTGGGTTCTTATATTTTCTTTTCTTTTTTCTTTTTAATTTTATTAAATATCAAACTCGAACGGTTCCATACAAGTGAATTACCGCTTACAAACTTGGAGAGAGACAAATAGACAAAAATTGTGTTCACAACATCGTCATTCACATCAACAAGAGAAGTGAAAACAAGAATTTCACCTTCCCCTTTAAAAAACAACATAAAGATAAGTTTAAGTAACAATTACGTAAAGTCACCCTTTCTGTCATCTTCTCATTTTTAACTTAACCCTCATCTCGGCACGTGGTTAGGGTTATGGTTGTCATTACCATTATTAACCCTTAAACGGTTACGGATGCTGTGACTTTTTATTTGTTGAGAACTCGTTTTTTGGACTTAAAAGATTAAGGTGGGGTTTAAAGACAAATTTGATAAAAAAAAGTCGGTAAAAAACTAGAATATAAGTACTTTCTTACTGTTCAATTGTAATAAAAATTTCAAGTAAATTCCAGGTAATTAATACTGCTCTTATCTTTGGGACGGATTTCCCCGATACCAGCTTGATGCACGTGAAGCAATTGAGAAGCGAGCCAAGAGAATCATTGGCAATGATACACTCTTTGAGTCGAGGCTTCAAAATCTTGAACATCGACGCCGAGTTGCTAGCCTATCGGTTTTCTACCGGTTGCATTTCGGGGAGTATGCGTCGGAATTGCATAACCTAATTCCGCCTAGCCCGTTCCATCATCGGACTACCAGGCGTACGGCAATGCGCCACCGGTACATGGTAGACATCCCACATAGGCACAAAACGTTTTGGGAACACATTCATTGTGCGTACAACTAAGGAGTGGAATTCCTTGCCGGAATCTGTGTTTCCTGATGGCTACAACCTGGGAATCTTTAAGTCAAGATTGAATAGGTTACTTCTAGGTAAGCGCGCTGCATCGTCGACCGCATCGTCGCTTTCCATCAGATGAGGAGATCCAGTCAAGCGCAAACCTATCAAGAATAAAAAATTATAAGTATTATAACAAACAAAAAAAAATAACTGACGTTTCTTTACCGTCAAAAAAAAAAAACTACATGTACTGTAACGGACCTCTCACATTTATTTGAAGCCCCCTGACACCTACATTACATTACACCAAAAAAATTAATAAACGCCCTACAAACCTACTAAAAAACCTGTCAAAAAACAATCTCATCTAAATTCATAGCCACTGAAAACTTGAGACATCAACAAAAAACATTCAACAATGAAGCCAATCAGCCTCTAAGAAACTTCCAAAAACGGTATTAATTTTCAATGAGATTATTTACAAATCCTCTAACTCAACGTCCGTCCTCAACGGGGCCTGATCTGTCAATATTGTCACAAAACATTATGAAAAAGATAAAAAAGATAACATAAAAAAAAACTTCAAGAAAAAAACCTATGAATGTGGCCTAATTTTCGCTCTCAATACCCACTTTCTGCGTAAGCATTGAGGCGTTACATAAATTAATTCTTACATACTCGGATCTTTTTTTTTACTAAAAAAAGAAACACGGAAGACCGTTACCTTTTACATTTTTTCTTTATCTATTATTTATGGTGTAAAAATTGGGTTACTTAACGGGAGCGTATAGTCTATTGTGTGTCATGGGGGATTTTTTGCAAAAAGTTTTTAACAATAATGTTTTCAGTTTTTTTTTATGTTTGCAACACGTGATGTTAAGAGGCGGTTGGCACGAGTAGCTATACATATTACGATTAGAAAAATTATTAATAGATGTTAGATAATTCGAAGTTATTAATGATGAAGTCATCACGATAGAAATGTGATCGTGGTTAGCACTCCTCTCGATTTTTTAACATGGCGTCATAATAAATACATAAATCATTGATATTTATTAACATATTATGTGTAAAAAATAATTATATATTTAATGAGCAGACAACAAAGATCTATTAGATTGGAACCAATATTAGTAATAGTATAAGTATATAGATAATGAGTTTTCCCAAAAATATGAGTAACTAACTTCTGCCTCACTTTTTTTATTATGATTACTTTTATTGTACTTTTTGGTACAATACTGACTAGTCTACACTGTTCTTACATAATATCTATTAATACTGTAATACGGAAATATTGTAACATCAACCACTTTTTTTAAGAGTTTGACTTTTTTTCTTGCCGGTTCTTCTCCATAGGAAACGAACAATTTGAAACCGTGCACTAGTTTCTGACGTTTTATAAGTCGTAAGGCTTATGTGAAATAAAAATATTTGAATTTTGAATTTTGCCAGTGGCTGGCCTGAACGTTAAAATGTATCGCAAGGAAACTTAATCCCGGGATAAAGAGTATCCTATGTGCTATTTCATGGTCTACTTGAGTGTTAAATTTCATCCAAATATATCCAGACGTTTGAGCGTAAAGGAGTAACAAACATACACAGAAACAAATTAATATAATTTCGTCGTTATAATGTTAGAGTGATCAAAGCTGTAGGGTTTCAATAACCTAGCTGAATGTTTTGAAAATCATGCAATATCTGAAAATATTTAAAAACCATTCTCTAAATTTAGAAAGAAAAAAAACAGCCAGCCGTTATACGACTTGCGTCACTATTACATATGTACACTGTAGTTACATAGAATCCAACGACTGTCACATAAGAGAACGCAAACTGCCCCGACCACATACAATCAGTCTCGGACATGTATTCACTTCATTGTGAACACCAAACAAAACAGCTAGACACGCTTTTTTCATACAAACTAGATTTCAAACATTCAAAGGGTCCTCGGGTCACGGGTCACCATCGTATTTTTCGTGCAAAGAAAAAAGACGTTACGAACACCCCTATAGAAAAAAAGATAAGTAAAAAAGGGGCTTCTTCTAATATTGTGAATATTGATGAAGAAAGGAATCTGGTTTTGGATATTGAAGATTGTAGAAGTTTCATTCAGAGCCATGTGTGGTCCCACGGGGCGAGTTCACGTGGTCCCGGTGTGCTGAGAATCGCGGATCGTGCTCAAACTTGATTTGAACTTAAAGTTCTTTAGAAAACTGGAATTTCATTGAGACGTTGGACGTCACTATTTCGATCACTGGGGAAAATGACATATTATTTATTATTATTAAAAAAAAAACTTCAAATTTGACAGTTAAAAAAAAATACATGTCAAACTTAAATAACTTAGCAAGTTTTGATTTAAAGAAAAAAAAAACTAACTACATTTCATACCCAATAAAAGATAAAAACTAACGGATACATAAAGGGAAAAAAAAACTCCAAAAAATAAGGGTTACATCTCGTTTCCATCTTAACAATACGCACGCGATAAGTACAGAATCCTTGCGCACGATTCATGTACCCTTTAGCCCTGTAAAAGGGATAAAAAGGGATTGTGCCCAAGATAAACGGGTACAATAGGGGTTGAGGTATCTCGGAGGTGGGTACTATTGATCCCGGCACGCGTTCGCGGGTTAACAGCGTCAGCGGTAGGGTTGGGATGCTGCGCAAAGGCACGAGTCGACTGGTTTTAGTTTGATTTGTTTAAAAAGTGGTTTTGATGTATCTCACGGTGATTTTTAACCCTTTTGTTGGTTTTTGTGAAAGAGTCATGTATATGATTATAAGATTATTTAAATTAATCGTTTTATTAAGTATATCGTATTTTATTATCAGACTGTGACGTGTTCGCGAACGAATGGAAGGAATCTTGATTTGTGCGTTTGACAACTAGGTTGGATTAATCTTTTTTTTTTTAAATTGATATAAACCAGTGCTTGACTGCGATCCCACCTGATGGTAAGCGGAGATGCAATCATTGATGGTCAGGCGCACTAGTTTATTAAGATAGTTTGCGTGGCCATGGAAAGCAAAGGGGAACGTAGGTGGGATTTAGTCAGCAAAAGCTTGGCAGCCGTGAGACACACAATGTTGATGTATTTTTAGTATTTAAGTTTCTATAGTTTTAGTATTTAAGTTTCTATATTGTAATTGTTATTTCATTGTGTGTACCTGTGTGCCAAATAAACGTGTTTTCTTTCTTTCTTTCTTTCACTCCTTCTAGCTCCACCCAGAGCGGGATAAGTTTTATGATTTAAATTATGAATTTTATGACTTGCCTTTTCAAAAAAAAAAACAGTTTGACTTCTGATTAATAACATTGACGGACGGACTACTGCCTCAGATAAATATTGTTATTATATGTTTGTGTGTGTCTGCTGACACAACCGTTTCAACCTATGGTGGACCGATGACCTGGTGAGGGTCGCGGGAATCCGATGGATGCGAGACGTACAGGACCGGTCATTGTGGCGACATTTGGGGGAGGCCTGTGTCCAACAGTGGACGTCTTTTGGCTGAAATTATGATGATGGTGATAGTTCCTGTTAATCAGTCCACTTAAGAATCCAAAAACCATAGCCCTATTGTCTTTGTTTTCCATATGTCGTAATAGTTTTTCACCAACCGGGGTTTGTCCTCGGGTGCACTTGACTAGCATAGCGCGTACAGGGATAATCGTCTGTTGGTACCACGCTCCATTAAAAGTGTCTAAAGAGCCTCTGCGAGTAGGTTTCGGGTCCTCGTACGCCTTCCGAAGGACCAGAACCTATATTGACAAATAATAATAATAATAATATTTTTATTTTTATTAATATGATATTAAATAAGATATTATTACAGGGCCTTTTAAAATATTGCCTTTACCCAAAAGCGTAAACAACAATTCATTTTTTTTATACATACATACTCGGCCTTATAATGTTCCTACTGTTGGGACTCAGGCCTCCTCACTAGGAGAGGGAATGGGCCGTAAACCACCACGCGAGCCAGTGCTGGTTGGGGGATGTCACATGTCCTAGGACATACCGGTTTCCTCACGATGTTTTCTTTCACCGTTTTGAGAGCAGTGGTGATGAAATAAAATTCACAAAGTAATGCGCGCCAGGGTGGGTTCATGAACCCACGACTTACAACTCGTAAGTCGGGGCCGTGAACACTCGGCCACCACTGCTGATTTTTTTTACGATTAATAAATTATTGTCACTTATAAATAATGTAAAAAAATATATCGTAACGCAATGGAACAGTAGTCTAGTCAGTAGATACATATTTAATTTTCTTTGACAACTTTATGAGTTCCATGTGACCCTAACGCCTTCCGCGTGAGGTCACTAATTAACTTGCGGAGTAAGCGAACACGTCTGTGGGGTCATAAACTATGTTATGTGTCAAAATGTAGGATCCTGTTACTTTGGATTGGCATTAGTTTAATGAAGAAGGAACCATCAATAACAAGGACAGGAATATTTTCTTAAGAAAGGTGTTTAAATCAACCCTACTTCCTACCATGGTAGCATCAGGAATAAAGATATCCTCCAGGAAAACCAAGGTCGCCGACATAGTTCGAAGAATCGTCAAACTTGTGTGGCAGTGGGCAGGGCACATTTTTAACCGACTTCAAAAAAAGGAGGAGGTTCTCAATTCGGATGTTTGTATTTTTTTTATGTTTGTTCGCGCATAACTTCGTCGCTTGCCAAGCGATTTGAAAAATTCTTTGTTTTGTCGGAAGTATACGAAATGGTCCCATAGTTGGTGACTATGGGATTCCATATACCATAGTCGGGATCTGATGATGAATTCTTGAAGAAATCGAGGCAACTCCTCAAATATTATAGGAAACCATATAGTGAGTTTGGTACTTTCATCGAGAACATAAGCTTTTACAGTCAAAAAGTAACATTTGATGAAGTGGAACTGATAAAGAAGACCATAAATGGTCAACGGAACTTCTTACTCGCATGGATATCACAACGAAGATAGTTAAGCGACTATAACAATACCAATACGTTGAAAATGGTATCATCGAAGTGATCTGATGATGATGATGAAGCCGGAAGGTAGGCGCTGGAACTCCATAATTAATCAATGTAATCTAGCCGTGAGATGCACTTTGGCTCTAAGGTACTATCAAACTGATCTGATGATGGGACCGGAAGGTAGAAGGTAGACACAGGAACTTCAGAATAAAACAATGTAAACTAATAGTGTTTGACTTAATTTAAATTGTCATAAAAAATAGGCACTCTGTTTATAAGTGTTTCGCAACTAGAAAGTGTGAAATAAAAAACTTTTTACAAAAAAAAAAATATAACCGACTTCACTACGGCGATTATAGAAACACCGACTTCTGAAATTAAAATTATTTTGATCCTCTTAGTATTTTGTTTTTAGTGAATTCGGTTATATTTTTTTTTTGTAAAAAGATTTTTTTCGTAAAACAGATGGTCGATGGGGCCGAAAGATTCTGGAGTAACGACTGCGCACTGGAAGATGCAGCGTTGGAAGGTCTTCCACAAGGTGGACTGATGACCTGGTGTGAGTCGGGGGAATGCGATGAATGTGAGACGGACGATTACGTCCAGCCGTGGATATCTTTTGTCACCCAAAAGATATCCACGGCTGGACAAAGATGATGATCATGATTATGGTAAGCGCCAGATAAATTTAAAATAAATTACATTGACTTTTTCCTGATATCTCAGCGTAGATTTCCAAAAAACCAACAATGAACTGTTGTTCACTACTAGAAAATAGAAAGGAACACGAATTCACGATAAACGTCGATTCCAGACAGTTTTTGGAATTCCCGGCGTCTGTATTTCCTGATAGCTACATACCGGTGCTTCTAAACCAATGGTAAAAGCTAGTCTATAATAAAAACAGAACGCACTTCCTTAAAACTGGTTTCAATATTTTGAGACAAAAAAAAATGCAGCCATTCTAAAAATAGTCCACAACCATCAATTTTGCTTACACTCGAAAAAAAAATTGGTTATTTATCACAAAAACCTGTCAAGTCCGAACCAAACTTCAGATAAGATTGACTTAACACCTTAAGACAGGTTGATAATCTCTTAAAACAAAAAAAAAACTACCACAAAACCGTTTGCCACTTACGGGAACCATAAAGTTATAAAGAAAAAAAAACGTAGGAATTAGCAAAAACCGTCGTAAATTTGTCAATGTGACCCCGCCTAGCATCGTGAGGGTTTGTTTTTACAGTGAGTTTTAAATATGAGTGGCATTTCAGAGATTTATATCAGAAACGTAGGTAAAAAGTTTCCGACCGAAACGACGAAAACCTTTACATTTGATGTTGAAAAGGAATTGAACGCGAAGTTTGACTACGCACAGTTAAGAGGGCCTTTCTCTATCCGTCTATCTTCAATGTGAATATGATTTAAAAGCTTTTTCTTTCATCCAACGCAATGTAAAGCAATGTTTGGTAAAGAGGCAACGCGAAAATAGCAAGATAAGACCAAAACATATATCACAAAACTTGAATTTCGTCATTCAGAATCTCAATTAAATGTGCAAGGTTTTTAAAGTAATGATTTCTCTACTTTTTAATAAGAACATTATGAGGGCTTTCAAGCAGAGACTCGATTATCAGTACTTACCAGGGCCTCAAGTTTGCTATTACAATAGTGTCAGAATGGTATATAATGGATTTCATATTGTTGATTTTGACAAGTTTGGTAATCTACTAATATAATGACGTCATTACGACTTTCCTATGGTCAACCACTGACACTCCATTAAATTGAACAAATGAATATCTGACGTATCTGGTAATCTCCTAAAATTTTGACAGTTTCTTTGATCAGTGACCTACCATTAGAACGTCATTGTGCAATCATTGCTTCGATATTGTCATTCTACCACAACTCTAGTACGAGACCATTGACCGATCGATGATCGATCATTATGAATTTTTAGCAGATTACGAACTTTTAGCAAAATGACAATGGGATCGTGTTGAAAAGGCAAATTTATAAAAATAGTAGACTTGGGTCCCTAAACCATTGCTGTATGGTTCACTTACTGAGCAATCCGAATCAATAAATACTTACATATTACGTGTCTGATTAATTTGTGTATGTGATCTTTGTAATTGTATATGTTTTTTTGTTATTTTATTGTGTGTGTGTGCCATGATCCTATGGTGGTCGAAATAAACGTATTATTATTATGAAAGCTCAAAGTTTATGCCAACAAATAAATCTAAATCTTAATCAAAATAGTAGATTTCGAAAGGTCTTTACTGGATTAGTTTTTCACAAATGTATATTTTTATTTCAATAGAAACCTAGATAATATCTTACCTACTTATTTATTTGGTTTTGAACAATTCATTTACAATCGCATAACAATTACCATTACCATAATATTAAATACCGATGGCACATTTTTTTTTTAGGTGGAAATATCATCTAATGACAAATCCGGCTCTTGGGCGGAGCGAGAGATAGTATCAGACTTTTACTGACTAAAAACCCACTCCTTTTCCTTCGTTGGCTTTAACCCTGCTGGGCCCCTACGATTTGCTGACATCTCCCTGAGGCGCGCGTGGAACAATACGCGCTATCGACGACTTGGGCTCGGTCCGGACGGTTACCGGACGTTCGGACGGCGGGCTACCTATTGCTCGCCGTCGGCAAGCCCGCGCCTACACCGATAGTTCGTCAATCTAATCTTTTCAGCTACTCGTTCACCTGTTGAATTACCTTTAATTAAAGTCATAAACATTTTATAATTACAAACATATATACTATTTGCGACACGTATAATTAAACCCCGACCTCGTTCCATCAATACTTAAGTTGGACCTTTGCACGCTATTAGACATAATACAGTCTGCTTATATCTCTTAACTGACTCCAATCTGATGACCCTACTAACATTGTACAACTACATACAAGCGTTGGGTACATGATAATTAACCTTGAGATTAATTATTCCAATTATTATTAAAATTTTAATAAATAAACATGTACAACGACGTTGTACGGCGAGTGTCCACCCTTTTAAACAACTTCAAGGCGTAAATAGAGTAAATCATAATACACTAGTGCGCTTCAACATCACGATTGCATCACTGCTTACCATCAGGTGGGATTGCAGTTAAGCACTAGTTATTTAAAATTCTTTTAAAAATAAAATAGTAAAACTAAAATATGAAGGCTATATACAACGTGTTTTTTTTCTTATATCCCATAACTCCAGGGTATAAGTAAGACCATATCAAAGAATCAACTGGTATTTGAATTATTTTACAATTATCTTTTTTTTCCATTTTCCATACAAAATAATTCGATAAATTCACGGTTATTTATGTAAAACACCCTTAAGTGAAATATGACAGCGTAAATATGTAATGTCATTTGTTTATTTGCAAACTACTTTAGATTTCATCGATGACTGACAACGTCACAAAAGTAAAGATGTGTCATACGGGTTTTTATTTTTTTCACCTAAATTAGTTACTACTGATGATATCTTCGAAACCATGCATTTTTGGACCACATATTCTAGGACTTTTAGTATTATTTTTCCTTATAGAATATAAACCTTGAGTGGTTTTTTTTTATTATTTTTTTTACTGGGTGGGAAAATCATCTTATGACAAATCCCGCTCTTGGGCGGAGCAAGAGATAGTGTCAGACTTTTACTGACTAAAAACCCACTCCTGTTCCTTCGCTGCCTTCGTCCTAGGGCCCCTACAATTTGCTGACATCTCCTTGAGGCGCGCGTGGAACAGTACGCGCCGTCGACGACTTGGGCTCGGTCCGGACGGTTACCAGACGGTCGGACGGCGAACAACCCATTGCTCGCCGTCCGCAAGCCCGCGCCATAAACCTTGAGTGGTTAGAATATCAAAAACAACACATTGTATAACCGGAGATTAGAGTAGATTTATTTATTTATTTATAGTTAATTAAAACGGTACATGCCCACTTACATTATGTAACATAGAATTTTAAAAACTTAAAAAATATCTATACATAATGGTAACAACAAAATTGTCTGGAATTTTAGAAGTTAATTGATTTTGATTGTTTTTTTCAATAACACATAATTTTTTAATAAATTAATAATTTAAGATTAACATGGAACAGTGGACACCCTTGCCTTACTGTCTCTCACAGAACACCAGACAAATACATCTTACTTTATTCCATTTGGCCGCAAACATTCAGGGTTAGCATTCAGCGGAGTTACCATGACATTCAAAGTAAGATTGTTTCATTCTTATTTCAGTGTGGGTAAGAGACAGAGCTACACAGGTTGTCTAGCGCCATCCCTTACCCACACTGGAAATAAGAATGAAACAATCTTACTTTAAACGTCATGGTACAGGTCCAGGAGGGCGTTAAGCATTTTTAAAGTACGATCCTCTAGTACGTATGTAAGTATAGATACGCTAGTATACTTCAGGTAACTAAAGTTCGAGGAAGTAAGTAACATAGAGTTGTTTAAGGCTAGAAGCCTTGACGACATTTAAATTATAATCAGACGGAAAGGCCGCAGCAGGCAAATTGTTCGAGTCCTTCGATTTAAGCGGAATAAACGATGAAGCAAAACACTTAGCCCAGACCGTTTATAAATTAATCATTAATTACGGAATGAAACAAAGTCCTTTTGAAAGAACTACAAAGACCTCTTATGATTACCATGACAACTACAATAGAACAACAGTATTGAATGTGAAGCCTGCGGTTATTAATACTTTTGATTTTTTCTCAAGTGAAGTCGTCCCAGATCTCCCTATTAATCAATCATCAGAGGGTTGCCATATAAAATAATCTCGCTCCAATCAAGGGTAACATATTCGCGGTTCAAACGCTGGGAAAACAACATAGCTTTTGTGTTGCCACATAAAAGAGCTTCGTATCAATTTCTTGGTTATTAAAATACTAAGTTATTATTGCCAGTACCAAAAACGAAAATGAACTTTATCTAAAGGAAATAGGGTTGATTAAAAGGGCTTGTGGTAGTATATATAAGTTGGGGTGCTAAGGGCATAATTTCGGTATGGAAAAGGATACTTGAGCCAAATTAATAGCTTATCTGTGATCTGTAGTTTGGTTATTATGTCACTCATTGCGTGGGCTTTCAACGTAGTCACCTTTTGTGAGAATAGGGTTGCCAACAAAAAAATATGATTGTGATATTTGTTTAAAAACTGTAATTTATATATTTTTGTCAGTCTATGAAAGTATTTAATCTTTATGCACAGAAAAGCACAGAGGTAGACTTAATGTTAGCTTACCTTAAGCATTTTCTACCAGTCAACCTTTGGGTGATGCAGAAAAAAACACCGTCTATAGTAGCTTTGTTCTGGTAGGAAAAGGCTATTGCAGAGAGATTTATTTTGTTTGTCAATTTAAAAGAGTATTGTCAACAATTTTGTAACAGGAAAAAAACACGTTTTTTTTTACGATTACCCATTCAGACTGATAAGATAACATAAGAGGAAAACACATTTGCTAACTTGACAATGTTTACTAACATTTCTGTAAATGTTTTTTTTTTATAAAATTCTTTATTTATCATTTTAATTAATATTTTCTACTTTTACACCACAGATATGCAAAACCATATCTTCTGATAAAAAGTTTAAATTATTAGAAACTAAATTAAAGGTGATGGCGAGAAGTAGGAGTCCTAATGATTCCTACCTAAAAGAGATCACTCAGATAGCCAAAGATAGAAAAATGTGGAGTGAAGAGAGGGAAGAGGCATCCCTCTCTGCGCTCAGCAGTGGAATACTTCTAGTTATAATTCACAGGTTTAGCCCCGTTAGCTGATCCTACAGGATAAAGTAAGTAGCCTGTGAAATCGAGAGATATTCTATCAGTAAAATAATTTTTGTAATCGAACCAGATTCTACTTTAACTTTAACATAAAATCTGGGCTAGTGCGAGTCGGACTTGCAACCTGAGGGTTTCGTACAAACTCATATATGTAAATAGTTCAATTCCCAAAATGGAGTCTCGAAGATTTTTGCAAGTCGAAAATAGGAATCTTTTTTTTTGACTTAAGTACAAATTTACTATTTTCAGATTTATTCCTATATCTGTGCTATAAGACCTTGCTTTATGCCAAATTTGAAGATTCTGTGTCAACGGGAAGTACCCTATGAATTTAGTTTCCCTTAAAAGTGTCGAAATATACTTTTTTTGCGACATAAACGGCGGTTTTTTTTTTCGTTAACTGAGATGGTTGTTTTGTTCTCAGTGTCAAGGGACCGCAGACCTGACTATATGGTTTTAATTTCAACTTGAAAACTCTACGCGTTCTCGAGATAAAGGGTCTTGACAGATAGACAGGCAGACAGACGGACATCAAAGGGTTCCGTATTTTCCTTTTGAGTTGCGGAACCCTAAAAATAAACAATTTTTCCTCTTTCTGAATAATTACCAGCTATTCTTGCTGAACTGCTTAACTGGAAGAAATTTCTTTTTGAAATAAGCAGTACCTTTGTACAAATTTTTATATTAAGATATCTTCTTCTGTATATTTGTGTGTATATATATAATAAAATAAATAAATACCATTTGCTAGCGGTTTCATCTGCGTGAAAGTAAAAAAATATTCCAATGGTTTTGCATTGGTATTCCCTGGATTAAAAGAGTCATTATATCCTAATCCAGGACATAGTCTATCCGTAATCTAAATTTCATCCAAATACGTAAAGCTGTTTGAGCATAAATGAGTAACAAACATACACACATACTAAAATTTTTCATTTTTATAATACCTATTAGAGTGATCTTTATTAACTTAGAACATGAAATAAGTGCAGCACATAATTTTGCGATCAACCCTACATCACCCTGGGGGTGTAATATACCCCAGTGTAGGGTTATCTGGTACATCTAGACTTTTGTTGTGGACGTAATCAGAGCCATATCGATGAGGATTATTAACTGATGGGGTCGCTTTTACCCCCTCGCGGTTTTGAATGTGTTCGCATGCGTTTGTTTAGAGTGGAATATTTCTTTTCTCGATATTTTGTTATAGTTAGTGGGATGTAGACAGTAGATACTTATCTAACATTTTATAATTATTAGAAAAAAAAATGGGAACAAAACTTATTTTGTTCCCATTTTTTTTTTCTGATACACACACATATAACAATTCAATTCCCGAATTGTTCGAATCGCAAAAAAAGTTTTTTTTTGTGTACATTTTTCAGACTTTTCACTATACTTGTGCTATAAGACCTGAGTTACGGAACCCTAAAAACACTAAAAGGATCAAAATAACTTTAATTTCGGAAGTCGGTGTTAAACAAGAAACATACGATGCCGAGAAACACCGACTTCCGAAATTAAAGTTATTTTGATCCTAAAAGGACCAAATGTTTTTTTTTTTTTTTAGTGGAATCGGTTATTAATTTTTCTGTGAAAAGCTTTTTTTTGCGTTGTCTTTTCGTCACTCATCACGTTGGATTGCGTTAGATGAAGTAACAAACTTTTAAGCCATGCTGGATGTTGACGATAAGCGACTGAAAAAGGACCCTCTTCAAATGTTGCATCTGTCGAATCAACAAAAGAACGTCACTTGGACACAAGACACAAATGGACACATACGCAAATTCCCAAATTCACACTTCTTTTAATTCAAAACTGCATTTTTCTAAATAATAAATATGCACCGATGCATATACGGAACTAATCCGCATCGCTTCCGAAAGCACAACAATAAAGATATGTCGTCCAGAAATCCGTAAATCGTAAAAATAATACGAATATAAAATTTAGCCGTCATGGGAAACGTCATCAACTTCACGGTTTCGCTAATAAGGATCGTCCAGAGACAACAATGGACATATCGATACAGAAAATGACATATGTTTTGAATACGAAATGTCATTTCAATTTTTTTTTCTTTTTAAATCCTGTAATGCGTGAATGGCCGAGGGGGCCAAGGCAATTATATTTTGTGCCAAGTTTATGCAACTTTCGGACAATGCATCCCTGCACTTTTGTGCGGTCTTCGGCACCGTCTTTATTATGCCGACATGTTTTGCTTTCGAATTCGGAACATTAGATCGTTATCTTTTAAAATTGGAACTTTCGCGGCGATTTGTGTGGATTTTATTTGAATTTGGATTAAAGCTAGTTCGAAAATTCGGCGTTTCCATGATTTTACTGAAATGCATAGGTTAAGAAACGCGGTTATGAATAATTGCATAGAATATACTTAATACTTATCTAATTGAATAGTTATGTTTTTGTTATAGTTATCTTGATTAAAAGGTTTTTTTTATATTTTATTATAAAAATTATGTATGACGTCTACATTTACTAATGAGGAATCCAACTTACCCAAGATTTGAAAACGCTGTGTACAGCTGGCACAGCTTTTTTTTCTGTCCCCTGGTCAAGAAATCTAAAAGGACCAAAAAAACTATAAAATTAGGGAAACTTTTTCAAAATTCTCAGGGCGTGAGATGCTCTCTTTTAAATAGAGCTTGTTAGTGGTCACTCCATATGCTTTTTCATAAAAAAAGATAACAAAAGATACGCAAATTGGCAAACTATTCATTGAGAGTGGCTGTGAAAACATTTTTTGTGATGTTTTCTTAGATATTCGACTATGGATTAAATATTTATGGCGATTTTTATAAAAAAAAGTTTACCGCTCACGTTTTTACGATGTTCGAATTGGGGTAGACATGTGTCAATAGTTTTGGCTACTTTAAAGATTATATTAAAAAAAAAACAGTTGGTAGTAAAAAGCATCTTTTCTTATTTATGACACGAAAAATCGTTTAATAACATTTCTCGCTCTTGGGCGGAGTGAGAGGGTGTATCAGACTTTTACTGACTAAAAATCCTGTTCTTTCTTTGCCTTCGTCCCAGGGCCCCGGGCTTCACTTTCACACTAGCCGTGACCCCAGTAGGCTTCGACCTTGCTGGGCCCCTACAGTTTCATTATATAACTTAGTGAAAAGTATCAAATTATGCAGAAAAAAAAGAGAAGTCTTTGCCCAGCTATGTGATGAAATGTTTTAGATAGAATAGCACTCAATAATTAATCAAAGATCCGAAAGTAATATATTGTTTTTAAAATTATTATTGATAGGCTCGCGTTTGACCACTATCTCACCTGATGGTAAGAGATGATGTGGCCGACGATGGAGCACTATTCACTCTTGACTTAAAGACCCCTTGGTTTTAGCTATTAGGAAACACAGACTCCGGCAGGGAATCCACTCCTTGGCTGTACGCACAATAAATGTGTTCCCAAAACGCTTTGTACGTATGGGTGGGATGTCCACCATGTACCGATGGCGCAACGCCGTAAGTCTAGTAATTCCATGATGGAACGGACTTGGTGGAATTAAATTGTGCAATTCCAACGCATATTCCCCGAAATGTACTCGATAGAAAACCGACAGGCCGACAACTCGGGGTCGATGCTCAAGGAGTTTTGACTCTAAAAAAGAATGGGAAAGTTTTCAGATTTTGTTTTTTTTTTAATAAGAAATCATCCAATTACTTCTCACGCTCTAGGGTGAAGTAGGAGGGAGTGTCAGACTTTTGCTGAAAAAAAAACCACACCTATTATTATGTTTCTTCTTTGTCTTTGCGTTCCACAACTCCGGGTTTACCTTTCAGAAATAAACCAATGACCCCAGAAGGCTTCCTGGCTTCGCCCCTGCTGGGACCCTACAATTTTGCTGACATCTATTTGAGGCGCGCGCAGAACACTACGCGTCGTCAACGAGTCGGGCTCGATCCGGACGGTTACCGGACGGCCGGACCGCGAGCTACCTACATTGGTCGTCGCCCACAAGCCCATGCCTACGGTGGCTGGAAATCGGAGTCGGGGTTCCGAGTCTTACAGTTTATTATCGGACATTCTTAATTTTTATTTAAAAATATATTGTATATCCATGTTTTACAAAAAAAAGAAGTCCAATCAAAAAACTACTACCGTCAACTCACCCACTTTCGTCCAAAAGTCGTAAACTACCACGATGAATATATTAACCCCAAAATGAGGCATTTTAGTGCAAATATTATTATATATTACATCAATATCGTACCCCTATCCATCAAAGAGGGTAGGAGGGAAACTATTGACATAAAATTTACGAGATTAATATTTACAGAGAGGACCCTCTTAGCATATATACGTTATAGAGGTATGTATGCATAAGTCTTGCGTTTCCTTTAAGAAGTTCCTTTTCACAAATGTTCAAAGAGAGCGCAGTTTGAAAGACTTGAAGGTACCTCGCTTTCCAATTAAAGACCAAAACGTTTTTGGGCGTTTCTACTTCGATTTTCTCAGTAGCAACCTTTTTTGGGTGTGATTTCATCAAATAACCATCATCGTCATCATCATTTCAGCCGAAAAACGTCCACTGTTGGATATAGGCCTTCCCCAAGAGTCGCCACAACGAACAGTTCTGTGCGTCTCGCATCCATCGCATTCATCGAGCCATCTTGCATTTGAACACTGCGTGTTCCGGTCGCCACTCTAGAACCCTCAAATAATCCCGCCATGGTTGGAGGTGGAGCTTTAAGAAGTGTCAAACTTTTAATGTCTAAAACCGACCTGTGTTCCTTCAGTTGCTCTTTGAATTTCACGACCACTGTAATTCTTTCTAACCCCGCAGTCTGGCTGGAGACAGGCCTTAAATCAGGCTTTGTTCCCGAATAATGGCAATGAGCTTTTCTTCTATACCATGGCACTTAAGCATTCTGTATACTATATTTATTGATTTATATACACTTTATTAGGCACCAAGATTACAAAGCATATTTATAAAAGGAACATACAATCGGCGGCCTTATCTCACTCACTCATTTTTTCCAGACAACCTGTACTATAAGGGAGGTCACACCATTACCCAACCCTTCAAGAAACAGAGACATGGTGTTATGTCATACATTTGAACCCTTTTTTTGTGATAGGAATACCTTCTCCTACTCTAGAGTAGAGCGAGGACGTGTTAGACTTTTCAGAACCCACCTGTCTGTGTATTTTTTTTTTAAATCCTTCAGCTTTTGGGCCTCTGTCTATGATAGCTGTCATCAGAGCGTGTATACCTTGAGTCGGAAAATAATTATGCAAGTACTAGTGGCGGAACTATGCAAGAAATGCAAGGTAGTCGTAGGATAGCAGCGAGACAGCAGAGGCTAGATATAATAAGTTCTAAATCGAACATTAATTAACTTCGCATGATACCGTGTCGTGGTTTGTCAAAAGTCGTAAAAGATCTAACGCAAAAAGTTTGTCTTTGAAAAAACCTATATATTATTTATAAACCAAGATAGCTACGCAATATCCTCCTATAATTACAGAAAACAAAAGCTTAAAACATTGTGGGCCATAATCTTGAATTGTATTGCATGATATATTTAAGAACTCTTCGTCAAAAAAACTGACTGAGTAAAAAAAAAAATAACAAGATAAGTTCTGAAGTGTAGAAAACAATTTAATTACTACACAAAATAAAACAAATAATAAATTCTAAAACAGAACATATTGACTGCAACAGTCGGGACCCATTACAATAATCCAGACTAAAACTATTCTATTCAATATACCCAACTGTTTATTTCTTAACAATCGGGTAAAAATGCAGCAAAACCAAAAAAAAGGCTCGCCCTATCATAGCAAATCTCCCTATTTTTTTCAAACTATCGGGTGCATTATTCAAATGTCCTAAAATCTATAAGAATACCCGCGGTCCGGCTTCCCCGATGTCCCCGCTACACGATTCTCACGGGCATAGCCACCACCGTATAATTTTGCTATAAATAAAATTGCACTGTAAAATTTCTTGGACATACGTACTTGAGGGTTAAGATGGCAGTGGATTCTTTTGTGTTACTTTTTTCGATTTATTTCAGCAATAACTTATATTTGATTTTGAAATAATAACAATATTTTAGTGAATATTTAAATAATACTCAAATGAATATGACAAAAATGATTAGAAACATAATCCATGTTGGATTTTATTAGTCTCATAAAATTGGATTTAAATAACTTATTTAAAAATTCACTAAGTATTTGAAAAACATCCAGCAGTAATATTTTTTTTTATTAAAAACGGCCGTATCTTTTTATTTTGTTAACTCAGAAGTTTATTTTTTCTAAGCTTCAAGGGACCGCAGACTTGTAAGTATGTGGTTTTAATTTCAACTCGATAGCTCTAATATTTTTTTTTATTACAGTCAAACAATCTTTCAGACAGAAAGCCATTGTATTGATTATGTAATTATATAATCAATACAATTCATCATCATATATTCAGTTGAAAATAGTCCACTATGGGATGTCTGTGCGTCTCGCATCCATCGGGTTCCCGTAACCCTCACCAGGTCATCGGTCCACCTTGTAGGAGGCCTTCCAACGCTGCGATCACCACTCCAACACCTTTCCCGTCAACCATCTGTTCTGTAAACATTTCTCTCCGCAATCTAAATATATATTTTATTTATTTTCGTCACAAAAAAAAATATGTATAAAAAATAATCTTTATTTTAAAAAAGTCTATTCCACAGTTTCTTACGGCTAGGTCCGTTGGATAGTAACCACGGCAGCCCTCAGACCCGGTATGGATATCAAAATATAAATCGTGAAGGTCCACCCATCGAACACCGCTAATACTTCCTCTATGTGCATTTTATACAATTTCATTTTACTTCCACATGAATAAATGCGGTAAATCATTCCTATTCTGAAATAAATTGAAGGAGCAAATATATTGGGAGGATATCATCATAATTTCAGCGGAAAGATGTCCACTGTTGGACATAGGCCTCCTCCAAGTGTCGCAATAATGAACGGTCCTGTGCGTCTCACAGCCATTGGATTCCCGCAACCCTTACCAGGGGCCCAAGTCTGCTATTTTTATAAATTCGTCATTCCAACACGATCCTATTGTCATTTTGCTAAAAAATTATAATCTGATAATTAATAATGGTCGATCATTGATCGGTCAATGATCTTGTGGTAGAATGACAATATCGAGCTGTCTCGAAACAAATTAAAAGCAATGACTGCACAATGACGTCCTAATGGTAGGTCACTGATCAAAGGAACTTTCAAAATTTTGGCAGTTATCCGCATACGTCAAATATTCATTTGTCATTATGTATGAGATTACCATTCTATGCCTTTTGTTTCAATGGAGTGTCAGTGGTTGACCATTGGAAAGTCATAATGACGCCATTATATTAGTAGATTACCAAACTTGATCAGAATCAACAATTATGAAGTCAATCATAGACCATTCTGACACTATTGTAATAGCAGACTTGAGGCCCTGGTCATCGGTCCACCTTGTAGGAGGCCATCCAACGCTGCGTCTCCCGGTGTATGGTCACCACTCTAGAACGACACGCTTGCGACTATATGCTGGGTCCTAATCTCTGAATACGGTCCCAGCAGCTATTTTGTTTAAATTAAAAAAAAATGGTTAATCATGAATTGAAAATGTCTTTTGCTGGCAACGTTGATGTTTATGTATGTATGATTGTGTATAATTCTGTTGAATTTCAAATTTATGATTCTGATGTCACGGTTGGCGCAGCGGTTGAGGTTCCGGGTCTGAGTGTCTTGTGTAAGCTACATCAATGTGTGTGAGATTATATGTTTGTGAATGCACCCAAGATACAGGAGAGATTCTAGAGAGGAGAAAGTTATATAAAAAAAAACCCGGCAAGTGCGAGTCGGACTCGCGCACTGAGGGTTCCGTAAAAACTTACTCATTTAAAACAGTTCAATTCCTGAATCAAATTACGAAGATTTTTCTGAATCGCAAAAAAGTTTTTTTTTGTGATGTAACTACAAATTTACAGTTTTCAGATTTTTTTGTAATCTTAAGATCTTGCTTCATACCAAAATTCAGAATTCTAGGTCAATGGGAAGTACCCTATGAATTTTGATTTCCATACGAGTGTCGAAATACACGTTTTTTGCGACATAAACAGTTTATTTCGATAACTCAGAAGTTTATTTTTTTACAGCTTCAAGGGACCGCAGACTTAAGTTTTATTTCAACCTGATACCTTCACGCGTTCCCGAGATAAAGGGTCTTGACAGACAGACATACAGACAACAAAGTGATCCTATAAGGGTTCCGTTTTTTCCTTTTGAGGTAAGGAACACTAAAAAATGCTTCTATTCACAGCTTTTATGTTTCTGTATAACTTTTAGTTTCTATGGCAAATACAAAAGCAGTTGTATAATTTTAAATAAATTTAGTCCAAAACTGAACTACACTCACTGATAGTCATAACATCTTCAAATCAATGTTCACCATAAAGCATTGATACAGCTAACTAATCCATGCCATAAAAATAGACGACCATCAGGCAACTGGCAAAAAATCCGCCAAACTGCGTAACTGGCATTAACGTGGCATAAATTTGGCATGATTGCGTAATCTTCGCGCTATCGCGATAGGAGGCCAGGCTCAACGGATCAACGAACAACCCTTTGACGTAAGTAAGGGGGTTCGAGTCCATTGTCTGAGGTGGCACGACTGTTTATACTTTTATACATCCAGAGGACAGTTACACCTATTTTTTTAAATTTTTGTTATTTTTTCTTTACTGTTGTTTAAAGTTAATAAACTTAATTTAATACAAACATTGTTACCATCTGTAACTTAAATTATTATTTGCATGTATTTTTAATTTTATTTTTGTACGTTATCTTTATTTGTATGTAATTTGTATATATATTAATTATTATATAATGTATATATATATATATAATAATTAATAATAATTTCCTGAATTAAATGATTGTTAATATTATTTGCTCATGAGCTCATACTAGAATATACAGTTCCAGGGCTAGAGGCGCTGCGTGCGGAAATACAGTCTGAGTTAGGCAGCATATGTTAATTTAGGCACAATTTTATTTTAATTTTTGTTACATTACAATAAAGTTGTTGTATTGTTATCATAATTAAAAGCACAGACAAATTGTGTAATATGTATTTTTGGTGTAATAAATTATTATGTTATATTATTATACTGGCCGTCGTTTTTATATGGGAATAGAGCCAAAAAATATGATGTGTTTGGTCATTAATTAGGAGTATTTTATAAAAACATGGGCCATGGGGATATATAATAAGTGACATTAGTTTCAGACCAAAAGCTGCGGGCTACGGAACTTTTTGGGGTGGAGGGATTACCGTGGCTCTGGATCACAAAGGAAGACAGGTGGATTTTAGTCAGTAAAAGTCTGACACTACCTTTCGCTCCACCTAGACAAAGAGAAGTCATTGGATGAATACCCAAATTATAAAAAAAAAGTGCCACCAATGTTTGACATTTTACACATAAATTTTCTTATTCCAGCTATCTCATCCTAGTACCTACGTATGTTAAAAAGCCATACTTTACTTGAGAAATACCGTCCATCCAATCTCTGTAATGGACACAATCCTGCGCTTGACTGATTCCTTCCCTCTCTGAACTCGTAAAATTTTACAACTCACGCTCAAACCGGAGCTAAACACTCCCCTTCAATATGGTAAAGATGGGCCTTATAAAAATAGGAAGTAGGTGTTGTTGATAGACTGGTATTCCATAAGATATGTGCTAGCTATGTACCCATATCCAACGCTAAACACCTGTTTATTATTTATCATTTATCACACATTAACATTTATATATATTTATTTACCTTACAGCGGAGGCAGCGGGCAGCGTTCGGGAAGCTGCGCGGTATCTTCTCATCCAATATACCACAGTGTCTCAAGACGACTTTCATAAAATTCAAAGTGAAAAGCACCTGTTCATATGAGAAATAGTTAATGCAGTGACAGTAGACCTGACAATTATCATTGCTTGCAATATACTTAAACCCTGATATTGCATTTGATCCGAACAATATTTAATCATTATCAAAATAACACACACACAGGAAGCACAGATTCTGGCAAGGAATTCCAAGGAGTGGAATTCCTTACCAGAATCTGTGTTTCCTGATGGCTACAACCCGGGAATCTTTAAGCCAAGAGTGAATAGGTTACTTCTAGGTAAGGGCGCTCCATCGTCGACCGCATCATCGCTTTCTATCAGGTGAGATAGCGGTCAAGCGCGAACCTAACAAGAATAAAAAAAAACAACCTGGAATCAATTATCCTTAGGCCTAATACGGAAACTGGACGAGAACAGAAGTGTTGTCCTTAAACCGTGCCCAGAAGTAGTGTTGTGTATGTTTGTTATATTTTTTATATGATTTAATTATTAGATATCATTGATTTTGACATGGTTCTAGAATGTATTTATTAATTGACAGTACACGTGTGTACTAACACCAGTTTGTAAGTTGCGTAAGTCTTTACTAACATTAATGGATAGTATGATCTGAAAAATAAATTTTATTATTATTATTAATTCAAAATGCAGCTAATAAATACAGTAGCACACAAAAATCAAAAGATACCATTACAACATTCAGTCCATAACATCTTCATATCCGTACATCCACTTGTATCCTCTTGGGCATAATGATTAAAATAGCGATCGTCCGGTAATCCGCATTGATTGATGACCAGCCCTATCGAGAATATTTTCCCATTTTTTCCCGAATCTTTGTTAAACAGGGGTGGCATGGGTATAATAAGTACCAACTTGAAGTAGATTTGATGAATTATGTTTGCGATATGAACATTTTTGTGGTGTCGAATAAATTGAGGAGTGAGCAGTATTGACTTTTTGGTATTTTGTTAATTTTTTCAGAAACAGTAAATCGCTTAATACTGAAAACTAACCAACAATATCAAAAAGATTAACGCGACAAATAAGAGAGATATATTTGACAATTCCCGTCGAAATACTATTTGCAAAACTATACCAGAATTCAAATTCACGCAACCCAATAATTGCATATTGTAAATAAAAATTTACTGCGACTAAAAAAAATAGCCATAGGTCAGTTCTGTTTGCATCACCTGCTTAAATTTGAATAATAATACGATGACACTGCACCGAGCGACAATGGCTGACCGATGGCTCACAAAGGAATGTTTTCTTTCACTGAAGGGCATATTCAAATAGGGGTCTTTTGAGCCGCACGCATTCTCACGCATCAAACATGACCTTTAGTCATTCGCGAAGGATTTATAATTAATGTTCTTGCAAGTTTGAATTCGCGGATAATGGCCGCGGACACAATTTATGCGTACATAGAAAAAGTTGAATTTCTTGAATATTGATAAGGGGCCCTTGAGAACTGTCCACTTGTTGACCATTGTGGACTCGACCTTCCGGTTTGTTTCCTTTTTGTACTGAGCAGTGGAAATGATTAATTGCCTATAAGTCCGTTAGATTTGAATAGGATTTTCTTATTGTTATCTTGACCCTGGGAAATAAAAAAAAAACCGCATATGGACAATGACACTTTCACATCCAATTTTAAAAATAGAACATTTGACACTATTTTTCGATTAATTTTGACTACACTTTTGGATTTCACGGTTTGCGTATTTAGTAAGTTTAGAAAGTATATCTTTTTGATACGGTATACAGTCACTACCTTTGCCTTTGGCCTTTGGGGGAGGCCTATGTCCAACAGTGGACGTCTTTCGGCTGAAATGATGATGATGATGATGATACAGTCACTTTGTTTTCCATCAGAATGCCACACATTCTAATATTTTTGCTGTATTTGGCCTAGAAACCTACGTTAAGTAGTCAATACTACAATAACATTCTCAGCTCTATTTTACCGAAATTGCACCTGTTTCAATGATTTTACATATTTACCTACCAGTTGTGTAGACATTTGAAATACAAAACTACTCCAATTTTACATCACAATATCCACTAGCAATCAATTTCAAACCGCCACTAAACTTCACTTGAAACAATCACGCCAAATCCCAGTTGACACTAGTTAGCCGTAACATTCTTCAAGTTTATTTTATTATTTATGTACACACAAATATACAGAAGAAGATAGGTATCTAGTAGGGGGGGAGGGTAGGTACTGTCGCACTCTGCGACGGGGTTTCTTGAGGAATCGGGACTTAATTACAATGAAATGCTTTAAAAACTTTATACTTCTATTATACTTTTCTTCAGTAATTCAAAATATGTACATCGCGCCACAATGGTTATGTCAGAACTGAAAAAACTACACATTTCTTTGTTCTACTCAATTTTTAAACCTATTCCAGAATAACAAAATCTTTACAAGTATATTTTACAAGCCAGTTCTTTAATCTAACTCATGCGATCTCCTTTCGATATCACAGTACTTTTTTTTCTCTAAATGGCAATTTTCGTATTTTGAAGGAACTTAAAATCTAATTTATTAAAAAAAGCACAACTCATTTTCCTACACTATGACAAATTCTTGTCATTGATTGTAACCGAGATATTATTGTGATTGTAACATGAATGTGATTTTTTTTTCAGGACGAGTATTGGCCTTGTGTACTACACACACATTTTTTATTCTTCAAGAGTAAAAAAGCTGATGTGACATTACTAGCCAGTCATAGGTTCCTATTTTAAACCCATTGGTTCTCCCTCGGCTTCCGTTCAATTTTCTGCATATTGCTCGCCTGTCAAGCCGTCAATGGGCTGCACAGACTAGGCAAGCCTTTGTAATGTGTCCAGCGCAGCCTTGAGTCAGACGTGTAACACCTTCTAAGCTATTGTTGTATTACATGGCTATTTCGATTCGAAATATGTACGCATCAATATTCAGTGGACTGTGATATTTTATTCAGTGTAAGTTACTTGCTTTATCAGTATTTCAGCAATGATTAACAAACACATAAGTATATATCGTTTATTACGAGTAGATAATTTCGAACTATTTTTTATTTGTTTTTATTTATTAGAACTTTACGCACTAGTAAATAGGACTGTACAAAGGCAGCATTTTCTACCAGTCGACCTTAGGATGATGCAGAAACATAACATAACGTGCAACTTAATAAATAGACAAACAAAAGAAACACAATAATAACTACATACTTAGATACATACAATTAAGCAATGTTATTGTAAAAAAAAACAATATATAAGGCATTCGAAGAGGCTAATTGGTGATCCAGATTTGGTTAAATCCAATCTTTAAAGCCTTGAGCACAAGCGTAGGGTAGCCAGCCTTTCGGTGTTTTATAGGTTGCATTTTGGAGAGCGTGCGCGGGAATTGCATGACTTGATTCCGCCATCTCATTTCTACCATCGGATAACCCGACGTACGGTGAGTATCCACCCTTATGTTGTTGAAACCTCTACGGTCCGAACTAAGCGTTTCGCCTTTTCGTTTATACCGCGTACATCGAAGGACTGGAACAATTTGCCTACTGAGGTCTTTCCATCCGATTATAATTTGGGTGTCTTCAAGGCTAGAGTGAATAGGCTCTTAATAAACTAATGCGCCTCACCATCAACGATTGCATTACTGCTTACAATCAGGTGGGATCGCAGTCAAGCACTAGTTTATGTCAAATTAAAAAAAAACCAGCCAATCAACGCTGTGATGATTCTATAAACTTCTTATTAATAATCATATTAGATACATCATTTTATAGTTATAAATAAAAGAAGCGCTGAAATTGATGAATGACAGTAGGTACTGAACCAAATCTATCAAGCATAATGCTATTACATCAACTGCGATCTTCAATAAAACTATAAAAAAATGCATGGTATTTCAAAACTGTTTTAAAAAGTACAATCAGGCACAGAACTTATTTCAAACATTTAATTACCTAGCCAAAGGAATGAAGTACAATGGTGAACAAAACGTCGTTAGCGTGGTAAAGCGCGTATTTGTCGGAAATGTCGCGAGCACGATTTATGTCGACTGAAACGTCGCGAGGATTTGAAACCCAAATAAATACAATGGATATATTTCGACAAGAACAACGTTGGGGCGTTTTCGATAGCGACAGTTTTTAGAACAGTCGTAAAAATATATTTAGATTTGATACTCAGAAGTCATATTTTGATATCTTTAGACAGATAAAATGTTCTTAAAATTTGGCATAAATTACAGAAAGGCGATAAGATGGGTGAGCAGGTTACCAAGGCAGGTGCCTGGTTACTGCTTGCTTTGCTTACTTACATAATTTTTATAAGTAGGTACATAAGTAGGTCTATATAAGTTATATCTACAAAAAATTGTACGAAGGTTATGATAATTATAATTCAAAACTAAGTCTTTTAATATTATCAGTTGAAATGTACCAGTTAACTTTGATTTTCAAGATAATTTTAATATATATATTTACTTAAATGAATTTTGTCCTTAAAAAAGTCTTTAGGAAAAGAGTTTCTATTTATAAATAAAAAAAATAAAATACGTGATTTTTTGAGTATATTACGGTTTACACAGTACATTTACAAAATATTCCTGAAAACAAAATAAAAATCTGAAGCGAAAACTTATCTTCAACTTTCGAGTTTCGACACTTTCGTGACGATCTCGAAACTTCCCGATCGACACTCAAAAAACCATCCGGGAAGATGTATCTCAAAAACTTTAGTCGACCGTAGAGTATTTATGGAAATCTAAATAACGGAGAGTTTTTTTTAATGAGTTTTTTACATTTTTTCTATGCGTATTTTATTTATTTTCGTTTCGAGAGTGATTTGTTCGACAGTTAATATTGCGGAGACTGTGTTGCCAGTTGACTGTGATGTGTAAATGAAGTGTTTCTTATAAGCGTTTGAACTACTAAATATGGCTCGCAAGGGACAGATTTTTTGGTGAAATATTTGAAATGAGCGTGGCTGGATTTAGATTTTTGAAAAAAGAATTGTGGGATAAGTTTTTTTTTATGGTTTGATGATTGACGTTTAAAAAGGTATTACGAAATGATGGTTTGTTACTGGTGATGGTTTCTGAAAGTATGAGTTTATTGCAATGGGTTTTAGCAAACTGGTTTTACTTATTTATAGTAAAAAAAAAAATATGTATGTGAAATCATCTAGTATCTTCTCTAGCTATGGGTTTTTTTTTTGGTCGGAATATCATCTTATGACATGCCTCGCGCTTTGGCGGAGCGGGAGATAGTGTTAGACTTTTACTGACTAAAAACCCACGCCTGTTCCTTCGTTGCCTATCGTACCGAGTCTTCCTTTCAGAATCAGACACTTGGCCCCAGTAGGCTTCGGCCCTGCTGGGCCCCTACAGTTGCTGATATCTACTTGACTCGTACGTGGAACAATACGCGCCGTCGACGAATAGGGCTCGGTCTGGACTGTTACCGGACGGTCGGACAGCGAGCTACGGGTAGGGCAAGAGGGCGTGTCAGAATTTTACTGACTAGAACCCACTTATGTTCTTTCAGTTGCCCTTTGCATTCCTGGGCCAGCGTAAACACATTCAAACATTCCCACAGCTTGTAATCTTTACCTATGTTTGAGATTTAGAGAGAATTAATAAGAAATTCGGAAACCGAAATATTTTTGGTCACCTCTCATATGCATATCACATGCTCATATTATTTCCCTCTTGTATAATGTGCTCTTTTCCCCTTCTAACCCTCGTTACCTCAAAGAAAGTTCTTAGGTCATCAGATAACTTGAAACTTAAAATGCCAATGCATTTGACCACTTTCCTGGATAAGTCTTTTACTGTCCAGGCCGCTCGTCTATGGAATGCATTGCCTCTGGCAATAAAACGTGCGCAAACACTGCCTGTATTTAAAAGACTTGTGAAGGTTCATTACTTGTCACTGTGATCATGTCTTTGTTTCATCACTTATTCTCTTGCTTATATATATTTTGTATGTATGTATATGTGTATCTATTTTAGTATTAAGTATCAAGTTTTGTTTACTTTTATATTTGCACCAAGTGCAACCCCATTTTGTGTCCAGGCAGTCTCTATCCATTCTGGGTTACCTGGAAGAAATTGCCAAGCACGATAAGGCCACCAACTGTATGTTTTTTTTTCATTATAATTTCAATTTATATTTTTTTAAACTTGGTATGCAATACTATCGATGGTAATCTATACTTATAATAAATCTGTAGAAATGAAAATTCTGTACATTGAAAATATAAAAATAATAAATAGAAGGGGTATTACTAGACCGATACCGAACCCAAAAATGTGATTAAAACAATTTTTGTCTGTCTGTCTGTTTTTTCAGGCATCACGCAAAAACTGCCGGTTCGAATACGATGATACTTGGTATAATTATTCTTTAATATCCTGGGCACCACACTGGGTACTTTTTATCCCGGAAAAGTATCTACAATAAAAAACAAACTCAATTTTGCTGTTCGATCCCTACACCCAATTACTGTACCAACGGCAAATAATAAGTTTGCCATAAGTTACATCACCGAGTTCAGTAAGGGGCGCTGCACACGGCTAAGATACTATAATATTTTATCTTAAGATACAATATCGCTTGCCATACAATTCAATGGACTATCACACGACGAAGATAATAAATAATATTTCATATTTTTATCTCAAAAATCTTAATAAAACCATTTTCAACTTCTACGCGGACGAAGTAGCGGGCAAAAGCTAGTATATAAATAATTAATATATCACAGGTACCTAACACATGGTACCTATAAGTACCTGTTGTACCTATAAGTAAAACATAAAGTCTGGTGGTACCCATTCCACTCCGACGTTCACCGTTCACGTGCAGTCGACGAGAATAAACCGAAGTAGTACTGTCGTGCGCAAAAGTGCAACCCTGATCGTTGAAGTAGGTACCTACTAGCCTCTATCGACTTTAACTTCGGGAGAGTTAAATAATATTACGTCAAAACTAGTACATGGAATCTATTTACATTTTTACATTAAATCTAAACTAATATTAGCATAGCATAGCATAGTCGGCCTTATAATGTTCCCACTGTTGGGACTCAGGCCTCCTCTCTAGGAGAGGGAAAAGGCCGTAATCCACCACGCGGGCCCAGTGCGGGTTGGTGGACGTCACATGTCTTCGAATTTTTGATTCTAGGACATGCCGGTTTCCGCACGATGTTTTCCTTCACCGTTTTGAGAGCAGTGGTGATGAAATAAATTACACAAAGTAATGCGTCTGGCTGGGTTTGAACCCGCAACCTACAATTCGTAAGTCGAGGCCGTTACCACTCGGCCACCACTGCTCTACAACACACAACTCTAAACTAATATTATAAAAAGTAAAAATAAGTTAGTTTGTTTGTAGGAAATCATTTCTAGAATTGATTTTAAAAATACTTTCACCATTAGTCCACCTACTTACTTTATTCCTATTCGATTGTGATAAAGTAATATTTTTAAGCCACAAATGTTACACTAATAAAAAATGATTAATAAAAAATGATTAATAAAACTCCAGTGTTTTTTTTCTTTTGATTTCGCATTTTCTGTGCTTTAAGCCTCTGTCAATTTTAGAAAATATTTTGTTTTTGACACGATGTAAGTACAGTCATTTTGTCACGCAATCACAAGTTAAAGAACATAGGTAGTTTTTAATCAGTAAAAGTCTGACACAATATTTCGCTCAACCTCAGAGCGGGATAAGTCATTTAATGATTTCTCAACTGAAACAAAAGTATACCTCACAATAGCCTAACCTATTTCTTTTACACAAACATAATAAAATAATATGTATACATAATTGTATTAAAATAATTTAATAATAATGACGACACAAGATAAACAACAATATCTGACATAATTTACTCATACTTAAACACAGACATAATTATTATAATGATGTACATGCATAATTAAACGCATCACATTAGATCTACAATTCTATTGAATTCCGTGAATTACCACTTAGCCCTCTTCCTCTCTCCCAACTTTGCTGTGCCCGACAGGGTCCATATTGATCTATAACAATTTTGAACACCATCTATGTATACATATGAATTGCAATAAAGCATTGAGTATAGGCATTCTAACCTACTCTCTCAATCAATAAATTCTTATCTTAGCCTCCCAATCAATTTCCCCACGCCTGTACTCCACAAGACGCTCCGAGAATAGAAAATGTCTCATCCCACTCTAACTTCTTTATCTGATGACGTCACGCACTGCCATTGGTCCGTCACCTCTGACCCCTCCCATGCACAAAAAAAACATTCTTCCATTAAACTGTTAAAGATCTTTCAGCTTCAAGGGCCTTACCATGATGCGTGTTAGACGTGCTAGCGAGAGTGGGATTTATTTATTTATTTATTGCATAGGCAGACCAACGAGTTCATCATCATCATCATCATCTTCCTGCCCTTGTCCCATCTTATTTGGGGTCGGCGCAACACGTTTTTTTTCTTCCATTCTATCCTGTCAACCGTCATACTATCACTAACTTCCTTTTTTTTCATATCACTGTTCACACAATCCATCCCATCTTTACACACGAACGACTTATTTACAATATAATTTCAATAATATAATAATAATATATACGAAGTGTAAAAAAGTCACACAACAACACGACGCGCACAATATTCACAATAGGTCTAATTAATAAAATAGATAAAAAAACGATACATAATAAACATTTAAAATACGAAAATAAAAAATTATAAACTAATTTCCTATCTTAAAAACTAAAAATTAAAATCACTTTATTATCAATTTTAAATTAAATTTAAAATAATGTAATCACATTATTAACATATTAATCGATCATACTATTATTCACATTAACAGTTCTGTTTACGTCGTCAAATGAATCGCGTCAAAAGATCGTGGTAGGGCCTCAGATAGGTTCCCGAAGTGCTATTAACGGGACGTCTTATCTTACGAGGAAAATAAACTGCGGGTTTTAGGAAACGAACTTATGGACCAGATAATGTTCACTTCGTGACTTTATACATATGGGACTATGTATTTCTGGAGATACGGTTTTTGGCAGGATTTTGTTGAAGAAAATAGCTATCGATAACGCTACTATAAGCAATAGCAGTCAGATGTCACTGAGCCTCTTATGGCTCAGTGACATCGAATCAGCGGCAATACTTTTTGAAAAAAAAAATTAGATTTTGGAATTGACAAGCGCTATTTAAATGTCACATGGTCAATTTTGACATTTCAAAAAGAGCTGACATGTCCGAAAAGGCTGACTTGATACATTTGCTGTGAAATACTGAAAAAAACATTAGGATGTGTTTCATCCTCATTCTGATGGAACTCTAAGTAACTTTAAAACCTAGATAATTTCTAAACTTGATATTAATCGCTCAAAAAAATTTAAAAAAATCAGTAACGCTGATAGAACGTCAATTTAAAAAGCCCTCCTGGCTTTGATACTATAATTTCATAAATGGCAAAAAAGCTCACCTTTTTAAAATTAACATAGCTGGTGAAATTTGGATGTACATACCTATTAGAGATGTCACGGAGGTCAGATTCCGGAAGTTTGGGTCCAATTTTTAATAGTTCTTATTAAAAATATAAAAGAGCCTTCCTTTTCAAGCAGGAAACAGGACCTCCCTTCATCCATGCTTTCTATCGATTACTCGTTCAATTTTTATTTTATTTCGTATTTGGAATGTTGTGAGTTCGCTCTTCATTTATTCGTATCCGAGTTTTTTTTATTTGTTTTCAGTTTTCACGACGTATGTCACATATTCCGCGGATGTTAATCGCACTCAGCGCTCTCCTTGAATCCAGTCCTAGACTAGATCTATTTGCTGATGAATAGAAGCAGATACTGACAGAATGTCTGGTGATTTGCGAGAAGACTGAGTGAGAGGTTTAGTTATATTATCTGTGTTATATTTTCTGTTTTTATCTGTGTTATAATGTATTTAACATAATTTCTAACTAATGTAATCAGTGTAATTGGCATTTTGTCGTTCTGGTTGAATAAATAAATAATAAATAAATAAATTTAGTGTTTCATTTGACGCTTCTGCCTCCACCTCCGCCTTCACTTTCGGTTCTGATTCCGACAATCAATATTTATAAACTCCGATTCCAAATTCCGGTCCGATATAGGAAACCATTTCTTTTATATCCCTAATACTTTAATGGGAATACCTCTATTTAACCCTTTGTGGAATATAGCCGAGATATTATGTTAGATACTTAAATATAATTATGAGGAAGAACTAACAGAGTTCTGGAAGCAAATCAGTCTACCGCTGTCTATTTCTGATTGCACCCGTCGCGATTCCGAAATAAAAGAACACGCGAATGTCACAGACAGTTTGTCACCTCTCAGACTTGTCAGATGGTTTAAAGATGTCACATGTGCTGTCAAATTGATTCTAAATTGTAACTCTATAAGTATATTAGGTCTAAGTTATTATTTTGAGTTTTTGGCGAGTTTTTTTTCGAGTGAAGTTCAGTAGTAGTAAATTAAATTTTGCCGGTTTAATTATTAGCAAATTGTTTCCAAGTAGACTCGTATTGTGTCGTGAAATTGGTATAGTTTTATATCTCAAGGGTCTGCTCAACTGGCTAATATGTAGACCATTGAAACAGGCGCAGTAAAATGGAACTGAGAATTGTATTGTAGTATCTACCTCAGCCAAGCTGGCCAAGAAAGCTGGCTCGATACCTACATGTATTGCCAAATACTATGTACAAAAATATTAGAATATTATACACCCGTATTCTAATATAACTCAAAATGACTAAAAGACTGTCACTAGGAATTTAACGGATAATTAAATCAATTACTGAACATCAATCGAAAAAATCCCGCCAAAAAACCACTTAGCCAAGAACAGCAGCTAGCTAGATTTTATTCCAATAAAAAAAACTTTGAATATTTTTTTCAATCAAGAAATCATTTAGATATTGCATTCAGCCAACCCATTGATAAAAAGACACTGGCTGGCAAAACATCACTCATTCATTCTAAATTTAAAAATAAACGCAACCATATCTTTCGTCCGTGACTTCTGACCGGAGTTAATGGATACCGAATACTGATACCAGCTGTCAGAAATCTGAACTTTAGTGCTATTTTCTTAGTGAATGTTTTAAGATACGACCAATCTTATCGCAAGCTTTCGGCTACTGCAGTTTGTGGTGTGTTCCAGAAACAATCTTCGAAGAATATTAAACTTGATTGTGTCTGGCTGGAGTGGCTGGGTGTATTTGGGTCACCTATCTAAGAAACAGCTGGTCTGGATTTTGCTACGGTTCTTAGAAGGGCGGGCTTACTGTAGATAAAATTTATTGTATGATTTTGGTTTGAAAACAAACATCTAAGAAGTCCCTAGTTAGATGCTTTAACGGATATCGGTAACGGTAGATGATGTAGAGAAGTTTGTATGGAGATGTGCCACCCTAAATAAATTGGGTTGAGGGTAAGAGAATGAAGGAATGCTTGATATCAATTTTATGAATGAAAATTCTTTAGAACAATTTCAAAGGTTAGTTTTTCCCTGGATATAAATATATACCTGAAAGTAATATCAATATCAAAATTCACAAATAAAACTCTAGCATAATATTTTTTTCCGAACATACTGGACAAAGCAAAAAATTACGTCATCTTTTTTTTCAATAAATTTGTTAAAATCCCGCCAATTCGTCACGGTGGGGGGAGACAAAATATTTGAATTCAGAAGCCGTGCAAATAAAAAGCAATAAATCGTAATAAATTTAAAAATGGAACGAAGCCCCATTACAAGTATGGATTTGATGCGTTCCGCTACATTGAGCGCGGAACGCGATATATTGCGCATGTAACTCGATTTAATGCAGACGCTTTGCTAGGCTTTAAGCGCTTTTTTGGTTAGCTGATGTAACGTTTAAGGTAAATCGGCTGATATGTATGCTTTTGCAGTCGGTAGATAGGTATAACACATACCTACTTTCCTTCTACTTAGGTAGGTACTCTTTCTTTACTTTCAACGTTCAAGGTTTATGGTAATTTAGACAAGATCACAAAAATTCTATCTTGATTGGATTCAAGCTTCTTAAACTGTAAAGTAATGTTTAAACCTATTCAATATAATAATAAAAAAACTAGGTCAGTAATAAATTTTGAAGAATGTTTAGTTGCGAAGCTGGAAATAGGTGGGTAAACAAAGAATAACCTGATATTAACTAAGTAGGCACTCTTTTTTTGGTTCAGAAATCTCGCTATGGGTGGAGCGCGACTTCTCAGACTTTTACTGACTAAAACCCACCTTTGTCCTTCAGTTACCCTTTGTGTTCCAGGGCCACGGTAAATACCTACATCCGACAGAACAATTTTCATGACAAACACTACGAGTGACACTACTTTTTAAAGTCATGAATAAAACAAAATAAACTCTATTCAGGCCAGTATTATTCCAGCTTCCCTTATAATGTGGTTATAAAACTGACACATTTCGTCTCCGCCCCCGTCTTCGCGATTTTATATCGCAACACTATCACAAACTTAAATTTTACAGTCACATAACATTACACACACCTTATTACAAGATGGTAAGGATCATTTTGCAACAACTTTATGTTTTATAAATTTATCAGTAACTTTGTTGTTGTGGCTGTAAGTATGGAAATAATATGGCGGGAAGACTACGAATTGTCTTGTTATAAAAACGTGTGTTGCCAATTTTGAAGAAATTAGCTCAAATTCAGGATATTTCAGATCGTCAAGTCATTGATTAATTTGCAGAATTTGCTCAAATTCAGGATATTTCAATTTGTCGAATAATTTTTTTAGCAGTGTTGTTTACAGTATACAGTTGTTTTAGCCTGCTTAAGTGCTTATTGGATTTTTATACTCTTATTTAAATTTACTATACTTATTGGACAAATAATAATATTTAGCTTAAACATACATTCTATAAGATTTAAAGACACGGCAAAAATACAACTAGTCCTCCATCTCCTATAATCTGATTGAGAGATCTAGCCTCTTTTAATATTAATAAATCTTTTGGTTCTATATAAATCGCATAAAGACGCCTGAATAACGTGAAGTTAATAGGTACCTACTCTTCAACAAGGAATTTCAAATTTCACACTGGCAACTTCATAAAAAGGGAAATATGCTCAGTGGCAATGAATTTTAATGGCAGCTTTTAAGACAACATTTATTACGAAAGCGTTATGCTATTTCTTTGTAGGACTCGTTTTTTATTTTCCAACAATTTTATGTGATTTTTATAGCTACTCATGTGGTTTGTAAAATCATACACAATTTTATCATTAGGTAGTTCCATTTTTAAATGTGTTTTTTGTTAATTTTAATGGTTTAACGTCATGTAAATAAAAAATGAAAGGTTATTGGTCCTAAATTAATGAGAAACCAGATTAATTAATTCACATGTGATCATTAAGAGCTATTGACGTTATTTTAATAGATTTAAGATAAGACAATACTGAGAATGTTATAAAATATTCAGACACTTTTGGAATTAAGCTGCTTTTAGAAAATTATTATTGTAGAGAAGACGTTATGCGTATCAGATCAGCTACACTCTTTTCTTAAACCTGGGGAAATTGTTGCTAATAGGTAATGTTAGCAATTATATGACTACCCGAGATATTTTATTATGTTAATCTTGAGTGTGTGGTACCTTTCTTTTTTTTTTATTCCACAACTACCACACAACACCGTCTAGTCTCAAGCTAAACAGAGCTTGTGTTATGAGTACTAGACAACTGATAAACATACTTATATATTTCTAAATATATATATTCATATTATAGATAAATTACACCCAGACACAGAACAAATGATCGTGCTCATCACACAAACATTTGTCCTGAGTGGGAATCGAACCCACGACCTCCGGCATAGCAGTCAGGGCAACTAACCACTAGATCAACAGGCCAGTCATTCAGTCACCTATCTGCTGACTGGTGTATTTTAATAGCATATTAGCTTAGTTATTTAGGTATCTAAATAAAAGGGTGCTTTAGAACACGCAGTCGTAGGTATCATACCAAGTAACACAGAGTCCGGCAGGGAATTCCACCTTAGCTGTACACTAAAATTGGATAGAAAAACATAATTATCTAATACTGCCGACCCGTCCAAGCTTCGCACGGGTGTTAGAAATCTGTGAAATTCTCGACTTTGTTCTACTATAATATACACATACTATACACCTAAACCGTCCTCATGAATCACTCTGTCTATTGGTGAAAACCGCATGAAAATTCGTTCACCAATTTTTGAGTTTATCGCGAACATATATACGTGAATGATCATCCAGTCAACTTCTTTCTGCGTGGTTCTCACATAGCTGTGTTTGTAATCATAATTTTAAAACATACATAGGCACGCTTTAGAAAGTGCAAATAGGTTTATCTTTTTTTTGCATGACCGACCTTGACAATTCAAAAGCCTGTAATCGATTTAATTAAAATAAGGAGTTTAAAGCTAGAACTACATTAGACCATCGCACACGTGGACCACGCCTGATTTGTACGTAGAACGACGTCGCGTGGTGTGGATCTAGTGTAGTTCTACAAGTCTAGTTTCCATATGAAATGTAAGGAGATCGACGCGCCCAGGGGTCCAAGTCTGCTATTTTTATAAATTTGTCATTCCAACACGATCCCATTGTAATTTTGCTAAAAGTTCTTAATCTGCTAATTCATAATTATCGATCATTGATCGGTCAATGGTCTCGTAATAGAGTTGTGGTAGAATGACAATATCGAGCTGTCTCGTAACAAATTAAAAGCAATCACAACGACGGTCTAATGGTAGAACATTGATCAAAGGAACTGTCAAAATTTGAGCAGATTACCGCATAAGTACGTCAGACATTCATTTACGAGATTACCATTATATGCCATTTCTTTCAATGGAGTGTCAGTGGTTGATCATTGGAAAGACATAATGACGCCATTATATTAGTAGATTGCCAAACTTGTCAAAATCTACAATTATGAAATCAATGATAGACAATTCTGACACTATTGTATTATAGCAGACTTAAGGCCCTGATCGGCGTACGTAACACACGTGTGCGCAGTGTACTTCTAACTTTAGAGTTTAGGGCAGTTTAAGAGTTCTACGTCACTAATCACATATTAACTGCGTAAGTGTTCGAAAAAGTTACCGTGGTCTATGAACTCAAAGGGAACCGAAAGGAACCCGTGTGTGTTTTAGTCAGTAAAATTCTGATACGCTCTTCCGCTCTACTCAAAGAAGGACTAGTTATTTAATGACTTCCCACCTCAAATATAAAATCCATATTGAGAGTCCAACAATTAGCCGCACAGATAACTTATCGGACGTATGGTGAAGTACCCTTCGTCAATGGAAGTGGTCTCAGTTCTCAAGTGTCCTGGTCGGAAGTAGCACGTGTCTCCGATCGGGTCAAGTTACCACTGGACTTCCGGGACTGTCTTATTGGTGGGCTACTTGCGTATCCTTTTGGTTGTGAAGGTAATTGATGTTTGTATTTACACAAGTCTTATTTAGTATCGTTTGGAAGAGTGAGGACATCTACACACTAATATTCTAAAGATTTAAAGTTTTTTTTTTTGTTTGTAGAAGGTAATCTCTGAAAGTACTGGTCCGATAGCTAAAATTTTATTTAATAGAAAGCTATATTTACGCGGGCAAAACCGCAGGAGAAAGCTAAAGCTTATTTATATTCAAATTGTTAACATCAGCGGAAAAATGCTCCAAGGTAGCCCGCGAAATACAAATTTTGCGAAAGTGATTTACAATTTGCAGCTCTTATTATTACAGATTAACAGATTTTTTTTTTTTTAAATTGATATAAACCAGTGCTTGACTGCGATCCCACCTGATGGTAAGCGGAAATGCAATCATTGATGGTCAGGCCCACTAGTTTATTAAGAGCATATTCACTCTAGCCTTGAAGACACCTAAATTATAGTTGGACTGGAAGACCGCAGCAGGCAAATTGTTCCAGTCCTTCGATGTACGCGGTATAAACGACGAAGCGAAACGCTTAGTCCGGACCGTTGAAGTTTCAACAACGTAAGGGTGGATACTCGCCGTTGGTCGGGTTGTCCGCTGGTAGAAAGGAGATGGCGGAATCAAGTCATGCAATCAAAAAAATCAGTATTAAATCTATCTAAATAATGCCGAGACCCTCAAACGGCGCAAATACTGTAACCTTATTAGTAAATAGGTGTTCAGATTTTCTAGCCATCCAAGAAGTATGGTGCAATAATAATAATTGAAGCAATTGAGAGGCGTGCCAAGGGGATCATTGGCAATGATGCACTCTTTGAGTCGAGGCTCCAAAGTCTTGAGCATCGGCGCCGAGTTGCTAGCCTGTCGGTTTTCTACCGGTTGCATTTCGGGGAGTGTGCGTCGCAATTGCATAACCTAATTAGGCGGTCAAGCGCGAACCTATCAAGCATAAAAAAAATGGTGTTGTGAAGTAACAAAGTTGTGGAGGTCTGATAGCCGATCGCTCTATGTAAAACACGGTTGATCAGCGGCATCTGAAATGATGACTTATCCTCTGCATACCAGAACATTTTGCCCACAATTTGCATTTCCTCTTCCCATAACTTACACACCGTACCTATCAGCATATGGGTATTCTCCACACGTAATGTGACGTCACCTTTACCCCAGAGTATATCCTTCAGGAACCATTAGACGTGTACAAACACCCTAATGGCGGAACTCACCCCTAACCTCACTTCCACCTCTAAGTTCTTCTAGTTTATTAATAAGTTTTAGACTACAGTTCATTTTCTTCATAAATCACTTGAAAAATTCATTCGTTGCAAAAGTGACTCTTTGTGTTTGAAATAAGTTTGATAATCGCTTGATTTTTGGTTACGGCAATCGATGTAAAAAAATTAAAATTTGTAGTTCACTGCAATAAGATTTAAAATCGTTTACAATGAAGAGATGCGTAGACACAGCTTTGTTAAAGGACTTTGATTCGTAGCTACATTTATTTAAAGTTTAAAATTCAATTTGTCAGTTGAGAACTTTATAAAAACACGCATCTGTTGTGAAGACTCTCATGATGATAAGATTATACAAAGATATTAAGTAATTAAATATTATTATGTTGGCAATGCATCAATTTCAGGAAGGATAAGATAAACTTTTCAAAGCAACTGAAGTATCATTCACTTTTTTTTATCTGTAACATTTTTAAAAATAGATTCTTTGTGAGTTTTTGGCGGGATTTCTACGAGTGAAGTTCAGTGAGTGTTTTAATATTCTCAAATTGATTCCTAGTTGATATTGTGATATAAAATTGGAGTGTTTTTGTATCTTGTGTGTGTCAGTGTCTGCACAACTGAACAATATGTGGCAACATTAAAACTGGCGCTAACTCGGTAAAATATTGCTAAGAATTTTATTGTTATTTTGTGTTTACTACCTCAGCGAGGTTTGCCGAAACGAAAAGGTTGACTTGATACATTTGCTGTCAAGTACTAAAAAATTTTTGAATTTGACATCCATATTCTAATCGTAAACAAAGACATGGCGGAAATATTAACAAAAATAAAAGTTACCTATTTTTTTATTTATAATAAAGAGTGAAAAGATGTTTCGTATTTTTGTTTCTAATAAATAAACTCAAAAACTACGGGTCCGATTTTAAAAGTTGTTTCTCCAGTAGAATGCTACTTTGTGACTGAATGACATAGGCATATATTCTCTACTTTGACGGGAGTAAAACCGCTAGCAGAAGATAGTTAGTTGGCAACAACCAAACAGTAATAAGAAATTAAAATAATAAAACTTCAATTTAAAAACTATTTAATCAACCGAGTTACTCAAAACAGGAACAACAAATAAAAAAAAATGACAATAAAATAAAATATAATTTACTAACATTAGAATTAAATTGACTACAATATAGAAAAATTTATTAATCATTCTTTCTAGACTCTAACTTACTGAACCGAACCGTGTTCAAAGGAACACGGTTGGATTATAGTCAGTACAAGTCAGACAAAAACGACGGTCCTGGAGTTCAAAAGAATTCAAGGAAACTGAAGAGTTTCCTTGACCTTTTGAACTCCAGGACCGTGGTGGCTCTTTCGAAGAAGCCTGCAGGCCTGACGTGTATGACTGGATTTAAATTCCCCAAAAATCTGACCCATTGTTCAGCATGAACACACACCAATCTTAAAAACATATTCGGGCCACAACTCCTCAACCTCAAGTTTTGCGTGAAACCTTACAAACGGCGGTTAAAGACGGGCAAACGTAAGTAGGGGGAGGCAGGAGGGGTAAGAGGATTGCGTTTGACATGTAATACTATTGCGGTGACTACTTCAGTGATTGTAAGGTGACCATACTTGATGGGAGGACGGGTCGAGTCTCCAGTCGACAGTATCTTGGTGTCAGATCGTCGTCTACTTGGTGAGGTTTGGATGAGAGTTTAGTCTATTATTATTATGATCTTGTTGTCTCCTAGAGTGGACAGAGGTCTTCGTTCCATTCTTTCACTCTTCTCTATCCTTAGCCAATGCTGACCAATCCTTTAGGTAGGAATCTTAATCGTCACGCCATGTCATTCTGGGACTATCGGCCGTTTAGTCTAACCAGACGCAAGTCGATGTCTATGGTGGAGCGAGAGGGCGTGTGAGACTTTTACTGGCTAAAACCATACCTGTGTGCTTTAGTTGCCCTTTGTGTTCTAGGTCCACGGGTTTTCTTTTCGGAAATTCCCTGAGTCCCTACGGTTTTTCTGGCAACACTTAGAAGCACGCGTGGAATACCACGCCCCATCGACGACTCGGGCCTACATTCGGGTGGACGGTGAGCTATTTATTGATGACGGGAAGGAACGGGACTCGTCTGTAGTCGATGGTTAGTTTAGTAGCTTAGTGTAAGATCCTCGTCTACTTGTTGAGGTTTGGGTGGACCTTTAGTCTAACGTAGATAGTATTTAGATTATCAAAAAGTCCAAAATGTATGAGAATGTAATGGAACGAGAAAAACGTAAATAAGAAGTTCTTCATAAAGTAGTCTGTAAATATTGAAAATAAGCAAACCTTTCCGTTATTCCCTGTATATATCTATAGATATGCACAGGTTAACAATTCAATTTAGGTCGTCAAATGGATCTTGTTAGTAGCTCGTGACAGGGCTTACTAACTATTTATTTATGTATATGTTGTGGCCATATCATAGAAATTGATCATTTCATGATATAACCAAGTTAAACTGGCCAGATCATTTTAAAAGCTAAACTATGATCATATGTCAATCCTCGTTTGGCCTACTTTCTTTAGACTTTTCAATATCATAGAAATTCTACATCAAAAATATAGCCAAATGATCTGGCCGGTTTTAGTTGGCCATAAAATGAAGTGATCAATTTCTATGATCTGGCCACGACATATACACCATATATAAATAAATGGTTTTTATGTAATATTTTTATATGCTTGCCCACTTTCCTTAGATCAGGCCCTGGTTTCCAGGAGACACAGTCGCCACTCCAACCACCACATAAAAGTCTTAGATTGTCCGAGTTAACTGGTCACCCTACTAAGAAGCCTCGAAGCAAACGGAAGTTAAGTCACGAAAGACGGAAACGAAATTGTAACTTTTCTATGTAGAGATAGTTGTAGCTACCTACTAAGTATAGTGCCCTAGTGATAGTTACTAAGGCTTCAATATAATTAGATTCGGTCTTTAGATTGTGATGCCTGTCATATTTTAATATTTTGCAACTATGAAATGAATAGCTATGAATAATGTGACATTGTATTTAGTGGTCCAGTCTATAGTAATTTCTGGTCCACTCCTTTTTTATATTTATGGTCCAGCCCATTAGAAATAACCAGTATGACTACTTATAGTTACTGTATTCCTTTAGCCTTGCTTAAGTAGAGGTAGGAGCACATGTCTCATGTTGTATTACTGAACACACCTTCCAATATTATATACTTCCAATATATATTCCTCTCCAAGTGGGGCGAAACCAATCTGGTTAAATTCAACGCCGCCAAAACACAGGCGTGTCTGTTCACCGCTAAGAGGAGCCCGTTCACCTTGGCTCCCGTTTTTCAGAATGTATCCCTGGAGTGCACCGACCGCCTTCAACTCTTAGGAGTTGAAATTTCCTCAGATCTCAATTTCGGGCGGTTCATTGAGTCCAAAGCCATGGTAGCTGCTAGAAAACTAGGCGTTCTTGCAAAGGTCCGACGGTACTTCACACCGGGACAGCTTCTAATGTTATACAAAGCACAGGTCCGATCGTGTGTGGAGTACTGCAGTCACATATGGGCTGGTGCTGCAAAATGCCATCTAGCAGCTTTGGACTCAGTGGAAAGGCGTGCGAAGAGGCTAATTGGGGATCCAGATTTGGTTAAGTCCAATCTACAAAGCCTCGAGCACAGGCGCAGAGTAGCCAGCCTATCGGTATTTTACAGGTTACATTTTGGAGAGTGTGCGCGGGAACTGCATGACTTGATTCCGCCATCTCCTTTCTACCATCGGACAAACCGACGAACGGCGAGTATCCACCCTTACGTTGTTGAAACTGCAACGGTCCGGACTAAGCGTTTCGCTTCGTCGTTTATACCGCGTACATCGAAGGACTGGAACAATCTGCCTGCTGCGGTCTTTCCGTCTAACTATAATATAGGTGTCTTCAAGGCTAGAGTGAATAGGCTCTTAATAAACTAGTGCGCCTGACCATCAATGATTGCATCTCCACTTACCATCAGGTGGGATCGCAGTCAAGCACTGGTTTATAGCAATTAAAAAAAAAAAAAAAAAAAATAGGTAAAAAATAGGAAAATGAACAGTTCCTTATTATTGAAATCCATAAAACGGTATTTCCTTTGGCGTCCCTCTATTAGCTCTAACAAAAAGTACCAATTTAACATCACAGTATTCACTAGGAATCAATTTGTGAATTTATTAAAGTAGCCACTGAACTTCACTCAAAAATATCCCACCAAAAGGTCTAGTAACCTAAACGTCACTCTCGGTAACCACTGCTAAAAAAGATAGTAATGTCAAACTTGTCATGTCAACTTTCTATACAAACCTAGCGTGTGAATGAGTGTCACGACTTACTCAGAGAAACTGACTGATTATGTTTGACTATTCCTGACGATGGCTATGACAACAGAAACTTGTGATTAGCGCTCAGTAAGGAAGTACGTAAATTATAGGTAGTAATGGCATCCCTAGTCACTGCGGAGACGATTCCGTGGTCTATTTATGGGCTATGGAATCCAACACAGCCTACCGAAAACTGTTGTTTGGTACTACTTTAAAGTAGATATTATGATTTACTGCAGAAAGATATAATATAAGATACTATAACGGAACCAGTACAAGACAGCAGAGGACGGCTCGTGACAAGCAAATCACTGACAAAAACATAAAAGATAACCGTCATTCGAAATTAAACGCCTATCAAGCTTTGCCCAATATTCTTCTACAATATAATAATGACATAACAATACAATCCACAATAGAAAACCATTAATGACCATGTAATATGCCCATAAAAAGTTGGTCGCATGCCAACTGTGGGTGGACATCGTAAATCTGTCAAAAAATACAAAATGGCTGACCGCAGCTGTCAATGAGTATTGAGACGTCAAAATTCGAACAACTTTTTATTTGCGGCCTGTCTGTCCTTGCAGTAGCTCTTAAAACTAGCAAGATATGGTTCATTTTTCAGTGTTATTTTGATTTTGTTTGTTAAAGTTAAGTTGGTAATTTAAGATAAAAGAGACATTGGTCATTACCGCTAGTGTCACGCTAATTTTGGGCGGTGTCTCGTGTGAAAGTAGTTACATATTAGTAACAATTAATTTTATGGATATTTCGGTACAATTGTCGTGGAAAACCTTGACATATGGGTACGTCGTGTTCCGGTACTTTGATGTCTTTGCACGAATGTAAGTTGTACAATGAAGTGTGGACAACTGTCTCACGGACCCTTATTTTAAACTAATTGGATGTTAATTTGAAGATTTATTTTGTTAGAATGGAGATTACTAATAAGATTTTTGTAAAAAAATAGGTTACTGTATTTTATTTTTTAATTATATACGTGGGACACTCAGAAAGTTTTGAGAAACTAAAAAACTAACTTCTATGGATAAAATATTTTTATTAAATCTTTTCAAAGAACTTTCCACCAGCCTTTATGCAAAGTTTTATGCGTGTGAACCAATTTTCGAAACATTTTTTTCAGGCTGCCGCAGACACCTCTTCCACGGCCTTGTCGAACGCTGCTAGCGCGTCTTCCGGCGATGAAAACTATACTCCCTTTCAGCAGATTTTTTATTTTAGGGAATAAAAAGAAATCACTCGGTGCCAGATCAGGACTGTAAGGAGGGTGCCCCAAGACTCACCCGTGTGGTGTCCAGAAAGTTCTTCGTTTTAAACGCTGAGTGCGCGGGCGCGTTGTCATGGTGAAGCAGTACCCCACGGAGCCCAATGTTCTGTCGCTTGTTGCTCATTGTAGACAAAACTTCTGGCAGGCATTTTGTGGTATACGATTTGGCGTTGATGCTGCTTAGGCTACATTTAAAATCGTAGAAAATATCGCACGAAAATGTTCTCAATGCAGATACATTTTTAAATGAGACATGAAAATTTGAATTGAAAAAAAAATGTGGAGGGAAATTCAAAATTCGATCAATGGTATTTTTACTTTTAAATAACCAAAGTTTTCAAAATAATTACAAGTGGCCTTATACATAAAAACATTTTTTCGCAAAACTTTCTGAGTGGCCTGGTAAACTAGTGCTTGACTGCGATCCCGCCAGATGGTTTTCACTGCTTGAAGCAATCGTTGAGGGTGAGGCGCACTAGTTTATTAAGAGCCTAATCACTCTAGCCTTGAAGACACCTAAATTATAATCGGACAGGAAGACCACAGCAGGCAAATTTTTCAGTCAGTATTCGATGTCCGCTGTATAATCGACGAGGCGAAACACTAAGATAATATTTTGTAATTACATCCCAGTGAATTTGGATAGTTTTGAAACTAAGAAGCACCAGCAGGCCTAGCCAAGTTGTGACAATTTCGTTTCGATTCTCTTTCGTCGATCGCCTCGAGTCGGCAACGCCTTCGATTCTTTTATTCTGACCACGTGACTGAGCGTTGAGATGACGTCATTCCCATACATTTGAAGTTTTCTACTAGCGTTAACGATTCTAGATTGTCAACTTGGCTAAACCCTTAGGATAGAGAAAGGGCTGTAAACATTCAATATTTTATAATCTAGGCGTTTCGAATGGCGCTTGGGGTTTGAGTGGTGCCGTGTGAGTAAAGGATAACGCCATCTACTGGTATTACCATAACAGGTTAATTCATTTTAAAATGACAGTTTAATTACAGGTGACGGTGTATTCGATTTTTTTTTCGTGATTTTTTCCATATTTTCTCACCGTTTAAACCTTCCTTGGACAAAAATTTCAAGACCAAAATTAGCCAAATCGGTCCAGCCATTCTCGAGTTTTAGCGAGACTAACGAACAGCTATTCATTTTTATAGATCACAACCCGTAGTTACCTACCTCTAAAAATATGAGTAGGTAGGTACTACTTAGGTACCTAAGACCAAGTTGACAGCGCGCCGTGAAATTAATCGTAGGTTTGCCATCAGTTCAGTAATGATTTATGAGCCATTATCGCACCTGAGTTTTCGTATTAAGAGGAAACTAGCTTCTATCAGTGGGTTCGCCCGCATGAAAGTCGAACATCTTTCGAAGGGTATGTAGCCCTTGGCGTAACGTTGCGTAGCCTCCGGCGCCCAGTTCTAGTTCAAATCATAGTCCGGGGCGAGAGGGAATGGGATGTGGCCGCTTCCTTCTGCGAAGTAGTAATGCTAGAAGAAGGAGATGGCCGCAACTGTGAGGGAATGGGCATCCTCACGCTGCAGCCGCTGTCACGTGAGTTAAGGTGCGATCACAGCACCGTCGGCGTAGGCTTGAGGACGGCGAGCGACGGATAGCTCGCCGTCCGGCCGTTCGTAGCTTGGAGTCCGAGTTGCTGACGGCGTGTAGTGTTACGTTTAGCCACTAAAAGTCTAACAAGCCCTCTCACTCCACCCTAGGGTGGGAGAAGCCATTTGATGATTAACCACCAAGCGATGCGGCGGCTGTAGCCTACTGCAATAGAGTACCAATAGTTATTTCTATTCGCGTCGCTTCGCCATCGTAGGACACCGTGAACGCAAAGGGCAACTGAAGGACATAGGTTGGTTTTAGTCAGCAACAGTCTGACACACTCTCTACCCACCCAAGAGCATGAAAAGACAATTGATAATTTCACACTTCAAAACAAAAAAGTAAGTGCAAATAAACGTAAACCCCATGATCGCGAAGATATTTTGAATTAGAAAATACTCCTGGTAACTTCAACGCAACATCGCCTTCAACACACTATCTAGCTTTTTTGTAGCTTGCTAGATATACCTTCTAAAAATCCCAGAAATTATGATTGAAGTCTTCATAGAAAACGGAGCTATAAATGGAGTTTTAACACCCCCTTTATCAGCAACCAACCACCTTGTTTAAGTTTTATGACTTATTTTATTGAAATATTGGAAAAACACTTAAACACATTTTGTGGCCTATTAAACTTTTATGGGTCAAAACTTTTCGTTTGGAATTTAGAGCTTCAAAACTACGTCGAATTAGAACATTTTATGTATTTTCAAATCAATAACTGTAAATAAAGGGCATTGGTGATAGAGTGGTAACGGCCCCGACTTACGAGTTCTAGGTTCCGGGTTCAAACCTAACCAGGCACATTACTTTGTGTAATTTATTTTATCACCACTACTCTCAAAACGGCGAAGGAAAACATCGTGAGGAAACCATGTCCTAGAATCAAAAATTCGAAGATGTGAGACATTCACCAACACGCACTGGGCCCGCAGTAGGTATGTTTCCTGATAGCTACAAGCCGCGAAACTTTAAGACAAAAGTGAATAGGTTGCTGCTAGGTAAGCACGCTCCGTCGTCGACCGCATCGTCACTTTCCATCAGGTGAGATAGCGGTCAAGTGCGAACCTATCAAGAATAAAAAAAAACGCAAACTGATTTCTAGTGGTTATTGTGATGTTAATATTGTTGTAGTCTGCGCAACTGGACAATATGTGAAATCATTGAAACAGACGCGATCTCGGTAAAATAAAGCTGAGAATTTTGTTGTAGTGTTGACTAACTCAACAAATTTTGCCGAGAAGGTCGACTTGATACATTTGCTGCCAAATACTGCAAAAACATTAGAATGTGAAATTCCATATTCTAATGCAAAACAAATTAAGTAAAGGACTTAGTATCCAAGCCAAAAAAATTAACAACAAAATACCAAACTATCATTGACCCAAAATCGAAACCCAAACCGATTCAAACGTAAAAACAATGCAAAGACATTCAAATAATCGAATTCTATGCAGATTTTGTAATTGGAACACATGTGACCCATTTCGTGGGAACCAGCGAACAGGTGACGTTCGAAAACCAAATGTTTTCGCTGACAACGTACAAATCACGCATCAGGAAATGGAAAAAAAAGTTTGGACAACATTCCCATAGACTAGCAGTGGCTAATAAGTGGGGTGGCGATTGTTATGGGACTAGTCATTATTGGTTATGGTAAATTGAGTCTAATAGTATTAAAAAAAATGTAATGACAGTTTCTTGTTAGAATCAATTAGATTCTTTTTTGAATTTAGTTTAATGTTCATTGCTCTGTTTGTAGGCAATATGTCTATTTCTTAGAAGAATTTTATTTATCAAATGGGTTACTCATACTGCTGTGAGTCCAACTAGGGCTCAGGGAGAGATACTGCTTGGGTCTGCCTACTCAAAAAAAGGAACCCTACAAGGTTTTCAATTTAATTTAATTACATGTTTGTGCCTGTCACCAAATAAATATTTTAATTTATCTCTCTTTCTTTATGGACAAGTAAGGTAAAGCTAGAAGTACACGTGTAACACACCTGATTTGTACTTAGAACGACGTCGTGTGGCGTGGGACAAGTGTAGCTCTACAAGTCTAGTTTCCACATAAAATGTATAGAGACCGACGCGTCCAGATCGGCGTGTGTGTCACACGTGTGCGCAGTGTAGTTCTAGCTTAGGTGTTTCTAACCTTTCCATAAAACGAAACCTACGATAATGAGGACTTATTATTACTCATAGTATAATCAACCTTACAATGTCCCCGTTGCCCTAGCAATGGGGACATTATAAGGCATAAAGACATTATAAAGGGACATTCCTAAGTTAGGACTTGGGCCTCCTCTCTACGAGAAGGAATGGGCCGTAATCCAGGGAGTTTTTGGCGGAATTTCTTCGAGTTAAGTTCAGTGGCTGTTTTAATTATTCGCAAACTGATCCTAGTGGATATTGTGATGTAAAATTGGTGTGGTTTTGTATCTCAAGTGTCTGCGCAACTGGACAATATGTGGAATCATTGAAACAGGCGCGTTCTCGGTAAAATGGAGCTGAGAATTTTATTGTAGTATTGGCTATCTCAACGAAGTTTGCCGAGAAGGCTGAATCGATACATTTGCTGCCAAATACTACAAAAATATTAGAATGTGTTGCACCCGCACTCTAATGTGATACATATGCAGTGTTTTGAAAAATAAGACTTGACTTAAAGGTCCAAGTGACCAGGTGACCATTAAAACCAAAAAAAAAATCCACGGACAACGACCACGTGGTTCTTCAAAATTTTGATCCAATGACATGCTGATTTCCTCACAGTGTTTTCCTTCACCGCTTTGAGAGCAATAGCGATGAAATAAATTACACGAAGTAATGCGTCTGCCTGGGTTTGAACCGACGTACTTGTAAGCCGGGGTCGTTACAACTGAGGGTCACCACTCTCTTATTACTTGTTTACCTACTTCATATTCTCATAATTCATCGCTAGTTACAATGCTCACAAGGTTAGGTACGAAACCTACTCATATGATTTACAGGGATACCAACTTGCCTACAAAAACAGTTATTTCCTGGTTAAACTATATTGGTAGAAATGATGCGTCTAACGCTCCCACGGGATCGAATGGCTAGATACAGGGTGTGACGTTGAGGGAATTAAAAATAAAAATATAGGTACTATGCATTTCAAAAAGAATAGGAGCGCCATGTTGTGACGTCGTAACTGTCAAATCGAATCAGATATTGCAAACAAAACAATATATATTTTAAATAAAATTTATTCTTTAATTCTTTATTGTACACCATAACAAATTACAAAATAAGTAAAGTAATAAGTGAGTGTGAGTAGTAACCAGACCCGAACAACAAAATATTTTTTTTTGTTTGGGAATCGAACTTGCTACGCGCAGCACAGCAGCCGACCGTTCAACCACTGCACCAATCTTACCGTCTTGTGTTATTCCTAGTACACAGGAGTTATTCCTAGTGAGAAGAAACCCTTAAAAAAAAGAATATTTAAAATGTAAACTTTCCAACCATCCTGTATTATACAGCCGTGAAAGTATGCGGATTATGCACAGGTGGTTCCGCCCCCCGGAATTCCGTACTTTTTGTATGAATTCCGTTCACCGTTCGCTCTGCGCTGCGCAAGGATTTCCGAATTGGAAATAACTTTTTTTAATTTGATGTTCAGTTTTAGTGGTTCGCTAATTGTAGTTCGTGAAGTTGTGCAAGCTGGTTTGAGCTGTATCTACAATGGAATTGGGTAATAATTGCTATGACATAAGCAACTGAGTACTTATTTTGAGAAAATATACAACGTGGAGATGACAATCACATCACAATTCATATCACCGGGCAGCTGCCCCCGTAAATTTTTTCGTCAATTTAAACTAGATGAGGCGGCATTTCCTAGCTGACTACCTTTTTTTTGGCGTGTGGGAATATCATATGACAAATCCCGCTCTTGGGCGGAGCGGGAGATAGTGTCAGACTTTTACTGACTAAAAACCCACTCCTGTTCCTTCGTTGCCTTCGTCCCAGGACCCCAGGTTTCGCTTTCACACTACCCATGACTGACTACCCTGACAATAAACACCGAAACAAACTCAGGGTTCAAAGTCTCTTTTAAAGTCCATACAGCAAACATGTAATGGTCAAATCATATGAGAACTATGCAGATTGGTGTCTAAGATGGTCTTTTGAGGAGAGAATCGCACAGATTTGCGTGAACCTGTCCAGTCACTATTGTCAGTATTCGTGTAGATCAACTAAAAGGAGCTCAACAGTTATTCTAGGACGTGGTCTACTCATGCCTACCAAGTTTAGATGGGATAGGTACTTTTGGCCTCGGGAATATGTTCCCTTGGGACAATGTTTTACTATCACGCGGGCGAAGTTACTGGCAGCTGCTATCTACAACTATACATGAAAACACTGGTGATATAAATATAATTATTAACAACTATTACAGTGAGAACAACCACCAGATATCTTGGAACATAAAATGCCAATCAACTACTTTCCTGGATAAGTCTTTTACTGTCCAGGCCGCTCGTCTTGGAATGCATTGCCTGTGGCTATAAAACGTGCGCAAACACTGCCTGTATTTAAAAGGCTTGTAAAGGATCATTACTTGTCACTGTGATCATGTCTTCTTTTCATCACTTATTTGCTTGCTTATATATATATTTTGTATGTATGTGTATCTATTTTAGTAATGAGTATCTATCAAGTTTTGTTTACTTTTATATTTGCACCAAGTGCAACCCCATTTTGTGTCCAGGCAATCTCTGTCCATTCTGGGTTGCCTGGAAGAAATCGTCGGCGATAAGGCCGCCAATAGTATGTTTTTTTTTAAGTTTTAAATTTGTAATCTTGATATGCAATAAAGTATATATAAATAAACAACCCTGAAATTGCGAAAGTATCTGGTGAAGCCTCAGCATATTTGATAGAACCCACTAGGGCCGATGCTTGCAGAGTTCCGGGATTGTACGAAAATATCTGGTGAAGCTTCAGCATTTTCGATAGAACCCACTAGGGCTGATGCTTGCAGAGTTTCGGGATTGTTCGAAAGTAGCTGGTGAAGCCTCAGCTTTTTCGATAGAACCCACTCAGGATGATGCTTGTAGAGCTTTTTTTTAAATTCTTGATAGGTTTGCGGTTGACCGCTATCTCACTTGCTGGAAAGCGACGATGGAGCGCGCTTACCTAGAAGCAACCTATTCACTCTTGACTTAAAGATTCCCGGGTTGTAGTCATCAGGAAACACAGGTTCCGGCAAAAAATTCCACTCCTTAGCTGTACTCACAATGAATGTGAACCATCCCTGATGAGTAGGGCAGAGTAGGGTAGAGTATGGTCGATTAGGGTACAGTAGGGTAGAGTACGGTAGACAAGGGTTTTTTTTCGTGTGCATTGTTTTTTGTCCTCTGGCATTGGACGACTTTTTTAAATAAGCTCTCGAAGAAATTAATAAACGGGGGTTGACCGGCAACTGGTGGGGGTCGACACACGCCCAGCCTAACACGATTAAAGTAATAAAACCGTGGCAGGGAGGGCACGCGCACTTTTCTGCACTAGTGCGGAAAACGGTTTATTGCATGCCCAAAAGCGGTGGGATAAGAGCGAGTTTTCGAGTAAGTGTATTGAAAGTGAATTGAAAAACTCTTGCTTTTTGAAATTCGATTGATAGGAAGCTTTAAAATATTAAAAAATAAACTAGGCTTCTAAAATTAAAACTGACTGTCATTCGTTATATGCTGCCATCACGAAGGGTCAAGATAAGGCTGATAAGAGCGACTTAACCATTCCCCCGTTACATTTGTTCAGTAGACGCTAATCTACAGATTACAAGACTATCACGACAGTTAACGTCGTGGGGTAAGCACAGATCGGTGACAATGACATTTATTTTGCATAAATAAAGAAGAGAACTTTCTACGATATTCTAGTTATGGTGAAAGCCTACTTCAACAAATACAATACAAATACAAAGTGTTTATTTCTGGACTAACGAGTGTAGATAAGTTTATGATGATGTCAGTCTTAGAAGCACCTCAATAGTTTTGGCTGTAGGCATCACTTAAAAAAATATAAGTTTTTTTTTAAGTTGAATTTTTTTCGTTACTACACTAATTTATTTTTGTCGATCAAAGAACAGAAGGTACAAATAAAATGTTTTTGTATGTTCTTTACAACACATAGCAACAACGTACAAAAACATTATTTTTTTTTAGTTTTAAATTTTACAATTTGTCACTTATATACAATTCTCAAACTGAACTGTTCAAAATATTAGCTGTTCAAAATAATTGATGCTATGCTATAGTATCAATTATTTAATTAATTAATTATTTTTTAATTATATTTTTTTTTGTTTTTTTTTTGTATGTTCGTAAATACGACTTCGTACGTTTGTAAATTATATACTTAGATAAACCTACCTCGTCTATTGTTCTTTCAAGTAAAAATCGCATCAAAATTCGATGCAAAATTTTGTAAGAGTACGTGGATTAACAGATGACGCGTGACTTCTAATTTATAAAAATCTCGTGTCACAGTGTTTATTATGGAACTTCTCCGAAACGGCTTGACCGATGTTTATGCATTTGTTTGTGTATTTTTTTTTTTTTTTTTTTTAATTGATATAAACCAGTGCTTGACTACGATCCCACCTGATGGTAAGCGGAGATGCAATCATTGATGGTCAGGCGCACTAGTTTATTTTCAATTGTTCTGAGGATAGTTCGTAGGATATTTTTTACTGTCCTACCCCTACCCCCCATACTTTTCATAGTTTATGTGGCAGAATAACGGTCACTGGGTCAGCTAGTTTTTTTATACTATGTAACAATAATATAGAAGAAGATAAAAAGATGGGCATACGCTTCCAAGATATGTCATGGTCAAACCCTAACCTTTGACAGTCATTGTCACTGATACTCCACTTCATCTAATGCCCAATAGAGAGGTAAAATGCGTAAAATAATATAATAATAATAATATTTCACAACTTTCACACAACGCCGTCTAGTCCCAAGCTAAGCAGAGCTTGTGTTATGGGTACTAGGCAACTGATAAACATACTTATATATTTCTAAATACATACATATATAGATATATTACACCCAGACACAGAACAAATGATCGTGTTCATCACACAAACATTTGTCCTGAGTGGGAATCGAACCCACGACCTCCGGCATAGCAGTCAGGGCCACTCACCACTAGACCAACAGGCCAGTCAAAATAGTTTGATCTATCAGCAAAATTCATTTCAGAAAGAAACTTTAGGAAACAAGTTCTTCTTACAACCAAATACAACATCACAAGTCACCATTTTTAGATTTACTCACCCACCCAAATCTTCGTCGACAACATCTAACAAACATAATCACATCATCACGCATTCGCGCAAGATTAACACACACAAACAAACATACATACATACACAAATACAACAGACAATCTGATCGCATTACGAATAATCCTCAGACTATCGAAATGCAAAAGAGATTCGAAAAATTCGCCCAAAAAAGAATCGCTCCCATCCCTATTCTACCACTGATGCGATTTTCTACCACTCGAAGACTTGAAAATCCGAGTCGTAATCTACTACCATTTTTAACCGACATCCCTCTCCCCCCCTGCTATGCAATTTCAAGGAACTAAAGAGGTAATTCACTGGGTCGATGCAGGTCATTTTATAATGGTTGGGCTATAATACGGGTTTTACACACTTATCGACACCCCGTTCCGATTTGTTATCCGATCTCTTTATTTGTGCTTAAATTGTTTGGATTTCATTCGACGTGTATGTGATTACTTTTTGGGGTTTTAAATTAGAGTTGTTTGGGACGACCGATTCCTAATTCTGGCACAGATTACATTCGATGATTACCTTCTATATATTTAAAGGGAGGAAATGACTGACTGACATATCACTCCTAGACACAGTAGAAACTACTGTAACTAGGAGTGTGAAATTTTGGAGTCGTGGGGCTCTTTGAACCAGACCACGGCCCAACTTTCACTTGTAAAAATAATGTTTAATAAAAACTGTACTTTTTTTAAATTTAGACTGTATAAAATCTTTATTCTAACCAACGCCGATGATGTTTTGAATTTAAAAAAAGAAACAATATTTTTTTAATTTAAAATGATTCATTTTTGAAAAGTTATTCTAATCAATCCCTTTTAATTATAAAATTAATTCATTAATGTTTTTTACTAGCCGATTTTATACAGTTTAAATTTAAAAACGTAAATAAATATATATTTTAAAATCGGAAAACCGACGAAAAATTCCACCACTCCCCAGTAGTAGAATTGGTCCAGATTCACGTACTGCATCCGTGGTATTCGTTTATGCGTCGATGTCAAAGGCACCCTGTATAATTATGCCATGTTAGACAGGGAAACATGTTATTAGCCATAGTTTACTGTAAAGCACTTTGTAACATACTCTACGTATCGCTGTTACATAAATAAAAAAAAAATAAAAAAACCATAAAGAGAAGACTCGCAACCACCTCAAGGAAGGGGCAGCGCCTTAGTATTACTGACTGGATACTTTAGGTTTTTTTTCCCTATATTCAACGATTAATGATTAGCTTAAAAGCAGTTAAGCTGTTGTCTCATCCACCTCCACGCAGGCTCTGCAGAGTGGGCCGTCTGCCATGGTTTAGTATTGATCACAAACACAATTTACACAGCTATGTTATGTCCATTGATCATAACGTTTGTAGAGGACTGTGAACAATAATCAGTCACAAATTAACATCACAATAAAGAGCTAATACATTTCATGCAATTAGTAGCAAAGTGTGCTGAATGGTGACCGGGAAAACTTTGGACTTTTATAACTTAAAGCGTCCTGGTTCAAGGTGGCTCTAAAACAGAATATCTACACTAATATTATAAAGAGGTAAAGTTTGTGTCTTTTTGTTTGTAGGAGGTAATCTCTAGAAGTACTGGCCTGATTGCTAAAATATTTTCACCGATAGAAAGCTGCTTTATTCCTGCCCCCCTAGCCAAGTTACGATCGTTTCGTTTGCATCGAACGCCTCGAGTAGGCCACGTCTCCGATGGAAGTTGGAAGTTTGCATGGTACATCATATATTTTTTTTAGTTTTATCATTCTCTTATTTTAGAAGTTCCAGGGGACACACATTTTACCACTTTGGAAGTGTCTCTCGCGCAAACTATTCAGTTTAGAAAAAAATGATGTTAGAAACCTCAATATCATTTCTGAAGACCTATCCATAGATACCCCAAACGTATGGGTTTGATTAAAAAAAAAAAAAAATAGTTGGGACTCAGGACTCCTCTCTAGGAGAGGGAATGGGCTGTAATCCACGATGCGGGCTCAGTGCGGGTTGGTAGATGTCACATGTCTTCGAATTTTTATTTCTAGGACATGCCGGTTTCCTCACGATGTTTTCCTTCACCGTATTGAGAGCAGTGGTGATGAAATAAATTACACAAATGCGCTTGGCTGGGTTTGAACCCGTGACGCCAGGGTCGTGTGTATGCGACTGGGTACTCAATCTCGTTTATCTCCTCAATACGCAGGGCGTTGTCTGTTCGCTGTAATATGTTGGCTCGCAGATTCGCACGGTGTACTGAACAAGTCAAGGTCACACTATTTAGAGCTTTCTGCCAGACCTTTTACACGTGCAGTTTGTGAGCCAAATACACGCGGAGGACATACGACGCCAGGCGTGTGCAATATAGCAACGCCTTCAGGGTGCTGATGGGGCTGCCGCAGTACTGTAACGCGAGTGGCATGTTCGCGGAGGCGCGCGTGGACGGCTTTCACGCTGTCATACGAAAGCGAAGTGCGGCGGCCCCAGCGCCATCCTGACCGCGTGTGCCGGCCGATGGGACTCTATGCTGACGGCACATTTGATAGACTTACACGCGAGAGCAAGCGCCTAATATACCTGTCATTATTATTTTCAGTTTATTATGCTTTACTAACACTAGGCTAACACTATATAGAAGCAATAATTCTGAAAATAAATTTTATTATTATTATTAATACCCATAGGTGACTGACGAGATGGAGTATTTGGTCGTGGAATAAACGCGAAAGGGTGTTGAATATATCCGACGTAGGCAGTTAAAAAGTTAGGTCCCTAGTTTCAGTGGTCTCACCAGTGTATTTGCAGCCTGTCGACAGGTTGTGTTAGTAAATTAGCGCGGGTATCGCGGTTCAATCCCGCTAATTAAGTGCGCGCCTATTTAGCCGGGCTTACTAATATTTGAGTGGAACACAGACTTCGATACGAATGGTGAAGGACGATATTATTATTGTTATTTATTTATTGAACGAAAACGATAATAAAATGCCGACTACAGTGATTAGATTAGGCATAAATTATGTAAAGAACATTGAAAATAAAATGACACATATATATATATACATATACATACGATTATAATTTGGATGTATTTAAGGCTAGAGTGATAGGCTCTTAATAAACTAGTGCACCTCACTATCATCGATTGCATCACTGCTTACAATCAGGTGGGATTGTAGTCAAGCACTAGTTTATATCAAATAAAAATAAATAAATATAATAAGCCTCTCACTCAGTTTTCTCACAAATCACCAGATATTTATTTATTTAAACTTCGTGTACAGTGGTGGTACATAGGCGGGCTTAATGCCACAAGGCATTCTCTACCAGTCAGCCATTGGGTTAAAAAAGGACAATATTGTGAAAGATATTTTTGACTGGCCTGTTGGTCTAGTGGTTAGTGTTCCTGACGGCTATGCCGGAGGTCGTGGGTTGGGAATCAAACCTACCCAGGACAAATGTTTGTGTGATGAGCATGATCATTTGTTCTGTGTCTGGGTGTAATTTATTATCTATAATATGTGTGTATTTACAAACATATAAGTATGTTTATCAGTTGTCTAGGACTCATAACACAAGCTCTGCTTAGCTTGGGACAAGACGGCGTTGTGTGATACTTGTGGAATATTATTATTAAATTCAGTCAGTATCTTCTTCCATTGGTCAGCAAACAGAAGCCCTTCCATGAACTCTTAAGGCGATCCATTTTACGACCTAAACAGAATTGTTAAACGGATGGAATTATATAGGGTATACACCCGTATCGAAAAAGATTCAAAAACAGATCTCAACTAAAGTGAGCAGCCCAAGTTGTCGACGGCTCAAGGAAATGTCAGCAACCGTAGGGGTCCAGCAGGGTCGACGCCTACTGGGGCCATGGGTGATGAGAAAGAGAAAGAGATCCCCGGGGCCCTGGAAATTGGCAAAGAAGGAACAGGAGTGGGTTTTTAGTCAGTAAAAGTCTGACACTATCTCCCGCTCCGTCCAAGAGCGGGGGAAGTCATTAGATGAATTTCCCACCCGAAAAAAACAAAACTAAAGTAAGTCTATTTTAAAAACGCATTCCAAAATCGCTATAATTAAATCACTTTAAAACTTATCTTAAAACACAAATGCCTATATTTTAATCACCTCAATCAGTTCCGGTAACAGGCAAGCTAAGGTTGTAAGGGGATGATCCTCTATCATCCCTTTCGCCCCCTTTCGTAGCCATTCATCCCGTAGTCCCGTTCACAGAGCCGTCCTTTGATCCGGCCGCTCCACGGTTGACGCAGATTGTAAGCTAGTGGGCTTATTGGAAAATATTGGAGGATGGGAAGATTATCTGCGGCTTTTTCCACAGTGTTGGCAGGTATAGTTGGTTTGAGGAACTATTTTGTTGTAGAAGAGAATGCGATGAGAATTATAGATACCAAATTATCTAAAACTTCAAAGTGCAATTAAATTGTGCAGTTTTTTAAATGAAATTTCAAATATATAATTATGAAATATTATTAAAAAAATTGTTGTCTAAGTGCGAGTCGGAATCGCGCACGCAGGATTCCGAACCGTATGTAGCAAAAAACGGCAAAGAAATACATGTTTTTTGTATGGAAGTCTCACTTAAATATTTTATTGTATTCGATTTTAAGTATTTTTTGTTATAGCGGCAACAAATTTGTGAAAATTTCAACTGTCTAGCTATCACGGTTCATTAGATAGATACAGCTTATTGACAGACGGACAGACAGACGGACGGATAGCGGAGTCTTAGTAAAAGGGTTCCGTTTAACCCTTTACGTTAGGGAATTTAAAAACTAAAAAAATATTGCACAATTGCATAACAAATATAAGATGAACCACAGAAAAGTAGAAGGACTACGAGACACAGCGCGCTAAGGCGTAGCAAATATGCTACGAGAGTCAGGAAATCATATTATAACATTTTAGTCTCATCTTTGTTTAGCATATCACGAACACTTAACTTTTTTTAGGAGGAAATCATCCAATGACTTCTCTCGCTCTAGGGTGGAGTGAGAGGGATATCAGGCTTTTACTGACTAAAACCTAACTGTGTCCTTTAATTGCCCTTTGCGTTCTAATACTACGGCTTCCATTTCAGAAATTCCCCGTGGCCCTAGCAGAGATCGGCCCTGCTGGGACCCTACACATTACCTAAAAGTACCCACTTATAGGCAGACTGTGCTCATGTTAGATTTTCAAGAATCATATCCCTTATCAGAATCAGCAGGCCGCTGTTCAGTGGTAAAAACCAGTACGTATAAGCTAACTTCGCATTTTATTAATACTCAGTACTACGCTGGGCCAGAAACCGGTCAAAATGTTACCACTGATATATCTTTTATGTGTAAGCAATTAGTTAAATAACAGTTTCCATGTTTTCCAAGTCCTCACTGTTGGAACTTAGGCTTCACCCAAGTGTCATCACACTGAACGGTCCTGTGCGTCTCACATACATCTGATTCCCGCGACTCTCACCAAGTCATCGGTCCACCTTGTGGGGGAGCCCTTTCAACGCAGCGTCTTTTGTTACGCGGTCGCCACTCCGAAACCTTTCGGCCCCAATTACCATCTGTTCTACAAGCAATGTGCCCTGCCCACTGCTATTTAAATTTAGTGATTCTTTGGCCTATATTGGTAACCTTGATTCTCCTGCGGATATCTTCATTCTGGTGCAATCACGCAAAGTGATGATATCACAAAAATTAAAATTATAAATACCGAAATCACCACTATTTATCTCTGCATCACTCTAAGGTTGACTGGTAGAAAATGCCTAAGGCATTAAGTCCGCCGCTGTACGTTTGTGCATAAAGTATTAAATAAATAAATAAATCATTTCTAATACTTAACTTACCATGATTTATCAAAATAATACAAAATCTGTGGCAGCAGTTAATTACGGGAAGTGAACCACGGTCGTGGTAATTAGCGAGACAGGTTGATGCGGCGCAAACACTATAGGTACTGAGCCAGTCTAAATATAACAATATTTAGTCTGGCTCAGTTACAAATCTAGAGAGGACATGGTTAGGAACAATAGCAGTGTTTGCCCATAGTAATAAATTATCACATTCGAACGTGGCAGTAACGTGATAGTCTTATTTCTTCTCTTACTGATTTTTTTGTTTATTTATTTTAACTTCATGTACAGTAGTGGTACATAGGCGGACTTAATGCAACAAGGCATTCTCTACCAGTCAACCTTTGGGTTAAAATAACAACACTGTGGTAGGCTCGTGTGTGGTATTTTTCGCCCTGAAAGGGAAAATCACATTAATTACATGAATTAACCCACGTTCAAACTTTTACCTTAATAAAATTAGCAATGTAACGTAAAAGGATTAGGAAATAAAGATAGATGAGGGAATAACAATTATACTTACTTCTAATCGACGACGACTAACGACTTTTTTGTAGAATAGCCATTCAATAGAGTTAGACTAGAGTTGCCAACCATCCTGTTTTCTCAGGACATGTGCTAGTTTTTGTAGTGTCCTAGGATGTTTTGGATGGATTTTAAGCAGTGTCCTGGATTTTCAAAGCGCCCTGACAAAATTAAATTCGTGCCACTGTTACAATTCTTACATTACGGGTGCCCTCACAAAATTCGGTTCGCGAATGTTCGCGCTGCCGTTCTGTTTTAATACAAAAACGTTTTGTGCCCTATTTTGTTCGATTTATTGTTGAAACTTCAACGGTCCGGACTAAGCATTTCGCTTCGTCATTTGCCTGCTGCGATCTTCCCATCCAACTATAATTTAGGTGTCTTGAAGGCCAGAGTGAACAGGCTCTTAATAAATTAGTGCGCCTGACCATTAATGATTGCATCTCCGCTTACTATCAGGTGGGATCGCAGTCAAGCACTGGTTTATATCAATTTAAAAAACGAAATGTATTAAAAATATGATTATTATGAAATACAAAACATATTTTTCAGCTATTGAACCTTTATTACTGCGTCCTGTTTTTAAACATTTTTCCTGGGTAGGGATCGAACCCACGACCTCCGGCATAGCAGTCAGGGCCACTAACCACTAGACCAACAGGCCAGTCAAGGCTGGTATAAAGTTTTACCTCGACCACTAGAAACAGTAGTTTGACGATAATAGACTTATGTTATTCACTAGCTCCTGTTGGTGGTTTGGCCCGCCGAAAATTATCCCAAGGGAACATACTATCATGATAAAAGTATCCTATATGCTATTCTAGGACATGGTCTACCTGTGTGCCAAGTTTTATCCCAATCTGTTCAACCGTTTGAGCGTAAAAGAGTAAGAAACGTACACACATACAAACAAACTTTGCCTTTATAGTACTAGTGTGGTAAGTCTTAGACTACAGTACGCTCGGACAATACACCATACTTGGAGGGATTTCAGCCGAAAGACATCCACTGCTGGACATAGGCCTTCCCCAAGTGTCGCCGTAATGAACAGTCCTGTGCGTCTCGCATCCATTCGACTCCCGCAACCGTTACCAAGTCATCGGTCCAACTTGTAAGAGGCCTTCCAACGCTACGTCTTCCGGAACGTGGTCGCCATTCCAGAACCTTTGGGCCCCAACGGCCATCCGTTCTGCGAACAATGTGCCCTGCCCATTGCCACTTAAGTTTGGCGATTCTTCGTGCTATGTCGGTGACCTTGGTTCTCCTGCGGATATCCTCATTCCTGATTCGATCACGCAAGGATAGCCCTTTCCATTGTCCAGTATAAGTATAGCACAAAAGTATGAATGGGACACTTATTGCACCTCAAACAATTTTTCTCATTATTCTCGAGTCAGAAAAATATAAACTCCACTAACTTCCCACATCACAGGCTGTTTGTGTATAAAAAGTCAACTGAAGCCTTTTGCAATAAAAAAAAAAAATAACCCCAGACTCACAAAGTAAATACAACAAGCTATAATATAGACTTTATTCACACACATCGAGCACACGCTTTTCATACATATCTATATCAACCATGTATCAAATGTCGTAAACGACTTACTGTGGAGTTTTCGATTTTAAAAACTCGGCTCAGCGATGAGAATTGAAAATCGCTTGTGAAAATGTATGTCGCTTATGGTGTTTTGGATTTTTACGGTTATATAGGTATACTATGCATACATTTAGCAGGTCGAGATCAAAGAGGAGGTCTAATGAGGGAGTTCTGTGCTGTTTGATGTCAGAGGAGACTCATTTGTGAATGAGCTGTTATTATCATTTGAGCGATTTCGTGTTTTGTAAACGCTTGTATGTGGTCTTATGTTTATAGTAGAGTAAGTACTCTATTTGTCTAATGATTGTCCCCTTGCTGTTTTCTGTCTGCCTAAATATAAGGTGTTAAAAAATTAACTAGCTAAAATTAACGCTAGCGACAATAGCATAGCATAGCATAGTCGGCCTTATAATGTTCCCACTGTTGGGACTCAGGCCTCCTCTCCAGGAGAGGGAATGGGCCGTAATCCACCACGCGGGCCCAGTGCGGGTTGGTGGATGTCACATGTCTTCGAATTTTTGGTTCTAGGACATGCCGGTTTCCTCGCGATGTTTTCCTTCACCGTTTTGAGAGCAGCGACAATAGTAAAAGATTTTTCTAATGCCCGTAAAAATCGGTCCAAAAAAAATGTTTTTTTTCAAACTTACTATTGTTATTTTACTTTTGAATGTAGAAACGCAATTCTGAGAAAGTCATGCTAGTCCCTGCGTTATTTAAATATTCGATAAAATAGCTTGTTAAATTTTAATTAATTTACATCATCAAATTTATCTATTTAGCTTTATCTTTATATATTTCCTGGAAAATATATAAAGATAATATATATTTATGAAGATAATACGCACAAATATAAAAAAGATAAATTGGAGATAATTATAAATAACTTAATAATTCTTATTAATAATGATATGTAGTCTTTTTCTGAGTCTATGTTATTATTACAAGATTCAATACAATTCTTAATACACCTACTTAAATTTTTACATCTATATAGGAAGTTTATTATTAGCGATACTCATTAAATCACACACATATATTTAAAAAAATGTATGTGTTATTGTTATATATTTACTAAACAAAATAAATAAATATATAAGTATATATTCTCTTCAACTAACTTACCACTGAAATCGCACAAACATTCCTCACTATCTCGAATTTTCAGCGCCTTTCAGGAGAGGCAGCAAGAAAGGCGTCTTCAGCTGAAAATCAATAGAGCGAGGGTGGTGACCCCGCCCCGCGCCGGTCAGCTGCCTACCTTGAAACGTAACTCGGGCTAAATGGACGAGCTTTTCAGTGTAGTTTCTATATGGTTATGCAATCTAGAACTGCTGATATTCCTTTGTGGAGCTAGATTTTGGATGGTCTGAGTTGATGATACTATGTAATGTATTCAGTCAAAGTAGCATCGTTCTGGTCTATTAGAATACTAGTTTGAGAGTCATCTCTGGGCTAGACCAGGGCTTCAAGTCTGCTATTACAATAGTATCAGAATGGTCTATAATTAATTTCATACTTGTTGATTTTGTCGAATTTAGGTAATCTAGTAATATAATGGTGTAATTATAACCATCCAATTGTCATTCACTGACACTACATTGAAAGAAGTGGCATAGAATTGTAATCTCGTACATATTGACAAATGAATGTCTGACGTATGCGGTAATCTGCTAAAATTTTGACAGTTCCTTTGATCTACTTACCATTAGAACTTCATTGTGCAATCATTGCTTTTAAAAAGCTCGATATTGTCTTTCTACCACAACTCTATTACGAGTTTATTGACCAATCAATGATCAATCATTATGAATTAGCAGATTACGAACTTTTAGCAAAGTGACAATGGGATCGTGTTGGAATGACGAACTTATAAAAATAGCAGACTTGGATGATGCTGAAGATGACTATAATTATGATGATGATTTCACTAAAGCACGCAGAAAAATACCTTCAAGTTTAAACCGATATAAGATGATTTTTCTAGAATAGAGGGGGTTGGTTGTTCAGATCAATTTGACGGTCCGTCGAATTGATCTGAACAACCAACCAAAAAATAATAATATAATTTAATTCAGATTTTTTCATATAAGTTCTTATATATAAGGCAATGCTTATCCTCTGTCCAAGGTAAAAGCCAGATTAATATCCAACTAAGTATGTATTTCTTTCTACGTGCGTAAAGCAGGTCAAAGACCGACTGAAGCCGTGTTAAGTAAATGTGCTAAAATAAACCTTATTATAAAGTAATAAGGTCGAGTGCAGTTAATTGCATTGACACTGCTTAGTTCCATGCGATTGTGCATTTTCCTGGTGCGTTATGTTATATTATTAAGTAGCAGTGTACATACCTAAGTGTGCACATAGTCAAGTTTATGTACCTATAGAAGAAATCCAGCGGGAACTTCACGACTCTTAGTAATGAGGAATACGACTCGAGGAGGAGGAGGAGAAGAAATCTCTCTTCTTTGAGACTCTCTTCTTTCTTATTTTTTTTTTTTTTTACACACGATACTTAAAAATGAAAAGAACAAATCTAGATAGAAACCTTTGTACAAAATTTTATAATGTTGTATCTTTTTCAATGTAAATGTGTGTGTATGTAAATTATATAAATAAGTAAATAGAAGAACACAAAGTTGCTCCAAATGGGTAAAAAAAAGGAAAACAAAGGAGTAAATTGGTTACATCTAGGCAATCGTGCTGGTCGACCACATCGTCGCTTCTGCTCAGGTCAAGCTTGAGTCTACCAAGAAAAAGAAATTACCTACAAATGATTCGACGAATTTTTTATGCACCTACTGTATTTTGCTTTTTGTTTAATTTTTTTAAACATTGACCCACACTAGGAATTAAGTACTCCTGTAACATGGGTGCTTTTACAATCACGTCAAGACACCCTATAACTATCTTTACACCATACACACATTTGTTTCGTCCGGGAATCGAACCCGAGGTAACTAGTGCAGCGGCCAATCACTTAACCAATTTACGCCAACTGTGCCATTAAACTCTCACCGTTATACTGAAATTTGGACTATTATCATCACATACAAATTTCGTAAAAATTCAGTCGACTTATATATACTCGACATATATTTTCACTATTTTTCATACAACCGCTCTTACGCGATTATGACGTTATTACACATTTTTCATTACATATTTTGGAAACACAGTATCTTGAGGATATTATCTAGGCTTCTATTGAAATCAATTTATAAATTTGTGTAAAACTAATCCAGTAAAGACCTCTAAAAATCTACTATTTTGCATGAACTTTGACACTTCATAATTTACTCAAAAATTAAAAAAGTCAAATAAGTATAAGAATAGCCTTGCAAATTTGATCAAGATTTTGAATGACTACAATTTTTTTCAAAAACTTCTAAGAGTTTAAAAAAAACACGTATTTCCTGGAACAAGTTTTTGTAAAATATTCGAGTAAATCTCGGAATTACCGAATGCTAACAGAGTTTTCAGTCCTTTTGCCTTTTCGTCAAACATCGCGTTAGATCGAGTTAGATGAAGTCACAAGCTTTTAAACCATGCTCGATGTTGACGATAGGCGAATAAAAAAGGATCCTCTTAAGTTCATTCGATTCCCGTCCATCCCGTCAACGTAGGTATAAACTCTCTATCTACAACTAACTTAAGACACAGTTGAGCCGCGCTTTCAGTAAGTAATTACGCTAGGCGTGACCCCGCGTCATTGGCGGGTCACCAGTGTCACGACCCTACCGTGCCACCATTGGCTGAAACGTTTGACTGTAATGACACGCACACATTGGTAGTGATTTCATGGGCTGAAGGCTGCGTTAGGTGGTTTTCATTTAAGAAATTTACGATTACATAGGTGGCTGGGGATAATGACTTCGTAAGGTCGTATCGAATGGAATATGGGGGTATTTAAATGTAATGGAGATTTTATATAGGAATAAATAGTAGATTATGTAACTAGTGGATAAAGCAGTCTTTGAGTCGCAGGCAGCTTGTTGAAAGTTGCTAAGTTTTAATCCAGAACGTTAGTGAGGGATTTATGTAATTAACTCCCGAGCATTATTATCACCCTAGGGACAGAATGACTCGCTTTAAGTGATAGTTGTATGGCATATAAAAGGGTATTATCGAGTGTAAATAAAATACTTATAGAATATTCACATTTTACTAATTATTATTTTTAATGTAAGTACCTAATAGTGCCATGCCGTCATCGCCTGCCATGTTATGTTTTGTGCACCACCAAGACGACTGGTAGGCCAAAGACATTAAGTCAGCCTTTGTACAGTGTTTTTATTACTGCATAAAGTTTTAATAAATAAATAAATACTGGGCTAGCCTATTTCCATTAACCGATAGATTTCTGGAGTTACGCAAAAATTCCATCCTGGATTTTTTGTAATTACTTAAATACTTATCTTAGAATTAATTTCAGCTGGAAGGAGATGAATATATAAAATATGCGGATATTCTTTATTTTTTTTATTATTATATAAAAGCTACTTTTTTTAATATTTTCCACAAACTTCGTAAAATACGAGTTCAATTACTTTTCATACTTCTTTTTGAAAGTATACACTTCCTAATTTAAAAAAAAAAAACAAAGCAAAAACACAGTCTACCAAGTACCTACCTATATCTTTTCTCGATATCTATCAACAAAAAACCATTTACTTATTATCATAACCGCTATATATCCCGGCACTCCAAATCGTAAGAGATAGCACTCACTGTCCTCCAGGGAGTCTTTCCCTCAGAATATGATTTTTTGGGGTACTTTCAACACCATATTATTCTTATCTGTGGAAGTTTTTGACGCCGTATATTTTGTCTATGCCTATTGATGCTTTTTATGGAGGGAAAACTAAAGTTATGGCGGGATATGATAATATGATAATTCAAAGTTACAAAATTCTTTTGTTTTCCTTTTTTTTTTGGTCCGTGGTTGTAATAAAAATGTTGACAACCTACAACTCTATCTAACCGTTAGATAAAAGAGACAGACATATTGACTAATGACAAATTAAGCACATCACTTTCACCCTTTTCACAAATCATCTGAACGGGCTATCTATATATATATAAAAGGAGAAACTGACTGACTGACATATCAACGAACAGAACATTAAATTCTGCACAAGGCTTCCTTTTATGACGTAGGCGAGCATTAAGAGAGGATTTTTCAAAATTCAGCAGCTAAGGGCACGAAACGGGGATTACAAGCGTCACTGAGCCAACTATTGCTCACCGTCCTCAAGCCCGCGCCTACGGTGACCGGAAATCGAGATCGGAATCCCGGCGGTGGTTCTGGCGTGAGGCATTACTGCTTCGCAGAAGGAGGCAACCGCCTGCCACTCCTCCTCGCTCCGGACCATGGCCCGGCGCGAGAGATCGCCGCCGCCGATTGCCCACGAGGACACAGCGTTGCTCAGCCCAAGCGGGGCACACCTTCACCGAGTGCTCCACCGTGTCCTCCGGGCGGTCCACACAGTGGCGACACCCGGGCATCGCTTCCGCACAAATCCGGTGCAGGAACTTTCCGAACTTACCGTGTTCGGTGAGAACCTGCGTCATGCGGAAGGTGAAGACGCCGTGAGGTCTTTCCAACCACACCTCAAAGAGGGGACTTACCGCCGTAAATGTGGCGTGCCCAGCACTGGGTCGCGACAGTCGCCATTTCTCCATGAGAACTCTGTCCGCCATGCTGAGACTTGTCGCGGCGGCGGAGTTTCGCCCCGGCGTTGCATCTCCATGCGCAGATCGTGCATGTGTGCAAGGACTGTTGCCTCCAGATCCCATGGTAACTGGCCTGAAATCGTCCGGTATCCTCGCACCATTAGCATAATTGTGTCGTGCCCAGCCATAGTAGGCTTCGTCCCTGTTGGGCCCCTACGATTTTACTAACATCTCCTTGAGGCGCGCGTGGAAGGCTAGGCGTGGTCGATGACTTGGGCATGTGGTCAACGACAAAGCACGTTTGCCTGGAAGGAAGATCTCCAAGTTCTTAACTAAAAACCAAGCCGTCATAATTATTACAACAATATTATATGAAACGTATGATCTCAACGTTCTTTATTATCACTTGCGATAGCAGGCCGTAAACAACTACTCGTTTGTAACATTTATAACGTTCATAACGTTATCTGGCGACGGACATGTCTTGTTCTTACTTATCGGTGGCTAGGATACGTCCCCTGGTCATGTCTGGGGAATGTTTTTTTTTTTATATTTTTCGATAAGTTTTTTTTTTGGGGTGGGATATTGTCCAATAACTTCTACTGCTCTGTATGGAGCGAAAGGGAGTGTCATACTTTTACTGACTAAAACCCACCTGTATTTCTTCAGTTGCTGTTTGCATTTCAAAGCTCATAGGCTGGTGGACTATAATATTTCTTGGATACCTGGCTAATATCCACTGAGATTTGTCACCGCGTGACCAAAAAACGGTCAGCAAGATTATAATTACCATTTCTTAATCAGCCTTACTTATAATATTCCCACTGCTGGGACTCAGGCCTCCTCTCCACGGAAAGGAGTGGGCTTTTATCCACCACGCGGGCCCAAGGCGGATTGGTGAATGTCAAATTTGTCACACACGTCTTCGAATTTTTGGTTCTTAGACATGCCAGTTTCCTCACAATTTCTTTCACTGTTTTGAGAGCACTGGTGATGAAATAAATTACTCAAAGTAATAAGTCTGACTGGGTTTGAACCCGCGACCTAGAACTCATAAAGTCAGGTCACCTATAGGGCCACCTCTGCTCTGAATCTTCTGTATTATCTGTGGGTATTCCAGTTAACAATCTCCAATGATGAAATGCAAAATTTCAATTTATAAACAGTTAGAGAACCAGGAGCTCACAGATAAAATTTAATCTATTGTAATACCAAAAACGAATACCATTGGTATTAGTTTGGTCTCATTTTTATGTTCTATTCTAAACGGATACCACTCTCTAAATAATTCAATTTAATGTGCGAACAAATACCAAAAACTCGTATTTAGTACCAATACCTTAAGTATGTTGAAGGTAAAGAAAACAGAATGCTTTTTGTAGTAATAAAAAGTTTATTTATTATAAGAAAAATAATTAAATGTCCCAATTAAAATACAGGCCTGATAGTCACAAGAGCGATGTTGAAATAAACTTGTTTGATAAACTTTGACAAGAGCCTGATAATGGTAAGTAGGTACGGTACATACATAAAGTAAATAATTATGTAAGTAAATAAGTATTGTACGTAGGCATTTATGTAGAACAGCGGCCCAATAACTTATATATACATTATGACTATGATTCAAACTTTTGCCACGTAACAAGTTACAAGAGTTAATATTTTTAAAGTGATCATGAATTTATTAGTCTCTAGGTATACTGTCCTCGGAAGCCAAAAAACCTGTTCTTAGTCAAAGTAATTTTTAAAAATAATGTTTTTAGTAGAATAAACCGGCCAAGTTCGAGTTGAGCCAACTTACGTAAATAGTTCGATTCTTGTATCGTGTCTCGAAGATTTTTCCGAATAGCAAAAAGGTATCTAAAAATTTTGTGACGTACTCGTAACTGCAAATTTACGGTTTTCAGACTTTTTCCCTTATTTGTACTATGAGACCTTGCTTCTTGCCAAGTTTCAGAATTCTAGGTCAACGGGAAGCACTTTACAGGGTTTTGATTTTGAGAAGTTTGAACTTTTTCACTGCTTCAAGGAGTAAAAAGAGATATGAGTTTACATGTGGATGGATGGAGAGGGAGAGGGAGACCAAAGAAAAGATGGATGGATTGTGTGAAGAGTGATATGAAAGAAAAGGAAGTTAGTGATAGCATGACGAGAATCAGGGCAGAGTGGAAGAAAAAAACGTGTTGCGCCGACCCCAAATAACACGGGATAAGGGCAGGAAGTTGATGATGCTTCAAGGGGTAGTAGACCTGAGTATTAAATAATAATTTCAGCTTAATACCTCCAGGCGTTCCTGGGGAAAACGGACAACAAAGTTATATTAAGACCTCTCAAAATGATTTTCGGCTTCATAAGGCAGATATTTTAAAGCTTGTGTGGCAGATGTTTTTAAGACGCGTCTTTCTGCGGTCTAATGCTATAATTAAATTAAGTATGTATAGTGTTTCTGTTTTTCATTATTTCTATAAAGTTACAGGATTTGATCGACGAACCTACCTGATGATGGGGTAAGTTTCAAGCTTTCCTATGCAACATAATCAGAATTTTTGAATTTGTCATACCTCTTTTGGGTTTCCGAGGGCAGTACAAATATAGTTGTTTTATCTCACGAAGGCCGATGTGTGTCCGTGAACCTACGTGCACACACACAGAAACAAAAGAGCTCCCCGCGGCCCGGGAACGCAAAGGGCCAATGAAAGAACACAGGTAGGTTTTAATCAGTAACAGACACTCAAACGTCTTAGCCAGCTTCAATTCACTAAGTAACTTCACAGGTCCCTTCCCATCATTAGATCAATGAACTGATGCTTTGAACCAATGGTCTGATGTAGAAGTCTTCGACATCTCTTCTGGGTCTCTGGTGTAAGCTCACATGAACGAGGAGATATTTGATGATTTAATATTTCCACCCCAAAAAAAAACCGGCCATCGTGAGATAGACCAACTGTACCCAACTGGCATTACTAATAAAAAAATTGGTAACTAAATACATTTAATAACACAGTAGTTTTAACACAAATATCAATAATTTTATAGAGAAAATTTTAATTTGGTAGGTATGAAAAATCACCCTCTCTCTGCAAGTATAGGTAACTAGGTTTGAACTGGCTTTCTTTTATTAATTTTGATATATAATGCCTACTTGTTTTAATATTTTCGGAAACACTTGGATTGAACTTGATGTCACTAATTTCAAAGTTCTCCCACCGCTGCCATGAGATCGATAGAATGAATATACCTAAGTTTTTACAAAATATTCCAAAAATATTTCTGTTGTAGGTTTCTAGTTTGAGGTTCTTTAGTTTGAGAAAAATAAAGGCAAGCTGCATATTTTTAGTCATTTTTAATAATTAATTGATTGTATAATTTATTGATTAAGTAATTTTATTAATTGAATGATTTGTTGATTGTATGATTGAATTGTTTTGATTTAATACCTAAGTAATGTTTTTTTTTTGATAAACTTATTTATTGAAAAATTGAATGATTTGTACAAGTTATTACAAGTAACTGTTTGCTTAAATTGAAAATGTAATAAATAGAGCCCTGGCACCCATAACACAAGTTTGCTCTTAGCTTGGGTGCCAGAGGTCGATAATATGTGATGAGGCAATTTAGAAGCGATGCCGCATCATGATATTCATGATTTGTGTAAAATTGTATTTTTGGAAATAAATTATATTATTATTATATTATTGGTTTCTGATGCACAGAACGCGGACCAGTGACAATAGCATCCTGAAAACAGTGGTTGAGAATTCTTACTCCCCTATTCTGAGGCATGTGGAGAGAAAGGTCAGGTTGTTTACTGCTTGCTTGCGTGTTTTCTGCACATCTTGTCTCAGACACCCACCTCATTGCATGTTTTTCTTATTTTTGTTTGTGTATTACTAACACTAAGAAATTTTAAATTGACTAACAAAGTGGACCATATTGTTGTCTTTTTAAATAAAATTTATAATTGTTATATTAGAAACACCCTAAATTACGTAAGTACCTATTGTGTTGACCTTTCATTAAATCATCGATTTAACACATATTGATTCAATAAATTATAAGAAGCTTGTTCAGCGTGAAGCGTGAATAACCATAGGTACCTAGCTATTTGTTTCAAGCTTCGGAATATAACAGGGGTGCCATTGAGCAAACCAAGAGACATAATACCTACTCGCTGGCACATCCAATGCTTTCTTTCAAAGCCTTAATGCACTGCAATCCATTTCACTTTACAAAATCACTATCACACTTTTATGTCTCTACACTTTTCAACCCCTTATGCACTTCAAGGGTGGTCAACCACCTCATTTTTAACACCATAACATCATTTAGCCGTAAAATATCACCATATCTTGCAGCTACATTAGTTTTGAGTCTCAACTAAGGTCTATAAATCGATTTAACTTTTATAAAATTGGTGTTTTTGACCACCAACCCCTTCACGACCAGCAATATCGTGTGTTTGAAGTTAACTGGATTGACAAAACGTTCCAAAGATGCTTTATATAGGTAACCTTAAGCTTGGCCCTATGCTGGCCTAGGGTTAATAACGATACACTTTTGTGTTGGGTTCACTCACGGTATCAAGCATTCAACCCCAGGTCAGGCATACTGACTGTATTGTTTCATGATAAATGAGTTTTGCTTTTTATTCATTATCTTCAAAGAGGCGGTGTTATTTTTGTTGTTATTTTACAATGTTTTTTTGATGTAAGGACGCCATTTTCCGGGAATCTTACAACGATTATAGTCTGTTTAAGCAAAATGTATGTTGCTACTGTTTCAAAGTCTTGAAGTTTTTTAGTTACCTTCATTTGTAGGGACTAAGTAGAATTAGTGCGCTATATGTTGTCTAGGTGAAGAAAGCAGAGTAAGAACCTACATTACATTAAGTTATTCCACAATAACCTATCTTGCGTGAATTATATACTTAGGTATCATTTAGTAGTTCATCGCTCCGTATCTCAATTCATTGACCTGCACAGAGTAAGACCGGGTTAAATGCCACACTTTTTCAAATCACACTATATTTCTCAGTACACCTACAATAAGCTACATATTTTTTTGTTTTGTTAAACTGGGTGGTAAGTATTTCAACTTTTAATCTACAAAATGAAAAACAAAAAGGAAATTCTTTGATTTGATAGCGGACCTCTACATTATAGGTCTAATCCATACAAATTATATTTGGAATACGGCCATCCCGCATAAATTGTGATCGCACCACGATCCACATGGACGCGCCACGATCAGACGGTAGGTCGTCTTTGAGAAGTGGCTGAGGAGTCGCCGCAGCGCCTTCAACTGCATGACACAGGTCCTCCGTCCTGATATGGCAAGTTCCTGTTTCAGATTCAGGCGGAAGAAACGCCCTGGGTGTCATTATTGTGCGGACCACCTGGAGGACACGGTGGAGCATATGGCGGTGTGCCACGCTTGGGCGGAGCACCGTCCGCCGTGTCCTCTTGGAAGCAATCAGCGGTGGTGAACTCTCGCGCCGGTCCCTGGTTAGGCCATGGTCCGGTGCGAGAGGGAATGGAATGCGGGCACATCCTTCTGCGAAGCAGTATCTAGTAGTACCTAAGTGTAGTATGTTAGCAAAGGAGATGGCTGCAGCCGTGAGGGAACAGACATCCCCATACCGCAGTAAACGCCCCGAGCATCGGGAATTGCAGGGCGATCCCCAGCAGCCGTAGGCGCGGGCTGACGGACGACGAGCAATGGGTAGCATGCCGTCCGACCATCCGATAAGGATCGGACTCGAGTCTTCGACGGCGCTTAGTGTGCACCGATGGGCTAAGCACAGTCAATGCCCGCTAGGGCCACAGGGAATTTCTGAAAGGAAAACCTTGGTTCTAGATCGCAAAAGGTAACTGGTGTGGTTTTAGCCAGTACACGTCAGACATCCCTCGCGCTCCACCCAAGGTGGGAGAAGGCATGTGAAGACAATGCAAGAAACCATGCCTTCACATGCAATAGCACAAGGACATGCGTTCTTACTGTCAATGCATATTCTGTGCTACAGAACTCTTCCGCGAAACTAGAGTAATTGCTCTAAATCGGAGCTCCTATACTGATGGGGCATTTATCACGGTTTTACCCTAAGGGTATCTTTGTAGGTAGGTACTGCCAGTAAATGCCAACCAACAACACAGGAGAATAATTATTATTCAAGGACACAAGTGTATGCGCAAATAGCGCAAACACACGTGCACTGTCTCGACACTTATTCTCATAGTCCGATAGGACGACAATCCGCCACGACCAAAGAAGGTTCAAGCGCTGAGACAACACCTTGGTTGGTATGCTTGCCCAGACATGGGATATCACACTACTAATTTATAAACTTTAAGCAGCCGTTGCGCTGCTAGCTTGGCCTCCTAAACAATAAATCTGATCTCCTCCTAAACTGATCTGCATCCTGAATTTGATTCCCAGGTCGAAGTGATAGGTTTTTTTCGTTTTTCCATAGAATACAGAGATTTTCAACAACAGTAACGCCACCTATTGGTATATATCGTAAGCTTAGAAATAGTGACATCTAGCAGATGCTCAAAATTACCTGGCGATATAATATAAATCTAAATAACCGGGAAGTTAGTAATGATTGTACTGTTTGTATTCAAATAATCCACTAGATGTCGCTAAGACCAAGGTTTCTTTTCAACGACACAAGATGGCACTGTATAAACAATACAAGTTACTTTTGTAAATCATAGAATTTTTATAATAGGATAACAGGATTTTACAGGCGGAAAGGTTTATATTAGGTAAAGTTACTCCGTCACACTCAATCTACTGAATGGTTTTGGATGAAATTGGCTCATGGACTCATGAGATTTCTCACCCCGGGGAGTTTGTCTACATGTCGTCATTTCCCTCTATTTTTGTCCCAAATAAGGCAGGTGCTTACGTGACTAAATTGGGGGGTAGGTAGTTGAGTGTTACAAAGAATATTAGGTTAAACTTGTCGCCACATCAGTAGATCGCAGCCTTGTAAAGTCGAGGCGGAAAGTTCACACACGCTCGAGAAAAGCAAACAAAACAAAATTTACTTCTATCATTTTATTCATAGTTTACACATTACATGTTTATCTGACTCCTTAACAACAAAGATACAATGATAGAATAACAAAAAAAAAACAAACATCAAAAAGAAAATGCAACACTGTATGACGCCAAAATGTACGTAATAAAAAAAACCTATTACAGACTAAAAAAATGCACTTATACACTATCCGTCATTTTTAGAAACTTTACATCAATTTTGATTGGCACACACTAGCCTCCACTCATTTATATACTTAAGACATCTTTAGATTTTAGTTCAAAATCTATTTGCACATAAATAACATAGGAATATTATCTATACTGTACGCGTAATTAGACTTAGTTTTAAGACATTCAAATTCTAATATCATGTACACATTCAGATTAGATTATACATTAAGATATACTGTACAATATTCATTTATACTGATATTATAACACTGGACTATAAATTAAATATTTCAGGATTAAAATTGTACTAATGTACAAGAATTTGGCAGGGATTTTTATAATAGTTTGGGCCTCAGACTTTTTGACTACTGATATCAAACACATATGGAACATTTATGACTAACATGTAGTACTTATTTGATAACTGCAGTAAAGTGGAAACTCGGTTTAATTGATTTACATTATCCGGATTATTAATCGCAAGCAAATATCTTTTGGACCGTCACGCGTCACGTCTAACAAAAAACTGCTCTTAGCGCCAAGTGGCATCTTGGGATTTCATCCTCTTAGGGCCAACACTGGATTACGCGGTCGCCCGCGCGGTCTCATACAAAACTGTTCCGTCGCGGCTCGCCGCACGGGTACCCATCGCGGCCCGCGCGCCCCACGCCCGTGCCGCTACGTAATAATACATTAAAGTTTTCCACCGACACGACTACATGCACACCGTTAAAGTTGAACTAGCAACACTGCACAAGTAATAATCCGGTTTTCGTGACGGGTACCGTCGCACTCGACATACGCGCGACGTTAGTCCTAACAACACGAATAAGAAAACCGGCCAAGTGCGAATCGGACTCGCGCACGAAGGTTTCCGTACCGTCTGTAGCAAAAAAAAAAAACAAAAAAAAAACACATTTGTTGTATGGGAGCCCCACTTAAATATTTATTTAATTTTGTTTTTAGTATTTGTTGTTATAGCAGCAACAGTTATACATCATTTGTGATTAACTATCTAGCTATCACGGTTCATGAGATACCTACAGTCTGATGACAAAAAGGAGTGTTAGTAATAAGGGTCCTGTTTTTAACCTTTAGGTACGGAACCCTAAAAAGCAAAAGCGTGCTTTCAGTTGCCCGTTGGCGCTGTATTCTCGTATACTCGGCGATTTCATCCTTTAACAACACAAATAAGAAAAAAAAATACTTTCTGAAGATTTTTAGCGTTTAAGTCTGTCATTTAGCCATGAACGTGGCGTGTTGGACACATTTTGCTTTGTCATACAAGACTGTGACGGTCACAAAATTAAAAGATAACCATACGGGATCGCCTTCTTCCTGAAACTAAAATACAATGCAAAATATCTAGATTTTAGTTAATCCGAATAATTCACGACAACAACCAGTCAGATTAACCGAATTTCCACAAAACTTGTAGCAATTAATTTAACTTATTTCTTCATCTAAACGCACTCGCCTCATCCACACAAACACACCTTATCTATACAGACAATAACACCATTTTAATAAACTAATCAGCTGTCGAAAATTATGAAGAACTAGTGTGTGCTAGAATTAGAAAATACATCACAATTACTATGTACAAAGTCAGATCGAATTATGTTAAATTTCAACTTTTACCTACTTGTACATAATTCCAGTATTCGCCATAAGTTTTAATTGATCAAACAAAATCGCTCACTTCACAGAGATCAACTGAGTGAACTTTTCACCGAATTTGTACATCCTCGGCTTGATAGTTTTTTTTTTAAATTTCATAGTACATCAGGTATGTCCTAGCATTGCCTATTCATCAACTTTTATCCTTCTTTTCTATATAATCTCATTCAAACCTTAATACTATAATTTACAAGAGAAATATTAAGATTTGTTACATTTTTTGTAGTGCAAGTGTGCTGTTTCGGCATTATGTCCTGCAGTGGACGCCTTTCGGCTGAAATAATGATAATGATGACAAAGTGAGTATTTAACACGTGATTCTCTAATGAAGCAATTAAGGTGAATTATCCAGGGAAGCCGGACGGCGAACAATGAGTAGCTCACCGTCCGGACCGAGCCCAAGTCGTCGACGACGCGTACTGTTCCACGCGCCTCAAGGAGAAGCCAGCAAATCGTAGGGGGGGGGAAGCCTACTGGGGCCACAGGTAGTTTGAAAGTGAAACCCGCGGCCCTGGCACGAAGGAACAGGAGTGGGTTAAAAGTCTGACTCTATCTCCCGCTCCGCCCAAGAGCAGGATTTGTCATAAGATGATTTTCCCACCTAAAAAAAAAAGCGTGTAAAACTGGAGGATTCACCTTATATTGCTAAGATTCTCATGTCTAGCAGTGGACCACTAGGAAACTATGATAAAGGACTAGCCTCATTGGAACTCTGTTTTTTTTTTGCTTCTACGAATACCACTTGCACTGAGTCAAAGTGTAAGAAGAACCTTATTTGAACGACACCGACAATATTGAGAAATCAAATAGAAAAGAATTTCAATTAAAAATAAACAATTATAAACCTCAAGTCATCTTAGCCTTAATTTTGTGACAGCCTAGAGTAACATGTCAAATAATTATACAAATAAAAAATACTGTCAAAAATCCATGATTCAATCATATTTTTTTAAAGGAACGAATGTCAATTTTATACAAAAATTAAGAAGAAATAACATTATACTGATTTTATCCATCCCACTCAATCCTATGATAACACATTGATATACTTATCATATATTATCCCTACTAACTACAGAGTGAAATAAAATCAAATAAAAATAAATAACAAAAGACATGATCCTTAATATATTGTTCAGGATAGTAATTTAAACATATCATTAGCTCACTTTGGCTAAACATCGATTTTGAATCGACACAATTTTCACTGATGACTGTACCAACGATTTATTCACAAAAATGACAATTTTATATAAATTCTTAAACTAAATGAGACCATATACAGTAGAATACCAATTTATATCTATTAGATTATACTTAGCTACACTTATATTATCATTCTTTTAAAGTCAGCAAGTCTTTGAACTTTTTAGTGTCATTAACTATAAATACATGATTACTGCAACTTATTTAAGACTAGCCCCTATTTCTAAATTAAGAATTTGAAGTTAAGTATTTGTCAAACTCTACTTGACCTGAAACTTTTGCCTTTAGAACTTTAAAGAGATGTCAGCAAGACAGATGGAACCAGTAGGGCCGATGGCTGCTAGAGCTGCGAGAATGTTCGACAAAGCTACCGTGGCCCTGTATCGCCTAGTAGTCAGAAAAAGCTTGACACTTCCCCTCGCTCCTCCAAGAGCAAGAGAAGTTATTTGGATACTTCTCACCTTAAGTTTGAACTATTCGCGAGCTCGAACTCGCTGACGGGTGAGACCAAAAAGTGCGTTGTCTCATCTGACATCGTGTCCGATAGCGATAGTATCAAGTATAAGCAGTTAGACGCTAGTCTATATGTACAACGTATTATTTGCACGCACACAAACACCGTTCCAACCCATTAGAAGGTGCGCAAAAAATTGGGAGTAGTGTTTTAGAAAATCGAGTTTTATGAAAAAACCATTACATAAATCTATTACAAATAAATTGTATGTAAATCTTCGGTAATTAAGCTTTGTCGGTAACGACTTCGTTTTGGAGATTTTATACGATATTTTTTACTTTGTACACCTAAACTTGCGTTAAAATCATCAAAAAAAAAAACAGATACTTTGTTGGCTCATAACTTTTTAAAGGCATTTTTTTTTTTCTGTTTCCACACAGACTAAATTAATAAGAAGATAAAACGATATCCTGTTTTGTTTTGAATGTACAATGTCAAATATCGGCTAGCCTAACTAACCTAACTTATCCTTAAAAACCAACTCTCAACCCCAAATTCTCAATTCTAAAGTTAGCCATAATTTGATGTTTACACCAAGAAATAAGATTTCAAAATGAGAAACAGCCATATATTGGTAGAGAACCAGATACGGTAAGGCTTTAAATAGAAATGAAGTAATAGATATTAAATTAGAAATCAGTCGCAATATGAACCTTTTAATTTAAAAGTGAAGAATTTATTTATTCTTAATATTTATGACTTTAGAAGATCAAACTTTAGCTAATTTGATCCTACCCGTGACCAAGACTTGTTAAGCCGGGTACAAACTGCTGTAACGTAACATGCAATGTAACACGCAATGAAAGAATATGTCGTCCAAATTGTCGTAATTTAGCATGCAACTTAACAGAATTCCCAATGTGGACGCGTTGCGAGCGCGAACCGTGCACACTACGCGCGCGAACAGAGCATTTCAACTGTGAGGAGGAGCACGCGAGCTGAGTGCGCGCGCTACACACGCATGAAATGCTCCTTTCATGTTACAGCAGTCTGTACCCGGCTTTACGTCACATTCACGATTCGTAAATGGCGATGAAATGGTTATTAACATCACGAAACTCGGCATACTGGTAAAAACATTAAGGTGCTCGAAAATGAGCCTCTTTAGCTGCCGACCCAACTTTTGGAATAATGTTCAAGTCCATGTAAGAACTTACGGATTTTTTAAGCCTGCGTCGGATATATCCGACAAACAGTCTCGCGTTTATTCTGCCAGGGTCGCACATAAATGACGAAATACTCCATCTCGTCAGCTCTTCTGTCACCTATGGGGATTGAAGAGCTAAGCGATATGGAGTAGGCAGTCGCAAACATACGACCTTTGCGAATAGGACGCGAAATCACTTGGTGGAACAACCGGACGCGGGTGGTTAGAGGCCGAATTTACGCGACGTCATAGATTAACAACAATAAATCCATTTGACGAATAATTCTACACATTCCTTAGACACTATTAACACCAAGACTTTCATGTTTAGAAAAACTCTCAAGTCTTTTCACCTGCACTTGCTTGCAGTAATAGTTTATTATTTCACTTTATCATTTTACCAGTGGTATAAGCAGAGCAGTAGGTTGTGTATAAAATATTTCATTTTGATTAACTTTCGCTTACAAAAATAGCAACATAACGCTTTAACATCGAAGCTAAGCGTTTAAATGTTTTTTGAATACTTTATAAATCTCTAGACACTATAAGGCCGATTGTACACGTTGAGAAAAATCGCCGGGAATATGTTAGTGTCGCCGAACATGGGCCACATGTGGCATGTGGCTTGAGCTACAAACGCCGCCATGAGAAGCCAGAAGCGGCCACAAGACACCTGTGGCCGGTGGCTGCTCCTTTTTGTTTATCCCATGCGCGCAGTATAATAATGGACTCTATCTAGGAAGTTTTGAATGCGCGAATGGCGTGCGTATCGGCGTTTAGTGGCCGGTTCGGGCCACAAGCGAGTGAAGATTTGTAGCGTGTGGCGGCCACCAGCGTCAACCGTGTGCGGCGAATCCATATAAAATGTATGAAACCTACAGGAAATATGCCAGTGGCGGCGTTTTGTACACGTGGCCGGTGGCCCGTATGCGGCGACCTTTAGAATTCGTATCGTTTCTACACACGAACTGTGTACACTGCTTTGGCGCTGACCAAGAAAAAATTTGCCTAGATCCGACCAAATTCTTATCATGTACATGGTGAATTGGTCCTGTCTGCGGCAGACACGGTGAAAATTCTTAGCATGTATAAGCGCCCTTAAGCTGTCACCATACATTTATATACTCTGTAAATTTATGCCTAATAACCATTATACTTTGTACTTTGACAACCATGTGCGTTTGGCTTTAGAAAATGTTAACCACACTTATAATCTATTTACAACAAGATAAGACATTTGAAGAAATCTTTTTTACAGTCTGTTCAACCGATTTTGACTTTTATTGCGTCGTTGTTATGACAAATGGCAGATGCAGTAAATAGGTTGGTATTGCAACCACTTTTTTGCTTTTAATGCCATCCTATGTCTACGGAATAGAAGTCAAAATCGGACTGCGAACGACGTATAGAAACTTGTCGCGTTCAAGTCAAAGACAGTCTGCTACATAAAGATGTGACGAAGTCTAAAAGTGGTCACCATTTTCGTTTGCCGATAATACTTATACCACTGGCAAAGTAGAGAATTCGTTTATTCACTTTTCACTAAAACACTAAGCGTCACTGTCGCATCACCTCAAGTGTCAATGTTCACGTATTATGAGGATCTTTTTAAAGTCCCAGGATCATTCTGGCTCTGCAAACATAAATGAGAACTTTTCGTGGGAGGTGGGGGCGATGACGCGAGCTTCTATGAGGCACTGCACCACCCACGTCGTGGACACCAGGGGCACCTGGTCCTGGTTCGCTTTGTTCTGCACCTCGTGCGGGCAGTCCCACTCCGTCACGAGAGCCTCGGCGCCCGACATGTTGAGATCTTCCTCGTTGACCACGCGCGTGGTGGCGCCCGCTAACGTGCAAACTCGCTCCCAGAACTTCACGAAGGTGTCCTGGTCACCGCATAATAAGATGATCTTGTCTTTGAAGAAGGTAGCGTTGCGTCGGCCTGAAGGCGGCACCTGGTGAATTAGTTTATTTAATCAATGTAGTTCAGTAACACACAGGTATGACAAGCTACAGCGTCGAAATGAAATTAATTATTTCAAGCTTACTGTTAGCAGTTTCGACAGCGTGATAGTAAAAAATGATCCCAAAGGAACATACTCCCGAGACACACACATATACAAGCAGAGCACTGATGGTCCTCGACACCAGGATACACACAGGCCAAGGAGGCCACACCACACCTCAACAAAGCCCTCATCAAACATCTCATGCGACTGGACAGAGGTCATGATGACTCAGCCGTGCGACACCAAGCGGGTGTCTGCCGCTAGACACTGGTCGAACTTACCCAGTTAATGAACCTCTGCTTGAGTATAGACCAGCCCGCTGGCAGAGCGAAGGAGTCGATGTCCCGCAAAGTGCTGTCGATGCAGCTCATGATGACCCAGCCGTGCGACACCGAGCGGATGTCTGCCGCTAGACACTGGATGAACTTGGCCGTGAGGCAGGGACGCGGCGCGATCAACTTGCACACGCTGTATTTGTTTTTAGGCACGTCGTCGAAGTGGCTAAAAAGAGAAATGTAATAATTTTAAACCATTTTTTATCGTAAACTTTACTTAAACTTGTACCTATCGTGTATACGCGTCAAGAAAATAGTGATTCACTATTTTCTTGACGCGAATACAAGTATAGTGGATGTTACATGTCTACAAATTTTTGGTTCTTAGACAATGATAAAAAATGTTTTCTTTTACCGTTTTGAGAACAGTGGTAATGAAACCGTTTCGGTTCCCACAAAGTACATTCGTAAATCAGGACAGTCACCACAGCTTTATCTGAAGTAACTTCAAACCAACACTTACTTTAATTTCCTTGGCGCATCTGTTTCATCACATATGACTGAATGTTATTATTCCATTGTTAAAACGAATTTAGCTATTAGCTGACGGCTTTGAAATGTCATGGTGTTGTGTTGTACCTGTACACGGTGCCTCCGCCGGCCTCCAGCTGCTCCTTGAGGCGCTCCTTATTGAAGGGGCGGTCGCAGAACTCCAGGTCCTCGGTGTCAGTGCCCGCCACAGACGAGGTCATCTCGCCGTCTTCTTCTGACGAGTAGTGGCGGGTCTCCGCGCTTTGTGTGGCCTACAAATTTAAATAATGAACTCGACGACATTTAAAATCACGCAAAATACCGAATACTGGAATTAGACATTTATGGTCTATTTTTAATCGACTTACGTACGTAAGTACGTAACGTAAAAATCGTTACTCCTACATGCGATTTGGTTAGCTTTGGTAAACAAATATGAAAAAAATATATATGTTGCAGTCAAAACTCTTAACCAGTCAAAAGTACTATTGACTAGCAAAATCAGTCAAAAGTACTTTTGACCGTATGCTTTAGTCAATAATACTTTTGACTAAAATAACAGTTAAAAGTACTTTTGCCCAATGGAGCTGGTTAGAAGTAGTTTTGACTAAGTGATTCTGTCAAAAGTGGTTTTGACTGGACGTATCAGTCAAAACTCTTAAAAAGTTAAGGAGGTCGATAAAAATAACGACAAACGCACATATAAACTTTTATATTACTCATTTTTAGCGGAGAACGCGACAGCGACGCGCCTTTGATTCGATCGAGACTTGGGCTGTGCTGCAGTCTCTCCAACGATGCCAGATTGACTATCGGTACATTTAGGTGCTGAAAAGTGTTTGTACAAAAACGCCACTATGTCAGTCAGACTGCAGGACCGGACCTCGAAACTTGTCCTCCTGCAGCGGGGTGTGAGGCAGGGAGACGTCATTTCTCCGAAACTGTTCACGGCCGCAATGGAGGATGTCTTCAAGGTTCTGGACTGGAGTGTATCATCACTCATCTTCGGTTTGCCGACGACATAGTAGTCATGGCTGAGACTACGGAAGAGCTCAGCACAATGCTAAATGACCTCAGTAGAGCTTCCGAAAGAGTGGGTCTCAAAATGAACATGGACAAAACTAAAGTCATGATAAACAACCATGTGATAGCACCCACTCCTATCAAGATTGGAGACTCTATACTCGAAGTTGTGGACGATTATGTTTACCTTGGACAGACAGTCCAGTTGGGTAGATCTAATTTCGAGAAAGAGGTCAACCGTCCTATCCAACTCGGCTGGGCAGCGTTCGGGAAGCTGCGCGGTATCTTCTCATCCAATATACCACAGTGTCTCAAGACGAAAGTCTATGACCAGTGCGTGTTGCCAGTGATGACATATGGTTCCGAAACGTGGTCGCTTACAGTGGGCCTCATCAGAAGGCTCAAAGTCACTCAAAGAGCAATGGAAAGGGCTATGCTCGGAGTTTCCTTGCATGATCGCGTCAGAAATGAGGATATCCGCAGGAGGATAACCTTGGTTGTTACGGACATAGCCCGAAGAATCGCCAAACTTAAGTGGCAGTGCGCAGGGCACATTGCTCGCAGAACAGATGGTCGATGGGGACGAAAGGTTCTTGCGGAAGACGCAGCGTTGGAAGGCCTCCCACAAGGTGGACCAATGACCTGGTGAGGGTCGCGGGAATCCGATGGATGCGAGACGCACAGGACCGGTCATTGTGGCGGCATTTGGGGGAGGCCTATGTCCAACAATGGACGTCTTTCGGCTGGAATGATGAGTGGAGAACGTGCTCTATTCTATTCTATTTAGGTATGGTTTCCGCACTTAGTCCTACGTGGACCATTGTACGTGGGCCATGGCGGCCATAACCTTAGGTGGGGTCATTCCAACCAGCCCACCTCTCTCTAAAAACAGATAAGGCCTCTTAGGTTTTCAGGGCATCAGTAAGGGAGTTCAGGGATCCTAAGGGTCGTGTATGTATTTCAGTTACGCCTGTGCAGTCTAGGAGCACATGTGCAATCGTCTCCTCCCCCTCCAAACATGCTCGTGGAGAACGTGCTTATTAGTACAAAAATGAGTGACTACGAAAAGAAAGAACGCTTTTTGCAAAGAATTTTAGCGATAGAAGATATATTGAAAATTTTAAAAGTTTTCAATGGATGTGGAAGACGCGAAATTTGATGACAAGAAAAATAATATTACAGTAAAGTAGACTAAAACGCTTTAACATCATTGAAGCTTGTGGTATAAAAAAATAATAGTTACAAACACAGAACCTGCAAAATATGTTTTGCCGGCTGAGGAAATCTACGACATTATTGATGCTGCTCATATTTCTATAGGGCATGGTAGTCGCGATAGACTTAAGAATGAAACGGCAAAGAAGAACGCTAATGTTGCAAAAGAAATGATTACTATATTTATCTATGTGCGAAGTATGCCAAAGCAAGAAAAGGAAGGGTCAGGTTTCGAAACCGATCCTGCACACTGAAATGAACAGCCGCTGCCAAGTCGATCTTATTGACATGCAGTCGCAAGAAAATCGCGGGCATAAATTTATTACGGTTTATCAGGATCATTTGACTAAATTTGTAATTTTGCGACCACTGACATCAAAAAGGTCTACTGAAATTGCATATTAATTAATGGATAATAAATGTCATTTTTATTCACATTTAACGAGTTAATAGTGCTTTTGACTGATGCTATATTGCAGTTAAAACTACTTTTGACAAAGAGCGTCAGTCAAAAGTACTTTTAACCGAAAATTTGTAGTCAAAAGTACTAATAACCAATAATTTTCAGTCAAAACCACTTTTGACCAACCTGTTCAGTCAAAAGTACTTTTGACTGATTTTGCTAGTCAATAGTACTTTTGACTGGTTAAGAGTTTTGACTGCAACATATATATCGAAAACGAGAATATGAAAGAGAGATCCCGACATGGTCTTTGACGTCAAAGGTCAGGACACCCATACAGCCGCCATAGATAACGGTGGCTTGACGAAAGAGACGGATGCATTTGTTTAATATTGTTATATCTGGTTTGCCTTCCTACCAGTTTTGATATAGTTTTCAAAATTAGTATTCTATTTTTGTTTATTTCTTGATAAACTGGTTAATTAACAAATATTTTTTTTATCTGTATCCCCCACAGAAATCTTAATAATAAGGCAATAGAAATGCTATCTACTGTCTTTTAATACTGGGACACCTGTCACCAGTTCACAGAGCTACCAACACATAAACAAACAATAAATACACACTATCGCCTACACGTGCATTTTGCATTGTAGCAACAAAAATTTAAGTTTTATCGATGACATTAGGCAATATTTTCTAAAACGCATGGCCTCAGGAGGCGCGGCCTCTGTTACCAATAATAAACGTGTGCAAAAAGCAGAGAATGATATCGCGCGCTCACTCACACTTAGCGCACTTGTGTTCTACGAGATACATGCGCGGCGACAAGATCATGAGTCTTTGCAACTTCTATTGCCTTATTATTAAGATTTCTGTGATATTTTGATGATTGTCTACCAAAAGAAGGGTGTATCTTAGTAGTGCGACGATGGCAAATAAAACAAGAGCCGGGCTTTATTTCGGCTACCGGTTAACCTTGTTCATTAGCAGAACACTATTTGTAGGAGTATTTCGCCGTTGACGATCCTCCAGTGATTGTTGTAGGTTATAAATGATTAACCTCAAACCCCTAAGTAACACGTTAAAATGTTTATTTGTAAATACAATAAAATTATCAGAATAAATAAAAAATATATTAATAATAAATAAATAATTAATTAAAAATAAATAAAAAAAATAAATTATAATAATAAATAATTAATTAATTATAATTTTTTATCAGAACATATCTTCTTTCTTTATTCATGTGTGTACATAAATTATAAAATAAATAAATAAAATTATGTATAGAAATGCACTTATTTATTACAGACACATTAGCGCTTGCGGAGGTGTAGTTACGTCTGGTTAAAATTGTGCAAAATGCATGTTGCTGTATGAGCATTATTGGCTCGTACACTATTCATTAATCACTCCTCTGTAACTTCCTTTGGGGAATAGATTCAAAATTATATTTACCTTATCACTTGTAGCAGTAGTCCGCGCCCGTTTAGGCGGTTCCGTACAAGTCAGCAAGAAGTGTAGTCCCGCAAACAGCTTGGAGTCCGGACCCGGTATCGGTCCCATTTTAGATACCGTGTCCTCATCGTTTTCAAACTTGGTCAGCTTCGAGTTCTTCTTGCCAATGTTCTGCTTTGATGCACCTTTTAATTGCAAGGGACCGGCTGCGGAAAGGTAATGTTAGGTAATTTTGTGACTTATTTATTGACTGGTAAGTGTGCTTATTGATTGAACTGAAATATCGATTGACTTCATAGCTGCTTCTAATTGTTTTTTGGTTCTGAGATTCCTCATTTTTGTGTCAGTGAGATTGCTGCCCAATAGATTTACTTATAGATGTTGTATGGAGATACTTATCAGCACTTAAACAAGTAGTTTTATTGGTAAATTGGAATTTTACTGCATTCCACAGACTGTATATTCAGGTGACAGTCTTATATGATTTACAAAATAGGATAAAATCCGAGTGCAAGATAATTTACTTTTCACATCACCTGCTCGTAAATGTCAATTATGAGTACTCTCCTTGGGGTTAAAGTAGCCTTCATATTGGGCTAGCTTGATTCTCTCGCCACACTCAGGATTCTTAACTTCCTCGCTTTGCTCGGGAGTTAACACTAAACCACCTCGCTACGCTCGGGGTTTACCCTCAGAACCCTTCGCGAGACACGGGAAGCCCGTGACATAGTTGCACCGCACTTCGCTGCCGTCCTTTGCTTTATCCCCTTGATGAATAAAAATTAACCTTACCTTTAACGCCGTCAATCTTCCTCGGGGTCCGCTGCACCTCGGGCTCCACGCCCGCCACCTCCTCCAGCCGCACGGGCGGCGCAGAGTTGCTACTCTCACTCATCTCACTGCTCTCACTGGCAAGGCGCTTGCGACCGTGCGGGGTACTCTTTGTTTTTACACCTGGGATAAGGAATTGAAGTTAGAATTAATCTTTTTTTTATAAATGCCCGAAAATCAGGATTGATCTTAAGGTGTGTCCACATCAGGCAAATGTGCCGCTGGCGACCTACTCGCGAGCTGTGTGCTCGCATTTTAAGTTCGCGCACCGTTCTTACCACACAGGCACACCAAACACTTGCATTTTTATTAATTTTAGCAGTTAGTAGGTACTTCCCACTTTTAAGAGAAGTTTCCTGTAGAAACTCACAAAAACATTTTTGACTGTTTTTGTGATTTTTCCCTATATTTTACTATTTTGCCGTTTTTGAGATTTAGCAAGACTAACGAACAGAAATTAATTTTATGCAATTATGCCATCAATTTTTAAAAACATTTTTAAAGAAATTAAAGATAGGTTTACAAATATCTCGCGGTAAAACTGTTGGCACATCTACTTAGATTATTCTTTTTTTTTATGTATTTTAGTCCGGTGCATTTTAAGAATTTTTCAAAACTGCAAGTCCTTCATAAGGACTCTCCTCTCAAAGATAGTCTCGCGGATAACGGCAGTACAATGTTAGATGACTCACAGTAATATTACAAAGACGAAAGTTTGTACGTATGCATGTTTCTCTAAACAGTATGCGGAACATGGCGTAAAGCCTGTAAGCCTTCGTTGAAAAGGGACCAGACGGATATTGTACACACACTTTCACACCATCATACACAAAACTCATACACACACTCATGCTTTTCTACTTTAAATTGAAAAAAAAAAAGTTTTTCTTTTATTATATTTATTTCTCAACACACTCTGTCTGACGGAAGATTAATGTCACTTTATTGTAAGGAAGACACTAACACCTGCAACACAGTTTCTACTAGCGCAGGCGTTAGGGAATCCTATAATTCAAATTGTAAATTATGTCAATAAAGAATTATTATTATTATTATTTATTGTGCCTGCTCTGGGTAACTGCCCGAACCGAATAGTCAATTTCGAACTGTTGTACCACTAATACCAACGATGCAGGATTTTAGTTTCTATATGGCGTCATAGATGTCGCTACATACGTGTGCTTATTAGGTACTCCTTACGAACAACCGTCTGAACGGATTTGTGTGTAATTTATTTATTTATTTAAACTTCATGTACAGTGGTGGTACATAGGCGAAATTAATTCCACAAGGCATTCTCTACCAGTCAACCATTAGGTTAAAAAGTCAACACTGTGGTAGGTGTGCACAATAAATAAATATCAGATATTTGAAATAGAATGTTGTATCGTTAAATTAAGTTTAATAAGATACGTATATATGCTAATATAATAAACTAATAAATACTACGATAAATATGAAATCATTATAATTAAGAGAACTTCAAATATAACAATTATCACGAAGACCGAACTAAGGTTGATAGATGGATGATGATGATAGATTATATCTTTCTTATTTTTGTATTTTATTAATTTTCATGTTACTATTATTGTTTTAAAGTAGGCACTTGTTATTTCATTAGTCTAGAACAACCACTTGGAGTCGGGCGTTGATAGCTGTGCCAGTTTTAACTTTTGCAGCTATCATCGTTTATCATTGCATCCTGTATTTTGTTATTATTATTTCCTTTATTTATTGAATAGACGTATTTATTTAAAACTTTATGCATTAATGAAACATTGTACAAAGGCGGATTTAATTTCTTAGGCATTTTCCACCAGTCGACCTTAGAACACCCCTCCTCCCCTCCCTCCTTCCATGGATATAATTTTTTTTTTAAACAAACCTCTAAAAAAAACATTTTAACTATACATCTTTTTTAATTATTATTATTATCTTAGGACTAGATTCTGCCACCGGCTTCGCTCGCGAGAAAGTATAAAATATTTAGTTAAATGTCACTCAGTGATAAATTAACATTCTACTGGTAAAAAAAATGTTCACCGTTCCCGTGCGAAACCGGAGCGGAACACTTGTAATATATAAAGATGAGAAGTATACGCGAACTAGCGTGAGAAAGCCAGTATTTCCTTATCAGTCACTTGAAAACTACTTACATAATTATATTAGGTACTAGAATTCTGTTGTCATGTCAATGTTATCAACTCATCAGTTTTCTTGACCTAGGTTCAATGCTTATTATCTATACACCACAGTAATATTATAAAGACGAAAGTTTGTGTGTGTGTTTGTTACTTCAAATACTTTCACGCGGGCGAAACCACTGCCAGCAGCTAGTGTGTGTTTGTTACTTCAAATACTTTCACGCGGGCGAAACCACTGCCAGCAGCTAGTGTGCATATAAATAAAATTGAAATGACTAACACCAAAATATATTTTTTTAATAAAAGTACACATGAAATTATATTCTGTACCTAAAACAAAATGAAATTTAAAAAAAAAACTATCTGTCTGTTCCGGCTAATAAATGTTATCAATTTAACAGTTTATATAGGTATACACACGTATACATCTTACACGTATTCGTATAAAAACTGTACAACAACACTTATATAATATTATATAATTTTCGTGCATTTATGAATATTACCATAGTTTTATTTGTAGTCGGGTTTTAGTTTTAAATTTGTGTTACTTCAGCTTGTTTCCTCATTGTTATGACGAATTTGGCCTTTTTAAATTCGCAACAAAACTACTTGTATAAATGATTAATATTATTATTTTATTTACAATTAAATATTCAGAAAAATACTACAACAATTAAAACATAAAACAATAAAAAAGTCGCCGCCCGAACAGGGACTTGAACCCTGGACCCTTGGATTAAAAGTCCAATGCTCTACCGACTGAGCTATCCGGGCTGTACGAAGTACATCGAAATAGTACACTTTATTCAACAAAAGAAAAAAACAACTACAAATCCACTAAACCCATGCCATGTCTTATTATCAATCTTAGGGTTTCATTTATTGTCTTATTTAGACTCTGTTCATTTATTTATTAAAACTTAACTTACATAGGTGGACCCCACTGGTTTAAGTTTTTCTACCAGTCAATCTTTGAGTTAATAAGACTACACTGTGGTAGGTGTACAAGAAATAAACAAAATGGTTTTCTCATGAATAAAAAAAATAAATAAAAAAGTCAAACTCGATTTTTATTGTTCATATTGTTTATACAGGTGATTACAAAACAAAAATGGTGAAAATGAAAAAATATCTCTATGACATACCATAAAGAAGTACACAATAACCCTAAAAAAAAAAAACAAATCCACACTACCCTTCGTCTGCAGAACGGAAGTTCATACCACTACCATGAGTTACGCGCACGGATGTAGGTAAATAAATTCCCGCGCAGCAGTAGAGGGTACTGGAACTACAATTTACCTGAAATACCAGACGTGGATGCTTTGGGGCTCTTTGGTGAGGCGACACGTTTGCGCGCGCTTGAGCTGCTGCCCTTATCTCGGCTTCGAGCGCTGCGGGGACCCTGTAAAGAATACAAGTGTTGTATAAGAATAAGCTAACTATATTGAAAGTTTTAGGAGAACAAGCAAGTTGGAAAATAGTAGTAACCGCCCGAGGTATCGGCAGAAAATTTGCTGAATCTTCGGTCTTCGCGAATACTCGTGCGTCTAGGTTCGCTATCGTCATCAGACTTCGCCGACCAGTCTGTTACGGGCCCCATACACGGTACCGACCGTAATGACGAATCGATATTGTTTCAAGGTAAATCGTTGACGATCTTGACATACGTTATCGATTCGTCGTTACGATCGGTCTGAAGCGACTGATCGTACAGACAAATCATACCGTGTATGGGGCCTTTTAGGTTGGTCGGTAAAATACTCAATTAATCGATCCTTTATAATGTAAGTGTTGTTGACATGTTTTGTAAAAGGTTTCGGTTAAGACCGCAATAATTAAATCCCTCGTAGAGCTCGGGAGTTAATTATATGAATCCCTCACTGCGTTTGGTGTTAAAACTTAGCAAACTTCGTTTCGTTAGGAATTCAACATGCCGCCCGCGACTTTAAGACACTGCTTAATCTCCTAGTCACAAACTCTACTATTTGTTAAGTACTTTGTAAAATTTTTAAATCTCTTTTACAAAAGCGATACAATTTACAGAGTGTATGAGAATTGAGAAATGTGTGGTCACGTTTCAAATACTGTCACATGACTAGTGTCGCAGTATGTTATGTTTACCTGTATAATATTATCCAGGTCCAGCTCCCTGTGGTGCCTGCGGCGCGGCGTGGAGGGCGCGGAGGGCGAACGAGTGCGCGCGGATTCCTTGAGCGAGCGCGCCTGGTCCTCCGTCAGGTACAGCTCGCTAGCCGTTACCATGACTAGTGTATCGCTGTGAGAAAGAGAATGGAATTAAGACTAGTACACAATAGAAAATGAATGTCATTAATGCTATAACACTTGCGAAAGAAGAACTAAACATATTGTTGCAAATAAATCATATAATTTTATGTATAACTAGCTGACTCGGCGAACTTCATACCGCCTAATAATGTGATAAATGAAGAACCGCTCGTCCGATTTTGTGCAAACTTCACATAAACCATCTACTAAATAGTCCCAACAAAGCCTAAACATTTGGTTTGGATAGGTGATCCCGTTCTTGAGTAATGAAATTACAACGAAAAGTGGCATTGATTTTTATATGTATAGATAGATTTTAGGTATGTTAGATTACTACAAGTGAACTTTAATTTACCGGCGACTGAAGTCAGTATCGTAACATCGTCGCATCTCTATGATTCATCATCATTTAATTCAAAAGATGTCCACTGTTGTACATAGGCCTCCCCTAAGTGTCGCCACAACGACCAGTCTTGTGCGTCTCGCATCCATCGGATTCGAAACATGGGGTTGTGGCGACAATTGGGGGAGGCCTTTGTCAAACATTGGTCGTCTTTCGGCTGAAATAATGATGATGAAATAATTTCCAGAAATCATAAAGTAATTAAAATTCTTTACTTTGCACTCTTTTACCAAGACTGAATAAACTTGAAATCTGTGAAGGGACAATTCATTTGCCAATGTTTAAAAACTATTTTTTATTTTGCTTCAATGGTATAAATGCCAATGATATTGAACAAGAGCTGAAGATTTTTAGCATTCAGCAATTATTAAATTACAGGAGGCTGACTATAATCTGATGCATGATAATCCCATCAAGATCTCTTAATGATCTGAATATCATGCATGTGTTGCATGTAAAGGACTTGACTGGCCTGTTGGTCTAGTGGTTAGTGGCCCTGACTGCTATACTGGAGGATGTGGGTTCGATTTCCACCCAGAACAAATGTTTGTGTGATGAGCACAATCATTTGTTCTGTGTCTGGGTGTAATTTATATATAATTTGTATGTATTTAGAAATATATAAGTATGTGTATCAGTTGTTTAGTACTCATAACACAAGCTCTGCTTAGCTTGGGGCTAGACGGCGTTATGTGATAGTTGTGGAATATAATTATTATAAAGACAAAATAGCTCACCCATCCGTAGTACACTTGTAGGTAACAGTTCCACTATCATTCTCCTCGACACCAAGCACCAGTCCAGGTTCATAATTCTGCTCCTCATCAACCATAGCATACACCGACTGCCCCTCCAAAGGTAAGGTCTTCATATCGCCGAAAATTATAAAATCATCCAACAACACCTTACTTTGCCCATCATCGAATTTGATCAAATATTTGTTTGGCTCAGTTATCTCCAACACTTTGCCTGAATAGTAACGTTTGTCCACCCATTTGGCCAACACAACAGTTTCTGGAGCAAATCCTGGATATTCAGGTTTCACAGCTACTTTCTCTACTGGGGTCGCCGGCCGTGGAGACGTTGGTCGCCTTTTTGTCTTCAGTTTACTCACAGATTTTGGCGTAGCCACCAAGGACGATAAAGGCTTTTCATCTTTGGGAGATTTCACTGGCGACTCCTTACCGTTTTCACCGTTGGTTGGCACCATTTCCGGCGAATTCATCCCGTGCATGTATTCCGGTTCTTCCGGTTGGGTTGGCAGCAAAGCTCGCTTAGTCTTGCCTGCAATATGCCGTCGACCACGCACGCGAGTCTTCTTCAACGAACTCTTTGGTGTCGCCTTATCGCATTTGTTCACTTCCTCTGGACTAGCATTACCGTTACTCATAGTACTATCATTAGAAACGGATGTTTGAATCCCGACAGAAACTTTATCGTCACTCAGACCCTCGTCTACCGATGATTCTCTGATATGCGAGAATATGTCTTGTAGCTTCTTAATTAAAGCATCGTATCCCTTAACCGATGTTGTTGGGTTCACGATGGATTTCCGCGGCGGCTGTGGTACGACAAATGCGCCGTCACTTGTCCGGTTGCTAGACGTTGACGTCGAACTGACTGTAGAAGCGAAAGAGGTTCTATTGGGCAAGTTGATCATGCCACCACTGGTCACGCTCGACGGAGAATTGCTGACTGACACATCAGCCATGTACGGATCTATCGTAAACCTCTTGGAAATCCTCTGGTATTCCCTACACATGTCCATACCAAGGTCATTGTCAGTTCGGACGACGTAGAGTGACAGGAATTCGTTGTCCTCATTATGACTGATGTGGACGTCAAACACTGGTATTTGCGGTGTGTTGATTGGCAAAGAATGCCCATTCGCCAGCGGAGAAATAGTTGAAGGAGTAGCATTATTACTGGACCGGAAGGACTCGTTCTTCCCTCTCTTACTCTTAATCGAGTTCAGTTTCGCCATATCGGGAGTACTATCACTATCTTCAGTATCGATCTTGCCTTCCACAATCTCAGATGGTGTAGACGAGTCTCCATTAGAAAGCTTTGAGATCAATTTGGATGCTACAGTTGGCAGGATGTGTTCTGGGCTCTCCAAGTTGAGTGAACCAACACTATCAGTACTTTCCTGGTCTGTAGACTTCTCTGCTTGATAATCTTTAGATTTTGGTTGCGAGAAGTTGCCTTGATCAGAGTATTTGTACCCTTCGCTTCTAGTTTCACTTATTTGGTCTGGTTTTATTTCTTCATCTCGATTCTTTACAAGCACCGGATCACTGTTGCTCGGTGTTTTACCTTTTTCGCAGTTTTCTGAGCTGTCTGGGGTTGGTGAAAGTTCTAGATGAAAGTTTTGAGAGTCATCCAATTCTGAACTTTCTTCGGCAATCGTTTCAGGAACTTTCGGAGGCGGTATTTCTGCAATGAATTCTATGCTGGGTCGGGAGCTAGAACTATCAGAGACAACTAGGACCTCTTTTGGTTCCTCTTTGGCGAGTTCTAATTGTACTTTGCGAGGTGTTTTTCTTGCGTTGGTGATATCGACACTGGCTGGTCGGGTTTTCGGGGTCTTTGGTGTTATGGGTTTGGTTATTTCAGCACTGTTGGATCTTTTAAGTCTCCTTGGGCTTGACCGGATGGGAGTGCGGACGCGGGAGGTGGATGGAAGTTCGAGGTCCTCGATCTTCCGTTTGGTTGCGCTAGTGATCTCAGACACTTCATTGTCGAGAGATTGAGTAGAGACGGCCAACTCATCATCAGTCAGTTCTAGCTTCTGGATCTTTGCGCTGCTGTCTGGAGGGTCGTCTGATAGCTTTCTTTTAGATTGGGCGGCTGGTTCTTCTGTAATTTATAATTTTGTTTAGTACTTGTTATAGTTATTATTTCACAGTATTTATGTTCAGAATGAGCTTTACCTTTTGTGTCTGACGAAATAACGTTAACGTCGTCAGTTCCACTGCTAATAGTCTGAAAATGAAAATTTTCATCCTTAAACATTTATTTTTATTTCAGTTTAAATATAACAAAATGAACTCAAAAAGTTTTTGATGCTTTTACAGGTTTTTAATATTGACAGTGAAGTTTTTCCAGTGCCAGTAATTGTTGATATTTTGAAGACTGATGCTCCTGGCAATTTGAATAATGCAATTAAAATAAGAAAGATTACAATTTTCAGTTCAAGAAATGGCAAAATTAAAATCTGAACAATACTTCTTTGTATAAAGATGCTTCAATTCTTCTGTTCTCATTATCTATGAACAGTAACCATAAACGCAGGTGCAACAGGGGTGTACAGCTCCCTTCTTAACCTGGGTATCCACTATGTAAGCGAACCTCTGGCGTTCCGCGCGCCTGGTGCTACACCGCATAGTGGATACATTTGCGCTCCAGGAGCGTGCAACGGTGCGCACTCCGCGCTCAGCGTTCCAATCGTTGGCGATTTTTGGGCGAACACAAAGGGGAGCTCAGTTTGTTCGTAGAAGCGAGCAAAAAAGCACATTTAGTGCATACAAGTCGTGTATAACGCTCCACACTCGGATAAATGGAGTGGTCGGATGAAAAATATTCGCAAGGGTACTATGGAGCATGCGTGTTTCTTATTGAGATGTGCGTAGCGTCTACATCAGAGCGGTTGCAGATGCGCGGAGCACAGTTCGCGAACATAATAGATACTCGGCTTTATGCTTAGTAATTTGGCTCTCACGTAAAGAAGGCATTTTTTAACTAACCACTATTAGAACTTTACTGATGACATGGTTTATTAAAAATTACAGATATTTTGAAAAACAACAATTTATTTTGCATATTTTCGATTTAAAAAAAAACCAAGCTACTTAAATAAACTGCAAACAAACCACAATGTCATCATCAGGTTCATAAACAGGACTGTCTGGGAACAGATTTTGAGAGTCATCCTTATTTTCTTTAGGTCCCAGACTATCTCCTGCAGCATCCACAACAGGAACTTGAAGCTCTGGTTCTGAAAAATATACAATTTTCTTGTTATTTCATCTGTTGTTATCCACGTTTCCTGACCTGGGGGTAATTATTGGCTATGGGGGCAGACCCCTAGCCAAGTTACAACCGTTTCGTTTCCATTCTTTTTTCGTTGATCGCCTCGAGTAGGTAACGCCTCCGATTTCTTTATTCTGACGTAATCTCAACGCTCAATCAGAACAAAGGAAACAGAGGTGTTGCCTACTCGAGGCGATCAACGAAAAGAGAATCGAAACGAAACGGTTGTAAATTGGCTAGGGGGCTGTGGTTTTAAAATTGGTATTTTGCAGGGGTACCTACTAAACTGGTAAATTATAATAGATTAATAAGACTGAAGGTAGAACTACCTTGAAACTAGACTTGTAGAGATACACTTGATCCATGCCACCCGGCGTCGTTCTACGTACAAATCAGGCGTGTTACACGTGAGCGTCGGTCTAATGTAGTATATTAGAAATCGCAGAGTATTCACGAGAAGTAAAATCGGTTTGTATTTAAATGTACTATATACTCATTATTAATATTACAATTTCCCGAGAACGAGATCGAAAAGGTTAGGAACCAATGGTTTTTTAAACGGTAAACCTCTAAAAGCTCGAAAATTATAAAATGGTAATGATACTTATTTTCTAAGTGTTTTTTTTTTTTGACTTGGGGAATCATCCAATAACTTCTCTCGCTCTATGGTGACTTGATCCGGACGTTTATCGGATGGCGAACTACTCATTGCTCGTCGTCGAAGTTAAATTAAAACTACACTTCCATCAATCAATATTTTTTGACCATTTAACTATGATTAAGGCTTGTTTCCTAGCCTCATTTATACTCTAAGAATAAACATCCTAGGGTTACGCGACTGTTCGAAATAATTACCATGGCCCTCACAACTTGGGCAACTGAAGGACTGGATTTAGTTGGTAAAAGTCTGACACTCTCTATCACTCCATATAAAAAAGCATAGGGCTGCCATATAAGAATTGAACAGTAGTTCTAATTAGGAAAGTATAACAAAAGAAGTACCTACTACAATGTTCGTGCTATTTTTATTCTTTGTCTTATCTTGATAATTAGGTCAGAAGGAATAACAATTTTTCAATTATTATCATAATTATATAATTATGCCTAGTAACATTAGATAATAATTATCTAATGCCCAGTGATAATATTTATGTAAACACATTCAATAAAATTAGGTTTTGTTTATTTTATTGTTTCATTTTAAATATATAAATCAACTAGCTTATGCCAGCAGCTTAACCTGCGTAAAAGTAGTTTCTCTATACAAATTTTCAACCCCCGTTTTACTCCCTTAGGGCTGGAGTTTCCTAAAAACCGTTCTTAGCGGATGTCTTCACCCTATAAGGAACTTACCTGCCAAATTTTAAGTTTGTAGTTTCTGAGATTTCATGATTAATCAGTGAGTGATATTTTGCTATATGCATATAGATTAAAATATCTAAAATTATATTTGTGATTCTTCAATAAACGCAAGTTGTTTAGCAGACCCATTAGTAGCTTGCAAGGATAAAAAAACTTGAGAGGCCCATAATTTAAAATCTCGTCCACACCTCTTGCCTAAACTAGTTCCCATGTGAACATGTTGCAACTTGTCTGAATCGGATCCAGTAGAATAACGTTATGTAGAGGCGGAAAGGTGTTCAAGGTTCAAATTAAGGTGAACGCTCCAGGTTAGTCCGTTATATTCAAATTTTGTAAAATTTATTGGAAGTCATCAAGTTAATGGGTTTAATGAGCGTAAATATGTAAATGTATTTTTACAGTAAATATATTTTTTTTACTTTACCATAAAATACTGAATTGCAAATTACATTAATAGCTTTTATTGTATTTACCAAACCAATTAATTACTAATTTAAAATATTTTTAAATATAATTTGTAACACATTATTACTATTCACAAGATTTAAATGAAGCTTGTATTCAAACATACATAGACAGTTATGGCATCTTGTGACTTTTGTACTTTTATGTGGATTACCGCACTTAAGTGAAAGCCTTTTATTACATTTTTCTGATAAACAACAACAATTATTTCGAAATATTAGTCATCATTGCTTTCGTATAGTTGAATGGAAATTAAAACATGAGAAAATATCCAAATATGATAAATAGTACAAGTACAATGAGTCCAACTTTCATTCTAACCTTAAAATATACTCTCCATAAACTATTCATCTTAGAAATACGCTTATCAGATCGAATCATTCATACGTCTCTTAAATACAATGCTATTTCACAGAAGAAATAACAAAAGCGACGATAAACGGAAACGTATTTGTAACTCAAAAATAGATACAAACCCTTATTGATGTTTGGATTATAAACCGACTAAAAAAATTGGTCGATTCTTAGGCAAACAATAATTACGTTAATCTTACAGTTTAGCTAATTTTATTAACATCCTTGGATACACAATGTGAGATTTCATGAAAAATATTATATTGGCATATAAATTTCTTTCATATTCGTTTGCAATCAACGAAAATAAAAAGAAATTTTAATTGGATTGAAAGTTACATGACGACATCTTAATTTCGGTCGGATTATACGAATGAACGTCAAACATGAGTGTGAAAATAATAGGCAATTACTAAATGAATACTACCATTACCTGACTCTGGTATGTTACACTCCATTGCAACGATAGTATCCTTGCTTTCTTCCATATTTTAATCAATCAAAAACAAGTAATTGATCCAAAAGTGGCGCGAGTTAACACCGTAACATCTGTCACTTAGATTACGTTGAATCTCCAATCATTTCTAAGTACATAAATAAATATAGAAATAACACAATGGAATTACTGGAACTAATAAACGTTGAGATTATAATAAAACGCGGGAAACTACGTGGAAAATAATATTTTTGTAATTTTGCGAACAAACCGACATAAGCAGACCGCTCGCTTGTTGATCCGGCCTGAGTTGCCAGACTGAGCTATAACCAATTCTACTACCAAAATAGTTAAAAATTATTTGTGTGTCTTTTATTGGAAGAACAATTAAAAGTGACATCTTAAAAATATATAATACATTAGTAACAGTTTATAACATTTCTCCATGATTAATATTGTATGGTCTGACTAAAACAACATTTCTTCCTTGAACAATAGCAACACCATAATCTTCGATTTGTAAAATATAAGAGACCGCGAAAGCGCAAATGGTTTACATTAATTTTTATACTCTGCAAGTTGTAACTGTTTTTAAGTACTTACAAATATGGCAGCAAGTGGCAGGGCTCGTCGTCTACTAAAAGCAATGGAATTTCTAAAACAGAAGACTACTTTTGATCATGGCATCGTTCTCAGCAAGGTATAGTTTTGTTTTATTATTTATTCGTGGCTAAACGGATTTTCATAAATTTTGACACACGGATAACATACCATTACATAGGATAAATACCTACTTAATAGAACGCGTAAAGCCACTGGTAAAAGCTAGTAGATATTCATTACTGGTTCTTAGTGGTATTTTTTGTTTAATTTTTTCTTATCAAGTTCAGTGCTGTGACTATCGGCTACATCAAACTTGATAAGAAAATAAAAACACTAACCTACACAAAACACCCAGCTTTATAAAAAAAGGGAATGTAATAATAATTAAAATACCGAGGGACTTCTATTTGGTTAACAAAATTGCTTGCTAGGGCGTGCAATTCTAAAATTGAAATAAAGCTGCAGCAGATAAAAATCTTAGAATAGGCACATTGATACAAAAAGAGCAAGAGAGACAAATGCGACAGATTTTGGTCAGATATGAAATGATTCTATCAGAAGATGAAAAAATCAAAGAGAGGTGGAAGGACTATGAAGTAGAGGGTTATTTTGAAAGACTGATGAATGAGTTTATTATGTCAAAAAATGAAGAAAACAACCGGAATGGAATTTTAGAGAATAAACCAGTGAATGTGGGTTTAATGAGAATGATTTGTATGGATGAAGTCAGTATAGCTGTAAATGGAATGAACAATGGTAAGGCAAGGTCCAGAAAAAATACCAGTTGAAGTGTGGAAGTTACTGCGAATGGATGGATGGACATGGTTAGCTTTGCTCTTCAATAGGTTGTTGCGGGAAGGTGGATACCTGATAATGTATCCACGGTAATCCCTGGTTTTTTTTTCCGGTGGGTAATCATCTTATGACATCCCCCGCTCTTGGACGGGGCGGGAAATAGTGTCAGACTTTTACTGACTAAAAACCCACTCCTGTTCCTTCTTTGCCTTTCGTACCGGGGCGAGTCTTTCTTTCAGAATCAGACCCTTGGCCCCAGTAGGCTTTGACCCTGCTGGGCTGGGACGTTTGCTGACATCTCCTTAAGGCGCGCGTGGAATAGTACGCGCCGTCGACAACTTGGGCTCGGTCCGGACGGTTACCGGACGGTCGGACGGCGAGCCACCCATTGCTCGCCGTCCGCAAGCCCGCGCCACGTTAATCCCTGTTGCTTATCTTTAAAAACAAGGGTGATGTGCTTGAATGCAACAATTATAGAGGAATAAAGCTAATACATATACTATGATGTGATGACGATGACGAGAATGGATAAATTAAGAAATCAGTATATTAGAGGAAGTTTGAAAGCGGCGCACTGAAAAGTTGAAGGGGAATCGTTTGTCTTGGAATGGTCATGTAAAGGGGAGGAATAAAACGCATGTTACTAAAGGAGTTATGAGTATACATGTGGATGGGTGGAGAGGGAGAGGGAGGCCAAAGAAAAGATGGATGGATTGTGTGAAGAGTGCGTGATATGAAAGAAAAGGAAATTGATAGCATGACGGTTGACAGGATAGAATAGAAGGAAAACGTGTTCCGCTGACCCCAAATAAGACGAGACAAGGGCAGGAAGATGATGAAGGAAAACTTAAAAAAGCCGGTAGCCTGCCTATAGCCTGTAGCTTGTAGCCTATGCCTGTGTGCTGTGCCTGCATCTTTAGATTGCGTTGGCTTAAAAATTTGCCTGCTCCAAGACATAGCAGAAATATGTATGTATTTATTTGATATTCCAGCTTAATGCCTGCAAAAAATCTTGAAAATTATAGGGTCATAACGTAGGGTCGAGACGGATAGATGGACAATAAAGTGATTCTATAAGGGTTCCTTTTTTGCCGGTTAAGGTACGAAACCGTAAAAATTACATTAAAATATGCCATTCTAATTGAAATAAACGATTTTGATTCAAGTCGTAACAAACCTAGGTACCTATCCGCCATACACACATAATTACAAAAAAAAAAAAAATAGGTATTAATTTAGGTAAACATGTTTTGATTGCTATTAATGAACCTACTTTCATTATGTGTCAATATACAATTATGTTGAAAGAACACAATAGTCTTTATCTGACCCTACATAACTATTCATAAACGCCAACAATTGTAGGAATCGTAATGTTTTTATCTGATGGCATTGTATTTGTTTTCTTTACTGAATTGGGTTTTAATGACACTGATACTGTCTGATAGTGATCTTAAAATAACGCTAAGTTGTAAAAGTAGGCAGATAATACTTATTTTAAAAAGCTTTCAATGATATTAGTAGATAGTTCATCTATATTAGATATCATTCCGACAATGATAATCTATCAAATTTAGAAACTGCATACAATTTACAGAAGCTTTGCATTAAAAAAAAGTAAGTGGTTTAAACTACCGCGTTAGTGATAGCATAAGAAATGAGGTATAATGTCTATGATGTACCTATCATTTGCTTAGTGCTTATTTAATGATAGGACCCAATTCAGCCCTGCTCCAACTTTCCGGGGCGTAACCGAGCTGTTGAACCGAACCGACCGTCTTGATCGTCTTGGTGCTACGCTGACGTCAACACTCAATTTTGGGCCATACATCGAAGCAAAGGCTCAACTGGCAGAAAAAAGCTGGGAATCCTCGCGAAGGTCAGACAGTGCGCCGGAACAGCTGCTCAAACTTTATCAAGCGCAAGTTCGAACGTGTATGGAGTACTGCTCTCATCTTTGGGACGGATCTGCCCGATACTAGCTTGATACGCTTGAGGCAATTGAGAGGCGTGCCAGTAGGATCATTGGCAATGATGCACTCGTTGAGTCGAGGCTTTAAAGTCTTGAGCATCGACACCGAGTTGCTAGCATGTCGGTTTTCTACCGGTTGCATTTCGGGAAGTGTGCGTCGGAACTGCATAACCTAATTCCGCCTAGCCCGTTCCATCACCGGACCACCAGGCGTACGGCAATGCGCCACCGGTAAATAGTGGATATCCCACCTATACGCACAAAACGTTTTGGGAACATATTCATTGTGCGTACAGCTAAAGGGTGGAATTCCTTGCTGTAATCTATATTTCCTGATGGCTACAACCCGGGAATCTTTAAGTCAAGAATGAGTAGGTTACTTCTAGGTTAGCGCGCGCCATCGTCGACCGCATCGTCGCTTTCCGTCAGGTGAGATAGCGGTCAAGCGCGACCCTATCAAGAATAAAAAGAAAGAGAGGTTAGGTTAGGTAATGGAAGATATTCGTAAAGATTACGGACATGGTCCGAAGAATCGTCAACATTAAGTGACCATGGACAGGGCTCATTGCTTGCAGAGTAGACGGTCGATGATGCAAAAAGGTTCTAGAGTAGAAACTAAAGTAGAAAGTAGACCGCGTACCGGAAGACAGAGTTGAAAAGTCTCCCATAAGGTAGACCGATGATCTGGTGAGGATCGTGAGAATTCGATGGTTGCGAGACGCACAGGATCGATTGTTATGGTGACGATGCTCGAGGAAGGCCCATGTCCAGCAGTAGAAGTTCTTCAGCTAAAAAAGTTATGATAGTGATGAGAGAAAAACAAATAATATAAAAATTATGCCAATATATTTCAAAAGACATGCCAATGTTGGTACTTCATATTTTTTATAACTACGTGTTTTTACAGACAAATTATGCAAGAACATTTGTAATTGTCTAGCCTTTTATGATTTTGTATCTAATGAAATTAATAATAAAATATCAATTTTAAGCAAATTGCTAATGTATTGTATTATTAGTATAATATAGCAATTTGCTTATTAATGTTGTTAGTTTGACGCAGCAGGTAGTAGACGAATTTATTCAATACTGGATACTAATACAATGGATACCACTGTCATCACACTCATCGCATACTTAAAGAAAGGAATACTAGAGAGTTTGTTGTGCCACTTCTTTTTCCCAGCTAAAATAAAGCACTAGAATGGGTGACAGCCGGAAGTTTACAATGACATAAAAAAAAATGTCGTACGTTAAGTACTCGTAGTACTTGTATTGTCGTACTCAGCGTAATTTGAATAAATTAATTTTGATTTTTTATGCACTTACACTAATGCCTCTTTTATACTAGTTCGTTTATGTGGGACTAGCTTCTGCTAGATTTTTTACTTACGTGAAAGCAGAAAATATATAGCCATGCCACTCAGTGATATATCAGCTTTATAAGAATTTAAAAAAAATCTAAGAATAAAAGAATTTACACGATCGGTTCATTAGTTTTAGAGATTACCCCCTGCATAGAAAGTTTTAAACATTACTTCTTTATATTATTAGTATAGATTGGCTGGAGAAGGTAAAATAGTGGAAGCCTTTACTTGACAATCGAACAATATAGATTGAACAAAACGGCGCTTTTGTTTAAGGCATTCATTTGTTACCATATATATAGTGCAAGTTTAAACGAGCCAAAATGTCAAATATCTGTTATTTATTTATTGTGCACACCTACCACGGTGTTGTCTTTTTAACCCAATAGTTGACTGGTAGAGAATGCTTAATGGCATTAAGTCCGCCTATGTACCACCACTGTACATGAAGTTTAAATAAATAAATAAAATGTAATTAACATTATAATAACAGCATCTAATATAGTAATTACCAAAAAGGTACCATTTAATACAACTTTCAAATTGTACATTTAATAGTTGCATTCAAAAGTAAAACTTTTGAATTTGATCGACCTAATAGTAAAAACTAAAAGGTGTCTTTTTGCCATAGATATTTATTGAACTAGTTACTGCCACATACTAAATCACAGCCAGCATCGAGGAAAAAAGGTTCTCTGAAAAGAAAACCTTTAGAAGCTATAAAAGACGTTCCAACTGCGCCCTCTGCTTGGCAACTAGTGGCCAATCAGTAGAAAGAAATCTTTTACAAAAAATTTAAAACTGTTTTTTGATTCATAATTCATTTAATTTGCAGCTGAACTTGGAGTCGGTTTCAAATGGAGCGTTTAAAGGATCGTTTATCGTGGATAAATCTATGTGCAACATGGCAGGTACACTGCATGGAGGCTACATTGCGTCTGTAATCGACGTGTTATCGTTTTACACACAGCTCAGCAACACTGATGGTAGACTGTCATGGACCACCAGCATGAATGTCTAGTAGGTATTTTTTTTTCTCTCATGTGCTTTTGTTCTAACAATAAGCATTTACTAGAAAATGCAGTGTGCGTAGTTGCAGCGGAAAAATGAAGATTTTTTTATTTCAGTTTAGCAGACATTTAGTACCTATATGATGTCGTGTAGTCGAGTATAGTAGTAATTACCATACACGTTTACACGACGTTATATTATACACTAAATTGCTAGCTCCTTAATTGTTGGATGCACAAATTTGCACTAACTACAAGTTATTCTGACTATATTATATATATTTATTCTAATTAACTCTTCAAGCTATTCAACAAAAACTGTTTCCGCTGGAACTCCACAATGCAAAAAAACACCGTCGTTATTTCGACGTTGGTAAAGAAAATAAAATTGGTCAAACGGGGTGAATAGGAACGCAGGGGTGAATAGGAAAACAAACTTTTGTTCCTATTCACCCCTGCGTTCCTATTGGGGATTTTAGCGTTAATTAACAATTTGTCCTACCATTTATGTACTCCTATTTGTTCATTAATTGTAATAAAAACAGATGCTTTGATAAAATCAATTATGTAAACATATACCAATGTGAAAACCCTAACCAAAGTTTTGTTCCTATTCACCCCGTTTGACGGTAGTCATTACAATTACCGTTAACTATCCTAGCCATAGATACCAAATGTAATTTTTAACATATTCACCAACAGTAGCTTCATCATTATCATCCACAGCGAAACTGCGCCCTCTGCTGGGTATAGGCATTATTTTGTTGAGCCGATTTCCTCGTTCCTATGCCACTATCATCCAGGTTCTACCTACGATGGTATCTTGCTGCCGGATGAACAATATTCCTTCTATTAGTCTTTCGACACCTCTCAGTCACTGCTTTACTCTACTTGACATCACGCCTGGCCGTTGGGTAGGTACCTAACGGTAAGTAGGTACAATAAATAGGTACTTATTGTACCTACTTACTTAGTTTTAACAAGGACAACATTGTGCCGTAATGTATTTATTCATTATACACACACATTACACACACACACACATACATTATACACTACACACATTTCACTAAAAATGACACTTTTCCTTTACACTAAACATGTCATTTTATAAATCTCTCCTGCTAATAATCGTACAAACATAAGATTCTTGTTTATGTGCTGCAAAATGCGATTATGATTAAAAGGGTGTGAGCCTGGAGATCTGTCATACAGGTCTCGAACCTATTTCAGACTCCAGCTCTCACAAAGGTTTTTAGCCTTCAGGCAAAATTTGTAAAATATACTTGTTACAATGTACCTTTATGAGAGAAATAAATGATATTTATTATTATTATATTATTATTACTTTTTTTGTCAACAGTTACATTGGAGTAGTTGGTACTGGTGAAAAAGTAAATGTGATTACAAAATCACTAATAAGCGGCAGTACTTCAGTTGTAGAAACATATTTTCACAATGAGACCGGAAAGCTCGTGGCAAAGGGTACCACGTCGTTCCTGGCTGCGAAAGATAATAATCAAGGATTAATAAAAGATCTTTTAGGTTTTGATGTATACGAGAACTAAAATACAATAAGAATATTAATGAATGAATGAAACTGAATCTGAATATTAATAATCTATCTTTTTAGTAAATAAGGAGAAGAATAAAAAGGTAATAAGGAATAATGATAGATTAAAATTTTCAATAACTACCACTTTTTTTCATGTTTTTTGGTGATAGCTACACTGATACTAGGTTATTGTGCAAAAAAGGCTGCGGCAACGTTTGAAAGAGTTACCGTGGTCCAAAGAATGAGGGAATATTGTACGCAAACAAATAAGGGATTTAAATTTTAATATAGGTTTACTTACTCTAATAATAGGTTAAGACATATTTATAATAAACAGATAAGAACGGAAAAGTTTTGCATTTCATTTGCTGTCAAATTGCCCTTGAATTTCAAATGATAAACCTCCGCTTTAAAATACACCGAGCACACTATATTGCGACCAACTTGGGCCACAGTGTGTAAGTATCAACTCGAAAGATAACTTTGTTCAAAATACCCACACGTTGTGTTAATATTCCAAATTACCTACATTATTCTTGTAATTAATATTTGTAAATTCTTAACAATGTACAGCAGTGGTATTTTCATCTTTGGCGCTAAAACATTTTACAAAGAGACGAAGCGAGATGCCATTTCTGCTTTGCCGTTGGAGATGTCTTGGAAAATATTTTCGTGAGTTACTGACGACGAAGGTCGTATTTTAATTTGTATTTTGTTTTTGTATTTTTATTTTGAAATTTTTGAATTTAGAAAACAAAAGTTTTTATTTAAATAAATTAAATAATTATGTACATATTGTAGGTAAAGGTAAGTAATTGAATCAAACAACCAAACAGCCTGTGTTCGGTTGTAGTCTCAAACGTGATTGCGATATGTTGTGCGTTGGTTTCTGGGTTCAATTCCCGGGGAAGCAATCAAAAAGGAAGTTTTATTGCAACTGAAAATTTGTCATTATTTAAAAAACCAAAAAAAAAAATGTAATAAAATAATGAAACTCTTTTATTCAGTTACTTAGATGGCACATCACTACAAATTGCAGCCCGCACGCACAAAACTTGGGCGCGAATTATTTTGATGAACAAAAAACTAAGGAATCGACTCAACAAATTCGAACTGGCAATTAAACTGGGTTCTGAAAGCTTAGCTAAATTTTACAGGAAAAATAAAAGAAAATTGCGTCAGGAAAAGGGAAAAAAATATTTGCTACTTGGCAAAACCATGGGTAATATATATTTTATCGCTATTATGTACAACACGATTTGTCCATTACTTTGTGTTTTATTTTATGGTATACGAAAAAGAAATGTCTTGTAAATTAGTGATTTCGTTTTTTTTTAGCTTGTACATCAGAAAGAAACGTTTTGAAATCCAAAAGAGGAGGAGAAGAAATTGCTGTGTACACAAAAAGATTCAGACTTTTCTGAACCATACTTAATGGGCCTACAACATGTACAAGTTTCATTACAGTTTTGCCTGCACAGCCGATTTAAACACGGAACACCGTGCGTGTAGTTGGAAAACCTCATACAGTCTTAAGCCCCGTTTATACGTAGGCAATCGCCATCCCTAGCCATTGTGTAAACACGTAAACCCCGTTTAAACAATTGCCATTGAACGAGACTGGGCCCACGTGTAAATGCACCATTACACGGTGTTCCGTGAACAAAGGCAAAACTGTGATGAAGCTTGTGCGTGTGATAAGCCCATAACGACCTATATTATCCTCATTTATATTATTTCATTATGTTCACATTGACATTCAGAAATAATCTTTAAATTGAATCTCAACATTAGGGCGATAAGATCTATCTTGCTATCAAAATGTACTTACGAAAATACACATTATATCAAATATTTTTCTCAGACTTTGAATTATGACCTTTTAGCTTAGATATTATCGAAACTCCAATACTAAGTAGATTCAGTGAAGTGTAAAAATATGTAGATATGCACAGTGCCGGATCAAGCTAGCGCGGAGCCTGAAGCAAATTTTATTAAATAGGCCCCCAAAATCTTAATCTATACTTATATTAAATCTGTAAAAGTGAAAATTCTGTACATAGAAAATATTAAAAAAATAAATGGCAGGGGGTGTTACTAGACCAACACCGAACCCAAAAATGTGATTAAATTTTTTTTATTCTGTCTGTTTGTTCAGGCATCACGCAAAAACTACTGGTTCGATTACGATGAAACTTGGTATAATTATTCTTTAATATCCTGGGCACCACACTGGGTACTTTTTATCCCGGAAAAGTATATAAATTAAAAAAACTAATTTAATTTTACTATAATATTTTATCTTAAGATACAATATCACTCGCTATACAATTTAATGGACTATCACAAACGACGAAGATAATAAATAATATTTCATATTTACGTATCTCAAAAAACCTATGTTCGACTTCTACGCGGACGAAGTCGCGGGCAAAAGCTAGTAAATAATAATACTTTAATTATGAAAGAGACCACGGGGCTAAGTTAGCGATGAGTCCATATGCAGTATTCTACATTGTCTATAAGGAAAATCCTAAAGTGATTAGATTTCATATAGTACAGGTGCCTTGACATGCTTTTGTGGGTCCATGCGGGGCCATCCCATTGCTTGGGGCCCGTAACATTGCTAATCATGCTGCATGGTCAATCCGGCACTGGATATGCACTTAGCAAAATTCAAAAACGTTTTTCTCCAGTAGATAGTATTGATTGCAGTTTGCATATGTTCTTCGACAAAGTACTTTTACGCGAGAAATTCACTTCAAAATTTTCCTGAGTGATATTATATTTTAGCCTCTGAGTGTAAATGAACGGCGATACGATCCATACATTATCGCGTGAAGTAAATTGTAAAACATTTCATGTGAGAACCGACCCGACGTGATATACGAGTGTAAGCGACGCTTGCGTTTCCACGCACATTACATGGCGTGGAAATATACCGAAATTTACATCAAAATACTTTATTTATTGTTGTTGTGAAGCTTTTGGAAACGAAGGCTGCATTTATCTTTGTTAAGATGTTTTATTGTTACTATTAAAAAAAAAACTGTTTTCTTTCTGTGTAGGAAGTGAAAGAAAAAGAGGTACATATATATACCTAATTACCTAGTATCTGTGTCCTTTTTGTTGGTGGGAAGTCAAGAAAAAAGTTTCCCACTCTGGGTAGAGACAGGGCGCGAGGCGTGTCTAACTTTCAAAGATTAAAACCCACCTGTATTTCTTCAGTTGTTGGTAACTATTTCGAACCTTCCCGCACCAAGGTATACCTACCTACTTACATTACATAGTATTGTACATCTCCTCTCTTTAATGCCATTGACATGTATTTTGCAATCTCAGACAGACTTGAATATCAGTTAAATACCTATGTCCTCATAAAAATAAAAATAACTAAACTTCCTATGTTCGATTTTAATCAGCGTAACCTAACCTGACCACGTGACTGAGCGTTGAGATGACGTCAGATAAAGGAATCGGAGGCGTGGCCGACTCGAGGCGATCAACGAAAAGAGAATCAAAACGAAACGGTTGTAACTTGGCTAGGGCGGCAGGTGTCGTTTAAGCGCCTATTACACCACTCGATATTCAGACAGTCTTAATCTATGTAGCGTCACACAAGAAAAAGTGCAACTTACGCCAATGTCGTGTAAAGGAATGAGACAGAACGATGAGATAAATAGATAAACATAGACTAAAACTGAAGGAGATGTCAGCAAAACCGTAGGGGCCCAGCAACGAAGACAAGGAAAGAACAGGAGTGGGTTTTAGTCAATAAAAGTCTGACACGCTCTCGCGCTCCACCTAAGAGCAAGAGATATCATTAGTGATGACACACCTAAAAAAAAAAGCTTAAAATGTTAATGACGAATACGCGTCTATGAAGCTAGCGTCCCTGGACAGAAGACCTTAGTGATAAGGGGCGTAATGAATTATAAACACCAAATTTTTTTAAAGGTAAACTTAAAAACCATTAGCCCTCACATGAACCCGGTACTTTATTCAAATCCTGGGACTCCAAGGTGCTGTAAAACAGTCACGTAAAAAATTAAATAAAAGTTCGCTCCGCTGAATATTAGTACGTGTAGAAAAAGATTACTCCAAACTTTGTTCAGTATCTTTATTTACGTAACTTTTTTTATTACTCTTGACTGTTTTGGTGACTTTTGATCTTATGCTCTTGTTTACTTATTGTTTTTATTTTTTGCACTTACACAAATACTTTGGCCAAATAAAGAGTGAATAGGTTACTTCTAGGTAAGCGCGCTCGCTTAGAGCAGTGGTGGCCAAGTGGTAACGGCCCCGACTTAAGAGTTGTAGGTCGCGGGTTCAAACCCAGCCAGGCGCATTACTTTGTGTAATTTATTTCATCACCACTGCTCTCAAAACCAAAATGTTCTAGAACCAAAAATTCGAAGACATGTGACATTCGCCAATCCGCACTGGGCCCGCGTGGTGGATTACAGCCCATTCCCTCTCCTAGAGAGGAGGCCTGAGTCCCAACAGTGGGAACATTATAAGGCCGACTATGCTATGCTAAGCGCGCTTCATCGTCGACCGCATCGTCGCTTTCCATCAGGTGAGATAGCGGTCAAGCGCGAACTTATCAAGGATAAAAAAAGTTGGTTTCAATATCAGTTTAGTTTAAACTGAATAGGTTAATTGCTCGTCTAATAAGATGGGTCTAAAAGTTCGATCATTGATCGAGCTTAAACCGATGACAGTTGTAATTAAGAAATCATTTTGAACATAGTTTCTCACTTACAACTAACTAACAAAAATTATTATATCAGCCTTATTCATAAAACTCGCTAACCTTAATCTATATAAATAAAAGCGAAATACCACTCACTGATTAATCACGAAATCTCAGAAACTATATATAACATCTACAAACTTAAAATTTGGCAATTAGGTTCCTTAAAGGGTGTAGATTTCCGCTAAGAAAGGATTTTACAAAACTCCAACCCTAAGGAGGTAAAACGGGGGTTGGAATTTTACGCGGGTGAAACTGTTGGCTGAAGCTATAGTCCACATTATGCATAAATCACCAGAATTCACCATAGAAAATTTCAAACTTAGTTTTATTGGTGAATATCGCGCTTAGAAATTTTTTTTAAACAATAATTTTTTTTTTTGCCCCTAAACGTATATTCAAACTCCTCTAACGCTAACTTTACGAGTAGCCATTTGGCCCTCAATCCTGTAGAGATGCCTCTATTTTGACTGACGCAATTAGACCAATCCGGGGATTGGACTAATTGCGTACCACCTCGTGTGCTTGTTACCTTTACGGGTAAAGGTACAAGAGAATTAAAATTCAAAACGGTGTGCAAAGATCCAGATAAGTAATTAGTTTGCTTGTCATACCCCTGTCACAATATTTGGAGGACAAATGCTCGGGAACCAACAAATTCAGTGCGGCCGCCTCCGCGTGATAAATGATCGCACACTTCATTAGTGAATGAGGTTTAATGGTGATAACTCGTGCATGGACTATTAAGTAAATCGATTATTCAATTATCGAATAGATAGTGTTGTTCTCTTGTACAATGGGCAATGATGGTCTCTGTTTTCAATTATTGGTTTGTATTGCCGTGGACAGGCCGTAAGTACTTATCAATTTTGTATTTATTGAATATAGCACTGAATGCATAATTGCATAATAATTAGGTATCTAGATTTTATATAGGTTTTCAGCGTAGAATAAGTTACTTATTGATCATATTTAAATAAATAACGAATCGTAAAGGTGAGTCTAAGTCGAGCACAAGCGGAGCACGAGTGAGCTCAAATTCGTGTAGTGTCGCTTGTGCTCGACTCCTCTGGAGTCGATCTACAGTACACAAAAAGCTCGGTTAGTAGACCTACCTGAGTAAAAGTTAGGCGTGTGCACACCTTTTTTTTGAGCTAAGAAATCATTGGGTGAGGTGAGGGTCACGGAAATACGGTGGATGCGAAATGCATGGGACCGGTCGAGCGGTCGTTATAGTGAGACTTGGGGGAAGCCTATGATGTTGGCTATAGGCCTCCCCCAAGACGCTCCACAACGACATGAACGTATTTTGGCTGAAATGATGATGATGATGAGGATGTGGAATCATCAAATAACTCCTCTTGCAATGGGGGGAGATAAGGGTGTGTCAAGTTTTTAAAAACTGTTGCCTGTTGCCGTTCCAGTGCTGCGGTACCTCAGGCGCGGTAAGGCGGCACTGCTTTACAGTTTTTTTTTTTTATAATTTGTACCTCTAAATGTAGTACTTCACACTGTCGTTTAAATCTAGGTCAAGTTCCATAAAAGTAGATTTCAAATCCCACACATCCCGGAGTCAACGAGATTCCAAGATGGCGCCGGCTTCAAATTGACACATCCGGCGGGCGCTTTGACGCGGGCCCTCGCCGGAAGCACACTTACAGCCTTCTGATATCCACTCTAGTGAGGACCGTCTTCCTGTAAAGTGTCGCCCTCTGACGACTTGTGTGTCGATCTTTATAAGTGAGATCTATTTTGTCATTTGCCTCAACGAGGCCGTTTATAAAACTTTTTTTTTTGGCGCGTGTTTTTTTCTTTTTTTGGGATTTTTGTTACTGTGGTAAAACCAAGTGCTATGATTAGATACTTTGTTTATTTATATTATTAACAATTTTTACATTGTATCGTACACTATAAGTAACACTTAAATAATTAAACTATATATACCTACACTAAAAGCAAAAACTCCTAGCTAAAATATGGCGTCATAAAACTCCTCCGCATCGCTGTCGACTGGAAGTGTGCCCAAAAGGCTGGCGGCATTGCCACGTTGTATGGCAATGCTTAATCTCTGACAGAGGTAAAAGCCAGCCCTTGAGTGACGTAGGTACTAGTTACAAAACAAAGATAAGTAGGTACATACAATTTAAATCATTATTAATTATATCAATGCACAATAAAGTAGTGTTAGTAGTATTTATATTATAAAGTTATTCTGATAAATTTATAATGTAAATGGTATCTCAAAATTAACGTAAGATTGGAATTAGACACAGGTTCGCCATAATTATGTCACCTCTTTGCTGTGATAACATGATAAGTTCCACAACAATATTATTGAGCTTATCACGCTGTCGAAGCAAAAAGGTGATAACAGGGAAATTAAAAAAAAAAATTGTGGATCGCAGCACACGATAATTCTGATAACATTATAATAAAGGTTGTCCCAAAAGTAACGCAAGATTTGAATTAAATAGAAAACACAGTTTTTAGCCGAATAATAAAAAATACATTCAGTACGGCGCAGGCGCCTTGTCTGTTGGAAAGACAACAAGACACGCACACTGCACTTCTTGATATTAACGTAGGCGTAAACAGCTTCTATCATTACAAATTGTAAAAGTAAAAATTATATCTAATGTCAATAAAAATATTGTTACGTACTATATTTTTCTTTTTTTTTAATTGATATAAACTAGTGATTGGCTGCGACCCCACCTGATGGTAAGCATAGATGCAATCATTGATGGTTCGATGTACGCAGTATAAACGACGTGCGAACAAGCGAAACGATAAGTCAGGACCGTTGGAGTTTCAACAACGTAAGGGTGGATACTCGCCGTTCGTCGGGTTGTCCGATGGTATAAAGGAGATGGCGGAATCAAGTCATGCAATTCCCGCGCACACTCTCCAAAATGTAACCTGTAAAATACCGATAGGCTGGCTACCCTGCGCCTATGCTTCTGGCTTTGTAGATTGGACTTAACCAAAACTGGATTAATTAGCCTCTTTGCACGACTTTCAACTGAGTCCAAAGCTGAAGATGGCATTTTGCAGTACCAGCCCATATGTGACTGCAGTAATCCACACACGATGGACCTGTGCTTTGTAGGTATAACATTAGAAGCTGTCTCGGTGTGAAGTACCGTCGGACCTTTGCAAGAACGTCTAGTTTTCTAGCAGTTACCTTGGCTTTGGACTCAAAGAGCCGCCCAAAATTGAGGTCTGAGGAAATCTCAACTCCCAAGAGCTGAAGGCGGTTGAGGTGAACGGGCTCCTTTTTTATCATGTCATAAATAATAATGTGATATAGGTACCTATTCATAATAACTACTTAAGAGTAATAAGTAAGCAGCTGAAAACGTGATTCCCTTCGTCAAAAAGGCAGACAACACTGCGTAACGTGCGATTGCTTAAACAAAATATCAGGCGTTAAGAAACTAAACTTTAAAAAGAAAACGACCGTGTTCCAATTTAGTATTTCATAACAACAATAACATTAGGTCTGTGTGGGAAATAACAATGAAAACTTGTCCAGTTTCAACAAGTAGTAACTAAGTTCAAACTCTAGATGTTCAACGTTCATGTTAAACTTTATGTTTATGTACCAAATATAACAGCCATAACCTGAATTAGTATAGGTAGCAGTAGCGTAGATAGGCGTGGGCGAAGCGGCCCCTCGCCTACTACCCACGACCCCGCACTTTTAAAAACGATATTTTTTTTTATAATTGGTAGGTTCGCGTTCAACCGCTATTTCACACGATGGTATGCGACGATGTGGTCGAACACTGGGTTGTGACAGCCGCTGACTTGTTTTCAAATTTATGAAAAACTAGTTGCTGTTTCAATCCCTTAGAGGGTGAATTTTGGAAAATCATCTCTTAGTGCTCGCCCACGGATGCCCCTCAAGTTGAAGGGTAAAATCTACAAGTCCGTGATAAGACCTGTCATACTGTATGGATCAGAATGTTGGGCTGTGAAAAAGACGGACGAAAAAGATTGCATGTAGCGGAGATAAGAATGTTGAGATGGATGTGTGGTGTGACGAGAATGGATAAAGTAAGAAATGAATATATTAGAGGAAGTTTGAAAGTGGCGCCAGTGACTGAAAAGTTGAAGGGGAATCGTTTGTCTTGGTATGGTCATGTAAAAAGGAGAGATGAAACACATGTTACTTAAAGAGTTATGAGTATACATGTGGATGGGTGGAGAGGGAGAGGGAGGCCAAAGAAAAGATGGATGGATTGTGTGAACAGTGATATGAAAGAAAAGGAAGTTAGTGATAGTATGACGGTTGACAGGATAGAATGGAAGAAAAAAACGTGTTGCGCCGACCCCAAATAAGATGGGACAAGGGCAGGAAGATGATGATCTCTTAGTGCTCGCCTACGTCATAAAAGGAAACATTGTGCGAAATTTCACGTTCGTATCCCCAGTAGTTTCCGCTGCGCGTTGATATGTCAGTAAGTCAGTTTCTCCTTTATATATATAGAAAAAGGCCTTGCTGTTGCTCCTTCACCCACATCTAAATTAGTCGAGGCTATGCCTCTGATAGGCAGGGTAAGATTTAACTAGCCATGTGTTTGTTTAGGTGAGGTAGGGGCCTGCTAGACAAATATTTGAAGGTGTTAGGTTAAGTCACGGGTGGAACGGTCGCTTGGGTATTATTAATGAATAAATTAACTATCTACTTGCTACCTTTATTTTGTGCTGGGGTTTATACTATTATTTATTTATTGTGTACTTTGTTTTTTATGTATACTTCATGTACAGTAGTGGTACATAGGCGGACTTAATGTTAATGTAATGATGTAATGACAATGTTATGAATATGAAGATCAAAGTGCAATTTAGAATCAAGTGTAATCCCAAGATCTCGAATGTGGTCAACTCTTTTTTCAAACTGATACCATGTAGCTTATAATCAAAGTTTAGATTTTTTTTTAGGTGGGAAAATCATCTAATGACAAATCCCGCTCTTGGGCGAAGCGCGAGATAGTGTCAGACTTTTACTGACTAAAAATCCACTCTTGTTCCTTCTTTGCCTTTATCCCGGGGCCCCGAGCTTCGCCTTCACACTACCCGTGGCCCCAGTAGGCTTCGACCCTGTTGGGCCCCTACAGTTGCTGACATCTCTATGAGGCGCGCGTGGAACAGTACGCGCCGTCGACGACTTGGGCTCGGTCTGGACGGTTACCGGATGGTCGGACGTCGAGCCACCCATTACTCGCCGTCCGCAAGCCCGCGCCTACGGAAAGTTTAGAATGGTTTTGTTTTTTTCTTTACAATGCACTTATGCAAACTGAGCTGAAATTTGTTATATAAGCAATATCGAGAGACTCTATCAAGGTCCCCCAGTAGAAGTAGGCAATCTTGTGTGCTTTTACACGATTTTTAAATTTTAATCTCATCGGCATACATTAGAAATTGAGAATGATTAAAGCATTTTTAATGACATTAATGAACATGTAGAGTAAAGGACCCAGAATTGAGCCCTGGGGCACCCCAGAGGTGACAATGATTGAGTTTGATCGGAAGCCTTTTATTAAAAAAAATTGTGTCCTGTTGAATATATAAGACATGAACCATCGTAACAAGTTGCCATAGATGCCATTGCATGCAATCTTATCTAAGAGTAGTTTGTGGTCCACCTTGTCAAAAGCTTTCCAAAAATCAGTGTTTACAGCGTCAACTTGAACTTTTTCATCCATATTTTTGAATAAAGTATCAGTGAACAACAAGAGATTGGTATTCGACGAACGACGTTGGACAAACCCATGCTGCTCACAAATAATCAGGTTATGAACATGAGAGAACACCTCACTGTGAACAAGACTCTAGAAAAGTTTCGACAAGGTGGACAGTATAGAGATAGGGCGAGAATTTTGTATGTGATGCCTGTCACCACTTTTGAATACCGGTGTGAAATGTGCCAGTTTCCAAATATTGGGAAACGTGCCTTAACGTAAACATTTGTTAAATATGACAAGTAGAGGAAGAACAATAATATCTGCCGTTTTCTTTATGAAGATGTGGGTTCCGTACATACTAATAAAAGTAAATAGTTCAATTCGAATGGAGTCTTGAAGATTTTCCGTATCACAAAAATATTTTTTGTTGTGACGTAACAACAAATTTACAGTTTTCAGATTTATTCCTATATCTGTGCTATAAGACCTTGCTTTATGCCAAATTTCAGGATTCTGGTGAACGGGAGGTACGCTATGAATTTTGATTCCCGCGAGAGTGTCGAAATATACGTTTTTTGCTACATAAAAAGCCGTATCTTCTTTTTCAGTTAAAGTTAGATTTTTTTTACAGCCTCAAGAGACCGCAGACTTGAGTATATTGTTTTAAAATCAGCTCGATACCTCCACGCGTTCCCGAGATAAACAGTCTTGACAGACAGACAGACGGACGGACAACAAAGTGATCATATAAGGGTTCCGTTTTTTCCTTTTGAGGTACGGAACCCAAAAAATAAGAAAAAAAGAAGTGTTGCATTCTTCAGTTAGATGATTCAACTTTACCCATCAAACCCATTTAAAACTTAAACTTCAATATGAACGTTGAACTCTTACGAAACAGTAGTACAGCAAGCACATTCGCGGCATATTTCACTAAAATGAAATATTACTGCGTGAGTCCTAACCCGAGAGGAATTCATATTAGCTTCCATTGGTTGGGCAATTGGAAAATATCTATACTACGTGGAATGTTCAGAATTGGTTATCAAGTTTTGCTCTTCCATGATTTCTTAAACCTGATATACCTAACCTTTGTTTATTTATAAGAATTATGCACTCACAGTTTTAACCAACTCGTGCAGACAGTAAATTTATTTTTCTTTTTAATAAATTATTTATTGACATAAAGTTTTTTACACACATAAATGAAATGCTGCTCCTGAACTAGTTAGGAACTGTATAAACAGGAGCCAGTGTATTCTCCATATTGTTGTTAAAAATAATATTCATTATCATCATCATTTCAGTCGAAAGACGTCCACTGCTGGACATTGGCCTCAGTAATGATAAATTATATTTATTTTGCAAATAAGTTTAAAAAACATTTACACGTCAATTTTTTTTTTTCGTCATTTTAAATTAGATGATGCCGGAGATAATAAGAGAGTATATTAATATTAAATAATATCAATTCAAATAATTAAATATAATAAAATTAATTCCGTCTCCCAGAGAGGAGGCCTAAGTCCCAACATTGGGAACATTATAAGGCCGACTATATGCTATGCTAATATGAATTTAAACAAAAAAAAAGTAGAGAAAAGATATTACACGATTATAGATTCATTTATAAGTTCGTTCATAATAACAGCTAAAACGGTACCTATTTACATTTATTTTAAAGCAAACGAATGTGGCCATATCCATCATCCATGTTGCCGTTATGTTTTCTTCTTAGGCTGGAGAGGTGTAGGTAGAGAAGTTTACATTCTGCCTGATAAATCGTCGTTTTTCACTCCGGTGCGCCAACTTGATAGTATTTATGTGGTTACAGTTTCGTCTTTAAAAAGAAGAGTGGGAGCTTCGAGCCTACGATTATATGTCTAGTAGGAACCATAAAAATATCATAGGTATGTAGTCAAGACAATAGGGAATAAATCTATCATTTATAAAAATAAGTGGGTACCTAACTTAATCTAAATTCACAACCTTTTAAGGCACATCGTAAGTATTACCTTAATATACGCACTACCGTTAATAAAACACTTTTCTAAAATCAGATTGAACATAATCGGTGTAAAACCTATACCCTGTAAACCTGTAGCTATATTATTTCTATGTATAGTCTAGTATATAATTTTAATTTAATATTTACATTATTAATTTGCTGTACACCGCAGACTACCCCCCTTTGTTTCAATTTCAAATTCTTACATTCCACCCTAAGGTTGTCTGGTAGATATCGCTGTCAGCGATAAGACCGCCTTTGTACCCATAGATTTAAGTTAATGTAAAAGTTTTTGTTACTATTTTGGTGTACAATAAAGTTTATTCTATTCTATTCTAAAATTAATCGTGGGGATGGATGTACTATATTCCATTCTACGACGTAACTATGCCTGACCAAGCTCGCCCTTGGTTTGAAAGCAGTGTCTTAAAGGCTGCTCTATCCCTTAGTCACATAATCAAACATTTTAATGCAAAATTATTTAAAACAATATTTAGTCTTTAATAAGAATTAAAAATACGGCGAAAGATTGAAGAGATCGGTCAAAATAATGTGTTGATTCAGATGGAGAGTATGTTGTTGTGAAATCGTATTAGCTCAGAGAATTAACATCTCTTAAAATACAACAACGTTTCTTTTTAGACTAATTCAACTAGGTTAAGTGAAAACGAACCCCGGGGCCCTGGAACGCAATACAAAGAAGGAACAAACGAGTGGGTTTTAGTAAGTAAAAGGACACACCCTCCCGCTCCGCCCAAGAGCGAGGGATGTCATAAGATGATTAGATATCACCACATTTATTGAAAATCTTTGTTCAAAATAGAGCCGTGAGGTAAATTACTTAATTTACAAGTAACATGATACATTATCAATAGGTTTTCTCTTTGAATAGCTAATCCAAATATAAAAATTAATAAATAAGTAAATTCATATATTATTATTTTTTTTTATTGTTATTTGAATATTTTACCTTCCTACCACAGTGTTGTCTTTTCAACCCAAAGGTTGACTGGTAGAGAATGCCTTGTTGCATTAAGTCCGCCTATGTACCACTACTGTACATAAAGTTTAAATAAACAAATAAAAAATTGGTCACGGCAAACTTTATTCCATTTCTTTTTCTTTCGTGTCGATCTGACTCAAATCTGGTCCAACCAATATTTACCCATCTATGCAGCTCTGTCGTTGGGCTCGCATAAGTCGTGGAAGGTGCAGGTAGTGATGCAAGCTAGGCAGGAAAGGAGGTTACGCATATTCTAGGAAGGGGATCCACACTGGCACTGTATCTGCTATCGGTCTATACGTACAGATACCGGCACGAATCTTGAGCGCTGACTTCTACAGTTCTACTTACGCAGAAGCACGTAGAAGTGAAATATCGGGTCTCTTTAGTGGTATGAAAAGAAATGCGGGGGCGGGGAATGTAATCCTTGTATAGTGATTGGCTCGGCGATGTGTACGATGCGTAAAGCGATCCCCGCTCTTTCGCCGAGCGCTCAAGATTCGTGCTGCTATCTATACTTCCAATAAGCTTAACATGGGTCTGGTTCAAGTTTATAAGAAGGGTCATATAAAACCTTCATTAGGGGGAAACAGGTGTTGGTTTCAATGCAGTTGTTGTGACACAAGTCATTTGAACCAATCAGGAAGTGCCCAGTGAATCAAAATTGATATTAGTCAAACGGAGACAAGAATCACAGACACAAGTTGATTTTGAAATAATTTGACTGCTTTAGCCTTCCCGTCCGATTATAATTTAAGTAAGGCTAGAGTAAATATAGGATCTTAATAAACTTTTGCGCCTCACCATCAACGATTGCATCACTGCTTACCATCAGGTGGGATCGCAGTTACTGTTAAGCACAAGCATATATGATTTAAAAAAAAAAATTGTGTGCTTGTGTGTGTAAGTTGGTAAAATTATAAATGTTTGTAAAGGAATATTTTACATTTTTAATTATAGCTAACTGTTAACACTAATTACCTTGAAATTTGTGATTAAACGTAGATTAGTTAGTTAACTTTACGATTTTACTTGTTTTGTATAGGGGCTTAACCTAGTTTTATCATTACAGCTATTTAAAGTAGACGTCGGTTACCAATGTCATGAACTTACCTATAATACATTTATAATCAAGAAACCCCTCCTTTTCTGAGTAGAGCGAGAGGGAGTGTCAGACTTTTACTGATTAAAATCACCTGCAGACCGGGCAGGAAGCAACCAAATATGCCTTAATACAAACCCTTAACGGTTGTGTAAAGTTTCGTAATACCTACCTAGAAAGAAAAAAGAAAGAAAGTATACAGGCTACTTCAAGAAAGTATATCTATTTCACGAAAGTATTCCTACTTCAAGAAAGTGAATCTACTTCACGAAAGTATTCCTACTTCAAGAAAGTATATCTACTTCACGAAAGTATTCCTACTTCAAGAAAGTATATCTACTTCACGAAAGTATTCCTACTTCAAGAAAGTATATCTACTTCACGAAAGTATTTCTACTTCAAGAAAATGTATCTATTTCACGAAAGTATTCCTACTTCAAGAAAGTATATCTACTTCACGAAAGTATTCCTACTTCAAGAAAGTATATCTACTTCACGAAAGTATTCCTACTTCAAGAAAGTATATCTACTTCACGAAAGTATTTCTACTTCAAGAAAATGTATCTACTTCACGAAAGTATTCCTACTTCAAGAAAGTATACCTAACTATAAGCTGTGCAACATTGTGAATTAATTTTACCAATAAATGTTCAAACATAAAATACTTAGGTAAGACAAATAAGGAAGTACACGTAATAATAAGGTAGTATGTATAAAAATACCACAATTTAGTTTGAGAGATGCAGGTAGTTTAGTACTACCCCTTTTCTCCTTGAGTCCGGAGTCTCCCTGCCAAGGTTCGCAGGGAGACTCCCCTTCCATTTCGCGTCACGTACCCTGATTACCTGTTCACGTAAAGATTTAATGACGGCTTCTGCGAATGGTATTAACCTGACCGAATATTGGGTCAGGCAAGGAATTTTATTTAGAAAATTATCTATTTTTCCATCGACGCGCTAAGAAGAAGACTTCACGCTAAGATGATTTTATGACGTCACGATAGGGGTCCATACTCAGTATTTTAGAGAACGATAAATATTACTGTAGCGACATCTATCGCGTCACATAAGAAAATCCTGAATCGCGCAATCAAAGTTCTCCGCGCGATTAGAACATATAGAACAACCCGATCTCCGGAGGGGAGTGATGTAGTGACATCTATCGCGTCACATAAGAAAATCCTGAATCGCGCAATCAAAGTTCTCCGCGCGATTAGAATATATAGAACAGCCCGAAATCATCTATCGGGCAGTTGTAGCCCACCAGATATAACATCCCGTCTGGTCGGAGGATCCTCCCTTTTCAATGGAGGTTTGTGGGACTTTACTCTCTGTTCCTCCTACCTCTAAACTGGTGACCCTCGACAAAGAACGTCAGCGCAGCCTTCGTGCAGCTACTACCTCGTGACGTCATCATCACTTCCTCAAGCTTTCGAGCAGCGAGCCATACAGCCAGCACCCACGGCTATAAAGGGTATCCTGACCACCAGCATGCCTACCTGGTCATACCTGGTCACCACCCTTAGCCTCATCAGCGACCTTGGCGAAGCACACTGCACCTTCGGCCAGTCACATGAAGAGCAATGAAGAACCTCTCCTGGTCGACGCAAGCAGTCAAGCCACTACGTCGCACAGCACCGCTCCGACTCACCGGAGCCAGCAGCACTACTCCGACTCACTGGAGCCAACAGCATCATCCCGACTCACTGGGACAGCACCACCCCGACTCACTGGGGCATCACCGCAGACAGTTCCGACTCACCGAGAACTATGCGGCATTCGGTTCCGACTCACTGGAACCAACCTACCAATGGCCTGGCACGCATCAAGAAGCAACAAGAACCATCGATCTCCGATCTCCGGAGGGGAGTGATGTAGCGACATCTATCGCGTCACATAAGAAAATCCTGAATCGCGCAATCAAAGTTCTCCGCGCGATTAGAACATATAGAACAGCCCGAAATCATCTACCGGGCAGTTGCAGCCCACCAGACATAACACCCGTCTGGCCGGAGGATCCTCCCTTTTCAAAGGAGGTTTGCGGGACTTTCCTCTCTGTTCCGCTTACCTCCAAACTGGTGACCCTCGACAACGAACGTCAGCGCAGCCTTCGTGCAGATACTACCTCGTGACGTCATCATCACTTCCTCAAGCTTTCGAGCAGCGAGCTATACAGCCAGCACCCACGGCTATAAAGGGTATCCTGACCACCAGCATGCCTACATGGTCATACCTGGTCATCACCCTCAGCCTCATCAGCGACCTTGGCAAAGTACACTGCACCTTCGGCCAGTCACATGAAGAGCAATGAAGAACCTCTCCTGGTCGACGCAAGCAGTCAAGCCACTACGTCGCACAGCACCGCTCCGACTCACTGGAGCCAGCAGCACTACTCCGACTCACTGGAGCCTGCAGCATCATCCCGACTCACTGGGATAGCACCACCCCGACTCACTGGGGCAACACCGCAGACAGTTCCGACTCACCGAGAACTATGCGGCATTCGGTTCCGACCCACTGGAACCAACTTACCACAGGCTTGGCACGCATGAAGAAGCATCAAGAACCATCGATCTCCGATCTCCGGAGGGGAGTGATGTAGCGACATCTATCGCGTCACATAAGAAAATCCTGAATCGCGCAATCAAAGTTCTCCGCGCGATTAGAACATATAGAACAACCCGAAATCATCTATCGGGCAGCTGCCCACCAGACATAACATCCCGTCTGGTCGGAGGATCCTCCCTTTTCAACGGAGGTTTGCGGGACTTTACTCTCTGTTCCGTATACCTCCAAATTACCAATGAAGATGACTGTAAGGGGCGTGCCTCACTGGGACACCATGACGGTGTAGCCAGGTCAAAAAATGTATGATTAACTGCCTGTGTGACAAATAGTGACCAGGTGAGTTATACACCATAGAGCTGCAACCATTTTCTTGGCTGAGCTAATTGGCGCATGGCGTCCCAGTGAGGCAGGAGCCTGGCAGAAGAACCAACGTAGTAAATCAAACAGACATAATGATTCTGAAACGTGGTCGCTTACAATAGGCCTCATTAGCCCCCCTAGCCAAGTTACAATCGTATCGTTCGCGCCGAACGCCTCCGATTCCTTTTTCTGTCCGATTCCTTTTTTTGTTAGTTCTGACCACGTGACTGAGCGTTGAGATGACGTCAGAACAAAGGAATCGAAGGCGTGGCCTACTCGAGGCGTTCGGCGCGAACGAAACGATTGTAACTTGACTATGGGGGCAGAAGGCTTAAAGTCATGCAAAGAGTTAATGGGAAGGGCTATATATGATCGGTCGAGTCCAACAGCGAACGTCAGCGAACGTCAGCGTATGACGAAACGAAACAGTAAAACTAAAACAAATAAAATTACGGAAACATGAATTTCATTATTTCAAGCTTTATTTTGATGGTTTTATTTAATATTTTAAGCATAGATGTAGACGTCAAAGTGTATCTTGTCCCCTCGGTCGCTCTTCATCCGAAGATTCACGAAGTTGAAGCCGAGCCCGCCTTGTGTCACGTTGGCCGATGCGCCCGTGTGTGTCATGTCGAACGCCAGAATACCCTGCAAAGACAAAATAATGTTTGTTCAAGTGCGTTAACGGAAATAGTTTTAAGTGTGGTGTTGTTGAATAAAGTCTACCACCGCGTAAACGAGATAGTTACCTTCCATAATTTGTGCAACGTTGGTGGGGTACTTTTTTTGAGGTAGAAAATTATTAAATAACTTCTCTAGCTCTGGGTGGAGCGGAGTGAGTGGAGATTTCAGGGCCACGTTAACTCTTTTGAACAATCCCGCAACCCTAGCAAGCTACGGCTCTTGTGGGCTCCGTCCATTTTGCTAACAACTCTTTGAGGTGCGCGTGGAATACAACGCGCCATCGATTAGTGTATGGTCCTTACCGGACGGCGAGCTACCCATTGCTTGTCGTCCGCAAGTCTATGCCTACGATGGCCAATGTCCAGGGGCCCAAGTCTGCTATTTTTATAAATTCGTCATTCCAACACAATCTCATTGTCATTTTACTAAAAGTTCGTAATCTGCTAATTCATAATGATCGATCATTGATCGGTCAATGGTCTAGTAATATAGTTGTGGTAGAATGACAATATTGAAGCAATGACTGCACAATGACGTTCTAATGGTAGGTCACTAATCAAACGAACTGTCAAAATTTTAGCAGATTACCGTATACGTCAGATATTCGTTTGTCAATATGTACGAGATTACCATTCTATGCCACTTCTTTTAAAGGAGTTTCAGTGGTTGACCATTGGAAAGTCATAATGACGCCATTATATTAGTAGATTACCAAATTTGTCAAAATCAAAAATAGACCATTGACATAGACATTAGACATTGATTTATGAAATCATTGATAGACCATTCTGACACTATTGTAATAGCAGACTTAAGGGCTAAGAGTCCTGTGGCGGCGGCTATTGTGTGAGGTTTTACTCTCCCTCACGGTTTCTGCTACCTTCTTCACTCGCATTAGTGCTTCGCAGAAGGAGGTGACTGCTTCCCATTCCCTCTCGCTCTGTATCATGGCCTGGACCAGGGCCAGACGCGGTTTGATGGCGTAACGACTACATCAAAGCTACAGGGCAACTTGTCCATGGCCATCTTTCAGAGAATTAAAGCATTCATGAATGTGTCTAGCGACATCTATGGCGCCACGAATAAATTAAACTACGAAATCCCGCATCGCCAAATCATCACTTAGGCAGACGGCAGGTGCTTAAACCAGATAGGTATAACACCCGTCTGGTCGGAGGTCCTCCCTTTTCAAAAGAAGTATGATTTTTTTTTCGGTGGGAAAATTATCCAATGAGGATGTCATTTGATAATTTTCTCTCCCACTCTTGGGCGAAGCAAGAGATAGTGTCAGACTTATACTGACTAAAAACCCACTCCTGTTCCTTCGTTGCCTTTTATACCAGGGCCGAGATTTCATTTTAGAATCAGATCCTTGGCCCCAGTAGGCTTGGACCCTGCTGGGCTCCTACAGTTGCTGACATCTTGAGGCGCGCGTGGAATACTACGCGCTGTCAACGACTTGGGCTCGGTTCGGGAGGTTACCGGACGGTCGGATGGCGAGCTACCCATTGCTCGCCGTCGGCGCACCCGCGCCTACGGTGGCCGGTAATCGGGATTAGAATCGCGCGTGCACGTGCAGCCTCCTTTGATAGCATTCCTGCTTCACAGAAGGAAGCGACCGTCTGCCAATCCTCCTTGCTCCGGACCATGGTCTGTACCAAGGTCCGGCGCTAGAGATCGCCGCCGCCGATCGCCCCCACGAGGACACGGCGATGGTCTGCCCAGGCGGTGCACACCACCGTATGCTCCATAGTGTCCTCCGGGCGGTCCACACAAGTGACACCCGGCTGTTTCTTAACAGGGTTATGTGGAACTTTACACTCTGTTCCACTTTCCTCCAAATGGACAACTAACATAATAACATTTAACTTTCATTAAGAAACAACAAAAATTCGCCAAATAAGAGTCTGTTCTTTACATTTGGTCAATGATACTCGTACATGTAAGTAATAACAAGTTACAATCAATACTTTCAATTATTCGTTTGAATGATTCATCATCATCATCATCTTCCTACCCTTGTCCCATCTTATTTGGGGTCGGCGCAACACGTTTTTTTCTTCCATTCTATTCTGTCAACCGTCATGCTATCACTAACGTCCTTTTCTTTCATATTACTGTTCACACAATCCATCCATCTTTTATTTGGCCTCCCATTCGTTTGAATGATTATTTTATAAAAATACGTAACTTTTCAATATGGAATATGCATGCAGTTTTTATACTGATATAAATATTTTTTAAACAAATATGAAAATAAAAAATCTTGAACAATGAAGTTAAAAATCTTTAAAGCTGCTTATAAGAAAGAGAATTCCGACATGGTCTTTGACGTCAAAGGCCATGACACCCGGTAACAGTTTTAGGAAGTCTGTTACTTGAACAGAATACAGAAGTTATACCTACACCAAAACCTGTCTCCCCTAATGTGTAAGGATGATCTTGTTTTCATATTAAACCCTACTTACAGGCCAGAGACCCTATTTGACGACCTTAACTGAATTGTTAAAGGGATGGAGCTATATAGGGTGTATAGCTCCATTTCTCTTTCTTGCTCGCATGCTTGACATTTTAACACGTCATGGTAAGGTCCCTGTTATAGGCTCGAGACGGTGCGCGTGCGCCGTGTTCCATGTGCGAGCGGAATTTCCCGCATAAATACATGCGTAACGAAATAGGTAAGCACTCCAGCGGCTCGGCCAAAGCTAGCTGAACAATGATGGTTTTAGTTAGAGTCAGACAGACTTGTAGCGACATCTATGGCGTCACATAAGAACTAATCCTGCATCGCGCAATCAAAGTTCTCCGCGCGATTAGAACATATAGAACAGCCCGAAATCATCTATCGAGCAGTTGCCCACCAGACATTACACCCGTCTGGCCGGAGGATCCTCCCTTTTTAACGGAGGTTTATGGGACTTTGCTCTCTGTTCCGCATACCTCCAAAGATCCCTTGAATCACCCCAGGATGGACAACATTCATGATAATTTTTACTCAGTAAAAAAGGGTGACTGCGAGTTATACTAATTAATCAAAATCAAGCACAGTTATGACGTTTTTGTTTTTCATGTATAGCACCGAGAAGAGTGTACGATGTCGGGGAAAAAACAACCAGGCTGAAGGTAGATGTGGATTGTCATTCACTGGACGCCTGAGAGAGGTCGAAACCGTCGAGGTCTACTGCCAGTATGATCATGTTCGCGGAGCAAGCTTAGCCAGAGATCGCCCTTGACAGAGAGGTTTGGAAGTAGAAAGAAGAGATTTCCGCAAAGCAACCACAAAATAAAAGTAAATGCAGATATGGTCAAGCATTGCATAATTAATTCGAGACTTTCGTCAATGTTAATTAGAGCTGTAAGTATTGTGTGATACCGATAACCTATAGCCTTGAATAAAAATTGAGTAAAAAGTGAAACATTCTCAAGTGACCGTAATGACGATAATTATTTTACTGATAACACTGGTTCTAAACTCTGGGAGTAATACATTCAATCGGCGAGAACCACTGATAGAAGTCCTAAATGGTTGGGAACAACCACTTGACGTCATCAGCGCACTACTGAACTTAGCTCCACCCCGCAAGTGTCGCCACAATGACCAGTTTTGTACATCTCGCATCGATTGTATTCCCACGACCCTTACCGGTCCACCTTGTGGGAGGCTTTTTGACTTGCCACTCCAGAATCTATCGGCTTCATCGACAATCTGTTCTGTGAGCAAAGTACCTCGCCCACTGCCACAAATTTGGCGATTTAGCGGGTTTTATCGGTAACCTTAGTTCTGCATGGTGGATATCTTCATTCCTGATTTGATCACGCAAGGAAACTTTGGGCACAACCATTGCTCTTTGGGGGACTTTAAAGGCTTAAAGTCACCGACTCTGAAACTCGCACGCATTAGAAGTCTCTAATGCGTTCGAGTATCAGAGTCACATGTCATCATGCACTGGTCATAGAGTTTCGTTTTGAGGCACTGGTGTGCGGAACGAGAAAATGCCGCGCGTTGACTTTTTATACCTTGTGTCCGAAAAACTCAGATATCTTACGGAACCCTAGTTTTTTTTCCAAAATAAAATATAGCCTATGTTACTCGTGGATAATGTAACTCGTAGTATAATTTTTAAAATCGGTCCAGTAGTTTTTGAGCCTATTCATTACAAACAAACAAACAAAGTTTTCCTCTTTATAATATTAGTGTAGATAATACTATCGTTTAATACTAAGTTTGAACCAAGGTAACCTTTTTATAATTAAATTCTTGAAGTTGACGTTTTGCAAAACAACATTTTCCAGGAACTGTTTACTTGACAACAAATTCAATCATGGACAGACTGATTGACTTTACACGGAATGATTTATTCTGATTACATAGAAATTCGTTTTTAGCGAAACCTAATTAAAATAAATTATTCCGCGTTACTACAGGAAAACCATGTTTTTGGAAAATCTCTTTTTCTCGGGGATTCCGTCATTCCCTGTATGTTAGATGACGTTGTGAACTTATTATTTTCTTTCCTTGTAAAAAAAAAAAAACATTTAACCACTATACTGACTGAGGTAAAACCCGGGTCACGCGAAGCGTTAACTAGCCGTTTGGATAATTCTTTAAAAAGCGCATCAGCACTCGGACCCCACGGCCCAAGAGTCTCAACCCCAAACGGCTCAAAAATATAACTGCCGACGAGATTGTTATGTTTTCGCCGCTTGAGGATCTCCGCAGCTGTAGTAGCGGTAGCACCAGCACAGCACAGCACGACGAGCTAGGACGATGGGATGGCGCAAGAGTGTCAACACAGGTAGTGTCCCACACCAAAGGCCTACTCATCTTGCTGTCTGGCTTTTACCTCGGACAGAGATTAAGCATTGCCATACAACGTGGCAATGCTGCTAGTCTTTTGGGCACACTTCCAGTCGACAGCGATGCGGAAGAATTTTTTGACGCCATATTTTAGGTAGGTGTTATTGTATATATGTAAATTCATAAACCACTATACTTAAAAAGTATGTTACTCTAGAATTTAACTGATAGTCGTTACATATTATAAAACAAAGTCCTCTCACCGCGTTTGTCTATCTGTATGTTCGCAATAAACTCAAAAACCACCGAAAGGATGTTCATGTGGTTTTCAGTAATAGAGACTGTGAATCATGAGGAAGGATTTAGGTTATAATACATGCACATTAATTAGAGAAAAGCCGGGAATTTTAATGATTTGTATCACGATGTGATTCACGAGGTAACGATGCAGCGGACGAACTTGCCAGAAGGGGATCGAATATGGCAGCAATAAGGCCTGAGTCCATTGTGCTGCTCCCCTTCGGATACCTACGCAACCTGGTAAGGAAACCAACTAGAGACCTACTTCACAGTCTATGGGTAGACCATAGTGAGTGCAGGCAGGCCAAGGAGGCACTTCCCTCCATCGATGGCCGCTTTACGAAACAGGCCCTACGACTGACTAAACCTCAGTTGCGTAAAGTGACGGCCGTAACAACTGGCCACGGGACCTTTAATAAGCACCTCTCTGTCATAGGAGTTACGTACAGCCCACTGTGCAGAGTCTGCATGGAGGAGGACGAGACAGCAGCACATCTGCTCCTAAGCTGCCCAGTTGTCGCTGGATACAGGGCAAAATACTTCGGACACCCTGGTAATCTCCGCGAAATGGTCAATAACACCAAGGCGCTGTTGGCCTTCCTGGAGGAGCTGGGGTGGATCGAATGACGCATTTGTCCCGCCCGTACGCAAAATACGTGCTTTAGGCGTGGAGGTGCGGACACCAGCCCGAAAATACAAATACAAAAACAACACTCGTGCGAAACAGAGGGTTGTCGCTAGTCTATATTAAAATTAAAGCGAAATAATTATCTGTAAGAAGAGGAATGAGCAACAAAATCCATGGACATTTTTTTTCAATTTATGCATTACAAATATCTCGTTATATATTTTTTGTAGCAACTATTATGTGAGAACAATGTAAATAATGTAAAAAAAAAAACTGAACATAGAAATTAAAATAAGCCACTGACATCTAAAAGATGACCAGTCTCAACTGACAGCATCCATTCAGGGACATGACGTGTCTAATAGCACCATTTTTTTTTAATGGCATGTATTGTTACACAATTCTGCCCGCGGCTTTACTCGCGTGAATGTAGGTTTCTCCATACAAACTTTGGAACCCCGTTTCATCTATTTAGCGAGTGAATTTTGAAAAATCCTTTCTTAGTGCTAACCTACGTCATGAAAGGAAGCCTAGTGCAAAATTTCACGCTCCTAATCCCAGTAGTTTCGGCTGTGCATTGATATGTCAGTCAGTCAGTTTCCCCTTTTATATATATAGATTATAAAGTATACCAAATATAGATAAGTCAATAAATAAATAAACGATGTAGGTACCTGTCTATACAGTGACATTCTATTTGTCATTTTCCTACGGTGGAATTCCGGAGTCTATGTTCCCTGACAGCTAGGTAAAACCCGAGGCTTTAGTCATGAGTAAAGAAGTAACACACAGGCAAACCTGCGCAAGTCTTGACCACTTCCTCATTTATGATCAAAGGCGTGCCTATTAATAATAATAAAAATATCTATTGTGGTGATTATTCACCAGGAAATTGCTTTAAATTACACACTTGTCGATTCTGAGTACAGTATTAAAAGTATGAGCCCGCTCTAGTTCTCAAAAATGACCATGTCACGTTGTACTGGGATCGGTCTATCATCACTGACAGAACTATTGTTACCAACAAACCAGATATAGTAGTAAACCGATTAGCATCCACACAATGATAGTCAATGTCTTCATTTACAACGAGAAACCCGTGAAACCAAATCAAATATCGCGACTTAGTACACCGAGAGGTTGTTGATATGTCACGGACTACCATATTGTCACATTGTCATACTACCATAAAGCCTTCGAATTTTTGGTTTTTGGACATGCCGGTTTCCTCACGATGTTTTCCTTCACCGTTTTGAGAGCAGTGGTGATGAAATAAATTACACAAAGTAATGCGCCTGGCTGGGTTTGTACCCGCGACCTACAACTCTTAAGTCGGGGCCTTTACCACTTGGCCACAACTGCTCTACTAGGCCACCACTGCTATAAATATGACTAATTTGGTACCCAAAAGTGAATAAATAAGAAAAATATACTAATTATTTAATTGTTTTATGCCCGTCAGATCTGATTGCCTTATCAATTGTGGCAATATTAAGTTAAATATGGTGCTAGTGTTGCATTGATTAGTAATTATCTTCTTCAATTACATTGTTACTAAGAACAGAATAAAACCAGTATTTTAAATATACCTACTACTTGTTTGAATTAAATTAGATAAGAAAATACTGGTATCTCTTTATAATCACCAATAACAATTGCCGGGAGTTATTTAATAGGTACATTACACTCATAATTATATATTGTATCCGGTGAGATAAAAATCTTTTCCTCACAAGCCCTGACACCTTTTGAAGGATATTTCCTCAAAAAAAAAAAATTCAAATTCCTTAAATTCATTCGCTGACGGTGAATACAAGGCTTAAATCTTATACAAAACCAAACTGGGTTTAGAAGCATGAAGTTTTGCTAAAGATCCTGAAAATTCATCTCCCGTAGGGCAGTCTGAAGAAAAATTCTTCAAGCAAACAGTCAATGTGGTAGCAATTTTTTTCCTGTTTCTATATCTGTTGTAGCATCGAAATGATCATCAACATCGTCAGACTTTGTCCCATATTACTTGGGGTCGGCGCAAAACATTTTTTTAAATTCTGTCCTTTCAACCGTCACGCTAACATTGACTCCCTGTATTGTTTTAAGTTCTTAGGATCTATCCTAAGGTTGTCTGGTAGATATCGCTGTCAGCAATAAGACCGCAATTGTATCCATAGATTTAAGTTTATGTGTAAGTTGTTTTACTTTTTTGTGTACAATAAGTTTTTTCTATTCTAGTCCCTTTTTTATATCATTACTTGTATAATTCATCCATCCTTTCTGTGGCCTCCCTCTCCCTGTCCATCCATCCATATGTAAACTCATAACTCTTTCAGTAACATGCGTTCCATTTCATCTCTTCACATGATTGTGACCAAGATAAACGATTCCTTTTCAACGAGCACAAAAACAATTTCAAACTTTTAGGCACAAAACAAATGAAATATTTTCATAAAACCTCACCTGGATAGCACGTCCAATATTAGAAGGAACTTGCGGCAATGCAAAGTACATATTCTCTACCCTCTTCCTGAAGATCTTAGAGCCGTATTGGACGTCATGGTGGTACACCAGGGGCCTATTAACGTTGGTTCCCAGGAAGGTATGGTTACACTCCACAAAAACGAATGCTGCCAACAAAACGGCTAAAGCGTACAGCTTCATTATTAAAATAAACGGAAAGGTGCAGACGTCTGTTAGATGTCACGAATGGATCATGAATGAGTAGTAAAGCTAAGTTATATGTTGTTTTGTATGTTTTTACCTATTATCTCTGTGTGATAAACTGAGTGTCATAGTTTGCTGAGATTAACGGTTCATTAAAATTTCTTATGACTTCGTTATCTTTGTGTTTTTGGTTTAGTTTATCGCAAGCTTGTTCGTTACCACGAATTTCAAACAATAACGTTTATATTCTTAGAAGGCTAGGCAGTAGCAGCACATGTAGTATACTTGATAGAAAAATAATCTGAGTGAAATTCTAAATTTCCTTTCTTGTAGTTCTTTTTTTAATCTTAAGTTACTAGTTAGTATACTGTGTGCAATTTTGTGTGCCAAATAAATCTGTTTTCTTGGATTCAAATGAAAAACGATATAGCACTTTTAATACTAATATATATAATTGTTCCTGTCTCTGGAGCCCTAACTACCGGTAGCTTTTACCCTGCTCCCGACACCGGCCGACTACTACTTTTTGTATTTTTTAATTTGTCTTAGAAATTATTTAAAAATGTATAAAATATATACTTATGTATAAATATAAATAATTCATTTCAAATTCATCCTTCGAATACTTCTATATTTGTAGATACAATTGCGAGTTTACAAACTAGTGTTAGTAACAAATTAATTAATCGCTAAACACTCGCAAGTGTCCCCAACCCGCCCTGGTCCCGCGTGGTGGCGTCCCTCTCCTAGAGAGGAGGCCTCAGTCCCAGCAGTGGGAACATTGAAAGGCTGATTATGCTATGCTATTATCCTACTCGCAAGTGGCAGGTCCGGGTGAACTCCCCGATGATGGAAAAAAAACCATAAACCATTTTTTTTGGTGAGAAATCATCAAATGTCTCCTCCCACTCTTGGGGAGGGTGTTCTTTTAGTTATCCTGTGCGTTTGGGCCGCGATATCTCCTTCGAACAAACCCGCAGCCCACTTTTATCAACCTAAGAACTGAACCAAACGATACAGTATTCCACGAGGCAATCATTTCAACATTTAGACTGCAAATAGCTCTATAAAAATAAACCCTGCCATTCTAAATTCTCATTATTACGAAATAACTAATGGCTTAAAAAAAAACTAAATATAAAATGAAATCCGATGTCCCGTCAGTTCAGTTTTGCCGCTAGGGCTTCGGTTCGGAATCTCTGCGGCTCGGATTGGCTTGGAAATGGTAAAAATGAAAAAAAAACCGGCTTCACCTGATAGCGTGTGACAGACCGACAGACGCGGTGGTTTGAGGCTACCTTTACATAGAACTGTAATGCTTTATTGTAAAAATCTTAAAATAAGGTTAAAGCTTGGAGGTTTAAGCTTAAAATGTTAAAGGTTTAAGGTTCGCAGAGGCACACGCCGATGGCTTCTACGCCATCCTCAGACCAAAATCGGCATCTTTACTGTTTAAGCTCGCTTCAACTCCATCCTAAACATCATAGCGGGGAGGTACGATTCTCCTTTGTTAGGTGATGTTGTTCACATATATATCAGGAACAATCACCTTGCTTTAAAATAGATAGTAATTGTACGTACATAGGTATAAGTCTATTAATTGTTTACTAACTCATATGGATGTTATTAAACCGAATTAAAGATTATTTTATTTTCAAATATGATGTAAGCAGTGAATTCCCGGCATTAGGTGGGATGATAAGAAAGTGAGAAAGAGAGGACATCGTCATGCGCCAGCCGCTGCTGTAGGTGCCACGGGCGTCAGGAGTCGCAGGGTGATTCCCAATTACTGCTGTTGTTTTAAATTGGGAGATTTTTTAAAAGAATTCCTACTTCCAAAAAACTGGGCAAGTGCTAGTCAGACTGAGAGTTCTGTGCTAACTTAGACTAAACAGTAAAATATCCCCAAAATTAGTTACGAAGATTTTTCCGAATCCTAAAAAAGGTTTTTTTTTGACATAACTATAAATTTACACTTTTCAGATTTTTTCCTATACTTGTGCTATGAAATCTTGTATCATGCAAAATTTCAGGATTCTAGATCAACGGGAAGTAACCTATGAATTTTGATTCCCTTGAGAGTGTCGAAATCTACGTTTTTTTTTGCGATATAAACGGCCGTATCTTTTTTCCCCTTTAACAAAGAAGTTTGATTTTTTCACATCTTCAAAGGACCGCAGACCTGAGTATATGGTTTTAACATCAACTCGATACCACCACGCGTTCCAAAGATAAAGGGTCTTGGCAGACAGACGGACAGCAAAGTGATCCTATAAGGGTTCCGTTTTTTCCTTTTGAGTTACGGAACCCTAAAAATGAGGTGGGAAAAGGCGATTTATTCTGTTGACCTCTCCCAGTAAAAACTAAAATGGAGTGAATTTGAAATGGACTATCATCTTAATTGTTTGGATTGCGAGCTCACTTTATATTCACTGAAGTTAACATGAAGTCCTCATGAAGGCCTCATCAGAAGGCTTAAAGTTACTCAACGGGTAATAAAAAGGGCTATGCTCGGAGTTTCCTTGCGTGATCGCATCAGAAATAGGATATCCGCAGGAGAACCAAGGTTACGGACATAGCCCGAAGAATCGCCAAACTTAAGTGGCAGTGGGCAGGGCACATTGCTCGCAGAACAGATGGTCGATGGGGAAGAAAGGTTCTACAATGGCGAACACGTACCGGAAGACGCAGCGTTGGAAGGCTTCTCACAAGGTGGACCGATGAACTGGTGAGGGTCGCGGGAATCCGGTGGATGCGAGACGCACAGGACCAGTCATTGTGGCGACCTATGTCCAACAGTGGACGTCTTTCGGCTGAAATGATGATGAGGAACATGAGGTAAGTTTACAAAGCCTAATCAGCCTTATAATGTCATATCTGCTGGGACTCAGGCCTCTTCCTTAAAAGAGGGAGTAGACCCTTTACCACACGGGCCCAGTGTGGGTTAGCGGATGTCACATGTCTTAGAATTTTTGGCTCTAGGAAACGCCGGGGATTCCGATCCCGATTTGCGGCCGCCGTAGGCGCGGGTTAGCGGACGGCGAGCAATGGGTAGACCGCCTTCCGACCGTCCGGTAGCAGTCCGGAGCGAACCCAAGTGGTCGACGGCGCGTATAGTTCCACGCGCGCCTCAAGGAGATGTCAGCAAATCGTAGGGGCCCAGCAGGGTCGAAGCCTACTGGGGCCATGGGTAGTGTGAAAACGAAACCCGGGGCCCTGGGATGAAGGCAAAGAAGGAACAGGAGTGGGTTTTTAGTCAGTAAAGGTCTGACACTATCTCCCGCTCCGCCCAAGAGCGAGATTTGTCATTACATGATATTCCCACCTAAAAAAAACGATGTTTTCATTCCCCTTCTCGAAGATCTATGGTGATATTTTAACAAAATAGACAGACTTCTGTTTTTGCCCCCGTTTAAGTGCTGCATTTTTCCTTGGTCTGATAGCGTGTGACAGAGCAACAGACACGGCAGTTTGAGGTCGTGTTTACATAGTAGTGTAGTACTTCCCCTCATTTATTTGTTCAGCATTGTTCGACTTTTCCTCAAGTGTCATTGGTGTCAGTGTGTGGTCATTTCTCGGGACTTTTCTGAAAATTCGTCATTCGTCGAGCACTCAAATGATTTAGATTTGTTTAAGTATAAAAAAATGGAAGTATTTAAGTTTAAGCTAATTTTTAACCGACTTCAAAAAAAGGAGGAGATTATCAATTCGGTAGTTTGTATTTTTTTTTATTTTTGGTACCTCAGAACTCCGTCGTTTATGGACCAATTTCCTTTGTTGTTTAATAGGGGACGGAATAAGAAAAGCCGGGTGCAAGTGTGAGTCGGATTCACGCACTGAGGGTTCCGTACAAACTTACCTATGGAAACAGTTTATTTCCCGAATTGAGTCACGAAGATTTTTCCGAGTCGCAATAAAAGTTTTTTTTGTGACGTAACTACAAATTTACAGTTTAAAGTTTTTATTTATAAATGCGATCCTTGCTTCATGTCAAATTTCAGGATTCTAGATGAACGATAAGTACCCTATGGATTTTGATTCCCTTGAGATTGTCGAAATATACTTTATTGCGGCATAAACGGCGTATCTTTTTTTTCGTTAACTCAGAAGTTTGATTTTTTTGCCAGCTTCAAGAGACCGCAGACCTGAGTATATAGTTTTAATTTCAACTCGATACTTCCGCGCGTTCTCGAGACAGAGGGTCTTGACAGACAGACGGACAGATGGACAACGTGTTTTTATTTGGGTTTCATTTTTTCCTTTTCAGGTACGGTACCCTCAATATAATATTTCCTTATATTTTATGTTATGTTGTGTTATGTTTTTTTTCAGAGAAAATTTTCAAAAAAAAGGATAAATTTAAAAAAAAATACCGATACTTGCCCAGCGGTCTCTGCACATGCGCCCGATTTTCAAAGGTGTCTAAAAAAGGCTAGCCTGATTCGACGCACTTGCAAAGAGCTGGACCAACGAGGCAACTGATTCAAATATATCACCAGAAAAGTTAATGAAAGAAACACAGTTAATAAAGTATTAGAATATAATTATTTCAGTTCATTAACAAAATCAGGCATAAATATAAACGTCATAGTGCAAATCTTTAGCGCGATCGCTCTTCATCCGAATATTGACGAAGTTATAGCCGAGGCCGCCCCGAGTCACGTTAGCTGATGCACCCGAGTGTGTCATGTCATATACCAAAATGCCCTGAAATAGAGAAAAAATAGTTCTATGAATATTCAAAAAATGTCAGCCCAACCTGCCAGTATTGCGGGATTGTTCGAAAGATACAGTTGGGTTTTAGTCAGTAAAAATTTGACACTCCCTCTCAGAGCGGGAGAAGTCATTTGATGATTAGCCACATACAAAAAAGGATTACAAAGGATTATTCAGATAATGGGATGTGACGGTCAGATAGATGCTCTTTGTATAATAAAATACTTGCACTGAGTTGCATCTCGTTAGACTCCAATATTATTGGCAAAGACTAGGCTAATGATGATACTGGCAACCCTGACGCAAACTGGAATGTAGTTATCACCACCGATCATAAAGAAAATATTAACGATGTTAAACAATACTAAAGAGGTGACCAGATGGTTGCAAACTAGCGTTCCAACCACGGTGACTTTGGTTTATGTTTTTGGTTTATGTTGCGGCTATATGGATGTAAACCACGCGACCACCACCGTCCACGTCCACCGTCTGGTCGCCCCTTAAGGAGAAAACTAAATGTAGGTTTTAGTTAATCTGTGGGTTGATACAGTTAAGGGGTGACCAAACGGTTGCAAACCAACGTCCCAACCAAGGTGACCTTACTAGTTCCAATCCGTGTAGACAGCAGTTGTAATCCATGACGTTCCACGCCCTTGGTTGTGAGGCGCGTTTTCCCAACCACTGAATATGTTGGCGCATAGTTTACATTCAAACCAAACACATAAACCAAGGTCATCTTGGTTGGGACGCTAATTTGCAACCATCTGGTCAACCCTTTAGTGCTGTCTGTTTCTTGCAGACATACTGTGAGTGAGAACGGTCTAATTATGGGCGGGGAAATGTATTACAAAAACTTCAAAACAAATAAAATAAGCGATCCTGAATTTTAGTGATGTAGGTACATTTTATGAAGAGTCATAAAATGTAGCTACGTAACTAATATTCAAAGCATTCATTTTAATATTAAACTTAGTACTTTAATGTTGTTTACTAATGCTTTGACTTTAAGTTTAGTACATTTAATGAAGAGTTATATTATCCTAGTACAGGCATTTAACATAGCCATACTTTTGTAATTATTCCTAAGATTTTATGTTACTATTTTACTGAGTTTGTTTCGGTGTTTCTTCTCAGGGTAGTCAGCTAGGAAACACCGGCCTCATCTAGTTTAAAATGACAAAAAAAAAATGACGTGTAAAAGTGTTTTTTTAAACCTACTTACAAAATAAATATCATTTATCATTTACCAAATTTTTACACAGAATGATAAAGGGACTTGCCCATTCTAAAACGTAGTAAGTACTAAGGTAAACCAGGCATACCTGCTCCAGTCGGTAACATGCCTCACTTGTAAAACTAAAACGCGCATTTAAAATTTGTTGCTTATTTGAGCCAATCTGCTAGTATTTTATGTATGACGAAGAACCAAGGTTACCGAAATAGCCCGAAGAATCGCCAAACTTAAGTGATAGTGGGTAAACAGGAACAGTATTCCTATAATATATGTACTAAACTAAAACTTTATTTATAAATCTTTAAGAAAAAATGGGTAAAAATAAATTATAATTTGCACTAATTTAATTTTCTTTTATCATCAAAATAATAGCTTATTCTAAAAGAAAAACATTTCCTTTAAAATATACAATTTCAAATTTGAATTAAAATCAATAATTAATTTAATTAATGTTATATACATCTTACCTAATAAATATTATAACTTAATAAATATTTAAACAAATTGAAAATAATATTATGTACAAACTGGTAGAAAAAGAACTCATAGGGCATCAAAAAATTCGTCCACATCGATGTCAATGGGAAAAGTGCCCAGAACTAAAACTCAAAGTATTAATAAACATTAACAGGTATGTCCCACCTTCGCTCCTGCATCACGTGCCCTGTTACCTGTTCACGTAGGGACCTAATGACAGCATCAGCGGACGGCACTGCCGTGGCCGAATACTGGGGCAAGCAAGAAATTTAACTACTTTTGCCATCGATACGTTAAGAAAGATTCTAAGTTTAATATTCAAATGCTTTGAGTCTTAGTTTTGTATATTTTACGAAAAGGGCTCAATTACTTTATTTGTTTTGAAGCATTTTAGCAAGTGGAGCTCAAATTACCGACTAGGGCACGTACGCCTAATTTACCGTAATACTAATTCCTTAAAAAAAGATCATTAACATTTACCTGAATACTCCTTGAATAGCCAGGAACAGCGGGCAGCGTATAGTTTAAAAATTCAATCCTTTTCTGGAACATCCTCGATGGGAAACGAGCCTCTCCATGGTACACCAGAGGGCGCATGACACTGGACCCCATGAAAGTATGGTCACATTCTACAAAGACTACAGCAGCTAGAAGTAGCACCACAGTATATGCCTTCATCTTGTTAATTAGTTTGAACAGTTGGTATTGTTTTTTAGTGTACACTATGAGTTTGACTCTCTGAATGACGGTCGCAAAGTGCGCTGTTATATTTTACCAGTTATCGACTAGTTCTGCATCAAGTGTAATTAGGGTTCCTTAATCGTTTTTGTTTTATATAAGTGTTTCAAAAACTATTTTTAAATTAAATATTTAAAAATGTATGGAATTTCATAATATAGGCTCATGTATGTTGAATAAACGAGATAATAATTAATCTTTCTTTCTTTTTAGGGTTTCGAGTGATCGAATGAAGAAGTGGAACTCAAACTAAAAGTTTTTCTATAATTATATATAAAAGGAGAAACTGACTGACTGACATATAAACGCACAGCTAAAACTACCGGGACAAGGATCGTGAAATTGTGCACAAGGTTACGTTTTATGACGTAGGTGAGCACTAAGAAGGGATTTTTGGAAATTCAATTGTTAAGGGGGTGAAAAGGGGTTCTAATGTTTGTCTGAAAAGACTTACTTTCACGCGAGCGAAGCAGAAGAGCTGGCAGAAGCTAGTATTTTAATAAAACTTTTTTTTATAAAGATTTGTTTAAAAAATATTTGAAAATTAAATTTATATGTGTTTCTAAATAAGTACAAGATAATAATCAAAAGCGAAAATTTTATCAATTACCTAATAAATTTATTTTTAATGATCTAATATTAACATATCTTCTTAAATTAAGAGGTCTGTAATTTGAATTGAATCACCAAGTACTATCACAACGGCGACCTAAATAGTAATTAAAAATTACTTGGAAATAATATCAGTCACCTAATAATTTTCTTCGTAGTTTCTTATCGGTTGTATGCATGTATTTAAATTTTGCTGTTTACCCAAAATATTATTATTTTAGCAAAAATTCGACTTCGTGACGTATAGATATTAATACACTGACGGCTTGGCTAAGGCCGACAAAGGCCGCCTGCAGGACCCTCCTATCTACGAGGTTTAAAGTAACCTAACACGAAGGAAATAACGGGGGCCAGAGTGAGCGAGCAAAGTGGGCGAACGAAGCCGATCAAACTATAATTTAAGATACAAATTAGATATTATAAATAGGGTATTGTAAAAAATCTAAACTAAGGTGACATATAGAACCCGTTACAAATTTTATGGTCACGTCGTTCATTTAAAAATTATACAAATATACGAGAACGACGTAAAATGACTGCACGTTGTAAAAAAAACCATTTAAAGAACAATAAATTAGGAAATACTGAGGCAGTTAAGATAATAGCTGTCTCATCTGACGGCGTCCGTTCCCGACCATGACTCATGCGCTACCTACAGGCTCAATAATTTTGTAGAAACTGAATGCTTTAGCACATACCCCACCATCAGCAAGATATTAGAAACGACTCTACATTTATACATTAAACTAGCATATACATATTCTACGCCCTACCAAGATGTACGGAATCCATTCCATTTCTTCATCTCGACCATACCCACTATGACTATAATAGTCAACGTGACTAATAGTAACAAATGAATTAGTTTTCATAACGACCATGCTATCAACCCATGAATGGGTGCCATATTGATATGGTTAACTAATCAGCTATTGATTGTCAAGAAAATTATGTACCAGTATGTTGTTTGTTCAAGTGGGTTTCTGTGTTAGTAGTTAAAGGTGCTAATGGAGTGAGCACAAGCATTTAGTCTTTTAATGTTCCCACTGCTATAACTCCTAGAGAGTGGGCCATATATTCAAAGATTCAAAGACTATATGACTAGCGCTCATAGAGTTCTTCGCGATATTAACGAACAGCTTTTTTTTTTCGGTGGGAATATCGTCCAATGACATCCCGCGTTCTTGGGTGTGAGGATGTGTCAGACTTTTACTGACTAAAAACCCACTCCTATTCCTTGGTTGCCTTTCATACCAGGACCGAGTCTTCTTTTCAGAAGCAGACCCTTGGCCCCATTAGCTTCGGCCCTATTGGGCCCCCACGGTTTGCTGACATGTCTTTGAGGCACGCGTGGAACAGTACGCGCCGTCGACGACTTGGGTTCGGTCCAGATGGTTACCGGACGGTCAGACGGCGGGCTACCCATTCGCCGTCCGCAAGCCCGATCAGCGAACAGCTGGTCGACTCTTCGAATGATCAGAGGGCTGGGCTTTTCTTCGGTCAACGAATCAATATTGCTATCCAATGTGGCAATTTCCCAGCGTTTCCTATTTGACGTCGATGTGGATGTATTTTTTGATGCCCTTTGGGTTCTTCTTCTATCCGTTTGTAAAAATATAAAGAAACCCAATAAAAGCATTTATTTCAAATAAACGCTTTGCATTTTTTTTTGGCATTGTCACTGTTACACTGCACTGTTGAATTGTCAAGAAGTCAGAAAAACAATGCTAATTGCACATTTCAAAGCGTAGATCTCTGTGGAGAAGTATGTGTAAAAAACTCCATAGACATTCTTTTCCATCGTGTTGTTTCTCAATCATGCGGGCCCAGTGCGTTTTTGTGATCGTCACATGTTTTCGAATTTCTGGTTCTAGGACATGCCGGTTTCCTAACAATGTTTTCATTCACCGTTTTTAGAGCAGTGGTGATGAAATATTTACACAAAGTTACACGACCTTACAGCTAATAGACGCCTCATGCTTGAACTAGCGCACCATAACAATTCTGTCAACTAGCTGAGATACGGGGAGCGGGGTATTACGTTCTGATTGGTTCTGATTGGTACGGAGGAGTGGGGTACTTATTTCTGATTGATCGAGACATTCGATCTATAATCATATGTGTTGACAGACATGCGATAATAACAGGCGACGTTATTAGACGTCTAGTGGCTATAAGGTCCTTGCACAAAGTAAAACGCCTGCCTGTGTTCGACCGCACAACTGCTACATCTCTAGTGGGGTAAGCGGTGGAAACTTCTGAATGGTGTTTACGAGTATGAAATGCTTGGTGTGTCATTACCAAGTTTGACGTTGAGCCCTTGATTGATCGAAAGTGTTACCGCAGCCTTGGAACGCAAAGTGTAACTGTAGGAACTCGGATGGGTTATAGTCAGTAAAAGTTTGACACTCCCTTTTTTCTATGACCCGTACCAGGACATGATCTATCCGTGTGCCAAATTTCATCTAAATCTGTTTATCCGTTTAAGCGTAAAGGAGTTACATACACACATGCGTACACATAAAAACTTTCGACTTTATAATATTAGTGTGATAATAAAACTACTTTTCTTAACTTTAAAAATATGAGTTATCAATATTTGTAGGTGTAGTCGTAATTAAAATATAATATTGACGCAAGTGGTTGTTGTCAAAGCGGATGCAATTCTCAGAAATACTTATGTAAATACCTATCACCGTTATAATGATATACTTAAATATTTTTGCCAAACTTATGTGGCAGGGCACATTGCTCTTAGAACGGATGGTCGATGGGGCCGAAAGATTCTAGAGTGGCGACCGCGCACCGGAAAACGCAACGTTGGAAGGCCTCCCACAAGGTAGACCGACGATCTGGTGAGAGTCGCGGGAATGCGGTGGATGCGAGACGCATAGAATCGGTCGTTGTAGCGACACTTGGGGGAGGCCTATGTCCAACAGTGGACGTCTTTTGGCTGATATGATGACTGTTTCACTATCTCATGATAATACATAGTGCAGGGACATGCGAGCAATACAAGTAAATAAGCCCAGCTTGATGTGAAAATAATAAATACCTCATATCTCATAATATATCATTATACAATCATATCTTGTTACATATACTCGGTTACGCTAACTTGCCATTTCGTGTTCAATGCAAAATTAAAATTAATTCATAAGATACGAAACCTATGACATGCATTATGCAATGTTGCCGCTTTGGGCGCAATCTCTCCGATCTCACTTTAACACTTAAAAAAAGAGATGAACACTAGTGTGTCGCTGTCTCTTTCTGTCACGGAGGCTTTGTATTTGGCTTGATCTGCCATCTCACTTTTCTCAGTAAAAACATAAAAATTTGAGTCTGTGTGAGTAAAATTTGATACCGTGTGCAAGTACTCGTAGAACGTTTTTCTATTAAAATCATTTTAAAATAGTTCTATTACAATCATATTAATAGTAGTCCATAATTGTTATTTTGAATCAATGAGTTTTATTTCAAAGCGAACTTTTACTACGCAAACTATGAGGCGCCCTCTATGACGCGTAAAGCAGTTCCGCAAACTAAAAATTAGTTCAAATTTGCTTTGAGCGGTTATCGTGTGGGTTTTGATAGATTTTTTTTTGTTTTCTGTTATAGTTAAAGTTTTATGATTAGTTATTGTTGTAACTTACTTGGTTTTGAAGTGATTAAAGTTTATTAACTTTGAAATGAATTTGGAAACGATACTTGTGATTGTGGTGTATGTGTGGATAATTGGTCAGGTAAAGAGATTGAGTTTTAGAGATAAATATGATCTCGTAACTTTACAAATATTCTAATCAGGGATAGGTTTACCTACCCCTGATTAGAATATTTCTCAGAAAAGTAAATCACATCATAGGCAGTTTTTATTTTTCTCAAACGATAAGAATCCTTGGAATACATCAGGTTATAATAACTTAAAAACCCTTGGCTGGTACTATGAAAAGGCATCAGAGTTCTCAAAAGTACTTGAATGCTGTTATTTTATTCTGTAGTTTTGGTATACCGGGAAAGAAACTTCTCAAATCGAAATTTCGAAGTAGGTACATTCAAATCTTAAGTTGATCAGAATATTGTGTGATAAAGAAGCGAAGAACGAAAAGCAGTTTAAATTGTGAGTATTTGCTAATTATATTACAACTACATATTAATTACTTTTTTTTTTTTTTTTACTACTACATATTAATTACTTTAATTTATACTTACATTAATTTAAACAAATGATTGATTACTAAAATCTTTTGTGCAGCATCTAGTGGATTCAGAAGCAAACAGGTATAATACAATGTTGTGAGCGAGCAAGAGTTACCAAAACATATGAATAGATGGCTCTTATATAGCTTACGTCATTTATGATACAGGTATGATGTTTACATAATTCTCTCTTATTATAAACAAATGTCAATAGTAGCAATTAAAATCAGTATTACAGCAAAAAAATTTGCACTGATGATACATGACGGCAATTATAAACTTAAACTAAGTATACTTAAAATTGGCTTAAATATCCAATCTTAACTAATACATAATGATTTACAGATGTTCTTACTTTTCTTTTTTTAGGGTTCCGTGCCTCAAAAGGAAAACACGGCGCCCTTATAGCATCACTTTGTTGTTCGTCGGTCTGTCTGTCTGTCAAGACCCTTTATTTTGGGAACGTGTAGAGCTATCGAGTTGAAATTAAAACCATATACTCAGGTCTGAGGTCCCTTGAAGCTGTGAAAAAATCAAACTTCTGAGTCAAAGAAAAAGAAGATACGGCCGTTTATGTCGCAAAAGACGTGTATTTCGACACTCTCAAGGGAATCAAAATTCATAGGGTACTTCCCGTTGACCTAGAATCCTGCAATTTGACATGAAGCAAGGTCTCATAGCACAAGTATAGGAAAAAATAAAAAAAACTGTAGATTTGCATTTATGTCACAAAAAAAAACTTGTTTTGCTATTCGGAAAAATCTTTGTAACTCAATTCGGGAATTAAACTGTTTCTATAGGTAAGTTTGTACGGAAGCCTCAGTGCACGAGTCCAACTCGCACTTGCCCGGTTTTTTTGAAATGCGAATCATCCAATGACTTTTGCCGCTCTAGCGGAGCGACGCGCGTGTGTGCTGTGTGGAAGTGTTAGACTTTTACTGACCAGCTGTGTTATCATGACGTATAAAGTAGGATTTTTAATTCTTATTCCATTGTGGGTAAGAGATGGCGCTAGACAACCTGTATAGCTCTGTCTCTCTCTCTTTGAACGTCATGGTAACCTACTAAGACCCACCTATGTCACTCACGTTCACATTGCCCTTTACGTTCCAGGACCACGGACTCTTTCAGAAATTCCCTGGGGGTAGATATTCTAACTGTTGTTACGTTTCGGTGTAATAGTCATCCAGTCGTTTTGTAGGAAAAACCACATGGACTCGTTTGCCGGGAGGTATCAAAATATTTTTCCAAAAATAGATTTGTCGGCTTTGTACAATGCGATACCACGGTTTGACTGGTGACGTAATATTTATGAAGATTTCCTGACATTAGTACTAACGCACAAGCATGTTTTGAATCTATTTAGATTTAAGTACGTGCGAGTACGTTTATTTTTTTTCTATGTAATTAATAATCTTTATATACGGGATGGTGCCGTTGATACGATAAATAATTAAACGGCGTATACTTCATGATGTTTCCAGTCTGCATACCAAAAATTATTCAAATATATCCAGTAGTTTAGTCACAGGACATTATTTTTCATTTTCAACATTTGCTACATCATGTACATGAAGTCCACGACTACAAAAAAAAAAAAAACTTCCTTAGCAACTAAGAAAAAAATCATATTCGTTGCCATAAACATAAAACCTTAAAGCTATAAAACAAGACATATGATTTATCATAACGAATGGTTCTGTGCGTCTCGCGTTCATCGGCTTCCCGCGACCCTCACCAGGTCTCTTCTAACTCTACGTCTTCTGGTATGTGGTCACCACTCCAGAACTTTCCGGCCCTAACCAACATCTGTTCTTCGAGCAATGTGCCCTGCCCACTACACCTTACGTTTGGCTATGTCGGTAACCTTGGTTCTCCTGCGTATATTTAAATTAGAATGATTTTTTTTTAACTGATGTAAACTAGTGTTTGACTGCGATCCCACTTGATGGTAAGCAGTGATGTAATCGTTGATGGTGAGGCGCACTAGTTTAACAAGAGCCTATTCACTATAGCCTTAAATACACTTAAGTTAGAATCGCGCAGGAAGACCGCAGCAGCGATAGGCGCCAGTTAAATTTCCCATTAAGGACAAAAAATTCGCCAACGGCGACTTTTCGTAGCTGTACTGTAGTGCATTTGCATAGAAACAGTCACGATGAGGTAGCGCGTTAGTAGCGTATTGGCATTTTTTCTATAGCGCTTGCAAATGCGACTAACGCGCGTTAGTAGCAATACGGTCGCGCGCTTACTAAACGCGCGACAGCATCGCTACAAAAGTGGTCGTGGGCGAGGAGCCCAAGTACATCGACCAGTACCTACTGTAGTTTTATTTATTATAGAGAATAAAGAGTATAGCATACAATAGCATAATCAGTCTTTTAATGTTCTCACTGCTGGGACTCAGGCCTCCTCTCGAGCAGTGGTGGACGAGCGGAGCCCCGACTTACGAGTAATAGGTCGCTGGTTCAAACGCAGCCAGGCGCATTACTTTGTGTAATTTATTTCATCACCACTGCTCTCAAAACGGTGAAGAAAAACATCGTGAGGAAACCTGCATGTCCTAGGACGAAAAATTCGAAGACATGTTACATTCACTAACCCGCACTGAACCCACGTAATGGATTACGGCCCAATAAAGACTATATCTACCTATCTATCAACCTTACCATAATATCTCTTCGTAGCCTGTCATAACCCAAAATCTCCTAAATAAAAAGACACTTGCAGGATGAATTTTAGAAAAAGCCTAAAACACTGACATAAACGAGCAAGATACAGCGCCCAGCAGCCCACTAGACTACAAAATCAGTAACTAATCGATACTACTTCTAATACGGAGTTCTTACGTTGAAAATGATACAGATTTACCCGGAATATTCCTATCCTATCTAAAGCTCTCCATTGTTATCATGCTTATCAACTCACTTACCATACAAATAGGTTCACAATACGCGATAAAAACTTCCAACAACATTGTTCAGGCATTTGGGTGCTCAATTTGTTCGCTTAAGCTGAGACGGGCAAGTTTGTAGCCCTATGGAAAAGGGGCGCATCTGAATAAAACTCAAAACTAATATGTATAAATATAATTAAAAATATAATTATAATATACTAGCGGTTCAGATAGACGTTGTCCTGTCCGAATACTGGTTTTCCGTAAAAAAAAAATGAGAACCCGATTGCAGCGACATCTACTGGATCCAACTGTATTTTCAAACCATCCAGGAAAAATCGAATATACACACAACATTTTATCTAAATCGATCAAGCCGTTTAGGAGAAGTTAGTTGACAAACACACGTACAGAAAAATTATATATATAAAGGTTAATAAACATTTATTCAGATGAACTAGACTTTTCACTACTGCAGGGATAGTGAACCCTTGTTGGAGAACGTGCCACTAAATAGTTTTATGAAAAAGAAAGGTATTTATGAGGTGCCGCCAAAGAATCTCGATTTTGCTATTGAATGGACAAAACATTAATTAACTCCTAAACTGCAACGCGAAGTTAAAACGAAGTAATATTTACAATTGTAATTAAATTAAATAACAAATTAATATGATTACTGCTGTTCTAATCACCTACATCTTACACTGGCCTACCCGATTTATTTTGCCGCGTACTGTTGGCACGCGTGCCTTAGGTTCTCTACCCCTGCACTAGTGCAACTCAAGCCAGACAGCTTGTAGAAAAAAAAATTAAAATTGTGTGCCCCTTGTTTTATTTATTATTTAATTCTGAATCCTACTTAAACTGTAAGCGACGAATTTTGCGATTATGGATAAATATTTTTCACTCTTTCATGCATAAACTACTGAACAGATGCTGATAAAACTTTTAACAGCTCATAGAATATAACAACTTAGATCATCATCATCATCATTTCAGCCGATAGACATCCACTGCTGGACATAGGCCTCTCCCAAATGTCGCCACAAATAACGGTCCTGTGCGTCTCGCATCCATCAGATTCCCGCAACCTTCACCAGGTCATCAGTCCACCTTGCAGGGGGCCTTCCAACACTGTGTCTTCCGGTACGCGGTCGCCACTCCAGAACCATTCGGCCCCAACGGCCATCTGTTCTTCCAGCAATGTGCCCTGCCCATTGCCACTTCACACAGTTTGGCAATTCTTCGTGCTATGTCGGCAACCTTGGTTCTCCTGCGGATGTCTTCATTTCTGATTCGATCACGCAAGGAAACTCCAAGCATAGCCCTTTCCATTGCCCTTTGGGACAACTTAGATGCTTTAATTTATTAAGAAAGGAATTAATAATTCCAGCTGCTAGTATGTAAATTTTGTCTAAAACTGTAGATACCCCTCTTCTTCTAAGACGGCCAATGTTCAACAATGGCCACAAGTCTCGAGCAGGTATGGCTAAACTTGTATAAATTAAGTTGGCAACTTAAATTGACTCTGCTATCACTACCCGGGGTAAAGGTGGTGGCACACAAGATAATGAATCTACATACAGATTAACACACTGTAGGTCCATTAATGTCCAAACAGTAACTGTTTAAACGAATCTATTTTTGTTTTGTTTTAATTTCTCGATTGTTCTGTGGAAGTGAGTTTTTGTACCTATATACTTATTTTTTATATCTTTGTAAACAATTTGTTAATATCTTTACACGTGTTTCTGATTATATACGCAAACAAGGCCATTTATTCACCGCATTTTCGTTAGAGAAATACCTGTATGACAAGAATGTTTTTTTAGGTCAGGAATTTTATTGTTACTGACTCAAGCACTATCTTCTCGTTTGAAAATTGTAACTGCTGGCAGAGAAACGAATTCGTTGCCCATTTCCATAATTGACAGTAGACTTGGAGTCGGCTTAGTCTAACCGATGGCAGCTGCACACCAGTATTTTACATGGAGCACTGCAATCGAGTTGCCTAGTAATGGGAACTCAAATTTAAAAAATTTCATCGCTGTATTAGAATTCTCCGCGCGATTACAACGTATGTATATAAGATTACGGCGGTAAGTCCCCTTTATGATGGTGGCGGCTTAGAGGAGTGGCTGGAAAGACCTCACGGCGTCCTCACCTTCCGCATACGTCATGCGGAAGGAACCGGACATGGTCAGTTCGGGAAGTTCCTGCACCGTGCGGAAGTGACGTCGGGGTGTAACCACTGTGTGGACCGCCTGGTGGATACGGTGGAGCACACGGTAGAGTTGTGCCCCGCTTGGGCAGAGTACTGCCGTGTCCTCGTGGGGGAGATTGGCGGCAACGATCTCTCGAGCCGGGCCTAGGTACAGGCCATGGTCTGAAACGAGAAGGAGTGGCAAGCGTCGCCTCCTTCTGCGAAGCAGTAATGTTAGCAAAGGAGGAGGCCGCACGTGCACGCGTGAGGGTCCTGGCTCTTACGCCCCAGCCGCCGGGATCCGGATCCAGATTTCCGACCACCGGGATCCGGATCCCGATTTCCGACCACCGGAACCAACAACACCTTCTAAGGGTCTGTTTTTGAAAGGGAAAGGAAGACTCGGCCCTGGTAAGAAAGGCAACGAAAGAACAGGACTGGGTTTTTAATCAGTAAAAATCTGACACACCCTCCCGTCCACCCAAGAGCTGGGATGACATTGGATGATTTTCCCATCGAAAAAAAGGTATATAAGAGTCCGAAATCAACTATCGGGCAGTTGTCCGGACCAGACATGATATCCGTCTAGTTGGAGGATCCTCTGTTTTCAATGGAGGTTTGTGGGACTTAACTTTTACACTCTATTCCGCATACCTCTTAACGCATTTAATGTGGCTGTTTTGGCTTAGCCAGAAATGCTGCAATGAGCGCCATAAAATAAAATTCCTGAGGTCGGCGCGTGTGTTGGAAAATTCTGTTCCTTCAAAATAATTATGCTGAGTGGTGCTTATACAAGTCCTATATGTTCATGAATAGGCGCCGCCGGTAGAGACTGGTCATCTCATGATTTGTTTTTATTTTTTGATTAGGTACGTTTCACACTACCGTTTTCAGCGTCCAATACCCACGCTCTCAGTGTACCCGTAACCTACAACACCTTAGTCAAAGTTCGATATTGTGCGGAACAAACATTGTTCTATAGTTGACTTGAATAATTGTTAGTTGCCCGTGTCCTTCGTGATACATTGTTGATGAAGACAAATCGATGTGATTGATGCTAGTGGAGATCATGGTTGGTTTTGTAGTAGATTATCAAGGAGGATGCTCCAGAGTAGCTCGACAAATTCAAATATTCTTAAGTTTTTTTGCGTTTTGCGGGTCAGTGTCAAGTTGTATGTTGATTGAAATATGAGTAGCGGCCATAAATTGCTTTTTTTTTTCGAAATTATAATCCCGAGCGTGAAAAATCACTAAAAAAAACAGGGCAAGTGCGAGTCGGACTAGTGCACTTAGGGTTCCGTACAAACTTACCTCCGTGAAAAACTTTTACTAATTTTCACTTTTCATATTTTTTCCTGGATGCGAGACGCACAAGACCGTTCATTGTGGCGACACTTGGGGGAGGCATATGCCCAGCAGCGGACGTCTTTCGGTTGAAATGATGATGATGATGATATTTTTTCCTATAGGTACCTGTGTTATGAGACCTTGCTTCATGCCAAATTTCAGGATGTACCCTATGAATTATGATTCCCTTGAGAGTGTCGAAATACATGTTTTTTGCGACATAAACGGCCATATCTTTTTTTCCATTAAGATGTTTCATTCTTTCACAGTTCTAAGGGATCGCAGACCTGAGTACCTATATTATGGTTTTAATTTCTACTCGATACCTGCACGCGTTCTTGTGACAAAGGGTCTTGACAGACAGACAGAAAGACAGACGAACAACAAAGTGATCCTATAAGGGTTCCGTTTTTTCCTTTTGAGGTACGGACCCCTAAAAAGACATCCTTCGACTGAAATTATGATGATGTTCAATGGGATACAAATGCATTTACACAAAAACAAAATTATTACTTACAAATGTTTATGTTATTTAGATTATGTATTTTTATTCAACATATTGCATTTGTGATGAGAAACAAATTTATTTATTATTCCGTTTATTTATTTGTATATATAAATTATATTTTTAAATATTTCAATAAAAAATAAATAAAAAAACATTTTAAAATATTTAAAAAAAGTAGCCGAACGGTATCGGGAACAAAAACCAAACTACCGGTGGTCAGGGCTTCAGAGAGAGTAACCTCCTAACTATACGAGCCATGTCCAGGAGTACACCCTCTGAATCCAGCCGCCTAACGCGAGCCTCCTAATGTGTTGGTCGAGGCTCTTGGCTATTAAGCCATTGGCTGACACGACTATCAGTACAATGACCGCTGAGTCCACATGCCACTTGACCTCTGATTATAAGGTTTCCTTTTATAAATTGTAATTTTGGTGTACAATAATGTATATAAAAAAAAGTAAAGATAAATAATTTTATTTCGAAAGGAGTACAATGCGTTCCAAATGAGAATAGGATCAATTGCCATGTCGTGACGTGACGTCATACTGTCAAATCGAACTATTATTAAGGTAAGCGAAACAAGAATTTTTTTAAATTTAATTTATTTACAAACTGTGAACGAAAATAGTTTAATCAGAATCCAGTTCTTCAATTTTGCTCATCTCTGAGTTCTTAAATTTTGCCAAATTTCTTGCGATTTGACAGTATGATGTGACGTCACAATATGGCAATCGATCCTATTCTTATTTAGACCGCATTGTATAGGTACTTTGAGTGTACCAGCTTACATAATAGCACCACAGATAGCACGCTAAAAATTCAAAATCTCAGTTTTAAAATTTCGCTTGGTGCCATTTTATTAGTACTGGACTAGCACTCGCCGTTTGCAAGTATAGCATAGTATAGTCGGCCTTATAATGTTCCCACTGTTGGGACTCAGGCCTCCTCTCTAGGAGAGGGAACGGGCCGTAATCCACCACGCGGGCCCAGTGCGGGTTGGTGGATGTCACATGTCTTCGAATTTTTGGTTCTAGGACATGCCGGTTTCCTCACGATGTTTTCCTTCACCGTTTTGAGAGCAGTGGTGATGAAAATAAATTACACAAAGTAATGCGCCTGGCTGGGTTTGAACCCGCGACCTACAACTCGTAAGTCGGGTCCGTTACCACTCGGCCACCACTGCTCTTTGCAAGTATAAATATGGTTAAAAGTACAGAATTCAATATACGTCGGTACGAGTACCGACATTTCGCTGCAAATTCTCAACATTCGTCATACGAAAATATTTTGCGAATGCGGAGCGAAAACTGCCGGTGACGAAGATAAAATACATCGCGGAATTTTCTAGAATCTCTTTATATATTTGGAAAACCTAAGAGAACTTTTCGTGTAGTATTGCTGATATTTGAATTTTCCTACAGTTACCTATCTCAGGCATGACCTATGTTAATCATCTACACTTCTACACTAATATTATAAAGAGGTAAATTTTGTATTTTTTGTTTGTAGGAAGTTATTTCTGGAAGTAGTGGTCTGATTGAAGTAGTGGTTATTAATAGAAAGCTGCTTTATTCCTGAGTGACAAAGGCTATATTTTATGTACGCGGGCGAAGCCGCGGGCATATAACATTATAAAGAGGATTTTTTTTTATGCTTTTTTTTTCTGATTGCTTAATTTTTTTCACTAATAGAAAGCTGCTTGTTTCCTGAGTAGCATAGCATAGTCGGCCTTATAATGTTCCCACAGCTAAGACTCAGGCCTCCTCTCTAGGAGAGGGAATGGGCCGTAATCCACCACGCGTGTCCAGTGCGGATTGGTGAATGTCACATGTCTTCGATTTTTTTTGGTTCTAGAACATGCCGGTTTCCTCACGATATTTTCCTTCACCGTTTTGAGCAGTAGTGATGAAATAAATTACACAAAGTAATGCGCCTGGCTGGGACCCGCGACCTACAACTCGTAAGTCGGGGCCGTTACCACTCGGCCACCACTGCTCTCCTGAGTGACACAGGCATATTTTATGAATGCGGGTGAAGCCACGGGCAAAAGTTAGTCAAAAATAAAAAGTATGCACGATGCTCTTTGCGTTCCAGGGCCACGGTACTTAATGTTTTCGAGAAATTTCGTGGCCCTAGCGGGTATTGGCCCTGCTGGGCCCGCCATCAACAGCCCGAGCTCGGTTCTTATCACACCACCTAACAGTGAGCTACCTAATTATTAATTCAGTCATTTAGATGTTTTGTTTTTTTGGTGGATCGTCCGATGACTTCTCCAAGAGCGGAGCGGGAGGGCGTGTCTGACTTTTACTGACTAAAACCCATTCGTATGTTCCTTCTTTGCCTAGCGTCCCAGGACCCAATTGTTGACATTGTTGTATCATTTAAAAATTTCGAAGAATTAAACCCATTTTTTAAGCCTTTTAGAAGGAAACTTTCTCCACTCCGCTCAGTCACCAATGGAAAAAACTTTCGAGTCGAGGACATTAATGTGAATAAATAACAAGCTGTACTTAACTGATTTGTTGGAGTGAGGTAAGGCCTATGTCTGAAGTCGTGTCCTTCAACTCGAACCCACCTAATAATACATTACAATCACAATACATTAATCGAAGTTTTTTTTTCGTTGTCATGACGACCATCAGATCAAACCTTGTAGTAAGTGGAGATGGATTGGTCAGACGCTTAGGAGGGATTCGGCGATCACATGCCTAAACAGGACTACTCAAGGCTCAAGGGAATAGGAAGCTTGACTGTCTTCTGCAAACCTGGCAGCGCACCGTGCAGGTAGATGCGACGGGCATCAGATTGACATGGAGCGAGGTAAAAGCTCAATACTGCTGTGGACACCTTTGCCCCAACTAGGGCATATCTAAAGTCAAAGTAATTCATGACGACCCCCACTCAATGGTAGTCTTTCGAACTGATATGAAATATAGGCAAGAACGTGGAAAGTATCCTCTAAAAAAACTTAAAAACAATTGAGCATCGACTACTTACATTTTCACTTACCACCCACATCAGAATGAGCGCAATAATATTCTATTGGAGCATGCTACCACGCCAAGAAGATTGCAGAAAGGAAATTAAGTTTAAAACTGTGTGAATTTGGCACTGCATGCAGCCGAAGATAACATCGGAAGCCATCTTTGATGACCTTCTTCTAGTTGCATCAACAGTTCTGATAGGTACTGAGTTTTGATTGCTGTTAAATAGGTATTTTTACTAAGAAAATAAGCTTATGAATACTGGGAACAGCATGATAATATTCATGAATATTTAAATATTTTTATTAAATATTGTTAGTGATAGTATGACGGTTGACAGGATAGAATGGAAGAAAAAAACGTATTGCGCCGACCCCAAATAAGATGGGACAAGGGCAGGAAGATGATGATGATATTTAAATATTAGTTACGGTTACTGTACTAAGTCTGATGTTATATTTTATTTACATATAGGCTAACGTTAAGTTTTTTTTTTATTTTATTTTTGATGTACTTCTTTTATTTTTATAGTTAGTAGTATATATTGTAATAGAGTTTAGTGTTGTTTTAGATTTTTATGTAAATGTTAGTGTAAGATGATGACTTTTTTTCAGTTTTTTTTTTGGTTGTGAACTACTATTGTATTAGGTTCAGCCTGTAAAGATAGTGTGTTTATTCATTTAATAAATAAATGAATTGATTGTAACTGATACTCATTTTGATTTCAGAACTAAGCTACCACAAGCTACGCCCCGTCAACCTGCTATGCAGTATCTAGTTTTGGTGGACATTCAGGACCCTCACCAAGTTATCAGTCCACCTCGTCGGAGTCTTTCCAATGAGGCGTTTCACAGTAAGTGGCCGTAACTTCTGAAACGAAATAATAACTGGCATTTATCAAGGATTGCAATCATTTTTTCCACTTTAGAGATTCTTGATTATTATATAAGTGTTAATCTTTCGGGTTATACAGATTGGTGATTAAAAAGTTTCCGAATACAAAATACAAATATTTTTAAACAAAGGTTATTTTTGGTGGGATACTGTCAGACTTTTACTGACTAAAAACCCATTCCTGTTCCTTTTTTGCCTTTGTCCCAGGGCCCGGGGTTTCATTTTCACACTACCCGTGGCCCCAATAGGCTTCGATCCTGCTGGACCCCTACGATTTGCTGACATCTCCTTGAGGTGGGCGTGGAATAGTACGCGCCGTCGACGACTTGAGCTCGGTCCGGACGGTTACCGGACGGTCGGACGGTGAGCCACCCATTGCTCGCCGTCCGCAAGCCCGCGCCTACAGTGGCCGGAAATCTGGATCGGAATCCTGGTGGCAGTTGGGGCGTGAGGACCGTTGCCTCGCGCGATCGGCCGCCCTCTTTGCTAGCTGTACTGCTAAGCGGAAGGAGGCGACCACCTGCCACTCCTCTTCGCTCCGGACCATGGCCTGTACCTTTGGTACAGGCTTTGGCCCGGCGTGAGAGACCGCCGCCGCTGATCGCTCCCACGAGGACACGGCGTTGCTCTGCCCAAGCGGGGCACACCTCCACCTTGTTAAACATAGGTGGGTTAGGTACAGATGTTCTAATTAAAAATGACTAGCCGTCATCAGCGTACAAATATTTTATACATACATGCTAATTACTCATATTCAACAACAAATGCACGAAACAAACACAAAAAGATCTCCAGTAAAATAAAAAATTAATAAATTCTAATGTCAATAGTAAACAAACATAAAAAGTGGTAGTCAAAGTGCAACGTATAATATCCTTTGTCATGTAATAATTCCAGGAATGCCTTTTTTTAAATCGTGTATATTTTTCATTTCTGTATTTCGTCTTTGAATCTTATTAGAAATCCTAGGTGCCATTCCTAAAAAAAAATATTTTTTTAAATAGTAAAAGAAGTTCTCTTAAAGTCTAAATGACTAGCGACCCGCTCCGGCTTCGCACAGGTGTAAATGAAGAACCGCTTTTGTGCAAACTTCACATAAACCATCTACTAAATAGTCCGAACAAAGCCTAAACATTTGGTTTAAATAAGTGAGTCCGTTCTTGAGTTATACAATTACAATGAAAAGTGGCATCGATTTTTATTATATACTAGCGACCCGCCCCGGCTTCGCACGGGTGCAATGCCGATACTCAATATACTACAAAATCATGTTTCTTGATAAATGAAGAACCCCTCGACCGATTTTGTGCAAAACTTCACATAAACCATCTACTAAATAGTCCAAACAAAGCCTAGACATTTGGTTTGGATAGGTGAGCCCGTACTTGAGTTATAAAATTACAACGAAAAGTGGCATTGATTTTTATACACATAGATATATATTACAAATGTATTTACCTATAAGTAAGAAAATACTGAGGCCAACGATTTCGCCGGTGTGAGAGTATAAAATTCTCTCAAGGAAACATACTCCCGTGATAAAAAATATCCTATGTACTATTCCGCAACGCAATTGCTGTACATTTTGACTGTCCTTTTCAAAATTATTGGGTCATGTATTGTCTAAGTGTAGCCAGTCATGGTAAATAAAATAAAATAAAATTTGTACTAGGTTAAGTTTTCTATGGGTCTATGCCACCCGAAACAAAGTGATTATTATTATTTTTTATTCCACGGCAAGGTCTGTCCTGTATCAAATTTCATCCAAATCTGTTCGAGCGTCAAGAAGTAACAAGCATAAACATACATACGCTTTAAATTTTCACCTTTATAATAATAGTGTGATTTTTCGTGTTTTTTGATACAGAGATACGATACAGAGCCTGGGACCTGGGGGCCTTTAAGTCAAAAGCAAATAGGTTACTTCTAGGTAAGCCTGCTCCATTGTCGACCACTTCATCAGCCCCCCTAGCCAAGTTACAACCGTTTCGTTTCGATTATTTTTTCATTGATCGCCTAGAGTCGGCCACGCCTCCTATTCCTTTGTTCTGACCACGTGACTAAGCGTAAAGATGACGTCAGGATAAAGGAACAGGTGGCTTGGCCTACTCGAGGCGATCGACGAAAAGAGAATCGAAACAAAACGGTTGTAACTTGGCTAGGGGGGCTAGTGAGATAGTGGTCTAGTGCGTGCCTGCCAATAATAAAAAAATAATAACTTGTGATACAAATTCTCATATCCTGCATTCCTGTACCTCTCCTGCAAGATAGATGGCCATGATAACAGTCTAAATCCAAGTCCCAGTTTTCAAACTTGAATCAAGAAAACTTGCAGAAACTTGGAAAGAAAGTAGATTGGAGCTGTTAATATTAAAATCGATAAGGAGGGACGCTGGGTAAGTCGTGAAGGAGCGAAGGAAACTGATTTTGAAGTTCTGTTAATTTTGTTTCAGCCGATTATCGAGTCAGTAACTTCTGTAAGGTCTGTTAATTGCTGATAACTGCGAAGAGTTTGCAATGTTGATTGTTTCAGCTACATTGCCCATTGGTAGCTCGTTCGAGTTTTGCTTGCGGAATTTCCAAGTAAGTATTATTGCCTGTGATTCGCTTAATAAAATATATTAGGGTTATTTCTTTGATTGTTCTTTCTTATGATTGTAGTTTTAGTTAAAAGTTTTGAGTGAAGTTTAAGATTGTAAACCGCTTTTCATTTTGGAAGGCCAAATTATTTGTAAGAGGGTCAAAGGGCTCGTAAAGGGAATGGTTTAAGGTCCTTTTTTTGAGGTGAAAAGTCGTAAAATGTCTTGCTTGCACTGGGTGGAGCGAGAGAGCGTGTCAGATTTTTACTGACTAATTGACTCCAGCAAGAAGAAAAGCAGTGGTGGCCCCGACATACGAGTTGTGGGTCGCAGGTTCGAAACCAGTGAGGCGTATTCATTTGTATAATTTATTTCATGGGCACTGCTCTCAAAACAGTGACGGAAACCATCGTCAAGAAACCGGTAAGTCCTGGAACCAAAAAATTGAAGTTAAGTGAAATCTACGTGCACGTGTGGGTTACGGCCCCATTCTTTCTCCTAGAAGAGGTCAGGGTCCCAGTAGTGGATGGCTTTCCGGTGGAACGAAACCAATCTGTGTTCCTTTAATTATACATAATAAATAAAAATAATGGCCATAATCTTAACATAGTTCCTGGTAACCAGTCCACTTAAGACTCCAAAAACCATAGCCCTATTATCTTTGTTTTTCATATGTCACAATAGTTTCCCACCAACCGGGGGTTGTCCTTGGGTGCACTAGCACAGCGCGTACAGGGATAATCGTCGCTTGGTATCACGTTCCATTAAAATTATCTAAAGGGCCTCTGCGAGTTGGCTTCGGCCCCTCACATGCCTTCCAAAGGTCCAAGACCTCAGGGTCCTGAGATATATGAATGCATAAAATAATAATAATAAATTTTTTATTGCAATTAAATATACACATCATATACACAGACAGAAAAATATTTTTTTTATATATTTGAAGTGCTAATGTTGTTGAACTCTGATACATAAATTAAGATTCAACTTGTGTTAAGAGTACCAGTTACCTCTTTTCGTTCCAAAGCCACGGTAATTCTTTCGTACATTCCTGAATCCCAGAATTGGTCCTTTTGGCGTCATTTAATTATTTTAATATAAAATATCTCCCACGAATATATTTTGTTTTTCCAACTGTTCTTGTGAATTTTATACGACAGTAATTATGTCTATTTCTTAACGCCTCAACAGCTGAACCAATTGCGATTTTTATTATGGACATATGTTTATTTAATGATTGCGACATACTTTTTACACATATTTAAAAAATTACTTAACTACCTAGAATCAAAAGAAAAAAACGTGTTGCGCCGACCCCAAATAACACGGGACAAGGGCAGGAAGATGATGATGATGACTTAACTACCTAGAATCTTAGTACATATAATTATACTAGCGGTCCCGGCGGAAGTTGTCTTGCCCATAAGCTAACTACACATCAGGAAAAAAATATTGAGAACCCGATTGCAGCGCCACCTACCAGATCCAATTTTATTTTCAAATCGTCCAAGGACTCACTCAAGTATAAACACAAAGTTTTATCCAAATATGTCAAGCCATTTAGGATGAAATATGTGACACACGCACAGAAGAATAAAGACTAGCGATCCCGGCAGACGTTCTGCCCGAAAGCTGGCTTTTCGTCAGACCAAAAATTGAGAACCTGCCGGGTTCAAGTTTATTTTCAAACCATCTAGAGAACAACTTAAAAATACACAAAATTTCATTCAAATTGGTCAAACCGTTTCGGAGTAGTTAGGTGACAAACACAAGTACAGAATAATTATATATATAAAGATATAGGTACTAAAAGAAGCTTTTACTAATTAAAACTACTAAAACCAATCTAGATTTTTTTTTTCGGTGGTAAAATAATCCAATAACATCTTCCGCTCTTGGGCGGTGCGGGAGATAATGTCAGACTTGTACTGACTAAAAACCCACTCCTAGTCCTTCGTTGCCTTTCGTACCTGGGCCGAATCTTCCTTCCAGAATCAGACCCTTTGTCCTATGTTTATCTAGTTATTCATTCTTATTATCACTATTTCAGCCGAAAGACATCCACTGCGGGACATAGGCCTCCACCAGGGGCCCAAGTCTGCTATTTTTATAAATTCGTCATTCCAACACGATCCCATTGTCATTTTGCCAAAAGTTCGTAATCTTCTAATTCATAATGATCGATCATTGATCGGTCAACGGTCTCCTAATAGTGTTGTGGTAGATTGACAATATCGAGCTGTCTCGTAATGAATTAAAAGCAATGACTGCACAATGACGTTCTAATGGTAGGTCACAGATCAAAGGAACTGTCAAAATTTTAGCAGATTACCGCATCGTCAGATATTCGTTTGTCAATATGTACAAGATTACCATTCTATGCCATTTCATTCAATGGAGTGTTAGTTGTTGACCATTGGAAAGTTAGAATGACGCCATCATATTTCAATTAACCATATATTTTAATCATATTTTAATTATTTTAGATTAACAAAACTTGTCAGTATCGACCATTATGAAATCAATGATAGACCATACTGACACTATTGTGTGCTGAATAATAAACTTCAAGCTTCAGTTATATAAATATTTTATTCACTTTGATCAACATAATTTCATATTTATTGTTCTATTAACAATCATTTACAAATACACCGATTGATAGGACATGTTTACTGTTCAACAACTCAAAGCCGACTAAAATATTTATATAACTGAAGCTTGAAGTTTATGATTCATCACAATTGTAATAGCTGACTTGAGGCCCAGGCTTGGTATCGCCACAATGACCAGTCCTGTGTTTCATGATGAGAACTTGGAAAAGAACATAGGACTGGTTTATCACACGGGCAAAACTGTTGGTAGAAACTAGTTTAAGAATAAAATATTTAGCTGATTCGATCGAACCGGTAAGCTTCAAACGACGAAAATCGCAACGAGTTTGCATTGAGCTAACAAAATCAGCACAACTTATAAATATACAGATTCTATACAACCGTTTTCTAAATACAAGATCTTATCAATACACTTGGGGAGAAGCGAGGCTTCAAAACTAATTCAGAAAAGACGGAAAATTTTAAAATTGTGTTTTTTGCCTTACTTTTCAATATTAGAGTAAAAATATTAAATTGCGGGCGTCGTTTCGTTCAGAAATAAACATTACCGTAAAATGAAACGGACTGGTGAAGATACCAACCGGAAAAGTTGGTTCTAACATAATTTTTAACGTAATTAAAACTGTTATTGCTTCGGGGACCCTTTTCTTTATATTACGGTTAACTCTGTTATTCGCTTTTAGATTTTTAGCTTTAAATGTGACCTAATTAGTCTTTGGAGACGGTATCGCGTTAGATTAACTAAATACTATTGCTGTTTTTTTTATTTTTCGTCGCGGTATCACCCTTTGTTTGCGCTTGATGTAATTTTAATGGTTATTCTTAATTTTTTTGGGTATAGGGTTTTTGTTTTGATGATTATGTTCAGTGGAGTGCGAATTTAGAACTGTTTTGTTTGTATTTTAATGAATATTTCAGTTTATCAGGAAGGTTATAATCTAATGTATTGTATGTCATTCGATAGTATTTTTTTTGTGGTTTTTTTTTAGGTGGGAGATCATCTAATGACATTTCCCGCCCATTCCTGTTGCTTCTTTGCCTTCGTTCCATTGCCCCGGGGCATTCTTTCGGATCACCCATGGCCCCAGTAGGCTTCAACCCTGCTGGGCCCTTACGGTTTTGCTGACATCTCCTTGAGGCAGCTGGGTTAATAGATTTGCAAAAAAATATATGTTTATCATACATCCATGTATAATATTATCAACATAATTATGATTTTTTGTGCGATTAATGCTTTATTGTCTAAAAAAATATATTTAACAACACGGTATTTTTTTGCTTGTTTTCCCTACTTACTCCTGTCAAACACAAAGCTGTTTCTTTTTCAAAACTTTAGAAATATGTTTAGACAAAAAAATAGCTGGTTGAGTGTTCTTCAGAATGTACATAGCATATGTAAATCAATCAATTTTTCGCAAAGAAAATGGATTTAAATGTCATCGGGGCTCTATCCAGGCGGCAGTATGAGTTTAAGTGCATTAAACTCCGGCCAGATGTTCATGGGACTATACACCTTAATTGGTTTATACTACCTGATGGTAAGCAGTGATGCGATTGTCAAGTAGAACTTTGACAAAAATACCTACTTGCAATACCAACAGCGAATAGCCATAGCAGGCGCAGGCTTGCGGACGGCGAGCATTGGGTAGCTCGCCGTCCGTCCGTCCGGTAACCGTCTGGACCGAGCCCAAGTCGTCGACGGACTGTCTCACGCGCGCCTCAAGAAGATGTCAGCAACTGTAGGGGCCCAGCAGGGTCGAAGCCTACTGGGGCCAAGGGTCTGATTATGAAAGGAAGACTCGGCCCCGGTACGAAAGGCAACGAAGGAACAGGAGTGGGTTTTTAGTCAGTAAAAGTCTGACACTATCTCCCGCTCCGCCCAAGAGCGGGAGATGTCATAAGATGATTTTGCCATCGAAAAAAAAAACAGCGAATCCTAAAAAAAAGTGCAATACCGAAAACGAATGAGGCATCTCATTAAGACGTTCGTCCATTAGGCATACACGCACTTATCATTTGTTCCTAAAATAACTGTAAAAGATAACGTGGTTTTCAAAATAATGTAAAGAATATATCAATGCGACATCTTATTATACTATTAGAGATCCCTTTCAAAGATTTATTTTCTATAAAACCTATTTATGCGAGTGTTTGTGTATTTTGCGACGAGAATGGCGGATGAAGATTATCATAATAGGATATTTATTTCACGAATGGGTTGTTTTTAACACATAATATTGGAGTTACTTTCCTAGTGGTTCCTAAATGGAATGTGTTTGGTAGTGAAATGGAAAATTTTGTATCTACTTTAGAACTTTGTGGAATAGTGAGTAAAGTACCTACTATGTACAAAATTGAAAAGGGAGGATCCTCCGACCAGACTAGTGTTGTTGGTCCGGCAACTGCCGTATAGTTCTTTTCGAACTGTTGTATACACATATTTTTTAATTGATATAAACCAGTATTTAACTGCGATCCCAACTGATGGTAAGCAGTGTTGCAGTCGTTGATGGTAAGGCGTACTTATTTATTATGAGCCTATTCACTCTTGCCTTGAAGACACTTAAATTATAATTGGGCGGGAAGACCGCAGCAGGCAAATTGTTCCAGTCCTTCGATGTATATGTTCTAATTGCGCGGAGAATTCTGGTATTGCGATGAAGGATTTTAAATATTTAGTTCCTATTTAGTGACATAGATGTCGCTACACTACTAGCGTTTTGATAATTAGGTTAGGATTTTTAATTCGGTGGGGAAATCATCTTATGAGATGCCCGCTCTCGGGCGGAGCATGAGATAGTGTCAGACTTTTACTGACTAAAAACCCACCCCTGTTCCTTCGTTGCCTTTCAGACTAGGGCCGAGTCTTCGTTTCAAAATCAAACCTTTGGCCCCAGTAGGCTTCGACCCTGCTAGGCTCCTACAGTACTAGATTAGGGTTTACACTTTTTTGTTTTGAGTAGACAATCATCTAATTACTCTAGCCGCTCTGGGTGGGGCGTGGAGTATCTTTCATTTACTAAAACTCACCTGTGTTTCTTCAGTTACCCTCTGCGTTCTAGGGTCGTAGTAACTCTTACGAACAATCGCGCAGCCCAAGCCAAAGTCAATTTGAAACTAAGATTGAGAAGTGATTCTAGATGTTTGTATTTAGAACTTTCACTATTGTAAAGTACCATAAACATAACATAATCAGCCTTACAATGTTCCCAGTGCTGTTTGTCCGTCTGTTCATCAGTGTAAAAATAAAACTTCTATGTTAACGCAGTCTTTTTTTTTCGGTGGGAAAATCTTTTAATGACATCCCCGCTCTTGGGCGGAGCCGGAGGGTGTGTCAGACTTTTACTGACTTATTAGTCAGTAAATGAAGGAATAGGAGTTTTTTTTTGTTGGGTGGGAAAATCATCTTATGACAAATCCCGCGGGCTTGGGCGGAGCGAGAGATAGTGTCAGACTTTTACTGACTAAAAACCCACTCCTGTTCCTTCTTTGCCTTCGTCCCAGGGCCCCGGGTTTCGCTTTCACACTACCCGTGGAAGGAACAGGAGTTATTACCCATTCCTGTTCCTTCGTTGCCTTTCACACCAGGGCCGAGTCCGTCAACGCAGTCTAAAGTTAACGCTATTTATGCTCAGTGTAGGCGCATATTTTGACACTGACTAGGAAATCGAAATACATAGGATAGGCACTTCCCGTCTCGAGTATTTGGCAGGATTTCTTCGAGTGTACTTCAGTGGTTGTTTTAATTACTCGCAAATTAATTACTATTCAACATTGTGATGTAAAATTGCTGCAGTTTTGTATCTCAAGTGTGTACGCAGCTGGACAATTCTATGTGGAATAATTGAAACAGGCGCGATTTCGGTAAAATGGAGCTGAGCTTATTTTTAGTTACCTATTTAGTACAAAAATAAACACGGGCAAGTACCCAATTTCCAACTTCATACATAAAAAAAGACCGACCGTCCGATGGATGCAAGACGCACAGGACCGTTCTTTGTGGCAACATTTGGGGAAGGCCTATGTCCAGCAGTGGACGTCTATTGGCTGAAATGAAGATAATGATGATGACCTAAAAAAAAAGAAAATTTCTACGCAACCGAAGCCGCAAATCTCTTCATGTTATACCTAATAATTCACACTACCACACTAATTAATTACTAATTACAACTAAAATTGTAAACAAATATGTACAAAGGTCTTAATAAATGTTTAATAATACGGTCACAAGGGACGGCCTGTTGGCACGTAATCAAATATTTCACTCCGACACATATTGACGTCGACAATCACTGTTACAGGGGAAATTAGTACCTAGATATTATTATAGATTTTTGTATTATCAGGAAGTTTGAAAATTGTTTTTTTCTTGTATACTTGCTGACCTGTGTCCACTTCACTTTTTTTGTTTTTTTATTTTTGTCATACTGTTTGGATCAGAATGTTGGGCGGTGAAAAAGACGGATGGAAAAAGATTGCATGTAGCGGAGATGAGAATGTTGAGATGGATGTGTGGTATGACGAGAATGGATAAAGTGAGAAATGAATATATTAGAGGAAGTTTGAAAGTGGCACCAGTGACTGAAAAGTTGAAGGGGAATCGTTTGTCTTGGTATGGTCATGTGAAGAGGAGAGATGAAACGCATGTTACTAAAACAGTTATGAGTATACATGTGGATGGGTGGAGAGGGAGAGGGAGGCCAAAGAAAAGATGGATGTATTATGTGAACAGTGATGTGAATGAAAAGGAAGTTAGTGTTAGTATGACGGTTGACAGGATAGAATGGAAGAAAAAAACGTGTTGCGCCGACCCCAAATAAAATGTGACAACGGCAGGAAGATGATGATGACTTGCTGAACCGTGTCCACTTCACTGGGCGTTAAACATTTTTGGAGGTTTTTTTATTTTCTTTATTCAAAATATGCTTACACTGTATAGTACAGTCGGCTTTATAATGTTCCAACTGTTGGGACTCAGGCCTCCTCACTAGGAGAGGGAATGGGCTGTAATCCACCACGCAGGCCCAGTGTGGGTTGGTGGATGTCACATGTCTTCGAATTTTTGGTTCTAGGACCACCGTTCACCGTTTTGAGAGCAGCGATGAGGAAATAAATTACACAAAGTAATGCGCCTGGCTGGGTTTGATCCCGCGACCTACAACTAGTAAATCAGGGCCGTTACCACTCGGCCACTGCTTCCATTATGCATTACAAAAATTCTGCCAAACTATAAAACAGTTTGTCGGCAGTTGAATCAGTATTTATTTATTAATTCATGTACACACATTTAACATTATTTTTAGTATGCGATACCTGAGTATAGTTTGTTCAGAATCAGTAAAGGAATCGATTTTAATAATTTTTACACCATGTTATATTTTTTCCCGAAAATATAAAAAAATTGTGACAAGTTGGACACCACCGACACTAAGTACAACATAAGTCACGTCAGGTCATAGTGGGCATTAGGTGCCAGCGCACAGCTGGGTGCGGGAGCAAAACAACCCATCAGTCGCCCCGGAGATCGAATCGAGATCGGAATAAATAGAGTATATTTGCCTAAAGTTCATGGAAATAAGTAAGATAGAGTTGATAATACCTCCTCCAAAATCATTTGGGAAGCTTTTGTTAAGAGCGTCCAACCCGAGATAAATTTTCATTATTTTCCATACCACCGCTCCTTGTCATGCCATGTCATTATGACATTATTATACTTCTTCTCATTATTATAATTCTTACTTTAGATATTTTGGAAACACTACACACAGGTTTCTATTGAAATTAAATCATAAATTTGTGTAAAGTTAATCCAGTAAAAACCTCTAAATAACTGCTATTTTGTGTGAACTTTATACCTTCATGGATGTATTCGAAATAATTCCCAAATTTTTTAAAAAGGTAAAAGTTTTTTTTTTAATTTTCGATTGAATGACGGAATTACCGAATACTAATAGAGCGAGCAGGTGTTATCTCTCTTTTTTCGCGTTGCCTTTTCATCTAATGCAACAACCAATTTTTAAACCATGCTTAGGTTGACGATTGATGGTTTCAGACTACATGAAGGCTTATTATTTATTACATCGATACTATTACTACTTACAAAAAGTTTCCTGTTACATTTTAAGTATCTAGAGGTGTTACAAAATAAAAGGGACGGGTAGGTAACTACTAGAGAAGGTGATTTGACTCTAGAACCTAAGAAGTTCCATTTTCAAAGTTTGAAATGTTAAGATGGTGGTCGTATCCTTTTGACATAACCGCGAAGTCTCGTTACATGACACCTCTATAAGAACTAAAGACCTTATTGACCTTCTAGGAACCTTGTAAAGGTTAACAAAGTCACGAGTACATACAGAAAAACTTTTAATACCAAACAGCGATACAGTATTATTGCACACAACAACAATCAAATTTGTTTTATCGCGCCAATATCGTACGTTTTATTTGTCGCTGATATTTGGCGGGTTAGTGCTGGGTTGCCAGTTTTTAAAAGTGTTGTGTTGGAGAAATACAGGGGAAAGTGTATTTTGAGGAAATTTTCCTAGTCTAAGCGAATTCATTTAAAACAAAATTAACTGCTAAAGAAGATGAGCAGTGATTTTCAAATGCTGTAAAAATATTATAGCTGGACTTACCACATTTTGCAAGTGGTGGTCATAGACTGTTCTTCCTTATTTAATTTAAACTGAGTTGTTGTGTTGTTTTAAATTATCTGTTTTATGTGTCGTGTTGTTTAGGTGCAAGTATGAGTCCATACAAAAAAAAAGACAAAGTAAAAAAAAGGTAAGGTAAGAAGGTGAAAAGGTATTTTACCTTTTGGCATCAGACAGAATAACACTGTCTGTTAAAATACCAAAAAGTAAGGAGATCAAAAACTTATCGACACATAGCTAGCACATAATAAAAAAACGTAAACAGGTAACTGAAAGAACGACGGTTTAAGTCAGAAAAGTTTAGTTAAATCCAATCTTCAAAGCCTTGAGCAGAGGCGGCGGGTAGTCAGCCTTTCCGTGTTTTACAGGTTGCATTTTATAGAGAGTGTGCGCGGGAATTGCATGACTTGATTCCGCCATGTCATTTCTACTATCGGACAACCCGACGTACGTCGAGTATCCACCCTTACGATGTTGAAACCTCTATGATTCGGACTAAGCGTTTTGCCTCGTCGTTTATAAAGCGTGCATCGAAGGACTGGAACAATTTGCCTGCTGAGGTCTTTCCATCAGATTTTTATTTTCACTTCAAGGCTCTTAATAAACTAATTCGCCTCACTATGAACGATTGCATTACTGCTTACCGTCAGGTAGGATCGCAGTCAAGCACTAGTTTATATCAAGTTAAAAAAAAACACTCTCTCGCAGTAGGAAAATTCATTATTTTGATGATTTGCTTCCAAAAAAGGAGATAATTTTAGCTTGGAGGACATAGCAGAATAAAATATTCCTTAAGAAAATCATTGGAAAGAAACGGTGACATCTCTAAGCTTATTTTCGGAGATTTTATATCTCAATCTGGCAACACCGGCTTAACAATCCAAAGCGCTCGCGCTTTCGACATTTATAGCAGTAATTATGACTGATTTAGTGACTGACCAGCCTGCCTCAGTGTTGCCCGTTTATCGAAAATGAACGAAAGCGATATTTATTATAGCCCTGTATGTTATTGTCTTTTAGAATGTGTTTGCTCAATATGACGCCACATAATTTTGAATTGACGGGTAGTTAAAAGTTATGCTTGCAATGAAACTGAGAGCAACGGGTTATTGGAACAAATAATTTTTAGGGTTCCGTGCCTCAAAAGGAAAAAACGGAACCTACTCAGGTCTGTGGTCCCTTGAAGCTGTGAAAAAATCAAACTTGCGACATAAATGTATATTTCGACACTCTCAAGGGAATCAAAATTCATAGGGTACTTTCCATTGATCTAGAATCCTGAAATTTGGCATGAAGCAAGGTCTCAAAATAAAAGTATAGGAAAAAATCTGAAAACTGTAAATTTGTATTAACAATAATAATAATTAACAAATTAAGTATATTGACTTGGCTCGTGAGGTTGTCGACATGTGGGATGTGGACTCGGCGATCATTGTACCGATAGTTGTGTCGGGTAATGGCTTAATAGCCTAGAGCCTCGACCAACACCTTAGGAGGCTCGCGTTGGGCGACTAGATCAAGGGCTTGATTCAGAAAGCGGTACTCCTGGACACGGCTCGTATGATTGTTAGGAGGTTCCTTTCTCTGGAGCCCTGACCGCCAGTAGCTTGGACCCTGTTCCCGATACCGGTGGGATACTATTTTTTTTATATTATTTTTTTTTTAAATCTTTAGCTAATATGTTGTAATTGGAATAAAGGAAATAATAATAATATTTATTAACAAATAATAAATTTTATTTTTATAAATTATAGTTTTAGTGTTATTATAAACGAATGACCTTCGTCAATCTGGTTTATTTCTATTATTATTATTTTTTGTAATAGGACTAAAAAACAGGTTAGTATTATTACAAAAGAAAGTTCCTCTAAACTTTGTAATTAAGAAGATAGATAGGCAGTCTCTTATGAGGTGAAAACGCTATAATTACTGCCTAAGCAACATTAGAAGTTAACAACACTAAATAAATAAAATCAAAAGGACCAAACATTCAAAATAAATTAAAAGTTTAATTAAATATACAGATAGATAAATTAATTGTTGCAACATAAAACACATACCAAAGTACAATGTAATCTTTAAAAAAAACTTAGCACTTTCGTAATTAAAAAACCAAAAAATAAAACAAAAAAAATGAAAACAACAAAAAAAAAACATTTTTTTTACATAATAATTTAGTGGTTGTATCAACGTAGCTTCATGAAACCTTGCTTCATGCTAAATTTCAGGGTTCTAGGTCTACTGGAAGTACCCTATGAATTTTGATTCCCTTGAGAGTGTCGATATACTATACATGTTTTTGCGACATAAACGGGCGTATAATTTTGTTTGGTTAACTCAGAAGTTTGATTTTTTCACAGCTTTATGGGACCTCAGACCTGAGTATATGGTTTTAATTTCAACTCGATACCTCCACGCGATCTCGAGATAGAGGGTCTTGACAGACAGACAGACGGAGAACAGAGTGATCCTAAAAGGGTTCCGTTTTTTCCTTTTGAGTTACGAAACCCTAAAAATCAAACAAATCATGTCTGCGCAGCACTGCGGCATATGCAACTTTTAAAAGCCACACCGAAGAACCTTACTTATTGGTACCAACATTTAGTATTCACCAACAACATTTTTGTATTCACCAGATACTACTGCAAAAATGGTAGCTCTCATCGGAAAATTTTCAAACGTTTAATAGTCTTCTTAAACACTCTAGCTTTTTCGTACACTTTGAGGTGTTTCGTAGCGACAGAAAGACTTAAAGGACGTCTTGAAGTAAAGTACCATTTGAAAATTCTAAGGTAAGTAGGCATTTTCCAATGCTTGATCGTCTGTGGCTCGATCTTTCTTTTTGTGAGGTAAGCTTTTTGATCCGTGTTGAGACAGTGATGATGTTCATTGTATTGCTTATACTGTATGTGGTGCAGAGTTCAGTAATCGATATCTCTCTCTCTTCCTGCCCTTGTCTCATCTTATTTGGGGTCGGCGCAACACGTTTTTTTCTTTCATTCTATCCTGTCAACTGTCATACTATCACTAACTTCCTTTTCTTTCATATCACTGTTCACACAATCTATCCATCGTTTCTTTGGCCTCCCTCTCCACCCATCCACATGTATACTCATAACTCTTTTAGTAACATTGTTTTCATCTCTCCTCTTTACATGACCATACCAAGACAAATGATTCCCCTTCAACTTTTCAGTCACTGGCGCCACTTTCTAACTTCCTCTAATATATTGATATCTCACTTTATCCATTCTCGTCACACCACACATCCACATGCTATTCAATAATCGATATAAGACCGATCAAAGACGATCATTTATTATATCAAGACCTCTTCCTGTCTCAGAAAGTACGTGTCATATTTGGACTTTTTGCAGATCTTTAACAGTCGTTATGGGTAGTCAGAAACCCAAAGATCGGTTTCGCGATATATTACGTTACCGTTACCCTTTTTTATTATTTTTTTTATTAATTGATATAGACCAGTGCTTCACTGCGATCCCACCTGATGGTAAGCAGAGCTGCAATCATTGATGGTGAGGCGCACTAGTTTATTAAGAGCCTATTCACTCTAGCCTTGAAGACACCTAAATTATAGTTGGACGGGAAAACCACAGCAGGCAAATTGTTCCAGTCCTTCGATTCTTCGTGCCATTAATTGGGTACAGAAAATCAAATATGTCCACATACCTTCTCTGTAAAAATTGGTATTTAGCTGGATGTGGTTAGACTGGACCAACCTCATCATAGTTGGGAAAGTCTAAGTAAATGTAGAGCAGTGGTGGCCGAGTGGTATCGGCCCCGAGTTACGAGTTGTAGGTCGCGGGTTTAAACCCAGCCAGGCGCATTACTTTGTGTAATTTATTTCATCACCACTGCTCTCAAAACGGTGAAGGAAAACATCGTGAGGAAATCGGCATGTCCTAGAACCGAAAATTCAAAGACATGTGGTATTTACCAACCCGCGCTGGGCACACTTGGTGGATTACGGCCTATTATCTTTCCTAGAGAGGAGGCCTGGGTCCCAGCAGTGGGAAAATTAAAAGGCTGATTATGCTAAGTAAATGTAGATGCTTCTTTTTTGGACGTTGAAAATAATCAAATTACTTCTCCTTCTGGAAGAAGCAATAGTGCGTATCAATTTTTTACTGACTGAAATCTACCTGTGTTCCTACAGTTACTGTAGTCCTGACCATGGTGCAGACGGCGAGCAATGAATAGCTCGCTCTCCGACCCTCCGGTAACAGTCCGAACCGAGCCTAAGCCGTCGACGGCCCGTAGTGTTCCACGCTAGCCTCAAGGAGATGTCAGCAACCGTAGGGGCCCAGCAGGGTCGAAGCCTATTGGGGCCATGGGTGATGCGAAAGAGACCCCAGGGCCCCTGGAACAATGGCAAAGAAGGAACAGGAGTGGGGTTTTAGTCAGTAAATGTCTGACACGCCCTCTAGCTCCGCCCAAGAGTGGTGGCATAAGACGATTTTCCCACCTAAAAAAAAAGCCCTGACCGCGGCAACCCTTTTGGACAATCCCGCAGCCCCAGCAGGCCGATGGCTGTATGTGCTGTATGTAGAAAATTTGGTATCTGTTTGCGCAATATCAACTTTTTGGATTGGTTGATATTTTAGTGGTTTTGGTTTATTTGATGGTTATGGTTTGATGGTTTAGACCACTAAATATATTTTTAAGTAAAAACGCTAAGTTGATTTAATCTAAAAAATGGCTTGAATGGTTTTGGTACGGTTTGAGTTACGAGTTAGACGGCCGAATATGAGCCAATGCTCTAGCGGGTGCTATGAGTGTTAATTGGACTTCAAGGCACGCATTGAGCATGACGTGCCATCGATTCGGGCTTAGTATTTAAGGTGGGCACTACGCTAGAGGAGCCGAGTATGACCGAAGCACGAGCCGAGCACAAATTTGTGAAGTGTGGACTGACTTACGAGCCTCGAACGAGCGCGATTCGAGCTTCTGATTCGTGCTTGACTGTGCTCCGTCTGTAGTCGTTTTTTTGACGAACGTAAAGGGTTTCGCATCACCTTTGACGACAGTGATCGTTGGAGGCTCGTTGTACGTCGACACTTGACACCGCGAGAGAGAGATCGGCTCGGCTTGTGCTCGGATCCTCTAGTGTAGACCCGCCATTAGTGGACAGCCGGACAGCGAGTTACCTATTGCTAGTCATGCGCAAACCCACGCTTAAGGTGCGTGGGAATCATTCTATAACACCCGAAGCCCGGGGTGTCTCTTGCAGTGGTGGCTGAAGCATGAGGATGTCCGCTCGCATTGTTGCTTCGCAGAATGAGGTAAATGCTTCCTATTTCCTCTCATCTCGTACCATGGTCTAAACCAGGGTCGAGAATGATGATTTGATCAGAGTGAGTATTCTGATATATTTGTCGGACGATTACAAGCTACATTAACTTAGTACATAGTGAGCACTACAAAGTTGTACCCCAGGGTTGCGTAACAGTTTTGGATGATGCAACTTGGAAACTGTGAGCACTAGTTATGTTGCCAACACAAACATAACTAACAATAAGGTAAACTGTGCGGCTAATCGATACAGTTGCTATTGGAGTTCATTCTGACATTATGTGTACTAGAAATGCTAGAAAAGGGTTTGATAGATTGATGTCTTAATATACACAAGCGGTCCCAGCAGACGTTGTCCTGTCCGTAAACTAGATTTTCGTAAGGTTCAATTGTATTTTCAAACCATCCCAACACTTAAATATACAAACAAAATTTCGTCTAAATCGATTGAGCCGTTTAGAAAGAGTTAGGTGACTAACACACGTACAGAAAAATTATCTATATAAAGAGATATTAATAATACTCCCAACCAAATTTTGATCACGGTGGCTCATAGTAAGAAAGAAAGATATTTATTTATATTGATTATTTTTACCTCGCACAGCAACATAATAAAACAAAATAATAAATAGTAAGAATAATAAAAAAAAAAACAATGAATCAAAAATCTCTGCGAAAATAAATAGGCCTAAAACCTATCTCAGTATATGCTACGCCATATAATTCTAATTACTAAATACAATAAATAAATTAAAAATCTACAAATGTCACAAAAAATTACTCACACAAAAAAAAAAAAAACATACATTTTCCTGTGCAAATTAGTAAATGTTGTACTGATATGGTCATGCATTCAATGAAAAGTTAACTCGATAACGTGAGCTTCCAATGACACTGGAAAAATACAATAGAGTGAATAGGTTACTTCTAGGCAAGCGTGCTCGATTGTCGGCCACATCATCTCTTCCCATCAGGTGAGATAGTGATCGAACGTGAGCCTATACATAATAAAAAATAATAATAATATGATGTTTGGGATTTGGAGTTTTTTATAATTTGGAAAGTGTTTTATTTAGCGTTGGGCACGCCATAATCATGGGAACCGCCGGGATTCCGATCCCGATTTCCGCCCACCGTAGGTGCGGGCTTGTGGACGGCGAGCAATGGGTGGCTCGCCGTCCGATCGTCCGGTAACCGTTCGGACCTGGCCCAAATCGTCGACGGCTCGCACTGTTCCACGCGCGCCTCAAGAAGATGTCAGCAACCGTAGAGGCCCAGCAGGGTCGTAGCCTACTGGGGCCATGGGTGATGCGAAAGAGATCCCCGGGGCCCTGGAAAAATTACAAAGAAGGAACAGTAGCGGGTTTTTAGTCAGTAAAAGTCTGACACTATCCCCCGCTCCGCCCAAGAGCGGGGGATAGTGTATGTCATTAGATGATTTCCCACTCGAAAAAACAAAGTTATTTAGCGTAATTATTTATTACATATATATATATTATCTAAATTACGGTGTAGACCGCTAACGTTTCATTTTAATTTATAATGCTTTTATGTGCATCAAAAAATAAAGAATAAACATCATTCCTTATTTCAATTACAATATTTACGTTATTATAGTTCTTTGGAATCCGAAGCCTTCTACACTGTCGACGCCATTTTAAAACTTCCTTGAAACAAGATTTTTCCAGAACACTCCATTTATTTTTGCATTTATTGCCCTTTTTGTGTAAAAAGAATTAAAGCACAAACAAAATTCTTCTAAGATATAATTAACTGGATGCTGTCTTCATTGTAGACGGAAGAAAAGCGATGTTGAGAAAAAGCGTGTTTTTATTTAAAGTACTGGATTTTTTACAGGTTTATTTTCACAGTATTTAACTTACTAAGTATATCTCAATATCACTGATAAAGTAAAGTGATACACTTTTTTTTTAATTTGTTCTTACAGGACTGTCGTTCGGTGAGCTACCCATTGCTCGTAGTCAGTAAGACCGCGCTTACGGTAGCCGGGAGTTGCCCTGTTACTTCTGATGCTCGGTGCGTCTTCTGCAATGGTGGCTGGGGCGTGAGAATATTCTCTCCCTCACGTTTCCAGCCACTTCCTTCACTGAGGACATGGCCGCCCAGGCCGGGTATGCGTGCACCGTATGCTCCACCGTCTGAAGAAGCCACCCACCTAACCCTTACGTACAGAACATCTTGAGCACACATTTATTGCGCGTACAGCTAGGGAGTGGAAGTTGCTGCCGTAGTCTCTGTTTCCTGATAGGTAAAACCTAGTCTTAGGTTATTTCTAGGCAAGCGTGTCCCATCGTCGACCATATCATCGTTTACCATAGTGTGAGATAGTGGTCAAACGCAAGCTTATCGATAAAAAAAATCAAATCAAAACTTAGTTTTCTGACTATCAAAAAAAAACTTGGAAAGAAATCGATATTGTGAATTAACATCTATTTCGGAACAGAGGCTCATTTCATAAGATGACGCGACTTGAGTTTTGAATATATCGTACTAGATTCTTGCCAACTTCTTAAATATATAAATTATCATACGAAAATGTATTAACGGAATAACATATTCTTCTCTAAGATCAAATATTTTTTGATATATACCAAAAATTTTAAAAATAATCATAAAAGTCATAATCATCTAGCTAATTGCTATCCTGCTTATAACTAAATTCAGTTCTTCCGTCACTAACCCACCTCATAGTTTATTTCATGCTTTTTTCCATCTTTATAATTTATATATAATAGCTATACTTATTATGTCTATGTATAGTCTAGTGTGTGATTTTAATCGAATATTTACTTTATTAATTTACAGTACACCGCAGACTTCGCCCCTTTTTCTATTTCAAGTTCTTACAGTCCATCCTAAGGTTGCCTGGTAGATATCGCTGATATATATATGGCGGTATAGATTTAAGATAGTGTTGTTTTTTTTTAAGTCGACGACCTATTTATGAGCCAGTCGTCGGAAGCGCTCCTCGAAAGTCCACCGGCTGTCGAGTGCCACTATCACATTCCATTATTTGGGAACCCGGTGATGGCGCGTTCCAAGGGCCATGAAAACAAATGACCTTGGACTTGTGCAGTGCCTTAAGTATTTTGCAACGGTTTGGTTGAGACGGACACTCTCAACTGGTGGGTAAGACACTCCACTTCGTAGTAAAATGGAGGCGCCCCGAATTTCCCAAAGCGCACCAACTCCAGTTCTTCTAGTTGCTATTAGATGGCGTGCCTTGTTTTGTTGTCAACAAAAAAATCAATTGCCGGATGCGACATATCGACTGTGAACTAGCAACCAGTCCTATCTAGATTTTTTTAAGGTTTACTTTTTAGTAGCATTTTATACTATTTCATACTCCGCAGTGTTGCAAGAAACTCCATCTCAGATACATTTTTTGGCACCAGAATCGACTTTATTCAACTTGTACTACTTCAACTTCTTTTTTTCATTGATTTATATTAGTAGAAACTATAATATGCAATTTTTGTTTTTAAGATATGTAATAAATATATTATATATACCAGATGCTATATTAATGAGACAAACAAGTCTTTTCTTCATCCTGTAAAGTTGTCAAAATTGAGATACGACGAAAAATTACCACTTATTAATGTACATCTATGTACCGACAACTCTCATCAGTTTTCTTGTTGTACTTTTATTATTTCGTCAAAAATACATAATCGCCAATTTCTCATCCTTTAAACGTGAAACAAACCCGAATATCGGCGCGGATTAAAAGCGAGCGTTCTGCTTTATTCAACGTTTCTGTGGTCCACGATAGCGTCAGTCCATTACAGTTTGATAATTTTGCTGTTGATTATAAAATGTTCATAATTTGTTCCCGCTTAGCCGATGAGATTTATTTTGTGTTACAGGAAAATGTTAGAAGGGTGAAGTATTGCTTGGTTTTGTTAGTAATTCTGAGTTGATTGTTTACTTACAAAGACTATTTTGAAAGTTAATAAATTATTCTAAAATAATTATACGTGTAGTTAAAATCATCATCATCATCATAATTTTAGCCGAAAGACTTCCACTGTTGGATATAGGTCTCTCCCAAGTGTCGCCACAATGAACGGTCTTGTGCGTCTCGCATCCATCGGACACCCGCAACCCTCACCAGGTCATCTGTTCACCTTATAGGAGGCCTTCCAACGCTACGTCTTCTGGTACGTGGTCGCCATTCTATAACCTTTCGGCCCCAACGGCCATCTGTTCTACGAGCAATGTGCCCTGCCCCTTGCCACTTAAGTTTTCTATATGGTATGTCGGTAACCTTGGTTCTCCTGCGGATATCCTCATTCCTGATTTGATCATGCCAGGAAACTCGAAGTATAGCCCTTTCCATTGCCCTTTGGGTGACTTTAAGTCTTCTGATGAGGCCCATTGTTAGCGACCACGTTTCGGAGCCATATGTCAAAGTCATATTGTGTTGTAGTTAACATACTAGCTGTCTTCTGCGGTTTCACCTCACTTCGTATCTTTGGTTACTGCTCTGCTCTCGTGGGTCATAGCCTGATGTTATATAGCGTTCCTTGATAAATGTGTAGGTCATCGATCCACTTTGTGCGGTACGTGGTTGCCACTCCAGAGTCTTTCAGCCCATATACTATCTGCCCCCCTAGCCAAGTTACAATCGTTTCGTTCGCGCCGAACACCTCGAGTAGGCCACGCCTCCGATTCCTTTGTTCTGACCACGTGACTGAGCGTTGAGATGATGTCAGAACAATGAAATCAGAGGCGTGGCTCACTCGAGGCGATCGGCGCGAACGATATGACTGTAACTTGGCTAGGGGGGCTGTTCTGCAAGCATTATACGATTATTACGAAAATTTCTTTTTGGACTTTTTAAAGCAAACCCACGTCTATGAATCTAGGTTCATAGTCGCGGGTTTGCGGACTACGATAAATTGGTAGCCCACTGTCTGGCCGTCTGATAAGACCGAGCCCAGTAATCGACAGCACGTAGTGTTCCTCGCGCACAAACTGTACGTAGATGGTCAGTCAGTACATGTTTGACACGCCCTCTCCCACCGTGGAGCGGAAGAAGCGATTAAATGACCTCCCAAAAAAACGGTTTTCAATCAAATTTGTAATACGCCCTGTGTACCCCGGCAGTATGCTCCCGTAAGATAATTTCCGAGTACCACCCGGGCGAAGCGGCAGGGAAATGGTTGTCTAAAAAAATGCGATACAAATCCGGAATTCTACAGAATATCTGAAACAGTAGCGGTTGTATTGTGTGGTAGTTAGCGAGTCGACAGAATGGCCGACGATGTGATACGCTCAATTGATTGGCTGCCGTACTCTCAGGGTTGCCACAAGGCAGTTTTGGAAAATAACATTCTACAATCAAACTCACCAGTCACCATATCATACTAACTGCCATAGTACTACTAACTTAGCGTGCCTTTTACATTGTTTAGATTTAAGAAAGAAAAAAGTGTTTAATGGCACAACATAATTGCATTTTAGTTTATTAGTTAAGGGGGTGCAACTCGATACACATTTTCACTGTTTTTCATACAACCGCTCTTACGCGACTATGACGTTATTACAAATTTTTCATTAGATATTTTGGAAACACAGTATCTTGTTGATATTATCTAATCTTCTATTGAAATCCGCCTATGTACCACCACTGTACATGAAGTTTACATAAATAAATCAATTTATAAATTTGTGTAAAACTAATCCAGTAAACACTTCTGAAAATCTGCTATTTTGCTTGAAATTTAACACTCCATAATATACTCAAAAATTAAAAAGTCAAAAAAGTATAAAAATAGAAGCCTTGCAAATTTAATCAAAATTCTGAATCACAACAATTTTTTTCAAAAACTTTTAGGGTTTAAAAAAAAACACGTATTTCCTGGAACAAGTTTAGTGAAATATTCGAGTACCTAAATCACGGAATACCAAATGCTAACAGAGTTTTCAGGTATTATCTCTCTTTTTTTCGCGTTGCCTCTTCGTCAAAAATCGCGTTGGATTACGTTAGATGAAGTAACAAGGTTTGAAACCATGCTCGATGTTGACGATAGACTCTAAAATGCTGTCATCGCTTGCTAACTTAAATATCAAACAACTTCTCCCGTTTTGGGTGCATCAAGATTCAAGATTTTTTCTGAATAAAACCTTTAGTTGACCTTTGCTTTCCAAGGACGCAGTGAATCTTCCAAAAAATCCCGCAGAGGGCGCTGGTATCAGTGGGTACTGTCAATTATACTGACTTATCTCTATTTCTCCAAGAGAACCAAGATTTATGTAACTCATAATATGATTTAAAAGAGTGTCCATAGAGTTTCTTGCATGTTCTTTTCCATAGAGATCTACGCTTTGGAACGTGCAATTTAGCTTAACTTTTTTTGACTGACCGACATTTTGACAATTCAAAAGTGCCTGTTTTTGTTCTATATGAAATAGACGTTTCTGATTTCTCTTACTTACATATAGGGGGTAGAACACAGTAGATGGGGTTATTGAAGTTCGTACAAAGGAGTTTTTTTTTGTTGCTTTACAATGTGTCCAATGTGAGCAAAGGTCTTCCCCTTTTCCTTCGAAACCTGTCTGCCTGTTCTGTCCTGAGCGGTTTCTTGCCTAGTTTGCCCAGCGAACATAAAAAGGCCAAGAAGGTGTAAAGCACAATCTTCGCCGCGTTCGATTTCAATGATACCGTCCTGTTTCAGTTCTTTATAGTAAAAAATATGTTTGAAGGCCGTTAAGCCTCATCAGTAATGTTAATCAGATTTATAACCGCAGAAAGCGATTTGTAATATAAAAGACGTGGTTTATCGGTTCATTACAAATCAAATCACTTAATTTTAGCATATTTCTGTAATTTTACTTTTAGTTCTCACAAAATAATATTCATAGATAAATCTCCACACAATAATCGTTACAAAAAAATAGGCAATATGATTAAGATACGCCACCGAACGTGTATCGCGTACATGCAATGCCGACCGAGAATTTTAGTATATTACAAAGTATTCTGTGACCGAGACTCCGATCATACTGCTTTTTTATAAAAATGTATATTGCGATACTGCTCGTCGGCTTTGGACTTTACGCTCAGTGTTGCGTTAAGTGCCTATTATGTAATAGGCGCACTCGATATTCAGACAGTCTTAGTCTATGTAGCGTCACAAACGAAAAAGAGCAACTTATGCCAATGCCGTGTAAAGGATTGAAAGAAAACGATGAGATAAATAGATAAACATAGACTAAGACTGTCTGAATATCGAGTAGCATAACAGCCCCCTAGCCAAGTTACAATCGTTTCGTTCGTGCCGAACGCCTTGAGTAGGCCACGCCTCCTATATCTTTGTTCTGACCACGTGACTGAGCGTTGAGATGTCGTCAGAATAAAGGAATCGGAGGCGTGGCTTACTCGAGGCGTTCGATGCGAACGATGCGATTGTAACTTGGCTAGGAGGACAGGAGCTTTAGAGTCCATATGCCAGTCACGTGACACACGTCGTCGACACTCTAAACAACTAACACAATCTCTGAAATCTTTTGAAATACTAATTTAAATACAAAAGCACTGTCCTATTTATCTTATTTCTACATATAATAAATCTGTAGATGTTTTTAGTTGTGCTCGCATCACGTAAAATGTACGAAATTGATGTAGATAACTTTTATACATTAAAATTTTTTGTTACTTGATATGTTATTTAGGCTTTGTTTCATCGCAATCGGTTGACTATATCGAAGGATATAGCTACTACATTCATGGACTGTTAGGCGGTATAGATACCGGCACGAATATTGAGCGCTCGGCAAAAGAGCTGGGATCGCTTTGCGCATCGTACGCATCGGCGAGCCAATCATTGTACAAGGATTTCATTCCCCGCCCCCGCATCTCTTTTCATACCACTAAAGAGACCCAATATTTCGCTTCTGCGTGCTTCTGCGCAAGTAGAACTGTAAAAGTCAGCGCTCAAGAACCGTGCCGGTTACAGCTAGTGTATAAATAAATATATATATTTCAAATAGAAGCGACAACCCTACCTTGTTATGATGAATTAAGCAAAAAAAGCAAATAACGTCTCCATATAATATTACGGGCATGATTCAGGCTGTATAAACGAAATATTAATATTTACTATACACAGAAACTGTCTACGCATTCCAACGTATATTTAAGTACAGCCGACAAAACAAATAAGCCAGAAGGTGTTGAACGTGGCTCCATTTGAAATCACTGACAATGAATATTTAGTAAAAAATTTAGTATCTTATTATTCCATTTTTGAAACAGGTGACTAGATTTTTGGTCATAAAATTACAGAGTTGCCATAGTCAATTTGCAACTTTATTATCAGACCCTAGGTATCATTTTATCAGAATCTTTGGAAAGAGAAATCAATGAAGCTCAAAATCTATGGAGTTGCGTCGTTTTATTATAAAGTTTTCATATTCACCTTCACCCGCTCATGTTCCTTCGTTGTCTTTCATACCAAGGCTGAGTCTTCCTTTCAGAAGCAGACCCTTGACCCTGCTGGCCCTCTACGGTTTGCTGACATCTCCTTGAGGCGTGCGTGGAACAGTACGCGCCGTCGACGACTTGGGCTCGGTCCGTCCGGATGCTTGGATTGCTCGCCGACCGCAAGCCCAGGCCTACGGTGGCCAGTAATCGGGATCGAAATCCACACATCACACACACAGTGGTGACACCCGGGAGTTACTTCCGCATGAATCCGGTGTAGGAGCTTCCCGAACTGATCATGTTCGATGGGAACCTGAGTCATGCGTAAGGTGCGGACGCCATGAGGGCTTTCCAGCAACTCCTCAAAAAGGGGACTTACCACCATAATTATGGCGTGCTCATCTAATGAACATATGCATGCCTAATTTCGGTTTAGGTAATCGAAAACCGGAGAGTGAGTTAAATTTAGCTTACTAGACAGAAACCCTGAGGCCTAACCATTTAACCTATTAAATTTTGTAAAAATATGGAATATTGAACTAAAAATCACACCTAAAATTAGGTGTACAATGCATAGATACGCTTTTGTGCGTTTTGAAAGTACATTAATTGTGCGTACTTATGGCTAAGGAGTGGAATTCCCTGCCAGAGTCTGTGTTATCTGAGAAATACAACTTTTAGGTCTTCAACTATGGAGCGAATAGATTCAAACTTACCAAAGTAAATAGTTCGATTCCGGAATGGAGTCTCAGAAGATGTATCCGAATCGCAAAAAAAAAAAATGACGTAACAACAAATTTCCTGTTTTCAGATTTATTTCTATACTTGTGCTGTAAGACCTTTCATTATGCCAAATTTCAGGATTCTAGTATCCTATGAATTTTGATTTCCTCGAGATGGTCGAAATGTACGTTTTTACGCCACATACATCGAAGTACCTTGTTTTTTCGTTAACTTACAAGTTTGTTTTTTTTACAGCTTCAAGACTCCGCTGACTTGAGTATATGGTTTTAATTTCAACTAAATACCTCCACGCGTTCCCGAGATAAAGGTCTTGACAGACCGACAGACAGACGGACGGACAACAAAGTGGTTGGGTACTATACGGGTTCCGTTTTTTCCTTTTGAGTTACGGAACCCTAAAAACCAAACCGTTTTGTCGTCTGTACATTTAACGTCTATTTATGTTTTGGTAAGTAATGGAAGGTTGTTATTAAATGTTGCTGTTCGTTCTGGTCATGAATTATTTAGAGATATTCGCGTACATTTGTTACGCATTTCTCTGGATGGGGGAATGAAGAATTATTGAAATTTCCTTGATAGATTTCAACGGTTTTTATTTTATTTTTGGAGTGAGAAATCAGTTAATAACTTCTCCTGCTCTGGGTGGAGTGAGAGGTAGTGTTAGACTCAAATAGACTTATGCCGCGATTAAGGCGAAACAAATAAGTGTAAGGGATTTGCTCAGCCATATTCAACTCTTTTTTTTTATGTTCGATAGGTTCGCGCTTGACCGCCATCTCACCTGATGGAAAGCGATGATGCGGTCGACGATCGAACGCGCTTACCTAGAAGTAACCTATTCACTCTTGACTTAATTACCGGATTGTAGCTATCAGGAAACACACATTCCGGCAAGGAATTCCACTCCTTAGCTGTACGCACAATGAATGTGTTCCCAAAACGTTTTGTGCGTATAGGTGGAATGTCCACCATGTACCGGTGGCGCGCACTCTAAACGAATTCATCTAGCATCAATGAATATCAGTAGCTTTTCTAGTTCTCGTTTGAAAAGACCCTTAAATACCATTCATACTTAATACTTTTTAAAAGTATAAATGGGAAAGGAACTCTGACTCTGTTTTTTGTTTCTTACCTTTTCACGACGTTTAAATCAAAGCTCAAAGCTTTCCTTTTGGAGAAATGTCTTTATTCGGTAGACGATGACATACAACAATTTAGAATAATTTATGATATTTAATTAATGTAGGACTGAGTAATATTAAAGTAGTAATAATAGTAATAGTAGTTCTCGTCCAATATACCACAGTGTCTCAAGACGAAAGTGTATGACCAGTGCGTGTTGTCAGTAATGACATATGGCTCTGAAACGTGGTCACTTACAATGGGCCTCATCAGAAGACTCAAAGTCACCCAAAGGGCAATGGAAAGGACTATGCTCGGAGTTTCCTTGCGTGATCGAATCAGGAATGAGGATATCCGCAGGAGAACCAAGGTCATCGACATAGCCCGAAGAATCTCCAAACTTAAGTGGCAATGGGCAGGGCACATTGCTCCCAGAACGGATGGCCGTTGGGGCCGAAAGGTTCTGGAATGGCGACCACTTACCGGAAGACGTAGCGTTGGAAGGCCTCCTACAAGGTGGACCGATGACCTGGTAACGGTTGCGGGAGTACGATGGATGCGAGACGCACGGGACCGTTCATTGTGGCGGCACTTGGGGGAGGCCTATGTCCAGCAGTGGACGTCTTTTGGCTGAAATGATGATGAAGTAGTAATAATGTAAGTAGTAATTGTAATGACATTAAATTTTATTTTATTTTATTAATGTAATCATATGTAATTTCAGACACAATATAAATTGTTCATGAATAAATAAATTGAAATCCATGTTTTTGTAGTCAAAAAAAAGAAACACACACGTCAGAATTTACAATAAGCCTTGCCTTTAAATAAATTTTAGGCTGTTATATTATTTTAATACATTTTCTTTAAAGAAAATACAAGAATTGAATTTTAATGTAACATGTTGAAATCTTTTGTGAATCTATTCAACCCTCCACAGATGTGTTTCAAACTTATGTGACAGTTTGTGAACGTGAATGAAATAATATTTCACATTCGTAACGTTTCAAATAATATTTACCATATATCTACTAATATTATAAAGAAAATAAAGTTGTCTGTTTGCTTGAAAGATGTAACCTTTGAATGTACTATTTAAGAGGACTATCCGTCTATCGTCAAAGTGGGCATGAAAAAAGGGAGATAATGTCTGAACGCTCGGTTGTAGGGCACGAAATTCCGGAATTCTGGAATCTCGTAATTCCGGAATTCCGGATGGATCTTACTGATTTTTAACCGACTTCTAAAAAAGGAGGAGGTTCTCAATTCGGATGTTTATATTTTTTTTTTTTATGTTTGTTCGCGCATAACTTCGTCGCTTGCCAACCGATTTGAAAAATTATTTTTTTGTTAGAAAGGGTATACTTCCCAAATGGTCCCATAGTCATCAAGTCAGGATCTGATGATGGAATCTTGGCGACATCGAGGGAAATCCTCAAATATTATAGGCAACTGCATAGTGATTTTGGTATTTTCATCGAGAACTTAAGCATTTACTGTCAAAAAGTAACATTTTATGAAGTGGAACTGATGAAGAAGATCATACATGGTCAACGGAACTTCATACTCGCATAGATATCACAATGAAGATAGTTAAGCGACTATGATAGTACAAATAAATTAATGGTTCTGAATAGTTCCGTTGAAAATGGTATCGTCAAATTGATCTGATGATGATGATGGAGCCAGAAGGTAGGCACTGGAATTCCGTCATTAATCAATTTAACCTAGCCGTGTTTGGGCTTATTAGAATTGTCATGAAATGCACTTTGGCTATAGGGTACTATAGAACTGATCTGATGATGGAGCCGGAATGTGGAAGGTAGTCACAGGAACTTTATAATAAAACAATGTAACCTGTATGTCCAAATGTAGTGTTTGGATTAATTGGAAATGTCATGAAAAATAGGCACTCTGTTTATAATTGTATCGCAACTAAAAAGTGTGAAATAAAAATCTTTTTACAAAAAAAAGATAACCGACTTCACTAAAAAAAACACTAAAAGGATCAAAATAACTTTAATTTCGGAAGTCGGTGTTAAATAAGATACAAATAATACCGAGAAACACCGACTTGCGAAATTAAAGTTATTTTGATCCTTTTAGTGTTTTTTTTAGTGAAGTCGGTTATCTTTTTTTTGTAAAAAGATTTTTATTCAGTTCCGGAACTGACTACAATAGTTCCGGAATTTTGATATAGATATTTTTTAAATATTTTGATAATTATTTTCTTCTTACGTCGCACATAATCTAACGTCTGTGGAATATTTCACAAACCGCTAAACTCCATTCCGAACTCCTAGCGAGCCCATTGACCCATCTACAACTGCTCATTCCTCCGTACTAGATTTTTCTGATAGTGACGGTACAAATAATGAAAACTCTCTACAAGAGCAGTTTGATAAGGGAAAAGATATATGTAATAAAACCTGTAAGAATCCCTCAACTAAAATTAGTGGAGGGATTCTTTGTTTTTGAATTTGACTTTGGTTTGAATTTGATAAAGCTTGCGAGGTTAAAATCGTCCTCGCAAGCTTTATCAAATTAGAAAAAGCTATGTATGATAACGGAGAAGACCAAGGTGTGTATCTGACACGAGCTTACACGTATATTTTACCCATACTACCCATGAGTGCGGGTAGTGAGAAAGTATTTTCGTGTGCTGGTTACTTTTGTAACTTGACCAGGCAGATCTATCATACTGTATGGATCAGAATGTTGGGCTGTGAAAAAGATAGATGAAAAAAGATTGCATGTAGCGGAGATGAGAATGTTGAGATGAATGTGTGGTGTGACGAGATTGGATAGAGTGAGAAATGAGTATATTACATGAAGTTTGAAAGTGGCGCCAGTGACTGAAAAGTTGAAGGGGAATCGTTTGTCTTGGTATGGTCATGTAAAGAGGAGAGATGAAACGCATGTTACTAAAAGAGTTATGAGTATACACGTGGATGGGTGGAGAGGGAGAAGGAGGCCAAAGAAAAGATGGATGGATTGTGTGAACAGTGATATGAAAAAAAGGAAGTTAGTGATAGCATGATGGTTGACAGGATAGAATGGAAGGAAAAAACTGGTTGCGCCGACCCCAAATAAGATTGGGACAAGGGCAGGAAGATGATGATGGTTACTTTTGTAACTGAATAAGAAGTTCACTATGTGATAAGATGTTAGATGCTTTATTGCTCTTGAAAAAACACTATCAAGAACGACGAATCCTATCAAAAAATATTTAAATCAACCGCAAAAGCGGTTGTATGGGAATAGTATCACGGGTTGGGCACTCTTAAGTTAGAAAAATACTCTGTTAAAAAAAAGGCCAAAAGCCAGACAGTGGATTGTCATGCTTGTTTTATTTCGAAAACATGCACAGTTTTTGTGGAGTATGGTACGGGAGTGAATTCGCGGGAAAAGCTAGTATTTTATAAAGCCTAAACAAATGTTTCGCTAAGATTTATTAGATTTAACTTTGTTTAGTTTTGTAATTGAAATCAGACGCTGTGTAAATTATTCGTTTGTTTTTTAAATTTGAAAATAAATGTAAGACTGAGGACTTACAAATCATTTCATCTTAGTTAGATATTAAAATACAAAAATATATATGTGCCTACGTATGTTACTGGCTTTTTACTTCGTGTTTTTGGAAACTTTTGTTAGTTTATCATCTTTATATTTCCTTACCTAGCCAAATTCCATGGCTCTGTTCCCTTCGTAGGTCTAATATGTGCCTACGTATATTACCGGATTTTTACTTCATGTTTTTGGAAACTATTGTTAGTTCATCATCTTTCTTTTTCCTTGCCTAGCTAAATTCCATGGCTCGTTTCTGTTTGTGAGTCTTTGCCATACGTGTCTGTGGTAGCTCACCGATACAAATTTACAGATATTATGTACAACTGCATCGCCCGGAAGACATGGTGGAGCATACGATAGAAGTGTGCCCCGCTTGGGCAGAGCACCGCCGTGTCCTCGTGGGGGAGATAGGCGGCAACGATCTGTCGCGCCGGGCCTTGGTACAGGCCATGGTCCGAAGCGAGGAGGAGTAGCAGGCGGTCACTTCCTTCTGCGAAGCAGTAATGCTAGCAGAGGAGGAGGCAGCACGTGCACGCGCGAGAGAGCAGCCCTCACGCCCCAGCCGCCGGGATCCCGATCCCGATTTCCGGCTACCGTAGTTGCGGGATTGCGGACAAAGAGCAATGGGTAGCTCGCCGTCCTACCGTCCGGTAACCGTACGGACCGAGCTCAAGTCATCGACAGCGCGTACACCACGCGCGTCTCTAGAAGATGTCAGTAAACTGTAGGGGCCCAGCAGGGTCGAAGCCTACTGGGGCCGAGGGTCTGCTTCTGAAAGGAAGACTCGGCCCTGGTATGAAAGGCAACGAAGGAAGAGGAGTGGGTTTTTAGTCAGTAAAAGTCTGACACACCCTCTCGCTCCTGAATATTATATCACCGAAAAAAAAAGGTACAACTGCATTCTTTAAAAAAAAAAACATCACAAAATTCGTACGATCCAATATTCAACTATTTTTGGCTGCACCAAAATCACATCATGTAGGCCTGTGTAATTTACTTTCTATATACAAAAATCGAACCAGCCACCAAGGCCTGTTCGATTTTTGAATAAACTAGTTTGATGCACGTACGTTTTAATTCGTTTTGTATTTTTTTTAAATCAAAATAATGGGATTTGACGTTCCAAATTCAAATCTCGGATCGCTGATACTACATTATCTTCTTAGAGAAATAATGACTTGCTTTAATTGACAGTTGTATGACATATAAGAGGCCATTATCGATGTATAAATAAGTTTTCTTTACAAACCGTACTTTTTAATCAACATTTGACAAATAGAAGTCATTGACGTTCCTATTCTTATTTGGATCGCATTGTATCCAATTTTAAGTGAATTGTAATTGTTCGAAAAATGAAATCCTTTAAATTAAGTTTTCTGCCATCAGGTCATTGTTGACGATGGAAACCCAGGTTAAACCCTTCTAATATAAAAAGTTTGGAAAAGACTCTCCCGTCCATAAATTTACAAACCAGTATCAAATATTGCTGTAGAAGACTTGAAGATCATTGTAGTCCAAAAAAATTCAAGTCCTTTTCTGGCTATAGATTCGTCTCGACTAAGAAATGCAATTTCGCATCAAATCCACGATCTCGTAAGCGGGATTGAAGTTAATGATCCCGCGGAATTTAAAATATTTTGTATTATTAACTAGTTATTACTCGTTATTAATTAACAATTCAATTTATTGATGTTTTAGAGGTATAAATAATCATAAAAAAAAATTGATGTTTCATGTTTCAGATTTATAAAAATAGAGTACTTAAATTGATATTGGTTACGTTTCGTTCCATATCCGATTTAGGACTTGCACAACAAAAAATAGAAATTCAAAATTTATAGCTGTAAGATAATTAAAATAAAATTATTTTCATGGAAAATTGTTAAATCGTTCGTTAATGAGGTTATGCTGGGTCTAATGGCTTTAATGGGGTTTTTAGAAAAAGCATCAATCCTTTTTTTGGTTGATTGCATCTCTGCTTACCATCAGGTGGGATCGCAGTCAAGCACTGGTTTATATCAATTTAAAAAAAAGACAGCAATCGTGCGGGATCCTGTATAATTGATCCTACATTAAAGGTGCGGGATCCTGCATGATTGATCCCACATTAAAAGTGCGGGATCCTGCGCTTACGGATTGGATTGCCTATTCTCGACACATGGCGTAATCACTCTCCTAAAAAAATACATATTGCTCATTAAGCCAGAAAACATCACATATCATTTAGCAAACAGTCCAAAAATCTACCCAAACATATTCAAGTGGAAATCGTATTGTATTCCAGCATGTATCGCCTGGTTATATTTACGGTTCGGATAAGCCAATCCGTTTTCAACTGACATGGGGTTTTTATAAAAAGGGTGTGAAAAGGGTCCCTCAACACATCTCGGAGCGTCAAATTATTGTCAACGTCATTATTTTCCACGTAATTTCCTTCAGGTCTCAGGTAAGACATGTTTTTATCTGTTTAGTGACATGGTTTCCAAATGTGTTACTTTTGTTTTTGTATGTTTTATGGTACTTTTGGTGATGCTTATCATCAATCTTAGAAGATTTGAACATTCACTTTGCGTTTTTTTTTCAATTTTTCCTTGTGTATGGATCTGATATTTGTGTTTTACAAAATATTTAGCTTCACTTTTTTTTTTGACTGACCGACATTTTGACAATTCTAAAGTCCTGTAATTGATCTATTTGAAAGAAACGTTTCTGATTTCTGATTTTTGCCCCTTTTTTGGGGTTCAAAATCGTGAAATACCTTCGTAGGCAACTATTTGACACGTGAGGGAGTATCAGACTTTTACTGACGGAAATCGACACGTTTTTTAGGTGGAAAGTCATTAAATAACTTCTCTTCGCTTCTCTATCATCTTGCTCTAGGATGGAGCGAGAGGGTGTGACAGACATTTATTGACTAAAACCACACCTATCTTCTTCTGTTATCCTTTGCCTTCCTAAGGCTATGATTTCCTTTTCAGACAGTCCCCGCGGCCCTAGCGGGCATCGGTCCTGCTGGGCCCCTACGGTTTTGCTACTCTTTGAGGAGTGCGTGGACTACGCACTGTCGACGACTTGGGCTCGGTCCGGACGGCTATGGCGGGATGGCGAGCTAAGGTAATTGACCCGTGTTTTCTCAGTTGCTCTTTGCTTTCCAGGGCTGCAATGACTTGAACAATCCCACTGCCCAGCTTTATTGAGCAAATAAATGGAAAATCAGGGATATTCTTTTTATTTTTCCTTTTACATAATATTCCTATTTATTACAGTTTTCAGTCAGAAACAGTAGTTTCACATTGATGTCAAAATAAAATCAACCAGAAAAAACCTCATCTTTCAAATCACGACAAACCCTGCAAGTAATCCAACATTTTAGAACCCTCGGCTACATTTACAGATATTTTGACAGAATCTCTCATTATTATGACAAACTTCAAAGCCGACAAAATTAATTTCCAATGTTTCTTTTTCATCTCGTTCAAGTTTTTCATCAAGTGTCTTTGTCTGTTCCGAGATTACTTATTTCACAGCCAAATACCTACTTCTTTTTCCTGCTTTAATCTTGTTTTAATTTAAAAGTATCGTCGTGACGCTACCTGGCTGTTTTTGGCGTTAATTTGATTTTTGTTTTGTATTTAACATTTTCGCGTGGCGCCATTTTGTGCAGTAAGTGATTGTGTTTACCGACTCTGTTTTTGTTTAAAATAATCGTTGTATTTATAAACAAAACATTTAATACAATGTAAAATAATGTTTATCATGTTTTATACTACATGGGTACTTCAAACTGGTGTAATAAATACATGAACAAGACAGTACCATTCATTTTCACTGCCGAAATATCCTAATATTCTGCTCCAAAAACAGAGTAGGTTCCTAGCCTATCTACACAATACTAAATTTCTACATTACGCTTCCCATTTACGAAAACAAGAAATAACAAGGATCAGCTAAAACGTCTGCGAGTATAAACTTATTTCTCTCATAACCTAACAATTCCATTTCCCGCCAAGATGCGGTCGGCATCTAACGAACTGTCACATTTTCGCGCCAAAATGAGCGTCGCCATAATTAGGTTCAGGCCTCACTACCAAGGTGGTGGAACGATACGCAATATAGGGAAAGTCAGTTTTATTGGACATCTTGTTAAGATATTTTTGGAAAGGAATACCGACTATTCCGTACCAAATGTTATAAATATGTATGACCATCTATTTCGCAGAAAATCTTATTATACCTACGTCTGCTGAGGTTGACATTTTCATTAATATTTCAAGATTTCTGGTAACTTCTGAGTATTTCAGGTTAGCTTCGAATTTCGAACTAAACGTCATTTAATAAACATGACTAAATATCTGTTTAAAAAAAATAATTACGATTCCTTTAATATTATTCTGCATATTTATTTGAACCAAAGTCTTTGTAATATTATTATCTATGGTCACAATCTCTTGGTACAGGGCCGTAAGATTTCCATAATAAACATAAGGCTGGGCAAACGAATAAATAAAGTTAATGAGATACATATATGAAATTATTTAATTACCATTGTCTGTATTAGAACTTGCTGTTTCGAAGAATTTTCTTTGATTATGTTACACAAGGTTTGCTGGGTTTGAAATATGATTAAGGATTTCGTGATTGTGGTTGCTGGCTTGTTGAGCAATGGCTAAATACTATAATTGCTCATTTTATTAAATCTGACACATTTTTTTTTTTGTTTTTGACTACCGACGTGTAATTCTTTTTTTTTTAATATTATATATATTTTTGTCATTATTATAAAATTATTCAATATTTTTATTATTATTATTTTTTGTTTAACATATTGCATTATATAAAATAGTAAACATTGATATTATTAGTCAATTTTAATTATGTATGCAAAAAAATAACGTGGTCCATAAGTTACTCATAGTCATTTAAAACTGCCACTACTGTTATGCTCTTTTTTTAATTTAACTTAATTTTGCATGAACTATAATTATGTGAATTTGAAAATTAGATACTCTTTTAATATTTCTACACCGGCAAACGTAGTATATGTGATTCCGTCTAATATTAAGATCTTGATATACCATGTACTCAGGAATAAACGATTCTGTTCTATTCTATCCTATTCTATTCTATTCTATTCTATTCTATTCTATTCTTTTCTATTCTATTCTATTCTATTCTATTCTATTCTATTCTATTCTTTTCTATTCAATTCTATTCTATTCTATTCTATTCTATTCTATTCTATTCTATTTTATTCTATTCTATTCTATTCTTAAAGTTTAGTTTAAAAATTGTAATTATAAAGAGCAGTTTAGTGTCGAGTAAAATTATATCAAGAAACTTTTTACAGGACATAGACATTAAAAAAACATGTCTTAGTAACCTTGTTTGGATCATATTTCTGGGTATCACACTAGTATTATTATATAAAGGTAAAAGTTTGTATGAGTGACGTCTTTCTTCTTTCAATGACTCGCTTTTGGGCTAAGACCACGGTCAACTTGAATGCCCAATTTAATTCATATATGTATTCATATATTCTGTTTTGTTTGACCGTTGGCACCGCTCCAGGAGCGATCTGTCAAAATTATTATCTGCGGACCACGCTCCTGAAGCACGATGACTCATCGGCGATATTTTAACCTTTATCTTTACTGTTCTAACGTATACAAATAAAAGGGAAAAGATAAGGATGGCATATAGTCATGCTTCAAGTCTGTATAACAAACCTACAATAAAAAAAAAGTAATTTGAAGTTTGAAATGTCACCTGTCAGTATGGCTGCCACAGTTTATGATTTATTTATCGTGTTGTGCAAAGAAACGGAGGAATACAAGGAAAAATTATAATTTTTATCCCGGAAATAATTTCAGTTAGGATATTTTTTAACTTACATGTGGGCGAATACGCACGCAGAAGCCAGTGAATTATAAATACACTTGGTCCTACCAGCGACTTTACTCTTGTGAAATTAGAAAACATAACGCTTACAAAGACATTAAATATATACTATCAATAGACAGGAAATTGCGAACAAAATCGTAATCCGATACTTATTACTTAGTGGTCATAAGTCACTCAGTTTAGTATGACACCCCTACACGTCAAGTCGTGTTTGTATCTGCTCTATGCACTAAAAGAAAATGATTTTCTGAGAAAATATGCGGAACTATTTATTCCGGATATATAGGTTCATTTTCGTAAATATTTTTGGTATTTACGAAGTAATTAATTGGACTTATTTATTTATTTAGAAATTAAGATTTTTTAGTTTTAGACTATTTATATGTTAAAAAGTAATTAATTAGAATTTAATATTTTTATTTAGCACTGGTTTATAGCAATTAAAAAAAAAAAAAAAGAATAATTATGTTCGCGAACCTCAATCTCCAGAGTATAGATGATAGCATTATTTTCTACCAGACATTTAATTGCTTGGTGTTTGCAGAAGAAACTGAAACATCAACTTTAGTTTTCGATGAGTTTCAAGGTACTTGAGACGAAGCATTTGGTTTTATGATTAGGTCTGGAGTTGGTCTTGTGAGGATAACGATCTTCTGTAGACTATAGCCATTGATTTAACTATATCACTTCTTTAGTCCATTGCTCTTACATTTTTAACTGTTAAGAATAGTCATTAATGGGAATGCTTCAGGGTAGCCCGCTGTGGGCTTGCTTATGATGAGCAATGGGTAGCTCGCCATCCGGCCGAAGCTTACTGGGGTCATGCAGTCTTTCAGTTGCCCTTTGCTTTCCAGGGCAGTGACTCGAATAAACCCGTTGCCCAGCTTTTTTGTGCAAATAAATGGGAGATCAGGAATCTCCTATTTATTTTTCCTTTTACATATATGTACCTACACTTTTTAGTCAGAAACTGGAGTTTCACATTGATATCAAAATAAAACCAACCAGAAAAAACCTCACATTTCAAATCACGACAAACCCTGCAAGTAATCCAACATTTTTAGAACCCTCGGCTACATTCACAGATATTTTGACAGAATCTCTCATTACTTCAGTTGCTCTTGGCGTTCTAGGACTACGGTCCAAAAACACAACTGAAGGAACATGGGTATGGTTTTAGTCAGTAAAAGTCTGACATGCACTCCCGCTACACCCTAGTGCGAGAAATGTCATAATACGATTTCCCACCTCAAAAAAAAAAACAAGTTTTTTGCAACAATGACTAAAGCCATTTAATAGGTTTAACTGAATTGAGAGTTATTATGGGGTTTGAGACGTTCTTTATTCAAAATATTCAGTTCAGAAATCTGTCATAATTGTGTGTTGTGTAGGTATGTAAGCATACACGTTTGTGAATGCACCCCACGGTACAGCATTCATTCTTACAGTGGGGGCTCGCCCGGAGTACACGGTGGCGCATACGGTGGAGGTGAGCCACGCCTGGGTAGAGCACCGCTGTGTCCTCGTGGGGGCGATCAGTGGCAGCGATCTCTTGCGCCGGCAATGTCCCTCGCACCCCGGCTAGGATTCCGATCACGATTTCCGACCACCGTAGGCGCGGGCTTGCGGAGGGCGAGGAATGGGTAGATCTTTGTCCGACCGTCCAGTAACCGTCCGGACCAAGCCTTTCGGCTCTAGGAAATGTCGGCATTCGAAGTGGCCCAGCAGGGTCGAAGCCTACTGGGGCCACGGGTGATGCGTCTCTAGCTCCGTCCAAGAGCAGATGATGTCATAAAATGATTTTGCCACCTTATATTTCCTTCATATACCCCATTTTTTTATTACTACAAAAAAATAATAATTGGGCTCTACCTGTATCCGTTACTGATTATATTTATGTAGTTAAAAGTAAAAAAAACAAAATCCCAAAAATGTTCACAAAAAATTGTCATAATTGGTAAATTCATAATTGAATCAATTATTCATAGCAATTCATAGAAAATACTACGCGCAGTGTTTTTGCATTGTTTTCCATTCATAATCAATAGCTTGTACAATATTTCATAAATTGAGTGACATTTTGGGATATAAATAAACGCTAATAGCTTTGCTGTTCATGAATATTATTTATTGAGACTTTACTTAATACTCAATTCTTTATTGCATTCCACAATGTAAACTTAGTTGGTAAATATTTAACAAAAGAAACAATCATGGACCCTGTCGGGAACAGCAAAAGAAGGATACAATAAGCGGAGAGGAGGAATTATTTTACGCTTCTTATAATCTAACTTGGTCACATTAGTATACATTTTTATGAAATAATTTATTAATAATAATGATAAGAATTTGTAATTGTAATAATTAAAAATGTCAATGTTTCAAATGTTATTTATAATAGTAATTAATAATGTCAATGTTCACAATGTAATTTGTAATAATAATAATTAATTATGTCAATATTTAAAATCTTAAATAACAACAAGACCTTTTCTAATAAGCCCTTTAAGTATTTGTACTAATCAAAAACTAGTGGTTATATACCTACAGTGGGGAAAGTATTAAAAGAAAATGCTGTTAACATATTCAATGTCAATGATGTGATCCATATATATTCCACAACTATCACACAACGCCGTCTAGTCTCAAGCTAAGCAGAGCTTGTGTTATGAGTACTAGGCAACTGATAAACATACTTATATATTTCTAAATACATACATATTATAGATAAATTACACCCAGACACAGAACAAATGATCGAGCTCATCACACAAACATTTGTACTGGGTGGGAATCGAACCCACGACCTCCGGCATAGCAGTCAGGGCCACTAACTACTAGACCAACAGGCCAGTCATTACATTAGTCGTTTATTCCCCTCCAAAAAGCTATAGAAATCAACTTTATTTTTTGTTTTACTAGCAGATGTTCCTTCAAATTAATTTTCCTTTCATTCGTACAGCAAAATGTTGGAATCTTTTATTTTGCTATTATCTACGTCTGGGGGAGTGTCTGCTCCTGATTACTGTCTCTGACTGATTTGGGGGTTTCATTCATCCTATGAGAGGAGGCTGTGTACTTGGTAGTTGATAATTTGGACCCTCTTTGTGATTGCAATGCTCTTTTGCATTCATGTTTAGTAAATGCGTTCTTCAAAAAGTTTTCATTATTTAGAAAATGGTTTTTGTGTAGTGTTTTAGAAATATTTAGGTAGTCAAATATTTATATTTTAGCAGTGAACATTTTAGTAGTTAGATGACTTCTTCCGCTCTAGGGTGCAATCGAGAGAACCCCTATAGGATCACTTTGTTGTCCATCCGGCGGTCTGTCTGTCTGTTAAGACCCTTTATCCCGGGATCGCGTGGAGGTATCGAGTTGAAATTAAAGCCATATACTCAAGTCTGTGGTCCCTTGAAGCTGTGAAAATATGAAACTTCTAAGTTAACGAAAGTAAAAGATACGGTCGTTTACGTCCAAAAAATACTCAAGAGAATCAAAATTTATAGGGTAAGTATTTCCCGTAGACCGAGAATGCTAAAATTTGGCCTAAAGCAATTTAAGGTCTTAGGGTCGACGCTGTGTTAAGCGGGCGCCCATGTGGTCCCCCGTCTCAGGAGGCCGCGCCCCATGCCCGTTTTGCTACGTAATAGTATATTAAAGTTTTCTATCGGCACGACTACATGCACATCGTTAAAGTTTAACTAGCGGCTCTGAGCAGGTAATAATCCAGTTTTCGTTACGGATACCGCAGCACACGACGGGTATCCAAGCAGGCGGCCGCACGGGCGCCCGCTTAATGCAGCGTTGGCCCGTAAAGCACAGGTATAGAAATAAATCTAAAAACAGTAAATTTATTGATACGTCACAAAAAAAGTACTTTTTTGCGATTCGGAAAAAACTTCAAGATAATAGTTCAATTAGAAAGTAGTTATTTTTTAATGGAGGCAAATTTTAAGCAATCATTCATGCTGAATAAAGTAAGAAATATGCTCGCAAAATAAAATTCAAATCATTTGCTGATTAGTACTGCGTATGCCTATACAATTTCCATAAAATCCTTCATACACAAAATAAGATCAAGCTCACACTACAAAAATACATCACACGGAACACTTTGAAACACTATACCCAAAGTCTATTCCATACCCCGACCAAAGTAGAGGTAAATAATAAAAAATAAATCTGAAAACACAAACAGGCCCGATAATGCGGGTATCTGTGATGTAGGGGATTTTACCCCGAATGACGTCACGGGGTAAAAAAGAGAGATTTACCCCGACCAAGACGCTTACTGACGAGTCGTGATTGATGACACGTGCTTCCTAGAGGCGTAAGAGGAAACTATAGTTGGCGTTGTTTTTTTTTAATTTTATATTATTATTGATAGGCTCGCGTTTGACCACTATCTTACCTGATGGTAAGCGATGATTTGGCCGACGATAGAGCACGCTTGCCTAGAAGTAACCTATTCACTCTTGACTTAAAGACCCCTAGGTTGTAGCTATCAGGAAACACAGACCCCGGCAGGGAATTCCGCTCCTTAGGCACATAACTATCACACTAGTCCAAAGCTAAGCAAAGCTTGTGTTATGAGTACTAGACAACTGATAAACATACTTAAATATTTTTAAATACATACATACTATAAATAAGTTACACCCAAACATAGAACAAATGATTGTGCTCATCACACAAACATTTGTCCTGGGTGGGAATCGAACCCACGACCTCCGGCATAGCATTCAGGGCCATTAACCACTAGACCAACAGGCCAGTCAAACATATGACATGGCATTTATACGAATTCACTGACTGGAAATATTTTTATAAAGATTTATTTTGACATAATTTATGCTTTCCCGAACTGTTGTAAAATTGACTTAAAAATGTCTTGAGAGCGCGAGCGGTGGCGGAGAGTTATACGCCAAATATTAGCCATTTTGTGCGGAGGGTGATTAAGTAGGAAACATATTTTCCTACCCGGTCATCCTTTGTCATATATGTTAGTTTTAAATTTGCGCCTTTTCCTGCGAAAAAAAAATGATTTTCTTGCTTTCTTTGTTTTAATAATAATATTTTATATCACTTTTTAACACTAGGATATAAGTTCTTTGTAATACTAACCAAATATGGATCACTGTTGTCCGAATTAAATTAATTTTAATGTCATCATCATCATCATCATCATTATTTCAACCGAAAAACGTCCACTATTGGACATAGGCCTCCCCCAAGTGTCGCCATAATTTTAAAACCCTACCTGACTACAGCACAACCTAAACTGACTTTGTAAATACGCAACCCAAAGCCATGGCCGTGACGCGAAATGAAAGGGTTAGGTGGCTAAAACGCAATCAATCTGCTTGTCAGTCAGTCAATCTTTTTGTCAGTGTGTGATATTAATTTCTATTGACGTCTGACTTTGATTTGCATAATATTTTCGATATGGATGACTTGATGTGACTGTGGGGGAAATTCAGATGTGTGAAGTCGAGAAATGTATTGAGAATAAGTATATGACTTTTTCAGTAGATTCAGCTTTATTTTTAAGATCACGTATACAGGAGAAATAATCCGAAATGAAGATATCCGCACGAGAACCAAGATTGCTGACATAGCACGAAGAATCGCCAAACTTAAGTGGCAATGGGCAGGGCACATTGCTCGCAGAACAGATGGCCGTTGGGGCCAAAAGGTGGCGAGTGGTGACCGCGTACCGGAAGACGCAGTGTTGGAAGGCCCCCTACAAGGTGTTTTATGTTATTAATGGAGGTTTTGGAGTGGGTTTTTATGATTTTCGCACCGAAAAAGAACAATCAGTTTGTCCAAGGTGTTGCCCAGTAACTGGGTTGTGGAGGTCTGATAGGCAGTCCCTCCATATAGCATAGTCGGCCTTATAATGTTCCCACTGTTGGGATTCAGGCCTCCTCTCCAGGAGAGGGAATGGGCCATAATCCACCACGCGGGCCCAGTGCGGGTTGGTGGATGTCACATGTCTTCGAATTTCTGGTTCCAGGACATGCCGGTTTCCTCACGATGTTTTCCTTCACCGTTTTGAGAGCAGTGGTGATGAAATAAATTACACAAAGTAATGCGCCTGGTTGGGTTTGAACCCGCGACCTACAACTCGTAAGTCGGGGCCGTTACCACTCGGCCACCACTGCTCTTCCCCCATATATAACGTAGTTATTCAGCCGCATCCAGTTAGACTAGAAGCCAATCCCAAGCTAGTTGGAAAAAGGCTAGGGAGATGGTATATCTTGACTCGAAATAACTATGTCAGATACATAGTTATGTAAACCATACAAATATTTGTGTACGGGAATCGAACTCGCGACAAGCAGCACAGCGGTCAAACACTTCAACCATTGCTCCAGCCGTCTGCGTCGTGTTGTCATGTGAAGAGATAGTGACTTCATAAGCAAAGACACGAAGAGATATTTTTTTTAATGACGATCCCACCTGAAGGTAAGCAGTGATGCAATCGTTAATAGTGAGGTGCACTAGTTTATTAAGAGCCTATTCACTCTTGGAACCTATTCTCTCACGCCTTGGAGACACCTAAATTATAATTATATTTTGTACTAATGTGCAGTTTAAGACTACTGATAGTATACTCGTGGTCACATAAAACAACAAATCTCATTTTTATTTAGCAAAATTATTATAACTCATTCTTAGTTTCAGCAACAGAGTGTGAAACATAAAAAAGGCGCTAACATTTGCCAATATAAACGTTCTAGAACGTTCGTTGCGCACAATTGCAACAAAAACTAAGCTCGTTCGTCCAGAAACTGCCGTCACATTTTTTAGTTTTAAACCTGGGGCTCTCAGAAAAGCGATACATGAAAACAAATATATGTCTTTGCATGAAAATAATATGATTTTAGCTGGCTTTTACCAATGGTTTTTTCCGTGTGCGTAAAAATGATTTATAATTTTTTTTTCATTATTTTTCTCAGGACCCTTCTTCTTCTTCTTCTTATCATATCGATCGCAAAACTAGTTAATTCCTTGCTTGGCCCAGTATTCGGCCACGGCAGTGCCGTCCGCTGATGCTGTCTTTAGGTCTCTATGTGAACAGGTAATAGGGCACGTGATGCAGGATCGAAGGTGGGACATGGTCTGTGATGGCAAACTTAAACTTTCAGGACCCTAGGGTCGTGGACCTTTGGAAGGCATAAGAGGAGCTAAAGCCAAATCGCAGAAACCCCTTAGGTACTTATTTTTTAAATGATATAAACTAGTGCTTAACTGCGATCCCACCTGATGGTAAGAAGTGATGCAATCGTTGATGGTGAAACGTACTAGTTTATTAAGAGCTTATTCTCTCTAGCTTCAAGGCTAGCTAGACAGACAGACAGACAAGACAGCTAAATTATAATCGAACGAGAAGACCGCTGCAAAATGTTCCAATCCTTCAATGCACGCGATATAAGCACTGAGGCGAAACGCTTAGTTCGGACTGTAGGGGTGTCAACTAAGTAAGGGTGTGCCACCATTGTGTGGACCGCCCGGAGGACACGGTGGAGCATACGGTAGAGGCCCCGCCTGGGCAGAGCACCGCCGTGTCCTCGTGGGGGCGGTCGGTGGCAGCAGTCTCTCGCACCGGGCCTTGGTTCAGGCCATGGTCCGGAGCGAGGAGGAGTGGCAGGCAGTCGCCTCCTTCTGCGAAGCAGTAATGCTAGCAAAGGAGGCGGCAGATCGCGTGAGACAAAGGTCCTCACGCCCCAATCGCCGCCGGGATTCCGATCACGATTTCCGGCCACCATAGGCGCTGGCTTGCGGACGGCGAGCAATGGGTGGCTCGCCGTCCGATCGTCCGGTAACCGTCCGGACCGGGTCCAAGTCGTCGACGGCGCGTACCGTAGGGGCCCAGCAGGATCGAAGCCTACTGGGGCCATGGGTGATGCAAAAGAGATCCCCGGGGCCCTAGAAAAAAATGGCAAAGAAGGAACAGGAGTGGGTTTTTAGTCAGTAAAAGTCTGACACTATCCCCCGCACCGCCCAAGAGCGGGGATGTCATTAGATGATTTACCCACCCGAAAAAAAAAGAAACTAAGTGTAACACTCGCCGTATGTCGGATTTTCCAACCAACGATAATCCCTTTACGCTCTATGCAAGTGCAAAACCATTTAAAGTTTTCGCAGGTTTCATGGCCTCGAACGATAAAAACTGAAATGAACAGCATAAACAACAATGTCCTGTGCGGACCGCGAACGGACAACGGATTTATAATGGCTGGAACTGAAACATTTTGTGATCAAAAGTAGCATAAAGTGATAGCACGGTTGGCACATAGCTGGTGTTTGGTGAGCAGTGGTGCCCCAGTGGTAAGTGCCCTGATTTACGAGTTATAGATCGCGGGTTCAAACGGCATACAAGGCGTATTATTTTGTGTATTTCATTTCATCACCACTGCTTTCAAAACGGTGAAGGAAAACATCGTGAGGCATGTCTTAGAACCAAAACTTCAAACACATGTGACATCCATAAATCCACCTGGGCCCGCGTGGCCCGCGTTCGCTCTCACATTGTCTTTCTATTGTGTCTCTAATTACGGTATTCGGAAAGTTAATATCTTTTTACTCGAAAAAAAAAATCCGGTATTAACATTTTATGAACCTACCTGGATGGCCTCAGGTGTGTTCAAAGCAATTTTCATATCCAGGTCACCACCTTTACCTCTGTGTCCATTGCAAGCTTGTCAACAGTGTAACCGCACTATTTTTCTTACGGTTTCAGGATTATTGTTGTCATACTTTATTTATTCTTTGTTTGCCAATAAAATATGGCAAAGACAGCTTTTTCCTATGCGATTTTCTTTTAAAACATTACATTGTATTATTTCCTACTGATTCACAGTTTAAGTAGATTTTCAAACTGAATCAATTAGCAAGATTATTACAGTGAGTTTTCCTCAATTTTCGAGAGCTGTGATTATTCATTTTCATACGTTTTCCTTGTTTATTTTCTGGGAGCTTCGTACTTGTTTTTCAATGAAATCTTCTTAAAGAATAGATTATTGCGGTGTTTCACTGTTATTCATTTAAGTAATCTCATTATACTCATAATTTATTAATTTATTTCATCACCACTGTTCTCAAAGCGGTGAAGAAGAACATTGTGAGGAAACGAGATACGTTCTAGAAAAAATCGAGGACAGTGACATCCATCAACTCGCACAGGGCCCGTGTGGGAGTTTACGTCCTATTCCCTCTCCTGAGAGGAGGCCTGAGTTCCAGCAGTGGGAGCATCATACTGTTTATAATATTATATTATATTATGAAATACAGGTCGAATCTATTGACATTAACACGTTGACAGCGGCATTCATTTTTAGGGTTCCGTACTACCCTTATAGGATCCCTTTGTTGTCGGTCTGTCTATCAAGACCCTTTATCTCAGGAACGCATGGAGGTATCGAGTGAGTAAATCATTTATTCAGGTCTGCGGTCCCTTGAGAAAAAAATACGGCCGGGTATATCACAAAAAACGTAGCTATATTTCGACACGTTCAAGGGAATCAAAATTCATAGGATACTTCCCGTTGACTCAGAATCCTGAAATTTGGCATAAAGCAAGTTCTTATAGCAGTGTTATAAGAATAAATCTGACAGACAGTAAAGTTTTTACGTTACAAAAAAGAAAATCTTTTTTGCGATTCGGAAAATCTTTGCGATTCCATTCGGGGATTGAACTATTTACATAGTTAAGTTTGTACGGAACCCTCAGTGCGCAAATCCGGATCACACTTGCCCAGTTTTTGTATTATATCCATTCCTGCGCGGCACGTGGAGTTTAAGACCTCGTTTGAAAACTATCATTATGGCGGTAAAAGGCTTATTAGACCCCGTAACGTTTAAAAAACTGAAAGTTTTTTTTGGCTTAGTGCGTTACGAGGTTAAAGTGACCCCGTATTAAAAAAGATACACCACTGCATTTTGTTTTAATAGCCCTATCTTAGATCTTCTGTATACTGTGTCTTATCTTATGTATACACCTTTTTCCTAAACTAAATCAAATTGAAGTTACGGCCTCCGCACGGATGAGAAGACTATGTTTTCCGTAGTCGCACCACAAGGAAGACTGACCTTTCAGTCAGTCTTCCTTGTGGTGACTGGAAGGTTGACTGGTAGAGAATGCCTTGTTGCATTAAGTCCGCGTTTTAGACCTCGTCCTGCATTAAGCGGGATAATTAGGCAATACAAGAAACGGCCTGCTACGAAAATTACACTAATTTTATAAAAACAGAAACTTTGTGAATTTTTGTTACTCCGTTACACTCAAACGCTCACGGCTAACCAGATTTGGCACATGGGCAGACCGTGTCCTAGAATAGAACTTTTTTTTTGTGCGTGGGGAAATCTTCCAATGACATGTGCCGCTCTTGGGCGGAGCGTAAGACTTTTACTGACTAAAAACCCACTCCAGTTCCTGCTTTGCCTTCGTTCTAGGGCCCCGGGGTTCACTTTCGCTCAGAATACGTTTTGTCTCGGAAAAATTTCGTCGTCGTCTCATGTCGGGGTCACCAGTTTAGAGGTATGAACAGTGTAAAGTCCCGCAAACCTCCTTTAAAAAGGGAGGATCTTTCGACGAGATTGGTGTTACGGATCACTGATTCTGGAAACTGCCTGATAGATGATTTCGGGCTTTTGTGTAAGTGCAAATTGCGCGAAGAACTCTGATTGCGTGATAAAGAATTTCGTAGTTTTTAGTTCATAAGTGGCGCCATAGATGTCGCTATATTCCATTGGGATACAATGGCATAGCTAAGGAGTGGAATTTCCTTGCCGGAATCTGTGTTTCCTGATAGCTATAAACAAGGTATAGTCTTTAAGTCAAGAGTGAATTGGTTAGTTCTGGACAAGCATGCTCCATTGTTGGCCACATCATCAATTACCATCAGTTGAGAAAGTGGTCAAACACGAGCCTATATGAAAAAGGAATAATTTGTTACTTTTACACGACTGGCAGAGCAGTGGTGGCCGAGTGGTAAAAGTCCTGACTTACGAGTTGTAGTTCGCGGGTTCAAACCCAGCCACTGCTCTCAAAACGGCGAAGGAAAACATCATGAGGAAACCGGCATGTCCTAGAACCAAAATATAGAAGAAGAAGACATGTGACATTCACCAACCCGCACTGGGCCCGTGTGGTGGATTACGGCCCATTCCCTCTCCTAGAGAGGAGTCTGAGCCCCAGCAGTGAGGACATTAAAAAGCTGATTATGCTACACGATCGGTACTCTGGCAAAAGTAGGAATCAAAACCAAAACCTCATGCAGTTATGTTGTGTTGTCTACACAACACAATATAACTGCATGATGTGATTACTCACAATGTAATTTAATTATGATATCAGTGCAGCTGTTTCCATCAATAATTACAGATCCCATGGGCATGTTCAGTCCCTATTAGCTAAAAACCTCGTCAATAACAGTCACTCACTATAAACCCATCGAGGACAATAACTATAATTCAATAATCGATTCCGCAGCAATCGAATTATTCCCCTCATCGATTATGAGCTTGTGTAACAATTTCCCAGCACTAACACAGAATAAATAGGTACAGAAGGTTAGTACTATGTACGACGTGCGAAAATAAGCGTACGCACTGCGAATAATGTGACAACTGACAGACTCAACAGGGCCTGTAAATAGTTTTGTAGCAATATATTGGTAGTTTTTAGTTTGAATTTGTGTTTTTTTTATTTTGAGATGAGAAATCATTAAATAATTTCTCGCACTCTAGGGTGGAGCGAGAGGGCGTGTCAGACTTTTATTGACTAAAACCTACTTGTTTTGCTGATATCTTTTTGAGGCGCGCGTGGAACACAGCAGGCTTGGCCCTTCGCTTCCTAGGTAGTCCACGCCTACGATGACCGTGGATTGCCCTCTGGGTCATAGAATATATAATGTTTTTTCTTTCACAGTCCAGCCATATTTTTCACTCGCATTACTGCTTAGCAGGAGGAGTTAAGCGCTTCACATTCCTTCTAGTTCCGGAACATGCCCCGGATCATGGAACACCAATTCCAGTTAGGAGCTTCGTCAGGCGGAAAGAAAGGATGCCGTGGCGCTTTTCTAGCTACTCCTCTAAGAGAGGTTCACCATGATGATTTTGGCGTGCCCACTAGTAAGCGTGATATGTGTTAAGAAAAGGAAGAAAAACCACTTATTTGCGTGAAATGATGCAATATTAAAATATTAGCTTAAAATCATAATCTATATGAGGGGTAAATATGCGTCACATAAAGACGGCTTCGGTGGGCAGGGCATACTGGAAGACTAAGCGTTGGAAGGCTTCCCACAAGGTGGACCGATGAACTGGTGAGGGTCGCGGGAATTCGATGGATGCAAGACGCACAGGACCGGTCATTGTGGTGACACTTGGGGGAGACCCAACAGATATCCAACAGTGGACGCCTTTCGGCTGAAATGGTGATGATGAAAGACGGCCTCATGTATTATACATGAGGCCGTCTTTCAACAACGCAACTAAAGCGCTAGTTTCCAGCGTGGGTCGGTGGTGTTGTCGACACAAAGACGTCGGAAATGTGTGTGTGCGTTTTCGTCCGTTGCTTGGACTTGGTCTTCTGTACCTACTTATTCAGTGGCAGCAGTAAACAAAGCTGGTGGTATCTAAGCGTTAACAAACGCGAATGGGAAATAAGCTTACATGTTGTGTCGCTACCATTCCCCTGGAGGGTGAACGAGCTGGATATTGCAGGGACAAGGATTTGTAATTAGCTGTAGCGAGAATCGATTATCATCCTTGTACGAGAATTCCTTCTAGTTTTGAATGCCTGTTTAAAAATATACAAGTGGAGTCTTGACACCCCTAGTCCCCTAGCCAAGTTACGATCGTTTCGTTTCGATTATCTTGCATCGAACGCCGCGTCTGACCGTTGAGATGACGTCATCTCAACGGTCAGTCACGTAGTCAGAACAAAGGAATCGGTCTACTCGAGGCGTTCGACGCAAATCAAATCAAATCAAATCAAATCAAATCAAATTATTTATTTGCATAATCCAGGTAGAAAAAAAGATGTTGCAAATAGGTATAAAGTGCACTGTATCATTACCTAATTAGGTGTGCAAATATTTATGTTCGATAGCCGGGAATTTAGTTTTACAAATCAAATTACATAGTTCTGATATAATCTTACAAATTTATCATATTCCAGAATAAAGCTAATAATAAAACATTCAGAATAATTACTAGAAATGTCAAAGGATTTAAATATTAAATGTCAGAAGAATTATAATTCATGTCAGTTATAAAAAAAAATAAAAATAAAAATTAAATAGATTAAAATATTATACATAGTCAAATTTACAGTTTCTTATCAAACAAAATTAATACTGTATGTCACATTATTTTATTATTACATCACAATGATACTTAATTTATCTTACTTTAGGTACCTATCTATATCTTTATCCTGTAAGTACTCCTTGACATTATAATAACATTTATTTACCAGTGGTTTGTGCAACTTCGACTTGTATTGGTGAATAGGCAACGATTTGACATCATCAGGCAGCTTGTTATAAATCAGTGATGCCATACAAAGAATACTTTTATTTATCAGTGCTGTTTTCCCATAAGGTATATCTATTTCTAATCTTTTTTTGTCACGTAATTGTCTATAGTAGCTTTTAAAAGAAGTCTTAAAATAATTAGGATTTAATTTCACAAAAACATTCAGTTCATATATATATAACGAAGGCAGTGTCAGTATTTTCAAGCTTTTAAAGTAGGGTTGACAGCTGGTAGAAATGTCTATATTACACATTGCTCTAATGCATTTCTTTTGAGCTTTAAACACACAATCCCTATCTACTGAGTTGCCCCAAGATATAATACCGTATCTTAGTATAGGTGCAACAAGTCCGTGATATGCTGCTAGAACGGCTTCTTTATTGACAATTTTGGAGAGTTTGTACAGAGCAAATGAGGATTTATGAATTCTTTTGCATAAATGTTCTAAATGTCTTTTCCATGTCAGTTTATTATCTATTGTAATTCCCAGGAACTTAGTATCTGTCACAGGATGTACTATTTTGCCTTGGTAACTAACGTTTATATCTATCGGTTGAATCCTCTGGTGAAAGTGTATTATTTTGGTTTTTTCCATATTTATTTTTAGATTATTTTCGGTTAACCATTTTATAATCATTTTTAATGTTTTGTTTACTACGTGCTCATAATCATCTTCTTTGTCACCTTTTATTATCACTGTACTGTCATCTGCAAACAGTACCATTGGTTGATCAATATGGTTAGGAAGATCATTGATATATATTAGGAACAGTAGGGGCCCTAAGACACTTCCTTGTGGTACTCCAAATTTTATAGTTTTCGAGTTCGACTTATGTTTAATCTCGGTTCTTCTTTTCTGACATATTTGTGTTATTTCTACTATTTGTTTTCTATTATGCAAGTATGAACAAATTAGATCTAGCGCTTTACCTCTTATGCCATACATGCTTAATTTTTTTATAAGTATTCTATGGTCAACTCGGTCAAAAGCTTTACTCATGTCCATAAAGATGGCACATGTTGGTATTTTTTTGTCCATGGCGACTAAAATTGTTTTCAGTAGGTCATAAATGGCCATATTTATTGATTTTCCCTTGCGGAATCCTTTCTGTTCGTCCACCAAAATATTATATTTTTCTAAATAACTATACAGTCGGCTATATATAATTCTTTCAAATAATTTTGAAAAAACGGGGATCAACGCTATGGGTCTGTAGTTCCCCATTTTTCTTTTATCTTCTTTTTTATGCAGTGGAATGACAATGGACGTTTTAAGTTTTTCTGGATATATTCCGTTAGAAATGCATAAGTTAATTATGTAACATAGATGAGCTGAAATATCTGTAGATACATATTTAATGACTTTGGTGCAGACACCATCATTGCCAACGCTATGGGTATTTTTCAGTTGTCTTATTTCTGTGTCTACTTCTTTAGGTGTTGTGGGAGTAAGAAAAATTGAATTAGTATTAGTGTTGATTTTATGATTTGAGGGTTGGGTTTTGTTTTGACTATCATTCCTTAAACTATTTATTTGGTCTGATTCTGAAGCTTGGTCAATGAAGAAGTCGTTAAAATTATTCACAATAGACTTAGGATCTGTAATTTTTATGTCATCTTTAAGTATTTCTGTAATAGGTTCGTAAGAGAATCAAATGAAACGTTCGTAATTTGGCTAGGGGGGCAGGTCTTGGTTTACTCGTGTGCATAATGTCATCCAAATCCGTTTAGCCATGGAAGTGTTGTTGATTTAAAACATTAGAACATACAGAATCTCATAATGATAATAGGATTGAAGTAGGATAATGTTCATCGTCATCATCATCATCATCAGCAGCTGAAAGATATCCACAACTGGACATAGGCCTCAATGACTGGTCCTGTGCGTCTCCCATCCATCGTATTCACGCAGCCCTCACCAGGTTGTCGGTCCAACTTGTGGGAGGCATTGCGTCTTCCGATACGTAGGTAATTTTAATAACAGTAATAATCAACCTTAAAACCTGCAGGCAGCGAGCAATGGGTAGCTCACTGTCCGTCCGTCCGGTAACCGCCCGGACCGAGCCCAAATCGTCGACGGTGCGTATTGGTCCACGTCAGCAAATCGTAGGGTCCCAGCAGGGTCGAATCCTACTGGTGCCACGAGTAGTGTGAAAGTGAAACCCGGGGCCCTCGGAAGAAGGCAAAGAAGAAACAGGAGTGGATTTTTAGTCAGTAAAAGTCTGACACTATCTCGCTCTTGGGTGGAGACCCAAGAGCGAGGGATGACATAAGATGATTTTCCAACCTAAAAAAAATACCCTAATACCTATAATGTATTGAAACTATTGAAACTGCTAGTTTCAATACATTATAATTATCAATTTATACGATCAAATAATACTTGATCATATAAATTGAAATCGATTATTCTGACGTAAAAGTTACGTCCAAATAATCGATACGACTATGACTCGATGTTTTCGACGAAATTTTCACTAGTCCCATCCCTTATACGAGTATGTACAAAGCCGGTGCTATTTAGGGAATACCTTTACCGCGGTTTAAATATATATTCAACTCTAATAAGATCTAGCACATTTAAATTGACCTAGTTTACACCGTGATGTTGAAGTGAGCATTTAACATGGGTAAAAACATTTAATTTCTTATACATATTAAGAGATTTAGGGCGCCTTCAGTTTATACGTTTTTTCACGGCCGGCTGCGGTACTGTAGCGGTTCGTTAGTCGTACTGCGTACGGATGATCGTATTTTTCATATAAAACGCGCAGTGCGGCAACCGTGCGGCGAACGGTCGACAACAGGACGGCAACGTCGTAAGCACCACGTGTTCAATTCGGTGTTTAATAGTGCGAGGTTGAATAGCGCATCACTGACTTACAAACACACGGCAGCCAGATACGTTTTGAATTTAGGCGCTTGTTGACGGACTGCTAACGTACTGCAACCGGCCGGCTGCGGCACGGTAAACGTGCGGCAGCCGGTCGGTTTCAGTACGCATAAATTAAAAGCGCCCTAAGAGATTTAGGGCGCCTTCAATTTATGCGTTTTTTCACGGCCAGCTGCGGTACCGTAGCGGTGCGTTAGTCGTACTGCATACGGACGATCGTCTTTTTCATACAACGCGCGCGGTGTGGCAACAGTGCGGTGCCGGTACCGCAGCAGGCAAATTATTATAGTCCTTTGATGTACGCGGTATAAACGAAGAGGTGAAATGCTTAGTCCGTTCTCTATCTCTTTTTTCGCGTTGCCCTATATCAAAACTTGCGTTGAATGAACTGACAAGCTTTTAAATAAAGAAAGAAAAATATTTATTTGGCACACGTACACAGATACACACAATGTAGAAACAGCATGTAAACACTTAAGATAAAAATGAGAAAATAAAAAAACTAACATTGTGTCTCGCGCCTGCGCCAAATAGGTCCAGTTCAGCAAAAATGCCAGACAACTTCGTGGTAGTTGCCTGACGCTGGTTTTCAACTGAACCATATTGAGAAACGGAGTGTACGGTAGAAAAGTTAGATTATTAAAAAAAAAATTATCATTATTATTATTATATTATTTATTAGATTATTTAAATCATGCTCTGGTTGACGACAGGGTCGGCAAGAAATAAAGATTCGGCCCTCTTAAGAAATAAAGATTTATTATTTATCGAAAGTAACATCATCAAGCAAAAATGCTGAAACATTTTGTTTTTCCCGATTTTCCGAACAAACAAATCTCAATACAACATAGTGAAGGATGGTTGATGGCGAATGGAGGTTTACGAGGAAACCGAACCATAGATCTATGGGGGTGAATAAATCAGCATAAATGTCTCGTTGGGATAGGCGAGTCACTCTACATTGTCTTTGGATTTCTATCTTGTACTGCGTAGGATGCAAACGACTCTTAATTTGTAGTTAAATATTGAAAAGCTTTTTGTAACTGAACTGATTGCTGAAATATTAAAAAAAAATCGGCCATGTGCGAGTCGGACTCGCGCACGAAGGGTTCCGTATTGTTCGTAGCAAAAAACGGCAAAAGAATCACGTTTGTTGTATAGGAGCCCCACTTAAATATTTATTATAATCTGTCTTTAGTATTTGGTGTTATAGCAGCAACAGTAATACATAATTTGTGAAAATTTCAACTGTATAGCTATCATGTTTCATGAGATACAGCCTGTAACAGACGGACAGTCAGACAGACCGTCCCATTTTACCCTTTGGGTATGGAACCCTAAAACTACTAAGAATAAAAGAAGAAGAAAAGACAGAGAGTTTTAAGATTGCGTCAATTCGCGAAAATAAACTGTTTTTCTTTCTTTCTTTAACTATAAATCTATCTTTTTTCACGTGGGAAAATTCATCAAATATTTTCTCTTGCTCTAGCGTCAGATTTTTAATTACATAAATAGAAAGCTTTTTACAAATTATTAAGTTACGGAAACTCACGTTTTACGAGATATAATTTTGAAAGTTTCCATATAATTTGAAAAAATAATACGCTTTTTTTTTTGTTTTGGCAATTGAGCCGTTTGCGACTATTCTGCCAGTGTCACGTGGGGGAATACGCCATTTAGGTTAGCTAAATTGTCATTGTAGATGTCAAAGTTGACGTTTCACGTTTCGTTAAGCGTCCACGCTTGTTTGTGGTTTGTTTCATTCAATTTTGTCATATGTTTTTTAAAATATAATTTGGTTTTCACATATTAAATTTGGTATGTATTAATGTGTACAAAAACTATGCTGAAGTAAGCATTTACATTGACTTTTTACATAAAAAATAACAAATATTTGGTTACATTTTGTTTTATAGTCGTCATGACGTCATGTCAGTCATAGTCCGATTGTTTTTGTTACCCTTGCAAGTTGCGTTCGTATGACTGTGTTAGTTAATTATTTGGGTTGGGTTAGGTTAGAACAGTGACCAGAAAAGGAGGGGTAGCCCTGCCTCCCCCTCCCCCTTCCCCGATCTTTAAATCGATGGAAACTAGTGTTCTAACCTAATCTAACCTCAAACTGTAAACATGGATATCTCCGTAATCATGGGGTTGCGCGGGTTGAGAATGATACAGGGGGGATAGCCCTGTCTTTTACCACTTTTGAAGCGTGTCTCGTGCAAACTATTCAAAAAAATGATATTAGAAACCTCAATATCATTTTTGAAGACCTATCCATAGATACCCCACACGTATGGGTTTGATGAAAAAAAAAAAATGAGTTTCAGTAAGTATGGGAAACCCCCAAAATTTATTGTTTTTTTTTTTTCTATTTGTGTCTGAAAATTTTAATGCGGTTCACAGAATACACCTACTTACCAAGTTTCAACAGTATAGTTATTATAGTTTGGTTCGGAAAAAAGTGACCGTGACAGACAGACATGACGAATCCATAAGGGTTCCATTTTTTGCCATTTGGCTACGGAACCCTAAAAAAGTATATTAACAGTACGTGTCTTATAGCCGCGCCAAATAGCTCCAGTTCAGCAAAAAAAATCTAACCGGAGACAAACATTGTTCCAGATCCTGGCGGTCTAAAAATCTACAGTACATCACAACAAAAAGTTGAACAAAATGATTAATCTAGTCGCAACCGATGTTGGGACGGCCCAAAGTTTGGACGGACCAATGCCATTGAAATCAGAACAACTGTGTCGGGGAGTTCGTTGTGTTGAATGAAAATGAGAAAGGAGAGAGAACAGGTGGTTTGTATGTTGTTGCGTACATTTTTAAAGCTAATAATAATAATATTTCACAACTATCACACAACGCCGTCTAGCCCCAAACTAAGCAGAGCTTGTGTTTTGAGTATTATTATTATTATACATACATATTATAGATAAATTACATCCAGACATAGAACAAATGATCGTGCTCATCACACAAACATTTGTGGAATCGAACCCACTACCTCCAGCATAGCAGTCAGGGCCACTAACCACTAGACCAGTAGGCCAGTCAAATCATTACCATCCATACTAATATTATAAATTTGAAAGTAACTTTGTCTGTTTGTAATGGTTTCACAGTTAAACTACAGGACCGATTTTGTTTTATGATTTGACTTTGCACTTAGCACTTTGCCCCCGACTTGGTTCGCGAAAAAGTTTTGATAAAAACTTAAACATCCCTTAAACCCTATTTTGAGGGTAGTTTTATAAAACTAATAAATCTATACAATTAATTTTGGTGAGAATATATGCATTAAAGTTTATTAACTCAAGGGTGGTATTCACCAATAAAACTAATCGCGTTTTAACGTTTGGCTCGCATAATCCCGTTTAGCCGCTGTCACTAGTGTCACTTGTAAAAATACAAGAAAAGAAAAATACAGACAAGTGACACTAGTGACAGCGACTAAACGCGATTAAGCGAGCCAAACGTTAAAACGCGATTAGTTTTATTGGTGAATTTGAGATGCTGCATACAACATGCAGCATCTCAAAGTTGTCTATAAGAGTAACTAATCAAAAACCGCTATCTTGTATTTTTTTTTTTCAGAAAATGATAAAATCCTTCTAGCATAGTGTAATATATAGAAACAAACATTTTTTATGACAATCTTATAGTAAAATTACCTATTGATAAGGTAGTGATTTTTTTTCGAAAATTGCTATTGTTATCTAGGAAATATTAGGCTAAGAAATATGGAGATAACGATTTTTGTTCAAGCCATTTTGGATTTATGGGGTCTAGATCAAATCAGTCTGGATTTATCAAAATTTGATCCAACCAACTTGGATTTATCATGTTCTCGTCCTCAACGCCAAGCTGATCTAGAGCTAAAATTGATAGTGATTCTACCATTTTTCGCAATTCTATGCGAAAATGAAATCCATAATAAATCCACTCAAATATCATTTTACCACCAAAACATTGACGTTCTTGACATTTGTTACGATTTGACAGTTTTGATTGTGACAGTAATTTAGACAGGATTTTAGGTGCGTTCACAAATATAGTATTGCACAAAGGTTTACAGAAACAATAGAGAAGAATTAATTTGATTCGAATATGACTTGGACTTATCAACATTAGAAGCGACCATTGTCACAGGCGTGTAATTTCATAAGGATTTAATGCTTTTTGTTTTAACTTAGTGTATTTATAGGATTTTGATCAAACCATGGACTTTTAATATTTTTGGTTTTTGAAGCGGTTTGTTAGTATTGGGATGTGTATTTCAAGTTTGAGAAGCGAAAAGCGAAAGACACAGGTGAGTTTTAGTCAGTAAAAACTCACCTGTGTTCCTTTATGAAAGTGAAACCCGGGGCCCTGGGACGAAGGCAAAGAAGGAACAGGAGTGGGTTTTTAGTCAGTAAAAGTCTGACACTATCTCTCGCTCCGCCCAAGAGCGGGATTTGTCATAAGGTGATTTTCCCATCCACACCAAAAAAAACTGGTGTTCCTTCAGTTGCCTTTTGAGTTCCTGGGCCGCGTTAACTAACTCGAACATTTTTGCTGCGACGCAGATATTCTATGGTATATTATTGTGGCGACCATGGAGGCCACATTAATACTACTAACATGCAAACTGACAAGATTTACTTTTAAGGTTTATGTTTTAAAAAGTTTAGGATTGATTGATAAAAAAACAATATAGTTAGGGGGATGTCATTAAAAATCTAGACCTAATTTTATATATAAAACTAGCGACCTGCCCCGGCTTCGCACGGGTGCAATGCTAATCATTTCATCGTCGGACTTTTTTGCAGACCTTTTTAATATGTATCATACTGTAATACATTATTTTGATCTATCTCGTAGAGTTCAAGTCAGCGTTTGTAAGGTAAGCACAAAAAAATTGTTTATTTACGACATCACGTTAGAAACCTCTAAAATTATCAGTGTTTCTCTACTTTATTATGAATGCATTATATACATAAACCTTCCTCTTGAATCATTCTATTTATTAAAAAAAAACCGCATCACAATCCGTTGCGTAGTTTTAAAGATCTAAGCAGACATAGGGACAGACAGACAGCGGAAGCGACTTTGTTTTATACTATGTAGTGATATATTAGAAAGTGCTTAAAACAATATAATAACAGTATAAATGAACCAGTAGCTTTTCATTTGCGTTCCCCCCATCACACTATTTACATATCTATATAGATTACATAAGTAATAATATACATATAATACAAAAAATATATATATTTTTAATGTATATTTTCTGAATGACATTCAAGACGTTTAGATTCAGTATACGATTCTAAACTGAGCTGTTCTAAGCAAATATCAATTATTACATTACAAAGAAGGCACCAAATGTCTTATACGCGACGTATGTTATAAAACCAATACACAATAATATGAAAAACCAATTTTAAAAACACCCATCAAATCAGAATATAAATCTTGATACTCCTTGAAGACTTTTCGTAACAACTTTAGGACACGGAATAGTTAGACATACAGAAGGTGCCGCCATATGTTATTATTGTAGCGATTGAAAACCTGTGTACGCACAAACGAGAGCAGTGATGGGCCCCGACTTACGAGTTGTAGGTCGCGTACTTTGTGTGATTTATTTCATCACCACTGCTCTCAAAACGGTAAAGAAAAATATCGTGAGGAAACCGGCATGTTCTAGAACCAAACATTGAACACGCATTCCTGAAAAAGGGTCTTGACAGACCGACAGAGGGGCAAAAGAACAGACAGACAACAAAATGATTGAATAAGGGTTTCTTTTTTGCAGATTAATGTGCAGAGCCCTAAAAAAGAACAAAGAAGAATCTGATTGCTTCGCGTCCCTTCGCGTATAAGCATAATCAGTCTTTTAATGTTCCCACTGCTGGGACTCAGGCCGCCTCTCTCTTGGAGAGGGAATGGGCTGTAATACACTACGCGGGCCCAGTGCGGATTGGTGAATGTCACATGTCTTTGAATTTTTTGGTTCTAGGACATGCCGGTTTCCTCACGATGTTATCCTTCACCGTTTTGAGAGCAGTGGTCGGGGCCGTTACCACTCGGCTATCACTGCCTTCGCGTATACCTGTACATAGTAATATCTGCGGTATCTTTCTGTGCCTATTTATTCCGTGTCCTGTGTATGTATTCTGAGAACTCTTTTTCCATGCAAATACGTCATTAGGTTCGAACGATAACAATTTGCTGTGGAGCCGAATTTTAATGCATGATAATGCCTCCTTCGATAAACGTTGCGATGTTCCTTAAATCTTTAGCGAGTTTGGTACTGTTTGTTTGGTGGTTTGAATTTAGGTTTATTTGGTAGTAAAGTTTTTTTTTTTTTTGTGGTAACATTATTTACGATTGGTTTTGAAAGAGGAAATGAGGAGAGGAAGAAAAATCTATCAGGCCGTTGGCGGTAACGACCATCGGCACAATGATTTATTATTATTATTTTTCCGTTTTTTTATTTTTTATACATATTGTTTACATTTTTAAATATTTCTTTAAAAAAACATTAAAAAAAACATTTAAGAATATAAAAAATAGTTGCCCGCCGGTGCCGGGAACAGGGTCCAAGCTACTGGTGGTTTGGGTTCAAGAGACAGGAACTTCCTCACAATGCGAGTCGTATCGACGAGTACTGCCTTCTGTATCAGGCCCTTGATCCAACCGTGCAACGACACCTTCGACAGATGGTTGTAGAAGCTTTTGGCTATGAGGCCATTGGCGGTCACGACAATCGGCACAATGATAGCCGAGTCTACATTCCATATGACCAACCATTTATGGTCGCAACTATGTTAAAAAATAAGATACCGTTTGATTTGATAACAGCAAAACTCACTTAAAAAAATAACTATTCAAACAAAATTTAAAATCTTTTTATTTCACATAGGCCTAGGGAACTTATAAAACGTCAGAAGCTAGCGCACGGTTCCAATAGGTATTTTTCTATGGGGAAGAACCGGTAAGAAACTCCATGGTTAGTCTTTTTAATAAAATGATTGATTTGACAATATTTCCATATTACAATATTAACTAATAGGTATGCGAGGAGAGTAGACCAGTCAATATTGTACCCAAAACCACAACAAAAAAAAAAAAACATTGTGCCGATAGTCGTTACCGCCAACGGCCTGATGACCAAAAGTCTAGACGACCATCTGTTGAAGCTTTCGTTGCGTGGTTAGATCAAGGGCCTGATACAGAAGGCAATACTCCTCGATACGGCTCGCATTCCTGTCTCTGGAGCCTTAACCACCGGTAGCTCGGACCCTGTCCCGACACCGGCAGACTACAATTTTTTACATTTTTAAATGTTTTTTATATGATTTTGTTAAAAAAAAAACATTTTAAAATGTAATTTAAATGTATATTAAATGAATAAAATTATAGACTCCGTAGTCTACAGTTTCTCACATTGTATAAAAAAGAAGCTATATAAAAAAAGACACGTACAAGTTCCCCTTTTTTTCTAATTTCCCCAACATAGGCTGCAAAAACGCAACCAAACAAACCCTCATATTCCCGACGCCATCTTTCAAAAAGACATCACAAGTCAACTCAAAAACCACACGAGGAAAGTGCAACTTTGAACTTGTTTGTAAAGGGCTGACGTAGACGTCTCGACGAAATCTGACGACTTTTAACGAGTATATCCGAACGAACTTTATGGCGTGTACAGATGTAGCGAGAGATACGCAGAATACAGTCTGTAACATAGGTATGCCTTGGCCTTTATTTTTTTATATTTTAAACTTTTACTGATTGAAACCACACCTATGTGTCTTCAGTTCCCTTTGCGTTCTAGGACCACAAGTAAACTTTTCAGAAGTCGACCTATGACCCTAGTGGGCTTCGGTCTTGTTGAGGCCCTACGGTTTTGCTGACATCTCTTTGAGGCACGTGTAGAACACTACGCGCCGTCGACGACTCGGACTTCCAGCGAGCTACCCATTGCTCGTCGTCTGGCTTTCTGTCTTGTTACTCGTTGAGCCTATATATAGCAGTTGACAGGCGTACCTTTTGCTGCGCATTCTTCGCAGTGTCTGTACACGCCTTAACAAGAATATCCGAGTGAACTTTGTGCAATTAGTGGCGGGAACCGAACGGTTATAACCCTATGGTTAATGATGGTGTCGTAATTAAAGCATATGGGATAGTTTTATGAAAGGAACGGCGGCATTCATAGAATAATGAGGGTTGGCTCGCGAACATTTTAATGGTTTGCAAGTTTTGTTTTAGTGCTGAAACTTGTGTTACTTCCGTGTGTTCGTTTTGTGAGGTTTTGATTTGAAGAGTTTATTTTTGTGCTTTTTATTACTATCAATTGTTTTTTTTATAGACTTTCACCTTTTTATTTTAAGATAAGATCATCATCTTCCTGCCCTTATCCCGTGTTATTTGGGGTCGGCGCAACACGTTTTTTTCTTCCACTCTGCCCTGTTACTCGTCATGCTATCACTAACTTCCTTTTCTTTCATATCACTCTTCACACAATCCATCCATCTTTTCTTTGGTCTCCCTCTTCCTCTCCATCCATCCACATGTAAACTCATAACTCTTTTAGTAACATGCGTTTCATCCCTCCTAAGATAAGATAAGATAAGATAAGATAAGATATTCTTTATTTGTGTAAACATTGTATACATACAATAGCATGCAAGATTGAAATTTATTATTTGAGTCCAGTCATGTTTAGCCGTAAGTATCGGCGTACAAATATTTATAACATTGAAAATTTCACTAATAAATAATTAATACATTTTCACACAAAAAAATTACCTAGGATTTCAATTACAAAATTTATAACTTAAAGACCATTCAATGCACGTCGCATTTTTATCTTATCATGTCAATATTCAAAATTAAGTAGTAATTTAAAACAAATACAAGAATAATGTCAAAACCACACAATATTGCAAATTTGACATAAATCTTCTAATTTTGACATAAATTAGAAGATTTATGTCAAATTTGCAACATGGATGTCAATATTCAAAAAATGGGATTAATGTGTCAAAACTACAATATAAATGTCAAAATTAAAATATAAAATGTTAAAATAACAATACAACTGTCATAATTACAAATATGAGTGTTTCTTACACAACAAAGATAAAATAAAAACTGGCAAGTGTGAGTCAGGTTCGCGCACTTCCGTAAAAACTTACATAATATGTAAATAGTTCCATTCCCGAATGGAGTTTCGAAGATTTTTTTTTAATCGCATAGAAGTATTTTTTTTTGTGACGTTATAACAAATTTTTTGTTTTCAGATTTATTCCTTTACATGTAATCTAAGACCTTGCTCTATGCCAAATTTTAGGATTCTGGGTCAAAATTCATACCCTATGAATTTTTAATTTTTTCAGAGCTTTAACTCCTCGGGCGCCCCAGGGTATTATTATTAGGTAATTACGCGTATATAAGTAAATCACACAAAAAGAAAATAAACAAAAAAAACAGATTTTTTTTTATTTTTTTGTTCGGTCTTGAAAATTTTGGTAAAATTTTGGTTGGTTTTGGTTTTTGGTAAAATTTTGGTTTGGTTTTGGTTCTTGAAATTTTTATATCTTTGTTTTAAGGACAAACAAAGATATAGAAACCAAAATTTTCGGCTAAATAAATTTCGTACAAACATGTGTACAAAACGACAATTAAGCGTTTTTCAAGACATTAAGATTACATATGAAATGGATATAAAAAAAACATTAACTGAAGCGGTTACGTGGCTCAATAACAATCATTTGAAAATTAATATAAATAAAACTTTGATTATGCATTTTAGCCAACGGTCATCATTATTCTCTAGTCTTGACATTACACATAATAATAATAAAATACTGACAGCTAATATTACCAAATTTTTAGGTCTAACAATCGACAGAAACTTAAATTGGAAAGCACATATTGAGATTCTAGCCAAAAGATTAAGCAGTAGTGCATATGCGCTATATAAATTATCTTGTACTCTAAATATAGAAGCACTATTAACAGCCTACTATGGTTTGGTCGAGTCTGTCATTAGATATGGTGTTATCTTCTGGGGTAACTCAACCGATAGGGATATCATTTTTAAAAGACAAAAGTACTGCTTAAGGTCCATGTTTAATCTCAAAACTACTGATAGTTGTAAAAATTATTTTATTAAATATCGTATATTAACTTTCCCTTCACTTTATATATTAGAAATAACAATGTTTGTAAAAAACAATCCACATTTGTTTTCTCGTATGGCAGACAGATTCCCAAGAAATAGACGTGATGATAGCAAACTATGTGTACCTACGTCAAGAACTGTATTTATGCGCAAGAGTGTTTTTTGCATGGCACCAATTATTTATAATAAATTGCCCAAAAGTTGGAAAGAACAAACTTCAGCTAAACTTAAACAAACAATGAAATCTTTTTTGGTACAGAAAGCATATTACAGTATTACTGAATTTTTAAACGATTCTGTGAATATTGTAAATAAATAAATAGCAATGGAGGATTTAAAGATGTCTATATTAATAATTTTACTACAATTGTATACTTATTAAAATGATGCAAATCTTCATAGTGAAAATTATAATCTGTAATGCTTGACAAGGAAAATAATATAATTTGATAATGTAAATAATTGAATATCAGAAATTTGTTTAATTAACCAATGTTTAATATAAATGTGACATTTTAAAAAAGAATTAATTCATGGATACCTATAAATAATTTATTGAACCTAATATATTTGCACGTCATGAAAAATGGCAGGCATGTCGTGACCTATTCTTATTTAAGATCTTGCATGCATGTATTGTTTTAATTCTGTATGCATACACATGTTTGAGCAAATAAAATTTCTTATTCTTATTCTTATTCTTATTATTTTATTGTTTATCGATACAGTTGTTAATGCAAGCTTGGTTTCCCAAACTACGTCACAAATGAGTGATGTTTTAATTACACGATGGAGCAATATAACTGTGGAAGTTAGGAGTTCGCGTTTTGTCGCTTCCTTTGTTAACATTCGAAAAGTCTCCGTTCACAGTTTTGTCTCGTGTGTTTTGGTTAATGTTTGTGGATTTGCCATTCGTTAGAGTTTTTTTTTTATAATAAAAGTATTATATGTGAAGACTTTGAGTCGCATCAGCATTGTTAATCGGATCTATATAACCTCAAAATGCGATTTCTAAGGCTTTTTTGTCGGGCGAAGAGAATATATAGACGCTCCTTACAATCAAATTATTAAATTTTAGCACTTTTCTGTAATCTTACCTTTGATTCTCATAAAATAATCACTGTGGTTAAATCACCACATGTGCAATACGAGTAAGGCACTCCATCGAACGCGTAGCGCACACATGCGACTCCAATCGTAGCTCCGCTCATACTGCCCGTCCGTCAGCGTCGTCAACTTATATCGCACTAGCACTTGGTGTTGCGTTAGAGTGTCGTGTGCGAGTCACGTGCAACACGTCACTTCAAACAGTAACGCTGTCTCTGAGATATATGAAAAAACCAAAGGCAAACCAAAGGTATCGACCCAAATGGGTCCCCCATTAAATGATTGAATTATTATTATTATTCCATTGGATTATTGTCAGAGTTAAAGAGTTACGGTTAATACACCTAGAGCCTTATTATAACATTCATAACATTAATACATGTTTGACATCAAATGAAAAATACTAAAAAACAAGTAATACAACAGTCAATTTAATTTGAATACCCTGACTCCTAAACTAGGAAGATCTTAGGAGGTAGTGTCTTCGTATAGATAGTAGACGAACAAATTGTGAGCGAACAGCGTAGATATTATTGACAAAATGTGAACTAATGAGGAAAGAAATATATTAATATATCATTAATGCACCTAGAGCCTTATTATTTGTCCTCTATAGCTCTCTAGAGCAGAATCATGATGGTACTTGCAACTGGGAAAACTTACAAAAGGATCGAATGCTGTGACATTAACGCGAGTAAATCTTTTAAGCAGACTCGCATCGGGGCGGAATTGTTTCGCGGCCAAAGTTAACGAACGCGGAATTTTGATGAACCCATACTCCGACAGTTATTTTTGTAATTACAACTTTAAATAGGCAACGGATGTTAACGAGGCGACTATGCAGTTAATTGTGGGGAAGGTTTAAGTTGTGTGGCTTGGAAGTTAATTTGATGATCTTAGGGTTTTGTAAGGAGAGATTGCTAGAATAATTTGAAATTAGGGGTGAAGTATGTTAGAAGGCTATTTCAACATTACTGATTTTGTTCACACCAATCAATCTTTATTCTAAAGCTTTAGGTATGCTCAAGACAAAATGACTTGTAAAACAAAAAAAAACAAAATGACAAAGAACTTCTAATTTTAAAAAACAGGGCTCGCGCACTGAGGGTTCCGTACAAACTTACCTATGAAAGCAGTTAGATTCCTGAATTGAGTTACGAAGATTTTTCCGAATCGCAGAAAAAGTTGTTTTTGTTTAACTAAAAATTTACTGTTTTCAGATTTGTTCCTGTACTTGTGCTATGAGATCTACCTTCATGCTTAATTTCAGGATCTACTTGATTTGCTTGTTATACCGTTGACAATTGATTACTAGAGCCACCTGCGTAGCGCAAGAAAGTAACATAGTGGGGACCGGATATAGCGCTACCTCGGCAAAAACAGTTAATTTATTTATTATTATTAAATCAGTGCGTGTATAAAAACAACCAGAACAATTCTTACAAAAAAATAAATATCTGAAACATTTGATTTAATGTCACATGAAGTTCAGGAATTACTTAATACATGACTTTAAATGTAAAATCATTATTTGTTGAAAATAAATGGATTGTAAATATATACCAAAAACTAACGCCATCTAGTAATAAAAGACAGCAGTTACACGCGTCATCAAGTGACAGATCAATTGAGAACCTACAAACAATTAGATTCCAACAAGTGTGCTCTACAGCCCCTCTAGCCAAGTTACGATCGTTTCGTTTGCGTCGAACGCCTCGAGTAGGCCACGGCTCCGATTCCTTTGTTCTGACGTCATCTCAACGCTCAGTCACGTGGTTAAGGACTCTGGGATCGTAGACCTTTGGAAGGTGTACAAGAGGCCGAAGCCAACTTGCACTCAAGGACAACCCACGGTTGGTGAAAATAAAGATATTCCTATGGGGGGTAAAAGGTGTTAATTTATAACAATAAATAGCGTTGTTTTTAACAAAATGAACATCATTCATAAAAAACTGGGCAAGTGCGAGGCGGACTCGCGCACTGAGGGTTCCATACAGTGTTACCTAGATATGTAAATAGTTCAATTACCGAATGGAGTCTTGAAGTTTTTTTATTATGGCAACAAAATTACTATTGTCAGATTTATTTCTAAATCTGTGGTATAAAACATTGCTATAAACCAAATTCCAGGATTCTGGGTCAACGGTAAATACTCTATGAATTCTGATTCTCTTTAGAGTGTCGAAATGTATGTTTTATGCGACACAAACGGCCATATCTTTTTTTTTTTTGTTAACTTAGAAGTTTGATTTCTTCACAGCTTCATGGGACCGCTGACTTGAGTATAATAATATGTATCAAATTTCAAGTTGATACCTCCACGCGTTCCCAAGATAAAGGGTCTTGACAGGACACAGACAGGCGGACGTTGGTAGGGTTCCGTTTTTTCCTTTTGAGGTATGGAACCCTAAAAATACAATATATGTTTACAAACAATTGGTATCTTTACATTGATGTTGTGAAGAATAGAGCCTATACTACTAAGAATACTGTTTTTAGGTGGGGAATAATTAAATGACTTCTGCCGTTCTGAACTGAGAGGGTGTGTCAGACTTTTACTGAATAAAATCCACCTGTGTTCCTTCAGTTATCTTGTGCATTCTAGGACCGCGGTTTTCGAACAATTCCGCAATTGAAGTTAAGTTATAAGTACGTACGTTTTGTCAAAGGCAAAGTCCTGACTTACTCACTAACTGACCAGTACCCAGCCCGATACCAATCTGGAAAGTTAAAATTTTGCACAAAAACTCTTTTTATGATGTATACAGATACCGGCACGGATCTTGAGCACTGACTCCTACAGTTCTTCTTGCACAGAAGCACGCAGAAGTGAAATATCGGGTCTCTTTAGTGGTATGAAAAGAGATGCGGGGGCGGAGATTGCAATTTTTGTACAGTGATTGGCTCGCCGATGTGTACGATGCGCAAAGCGATCCCCGCTCTTTTGCCAAGCACTCAAGATTTGTGCCGCTATCTGTACAAAGAATAACAAAGAATTTTCTAAAATTCAACCCATAAGGGGACAAAAAATGGGTCCAAACTTTGCATGGAGTAACCTATTTTCACGCTGGTGGTGTATTATAAAGGTAAGTTATTGTCTTGCTTGTCTATAGCATAGTCGGCCTTATAATGTTCCCACTGCTGGGACTCAGGCCTCTTCTCTAGGAGAGGGAATGGGCCGTAATCCACCACGCGGGCCCAGTGCGGTTTGGTAAATGTCACATGTCTTTCGAATATTTGATTCTAGAACATGCCGGTTTCCTCACGATGTTTTCCTTCACCGTTTTGAGAGCAGTGTTGATGAAATAAATTACACAAAGTAATGCGCCTGGCTGGGTTTGAACCCGCGACCTACAATTCGTAAGTCGGGGCCACCACTGCTCTCCGTTGCTTGTCTATGTATGAAAGAAAAACAGAAGGCACAGTTTATTCGTTAAATTAAACCACAGTTCACGTATCCAATAAATAACTAATACTTGGTACAATAAAAAATCGCTTTTCAATATCCCAAGACATAATTCAAACATTAATATCTTCAATACGAATTCATGGTACGATAAAGGCAGGATCAGTCTGAAGTGTGGGGGCTGAAGACATAATCTATATTTTATGCTGCTGGGTTTTGAGGTTCGAGCTTGCTATAATGTTTTATTGATAGGTCTATATGGTTTTCGATTTTTGTACCGAGTATTTTTGATTTATGGAGAAAATTTAGGAAGGTTTTTTGATGTTACATAACTGCTTTTAAAATTGAGAATCAGGAATTTGAAAATCTCACGACCAAGTGTGGAAGGGAGATAGTCGTGGTCCTAGAACTCAAAAGGCAGCTCAGAAAGAACATAGGTCAGATTTAAGTCAGTAAAAGTCTGATACGCCCTCTCGCGCCGGGCCTTGGTTCAGGCCATGCTCCGGAGCGAGGAGGAGTGGCAGGCGGTCGCCTCCTTCTGCGAAGCCGTAATGCTAGCGAAGGAGGCGGCCGATCGCGTGAGGCAACGGTCCTTACGCTCCAACCGCCGCCGCCGGGATTCCGATCCCGATTTCCGGCCACCGTAGGCGCGGGCTTGCGGACGGCGAGCAATGGGTGGCTCGCCGTCCGGCCGTCCGGTAATCGGACCGAGCCTAAGTCGTCGACGGCGCGTACTGTTCCACGCGCGCCTCAAAGAGATGTCAGCAAATCGTAGGGGCCCAGCAGGGTCGAAGCCTACTGGGGCCACGGGTAGTGTGAAAGCGAAACCCGGGACCCTGGGACGGAGGCAACGAAGGAACAGGAGTGGGTTTTTAGTCAATAAAAGTCTGACACTATCTCTCGCTCCGCCCAAGAGCGGGTTTTGTCATAAGATGATTTTCCCACCCAATAAAAAAAAAAAACGCCCTCTCGCTCCACCATAGAACGAGAGAAGGCATTAGATGATTTCCCACCTTAAAAAAAGGGTGGTAAGAACTTGGGTAAATGAGCTGACGATACACAAAATGAATACACTTACACGTGTAAACTAGAGAATCAGTATATTTAATATTATTTGAGTAAATACTGTACTGTTCTGAGGATACTTCTATTTTATCTTCCTCAAATTAATTATTCATTAAACACTCAACTGTTTTCGTTATTTAGTACTAAAAAGCTGAACTTTTAATCCCTAAGTATAAATAATACCTAATGGTTTATCGGTTTAATATTTACATTTGATGTACGATATTACATTTTCATAACTCGCACATTTATTTATATATACTTTATTGAAATCTAATAAGTATTGTTGAATGTTGCCAAGTAAATGTTATTGGAGCCGTCAATTTAAAAACAAAATTAAATACTAAATTATACTAAAAAAAAAAAATAGGAAAAAGATTAGCCTAGATCGTTTTTCTTTCTTTTTTTGATCAAGTCTTCTTTTTATTTTTTGATTAGATTCGATTAGAAAGGATAACGGCGGGGAAATTGTTGTCGAAATTATTAAGTGTCTACATAATATTTCACCATGAATATATACTTGCGAAATAATTTACTAAGTATTATCAAATCACGCTAATAGCCAGCCAAAAACTATGCCTTGACTTCATGACTTTTGGCTTAACTGAACTCTTAATGTTGCCACTAATATAAATCTAGGTTAAGCAACATAATAAACTTTGCTTAATTTATAGCATTAATACACTTAGGAAATACATTTCCGCTTTAGATAATAAACATTAACATAAAAATAACTATTTGTGCTATAGAATGTAGTGGTTACAACAAGACTTTTTTTATACTATCTGGATTGATTACGTCAACCTCAAAAACGTATCAAATAGTACGATAAAAAAGGGTATGTTATCTCGTTCTGCTAGTGTGTCCCTAGACTAGTTCATACTACGGAACATTTCTGTTCTAAAGTTCAAAATGTTATTGATACATTATACACCACTATTTTTTAATTAATACAAAAAAAATCAAAATTGGCCACGAAAATTTGTCATAATTGGTAAATTCATAATTGAATCAATCATTCATAACAATTGCTACTAGAAAATACAGTGACAGTGACAGTACTATTGAGAATGTTGAGATAGTGACTCATGTGTTGCAAGTGACAAGTTTTGTAATGCGCGCGCAGCTCGCACGCATGCAGTTCCGTTTGCTTTCAAATCATTTTCTAATTGTATATCTGCGGGCATGAGCAAGTATGTGTAGTTTGCGGGACGCTCGTGCGCGGTTGTTGTGCCACTCGCGCATGGTGCGAAGCTGGCGCGCGGAGGGTGTGAGGTTGGACTTTTTTGATCAGTTGTAATTATGCACGTGCAAGGAGAAACCTATAGTTATCGGTTATTTTGTTTGATATGTTTACGAGTGAATTTTATTTTGTAAATAGTTTTGTAAATATTGAAGTGCCCATATTATTTTATAATATATATTTGTAACATTATTTATAGAATATTATTGTATTAGAATAAAAATGCATTGCAAATTCTACGGCAAAAATATGAAAGCAGCATTCCATCGTATAGTCAATTCAACCAATAAAATGAATTATTTAGTTTCATATATTTGAAACCGTTTGTAGCTCAAAGATAGTTTCATCTTTTAAGTCGTCTTCATACCAGTTGCAACGACAACAGTTGCCTGTAACCTTTACGTTTAAACGGTTACGTTATGCCCGTCAAAAATGCGATAGCAACCCATCACTACGGAATGACGGAAATCGTCTATTGACAATGACATGACATCTTGTCGTTCGTTCAAAAAGGCGTTTATTTATTTTTTTTAATTGAGATAATATACATAATCTCACCGTCGTTATTACGTGGATTCTAATAATAGTAATGTCTACGACAAAATTGTTTAGAAATTTAATTTACATTTATATACTATGTATGTATGTGGGGGTGTATACGGGGTCCCAAACAACACCTATCGGGATCCAAGCCAACCTCACCTGCACGTAGTGCGCCCTGCCGACAAACAAACGAGGCTATGGCGACCCGCCAACACGCACTGGACCAGCGTGGCGGGTTATGGTCCAAACCCCCCTAAATACATAATGCAACAAAAAAACAGGCTCCAAGTGCCCGGCGACTCCAGCGGTTGTGCTAGCGTGGACGGGCGTGGGCGCAGCCCTGGGGTCTGGGGTGCTAAGAATCTCCGGGTGGGATCGATCGCCGAACTCGAAGAGGAGTTGAGCAGGTTACGATGGAGTATTGTGGGATTATCCGAAGTCCGAAGACAGGGGGAGGACCCGATAATCCTAAAATCTGGTAACCTGCTCTATTTTCGGGAAGGAGACCAGCAGTCCCAAGGAGGTGTCGGGTTTATCGTCCACAGGTCCCTTGTTAACAATGTGGTGAAGATCGAGAGTGTGTCGACCAGGGTGGCGTACCTTATACTCAGAATATCATCAAGATATTCGCTGAAGGTCATACAGGTATACGCTCCGACCTCGACACACCCCGACGACGAAGTAGAGACCATGTATGAGGATGTATCCAGGGCCATTCATGGTTATAAGTCTCACTTCACCGTGGTTATGGGGGACTTTAACGCGAAACTGGGCAAACGCGACGGTGACGAGCTGCGAGTGGGGCAATTTGGGTCTGGACGTAGGAACCACCGGGGACACCTACTGGCTAGTTTTATGGAGAAGGAGGGCCTCTACATGATGAACTCCTTCTTCAGAAAGCGTGAGCATAGGAAGTGGACCTGGCAAAGCCCTGATGGTGCAACTAAAAATGAGATTGACTTCATCATGTCCACAAAGAAGCAAATATTCAATGATGTCTCTGTGATCAATGGTGTGAAAACCGGAAGTGATCACCGCCTGGTAAGGGGCTCATTGAATATCAATGTCAAGCTTGAAAGGTCACGACTGATGAGGTCTACGCTCCGTCCTGCACATATCCAGATCCAAAACTCCGAGAGCTTTCAGCTCGAACTTCAAAATCGTTTCGAATGCCTAGGAAGCTCTGTGGATGAATACAACGATGGGTTCGTGGAAACTGTCCATACGGTCGAGTCTAAATTCTATAAGACTCGTACAAGTAAGAGCAAGAGGCTCACAGATCGAACTCTCCAGCTTATGAAGGAGAGGCGTGAGATGATTCTGCAGTCTTCAGACGATGCGTGCACATATCGGCAGCTCAATAAACAGATCTCTAAGTCCTTGAAACGCGATCTCCGTCACTTTAATACCGGAAAAATTAAAGACGCGATTGAGCGAAATAAGGGCTCTAAGGTGTTTGCAAGAGATCTGTCTATTGGGCAGAGCCAGCTCACGAAACTGAAGACCGACGATGGCAGAGTCATATCCGCCAAATCGGAGCTTCTGGGAGCAATCGAGGCTTTTTATGGACAGTTGTACACGTCAATCACAAAACCCACTGCGAATCTAGCAAACGACCCAAGAGCTAGATTGACCCGACACTATACCGAAGATATCCCGGACGTCAGCCTGTACGAGATTAGGATGGCTCTGAAGCAGCTTAATAACAACAAGGCATCAGGTGATGACGGAATTACGGCTGAACTCTTGAAGGCGGGTGGGAAACCGACCCTTAAGGCCCTTCAGAAGCTGTTTGATTCCGTCATATTCGAGGGAAAAACGCCACAGGCGTGGAGCAGAGGTGTGGTGGTACTCTTCTTTAAGAAGGGCGACAAGGCCCTGCTCAAGAATTATAGGCCCATCTCACTTCTGAGCCACGTCTACAAGCTGTTTTCCAGAGTCATCACGAACCGTCTCGCGCGCAGGTTCGACGACTTCCAGCCTCCCGAACAAGCCGGATTCCGAAAAGGCTTCAGCACCATAGACCACATACATACGCTACGGCAGGTTATACAGAAGACCGAGGAGTATAATCTGCCTCTGTGCCTAGCGTTTGTGGACTATGAGAAAGCCTTTGATTCGATCGAGACTTGGGCTGTGCTGCAGTCTCTCCAGCGGTGCCAGATTGACTATCGGTACATCGAGGTGCTGAAGTGTTTGTACAAAAACGCCACTATGTCAGTCAGACTACAGGACCAGACCTCGAAACCTGTCCTCCTGCAGCGGGGTGTGAGGCAGGGAGACGTCATTTCTCCGAAACTGTTCACGGCCGCAATGGAGGATGTCTTCAAGGTTCTGGACTGGAGTGGATTAGGCATTAATGTCAATGGCGAGTACATCACTCATCTTCGGTTTGCCGGCGACATAGTAGTCATGGCTGAGACTGCGGAAGAGCTCAGCACAATGCTAAATGACCTCAGTAGAGCTTCCGAAAGAGTGGGTCTCAAAATGAACATGGACAAAACTAAAGTCATGATAAACATCCATGTAGCACCCACTCCGATCAAGATCGGAGACTCTGCACTCGAAGTTGTAGACGATTACGTTTACCTGGGACCGACAATCCAGTTGGGTAGATCTAATTTCGAGAAAGAGGTCAACCGTCGAATCCAACTCGGCTGGGCAGCGTTCGGGAAGCTGCGCGGTATCTTCTCATCCAATATACCACAGTGTCTCAAGACGAAAGTCTATGACCAGTGCGTGTTGCCAGTGATGACATATGGTTCCGAAACGTGGTCGCTCACAGTGGGCCTCATCAGAAGGCTCAAAGTCACCCAAAGGGCAATGGAAAGGGCTATGCTCGGAGTTTCCTTGCGTGATCGAATCAGAAATGAAGATATCCGCAGGAGAACCAAGGTTGCCGACATAGCACGAAGAATCGCCAAACTTAAGTGGCAATGGGCAGGGCACATTGCTCGCAGAACGCGTACCGGAAGACGCAGTGTTGGAAGGCCCCCTACAAGGTGGACCGATGACCTGGTGAAGGTTGTGGGAATCCGATGGATGCGAGACGCGCAGGACCGTTCTTTGTGGCGACATTTGGGGGAGGCCTATGTCCAGCAGTGGGCGTCTATCGGCTGAAATGATGATGATGATGATTATATACTATTGTATATTTTTCATCACTATACGCTAAAAAAATATGCCAGCAAAATTTTGTTCGGGACAACGCCATGATCTTTTATTTTGTTTTCGGCTTTTTTTAAATATATTTTTGTATTGAGAAATAGGCGAAGCGTTCTCGTAAAGATTAAAATTCAAACCACTACGAACTCTGGTATGTTTCAACTAAAATCTCATCTATTTCATTTCGAGCAAACCAGCTGAGTTAACGAATATACCGGCTATCGACGTAAACGTCGACATTTAGAGTGTCTGCACATTGAATAGACTGTTGAGTTCCCGCAATTATATGGGGAACCGACAGTTACTAGTTGGAAATTTCTATCATTTTATAAATATTCTTATATCGAAGGAGATTGCATTTAAAATAGCTCTTATTAACTTACTGGCTGATTGGACAATACTCTCTTAAAGGAATATGCAGTTTTTAAACAGATATTTTAATTTGATTGAGAAAAGTTTGTTTTTAAATCTATATATATAAAACAGGAAACTGACTGACTGAAATATCAACGCACAGCCGAAACTTCTGGGATTAGGAGCATGAAATTTTGAACAAGGTTACCTTTTATGACGTAGATGAGCACTAAGAAAGGATTTTCCAAAATCCACTCCTTAAAGGGATGAAGCTGGGGTCCAAAGTTTGTATGGAGAAACCTACATTCACGCGAGTGAAGTCGCGGGCAGAAGCTAGTCAGATACAAAACGTTTTGGAACACATTCATTGTGTGTATAGATAAGGAGTTTAATTCCTTGATGGTGTCTATTATTCCTGATAGCTAAAACCTAAGGGTCTTTAATCCAAGAGTGAAGAGGTTACTTCTAGACAACTGACCTTTTCTTTTAACCACATCATTGCTTATCATCCCATGAGATAGTGGTCAAGTGCGAAAACATAAATAATAAAAAAAAAGTTGAAATTAAGAAGGCTGTCAAGGCGATAGGCGGGTTTGACTTAAATCAAACCCACCTATCCGCAATACTATAAAGTAGTCTTCAAGGAATAAATTCGCCAATTTATCGAATAAACGCTTTACATTGATAGCTCGAATATCACAGTATTTATCAACGAGAACTAAAAAGTAGATTCGGAGTATCTGGTTTTTAAATTTACGTACATATTATATCGCCTCTAGCCTGTCTGGTACCTCTGCTGGAATAAGGCCTCCATCTCTTCCTTTGTTCCCGGCTCTGGGCCACGCGGTTCTTAAGGGGAAATGGTCTGTAGATTATTCTGTAAAACCACACCTCGCACACATAGATATAAAGGTACAACCTACATGGTGTTAATTATAAAATATCGATTCACTATGTGCTGGGCATCCAATTGGTTTTGGACTGTGTAGACACGGTTTGAATTATTGTTTGTTAAACGTACATTACTAATTAAAACACTTGTGAAGGAATATTACTGGTCCTTGTAATTTCGTTTCGTTTTAGCTGTATTAATTGTAGTTGTCACTTGTTTTCTTGCCTATATAATTATTTAAGTACTAGCTGACTCGGCGAATTTCGTACCGCCTAATAATGTGATAAATAAAGAACCGCTCGAGCGATTTTATGCAAACTTCACATAAACCGTCTACTAAATAGTCCGAACAAAGCCTAAACATTTGGTTTGGATAGGTGAGCCCGTTCTTAGTTAAAACGAAAAGTGGCATTGATTTTTATATATATAGATGTTTTTTTTTTTTTCGGGTGGGAAAATCATCTAATGACATCCCCGCTCTTGGGCGGAGCGGGGGATAGTGTCAGACTTTTACTGACTAAAAACCCACTCCTGTTCCTTCTCTGCCATTTTATTTCCAGGGCCCCGGGGATCTCTTTCGCATCACCCATGGCCCCAGTAGGCTTCGACCCTGCTGGGCCCCTACGGTTGCTGACATCTCTTTGAGGCACACGTGGAACAGTAATATATATAGATGTACTTTAGTGTTAACTATGTACTATGTACTATGTATAAGGCTCAAATATATAATTTTTTTATTTTTGTGTACTATAAAGTATATATAAATAAATGTGATACTGGCATTTCTTCTAAAGCTAAAAATTGATAGCGCACTTTATACCTTTATATAATAATAATATATTAATAATATTCCACAACCATCACACAACGCCATCTAGTCCCAAACTAAGCAGAGCTTGTGCTATGAGTACTAGACAACTGATAAGCATACTTATATATTTCTAAATACATACATACTATAGATTACACCCAGACACAGAACAAATGATAGTGCTCATCACACAAACATTGGTCCTGGGTGGTAATCGAACCCACGACCTCCGGCATAGCAGTCCGGGCCACCAACCACTAGACCAACAGGCCAGTCTTAACTCTTTATTTTGATGATAAGATTCTCAAACTGGCACTGGTAGAATAACAGCAGACTTCAATTCAGTTTGTGAAAAAAAAACCTGTGTCAGTGATATTTTTTTTATGTTGAAAAGAAAAAAAAAAACCAATATCTGCAATTGGCATTTCGACGGATATAAAGCGAAAAATGTCATTTTCAATTTTGTTGCGATTTTCTGATAATTGACAACATGATAAATCTTCACGTATTAAAAGTGCAAAAAATAAAGCAATGTCTGTTTTTGTCTTTTATTTTTGCTATGTTGTGGAATATACTATTTATAGTAAGTTACAGTAAAAATCAAAAAATTGCAAAGCTTTTCACTATACACCGGTTGACTTGTTTTTTAACCGACTTCTAAAAAGGAGGAGGTTCTTAATTCGGATGTTTGTATTTTTTTATTTATGTTTGTTCGCGCATAACTTCGTCGCTTGCCACCCGTTTTGAAAAATTATTTCTTTGTTAGAAAGGGTATACTTCCCGAATGGTCCCATAGTCACCAAGTCAGGATCTGATGATGGAATCTTGGCGAAATCGAGAGAACTCCTCAAATATTATAGGCAACTGCATAGTAATTTTGGTATTTTCATCGAGAACTTAAGCATTTACAGTCAGAAAATAACATTTGATGAAGTGGAACTGATGAAGAAGATCAGAAATGGTCAACGGAACTTCATACTCGCATAGATATCACAATGAAGATAGTTAAGCGACTATGACAATACAAATAAATGAATAGTTCCGTTGAAAATGGTATCATCAAATTGATCTGATAATGATGATGGAGCCAGAAGGTAGGCACTGGAACTCCGTCATTAATCAATGTAATCTAGCCGTGTTTGGGCTCATTAGAATTGTCATGAAATGCACTTTGGCTATAAGGTACTATCGAACTGATCTGATGATGGAGCCGAATGGTGGAAGGTAGACACAGGAACTTCATAATAAAACAATGTAACCTAGTAGTGTTTGGATGAATTGGAATTGTCATGATAAATAGGCACTCTGTTTCTAAGTGTATCTCGACTAAAAAGTATGAAATAAAAATTTTTTTACAAAAAAAAAAGATAACCGACTTCACTAAAAAAAACACTAAAAGGATCTAAATAACTTTAATTTCGGAAGTCGGTGTTAAATAAGATACAAATAATACCGAGAAACACCGACTTCCGAAATTAAAGTTATTTAGATCTTTTTAGTGTTTTTTTTTTAGTGAAGTCGGTTATCTTTTTTTTGTGAAAAGTTTTTTATTAAAACTAACAGAAACCTAAACCAGGCCCCAGTTCTTACACAAACAAATATATGATTGGTTCTGAAAAGCTTGAAAAATTAAATTTAAATTTTTGCTACAAGTAATATATTAACCTGTCGAATCGATTCAACCAAATCAGCCATTAAAGAAACCTCTAGCAACATAAAAAGTTAATTACACAAATTGGCTATCTAACATTAACAAAATTATAAAAATGTGAAGTAGAAAGGTGGAAGCAATACTTTAAGAATTTACTGCAACATCTGGCGAAGAAAATGGACGTAACAGTTTATTAATGAACTAATTAGAACAGAAATTAGCCTGGATTAGATTAGAAAATTGTTTTTGACATATGGCTCTGAAACATGGTCGATCACTATGGGCCTCATCAGAAGGCTTAAAGTCATCTGCCCTCCTAGCCAATTTACGACCGTTTCGTTTCGATTCTCTTGCGTCAAACACCTCGAGTAGGCCACGCCTCCGATTCTTTTGTTCTGACCACGTCACTGAGCGTTGAGATGACGTCAAAACAAAGGAATTGGAGGCGTGGCCTACTCAAGGCGTTCGACGCAAGAGAATCGAAACAAAACGGTTGTAACTTGGCAAGAGGGGCTGAACGGCAATAGAAAAGGCTACGCTCGGAGTTTCCTTGCGTGATCGCATCAGGAATGAAGATATATGAAGAAGAACCAAGGTTACTGACATAACCCGAAGAATCGCCAATAAGTGAAAATTGCTCGCAGAACAGATGGGCTATGGGGCTGAAAGGTTCTGGAGTGGCGACTGCGTACTTCAAGACGCAGTGTTGGTAGGCATATCCTACATAATGGACCTGGTGAGGGTTGCGATGGGTGCGAGCCGCACGGTACCGGTCGTTGTGGCAACACTTGGGAGAGGCCTATGTTCAACAGTGGACGTCTTTTGGCTGAAATGATGATAAAGATGAATAAGTAAGAATAATAAAAATGTTTAATTAAAAAAAAAAAGTGATAAAATAGTGTAAAAACGATAAAAAGTTAAAATAATAAAAAATAACTAGTGGTTCTAGTGATAATAAATTTCAACATTAGTTCCATTATTAACAGATTCTTTTAAAATGGAACTTTTGTTTTAAAAAAACCTCAGTAGTTCCATCATGAAACTGTTAATGGTACTAGTGACAACGAACCGAGTTTTAAGGTCGTCCCCTTAAGAATTAATAAATGTTATTAGAGATAGATTATTTTGATATTTTTAAATCGTAAGACAGAAAAGTTTGGAAAGAGAAAAGTTCTTCATCCAGCAGTAGAACACAAATTAGGCTAAAAAAATTGGAGGAAAGAGCCTTTCATCAATGTTTAAATAAAAGTGAATCGTTCTTTCTTTAGTAACTGCACTCCATGTATCCAGCTCAAGCAAACCGAAGTCAATGGCGAGCCATGCGAATTCAACATCAACATAAGAGCTAAAACTAAAACCAAATTGTCAGCCAAGCCAGCCAGTGAATGTTGCTAAAGTCACATTGAACGACCGAAAAGTATCATCACTTGAATCACGGAAATGTTTTTCTTCTTTTACTGCGATATATACTTGACAGGTCAAAATGCTGTAAAATTATGAAACCATAATTCTAATAAATATCTTAATAAATAAGTTTTTTATAATTTTTTTATTATTTATATTTAAAATGGCAGTATACATTAAATTTTTATACTAAAAAACACAAAAGCCTTAACTGACTCATATATGGCTAGTGAGTTCGGATAAATTAAATTATAAATAGGTTAGATAGTAAGTGAACTTGTAATTTTTACATTTTAAAGATGTTATAAATAAGTATAGCTAAATTTATTCACTCTGTTGCATGGTTTATTTTTTTCATCCCCGTTTCACTTTTGATTACCAGCTACTTTGGAGGAGGCTTGAGTCCCAGCAGTGGGAAAATTAAAAGACTGATTATGCTATGCTAGGTGGGTTTAAGGCAGTAAAAGTCTGACATGCCCTCTCACTCAACCTTAGACAAGTCATTTGATAATTTCCCAACCCATAAAAACTATTTCAGAAATTTTTGAAAAAAAATCTGCGAAATTTTCTCAACACGTTTATCACGTAAAATAATACTATTTTCCTCCTCTAAAAAACTTTAATCGAAACAAGTTTTTCCTTCTTCCACTATAATTTAGGGTAATCTTATACAGGGTGTCAAATAGCAAAGTGGTCGCATTTGGAACATATTTTTCTGCTGTATATATATTCTCTGAAAGTGAACTGGAAGGAGACATCGGAATGCGGAACGATGCCCCACCACGTGCTTTATTATGTTCTACTCCGAGTTATAGACTGTAGAAGCAAAAAGCTGAGCAAAAAGTGTTCAAAACCACAATGCGGATTAGTAAGCCTGGTAGATTTTTTCTGGTCCTACTGCTGGGCATGTCTTTATAAAAGACAGTTGAAAGGAACCACGATGTGGCTTGACCTTGCAGTATCTGCATAGCCAGGTTTAGGCTAAACAATACGGAACTTTGAGTACCTTGACCATACCCAATAAACCAAAAATAATGAAAAATAAAGTTTTTATGATTCTATAAGGGGTTTATTTTATTGGGTGGGAATATAATCTTATGACAAATCCCGCTCTTGGGCGTAGTGGAAGATAGTGACAGACTTTTATTGACTAAAAACCCACTCCTATTCTTTCTTTGCCTTCGTCCCAGGGCCCCGGGTTTCACTTTCACACTACCCGTGGCCCCAGTAGGCTTCGACCCTGCTGAACCCCTACGATTTGCTGTCATCTCCTTGAGGCGCGCGTGGAACAGTACGCGCCGTCGATGGATAAGGGGTAGTAAATTTTTTTTTTTCAGTTTTTTCATTGACAATGCTGAGGCTTTGGCGCTCGAGAAGTCCTGGTGAAACAATTCAACTATCTTGGAACCCGCAGCAAAAAAGCAACAACTAACATAACAACAATAATACAACGAATTATCATTACCAATTAAAAGAGTAACCATGGAGTTTCTTGCTGGTCCTTCTCCATACGAAACGACGACCAATTTAAAACTGTGCACTAGCTTCTGACGTTTTATAAGTGCCTATGTAGGCCTATGTGAAATACAAAACATTGGAATTTTTTGACATCAACACAACAACAATCAAAACTGCAGTTACTGTTGCTTTAACAATGTACGGAAAGATTGGAAACGGTAAGATAGTGGTCAAACTCGAGTCTAGCAACAATAAAAATACCTGGAAAAAAGAGATGAATACACCTAGTATATAATTAGTAAGAAAATAAGTATACTACTACTATACTACTACTATCAAAATTATACATGTATACATAATGGCAAAATAAATATCACAATAATACAGTACATACAAATTATATTATAACACTTAAAATAAATTTATAGTAATTACAGATAATTTACAGATAATTTATTAAAGATAATTATCGAGAACAGAACAACAGAGTAGTAAGAAAAATATAATTTCCTTTTTTATTTATCAGCTATTTAATTTTACACTAGCGTCCCGTCCCTGCTTCACACGGCCGTTAGATATATTTGAAATTTACTTTTCAACACACTTGGTCAGAAAGTGCCTCTTATTGCACTGCACTTAGGTATATAATGGTACTCGTTACCAAACTGTGACATTTTGATTACCATTACGCACTAGTGCTATAATGAAGTTAAAACCTCTTTGTTCGCAAAACAAATTTTGAATTCGAATAAAATTCTCATTAAGTTATGGCGTTCAATAGTATATAAATTAGTGTTTTACTTACTTATTTCATCCAACATACAAGTTAAAATGGACAAATTTAACTTGTACAAAAGATTTATTTATAAAAAACATTTAGTAAATAAATCGTACATTCAAATGAAATTTGTTTCTTTTTTGTGGTCTATGGTCGCCATTTTAAGATTCGTTTGACGTGATTTTTTTTATTCCAGTGAAGTTCAGTGGCTGAATTAATTAAATAAAATGAAATTCTACAAAATCATTAGAAAATGTTACATCCGTATTCTATTGTCACTCCGAAAGACATTATCGTAAAAAAAAAATCACGCAAGAAAACATAAACGTAAGACTAGGCAGTATAATCAAAATACTTTAGCCTTCCTCTAAGGGTATTTAAAGAAACGCTTATGAAAACAGATTTTTACCACCATGTCAAAGAAAATTTTACTAGTTACTGTTGTTTTCTTCACAAGTGTATTAAAAAACGTCGTATGACAAACGTGAGTAATGAATGATTACCGTTCTTGGCTCTCGTAAGACCCTCGCCACGGCTCGGGTCTAAATACCGCCTCTACGGTAATCACTAACATTACACACTTATATCAAAATGTTTTATAAACCTTCCTCAAAGATTACTCTGTCTAGTAATGAAAACTGTATGATAAACCGTTCAGTAGTTTTAGAGTTCTCGCGTTCATACAGACCGATAAACACTGTGGGGGACCTTGTTTTATAATTTACTAGCGGCCCGGTACGTGCTTCGCTACTTAAAAAAATAATCCGCCATTTATTGAATTCATTTGTTACAAATAATGTGATAAATGAAGAACCGCTCGACCGATTTTGTGCAAACTTCACATAAACCATCTACTAAATATTCCTAACAAAGCCTTAACATTTGGCTTGGGTAGATGAACCCGTTCTGGAGTTATAAAATTACAACGAAAAGTGGCATTGGTTTATATATATATAGATATGTAAGGATGCTTCTATCGCTTATCACTTGGGGCAAATCCCTAAACTTGCATGACCCACTAACAAGAGTAAATTCCCAAACTATTTGTAGTTCTTAAAAACGGTTTTCTAAACGTAATGCAGTGTAGAAATTAGACTTTTTTTCACTCAAGTGTGGTGTGAAGTGAAAATGCCTGCAATGTAATTAACATTTTCTCGGAGCTAAGAAATTCTGTGTGACCTAAATTATGTAAGTAGTTTTTCATAACAAGTTACAATAAAGAAAAACTAATGCTATTTTCAAATGGATATAACTTATGTATTTCAGTTGAAACAGTACATTTTGATGCAAGTAGATAAATTTTGTCATTGTAGTTGAGGATGAATAGACGCCCGAGTTGAGGGAGGGTTATGGAGCTAAAAGACTGCAATGACAAATGCGTACGTGTATCAAACGAAGTTTTACAAAACAAACTCGAAAACTGTCTCTCATTATCCTTATTGATAGGTAGGTAGAATTTAGTTTTTCTACAAGTGTATTTTTTCAAAAAAAAAAATGACTCATCTGGGAGATGAAAATCTCGCAGATATGTAAGTTGTGAACAGAATAATCAATTAATAGGTATACAAACATAAGCCAAATAAGTATCCTGCCAGGGCTGCGGGTTAGTTCGAAAGAATTACTGCGGCCCTAGGACACAAAGGGCAACTGAAGGAACACAGGTTTTAGTCAGTAGAAGTCTGACACTCCATCTCACTCTACCCAGAGAAGTAGGAGATATTCGATGATTTTCTACCAAAAATAAAACGATCTACAAATTTACGAATTGACTGTTTTTCAGAAATTCGATTTTTATATGTTTTTATATAACGAATAAAAATTTCAGTTTAACAGTTTTGGTTTCGAAAATGCTAAAATACCATATTTAATGTTTTAGGTTAAACATTACCTTTTACGCTTATAATTTGTCTCTTTTTGAAGTCTAAGGAAGAACTTTTTTGAACTTAAAGTATTTTTAAAACAATCTATGCCTATATAGTGACAGCGATACAATTCAAATAAGAGGGTCTTTTTCCACTCGCATATCGTCAACATCGAGCATGGTTTTAAAGCTTGTTGATTCATCTAATGCAATTCAATGTGATGTTTGATGAAGAGGCAATGCAAAAAAAGAGAAACGCCTGAAAACTCTGTTGGCATTCGATAATTCCGTAATTTACTCGAATATTTCACAAAACTTGTTCCAGGAAATAAGTGCTTTTTTTTAATCCTTAAAAGTTTTTGAAAAAAATTTTCGTCATTCAGAATCTTGATTAAATTTGCAAGGCTTCTATTGTTATGCTTTTCATCATCATCATCATCATCATCATTTCAGCCGAAAGACGTCCACTGTTGGACATAGGCCTCCCCCAAATGCCGCCACAACGACCGGTCCTGTGCGTCTCGCATCCATCGAATTCCCGCGACCCTCACCAGGTCATCGGTCCACCTTGTGAGAGGCCTTTCAACGCTGCGTTTTCCGGTACGTGGTCGGCATTCCAGAACCTTTCGTCCCCATCGACCATCTGTTCTGCGAGCAATGTGCCCTGCCCACTGCCACTTAAGTTTGGCGATTCTTCGGGCTATGTCCGTAACCTTGGCTCTCCTGCGGATATCCTCATTTCTGACGCGATCACACAAGGAAACTCCGAGCATAGCCCTTTCCATTGCCCTTTGGGTAACTTTAAGCCTTCTGATGAGGCCCATTGTAAGCGACCACGTTTCGGAGCCATATGTCATCACTGGCAACACACACTGGTCATAGACTTTTGTCTTGAGACACTGTGGTATATTGGACGAGAAGACACCGCACAGCTTCCCGAACGCTGCCCAGCCGAGTCGGATTCGACGATTGACCTCTTTCTCGAAGTTAGACCTACCCAACTGGACTGTCTGTCCCAGGTAAACGTAGTCGTCCACAACTTCGAGTGTAGAGTCTCCGATCTTGATAGGAGTGGGTGCTACATGGATGTTTACCATGACTTTGGTTTTGTCCATGTTCATAATAAGGCCCACTCTTTCGGATGCTCTATTGAGGTCACCGAGCATTGTACTGAGCTCCTCCGTAGTCTCAGCCATGACTACTATGTCGTCGGCAAATCGAGGGTGAGTGATGTACTCGCCATTGACATTGATGCCTAGCCCTCTCCACACAACCTTGAAGACATCCTCCATTGCGGCCGTGAAGAGTTTCGGAGAAATAACGTCTCCTTGCCTCACACCCCGTTGCAGGAGGATAGGTTTCGAGGTCTGGTCCTGAAGTCGGACTGACATGGTGGCGTTTTTGTATAAACATTTCAGCACTTCGATGTACCGATAGTCAATCTGGCACCGTTGGAGAGACTGCAGTACAGCCCAAGTCTCGATCGAATCAAAGGCTTTCTCATAGTCCACAAACGCTAAGCAGAGAGGCTGATTATACTGCTCGGTCTTCTGTATAACCTGCCGCAGCGTATGTATGTGGTCTACGGTGCTGAAGCCTTTTCGAAATCCGGCTTGTTCGGGAGGCTGGAAGTCGTCGAACCTGCGCGCGAGAAGGTTCGTGATGACTCTGGAAAACAGCTTGTAGACATGGCTCAGAAGTGAGATGGGCCTGTAATTCTTAAGTTATGCTTATGCTTTTTGACTTTTTATATTTTTGAGTAAATTATAAAGTGTCAAAGTTCAAGCAAAATAGCAGATTTTCAGAGGTCTTTATTTTTACACAAATTTATAAATTGATTTCAATAGAAGCCTACATTGACAAGATGCTGTGTTTCCAAAATATCTAATGAAAAATGTGTAAAAACAGTGAAAATATATGTCGAATTGCATTCCCTTCAAGTAAAGAATTATACTTTTTAAAACTCAGACGAAGTCACCTCTATCTTATAGACTTTTCCCAGTATTTCAGGTCACAAAACGCATTTAAACTAATCTTATAGTTTAAAAGTTATGTTCGCTATTAACTTTATCAGTGGCGTGTCTATAAAAATGGTATTTCAATGGGTCGTAGGTAATAATATAAGAAGATTATTGAGCTATATAAAAAGAAGTTTATGAAGATGTCTAAACTTAATAAAATTATTTTATATTATTTAGTTACAGCAAAAATATGATAAGGAGCAGTAATATAAAACGTAAGACACATAAAACTAAAAAAGATTTTTGTTTTGAGTAGTGAAATCATCTAATTTCTTCTCTCGTTCTAGAGTGGAACGTGAGGACGAATCAGAATGTTACTGACTAAAACTCACTTATATTCCTTCATTTGTCCTTTCTATTCTAAGGTCACGGTAATTCTTTCAAACGTTCGCGCAGCCCTAGCAGACAACATCACAGCTTAACTATGCATTCATTAAACTTTAATAATGTCACTACATCAACAAAAAAAACATATTTTCATGATAAAAACAACAATAGCTTAATACAATATAACTTTTTTCATAAACAACTTGTCTCGTCACAAAATGGCGGAGGCACAAAATGGCTGACGTATAAAATGGCGGCCTAACAAAAGCATAGACAAAAGAATAAAGGTCTCGCTCTCCTCACGGCCCTTTAATGAGGGTTTTGGTCATTTTACGCTCATTTCGATGCAAATTCAAGGGTTTCATGATATTTAGAGGGCTATGCAAATACGACCGAAAGATTTTGATTAAAATTTATCAAGATACTTGCTATGTTGCACTGGTTTGCTTGCGTGATTTGTTAAGGAAAAGCAAAAGGTAATTTGATATTCGTATTTTTTGGGCTGAATTGCGATGCTGGTTGTAAAATATTTATCTTATTTTTGTTTGTCTTGTTTGACCTAGCGCTTTGCAGAAAGGCTAGTTTTTTGTTAACCCTACTTATAGATAGGTCGAATATACCTACTTAGCTCCTTGTACTTGATCCTTTATACTATTATTATGACTAGATTCCGCCATCACTTTTCTACCTTTTATCGGACAATCCGACGTATAGAGCGTGTTCACCCGTACGTTGTTAACAGCTGGTCCGGCCAAAGCGTTTCGCCACGTCGTTTATACTGCGTACAGTGGAGGATTGGAACAATTTGGCTACAGCGATCTTCCCGTCCGATTATAACTTAGATGTCTTCAAGGCTAGAGTGAATAGGCTCATAATAAATTAGTGCGATCCAATATCAACGATTGTATCTCTGCTTACCATCTGGTGGGATTGTATTCAGGTACTAATTTATATCATTAAAAAAAAAATGCTTGTGTACAATAGTATGCAAAGGCCTGAAGGAAGACATAGTATACTTTTCCAAATAATTTACGAAATCGGCAAAACAAAGACCAAAGGCCCAAAGGTTGACTGGTAGAGAATGCCTTGTACCACTACTGCACATGAAGTTTAAATAAATAAATAAATCGCCGAGGACGAAGCCGCAGACCAAAGCTACTTTGTTAATAAAGACAAAATTAACAGCACGTTTAGTTGTATGGTCATTTTATTATCCATTTGTATACAGTACTGTATATTTTAAAGGATCTTAACAATATATGGGAAGTATTAGGAGTGGCTATTAAAAGCTTTTAGTAAGATTTAACACTCTGTACTTATATACACGTATATACTACAAATGCGAAAGTTTGTATTTGTGTAAATATGCTTTTGTTTGCGAGTGTGTGTGTATGTTTGTTGCTTATTCACGCTCAAACGTCCGAATGGAATTGGATGAAACTTTAGTGTAATATAGTCTATACCTCAGAATATCATTTAGGCTTTAATTTATAATGGAGGGAAGTATTAAAAAAACGCAAGCAATGGCTCTGGAAAAAGCTAGTCTATACTAATATTACAAAAAGACGGTTAAACTTTTAAGCAAACGTAATCAGCGTTTTTAATGTTCTCACTGCTGGGACTCAGGTCTCCTGTCTAGGAGATGGAATGGGCCATAATCCACCACGCGGGCCCAGTGCGGGTTGGTGAATGTCACATAATATGTCTTCGAATTTTTGGCTCTAAGACATGGCCGGTTTCACGATGTTTCCCTTCACTGTTTTTGAGAACAGGCCAGTCAATTATATTAACTCAATAAAAAAATCTGTTAAGATGAACTACTGATTATACATATTACTAATCTCTTACTTATTGCGCAATGATGAAATTTTCGATCATGGCACGCTAAGACAAGCTCCAAGAGGTTTTTATAATATCATGGTCAAGCTTCCACTACAAAATTTATTTGAATGAATAAATACATAATGAAGTAGTATGTAGTAGAGAGCAGTGGTGGCCGAGTGGTAATGGCGGGCCTTACGAATTGTAGGTCACGGGTTCAAACCCAGCCAGGCGCATTACTTTATTTAATTTATCACACAACGCCGTCTAGTCCCAAACTAAGCAGAGCTTGTGTTATGAGTACTAGACAACTGATAAACATACTTATATATTCCTAAATACATACATATTATAGATAAATTACACCCAGGCACAGAACAAATGATCGTGCTCATCACACAAACATTTGTCCTGGGAGGGAATCGAACCCACGACCTCTGGCATAGCAGTCAGGGCCGATAACCACTAGACCAACAGGCCAGTCAACAGGCAACAGTCAATTTAGTTTCCAGCTATAAAAAACCTCGTCAATCAATTGATTGGTAAGATTAAGCTGGTCGTGGATCAATCGTCTGACATATTCCATGCCTATTTGTTCGTTTTCATATCGAGTCTCTGACCCCTCCAAGCCTTCGAGAGCACGTTAAGACTTTGGGCCCGAAACCCGAATGTCATACGTATATATCTATGACAGTCGTCGGGCAGTCTGGAGCCTGAAAATGTGACAGGCGCCGAATCGTAGAATATTGGTTTTCCTCCTTTTCTTTAATAATAGATTTGTGGAATATGGAAGCAGAATTGCCTGTAGAAAATTCTTTAGATATCATTATTTGTTTAGATTTTAATGCAGTTGTTTATTTTAACTTAATTTAATTTAATGTAAATAAAAAAATACTGGGCAAGTGCGAGTCGGACTCGTTCAGTGTCGGTTCCGTCCAAATTTACCTATGAAAACAGTTCGATTCCCGAATCGAGTTACGAAGATTTTTCGAATCGCAAAAATAGTGTTTTTTTTTGTGTCAGATTCAATTTTTTTCCTATACTTGTGCTATGAGACCTTGCTTCGTGCTAAATTTTTTGAAATTTAGCATGAAGCAAGATTTCAACTCGTTACTTCAACGCGTTTTCGAGATCCTTTGGACACAAGCCGACAAAGACAAAGGAGCCGACACAAGACCGGTCCGTGTGGCAATAGCCAAAATCCAGCTATCATCATCATCATCATCATTTCAGCCGAAAGACGTCCACTGCTGGACATAGGCCTCCCCCAAGTGCCGCCATAATGAACGGTCCTGTGCGTCTCGCATCCATCGTACTCCCGCAACCGTTACCAGGTCATCGGTCAATCCAGCTATGGATGCCCGAAATTTTGATAAAGTAAGTTGGGGACACAATGAAAGAATTTAGCTTTGCATCACACCCATATGCACAAAACGTCTTGCGAACACATTCATTGTGTTTGCACAACTGCATGCAGTTAAAAAGTACTTTTTCTGCTAGAATTTGTTTTTCCTGATAAGCTACAACCTGGGTCTATTTAAGTCAAAAATAAATTGGTTTTTTCTAGGCAAGCGTACTGCCGCGGGCTTGCGGACGATGAGCAATGGGTAGCTCGCCATCCAACCGTCCGGTAATCGTCCAGACCGAGCCCAAGTCGTCGACGGCGCGTACTGTTCTCCACGCGCGTCAAGATGTCAGTAAATCGTAGGGGCCCAGCAGGGTCGAAGCCTACTGGGGTCATTGGTTGTGCGAAAGGTAAAGAAGAAACAGGAATGGGTTTTAGACAGTAAAAGTCTGACACGCCCTCACGCTCAGCCCAAGGGCGGAAGATGTCATTATGTCATTAGACGATATCCCAAAAAATAGGCAAGCATACTCTAACGTCGACCACATTATTGCATACAAAAAAAGCATGTCTATCAATATTAATAAAAAAACGGGCTAAGTGCGAGTCGGACTCGCGCACGAAGGGTTCCGTATCATTATCTACCTATTTTGCCTTTATCGAGCAAAAAATCTGTTTTGTTGTATGGGAACCCCACTTAAATATTTATTTTATACTGTTTTTATAGCGGCAGTAAAAATACGTCATCTGTGAAAATTTCAACTCACATTTTATGAGATTCAGCCTGGTGACAGGTAGACAGGTAGTGGAGTCTTAGTAATAGGGTCCTATTATTACCGTTTGAATCATCATCATCTTCATCATTTTAGCCCAAAGACGTCCACTGTTGGACATAGGCCTCCCCCAAATGTCGCCACAATGACCGGTCCTGTGCGTCTCGCATCCATCGGACCCTCACCAGGTCATCGGTCCACCTTGTGGGAGGGCGTCCAACGCTGCGTCTTCCGGTACGTGGCCGCCATTCCAGAACCTTTCGTCCCCATCAACCATCTGTTCTGCGAGCAATGTGCCCTGCCCACTGCCACTTAAGTTTGGCGATTCTTCGTGCTTTGTCCGTAACCATGGTTCTCCTGCGAATATCCTCATTTCTGACGCGATCACGCAAGGAAACTCCGAGCATAGCCCTTTCCATTGCCTTTTGAGTAACTTTAAGCCTTCTGATGAGGCCCATTGTAAGCGACCATGTTTCGGAGCCATATGTCATATGTCACTGGCAACACGCACTAGTCATAGACTTTTGTCTTGAGACACTGTGGTATATTGAACGAGAAGACACCGCGCAGCTTCCCGAACGCTGCCCAGCCGAGTCGGATTCGACCCAGGTAAACGTAGTCGTCCACAACTTCGAGTGTAGAGTTTCCGATCTTGATAGTAGTGGGTGCTACATGGATGTTTACCATGACTTTGGTTTTGTCCATGTTCATTTTAAGTCCCACTCTTTCGGAAGCTCTACTGAGGTCACCGAGCAATAGAATATACAGAACCCTAAAAAACGTTTTACAAAAGGAAATAAAATAAGAAGCTTTTCACAGTATTAACCTAAGTATACACTGTTGCAATAGTTCCACTCGTCCAGCTGTAGTCAAAGTTCCATCAACACGCTGCCAACATTGTAACTCGCAATATTATTATTTTTATCACCCCATTCTCTTAACGTAGTACAAACAAACTTGGTCTCGTTTTCAAATTAACTTTTGCGAAGTATCAGAGATCGCGTTAAAGAAAATGCGCCCTTATCTGGTTATAAAATCATTATTATTTACAACAGTATCGTTTGAGGTTTGATTTGTTTTTTATGTTGTTTACGAATCACTATTTTGATTTTAATTCTGTTTTTGGGTAGAAATGGGCTGACGAAACCAGAAATATTGATGCCGGAGCAATTTTACGATGGCCGTTACTAACATCTTTAAATTTAATTTTTGAAATAAATCTTTACATGATTTGATTACCTAACATCATTTTGAGTTATATCATTATCATCATTTTAGCCGAAAGATTGTTGGACATAGACCAAGTATCGCCACAATGACCGGTCCTGTGCGTCTTGCATCCATCGGATTCCCGCGACCCTCACCAGGTCAGCATCTTCCGGTACGTGGTCGTCATTCCAGAACCTTTCGTCCCCATCGATCATCTGTTCTGTGTTGAGTTATATATATTGACTAAAATAGTTGATCTATCACAATATCTTCTTAATTGCTGAAACGAGTCAGGAAGGTTTGAAGAGAAAACACAGCAGCATGAATGTCTACATTTCGGACATATTGCCTAGTTATTTTGGAGTTGATGACTAACTCTGGAGACACATTGGGAGATTGAGGGTAACGGAACACCTAGTCTAGGTGTCCATTACCGGAATCATTTTCAGCAACTCTTCTGGTTAGACCTTACTCCATTTATAAGGGGTCCTCTTTTTCTTAATTTTCCATTGGCACATTTTGTGCCATGTCAGTGTCGAGATGAGCTTCTTTGGACTGTCATCAGCCAAGTGAGGGGTGGTCTTTCACGCATGTGCTTCGTTATAGTAATTGTTTTCAGCACTGTATCTACAAAATCACCGTCATCTTTACTTTAGCAAAAATAAAATTAGGAGTGGACTATGCCTTTCTTTGACGCATCCAGCGAATGAGAATGTGTAGAGTGTGGTGGATGCAGAAAGCGAGTAGCACAAGATCTTGATATAGAATACCTATGACAAACATGGCACTTACTAAGCCAGCTGACATACAAGGCCAGTATGGGAAGCAGTGACCTCCTTCAGCGAAGCGGTAATGCGAGCGAAAGAGGTGGCGGAAAAAGTGTGAGGGAGAGGCAGTGCTCGTGCCTGGCCACCGCAGGAGATATTATGTTCCACGAGCACTACAAAGAGATGTAAGCTCAGGCTTTCTGTCCACGGACGCGTAGCTTCATAGACGCGTATTCCATGTCATTTTACGCTTGGTGTACGACTGCTCACAGCTTACATACAAAACTATGAAACTCAGTCGATGAAGCGACAGCGTCGTGCCATGGTGTCGTTGCATCTTCGTCTCGAACGTCGACGAATACGCGTTTATGAAGCTACGCGTCCGTAGACAGTAGGCCTTAATCGTTGGGATCCTGTACCTGCCATTATTTGTGAATGTTACCGCATCCCTAGAACACACAAGATAATTGAAGGAACTTTATTTTTTATTCTTGATAGGTTCGCGCTTGACCGCTATTTTACCTGATGGAAACCGACGATGCGGTCGACGATGGAACGCGCTTACCTAGAAGTAACCTATTAACTCTTGACTTAAAGATTTCCGGGTTGTAGCTATCAGGAAACACAGATTCCGGCAAGGAATTCCACTCCTTAGCTGTACGCATTTAATACATTTAAAAAGGGCCTGTAAGGTCAATACTTTAAGCTTTCAAAAGGTACATAAAATATCAAAAATACGCGACGGTTTTCAAACAATTTGTCCTATAAAAAAAGAAGATCATGCTCGATATTAAGTGGGTATAACAGTGTAAGCGTAGATGCTTGGCAGCTAATGTTTCAGATAAAATGAACGGCCTCCAAAGACTTTGCTAGAAATTGCTCTGTAATTTCTACATTTAGTATGTACTTCGTTTGAGTGGGCCTAAAATGTATACACTTGCTTATCTTGGGAAAGATTTTTTTGTTATGTTCATGTTTTCTTTTTTACGATTTTATTTTATTGAGTTTACTTACTGAACTTAAGTAAATATTGGGTGTATCAACAATTAAACAATCATTGTTTGATGGTTCATATCAAAGCAGCATTATAACTTGAAATTTGGAAAAACAAACGAAGCAATGCGTATTGTAAAACAGAAATATGGCCTTTGTAAATTAGATTACAAACATATAATAGGTATTTTACCTATGAAATTTGTGTTTTTTACTACTGGTTCCTTGAAGTTCTTATCTTTGGATTGACTTGGAATTCTAAGTTCAAATAAACTTTATATTAAATGTACGTTATTCTTTTTTTGAAATTAAGTAGTTATTGGTTTCTTTGTGCTTTGTATTTTCTGTAATATCGCAGTACTTTTAACCATTTTTGTATGAAATCTAAGAAAACTCACATTATTTTGTAATATGAGTTCTACCGTGGAAACAATGTGTCTCAAGCGGTATGCAATATTGATGAGGTATAACATACTTAAAACTGCTAATGAATGGGATGTTTATCCAATGATTTTGCTTGCCCTTTGAAACGTATAGTTTCTACGTTGGAACTCTTAATATGAAAAAATGTTTTTTTTTATTAGCTCTAATGGTTATAAGTAGGTAGCTTATCATTTACAGTTTACACTACATAAACAAGTTACAAACTAAATCAAATACATCCCTAATTTTAAATTAGTATAAAAAATAGTGCTCTACCGGTACCCGTTACCGATTATATTTTTATTATCAAAAGTAAAAAAAAAAACGAAATCCCAAAATTGTCCACGAAACTTTGTCATAATTGGTAAATTCATAATAGAATCAATCATTCATAACAATTGCTACTCGAAAACTACACGCAGTGTTTTTCCACTTTGAGTGTCATTTATTCATTCATAATCAAAAGCCATATTTACATAAATTGAGTGATATTTTGGGATATAAACAAACGCTCATAACTTTGCTGTTTATGAATATTATTTATTGAGACTTTATTTAAATAATAACATGATCTTTTCTAATAAGCCCTTTAAGTGTTCGTACTAATTAAAAATTTGTGGTAAAAACGAAACACATTTTGATTTATTAAATTCTTAAGATATTAATTCCTTTGGTAAGTATGATTGTAACTATAGTGTTCTACATACGTACGTACACTATCAGCCTAATATTCTCCTCCTCTCTAGGAGAGAGAATACCTATAGTGTCCTAAATAACTTCAATTCCTTATCATTGAATTCGAAATGAAAAAAATACAAAGCGCAATTTTAGGTGCCCAAGACTAATAATCATGGGGCAAGGTCCACCCCTTTTCACCCCGGATTTATATTAAATTCCTTAGTCCAAATTTGCCGAAACAATCCCTATGGGGCTACCTAGCCGCGATTTTATTATTTGTTACCCCTATTTGTATACCTAGATGTATAAGAGGGGAAATTCTATTAGACTGGTTTATTGCTACGAAAGGAATTTTTATGTTCGAGTTCTAGGATTTGGGTACTAAATATTCCAATTGAGGAATAGGTTTTCATAGAGATGGGTGAAAGGGTTTCCTAAAAAATATGTGTCGTTTTTAGGTTCAAACAGCGGTTTACTTCGCTCTAAATTTTCACGAAAATACAAAAGAATTTAACGCCAGACATTTATAAAAGTTCAATAAAACAAAAAATAAAACTGGCCGAGGGCGTGTCGGACTTACAAACGAAGGGTTCCGTACTACAATATTAAAATCGAGGAAAACAACGCTGACAAAATAACGTCTCTTGTACAGAGACGGCTCCTTTAATATTTAATTTAATTTTAATTTTATTATTGTAATGGCAATACATTCTGTGAAAATTTCAACTCCCACTTTTCGGTATATAAGATACAGCCCGCGGAGAGATGGATGAACAGACAGACAGTCGGACGAACGGACGGACAGCGGAGGTTATGTAATAAGGTTTCGTAGGCACCTTTGGAGTAGGTACGGAACTCTAAAAAGGGTATTACAAAATAAATTGTCACAACCCTGAAATCAAAGAATATTAAATTACGTCTGGAAACCGTTATTTAGTCAATATATTCAGTTTTGTTTATTTGTGTCCGAATATAAAATGTACGAGTCGAAAGCCCGTGACCGAAAGGCCACACGTTAATAATAAAATGATTGTACTCCGTGAATGATAGGGTTGCTAACGGACATATTAAAATTATGAACAGCAAATGATATAAGTGTGATATTTATTTTGCAAAAAGGTTTTATAAAACACGACAGTTTTCTCGTCGGATTTAACTAAATAAAGCCTGTGTTTCCTAGCTGACAAGCCTGAGAAGAAACCTTCGCATATCATGATGCAAGAACCATCACAGATGGCGAGACACTATACACCACGCTGAAAACCACCGCTGTGAGTTTATCGCATTATGCTTGAGGCCGCAGCTTTATACTGAGCGTTCGGCCGTTTTATTATTTATTTATTTAATACTTCATGCACATAAAGGTACAGAGGTGGACTTAATGCCTTAGGCATTTTCTACCAGTCAACCTTTGGGTGATGCAGAGAAGAATAGTGGTAGGTGCAATAAAAGAGAGAGACCAAAAAAAAAAATGGTAAATATAAAAAGATATACAAATTAATCACAGATACAATACAATAAATATAATATATATTACATAATATATACTTAATTTAATAAACTAAATATATATAATAAAAAAAAACACCCCCGTTTTGCGCGGATGTGACGCATATCTTCCCTATCTATTGAAAATGTTTGTTAGCTAGTTTTAAGATTGCGTCATTTCGCGTAATTAAACTGTTTTTCTTTCTTTCTTTCTTTCTACTATCAGTAAGAAACTAATCTAACGGGAATTTTACGATTAAAAATTAAGAAAGTTGAGCAGACTATCATAAAATTTCAAAATGCTATGACGACCATGCAATTTTTGCGTGTTTTATAGTTCATACCTAAGACAGAACAACGTCTATTGGGTCAGCTTGTTTATACATTTAAAACTGAATCCCTATTTTCATTGGTCATGTCATTACGCGTTAATGTTTGGACCAATTTTGCTAATAAGAAAGTTGCGCGGAACATAAGAGAAAATTACAGAAATCTATGACTATTTAACCTTTAAGTGTTTGACAGTTTCCGCTTTTGTCAGTTCATAGCTAAGACAGAACAACCTCTGTCGGTCAGGTAGTTTAAAATAAATGAATTAATTAAATTAATAGTGGGTACTATTCTAACATAACCTTTCACGAGAAACTCCGTACCTACTTGACTATAACTTTGATATGACTATAAAGTCAAAAGGTGTTAAAACCCACACAATTTCAGGAAAGTTATTTTAGGCAACCCTAGCTAAATATCATGATTACATGTAAAGTCCTGTGACATTATTCTAGAAATTTCACTTGAATATTTAAAATGTTTTCACAAAATTTGCCGACGTGGAATTGTCGAGTACATAGGTTAGAAAATCGAATGACTACGTTTGAAATTTTATTACTGAATTCAGTAATGTATGTAAGCGAAGGATATGTCTGGAAAGGATTCAGTGGCGGCCCTAGGGGGTGCACTGCTCTCAAAACGGTGAAGGAAAACATTGCGAGGAAACCGGCATGTCCTAAAACCAAAAATTCGAAGACAGGTGTCATTCACCAACCCGCACTGGGTCCGCGTGGTGGATTATGGCCTATTCCCTCCCCTAGAGAGGAGGCCTGAGTTCAAACAGTGGGAACATTATAAGGTCGACTATGCAATGCCTAGGGGGTGGTAGACAAGGCAACTGTCAACCCAAAAAAGAAATGGAAAAGGCTATGCTTAGAGTTTTCCTGCGTGATAGCATTAGGAATGGAGAACCAAGGCTAATGATATAGCCTGAAGAATCGCCAAATTTAAGTGGCAATAGGCAGGGCACATTGCTCGCAGAACATATGGTCGATGGGATCGAAAGGTTCTGGAGTAGCAATCACATACACCAGAAGACGCAGCGCTGGAAGGCCTCCCACAAGGTGGACCGATGACAAGATGAGGGTCGCGGGAATCCGGTGGATGCGAGACGCACAGGACCAGTCTAGCAGGTCTATGCCTAACAGTGGACGTCTTTCAGCTAATTTGATGATGATGAAAATGATAAGTAGGTAATGATCAGAGGTTGGAATTAGTTAGAGTTAAATATGTACTTACACCGATTTCATACAGCGAAAGAATAAAGTGGATATGCCTCAAAGCCCGAGATAAATTATGAATTTTAGAGAATCGTTTTTAAGACACTATCTGAACTCATTATGAACTATAGCAGAAAAAATTTCTTCCTGCATATATGACGAGGAGGACGAAATGCATAAATTTGTTAGCCTTACCTCAGTTGACGTAGAGGATCTCTCTACGGCAACTTTTCAATGAAAAATACTATCTTATCTTCTATCTCTGAGGTTTTTTTTTTTTTTTTTTGTAATGTGGTTGGCCACACAGGATTTTTCATTAGAAATCCCGAGAAGATCCATATTAATATCAACATTTCGATGCAAATACACGAACCTACCTAATAACGACCCCTGGTAATGATGCAACGTAAATATGATTTTGGAAAAATACAAGATCACCCTTTTTGCAAATTACAAACAGCTTCCGAACGTCATAAAAATACATGTTAAATTAAGTTCTTTACCCAAAAAATGCTAGAAATTACTTCAGATAAATACCAAACTTTATGGAATCCCAAGTTTATCGGATGAATAAATAATCAAGGTTTTCTCGTCACGTTCCTTGTTTATGGGGTAACAAATTATTGAGTAAACACAGAATTATATTATATTAATAAGGGAAAGAGCAAATTAGTGTTCATTCGGACTTTTGAGTAAAAGGTGGTTTGCGAATGTTCTTGAATTTTTCCTTTTTCGTAAGTAAATTTTCTTCCTCGTGTATCGTTTTTCTTCCTCGTGTATATAATAAGGTCTGACATATTGTCTGTAGTAGTGTTAGGTAAATAAATATTTTTCCTATTTAAACAAACTTCATTTGGTTAGTATACTTATAAAATCAAAATCAATAGGTATTGTCTGTCAATCACTACTTTTAAAGTCGATCGAATAAAAAGCATTTTTTTTTTTTTTATTGATATAAACCAGTGCTTGACTGCGATATATTGCATATCTGTCAATCTACTTTTAAAGTCGATCGAATTGGTAGTTTTAAATGTAAACAAATGTGTTACACCAGAAAAATCATTGTTTATATTTCAAAGGTCCAACCTAGGGACAACCTCGCATTTCCAAAATAGTAGCATACTAATAGCACAATCAGCTTCATAATGTTCTCACTGCTGGGACTCAGGCCTCCTCACTAGGAGAGGGAATGGGCCGTAATCCACCACGTGGGCCCCGTGCGGGTTGGTGAATGTCACATGTCTTCGAATTTCTAATTCTAGGACATGACGGTTTCCTTACGATGTTTTCAGAGCAGTAATGATTAATTAAATTATACAAAGTAATACGCCTAGTTAGTTATGCACCCGCGTGCATAACTAACAGTAACTCTCTATAGAGCTGTATAACAAAATGTATACAGCTCTATAGAGAGTCACTCACTTAAGGTCTTTTTTGATACTGTCTAATTGTGGTGAAGCGACTCTGGTGTCTGTATAGTGTCTAGTTTGGAAACTTACGGTTACGGACGGCGGCGGAACTGGTCGCGCCGCCATGGTGTCCCGGTGAAATATGGCCCTACAACTAGTGAGTCGGCGTCATTACCACTTAGCCACCACTTCTCTTCCGCTTTAATGCTATGCTTTTATATACTGCATGGAAAAAATCACTAAGAGTTTTTTAGTGATTTAGTTACTATATACACAGCCGACTATTTCCTAAGAAGTCGGTCACTTGGATTTCGATTTGATTTCCTATATCTATATCCTCTCATTTACTACACTCTAATTACTGGAAAAAGCTAGAAGTCCATAAGCTGTTTGCGACCTCAATAACTTTTCCCCATTTAATCACAAGATTAAGATTTCCACCCGAAAATTCTGCAATATTTTTCTAAAAGAACCTAGCCTAAAATCCAGACTTTTATTTCAGGTAAAAATGGCAAAACGACCCTTTAATTCCTTAAAATTACTGTAACATCTGACAAAAAGCGGCGTCACCCAGCTTATTAGGACATAGCGTCCACATTTCAACGTGGATTTGAGCGGGTCCGTAATTTGGGGAAAAACCCGGTGTACGGGGTGTAAGGGGCGTACGGGGGGGTACGGGACGTCCGTAGACTTGGTCCGGTGGGATCAGAGAGAGGACACGTCTAGAGATTTGCTCCGAACAGGTTGATGAATGACGCTCAATGTTTAAGATAGGGTCTTGATTGGGTAGTATTTTTATTTGGGACGGATCAATTTTAGACGTCCACTTTTATCGTAAGTCTTCGCTTGCGTTTTTTTAGGGTTCTGAAGAACGAACGAAATAATGTAACCCTTATAAGATAACTTATGTGTCTTTTTTTTATTGGGTGGGAAAATCATCTTATGACAAATCCCGCTCTTGGGCGAAGAGAGAGATAGTGTCAGACTTTTACTAACTAAAAACCAACTCCTGTTCCTTCTTTGCTTTCGTCCCAGGGCCCCGGGTTTCACTTTCACACTACCCGTTGCCCCAGTAGGCTTCGGCCCTGCTGGGCCTCTACGATTTGCTGACATCTCCCTGAGGCGCGCGTGGAACAGTACGCGCCGTCGACGATTTGGGCTCGGTCCGGACGGTTACCGGACGGTCCGACGGCGAGCCACCCATTGTTTGGTCGCCGGAAATCAGGATCGGAATCCCGGCGGCGGTTGGGGCGTGAGGACCGTTGCCTCACGCGGGCGGCCGCCTCCTTTGCTAGCATTACTCCTTCGCAGAAGGAGGCGACCGCCTGCCACTCCTCTCCAGTCCAGGCCATGGCCAGTATCAAGGCCCGGCGCGAGAGTAACTTATGTGTCTGTTTATCATAGCCAATTCGCTCCAAACCTATTAGACCAAATGAGTTGAAATTTGGTACACATACGTGTTTGGGTCTCAAATATTTATCTGTGATCCAAACACGTATGTGTACCGTAAATAAATGAACTTATGTGGGGGTCACTTTTGTGGTGTACAACGGAAAATATCCGCTGTAAAAACTGTATAAAACTGTACCGCGCGACATATTAAATGAAAGGGCATACTATTGTGAGAACATCTAACTTATTTTGGTTTATGTCATAATGAAAACACAATAGTATTTAAAAAAAAAGAATGTAAATTGACCCCTTAATTCCTACACTACTGTTTTATATTTTGAAAAAAATTCAGAAAATAGTTCTCTATTCATAAACTGCAGGAAAATATAAATAGGTATATATTTCGTTCGAATCCGAATAGTGGTAGCTGGACTCGCATTGGGACGGTTTTTTATTAAATAACTGGTCTTATATGCAAAACTAGCTTCTGCTAGCGGTTTCGCCCGCGTAAAAGTCGGTTTCTTCATACAAACTTCCAACCCCCGCGTTACCCCCTTAGGGGTAGAGTTTCGTAAAATCAGAGCAAATGTATACACCCTATAAGGAACCTACCTGATAAATTTTAAGTTTGTAGGTGTTATAGTTTCTGAGATTTCGTGATTAATCAGTGAGTGGTATTTCGATTTTATATATATAGATTATATTTGGCATTATCTCTCTCTCAAAAAACAAATTAAAGATCCTTGGAATTGCTGTTTGTAAATAAAAAGACACCGCGTTTAATAAACCTTTACATGATCATTTAATTAAGTATTAATTAATCTTTTCTTGAAAAACACTCACAATATATATCATAAGTTTCGTATTCACCTGTTGTAGTATGTGTACACAGCAATTTATTTTCAGCCTCCCAACATTTTAACCGAATACCAAATTAAAAATGGCCGAAATAGGAACAAACTCGACCACAGCTCAAGCTTACGAACGTGAGGAGAATAAGTAGAATTCCTTTAAATTATGTAACGTGAAACTGTAATGTGCACTTAGTAGGCTTTATTTATGCGATTTTGTTAAAAATATATTTGGGGGAATATTATGGGGGATAAAATGTCGTGATCGGACTTAAGGGAATTCGTTGAGAATTAAAGGCAAGAATTATAAAATGTGAATCATCATCATCATGATCATCGTTCTTCTCTTGCCCCGTTTTATTTGGTATCGGCGCATCACGTTTTTTTTTTCTTTCATTCTGTCCTGTCATCCATCACTCTATCACCCTTAATCTATACATATAATAAAACAGTAAAATTATTTTGGGATGGTATTAATTGGCGCAAAAACTACTGAACCGATCCTGCTCAAATTTTGCATACGTAATCCTTATAGGTTAGGGCAACTTTTAGGCTATAAATTATCACGCTATTTGCTATGGGGGGTGAGCAATAATCAAAAATGTCGGTATTGAACGACATTTGCCGCGAGTTCGATCCCCAGTTACAGTTAAAAATTGTATCATTATTTTATCCTTTTTTTTTGTAATAAAACTCACTTTTTCTAAACAAAATTGACATTTCTATTCGATATCTTCTTAATATTATGTAAAAACTAATCACAACACATAATAAAATCAAAGCGGCGAGTAAAATCACGTACAATAATATTACATTATTCCAATTAGCTGCAAATATTACTTCTAAAACGAAAATCATCACGCTATCATCGATAAGGAGCCAAACAGTCAATTATGACGTTTATATAAGAACGTCTATTTTAAATTTTCATCATCGAAGACCATAGCGCAGTGGTTTCGTATCTAGACTTGCGTATACTTTATAGGTTGTTCGAATCCCATGTGGCTCTCTTGTGGAATTTTTGGTTTTATTTTTTCACAGTAAATAAGATTTTTTTTATATATTTTTGCATGCTTACATTTTTTTTTATATCTACACATAATATATCTGTAGAAGTTTTTAGTTGTGTGCTTATTACGCAAAATGTTAGAAATCGATGTAGATAGCTTTTATACATTTAAATTCTGTGTAACTTGATATATTACTTAGGCTTTGTTCCATCGCAATGAAACAAAGCATATGAAATACAAATGGTATGAATTTAAAGTTATCAAGAAGTTAAATATGACACCACACGCAACTCGCAACGCCATCTAAAGACTCAAAGTAGAAAAAATAATGACAATGAAAGTTGAACTTCATAATTAATTTGATAGATGGCATTGTGTATTTTAAAACTACTGCTGTTAGACGGAGGCATTTTTAACAACTTTTACTGTAACCAAAGGCGATAAAAGTAAATACCTATGTGTATTTAATTATTGACTTTAAAATAACACGGCCAAATTTTCGGAAGGGGTTACATGGTACCTTGCATTGGAAGACCCCCCGGTGGGCCGATAACCTGGTGAGGGTCGCGTAATCCGATGGATGGACCGGTTATTATGGCGACACTTGGGGAGACCTATACCCAACAGTCTTTCGGCTGAAATGATAATGATGATGATGGCACCTTTTTCTTTTTTTTTAAGGTTGGAAACCATCCAAAGACTTTTCGCGCTCTGGCAGGAGCGTGAGGGCGTGTCAATCTTTTACTGACTAAAACCACACCTGTGTCCTTCAGTAGCTCTTTGCAACATCTCTTTGAGGAGCGCGTGGATCACTACGCGCTGTTGACGACTGAGCTCAGTCCGGTCAACTACCGGACGGCCGGACGGCTAGCTGCCCATCGCTCGACGTCCGCAAGCCCGCGTCTACAGTGGCTGGTAGTCGGGGTCGGAATCTCGGATTGGCGTGCGGACGTTATTTCTCTTATGCTTGCGACCTCCTCATTCACTAGCATTACGGCTTTGCAAAAGGAGGCGACCGCCTGCCCTTACTCTGCGCTCTGGATCTTGCCTAAACCAGAGCACGGCGCGAGAGGTCAGTGACGCCGATTGCCTCCACGAGGACAAAGTGGTGCTTCGTCCTTGCGGGGCACACTTCCACTGTGTCCTGTGCTTGATTCGGTTGGAAGTACCCTGATATTACAATTTTGCGAATCGCCCGGAGGACCCGGTGTAGTATGAGGTGGAGATCTATCCAGCTTGGGTGAACCGTCGTGTCCTCACAGAGGCAATCGGCGTCAGTCATTTCTCGGTTTGGCCATCAATATGCGAGTTCGATTGGACGGAGATACACACGCACAAGATGTCGCCGAAATTCATTCAAAATTTGGAGACTCTTCATAGGGTAGTTCTCACTATCGAAAAAACATTTGTGTGATATACGTGGACATCAGTTAAAAACACGCCAAAAAAATCATAGGTAAATGAACAAGTAACTTCCAAAATGATCAAACTGCAACAATCAATGCAAGCATGATGGTACTTTTTGGATTCACTTAAGGTTTTGCACTATCAGTGCACGTTATCCAGCTGAAGGTTGGTGTCCCGATTATGCTCCTTCGTTTACTAGAGGTAAACGAAGGTGCAAAGCTGTCTAACTGCTTAAACTCTTCAGTGACACATTATTGAGGCGAAAATTGTTATGGGAGGTAACTCTTTCGAATGACATCAGCCCTAGAGGGCCCTATCCATTCACTGACATATCTTTGAGTCGCGCGTAGAATAAATACTACGCGCCGTCGATTCAGGATTGTTTTGACCAGACGGTCGGACGGCACCACTGCAATCCCGTGTTTGCGATGGCTGGGAACCCACCTTCTTTGATCGTAGTGCTTCACTGAAGGAGTCTACTGGTTGTCATTTTCTTCACCAATCGCCCTCACGAGGACATGGCGACGCCAGCGTTCCGACCAAGCGGGACTGACTTCCACCGTATACTCCATCGTATTCTCCGGGCGATCCGCACAATGGTGAGACCCGAGTGTTTCTTCCCACAGAATTCAATACAGAAACAATCCGGAACACCCACATCAGGTGAGTCCTGCATAAAGAGAGGATGCCGTGACGCCTCTGTAGTCACTCCTTAAAGACAGGCATTACCGCTGCGATTGTGGCGTGCTCACTGTGGCGAGGGTTTAAAATCATACAATGTTGTTTTACCAAAACATAAACCAGAAACATACATGCAAACTAATGCAAAAGGCATTAGTTTATGTATGTTTTTTTCCTCGGGGTAGGCAGAAATGCCAAGTGCTATGACCCATACTCTTTTTATTCATTGACGTTCATACATCTGGATCTGGACGAGTACATAACATGTTTCCTGAAGATAATTTGCGTTTTTACCTTTAACCATTTTGTGTTAAAGTACAATCAATAATTGCGATGCTTTCGGAATGAATTGCAAGAACAAAATGATTGTACAGTTTCACGAAGTTAACGCGGACGAAGTCGCGGGCAACAGCTAGTATCAAAATATTCAGGTCTACTAGGAGATCAAAACATCAAATCAAATTTCTCGCAATCTAAAGAAATGGCCGTTTATGCTCTGTTTAGTTTTTGTTGGCGCATATCTGGATGGAGCGAGAAGGAATATCAGACTTTTACCGGCTAAAACCTACCTGTGTTTCTTCAGTTGCCCTTTACTTTCCAGGGCCGCATTAACTCACTCAAATAATTCTGCTGCCCTAGCAGACACACCGTAGGAGCCCAGCAGGGCCGAAGCCTACTGGGGCCATGGGCTCGCTTCTTAAAGGAAAACCCGGAGTCCTGGGGTCCTCCCGAACGCAAGTCAAAGAAGGAACATAGGAGTGGGGTTTTAGTCAGTAGAAGTCTGAGACACCCTCGCGCTTCGCCCTAAAGTGCGAGAAGTCTTCGGATGATTTCCTACCCAAAAACAAAAGCCCTAGCAGGCATCGGCACTAGTTGGCTTCGTCCACAACGTACCGTCGAAACCTACTAAAACTTACGGTCTATTCCCTTACCTTTACCTTTCACCTTTCGGTGCGTAGTGTTCCATGCGCGCCACAAAGACATTTCAGCAAAACCGAAGGGAATTCGCATCTGCAAAGAAAACCTGGGGTCTTGGAACGCAAGGTAAAGAAGGTACAGAGGAGTGGGTTTTACGCCTCTTCTTTCTCGCTCCATCCTAGAGCGAAAGAAGTCATTGTATGATTTCCCGCCTAAAAAAAAACCTTTTCTAAAAACAAAACTTAAAACATCTTATCCCAATGTTTACAAAATGGGGTAATATCTTTTCAAGGATTTACCTTGAACCCTTTAAGATGTAGATGTAGGTACGGTCGTAGGCAGTTAACTTTCCTCTTTAGAACTTCAAAAGCCATGTTTTTAATTTCCAAACGAGTGAACACGTGACAAAGTTAGAGCACTTTTCTAACTGTTTGTACATACTGGTGCTGTGGTTAGGTAACTGGCTGAATTATTTGCATATAGCATAGCATGGCATAATCGGCTTTATAATGTTCCCACTGCTGGGACTCAGGTCTCCTCTCTAGGAGAGGGAATGGGCCATAATCCACCACGCGGGCCCAGTGCGGGTTGGTGGATGTCACATGTCTTCGACTTTTTGGTTCTAGGAGATGCCGGTTTCATCACGATGTTTTTCTTCAACGTTTTGAGAGCGGTGGTATTTACATATAGATAGTAGATAATCATCCCTAGGAACCATACTCCGTAGATAAAAAATATCTCATGGGCTATTCCAAGACAGGTCTACCCGTGATTCAAGTTTCCTTGGAACCCGTTCAGCCGTTAGAGCGTGAAGAAGTAACAAACATACATATGATATCAGAAATTTTTAGACAAACCTGATTCCCAACGGAACATACTTACGGGACAAAAAATACCTGTTCATGGACATGTTCTACCCGTGTACTAAGTTTCACCGAAATCCGTTCATCCGTTCGAGCGTGAAGATGTAATAAACTTACATACACACAGACACTCATAAACTTTTGCATTTATTATATTAGTGTTATTATCCCAAGCAGCAGCTATATGGTCTACCCGTGTACTAAGTTTCATTGAAATTTGTTCTGTCGTTCGAGCGTGAAGTAGTAACAAACATATACACATACGTACTCACAAACTTTCGCCTTTAAGTATGATATGACACTAATTAATGTGAACCAAGATCGCCACTTGAATAAAAGGTAACCAGAGAATAAAACTAGAACGACGTTAGACCGACGCACACGCGAAACTTGCATGATTTGTACTTAGAACAACGTCGCGTCGCGTGGATCAAGTGTAGCTCTACAAGTGTAGTTTCCATATAAAATGTACCACACTGACATAATTTACTCAAAAATTAAAAAAGTATTACAATAGAAGCCTTGCAAATTTAATTAAAATTCCAAATGATGACAAATTTTTACAAAATCATTTGAAGTTTAAAAAAAATGGGTTAATATATAATAAGTAAGTAAGTTTTGTAAAATATTCGAGTAAATCATGGTATTACCGAATGCTAACAGTGTTTTCAGGCGTGATCTCTCTTTTTTCGCGTTGCCTTTTTGTCAAACATCGCGTTGGATTGCGTTAGTGAAGTAATAAGCTTTTAAACCATGCTTCATGTTGATGATAGGCGAGTGAAAATGGATCCTCTTAAGGTTTTAGTTTTGTTTGAAGCTTCTGCCTCAGCCTCCGCCTCCGACTGATATACTAAAAAAACCTCCGGTTCCGAATTCGGAACTGAAATAATCACTTCCCTACTTCTAGGCCAATTGCTCAACCATTGCGCTAACCATACCGTCAAATTACGTCAAATTTAGTTCGATATCATTGAGGAAACTGTCATCCTTCTTCCCCGTATGTAGCACCATACTAAGGTTAACTCCGTGTAAAAGTTGGCGCATGTTCTATTACAGCGCGTATATTAAAAGTTTGCCAAGTACCTCACATTAAGGAGCTTTCGTACCGTCCTCCGTGTTTACTTTAGTTCACATTCAAATAGAAATGGTGAGTGTGTAGTTTACTTGTGAATTGGTTGAGTTATGTTCGGCACGTGTTTGAACTTCAGTTAGATTATTTTTATATTTACCGATAGAATTTGCAATACCAAAATAGGTTATGTATTTTTTTTTGGATACAACACATAACATATAATTTAGACGCTACATTAAATAGGTGCGACGATCAGAAAAAAAGGTCTTGTTCTTTTCGATTCGATGGTAAACTCATCAAACTTTTTGGGCCCAATAAGTGGCTACATTAATAGCAGCATCGGTAGCACTCATCAAATCCTCCAAAGTGCAGGTATACGGACACTTGGGACATTCCAACATATGGCTCATGTTTTGAACAGGAGCTCCGCACTCACATTGAGTATTCGGTGGGTCTGCAAAACCCCATTTTACCAAGTTGAGTTTGCAGCGGCCTACCTGGGTTCGCAACCGATTTAGTGCCTTCCATACAGGCCACTGCAAATCACGTCTAGGCGGAGATGCTCTTGGGGTCTCAAAAAGTCGTTTTTTTTTTTTTATTCATTAAACCCCAAATAAACGCAGCGTTCGCTCGCTCATTGTCTTTCTATTGTGTTTCTAATTGCGGTACTCAAAAGAGTAAAACGGTGAAGGAAAACATTGTGAGGAAATCGGCATGTTGTCTAAAAATACGAAGACATGTGACCATCGGACCACCAGGCGTACGGCTTTGCGCCACCGGTACATGGTGGCCGTTCGTAGTGTGAAAGTGAAACCCGGGGCCCTGGGATGAATGCAAAGAAGGAACAGGAGTGGGTTTTTAGTCAGTAAAAGTCTGATACTATCTCTCGCTCCACCCAAGAACAGGATTTATCATAAGCTCATTTTCCCACACAAAAAAAAACCTCTACGTACAAAACTTTTTGGGAACACATTCATTGTGCGTACAGCTAAGGAGTGGAATTCCTTGCCGGAATCTGTGTTTCCTGATGGCTACAACCCGGGAATCTTTAAGTCATGATTGAAAAGGTTACTTCTAGGTAAGCGCGCTCCATCGTCGACCGCATCGTCGCTTTCCATCAGGTGAGATAGCGGTCAAGCGCAAACTTATCAAGAATAAAAAATCTTTACCTTAATCATACTCACTACTCGGACCGAGTTTCGAACAAACGCTTCCATTCTCGAGGAACTCAGCGTCAAGGAACGCTTGTATACACTGGTGCGCAGTCGTATTTTTAAATACTTTGGCCATATTAGTCGACGTGGAGGTGATTCCATCGAACGCCTTGTTATAAAAGGAAATGTGGACGGAACAAGGCCGCGTGGCACATCACCGATGCGATGGACTGACCAAATCAAAACGCCCATTGAACGAGTGCACCTGGATTACTGTCAGCAGGCAAAAGTGACGGAAAGTCGTGCGGCGTACCCTGACACCTTCTGGAGAGTTACCATCGTGATAACGACCAATCTGGCAAGAAAAAAACGACCAAGAAGAAGAGTCATACTCAAGCAGATCATTCGCGTATAATGCGAATATTTTTTTTTTATGTTCTTACAGTCCATCCTAAGGTTGTCTGGTAGATATCACTGTTAGCGATGAGACCGTAGTAGTAGTGTTTCCTGATGACTATAACCCGGGAATATTTAAGTCAAGAGTGAATAGGTTACTTCTAGGTAAGCGCGCTCTATCGTCGACTGCATCGTCGATTTCCATCAGGTGAGATAGCGGTCAAGCGCAAACCTATCAAGAATTAAAAAATAAAAAGTTTTGTTACTGCTTTGGTGTACAGTAAAGTTTTATTCTATTCTTCTATTCATTCAAAATTACCATAATGACATCCACGTACATTCAAAATTGAATATTTAATGTATTCCAGCAAAATGTCAAACGTTTTGCTGAAATAACAATTAGTACTACTAAAGGGCCAATATGAGGGGATGCAAACTGCGCAAACATAACTGTGGCAAATAGCCCACACCTACTTGAGTAGCCTCCGGCGTTATTTGAAGTGTTAATATATGAGTAGCCACGAAAACCGCGAAAGGAATTTTGGGAAATTGTACAGTTTCCGAGCAGACCAGGAAAGCATGACACAAAAATGTGAACGCATTATATCTTACTTATGTAGTAAAAGACTGCCAATGATGATAATCATTTATAGTTTTATTTTATTTTCCTGACCTCATACAACGAGGAAAAGTGTTAGGATTGCTATCCTATACCTATCACACTATCACCTATTCCGCGAATGTTAATCGCACTCAACGCTCTCCTTGAATCCAGTCCTAGACTAGATCTATTCGCTGATGAATGGAAGGAGATACTGACTGCATGTCTGGTGATATGCGAGAAGACTGATTGAGAGGTTTAGTTATATTATCTGTGTTATATTTTCTTTAATGTATTTAACATTATTTCTAACTAATGTAATCAGTGTACTTGGCATTTCGTCGTTCTGGATGAATAAATAAATCCTTATTACTGCTGCTAAATGTAGGTAGTAAGTTAGAGTTTGATGAGTGTCGAGATATATTTTCGAGGTTTTTGAAACTATTGCATGAACAAGTATCTCAAGTTTATGAGCTTGCGTGGCCATACGGACGTGTGCCAGAAAATTCGTTCACTGCAGCGAACGTCAACGTTTGCATTTAAACAAATATTAAAATATTTAGAGTGCGTAGAGTTACGATTTGTAGAAATAGAGTTAGGAGTTATGGTAATTTCATTAAAAAAATTCCAAAACAAAATTAAAACCCTTCAGAGAAAGAAACCTAACAATTCGAGTTGGGTCCAGAAGTAACGATTTCTAAATCAAACCCTTGATCAAGTCTCCACGACTATTGATACAATGATGGCTAAGTCTACACCCCACACGTTGAGAACCTCACAAGTCAAATCAAGAGACTTGATTTGCTTTTCTTTTTAGGCCTTCACAAGGTTATTTTTTTATTTATTTTATTTCTTTCTTTAACATTTTTTGTTGTCTTTGTACAAAATTTCCTCGCCAAACTTTACAGTTTGATGGCGAGATACGCTCATTTTTTATGACATAAATTAGCAGATGTCTACAAAACAACAATACCTTAGCTACATTCTAATTGGGCACGCCAAAATTATGGCGGTAAGTCCCCTCTTTGAGGCGTGGTTGGAAAGACCTCACGGCGTCCTCACATTCCGCATGACGCAGGTTCTCACCGGACACGGTAAGTTCGGGAGGTTCCTGCACCGGATTCGTGCGGAAACGACGCCCGGGTGTCGCCACTGTGTGGCCCACCCGGAGGACACGGTAGAGCACACGGTGGAGGTGTGCCCCGCTTGGGCAGAGCAACGCCGTGTCCTCGTGGGGATAGTATGACTTTTGACAGGATAGAATGGAAGAAAAAAACGTGTTGCGCCGACCCCAAATAAGATGGGACAAGGGCAGGAAGATGATGATGATGAACAACAATCTTCGCACGCTCACTGATTTGGTCTATCACCACTATATCAGGCTTCAGTATTATTGGCTGCAACGATCCTATCAGTAATGATGGACCGATTCTAGTACAATGTGATACGATTATCGAAAACTGCGGCAGTTTGCTGATGAATAATCCTTAGCACAAGCGTTTACTTGTACAAGTACTCTCCTTTAGCTAGATGAGAATAACCAGAGCTAATATTGTGGATTGATTCTGCCGGACGGTAACAAATCTCCGGTTGTTATTTGTCATGATAACTTCGTCCAAAATTGTACAGACAAAATTGTCAGTCTCCCCAAAGAGGTTAACGAAATGCAGCTAGGCTACGGACTGTAATTAGTCTTCATTGGGCCTACGAAGAGCTCGGAAAAAACGTCGGATACGTTTAGTTCCTTTTGGTAGTATAATTATTATTCAATTTTTTATCTAAACATATTATTTACATTTTTAAATATTTCTTAAAAAAAACATTAAAAAATATAAAAAAAATAGTAACCCACCGGCATCGGGAACAGGGTCCAAGCTACCGGTGGTCAGGGCTCCTGAGAGAGGAATATCCGAACGATACGCGCCTTGTCCAGGAGTACTGCCTTCTGAATCAAGCCCTTGATCCAACTGCCTAACGAGAGCCTCCTCACATGTTGGTCGAGGCTCTTGGCAAAGCCATTGGCCGTCACGACTATCGGAACAATGACTGCTGTGTTAACAATAATAATAAATATTATTAGTTTCTTTTTTAAGTGTGAAAATCATCCAATGACATCTCCCACTATTGGGCGCAGCGAAAGGGTGTGTCAGACTTTTACTGACTAAAAACCCACTCCTGTTCGATCTTTGCCTTTCATATCAGGGCCGGGTTTTCCTTTCAGAAGCGAACTAATGGCCCTATAGGCTTTGACTCTGCTGAGGCCCTACGGTTTGCTGATATCTCTTTGAGGCGCGCGTGGAACACTAGGGCCCCTACGGTTTGTCGATATCTCCTTGAGGCGCGCGTGGAACACTAGTTAAGTTGTCCATTAAAAACCAAACATAAAAGACTGCTCACCCAACGGATTCTTCAATTTTATTTTATAGGAATTTTGAGGACAAACAACCCCAATTAACGCCCAAATTGATTAAAATTAAAATCTTTTGTTTTGCGAAAACGCTCTGACGAAACGGTTGGTAATTATTTTCTTACTAGATGCTGCAAACGGCTTTGCTCGCGGGACAGTAGAAAATGCTCCACCGTGTTCTCGGTACGGCCAACACAATGGTAGATATCAATCTTACAACTTGAATTTCATTGAAATTGATATTTTGCATGTTCTAAATTTAAGTTTAAAACAAATATTATAAAAAAAAATCTTAATTGCAATTGCATAGTCATAGCATAGTCGGCCTTATAATGTTCCCACTGTTGGGACTCAGGCCTCTTTTCTAGGAGAGGGAATGGGCCATAATCCACCACGCGGGCCCAGTACGGGTTGGTGGGTGTCACATGTCTTCCAATTTTTAGTTATAGGACATGCCGGTTTCCTCACGATGTTTTCCTTCACCGTTTTGAGAGCAGAGGTGATGAAATAAATTACACAAAGTAATTCGCCAGGCTGGGTTTGAACCCGCGACCTAAAACTCGACCTAAGTCGGGGCCGTTACCACTCGGCAACCACTGCTCTATTGCTATTGCAATTGAGTTATTGATATTTATTTATTTATATTATAGTTATATATTTATTCTTTTTCATTTCAGTTATTTATATGAAAATGTTTGATGAGTCGGACTCGCGCCCTGAGGGTTCCATACAGATTTACCTATAAAAACAGTTCAAATCCCCAATGGAGTCTCGAAGATTTTTCCGAATCGCAATTTTTTTTTATTTTACATATCAACAAATTTACAGTTGTTAGATTTATTCCTATACCTGTGCTATAAGGCCTCGCTTTATGCAAAATCGCTCGTTCGCTTTATTTCATGATTCTGGGTTAACGGGAAGTACAATATGAATTTTGATTTCCTCGAGAGTGTCGAAATATAAATAAATTTTTTGAGACATAAACGGTCATATCTTTTTTTTAAACTTAGAAATTTGATTTTTTATCAGCTTCAAGGGACCGCAGACTTGAGTATATGGTTTTGATTTCAACTCGATACCTCAACGCGTTCCGGAGATAAAAGGTCTTGACAATCAGACATACAGACAGACGGACAACAAAGTGATCCTGGATTCTGTTTTTTCCTTTTAAGGTACGGAACCTCAAAACTAGCTAATGCCAGCAGCTTCACTAGCGTGAAAGTAGGTTTCTCCCTCCCCATTCCATATACAAAGGGGGTATTTTTCAAAGTCATCACTTAGTGCTCGACTACATCATATAGGTATACGAAAACCTTGTGCAAAATTTCTCACTCTGAGTAGTTTTAGTTGTGCTGACTGACTGACATATCAATATGTCAGTCAGTCAGTTTCTCCTTTTATGTATACTAGCTTCTGCCAACAGCTTCGCCCGCATTACAGTAGGTTTCTCCATACAAATTTTGGACCCCCGTTTCATTCCCTTAGATGATTAATTTTGGAAAATCTTATGTTGCGCAAAATTTCATGTTCTAAGTCCCTGTAGTTTCGGCTGTGCATTGATATGTCAGTCAGTCATATTCCACAACTATCAAATAACGCCATCTAGTCCCAAGATAAGGAGAGCTTGTGTTATGAGTACTAGAAAACTGATAAACATATTTACATATTTCTAAATAAATACATATTATAGATTAGTTTCTTCCAGCGGCCTCGCCCGTGTTAAAGTCGATTTTTCCATACAAACTTCCAACCCCCGTTTTAACCCATAGGGGCGAAGTTTCGTAGAATCCGTTCTTAGCGGATGTCTACACCCTATAAGGAACCTATCTGCCAAATTTAAAGTTTATAGGTGTTATAGTTTCTGAGATTTCGTGATTAATAAGTGAGTGGTATTTCGCTTTTATATACAATATAGATTGACCGTATTTTTATCTAAGTCAAAAAATAAATAAATAAGAGAAAACACAATATCGAGATTTTTTTTTTGTATTTAATTGTAATGAAAAAAATACATGAAAACATCTGCTGTTCAGCACATTTACATTTAAATAAAAAACAATCAGTTTTTCGTGGTTTCAGTTTTAGTCTCATATAAAAAGTTATTCATATTCATGAGACTTATCCCTTGAAATATAGCTATTGAAATAAGACACCTTTATCACATAAGACACATTTACTAAGTTATCTCATGAGTATTTTCTATTCACTTGAAACTTACATCTTCAACCATTTATGTTCGCCATTTTAAAAGCCACACTCTCTTAGTACGTTTATAAATCAAATGTGAGAAATGGTCTCCAACTATTGCTCGCTACTGTACCGATGGTATAAGTTTGACGTACACTTTGCGGTACCCGCCGAACTTTTTAGTGGAAGCTACAGTTCCTTTGATTTTTTACTTCGAACTTTCAGTTCTACTCATTAGTAGAGCCTCAAAAATGTTATTTGACAGTTTCAAACTAATTAGTGCGAAAGTGACGGTCAGAAGTGCCGATGACTTGCGCAAAAGAAATAAGTTCCAAGTTGTGGTGGAGTGTTAAATAGTTCAGTGAAATGTTCGACATTTCCTGCGATATTTCTGGTTCTTAATGGTTCCACGGTTATAGTAAATTATTGCTGTGTATATAATAATCTATATATATATATCTATATGGGTTGGACATGCCGGTTTTCTCACGATGTTTTCCTTCGTCGTTTTGAGAGCAGTAGCGATGAAATAAATTACACAAAGTAATGCGTCTAGCTGAAGTTTTTTCACATTCTACTCCATAGAGATCTTCGTTTTGAAACGTGCAATTTAGCTTAATTACTTTTTTGGACTGACTGACATTTTGACAATTCAATAGTGCCTGTAAATGGTCTTTCTATATGCATAAAAGGAGAAACTGACTGACTGACATATTATTATCTGCGTGACTAGTAGCGTGACATTTTGCACAAGGCTTCTTTTTCTGACGTAGGCGAGTGCTAAGAAAAGATTTTTCCAAATTTAGCCTCTAAAGCTAGGCTAAATTTGCTATATATAATTTGCTATTCTAGGCTGAAACGGGGGCTTAAAGTTTGTATGGAGAAACATATTTTAACCACGTGGGCGAAGAGTCGCTGGCAGTAGCTACTCTTTATATATATATAAGGAGAATCTGTCTAACTGACATATTGTTGGCACACCCGAAACTACTGGGATTAGAAATATGAAATTTTGCACAAGGCATTCTATTGGCGAACATTAAAAGGGATTTTAGGTAATTCAACACTAAGAGGTGAGAAGGGGAAATTTAAATTGGTATGCAAAGTTTTATTCCATGGGTCAATATACTTGAAACTTAACATAAATAGTGTAGCGACATCTATGGCGTCACATAAAAACTAATCCTGCATCGCGCAGTTTAAGTTCTCCATGCGATTTGAACAAAAAGAACAGCCCAAAATAATCTATCGGGCAGTTACCTACCAGACATAGCTACCCTCTGGTCGGAGGATCCTCCCATTACATTCTATTCCAAATACCTCCAAAATAGTAACCTAAATAAATAATAAACCTTGTCATTATTTGTTTTTCGAAATTACCCCTTATGGTGATTTAGGGTATGTTAAAGATTGTATGAACGATTCTTATTTCTAGGGTTAATAAACTTGAAACTTGACTCAAATTCCAACTTAAATGAGTAATAAAGACTGTCATTATTAGTTTTCCAAAATATCCTCAAAAGATAGTTTACGCAGTTTCCCATCTAGCAACGATTGTACATACATCTGTACAGCTTGAGTGACCTTGAAAAATGCTTAATTGTCGTTTTGTACACATTGAAATTTATTCGGCCGAAAATTTTGGTCTCTGTATCTTCGTTTTTTCATATAATTTTTTTTTTAAAATGTTTATTTTGGTGATTTTACGTAAAAACGCGCAATTACGTTATAATAATACCCCTATACGCGCAAGGAGTTAAAGTTTTTAAGAAAATATTTTCGCGAACTAAGTCGCGAGTGAAATGCTAGTCTAGAATACTAAAAATAATATTGTCTAGTTTTTAGAAAGAGTTAATTTACTCAAATTACGTGTGATAAATAAGCAATTATCATCGCTTTAGTATTATCATAATACAATCCTAAGATAAGGTATTTAGAAGATCTTAAACCATTTTACTAGAAAACTTAACTCGTAGAAACATCTTAAAACACTCAACAGTGAACAATGTTCAAAAGACATCACCCTGACAGCTGTGGACGCATACATGACACGCGCTTCATACGAAAACACTCAGTATTTCATGTCTAAAGCAGCGGCAAACGACCATTATAACTAGAAACACAGTAAAATAAAACTGCGAAGAAATAAAGGGCTTCTCAACCTGGTCGGGTAAAACTTGAAGACATGTATCGCCCGCAGCGGACAAACCCCCTTTGTCTGTTGAAAGAAACAAAAAGTGAGCGATTGTTTCCCGCGGTTTTTGATGTGTTCTATTTTTGAATTTGGAGTTTCTGCTCTTCTTTTTCGTGGCCAGTGTGTCAAGGAAAACGAAAGGTTTGTTTTTTTTTTTAAGATAAAGTGTTGCTAGAAAAAATAATATTGTTCCGTTTTCATTAAATTTTGCGAGTAAAAACTCTGTAGCGAAAATTATCCATTTTCAGAACTTCCTCGAGGGCCTCTTTTACCATTTACTGATGAAATTACAGATTAATTTGTAGATAAAATACCTGTTTTACGAAATAAGATAATATTTATAGTAGCAGAGATCGTTGAAAGGCTTAAAATTGAAATACATCAAAGCTTTCTTAATAACGCAATCATGGCCGCCCGTTATTGTGATTATTCAAAACATTATTAATAAAACCGGACCAACTAGAAGGGAAAAGGATACACGTGATTAAAATATATCAATTTGAAACAAGATAACTGTTTTTTTTTACTTTTCTTCGTTAAATTAAAGTTAATTAGCAGAGGTTGTTAACTGTGTGTCCGTCATCCCTAAGTCTCGCATGAACATTTATATTTTCATCATCATCATCATCATCATCACTTCAACGGAAAGACGCTCACTGTTGGACATAAGCCTCCCCTAAGTGTCGCCACAAAAATCTTTCGGCCTTGACGACTAGATGTTTTGCGAGCAATGTGCCCTTACCTACTGCCACTTAGGTTTGGCGATTATTCGTGCTTTGTCCGTGACTTTAGATCCTTTGCTGTTTTAGAATAAGAGATCAATTTTATCAATGTTGTCAACCTTCTGTATAAATACCGGCACGGATCTTGAGCGCTGACTTCTACAGTTCTACTTGTACAGAAGCACCTAGAATTGAAATATCGGGTCTCTTTAGTGGTACGGAAAGAGATGCGGGGTGGGGAATGCAATCCTTGTACAGTGATTGGCTCGCCGATGTGTACGATGCGCAAAGCGATCTCCGCTCTTTCGCCTAGCGCTCAAGATTCGTGCCGCTAGCTGCACCCTATTTACGAAATTAAATAAATAAATTTTATATTATTGCAGTAAATCATTTAATAACTTTTCGTGGCTCTGAGTGAAGCAAGGAGTATTAGGATTTTGCTGACTAAAAGCCATCGCGTTCTTTCAGTTGCCTTTTTCGTTCTAGTGGCACAGTAAATCTTTCGAATAATCCTGCAGCCCTAAATAAACATATTATTATGAAAAGGATACTCGTGGTCCTGATGAAAGGGATACTCGTGGTCCTGGAACGCAAAAGGCAATTGAAGGAGCATAGGTGTGGTTTTAGTTAGTACAAGTCTGACTCCTTCGCGCTCCACTCTAGGGAGGGAGAAGTCATTTTAAGAATTTCCCACAGCAAAAAAGCCCCAGATAAACATATCACGATAGTTAATAATATAATAAGCATTATTAGCCTTTTAATGTTCCCACTGTTGGGATTCAGGCCTCCTCTCTGGGAAAGGGAATGGGCCGTAATCCACCACGCGGGTCCAGTGCGAGTTGGTGGATGTCACATATCTTCAATTTTTTGGGCAGGACATGCCGGTTTTCTTACGATGTTTTCTTTCGTCGTTTTGAGAGCAGTGGCGATGAAATAAATTACTCAAAGTAATGCGCCTAGCTGGGTTTGAACCCACGGCATAGAACTCGTAATTCAGGGCCATTGAGCCACCACTGCTCATGAGCTTGATAATTCATGTTAAGTAAATGTTTTTTAAAGAGTGTCCATGTAGTTTTTTTCACATTCTACTCCATAGAGATCTTCGTTTTGCAACGTGCAATATAGCTTCACTATTTTTTGACTGACCGACATTTTGACAATTCAAAAATCCTGTAAATGGTCTATCTATATACATAAAAGGAGAAACTGACTGACTGACATATCAACGAAAACTACAGGACTAGTAGCGTGACATTTTGCCCAAGGATTCCTTTTCTGACGTAGGCGAGTGCTAAGAAAGGATTTTTCTGTTTCTGACTGACATATCGAGAAAATACTATTGACACTAGGAAAGTGAAATGCACAAGGTTTCCTTTTATGACGTAGACGAGCACTAAGAGAGCATTTTTCAAAAATTCATGGAGCGGATGATAGCGTAGTCACTGGTAAAAGATAGATATATTCTTTATCAAAATTAAAATTAATAGGGTGTCACAATAGGCGGTCTTATCGCTAAAAGCGTTTTTTTACTGACAATCTTTGGATGGATTCGTGGTGTACTATTTACATATATACAATACATAAACTAATAAATTACATAGAATACAAACAATATATATGAAAGCAGAGAAATAATGTACTTAATGACGACGTTCAAGAGGAAAGGAAGTGATCCTTAACCATATTTTTAAAAATTGTGAGTGTTTGAGCTTGCCTTACTGACACGAGCTAAGCATTCCACAACCGCATGGCTTGAACTGCAAACGACTTGTTATAAAAATTGGTGGACTGGCTTAGCATCTCTAGCCTCAAGTTTTCCGATGACCTAAGAAGTTATTTTAAAATAAACGTTTTTGATTTGCCAACAAAGGATGAGATTGAACATTACGATGAAAACTGAAGAATTGGATCAACCTTTTCATTCTTTAATCCAACCATTCATAAATCTTGTAATCACAATAGAGGGTCTGCAGATATATAGCCAGTTGTAATTAGTAAGTACGTATGACCATTAGGGGCTATGGCCCGTGCTAACATGGCCCACTAATGGGATATTGTGTGAGGCCCATAAATACTTATTACCTTGTGTTGTGAGAAAAGAGGGATGCGAATGTTTGTCTGGATTTTATTCGGGTTCTGTAATACAATTTTCCTGATTTATGGAAATGTGTTTACGGCGGTTTATGTTGAAGTAATGTTTAATGAAGTGTTTCGCTTTACTTGTTTCTAATCTACGTGGTTAAGTTTGAATTATTGATTCGTTTGCTTTTTTTCCTCACTTTTGTGTTATGATATAGGCCTATTTCTTCTTCTAGAGAGGAGGCCTGAGTCCTAGCAGGGGAAACATAGTTCAAGGTTGACTATGTTTTTTGTATGATTCCACTTGATGGTAAGCAGTGATACAATCGTTGATGGTGAGGCGTACTAGTTTGTAATGAGCCTACTCACTCTAGCCTTGAAGACACCTACATTATAGTCAGACGGGAAGACCGCAGTAGGTAAATTGTTCCGGCTCGCCGTCCGACCGTCCGGTAACCGTCCGGACCGAGCCTAAGTTGTCGACGGCGCGTATTGTTCCACGCGCGCCTCAAGGAGATGTCAGTAGCTGTAGGGGCCCAGCAGGGTCGAAGCCTACTGGGGCCAAGGGTCTGATTCTGAAAAGAAGACTCCGCCCTGGTACGAAAGGCAACGAAGGAACAGGAGTGGGTTATTAGTCAGTAAAAGTCTGACACTATCTCCCGCCCCGCCCAAGAGCGGGGGATGTCGTAAGATGATTTTCCCACCGGAAAAAAAAAGGTAAATTGTTCCAGTCTTTCGATGTACGCGGTACAAACGACGAGGCGAAACGCTTAGTGCGGACCGAAGAGGTATCAACAATATAAGCGTAGACATTAGCCATATGACGCTGTGCCCAATGGAAGAAAGGTGATAGCGGAATCAAGTCATCTAATTCCCTCGCACACTCTCATGGACACACAATTCTTTATTCATAAAAAGGGAAGGTAAACCAAGAATGTCTAATATGGCAACCTCAATTATACTAAATTCATTTATGCTCACTTAAACTGAAATATAAACTTGTGATCCGCCTCCGCAACCCACAGGTTTTAGATATCTTTGAATTTCTCGGCTTTTCTCTGCTTTAATATATATATGTGAACCTTTTTCATAAATTATTCTGTGTGTAAGTGAAAACCGCATGAAAATCCGTTTTTTTTTCTTTATTCTTGATTGGTTCGCGCTTGACCACTATCTCACCTGATGGAAAGCGACGATACGGTCGAGGATGGAACACGATTACCTAGAAGTAACCTATTCACTCTTGACTTAAAGATTCCCGGGTTGTAGCTATCAGGAAACACAGATTCCGGCAAAGAATTCCATTTCTTAGCTGTACGCACAATGAATGTGTTCCCAAAACGTTTCGTGCGTATAGGTGGGATGTCCACCATGTACTGGTGGAGCATTGTCGTACGCCTGGTTCTGTAGTTTTTAAGTTTATTTGTTAAATTGTTTGTGTGTAAGTCAATTAATTAATAAATGAGTAATTTCGGTAAGTACTATATTATTTACTCAAAACCACAATTTTTAAATGTCTTCTTTATATGTCAGGAAATGCGTAGTTTCTGGTGTAGGTCACAGGAGTATAGCCATAGGGAAAAACCAGCATAGCATTGACTGGTGCTGCTGCAAAATGCCATCTAGCGTCTTTGGATTCAGTGAAGAGGCGTACGAAGAGGCTAATTAATATTTTAATAATAACTTTTTTTTTTTAAGTTTGAGTTTTTTTTTAAAATATTAAACTGGTTTTACATTTTTCATTTTTTATTCATACCATCCATAACAAAGTGAACAAAATAAGTAAATAAAAATAATTATAATTGGTCAAGTCGTTTTTGAGTTTTAGCGAGACTATCGAACAGCAATTGATTTTTATACACAACAGTGGGTCCACGTAAGAGGAGCTGAGCACTAGCAAACACGAGCCGAGCATAAATTCGTGTAGTTTGGAACGACTTACAAACCTCAAACGAGCGCAATTCGAGCATTTTGTTCGTGCTCGACTATGCTTCGCCTATTGTCAGTTTTTTGACGAAAACAAAGGGTGTTGCATCACGTTCGAAGACAGTGATCGTTAGAGGCTCATTGTACGTCCACATTTGACACTGCAAGTAGAGCTGCTCGGCTTGTGCTCAGTTCGTGCTTGGCTGCTCTAGCGAAGACTTGCCTAAAGAAGATAAAAGTATTCGAATCTGCTTAGATTTTTATTTAAAACCAGCCTAAATACATTTTATATAACAACAAAACCTTCCAACATGAGTCAACAAGGAACCCCAAAATTTAGGCACCCTACTAGCGATGTATTATAATGTTGTCTTCACTGTGAGTTTTATGACGAGCACTATCGTGTGCAAGCACCCTTAACGCGTTCCGTTGCGGTTACATTTCATTGTGTTCAGTTATTAATAAGGGCTACGTTTGTATGGGGTAAGCAGGGAACTAAATGGTAGGAGGAAATGTAGAAACGCCATAATCATTAAGTCATGCATGAAGGGTTTAAATGAGGCACCTTTATAGTACTGGCCTGTAATTTGTCTCATTATAGGGCAAAAGCCACGGGGTTGATGCTAGGGCTGCGGGGTTGTTCGAAAGAATCGCCTTGGTATTGCAATGTAAAGGGCAATTGAAGGAATTTGAGTGGGTTTTAGTCGATAAAAATTTACCACTCCCTCACGCTCTTACCAAACAGGGAGGGGATATATGAAGAATTCCCATTTTTTTTTATTGTTATGAATAGCCGGTTGACGATTATTTCAATTTCACCTGTTGCTAAACGATGATGTGTCATGCTTGCCTAGAAGTAACGTATTCACTCTTAACTTAAAGACCCCTAAGTTGTAGCTATCAGGATACATAACCTGTTCCGAAAAAGAGTTATTTTCGGAATATTTGAAAGATTTTCCTGCAAAGGCTCGGTCGGACTGAGTCAAAGGTCTAGGAGTCGAAATTCGTATTTTCAAAAATGTTTCCATTCTACTGATAACAGTCTCAATTTGTCAAACAAAAACAAGTTTGATTTCATTATTTTGTAAACTTTTTGATATTGATGATAGAATAGAATCGTTTATTTCTGAGTACATGGTATATGAAGATCTTAATATTAGACGAAAATAGAAACCAACATTTTCGGCTAAAAAAAAAATTGTACAAACGTGTGTACAAAACGACGATTTAGTATTTTTCAAGGTCATTGAAGTTGTACAGATGGATGTACAATCGGAACTCAAGGGGTTATAGTTCATGCAATATTACGTTTAGTAATAGTGGCTTTAGCTTTAAATGAATAGGAGTAACTTTATGGAACACGTTATTATTTTGCATACATAATGATTACTGAGATGAGTTCGTAACAATTTTTTGAAAGAAGAAAGAGCGAATATTTTGAATTCAAGTTATTTCTTGACAGTTAGTCAGACAAGAGCATAGTAAATTCCGATCAAAGGGCCTAACACAAAACTGCGATGCGATATTGCATCGTAAAAATCTGCGAACTCGCACGAATAATCGCAAGAAGTTGCGAATTGATTCGCATCACACATTGTATAGACGCCTGAATATCGCTTTGCTACACGAAATCGCATCACTGCAAATCACATCGTAGGTTTCTGCGGCGTCACAACGCATTTGCCCACTTTCGCCGCGGGTATTTTCTGATAAGGAAATCCATGGTATTATAATGCAAAGAGTATCAGGAGGACACAGGTATGGTACTAAAGTCTGATTCGCCCTCACGCTTAATCCAGAGCAGGAAAAGTCAATCACTCGCATCGCAGTTTCGTATGGAAACACAGGGGCTGTTTTCTATTCAAATAAAAACCAACTTATAAGTAAAATAATACAGGGTAAAAGCAGAATCTTATTAAACAAAATAAATGAAATGTATAGGTAGGAAACGAAAAGATCACAGGCAGTGCAAAAAGGCCGCCTTTTCAGTAATACAGATTACTTTGTGTAATTCGAACATTTTATTAAGCTACTTTCGATTTCGGGATTACTCCTACCCAAATCTATTCTTAACTGTAATAAATAATTCAGCTTTTTTTCATGTAGATCTTTTCAACTAATCAACGTTTAAAGTCCTGAATTACGCGAGAGCTGTATAATCCTCATGAATTACCAATCGGCCCGAGTAGGCGACTACTTCAGTTGAATTTCGAGTTTTTGGCCCCGAAATTTCTGGCAAAGTTAGGTGGAGTATAAATTTCTTCGCCCCCTCTTGAGTTCCCCCTTTTTTCCTTTAAAGTTATTTATGTGACAATCTATTGTTTCGAGCTCGGAGCATTTAGTTTTAAATTAACGATGCTATGCGAAGAATTACGACTGGGAACGAGCAGAGACAATAGCTTGGGAGCCTTTCGTTTTGTAATCATCTAATATCGGCACCTAATCCGATAAAAGGTGAAATTAACTCGATTTGCTAGTGTCGCACTCGATTCTGTAGGTCACACCGATCCAAGTTTTATGTTATACCCGCTATTGGGTTTTTTATCGTTGTCTGTTTTAAATGTATTTTTATTGAGTTTGAATTTTATTGGATTTGCTTTTTCATGTCCGGTTAGGATTATTGTTTTTGACAAACAAACATGATAGTTTTTTGTGTTATCAGTTTTTCTGACAGATTGTGTGGGGAGCGATATGAAAAAAAGGGGAGTCAGTGATAGCCTGACGTTTGACAGGACAAATAGAAAAAAAAAAACTGGACAAGTGTTAGTCTGGGACTCTGACACGAAGGTTTCTGTACTACAATATTAAAATCGAGTAAAAAACATTAAAAAAAACTCGTATGGAGACCCCTTTAATTTTTGACTCTATTTCAATTTAATATTTATTTTTAAAGTGGCAATATTTAAAAAAATACACACTCTGAAAATTTCAATTCTCTACCTCTTTCTTTTGGTGGGAAAGTCATCTTATTACAAATTCCGCTCTTGGGCGGAGCGAGAGATAGTGTCAGACTTTAACAGACTAAAAACCCACTCCTGTTCCTTCTTTGCCTTCGTCCCAGGGCCCCGGGTTTCACTTTCACACTACCCGTGGCCCCAGTAGGCTTCGACACTGTGGCCCCTACGATTACGGTTTATGAGATACAGCCCGCTGACAAATGGATGGACGGACGGACAGCGGAGACTTAGTCATTGGCGGTACGGGCGAACATGTTGGCCCGTAGGTTCGCCCGATGTACAGCAGCGGTCAAACACACGCTCTTTAATGTTTACTGTACATCCCTGTACTCGAGCGCCCTGTGGATCAACTGTACGAAACGGGCCGCCAGTGCGCTGCGAGTCCAATACAACAACGCTTTCAGGGCACTGATGCGGCTGCCACGTTATTGCAGTGCTTCAGAGATGTTCGCCCAAGCCAGAGTCGACAGCTTCTCAGCTGTCATGCGAAAAAAGAGTGCGTCTCTTCTCGCCAGATTGCGTGGCAGTAGCAACAGCCTCCTGAAAGTGATTTCAGAAAGGCATGATGAGAGCCCCATAGTGAGGCATCTTATTATGAGCACACTATCTTTAGTAGTTTATTCGTACTAACATAGTTTATAAGCTAAAAATTGTTACTAACATCCTGTATTGTTTTTATTGTGGTTTTTATTTTTGTGTTGTGTGGAGTATGTTGTCTGAAATAAAAATATATTATTATTATTATTATTAGTAATAAGGTCCCGGGGACAGTACCCTACAATTGTATTGACCCGACCTCAAGTAACATAGAACAAAGACAGGAAGATGTTGATTTGTCCAGGTAGAATTTTCCGCAAAATCTGATAGAAAAATGAGCTATTTAAAGCTTTTTTTAAGTTACTCAAAAAAAAAATAACATTTGTAACAAGACGCTACAGTTCAAGTTCCATAAATACGGCGTTATTACTCCATCATCATCATCATTTCAGTCGAAAGACGTCCACTGTTGGACATAGGTCTCCCCCAAATGTCGCCACAATGAACGGTCTTGTGCGTCTCGTATCCATCGGACTCCCGCAACCTTCATCATATTACTCCCTAGTTATTAAAATTTACTTCTTCCTTTAACTACGTTATTCTAGTTCATCATAATAAGGTCCTTTGTTTGTATATAGTAACCAGTCGTTTCTTCTTTAACGTCACACGTGATCATATTCGCAAGTCTCTCACCTCTACGGTCCGGACTAAGCGTTTCGCCTCGTCGTTTATTGTTATTATCTATTTATTTCGAGTATTAAAGACTCATTTTACATTACATAATCACATACAGACAATATATATCATAAAATTACATACAATGAAAGGTTAAAATTAAATTAATTTAATAATAATAAACCTTTATTTCAGACCACATAGATCCATCATACAACCTTTAAAAATTAAAAAATCCAAATAAAAAAAAATAAAAGAATTAAATTAGTTATTTTTAAATTGCATTGGATTGTCATTGGATTATCATTACATTAAATTGAATTTTATTATAACGTCAGTCAAACATTAAAAGAATTGTATTAAATATTAAAATAAATTGTATAAAATTAAAATTCAAAACACCACCACCACGATTATACCGCGGTCATCGAAGGACTAGTACAAATTTATTTGGTCTTCCAGTCTGGTTATGATTTTGATGTCTTCAAGGCTAGAGTGAATAGGCTCTTAATTAACTAGCGTGCTTCACCATCAACGATTGCATCACTGTTTACAATCAGGTGGGATTACAGTCAAACACTCATTTATATCGATAAAAAAAGGTGTTGGAATAATTATAGTTTTGATTTCAATTATCTGACGAATCATATGTTATTCACCAGAACTAAAAGGTTTTTAGTGGTAAATTGATAAGTCTAGAATTTGTAGTACTCTACTCTACTCTACTTGTACTCTAGTCTGTTTGCGAATACAGCTCACATTTTTTGGTTCTCAAACATTTTCTACGAAATTCACGTTTGTACAGATCCGGTCATCTAAATATCGCCTCAAATCCAGTAACAGATAAACCTGTAGTTTTTTTTTAAACAACTTTGCGCTATTCTAGGAATTAATCAAAATCAGAATCTTGTATTATGAGTACGTTTACTAACGTGTGAACTCACACACACAACACCCAGACCTGAATCAACTGTCAAACAAATATTTGTACGACTTAAACACAAATATTTGTTCCGGTCGGTAACTGAACCCACTACAAGTTGCGCAGCATCCAATCTCTCAACCACTTAACCAGCCATGTCAGTGTAACGTGTGTGGATATTCAAATAAAATGACTTCCATAAATCCCAAAGGACCAATGGACGCCAGAACCATTTCGCAATACAATTTACCATGCCATTCGCCAGACATTGGGACCCCATAACACAAAACATACTCACGTAAACCCCTATTAAGGCCCGGTTATCATGGTTTTTCATCACCATAGTATATTTAGTAAGGAAATATCACATACGATTTTATTTCGTGTGTTGGCAACAAAAGTAAATCATATATGAGCGTTATTGGACATTATTATTGCTCCAGCCAATGTTATTAGGTACGTGTAGCGGTGTCAGTGTGATTTCGGAACATTAGTGGAATGACTGGGCGGCCGGTGTGAATATAAGGTTTTATTAAAATTGTATACGTCTTTGTAATGGGTTAGGGACCACAGTTTATGGTGGGGTGTTGCTTCGATTATGAGGGTCTTGTTTTTAATTATGATTTAGGAAAATTGTGTTGTTTTTGAGCAGTGGTGGCATAATAGTACTTACGAGTTGTATGTCACGAGTTTAAACCAGGCAGGTTCTTCTTCATCATCATTTCAGCCGAAAGACGTCTACTGCAGTACAACGAACGGTCCTTTGCGTTTCGTAATTATTGGATTCTGCGACTCTCACCAGGTCGTCGGTCCACCTTGTGGAAGGCTTTACAACGCTGTGTCTTCTGGTGCATGGCCGTCAGTATAGATGGTCATGGTCACATTAATGAGGCAGGCGCTCATGGACCAGGCATGGCAGGTGCTTAGCTTTAAGTAAGTTATATCATCGTCACTGCTCATATAACAGTGAAAGATACAACATGAGAGTTTCCTCAGGGGGTCCTAGAAATAAAAATTCGAAGACATGTGACATCCACGGCTCTTTCCTCTTTTAGAGAGGAGGCCTGGGTCCCAACAGTAGAAAAATTATAAGGCTGAATGATGTTTTTTAGCCAAAGTTTTTTGAGTGCAAAATTTATGTAACTATTATGTAAACAAACATAAACGTATGGTTATAATGGCGGTCTTATGGCTAACAGTGATATCTGCTACCTTTGAATAGACTTATAGGACAGCTAGTAAATTGATTGATCAAAGAAAGCATAGTGATCATAAAGAGGTTTTAAAGATAGCGCGCAATTTGAGGTTTGAGGAATTTAATTGATAAAACTTGCCCATTTTTTTAAGGTAGGATATCATCTAATAACTACCCTCACTCTAGAGCGGACTGGAAGGGCATGTCAGGCATCTACTGAGTAAAACTATACCTATGTTCTTTCAGTTACCTATGCATTCTAGGACTACGGGTAACCTTTTAGGATCATGGGTAACCTAAAACTTATCCATAGACTTAACGAATGCCATCGATACTGCAGTCAACGTAGGCACAAAAAGTTTAACGAGTTTACCATCAATTTGAAAAGAAGAAGAATATATAAAAATTTGGGTAAGTGCGAGTCGGACTCGCGCACTGAGGGTTCCGTACAAACTTGAAAAGTAAATTGCGGTTTACGATTCACGTTACGTGTTAAAAAAAACTACTTACTAGATCTCGTTCAAACTAATTTTCGGTGGAAGTTTGCATGGTAATGTACATCATAATTTTTTTTTTAGTTTTATCATACTCTTATTTTAGAAGTTACAGGGGGGACACATTTTACCACTTTGGAAGTGTCTCTCGCGCAAAATATACATTTTAGAAAAAAATGATATTAGAAACCTCAATATTATTTTTGAAGACCTATCCATAGATACCTCACACGATGGGTTTGATGAAAAAATAATTTTTGAGTTTCAGTTCTAAGTATGGGGAACCCTCAAATTTTATTGTTTTTTTTTTCAATTTTTGTGTGAAAATATTAATGCAGTTCACAGAATACATCTACTTACCAAATTTCAACAGTATAGTTCTTATAGTTTCGGAAAAAAGTGGCTGTGTCATACGGACGGACAGACAGACAGACATGACGAACCTATAAGGGTTCCGTTTTTTGCCATTTGGCTACGGAACCCTAAAATGTGCTGTACTATCTTTTAAACGTCCATAATAATAAAAGATCAGCAATAGGTGGCTATTGAATAAACAATTAAGTAGTGAAAACTACCGTGTTTTATTTTGTATTCTACTAAACACAGTGCTGGTAATGAAAGACGGTGAACACAATGTTTAAAACGTGGGTAACATTTAAAACACGTTAAATGTTTATGCTAGTAAGTGTTGTTTCATTTAAAGTTTTGTTTTACCACCGCAATCTTATTAAGTACCTACAATGTGTTCCAAATAAGAATGGGATCGATTGCCATGTTGTGACGTCACGTCATACTGTCATTTCGAAGAATTATTATGGTGAACAAAACAAGATTTTTTTTTAAATTTAATTTATTTACGAACTCTGAACGAAAAAAGTTTAGTCAGAATCTAGTTCTTCAATTTTGCTTATCTCCGAGTTCTTCAATTTTGGCCAATTTCATGCGATTTGACAGTATGACGTGACGTTACAATATGGCAATCGATCCTATTCTTATTTGGAGCGCATTGTACTATATATTATTAAGAAGGCTACAGGAGCTAATCACCAGTTTAATTGTTAAAAGTATTATTATCCACTGCAGAAATATCAGAACAAAATATTGGTATTCTTCAGGTTAAAATTAGCAATCTCCATAAATCTTCGATGAAATTAAGAGTTGCATTAAATAATTAAAATGCGTTGCTGAGCGAAACTTCCAGAATGGAAGTTTATACCAAGGCCCGGCGAATTCTAGAAAAAAAATCGTCATAAAGGACCTACTTCTATTATTATTAGATAAGGTTATTAGTCGATAAGGGAATTTGTTCCTTCCATCCTATTCGATAGAGTCGAAATTCGCAAGAAGTCGCGAATGTGCATTATTATTACAAGTTAATAATAATAGTGATTTAATGCCCCACGATGCGACTGTATTGCTCTGGAATGGCCTTAAAATGCCTGTATCTAGAATTTCCCTGGCTTTCTGCCAAAAGTTCCGGCACAGCTCAAAGCAGTGCCACCGCCCACTGGTGTGTGTGCGGTGTGGAGAGGGGCACTCCGCGAGGGACTGCCCGCGGCCACGTTCAGAGCCGGCAACGTGTGCCAACTGTGGCGGGCAACACCCTGCCTCAAACCGCGAGTGCCCCGTGTTCCTACAAGAAGCACGGAACAAGCGTGCGGGAACGACGGCCTCCACTAAACGCACAACCCGGCCTGGAACTACAATCACCCAGGCCGCAACCGTCGATGACTTCGAGGCCCCCAGCGCCACACTGATGGCGGTGGCAAACGAGCCTAAGAAAAAAGATGCCCCCTCCACAGGGCGGAGGAAAGGGAAGAAGGGAGGGAAGAAAGGGCAGAATAAGCCCCCCCCCCCCCCCCCCAGCCAACAACAGCAACCAATCCGGGCACCTGCAATAGCGCAGGCGACGACCCAACAAGGAAGGAGAGAGGGGGGCGCAATTACCCAAGCGGCCTCCCAAACTATTGTCGCCACAAGCAGACGACCGCAGGCGCCCCAGGGCGCCCCCGTCGCTGCCAGATACCAAGCGGAAGGAACCACTCCCCCCGCTAACTTGGAAGAGCGGAGGGAGTTTACCGCCTGCGCTATAAAAGTAGTGATGGACCTAATTCAGGCCATCAAACAGGGCCAAGACCCGGCCCTGGTTATCCTCGACGGCTTAACGGCACTGTTAGCTCTCTACCATGCTCCATAAGCCGTTGAGGATCTTGCACTGGAACTCCCGAGGCCTACGAAATAAGGCTACCCTCCTCCGCCTCCTCCTCAGGGATCAGGACATAGACGTGGCGCTCGTAAGTGAGAAGCTCCTGGGACCAGCTGATAGGGTCAAATTCCCGGGGTATCTCACTTACAGGAAAGACGAGAAGTCAGCAGTCGGCATCTACCGTGGTCTGGCGGTAATTGTTAGGCGAAGAGTCGTCCACCAAGAACTCCGCTTGCCGTCACTCAGCTCTTTTTACGCGCTGGGTGTACAACTGAACGTTGCCGGCGAGGACCTGAATCTATACGCTGCGTACGCCCCGCCCGATATGCCGCTAGATGTGGCAGAGCTTCGAGCGCTTTTAATGCAGTCGCCCAACCCGACGCTCCTCGCCGGCGACTTGAATAGCAAACACCCGGCATGGAACAGCAACAGCACGAATACCAAGGGGAGACGGCTCTTCGCGGACGCGGAAGCCTATGGGTACACGGTGTCCGGACCAGAAACACCGACCCACTACCCCGGTTACGCACGAGCTGCCCCGGACGTGCTGGACATCGTGGCCTATTACGGACTTAACCGCCAGATCACCCAGCAGGTCTTGGACGACGAACTACTGTCAGACCATCAGCCGGTACTCGTCGTCCTGCAAGGAAAGCCGACCCCCACTCGGCCTATCGTCACCGCCGCGGACGTTGACGGACTGGCCGAAGAGCTTACCGTCTGCATCCAGGGCGCCCTAAAGTCGGCGACCACAGTCAACACACAGTCGCAGGGGGCTCTACCCCCCCTCCCCAGCCACCTGAGAGCGATGATCGCCGAGAAAAGGCGCCTTCGCAGACGGTGGCAAACCACGAGATGCCCAACGCAAAAGAAGGAACTCAATCATCTCGCGGAGAGGGTGAAGGCCGAGCTGCAGGCGCTCAACACCGCGAGCTGGGAGTCTACCATAGATAACTCGGAGGGCGATTGGCCGGCCATACACAAATTGTGCCGGCAGCTAACGAACACCCCAGCTCCGGTACGCCCGCTGCTTAACAGCGACGGAGCGCTTAGATACACTGCGACAGACCGCGCGGAGATCTTTGCCGAACACCTGGAGCGTCAGTTCCAGCCTAACCCGACTAACGACGACGAGCATGTCGCAACAGTCGAGAGGCACCTTCGAGAATACTTCGAGTCGCCGATAGCTCACGAAGAGGCGGGCGTCTTCTTCTCGCCGGGCGCAGTCCGACGCGCCATCTTGCGGACGAAGCCCAGGAAAGCCCCCGGTGCCGACGGCATCTCCAATACAGCGCTGCGCCACTTGCCGCACCGCACAGTTGCGGCCCTGGCGCGCCTGTACACGGGGGTGCTGCGCACGGGGACCTTTCCCGCTTCGTGGAAAGAGGGGCGCGTCATCATGCTGCCCAAGGCGGGAAAGAACACGCTGAAGCCAGAGAGCTATTGGCCCATCACGCTGCTGCCCACCATCTCGAAGGTGTTTGAACAACTCCTGTTGCGACACCTCACACCCTACATCACTCCACGCTCAGAGCAGTTCGGGTTTCGCTCGGAACATAGCACGACGCTCCAGCTGTCGAGGGTACTGCACCTCATGACAGTGTCGCTTAATAAAAAGGAACATGGGGTTGCAGTATTCCTCGACATGGAGAAGGCCTTCGATCGTGTTTGGCACTCGGGTCTCCTCTACAAACTGTCGCAGTCGGAGACGCTCCGCCGCGTAGTAAAGGTGATCTCCTCGTTCCTCGAGAACAGAACTTTCAGAGTGGTGGTCGAAGGTACGCTTTCGAGCGCTCGCCCGGTGGCCGCCGGAGTACCGCAGGGCAGCTGTGTCTCGCCTGTGTGTTACTCACGGTACAAGGATGATATCCCCACCACTGGGGGCGTCACACTCGCGCTGTATGCCGACGACGCCGCGTACATCGCGTTCTCTCTGACCGCGAAACACTCGGCCGTCAAAATGCAGCGCGCACTTGACGCTCTCCCTGCGTGGCTGGAGAAATGGCGGCTCACTGTCAACGTGGGTAACACACAGGCGATCGTCATCGGGCAAGCCCACCTCCCACCACCCCTACGGCTACAAGGAGCCGACGTCAAGTGGTCCCCGACGGTTAAATACCTAGGGGTCACAATCGACCGTCGGCTCTCCATGGGCTGTCACGTCCGACAGGCTGTTGCAAAGGGTAGAGCAGTCCACGCCCTGCTACGTCCAGTGCTCTCGTCCCGCCACACGCTACGTGCCAAGCTGGGCGTGTACAAAACGTACATTCGTCCCATCATCACGTACGCCGCCCCAGCTTGGCTCGCCCTCACGAGCGAGACAAACAAGAAGCTTTTCCGCGCGCAGCAGAGCATCGCGCTGCGGAGGATAGTCGGCGCCCCTCACTTCGTGAGGAACGATGTCATCCAGCGGGACCTTCAGATTGAGGGCCTGGACGAGTTCTGTGGCCGCCTGGCGTCGAACATGTTCGCGCGTGCCGATGCCTCCAGCTGGCCGCACATCAAAAACATAGCGCCGTGGCACGCGCGGCCGCCCGACGCTAGACGCCGCCTCCCCCGCGACTTACTGCCGGACGATGACGCCCATGCTCCACCGGACTGACCCATGATTAAGTCGCACGCACCTACACGCGACTTAATCATTCACTAGAACTCTACAACACCACATACACTCGGTGCGCGCTGTGTGCTAAGTTAATATAGGCACAACGTGCGCCGAATCTCAGACAAACATGACTCTACATTCGCACAAAATCACGCACCCAGTGCGCGGCGTGGACGCGCACTCGGTTGCATACATGGGCGGTGTTACACACCCAATACCGCCCACACACACACTCACACGACCCCTGAGTCTGGAGCGTGACCGGCTAGACATGGAAGCGTGACAGACGGGGGTCACTCACTAACAGTGGGGAGCGTCCACAAAATCGGCACCCTCGTCGCTGGTCGTCACTCGCTGGGCCTCCCCCGGGCAACCGGGGGTCCCACCTGGCAGGGTCTGACCGCCGGGGTGTCGCGAAGAAACGACTCTATTTACCAAAATAGAGTCGTGACGCTCCCACTGTACAAAGCCAGCGACTCCACGTCTTTAGGCACCACAGCGAAGCACCCGTTGTTGCGGGTGCCTAACGACACTGCGAGCAGGGGGCGATGCCCCGATCTCGCCTGCCGCGCCCCCCTGAGGGGACGCAGCGATTTCAACGGTTCCCTGGCTTTGCGTATAAATACGAGCCCCCGATCGGAAATGAGTTAGTTTGAATTCGTCTACGACTCAAGTGCGATCTACACAAGTAAAGTGATTTCATCTAATGACCTAAGCGACAGTGAAAAAGGACTCTAGTATATACATTGTGATTTGGCTATCGGTGATTGGATAAATTTGTTATTGTTTATAGTAATAAAGTTTTCTGCTAGTAAATCAGCATTTAATTACTCACGTTCGTAACAATATTAAATAGTGTGTTCAAAACTATACAGCTTATTATTTGGTATGTATTATTGTGATATTTATTTTACTTTATATATGTATATAATTATGATAGGAGATTTTTACATTTTGTTTCTATTACTCTTACACACGGTGCCTATATCCAGGGGCGCCGACCCCGTGGGTGCTCGGGGGCTCGAGCACTCATGCGAAATAAACAGTGGGTACCGAGCATCCCTGAGAATACGCATCAAGAAACAGATCAGTAATCGCCTTTTAGATTACGTATAAATTATAATATTTCTTGATACGAAAAACTAGTTTTATTTTTCTAAAATAGTTTCATTTTAAATTTTAATCAAAAATAATTAGTAATTAAGTAAGCAGTATGTAAGTAGGACATTTATTTATTTATCGGTCTATCAGTGTGCATTTCTCTTCTCTCACTGTGCCACTTTTTCGAGTCCATCAAATGAGCATGAGCACCCTTGAGGTTTTCTAAAAGCCGGCGCCCCTGCCTATATATCTTTTTTTTCAAATTTCCTTTCACAGGTATTCTGAAATAAATTTCTTTCGGTATAAGTATCACCTCTGTACCTATGTGTCTATTTCTTTCTTCTTGTTTTTTATTACATGCGCCAACATGAATTGTCAAATAAATAAACAAAAGACAAAATATCATCATTTCAGCCGAAAGACGTCCACTGTTGGACATAGGCCTCCCCCAAATGTCGCCACAATGACCGGTCCTATGCGTTTCGCATCCATCGGATTCCCGCGAACCTCACCAGGTCATCGGTCCACTTTGTGGGAGGCCTTCCAACGCTGCGTCTTCCGCTACAAATTATGTTACTGTTTCAGAAATTCTCTAAAAACCATGACTGCAGAGTCTAACCGCAACATCAGTATATATCTATTTAGACGTAATACCGAAATAAATACGATTGCTTTTGTGTAGCGCTTATTATTTTCTTTTGTAATTTTCGGCCATTTCCCTCGGCGCTATATATTTTCTTTAATAATTTACCGTTTACCCATAAGTGGTTGTCGATGTTATTAATTTATTTGGTCCTCAAAGGTCGCAATGGTACTTATTACCTATTCATGTAAACAAACGGCCTGGGATTATCTTAATTAGAGAAAGGTCGGGAAATAATTAGGAGACAATTTTATGTGGGTATCTGCTAATCCTGCCGTGAATACTGTCGCAATATTGTATGTGTGGCTGTTGTACGCTGGCGATTATTGTACTTGTTTATTTTATAATTTATTTACGCATAAATACGCATAGATACAGAAGCAGATACACGATTATAAAAATTTGAACAAAAGTATTGTTTATTTCAAAAGAAATTTCTTCCAGCAGACCTGCGATAGAAGAGATTAGAAGAAATGTGACATAATATTGTCATGTAGAAATAAGAAAAGAAGAGTTGAGGAAATCTAAATTTAAATTTAAAAAAAAAATAACACGTATCATTTAAATATGAATAAATACTTAACGTTATACTTGCATCGTATTCTATTCTAGTATACTTGATTATAAATAGGTACGTCTGCATTGATCTTCCAAGTAATTTACCATAATTGTATTCCATAATGACTTCTCCTGCTCTTGGGTGAGGCGAGAGGGCGTGTCGGACATTTACTGACAAGAAACCTACTTGTGTTACTTTTAGTATTGTACAACCATGATCATTCTTTCAAAAATTTCAAATCAGAAAGGGCTAGATGACGTCATAAGTGGAGACAAGCAACTTGGTACCAATATTTTGTTATTCTCGTCTTCACAGTTGAGTCAGATAACAAAACAAGAAAAGTAACGATAAATCACGCTCATAAAAACAATAGACAGTCAACCACAGAAACTTTTGAATGGTAAAAGTGCAAACTTTCTGACAAACAGGCTACAGTCAAGACGTTCATTATACGGAACGTTGGGTTGAAAACAACTGCTGGAAGTTTGGGTACTCTGGTTTGGCACGCTGGATATACTGGGAGTTAAGTTGGGGATTTAATTTTTTGAGACTTCTCAGTTTCTTTAGCATAGCATAGTCGGCCTTATAATGTTCCCAGTGTTGGGACTCAGGCCTCCTCTCTAGGAGAGGGAACGGGCCGTAATCCACCACGCGGGCCCAGTGCGGGTTGGTGGATGTCACATGTCTTCGAATTTTGGTTCTAGGACATGCCGGTTTCCTCACGATGTTTTCCTTCACCGTTTTGAGAGCAGTGGTGAAGAAATAAATTACACAAAGTAATGCGCCTGGCTGGGTTTGAACCCGCGACCTACAACTCGTAAGTCGGGGCTGGGGCTCAGTTTCTTTGCGTTGTTATTATTTCATATAGGTACTCATACATTGGTACTGTAAATCTCTGAACTAACTTTTTAAAATTGCATTTTTGTTAAAATATTAATCTATATAATTATACTATTTATTATCAGCGCTTCTGCATTAATATTATAAATAAGAAGCGTTTGTTTTTTTGTTTGTAAGAGGTAACCTCTGGAAGGACGGATGGCCGTTGGGGCCGAAAGGTTCTGGAATGGCGACCACGTACCGGAAGACGTAGCGTTGGAAGGCCTCCTACAAGGTGGACCGATGACCTGGTAACGGTTGCGGGAGTACGATGGATGCGAGGCGCACAGGACCGTTCATTGTGGCGGCACTTGGGGGAGTCCTATGTCCAGCAGTGGACCTCTTTCGGCTGAAATGATGATGATGATGAACCTCTGGAAGTACTGGTCCGATAGCAATCTGTCGGTTTTATTTCGTTTACATTTCGGGGAGTGTGCATTGGAATTGCACAATTTGATTCCGCCAAGTCCGCAGTCCATCATCGGACTACAAGACATACGGCATTGTGCCACCTGTACATGGTGGACATTCCACCCGCTACGTACATAGCGTTTTAGGAAGACATTCATTATGTGTACAGCTAAGGAGTGGAATTCCCTGCCGGAGTCTGTGTTTCCTGATAGCTATAACCTAGGGGTCTTTAAGTCAAGGGTGAATAGGTTGCTTCTAGGTAAATGTGCTCCATCATCGGCCACATCATCGCTTTCCATCAGGTGAGTTAGTGGTCAAACGCAAGCCTATCCATAATAAAAAATAAAAGAAACTGTATGTCCTACAACCATATTCATGGTCTGTGACCCCTTCATGTATAAAGCCAAATATTTGAATGACCTAAATCATCTTTTCATTTGAAACTAAATTTCCAAGATAAACTCCAGTTATCCCAGAAGCAAGTGCTTCCAAACATTGCATTAAACTTCGGGTTCTATCTCATACGTTAATAAACAGAATGTTAGAGAAAATGTGGTTAAACCAAGTTCAAGCATCTAGAAATATAATTATGCAACATGTAAGTAATGCAATGAGTGAGGTGGAATAATCGCGATATTTGAATGCTGGTCTAGTTGAAAGTACTTCGATTTTCGCCCATCCAGCACGAGCTTGCGGACGGCGAGCAATGGGTAGTCCGCCGTCCGGCTGTCTGGACCAAAGCCGGTTAGAGGCGACACCAGCCAAGCATGCAGATGGTATGAATGAGTAGAGGCTTCGCGAAAAGAGCAACTGAAGTAATACTGTGGGTTGTAGTCAGTAAAAGTCTGACACTCCATAAGACTGGCAGCATTGCCACGCTGTATGGCAATGCTTATTCTTTATCCAAGGTAAAAGCCAGACCTTACATACATACATAATCAGCCTTTTAATGTTTCTACTCCTGGGACTCAGGCCTCCTCTCTCTGAGAGAGGGAATGGGCCGTAATCCACCACGCGGGCCCAGTGCGGATTGCTGAATGTCACATGTCTTCAATTTTTTGGTTCTGGGACATGCCGGTTTCCTCACGATGTTCTCCTTCACCGTTTTGAGAGCAGTGGTGATGAAATAAATTACACGAAGTAATGCGCCTGGCGGGGTTTGAACCCGCGACCTACAACTCGAAAGTCAGAGCCGTTACCACTCGGCCACCACTGCTCCCAAAGCCAGCCCTTGGGTTACACGAAATGTCAACCAGAATTTACCATAGGTCGTTTCACAAAATTTTAGAGTAGTCATCGAATTCTCACTTGTTACGGTAAAAATCTTCTCACAATTTCGTACGAGTATAATCCACTTTATTTTTGTCTACTAAGTTTAGTACAAGAATACAAACTTCGTGACAACCACCGAGATTCGAAGTCGGCTCATTACACGCCACATTGGCGTGCTCACAAACAACTCCTTGAAGTTGAAGTCGGTTGAAGTCCGCTGAATTTTGGCAATACGCCGTGTTTCACGAACACTAATATTTTTTTTTGTAAATTCTAGTTTGGTATCTTGTTGTTTGGAACGAATTATTTTAAGATTCCATTAGAAAATGTTCTTTTTACAACCTTGTTTTTACTTTACAGTTTTCATGAATTCTGTAACCTGGTATGAAATTTTTAATAGTGGACGTACCTATATATTTAGAAAGAAAAAAAAAACATTTATTCGAGACTCAGTACACTACAATAAAAACAAACGTAAAACAATAACAAGATTAAAAAAAAAACCGGGCAAGTGCGAATCGGACTCGTGCACTGAGGGTTCCGTACTAGCTTATCTATGAAAACAGTTCTAGTTTCGAATTGAGTTACGAAGATTTTTCCGAATCGCAAAAACTTTTTTTTTTGTTTCTGTATATTTTTTTTATTGCTTCTACAGAGTTATCACTGAATTCCTATTTATCATTTACCAGTCACTTGTGGGATTATTGGGCTGCAGGATTTTTCGGAAGTGTTACCGTGGCCCCGGAACCCACAGGGCTACTGAAGGAACACGGGTATGTTTTAGCCAGTAAAAGTCAAACACTCTCTCCCGATTCACCCACATCGGGAAAAGTTATTTATGACTAGCTTTTGCCCGCGGCCTCACCCGCGTACATAAAATATAGACTATATCACTCAGGAATAAAGCAGCTTTCTATCGGTAAAAAAGTGATAGCTATTGAACCAGTACTTTTAGAGATAACCTCCAACAAACAAAAAAAAAAAAAAAACTAATTTTTTTTATAATATTTGTGTACATATTCCGCTGAAAAAAAAAATGGTAGGAACACTGTCTCAAAAGAAAAAAAAATAGGAGATACGTAAAAAAGGAAAATTCGCTATTTTATTAATCCAAGTTAAAAGCATTTGCGAAACCTTGGTTAAGAATTTGAGCTAAACATTGTTGCGGCATTCCAATAAACTGCTGCTGAAATAAAATACTCCATTCTACGCGAACGAAAATCAAGTATTTCCAATTCGATATTCTTTTGCAACGTTTTTTGTGGACGGAATAGGAATAATGGCGAATATTTTATGCATTGGGGAACGTAAACTTGGTCGTTTGTTTGCGATTCATTAGTGTAGTAGTGAATTCTGTAATTGTGGAACATTTCGAAAACGTTTATGTACGTTGGAGAATCTTATTTTTATGTGTTCTTTAAAATATAGACACTCGTTTAGCTCCTTAGTAGTTCTGAGTTCACGCGCCGGGCATTGGTACTCGCGTCGGGCATTGGTACAGGCCATGGTCCGGAGTGAGGAGGAGTGGCAGGCGGTCGCCTCCTTCTGCGAAGCAGTAATGCTAGCAAAGTAGGCGGCCGATCGCGTGACACAACGGCCCTCACGCCCTAAACGCCGCCGGAATTCCGATCCCGATTTCCGACCACCGTAGGCGCGGGATTGCGGACGGCGTGTAATAGGTGGTTCGCCGTCCGACCGCCCGGTAACCAAGCCCAAGTCGTCGACGGCGCGTGCTGTTCCACGCGCGCCTCATGGAGATGTCAGCAATTGTAGGGGCCCAGCAGGGTCGAAGCCTACTGGGGCCTCGGGTAGTGTGAAAGCGAAACCCGGGGCCCCGGGATGAAGGCAAAGAAGGAACAGGAGTGGTGGAGTTTTTAGTCAGTAAAAGTCTGATACTATCTCCCGCTTCGCCTACGGGCGAGATTTGTCATTAGATGATTTTACCAATTAAAATAAAAAAAGTAGTTCTGAGTTGAGCTACACGAATACTGATAAATGCTTGCACTGACTGGGCAGGTCCGCTCAGAACTGTGTCTTGAGTCCCAGCCGTGGGAAAATTATAAAACTGATGATGCTAATTTACCTGCTATTTTATTTTATTTTTGCAGCACGGTTGGGTTGAGCGATTGGCTGCTGCATTGTGAGTCGTAAGTTCGATTCCCGCATGGAACAAATAATTTTGTGGTCTACAAATAGTGGTTCAAAACCTGAGCCTCTTGTGTATGTGAGTTTTTATGTTTGTGAACGCACTCGTGATTCGGGAGTAATTTTATGAACAGAGCAACGTTTTAAAAATGAAGGCAGATGATATAAGACATCTACGAAGCAAGAAGGCTTAAAATAATCCAAAGGGCAACAGAATGGGCAATTGCTTGGAGTTTCCTTGGGTGATCGCATCTGAAATGAAGATATCCACAGGAGTACCAAGGTCTTCAATATAGTCCGAAGAATCGTCAATTTTTACTCGTAGTGGCAGGGCATATTGCTCGCAGAACAGATGGTCGCTGAGGCCGAAAGGCTCTGGAGTAGCGACCGCGTACCGGAAGATGCACCGTTGAAAGGCCTCCTTCAAGGTAGACCAACTGTGGACATTTTTCGGCTGAAATGACGATGATGATGATCATGACGAGGCTAGAGGTACATTGAAAAATAAATAACACGTTAATACACAATAACGTTATTCGACGTTGATGAAAACCAGTGCTTAATACTTAAAACCCTTACCAAAATCCCAATAAATCCCACTTCAGGGTTCCACAAACAAATCTGCAATCCAAAAACCGCATACCCCTAAAATGTCGTCCCGAAATAAACAAGGGTTCCACTGAATTCGATAGCTAATTGATTAATCGTCGCTTGTGACGTATGTCAGCGGTTAGGTTCTATTCGCAAAGTTTCGCTCAAAGGGTGTTGGGCCTAGTCCTGAGTGAGAGCGTGGTTAAAAGGGCTGGTGCAGGCGCGGTGGCGGGCGCGATTTGGTGGCGACATAGTATATTGCGAGTTATTGTAACAACCAATACAGATCAAGCCAATCAACGGTCCGGACTAAGCGTTTCGCTTCGTCGTTTATACCGCGTACATCGAAGGACTGGAACAATTTGCCTGCTGCGGTCTTCCCGTCCAGCTATAATTTAGGTGTCTTCAAGGCTAGAGCGAATAGGCTCTTAATAAACTAGTGCGCCTGACCATCAATGATTGCATCTCCGCTTACCATCAGGTGGGATCGCAGTCAAGCACTGGTTTATATCATTTAAAAAAAAAGCCATCTATCTATAACTAGACATCCATACGTAACTTAGAAATTAAATTTAATTGTGTGTTTGTAACTGGGTTGCTGCGAATATCAGCATCAGCATCTAGGTCCGCGAATTATCAGCATTGTTTTTTTTATCAGCATCTGCTTTAGCATCAGCAATAATTAGTGCTGATTTTTAATGCTGACATTCACGTCGTGACATGTTTGTTTAAGGCGGGACTTATTGCGATCCACGTAAACTTTTAAGCAATCATAGAAAGTTATACAAAAAACGCTGTCAATTATTCCCTTACCCGTTTGTTTTGTTAAGATAAATTGGTTAGACGCTTGTGAGTTGTGTAACAATTAACAAATAAGTAATAAGCCATACTCAAATTCATAATGAAATGCATCCTCTAGTGAAAAGTTCAATATGGAAATATTTCACATTGATAAACAAGAACACCGCTCAATGTAGTATTTGTAAAAAGAACTATTCTTGAAAAGGACGTACAAATAAATACATCATTAAACATTACTTAAAGTTGTTTTTTAAGTTGTGAAATTGAAAACCAGGAAGCTGCGACTAATTATCACGTCTTATATCACATTTACTAACAGTTTTATTTTAACATATATTTTATTTAAGTAATTAAATAATAACAGCATCAGTATCCCTTAGCTAGAACCTGATGGTGACTGTGCCTGTTATATATGTATGTATGTTCCAAATGAACTAATTACATTGACGTGCGATATGAAGGTGCCATTCGAACCTCGGCTGCAGGCTGCGGATGCAGGCAGCACATGCGGCAGCCGCATGAAGCCGGCCGGTGATTTTTGTGAAAACTATTCCGAACGCGGCTGCGGTTGCTGCCGCGACCTGTAGCCGTAGCCGATCGTAGACCAGTAACTGCAGCCGCAAGTCGATGTGCATGTAGTTACGTTACTTCAACCTATTTAGACAAGTCCAGAAATATTAGATTGAATCGTAGATTTGCGACTGGCAGCACGTACAGGCAGCTTCGGTATCATTCCCGGCTGCAGATGCAGGCAACGACTGCGTGTTATGCGCCTGTTGCCTGCATGCGCAGCTTGCATCCGCAGCCTGCAGCCGAAGTTAGAATGGCACCTTAATAATTGCGTGATGTCAAATGTTAGTTTTTAGATTATATGTGGCGGTAAATAGCTGCTATAGTCAACTGACTATGGATTCAAACGCCAGTATTTTATACTTCTAGCCCGCCTCAGTACCCGCTCGAGCTCCTTACCCTGGCCAAGAACTAGTTGTGTTTGTTCACGAGTTGTGTTTCGAGCGGTTTGGTCAAACATTTAATAGTTTTCTAGTTATAGCGGTAAATTATTGTAGTTTCCTCGTAGTTGGGTGGTTTGAGGGAGACTAGGTGTGGTTATAGTTTACGTTACGTTTTTGAGTAAGACAAGTTTGCTTAAAAACGTGAACGTAAACGTTGGTAGACTAATAACTCATTTTTGTGACTGACAAATCTTTTCAGTGGAGTATGAGTTATTCTTTTGCCATTACGATTATATTACGGCCCATTCCCTCTTATAGAGAGGAGGCCTGAGTCCCAACAGTGAGAATTTTATAAGGCTGATTATGCTATATATTATATAGCACTTGAGATGAAAATAATAAGTATATCAATACAATCTGCCTAACCTCATCCCAATTTTCTGGGAGTCGACCTCCAGTCAAACCGTATGCAGTAAATTATCAATATTATACATATATGTGGAGTGCCTTCACAATTCAGTAATTCATTTAAAAAAGTTTTTTCTTCAAAGCATCGGTTTGACGAAAATAAAATTATTCTTTGTAGCCCAGTCTAAATCGTCTATTTGAAAACAGGAAAGTGATCATAAAAAAACTGGTCAAACGCGAGTCAGACTAGCACACCGAGGCCTCCGTAAAAACTAACCTATATGAATAGCTCGATCTCAGAATCAAGTTTGGATGGGTGGAGAGGAAGAGGGAGGCCAAAGAAAAGATGGATGGATTGTGTGAACAGTGATATGAAAGAAAAGGAAGTTAGTGATAGCATGACGGTTGATAGAATAGAATGGAAGAAAAAAAGGTGTTGCGCCGACCCCAAATAAGATGAGACAAGGGCAGGAAGATGATGATGATTTCAGAATCATGTCTCGAAGATTTTCTGTTTTATATAAATGGTACAGGTCCAGGACTCTACGTTAATGGGACACCCTATTGTTTTTCCGAGCGAGTGTCAAAATATGTGCTATGAACATAAACAGCCTAATTTTTAGATTAAACTGAATCAGAAGTTGAATTTTTTTCACTGCTACCAGAAGTAGCAGCCCTGAATAGCAAAAGCTGCCTTTCAATGTTCCCACTGTTGGGACTCAGGGCTCCTCTCTAGTAGAGGGAATGGGCCGTAATCCACCACGCGGGCCTAGTGCGGTTTGGTGAATGTCACATGTCTTCGAATTTTTGGTTCTAGGACATGCCGGTTTCCTCACGATGTTTTCCTTCACCGTTTTGAGAGCAGTGGTGATGAAATAAATTACACAAAGTAATGCGCCTGGCTGGATTCGTAAGTCAGTCGTCTCGTCTTTGCTTTGACTCGTAAGTCAGGGCCGTTACCACTCGGCTACCATTGCTCCACCCTGAGAATCTCAGCCTAATACCTTAACGCGTTTCTGAGAAAAAGTTTTAGTACAGAGAACAAAGTGATCCTTTAAGGGTTCCGTTTTTGCCGACTGAGGTACAGAACTCTAATAAATAAAAGAATCCTCAGTCCTCTGAATCCCTATCCAACTCTCAGAGATAAATGGTTGGAAATGTGTTTCCATCGAATAAACAAACTTGGCTTCAACTTAACTTTTCAGAGTAATTTCTGCTCGAGTCTCCTCGAATCGTCTGACTTTTAATTATTAATGAGTAACCCTCATTAAGTAAGTTTGGAGGCAAATTCTCGCATACTTTTGATGTTGCCTGTGTCTGTGTAAATATATCTTTATTTGAAAAAGAAAATCTGTTTTTCTGAAGTCCCATGTGGAAACGGGGTGTAAAATCCTATAAATTTCTGTTGAAAAGGGAGGGTCCTTCGACTAGGCAGGTCTGTTGTCTGGTCCGGACAACTGCCAGATAATTAAGAAGTTAATTATTGGGCTGCAGTATATGTTCTAATCACGAGATGATTTTAGTTCCATGTAGCGTCATAACGTCACTTTATTAAATTAAAGGCAAAAAACCTAGACGAAAATGAAATGGGAGGAGATAAGATGGTATACGTGAAGGGTTTTAGAAACCTGAAGCCTTCTTCTAAGTGCATTAAGGTACTGAAAATGCTGTCGATTATTGTGCGGGGTTCAATGTGCTGTTGGGGTTGCGTAAACACTGCAGTGCATCGGTTCTCTATAGCGCATGTGGATAATTTTTACGCTATAATGAGGAACAAGGCTGCATTGTTGCTAGATTGAGGACCAGCTCTAATGACGCACCGGTGCTCAAGTACCGGGTACAGACCATGGTCCGGAGCAAGGAGGAGTGCGAGTGGAGAGCTCCTTCAGCGAAGCAGTACCTAATGCTAGCCAAGGAGGCGCCCGGGTGATTCTTTGAAACCGAGAGAACATCTCATTCATCTGGCCTAGTTTTTCGTACCTATCTATTTTGTGTCGTAAGCTACTTGGTACAAATGAGTACCTTTAATACATATAGTGATCGGGAAAAACTAATATGCAAATAAAAATATCAAATAGTAAAGAAAAAACTAATCCAGACGAATGAGACACTCTCGCGGTTTCAAAGAATCACCTGCCCGCACGCGCGAGGCAATGGTCCTCGTGCTCAGCCGCCGGGATTCCGATCCAGATTTTTGGCCACCGTAGGCGCAGGCTTGAGGACGGTGAGCTACATTGCTTGCCGTCCAAGAGTGGGGGATGTCATTAGATGATTTTCTCACCTAAAAAAAAAAAACTGGTACTCAAGTACTGGTAGGGTTGCTGATGCGGCAGTAGGATAAGTTTTAAGTTTTATGTATTAACCCTTGAGCTGACAAGTTGTTACTGACTTTTGGACCGCTATTGGCATTTTAATGAATATTATTATTATTCCTATTGTAACATTAGTGCTATTTTGTGAATTTTCGCCTTGGAAATTTCGTTGAAGTACGCTGTCATTTCACCTGACGATAGGGATTGGCAGATCACTACAAGCTCGTTGTACTCTAGTTTCACAGTGAGATTTATACAGAAAAGCTGAATGGAAAATTGATTTCAGACAAAGAAAGATGTCTCAGAGAGATAGAATGATTGACGGGGTCCATCAGGACCGATACCTGCCAAGACTGCGGGATTGTACAAAAGATTTACTGTGAATCTGAAACATAAAGGTCAACTGAAGGAACACATGTGGGTTTAAGCCAGTAAAAGTTCCGGACGGTGAGCGTTAGGCAGCTCACCGTCCGGACCGAGCCCGAGTCACTAACGGCGCGTACTGTTCCACGCACGCTTCAAAGAGATGTCAGCAAAACCATGGGGGCCCAGCAGGGTCGACGCCTACAGGGGCCATGGGTTCGCTTCTGAAAGTAAAACCTGGGGTTCTGGAACGCAAGGAAAATACGAATAAAGAAGTGAGTTTTAGTCAGTAAATGTCTGACACTCCGCCGTACACAGGGAGAAGTCATAGGATGATTTTCCAACTAAAAAAAGCCTAGTCAAAGCTGGCTTAGTCCAGAGCTGGACAAGTTATTCGATATTATTATGAGCCCGTTTTTTTTTTCGGTGGGATAATCATCTTATGACATCCCTATCTCTTGGGCGGAGCGGGAGATAGTGTCAGACTTTTACTGACTAAAAACCCACTCCTGTTCTTTCTTTGCCGTCGTTCCACGGCCCTGGGGTTCTCTTTCGCATCACCTATTTATTTATTGCCCCAATAGGCTTCGACCCTGTTGGACCCCTTCGGTTTTGCTGACATCTCTTTGAGCCATGCGTGGAACACTACGTGCCGTTGACAAATTGGGCTCGGTCCGGACGGTTACCGGACAGTCGGACGGCGAGCTACCTATTGCTCGCCGTCCGCAAGCTAGCGCCTACGTCGGCTGGAAATCGGAATTGGGATCCCGGCGGCTGGGGCGTGAGGGCCGTTCTCTCGCGCGTGCGGCCGCCTCCTTTGCTAGCATTACTGCTTCGCAGGAGGCGACTGCATTATGAGCCCATTGTGTCCCACTGCAGGGCAAAGGCCTCCTCTGCTTACTGTTATTCCATTATTTTCTGTCATTGGCTACTTCTGGCCAATCCTTAAGGTAGGAGTCCAAATCGTCAAGTCAGCTCCTTCTGGGCCTACCGCGTTGCCGGCTCCTGCTGTTCAGAATACAGTCAGTGGTTGCCTTCGCCCAATTTTCTTGCGACATGCGGCAGATGTTACCGGCCCAGTTCCATTTTGGTTTGGCAGCTGAGTTTACCTACGTCTGTGATTTGTGTTTTAGAACGAAGTATACTGTTCCTCATGCGATCTGTTCTTTTGACTCCGAGAATACTTCGTTCCATTGCTTGCTGGCAGACTCCGAGTGTGAACTTTTGACGTTTCGTTAATGACCACGTTTGCGTTCCGTAGGCGAGGGTGGACAGGATGCACATGTCCATGAGGGTATACCGCCGTTCGCCCGAATTTTATTTACCCTAATATCATTTGTCATAATAGTCAACAGACATAATATACGACGTAATATTCATTTGCCCTACTCTTATTTGCTATATTAGTCACGTGCTAGAAGCTTTGTTTCCCATAAAGTCACTGACCATAACATCATTTGTCATAATCATTGTAAGCCATTATTATTACATGCCCTAATTATCACATGTCCTAATTATCACATGCCCTAATTATCACATGCCATAATTATCATATGCTCTTAATAAACTAGTGCGCCTGACCATCAATGATTGCATCTCCACTTACCATCAGGTGGGATCGCAGTCAAGCACTGGTTTATATCAATTAAAAAAAAAAAAAAAAAAAAAAATATGCCATAACATTATTTGCCATCGCCAAACATCATTTGCCAAATGAAATTCGGGAATATGATGATTATGGTATATAATCTCCGGGTAAACAATAGACAACCATCCATGAGTTATTCGATATGTCCCGCCTAAGAAAAAGAAAGAATCCTCTGCCTACACCTTTAGAGAAAGCAAACGTGATAGCAATAATATTAGTTCCAGCAACCGTAATATTTAGTAAGTAACATGATTATTATTTAGTATGCAACCGTGTGAGTCAATACTCAATATTCTGGCTCACGTGGCTACGTGAAAGATTTACAAACAGCGTGATTGCGGAGTGCCCCTTTGTGTCCCGTTTTCGACGAGCGTGACGGGACGAAACTGGTTTAGTCCAGTTATAGATTTGGCTTGAAAACGCTGTGAATTTTTGGCGGTTTTTTTTTCCATTAAAAAATGGCATTCATTGGCTGTTTTCAGCTATTTTTTGCTTGGAAACTACTGTTCTGATGGTTTTTTGATTCCCCTAAAATTTTTGAATAGAAACTTATTGTGACAGTTACCAGTAGGGATCAAAAAGACGCGAACAGTGCTTTACCCAGACAAAAGAAGTAGCTTAAACTAATTCCAAATTTTATGAACCTGAGATTTTTTAAATTAAATAACTTATCCTCTCAATTTCTCCAACCATCGTAAGCGTGGACTTGCAGACGACGAGTAACGAGTAGCTCACCGTCCGACCATCCGGTAACCATCCAAATCGAGCCCTGCAGAGCCGAAGCCTACTGGGGCCTTACGTTGGCTTCTGAAATGAAAACTCGGGGCCCTGGAACGAAGGCACAAAAGATAAATAGGTGTGATTTTAGTCAGTAAATGTCTAACACGCCCTCTCGCTTGCCCTAGAGTGGAAGAAATCATTGGATGATAGCCCACCTAAAAAAATACCCTCTCAATTTCAAAACCCGTCTCAACCTCTTAAAAATAATTCTATGTAGCCTTTACCGTTATAACTTGACTAATCTTGCATTTTCTTTTCCATTTATTTACGAATTTTTTAAATGTCACATCCCTCGTGGCAGTGCCCTATTACCTTTGATAAGTTGTCGCAGAAAATACGGATATAATATACTATTTTATTTCTACGGACTTCTGAATGTTTTGATTATTTTTATAACTTAGAAATTATGAGGTAGTTTGGCTTCTGACAGTAAATTAATACACTGGGCCGCAGATAGTTCGGGTCAAAGAAGGAACAGGAGTGGGTTTTTAGTCAGTAAAAGTCTGACACTATCTCCTTTGGGATTTGTCATTAGATGATTTTCTCACCTAAAAAAAAAAACTACACAGGTGATCAATATTTTGCAGATTGATAAAATATTGCTCTAAGTGACTTCTCCCGCTCTTGGGAGGATCATGAGATATTAGACTTTTACTGCCTAAAACCCATTCGTTTGATTCTTCCTTGCCTTGCGTTCCAGGGCCCTGGGGTTCATTTTCACTTAACGGTTACCGGACGGCCGGATGGCGAGCTACTCATTGCTCATCGTCCGCCAGCCCACGCCTACGTTGGTGGATAACGGGGTTAGGATCCCGGTGGCTGGGGCGTTAGGACGTCCGTTCACTCACACGTGCGGCCGCCACTTTCACTCCGGTCCATGGCTTGTATCAGGCCTGGCGCGAGAGGTCGCTGCCGCCGATCGCCCCCACGAGGACATGGCGGTGCTCTATCCAAGCTAGGCACATTTCTACCATATGCTTCACCGTGTCCTCCGGGCGTTCCGCACAAAATAGTGACACCCTCGCATACGCATTAGGTGAGGCCCTGCATCATGCGGAAGGTGAGGTCGTCCGACTTGAAGATGAAGAAAAATATTTTATTACACACATAACGCACAGTGGAGAAAAAACGTGTCAGTTTTATAGACTCAAATAATAAAAAGGTTTACAGGAACGATTATTACGTATTATATTTATTTATTACATTTTCAACTGCCTAAGGCACCGGTACATGGTGGACATCCCACCTATATGCACAAAACGTTTTGGGAACACATTCATTGTGCGTACAGCTAAGGAGTGGAATTCCTTGCTAAAATCTGTGTTTCCTGATGGCTACAACCCGGGAATCTTTATTCAAGAGTGAATAGGTTACTTCTAGGTAAGCGCGCTCTATCGTCGACCGCATCGCCGCTTTCCATCAGGTAAGATAGAGGTCAAGCGCGAACCTATAAAGAATAAAATGAAAATAAAACTGAAAAAACGCCACGTGAGAACACAGCCTGGCACGTACATTACTCTGAGAAATTTGGCTGAGTGAGTAAAAAAGGGGTAAATTACCTTTGTATATACAACAGGGAGATACGAAGGAATTCGTCACGACTTCTCAAGTCACAATTGACTCTGAATCGAGAACATATTTATTTGTCATTGGTAAAACAATTGATGTTTGTTTTACGATGAATTTTGTTCGGAATTTGAATTGTTTGTACTGAAGGTACGTTCGGAAGCGTTGACAGGTTTTATTTGAATTCATTACAGTAGCTTTTAAATATTTTCTGTTCACGTTTTCTGTAGACTGAAAAACGCTAAATTTGCTTTAAGGCAAAAGGCACGTGCATTGATCTGCAAGTTTTCCTTTGTTCATTTGTGTAAGTTTTGGCTGATATTAGTAACCTTAGTTATTCAGTGTCTTTATAAATGTTTTTCTATCACTTATCTGTAAAATATGAAGTGAGCGACACTCATCATCATCATCATCATCCTGCAATTGTCCCGTATTATTTGGGGTCGGCGCAACACGTTTTTTTCTTCCATTTTGCCCTGTCACTCGTCATGCTATCACTAACTTCCTTTTCTTTCATATCACTCTTCACACAATCCATCCATGAAGTGAGCGACACTATGACATGGAAAAAATTAGGGAGTCCTCTTCTCTTGCCATACTCCTGGAGTTCCAGTCCACAGGCAGTGGTGACTACTTTTTAAGGTTTTGTACCTCAAAAAGAAAAACGGAACCCTTATAGGATCACTTTACTTTCCGTCCGCCTGTCTGTCTGTCTGTCAAGACCCTTTTATTTTGGGAACGCGTGGAGGTATCGACTTGAAATTAAAACCATATACCTACTCAGGTCTGTGGGGTGAAAAATCTAACATCTGAGTTAAAGGAAAAATAAAAACGGCCGCCTATGTCGCAAAAACGTATATTTCGACACTCTCAAGGGAATAAAAATTCATATAGTAATTCCCGTTGACCTAGAATCCTGAAATTTGGCAAAAAGCAAGGTTTCATAACACAAGATAGAAAAAAACTGAAAATAGTACATTTTTTAGTTATGTAACAAAAATTTTTTTTGTTGTTCGAAAAAATCTTCGTCACCTAATTCGGGAATTGAACTGTTTTCATAGGTAGATTTGTACGGAATCCTCAGTGCGCGAGTCCGGCTCGCACTTGCCCAGTTTTTCATTATTGATAAGCTTGCGCTTGACTATTATCTTACTTGATGGTAGCAACGATGTGGTCGATAATGGAGCTTGCTTGCCTGGAAGCAATCTATTCATTCATGACGTAAAGACCCCTAGACTTTGCTATCAGGAAACACAGGCTCCGTCAAGGAATTTCACTGCTTACCTGTTTTTTTTTTCGGTGGGAAAATCATCTTACGATATTCCCCGGACTTGGGCGGAGCGTGTGATAGTGTCAGACTTTTACTGACTAAAAACCCACTGCTGTTCCTTCGTTGCCTTTCGTACCAGGACCGAGTCTTCCTTTCAGAATCAGACCCTTGGCCCCAGTAAGCTTCGACCCTGCTGGGCCCCTACAGTTGCTGACATCTCCTTGAGGCGCGTGTGGAACAGTATGCGCCGTCGGCGACTTGGGCTCGGTCCGGACGGTTACTGGACGGTAGGACGGCGAGCTACTTCTTACCTGTACGCATAATAAATGTGTTTTCCAAAAAAAAAAAAAATACCATTAGATAGGAAGTCTAGGCAGCTGCTATTTGACACTCACTTACCATTTAATAACAACAATATATTAATTTTACTTTTCGCAAGAATACACCCGTTGCCATTTCCATGCTTTCAAATTGATCAATAAAATAGAAATAAAAAAAAATGAAATCATAATCAATAAAATAAAAAATTATTACATTCAATTTAATGAAATTGAACTAAATCAAAAGTAATTACACATTTTGAAATTAATTTAAACTAAATCAAAAATAATTACATTTAAACAAATGATATTAAACAAAACAATTGCATAAAATGAAATTAAGCAAAACTATTGTATAAAATGAAATTAAACAAAACAGTTACACAAAATCAAATTAAATAACAAAACTTGTTCTCATCGCTGCGACTGATTCAAAAAAACAACTAACTCCATTAAGAAAGACAATCCTTTAAGATTTCTTCCTTCCATCCCCATCCTACCTCACCTAAGTATGTTATGAGTACTCCTTCGATCACGTACCATCGCACTTAAGGCAGTACGTGGCATAAGATCGCTAACTCTAGGTACTTATTGAGTTTTTCTTACCATGCCTTCAAACCGTTTCATTTAATAATGCTGTTTAAATATTGATAAAATGTGGTTTGGAGGTTGTAAGCTTGGTAATGGTGGGAAAAAATAAAATGTTTCTTCTCATAGGTTCTAATAAAATTCTGGTCGAACGTTTATGGATGGAATCGGTTATGTAACGTAATAAAAAAATCTGTTTTTTTTTCGAACGGTTTCATATTTTGCCACTTAGGTTAATATGGGAAATCATCCAATGACTTCTCTCGTTTCAGGGCGGAGCGCGATAGCGTGTCAGACTTTTACTAAAAGCACTTCTACATAAAGAAGGACTTTGCCTCGCGATCCTGAACCCTGGGATTCCCTTTCAAACTAAGAACACTACGCGCCTTCAATGGTGGCGAGTTACCCATTGCTCGTCGTCCACAAGTCAGCCCACGCCTACGGTGGCTGGAAATCGGTGTCGAGATCCCACCAGCTGGGACGTGAGGAATATAATTCCCTCACGCGTAGGAAATGAGCCTCAAGAGGGCTTTTCTCAGTCCATCTAAATTATTAACGGGAGCATAGTTGAAAATCTTGTTATTTTATCCACCGCAATGTTTGAAAAAGAGGCAACACCAAAAAGAGATAGCACCTGAACGCTCAGTTGGCGTTCGCAAACTTAAGTCCCTCATTCGAGTATTTCACAAAACATGTTTCCAAGAAATACGTGTTTTTTTGAAACCTTACAAGTTTTTGGAAATAATTTTTATCATTCAGAATCTCGGTTCAATGTACAAGGCTTGCTTATTTTTTTTAGATTTTTTTATGAGTACATTATAAAGTGTTAAAATTCAGGTAAAATTAGTACAAAATAGCAGATTTTTAGAGGTATTCACTGAATCAATTTTAAACAAATTTAAAACCAAAATATAAAAAAAAGAGGTGTGACAATGATATTAAAATCCCTTTAGAGCTGTTGTATGGGAAGTATCACGGTTTGGGCATTCTAAAGCCAATAGGAAGGTTTTTTTTTAATTTGATATAAACTAGTGCTTGACTGCTATCCCACCTGTTTCTACAATTACGTCCATATTTTTTCTGACAGTAAAAATTTATTTGAAAAAAAAAACCCGATAGCAAAACTGTAGAGCTACTTTCATTAGTGCCATATTAGAATGTTTAGTTAACAGGCATATTATAAAAAAAAGAAATAAAAACTAATTCGAGTTTTTAAAAGAAAAAGATTTTCAAATGAGATTAGAACGCTCTCAGGCTGGTAAGCGCAAGTAATTTTATATTTTTATGTAAAATAGCAACTTAATAGGAATAAGAAAGTAAAAACTTTCTGCCATTTCATGATACTGGGTTCAAAATCAAAACCAAGATATTCGTACATTCCTGAACACAGCAACATTTTTAATCCCAAAAAAATATGCTCGACTTGGCGGCAGCACTCCCGTACTCCCAGACTATGAGCATAATCAGCCTATTCTTATATTAGAGTGTGCCCCAGGAACGCACAACAACAACTTGTTATTTGATAAAGGACGCCTGCTACGAGCTATGCTTTCGTAGCATCCGTTTTAGTTATTTAACCACCGGTAGCTTGGACCCTGTTCCCGACACCAGCGGACAACACTACTAAATCTACACTAATATTATGAAGAGGTAAAGTTTTTTTTTGTTTGTAGGAGGTAATCCTTGAAAGTACTGGTCCGATTGTATTGTTGATTGCTTTATTCCTGAGTGACGTAGTTTATGTACGCGGGTGAAACTGCAGGCAAAAGCTAGTTTTTTTATATTTTTAATTTTTTTAAATATAAATTATATGTATATAAAAATAAATAAATGGGATAATAATAATATTCCTTAATTATCACACAACGCCGTCTTGTCTCAAGTTAAGCAGAGTTTTTGTTATGAGTACTAGACAACTGATAAACATATTTATAAGTTTCTAAATACATACATATTATAGATAAGTTACACCCAGACACAGAACAGATGATCGTGCACATCACACAAACATATATCCTGGATGGGAATCGAACCCACAATCTCCGGCATAGCTGTCAGGGCCACTAACCACAAGACCAACATGCCAGTCTTACATAAATACCATAAATAAAAATAGCACTTTCCCGAATAAATTTCGATCAAGTTGTTCGAGAGATATTATCAAAGAGAATTAAATTGAGCACACACTTGTGCACGTAAACACAGGTGTACTCTGTTTCGTTACTCCCATTTCATCCTGAGACAATGTAAGGATTTAAGCGATACGGCTGCTGTCAAAGTTTTATATAATGCACTTGTAAGGAGCTAACCTAACCTAACCACTAGATCAACAGGCCGGTCTGGTCACTGGTCTGTATCTACCAGTCAATGATCTGAAAAATTCTCTTCTTCAATACTACCACGTAAGTACTAGAAGTGTACCTGATGAATGCTTACCAACAGTTGCAATTGTTTTACTACGTGCCAACCAAGAGCTCTCAAGTAATCAGTGCTTCGTGGAAAATGTACTAAGTTCAGCTCTCTTCGACTGTGAGTACCTTTGTTAGATATAAATGGTTTATCCGTGATATCTTAGGGTGTTATGAGACTGCATCGACTGGTCGTAATGTATGAGAAGTGAAGAGTTGAACGTGGCGTGGGATAATGTGGCCGTAAATTATAGAAAATGGTTTTTTATTAGAAAATTACGTGAATTATATTGTCGGTGCAGTAGATGAGCTGTTGGTTGCTGTACTGTGTGTTATGAGATCGATACCCGCACGGGACAAATTTTTGTATGGCCCATAGACAGTTGTTCTGGGTCTAGGTGTCTTGTGTATGAGATTTTATCTATTTGTGAAAGCACGATACAGTAAGTCCTAATAAAGTGAGCAACGTCTTTAATAAAAATCGTTTGATTTAACTCTTTAAAGGGAGGAAACTCGACATACATTTTCACTGTTTTTCATACAACCGCTCTTACGCGATTACACATTATTACACATCGTTATTATACATTTTTCATTAGACATTTTGGAAACATAGTATCTTCTAGATATTATCTAGGCTTCTACTGAAATCAATTTATAAATTTGTGTAAAACTAATCCGGTAGAGACCTCTGAAAATCTGTTATTTTGCATGAACTTTCTTACTTCATAATTTACTCAAAAATGAAAAAAAACAAAAAAGTATAACAAAAAAAGCCTTGCAAATTTATCAAGATTCTGAATGAATACAATTTTTTTTCAAAAACTTTTAAGGGTTTAAAAAAAGGCACGTATTTCCTTGAACAAATTTTGTAAAATATTCGAGTAAATCATGGAATTACCGAATGCTAACAGAGTTTTCAGGCGTTATCGTTTCTTTTTCGCGTTGCCTTTTCGTCAAAAATCGCATTAGATTGTGTTAGATGACGTAACAAGCTTTTAAACCGTGCTCGATGTTGACGATAGGAGAGTGTTACAATGTAGTGTATATCGCACTAATGTGTAAAAATGCGGCGGTTAGCACCGCCTAAATCCCCCTTAGTATAATAAAAGCGAAGGTTTGCGAATGTGTGTGTGTCTGCTACTTCTTCACGCTTGAACGGCTGAACAGATTTCAAAAAAACTCATTAGATACACGAGTAGGGTGATGGGAGTGTCAGATTTTTACCATCTAAAACCCAGTGTTTCTTGAATTGCCCTTTTTGCAAGGGTCATGGTAACTTCTTCGAACAATTCACAGCCCTGGCAGGCGTTGGGTACTTATAACTACTTGTGGGATTGTTTAAGAGTTATAGCGCCCTATGAACGCAAAGGGCAAGTGAAGAAGCACAGGTAGGTTTTTTTAATAAAAGTCTGATATTCCTCTTTCTTTTCCTCGGCTCTAGGTGGACCTAGAAGATTGCTGAAAAAAAAATGCTAGTAAATACTTGTTTAGGAAGTGGATCGAGAAAAGTCATTTGACGGTTTCCAACTGAAACACGTAACTACTAGTTACTGTGATGGGAGATGTAATTAAAAGGCTTCTAGTTAGGTTTTTAAGGTTAAATAGTTTATTGTCATTAAAACAAAAGAGCAACTTACATGAGAATACAAGATAATGTAATAAACTTATTCTAAGGTCACCGATACAAAACAGTTTAAATTTATTTAGTACTAGCTGACTCGGCGAACTTCGTACCGCCTAATAATGTGATAAATGAAGAACCGCTCAACCGATTTTGTAAAAACTTCACATAAACCATCAACTAAATAGTTCAAACAAAGCCTAAACATTTGGTTTGGATAGGTGAGCCCGTTCTTGAGTTATAAAATTACAACGAAAAGTGGCATTGATTTTTATATATTTAGATTACATATAGTGGTCACGTCTCATGATTCTATTCTCAACTAGCAGGATAGCCCGCAGGGGCCCAGCAGGGTCGAAGCATGGCCCCAGGCCATGGGTGATGCGAAAGAGATCCCCGGGAAAAATGGCAAAGAAGGAACAGGAGTGGGTTTTTAGTCAGTAAAAATCTGACACTATCCCCCGCTCCGTCCAAGAGCGGGGGATGTCATTAGATGATTTTCACACCCGAAAAAAAAATCTAGCAGGATAGTAATATAGTTAGTGAGGAGTTCCTAAAATGTAATTTGACAGCTGAGATTGAAAACCGCTGAAAGAGCATAAATTTTTATATAATACGGCAAACTATTATATAATTGTGCTCCTTCATACGTAATATTCTTTTTAACGTAGTTCTTTGTGTCACTCTTTTTTACATTATTTATAAAAAAACATAATTTTTTTTAGTCTTTTTTCGTTTGATCATCTCTATCAATATTGTTTCGGATATCTACAATTATGCTTTTCTTACCATAAACCTTAAAAGGTATCTACGCTGCCAGTATGCAAGCCAACCTGAGTTTGTTTCAGTGTATCTTCTCAGGGTAGTCAGCTAGAAAACACCAGCCTCATCTAGGATATTATAATACGAAATCGACGGGATAACAGTGAAATTCGTGTTCAGTCAGCTAAGACTGCGCTACTTTATAAAAGCGTTGTATGCAGAGCGCTAATAATTTATATTAATATTCTTATACAGACCAATTTAAGAATTAAAAAAAAAAAACTGACTAAAAAGCCTATTATAATATTAATGAATTTTTAAATGATAAATCGCTCTAAAATTACTAACTGTATTTTTTTTTCTATTTATTTTTTACCGCACAGTTATTGACCTATTTTAATTTTCTTAATTTTAATATTAATGATAATTGTTGTTATTTGGATTTTTATTATTTTTGTATTTTAAAATCTTATTGTCTTTTGACCTAATTTGCACACCAGCTATGGTCAAACATGTTGTGCCAATATTTTTGTAACACCTGTAATAAGCATCTTACCATGTATATTATTTATTATTTACACATGTTTATGCAAATAAATAAATCTGAATCTAGTTTAAAATGACGAAAAGAAACGGAGGCGTGGCCTACTCGAGACGTTCGGCGCGAACGATACAATTGTAACTAGGCTAGGGGGGCAGGCGTACGGCGATGCGCCACTGGTACATGGTGGACATGTCACCTATACGCACAAAACTTTTTGGGAACACATTCATTGTGCGTACAGCTAAGGAGTGGTTTTTTTTGCCGGAATCTGTGTTTCCTGATGGCTACAACCCGGGAATCTTTAAGTAAAGAGTGAATAGGTTACTTCTAAGTAAACGCGCTCCATCTCCATCGACCGCAACGTCGTTTTCCATCAGGTGAGATAGCGGTCAAGCGCGAACCTATCAAGAATAAAAATAAAAATAAAATAATAATTTCAGACTTTATCATTGATTTGTGTATTAAGACTTCTTCTTCTCATCTATTAGAATTCTGTGTTAAGGGTCAAAATATATGTATTCCTGTCAAAATATATGTATATAAATGTCTATTATTATACGAAATTTTAATGCTATTATTGATACACAAAAATGTCTATTATTATACACATTTTTGTCTGTCTGTCTGTTTGTTTGTTCGGGCTAATTTCTGAAACGGCTTCACTGATTTTTACAGGCTTTTCACTAGTAGATAGCGGACGTTATAAGGAGTTACAAGGATTAATAAGTAATAAACTACTTTTATTAAAAAAAATAGGGGTCCGTACAAAAAAAAAACTCGAAATTGTGACCAAATGGCATTGTTCTGTTTTACAAGTCTGTTGAGGTCGAAGTCGAGGGCGCAAGCTAGTCTAAAATAACAACCACATGATTCCATGAGTTCCAAAATTATTCTAAGAATAATTTCAAGTTTTAGTAGGTAATGTCGTTCTTGCGGCCAGCACTGTGCCGAGCTGTGACCAATGATTGAATACTTGCCCCAAATCGAACCTTACTTCAAATGAACTGTGACATTTGAACGTGGAGCTAGTAAAATCTATTGAAAAGTCTTACTTTAAGTTTGTTATTTGGGCTCATGTTAGAATAATAATATCGATGTGGATATTTTTTTTAAACCCAATAATTTCTTTTTCTACCCATTTTTAAATATAATTATTTTTAGTTTGTATATATTCCTATTAAGTTATTAATATTTATTAGTTTTGTTGTTCATAATCAAATAAATATATCACTGTAATTTTTAACTTAATAATTATGTTAAATGATCTGTAATTAAACTTGCTTCTCTGCATAGAATAATAATAATAATAGTAAATTGAGAAAAAAACAAATGTTACAAAATATGTATCATGGGAGAACGGTTTTTTTTTATTCAAAAAACATAATATAATTATCTTTCCCGTATTATGATAGGGTCGATATTCCATTCTTGTAAGAAACTTCCAAAATTGTCCTGTGGAGGTACAAATCATAGTAATATTATTATAAAAATACCAATAATCGTCTTCTAGGATGTACCGCTCTGGGTTTATTCAGTCCTCGTTCTTTGACCAGGCGATTTCTCTTTGGAATGCGCTCCCGCTGAACATTAGGTTGGCGTCCAGGCGGTTCACTTTTAAGGTGATGGCACGTGAAAAGTGCGAATGTGCTCGCAGGAAGTTGATGTAATCATCACAGCGTTGATTTGTTGGATTCGTTTTTCATAAATAGATTGTTAATTTGTATGTATGTATCTAAGTATATATTTATTATTGTATTTCTTTTCTATTTCTTTACCTTTAAGCTGCACCTACCATGTTTTGTTTCTGCACCACCCTAAGGTCGACTGGTGGAAAATGCCTAAGGCATTAAGTCCGCCTTTATACAGTGTTTATTACTAGTGCATAAAGTTTTAATAAATTAATAAATAAAAATAAAAAGTGAGTGTGTGTTTGTTACTTCCTCACGCTCGTCTATATATGGATGAAAAATACACAGATAGACCATTTTATTACTTTTGTTGTGATAGCAATAGAGATAGATATCCTGTGCAAATTCCAACTCTCTAACTCTTACAGTTTATGAGATACAATCCGCTGACAGAAAGACGGATGGAGAGACAGACAGACGGACGGAAGGACGGTCTGCGGAGTTTTAGTTATAGGGTCCCGTTAGCATTCTTCGTGTACGACACCCTAAAAAAAAAGGGTTATCAAACACCAGAGGCTTCACAGCTAAAATCATTATGATAAATCACACTTTGACCATAGCGTCAAAGAGAAGATATGACGAAATTAAAAATTTTACATCACTACGATCAATAGTGGATGATGTCACAGAAAGCACGTAGTATGTGTTAGTTGATTGAAATCGTGGATCTAAATCGAACTCACCATTTAAATTGAGTGTACTTTGAACCATGGAGCTACGATGCTCGGTAAATATTATCAAAGGAGGTAAATCTTTACGTGCTGGTGGCTGTTTAAATTATCAATGATTTTTTAAATCTCTAATCCAGATAATTCAAAGTCTAAGTCCGGGTTTCTAAATTGAGACAATACTCAAATCAAACAGTGTATATATACGTACACTTATCTATTATTAATATTTTATATAATTATCTATTTCTGTTTACGAACCCACTCATGTACATCACAAACAGACACACACACACACCCACACCCGTGTGCTCACAATCTCATAAAAACTGAAATACACACACACTCACTCTCACACATATGCTCACACTCGCACACACACCCAATACACACACTCTCAAACTTACTCACACAAACTCATCACGCATGTACCACTCGCACTTTTTTGTTTTGTTTTATTTTTTACTTTACACTTTTTTATTCTTATTATTGTACAGTGTATGTTATGACGAAAAAGACTAACCTCCACGACACAGGGAATCCTAGTGTGGAGGTTAGTGTATTTTATTGCATTATGTCATGGTTTTCTGAACAATAAAGGATTATTATTATTATTATATAAATTACAGCTAGACACAGAACAAATTTAATGATCGTAATCATCACACAAACATTTGTCTTGTGTGGGAATCGAACCCACGACCTCTGGCATAGCAGTCAGGATCATTAACAGACCAAAAGGTCATTCGAAAAAATAATAAATAATTTATTTTTTTGAGCGGAAAAGCAAAATGTATTATATCCATTCTCTATATTCATAGCTCCACCCCATTGGCCGGATCGCGGCCGAGTGACGTTTATTCCAGCGTTGGCACATCATTTACACTCGAACGCCCGTCGCTGAACGCCGGACGTCGAAAACGTCATTCCGACGAATAAGGGCGTCGACGAGTCGGTTACGACATATTGCTGAGCTATAGGGTGCTTTTCTACTAAAGACGAGCGAGGTAGCTAAGCTGTGCGAGGATATGTAACGGCACTGTGATGATGCGTGATCGTTTTTGCCAAAGCAAAAGTATGTAGCTGAGTGATGCGAGTAAGCGTAACGTTTTTTTTCAGCTGTTTGCACATGTGGTAGTCCAGTAATGCCTTACACCGTCTTAAACACATTCTCACACATCTCGCACTCAGTTTTCACTCGCGGCCCTCGCGTATATGTATTTCTTATACACATACTTAGCTTGCATCTATCGCACACGTATTTTTTTTTTAATGTATAAATACCTAGCTATTTTTTTTCACCAGAACTGTGCTAAGCTAGGAAAGGAAAATGATTTGATCTAATTAGTGGTTTTTTCACTCGCGCACCTCGCACGTCTTTGGTGATATGCTGCCTTACTCTGGCGAAATCCGAATGACTGCGTTGACGTGCGCTTTGATCGAGTTTTCGTGACGTAATTGCTTGCGATCTGACATAAGAAGATGGTCTAATCAGGTGGAGTGGAATCTTGAGGAGCGTGTCAGAGGTGAAATGACATGTGGTTGCAAATAAGCAATAACATCAAACAAAAAAAATACGTGTTCACTTTTTGTTACCATGGCATTGTTACCCTTTTTTTTGGGAGATGTGAAATCATTTAATGACTTCTTCTGCTCTAAAGTGGAACGAGAGGACGTGTCAGACTTTTACTGACTAGAACCCACCAATGTTCCTTCAGTTGCCTTCCGCGGTCCAGGGTTTCCTTTTCAGAAATTTACCCATGGCTCTGGCGGGCATCGGCCCTACTGGGTCCCTACAGTTTATATCCCGATATCTCTTTGAGGCGCATGGAATAATATCCACCGCCAACGACTCTTACTTTATTGGACGGGCGGACGGCGAGCTACCCATTGATCATCGTCTATAACGCCTACGATCGCTGGGGAGCGCTCAGACACTCCCAACGCCTAAGGCATCTCCTGTCACGTCGCCGCGTCGGCTGGGGCGTGAGGATGTACGTTACCTTTCTCTTGTAGTCATAACATAGTCACTTTTTACTACCATGGCGCTTTTACCACTGTGGAAACGTATTAAGAGGGTCCTTTTTCACTCGCCTATCGTCAACATCGAGCATGGTTTAACCTTTCGAATACCGTAATTAGAGCCACAATAGACAATGAGAGAGCGAACGCCGGAGTTCGCTCGGGGTTTAATGAATCATGATGAGGGTCCTTTTACACTCGCCTATCGTCAACATCGAGCATGGTTTAAAAGCTTTATCTAACTTCATCTAACGCAATCCAACGCGATGTTTGACGAAAATGCAACGCGAAAAAAGAGAGATAACGCATGAAAACTCTGTCAGCATTCGATAATTCCGTGATTTATTCGAATATTTTACAAAGCTTGTTCCAGGAAATATGTGTATTTTTTAAATCTTTCAAAGTTTTTGAAAGAATCTTGATTAAATTTGCAAGACTTCTTATTGTTATACTTTTTTGACTTTTTAAATTTTTGAATAAATTATAAAGTATCAAAGTTCATGCAAAATAGCAGATTTTCAGAGGTCTTTACTGGATTAGTTTTACATAAATTTATAAATTGATTTCAATAGAAGCCTAGATAAAATCCACAAGATACTGAGTTTCCAAAATATCTAATAAAAAATGTGTAATAACGTCATAATCGCGTAAGAGCGGTTGTATGAAAAACAGTGACAATGTATGTCGAGTTGCATCCCCTTGAAGAGGGACCGTAGAACGTAAAGTGCAACTGAAGGACACAGGTCGGTTTTAGTCAGAAAAAGTCTGATACGCTCTCCCGTTTCACCCTAGAGCAGGAATAGTCACTTGATGATTACCCAACTAAAAAAAAAATGGCAGTGTTATCAAATGTTTAATTCCCAATTTTGGGAAATGTTCCTATCATTTTTTTTTGTTTTGTCGTAGCTTATTTGCGTCCAATGTGTTCTTTGTTGGTTCTGGAAAATTCCGTTTAATGTTTAAATAGCTTTATCTGCCGATATTGTAGTCCTTTTGTTTGTTTTCCTATTCATGTATTGTTCTGTCAAGTTTTTGTATTTTATTAATACGTAAAATATACTTAAAAGTATCTATTTGTTAACATTAAAATTTTCCATAATAGAGCCATTATTTCAGAGTACAAACGCGTTGTAAAAGGAAGCCATGACACAAAATACGTAGCGTCTTTTTATACATGAATCTTTAAGTCAAGAGTGAATAGGTTGCTGCTAGGTAAACGCGCTCCATCGTCGACCACATCGTTTTCCATCAGCACCCCTAGCCAAACTACAATCGTTTTGTTCGCGCCGAACGCCTCGAGTAGGCCACGCCTCCGATTCCTTTGTTCTGACCACGTGACTGAGCTTTGAGAGACGTCAGAACAAAGGAATCGGAGGCGTGGCCTACTTGAGGCGTTCGGCGCGAACGATACGATTGTAACTTGGCTAGGAGGGCAGGTGAGATAGCGGTCAAGCGCGAACCTAAAAATAATAAAAAAAAAGAAAAAATTTCTAGTTTTATTTTGCATAGGTTTTAGATTTTAGAAAACAGTTTAGGTTACCTACAATAAGAAGCTTTTTTATGATGCCATCTTGCTGCTCTCTCAATCTTTTTCTGAAAAGTTGTATTATTATAAATCATTGCTTTAGGAGTGTTGTTTCTAGATCGCCGTCCGGACGTCAGACATCCGGTCCGAGCCTGAGTCATCTTTGGCCCGTAGTATTCTACGCCCATCTTTAAAGAGATGGCAGCAAAACCATAGGGGGCCTTAAGAAACCCGTGTTCTTAGAACGCAAAAGGAAATTAGTAATAGTCAATAAGTCTGCCACGCCTTCTCGTGCCACCTTAGAACGAGAGAAGTTATTGGATGATATCAAACCATAAAACAAAACCCATAAAAATTGTTTCCCCTTATCTTTAATTTTACCAACTTTTTTCTTCAAATACCAATAAATACCAACTGGCTCCAGAAAATCTTTCCAAATATTAACAGTCACTTTAACTTCTCTAAAAAACCATTACTGAAGTATTGAGTTCAATCATTCCCATGATGCGTTCAGCCATAACTTTGCGCTTCCAAGGGACTTCTAAAACAATGAGGAGTTCTATAGTTCGTGACTTTTGTGCAAACTTTTGGTTGCAGTCCTTTACAACCTTATCTTCAAGGAAGAAGGTTGATTTTGTTATGGTGAATGATTTTGTAAGTTTGTCAGAATTAATAAGAGATTAGCCTCGGGTCGGCGTTAACTATGAAGGTTGCTATAATATTGGTAAGTTACTAAGTGGTTTTAGGCGTTAAAAGACATCATCAAGGGTCGATCAGCGTTCTGCAGATGTTTTAGGGTACTTAGTATTGGAGAGCTTGTGTCCTTTTTGGTAATAACAAGGAATATATTGGAACATTTCGAACCTTTGGGTAGACCTCTTGTCCTGTTTTAATTCTGATAATTTTTGGTGTTAGCAAGAATTTTCATTTTAAATATTGACATTTTATATTCCACACTTCATAAAATTTTATAGTATTAAATTCAAGAAAAAACCATTACATCCCTAGCCTTTTCCCAACTAGTTTGGGGTCGTATTACAGTCAAAACAGATGCGGCTAAGTATGCGTGCGTAAATGAAGCGACTGCCTATCAGAGTTCAACAACTCAATTACTTTGCAACACAATATAATAGCCCTCAGAAGCCCAGGGGCCTCATCAGAAGGCTTAAAGTTACTCAAAGGGCAATGGAAAGGGCTATGCTCGGAGTTTCCTTGCGTGATCGCGTCAGAAATGAGGATATCCGCAGGAGAACCAAGGTTACGGACATAGCCCGAAGAATCGCCAAACTTAAGTAGCAGTGGGCAGGGCACATTGCTCGCAGAACAGATGGTCGATGGAGACGAAAGGTTCTGGAATGGCGACCACGTACCGGAAAACGCAACGTTGGAAGGCCTCCCACAAGGTGGACCGATGACCTGGTGAGGGTCGCGGGAATTCGATGGATGCGAGACGCACAGGACCGGTCGTTGTGGCGGCATTTGGGGGAGGCTTATGTCCAACAGTGGACGTCTTTCGGCTGAAATGATGATGATGACAATATAATAATAACACCATCGCTGTATCTCTACGTTGACGTCGTGGTGGGGCATGTGCGCTCCTATAAATCCTAGGTTTGTACCCCGGTAGAGTTTACTTTGCTGAAACATGTCTAGGGTCAGACTAAAAGAGATACAATCTGCAGGACAGTTTTGTGGTGAACTGATGAGCATTAGCAACCCCACGGAGTCAATCTCCCGGGAGAAATCTTGTTCTTCATCTGCGGCTTGCCTCTATTGGCTAGCCGTAGTGAACACTATTGACGAGAAACAGAGCTCCCACCTCTCTCTTACCTTTATTGGCTGGCTTGAGTGGAGATTCGCAAGAGCAAACATGCTTGGGAGAAGGATGTATAATCGAGTAAGGTGCTAGTAGGGATCTTGACCGTACTTCCGAGATTATCCTCATAGCCGTGGTATACCTCTCCACTCCTCAAGCACATCAGGATATGTTGCCCTCTTGTTGCTTGGGCCCATTTGTTGAGTGTGCAAGTCACCCACTGCCTTTTTATTGATCGATATTACATTGTTCAGGCAGGGGCCATAGTTTTAATACAGTTCCTGATAACCAGTCCACTTAAGACTCCATAAACCATAGCCCTATTGTCTTTATTTTCCATACGTCGCAAAAAATTTTCACCAACCGGGAGTTGTCCTCGGGTGCACTTGACTAACATAGCGTACAGGGATAATCGTCTGTAGGTACCACGTTCCATTTAAAATGTCTAAAAGGCCTCTGCGAGTTGGTTTCGGCTCCTCGTACATCTTCCAAAGGCCTAAGAAGTTTCTCAGGTTTCTAAGATATATTGACACTTAATAATAATATTCCACAACTATCACACAACGCCGTCTAGTCCCAAGCTAAGCAGAGCTTGTGTTATGATTACTAGACAACTGATAAACATACTTTTAGAGGAATGTGGAACAGAGAGTAAAGTCCCGCAAACCTCCGTTGAAAAGGGAGGATCCTCCGGCCAGACGGGTGTTATATCTGGTGGGCTGCAACTGCCCTATAGATGATTTCGGGTTGTTCTATATGTTCTAATCGCGCGGAGAACTTTGATTGCGCGATGCAGGATTAGTTCTTATGTGACGCGATAGATGTCGCTACATCACTCCCCTCTGGAGATCGGAGATCGCTGGTTCTTGATGCTTCTTGATGCGTGCCAAGCCTGTGGTAAGTTGGTTCCAGTGGGTCGGAACCGAATGCCGCATAGTTCTCGGTGAGTCGGAACTGTCTGCGGTGTTGCCCCAGTGAGTCGGGGTGGTGCTGTCCCAGTGAGTCGGAGTAATGCTGCTGGCTCCAGTGAGTCGGAGCGGTGCTGTGTGACGTAGTGGCTTGACTGCTTGCGTCGACCAGGAGAGGTTCTTCATTGCACTTCATGTGACTGGCCGAAGGTGCAGTGTGCTTTGCCAAGGTCGCTGATGAGGCTGAGGGTGATGACCAGGTATGACCAGGTAGGCATGCTGGTGGTCAAGATACCCATTAAAGCCGTGGGTGCTGGCTGTATGGCTCGCTGCTCGAAAGCTTGAGGAAGTGATGATGACGTCACGAAGTAATGGCTGCACGAAGGCTGCGCTGACGTTCTTTGTCGAGGGTCACCAGTTTGGTGGTAGGCGAAACAGAGAGTAAAGTCCCGCAAACCTCCGTTGAAAAGGGAGGATCCTCCGGCCAGACGGGTGTTATGTCTGGTGGGCTGCAACTGCCCTATAGATGATTTCGGGTTGTTCTATATGTTCTAATCGCGCGGAGAACTTTGATTGCGCGATGCAGGATTAGTTCTTATGTGACGCGATAGATGTCGCTACCTACTTATATATTTCTACATACATACATATATAGATAAATTACAATCAGACACAGAACAAATGATTGTGCTAATCACACTAACAGTTATCCTGGGTGGGAATCGAACCACTAGACCAACAGGCCAGTCAAACATTATTTCTTGAATAGATTGATAGTTTAACTTTCTAGCGTCTGTATACCTGTAACGACTGCTGAAGATCTATGAATGACATCTTAGACCAACAACTTTACGTGCTTTCCGAGGCACGGGGTATCAGCAATGTCCTAGATAAACTTAGAAAAGTACATATGAATTGAAAATTATACATTGGTACTTGTCCAGTTTTGAACGCGTAAGCATGAGAGGCAGGTGTCTTAACCTTTGTGCCATTACGACATAAAAAAAGTAAACATTTCATAAATTTTTCGATTAAAATGTTGATAATAAGCAGCTTTATGTAATTCCATCTTAAAATAAGCATAAATGTTTGTCTAGCTAGTCAAAACAAATAAAGTATTATCGTTTTTATAAAAGAAATTCCGTTTAAAACCCATCGACGTCCATCTCATTAATTTTGTTGAAGATTTCGTCAGAAAAATGTATACTCTTCAAAGTTAGGAAGATTAGAAAGAATTTAATACATTTTCTCATTACATTTTCAGCAGTATTTTCTCCTAATTCTGCGGTGAACTCATTACTGAGGAATGAGTGGAGTCTAAGTTGAGGAGATAATACATTCGGAGTACTGGAGCACCCAATTCATAAGATTACAAGGTCGTTTTCATTTTGTCTCCATTACATGGTCGGGTGGGCTTTGTACCAGTCCTCGGATGAATTCTAATAAACTTGTTACTATTGTCAGAAGATTTTTGGCGAGGTCCTGAGTTTACGGATGCCTTAATAAGGTTTTCCTTTTGTGTTCACTGTTTAGATATTTCTGTTATGTGATCTATTCATGCTGAGTAAGGGTTGGATATTTTTAGACGTATTTCAATATGGTCGCGTAACATAATTGTATAAAATTGATTTGTTTTCTTTTTAGGTGGGAAATCATCCAATCACTTCTCACGGCCTAGGGTTGAGCAGGAGGTCGTGTCAGAGTTTTACTAACTAAGATCCACTCATATGTTCCTTTCTTGCCTTTCGAGGTTGCATTTCAGACCGCCCACCGTCTCAGTAGGCTTTGGCCCTGCTGTGTTATGCTTATGTATATTAATAAAAATATAACTATTTGTAACCATCTAATTATAGTACCTAATCTGTAGTTGCCCGGAAAAGAAGTTGGTGGTGTGATACCCCTGTACTTCGGGTAGCACGTAAAGCCGTTACTTCTGAGCCTGCACCCCTAGCCATGTTGATAATCTGCAATCATTAACGCTACCCGAAAACGAACCAAATGTATGGGAATGACACACATGTTTACACTTTTTTATGATATAAACTAGAACTGTGATCCAACCTGATAGTATCAGTGACGTAATCGATCATGGTGAAGTGCATTGCGACTTGAAAACATTTAAATTATAATCTGACGGTAAGACTGCTGCAGGGAAATTATTCCAGTTCTTTAATGTACGCGATATAAAAGACGACGCGAAATTCTTAGTAATGCTAGTTAAGGAGGCGGCCGATCGCGTGAGGCAACGGTCCTTACGCTCCAACCGCCGCCGGGATTCCGATCCCGATTTCCGGCCACCGTAGGCGCGGGCTTGCAGACGGCGAGCAATGGGTGGCTCGCCGTCTGACCGTCCGGTAACCGTCCGGACCGAGCCCAAGTCGTCGACGGCGCGTTTTGTTCCACGCACGCCTCAAGGAGATGTCAGCAAATCGTAGGGGCCCAGCAGGGTCGAAGCCTACTGGGGCCACGGGTAGTGTGAAAGCGGAACCCGGGGCCCTGGGACGAAGGCAACGAAGGAACAGGAGTGGGTTTTTAGTCAGTAAGAGTCTGACACTATCTCCCGCTCCGCCCAAGAGCGGGGATGTCATTAGGATGATTTTCCCACCCAATAAAAAAAAAAAAAAAGTCCGGACCGTAGAGGTGTCAACAACATAAAAGGTGGATATTCACCGCAAGTCAGGTTGAGTGATAGTAGCTTACTTCCACAATAGTATAGTCTAATAATACTAAAATAAAACGAGAAGCCCGAATTCCTAACAGCGCCTTAGTGTTACAACACTAGTTCCAACAAGCACTGTATTATCACTAACTTTGAAACAGTGGCAAGGGTACCGATGTTACTTACACGATAATACATACAACTACTTGATAGTTTCAAAGTCTATCATGTGTGGAAGCGTATGGCACAGGTAAGTGCTTTCAGTCACATCGGATTACGTGGTGAGCTGGTGAGGTTCAATGTGTCGCAGTTAATTACAGATTGATTTTAATAATGTCATTTACCTTTCAATAACGTTTTGTTATTCAGAATTCAGGTGTTATGCAAAGTGTGCGTTGACATTGAGGGACTACAAGTAAAGTTTGAGCTTTTGAATGCGTCATCGAACCAACCGTTTCAAAATTCAAATTTCGTTTATTGCTCGTTCCAGGTTTATGGTCAGTTCTTATAATTATTAGTTATAATTATATTGCTGCAACATACCCATGTATGGGGTTATTTTTTAGGTGTGAAAATCATCTAATGACAAATCCCGCTCTTGAGATAGTGTTTTTTTTTATTGGGTGGGAAAATCATCTAATGACAAATTCCGCTCTTGGGTGGAGCGAGAGATAGTGTCAGACTTTTACTGACTAAAAACCCACTCCTGTTCCTTCGTTGCCTTCGTCCTAGGACCCCGGGTTTCGTTTTCACGCTACCCATGGCCCCAGTAGGATTCGTCCCTGCAGAGCCCCTGCGATTTGCTGACATCTCCCTGTGGCGCGCGTGGCACAATACGCGCCGTCGACGACTTGGGCTCGGTCCGGACGGTTACCGGACGGTCGGACGGCGGGCTACCCACAGCTCGCCGTCCGTAAGCCGGGGATGTATAATTAGCGTGAGGTGTACGTTTGAACCGAACACTATAAGTTCACTTTGAGAAAAGACCATATTGAAATTTGAAATTTTCGTATGATTCTAGTGTTAGTAAAAGTGTTTGAAGGATTGTAAATTCTACGTCTAGTTTTTAAAAATGACATTCAAAAAGTTTCAATCGAATAAAGGTGGTCCCTTCAAAGGGACCACCTTCTGCATGTCTTTTTTATCTTTTCCGTTCACTGATGGAAAAGATTACTATTTAATAGTTTTTTTTTTACTAAATATAGTTATTTATTAAATAGCCATAATTACTACTATTTACTTACTTACTACTAATAGATAAGGATAACTGTCAGTCACGACTGAGGGACCACCTTCGAGCGATTGTAAATTTTAAGTGGCTACTTTTACAAACTAGATGCTGAATTTACAACTGTTTGATGATTTTTACTAAAGGTTGACGCATTCAAAAGCTCAAAATTCAAATGTGGTCCCACAATGGGAACACACACTTTTGCAAAATATCGATAATATCCACAGCAATTAGATAATTGTGATTGATACGTATACGAGCTATTTACTTTCGGTGTAGGTACTTATTATATAACTAGCTCCTTTCTAGGGTTCCGTAGCCAAATGGCAAAAAAAGAAACCTTTATGGATTCGTCATGTCTGTCTGTCTGTCCGTCCGAATGTCACAGCCATTTTTTTCTGTAACTATAAGAACTATACAGTTGAAACTTGGTAAGTAGATGTATTCTGTGAACTGCATTTGACAAGAAAAATAGAAAAAAAGCAATAAAATTTGGGAGTCCTCCATACTTAGAACTAATACTCAAAAGATTTTTTCATTGATTTGCATGGGTTTGACGAAAAAAAAACAATAAAAAGTCGATGAAAAATATCCACAGAGCATGAGAAGTGTTTAGGGCCCCTCCCGTCGACAATATCAATTTGGCACACGATGCACCAAACACCCTATATTATTTAGTATGTATTTTTGTGATATTTATTTTACTATGTGTATGTATATAAATAATTATAATAGTATATCTTTTTTTTGCATGTTATATTATTTCATTGTATGTGTTTATTTATTTCCCTATTACTGTTACACACGGTGTCCACATCTCTATTTTCTTCCAACTTTCCTTTCGCAGGTGTGCTGGAAGAAATTTCTTTACAAATAAGCATCACCTCTGTACTTATTTTTCGGTTTCCTTTTTCCAATCTTTTACTTTGGGTGTGTACATAAATTATTAAATAAATAATAAAGATCGACGTAAAACCTCACCACAAGACGTTTTACCCTCTTTTCTCTCCTACAAAGCACACTTCACACTAATATTAGAAAGGCGATATTTTATATGTTCATGTGTACGTTTGTTACTCCTTAGATGTCTGAACAGGTTTGAATAAAAACTGGTACACGGATAGACCATGTCCTGAAATAGCGCATAGGATACCCAATTTATCCCGGGGGTATTTTTCCTTGAGTTGTTTTTTTTTTGTTTTAAGCAGGCAAAGCCGTTGTCAGAGGCTAGTATTTCATAATTTAAACGGAGCTCCATAATTTCTGTGGATAAAAGTGCTTTCGGATTCTCTGTGAGACTAAAAAAAAATCTTGTGTAGTCCTGATTCGTTTGTAAAAGAAAATGCTACGTTGAAAACTTTGATGTTTCCTTCATTCAAATTTTAATATTTTACTTTCTGCTCCTTTTTCGTTAAAGGTGTCAGTTCTATGAATCGCTTTGATTCCTCGTCTCCTTGAGTGTGAGTAGTGAAGTTACACTGTGTACCATTTTAAATGACTATTTCAGGGGTTCTAGATGCAACTTTCGGTCCAATTAAAATTAATGGCACTTCTGCCTTTACAAATTAAGAACCTATTATTCATATTCATCATAATTTAGTAAGTTCTCTTTTGGTTTCAGTGTAGACTGTTTTATTGTTTTAAATGGTCCCTTACCGATTCCTCTATCGTCAAAGTGAGCATGGTTTAAGAGCTTATTGTTTCATCCAGCGTGATATATAATAAAGAGGCAATTCGAATAAATAGATATAACGCCAGAACGTACTGTTGACATTTGGTATTTCTGTCACTCCCTTGAATACTTCACAAAACTTGTTCCAGGAAATACGTGCTTTTTTAATTTTAAAAATTTTTGGCAAAAGTTTCGTTGTTCCTAAATGTGCCTATCGGTATTTTACAGGTTACATTTTAGAGAGTCTGCGCGGGAATTGCATGACTTGATTCCGCCATCTCCTTTCTACCATCGGACAACCCGACGAACGGCGAGTATCCACCCTTACACTGTTGAAACTTCAACGGTCCGGATTAAGCGTTTCGCTTCATCGTTTATACCACATACATCGAAGGACTGGAACAGTTTGCCTCCTGCGGTCTTCCTGTCCAACTATAATTTAGATGTCTTCAAGGATATACTGAACAGGCTCTTAATAAACTACTGCGCCTGAACATCAATTATTGCATCCGCACCGCTTATCATCAGGTGGGATTGCAGTCAAGCACTGGTTAATAACAATTTAAAAAAAATAGTTTTCTATAAACATATTTTCTTAACTTTTTTAAAATTTATAAGTACATCATGAAGACTCAAATTTCTCGCAAAATATCAGATATTCAGAGGATTTTATTGGATTAGTTAATATCCACATCCACAAGACATCTATATTTTCAATATACGAGTATGTAGAGAAAAATGTGTAATAACGTCATGATCACGTAGATCAGGACGATTGTATGGAAATGAATCTCGGAGCTCTAAAGTTTAAATGTTACTTGCACGTCATACAACAATAAAGTCCTATAAGTAAATGTGACTGATATTTTCAACTGAAAATGGAATTCCTAATCAAAAGGTTTGTAGCGGCATCTATGGCGTCTTATAAGAAGTAATCCTGCATCGCGCAATCAAAGTACTCCGCGCGAGTAGAACATATAGAACAGCCCGAAATCATCTATTGGGCAGTTGCCCAGACATAACACCCGTCTGGTCGGAGGATCCTCCCTTTTCAACGGAGGTATGTGGAGCTTTACACTCTGTTCCGCCTACCTCTAAACTGGTGACTCTCGATAACCCGCAAACCACTGGGAAAAAATTCTGTACCTGAAATTTTTGACAGTTAAATGAAACTGTTATCAACTCATCCATACAAACTCCAGTGATTGTACCAAATTTTACCCATTCCTCTAATACGCTGAACAAAATCGAGTGCTCCAGCTGAAAGTTGATCCGGCATGGCTACTCCGATACGAGTATATTTTAGCATTGTTCTAGAAAAGTCTATTTAGATTGAAGTTATTGTTACTGCTACAGATTGGAACTTTTGAAAAACGTATGTAGCTCAATTGGGAGCTTGGTTTTCTATAATACTTAATCCAATATTTATGAACCAGGATTTAAATACAAATAGACATATCAATTTCACATCAGAAATGAAGATATCTATAGGAGAACCAAGGTACAGACATTGCTCGCAGAACAGATGGTCGATGGCGTCGGTTGAAAGATTCTGGATTGGCGACCACGTACCGGAAGACGCAGCGTTGGAAGGCCTCACACAAGGTGGACTGATGACCTGATGGGGGTCGAAGGAATCCGATGGATATGAGACAGGACCGGTCGTTATGGCGACACTTGAGGGAGGCCTATGTCTAACAGTGGACGTCTTTCGGCTGAAATGATGATGAATTATGATACACATAAATGTGAATAATAAATACATTTGGATAAAATGAATTTATTTTCCAAAACTAGCAGTCATCAACCCACTAAAGTTAAAAATAACGAAATGTAAAAAAAGTTGAAACCTCTCTTTTCTCTACACCGAGATCAAACGTCACCCCCTCACTTTGCAGCAAAAATATTTCCCCATCTAAAATAGGAAACGCATACAAAATGAGAGGATATTGCAGCTTTCCCTGGCATCTTTTTAAATATGCAAATTTAAATACGATTACGGTGAGCGAGACAGAACTATGTTTAAAATTCTTTAAACTATCACTTGCGGGAAAAGGATAGAAGTATGTCCTGCGTTTGGACTTAATTTTAAAAATGGCTAACCCAGATGCATAATTTATGTACCCTTTGCGTTATTAGTGATTAAATCCCGCAGACAAAGGTAATAGAATTATGAAGACTTCGGTAGGCTTAGTGTAAGAAATATATGTGGTGGGCAGTGAAAGAAATTGAGGAAGCAGAATTTCTAAACAAAGATTCTTGAAATGCAAAAGGACATGAAACATTGCATATTTTTACGAGAACAAATGCATATTTCATTCCACTTGACCGTAGGTCTAAATTACAATACACTTGGAATATTGGTGCAATATTCAAAGTAAATCTCGTTGGATGTGCAGAAACCATCTCTCCAATCCGTACCTTTATATTTGACACAACGGAACGGACTGATAAGAGACGGAGAAATGCAGACCTGGTATTGATTGGACAAAGACTAAGAATGCCAAGAATGTTTAAAATATTGTGACAAAAAGTAAATAGGTTGGACAAAATTCATTTTTTTTAATAATATAATGCAACAACCAATCAATCTGCCTGGCCCAACTATAATGGAATTAACTTCCAGTCCAACTAAATGCAGCTGATTACCAATATTTTACATGAAGCGAATACCTATATTTTTTTTAATTGATATAAACTAGTGCTTGACTGCGATCCCACCTGATGGTAAGTAGTAATGCAATTTTTGATGGTGAGGCGCACTAATTTATTGAGAGCCTATTCACTCTAGCCTTGAAGACACCTAAATTAAATTCAGACGGGAAGACCGCAGCAGGCAGAATTGTTCCTCGATGTACGCTGTATAAACGACGAGGTGGTCTTGGTCCAGACCGTAGAGGTTTCAACAATGTAAGTGTGGATAGTTGTCGTTCGTCAGTTTGTCCTCTACAACCTAGTAATTCGGTAACATGGTACTCCTTGGTAAGACTTGTGTCAGATTTTTTAATTTTCTGACTATCAGTAACCACTGTCAAGGATCTACAAACAACAAGGACCAAGGACTTAGCAATGCGATGCAACAATGTATTTTAATTATTAGAAAACACGCGTTGCTTAATATGGATATTTAGTAAGTATATTAAAATCCAATCTTAATGTGATATCAATGTCAGTATTGCAAAAAGAATTTTCTATCAAAAAAGGCAAAAATATTGTTTATTACCTACAACAATTCCAACCGAATCCATTTTGATTTCCATTTCATGATCAGTGACATTCAATTTAAGAACGAAGAGAAAACTGATTAAATGTTGGCAGGTGAACCGAAAAAATCAAAATACCTTGGCCTCTAATATAATTTGTCAAGTGCAAACGCAATAAGGAGGGCCCTCGTCATGCGAGACGGAATTAAATATTACATGATTCCATGGATCTTGGAAAAGAAAAATGAGCCAATTATAGGATATATTACTGAAAAAAAGAAGTAGAATTTGTTTGGTATATTACTATAAAAAAGGGAAAGTTTTATTCAAAATTGATTTAGTAGAACCGTTTCTAAAATTATTTAGAAATTGAGCACAATATTGTATATTTTACTTGTATATCAATAGCAAGACGTATGTACTATAAAAATATTTGTGAATTAAATAAACCAGCATGTAAATACATTTAAAGAAAGAGAGGAAGAATTGAGTGACCAGCCTTGTCTAGTACTATTCCCAACAGTGGGAGAATACAAACTGACAGTAATCTGAAGTAAGGGTACTAAATTAGAAGGTTGAAACAAGATAAGAGAAAAATAAATACAGAAATGACGAACAACCAAAATTTAAAAACTAGTGTAAGTATATCCAATTACTGGTACAAACAAAAATGAAAAACTAGCATATCCAAATCCTAGCACATCTGTATCCAGCGCAATACCGCTGCCCCGAGGGAAATCACGGATCACGCCGCGTTGGGCGTTAAGTCTCATGATAGGTGTGTCTGAACTCTCTGCGTTCCCCAGGATTTGCAGCCGTCCAGGAATTCTTTGTTATTACAGTATTTGGAAAAATGGACATTGCCTGTAAGGCTTAGGGTGGAATTTTAATGTTAATTTCGAAAATTCTTCTACTGCTTTAAGTTATACATAGATTTTATTTTGATTAAGTATTGAAGAGAGGTCATTAACTTTTTTTTTGTAAGAAACCGAACAAATCAAATTTTTATCGTTTTTCTTTAGAAAGTTAATGTCAATGATTGTGTTAAATGTTTCAGAACTGCTTTATGTTTTTATCTACGTTTTGAAATTTACAATTTTCGTAAATGTAGGTTTTTTTTTTAGTCAGGAAAATAATCTTTTGATAAAATATCCTACTCTTGGGCGGAGCGAGAAATAATGTCAGACTTTTACTGACCAAAAACCCACTCCTGTTTCTTCTCTGCCTTCATCCCGGGGCCCCGAACTTCACTTTCACACTACCCGTAACTTAGCTACATTTATAGGTATTCATAAATGTAGGTGAGTTAATGACTGTTATAGATATGTTAATATACAACAGCTAGGACACAAAGCAAAACAAAAATACTTGCTCAAGACGGATTTTGGTTAAAACAAAAGCAAAGAAAGAATAAAATAAGACGGAAACAAAATAAAAGATACAAGTATCTACTACAAAAAATGTACTGCTGAAGTGGAATGAAACGAAATCTGAATACTTGAACTGAGCGGGAATATTAAGGAATTCGCCAAAATATTATAGTTACTGACGGTGTTTATATTCCTCACGAACCAAACATGCCTGATGCAAACCTGGTGTTGGCTTTATAAGCAAAACCAACAAACTGTAGCAATCCCGAGATAATTTAACGTATCCATATTATATTAAGTTTTTTTTTTGTCAGAAAGCTGCAAGCGATGACCACCGTGAATTTAATTTAAAAAGTCAACACAAATTAAGAATTCAACTGTAAGGATTTTCTTTTAACAAACTGAGAATTTTAAAAATATAACGCACCGCTTTAAAATGTGAGCAAAATGTGAGGCAATTTTTTTACCAGTTTTGACTCCAGCTGTTATAATTTCTCTCCGTGGTCGTTTGCGGGGAGTTCAATGCCAAGAACTTGGATTAGAATTCCCGGTATACAGTTCGGTGAGGTCGGGTGGTGGAGGACTGGGTTCTGGAGGCAGGCCTGGTCGTCCTAAACCGGGGTTCTGTCCCCACGTGTGTGCGGATGCGAGGTGAGTCAGTGGTGAACATTTCGTTCGCCAGTCCCGTCACCACGTGTCGTCAACTGGCGCGCCATGGAGGGGGTGGAGACGTATTCAGACCACTAGTACATCTGGTTTGACGTCACCGCCCAGACGCCCGGTCCAACGTGGGCGCTGAAGCAGATGGACCGGGACCTCCTCCTGGAAGCCGCGTGGGTATAAGCCTGGATGCAAGCACCGGACAGACCTATCGACATCAACGCTGAGGCGGAGTGGTTTCAGGAGGCCTGGTCGCAAATCGGCGACGAGACAATGCCTCGAGTCCGTCCAAGACGTGCTCGGCGCCAGGAGTACTGGTGGTCGCTGGAGATTGCAGCACTGCGCATTGTGTGCAATGCCGCGCGGCGCCGGTACGTTAGACATTGCAGGCGCTGCATCCGCCCGCCGGGTGCGGAGCATGTCATTCGGTCCATGGCCCTTTACGGAGCACCGGTATATGATCGATTCCAATCTCTATTTCCGGCCACAGTAGGCGCGGGCTTGCAGACGGTGAGCAATGGGTAGCTCGCCGTCCGACCGTCCGGCAACTGACCGGACTAAGCCCAAAACGCTGACGGCGCTTATTGTTCTACGCGCACCTCAAGGAGATGTCAGCAAACCGTAGGGGCCCAGCAGGATCAAAGCCTTCTGGGGCCATGGGTTCGCTTCTGAAAGGAAAATCCGGCCCTGGAATTAAAGGCAAAGCAAGAACTAGAAGTGGGTTTTAGTCAGTAAAAGTCTAACACGCCCTCTCGCCCCACCCAAGGGCGGGAGATGTCATTGGATGATTTCCCACCAAAAAAAAACCTATTAAAATTTAGGTTATGAGATTTTTTGGAAGAGTTACCTTGATCCTGGAACGCAAAGGGCTAAGGAGAGAACACAGATAGGTTTAATCAGTAAAAATCTGACACTCTCCATATTTCAGCAATATGCATCAAGTGATCTCCCGATGTCGTATTGAGTAAATCTGATCAATTTAATTTTATGATAAATTTATTTATTTATTTATTACATAAGACTAGTCCAAGACAAGGTTATAAATAACATTTAATATAATATTTACATAGTTATGATATTATAAAATTAATTAGGGTGCAATGTCCAGACCTTTCTGAATAATTATTTGAGCTGTTTCTTCGGTAGGTTTTGGCCAAATATATTCTCCGACAATGCTATATTATTAATAATACGTATGGTTCGTGCCAAAGGGGCAAAGTTTAGGTTAGGTTAGGTTAGTCCTAGCAGACGGCACCTCTAAGAGAGCGGGGCGGCGGCGCGCGCCCACACACCCGTCCGGCGCGCGCAGCCGCAGCGCTTCCAGCACGTCTGGGTGGTGCAACAACCCTATCAGTACACTAGCCACGTACTTGACCAGTGCGACATCCCTTCTTACCTCTAGTCTAGTATACCCGACCATGCCCATGACGAAAAGACTCGGGTACATGAGCGGGTAAAAGGGGTATACCCCGTATTGTTTCAAGTACAGAAATCTCGTAAATTTATTTTGGATCTTTTTCAACATGAGGCTGTACTTTTTCTCATGAGGATTCATAATAATGGAACTGGTTTCTAGGCGGCTCCATACAAGTGCATTATATAAAACTTTGACAGCAGTCGTATCGCTAAAATCCTCACATTATCTCAGGTTGAAATGGGAGTAACGAAACAGAGAGCACCTGTGTTTAAATTTAATTCTCTTTGATAGTATCCCTTGATCAACTTGATCGAAATTTATTCGGGAAAGTTTTATTTTTATTTATGTTATTTATATACGACTGGCCTATTTGGTCTTGTGGTTAGTGGCCCTGACTGCTATCCCGGAGGTCGTGGGTTCAATTCCTACCCAGGATAAATGTTTGTATGATGAGCACAATCATTTGTTCTGTATCTGGGTGTAATTTATCTATAATGTATTTAGAAATATATAAGTATGTTTATCAGTTGTCTAGTACTCATAACACAAGCTCTGCTTAGATGGGAACTAGACGGCGTTGTGTGATAGTTGTGGAATATTATATTATTATTATTTAATATGCGATTTCAGGCAACCTTTTTTCTATTGCACGTGTCGACATTATCTGAACTTTCAAAAGTTTAATTAGTCATCAAAGATTTTATTTCTATATGTTACGTTATGCAAATTTCAGCAATATATAAAAATATTTTCCTTATGTTTAATTAGATACTTTAATACCGACTTACAACTTAATAAGCATTTCATTTTACAAGTAACTTTTTAGATGACGTTGCTCGTTACTTCAAATAAGGTTCAAATTATTTGAAGTATTTTAATTAAGTACTTACTATTAATTACATTGAGCTAGACACTATCTTTTAAATAAATCACGAGGTGACGTTTATCATCTCTCACTATAATAAAAAAGGTTTTTGAACTCATAGAACTCACTCAGGCTTTCTATAAAAAGTATTTTTGGTAGGTACGCATCAATTGCATGCGTTTTTCAATCAGCTGTACTCTGATAAAAATATATTATTATAGAGCAATAGTTTGAATCCACTCATACGTGTTCCTCATACGTTTTCAAATTATAGACGGAACAGTTATATCGTGCGTGCAAGCCGTAATTTCAATGACATATGCAAGGAATATGATTGGGATCCATTCACAATTAGCGTGAACTCGGCCAGAAGGTGTTTAAGCCTCAAATTCATTATTAAAAAAAATAAAAAAATAAAGTTTGTGAGTGTATATTTGTGTTTTTAAAATGCTGAAGGGATTTAGATGAAATTTGGTACACAAAGTTAGTCAACAAGCCATGGAGTGCCTTATAATTTCAGCCGAAAGAAGTGTCACCGCAACGGCCGGTCCTGTGCATCTCGCATTCATCGAATTTCCGCGACCTTCACTAGCCCCCCCAGCCAAGTTACAACCGTTTCGTTTCGATTCTCTTTTCCTCGATCGCCTCGAGTCGGCCACGCCTCCGATTCCTTTGTACTGTCTTCATCGGAAGCGGGCCTGCTCAACGCGATCAACGAAAAGAGAATGAAAAGAGAATCGAAACGAAACGGTTGTAACTTGGCTAGGGGGGCAGGTCATCGGTCCATCTTGTGGGAGACCTTCCAACGTTGCTTTATTTTGGTACGTGGTCGCCAACCCGGAACCTTTCGTCTCCATCGATCAACAAGTCTCAACACCATCCCAAATACCATCTGTTCTTTTTTTTTAATTTTAATTTGATAACTAGTGCTTGACTGCGATCCCACCTGATGGTAAGCATATTCTGCGAGTAATGTGATTTTTTTTTTTAAGTGGATTGAACTTTTATTTAGTTTAATAAATGGTACATTCTTACATTATTTATTTTCTTAGCAGTATCTACTTAGAACATAATCAGCCTTATAATGTACCGATTTCTCATTTTTATTATAAGAACAATTAACTTTGACAACACAATTAAAATTATGGGATTATCAAAGGGTTAACCATTGTTGTTCTGGAAACCGATTGAACGGTTAACACTTTGAAACCCCTTTAAGCCCTTTTGAAAATAAACACTGAGTTCAGCGATTATTCCCAGTATATTCAGGCCCAGAGCGGGTTGCTGTATGTCACATGTCTCCGAAATTTTTGGTTTTAATACTTACCGGTTTCCTTACAATGTTTTACTTCACCACCTTTGACAGTGTAGAGGTGATGAAATAAATTATATAAAGTCAAACGTTTCCACTTTGTAGGTAGTAAGCTAAGCAAATTTGAATTCCTGGGGGGTCGTATGTATAAATATCACTGCGCTTGAAAACCGCGAACATAAAAGTAAACGTACAAAACTAGACACCTTGCTTACACGGCATAAGCTAAAACATAAACTAAACAGTTCTGTCTAAATCCACCAAAGGACCAAAGACAAAACCAACAGACGACCAGCCGGCAGAAGGAGGATTAATGTTTAAAATTCTCTAGTTTATGGTCAAAAACAACAGAGTAGCTATTGGGTTTTTTATGTTAATTGAAGCGTTGGTAACAAATACGGTTTCGTGTTTGAAAAGACCGTATAAAACCATAAAAATGCTGAAAATACACACAATGAGTTAAGCTCTAGTGGAAGTTTGTACTACGAGGAATTTCTGAAAAGGAAACCCGGCAACTGAATGAGATTGGTGTGGTTCTAGTCAGAAGACTAACAAAGGAGGCGGCCGCACGCGCGAGGCAATGGCCTTGACTCCCCAGCTGCTGGATTCCGATCCCGATTTCCGGCTACTGTAGGCGTGGGCTTGCGAACGGCGAGCAATGGTTTGTCGGCAGCTGTATGTCTGTCTGTGTCATGTCAGCAGCTGTTTATTGTTTAATAAGTGATGCGAAAGAGAACCCCAGGGCCCTGGAACGAAGGAAAAGAAGGAACAGGAGAAATTTTAGTCAGTAAAAGTCTGACTTCGACTTAACCGACTTTTAAATCAGACTTTTTTCTTTTTTTTTTGGTACTTTTAAATTTGGGTATCTTCAAGCCTCACCATCAAAGATTGCATCACTACTTACCATCAGGTGGGATCGCAGTTAAACACTAGTTTATATCAATTAAAAAAAATGTATTTGGTACGCAATAATTAACATATAAACTCCAATAGTCAGTGAAGGAACATCACTTGTCGCTGTGATCTGGTTTTCATTTTACCAATTATTCTCTTACCCTTATCTATAATATATATTTTGTATGTATGTATATATGTAGGTATCTATTTTAGCGGTAAGTACCAGTCACAAAAGCCACCACGAGAAGCTAGAAGCGGCCACAAGTGGCTGCTTCATTTTTAAAACAACGCACGCAGTACAATAATAATCTCTATCGAAGAAGGTTTAAATGCGCGAATGACGTAGCGCAGCGTTTTGTATCGGCGTTTAGTGGCCAGTCATGGCCACAAGAAGCGAGCAGTGGCGATTTTAGCGTGTGGCGGCCACCGGCGTCAACCGTGTGCGAAGAATCTATATAAAATGTATGAATCCTACAGGAAATATTCCGGTGGCGGCGTTTTGTGGTTGTGGCCGGTGGCCCGTGTGCGGCGACCCATATACTTCTCTGTCCATTTCAGTTTGCCTGGAAGAAATCGCTGAGTATGTTAAAGCCGCCGATTATATATTTGTTATTATAAGATTTCCTTTTTATTAGATTGTAATCTTGGTGTACAATAAAATTTATATAAATAAATTAATATACATCCACTTTGTTGTATTTTGGCCGTAGACTAGAGAATTTAAACATTAATCCTCCATCTACCGGCTGGTTGTCTGTTGGTTTTGTCTTTGGTTCTTTGGTCGAGTTAGACATAATTGTTTAGTTTATGTTTTAGCTTATGCCGTTTAAGCAAGGTACCCAATTTTCAAGTTTTTTTTAATGTTTTTTTTTAATTGCTATAAACTAATGCTTGACTGTGATCCCACCTGTTGGTAAGTAGTGATACAATCGTTGATGGTGAGGCGCACTAGATTATTACGACCCTATTCAATCTAGTCTTGAAGACACCTAAATTATGTTTGCTTTTGTCAAGCGACACAACTCCGACTTATTCGTCCATTCTTGCTCTAAATATCGTCTCAAAATATCAGTTGCATTGCGTTGATTCCATCAAATGCTGCACGGAACCCGTTCACATAATGAATTAGTTGGTACCGATAATTACCGTCGACCCGAACGACCACCGCAATGCGGCCCAGCGAACCAAGGATCGCAAACACCTTTTTATAATTCACCGTTTTCCAGATGGTGCACCGTGTTTGACTGTGCTAATAGTTCGCTTCGAAAGACTGGTCAATATTGACATAGTGTTTGTTTGTGTTAAGTTTTGAAGTTTTAGATTAATTTTGAAGGTAATTTATTGTGAGGATTTTAAATTTTCGGTTATAATAAATGAGGAGTGCAACTAAACTGAAATTATTTCAGCTGTTTTAGGCTGGCCTCATACATCCGGAATGGCTCTTTGGGTTCATAATCTAAAATTTATAATCTAAATTCCGGTCTTAAATTAAAACCTGGCCTCATCCATATCTTAAAAATTCAGATATATCAGTAGTCTTGTAATTCCCGGTGCAACCAAACGTCTTCATTGAAGAGGAGTTAATTCTAATCGCATCGCTTTAAGCAGTGTCAACATTAATGTCATAAAGAGGTAAAGTTTGTTTTTTTGTTTGTAGGTTTTTTTTTTTAGGTGTGAAAATCATGTAATAACAAATCTCGCTCTTGGGCAAAGCGGGAGATAGTGTCAGACTTTTACTGACTAAAAACCCACTCCCGTTCCTTCTTTGCCTTCATCCCGGGGCCCCGGGCTTCGCTTTCACGCTACCCGTGGCCCCAGTAGGCTTCGACCCTGCTGGGCCCCTACAGTTGCTGACATCTCCATGAGGCGCGCGTGGAACAGCACGCGCCGGCGACGCAAATCGTAATCTATGAAAGTATTAGTCCGATTTTGTCACCGATAGAAAGCTGCTTTATTCCTGAGTAAAATAGGCTATTTTTAAAAGCTAGTCATACATAATCTGATCTCAGTATGTGTGTGCTGCTCTATTAAAGTGTATATAATTGATTTCATATATATACACTTTAATAGAGCAGTTTATTACTTAATGATTTCATTAACTTAATATTTCGATCCGAATTTCAAAACGCTTGTCAATATCATTCTTACAGATCGATCTGAGAAATTCATAATCTGAATAAGTCAGAATGTGTGTAAGCACACGGATATTTATTAATTTATTAGAACTTTATGCATATTTATTTATTTATTAGAATTTATTAGTAAGAAACACTGTATGACACTTAATAAACACTTAATGCCTTAGGCATTTTCTACTAGTCGACCTTAGGGTGATGCAGAAATATAACATGGTAGGATATTGTATGGTATTCCGGTCTTTCTGAATAAATAATATGTATTCAGAGTCATTCCAGTTGTATGGGGCCAGCCTTAGGCCTGTGCCTCAATGGGACGCCATGGAAATGCTGGCAGTTCATGCTGCTAAGAAAACGCATGCTGCTCTATGGAGTGTACTCCACCTGGTCACTGTTGGACACGCAGTCAACCATACATTTTTTGACGTCAAGTGAGGCAGGCATAGCTCTATCAGTCATTTACATCACAAATAAAAAAAAAATAGTTTATTTCTCACCATTAAAAATTACATTTTAGAAGGTTTAAACATTACAATAAAAATTACACATTACAAAAAATTACAATTTTTCTGTAGTGAATATAAACGCACCGAGTTTTCACCCAACCCCCTGAACTAGGCGGGAACCTGGATCTCAGGGAATAAAGTCAAATGTGTTTGGCACTAAATATATTAAAATCACCGTTTTTTTTAATCATTGAAGATGATGAACAGATTTTTTTTAATACCTACGTTTAGTATTTAGTAACATTATATGATGCAAAAAAACCACTAAAGAAATGGAGAAGGCTATTGCGCAGCAGTGGGACAACATAAGCTTAGGAAAATAATGTGATCCAGAGTGAAAAATTAATACTACATTCGTTATTCTATTTAGCACATGGCCAAAGTTTTTATATTACTCGTATATGTCAAAAATATGTATATGAGAAGGACCAGGAATATTATTTTCGGGCAAGCCTTCCTCTGCGTACATCTTCAAAAATAGGAAATAATACCACGAACAGATAGCGTTGATCTTCCTTTAATTATTTCACAAACTTTTAAATCACAATAAAGACGAATATCCGAGATGGAAATAGATGAAAGTTGTGTGGTTATTCCCTCACGCGCACGTTTCGCAGAATCCCTCACCTCACTTACTCGTGTCCCACAATGACAATTTTGACAATGACATTACTTGACAGTGTCAACTGACAGACAGATGGAATGAGCTCACTACCGCCATGTTTTAATAGACGTTAGAAGTTTCGTAATCTACGCTGCGATATGTATATTTTTATACCAGGACTATGTTTCCTTGAGATAATTTACTACTTTCACGCTTTCAAAATATGTCTGGTTATGTTTGTTACTTCTTTACGCTCAAACGGCTGAACAGATTTAGATAAAATTTGACTCAGGGGTAGACTATATCCTGGAACAGCGCATTGAATACTTTACATGTTTCTTTGAGATAATTTTTAACTTTCACGCTAGCGAAGCCGCTACCAGAAACTAGTATGCATTAGACGAGTATCGAAGATTTACGTTTTACGTTCAAAACCGAATTTATGTTTGACAAAAATACATTTGGAAAGTTTCCGTAGGTGACAGATCTCACCTAAATCAAAGTTCAATATAGAAAAGTTAGCGAATAGTTAAAACTACAGTATTAAAGTTTGAGCATATTGTTAAAACTTTTGTAATAAATAAAATTTTTCTAAACTTTTACAACATCGCGGAAAAGTTATTTCATTATGAATTTTCATTTCGTTTTCTTACCCAAGTGATGAATATTTTAAAGCGGTAAAAACTGTGGGCTTTTCTAATGAAAAGCCGTTAAAGTAATCGTTACCTGTTTGTGCGCCAATAAATGTGGCCCGAACTTTATTTATGAATTGGTGAATAAACTAAAACTGTTCATTTTTAACTGACTTCAAAAAGAAGGACGTCCTATGTTCGGCTGAATGTATTTTTTTTATGTATGTTCATCGATTTCTCGGTCAATTGTGGACCGATTTTGAAATATTTTTGAAAGATTATGTTTCCCAGTTATAGGCGGCCTTATAATGTTCCCACTATTGGCTGACTCAGGCCTCCTCTCTAGGAGCCGTAATCCACCACGCGGGCCCAGCGCGGGTTGATGGATGTCACCTCTTCGAATTTTTGGTTCTAGGACATGCCGGTTTCCTCACGATGTTTTCCTTCACCGTTTTGAGAGCAGTGGTGATGAAAAAAATTACATAAAGTAATGCGCCTGGCTGGGTTTGAACCCGCGACCTACACTCGTAGCTTCCCAGTTGGTCCCATAGAAATATTGTTATGATCTGATTATGAACTATATAACAACACGACGACAGCTGAACATAGGCCTCCCCCAAGTGTCGCCACAACGACCGATCCTATGCCTCTAGCAACCATATGATTCCCATGAACCTCACCAGGACAACATGAATAAAAAGCAGGCGGTTCCTGAAAGTTATTATTCTGCTTTCTACGTGGCGTATGTTTACTACTGTTGTTTGTTGTTCAGACGAGCTAGTCAGAACTGAGACAGTTTTAGAAAATGTAGCGTACGGCGAGTATCCACCCTTACGTTGTTGAAACCTCTACGGAGTAAGAGTTTCGCCTCGTTGTTTATATCGCGTACATCGAAGGACTGGAACAATTTACCTGCTGCGGTCTTCCTATCCGATTATAATTTGGGTGTCTTCAAGGCTAGAGTGAATAGGCTCTTAATAAACTAGTGCACCTCACCATCAAAGATTACACTTAAGCACTAGTTTATAACAAATAAAAAAAAAGATAAATAATATCTAATATGTTTTTTTACTAGGACTCTTTAAAAAAAATAAAAATGACCTTAATAAGGCTTTTTTAACAATTCAATAAGGTTTCATCAGACATCATCATTAGCCAAGAGATGTCCACTCTAACACATATGTGTTAGCCGCAGTGGCAGCCGCAACGCTGCGTCTCAGAACCTTTCGACCGCAGTCGAATTCCACCGACCTTCACTAAGTTATCAGTCCATCTTGTGGGAGGCCTTCTAACGTTGCATCTTCCGGTACGTGGTTGCCACTTCAGAACCTTTAGATCTCTTCGACCATCTGTTAAGACTACAATTTACGTTGCCCACGGTCACTTACTTAAAGTTATTGATTCTTCGAGCTATATCAAAAACCTTTTTTTCTCCGGAAAATAAACCGACTAACCATCTTCAAACTTAATCAAAACACCGCCATCCAATTTTCCGTCTTCCAAACCAAACGATCCGAAAAACACTTCTTCCAGCTTTATCTGCAATTGTTCGTTGTAAGTGCACTAACTCTTCTAGCGAATTAATGGTTCATTACCTGTGAGCCTGGTACCTTATGGAGAACAGGTGAGGAGTCTTTACGATGCTTTTACAACTGCTCCGGTGCTAGCGAGCCCGCTAAAAGTTATGCTCTCCTAGTCTTCAAAGTGTCTTATGTAATTGTGTTTTAGAAATATAATGGGTTTGCTTACGGGGGTGGTTTTTAGAGCTGCTTTAAAAGGGTTGTTACTAGTTGTGAGTTTATTTTTAGGTCTTTTTTGTAGTGGATTTGAAGAGTATATAGCTTAGAGAAGATATATTAGAAATCTAACCCAATGAGAAAAAATACTGTCATGCATCCCGTTATGCATCCCGCACATTGTTTTGCAATGTGCGGGATGCATAACATATTGAGAATAAATATTATTATCTAATTTAGAGTCGCCAAAGTCCAATAAACATTTTGATATTGTAGGGAGTAGGTAATGTATCTAATAATTATAAAAATCTAGTGTGTGTGAAATGGCTTAATCGATTTCCATGAAACTTTTTGTGTATATTTAATAGATCTGAAAGAAGGTTGTAGGCTGTTTTTTACTCTTCTACCCCAATCCCTCTTTTTTCTATGATAATCAGTGTAGCAGAACTATTTACTGAGTCAGTACCTACTAGCCGATAAATATAATAAAGCAGAAGTTTTAATTTGCTAAAACGTGCTAATATCTGAAACTAAAAGTCAGATTGAACAAATATCTTGATTTATATGATAGCCTGATTCATGAAGCTATATAACTTCACAGTGCACCCCACGGAAGTAGAGTAGTAACTACAGATACAGGTGAAACTGAAAGAAAAGGGGTAAGGGGGGGAAATTAGCATTGTTTAAATCGCATATATATTGGGAAACCCCATTCTAATGAGTGACTGCAACAGAAACATTCTCCAAAAAGAAAGAGAAAACGTGTCCCCAAATTATCCACAGACAACACTATTCGCCACAAAAAAGGATCAAGCTCCATCAAGCTAATCGTTTTTCGAACATCGAACCTCACATGACGAGTCAAAGATTACGTCGTGCCACAGTATAAGATAAACAGCTAAACAATAGATGGGGTTTGACAAAAAGCATGATTGATAGACTGTGGTCTGACACTGACAGCTGTGATCGATCAACAGTGATTAGGTAGGTACCAGATATAATGTGGTGATAAATCTACGGGTATATACGACCTGGGAAGAGGTTAAATGCGTGTTGACAGATGGAGGGCTTTTGAACTGGGTCATATCCTTGTACGGATGAAAGATTTTGTTTTAAAAATGTGAAGCAATTTTGGCTGTTATTGATGATGACGGAAATTTAATGGAATGGTAAAGACTGGCCTGTGATAGCACAAGGTAGACCTATGTAGAAAAAAATCTGAGCAAGTGTTTGTCGGACTCGCGAACTGAGGGTTACCTATGAAAATAGTTCAATTCTTGAATTGAGTTACGAAGATATTTACGGATTGCAAAAAAAATCTTGTGACGTAAAAACAACTGTTTTCAGATTTATTCCTATATCTGTACTACAAGACCTTGCTTCATGCCAAATTTCAGGATTCTGGGTCAACGGGAAGTTCTCTATGAATTTTAATTCCCTTGAGAGTGTCGAAATATACGTGTTTTTGCGGCCGTATCTTTTTTTTTTCGTTAACTCAGAAGTTGATTTTCACAGCTACAAGGGAACGCAGACCTGAGTTCCTATCTGATTTTAATTTCAACTCAATACCTTCACGTGTTTCCGAGATAAAGGGTGACAGACAGACGTACAAGAAAAAAGTGATCCTATAAGGGTTTCGTTTATTACTTTTTGAGGTACGGAACCCTAAAAATGAGAGGGAGGTTTTTATTTAATGGCATATAACGTCGGCTTTGAATTAAAAGCTCGAGTATATAATTTTCATAATCACACTAATATTATAAAGACGAAGGTTAGTGAGTATGTATGTATGTTTATTACTTCTTTACACTCACATGGCTGAAAGGATTTCGATGAAACTTGGTACACGAGTGGACCATATTTTAAAATAGCACATATGATACTTTTCATCCCGAGAGCATGTTCCTTTTGAACAATTTTCTACATTCACGCAAGCGAAGACGATGACAGGAGCTAGTTTTTATTATATTTGTCAGTGAATAGTCAATAGTACGGGAGCCAGCTTGACAACAGGACAACACTGCTGTCTGACGTCACACCGCTTGACAGAGCGCATGACGTTTGCATTGAGTCTGGTAATAAAAGAAGGTATTCAGACCACAAGAGCTCTGCCTTGGCTTTAAATTACACAAGACGGCCACGCACAGGCAAGCCTGTCTCACCGGGGCCATGGTCTGGTGCGAGGAGAAATGGTAGGCGGTCGCATCCTTCTGCGAAGCTTGCGAAGGCTGCACGCGTGAGGGGACGGAATTCCTCACGCCCCAGCCGCCGGGATCCTGACCCCGATTTGCAGACACCGTATCTGCTTGCGGATGGCTTGCGGATGACGAGCAATGGGTAGCTCGCTGTTCGACCGTCCGGTAACCTTTCGGACCGAGCCCAAGTCGTCGATGGCGTGAAGTGTCCCACGCGCACCTCAATGAGATGTCAGCAAAACGTAGGGCCCCAGCAGAGTCGAAGCCTACTGGGGCCATAGGTTCGGTTCTGAAAGGAAAACCTGCCCTGGAATGCAAGGCAATGAAGGATCATAACTCCTATGATCCTTCATTGGTTTTAGTCAATAAAAGTCTGACACGCTCTCCCGCTTCGCTCAAGGGTGGGAGATGTCATTGGATGGCTTCACACCTAAAAAAAGGCCCAAAATAGTCAAACATCAAGTGGTGCTGAACAGTAAGCTATTACTGAATAATGTGGTCGAAATACAATAGTAAAATATCAGTAACAATTTATAATCGCATCAAATTATATAAGGATCGGAAATAACCAATTGAATCATATTTTTCTTCCAACGTCTTCCAAAAAAGATCATAAAGACACTGAAAAGAAATAATCAGAAACGCATTAAAAAAAACACACCCCAAATCTAATAAAACGACAATCATATTCGAATTCTTGGCGAAAAAGAATAAGAAAAAAACCCGTAATAATAAAATACCAATAACGGTTATTAGGGATAGAATTCTTGTAGAAAAAAATAATGGTACAATATGCTTCCATTGGCCGTGATATTAAATTTTATCATTTTAGTGGCCGCGTCCAAATATCTTTGCCAAACAGAGCACAAGAGGAATGCTCCATGTAGTTTTTCAGCCAGAATTTATTGCTCAGTTGGAACTACTGGCATATATTACATTTTTATAATGAGAGTTTAATCTGTTGTGAGGTAAAAGGCGAGGTGGTAATGTAATTTCGGGTTGTTTTTTACACTTCAAGGGACAAGGTTTTTCTGCTGTGAAAAAGAAATGACTATGAAAAATATGGCTAGCAAGCTGGATTTTTCACAGTCATATTTTCTTCTATGAGCACTGTGTAGTGAAATGAATTCCCAGTACACTACGCTTCCGCAGTTGCAGGATTGTTTCAAAGAGTCACCGTGGTCCTAGAACGCAAAGGGCAGCCGAAGGACTGGGCTGAGTGGTCTTTTTTTAGGTGGGAATTCATCTAATAACATCTCGCTATGCGAGGAGCGCGAGGGCGTGCCAGACTTTTACTGACTAAAACCCGCTCCTGTTCCCTCTTTGCCTTCGTTCCAGGATCCTGGGGTTCTCTTTCGCACAACCTGAGGCCCCAGTAGGCTTTGACCCTGCAGGGCCTCTACCGTTTGCTGACATCTCCTTGAGGCGCGCGTGGAACACTAAGCGCCGTCGACAACTTGGGCTCGTTCCGGACTATCGGCGATCTAGCCATTGCTCGCCGTCCGCAAGCCCGCGCCTGCGGTGGCCGGAAATCGGGGTCGGAGTCCCGGTGGAAAAATTAAAGGGGTACGTTTTTTTACTCGATTTTTATATTGTAGTATCCGTACCACAATATAATAAGTTCTGACTCTTCGTATGCTAGTCCGACACGCACTTGACCAGTTTTTTTTTTAACTTATAGTTGTTTTTAGCAAATAACACTAACGACACAAACTCACAAGCTACGCCCCTAACCCGCATGCGTTCCCTTAAGTGATTGCAGTACTAAGATTCGCAGCTATGAATATTTAAGCAGCCCATCTCACTTAGCTGACTTTAACAACATGCGTGAGACGAACACCAGATGGTCCACCCTTAACTTGAAGATTAATGGGCCCGATATTGTGAACTTGGCTTTGTAGTAAGTAACCCTTTTGTGTTAATATTTAGGTATGTCAACTATAGCCATTTGAATTAGTGGGGCCCCCTGTTTTGGCTCCCTCGATATTGCATACTTATAATTTTCTACATACATACATATTGTAAATAAATTACACCTAGACACTGAACGAATAATCGTTCTCATCACACAAACATTTAGTTTTGTCCTGGGTGGGAATCTAACCCCACGACCTCCGGTTTAGCAGTCAGGGCTACTAACAAATAGATCAATAGAACAGTTAAAAAAAAACTTCTTATTTTTCCTTTTTTTTAATGTAAGTCAGTAAAAGTCTGAAACGCCCTTGCGCTCCACCCAAGAGTGGGAGAAGTCATTGGATGTTTTCCCACCTAAAAAAAGACCTTTAGCACTATTTGTAGGATATTGTGATATCGAAGAAGATAGCATAAGTTATTTTTCCTATTAGCTAGCGGACTGACTAGGTAAATGTACTTTTAAGGATTTTGCATATTTATAATAGTTTCTTGTTTTAGAAGTAAAGTGAGTCAGTAAATTTGAGGTTGCAAATGTAATTATTGTGAAGCTAAAAGAAATATAAATTATTACTGCGATCAGAGTTCGGCTCCCACAATAAATAATTATTTGTTTCACATGGGAATCGATACCGCGACACACAGCGACACTGCGCAGTAGCTTATAGCTCAACCACTGCGCCAACCATGGTGTCAATAAAGCCACACCGTTAAAAAAATAGTATATTTTGATACAAGTGGACAAAGTTTGTCATCGTGACCGAGGTGGAATTCACCCGAGCTGCAGGTGATTTTGTATTATTATGAATCGTATAGTATTAGGATGCCGAGTGCTGCGGTGATAAACTTCCAGGTGTATCAAACGACGTTTTTCAATACATTATACGAAGAAATAAACAAACGGGGGTTGACGCGTGAATCGTGTGACAAATGTAATTGTAGAGGGAAAGAGCTCGCGTACTTTTCCGCACTAGTGCGAAAAAACAGTAAAATGCAAGCGTAAAAGTGGTAGGGGTTTCAAGTAACAGTATCGAAAAAGATATTGCGATACTGATGGCTACAACCCGGGAATCTTTAAGTCAAGAGTGAATATGTAGGTTACTTCTAGGTAAGCGCGCTCCATTGTCGACCGCATCGTCGCTTTCCATCAGGTGAGATAGCGGTCAAGCGTGAACCAATCAAGAATAATAAAAAAAAAACTTATAGATACTATGGGAAACTACAAACAGACAAATCTTACAAAAAAACTTTAAAGTAGTAGAAATGTTCTAGGCAACCGAAATACTGCCTAAAAACTAGTCACTTCACAAATTCAAAAATTACGACAAAATTTCCCTCAGCCTTGGAGACTGAGACATGAAAATCCAATTTTCCAATGACTGTGTTAAAATTCTAGACTTACTGGTGAGGTAGACTGTAGCTTTTGACCTGTGACCTTTAGCGAGGCTGTTAGCATGTTTTAAAGGCAAAATTAACTGGTTTATTATGTTTAGCTCCTTTCAGTAGAGAGGATAATATTTCCAAAAGTTGAATTTTAAGTTATGCTTTGCCGCCAAGCAACCCTGCGATGGCACCTTGTAATATCAGCCTAAGACTCCAACGATATTCATTTTTTTAAGAGGGCCCTTTGCTATTCGCCTGTCGTCAACGTCGAGCATGGTTTAAAAGCTTGTTGCTTCATCTAACGCAATGTTTGATTAAGAGGCAACGTGAAAAAAGAGAGATAACGCCTGAAAACTCTGTTGGCATTCGGTGATTCCGTGATTTACTCGAATATTTCACAAAACTTATTCCAGGAAATACGTCTTCGAAAAGTTTTTCAGAAAAATTGTCGTGATTGAGAATCTCGATTAAATGTACAAGGCTTGTATTGATGTATTTTTTTATATTTTAAATGTATGAATACATTATGGAGGGCCAAAGTTCACGTAAATTTTTAGATTTTTAGAGGTCTTTACTGGATTGGATTTATATTTTGATTTTCATAGAAGCCTCAAGATCTGTATATCCAGCATCCACAAGATCTGTATATCTAAAATATCTGGAGAAATATATGTAAAAACATCATAATTACGGTTGTATGAAAATGTACCTCGGGTTGGCCGCTCTTAACCGACTTTAAAAAGGACGAGGTTATATGGTCGGCTGTATATTTTTTTTTTATTTTTTTTTTTACCGATTTTACGGTCAATTGTGATCATCATCATCATAATCATTTTAGCCGAAATACGTCTACTGCTGGACATAGGCTTCCCCCAAGTGCCGCCACAATGAAAGGTCCTGTGCGTCTCGCATCCATCGGACTCCTGCAACCGTTACCAGGTCATCGGTCCACCTTGTAGGAGGCCTTCCAACGCTACCTCTTTCGATACGTGGTTGCCATTGAAGAACCTTTCGTCCCCAACGGCCATCCGTTCTGCGAGCAATATGCCCTGCCCATTGCCACTTAAGTCGGTTAATTGTGAACCGATTTTGATTTATTTTGATAGATTATACTCTTGCATTAGCGAAAAGGCTCTTTAAATAAAGAAAATAGTTATACTCCTAAATTGGTCCCATAGAAATGTTGTCTTGATCTGATGATGAACTTCGCAGATATGGAATGGAACTCCTCATAGGATCGTAGCAAAACTGTCGTAAAAAGTAAAATTGTTTAGTAGATATATATAGTCCATGTCTAACTGAAAGAAGATAGGGAGAGGATAAATCAAAATGATCTGATGATGAAGTCTAAAGGTTAGGACCGGAACTCCGAACACTTGCCCATGTAGACCTATATGAAATAAAAAACTTTTGACTTTGACTTTGACTAAGTCCTTGTAATATTTTTACACACGAATAATATACGAGTATAAATTATACCTAAATATAATACCCGGTCCATACCTCCAAAAATAACAACCACAATCCTTAATCTAACATGGAAATCTACTCGAAAGCCTACACTTATTGACCAAAAGCGAGCCCCTTTCGTAGACCTATCTCTGAAATATTAAACCCTAATTATGTACGCCCCTCCTGTCTAGACTGATTCCATACGTAGCATTGAAATTCACTGTGAATTTCGGCCATTTTGTTTAAAAGTAGTGTTATCGAAATTAGTAGAAGGCCGTTTCAGGGAAATTGGGAAAAATGTAGTTCTTAGATAGGCCTGTTGATAACGCTTTATGTAATAATTAGCTTCATAATTCGAACGATTGGAACAATTTGCCTGCTGCAGTCTTTCCGTCCATTTATAGTTTAGGTGTCTTTAAGGTTAGAGTGAATAGGCTCTTAAACAACCAGACTCAAGCACTAGTTTATGTCATTAAAAAAATGTATACAATTACATATATTTTTCAGGGCGATTTTTCAAAGTAATTTGTTTTTAATTTTTTTTGGGTTCCGTACCTCAAAACAAAAAAAAACTTAGCTCTTATAGGATCACTGTTGTCCGTCCGTCTGTCTGTCAAGACACTTTATCTCAGGAACGCGTGAACGTTTCAAGTTGAAATCATAACCATTTACTGAAATCTGCGGTCAAACTTCTAAGTTAACGAAAAATAAAAGATACGGCCGTTTTTGTTGCAAAAATCGTGTATTTTGACACTCTCAAAAAATCAAAATTCATAGGGCACTGCCCGTTGACTCAGGATCTTGAAATTTGGCATAAAGCAAGGTCATATAGCACAGATATAGGAATAAATCTGAAAACAGTAACTTTATGGTTACGGCACCAAAAAAAAAACTTTTTTTGCGATTCGAAAAAATCTTCGAGACTCCATTCGGGCATTGACCTATTTACATAAGTTTGTACGAAACCCTCTGTGCGCGAGTCCGACTCGCACTTGCCCAGTTTTTTAACGTAATTATATAGTTTCTTTAAGGTTCATCTTGAAGCAGTTTTCACATTAGTGATACAGTCTGTAGATTGGTCGCAGGTCAGGAAGGTCTAAATCCAAAAGTAAATGTCTTTTAGCGGAAAAGAACATGATGATCATCAATCAAATGTTCTGTAAACTAATTAAGATAAATAATAACATTCTTAATTTGTATGTATGTATCTAAGTATATATTTAATATTGTTTTTCTAATCTAGTTTACCATTGTTTACTATTATGTTGCACCTACCATGTTATATTTTTGCACCACCCTAAGGTCGACTAGTAGAAAATGCCTAAGGCATTAAGTCCACTTTTGAACAGTGTTTCTTACTACTAGTGTATAAAGTTTTAATAAATAAATATTTAACTAATTAATAAAAACCTTGTTAGCCATTAGTGACTAGTACTAGTACAGGGGAGGTTAACTTCTACAAAATTAATGATAAAATTTTTAGTTTAATTTCTGCAGCCACAGCTTTGACCGTACCAAAATTAATTAATAAATGTCTAAAGCACATATTGACGTTGTAACTACAACATCCATATAAAACATTTAAGCAAAACTGTAACAGCGCTTGCTTTTAATTTTTCGAAACGCAGCTAGCTTTGAGCGTCCGTCGGCATCTAATTAAACCACACACTCTCGCAAAAGAGAAAATTACATTCACAAGGAAACACCACTTTTATGCTAAAAGCCAATATGAAAATAGAAAATACATGTAAATACTGATTAAACTTTTATCAACTTTAACAAATTAATCATAAAGTTGATTTTAGAATAACAAAATATCATTTAAAAGGTCGTAAGTTATTTTCTTTGTAATCAAAATTAAACTATAAGTTAATGGTGATACAGTTTCCAATTGAAATGTTTTCTTATTAGATAAAGTGTATTGATATGAAGGAAAAACTTGTACAGAACCTATGTTTATATAATTAAAGTTAGAAGTCTATGCTAATTATATTTATAAATGTGTAGTTAGTAGGGTTGATTAAGGTTTTACTTGGAAGTTTTGATTGTGTTGTTTTTGCAAAAGTTATATGAATAAGTAGGTTACAGTTGTGAAAAGACTTGCTTTAATAACACAATAATATTTACACATGATTATATTATGTATGTACGAGTATGTCTTATTATGCATAGAGGCATAATTATACATATGTCTTCTATTTTGAAAAAAGAAAATTGAATAAAATTAGCAGCATATTTATTTTGCCATTTGTATCTTAATAAAAAAAAAAAACATTTTTTTCTGAAAAACAGTCCCTAGTGCACAGGAAAGGTAAGGTTATAAGTGGCAAAAATTTTTGTTTTAACTGATGTTAGTAGGTAATTGAAAAGTAATAAAACAATCTAGACACACCATTTACCCCGCACAGTATGCTCATCGGTTTCGCAGCACACGAAGTTCAGCCCCCCTAGCCAAGTCATCGCAACGCTCAGTCACGTGGTCAGAACAAAGGAATCGGAGCCATGGCCTACTCGAGGCGTTCGACGCAAACGAAACGATCGTAACTTGGCTAGGGGGGCAGTGGACCTACAGAATAAATCACTATGGAATCTCTCGCCAATCATTGTTTAAACGCCATTCGGGCTCCCCCGTACTCGTCTCACAACAGACACCACTTTTTAAACATAATTGCATGATGTCATCTACGTTGACGTCAGCAAATAGCTGAATGCACTGCAATATCGAGGGAGCACTTCCGAGGGAGGGGCTCTATTTGGCAAAACCGCGCGCCGCGTTCTTCACTACCTTTGGATTTAACGTTATGTTTGCGTTTACCCATAATGCGTAGTATTCATTTGTCGTTTTTAGGGTTCTGTACCTCAAAAGGAAAAATGGAACCCTTATAGGATCACTTTGTTGTCCGTCCGTCTGTCAAGTCCTCGCCTTCCCGACTTGGGTCTTGACAGACAGATAGACAGACGGACAACGGTTCCACTTTTTCCTTTTGAGGTAAGGAACCCTATAAAATGCCTATGAAATCTACAACAAACATAGTTTCCAGTTATACATCAGAAAATCGATTAAAACTTAAAATTCTCTACCTAAAACTGTCATTTCAATGAGAAATGTGTTGTCATTTCTCAGGTAGCATGAACCCACTTACGTTAAAAGCACAGAATGCATCCTGGGTACAAATCGCACACGTTGCGCCGATAGCTCACGTTGTCTTTGACAGATGGCGCTAGTCGCTACGTATGGAAGTCCTCAGGGCATTGTGCATACGAGCAGAAGCTGGTATAGGTAATACGACGCAGGTATTCCAGATGCATAGCTTGAAACTATGGATAGTTGATATTTTTAGGGTTCCATTCTTTAGACGACAAAAAGGGAACCCCTATAGAATCATTTTGTTGTCTGTCTAAAATTTCCCAAGAGAATAATAGTATAACATAATTAGCTTTATAATATTACCACTGCTGGTACTTAGGCCTCCTCTCTCGGAGAGAGAATGGCCCGTATCCACCACGCAGGTCAAATGAGGTTTTTTTTTAGGTGGGAAATCATCCAATGTCATCTCCCGCCCTTGGGCAGAGCAAAAGGTCAGTCAAAAGAAAGAAACAAGGAGTGGGTTTTAGTCAGACTTTTTCTGACTAAAACCCACTCCTAGTTTCTTCGTTGCCCTTCATTCCAGGGTCGGGTTTTTCTTTCAGAAGCTTACCCATGGTCCCAGTAGGCTTTGACACTGCTGGGCCCCTACAGTTTGCTGTCGGTGTGCACGTCGATGACTTAAGCTTGGTCCGGACGGTTACCGGATGGTTGGACGGCGAGCTACCCATAGTTCGCTGTCCACAACCCCGGGGCCAAGTGAGGTTTGATGGATGTTCTTGTCTTCAAAAAATATTCAGCTGAGAGTATGAGTGCAAGAGCACTACGCATGCGTTTCAGAGCGAGAGAAACGTTCATAGCAACTCGTTTCCTCTTACTTTAACTCACAATCTGTTTCATTCAAACAATTTCATTAAATATAACTTTTTGCCTCAAAATCCCACGGTGGCGGGCCGATAAGGAGGCTCGTCGCTCCGCAGGAGACCGTGCGGTATCCGCACCATCTGGATGGTATGACCCTTTGAGACGCGATCAGATTGGCTACCGGTCGCTTTCATAGCAACGGTACTCACATTGGCACCCTGTAAAGGGCCATGGACCGCACAATCCGCGAAGAGCCTCCAGCAGGAGGCGTCTGGGCCTCCTGGATTCGGCAGGACCCACTTGAGGGCTTCTGCTGAATCTTGGAGACGAATCTCGAAAGCTGTCAGAAGTGCTCTTCGAAATCCCACCGGCTGTCGAAGTTGAATACTAGGTGTGAACCTCTCATATTGTTATTTGGGAACCCTGTGGTGGTGCGTTTTGACGTCGATGAAAACACATGGCTTCAGACTTCCGGATCAACTGCCGGATCCTCTTCACGACTGTTGTAACCCCGCACATCGCTATTTTGGCCACCGCCTGGTGCAATTCCTCCTGCACAAAGACCAGCGTACCGTCAGCGTAACATATCACGCTGACTCCACTGGAGAGACCGTCGTGCAGCGCATCACGTAGTCTTAGCCGATGTTTCACAAGGGTGACCCTAGCAATCCCTGCGGGTCACCGCACGACATCGCTCACTGTTTTCACTCACCCTGGAGACCGGAGTAGATAACGAACTTGTCTACGAGATAGACCATGATCACATGACCGAGGTAGGTCGGCACCCAGTGATATTGGAGTACCTCCCGAACGCAACTTCAGGGCAGAATATTGAAGGCGTTGAAGATGTCTAAAGACACCGCCAAGACAGGGGATCTGGAGTCATGATGTAGGGCCTTAGGACACCACATAACACGTCGTGAGGGTTCCCTCGTGCATGACGACGTCCACCGTAAAGCGACCCATGTGGAAGCCGAACTGGCTTTCAGCAAGATTCAGCCCACCCGTGTACAGGTTAGTAGGACTTTTAATCTGATATCTACAATATCTTGAATACATTTATTTTTACTTTTGGTCTGAGTACTATACTACTACTACTCCTACCTTCACCAACGATTAAGCCTATCACTGCAAAATGCAGTAATCAAGGATTACATTGTTATGTCACAACAAATATTTACCAAATTGGCAAGCGACATGTAGTTGTAACAAAACATGTTTTGTTAATATTGTGAAGTATTTATTGAAAATATGACTGTATGATGTTAAAATTAAAATAAGTAAAAATGATGCGAGATTAAATAAATAAACAATGAAACGGTTATCTGTACAGGATTAAATTTTGTAACGAGTTAAAGATTTCAACTTTTAAATTCGTTTTTCTCAATTGATGTTTTGTAGGTTGCAGCGTTTTGTCTTAACAGGGTCGTAAAAGTACTGGTCCGATTGCTAAATTTTTTTCAACGATAAAAAGCTGCTTTAATTCTGAGTGACATAGGCTATATTTAGTACTAGTAAGTTAATAAATTGACCACTAGCACACGGGCATAATCACTGCTAGGAACTAATTTCTACATATTTACTAAATTCATATATATTTACCATTTAAAAGGGCACTTTGCCCCCTTTATAGCACTTCCACCCCATCGGCTGTAAAACAGTGCAACACAAACTATTGTATTTTGCCAACTTACTGTACTCTCTCCTTAGTCGGCAAACAGTCTGTATTTATCATACATAGGGTAGCCATCTTGGATTCTAAGATAGGACTAAAATTATGACGTCATAAGATTTTATTCGAATATCGATAGTGAATGTTTATGATAATGTGTGATATTTGTAAATTGTGGATAGTGTTATGAATCTATTTTATGTTATTTAAAGCTTTCTTGACTTGATTTTTGATCAGATAAAATTATAACTTAAAACATTCATGTAAAGCGTGATTCACAAACCGTAGCTTTCTTTAAAACACCATCTTAATTTTTTTTTTATTGTCAGGTAAGTTACAATAAAAAAAAAGATAAAAATGGAGTTTTTTTTCACGAGCAAAAATACTGTACATAATGCCTTAGGCATTTTCAACCAGTCAATTTTAAGGTGGTTCAGAAACTACATGGCAGGTGCAACTTAATAAAAAAAAAAACAAACATTCATTTCTGTTTGTTTTTTAACAGGTACAAAATATATACATACATTGATATACACACAAATAAACAAATATATATACATGCATTGATACACACAAATAAACAAAGTTATTTTTTGTTTATAGTTTCGCGCTTGCCCTCTATCTCATCTAATGGTAAGCGACAATGCGGTCGACGATGGAGCGCGCTTACCTAGTTATGACAAAAAAAAAACAATAGGCACTATGATGATTAATTATCAACTTAAACTAAGTAAATGTGTTCACGTAACTTCACCTTGAACGAGATTAGACGCGTTGACGTCCTAAATCCTCACTTAAGGGGTGACTAGATAGTTGCAAACCAACGTCCCAACCAAGGTAATCTTACTTGTTTCAATCCATGTAGACAGCAGTTGTAAACCATAACCTTCAACGCCCTTGGTTGGAAGGTGCATTTTCCCAACCAAAGAACGTGTTGGCGCGTGGTTTACATCCATGTAGCCGCAACACAAACTAAACACTTAAACCAAGATCACCTTGGTTGGAACGTTAGTTTGCAACCGTCTGTTCAACCCTTTAAGTGAGAATTTAGCATATCTTTTAAATTCATTATGAGCTTAATGTTAGTTCAACCATTCTATTGAAAATCACTACACTACTGCACATACAAACATAAAACCACATATCAATTTCTGAAACTGCAACCAATTATTCTATCGACGTGGTGACCCTTGTTCTCAGCAAAGCTCTCCGCAGCGAATTTGCTAGCAATGTCAACGAACTCCAAAATAAATAAGGGCTGTCGTTTGTCGCAAACACAAACAAAACAGTGGCACAGAATTCCGAAGACTAAAGGCCTATATATGGGCTATAGTTAATTTTATAGCCGATTGATAGTCCTCCAGTTATGGCTCTCTGTTTATGGCAACAATTATTATGAGGGGATTTCGCCCTTTTGATGTCTTGGTTTTTCCTTAAAGTGTATATATATTTGTCTATACAACTAGTTATCCTCGCGTTTTTTGATCGTAGCGTGATGTTATAATGTTATTTAATATATTTGTGATCAGTATTATCTTTAAATTTAATCTATAAGCTAGCGTTTCACGGTAAATGGGCTATCCAACAATAATAGTACATTATGATATAAGTGTGTAATGTTAGTGATTACCGTCGAGGCGGTATTTAGGCCCGAGCCGTGGCGAGGGTCATAAGAGAGCCAAGAACGGTAATCATTAATAACTTAGTTTGTCATACGTTTTTCAATACACTTGTGAAGAAAACAACAGTAAAACTAGTAAAATTTTCTGTGACATGGCGGTAAAAATCTGTTTTCATAAGCACACGCATTTTTTTTTTATTTACACCTAGAGGAAGGCTAAGGTATTTTGATCATACTGCCTAGTCTTACGTTTATGTTTTCTTGCGTGAAAAGTTTTTGCGATAATGTCTTTCGTAGTGACAACAGAATACGGATGTAACATTTCCTAATGATTTTGTAGTATTTAATTAATACAACCACTGAACTTCACTGCCAAAATAAGCTACTACAGAAATTAAATAATATATGTATTTCAGGCAGCGCCCTTAGTATGTTCGCTTTTTAACAAAACAGAAAACAAGTAGTTAAAATAGATAACTTCACAAGCTTGATTCAAAACATAACTTACGGCTGTCCACAAGGTCCAATTTTAAGTTCGTTAATATTTCTCATATACGTTAATAACATTGATAAAGTAGGTTTGAAAGGGCACTTAACACTATACATAGTCATAGTCATAGTCACAGTAGTTTATTGGTAAGGGATTCTCACAAGTCATATACAGAATGTTAAATTATACGTAGTCACCAAAATGATTACATAAAAATGTCAAATAATAAAAAATGTCAAACAATAAAAATTTTCAAACAAATAAAAGAAAATACAAGAAAACAAATAAATCGAAGTCGAATCACAAATTAAAATAATACAAAAACAAAAATCCTATTAAAAGTCACAATAATACGCAGACGATACTTGCCTCTTTTATTTCAACAAGTCATTACAAAACATTATATATTTCGCGCAAAAAGACCTTAACCTACTCAACGAACTCCTAAATTATAATTTGCTAACTTGTATTACGTCAAAAATATAATTTATGATCTTTACGCAAAAAATAAACCACTACCCGATTTCCCACTTCTAACGATTGACGGAGACACAAATTTCGGGTTGTGGGTAGATGACAAACTTACGTGGAAATTGCACACCGATCATGTCAAAACAAAACTAACGTCACTATTAGGAGCAGTATTACGGCGTGGCCTACTCGAGACGTCCAACGCAAACAAAATGATCGTAACTTGGCTAGTGCTCCTTCAAACATTATTGCCCCCCAATAATGTTTGAAGGAGCACTGCTGTATAACAATTTACCCGAAGAATTAAAAGAATGTGATAATATTAATATGTTTAAATGAAAACTAAAAAAAACATGTATATAACATATTTATGACGTCATCAACACACCAGATGTGAATATTACAATACTTCTAAGCTATTAATTGTATCACATTTTAAGGGAACTGTAATTGTTCTTATGAGAATAAATTCTTTAAACCTAATAAAGCTTTAGTAGTATTTCAGATAAAAATCCGTCCATCCAATCAACGCAATGAAAAGTCCTTCTCAGAAATGAAAAAGATTAACACGATATCGATAACCTGCTAAAGAAAAAGTTAAGAATTCGTAGAGTTCGTTAAAACCCAAAACTGGAAAAAAAAATGAATACGAGGCTCAAAGAAAAACGCTATACAAAAAAGGTAAACCGTCAAAACTGACAACACAAATCCCGCACACCCATTTCAAATAGAGAATCTACGTTTAAAGCAGAAACATTTTCATGCCTTTCTCCTTCCCCGAATCCTCACGATTTCCATTCACACGTCATTCCGGCTTTGAATTTCGGATCCCTCATTTTGGGTGCTCAAACTGTGTGTGATTATAGCTCCAATTAGGCCGTTGTCCATCTACCGTACGATCCGGCTGTCTGTCTGTTTATCTACGCCAATTATCGCCGGAATGGCCTGATATCGTCATTGGCGTTCGTCTTGGGTAGGTATTGAACCGGAATCTTTAATGGTCTGTTCAGTTCAATCGCTTTATTGGTGATGGTGAGTGATGAATATCGTATGTGAGATCAATAAGCTGGTTTCAGTATTCAATGGTCGTCATTGACAGTCTAGTCAATCATTATTCATTAGTGATTATGCTGTTTGGCGACGGAAATGGTCGATTCCTGTAATATTATTGCACTTGGCAGATGGGTATTAGGGCTCTCTCTCTGTCTGGTTGTAGTTAACAGAGTTTATTAAAATGTTTTTGTTGCAATAGTTGAGGTCAAGCATTTTATTGATTTACCAGTAATGAAAAAAACGTGTATTCTTTAGGGATTGGCTGAAAAAGGCAAAGGGTGATATTCACTCCTGTTTCTTTGTTGCTTTTCATACCAGGGCCGAATCTTCCTTTCAGAAGAACCCTTGGCCTTGGTAGGCTTTGACCCTGCTGGGTCCCTACGGTTTGCTGACATTTCCTTGAGGCGCGCGTGACCGCCGTCGACGACTTGGGCTCGGTCCGAACAGTTACCGAACGGTCGGACGGCTAGCTATCCATCACCGAAAGTCACCGATTTAGCACAAAGAATCGCCAAACTTAAGTAGTAATGGGCAGGGCACATTGCTCGCAGAACGGATGGCCGTTGGGGCCGAAAGGTTCTGAAATGGCGACCACGTACGAGAAAACGTAGTGTTGGAAGGCCTCCTACAAGGTGGACCGATGACCTGGTGACGGTTGCGGGAGTCCGATGGATGCGAGACGCACAGGACTGTTCATCGTGGCGGCACTTGGGGAGGCCTATGTCCAGCAGTGGACGTCTTTCGGCTGAATTGATGATGATGTTGAATATAATTTTTATTTTTGGTGTACAATAAAGAATATATCTATTTATACCAAAGAAATTGTGTCAAAACCTAAACTCAAAAACTGTACCTCACTTAAAACCTTTACTACCAAAATTTTAAGGGCCGGAGATAAACTTCCTACTCCTAGTCTACAATTTTCTAGCTTGCTGGTAGAAAAAGCCGTACACAAAAACGACGTAAGAAGCTTACGTGAAGTTGTGAACGGAACATTCTGGATTATTGAGGCAAACTTTGGTTTTAGAAATTGCCATTTCTTAGCGCTGACACTTGCTGTTTTGGGTTTCACGTTAAGCCCTGTTAGGTTTTTGTTTTTCGTTCGTTTGCTGATGTAAATTGGGGGAAGAGTTTATCATTACGTAGACTTTTGGGTAAGTTGCATTTTTTATTTTTATAGATACATTTTTACATTTGGTGATAATAATAATTCTTGGTGATCAGATATGTAATCGTTTTTTTTGAAACTAAGAATTGTTAGAAAATTCGCTCATCAGTTTTATTTACGACAAACAAAATAAAAAGGTATTCTTGAAAATATAATCTACTTGCCTCTGTCAGCGATTTCGCAAGTCTGAAAGTAGAAAATGACTCCAAGGGAACATATTCCAGGGATAAGTACTTTAACTACTCCAAGTCCATATCCTATTAGGTCTTCCAGTGTGCCAAATTATATCCAAATCAGACGTTTGAGCGTGAAGGAGTAATAAACATATTCTCATACATGGGGCATACTGAAAGTTTCTGGATCTGACCACTTACAATAAAAGATTGGAAAAAACAATTATAGAATTCGAAAATGGAACTTTTTGCGAGCATGTTACTTTTTAATTTGTCATATCATTGTGGCATCCTTTTAAAGATTGTGTGTCGCTATCAAAATGAATTTAACACGTGAATATTTTCGTTGTAGCACAAGTCAACAAGAAGTTTCCAGAGACTTCATTTGGCATTTGGTGATGAAGCACCATGTCGCAGCTCTACGTAAGTACATTCGTGGTTTGGAGAATTTAATTCCCCTCTTTTCCGTCGGGGGTTAAAAAAAAACAAACACTCAAATCAAACTCAAAATTCTAGCCCGCATTAGTTGGAACCCATTTTTTATCGTCAATTTGAGACTAGCACCGATTTGCTCGCTCTCGAGGTCAAATAATGCATGCTCGATAGCTGAATTTGCGAGCTAAATCTAAAGTTGCGAGTCATCATTTCTGTACACCTCACAAATTTCAGAGAGGGTGGAAATCACTGAATCTAGCGATGCTGTAGAATGAAATTGAAATCTTGAAATATCTGCTACAATTGCTGATCCTTCTAGTTTTTACAAATGATTGAACAACGTTTTTTTTTTTAAGATGGGATATCATTTTATGACTTCTAATGCTCTATAGGGGGTCGGGAGGGCGTGTCAGACTTTTACAGACTAAAAACCATAACATGTTCCTTCATTTGCCTTTTGATTTCCAGGACCATGAGTATATCTGGCCCTGCTGGGCTCATACGATTTGCTGACATCTTTTTGAGGTGCACATGGCAGCATGGGAGACACACCAAAATAAATTACGATCTTTTGAGAATGATTTGATATTAAGTTGTTCGAAATTTAATTTGCTTGCGACAATGACAAAAATTCGATACATTTCTCATTTTCATAGAACTGTCATTCATTTACGTACGTACCTATAAGGTAAAGTGCCTGGCCACTGGGCCATCATTAAGAAAAAATATTACTAGCTCAAATAATAGAATATTGATTGATAGCGGGACTTCATCCTGTTTCGTATATAAACCTCTAAATTCACAATAATGTTGATGATTTATTATACCAATAGAATAAGTATACAATTAGAGCGAAATATACAATTGGCGCCCTTGTCGCATTCTGTGATCTCAACCACGTAACCTGAAATGGAAAGAGATTGCCTGGACATAAAATGGGATTGCACTTGGTGCATTTCAAAACTTACTAAACAATAAAAATAAAACAAAGTACATACTTAACACTAAAATAGATACAAAATAGATAGATATAAAATAGATAGACCTATAGCCAAAAACGTAACATAACACAACATAACACACATAAATACGAAAGAAGATACATTCTGATAAAAATTGTACAAAGACACTGCTTATTTCTAAAAGAAATTTCTACCAGCAGACCTGCGAAAGGAGACATAGGAAGAATTGTAGACAATAGTGTGTAGAATTAATAAAAGAAGAGACACAGTTAACATAATTACAGGGACAAGTAATATTCCTTCACAAATATTTAAAATATAGGTAGTGATTGCGCACGTTTTATTGATTTATGATGAGTAGCAGAATTCATATTCTGATTTTCGAAAATGATGACGCCGAAATAAACGAATGAACTCAAACGTCTCAATATTTACAACCACAGTCCCACATAACATCGTCATTAAGAATTTAGAACTCCAACAGAATATAAATGAAAATAAATCTTTAACACATTCAGGCGCACCATTTGTAGAAACGTAACTAAATGATGTGAGTTTCTATTTAGAGTTGGACAATCAAATTTACTGCTTGAATAATGTAGTGCCAACGAACATCGCATGCTATTTTGTTCCCAACACATACAAGTATATAATGTTAGGAGTTATAAAGAGACTTGGGTAAAAGGAAAAGGTGTATTGGGAACGGGAATATGGGCAAATTGGGCATATAATTTGTGTGAACAGAAATCGCTTATCAACTATTCTAGCAAAATTTTTTTTTGCAATATTCAAAGTATTTTATTTCAAACTAGCTTCAGCAAGCGGCTTCACCTGCGTGAAATTCGGTTTCTCCATACAAAATTTGGTACATCGTTTCATCCCTTTAGGGCGTGAATTTCGGAAAATCCGTTTTAGCGGATGTCTACAACCTATAAGGTTACCTACCTGCCAAATTTTAAGTTTGTAGGTGTTATAGTTTCTGAGATTTCGTGATTAATCAGTGAGTAGTATTTTGCTTTTATATAGATATATAAAAGGCATTTACAGGCACTTTTGAAATGTCAAGATGTCAGTCCAGTCAACCATAGTAGCAAGAAACTCCATGGACCTTCTAAACTCCGTGCTACTATTAACAATGTTAATAAAGTTAAAAAAAAATCTAAACATAGACATTAAAATAAATCACAAGAGATGACCAGCCTGAACCGATAGCACGCGTTTAGGGATATGACGTTTATATCAGCAACACTTAGCTCAACCATTTTGAATGGAACCGAATGAGTTAATTTATAGTAGTGTAGCTATAACTTCGCTAAGTATAGGAACTGTACATAAATATTATAATTAGAGAAATGAACAACCAGAATTAAACGTATTTAACTAAGCTTAATAAAGTGAAATGTCGGATTTTAGCAAATACCATTTCCTTGTCTTAATAATGCTCCCACGTAGTAAAAATAACAGATACTAAAAATGTTGTATTCAGCGCCATTTTAAGAGAAAATGGTCCGTAACTTTTTCCTTAATGTAAATTTTTAAATTTGCATTTAAAAAAAAACTATCTTTTTATTAAAACAGCATTAAAATTGGTAATTAAATGAAACCAGTATTTCAAATATTAGTATGAGAGAGAGAGTAACAAGGTGGTAATATGTCGATATCTCTTTTGTACACGTAACTAAATGGCGGTGACGTCACGTTTCAGTATATTTGTATTCTTATTCTATTACTTGATAGTTTCTCCTTCCATCAGATTTGAAAGGTTTTTAACTGACTTAATATTGACCAAATTTGAAGATTTCTTTTTATTTGCTATTTTGAATAAAGTTTATTTTAAATTCAAATAATGAGTTAATTATCCAGTTGTCTGGGTTTATTATTAACTTATTTGATAATTTAAAACACAATATTATGTATATTACAAGTGTAAAAAAAATATTACGAACAAGTGACGAATTAACTGCTTTATGCATGTTAATTCACACGGCTTATTTTTTTTTAACCAACGTTGTTTTAAATTTAAGCCACTACACATAATTTGGTCCTTCAAAATCTAAAGTATATCATTTTATTTTATTTTTATTTATCGAAGTAGAGCCGTATTTAACTTTTACTACGACAAAAACTTCAAAAATTGCAACCAACCACATCCATCTTCCCTCCCTCATCTCAGTAAACCAACGGAGGCAGCTGCGTATTTCGCTTGGTGGACCGTCAATTTACACAACGTTGATTTATACAGATAGCGTGCAACGTAACGCGTATCTCATACTGTATATACGTACAATTTTGCGCCATTATGACGCTGTTTGTATGTGGAGTGTAATGTTTCTGCTGTGACTTGTATTCGGAGATTTTTAGGGTATTTTTGACCTCTTCTATGAGGAAATTTAAACATTTTAGTTTAAGTAAAGTGCTGTTGCATTTTTGGCCCCTGTTTGTTTAGAGGTATGCGGAATACCATATAGCATAGCATAATCAGCCTTTTAATGTTCCCACTGCTGGGACTCAGGCTATGCGGGCCCAATTGCGAATTGGTGGATGCCACGTGTCTTAGGATTTTTTGGTCTTGGACATGCCGGTTTCCTCATAATTTTTTCCTTCACCGTTTTGAGAGCAGTGGTGATGAAATAAATTACACAAATTAATGCGCCTGCCTGGGTTTGAACCCGCGACCGTAACTAAGTCGGGGCCGTTACCACTCGGCCACCACTGCTCCACGTATACCTTCCATATACCTTCCTTTGAAAATGGAGAATCCTCCAAGCAGACAGGTGTTATTTCTAGTCCGTGCAACTGCCCAAAAGTTGCAATTTCGGTCTGTTCCATATGTTCTAATTGTGCATATAGCTCTAATACCGCGATGCAATATTTTGAATTTTAGTTCCTAAATGGAGTCATAGATGGCGCTACAATTAATTATAAAGTTAAAAAAAAATACAGAAGTAATCTTCAATTCTTTTTGCATCGTTAGTAGGGATCATCATCATTATCATTTCAGCCGAAAGAGGTCCACTGTTGGACATAGGCCTCCCTCAAGCGACGCCACAACAACCGATCTTGTGCGTCTCGCATCCACCGCACTTCCGCGACTCTCACTAGGTCGTCGGTCCACTATGTGGGAGGCCTTATAACGCTGCGTTTTCCGGTGCGCGGTCGCCATTCTAGAACTTTTCGGCCCCATCGACCATCCGTTCTACGAGCAATGTGCCCTGCCCACTGCCACTTTACTTTGGTGATTCTTCGGGCTATGCCGGCGACCTTGGTTCTCCTGTGGATATCTTCATTCTTTATGCGATCACGAAAGGAAACTCCGAGTATAGCCCTTTCCATTGCCCTTTGGGTGACTGTAAGCCTTCTGATGAGGCCCATTGTAAGTGACCATGTTTTAGCACCATATGTCATCCATCACTCGCAACACGCACTGGTCATAGACTTTCGTCTTAAGACACTGTGGTATGTTGGACGTTATATTTTACTACTAATAATTTCTTCTAATATTTGAAATATCGTAAATGATATTATGTAGACAATAAACTCTATAATACGGCAATAAACAGTCTACCAACACCATCTGCTACAACTCAAAATCTAGTAATATTAAAACAATGGATTTCACCACAAAGCCAGCACATTTCACCAATTTTGTATACGAGTAGTTTTAAACAGTGTCCATTGTTCGCTTAAGAGGATTAAAATTAACGTAATTTCCAATAGTTATTTTGTGCACACAACATTTTTGATATACCAAAAATTGGGCGCGTAGCGGTCAGGGAACGCGGACAATATCATACAATGTGAATAATTTATTACCTCCTCTGAGAAAATGAATTTATAATAATATTTAAAGATTTTTAATTTTATATTATCAGTGGACATACCAGTCAGCAATTATACACTTATAAACAACTGAACTAATATTACCTTATACATAGAAAATCTGACAGCACTAAAAATATTTTAGTCAAATATATAAAAATCTCTTGTTTCAATCGAAAGATGCAGCGTTGGAAGGCCTCCCATAAAGTGAACCGAAGAAATTCGTTTGTTTATTTTTAAAAGTATTTCTTTTAAATAAGCAATACCTTTGTGCTTTTCTATCAGTAACGATGTGAGCGTTGTGGGAATTCGATTTATGCAAAATACACAGGACTGGTGACACTTGGCTTCCTGTGTTGCCATAACGCCTATGTCAAGACGACTTTTAGTTAAAGTGATGTATTAATTTAAATATCACAAAGGGTAACATTTCGAATATAGATTCGGTAATGTATAGATGCGAATCCACTATGATTTACTAACAGCACCATTCTGAAAACTATTCAAAGAAAACCATTTATTTTTCACAGCGAAGGAAAATATATAAAATCTCTTAAGGAAGCTTCGTAAATTATTCAAAGACTTAAACATTCAGAAACAAAATATTCACTCCCTAAGGATTGATTCTTGGCTGTTCTTTCCTAATTTTTTGTGTCTATAAGCGCTAAATTCTAATGAAATTTTACATTTGGCCGCAAAGGTTCCGGGTCACTAATAAAGTGTGATATATTCTTAGATACGTATGCTGAATTTGTGAATTGTAGTATTTTTTTGTTGTTGACTGATTAATATATAACATATTTTGTACATATACCTTAGAAAAGTCAGATAACCATTTTCTATCTCCAGTATCCTCCTTATGACTTTTTAAAGATATACTAGCCATTACTGGTCTTCCACAGAGTGACGTGGCAGTAAAGTGGCCAGCTCGCAGCTTAGACTTATATCTCATAGAACAGATACAGGACGAGCTCGTGTGATAAATATGTCGGAGAAGTCAATGGTACGGAAGCTTGAGAACGAATGAACGAGCTAAGTGAACAGTGACACATGTCACTTTGACCGAATTCGCGCTGACGTCCGCAGAGGCGCAGTGCTCTTTCTTCTGTCGGCAGCCATGCGAACAACGTCGAGTCTCGGGGACTGTTTCACGACTCGTTGTATAAAGTGAATACCTTAAGCCTGCATCATAATAAATCAGTTGTGTGATCTGGAATAGTTTGTTTATTGCTCGATACCCAGCCGTTGCCCACAAAACAAAATCCCTGGACAGAGCTTCAATGATGATCGGCATCCTTGCGCTGACATATATAACATCGATCTGTAGTCCTAGTGAAAGACCTGTCAAACTTAGACCAAAATCGTATTCAAAGTTGGGTTTACAGCATGCTATATTGTCTTAATGCAGTGACACAAGCTTGTGAAGGAAATTATAAAGTATTAAAATAACAAAAAAGTCGTCTTTTAGATAAACTGTGTCGTGTATATTTGCTGTTATAAATTGGAAGTGTTCTTATTATATAGTCTTCACTTTCGTAGGCATTGGTTCGTTTTAAAATAGCCAAACTGTCGACAGTTGCTTTGTTTCTGGATCGTATTGATAAATAAATTATTAATTAGCTAAGACCAGCAAGTCATTCTTAGTAAACAGCATACGCTTTTATAACAAGCTGCCAAAGGCGGTAACTAAACTTAACAAGGGAAAATTTAAAACTGATATTAAGCGTATCCTAACCAAAAAAGCGTATTATAAGGTTAAAGACTACGTCGAAGACACGCTTGTTTAGCAATGACTACTTCTGCACGTGTGGCCCCCTGCAGTTAATAGACACAATATTAATGAGTTACCCATTAATATTGTGTCTATTAACTGCTCCATATTTGTTTTAATATATAATTTTTTTTTAACACTTTGCTTTTGCAATATTATTTAAATTTTTTAGACTTCAACTACCTTAAATTCGTTAGTAATTTATTTTGTTAACATCTCATTTATTGATAGTTGTAATTATTCATATTTTTCTTGCTTTTTTTAGCTTCTTTTTATAATGTAGATGTGAGAACACTGTAGACTCCACGAATTCTTAGATTATTTCCTATTATGACTCACCTTTTTTAAATATGATTATTTTTATTCCATATTATATATATTGACTAGTCTACACTATCCTTACATAATATCTATTAATACTGTAATATGGAAATATTGTAATATCAACCACTTAAAAAAAAAAAGAAACCATGGAGTTTCTTGCCGGTTCTTCTTTTTAGGAAACGACCAATTTGGAACCGTGCACTAGCTTTTGACATTATATAAGTACCCATGTAGGCCTGTGTGAAATAAAATTATTTTTGATTGATTTTTTTGATTGTTTAAAAAAGGTCCAGGATTCGTCACCGGTCACGATGTCGTAAACGCGCCGAGACGAGCCTGCTTCAATTTTTTTTAATCATATTACAGCACCACTCCACGCAGGCCTGCTTTTGAGCTTCGGTGAGGTTGTGGGCAACCAGCGGCAAACTATCCTCCTCACGCGAAGGTGCTCGTGTAGAATCTTGTGAACGCTTCCCGAACCAATCTGCAGTGTACGCTAAATCTCTTCGTATATAATTAGCCTGTTTTATTTAGTTTTTTTTTTACTGCTAGCACACTTTCTTCATGACAGCCGTCGTAGTATGACCACTCCTTTGTTCATCCCCCAAAGTAAGGCGTCCGCACTTGAACTTGCTATACCAGCGGTAGATGGGTGCTTTTGTAGGTCCTTCATCCATAAAAGCAATTTGAAGTCGATCAAATGACATACCAGGTTTTAGGCCACATTAAAATCGCAGAAAATCATCGCACAAAAATGTTCTTGATGCAGATCCATTTTTAAATGAGACACGATAATTGATTTGATTGTGATGATGGTTTCACTCTCGAAAATATGTTGAGGGAAATTCTTAAAAAATTACTTTTAAATAACCAGTTTTCAAAATAATTACAAGTGGCCAGTACCTTATATATAAAAAACTTTTTTTCGCATAACTTTCTGAGTGATATTTACGCAAAAGTTTCTGTAATAACTTTTGCGGCCCAGTGTATGATTATAACTCAAATACAAATCTATTTTAGGCAGTCTCTTTTGAAGCAAAATTGTACAATTAATATTCATTTGTTGAAGTAGGATTTGGAACATCTTAAAATTTTCTATTTGGCTGAGATTTTAATTTAAATGAAATAATGAATACACTGAGATTTTTCTTTGAATAAAATTATGATTATAATTTCTAACATACATTTATAAAAAATAGGTAACAACTTAGTTAATCAAAAACAGCTTGGGCCACGGAGAATTTCTAAAAGGGAAATTGTGGTCCTAGATCGCAAATAGCAACTGAAGATACAGGTGTGGTTTTAGTCACTAAAATGGGACGGTCTGTTAGATGTGACTGACTAAAATCAGTAAAAGTCTGACACGTCATCCCATTCCACTCTAGGGCGGGAGAAATCATTTGAAGATTTCGAGATATTAAAAAGTTATTTGAAAACCAGATGACCGAGTATATCCGGGACTCATTCGAAAGAGTTTCTGTGGCTCCGGAACACAAGTGGATTTAGTCAGTAAAAGTAAAGAAGAAAGAAAACAAGTTTATTTGGCACACAGGTACACACAATGAGATAATAATTACAATATAGAAACTTAAATACTAAAACCTAAAAAATACATCAACGTTGTGTGTCTCACGGCTGCGCCAAATAGGTCCAGTTCAGCATAATGCCAGGCCACTATGTAGCAGTTGCCTGACGCTGACTGATTGACTGCCGCTCCCTCTCGTTTCACTCAGATGGCGGGATGGTTAGTTTTGCATCAGAAATGAAGATATCCGCAGGAGAACCACGGTTACCGAAATAGCCTGAAGAATCGCCATTAAGTCGCAGTGGGCAGGGCACATTGCTCGCAGAACAGACGGTCGATGGGGATGAAAGGTTATAGAGTTGCGACCACGTACCAGGAGACAGCGTTGGAAGGGTCAGACACACAGGACCGGTAGATATGGCAACTCTTGGGGAAGGCCTATGTTTAACAGTGGACGTCTTTCGGCTGAATTGATGATGATAATGAAATGCATATTTACGACTTCAAGATGGATACGTATATACCAGCTTTTCACACACTTTTGCCGCGGTCCATCTTGACGATAGCGCCCAGTAAGTTACAATTTTCCCATAAAACCTAAAAAGTCATTGTTTTTAGGATTCCGTACCTCAAAAGGAAAAAACGGAACCCTTATAGGATCACTTTTTTGTCCATCTGTCGGTCTGTCTGTCAAGATCCTTTATTTCGGGAACGCGTGGAGGTATTGAGCTGAAATTAAAACCATGTACTCAGATCTGCGGTCCCTTAAAGCTGTGAAAAAATTAAACTGTGTATTTCGACACTCTCAAGGGAATCAAAACTGATAGGGTACTTCTCATTGACCTAGAATCCTGAAATTTGGCATGAAGCAAGGTCTTATAGCACAAGTATAGGAAAAAATGTGAAAACTGTAAATTTGTAGTTATGTCACAAAAAAAAAGCTTTTTTGCAATTCGGAAAAATCTCCGTAGCTTGACTCGGGAATTGAACTGTTTTCAAAGGTAAGTTTAAACGGAACCCTCAGTGCGTGAGTCCGACTCGCACTTGCCCAGTTTTTTTTAAAGACAGTAAATTTGGCCCTAATTAGATGCACGTATTTCTTATTTCAAAAGAAAAGCTATTAAAAATAATTTAATTATCACTCATAAGGGAGTAACAAGAAAGTAGCTAGGCAGCGGACCAATAATAATAAATTATAAATAAAATAAACATTATTAATCTTTACGGTACCTAAGCGCTGCTTATGTTGGTAATAAGGATAACTCCTAATAAACAGTAATTTGCAGTTTTTATATTATTAATAATAATGTTTATTAAGAAGCATAAACAAAATGAAGATGCTTTCATTTTTAATTATAATTATCTTCATTAACGAAGCTGTTATTTTACCCTTGAAAATTTTCTATCGGAAAGTTGTTTTTATAAAATCCTCGTTTTTTGTTCGGTAACTGAATATTTTTTGTAAGAATAACATTTAATTTTTAGAAATATAAAGGGTGGTTGTTGCTAGGCCTTTTTTTTTCGGACGGAAATTGAACTAGCCTGAAGCCTTTAAAATAATTGATAGGTAATTTCTTTACTGAAATGAACGACCACTGAAACCTGGGCTGGACATTGTTTCACTGCTATAATAACACGTATACGCTGTGAGACCGAAGGAGATCGCATAAAAAAACGCCTCGTATTAACATACTGGCTGGTTAGACAAATATACTTTTATATCAAAGGGTTGTACAAAGAACATGGAACGAAGCGAACCCACCTTGTAGGAAATTGAAATTGGTACCAGGTATAAGAATTCTAGGTACCTATGCCCTCTTTTTGCAAGCAGTAATGCTAGCGAAGAAGGAGGCCGCACGCGTGAGGGAACGAAGGTCCTCACGCCCCAGCCGCCGAAATTCCGACCCCAACTACCAGCCACGGTAGACGCGTGCTTGTGGACGTCGAGCAAAGGGTAGTTCGCCGTCGGCCGTCCGGTTATTAACTGGACCAAGCCCAGCCGCCCTAGCCAAGTTACAACCGTTTCGTGTCGAATTCCGTTCTCCAATCGGTAAGTGTCAGCAATTGTAGAAAACGATAAGTTGGTAACCATGTTGACGCGCCTGAGTCGGCTGCTCGTTCTACAATAACAAAGGATGTAGAGTTGAACATTGTAGAAACGATAACAATTCATTCTATCATTTTGAACGATGTGAATTTGGCTACGAATTTTCTATTCGTTTGTTCTGACCACGTGACTTAACGTTGAGATGATGTCATTCCTATACATTTGATTAGTTTTCGACTAGTTTAACGATTGCAGATTATCAACTTGGCTAGGGGTGCAGTCTTCAACAGCGCGTAGCGATCCACGCGCTCCTCAAAGAGATGTCAGCAAACCGTAAGGGCCCATCGGAGCCGATGCCCGCTAGCAAGAACCGCGAGGAATTTCTAAAAAGGAAACCCGTAGTCCTAGAACGTAAAGGGCAACTGAAGGACACAGGTGTGGTTTTAGTCAGTAAAAGGCTGACACGCCTTCTCACTCCATCCAGAGCGTGAGAAGTCATTGGATGACTTCCACCCTTAAAAAAAAACACGTACCAGTTCCCACACTGTTCGGATTTATGGTACTTAGATGGTTGGTTAATATAATCTAATAAGTTAATAAAATCATTAAGACTAACAACAAAGTTTAAAAATGATATTCTTCTGTGTTTTGTAATAAAGCTGTGCTTTTTAAGATCGTTGGTTTTATTACATTTTTTTTTCCAGACCAAAAATGAACGGTACGAAACTAAGTCGGTCTCTCTTTAAACAGAAAAAAACGACTGGCTATTTATTTGGTCTACAGAACAGAAAAAGGTGTGGTGAGGTGAATTTACAAGACTTTGCAATTAAAAATGTAATAAAAAAGTTATCATAACTTCGGTTTCCCATTCATTCATTCATTCGTTCATTCATATTCGAGTCCGTCAATTCAGCCTCTTATAAATGACATCTAGTCTAAAATGCTACAAAGTGGGTCCGGGTTCCATACAAAATTATCTATCATCTAAAGTTGGATTTCAATTTGATAGAAAAAAAATTGAATTATTTTTAAGGGAGTTTTGGATCGACAATGCAAGAAGAATGCTAACAATATAATATGTGGTGTATGTAGGTATACTATTATTTGTCTCGAAAGCAACATCGCTATGGAAAAAAACCCTTGATTAAGGTCAGTAATCAATTTCTTGTAACATTTACTTATGGAGTTTGAATTGAGGTTAAGTTGAAAAAATGAGTTAGATAGTTGTGACTATCTAAACAGCATCTTTCATCAGCAATCTGGCGTATCAGCTTTTCGGTGTTTTACAGGATGCATTTCGAAAAGTGCGCGGGAATTGAATGACTTTATTCCGCCATCTCATTTTTACTATCGGAAAACCCAACGGCGAGTATCCACTTTTACGTTGTTGAAACCTTTACGGTCCGAAGTACCTAAGCATTTCGCCTCGTCGTTTATACCGCGTACATCAAAGGACTGGAACAATTTCGCGGTCTCCCAGTCAACATCAACGATTGCGTCACTGCTTACCATCAGGTGGGATCGCAGTCAAGCACTAGTTTATGTCAATAAAAAAAAACCAACAGTGAAATCGCTGAAGACATCTTGTATTACGTCAACACGGAATAGGTTCTTAATTGAACTGTTACGAAAGAAAAAATAAAGAATTAAAAAGACATTCTGTAATCACTGAGAAAGCGTCCTTTCCTAAACGGAATCAACGCCCAGCTTACAACGACAAACAAGATTACCAAAAAAAAAAAACAATCCCAATCCAATAAAATGTTAACACTGATTAAAATTCAACAAAAAACGACAATAAATAACAGTATCGAAGTAAAAAAAAGAAACGGAGACAGAACAATTAATCCATACCATCTGTATCCTAACGCTGGGTCCACATTACTTGTTTAAAAAAAATGCGTAGGTACATACACAAGCGAGCCCGTGGTCGCAATAAACTGAATTTATTAGCAGTCCTCCAGTATTTTTATGCGATCGCGGGAAAGATTTGTCGTAGTCCCGTGATTTCCCCAGAGACCACTGTGTTTAGTGATATTGTGTATGCGCCTTTATATTTCAATCAGTCGATTGGCAGTTTGGGACCTTGTTACCTGTAATCATTGGTGGATGTTGTTAGATATGTATTAAGTGTTGACAGGGTTGGTCAATGTTTTTGATTCTCTTGGGAGGATCTTTGGGCTGTGGAATGGTTCGAAATAGTCGCCACGGCCAATTTTCCTTAAGTTGCTTTTACTGACTAACAGTCACAAGGGTTTGTGTTAGTCAGTAAAAGTCTGATACTCCCTCTCGTTCTACACAGAGCGGGAGAAGTTACGGCAGACGCGGATTTGCGGACAACGAGCAATGGGTAGTTCGCCGTCTGGCCGTCCGATAATATGCTCCTCAAGAGATGATAGCAGACTGTTGGGGCCAGTAGGGCCGATACCCAATAGGTCCACGGGGATTTTCTGAAAAGGAAAATCGTGTGGAAAGCAAAGGGCAACCAAAGGACACAGGTGTGGTTTTAGCCAGTAAAAATCTGATACGCGATAGCTTTGTTTTTATCAAACAGTTTTAGTACGCAACTCTAATAATAATAATATCCCACAACTATCACACAACGCCGTCTAGTCCATAGCTAAGTAGAGCTTGTGTTATGAGTACTAGACAACTGATAAACATAGTTATATTTCTAAATACATACATACTATAGATAAAGCGCACGCGCATGAGCACTCGTGGAAGACCACCCTCCACTTGGTAGATGACGATCCAAAGAGACCTTAGATAAGCCCATCTCGACACCGACATTGCACAACATCGTGTACAATGAATGTGAAAACGAGGACAAGGAGACCGACCCCAAATAAACGGGATAAGGTCTAGCCAGAAGAAGAAGACATATTATAGATAAATTACACCCAGACACAGAACAAATGATCGTGCTCCTCTGTGTTAAAACCCACGACCTCCGGCATAGCAGTCAGGGCCCCTAACCACTAGACCAACAGGCCAGTCAAAACATAATAAGATTGTTTAATTTAATTATATAGTGCCTGTTCTGGGACGCAACTTGCGTCAGCACTGTCGCCACCAGTCACCTGAGTCGCACCATGCACACTGCTTCTGCCGCCGCTGAAGACAGACGCCTGCTTTAAAAAAAGGCTGAAGTACGCTTCCTTGGTTCAGCTTTACCATTTTGTGCCTGTTGCTGTGGAGACTCTGGGCAGTAGGAGTACGGAGGCAAAGTGTTTTGTGGGGGATTTGTGCCGTAGGCTCGGGGAGGCAACGGGTGACTCCCGGTCCGGGTCGTTCTTGGTGCAAAGGATGGCTATTCAGCGAGGTAATGCGGCCAGTGTTATGGGCACTTTTGTACCAGGAACGATCAGGGGCGGGTTATTTATTGACTTGTGACATTTAATTTAATTGTGAAATGATAACTCTTTTGTATTGTGTTTTTTGTGATTTTATTAAGATTCTCATATATTAAAAACATATTTATTATATAGTTAAAATTCTTCGATCCCGGGATTTAAATGTCATGTTTATGATTCCAAGATTTTAGGGGAGGTATTTACAACTCTATGATACTTACTTCAACAAATTTTAGGTAAATACTCTACCTGTTCCAAACTCTGATCATCACAGATCACCCGATACCTATTACGCAACATATACCTGTACCGTGTCAAAACCTTCACATATTCTAGACGTGATTGATGTAGATACTGTAAGCGTTACGTAGCCGGTAGACTCGAAACTGGACTCGCACAGATTTCAATACAATTTGCCTTAAACTGATACACATACAGTTCGAAAGTGTAGACTGTGAACTTGGGTCTAATTTAAGATATGGTTTTATAGGCTTGGACATAGTAAATCCAAGAGGCTACAGTACAAGTGCGAACCATGTCCCTAATTCTTTTTCTCGAGTCGATGGTTTTCTTTCTAAATAATTTGAGCCTAACAGGTTACGTTATTAGCAGCGCCAGTGGCGTTGAGTAACGTGCGTTCTCAAAGTATAACACTCAAAAATGTAATGTTATTTAAAAAAAAACATTAACCCTCGGACGGCGAGCAATGGGTGGCTCGCCGTTCGACTGTCTGGTAACCGTCCGGACCGAGCCCAAGTCGTCGACAGCGCGTACTGTTCAACGCGCGCCTCAAGGAGATGTCAGCAAATCGTAGGTGCCCAGCAGAGTCGAAGCTTACCTACTGGGGCCATGGGTTCGCTTCTGAAAGGAAACCCCGGCCCTGGAATGCAAGGCAATGAAGGAACATAGGAGTCAGTATTAGTCGATAAAAGTCTGACACTATCTCCCGCTCCGCCCAAGGGCGTTTTATAAGTGCCCATGTAGGCCTATGTGAAATAAAAAACTTTTGACTTTGACTTTAAACTGGATTTGTCATAAGATAATTTTCCCACCCAAAAAAAAAAAAAAATAGTACTAAAAGTTCTGACTTCCTTGTAAACGTTAAAATATCCTTTATACGAAGCACAAACCCCTTATCTTTATATTGCGAGAACTTAGACGTTTGATTTTTTACTGCTCCAAGAGGTAATCGACCTGAGTATTTGGTATTAATTTCAGCTTAATGCTAAATGCGTTGTTGAGGAAAAGGGTCTTGGTAGACATTTAGACAACAAAGAGATCCTATAAAGGTTCCGTTTTTGCCGACTGAGTGAGGTAAGAAACCCTAAAAGTCATAATTTCCACTCCCCCTTCTTTATCAATCAGGAGTCAGAACAGAGTAAGTTAAGCACACAGAAATGTTTGCAACTGCCAAGCTCAACGAATTAAAATTAACGGAGTGTTTTAAAATTCTATTACTTTTGGTCTTAAAAAGAAAACTGAAAGTATGAAACAAATATTCACGTGGCTCTAGCCGGGGAGTTTCAAAAAAGGAAACCTGTGGTCACACAGTCACACTTGGGTGGTGTCGATAAAAGTCTGACGCACCCTCTCGCACCAGTCGACAAAGAAAAAAATCATTAGATGATTTCCCACATAAAAAAAAATAACACCCGCATTCTAAAAAAAAACCGGGCAAGTGTGAAAACAATTCAATTTTGGATCTGAGTTACGAAGATTATTCCGAATCGCAAAAAAAGTTTTTTTTTTGTGACGTAACTAAAAATTTACAGTTTTCATTTATTTACATTTGTTCCTATACTTGTCCTATGAGACCTTGCTTCATGCCAAATTTCAGGATTCTGGGTCAAGGGGACTTGAATTTTGATTCCTTTGAGAGTGTCGTAATACATGTTTTTTGCAACATAAACGGCCGTATCTTTTTTTCGTTAACTCAGAAGTTTGATTTTTTCACAGTTTTAAGGGACCGCAGACTTTGAGTATATGGTTTTAATTTCAACTCAGTACCTCCACGAGTTTCCGAGATAGAGGGTTTTGACAGACAGACAGACGACGGACAACAAAATTATCTTATAATGGTTCCGTTTTTTCCTTTTGAGATACGGAACCCTAAAAACAAAAATGTTCCCAACTCCACATCACCAGTGTCTACCCATCGATGCGGGCGTCCCTCAATCTCACGTGAATCAGGACAATCCTCTCGTGTCTCTAAATGTCCGGACGGATCATACAGCCGGTGACACAGTCAGCACTTTATGTAAACCCTTGCGCAGGGCAGACTCGTCCTCGATACTTGGACATAGCTGGGCACCCCACGTATTTATCGATGTCGATACAAGATTGAGTCTTTAGGTGTGTCTTGCTGATGATAGCACATGTGCCAGATTAGGTTCCCTTCAAAATGGTTGAGCTGTATGATGCTAGTGCATGAGTCATGTTCGTGAACGGGAGTCGTCAGTTAGGACTGATCATTTCTCATCTGCAATAACAGATTATTTTAATTATTTTTGCTAGATCTATACTTTGGAACTTGCAAATAACTTATCTTGTTTATAACTGATCGATTTTAACTAGTCAAAACTGCCTATTAGTATAGTATAGACGGCCTTATAATCTTCCCACTGTTGGGAGTCAGGCCTTCTCTCTAGGAGAGGGAATGGGTCGTAAACACCCACGCGGGTCCAGTACAGATTGGTGGATGTCACATGTCTTCGATTTTTTGGTTCTAGGATATGCCGGTTTCCTCACGATGTTTTCCTTCACCGTTCTGCCTATAGGTTTGATTGAAATAAATTCTTTGAATTTGTTATGTGACAATGCGTCAAATATTATACACGAACACTTTTTCTGAATACGTTTTGTAAAATTTAAGTTTATTTATTTACTTGCAGATTTTATTATCTATATATATATATATATATAGAAAAGGAAACTGACTGACTGACATATCAACGCACAGCCGAAACTACTGGAATTAGGCGCGTGAAATTTTGCACAAAGGTAACCTTGTGCAAAATTTGGTTTGATTGAAATAAATTCTTTGAATTTGTTATGTGACAATGCGTCAAATATTATACACGAACACTTTTTCTGAATACGTTTTGTAAAATTTAAGTTTATTTATTTACTTGCAGATTTTATTATCTATATATATATATATAGAAAAGGAAACTGACTGACTGACATATCAACGCACAGCCGAAACTACTGGAATTAGGAGCGTGAAATTTTGCACAAGGTTACCTTTTATGACGTAGGTGAGCACTAAGGAAGGATTTTCCAAAATTCACTCCCTAAGGGGATGAACAGATCCAGATCCATAACTCCGAGAGTTTTCAGCTCGAACTCCACAATCGTTTCGAGTGCCTAGGAAGCTCCGTGGACGAATATAACGATGGGTTCGTGGAAACTGTCCATACGGTGGGGTCTAAATTTTTCAAGACTCACTGTACAAAAAAGAACAAGAAGCTGTCAGAACAAACTCTCGAGCTTATGAAGAAGAGGCGTGAGATGACTTTGCAGTCTTCAGATGATGCGTGCACATACCGGCAGCTCAATAAACAGATCTCAAAGTCTCTGAAACGCGATCTGCGCCGATTTAATACCGAGAGGATTAAAGATGCGATTGAGCGGAATAAGGGCTCTAAAGTATTTGCACGAGATCTGTCTATTGGGCAGAGTCAGCTCACGAAGCTGAAGACCGACGATGGCAGAGTCATATCCGCCAAATCGGAGCTTCTGGGAGAGATCGAGGCTTTTTATGGACAGTTGTACACGTCAATCTCCGAACCCACGGCAAATCTAGCAAACGACCCAAGAGCTAGATTGACTCGACACTATACCGAAGATATCCCGGACGTCAGCCTGTACGAGATTAGGATGGCTCTGAAGCATTTGAAGAACAACAAGGCGTCGGGTGAAGACGCAATTACGGCCGAGCTCCTGAAGGCGGGTGGAAAACCGGTCCTAAAGGCCCTTCAGAAGTTGTTCGATTCCGTCATACTCGAGGGAAAAACGCCACAGGCATGGAGCAGAGGTGTGGTGGTACTCTTCTTTAAGAAGGGTGACAATACCCTGCTGAAGAATTACAGGCCCATCTCACTTCTGAGCCATGTCTACAAGCTGTTTTCCAGAGTCATCACGAACCGTCTTGCGCGCAGGTTCGACGACTTCCAGCCTCCCGAACAAGCCGGATTTCGAAAAGGCTTCAGCACCGTAGACCACATACATACGCTGCGGCAGGTTATACAGAAGACCGAGGAGTATAATCAGCCTCTCTGCTTAGCTTTTGTGGACTATGAGAAAGCCTTTGATTCGATCGAGACTTGGGCTGTACTGCAGTCTCTCCAACGGTGCCAGATTGACTATCGGTACATCGAAGTGCTGAAGTGTTTATACAAAAACGCCACCATGTCAGTCCGACTTCAGGAGCAGACCTCGAAACCTATCCTCCTGCAGCGGGGTGTGAGGCAAGGAGACGTTATTTCTCCGAAACTCTTCACGGCCGCAATGGAGGATGTCTTCAAGGTTCTGGAGTGGAGAGGGCTAGGCATCAATGTCAATGGCGAGTACATCACTCACCTTCGATTTGCCGACGACATAGTAGTCATGGCTGAGACTACGGAGGAGCTCAGTACAATGCTCGGTGACCTCGGTAGAGCTTCCGAAAGAGTGGGACTTAAAATGAACATGGACAAAACCAAAGTCATGGTAAACATCCATGTAGCACCCACTCCTATCAAGATCGGAGACTCTACACTCGAAGTTGTGGACGACTACGTTTACCTGGGACAGACAGTCCAGTTGGGTAGGTCTAACTTCGAGAAAGAGGTCAATCGTCGAATCCGACTCGGCTGGGCAGCGTTCGGGAAGCTGTGCGGTGTCTTCTCGTCCAATATACCACAGTGTCTCAAGACAAAAGTCTATGACCAGTGTGTGTTGCCAGTGATGACATATGGCTCCGAAACGTGGTCGCTTACAATGGGCCTCATCAGAAGGCTTAAAGTTACTCAAAGGGCAATGGAAAGGGCTATGCTCGGAGTATCCTTGCGTGATCGCGTCAGAAATGAGGATATCCGCAGGAGAACCAAGGTTACGGACATAGCCCGAAGAATCGCCAAACTTAAGTGGCAGTGGGCAGGGGACATTGCTCGCAGAACAGATGGTCGATGGGGACGAAAGGTTCTGGAATGGCGACCACGTACCGGAAAACGCAGCGTTGGAAGGCCTCCCACAAGGTGGACCGATGACCTGGTGAGGGTCGCGGGAATTCGATGGATGCGAGACGCACAGGACCGGTCATTGTGGCGGCATTTGGGGGAGGCCTATGTCCAACAGTGGACGTCTTTCGGCTGAAATGATGATGATGAAGGGGATGAAGCGGGTGTCCAAAGTTTGTATGGAGAAACCTACATTCACGCGAGTGAAGCCGTGGGCAGAAGGTAGTAAGTAATAAATTCGTATATGTAAGATTCAGTTGAAAACCAACGCCGGGTAACTACTTCTTGTGATCTGGCATTTTGCTTAACTGAATCTATTTGGCACAGCCCTAAGACAAAAAATATTATCGTCTTTAAATTAAGTTTCCTTATTTTGTATTTCTCATCATCTTCCTGCCCTTGTCCCATCTTATTTGGGGTCGGCGCAACACGTTTTTTTCTTCCATTCTATCCTGTCAAAGGTCATACTATCACTAACTTCCTTTTCTTTCATATCACTGTTCACACAATCCATCCATCTTTTCTTTGGCCTCCCTCTCCCTCTCCACCCATCCACATGTATACTCATAACTCTTTTAGTAACATGTGTTTCATCTCTCCTCTTTACATGACCATACCAAGACAAACGATTCCCCTTCAACTTTTCAGTCACTGGCGCCACTTTCAAACTTCCTCTAATATATTCATTTCTTACTTTATCCATTCTCGTCACACCACACATCTATCTCAACATTCTCATCTCCGCTACATGCAATCTTTTTTCATGCGTCTTTTTCACAGCCCAACATTCTGATCCATACAGTATGACAGGTCTTATCACGGACTTGTAGATTTTACCCTTCAACTTGACGGGCATCCGTGGGTCACAAATTATTCCAGTGACCTGTCGCCATTTCATCCATCCTGTATTGATCCGATGTGATACGTCTCGGTCTACCTCGCCATCTCCTTGGATAAGCGATCCGAGGTACCGAAAGTCGGAGCAGATTGGTATGGGCGTTCCAGCGAGAGCTAAGGGCATAGGACCGGAGAGACCACCGAAATCGCAGAACAAGTATTCCGTTTTGGTTCTACTCAATTTCAGGCCAACACTCTCCAGTCTGTGCCACCACACCTCCAATCTGTTCTGGACCTCTAGGCCACTCTCGGTAACCAACACAATCTTATTTTGTATTTCTATTGTCTAAAATGTAAACAAATACCTATGTTTTCTTTTTTTATTTTCACGTAAAACCACTTATTTAAAAAACCGACCGTGCGAGTTGGAGTCGCATATAAAAGGTTTCGTACCATGAACTGAAAATAATACGATTCTTGTATGGTAGCCAGCTTTAAAAAAAAAAAAAATCTAAAAAAAATCTTCGTTATTTTGATGACGTTTGGCCCAGTTGTTGAGCGACACGCAGCGCAACAGCCAGCGCTGTGTGTCGTGGGTTCGATTTCCGTACGGAATAAATATTTGTATAATCGCTGATAGTTTTTCCGGGTCTGAACATAGGTACATGATTGTAAAAGCAACCACGTTACAGGAATAATACAAATTACTTCTGTAACTTGAGTGTCGCCAAACGATATTTTTATGAAAAAAAAAAAGTGAAGTAGTGACAATAAAAATACAAATTCTGTGGTAATTTTAACGTTGTATTACGGTTCATGAGATACAGCCCGCTGACAGATGAACGTAGGGACGGACGGACAATGCTGGTTGGAAATAGAGTAAATAACCCTAAAAGAATCAGAACTTCATCGTCACATTGAATCTGTGACGCTCTACAGATTTCTGCGAGAACCTCGATTCTAAAATGTTTGGTGGAAATAAAAATTGCAACATGTTAAAAACATTTTTTTTTGCTGAATAGCTCCATTGACTAATTGAAAAAAAAAAACAACCCAAATGTGTCAAAACTTAAATTAATTTTTTTTGGTCCATCTGTTTTGATTGATCCAGACATTTTTTCAAAATTTATTTATTCAAGATATTTAGTTTTGTATGAATAAAAAAATGCTCTAAACCATATACTGTTTGCTGGAAAAATGCTGCTTACATCGTGTTGCTCAATAAATTTTCGAATACATTATTAGATAACCCATCAAAATAATGATTTTGTCTTTATATCTAACCAGCTGTCTCGGCGAACTTCGCACCGCCTAATAATGTGATAAATGAAGAACCGCTCGGCTGATTTTGTGCAAACTTCACATAAACCATCTACTAAATAGTCCGAACAAAGCCTAAACATTTGGTTTGGATAGGTTTTTTTTAATTGATATAAACCAGTGCTTGACTGCGATCCCACCTGATGGTAAGCGGAGATGCAATCATTGATGGTCAGGCGCACTAGTTTATTAAGAGCCTATTCAGTCTAGCCTTGAAGACACCTAAATTATAGTTGGACGGGAAGACCGCAGCAGGTGAGCCCGTTCTTGATTTATAAAATTAAAACGAAAAGTGTCATTGATTTTTATATATATAGATAATTAGTGCACCAGTACAGGGTTATTTTTTCTTTATTTATTTAACAAACAAGAAAATAAAGCTTATACGAAAAGAAACTATATTAAAAGTTCTCCAATAAAGGCCGTCCACATTCCAGTGTCCAATAACAGTTTTGTTTGTCTTATCTGGCGAATACGTCGATGCTGCGGAGTTTTTTAAGTCACATATTGCCCAGTAGAGGTTCTGAAACAAAAATAGACAAAATCTCTCTCTAAACAAGAAGGCTAATTGTCGCTTTGTAGGTTTCACACAGCATGAACTGTTTTCTTATTGTTTTTTTTTAACTTTTAATTAGTTCAGTGTTTTATTACGTTTTAATGTACAAATCAGGACTTTCCAAACTATGTTGCGATGCTCTAGGGCGTCGCGGCCCAGTTCTAGAGGTCTAGTAAACTAGTAGGCTCAGTCGCAGGCACTTTCAATTGTCGAGGAAGAACAGCTGATTGAATGATCTTGTGGTACGTCACAAGATCATTCACACCAGGACGCGGCATATTAGTGAACGTAACCACAATACAAGAGTAAATCCTACTCCGTAACAAAATTTGACTAAATAGGGAAACAAATAACTCAGATATATAGATAAATGGTGCGTGTATAATATGTGAGTAGCACCTGCTCCAACTTCTACGCGCGCCTCAAGGAGATGTCAGCAACCGTAGGGGCTCAGCAGGGTCGAAGCCTACTGGGGCCATGGGTGAAGAGAAAGATATCCCCGGGGCCCTGGAAAAATGGCAAAGAAGGAACATGAGTGGGTTTTTAGTCAGTAAAAGTCTGACACTATCCCCCTCTCCGCCCAAGAGCGGGGGATGTCATTAGATGATTTTCCCACCCGAAAAAAAAAACCTGCTCCAACTTCAATTAGCGGAATTTCAAAACCTTGTACATTCTGTAAAATAAATACGTGTTAAAATTTGTATAAAATACGCAGAACCAAAATAAATAATATTCACATCACTCCTTAAATTACCCATATCCCAAAAAAATATCCTGTAACGTCAAAAGTTGATACCCATAAGACAACATACTCGTCTCAATTACCCCAAAATGAAGCAACAACAGCTTTTAACCGTCTTTCAGCTAAAGGGGTGGTTCCGTACCCAAAGTTCCGGCCGGAAGCGATAATTTCAGGGCTCTTTTGTGCCCAACGTCGGACAAACAGACCGAGTGATGTCCAAAATATATGGTAATAAAGGAAATGTTGTACGTTCTTGAAGCTGCGCGCTGGGAGTTTTTGTTCCGGTTTGTATCTTGTGGCTTTGTTTTGTTTTTGTTTTTTAGGGGAACGTGGAAAAAGTATGGTTCATTTAAAAGAGTTAAAAGTTTTAAAAGAAATAATAAATGAATCATAATCAGCCTTTTAATGTTCCCACTGCTGGGACTCAAGCGTCCTCTCTAGGAGAGGGAATGGACCGTAATCCACGACGCGGGCCCAGTGCGGGTTGGTAGATGTCACATGGGTCTAGGACATGCCGGTTTCCTCACGATGTTTTCCTTCACCGTTTTGAGAGCAGTGGTGCTGAAATAAATTACACAAAGTAATGCGCCTGCCTGGGTTTGAACCCGCCACCTACAACTCGTAAGTCGGGGCCGTTACCACTCGGCTACCACTGCTCTTAAAAGAAATGCTGTGTGGTAATTGTGTTAGAAATTTAACACCAATCCAGCATACAATTAGCTAAGAAGTGGAATGCCCTGTCGGAGTCTGTGTATTCATTTGTGTGTTAATATATTTTTATTTATCTATCTTATTCAAATCTATTAGCACACAATAACGTGCCGACGTCTTTATGTCGATACCGTTACCGGCTCACGCTGAAAACCAGCGCCGTAGACCCATCGCATTTTGCGTGTGGTCACGGCATTATGCTGAGCGTTCGGCCGTTTTGCGCGGATGTGGCGCATGTTTTCTTTGTTTTTTCTCACATAATATAATTATAATTTGTTAGTTCTAAATGTGCGCCTTTTCCGCCAAATAAAATGTTTTTCTTTCTTTGTTTTTCTTTATTCTGATAGCTACAACCAGGGGATCTTAAATCATATGAATAGGTTACTTCTACTTAAGGGTATCCAACTCGAGATACATTTACACAGTTTTACATACAACAGCTCTTACAGATTTTTAATTAGATATCTTGGAAACACAGTATCTCGTAGATATTATCTAGGCTTCTATTGAAATCAATTTTAAATTTGTGTAAAACTAATTCAGTAAAGACCTCTGAAAATCTGCTATTTTGTATGAACTTTGACACTTCATAATTTACTAAAAAATAAAAAAAAAGCATAACAATAGAAGCTTTAAATTAATCAAGATTCTAAATAACGAAAATTTTTTTGAAAAACTTTTAAGGGTTTAAAAAATCACGTATTTTCTGGAACAAGTTTTGTAAAATATTCGAGTAAATCACGGAACTACCGAATGCTAACAGAGTTTTCAGGCGTTATCTCTCTTTGTCGCGTTGCCTTTTCGTCAAACATCGCGTTGGATTGCGTTAGATGAAGTAACAAGCTTTTAAATCGTGCTCGATGTTGACGATACGCGAGTGAAAAAGGACCCTTTTGAGCTTACTCCGTCGTCGACCAAATCGTCGCTTTCCATTAAGTGAGATAATGGTCAAGCGCGAGCCTAACAACATCAAAAAAAGGCTCCTATTTCACAAAGTCCGATTTAAAACCATCAACAAAATTATGTCATTAAAAAAATGTGTTGTGTTTTTTTCAGTGAGACATCAATTAACCCTCTCTGTTAGGACCGAAAGGGAGTATCAGGCTTTTACTGATTAAAACACATCTGTGTACCTTATATATATGTCATAGCCCGAATAATCGCAAAACTAAAGTGGCAGTGGGCAGGGCACATTGCTCGCAGAACGTGGGTTTTTAGTCAGTAAAAGTCTGATACACCTTCACGCTCCACCCAAGAGCGAGAGATGTCAATGCATGAATTTTCCCACAAAAAAAAAACCTGGACATGGTCTACCCGTGTGCCGAATCACATCCAAGTGCGTCTGTTCGAGCATTAAAAAGTAACAAACACACTCACAAACTTTCGCCTTCATAATATTCTTAGTAGCATAATTATAATAGCCTTAGTAGTTCTGAGTTAAGCTACACGAATACTGACAAATGCTTGCACTGACTGGACTGAACCGGAGGTCTGCTCAGAAATGTGTGGTTCTTTCTTCAAAAGACCATCTCAGACTCCAATCTTCATGGTTCTCATATGATTTCACCATTACATGTTTGCTGTATGGATTTTAAAAGAGACTGACCCCTGAGTTTGCTTCAGTGTTTCTTCTCAGGGCAGTCACCTAGGAAACACTGGCATTATCTAGTTTAAATTGACGTGTTGACGACCTATTGCAAAATAAATATCATTAATTAGTGCGATTAGCAAAAAAAGAACGAAAGAGACAGAAAACTTAATTACTACAGAACGTACAATATTAAACTTACAAGTATATCAAAGAGATTTTAAGTTAACAAAACTGTACGAAAGAGTACATATTAAATAGCAAGCAAACACTTGCACTGATAGCAAAAAAGATCTTTTTAGAGACAAACTTAGTAATTTATCTTGGCTGTTTAAGCCTCACGGAGTTTTTGCTACGGCTCCATTTTAATTAGTTTTGCTGGCTGTACCGTCCGCGAGATTTAAAAGTAATAAAATTATTTGTCTCCTACATTTTGTATGTACTTTAAACGAATTGTTTAGATACTTTCCGGTGTCTCAAATAGAAGGGAAAATACTGTATTTTTCTTTCTGTCTTTATTTATTTTTTGTTCTTTTTTTTTGTGAAGATTTTACAAAGGATGTATGTTTTTGTGCCTCTTTTTCACGTGTTACAATTTTTATTGTGTTCTTATTTTGTAACTATTCGGCTTTATCTGCTGATTAGTATTTTTAGGTTTCTGTTCATCAGTCGGTAAAACAGAATTCTTATAGGTTCACTTTTTTTCCGTCTGTCTGTCTGTTAACACAACTCCTTCTTGACGGATTTTGATTTGTTTCTATGATTTGCACTCACGGGAAGCCGGACCAGGTAAGCTAAGTGTACGAGGGGAAATGAGCGGTGGTCACCTCCTTCTGCGAAGCAGTAATGCTAGCCAAGGAGGTGACCGCACGCGTGATCGTTACGGCACACATAGCCATGCCTCAACCTCCACGATCTTGACTCCGACTATCAGCCACCGTAGGCGTGGATTTGCGGACGACCAGCAGTGGGTAGCTCACCGTCCAGCCGTCCGGTCACCACCCGGTATGTAACTCTGTTTATTACACTCTCACGGTTAAACTGCTGAACTGATTTTGATGAACTTTGGTATTGAGTAGCTTGAACCTCAAGGGAGGACATGGCTACTTTTTGGCAATTAGAAACGTCATTCAGGTAAACGAAATCGCGGGCAAAATCTAGTAGAAAATAATCCTTTCAAGTTTCCTAACTTATCACAAGGAAAAGAATGAAAATATTCTACAGAAAACGACCTGGCAAGAGAAATGCCCTGGTTAGGAAGATCGATTAACCAGCAGTAAGTCAGCGAGGTGGTTTTTCTACAAACCACTCTATCCTTGCGGCCAGACACCATGTTTCTATTGTTTTAAGTTATCTCATGTTCCAAATTCAAGTATCACACGTGTGTTTTTGGATTTGTGAATCAAATTTCAATTCAATCGGTCGGATTTAGAGAAATAGAGGTATTTTCATACAGACAGACTAGTGGTTCTATAAGGTTTCCGTTTTTTCATTCGGTTCTCTGGAACCTTAAAATACTGTAAAGTTATACGGAGTAGAGTGTAAAGTCCCTCTACCATTAAAATGGGAGGAAAACTCTGACTAGACGGGTGTTGTGTATGCTCTGGGCAACTGCCAGATAGTTCTGTTTCGAACTGTTGTATTGATTACCTATTTTCAAATCGTACGGAGAACTTCAATACCGCGATGTACAATTGTTACGATGTCAAGTCTTTAGTTCATATTTGATGGCACAGATGACGCCATAAAACAATTAAAACAAAATAACCAAATCAGTAAACCGTCCACGCATTTTTTACATCAAAACAACGCTTATAAATTAGTATAAAAATAACAAAAACAAAACAATACCATATCCAACATTAACATATAAAAATTGGATTTTAAAAACCTCTAATTATACAGTCCGTCGCCTCCAGTTTTGTGAGGAGTTATAAAACGGCAGGATGAAATACGAAATGTACATATTATTTGTGTGTTGCTAAAATATTATTGTGATTTTAAAACGAAATACAACCGAATTAATATGTTGTTTTGTATTTTTTGTGGAAATAATAGCAACTGGCAAGAATATAAAAGTGAGTCGAAAGACTAGTTATGAGGTCGTTATACGAAAACGATAAAATCATCATCATTTCAGTCAAAAGAAGTCCACTACTAAACATAGGCCTTCACCAAGAGTATAATTACCGACTTACCGTGCGTTATATATCCATTAGATTCTCACAACCCTTAATAGCCCCCCTAGCCAAGTTACGATCGTTTCGTTTGCGTCGAACGCCTCGAGTAGGCCACGCCTCCGATTCCTTTGTTCTGACGTCATCTCAACGTTCAGTCACGTGGTCAGAACCAAAGAGTCAGAGGCGTGGCCTAATCGAGGCGTTCGACGCAAACGAAACGATCGTAACTTTGCTAGGGGGGAAGGTTGTCGATTAACCTTGAGCGATCCACGATCCAGCGTTGAGGCCTTTCAACGCTGCGTCTTCCAGTATGCGTCGCCACTCCAGAACATTTCGGCTCCATCGACCATATTCACTATTCATTGTACTTTTACATTACTTATCCTCTTCTTATACTTATAATTTGTCATGCTCACTCAAATGTCTCACTGATGGTGGCACGTGTTATTGAGTCATTCAATTCCCTTCAAAATGGTTGGGTTGATGCACACGTCATGCTCGTGAACGGGTGCCGTCAATAGAGACTGGTCATTTCTTGGCTGCCAGTGGCCTAATTCAATTTCAATTTTTTTATTAGTTTTTTATTATTATTGTAATTACTTTTCTACATTGTGCTGCATATTAGAAGCGACGAATTATGTAACCAAGATTTATGTAACTCTAATAATAAGATTTAAAAGTGTGTCCATGGAGTTTCTTGTACTTTCTTCTCCATAAAGATCTACGCTTACGAATGCTTACGCTTGGAACGTGCAATATTGCTTTATGTTTTTGAGTGACCGACATTTTGACAATTCAAAAGTGCCTGTAATTGGTCTATTTGAAATAAACGTTTCTGATCTATTTTTTTTTCTATTTTAGAAACGATGCAATCCATGGATTAGAGAATTTTAACAACAAAATTTAGGCATTATTTATGCAGTTTGGAATTTGATTATCGAAAATATTCTACATTTAGTTACAAGAGAGTGATGCATATTATTAAAATTACCGACAACAGTTGATTTATCATCACCATTTCAGCCTATAGATGTCCACTGCTGCAGATAGACCTCCCCAAGTGTTATCACAAGGACTAGTCCTGTGCTTCTCGCATCCATTGGATTTCCGTGACTCACCAGCATATCGGTCCACCTTGTAGAAGGCTTGCTAACGCTGCATTTTCTGGTATCTTCTGGTATCAATTGATTATAAGTATATAAACTCGGTTTTAGTGAAACCTTTTTAAATTATTGACCAAAGTGTATGTATGTTTATCAGTTGTCTAGTACTCAGTCTTCTTCTTTTCGATTCGATGGTAATCTCGTCAAACTGTTTGGGCCCAATAGGTGGCTACATTAATAGCAGCATCGGTAGCAATCATAACACAAGCTCGGCTTAGTTTGGGACTAGATGGCGTTGTGTGATAGTTGTGGAATAATATTATTATTATTATAAAGTAAAAATAAACTGAAACGTTAGTCCAAAAACGTAGCTAAAACCAATTCAATCGTTCAGTCTACCACAATAAATACCCATTGTCGTACATGGTTTCAAAAGGGCAGGTTTTTAAATAAAAAGAAACTCACTAAGCCCTATATTTTCCAGCCATTTTTATGGTCGCGAACTGGCAAAAAGTTTCTCCCGGCTTCGTTTAATGAGAGCCGACGGGAATGTATGCTTAGTAAATACTGCGACCACTTAGAATGTGGACTTAACGGTGTGTGAGAAGGGGCTTTATTCGTTGAGTATTGTGGGTAATGCCTTTATGTGTTTCGGCTGAGAATACTGCCTTTTTTTAGACGAATATGTAGTAGGTATTAGATGTTAGGGAAAAAAAAGGTAAATTGTCTTGTGGAAAACAACGAAGGCTCGTCAAAGCATATGCTGATAGTCGAAGTAAAAAATTATACTTGTTCTATTAAGTTTGTTATTTATACAACTAAGACTTGGAGACTATTCTTTTTTTTTATTTAAATGGGAAATCATCCAAATGACTTCTCGCGCTCTGGGTGGAGCGGGTCTGTGTCAGACTTTTACTGACTAAAACCACACCTGAGTCATTCAATTACCCTTTGCGTGCTAGGACTACGGGTTTCCTATTCAGAAATTCTCCGCCGTCCTAGCTAGCGGGCATCGGCCCTGCTCGGCCCCTATGGTTTGCTGACATCTCTTTGAGGAGCGCGTGGATCATTACGCGCTGTTGACGACTGAGCTCGGTTCGGTTAATTACCGAACAGCTGGACGGCGAGCTACCCATTGCTCAACGCCCGCAAGCCCGCGTCTACAGTGGCTGGTAGTCGGGGTCGGAATTACGGCGGCTAGGGCGTGAGGACCTTCGTTCCCTCACGCGTGCAGCCTCCTCCTTCGCTAACATTACTGCTTCGCAGAAGAAGGAGACTGTTCGATAATGGAAATATGAAATAACGTAAGGGATATTTACTTAAAATGTAAAAATGTACCTTAAGATGATTGATGTAAGGGAATTTAACGCAAAACGTAAAAATATTCCATATGTTAATTTATGTTTCTGGTATCGTGTTTAGATACCTATGAAATGAATGAGTGTTTAATTAATAATTTTCGTTTTTTTTTTGACAAGCTGGAGAGGTAATTAAAATAAACGTTCTAAGCATAATGAAGACTGCTCGAGAAAAAGAATGAATTTAAAAAAATCGAAAGTGTAAATTAGATTTTTAAAACCCACGTTCTAGAGCCATGGTTACGCTTTTGAACAGTCCCACAGTCACATACAGGCCTGGATTACATCTATGACTACCGTGTGTCAAAAAAGTGAATAAATTAGGAATATTATGCGTGGTTTGATGAATTGCACCAATCTACACCGTACTTGAGCAGTGGTGGCCGACTGCTAACCGCCCCGACTTACGAGTTGTAAGTCACTGGTTCAAACCCAGCCAGGCGCAATACTTTGTGTAATTTATTTCATTACCACTGCTCTCAAAACGGTGAAGGAAAATATCGTGAGGAAACCGGCATGTCTTAGAACCAAAAATTCGAAGACATGTGAGCTCTCTCCTAGAGAGGAGGCCTGAGTCCCAGCAGTGGGTAAATTAAAAGGCTGAATATGCTATGCCTAACGTCTTACAGCACACATATATGAATAAATCTGAAAACAGTAATTTTAAGTTACGTAACATAAAAAAAACTTTTTTGCGATTCGGAAAAATCTTTGAGACCCCATTCGGAAATTAAACTGTTTACATTGGTAAGCACAGTATAAATATGGAACAGTATAGAAACTAAGCCTAGTTGATAAAATAAATACCTACACTCCATTAAAGCAATAGGGTTGTCACTGTTACTTAATGTTTTTGATATTGTTTATTTTTATGAAAAAAAAATGTGTTTTGTAGTGATAATTCAATCGAACAGAAATAACTAGTTTACAAATAAAATTTAAATACGTAATCTTATGACATCGCATCAGTTAACCTGAGCAAAAGACGACCATATCACAGCCCGCCATAAAAGCAAATTCAGAAGTATTTTAGTTTTTTTGAAGTAACCAATTATACTGTTTTATTGTTAACTCCTTTTTAAAACTCTCGAAAACCGTGAAAACGACACCCATGACGAAAAAGTTGATAATTTTTTTGCAGCCGCCATTTTGGATTTCCATTTTGACACCACTACCGGATTTAACACCCTCGAAAACCATGAAAACGACACCCATAATGAAAAAGTTGATAATTTGTTGCAGCCGCCATCTTGGATTTACATTTTGACAGCACTATCAGCTTCAACACTCTCGAAAACCGCGAAAACGACACCCATGACAAAAAAATGAAATGATTTCCAGCCGCCATCTTGGATTTACATTTTGACAGCACTATCAGCTTCAACACTCTCGAAAACCGCGAAAACGACACCCATGACAAAAAAATGAAATGATTTCCAGCCGCCATCTTGGATTTCCATTTTGACATCACTATCGGATTTAAAACCCTCGAAAACCCATGAAAACGACACCCGTGATGAAAGAGTTAAAGTAAAAAAAAAGTAAACAAATGTAAAGGATTTATTACACTATGCGTTATCAGCACACGATACTGAGAGTCTCTTATATTTTGTTCCGAGTAAGACAGTCTGACCCTTATTCCACTACGCGACATCGACTTAGACTTTCTTAATATCGAGTGGTGTAATAGGCCCTTTAGTAGTAAAAAAAAAGTAGATTTAAATTCACAAATTTATTGTGATGAGTCCATGTGATCGGGACTCGTAATTTTATTCGATACCATATTATAATAATAAATCATTCTTACACAGTCAGCAGGAAGTTTGAAAAACGATAGCTCCGGTTTTGAAGAAGCTGAGTTCAAGCAGCCGTATACTACGCAATACGCTCGGGGCATTTTTATAAAGATCGCGCAAACTAATAAACACGACCACTCGTCTTGACGCGACACGCGCTACTGACAGCACTGCGAGTGATACTTCGGGGTCTCGTAGATGCGTATGTTTGTGTGAGTGCGCCGTTTCGACCGTTTGTAGGCAGTTTCCCAACTGTTCCTTTAACTTAACTGTGTTGGTAAGTTTGTACGGAACCCTAAGTGCGCGAGTCCGACTGGCACTTGCAAATTTTTTATTTATTTAAATCACAAAATAAATACTTTTGCGATTCAGTAGAATCTTCGAGACACGATTCTGGAATTGAACTATTTCTTTATATAACTTTATACGGAATCTTCGGTACGCAAGTCCCACTCAGACGTAGCTACTTTTTTTAAAAGGTGCCCGGATTTGGGGATAAGTCCGTGCAGTGTAAGATTTTTGCCTTACTAAAACCACCTCACTGATCACCATCTGCACGTAGAAGGGGTCTCGTTATCTCATAAAAGATTACTCCAGAATCCCGCATGTGTGGAGGTCGTTTATGACCTTTTTTTCATCCTGACTGCTCCTTTTTGAGGTTTTTTTGGAGATGGTTTTGTTTGCACTAGCGTAAGGTCACATCAATCTGATGGCAAACGTTCCACTCTCGAGGGTAATGTGCACACTATATCTGGTTGCTGATTTAAAATAAAATTGTCATGTTTACTGAGCCAGTTCGCGAAAATTGTTCGTGAAATTTAATTACAATTGAATTAATTAATTAAAATAGATTATATTGTATTGATTAATTCACTGTACTGTTCGTAATCGTTATTTATATTTTTTTCTACCCTTTTTATTTTTACAAGCTTTTATTTAGTTTCTTCACCTGTCCCGATGTTTGTTTGTCTGTAATCAAATCTTGTAAATTAAATTTGATCCACTTCCCGGATACCGATTAAACTGAAATTTTGCATGCATGTGTAAATCAGATGACAATGTAAAATTATTGTGACATGGAGCTGATCTGATGATGGAACATAGAAACTCAGATAACTCTATCGTGTATATTATGTAATATATATTATATTATTATTATTACAGGTAACGGCTCCGACTGACAGCAGTGGTGGCCGAGTGGTAACGGCTCCGACTTACGAGTTGTAGGTCGCGGGTTCAAACCCAACCAGGCGCATTACTTTGTGTAATTTATATCATCACCACTGCTTTCAAAACGGTGAAGGAAAACATCGTGAGGAAACCGGCATGTTCTAGAACCAAAAATTCGAAGACATGTGACATTCACCAATCCGCACTGGGCCCGCGTGGTGGATTTCGGCCCATTCCCTCTCCTAGAGAGGAGGCCTGAGTCCCAACAGTGGGAACATTATAAGGCCGACTATGCTATATATTATATTTATTGTATTGTATCTGTGATTAATTTGTATATCTTTTTATATTAACCTTTTTTTTTTTCTCTCTCTTTTATTGCACCTACCACTATTCTTCTCTGCATCACCCAAAGGTTGACTGGTAGAAAATGCCTAAGGCATTAAGTCCGCCTCTGTACCTTTATGTGCATGAAGTTTTAAATAAATAAATAAGTCTTAATGAGTATTAATTATATAGGTATATACCGTGCTATAAAAGCTTTCCATGAAAAAAATATTTTCATTAAAAAATTGTTTCGCACTAGGTTGCTGTAAGGATAGCTGTATGTATGTCTGTAATAAAGAAATATTTCTTTCTTTTAAAGTGACATATTAAATAAAAGAAATTGTCCAAAGTCCACACTCTCTACGTTAACACAAGAGCACTTTGTCCAAGCAGAGCGTTGTGGTCACAGTTTTTACGCTCATGCTCCGTAAAGGGCTAATTAGAAAGTTAGATTTTAATAATGAAAAGCATTATTTCTGCATATTCAAAGCTTTGTGATGTTACTAATTGTTTGCCCCTGTTTGAGGTGTTAGGGAGTTTAAGTAAAAATTTTAGCTCGCTGGAAAACCCTTGTGTGCTTTCAGTTTGTATGTGATTAGTCTAATTGTGTAAAGTTGAGGATTTCTGGATCAAAGGTGAGGGACTGAGAACAGACAGTGTCAGGTTTTGTAGAGGAAACTTTTTATAATAAACGCGAATTACGTTTTTCTAGAAAGAAAATTAGTACCTAGTATTTGAGAAAACTTAACGCCTGGAAAAACTTGGAGTCTTTTTATTTTTTCGCAATTTGTTTTGTGTCAATTTTGTATCTTATGTCTTTGTGTTTTTTTCAGGTGGAAAATCATTCAATTACTTCTCCCATTTTAGAATGGAAAAGGCATGTCAAACTTTCAGTGACTAAAACCTTTCTAAGTCCTTCAGTTGCCTTTTGCGTTTTAGGATCATGGTCAAGCGCTTTCACAGCCCTAACCATCGGCACCATCCCGCACTAGGTTTGCGTGGTGGATGACGGCCCATTCCCTCTCCTAGAGAGGAAGCCTGAGTCTCAACAGTGGGAATTTAATTATAAGGTCAACTAAGATATGGAATACTTTATAGTGCCAATTTTTGTTAGTGTAAGATGTCCCCCTCTTTCCCGGCTAAAAGATAAAAAAAAAACATGATAGTGCATGCGAAAAAGTCTAAAATAAACGAAATAAAATAAAACAAAAGTATTTAAAAATAAAAAAAAGATTACGGGACGTTGGTTATCAACCTTTTTTTACAACCACTGAGCTCAGAGGGAGGGTAGTATTTTTTTTAAACTGCCCTTGTTAAGTCGGATTTTATTATATTATTTCTGCTTCAGTTACTATCGCCTGGTGAGGCCGGTAAACCGTTAAGTCAATTAATATTTTCGTAAAAATAAAAGTGAGGATTTAGAAAGGGGCTTCTCCTTCTATATCCGCATATTGTAACTGGCTACTGCAGAACTTTACATTGCGCCTGGTCCGATACGCTCTTGGCCGGTTTTTGATTTACCTATTAACCGCCTGCGCCAGATATATCTGATAAACACTCTTGAGTTTATTCCGCCGGGATCCAGGGCCAAATACTCCGTCTCGCCGGTTTTTCTTTCACATAGCTATGGGGATTGAAGAAATAAACGAGGTGGAGTACCCAGTCGTAAACACACGACCCTGGCGAATTGGGTGCGAAAACACTCGTCGGACCAATCCGGCGCAGATGGTTAAAGGGTTATACGGACTAAATTAGTAACATAACATAACATAACATAACGTAACATAACATAACATAACATAACATAACATAACATAACATAACATAACATAACATAACATAACATAACATAACATAACATAACATAACATAACATAACATAACATAACATAACATAACATAACATAACATAACATAACACATATATATTAGTTACCAATATGTAACTAAGTTAAATACACAGCGTTTGAGAGAAAGCGCATGCCGCAACATGCACTTTCTCTCACTTCTTGTAGACCTTATTTTCGATATTTACAAACTACTTGAAGAAGTTTGATTATTAAAATTCTTGGATAAATTTCCTACAAATCGAACGCGTAATATTTCATAATCTACGCGCACGGCGTTCGCTTGAGTTTTTAGTGATCAGATCATCAAAAACACATTTTTTTTCTACCACACTCCAGTCTTCAAAATACCCTCCAATTTACAGTAAAAGATAATCATCTGAATTTGATTGATCAGCCTTTCAAAACGCGTAAATCAGGCAAGTAACTTGGAAATGAAGAGCGGCGCCGGGGCGCAAAGTAATGATATTTTGTCTGTTGGTCGTAGAACTCGGGGGAAATCAATAGGCAACATACAGACACACGGATTTATTAATTTTGTGTCTAGATGTGTTTTCAGTAATGAAGATGGGATTATGCAATGCATAGCGAACTGGTTTAGAGATCGATGAGATCTTAGTGACTTGATGTTAATGAGTTTATGTTCGGTGTTTTTAAATAAAACCGTTTTATTCTTACATAACACTAGCTTTTGCTCGCGACTTCGTCCGCATAGAAGTCGAAAATGGTTTTATTAGGTTTTTTGAGATACGAAAATATGAAATATTATTTATTATTTTCGTCGTGTGTGACAGTCCATTGAATTGTATGGCGGGCGATATTGTATCTTAAGATAAAATATTATAGTATCTTTGCCGTGTGCAGCGCCCCTTAGTGAACTCCACTGCGGGTGACGTAACCTACGACAAATTTATTTTTTGCGGTTGGTACAGTAATCGGGTCTAGGGAACGAACCGCAAAATTAAGTTTGTTTTATATTGTATATAGTTTTCCCGGAATAAAAAGTACCCAGTGTGGTGCCCAGGATATTAAAGAATAATTATACCAAGTTTTATTGTAATCGAACCGGTTGTTTTTGCGTGATGCTACCTGTTTGCTGAAAAAACAGACAGACAGACAGATAGACAACAATTTTTTTAATCACATTTTTGGGTTCGGTGTCGGTCTAGTAACACCTCCTGCCATTTATTTTTTTGATATTTTCAATGTACAGAATTTTCACTTACAGATTTATTATAAGTATAGATAGATTAAAAATGTATCGTATCCGGCAATTGATTTGTTGACAACAAAACAAGGCATCAAGGCAAGGCATCTAGTGGCAACTAGAAGAACTACAGTTGGCGCGCTTTTGGCAGAGTCAGGCTTTTCTGTTTTACTACGAGTTTAAGGAAAACCCACTAGGACCGCGGACACTCTCTACCAGGCAGTCGCAGAGTAAAGACGCACTGGAACTGTCCTATGTTTTGTTGTTTGTACCTAGCTAATTATAGTGCACTGTAACAATTTTTATTTATTTCACGATACGCACATAGATCCACCTGGTGGCTGATCGTCGATAAGTTTTCTATAAAAATCATTCTGGTCATGACCATTCCAAAGAGCTCAGACACGATGGTGTTATCATTTACGCTCAGTAGTTTCTATGGCCTCTATCAGATACCATCATCAAACCATTCTCATGGTATTCTCATACTAGATATATTATTGCAATGTCATCCAAGTTACACAGGTATAAAGTTTTTTTTTTTGAATTGATATAAATTAGTGCTTGACTCTGATTAGTGCTGGCAATCATTGATGGTGAGGCGCACTAGTTTATTAAGAGCCTATTCACTCTAGCCTTGAAGAAACCTTAATTATAGTTGGATGGGAAGACCGCAGCAGGCAAATTGTTCCAGTCCTTCGAAGTACGCGGTAAACGACGAAGCGAAACGCTTAGTCCGGACCGTTGAAGTTTCAACAACGTAAGGGTGGCGGAATCAAGTCATGCAATTCCCTCGCACACTCTCCAAAACGTAACCTGTAAAATACCGATAGGCTGGCTGCCCTGCGCCTGTGCTCGAGGCTTTGTAGATTGGACTTAACCAAATATGGATACCCAATTAGCCTCTTCGCACGCCTTTCCACTGAGTCCAAAGCTGCTAGATGGCATTTTGCAGCGCCAGCCCATATGTGTATACCATTATGTAAGTATCGTTAAACTGATCTGTGTCTAAACAACTGTATCTAGTTCACATAGCATAAGCTCTGCTCGGTTTGCGACTAGATAGCGTTCTTCTGTGAAATTTGTGGAATACTATTTTTAAAAACATTGTGGGTTAAAAAAATCACAAAGTTCATTTTCAAGTTTTGCCCTAATCAAACACATATAAAAATTATGTGCAAGAAGGGGAAGATTTTTAAATTTTAAAATAAGATTAGATCTTTTAACCAGAATCTGACACCCAAAATTAGCATAAAGACAACTAGTGCCACATTACAAAAAAAAAATGGTACCTACAAGTTTTCTAACCTCTACGAAAAGCCTGCTATTTGATCCTCAACAAACACAGTATAAAACATATTGTAATTTGTAATGGTTTTGTCAATTCCCCGAATCAATGTGACCCATTATAAAAAAGTCTTTCATTCATCCTAAATTCCACCCCACATTTTAATTCCGCGTCTTCGAAGGTACAAGTACACTTTTCACGTACCTATTACGCACACCGCGTACCTGGTTCCTACTTAATACTGATTGCTTTCCACCGAATAGGGATTACGGCGCGTAATTTACCCGTTACTAGATTAAACCGGTATCAACCGGTATTATCGACTTTTTCGGATACGCGTAACGAGAAGACTTCGAAATTAGATATTCTGTGGTGTATCGTTTTATATGATTTAGGTTGTATGGTTATTGGATTTTTTGTAGTTGAAGGCTAGATTTTGTGGTAGAAAATGTGGCGAGTTCTGTTAAATGGTACAGGGTATTTTTAGGGTTCCGTACCTCAAAAGGAAAAAACGGAACCCTTATAGGATCACTTTGTTGTCTGTCAGTCTGTCTGTCAGAACCCTTTATCTCGGGAACGCGAAAAAAAAGCGAGTCAACGAAAAAAAAAGCAGCCGTTTATGTCGCATAAAACGTATAAGTATTTCGACACTCTCAAGGGAATCAAAATTCATATAGCACTTCCCGTTGACCTAGAATCTTGAAATTTGGCATGGAGTAAGGTTTCATGGAACAAGTATAAGAAAAAATCTGAAAACAGTAAATTTGTTATATCACAAAAAAAACTTTTTTGCGATTCGGAAAAATCTTCAAACCTTCATTCGGGGATTGAACTGTTTTCATAGGTAAGTTTGCATGGAACCCTCAAACGCGACTCCGACTCGCACTTGCCCAGTTTTTTTTTTGTTTTCTACGGTTCTGTCATCTGCTAGCGACTTTGCTTACCTGCAGTAGAAAATCAGCCCAAAAGAATATATAACTAGATATAAAGTAATTTCAATGCTCTTTCAGAATATAGTGGCCTGTTGGTCTCGGGGTTAGTGGCCCTGACTGCTGTTTATGTGATGAGCGCGATCATTTGTTCTGTGTCTGGGTGTAATTTATCTATAATATGTATGCATTTAGAAATATATAAATATATTATCAGTTTTCTAGTACTCATAATACAAGCTCTGTTTAGCTTGGGACTAGGGGGGGGGGGGGGTTATCTAAGGCTATCAAGCTGTTTGAACGTGAAAGAGTAACAAACATACATACAAATTTTCACTTTTATAATACTAACAGCTGTCAGCAGCTTTATTTGAATAGCATAGCATAGTCGGCCTTATAATTTTCCCACTGTTGGGACCCAGGCCTCCTCTCTAGGAGAGGGAATGGGCCGTAATCCACCACGCGGGCCTAGTGCGGGTTGGTGGATGTCACATGCCTTCGAATTTTTGGTTCTAAGACATGCCGGTTTCCTCACGATGTTTTCCTTCACCGTTTTGAGAGCAGTAGTGATGAAATAAATTACACAAAGTAATGCGCCTGGCTGGGTTTGAACCCGCGACCTACAACTTGTAAGTCGGGGCCGTTACCACTCGGCCACCACTGCCTCCTTATTGAATCCTCCTGCCTCCTTATTTGAATAAAAATAGAAAATTGTGCTAAAGAAATATACTACCAGGACAAAAGCTCCGAAACAGCCCGAAGCCAGGTAATCTTATTCCAGTCTTTCAAGAAGTATTGTGTTATACAGTAACTGATGACAGTCACTCCATGTAAAATATTGATATCAAGTTTTTTTTAAATATTAATTCATTCAATGATATCTGGTGAAGCGTCAATGCCTTTTTTCAATGTGTATATATTTTTAGAGAATAAATAATATAGATTAGTTACTTTTCCCGCATTCTCCGCATTTTAATAAAAACATTATTTAGTTTAAAAAAGAGTAAGTCAATTGAGTCTCTGTTGACGATTTTGTTCAACAATATTTACGACCGCAGCGCGCCCATTGGTCAAGCGTATCGAATGCTTTCTTGAGACGCTCGCTAAAGACTGATAGAGGGCGTCTTTCCGCCAGAAGAAGTTCTGTTTTACCGCCGCCATTATTCGCATTGCGTCGACTGTACACCGCTCCGCGATAAAAATCCCATATATGAAAACCTGAGAATTCCCGTATAATAAGTGCATCTGCTACTGTGAGATATTGAGACCTTATAGTGTTGAAGTGAGGTCCCCTGGATTAGCGAGGTACGTGGTCTTTATTGCTGCAAATAGATGTTGTGGGTATTGGTGTCTCAGAGGAATCGTCAACAGTGATTTAATTTTGTGTAATTTAAATTTATTTTCACCGCCATATTGGTTGTCCTAAAACACCTCCTAAATTTCTTTAGGTGAGGCTATTCACACGCCTCACCAATATCTCTTGCTCTAGAGTGTAGCGAGATGGCGTATCAGACTTTTACCGACTAAAACCACACCTGTGTCCTTCAGTTACCATTACTACGGATTTTTGACATCTCTTTGAGGAGCGCGTGGAACACTACACGCTGTCGATTACTCAGGCTCGGTCCGGACAATTACCGGACGGCTGGACGGCGAGCTACCTATTGCTCGTCGACCGTATGCCCGTGCTTACCGTGGCTGGCAGTCGGAGTCACGGCAGCTGGGGCGTGAGGTTTTCCGTTTTCTCCTTCACTAGCATAACTGCTTCGCAGAAAGAAGCGACTGCCCGCTATTCCTCATCGCTCCGGACCAATGTTTTAATTTCTTAGCTCAACGTAAAAACACTAAAGATTTATTATACTATATCTGAATCTGTCAGAGCTACCGTGTAAACACACATCATTTGTGAGTCGATACGATGAGTATTCGATACGATTATATTACTTTAGATACTGTCGATAGTACCTTCTGTTTTTACGTGATTCATACCATTTGCTGTGTGCTGAGTGCGAGTTGTTTTGACGTTAACGCGATCGAAACGTTAACCTCGTTTGGCTCTCTAATTGGTTAAGAGCTTGGAGCGGGCCAATCGGAGCGCCAAACGTCATAAACGTGTCGATCGCGTTAACGTAAAACAAACTCGCACTAAGCATTCTGGTCTTTGTACCTAAGGGTCGAATCACACCGAAATGGCAGCAGCCGGCAGCGACGCGGCGAGCAGTTAAAGAGGGAATTAATTTGAAATTTTATTTATTATATTCTTTATTGTATTTTTTGTTTATACGGTGTACCTACATAAACAAAAAATGTAAGGTAAACATTATTAAAAATAAGCCTACAATGGGCGGTCTTATCGAACAGGGATTTTTTTACAGACAACCTTTGGATGGACTGAACGAAAGGAATTAGATTTAAGGCTATATCTATATTTTTTTTTAAAACAGTATCGCTTAAAAGGTTCAGAAAAGGCGCGCGGCCACCCACGGTGCCACGAGCCGTCAAGCGGCCACGCACGTCCCCTCAGCGGCTGTCTGCGGTCGCAGGCGGCCGTGTGCGGCTGCCAGCGGCTAGCAGTGACACGGAAGCACTTTTACAGTAAATTTTAAACTTTATCTACATCCTTAAAAGACCAGTATCCCTTGACACGGTTCAAAAATGGCGTAGTGTCGCGACCAGTCAAGCGGCCGTGTGCGACTGCCAGCGGCCTGTGCGACTGCCAATTCAGCGGCCGGCCTCTTCGCTTCTCTGCCGGCCGTTGCTATTCCATTGTGAATCAGCCCTTACTGCCATATTTTTATCTTGACATATTAACATGTAATCCTTGATATTTGAATGTCGTCGACCGCTATGATTTCATTTAATTCGATTACGGTCAAATTCGTAAACAATTATACTGTCCAGATATTTGTATTCGTAGGTAAGACATAATTGTTCAGGAACAGGTATAAGCTGATAGACAAGATTGCCTTTTCTTCCTTGCGTGGTCAGATCAGATATGAAGATATCCGCAGGAGAACCAAGGTTACGAATATAGCCCGAAGAATTACCAAACTTAAGTGGCAGTGGGCAGGGTACATTACTCGAAGAATAGATGATCGATAGGATCAAGGTTTTGGGGTGATGACCGTGTACCGTAAGATGCAGCATTAGAAGGCCTCCCATAAGGTAGACCGATGACTTAATAAAGGCCGCAGGAATGCATTGAAAGCGGTCGAAAATAGACATACATGTGGACAAACTTTTGGGAGGCCTATGTCCAAAGCCGAGGCCCTTCGGCTTAAATGTCGAAGATAACAGTCATGCTATGATCATGCGTACGAGAATGCAATATGATTTAAATTAATCTTAGCGACTTTTTAGGGTTCCGTACCTCAAAAGGAAAAAACGGAACCCTTATACGATCACTTAGTTGTTCGTCTGTCTGTCTATCTGTCAAGACCCTGAATCTTGAAAGCGCGGGGAGGTATCGAGTTGGAGTTAAAACCATATACTTAGATCTGCGGTCCCTTGAAGCTGTGAAAAAATCAAACTTTTGAGTTAACGAAAAAAAAGATACGGCCGTTTATGTTGCAATAAACGTACATTTCGATACTCTCAAGGGAATCAAAATTCATAGGGTACTTTCCGTTGACCTAGAATCCTGAAATTTGGCATAAAACAAGGTCTCATAGCACAAGTATAGAAAAACATTTGAATCAGAAAACCTTCGTAACTCAATTCAGGAATTAAAATGTTTTCATAGGTAAGCTTAGCACTTGCCCAGTTTTTTTTCGTACTAACGTAAACAATGTTATCGTGAATCTAAAAATGTATATTTCAAGAATAACAATATACATAATTATAATGTAAATACAGCGATATTATAGAAAATACAAACCACAAAGAAACCAACCAATAAATAGGTACCTAATTTCGAAAAAAGAATAACGTAACTTTAATGTAAAGTTTATTTGAACTTATAATTCCAAGTCATTCCAAAGATTTAACGCTTCGTTTTTAAAAACTGCAGTTTCATAGTTAAAGACCTAATATTATCGCATCCAATAAACTTTGTTGTACATCAAAATAGATAAATAAATTTAATCTATGGGTACAAGAATGGTCTTATCACTGACAGCGATACGGCGCGTAGTGTTTTTTTTTATCTATGATAGGCTCGCGTTTGACCACTATCTCACCTGGTAGTAAGCGATGATGTGATCGACGATGGAGCACGCTTGTTCCTCGCGCGCCTCAACGAGATGTCAACCAAATAGTGGAGACTTTAAATTTCTGTAAAATTTCAGCTCAATCGGTTAAGGGTTTCAAAATTCATTAGCAAGATTTTACCTAAAATACGAACTTTGTAAATTAAATAAAACCTTGTAATATATATTCTTTCCACTTTCAAGAGCAGGCAGAACCTATAAGCTATTCCTATAAGAACCTAAACTGACGTAACTCTATTAAAAAGAGAAATTGAATAAAGGAAAAAAAAGAATAATAAACATTCCTAATTCAAACCAACCAATCTAAACAATTTAGAGTGAGTTTTCAATGCACGATGTAAATAAAAACAATTTTAATAGAGTGGGCAAATAGCATTGCCACGTTAATAAGCCACACGATTTATGCTTTCATAACATACCCTAGTTACGAAGATGTACGAAGATAGTCGAAGATGCCGTTCTGTTTTCAAATCATCTGTAGCGCATTCAACAATGTGTTCGAACTAATATTTTAAAGTTACCTATCTACATTCTATACATTTATTACATTTAGGTCGATCTTCCAAAGAGATATTATCAAACCTTATGGGTCCAGCAGGGTCGATGCCCGCGGATCTTCTGAAGAGAATTTTCTGGAATTCCCGCGAGGATTTTCTGGAAGAGGAATCTCGTGGTCCTAGAATGTCAAAGAGTACATGAACGACACAGGTGTGGTTATAGTTAATGAAAGCTTAACAAGCCTTCCTGCTCCACATGAGATGACATAGGCCTCCCCCAAGTGTCTCCACAATGAGCGGTCTTATGCATCTCGCATCCATCGCATTTCCGCGACCCTCAGCAGGTGATCGATTCACCTTGTGGGAGAATATCCAACGGTGCGTCATCTGGGTTTATCTTTAGGTGCACCTAAATAAAAAACTGTTGTAGATATTCTGTCATTGCTATTAAAATGCAGACTGATATTGATAACCTGATAAGACCAATCTTATCAATTGTGAGTTTCAAATAACTAAGCAGGTATTATCCTTATCATGGTTTACGATTGCTTTTGTTTTTAAATTTCCTTTAAGTGCAGTGATAAAAGAGAGAAACAAAGAAATATCATTACTTGTCACTGTGATCATGCCTTCGTTTCATCACTTATTATATATTTTTTATATATTCTCTTGCTTATATATTTATATTTTGTATGTATGTATATGTGTGTGTCTATTTTAGTATTAAGTTTTGATTACTTTTATATTTGCACCAAGTGCAACCCCATTTTCATTTTGTGTCCAGGCAATCTATATCCATTCTGGGTTGCCTGAAAGAAATCGCCGAGTGCGATAAGGCCGCCAAATGTATGTTTTTTGTTGTATTACAATTCCAATTTGTAAATTTGTAACTTGGTATGCAATAAAGTATATATAAATAAATAAATATTGAAAAAAATCAAAGATTTTAAAATAAATGTGACGGCAAATACAGTCATGTTTTTTGCTAAACTCAACTGCAAAAGATATGAAATCGAGCTTCTAATGTTATGCAATGCACAGGTCTGATCGTGTGTGGAGTACTGCAGTCACATATGGGCTGGTGCTGCAAAATTCCATTTGCATTTTGGAGAGTGTGTGCGGGAATTGCATGACTTGATTCCGCTCCTCTCTTTCCTCGCTTGATTCCGATGTGACAATCTGACTTACGACGAGTATCCACCCCTAAGTTGTTGAAACTTCAACGGTCAGGTTTTAAGCGTTTTGCTTCATCATTTATACCGCGTACATCGAAGGACTGGAACAATTTGCCTGCTGCGGTCTTCCCGTCCAACTATAATTTAAGTGTCTTCAAGGCTAGAGTGAATAGGCTTTTAATAAACTAATGCGCCTCACCATCAATGAGCGCGCTTTTTTGCGCTCGAGTTTTTTGTTTTGACACTGCCAAGTTCGAGTTCTAATCCGAGCAACAAAATTGCTCGGATTACACCTAAAAAAAGACTAGTGTGACAAGACCAAAAAAATCATAGAAATATCCGTCGTTATACGTTCTTCTTCTTAGCGTATCGATGGCAAAACTAGTTAAATTCCTTGCCTGGCCCAGTATTCGGTCACGGCAATGCCTTCCGCTGATGCTGTCATTAGGTCCCTACGTGAACAGGTAACGGGGCACGTGATGCAGGACCTAAAGTGGGACATGGTCTGCGGAGAGACGCCGCACAAACATTGAAGATTGGAACCGTTCGAGCACCTCTATCTGCGGAGAATGTCTTTGCTTCACCCAACTTGGGTACGGAGTCTGTTTAGAGTTTGAAAATTTTTTTATTTATGAAAACATCGCATCGTTGTCTGAAATCAGAACTAATCATTGACGGGTGAAATACCGCATCAAAACATTTCCTACATTAGCTTTAGCTGCTTGCATTAAATGCAAGTTGCAGTAACAACGCTTCGTAAGTCGTGTTCAGAGAACACTAGAGCATCCTCAATGCTAACTGAATAGAACTTTGCGGGATTTAATAAGCTTAATTGGGTGCTTCTTACATCATTTTGTGGATAATTTTGTAGGGATAAAAGCTTATGTTTACTGGGACTATGAAGTATGGGGATTCAGTTTCATTTGGGTTGAATAAGTATCTTTTTTTTTCGTGACTGGCCCCAGCTTCGCACGGGTGTTAAGAATCTTTTAAATCATCAGTTTTCCTCTACTATAATGTGTAAGTATACACTTTAACCTTACTCATGAATAACTCCGTCTATTATTGAAAACCGCAGAAAATCCGTTTAATAGTTTTTAAGTTTATCGCAAACATACAGACAGACAGCAGCGGTAGGGGACTTTGTTTTGTAATATGTAAGAAAGTTCAACCCCCAATAATTGTGTAGAACTTGATGCCTCAGATACATCAAAGGACAAAATTTTCACATGATGCGGGACATGTTGCTCGACAATGTGGCAGCGTTCTGCTTCATGTTAGGAGGCATTTGTCCCCTCACTAGGGGATAAAATACCCCTCTAGGAGTCCCCTGTCCTAGGAGTTATATTAAAATCTCAGATACACTTATTTGAGATTTTAATATAACATGCGAAATATGAGTATCTACTACAGGTATACGTCTGCATAACCCTTTACGAACTACGGACGTGATGTTATGTGGCTTTGGTTTTCGACCTATGTTTTTCATAACCTATTCATGCCTTGGCGTAATATACACCCAACTAACGACTCATATGGGAACACATTCGTCGTGCAGCTAAAGAGTGGATTTTTCTACCAGAGTCTGTCTTTCCTGGTAACAGCTATAAACTGGGGTCTTTTAGCTTCAAATGACCAGAGTCCTCACCGAACATAGTAATAAGTTCGGGAGATTTATGTTGCGGATTCAGGCGGAAGAAAACCCTGGGTGTTTCCATTGTAGATTATTATTATTTACGGAATAATAAGAATAAAAATCATCAATACCACCCTCTGAGTTCTACTAGCCCTAACCCTATTGTATTGAGCGCCAGGACATGGTGGAGCATACGATCGGTGGTGACGATCTTTCGCGTTGGGCCCTGGTTCAGGCCATGGTCCCGAGCGAAAGGTAATAAGATGCGGTCGTTTTCTGTGAAGCAGTAATTCTGGTGAAGGTGACGGCTGCACAAGTCCTGAACGAACATCTTCAAGCCCACGCGAGACGCCCTGGGCATCAGTAGTCATAGGACGACTGCCAGCTACAGTGAACGCGAGCTTGCGGACGGCAAGCAATGGGTATCTCACTGTCCAGCCTTCCGAGTCGTCAACAGTGCGTAGTGTTGCCACGCACGCCTCATAAAGATGTCAACAAAACCGTACGGGCCCAGCAACTAAAGGGTAGTCAGGTGTGGCGGTGGTAGTGGAGCCAGTACAAATTCTGACACGCTATCCCGCTCTACCTGGGGCGAGAGAGAAGTTATTGGATGATTTCTCACATCAAAAAAGCGTTTCGCTTCGTCGTTTATACCGCGTACATCGAAGGACTGGAACAATTTGCCTGCTGCGGTCTTCCCGTCCAGCTATAATTTAGGTGTCTTCAAGGCTAGAGTGAATAGGCTCTTAATAAGCTGGTGCGCCTGACCATCAATGATTGCATCTCCGCTTACCATCAGGTGGGATCGCAGTCAAGCACTGGTTTATATCAATTAAAAAAAAAAAACCCCTTTTATTTAGAAGCACCATGTGTACATTTACTGCTGCAAATAAGCTTTAATTAAACTGCTTTTTCATTTGATCCCTCCCGCAAATATTTTTGCTTCCATATTTGCGTCATATTAGACAAACATGGGTTGTTTGCGGTTCTAAGTTTAATAAGGCCCAGATGGACTCCGACCGCATCTGTAATGTGTTTGACATCAATATGGGACCCATGGTAGATGGTCCAAGTTTTTATACAAACAAATTGAGTATAACTAGATATTTTTTTATCGGCTATCGACTCGGGTTTTTTTTACGGTATCGAAACCCGAAGTTTAATTAAAATATTAAATCGTACCTAGTTATAGATAGGTAAGCGTTATTGATGCTGTCAAATCTTGATTAAGTTTAACAGACTTCTGATTTTTTGATTTTCAAGTTTTTGAGCTTATGTTCCTAATGTTTTAAACTAGCCTCGTAGCTATTGGTTCACACGATCTTCTGTGTAATACTCGTTGAGCCCACATACCTAATGTCGATAGCTTCACAAACCAAGTCAAGATACTTAATTTGCAAAATTTCATTCAAATCGGTCAAGCCCTTTAGGAGAAGTTAGGTGCAAACACACGTACAGATGAATTATGTACAGATGCAAGGCTGCTGCAAAATAGACGCCGAGAACAAAGCCACCAGAAGCAGCTAGTGTATAGATAGGTACATTACAAATAAATAAAATCAAAGTGTCTGTACAAATTACTAATAAGTTTTTTTTTTTGCTAAATGCATAATTATGAATGTATATTAGTGTTCGATATTTATAACAATATTTTTATTTCCATCTGTCTGACTATTCCGGCTGGACTGATTTTGTCGAAACTTTCACTGGCAGATAGCTGATAAAGTTACTCCTTAAGCTATTTTTATTAATTTTCAAAAAGATATAGGGGTAGGTTAGCTTAGCAAAAAATTGTGACAGTAAAAAATCAAAACAGCTACAGCTTTTTACGAGTCTGATGCGAGTTATGTGGTAGGCATGAGCTAGTTAGTAATAATATTGGTTGGGTCTACTCTGCCTTAAGGAAAAGTTTTCAATTTCGATGGTGAAAATAAACATCACATACCAAGAACCATCAAGTTTCGACCCATGGGTTGATGTCAAATACAATATTAAAATGTGACCTGAATATTTTATGTTGTAGTAGTACCTTCTGTATAAGTATTGTATTTTAAGTTCTCTTAATTACAATGATTTCTTATTTATCATAGTATTTATTCGTTTATTATATTAACATAGCATCATCATCATCATCTTCCTGCCCTTGTCCCGTGTTATTTGGGGTCGACGCAACACGTTTTTTTCTTCCACTTTGCCCTGTCACTCGTCATGCTATCACTAACTTCCTTTTCTTTCATATCACTCTTCCCACAATCCATCCATCTTTTCTTTGGTCTCCCTCTCCCTCTCCATCCATCCACATGTAAACTCATAACTCTTTTTAACATGCGTCTCAACCCTCCTCTTCACATGACTATACCAAGACAAACGACTTTTAGCATATATACGGATTTTATTATTATAAGCCACTTAATTTAACGATACTACATTCTGTTTCAAATATCTATTATTTATTTATTGTGCACAACTACCACAGTCTTGTCTTTTTTAACCCAATGGTTGACTGGTAGAGAATGCCTTGTGGCATTAAGTCCGCCTATGTACCACCTCTGTACCTGAAAATTAAATAAATAAATAAGTTGGGTTTATTGACCTACTACAGCATTTTCAGCGTTTCTTGTCATTTATGAGTTACAACAGTCAGTAGTTACAAGAGCTACTCAACACGTAATACTCATTTTTATATATTATTACAGTTAGCGATATCTACTAGACCACTTTAAAAAGACCACCACTTATGTATTACTGGGGCCACGGGTAGTATGAAAGCGAAACCCGGGGCCCTGGGACGAAGGCAACGAAAGAACAGGAATGGGTTTTTAGTCAGTAAAAGTCTGACACTATCTCCCGCTCCGCCCAAGGATCCGGGATTTGTCATAAGATGATTTTCCTACCCAATAAAAAAAACCACTCATGTGTATTTTTACTAATTTGAGTAAATAAACTAACGCAAAAACGTACCCACCTAATGTTTTTCTATGTCAATTCGGTGACATTTCAGTCTCAATTACCATGGGGCCATTCATATCACCTTATCGTTACACCCCAAAATACCAAAAAAGAGGACTGACTCAACGTTCGACTCAAAAAAATATATTTCTAACCCCTCTCAGACTTACCTACTACGGTAATGTGACGTCATTTGGCATCTAGGGATTCACGCGTTTTTCCTCGTTGCACTGAGTTCTGAGTAATATGTAGGTAGGTTTTTTATGTGTTTGTACGTTGCTGTGTTATGGTAATTTATTAAAAGGTTTTTGCGACACCACTTTTGTTATAAATTAAAATTAAGTGCTATACAATTTCGAGTAGATATATTGTAAGGAATACATCTTAGTTATCCCGCCATTTCTCAGTCATCTTTTAGTAGCTCAGAGTCAGGAATAATAGAAGGAATGGAGGGAAGCTTTTACCAAGCTGGTGGACAGTAAAGACTAGATATAATAGCTTCGACGACCGTTTGTCGAAGCTGTCTTTGTGCGGCTGGATCAAGAGCCTGATACAGAAGGCAGTACTCTTCGTTACAGCTCGCATTGTGAGGAGGTTCCTGTGTCTGGAGCCCAGACCCCCGGTAGCTTGGACCCTGCTCCCGACACCGGGCTACTATTTTTAGGGTTCCGTAACTCAAAAGGAAAAAACGGAACCTTTATAGGATCACTTTGTTGTCCGACCGTCTGTCTGTCTGTCTGTCTGTCAAAACCCTTTATCTCGGGAACGCGTACAGGTATCGAGTTGAAATTAAAACCACATTCTCAGGTCTTCATGGGATGAAGGTGTGAAAAAATAAAACTTTTAACACAACGAAAAAAAAAGAGACGGCCGTTTATGTCGCAACAAACGTATATTTCGACTCTCTCAAGAAAATCAAAATCATAGGGTACTTTCCGTTGACCTAGAATCCTGCAATTTGGCATGAAGCAAGGTCTCACTCATAACAATAGTATAGGAAAAAATCTGAAAATACAGTTTTCAAATTTTTTCAGAATTTGTAGTTACGTAACAAAAAAAAAAAACTTTTTTGCAAATCGGAAAAATCTTCGTAACTGGATTCGGGAATTGAACTATTTACATAGGTAAGTTTGTACTGAACCCTCAGTGCGTGAATCCGACTCGCACTTGCCCAGTTATTTTTTTATATTTTTAAATTCTTTTTTTACTATTTATTTTTTAAGAAAAATTTAAAAATGCAAATTGTATGTGAATAAAATAAATAAAGAGATAATAATATGTAATCTTTATTCATAATGGTTAAATAGACCAATGTCGTTTTCATGCAATATTTAGCCATTCAATAGAGTTAGACGAACTGAGACGGTTGTATTAATGATTTTAATGATTATAATTCCGTTAGTAAATACGTGTTACGGCCGCCATATTTTAATCAGCATACAAATTGACAGTGACATGTTAAATGCAAAAAACTTAAGGCGTATAGTCCCTTGAATATCTGGCTCGAGTTAAATGCACACATACTCGTACTGCCGCCTCCGCCCGCATAGAGCCCTGTTGACCTTTAAAACAATTTTAAAGCAAAATATTGATTGATTTACATTGTTATGTATATTTCGAAGAATAATAACCAGCATTTTTTTTTGTGTAAGCATATTTCTAAAGATCATAGCCGTTTAAAAGGAGTAGAGAAAACAAGTGATGAAATTTCATATTGCAATATTTTTTTTTGGCAAAAGTATATTCGAGTAATACAAACAAAATCGAATGTTGATAATGTTATAGACGAATTTATAGTAAATGTATATATTTTTTCAAATACCCTGCCGTTACTGAGGAGTTGAGCTGAAAGTCACTGTTTTGTGGCACTAAATGGGAGCAAGGGCCTTAAGAAAATTTAAATATGAAGTTTTCTGTTTGTTCGTCTCTACAATCTACACAACAATTATAATCAGTACCTTATAAATTATTTTAACTGTAAATTTAGCCATTCAAAAGTACCTTTTAATTGTTCTAATTAAAATAAATTACTTGACTTTAACTCGACTTTGATTGTTTCTTGATAGCTATAAACTAGGGATCTTAAATTGTATGTATGTAAGTGTGTTTGTCACTTCTCTACGCTGAAACGGCTGCACATGTATGGAATTTGCAAATAGATGGTAGTTCATTTCCTAGAATAGAATAAAATGTGTTCCCTTGGGATAATTTTCTACTTTCACGCAGACAAAGCCGCTGGCAGTTTTCTGATGTTTCACTTTCAAGACCTTACGACGACGAATTACCGTAGGCGTGGGCTTATGGACGACGAGCAATGGGTAGCTCACCGTCGCCGTCCAGTAACCGTTTGGACCGAACCCGAGTCGTTGAGGGTGCGTATTGTTCCAAACCCGCCTCATAGGGACGTAAGCAAAACCGTAGCAGCCCAGTAGGGTCGAAGCCTACTGGGGCCATGGGTTGTGCGAAACAGAACCCCGGGGTCCTGAAACGCAAGGCAAAGAAGGAACATAGAAGTGAGATTTAGTCAGTAAAAATCTGACACGTCCTTCCATTCTACCCTAGAGCGGGAGAAGTCATTGTATAATTTTCCACCTAAAACAAACAAAAAAAGCGACTTAATTTTTGAAAAAAAATAATAATATTTCAAATGATTGTAATATCAAAACAATAACTAATCTTTTTGGTATATACCAAAAACCTCAAAAACACCAAAACATTATAAATAAAGTTTTCAAACCAAACAACTCTAATAAAACAACCAAATAACCTTTAACACAAGCATCAAAGCTCGAAAATTATTTCAAACAGTCCAAAGTTAAGGAACGCTTCGATCTAAAGGGACATCCCTTGGGGTTTCGACGACCATTCACAATGACCTCTTGGACTGGGATCAATCCCCTCTATGATAGCTTTAGGGTCATATATTCTGAGAGGGGTGGTAGTTCAAGTGTTTTTGGTCGCGTTATACATAACAATTGGTTGGTCCCCTTATCTAAAAGGATCATTTTTCACGTCACTGCAACCACGAGGCGACATTTGTCACAACTCCTTCAAGGCTTTTTATGGGTACCTTTTCGTACCTAGAAAACAAAGATTTATATTGCTAACGTTTTTGTTTTTGTTCGTAAATTGATGTAATTGGATTTTGTTTTCATTGTTTTTTTTTTTTTGGGCGGTAGCTTTTGTTTTGGTGCGAATTTGAAGATAGTCTTCATAGGAGCGACCAATCCGTAATCTAATACATAAAATTCTCGTGTCACAGTTTTCGTTGCCATACTCCTCCGAAATGGCTTGACCGATTCTCATGAAATTTTGTGTGCATATTGGGTAGGTTTTTTTTTTTTTTTTATTGGGTGGGAAAATCATCCTAATGACATCCCCGCTCTTGGGCGGAGCGGGAGATAGTGTCAGACTCTTACTGACTAAAAACCCACTCCTGTTCCTTCGTTGCCTTCGTCCCGGGGCCCCGGGTTCCGCTTTCACACTACCCGTGGCCCCAGTAATATTGGGTAGGTTTGAGAATCGGACAACATCTATTTTTTTTTTCAATTTTATATATATATTTTTTTTATATACATAGCAAAACAACGTTTGCCGGGTCAGCTAGTACTTCCTATAAAATCGCTCTTACGTGATTATGATATGAAAACACAACTTTCTCTAGATATTTATATATCGAGCACAGGCGCAGGGTAGCCAGCCTATCGGTATTTTACAGGTTACATTTTGGAGAGTGTGCGCGGGAATTGTATGACTTGATTCCGCCATCTCCTTTCTACCATCGGACAACCCGACGAACGGCGATTATCCACCCTTACGTTGTTTGAAACTTCAACGGTCAGGACTAAGCGTTTCGCTTCTGCGTTTATACCGCGTACATCGAAGGACTGGAACAATTTGCCTGCTGCGTTCTTCCCGTCCAACTATAATTTAGGTGTCTTCAAGGCTAGAGTGAATAGGCTCTTAATAAACTAGTGCGCCTGACCATTAATGATTGCATCTCCGCTTATCATCAGGTGGGATCGCAGTCAAGCACTGGTTTATATAATTAAAAAAAAAAATAATTATACCACAGATATTTTGTGAATGAAAGTAATCCAGTAGAGACCACCGAACTGCTATTTAGCACAAATCATACGTGAACTTTGATTCTTCTGATTTCATCGAATGAAACCAATACGCACTGGGCCCGCATGGTGGATCACGTCCCATTCCCTCTCCTAAAGAGGAGGCCTGAGTCCCAGCAGTGGGAACATTAAAAGGATGATTATGCTATGCTTATGCATCGAATGAAACAACAAGTTTTTTAACCACACTCAAATTGACGATAGACGCCCCTTCCCAGGGGCCTCCATAATAATCGGATTCTGTAAAAATATCCTATCATACGGGGAGGTTTTTCTTTATTACCGAAAATAGTGATACTATGTTTCTCAATTCCCTTTTTTTTTAGGGTTATTGTTGTGGTTGGGAGTAAATGAGAGGACTGTATTTCTATAAGCGGTGGTATATTGCCGTTTACCAATACTTTCAAAAATACAATGATTCCGGACAGATAGTAATTATTTTAAAAGATTCGAGGGCGTCGTCCGTCGCTTCGGTGTCCGTGGAAGCGAGTGCTGCCCGCGGTGTGCCGGACAGTCAGTGTCTCCGCCCGCGTCTCCGTTCATCACTGCTGACTACGTATGGTTGGTATGGTATGGTTGTTGGGATCAATTCCTAAAAGTTATTATTAATATTCATACAATATTCAAGGCATAGCATAGCATAGTCGGCCTTATAATGTTCCCACTGTTGAGACTCAGGCCTCCTCTCTAGGAGAGGGAATGGGCCGTAATCCACCACGCGGATCGAAATTTTGGTTCTAGAACATGCCGGTTTCCTTCACGATGTTTTCCTTCACCGTTTTGAGAGCAGTGGTGATGAAATAAATTACACAAAGTAATGCACCTGGCTGGGTTTGAACCCGCGACCTACAACTCGTAAGTCGGGGCCGATACCACTCGGCCAACACTGCTCTCAATATTCAAGGGCTTTTGTTAATTCCCTCCCCTAGAGCCTCAGCATTGAGAACATAACAAAGCTGATTATGTTATGATATGAATGTCTAGAAGGACAGTAAAAGCAAGGGCAGTAAGGTATTTTTAAATGTCGAATTGTATAATACTATTCTCCTCCTCCTCTCCTCATCTAGTTTAAAATGACAAAAAAAAATTGACGTGTAAAAGTGTTTTTTTAAACCTACTTACAAAATAAATATCATTTATCATTTATCATTTATTCTTTTTTTTTAAATTTGCATGACAGATTGGACTAACCCAACGTAACGCCTTCATTACACTTTATTTTACTGATCGGTTGTCGATATAAACAAAGAACGCCCCGTCTCATTTTTAAAATAGAGCCCTGTTTCATAACACATATAATAGAGTAACACAATAATGCGTAATAAAGGGTTAATTTTCCTTCAAGCATATAATTCGGAACTACTACTCAAAGTCCTTTCAAACTTAGTTTGGTCTTCGTCATAATTATTGTTCCGAGTTCTCTTAATTATAATGGTTTTGGTATGATTAATTTGTTATTTTAGCATATATCTATTTTATTGTTATAAGTCTCTCATCATGTCAATACTAAATTCGATTAAAAAAAAATATTTATTTATTGTTGGTGTGCAACAAAAAATAAATGATTTTATTTACCTCAGTATAGTTTTTTTTTAACCCGAAGGTTAACTTAGGACTATTTCTCGACCTAAATATATCTATTTGACGACCTAAACTGCGCCCCTAGTCAAGTTACAACCGTTTCGTTTCGATTCTCTTTTCATTGATCGCCTCGAGTCGGACACGCCTCCTATTTTTTTTGTTTTGACCTCGCGACAGAGCGTTGATATGACCTCAGAATAAAGGAATAGGAGGCGTGGGCGACTCGAGGCGGTCAAAGAAAAGAGAATCAAAACGAAACGGTTGTAACTTGGCTAGGGAGGATGGACTGTTAAAGGGATAGAGCTATATAGGGTGTATAGCTTCAAATTTTAACATATAATGGTAAAGCCTGCGGTAGTGAAAGCCTTGTTGCATTAAGCCTGCTTATGTCACACTTCAGTTTCATAAAGTTGAAATGAATAACATACATTTCACTTAATCATTATCATTAGAAGTATTTTTTCACCTGCTTAGTATAGTCCCCCTTTTTTCCCATGCTTCTCTGGTCAATGAGAGTCATTATTTCACTTATTCGAGTCCATAAGAGAGGAAAAGAAGTGAATGTAGGTCCAAAATCATCATCATCAATTCGGCCCATAATCACTCACTGCTGGATTTAGACCTTGTAGTATGGCCATTCCTCAACATCGTTGTTAGGTTGACGACACATTGTCACCAACCTAATGGTAGCGTCTTAACGCCCGCGCCCCGCACCTGCGATCTCGCTCTCTCCTAAAAAAAATAAACAAATGACTCTCTCCCGCGCACGCGCTGTGATCTCGACTGGACTCCATTTTGACACATTGTGAAGATTTTGCAAAAATATATTAATAAAACCCCTACAACCTGTCATTTTGTCAGACACACTTTTCAGTTCCGTACATTCCTCATGCATCTGCATGGCTGACCATAACAGAATAGAATAAAATAAACTTTAATGTAAACCAAAATATCGATGACAGTTGTCTACCAGACAACATTAGGAACGTCATCATCATTCAGCCGAAAGACGTCCACTGCTGGACATAAGCCTCCCTCAAGTGTGCCACAACGAAAGGCCTAAGCGTCTCGTATCCATCAGATTACGGCGACCCTCACCAGGTCATCGGTCCACCTTCTGGGAGGCCTTCCAACGTTGCGTCTTCCGGTGTGCGGACGCCACTCCTTTCGGGGCTTTCGGCCCCACTGACTATCTGTTCTGAGAACAATGTGCCCCACTTAAGTTTGGGGATTACTCGGGTTATGTCGGCCACCTTGCTTCTGCTGGAGATTTCTTCAACTTTAGATGGAATATAATAATTGAAACTCGAAAAGGAGGTAGTGTACTGTGTTCTGTATAAATGTCGACCCAACGCTCTTTCCAGTAAGTTTGCTATACCTACAGCTAATTCAACCTTTAAAGTATCTCGCCTAATCCACAAAATCGATTCCCCCTCATAAAATCCAATCCACCCACTTATGACAATAAAAGTATGAAACTAAAAATCCTGAACGCTCAATTGAGCTGTAGTGCTCAATCGAGCCGAATGTAATTAAGCGTTTGAGCCAACAATCGTGCGGTCTGCCAGTCCTGATAGCGCACTGGCTTAACTCCTCAAGTGAAAAGGCAAGCGGTTGAAGCTTTACACTGTGTGAGCTAGCTAAGGTTGGCGCGATGTGGAAATTGGGGAACTGTTTTTAGTAACTTTTTTCTTATTCAATTTGTAGAATCCTACGGCTGAAATTGCAATGTAGCCAGATTTCTATTCAAAAATGCAGGCGAAATTCTTTACGTTACTTACAGAAATTATAAATTTAAGTATAATGCGATCTTGTGTAGCATAATCAGCCATATAATGTTTTCATTGTTGAGACTCAAGCCTCCTCTCTCACTGATGGAATGGATTTTTTTTTCTGTGGGAAACCATGAAATGTCTGCTCTCACTCTGGGTAGAGTAAAAGGGGGGTCAGACTTTTATTGACCTTACGCATTTTTTTTTAGTTGCCCTTTTGCGTTCCAGAGCCACGGTCAAAGTCAAAGTCAAAGCATTTTATTTCAAATAAACCATTTACAGGCACTTTTGAAATGTCAAGAAGTTAATCAGTCAGAAAAAAATATGCAATTGCACATTCCAAAGTGTAGATTTCTATGGAGAAGAATGTGCAAGAATCTGCATGGACACTCTTTTCAATCATGTTTTGTAATTACAAATATCTCTGTTACACGGTAACTTGAGGAACTCGACGGAATGGGTTGTGGATGGACTCACATGTTTCTTCACGATTTTTCCTCTCAGCGATTTGAAAGTAGTTATACGTATCTAAAATTGGTCATGTTCTCAATTTAGTGATACCTAATTTTTAAAGATGTATTTAGACACAAAATAATCACAGAATATAATGGAGAAAAATGATTATATACAGAAATAACTAAGGTAAGCAGTCATTGTATTTATTTATCATTAACATCGACTTTATTCTAGCTGAAATACGTCCACTGCTGGACATAGGCAGCCTCCAAACGAAGTCACATAGATCAATACGCATCGCGCTTTAGATTAAACTATCCATGATTTTCGTCTTTTTGACGTTACCATCTATCTGTAAATGAATAAGAATTATTATTATTTCATATATTAGTTATATATTTTAGCACCTGGCAGCCCTATTCAAGACCGGAACTATGTGTTTAATTCGGACAATGTAACAGTAACTTGTTAAAATCGTATTATATAAATGGTATCGTAGGTTTAGATTCAAGCAAATGTTTTAGCTGATTTTCTATATGTACATAGTCTGTGTGATCACTCTTTGGTATTTATCAAGCATCGTACTATTTTAATATTAATTTTAGATCAAAACTATTTAGAAGTTTTGATAGGATACTTCACTACGGATAACGAATATAGTCATGTACATGTTTACGTACCTAACTTGACAAATGACTCTCAACAGATGATTTTTTTCACCATTTCAGCTTTGGTCTCATATTACCCGGGAATCTTTAAGTCAAGAGTGAATAGGTTACTTCTAGGTAAGCGCGTTCCATCGTCGACCGCATCGTCGCTTTCCATTAGGTGAGATAGCGGTCAAGAATAAAAAATATACATGATCGTGGAACTCCGCTCCCGCCTTAGCCTTCTAAACTAACCTATCCATGTTGGAGTTCCCTAAAAATACGTCACCTCCATCTCTGCTCTTGTCTTTTATTTACACACAATACCGGCTACGTATTCGGTATCGTATATAATACCTAGGCAAATGGAAACTCAACTTTGGGCCATACATCGAAGCAAAGGCTCAACTGGCAGCAAAAAAGCTGGGAATCCTCGCGAGGTCAGACAGTACTTCACGCCGGAACAGCTGCTCAAACTTTATCAAGCGCAAGTTCGATCGTGTATGGAGTACTGTTCTCATCTTTGGGACGGATCTGCCCGATACCAGCTTGATGCACTTGAGACAATTGAGAGGCGAGCCAGGAGGATCATTGGTAATGATGAACTCGTTTAGTCGAGGCTTTAGTCTTGAGCATCGACGCCAAGCTAGCCTGTCGGTTTTCTACCGGTTGCATTTCGGGGAGTGTGCGTCGGAATTGCATAACCTAATTCCGCCTAGCCCGTTCCATCATCGGACTACTAAGAGTACGGTAATGCGCCACCGGTACATGGTGGACATCCCACCTATACGCACAAAACGTTTTGGGATTCACACACACACATTCATTGTGCGTACAGCTAAGGAGTGGAATTCCTTGCCGGAATATGTGTCCCCTGATGGCTACAACCCGGGAATCTTTAACTCAAGAGTGAATAGGTTACTTCTAGGTAAGCGCACTCTGTCGTTGACCGCATCGTCGCTTCCCATCAGGTGAGATAGCGGTCAAGTGCGAACCTATATATAAAAAAAAGCTGAAAATTTTATTGTAGTATTGACTACCTCAGTGAATCTGCTTGAAAGTAGAAATTTGTGCAAGGAAACATCCTGCCATTCTTGTTGTTGTGTGTTTGATTGTCGGTTTGTGTTCATCTAAATCCGTTTAGCCGTTCGAGCATGAAGAAGTAATAAAGACACACACAGATACACCATCACAAACTTTTGCTTTTATGAGTGTGAAATTTTCAGTTCATAAACGTTTAACCAATGATTTAACAGTCGCCTTGTAGATAAGCTATCTAAATTTTTGAATTAGTCTGAAATAAGTACACTAAACCCAGACTAATTTCACGAGTGAATAAATGTTGTAGTTTAGCAACATTTATTTGGAAGCCTTTCACAATAATTCAAAGTTGATTCAAAGCTATGAAAATCCGAATAATCCCCGCTGCGAAATTAAGATACCATTTGATACCATAATAATCTGAGTTATGGAGTCCCAAATGTCTGAACCAACAGATCAAAGGATTGTACCGAGTACTATTTATATATGATTCAGGTCTTCAAGCTTTCGTCTTTTGAAGTAAGACAGAATTTGATTTGGAGTTTAGAGAAGACGGTACAGGGTGTCTTTGATATCGACGCTCAAATGAATACCATGAACCCAGAACATGATTCTGGACCCCCCAGTGGTGAAATTTTTCCCCGGTTTTTCCAAAATTTTTTAATCTACTTTTTTTAATTTAACCTGTAAGTATAAAATCATTATTCTATCATTTTTAGTAAGGGAATCACACCGCCGAGGTAAAAAGTATCCTGTGTGCTATTCCTGAAGACCTGGTCAAGTTATGACTGTTTCGTTTTGATTCTCTTTCGTCGATCGCCTCGAGTCGGCAACGCGTGACAGAGCGTTGAGATAACGTCATTCCCATACATTTGCACATTTTCTTAAGAGTAGTAGGTACCTTCCTCCTCACCTTCAAAGATGTGTAAAGTACATCCTACCAAAGGTGATAGACAAATAAAGAATTTTTAGCCCATGTAATAGTTCCGCCCCTATTGTTTTACGATAATTCTTCTTTCTCCTTTAAAGTCCAAAATGTTTGGAATTCCATGCGCTATCGGAATGTGTGGTCATCATGTCATCGTGGCTAGCCTGCAAATCCGTCTGATGAACAAATCAAGTTTGATCCTGGGTTCCGATTAGTCCAGATCTAGTTTATTTATTATTAAATTTGTATCAGAATGTATCTTCTTTCTTTATTCATGTGTGTACATAAATTATAAAATCTATACATATAATAAAACAGTAAAATTCTTTTGTGATGGTATTAATTGGCGCAAAAACTACTGAACCGATCCTGTTCAAATTTTGCATACACAATCCTTATAGGTCAGGGCAACTGATAGGCTATAAACTATCACGCTATTTGCTATAGGGGGTGAGCAATAATCCAAAATGTAGGTATTGAACGACATTTGCCGCGAGTTCAATTCCCAGCTACATTTAAAAATTTTGTCATTATTTTGTCTTATTTTTTTTGTATTAAAATAACTTTTACCATTTTTTCAAAATAAAATTGACATTTCTATTCGATATCTTCTAAATATTTTGTACAAACTAATCAAAACACATAATACAATCAAAGCGACGAATAAAATCACGTACTATAATGTTACATTATTCCATTTAGCTGCAAATTTAACTTCTAAAACGAAAATCATCACGCTATCATCGTTAGGGAGCCAACCAGTCAATTATGACGTTTATATAAGAACGTCTATTTTATAGTTTATTCATCGAAGACCGCAGCGCAGTGGATTCGCATCTAGACTTTAATGTAATGTGAAGGTGGTTCAAATCCCGTACGGCTCTCTTAGGAGAAATTTTTGTTCTATTTTGTCATCGTGAATAAGATTTTTTTATATATTTTTGCATGCTTACAATTTTTTTTTATAAATCTACGTATATATCTGTAGAAATTTTTAGTGAAGTGCGTATTATTAATTTTAGAAATCGATGTAGATAACTTTTATACATTTAAATTGTGTGGAACTTGATAATTATCTTACTTAGGCTTTTTTTCATCGCAATGAAACAAAGCATATGAAAGACAAACGGTATGAAATCAAAGTTTTCGAGAAGTAAAATATGACACCACACGCAACTCGCAACGCCATCTAAAGACTCAAAGTAGAAATAATGATGACAATGACGGTTGAACTTCATATTAAATTTGATAGATGGCATTGCGTATTTTACGTAATTTTCTGAGTGGCAGAAGAATGGCCATCGCGCACGATTACAGTTATGGTTAAACTGGTGTTAGACGGAGGCATTTTTAACAATCCTACAGCTTATTTTTATTATATTTTTCGCATTATAGTAACAAGCTAATTGACCGTGATTATTCAAGGGATACCATCCAAAGACGATAAAAGTAAATAGCTATATGTATTTAATTATTCACTTTAAAATAACACGGCCACATTTTCGGAAGGGGTTACAGGGTACCTTGCGTTGGATGGTCCCCAGGTGGACCGATGACCTGGTAAGGGTCGCGGGTATCCGATGGATGAGAGACTCACAGGACCGGTTATTATAGCGACACTTGGGAAGGTCTATGTCCAGCAGTGGACATCTTTCGGCTGAAATAATAATGATGATGATGGCACCATTTTTTTCTTTTTTTAAGGGTGGAAATCATCCAATGACTTCTCCCGCTCTGGTTGGAGCGGGAAGACGTGTCAATCTTTTACCGACTAAAACTACACCTGTGTCGATCACTACGCGCTGTTGAGGATTGGGCTCGATCCTGTCAACTACAGGACGGCTAGCTACCCATTGCTCGACGTCCGGAAGCCCGCGTCTACCGTGATTGGTAGTCGGGGTCGGAATCTTGGCTCGGCGTGAGGCCATTCGTTCCCTAACGCGTGCGGCCTCCGCCTTCGCTAGCATTACGGCTTTGCAGAAGGAGGCGACTGCCTGCCACTACTCCTCGCTCTGGATCAGAGCCCGGCGCGAGAGGTCACTGACGCCGATTGCCTTCACGAGGACACGGCGGTGCTCCGCCCTTGCAGGGCACATCTCCACTGTGTCCTCCGGCATGATGGCACCTTGCGGATTAATAATGGTGTGTTTTATTATTTGCAGTCACCGCTTTATATAAAACGGGATCGAATGTGTTTTTCTGACCACAGTTCGACAACGTATGATGTATCTCAGATTCCTTACAGCCTTACGTCGATATCTGGACGTTACCTCTTTGCAATGATTGGTGACCAACACTGGAACAACCCTCTAAGGGAGGCCAGTCTCAGGGATAACACTTATCGGCTGCTACATTTGTTAACCATAATTTCATTGTTTTATGGATAAGCTCAGGACTGTTGTGGGTGTTTCGAACGGTTTCTGTTCTGGGTTCGGTTGAAAGTACCCTGATATTACCATTTTGTGAATCACCTGGAGGACTCGGTGTAGCATGCGGTGGAGGTCTATCCATCTTGAGTGAACCGCCGTGTCCTCATAGAGGCAATCGGCGTCAGTAATTTCTCGGTTTGGCCATCAATATGCGAGTTCGATTGAACGGGGGGGGATACCCGCGCACAAGGTTTAGCCGTAGTTTCATTCATAAGTTGGAGACTCTTCATAAGGTAGTTCCTACTATGGAAAAAACATTTGTCTTATATACGGGGATGTCAATTAAATACACACCAAAATATCCTAGGTAAATGAACAAGTAATTCTAACGCCTAAAATGATCAAACTGCAACAATCAATGCAAGCATGCTCTCGCCAATTCTTCATAAGTACTGTTGTGGAAGAAGATAGTTGATGATTTATTTATTTAATCCTTTATGCACAAATGTACAGCGGCGGACTTAATGCCTGCCGGATGATGATGGTAGTTTTTGGATTCACTTAAGGCTTTTCACTATCAGTGCACGTTATCCAGCTGAAGGTCGGTGTTCCGATTATGCTCCTTCGTTTATCTCTACCAAAGCTGTCTAACTGCTTAAACTCTTCAGTGAAAAGTTATTGAGGCGAAAATTGTTATGGGAGATAACTCTTTCGATCAATCTTGCAGCCCTAGCAGACATCGGCCCTAGAGGGCCCTATCCATTTGCTGAAATCTCTTTGAGTCGCGCGTAGAATACTATGCGCTGTCGATTCAGGACTGCTTTGACCAGACGGCTGGACAGCACCACCGCAATCCCGTGTTTGCGATAGCCGGGAATTGCCTTGCGGCTTTCAACACCCGGAGCGTCCCTTGCAGCGACCGCTGAGAAGTCAGGATGTCCTATCCCTCATAGTTTCACCCACCTTCTTTGATCGTAGTGCTTCACTGAAGGAGGCTACTGGTTGTCATTTTCTCCACCAATCGCCCCCATAAAGACAAGGCGGCGCCGGCGCTCCGACCAAGCGGGACTGACTTCCACCGTATGCTCCATCGTATTCTCCGGGCGTTTCGCAGAATAGTGAGACCCGAGTGTTTCTTCCCGCTGAATTCGACACAGATACCTTCTAAAATACCCACAACCCGTGAGTCCTGCACAAAGAGAGGATGCCGTGACGCCTCTGTAGACACTTCTCAAAGACAGGCATTACTGCTGCGATTTGATTGTGGCGTGCTCACTGTGGCGAGGGGTTAAAATCATGCAATGATGTTTTACCAGAACATAAACCAGAAACATACATAATTGCCCATGCATACATATGCCTTTTCCCTTGGGATAGGCAGAAATGACCACTGCTACGACCCATACATGCTCTTTCTATTCATTGACGGTCATACATCTGGATCTGGACGAGTATATAACATGTTTCCTGAAGGTAATTTGCGTGTTTAACCGACTTCTAAAAAGGAGGAGGTTCTTAATTTGGATATTTTTACCTTTAACCGTTTTATGTTAAAGTACAATAAATTATTGCGATGCTTTCGGAATGAATTGCAAGCACAGAGTGATTGTATAGTTTTACGAACTTAACGCGGACGAAGTCGCGGGCAACAGCTAGTAAATAAATAAATATCAAGTGGAATGTAGTATCATTAACTTAAGTTATAATAATTAAATACTTATACATGCTAATATTATAAAATAATAAATACATTATAATTAGGAGAACTTAAAAATAACAATTATGACGAAGACCAAACTAAGGTTGAGAGGACTTCAAGTAGTAGTTCCGAATTTTACGCTTGAAGGGAAATTTACTTTTTGATGTCAAGGGGAAGCACATTCCAGAGTTTTATGGTAGAGACAACGTAAGAATTTGCCATAAACCCAGTACAGTGAGAAGGAATATGAAGAAGCATGTTTTTGGATGTTCCAAGGTTGAAACTATGAGAACTGCCCAATACTTTAAAATATTGTTTTAAATAATCAGGAGCACACGGGTCGTTCATTATAGTGCAGAGTGTACAAAGGGATCTGAAAGATCTCCTGAGACGGATAGGCAGCCATTTAAGCTGAGAATGAAAAGAAGAAATGTGATCATATTCACGAATGCCAAGTATGAAGCGAATACAGTTGTTGAGAAGTCGATCCAATTTGTTTAGAAGTTCTTGGGATAAGATCAGAGTAAGAATTCACTTGGATATGTCAATAAAAAAATAATACACAATAATTAATATCAGTGAACTCCATTTTTGCTGTGAAAAATATAGGTTTTCTTTTAAAAATGCTCTTAAGTCAATAATTTTTCCTTTATTAATTTTTTTTATTGATGTCATAAATATCTGGCCAGGCTATCGCATAAGCACCGTATCACATTCATAGCGATGACATATCAACGCGAATGCAGAAATTAATTCGTGCCGAGTGCACTGTGACACACGAACATTTTATTTAAAGAAAATTATGTATGGATTTTTGAAATACCTGTTTAATTATGTACCTAAAATAATGGTTGATTCAAAGATCTCCTTTTTCTTTTCGAGTCAATGCTAAACTCCTAACAGTTAACTGCAAAAAAGAAGAAAGAAAGAAAAAGAGTATCTACCATCGGACAACCCGACGTACGGCGAGTATACACCCTTACGTTGTTGAAACTTGAACGGTCCGGACTAAGCGTTTCGCTTTGTCATTTATACCGCGTACATCGAAGGACTGGAACAGTTTGCCTGCTGCGGTTTTCCCGTCCAACTATAATTTGGGTGTCTTCAAGGCCATAGTGAATAGGCTGTTAATGAACTAGTGCGCTTCACCATCAATGATTGCATCTCAGCTTACCATCAGGTGGGGTCGAAGTCAAGCACTGGTTTAAATGAATTAAAAAAAAAAATACGACAAACATGGCACATAACTTAAAAAAATATAAAATTATAACAAACACTCATTGAGTCCTTCAAAGAGCAAGAATATGGGCATTTGGGGGACTCCCAACTTGTGGATCATGTTCTGAACAGGGGCACTGCATTCACATTAGGTACCTATCCGACGGCCCCACAAACCCATCAATTAGTTCGAAGTGAAAAACAGACTTTCAAAAATACATTATTTATACACCTTACTTTTCATTTTAATCAAAACACGTCAGCTAAATTCAGCCACTCTTCCCTCCCGTGTGTTCCAGGTAATTTTTTACCAAAGTAATCAGCATTAAAAACTTTACGCGGATCAAAGTGGGAGCGATCATCAATAAAATATTTATTTTGCAAGCGAAACACAAAATCAACCGTCTGGTGTGTGACGTCAATGATTTCCCGGGAGACGTGGCTACCGATAGAAAATTTGATTTCAATTTTATGTATATGTTCTGTTTTGATTTAGGAGGACATAATATATGGATGCGAGACGCACAGGACCGTTCATTGTGGCGACACTTGGGGGAGGCCTATGTCCAGCAGTGGACGTCTTTCGGCTGAAATGATGATGATGATGATGAATATATGGAGGGTCATTGTGTTATTTTTTAGACTAATGTTATCCTAATGTTGTTTTGTTAAAGTGCATTAGAGAGGCCACAAGGATGTTCCCTTACTTTTATACAGGTTTTTGTATAACTTGCAATGTATGTCTGTGTATATAATAATAATATAATATTCCACAACTTTCACATAACGCCATCGTTTTTGATACACAGTAGTCATAGACGTAATCCAGGCCTTATGTGACTGTGGGACTGTTTGAAAGCGTAACCGTGGCTCTAGAACGTGGGTTTTAGTAAAAAAAAATCTGATAAATCCTCTCGCTCCACCTAGAGCAGGATAAGTTATTTATTTATTTGTTACCTCAAAAAAGAAAATAAGTGAGCCTTGAAATCATATAACTACAAAGAATTAAATGATTCAAATTATAAAAATAACATAGATAAAACCAAAACTTCAAACCCTTTATAAGGTGTTAAAAAATTAACTTTAAGAATTTCGAGGGTACACTGTACTCCTCATTATGAACAACTTTTACTATGGGATATACTACAGACCTGAAATAACGAAAAAAAAAATCTGCTGCTCCATACATTTTGACGTACATACATAAACCTAAGGAACAGCTGATTTTTTTCGCGATTTCAGGTTTGGTCCCATAGTAAAAGTTGTTCATAATGAGGAGTACAATGTCCACTCGAAATTCTTAAAGTTATTTTTTTAACACCTTATATACTGCATTGCATTTACAGATTTCACCCCAAGACCCAAAAACAAGCTAGCTAATAAAAGTTGAAGGAACCTTACACATCGGTGCTAATACAAAGGGTTCCGTAGACAAATGCTCGGCTGTCGTTCGTTCGATGTAAGGAATGAGCTCCGTTAGATAAGAGAATGGGGGGCCACGTACTTTCGAAGCAGACACAAGGAATGTATAGAAAAGACCTTAGAAATTAGAAAAAAATATTAAGTGTTCAATAGAAAATATGCTTGAAAGAATTATATACTACTACTACTACACTCTATGCTCTATATTTCTATTATATACTACTACTTAGTTTTTTTTTTTTGTGTGTACAATAAAGAATAAAGAAGAATAAAGAATACTATACTAGTATAATAATAATAATATTACAAAACTTTCACATAACGCCATCTAGTCCCAAACTAAGAAGAGCTTGAACTATGAGAACTAAACAAAATATAAGTGTGATACATAGTATTAAATAAAGTCCTCCACTGCGTCTGTCTGTTTCTATGTTCGCGATAAACTGAAAAAGTACTGAATGGATTTTTAGGCAGTTTTCACGATAGACAAAATGAATGACAATAATTAGGAATTCATTTCTTAATTGCAGCCGAAAGACGTCCACTGTTGGCCTCCCCCAGTATCGCCACAACGAATGGTCGTTTTTTTTTTAATGGTGGAAATTATCCATTGACTTCTCCAGTTCTGGGCGGAGTAAGAGGGCATATCAGACTTTTACTGACTAAATCACACCTGTGTCCTTCAGTTGCTCTTTGCGTTGTAGGACTACTGGTTTCCTTTTAAGAAATTCCTCATGGTCTTAGCTGCCGCCGGGCATCGACCCTGCCGGGCTCCTACGGTTTGCTGACATCTCTTTGAGGAGCGTGTGGATCATTACGCGCTGTTAACGGCTGGGCTTGGGCCGGTCAATTACTGGACGGCCGGACGGTGGGCTACTCATGGCTTGACGTTGGCAAGCCCGCGTCTATCGTGGCCGGTAGTCGGGGTCGGAATCTCGGCGGCTGGGGCGTAAGGGCATTCGTTCTCTCACGTTTGCGGCCTCCTCCTTCGCTTGCATTACTGCATTACAAAAGGAGGTAACTGCCTACCATTCCTCCTTGCTCCGGACCAAAGCCTGAACCAGGGACCGGCGCGAGAGCTCATTGCCACTGACACGTCGGTGCTCCGCCCAAGCTGGGTACACCTCCACTGTATGCTCCACCGAGTCCAGGCGGTCCACACAATGGTGATAGCCAGGCGTTTCTTCTGCCTGAATCCGACGCAGGAACCTCCAAAACTTGCCATGTCCGGTGAGAATCTGCACCACACGGAAGGTGAGGACGCCGGGTTGCCGCTCCAGCCACTCTTCAAATAGGGGACCTAACGGCTGTGATTATGGCGTGCTCAAGGTCCTGTGCGTCTATTACGTTGGATTCCCGCGACTCTCACCAGATCATCGGTCCACCTTGTGACAGGGCTTTCAACGCTGCGTCTTCCGGTACGCGATCGCCAGTCCAAAACCTTTCGGCCCCATCGACCATCGACCAACTTAAGTATAATAGAAAGTATTAAGTATAATAGAAAGTAAGTATATTACATGCTTAAAGTAGAAAAAAAAACACGATTTTCAAAGATTTCAAATGCGCATTTTTTTTTACATGGGAAGCCATCCAATGACTTCTCGCGCTTTAGGGCAGAGCGAGAGAGCGTGTCAGATTTTACTGACTTAAAACTCACTGCTTTATTCTTTCTTGCTTTGCGTTCCAGGACCCTGGGTGGTTCTTTCAGACATCTCTTTGAGGCGCGTGTGGAACACTAGGTCGTCGACGACTCGGGTTCGGTCCGGACGTTTACCGAAAGGCCGGACGGCTACCGAAAGGCTGGACGGTGAACTACCCATTGCTCATCGACGAAGACGAAGACAATGCTTGTGCAGACTTTGATTTTCCCTATTATAGACTATGGTGACGTGTGTTACTTTGACCTGAACTCGGTCTTACTGGATAAGCTCGATAGACTCCTTAATAACTGCATCCGATTTATATTTAATCTGAGAAAATATGACCATGTGTCGAACTTCAGGTCTGAGCTAAAATGGTTGCCAATTCGCCAGAGAAGAACTTTGCGCGCTTTGACTACACTTTTCTCTCTACTCAACTCTCCCTCGCCTCCATCCTATCTCATTAGTCACTTTCAATACCTATGTTCTTCACACGCAAGGAATCTGCGTTCTTCTAACAATCTCCTTCTGCTCTGTCCTTCTCATACTTCTGATTTTGTCCATTCTTCCTTCTATATACAGTCCATTCTTCTGTGGAATGCGCTTCCTCTCGATATCAGGACGGCCGAAAGTCGATATGCATTTAAGCGGAAGGTGCGGAATCATTTGCTCCTTCAATAGCAGAATCGTCTCAAAACTTCTTTCTTTACTTTATATTAATATATATGTATATATATATTATATTAAATATATATGTATGTGCATTTTAATTATATGTATACTTTTTGTTTTTTTTTTATCTTGTTTTTCGTGTAAAATTACACTTTTATGCACCTACCATATTGTCTCTTCACCACCCTAGGTTGACTGGTAGAGAATGCCTAAGGCATTAAGTCCGCCTTTGTACTTTGTGTTGCATGAAGTTTAAATAAATAAATAAATAAACATTCTAACACTCATGTGAAGCTGGGGTTATCACTATTATACAAAGGAAATCAAAAATATCGAAGTTCGCCTCTATGCCGTCTTAAACCATCAGATTATTCTTAGAAATTACTTCATTTGAAGACATAGGGTGAGGTTCGTAAGGTTTCATATAAATTCGTACAATTTGTTACACGGATGACATCATTAACCTTAAATGCGAGGGGAGCAAATTTTCCATACTTAAAGCTACATATAGTATTATAGAAGGAAATCTATTATCTAATGATGTGTCTACGCGGTACAGATTTCAGTACAGTAGTGCTTGTTCTTAACGCTATCCATTTTACGACCCAAACTGAACTGTTGGGATGAAAGGGATGGAGCTATATTGGGTGTACAGCTCCATCCATATATATCATCCATCAGCGAATTGATAACCTCCTCCTTTTTTTTCGAAGTCGGTTAAAAATTGGAATTACATTTATAAATAACTTTATAGCCTATACTTAGAAAAGTAATTGAAAATTGTTAAAAAAGCGGTCAGTGACCGCACCGACTTAGCTGATACCTACTCATGCGCTCGACCGGTGAGAGACCATAATAAAATAAGTTTCTAAGTAAACATGTCTCGTAAGCAAAAACTTATTTTTTTACTATTAACACAGATCAAAATAAAAAAATATATGCTTAATAAAATGTATTAAAATTTATCATATCAAAATTTGCGCACTGGTTATTTTTTTTTCCTGTATAATAAGGAACATTTGGAGGTAGTTATGCGGAACATTGAGTAAAGTCCCGCAAGCCTCCGTTGAAAAGGGAGGATCCTCCGACCAGACAAATGTTATGTTTAGTGGGCAACTGCCCGATAGATGATTTTGGGCTGTTTTATATGTTCAAATCGCGTGGAGAACTTTAATGAGGATCAGTTATGATTTTTGTGAAGTATGCAGACTAATAGCGTCAAAAAAAAAACAGTAAATGCTGCGAAGAAATTATTTAAATCGGAACAAAAATTACGAAAGTACAACAATTTTAGTGTATTAGTTCCAGAAACGCGCTCGAGAATGAAGCTACTCGCTGTGACGTCATCTGTCATAGTCGGTTTCCACCGGCGAATGAATACGATCAAGCCGTTCTTCGCACGGATCATGACAAATGACGTCATCGTAAACAGTCTAGTGAGAGCGCGCGTTTCCAAGTTCCCGTTCAGAAAAACTTTAATAAATCCACCATTTAAATAATTTAAAAAATTAAATGCTCAATAAATTATTACGCATATGATGTACTTAGTGAAAATCAGATTTGTTATGTCATTGATGCTCATTGCGCGATGCAGGATTAGTTTTTATGTGACGCCATAGATACGCTACAAACATGTTGGTTTTTTGGCACAATATTTTATAACTTTTTCCCTTTTCATCTCCTCCCAAGTTGAATTTTCATGAATCCCTTCTTAGTGCTCACTTACATCATGGAAGGACGCCTTTGCAAAATTGCACGTTCAGAATTCCAGTAGTTTTGACTGTGTGTTGATATGGTAGTTAGTTAGTTTCTCCTTTTATATATTATATAGATTACAATGCCCCATTTACCCATAAATCGCCATAAATAGAAAGAAGAGTACAAGGCTTCCTTCGGTCATGGTGATGGAAACTGTAAAAATTCGTCAATCATTTCTTATTTGCCCCTAAAAAATAGCATCACAAGAAAAACTTAAACCACAACTTTAAATTACTAGCTTTTACCGGACTGAACCAGAAGAAGAGTTATGGTTTTCTCAAATCAATATATATAAAAAAACATAATTGCTTTTCGTTAGTCTCGCTAAAATTTTAATCATTATTTTTTTTTTTGTTCACCTGCATACAGAGTTTTAAAAATAAAATAAAAAGGGAATTATAAAACGAACGAAAAAAAAACTTAGTGACTGATGATAAAATAGTATTCAATAACTTGAGCGGTATGAATTTGAGTAAGCGAAAAATTAACTAAACTAACGACAAATATCGATTAATTATAAAATCCAGAACGAGCTTACTAAAAATGGGTTGTGTTTATCCATATCAGTTATTAAAGTTCTAGCCGTGCGACGAAATTACTAAATGAGAGACTAGAAATATAGAGAGAGCAACTTCAATATTAAGATAGAGACGATTTTTCCAATTGAGCTTTTACATAACGAGTCTAGCAGCAGGGAGATTGTACGATGATTTATCATTTTGAACTGGGTAAAGTGAAGGTTAGGTTAGAACAGTCACGCGATCAACTGCGCGTAAGCCGAGTGAGCGAATCGTGCAGTGCCGTGGCAGCGGCCGGCGAACGCTACGTCCTAGTTGCGCAGATTTTATTTCACCATTTTCTAATTATCCGGGTTTTCGCAATATCCGAATTATAAAATTACCTTGGTCATGACATACATAATAAATAAATATCGATATTTAGGACTTTCGATACTCTGTACTTCGACATTCGAAACACTTCATTTAAGATAAAATACCGCTCAGTATATATAAATCATTTAACAAATATTGAAAAATATGCGTTGACACTCAAACCAATATTAGGTCACTCAAATATTATGGAGCTTCTCATATGGTATTTTAAGTAATTCAAATTAATATTTGTATGTTGCTTTTCTGTTGATTTCTCGTCACTCGTATTCACTCGCTCATTTAGTAATACTACAACTTAAAATAATTATTTTTTGTCACTTGAAACTTTAATTTACAGTAACTCGTTTAAATAATACCAAAAAAAAAAAAATAGGAAGGTGGGGTAGGGTAATAAGGATAGGTAGGGTACGGTAGGGTAGTCAGTTGACGGGAGCGAAACCGCCGGCAAAAGCTGGTGTGTATATGTATAATTAAACGACCTTACAGCCACTAGACGCCTCATGCTTGATCTTGCGCACCAAAACAATTCTGCCAAATAGCCGAGGTACGGGGAGTGGGGTATTACGTTCTGATTGGTTCTAATTGGTATGGTGGAGCGGGGTACTTCGTTCTGATTAGTCGAGACATCAGATCTATAATCAGATGTGTTGTTAGACATGCGTCGCTTGTTAATAGACGTCTAGTGGCTGTAAGGTCGTTGGTATAATTATTATGTTTGTTTGTACCAGTATATTTCTTTGGCTCACCCTAAAGTAAACAGCTTGTTGCATTTTAGTCTGAGTGGCGACTACCTGCCATTCCTCCTCGCTCTGGACCGTATGTATACAGCTCTATAGTGTGTACCTTACTTGGCCACTGTTGGTCTCGCAGTCAACCATTCATTTTTTGACATTATGACCTGGCTACGTTGCCATGGCGTCCCAGTAGGATACGGTCTTAAAATGAATTTCACCTACTGCATGCTTAAAGACTGTAGGCATTTTTGTTTTATACTTTTAACGTTGTCCCTCACTCCTGTATCGTGGATACGTTCATGAACTTATTTACTTACATACTTACACAAGACACCTAGACACGGAACAACTACCTTTAGACCATACGAATATTTGTGTTATGTGGGATCAAATTCGCAACACTTCAGCACTGCAGCCGATCGCTCAATAATGTCGCCAATCATGCCGTTGCTCTCATTCTTGTCTAAACGAATCAACATTCTACACTTATACTACAAATTTGAAAAGAACTATGTCTTTATTATTTATTTATCCATTGCTTGCTATACTTACAGTATGCACCAAAGCGTATAGCAAGCCAACAAACCAACAATCTATGAACTAAAAAATTCTGAAAAAAATAATAATAATAATATAATAAATTTTTCTGTTTATTTGCGACGCTTTTACTACTAAATCGATAAAACAATTGTAGTAAAAAAAAAAAAAATGTATGCCATTAAAGAAATTCAAAAAGTGTCTTCACAAGTTATTAGTTGAGAAATGTTATTATACCTTGGATGACTATTTTAATGATAATACTATTTGATTAAATTATGATATGATGAATTATGAGATTATGTAATTTTATAAATCTATATTATTAATGTTGACTTGGATGACTATTTTAATTTTGGATGACTATTTGATTAAATTCTGTAATTTTATTAATTCATATTATTAATGTAACGGACGAATAATTTCTCGCATGTTCTTTTGTTTTCCTTTCTTGTAGTGGACATTATTAAATTGATTATTTTAATGTATTTGTATAAGTTAACTTTGATGAACCTGACTTTAATATTTGTATGTCAACAATGACAAAGCATAGTGCACCACTTATCTATTTAACACCTTGACATGTATGATTAATGTATATATGTTCTTCACCTATGTTTTACAAATAAATGATTCTGATTCTGATTCTGATTCTGATTCTGTAGTATACATCATACACACAAACATAGCATATTTTTATCTTGGAATTATGTTACCATGGCATTATTTCCGATATAATCACGGGCGACGCCGACGCCAGAAGCTAGTTTGCTTTTTAAGTATGACTCTCACAAGTTTTACGAGTAAGTAAGCAATTTCAATAACATTATTTGTAAAAAAAAAAAATAATCATGTCGCAACATTAAGTAAAATTAAAATTCTAGCCAATATTTTTTATCAATAAAATAATGATAGATATAATTTATCTAATCTTGCCGAAGAGCAACATGCCACCTGTCAGCATAAATAAAATGTTATGTTTAAAGAAATAAGACTCAATTTCGAATACATCTTTAAACTCGACTTTATCAGAAATAAAACAAGATATTAAATTTATATCAATGTAATGTACTAACGAAATTGAAGTATTCATCGCTATACATCGGATAGTGACAATCGTGTAATAAGAAACGAAATCAGAAAAAAATGGCTTATAACTCTTGCAAATATTACACTGACAGAACTTTAGGATGGATGTTGAACAACAAGATCATAGTATTGTTGTCCCTTCTATCATTCTCCCTGTTTGTATCCACATTAGCTTTGTCTGGTCAGAAGAAGAGACTAAGCAGTGAGCTAGAAGAATGTTTAAAACCCATTGTACCTCCAGTAGAACCGGAAACTACTACAGTGCCCGCCACAACAATATCTACAACAACGGTAGAACCTACAACTACGACAGAATCTACAACTACGACAGAAACTACAACTACGACAGAAACTACAACTACGACAGAACCTACAACTACGACAGAAACTACAACTACGACAGAACCTACAACTGCGACAGAACCTACAACTACGACAGTACCTACACCAATAACAGAACCTGCAACAGCGACAGAACCTGCAACAGCGAAAGAACCTGAACAAACGATATTAGCTATAACAACTTAATAAGAATCTTCAACATCAAAAGTTAACGCCATCTCCAAAACAGAGCCAGTTTTAAAGTAAGTTATCACAATTTCTAGGAAGTGCTTCAAATTTTTTTTTTCTATGCCTAGTGAAAGTGCTTATGTGATATTCGGATAGAAAAGAAGTGCGTATTCAAGTATATTTTATACAGTACACGTACATGACGACGGTATAATATGGCACGAGAATTTGAGGTAAAGTTTGGGTTTTGTATAGCACCGTCTCCCTCACTCAAAGTAGTAAAATATATTTTTTTTTAAACGATGTCAACGCAATCTGTAACTATATATATACATAACAAAATATTTAAAAAGGTCACAAATTGGATACAACCGACACTAAGTACAACACAGGTCACGGCAGGTCATAGCGGGCATTACGCGTTAAAGCACATCTGGGTGCGTGAATAAAACAACACCTTAGTTGCCCGGATGGCCCTATGACCATGTATTTGTGCGGACAGCATGGTAACATAAAAAGCTTATAACTTTGTGATTTTTCTTGATACAGTTATGAAATTTTGTACATAGATTTTTTATATAAAAATACTAGACACGTGTTTCTGGTTTCGAATATACTAAAGCTAATGTTGTATATTATGTGGGAGCTTGTTATTAGCAATTTTCATTACCTATGTAAAAATATATAATTGTTATTAGACTGTAAGATCTCTTAAAAAAAAAAACATTTAATTCAAACAAAACAGTCCACAAAAGTTGTTAATACCAAGATTTTAACTTATAATTAATGTTAGTAAAATTAGAGATTTAAAAGTCTAGACACACAATCTACCCCTGCAACGTAGGCTCACTGGTCTCGCAACACATGGAGTTCAATGAACCTACTGAGCCGAACAGTATCGATTCTCTCACCAATCATCTTTAAGACGCTGTTCGGTGTTTCTTTTTCTCAATGTGTCATGGATAATCAATAAATTCTGAATAAAACTAACATCCCTACGATCCAATGTCATTATCGTTATCACATAATGTGAAAACGATCATAGTTTCACCATTTATACAAACTAATACTAGGTGACTTCTAAATATAATTTCTAAATAAAACAACGTCCATTTTGATACAAGTGGAGAAAGTTTGTCATTCCGACCGAGGCGGAATTCGCACGAGCCGTAGGTGAGAGTGTTATGTACAAAAAAACCCGAGTGATGCGGCGTTTTTGGATAAAGTTTCTTATTTATAAAACAATTAAAAAAAAATGAGTCAAGTTCCCAATTATAATAATATATAAGATTCAATATTCTGTAAATAGTCGATAATCAATTCAACATTATCTTATTCTTGTGATCGATCAATATACCTAATGTAAATGATAAGATAAAAAATGGGTTTTATTTTTATTATGAGTCAGTTTCTACCAGTGGCTTTGCCGTGTTATTATACATATATTGTACTGTGTGTGTGTTTGCCGTGTTATTATACATATATTGTACTGTGTGTGTGTTGTTAGGCAATGGCCTCCCTACATTTTACAAGTTTTTATTTAGTTTCACCGGTCCCTATTATCTGTAATCTTGCAAATTAAATTTTATCCACTTCTCGGTTACCGATTGAGCTGAAATTTTGCATGCTTATGTCAATCAGATGATAATGCAAAATTGTTATGACATGGAGTTGATCTGATGATGGAACTGGAAAGTGACAATAGGAATTAGGTCGTTAAACAACACAGCTCCACCAAGTTTGAGATGGTTGGTTTGCATTAACAAGTACTTTAATTCTAAACGGTAACCAGGGTATGATGATGGAACTTTAAGGTGGCCGTAAGAACTCCACAGTAAAACGTCACAACCTCTTTGAGTTTGGGCTACCTACCGGCATCATCATCAGATCAGTTAGATCATACCATTTTTATCAGCTCAATTTAGTCCATCACAGGCATGTGTCGCCAGATGGCTAATCATCTGTGCTCGTTGTAATTGTGTCCTATACTCCATCAAATAGTACTTTCTGAATGAAAATTATTTCTTGATTAAAATACCAAAATCGGTATAAATATGGCTATCATATTTAAAGTCCCCTCGATTTCTCGCTGGATGGATGCTATCACCAGAACTGGATTTTTATAAAATCGGGCAAATGTAGAATATTAAATGACGGAGTTCCGAGGTAACATATAAAAGTAAGTTACATCTGAAATAAGATCCTTGTCCTTTTTTAACCGATTTCCAAAAAAAGGAGATTATCAATTCGATTGTATTTTTTTTTATCATAATTTTTTTTATGTATCTTACCTCAGAACTCCTTCGTTTATGGACCGATTTGCAATTTTTTTTTCCTCTAAAAGGATATCTTTTTAGATTGGTCCCATTTTTTTCAAAAACCAGTTCTGATGATGGGATCCATGAGGAATCGAGGGAACTCCTCAAAAATTATAAGCAAACATGTAGTGATTTTGGTATTTTCATCGAGAACCCAAGTATTTACAGTCAAAAAGTAACGTTTAATGAAGTGGAACTAATGAAGAAGACCAGAAATGGTCAACGGAACTTCACCCTCACATAGATATCACAATGAAGATAGTTAAGTGACTATGACAATACAAATAAATGAATGGTTCTGAATAGTTACGTTAAAAATGGTATCATCGAAGTGATGATACCATTTTTAACGATCTGATGATGATGATGGAGCCGGAAGGTAGGCACTAGAACTCAGTAATTAATCAATGTAACCTAGCTATGTTTGGACTTATTAGAATTGTCATGAGATGCACTTTGGCTATAAGATACTATCGAACTGTTTGATGATGGAGCCGGAAGGTGGAAGGTAGACACAGGAACTTCATAATAAAACAATATAACCTAGCAGTGTTTGCGTTAATTGGAATTGTCATGAGAAATAGATACTCTGTTTATAAGTGTATCGCAACTAAAAAGTGTGAAAAAAAAAACTTTTTACAAAAAACAATAATAACCGATTTCACTAAAAAGAAACAAACAATACCGAGAAGCACCGAAGACACGGTGGAGCATACGGTAGAGGTGTGCCCCGCTTGAACAGAGCACCGCCGTCTACTCGTGGGTGCGATCGGTGGCAGCGATCTTTCGTGCCGGGACTTGGTACAGGCCATGGTCCGGAGCGAGGAGGAGTGGCAGGCGATCACCTCCTTCTGCGAAGCAGTAATGCTAGCAAAGGAGGCGGCCGATCGCGTGAGGCAAAGGTCCTCACGCACTAACCGCTGCCGGGATTCTGATCCCGATTTCCGACCACTGTAGGCGCGGGATTGCGGACGGCGAGCAATGGGTGGCTCGCCGTCCAATCATCACCGGTAACCGTCTGGACCAGGCCGAAGTCGTCCACGGCGCGTACTGTTCTACGCGCGCCTCAAGGAGATGTCAGCAACCGTAGGGGCCAAGCAGGGTCGAAGCCTACTGGGGTCATGGGTGATGTGAAAGAGTTCTCTAGGGCCCTGGAAAAAATGGCAAAGAAGGAACAGGAGTGGGTTTATAGTCAGTATTTTTATTTAACATTTTAGTCTGACACTATCACCCGCTCCGTCCAAGAGCGGGGGATGTCATTAGATGATTTTCCCACCCGAAAAAAAAAACCGAGAAACACCGACTTACGAAATTAAAGTTATTTTGATCATTTACTTTTTTTTTGTAAAAAGTATTTCATAACTAGTTGTCTTTCAAACCAGAATATAAAATTTTACTAAATAAACCATATTTACAAAAGCTTTTGTATCATGCAAACGATCTTAACTGAGGGAAGGATACGATCTTTTATCGTGCATTTTAACCACAGTTTAGTCATTACAGCTTAATTTAGTTTCAAAACTGCTGTCATCGGCGACACCATGCCCTCTAGCGGCAAGCCATCGAATTAGAATATAAATTGAACTCTTTATATAAACATTTATAATTTGCATTTAAGGGGACGTTTAAACCAGAGCTGCAACTGGAAAGAGTCACTGCGTTCTTGAAACGCTAAGGGCAACTCAAAAAACATGGGTTTTTTTGGTTGGGAAAATCATCTTATGACAAATCGCGCTCTTGGGCGGAGCGGGAAAAAGTGTCAGACTTTTACTGACTAAAAACCCACTCCTGTTCCTTCTTTTCCTTCGTCCCAGGGCCCAAGGTTTCATTTTCACACTAGCCGTGGTCCCAGTAGGCTTCGACCCTGCTGGGCCCCTACGATTTGCTGACATCTCCTTGAGGCGCGCATGGAACAGTACGTGCCGTCGAGGACGACGAGCTACTCATTGCTCGCGCCTACGGTGGCCGGAAATCGGGATCGGAATCCCGGCGTTGGTTGGAGCGTGAGGACCGTTGCCTCACGCGATCGGCCGCCTCCTTTGCCAGCATTACTGCTTCGCAGAAGGAGGCGACCGCCTGCCACTCAAGACCCGGCACGAGAGATCGCCATCGCCGATCGCCCCAAAGAAGTTAAGCCCAAGGTGGGTTTTAGTTAAGGCCTTTTTTACATAGCATGGGCAGGATGACGCCAGGATGAAAATATGCATCTTTAAGATGAGAGCTAAGGGTACCTACATTGTATGAATCTGACAGCTGCAACTCGCACCATCCTATAGCAATTATAGTGTAGTAAAAGTTTGACACTCCGTCTCGCTCCACGAAGACCAGGAATAGAAAAAAATGGTAAGATTTGTAAATAATGGTTGCCCAATTGATCGTTCCACGCGCCACACTACAAACCTCTGAAAAAATGATAACAAACATTGATAAACAGCTCAGCAGATCTAGGACCAGCTCCAAGGGCATTCTTCGAACCTTAGCCAATAAACATAATGCACCAGTGATCAAGCACTGGTTGCAATTGTTAGTGCGGCATTAGTTTAAGTTTTCTACTAACCCTTTTAGTTGATAAGTTTTTACTAACCATTGGACCCATGTAGTCTTTAAATAATAATAATTATTATAAGAAGCTGCTTGACGTCCCACTCACATGCACAAAAAGTTTTGAACTTTTGGAACACATTAATTATATATAGCTAAGCAGTAGATTTCCTTGCCGGAGTCTGTATTTCTTGATAGCTAAAACCCAGGGCTCATTAAGTTAAGATAAAATAGGTTACTTCTAAGTAAGCATGCTCCATCATCGACTACATCATCACCGTCAAGTGAGGTAGTGGTCAGGCATAAGTCTGTCAATATTTAAATAAAAACGTAAAACTGTTAATTTGATGATTTGAGGTTTAAAAAACTGGATAAGTGCGAGTCGGAGTCGCGCACTGAGGGTTCCGTACAAACTTGAAAGGTAAATTGCGGCTTACAATTTATGACGTAATAAAAAAAACTACTTACTAGATTTCGTTCAAACCAATTTTCGGTGGGATTTTGCATGATAATGTACATCATATATTTTATTTAGTTTTATCATTCTCTTATTTTAGAAGTTACAGGGGGCGGGTGGGGGGCACACATTTTACCACTTTGGAAATGTCCCTCGCGTAAACTATTCAGTTTGGAAAAAAATGATTTTAGAAACTTCAATATCATTTTTGAAGACCTATCCTTAGATACTCCACACGTATAGGTATGACGAAAAAAAATTTTGCGTTTCAGTTCTCAGTATGGGGAACCCTAAAAATTTATTGTTTTTTTTCTATTTTTGTGTAAAAATCGTAATGCGGTTCACAGAGTACATCTTATCACCAAGTTACAACAGTATAGTTCATATAGTTTCGGAAAAAAGTGGCTGTGACATACGGACGGACAGACAGACAGACATGACGAATCCATAAGGGTTCCGTTTTTAGCCATTTTGCTACGGAACCCTAAAAAGCAGAATTTAATTGGAGGACATGGGCCGTAAGTATCCTTTATTTTTCAAAACCTTTATTTAATTTTATCTGTAGTGAAATCTCAGTCGAGAGATCCGATTTTCGTTGTTACTCAGGTAAGCCAATCAAAAATGTCAAACTGTTTGACAGTCGGACCGTAATGTTTTTTTTTCCTTTTTAACCGAATGTCAATCCCAGTTTTTGACGTTTCATTTTTCTAGGTTGTCATTTAGCGATCGCTGACTGGTTGATTTTTGTCTTCTGTTACAAAAATAATTTATTTCTAAATAATTTTGTTAAAGAAAGGATAATTTTAAAACTGTACCATTATAGTTATAATAAAATAAAAAATGAGAAAAGTGAGAAATGAATATATTAGAGGAAGTTTGAAAGTGGCGCCAGTGACTGAAAAGTTGTAGGGGAATCGTTTGTCTTGGTATGGTCATGTAAAGAGGAGAGATGAAACACATGTTACTAAAAGAGTTATGAGTATACATGTGGATGGGTGGAGAGGGAGAGGGAGGCCAAAGAAAAGATGGATGGATTGTGTGAACAGTGATATGAAAGAAAAAGAAGTTAGTGAATAGTGGTTGACAGGATAGAATGGAAGAAAAAAATGTGTTGCGCCGACCCCAAATAAAATGGGACAAGGGCAGGAAGATGATGATGATGACCGTTATAGTTATAATCAATCAAGATGGTTGCTTGTTCTTTGTTGTAATTACTTTGTCTAATTTATTTCATCACCACTGCTATCAAAACTATTAAGGAAAACATCGTGAGGAAACTGGCGTGTCCTAGCTTCAAAATTCGAAGACATTGTGACGTCCACCAATCCACGCTGGGCTCTTTTTTCGAGGCACGGGGAAGGCTCGGTATATTAAGTAGACGCTCACACGTGGACCGACCGCAAGCGTTACTTAACTTGGAATACCGGCCAATGCAGCTCATCACATCAATATTACAAAGACTAAAGCTTGTGAATATTGTGTGTGTGTATGTTTGTTACTCCTTCACGCTGAAACTGCTGAAGAAAGGATGAAATTTTAGTATAGGATATTATTTATCTAAAGAGTGTGTGTCCTTGGATAATTTTGTCTTTAGACACGGGTGAAGCCGATGGCAGAAGCTGGTTAAAACAAAAGTTATCATTTTTGCATATTTGATTCAGTTATCTAAAGGCTTGAGCTCTTGGGCGGAGCGGGAGATAGTGTCAGACTTTTACTGACTAAAACCTCACTCCTGTTCCTTCTTTGCTTTTGTCTCAGGGCCCCGGGTTTCACTTTCACACTACCCGTGGCCCCAGTAGGCTTCGACCCTGCTGGGCCCCTACGATTTGCTGAAATCTCCCTGAGGCTCGCGTGGAACAATAAGTGCCGTCGACGGCTTGGGCTCGGTCCGTACGGTTGCCGGACTGCGAGCCACTCATTACTCGCCTTACTCGCGTAGCGCGTCGCGTAGCGCGTAGCCCGCGCCTATGGTGGCCGAAAATCGGGTTCGGAATCCCGGCGGTGGTTAGGCGTGAGGACCATTGCCTCACGCGATCGGCCGTCACCTTTGCTAGCATTACTTCTTCGCAAAAGGAGGCAATCGCCTGCCACTCCTCCTCGCTCCAGACCATGGCCTGTACCAAGGCCCAGCGCGAGAGATCGCCGCCGCCGATCACCCCCACGAGGACACAGCGTTGCTCTGCCCAAGCGGGGCACACCTCCACCGTGTGCTCCATCGTCTCCTCCAGGCGGTCCACACGGTGGCGATACCCGGGCGTCGCTTCCGCACGAATCCGGTACAGGAACTTCCCGAAGTTACCGTGTTCGGTGAGAACCTGCGTCATGCGGAAGGTGAGGACGCCGCGAGGTCTTTCCAACTACGCCTCAAAGAGAGGGCTTACCGCCATAATTGTGGCGTACCCAGTTATCTAAAGGCTCAATAATTTTATGGACAGAAATGATTCCATAACAAAAAATATTATTCAAAGCAATACACAAAAAAAGGTTAATCCGTGAATATAAAGTTACCTCATTCACTTAACAAAATATTGTTTTTACAATAAGAATAAAATTTAAAAAATCCTTAATAATTTATTTTTTTTACTCTAGCAACCCACCCTTAATATTCACCGGTAGCAACACAAACGACGTTCGGCTAATACGTTATAAATATTCATAGTCATAAGTAGCTCCCGACCTATCGAACGTTTACTGATAACCCAGTATTACCTGACCCGCGACCACGGATGCACAGCCTCCTTTTAAACCTAAATCGCTTCCGCAGAGAAGGGGTGGATAGCTCTCGACATTTTGGTCGTCTACTCTTCACCATGGGAAGGGATTCCGATACATATTATACGATATTTCAATTCAGTATTTATATTTCCTTTGGGAGATGGCTTTAAATCCATGTGGAATGTTCTGGTAAATGTATTTTTTTGTTTCCGTTTTGTCGAACTAAAACAATTTTGTTTGCAAAATATGAAAATATTTAATTTGAAACATGCTTCATATTGATACAAGGTTCTGTCAGCCGCTTTGTCTGACTGGATTTCGAGGCATCACAGTGTCAATTATGGCGGTAAGTCCCCTCTTTGAGGCGTGGTTGGAAAGACCTCACGGCGTCCTCACATTCCGCATGACGCAGGTTCTCACCGGACACGGTAAGTTCGGGAGGTTCCTGCACCGAATTCGTGCGGAAACGACGCCCGGGTGTCGCCACTGTGTGGCCCACCCGGAGGACACGGTAGAGCACACGGTGGAGGTGTGCCCCGCTTGGGCAGAGCAACGCCGTGTCCTCGTGGGGGCAATCGGCGGCGGCGATCTCTCGCGCCGGGCCTTGGTTCAGGCCATGCTCCGGAGCGAGGAGGAGTGGCAGGCGGTCGCCTCCTTCTGCGAAGCAGTAATGCTAGCTAAGGAGGCGGCCGATCGCGTGAGGCAACGGTCCTTACGCTCCAACCGCCGCCGGGATTCCGATCCCGATTTCCGGCCACCGTAGGCGCGGGCTTGTAGACGGCGAGCAATGGGTGGCTCGCCGTCTGACCGTCCGGTAACCGTCCGGACCGAGCCCAAGTCGTCGACGGCGCGTATTGTTCCACGCGCGCCTCAGGGAGATGTCAGCAAATCGTAGGGGCCCAGCAGGGTCGAAGCCTACTGGGGCCACGGGTAGTGTGAAAGCGAAACCCGGGGCCCTGGGACGAAGGCAACGAAGGAACAGGAGTGGGTTTTTAGTCAGTAAGAGTCTGACACTATCTCCCGCTCCGCCCAAGAGCGGGGATGTCATTAGGATGATTTTCCCACCCAATAAAAAAAAAAAAAAAAAAAAAAAGGCATCACAGTGTGGTTATTGGAATGCACAGAGAATATTGCTGTCATTCTCTGATGTGACCCTTAGCCGCCTCATACGACAGTCAAGGGAAAGATTGGATCATCATCATCACCATCATTTCAGCTGAAAGACTTCCACTGTTGGACCTATGTCTGGCCTTTATGGCCACACATGGGAGCCTTCACCAAGTTTCGCCATAATGACTGGTTCTGTGCGTCTCGCGTCCATTGGATTCCCACGATCCACATGAGATCAACGGTCCTTGCCTTCCAACGCTGCGGCTTCCGGTACGTGGTCACCACTCTAGAACCTTTCGTCCCTATCGAACATCTGTTCAGCGATCAAAGTACCCTACCCACTGCTATTTAAGTTTGGCTTCGGGTTATGTTCGTAACGTTGGTTTTCCTGAAAATATCTTAATTTCTGATGCGATCACGCAAGCCCTTTAGGTAACTTTAAGCCAAGCAAGCAAGCATATGATGTGGCCCATTGTGAGGATAGAATGGTGCTATTCTTTACGTCTGACGATATAAGGTACGGTAAAAAATTTATTACTTAACTTTTATCACATAAAATCTTAGTAAATACCAAACTAGCTTCTGCCAGTGGCTTTACCCGCAAAACTCATGATATGAAAACGATTTATAATCTATGGCACTCAGTGATAGTGCAGCTACATAGTAATGAAAAAATTTTGAGAATAGGTTCAGTAGTTTCAGAGATTATTCCCAACATACAAAATTACTAATTTTTTTAATTATTTAGAAAACATATTTATGTGCCTGACGAATTAAATAAACGTTTCAGATTTTATATTTTTATTTAAGTAATAAAAATAAAAATTAAATAATGACATATGCCAGGATTTTGAAAAATAGTATTTTTACTTAATTAATATATTTTTTATTTGAATGAAAAGTAATTAAGATTAGTATGGATAAGAGTTTAACACTGATAGTAAACGTTTTTCAGTTCTATGTTTAAGTTTCAGAATATGTAAACACATGAGTTTTTTTCGAAGAATTCAGGGTCAAATTAAATTATTTTAAATCTGCAAAATAATTTCAGTAAAAACTAAATAAGATAAATGATTTCCGAGACGTACCTAAGTTGACAAATAATCGAACTGTCGAATAAAAATGAAGTCGACTTAGTATAATATAAATGAAATGTTTTTACATACATACATAGTATACATACTTTATATATATCATCAATAAGCAGCCTTATGAGATAGATAGATACAGGAGTGGGTTTTTAGACAGTAAAAGTCTGACACTATCTCACGCTCTGCCCTAGAGCGGGATTTGTCTTAAGATGATTTTCCCACCCAATAAAAAAAAAAATGGTTACTCTTTAAAAAAAAAATTGATTCTATAATATTTCCGTATGTATGAGAGCAAGACAAAATTTTATATTCGCTAAGAAGACATTTTTAAAATACATTTTCAACGTTTACTCGGAAAGCCGCTTCTACCCAAACCACTCCTACGTCTCCCTTACCACAATTTTTTACATTTATTGTATCTAGCTGGTTGCCCGGCAGTTACGAACAAAGAGCCTGAAAAAATTAAAAAGCCATTTCATATAATAATTTGTTATTAAATATTCTGTTTAAGAAATTTTACTTTTTATTTTTGAATAAGTGTGTTGGAAAACGTCTATTTACACGTACTGGTTATTGAAGTTCCTCAGCTCCGAAAGATTTCAATTTAATTGATGGCATATCACTTGTATTTAATAAGGTCTTCTGTAATTTCGATAAGGTTACATACAAAAGCAAACAGTAAAAAAATTACAAATAAATTGAACTAATTAAATGAAATATTAAATATCAATAATAAAGTAGGTACTTGTCAAAATAGATTGATTAAATGTCAACAAAAAGAACCAAATGGCTGTTGGGGCCGAAAGGTTCTGGAATGGCGACCACGTACCGGAAGACGTAACGTTGGAAGGCCTCCTACAAGGTGGACCGATAACTTGGTAAGGGTTGCGGGAGTCCGATGGATGCGAGACGCACAGGACCGTTCATTGTGGCGACACTTGGGGGAGGCCTATGTCCAGCAGTGGACGTCTTTCGGCTGAAATGATGATGATGATGAAAAGTGTGTCTTTTTTAAAATAAGGATTTTAAAAAAGACAAGGTTTTCCCATTTACACTATTAAGTGATGGCCCTAATTTTGTACTTATATATAATGCTAACTTCTGCCATCGGCTTTGCCTACGTGAAAGTGAAAATATATGTATAATGTCAGGCTAAAAAGTCGATGAGTGAGCGCATCCCTACGTCCGCGTCACCGCGTCCCATCGCACCGCACTAGCATCTTTGACAACCTGGACACAGAATCGCGCACCATTTTTGTAACGTTGTACTTTTTCTGACTAAAAGTAATAATTAAATGTTTTGCGAGATAAAACTGCATTTATCATTATCAATAATAACCTATGTTACTAAGTGATAAAGTATCATTCTACTGGTGAAAGAATTTTTAAAATTGGTGGATAGTTAATGAGTTTACTAATTACAGATAAAAAATATCTTTTGGTTTTCAATATTAATATAGATTAGAATTTTTGAGTGACTGGTTGTCTATATAATTATGCACGCTTTACCAGCATGATGAGCACGATCATTTATTATATATCTGCGTGTGATTTATTTATAATATGTAGGTACGTATTTAAATTATAATGATTAATATAATTAAATAATGTTATTAACTGATTATAAATATTGTTATTTGCATGAGTCAAGTCGTCTTCTGTACGACAAGTATTAATCTCAAACTTGGTTTTTGTGGGCCTTCCTGACACTAAGGTTTTGTAAAAAACTTAGTTCAGGCACCAGACTTCCACAAATTGATTTTGGTATATTGTTAAATTAATTTATTTCTCTGTAATTTATGTAAGGAAAATAAATAAATAATAATAATTTATTTATATAAATAAATGAAAAAAACTTTAATGTTAAATTAAGACTTTATTGTACACCAAGATAATAAATTATACATTTGAGCTTTATATTTAAAAACATGCAATTGGCGACTTTATCGCATTCCGCGATCTCTTCCAGGCAACCAGGTCTGGAAAGAGATTGTCTGGACATAAAATGGGGTTGTACTTGGTGCATTAAAAATAAGCTGAACAATTGGTGAGAAAAAAATGCAACAAAGTACATACTTAACACTAAAATATATATATCGGCGCAACGATGCCGATATCATTGAAGCTCTGTTTAGGGACTCTGGTTTGTGAGCGATGGCTGGGTATCGAGCAATAAACAAACTATTCCAGATCACACAACTGATTTATTATGATGCAAGATTTAGGTACTTCACACAACGACCCGTGAAACAGTCTCCGATACTCGACGTTGTTTGCTCGGCTGCCGACAGAGAAAAGAGCACTGCACCTTTGCGATCGGCACTTTCATCTGCTTGGTTCGTGCAAAGGTCAGCGCGGATTCTGTCAAGTGTCACTTTTCACTTAGCTCGTTCATTCGTTCTTAAGCTTCCGTGCTATTGACTTCTCCGACATATACTTAAATACATACATACTAAATAATTATATAGGCAAAAAAACAAGTGACAACTACAAATTGCGTATTTAGATATATGTAAGTATGTTCATCAGTTGTTTAGTACTCGGAGCACAGGCTCTGCTTAGTTTGGGACTAGATGACGTTGTGTGAAAGTTATAGAAAAAAATTGTGGACCAAGTGAGTTATTATCGATAATCGACGATTTCTTCCAGAGATCTGATATTTAGATGATGCACTACTTACAAAGATAAGCTTCCTTTTATATAAGTACGTTTTATGGCAGCCTAATGAAAGATTCCATCGGTGTTATGATAGAAGATGGTGGACTTATTCTGAAAATGCAGGACGATATTGCGTTTCTCCCGGATATAGATGACGGTGGCATCCAGCTGATTCGAATATTTAAAGTAATGCTCCAGAGTAGTCCGCGAGCACGCCATAATTATGCACGCCATCCTAACCGGACGTGGTAAGTTCGGGAGGTTCCTGCACCTGCACCCGGGTGTCACCATTGTGCGGATCGCCCGTAGGACACAGTGGAGCATACAGTGAAGTTGTGCCCCGTTTGGGTGGAGCACCGCCATATCCTCGTGGGGTGATCGGTAGCGACAACCTCTCGCGCCGGGCTCTGGGAAAGGTCATGGTCTGGAACGAGGGAGAATAGGCGGTAGTCACGTCCTTCAACGAAGCAGTAATGCTAGCGAAGGAGACGGCCGCACGCGTGAGGAAACAGACATCTTTATGCTCCAGCCGCTGAGACCCTGACTCCGATTGCTAGCGACCGAAGGCGTGGACTTGCGGATGATGACGAGGGACTGAGCCCACATCATCGACGGCACGTAGTGTTTAACGCGAGCCTTAAAGGGATGTCTGTAAAACCGTAAGACCGAAGTCCGATAGGGCTGGGTAGGTTTTAGTCAGTAATAGTCTGTCACACCCTCTCGCTCCACCCTAGTTTAATGATTTCCGACCTCAAAAAGGCTCTTTACTTTGTTTAATTTATTTAATCGCCGCCCTTAAAACGGAGAAGGAAAATACAAGTATCATGAGGAAACCAGAATATCTTTAAACTAAAACATCCGAAGTCCCGTGACATCCACCGACCCTCATCGGGCCTAAGCCTACTGGGGCCATGGGTTGTACGAAAGTGAACTCCGAGCCCCTGGAACGAAGGAAAAGAAGGAACAGGAGTAACCACTTTCCCACCTAAAAAAAACCCTCTTAGGACCCGTATGGCCATTTTGGCCATTTTCTCTGCTAGAGAGAAGGCCTGAATACCGGCAGTCACATTATAAGGTTGATTATGCAATTATTCTAAAACTGTAGAAATGGAAATAAAAGTTATACTATTTCACTATACTCGTTTTAATATTCTACTGTTCGCTACTTTATTATAAAATTCAAAAGTAACGTGGAAATTATTCCAATAACTTGCATAATCCTTCTCGGAAAGGTGGGACTTAGAGAAGACTTTGCTTATTTTCAAGTTAGTTTTTTGTTCGTAATTTTTTTGTATTATGAATTCTTTTCACTAATAAAATGTAAATATTAAAATGAATTTTAGGCAGTCTAAAATTGATGATAAGCGTACAGAATCTAAGTCGTTCAAATGGAGCGCGCTTACCGAAAAGTAACCTATTCAATCTTTTTTTTTCTTGTGGGAAAATCATCTAATGACATCCCCCGCTCTTAGGTGGGGCAGGAGATAGTGTCAGTAGTTCTTTGCCATTTTTCCAGGGCCCCGAGGATCTCTTTCGCATCACCCATGGCCCCAGTAGGCTTCGATCTTGCTGTGCCCCTACGGTTGCTGACATCTCCTTGAAGCGCTCGTGGAACATTACGCGCCGTCGACGACTTGGGCTTGGTCCATCCGGTTACCGGATGATCGGACGGCGAGCTACCCATTGTTCACCGTCTGCAAGCCCGCATCTACGATGGCCGGAAATCGGGATCGGAATTCCGGCGGCTGGGGCGCGAGGTCCAATGCCTCGCACATGCACGTGCGGCCTCCTCCTTTGCTACGAGTAGCATTACTGCTTCGCAGAAGGAGACGATCGCCCGCCACTCCTCGCTCCAGGCCATGGCCTGTACCAAGACCCGGCGCGAGAGATCGCTGCCGCTGATGGCCCCCACGAGGACATGGCGGTGCTAAGCTCAGGCGGGGAACACCTCTACCGTATGCTCCACCGTGTAACTTATTCATTCTTGACTTAAAGATTCTATTATTATTAGATACTAGCTGTTACCCGCGACTTCGTCCGCGTTAAGTTCGTAAAACTGTACAATCACTCTGTGCTTGCAATTCATTCCGAAAGCATCGCAATTATTTATTGTACTTTAGCATAAAACGGTTAGAGGTAAAAATATCCGAATTGAGAACCTCCTCCTTTTTTAGAAGTCGGTTAAAAACGGAAATCACCTTCAGGAAACATGTTATGTACTCGTCCAGATCCAGATGTATGACCGTCAATGAATAGAAAGAGCATGTATGGGTCATAGCAGTTGTCATTTCTGCCTACCCCAAGGGAAAAGGCATATGTATGCAAGGGCATATGTATGTTTCTGGTTTATGTTCTGGTAAAACAACATCGTATGGTTTTAAACCCTCGCCACAGCGAGCACGCCACAATCAAATCGCAGCGGTAATGCCTGTCTTTGAGAAGTGTCTACAGAGGCATCACGGCATCCTCTTTTTGTGCAGGACTCACCGGTTGTGGGTATTTCGGAAGGTATCTGTGTCGAATTCAGCGGGAAGAAACACTCGAGTCTCACCATTGTGCGAATAGCCCGGAGAATACGATGGAGCATACGGTGGAAGTCAGTCCCGCTTGGTCGGAGCGCCGGCGCCGCCTTGTTCTTATGGGGGCGATTGGTGAAGAAAATGACAACCAGTAGCCTCCTTCAGTGAAGCACTATGATCAAAGAAGGTGGGTGAAACTATGAGGGATAGGACATTCTGACTCCTCAGCGGTCGCTGCAAGGGACGCTCCGGGTGTTGAAAGCCGCAAGGCAATTTCTAGCCATCGCAAACACGGGATTGCGGTGGAGCTGTCCGGCCGTCTGGTCAAAGCAATCCGAAATCAACGGCGCGTAGTATTCTACGCGCGACTCAAAGAGATTTCAGCAAATGGATAGGGCCCTCTAGGGCCGATGTCTGCTAGGGCTGCAAGATTGATCGAAAGAGTTATCTCCCATAACAATTTTCGCCCCAATAACGTTTCACTGAAGAGTTTAAGCAGTTAGACAGCTTTGGTAGAGATAAACGAAGGAGCATAATCGGGACACCGACCTTCAGCTGGATAACGTGCACTGATAGTGAAAAGCCTTAAGTGAATCCAAAAACTACCGTATACCGTATCATCATCCGGCAGGCATTAAGTCCGCCGCTGTACATTTGTGCATAAAGGATTAAATAAATAAATCGTCAACTATCTTCTTCCACAACATTACTTATGAAGAATTTGCGAGAACATGCTTGCATTGATTGTTGCAGTTTGATCATTTTGGGCGTTAGAATTACTTGTTCATTTACCTAGGATATTTTGGTGTATATTTAATTGACGTCCCCGTATATAAGACAAATGTTTTTTTCCATAGTGGGAACTACCTTATGAAGAGTCTCCAACTTATGAATGAACTTCGGTGAAACCTGCGCGTGTATCCCGTTCAATCGAACTCGCATATTGAAGGCCAAACCGAGAAATTACCGACACCGATTGCCTCTATGAGGACACGGCGGTTCATTCAAGATGGATAGACCTCCACCGCATGCTACACCAGGTTGTCCAGGTGATTCACAAAATGGTAATATCAGGGTACTTTCAACCGAACCCAGAACAGAAACCGTTCGAAACACCCACAACAGTCCTGAGCTTATCCATAAAACAATGAAATTACGTTTAACAAATGTAGCAGCCGATTAGTGTTATCCCTGAGACTGGCCTCCCTTAGAAGGTTGTTCAAGTGTTGGTCACCACTCACTGCAAAGAGGTAACGTCTAGATGTCGACGTAAGGCTGCAAGGAATCTAAGATACATCATACGTTGTCGAATTGTGATCAGAAAAACACATTCGATCCCGTTTTATATGAAGCAGTGAAGGCGAATAATAAAACACACCATTATTAATCCGCAAGGTCCCATCATGCCGGAGGATACAGTGGAGATGTGCCCTGCAAGGGCGGAGCACCGCCGTGTCCTCGTGGAGGCAATCGGCGTCAGTGACCTCACGCGCCGGGCTCTGATCCAGAGCGAGGAGCAATGGCAGGCGGTCGCCTCCTTCTGCAAAGCCGTAATGCTAGCGAAGGCGGAGGCCGCACGTGTTTGGGAACGAACCGCCTAACGCCGAGCCGAGATTCCGACCCCAACTACCAGCCACGGTAGACGCGGGCTTCCGGACGTCGAGCAATGGGTAGCTAGCCGTCCGGTAGTTGACCGGACCGAGCCCAATCCTCAACAGCGCGTAGTGATAGACACAGGTGTAGTTTTAGTCAGTAAAAGATTGACACATCCTCTCGCTCCAACCAGAGCGCGAGAAGTCATTGGATGATTTCTACCCTTAAAAAAAGAAAAAAAAGGTGCCATCATCATCATTATTATTTCAGCCGAAAGACGTCCACTGATGGATATAAGCCTCACCAAGTGACCATAATAATGACCGGTCCTGTGGGTCTCTCATCGGATTCCCGCGACCCTTATCAGGTCATCGGTCCACCTGGAGGCCATCCAACGCAAGGTGGGTACCTTGCGTTGGATGGCCCCCAGGTGTAACCCCTTCCGAAAATGTGGCCGTGTTATTTTAAAGTGAATAATTAAATATTTATAGGTATTTACTTTTATCGTCTTTGGATGGTATCCCTTGAATAATCACGGTAAATTAGCTTGTTACAATAATGGGAAAAATATAATAAAAATAAGCAGTAGGATTGTTAAAAATGCCTCCGTCTAACACCAGTTTAACCATAACTGTAAACGTGGGCGATGGCCATTCTTCTGCCACTCAAAAAATTACGTAAAATGCGCAATGCCATCTATCAAATTTAATATGAAGTTCAACCATCATTGTCATCATTATTTCTACTTTGAGTCTTTAGATGGCGTTGCGAGTATCTGAATTGCGTGTGGTGTCATATTTTACTTCTCGAAAACTTTGATTTCATACCGTTTCTCTTTCATATGCTTTGTTTCATTGCGATGAAACAAAGCTTAAGTAAGATAATTATCAAGTTACATACAATTTTAATGTATAAAAGTTATCTACATCGATTTCTAAAATTAATAATACGCACTTCACTAAAAATTGCTACAAATACATTATATACGTAGATTTATAAAAAAAATTGTAAGCATGCAAAAATATATAAAAAAATCTTATTCACGATGACAAAATAAAACAAAAATTTCTGCAAAGAGAGCCGTATGGGATTTGAACCACCTTCACATTACATGAAAGTCTGGATACGAAACCACTGCGCTGCGGTCTTCGATGAATAAACTATAAAATAGACGTTCTTATATAAAAGTCATAATTGACTGGTTGGCTCCCTAACGATGATAGCGTGATGATTTTCGTTTTAGACGTTAAATTTGCAGCTAAATGGAATAAAGTAACATTATAGTACGTGATTTTACTCGCCGCTTTGATTTTATTACGTGTTTTGATTAGTTTTTACAAAATATTTAGAAGATATCGAATAGAAATGTCAATTTTATTTTGAAAAAACGGTAAAAGTTATTTTAATACAAAAAAAATAAGACAAAATAATGACAAAATTTTTAAATGTAGCTGGGAATCGAACTCGCGGCAAATGTCGTTCAATACCTACATTTTGGATTATTGCTCACCCCCCATAGCAAATAGCGTGATAATTTATAGCCTATCAGATGCCCTGACCTATAAGGATTATGTATGCAAAATTTGAACAGGATTGGTTCAGTAGTTTTTGCGCCAATTAATACCATCCCAAAAGAATTTTACTGTTTTATTATATGTATAGATAATTTAAAGACTTGTTTAAAATCAGCTGTTCTCTAGATGTGGTGAGCAAAAAGATTTTGAAGATTGTTTTTTTTATTAATATTTTTTGAAGGTGGGAAATCATATAATGACTTCTCACGCTCTAGTGCGGTGCGCAAGGGCGTTAAAGCAAGGACAATAAAAGTATACTATGTGTACTAAGTTTCATCGAAATACAAATATAGACTAGTAATTAGGTTTAATAAACACGTCCGTGAAAATACATACTAGGAACAAAAACGTAATTGGCGATAAGAAAAGCCTTGGTCGACGTAAAAAAAGTTTATTTTCGCGTCTAAACCACAATTGCCATCCAGAATAAGACCATGAGCTTCTTATACGTCGATACCGAGTCAGTCATCTCATCAAAGAACGCGTACAAATGAGATCGTTTCCCTCCAAATTCCTCTTCCCCCGAGCCATCAATTGCTTGCTACAAAAATTGATCAAATAAAAAATGTGGTGGATATTTTTGGGTACGCCCTTTGAAAATTCTCCTCTTTTGTATCACAATTTTGGTGTGAATAAGGTTATTGTCAATCAGCGAGTGAATTTTGAAGCCGGTTCGAAGGTCAATTTTTGATTGACAGAGGATCCGCATTCGGATTCCGTGAAATTGATCGCTGCATTTATTATAATTCAAAATGGCTGCCCCGAAATAATTTAACCGGAGAAATGTGTCGAGTTTTTATCGAAAATGCCCATACAAGTGTATGGGCGAGGATTTGATGAGTGCTACCGATGCTGCTATCAATGTTAATGTAGCCATCTATTGGGCCCAAACAGTTTGACTAGTTTACCATCGTATCGAAAAAAAGAAGAAGATCGAAAATGATTATTTTTTATTTTTGGCTGGCACGTTTTTTTTTTTTTATTGGGTGGGAAAATCATGTCATGACAAATCCCGCCCTTGGGCGGAGCGGGAGATAGTGTCAGACTTTTACTGATTAAAAACCCACTCCTGTTCCTTCTTTGCTTTCGTCCCAGGGCCCCGGGTGACGCTTTCACACTACACGTGGCCCCCGTAGGCTTCGACCCTGCTAGGCCCCACGATTAGCTGACATCTCCTTGAGGCACGCGTGGAACAGTCCGCGCCGTCGACGACTTGGGCTCGGTCCGGACGGTTACCGGACACGGTGTTGCTTTGCCCAAGCGGGGCACATCTCCACTGTGTGCTCCACCGTGTCCTCCGGGCGGTCCACACAGTAGGTAGTGACACCGTACGAATCCGGGGCAGGATCTTCCCGAACTTACCATGTTGGGTGAGAACCTGCTAATAGTGAATATTCTCTGGTTACATTTTAAATAATAATAATTAATTCATTTATTTCAGGCTTGGAATACCCATAATTACATTACAAATACAATAAAATTTGAAGAAGTTTACTTTAAAATTAATAATAGTAATAGAATGTCTGATTTAAATCAATTCAGTTCCAAAATGTCAGATTCAGTTCGAAAAATAATATAATGTCAGATTCGGTTCATTAAAAATAAAAATGTCAAATAGATAACAGATTTAAATTTACAATATTAAAATACTTAGATGTCATATAGTGTTTCGAAAATCGTGGTAATAATATTGTTTTTGCAGCTCATCAGTCTTGCATGAAAGGATGCTCTAAGTCTTCTTATTACAGCATAGAAATCGTCAACTCTGTTCTCGGCAAACATGCTAGACGCGCTACACCGCCAAAACAAATTCGCATGCGTCCCTTAGCTTACAACACCGCTCAAGACGAAAATTGGCGGTTTTCATATTTTAATGCCTTTAGATGGAGCTGCTCATTGCGCGTCTAACCATTGGTCACACGATATAGATTTCAGCTATTTAGAAGACACTAGCGACCCGCCCCGTCTTCGCACGGGTGCAATGCTGATCACGCCATAGTATGACCTTTCTAAGGTGTACAAAACTATAGTAGCTTATTTTGATCTATCTCTTAGGGGTCAGCCAGCATTTGCAATGTAAGCGCAAAAAAATGTGTTTGTTTACGACATCACATTAGAAACCACTAAAATCATCAGTGTTCCTTTACTATATTGTGCGTGTATTATGCATACAAACCTTCCTGTTGAATTACTCTATCTATTAAGAAAAACTGCATCGAAATCCGTTGCGTAGTTCTAAAGATCTAAGCATACATAGGAACAGACAGACACGAAAAGCGACTTTGTTTTATACTATGTAGTAATGATTCGAAAAGTAGTGATAGCGTGCAACTCGGCTGGCCTCTCAATACCGCACAGTTTTTTTCGTTTTCTGTAAAGTTGGTAAAAATGATTTATGCGATGTTGTTAGTTAAGGGACACATGGTACATTTGCGTTAAAATTCAAAATTTAGTTAATCAAAATTTAAGAACAATTGAAAAGTATATCCAAACTATAACTAGACTAATGAGACAAACACCTAGTTTGCAACAAACTAACACCAAAATATTACAATATGTGACACATCTACATAGTTGACAAAGACAGCATACATGATACAAAAGGCACCAATGAAACTTGTTTTGACATATAATAGCTGAAAGTTTGGTAGTTAGCGCGCCTAGACATTTATGATTTACAATTCATAAACTTTCAGCGTGTTGAAGACCTCAGAAGTTTTGAAAACACACAGAGCATGAAATCGTCGCTCTGGCAGCGACTTGAGACGCTTTTACAATTCATAATAGTTGTATAACCCACAAGTTGCCTTGAGCGTAGTTTTAGTTGTTAAAGACAAGGCAGAATCATCATAGCGAGTCAGTTTCTATGAGTAAAATAAATGGGTGTCGCCTATTGACATGTATAGTTTGTAGGGAAAGTGTTGATAATGCCACGCCGTAAACCGCAAACATCGCAACCGCCAAGACATTTCGTAGGTCTGTGGCAAATTAAAATAGCTTTGAATTTCTTATATATATGCAACTAATCTTAATCAATAAACAGTTGTGCAAGTCAATGCTTGACTTTATCTTGCAATTCAAATTAAATATGAATTGATTGTTTAATAAACATGATGTTTTAAAGCTTCATCTTCGTCGTCATCCGCTAAAAGACTTCCACTGTTGGCCTCATCCAAGTACCACAATGAGCTTTGGTTTTTTTTTTTTAATTTTCTACCTCAAAAGGAACAAACGGTACCCTTGCAGGATTACTTTGTTGTCCGTCAGTCTGTCCCTTTTTCTCAGGAAAGTGTAAAGATATCGAGTTGAAATTAAAACCGTATTTTTACGTCTACGATTCCTTGAAGCTGTAAAATAATCAAACTTCTAAGTTAATGAATAATAAAAAAGATACAGCCGTTTATGTTGCAAAAAACCTATATTTCGACACTCTCGAAGGAATCAAATTCATAGGGCATTTTCTTTTGACCCAGAATCCTGAAATCTGACCTAGAGCAAAGTTTTATAGCACAGGTATAGGAACAAATCTGAAAACAATAAATTATCTTCGAGACTCCATCCGAGAATTGAACTATTTACAACTTACTTGTTGTAGGTCCCATGTTCAAACCCAGCCAGGCGCATTACTTTGTGTAATTTATTTCATCATCACTGCTCTCAAAACGGTAAAGGAAAACATCGTGAGGAAACCGGCATGTCTTAGAACCAAAAACTCGAAGACATGTGTCATTCACCAATCCGCACTGGGCTTGCGTGGTGGATTACGGCTAATTCCCTCTCCTAGAGAGGAGCCCTGAGTCCCAGCAGTGGGAACATCAAAAGGCCGATTATGATGATGCTATGATTTTTGTGATGTAAGGTACTCTCACAGCAGCAAATATTTTACTGCAGTACTTCCTAAGAAAAGTATTTTCATAAACATTTAGATCTTGGACTGTTTTTGACACGAACTTTAAACTTGAAAAAAAAAATCTCGTTTCTTATCTGCCTGTGTGTGGTAAATGCTAGACTCAAGTAAAAAAAAATCCATCTAACCGCTTTCAACTTGCACCACACCCTGCGGTCCCACCTGCCCACGGTGTGTAGATATAACAGTCTCAGAGCACTTACATACTGCCCTTGTTCTAATGACTAAAGTTTTCAGCGGAACCAACTTAATATATACAAAATTACCATAGCCATAACATTGTTGCTTAATGGGGCTAGGATAAAAGGACATTAGGATCAAATTGGCTTTTGGGGTTTATAATATTGTTTGTTATCGATTTTGTCCCCTATCGGGTTGGTTTTATCTCTGTGTGCGGGACAAGTGAAATATATAGTGATAGTGAACTGTACATAAGTGGTACATAGACACTGTAAAACTATATGAAAGTGATTATGAACATTAATAGTTTAAGTAAATAAGTGCCATAATTACATCCTTCATAGTTGTGTAGATAGTGAACTTACTCTGTACATAAGGTAAAGTTAGTGTAAGATTTGTGTTATGTTTTATTTTATTTTATATTCTTGTTAAATAGTTAGTACGTAGAAACCTTAAAAACATAGTTTGTTTAAGTTTATTTAGCGCAAATCGATAAATATTGTCGCGGTTCTCGTTACGGTAAAGTTTCGAGATACTTAGGAAAATTGCACAATTTCTTGCCTCGCTCTGATTGGCTAACGCTTTAAATGTGATTATTTGTGATTGGTTAGATACTTAAGAAGAGTTATAAAAAATTGTATAAAAGTAGGAACATTTTGGCCGACCGACACCAGTCAGCGGCAAGCCATCTTGAAGAGAACACTCCAAATATAGAAGAAAGAAGTCAACCAGTGGTTTTATTCCTCACCAACCCAGCAACAAATGAGGCTGTATGCCACATTTAATGGTCCTTCGAGCCGGATATTTGTGGGGAACCGTCATATAGAAGATTTCTTCGAGAAATAAGAAGCGTTTCAAGATTTCACGTCATAGGGAAGATTTCTTCGAAAAATAAGAAACGTTTCAAGATTTCACGTCATAGGGAAGATTTCTTCGAAAAATAAGAAACGTTTCAAGATTTCACGTCATAGGGAAGATTTCTTCAACAAATAAGCGTTTCAAGACTCAAGATAGGAAGACTTCACGTCATAGGGAAGATTTCTTCGAAAAATAATAAGAAGCGTTCTCAAGATTCAAGATATTCAAAGAAAATCAGCTTACAGCATGCCCGTTACACGTTCAGTAGATAGAAGCCGCAAGCCGTCGGGTGAACAGAAGCCGTCATCGTCCGAAACCACTACATCGGCGACCGGTACCAGCGCGGAAGCCAGCACGGAATCGACAGCAACAGGGACGACAGTCACGGAGACTTCGGAACAAACAGACAACTCCGCGACGACTGAACCATCCACCGTGACTTCCGCGACCGCCACAACCACCTCGACCGCCGCCGCCGCCGCATCTACTTCAGCCGCAAGCGGGCCCCCTGCCTCACACCTTGACAGCGCCGCCGCTCCATCCGTAACACCATCCGCTGCGACGACGCTGACTGCAGGTGCGAAGGCCAAACAGCTGATGAAGCCACCCGCTACTGTCGTCACCAGTGAAGCTCGCCAAGAAACAGAAACCTCTACAGTGAAGCGAGCTACGAAGAACGTCACCGGTCCAACAAAACTGACCGGACCACAGGACCTCCGTCTCCCTAGTAGCAGGGGGGGAGGGGGGGGATCTACTCACAGCAAGACGAAACAGCACAAGATTGCGAAGGCGAAGGAAGAATTACTACGCCTACAAGTGGAATTAGCCGCAGCACGCCTAGCTACATTGGAAAAAGAAGACTCAGAAGAGGAAGAAGATGACGTCTCCCTCTACACGAAGTCAGAAGTTAACGCAAGAGTGGACAGCTGGTTGGAGAATCAAACGAACCGTCCGGTGCTAGCAATCACTAATGAACCTCACCGCCCCATAGAAGAACCAACGGTTGTTCACATAGAAGAACCAATGACAGCGAAGCAGGAAGAAGCACGTCAGCCACCGGTGGGAGGTCAAACCGATTTAGCTCTCCTAGCTGAAGCCATCACCCGAGCGGTCAGCGCCTCACAGCGACCTAAGTTCGTCGAGTTGCCGATCTTCAGTGGGGGTCATCAGGAATGGCTGCCATTCCGCGCCGCCTACTACGAGACCGAAGCGATGTTCAGTACAGTTGAGAATACAAATAGACTCAGAAGAAACCTGAGAGGGAAAGCCAAAGAAGCGGTTGAAGGTTTATTAATAACCAACGCACACCCAGCGGAAGTGATGAAGACCTTGGAGTCAAGGTTCGGAAGACCAGAATCAATAGCCATGCTGGAGATGGAGACGCTTCGAGGCCTACCACGTCTTACTGAGTCACCGAGGGACATCTGCATATTCGCCACCAAGATCTCGAACGTCGTAGCTACACTGAAGACTCTGGATTGTTTCAATTACATGTACAATCCTGAACTAGCGAAGATACTAGTCGACAAGCTGACGCCAACCCTACGATATAGATACTACGACTTCACAGCCACACAGCCACGTGAAGATCCTTGCCTCATCAAGATCGAGAAGTTCTTCAAGAGAGAAGCTGAGTTGTGCGGACCTTACGCGCTGCCTGAACAGGTAGCAGCACCAGCGACAGTCGCGCCACAGAAAAGGATGCAAAGGGTTAACAACGTGACTGAGAAGACACCGCCACCGAAGTGCCTCATATGTGAGAACACGGGACACACCAACGCGACAGAGTGTGAACAGTTCAAGAAGTTGGATGCGAATGAAAGATGGGACATAGCCAAGTCCAAGCGCCTCTGCTTTAGGTGCCTCCGTTACAGAAGCAAGACTCACAACTGCCGACCCAAGCCGTGTAGAATCAACGCCTGCAAGTACTCTCATAACAAGATGCTACACTATGACAAGAAAACAGAGAAGGCGGAAGCGAAACAAGAAGCAACTGAAGTCATCAATTCAACTTGGACAGTCAAGAAGCAATCATACTTGAAGATCCTCCCGATCCAGGTGGAAGGACCGAAAGGAGCTGTCAACACCTTCGCGCTAATGGACGACGGGTCAACAGTCACGCTTGTCGACGATAGTTTAGCGACCAGCATCGGAGCAACAGGCCCCATAGACCCGCTGAAGATAGAAACCATCAATGATATGAAGACGTCAGAGTCAGCATCCAGAAGAGTCATCATAAAGCTGAAGGGACTCAACGATCACGAAGAGCAAATACAAGCGCGCACAGTGAAGAACCTGCAAGTCTCATCTCAACGGGTGCCACAAGAATTACTAGAAGGATGTTAACACTTATCGGAAATCCGAGGACACCTCACGTACACCAACGCGAAGCCACGAGTACTGATCGGACAAGACAACTGGCATCTTCTGCTGACAACGGAAGTAAGAAGAGGAGACAACAACCACCCAGTGGCATCTCTCACACCACTAGGTTGGGTACTCCACGGTAGCCAAACACGAACCTACGGACAGAAGATCGACTTCGTGTCGCACGTCACAGAAGATCCAGAAGAAGACTTAGAAGGCCTCGTGAAACGCTACTTCGAAATGGACGCACTATGCATCAACCCTAAGAGACCGAAGACTGATCCGGAAGAACAGGCCCTCCGTATCCTAGAGAAGACTACAACGAAGATTGAAGAAGGAAGATTCCAGACCGGTCTCCTCTGGCGCAAAGAAGATGTCAACTTTCCAGACAACTACGAAAACTCACTGAAAAGGCTCTTCAACATAGAGAAGAAAATTGATCGTGAACCCACATTGAAGAAGAAGTACTTCGAACAAATGGACGCTCTCATCACAAAGGGGTATGCAGAACCTGCTCCAAAAGAGAAGACGGCCAACAAGACCTGGTACCTACCACACTTCGCAGTTACTAACCCGATGAAACCAGAAAAACTTCGAGTAGTCCACGACGCCGCCGCCAAGACCAAAGGGGTAGCGCTCAACGATATGCTGCTCAAAGGTCCAGATCTACTACGGTCACTACCAGGCGTCGTCATGCGATTCCGTCAACATATAATCGCAGTTACGGCGGATATCAAGGAAATGTTCATGCAAGTCAGACTGCGAGAAGAAGACAGAGACGCACTGCGGTACCTGTGGCGCGGGAACCGACGAGATGACCAGCCTCCAGAAAAATACAGAATGAAGTCGTTAATCTTCGGAGCGTCGAGTTCACCTTCAACAGCAATCTACGTCAAGAACCTGAACGCTAAGCACCACGAACAAACTTACCCAGAAGCCGCAGCTGCCATCATAGAAAAGCATTACGTCGACGACTATTTAGACAGCTTCAGAAGCCTCGAAGACGCCAAACGTATCACACACGACGTACGAGAAGTACACCTGAAGGCTAGCTTCGAATTAAAACAGTGGAAATCGAACTCAGCGTCATTACTAGAGTCACTAGGAGAAGATAAACAAGGAGAGGACATGGAACTCTACAAAGCAAAGGAAAAGACTGAACGAGTCCTGGGAGTCATATGGAGAATCAACACTGACGAGCTCACCTTCAACCTCAACCTAGCCAGAATACCATTGACGCTCATAGAAGGTAAAATACCAACCAAAAGGGAAGCACTAAGAATAGTGATGTCACTCTTCGACCCACTCGGATTTGCCTCACCCGTTACGATCAGAGCGAAGCAACTCCTTCAGGAAGTCTGGCGTAGAGGGACGGCGTGGGACGATATGATCGATGAAGACCTGGCAGAGCAGTGGGAAACATGGATGGAGCATCTGAAGAACCTCCGCGAAGTAGCGATCCCGCGACGATATCTCGACTACAGCGACGCCGTTTCCCTAGAACTACACGTCTTCAGCGACGCCAGCGAGTCAGCCTACTCTACAGTCCTCTTCTGGAGAACAATGACGTCAGATGGCGAGGTCAACCTATCACTCGTCATAGCCAAAGCGAAGGTGGCACCATTGAAGCTGACGTCAATCCCAAGACTAGAGTTGCAGGCAGCAGTCATGGGCACTAGACTTGCAGAGACAGTGGTCGAAGAACACGAAAGGAAACCTGAACGAACAATATTCTGGACAGATAGCAAAACCGTACTGACTTGGATAAGAACAGGTTCACGTTCGTACAAACCCTACGTAGCTCATCGCTTGGCAGCAATAGAAGAGACATCTAAGGTCAACGACTGGCGGTGGGTACCGACAAAACTGAATGTGGCGGACGACGCCACCCGAGATGTACCTACAACATTCAACAGAGATCATCGATGGTTCAAAGGACCAGACTTTCTATACCAAAATGAAGACTCCTGGCCGACTGAAGCAGCGAAGGCAACAGCTGAAGAATCTCCCGATGAAGAAAGGACGCATCATATGAATGAAAAAAGAAAACTGAAGCTTGCAGAGAGTCTGCCCGATCCTACGAAGTTCTCCAGCTGGGACCGACTCCGATACTCAACAGCACGCGTTCTGCAGTTCATTCAACTCTGCAGAGCTACCGAACAGAGAGTCAATTATAGAAGAACGAAGAAGAACAAAGAAGCCGACCCCACCTGGAAGAAGAACAGAACTACAGTGAAACAACGGGAACCTACAACAGCAAAGAAACCGTCACGAGAAGAAAGGAAACTCCTACCAGTGACAGCCGAGCTTCTCAAGACAGCCGAAGAACTGTTGATGAGGTCCTCTCAGGAAGAGTCCTTCACGGAGGAAATAGATAGCCTCAACAATGGGAAACCGATCAACAAAGAGAGCCGCCTTCACCAACTCAGCGTCGAGTCCATAAACGGCCAACTCAGACTCAGAAGCCGTATTCGAGCGGTCCAGGACATGAAGGATGAGTTCAAGAACCCGCTGATAATCGACGGTGACCATCCCACGACTAAGCTCTGGATACAATCAATACATCGGCAACTCCATCACGCCGGCGTGGAAGCCACCGTCAACGAATGCAGACAACAGTACTGGGTACTAAGACTGCGCCCTATCACGCGCGCAATACTGAGAAGATGCCTATTCTGCAGAATGAAGACACTAGTGCCACCACATCCGAGAACCGGAGACTTGCCAGCGTGTCGCTTAGCTCACCACAATAGACCCTTCACCTTCACCGGGGTAGATTACTTCGGACCTCTATCAGTGACTGTCGGACGAACCCGTCAAAAGAGATATGTGGCCATCTTCACATGCCTCACGACTCGAGCTATACATCTGGAAGTCGCCGGCTCACTTAGCGCCGACTCCGCAGTAATGGCAGTAAGAAGAATGATCGCACGACGAGGTTGCCCGACTGAAATATGGTCGGATAACGGCACTAACTTGAAGGCCGCCGACAAAGAACTACGACAGGCGATCGACGCAGCGACGGCCGAAGAAACAGCGAAGAGGACCATCTCCTGGCGTTACATACCGCCTGGAGCTCCGTTCATGGGTGGGGAGCGTATGGTTCGCTCCGTCAAAACAGCGCTCACCGCGACGTTACACGAACGTCACCCGACAGAAGAGGTTCTCATGACTCTACTAACGGAAGTAGAGAACACCGTCAACAGCCGTCCGCTGACTCACGTTTCAGACAGCCCAGAAGACCCAGAAGCACTCACTCCCAATCACTTCTTATTGGGAGGACCAGGGCGCGTGCCACAACCAGGCACGTTCACCGAGCAAGACACCATCTCACGATCCAGTTGGCGGGCCGCACAACGGCTAGCGGACATCTTTTGGCTACGCTGGGTGAAGGAGTATCTCCCTGAGCTGCAACACCGGCGGGAGCCCAACGGACGAGGCCAGGCGGTGGGGGTCAACGACCTCGTGCAGATCGTCGACCCGAATCTACCCCGCAACGTGTGGATCCGAGGGAGGGTCATCGCTACGTATCCGGGTCCCGACAACATCGTGCGGACGGTGGACGTGCTGACCAAGGAAGGTGTTCTGCGCCGGCCTGTGAAGAAGTTGGTGATCCTGCCCCTGCCTACGAGCATCGAGCCCGCACCGCGGACGGATCCGACACGGTCGCACGGCGGGAGTGATGTGCGGGACAAGTGAAATATATAGTGATAGTGAACTGTACATAAGTGGTACATAGACACTGTACAACTATATGAAAGTGATTATGAACATTAATAGTTTAAGTAAATAAGTGCCATAATTACATCCTTCATAGTTGTGTAGATAGTGAACTTACTCTGTACATAAGGTAAAGTTAGTGTAAGATTTGTGTTATGTTTTATTTTATTTTATATTCTTGTTAAATAGTTAGTACGCAGAAACCTTAAAAACATAGTTTGTTTAAGTTTATTTAGCGCAAATCGATAAATATTGTCGCGCTGTTCTCGTTACGGTAAAGTTTCGAGATACTTAGGAAAATTGCACAATTTCTTGCCTCGCTCTGATTGGCTAACGCTTTAAATGTGATTATTTGTGATTGGTTAGATACTTAAGAAGAGTTATAAAAAATTATATAAAAGTAGGAACATTTTGGCCTACCGACACCAGTCAGCGGCAAGCCATCTTGAAGAGAACACTCCAAATATAGAAGAAAGAAGTCAACCAGTGGTTTTATTCCTCACCAACCCAGCAACAAATGAGGCTGTATGCCACACTCTGTTAGATGGTTTGTATGTCTTGATGTGTTTTTTTGTTGTTAAGAAATTATAAGAAGTGTATAAGTACATCATGAGGAGCTCTTGGATAAGTAAGACTGAAATGTTATTTATTTTAATAATTATGTTTATTATCTATACTTATAATAAATCTGTAGAAATGAAAATTTTGTACATTGAAAATCTCAAAAAAATAAATGGCTGGGGGTGTTACTAGACCGACACCGAACCCAATAATGTGATTAAAAAAATTGTTGTCTGTCTGTCTGTTTATTTGTTCAAGCATCACGCAAAATCTACGGTTCGATTACGATGAAACTTGGTATAATTATTCTTTAATACCCTGAGCACCACACTAGGTACTTTTTATCCCGAAAAAGTAGATACAATAAAAACAAACTTAATTTTGCGGTTCGATCCCTAGACCCGATTACTGTACCGCAAATAATAAGTTTGTCGTAGGTTACGTCACCCACAGTGGAGTTCACGAAGGGGAGCTGCACACGGCTAAGATACTATAATATTTTATCTTAAGATACAATATCGCTCGTCATACAATTCAATGGACTATCACACACGACGAAGATAATAAATAATATTTCATATTTTCGTATCTCAAAAAACCTAATAAAACCATTTTCGACTTCTACGCGGACGAAGTTGCGGGCAAAAGCTAGTTTATAATATTCTTCATTGTACACTGCAGAAAAAAACACAATACAAACTTGTGATGATGTTCAGTTGAATCTAATGTAATTTAATTTAATTTTAATAATTAAAATTTTATGTAATTTGACTGGTTAATGGTGTATTTTAATTTATTTGTGATGTAATTTAATTTATCTGACAAAAGTTTGTTTTAATTCGAAAAGTATGTTTATGATGTAAGTACCTAAAGCGATTCGATTGTTACTTGAAATAAATAAATACAGCAACAGCTACTTGTGTCGATCTCCATGGTTAAGCTACACTTGCTGAGGTCAGTCTGTGGATGGATAACCATTATAACATACCTAGATTCTTCCGTGCTTTAGAAAGCATGTTAAAATATTGGTGCCGGCTTTCATTAATAGATCTTTGACAGTACCGATAGCTTAGTCAGTAGCCAAGTTTGATACTTGTCTTGCCTAGGGGTATCATAGCATCCTCCGACTAGACTGGTGTTGTGTCTAGTCTGGGCCATTGCTCAACAGTTAATTTCGGGCGTATACCGATTAGAACATAGACTTACATCTGTGTTCTAGTCGTAAGGAGAACCGCCACATCGAATTAAGTCGCTACACTGTAAGCCAAAATACAAACAGTAGAATATTGTCGAAAATAATGGTCACAAACAGTCTCATACAGTCTTCCACTAAATCAACAATATATTGAACTTACCTGCTGACCCGTATGATAAAATGGCGTGAAAGTATACACAGAACAATAACGTGTCGGGTTTAAAGCTCATAAAGTAGTAGCTTCATTGTTTACGAGTTAAACTCACCCGGTTGACTTTAACAACTTCTGCCACAAAACATACCTACATACACGCAAAAACGCTTCCAGTATCCAGTTTTACGTACTTTTTGAGTACTGGTCTTTGTTTAGTGCTGGATAGCGAGAAATAAAGAAACTGAAGTACCTACGTGCCTTAAAAAGAGGCCTGGCTTAGACCTAATAACAATGTGGGGACTACGTATCGTTCGAAGGAGTTACTACGGTCTTGGATCGCAAAAAGCAACAATATATGACAAACGAAATTTATTGTGCAAATAGGTGTTTAAAAAAAACTTTTACACGTTAATTTTTTCGTCAATTTAAACTAGATGGGCCGGTTTTTCCTAGCTGACTTCCCTGGAAATAAACACCGAAACAAACTCAGGGGTCAAAGTTTCTTTTAACGGGTGGAGATGAAGGAAAAGTATTTTTTTTTTATGTGGGAAATCATCTAATGACATCTCCCACCCTTAGTCAGAGCGTGTCAGACTTTAACTGACTAAAACCCACTAATGTTCCTTCTTTGCCTTCGTTCCAGGGCCCTGGGGTTCACTTTCGCACAACCCATGGCCCCAGTAGGCTTGGACTCTGCTGGGCCCCTACGATTTGATGACATCTTGAGGCGCGCGTGGAACACTACGCGTCGTCGACAACTTACCGGACGGTCGGATGGCGAGCTACCCATTGCTCGCCGACCGCAACCCCAAGAAAAACTGGTGGGTTTTAGTCAGCAAAATTCTGACACTTCCTTTCGCTCCACCCAGATCAATTTGATTGAATAGAAGTTAGTTGATGATTTCCAAGGCAAATGTGAGTATAATCACCAGGAAGAGTCTATAAGGACGTACAGAGATCCTATTCGTGATCTGCTCAAAAAAAAGTAGGTGAGGTACTACCCACAATTGACGAAATCAATCGTAACCGAAGCAAAAGAATATTGTGAGGGTAACAGCAGATGGCGTTCATAAATATATTCCTATTCATAAGGGGAAAAGGAGTAAATTTAGTAAGTAGTGTAAGTATTAACTTTATTATTTTCATTAAATTCAATTTAATTGGTTTTAAGTTTATGCAATTAATTTTAATATATGTACTGACTGACCGAGAATGTAATAGGTATAATCTAATGCAAATTAATTTTAATAATTTAAATTTTATGTAATGTAATTTAACTGTGACATTTATGGGACATACTTTTATTGTGATTGAAAAACTGATAAATAGGTAAGTAATTGAAAAATGAGTTTATTGCTACTGGAAATAAATGAATTTGAATTGAATTAATTTTCATTCAATTAAATTGCATGGGTACCCAAGTAATTATATAGGCACGCGTATAGGGTCATTATTATTTGGGCGGAGCACCGTTGTATCCTCGTGGAGGCAATCGGCGGCAGCGACCTCTCTCGTCGGGTCCTGATTCGGGCTATGGTCCGAAGCGAGGAGAAATGTCAGGCGGTGGGCTCCTTCTGCGAAGCAGTAGTACTAGCGAAGGAGGAGGCCGCACGCGTGAGGGAATGAATGTCCTCACGCCCCAGCCTTCGAGATTCTGACCCCGACTACCAGCCGCGGTAGACGCGGGCTTGCGGACGTCGAGCAATGGGTAGCTTGCTGTCCGGCCATCCGGTAATTGATCAGACTGTGCTCAGTCGTCAACAGCGCGTAGTGATCCACGCGCTCCTTAAGGAGACTTCCACATTAAACAAATAAAAGGTTCATTATTATTAAGTAATTGTTTATTACGTCTTTACGTAAAATCACCAAAAAAAGGAACTTTTTCTTGATTTTTCTAGGAAAAACGAAGATATAGAAACCAAAATCGGCCGAATAAATTTCGTACAACCGTGTGTACAAAACGACAATTAAGGGTTTTTCAAGGTCACTCAAGTTGTACAGAAAAGTCAAAGTCAAAAGTTTTTTATTTCACATAGGCCTACATGGATACTTATATAAAGTCAGAAGCTAGTGCAGACGTATGTACAATCGGCGCTCGAGAGGATAAAGTAACAGAAAAATAAAAAAATAACAATGGTCTCGTTTGAATTATGCATTTAGCATCGTCGATGGCATTATTTTGATAACAGGAGAGATAAGGTGGAAACGTAAGCCTGATTAAAAAACAAAAACAGCAAACCAACCTCTTGCTAGCTAATTATAATATAACAATTCTTTATTGTTGTAATACGTGTACAAATAAGTGAACCCCTGACTTTTGAGCTGGGTTAGGTGTCTGTATTTCAGGAGCCAGTGACTTCTTCCATTTTTATTATACTGCATTGAAATAAATATAGACATGAATTTTGTTTAGACTAGGAAAAACTGGTGAAATTCGGTGCGTAATCGGATTTTACTTGCTTTTTTTTTGTGGGTAGTCCGAAAGAGAACCCACCCGAATTCCTTTTTGGATTCATCGACAGCACGTAGTATTCCACGTGCGCCTCAAGGAGATATCAGAAAAACCATAGGAGCCCAGCAGAGTCGAAGCCTACTGGGGCCATGATTTGTTCGAAAGCGAATCCTGGGGCCCTGGAACGCAAGGTAAAGAAAGAACGCAGGTGTGGTTTTAGTCAGAAAAAGTTTGACATGCCCTCTCGCCCCACCGTAAAGCGGGAGAAGACAATGGATGATTTCCCATTAAAAAAAAACTTGTTTTGTTTTTTATTTATTTTTATCGGGCGTGCATGTTAAAGTTCCATTTTATGTCATGATAAAAGTCGCATAGATACAGTTTTATTAAAAACAATTACAATTATGATGTAACAATTTTATCGCATGATAATACCTATACTAAGAAATTAATGTGGAAGAAGTAGGAGGAGTAAGTAGTTTTTTTTTTAGCAAGCAGGTGAAGTCATTTGAAAATCCTCCAGATCTAGTAGAAATTAAATCATCTTACAGGTCATATTTATATGTTATATTTTATTTAACATTATCCGAGTGACACTGTGGGCTGCCAGCTGAAAAGCAGGGCTCGGTGTTTGACCCTTTTGGTTCAGGCACGCTCGGCGCAACTGTATTGTATTTCTGTACTTTTTTTTAGGGTTCTGTACCTCAAAAGTAAAAACGGAACCCTTACAGGATTGGGCACGCCACAATAATGGCGGTAAGTCCCCTCTTTGAGGCGTGGTTGGAAAGACCTCACGGCGTCCTCACATTCCGCATGACGCAGGTTCTCACCAGACACGGTAAGTTCGGGAGGTTCCTGCACCGGATTCGTGCGGAAACGACGCCCGGGTGTCGCCACTGTGTGGCCCACCCGGAGGACACGGTAGAGCACACGGTGGAGGTGTGCCCCGCTTGGGCAGAGCAACGCCGTGTCCTCGTGGGGGCAATCGGCGGCGGCGATCTCTCGCGCCGGGCCTTGGTTCAGGCCATGCTCCGGAGCGAGGAGGAGCGGCAGGCGGTCGCCTCCTTCTGCGAAGCAGTAATGCTAGCTAAGGAGGCGGCCGATCGCGTGAGGCAACGGTCCTTACGCTCCAACCGCCGCCGGGATTCCGATCCCGATTTCCGGCCACCGTAGGCGCGGGCTTGCAGACGGCGAGCAATGGGTGGCTCGCCGTCTGACCGTCCGGTAACCGTCCGGACCGAGCCCAAGTCGTCGACGGCGCGTATTGTTCCACGCGCGCCTCAAGGAGATGTCAGCAAATCGTAGGGGCCCAGCAGGGTCGAAGCCTACTGGGGCCACGGGTAGTGTGAAAGCGGAACCCGGGGCCCTGGGACGAAGGCAACGAAGGAACAGGAGTGGGTTTTTAGTCAGTAAGAGTCTGACACTATCTCCCGCTCCGCCCAAGAGCGGGGATGTCATTAGGATGATTTTTCCCACCCAATAAAAAAAAAAACCCTTACAGGATAATTTTGACCGGCTTGTTGGTCTAGTGGTCAGTGGCCCTGACTGCTATGCTGGAGGTCGTGGGTTCGAATCCCCGATTCTCCCACCCAGGACAAATGTTTGTGTGATGAGCACGATCATTTATTCTGTCTGGGTTTTTTTTTTTGTGTGTGGGAAAGTCATCTTATGACAAATCCCGCTCTTGGGCGGAGCGAGAGATAGTGTCAGACTTTTACTAACTAAAAACCCACTCCTGTTCTTCGTTGCCTTCGTCCCAGGGCCTCGGGTTTCGTTTTCACACTACCCATGCCCCAGTAGGCTTCGACCCTGCTGGGCCCCTACGATTTGCTGACATCTCCTTGAGGCGCGCGTGGAACAGTACGCGCCGTCGACGACTTGGGCTCGGTCCGGACAGTGGTGATGAAATAAATTAGGTACACAAAGTAATGCGCCTGGCTGGGTTTGAATCCGTGACCTACAATTCGTAAGTCGGGGTCGTTACCACTCGGCCACCACTGCTTAAAGTCAGAGCGTTGACTGTAAATCTTTGTAAACAAACAAACAGTATATAATGCCCATTTTCACGGCAATTTATATTAATTGAGAGCATTAATAAAGAATACTTAACAGCGCACAAAATGGAAGTCAAACACGCACAGTTTTCTCCTCTATTTCCGCAAATATTATTACCGTACTAAACTATTTGTGCGCAAAAGGCCATGACTGTGAATATTATGATAACGATTTTAATAGGTCTTTACCAATGAAATTGCCGTTTTTTAAATCTGGTAGCTTTGAATTGTCATCTCTTTGGATTGACTTGGAATTATAAGTTCAATACATTATAAGTACATTATAATTTTTTCGAAATTAGGTGTTTATTGGTATCTTTGTGTTTTGCATTTTATGCAATATCGCAGTAGTGAAAACCATGAAAGCTAATAAAAATTTTTTTTTTTTAATAATAAGAGTTCCAACGTCGGAACTATTAAGCCATATGAATGACGTATACCTACTACTTTCTTCTAGCAAAAGAACTGTGTGTTTTTGGTTTAATAGCTTTCGTTTTGGAAATTTACAGTCTCATATGAGAAATAGGCGATTCAAGATCGGAGACAATTCAGGCGCACAATTTTTAAAAAAGACTGCTGGTATCCCGTCGGAGCCACTAGGCTGCGAGATTGTTCGAAAAAGTTACTGTAACCTTGAACGTAAAGGGCCACTAACACCACCACTAGGGCACTATGTTTTTACACCACCTTAAGGTCGACTGGTAGAAAAGGTCTAAGGCATTAAGTCTGCCTTTGTACAGTGTTTATTACTAGTGCATAAAGTTTTAATAACTAAAAGGCAACTGAAGTAACACAATTGGGTTTCAGTTAGTAAAAGTCTGACACTCCTTCTGGCTATACCTTGAGTGGAACGAGTAATTTAGTTATTTTAGATGACCTTAGATCCTAACAAAAAAAAAAGGTTTTCCGAACTTGTGATTCTACTAAGGTCCTGTACTCAAGCAACAATGAAGTCAACCAGAAACAGTTACTGTTACCAACTAAATGCACAGTGCAGTAACTCGGCGGTCACCTCTTTCTGCGAAGCAGTAATGCTAGCGAAGGAGGTGGCTGCACGCGTGTGGGAACGAACATCCTCATCCCCCAGCTGCTAGGCGTAGCTGCGACTCTGTATCCAGTCACCGTAAGCGTGGGCTTGCGAACGACGAGCAATGGGTAACTATCTGGACTGAGCCCGAGTCGCTGACGGCGCGCAGTGCTCCACGCGCTCCGTAAAGAGATGTCAGCAAAATCTTAGGGGCCTATCAGCGCTCAGGCCTGGCCACTGGGGCCGTGGGTTGACTTCTGAAAGGAATATCTGGAGTCCTGGAACGCTAGCAAAGAAGGAAAATAGGTGTGGTTTTAGTCAGTAAAAGTCTGACACGCCCTCTCACTCCATCCTAGAGCAGGAAAAGTCATTGAATGAATTCCCACCTTAAAAAATACAGTGCAGTAACTCGCAAACATTAACCAAAACAAAGAGCAAAATGCAAGCAGAACGCATCTAAAGCCACGTATACATCTAATCAAAATGACATCATTAACGTCCTTAAGGCTGATCTACACAAGCGTCTTCAGCCATAACTCAAACGCACCGCAACGCTAGTGAATCCTACTCATTAGTCGTCGCGACCCACTAATGTGTTCTCGTCCTATTAAGTGACGGCTTACTCGCTTTGTGTACTCCACTTTAGTCATATACTTGATACTATGGAAGATATTGTTGGAGTATTTTTGGGATAATTGGGTATTTTCATGTTTTTGCAAAAGAAACTGTTTTGATTGAAATATCTATTTTTGTTTCGTCGAGTTCTGTAGTGGTTCTAAACGATACAATGTTGGGTTACAGGAATGTTCGAAAGGGCAATAAAAGACCACAGAGGAACCCACCTGAGTTAGTCAGTAAAAGTCTAACACGCCTTCTCGCTCCACTCTTAAGTGGGAGAAGTTATTTGATGATTTGTCACCTCAAAAAAGGGGGCACCTCGAATTTCTGAAAAGGAAACCCGTGGTCCTAGAACACAGGCAAGCGTGCTCCATCGTTGGCTACATCATCACTTGCAGGAGAGATGGTGGTCAAACGCGAGCCTATCAATAATAAAAAAAAGAAAAAAATAAATAAATGCATCATTAATGTTGTAATGTGCAAAGGCATAAGGTGTTTTATTTATAATCTCTCATTTGTGTAAAAAAATCTTAAGTCGGTGTTTCTGTACAACTAATTGCAATCAACTTTATGAAATCAAACCTAGGTTATATGTTAGAGGACAATACGAAAAATTAGTTGCAAAAAGTACCAGGTCTTTAAACCGTAACCGGATTAAGATACCTATGAAAGTATTGCTTTTATCTTTTTGTCAGGCGTTACCTATTTTAATAAAATAGAAATATAATACGTAATATTATGAGGTTTCCATTGATAAAATAGATTAAGTTAGTACTGTTATATATTTTCACTTCAATCAGAGTTGCCACGAACTATATTTAACAATGGAAACTTAAAATATCAGACATGGAGTATTTTTATTTAAGAAAAATAACGCTTTATAAAGAAATAATAGTAACCTACTAAATAGTCTCCAACTTCGTTAGTAGACATAATACTTTTTGTTATTGATATCACATTTGGCGAAAAGAAAAAAAAAATATATGCCTGCTACGTATGGCAAAAGTTTTATTCCCCTTTAAACTTACTAATAATAAAAAAAAATCTTTGACCTACTCTAGAAATTGCTCGTGTATCGTGAGTGTGTTCACAAACATGTCAACTAAACTACACAATGACCTAATAATTAGGGATACCTAGTGATTAGTGGTATCTTAATGCAACGAGTTGAATTTAACAATAAGCCTGTTATTTTAATACAACTATAGGAAAAACATAAATAAGAAATTTAATTTGAACTCTACTCTATTTTCATCTTTATAAAATGAACCACGAAATTACAGACGCATTCAAATCCTTTACCCTAAAAACCAGGAAAATATTTTCCCAAAGAAATACACAAAACCAACCCAAAAAATATTTACAAAGTAATCTATACATAGGCGGTAAACTATTACGTCAACACACAGGTAATATCGCGCACAAAATAAATATTTTTCATGCTGGCAACATTTCCATCCATCATTGTATTGCCCCCAAATCTTCAGGTGAATTTTCCTTAACATGTCTATAAAATAATGATGACCTGGTTTATATTTTCTTTTTGTACGGGAGGTTTTACTTCTATTTACTTTTTTTTTTCGTTTTTTTTGGAAGTATATGCATAAAAGGTTGTAAATTGCGCACAAAATAGTTATTTGATTTAATATTTGACATGAAGCTTGATGATTCGTTACCTTTAATCAATGAATGAAGTAAAAGGAAGATGATCATGAATTAATCATGACGATAATGATGATGGATTTTACACTACACTACTACTACACGGTCTCCCGTGTTGTGGTAAGCCTTCTTGCCTTGATTATTGGATCTGGAGGCAATAGTCCTTGCACGATTGGCGCATGGAGATGCAACGCTGAGGTGAAATTCCACTGCCATGACAAGTCGCGGCATGGCAGATAAAGTCCCGGCGGAATCTCATAGTGGATTGTCGACAGCAACTGTCGTAGCCCAATGCTGGGCACGTCATAATTATAGCGGTAAGTGCCTACTTTGAGGAGTGGCTGGAAAGGCGTCACAGCATCCTCATCTTCCGCTTGACTCAGGTCCTCACCGGACATGGTAAATTCGGCAGGTTCCTGCACAAGATTCGTACGGTTTACGCCCATTTGTGGTGTCACCATTGTGTGGGCATTGATCGGGGGCAACGACCTCTCACGCCGGGCCCTGGTATAAGCCATGGTATTGAGAACTCTAATACCGGTATTGATTCCGGTATTTAAAAACATCCGGTATTTGAAAGCCCTATGCCGCACACTAGGAATTACTCCTGTATCGTGGGTGCGTTCACAAACATGTAAACTCAACAACTGTCAGTAGTAGGCTTTAAGAATATTTGTTCCGGGCGGGAATCGAACACGCGACACGCAGTGCAGCAGCCAATCGCTCAGCCACTGCACCATCAGTGTCGTCAAAATAGCTTCACATAATAAAATTTGTAGGTACGTTAAGCTACTGATAGACGGGGCCCACTAGGGTTACGTTAGTTAGGGTTACGGGAATGTTTGAAAGAGTTAAGCGTGACCGGTGGAAACACAGGGCAACTAATGGAACACAGGTGAGTTTTAGTCAGTAATATAATAACATAAAAACATGCATAAATAACTTCATTTAAATATACATAGTACTTAATTTAACAATAACGATGACAAAATAAAAAAATATGTACCTATAATAATAATTAATTAATTAATTCCATGAATTGTTACTTAGTCTTCGTCCTCTCTCCTAACTTTGCTGTGCCCGACAGGGTCCATATTGATCTTAACAATGTTTATACCACCTATATGTACTATGGAATGCAATAAAGTATTGAGTATTGAGTAAAAGTCTGATACTCCAACCAGAGTGAAAGAAAGAAAAAGAATATATTTGGTATAGCACAAGGCACAAACACAATATTTAGGTAATAAAAATAAAAAAGGAAGCCAAAAAAGGAAAAAGTGGGAGGTGTTAACTGATGATTTCCCACTTCAAAAAAGATCTATGTTAAAGTATTGTACTGAAATAGCACTGATAGTCTCCGGCTCATTACTGCGTATTCTCACAACCTTTGACGTAACCCAGTACGCAATCTTGTTCTTCAAGTATGATTGGAGCCGTCTTTGTGGGCGGAACAAACACATATGACGTTGGTTCTTGTAATGAGCCTAGCTTCCTCCATTGTCCCTCGTTTTGTGTCTAGTATTTTTTCTCTCTGGTCTAGATTTACAAATCTTTGCAATGTTCCTCTTAGATAACTCTTCACTACTAATCACTTTTTTTTTAAATTATATAAAATAGAGCTTGATTGCAATCCCATCTGATGGTAAGCAGCCTATTCACTCTAGCCTTACAGGCGCCTAAATCATAATCGGGCGACAAGACCACAGCAGGCAAATTGTTCCAAACCTTGGACTTACGCAGACCATTGATGTGTTTGCTAACACAAACACGTAAGGGTGGGACAGTCGCTTTACGTCGGTTTGTCCGATGGTAGAAAAGTGATGGCCTAGTCAAGTCAGGTAATTCCTCCGTACACTCTCCAAAATGCATCCTGTAAAATACCGAAAGGCCTACGTCTGTGCTTGAGGCTTTAATTGGGGTTAACTAAATTTAGTTAACTAATGAGCCTCTTCGCACGCGTTTCCACTGAGTCCAAAGCTGCCAGATGGCCTGCCGGCCAGCTGCCTTGGGGTTGGAGGATGGACTTTTTATTCTATTAAATTACGGTTCCGTAGGATAATTTTAAATTTTAACTGCGTCGAAGTCGCGAGCAGAAGAAAAATAAATAAAAGAAAATTAAAAAAAATTGCCAAAATATTCTATTGTTCTTCATGTGAACACCCGTCATTAATTAGGTCTTTACTGAAATTGCCGATTTCTAAAACGGGTTGCTTTGAAGTGTTAGTGTGTCTTTGAATTGACTTGGAATTACAAGTCCAAATATTTTTTTAGTAAATACTACTTTAATAAATGCAAACTCGACAACCCGAGAAGAATCGAGAAATTAACCTTAAGAATTCTCGAAACCCTAGAAGTTAAAAAGCTCGAGAAATCATGAACTCCAGCAGTGATGCAATCGTTGATGGTGAATCACACTACTTTATTAACAGCCTATTCACTCTAGCCTCGAAGATTATTCGAAAATCATCGTTGCCTTAGAATGCAAAGCAAAACAGAAAGAAAACGAGTAGGTTCTAGTCAGTAAAAGTCGTACACTCTCTCTCGTTTTGAACTTGAACGTTACTGGTTCGTAATTTTTATTTATGTTCTCTATATAGTGACTTACTATTAAACTAATACTCATATGACTCAGCCCTCCAGCCACCGTAGACGCGGGGTTGCGGGTGGCGAGCAATGCGTAGTTCACCGTCCAACCGTCCGGTAACCGTCCGGGCCGAGACCAAGTCGTCAACGGCGCGTACGGTTCCAGGCGCGCCTCAAGTAGATGTTAGCAAACCGTAGGGGTCCAGCAGGCTCAAAGCCTACTGGGGCCATGGGTGATGTGATAGAGAACCCTGGCGCCCTGGAACGAAGAAGGAACAGGCGTGAGATGTCATTAGATGATTTCCTATCTAAAAAAAAATATGACTCAGTACTTTTAGGGGTACGTAACCAAAGAATAAAAATGGGACCTTATCACTCTCTTGTCCGTCTGTCTGTCACCAGGCTGTATCTCATTAACCGTGATAGCTAGACAGTTGAAATTTTCACAGAAGATGTATTTCTGTTTTTGATATAACAACAAATACTAAAAACAAAATAAAATAAATACTTAAGTGAGGCTCCCATAGAGCAGTGGTGGCCGAATGGTAACGGCCCCGACTTACGAGTTGTAGGTTGTGGGTTCAAACCCAGCCAGGTGCATTACTTTGTGTAATTTATTTCATCACCACTGCTCTCAAAATGGTGAAGGAATACATCGTGAGGAAACCGGCATGTCCTAGAACCAAAAATTCGAAGACATGTGACATCCACTAACCCGCACTGGGCTCGCGTGTAGTATTGCGGCCCATTTCCTCTCCTACAGAGGAGACCTGAGTCCCAACAGTGGGAACATTATAAGGCCGACTATGCTATGAGGCCCCCATACAATAAACGTGATATTATTATTTTGTTGCCTGATTTTTTTGCCGTTTCTTGCTTCGTGTATTTGGCGGTTTTTTTAACTCTAGACTTTTACTTGAAAGCCTTTGACCCTCAAAAAAGACAGCGTGTTTGTATTCTTATCAAACATTCATAGCCAAATGCACAACAAGTGCTTCTCGCAGGCAATAAAACATAAGTACAGGCTAAACTAATCGAAACTTCACACCAATCAATTTTAAATCTTAAAGTCGAAAAGTTAAAGTTGAAGTTTCTTTGTTATGGAAAAGTTAAGACCTATTTTTAATGCTATTATGTTCTGAAATATTTCTAAGTCTATTATCAAAATGTCAGCATTGTAACCAGCACCTTATTATTATAGTTAGAATTATAGTATTAGTTTTGTGTTGAAATGTTATATAATGATTATGAAATTTTTGAAATAGTTTGTGGCTGCAGGAGAGACCTGGTGACCTGTAATACAGTTTCTTATGGAAACATTATTCAGGCACCAGTCTCTCACTTAGTTAAACTTTGGTGTACAAATTGTAAAATGTTAGCATTAAGTAACTTTGTGATTAGAAAATAAACGTTTTATATTATATACTCCATTAGCATAGCATAGCATAGTCGGCCTTATAATGTTCCCACTGTTGGGACTCAGGCCTCCTCTCTAGGAGAGGGAATGGGCCGTAACCCACCACGCGGGCCCAATGCGGGTTGGTGGATGTCACATGTCTTCGAATTTTTGGTTCTAGGACATGCCGGTTTCCTCACGATGTTTTCTTTCACCGTTTTGGAAGCAGTGGTGATGAAATAAATTACACAAAGTAATGCGCCTGGATGGGTTTGAACCCGCGACCTGCAACTCGTAAGTCGGGGCCGTTACCACTCGGCCACCACTGCTCTCGATTATTAATTATTAATTGTAAATACTCCATTATTAATTGTAAATACATATAAATTACATTTTAAAATATTTTTTGAACCTAATCATTAAAAAATAACATTTAAAAATATAAAAAATAGTAGCCCATTGGCATCGGGAACGGAGTCCAAGCTACAGGTTAGGGCTCCAGAGAGAGGAACCTCCTAACTATACGAGCCGTGTCCAGGAGTACCACTTTCTGAATCAAGCCCTTGATCCAGCCGCCTAACGCGAGCCTCTTGGTCGAGGCTCTTAGCTATTAAGCCATTGGCTGACACGACTATCGGTACAATGATCACTGAGTCCACATCTCACATGCCGCCGACAACGTCGCGAGCCAATTATTATTATTCTTATTAATGATTTAGTTTTTGTATTAGTTTACTTTGACTTATTATCATTAATGCAAGCCAACCCATTCTTCATAAGCACTTATTCACCACTCCTTATACCATAAGGCTTTTCAAACAACATATTTTAAGTACACATACAATTACAAACGCCATTTACAAAGTCCCCTTGTAATTTCCACGGCTCTCATAAAACAAGGCGGAATACTTGCACAGCCTTATTCCAAAGTCGTCATTCCTTTGTACATAGACACTTTTACAGCAGACCATTCAGCTTCACGCAAGAAATCCAAACATACTTTGTGTCACAAAACGGAATAGGCAAAAATGACACATTCCTTTTCAGGCAAAAGGCGCAATGTATAAGGGTTTGAACGATAACCTTTTCATGACGTAGTGGGTCTACGCCGTAGCTGTGTGCAACGCGCTACGCTCCAGTTTGCTACGAGCCTCGGAGCGGGGAGGACGTTTCGTAGCAATTTCGCAGCTATGATGCGATGTTCGCGGTTTATAAGTTGTGACGATTTTCTCAAATAAATGTTCGGGGTTTTTAAATGAACGCGGTCTTTTTAAAAGTGTGTAGTAAACAGTGGTGTACTGACAGTCATTTAGAGCTTATTGTTAATGATTTTTGTGTGAGTTTGGCATTCTTTTACTGAAACAAAGATGTACAAATGTTTAGGCAATATTTTCTTGTTACACATGTAAAGAAATATGTGGTCCTTTGTTTCGGCGAAATAGAGAGACCGCTTTATCCTAGCAATACACGGACATGTTCTAGGTCTTACTTTCCGATTAAGTAACTTGCGGGTAGACGCAATTCAACTTTTTGGGTACTCTAGGAGTTTCATTGTTCAGAGTTCAGGACTTTGTCTTGAGATAGTCTGAAGACTCGATAACGGTCTAATATAGTAAAATAAATATTGAAACAGCTGTCAGTCTATTGTAGCTCTTCCAAGAAATTCGAACAATGACAATAAAACAAAGGCTTTATTAATGAAGCACTGTTAATTGGAGGGTACCAATTATTCACCTGTAGATACTATAATAGTTCTATTATGTGAGTAATTTAATTATAAGGATAATATTACATAAAGAAACTATGATCTATTCAGAAACAGTATTAAATTAATAAATATTTTTTTTTTGGTTTCAATTATAAATATTAAGATCCTCTTCTTTGAATTGAGGAAAGCTATTCATCTAAAATATTATTTTCACAAAGAGTTATTATTGAAATCTTGTCTTTTCCTCTCCTCCTCATTTTATACTGTAGTAATGTCCAATAATACTCATTGATTAACAAAGACCTTTCAATAGATATAAATACTCCAACAAATGTTTAATTTGTAGCCAAACAAAAACTTAAATTCTGTAACACCTGGACGTAAAATGACAGAGTCAACATAAATTAACTCAAAAAAACACCAGACTGCACACGCTTCCATTTAAAAACATAAAAGTCGACACGTATGCAAACACGCGTCGTTCGCGTAAAAAAAACAAATGAACGGGCGAAGAGATTAAATGAATCGTGACCGAAATAAATGAACATTTAAATGAAAGAACACAAAGTGACTTTGAGTGTAAAATGTACTGTTTTGGGTGAAATCGTGTGAATAGTTTATAACGGAATGAAGAACGGGAAGACTTGCTTTTGGTCGATGCTGCAGGCCTTAGCTTTGTTGCCTACTATGGCTTTGAAAGGTAAGCTTTTAAACTAATTATTATTGTTACTTAAGATAGGAGAACTAGGCAAAAATAGCAACAGATTGTTTCTCAAACAACCTGGTGTTTTATCCAGCGCTGCGGTAAGCCAAAAAGGAGATAGCAAAATGTATTGGAATCTTACCTAAAGGAGTAGGCTGAAATAGTCAAAAGATGGGACAAAGAAGAAAGAAGGGACACAACTAGAGCATTGCTTTTGCGTTCTTTATTTATATTATACATTAAATTAGGACAGGCAAAAAAACATAACTTTTATTAAACGGGTAGGTGATGCATTAGTTAAAACAGTTTTTGTAAATTATTATTGCGGTGAACCATTCTAAATATTGATTTTAAAATTGTTAGTTAATATGTTTGCAAAAGATAACCTAAGGGAAAGGCTGATCGAAAATTATTTCAGTGATATAACGCTACACTATCGCTCAGTGTTAGAGCCGATTTAATTTCGAAAAATACACAGCTGCTACAGCAAGGCCACTGAAGTGAAGACATGTGGAAAAACACCTATGATTTATTTAACGCTAGTTTAAAATACCAAGGAAATGTTTTTGAATTGAAAGTGTGAAGTTAAGAACGAGTTGAATCTTTCTTTAATCCCAAATGTCCCCTGCTGGATATAGGTATCCCCTAAGTGTCGCCACAACGTCTCGCATCCATCGGATTCCACCACATCATCGGCATTTTATGAAAAGTCTTCCATGCTGCATCTTCCCTTCTGGTACACGGTCCCCACTCTAGAACGTTTAGGCTCCAATGACTATCTATTTGTAGAGATTATCTGTTTGTTATTAGTTTGTAGGAGGTAATCTCTGAAAATAATAGTCCGATTGCTAAAATTTTTCACCTATAAAAAGCTGCTTTATTCCTAATTGACAAGCTATATTTTTCATACCTCCGCGGGCGGAGCTGCGGTTTTGTCCACAGCTTCACCCGCGATTACCTCCTACAAACAAAAACAAAAAAAAAAACAAACTTTACCTCTGTGTAATATTAGTGTATATAATTTTAACATAAATAAGAATATTAGGTAGAGGTTCATCTTAGTTCAGGTTACATCTAATAACTAATTATTATTCTTAATAAACAATTAAAATATACGCACAAACAATTTTAAAGAAGTTCTATTTACAAAATCAAAATTACTTCTGAGCAATTTTCGCAGTCAAAATTGATTTTGACCGAAAAAAAAATTTGATCGTGACATATATGTAGGTTCAACTAAGACCCAAGATGCTTAAATGACCTTGAAAAATACTAAATTGTTGTTTTGTACCCACGTTTGTACGATTTTTTTTTAGCCGAAAACTTTGGTTTCTATATTTTTGCTAGAAAAATCCAGAAAAAGGTTTTTTTGTTTATTTATTTTTTGTGATTTACGTAAAAACGCGCAATTACGTAATAATAAAACTCCCCGCGCGTGTGGGCTTAACTAAGACCTAAGATGTAGACATTACGCAGAAATTTTGATGTGGATATAACAGTAAATTGCACACGTGCAAAGCAAGGTCGGGTCTCCACCCTATTAATGTTATTTCAGAAATTACAAAGGAAAGATAACATTGTTTTACTAACAAGTATGTAGTAGATACAAAATAACAAATGTATTGTGTTCGTAGACATCTTAATTACTAAATAATGGATTGCTGCTTGTCTACCAAACTAATGAGAAAAAAGAAAAATTAATGATGACATTAAAAATAAATCAAAATATTAGATAACTTACCTTTTACCATCGCAGCCTTTTGCGACCACATTAAGTAAGCGTTCGCGCATATTTCTCGACTAGCTAGAACAAGACAACTAGGCTGAGTAATGAAATAGTTACTATCCGGTTTCACTCTCTATTCCATTTCCCCCTTCTTTCCCCTACTTATTTTCTTGCTTGTAATCAATATATGCCTTCTAGGAGTGGGGTTTTAGTCAGTAAAAGTCTGACACTATCTCCCGCTTCGCCCAAGGGCGGGATTTGTCATTAGATGATTTTCCCACAGAAAAAAAAAATGTGCCTTCTAGTTTAACTTCTTATTAATAATTAATCCTAAAAATGTTGTTGTTTCAACTGCGTCAATGTTATTATTATTGTTAATTATGTCCCGATGATTGTAATAGTTTGTAAAGAAAAAAAAAAACAATTGAATCATAATTATATTTCGTTCTTGGTTTGTTTGTAGCGGTCATTGCCTTTCCTACATTTCTTGAAATTTCAAAAACGGAAATATGACAGACGAAGATAAAGCTGTCTTGAATCGACATCTATCGCGATTCTTAACATTTTCTAGTAATGAAAAACAGAATATTGTTTATTTGAAGGGGATACCTACGCAAGACATAAAGGTTGATGTACCTATTATATTGCAAAATTATCTGGTGCCTAATAATAAAACATTATTAGAAAAAAAAACCGGCTAAGTGTGAGTCGGACTCGCGCACTCAGGGTTCCGTACAAACTTACCTATGAAAACAGTTCAGTTTCTTACGAAGATTTTGCCGAATTCCAATTTTTTTTTTTTTGTAACGTCACGACAATTTTTCAGTATGCAGTTTTTTTCCTATACTTGTGCTATGAGACATTGCTTCATGCCGAATGATTCTAGGTCGATAGGAAGTACCCTATGATTTTTGATTTCCTTGACAGTTTCGAAATATACGTTTTTTCCGACATAAACGGCAATATCTTTTTTTTCATAAACTCAGAAATTTGATTTTCTCACAGCTACAAGGGACTGCAAATTTAAGTATATGGCTTTAATTTCAACTCCATACCTCCACGCGTTTCCGAGTTAAAGAGTCGTGACAGACAGACAGACGAAAAGGCAGACAGACTGACGGACAAAATTGTTCAGTGATCCTATTTGAAGTACGGAACCCTAAAAAAACATTATAATACTTCAGTAAACGCCTTAAAATATAATGTCACGTTTGTCTACCTAAACTAACATTATAACTACATTTTGGTGGACCCAAAATAATTCAGCCTGTATTTCACGAGTGAAACCACAGCAAAAGGCCAGTTTCAAGCTGAACTTATTCATTAACGCAAGGCTTTTGGGCAGGCAGTTAAAATTCATATCTTATTAAGTTAGCTAAGCACCACTTACCAACTTACTTATAACTTAGTGGACTTAATTTGAAGATAAACCGCAATGGGTATAAGTGCTTCATTATTTTTGAATTTTATTTACTTAATGGAATTTTGGGTGAATTTGTTTGGATTATTGGTGGTAACATTTTATGGTTATAGCTTTAAGTGAAATGTTGGATACGTTATAAAATAATTGGATTTTATTTACCTGCAATAATCTATTTATATACGAGTATATAAAAGGTCGATAGCGCCAAAAGGTTCTAGAGTGGCGATCGCGCACCGGAAAACGCAGCGTTGGATGGCCTCCCGCAAGGTGGACCGATGACCTGCCCCCCCTAGCCAAGTTACGATCGTTTCGTTTGCGTCGATCGCCGTTTATCGATCGATGACCACGTGACTGAGCGTTGAGATGACGTCCGAACAAAGGAATCGGAGGCGTGGCCCGGAATATCTATTTGACTGCGTGCGTGTATCCACCGCCCCAAGATTGGAGAGTCCCATCAGTCAGGCAGCGTTCTAAGAATGTTGTTGGGGCTTGAGCGTTCTTAGCATAGCAATGATGGGCAACTTTTGCGCATAATAATCAAAAACTTGCGTTGTTTGCGTCGATAAACCAAGTTTTTTTTTTTGTGATCTAGCAGCATATTTACAGTTTTCAGATTTAATCCTATGCTTGTGTAATGAGACCTTGCTTCATGCTAAATTTCAGGATTCTAAGTCAACGGTAAGTGTCTCTGGCTTTGATTTCCTAGCGAGTTTCAGAAAAATATGCGCCTAAACGGAGCTTAAACAACCTTATCTTTAAATGGCGTTGGGACAGACAGACAGACAAACGGACATACAGACAGACGGACAACAAAGTGATCTAAAAGGGTTACGTTTTTGCCTATTTTGGTACAGACCCTTAAAAATGGACGGTTTTCGTAACAAAAGCTTCAGGGAAAAAGCTAGTATTATTTAAAGATATTTTGAATGCCTAATTTTAGCTAAATTCTGTAACAAAAATAACTTCTTTGCCTAAAAAACCTATTCAAAAATCTCTGAAGCCTCTTAACGAGAAATGAGAGTTCCGTTGAGCTTGCGTGGGAATATTCTGAAAGTAAAATAATATAAAATAAAATATACACCCTCATGATGTTTTGCTACCAATAATAATACGAAACTTAAGTAGTATATAGAACGACTAAATCTCACTTCAATTTTGCGAATCCTATTTCGGTATTTCATTTAAAAATAACTTAGTCATTTGGTTACTCGTAGCAACACCTGGTACCACGAACCGCAATAAATTGTAAAAAAAAATATTCAAATATTGACTCGTTTATTGTGTAAAAATATTGTGGCACTTCACTTTGTGTTTACTCAATAAATGTGGAAGCATGGTAGCAAACAACAATGAATGGTTCAATCCGTTGCTAACGCAAAACGCCTGATAGAGGAAGCCGAGCAAACAGTTGGTAGGTACGCGGGAATAAATCGCGGGAACCAATGTGACGTTCGGTGAGTGTTGAGAATCATTTAGATTGGCCGTGGACTGGGTTTTTTAAAATTATTATTGATAAACTCGGATCGACGATGGACAATGCTTACCTAGGAGTAACTTATTCACTCTTGACTTGATGACCCCTATGTTGTAACTGTCAGGAAACATGGACATTTCAAAACTATTTCAGCAGGTATATTTTTATTACATTAATTGTATTTGAACCCGCAACCTAAAACTTGTAAGTCGAGGCCGTTACCACTCGGCCACCACTGTTCTTAGCCCAGCATTACTTTGTGTAATTTATTTCATCATCACTGCTCTCAAAACGGTGAAGGAAAACATCGTGAGGAAACCGGCATGTCCTAGAATCAAGAATTCGAAGACATGAAACATCCACCAACCCACACTGGGCCCGCATGATGGATTATTGTCCATTCCTTCTCCCAGAGAGGAGGCCTGAGTCCCAATAGTGGGAACATTATAAGGCCGACCATGGTAATTGTATTTGCGGTTTATATTTATTTAGGGCACATCCATGGTTTTTCCCTTCGGAAGTCAACTTATAGCCCAGTAGGCTTCGGCCCTGCATGGCCCCTACGGTATTGCTGGCCCTCGATGACTCTGGTTCGGTTCTGACGGTTACCAAACGGCTGGACGGTGAGCTATCCATTGCTCGCCGTCCGCAAGCCTAAGCCTACGACGACTGGAAATTGCGGTCTGGGTCCTGGTGGCTTGGAAGATGACACCATAAAGGTGCTATTCGAACCTCGGCTGCACGACTGGTTTTATATGTAGTAATTGGTGGTGTATTAACAGTGGATTTGTGTGAAAACCATTCCGGAGGCAGCTGCGGCCATACGTACTGCCGAGCTTCGGCTGCGAGTGCTGCCGTGACCTGCAGCCGCAGCCAATCGTAGACCAGTAATAATAATAATCATAATCGACCTTGTAATGTTTCCACTGCTGGAACTCAGGCCCATTCCGTCTACTAGAGAAGAGGCCTGAGTCCCAGCAGCGGGAACATTATAAGGCCGACTATGCTATGCTATGCTTAATAGGTATATATATAAAATAATATTATTACAAACGGGTAGAAAACCTCAAATGGCGAAAATACCTTATCGGAAGTTATATGTTTGCGCCATTTGGGTTGAAAAAGTAGGGCCATGGGGTCCGAGCGCTAATCGTTCTTGATTTCAGAAAACAGCTGGTGGATTTCAGAATCAGCATTGCTATCCAACGTGGTAATGCTGCCAGCGTTCTAGGCACTTTTCCCATTGTTATCTTTTTATTTTCTTTTTTTTTATAGTTCTTTTTTCACCCGTTTGTACAAAATAATCTTAAAACTAACACCAGACCTCGTCTAAATATTTTTTCCGAACTTCCTCAAGTGACATTGTCATCCACCGTGTATCACGTCCTCTCGATATATCATATTGGAAGTGACAGCCGGTGATACTTATTGCCTCACTCTCCTCACAGCCAGCAATACGCACGTTCACCCCAGTTATAAATGTGTGGCTCTACGTGTTTTCCTTAATCGTTATATTGTGTTACAAACCATTGTTACATTGTGTGCAGGTGCTTAGAAATTAATGGTAACGCGTTTGTTAAATGTGTAACGTATGGGTTTTTGGTGTTTTAATATTTTGTGGGTGTTTCATGACTTTAGGGTTGGCCACATCACATACTGAAACCCTTCTTTACCCTTTTTTTTTCTTTTTTTTCCCTTCTTTTTTCTTTCCTTCCTCCTTCTTCTTTCCCTTCTTTCCTTCTTCCCTTCTTCTTTAGCCTTTTTTTCTGAGGTTGTAAATCATCATTGAACAAAAAATTGGTTCCGCTCTGGATGGGGCGTAAGGTTCGTGGTTCTTTTTTTAAGTCCAACTAGAAATAGTGTATTTACTTAGGTTACTGACACAAATCGTCCCTTAGCTAACAACACCGCATAAATCATTTTTACCAACTTTACAGGAAACGAAAAAAACTGTGCGGTGTTGAGAGGCCAGCCGACTTGCGCGCTGTCACTATTTTTTGAATTATGGGTTCTGATTAGCTGAAATCTATATCATGTGACCAATGGTTAGACGCGCAATGAGCAGCTCCATCTAAAGGCATTCAAATGTGAAAACTGCCAATTTTCGACTTTACAGAAAACGAAAAAAACTGTGCGGTGTTGAGCGGCCAACCGACTTGCACGCTGTTACTATTTTTCGAATTATGGGTTCTGATTGGCTGAAATCTATATCATGTGACGAATGGTTAGACGCGCAATGAGCAGCTCCATCTAAAGGCATTCAAATGTGAAAACCGCCAATTTTCGACTTGAGCGGTGTTGTAAGCTAAGGGACGAAATTTCAAAAATATCTTTAAATTATATAGTATACAAAGTAATTGTGTTTTAAAGTTAAAATTAGAAGCTAGAGGTCGTAAAATTCACATTCTAAATTTTTTATTTTATTTTAATATTTTCGAAATATTTTTGTTCCATCTTATTATACTAAACAGGTTTTATGTCTTTACAACATTATATCTAAAGATGTCATGTAATAATAATAGTTTTATTTCGGACACCAAAAATGCATAGAGTGTTAGTAACATACTAGGATAAAACAAAGAAAAAGCTTACTGTCTAGTGTTAGTAATTATCAATCTCCAAACAAACTTCTGAACGATTGGAGAACCGAAGCTCTCAGCTACAGTTTTCAGGATGCAATGTATGTTATTCTTATATAAAAAATACTTATTGGAAAATTATATCAATCGTTTATTATACTAACTGATCGTTATATCAAATAAATTGATAGATTTAGCTGTTATATCATGTAAATATTAGAGAATTTGTAATTATATCACATATTTTGTAACTATATCATATATTACTTACCCCTCTGACCTAGTGGGCCCAGTGCGGATTTATAGACAAGTCATGACTTCGAAATTTTGCTTCAAGGCCATGACGGTTACCTTCCCTTGTTGAGCGTTATTCACAAATCAACTTATTACATTTTTGGTAGGAAATTCTTAAGTGCCATACCATGTTTTAGATTTGTACATTATACAAGGCGATTGTCCCGCCTACTCTTCAAGGAATCTTAGAAATACCTAGCTGATATAAAGCTAAATATGATAGGTATATTGAACACCTACATATCGCTAAGTAGGCATTTTTACACTAAAAACATACTTTGGCTAGCTTAGCGAGCTTCACTTAAAGTAACTCTAGCGAATAGTGAACTGAAACAACCGTTTTACAGTGTTCGTAACTGACCACACTGTTACAAGCCCGTTGATTTGCGAAGGCACTAATGGCGCAGATGCCTGTTTCTGACAATTCTTCACTATAAACATCATCATATACCTAACCTTTTCCCAACAGGTTTGGGGACGGCTTCCAGTATAATCTGATGCGGCTGTATTACCCGTATTTTACATGGTGCGACTGCCTATAAACTTCACGACCCAGTTACTGAGCAATACGGAACTCCTTCAACATAGTCATAATCATTTATTCAATAACAAGAAACTCGTATCTGAATTACTTTAATAATTAATGAATTAAACATTTTTAATTTAATAATAATAATTCAAAAAGCCAAATCCAATAACAATCATTACAATGCTAGAGTCATTTATGATTCGTCAACAGAATATAAATGCTTAATCAAAAGGAAATCTGGGTTTTAAAAGTGTTGATAGTAGACAGGCTGATGGCCAGACGTTCTGGCATCTGACTACTTGTTAAATATCTTCAAATGGCAACCGGGACCAACGGCTTTACGTGGCCAAAAACATGATTGGTTAAAATAACCAGCCTGTTCTTTGAGGTAAAAGCTATAATGTTCTGATATACATATTTACCTCAAATCACGACCTACTTCAATATACGTGCACCCTAAAGGCGGGTCTACGCTAGAGGTCGAGCCGAACACGAGTTGAGGACAAGCCGAACTGATCTACTCGCGGTGTCCAGTGTGGACGTACAACATACAGACTACTTAGAGATATAGGGACTACGAGCCTCCAAAGATCACTGTCCTCGAACGTGCTGTGAAACCCTTTGTGTTCGTCAAAAAACAGATAATAGGCGGAGCACAGTCGAGCACGAACCAAACGCTCGAACCGCGCTTGTTCGTGGCTTGTAAGTCGGGCCCACAATATACGAAAATGTACTCGGCTCATGCTCGGCTTGTGCTCGGCTCGTCTAGCGTAGACCCACCTTAAAATCAACCAAGGCGTTTGTGTGTGAAATCCATGCATTAGCATTTGGTGACAGGTGCGAACTGTCCCGGCGTCGTCACACCATTGGCCTCGCCCATTTTATTATGTAACTTACTTTATTGTTGTTTTAGTGTTCTTTCTTTATCGTTTGCCTTTTATAAACGGGAGTTTCAAGTATCGTAAATTTTTTGGTTGATTAGGTTGTGTTATTTTTGGATATTTTTTTTTTTACTTGCTCTGCGTTGTCCCGGCTGGATCTGCGTTGTCCCCCTTTTTAGACGTGGAAAATCACGAGAGAGAGTGTCAGACCCTTACTGACTCGGTCTTGCTCCTTACTGGATGGCTAGACGGTGAGTTACCCATTGAAAGAATATGCCTACTGTGGCCAAAAATCGTCCTACAATTCTCAACGCCCGAGGCGTCTCCGGTGGGGTTAGGGGCGTGAGGCTCGTCTCCGTCATCATAAGTCCCCCAGCTGGGGTATTAGGCGTTCACATTGGTCACCCGTCGTTACCGGGCTTAACCATTCCGGTATCCGTCGCTTTTGACAATACGGTATGTCACCAGGTTTGCTGAGGACGGCTACGCTTTCTATTGGCTGAGCAAAAGTTTACCCTCTCACTTTGAGAATTTTATTACTTATTTATCGTCTAAACGTGTAAACTTACATACAACAAGACATCCAGACCATGAACAACTATCTCTAGGCTATACAAATATTTGTTCCGTATGTTTGTAAGTAGGAGGTAAGTCCCCTCTTTGAGGAGTGACTGTAGTTTCGTTTCTGCGGCGTTCTCACTTTTCGCATGACTCAGATCCTCACCGAACATGGTATGTTCTGGAGGTTTCTGCACGTGATTCAGGTGGAAGAAACGACTGGGTTTCACCATTGTGTGGACCGCCCAGAGGACACGGTAGAGCACACCATGGGTTTACTTCTTAAAGGAAAACCCATGGTCCTAGAACGCAAAGGGTAACTGACTGAACATAGGTATGATTTCAGTTGGTATTAGTCTGAGATGCCTCTCGCTTCGCACTAGAGCGGAAGAAGTCATTAGGTGATTTAACACCTTAAAAAAAGGACGTACTATATTTTATTATATTATTACAATCTTTAACAGTAGACCTTTTCATTTCGTCGCAGGAATTGCAGCATTATCACCATTTTAAAGTTAAGCCTCCTAATCTCGCATAAAGGGTTGACCAAGGGACCCTGTTCAACAAAACGGACGTGAAACCCAAAGGAATAACAAAGTAGAGGAAGAACCGTTATTATTTATTTAACCTTACGGAATTCAATTGGTGTTTTTTGTGACAATATTTTTGATAGAGAATTTGCTTAAAATTTTCTTCTATATTGTTCTGTCAATAATTTCACAAGGAAGTTATCGTTGCGATCACGGTTGTCGTGCTTGTCGTGCTTATATTGCCGTACCTCAAAAGGAAAAAAACGGAAGCCTTATAGGATCCCTTTGTTGTCCGTCTGTCTCTCAAGACCTTATCTCGAAAAAGTGTGGATGTAATATATGCTCAAATCTACGGTCCTTTAAGGTGTGAAAAAATCAAACTTCTAAGTTAACGAAAAAAGTAGACACGTCCGTTTATATCGCAAAAAACGTATGTTTTGACACTCACAAGGGAATCAAAATTCATAGGTACTTCCCGTTGACCCAGAATCCTGAAATTTGTCATAAAGCAAGGTCTTGATTTGTTGTTACGTCACAAAAAAAAAATCCGTTCCGGAAAAATCTTTGAGCCTCCATTCGGGAATTGAACTATTTACATAGGTAAGTTTGTACAGAACCCTCAATGCGCGAGTCCGACTTGCACTTGCTCAATTTTTATCACTCAAATAAAAAACCGGACAAATGAGAGTCGGACTCGCGCTCGAAGGGTTCGGTACCGTCCGTAGCAAAAAACGGCAAAAAAAATCACGTTTCTTTTATGGGAGCCCAAATAAAATATTTAGTTTATTCTATTTTTAGTATCAGTTATTAGAGTGGCAACAAAAATAAATCATCTGTCAAAATTTCCACTGTCTAGAATTAGATATCACGGTTCATGAGATACAGCCTGGTGTCTTAACAATAGGGTCCCGGTTTACATGGTCCCGGATTTTAAAACACATCGAATAATTTCTCAATTGCGCTCAACCTTATTTATTTATTTTATAATTTATGTACACACATAAATACGAAAGAAGATACATTCTTATAAAAATTGTACAAAGGTACTGCTTATTTCTAAAAGAAATTTCTTCCTGCAGACCTGCGAAAGGAGAAATACGAAGAAATGTGGACAATAGTGTGTAGAAGTAATAGAAGAAGAGAATGTGAAATCTTAAATTAAAATAATAAATACTTATATGCTCGTACCTATATATACCTTATACTAAAAATAAATACATAATGTATATACGTAAATACGGATGCACTCTCTATTTCTTTACTCACATAGCCCGACGGGGCTACATTCCAACGTGACCAAGGGAGAGATCAGACGCACACATGATCACTGGCTTTACAATAACGCTTTCTGAGACACGAGGATATCACACCACTAACTCTCAAACTCCGACTTGCAGTGAGTAGAAAGACCTGATAGTACTTTTTGCCAGAACGAACCTAAGACCCCAAACTTAGCTGAAACACTTTTTTTTTTTGGGTGGATAAATCATTTAATGACATCCTCCGCTCTTGGGCGGAGCGCGATGGTGTGCCAGACTTTTACTGACTAAAAACCCACTCCTGTTTCTTCTTAGTACTCGTAGTAGGTGATGTTCTGCAGGTCACACTTGCGACCACGATACCAACGACGCCTCGTCGTCGCTACATTTTTTGGTTGTCGATTAATACATTTTTAAATGTTTTGCCTCTCACTAGGAATTACTTTTGTATTGTTGGTACGCTTAAAAATCTGAAAACTCACATAGATAAGACACCCAGACCCAGAACACCTATTTGTACGCTTTACAACTATTTGCTCCGTGCGGGGAACGAACCCGCGTACCTTACTGCCGATCGCTCAACCACTGTGCCAATCGTGCTATCAAACACAGCCAGGTACCTTTCATCATCATCATCATTATTTCAGCCGAAAGTCGCCCTCTGTTGGACATAGGCCTCCCCCAAGCGTCGCCACAACGACAGACCCTGTGCGTCTCACATTCATCGGATACCCGCGACCCTCACCAGGTCATCGGTCCACCTTGCGGGAGGCCTTCTAACGCTGCGTCTTCCGTTACGTGGTCGCCACTCCAGAACCTTTCATTCCCATCGAGCATCTGTCCTGCGTGCAATGTGCCCTGCCCCGGTACCTTCATTGTGATATTTTTAGTACACTAGTAAGTAAGAAAGAAAATAAAGACAAATATTTATTTGTGCCTCACACTATTTAGGAAAACTTTAAAAACGTATATCAGCGGTTTAGCCGACGTGAAAGTACAAAATATATAGCCTATGTCACTAAACGATAAAATAGTAGTCTACTGGTGAATGTTTAAAACCAGTCCAGTAGTTGTGAATACTTTAATAGCATAGCATAATCAGCCTTTTAATGTTCTCTCTGTTAGGACTCCGGCCTCCTCTCTAGGAGAGGGAATGGACCTTCCCCCCTAGCCAAGTTACGATCGTTGTTTTTGAACAAAGGACTCGGAGCCGTGGCCTATTCGAGGCGTTCAACGCAAACGAAACGATCGTAACTTGACTAGGCGGGCTTAATCCACCACGCGGGCCCAGTGCGGGTTGGTGAATGTCGCATTTCTTTGAATTTTTGGTTCTAGGACATGCCGGTTTCCTCACGATGTTTTCCTTCACCGTTTTGAGAGCAGTGGTGATGAAATAAATTACACAAAGTAATGCGCCTAGCTGGGTTTGAACCCGCGAGCTACAACTCGTAAGTCGGTACCGCTACCACTCGGTCACCGCTGCTCTCAAATTATTCTGTTATATTGAATACATTAATTACAAACAAAAACACAAATCTAATTTTTGTAACGTTAGTACAGATAAAAAGATAAAATGAAAATCTGCGTAAAGGCAAAAAAAAATGCCCAACTCAGGGTATGCAGCAATATCTAAAAACAATAAATAACGCAGCGCACTGGTATACTGTCACGATCGCTGTGAAGGCATGGACACACTAACAGACCGTTAAATAGACGAATTAAAATAAAATATAATATTAGTAGGTAGACAAGTACACTTTTTTTTTTTAAATTGATATACTAGTGCTTGACTGCGACCCCACCTGATGCAGATCGCACCCATATGAGCAGTAATACAGTCGTCGATGGTTAGCGCACTAGTTTATTTAGAGCCTATTCTCTCTAGCCTTGAAGACATTAAATTATAATCGGATGGGAAGACCGCAGCAGGCAAGTTGTTCCAGTTCTTCGATGTACGCTGTATAAGCAACGAAGCACAACGCTTAGTCTTGACCGTAGATGTTTCAACAATGTAAGGGTACGTCGGGTTGTTCAATGGTAGAAAGGAGATGGCGGAATCAAGTCATGCAATTACCGCGCACACTCTCCATAATGCATCGACTGCATGCAATTCCTTTTTTTTAAAGACTTACTGACTAAAACTTACCTGTGTTCCTTAAGTTGCCAAACGAGACCCGTCAATCCTGCTGACATATCTTTAAGGCGCGCATATAACTTAGTCTTTGCTGGATGCCCGTAAGTCCATGCTTATGCTGGCCAGGAATGTTCCTGCGACTCCCCTCACCCAGCGCGTGTCTGAAAAAATTAGTGCTTAAGGTATAAAAAAGGTGTTGCTAACGATCAATAACAGACTGTCACTAGCCAAGATAAATGTTCCAAACTTAATTCCAACTTCGTAGTCAATTCAGACAAAAAATCTACCAAAAGCAAGGGTTCATTTGCTAACTACCTGCAAAATATCAAACTTCGTAAACTAGGTTAGTAATAACAAAGAGAATTCGGGTACTAAGTCGACTCATCAATGATAGGGCATGGATTCCCAATTCTGAACGTTATTTCCAGGAATTGAAGGTTTAATATTGTGTGCAAGTGGACGTTAGAGTTAATTATTGAATGGAATTGATTACTTTGATTCTCTCAGGTCGTGAATGGACTACAAAGGTATTGTATAAGTTATGTCTAGGATTTTATGATGTAAGGATTTTGTAGACAAATATGGTTTTCTTGTATTATTATTTGATTGAATGAGAAAAGTTTTGACCACTTATGTATGTACTAGTTTCTTCCAATGGCTTCGCCTGCGTCAGACAAAAAAAAAATGTATTTGCTACTCCAAGTCATATTCACTAACCATGTGCAAAATTTAATTTAAGTGTCCGGTCGTTTGGGCCTCAATGAGTTACAAATAGGTATACAAAAATAAAATATAGAAACATACAAATGTTCGTATCCATAAAAAAAAAGTATGACCAAACCAGTCAAGAAGTTGGATTCCCCGCAGGAGTCTGTTTCCTGATAGCTACAATCAGGGGATTTGAATTCAAGAGTGAATAGGTAACTTCTAGGCAACCGTGCTCCATCGTCGGCCACATCATTGCTTACTATCAGGTGAGATAGTGGACAAACGAAGACCTATCAAAAAAAAAAAACTACAGGAAAGGGTAAACTCATAGTAGGTTCTAACAACCGGTGTGCGCGAAGACCATCACCCCAATATGTGTTACTCATAAAATCACATATTCTTCCAGAATCAAAAGGTATTCCAGATCCATTGCTACCTGACTTTAAAAATTGGCCTGCTCAATAACGTAAAACACGCAATGAATACGGTTGATTGCGTTATTTTGTGTATTCACAATTACACTACAGTCTACAGGCTACATATGAAAGTAAAAGAAACAAATCGCATGAAAAATAATCCGCACCGTGATTAACTACAAGGTAATTATTATGGTATAATTATGATGTTTATGAAGTTTAACTATTTTCTAGAAAACATGTTGAAAAACGTCAATCGGTAATTTATTATCATCGTAGTTTCTCGGCTCCAAAACGACCTCGCCTTCGGCTCGGGCGTGAATGTAGCTGAGGTGGAGGCTGCAGTAGAAAAATTTGCCCATTTACTTCAAAATATACCATATTGTAAAACAAAAGAGTTTCACATCACAAACCCTCTTGCTCCACCCTAGAAAGAGAAAAGTTATTGGATGATTTTCCACCTCAAATAAAAAACTATTTAAACGAATTTGTTATGTTTCCAAAGTAATGTATATTTCAAATTGGTCTCGTCTCCTAGAAAGAAGGCCTGAGTCCCAGCAGTGGGAACATTAGAAGGCTGAAAGCATGCAGGCGGGAAAGGTATTTTTATTACTATTTTTGAGGTAAACACAATAATAATACCTGTTTATTTCAAATGATTATTCATTAATTGTGCTGACGGTGCTTGTTTAACCATGTTAAATCCGTTATAACAGCTAAACCACAAAACGGAATCCGTTTGAAAATATAAATCATTATTTTATGTTATTTGACATTATAATATCCTATAAAGCTTTTTAAATAGTAGACCGGGCAGTGGATAGAGTTGAATGTGAAAAATATGAAGATGGTAAGTATTCAGGGTATAGTTTTGAACTCAAAAAGAAAAACTTTGTGATTCTGGGTGTTGCCAAGAGGTTTATTGACCCATTTTTTTTTAACCCTATAATTTACATAATACCCATGGGGGTTTTTTTTATTGGGTGGGAAAATCATCTTATGACAAATCTCGCTGTTGGGCGGATCGGGAGATAGTGTCAGGCTTTTACTGACTAAAAACCCACTCTTGATCCTTCGTTGCCTTCGTCCCAGGGCCCCGGGTTTCGCTTCGTTCTCCGCGCGATTTGAACATATAGAACAGCCCAAAATCATCTATCGGCAACACGCAACAATCTGACTCCAGATCATAAGGTTGCGTGTCCATATCACGTCCGGGTCAATTCCGCGATGCAGGATTAGTTCTTATGTACATGTACACTATGGTATGGACATCTATATGTCGCTACAAGTTATTCTTTGGCTGAATTCACCACGAAGCTAAAGAAACTTCCACCTCACATTCCACCAAACGCTAAAACATCATTAGATTGCATTATACGAAGCACTCTGAAGACGAACTACATAGACCAACAGTTTGTAGGTATAATATCAAACTTCGAAGTGATCTATGTAAATGAGACCGCTGCGAGAGGCTGTCAAAACACAGAATAGCTAACTGACGGTATTTGGAGAATTATAATGAGCCTGCAAGTGGTGGTGTTGTAATTTCAATGATGATTCATTCATAACCTGAAGTTAGAGACAGACTATGCGGCTTTGTAAGTGCCTTGCATAATTTTCAGTCAAGTAACCGCTTTTCTTTACTTTGAAATCTATTTAATTATGGTTGGAGCTTACAAAAGCGGTCATTAACCCTCTTATGTACGAGGAGGAATAGCAGGCGGTTGGCTCCTTTTGCGAAGCAGCAATGCTAACGAAGAAGGTGCTCGCAGGCGTAAGGGAACGAACTTCCTCAAGCCTCAGCCGCCGGGCCTCCGACTCCGATTTCCAGCCACCGTAGGCGCGGACGGCGAGCAATGGGTAGCTCACCGTCCGACCATCCGGTAACTGTCTGTACTGTACTGTAACTGTATATACTCTGTAGTGTGAACGTCTATTGGCTGAAATGATGAAGGCATACTGAATTTCTCAGAAAACAAACCATCGTTGCCTGTTTTAAACAAAATAGAACACCAATGTATCTAACATTACCTATGTAGCTATCCAAACCTCATAGTCCAAAAGAAAAAAAAAATCGAGTCTTTGAAAAATAGCAGGTACGCAAGCCCTAAAAATTATCAAGCATAGACATGCTTCAAAAATCCTAGTCTAGCCCACCTTTTTAGAAAACTAAATAAAAATACCCAGCAAACAGCCTTTGGAACAATTTACACCATCCTCGATCAAATGACGTCAGAGCTGTGTTGCTACTTCAAAAAAGAAATAAAAAATGCGCGTTGATTGGGACTCGGAGACCCGATAGCGAGTTTTGAAGTGTTAACTAGTTTTTTTTTTTGTTGTTGGCAACTTTATTAGTTCAGTGTTTAATGGCCTGTTGCTTCCGATAATAGGAAAAAGAAAGAGATAGATTATGTGAGGTTCTCGGAATATTTCCTTCATTTTTACTCTGCAAGTAATATTTTTTGAGCTTAGAGCTAACATGGAGTTCTATTTTCTTAGTTTAGTACGAGTTAGTGACGGTCTTCTAGAAATTGTATTATTTAGAAGGTTTTTTATTTCGATGGGAAATAATCCAATGACTTTTCACGCTCTAGGGCGGAGCAGGAGGGCGTGTAAGATTTTTACTGACTAAAGCTAAACCTATGTTACTTATACTTGGAAGAATGGCTGCGTATTTCTTATACACGGGATTATTACTTTTTTTTTTTATCTGTGCTGCTTTTAAAAATTATATGGATATGATTTATTTATCATTTATTTCAGACATTAATTTTGAAATTGTTATTGCATAATAGATAAATTAAATACACTGGATTAGATAAATCATTGAAGAACATAAATACATTTTTTTTTAATTGATATAAACCAGTGCTTGACTGCGATCCCACCTGATGGTAAGCAGAGATGCAATCATTGATGGTGAGGCGCACTAGTTATAGTACTAGTTAGTTATTGTTGATGAATTGTTGAATTATATTAACAAAATTATTGATGAATTATTGAATAACATTAATAGAATTAGAGTAAACAAAAATTCAGGAAAATCAGGCCGCGGGTTAATTTCTGAAAGGGAAACGTGGTCCTTGAACGCAAAGGGCAATTTAAAGAATATAGGTGTGGTTTAAGTTAGTAAAGGTCTGACACGCCCTCCCACTCCGCCCTAGAGCGCAAGAAGTCATTAGATGATTATCCACCCAAAAATAAATATCAGGAAGATGATGATGATAATTACATATCATGTACAAGATTATAAGTGCTATCTGTGCAAAGTTTAAACATAATTTTTCTCTAATATTGGCAGAATAGCCGAAACCCGCTCGATTGCTATAAATAAAAAAAATTGGGCAAGTGTGTGTTGGACTCGTGCACTAAGGTTTCCGTACGTTTATAGGAAGCCCTCACTGTGCTACCTATGTAAATAGTTCAATTCCCGAATGGGATCTCGAAGATTTTTTCGAAACCCAAAAAAATTTTTTTTTGTTGACCTTGCAGCAAATTTACTGTTTTTAAATTTATTCCTACATCTATACTATAAGATTCTGGGTCAACGGGAAGTACCTTATGAATTTTTATTGCCTTGAGAGTGTCGAAATATACATTTTTTACGACATAACTGGCCGTATCTTTTTTTTTATTAACTTATAAGTTTGTTTTTCACAGCTTCAAGGGACTGCAGATTTAAGTGTATGGTTTTAGTTTCAACTCGATACCTCCACGCGTTCCTGAGACAAAGGGTCTTGAGAGACAGACAGACAGAAAGACGGACAACAAAGTGATTCTATAAGGGTTCCGTTTTTCCTTTTGAGGTTCGGAACCCTAAAAATCAATTATAGACAGTCCATTTAAGTTCATTAACCTTTTAAGTGACCTCTTTCCTAGTTCGTTGCGGAATAAAACGGAATTATAAATCATGGCCCAAAAAGTTACCAACTTCAAAGAAGTAAAAATATTCAAAATATTATGAATTCAGCTTGCAAATTAACCGTTAACTTTTGATTTACTGCTAGAAGTTTTAAATATGGTTCTTTAAGTTGTTACCTACGTTTATAATTGTAAAAGGGTTTATTATTAGGAGAAATGGTTGACAAAAATACTTATTATGTTACTGACAATAGGTCAAGTGGTCACCTCTTAACTATCAGTGGCTTATTTTAATTGTTTTATAATAAATTGAAAAAAAAGCAAAAACGAAACCCATAAAGGAACACTTTCTTGTCCGTCCGTCGGTCTGTCTATCTGTCTGTCAAGACCCTTTATCTCATAAACGTTTAATTACATTCTCACATAATAGAATCGAAAAAAAAATGAAACCAGCCCCCCTAGCCAAGTTATGACCGTCCGACCACGGACCCCTGAGCAGTGAAATGACGTCAGAACAAAGCAATCGGAGGCGTGGCCTACTCGAGGCGTTCGACGTAAACGAAACGGTCGTAAATTGGCTAGACACAGAGAGAACACTGGTATTATGAAAAAGGTAACATGCAATAAAATAGAGTACAATAGTGTAACAATCACTACTTACTTTTACTTATAGGTAAACTCGTAACTTGGCTAGGGGGGCAGTACTTTCAGAGATTACCTTCCACAAACAAAAAAAAAACTTACCTCTTTATAATGTCAGTGTAGATACCACTGTTATAAAGCTGAATAATAAAATGTTACCTATCAAATTAAATATTTCACATTTATTGTTCCAGATTCCCAGATGACAACAAAGAAGTTTTCCGAGGAGCCTGAATTTGAGCGTCCTATTGGCAACCACACGTTCTTCTTAGGAAGAGAAGCAGTGCTAGGCTGTGCTGTCACAAATCTGGGCAAACATAAAGTGAGTTTAACTCTTAAGCAATAAGGTATATTTTGGATTGACAGCTACATCAAACGGTACTGATTGTGGTTGGATGGATATGAAATGTTCAAATGCTGTATATTGTATAAATGACTAGCTTCTGACAGCGACTTTGCCCACGTGAAAGTCACTTTCTCCATACAAACTTTGTAACCCCGTTTTGCCCCCTTAAGGGTGGAGTTTCGTAAAATTCATTCTTTGCGAACGTTTACACTTTACAAGGAACTTACCTGCCAAATTTTATGTTTGTAGGTGTTATAGTTTTTGAGATTTCGTGATTAATCAGTGAGTGGTTTTTCGCTTTTATTATGTAGATAAGAAATTGCATAAACAACAAACCCGGTATCCTGTCCAGCTATACTGAGTCATATCGCCCTGTCACTTCACTCCTCACATTATTTATCACCAGAAAAAACTTTAAAAAATTCCAGTCAAATGCGATTGGGACACACGCTCCGAGGGTTTCTCATATCTATAAATCCCTTTTTAATTTGATGCCAGAATTGAGTTTCGTAGATTTTGTCGTATTCCAACACAGTAATTATTTGGTAATGTAACTACTACTAGAGCTATGAAATCTTACTTCTTGCTAAAATATCGAGATTCTAGGTCAACTGACAGTACCCTATAGATTTTGAATTCTTAGCATTAAAATATGCACCACAACGGACCATAAACGACCTACTGGGTTACCATGACGTTTAAAGTAAAATTCTTTTATTCTTATTCAATTGTGGGTAAGAGATGGCGCTAGATAACCTGTATAGCTCTGTCTCTTACCAACACTGAAATAAGAATGAAACAATCTTACTTTGAACGTCATGGTAGCTCACCTTATCTTTAGATCAGGGTCGAAGCCTTCTGGGGCTAAGAGTCTGATTCTGAAAAGAACTTACGGCCCCGGTACGAAAGGCAACGAAGGAACAGCAGTGGGTTTTTGGTCAGTAAAAGTCTGACACTATCTCGCGCTCTGCCCAAGAGCGGGGGATGTCATAAGATGATGTACCAACCGACAAAAAAAGACCTTGTCTTTACATTACGTTAAGAAGCCGACCTGAAATAAGGGCCTTGACAGACGGACCACAAAGTGATCGTATAAGGGTTTCGTTTTTGCCGACTGAAGTACGAAACACTAAAGAATCTCTATGTCATTATTACATTATGGAGAGAATGGGGTTCTTCTTGGGTGTACAAGTTTATCTCGCAATTTTTGTAATGTTATCGAAATAACTCGTTATTGGGCGCTGACGTTTTTATGGTCATTATAATAATAATATTCCACAACTATCACACAACGCCATCTAGTCCCAAACTAAGCAGAGCTTGTACTATGAGTACTACACAACTGACAAATATACTTATATATTTCTAAATACATACATATTATAGATAAATTATAGACAAAGATCCCAGAGCTGTCCGACATAACTTACTTTCACATGGATGAAACCTTAGGTTCTCAGTAGCGTCTCATGTGCTTTGAATACCTATGTACTTGTGGAGCTCCTCCTTGGAGCCCCTGGGTAGTAACCAGGTGAGAAAGAAAACTAAAAATAAGAGTAACTTAACTTAATTTTTTATGACTGATTTTTATAGATGTTTTGAAGAATATTATTCTAAAGTAATAATATAGTTATTATATAAGTAAGAAAGAGAAAGTAATATAATTATTATATAAGTAATATAATTATCCAAGGAGATGGCGAGGTAGACCGAGACGTATCACATCGGATCAATACAGGATGGATGAAATGGCGACAGGTCACTGGAACAACTTGTGACCCACGGATGCCCCTCAAGTTGAAGGGTAAAATCTACAAGTCCATGATAAGACCTGTCATACTGTATGGATCAGAATGTTAGGCTGTGAAAAAGACGCATGAAAAAAGATTGCATGTAGCGGAGATGAGAATGTTAAGATGGATGTGTGGTGTGACGAGAATGGATAAAGTAAGAAATGAATATATTAGAGGAAGTTTGAAAGTGGCGCCAGTGACTGAAAAGTTGAAGGGGAATTGTTTGTCTTGGTATGGTCATGTTAAGAGGAGATATGAAACACATGTTACTAAAAGAGTTATGAGTATACATGTGGATGGGTGGAGAGGGAGAGGAAGGCCAAAGAAAAGATGGATGGATTGTGTGAACAGTGATATGAAAGAAAAGGAAGTTAGTGATAGTATGACTTTTGACAGGATAGAATGGAAGAAAAAAACGTGTTGCGCCGACCCCAAATAAGATGGGACAAGGGCAGGAAGAAGATGATGATGATGATGAAGTGTCAAACACTTTCCATGGACCAAAACTCGTGAGCACAATGTAGATAAGTAATAATAATTTAAAAAAAAACGAATTCAAAAATAGAAATTAAATTAAGCCAAGAGATGACAGATGGCAGCTAAGAGATGACCAGTCTCAACTGACGGCACCCGTTCACGAGCATGACGTGGAATACATGCCTTATATGTATTGGTGTGAGTGTGTTCAAAACAAAGAGGCTAAGCACATATGCCAAACAGTAGTTATCCTTCAAAACTGAAAACCCCTAAGTTCCATAACCGTATACCTTAATGATTAAAGTTAGATGGTTTCCAATGTGAGCACGTTAGGTTAATGTGGGTACATCACGACAACGGTCATTAAACAGGCCAACTGTAATCAGTTTCATAGTTAATGGATATTCATTTTAAAATGATTGTTATGGTGTTTGTGCGTGATGGGAAGGGTATTTGTGGGCATTTACTTGTGTGTGGAACAAAAGGTATGTGAAAGGTGAATATTGATATACAAATGTGACGCAAGATGTCACTTAGTTTTGGTCAAATTAATAAACAACTAGAAATAAAAGCAATTGATACCTGCCTTTTTGTTGGTGGGAAAACATCAAATCATTTCATACATGCTCGAATTTGGTACGACGGATACGCAATAGACGACCCGATCTGCCCGTTGCTTCAGTGGGGATCGCTCTAGTGGGGCACTCTTATTAGAACTCTCTCGGGAAGATTAAGCTCAGCTGCATATGCAGTAAGAAAAATAATGCAATTGACAGATGTAGCCACAGCTAGGTTAGTTTACTATGCTTATTTCCACAATATTATATCTTATGGCATTTTATGTGGGAATCTGCAGCTGATGTTGACTCAATTTTCATATTGCAAAAGAGAGCAATTCGGGCTATTTATAAAATCGCGAGTCCCTCAGAAATAAATTCAAAGAAATCGATATACTGACTCTGCCTTCTCTTTATATCTTAGAAAGTATTTTGTATTTTCGTAAAAACTTGGGACTCTTTAAAATTAGAAGCGATTTTCACAACAAAAATACACGTAGTAAACACGAAATTGTGTTACCCAAATGGAGATTAGCTAAGACCAGCAAGTCATTCTTAGTAAACAGCATACGTTTTTATAACAAGCTGCCAAAGGCGGTAACAGAAATTAGCGAGGGAAAATTCAAAACTCAAATTAAGCGTGACCTAACCAAAAAAGCGTTTTATATGGTAAAAGACTATGTCGAAGACACGCTTGTTTGGCAATGACTACTTTTGCACAGTTGGCCCCCTGGTAACTCATTATTACTGTGTCTATTAATTGCTCCATCTTTGTTTTAATATATTCATTTTTTAACACATTACTTTTGCAATATTTTTTTAAATAATTATTTAGACTTCAACTACCTTAAATTCGTTAGGAATTTATTTTGTTAACATCTCATTTAATGATAGTTGTAATTATTCATATTTTTCTCAATTTTTTTTTGTAATGTGATTTTGGGAACACTGTAAACTCCACGAATTCTTAGATTATTTTAATTGTGCTTTTGGGTACAATATTGACTAGTCTACACTGTTTTTATATAGTATCTATTAATACTGTAATATGAAAATATTGTACTCAACTACTTTTTTTAAAAGAGTTACCGTGGAGTTTCTTGCCGGTTCTTCTCCATAGGAAACGACCAATTTGAAACCGTGCACTAGCTTCTGACGTTTTATAAGTGCCCATGTAAGCCTATGTGAAATTAAAATATTTTTGATTTTGATTTTGCATACATAAATCAATCCATGGTTTAAGATACATTTTTAAAATCGATCTTAAATAATGGGTCGATTATGTGAGTCAATCTCAAAAACTTCAAATTGCGATTCGATTTTTTTCCTGTGGAATGCCGGTCGCATTCTATTTAAAATCATTTAAAGCAATGTTTTACACCCGATTACATGTGCACTGTGTAATCTTATTCTGTACCGTGTTTTTTAAGATCTATAATAATTATGATGACTGCTCCATAGATGGACTGAGTTGGTGCGGAAGCAATTCCGTGATGCGTCCGTACTAAATTCGAGCGTACGTTAATACTATGACAGTGCCAGACCTTTTCTAGTTTTTATCTAAAAACTCACCAGTGTTCCGTCCTCAAAGGGTCTCTATGACTCTTTCGAACAACTCTACAGTCTATGAGTTAAATTACCTCTGCACCCCATAATTTCGATTCCCAAATTCTGCCCATCTCTTGCATTGTATCTTTTATGTAATTCGAGTCTCGAATCTCAAACAAAAGATGTTCTATCGAGACTATAATAGTAACCTTGATATTATTCTTTGTTTAATATCTCGGTCGGGGTTGCTTCCGTGATGAAAGTATATTTTCGAGACGAGAGGCTGTAAATTCATTAACAATTTAACATGTCACTAATTAATGGAATCTAGTTTTTTTTTGGTAGAAGAATCATCCAATGACATCCCCCGCTCTTGGGTGGAGCGGGTGATAGTGTCTGACTTTTACTGACTAAAATCCCAATCCTGTTGCTTCGTTGCCTTTCGTACCAGGGCCGAGTCTTCCTTTTGGAAGCAGACTCTTGGCCCCAGTAGGTTTCGACCCTGCTGGGCCCCTACGGTTTGCTGACATCTCCTTGAGGCGCGTATGGAACAGCACGCGCCGTTTGTGACTTAAGCTCGGCCCGGACGGTTACTAGACAGTCGGATGGCGAGTTACCCTTTGCTCACCGTCCGCAAGCCCGCGTCTACGGTGGCCAAAAATCGGGATCGGGATCCCGTCGGCTAAGGCATGAGGGCCGCACGCGCGTGCACGTGCCGCCTCCTCCTTTGTTATACTGCTTCGCAGAAGGAGGCGACCGCCTGCCATTCCTCCTCGCTTCGGACCATGGCCTGTACCAAGGCCCGACGCAAGAGACCGTTGCCGCCGATCGGGCGATCGGCGCCCATAGGGACTCGGCGGTGCTCTGCCCAAGCGGGGCATACCTTTACCGTATACTCCATCGTATTCTCTGGGCGGTCCACACAGTGGTGGCACCTGGATTGTATGAAGGCTTGCGTGTGTATATGTTTGCTTGTTACTACGCTCAAACCGCTGAACAGATTTGGATATAATTAGGCACACGGGCGGACCATATCCAGGACTAGCTCATAGAATACCTTTATCCAGAGAATCATAAAAATCTTCTATTACTATAATTTTCTACTTTCCCCAGACGAAGCCCCTCAAGTTGAAGGGTAAAATTTAGCCAGTGACTGAAGTGTTGAAAGGAAATCGTTTATCTTCGCATGGTCATGTGAAGAGGAGGGATGAAACGCATGTTACTAAAAGAGTTCTGAGTATACATGTAGATGAATGGAGAGGGGAGACCAAAGAAAAGATGGATGGATTGTGTGAGGAGTGATATGAAGGAAAAGGGAGTTAGTGATAGTGTGTCAATTGACAGGAAATAATGGAAGAAAAAAAACGTGTTTCGCATACCCCAAGTAATATGAAATAAGGGCAGGAAGAAGAAAAAACAGACAAAGTCCCAGACAGACGCTTAATAATTAATTATTACTAACCTCTAGCGGAGGTATCGGTTGAATGACACTAATTTAGTCTTATATTTACAAACTAGCACTAAAATTATGCTACTGCCAGTAAATTGCATCACACTTTACCGTCTAAAAAGCCGCAGCTGGTACTGAACTGAATTGCTGCAAGTTTAAACACTTTCCCTAAATAACTCACACTATTTAGTCACACTTTAGTTACACACAACTTTAGCCAACATATCCTATAACAAGGCCAACATGGCTACCAGTACCAACTATAACACCATGGAGCCAACACTTAGAGCCACTTGTAAGCCAGTTGCTAACATGCTCCGAACTTTCACACTTAGCTTGATATATCGCCAATAACCAACGTACATGGGCCAACTTGTACCACCTATAAAATTAACATCAATCTGTATTTAGGGAGTTAATTTTCAAATGTTGTTTTTTTTTTTTCTTATACTTTTATAGCCGTATTTTTATATGAAAGTTGGTTAATGTTAGCTTTAGCAGGTTGTAAATTTTGTTTAGAAGTTTTTGGGGCAATTACGGAATTGTATCGTGATAAAGTCAAAAATTGTAGAGGAAATTCTTGCATACGTGAAATTTTATATGAGTAGCACTACTATATATGTGACGCCTAGGGCATTGGGAGTCTTAGGGCGGATTTTCGGCCTGGGCTTGCAGACGACGAGCACTGGGTAGTTGGCCGTGTGGCCGACTGATAAGGACTGAGCTCGATTCGATGACGCGCACTCTTCAAAAATGTATCAGCAAAAATGAAGGGGACCAGTAAGGCTGATGCTTACTAGGACTGCGGGAATGTTTTGAGTTTCGTGATCCTAGATCGCAAGGGCAAAGGTGAGGTAGAAAAAACATAAATTGGTTGATAAGTCAATAAAAGTTTGACAAGCCCTCTCACTCCATCCCAGAGAGGGAGAAGTCTTTTGGTGACTTCCCACCTCAAAAAAAAAGCGCTATAAAGAAATGGTCCCGGAATAATGAGTTAAAAAAAGGGTTTAAGAATGAAGGAGGAAATGGACGATTATTGAACCTTGCGAGTGTGGGATTCCTGCATTGCGGCCCGTCTCACCGTGTCAATAAGTTAGGAAAATCTTTCCTACTTTGAACAAGCGATAAGAGAAACATGTTTTTGTGCAAATAATAATGTATAATAATACTGATAAATCATCATCTTCCTGCACTTGTCCCGTGTTATTTGGGGTCGGCGAAACACGTTTTTTTCTTCCACTCTGCCCTGTCACTCGTCATACTATCACTAACTTCCTTTTCTTTTGTATCACATAATAATACTGATAAATGATATATATATATGTCGTGGCCAGATCATAGAAATTGATCACTTCATGATTATTATGGCCAACTAAAACTGACCAGATCATTTAAACATTAAAGTTTGACGATATTTCAATCCTAGTTTGGCCTACCTTCTTTAGATTTTTACTATCATAAAATTCCTACATCAATGATAAGTTCAAACGAGGATCGACATATCATCATATTTTAACGTTTAAATGATCTGGCCAGTTTTAGTTGGCCATATCACAAAGTGATCAATTTCTATGATCTGGCCACGACATATACAGGGTGTCCCAGAAATCAACGTCAAGCCGAAATCGAGCATTAGGCCAAGTCGTAACAGTTATCAGAAAAATATGAAAAAAAATCTTGGTCATGTACTTTTCAAATTATATGTATTCAAAAATAAATCTTAAAAACTGACACCCTGTGATGATCTTTCAAGTCCTGTGACTGCAAATATTAACTTTTCGTCATTTTTTTTTCTACCGTATAACTATGAATAACCCCTCTGTCAAACACAGTTAAAAGTTAGAATATAACTGCCTCAGTTTCAAATAAAAAGTTAGATTTTTGCCCAACATTGAATGCAAAATAATTACATTACTCAACTTTAACCGACTGTACTGTAAAAAAAATGTACTACACTATTTTGGCAAGTAACATTAAAAGATGGCGCGTTTAGTCTGGATTCCAAAATGGTATGACACTTACTAATTGCTTCTTCATAATTAAGGAAAAAAAAATTTTTATGAATGTGACGTGACTTACTGCTTTAATAAGAGTGAGCGAGATAGATAGTGACGGTACCTTGATCAAAAGTTACCACTACTTAAAAAAGTAATTTGTTAGTTTTAGGTGCATTTGAAATAAAATTTAGTCGTTGGGTTTCCATGGGAAATAGATTGCGACGTCTGTAAGCAGCATTCATCTCGGTCGACATTGTATGAAATCCGACTTTATTCAAAAGTTTTTTTTTATTTTTTTTTTATTAAGAAGTAGCAATTAGTAAGTGTCATACCATTTTAGAATCCAGACTAAACGCGCCATCTTTTAATGTTACTTGCCAAAATAGTGTAGTACATTTTATTATTACAGTACAGTCGGTTAAAGTTGGGTGATGTAATTATTTTGAATTCAATGTTGGGTAAAAATCTAAGATTTTCTTTGAAACTGAGGCAGTCATGTTTTAACTTTTAACTGTAATTGATAGAAAGGTTATTCGTAGTTACATTACAGAAAAAAAACTGAAGAAAAGTTAATATTCGCAGTCACAGGACTTGAAAGATCATCACATGGTGTCAGTTTTTAAGATTTATTTTTGAATCCTTATAATTTGAAAAGTACATGACCAAGATTTTTTTTCATATTTTTCTGATAACTGTTACGACTTGGCCTAATGCTCCATTTCGGCTTGACGTTGATTTCTGGGACACCCTGTATAAAAAACTAATTATGAACAATAATCATACCTGGTAGTCAAATATGCAAAAAGAAATCCAGCAAGCGAGTCTGAGTGCACAAACAAGTCAGAACAGAGCTCTCTGGCGCAAACGTACAAGGAGACCCGACCCCAGCTAAACTGGAAAGAGAGTTGGAAAAAGAAGAAGAGTATAATAATAATAAAGGATAAAATATATTTAATTTCTAAAAGGTTTAAAAAAAACTCTTACACGTAATTTTTTATAGTCAGTTTAAACCAGATGAGGCTGGTGTTTTCTAGCTGATTACCCTGAGACAAAGCACCAAAACGAGGGGTCAGTTTGGTCAGTGGGTCGTCTTAGGGGCGTTTCTTTGTAGTCTATACAGCAAACATGTAATGGTCAAATCATATGGTCTAGTGGTGAGGTTAGATCATTTGTTCTGTGTTTGGGTATAATTTACCTATAATATGTATGTAGGTATTTATAAATATATTAAAAGTGTGTTTATCCGTTGTCTAGTACTCATAACACAAGCTCTGCTTAGCTTGGGACTTTGACGGCGTTGTGTGATAGTTGTGGAATATTATATTATTATTAATATATATATTATGAGAACCATGCAGATTGGTGTCTGAGATGGTATTTATTAATATATATATGTAATACTAGCTGCTGCCTACGGCTTCACCCTCGTGATAGTAGAAAATTATCCCAAGGGAACATATTCCCGGGATAAAAAGTATCTTACGTGCTATTCTAGGACATGGTCTATCCGTGTACCAAGTTTCATCGGAATCCATTCAGTAGTTTTAGCGTGAAAGAGTAACAAACATCCATATATACAAACCTTCGCGTTTTTAATAATAGTACGATGTAATAGTATAAAATATATTCTTTTCATACTAAGAAAAGCAATAATAAAAATAAAAATAAACTCATAAAAAGATACGACTAATACTTAAACCGTTTTAAAAAGACTTACCTTGTACTTACAGCTATATCAACGCAAAGCAAGGATGACAAAAACACCCAAATAATATCACGATACACCTCAAAAAAATCTTAATAATCTTCACCCTAAATCCTGACAATCTTTTGAACAAGGAAAAGAAATTCGCGCGAAAAGAAATCGACACCAAAATGGCGGTGTCTCACGAAAAACGGGCACAGGAAACAAAATCATTCTGCCATTGTCTATGGCAATTAGAACCGCAAAAATTTACCGATTACCCTTCATTAAGAGTTGTTGCACTGGTTGGCTCGATGCCTAGAATAACAATGCACGAAATAGTGCTGCACCTTTTCACGTTGTGAATTTTAATACCGGTACACACGGTGGCTGAATGCTGAGCTTCTCTTTGTTGCCTTTGCCTGGTAGTTTTCTTTTAGCTTTTGTCGTGATTTCATCTTATTGTTTGTTGTAACATCTGCTTCTTTTGGGAGGGGGGTGTGAAATTGGTAGTGGTTATCACAATAATCACACCATCATCATAAAGGCTAAAAAAGTATCTATGTGTGTGTGTGTGCATACATTATTACGGCTGTATAATATTACAACATATATACACGTATGTTTGTATTTTCATATATATGGATTGTGACGACCTATCATGTTAGGTGATCGAATTAGGAATTAAGATATTCGCAGAAGAACCAAGGTTGCCGATATAGCACGAAGAATCGCCAAACTTAAGTGGCAGTGTGCAGAGCACATTGCTCGCAGAACAGGTAGCCATTGGGGCCGAAAGTTTCTGGATTGTTAGAAGGCGTCCTACAAGGTGGATCGATGACCTGGTAAGGGTTGCGGGATTCCGATGGATGTGAGCTGCACGGGACCATTTATTGTGGCGATACTTGGGAAGGCCTATGCCCAACAGTGGACGTCTTTCGGCTGATATGATGATGATGATCATGTTAGGACATGTCCTGAAATACTTTTTATCTATGGTGACGCCATAAGAATTAAAATACGAAATCCTGCATCGCGAAATTAAAATTCACCGCACGATGTGAACATGTACTACAGCTAACGAAATCATTTATCGGTTAGTTGCCCTAACCAGACACAACACCCGTCTGGTCTAAGAATCCTCTCTTTTTAACTGAGGTAAGCGAGGTTATACTCTCTGTTCTGCATACCTCCAAATCTATTTCTTTGACTTTTGCCCGCAGCTTCGCTCGGGTACATAAAATATAGCCGGTCACTCAGGAATAAAACAGCTTTCTATCGGTGAAAAAATTTCAGCAATCGGCGGAAAAAAACCTACTTTCTAAGATTACCTCTTACTAACAAAAAAACTAACTTTACCTCTGTATAATATTAGTATAGATGAATCAAAAAGCGCATTATAAAATATGCAAAACAATCATTCCTAAGTACCTACAACTTTTTTTATTTAACGTGTATTTTCTCACTGCTGGGCAAAAGTATCCCCTAAGAATCCTTCCTTCCTCCTTCTTCCAAGAATTATTTTCTCCTCTAACCGCCTCAAACCAGCTCCAGGACATTTTGCTACCTCTTCCCAGGTCGGCCCCTTAGGACTATTTTTGTTGCTGAGAATGGAGTCTCAAAGATTTTTCCGAATTGCAATTATTATTTTTTTGTTGTGATGAAACAACATCTTTACAGTTTCAAAATTTTAGGATTCTGGGTCAAAGGAAATCAAAATTATTATATTAAATTAAATTATTATTATTAAACAAAATCAATTAATTATCGATTAATAAATAATTCACCATAACCCACCACCATACCATATATTAGTTTTAGTTTTATTATGAATTAATTATTATTATTATTAATCAAAATTATTATATTAAATTAAATTATTATTATTATTTATTTTAAATTATTATTATTATTATTTTGATTTCCTCGAGAATGTCGAAATATACGTATTTTTATTAGATAAACGGCCGTGTCTTTTATTTTTCGTTAACTTATAAATTTGATTTTTTCGCAGCTTCAAGAGACCGCAGACTTGAGTATATGATTTTAATTACAACTCAATAGCTCCACGCTTTCCCGAGATAAAGGGTCTTGAAAGACAGATAAACAGACAGAGTGACAACAAAGTGATCCTATAAGGGTTCCGTTTTTTTTCTTTTTGAGGTACGGAACCCTAAAAAAAAAATATTCATCCTAAAATCCTTTTTCACGTACCAACACTAAATCACGAAGCAACGCAACAATTTTTACGACACTAAAGTCCACAGTGATCCCCCGGAAGGAATTTGACAGGCCAAAAAAGTATGAGAATGAAAGATAAGGGCTAACACAAAGGGATACGTAAGGCCGAAGACTTAACTGGGTCCCTGACCCAGAAAGGAATCTTCATCAGTGATATCGAATGTTCGAACGGATTCCTAACTTGTCATGTTTTAGTTTGTGATGGTATTTTTTTTTTCCCTTTGACAATTTGGGCTACGTTGTGGTATCTACAATTGACAGTACAACTTGGAGTTGAGTGATTGCCTACTGCGCAGCGTGTTGCGTGTTGTATTCCTGTACGAAACAATGTTTACATGACCTACACGGTATTTTTAATATTGTGCGGTTTTGATCACGCATGTGGGATTGTCCATTTCATACTAGTATTTATTGTAATGCGTGGAATACGCACGTGGATCGCGATTTTTTGCATTGTAAAATTATGTGCATGCGGAGCAACTCCGCATGCGTGATGAAATCCGCACAATATTAGAAACACCCTTAGGAATGTTTAAAAGAGCGTTCGTGTTCCTAGAACGAGACAAAGGTGGGTTTTTGTCAGTAAAAGTTTGACACGACCTCTCGCTCCATCCTAGAGTGGAAAAAACATATGAAAATTTCCCACTTCAAAAAAAAACCTACAGATAGTTGTTCCGGGTGTCTAGTGTATGTGAGTTAAGATGTTTTTCGTCTCCACAATACAGAACCTACCTAGTGTGAAACACCATAAAAAAATAAAATGTTATAAAGCAGTGCAAGCATCATTTGTAAGTAAAATTAATAAAATAAATGAATGAAGCTTTCATCAACAAAATATTTTACTGGCAAAAAAGTCGTTGTAATATTTTACGTGAAAAATAAAGTAATATCGCAGTAGGCATCATGTATTTTTCAATATATTTTAAAGTTGCTGTTGTCCGCGACTTCGACCGCGTCAAGTTCGTAATAAATCGCAAATCCAACTACTAATTCTGTGCTTGTAATTGATGCCGAAAGCATTAAATTCATTTATTTTACTTTCACATAAAACGGTTAAAGGCCAAAATGAAAATTACCTCCAAGAAATAATGTCATTTACAATGTATTTCTTATGTCCAGATTTATTTATTTTATTTATTTAGCTCACCAACATATTTTCTGAGATATATTGACACATAATAATAATAATAATTCTTTCTTTTTTTATTAATGCCTAGCCCTCCCCATTCTAGAACCTTTAAGACATCATCTATTGCTGCTGTAAACAGTTTCGGAGAAATAACATCTCCCTGCCTCACGCCCCGCTGCAAGAAGATAGGTTTCGGGGTCTTGCCTTGTAGACGGACTGACATGGTGGTGTTTTTGTACAAACGCTTCAGCGCTTCGATTTACCGATAGTCAATTTGGCATCGTTGGAGAGACTGCAGTACAGCCCAAGTCTCAATCGAATCAAAGGCTTTCTCGTAGTCCAAAAAAACTATAAAGTGAGGCTGATTATACTCCTCAGTCTTCTGTATAACCTGCCGCAACGTATGTATGTGGTAAAAAAATATAGTATTATTTTCGTTGATTACTTTTTTGATGATGTTTTGATTACTTTTTATAAAAATGTGAAGTAAAAATGTCGATGATAATAATTTAAAAATATGCTGAAAATTGTTTTGTTATTGTAATCGAAGTAATAACGTATATTACATGCAAAACGGACGTCAAAATACTCACAAAAAAATTACTGTAACTGGGGATCGAACTCGCGGCAAATATCAAAATATAAAATAAAAACATACAATTCTAATTATAAATGAATATATAGAAATGTAAAATAATCATAAAGTTTCACTAATTATAATTGATGAAAGTATTCATCCTAGGTTACTAATAGATGAAAAAGCTATTAATTTTCGTATATCAACATTTTGGAATATTGCTCATCCCCCATACCAAACAACGTAATAATTTATAGCCTATAAGTTGCCCTGACCTATAAGGATTATGAATGCAAAACTCCTTTATTATATCTATGGCGGCAACCATAAACAACAGAAAATAATATTACTGTTTCATTATATGTTTAGAAGATAATGGTCGGTTTGGAGCAGGACGTAATATTATAATAGTCTATTATAAAAATCAATACAGATTGTCCTCACATTTTTGATATTTCGTTGAAAGAATACTCGTTACTTATTAATGTGCTTTCCACAAAATGAAAAGTAAATAGGTACTGTTCCCCTCATTTTCAAGCCCAATTCTGTAACATTTTTCCATTAATTCCTTTTGCTACGTTATTGACACGGTCGGTAAGTAAATTATGCGCCTCATTCCTCACGTGAGGCATACCACATGGTCATAAAGACTTTGTTCTAAAAATAGAACCTTACAGTAAAATCTAGGGCGCAAATGTTCTTTCACAAGTTATTAGAATGTGTGAGTTGAAAGCAATGCCGTTCGGTATAATATTTTTTTGTAATAATAAATAATATTACCTATAGCTGATCTGGTTCTAATGTATGTAGTGTAGGTATGTTTTTTTTACGGTGGGTAATCATCTGCTCTAGGGTAGAGCGAGAGAGCATGTCAAAGTTTTACTGACTAAAACGACAACTATGTTCCTTCTTTGCCTAGTTTTCCAGGTACCCGAATTTTCCTTTCGGAAGTCAACCTAATGCTATGGTAGACTTCGATCCTGCTAGGCCCTTACAGTTTTGCTGACATTTCTTTGAGACGCGCGTGAAACACTATATTGTCGCTGTCGCTGTCGACGACTCGGGTTTGGTCCGGACGGTTATCGAACGGCCGGATGGTGACCTACCCAATGCTCGTCATCCGCAAGCCCACACTTACGGTGGCTGGAAATCGAGGTCGAGACATCGGTGGCTGGGGATGTTCGTCTAGCATTACTTTTTTACAGAAGGAGGCGACCGCCTGCCATTCCTCCTTACTCCGGACCTTGGTCTGTACCAGGGCCCAGCGTGAGAGGTCACCGGCGACGATCGTCTCCAATTTAGTGTAGGTATGTGTGTTATGTTCACCTGAAACTGAAAATTCTAAAGCGAATTTTCAGTACTCTTTTTTGTGAGATTTGACATTTGTGCTTCACAAATGGGTCCCTAGAGAGTACTTTAACATGTAGTCCGAACTCACTCTACTTCGTTTAATGTTTTGGAGCCTTGCTATCATACGAGGGTTCACATTGAAAGTTTTTACAAAATACAAAACGGAATGATGTTGAATAGAATAAAATAATCAGCTTTATTATGTTACCACTGCTAGAACTCAGGCCTCTTCTCTAGGAGAGGGTCTGGGCCGTCATCACGCGGACCTGGTGCGGATTGGTGAGTGAGCGTCATATGTCAGTAACCGTAGGGGCCCAGCAGGGTCGAAGCCTACTTAGCCATGGGTGATGCGAAAGAGATCCTCGGGTCCCTAGAACAATGGCAAGGAAGGAACCGAAGTGGGTTTGACACGCCCTCGCGCTCCACCCAAGAGCGAGGGATGTCATAACATGATTATCCCAGCCAAAAAAAAATGTCTTCAAATTTTTGCTTCTACAACATGCCGATTTTCTCATGATGATGTTTTTCTTTACCATTTCGAGAACAGTAATGATGAAATAAAATACACAAAGTCATGTGAGTGGTTAAGTTTGAACCCGCATTCCACAACTCGAAAGTTACCTTTACCACACAGCTGTCAATGATCTTTTCTTTGTTCTTTTCTAAGCACCATTGCAAGGTTTTTTTTTATACTTCAGACGAGTATTTTGAAGGCAAAACAAAATCTTTCTTGCAGTCGGGGTTTTTTTTTTTGGGATTGACTTGTTCCAGTAAACAATATAATTGTTGTTTTTTTATGTTTTTCAAAGATTCTTAAATAAAGTAAAAATAAAAACTAAATATGGATATTAAAATATCAACTGGCAGCTAAGAGATGACCAGTCTCAACTGACAGCGCCCGTTCACGGACATAACGCGAATATTAGCACCAATCAGCTCAACCATTTTGAAGGGAACCGAATAATCCAACACACGCGCTGCCATCATTGAGATATTTGAATGAGCATGGCAAACTCTCAACTGCATGTAATTCTGCTACTGTAATTCTGATATAAGTTATATTACTGTAAAGATTCATCAATATCCATTCAGTCGTATGAGCTTGAAGGAGTAACAAAAATACTTTATAATATTAGTGAGATTTATTTACAAGCACTTTTAAATAAACGTTACGCATGTAACTAAAAGAGTTATGAGTATACATGTGGATGGGTGGAGAGGGAGAGGGAGGCCAAAGAAAAGATGGATGGATTGTGTGAACAGTGATATGAAAGAAAAGGAAGTAAGTGATAGTATGACTTTTGACAGGATAGAATGGAAGAAAAAAACGTGTTGCGCCGACCCCAAATAAGATGGGACAAGGGCAGGAAGATGATGATGACTTTTAAATAAACGTTACAGAGGATGTCAAAGGCGTTGTACAGTAGAAACTTATAAACTAAAAAAATACATTTAATAAAAACAATAATACCTTAATAACAAATCCATAAGTACACATTGAAGAAGAAAAAAAAACTAACTAACTAACATATAATTTAGAAATAAAAAGAAAATACATAAAATTTATCCCTCAAAACAAATGATCAATGTTAACTTATTTTTTATCCATCTTCTCACAAAACCTTAGACATTCACGACACACATCTATCCATCTCCCAGCAAACAAGTCACACTCCGGTGTTAGAGTCAGAAGAGCATTAAGCACAGAAAGCGCACGAATGAGCGGCGAGTTAGCTCGTGACACTGTCTGTGAGAAGATCAGCTAACAAGCGAGATGTATCTCACTATATTTTATATCTAGCATAGCATAGTCGGCCTTATAATGTTCCCACTGTTGGGACTCAGGCCTCCTCTCTAGGAGAGGGAATGGACCGTAATCCACCACGCGGGCCCAGTGCGGGTTGGTGGATGTCATATGTCTTCGAATTTTTGGTTCTAGGACATGCCGGTTTCCTCACGCTGTTCTCCTTCACCGTTTTGAGAGCAGTGGTGATGAAATAAATTACATAAAGTAATGCGCCTGGCTGGGTTTGAACCCGCGACCTACAACTCGTAAGTCGGGGCCGTTAACACTCGGCCACCACTGCTCTCGTAAGCTCGTAAGTTTTATATCTATCTCCAATGTATTACAGATAGGTACAATATTAAACTATATTAACTGTGTAGATACATGTTGGTTTATTAATTACGTACGTCTGGAAAATTGAATATTTGTGTTCATAACGACCATTCGCTATGTTTGATTGTTTATCGTTAATTTGAATTTGACATGAGTTTCACGTTAATTGTTTTGGTTTTACTAGTGATCTGCCCCAGTTTTTTACGAGTGCAAATTTTAAACAAAAATCTTCTTTATTTATTGTTGTTTCTAGTAGTGAAAACCGTATGGAAATCCGTTGCCTGGTTTAGGAGGAGTTAGCGAATTAACAGACAGACGCGGAAAGTAATTTACTACTTGAAGTCTTCTCAACTTTAGTTTGGTCTTCGTCAGAATTATTGTTAAGTTCTCTTAATAATTTGATATTTTTAATAGTATTTATTAGTTTATAATTTTAGCATATATATGTATTTTATTATTATAAATAACTTATTTTTATTTTATTTTTTCTGTTTGAATTATCTGTTATTTGTTTATTGTGCAAACCTACCATAGTGTTGTCTTTTTAACCCAAAGGTTGACTGGTAGAGAATGCCTTGTTGCATTAAGTCCGCCTATGTACCACTATTGTACATGAAGTTTAAATAAATAAACAAATAATTTTGTATTATACTGTGTAAAAATGATGGAAACAATTTGTGTCTTTATTTTATTTATTTCGACTGTATTTAAAAGACACATTTTGTATATAATATGTATCAAATTAAATGCACATCCTGAAACTTATATATTATGCAGGATCGGCTAATTAGTGGACCAATATCAGTAATTTTAAAATAGCCAAATCAAATTCTGGGCCTACTAATATAGGGCCTCAAGTCTGCTATTACAATAGTGTCAGAATGGTCTATAATTTCATAATTGTTGATGTTTCAGTATGTAAGTAGAACATTTATTAATTTGTCAGTCGATCAGTGTGAATTTCTCTTCTCACACCTCGCCACTTTTTCGAGTCATCAAAGAGCATGAGCACCCATGAGGTTGTCTTAAAGCCGGCGCCCCTGACGATGGTAACAATATCATTTGAATCAAATTTAGTATTCATGAAAATTTTACTTACAATAAAAATATATTTTACTAGCGACCTGACCAGCTTCGTTCGGGTGCTAAAATTCAAGGTTTTCCTCTACTATAATATGTATGTATTATCATATTAAAAACTCCTAAACCTTTTTCATGAATTACTGTCTTACTCGTTTTTGAGTTTATCGCGAACAGATCAAAGACTTCGTGGAGGACAAATAATATGTAAGGATAATGACAAAACAGTCATAAAAAGAGGTGATACGACCCAGCAGTGGAAAAGAATAAGCAGAATTAAAAAAAAACTCATTATCAGTGCCCAAAGGTTTATGATTATCACCCGGTAAATTATAAGTTCCAAAAACTATTTTAAATCAAGAAGCTAATACTACTGATTTCACCACTAATACTTGGTAACAATTCGTTCGATAAAAGTGGTCCATTTACTAACCACCTGCAGTTTTGTGATAAGCGCCGAGCATTAAGAGACTGCAGACAATGGCTTACCTAACCTTTTATAAGAGGATTTGCAGAAAATCTTCGCAAAAATAGTCTGTGATTTGGATTAAATGGGCCGTTCATTGTTTTCTGTTAAAAGATATAAATAAAGTATATTATGTAGAATATATTACGTATATTTACGACATTTCTGAGTGTGTATGAATGTTTGTTACTGCTTCACGCTCAAACGGCTGAATGGATTTTGGTAAAACTTAGTACACGGGTAGACTAACTTGGCATAACATATAGAACACACACAACCATATACTTGTATCTATATAATATTAGTATGTTATATATAGTAGAAAATTGTCCCCAGAAAACATATTTTATAAATAAAAGTATCATATGGGCTATTCCAAGATATAGTATAGCCGTGTGCCAAGTTTCATCTGAATCCTTTCAGCCATTCAAGCGTAAAGAAGTAAAAAACTGGGCAAGTGCGAGTCGGACTCGCGTACTGAGGGTTCCGTACAAACTCACCTATATAAATAATTTAAATCCCGAATGGAGTTTCGAAATTCTTTCCGAATCACAAAAACAGTTTTTTTTTTGTGATGTAATGTAGAATAAACTTACTATTTTTAGGTTTATTTATATACCTGTGCTATAAGACCTATACTTTATACCAAATTTCAGGATTCTGGGTCAACGGGAAGTACTCTATGAATTTTGATTTTCTTGGGAGTGCCTTTTTTTCGATAACTTATAAGTTTGATTTTTTCACAACTCTAAGGGACCGTAAACCTGAATATATTATGGTTTAATTTCGATACCTCTACGCGTTCCTGAGATAAAGGCTCTTGACAGCCCAATAGATAGACAGACGGACAACAAAGTCATCCTATAAGGGTTCCCTTTTTTTCCTTTTGAGGTACGGAACCCTAAAAACACACACATACTCACAAACATTCGACTTTATAATATAAGTGTGATTACGATGACATAGACGTGTCTGGCTGTTAGGAACTAAATATTTTCATCACCCAATTATTTTTATATAGATATACGGGCATGATACAAGGCTTAACGTCATTGTGCTAGCTGAATTAAATATCAAATATAATACCTACAACTGACCTGAGCGTAGCCCATTTTAATCTCACCTATCTTTATTTGGGTCAGCAAAATTCACATTTAACCTTGCTAGCGAAATAATTTTATTTTTATTGAGTTACTTCATGAACAAAACCACGTTAACGTTCAAACGTAAATGCGAGTTGAACTAAAAATATTCTGATGCCTGAAAGATATTCTTAAGTATTTATGGGTGAGTTGGGAAATAGTAATTTTGTGGCATGACTGTTTTTTTTAGGTGGGAAATTCAATGACGTCTCTCGCTCTAGGGAGAGGTGAAAGGGCGTGTCAGACTTTTACTCACTAAAATATGTTCCTTCTTTACTTTGCGTTAAAGGACCCCGGGTTTTTCTTTGAGAAGTGAACCCTTGCTCACAGTAGGCTTCGGCTCTGCTGGGCCCCTACGGTTTTGATGACATTTTCTTTTGGGGGGGGGGGGGGGTGGAATATTAAGCGCTATCGATGACGGCGAGCTACCCCTTGCTCGCCGTCCGTAAGCCCATGCCTACGGTGGCTAGAAATTAGTGTCGGGATCCTGGCGGCTGGGGTGAAGGGAAGTCCGTTACTCCTCTTTCGTTAGCATTACTGCTTCTCAAAAGGAGGCGACCGCGTGCCATTCCTCTTCGCTTCGGACCATGGCCTATACCAGGACCCGGTGTGGAGGTTGTTGACGCCGATCGCCTTCACGAGGACACGGTAGTGCTCTGCCTAAGTGGGGTGACATGACTGTTGAATATTGTATCATAATTTTTACGTCAATTCTTAGTACTAGAGGAAGATGAGTCAAAAAAGCACCTCCATTGGATGCTCGTTTATTACTGGTCAATTATACAGTATAATCGTAAAATAATATAACTATTGATTCTTAATATTAAGATGCACTACAATACAACATGAATACACCGATAATATCCTGAAATGAGACAGGATACATTTTATCCCATGCGTATTTATTTATTTATTCGTCAATCGCTTGCTATACTTACAGTATCCACCAAAGCGTCAAGCCAACAATCTACGAACTAAAAAAAAATACTTATACATACATTTATCATTTCTTTACTGCTATATAAAAATATGTCAGGGAGCAGTGGTGGGGTGAGGAAACCGGCATGACCTAGAACCAAAAATTCAAAGACATGTGACATCGACCAACCCGCACTGGGCCCGCGTGGTGAATTACGGCTCATTCCCTCTCCTAGAGAGGAGGCCTGAGTCCCAACAGTGGGAACATTATAAGGCCGACTATGCTATGCTATAAAAATATGTCAAATTTCGGTAAACATGCACACAAGGAGAATAACACGGACGAAGCCGCTGGTAGAAGCTAGTTTTTAATATAGCACATTCTGATTCTCTCCTTTTTTTCCTCAGGTAGGCTGGCTAAGAGCAGAAGACCAAACAGTCCTCACGATGCACGACCGAGCAGTCCTAAGTGCGAGGTATTCGGTGCACATGGACGCGCCTAGGACTTGGCAGCTAAGGATCAGACCGTTACGGGCCGAAGACCGTGGATGCTACATGTGCCAGATCAACACCCAGCCCAGTATGAAGTGGCAGAATGGCTGTATTGATGTTTATGGTGAGTTATTATTTTGGATGGCTATTAGTACTTGCTTGTGAAGTGTCCCTTGTTCAAATTATTGTTGATTTGGGTATAATTGGTGAATCAACAGGTCATAACTGCCCCAATGCCACCAACTGCTGCTAGTGTTATCAACTGGTTAACCCTTTTCTAAGATATTTTAATGTGAGAAGGGTACCCAACTGATGCAGCTGTCTGTACCTACGCTACAAGGCTTGTCCTGCGTATAGTCAATTATTTTTTCCTACTAATTGTGATACTTACCTAATAATAAGTCTACGAACTAGTAGTAAAATTCATTGATTTCCGTGAAGTGTAGATATAAGATCTTCTATTTATAAATAAGATTTTCGAAATTTTAAAGAGCACGATTAGAATCAATTAATAATACGATTCGTAGTTTTGCAGTTTTTTTTTTTTATTGAAGTTTTCATTCTGAAGTTCCAACTATAATAGCTAGATTTGGTTTATTATTTGCCAATGTTTAAAAAAATACAACTATTCCGCCATCTTTAAGAGTCTGCTACTATTTCAACATTCATTTACAAGTTTTACTAAAAATCAAATAACAATTTTCATTTCAAATTTATTTTTTCAAAAAATCCTTAATAGTATTTACTTTTTAGGGTTCCGTACCTCAAAAGGAAAAAAGCGGAACCCTTATAGGATCACTGTCAAGATTCTTTATCTCGGAAACGCGTGGAGGTATCGAGTCGAAATTAAAACCATATACTCAAGTCTGCGCTCCCTTGAACCCGTGAAAAAATAAAACTTCTGAGTTAGCGAAAAAAAAAGATACGTACGTAAGAAACGTATATTTTGAAACTCTCAAGGGAACCAAAATTCACAGGGTACTAACTATTGACAGCAAGGTCTCATAGCACAAGTATAGCAAAAAATCTAAAAACTGTAAATTTGTAGTTACGTCACAAAAAAACTTCTTTTGCGATTTGGAAAAATCTTCGAAACTCAATTCGGGAATCGAACTGTTTTCATAGGTAAGTTTGTACGAAACCCTCAGTGTACGAGTCCGGCTCGCACGTGCCCAATTTTTTTTTATGCTTCTGTAACGTTTTCTCTTGATCATTCTTGGTTGACTGGTAGAGAATGCCTAAGGCATTAATTTCGCCTTTGTACCTTCTTGTTGCATGAAGTTTTAATAATTATACATAAACATGTACACGTTCATTGAAAGTGAAATAAAACCTTGTAAAAACCAACATTTTCCATATAGTTCGACCATCTAGATAAATCCCCATTCTCTAGTCGGTTGACCACCCTGTTGAGCGGGGCCTGACCACCCATCCATCACCTGTCACCGTTTAACTGTTCGCTACTGTGACTTGAAAACACGACCGACTTGATTTTATTTTATTTTTCGGTTTCTCCATCCATGTCGTGAATATAGTACGGCTTTGTTTTTAGTTGCTGTTGACCGCTTTATCTAGTCTTTTCGTATAACATGAGGCTTTCAAGTTGAAAGTTGGAAGGAAGGAATATATTTTTGTTGGATTGGGTTTTTTTTTTCGGTGGGAAAATCATCCAATGACATTCCCCGCTATTTGGCGGAGCATTTTGAAAGTAGTTACCTACTAGTGAAATAAGTACACAAAGTAAAACGCTTGTCTTTTAAAACCACGATGTATAACTTGCAAGTTGGAGACCAGTATTCAAATATCTAATAAAAGTTAAACAAATCTACACAAATTTTATAAAGGGGTATTTTTTTTTGTATGCTCGGCTCGCTACTCCGCTAGCGTGGTTGAAGGTAAAACTACACTGCGCATACGTGTGCCACACACGCCGATCTTTGTGCGTCGGTCTCTTTCGATTTTTTATTTAAAAATACATTTTAAAGTATGAATATAAGTACATAGGTACAAATCAAAATGGATATAAGTAAATATGTACCTATTTACCATATAATTTAGATTTTTTTTCATTTTTTTAAAACGCACAACTCCTAACCCTATAGCAAGAGCGGCCTGTTTAAAGGTGCCTAACGTGTACAATAAAAGATATTCTCGATACGTAGACTTAAGGTGCATTTCAATTCGTCACGAGCGCAAATACACGCGATTATAGGCAAATATAACGAATGTCACGTCCATGCCATGCAATGTATTATGAACATTAGACGCGTTGTTATTAGGTTTTTATTCACATGTTTTCTTTCAAAGAGTAAAATTTCTGTATCTATTTGTATTATTACTTATTCTGTAGTAGGAGGTAATCTCTGAAACTATTGAGTGACATAGGATATAGTCAGAGATAACAAATTTATCCGCTTACTGCTTTTCCAACTTGATAACTTAATTTCTAAGGAAATATTAATGAACTAGCTGTTGCCCGCGACTTCGTCCGCGTTAAGTTCGTAAAACTGTACAATCACTCTGTGCTTGCAATTCATTCCGAAAGCATCGCAATAATTTATTGTACTGTAACATAAAACGGTTAAAGGTAAAAATATCCAAATTAAGAACCTCCTCCTTTTTAGAAGTCGGTTAAACACGCAAATTACCTTCAGGAAACATGTTATATACTCGCCCAGATCCAGATGTATGACCGTCAATGAATAGAAAGAGCATGTATGGGTCGTAGCAGTGGTCATTTCTGCCTATCCCAAGGGAAAAGGCATATGTATGCATGGGCAATTATGTATGTTTCTGGTTTTTGTTCTGGTAAAACATCATTGCATGATTTTAACCCCTCGCCACAGTGAGCACGCCACAATCAAATCGCAGCAGTAATGCCTGTCTTTGAGAAGTGTCTACAGAGGCGTCACGGCATCCTCTCTTTGTGCAGGACTCACGGGTTGTGGGTATTTTAGAAGGTATCTGTGTCGAATTCAGCGGGAAGAAACACTCGGGTCTCACTATTCTGCGAAACGCCCGGAGAATACGATGGAGCATACGGTGGAAGTCAGTCCCGCTTGGTCGGAGCGCCGGCGCCGCCTTGTCTTTATGGGGGCGATTGGTGGAGAAAATGACAACCAGTAGCCTCCTTCAGTGAAGCACTACGATCAAAGAAGGTGGGTGAAACTATGAGGGATAGGACATCCTGACTCCTCAGCGGTCGCTGCAAGGGACGCTCCGGGTGTTGAAAGCCGCAAGGCAATTCCCGGCTATCGCAAACACGGGATTGCGGTGGTGCTGTCCAGCCGTCTGGTCAAAGCAGTCCTGAATCAACAGCGCATAGTATTCTACGCGCGACTCAAAAAGATTTCAGCAAATGGATAGGGCCCTCTAGGGCCGATGTCTGCTAGGGCTGCAAGATTGATCGAAAGAGTTATCTCCCATAACAATTTTCGTCTCAATAACTTTTCACTGAAGAGTTTAAGCAGTTAGACAGCTTTGGTAGAGATAAACGAAGAAGCATAATCGGGACACCGACCTTCAGCTGGATAACGTGCACTGATAGTGAAAAGCCTTAAGTGAATCCAAAAACTACCATCATCATCCGGCAGGCATTAAGTCCGCCGCTGTACATTTGTGCATAAAGGATTAAATAAATAAATCATCAACTATCTTCTTCCACAACAGTACTTATGAAGAATTGGCGAGAGCATGCTTGCATTGATTGTTGCAGTTTGATCATTTTAGGCGTTAGAATTACTTGTTCATTTACCTAGGATATTTTGGTGTGTATTTAATTGACATCCCCGTATATAAGACAAATGTTTTTTCCATAGTAGGAACTACCTTATGAAGAGTCTCCAACTTATGAATGAAACTACGGCTAAACCTTGTGCGCGTGTATCCCCGTTCAATCGAACTCGCATATTGATGGCCAAACCGAGAAATTACTGACGCCGATTGCTTCTATGAGGACACGGCGGTTCACTCAAGATGGATAGACCTCCACCGCATGCTACATCGAGTCCTCCAGGTGATTCACAAAATGGTAATATCAGGGTACTTTCAACCGAACCCAGAACAGAAACCGTTCGAAACACCCACAACAGTCCTGAGCTTATCCATAAAACAATGAAATTATGGTTAACAAATGTAGCAGCCGATAAGTGTTATCCCTGAGACTGGCCTCCCTTAGAGGGTTGTTCCAGTGTTGGTCACCAATCATTGCAAAGGGGTAACGTCCAGATATCGACGTAAGGCTGTAAGGAATCTGAGATACATCATACGTTGTCGAACTGTGGTCAGAAAAACACATTCGATCCCGTTTTATATGAAGCGGTGACTGCAAATAATAAAACACACCATTATTAATCCGCAAGGTGCCATCATGCCGGAGGACACAGTGGAGATGTGCCCTCCAAGGGCGGAGCACCGCCGTGTCCTCGTGAAGGCAATCGGCGTCAGTGACCTCTCGCGCCGGGCTCTGATCCAGAGCGAGGAGTAGTGGCAGGCAGTCGCCTCCTTCTGCAAAGCCGTAATGCTAGCGAAGGCGGAGGCCGCACGCGTTAGGGAACGAACGGCCTCACGCCGAGCCAAGATTCCGACCCCGACTACCAATCACGGTAGACGCGGGCTTCCGGACGTCGAGCAATGGGTAGCTAGCCGTCCTATAGTTGACAGGATCGAGCCCAATCCTCAACAGCGCGTAGTGATCGACACAGGTGTAGTTTTAGTCGGTAAAAGATTGACACGTCCTCCCGCTCCAACCAGAGCGGGAGAAGTCATTGGATGATTTCCACCCTTAAAAAAAGAAAAAAATGGTGCCATCATCATCATTATTATTTCAGCCGAAAGATGTCCACTGCTGGACATAGACCTTCCCAAGTGTCGCTATAATAACCGGTCTTGTGAGTCTCTCATCCATCGGATACCCGCGACCCTTACCAGGTCATCGGTCCACCTGGGGACCATCCAACGCAAGGTACCCTGTAACCCCTTCCGAAAATGTGGCCGTGTTATTTTAAAGTGAATAATTAAATACATATAGCTATTTACTTTTATCGTCTTTGGATGGTATCCCTTGAATAATCACGGTCAATTAGCTTGTTACTATAATGCGAAAAATATAATAAAAATAAGCTGTAGGATTGTTAAAAATGCCTCCGTCTAACACCAGTTTAACCATAACTGTAATCGTGCGCGATGGCCATTCTTCTGCCACTCAGAAAATTACGTAAAATACGCAATGCCATCTATCAAATTTAATATGAAGTTCAACCGTCATTGTCATCATTATTTCTACTTTGAGTCTTTAGATGGCGTTGCGAGTTGCGTGTGGTGTCATATTTTACTTCTCGAAAACTTTGATTTCATACCGTTTGTCTTTCATATGCTTTGTTTCATTGCGATGAAAAAAAGCCCAAGTAAGATAATTATCAAGTTCCACACAATTTAAATGTATAAAAGTTATCTACATCGATTTCTAAAATTAATAATACGGACTTCACTAAAAATTTCTACAGATATATACGTAGATTTATAAAAAAAAATTGTAAGCATGCAAAAATATATAAAAAAATCTTATTCACGATGACAAAATAGAACAAAAATTTCTCCTAAGAGAGCCGTACGGGATTTGAACCACCTTCACATTACATTAAAGTCTAGATGCGAATCCACTGCGCTGCGGTCTTCGATGAATAAACTATAAAATAGACGTTCTTATATAAACGTCATAATTGACTGGTTGGCTCCCTAACGATGATAGCGTGATGATTTTCGTTTTAGAAGTTAAATTTGCAGCTAAATGGAATAATGTAACATTATAGTACGTGATTTTATTCGTCGCTTTGATTTTATTATGTGTTTTGATTAGTTTGTACAAAATATTTAGAAGATATCGAATAGAAATGTCAATTTTATTTTGAAAAAATGGTAAAAGTTATTTTAATACAAAAAAAATAAGACAAAATAATGACAAAATTTTTAACTGTAGCTGGGAATTGAACTCGCAGCAAATGTCGTTCAATACCTACATTTTGGATTATTGCTCACCCCCCATAGCAAATAGCGTGATAGTTTATAGCCTATCAGTTGCCCTGACCTATAAGGATTGTGTATGCAAAATTTGAACAGGATCGGTTCAGTAGTTTTTGCGCCAATTAATACCATTTACTGTTTTATTAATGGGACTTTTTTTAATGGAGTTATTGGGGTCCTGAAACACAAAAGGTAACTGAAGGGACAAGGGTGGGATTTAGTCAGTAAAAGTCTGACATTCCCTGTCGTTCTACCCACAGCGGGTAATATTGTTTCATGATTTTCTATTTTCAAAAGAATAATTACTTACCTCTAGAATTTTAATTTTTGGAGCTGTAATGTTATTTTTGTAACTCTTGGTAAACTGTCACAGGCGACATCGTAAACTTTATCTGTTTAGGTACATAATAAATAACTACTTTGTGACCGTTTACTTTCCCGACCTTCAAGAATGGTTACAATTTTGTTGTTTTACCACGACAAACTTTTAAAACAATAATAACCATTCATTTATTTGGGGCACATTGCTCGCAGAACAGATCGTTGAACGAGCGACCGCGTACCGAAAGACGCAGCGTTGGAAACCCTCCCACAAGGTGAATCGATGGCCTAGTGAGGGTCAGAGGAAAATGATGGATGCGGCTGGTTGTTATGGCGACACTTGGTGAGGCCTAGGTCCTACAGTTTGACAAATTGACGAAAAAACAAGATTAATTTATTATGTTATTTATTTTTAATATTACATTTATTTGACATTGCATTGTATGGATTTAGATTTATTACTTACTAAAAGGATATTGAGCACGACTAAAATGTTGATAAAAATTATTTCTTATAATACCTATGTTCACAAATAAAGATTGATTGATTATTTGAACAGTGGACGTCTTTCGGCTGAAATGATGGCGACGATGGTTAGAGGTGTACCTGCTAAGGTTGCAGAATTCTTCAAAAGAGTTGCCGCGTTAATAATAATAATAATCGTTGTGCCAATAGTCGTAACGGCCAATAGCTTAATAGCCTCGAACAACATCTCAGGAGGCTCTCGTTAGGCAGCTGGATCAAGGGCCTGATGCAGAACGCAGTACTCCTGGACACGGCGTGCATTGTTAGTAGATTCCTCTTTCAGGAGCCCGCACCGCCGGTAGCTTAGCTGGTGGGCTACTATTTTTTATATTTTCAAATATTTTTTATGTGTTCTTTAAAGAAATATTTAAAAATGTAACGAATAATTTTCCATAACTATCACAAAACGCGTTTTAGTCCCAAGCTAAGCAGAGTTTGTGTCATGAGTACTAGACAACTGATAAACATACTTATATATTTCTAAATACATACATATTATAGATAAATTACACCCAGACACAGAACAAATGATCGCGCTCATCACACAAACATTTTTCCTAGCTGAGGATCGAACCCACGACCTTCGGCATAGCAATCAAGGTCACTAACCACTAGACCAACGGGCCTGTCAAATGGTTGGTTGCAGCTGACCCACTCAAGATTGATCGTTCCGCACGCCACCTTTACCACGAACCTCTGAAAAAACGAATACAAACGTTGATAAAACACTACAATATAACAACCAACTTACAAAGAACGCTTGTAACACATTTTCCGCCAAACCGGTCCCTAATTCCACCATAGATCAACCAATTAAGGCAAGGCTAACAACTTAAACGTCTTTTTATCTATTCCAAGTGACGGATAGGCGGCTTAGCTAGTACACAACCCGTATAGGCAGCGACCGTGCCTGAGCACATTTAATCCGACTAAGAATAGATTAGAAACGTCTTCAAGATATGGGTCACTCAGTTTAAGTGAAAGGTGTGGCTTCTTGAATCGCGTGTGGTGCAGTATTGTACGGGGCTGTTTTTGGAGGATTAAAAGTGGTTTCCAGGGGTTAAATTATTTCCGGCTACCGTAGGCGTGAGCTTGCGGACGACGAGTAATGGGTAGCTCGCTGTCCGGCTGTCCGGTAGTGTTTCTCATGCGTCTCAAAGAGATGTTAGCGAAACTGAAGAGGCCTAGATGGGTCGATGACTAATGGTACCGTTTGAAAAAGTGACCGTGGCCCTTGAATACAACGGTTAATTGAAGGACACAGGTAGATTTCTTTCTCTAAAATTCTGATGCACCCTCTTGCTCTACCCTAGTACGGGAGAAGAAGAATTTCCATATAAAAAAAAAAAAACAAATGGTGGCTCTACCATAGTATGAACTGCTTCTTAAATATTTGTTCATAGATAATAATATAATTTATTACAGAACTGCAGTCCGGCTGGTAGTTTACCAGAACAAAGAACTTTTGAGCTTTATTTTTTTATTTATTTATGTATTTATTGATATGAGCCGTTTGGGGTTGAAGTGCTAGGGCCATTGGGTTCGAGCGCTCATCAAGTTGTTCGGGATATCAGCAAACGGCTGGTCGACTCTTCACGTGACCAGAGGACTGAGCTTTATTCACCACGCGACTTCGTTTTACGTACAAATCAGTCCCCCTAGCCAAGTTACAACCGTTTCGTTTCGATTCTCTTTTCATTGATCGCCTCAAGTCGGCCACGCCTCCTATTCCTTTGTTCTGACCATGTGACTAAGCGTTGAGATGACGTCAGAATAAAGGAATCGGAGGCGTGACCTACTCGAGGCGATCGACGAAAAGAGAATCGAAACGAAACGGTTGTAACTTGGCTAGGGGGGCAGGCGTGTTACACATGTGCGTTGATCTAATGTAGTTCTAGCTTTATAATGGTCTAAAATTCAAAATGGCATTCAGTTTTTGGGTAAAGATTCAACGGACAGAATTTTCTTCTCATAAAATTTTGTTCTCATGAAACCACGCGTGACCTTTAGCAGATTGAACAAAATAATAATTAATTCATATCAACGTTGAGTACCGGAAACCTGCGTTTTGATGGTCGAGGAGTAATTACAATGTATTAAGTAGGCATAACTGAAATACGACGGAACGGTCTTATCGTTTATTAGTGGTGACGATTTTCGCTTGAATCGATATTAATCTATGACATTATTTGTATTTCTTGTTCCGTATAATTATGGCTTATGAAAATTATTACTGTTAGAATGTGACGCAATATTAAATAGTGATTGGATGAAAAAAAACTTTTTTTTAGTTAATCGTCAACTAGCTGCTCACGGGCTTGGGTAGAAATAAAAACTGGGCAAGTGCGAGTCGGACTCGCGCACTGAGGGTTCCGTAAAAACTTACCATTAAAAACAGTTCAATTCTCGAATCGAGTTATGAAGATTTTTCCTAATCGCAAAAAAGTTTTATTTTTTGTGATGTAACTACAAATTTACAGTTTTCAGAATTTTTCCTATACTTGTGCTTTGAGGCCTTGCTTCATGCTAAATTTCAGGATTCTAGGTCAACGGAAAGTATTATTAGTATTAGTATTATTTTGATTCCCTTGAGAGTGTCGAAGTACACGTTTTTCGAGACATATACGGCCGTATCTTTTTATTTTGTTAACTCGGAACTTTGATTTTTTCACAGCTTCAAGGGACCGCAGACCGTAGTAGACAGTAGTATGTGTTTTTTTTTTTTAATTTCAACTCAATACCTTTACGCGTTTCCGACAGACAGACAGACAGACGGACGGACAATAAAGTGATCCTATAAGGGTTTCGCTTTTTTCCTTTTGAGGTACGGAACCCAAAAAGCGTGTCAGACTTTTGCGGACTACAACTCACCGGTGTCCTTCAGTTGCCCTTTGCGTTCTAGGGTCGCTGCAACTCTTTCAAACGTTCCCGTAGCCCTAGCTGGCATCGGCTCTACTGAGCCTCTTCGGTTCCCTACACGCCATCAACGACACGGTTTCGGTACGGACGGATATTACCTGATAGCCAGACGGCAAGCTACCCATTGCTCGTCATCCACAAGTCCGCGCCAACCATGGCACATTACCAGGGTACGATGACACTAAAGTGAAACGGCGCAGTGCTCTGACACGTTAAGGCCTACGCAGAGCGGAACGGCATGGCAAAGGATTTAAATTTTTACCAATGTACATTCAACCATATCAAAATAGAAATACGACATAATTTCCTATGCTTTAAAATGATCCCGTGGCATCGAAAGGGATATTATCGCTCGTTATTGAAAAACGCGTCATGGGCTCCCGCGGCAGGATGCCGTGGCGCGCTGCGGTAGGCGACGGCATGCCGAAGAACGCTAGCGCCTGCCAACACTTTATCAAACGCTACTTATGACTGAAATATGTATCGAGCAGTAGAAGCCGTCGTGTCGAACTTCGGCAAGGCCGCAGTATCTAAGTGGCTAGTGTGCGCTGACTGGCTGCAAAATCCTTTCCCATGCCGTCCCGTTCTGCGTAGACCTTTACTGTGTCGTGCAAATATTCAATACTGGGCCATGTATAGCGGATGCACAGTATGGTGCCGCATCGTCAAAATTGGTCTGAGGCACCCTGTCGCTCCACCCTCGAGCAGGAAAGAAAAAACCCGTGATAATGTGATCAAGCCGTATGGCCGCACTTGCTTTGCGTTTAATTTGTAACGCGTCAATAACTTCTTTCAAAAAACTGGATCTAAAAGAACCAATACAAAGGAAACTATAAAAAAGTCGCTATTTTCCGTCCATCTGTCTGTCACAGACCTTTTCCTCGAAAACTACATAAAATAATAATCCAAGCTTTTTGTATAAAATTGAAATTACTTGTCCGTCCAACATTATGACCAAAACTCCATACAGTAGGCACCTATATTTCTTATTTATTCAGTCCAATTTTTTAGGTCTATACAAAACCAAAAAATATTACATCCGGCCATCCGACCAGGCGACCTTTTTCAAAGCATGACAGTAGGTCAACACATTATAGTGAGGTCACATTAAAATTATAATAGAGACCGGAAATCGGAGTCCGTCCGTGTGGAGCGGCCCTCTGCTAGCGATCGATCACCTGGTCTTACATGTGCCTGAAACTAGAATGGAATAAAATGGGTGCGACGACATGGAGGTAAGGCGGGTTTAGTTACTTACTATAATAGGCTTGGCCCGTATATGTCACATCTAGGTATATGTAGGATTTTCTATCTTTGAAAATGCCTAGTCATGGGTACATGTAACGTTTGGGATCCCATAATTGCTTTTAATTTTAGAACGATTCTTATCAGATATGTTCAGTTTGATCAGCAAATAAAATAGAAGTGTTTAATATTCATATAATTGCTAGTATAGTACCTTCGTGCTTATATGTTCAAATTTTCGTAATAGGGACTTTTTGTTATTCCCGGAAAAGTTTTACGAATAATTTAGCTCTTTTAATTGAACTGCTTCGTTGATGTTGCGGTTGTGAGCGCTATTTTTAGGCATGATGTCCGGTCTTCTATGCTTGGGTCAGACAAAATGATATTAAATATAAATGGCGAAATGCGGATGTTTTGAAGCGCACTTCTGCCTAACTCCATATGAAAAACAGTCCTAATATTATGTTACATAATTGGCACACTGACTGAGTACTTGACTCAATTTATTTTATTTGTACCGAAAAGTAACATTATCCAAAACCGCCAATAAAAATATTTTTTCGAATCCATTCAAGTTCTTTTTTTTTAGTTTGATATAAACCAGTGATTGACTGCGATCCCACCTGATGGTAAGCAGAGATGCAATCATTGATGGTGAAGCGTACTAGTTCATTAAGAGCCTATTCGCTCTAGCCTTGAAGACACCTAAATTATAGTTGGACGGGAAGACCGCAACAGGCAAATTGTTCCAGTCCTTCGATGTACACGGTATAAACGACGAAGCGAAACGCTTAGTCCGGACCGTTGAAGTTTCAACAACGTAAGTGTGGTTACTCGCCGTACGACGGGTTGTCCGATGGTAGAAAGGAGATGGCGGAATCAAGTCATGCAATTCCCGCGCACACTCTCCAAAATGTAACCTGTAAAATACCGATAGGCTGATTTCCCTGCGCCTGTGCTCGAGGCTTTGTAGATTGGACTTAACGAAATCTGGATCTCCGATTAGCTTTTTCGCATGCCTTTCCACTGATTCCGAAGTTGGACACTTTTCAGATCTTTGGAAGGATAAGTTGTCAAGTAACAGATTATGGATGTAGATACAGAATTGTGACGTCACAGCATTAGGTTACATGTAAACAAAAGAGATAGCGAGATGTCCCCACCATGTCTCTGTCCTTCCTCATACCAATATTTTTTTACTGCTTTTTCATTTAATAACCAATTTTAATGTTGTTTTCAGAAAAAGATTTATTTTTAATGTTATTTGTTATTTAGTAAAAAATATAGGAGCTGTGGTGGCCGAGTTGTAACGGCCCCGACTTACGAGTTGTAGGTTGCGGGGAAACCCAGCCTAGCGCATTACTTTGTGTAATTTATTTCATCACCACTGCTCTCAAAATGGTGAAGGAAAACATCGTGAGGAAACCAGCATGTCCTAGACCTAAAAATTCGAAGACATGTGACATCTACTAAACCCGCACTGGGTCCGCGTGGTGGACTAGGGCCCATTCCCTCTCCTAGAGAGGAGGCCTGAGTCCCAACAGTGGGAACATTATAAGGCCGACTATGCTATGCTAATAAATATAGACAGAAAAGCATCCAAACACAAAATTAATCTACATATTACAGATCACAAGTTTTTGCATAAAAAATGGACCAACATTTTAATCACTGAAAAGCCCAAAAACACCTTATTGAAATCATATTTCATTACACAAGTTCTGTTTAATTTATGGCAAAATTTCCAAGTAGACGGTCGAGAGTTTAGCAATTTTGTGTTCCCCGATATTTGCATGCCTTGGCCGGGATTTCTTTTTCAATTTCGAAGTTGTTCGTGACTTTATTGGGGCCTTGTGTCACTTGGACCGACGAGTGGTAACGAATGGTAAACGGTTTGAATATTTTGATTCCTGTGCATGAAAGAGATTAAATTTAGGTGTTTTTTTAAGGTGAGAAATCATTGAAAATTACTTCCACGTTGCCGTACGTTGGCGTACGGTTACACGACGTATGTCACCTATTCCGCGAATGTTGATCGCACTCAACGCTCTCCTTGAATCCAGTCCTATACTAGATCTATTCGCTGATGAATGGAAGGAGATACTGACAGAATGTCTGGTGACTTGCGATAAGACTGAGTGAGAGGTTTAGTTATATTATCTGTGTTATATTTTCTTTAATGTATTTCACATTATTTCTAACTAATGTAATCAGTGTAATTGGTATTTTGTCGTTCTGGTTGAATAAATAAATCCCACTTTTTAATTTCACTCTGCGGTGGAGTGAGAGAGGGCGTCAGACCTTTACGCACTAAAATTTAGCTAGGTTTCAGTTGCCTTTATTATTCAAGGATACGGTAATGATTAACAATACCACAGCCTTGGTAGGCATCGGTCTATTTTAAGGGTTACGTACCTCAAAAGGAAAAAACCCTTATAGGATCACTTTGTTGTCCGTCTGTCTGTCTGTCTATCTGTCAAGACCCTTTATTTCGGAAAAAGGTGGAGGTATCGAATTGAAATTGAAACGGTATACTCAAGTTGTGAAAAAATCGAACTTCTGAGTTTAAGAAAAAAAAAAATACGGCCGTTTATGTCGCAAAAAACGTATATTACGACACTCTAAAGGGAATCAAAATTCATAAGGTACTTGCCGTTGACCTAGAATCCTGAAGTTTGACAGGCAGCAATGTTTCAATCTGAAAACTGTAAATTTGTAGTTAGGTACGTCATAATAAAATAAAAGTTTTTTGCGATTCGGAAAAATCTTTGTAACTCAATTAGGAAATTGAACTGTTTTCGTAGGAAAGTTTGTACGGAACACTCAGTGCGCAAGTCCGACTCGCACTTGCACGGTTTTGTTTTACCAGGGGAAATCGTCAAATTACGACTCCCACTTTGGATGGAGTGGGAGGAAATGTCAGACTTTTATACTGACTGAAACCCTTAATGTTCCTTTAGTTGCTCTTTACTAGCAGGTTCCGTCTATTATGCTGATTGGTTTTTGACGTGCGCGTGGAACACAAAGGCCGTCAACTTCAGCATAGTTCTGACGGCAAGCTATCCATTACTTGCCATCCGCAAGACCACGCCTACATTGGCTAGGACTCACGACTTCTCTTTAGCTACTAGGAATCAATTCACAAATAATTAACAGCCATTGAACTCCACTGTGCTGTGCTGTGTGTGTGTCTGTGGTCGATGAGACCAAAAAGTTCTAGAACGGCGACCGTGCACTGGAAAACGCAGCGCTGGAAGGCCTCCCGCAAGGGGAACCGACGACCTGGTGAGAGTAGCAGGAATGCCGTGGATGCGAGACGCACAGGATCGGTCGTTGTAGCGACGCTTGGGGGAAGCCTGTGTCCAATAGTGGACGTTTTTCGGCTGAAATGATGATGATGATGTACTCCACTCGAAATAATCCCGCCAAAAACGCCTGTATATTCATATCTAATTCATTTGCTATCCTTTTTTTAATTACAATCATCAATTCGAGTGTGGTGTTTTCAGTGATTTGTGGTAGCAAGATCCCAGGGTCGGACTATTCGGACGGCGAGCAATAGGTAGCTCGTCGTTTGAAAAAAATCAAGCGCAGCTCACAGGAACTTATTTTAGTTCTGTGTGTTTTTTGAGTTTATATATAAAACCTACCCATGGTACAGGAGAAATTCATAGTACCGTTACCCAAAAAAATTGTATATAAAAAACATGAAGTTTTCTTTAAATTACTGCTATTACTGTACAAATTAAATTAAGAAGGTAACTACAGTTTAGTTACTCTGAACGTTTTAATCACAAGAACTAGAAAAAGTGTCATCGTGCCTTGTTAGCAGCGCAGTCTACGAGTTAGAATTTAATATCATACACTAGGGTTGGCAAGCATTAGGGCTTCAATTACAATATAGAAACTTAAATGCTAAAACTTAAAAAAATACATCAACATTGTATGTCTCACGGCTGCGCCAAATAGGTCCAGTTCAGCATAATGCCAGGCCACTATGTAACAGTTGCCTGACGCTGGTTTTGAACTGAACCTTGTTATGAGTCTACGGATGCTAATCAGTTTGTTTGATGTGATATAAATTAATATATGTATATTATTATATGTAGGTATAAATTGATTGTTTGCGGATGAATGGAAGATAATTTTATTGGTACGTCAGAAGTACTGTGAGAGGAATTGATGTAAGTACGTAATTTTTATAATTTAAAACTTTTTGTTTAGTTACTGTAATTGGTTGTTTATCCGTTGTAATTAATTAATTAAATTATCCCTAATAAATTAGTGAGTAGTAAATAATAAATTATAGATAGGTGTTTAGTGATAAATATATATAAGACCGCCGCTGGCTGGGGATAGTAAAAATATCCGAAATATAGTAAGTACACTATAGTATTGTGATATCGAAAGGAGATTGCATGAGTAAGGTTTTATATTGCTAATGAACTGGCTTGTAAAATATATCTTTAAGGATTTTGCAGTTTTAAATTAGGTTTAAACATTGAGTAGAACAAAGAAATGTTTAGTTTTTTCAGTTCGAAGACAACCATTGTAGCGCGATGGGCTGATATCGAATCCTGAATAATAGTATAAGTAAAACGTAATGGCCTCCCAAGAGTTTTATTTAAGTAAAAGATCCCCTACCGAAGTCTACCGTCGCAGAGTTGTGACAGTATCACATTATAAAGATATTTGGAAACCCCTAAATAGCTCAAAACCAATTCAAAATATCTCAGCAATGTGATATTTTAGGGTACTAATACAAATACTGTAGATAATGTAATACCTATTCTATAGGCGATAATGTTTGTAATTAGGCAAAAATGAGGTTTTGTTTCGGGTAAAATTCAGTGGTTTTTTTAGTTATGATATTGTGATGTTACAAATTGGTTTAGCTTTGTATTTTGAGTATTTACACAACTGGACCATAAATGACCATGATAGATAGAATCAATCAACACTGATGACGGAAAAGCGGGACGAATTATGTCTTTCTTAGGAATTGGGAAGAAGTGGCTCAAAGCCGGGAACAATGGTAGGAATGGAGGGAGATTTTGGACCAGTAGTGGGACAGTACAGACTAAATATAATAATATACTTAGTATAGAAAATAAAGATGATTGTAGATTGTGAGGCATGTTGACTTTCGAACAAATCGAAGGTTGCTAAGTTTTAATCCCGAACGCAAGGAGGGATTTATATAATTAATTCCCGAGCATGGCGAGGGATTTAATATAGAAACCTGAGTGAAGTGAAGATCCAAGCGACTTATAATAAAGACAGCTACATACTCGTGAAGTATTTAAAAGGAAAATATTATGCTGAAACAAATTGTCTATTAGAGTATATTTACAAGTATATGTTAACTATTACTCGACATGTTTTGAAATTTGAAACAGAGCAAAATTTACAACAAAATTAATCATAATTTTAATTTTTTATATCGAGCAACAAATCGGTGTCAAAATTATATTTATTTTGTTGTAATTCAACTGTCAGTGAAAAAATAAAACAGTTTTATAAATGACAACCCTGACCGCATGCTTTGTAAATAGTTTTTTACTACCTTTGAGATACTAGAGAACCTTCTTCGAGCTAAAGTTTCTTTTGCGAGCGAAATAGTGATTACTAGGTGCATAAATAGTTATTAGCGAGTTCGCTAGGGGTACAAAATGTATTAGTAAGTTTTCTAGGAGTATAAAATCTGTGGATATTGCATGTTAAATTGTTAGTGCGAAGTGTCTACGGCTTGGTGGTAATTCCTATATTTATATGTAATGAATATAAGGTAAGCATGTATAGTCGAGAGCACTGATATGTGAATATTATGCACTATCTCTGTGTACTAAAAGCTACATTAAAATTTATTTCAAATTTACGGACGGCGAGCAATGGGTAGCTCGCCGTCCGGCCGTCCGGTAACCCTCCGGACCGCAAGGTAAAGAAGTTTCGCCAGAAATCTAAAATTGGACGGCTTTCAGCTGAAATAATGATAATGAATAACATATTAATATGTTAACGCTATATTAACTGTACAGCCCCCTTAGCCAAGTTACAATCGTTTCGTTCGCGCCGAACGCCTCGAGTAGGCCACGCCTCCGATTTCTTTGTTCTGACCACGTAACTGAGCGTTGAGATGAAGTTAGAACAAAAGAATCGAAGGCGTGGCCTACTCGAGGCATTCGGCGCGAACGAAAGGATTGTAACTTGGCTAGGAGGGCAGGTTGCTCTTAGCAAAGTTAAAGATTCCTACATCGTTAAAACAATTTCCCTCCCCTTGTAAATAAGTAACAAAACATTAGTTTTACCTGTAAATTTGAATTCATACAATCACATTTTCATACCGCAACAAAAGAAAACAGAAAATGTTATTTTCTATAAAGTTCAACGAATTTATTGAAGGCAATGGATAAGTTGGAAACTTGTTAAAACTTATCGCACGAACACAATCTCGGAACTTAAAATGTCGCATTGCTGATCTTCGAGTCAAAGAAAACATAAGAAGAACCCAATATAGGGAACGGATATTATTTTCCTGGGAGAATAGAGTGGATATCGGTACAGACTGGATGAAAATATTAATGTTTTTATAAGTTCTTACATAACTATACGTATAAAATTAAATTGTTTGTTTGAACAATAAAACTGTGTTTACATCTCTCATCCAACTCTCCTGTCGCAGGTCTGCTAGAAGAAATTTCATTTGAAATAAGCAATACCTTTGTGCTCTTCTATCTGTTTTTGTTTTTTTCATTTTTAACTGTTTGTGTGTACATAAATAAATAAATAAAAAATGCATGTATAAAAGTAATTTATTCATCAGCCTGTTCGTCTGTCTGTCGCTTGTTCCGGCTGATCCGATTTTGATAGGATATTCAATTATGAAGGGATAACTTGGCTTTTTTTCATTTTCCTGCGGAAACGAGTTTTCAAACTATATGCATCTATTTATTTATAGTAACGTGGCTTCCGGGGAGAAAATCTTAATTCTGTGGGAGAAAAAATTTCCAAATTAGCTCTATTTGTAGTTTTGTTAGAATAGTAGAGCAAAGCCGAGGACTTCAAAGATTTCTAATACGAGTGCGAGTATTTCAGTGCAGTGGGTTGCTAGTATTCTCAGATTTTCATCATATATTATCCAATTTCATCATTAGTACTGCTCCTACCTTGCAGATAAGTCTGATTCGGGCTCGGTAAGCCGAACTCGAGTCATCGAAGGCGCGTAGTATTTCATGCATGCCTCAAAGAGATGTCAGCAAAAGCTTTGGGGCTCAGCCAGGCCGAAGCCCATTCAGGGCCATGAGTCCACTCCAGAAAGGGGGACCAGTGGTCCTGGGACGCAAAGAGCGACTGAAGAAACATAGGCGGTGTTTTAATCAGTAAAGTCTGACATACCCTCTCGTTCCGCCTTAGAATGGCAGAAGTCATTAATAGATTTCCCACCTTAAAAAATCCTATCTTGCGGACTGACTTATAATTTTTTAGTCATAGTCAAATTACTTTTAATTTCTGTTGATTATGCTTTGTCAGAAACCAGTAATACAGTATCCCAGCGAACAACGTAATCAAAGTTTTGTTTCTATACATCTCTGTGTTCATATTCACCCCGTTTGTAGGAACTAAAGTAAACTGCTATTGATATCTTGTTGCCTTTACAAGCTCTTCTGTCTGGGACTTTCAATATGCCTATGTGTACCAATTGGTACAGGCTTAGGTATAGGTACACAGATGGCTTTGTGTGCTTCACTGTGATGTTCATAAGCTCAACGTTGGCTTAGCTTTATTGTTAAGGTATATGGGTATCGAAATTGACCGTCATAGACATGATTCAGGCCTAGTGTCAATGGGCGCGTAGCTTCGTAGGCGCGTTTTCGTTATCATACGTTTGGTGTACGCTTGCTCCCAGCTTACAAACAAAACTATGAATAAGTTTCATCGTAAGTGTCGACATAGTGGCAGCGTACCGTCGTCGTGTGGTGGCCGTGGACAGGGACTTAGTCTGTCCAGTCTTATTGCAGTATTGAGAAAAGGCGAAAAACTGCAAGTTTATATATTGGTACGTTTCTTATCTCTTTATTTGACTGGCCTATCGGTCTAGTAGTTAGTGGTCCTGACTGATATGCCGGAGGTCGTGGGTTAGATTTCTACCCAGGACAAATGTTTGTGTGATGAGCATGATCATTTTTTCTGTGTCTGGGTGTAATGTATCTATAATAGGTATGTACGTATGTATTTAGAAACAAGCTGTTGCCCGCGACTTCGTCCGCGTCGTGAAACTATACAATCCTTTTGTGCTTGCAATTCATTCTGAAAGCATCGCAATTAGTTATCGTACTTTAACATAAAACGGTTAAAGGTAAAAACGTAAATTACCTTCAGAAAACCTGTTATGTACTCGTCCACATCCAGATATGTGAACTTCAATGAATAGAAAGAGATATTGTATACATATATTGTAATGATCTCGATGTACACTTCAATTTGTGTGATTTATTACAATACCACTGCTGAACGATGAAGGAAATCATCGTGAGGAAACCGTCATGTCTTAGAACCAAAAATTTGAAGACATAACATTTACCAACCCGCACTTTTTACGTAACGTTAGTAACAAGTACTTGTAAAGCTTAATTTATCAGCCCTAAAGAGACTCACAAATGATCTACAAACAAGTTCATTGACGTAACTCAAAGAAAACATCAAACAGCCGAATACGTACATAGCAATATCCTAAATGGCACATCAAACAACCAGCACATATTGCATTTTAAAATGAAAAATTCTTAAGTAAAACGCGCCCCTCAAAGGGGAAGGAATAAAAATCCAACATTAAACATTTCCCGAGGAACTTGGGTATAAATAAAGTTTGTGCTGAACTCTATCTGTAGGTCTCAAGTGGCGACACAGACGGAACAGTGATGTATAGAAACATAATAGTCTGAAAACTTGAAGATTGCTTTCTATCTGAACTTGTATTCGATGAAAATCGAATGTTTTCTTCTGAATAAACTTCGTTGGTGTTAGATAAAGACGAGTTTTGTAAAGTCCGGGTTACGTTTGTTCAGTTTTGTTAGGACAAAATTTTGCACCCAATTTTTTGGGCTCTTCAATGGGTAAGGGATCGTTGGCAACCTTTTTCGTATGGTTGTGCAACTTTTGGGGTCCTTGGATGTTTAAAGAAATGGTGTAAGGGTTGCCTTTGATTTTACGGTGTTTGCCGATGCTTGCTAACAACCCCGCATTTGTTCGAAAGGATGGGATTTTGCAATAGTCGGAAATTCCCTCCTGTCTGCCTGAGTTTCTAATAAAATAGTAGATCGAATAGCTTCGATTATTTTCCACTCATAAAAAAGAAATGGTTCCTCACCTTGAGCGCCGATTGTACATACGTCTATACAACTTGAATGATCTTGAAAAACGCTTAATTGTCGTTTTGTACACACGGGTGTACGAAATTTATTCGGTCGAAAATTTTGGTCTCTATATCTTCGTTTTTTTTTTATCCGGAAAAGTATATTTTTTTGGTGATTTTACGTAAAAATGCGCAATTACGTAATAATAATACCCCTATATGCGCGAGAGGTTAAAGTGTTTTGTTTAATTTAAAATAAATAAGTTACTGCAAGTTATATGCATGCCTACTCACTGAAGTTTGGAAGATAAACCTAAGATAAGATAACCCTATTATGAGTTTTTTTTTACGTATTTTTTTTCAACGCATTTTTGACGTTTGGCGTTCCAACTGGCCCGTTCCAAGCTTTTAACCAATCAAAGTACCTAACGCGATAAACGTTTTGATCGCGTTAGTGTAAAAACAACTCTCTCGTAAGGTCTCTGAATAATTCCAGGAAAATCTCAATAAAATACATATTTCCTTGAAATCATTTTTGAATTGAATAATCTCTGTAGGAACTGGTTTCTTCGTTGATATTTATGTCAGATTTTGACAAGTTTACAGGTTGGAAATTGCCAAACACTCAAATTCATTTCAATGATAAATTATACTTATTTTGCAAATAGGTTTAAAAAAAAAAACACTTTTACAAGTCAATTTTTTTTGTCATTTTAAACTAGATGAGGCTGATGTTTCCTAGCTGACTACTCTGAGAAGAAACACCGAAGCAAATTCAGGGGTCAATTCGCAATTCAGAAGTCGTATTTGAATCTTTGAATTTAATATTTAACTCGAATCTAATGTAATCAAATTTATTTATATATTTATTTAAAAAAAATTGCACTAATGAAACATTGTACAAAGGTGCACTTAATGCCTTAGGCATTTTCTACCAGTCGACCTTAAGGTGGCGCAGAGATATAACATGGCAGGTGCAGCTTAAAAGAAGAAGACTGACAGAAAGGAAATAAGAACAACAATAAATATATACTTAGATACATACATACAAATAAAGAATGATATTGAGAGAAAAACGAATACAACAAATCAAGAATGTGATGAATCTACCAACAAGAAGTTGGTAGATTCAAAAGTGCGAAAGTGTTCTCGTGCTTTCACTTCAAATCAAATCTTCCTCAGCCGAATCTGTAAGAAAATTGGTTTATTTTCTGTACAAAATAGTTCCGACATTAAAAATATTATTAGTGTAGCGGCTAATTAAACACGTTTACACAAAGGACAAGTTTCTTTGATGTAGTGATGAGACATCACTTTGTTACGGGTGAGTAAGTTGTCTGACCCGGCAAAATGGTAGAGCTTGTAACTTGTAGAATTAATAATCAGCCTTTCAATGTTCCCACTACTTGGACCTCCTCTCTAGGAGAGTGAATGGGCTACTGCCCCACGTGGGCCCAGTGCTGGTTGGTGAATGTCGCGTGTCTTCGAATTTTTGGTTCTAGGACATGCCGGTTACCTCACGATGTTTCCTTTCACCGTTTTGAGAGCAGTGGTGGTCAAGTGGTAACGGCTCTGACTTACGAGTTGTAGATCGCGGGCTCAAACCCAGCCAGGCGCATTGTTTTGCGTAACTTGTGGAATTGTTTTTTTTTAACTATTTTATTGAATTTGAATCTTTAAAGGGTCTTGACAGACAGACGAACAAAAAGTGATCCTATAAGGGTTCCGTTTTTCAAGACAATAACTTACAAATGAGATGGTTATTTTATCATATTTATCATCATTTTAACCGTAAGACGACCATTGCTATAAAAAAGGTGTCTACCAAGCGCCACTACATCGGTTTTGTGCGTCTCGCATCTATCGCATCCTCTCATGATGGAATGGTGATAACGACCAGTGCTACAATGATGGCGATAAGTCCCCTCTTCGAGAAGTGGCTGGAAAGATAACACGGCGTCCTTATCTTCCGCATGACACAGATTCTCACCGGACATGGTCGGTTCGGGAGATTCCTGCATCGGATTCATACGAAAGAAACGACCGGGTGTCACCATTGTGTGGACCGCCTGAAGGACACGGTGGCGCATACAGAGAACCGCCGTCTCCAAGTGGAGGCGCTTGGCGGCAGCGATCTCTCGCGCCGGGCCCTGGTACAGGCCATGGTCCGGAACGAGGAGGAGTAGCAGGCGGTCGACTCCTTCTGCGAAGCAGTAATGCTAGCAAAGGAGGCGGCCGCACGCGCGAGGCAATAGCCCTCATGCCCCAGCCGCCGGGATTCCGATCTCGATTTCCGGCCACCATAGGCGCGGGCTGTACGGCGAGTAATGTATAGTTCGCCATCCGACCGTCCGGTAACTGTCCCGACCGAGCCCAAGTCGTCGACGGCACGTAGTGTTCCACGCGCGCCTCAAGGAGATGTCAGCAACCGTAGGGGCCAAGCAGGGTCGAAACCTACTGGGGCCATGGGTGATGCAAAAGAAAGAACAGGAGTGGGTTTTAGGCAATACAAGTCTGACACGGATGATTTCCCAAAATAAATAAAAATCTATTACATCCTCAGGGTTGCGGATTGTTCAAAAAGTTTACCGGAGCCCTCCCAAGGGGTCCAGTGAATGAACATTATAGGTTATTTGTCAGTTAAAGTGTTTCACATTCTCTCGCTCCACCTTGAACAGGAAAACTTTTGAGAAATCCATTAAGATTATGCACTAACCTACTTTGCAACGTACTTTCGTTGCAGAAATTAAATACTAAATTTAATTTATGTTAGGTATGTCTATTTTTCTTTGAGGTAGTGACGGGGCATCAATTTGTTACGCTCGAGTGAGTTGACTCGCTGGATAAGTTGTAGCTAGTTTGTGATAGAGATAGTGTATAAAGTTGTATTTTTTGAAAGAAAATAGAATCGCAAAAAAAAAAAACATTAAAAAGTGTAAAACATAGGTATAGCAGCTTAGCATAGTCGGCCTTATAATGTTCCCACTGTTGGGACCTAGGCCTCCTCTCTAGAAAAGGGCACATGTCTTCGAATTTTTGGTTCTAGGACATTTATGGTTTCCTCAAGATGTTTTCCTTCACCGTTGTGAGAGCAGTGATGATGAAATAAGTTACACAAAGTAATGTGCCTGGCTGGGTTTGAACCCGCGTCCTACAACTCGTAAGTCGGGGCCTTTACCACTCGGTCACCACTGCTCAGGTATAGGCATAGCCTGTGTCACTCGGTAAGAAAGTACCATTTATCTGGTGAAAGAATTTTTAAGTCCGTTCAGTATTAATTGTGTTTATTAATATAAAAATACAAATCTTTTCTCATAATAACTTTCATGTAGGTATATAATTCTTCTGGACGTTCGTACGCCTAACTCCTCTAAAATCTTGATTAATTCGGATGAAACTTTGCTTATATTTGAGTGGGTCCCTAGATGGTTTTAAAATACAATTGAACTTGGTAGGTGCAGCTGCAACCAGGTGCTTATTTTTTTTTTAGACGAAAAGCCTTCGAGCAGGACAACGTCGCTATTTTTAGTATGGAAATATAGATTAAAATCATATTATTACTTACCTGCACCAATTATTTCCATTAATCACAGAAAATACCTTGTTTAGCATAGCTTATGCTAACATAATCATCCTTTTTAATGTTCCCACTGCTGGGACTCAGGCCTCCACTCTAGGAGAGGGAATGGGCCGTAATCCACTACGCGGGCCCAGTGCGGGTTGGTGAATGTCACATGTCTTCGAATTTTTTGTTTCTAGGACATACCGGTTTCCTCGCGATGTTTTCCTTCACCGTTTTGAGAGCAGTGGTGATGAAATAAATTACACAAAGTTACTTGTAAGTCGGGGCCTTTACCACTCGGCCACCACTGCTCTCAATAAAATATGCCTTGTTTATATTGATTAATTTCTTAGCAGCAATCGAAATATTACTATAGCAGTTAAGTTAACATGTTAACAAAAAGAAAAACTTTCTTTGATGTAGTGATGGGACACCAATTTGTTCCCGTCGAGTGAGCTGATTCGCCCGACAAGTTTTTGTAACTTGTAGTGGAGATAGAATTAGTTATTATTTGTTTAGAAATTTCTTAATTTTTATCAGAAATTAATTAATATTTTACAGTACTTACTTGCGGAAGACTGATTAATATAACTTAAAATTGAACTTTACTTTAAAAAGTTAGAAATTAACTTTCGTATATATTAGTGTAATGTATTTATTTTTCAAATTGTAAACATTCTCTTACATAAAAAACTAAAATATCTAAACTATACTAAAACCTAACTATGTTCATAAATATAATATAAAAACATTTGGGGGTAGGCGGAACAGAGAGTAAAGTCCCGCAAACCTCCATTGAAAAGGGAGGATCCTCCGACCAGACGGGATGTTAAGTCTGGTGGGCTGCAACTGCCCGATAGATGACTTCGGGCCGCTCCACGTGTTCTAATCGCGCGGAGAACTTTGATTGCGCGATTCAGGACTTTCTTATGTGACGCGATAGATGTCGCTACAAACACAAAGTACACTCAGGCGTCGAAGTACTCCTCCACATTGCTGTCATCCGGAAACGTGCCCAGAAGACTGGCAGCATTGCCACGTTGAATGGCAATGCTAATTCTTTGTACTCCTTTCATCGTAATAGGTACAATTCAATGTGTTTTGGTAAATAAGCAATCCTGACTACATAGAACAAAACTGGTACAAAAGGTTCTGTCAAAATGATATTCTTCCCAAACATATTAAATTTTATTCGAACAAAAGCAGCTTGTGAAAATAAAATCGATCGATATAAAAAAGCTGCATCACCTGTTGTTTCCCAACACTATTAACTGTATGACTGCAGTGTTCTTAAAGTTTAGTAATTTACTTTTATTCTCGCTTCCATTTTACATGACATTAAACAGAAACTTGAGATACGGAGTTTAATTTAAAATTTAATGAGCTCTGCATTTCCTAAGTCAAAGTTGGATTTTAGGAAACAATTCACATAATTACTCGTAGGTACACTGTAACTTTTATGGTTAGATCAATATTTGTTGAGCTCCTTAGTGGTACTGAGTTGAGATATACGTACATAGCATAAGCATAATCGGCCATTATAAGGCTTATTATATTTCCACTACTGGGACACAGGCCTTTTATCTGCGAGAGTGAAAAGGCCGTAATCGACCACGCCGGCCCAGTGCGGGTTGGTGGATGTCATATGTCTTTGAATTTTTGGTTCCAGGACATGCCCAGATTTTTTCATTCACCATTTTTAGAACAGTGGTGATGAAACAAATTACTTACACGAATTAAAGCACCTGGTTAGGTTTTAACCCGCGACTTACAACTCGTAAGTCGGGGCCGATACCATTTTCTTTTTATAGTTGGCAGAAATCATTCAATGACATTCCCGCCCTTAGGTGGGACGGGTGGGTGTGTCAGACTTTGACTGACTGAAACCCACTCTAGTTCCTTCGTTGCCTTGGTCCACCACTGCGACATCTACACAAATACTGAAAAATGCTTGCACTAATTGGATAGGTTGACTCAAATCTGTGTGGGTCTTCCTCAAAAACAGATGTCAGACACTAATCCGCACAGTTCTCATATGAATTGATCGTTACATGATTGCTGTATGGACTTTAAAAGAGGCTTTGACCTCTGACTTTGTTTCACAGTTTCTTCTCAACGTAGTCTAGAAAAAAAATACGTGTATAATGCTTTTTAAGAAACTATTTTCGAAATAAATATTATTTATCATATTTCATTGCAAAAATAGTATATACGTTTGTTTATGTATATGTCTTTGTATAGATAGACACAATATTCGTGCCATAAAAAAAAGTGTTCGATATTTAAACTCTCTAATCCAAGTCTCGTATTCCGCTCAAATACCAACAAATGGCAACACTTTTATTCTACCTAAATATAGGCATAATATTGTCGCTATAAAAAAAAAACAGTGTTCGAAATTCAAACTCTCTTGTCCGATTCGCTCGCGGTCCCTCAATTCCCAACACTACTTGTAGCGGCCGCCGTACACTTTAAGTTTACCAATTTACTTTTATTCGCACCTCCGTTTTACATGCCTCAGACTGGAAGTCGCCAGCATTTCCAATTTCAAACTTGTTCCACGAATCGAAGCCACTTCGGGGCGTTCTATTCTTTTTTGTACGTTTTTTATTTGTAATGTCTTTAGTTTTGTAGCTGTCAAACTTTTAGTTGGTAATTTTAGAGTTCCGTCCCCAAAGGTTAAAACGGGATCCTGTTACTGAGACTCTGCTGTTCGGCCGTCTGTTCGTCTGTCACCAGGCAGGTTGTCGTTTTCACAAATGATGTATTCTGTTGCCGCTCTAACAATAAATACAAAAAAAACTGTTAAGTGTGAGGACTCGCGCTGAGGGTTCCGTACAAACTTACCTATGACAATAGTTCAATTCCAGTGAGTTACGAAGATTTTTCCGAATCACAATTTTTTTTATTTTGTAATGTAACTGCAAATTTCCAGAAAAGTTTCCAGATTTTTTCCTATACTTGTACTATGAGACCTTGCTTCATGCCAAATTTCAGGATTTTAGGTTTTAAGAGTATCGAAATATAATTTTTTTTTTGCGACATAATCGGCCGTATCTTTTTTTTTTGTTTTGTTTGATTTTTTCAGTTTCACGGTACAGACTTGAGTATATGGTTTAAATTTTAACTCGATACATCCACGCGTTCCTGAGATTAAGTGTCTTGACAGACAGACGGGCAACAAAGTGATCCTTTAAGGGTTTCGGTTTTTCCTTTTGAGGTACGGAACCCTAAAGGCAGAATAAAATGTATATATGGGGGTTCCCCTACAACAGACTTGTTTTTTTTACCATTTTTTGCTACACACGATGAGGAACCCTTCGTGCGCGAGTCCGACTCGCACTTGGCTGGCTTTCTGGTTCTTTTAGGTGCCAATTTAAACGATGTTAAATTACTTCAGCGCCATCAAAATCGAAACATTGTTTCAGATTCTGTAGTAATGCAATTGTTAACAAGATAATGTTGGCTGTTTTAAAACACGCTCGTTGCCCAATCAGAAGAAAAAATCTATTCATTTTAGTTAACATTTTCACTCTACAAACAATTGTTTGATCAAACAAATTTAAATTGGCACTTTCAACATATCCATTAAACCTGATCCGAATGAACCCGTAACTCAATACTACAAATAACCATGATTCATTCTATTTAATTGAATTCTAAAAAAAACATTTTCAACTTCTCGTAGGCCCACATATATATAGCTTGTCAAATACGTCGAATTCGAAATTTAAGTTTTGCTGGCGTCAATATGATATCATATTGACGCCAGCAGGAACTTGTATATATATGCTGCCACCAGCATATATATGCTGGTGAAATAATTTACTGAGTTTTATCAAATTAAGCTAATAGACAATCTAAGATTCGCAAGAAAACCACCTCATACTTTGGTAACTAAAATGACTAGATTTTTTACGACGGTAAATAATCATGGATTCATCGTCATCATCATTTCAGCCGATAGACGTCCACTGCTGGACATAGGTCTCCCCTAAATGTTACCACGATGAACGGTAATGTGCGTCTCGCATCCATCAGATTCCCGCAACCCTTACCAGGTCATCGGTCCAGCTTGTAGGGGTCTTCCAAAACTGCGTCTTCCGGTACGCGGTCGCCACTCCAGAACCTTCCAGCCCCAACGGCCATCCGTTCTGCGAGCAATGTGCCCTGCCAATTGCCACTTAAGTTTGGCGATTCTTCGTGGTATGTCGGCAACCTTGGTTGTCCTGCGGATATCTTCATTTCTGATTCGATCACGTAATGAAACTCCGAGCATAGCCCTTTCCATTGCCATTTAGATGACTTTGAGCCTTCTGATGAGGCCCATTGTGAGCGACCACGTTTCCGAACCATATTATATCATCACTGGCAACACGCACTGGTCATATACTTTCGTCTTGAAAAGAAATTGTTTTAAATTGTGACGAAATCATGGATTGAATTTTTTTTGCTGGCTTGACTTCATAATAGTAATAATATTCTACAACTTTCACACAATGCCATCTAGTCTCAAACTAAGCAGAGCTTGTTTTATGAGTACTAAACAACTGATAAACGTAGTTACATATTTTAATACAAGTATAATATAGATAAATTACACATAGAAACAGAACAAATGATCGTGCTTATCACAAAAAACATTTTTATCAGGTGGGAATCAAATCCACAACCTCCGGCACAGCAATCAGGGTTACTAACCACTAGACAAACAGGCCAGACCATAAGAAGTAACAAACATACTTAGAAACTTTCACTTAAAAAAGTCTAAAATATACGTAGGTACTACGACTTTTATATTTAAGCTAGTTAAAAGATTTCCCCTTCCTGTCCATTGTCAATGGAGGTTTAATTCCGGAGTCTATACAGTTAAATCCATAATGATTGATCGACCAGTTTTTGCACTCAGGGATACAACATTCTGGGAACCGAGTATAGGGTGGCCATAGTTTGATAAAGAATCAGGACAGGTTATAATTAAGTAAAGGGTTTAAAATGCAACTAAAATTATGGAACCTACTGTTTTTTTTTTTCGGTTGGATAATCATCTTATGACATTTCTCGCTCTTGGGCGGAGCGGGAGATAGTGTCAGACTTTTACTAACTAAAATCCCACTCCTGTTCTTTCGTTGCCTTTCGTACCGGGGCCGAATCTTCCTTTCAAAATCAGACCCTTGGCCCCAGTAGGCTTCGACCCTGCTGTGCCCCTACAGTTGCTGACATCTCCTTGAGGCGCGCGTGAGACAGTACGCGCCGTCGACGACTTGGGCTCGGTCCGGACGGTTACCGGACGGTCGGACGGCGAGCTACCCAAAACTCGCCGTCCGCAAGCCCGCGCCTGCTACGGCCGGAAATCGGGATCGGAATCCCGGCGGCGGTATGGAACCTACTGTAATTATCTATTTTAATTTATTTTTCTTTCCTTTTTAATTTTTGTATAATACAAATTTGTTGACAAAATTGTATTTAAAATATGTAGAATACACTGGCTCTTTTAATACCATTTCTAACTAGCTTAAGAATCAGGGAATTTCATTTATCTGTGTAAGAATCTTGTGTCACTAAATAAATTTGTTATTATTCTTACTGAAGATGGATAGAAAGTCAAGCCACTGATCACCATGCCGACATTTTACGTAGTTTTCAGTATTATAACAATACTAATTTCTGCAAATGACTTTGCCCGCGTGAATGTCATTAAAAAATCGCAATGGAACGTACACCCGGGACAAAAAGTATTAGTGACGTAAACCAGGGCAAATAATATTTGCTTTATTACTTTATATGTACATAATATACCACATTCAACTGTTAAGACGTGAAAAGGTAACAAAAAATAACTTTTAAGGTAAATTATTTTAGGGATCGCAAAAATTACTTAACGCTAGAACTTTTGAAGCTATAATTTTATTTTCCTACTTATTTGTAAACTGTGATGGTGCCTGCATCAAACACATTGTTCAATAATAAATACAATAATAATAATTCTTTATTTTCAGGCAACTAAGGCCCATAGACAAAATACATAGAATAATCTTAAAAATAACAAACTAATACATATTAATAACATATAATAACTAATCTATTTCTCTTCTTTGCACTATTGCACACGAAGTGACGGCGTCGTGTTTCGCTGCGAGGTCGGTATTCTTCCACGTAATCGTCGATAAACGACACCTTTCGGCCAAAACTCCCCTTTGAGAAGTGTTGAGTCGGCACCCGCACCACAAACGACTTAAAATTAGTGTTATAGCGCGACTTCAACGGCACGACTCTCAAAGTCCAGTTTGTTTTTACACGTACATACTTCACGATCTCCTCAACCTTCGTGGTGTGATGTAGTCTCGACACATATAGCTGCGTCGTGGGTATAGCTGAACGCAGCAGCATGTTGGGTCCTGCCAGCGCAGTCCCGCACTGGTTCTGACAAGGAGGTTTCTTCTCCTTTTTCACCTTTGTGAAACCATCCTCATCGCACGAGCTCTTAACTGGACCCTGTTGTTTCAAGTCCGCATTTTGAGACTCTAAGCTGACCTACTTGCACCCTTTAGGTACAATATACTTTGCCACCATTCAGTACACCTAACCTCATCTGGTGATTTCCCATGCAAAAAAAAAAAAAAATCTCACATGTGACGTAAAGCCTGGCCATCATACAGCGACTCTAAATAAAATTTTAAACCACGGATCGTTGATCAAACGTTGATCGTCGTTGTCGGGTTTTGATTGGCGGTCGCAAATGCACGTAAGCTTCTAACCCTTACAATGTTGATACATTTTGAACAGGGTTTTAAACGTCGTTTACGTAATAAAGTTTTAGTTTCGTCAGTTAAGGTTTAATAATAATAGTTTTCTACAACTTTCACAAAACGCTATCTAGTCCGAAACTAAGCAAACCTTGTTGTGAGTAATAAACAACTGATAGGCATACTTAGCATTCTTAGCATGTAGCACCCACTCCTATCAAGATCGGGGAGTCTACACTCGAAGTTGTGGACGACTACGTTTACCTGGGACAGACGGTCCAGTTGGGAAGGTCTTACTTCGAGAAAGAGATTAATCGTCAAATCCGACTTGGCTGGGCAGCGTTCAGGAAGCTATGCTGTATCTTTTCGTCCAATATACCACAGTGTCTCAAGACGAAAGTCACCAGTGCGTGTTGCCAGCGATGATATATGACTCTGAAACGTGGTCGCTTACAATGGGTCTCATCAGAAGACTTAAAGTCACCCAAAGGGCAATGGAAAGGGCTATGCTCGGAGTTTCCTTGCGTTGTCGAATCAGGAATGAGGATATCGGCAGGAGAACTAAGGTTGCCGACATAACACGAAGAATCGCCAAACTTAAGTGGCAATAGGCAGGAATTGCTCGCAGAACGGATGGCGATTAGGGCCGAAAGGTTCTGGAATGGCGACCAGGTAAAGGAAGGCGTAGCGTTAGAAGGCCTCCTACAAGGTGGGCTGATGACCTGTTAATGGTTGCGGGAGTCTGATGGATGTAAGACGCACAGGACCGTTCATTGTGGCGGCACTTGGGAGAGGCAGCCAAAAGATGTCCAGCAGTGGACATCTTTTGGCTGAAATGATGATAATGATGATGAAGCATACTTATATATTTCTAAATACATACATATTATACATAAATTACACCCATACACAGGACAAATGATCGGGCTCACACAGTACTTTGTCTTGAATGGGAATCGAACCCATGACCTCGTCGTGGGTTCGTACAGCAGTCAGGGCTACTAAACACTAGACAAACAAGCCAATCAAAAGCTTAAGAATGCTATTTAATTTTATTATAAACTTATTATAGTTCTTCCAAAAGTTGTATGTAGATATCGCAGTCAGCGATTAGGCAGCTATTGTACCTGTACTTCTGTGAAAGAGTAGGTTTATAACTTTGATCTATACCCCAAGCATGTTCCATCGTAGAGCACATCATCGCATATCATAAAGCGAGGTGGTGGACAAACGAGAGCCTATTACGAGTAAAAGTGGCGGCCAAGTGGTAACTGTCTCGACTTAGTTCTATGTCGCCAGCCAGACGCATAACTTCGTGTATTATTTCATCACCACTGCTCTTAAAGCGGTGAATAAAAACATCATAAGGAACCCAGCATGTCCTAGAACTAAAAATTTGAAGACACGTGACATCCATCAATCCGTACTGGACCCGCATGGTGTGAAGCCAAGTCCTCCTGAATTAAAAAAAGTTCTACTGAGAATGAATGGGTTTGGTCGTGGTTGTTTTTTTTTTTGTTATATAATGTTCGGACAATTTTGTATGATTGTTGTATTACCAAATTATGTATACCAATAATGAATTAGATAAGCTTACCCAATAAAGCCGGGTACAGAATACTGTAACGTAACATGCGATATAACACGCAAAAAAAGAATTTGCCGTTCCTATTGTCGCAATGTAATATGCATTGTAACCGAATTCTAATAGTATGGACGCCTTGCGTGCGCGAACCGTGCACACTAAGCGCGAACAGAGCATTTCAATTATGTGAGTAGGTACGTGAAAAATGAAGATTTATTATTAGCAGGAGAACCAAGGTCGCCGACATAGCCCGAAGAATCGCCAAACTAAAGTGGCAGTGGGCAGGGCACTTGCTCGTAGAACGGATGGTCGATGGGGCCGAAAGGTTCTAGGGTGGCGACTGCGCACCGAAAAATGCAGAGTTGGAAGGCCTCTCACAAGGTGGACCGTCGACCTGGTGAGAGTCGCGGGAGTGCGGTGAATATGAGACGCACAGGATCGGTTGTTGTGGCGTAGCTTGGGGGAGGCCTATGTCAAACAGTGGACTTCTTTCGGCTTAAATGATAATGATGATGACGAGTAGGTACATGCTCTGTTCGTGCAAACGCTGCGTCCACACTTATGAAATGCTCCTTTCATGTTACCTTGCATTTTATGTTACAGTAGTCTGTACCAGACTTAAGACGTTTGAAAAGTTTGAACAACCTTGAAGCTAGACGTCTGTCTAGCTAATAGCCTACTAAATGTATGTGAATTGCCGTAATTTGAAAACATAATTAGCCAATAATAATTTATCAAAGGCTTTTTGTGTCTAGATTAGTTCCTTTTTGTATCATGGTTATAGTATCCTTGGCTACGATTTATTTATTAGCCTTTTATTACAAACGTGTTGACGTAAATCTTGATTTTATTGGATGAAAAATAGCCTACATACTCTATGAACGCGACACTTTCCAGTTGGTGGAAGAATTATTGTAATTGGATCAAGGATCGACCATGATGTCTATACATATAATAAAACAGTAAAATTCTTTTGGGATGGTATTAATTGGCGCAAAATACTGAACCAATCCTGTTCAAATTTTGCATACATAATCCTTATAGGCCAGGGCATCTGATAGGCTATAAATTATCACGCTATTTGCTATGGGGGGTGAGCAATAATCCAAAATGTAGGTATTGAACGACATTTACCGCGAGTTCGATTCCCAGCTACATTTAAAAATTTTGTCATTGTTTTGTCGTATTTTTTTGTATTAAAATAACTTTTACCATTTTTTCAAAATAAAATTGACATTTCTATTCGATATCTTCTAAATATTTTGTAAAAACTAATCAAAACACGTAATAAAATCAAAGCGGCGAGTAAAATCACGTACTATAATGTTACATTATTCCATTTAGCTGCAAATTTAACGTCTAAAACGAAAATCATCACGCTATCATCGTTAGGGAGCCAACCAGTCAATTATGTCGTTTATATAAGAACGTCTATTTTATAGTTTATTCATCGAAGACCGCAGCGCAGTGGTTTCGTATCTAGACTTTCATGTAATGTGAAGGTAGTTCAAATCCCATACGGCTCTCTTAGCAGAAATTTTTGTTTTATTTTGTCGTCGTGAATAAGATTTTTTTATATATTTTTGCATTCTTACAATTTTTTTTATATATCTACGTATATAATATATTTGTAGCGATTTTTAGTGAAGTGCGTATTATTAATTTTAGAAATCGATGTAGATAACTTTTATACATTAAAATTGTATGTAACTTGATAATTATCTTACTTAAGCTTTGTTTCATCGCAATGAAACAAAACATATGAAAGACAAACGGTATGAAATCAAAGTTTTCGAGAAGTAAAATATGACACCACACGCAATTCAGATACTCGCAACGCCATCTAAAGACTCAAAGTAGAAATAATGATGACAATGATGGTTGAACTTCATATTAAATTTGATAGATGGCATTGCGCATTTTACGTAATTTTTTGAGTGGCAGAAGAATGGCCATCGCCCACGTTTACAGTTATGGTTAAACTGGTGTCACACAGAGGCATTTTTCTATTTTTCCCATGATTGTAACAAGCTAATTTACCGTGATTATTCAAGGGATACCATCCAAAGACGATAAAAGTAAATACCTATAAATATTTAATTATTCACTTTAAAATAACACGGCCACATTTTCGGAAGAGGTTACACCTGGGGGCCATCCAACGCAAGGTGGGTACCTTCGCGGGAATCCGATGGATGAGAGACCCACAGGACCGGTCATTATGGCGACACTTGGGGAGGCTTATATCCAGCAGTGGACGTCTTTCGGCTGAAATGATAATGATGATGATGACACCTTTTTTTTATTTTTTTAAGGGTAGAAATCATCCAATGACTTCTCCTGCTCTGGTTGGAGCGGGAGGATGTGTCAATCTTTTACTGACTAAAACTACACCTGTGACAATCACTACGCGCTGTTCAGGATTGGGCTCGGTCCGGTCAACTACCGGACGGCTAGCTACCCATTGCTCGACGTCCGGAAGCCCGCGTCTACCGTGGCTGGTAGTCGGGGTCGGAATCTCGGCACGGCGTTAGGCGGTTCGCTCCCAAACGCGTGCGGCCTCCGCCTTCACTAGCATTACGGCTTTGCAGAAGGAGGCGACCGCCTGCCATTGCTCCTCGCTCTGGATCAGAGCCCGGCGCGAGAGGTCACTGACGCCGATTGCCTCCACGAGGACACGGCGGTGCTCCGCCCTTGCAGGGCACATCTCCACTGTGTCCTCCGGCATGATGAGACCTTGCGGATTAATAATGGTGTGTTTTATTCTTCGCCTTCACTGCTTCATATAAAACGGGATTGAATGTGTTTTTCTGATCACAGTTCGACAACGTATGATGTATCTTAGATTCCTTGCAGCCTTACGTCGACATCTGGACGTTACCTCCTTGCAGTGAGTGGTGACCAACACTGGAACAACCCTCTAAGGGAGTCCAGTCTCAGGGATAACACTAATCGGCTGCTACATTTGTTAAACGTAATTTCATTGTTTTATGGATAAGCTCAGGACTGTTGTAGGTGTTTCTAACGGTTTCTATTCTGGGTTCGGTTGAAAGTACCCTGATATTACCATTTTGTGAATCACCTGGACAACCTGGTGTAGCATGCGGTGAAGGTCTGTCCATCTTGAATGAACCGCCGTGTCCCCATAGAGGCAATCGGTGTCAGTAATTTCTCGGTTTGGCCATCAATATGTGTGTTCGATTGAACGGGATACACGCGCACAAGGTTTCACCGAAGTTCATTTATAAGTTGGAGACTCTTCATAAGGTAGTTCCCACTATGGAAAAAAACATTTGTCTTATATACGGGGACGTCAATTAAATATACACCAAAATACCCTAGGTAAATGAACAAGTAATTCTAACGCCCAAAATGATCAAACTGCAATCAATCAACAATCAATGCATGCTTGCATTGATTGTTGATTGTTCTCGCAAATTCTTCATAAGTAATGTTGTGGAAGAAGATAGTTGACGATTTATTTATTTAATCCTTTATGCACAAATGTACAGCGGCGGACTTAATGCCTGCCGGATGATGATGGTAGTTTTTGGATTAACTTAAGGCTTTTCACTATCAGTGCACGTTATCCAGCTGAAGGTCGGTGTCCCGATTATGCTCCTTCGTTTATCTCTACCAAAGCTGTCTAACTGCTTAAACTCTTCAGTGAAACGTTATTGGGGCGAAAATTGTTATGGGAGATAACTCTTTCGATCAATCTTGCAGCCCTAGCAGACATCGGCCCTAGAGGGCCCTATCCATTTGCTGAAATCTCTTTGATTCGCGCGTAGAATACTACGCGCCGTTGATTTAGGATTGCTTTGACCAGACGGCCGGACAGCTCCACCGCAATCCCGTGTTTGCGATGGCTAGAAATTGCCTTACGGCTTTCAACACCCGGAGCGTCCCTTGCAGCGACAGCTGAGGAGTCAGGATATCCTGTCCCTCATAGTTTCACCCACCTTCTTTGATTGTAGTGCTTCACTGAAGGAGGCTACTGGTTGTCATTTTCTTCACCAATCGCCCCCATAAGAACAAGGCGGCGCCGGCGCTCCGACCAAACGGGACTGACTTCCACCGTATGCTCCATCGTATTCTCCGGGCTATTCGCACAATGGTGAGACCCGAGTGTTTCTTCTCGCTGAATTCGACACATATACCTTCCGAAATACCCACAACCGGTGAGTCCTGCACAAAAAGAGGATGCCGTGACGCCTCTGTAGACACTTCTCAAAGACAGGCAAGGCATTACCGCTGCGATTTGATTGTGGCGTGCTCGCTGTGGCGAGGGTTTAAAACCATACGATGTTGTTTTACCAGAACATAAACCAGAAACATACATATGCCCATGCATACATATGCCTTTTCCCTTGGGATAGGCAGAAATGACAACTGCTATGACCCATACATGCTCTTTCTATTCATTGACGATCATACATCTGGATCCGGATGAGTACATAACATGTTTCCTGAAGGTAATTTCCGTTTTTAACCGACTTCTAAAAAAGGAGGAGGTTCTCAATTCGGATATTTTTACCTCTAACCGTTTTATGCTAAAGTACAATAAATAATTGCGATGCTTTCGGAATGAATTGCAAGCACAGAGTGATTGTACAGTTTTACGAACTTAACGCGGACGAAGTCGCGGGTAACAGCTAGTCTTCAATAAAATATGGATGGTTGATTAATTAATCATGGTAATAGAGAGATGGAGCAATGCAGGCCGAAGACGGCTAAATATGGTGATTTGGGTGGAGCGAGAGTCTCGTGTCAGATTTGCACTGGCCGTCAAAAGCATAATAAAAAAAAAAAACAAAAATATTTTCAACTCACATAGGCCTGCATGGGCACTTATAAAACGTCAGAAGCTAGTGTACGGCTCCAAATTAGTCGTTCCTATGGAGAAGAACCGGCAAGAAACTCCATGGTTACTCTTTCATGTCCTTTTTTCCGTGTCCGGTGAGGATCTACGTTAGGTGGAAGACTAAGACCCCGTAGCTCATCTCTAGCCACTTCTAAAAGAAGGGACTTACCGCCGCGATTCTGGGTAGTGCATGCCTTGTTACATTAAGTCTGCCTTTGAAATAATGAAAACTATAAATTTCAACGATAACGTCGATTGACACAATGTTGGTTCGATAACCTACGTTTACTATTTAAATCCGCATTCATAATCTAACAGCTAAAAGCGACATGAACGTGGTGTGGATAAAAAGATAATACAATGTAGACATTTTTTCTTTATTGAATTTGTAGGGTTAAAATAAACAAGATTTTCCCGGGAAAATGCCAGATTTGTGATGGATAGGAAGGTCAAATATAAGCTTTTTCAGACCCGATAAATCCTATCTAGATATTGTTTTTTATAGAATTGAATATCTGTGATACATAGAAGCTGAAAAAGAACTTAGAAACGATTTTATACAATTCATCATCACCATCATCATTTCAGCCGATAGACGTCCACTGCTGGACATAGGCCTCCCCCAAATGTCACCACAAAGAACGGTCCTGTGCGTCTCGCATCCATCGGATTCCCGCAACCTTCACCAGGTCATCGGTCCACCTTGTAGGGGGTCTACCAACACTGCGTCTTCCGGTATGCGGTCGCCACTCCAGAACCTTTCGGCCCCAACGGCCATCCGTTCTGCGAGCAATGTACCCTGCCCATTGCCACTTAAGTTTGGCGATTCTTCGTGCTATGTCGGCAACCTTGGTTCTCCTGCGGATATCTTCATTGCTGATTTGATCACGCAAGGAAACTCCGAGCATAGCCCTTTCCATTGCTCTTTGGGTGACTTTGAGTCTTCTGATGAGGCCCACTGTGAGCGACCACGTTTCGGAACCATATGTCATCACTGGCAACACGCACAATTAACTTTATATAATGAAGAGCTAGTGTTATGGTGAATAGAGAGAAGGAGAACTGCTTTTTTTTTTTAATTGATATAAACCAGTGCTTGACTGCGATCTCACCTGACGTCCAGCAGTGATGCAATCATTGATGGTGAGGCAAACTAGTTTATTAAGAGCCTTTATCGAGAACATACCTGTTTAAATTATATGGCGACAGCGATTATCGCAACCCAGTGCTTGGCACACCATGATTATGGCAGTATATCCCCTCTTTGAGGAGTGGCTGGAAAGACCTCACGGCGTCCTCATCTTCCGTATGACTCAAGTTCTCACCGAACATGGTACGTCCGGGAAGTTATGACCGTGAACTTAGCAGATCATTTTCCAGCAGAGCATAAAAAAATTAGAGTTCTACTCGCATGCAGCATAGTTCTGGAGTTCCTGATACTTTTCAGGAAAAGTTCTGGTGTTTTTCCTGGAAAAAATTTGAAATGAAAATATGATCTGCTAACTTCCGGTAGCAGATCATTTATTCCAAAAACAAAATTTTAAAAGTGTTTTAGGTACAGAAACGCGAGTTCTATAGTTCCTTATTACTTTGAGTGATAGTTCTGTCAATTAGAGCTCACAAAAAAATAAAAATATATAAATCTAATAACAGAAAAAAACGAGTAATAATCATAAAACTAAAGATAATTACGCAATACGACGGTTTTCACGCATGATTCTGAATATTATCAGTAGTTCAGATGATAACTAAGCAAAAAAATAGCTAAATATAACGGTAATCCATTTCAAGTATCAGCAGAGCATGGTTGTAGAAGGACATTAGCAAAAATCATGAATATTTTCAATGTTCGATTTAAAAAAAACATAGAAAACTCCTGAAAGTGCCCAGAAATTAGAACTCCTCGGTTTCTTATACGTCTGTATTAGAGCTATCAGAAAACATGGCATCAAGAACCAGAACTCCGACACAAGTATCAGCAGAGCATGGTTGAAGATGGCGATTAGCAAAAAACATGACTATTTTCAGTGTTCGAATTAAAAAATTCATAAGAAACTCCTGAAAGAGCCCAGAAAGAGGAACTCCTCAATTTCTCGTACGTCTGTATTAGAGCTATCAGAAAACATGGAACACAGAACCAGAACTCCGACACAAGTAGTAGCAGAGCATGGTTGAAGATGGCGATTACCAAAAAACATGACGATTTTCAGTGTTCGAATTAAAAAATTCATAAGAAACTCCTAAAAATACTCAGAAATGAAAACTCCTCGATTTCTAGTACGTCTATATTAGAGCTATCAGAAAACATGGAATGCAGAACCAGAACTCCGACACAAGTATTAGCAGAGCATGGTTGAAGATGGCGATTACTAAAAAACATGACTATTTTTAGTGTTCGATTTAAAAAATTTATAAGAAACTCCTGAAAGTGCCCAGAAATGAGAACTCCTCGATTTCTCGTACGTCTGTATTAGAGCTATCAAAAAACATGGAAAGCAGAACCAGAACTCCGACACAAGTATTAGCAGAGCATGGTTGAAGATGGCGATTACCAAAAAACATGACGATTTTCAGTGTTCGAATTAAAAAATTCATAAGAAACTCCTGAAAGAGCCCAGAAAGAGGAACTCCTCAATTTCTCGTACGTCTGTATTAGAGCTATCAGAAAACATGGAACACAGAACCAGAACTCCGACACAAGTAGTAGCAGAGCATGGTTGAAGATGGCGATTACCAAAAAACATGACGATTTTCAGTGTTCGAATTAAAAAATTCATAAGAAACTCCTAAAAATACTCAGAAATGAAAACTCCTCGATTTCTAGTACGTCTATATTAGAGCTATCAGAAAACATGGAATGCAGAACCAGAACTCCGACACAAGTATTAGCAGAGCATGGTTGAAGATGGCGATTACTAAAAAACATGACTATTTTTAGTGTTCGATTTAAAAAAATTATAAGAAACTCCTGAAAGTGCCCAGAAATGAGAACTCCTCGATTTCTCGTACGTCTGTATTAGAGCTATCAAAAAACATGGAAAGCAGAACCAGAACTCCGACACAAGTATTAGCAGAGCATGGTTGAAGATGGCGATTACCAAAAAACATGACGATTTTCAGTGTTCGAATTAAAAAATTCATAAGAAACTCCTGAAAGAGCCCAGAAAGAGGAACTCCACGATTTCTCGTATGTCTGTATTAGAGCTATCAGAAAACATGGAACACAGAACCAGAACTCCGACACAAGTAGTAGCAGAGCATGGTTGAAGATGGCGATTACCAAAAAACATGACGATTTTCAGTGTTCGAATTAAAAAATTCATAAGAAACTCCTGAAAGTGCCCAGAAATGAGAACTCCTCGATTTCTCGTACGGCTCTATTAGAGCTATCAAAAAACATGGAATGCAGAACCAGAACTCCGACACAAGTATTAGCAGAGCATGGTTGAAGATGGCGGATTACCAAAAAACATGACTATTTTCAGTGTTCTAGATTCCATGTTTTCTGATAGCTCTAATACAGACGTATAAGAAACCGAGGAGTTCTAATTTCTGGGCACTTTCAGGAGTTTTCTATGTTTTTTTTAAATCGAACATTGAAAATATTCATGATTTTTGCTAATGTCCTTCTACAACCATGCTCTGCTGATACTTGAAATGGATTACCGTTATATTTAGCTTTTTTTTTGCTTAGTTATCATCTGAACTACTGATAATATTCAGAATCATGCGTGAAAACCGTCGTATTGCGTAATTATCTTTAGTTTTATGATTATTACTCGTTTTTTTCCTGTTATTAGATTTATATGTTTTTATTTTTTTGTGAGCTCTAATTGACAGAACTATCACTCATAGTAATAAGGAACTATAGAACTCGCCTTTCTGTATCTAAAACACTTTTAAAATTTTGTTTTTGGAATAAATGATCTGCTACCGGAAGTTAGCAGATCATATTTTCATTTCAAAATTTTTCCAGGAAAAATACCAGAACTTTTCCTGAAAAGTATTTTTTTTTTTTTTTTTTTATTGGGTGGGAAAATCATCCTAATGACATCCCCGCTCTTGGGCGGAGCGGTAGATAGTGTCAGACTCTTACTGACTAAAAACCCACTCCTGTTCCTTCGTTGCCTTCGTCCCAGGGCCCCGGGTTCCGCTTTCACACTACCCGTGGCCCCAGTAGGCTTCGACCCTGCTGGGCCCCTACGATTTGCTGACATAGGTCATATTAGGTGACATATATCCTTGAGGCGCGCGTGGAACAAAACGCGCCGTCGACGACTTGGGCTTGGTCCGGACGGTTACCGGACGGTCAGACGGCGAGCCACCCATTGCTCGCCGTCTGCAAGCCCGCGCCTACGGTGGCCGGAAATCGGGATCGGAATCCCGGCGGCGGTTGGAGCGTAAGGACCGTTGCCTCACGCGATCGGCCGCCTCCTTAGCTAGCATTACTGCTTCGCAGAAAGAGGCGACCGCCTGCCACTCCTCCTCGCTCCGGAGCATGGCCTGAACCAAGGCCCGGCGCGAGAGATCACCGCCGCCGATTGCCCTCACGAGGTCACGGCGTTGCTCTGCCCAAGCGGGGCACACCTCCACCGTGTGCTCCACCGTGTCCTCCGGGTGGGCCACACAGTGGCGACACCCGGGCGTCGTTTCCGCACGAATCCGGTGCAGGAACCTCCCGAACTTACCGTGTCCGGTGAGGACCTGCGTCATGCGGAATGTGAGGACGCCGTGAGGTCTTTCCAACCACGCCTCAAAGAGGGGACTTACCGCCATAATTGTGGCGTGCCCATTCCTGAAAAGTATCAGGAACTCCAGAACTATGCTGCATGCGAGTAGAACTCTAATTTTTTTATGCTCTGCTGGAAAATGATCTGCTAAGTTCACGGTCATCGGGAAGTTCCTGCACCAGATTCGTGCGGAAGTAACGCCTGGGTTAACACCCATACACACAGTGGTAACCCACTGTGTGGACCGCCCGGAGGACACCATGGAGCTCACGGTAGAGGTGTGCCCCGCTTGGGCAAAGCACCGCCTTGCCCTCGTGGGACAGATCGGCAGCAACGATGTCTCGCGCCGGCCCTTGGTACAGTCTATGGTCGTCCATGGCGAGGAGGAGTGGCATGCGGAAGCCTCCTTCTCTGCAAAGTAATAATGTTAGCAAAGGAGGAAGCTGCATGTGCACCCGCGAGGGCGCGGCTCTCACGCCCCAACCGCCGGGATCCTGATCCCGATTTCCGGCCACCATAGGCGCGGGCTTGGGCACGGTGAGCAATAGGTAGCTCGCCGTACGATCGTCCAGTATCCGTCCGGACCGAGCCCAAGTCGTCGCGTACTGTTTCACGCGTGCCTCAAGGGGATGTCAATAAACCGTAGGGGCCTAGCAGGGTCGAAGCCTACGGGGCCAAGGGGCTTCAAAGGGGGGGGGGCAACAAAAACCTGTTTAAATGATTCCACATTATTGTCTAATTAGGTAGACACTTGATGCACCCCAATCATGATGATATCCACGAGGAATCAATTTGCAAATAAATTATAACAGCTACTGAATTTCTTTAGAAAAAATCCCGCCTACTACTCGAAAAGTGTGTTGTTGACTATTATATTGATCATTTTCACGAAAAAAGGTGCAAGTCCGAATTTCATACTTTTGGCAATGAACAAAAAACGAAAAAGTTTAGCGAACAAATGTTTTAGAGTTTAAAGGAATTGTTGGGAAGTAAAACCATTTATTTTCATCGTAACCCAATTTTACATATAGGCACCTACCTACCAATCGAAAGAGCGTGAAAAACTGAAAGTTTAAGAGGCCAAAGTTCGTTATTGCAGTTGGGGCGAAATAAATAGGCTAGCCTAGGGCGAGGTGCATTTTGGAGCTGACATGACGTTTTTCAACCACTTCACTCGGAAATAGTACAAAAGTAAAACTTCATGAACATAATATTTTTAGTAACAAGATATTGGGAGGAATAGCTAGTGGGTCTAGTGCATCTTGGTGGGGGCTGCAGTGCCACTTGCGTATTACAATAAATATAATAAACTATTGCGCGGGCTGGTGGTTGCATTTTAACGCGCAAAACTTAGGGTGTTTTGATATCGTGTGGATTTCGTCACGCATACGGGATCGCCCCGCATGCGTTACCCCCGCAAATGTCCATTTCATACAAGTATTTATTGTAATGCGTGGAATACGCACGCAGGATTTTTGCATTCTGCATGCGGGGTAATCCCGCATGCGTGATGAAATCCGCAAGGTATTAAAAACACCCTGAAAACCAATTCGCAAATGAGTTTTCTTTTTATTTGGGAATCATCCAATGACTTCTCCCATTCTAGGATAACTCGCCATGTCCAGTGAAGACCTGTGTCAAGTGGAAAGTGAGGTCACCCTGTTGCTTTTCCAGCCACTCTAAAGACTAACTTGTAGCCATTATAATCATGCCGGATATTATTAATCATGCCGGAAATTATTAATCATGCCTATCCGGCATAGTTTAGTGTTAGGGTTTAGTAATTTGAATTAGTCATCCTAGTAATTTTATTTAAGTATCCTACAGTTAATCTATGAGCAGCGCTGTGGCCTACAATATTGTTTATATGTTTGACATACCTGGTAGTTCATAAGTTTTATATTGTAGCTGTTTGCTTTCCCTTTTTATAAAAATTAAAAATTAAAAAAAGTAGCCGTGATTGTGGCGTGCGCAAATCACGGATGGAGTGTGTTTAAGAATTAGGTTCATCAAAATGGTGTTACGCCCTTTGTAGCCAAAAGAGTGTATACAAATTTACATACAAAAAATACATCGCCTTTTCCTTCTTTCAAATTTAAGAAGCATTTTGTAATTCAAGCAACTGGAAGTGGCACTCAAAACTTGGCCCAGTTTAAAAACCGAACATTTAATTTTAATAATTCAAACCTCAGATAACACGAATAATTCATAGCCCTCGTTAATTAGTTGCTTTAAAAAGCGCTTCTTATTTTTAATTACAAAAAGAGTGGAAAAGAAACTTCTACCAATGTATTTTTCATTAATCAATCTGACCCAATTTTAGGTGGCGTGACCTCATCTTGACATTTGGCACGTTTTAGTAACTTATGTTCCGCTTACATACTAACGATATACATATATTACAAAAATGGCAGACAGATTTCCATTTGATAAACGCATCAAGAAAAAAGTGTTGTTTTTTTGAGGTGGGTAATAATCAAAAAACTTCTCGCTCTGGAGGGAGCGAGAGGGAGAATAAGACACACGCACACGAACGCACACTTATCCGAACCAAACGCGTCGAACGAATCGAAAGAAAAGAATTTTAGAATTCTTCATACTGAAGTCCTTCCAGATTCGGACGATACGACGCGGTTAGCTGTGCGGGGTTTTAGAGAACTTCTTATAAAGACTTCTAAAATTATTTTCTTTTGATGCGTTTGGCTCGGAGAAGTGTGCGTTCACCTTTAAACCTGCCAGTGTTCTTTCAATTCCCTTTGGTGTTTCGGTAACTATTTCGAATAATTCAACCCATAAAGAGAAATCTCTAATTCTGATGTATTTTGAAGTCAGTCATGGCACTTGTGTGATTATCATCTGCCATGTTTTTTTTAGGTGGAAAATCATCCAATGACTTCCCCCGCTCTTTCGTGTCATACTTTTACTGACTAAAAACCCACCCCTATTCCTTCTTTGACTTCGTCCCAGTGCCGAGATTTCCTTTCAGAAACAAACCCTTGGTTCTAGTAGGTTCCCTACTAGCTTGAGGTCGGCTTCCAGTCAAACTGGATACGGCTGAGTACCCGTGTTTTACATAGAACGACTGCCTATCAGACCTCTACAACCCAGTTACTGGGCAACATGATACTCTTTAAATAGACAGATGGTCAGACTTTCTGGCGTCTCGTCATCTACGATTGACAACCGGGACCGATGGCTCTACGTGCTTTCCGAGGCAGTCGGTGTCAATAATGTCCTAGATGAACTTAGAAAAGTACATTACATATGAATTGAAAAATTCACATTATTCTTATGCATGAGAGAGCTTACAAGGCACTTGTGTGATGTCAGAGCAAAATAGGTCTCTAATTCCGCCTAGCCCGTTCCATCATCGGACCACCAGGCGTACGGCAACTCGCCACCGGTACATGGTGGACATTCCACCTGTACGCACAAAACGTTTTAGGAACGCATTCATTGTGCGTACAGCTAAGGAGTGGAATTCCTTGCCGGAATGTGTGTTTCCTGATAGCTACAACCCGGAAATCTTTAAGTCAAGAGTGAATAGATTACTTCAAGGTAAGCGCGTTCCATCGTCGACCGCATCATCGCTTTCCATCAGGTGAGATGACGGTCAAGCGCGAACCTATCAAGCATAAAAAAAAGGTTTGTATGAAGCTTAACTTTAATCTGTTTTTGTATGATCCTACTAATAAGGTGTACTGTTTGGATTGTTCAAAAAACGTGGGCATAAGTTTGATTGATAATGTGGGTTTTAGTAAGTGAAACTCTGTCAATCTCGCCCCCACACAGAGCGGGATAAGTTATTTGTTATTTTACCACAATAAAAAAAAGGTGTAGGTACTGTTTTCTTTAAGTAAAATATTCTGGGTTTACTTTATTTTCTTTAATATAATACCAACCCGCACTGGGCTCGCGTGGTGTATTATAGCTACCCTGGCGGTGTAGTGCGACTGGCATGTTCGTTGAGAACAGACTTACTGATTTTCACGGGCTCTTAAGAAGACTCAAGGCATCTTTCCTGGCTCGACTGACCCGGTGTAAGAATAGGATAGTATCTGAAGTATTCTATGGTGTGTACCTGCTTAGACGTTGTTAATTTTGTGCAATGGTCATAATATAATTTACGATAATTTTGTTAATTCATTTATTAATGTAATTCAATAATTTATCAATAATTTTATCAATGTTTTAATAATTTATATAATCTAATGTATTTAATTTAATTAATTTATTACGTTATAACAATTTTTTTTTTATTCTATAATTAATAAATAGCCCATTCTCTCTCCAAGAGAGGAGGCCTGAGTCCCAGCAGTGGGAACATTAAAAGGCTGATTATGCTATCTATGATATATTGTTGTGTGCTGTAAGTTAGGTGCTTAGTTGTTATTAAACTTATGTGATGTTATAAAAAAAAAACTGGGCAAGTGCAAGTAGAACTTGCGCAGTTCCGTACAAACTTACCTATGAAAACAGTTCAATTCCCAAATTGAGTTACGAAGATTTTTCCAAATCGCATTTTTTTTTGTGACGTGACTACTAATTTACAGTTTTCAGATTTTCTCCTATACTTGTGCTATGAGAACTGGCTTTATGCCAAATTTCAGGATTCTAGGTCAACTGGACGTACTCTATGAATTTGGATTCCCTTGAGAGTGTCGAAATATACCGCCGTATCTTTTTTTTCGTTAATTCAGAAGTTTGATTTTTTCATAGCTTCAAGGGACCGCAGACTTGAGTAAATGGTTTTAATTTCATCTCGATACCTTTACGTGTTCCCGAGATGAAGGGTCTTGAAAGTCCTATAAGGTTGTCCTATAAGGGTTCCATTTTTTTCTTTTAAGATACAGAACCCTAAAGAAAACACTTTCACATATAAAATACACTTAAAGTATATACAAAAAAAAAATACCCACAAAAAATAATTGTATTCCACAACAACGCTTAATCGTTGCTCCATTATCTCTGCTGGGGTGCTGATGCAATGATTGTTTTATTGTGAGTGTGTATGTAGTTTTTAATTGTATTTGTGTCACTAACATAGTTGTAAGTTTCTTTTGTTTTTACTAATATTAAATGAGGCTTGTTGATCGAAACAAAGAATATTAGCATTAGCATTATCAGCCTTTTAATGTTCCCACTGCTGGGACTCAGGCATCCTCTCTAGGAGAGGGGATGGGCCGTAATCCACCACGCAGGTCCAGTGCAGGTTGCTTAATGTCACATGTCTTTGAATTTTTTTATTTTAGGGCATGCCGGTTTCCTCACGATGTTTTCCTTCACCGTTTTTGAGAGCAGTGGTGATGAAATAAATTACGCAAAGTAATGCGCCTGACTGGGTTTGAACCCGCGACGTACAATTCGTAAGTCGGGGCCGTTACCAATTGGCCACCACTGCTCTCTGAATATTATTATTAATAAATTAATGTAACATTTACAAAGACGTTATTATCAACAAATCATAAATAAATCAAAACTTAACGCAATTCAGGTCTTAGTTGAATGCAAATCGTTGGCGTCGAACGAAAACGGTTCAAGTACCAAAAAGTTTCTACAACGTGCGCGGTATGACAATAAATCACAACAATATTGTGAAAATTCACCTTTTTTTCGCCCCTCTTCACCTTTTTCGCCCCTCGTCGCCGTGGTTCACCCCGGCAGTGGTAAAAAAGTTTTCGCGTTAAAAATTGCCAGCCTCTTGGCGAGTCGTGTGTACGTTTTTATGGTCCAGTTTTTGTTTTAGATTATTTTGTACGCTTTTTATGTAGTCTAGAAGGTGTTACAAAGCTGCTCATCTAAATGCTTAACTTAGTTTTCATGTTAGATTGGGGAATTTAAACTTAGGACTAGGTTGATCCTTTAGTGTCATTGAAATGGAAATTCGTTTTCGGTCTCTTTAAAATGTTAGTTTTTATTTTGTACATTAAACGTAATAAAATCATCGAAACACGCGTTACTTGACTGACAGACAATGCACATCCTAAACTGCTCGATTTTCATTATCATCATCATTTTAAACAAAATATATCAATTGCTGGATATAGGCCTCTCTCAATTGACATTGATACTGGCCTGTTGGTCTAGTGGTTAGTGGTCCTGACTGCTATGCCGGAGGTCGTGGGTTCGATTCCCACTCAGGGCAAATGTTTGTGTGATGAGCCCGATCATTTGTTCTGTGTCTGGGTGTAATTTATCTATAATATGTATGTATTTAGAAATATAATTATGTTTACCAGTTGTCTAGTACTCATAACACAAGCCCTGCTTTGAAAAAAAAAAAAATTGTCAACGCAATGACCGGTCGTGTACGTTTCGCATACACCGTTGGGTTATGAAACATGAAATTATGGTCAAACCAGATACCCTTACATCGTCATCAACGACGGATTTTTGGAAGAACATCTTACTTCTATCCATCCTATATGGGATGAAAATTTGTATGGAAGTTCGTCATTTTTGCTGATAGAAATTCCATTGTTGTACACAGCTGTAAGCAATATAACATGACCGAACTGTCTGCTGTAGCTGTTAAGGGTCTGGGTGTCTTTTTTATGTGAGTTTGCGTGTTTGTGAACGCATCTGCGATGCAGTATTTCGCGAATGAGGCAATATTTTTTTATAAAGTATTTTTTATTTTTAAGAATCAATATCACCTACATTTGAAATTACGTGGCCTTGAATTTATTGGGTTTCTTAGAAAGCGCCTGGTGTTGGCCGGGCTGCGGGATTAATTGTAAGAGGTAACTGAAGGAACACAGGTGGGTGACTATGGAGCCATGGATTCGCTTCTGAAAAGAAAACCCGGGGCCCTGGACTGCAAGGCAATGAAGGAACATAGTAGTGAGTTTAAGTCAGTAAAAGTCTGACACGCTCCATGTCGCAAGTCTCTCACCCCATCCAAGAGCGAAAAAGTCATTGGATGATTTCCAACGTTAAAAAAAGGTGGATGACTAAAAGTCAGTGAAATCCTCACAGTCCTCTTACTCTAACCAGAGCGGAAGAAACCTGTAACTATCCTACTGTAGGGTAATGATCTTCTCCCGTTCAGGTAGTAGACCTCATTTACAAACCAGATAATAACCCTATCTATTTGTCCTCAGTGCCACCCGACATCATGAGTGATGAGACTTCAGGAGACGTGTCGGTCCAAGAGCTGGAGAACGCGACCCTAACCTGCAAAGCGACGGGTCACCCGCCTCCGAAGATCACGTGGAGGAGAGAGGACCATGAACCTGTGCTGCTGAAAAAACCTCAGTCTAGAGAGTTTGATAAAGGTGAGATTTGAAGGAAAAAAACTTTGAGAAGTCGACTTGTTGTTATTTTCTGAATAATTTCTTTGCCATTGGGTCCAAGAGAGCGCAGAGAGGAGTTGCAGTCGCCAGCAGTGTGTAGCCAGCAGCCACCCGCTCGTTACAAGCTTGAATTATCAATTAATTGCCGCCTTATCCCACGATAAGGTGACAATTAATTGATAATTCAAGCATGTTTCGATTGAGTGCTTTAAATAATATATCTTCGCTTACGGTGAGATAGTGGATAAGTAGTAACTGACCATCAATATGAAAAAAAATAATCTTTAAAACTATAAATCGGATCCAGTTCAAATAATTCTTTGTTCAATTATAATTCATTGATTACTCAACCGTATTAGTTTGAGGTATTAAAACATCTAGTATCTGTAACTTAGAAATCACAAAATTAAGTGGCATAACTTCTTCTAACCTATTAAATTAGGATGGCAATTAAAACGTACCCTTAAACGTTTGAAACAATTCATAACAACTTCCTTTGACACTCAAAACCAGATCCTAAAGCTCGCCACAAAACACAACAGTTCAGAACAGAACGTCTGTGTAAATGTAAACATAACTTTGTTTACATCTTAAAGTTTAATCTTGAGATTAAGCCCGACGTGTATGGGATATCCGGGCACAGGTGGCGGAACAAATTGGTAGGTAAGGGAAACGTGTTGCTCCCATTACTCGGGCCGTTGACTGTCTAAAATACTAGATAGGGTAAACGAAGCAAAATCTGGTGAAAGCCTACTCTTTCAGCTGTATGTACATTTTTTTTTCTTTTTGTGGTGTTAGCCAGTTTGATGCTGGCTGAGGAGATTTTTTAAATAGATTTTTGTGTTTTTTCGAGTGGAAAGGAACAGTTTTGGGGTTTGATTTTCTTTTTCTGTTGCTGAGTTTTTAGAAAGAAATTTTAATGCCGATAATCACTGTATCATTCCGTAAAGTATTGATGAAAGATTTTTGCGTTAAAAGTACGTATAATTACCAGTTTAACTTTTTTAATTTAATTACTTGATTTACCTATTATTACAAATCTTTAAAATTCTCAGTTTCTCTCGACTAATGTGCATGTCTTATCCATTTAAAGCTTTCTTATGAATAAATCTAAAAATAGTTAGTTTTAGACAGAGATGTAAACTATACAATGCAAGTTTAATTTGCGTTTTATAAAAAAATAACAATGTTGTATTTTTGCTGAACTGGACCTATTTGGCGCAGCCGTGAGACACACATTGTGTCAGTGTTTTTCCTATTTCTTTTTTTGTCTTAAGTTGTCTTAAATTTTTTTTTTTTACAGTGTGTGTATCCATGCATGCCAAATAAAATATTTTTCTTTCTTTCTTTAATTTTAAATACGTGTTTTAGTTTTGCAAGTGGGGCAGGTGGCTGACTGGAATAAAAACATCCAATTGTTATTGCTATGCTCGCTAGTGTTGATCAGTAGTCCTATTTTTAATGTTTTTAAAGGTTATGTGTACAATAAAGTACGTAAGAGATTTTCATGAATATGGAGGTTACTGATTAGCTTAAAATTCAGCTCCCTACGCGAATTCGGTTCACTGGGTACTCTAAATTTTTACAGAAAAATAAAAAAGGCTGGTCAGGACTGAAATGAAAATTTTGTAAGGCGAAGTCACTACAAAATCATAATAAATCATTTGGGTAAGGTCGACCGACTCGAGCCGACTTTACCCGAATGAGCGTTACATAGTCAAGTATGATGGCTCATCATCATTTCAGCTGAAATTCATCTCCTGTTATTTTTTTAGGGTTTTTTTTTATTATTATTAATCTTGATAGGTTCGTGCTTGACCGCTATCTTACCCGATAAAAAGCGACGATGCGGTCGACGATGGAGCGCGCTTACCTAGAAGTAACCTATTCACTCTCGACTTAAAGATTTCCGGGTTGTAGTCATCAGGAAATACAGATTCCGGCAAGGAGTTCCACTCCCTAGCTGTACGTACAATGAATGTGTTCCCAAAACTTTTTGTGCGTATAGGTGGGATGTCCACCATATACCGGTGGCATATTGCCATACGCCTGGTAGTCCGAGAAAGGTTATGAAAAACATTTTAAACAATCCCTTAAGCCCTGGCAACTTTATAACATTCCTAGCTCTATGATATGCCCTTGTTCTTAATTCAAAGTGGAAAATGAGCGGAGGTACAAGTCTCAACCAGCCATATTTATAATGTCTCTTTACGAATGAAGGTACGTTTGCTTAATAAGCTGGCATCGTGCCGCGGTTTAGCCTCGTTTGGTTTGATAATTTAGTGAGATGAAAGGTGCGTGTTTAGGTACTATGTTTGTACATGTATATAATTATATTTCTGTTCTGGATCTATGTTGGTAACTTGTTTTTTTTTTAATTCTCCATTTCAACCTTCAACTTTCAACCTTCTCCTTGTCAACCGAAACACTGTCAGTCTCTCCAAAGGTCATCATATAATTATCATCCACATAATTATTCAGACAATTGAGACGTCTCTTCTTTTGTTTTTAAATACATCCATGAAAAATAGAAAATTAGATAATTGTGTGTAGGGTGCTTTCTCATACTTTTACAATAAAACAATTATGTAAGACACCCAGAACCCAGAATAATCACTAACCTATGCAAATATTTGTTAGGTTCGGTAATCCGCATCACACAGACTTGCAGCCTATCAGTCACGTCGCAAGCCTGCTTCTTCTCTTAGCATATCGTCCGTACCTAAAAGGTAAAATAAGGTCCCGCCCAATTACTAAAACTCCGCTATCCATCCGTCCGTCTGTCTGTCTGCCTGTCCATCTGTCACCAGGCTGTATCTTATGAACCGTGATAGTTAGATAGTTGAAATTTTCACAGATGATGTATTTTTGTTGCCGCTGTAACAACAAATATTCGATAATTCTTTGTTTTATTTGTGTATTCTGCTACATGGCAATCTGGATCCCATACAAAAAAAGTGAAGAATAACATAAAAATTTAAGTGCGGAATACAGCAAACGTGATTTTTTTTGCCGTTTTTTGCTACGGACGGTACGGAACTCTTCGCTCGCAAGTCTAACCGCACTTGGCCGGTTTTTGTTTGTTTTTTTTTTTTTTTTTATTCTCTGTAGGTTCGCGCTTGACCGCCATCTCACCTGATGGAAAGTGACGATGCGGTCGACGAAGGAACGCGCTTACCTAGATGTAACCTATTCACTCTTGACTTAAAGATTACATAACTTCCTCTTTTTTCTTAGTTTAAGTTTAAAAAGTATTTAGTTTTTGATGCGAATTTCAGTCACTTGCTTTTCCATTATAACGGGAACACATCATAGTGTTTCTATTTTCTAAAAATACTTCATGATATTAAATATCTACACTTCCTAAAATACACCGGGCTATAAACTAATGAAGTCCATCAATAAACAGCTCCTAATTTTCAATGTTACCGTTCGTTAACAGGTTATTAGTGGTGCACTGACCAAAACCGGTAGTTTACAATATTACATTCAATTTAAAGCACTCTCCACCTCAAAATAATCAATGTCCAAACGTTATTTTGAACTGTGATTTTAAGCTAATAGACTAGTAATAAACTAGTGTGCTTCACCATCAACGATTACTACATCACTACTTACAATCAGATTTTTTTATGGTGGGAAAATCATCCAGTGACATCCCCCGCTCGTGGGCGACGCGAGAGGGTTTGTCATACTTTTACTGACTAAAAACCCACTCCTGTTCCTTCGTTGCCTTTCATACCAGGGCTGAGTCTCCCTTTCAGGACTGCAGACCCTTGGCTCCAGTAGGCTTCGACCCTACTGGTCCCCTACGGTTTGCTGACATCTATTTTGCAGACCTCCCTGTTTCATACTTTAACTTGTGTGATATTCCTCCATCTGTTTCTGTTTCTGGCATTGTATACCATAAAAGCAAGAGCAGTGCGGATCTGGTGGAACCAACATATTGGGCTGGGTCCAAGAGGCCTCTAGGCTTTTACCCATCTACTTTACCAGTCACGTTGAGCCTTTCAAAGTTGCAACTTATCCATTTAAAAATAGTCATTCAAAAAGAGGCAGTTTCAAAAATTACCATGGAAGGCAAAATAAAACGGTCCCATACTCCGCAATCCATAAATGATAAATGAGGGCTATTTATAGGAAATAATCAATAGATGGAAGCAATTGAGGACTCGCGACGTGAGCGATACATTTGCCAATGTTATTCTGCTTTTATTTTTTTCCGCTTTTTATGGTTATGTAACCAGAAAAGATGGATGGATTATGTGAAGAGTGATATGAAAGAAAAGGAAGTTAGTGATAGCATGACGAGTGACAGGGCAGAGTGGAAGAAAAAAACGTGTTGCGCCGACCCCAAATAACACGGGATAAGGGGAGGAAGATGATGATGATGATGAGGTTTCTGTAACCAAAGGGTACAAACGTGAACCTATTACTAAGACTCCACTGTCCGGTTATTTGTCATCAGGCTGTATCTCATGAATCGTGATAACTGGGCCGTAAAAAAAGAATAACATAAAAATTTAAGTGCGGAATAAAGGAATTGGAGGCGTGGCCTACTCGAGGCGTTTGACGCAAGAAAATCGAAACTAAATGGCCGTAACTTGGCTACTCCAGGGGCTGAAGCAACTCACGTAGGTTTTAGTTAGCGAACGTCAGACACTCCCTCTTGCTTTTACTGACTAAAACACACCAGTGTCCGTCCATCAGTTGTTCTTTGCCTCATAGGGACGCAGTATCTTTATCAAACAATCTCGCAAAATAATTTACTTTAATTAGAAAAAATGTCTGCCGCATGTTTAACGAGCTGTGAGCCAGTAAAACGCAGGATTGGTGCCCAGACACAGCGTCACGGGGACGCGGGTAGACCACGAAGGTGATGGCGGGACGACCTGCATGGCTTACTTAAAAATTGGAATGAGAAAGCAAGGAACCATGATCATTGAAAAGAATGGAGAGAAGCCTTTGCCCAACAGTGAAATAATATAGGCTAGCTATAATATAATAATTATGAGGAAAAATAATAAAAACCAGCATATGGAGATTTTTTTATTTTTTTATTCTTGGTAGGTTCTCGCTTGACCGCTATCTCACCTGATGGAAAGCGACGATGCGGTACCGGTGGCGCATTACCGTACGCCTGGTGGTCCGATGATGGAACGGGCTAGATGGAATTAGGTTATGCAATTCCGACGCAAACTCCCCGAAATGCAACCGGTAGAAAACCATACATACGAGTACATACAAAACAGTTACATTGCAAGTGATAAGTCGTAAGGAACTACATTAAGCACACGTGGGCCACGAACGCCGACCAGGGCGCGTCGTTCTCCATACATTTTATGTGACAACTAAACTTGTAAAGCTACATTAGATCCACGTCACGCGACGCGACTCTACGTACAATCAGACGTGGCCCACGTGTGCGTCGGTCTAATGTACATGTAGTTCCCACTTTAAAATTCTATTGAAAACGTGCTTTCAAATGAAACTGTGTCAAATAAAATGATAACTGTGACCATTACTATAGCTACAAACTTTGGTTCATTATAACCAAAACATCATAATGATAGAGCACCATTCATAATAACTTGCGTGGGACTGACAAATCGTGATTTATTGATAGAAATAGGTAAGTGTTTAGAAATAGACGAAATATTCTTGAAAAATTGGGGTGTTAGTCAATGAACGTATATACATTTTTTCACTTACAAGAGACAAAAATATTGTGAAAACTCGCTCCATCAAACTTTACCAGCTTTTAGCATAGCATAGCATAAACAGCCTTATAATGTTCCCACTGTGACTCAGGGCTCCTCTCTAGGAAAGGAAATAGGCCGTAATCCACCACGCGGGCCCTGTCTTTGAATTTTTGGTTCTAGGACATGCCGGTTTCCTTACGATGTTTTCATTCACCGTTTTGTGAGCAGTGGTGATGAAAATAAATTACACAAAGTAATGCGCCTGGCGGGGTTTGAACCTGCGAGCTACTCATAAGTTGGGGCCGTTACCACTCGGCCACCACTGCTCGTTGACCAGCAAAATATGTTCTGACTAGCGGTCTCGACAGACGTTATCCGGCCCGAATCCTGGCATTTTGTCGGAAATTAAATTACTAGTAAGAACCCGATTGCAGCGCTGCCTACGGGTCCATTTATTTTTTCAAACCATCCAAAGGCCCACTTAAATATACACACAAAATTACATTCAAGTCGGTCACGCTGTTTAGAAGGAGTTAAATGACAAACACACGTATATAAGAATTATATAAATACAAATATATTGAAAACAAGGAAATTAGAACAATGTTAGAGTTTGGAAAAAGTTGAAAAAAAAAATCTTCAAATAGTGTTTCTAGATTTCACTGGTCGATTTTCAAATATAAAAATGTCTACTAGAAAATTAAAAATAATGATAGTGAAACAAAACAAATAAGTAATTTATAAAACTGATTTGAAAATTGCACATACAATAAATAAGTCACAACATAATAATAATATTCCTAATTGACAACTGGTAGAAGTTAATCTAAGATACATCATCATCTTCCTGCCCTTGTCCCGTGTTATTTGGGGTCGGCGCAACACGTTTTTTCTTCCATTCTATCCTATCAACCGTCATACTATCACTAACTTTCTTTTCTTTCATATCACTGTTTACACAACCCATCCATCTGTTCTTTGGCCTCCCGCTTCCTCTTCACCCATTCACATGTATACTCATAACTCTTTTAGTAACATGTGTTTCATCTCTCCTCTTTACATGACTATACCAAGACAAACAATTCCCCTTCAACTTTTCAGTCACTTTATCCATTCTCGTCACACCACCCATTCATCTCAACATTCTCATCTCCGCTACATGGAATCTTTTTTCATCCGTCTTTTTCACAACCCAACATTCTGATCCATACAGTATGACAGGTCTTATCACGGACTTCTAGATTTTACCCTACAACTTGGGGGGCATCCGTGGGTCACATGTAAATCTAAGATATAGATAGAAAATAAACCACTTACTACCTACTCTAGCTACTGACTACTACCACAGGACTGACCCACACATGGTACTACAGACTCATGTGAGAAATAGGCAGCGGAGGCATTTGGTCAGCAGTAGGCTATTTCAAGCTAAATTAAAAAAAGATAGATACACTGGTGTCATCAAGTTTAAATTGACGTGTAAAAATGTTTTTTAAAAACCTATTTGTAAAATAAATATTATTTATTATGGTAACTGTAAAATCATCAGCTAAAACAGTAAATAAAATACTCTTTCATGTTTTATACCAATCGTATGCAAATATATAAGGCGCTAGATAAACTTTGTATTAAATATATTAATCTTTTTTCTAATATTATATCGTAGTACCTAATTAATTACTAGAAAATGTAAAGATGTCGATTCAAAGCAGTACGTCTTTATTTCCGTTATTGAAATTAAGACTGTTAATAAATATAGGGAGGTCAATGACCATTATTTAAAATTTATCTGGCGCCTACCTTAGATACTCATGTATAATAATAAAATAATAATCAATTTATTTCAACGTAGCAATGCTGCCAGCGTTCTGAGCACTTTTCCTATTGATGTAAATGTGGACGAATTTTTTGATGCCCAATAATTTCTTTTTCTACCCGTTTGTAAATATTATAATTTTTTGTTTGTATATATTCCTATTACGTTATTAATATTGATTAGTTTTTATGTTCATAAGCAAATTTATTTCAGGTAACATGTACCCATGTATATATTTAAATAATATATATGTCGTGGCCAGATCATAGAAATTGATCACTTCATGATATGGCTAAGTAAAACTGGCCAGATCGTTTTAAAATTTCAAGTTTGATGATATTTAAAATTACGCTTTTTAAGTCATTTTACCAAACTTTGTACACGTGCACGCTAGTTCAATATAACAATACCTTCAGGATGTTGTTGGGGCTCCCTCGTTACTGTAGTGCATCAGGAATATTTGCCGACGCACATATTGCTTGTTTCAAAGCCATCATAAGAAAGCGGGTAGCGTCCGTGACGCGCAGGGTGCGTGGCGCTCCCACGCACCCTGCAACAGCGTCCTGAGGGTCATTAGTGATAAGCCGTGTTGGGCCACGTTGGCACACTGGGTGCATGTATACGTACATCTACCCGGTGTCTCAGGTGTACGCAAAATATATTTAAATCAAATTAAAATCTCTCTGTTATTTTATCTTTTACTAACATACTTTTTATGGTGTGTGATTACTAACATAATATGGATCACGGTCTGAAATAAAGATTTTTTTTTCTCGTTTGGCTGACTTTCTTTAGACGTTTTATTATGATAGAAATCCTACAGCAATGATATGGCCAAACGAGGATTGACGTATCATTAAATGTTAAAGTTTAAACGATCTGGACAGTTTTAGTTGGCCATATCATGAAGTGATCAATTCTAAGATCTGACCACGACATATATAAATAAAAGGAGAGATTGACTGACATATCAACACACAGCCGAAACTACTGGAACTAAGAGAGCGAAATTTTGCGCAAAGTTTCTTTTTATGACGTAGGCGAACACTAACAGAGGATTTTCCAAAATTTTACAACCTAACGGGATGAAACGGGGGTCCAAAGTTGGTATGGAATAACCTAATTTCACGCGGGTGAAGCTGCTAGTAGAAGCTAGTACTGTTATATTGCGTTTAGTAAGTACATCTTGTTCACAAGTCATGTAAAAACTATCGTACGCGATGGACTAAGGACTTCTATGAAAAAAACATGATGATAAATAGGTACCTTGTTTTTTATTGGGTTGGAAAATCATCTCTTGACAAATCGCGCTCTTGGGCGGAGCGGGAGATAGTGTCAGACTTTTACGGACTAAAAACCCACTCCTGTTCCCTCCTTGCCTTCGTCCCAGGGCCCCGGGTTTCGCTTTCACACTACCCGTGGAAATAGGTACTACAATAAAGGCCTATAGTAGGTAGACCTTTGAATTTATAGTCCTCAGGGGTGATAGTAGGAAGTGACAAAGATGTGTTTAGGCGCTGTTTAAGAGATAATGTCAAAGTAAAGAGTTTGACGGAGGCCTTTAACCCGTTGGTTCCCTAAGGAACTGTTACTTTAGGAGTTATTGGACTGCCAATGATCATGAATGACATTATGGCTGTCTATACCATATCTTTGTATATGTGCGTTTGTCACCTAACTCTCCACCACCTAAGTCCATAGAGTTTTTTGCACATTCTTCTCCATAGGGAAAGTGCAATTAACATAAATTGAAAAAAAAAGTCTGACGTTTTACAGAAAATACAAAACAAAGAAATTAGTAACTAATTATGAAAAAGAAAAATAACGTACCTATCTTTAGTATAAATTTTATTTGAACCTAAAATTCCAAGTAAATCCAAAAATATTACAGAACAAAGAAACCCGTATAAAAAAACGCCAATTTCAGAGGAAAGGATCTAATAAAACAAAAACCGGCCAAGTGCGAGTCCGACTCGCACACAAAGGATTACCGTACCATCCGTAGTAAGTACCCCGGAGCCCTGGAACAAAGGCAAAGAAGGAACAGGAGTGAAATTTAGTCAAGTAAAAGTCTAACACGCTTTTTCGCTCCGCCCAAGAGCTGGAGAAGTCATGGGATGATTTCCCAACTAAAACAAAAACCGTCCGCAGTAAAAAAAAAGAAACGGAAAAAAAAATAAACACGTTTGTTGTATGGGAGCATTACTAGAATCATTAAGCATTATTTCTATTAAATTATGATCGATCGATTTTATATTTTCATTTTAGCTTAGGCATTATTTCTATTTTTAGTATTTGTTATAGCAGCAACAGAAATACATCATTTGTAAAAAATTCAACTATCTAGCTATCGACGTTCGTGAGATACAGCCTGGTGATTGACAGATAAACAGCGAAGTCATCCTAAAATCCGCGGAACCCAAAAAATTTTAAAAATATGTGGTCAATACGTCTTTTTGACAGCCCACTTTTCACTTCTTAGCCTTCATATAAATATTCATTCAACATTCAAGCTTGAACTAATGGTTGTACTTCGATACGATGTTGGTATATTTTGGGAATATGTGTTCCAGTCACGCGATCCTAACAGCATATTAAGCCATTTCCCTTCGTTTACTTTGGCTAAGTCTAAAATAAACGTTATGTTTCATACAGAACCTATTTGGAATACTAAAATGTTTGTTCTCGTTTTATAGGTGGGAGTGTCATGAGTGGGTTGCGTAAATTAAAGTTGTGGGTGGCAGAACCAATAGTAGTGGGTGACAGATTAGAATTTGTGATAAGTACGTGACATAATGCCGCGCCGTGCCTTTGATGTTTACCACCGCGCACACGGTGTCGCAGATTTTGAACTAGTTTGTGTTCCTTTGATTTTTGATGTGGTTGATGATGAAACAGGCTTGTCTAGAAGTAACCTATTGCCTATTAAGAAGTTCCTTTTTCACTCACCTATCGTCAACATCGAGCATGGTTTAAAAGCTCCTTACTTCGTCTAATGCAATCCAACGACATGTTTGACGAATAGGCAACGCGAAAAAAGAGAGATAACGCCTGAAAACTCTGTTAGCATTCGGTAATTCTGTGATTTACTCGAATATTTTACAAAACATGTTCCTTGGAAATTAGTGTTTTTTAAACTGTTAAAAGTTTTTCAAAAAAATGTCGTCATTCGGAATCTTGATTAAATTTGCAGGGCTTCTATTATTATACTTTTTTGACTTTATAATTTTTGAGTAAATTATGAAGTGTCAAAGTTCATACAAAATAGCAGATTTTCAGAGTTCTTTACAAGATTAGTTTTACACAAATTTATAAATTGATTTCAATAGAAGCCTAGATAATATTCACAAGATACTGTATTTTCAAAATATCTAATGAAAAATGTGGAATAACGTCATAATCGCGTAAGAGCGGTTGTATGAAAAACAGTGAAAATGTATATCGAGTTGCATCCCCATAACTCAAAGACGCCTAGGTTATAGCTATCAGAAAACTGACTCACACTTGCCGAGTTTCTTTTTTTTAGTTTATTTATTGTTTTCAGATTTATTACGTTTATAATATTATAACGATATGATTAGGCAAAAAACGTTTTTACAAGAAGGTAGAATACTTGTCGCCTACGATTTAACGTCAAGAATGGATTGATAAAATCTCCAAGATAAACTTAATAATAGTGGTTTAATGATTGATAGACGCAGCGCGTTGTGTATTGTCGTATAAACGGTTACCATTCAATTGAATTCAATGGAGTTCCAAAGCGATTGTTCATTCAAGTTTGTATACCTCTAGGTAGATTTGATCTGTGTCAAATCTACAATAGTTCGTAGATCTATATCTATGTGCTATTATGAAAATAGGTGCTCATAGAAACTGCATGGTAAATATGGTTTATATGGTTTTCCACAACTATCACTCAACGCCGTCTAGTCTCAAGCTAAGCAGAGCTTATGTTATGAGTACTAGACAACTGATAAACATACTTATATATTTCTAAATACATGCATATTATAGATAAATTACACCCAGACAAAGAACAAATGATCGTGCTCATCACACAAACATTTGTCCTGGGTGGGAATCGAACCCACGACTTCCGGCATAGCAGTCAGGGCCACTAAATACTAGACCAACAGGCCAGTCGAATATTGGGATACTAACTTGTAAAGAAAAACGATATTTGTATTTATCCTATCATTATGAACAAAGGAAAGGGAATCGTTTATCTTGGTATGGTACTAAAAGAGTTATAAGTATACATTATGGTATGTGTGTGTGTTATGTGTGTGTGTGTGTGTGTGTGTGATAAATGGATTACACACAAAGAAAAGATGGATTTGTTGTGTTAGCACAACAAATCCATATTTCCTTTGGCCTACTCCTCAGAGTGATATGTAAGAAAAGGGATTTAGTGATTGCGTGACGGGTAGTAAGACAGAAAGGAAGAAAAAACGTTTTGCAGCGACCTAAAATAACACAGGACAAGGGCAGGTAGATGGTGATTATGAACTCAAAAAGATTTATATTTTATTGAGATTTTTGAAGATCCTATAGCGAGGTGGTAATAAATGGGCACGCCATAATCGGCAGTAAGTCCCCTCTTTGCGGAGTGGCTGAAGAGGCATCACAGTGGAGGACTTGCGCCATGCGGATGAAGAGAATGGACCCTCCGTATGGTGCAAGTCCTCAGCCAACATGTAACTTCGGGAAGTTTCTGCGAAACGCCCTGACGTCTTCATGCAGACCGCCCGTAGGACACGGTGGAGTATACGGTGCAAGAGTGTCCCACTTGGGTGAAGTATCACCGTGTCCTCGTGAAGGTGATCGGCGGCAGCGACTTCTCGCGCTGGGCTTTGGTTGAGGCCATGGTCCGATACGAGAGAGAATGGGAGGCGGTCATTTCTTTTTGCAAAGCAGTAATGCAAGCGTAGGAGATGGCTGCACGTGTGATGTAACGGACATCCTCACGCCCCAGTCGCTTAAACCCTGATCCCGCTAGAAATGATAGGCACGGGATTGCGAACGACGAGGAATAAGTAGCTCGCCGTCTGGCCGTCCGGTATCCGGACCAAGTTCAAGTCTTGACGGCGCGTAGTGTTTTACGCGCGCCTATAAGACATGTCAGCAAAACTGTAGAGTCACACGCTCTACCACTCCCCACTCCATCCTAGACTGGGAGAAGTCATGGGATGGGACCCAAAGCAATTAAGTATATGGTTTGGGTCGTAGGTAGCTATGACCTTAACCTTGATCGCCTTTGCGACATATTATAACTAATGGTAAAATCAATTTTATATTTATTTTCTGACACACTAATATTAAAATATCATGTCTGTAATTGCTTCTGTTTTTGTTTGTTAGATTAATAACAGCCACGGGTCGAATTCCAAGGTTAAGCAGCGCTTTCCAAGGTCATTTTATGGATGGGTGAACATCTCAACACACCGAGACCCTTCTTTGACGTGGAAATTACATTAAACAGTTGATCCCGACTGTCCTTTGTAAAATTTTGGCAGTCGCTACGGATAGTCAGACGACAGAAAATCTGAGACCAGTCTTGCCGCCGCCCTGATTCCGATCCCAATGTTCAGCTACCGTAGGCGCGGGCTTGCGAATGGTGAGCAATGGGTAGCTCACCGTCCGTCCGTCCGTTAACTGTCCGGAACGAGCTAAAGTCGTCGACGGCCCGTATTGTTCCACGCGCGCCTCAAGAATGATGTCAGCAAACCGTAGGGCCCAGCAGGGTCAAAGCCTACTGGGGCTCGAGTCTGCTTCTGAAAAGAAGACTCGCCCTGGCACGAAAGGCATCGAAGAACAGGAGTGGGTTTTTAGTCAGTAAATGTCTGTCACTATCTCTCGCTCCGCACAAGAGCGGGGGATGTCATAAGATGATTTTGTCTCGGTTATTTTTTGCATTATTTGACGCCCGTAGTTTCTAGTGATGTGCCGAGTCACTGTTTTGGTGAATCGAGTCGACTAGAGTCAGTTTGTACAGTATTCGAATCATGACTCGATTCCACGGTTAGAGTCCAATGCTCGAATTCTATTCTTTGTGCTTAAATACTAACTCGAGTCGAGGCCTCGAATATTGACTCGAGTCCAGGATTCGAATTCTGACTCGAGTCCAGGACTCGAATTCTGACTCGAGTCCAGGACTCGAATACTGAGTCGAATCTAGGACTCGAATACTGACTTGAGTCTAGGACTCGAGTCCGGGACTCGAGCAGTGACTTCTTACGTCCGACTTGGTTCAAGTCAAGGTCCGGAGCGAGAGTAAAAGGGAACCGGTCATCTCTTTCCGTGAAACGAAATAATGCGAGTGAAATAAATGGCCGCAATCGCCAAGGGACCGAACATTCTCACGTACCAACACACGCCGCTGGAGACGACCCGGGCATTGAGAGTTGCAGGGCAATTCTTGGCTACCGTATGTGTGGGCTTACGGACGATAATAAATAGGTAGCCGTCCGGTCGTCCAGTAAACAGGAACAGAACAAGTTTGGAAGAGTTTGAGCCAATTTGCACCATTGACACCCTTTTTTTTAAATAGCTTATTCTGTCCCAATGATGGGCAAAGGCCTCCCCAACTTCTTCCAGGTATTTTTTCTTGAGCAACCTCTAACCAGTCCTTGTAGTAGGCATCTAGGTCGTCCACCCTATTACATTAATGTTATAAAAGCGAATGCTTGTGAGTGTCTTTGTATATTTGTTAGGTACCTCTTCACGCTCGAACGGCTGCATGAATCTGGTTAAAATTTAGCACACGGGTAAACCATGTCCGAGAATAGCACATAGGACTTTTTATCCCTGGAGTATGTTCCCTTAGGACCACTTTTTATTACTTTCACGTGGGCGAAGCCGCTGGCTGAAAATAATGTTATTAGAATAATACAACCAAATGCTTACTAAAATATTCCTATACTATTACACATAACAGCTATATATATATAGCTGTTCGTTATTCTCGCAAAAACTCAAAAAACGGCCGAACCAATTTGGCTAATTTTGGTCTTGAAATATTCGAGGTAGCCCAGGGAAGGTTTAAGCGATGAGAAAAAATGGGAAAAAAATCACGAAAAACAAATCCGAATACAACGCCATCTCTAATTAAAATGTAATTATAAAATGAATTATGCTGTTCTGGTAATGCCAGTAGATGGCGTTATCCTTACTATTAGGCGGAACAAAGTTCGCCGGGTCAGCTACTTATCAATAAAAAGCTTAGTTTTTTCCATACAATTAAAAAACTGCAAGCAAAAACAACATTCACGATATCCCAGTCATCAGAGACGTCACTTGTAGCATTTTCTTACTGAAACTTAAAAGCAAAAATAAATTTTCCACTTCTACTATTTAATATTTCAGTTTTTCTATTGCATTTCTGTGTAAGGGCGGCTTTCTAAGCTTGCGTGTAACCTACTTTAGTTATTAGTATAACTAACGTAACGCTACATCGGTGATAATTACTGTAATATTGATCAAATGAGGGTTTTAGTGGTAACACGTGAGTTATGTCACAGGTGTGAGTGTGTAAGGAAGTAAATAGTTGTAAGTTAGGGAAATGATGATTAAAGCAGTGGTGGCCGAGTAGTAACGGCCCCGAATTACGAGTGTAGGTTGCGGGTTTTTTTTTTTTTATTTGGTGGGAAAATCATCTTATGACAAAACCCGCTCTTGGGCGGAGCGAGAGATAGTGTCAGAATTTTACTGACTAAAAACCCACTCCTGTTACTTCGTTGCTTTCGTCCCAGGGCCCCGAGTTTCGCTTTCACACTACCCGTGGCCCCAGTAGGCTTCGGCCCTGCTGGGCCCCTACGATTTTCTGACATCTCTTTGAGGCGCGCGTCAAACTCAGCCAGGCGCATTACTTTGTGTAATTTATTTCATCACCACTGCTCTCAAAACGGTGAAGGATCGTAAGGAAACTGGCATGTCCTAGAACCAAAAATTCGAAGACATGTGACATCCACCAACCCGCACTGGGCCTGCGTGGTATACGGTATATGGTATACGGCCCATACCCTCTCCTAGAGAGGAGGCCTGAGCCCCAACATTGGGAACATACAAGGCCGACCATGATATGCTATATTAGGGCAATGAAAGTTTAAAAAGGAACAGGTTTGGTGGAAAATATTTTTATAAAGTAGGGCAATAGAAATTTATTGTTATTTCTTTTCCTCGCAGCTTTCTGTTAAAGGAGGAGGCTCTCGATGGCCTAGTGGATCAAGAGCTTGATCCAGAAAGTAGCACTTCAGTCTGTTATTTTTATAAATTCGTCATACCAACACGATCTCTTTGTCATTTTAATAAAACTTTGTAATCTACAAATTTACAATGATCGATCATTTATCAGTCAATGTTCTCGCTATAGAGTTGTGGTAGAATGACAATATCGAGCTAATTAAAAGCAATGACTGCACAATGACGTTCTAATGGTAGGTCACTGATCAAAGGAACTTTCAAAATTTTAGCAGATTATCGCATACGTCAGACATTCATTTGTCAATATGTACGAGATAACCATTCTATGCCATTCCTTTAATGGAGTGTCAGTGGTAAATCATTGGAAAGACATAATGACGCCATTATATTAGTAGATTACCAAACTTGTCGAAATCAACAATTATGAAATCAATGATAGACCATTCTGATACTATTATAATAACAGGCTTGATGCACTGGACATGGCGCGTATATTTATGAGTTTCTTCACTCAGGAGCCCTGATTAGCATTCCCGATGTCGATGTGCCACTATTTTTTTTTTCAATTTTTTTTACATTACAAAATAAAAAAAAGTAAAAATCAAACAGAACAAAAAGAAAAGCCGCGGTCACACGTTATAGGTACCAACCGAAACACTAAAATAAAGTGTGACTACGGCTTTTCTTTTTGTTCTGTTCTTGTTTTTCCAGTTACCTCGTTAACTTTAGCATCCCGAAAATCTTGTTTCACACTTTTTCAGCATCGTTTTTTTTTTGTCGTTGTCGGGTTTTAGACTTTTACTTTTTTTTTTCATTTAAACAATCATGACTTTTTGTCCGCTAGAGGACGTCACTATAAATTTGAGCAATATTTTGGAAATATACAAGTGAAGCCCTTTCAAAAGATACCAAACACGATGTATTTATCTCCATTTTTATTTTTTAACACATGCTTTTTGTCCGCTAGAGTACGCCATATCGAATTTTGTGACACGTTACATATGCCTATGTTTCAGTAAAAACACTAAAGCGAACATCACATACTATTTTCCACTTTTTATAATAGTTGAAATTTAACCTATGTATGTTACAGCAGTATTTGTTTCAATTTTGTAAGTGCTTACCTACAAAAAACAGCTACACGTTCTATTCAGCCATATTTACTTAAATCCATGTAACAACAGCTTTTAAACCCATAACAGTACTTGTTAGCGAGGCACTAGGCAGTCAGGAATTACCAACAGTTTCATAACCACTGTTATTTCCCCTAGTTAAGTCTTACGACTTCCTCGAGGTTGTAAACGGCAAGCCTCCATTACGGAATATAAGTCTTTCCTGTAGGCTATTATGATTAACGACAATGTTCAGGTAAGGTTGTAATCTGAAACTTAGGGTGTGAATTACGTAGGTGGAATAAAGCGTGAGGGAGAAGATATCCTCACGCCATAGCCACCGCAAGAGATGTTCGTAGGCGTGGGCTTGCAAACGACGACCAATGGGTAGCTCACCATTCTATGAGGACCAAACCCGGATTAGCATAAAGATAATCGACCCTATAATGTTCCCACTACTGGGGTGTAGGCCTCCTGTCTAGGAGTAGGAATGGGCCGTTATCCACCATGCGGGCCCAGAGCGGGTTGGTGGATATCACACGTCTTCGAATTTTTGGATCTAGGACACGAACAATGTTTTCGTTCAACATTTTGAGAGCAGTGGTGATGAAATGAATTACACAAACTAATGCGCCTGGCTGGGTTTGAACCTGCGACCTACAATATATAATTCAGGGCTGTTACCACTGAGTCACCACTGCTCGCTCCACTGCCCGGGTTGATAACGTTGTGTTCCACGTAGGCCTCAAAGGGCCCCACAAGCCTATGCCAGCCGTGGCTGCGGGAAATATCTAATACGCCCAGAGTGAAAGGAGTTAGTTGATGGTTTACCATCTCAAAAAAGTGTATGAATAGCATTGAATACAATTCGGTATCTGATCTTTATAGTAACTAGAAATTAATTTTATAAGTATTAAAAAAAAACCTTTTTCTTTCTTTCTATTTTAATAAATAGAAAACGAACAGAAACAGCTGTTGTGGTCGTATCAGTTAGGCAGTGGTTTGTATTTCGTTCATTATAAGTTCGAAGGGGGCATATCCTAGAACAAAAAATTCGAAAACATGTGACATCCACCGGAGCTGCGTGGTGGATTATGGCCCATACCTTCTCCTAGAGGGAGGCCTAAGTCCCAACAGTGGAAACATTATAAGGTCGAGTATGCTAAGTTCGAAGGACAAAATCCATGCTGTATTTTAGACCAAAAATAATATATTTCGTGTTTAAAACACCATGGAAAGGGCGTTAGGTACGGTTACGGCTACAGTTGATATCCTGGCAATTAATTTTACCATAGTATTATCACCATAATACCATGGTAAGATGATAGATGGTGGTTTTCTTTTTTTCGGTGGGCAAATTATCCATTGACATCCCCCGCTCTTGGGTGGGTCGTGAGATAGTGTAAGACTTTTACTGACTAAAATCCCTCTTATGTTCCTTCGTTGCCTTTCATATCAGGGCCGATTTTCAGAATCAGACCCTTAGCCCCAGTACGCTTCGACCATGCTGGGCCCCTACGGTTGCTGACATCTCCTTGAGGCGCGCGTGGAACACTACGTGCCGTCGTCGACTTTGGGTTGGTCCGGATGGTTACCGGACGGTTGGACGGCGAATTACCCATTTATTTATAAGATCACTTTGTTGTCTGTCTTTCTGTCTGTCTATCAAGAGCCTTTATCTCGGAAACGTGTAGAGGTATCAAGTTGAAATTAAAACCATATACTCAAGTCTGCGGTTTTTAAGAAACCGCAGCTGTGAAAAATCAAACTCCTAAGTTAACGAAAATAAAAAGTTACGGCCCTTTATGTCGCAAAAAAATGTATATTTCGACACTCTCAAGAGAATCAAAACTCATAGGGTACTTCCCGTTGATCCAGAACCCTGAAATTTCGCATATAGCACATATATAGGAATAAATCAGAAAACAGTAAATTTGTCGTAACGTCACAAAAAAAAAATTAAATCTTTTTGCGATTCGGAAAATTCTTCAAGGCTTCATTCGGTAACTGAACTGTTTACATAGGTAAGTTTGTACGAAACCCTCAGAGCACGAATCCGACTCGCACTTGTTTTTTTTTGGTTCTAAAGTTGCTGTTATTTTTGTCTAGTTGAGAGCTACACGGGCAGTTCCCTCCCCCTGTGGCGCGTGGATCGGCGGCAGATGGGCGCGTTCCTGTGCATCGCAGCCAACGACGTGCCGCCTGCCGTCAGCAAGAGAATCATACTTAATGTTAACTGTGAGTATTTATATTTTATTTTACTTAGCCTATACTTTCCCAATGCTGGGTGAAGGCCTTCTCCAACTTCCTCCAGGTATTCTTTTCTCGAGCCACCTCCAACCAGCCCTTGTGGTAGGCGCTTAGGTCATCTCACCACCTCTTCCCAGACATTAATATAATAAAATTATGATTACTTATTTAAGTATTCATATTATATTTATTAAATACTTTATACACATAAAGGTACAGAGGCGGACTTATTGCCTTAATAATGTGTTAAGAAAGAAAATAAGCTTTGTTCTTTTTGCTATTGATTTCTGCAAGACTTCGTAATGGAAAATGATGAAAATTTTGTTTCGCGCAGTATTTGTGCACACCATTACGTAATATAGTATAATAAAAAAGCAATTCAGAAATAATATCTCATTTACATCAAGCCATAAATACATATCATAGATATTATTGAGTTTAGACCTCAGTGAATACCCGACAATCGACATACCGGGAAAATACGCTTACCAACGGCAGCGGTCAGATTCCAGATGTAACAAATCTGCCAGCATAGTTCGAGAGATAGCTTTGAAATTATTCGTATTTTCCTCGAATTTATTATCGAAAAGAGCTTCTGACAATCGGATCGGACTTTGACGTTGAAAACCGATTGTACTTTTTATGTGCATCAGTTATTTATTTACGAGTATATGTGTGTATTTCAACTGAAATGATTATTATATTTTTATGCTTGACTCTATATAACTGCAATATGTTTTTCCGAGTGAAATATTCCAGTCATTTGACAGATTTTGTATATTTTTAAATATTAGTACTTTAAATAAAAGTATGACCGACAATAAAGTACTAAAAGAGTTACTAGTATACATGTGGATGGATGGAGAGGGAGATGGAGGCCTTCTAACGCTGCGTCTTCAAGTACGTGGTCACCCTTTCAAACTTTTCATCCCTATCGAACATCTGTTCTGCGAGCAATGATTTAGAAGCGTGGCGATTATGACAAACCTCCCCAAAAATGAAAAGCAAAAGCCATGATTAACTTTTTTTTTCGCCAGAAATTAAACCTAAGTTATAAGTTAGAGGTCAATACGAGGAATCAATAGTAAAAAGGACCATGTTTTAAAACCGTAACTGAGTGAAGATACCTATAGAAGCATTGCTAGTACTTTTTTGTCAGGCGTTACCTTTTTTTTCGTATATTACAATTATGACTACTTGAGGAATCGAGTTCCTTGCAACACTAGACACCTCCTTCCCATATCCGGCGATATATGAGGAAGCGAGGGCGCAGAATAACTCATTAGAGAAACCATGCCATATATGTAGCAATGGGAAACTTAAAATGTCAGACACGGAGTATTTTTATTTAAGAAAAATAACGCCTGATAAAAAAAAAATAGCGACCTACTAAGTAGTCTCGTAACTTCGTTCGGTTACGGTTGGTTACACAAATCTTTTTGTTATTGATTTCTTATACAGTCCTCTAAAATATGGCTTAGGTTTCACTATTAGCGAAAAAAAAAAAACATGCCACATGCATGCATGTTTTTGTGTGTACATAAATAGTGAAATAAATAAACATGCAAGATAAGTATGGAAAAAGTTTCATTCGCCTTTAAAGTCTAAGAGAGCGGAAATAAAATTCTTAATACTACCAATAAAAATCCTGTGGTATTTCCCATTATAGACCTATCCTTTAACAAAACAACCAAAACTATCAACATCCCCCGTCTTCGCCTAAAACCAATATAAAATACCCCAATTCGTTTGTTTGTCACTTTGAATAATATAATCCGTTCAGGGTTACTCCCGTCACGAATTTGGATGGCATCCAAAATGATATAAGTCCTCTATGTGGCAGTAACCAGTGAACGTGACTTTGCAGCGAACTGTTCCTGCTGAATGAAAAGATGCAAGATTTATCTATACTTTTATATTATCAAGCTGAACAGTTTTTTGTTTGTTTGGTTGAAGGCGGTAATCTCAGAAAGTAGGTATTTTCTTTGCGTTTCGCATCCATCAGGTTCCCGCAACCTTCACCAGGTCATCGGTCCACCTTGTAGGGGCCTTCCAACACTTCGTCTTCCGGTACGCGGTCGCCACTCCGGAACCTTTCGGCCTCAACGGCCATCTGTTCTGCGAGCAATGTGCCCTGCCCATTGCCACTTAAGTTTGGCGATTCTTCGTGCTATGTCGGCAACCTTGGTTCTCCTGCGGATATCTTCATTTCTGATTCGATCACGCAAGGAAACTCCGAGCATAGCCTTTACCATTGCCCTTTGGGTGACTTTGAGCCTTCTGATGAGGCCCATTGTGAGTGACCACGTAATCGTCCACAACTTCGAGTATAGAGTCTCCAATCTTGATAGGAGTTGGCCACGACATGGCCGTTCTTTGGGCAACATTCGTGGGAGGCCTATTTCCAGCAGTGGACGTCTATCGGTTAAAATGATGACTATTTTTTTATTGTTGAATAGCCCATCTAACATCACATTATGACCAATAGAAATAGAAACATAGTACCTTGTGAATATAATCTAGGATTGTATTGAAATAAATTTATAAATTTGTGTAAAACTAAGTAGACCTCTGAAAATCTGCTATTTTGCGTGAACTTTGACACTTCATATTTTACTCAAAAATTTAAAAAGTCAAAATGTATAACAATAACAACCTTGCAAATTTAATCAAGATTCTGAATGACGACAATTTTTTTTTTAAACTAAAGGTTTTTAAAAAATACGTATTTTCTGGAACAAGTTTAGTAAATCACTGAATTACCGAATGCTAACAGAGTTTTCAGGCGTTATCTCTCTTTTTTCGCGTTGCCTTTTCGTCAAACATCGCGTTGGACTGCGTTAGATGAAGTAACAAGCTTTTGAATCATGCTCGATGTTGACGATAAGCGAGTGATAAAGAATAGCCGTTCTAAACATTTGACACCCTAAGAAAATAATCATAAACTTAAAACTGCTAACTAATAGAAGTTTTGACGGCACAAGATTAAATGCAGTCAACACCGGCTTAGTGAAGTTGTATTAAAATTTCAAACAAGTATAAAACTAGAGATTTAATCGTATTCTATGAATTTTAATGAGTCATAATGAAAAGACAGGACCTGAGAATTATCTTTTGGTTGCAGACTTTAAAAAAGTTTTAGGTTTTTTGTTTGAGTCGTTATAGAAAATAGCGCGGAACAAGGTGTCTAGAGCCCTTTTTTTAAGGAGGGAAATCATCCAATGGCTTCTTTTGCTCTGGGGCGGAGTGAGAGGGCGTGTCAGACTTACTGAGACACGTTTACTGACTAAAATCACACCTATTAGTTAGTTACCTATATTCATTATCAACATCATCATTTCAGCAGTAAGACGTTCACTGTTAGACATAGGCCTTCCTCAAGTGTCGGCATAATTTATTTGTTTAGTTATTTATTTGTTTTTCTAACATCAAACGCCTTGCAGCAATTACACCAATGGAGGTCAATTAGTTCCGAATCTGCTACTTTCTAATATCATGTGCGCAGTGGAGTGTAGTCATCAAAGGAGCAGCGCGGTGTGGTGGTGGGTCACGTACGCTCACTTACGCAGCATCAGGCCAGCGTTCCTCCAGGAATCCAAATGTACCAAATCCCATATCGAAGACATGTTTTAATAATTGACCTGTCCTGTGCATCTCGCATCCATCGGGTTCTCACGACCCTTAAGGGAAAAACCCCCTTGTGGGACGCCTTCCAACGCTGCTTATTCCGACTCGTGGTTGCCACTCCAAAACCTTTCAGCCCCATCGTTAGCTATATTAGTTACTTATGTAGTTTCTTCTATGCCTTGCGTTCCAGGGCCCCAGATTTCTCTTTCAGAAGCTAATTCAAGGCCCCAGTAGGCTTCGGACCGGCTAGTGCCCTATTTTATTTCAGTGGTAAAATCATCTAATGACATCCCCCGCTCTTGGGGGGAGCGGGAGATAGTATCAGACTTTTACTGACTAAAAACCCACTCCTGCTACTACGTTGCCTTTCATACCAGGGCCGAGTCTTCCTTTCAGAATCAGACCCTTGACACTAGTAGGCTTCGACTCTGCTGGGCTCTTACGGTTGCTGAAATCTCCTTGAGGCACGCGTGGAACACTACGCGCCATCGACGACTTGGGCTTGGTCCAGACGGTTACCGGACGGTCGGATGACGAGTTAACCATTGCTCACCGTCCGTGAACCCGCGCCAACGATGCTGCTAGTCTCCTACGGTTTTGCTGACATCTCTTTCTAGAGCCCTTTGTAAAACTTTTCTTATTATGTGGAAATTGTACTGGAGAAATTATAGACTCTTAAAGGATAAAATTACAAGGTCGGTCCTCTGTGATCTGTTGAAATTCCCGGAAAATCGGTCGGCAAGAGGTATTGACTTTGGTTTGGCGTCAACTTCACAAAAGTGGAAATTTCTAAGAAAACTCTACTTGGTAATTAAATTGAAGTAGCTCTTTATTTATGTTGGCAAAGACTTTATATGTGTTCATATTTTGGTCTTAGAGAAGCTCAGTAGACGTTAGATTATTAAGGTAATAACTTTTTGTTTATTTTTGCTAAAGAGTACCTTTTAGGTTTTTTTTTTGTTTCTTAATAGGTTTGCGTTTGACCGTTATATCACCTAATGAAAAGCAACTATGTGGTCAGCGATGAAACGCGTTTGGCTGGAAGTAACATTTTCATTCCTGACTTAAATATCCCCACGTTGTAGCAGATTTCAGTCCACTCCAATGCTTTACGTACTATAAATGTGAATATTTTGTTAGGTGTATGATCTTATTCTTTTGTCCTAAACTAAAAGTTACTTTCTATGTAAATGCTGCTTCTGACCTATTCTTGCTAAGATGCGACGCACAACTTTGATTCTTAGTTTTTATTGTTAAAATTATATTATTTTCTTTTTTATTTTGGTTTATTTTTGTTTATGTTTGTCTTTGTTGAGGCCGGCGTCAAAATGCAACAGATAACCTAGACAACTGTGTTGTCTATGGTCATATGGTGCAACACAGTTATTTCCGATACACATATGGCCTGTCAGGGAACTTTTTTTTATATTTTTGTAATGAATGGTGCGTCTATTTAGGCAGAATAAACATATTTTCTTTCTTTTCTTCTTTTTTATCATGTCGATAGACTCAATTTTTTTTTCACAGTTTCGCTCTCGAAACAGTAAAAAAAAACGTGAGGAAACTGGCATGTCCTAGAATCAAAAAATTCAAAGACGTGACATCCACCAACCCGTAATGGGCCCGCGTAGTGGATTAGGGCTCATTCCCTCTCCTAAGGCTGATTATGCTATGATCTAGTGAATGTCAAAAAATCTTGTTTTTAGTTCGTGTAGACAATTTTGTCCTAAACTAAAAGCTACTTCAATGTAGATGCTGTTTCTTTTTTATCATATCAAAAGAATTAATTTTTTTTCTGACCTTTACTTGGCAATTTGTACAGCTCTGTTATTAGCCTCATATAAATTATCAAAGATGTAAGTGCTTGTGCAAGATGACCAGCATAGCAGGTGACGCGTGTCCTGTGAAGTGGCTCCACACTATCACTGTGGTGCTTGTGGAATAAATTTATATTTTTGCGATCTTTCAGGTACCTTAAGTAATATAGCTTTAGTACCGTTTGTCAAATTGAGTCTTAAAGTATGATACTTCAAAATAAGCAAGTACCAGGGACTCATAAATGTCATGGTCTCGAAATATCTTCAACTTAGGAGTCCTTCGGAATGAATGTCTTGATGTGAACATCTGTTGCCTCAATAAAGTACTCGTTGTTGGATCATAAGAAAGATCTGATTGTCCGAACGTGTCTACTTGGTTGATCTTATTCACTGCAAGAAATGAAATGTGTGGTTTTTGTACCTTTCTCATATTAAGTTATTGTGCTGTTTGGCCTCATGGTCGTATGCGAGACTGCAGAGCATGGGGCTCGATTCCCGGGTGGGGCAAAAAGCTCTATTGGGTTTTTCGTTTAAGAATTATTCCGTAGCAGCCCGGAGTTTAAAAGTTGATGGAGACCCCCGTGCCTTGGAAAGCACGTAAAGCCGTTGGTCTTGCGCCTGATCTTTCTCTGGTAATGTTGAATTGCCGTCCAATTGGACTATGAGAGTAAAGGAAGAGAAGAAAGAGAGTACACCTATGTTAACGCACACACTAGAGCACTATTTCTCCTGGGAGTTTTGGCTATAATCTCTGTTGAGATTGACTACAGTGATCGAAATTTGGTCGGGAGGATTATTATGACACAAAGCGACTTCCTTTGGTACTGTTTATTTACTTAACAGTCCTTATAAACACATATACAAATAGGTAAAAAGATGCTTATTTCTACAAAAACCTTCAAAAGGAGAGTTGGAGAAAAGAAAATGAGAACAAACAAAACAGATAAAATTAAAATAATACTATGTAGAGATGTGTTATATATACAACATTATTTTTAGTATGCGAAACCTATAGTTTGTTCAGAATCAGTAACTAAATCGATTCCAATATTTTTTACACCATGTTATATTTTTTCGCAAAAGTATTTAAATAGTCACAAGTTGGATACCACCGATACTAAGTACAACACAGGTCATGGCAGGTCATAGCGGGCAGTAGGTGCACAGCTGGGTACGGGAGCAAAACAAACTCTCAGTCGCCCGAATGTCCCGGTAACCATGTATTTGTGTGGATAACCAGGTGATATAACAAGCTCATAACTTCGATTAGATTTTTCATGATACAGTTATAAAATTTTGTACATAGATTCATTACGTAAAAATATTAGACACGTGTTTCGTGTTTTGCAAATACTAAAGCTAACGCTGTATATATAAAGTGAAAATGACTGACATATCAACGCACAGCCATAAGTACTGGGACTAGTAGTATGAAATACACAAGGTTTATTTTTATGAGGTAGGCGAGAACTAAGAGAAGATTTTCCAAAATTCACTCCCATAAGGGATGAAACGGAGATCCAAAGTATGTATGAAGAAACTTATTTTCACGCGGACGACGCCGTTGGAAGAAGTTAGTGAGTTGTAATCTAAAGAGGTTCTGGTAAAAGGGTGTCTTCACTAGTTTGGGCCTCTGAGCTTTGAATGGAATGTGTTTTCTTGCTCTTAGATTGTCACCTATGCTTGTTTCTACATCCATAATAAATAGTTCCTTTTGTCACCAGTTGCACCTACAGTGAAAGTGCCAAATCAGTTGCTGGGAGCTCCTCTGGGCACCGACGTCAAACTAAAGTGCTACGTAGAGGCGCATCCGAACACTATCAACTATTGGATCAAGAACAGAGGAGAGATGTTACTAGATGGGTAAGGTTTTAATGTTATGTGAAGTTAGTAACAATATTCGCATGAGTACCAAGTTTACCGACATAACCTGGAAATGGAAATACACCCGAGGGCCTTTTTACACCATCCACTCATACATTTTACGTTGTTTGTATTGATTTTCAGTCACACTGCTGTTTTAAATTACCGTACATAAATATTTATAAAGTTATGCGTTACTTTGGAAGCGTGATATTCTGGAAATGTCCTTATATTTTCAGAATAAAATAAGGTCATTAAGGCCTACTGTCCACAGACGCGCAGCTTCATAGACGCGTATTCGTCAAAACGGTGATGAAATAAATTACACAAATTAATGCGCCTGTTTGGGTTTAAACCCGCAACTTAGAACTCGTAAGTCGGTGCCGTTACCACTCAGGCACCACTGCAGTGCGGTGATAATATGTAGGAAGAAATTGAAAATTTTCAGCTAGCTTAGAAGCTACAAAAGAAAGTTCTGAAAACCCTTCAACAAACCGTGTACTTTCAACAAGCATCTGGTGCCGCACTTATTTTTAAACCCAAACTATCAATCTCTGCTTTAGACATACAAGTTGTTGTTGTGTTGTTGTGGTGTGTTGTGTGTGTGTCTGGAAATAGTCATGTTGTAGAGAATTCTCGGGTTAAAATACCCATTGAAAAAAGAAAAGTTACCTACAAAGTATTATGTTTTTCTTTCGTGTTAATTGGAAAAGTAGCTTATGCAAATTATCATGACAGTAATCAGCCTGCATAGTTAGTACATTCTTTCTGGAAAAAATATTACAAAATCTAGTCTGTAGTTGGATGAAGTTTTAATGAAAGTTGGACAATTAGCGGTCTAGCAACGTTGGGCAAAATTAAAAGTTTAGATTGAAAAATTTGTGAAAGAATGTTTCTTTTATCTTGTGAGGGAAATATGACAGGCTATAAAATATTCAGACATTAAAAAAAAAACATATTTACTGCTGCCAGTGGCTTTGCCAGCATAATAATATAAAATTATCCCAAGGGAACATGCCCGTGGAATACAAAGTATTTTATGTGCTGTTCCAGGACATGGTCATCGGAATCGGTTCAGCCGTTCAAGCGAAAATAAGTGACAAATATACACACACTCTCAACTTTTGCCTTTATAATATTAGTGTGATGAGAACCCTATTCGGCCGCACTCGCGAAGCAATGGCCCTCACGCCCCAGCCGGGATTCTTATTATTCGGGATTTTTCGGGCGTCGGACGGCGAGCAATAGGTAGCTCGCCGTCCGACCGTCCGGTAACCGTCCGGATCCGAGCCCAAGTCGTCGACGGCGCATAGTGTTCCACGTGCGCCTCAGGGAGATGTTAGCAACCGTAGGGGCCCAACAGGGTCGAAGCCTACTCGGGCCATGGGTATTCGAAAGAGAACCCTGGAAATGATGGCTAAGAAGGAACAGGAGTGAGTTTTAGTCAGTAAAAGTCTGACACGCCCTCTCGCCCCGCCTAAGGGGGGAGATGTCATTGGATGATTTCCCACCTTAAAAAATACCCTATTTTGTTAAAATAAAATTAAGAATGAGGTACAATACAATAAATTAAATAAATATGTCCGTCCTTCTAAAGTCAAATAGTAAAAAAGATTACCATGTGATATTAAAAATTTCCTCTCCTAGAGAGGAGGCCTGAGTTTCAGCAGTGGGAACACTATGAGGCTAACTATGCTATGCTATGCTATTATAAATTTAACCAACTATATATAAATTGAAGGGGTCCCTCTATTTCTAAAAAAAATCTTCTAAAAAAATTTCAGTTTGAATAAAGAATTTTCTTACAGGCCCAAGTACACAATAACAGAAGAGAAGCAGTCGTACCAGGTGACGATGTGGCTGACCATCAGGCAGTTCTCCAGGAGCGACATCGGTACTTACAACTGTGTGAGCACCAACTCGCTCGGCAAGAGTGAGGGGACACTCAGACTTTATGGTAAGTGGAACATCACAATCATAACTTTGTCATTACGACCAAGGCTGAATTTTCCCGAGCCGCAGGTGAGGGTGTTATGGAGTCGACTTTTTCAATACACTTACGAAAACATAAATAAACGAGGTTGACCGGCGTCTAGTAGGGGCTGCTTGGCGCCCTGCCTGATACAATACATTTAATAATATATTATACAGAAGCCGAGCCAGCGAATTTTTTTTTAACAGTAAATTACATTCCTAAAAGCGGTAGCGTTACGTTCTTAATAAACTAGTGCGTCTGACCATCAATGATTGCATCTCCGCTTACCATCAGGTGGGATCGCAGTCAAGCACTGGTTTATATCATTTAAAAAAAAAGGGTAGGTCTGTGTATCGAAAAGCTTTTTTTTATTTAATCTCAGACCTATGTTATAGAGACATAAGATTTGGCTTCAAATAGTCAGTCTACCAAAGACAACTGACACCAGTCTACCAAACACAATTAAAAAGCTATGGAAAACCCTGTCCTTAGCTTAAATTATTGATCAAATGGATTGCGGATCGGAATATGTAGCGTTGGGAAGACTCCCACAAGATAGACTGATCACCTGGTGAAGGCTGTAGGAATCTGCTCGAGCCGTGAACTTGTAAAACTATTTTTTTTTTTTTGAGTTTGGTAAGTTATAAAATACCATCCGCTCTACATGGAGCGAGTGGGAGTGTCAGATTTTCATTAAATAAAAACTACATGTGACCTTTCAGTTGTCTTGCGGTCCAGAGCCTCGGTAGCTCGGGGCCTCTTTCAAAAAATTCCCGTGGATTTGGAAAATACATGAGAAGACAATCAAGATTGAATTGTAACCAGTACTGGTCAATATGGTGACGTGCGCTGATAACTCTAAGTACAGCAGTGGAAGTCTTTTATCTGAAATGATGGTGCTGAACAATTTCTGTGTATACTTTTAAACATTATTATTTTAGCTAATGTGTATTGTAATAAAAATAAATTCAGATAAACTGATTGTTTGTTCACAGAAATTAAACTTAACTCATACTCTGAAGATTTTGGCAATCAGATCAGCGTTGCTGGTGGTAAGTGCCTAAGCTATCCTAAAATAATATAGATAAAATAGACAAACGGGGTAAAATGAGACACAGGGGTGAAAAGAAACAAAACTTCATAGCTAATCTTTTTGTTATTTTAATATTGTTAACAATGTTGAACACCTTATTACAGGACATTTATAAAAAATAAGTGTACAGTAAATACAATAACTTATATAATGTACAAAAAAAAAGAAAAGAAAAGTTAATAAAAATACCTTAAACGACTGCAGAATTGTGCATCCGCTTTATTTTTGGCCTCCGTAAATATACATGTACTATGTCTTCTCTACACTAGCCTGCATAATCACAAAGCTCTTCAATATCTTCGTGATCGCTTTGAGTATCTCGTCCCTAGCGGTAAACTCTGTCGCACTACATCTTCTCTTCTCTTTTGTACGCCGCGTCATACTTCCAGCCGCTATAGCGGTTCTTTTTCTGTTACTGCAGTGCGTCTCTGAAACTCTCTGCCACACTCCCTTTGTGACAGCCCTTCTCCGGATGTCTTCAAAAGGAAACTTAAAGAGCACTTCCATTCGTTATTGACATAATATTAATATATATTAGTATGTATTAGTATTTGTATTATAATTATGTATTAGATCTAGTTATGTAAGGCTCATATTGTGCACTGGATCCTAACCTCGAATGTGTTCTCTCTCTGTGATTCAAAGGATTGTTGGGAGAAAACTCATTGTTGAGTTAAGCTCGCCTTTGTCCATAAACTGTATGTATCACCGTGTACTATGTATTTTTTTGTGTACAATAAAGAATTAAGGATTAAAAATACATATAGTACATACATATAGTATGAAACGTATTTTAAAAATATCGATGCTTCTTTAGAAATTAATAATCTGGTCTCAAAGTAAAAAAAATAATGAAAGTGTTGTCCCTTTTCACCCCGTTATCTCTATTCACCCCGTTTGACGGTAAGTACAAGATGACTTTTAAATTTTCGCAAATCTTTCAGAAATTGGAAAGAGTACCTACTGATGATTATTAACGTTTTCATGATAAAATCAACTCAGACAAAAGAAAAATATATCAGCTGGTATTTCATCTGTAGTTACGAAAACATAAATGTATTTTACATTTGCATTTAATTAAATAATTTTAAAATTAATATTAAAATCTGCGATTGTTAAATTAAAAACTCTGTTTTTTTTCACATATAAAACTGAAATTCATGAGTACTTTCAGCCCCCGAAAGATTTCCAAATATGTAATTAAAAATCACCCTGTTATATGTAGTATAATTGAACGGTTTTTTTGCCGAATTTAATTTTTGTGTACTTTGGAAAGTAATATTATTTTCGTACAACTTTTCGCATTAATTTTATTCAAAGGCTTTTTAATAATAATAGGTTTATAGGCTCTACCTATGAAATTGCCGTTTTTTAAAACGGGTTGCTTTGAAGTAATGAAAGTCATGATGAAGCTTTAGAAGAAAGTCATAGGTATATGTCACTGATATTGCTAGCCTTTTGAAATGCCTAGTTTGTACGTTGGAAGTCTTAATATGTTTTTTTTTTTTTGTTGTTTTAAATGTTGTTGCGATATTACAGAAAATACAAAACACTAAGAAACCAATACATACCTAATTTCGAAAAAAGAATATCGTACCTATAATATAAAGTTTATTTGAACTTATAATTTTGAGTCAAACCAAAGATATAACACTTCAAAGCAACCAGTTTTAAAAAACCGGCAATTTCATTGGTAAAGACCTATTATTATACTTTTTTTTTAATTTGTCTTTTCTTTTTTTTTTCGTTGGGAAAATCATCTTATGACATCCCCGCTCTTGGGCGGAGCGGGAGATAGTGTCAGACTTTTACTGACTAAAAACCCACTCCTGTTCCCTCGTTGCCTTTCGTACCGGGGCCGAGTCTTCCTTTCAGAATCAGACCCTTGGTCCAAGTAGGCTTCGACCCTGCTGGGCCCCCGAATTTGTCTTAGGTAACAGACTGAACGAAATACGCTAACGTGACCAACATCATATTTTATTGAAGTGGTAGATAAAAAAAAAAAAACGACTTACATACTGATAACGTACGAGACAGCACGGTTGGCGTAGTGGTTAAGCAATTAGCTGCTGCACTGCGGGTCGTGGGTTCGATTCCCGCACAGAACAAATATTTATATCGCCTACAGATAGGTTCTGGGTCTGGGTGTCTTGTGTATGTGGGTTTACATGTTTGTGAACGCACCGACGATACAAGACTAAGTGTCGCCGCACATGGGCCACATGTCTCAGCCACAAACGAAGTTGAAGCGTGCGATAGCCACTTGTGGCCGGGAGCTGTTACTTTTTTTTTACCCATATGTGCAGTATCATAATGGACTCTGAAGAAGAAAATTTAAATGCGCAAGTGGTGTCTCACGGCGTTTAGTGGCCGGTTTGGCCCGGTTCGGGCCACAAGAAGCGAGCAGCGGCGATTTGTAGCATGTGGCGGCCACCGGCGTCAACCGTGTAAGGCGAATTCATATAAAATGTATGAAACCTACGGGAAATATGCCGGTGGCGGCGTTTGTGGTTGTGGCCTAATTCCTGGTATAAGTAAGAGCTTCTCTAAAAAAAGAAAAAAGAAATAATTTCTCCAAATGTGCCTTATCCTAAGTTTCACGTAAAATCAAAGCTCAACAGCAGACCGTAACAATTTTCAATAATGTAAATATTCCAATTAATAAATACCTCTTACAAATATTTCAATGAAACTGTTTAGATATTGGAAAACGAACTGATGACGTCAATGAATAGAAAGATTCTTCATTTATACTCATAGCATCGTTTATAAGAACTATTCGCAGAGCAAATTGCGAGTCTCAAGTCTGAGCCTAATTTTCATCTTATTCACGCCTGAAGGCACATTGCGCCCTCTGGCGTCTTTTAAAAGTTCTTTCCAACTTGTTTTATCGTATTTCTTACTAATGCTTACCTATGCTTCAGTACGTACATAATATTTGTCTATGATTTTCCAACTAATTCAGATTATGTACCTAGGGGACGAGTATAGAGATTGAATTAGAGGGATAATAAAAGAGGGTGATCTTTATAATTTTAATTTTATGTTATTGTACATAGGTAGACAATGCCACAAGACATTATTTTTCTACCAAAGAAGATTTGGGTTGAAAAAGATGATTCTCTTAAAAAAGTGATATTACAATAAAGTTTATTCTATTCTATAAACATGGCTACATTTTGGGCCGTGGTTATCACAATTGTCTTCGAGTTTTTTATTCTCGGACATGTGGTTTCTTCACGATGTTTTCCTTCACCCTTTTCTAGGGCTGTGTGAATCGTATAAAATGCCCAGACACCACCCAGCTCTAGAAAGGTATTTGTCGCACCAACGACGTGTAACTCGTATGGCTCGCCCTACTTAACTGCATTTACAAGCAAATTATCAAAGGATATGACTATAGAACCATCAAATTGCGCATCCGAAATGCAACTAAAACCTAGTTTTTTCTACCACAGGTCTGACCGAGGCAGCTAAGGGAGGCTGCCGACCATTCCACCGGGAGAGGACGATGCTAGCCCTACTGTTATGTTACATTACCTTGCTATACCTGTTCACGTAGTTATTGTGAGTCTGTACATACATACTGTTAGGATGGGTTTTAGGTGTGATGTGGGAAGAATTAAAAAAGACAAATGAAAAATTATTGTTATGATGATATCCAGTTTTTGTCATCAGTAAATCTTTGACAGTGACAATGGTCGTCAAACGCCAGAAAGTCAACTTCAACTTCAACTCTTCATTAATGGCATTTGTGACCAGAAAGTCTAATTATCAGTCTGTACAAAGAGTATCGTGTTGTCGAGTTTGAAAAAAGGAGAAGACAGTTTTTTTTCTGTATATACGGCTCTCTCTTCTTTTTGACACTATCTAGAAAGATGCGGTAATGCAACAACAATGCAACGATATGTTTTCGTAAATCGTATAAAATTACTCTCAGTAGAGATATAGTACTTGTTTTGAGACAGTGTCGCTGCGTTGTTGTCACATTGAACATAGCTTTGGTAGCCTTTAGATGAAAATAATAATTCTCCATCTCCGCATAAGCTTCACTTGCTGTGCCCGACAGGGTGCCAGATTGTTTCTTTTGGCAAATGTTTACCACCTAAGTCTACATTGTGGAATACAATAGACAATTCTGTATTAAAATCGAAACCTTACGTATTACTGTATAAATCAATGTACAATTTTTTATGGTTCAATAACACGGATTCTGCTTAATTTTGGTAAAAAAATCGAACTTTCCATTGAATTGCAATAACCGCAAAAACTGAAATATTTTTCCTGAAAGATATCAGATTCCTGTGTAAATAAAACCAGTACGCGTATTGAGATACGAAAAATTCAATGTTATGGGTATCCAAGTATATGTGCGTTAGTTTTCATTTTTAGAACAGACTAAAATAAAATCGAAGTCAAATTAATATTTTTACTGCGACATAAAATAATTGTCAAATTTTTTTCGTGATCTGCTATCAGTTGAAGACTCAATATCTTTTAACTCATTAGCTATTTTCATTTCTATAATTTGAAATAATATATTTTTACGCGACAAGAAATATGAAACCAGATTTTTTGTAACACTTACCACGTGATTTCACAGCGTTCAAGGAATTTCTTGCACGTTCTTCTCCATAGAGATCTGTAATTGAGAATGTGCAATTAGCTTCATTTTCCTGATTAATCAACTCTATCACAGTTCTAAAGTACTTGTCAATAGTTTATCCATACTTATATTGTGAATGTGATTGTACTCCGTCTTTTACGCTTTCGCGGTAAAATTACTAAAGGGATTTTGATGAAATTTAGAACGGAGTAAGCTTACGGCTTTTGTTCTGTCGTCATCTCGACGCTCAGTCACGTGGTCAGAACAGAGAAATCGAAGGCGTGGCTTACTCGAGGCGTTCGACGCAAACGAAACTATCATAACTTGGCTAGGGGGCAGTTGTCCTAAGCTTGCTGATGTTGAAAATGAGTTACAAAGCAATTTTGAGTATTATTAATCTTTATTACATCTTATTTCATACATCACACCCAAAACGCCTCACGCTTATAAATACGAGGGAACGTAATTCAATTACATTGTTTCAATTCTTGTAAATATTGTCTTAAGATGTATCTTAATGTAATGTAATGTAATGACAACGATTAAATTAATTGTGAGATTAGATCGTGTATTCGCTTAGACAAAACAGCCAAATTGAAATATTGTTTACGTATAAAAATAAAATGTGAACTCATCGCTCGATTATAAGACTGTTTACAACAAATAAAAACGATTAAAACAGAGGATTTTGTTTTTTTTATGAACATTATTAAAACATTTTTATCGTTCACTATTTCACCTTTTTAGGGTTCCGTATCTAAGTCGGAAAAACGGAACTCTTATGGGCTCACTTTGTTGTTCGTCTGCATGTCTGTCTGTCAGCCTGTCTGTCTGTCAGTCAGGACCCTTTTTCTCAGGAACTGGAGGTGGATTAAAAAGATACTTGAAAGGAGAAGTCGGGTAATCGAAATCAAGTTACCTTAGATGAAGACAATTAGTGATGATACTGTGTGGCGCGAATTCAGACAGCTCTGCTCTTACGAACTGGTCTAGACTCTTAACTCAGCCTCATACTTCATCGCCACGAATTTCTTTCTCGTATACAACATTATTTTAAGTGTTAGTTTGTTCAGAATCAGTAACTGGATTGATTCCAATAATTCATACACCATGTTATATCTTTTACCAAAAATATTTAAAAAAGGCCACAAGTTGGATTGCACGAGCACTAAGTACAAAACAGGGCACGGCAGATCATAGCGGGCATTAGCTGCCAGCGCACAGCTGGGTGCGGTAGCAAAACAACCCCTCAGTCGCCTGGATGGCCCGGTGACCATGTACTTGTGCGGACAACCGTGTAACATAAGGTTATAAATTTGTGATTAGTCATAACATAGTTAAGACATTTTGTAGATTCGTTACATAAAAATAATAGAAACGCGTTTCGGGTTTCGAGTATCCTAAAATTAATGTTGTATAACTCATATATTTTACTTGAAGGCACGGTTGGTGCAGTGGTTGAGTGATTGGCTACTGTGCTGTGGGACGCGGGTTCGATTCCCGAACGGGGCAAATATTTTTATTGCCTACAGATGTTCCGATTACAGGTGTTCCGGGTCTGCGTGTCTTGTATAAATGGGTTTTACGTTTATGTGAGCGCTTTGAGTATATGCAATTAGCATTATTTTTCTGACTGACTTTTTGACATTTCAAAAGTACCTCTAAACGGTTTATTTGAAATAAAAGGCTTTGAACTAACGATATAGAAGTAATTCCTAGTATTGGCCAATTTTTTTTTGTTTTAAATCAACTTCAACATTTATTTTTAACAACACGCTTGTTTGACCAAGCTTTAAAACCAGTTTTAGCACACCAATTGATTTTGGTTGAAAAAGTAAACAGTTTGGTCGTTTATTCGCTTGGACACTAACTAGATTGAGTCTAACGCGACATCGATATGTTGACCAAGCGCTGTGACCGAAAATACATTGAGTGCACGTGTATCTGAGATTCAACAAACAATTTTTAAACGCTTAAAATAGTTGGTCATCCAATATTGGATGACACACTGTTTTACCTGTGATGGGAATTTTAAGATGGATGTGTGGTGTGACGAGAATGGATAAAGTGAGAAATTAATATATTAGAGGAAGTTTGAAAGTGGCGCCAGTGACTGAAAAGTTGAAGGGGAATCGTTTGTCTTGGTATGGTCATGTAAAGAGGGGAGATGAAACGCATGTTATTAAAAGAGTTATGAGTTTAATTTCATCCATATGGATGGGTGGAGAAAGAGAGGGAGGATTGTATGAAAAGATGGATGGATTGTATGAACAGTGATATGAAAGAAAAAGAAATTAGTGATAGTATGTCGGTTGACAGGATAGAATGGAAGAAAAAACGTGTTGCTCCGACCCCAAATAAGATGGGACAAGGGCAGGAAGATGATGATGATTATGATGATGACTGTTTTACCTGTATCCTGTATGTGTTATGTGTATGTGTGTGTGTTGTGTGTGTCTGTGTCCTGTGTTTCATTATGTTCCGATTTTTAAGGCATTAATTACTAGTTAAAATACACGTTTTATCGATTGCCAAAACTCGTTGGTAAATAATATAATAACACTAACTGACTCAGCAAACGTTCTGTCTTATGAATCATCAAAGAAAAATTGGGGCCCCTACCCCCAATTTGTTCTTAGAAGGGTAAAACTAGACTATAATCTACTCTTAGATCTACAATTATATCCTTCAGATAGAAAAAAAAGCACAAAAATCGGTCCAGCTGTTTCGGAGGACTTCGACAGCAAACGATGTGATACCGTCGTTTTTAGGGTTCATTACCTCAAAAGGAAAAATAGAAACCTTATAGAATCACTTTGTTATCCGTCTGTCTGTCTGTCCGTCTGACAAGTCTTTCGGTCTGTCTGTCGTTATCGAGTTGAAATTAAAACCATATACTCAGGTCTCTCTATCTCCTAAAAAATTCTTTTAAGTTTTGTTTCTATTCACCTCTACATCTCTATTCACCCCGCTTAACGGTAGGTACCTACCTTTTTTTGAGGAAAATAAATTCTTCCATTCTAGGTTGAACGAGAGTGTCAGACTTTGACTAACAGTCACCTGTGTTTCCTCACTTGCCTTTACGTTCTAGGGCCCCCATAACTCTTTCAAATATTCCCGCCACCCTAACTGTCTTAGTGTACCTCGTCCATTTTACTGACATCCTTACCGGACGGCAGGATCATTGCTTGTCGTCTGCAATCTCGAGCTCCCCTTCTTAGCTATATGCACAATGTTTGCGTTAACAAAATGTTTTATGCTTACGGGTGAGATGTCTACCATGTACCATCATCCTACATTTAGTGGTCCAACGATGGAACGGGCTACGCAAAGTTTAGTTACACGATTCCGACACACACTTCCCGAAATATAACTGTCAGATCAGTAACTCATCTGCGGCCATGGGTAATGCGAAAAAGATCCCCGGGGCCCTGGTACAATGGCAAAGAAGGAACAGGAGAGGATTTTAGTCAGTAAATGTCTGACACCCCCTTTCGAACCGCCCAAGAGCGGGAGATGTCATTAGATGATTTTTCCACCTAAAAAAAGACATTGTATTTCTTTTTCAAAATTATTGGTTTTGAAATGATTGTGTGGACATGTACTTTTTAGCAAACGTTTAGAAAAGGAAGTGATGAAAATGTACCGTGTTCACGTTCCGTCTTGCCGAAGTAAAGGTTTCTCGCAGTTATAATTGATGTTCCTGGTTATAACTTCAGTCTCACGATAAAGGAAAAATTTGTATTTTATATATTTGTTTGTAGGGAAAACACTCAAAAACTACCTACCATATTAATTTTAAACATTAATTTACCAATAGTATCCTATTTTATCACTAAGTCACATGGGGATGCGGGCGAAGCCGCTAGCAGAAGCTAGTATATTTATGAAGGGATAGTATATTTGTAAGTCTCTATCAATACTTAAAGTGGAGGAATTTAATTGCCTGATCTGGCATTAACGATACAGGAGTAACAAATCAAATCAAACCCAATGTGGGTCAACGGTATATTAAAAAACCGGGCAAGCGAGAGTCAGACTCGCGCATTGTGGGTTCCGTCCAAATTACCTATGAAAACAGTTTAATTTTCGAATTGAGTTACGAAGGTTTTTCCGATTCCAAATTTATTTATTTTTTGACAAAGGTCGGCAGATTTTTTTTCTATACTTGTGCTATAATACTTTGCTTCATGACAAATTCAGAATTCTAGGTCAACGGGAAGTACCCTATGGATTTTGATTCCTTAAGAGTGTCAAAATACACGTTTTTTGCAACATAAACGGCTATATCTTTTTTTCTCGTCAACTCAGAAGTTAGGTTTTTGTACAGCTTTAAGGAACCAAAAATCTGAGTGCATGGTTTTAATTTCAACTCGATACCTCAACGCGTTCCCGAGATAAAGGGTCTTGACAGACAGACAGACGGATAACCAAGTTATCCTATAAGGGTTCCGTTTTTTTCCTTTTGAGGTACGGAACCCTAAAAAAGAATAATAAATTGAAAACACACAATTTTTTTACCTACATTTTATATAGAGCCATATTTACTACAAAATAACAATCGTCTCACAATTCAAACTCAACAAGAAATGTAACATAGAGAGAAAAAAAAACATAGGCAACCTTCACACCGAGCGACAAGGCGAGATCATTAAAACACATAAAATGTCAAACGCGAAGAACACACGTTATATTATATTTTTGCACGAAAAATTCAAATACTTTAGAATTTTCTGAACGTGACCACGCTAAGGAAGTTCCAAGATGCTTCTTTTGTTTTATTTTTTTTCCCGAATGGAGTCTAAAGACATTTTGAAGTTCTTTGTTGTGTGTAGGCGTTCTGGTTTTGATTTGAATGAAAATAAGTTTTGAGACTGAGTCATCAATGATTTCAATGATAATTTATATATTAATTTAAAATGCAGGTTACTGGTATTCCGTTGTAATATGCTGGCCCGCAGGTTTAGTGCCTTTTTGGCCTAACACAGATTTTAATCCCCAAGATACAGACTAACGTCTAGTTTGGGGATCACCGTTCTAACAGACATGTTTATAATTTAATTGATTATTAATAAACTATTAAACTAATGTTATTTTTCCCATACTTATTTTATTTCTACTGTTTACGAATGTGTGGGGTACGATTTTTTTTGTCCTCGTGGGCGCGATCGGCGGCAGCGATCTCTCGCGCCGGTTCTTGGTACAGGCAGGAGGAGTGGTAGGCAGTCACATCCTTCTGCAAAGAAGTAATACTAGCAAAGGAGGCGGTCGCATGCGCGAGGCAAAAGCCCTCGCGCCCCAGTCGCCGGGATTCCGATCCCGATTTCGGCCACCGTAGGCGCGGACTTGCGGACGGCGAGCAATGGATAGCTCGCCGTCCGAGCGTCCGGTAACCGTCTGGACCGAGCACAAGTCTTCGACGGCGCATAGTGTTCCACGCGCACCTCAAGGAGATGTCAGCAACCGTACGGGCCCAGAATTGTCGAAGCCTACTGGCCCTAGAACAATGGTAAAAAAGGAACAGGTGTGGGTTTTTAGTCAGTAAAAGTCTGACACGCCCTCCCACTCCACCCAAGAGCGGAGGATGTCATTAGATGATTTTCTCAATAAAAAAAAAATTGCGTCAGGGCTGTTTGCTGACTTTGGTGGCTTTGCCGCCATAATCAGAAAAAAATGCACCTCCCTACTCGCTTGTGTTCATGGCAACACCGACACTGGATATAATGAGTATTTTTGCAGATAGTACGAGTCCTAGATGCTGCAAAGATGGCTGCAGCTTCTTCTTCTCTCGTAATGCAGTTGTGTGGTTAATAGTAACGTTAGTTTTTAAGATATTGTTACTAACATACTATGAATCTCATCTGAAATAAATATTTGTTACTATTCTAAGTTCACATCAAAATTGGTCAACTAACGTCGACGTGGCTAAGTAATAACAAACACATGGATTTATACTCAAAGTTAAGCAATGAATGAAAAGGTTGATCTGTGGATGATCATATTAACAAACCGGATTGATCCATGCGTGGAAAAGGGGGTCCCAGCAGTGGGAATATTAAAAGGCTGATAATTATGTTCTCTTGGGATAATTTTCTACTATCACGAGGGCGAAGCCACTGGTAGCAGCTGCTCGTGGAATAATTCTAGAGTATTAAAGTTCTGCTGAAATTTCAAGGCAATGACTCTTTAAAAAAATGCACAACACACTTTGGCGACTGGCCTGTTAGTCTAGTGGTTAGTGGCCCTGACTGCTATGCTGGAGGTCGTGGATTCGATTTCCACCCAGGACAAATGTTTGTCTTATAAGCACGATCATTTGTTCTGTGTCTGGGTGTAATTTATCTATAATATGAATTTAGAAATATATAAATATCTTTAACAGTTGTCTAGTACTCATAACATAAGCTCTGATTACCTTGGGACTAGACGGCGTTGTGTGAAAGTTGTGGAGTATTATTATTATTACTTTTGCTCAATATTTCGAATTCATAAAACAGAAAAGCAAATAAAACAGCACATTCTCACACAACAATTCCATATTTTCTGTAAAAAAAAGTCACAAAAATAACAATTTTACAGTACAGTCTCACCCAGCAACGGTGGCGATGCAAAACGAAGAAAACGCGATTTATTTGATAAAATATTCAGTTGCACCGTTTTGTTTCGAGCTCCTGCGTTGTAAAACTATGCAGCTGAGGCAGGTTTAGTTCCGTTACTGTTTTTACTTTAGACTCCTTGGCAGAGTTCCTTTTGTTTTCGTAAAAAGCATTTTAAATGTAAGATTTGTGTGAGATAAGGTTCAGCTTCCTGTTACCGGTTGAAGTGACAAGGTTGACAGTCATGAAGGTAAGCTTAAAATGGGATGGTAAGGATCTCCAAGAATTGCTGATGAGATGTAAATGTAACTTTAAAATAAAGGATTTTTTTTAGGTACGAAAATCGTCTAATGACAAATCTCGCTGTTGGGGCGGAGCGGGAGTTAGTGTCAGACTTACAGATATTACAGATTAAAATGCAGGGACATAGCGGTTGCGGTAAATAACTTGATTCTTTCAAAGATTGATGCGCCGACGCAAATATACTACTAGGTTTTCTATTCTCGGTCAATTGTATACTGATTTTGAAAAAAAGTTACTGACTTAAAACCCCACTCCTGTTCCTTCTTTGCCTTCGTCCCGGGGCCCCCGGTTTCGTTTTCACACTTAAAGGATCGATTTAGTAAGATAACGGAACTCCGCAGACGGGATGGGTTATCATCACCATTATATCAGCCAAAAGACGTCCACTACTGGGTGTAGGTCTGCCCAGACTGTCGCTACAACGTCTAGTACTATGCGTCCCGCATAAATACAATTTTCACACCACTCATCTAGAACATTGGCCCGCCTTGTGGGAAGCCTTCCAACGCTTCGTCTTCCAGTTCGCGGTCACCACTCCAGAACCTTTCGGCTCCATCAAACATCTGTTCTGCAAACAATGCACCCTGCCCGTTATCACTTATGTCTAGCGATTCTTCGGATTATAGCAGTAATCTCAATTGGATAGTGGTTTTTTTTATTGCGTAGGAAAATCATCTTATGACAAATCCCGCTCTTGGGTGGAGCGCGAGATAGTGTCAGACTTTTACTGACTAAAAGCCCACTCTTGTTCCTTCTTTGCCTTCGTCCCAGGGCGCCGGGTTCACTTTCACACTACCCGTGGAATTGGTTGGTGGTGGATAAATTAAAAAAAAAAAAAACAAATAAATCATTCCACTTAAGTTCCAGCAACCGTTGACCCCATAAAGGTTGTAATTAAGTAATTACCTGAAATTTAAGTTGAGAATGTTTGCCGACACTAAAAATTGGAATCAATTATGTCTGTGGAGTCTATTTGATTATTAATGAACTTGACAACATGCCAGCGACCTTCACCAGGTCATCAGTCCACCTTGAGCGAGGCCTTACTCACCTCTATTTCTTGAAAATATAAACATGTACTGGTTAAGAAAATAAAACAATTTGTTTGAAGTTCTCGGCACAGCTCAGCTCGCACAATAACATAGTTTTTAAGACACAAATACCACAAAGGCCTGTTCGTCTAGTGATTAGTGGCCTTGACTGCTATGCTGGAGGATACCCAAGACAAATGTTTGTGTGATAAGCATGATCATTTGTTCTGTGTATGAGTGTAATTTATCTATAATATGTACCTATCTATTTAGAAATATATTAGTATGTTTATCAGTTGTCTAATACTCGCAGGACAAGCTCTGCGTCGTCGGGGACTAAATGGCGTTGTGTGATAGTTGTGGAAAATTATTATTATTTGTTGAAAGGACGCGACACGCACAGAACAGTAATCTGACGTCCATTAAATTCTCGCAAGGTTCTCATTGACAAGTCATTCCTTCTATGGTACCCGGGCTACTTAGTCTCTCTCGCTTACACGAGGGTGAAAGACATGTGCAAATAAGGGATGAAAATAGAAAATAATTTCGTAGATCTTATCTTCACGGCCAATTTACTCGAACCAACAGCAAAAATACCTAATAAAAAAAATTGAGGTACGAGTAGAGACGAATGCACGTGTATAAAGAAGTAAGCGATAAATAAAACTATACTTAAGTACTTTAATCTATACTTATAATAAATCTGTAGAAGTAAGAATTCTGTACATTGAAAATATCAAAAAAATAAATGGCAGGGGGTGTTACTAGATCAACACCGAACCCAAAAATGTAATTTAAAAAATTTTTGTCTGTCTGTCTGTCTGTTTGTTCAGGCATCACGCAAAAACTCCCGGTTCGATTACGATGAAACTTGGTATAATTAATTGTTTTTTAATATCCTAAGCACCACACTGGGTACTTTTTATCCCAGAAAAGTATATACAATTTAAAAAAAAACTTAATTTTGCGACCCGATTACTGTGCCAAACGCAAATAATAAGTTTGTCGTAGGTTACGTCACCCGCAGTGAAGTTCACTAAGGGGCGCTGCACAGGGCTAAGATACTATAATATTTTATCTTAAGATACAATATCGCTAGCCATACAATTCAATGGACTATCACACACGACGAAGATAATAAATAATATTTCATATTTTCGTGTCTCAAAAAACCTAATAAAACCATTTTCGACTTCTACGCGGACGAAGTCGCGAGCAAAAGCTAGTAATTAATAAAGTTGAGATTGTTTTAATTTATTATTACCAACTCAAATATCAACTTTAGTTCTGTGTATTTTAAGTTGATTGATACTTTTCGTAGGACCCATTTTAATATGAATGGTTACCATGAAATTTGGTGTTGGTTTCATATTGGTTCATTTTCTATTTTCACCCCTTGTTTGCGCATGTCTATTGCCTTCTTGTGACCTTGAAGGACTGAGTAAACTGGGTACCACAGAAAGAATGACTTGTCAATGAAAACCTTGTGAGAAATTAATGGACGTCAGATTACTGTTCTGTGCGTATCGCGCCCTTTCAACAAATAATAATAATATTCTACAACTATCACACAACGCCATTTAGTCCCCAACTAAGCAGAGCTTGTGCTATGAGTATTAGACAATTGATAAACATAGCATAGTCGGCCTTATAATGTTCCCACTGTTGGGACTCAGGCCTCCTCTCTAGGAGAGGGAATGAGCCGTAATCTACCACGCGGGCCCAGTGCGTATTGGTGGATGTCACATGTCTTCGAATTTTTGGTTCTAGGACATGCTGGATTCCTCACGATATTTTCCTTCACCATTTTGAGAGCAGTGGTGATGAAATAAATTATACAAAGTAATGCGCTTGGCTGGGTTTGAACCCGCGACCTACAACTCGTAAGTCGGGATCTTATTTTTACTGCCAATCAACTCGAACCAACAGCAAAAAGCCCTAGTATAAAAATTTAGGCACGAGTAAAGAGACGAATACACGTTTATAAAGAAGTAAGGGATAAATAAAACTATACTTAAGTACTTTAATAATTAATAAAGTTGAGATTATTTTATGCTACCAACTCAACTATCAACTTTAGTTCTGTGTATTTTAAGTTGATTATTAAGTAACCATTCATATTAAAATGGGTCCTACGAAAAGTATCAATAATTTTTAGCCGACTTCAATTAAAGGAGGAGGAGATTATCAATTCGGTTGTATTTTTTATGTTTGTTACCTCAGAACTCTATCGTTTATTGCATATGTTTTATCGATGTGCAATTTTTTTCCCCTTAAAGGATATGGTTCCAGATTGGTCCCATTATTTTTCCAAAATCAAGTTCTTATGATGGAATCCATGAGGAATCGAAATAACTCCACAAATATTATAAGAACCAATTATAGTGATTTTGGTATTTTCATCGAGAACTTATGCATTTAAGAAACGACTAATTGAAACCGTGCACTAACTTCTCTTTGTTAGCCTATGGACACTTGGTAGGCCTATTTGAAATAACATCACTTTGATTTTCATATGGACTGCAATGAAATTTGAACTTTGAATGTATAAAATAGAGTTGATAATTCCAAAATTTGAAGCTTATTCTAAATTCTATATTTAAAACTATGGTACGTATTACTACAATGTATTCGATCACTAGTGAACACAGAGCAAGATGACGCCTAAGCGGCCGGTTGACAGCTTCAAGAGACGATATTGTGTGGCCAGTCCCCCTAGCCAAGTTACAACCGTTTCGTTTCGATTCTCTTTTCGTCGATCGCCTCGAGTAGGCCACGCCTCCGATTCCTTTATTGTGACGTCATTTCAACGCTCAGAACAACGGAATAAAGGCGTGGCCGACTCGTGGCGATTAATGAAAAGAGCATCGAAACGAAACGGCTGTAAGTTTTATTTGCTATCATAGAAAGAAAGAAAAACAGATTAGTTACGCAAAATGACGCAATTTTAAAATTATACTCATGCATGATGCGATGAAACCACAGTGCTGGTTTTCAGCGAGGGTCTGTGGCAGTGTCGATCATTATTCTAGTTATTTTCTAGCGATCAGCCCCAGATTCGTAGTGTTACAAATTTAGTTTATCATGAATAGAAAGACAAACTTAGTAGGAGCGATTCTCAGTTACCTAAGGTTGCTTATGTACGACAAGTAATGGGCAGTTCGCCGTCTGACTTTAATTTTCTTTGACCTGTCAATGATGCGTTGTGTTCCACGCTCTATTCAAAAAGTGATCAGCAAAATGGATGCGCCCAATAGAGTCAATGGCTGCTAAGTTTGAAGAATTCCAAAGGGTTACTGAAAGTAAGACGGATATCATTCAGTAAAAATCTGGCACAGGGAGTGTCCTCTCGCATCATTAAGAGCGGGATATATTTTTTGACAATTTCTCGCCTCAAGAAAAAAAGAAAAGAAAGATAGAAACATATTTTATTTGGCACATATACACACAGTTTAGAAACAACATGTGGAAACTTAAGATAAAAAAAACTGGGCTGGTGCGAGTTGGACTCGCGCCCTGAGGGTTCCGTACAAACCTACTATGAAAAAATTCAATTCCTGATTGAAGTCTCGAGGTTTTTTTCAAATCGCAATTTTTTTTGTGACGTACCAACAAATTTTCTGTTTTCAGATTTATTCCTATACTTGTGTTATAAAACCTTGCTTTATGCAAAATTTCAGGATTCTGGGTCAACGAGAAGTATTCTAGAATTTTGGTTCCCTTGAGTGTCAAAATAAAGGTTTTTTGCGACATAAACGACCATATCTTATTTTTCCGATAAATTAAAAGTTAGATTTTTTCACAGCTTCAAGGGCCCGCAGGTTTAAGTATATGGTTTTAATTTCAATTTGATACCTTCACGCGTTCCCGTTCAAAAGGTTTTGATAGACAGACAGACAGACGGACGGACAACAAAGTGATCCTATAAGGGTTCCGTTTTCTCTTTTTGAGGTACGAAACCCTAAAAAAAAAACACGAAACAAAAATCGTATCTAGTCATTGCCAGCCTGGCTATTCCATGGTCTGTGCCACTAAAGTCCACTACCCTCGCTTGACAAAGCTTATGTAGGGTCTACAAGCCTTTAAAAGCTACAGAAAAAGGAAAGGGTGTGTACAATACGTTAGCGTGACACAAACAGCCAGACAAACGTTCTGTTCATACAATATTCAAGTGCGTAGTTAAATGTTTTGACCTTTCGGCTAGCTATTGATAGTGATTACTCATTCATTAGGTATTGCTAGGAGGGTTAGTTTGGAAATAAGGCACGAAAGAGTGTCACAGTAGACTTTGATTTCAGATTCAATCGATTGTAGCAGTTTTGTAACCGACTTCAAAAAGGAGGAGGTTCTATGTTCGGCTGAATGTATTTTTTTTATGTACTTTCACCGATTGCTCCGTCAATTGTGGACCGATTTTGAATTTTTTTTTTCTTTTGCTTGACAGCTTATGCTTCCGTGTTGGTCCCATAGAAATACTATTTTGATCTGATCATGAACTTCAAAGATATGGAACAGAACTCCTCATAGGATCACAACAGAACAATCGTAACAAATAAAATTGCTTTGTTTATACGTGTAGTCGATGACTGAATGAAAGAAGAGGGGGAATATATCGAACTGATCTGATGATGAAGCTTGAGGTTGGGCACCGGAACTCTGTAATAAATTAATGTAATCTAACCGTTTTTGGGATTATTAGAATTGTCTTGAAATGCACTCTGTCTATAAGGCATTTAACGCTGAGGGGAACTTTTTAGTGGTGGTACGATAACTAAAAAGTACATACATAAATAGAAAGTGCGCGTACATACATACAATTTTAAGTTCCTACTGTAGTTTTATTTATGGTGTACAGTAATGAATACATCAATCAATCAATTAATTAACCAATCAATCAAAATTAAACAATTATTCTTTCTTTCTTTTTTATAATTAAAATAACATCATTCAAATGCCAAATCATTGGCACTAAATCAACTCTTAATCATTAGTCACAATAAACAAAAATGATACCAGTATCAAACGCGCTACCGTTAACGTAAATCAGGGTGACACACGTCGATTCAGACGTTCCCATGGGCGTCGAATGAAATATTACCGCAGTATTACTACCGCATTACCAATACTGATGTTATAGTGATTAATATATGCTTATTGCATGTAAACTGGTAGTGATTTTAGTATACTTTTATTTAAATGAACTTTGAAAATAAAATTATGATATTGATTTTAAATGAAACTTATAAATAAAATTGGAGTGTCTGCTTACAATACCACAATAAGATTTTTTACTAAATGCATATGAAAGTATATTCGCAACCAAAAATGCTTTTTTTTTATTTTGTTTGTTTTTCTGTCTGTTGGTATGTCTGTTTATTCCGGCTAATCTCCGAAAGGGTTCGATCAATTTTGACGAAACTTTTACTGATAATTAGCTGATATCATAAGGAGTTCCGCGCAAAAAGAAAACTTCTCGAAGTTATGACCAAATGGCATTGTGTTGTTTTACGAGTCTACCACAGACAAAGTCACGAGCACTAACTAATTGGTTAGCAAGGCTGCCTCTATTCGGAACAGATTATCAAGTCTCGCAAACCACCGTTGAAAAAGGAGGATCCTCCAACCAGACGGGTATTGTGTCTGATCCGACTAGCTGTGTGCAGTTGATTTTGAACTGTCAACCAGTGTTAAATTTTACACAAATTTGTTCAACCGTTTGAGTGTGAAGAAGTAACAAACATACACGCACACGTATACAGATATGTATACAGCTTGCATGAGCGGGCATGCAACATATTTGACCCAGCGCAGTTCTTATAATGCCACCAAAGGTCTAGAAAAACTCTGAAAAACTAATCCTACCGACTAAGGCTGCCATCAAACGGACTGCATCTCAACCGCGCGGTTGATATATTCAACTGCATGCAGTTGTACCTTCGACTTCGTTCAATCATGATTTCAACTTTACGCGTGTGGCTACAATAGTGTACTGTCGAAGCACGCAATCAATGTCATTTATATTTTGAGACTCTTGAAGATCACAGCTCCTGGGCGTCAACTGCCTTTATCAGATCCGGCTGCAGATAATGCATGCAGTTGCATATATCGACTGCGCGGTTGCTGCGATGCAGTCCGTCTGATGGCAGCCTTAGCAACAAAATATTAATAAATCACATAACAAAACACTATCGCTCAATTTCTTCATACACATTTATTACGTTATCACTAATCTGTGTAACGCTAATTGTTCAGACATGCCGCGAAACATGCTCGCTCGGGGCGTCTTCATCAATCTTCTGTCCGCAATGACAGATGGCATTCAAGGCGGGAGATATCATTATGGGGAGCGATGTCGATTACTTTTGGTTATATGGTACATGAATGCCTTGGTTTGAGCGTTAAGGAGGATTATTGCTGTATGAAGCTAAGCTTTGTTTGGGTTAGTTATTCGCCAAATGACTTGCCTGCTGCGATCTTCCCATCCGATTATAATTTAGATGTCTTCAAGGCTAGAGTGTAATAGGCTCCTAATAAATTAGTGCGCCTCACTATCAACGATTGCATCACTGCTTACCATCAGGTGAGATCGCAGTCAAGCACAAAAACTTGGGTGGAGTGATAGGAAGTGTCAGTCTTTTCCGATTAAAACCCAGCCATATTTCTTCAATAGCCCTTTGCTGTCCAAGGCCGCGTTGACTATTTCGAACACTCCGGTAGGCCCCATCAATTATGCTAACTTCTCTTTGAGGCGCATATGTGTAGCGACTTTTATCATACGGCACCACATAAGAACTAAAAATACGAAATTCTGCATGGCGTAATTAGAGTACTCTGCGCGATTTGAACATATAGGACAGCCCGAAATAATCTATCAAAAAAATTCACCGTTTAATCGTAGGATACTTCCTTTGCAGTGGGGGTTTGCGGTACTTTGTACCGTGTTTCACATACCTCTAAATGTGGAGTATATGATGCCTTTTGCTTTTTGACGAACTAAACTGAACTGTTAAAAGGATGGAGCTATATAGAGTATATAATTCCATCTATCTGTCTCGCTCGCATTGCTGACATTTTGAGACGTCATGGTAAGGCCCCTACGGTCTTTATCGGACTTCATCTGCAAACCCAGCCTATGGTACAATGTTAACATTCCATCAGCTATTTATCTCTAAATTATATGTTAGTTAGTTAGTTTTTTTTTTCTTCTTCAATGTGTATGGATTTGTTATTAGGGTATTATTATTTTTATTAAATGTATTCTTTTAGTTTGTAAGTTTCTACTGTGCAACGCCTCGGACATGCTCTGTAACGTTGTACAAGTGCTTGTAAATAAATAAATAAAATCAGCGATAATGATTTATTACCGAAATAAATTATCTATCAAAATAGAATTTTACATTATTTAGTATCTTATATAACCTGCTAACCCAGTTCATATTAGGCGAAGCATTTGATTCCTGAACTATTTATGAAATCCTGAAACATGCAGGAAAGTATTTCCGTAAACTGCAATATACAAAGACATTCGAGTGTGGTTCGACACGAATAGCAACTGAATTGCTCTCCGATAAAATTGAAGAGATATTGTTTTGGTAGGTACAGGTTCATACAAAAAGCATAAAGGCTCAGCGTAAACTTTGGGATACCGACTAAGGCTTTGCGTCTGAACATGCTTTTGTCTTTGATGTTCTATGTACGACAAACCTCTACACTTCAATACCCTACATATCTACTGTCACAATTCTCAAGATGTTGATGGAAATTCGTAATATATATATATATATTTTTTATTTATTTATAACCTATAACTAGCCACATAGTAGATGGATCGTGTGAGAAGTGGTATGAACGAAAAGGGAGTTAGTGATAGCCTGACGAGTGACAAGGCAGAATGGAAGAAAAAAACGTGTTGCGCCGACCCCAAATAAAACGGGACAAGGGCAGAAAGATGAGATGATTATGGATTAGCCACATAATATTATGATATCGGTGGAGATCACATGATCTATAACTGACTAAAAGATTATACTTTTAAAGATTCACATTTTGTCAGATTTATCTGACATAAAAAAAAAACACCACCAAAACGGCATGACCGATTTTTATAAAAAAAAAATGTGTACATTTGGTAGGTATGTTACCATCCATATTTATCTTAGATAATTTATATAGCAGAACTACCTTTGCCAGGCCATCTAGTAGAAATGATAGATGTTTGAATATGATAAGGGAAAAAGATTATTTATTTTTTATGTCAGATGTCTTAGGACAGCTCTTAAGCCGCTAGGAGGTTTGAATAATTATAAATGCTGTATGTTGCATGCTTGTTTCCATGCTGCATGCCTGCTTGCATGCTGCATGCCAGCATACACATCACTATACTTTAACGTATTATTTATACATGCAGCATGCAAGCAGGCATGCAGCACGCAATTATAGAGTGCAAGCAATTAACATTGCAATTGCATTAGCATGCAATTATCAATACCATAATAATAACCACCAATACCATTATAATTATAGGGTAAACCCTATAATTAGATCGTGTTGAACTTTTGCCAGCAGTTTAGTCTGCAAGAAAGTAGAAAAAATCTCCTGAGATAAAAAGTATGATATTTGCTATTGTAGGACCTGATCTACCCGTGTTTCAAATTTCATTAAAACCTGTTCTGCTGTTATCTTATATATACTTTTTATATTTTTTTAAATAATATAAATTTGTGCTGTGCTTGACTGCGATCCCACATGATGGTAAGCAGTGATCAATCAAATTAAGAGTCTATTTACTTTAGACTTGAAGACACTTAAATTATATTCGGACGGGAAGACCGCAGCAGGTCAATTGTGCCAGTCAAAAAAAAAAACGAACTCGACACGAAATAAACACTTAAAGAGCTGATGAAAAACTTTTTAAAACTCATCTCCCCCAACTTTTACTATTCTTTATCTTCCCTTATTTTTTTTTTACAAAAATGACTAGTGTAAACCAAGGAGCCGTTGCGACAGCCACTTATCTGCAAGATTTATAATAATATCATGACAGTTAGAATTTCTCGTCTCCACTAACAAAGACAGGGAAAGATTCGCAAAGAATGGTCGATTTTTTGTGAAAATAAATTTTTTATTCGTCTTTTGTTAGGGTCGTGATGAAGGGGGTTCGTGAGATGGACGTAGGGTGTTACACGATTGCCTATGCTGAATACACAATGGAATAGTGAGTCAATTGGTCATTATCATTTACAACATTATTTTTAGTATATGCGAAACACACGGTGGAGCACACGGTGGAGGTGTGCTTGGGCAGAGGAACGCCGTTTCCTCGTGGGGGCAATCGGCGGCGGTGGTCTCTCGCGCCGGGCCTTGATACAGGCCATGGTCCGGAGCGAGGAGGAGTAGCAGGCGGTCGCCTCCTTCTGCGAAGCAGTAATGTGGCTGTTGGGGCGTGAGGCAACAGTCCTTACGCCCCAACCACCACCGGGATTCCGATCTCGATTTCCGGCCACAATAGGCACGGGCTTGCGGACCGTCCGGTAACCGTCTGGAACGAGCCCAAGTCGTCGATGGCGCGTACTGTTCCACGCGTGCCTCAGGGAGATGCCAGCAAATCGTAGGGGCCCAGCAGGGTCGAAGCCTACTGGGGCCACGGGTAGTGTGAAAGTGAAACCCGGGCCCTGGGACGAAGGCAAAGAAGGAACAGGAATGGTTTTTTAGTCAATAAAAGTCTGACACTATCTCCCGCTCCGCGCAAGAGCGGGATTGGTCATAAGATGATTTTCCCAACAAATAAGAAAAAAAGCCCGAAACTACGATATAGTATTTTAAGCCCGAAACTACGATATAGTATTTTTATGTAAAGAATCTTTGTACAAAATTACATAACTGTATCATGCTGTACATGCATGTACCTGTCATTTAAACTCCGAAACAATCCGAATCTTTTATACGGATATTTTTTTATTTCGGTTATACTCCATAATATCCTTGCTTCAAAGTCCAAAGATAGATTGAAACCTCACTAGTATGGAACCAAATTAAATAGCGAAAACGTCCTTCTGTGGTTTGACGGTGCTTCCCAAAATACAAGCCAAAACGTTGACAAAATTCTTCGTGATAGAAACACAGTATGCACTATGTTTCTCTATTGATCTATTGTCTGATTTGAGTTCAATCTACAAAGCCTTGAGCACAGGCATAGCCAGCTTTTCAGTGTTTTACAGGTCGCATTTTGGAGAATGTGCGCGGGAATTGCATGACTTGATCCCATCATCTCATTTTTACCATCGTACAACCCGACGAACAGGGAGTATCCACCCTTTCGTTGTTGTAACCTCTACGGTCCAGACCAAGCGTTTCACCTCGTCGTTTATACCACGTGCTTCGAAGGACTGGAACTACTTGCCTGCTGCGGTCTTCCTGTCTGATTATAATTTAGGTGTCTTCAAGGCTAAAGTGAATAGGCTCTTAATAAACTAATGCGCTTCACCATCAACGATTGCATCACTACCATCTATTACTACTACTACTACTACCATTAGGTGGGATCGCAGTCGAGCACTATTTCATAACAATTAAAAAAAAATAGACAAAAAGGAACTAACCAGCTAACTACTATATTGTACTTTATGAAGAGGAAATAATGTTTAATATTTAATGTTTAATCTTCTGTTTGTTAAGTTGTTCTTAAAATTAATCAACTTGTAAGTTAAATACAAAAAACATTCAACTTTTCAAAGCTGCCTTTTTTTATCAATTTTTCTTCTATGTATAGGTTCGGGTTTGATCACTTTATCACCTGATGGAAAGCGACAATGTGGTTGATGACGGAGCACGCTAACTTAGAAGTAACCTATTCACTCTTGACTAAAAAATCTCTAGGTTGTAGCTATCAGGAAACAAATACTCCGGCAGGTAATACCACTCCCTAGCTGTAAGCATAACAAATGTGTTCCCAAAACGTTTTGTGCGTATGTGTGGGAACAGCCCCCCTAACCAAGTTACGATTGTTTCGTTTGCGTCGAACGCCTCGAGTAGGACACGCCTCCAATTCCTTTGTTCTGACGCCATCTCAACGCTCAGTCACGTGGTCAGAACAAAGGAATTGGAGGCGTGGCTTAGTAACTTGGCTAGGGGGGCAGGAATCTGCCTAATCATTTTCCCTACTAAGATGGGGTTGGCTTGTAGCATGTAGCTGGATATCAGGATTTTAGATGGAACGTTTGACCATGTAACCTCCATAACCCAGTAACCCTTACTGAATAATTTAAACAGTCACTGAACTTCTCGCGAAAAAATCTCGCCAAAAACTAATAATTACTATTCTTATTTTGTTTTGGCTTCACACAGGTTTTAGCAGCAAATGTATCAAGTCCAGCCATCTTAGCAAGTTTCGCTGAGGTAATCAATACTAAAATAACTATTTTACCGAAATTGCGCCTATTACAATAATTTCACATATTGTTTATTTATTTATTTATTTGCTGACATGTAAAACACTGAATATTAAGCATGCATTTAAATTTCATGACACAGTATTAAAATATGCACCCTGTAAGGGCACTGCAAATTTTACATATAAAATTACATTACCTCAATTAATTTATCGATTCTAATTAATATTATCATTACAATTTATTAAATTATGCTAAAAATTAGTCAATAATTAATTACATCTTGTTTTAAATTAAATAATTATCAATTCACTCATTCATTTATTAATTTTAATTTAAAGGAAATGTAGTATTATTCATTTGTTTTATTGTCCAGCTGTTTAAACATTTGAGATATAGAACTACATCCATTTTACATTTGATATCCACTAGGAATCAAATTGTGAATAAATGAAACAGTCACTGAACTTCCCACCAAAACTAAAAAATGCTATTCAGCATTCATATTGCGAACTCGAATTAGCGTCTATCTATTTTATCCATAATATTCTTCCATTTCCAGTTATAGACACTATAAACAGATCCTGATTGAAGAGGTTCTACACTATTCAATAAACGCATTCACTTCATTCATATGGAAATTATGTCCTTCACAAAAATCAAGTGGATTCAATTTTTGTTGCTATATTTAACGCCTTTTCATTGACATTTCAATATGAAAGTATATTTTGTATGAATGTATCGCTGTGAACTATTTCAATACATGAATTAAGGGTGTCTACAACACATTTTGGGCATGCTATGATTTGATATTAACTTTTAAGTTTCATATTTCTTTCCGAAATGAACATACAAACAACGTGTCTTGTTCTCCAATAAGATATTGGCATAACTAAATTCAGATTTATTATTAAAAATCTGAACTAACATTTTTTTTTTCGGAACCCGTTTTTCTCTGGTTTAGTTTTTTCATTTTTAAGAAAGCTATTTTAGACTTTCCACTGTTTTTTAGACTTTCGCTCTTGAAAACCGGTTTAATAGCAGTGGATGCTCCGATCTGAACTTATCGAGAGGTACTGAATACACTGGCACAGGGTATCTGTTAGGTACGCGAATGCGCGGGAAAGAGGTACACGAGTGAAACGCTCTGTAGCTAGCAACGCACTGGTTTATTCAAATACTCATAGTAGGTGGCGCGCATGTGTGCGCGCATCTCGTACGCATACATAACAATTCCTCCCCTTAGTACAAAACCCCGAATACAAACTATATTCTAAAACAAGGTATACCCTTAACAATCAACATAATTTGACATAATAAGGCTAGAAGTATTTTTTGAAACAAATAACAGGGCGATTACGCGTCGATCTCTTTGGTGTGTTTGTTATTATCTGACCGCCTTGTGGGGTCTGGGTATCAAGTTCAATCCCTGCTCTGTTGGGATTCGAATGTCCTTCAACATCTACGTCGTTGGCACCCACTTGTTGTTCATCCTCATGGGCCTGCTGGGGGTCCTTCTCTAACTCGTCCTCTCTCAACGAAGTACTTCGGTCGCATTCTGCTCTCCTCCCTCTGATCAAACTACCCAGCGAAGGATTCGGTGAGTAAACTACCGGCTGGGGTATGTGCGTTTCTGAAGCAGCTGGCGTCGGGGACGATGGCGGTGATGATGGAGGCAACGACGATGGTGAGTGTGGCGCTGACGGTTGCGGTGCGGTAGGACAAGATGACCCAGGTAAGTTCACATCCGAATTCTGTTCGTTATGCGTATTAGTGTTGCTTGATCCTTTATATTGCATCAACTGATTTATGTGCCTTTTATAATATTCTGAACTATTACAGTCTTTTATTTTATATAAAACTTTCCCTATTCTTTTAAGTATGATGCCCTTACACCATGTATAACTTACTTTATTGACAAATTTTTTATATAATATAATATCGTTTTCCTTAAAATATCTTGCTTTACTTTTTCCTTTTAGTTTAGTTTGCATACACTGTTGATTTTTTACAACGTTAGACACAGACGGTGACAAGGGTACCGAAGACTTTGGATCTATCAGATCCAATCGTGACCTTAACTTGTGCCCAAACACTAATTGAGCAGGGGACAACCCAGTAGCTGAGTGAACCGAATTCCTATAATCCATAAGATATCTTAGTAATTTTAATGATGTTTCTTTCGCGCTATTAGTCGACATAATACAAGATTTTATTCCTTTCTTAATTACTTTAACGAAACTTTCCGCCTGCCCGTTACTGGGTGGATGATATACTGGTGACGTAATATGCGAAATCCCGTTTGCCGCGCAAAATAGTTTAAATTCCCGCGAACAAAAAGCTGTGCCATTATCACTTACTATCGTTTCGGGAACTCCAAACCTAGACATGAAATCACATAACTTCCCTATCACCGCAGCCGACGAAGTAGCCGTGTTCATGTTATACACTTCTACCCATTTGGTATGTGCATCTACCGCTACCAAATAAACACATCCTCTGATCGGACCTAGAAAGTCTATGTGTATTCTATGGAAGGGACAAGGTCCATCTTTAAATTTTTGTCGTCACATTCGGTCATATCCTTTTGTCAAAGTACTCTGTAAACAGCATCGTGGTCGCGTCCAATCACGTGTTAGCATCTGTGCAAATTGCCACAGACTAAGTATAAAACCAATTTTTTTTTTTTTTTTTTTTTAATTGTGCTACGGGCGCGTCGTGGTGTTGCCACTTTATATAAATATATTTGTCACCTTATTTATGTACTTATTTAATTTTTCTTATTTTTTAAATTTAGAATTCATATGTTCCTATTTTTTTATTTCGTTTTACTATACAAATCTTTTTGTTTTTTATTTATTTATTTTTTACACTGCACCGTCCTTTCGTCTTTATGTCGACACCGACACCGGCCCACGCTGAAAACCAGCGCTGTGAGCTCATCGCATTATGCGTGAGGCCGCAGCTTTATGCTGAGCGTTCGGCCGTTTTGCGCGGATGTGACGCACATCTTACCTATCAAATGAGTATGTTTGTTACCTAGTTTTAAGATTGCGTCATTTCGCGCGAATAAACTGTTTTTTTTTCTAAGGTGGAAATTTCCAGTGAGCCAGCGGCGCGCGCGGCGGTGAGGGGCGCAACTGGATGCACACATCACATGAACCTATCATTGTTTCTATAGCCTGGTCAATTCCCGGAAACCAAAACCTTGATCGCGCTTCAGCTTTAGTTTTCACTACGCCTAAATGAGAAGTATGTAATTCCTTGAGAACAATTTGGTATAAGCTCGGAGGAATAACCACTTTATGGCCCCTCATGATACAACCGTTTTCGTAAGACAGTTGTGATCTACATAAGTAGTATGGTTTTACCCTTACATCGCTTATCTTCGGTGGCCAGCCATTCAAAATAAAATCTTTTACTATCCCTAATATTGCGTCACTGTTTGTCTCCTCGCGCAACTTATCTAACGTTACGGGCATGCCGCCGTCTACAACAAAACAAACATAAGTCGCTCGGTCGTATGATACCTTGCAATCACAACACTGACACTGTTCGGTGCACGCGCACTCGTGAACTGTGCGCGGCAAGCTCGCGCGGGAAAAGTAGTCAGCGCTGTTGTCAGCGCTACGGACATACTCTATTTTATAGTTATAGCTACTTAAGAACAAGGCGTATCGCTGTAATCTATTTGCCGATATTTCTGGTACACCCTTATGGGGTCCAAAAATTGTCAAAAGGGGCTTGTGATCCGTTCGAAGAATAAACGGTTCTGATCTACCATACAAATATTGGTGAAATCGACGTACGCCATAAATAATGGCGGTTGCCTCCTTTTGGATCTGAGCATATCGCTTCTCAGCCGAGTTTAGGGTACGCGACACAAATGAAATAGGTTTTTCCACACCGTCTGAACCTACTTGTGAGAGGACTGCCCCCAACCCACTTGGGGAAGCATCTACCGTTAATATTATAGTCGCGTTCGGGTCAAAATGTGCGAGGACCTGTTCTGATGTCATGAACTCTTTTATTGACCTAAAAGCCGAGTCATGGATATCAGTCCATCTCCACTCACAACCTTTTTTTAACAGATTGTACAACGGACTGAGGATTGACGATGCGTTAGGCACGAAATTCCTGTAATAATTAATTAACCCCAAGAACGATTGGAGCTGGCTAACATTTGTGGGCACCGGTGCTTCCAACATTGCTTTAATTTTTTCGGGCGCTTTTTTCAAGCCATTTTTAGTGATAATATACCCTAGATAACTAATTTCGTCTTGAAAAAAACTACATTTCTCCTTTTGTAATGTTAACCCCGCTTCTTCTAAGCGTTTCAACACTAAATTTAGTTTTTGTAAATGCTCCTGCCTATCTTTCCCAGTTATTAAAATATCGTCTAGCAGGCACAAAACGCCGTCTATTCCAGATAACAATCCCTCGATAGCCCGCTGAAAAATGGACGGCGCGCTGGCTAACCCAAACACCAACCGTGTAAACCTATATAGTCCGCGGTTTGTATTTATGCAGGTTAGGTTTTTTGACTCATCGTCTAACACTAATTGGTTGTAAGCCATTGATAAATCTAGTTTGCTAAACTGTTGGCCCCCGTGAATCTTTGTAAATAGTTCGTTAGTAGTGGGCAGCGGGTATTGTTCTACTTGTAACTGTTTATTTATGCTAACTGAATAGTCGGCACACAATCTGACTGATCCGTTTCGCTTTAGAACAGGTACTATCGGTGAAGCGTATTCCGAAAATTCTACGGATTCTAGAATTCCTAAATCGACCAATCTATCGATTTCCTTATCGACCATTGCTCGCAAAGCGAACGCTACGGGGCGCGCTTTGCAAAAAACCGGTTTTGAACCTTCCTTTAATGATAGTTTCACTTTATATTTATTAAATTTTCCTAATTCATTCGAAAATAACTTCGGGTATTGCAGTTGTATGTCGGAAATTCCACAAAAGTTGACCGGTATTAACTGTAAGCGAAATAATGATAAGAAATCTCGACCAAGAATAGGCGGCCCGCCGTCGCGGACGACGTACAAGTACATCACGTTCGTGCGATCCGCGTAGCGTATCGGTAGACGCAACGTACCTAGGCACACAATTTTGCCACCGTTATACGTTATGAGCTGTTTACATGTACTTGATAATGGCACCTTTTTGAAATTAGTTATGTAAAACGCTTCCGACACTACGGTTACTGCGGACCCGCTATCAATTTCAAATTTAAATGGCACGTTATCAATCCACACAGTTTCTACCATAGGTTCTCCCCTGAATGAACGGATATGGAACAACTTACCGTCATCGTCAACGTCACCCTTGTCACCGCCATCCACCTTTACGTAATTCACCTTTGGACACATTTTACGCAAGTGGCCTTTTACGTGACACTTTTTACAAATATAATTTGCGAACCTACAGTCACCTGATTTATGATTTGTATAACCACATACGCTACATTTCACCTTCACTGCACTACTATCACTTTTCCCTTTATCCGCTATCTTGAATAGCTGCTGGTCTGCAGGTGCCTGTGCCAGCGCTCCCGCACTGGCCGCGGCGGCGGCGCGCGAACATCGGAGGTTTTCTGCCATCTCCACGACCTTGGCCAGCGTGAGGTCGGCCAGGTCTTTCGTGTACAGCTTCTCCTTCTCCTGTCCCGGCTGCATCCCCATAATAAACTTGTCGCGGAGTGCCTCCTCCACGTTGAGAAAGGCACATTTTTCTGTCAGTCCTCGTAGTCTCGCTGCCCATTGAGAGTGAGATTCTCCTGGTTGTTGTGACGCCGCGTAGAAATTGTGACGCTCCCCAAACCCAACACATTTGGGGGTAAAGTGGTTGTCCAGTAGCAATAAAAGGTCTTCGTAGGGCACGTCTTCGATAGCTTTTGGCAGCACTAAATCCGTTGTTAATTTGTACGTAGCCTCCGTGAGTGCGCTGAGCAAGATGGCCTTTCGTTTTTCCCCCGCGGAATCCGTCTTCTCATTAATACCATTAGCCACAAAGTATTGGGCTATACGTCCTTTATACGTCTTCCAAATCTGTACGTTATGGTCGAACGTATGAAGTATACCAAATTGCACAGAACTAGCCATTTTACTAGACACGTGGTGCGTAAAATTCTCGTCGCCAATGTTAGGTACGCGAATGCGCGGGAAAGAGGTACACGAGTGAAACGCTCTGTAGCTAGCAACGCACTGGTTTATTCAAATACTCATAGTAGGTGGCGCGCATGTGTGCGCGCATCTCGTACGCATACATAACAGTATCCTAGAGTGGGATCCATAGTTTTACAATATAGTTAGGTATGATATTAAACAATAGTAAATCTTAATAAAAATAAATGTAAACTTATTATTTTATTTCATATGATATATTTTTTTTTGTATTTTAATAGCAACGGCTTAAGAAACCAATATCTAATAACAACGAGTTAAACGAGTCTAATTCTAGAGTAGTTTTTTTTTTTAAATTACAGACTTAACAAGGCGAGTGAACCAGCGATCCCATTTGAAAGGTCCAACCTACTTGACTCGTCGCCATAAACTGTCCTAAATTCAAACAGTAACTGTCCGTCACCCCTCCACAGGATTTTGTTTACGTGCCTCGCCAATAATATCACAGCCTTCCCCCACCCTGGTACTTAGTAATCAAATGAGTGACTTATTATTCCTAAATTGTCATAATTACCGACAAATACTTCTAAGTAGGTAAACAATAAAAGTTTGTGTGTTGACCAGACTAAACTCATTTGATCTATATTTAAAAACAAATCTTTACATTTTTTTTTATTTTAAACTGTATAAAATCGTTTTCTGTCAACTCCAATTACATTTTTAAATACTAAAAACTAATTACCTCACTTTTTTTATTAAAAAATACAAGAAAATAAATTCAGATAGAAGTATCTGCTAAGCTGAGCTCAGATGAACGGGTACCTAAAAAAATATTTCAGATTTTTTTAATTTACAGCAGTTGGTCTAGTGGTTAGTGGCCCTGACTGCTATGTCAGAGGTTTGACTGCTATGTTGATTCCCACCTAAGACAAATGTCTGTGTGATGAGCAAGATTATTTGTTCTATGTCTGGGTGCAATTTATCTATAATATGTATGTTTTTAAAAATATATAAGTATGTTTATCATTTGTCTAGTATTCATAGCACCTGGCGTTGTGTGAAAGTTGTGGAATATTATATTATATTAATTTAAAATGACGCCGATGACAAATTCCACTACTAGGGGAGGTCCAGCATCATGTACTGGACCAATTACATATTGGTGCAATGCGTCGATGAACGTAAAAATCGCGTTTAGTTGGTTTAATATTTTTCGCGAACTCTTATGGTCTGTTGACTTGTTTTACATAAATGACGGCTGAAGCGGCGACTTCACGTACACTTAGGGTAAAACCGCCGCGTCGCGTTTAATTCGCATGATTCGCATTGAGTTCCCTCGCAATCGCAATCGTCGCCGACGTAGAATGCCCCGTGAGACACGGTGTATTTTTTTTTTTTTTTGACAGGCCTGTTGGTCTAGTGGTCAGTGGGCCTGACTGCTATGCCGGAGGTTGTGGGTTCGATTCCCACCCAGGACAAATGTTTGTGTGATGAGCACGATCATTTGTTCTGTGTCTGGGTGTAATTTATTTATAATATGTATGAATTTAGAAATATGTAAGTATGTTAGCAAAAGCTCTGGTTAGTTTGGAACTAGACGGTGTTGTGAGATGGTTGTGGAATATTATTATATCTACACATCTGTCTAAATGAGAAATAAATTGTCAAAACTAAACTATGTGCCTTTTACATTGATCAGTATTTTCAAATCCTCTATTGAACACAACAGAGCTGACAGTTCGCCACAACATGTTCCCAAGGAAATGTGTCCGCAGCCTTACACCGGCGTAGACGTGTCACGACGACTTGAATACATGAAATAAACGATAAACATTGTGTTTCCCAAGAAATATTATTGGAATAGGACAGGATATTTCAAAAGAGATTGAATTTCTGTCGGTATGAATGGAATGAAATTATTTGTGTTGTGATGTTTACAGTTTTGAATGTCCTTTTCCAAAAAACGATAAAGCTTAATAGAAATATTTTCATAGACGATATGATATTCCTACATCGCGGAATTACAGTTCTCCACGTGATTTGAACATATGCAACAGCTCGCAATCATCTATTGGGCAGTTGACTGGATCAGCCATAACACCCCAGACGGGTGTGTCGGAGGATCCTCCCTTTTCAACGGAGGCATTTGGGGTTTTACACTTTATTTCGCATACTTCCAAATGATTGGCCGACAACTTGATAAATAGTAAAAAAACTTATTAGAAAAATTGACAACTAATATTACAGCAGTGGTGTCCCGATAGTAACGGGCAGGTGCTTTACTAACTGTAATATGTTTCATCATCACTGCTCTCAAAACAGCGAAGGAAAACATCGTGAGGAAACCGGCATGGCCTAGAACAAAAACTTCGAAGAGGTGTGATATCTCTGTGATAGCCTGTATGATGGAGTACGGCACATTCCTTCTACTAAGGAGGGGGTCTGATTCCTAGTAGCAGGAAATTTATATGCTCCCACTACTGAGTCTTAGGCCACGTAAAGCGACTTTCCGAAGTGGGTCAGTCTTGGTTCGGTGGTCCGGTGAATGGGTGATTGTTCGGGTAGTGTCGGCTACCTTCGTCACTCACTGGGGCTATGGGTTCGCTTCTAAAAGGAAAACCCGGCCCTGGTATGAAAGGCAACGAAGGAACTAGGTATGGCTTTTAGTTAGTAAAAGCCTGACACGCCCTCCCGCCGCGCCCAAGGGCTGGAGACGTCATTGGATGAATTCCCACCTAAAAAAAAAAGACCGCAGTGATTCTATTGAACTGTCCCGCATCCCAAACAACCTACCTAGCTAAAGTATTTCACCTTTAGAATATAATGGCATTCTCTATGACAGATTGTAAAGAAAATGTCAAACATTAGCTTTACATTCCGTAATTTCAAACGCCATATTGCGCGGAAAGTGCATTTTATCATACTGTAGCTTTTTGAACGGATTTGTCGTCTAGTTTGGTTGTGTGGTCCAAGTTATAGGAGTTGTTGAGGATTTTTTGTAAAAACTTAATTTCCTTAGTAATCTTAGAACTTGGTTTGCGGGATTTATTAAATGAGTGCTAATGAGTGAGAATTGAGCAGTGGTGGCCGAGCGTAACGGCCCCGTCTTACGAGTTGTAGGTCGCGAGTTCAAACCCAGCCAGGCGCATTACTTTGTGTAATTATTTCATTACCACTGCCCTCAAAACGGTGAAGGAAAACATCGCGAGGAAACCGGCATGTCCTAGAACCAAAAATTCGAAGACACGTAACATTAACCAATCCGCACTGGGCCCGCGTGGTGGGTTATGGCCCATTCCCTCTCGTAGAGAGGAAGCCCGAGTCCCAACAGTAGGAACATTATACGGCCGACTATGCCATGCTATGCTATTGAATGAGTCGCTGCGACTTTTGAACGCAAAGGGCAACTGAAGGAACACAGGTGGGTTTTATCGATAAAAAGCCTGACACGCTCTCTAGCTCCATCCAAAATGGAAAGCTTCTTCCGGATGATGATTTCTCAACTCAAAAACAGGGTACTCATAATAATTTCTAAATTAATTTTGCATTGTGTGTAAGCAGGAAGTCATGTCGAACAATAATGTCTTCTGGGCCTAGATTACAACGATGTGGAGGCTGTCAGGAGTAACTTTGACGCCTGGGTGCACTCGTTTTTGCGTGATATACATATGATATACGTAGTTAGAGGTTATATTATATATTCTTATTTAAGCAGATTAAAACCTTTGTGTGATACATAATTATAGGTTATTTACTTAACTTCTATCACAATGCCTCAATTGTTTCTAATGTTTACTCAAAAATTTACGCTAATGTACCTACATATTTATTAAAAAATGACAAAATAGTCTAGATTACCAATCCATTTGGACTGGTAATCTAGACTATTTTGTGATTTTTGGAATCACTACACAAAACTGAAAAAACAATTAAGCAAGCTGGAAAAGCAAATTGAATACGCGTCAAACTTAAAAAGAAACATTTTTTTAGGACCACCAAGATATTGGTTTAATCGCTCCATTCGCTTATAACTTGAAGCCTACCTAAAGCCGTCAGCGCCAAACGCCAGCTTAAATAATAACTTTCCTCTAGCTCGCTCTTAGAGGAAATAGTGGCCCATACTTGTATGCTCTTGCCTAAATCGAGGGTCTGACCGCCACAAGATTATTAGTGTGGCTGGTAGAATTATTGTTCCTCATCATGTTACAACCGTTTCGTTTTGATTCGATCGCCTCGAGTCGGCCACGTCTCCTCTTCCTTTGCTCTGACTACTTGACTGAGCATTGAGATGACGTCAGAACAAAAGAATCGGAGGCGTGGCCTACTAGAGGCGATCAACGAAAAGAGAATCAAAACCAAATGGTTGTAACTTGGCTAGGGGGGCTGTATTGTTCCTGGTTCAGCTATTTCTTGCAAATCCCTAAAAAGACATCTAAGTAGTCGAGCCATCTCATTGATGATCGAGGCACCAATAAAAAAAAACACACTTATGTGCCTTCAGATGCCTTTTGCGTTCTAGGACCACGACTTTCCCTTTCATGTGTTACTCCATGGCCCTAGGCATCAAATCTGGTGGCTGCCTACGTTAAAGAAAACAGGTGGATTTTTGTCAGCAAATAAAGTTCTGACATCCCCTCTCGCTGGGGCACGCCACAATTATGGCGGTAAGTCCCCTCTTTGAGGCGTGGCCTTCTGCATGATGTAGGTCTTCACTGGACATGGTAAGATCAAGAATTTCCTGCACCGAATTCGTGCGGGAGAAACGCCCGGCTGTCACCATTGTGTGGACCTCCCAGAGGACACGGTGGAGCACACCGTGGAGGTGTGCCCCTCTTGGGCAAAGCAACGTCATTTCCTTGTGGGGGCGACTGGCGTCGGCGATCTCTCGCGCCGGGCCTTGGTATAGGCCATGGTCCGGAGTGAGGAGGAGTGGCAGATGGTCTTCTCCTTGTGCGAAGCAGTCATGCTAGCAAAGGAGGCGGCCAATCGCGTGAGGCAACGGTCCTCACGCCTCAGCCATCGCCGGGATTCCAATTCCGATTACCGGCCACCGGAAGCACGGGCTTGCGGACAGCGAGCATTGAGTAGCTCACCGTCCGACCGTCCGGTAACCGTCTGGACCGAGGCCGAGTCATTGACGGTGCGTACTGTACCACGCGCTCTGAAAGGAAGACTCGGCCTTGGTACGAATGGTAACGAAGGAACGGGAGTGGGTCTTTAGTCAGTAAGAGTCTGACACTATCTTCCGCCCGCCCAAGAGCGGGGAATGTCATAAGATGATTTCTACACTTTTTCCACCAACAAAAAAACATCCCCTCTCGCTCTACTCTATAGCGAATAATTTAATTTGATGAGTTCAAACTTAAAACAAAAAGTATTAATAACTATCATGAAAGAGCTTTTTCATATAATTTCACCAATCAAATTGGAAACCATACAAACGATTCTGTATTTTAGACACTAAAACGTTGTTATTGATATTTTTAATCCATTGTAGTATTGTTGACTATTAATTAACAGCACTGTCTAGATCAACAATCCGAATTGCAAACAAATTCGAAAATAAAAGATTAAATGTTTTACGTGAATTAGATTTATCACTCTAAATATGAAACTGCAATGCATATTTGATAGGTAGAAATAAATTGAGTGGTTTACATAAAATAATAAATACCCTGAATGTGCGTACAGAGTAAGGAGTGGAATTTCCTGCCAGAGTCTGTGTTTCCTCATAGCTACAACCTGGGGGTGATTAAGTCGAGAGTAAATAGGTTACTTCTCGGCAAGAGTGCTGTAGATGATACAGCACTAACCACTCCACGCTCGATCCACCACTTCTACGCTTACTATCAGCCCCCTATCCAAGTTACAATCGTTTCGTTCGCGCCGAACCCCTCGAGTAGGCCACACCATTGATTCCTTTGTTCTGACCACGTGACTGAGCGTTGAGATGACATCAGAACAAAGGAATCGGAGGCGTGGCCTACTCGAGGCGTTCGGCGCAAACGATACGATTGTAACTTGGCTAGGGGGGCAGGTGAGTTAGTGGTCAAGTACGAGCCTATTATTAATAAATAATAATAATAATATTCCACAACGCCGCCTAGTCTCAAGAGCTTGTGTTATGCGTACTAGACAACTGATAAACATACTTATATATTTCTAAATACATACATATTATAGATGAATTACACCCGGACACAGAACAAATGGTCGTGCTCATCACACAAACATTTGTCCTGGGTGGTAATCGAACCCACGACCTCCGGCATAGCAGTCAGGGCCACTAACCACTAGACCAACCGGCTAATAGATAGGTAACATATACCGCAGTTTTTTATGCTAAAAGCACAGGGCCGGTCGTTGTGGCGACGCTTGGAGGAGACTTATGTCTGAATGATGGCGAGAACGATTTTAGTATTTCAGTATACATACTACGGTGATATCGAAAGGAGATCGCATGAGTTAGGTTAACGAACTGGCATGTAACTTTAAAGATTTTGTTGTTCTAGAATAGGTTCGAAAATTGAGTAGAACAAAGAAATGTCTAGTTTTTAGATTCCGGACATAACTATTGTAGCGTGATGTGCTAATATTGAATTCTTGAAGAAAAGTATACTAAATTTATAAAGCTTCTCAAGTATTTCATTTAGGTAAAAAAGTCCGATCCCTGAAATAAACCGTCGCAGAGTGCGACACTACCTTGCCTATACCTTATTATTTGGAGTCGGCACGACATGATTTTTTTTTCCGTTCTATCCTATCACCCGTCACACTATCACTAACTCCCTTTTCTTTTATGTCACTCCTAACTCAATCCATCCATTTTTCTTTGGCCTCCCTCAACGTCTCCATTTTTTTTATTTTTTTTTTTTATTCTTGATAAGTTTGCACTTGACCGCTATCTCACCTGATGGAAAGCGACGATGCGATCGACGATGGAATGCGCTTACCTAGAAGTAACCTATTCAATCTTGACTTAAAGATTCTCGGGTTGTAGCCATCAGGAAACATAGATTCCGGCAAGGAATTCCACACCTTAGCTGTACCATCTACATATATACTCAGAACTCTTTTAGTAACAAGCGTTTCATCCCTCCTCTTCACATTACTACCAAGATGAACAATTTCCTTTCAACTTTCAAACTTCCTCTAATATATTCATTTTTCATTTTATCCATTCTCGTCACTTCTCATATCCATCTTAACCATAGCAGTTACGAAACACTATTAGTATGATTTAAAGTCTCTAATGCCATGTAAAAACTCTCCCGCGTCCCGAAGATCGATTTCAATCATTTTGAACAGCGGAACACAGACTGTACGTAGAATAAAAATAGTGTATCTTTAAACTGGTATAGACAAGATAGAACATAGGTACTGTAGAACGTGATCGATGGGGTTTGTTACGGGTTCTATGCACGGTAGTGTTACAGGTAAGACAAAAGAAACATGCGACTAACTCCATTAGTGATAGGACGGGAGCTGGGAACGTAGATTGATTTTTTAGTTAAAATACTTTTTGCTAAGAATTTTATTTATTTATTTATTAAAACTTCATGCAACACAAAGGTATAAAGGCGGACTTAATGCCTTACGCATTCTCTACCAGTCAACCAAGCGTAGTGAAGAGAAAACAAGGTAGGTGCATAAAAAAAAAGATTAATAGGAAAACAAGGGATCAAATGTATATATATAAAAAATAAACATACATAAATATTTAATATAATATGAACCTACATATACATAAATATATATATTATTTATATAAGGAATAATGAAAGGATTTTTGAGACTACTCCACTATTTGTGTAGAAAATAAAGCCGCAACGTCCGGTTAAATACATACTGACGGGTACTGGTTTAGTTATTTTATAGTTTACATAATTATAATAGAAGACATAGGTGTCTTATATTGGGTCGATTTTGCCGAAAGATGCAGTGTTGGAAGATCAACCACAAGGTGGACTGTGACATGGTGAGGGTTGCGGGAGTACGATGGATGCGAGACGCACAGGACCGGTCGTTATGGTGACTCTTGGGGACCTATGTCCAACAGTGGACGTCTTTCGGCTGAAATGATGATGATAATTATGTTACTAACTGTGGGAAATGCTTAATTTTTCTACGCCCTCACTACTTATTAAAAGTATATTATTAAAATTAAGTAGGTTCACTGCATAAAAAAGTTTGTAGTGTAGCAAGATTTTAAATGAAAAAATAGTTTATAAAATTATTTTTTACCCCCGCCCCGACTTACGAATTGTAGGTTCCGGGTTCAAGCCCAGCCAGGTGCATTACTTTGTGTAATTTATTTCATCACCATTGCTCTCAAAACGGTGAAGGAAAAAATCGTGAGGAAACCGGCATGTTCTAGAACCAAAAATTCGAAGACATGTGACATTCACCAATCCGCACTTGGCCCGCGTGGTGGATTACGGCCCATTCCCTCACCTACAGAGGAGGCCTGAGTCCCAACAGTGGGAACATTATAAGGCCGACTGTGCTGTGCTGTGCTAATAGTTGTTATTTAAGATAACGCTATATAGTCTTTTTCTTCATCTTTGATATTACATGATTCGATTCAATTCTTCTTATACCTACTTAAATTAATTTTTAACTTTATCTTAAACCTAAAAGATGTCAATGCAATCTGTAGCTAGACATATATATATGTGGAAGCTTGTTATTAGCAATTTTCATTACCTATATAAATAAATATATTTGTTGTAAGCATTCTTTAAAAATAAACAAATTTCCTAATACTATTTAAGTTTTATGAATAGTCAATTAAAACAATCTTTGAAAACGCTCGTTTTGCAATAATTAAATTAATATTTTGATTGCACAAACTTAAAGCTTTCTTAAGTTGGTAATTAAATCTTTAAAAATTCTTTTACATAATCACAAACAAGTCCTGGATTAAGCTAGCTAAGTCAAAGTTTAATTAATGATCTTAAAACATAATTAATGATAATAAAAATCCATACTTTAGACCGTACAATTTATTTAGCAATTAGTTAACTTAATTTTCAATCAAAGAGCTCTGCTTTTACGAAAAACATCAAAGATTATTTCGCAACAAAAACTTGATCGTTTGCGTTAAATATGTAATTAGGTTTCACTTATTAAATTCTGTTAAGAATATTTCAACATGTTTCTTATGACAGCAAGAAATATAACATGTGTAAATAAACACAATAATTATAAAACTGCCTTAATATTTTGGGTGTCTAAGTAATTGCTTTCAGAATTGAAATGTTTTTTTACATGCCAACCTTCTCAGTAAGGGTGCAGCACCGCCGTCTCTTCGTGTAGGTGATCGGTGGCATCGACTTCTTTGAAGCGGCCGTACTCGTAAGGAATAGGACTTCCTCACGCCCCAGCCCCGACCCTGATTTTCAGTGGGCTTGCGGACGGTGACCACTGGGTAGCTTGCCATCTAGCCCTCTCGGTCCGCTCTAGAGCGTGTGGGAGAGTGGGAGTTGAGCCTCTGGCTTCACGCCCTACCATCGTCGAACATAGGCACCTTGCTCGACGATACAACTTTTCGCTTAGCTGTTTCCCTACGCCTAGGCACTTCTTGCTGTTCGCCTCGTCGCTGTCCACTGTGGTGAAGTTATCAACGGCCTTGGTCACCACGGCCTGTCATGCAGTCGAAGCGCGGGATGTATAGCGCGGCACGCAAATATTAATGATATCATTCGACAAGCCCTTGTCACCGTAGGCGTATCGGTTGTTTTGGAACCTCATGGCCTGGCACGCGATGATGGTAAGAGACCTGACGGTATGTCTTTATTTCGATGGAAGATGGGTAGGCCTTTAGTGTGGGACGCTACCTTTTTGCCTCCTATCTTGTGGTTGCGGAGAACTTCAAGCGGCAAAAATATAACAACCTCATCGGTAGTTATATTTTTGAGCCGTTTGGGGTCGAGACTCTTGGGCCGTGGGGTCCGAGTGCTCATGCAATTTTTAAAGAATTAACCAAACGGGTAATTGAGACTTCGCGTGACGCAAGGGCTGGCTTTTACCTTGGTCAGAGATTCAGCATCGACATACAACATGGTAATGCCACAAGTCTTTTGGGCATACTTCCAGTCAACAGCAAAGCGGAGGAATTTTTTGACGCCATATTTTAGGTAGGAGTTATTGTTGTTTTTGGTGTATATAAAAAAAAAGGTCATTGGATGGTCATTGGTCATTTAATCCGTAAAACATTTAAAATTTTCCTTAAAATTATATAAAAAACCATTTTATACTTTTATTTATTCTTATTACCTTTGGTCAAACACAATTTATGCTTGATGGCTATCCATACGTAATGCTATCTATATATCTAAAGAAGTAAATAATTGATCCCGGCTCCCGGTCTATATATTTCTCGGCCGCCTCACTTAGCGTAACAGGACGATATAAAGTGGCTTACTATCTCATTACATTGCCTTCTAATGGAAAACACTTATTGACTACAAACTGAATCAAACTAGAATAGCAGAAAAATATATTTTTTTAATTTTCTTTTATTTTATTTTTGTGTTTATAAGACTTTTTTTTTAATTATATAAGCTAGTGCTTGTCTGCGATCCCATCTGATGGTAAGCAGTGATACAATTAATGACGTTGATATGCACTAGTTTATTAACAGCCTCTTTACTCTAGCCTTGAAGACAACTATTTTTTTTTTTTTTTTTTATTTAAAACTAAACTATAATTGGACGGGAAGACTGCTGCAGGTAAATTGTTCCAGTCCTTCGATGTACGCGGTATAAGCGATGAGGTAAACACTTAGTCCGGGCCGTAGAGATGTCAACTACGTAAGGCTGGACACTCGCCGTGGGTCTGGTTGTCCAGTGGTAGAAAGGTCATAGCGGAATCAGTCCTGTAATTCCTGCGCACACTTCAAAACGCATCCTGTAAAATATCGAAAGACTGGCTACTCTACGCCTCTGCTCCAGGCTTTGTAGACTGGTGTTAACCAAATCTGGATCATCAATTAGCTTTTTCGCATGCCTTACCATTAAGTCCAAAGCTGATGGCATTTTGCGGCACCTGCCCACAATGTGGAAGTAAGAGAAAATGTTTAAAGTTCTGTTGTAGTTGTAGGTCGCGGGTTCAAACTAAGCCAGGCGCATTACTTTGTGTAATTTATTTCATCACCTCTGCTCTCAAAACGGTGAAGGAAAACATCATGAGGAAACCGGCATGTCCTAGAACAAAAAATTCGAAGACATGTGACATTCACCAACCCGCACTGGGCCCGCGTGGTAGATTACGGCCCATTCCCTCTCCTAGAGAGGAGACCTGAGTCCCAGCAGTGGGAACATTGAAAGGCTGATCATGCTCATCATGCTCATGTCCAGTAGTCTGCCGCAGCCCTAGCGGGACTCTATGAAATATTAATATTACTATAATATTTATTTGACTGTTCGACTGTTGTCGTTTGAATTGCTTAACAGATTTTTCAACTTTTAGGTACAATAGATTAACAAAATCAGCCTTACAATGTTCCCACTGTTGGGACTCAGGCCTTCTCTTTAGGAGAGGAAATGGGTCCTAATCCTAATTTAGTCATTTATTTTGTTAACATCTCATTTATTGATTGAGTTCTAATCATTCATATTATTCTTGCTTTTTTTTATATAGCCTCTTTTTATAATGTGAATGGGAGAAACCTGTAGACTCCTCAAATTCTTAGATTAGAATCTTAATATTTACACAACTTTCACACAACGCCGTCTAGTCCCAAGCTAAGCAGAGCTTGTGCTATGAGTACTAGACAATTGATAATCATACTTAAATATTTTTAAATGCATATTGTAGATAAATTACCACGACCTCCAGCATAGCAGTCAGGGCCATCAACCACTAGACCAACAGTCCAGTCAAATCAACTATTATATATATATGTATGAACTCATGACGTACGACTCGGTCGTTACCACTGGGTTACGAACTCACGATTTGACTTCAACTAAGCTTCTGAGTACCTTTAATAATTTGAATGGTGTAAATTTAACTTCTTTTAAAGAATTTAGAGTGAGCATAACAACTGTTTATAATTCATCATCATTTCAGCCGAAAGACGTCCACTGCTGGACATAGGCCTCCCCCAAGTGCCGCCACAATGGACGGTCCTGTGCGTCTCACATCCATTGGACTCCCGCAACCGTCACCAGGTCATCGGTCCACCTTGTAGGAGGCCTTCCGATATGTCTTCCGGTACGTAGTCGGCAGTCCAGAACCCTTCAGCCCCAACGGCCGTCCGTTCTCCGAGCAATGTGCCCTGCCCATTGCCACTTAAATTTGGCGATTCTTCGTGCTATGTAGGTAACCTTGGTTCTCCTGCGGATATCCTCCTGATTCGATCACGCAAGGAAACTCCGAGCATAGCCCTTTCCATTGCCCTTTGGGTGACTTTATGCCTTCTGATGAGGCCCATTGTAAGCAAAAGAAGCGTTGTGTTGTTTATAATTACAATGTTGCAAACTTTACCTGCGAACTACGTGGTCTCTGTTTGTTCAAGTAATTGCCACAAGTGTAATGTGTTCATCACTATACTTACTTAGCACTAATTTGATAACAACCAACCTTAACGGTCGTCTACATAAAAGCATAATAATGTACGCTGTACGGCTTGCTACGTAGGAGGGACGTGAATGAAGCGTGGGTGTGGCGTAGGAGTACCAGGAGTTGCACTGAGATTTTAATTAGGTACCTTTACTATTTTTAAAACGTTTTGGTTTTACTGTATGTACATATAGAGCAGTAGTGGCTGAGTGGGTCGCGGGTTCAAACCCAACCAGGCGCATTACTTTGTGTAATTTATTTCATCACCACTGCTCTCAAAACGGTGAAGGAAAACATCGTGAGGAAACCGGCATGTCCTAGAACCAAAAATTCGAAGACATGTGACATTCACCAATTCGCTCTGGGCCCGCGTGGTGAATTATGGCCCATTCCCTCTCCTAGAGAGGAGGCCTGAGTCCCAGCAGAGGGAACATTAAAAGGCTGATAATGCTTAATAAAAATGTATGTATATACCCCATACTTCGTATTGCCCCATATTTAGCTATATGATCACGCAATCGTCAGCGTAGAACACTACACTGAGCCTTGACAGCCCTGTCCCACGATTCTCTTGTGTTGAACGCCTCGAGTTGGCCACGCCTCCGATTCCTTTGTTCTGACCACGTGACTGAGCGTTGAGGTGACGTCAGAACAAAAGAATCGAAAGCGTAGCCTACTCGAGACGATCAACGCAAGAGAATCGTAACGAAATGGTCGTAACTTGGCTAAGAGGGCTGTTTTCTTTTCTTCTTCCCCTTCTTATTTAACTTATAAAATTCTTTTTTTTTTGCTCTGTGTACTTTCGTCTTCGTTTCACAAATAATTGTCTTCCACGATATTCCTCACACTACTCTGGGTTTATCGACTGTGTGTTCCAGAGCTGCAGTAACTCTTTTGAATAACCCCGCAGCCCTTAAGTATAAATTGGCTGTCATAGACTGACCTGTGGGTTTAGCGGTTAGTGACCCTGACTGGTAGGTTCGATTCCCTCCAAGACAAATATTTGTGTGATGAGGGCAATCATTTGCTCTGTGTCTAGGTGTAATTTGTGTATAATATGTATGTATTTAGAAATATTTAAGTATGTTTATCAGTTGTCTAGTACTCATAACACAAGCTCTGCTTAGCTTGGGACTAGACGGCGTTGTGTGATAGTCGTGAAATATTATATTATATTATATCACTCTTACACTATGTAGAGCAGTAGGAACACTAAAGTTTTATTATGTTGTAACTAGAAAATGTTAAAAAAATATATTATAATTTATGTTTAAAAAAATGTAAAAATAATGAGTAAATTATTCGCTCAGTTTAAAAAAAAATACCTACCAAGCTTTATGCTAAAAGCTCATTTGCGAACACATGTAAATAGCCAACGAAGGGAACATTAAAAATAAAAATACCGCCCGTCTGAAAGTTAGGCCACCTTTAAAAACTAAATAGAACTGGGTCATTTTGAATACACTGCAAATGAACTACGTGTTTGTAAATGTAAAAACGTCGACGTTACACTGCCGTACAGTGAAGTGCACAAAAACTGTACACGAATTAAAACAATTATGGAAACTTCTGTCGTATCTCGTTTGTGAGTGGGGCTTTTGAAAGAATGTATTACTTTCCTGTTTTTTTCAACAAGCAATGTGGAGGGACTTTTTGGCGGGATTTCTTCGAGTCAAGTTCAGTGGCTGTTTTAATTATTCGCAAATTGATTCCTAGTGGATATTATGATGTGAAATTGGTGTAGTTTTGTATCTCAAGTGAGTGCGCTACAACCGGACAGTATGTGATATCGTTGAAATAGGCACGATCTCGGTAAAATGAAGCTGAGACTTTTTTTCTAGTGTTAACTAGGTACTTCAGCAAAGTATACCGAGAAAGTTGACTTGATAAATTTTCTGACAAATACTTCAATAATTCTTCAATTAGAATGTGTACATCTATATTCTAATGGTAAACAAAGCAACTATTCATACGAAAACACGGCCTAAAGGACTAAGCATCTAAGTCAAAAACATAAACAAAAGAAAAGAACATGTGGAAGGAGTAGACAGAGTAAATTCTGTGTAACCAAGAGCAAACCTATAAGACTCCGGGATGCAACTTCAAACTCCCAGCCGTATTTTAGTTGGTGTTGTAATACTGATTACAAATAGGTACAATAAGATAAAAAACCTTACCAGCTTGACGCGGCCCTAAAACGCAAAGGGCAACTGAATGACACAGGAGGAAGAGCGAGAGAAGTCATTTGATAATTTATCACTTAAAAAAAGTACTTTATTAGTTGTAACTAACCACGGTTATCGTTTTTTCATGATGATCACTATCTTAGCAGAGGATGTCCACTGATATATTAAATTTATTTTGCAAATGGGTTTAAAGAAACACTTTTACACGTGAATTTTTTCGTCAGTTTAAACTAGATGCGGCCAGTGTGTCTTGGCGGACTACCCTGAGAAGAGACACCGAAACAAACTCAGGAGTCAGTCTCTTTTAAAGTCTATACAGCAAATGTGTAATGGTTAAATCACTTGAGAATTATGCAGATTAGTGTCTGAGATGATCTTTTGAGGAGAGAACCATGAGTTGATTGGTCTAGTCGGTGCAAGCCAATTTGTCAGTGTTCTTAAAGCTCAACTCAGGACTACTAAGGAGTTCAACGACTTGACGAACAATACCAAAGTAATGCTAGATATAAGCTTCTGGACAGCACAGGATTCATTGAGTCCTGAGTTATTAGCATCCACCGGACTTCCACATCTTTTACCAGATGATCAAAAAAGAGCGATCACAGCCATGGAATGTACAAGATAATTTAAGGAACATGGTGGGTTTAAGTCAATAAAAGTCTGATACTCCTTCTCGTTTCACCCAGAGCGCAAGAAGTTACTCAATGGTTTGCAACTTAAAACAATGGGACTCACGTACTGCGGGTTTCACACAAACTTACCTATGAAAACAATTCGATTCCCGAATTGAGTTACGAAGATTTTTCCGGAATTGTAAAAAAAGTTTTTTTTTGTGATAACAACAAGTTTTACAGTTTTCAGATTATTATAGATATTCCTATATCTATTCTATAAGACCTTAATTTATGTTAAATTTCAGGATTCTGGGTCGACGTCGTACCCTATGAATTTTGATTCCTTTGAGAGTGTTGAAATGTACGTTTTTTGCAACATAAACGGCCATATCTTTGTTTTTCGTTAACGTAGATGTTTGATTTTCACAGCTTCAAGGGACCACAGACGTAGAGTATATGGTTTTAATTTCAACTCGATGCTTCCAAGCGTTTCTGAGATAAAGGGTCTTGACAGACAAACAGACATACGGGCAACAAAATGATCACATAAGGGTTCCGTTTTTCATTTTAAGGTACAGAATCCTAAAAACAGAACTGGTTAATCGTGTGAAACTGTAACAAGTAATAGAAAAAGTTACCTTTAAAAGTCTCAGGAAGCTAAGCCTATCCACGTGAAATACAATGCATGGATACGTACAGCTTAATTTTGTTTTGCACACAACACTAAGAAATACCTAAATAAGAGCACACTTATTGCGCCGAGTTAAGCGTTGAAAATCGAACAGTTTGTTGTCACTTAGCCAGTATATACAGTATAATTTTTTTTTAGTCCAAAGATGTAGCCGGACGTATTAGAATTAATTGATTACGTGTAGTGCACACGTCATCAATTAATTTTAAACTCCGTACTACAGTAGACACTTTTTTTTGTTCGACTTTAATTTAGTTGAGGTCCTATGACCTCAACTAAATTAAAGTCGAACACACCTCTATAGGTTTGGAAAGCCAAATAAGTGCGATAGTGACTTTGACTATCTGTTTTTACCTCTTGACGTCTTATATTTTGAAACAGGGCGTATTAACCCGGGATAAAAAATTATAAAAATTTGTATAAAGACAGACAAAAATTACACAATATTAATATGTAACTGCATAAGACATTAAAATTATAACAAACCTCTTAGTAGACGTTGTATCAGCCTATGTGAAGCAATATTTAACGTCAGCTACCTTTCACCGTCCCACGAGACAGTGTATTAATATCGCGCAAATTCATGAGAAATACAATACACGATTATACATAGCGTATTCCCCTAGTATTTGAACATGTCTATCTTAAGCGTAACATCGTGAAAGCTGGGTGGCAGGTGTGGATATGCGTCTTACTTTTCTTGAGAGCAAACTTGTAATTCATATGGTTTGTTTTTTTTTTGTTTTTATTGGGTGGGAAAATCATCTTATGAGAAATCTCGCTCTTGGGCGGAGTGGGAGATAGTGTCAGACTTTTACTGACTAAAAACCCACTCCTGTTCCTTCGTTGTCTTTCGTACCAGGGCCGAGCCTTCCTTTCAGAAGCAGACCCTTGGCCCCAGTAGGCTTCGACCCTGCTGGGCCCCTACGATTTGCTGACATCTCCTTGAGGCGCGCGTGGAACAGTACGCGCCGTTGACGACTTGGGCTCGGTCCGGACGGATACCGGACGATCGGTCATTGCTCACCGTTTAATTCATATGGTCCCGTTTTTATCCCATGGGACGGAATTCTAAAAACTGAAGTAATCCACTGAATATTTGTAGTTGTTAAGTTGTGTTCTGTACACAAGTAGTACCTACTCCTCGTATATTATTCTAGTAAAACCGCAAAATATTTCTCAATAGGCTGTTAACTGATAGCGTACTCAAAATGGTCGCAGTACTGCCGCATCGAACGGCAACTATAGGCAATGCTCGTAAATATTTTGACCAAGAAGGACCAAATTCCTGCCTTCGGGAATACTCGCTTTTGCTCGGACAATATTCGGCTTGTGACGTCCGAGTCCTCATTTTGTGACGAGTATGACGATGAACATTTCAAGGAGGTCAATGACCTCATTACTGAAACTAGCTCCTGCTCGCAACTTCATTTTTGTAAAATATCTGCATTCGGCAATAGCTTTTCTATTATTAATTTATTTTTCAAAATTTAAAAATTAATTAAGATGAATAATTTTGTATTACACTAACAATATACATTACGGGTATTGTCTCTGTATTTAGTTTCGTTGAAATCGTTTTGAGGCTGCACAACCCCGGAATAGCTTCATGTGGAATGTTATATTCCACATATAACCGCAATGTATTGTATCATTCTGTATTAACCTTTTTCAAAGTTTGTTGCCATTATGTTGTATCTGTGTTAAATGAATATTTTTTATACTATTTATTCCTTTCCATTCCATTCTCTTCCCTTTCCTTCCATTCTAATCCGTGTCGTTCCGTTCCATTCCGTTCCATTTTGTACCATTCCATTCCGTTCCGTTCCACTCCATTCCGTACCGTTCCGTTTCATTCCGTTCCGTTCCGTTCCATTCCATTTTCCATTATTTTATTCTAAGTTTCTAAGTAAACTTCACGTTGACGCAGTGTTAACTTGCGTTTTATACTTTTGACGAATACCTATGCTTGTAACAAAGACTTTCAAAGTAATTTGCTAAACCTAAACACAATGTCTTGCAATGGATACGTGCCTCGATAACTTCTAACCTGAAAAAAAGGAAAAATAAATAAGGAACAATGCCCCAAGGTCCAATACATATTGACAAACTCACAAAAACTTTCTAAATCTTAGTGCTTTATATAAAAGTAGTGTATTTAAAGGACTCAGACAAAGAACTTGGGAGTACCGCTAGCGCCACACATTATTACTTTAGTGTACTGGTCAACAACATAACGTGGTAAGTAGCAATCTACAGAAATATTGTGAGCAAGGAAATTTTACTATTTATTTTAATATTAAAGATAATATTTTAAATATAGAACGGAGCGGATATGAGAGATATGTATGGAGTGACGAGAATGGATAAAGTAAAGAATGAGCACATTAGGAAAAGTTTGAAGGTGGCTTAAGCGCCACTTTCAAACTAAAAAGTTGAAAGGGATTCATTTATCATATGAAGGAGATGGATAAAACGCATACATGTTACTAAAAGAGTTGTGAATATTGAAGTGGATGGATGGAGAGGGAGAAGGAGGCCAAAAAAAGATGGATAGATGAGAAGTGATATGAAAGAATAGGGAGTCAGAGGTAGTGTGACTGCTGACAGGATAGAATGGAAGAAAAAAACCAGTTGTGACGAAGGCAGGAACATGATTATAAAGATGAAATGGCTTTTTCGTACATGTAGAGTCTACCTAAAAATAATTTTAATGATTTTAATAGTATCACATTTGATTGTGTTTTAGTTAGTTTGAAATATTTAAGTGTTAAAAAGTTTAGAGAATAAATTACCAACGAGCGTGACAGTTCGTGTTAAATATTTCTTTATTCATAGGTGCCGTGAGTCGACAAACTCATAAAAAAACATATTAGTGATCGTTACCTACACGAAATGAAAATATAAAAAGCCAAGAATTTTCTAAATAACTGTCATTTTATTTCGTCTCTGCAAACCACGCCATGGTTATATAAGCTGGAAGACTGACATGACTGTTTTAAATATTCCGGACATAACTTTGAACATTAAAGTATCTTCCAACGTTTTATAGAAGAACACTTATATTATGATGAAAACTAGTTTAACTGGAAATGGTTCTGAGATATCTTTTAGAAATTTCCAGATAAACTCATCATCATTTCATTCGAAAGACGTCCACTCTTGGATATATGGCCTCCTAAAGTATCGCCATAACGATCAGTCCTGTGCGTCTCGCATCTATCGGTTTCCCGCGATCCTCACCAGGTCATCAAAGCTGCATCTTTCGGTATGTGGTTATCACTCTATAACCTTTCGGCCCCACCGGCCATCTGTTCTGCGAGTTCGAGTAGAGGTGTGCCTCACTTGGGCAGAGCACCACCGTGTCCTCGTTGAGGCGATCAGCGGCAATGAGCTCTCGCGCTAGGCCCTGGTACAGGCAATGTTCCGGAGAGAAGAGGAATAGCAGGCGGTCGCCTCCTTCCGCAAAGCAGTAATGCTAGCAAAGGAGGCGGCCGCACGCACGAAGGAACGGCCCGCACGCTCCAGACACCGGGATCCCGCTACCGATCTCCAGCCACCGTTGGAGCAGGCTTGCGGACGACAAGCAATGGGTAGCACGCCGTACGGTCGTCCGGTAACCTTCCGGACTGAGTCCAATTCGTCGACGGCGCGTAATGTTTCACGGGCGCCTCAAGTAGATGTCAGCAAATCGTAGGGGCCCAGCATTATCGAAGCCTACTGGGGCTATGGGTTACGTGAAAATGAACTTCCGGGGCCCTGAAACTCAAGGCAAAAAAAGAACAAACGAGTAGATTTTGTCCAAATTATCCAAATGACGAATCAGAATTTCATTTTACTATGTTCGCTTTTAACCAGGTATTTGGATATCGAATTTAAATAAAATATTGTCACTAATAATATTCAGATGCTCAGTTATGGCGTAGACGAGTGTGGGTGTGTTCAGGCGCCGGATATTGCAGCTTGTCGGTTCGACTTGTAAGCGCAGACACTTCACTACGATGACCACTGAAGATATTTTGGACCTGATTGAGTAGTTTTTCTACCAACAATTTTATTTTTGGTTCTTTTTGATAGTGAAACGAATGAGTTTTTTTTTATTACCAACAACCTTATAAAACATATTTTTCCACCACAAAACCCACTCCTGTTCCTTTGTTGCCTTTCGTACCGAGGCCAAGTCTTCCTTTCAGAATCAGACCCTTGGCCCCAGTAGACTTCGACCCTGCCGGGCCTCTACAGTTGCTGACATCTCCTTGAGGCGCGCGTGAAACAGTACGCCCCGTCGACGACTTGGGCTCGGTTTGAACGATTAACGGACGGTCGAATGGCGAGCTACCCATTGCTCGCCGTCCGCAAGCCCGCGCATATACCTATGCAAATTAAATCTATAATTAAAACCTCACTCTGGATATAGGCCTTATACAACTTACTCCTTAATTCTTTATTGTTTAAAAACTTAACATAATATTTGGTTATACAGAACGTTCATGTACAAAGGCGAACTTAACTCAGCAATGAGTTTTCTCCTAGCAAACCTTTGAGTCATATAGAGAGAACATATTCGTGGGTAGGATCCAGTGCACAATATAAATCTAATTTACTTAGTCTAATATATAATTATTATATTAATACATTCAATATATACTAATACTAGCTTCTGCCAGCAGCTTCGCCCGCGCGGAAGCAGGTTTCTCCATACTAACGGGAGTCCAAATTCCGTTTCTTCTCCTTAGGAGGTGAATTTCGGAAAGACCTCTCTTAGTGATCGCCTACATCATAAAAGGAAACCTCGTGCATGATTTTACCCTTTTACTCCCAGTAGTTTCAGCTGTGCGTTGATATGTCAGTCAGTCAGTTTCTCCTTTTATATATAAGGTGTTAAAAAATTAACTTTAAGAATTTCGAGGGGACATTGTACTCCTCATTATGAACAACTTTTACTACGGGACTAAACCTGAAATCGCGAAAAAAAAATCAGCTGCTCCATACATTTTGACGAGTTATGCGAACATAAACGTAGGGAACAGCTGATTTTTTTTTTCGCGATTTCTTGTTTGGTCCCATAGTAAAAGTTGTTTATAATGAGGAGTACAATGTCCCCTTAAAATTCTTAAAGTTAATTTTTTAACACCTTATATATATATACTAGCTTCTGCCAGCGACTTCGCCTGCGTGAAAATTGGTTTCTTTATACAAACTTTGCACCCATGTTTCACCCCTTTTAAAAGTTCAATTTCTAAAAATCCCTTCTTAGTGCTCACCTACGTCATAAAAGGAGGCCTTGTGCAAAATATCACGTTCCTAGTCCCAGTAGTTTCGGCTGTGCGTTGATATGTCAGTCAGTCAGTCAGTTTCTCCTTTTGTATATATAGATTAAGATTATGTCAATAATGAAAGCAAGTGCTCTTTAAGTTTCCTCTTCAAGTGCTTTTGAAGTTTACTTCTTATTTCCCTATTCTTTGTATTGTTGAATTCTCATCTTGAAAAAATCCACTCTTTTTTAAGTGGAATTGCAGAGCTGCTTATATTTCATTATGCGAATGATTAGGTGTAACTAAAGTAACTTGGCACCCTAAAATTACCTTTTGAAATCATCATGATTCCGTTGCAAGAAAGAAAGATAGGCGCTAAACTGTCTCTTTCTAACAACAGTATCATAATATCATCGATACTCCGTAGGACGGCCTCTGTACGTATAAATTGAAAAAAACATCACCTAGCCGTTATCAAAATAAAGTATGAAACTAGCAGTAACTCCCCCATGACACAAATCCAAAATGACAAAGCTGTCGAATCCATAACAAAACCGAACTACGAAAAGGTCGAGCAAAAAGCAGATCCAAAAAATAAATTCGTATTAAAAAAAAAACTACAATGTCACTAACAGATTAATCGACACAAAACTAAACTCTAAATCGATGCCATTTAAAAAGCGAATACGATGTGACTCAAAAAGAAAACTAATTCGAACAAGTTTAAAGTACCATTAACATATTTTCCGTTGAAACTGTTCCATGGAACTTAGTTTTAACACAATCTGTTTCTTCTACCCTCCGTTAAGCCGACAAGTTCTTCGTTCATTCAATGTAAGCGAGGTGAATGACGCTTTTGAAATGGTTCGTTGTTCATGAGACTGTTTTTTGGTTGAATGCCTTCAGTTTTACTTTAGTCACAATCTTCCTGCACTTGTCCCGTCTGTCTTTTCCATTCTATTTTGACTACCGTAATCCAATCACTGACTCCTTTTTCTTTAATATCACTCCTCACACAATCCATCAATCTTTTCTTTGTTCTCCTTCTTCCTCTCCATCCATTCACATGTAGACGATCCACTCATAACTCTTTTATTAACATGCGTTGCATCTCTTTCAACCATAATTATAATGTATGCTTAAAGCTTCAGAATATTATCCAATCAGCATGTTGATACAAATGGGGCTTACTTCATATTGTTATCATCATTATCGGTGCAGGCGAAAGATTTACCATTTTTAAGTTCTTACAAGTTTTTGACGTATTCGATCGCGTAAATATAAGGGTTACTGCACACGGGCCACCGGCCACTACCACAAAACGCCCTCATTGGCATATTTCCTATAGTTTTCGTACATTTTATATGGATTCGCTGCACGTGGTTGACGCCGGTGGCCGCCACACGCTATAAATCGCCGCTGCTCGCTTTTTGTGGCCCGCACTGGCCACTAAACGCTGATACAAAACGCTGTGACACACCACTCGCGCATTTAAATCTTCTTCGTCAGAGTCCATTATGATACTGCGCGTATGGGTTAAAAACAGTAGCAGCCACCGGCCACAAGTGGCAGTCGCGTGCTTCAGCTCCCTTTGTAGCCGCTTCTAGCTTTTTGTGGAGGCGTATGTGTCTGTGGCATGTGGCCCATGTGCGGTGACACTAAAGGCTATATATATTTCACCAGGACACCATGGTGGCGCGATCAGTCGCCGCTACAAATAAAATATATACAGCTCTATAGAGAATTACTCACCTGTTGTCCGTGTGGTTGCGCAACCAATTTGGTGGCGCGACCAGCTCGGACGCGTGCACTCAAGGTCCATTTTGATACTGTCGACTTTGGTGTCTGTATGGTGTCTAGTTTGGTAGCGTACGGACGCCATGGCGGCTCAACTGGTCGCGCCGTAGGTACGTTAATGTCAAAATGTGTGTATAAAAAAGGTTTTCCTTTATTGATTACCTGGCGACAATTCATCAGTTAACTTTGATGTTACGGTAACGCGACTCCGTACGTTAAAAATCTCACACATAGGTAACAAAATATAGGCCGGATGAACCATTCGACTAAAGATTGTCAAGTAAATGTTTGTCGTGATCCCCAAGGGGGCAGATGTCTGTCAAGACTGAAAGGTGGTCCAAAAGAGTTACACTGGCCTTGGACCACAAAGAGCAACTGAAACATATGTGGGTTTTAGTCGATAAAAGTTTGACACTCCTATTTGCTCCACCCACAGCAGTAATTATTTGATAATTTACCACCAACACAAAAAAAAAGATATCCGCAGGAGAACCAAGGTTGCCGACATAGCCCGAAGAATCACAGATGGTCGATGGGGCCGAAAGGTACAAGAGTGGCGACCGCGCACCGAAAACCGCAGTGTTGGAAGGCCTCCCATAAGGTGGTCTGACGACCTGGTGAGAGTCGTGCGAATGCGATGGATACAAGACGCACAAGATTGGTAATTGTGCGACGCTTGGGGGAGGCCTATGTCCAACAGTGGACGTCTTTCGGCTGAAATGATGATGATGACAAAAATATGTTATGATGTGAGGTTACTTCACTAAGATAACTGTTGTAAGACCTCGAACGCCGATTCGCCAATACCATTCGAAAAGTCCTCATATTTCACTCTTGCACGATCATGAATCTTAAACAAAATACTCTATCTTCGAAAGACTATAGTCCAACTCTTTAAACTCCAATACGCTATTCCACCGAAAGATTCTAACCTCAAAAGTAATGCTCGACTAAAAGCCCGCTAGTCGTCCACACTAAGATTTATGTAGCGCAGTGAAACAAAGTCGGTGGCCGTGACGGACTACCCGTGAAACGGAACGAACTACTACTCGTTAAAAGTTGGAATAAAATAGTGCTGGGAAACGTTAGTTTTTGAAGATTTCCAGTTTGTCTTTGTTCGTGGTTGAAGTTTCTTTAGAAGGGTCAAAGATGTTTGGGTGTATTTTTCTGATGTTTTTCGGTGTCAAAATGTTAAGTTTATTTTTTGTTATTGATAGACTTGCGCTTGACCACTACCTCCCTTAACTGTAAGGGATGATGTGGAACACACTTGCTTAGGAGTAACCTGCTCACTCTTGACTTAAAAACAATGCTACCTAAAACGTACAAAATATATTAGGAATTTTAGGGGTGAAATGTAAGGTTGAAATATAAGTATCAATTCCTTTAGGTAAAGTATGTTACTAAATGATATACAAATATAATCAATGATATAATGTTTCCACTGCTGGGACTTAAGCCTCTTCTCTATAAAAATAATAAGAAAGTGACGATGACATATCTTTCTCTTTTTACATCAGACTCATTTGAGCCTACCAGAAGAAGGCACCGCATTTACGTTCGCTTGCGTCTGTGAAATAATTTGTCAGGTGATGACCATATAGACATTCAGTCTCCTAGAAGATGTATTAAATTAATGAAACACCTCTTCAAAAAATCCGCGATATTTGTCATAAATATCCTAATTATGTTTTTTAAAGATCTTACAAATGCAATAAGCAAATAAACATAAGCAATACGTATAATCATAATCAGCCTTATAATATTCGCACTGCAGGGACTTAGGCCTCCTCTTCAGGAGAAGGAATGGGCCGTAATTGGTGGCCAGGCGAATTGGTGGATGTCACATGTATTGAAATTTTTGGTTCTAGGACAATCCAGTTTCCTCACAATGCTTTCCTTCACCGTTACACATACACACAAAGAAATTCGCCTGGCTGAGTTTGAACCTGCGATCTACAACTCGTAAATCGGAGTCGTTACCACTGGGCTTGTTCGCCCGTGTAGTTTCATATTGTACAATACCAAGTAGATATTGTATCTATGAATAATATTATTCTAATAACTAAAGTCGTATCGTACACAATCATCATTAAACTCCGTGACATTTTACATGCTTAATTTTATGCACTGTATTTTACATAGTTCCTTTGTTTCTTGATATTCGTTAAATTGTAAAGGCACAAACAAACATTAGAAACTTCGTTCTAATTCTAGCTTAGCTGGAATATAAAGTGGTTCATGTCCTGTATCAACAACTTGCAGCTTCCATCATAGAAGCTACTATCATTGTTTTAGTTCCGACTACTTTGAGATGAACCGTGTACTAAGCGTTATTGTTTGGTATATTTTGTTCGTATATATTTCACAAAAGAGCTTTTTCATGAGACTTGGGTAATCAAATAATGAGTTCTCTCGCTCTAGGATGGAGAGGGAGGGAGCGTCAGACTTTTAATTTCTAGGACAACGGGTTTTTTTTTTCGGAAGTCAACCCATGGCCTTAGTAGGCGTTGGCCCTGCCGGGCTCCTATAGTTTTACTATTTTTGAGAGCATTCGTGGAACACATCGTGCCGTCGACAACTTAGGTTCGGTCCGGACAGTTACTGGGCGACCGGACGGCGAGTTGGGGTGTAATAAAAGGGTGTATTATTCCAGTTATATATTATTAATTATATTAAAAAACCGGGCAAGTGCGAGGACTCACGCACTGAGGGTACAAACTCACCTATATAAATACATAATTCAATTTCCGAATGAAGTCTGAAAGATTTATTCGAATCGCAAAAAATTTTTTTTTTTTTGTTACTTCACAACGGTTTTCAGATTTATTCCTAATCTCTACTATAAGAGTTTGCTTTGGGCCAAAGTTAAATTTAATTTCAACTCGATACCTACACGAATTAGCGAGATAAAGGGTCATGACAGACAGACAGACGGACAACAAAGTGATCCTATAATGGTTCCGTTTTTTTCTTTTGAGATACATAACCCTAAAACCTGTCCTAAAAAGACCCAAAGAATCGCTAGCTGAAGGAAATATTATGGTACATTTTCACTCCAGTTTTCAGTACCTATATTTCCGAAATCTGTTGGATACTGATAACCATATCCGGTTTCATGCTAAGCCCAAACGTATTGATATGAACCTCAACGAGCTTTTACATAGCGTGGTTTATTCTCTATCGTTCGTTTGTTTTCTGGGAAAACTTACCCCACTAACCCCCCATCCCCTATCGTTCAAGGTGATCACGCCCGTTCGGCATAGATAGATAGATTCTTTGTTGTACACCAATAATAAAATTACATTAGGGACTTGAAATGAATAGGGTGTCACAATGGGCCGTCTTATCGCTGAAAGCGATTTTTACAGACAACCTTTGGATGGATTTTTCAGAGAAAGAGAAAACATACACTACATAATATACTATCATAATAATATAATCTCCTTTACAGGAGAGGGAATGGGCTATAATCCACTACGTGGACCTAGTGCGATTTGGTGGATGTCACATACCTTCGGATTTTTGTTTCTAGGACATACCGGTTTCCTCACGATGTTTTTCTTCACCATATCGAGAGCAGTAGGAAGGCCAGATTGTACATACAACTTGAATGACCTTGAAAAACGCTTAATTGTCGTTTTGTACACACGTTTGTACGAAACTTTTTTAGCCAAAAATGTTGGTTTCTGTAACTTTGTTTTTCCAAGAAAAATCCAGAAAAAGTTTTTTTTTAATTTATTTTTTGGTGATTTACGTAAAAAAGTGCAATTACGTAATAATAATACCCGGGGACGCCCGGGGGGTTAAAGAGCCTGGCTAGGTTTGAACCGGCGACCTACAACTCGTAAGTCGGGACGGTTGCCATTGAGCCACAACTGCCATAGCTATACAAATCCTAAAAAATGCTGGCACTAACTGGGTAGGTTTACTCAAATCTTTGTGGCTCTTCCTCAAAGAACCATGTCAGACACTAATCTGCACAGTTCTCATTTGATAATTACTTGACTATACATATATATATGTACATGTATAGACATGTAATTATCAAATGTAAACATATATAAGGTGTTAAAAAAATAACTTTAGGAATTTCGAGGGGACATTGTACTCCTCATTATGAACAACTTAAACTATGGGATCAAAAAATCAGCTGTTCCCTACATTTCTGTTCGCATAACTCGTCAAAATGTATGGAGTAGCAGATTTTTTTTTCGCTATTTAAAAGCCCCAGTAAAAGTTGTTCTTTAATGAGGAGTACAATGTCTCCTCAAAGTTCTTAAAGTTAATTTTTTAACACCTTATATATATGTATAGAATACTGAATGTATATATTACATACATACATAATATATACATACTGGGCCACCACTGCTCTACAGATACGAACGAAACAGACGAATCAACTTCTAGTCTCCCAAACTTAGTTATATAGGTCAGTATAATACTAAGCTGCGATTATACAATACTCTTTGCGAAGGAAAAGTTCGTGATGTGGAAGAAAAGTAGTCGTATCTCAAGCGTAATGTGCCAGTAATAATGTTCATAACAGGGATGAAGCGTCTCTCTAGACTTAAACTAAGTTATGAGTTATTAAGTTGGTATTTTGGTGGTAAGAAAAATATAGGGTAGGCTGCAGTAATGTTCGTAAGAGCTACCTTGGCCTTGGAACGCTGGGCAACTGCAAGAACACAGGTATGTTTATTATTATCATCATTCCAGGTGATAGTTGTCCACTTATGGACATAGGCCACCAAGTGTCAACGTACCGATCGGTCCTGTGCATCAACCTTCACTAGGTCATCGATCCACCTTGTGGGACCCTTCGACATTGCGTCTCCCGGTACATGGTCTCCACGCCAAAACCTTTTGTCCCCATCGACCATCTGTTCTGTGAGCAATGTGCCTTGCCCACTGCTACTTAAGTTTGGCAATTCTTTAGCCTATATCTAACCTGCCAAGGCCCGGCGCGAGAGATCGCCGCCGCCGATTGCCCCCACGAGGATACGGCGTTGCTCTGCCCAAGCGGGGCACACCTCAAAATCACCTTCAGAGATTACCTCCTATAAACAAAGAAAACTTTACCTCTTTATAACATTATTGTAAATGAAACCAGCTTCAGCCAGAATTTTTGTCTGCCTAAAAGTAGAAAATTAGCCCAAGGGAGCAATGTGTATCGACCTACTTGAGCTAGACGAAAAAAAAACTAGTGGCAATGCTTTATTTGTTTAATGTACCTCATGAATTTATTAACAAGATTCAATGTACCTTAACTATTTTTTATAGAAATTACAATAAATCGTTTCGTTCATCCAGCGGAGCCGGCGCAGTGCGGTTGTATTATACTCAGAATTGATATAGATAATACTGATCGTAACTTGTGCCGTTGTACCTACGGCTTTATGTATTAATTTCCAGCCCACCTAGCCAAGTTACAATCGTTTCGTTCACGCCGAATGCCTCGAGCAGGCCACGCTTCACGAGCGCACGTGACTGAGCGTTGAGATGACGTCAGAATAAAGGAATCGGAGGCGTGGCCTACTCGAGAGAGCGAAACGATTGTAACTTGGCTACCTAACCTCTACGGTCCAGACTAAGCGTTTCGCTTCGTATTTTATGCCGCGTACATCGAAGGACTGGAACAATTTTCCTGCTGAGGTCTTCCCATCGGATTATAATTTGGGTATCTTCAAGGCTAGAGTGAATAGGCTCTTAATAAACTAGTGCGCCTTACCATCAACGGTTGCATCACTGCTTACCATAAGGTGGGATCGAAGTCAAGCACTAGTTTATATCAAATTTAAAAAAATGAGAGCTTGAAATTAATAGGGTGTCACAATGGGCGGTTTTATCTTTAAAAGCGATTGTTTACAAACAAACTTTGGATAGATTTGACAAAAAAAGATAAAAAGACATAAAAACCTTTAAATCCGTTCAACAGACAAGTTCCTGAAAATTAAATTGACTCTCTGATTCCTGTCTACACCTGCCAAGCAAGAAAATAATACACTCACACACGTTCCAACACAAAATTACATACATATTTCGGTATCACAAGAAAAAAAAAAACAGGCAAAGTGATTCATGCAAATATACCTGAAAAATATTCTCAGTTTCACGTATGAACAAAGGAAAAACGTGGAATACAAAGGTTGATAGCGACCCCTAATAGACAGGATGTCATCAAAGGAACCAAACATCAGCTAAACGAGGTAAAACATTCGAAAAATAGCTCCGCCAAAGATGATAAGTTGCCACATAAAATTGCACGGGGGTGTACCATTGGTTTGTGTACTCGCTTTGTTCTCGACAGTGTAATTAGTGAATAGTTTTAGTCGTATTTGCAGTACGTAGATTCTATTAATGATTAGGATTGACGAAAAAATAAATCTAATCAAATAGTTGACACATTCTATTGCTTTTGGAGTATTTAGCAGCAAATCTATCGAGTCAGAATTTTCAGCAAACTTCGCTGAGGCTTCAATATTACAATAAAATTCTCAGCTACATTTACCGAAATTGCGCCTATTTCTATGACGTCACACATATTAGACACATACAATTATTTTACAGACAAATTTTGAAGCCCATTCTTCTGAGCTTGGTAGAAACCTGTATTACAGAAGTCTTCAACCATTAGTGTCGCTTAAGTATAGTCGAAGTGACTCTTCCATAAATATAACCTAAACACAAAGAGTAAAAAACAAAGAAAAACATGCATAAAAAGCTGGTAATATGATGATGATTAAAAGTCACGTGATAATGTAATATTTCAGTAGTGAATCATGTGAAATGGCTCTGAATTGTTCGAAATAGTTACTGTAGCCCTCACAAAGGGCAACTGAAGAAACACCGTAGGTTTAAATCAGTAAAAGTCTAACACTCTCTCTCGCTCTACCCAGAGAGGGAGAAGTCATTTGGTGATTTGCCATGTAAAATGGAAAAAAAGGATCATTTCAATCCGTTTCATTTTGGAATTGTCATTTTAAATTGTTATTTTGCCCAGAGCTGCTTTCAAAAAGTTCAGTACTGTATTTATGTAATTATATCCTATACACAGAAAGCCGGGTTATTTCTTTTTTTATATATAAACTAGCACACCTGTGGAAAATTTCCAAAAGTAAACATGGTTCTGAGAAAAAAACTAAAATGATAAATACCATCATATTTAAAATTTTATATTAAGAAACCAAATATAAAATAGGATATTAATGAGTAGGTATTTTTTTTAATAACGTACTTAGTTTCTTCGTCATATATAAAGCTTGTGTAAATTAGTTTTAATGATCTTCCACTCACATAACCACCCACTTATTACGCCCACTTTTTGTCAAAATTATATAGAGTGTAACTAAAATAGGTGGTTAAATTTTAAATACCACGTCTCCGAAAAAAATAATAATTCAAGATCTTTCATACTAATTTTGATCAGTTGATAATAAATTTACATGAAAAAAAAATAAGGACTTTTTCTATAGTTCATTTCTATAGACGGAAACTGTATCTAAAATATGATCATTCTAATGAGCGAAATACACGTGTAACCGTAATCCGTTACACGTGTATTTTTTGTCTGGCTCAGTTTTCTGACCTTTTCAAAGGAAAATTAATAATTTCAAAAACATAAAATGTTACGGGTGAAAATAAAAGCGCGAACCGCAACAAAAAACCATTCGTAATATACCATCGCGTTAAGCGAATATGGTCTTTATGTATCAAATAGGAACTACGTTCATAAATCAAGCTATTCAACAACACTACCAGATTAACAGCACAGTTCTAACAAAAAAAATTCGTGCACAAACGAAACAAGAGTAAAACCACCTAAAATGGTCCTAATAAAGTACTAAGAGAATCATTTTCAGGCAACCTCTCTTACCTCGCTACGCGGATTTGGTCCTTATGAATTAAGCATCATTCTCTAAAGAACCACTGGAACAATAGGCAGAGGCGGGAGCGAAAACAAAATGACACACTGCTTCCATAGTACCTACCGCGTTACACGAAAATGGTCCTTATGAATCAAGCAAGATCCGCGTCCATACATCAAGCGGTTGAAAGCACCACTTAATCCACTTCACGGGTAAGTGTATGTGTGAGATATGACGTCATTCGTCACACAACTCTGCCACATGTGATACTGGCTGTGACGATTCACGTGTTCCGTGTAATTTGCCGTGAGAGCCATATTTTGCGGCCTACTCAGGTATTGTACGATATAATGTTGGTAAGACATGAAAAAAGAACAATGAAATACGAATTCCTTGATCTGTAATTGTTCTTTATTCTTTGGTGAAGAACGTACATATGTATTATGTGTACAGTGAAGCTGAAATGAACTAAAAACATGAAAAAAAATCTATGGTAACATAAACAGTCTCAATTTTTTCATGTGGTTGTCATAAAATTCTGATGTAATAATTTGAGTCTATCAAAAACTTTTATACAAAAGTCGGTGTTTAGATACGTCATATTTTGACACCGACTTCCTAATTTAAAGTTATTTTTTTTTGTTTTATAGGGCCCTTTTCCACTTGCCTATCGTCAACATCGAGCATGGTTTAAAAGCTTGTTGCTTCATCTAACGCAATCTAATGTGAAGTTTGATAAAGAGGCGATGCAAAAAAAGAAAGATAACGCCTGAAAAGTCTGTTAGTATGAATTCCATGATTTACTCGATTTATTCACGAAACTTGTTCCAGGAAATACGTGTTTTTTTAAACCCTTAAATTTTAATAGTTTTTCGGAAAAATTGACGTCATTCTGGATCTCGATTGAATGTGCAATGGGCTTCTATTGATGTACTTTTTTATATTTTTAATATATGAGTACATTATGGTGTGCCAAAGTTCACGTAAAATAGCAAATTTTCAGAGGTCTTTACTAGATTACTTTTACACAAATTTATGGGTTGATTTCTATAGAAGCCTAGATTATATCCACAAGATAACTGTATATCCAAAATAGCTAGAGAAAGATTTGTAATAACATCATAATTTAATTACGTTAGAGCGGTTGTATGTAAATGTGCCTCGAAAAGGATGCTCTTAAGTAATTTTAGTACTCGTGTTTATTTTGCTAAACTTTATTTTATTAACCTTTCAATAGGCCTTTAAATTATTATTAAATAATTATTTTTATCATGATGAAATTTTGATTTAAAACATTTTAATTTATTTTATTGTTTTGATTTAAGCATTTTAAGTTTCACTGACATTGTAATTTTTATTAGTATACTAGCTGTTACCCGCGACTTCGTCCGCGTTAAGTTCGTAAAACTGTACAATCACTCTGTGCTTGCAATTCATTCCGAAAGCATCGCAATTATTTATTGTACTTTAGCATAAAACGGTTAGAGGTAAAAATATCCGAATTGAGAACCTCCTCCTTTTTTAGAAGTCGGTTAAAAACGGAAATTACCTTCAGGAAACATGTTATGTACTCGTCCAGATCCAGATGTATGACCGTCAATGAATAGAAAGAGCATGTATGGGTCATAGCAGTTGTCATTTCTGCCTACCCCAAGGGAAAAGGCATATGTATGCATGGGCATATGTATGTTTCTGGTTTATGTTCTGGTAAAACAACATCGTATGGTTTTAAACCCTCGCCACAGCGAGCACGCCACAATCAAATCGCAGCGGTAATGCCTGTCTTTGAGAAGTGTCTACAGAGGCGTCACGGCATCCTCTTTTTGTGCAGGACTCACCGGTTGTGGGTATTTCGGAAGGTATCTGTGTCGAATTCAGCGGGAAGAAACATTCGGGTCTCACCATTGTGCGAATAGCCCGGAGAATACGATGGAGCATACGGTGGAAGTCAGTCCCGTTTGGTCGGAGTTCCGGCGCCGCCTTGTTCTTATGGGGGCGATTGGTGAAGAAAATGACAACCAGTAGCCTCCTTCAGTGAAGCACTACGATCAAAGAAGGTGGGTGAAACTATGAGGGATAGGACATCCTGACTCCTCAGCGTCGCTGCAAGGGACGCTCCGGGTGTTGAAAGCCGCAAGGCAATTTCTAGCCATCGCAAACACGGGATTGCGGTGGAGCTGTCCGGCCGTCTGGTCAAAGCAATCCTAAATCAACGGCGCGTAGTATTCTACGCGCGACTCAAAGAGATTTCAACAAATGGATAGGGCCCTCTAGGGCCGATGTCTGCTAGGGCTGCAAGATTGATCGAAAGAGTTATCTCCCATAACAATTTTCGCCCCAATACCGTTTCACTGAAGAGTTTAAGCAGTTAGACAGCTTTGGTAGAGATAAACGAAGGAGCATAATCGGGACACCGACCTTCAGTTGGATAACGTGCACTGATAGTGAAAAGCCTTAAGTGAATCTAAAAACTACCATCATTATCCGGCAGGCATTAAGTCCGCCGCTGTACATTTGTGCATAAAGGATTAAATAAATAAATCGTCAACTATCTTCTTCCACAACATTACTTATGACGAATTTGCGAGAACATGCTTGCATTGATTGTTGCAGTTTGATCATTTTATGCGTTAGAATTACTTGTTCATTTACCTAGGATATTTTGGTGTGTATTTAATTGACGTCCCCGTATATAAGACAAATGTTTTTTTCCATAGTGGGAACTACCTTATGAAGAGTCTCCAACTTATGAATGAACTTCGGTGAACCCTGTGCGCGTGTATCCCGTTCAATCGAACTGGCATATTGATGGCCAAACCGAGAAATTACTGACACCGATTGCCTCTATGAGGACACGGCGGTTCATTCAAGATGGATAGACCTCCATCGCATGCTGCACCAGGTTGTCCAGGTGATTCACAAAATGGTAATATCAGGGTACTTTAAACCGAACCCAGAACAGAAACCGTTCGAAACACCCACAACAGTCCTGAGCTTATCCATAAAACAATGAAATTATGGTTAACAAATGTAGCAGCCGATAAGTGTTATCCCTGAGACTGGCCTCCCTTAGAGGGTTGTTCCAGTGTTGGTCACCACTCACTGCAAGGAGGTAACGTCCAGATGTCGACGTAAGGCTGCAAGGAATCTAAGATGCATCATACGTTGTCGAACTGTGATCAGAAAAACACATTCGATCCCGTTTTATATGAAGCAGTGAAGGCGAATAATAAAACACACCATTATTAATCCGCAAGGTCCCATCATGCCGGAGGACACAGTGGAGATGTGCCCTGCAAGGGCGGAGCACCGCCGTGTCCTCGTGGGGGCAATCGGCGTCAGTGACCTTTCGCGCCGGGCTCTGATCCAGAGCGAGGAGCAATGGCAGGCGGTCGCCTCCTTCTGCAAAGCCGTAATGCTAGCGAAGGCGGAGGCCGCACGCGTTTGGGAACGTACCGCCTAACGCCGAGCCGAGATTCCGACCCCGACTACCAGCCACGGTAGACGCGGGCTTCCGGACGTCGAGCAATGGGTAGCTAGCCGTCCGGTAGTTGACCGGACCGAGCCCAATCCTCAACAGCGCGTAGTGATAGACACAGGTGTAGTTTTAGTCAGTAAAAGATTGACACATCCTCCCGCTCCAACCAGAGCGGGAGAAGTCATTGGATGATTTCTACCCTTAAAAAAAGAAAAAAAAGGTGCCATCATCATCATTATCATTTCAGCCGAAAGACGTCCACTGCTGGATATAAGCCTCCCCAAGTGTCGCCATAATGACCGGTCCTGTGGGTCTCTCATCCATCGGATTCCCGCGACCTTTATCAGGTCATCGGTCCACCTGGAGGCCATCGAACGCAAGGTGTAACCCCTTCCGAAAATGTGGCCGTGTTATTTTAAAGTGAATAATTAAATATTTTTAGGTATTTACTTTTATCGTCTTTGGATGGTATCCCTTGAATAATCAGGGTAAATTAGCTTGTTACAATAATGGGAAAAATATAATAAAAATAAGCAGTAGGATTGTTAAAAATGCCTCCGTCTAACACCAGTTTAACCATAACTGTAAACGTGGGCGATGGCCATTCTTCTGCCACTCAAAAAATTACGTAAAATGCGCAATGCTATCAACCATCATTGTCATCATTATTTCTACTTTGAGTCTTTAGATGGCGTTGCGAGTATCTGTTTCATTGCGATGAAACAAAGCATAAAGTAAGATAATTATCAAGTTACATACAATTTTAATGTATAAAAGTTATCTACATCGATTTCTAAAATTAATAATACGCACTTCACTAAAAATCGCTACAAATATATTATATACGTAGATTTATAAAAAAAATTGTAAGCATGCAAAAATATATAAAAAAATCTTATTCACGATGACAAAATAAAACAAAAATTTCTGCTAAGAGAGCCGTATGGGATTTGAACCACCTTCACATTACATAAAAGTCTAGATACGAAACTACTGCGCTGCGGTCTTCGACGAATAAATTATAAAATAGACGTTCTTATATAAACGTCATAATTGACTGGTTGGCTCCCTAACGATGATAGCGTGATGATTTTCGTTTTAGACGTTAAATTTGCAGCTAAATGGAATAATGTAACATTATAGTACGTGATTTTACTCGCCGCTTTGATTTTATTACGTGTTTTGATTAGTTTTTACAAAATATTTAGAATATATCGAATAGAAATGTCAATTTTATTTTGAAAAAATGGTAAAAGTTATTAAAAAAAAAAAAGACAAAATAATGTCAAAATTTTTAAATGTAGCTGGGAATCGAACTCGCGGCAAATGTCGTTCAATACCAACATTTTGGATTATTGCTCACCCCCCATAGCAAATAGCGTGATAATTTATAGCCTATCAGATGCCCTAACCTATAAGGATTATGTATGCAAAATTTGAACAGGATTGGTTCAGTAGTTTTTGCGCCAATTTATACCATCCCAAAAGAATTTTACTGTTTTATTATATTATTAGTATATTTTATGGTTTTTGTCTAGTATTATTTATATTTGATGATGACCTAACGTAGATATAAGAATTACTAACAGATATTGTGGATCAAATGTTGTCTTATTAATAAATTATTATTAAACTCAGTTGTATTTATTTTTACTTTTTAGTAGAGGTATTCTACAGCTAAAAGTAAATTGTGGGCAAATTCTCTGGTAAGGTACCTTCTTTTGTAGTAGAAGATCAAATTAATTCTCCCACTCTAAGGTGGGGCGAGAGGGTATGTTAGACTTTTAGTGACTAAAACCCACCTATTTTCCTTCAATAATGAGATTAAAGAGTTATAACTTAACACAAAAATAATCATCAAAATCCGTCAAATTATTAAAACCACAATAGAAAGACCAAGAGCGAGCATACGCTCGCTAGCGAAAGTTCACTTGGGGTTTAATGAATTAATTTATATTATGTTAATAAATAGTGTAAATAATACACAGACATACGATTGCAGCAATCCTGGAAGATTGGCTAACATATACATTTCTATTTTAGAAGTTCATCATTAGGTCACATTTGAATGAGACTATTTGGCGGGCAAACTCTACAAAACATAAAAAAGTCGTCAAAACACGTATAAATTGCGAAAGATATCGCTGAACAAGATACAAAAAAAGTCAGACAACTTGACAACCTCCTTCTTTTTAGAAATAGGTTTAAAAAACGTACCTACGTAAATTTTAAGTATCATCATTGTCATGTTATTGCTCAAAAACCTCAACATTTTATTTTAAAGGTGTGTATTATTCTTACCCGTAATAAAAACCTTTGAAAAGTGCACCTCATGCAGCGGTAGTGTTAAAATTTTTATGATCGCTGCTTGTCACCGCGTGAAATGGCAATTAAACTTTATGATGTCAGAGCCATTTTAGTAGAAACCACATAAAATCCTTTGTGTAGTTCTCACCATATAGCCAAATAAAGCCGGAGAAAGAAATTGATGTGATGTTATAAAACATGGAGGAGTGATGGTCTAGTGGTAATGCCCCCGACTTACAATTTGCACGTCGTGCGTTCAAACGCAGAAAGGCGCTTTATTCTGTCCCTAGCGTATGATAAGGTCACCAAGATACAGGCTACTCCTAGTTTAGAACCCATTGAAAATTTTCAAGGCCATTTTAATTTAATTAAATAAATAAGAAACGTTACATAAATTATTATTTACTTTGTGTAATTTATTTCATCACCACTGCTTTCAAAACGGTAAAGAAACATTGTGAGGTAACCGGCATGTTGTAGAACTAATTTGAAGGCATGTGAAATCGATGAACTTACAGTGAGCCCTCGTGGTAGGTTATGGCCCATTCCCTCTCCTAAAGAGGAGGCTTGTTTCCCAGCAGCGGGAATATTATAACACTTTTGACTGGCCTGTTGGTTTAGCGGTTACTGGCCCTGACTGCTATGCTGGAGGTCGTGGGTTCGATTCTCACCCAGGACAAATGTTTGTGTGAGCACGATGTTATGTGTCTGGGTGTAATTTATCTATAATATGTATGTATTTAGAAATATATAAGTATGTTTATCAGATGTCTAGTACTCATAACACAAGCTCTGCTTCGATTGGGACTAGACGGCGTTGTGTAATAGTTGTGGAATATTAGGTATTATATTAGGTATTATCAGGTACTATTATTATAAAACTTGACATTGTTGCTACAAAACCTATTCTTACTTGAGAATAGACCATGACCTGACATTTTTATGTAATTTTATATTATTAAAAAAACCTGTCAATGTTCGAAAAGTAATTTGATACTGGCAACACCAAGAGGAAACAACTCGAAACTAAGTTGAGTGTCAACCACAATCTTTATCAAACTTCTTATCGTTTTGAACAAGTAATTCAAGTTATAATAGCTTAACCAAGTCTTAAAGAGTCCAGTGGTCCTTAGGGACTGTTAATAATTACGGTATACCTACCCTTCAGCCTCTCATCTACATCAAGTAGATAAATACAGAAAGTCGGTTTCATAATTATAACAAACGAATGTCGACACACATACATAAAGATCTGTACGTACCGCGGTGGCGATCTCTAACAAATGCCAAACGTAAGTGCACTTGCACTCGCTGTATGTAAATCGAGTCTATGTGTGTGTGCATTTTCTCTCATTGTTTAGAGTTGACCTTCTGTACTTTTTTGTAATACTTCAGGTTAGACCGAAATTTCGTTCTATCAAAATTTATAGTCTGTTATTATTTTTGATGGGTCTATCTTTGAATTTAATCTGACAATTATGGGGAAATTATTTTCGCGTTGATTTGAAAATGTTTACGGTTGAAGTACATAATAGGGAAAAGTTCGCAGAATAGATTTTCATTTGATTTGAGTTTCACAACTGAAGAGAAATGAAAATGAGTTAGATCTTTCTAGGTTAATAACTGCTACAATTTCTAGGTAGTTGATTTATCAAATTGTTTTCACTGAGAATTTTAATGTTGAATATTGATAAAGTTTTAAGAGAAATTATTATTTTTTAACCGACTTCAAAAGAGGAGGAGGCTATCAATTCGGTTGTACATTTTTTATGTTTGTTACCTCAGAACTCCGTCATTTATGGACCGATTTGCAATTTTTTTTTCCCTTAAAATATATGCTTCCAAATTGGTCCATTTTTTCTAAATCTAGTTCTGATGATCTATGAGGAATGGAGGGAACTTCTCAAATATTATAGGCAATCATATAGTGATTTTGATATTTTTATCGAGAACTTCAGCATTTACAGTCAAAAAGTAATATTTGATGAAGGTACACAATGAAGTCACAATGAAGGTAGTTAAGCGACTATGACATTACAAATAAATAAATGGTTCTAAATAGTTATGCTAAAAATTGTATCGGAGTGACCTAATGATGATGATGGAGCGTGTTTGGGCTTATTAGAATTGTCATAAGATGCACTTTGGCTATAAGGTACTATTAAACTGATCTAATGATGGAGCCGGAAGGAGGAAGTGAGACATGGGAACTCCATAATAAAACAATGTATGCTAGCAGTGTTTGGTGTAGTTTGAATTGTCATGAGAAATAGGCACTCTGGTTATTTCTCATGACAATCAAGTATTAGTAAAGTTCGTTTTTTTAAATATTTATTTTTTTGTAAAAAATGGTATTTTCTGTCCTAAACACTACGTGCCTGGGAAACTGTCGTTACAATTATATGACTCTGAAAAAAAAACTAGGTTATTTAAATATTTTGTTATCATAGTAGAATACTTTGTTGCCATCGCGAGTTGGAACTGGTTTAGGTAAGCAGAAAAGCAGAGAAGACAAAAGAGATGTCCAATATCTAGCAGTAGACAAAGTTGTGCTATAGATGATGATGATAAAAGGGCTGTTTTTCTTTTCTACCGACAATTGCTTGTACTCTTGAAAAATAAATAAAAGGCGATGAAATCAATAGTATGGAAGTGTTGGCGAAGTCACTAGTATGGAAGCCGGCTTGACAACGGGATGCCAACGGATACGTCACACTGCTTGACAGAATCTGGGCTAGCGTACGTACGTGCCGAACGAATAAAAGTTCTGACCGCATGGGGGCAAGGCTCTTTTCTCTGTCGGCAGCCGTGTAAACAACATCTAGTCTGGGGACTGTCTCACGGTTCGTTTTGAAGTGAATACCTAAAGTTTACATCATAATATGTCAATTGTGTTGTTTGGAACAGTTTGTTTATTGCTACTCCACTACTCATCGCCCGATTGTAATCGGCATGCTGTACCGATATTTAAAAATCGTGTTGACAATTTTTTTTTTAAGTTTCTCATCTTATTTTATCGTAAAGTTCAAGGACTCATTATCATCATCTTCATCATTTCAACCGAAAGACGTCCAATATTAGACAAAGGTCCCCCAAGTGTCATCATAACGAAAAGACCTATGCGTGTCGCATCCATTGAATTTTAGCGTCCCGCACCAGGTCATCGGTCCACCTTATGGGAGGCCCACCAACTCTGATCAATAATTGGAAAAATAGTATTTTACTTTTCTTGATTTACGCGACAGAGTAAACAGAATACGTCTCCGCCACATTTTTTTTTTGTACTGATCGATTGTCGATTCCAAAGAAGAAAATCTCAAACATCATCCGCATTAACATCTTATGCATTAATCATATAAATGAATTATTTTTTTTTAGAAAATTGATTGTACCTTTTTAATTTATTTTTCAATTCTTTCAACTTTCAACTTTTTGACAAGTAATATTTGTTTATTTTTTGACCTAATTTATTGTTTTAATTTTAAATAAATTAGCTGTTTTTTTTGTGTAATCAGAACTTGTTCATGTATCTACTTTTTTGTATTACTTTGTATTTTTTAATTTTTAAATGCTGTATAATGGAGTGGTGAGAAAAAAAGGTTTATTATTATTATTAAAACATCTCTTGAATTCAACGCTAAACATATTCATACTCAAAGAAACCACTAAGCAAATTTATAACAATCTAAATCAATAGACAAACATTGTCATGCAAATATATTCAAACTCAGTAACGGATAATGCAATTCTGCAAAACTCCATTTCCCGTAAGATAATAACATTTCATAATGTCCTAACTCCGGTTTTAATGAAGCCTAATATTGGTGCTAATAGTCTATTAGCAGATACATTGATAGGCAAAGCCCATCCAATGAGATAGCTAACGAAATCATAGTTCCAGTACGATATAGATGATGATTTAGTTACAGGTTGTAAATCTAATTACTCGTTTGGATTATTAGCAATTATAATATTTGATATGAAATGGAATGTTATAGCTTCTGTCAGCAGCTTTGCACACGTGAATTTAGAAAATCTTTCCCAGGGATGGAAGAGTACGGTAGAGGAGTGCCCGGCTTGGGCAGAGCACCGCCGTGTCCTCGTGAGGGCGCTCGATGGCAGCGATCTCTCGCGCCGTGCCTTGGTACAGGCCATGGTCCGGTAAGGAGGAGTGGCAAGTGAACGCCTCCTTCTGCGAATCAGTAATGCTAGCAAAGGAGGCGGCCGCACGCACGAGGCAATGACCCTCGCGCCCCAGCCGGATTCTTATCCCGATTTCCGGCCACTGTACCGGCTTACGGACGGTGAGCAATAGGTAGCTCGCCGTCCCGCCGTGCGGTAACTGTCCGGATCGAGTACAAGTCGTCGACGGCGCGTACTGTTCCACGCGCACCTCAAAGAAATGTTAGCAACCGTAGGGGCCCAGCAGTGTCGAAGCCTGCTGGGGCTACGGGTGATGCGGGGCCCTGGAACGAGGGCAAAGAAGGAATCGGAGTGGGATAGCCCACTGAATAAAAGTTCAGTAAAAGTCTGACATGCCCGCTCCGCTCAAGGGTAGGAGTTGTCATTGGATGATTTCCCACCTTAAAAAAGGCATGGAAGAGACTCTTAGAATTAAAAGGTATCTTTTTAGCTATTCAGAGAATGGTCTACCCTAGTATCAAATTTCATCCAAATCCGCTTGAGCATGAAGTAATAACAAACATTGTACATACACACATACATATACAAGATTTCACCAATTAAGGTGTGTTTATAAATAGCATCTCGGTAAAAATAAATATAACGACAATCTCCAAGTTACAAAAGTACTACGAGTCTGATTTAGCAGAACACCGAACTGCGCCAAAGCAATCTGTACATTAAAGAGTAAAGTAGCGTTTCCCACACTTGCTACGAAAGCGTTGCACAACAGCTACGCCGTAGCAAATTCGTAGACCCTCTGTCTTAACATTGTTAATTCACGCAAACTCTTCCTAATCTCTGACAGAATGCTATAAATAACCCACAAACCGTACAAAAATGTTATAACATAAAATATATTCTGTTTTTCCATCAAGAAATCTTCAAAATTACCGTTTAACCACAGCCTTGTACCGAAACTATCCCTAAGCTGCAAAAGTACAAGGGTCCGATTTAGCAGAACATCAAATTTGTATGCACATTCGCTACGAAAGCGTAGCACAACAGCTACGCCGTAGCAAATTCGTAGATCCTCTATCTTTCCATTGTTAACTTACGCAAACTCTGTCTAAACTTTGACAGAATGTTATAAATACGACCAAAATATTAATACATATTTATACATTTGTTGTGCTACATCAAAAGATAAAAAAAACTTACAGAATCACCGTCTAACCACAGCGCAGCCTACTTAAACCGCATAAACAAAAATAAAGGTCCGATTTAGGAGAACACGAAATTGCACAAAAGAATCTATATATTATGCAATCAGATGTAGTGAGTTTAATACCGGCTAAGAAAGCATTGACCCTTTTTCTTAACATTGTTAATTCATGCAAACTCTTTCCAATCTCTAACAGATTGTTATAACTAACCCACAAACCGTACAAAAATGTTATAACATAAAATACCTCTGTTTTTCCAACAAGAAAACTTCAGAATCACCGTGTAACCACAGCCGTGTACCGAAACTATCCCCAAGCCGCAAAGGTACAAGGGTCCGATTTAGCAGAACACCAAACTGCGCCAAAACAATCCATACATTAAGGAGTCAAGTGGCGTGTGTTTAAAGGAGCGGCCGTCACGACGGGTCGCAGACTTATTGCTTCGAGTTAGCTACGATTTCTGAACTAACAATTCACGCCAAGTTTTTGGGGTTTGGGTCAAAGTTAGAGCAGTAAAGTTGGCTTCTCATTTTTGGTCTTTGAAAAGACTAGTTGTATAAATAGTTTTTTCCAACTAGATATTTCAAACTACATTTATGTAGTTTAAATTAGGTCATGTTGAAATTCGGATATTGGTTTTAGGTGCGTCCTTGTGAAATAATTCATAAATACTATAATTATGATAATTTTGTATTATTACCGTTTTATTGTTTGATTTATTTGATCCCAAATTTATATGGAACAAAGGCAAGAAGATGATAATAACTCACAATGCCAATAATTGAATGTCCATTCACCTAAACACATTTTCTTAGAGAGAAACCATCAAATAATCCCACCCACTCTGGGCGGAGCAAAGTGGAGTATCAGACTGTTACTGAGCCTTTGCAAAGGAGGCTTTTGAGACTTCATTCCATATTTTGCATGCCTCTAAATTGGTGACACCGACGTGGCGTAGTAAAAAATCAATGAATCTATAAATATCCGCAATGAAGCAATCTCGACATCTTTATACTTGCACCAACCAAAAACGGACGGAAAATGTCGGAAATACGACGACGAACACTAGGTTTTATTTGGCGACGCATATTGCTAGTCCTCACCTATGTGGCGTATACGACGCTATATATTCTTGACACTTGAACCACCTTTACCGAAGTATACGTCCTTGGTCCTTTGTGGATTATTGGGGCTTATTTAGCTTTATACCTTTTTTTGGAGAGGTACTAGGTAGGCTGGAACGATGATGAGAGATCCATCGTTCAGATAATACTAAAGATGGATTAGGTATGGCAGAACTATTGCTACGTAGACAATACTTGGTACTTTGATATCTATTTTATTTGGTTCAGACATAAAACATTTCAGTGTGTACTGACTTATTTAAATGCCTTATTGACACTTCGCGTGAACCAAGGGCTTTGAACAGAGCCATCACTGGAAGCGACCTGGGTGTCAGGAGTTATAGGACGATTCCCGGCCGCCGTAGGCGCGGGGTTGATAACAAGCAATGGGTAGCTCGCCACCTGGTCATTGGGTAAGGACTAAGTCCAAGTTGATGGCGCGTTATGTTTCGCGCGCGCCTTAAAATGATGGCAGCAAAACTGAAGGGGCCTAGTAGAGCCGATGCCCGCTACGGCTGCAGCAAAGTTTGAAAGAGTTACTATGGCTCTGAAACTTAAGGGGCAACTGAAGAAAACAGGTAGGTTTTAATCAGTAACAGTCTAACACACCCTCTTGCTTCACCCTAGAGTGTCAGAAGACGTAATAATATAATAATTTCCCATATAAAAAAAATACATTCGAAAAGACGGTATGCCCTCGATCTTTGATTTGAAGTTGAGTATATCTCAAACACTTTTATAGCCTGAAGATCTAGCCAATGCAATACCTATAGAAGCATTGCTAGTACTTTTTTCTTACATTATAATTAAGACGACTTCAGGGATCGAGTTCTTTGCATCACTAGACGCCCCCCTACTACATCCGGTGATATATGCGGATACGGGAGCGCAGAATAACTCATTAGCGAAACCGTGTACTATATTTAACAATGGGAAACTTAAAATATCAGACACTGAGTATTTTTATTTAAGAAAAATAACGCTTGATTAAAAAACAATAGTGATCTACTAAATAGTCTCTAACTTCGTTCGATTACGGTAGACATAATTCTTTTTGCTGTTGATTTCTTATACAGTCCTTTAAAATATGGCCTAAGTTTCACTATCGGAGAAGAGGAAAAAAAATGCCAGCTATGTATGGCAAAAGTTTCATTTCCTTTGGCATGTAAGTATGGTTAACACGTCCTTAACTGAAAACACACAATTCAGAAACCACCTCCTTAGGCCTTTCCTTCTGATAAAAATCTCGAGATCTTTAGGTTTTATAAAAATAGATGGTATAACTTTATAGGGTCCCAAAATAAAAGTAAGAATAAGCAATTGTAATGGAAGTGTTCTTACAAAAACATTAAATCGTTCTACTGTTACAGTAGAACGAGTAAGAGCAGTGGTGGCCGAGTGGTAACGGCCCCGACTTACAAGTTGTAGGTCGCGGGTTCAAACCCAGCCAGGCGCATTACTTTGTGTAATTTATTTCATCACCACTGCTCTCATAACGGTGAAGGAAAACATCGTGAGGAAACCGGCATGTCCTAGAACCAAAAATTCGAAGACATGTGACATCCACCAATCCGCACTGGGCCCGCGTGGTGGATTACGGCCCATTCCCTCTCCTAGAGAGGAGGCCTGAGTCCCAACAGTGGGAACATTATAAGGCCGACTAAGCTAACTAAGCTACTGTTACAGTCCCTTGGCATTGCTTTACCGGTCTTGACCTCACAGTCTTTTTCCTCATCACTCAAAACTAAGACAAACCTCAACAATAGTTTAAACAAATCTGCCTCAACTAAACATTTAGAAACACCAACAAAATTATAACTCAACTTGTAGATAACAAGAGAAATAATTAATGTTATACCCGTTAATTTTCCACAACAACAATTTATCAAGGATCGCGAGTAGGCAAGACAAAGTGCAAGAAAATTTAAATCCCGGTATTTGCGAGACGATATCATGAATTACATTGGATCCTAGTATTTTCTGGACTCCTTATTGTTAGTAAGAGTTCCCAAATAACTAGTAATATTAAATCATCATCATCATTTCAGCCGAAAGACGTCCACTGCTGGACATAGGCCTCCCCCAAGTGTCACCACAATGAACGGTCCTGTGCGTCTCGCATCCATCGTACTCCCGCAACCTTTACCAGGTCATCGGTCCACCTTACAGGAGGCCTTCCAACGCTACGCTAATATTAAATGAGCAAATTCAACTTTGGAAGATACTTAAATGAAACAAATTGTATTATTTTTTTTGAAAGGCTTGTACTATCACCTCCATCTCACCTGACAGTTAGCGATGATGTAGTCAATAGTGGAATTTTCATGCCTAGAATTAACCTATTTACTCTTGACTTGAATACTCCTAGGTTCTAGCTATCAGGAAATATAGGTTTCAGCAGGAAATATCACTGAACTCATTCATTGTACTAAAGTGCGTATGGGTGAAATATTACCAACTATATACCGGTGTCGCAATACTGTACGACTGGTGGTCCGATCATGGAACGGTCTTGAAGGAATGAAATTGTAAAAAAAAAAAAGTATAATAATAATTATTTTCCACCAATACCACGCGGTATCTATTCCAATTTAAAACCGGTATTTCGAGATCGCGGTATTCTGCTACTTCCCTAGTCGTGAGATAGGACAAGATCTCACGTTCGACTCATAAACTTTGGTTACGACTGTGATCAATGGTGGGATTGGTGGACTATTGTTATTGCGATTAGTAATAGACGGCATGTGTTGTTGTTGGCGGGTCTTCAATGTGTATGTCATCATTTGGTTATGGTGTGAGTACAAATGTTACTCATGAAGTGAATAAATTGTTACCAAGTCATGATTACACAGTACCAAACTGAGTCCAAAGTAAGATAACACCTGAACGCTCTGTTGACTTTCGGCAATTCCGTCATTCATGTTATTATTTCACAAAAATTGTTCCAGGAAATACCTGTTAATAAAAAATATCTATGTATGTTTTTTTTTAACTTTAAAAGTTTTTGGAACAAACATTTATCACACAGAATCTCGATTAAATATAGCTATACTTTTTTTATTTTAATTTATGAGTGCATTATGAGGGACAAGAGTTCACGCAAAATAACAGATTTTCAGAGGTTTACTGGATTATATTTACACAAAGTGATTTGATTTCAATGGAAACCTAGATATCCTATCCACAAGATATCTGTGGTTAGGATATCTAGGTCTGTCTGTCATAATCACATAAAAATGGTTGTGTGATAAATAATGAAAATGTGTTTCGGGTTGAACACTCTTAAGCCACGTGTTTCTTATTCCTTTCCACTGTCGAATCAAAATAGATATACAATAACATCTTCATATTTAATACCAAAAATTCCTTTTTACACTTCGTCTATCGAATAAAAGTAACAAAATTTTCGACGGAGACAAATTTGGATACAGCAACACCATATTGAATTTCGGCCGAATTTCTACATTCTAGTATAACAAGTGAAACACAATTGTGGTACACACTACACTTTATGACATCCTATACCTTCGAATATGGGATGAAGGAAGTTTATGGATGAATAAATTTATGTACTGTACGAAGACAAGCTTTCCTAGAGAAATGAGAAACTATTTCGTTTCTAGAACTATGTTTTTATACCCTTTAGGGTAAATTGGGAAATGTTCTGGTGGTAAGGGGCGGTAGAAAAAATTTTGTTATGTTGTATTAGATGGTAAGTGAAGTGGAAGAACCAAGATGAAGTACGTATGGCATAAGGGGCTGTTCACAGAGACAACAGAAGATAACAGTGCTGCCCCCCTAGCCAAGTTACGATCGTTTCATTTGCGTCGAACGTCTCGAGTAGACCATGCCTCCGATTCCTTTGTTCTGAGGTCATCTCAATGCTCAGTCACGTGGTCTGAACAAAGGAATCGGAGGCGTGGCCTACTCGAGTCGTTCGACGCAAACGAAATGATCGTAACTTGGCTAGGGGTTCAGTAGTGGGTCCATGAGCGTGGTCTGGTGATTAAAACGCTTCAATCATAATAATATTATAAAGACAAAAGTTTGTGTGTGTATGTATGTTTGTTACTTCTTCAAGCTCAAACGGCTGAAGGTATTTCGATGAATCTTGATTTGTACGTAATAATAATAATAATACGGTTGGTGCGTAAGCTATTTGCTATGACAATCTGCGCTCTTACACACGGAAAAAACCGGTGTTTGAACACACACATCCAAAATGAACCCGTTTCGGTGAGAAAGAACAAACAATACACGTGGTCCCACGTTACATACAGTGTGAGCTACGCCTTAGAGAGAAAGAACTTTATTGTATTTGGTGCCTAATCAGTAGTCTGTTATTTCAGCCTTGAGCTAAGCTATTGGAGCTTATGTTTGTCATAGAACAGAAACCACTACCGTTTACCATTTGAATAGTTGGTATAAGTGAACGTAACTACCTCGATGATGAAACCATGTGTCGCAAATGTGACTTCGGAACGTGGGATCTTGGGTTAGATTCCCGGGTTGGGCAAAAATGTTTATCGGTTTTTTTCTATAACGAATTACTAACTGCACGGAGTTTGGAAGGTTGTGGCCCTGCGCCTAATCTTTCTCCGGTCGTGTCGGGTGGCCGTTATATCGGACTGTAAGAGTAAAGGAACAGAGAGTGAGTTTGTGTTTGCGGATACAGTTGTGCTTACTTCTATTACTGCTGCATACTTCTATTACTGCTGCATACTTCTACTACTGTTGCATACTTCTACTACTGCTGCATACTTCTACTACTGTTGCATACTTTTACTACTGTTGCATACTTCTACTACTGCTGCGAACTTCTACTACTGCTGCTTACTTTTACTACTGTTATAGGGCAAATGAAGCACACAGGTAGATTTTAGTCAGTAAAAGTCTGAAACGCCTTCATCTAAAATTCATTTAATGATTTCCTATCTTAAAAAAACCACTTTCACAAAGTTAAAATAATGTAAAAAATTTAAGCTACTTTCAATACGAACTCGTTTATTTCAACCCGTTTTGGAGATCCTTGATATTTATATTCATAATTAGCACCCCTTTGTTTTATTTAAATTATTGGTTCCACGTGGATACCCAAGAAATGCTTTGTGAGTTGAGTGGGGTTTTAAAGAATTCAGAATATTTTAAACGACATTTTTTTGTTACATCTGCACTGGCTGTTAATTTAAAAATGAAAGGTTTTTTTTTTTAATACGATTATTTACGTAGGTATACACCATTAATTTTTAATTAGCACAAACACTTATAGGGCTTATTAGAAAAGATCTTGTTATTATTTTAGTAAAGTCTCAATAATAATATTCATTAACAGCAAAGTTATTGGCGTTCGTTTATATCCCAAAATGTCACTCAATTTATGGAAACATTGTAGGTTATTGATTAAGAATGAATAAATGAAATACACTGGCGCGTCGTATTTTCTAGTTGAAATTGTCATGAATTATTGATTCTTTTATGAATTTACCAATTATGACAAACTTTCGTGGATAATTTTGGGATTTCGTTCTTTTTTTACTTTTGACTACAAAAATATAATCAGTAACGGGTACGGGTAGTTTTGGCTATGCGTTGATATGTCAGTCAGTTTCTCCTTTTATATATATAGCTTTTTTTAATAAATAAACCCTTTTGTAACGTTTCCCCTTAATAGGACTCAGACCTCCTCTCAAGGAGAGGGAATAGGCCGTAATACACCACGCCGTCTCAGTGCAGGTTGGTTAGAAAGTTTTGGTCCTAAGACAAACTAGTTTCTCACTATGTTTTTCTTCACCTTTTTGAGAGCAATGATATAAATTGCATAAAATAATGCCTAGCCTGCCAAATCTGCTTGGGTTTTAAACCACGAAGTAAGACTTACAATTCGTTAGTCAACACCGTTATCTCAGGGCCACTATTGTTTTTTTTTGAGGTTTAAAATCTCCTCTCCTTCTCCTCCCTCCTCTCTCCTTTTTAAATAGTTAATCTCGGTTTAAGTGGAGCAAGAGGGAGTGTCAGACTTTTAAATGTTTGACTTAAACCCACCCTTGTTTTTTCTCTTTTTCTTTGCATTTCAAGGCCACAATATCTCGGAGCACAAATAATTTAGCTACAATTTACGTGATTTTGCCGACTAATTCTAATACAAACAAGCTAACTTTCAACACTCAATAAACTAGTTAAATAAGGACATACATTCACAATTAATTAAAATTATATCTTCTTATAATGTTCCCACTGTTGGGTCTTAGGCCTCCTCTCTAGGAGAGAGAATGAATCGTAATCCACCACGCGGGCCCAGTGCGGGTTGACGGATGTCACATGTTTTCGAATTTTTGGGACTAGGACATGCCGGTTTCCTCACGATGTTTACCTTCACCGCTTTGAGAGCAGTGGTGATGAAATAAATTACACAAAGTAATGCGCCTGGCTAGGTTTGAACCCGCAACCTATAACTGGTAAGTCAGAGCCATTACCACTCGGCCACCACTGCTCTCGCTTGCTATCTTCTTAAAAATAGAACTTTAAAATTCAACTCCAAAAATGTTCCCATAACACTGAACGACATACCACTACATGTTTCCACATTATCCAATCCCAAACTTAACACCGCAGTCGTTTAATAGAAATATCATAAGCGCAACAGCTTGGTCTATAAACTGGAGTAAACATGGCCGCTACGATCCAACTTTGGTCAACTGACTACAAGGCAACTCTACGTCAGCTATGTGTGATGTCAAACTTACGGCCCGCGATCCGCCAGTCATTTTTAATAGAGCCATGATCCGTAAAACTTCCATATTTAACGACCAAATTTAGTGTTGTCGGTATTATAAGTCTACTCAGGCGTTTTTACACTCTAGTCAGTTTATTTTGTACCTGTATCTTTTTTTGTTCTTAATGCAATCTGTCATACTGTATGGATCAGAATGTTGGGCTGTGAAAAAGACGGATGAAAAAAGATTGCATGTAGTGGAGATGAAAATGTTGAGATGGATGTGTGGTGTGTAAAGTGAGAAATGAGTATATTAGAGGAAGTTTGAAAGTGGCGCCAGTGACTGAAAAGTTAAAGGGGAATCGTTTGTTTTGGTATGGTCATTTAAAGAGTGATGAGTATACATGTGGATAGGTGGAGAGGGAGAGAGAGGCCAAAGAAAAGATGTATGGATTGTGTGAACAGTGATATGAAAGAAAAGGAAGTTAGTGATAACATGACGGTTGACAGGATAGAATTGAAGAAAAAAACATATTGCCCCGACCTCAAATAATATGGGACAAGGGCAGGAAGATTATGATGAATGCAGCGTCTTGAGATTCCATGTATTCTAGTAAATTGACAGCAGCCCTCGAACACGTGTGGAGAGAAGTTAGGCTCATGCGCCGGTACCGAGATTACACTTGCAACCTTGTGTTTATTTGTCCATTGTAGTCATAGTTTGCTATTAGCTTACAGCGTAACTGCACCGTAACTTAGTATGCTTAAACTAAAACCATTTAACTCTTTTTTTTATTTCAATTATTTATGCTTAAACAAATAACCTATAAATCAAAAGACCAATAAACACGATGCAAAATTGAAGTCATCATCATCATTTCAGCCGAACGACGTCCACTGTTGGACATAGGCCTCCCCCAAGCGACACCACAACGACCGATCCTGTGCGTCTCGCATCTACCGCACTCCCGCAACTCTCACCAGGTCATCGGTCCACCTTGTGGGAGGCCTTCCAACGCTGCGTTAAATTGAAGTAGTCATGTAATAAAACATTGTTTAGTTTCATATATTCAATTATATTGTTATTTTTTTGTTATATTGTTTATTACAATGATTTAATCCGGTTATTTTTATATTCATTGTAGACTTAATAGTATACAAATTTATTGTAGCCTTATATCAACATTTATCTCAAAATAATCTCACTCTTATTTATCTGGAATCGTCAAATAAACAATCAAAACTACCCAGTATTGATCGTTTCCGAGAATTATTTATGTGAAGAGTATAATCTAGTCAGATATTCTGTTCAATCCACCACTACATTTCCTGAATAAAGATTTCACTTATCACTACGTCCTTCAAAAATAAAAATATTATGAATGCCGTCCAGTTACATCAAATGGCCTTTTGTTACGTGGAAAATAAGCCTCCCGCCCTGGAAGGAGTGGGAAGGAGTTTTTTTCTTTTACTTCTTCCTTTCTTGTCCCAAATTACTTTTTTTTTCTTCTACCTGTTCTTGTGGTACCTGTACTTGTTTTTTTATAGTTATCTAATAGTGTGTTCAAATCGTTGCGCTGGTGAGTGTCCTAGAGACTTGAAATACAGGGTTTCCCTAGTTTAGGCTCTCCAGTGCAACCCTTTATTCAACAAAAAAATATGAAATGCAAAAAAGCTGTAGTACTTTGTGGTGAAAAATTAATAAATTTTATTATTATTATTTTATTCTTTTTTTTTTATTGATATAAACCAGTGATTGACTGTGATCTCACCTGATGGTAAGCGGAGATGCAATCATTGATTATTCTTTGTAATTAACATATTTCTTACATTTTTAAATATTTCTTAAAAAACAATTTAAAAAAATAATAATTAAAAAAATTAAAAGCTAAAAATATGTTAAACGATTGTTAAAAATGTATGAAATAAAAAAAATAAAAAATCAAGTATCCCACCGGTATCGAGAACAGGGCCCAAGGTACCGGCGGTCAGGGCTCTAGAGAAAGCATGGCACGGCTTGTATTGTTAGGGATCCCCTAACAATACAAGCCGTGCCCAGGAGTACCGCTTTCTGAATCAAGCCCTTGATCCAGCCGCCTAACGCGAGCCTCCTAAGGTGTTGGCCGAGGCTCTTGGCTATTAAGCCGTTGGCTGACACGACTATCGGTACAATGATCACCGAGTCCACATCCCACATGTCCATCATCATCATCATTTCAGCCGATAGACGTCCACTGCTGGAAATAGGCCTCCCCCAAAGGTCGCCTCAAAGAACGGTCCTGTGCGTCTCGCATCCATCGGATTCCCTGCAACCTTCACCAGGTCATCGGTCCACCATGTAGGGGGCCTACCAACACTGCGTATTCCAGTACGCGGTCGCCACTCCAGAACCTTTCGGCCCCAACGACCATCTGTTCTGCGAGCAATGTGCCCTACCCATTGCCACTTAAGTTTGGCGATTCTTCGTGCTATGTCGGCAACCTTGGTTTTCCTGCGGATATCTTCATTTCTGATTCGATCACGCAAGGAAACTTCTAGCATAGCCCTTTCCGTTGCCCATTGGGTGGCTGTAAGCCTTCTGATGAGGCCCACTGTGAGCGACCACGTTTCAGAACCATATGTCATCACTGGCAACACGCACTGGTCATAGATTTTCATATGTCCTATTATTTTTATTATTATTATCAAACATAAAATAGCCTTGCAGTATATTAAGTTGGTATCCCCTGCTCTACTTGGTCGCTGACTTATATAATCAGCAGCTAGTTTGTATTTATGTTTCGGTATATTAATCCTGCAGTTTGCAATGGTAAGGGCTTATGTTTGAGTCCAGTTTGTAGAAATTAATGGCCTAGAATATGTTAATAACTTAGGAAAGGTTTCAAAACATACGAAGAAATTGATTAGTTGATGAATTTCTAAACGTTTTTAAATGTTTACGTTATCTGCACTATCTGTCCAGGCCATGGTCCGGATCGAGGATGAGTGGCAGGCGGTCGCCTCCCTCTGCGAAGCAGTAATGCTAGCAATGGAGGCGGCCGCAAGCGCGAGGCCATTGCCCTCGCGCCCCAGCCACCGGGATTCCGATCCCGATTTGCGAGCAATGAGTAGCTCGCCGTCCGACCCGAGCCCAATTCGTCGACGGCACGTAGTGTTCCACGCACGCCTCAAGGAGATGTCAGCAAAAGTAGGGGTCCAACAGGGTCAAAGTCCCAACAGGGTCGAAGCCTACTTGGGCCATGGGTGATGCGAAAGAAAACCCCGGGGCCCTGGAATGAGGGCAAAGAAGGAACAGGAGTGGGTTTTTGTCAGTTAAAGTCTGACACGCCCTCTCGCCCCGCCCAAGGGCGGGAGATGTCATTGGATGATTTCAAATCTTAAAAAAAAAACAAACACTGTACTATCTATACTAATATTATAAAAAAAAAATACATATATTATTATTATTTGTTTGTAATGAATAAAGACAAAAACTAGCAAGCCGATATTTAAATTGTTTTCACTAACAGAATGCTACTTTATTACTTAGTGAAATAAGTTATATATTTTAAGTTTTACGCAGACAAAGCCTACTGGCAGAAGTTAGTATATTAAATTTATTTAACTTTTTAGTAAGGATTAGGCGTCTAATCAGTAGTCTGTTATTTCATCCTGGATCTAAGCTATCAGTGGAGATTATTCTATTTCGCTTTCTATTATTCAAATAATCTACTCCTCTAATATTTGAATAGTTGGCATTAATCAACGTAAAATAATGTAGAGATGTTTTTGAAATAAGCTAGATAACCAGCGTCAGGCAACTACCACGAAGTTGTCTGGCATTTTTGCCGAACTGGACCTATTTGGTGCAGGCGTGAGACACATAATGTTAGTAATTTTTTTTTCAGTGTTTACATGTTGTTTCTACATTGTGTGTATTTGTGTACGTGTGCCAAATAAAATATTTTTCTTTCTTTCTAGATCTTAAAAACTCATTGAAAAACTGACTCAACTCATGTCCCTGTCCCGGGGTATTACTCCACATCATCATCAGTATTCCACGACAAGCATCACTTAGTGCGCCTACAAAATCAAATTCAACATTTTATAACTTTATTCGTCGAAATACACAAAATGGTTGAGGTGCAGATATAGATAGGTATTATTATATCGAAAGGAGATCGCATGGGTAAGGTTAACGAACTGGCATGTAAAATATACTTTTAAGGATTTTGTTGTTCTAGAATAGGTTTAAAAATTGAGTAGAAAAATGGAATGACTAGTTTAATGAGGAGATCTGACATAACTATGGTAACAAAATGTGCTTTTATTGGATTAATTAAGAAAAATACAAAGATCTTATACGATAACAAGACTTTTATTCTAGTAAAAGTTTAGGACCCCTCACACAAACCGTCGCAGAGTGCGACAGTATTAACACTGAAAATGTCGATGACAAATAATGCAGGTTTTTTTTAGTCTTTGATAAATGTATGATAAATACTCATGGACTGTCCATGAGCTTAGATGAGATTTTACGTAAAACATTGATGCGCTCAATTCTGTGCGTTTAAAAGTTGGTGCGCTTCGAAGGATACCATACATCCCAAAAAAAAAAACTTCGATTTCCAGCTACCATAGGCGTGGGCTTGCGGATGACGAGCAATGGGTACCTCGCCGTCCGGCCGTCCGGTAACTGTCCGGAGCAAGTTCAAGTCGTCGACAGCACGTAGTGTTCCACTTGCTTTTCAAAGAGATGTCAGAAAAACCGTAGTGGCCCAGCAGGGTCGAAGCCCCCAACCGAAGCCCCAGAACCTGGAACGCAAGGCAAAGAAGGGACACAAGAGTGAATTTAGTCAATATAGGCTGCCATGCCCTCCCGTTCCACCCTAGGCGAGAGAAGTAATTGGATGATTTTTCACCTAAAAAAAATACAAACATCCGAATTGAGAACTCCTTTTTTAGAAGTCGGTTAAAAAAAGTCCCCAAAAGAAGCAAAATTTCCCGCAACACTTCATTATTTCTAAGTAGCAACCTTAAGCCGCACACTCCAAATACATCACAATAAAAAAAAATAAAAAAAATGCGTCCTTTTATATTACAAAAATCCCTTAAAAGTAACATGTACCAAAAGAAATAACTTGTCGTGGGTTCCAACATTAAATAAAGGGTACATAATTATGAACGCCAATCTACTTCACAATTAACCAAGGGGTTTAATACCTTTGTATTCCTTACCTTGAAACATTTGCAATTTAATTTAATTCTGTTCAACTTTCCTCTTATTATTTGAGTTTCGGAGTTAAATTTTAGTTATTGTACAAGTATTATCCGTAAGGCAAACAATACGTAAATAACAAGCTGTGGTTTCTATATGTTTATTTAATATGGACGGTTTGATTAGGAACTCTGTATTGTAGAGTTTTCATGCAAGGATGAATGGAGGAGGTACATAAAATTTACATGCGCTTTGAATATGAAAGACTAATGAGGGAAATGGACTAATTTGTTGTGTCGGACTAACAAGCTTGTGGTTTAAGCTGTTTTATTTATCTTTTGGAAACATCCAATTTAGTACAATAAGGGAAATTTCATGATGATATTTCTGTAAGAGTTATTATCTTCAACACTGGCTGAGCCATTTTAGCTTGTCAAAAATCTTCCAAGCCCTGAAATGCACGTTAAGTCATCGGTCTCGGCTGTCATTTGTAGATTTTTGGGAGTGGTTAGAGATATTCAGGATATAGAAAATCTGACCTCAGGAGTGGGTTTTTAGTCAGTAAAAGTCTGACACTATCTCCCGCTCCGCCCAAGAGCGAGATTTGTCATAAGATGATTTTCCCACCCAATAAAAAATAACCTCAGTCTTGCCTAGGGGTTATGGAGACTAGATCATTCCATGTAAAATATTAGTACACAACTTCATCCGGTTTGATTAGAAGGAGGCAGAGAGAATCTGTACAGTTAGGGTAAAATTATAGAAAATCAGGGATGGCAAATAAAACCGCCCATTTTAAGTGTAGAGATAATAACTAATTTATTTAACTTATGCTACGCAAACAGTAGAGCAGTGGTGGCCGTGTGGTAAAAGCCCCGACTGACGAGTTGTAGGTCGTGGATTCAAACCCAGTTAGGTACATTACTTTGTGGAATTTATTTCATCACCAGTGATCTCTAAACGGTGAAGGAAAACATCGTGAGGAAACCGGCACCTAGAACCTAAAAAATCGAAGACATGTGACATTCACCAACCCGGCCTTGACCCGCATGGTGGATTACGGCCCATTCCCTCTCCTAGAGAGGAAGCCTGAGTCCCAGCAGTGGGAACATTAAAAAGGCTGATTATGCTACGCAAACGCTGATGTTTCTTAACGTACCTAATTATGTATATGAATGTGCGGGTTGACAGTATAAAAAAAATATTATTTCGTCCTTCAGTCCTTATTAAACATCGTCGTAAGTTAATCGTCCATGTTTATGTAAAAATTAATGTCATTTCTTTACCACAATTGTGACATTATAGCATTATACAAGGTAAACCCGATTTACCCTACAGTTATTGGTCCTTTTTTCCTCAAACTTTTTTCCACATATAAATCAAATTAATACAGTAATAAATAACGCCCAACATTGAAAAATAACTAGGTACACGTATTTTAAATCTATCTACACGGTACGGCGCAAAAAGTATTGTAATATTCACGTAATTTGGATGATTCATGAGCCATTAGGTTAGCGTTATTGAACTTTCTCGAAAAAAGGTAAGGATCCTTCACGACTGAGGGCAGAGGACCAATATTAAGTCGTTGGTCTGGACTTTTTAATAATGTTATAAGTTATTTTATTCGTGTGATGATTTGTGAATGGCATTGTTTATTTTTTTTTCTGATATAGAACTGTGCGAATTATAAACTACAATTCAGGAGTAAAGGGCTTCACAAATAAAAACCAAATACATTACTAAAACACAAAGATAATTTATTTTCTATTCAACTATTGATAATTATGGTAAAATAAAATCACTCAATAGTACTTCCTGTATTTACTTGTTACTTAATTTAAATTTAAATTATTATTATTTATTACATTATGACAATCACCATCATCACAATCATCCGTTTAACATTAAAATTATAATTGTATCAATCTATCACACTAAAGTTGTAGACGTGTTTACTGTTCGGTGTTTCGAACAAGAAGCGTCTTTCCTTGACCTTCAAAGAGAATGCCACTAAACGTCAAGACTCATGAACGAATTAGAAGAGCTATCAATTGAGTGACATAAATTTTAGTCTATTAAGCATCTACGGAGCCAAATAGGTTATTTTTTGAGGTGGGAAATCAGCAAATGACTTCTCCCACTTTAGGGTGGAGTGCAAGGACGCTGGGATATGTCAAACTTTTACTAACCCACCTATACTATGTACTTTTCCTTTGCTTTCTAGGGCCATTGTAATTCTTTCAAACGTTCCCGCAAAATAAAACTAATATAATTGTTCTTCATTATCACTTAGACAAACCTAGAAAAAGTTAACACGACGGTCTAGTCTCGTTCTTAACTGATAAGCAAGTAAATACAGGCAAAAAAAATAAGGCCTACTGTCTACGGACGCGTATACGCTTGGTGTACGCCTGTGTGAAGCTTACATAAAAAAACTATAAAACTCTGTCGACAAAACGGCAACGTATTGCCGTCGTGTCATTGCCACTTCGTCAAAGGTGATGATTGATTCTTCCTGTAATGACGAATACGCGTCTGTGAAGCTACGCGTCCGCGGACAGTAGGCCTAAGTCATCTAAGCACGGAGCCTCTACCATGATGCTGCCCAACTGTGAGCACAAAACATTTATTTTTATCTGGCGCCTCATAAGTCATTGAATGTATTAGCAAAGATTTAGATTTTAAAAGCAACTAAAGTCTTTATGAGACCAAGAACCTTTACAGATGGTGAGACAGCATTAGTAAGAAGCTAAACCAGCGGGAATTTTATGACCCTCAGTAATGAGGAAGACAACTCGACGAGAGGAGGATAGCCAGCTGTATCAATAAATTTTAACAATGCAGTTGCGTCACACAATTACAATATTAAATCCATCGTATTTGTATATCTGAATCTACGCTAAAATGCCTCCCAAATTTTTTTCTGCTTATACCGCATTTTCTACCTAACGCTACCTAAAGTTATGAAAGTACGGATGGCCGCCAATCTAGTGCTGTCTTCAATCATTCCGGGATTTTGTCGCGACATCCCATTTCCGAATTCGTGACTCTCATATCTATCTTTAAGTAGGTAGCTGTTATATGTAGCTAGGGCTTGGTGGTATCAAGGTGTGCGGGTTCTATTCAGAGGTAGGATGTTATATAAATACCCTTTTTATGGTGTATTAGGGTTTGCATTATCTATTACATTAAACAAAGAAAACTGAAGCTAGCAAAGGAGGCGGCCGATCGCGTGAGGCAACGGTCCTTACGCTCCAACCGCCGCCGGGATTCCGATCCCGATTTCCGGCCACCGTAAGCGCGGGCTTGCAGACGGCGAGCAATGGGTGGCTCGCCTTCTGACCGTCCGGTAACCGTCCGGACCGAGCCCAAGTCGTCGACGGTGCGTACTGTTCCACGCGCGCCTCCAGGAGATGTCAGCAAATCGTAGGGGCCCAGCAGGGTCGAAGCCTACTGGGGCCACGGGTAGTGTGAAAGCGGAACCCGGGGCCCTGGGACGAAGGCAACGAAGGAACAGGAGTGGGTTTTTAGTCAGTAAGAGTCTGACACTATCTCCCGTTCCGCCCAAGAGCGGGGATGTCATAAGGATGATTTTCCCAACCAATAAAAAAAAAGGCTTAAAGTCATTCAGAGGGCAATAGCCCTATGCTCGGAGTTTCCTTGCGTAATTGCATCAAGAATGAAGATATCCGCAGGAGAACCAAGGTTGCCAACATAACCTAAAGAATAACCTAAGTTAAGTGGCAGTGGGCAAGGCACTTTGGTCGTAGTACGGATGGTCGGTGGGGTTGAAAGGTTCTAGAATGGTGACCACGAATTGGAAAACGCAGCGAAAAGCATTGGAAAGCCTCCCACATGATGGGCCGATGACCTGGTGAGAGTCGCGGGAAGGCGATGGATGCGAGACGCACAGGACCGGTCGTTGTGGCGACACTTGGGGGAGGCCTATATTCTACAGTGGACATCTTTCGGCTGAAATGATGTGATGATAAAACAAAGTCGTATTAGTTACACCATTTAGATTCGTCTCCGCCCTGAATAGCAGAAATATATAAAAGCGAAATACCACTCACTGATTAATCACAACTTCTCAGAAACTATAACACCTACAAACTTAAAATTCGGCACGTAGATTTCTTATAGGTTTCTTTTAGGCATCCGCTAAGAACGGATTTCACGAAACTCCACCCCTAAAGGGGCAAAACAAGTTTGTATGGAGCAAACTATTAGCGATGATATGATAGCATGACGAGTAACAGGGCAGAGTGGAAGAAAAAAACGTGTTGCGCCGACCCCAAATAATACGGGATAAGGGCAGGAAGATGATGATGGAGCAAACTATTATCGTGTGGGTGAAGCCGTTGGTAGAAGCTAGTAACTAATAAAATATCGCAAAAATCCACGTAAAAAAAAATTGAAAAATATCCAAATACACCGAAATATTTCAGCAACTGTTAAATGCATTGGCCTCAATCATTCGGTCAATAAGTAAAGTGAAAAGGTAATCACTACGTTTATTAACTGTTAGGCGGTACGAAATTCGCTGGGTTAGCTAGTTCCAGAATAATACACACCATTCTCATTTCCTTTCACACTAATTGCTATCCTGCCCCTACCTAAATTCAGTTCTTCCGTCACTAACCCACCTTATTGTTCTTGTCTTTTTCCATTTCTTTGTATGAAATTGTTTTATAATATTTATATGTTTATATATTGTTTTTTATATATAATAGCTATATTACATCTATATATAGTCTAATATATAATTTTAATCTATTCTATTATATACACCAATTAGAAAATGAAGTTACAATAATAATTAACACACTGAAATTTTACTAAAATGCACGAAGGTAGGTATTTTTTTTAAGAAATCAACTATCCAAATTGTAGGCTAATAGTATGGGAGGCGATGCACTACATTGGTAGTGCATCGTTATTGGTACCTAACGCACGCTCACGCTAACACGCTAGTGACACAATCAAGATTTGTTAAGAACTAGCTGACCCGGCGAACTTCGTACCGCCTAATAGTAAAGATAACGCCATCTATTGCCATTACCAGAACAGCATAATTCATTTTATAATGAAATTTTAATCAGAGATGGCGTTCTAGTCGATTTTTTCGTGATTTTTCCCATTTTCTCTCGCCGTTTAAACCTTCCCTGGATTATCTTGAATTTTTCAAAACCAAAATTAACCAAATCGGTCCAGCCGTTTTTGAGTTTTAGCGAGACTAACGAACAGCTATTCATTTTTATATAGATATACTAGTGATAAAGGTAGAACCGCTCGACCGATTTTGTGCAAACTTCACATTCACACATTGGTTTGGATAGGTGAGCCCGTTCTTGAGTTATAAAATTACAATGAAAAGTGGCATTGATTTATATATATATATTTAGATAGATAGATTTATCAAAATGGGTAATATTTTTGTCCTAAAATAATTCTTGATTGGCTTTTAATTTAATTTAACTTGATAGCCTTTCATTTAATTTAACTCCAATCACATTGACAGTCATATTTACCTCTCCGAGTTAATTTCAGCTTCGTCGATGATAGCACTCGGGACATTGTCGCCAATTATCATTCGGTAATTCCCCGACCAATATGGACAGTATGATAACACAAGTTATTGATATATTTTATGTATAAAATATACCCATTTTACACTCGCGTGAGGTGAGAAAATTAAAAAGTCAACCAGTGTGCCTGTTTGCGGACGGCGAGCAATGGGTGGCTCGCCGTCCAATCGTCCGGTAACCGAACCGAGCCCAAGTCGTCGACAGCGCGTACTGTTCTACGCGCGCCTCAAGGAGACGTCAGCAAATCGTAGGGGCCCAGCAGGGTTGAAGCCTACTGGGGCCACGGGTATTATGAAAGCGAAACCCGGGGCTCTGGGACGAAGGCAACGAAGGAACAGGAGTGGGTTTTTAGTCAGTAAAAGTCTGACACTATCTCCCGCTCCGCCCAAGAGCGGGATTTGTTATAAGATGTTTTTCCCACCCAATAAAAAAAACCAGTCTGCCTGTCATTTCCCAATATTGAAGTGATCGATTTTTAGTCCAACTTGACGCAGATATATATCAGTATTTTATGTAATGCCGTCATCTATCTGATCTCTAAAACCCAAAAACGGGGTATAGTTGTTCTGTCTAGCCAAGGTGGGTGAGTCTTGGATGTGAGTGTAGGTTCACATATGTTTCTTTTTTGTGTGCGTAAGTCGGAGTGTGGTGTCATAGAAAATGGTTCACGCACACAAAAACATTGTGGAAATAAATCTATACATGCCACCGGGTCGCCGTTGTACCCATAGATTTTACATTGTCTATAAACTGTGGTACTTTTTTGGTGTAAAATAAAGTTGGTTCTATTCTATGGAATATCTACAACACAATACCTCTTGGCAAGACTGGTGTCAGATTTCCTGGGATCTGATGATTAGTAACTCAGTTGTTAAACTGAGTTAAAGATCTACAAAAGACAACTGGGATCAATACTGCCGTGCTTGTGATATATACAGTAAGTAACATAGAGACACTTTCGAGAAAAAGGCGATCAAAGTTTTTATTTTTACTTTTGACATTTCTCCCGAAGTATAAATTAAACCTAAGTTTTCTAAAATGTTTTAGATAAACATGTGTTAGGTAAACAATTTGTATATTTTTATTTTTATGTAGTAATAATATTTAAATTGTAAAGCTTGAAAAAATATGTATGTTAAGGAATGATCAATTAAAAAATAAAGTTTTTATAGTAATTGGTACAGTAAGAGTGTGACTTACTGTAACAATCTTTAGTTTGAGGTACATACTGCAACAATGATTATGAAATGAGGTAAATGTTTAAATAGAATAACAAAAATTGCACAATTTGCCTAATGTTACTTAATCACTTACTGTAATTATAGCTAGGAGCAATATGTAAACTTTTGGCATCTACCATGAATCATAATTAATTTATCTTCCTCGATATTATTGGTAGATAATTCAAAACAAAAGAGATCTTATAAAATTATAGTTTAGTAGAAAAAGTACACAGCTTTATTAATACAATAAAATTATTGTATTTTTTTAATCCTTTAGAATCATAATAAAAACTAAATTTAAAAATTACAATTCATGTTTGTGCAACGAGCTTCGTACAAGAAACAATCATAAACCAAATAAACTAAGCACTGTTTCTAAAAAATAAAACCTTTACAGTATTTTTTTTCTCGCCATTGTCATCAATGCCTAGCCCTCTCCATTCCAGAACCTTGAAGAAATCCTCCATTTCGGAGAAATCACTTCTTCTTGCCTCACACCTCTCTGCTAGAGGACAGTCTTGCCTTCAAGGTCTAGTCCTAAAGTCGGACTGACATGGTGGCGTTTTTGTATAAGCACTACGATGTACCGATTGTCAATCTGGCACCGTTGGAGAGACTGCAGTACTGTATCGATCGAATCAAAGGCTTTCTCGTAGTCCACAAACGCTAAGCAGAGAGGCTGATTATACTCCTCAGTCTTCTGTATGATTAATCTGTGCAGCATATGTATGTGGTCCATGGTGCTGAAGCCTTTTCTAAATCCGGCTTGTTTGGGAGGCTGGAAGTCGTTGAACCTACGTGCGAGACGGTTCGTGATGACAATGGAAACCAGCTTGTAAACATGGCTCAGAAATGAGATGAGTCCTTTAATTTTTAAGCAGGGTATTGTCGCCTTTCTTAAAAAAGAGTACCGCTGCACCTCTGCTGTCGTTTGCTAGATTTGCAGCGGGTTTGGAGATTGACGTGTACAAACTGTCCATAATATGCCTCCACCATCTCTCCCAGAACCTCCAATTTGGCGGATATGACTCTGTCATCGTCGGTCTTTAGTTTCGTGAGCTGGCTCTGCCCAATAGACAGATCTCGTGCAAATACTTTGGAGCCCATAAGGGCTATTAAGCAATTATGCGATTAAGCGGTATAAACCGCTCAATAGCATCTGGTCGCGTTTCAGAGACTTCGTGATCCGTCTATTGAGCTGCCAGTATCTGCACGTATCGTTTGAAGACTGCAGAAAAATCTTACGCCTCTTCTTCATGAGCTCGAGAGTTTGATCAGAGAGCCTCATATTCTTATTTGTACGGTGTGTCTTGAAAAACTTAGACTCGACCGTATGGACAGTACCTAACCCATCGTTTTTTTTTTATTCTCCGACGCACGTCAGTCTCTGTTTTTGCATGGTCCGTGACTGCTAAATTAACGTACTTGCCCCACCCCGCACTATCCATTTGGACCCTAAACGCCTTAGAATTTTTGCAGTAAGTAACGTGTTTTTTCTAATTTGTTCCAGGCAAGTCTACACATAAGATGAAATATTCCTAAACATAATTACAGTAGTGAATCTTGCTGTTATTACGTCAACACATATATATATTTTTTTAATTCGCTGACTTATCTTATACACATTAAGTTCTACTTACTGTACTTATGCCAAGATAATACAATATTACGTTGCGAAATGTTTAAGCATTAATATAGTATATACTCTTACTGTAGATATGTTAAGGTTTATTAGACTAATGTTTTGTTTCCAATTCTTAATATAATTATAGCAAGTGGTACTTACTGCTAATATGTTTCAGTGATACTTGATGGAAAACACTCCTAACTTAAAAATAATAATAGCAAAATGACTTACTGTAGCAATACCTAGAAAATGTTTTTAACTTTATTAAAAAATCAACCGTATGTGCCCTTACTGCAATCATAATAAGTATGCCTTGGCGCAAAACGTGTCTTACTGTAATTATGCTTAAGCTTATTTCATTAACTATTCCACATTTTCAAATTTTAAATATACAGAAATGTAGATCTCAATCTCTACATTCCAAACATATACTTAACTCAATATTGACCAAAATGTGACTTACTGTAATTATCATAAGCGCGGCAGAATAGCTTAAAATGCTTTCAGACAACCGGAGGAATCTTGGAATGTTAAGACGGTTACCCATCTACCGACCTTGAAAAGTCTTGGTTGATATTGAAGATCTACTTGTGCTATTGATACATATATTTATCAGAGCTTTGCAACACAAGTTATTAATTCTAATATTTTTTTAATATACACCATTAAGTGAGGTGTGAAAATTAAAAGAAATACAAACGGAATATTATTAATGTGCATATCTAAACGTGAAATTCCGACATGTCACGCCTAAATGGCAGCCAATTTCTAAATATTCATGAATTTATATTTATTCCCTTTCACGCAGTTGCTACGTGTTGTGATTGTTGTGGTTATAATTTGTTTTGTGTCTAATTTTTCCTTGAATATATGTTGGTGTTTTCTCGTAGTTTTGGAGTGATATTTAAGGTAATGAAAAATAAATAAACATAATGTAGGTAGGTACTGAAGAGCAGTGGTAGTCGAGTGGTAACAACCCCGACTTACGAGTTGCAGGTCTCGGGTTTAAAACCAGCCAGGCGCATTACTTTGTGTAATTTATTTCGTCACCACTGCTCTCAAAACGGTAAGGGAAACATCGTGAGGAAACTGGCAAGTCCTAGAACGAAAAATTCGAAGACATGTGACATCCATCTACCCGCACTGGGCCCGCGTGGTGCATTCTCCTCCCTCCCTCTCCTAAAGAGGAGGCCTGAGTCCCAACAGTGGGAACATTATAAGGCCGACTAAGCTATGCTATGCTAGGTAGGTAACTAATTAATACTCTACTTAGGCATAAATACTAGTGCTCATTTAGTTTATTTAATGATGTTATATCACAATAATAATATAAAGGTGAAAGCTTGTATGTCTGTTAAAGTACTAGAACTACATTGCGCACACGTGTGCCATGTACGTCGATCTGGGCACGTCGGTCTCCATACATTTTATATGGAAACTAGCATTGTACGTACAGTTACACTAGATCCACGCCACGCAACGTCGTTCTACGTACAAATCAGGCGTGATCCTCGTGTGCGTCGGTCTAATGTAGCTCTAGCTTTCCTCCAATTTCAAACGGCGGAACGGATAGAATATTATTCGCCGTTCGCGTGATTTAATATTCCTCTACAAAATAGTTAACGGGTTTCTGAAATGCAGTGATTTAGTTAGAGCGTATTCAGTATTCAATCCCTTCAAAACTTAAATTAGATAGACTCTAGATTACTCCATATTCCTTTCTGTAAAACTAACCTTGGCCTCAACGCGTGCCCTTTCGCTGAATGTGTAATACCTTCAACAGTTTTTGCAAATCACCAGACACCGATTTACACGGTGTTTCATTTAACCAGTTTAGGAGAGCATTCCTGGAGATATGAGCGTGTACAAATCTTTTAATTAAATGTTAATTATGTAAATTTTTATGTTATATACTGTGTGGGTACTTGGCAATCTTGCAAGACATACGCGTTTCTCAGTAGCTCCACAAAGATTATTCAATACTTGTGAAAAAGTGTTTGTAATAGTGACTTTCTCGCACCAAATTACTCCTTAACGAACAATCTCTCGATCTGTGTATAACACAATTGCGATAAGTTCGAAACTAAGTGTTAACTCGTTCAAAAAGTGTGCGACACGCCAAACAAATTCACAAAAAACAGCTACCAACCGCGCGGCAAACAAAGAAGTGGACTTCGACCCCAACATCAAATGCTGACCCACACCCACTAACTGGGCACTATAAACTCACTAATTTGAACAGCAAAATTACGATCACCGTGGCGCAGCGTCCTTGTACATGACAAGCAGAGCGCAGAGTAGCGAGTTCGATTCTGAGTGCCACAAGTCGACTTTTTGCATTTTTTTTTTTTTCTTATTTATTTTTTTTCTCTTGATATTTCTTTTTTGTGTTTTTCTGTACTCACCAATACCACAATATGCCACGTACAGTACGCAGTCCTCCGAAGTCAGCCGATGCAGAAAATATTCAACACTCTCAATCAGTACCGGATATTCAAAAAGCAATGCTGGACACACAAAGCACTTCAAAAGTATCTCTCCGCCAGCTGAAGCGTCCGCGTTCAGCCATCTCATCTGATGACGGTAGTATTGCCAGTGAAGAAAAATTAGAGTGCGGATTAAATCCTACAGTCTCAGACACGACACTCCTTCTCGCGGAAATACGTATACTGAGACAACAGGTGTGTGACTTGAAGCAACAGAACACAGATATCGGCCTGAAACTTAATAGTGTTTCCGATGCCCTCAGCTTAAAACTCCAAGATTTCAACAAAATAATAAAGTCACAGGACGCAGAAATAACATCATTAAAAAGCTCCGTAAGTGAACTTCAACACAAAATAAATTTCTATGAGCAAAATAATATGAGACATGAATTAGAAATAATTGGAATTCAGGAGGAGAACCATGAAAATCTCTTGCATGTAGCAATGCTGACAGCAAAAAAAATTGGTGTTCACCTAACAGAGGTAGACATAGATGAGGTTTACCGGGCGGGGCAGCGCCGCGCTAACTTGTCGGGAAAACCGAGATCCATAGTTCTGAGACTTACCCGCCGGGGCACACGCGCTCATATGCTAAAAGCTGCGAAAGAACGACGCCCGCTTACTTCTGATGATATAATCAAGGGGACCTCTAATAAAGTCTACATAAATGAACGCTTGACTGCCAGCAACAGGTGGTTGTTTCGTGAAGCACGAACTCGGACACAAGCACACGGTTTCAGGTACTGCTGGATACGAAATGGCACAATTTACATTCGGAAAGCAGAGGGGAGACCATCTTTTCCTATTCGTACTCAGACTGACTTGGATGAGAAAGTGGGTTCCTCTCTACCAATGGATTCTACAAATCTGGACCAAGAAACCACACAGCCCCCGACTCACGAAGATTAATAGTTGTACAAATATGATTTTTAAGCCATTTTTAATCTTACAACGGATTATTCATTGTGTTTTAGACTTAGTTTATATCCTGCGCATGTATACTGTGTACACACACATACACTTCAAACAAACCTACAATCTTTTACACCACCTCACAAGCCCCTTCTATTACACAAAGACCACCTACGCAAAACAATCTACCCCTGCCGCACCCCTAACCCTTCATCTTAGCATATTGTTAATAGCCCTCAGTCACCACGACTTTCACTTCAACACTTTATTAGGTCCTACAAACATCACTGTGACTGCATTTAGATACGTAGTGCTATTGTTCACAGACCCTTGCCTAAATGGTAATGTATTCGTAATGCTATCTGGCGCATACAAATCTCTGATCTTTAATTTTTATTACAGAGTTCTAGACACCTACCCTAACTGCTTTAAATACGAATCCTATCGTAAAAATAACTTTAAATGGCGACTTTTCTAGTGGACGAAATTGATAACGTTACTAATCTGGAGTGTCTGGATCTCGATAGAATTGAAGAATGCCAGAAATTCCTGACTGCTAACTATAATTTTAAAATGTTGACATTAAATATACGCAGTTTACAGCGCAATTTCAATACCTTTTGTATTGCGTTAAAACGTCTTAATATTCTACCCGATGTTATCACTCTCATCGAATGCTGGTTAGGTAATTGTCCAACAGTAGGACAAATTGAGGGTTACAATTCATACTGCACCGTAAATAACCTCAACCAATCTGGTGGCGTTGTAACTTATGTCAGAAACTGCTGGAATGCAACAGTGTCGGAGCCTGATCTTCATAACGCTGAATCTATTTTATTAGAACTATCCAAAGATATTTGTATTATTGCAATTTACCGTTCCCCTTCTCACAGACAGATTGATGCTTTTGTTTCTACCTTGGATAAGACTCTTAATTCAATTAATAAATATCAAACTATTATATTGACCGGTGACATTAATATAAACCTTTTGTCCATGGCGGATAATAACTCTTCAGAATTCTGTTGTCTCATGGCTGAACACGGTCTGAAGCAAGTAATCTCCAAGCCAACCAGACTAAATTCGTGCCTAGATCTCATATTCTTAAAATCGAGGCAACAGAGTGCTTTGGGCATCGTCTGCGACGCCGATATTACCGATCACCGTCTGGTAATGATGGGGTGCAATACAGCCGTCACTACTGGTACAAAGTCTCCACAACGCACAATAAACAAAATAAACTTCCCCGCGCTAATAGAAGACCTCCGGCTCTATGACTGGTATAATGTACTATCTAATACAGACGTCCACACAGCAACTGATGAATTTCACAAATGTCTGGCCGATGCTATAAAAACTCATACGACTGTAAAAAGGATAAGTCGGTGTAAGTATATATTGAAGCCCTGGATCACACCTGGCCTCATCAAATGTATGAACCATAGGGACAAACTTCATAAAGAGTCTAATAAATACCCTGGTGACAAAACAAAAAAACTAATCTATACTCGATACAGGAACTTCTTCACCAATCTGATGCACAAATTAAAACGTGAGCACGATAGCAAAAAGCTGGAAGATCGCAAATCGAACCCTAAAACCTTGTGGAATGCCATAAAGTCCATTACCGAGCAAAGCAACAATAGTAGTAACAACTGTGACCTACTAAAGTGTAAATCCTCCCCCCAAAATTCAGTTGACTACTGCAATGAATACTTTTCTTCCGTTGGCACAAATTTAGCAAGTCAAATTCTTGCTGCCATAAATGAAACTCAGGAATCAGTGGTCTCTAAACAGAAATTAGGAGAGCCACTGGCAACCAATTTTTTCATGCAGCCCACTGATATCTATGAAGTTGACAAATTGATTGTTAACCTAAATAGCGGTGGTGCTGCTGGCGTGGATGGTCTTTCCCCAAAACTTATAAAAGAGATAAGAAATGTAATATTAGTTCCCCTAACGTATATTTTCAATCTTAGTCTGGGCTCAGGTGTCTTTCCTAATAAATGGAAAGAAGCCCGGGTCACTCCTATTCATAAGAATGGCCTAAAACAAAACCCGGCGAACTACAGGCCCATATCTCTGTTGGGTATATTTTCTAAAATACTGGAAAAGATAGTAAATAAGCGCCTGGTATCCTTTCTTGAGACATACAAGCTTTTATCAAGCAGACAGTTTGGTTTCAGAAACGGACTATCCACAGAGGATGCGGTAAGCCACCTAGCTAAACTGGTGACATCCTACCTGGACAAAAGTGAAAAGTGCTTGGGAGTGTTTTTGGATCTGGCTAAAGCGTTCGACACTGTTGCTATTCCAATTCTTCTAAAGAAATTGGAGATCGTGGGCATTCGAGGGTTACCACTGAAATGGTTTGAATCTTACCTAACAAGTAGACGCCAGTGTGTAAAAGTGGGTGATCACACCAGCTGCCAACAAGATTTAAATTTCGGTGTACCACAGGGAAGCGTACTTGGTCCGACCTTATTCATCGTCTACATAAACGACATACACGATGCAATAACTCCAAGCGCGGAGGTTATATGTTATGCTGACGACACAGTAATCCTCTTGCATGGAAAATCATGGAAAACCGTGCAGGAAGAAGCTCAAAACACCATAACAAGTATGAAGCAATGGCTGGACTATAATCTACTATCTTTAAATATAGATAAAACTAATTATCTGTGCTTCTACAAAACACAGGCATCAGCCCCTAAACGCCCAATTAGCATCAAAATACATTTAGCAACATGCAACCCTCTCTATTGCCGCTGCGAGAGTATTAAACAGGTGGATGTGATTAAATATCTAGGGGTTTTAATAGATCAACGACTCTCTTTCAAACCCCATATTGAATTGGTAGCCAAGCGCTGCAGAAGACTGATTCACATTATGAAACTCTTACGTAACACCAACAATAAAAATATCTTACATATGGTTTATCTGGCATTGTGTGAATCAGTTCTCTGCTACTGCATAACTGTGTGGGGTGGAGTTGGAATCTCAACTATGATCCAAATCGAAAGAGCCCAACGTTCGGTACTGAAAGTTATGTACAGAAAGCCATTTCAATATCCAACCGATCTCTTATACAAGGAAGCTACTGTATTAAATGTTCGTCAATTATATATACATAAACTAATTCTCAAACAACACAAAATCATCCTCCAATCACCAGAATATCCGCAACTTCTCAAGCGACGAGTGTTTATGTGTGGTTCGGTTAGGACCAGGACTGTTTTTGCTCAGCACATGCAATGCTTTATGCTCAGCCACATATATAACAAAGTAGCCAAAATATGTGACATTAAAACCTGCAATATAAGCGCTGTCAAAAAGATTGTTCGTAAATGGCTGTTAACGCAATCATACTGTGAAACTGAATCCTTCATAAAAACACTTACATAAGACACTGAGCAGGCCAACTTCACACATACTCATATCCATACACTCACACACCTGGATGTGGGTGTGTACTCACATACCCACACCCCTCACATACATACCTACACTTACACTTATGCACATTTTTGTGTACATTGCGCATCATGTTTGTATTTGTTCCACATTCCGTTACCTTTCTTTTTTTTTTTTTTTTCATTCAATCTTGCTATGTAATATTCTTCTTTTTTTTTTTAAATTTACAATTAGTTTTAAGTGTTTACACATGGCTATTATTGTTTTTAACAATGGTAGTCAAACAGTATTACCTCATTACGCGTTATTTTGGTAACCTCACTCTCGGACTCCACGAGACAGGCTCGACCTAGTGTGGAGTTCAACAGTAATTTCTGTTTCCTTTGTGAATTTTTAATATATTATGTATCTGTGAATTTAGGCTAGTATGTAAAGGAAATGTAAAGATCGTATTTTCTGGCAAATAAATCATATTATTATTATTATTATTATACTCCAAACTCATTATTTTTTATATATATTTTTCTATTTTATTCTACTTTTTGTTTTTATAATAATGAGTGTGTTTTCTTTTCCATTTTGTACGTTTAATTTTAGTATAATCTTTTTATGTCATACTATAATAATATTATTAATGTCATACCTAATATAGTTTACCATGGGTTGTGCGAAATTGAACCCCGGGGCCTTGGAAAAAAGGCAAAGGAGGAACAGGCCCACTCCTGTTCCTTCTTTGCCTTTGTTCCAAGGTTCCGGGGTTTTCTTTCGCATCACCTTTGGCCCCAGTAAGCTTCGACCCTGCTGGGCACCTACAGTTATGCTCACATCTCCTTGAGGCGCCGTCGACGACTTAGGCTCGGTCCGGACGATCGGATGGCGAGCACATGTTGCTCGCCAGCCAGCGCCTACGGTGGCTGGAAATCGGGCTCGGAATCCCGGCGACTAGGGCTTAAGGGCCTAACCTGAGCGAAATGCATGGCTAGATAGTAAAGATACTTTATTTTATATGAGCAGATAGGCACGTCAACCTCATAGGTGGCCGAATAATGATGAAATCAGTTTCAGTAAACACTTATGTACTCTTCGGTATAAGACTCGAGTATCATCCGAATTAATACTTCTACTTATTTTTGAAGTACGTTTTCAACTGTGAAAGTCAAATATTATATTACAAGAGGCTTGTTTATAATTTAACAAGTGGTGATTGTTAAACGAAAACAAACTTTTAACTTCAAGTAATACCTGTTTTGTACCTACTCAGGTTTGAGTTTGTTTGGTATTCCATTATCAAAGATGGCCTTAGCTGTATCGTAATGATTGGATACTAAGAGGACCTCGAGTAAAACAAAGACATAATTAGAAATAAACTCTCTTTTGTTAACAGGAAGATATTACCTCCCGAAGATTTCTGATGTCCCCCTAGCCAAGTTACAATCGTATCGTTCGCTCCGAACGCCTCGAGTTTGACACGCCTCCGATTCCTTTGTTCTGACGTCATCTCAACGCTCAGTCACGTGGTCAGAACAAAGGAATCGGAGGCGTGGCCTACTCGAGGCGTTCGGCGCGAACGAAACGATTGTAACTTGACTAAGGGGGCAGTACCTATTTAAAATTTACATTTTATCATTTTAATATTACAATTGTACTTTTTTTAATGATTTGTATTGCATGTCAAATTACTTAGCTTTAAATGCTATTTTTTTTAGTATATTTTTTGGTTCCGAACCTTAAAATGAAAAAACGGAACCCTTATAGGATCACTTTGTTGTCCGTCCGTCTGTCTGTCTGTCTGTCAAGACCCTTTATCTCGGGAACACGTGGAGGTACCGAGTTGAAATTAAAATTCTATACTCAAATCTGCGGTCCCATAACGCTAGGAAAATATCAAATTTCTCGAAACAAAAGAAAATGCCGTTTATTTAAAAAAAAAACGTGTATTTCGACATTCTCAAGGGAATCAAAATTCATAGGGTACTTTCCGTTGACCTAGAATCCTGAAATTTGCCATGAAACAAGGTCTCATAACACAATATGAATATCATAGGGAAACATCCGAAAACTATAAATTTGTAGTGTTGTTACGTCACAAAAAAAAATGCTATTTGGAATAATCTTCGCAACTCACTTCGGGAATCGATCTGTTTTCATAGGTAAGTTTATACGGAACCCTTAGTGCACGAGTTCAACTCGCACTTGCCCTGTTTTTTTCATGATTATCACCAAACATCAAAATATATATTGTACATTTGTTATAGTAATAAAACAAATGAAAAAAAAAAATGAATTATTGAAATAAATAAATTAATAATAATTCAATAATAAAATGTATAAAAAAAGTAATTTTTATCTCCAACAATAGCACAAAAAATAAAAACACAAAAGAAAATCTAAAGTAATATATCGTGCGAGTTCAAAAAGGTTGAATTGAGCATATGGTGCGATATTTAAAAACAATATTTTAGTATTCTGTTTGTTCCAGCTGTGAATTAAATGACATACTTACGGAATTTTAAACAGATTTACCGAAACAAAACATATAATGAAGAAGTAGATAAAAAAATTAATCACATTAATTACGATTGTCATCATGCAAATTATTTCTAAAAATGTAGGTAACTCATTCTAAATGAAAACACTTTATTCAAAACAAAATAAAAACAACAATATACCATTACGGTTTACTACTACTTTATGCTTTTCAAATTGTTTATTACACGTTAAATTATAGTATGCAAATCTTTCTGGTATATCGCGCGATACCCCGTATATCTGTTCCATACAGCGCAATAAATAACCAATTTTACAACCCCGCCTCTCGTTTTGAAAAGGTGTAAAACTTTTACGACCAGTTAAATTTAAACTGTTCTCCTGGACATGTAAATAAATATTTTTAAACCGTTAACGTGATTTTTGTAATGTATTTTAATTTATTCAATGAAATTGTGCGAAATTAAATTGTAATTTTTCTTTTTTTGTAGTTTTATCGATAATAATAATAATAACAAAATTTATTTGTTAGAATATTGTAGTTACAAGGTTACATAAAATTTTATGTTTCCAGAGTACAAATATTTTCAAGAAATTAAATTAAAATCAATTGATAAAAACCGTACAATGTCAAGGATACGATAAACATTAACTATTATCAAATACAATTTCAACGGATCCTACAAATAATGTCAAGAATTATTACATACAATGCCAAAAAATACTAATTAGAATGCCAAGAGTTAACAATGCAAGTCAATATTTTTATGTATTTTTTATTTTATTTTTTACTGATTAATTGATACTTCGTTGTTCTGGCTCACTACTGATTACATGAGAAGGCTTTTGCCTGATTGTCACTTGGTATTCAGAGCTATCTTGCATATCTCATCATCTTCTTGCCCCTGTACCTTATTACTTGGGGTCAGCGCAACACATTTTTCCTTTCATTCTATCTTGTTGACAGTTACGCTATCATTGACTTCTTCTTCTTTCATATCACTCCTCACACCATCATGTCATGTCTACAGCTTTTTAATTTATTAAGAAGCATCTTAGTAGGGGGTTGTGATTCTAAAAAGTTTATGGATTGACTTCAATCTTAGGTTTCTTTTCTCCGCTTCACCAATATGAAGTTAGATAAAAACAACGTTAAAATAGCTCGACGTCATCATCATCATTATCTTCCTGCCCTTGTGCCATATAATTTGGGTCGGAGCAATGCGTTTTTTTCTTCCATCCTATCATATCAGCAGTCACTCCATCATTGACTCCCTTTTCTTTCATACCACTCTTCACAGTCCGTCCACCTTTTTTTGGCCTATAATATTAAAATACGCAAACATGCCTGCCCTTGGCCCATATTATTTGGGTCGGTGCAATTTTTTTTTCTTCCATTTTAATTTTTCAGCAGTCATACTATCATTGACTCCAGTTTCTTTAACATCATCTTTCACACAATCCATCTACCTTTTCTTTGGCTGCCCTCTGCCTGTCCATCCATCTACATGTATATTCATATCTCTTTTAGTAACATGTGTTTCATTCTTTCACTTTACATGACCATGCCAAGATAAACGATTCCCTATTAACTTTTCAGTCACAGACAGAAAAACAAATAATTGTCATATAATAACTAAACGACAAGAAAATCTCTTAGGACTCTACTTCAATACATTTATCTCAGTTTCAGTCGCATCTTTGAATACTATTCTTCCATAAATACGAACTACATAATATTTAAATTTTTCCGTCTCAAGAAAGCGGGGTCCAGTTAGTGAAAAACTTGCACAGATATTGTCCGTTAGTAGAATGTAGTTTTTAGCATTTATATTATGAAGAAGAATAATGTTTGTTTCTTTGATTCAGACTAAGTAAAATAGTGGTGGCCCATTAGCTACGGCCCTGACTTACGAATTATAATATAATAATAATCACTACTAATCTTAAAATGATGAAGGAAAACATTGTGAGGAAACCTGCATATCCTAGAACCAAAAATTCAAAGACAAGTGATTTCTTTACCAACCCGTAATGGGCCAGCGTCGTCAATTATGGCCCATTCTATCACCCAAAGAGGAGGTCTGAGTTTCATTGACGTAATTAGAGCTATTTTCCAGGAGGGGCCTCCATTCTGACATGCTTGATTTTTGTTTATTTTATCAATATCTTGGCGTCCATCATAGAATCCTTCGAATCGGTAGCCCAACATCCTGGGCCGGGCACTAGACCATACTGGGATGGGCACGGCCAACCCGCTACCCCTTCTACTGTTGGGAAAATTATAGGGCTCTGAATATTATACTATGCTATATATGGGTAAAAACTATTTCGTTTTCTAAGAACGCCAATTGTGCGGTCCTATGATAAATTAATAATTAAATGTTAATTTTAATATTTACTTCTTCTTAATGAAAAAATATTCTCGCTTTCATGGGACCCTGGAATCTGATCCTTATGTAGGCGTACGAGCGAATCAAGTGAATCGTAGAAGCCCCTGATACACATTTTTTATGAAATGAGGCATTAAACCACGATTATTCCCGTAGGTAAACATCATGCAAGTATTCCCAAGGTCAAACCGATTGGGGTCTAACTATTACAAGATACTGAAAACAAAGATAATATTAAGACAGCATATATTTATTTGTTTATTAATTTTCAGGTCAGCCAACAACTGCTTACACAATACATTTATATTATACTAGCTTCTACCAGCAGCTTCACCCGCATAAAACTAGGTTTCTCCATAGAAACTTCCAACCCCAGTTACCTCCTTTGGGGTGGGGTTTCGTAAAATCCGTTCTTAGCGGATATTTACACCCTATAAGGAACCTACCTGCTAAATTTTAAGTTAGTTGGTATTATAGTTTCTCAGATTTCGTGATTAATCATTGAGTAGTATTTCACTTTTAAATATATAGATTAAAACGAAACTTATGTCCATTGGTGTAACAATTAATTATAGACTAACACCACATGCATTATTTTCGGTTAAATATAAAAATATAATTTCATCAATTATATTTTAAATAGGTATATGTCGGTGACTATGATAGCTTAGCGATAATGAGACACTTAATTGATTCCTTAGTTGTGGCGTGGGGGAAGCTGTGACTCAATTTCGATATTACCTTTTTTTTCGTTGGGAAATTCATCCAGTGACATCAACACTCTTGGGCTGAGCAGGAGGATGTATCAGACTTTTACTGACTAAAACCCCACTCCTGTTCCTTTTTTGCCTTTCATACCAGAGCCGACATTTCCTTTCAGAAGCAGACCTTTGGCCCCAGTAGGCTTCGACCCTGCTGGGTCCCTACGGTTTGCTGACATCTTCTTGAGGCGCGCGTGGAAACGCGCCGAAAACGTCTTGGGTTCGGTCCGGACGATTATCGGACGATTATGGATGGCGAGCTACCCATTGCTCGCCATCCGCAAGCTCGCGCCTACGATGGCCGGAAATCGAGATTGGGATCTCGGCGGCTGGGGCGTGAGGGCCGTGTCACGCGCGTGCACGTTCGGCCTTCTCCTTTGCTAACATTACTGCTTCGTAGAAGGAGGCGACCGCTTGCCATTCCTCCTCGCTTTGGACCATGGCCTGTACCAAGGCCCAGCGTGAAAGATCGTTGCCGCTAATCTCCCCCACAAGGACAAGTCGGTGCTCTGCCTAAGCGGGGCACACTTGTACCGTATGCTCTACCGTGTCCTCCGAGCGGTCCACACAGTGGTGGCACACGGGCGTCACTTCCGCACGAATCCGGTGCGGGTACCTCCCGAACTGACCATGTCCGGTAAGGACCTACAACATGCGGAAGGTGAGGACGCCGTGAGGTCTTTCCAGCCACTCCTTAAACAAGGGTCTTACCGCCATAATTATGGCGTGCCCAGCACTAGGTTGCGGTAGTCACTGTCGCCATTCCGCCATGAAAATTTCGATATTACCTACAACTATAATAAAACACCCAAAAGAACCCACGCCTCTCAACTAGTGCATGTTAATCTCCGGTCATAATTCCTTCACGTTGGCATTCATGTTCTCAAGTGGAGCATAAGTCGCACATAATGAAATAAGTTTCAGTACTACGCTTAAAACTTGAGATTTTTAATGCTTTAATATCCTGTCGCTATCAAAGTTACTCTTCTTACTTTATGACGATGATACTTCTTATTACTTTGCGAGAAAAGTGGAATTGTTTTTTTTTTTTGGAATTGCTTGACTATTCTTTTGTTAAAAACTTCATACCAAAAAGGTACAGAATTATACGTGTTTTCAAAATACTTTTAATTTATTTAATTATAAATATTAACTTATTATATTTAACATATTACGACACAAAGGGGAATGAAAATTTTCCCATATATTGCTGGCATGTGTTTTTTTTTTCTTTTTTCCAAAAGTGAAACCTAGGCCATAATATCTTAGTAGACATAATTCTTTTTGTTATTGATTTATCATACAGTCCTTTATATGATAAATCAGTAACAAAAAGAATTATGTCTACCAGTCGTAACCAAGCGAAGTTAGAGACTATTTAGTATATTGCTATAGTTTGTTAGCAGGCGTTATTTTTCTTAAATAGAAATACTGTATGTCTGATATTTTAAGTTTACCATTGTTAAATATAGTTTTAGTTTCAGTTTTTATGGTGAGTATAAATTAAATAGTGTCAATCACTATTACAACACCAACGCGTATCTTTTCGTTTCGTTTATCAGTTATATTTTTATTAGTTTTAGTAATGAAAAATTGCGAGTGTGGAAAAAATATAACAGTAATAACCAATTTAATCCATTTTATCAATGGAAACCTCAAAATATTGCGTATTGAACGTATTTCCATTTTCATTTCGTTATTATATAATGAAAATAGGTAACGCCTGACCAAAATATAATAGTAATGCTTCTATAAGTCTTTTCGTTCGGTTACGGTTTAAAGATCTGGTTCTTTTTGCTATTGATTCCTCATATTGGTCTCTAACATATAACCTAGGTTTTATTTCTGGCGAAAACAAAAAAGTAAAAAATGCTGATTATTTTTATCAAGACTTTGAAGAAAAGTATACTCAATAAAAAAAAACTCGTCATCACTTTCATATGAGCCGTTAAAACCGGCTTATCAAAACACTGTCAATATTTCTCATAACAATTCCCAGCAGGAATAATTCGTCGCAGAACTGATATCCTCCTACCGAACCGGGTTTTGTACCACTCAGCGTAATGAAAATGTTATTTTCAATTGTCAAGGGAGGATCACGTTTCAACGATACTCCGAGATGTATCAATAATATGAAATTATTTTGTAGAAGTATCGGTGAAATTTTATCTCGTTTCATGTTTTGTGGTGACTCGTTGCAAGAGTAAATTTACTATGTAAAATTATAAGCATTATTTTTATTATATACAATTAAAAACTAAAGTAACTAATATAATTTAAGTACTATAATTTTATTTAAATTTGCTTATCTAATTGTTTTTAAGAAATTGATTACCTATCAAAATTTCTAGGTAAAAAAAATATACGCACTGCATTAGTAACGCATCTGTTATATTCACAGTAGTGACACAATCAGGAGTTATAAAAATAGTTTTTTTTTTATAACTTAGAATGATTAAGAAAAAATTACCAACAATTTATTAAAATAGGTATTTTTTTAATCTAAAATAATCAAGATTTATATTCAGGATAAAAACTTACCTACTTTGATAATAACTGTAATTGATTTAGTAACTGATTCTGTTGCTTTCAGAATGTGCGTGTATCATGTTACATGTTATATATAGCTGGTTTTATTTATTATAGCATAATGAGCCTTTTAATATTCCTACTGCTGGGACTCAGGACTCCTCTCTAGGAGAGGGAATGGGCCGTAATTCACCACGCGGGCCCAGTGCGGGTTGGTGAATGTTACATGTCTTCGAATTTTTTGGTTCTAAGACATGCCGGTTTCCTCACGATTTTTTCTTACGCCGTTTTGAGAGCAGTGGTGATGGTCTGTCAAGACCCTTTTTCTCGGAAACGCGTGGAGGTATCGAGTTGAAATTGAAACCATATACTCAAGATAGTGGTTTTTTGAAACTGTGAAAAACTTAGACATCTAAGTTAACGAAAAAAAAAGATACTGCCGTTTATGTCGCAGAACACGTATATTTCGACACTCTCAAGGGAATCAAAATCCATAGGGTACTTCCCGTTGACGGACGCACGCACAGGACCGTTCATTGTGGCGACACTTGGGGGAGGCCTATGTCCAGCAGTGGACGTCTTTCGGCTAAAATGATGATGATGATGACTTCCCGTTGACCCAGAATTTTGGAATTTGGCACAAAGCAAGGTCTTATAGCTTAGATATAAGAATAAATCTGAAAACGGAATTGAATTTGTTGTTACGTCACAAAAAAAACATCGATTCGGAAAAATCTTCGAGAATTGAACTATTGACATAGGCAAGTTTGTACGGAACCGTCTGACTCACCCACATTTTTTTTACATCTTATGTTTGTGCCTTGTGCTGTACCAAATAAATTCTTTTTTTTTTCTTTCTTTCTTTCTTTATCTTAATTATTATTCCAATAACATAAATTAACGTGCTAGAAATCAGCAAATTTAATTAACATGACTTACGATTAAATCGGTTATCACGGTGCTAATTTGACATAGTGATTCCGCACCGGTAATTCCTCCATTTATGTTGGTTCACATATTAATTTGACAATATTAATCCGTTATTAGTGCGGCCAGTTGATAATTATAGTATATATTTAAGCTCGAGTATTCAGGTATATATTCAGGTATATATTCAATGTTATGAAAATAATTAGGGATTGTGATAATCCTTCATGCAGGAAACTTTGTCGTACATGATAGGAACAGTAAATGTATTCACTATTCACTACGTTCTTGTCTTGTCTTGTCTTGTTGTTGTTGTGTACTTTTCTATTTGTGTTCACTATTTTAATTATGTTTATTATTTTGTTAATATTAATTGCATTATATTATATCTAGTCTATACTGTTTCACTTCTTCACACTACATTCCTTCCATTATTCTCGGCTCTGAACCACTTCTTGCTATTCCTAAATCGTTCCGCAATCTCTTTCTTGGTCTGCCGCGACGAATTTTGTGTTTTACCGGCCCACCGCTCGATTGGCATTCCTCAAGGCCCGTTCCATCATCGATTTCCATATTTACAAGGACACAGTAGCAGCACATGGTGGACATCCCACCCATATGCGCAAAACCTTTTGGAAAACACATTCAACATGCGTACAGCTAAGGAAAGGAATCCCCTGACGGAATCTGTGCAAAACTACCAATAACCTTGAAATTGTACAAGTATTTAGCCTGAAATAAAATGAATATAGAACGCATTTTTTAACGCTTTTAAGCTCAACAATGATATGAAATGCTTTCATTTGAAGCCCATACATAGCATAGCATAGTCAGCCTTCTAATGTTCCCACCAATGGGAATCAGGCCTCCTCTCTAGGAGAGGAAACGGGCCGTAATTCACTACGCGGGCTCAGTTGAGTGCGGGTTGGTGGATGTCACATGTCTTCGAATTTTTGGTTCTAGGACATGCCGGTTTCCTTCACCGTTTTGAGAGCAGTGGTGATGATATAAATTACACAAAGTAATGCGCCTGGCTGGGTTGAAAACAAAAAAAAAAACGCACAATTTGAAGCCCAATTAATTATTAATACTGCCTTCTAAAATCTATTGAAAACAAAAGTATGCATCTGGCTTGAAGGCTAATAAAATTGGTTGAAAACCATTCATCCATTTAGTAAATAGGTAACTAAGCATTTAACACTTCAATTCTTTCCTACAACTCACAACATTGTCCGCAACAAATTCAAACTCTCTCACAAACTTCTCGAATCCAAAATTCTAAGCACTTTAACTGAAAATTCTTAGGCAAAAACAAAAGAAAATTCCACCCATTTTAATCTCATCCCAAGATGTACTATGGGAGCGACTCCTTTAAGTCACCGGGCTTATTTACGTCTCGTACTTTAATAACAGTACTTTAAATGACCAAAATTCCGTTTTAGCGATTAAAACGGGAAAGTTTACAGACAGAAATTTATCGTAAGGACGCTCAGTTATTTTTCAATTTGGTAGATCGCGGGTAGGAGTAAAGCTAGCGGCGATTATGTTCAAAACTTTCAGGAAATATTGTCGGGGATGCGAATTGTGTTCAGAGTTAGGCCTGCGTGATTCGGCTTTGTTTTTTGTTGAGTGGAGCATTTTCGGAACGGATTTTTCTATTTGTGAGTGCCTGAGCTTAAGGTACTGGTTTGGATTCCTGGGTTGGGTATTTATTGGATTTTCCCTCAGTAGTCTCAGTGTCTTGAATCTGAATCTATTACGAAGTCAAAAGTGAGTATGGTGATTCACCCTAAAGAAGATCAATTGTGGAATCGATTCGAATCGAAGCCTAAAGAATCGTAAGTAATTAATCGTGTTCTTAAATATCGATATTCTAAAGATCGATCCGTTGGTTACCTTACAGGTACTGCGTTATTGCGCAAGCCATAATTATTGCGGTAAGTCACCTCTTTGAAGAATGTCTAGAAAGACGTCACTGCGTCCTCACCTTGCACATGACACAGGCACTCACCAGACATGGTAAGTTCGGGAGGTTCCTGCTCTGGTATCGTGCGGATGAAAGGACTGGGTGTCACCATTGTATGGACCGCCCAGAGGACACGGTGGAGCATACGATGAAGGTGTGCCCCGCTTGGATGGAGTACCACCGTGTCCTCGTGAAGGCGATCGGCGGCAACGATCTTTCGCGCCGGCCCTGGAGGAGGAATGGCAGGCGGTCGCCTCCTTCTGTGAAGCAGTAATGCTAGCAAAGGAGGTTGCTGCACGCGTGAGGGAACGGACTACCTCACGCCCCGGCCGCCGGGATCCCGACTATAATTTTCAGCCACAGTAGGCGTGGGCTTGCGTAGGCATTATGTTGCAAGTATATTTATACACTGACCTTTCTTACCTTTGAATGTGATCTCACTCTGATACTCAAAGGTTTGATAGGAGAAAACTTAGCGAGGAGTTAAGCTCGCCTTTGTCTATGAATTGTTTAATCACTATGTTAAGGGGACTTATTTATTTATTTATTATATCCTTTATTGTACACCAATATAAATATAAAAAGAAACTAAACTAAAACACATACGAACATACAATGGGCGGCCTTATCGCATTCCGCGATCTCTTCCAGGCAACCTGGAATAGACAGTAATTGCCTGGACAAGAAATGGGACTGTCATTGGTGTGACAAAACCTGCATCAAACATAATATTTTATAATAGATACACAAATACATACATATGCTATATAATAGATACATATATACATATATTGAAAACTATAGACAGAAATATGAATCATGACTATCGATACTCACAGCGACAGGTAATGTTCTCTAACGAGTCTTTTAAAAACAGGCAACGATTGAGCATGTTTAATTGTGTCTGGTAATTCATTCCACAGACGAGCAGCCTGGACAGTAAATGATTTGTCGTAGAAAGTCGTGGTATGGATTGGCAATTTAAGTCGCAAGTTCTCTGATAATCTTAGCAACTTTGTATGTGAGTTGCAGAGAAACTCAAAACGTTTTTTAAGGTAAAGAGGCGTGAAGGGGGAAAAGAGGATATTATATAGGAGGGAAAGAATATGAGCATTCCGGCGAAGGCGAATTGGCAACCACTTGAGCTTTACACGGAATTCGGAAACGTGATCATATTTGCGCAAACCAAATATGAATCTTATACAAAAATTTTGAAGCCGCTCAAGTTTATCCAGTTGTTCTTGAGTAAGGTCAAGATAGCTGGCATCAGCATAATCAAGGATGGGAAGAAGAAGAGACTGTGCAAGCGCAATCTTGGTGGCAGTCGGTAGAAAATTGCGGAGTCTTCTCAATGATGCAGCAGAAGCGAATAACTTACGGCTGACTTCTTGTAGCTGGGCAGTCCAGGAAAAGTTCTTGTCAATGAATATCCCCAAGTTCTTAACTTTATCACTAAAGGGAATTACGGAGTTGTCAAAAGAGACTTGGGGAAGAGTCGTCCAATCGATCCTTGAAACCATCCTAGAACTGCCCACCACTACAACCTGCGTCTTTATGGGATTTACCGTAAGACCATACTTCTTGCTCCAATCGCATATGCGGGCCAGATCACGGTTGATGGTGATAATAGCCTCAGACAGATTTCCAGGAGGTGCTCGCGAGTAAATTTGTAGATCGTCTGCATATAGATGGTAGGAAGAAGTTAGTTCATTGGAAATTGAGTTTATAAAAACTGCAAAAAGTAATGGAGATAAAACGCCACCCTGCGGAACCCCGACAGAAGTACTACACCAGGAAGACAAGGTCTCTCCGATGCAAATACGTACGACTTATTTAACTTAAAGAGCTAATCGCGAATTTTATAATATGCAAAAGTATATGACCCACTGCAGTAAACAGAATCAGAAAAACATATGTTATTCTTCAGAATAAATGCTAGACAAATATTGTATTCAAAACATAATACAGCTTTTAATATTCTAATTCTATTTCGATAGAAAAAAAAAATCACAAAGATGTCTCTAATAATTACTTTTATCGATTAAAAACCGGACTATTATACAAGATTATTTGTCAGATTATTCTATAAACATTTTTTTACTATTATAGTGTTTTAATTTTATTATCAAATCTATATACCCTATTCAGGGAGCCGTGGGCCAAAAGGTAAACAGACCATAAAAAAGGTTGCTAAAAATATGAATGAACCTAGACCAAGCAACGCTTGCACTTTTTCTTCGCCGAAAAAAAAATCGTGCGAAGAAAACTTCAATGCATTTAACAGAAAAGGAAACTGTTATTAATGTATTCAAACAAGTCGAAAAAACTTGGCCAAAGGTACCTATATTATAGTTTTCTTTGTTTACATTTTGTCTCATGCCTAGAAGAAAAGGTTAAAGATTTTTAGTAAATCACTAAAATGATTCCTAATATAAAAAAAGAGATGCGCAAAAACACAATCGATGTAACATGCAATAAATAATTATGAAGATTAAAATATAAACTTTCTATAGGAGAAATACAACTTAAATCACTTTGTTACTGTTTCGTATTTAAAAAGCTGTTTCGATTCGTTTCAAGTGTTTTCTGCAAGTAGCTGTTTTATTCATATCGTTTTATAGTTCGGAAACTGCAGTTAATTTTTATTACAAGCTTGAATTGTTCCGTTTAAAAATGTTAATTCTTATTTCTATGCAATTCTGGAATCGGTTTGGTTTAATTTTTCTTTATTTGTATTTTTCTATATGTCTTTTCTTTTATGATTGGCTTTGTGGGTATTTAGGACTAGCTTTTGCCATTGGCTTCGATCCCGGGAGTATGTCCCTTTGTGAGTGACAAAATAAAGAAAATTTGACCAGTTATAATTTTTAAACCACTGGTTCAAATTGAATGAAATTTGAAATATACCATGTTTATACAAAGAAATTCGAGCTTCTAGTTTTATACACAATGAAGTTATAGGGGGTCGAAAATGGCCTGTTTCGAGAAAAGGATAGTGGTACAAAAATGTTCGGCTTGGCGGGGGCTCTGCCGTGCCCCCAGATAGGTATGAACTCTCCATAAATCTCAATACAAATGACAAAACTAAACAAATAAGAGTACAACAAGTCTAGAATATTTCCCTCATACATTTGTGTATCTCACAATTTATCTGTGATATTTTATTTTCTGCATAAACCTGGAAATTTTCCCATAATATTTCACTGGAGCAACTGCACCTGCGTTTTACGTCTTGTTGGGGAGAATTTTAGAACAATGCTAGTGAAATGGGCTGTTCATCATTTTGTACTATTTTGGGGCGGTTTTTTTCAGTGCTAATATGCTTACATTTTAACTGCCTTGTGACTGTTGTTTGATTACTGGGTTGAGCAAAATGAGCGATTAAACCCGAAATTTAGAGGCAACGAAGGAACAGGAGTGGGTTTTTAGTCAGTAAGAGTCTGACACTATCTCCCGCTCCGCCCAAGAGCGGGGATGTCATTAGGATGATTTTCCCACACAATAAAAAAAAAAAAGAAAAAAAAGTGTGATACCCTGTGCCTAAGAAGGCTTCTAAAGCATCTATCTCCGCTCCCCTAGCCAAGTTACGATAGTTTCGTTTGCATCGAACGACTCGAGTAAGCCACGCCTCTAATTCCTTTTGTTCTAACGTCATTCCAACACTCAGTCACGTGGTCAGAACAGAGAAATCGGAGGCGTGGCCTACTCGAGTCGTTCGACGCAAACGAAACTTGGCTAGGGAGGCTGGTCGTGTTAGATTGCTGTGCCATTGTACTACGAGGAGAAAGTGCACTTGTGTTTACGTACACACTCGTGCATTATAATATCTCCTGCGTTTGGCCAATACTTGTTGAGATTGACCACTGTTGTCGAAATTAGGTTGGAAAGATTATTCAGAAATCAAAAACGTTTATTTGAAATAGACCAATTACAGGCAGTTTTGAATTATCAAACTGTAAGTCAGTCAAAAAAAAAAGTGAGGCTAAATTGCACGTTCCAAAGCGTAGATCTCTATGGAGAAGAACGGGCAAGAAAGTCTATGGAGACTCTTTTAAATCATATTATGAGTTACATTAATCTTGGTTACATATTTCTTGTCGCTTCTAATATGTGAGCACAATGTAGATAAGCAATAATCATCATCATCATCATCATCTTCCTTGCCTTGTCCCATTTTATTTGGGGTCGGCGCAACACGTTTTTTTCTTCCATTCTATCCTGTCAACCGCCATGCTATCACTAACTTCCTTTTCTTTCATATCACTATTCACACAATCCATCCATCTTTTCTTTGGCCTCCCTCTCCACCCATTCACATGTATACTCATAAGATAAGTAATAATAATTTAAAAAAAAACGAATTAAAAAATTTAAATTAAATTAAGCCAATGACAGCTAAGAGATGACCAGTCTCAACTGACGGCACCTATTATACGCCTTATTGCATCGTACAGCTTAGTCAAAAATGTTCAATTGACTCTGAGATAATAATTTTATTTTCATTGATCTCTCAATTTATCTGTTTTTACTTATTATCTAAATGTTATGGGTAAGTGATAATTACTTAGTGAAAATCTATTTATTTCAAAAATTTACAAATATCCTTACAGGCTAGATCCAATGTGATATTGTAAAATAAAGCATTACAACAACCATAATACTTTAAACTACGACACCGAACTTGTATCAGATTGTATAGCAACATTCTAAAAATACAACTAAGAAACGAATGACAAGATTCAAATGGCAATGGTACTATCAAATGGGCTTAAAACTAAGTTGAACTAATAGAAATCATTGAGTGCCCTATACTACCTTTATATCAAAAAGAAATTAAAGATTATTTAGAATAGGGCAAGTGACGACGAGGGATAATATGGAAATAAAAAATCAGTGGCGGCGATGTAATGAAATAAAACCATTTGCCGATCAGCAAGGTCCGACAAATCAGCTCTATTCAGACATGTCACTTCAACATAAACACATACAATTTTCCACAAAAATCAGAATGTTATTGGAAAAATACATATTATTTTGACGTGGAACTCTGTTATTTGAATTCGTACGCGCATCTGTCGCGGGCTACACACATTTATTACAGGTTTGTCGGCGAAGCGTCGCCCGATAGTATTCTGATAGAATTGACGTATTTTTTAGATATAAATTGGAGATTATTTTAGTAGAGGCTGAATAAAAAAAAAGTGACAAGATGGGACTGAGAATTAAATTTACTAAACGGGTTATATCGCGTTGGATTGCGTTAAATGAAGTAATAAGCTTTTGAACCATGCTCGATAAAAAAGGGAGTAAAAAAGGACCCTATTAAGGGTTTTTAAGTCGAGAGTGAATAGTTTATTTTTTGAATAGACTATATCATCACTTACCATCAGGTGACATAGCCTTCAAAAGCGAGCTTATTAATAATAATAATAAAAAAATGTTAAAGAAAACCACAGAATGCATTAAAAAATATATAGTCTCTTCAATACATCTTTTTTTCAGGAATCATTTTTTATTATTCTTCTGTAAAATTTTATTCAGTTCTTACGAGGTTTTTCACCACCGAACTACGCTATGGTAAACAGCACCTAATACACAGATTTGTAAATAGAATTCTAACTCCCTAACTATTCAAATCACAGTAATATACCACAAACATAATTTCCTTACCCGTGGCAAAGTTCAGCTAAACGGTAGACGTTTACGAGGTACCTAATACATTCCTGTTTTGAACATGCAAGTAATAACGACACAAAACCAGTTCCTGTTTTTACTGTCATCGCGAGCAGCTCAAAGTTTTCGCGGCAATTAGTAATTCCAGTTAAATTAGCATAATGCAGGCAAAGTGTGGGCAAAAACACAAATGTAGGAGGCAACTCTTCGAGTTTCGGTTACACAGGAAATCTTTTAGTTGGCATGCTGAATTGAGTGCAGGAAAAACGAAATGATTTAGTTAGGTTTTAGCGTTTTGCTTTTGGATGGTAATTGGTGTTGATTTTAGGGGTTGTTTGTGACACTTTAAGTGCTTATGAAAAACGAGACTTCTATTAAGTTTATTAGGTTAAATTGTTATTTGAGTGATCTTTGCAGATATTTGTAGCTGGTTTTCTACAGTTCGATGAGAGTATCAGAGAAGTAAGAGATAAATGACTTTCATTTATTAAAGCCTGAGTGCAGCGATGGAATACTAAGGGCTGATTGTCAAGTTGTACTGGACAACTTCTTAGTTTAATTGAAATTAAGTTCAAAATGCAACAACCTACAAAATCAAAAAATAAAAATCATCACTGATAATATATCTCTATTATTTTCCACTTTTCTATATCATAATCAACATTATTTTACCCGAAAAACGTCCGCTCTCGGGCATAAGCCTCTCTAAGTGTCACTACAATGAACGGCCTTGTGAGTCTCGCATCGGATTCCCGCGACCCTCCTCCTTATGCGAGGCCTACCAACGCTGCGTCTCCCAATACGCGGTCGGCAATTTAAACTTCTTTTGGCCCCATGGACCAGTTGCTCTGTGCGCAACGTGCCCTGCCCATTGCCCAAAATTTCTACAATCTAAGCACAAAACGTTGTCTTCACTCGCTATTTAAGCAAAACAATTTCGACAAAAACGTCTACTGCAAAAACCGCATTGAACCTAAAACAACCAAACAAATTATACGAACCCAAATTCAGCAAATTGAAATCTATCCGCGCAATTTAGTACGGGCACTCTTACCAAAAAAAAAAATCCTTACCCTGAAATCCAAGGGAACCGAAAAAGAAAAACAAAAGCGAAAGTCACTCATAATAAGGCCCGTTTATTCCCCGTTAAGGGTCAAGCCACACCTGAAGTAAATTGAATTCCATGAATAAATTTCCCCCTGTGCAACATTGAGGTGTAAGTTATGAACTGAAGCTTTGTTTGGCTTTGGGTGGAATTTGGTAGTCACTGAATTACGTCATAGTAGGTAGGATGTGCCGATTCCGGTATGATTCCGTTGTGGACGCCACACACGATCCGACCGTTGTATTGACATCTAGGACGTCATATAGTAACTAGACTACGAAATGGTGCAACGCGCAATTATAATTCTCCACGCGATTTGAACATATACCTAGATACAACAGCCCGAGCAGCTTTTAGCGATAAGACCGCCCATTGTGACACCCTATTAATGTTGATTTCTTAATGTAAAATGTATTTTTGGTGTACAATAAAGAATATCTATCTATCTATCTACCCGAAATCATCTATCGGGCAGTTACCCTCACCAGACATAAAACCTGTCTGGTCAAAGGATCCTCTCTTTTCAACGGAGGTTTGTGGGACTTAACGTTCTGTTCCACATTACTCCAAACCGTCAAGTTTTCAGCGCGCTTGAAGCGGTATCTGTAAAATTTTATCGTGTGTGGCGTCGTTTCATGCATACTTGACCACTCATACACACCGTAGACTTGTCATGCATACTGATAGCCACACACGGTCAAGTTTACCGGACGCCACTTCAAGCGCGCTGCAAACTGCATCTCTATTTTACAACGAAATCAGAAGAGCAATGGCATGTGATAAGAATAATATATCTTCCTTTAACCAACAAACATATGAAAAATTATGATTCTTATACTTAGTCCTTTAACAAAGAAAATCCTTTCCAAAATATTGCCTCAACGAAGTCATTCCAACCTTGCACCACACGCAATCTCGGTCCACGGGCAACATTTCATCGGAAACAAGAACTTATTGCCCCGTGGCCCGTAAATAACTTAATATTATTAGATTACAAATCAAATGTGAATCCTGTTACAGCTATTTTTTATGTTATTTCAACAGAATATCCTACTTTTGTTTCTGTATCGACATAATTATTGCAACTTGATAATGCGAATTGTGGGTAGCTTGAAACCAAAATACGTTTTGCGGTTCATGTGTGAAACTATTAATGTTGTATTTAGTTACCATTTCCTGTGGTTATAGTAGGGGTTAAAGCATAAAATTGCCGTTTTTTTGAAAAGGGTTGCTTTGAAGTGCTATATCTTTGGATTGACTTAGAATTATAAGTTCAAATAAACTTTATATTAAAGGCACGTTATTCTTTTTCCGAAATTACCTTGGATTCTTTTTATTATGTATTTTCTGTATTATCGCAGTTCTTATAACAGTGAATGCTAATAAAAAAAAAACATTAACCCCTCGGACGCCTCGGGGTATTATTATTACGTAATTGTGCGTTTTTACGTAAACCACCAAAAAAAATATAAAAAAAAACAAAAACGGGATTATTCTAGGAAAAACAAAGATATAAAAACAAAGTTTTCGGCTAAAAAAAATATATAATACATACAAGCGTGTGCCAAAACCACAATTAAGCGTTTTTCAAGGTCATTCAAGTTGTACAGATTTATGTACAATCGGCGCTCGAGTTTCAACGTAGAAACTATGCATTTCTAAGGGCAAGCAATATCAATAACTTATACCTACGACTTCCTTCTAACTAAAAGAACTTTGTGCTCTTGGTTTAATAGCTTTCGTTTTGGAAATTTTGTCTTGTTGCCATACTGAGGAGAAAAGTTATTCGTGAGATAAAATTTCCCACGTGAAAGCGATTGAAACAAAAATAGCCATCCCATTCATTAGCAGTTTTAAGTCCAAATACATCATTAATATTGCATACCGCTTGAGACACATTGTTTCCACGGTAGATACTCATATTATACAAAACACAAAGAATACAATAAATACCTAATTTCGAAAAAAGAATAACGTAACTTTAAAATAAAGTTAATTTAAACTTATAATTCCAAGTCAATCCAAAGATATAACGCTTAATAAAAAATCCCTCTTAAAAAACGGCAATTTCATAGTTAAAGACCTATAAAAATAAAAATGTTTATTTTGGTAATAATGTCAAAATTAAGTGAAATAATTATTTAGCTAATGAAATGGAAATGACAGGAGAAGTGATAATTTCAGAAAGTAATTTATTATTAAAATAGTAGAGCTACTTGTTATTGATTTATTAAAAAAACATTACACTAAGAATTACTACGTATCGAGAAGATGCGTTCATAAACATAAAAACTCACATACTCACACATGCGCGGGCTTGTGGTCGGACGGCGAGTAATGGGTAGCTCGCCATCCAGTAACCGTCCGGACCGAGCCCAAGTTATTGACGGTGCGTACTGTTCCACGCGCGCCTCAAGGAGATGTCAGCAAACCGTAGGGGCTCAGTAGCGTTGAAGCCTTCTGAGGCCATGAGCTCGCTTCTGAAAGGAATATCCGGCCCTGGAATGAAAGGCAAAGAAGGAACTAGGAGCAGGATTTAATCAGTAACAGTCTGACACGAAAAGGGCGAGAGATGTCATTGAATGATTTCCTACCTAAAAAAGAAACATACTCACATAAGACACGCTACGCAGCAACCATTTGCTTAATTTTATTTACATTTTGGAGAGTGTGACGAACGGCGAGTATCCACCCTTACGTTTTGAAACTTCAACGGTCCGGACTAAGCGATTCGCTCCGTCATTTATACCGCGTACATCGAAGGACTGGAACAATTTTCCTGCTGTGGTCTTCGCGTCCAACTATAATTTAGGTGTCTTCAAGGTTAGAGTGAATAGGCTCTTGATAAACTAGTGTGCCTCACCATCAATGATTGCATCACTGCTTACCTTCAGGTGGGATCGCAGTCAAGCACTGGTTTATAACATTAAAAAGTTCCTACAAATAATAATAATAATAATTATACGACAAAAACAACAGTCTATCTTGTAAAAAAAAACCATATTTAAAAAAAGAATTTTACTTGAAGTAAACAATAGCAGTATAACTTGTGTACAAAACTTGCCTCATTAAGAAATCTGTTCAACTTCAAGAAAAAAAGAAATTCTCTTGAAATAATATTCCAACACCCTGTATACGAGACGATTGTAAATGATCCACGTGCTGTATAAACGAATGTCTGCATTATACAAATGTTGAGAAGCAGTTCAGTGCAGACCTCTTAATGATGGATATACGGGGGAGGAAAATGGATGGGCATGCTGTGGTTGTGTCAATCATTGATCGGGAAATTTATTCCAAATTAATTTAGCTATTCGAGGGTGAAGAAGTAACGAACATATACCAAAGTGTCACTAGAACGGGGATGCTGAAAATCAGCATCGTAGATTGCTGGATTTGCCCAGCGTCACTGTATAAGCTGAGCAACAACCTATTTTTACCTACATGCGAAGTACAACTTGGATTTATATATTGTATTTGTTTTTCATATATTATTGTTTATATTTTTTTCATCACCACTGCTCTCAAAACGGTGAAGGAAAACATCGTAAGGAAACCGGCATGTCCTAGAACCAAAAATTCGAAGACATGTGACATCCACCAACTCGCATTGGGTCCGCGTGTAGGATTACGGCCCATACCCTCTCCTAGAGAGGAGGGCTGAGTCCCAATAGTGGGAACATTATAAGGCCTACTATGCTATGCTATGCTATTGTTTATATTTATGTTATGTTAAACTCTGTTGGTCCCGGCCAAGTTCAATAGACAACCACAGACTAAATTGTAGACCCTGTATTTTGTCTAGTATCTATGTTGCAGCATATTTATGGCTGGTTTACACATGGCCCTACAGATTGCTGTATTTTATTGTGCCTCTATTTGGACAGAAAAGACATGTTTTCTTTCTTTATATAAATATATAAAAGGGGAAACTGACTGACTGACATATCAACGCACAGCCGAAACTACTGGGTTTAAGAGCGTGAAATTTTGCACAAGATTTCCTTTTATGACGTAGGTGAGCACTAATAGCCGTGAATAAAACTAGCTTCTGCTCGCGCCTTCACTCGCTTGAATGTAGGTTTCCTCATACAAACTTTGGACCCCCGCTTCATTCCTTTAAGGAGTGAATTTTGAAAAATCTTTTCTAGGGAATGATAAATGGTATTTATTTTGCAAATAGGTTTGAAAAAACACTTTTACACGATAATTGGTTTTTTCGTCATTTTAATCTAGATGAGGCTGGTATTTCCTAACTGACTACCCTGAGAAGAAACACAGAAAAAAACACAGGGGTCAAAGTCCACACAGTAAATGTATAATGGTCAAATCACATGAGAACCATGCAGATTTGTTTGAAATGTTCTTTTGAAGAAAAAACCTTACAGATTTGAGTGGACCTGTCCAGTCAGTGCAAGCATTTGTCAGTATTCGTAAAGCCCAACTCAGGACTACTAATGAGCTCAACGACTTGATGAACAAAACCAAGGAAAGGACATTTGGGTAGCCGCAGAAAATACTCAAATTGCCATATAAAATTACTGAAGAGGAAAAAAGTCAGCAATCAACATAGTCCTCAAGTTTACAATAACAAAAAGAAATATATAGTTTACAAAATTTAATACTTAGTAAAATAAATATTTATATGAAAAATTAATTGAAAAAAAAATGTTATTTTTTGTCCTTGGGGTCAATTTCCGCGACTGCCAAACAGGTCTCAGCTGCGCAAAGGTTGCTCAGGTTTTAGCGATCCGGGAAGTGAGGTCCTCTTCACGACCTCCGGTTTCCACCCCCCTAGCCAAGTTACGATTGTTTCGTTTGCGTCCAACGCCTCGAGTAGGCCACGCCTCCAATTCCTTTGTTCTGACGCCATCTCAACGCTCAGTCACGTGGTCAGAACAAAAGAATCGGAAGCGTGGCCTACGAAACGATCGTAACTTGGCTAGGGGAGCAGGTCTCAGCTGCGCGAAGATTGCTCGGGCTTTGGGGATCTGTGAAGTGACCTCTTCACTACCACTCGTTTCTGAAATAAGCGTGCCCGCACCAAATAATCATCTCCCGTATATTTTTATCTCTTAAACTTCCCACTGAGCGTTTATATTTGGCAAGTGTGCTTTCAGTTTCTTGCTGAAAACGGCAAAGTGGTTATAACGACCGTCTACAAAGTTGTTTAGTTAGTATTTCATTTATAATAAACGAAATAAGTTTCAAATTAATCTTGGACAAGAAGTGAGCAAAAAATTCTGTATGTTTTTGTTACCTAACAAGTTAGTTTAATTAAAGTTTCGCAACGAAAAAATTTTCTAATTCTTTTCTGTATAAGTAGATCTTTTTTGTTACTGGATTTTCATTAAAATAACGATCATTAATTTACACTAAACTGTAGTAATTGTGAGTGATTGATTGATTTTTAAAGGTCTGTATTAACATAAAAGTAAAGAGAAAGTAAACAAAAACTTATTTTAAAATGTAAACTGATAAAATCAAAATAATTTTAAAGAGGCTTTTTTTAGGTGGGAAATTATCTAATGACATCTCCCGCCCTTGTGCGGAGCGAGAGGGCTTGTCAGACTCTTACGGACTAAAACCATCAAATGACTTCTCTCCCTCGAGCGGGAGGGTGTTTCAGAATTTTACTGACTTAAACCACATTTATATTCCTTTAGTTGCCCTTTGCAATCCACGACCATGGGCTTCCCTTTCAGGAGTAATGTTCCCATGGTTCCAGTATGCTATGGCTCTGCTGGGCACCTACGGTTTAGCTGATCACTCTTTGAGAGGAAATTCACTTTGCGGGCCCAGTGCGGGTAGCTTGATGTCACACGTCTTAATTTTTTGTTTCTAGGACATTCCTTCACAATGTTATCCTGCACTGTTTTGACAGCAATAGTGAATTATCTTTAATTGTCTACAAATTTATTTAATAACTAGCTGACTCGGCGAACTTCGTACCGCCTAATAATGTGATAAATGAAGAACCGCTCGACCGATTTTGTACAAACTTCACATAAATTCTTCTTCTAAGTAGTCCGAACAAAGCCTAAACATTTGGTTTGGATTGGTGAGCCCGTTCTTGGGTTATAAAATTACAACGAAAAGTGGCATTTTTATATATATAGATAAATTGATTTTGCATCTTTTGGTTTTTATGTTCCCCAACAGCGAGGGCTGGGGAACATGTTTTTTTACAGAAAAATGTTTTATACAGTTCCTTACCCTAGTCGATAAAAATGGATCCTTGATAGAATCACTTTGTTGTCTATCTGTCAACACCCTTTTTCATCAAAACGTGTGGAGGTATCAAGATGAAATTTATAATAATCGATTAATCAAGTCAACTTCATTATCGTAGGTGAAAGAAAGAAAGAAAACATTTTAATTATGTATTTGTGCTTAATGCGGGCCTGCGGACGACGCGTAGAGTTCAGAGCCTCAAAGAGGTGTCAATAATACCGTAGGGGCCTCAGCAGGGCCGATGCCTGCTAGAGTCATGGGAAAACTTTTCAAAAACAAACACGTGGTCGTAGAACGCAAAAATCTCCTTAAGGAACACAAGCGTGGTTTTAGCCAGTATAAGTCTGACACGACCTATATCTGGAAAGTAGATAAAGACTGAAAGTGAGTTCCTAAAAACTACAATATGTACTCTAGGTACTCACAATATTCTCTGTACATTAAAACCGAAATCGCAAAACAACAAATTTAATGAAAGCAATTTTAACAGGAACATAAAGTTTCAAATATAAGCCTGAATTTAATTCAAATTCAAGTCGTATCAACGGATAGCGTTTATTCAAATGTAGCACTTCGTTGTAGGGGCCTGTGACTGTGGAGATTCTAAAAATATACGCTGCAGAACTAGGATGCACTTCCACGATAAAAAATTTCGTGAGAAACAAATTTTTTGTTAGTATTACATGGGAAAAATATAAGTATGTATTGTAATATCGAAAGAAGATCGCACGAGTTAGGTTAACGAACTGGCATGTAATATATACTTTTAAGGATTTTTTGTTCTCGAATAGGTTTGAAAATTGAGTAGAACAAAGAAGTGTCTAGTTTTTGCAGTTCGGACATAACCATTACAGCGCGATGTGCTAATATTGAATCTTGAAGTATATGGATATAATAGTATATGGATTTTTATATAGGTATATCAAGTATTACATTGAAGAAAAGTCCCGTGCCTCTATTCTACCATCGCTGAATGCGACAGTTCTTATTAAGATTATTTTTATCAAGAATTGTACCTACTAGATTTGTAATTTATTTATAGTCCAGTGCCTGGGGTTTTTACCTTACACTTTTTTTTTACTTTAACAAAATATGATAATGTGTAACTTGACATGTAGAAAAAAGTTTACCTATAAAAGATTGTGATTATTTATTTCAGTACTCCGACGAATTAAATGTTATTAATATACAATTTCATGTACACCTTTAAGTGAAAAGTTCACTGCGATAATTCTTGTATGACCTTTATTAAATGAATTGTTTTACATTAATTCATAAAAATAGAAATAATACCCATAGATTTATTATTTTCTTTTGGAAATAGAAATAATTATAAAATACTCGTAAGTATTACAATAAATATAATGTGACGTATGGGTAAATGTACAACTCACAGCGTTTCTACTTATTACAAACTAGTTTCTGCCCGCGGCTTCGCCCACGTTAAAGTAGGTTTTTCATACAAACTTTGGGATCCCGTTACTTCCTCTTAAAGGGTATGTTTTGGAAAATACGTCATAAAAGGAAACCTTGTACAAAATTTTATGCTCCTAGTCCCAGAAGTTTCGGTTGTGCGTTGATATGTCAGTCAGTCAGAAATAATAATAATAATAGATTAATAACTAAAAATCGCTAAAACTTTTCCAATAAAAAAAAATCATTAGAGTAATCAATTAAATTACATATACTCAGTTCGATTACTACCTGCACTAATCGCCGAGGCTACACATATTAAAATTAAGTAGCTTCAGACAGCGGCTTACCCCCGATTTCTGAATTAAGCATTTGAATTTGAGTATTTTTCAAACTCTACTTTAGCCTGCTAACCTGTCAAAATTTGGCATAAAGTACGGTTTGAGACGTATTTAACTCAAAATACTCAATTCGGAAACCCGCCCTTAGCCCGCGTGAATGTTGAAGTTTCTCCCCAGAAAATGTATGAACTTCACAAAAAGTATAATATTTTATGTCCTTCTTTAGGGTCCATGTCTATCTATAAACTAAAATTCATCAAAGTTGGTTCCCGTGAACTTTAGTCGAGTCAATTCCGAATAAGACTAACGACCCTGAGTCCAAATCATACATTCGATTTGATATACATTTGATAAACATACTACACATAAAAAACATACAACACTCTATAAACAAAAGCACCTGACTTCGGCTTAATCGTCCGACAAACCAGTGCCTCAAAACAAAAGTCTACGACCTATGCGTATTGCCAGTGACACATATATTATGGCTTTGAAACGCTCACAATCCGCCTCGGCAGATAACTTTAACGTTACCCAAAGAGCAGAGGAGAGGCCTATGAGCTATCTGACACGCACTCTCGCTGTGCCCAAGAGCGGGAGAAATTATTATTTGATTTCCCACTTAAAAAAAAATTAGGTCAAATCGGCAGTGGCTTCATGTTAAACACTAAAATTTACTACATCAATATAGAGATTTATTTGGGGTTATACGCAAATAATGATGATATTATCTGTAATACCTTACTTGCATCAGGCAGAGCCTGATGAGTATTGAATTCACTTCGTTAATTATTACAATTATTTTAATTGCGTTATTGTTGTGCTTTTTGGCATCGGTATTATTCTCATCAGCATATCTGCCCCCCTAGCTAAGTTACAACCGTTTCGTGTCGAATTCCGTTCTCCAATCGGTAACGCCTCGGTGTTAGCAATTGTAGAAAACGATAAGTTGGTAGCCATGTTGACGCGCCTGAGTAAGCCGCTCGTTGTACAATGTCGCTCTACAATAACAAAGGATATAGCGTTGAACATTCTAGAAACGATAACAATTCATTCTATCATTTTGAACGATGTGAACTTGGCTACAAATTTTCTATTTGTTTGTTCTGACCACGTGACTTAACGTTAAGATGATGTTATTCCCATACATTTGATTCGTTTTTGACTAGCGTTAACGATTGCAGATTATAAACTTGGCTAGGGGCGCTGCTCGCATTCCTGTCGAATATTCTCTTTAAGGGCTGCAATTGTCTAGGTGACACCTGGGTGTCACCTCCACATGAATCCGGTACAGGAACTTCCAGAACTTACCGTGTCCGTTAAAAAACCTACGTCATGCGGAAAGTGAGGACGCCGTGAGTATTTCCAGCCACGCTTCAAAGAGGGGACTTACCGCCATAATTATGGCTTACCCATGGCGCGACACGAAATCGACGTCGAAATGTACGATGCACTAATAACACCGACCGATTATGATTATGACTATGATTATGATTATAATTATAATTGGTCAAAAGAATCAGACACAATTATTCCACCTTGTATGGTAAAATTCTTAAAAAATATCCAAAAACTATAAAAGCTTATTGACAATTATTCCGGCAAAAACTTTCGAAGACAAAGTCAGTGCTCTGCCCTGCACCGAAGTGCTCAAATCTGCTTATATTTGAATAATACCGCGTTCAAAGTCATGGGAAGTTTGCCAGAAAATGCTTATTTATGAAAATTGTTTCACGCTTAATGCACGCCTTATTGAATTAAAGCTCAACTATTGAACTTTAATATAGGTTTTGTTTGAGTTCACTAAAAATTCTGAGTCTTATAATTTTATAATGTCCGCGAATGAAGGACTGGAACAATTTGTCTGTTGTGGTCGTCCGTCCGATTATAATTTAGGCGTCTTCAAGTTCCTAATAAATAGTGAGCTTCATCATCAACAATTTTAAAAGTTGAAAAGAGAAACAGGAGGATCTCGCGGGTGTTTTCTGTTAAAAAAAAAACTGGGCAAATGCGAGTCGGGGTCGCGCACTGAAGGTTCCGTTCAAACCTACCTTTGTAAACAGTTCAATTCATGAATGAGTTTCGAAGATTTTTTCGAATTGCATTTTTTTTTTGTTTGACGTAACAACAAATTTACTGTTTTCAGATTTATTCCTATATCTGTTCTGTAAGACCTCGTTATACGCCAAATTTTAGGATTCTGAGTCAGCAGGAACTACCCTATGAATTTTGATTTCCTTGAAAGTGACGAAATATACGTTTTTTAAATAATAAAAATAATATAAAAATAAATAATAAAAATATAATCATATTTTTTGCGACATAAACGACCATATCTTTTTTTTTTGGTAATTTAGAAGTTTGTTCTTTTCACATCACCAAGGAACTGCAGACTTAACAGTTCTAATTTCAACTCGATACCTTCACGCGTTCCCGAGATAAAGGGTCTTGACTAACAGACCGACAGACAGACGAACGGACAACAAAGTGATCCTATAAGGGTTCCGTTTTTTTTTTTTTGATGTATGGAACCCTAAAAAAACGCTGCTACGCACTTTGTTATTGTAGGTGCGTCCAAAACAAGTAAACTCACAAACACCAGACACAGAGAACCGGAATTACTTTCTTTAGGCTATACAAATATTTTTCAGTGCAGGTATTGAATGCGTGACACACAGCGCTGCAGCCAATAGCTCGACTATTGCACAAACCATGCCTTTTGTTTGATTGAAACTTTTAGGACAATATTTTATGTTGCTTTTGTTAATACACAGGTTACTAAAAGAGTTATGAGTATACACGTGGATGGGTGGAGAGGGAGAGGGAGGTCAAAGAAAAGATGGATGGACTGTGTGAACAGTGATATGAAAGAAAAGGAAGTTAGTGATAGTATGACGGTTGACAGGATAGAATGGAAGAAAAAAACGTGTTGCGCCGACCCCAAATAAGATGGGACAAGGGCAGGCAGATGATGATGATGCTTTTGTTAATAAAATAATAAAGAAAGTTACATTTTGTGAATCGTCAAGTGCAATTCCAACCCTTTATCTAGCAAGTAAATCGAGACAATGGCCCAAAAACAAAATAGTTAAACCAATATTATTTGTAAATTAAAAAAACTGGGCAAGTGCGAGTCGAACTCGCGCCCTGAGGGTTCCGTACAAACTTACCTATGAAAACATTTCAATTCCCGAATTAAGTTACGAAGATTTTTTCGAATGACAAAATTATTATATTTTTTTGTGACTTATCTACAAATTTACAGTTTTCAGATTTTTTCTTATATTTGTGGCTATGATACACCCTTGTTTCATACTAAATTTAAGGATTCCAAGTCAACGGGAAGAAATGGCAGGCGGTCGCCTCCTTCTGCAAAGCTATAAAAAAGGTGGCCACGCGGCGCACGCGTGAGGGAACGGCTCGCATGTCCCAGCCACCGGCCACCGTAGGCGCGGGCTTGCGGACGGCGAGCAATGCGTAGCTCGCCATCCAACCGTCCGGTAACCCGGACCCAGCCCAAGTTGTCGACGGCGCGTAGTGTTCCACGCGTGCCTCAAGGAGATGTCATTAATTTTCCTTGGACCATAACCAGGTAGAAGATTTTTTTTAAATTCATATAAACAAGTGCTTGAATGCGATCCCACCTGATGGTAAGCAGTGATGCAATCATTGATGGTGAAGCACACTAGTTTATTAAGAGCCTATTCACTCTAGCCTTGAAGACACCTTAGTAATAATCGGACGGGAAGACCGCAACAGGCAAATTGTTCCAGTCCTTCGTTGTACGCGGTATAAAGGTGTATTACAAAGTAGATCTCTATTTTCTACAGTAAAAGCTTGTCAAATGCACTTTGTATTAATACTGGTATAAGGCCACTCACAAAGGAAAATAGCGTAACCGATATACGTTGGAGTTAGCTTGCAAAATATTAGGCTTGTTCGATACGTAAGTTTAACTTGAAGGCTAAACACACTGGCTGCAGGGATGTTTGAAAGAGTTCCTGTGGCCTTGGAATGCAAAAGACAACTGAAGGAGTATGGTTTTAGTCAATTAATGCTTCACCCACTCTGAGTAGAGTTAAGAGGGAAAGAGAGAAGGTGTTTGATGGTTTACCAACTCAAAAAATAAAATAAAGGACATTTGAATCTGTCTCTAATAAGTGGGCCATCATCTGGTCACGAGCATCGCACTCGCGCTAGCTGTGGAAGGGATTTATATAGTCCCCCATTTTGCCAGGCTGTGTTTACAACGGCCTACTTGAGTGCTTGATTGATAGCTTATCTTGGATTGTAGTGTTCACTCATACTTTATGCAGGTATTCTCTACTTAAGCTTTACGTAGATATATAGTAGGGTCAAAATACGTTGGCCACTTTGAATTTGGCGTTTCGAACTATTGGGCATACTCGAAAAACTACACAATTGCTACGCATTGGCCATATGAATCTTAAAAAGAATTACTTCGTAGCCAATTATTCAAAATTCAGAGCGGTCAAGGTAATTCGGCCGTACTGTATCTCTGTTTATTTTTTTAAGATGTCTCTCCATCATTATTTCGTTCGGAAGATGATCACTGCCGGACGAAAACCCAATGGTAAACGTTGCCACATTACCGGGGTAGTCTGTACCACTTGGATGGAGCGCCACCATGTTCTCGTGGCGATTGACGGCATCATCTCCATCACCTCTCGTGTCCGGCTCTGGTTCAAGCCACGGCCCGGAGCAAGAGGAAATGGAAAGGGGACGTCTTTTTCTGCGAAGCAATAATCTGAAGCCTGTCAACGCTGGGTCTCCAGGTACACGGTCACATTAAGTAGGCGTAGGAGAAGCCAAAACCATCTTTGAGCATATCACATGCACCCAAGCATTGCGGCAATTTCAAGGATTTTCATTTAAGATTTCGTCATCGATTCAGCCGAAAGACGTCCACTGTTAGACTTAGGCCTATATATAGATCGTCACAATGACCGTTCCTGTCTCACATCTATCTGATTCCTGCGACTATCATCAGGCCATCGGTCCACCTGGTGGAGGTCCTTCAACGCAGCATTAACCAGTATACGATCGCCACTCCACAAACTTTCGGCTCCATCTACTATCTGTTTTGCAAGCAATATAGCCCACTGCCAATTAAGACTATGTAAGAATTCATGCTCACATATAAATATTATAAAATTAAATAAGGATTTCCTATAACCAATTGGAGAAATAGGTCTTCTACAGAAAGCGTAAGGCCTATCTACACTATATCTATACATATAATAAAACAGTAAAATTCTTTTGTGTTGGTATTAATTGGCGCAAAAACTACTGAACCGATCCTGTTCAAATTTCGCATACACAATCCTTATAGGTCAGGGCAACTGATAGGCTATAAACTATCACGCTATTTGCTATGGGGGGTGAGCAATAATCCAAAATGTAGGTATTGAACGACATTTGCCGCGAGTTCAATTCCCAGCTACATTTAAAAATTTTGTCATTATTTTGTCTTATTTTTTTTTGTATTAAAATAACTTTTACCATTTTTTCAAAATAAAATTGACATTTCTATTCGATATCTTCTAAATATTTTGTACAAACTAATCAAAACACATAATAAAATCAAAGCGACGAATAAAATCACGTACTATAATGTTACATTATTCCATTTAGCTGCAAATTTAACTTCTAAAACGAAAATCATCACGCTATCATCGTTAGGGAGCCAACCAGTCAATTATGACGTTTATATAAGAACGTCTATTTTATAGTTTGTTCATCGAAGACCGCAGCGCAGTGGATTCGCATCTAGACTTTAATGTAATGTGAAGGTGGTTCAAATCCCGTACGGCTCTCTTAGGGGAAATTTTTGTTCTATTTTGTCATCGTGAATAAGATTTTTTTATATCTTTTTGCATGCTTACAAATTTTTTTTTATAAATCTACGTATATATCTGTAGAAATTTTTAGTGAAGTGCGTATTATTAATTTTAGAAATCGATGTAGATAACTTTTATACATTTAAATTGTGTGGAACTTGATAATTATCTTACTTAGGCTTTTTTTCATCGCAATGAAACAAAGCATATGAAAGACAAACGGTATGAAATCAAAGTTTTCGAGAAGTAAAATATGACACCACACGCAACTCGCAACGCCATCTAAAGACTCAAAGTAGAAATAATGATGACAATGACGGTTGAACTTCATATTAAATTTGATAGATGGCATTGCGTATTTTACGTAATTTTCTGAGTGGCAGAAGAATGGCCATCGCGCACGATTACAGTTATGGTTAAACTGGTGTTAGACGGAGGCATTTTTAACAATCCTACAGCTTATTTTTATTATATTTTTCGCATTATAGTAACAAGCTAATTGACCGTGATTATTCAAGGGATACCATCCAAAGACGATAAAAGTAAATAGCTATATGTATTTAATTATTCACTTTAAAATAACACGGCCACATTTTCGGAAGGGGTTACAGAGTACCTTGCGTTGGATGGTCCCCAGGTGGACCGATGACCTGGTAAGGGTCGCGGGTATCCGATGGATGAGAGACTCACAGGACCGGTTATTATAGCGACACTTGGGAAGGTCTATGTCCAGCAGTGGACATCTTTCGGCTGAAATAATAATGATGATGATGGCACCATTTTTTTCTTTTTTTAAGGGTGGAAATCATCCAAAGATTTCTCCCGCTCTGGTTGGAGCGGGAGGACGTGTCAATCTTTTACCGACTAAAACTACACCTGTGTCGATCACTACGCGCTGTTGAGGATTGGGCTCGATCCTGTCAACTACAGGACGGCTAGCTACCCATTGCTCGACGTCCGCGCCCGCGTCTACCGTGATTGGTAGTCGGGGTCGGAATCTTGGCTCGGCGTGAGGCCGTTCCTTCCCTAACGCGTGCGGCCTCCGCCTTCGCTAGCATTACGGCTTTGCAGAAGGAGGCGACTGCCTGCCACTACTCCTCGCTCTGGATCAGAGCCCGGCGCGAGAGGTCACTGACGCCGATTGCCTTCACGAGGACACGGCGGTGCTCCGCCCTTGCAGGGCACATCTCCACTGTGTCCTCCGGCATGATGGCACCTTGCGGATTAATGATGGTGTGTTTTATTATTTGCAGTCACCGCTTCATATAAAACGGGATCGAATGTGTTTTTCTGACCACAGTTCGACAACGTATGATGTATCTCAGATTCCTTACAGCCTTACGTCGATATCTGGACGTTACCTCTTTGCAATGAGTGGTGACCAACACTGGAACAACCCTCTAAGGGAGGCCAGTCTCAGGGATAACACTTATCGGCTGCTACATTTGTTAACCATAATTTCATTGTTTTATGGATAAGCTCAGGACTGTTGTGGGTGTTTCGAACGGTTTCTGTTCTGGGTTCGGTTGAAAGTACCCTGATATTACCATTTTGTGAATCACCTGGAGGACTCGGTGTAGCATGCGGTGGAGGTCTATCCATCTTGAGTGAACCGCCGTGTCCTCATAGAGGCAATCGGCGTCAGTAATTTCTCGGTTTGGCCATCAATATGCGAGTTCGATTGAACGGGGATACACGCGCACAAGGTTTAGCCGTAGTTTCATTCATAAGTTGGAGACTCTTCATAAGGTAGTTCCTACTATGGAAAAAACATTTGTCTTATATACGGGGATGTCAATTAAATACACACCAAAATATCCTAGGTAAATGAACAAGTAATTCTAACGCCTAAAATAATCAAACTGCAACAATCAATGCAAGCATGCTGTCGCCAATTCTTCATAAGTACTGTTGTGGAAGAAGATAGTTGATGATTTATTTATTTAATCCTTTATGCACAAATGTACAGCGGCGGACTTAATGCCTGCCGGATGATGATGGTAGTTTTTGGATTCACTTAAGGCTTTTCACTATCAGTGCACGTTATCCAGCTGAAGGTCGGTGTCCCGATTATGCTCCTTCGTTTATCTCTACCAAAGCTGTCTAACTGCTTAAACTCTTCAGTGAAAAGTTATTGAGGCGAAAATTGTTATGGGAGATAACTCTTTCGATCAATCTTGCAGCCCTAGCAGACATCGGCCCTAGAGGGCCCTATCCATTTGCTGAAATCTTTTTGAGTCGCGCGTAGAATACTATGCGCTGTCGATTCAGGACTGCTTTGACCAGACGGCTGGACAGCACCACCGCAATCCCGTGTTTGCGATAGCCGGGAATTGCCTTGCGGCTTTCAACACCCGGAGCGTCCCTTGCAGCGACCGCTGAGGAGTCAGGATGTCCTATCCCTCATAGTGTCACCCACCTTCTTTGATCGTAGTGCTTCACTGAAGGAGGCTACTGGTTGTCATTTTCTCCACCAATCGCCCCCATAAAGACAAGGCGGCGCCGGCGCTCCGACCAAGCGGGACTGACTTCCACCGTATGCTCCATCGTATTCTCCGGGCGTTTCGCAGAATAGTGAGACCCGAGTGTTTCTTCCCGCTGAATTCGACACAGGTACCTTCTAAAATACCCACAACCCGTGAGTCCTGCACAAAGAGAGGATGCCGTGACGCCTCTGTAGACACTTCTCAAAGACAGGCATTACTGCTGCGATTTGATTGTGGCGTGCTCACTGTGGCGAGGGGTTAAAATCATGCAATGATGTTTTACCAGAACATAAACCAGAAACATACATAATTGCCCATGCATACATATGCCTTTTCCCTTGGGATAGGCAGAAATGACCACTGCTACGACCCATACATGCTCTTTCTATTCATTGACGGTCATACATCTGGATCTGGACGAGTATATAACATGTTTCCTGAAGGTAATTTGCGTGTTTAACCGACTTCTAAAAAGGAGGAGGTTCTTAATTTGGATATTTTTACCTTTAACCGTTTTATGTTAAAGTACAATAAATTATTGCGATGCTTTCGGAATGAATTGCAAGCACAGAGTGATTGTACAGTTTTACGAACTTAACGCGGACGAAGTCGCGGGCAACAGCTAGTTTATAATAATTATTCATCCTTATTTTCAAATTTGTGTAATAACATAATCGGAGTTTTCATGCAAGCTATGTAATTGAAGAAAAGTCTTCAAACATTGTTCTACAGAGCTAATTAGTTTCCACTAGGCTAATTAGAGTTTCTTTCAGAGAAACAATGTTAAACCAGGCATAAAGTTACACACCCCCTCATTCCTAAAGTACTTTCAGGAATAATGGGATTTTTTTTAATAAACATTTACCACTTAAGTATTTCATAATACCAGCTTGATATATTACAATTGATGGAGAAACGAGCCAAAAAGATTAATGGTCGAGTTTTGTCCAAATTATTGAGCATTGATCGACGTGGCGAGTTGCTAGTCGGGCGATTTTCTATCGTTTACATCAGGTAGTGTGTATTGGAATTATCATCGTATTACCAGACGCAGGGCTTCGTGCCCCCGGTATATGATGAAAATCCCACCTATACGTTTAGTTTTTTTTTTTTTCGGTGGCAAAATCATCTTAAGACATCCCCGCTCTTGGGCGGAGCAAGAGATAGTGTCAGACTTTTACTAACTAAAAACCCACTCCTGATCCTTCTTTGCCTTCATCCCGGGGTCCCGGGCCTCGCTTTCACACTACCCGTGGCCGCATTAGGCTTCGACCTTGCTGGGGCCCTACAGTTGCTGACAGTTCCTTGAGATGCGCGTTCCTTGAGTGCTCGGCGCGAGAGATCACTGCCGCTGGTCGCCTCCACGAGGAAAACATCCCACCTATTCGTACAAAAAGTTTTAAGAATACATTTATTGCACGTACTTCTAAAAAATAGAATGTCCTGCCGGGTTCGTGTTTACTGATAGCTACAACCTCAGAGTTTTAAAGTCAAGTGTGAATATGTTACTTCTACACTACTTATTGCTATACAATTGTGTGGGTGACAGCTGTCGGATTCATACAATGTTGCTACCTATAATTTTCTCTTATCATAAAGATATTTATTTTTATAATATTCGTCCTGCTGTAATCCTACCCATACTATGTAGTGGCAGGCGGTCGCCTACTTCTGAGGACCGGTAATGCTAGCAAAGGAAGGCGGCCTCACGCCCCAGCCACAGAATTTTGATCCCGATTTCCAGCGAGTAACTGATAGCTCGCCGTCGGACCGTTTGATAACCGTCCAGACCGAGCCCAAGTCGTCGAAAGCGCTTAGTGTTCCACGCGACCCTCAAGGAGATATCAGCAAACCGTAGGGGCCCAGCAGGGTCAAAGCCTACTGAGGCCATGGGTGATGCGAAAGAGAACCGAAAGAGGCAAAGAAGGTACAGGAGTGGGTCTATTCAGTAAAAATCTGATACGAAAGGGCGGGAGATATCACTAGATGATTTAAAAATAAAACCCATGCTATATTAAAAAGGCCTGTAAGCGTGCTCCATCGTTGCCCACATCATCATTTATCATCAGAGTGAGATAGTGGTCAAACGCGAGCCTATCGATCGAATTACAGTCAAAAACTGCACAAATAGTAATTGTAAATGGGTAAAGTACCTATTTAATTAAGAAAGAAAAACATTCTTTCTTTAAAATACAGTCAAAAGCTAATTGCGCTAATTGTAAATGAGTAAAGTACAAAATAGTATAATTCATTACATTTGAATCTGACATTTAGATTTGGAGTAGTGGTGGCCCAGTAGTAACGGTCCCGACTGACGAGTTGTAGGTTGCGAGTTTAAACCCAGCCAGGCACATTATGTAATTTATTTTATCACCACTGTTCTCAAAACGGTGAAGGAAAATATTGTGAGGAAACTGGCATGTCCTAGAATCAAAAATTCGAAGGAATGGGTGGATTACGACCCGTTCCTTCGGAGTTCTGAGTCCCAGTAGTGGGCACAATATAAAGCAGATCATACTCATGTATGAATCTGGGAGCACATTCTCAATACTAACCCGTTATATATATAACCGGCTAAGGACTAAGCGCTTCGTCTTGATATTCTTCACCTTTTTTTGAGGTGGAATATCATTAAATACCCATACCCATCGTCTTTGTACCCATAGATTTAAGTTAATGTAAAAGTTTTTGTTACTATTTTGGTGTACAATAAAGTTTATTCTATTCTATTCTAAATAACTTGTCCCGCTCTAGGTGTAACGAGAGGGAGGAGAAGGAGTGTCAAACTTTTACTGAAATAAACCTACATATGTTCCTGTTAAGGGTTCCGTACCTCAAAAAGAAAAACGGAACCTATATAGGATTACTTTGTTGTCCGTCTGTATGTCTGTCAAGACCCTTTATGTCGAGAACGCGTAGAGTTATAAAGTTGAAATTAGAACCATATACTTAGTTCTGCGATCTCTTGAAACTGTGAAAAAATCAAATATCTGAGTTAACGAAATAAAAAAAAGATACGGCCATTTATATCGCAAAAAACGTATATTTCGGTACTCTCAAGGGAATCAAAATTCATAGGGTATTTCCTGTTGACTTAGAATCCTGAAATTTTGCATGGACCAAGGTCTTATAGCACAAGTAAAGGAAAGTAATTTGTAGTTACGCAACAATTTTTGTTTTGCGGTTTTGAAAAATCTTCGTAACTCAATTAGGAAATTTTACTATTTACATAGTTAAGTTTGTACGGAACCCTCCGTGTGCGGGTCCGACTCGCATTAGTTTTGAAATGGGGAATCATCCTATGACTCCTGCTCTAGGCTGGAGCAAAGGTCGTGCCAGACTTTTACTGACTAAACACCCACCTGTCTCCTTTAGTTGCCACGGTATCCCATATAGAAATTACCCGTGGTACCTGTGTTGCTTCAGTTATCCTTTTGAATTTTGGGCCACGGTAACTTTCGGTTTCAAACATTCTCTTTCTACCAGCTATAACCTTTTAAGCAGATCACAAACATGGATATCACTCGATACATTTCGCCTGCGGCTACATTAATGTTCCACATACATACACCTTCTCTAATGAAACAAAGCCATGTTTAAAACAAATACACCCAACACGGTAGTCGTTTAAAATATAATATCCCATTACCGACACGTTTATGTTTACGAAGTAAACACACAGAGCAACAAGCCATGTTATTTGTACCTGTTTCTGATGCGACGTACATTGTTTTTCAACGTAACTTGCTATGTAAGGTATTACGTGTTGTTGATTCTGTGGCTGAGGCGATAAGCGAACGTTTGATAAATAATGCTGATTGAAGTTCAAATATAAGAATACTAGCTTCTTAGAGTGACATGAAAGAAAAGGAAGTTAGTGATAGCATGACGAGTGACAGGGCGGAGTGGAAGAAAAAAACGTGTTGCGCCGACCCCAAATAACAAGGGACAAGGGCAGGAAGACAACGACATATAATAATACTAGCTTCTGCCAGTGGCTTCGACCACGCGATAGTTGGTTTCTCCATACAAACTTCCAACCCCCGTTTCATCCCCTTAGGGATGGACTTTCGTAAAATCCGTTCTTAGCGGATGTCAAGTCAAAGTCAAAGGTTTTTTATTTCACATAGGCCTACATGGGCACTTATATAACGTCAGAAGCTAGTGCACGGTTCCAAATTGGTCGTTTCCTGTGGAAAATAACCGGCAAGAAACACCATGGTTACTCTTTAAAAAAAAAATGTTGTTACAATGTTTCCATATTACAGCGTAGATATTATGTAAGAACAGTGTAGACTGGTCAATATTGTACTAAAAAGTACAATAAAAATAATCATAATAAAAAGGAACCTAAGAATTCGCGGAGTCTACAGTGTTATCATGTTCACATTATAAAAAAAGAGGCTATATAAATAAAAGCAAGTAAAATAAATAATAATAAATTAAAAAATATTGCAAAAGAAATGTATTTGAAAGAAAAAAAATATATATTACAAACTTCGAACCCCCGTTTTACTACCTCAGGGGTAGAGTTTCGTAAAATCCGTTCTTAGCGGATGTCTACACCCTATAAGGATTCTACCAGCTAAATTTAAAGTTTGAAGGTGTTATAGTTTCGGAGATTTCGTGATTAATCAGTTATATTTAGATTTTGGGGTTTAGAGGTTAAATGTCAAATACCGAAAACTTTGTTCAAGTATCTATAACTATTTCTTAACTAGCTAAGCGTAGTAAATAATTGATTAAATTGACCTTTTAACTGTAGAAATTATAGGGATTGTTAGAGAGTCACCGCGGGCCTGGAAAGCAAAGAGTAACTAAAGGAACATGGGTGGGTTTCAATAAATAAATAAATTAGATAATTTCTCACCTCATAAAAACCCTGAAATAAAATAACAATTTTCTATTGACTCAGATCGAATGGTAGAAAATGGCTAAGTCTTGAGCATCAACGCCGAGTTGCTAGCCTGTCGGTTTTCTACCGGTTGCATTTCGGGGAGTGTGCGTCGGATTTGTATAACCTAATTCCGCCTAACCCGTTCCATCATCGGACCACCAGGCGTACGGCAATGCACCACCGGTACATGGTGGACATCCCACCTATACGCACAAAACGTTTTGGGAACACATTCATTATGCGTACAGCTAAGGAGTAGAATTCCTTGCTGGAATTTGTGTTTCCTGATGACTACAACCCGGGAATCTTCAAGAGAAGAGTAAATAGGTTACTTCTAGGTAAGTGCGTTCCATCGTTGACCGCATCGTCGCTTTCCATCAGGTGAGATAGTGTTCAAGCGTGATTCTATAAAGAATTTAAAAAGAAATCATTAAGTCCGCCTTTGTACAGTGTTTCATTAGTGCATAACGTTTTAAATAAATATATGGAAATATAACTATAAGGAAACACAAACCATCAGATAGAATCTATCCACCAACTACAAACATACACGTAATAAGTCAGTTCAGGGAATAGAGAATACATGCCCCCCCCGCCCACCTCCGGTATTCATTTAACAGCAAAATGTTAGTTCGTGGGAGATTGATGGAGCTGCCTTAAGAATAGAGGATTCGAATTAGATTTAGGTCGCTAACTGAGAGACACTTGTTTCTTTATTTTGTTTGCAGTTGAAAATAGTATTGAAATTGAATCGTTTAATTGTCGTTCAATCTTGTAAGTATTAGTAGTAATATTTGTAGACTGTTGTTGGTGTGCTGTGGGTCGCGTTTTTATAATCTTTATGTATGTCTTAAACTTTTGCACGGCGTACGAGGACCCGAAATCAACTTTTTATGTATGAATGTGGTGCCAGTCGACGACTATCAATGTATGCTCTATACAAGAGCATCCCAGGACAACTTCCATTGGTAGATGGGCACGACATAATTATGGCGGTAAGTCCACTCTTTGAGGCGTGGCTGGAAAGAACTCACGGCGTCCTCACGTTCCGCATGACGCAGGTTTTCATCGGATATGGTCAGTTCGGGAGGTTCCAGCATCGGATTTGTGCGAAAGTGATGCGCGGGTGCCACCACTGTGTGGACCGACCGGAGGACACGGTGGAGCATGCGGTAGAGGTACATATACATACTTGGGGGCGATCGGCGGCAATGATGTCTCACTCCAGGCTTTGGTAAAAGCCATGGTCCAAAGCCAGGAGGAGTGGCAGGCGGTCGCCTCTTTCTGTGAAGGCAGTAACGGTAGCAAAGGAGGAGGCCACACGTGCACGCGCGAGAGAGCGGCATTCACGCCTCAGCCGCTGGGATCCGCATGCCGATTTCTAGCCACCGTAGGCGCAGGCTTGCGGACGTCGAGCAATGAGTAGCTTACCATCCGACCGTTTGGTAACCGTCCGGACCGAGCTCAAGTCGTCCACGGCGCGTACTGTTCCACGCGCGTCTCAAGGAGATGTGAAGGGTCTGCTTCTGAAAGGAAGACTCAGCCCTGATATGAAAGGCAACGAAGGAATAGGAGTGAGTTTTTAGTCAGTAAAAGTCTGACATATACTGCCCAAGAGCGGGGGATATTATTGGGTAATATTCCAACTACAAAAAAAAAATCCATTGGTGGAAAGCTATTGCGATTTTGAAATATGGGTGTGCTTAGACTCATATCGCTGCCTTATCCTTTGGGAAATAAAAACGTGATATTATGTTCATACATCAAACATCAAGAAAAAAAAATTCTCTTTATAAGTGTAAGTTTCTTTTTAGTTTTAAATATATATTTGAAAGTCTAAAAACTCTGCTTCTCTGTTACGCTCTTACGATTACACAAATAGACCGGTTTTAACAATTCCTTCACCGGTAGCACTTTTTCACTGTGTGACATAGGCTATATATGTTCTATTTTGATAGCTAATTTATAATTTAATACAAAGTAAGCTTGATCTCCAATGGAGGCTACTTTTTATGTGAATTCAACTTCATATTTGCAATAACCGCCTTTACGCAAACAAAGTAGCAGGCTAGAGCTAGTTACTATATAGTATAAAACAAATTCCATTCCAGCTGTCTGTCCCTATATATCTTGATATATATTTTTTTAATAGATAGTGTGATTCAAGATGAGGGTGTATATGTATAATACAAGCATAATAAACCTCTAAAATTAACAATGTTTCTCTACTAGAGAAACATTGGTGTGTTATACATATACACCCTCATCTTGAATCACACTATCTATTAAAAAAATATATATCAAGATATATACATTGGTAATTTTAGAGGTTTCTAATGTGATGTCGTAAATAAACACATTTTTTTGCGCTTACTTTTCAACGCTGGCTTAACCCTACGAGATAGATCAAAATAATGTAATACAGTATGGTACACCTTGAAAAGGTCTACAAAAATGTTTACAATGGTATATGTCTATCTCTAAGGGATAACCCACAATAAACATTTTTTAACCATTACTTTTTACGAGAAATAATGCTTATTTATTAACTGCTTTTTTCTTGAGTACATTAAGTGCCCATTACAGCATATGATTTAAATGAATATTTTCGAAGATACTACAGATTTAAAATGCAAAGTCATAGCTGTTGCGATGCTATCAGCATAGCACCCGTGCGAAGCCAGGGCGGGTCGCTAGTAAACTATAATTTTGTTCTAATTTAACAACTCCGGTAAACATACCACCAAACAGTTTAAAACTCAAATCAAACGAATAAACGCTATCAAATCGCCACCTACTCGACAATCAATACAAATTCCACTGAAGTAATTATTTCTATAATTTGGCAACTTGTGCCAGTCACAGCGAATCGCGGGCCGTCACGAAGATTAATGCCCAGTGCCTAATTAGAAAAGTTTTCCTACAGCTATTTAATGACCCCGGTTGAACTAGAAACAGAATTGGAACGGGACACACTGTTACACTGTGTTCCTCTGTGTTTACTGAGACGGAGTTTGTTTGTACAGAGCAGTTTATATTACCCCTGTGTTGCACTTCCCTTAATCGATCTGTTGGGTTCTGCAGACTTTTGAATCCGACAATACAATCTATTCGACAATTTAAAGTGGAGTTAGTAGGGAATTAAAGGAAAATAGGAGATGTATCGGTGTGTCTGTTCTACCTGTAGTATCCTTTGTGGGTACTCGTGTTCTCTAGTTGTTGAACATGAGGTTTTTAGTGTGTTTTCATTTTATTTATTAGGATCTTCTTAGAGTCTTGTATTTAAAATTGTAAAAGAAGGATTATTTGATAGTTTAGATTAAGATTTCACACATTCTTCTTCTCTTGCTCCCTTCATACTATTGTCTACATTTCTTTTGATTTCTCCTTTCGCAGATCTGGAGAAATTTCTTTGGAATTAAGCAGTATCTCTGTACTCTTGTCTACTTTGTGTTGTCTTTTTCTGTTTTGTGTGTACATAAATAGTAAAATAAATAAATAAATAAAAAACTTGATTATTTTACTGTTTGCACTGTCAATACACTTTTTTTTTGAGGTAGATAATCAATAAGTTAATGACTTTTCCAGCTTTAAGGTTTTTTTTGTGTGCGGGAAAATCATCCAATGACATCCCCAGCTCTTGGGCGGAGCAAGAGGGCGTGTCAGACTTTTACTGACTAAAAACCCACTCCTGTTCCTTCTTTGCATTCGTCCCAGGGCCGAGTTTTCCTTTCAGAAACAAACCCTTGGCTGCAGTACGCATCGACCCAACTGGGTCCCTACGGTTTGCTGACATCTCCTTGAGACGCGCGTGGTCTTTGACCTCACGTTAATCACGATTAGATTAGATGAGATTGACATTTAAAATATAAATGATAAAACTAAATTTTACTTCAAAGCCAATCAAATTCAAACCAGTCTTTCATCCAACTAGTACGTAGTTCGTAGAAAAATAATAATTTTGAACCCTGTTGTGGTTAAATATAAGAGTGAATGTTATTTGTGGAACCATAATTAGAGTTTTATAATTGGATTAAATAAACATACAATATAGTCGGTACTGTGGCGAACATGTAGTTCCCACCAATAATTACTAACTTGTAAACTGTCATGTAATACTTGAAAGATATATCTATATCGGCGCAAATACTTCTAACAATACGCAGAGCGCACGTGCAACGAAACGTCACTCATGCTGCGCGCCCCACCAGACAAAAGTGAAAGGCAAAGAGCTTATAAAAGGCCTGCGAAATGTGTGAGCGGTCATTCGTTCGTCGACACGCGAGTTGGTCGGACGTTATTGTAGTGAATTTTATTATTATATTATTTTGAAATTGATTTGATAACGTTTATGTTATACCATTATTAAGTTTAATTATACAAAAGTGATTTATAAATAAAACGTAATGGATCATAATGGTGCTTTTATTCGTGAAGACACCCCTCCTCTTATATCTATACTTATAATAAATCTGTAGAAGTGAAAATTCTGTACATTGAAAATATCAAAAAAATAAACGGAAGAGGGTGTTACTAGACCGACACCAAACCCAAAAATGTGATTAAAAAAATGTTGGTCTGCCTGTCTGTCTGTCTGTTTGTTCTGGCATCACGCAAAAACTACCGGTTCGATTACTATGAAACTTGGTATAATTATTCTTTAATATCCTGGGCACCACACTGGGTACTTTTTTGATGGTTCGATCCCTAGACCCGATTACTGTACCAACCGTAAATAATAAGTTTGTCGTAGGTTACGTCATCCGCAGTGGAGTTCACTAAGGGGCGCTGCACACGGCTAAGATACTATAATATTTTATCTTAAGATACAATATCGCTCGCCATACAATTCGAACACACGACGAAGATAATAAATAATATTTCATATTTTCGTATCTCAAAAAACCTAATAAAACCATTTTCGACTTCTACGCGGACGAAGTCGCGGGCAAAAGCTAGTGTTATATAAAGTTTAGGTTTGATTGATGTTCAAACAATAGATAGGGAGACGTCATACAAAAGTCGAGACGTAATTTTTATAAAAAATGTATTTCAAAGAGCTTAATACAATATAATAATAGTTTAAAGCTAACCAGAAGCCTTTCATTGCGTCTCACCTTCCATCGCAGTACAATGGTTGGGAAACGGGGAAATTCAAAACTCGTCGGCTGCAATCCATTTACGAGAATTTGTTGGTTTCAGACGCAATGAGTATAGTTTACAGGCTTTCAGGAAACAATAATTAAAAAAAAACAAATATTTTTATTTCAAATAGGCTTACATGGGCACTTATAAAACGTCAGAAGCTAGTGCACGGTTCCAAATTGGTCGTTTCCTATGGAAAAGAACCGGCAAGAAACTCCATGGTTACTCTTTTAAAAAAAGTGGTTGATGTTACAAATTTCCATATTACAGTATTAATAGATCTTATGTAAGAATAATGTAGACCAGTCAATATTGTACCTAAAAGCAGAATTAAAATAATCAAATTTAAAAAAAGAGAGTCGTGATAGGAAGTAATCTAAGAATTCGTGGAGTCTATAGTGTTCTCACATTCATATTATAAAAAAGAGGCTATATAAAAAAAAAAACTGGGCAAGTGCGAGTCGGACTCGTGCCTTAAATAGTTCAATTTCCGAATGGAGTTTTAAAGATTGTTCCGAATCACAATTATACTTTTTTTGTTGTGACATAACACACATAGGAATAAATCTGAAAACTGTAAATTTGTAATTTACAGTTTTCAGATTTATACCTTTAAACTAAAAAAAAAAACATACAATTGGTGGCCCTATTGCATTTCGCGATCTCTTCCAGACAAACTAGAATATATAGAGATGGCCTAGTCATAAAGATGGGGTTGCACTGGGTGCAAAAAAAAGAAGTTAATTTATTACATCTTACGTTTACGAACCAAGAACGACCTTACATAAAGGCAACAAATATGTTCAAATCTATCAAAACCAAAAGCACTTTCAGCACAAATTCCTTCAAGGAAACTAGCCCAGTTTTCAACTATAATAACAACCATTTATATAAAGGTTTTCTAGTCGGGAACACACGCCATCAACCGTCGTGTCCAAATGGGTATCATTACGACGAGGTACTGAGATGAAATATAGAAGAGTGGTGTAACAATATAGACTGATAAATTGCTTCGAGGATTACAAATGTTTGCTGATTCTTAGCCTTTTTGTTTGCTAAAGAAAGGGCTCGAACGCTTTTTTTAAAAGACACGCTTTTTGAGGATAAAGGAGGGCTATTTAAGGTCCTCAGTTAAGGTTCTTATCCTGATCTTTTTTTTGAAGTTATTTTTTCCGGGATCAGTGGACTAGACTCTGAAAAGGTATTCGTGTTGAATAGCCTTGACTGTTGTTTTATTATTGCAATTTAAATGATTTATGTATTCACCTTCACTCGACTTTACTGTAAAAAAAGTTTGAGCTCGCAGTTTCATGTTTTCCCAGGTCCTGAAATTGACTTTGCCCTAAAGTTAGGTTATAAACTTCAAAAGAGGTTATATTTTTGTTTATAAACTTTAAACATATTCGACTATTTTCTAATCCTAATCTTTGAATTCGTCCGATTATAACTTAGTTAGAGGGGTAGAGTAAATTGGCTCTTAATAAACTAGTGCGATTTACAATCAACGATTGTATCACTACTTAGTCTTGGTATGGTCATGTAAAGAGGAAAGATGATACGCATGTTACTAAAAGAGTTATGAGTATAAATGTGGATGGTTAGAGAGGGAGAGAGAGGCCAAAGAAAAAATGGATGGATTGTGTGAACAGTGATATGAAAGAAAAGGAAGATAGTGATAGCATGACGGTTCACAGGATAGAATGGAAAAAAAAAGGTGTTGCGCTGACCCCAAATAGGATGGGACAAGGGCAGGAATATGATGATGGTTGTATCGCTACTTACCATCAGGTGGAAACGAAGTCAAGCACTAGTTTATATAATTAAAAAAACTAATGAGAGAATGATAGATACTTGTTTAATTTATTTACAAAAGATTTCATTGTAAATGTTTTATCTAAAAAATGTTTTACAATGATGTTTATTTTCAATATCAATTGTAGCGACATCTATAGCGTCACATAAGAACTAATCCTGTATCGCGCAATCAAAGTTCTCCACGCGATTGGAACATATAGAACAGCCCGGAATCATCTATCGGGCAGTTGCCTACCAGACATAACATCCCGTCTGGTCAGAGGATCCTCCCTTTTCAACGGAGGTTTGCGGGATTTTACTCTCTGTTCCGCCTACCTCCAAACAATCACAAAATTACTTGTTTTTTCCCTGAGTATCAAAACAAAATATTATTTAGCGTAGCTTTATCTTTCAGTAAGTAAATCATAAATAAATAACACCTCCTGCTCTGGGTGAGAGCAAGTGAGAGCGTCAGACTTTTACTGACTAAAACCCACCTGCGTTTCTTCGGTTGCCCTTCACGTTGAATGACGTAGCTAACAACAAAATAAAATTAACTAATTCGCAATTTGTTTGTGTGTTGTAGGTCGCGGGTTCAAACACAACCAGGCGCATTACTTTGTGTAATTTATTTCATCACCACTGCTCTCAAAACGGTGAAGGAATACATCGTGAGGAAACCGGCATGTCCTAGAACCAAAAATTCAAAGACATGTGACATCCACCAACCCGCACTGGGCCCGCGTGGTGGATTACGGCCCATTCACTCTCCTAGAGAGGAGGCCTGAGTCCCAACAGTGGGAACATTATAAGGCCGACTATGCTATGCTATGCTAATTCGCAATTTTATATGACTTGCTTATTTAATGGCATAACAATTTTATCCCCATTAACCAACTTTTCAACTCAGACAATAAAAAGAGCTTATTTTCATTTATTATACAAATAACAATATATCCTCTTTTGTTCTTTAAACGTACCATTCTCTTGTCATGTGTTAATTCTATTTTTTTTTCAGACACTCGTGGCTATTGTGGATTTTCTAGTAACTTTTTCAAATGTATGTGTATGACAGGTGTAATAAAGAAATCGTGAGGTAGGTAGCAGGACTATTTGTATGTTTGCATACAGGGTGATTTTGAGACGGGGTAGTAACTGTTAAAACGAAATGGAATCGACATGAGGAGATCTTTCTTAACTTTTTAGGAATTAGAGTAGGTATGAAGGAAGTAGAAATAAAGTCCGAAGTGTACAAGAGGAAGAAAGAAAGTTTATTGTATACAGAGCCACAGTACACAAGAGTTCCACTAGAGTAGAAGAAATGGTAGATATAAGAAGATGTCAGAATACAAAGAAATAACACAGAAGTAGGTACAATATATTTTAGTGCGACGAATCTCACAAAAGACGTTTTTATTTTTACGAAAAATAATTAAGAATGATTGTTAACGATTTGACAACTGAGAATGACATAATGTCATGTTGTTTGTACACGAAAGAGTTTATATAAGAAAGAAAGAAAAAGAGTTTATTTACGACAACAATGGCACATAACTTAAAAAAAAATGTATATAATATTATAACATATCTATACAAAAGAGTGAGTTAAGCGACACATCTACGCAAAATGGAAAAAGCAATGAATATAGAACAAATAGGAATAAGTCAACTTTACTGTTTAAGCTAAGGTAAGCTAAGGGCAATCATATTGGAAACTTATGTCACAAGTTACGTAAAAGTTAAAGCTCTCGACAGAGTATAAAAACAAGTGCCCCTCGAGCGCCGATTGTACATACGTCTGTACAACTTGAATAACCTTGAAAAATGCTAATTTATCGTTTTGTACACACGTTTGTACGAAATTTTTTTAGCCGAAAAATTTGGTTTCTATATCTTTGATTTTCCTAGAAAAAAATCAGAAAAAGTTTTTTTTTGTTTATTTATTTTTGGTGATTTACGTAAAAACGCGCCATTACGTAATAATAATAACCCCCCCCCCCCCCCCGCGCGAGAGTTTAAGCCTAGAACTCCCCCACCGTCTGAATAGCGAGCTAATCGAGAAATTGAACTAAATAACAAGTACACCAACCATCTCAGTTTCTACAAATCAAATCAATTAACCGATATTAATTTGGACTTTGTATTTGTATAAACGCTACGCTTTAGGTAAGCTAAGGAAAACTTCTGATGTTTATTAAGTGCCCATGTCTACATAAAATAAAATATTTTGGATTTTATTGTATTATTAAATACGTTATTGTAGTGACCCGATCCAGCGTTGCACAGGTGCAAATTAAACATAAAAACACAGACACGAAAAGCAACTTTTTTCAATACCATATACGACCACTTTACACAGATTTTGACAAAAAAAAGTTCAACAAGAAACAATTTACATAACAACCTTTTTAAATTTTATTTCGAAGGTCTTAATTCTAAGAATAATGAATATGTTTCTAAGTCAAACTGAGGTTTGAGCAATAGAAAAGCAACTGAAGCTGATAACCCTGTATGTAATGTTTGAGATTATTATATAATCTCAAACATTACATACAGGGTTATCAATCATATTATCCACAATCGACAGCAATTTCAAAACAACGAATAATTTTTTGTTGTACAATAAACTTACACAAAGGTGCCAATTAAACATTCTCTTTATTTTCGCATTCGTATCAGTATCCGCGTAAATCGCATATATCGTGGAGAATGTACATGTTAAGACAAACTGCCCCCCTAGCCAAGTTACGATCGTTTCGTTTGCGTCGAACGCCTCGAATAGGCCACGCCTCCGATTCCTTTGTTCTGACGTCATCTCAACGCTCAGTCACGCATTAAACTGTAAGGTCCCAGCAGGGTCCAAGGCTACTGGGGCCAAGGGTCTGCTTTTGAAAGGAAGACTCGGCCCTGGTATGAAAGGCAACGAAGAAACAGGAGTGGGTTTTTAGTCAGTTAAAATCTAACAAAACCTCTCGCGCCGCCCAAGAGTGGGGGATGTGCTTGGATGATATTCCCACCGAAAAAAAAAATGTTAATATTTTATGTTGTTAGATTTTATTATTTATGCATTTTGTCAATGGGCCCTTAGTTGTCAGATGTAAATCAAATTTGAATAAATAGATATATCCAAAAACCCATACCCCAATAATCCACCCTGTATATTCATGCGTGTACATAAGTGTGAGAGTAATGCGGCACAAGGACCAATATTTCGGTTATTAGTGACTGGTGAGTAATGTTTAATGTGATACCTGGAATTTATTCTATAAGGATACATACAACCTTTTATCCATATATATAAAAAGTAATGTTTGATCTGACACACTTATTTTTTTGGACGTCTAAAGTTGGCAATTATTCTTCAGACTTCTACGTTCTATCTGGTAGACATCGCTGTCAGCGATAAGACCGCCATTGTACCCAAAGATTTAAGTTTCTGGGAAATTGTTGATATTTTGGTGTACAATAAACGCTATTCTATTCAATTCTATCATACCACAGACATGTCAAACAGTAAAAATATGTTTTAAGCACAAATTTTTTCGAGTTCATTAGTCTCCAAACCATGCCACAAATAAACATAATTATAGAATACATTCAAAAAAGAAGTGGGGCATCTTATTGTAACTACGGGGTCATAATAAACACGCTATGCAAATTATACAATTACCGATGTTAAGTAGTAATCATAGAAAAAAATATCGATGAAATTCAGAGTTATAATTGGTCTATCTCACCAAGGCAATCTTTGATGTATAGTATGGCGTATATATTATAAAGGCGAAAGTTTGTGAACGCGTGTGTGTGTGTGTGTGTATTCTGGTTACTTCTTCACGCTCGAAATGCTGAACAGATATAAAAGAAATTTGGCACATGGGTAAAACATGTCCTGAAATAGAACATAGATTATTTTTGATCTCGGAAATATGATCCTTTGTGACAATTTTCTATTTTCTCCCGGGTGAAGCCGCTGACAGAAGCTAGTTATTAATAAATTATCTGTAATTTCAATAAAACTGCGATCACTCTAAGTGATCGGCCAGATTGACAGCGTGGTGCGGGGAGCGGTGCGGGTGCAGGAACGCAAGCTTGTTGATTGCGGGTGCGGGTAGCAACGAGGGTGCAGGGACAGGATTTCCGCTGGCCGCCCGTGCTCTCACTGTCTCCACATGTATGAACGAGCTATGGCATGAGTTGCCCGCGCGCGTCCCGTGTTGAGCAACCCGCGCCGCTTCCCGCACCCGCATGCCCACTCTAGATACTCAAATGAGGTTTTTATGTTTGAGATTGCCGCGCCGCGCCCAACCCGCACCTTCGCGCTCTTTCAGTCTGGCCGAAGGCTTCATAAAATAAGTTCTTCAAAAACATTTATTAATTTAACACATAGACAAGCAAGTTTCATTAAAGTAATATTGTCGCCTCTAAATAAAACAAACAAAGTCGTCAAAAGCTTTTTAATCAAAACACAATGTAAACTAATTAAAACAAAGAGTATTTATTAGAACTACATTGTTTCTTGATGTCTGACTGAAAAGATATTGAAATATCTTTCAACTTTGTTGTTCAAATAGAACGCAAAAACAGATTTGGTTTGGTCCTTTGATTCAAAGTCATACAAATGACAATGAGCGTTGAAACGACAATAATTTCATTTAAGAAATAAAATTCTTTTACTGAGTGTAATTTAATTGAAAATTTATTTTCATCTGTCTACGATTTCACTTCGGAATTGTTCAAAAAAGTCACTGCGGCCCTAAAATACAAACTAAAAAAGTTAAGACTTTAGAAATCATATTTTAAAAGGTTGCTATGTCAATTGTTTCTTGTTGAACGTTTTTTATTTTGTCAAAATCTGTGTAGAGTATAGCGTATATGGTATTGAATAAAACCGCTTTTCATGTCCGGGTGTCTGAAATAACACGACTGGATTTTAGTCAGTAAACGTCAAACACTTTCTCTCGCTCCACACACTTTTTACTTTCCCCGCCCTGTATGGACCGAGAGGGCGTGTCGTTTTAAATGACTGAATAATAAACTTTTTATTTTCAGGCATCAGAGGCCCATGATCCGGAGCAAGGAGGAATGGCAGGCGGTCGCCTCCTTCTACTAGCAAAGGAGGCAGCCGATCGCGTGAGAGAACGGTCCTCACAACCCAACCGCCCGCGGGATTCCGATCCCGATTTCCGGCCACCGTAGGCGCGGGCTTGAGGACGGCGAGCAATGGGTGGTTCGCCGTCCGACCGTCCAGTAACCGTCCGGACCGAGCGCAAGTTGTCGACGTCGCGTATTGTTCCACGCGCGCCTCAAGGTGATGTCAGGAACTGTAGGTCGAAGCCTACTGGGGCCAAGGGTCTGATTCTGAAAGGAAGACTCAGCCCTGGTACGAAAGGCAACGAAGGAACAGGAGTGGGCTTTTAGTCAGTAAAAGTCTGACACTATCTCCCGCCCCGCCCAAGAGCGGGAGATGTCATAAGATGATTTTCCCACCGGAAAAAAAAGAGGCCCATAGAAAAAATACACAAAATAATCTTAAACAATAATAAACTAATACATATTATAAAAACAAAACTTATTTAACTATAATTATAAAAATACTAAAACAGCAGACATCAACCGTAATGGGCCTCATCAGTATTTTTTAAGTGGGAAATCTTCTAATGACTTCGCCCGTTCCATGGCGGAGCGGGAGGCTGACACCTTCTTGAAACGTTCGTGAACAACACGCCGTCAACTCTGGCTCGGTCCTTACCGGACGGGCGGACGGCAAGCAATGGGTAGCTTGCCGTCTCACAACTGATGATGATGCTCAAAGATAAAAAGTACAGTTTTTTACCAGTGAGATTTTTTTATATATTTGAATCCACAATGACACCTGCAATCATTGATGGTGAGGTACACAAGTTTATTAAGAGCCTATTCACTCTAGCCTTCAAGACACCTAAATTATAATGAAACCGTTCCAGTCTTTTGATATACGCGGTAAAAACGACGAAGCGAAACGCTTACTCCGGACCGTTGAAGTTTCAACAATGTAAGGGTGGATACCCGCCGTACGTCGGGTTATCCGATGGTAGAAAGGAGATGGCGGAATCAAATTATGCAATTACCGCGCACACTCTCCAAAATGCAACCTGTAAAATACCGAAATACTTCCAGACAATGTTTTATAAAAAAAAATACAATGCCTCTTCATCTGCTTTGCATTTCCCCAAGTATGTTGGGGTTGTTCCAGCTTAATTTCATTGCATGCGACTGAATACTACTTGTCGGTAGATTGATACATTTAGTACTAAGTAACATTAAAGGGGTGACCAGACGGTTGCAGTCTAGCGTTCCAACCAAGGTGACCTTGGTTTATGTGTTTTGTGTGTTTAGCGGCTACATGGACGTAAACCACCCGGACCAAGGTCCGGTCCGGACCGAGCCCAAGTTGTCGACGGCGCGTACTATTCCACGCGCGCCTCAAGGAGATGTCAGCAAACGTAGAGGCCCAGCAGGGTCGAAGCCTACTGGGGCCAAGGGTCTGATTCTGAAAGGAAGACTCGGCCCCGGTACGAAAGGCAACGAAGGAACAGGAGTGGGTTTTTAGTCAGTAAAAGTCTGACTATCTCCCGCCCCGCCCAAAAGCGGGGGATGTCATAAGATGATTTTCCCACCGGAAAAAAAAAACCACCCACCAACACTTTCGGTGGTTGGGAAAACGCGATTCCCAACCAAGGGCATTGAAGGTCAGGGATTACAACTGCTGTCTACATGGATTGAAACTAGCAAGAACACCTTGGTTGGTACGTTGGTTTGCAATCGTTTGGTCACCCCTTTAGGATATAAGTGCATGATGAGGGTATATAGGTTGAGAAAAGAACCAATAATGCAGTCTTGATCTGAACGACTTGTTTGATTGTCGAATCCTATACACCCGCTCAACACTAGTATTTTCCACAATCCAGTAATTGGGGAACACGATACACGTTGGAACGACTGGTGGCAGATTCACTTGCTCCTGACTTCTGTAATGACTGTGGAGGCAGGAAGGCATCTCGGCATTTAAGACACCAGACACCTACCCACATACCGACCTCAACAAGCTTTGGTTAAACTTGAACATCGGCCCATGTAGACAATATATTAGCAACGAGCTCTTCTTACAAAAAAAAACATTAGTATAACCAGCATTTTAGTGTTCCCACTGCTGGGACTCAGGCCTCTTCTCTAGGAGAGGGAATGGGCCGTAATCCATCACGCGGCCCAGTACGGGTTGGTGAATGTCACATGTCTTCGAATTTTTTGGTTCTAGGACATGCCGGTTTTCTCACAATGTTTTCCTTCACCGGTTTAAGAGCAGTGGTGATGAAATAAATTATACAAATTACTTAATGCGTCTGGCTGGGTTTGAACCCGCGACCTACAACTCGTAAGCGGGGGCCATTACAACTTGGCCACCACTGCTCTCAAAAGAAACATTGGTTTCTTATATTTCAACTTTTCAAGTTTTAGAAAGAAATATAGAAAAAGAAAGAAAGAGTTCAAATATAAACATAAATAAACACACCCTCACAAACGTTCACCTTATAATATTAGTGTGATTGTAAGTACCTACTACTATTGTATTCATATCATCACCTGATAAAAGACACTTATGCAGCAAACAATAAAAATGCACCTTGCAAAAATAAAGTAGAGTCCCACAATATTAGTCAAAAACCATGTCCAATTTACTGTAGCAAAGCATAAAACAGTCGAAAAACAAATTGTAAGTACAGTCCTCAAAACAACACAATGCTACGGCGAACAAAAACATCTTTTATTTTTACAGAAAGTTTAAATTTAAATCTCTTTAATCACCAACAAACAGAATCAAAGCGCGGCAAAGTTATTTATTCCCGCGAGTTCACTAGATTTATAAGGCAAACTTGTGAGTTCACCTTCTTTGTCACACTGTATTCCTTAAATTTGGAGTTTTAAGTCATAAGCGGAAGCAGTAGTATTACTAATTCGCAAGGATCTCTATTTCGTATTGCAAAATTACAACTAAAGTAAGCTTTCGTTGCTCCTCGTCTGGTTTCGCAATTCAAAAGGTAAAAAATCGGAACCCTTATAGAATCCTTTTTTTGTCCGTCTGTCTGTCTGTCAAGACCCTTTATCTCGGGAACGCGTGGAGGTGTAGAGTTGAAATTAAAACCATATACTCACGTCTGCGGTCCCTTGAAGCTGTGAAAAAATCAAACTTTTGAGTTGACAAAAAAAAAGATACGATCGTTTATGTTGCAAAAAACTTGTAATTCGACACCTTCAAGGGAATCAAAAATTAGGGTACTTTCCGTTGACCTACAATCCTGAAATTTGGCATGAAGCAGGGTCACATAACACAAGTATAGGAAAAATCTGAAAACTGTAAATTTGTAGTTGCGTCATAAAAAATAAAATTAACCCTCAGAGCGCGAGTCCGACTCGCACTTGGAAGGTTTTTTATTTATAGAAATGACATCCTGTTTTTTTTTAACTGTCTATTATTTAATACTGTGTTTTGAATATTTTTGGGGTTACTTTGATTGAAGGGGTGAATTTGATAATGGGTATTATAATTTTATTGTAACAAACGAGATAAGCCAAATATTTTTTATTAGAAAATAAGGTAACAGTAGCTTAACATCAATTGGCCTTAACATTTTCTTTTGATAAATCGGATTTAGAAAATCAAAAACTCGAAATTATCTAAAATATTATCAAAATAAAGTTAGGTAGATAATGATAGCTCTTGAGATGAGATTGCTGAATGATGAGAAGCCGTCAATAATCTTTACTGACGACTTCTTCCATTGCTCCTGTGTATTTTTTATAGTTGTATCCGCAGTCTTTTTATAGGTGCGAACTATAAGGCCACTAAAATAATAGCAAGGTATGGGGTTAAATTAATAATTTATACATTACTCCTACAAGATTGGAAACTACAACCATAAAGGTGAAATCGATAACCATCAAAGTCACCTCGTATATCCTATCAATGTAGCCTCGATTAACTTAAAGTGTTTATTCAAACAAAATGGCAACCGTTACTAAAAATTTAAACATGTTTTAAATCTTTAAGAAACGTTTATTTAAAACAGTTAAACACTATAAACCAAACAGTTATACTTACACCTGTAGGTACCACTGAAGTAATTCAGACAATTTTTTTACACCTTTTGAATACAAATCTTTAACAAACAATTTTATTTGGTTCTGTTAACAACTGCTCGTTGATGTTTCGTTCAAATATAGACAAACTGTAATTCTGTTCATCGTAAAAATAAAAAAAAAAAATTGCCTCCTTTTAGTATAACGCATTAAATTCGAAAAAACATACCAAGTAGCCCAGTTTTACGGTAATTGATTTCTTTGACCTCATCACTTTTCTTCAATCTGTCAGAACTGTCAAACGGTACTTCTTAGATTTGACGGGCTTTAATTACACTTTTACACGTCAATTTTAATTGTCAATTTAAGCCAGATAATTCCGTGTTTCCTAGCTGATTACAATATGAAACGCCGAAATGAACACAAAAAGCATTCTCCTAAAGATTCATATTGACGACAAAAGATGTCAGCGAAGCCATAGGGTCTCATCAGGGCCGATGACTACTAGTGCCATGGAAGGACTTGAACTATTGACTACTAGAGCCATGGAAGGACTTAAACTGAAAGGTATGCTTGTAGTCCTGCAACGTAAAAGGCAACTGAAGCCACATTGGTGTGGTTTTAGTCAGTAAAATTCTGACACGCACTCCTGTTACTTTCTAGAGCGGTAGAAGTCATGAAGTAATTTCCCACATCCAAAAAAAAAAGTCTATGTCTCTTTTAAAGTCTGTAAAACAAAGTCTGTGAAACAGCTCACGTCGGTATAAAATAATATTTTTTTCTTTTTTAAATAGTAAACTCAATTTTTCAAATTGTCAAGAAGTCAGTTAGTCAAAAAGTGATGTTTATTGCATATTCTAAAGCGTAGATCTCTATAGGAGAAGAACGTGCAAGAAACTCCATAGACACTCTTTTAAATCATGTTATTGTCTTACAAATATTTCAGTTACATATTTATTGTCGCTACAATAATGCAAGAGACAAATGGTGCATCCTACCTTTAACTTACTTCTGAGCCATGTCTACAAGCTGATTTCCAGAGTCATCACGAACCGTCTCGCGCGCAGTTTCGACGACTTCCAGCCTCCTGATGAAGCCGGATTTCGAAAAGGCTTCAGCACACACACATACGCTGCGGCAGGTTATACAGAAGACTGAAAAGTATAATCAGCCTCTCTGCTTAGCGTTTGTGGACTACGAGAAATCTTTTAATTCGATCGAGACTCGGGCTGTACTGCAGCCTTTACAACGGTGCCAGATTGACTATCTACATCGAAGTGCTGAAGTGTTTATACAAAATGCCACCATGTCAGTCCGACTTTAGGACCAGACTCAAAACCTAACCTCTTACAGCGGGGTTTCAGGCAAGGAGACGTCATTTCTCCGAAACTGTTCGTAGCCGCAATTGAGGATGTCTAGGTTCTGGAATGGAGAGGGCTGGGCATAAATATTAATGGCGAATACATCACTCACCTTCGATTTGCAGACGCCATAGTAGTCATGACTGAGACTACGAAGGAGCTGCGTACAATGCTCGGTGACCTTGATAAAGTTTTCGAAAGAGTGGGACTTAAAATGTACATGGACAAAACCAAAGTCATGGTAACATCCATGTAGCACGTACTCCTATCAAGATCGGAGACTCTACACTCTACCTGTGACAGACAGTCCAGTTGGGTAGATCTAACATCGAGAAAGAGGTCAATCGTCGAATCCAACTCAGCTGGGCAGCGTTCGGGAACCTGCGCGGTGTCTTTTCGTCCAATATACGAGTGTCTCAAGACAAAAGTCTATGACTAGTGCGTGTTGCCAGTAATGACATATGGCTCCGATACGTGGTCGCTTACAATAGGCCTCATCAGAAGGCTTAAAGTCACGAAGAATCGCCAAAATTAAGTGGCAATGGGCTGGGCACATTGCTCGCACAACAGATGGTCGATGGGGACGAAAGGTTCTTGAATAGCCCACCACGTACTGGAAGACGCAGCGTTGGAAGGCCTCCCACAAGGTGGACCGATGACCTGGTGAGGGTAGCGGGAATCCGATGGATGCGAGACGCACAGGACCGGTCATTATGGTGACATTTGGGGGAGGCCTATGTCCGACAGTGGACGTCTTTCGGCTGAAATGATGACGATGACCTTGAACAAAAAAAAAACGGGGCAAATGCGAGTTGGATTCGCGCACGCGCAGACAAAAAGACAAACAGACGGACGAACAGCGGAGTCTCAGTAATAGGGTCCCGTTTTATCCTTTAGGTACCTCTAAAAAGCTGTTACACGCCATCATGCTATATCGACAGCTTTATTACAAAATGAATAATCGAATACAAAATAAATTAAATAATATTCTTGGTTTCAAAAAAACAGATAAAATAATCTGATTGCGTATTAAAACCTAACAAGTCCATGTAAACATGTCATGTTAGTTGAATTACTGTAGTTGTTAAATAGTTATCATATTTCGTCTATTATCTTTCGTACTTTTTTGGTTTGTCCATATAAATCATCCAAGATAAGGTGTAATACACTCATATCTCGATCAGTAAAATAAAAACCAAAGAACATACACATTTAACAAATCGATTGCGTAAGTTGTGTAGGTCAGGAATCTAGTTTTTTACTTAAATTACATCGACACCTGCAACGAACAAGGCAGTATTTCGGATTACAGTTCAAACAAAATTCTTTCTTTCTAACAGATCATTTTATTTAGATTTATTTTTCTGCTCTTCGCTCATCCCTTGGACATACATAGACTCAGGAGCAGTTTAAATTGCTTTTTCAGGCACGGCGCTTCTATTCAGCTACCAACAATACTACAAGTCTTAGATTTAAATTTCCTTTGCCAATTCTCAAAAGATACTTTGTAAATGAGCTTTGAGTAACAACTTTGAATACACAAATTTAAATATCTTCAACTTTTGGACCTGCCTTTAGTTTGGCTACTCGGTTTGCTCAAGATCTTCCAATTAAACTGATTCTGTATAAATTGAGATGCTACTTTAAGATATGAAACAGCTTATTCATATTTCAGTAAGCAACACGTTTTTAAAGAGAAAATTTAATGGCACTTGTAAGTGATCCTTAAACTCAATCATTAAAATTACAAAAGAATTACCTGGCAGAAACATATTTTCACTAAGAGGAAGCAACTGGGTATCCAAACACGTAAACTTTACTGGCTCATAGGGAGAAAGTCTCAGCTATCTCTCGACAACAAAATACTCTTGTACAAGGCAATACTGAAGCCCATCTGGACATATGGGATCCAATTGTGGGGCACCGCATCTCACTCAAATATAGAAATTATACAGAGGTTTCAAAATAAAACTCTGCGCATGATAACAAACGCGCCCTGGTTTGTACCCAACGAACTACTACACCACGACCTACGAATGCCCACTGTGAAGCAGGAAATCGCACGCCATACCAAGTCCTATAAAGAACGAATCCAACAACACCCAAATACTCTGGCTCGGTCACTAATGGACAACCACAACAAAGTGCGCCGATTAAAGCGCAAAATACCCCAAGACCTCATCCAACCACAGTTAGTTTAACTACTGGTAAAACAATGAAGATGTGACACAGGTCACATACTGAGCGAGTCAGCGATAGCACCAACCAACATACTTCTGAATGTCCCACGAAGGAGACAGATTGTTGTAAATAAAAATAATAAAAAAAAAAAAAAAAAAAATCATTAAAATTGAGACGAACATTGTACATTTATTTGAGTTATGAAAAGCAAAAACAGAAATGATTTAGATTCAAAGTGTCTCTGAATCGGAGACAAGATATTTAATAACTACTCTTCATAAAAAAAATGATACCTATTTCAATAACTGCTTCTTATGATATTTTTAAGTAGAATGCTACAGTTTATAAAACTGTAAGAAATCCATGAACGATGTACGCATAAGCATAATCAGCCTTTTAATGTTCCCACTGCTGGGACTCAGGTCTTCTCTCTAAGAGAGGAAATCCACCACGCGGGCCCAGTGCGGGTTGGTAAATATCACATGTCCTTTTTTTTTTTTTTTTTATTGGTTGGGAAAATCATCCTAATGACATCCCCGCTCTTGGGCGGAGCGGGAGATAGTGTCAGACTCTTACTGACTAAAAACCCACTCCTGGTTCTTCGTTGCCTTCGTCCCAGGGCCCCGGGTTCCGCTTTCACACTACCCGTGGCCCCAGTAGGCTTCGACCCTGCTGGGCCCCTACGATTTGCTGACATCTCCTTGAGGCGCGCGTGGAACAATACGCGCCGTCGACGACTTGGGCTCGGTCCGGACGGTCAGACGGCGAGCCACCCATTGCTCGCCGTCTGCAAGCCCGCGCCTACGGTGGCCGGAAATCGGGATCGGAATCCCGGCGGTGGTTGGAGCGTAAGGACCGTTGCCTCACGCGATCGGCCGCCTCCTTAGCTAGCATTACTGCTTCGCAGAAGGAGGCGACCGCCTGCCACTCCTCCTCGCTCCGGAGCATGGCCTGAACCAAGGCCCGGCGCGAGAGATCGCCGCCGCCGATCGCCCCCACGAGGACATGGCGTTGCTCTGCCCAAGCTGGGCACACCTCCACCGTGTGCTCTACCGTGTCCTCCGGGTGGGCCACACAGTGGCGACACCCGGGCGTCGTTTCCGCACGAATCCGGTGCAGGAACCTCCCAAACTTACCGTGTCCGGTGAGGACCTGCGTCATGCGGAATGTGAGGACGCCGTGAGGTCTTTCCAACCACGCCTCAAAGAGGGATATCACATGTCTTCGAATTTTTTGGTTCTAGTACATGCCGGTTTCCTGACGATGTTTTCCTTCACCGTTTTGAGAGCAGTGGTGATGAAACAAATTACACAAAGTACTTAATGCGTCTTGCTGGATTTGAACCCGCGACCTACAACTCGTAAGTCGGGGTCATTACCACTTGGACACCACTGCTGTCCAAACGATGTATGATGGCAAAGAAAACTAAAGTCATCTAACAAGCAGTTACATCGTTAATCGTGTCGCAAATAGTTTACATACACGTACTTCTGCATTAGTAAAGGTACATGAGACTTCAATCGTCATATGGACTCAGGTACGTAGCATATACGTAAAAAAATAAATGAGTTATAATTATAGCAATCTAAACACTACTTGAGCAATAATTAAAACTAATGTAATATGAAAATAAATAACACAACAACGTAGGAGATCATTTCTGCAAATATTAATATCACTAACATGGAGCCGTAGTTTCATGGGTAGTCCAAAAGGGAACCCCGGGGTCGAAACCTGGGGTTCCGTTTTGGACTATGTTCGTTCGTTTCAGAGAACGTAAGGCAAAGAAGGAATATAGGAGAAGGTTTTAGTCAGTAAACGTCTAACACGCCGTCAAACTCCGACCTAGTGAGAGAAGTCATTTGATAACTTCCCACATAAAAAAAAACAGTGGCAGTTTTTATTATGGAAATAAACAGGGATTTTATTCCCGTGTTCTAACACGGGAATAAAATAACTTAAATAAACAATTCAATGATGAACAAAGAAAATTCAATACAATCAATAAACCTCTATTCTCAAAAAAAAATACTTTACGTCATTCACCAACCTCCTCACCAAAACCTATTACATTCCACTTCAGAGCAGAGCAGTACTCACAGCTCCATAAAACTTCGGAAAAACGACGCTAAGTTTAAAATGCTTCCTAAAACGGGGGTCAATGTCCTCTACTCGCAGGTGTGCGGTGGACGGGATTCATGGGAGGAATTTCTTTCGCGACACAGAAAGAAACTCGGCCCTTACTATTTGTGTCTGATTTTTTTTTTCTATTTTTCTTTTGCATTTTTATATTGGAAACTAAGTAAATTGCTGCAGGGGGAAATATTATGGATTTTTTTTTTCATATTAATTTTGATCACTGATAAATTTGTACATAGTAATTTTTTTCTTTTCTGGAATTGACCTTCTTTGAACAATGTGTGAATTTTTTTTTCATTTTTATACCTCAGTAATAGTATGTTAAAGGCGACCAACCGTTTTCACGCTTAGTAATATTAAAATGAAATTGTAGGTCCCGGGTTCAAACCCAGCCAGGCGCATTACTTTGTGTAATTTATTTCATCACCATTGCTCTCAAAACGGTGAAAGAAAACATCGTGAAGAAACCGGCATATTCTAGAACCAACAAATTCGAAGACATGTGACATTCACCAATCCGCACTATGGCCCATTCCCTCTCCTAGAGAGGAGGTTTGAGTCCCAGCAGTGGGAACATTATAAGGCCGACTATGCTATGCTAATATTAAAAAAGTTATCAAAAGCCTAAAATTGTTTGAAATTGAACACCTTACATTTAAATAGAATCTAGTTAACAATCACATTTGACTTTTCGATAATCGTCAAAAAAACGACCTAACCACATGTCATTTTGGTTAGACCGTCTTGTCACAAGTAACCTACACTATTACACAAAGAAGAAATCTTAACAAACTGAACAATCTAACTCCTTGCAACAGATTCAGATAATTTTCACAGAATTACAGTCCGTCTACAATGGTAGTTGCTTCCAACCGCGTGCACTTGAAACTTAATGTTTGTGAGCTCAAGAGATGTTTATTCTCTCTGAAAAGAACCTAGATGTGGTTCTGTACACGCTATAAAAATGTATTATTTTCTTCTTTCCTCTGACATTGCACTTTGGAATAACGTTTAAGTATTAGAGACCTGGGATTTGGACAGGGAATGGGTATGTGCACTTGTGCAGAATATTGGACCTTGTAGAAAATTGAACTTCTTATTGGAATTGCAACCGTACACAACATACCTATGTAAGCAATGCGCTATTGTTTTGTAAAAGTTTGAATCCTAATTTGTCCAAAATCATTTTCAATTTATTATACAAAAAAAAAAAAACAAAATTCACTACATGCAGTTAAAATAAAATCATCAAAAAAAACAAAAAATTGAAATTTGATCATAACCCGCTTCCATGTCCACTCTAAATAAAAAAAGATTTTCATTTTAAAAATCGATTTCATCAAACTATACGTGAGCTCAGCACACAAACTTGGTGAATTACAAATCGATTAACCACCAATTAAGCGAGGCAGACGGTAGCTCTTCACAGCACCGTGGTCGGATTGTGGTCGGAGTGAATGCGGTCCCTGTGGTTCAATTAAGAGTGCCTATATAACTGTTAATCGATTCATTTGAATCGAATTCTAGAGCTGTCACGCAGTAATTTGTCTTCGAGTATCTTGTTAAGTTTGGGGATAACTTGTGTACTAAGTCAATACGAGGGATTTACGTAGTTTGAGTCTGTTGGTATGATGTATTCGCAATGATACCGATTAAAATATTTATTCGTTTCAGATTAAAGTAACGGAAAAAAAATAGGGTTCATTATATTGGCGGATTTTATTAAACTGTTTCGTTATCTTTCTTTTCTTTTAACATGTGTCTGATTTACTATCTCAATTTTATTTGGTATTTCACTCTCTTTTTCGTATAAGCATATTAATAATAATCAGCCTTATAACGTTACCACTTCTGGGACTCAGATTTCCTCTTTAAGAGCAGTAATGGGACAAAATCTACCCTAAGGGCCTACTGCGGGTTGATGGATGCCACAAAAATGTCTTTAAATTTTTGGTTCTAGAAGACGCATATTTCTTCACGATGTTTTACTGTACCGTTGACTATTAATCGAGAATTCTGTAAAAAGGAGACTCGTTAAGATCAAGATCAGGGCAAAAGGATATTGTTTTTTTTCAGTGGGTAATTAGTGGAAAGAAACAGAGTGCCAGACTTGTACTGGAAAAACCCCTCCCGTATCTTTTCAGTTGCTCTTTGCGATCCAGGGCTGCGGTAACTTTTTAGAAAAATTGCGCAGTCCAAGAGAGTCCATGACACATAAAATTTCATCCTCTTTTATTATATTTTTATTTGATTGAACCAGTCTAAGTTTTCTCATGGATTTTAATAAAGAATGTGTTCAAGATAAGTCTTTTTTTGCCTTAAAATGGTATAAAGTTGTAACAGTAAGGTATAAACTTATAGTCCACATGTTTAGCTATTTGTATCAATTGCCTACAAAATTATAATTATTCTTTAATGAGTATTCAATGTCATAATATAAAGTCAATACAAAAATATGATAGTTTTATCTCAGCATTATCCGTAATCATAAAAGTTCAGGACTTTAAAGTTTGTGGTTAAAAATATCTTTAAGGTCATAATACATATGTTCTTTCACCCATTTCAATAGTCTGTTTTTAAATGAATTTATACTAAATAACAATTTTATTTCTATTGGTATTTTGTTATAAATGAGTGAATAAACAAGTGAATTCAAACAACATAAGCTTATTATCACTCTTTATAGTTGTAAAGTAATCCAAGCAAACTCGATTACCCGAGGTATCAATCGAACTCATGCAAAATATAATTAAACCCGGCTAACAGAGAATCATGGATATAAACGGCTTTGGTAAGGAATTTTAAATTTTAAACCGGATTATCCGTATAACCGGATTACGTGCAGCAATGACGGACAGTTTCAATATATATTGCGCTTGTTCTACAATGCTTGAGTTTCTTATTATGGCTATAGATGTTAGTAGTTCGTGTGTACTGTGATATCGAAAGGAGATCGCATGAGTTAGGTTAACGAACTGGCAAGTAAAATATACTTTTAAGGATTTTGATTTTGTTGTTCTAGAATAGGTTTAAAAATTCAGGAGAACAAAGAAATGTCTAGTTTTTGAGTTCGGATATAACCATTGTAGTGCGATGTACTTATTTTGAATTCTTGAAGAAAAGTATTATAGAAGTATAAAGCTTTTAAAGCGTTTCATTGTAGATAAGTCCCGGTCCCTGAAGAAACCCGTGTCAGAGTGCGACAGTAGTTTAATATCAGACACGCTGTATTGAAGTATGCCTAGGTGCTATAAATGTGGTCATTATTAGGGTTCCGTACCCAAAGGACCCGTCCGTCTGTGATCTGGCTGTATCTCATGAATCGATTAGCTTAGCATAGTTAGACAGTTGAAATTTTCACAGATGATGTATTCCTGTTGCCACTATAACAACAAATACTAAAAACTTAAAACGTATTTTTTTGCTACGGACGGTACGGATCCCTTCGTGCGCAAGTCCGACTCGCCATTGACTGTTTTTTTTTGAAAAATGTATTTGTTTATTTGTTTTACGTATGACAAAATTATTTCAATTCTACATGAATCTATAATAGTTTTATAGCTATTTATATAAAACAACGAAAAAAGTTATCCTAAAGGAACATAATGAACTGTAGGATGTGTCTTTCTACAAACATAGACTTTTGTAGAAAAAACATGGTCATTAGAAAACTTGCCTCTAAGAAAAAAATATCATATAATGAGATCAACCTTTACTTGTTAGCAATCAGAATGACAATAACAAATTTAATAAAAATTCAAAGACGGACTTTGAAATAGTTGAATTTGAATCACAATACAGACCTAATTTCATGCAAAAACTAACTCTCAGCTACATAAAATTGTTCTTATTAAAGAACAAAACTGAAACAACAGCCACGTACTAAAATATTCTATTACAAAGACCATCTAAAATTGAAGTGAGGGGAAAAAATAACGATAAAAAGCAATGAGCACCAAACGTGGTTTGATAAGTATAGTAGGGAAGAGAGAACGTGCAATTCAGATGGTCCCACTGATTGTCACTTCAATGCCGGCTGCATATTTTTCCCTCATATCTTTCTCTTTGTTTTATTTGGTGAGGAAATTTTCTATGACGTGGCAAAATGCCCAACGGACATTCTGAGCACACAGATAGCGAGATAGAATGTACTTTACTGCGTGCAAAGTCACACAGTTTCTGTACTTAACATTAATTTGCGGCAGCAAATTCGTTTATAGATTTTTCTATGTTCTAATGTATAAAAATCTGGTGACACAGTGTTTGTTATCGAATTCCTGGAGACGATTTGACTAATTTTTATCTTTTTTTTTCCATCCTCCATTTTTTCTTTGATAATTTATAATAACATGGTAGAAAAATATTTGCTAAGTCAGCTAGTCCAAAATATAAAATCTGGAGTCACAATTTTTGTTATCCAAACTCATAGACTAATATATATATTATGATCCACCCTCATTTTTTGCCTTGTTAATTCATATGGCAAAACAACTTTTGTTTTCCGGGTCAGCTAGTTTTTGTTTATCATTTTTGTATAATATATTTATATTGCTTTTGCAGAGTAAATAGTTAAAGAAAAGTAAATAATCAATATTTAATTCTATGAATAGATTTTTTTATACGTTACCCACACTAAAAATTACTTCAGTATCGTGTGTGCTTCACAAACATGTAAACTCACATACTTAAAGTAACCAGATATATGTAGGCCGTAAAAATATTTATACAGTTCGGGAATCAAACCCACAACACACAGTGTAACTGCCAGTTTCGCAAACACAACGCCAACCATGACGCAATTCTAAGCTAATTTTCAGAAATCTAGTAGTTTTTTTTTTGTTTATTAAGAAGAATAACGTGCTAGTTTACAATAACTGTGGCCTTAAACTTGAACAGAAATGGTATAAAATAATAATTAAATCTAACATGAACCAGGATAACCCAGGTACGTCTGGTGTCGTAAGACTTAAAAAAAATATTAATTAAAGGGAATACTGATCAAGAAGTCACAGTATTTTTAAACAAAACAGGTTTCATTGCAAAAGTATTTCCAGTTCTTATTCAGATCAGCATTTTCCTCAATCGATAGTATCTTGCACTTTGCTGGAAGTGTCTACTATTGCAATGGCGACTCGACTTGATAATGTAATTTGTACTAGATTCTTGTGAAGCTTCTGTGGCTTTACCATGACAAGTTAAAAAGTCAGTAGCGCGAGCGAGTATGAGGGATGGAGCTAGCATAGCATAGCATAGTCGGCCTTATAATGTTCCCACTGTTGGGACTCAGGCCTCCTCTCTAGGAGAGGGAACGGGCCATAATCCACCACGCGGGCCCAGTGCGGGTTGGTGGATGTCACATGTCTTCGAATTTTTGGTTCTAGGACATGCCGGTTTCTTCACGATGTTTTCCTTCACCGTTTTGAGAGCAGTGGTGATGAAATAAATTACACAAAGTAATGCGCCTGGCTGGGTTTGAACCCGCGACCTACAACGGATGGAGCTATATAATAATAATATTCCACAACTATCAAACAACGCCGTCTAATCCCATGCTAAGCAGAGCTTTTTTTATGAGTACTAGACAACTGATAAATATAATTATATATTTTTAAATACGTACATATCATTACATAGTATAAAACAAAGTCGCTTCTCGTGTCTGTCTGTCCCTATGTATGCTTAGATCTTTAAAACTTCGCAACGGATTTTGATGCGGTTTTCTTTAATATATATATTGATTCAAGAAGAAGGTTTATATGTATAATGCACGCACAATATAGTGGGGAACACTGATAATTTTAGAGGTTTCTATTGTAATGTCGTAAATAAACACTTTTTTTGCTATTTCATTGCAAATGCTGGCTGAACCCTAAGATATAGATCAAAATAATGTACTACAGTATTGTACAACTTAAAAAGGTCTACAAAAAAGTCTGCAATGGTATAGGTCTATCTTTTAGGTGCAACCCACAATGATCAGCATTGCGCCCGTGCGAAGCCGGGGCGGGTCGCTAGTTATAGATAAATTACACCCAGACACAGAACAAATGATGTGCTCATCACACAAACATTTGTCCTAGTAGGTATGTAGGTAAGGATCGAACCCACGGCCTCCGGCATAGCAGTCAGGGCCACTAACCACTTGACCAACAGGTCAGTCAAATATAGCTCCATCCCTTTAACAGTTCAGCTTACGTCGTCAAATGGATCGCATTAAGAGAACATGGTAAGGCCTCAGATGCCATTCAGTGGTTACTGTAACATGTTTTTTTTTTTAATTTCTAGGCTTGCTAAACCCCTTGCGCAATTGGGGATATTATTATCACGTAATTGCGCTTCTGACACGCTTTCCTACTCTACCCTAGACCACGAAAAGTCATTGAAAGCTTGGTATCCCACCTTAAAAAAAAAAACAATCGTAACGTTTTTTTTATAATAAATAAAATCATTATACTTCATTATTTGGCAACAAAGGAAACGGTGAAGGAAAACATCGTGAGGAAACCGGCATGTCCTAGAACCAAAAATTCGAAGACATGTGACATCCACCAACCCGCACTGGGCCCGCGTGGTGGATTACGGCCCATTCCCTCTCCTAGAGAGGAGGCCTGAGTCCCAACAGTGGGAACATTATAAGGCCGACTATGCTATTTGGCAACATCTTTACTTCCTTCCATTTCTCTACCATAGGTAAACCTGTATAAAAACTGTCGATAATTATATATTGAAAAAGAAATAAAGTTTTCCTTGAAAGGAGGCCATTTATTTCTTAGACGAACAAAGAAATCAGACTACCTAACTTTTTTAGGACATCTCTTTATTACTTTGCAAACAAGACTATCCTACTTCTAGTAACAGCTATCCGACAAACACACGAACATGTCAAAATGGGTAGGTAACATTCTTATTAGGATTTCACGAACCTTTTCCAGTTGTTAGAGGAACGGTAGTCCTGACCACGTTTTATTTCAGACTACTTACAACTTCTTACAAGTTTGGAAGCGTTTTCTGTGAGTGCTACGGTATGGGTTCGAAATGTCTTGTAAGGTTGTCTATTAGAACGTTGTGTAATGAAACAGTAAGTAGAGTTTTTGTTTTTTTTTTTTGAACATTGCCTCACACTAAGAATTAGTCCTGTATCGTGGGTTGGTTTCACAAGAATGTTAGCTCATATACAAGATACTCAAACCCAGAACATCTATCTGTAAGCCATACCACTTTTTTTTTTTCTGTACGAGAGTGAAGGTCACGACACGCAACGCATTAGACAATTGCTTAACCATTATACCAACCATGCCGTCAAAATCAATGAACATAGGTATTTTGTTGGTGTAGGAAGTTTAAATCTGGTATCAAAATTTCATCATATTCTTGCCTTTATCCCATATTCCTTGAGGTCGGCACAACACGTTTTTTCTTCCGTTCTACATTGTCAACCGACATGCTATCACTGACTCCCTTTTCATTCATATCACTCCACACACAATCCATCAATTTTTTCTTTAGCCTCTCTCTCTCTCCACACACACACACGCATCTGTACTCACCCCTGTATCAAATCTTATATATATAAGATTAATCATTTGGACATAGATTTGGTTTAAGTAATGTGTGATTACTCTATGCAGAGTCATTTGAGAAATAAATTACGTTGCAATTTGGTGCAGCGAAGTCAAAAGGTACGATTAATCCACCTTATCAAAAAATTACCAATATTAAGAGAAGAATATTTTAAGAGAAATGTTACGCAATGGTGTAACAGACGTCACGTCAGAGACAACTTAGGTAGGGATGCCAATTTTCTTGTAAAATAGAATGAACGCATAATTCGTAGTATTATAGAAATTGAAAAAAATACACATAAATTTGTTATTTGACAAAAATTCACAAGAATATGAATCAGGAGTCTTTTTTCTTCACTATTTTATGTACCTAACCGCAATTTGCGCGTGTTTCTAGTGATCACACATGGTTCTGAAGCATGGTAGCTTACAATGAGCTCAAAGTCACCCAAGCTCGGAATTTTGTTGCGTGATAGAATCAGGAATTAAGATATCCGCAGGAGAACCAAGGTTACAGACATAACCTGAAGAATCACCACACTTAAGTAGTAGTGGGCAGCTAACATTGTTCGCAAAATAGATGATCGATGGGCCTTCCACAAGGCGGACCGTTGACCTGGTGAGGGTCGTGGGATTTCGATGGATGCAAGACGCACATAACAGATCTTTGTGGTGACACTTGGAGGCGGCCTATGACCAACAGTGGACGTTTTTCAGTGGAAATAATATCGATGATTTTCTGTACGTACATTATATTTCTTTAGTACAAAACACTTTCGCGAGGCAACCCTAACTATACCATCCCGTCCCTTCGCACGCAACGCCATCGCTCTTACACCAAACTTTAATACAGTTTGTTCAACTATTTGATAAATTCTACATAAAAACATATTCTTTATCCCACTTGAATAGATTCTGTTTATCCCAGAACTTTCTATTCAATTGTCCGAAAATTCGATTGTGTCACAATTGGATGAGATTGTGAATATTATTCCATTTCAATGTACTCGAATGGAAAGTGTTTTTTTTCTCTTCTCTTGTACTTAAATAATTTTAACCGACTTCAAAAAGGGAAGAGGTTCTCAATTCGGTTTTTTTTTTATCATCATTATCTTTTTTATGTTTTTTACCTCAGAACTCCTTCTTTTGAAGCTATACCGGGAGACATTTCTTCGGAAATAAGTATCACCTTAGTACCTATGGGCCTTGGGCACGCCACAATTATGGCGATAAGTCCCCTCTTTGAGGAGTGGCGTCATCACAGGATATGGCAAGTTCGGGATGTTCCCGCACCAGATTCGTGCGGAAGAAATGCTCGGATGTCACCATTGCGTGGACCACCCGGAGGACACGGTGGAGCATGCGGTAGAGGTGTGCCCCGCCTGGGAAGAGCACCGCCGTGCCCTCGTGTGGGCGATCGGCGGCAACGATCTCTCGCGCCGGGCCTTGGTACAGGCCATGGTCCGGAGCAAAGGCCACACGCGCGAGGATACGCCCCTCATGCCCCAGCCGCCGGGATCCCGATCCCGATTTCCAGCCACCGTAGGCGAGGGCTTGCGGACGGCAAACAATGGGTAGCTTACCGTTTGGTAACCGTCCGGACCAAGCCCAAGTCGTCGAAGGCGCGTGGTGTTCCACGCGCGCCTCAAAGAGATGTCAGTAAATCGTAGGCGCCCAGCAGGGTCAAAGCCTACTGGGGCCGTGGGATGTGCGAAAGTGAACCCCGGGGTCATGGAACGAAGGCAAAGAGGGAACAGGAGTGGTTGTTAGTCAGTAAAAGTCTGACACGCCCTCCCGCTCAGCCCAAGGGCGGGAGACGTCATTAGATGATTTCCCACCTACAAAAAATTTACCTATGGGCCTGTTACTTAATTTTTTTCTCTATATGTGTGTACATTTATTGATAAATAAAAAAGTAAATAAAAATTGCGTAAAATTAAAAAAGAGACAATAACATATAACTTATTATATTATATAAATCTGACAACTTATAAACAAAACACACGAAAAAACGAAACTCAGTACCTAATGCGATAATGAATGTATGTTGACGCATCACGTCAATTCAAATCACCACTGCACTAGTCATTTAAGTTTGCAATAATTAAATTACTCATAAGTTTTAGCTATAACATTTTTATCAGGCGTTAACTACTAACGACCTTCATGAATTTTGAATGTCATGACTGGCAAAATTAAACTGGTACACTGCAAGCTACGATCCTGATTTTTAATTTCCAAAATTCCTGAGAAGTTCCTACAATTTTATCCATGGTCCATACGAACCGGATATTATATTATCTACAACTAGCAAAGTGGAATAAGCTGAATATTGGATATTTTGGAAATTATATTGAAAATTACCGGAGTGACGAGGTGACGAACACGTTTTGGAAGAAAAGTGAAGTGAAGATCAAGATTGAGTGAAATAAAACTATAAGTGTTAAAGCCAAAGCATTATAATATTAATTAAATTCACCCAACACTCATTATTATTAAATCAGGTAATATAAAATATAGGTATTAAGTAGCGATTATAAGAACTTAAATAAGGTTAGTAACATCATTTATACATATTTACAAATTATTTACATATTTTTTACAATTTATTTACAAGGTATTATTTACAAAGTGTTAGGTAAAATTATATTTGTAAATTATAGTTAACCAGTGCTTAAAATACAGTACAGTAGTGTTAGTGTTAACCTACATTAGTTAGCTATTTAATTTTTCATTTTACAAATATTGTTTCTTAAGTATAACCTTTACAATTAATTGTCGCTTTGTAAACCCTTTAATATATATTAGTAATTAATTTGTTTGTTACATTATTCCTTTAGAATAGTAAACCTTACCTACCTACTTAACTACGGTAGTTCATTATAATAAGCAGTGACCAAAGGTCAACATTGTAAAATTAATTAATAACATAGACCAATAGTTGCTTAGTCTCATCAATTATTACGCTAGGTATTTTTGTTACATATAGTTTTGTTATTTAACATTATAACCGTATAATTTCAGGTCTACGACATCCTCCTTTCAAAATGACTGATATTAAAGATCTCAAAAAGAAGCGAAGCAGTTATAAGGGAAGACTAACCGTCTTTGAAACATATTTAAATAAATTTCAAGATTCTTCGGTAAACCCGACTCAGGTAATGGAGTTGCAGTTGCGAGTCAACAAATTAGATAATCTGTATGACGAATTTAACGACGTTCAATTAAAGTTAGAATGTATGTGTGACGTTGACTCTGAGGTACTCGAACGAACTACAATTGAATCGCAATACTATAGTTTGATGGCTCAAGCTAAAGTGTTACTAAATAAGTTCTCACAATCTGAGCAAGAGGAAGCAAAGTCTACCACTAGTAGTAAGCGTCAGTTCGTCAAGTTGCCCACCATACAGTTACCTAAATTTGCAGGCTCGTATGATAACTGGCTCGAATTTCGAGATACTTTCACTAGTCTCATTCACGGCAATGACGATATAGATGAGGTAAATAAATTCCATTATTTGAGGTCTTCATTAACTGAGTCTGCTGCTATTGTCATTCAGTCTATCGAGTTTTCAGCTCGAAACTACAATATGGCATGGGAACTTCTTTGTGAGCGATTCGATAACGAAAGAATATTGATTGACAATCACGTTACAGCGTTGTTCAATATCGAATCAATCACCAAGGAGTCCTCAACTGCATTAAAAGGCATCGTAGATAATGTAAACAAAAATATCAGAGCATTAAAAACATTAGGTGAACCTGTTCACAATTGGGACACACTACTTATTTACATTATTAGACAAAAACTAGACACAAAAACATTCCGAGAATGGGAAGAATACAAAGGGCGTATTGATAAATCGAAAAGAATCACTTTTGATCAGTTCATCGAATTTATGCGTAATCGCGCTGAGTTGATAGAAACTCTGGAAAAATCACGTCATTCCACAACTAACGTAAAACACAACACAAAAATAAAATCATTTCTAACGACAGACAACACCAGTAGTTCCTCATCACAAAACTGTCCTAAGTGTAAAGGTGATCATAACCTCAATTCATGCCCACAATTTCTATCACTGAATGTCAACGAAAGAATGTCATTACTACCTAGTTATAAGGTATGTTATAACTGTTTGCGTCACGGTCACTATCCCAGTAATTGCAAGAAATCGGGGTGCAAAATATGTAAGCGCAAACACCATACGCTTATTCACAACGCAAATTATAAACCAAAACCCGTTTCGAGCAAATCAGCTGGGACGACTGATAAGACTAGCAATGAGTCATCCTTCACTACCGACACAAACAATTACGTTGCGCTTTCAGCCAATATCTCCGCACACTCGCATACGACTAGTACACGTAACATTTTGTTGTCAACTGCACTAATCAGATGTTATGATGCAAATAATAAGGAACACATCGCTCGAGCGCTTCTCGATTCAGGTAGTTCGGCTTGTCTAATGACGGAGAACTTATATAACAAGTTAAAGTTGCCTTATTTAAACACCGAAAGATCAATACAAGGTATAAACAATTCTCTGTCTCATGTTAATAAAATGTGTCGTGTGCACATTAAATCATTGCACGAATCGTACTCAAATGATTTAACTTGTTTTGTCTTACATACAATTACTGATAATGTTCCCGCTAGACAGGTACATGTAAATATACCCTCAAATATTCGTTTAGCTGATCCATATTTCCACACACCGGCTTCTATTGATATAATTATAGGGGCTGACGTGTTCTGGAGCTTATTAGGATCTGATAAGATTTTATTAGGTGATGGGAAACCAACACTTCATCAAACTAGACTAGGTTGGCTAGTTTGTGGCCCAATTAACGGCGGCTATAATTATAATATTAATTCATCTCAACTTTCTTCTATTAACTGTAATTTTGTTAACGATTCTTACGAAAGTTCCTCCACTCCGAATGAGTTAAATGACATCCGAAAACAATTGACGCGTTTCTGGCAGCTCGAGGAAGTTAGCCATGATGCATCGACTTATTCGGCTGAAGAGAATATGTGTGAGGAACACTTTATAAAGAACACGACGCGTTTGTCAGATGGTCGTTTTAGTGTTAAGATTCCGTTGAAGGAATCTCCGGAGAGTTTAGGCGATTCATATCATCGTGCAAAACGATGCTTTCTGTCAATAGAGCGCAGAAACCTCAGCCAACCTCCGCTTGATAAAATGTACAAAGATTTTATGACTGAGTACATTTCTTTAGGCCATATGTCGGAGTGTCATATTAATGAAGATTTGCGGTCATATTTTATTCCTCATCACGGAATCCTGCGCGAAAGTAGTAGCACAACCAAATTACGGGTTGTATTTAATGCTAGTGCACCCACTACCTCTGGACTTTCTTTAAATGCAATACAGATGGTGGGGCCTACCGTTCAGGACGATTTGACTGCAATTCTTCTGAGATTTAGAACTCATAAGTACGTCCTCTCTGCTGACGTAGAGAAAATGTACAGGCAGGTGTCTGTAGATCCTTCAGACAGGCACCTGCAGCAAATAATTTGGCGTGATGATGTTACTAGTACTCTGAAAACGTATCAATTAAATACAGTAACATACGGTACGGCTAGTGCACCTTTTCTTGCGACTAGGTGCATCAAACAAATAGGTCTGGAATGCCAGGATCAAAGGGTCGCTGAAGTCATTCTTCATGATTTTTATGTAGACGACCTGTTGACTGGTGAAGACGTGTATGAGGAAGCTCTCATGTTGCGTCATAAGGTGACTGATGCTCTTGCTTCTGCTTGCATGCCATTAAGGAAGTGGAAATCGAACGAGCCCACTTTAATTTCAGAACCATCTGACGAGTCTTGTTTCGAGTTCCACAAGGAAGGTGATGTCTGTAATAAAACACTAGGTCTTAGTTGGCGAACAGACACAGATGATCTCATTTTCCCTATAAAGGTTCCTGACGGCATTGAAAACACTAAGCGTGGCATGTTAGCAGTAATTGCACGAATATACGATCCTTTAGGGTTGTTAGCACCGTGTGTCGTAAGTATGAAGATGTTGCTTCAAAAACTTTGGCTAGATAATTTAAAATGGGACGATCAGTTATCACCTGATATTGCAACAATATGGGCAAACATAATCAAATCATTACCTTGCATTCACAATTTACGGGTTTCACGTCGCGTTCTCTGTGACGCTTACAAACAGTTCGAATTCCACATTTTTACCGACGCTTCGGAGCAAGCATATGGCGCTTGTTTGTATATTCGTAGTATCAATGAGCAGGGTGACGTCGACGTGCGATTATTAACAGCCAAAAGTCGTGTCGCTCCTATAAAACCACTAACTATACCGCGACTGGAGCTCTGTGCTGCTGTGCTTGGCGTACGCTTATATCAAAAGGTTGCAAATTCTCTTCACATTAAACCGTCTAGTATTGTTTTTTGGACCGATTCCATGATAGTGTTGGGATGGTTGAAAATGTTGCCAATAAAATTAAACACTTTCGTTCGTAACCGTGTTGCCGAAGTGTTAGAAACATCCGGTACATGTACCTGGAGACATGTGTCGACCCACGACAATCCAGCCGATTTAATAACTCGCGGAGTGGAACCTCCCGCTATGCAATCATTGGATTTGTGGTGGTTCGGCCCATGCTTCTTAAAACACGATAGTACTACATGGCCACCCACTGCTATAAATACAGAAACCTTACCAGACATTAAAACATCTATTTTAGTTAATTTAGCTCAAGATCATCATGCTACTGAAGATTTACAAGCATTTAACGGAATAATCGAGTTTAATCGATTTTCCAATTTTAATCGATTACAGCGTTCCATTTGTTATGTTTTCCGTTTTATTAATACTTGCAAAGGACGTTCAACAAAAAATACATCTTATTTTAGTACTCAGGAATTACAAGATGCGCTAAACTTAATTATTATTCAGTCGCAAAAGGAGTCTTTCCCTGAATACAATTTATTAATAAATAATAAAAAATTACCTCATAAAAATAGACTATTAAGTTTGAATGTGTTTTTAGATAACAATAAAATTATTCGAATAGGGGGTAGGTTACACAACTCAGAATACTCATTCACAAAGAAACACCCAATATTAATACAGTCCACTCATCATTTTGTTAAGCTTTTATTTAAATCTGAGCATATTAGGTTAATGCATGCAGGTCCTCAATTATTATTGAGTACAATTAGAGAGACCTACTGGCCACTCGGTGGTCGCAACTTAGCCAGAGCCTGTTATCGTCAGTGCATTCGGTGTCAGCGACTAAAGCCACAGACAATTACTCCTCAAATGGGTAATCTCCCACTGAACAGACTCTCACCAGCTGACTTTCCTTTCCAAAGCGTAGGGGTTGACTACGCAGGCCCCATAACCGCGGCTAGTCGTCAAGGTCGTGGATGTAGATTGGTGAAGGTATACATCGTTATTTTTGTGTGCTTCACCACCAAGGCCATTCATTTAGAGTTGGTTGGTGACTTGACGAGCAGCAATTATTTACAGGCTTTACGCAGGTTTATGTCACGGAGAGGAAAACCTCTCAACATTTACTCCGATAACGGAACTTCATTTGTAGGAGCCTACAATGAAATATCTGATTTTTTGAAACGCAACTGTGACTCCTTAACTGATAGTGCAGCTCAAGACGGTATAAACTTCCACTTTATACCTGCATACGCTCCACATTTTGGTGGTCTTTGGGAGGCGGGTGTCAAATCGACCAAATTTCATTTATTCCGAGTGTTGGGCAATTGTCATTTAACATACGAGGAGCTTAACTCCGTTTTAATACAAATTGAAGGTATTTTAAATTCTCGACCGCTCACACCGTTATCGTCGAACCCAGAAGACCTGTTGCCTCTCACTCCTGGTCATTTTTTAATCGGCCGACCTATCACGTCTCTGCCTGTAAAGGACATCCGAGACCACTCCACTCTTCACTTGACGCGCCATCAACGTATCGAGCAGCTGCGGCAACATTTTTGGACGAGATGGAGCAAGGAGTATGTTTCCGAACTTCAGCAGCGTGTAAAATGGCGGACCGGCAACGACAGTCTGAACCTGGATTCGCTCGTTGTTATCAAGGAGGATAACCAGCCACCCTTGAAGTGGAAGTTGGGTCGCATTATTGCTCTTCATCCTGGCACAGACGGCATAAGCAGAGTTGCTGATATGACTTCAAACGGAACTGTCAGAAGAGCATTCTCCAAGATCTGTCCGTTATTGGAAGACAGCTGTTGAAAGGCAAGCTTTCAACGGCCGGCGGCATGTTGACGCATCACGTCAATTCAAATCACCACTGCACTAGTCATTTAAGTTTGCAATAATTAAATTACTCATAAGTTTTAGCTATAACATTTTTATCAGGCGTTAACTACTAACGACCTTCATGAATTTTGAATGTCATGACTGGCAAAATTAAACTGGTACACTGCAAGCTACGATCCTGATTTTTAATTTCCAAAATTCCTGAGAAGTTCCTACAATTTTATCCAATGTAGCTATATATGATATGACGTAATGAAATATCTCAAATATTATGTTTTTACGATTAATTTCGAATTGTAACGTAAATTTCATTTCAATTTGTTCTACGTATACCCCACGGTAATTATGTTTATTTGAATTGATATTATATTAATCAGATTATGAAACAAATGTGGGCGTAATAGTTATCTATTACGCCCACATTCACACCTACACAGTACAGTATTTAATAGTAGATAAATTATATTCCTATTCTGTATGTCTTATAATAATTTATTTAATTTTCTCATAGTCTTGTAATATACTTCCCTATTTTTTAATGAATACAAAAATAATGGACTCTGTTTGTACCCGTTACTGACCATATTTTTGCAGTCAAATGTAAAAAAAAAACGAAATCCCAAGGTTGACCACGAAAATTTATCATAATTGGTAAATTTATAATTGAATCAGTCATTCATAACAATTGCTGATAGAAAATACTACGCGGATGTTTTTTTTTTTTTTGATCGTCATTCATTCATTCACAATCAATACACTAGTACACTAGCTTTTGACGTTTTATAAGTGCCCATGTAGGCCTATGTGAAATAAAAAACTTTTGACTTTGACTAATAGCCTGTACAATATTTCCATAAACTGAGTGACATTTTGGGATATAAACAAAAGCTAATAACTTTGCTCTTTATGAATATTATTTATTGACACTTTACTTAAATTATAACAAGACCTTTTCTGGGGTGCTACGACAGGAAACCTCCACGAGTGCCCGCAGGCTGTAGTTCCCTTGCGGATACGTCCGAGGTGAAGGCCAGTCTGCGGGACGGTGCACCCTGGGAGGCGGCCAACGACTCCCTTTGGGTACTTCTGCCTAAGGGGTCTTGATGTCCGCCTGCGAATGTTCTGTCTGAAGGATCACTTCAACGCGTGTCCCTCTGCTATAGCAGAGGGCACAGTGGCGAAGTAAGAGCGGGCTCGGTGCGCACTCACCCTGCCACCGAGCAGGCAGGAGGAAGACTTGCTCCTCCTTCTGCCACCGTTAGTCTCGTAGCCCCAGAGATTGTCCAAGGTCATGTTTCTGACTTTTGATGGGGGTCGAGGGTCTTGGCTTAACCGCCTGGGCCGCGAGGAAGACAACCTCTATAAAAAATTACCCCAAACCTCCAAGCGGCGGCGCACCGTGAGGGAGGTTGTTAGCTTGACTAATGGGTAGCTAAATTAGTCTCTAGTGCGGACCACTGACTTTGAGCAAGTGCAGACTGTATTATACTCGTGGGAACAGATATGGAATCTAAATTTTACAGAAAACCCATGAAGAGTGATGCGCGGTCGGAGTCCGACGCGGCATCCAGAAGGAGCTCGGAGGGCTCGGAGGTTGAGGAGGAGGTGGCGGGCGACTCCGGTAGAAACGTGAGTGCCTACCGGAAGCGCTCTAGATCGGGGGACAAATCGTCCTCCGATGGAGAGATGGGCTCGGCCCGAAAAATCCCCACCAGCGGGCGGGGTGCGGGTCGAGCAAGCGGAAGAGGGAGGGGCCTCACTGCCCATGAGTCGGCGAAGCGAGCCGACCGACTTGCCGCGGAGGGGCGTCACCCCGGTGTGGCCACCGCCCAGGTGGACCTCTCGGAGCCGTCTGGCAGCGAGCGGGATGCCGGGGAGGACTCCGCCGAGGAGTCTCGTAGATCCCTGGGGAAGTTGGTCGTCGCCGCGCTGCGGGACATGGGCCGGAAGAGGGAGAGGACCTCCAAGGAGAAGACGGTCCACCGGCATGCCGCCTCTATCGAGGAGGCTATCGAAGCCTCTCTCGAGAAGAGGGTGGCGCGACTCCGGGCTGAACTCCGGGCCGAGCTTCTGGCCGAGCTCGTGGGAGCCCAGGAAGACAGCGGCTGCCGGGAGCCGGCTGGAGAGGGGCGCAAGCAAGGGCAGGGGCAAAGTCAGCCCCAGCCCCACGCAGAGCCGGAGGGCCAGTTGCTGACGCTGGTGCAGCGGGAGCTGGCGGCTTTTCAGCAGCAGCTGCAACAGCAGCAGCAGCAGTTTCAGCTGCGGATCCAGCAGCAGCTGTCCTTGCTGGAGGGCATAGTGCTGCGCCCCCCATTAGCGGGCTCCGGCCAGCGAAAGGCAGCATCTTACGCCGCTGCCGCGGCCTCTGCGCCCGCGCCCAAGGCGGGCCCGTCGGGGCAAGCTGGGCGCGGGGCCGTGGCATCGGAGCCTGCGAGGCCGGCCCCGGCCGCCAAACAACAGCGGCGGCAGAAGGGCAGGGCGGCGCCTGCCACTAAACCGGTGGGACCTCCTGCCACGGCGGCGACTAGACCGCACCTGCCGCCGCCTCCTTTGCCCGAAGAACCCTCGGCTGGCGCCGATTGGACGGTTGTCGGCGCCAGCAAGAAGGCGGGCAAGGCGGCTAGGGCGGCCAAAAAGCGCGCGCGGCGACAGCAGCGCAAGAAGCGGGCCATGGCGGCTAGACTTCGCGCCCCAAATTCCGAGGCTGTAGTTATTAAGCTACAGCCAGAGGCGGAAAAGAAGGGCGTGACGTACAACGCCGTCATGCAAAAGGCGAAACTGGCGGTGGTGGGCCACCTCAGCGAGTTCGGAGCCACTGGGGGCTTCCGAATGAGGCGCACCGCAACCGGGGCCCGAATATTGGAGGTCCCTGGTGCAGACAGTGGCCCTGCCGCAGACGCCCTGGCCGCAAGGATCAGGGCGTCCCTGGACGTCGAGGAGGTTCGAGTGTCCAGGCCCACCAAGTGCATCGACATGCGCATCATGGGCCTGGACGACTCCGTCAGGGTGGACGAGGTGGTGGCCGCCATCGTCAGGGCGGGAGGGTGCCACGCCGATCAGGTGCGGGCGGGCACCATCCGCGCTGACAGCACGGGCATGCGAGCTGTAACAGTGAGCTGCCCCGTGTCGGCGGCCAAGGCCATCACTGGCGAAGGCCGACGGCTCTTGGTGGGCTGGGTCTCGGCTCAGGTAAAGCTGCTGGAGCCCAGACCTCTGCGGTGCTACCGCTGCCACGTGGGGCACCACGTGGGTGCCTATTGCGCCGCGGAGGTTGACCGCAGTGACCGCTGCTTCCAGTGCGGTCAGGCCGGTCACAAGGCTGCAGAATGCCGTGCTACGCCGCACTGCTACGCATGTGCGGCGGCAGGCAAGCCGGCCGATCACCGGGCTGGAAGCAGGTCCTGCGACCCTCCTGCCAAGGCCAAGGGCAAGGTCCCAAGGCAAGCCCACCCCGACGTCCTCTCCGCCGCAGCCTCCTCTCTGGCTGCCGCTGCTGTCGCCGCCGCAACTGCCGTGGCAGGGCCCTCACGCGGGGCTCGGGAGGAGACGGTAATGGACTGCCAATAACGGCTCCATTACGTCTCCTCCAGGCGAACATCAACCACTGCGCCCCCGCTCAGGATCTGTTGCTCCAGAGCATGGCGCAGTGGTCGATCAATATCGCCGTGGTCTCCGAGCCGTACTATGTCCTGCCCAGGGGAGACTGGGTGCGGGACCTGGACGGCTCGGTGACCCTAATTTCGTCGGCCGCCGCCGGTACCCCGACCCTCGAGGCCGTCGCGAGGGGGCGGGGTTGCGTGGCAGCACGGTTCGGGGACATCGCAGTGGTAGGCGTCTACCTGTCCCCGAGCAGATCTCTCGGCGATCTTCACATCTCCCTAATGGAGCTGAAAGCCGTCGTCGCTGGGTTTGGTTCCCTCCCCGTGGTCGTTTGCGGGGACTTCAATGCCAAGAACTTGGCTTGGGGTTCCCGGTTCACGAACCAGCGGGGTCGGATGGTGGAGGACTGGGCTCTGGAGACAGGCCTGGTCGTCCTAAACCGGGGTTCTGTCCCCACGTGTGTGCGGATGCGGGGTGACTCAGTGGTGGACATCTCGTTCGCCAGCCCCGCTCTGTCGCCGCGTGTCGTCGACTGGCGCGTTATGGAGGGGGTGGAGACGTTTTCAGACCACCGGTACATCCGGTTCGACGTCTCCGCCCAAACCTCGACTGCGCCGGTCCGACGGAACCCTTGTGGTCCGCGGTGGGCGCTGAGGCAGATGGACCGGGAGCTCCTCCTGGAAGCCGCGACGGTACAGGCCTGGGTGCAAGCACCGGACAGGCCTGTCGACATAGACGTCGAGGCAGAGTGGTTCCGGGAGGCCATGTCGCAAGTTTGCGACGCGGCAATGCCCCGAGTCCCTCCAGGACGTGCTCAGCGCCAGGTACACTGGTGGTCGCCGGAGATTGCGGCATTACGCAACGCGTGCAATGCCGCGCGACGCCGGTATGCCAGGTACCGCAGGCGCCGCATCCGTCCACCGGATGCGGAGGCCAGAGAGGCGGAGCTGTACGAGGGATACAGAGCTGCAAAGCGCACCCTCCGAGCGGAGATAAGGCGGGCCAAACTCGAGGCCCGCAACGTGTGGCTGGGGACTCTGAATGGGGACCCATGGGGACGCCCGTACAAGTTGGTACGGGACAAACTCCGCCCCTGGGCTCCCCCGCTGACGCAGAGTCTCCGGCCCCAGCTTGTAGAGGGTGTGGTGAGCACTCTGTTCCCTACGCGAGGGGAACACTCTCCCCCGCCCATGGCTCCGCCACCAGCGGTGCCCGACGCGGACCACGATGGCGACGACGACGACAACGCTCCAGAGGTGACCGAGGTAGAGCTGAGAGTGGCGGTACGAAGGCTGAGTGCCAAGAATACCGCCCCAGGACCCGACGGCTTGCCTGGGAAGGCATGGGTCCTGGCCATGGAGGCTCTCGGGCCTCGACTAAGAGGGCTCTTCAGCGCATGCTTGGAGAGGGGCCAGTTTCCACTTCGCTGGAAGACGGGGAAACTGGTCCTCATCGCGAAGCCGGGGCGCCCCGCGGACTCTCCGTCCGCGTACCGGCCCATTGTGCTGCTCGACGAGGTGGGCAAGCTCTTTGAAAGAGTAATTGCAGACCGCCTCGTCGCACACCTAACACGGGTGGGGCCGGATCTGGCGGACGGCCAGTTCGGCTTTCGCAGGAGGCGCTCCACGGTGGACGCCATCATGTGCGTGCGAGCTCTCACGACGGGGGATGCAGTGGCCCAAGGCAGGTGTGTCGTGGCGGTGTCTTTGGACATCGCCAACGCCTTCAACTCCCTGCCTTGGAGTAGCATTGGGAGGGCACTCCGGTATCACCGGATGCCCGACTACCTCTGTCGTGTGGTCGAGGCGTACCTGTCAGACAGGTACATCACCTACCCTGGTCACCAGGGGGAGTGGGAACGTCGAGAGATGTCGTGCGGTGTTCCGCAGGGATCGGTACTAGGGCCGCCCTTGTGGAACATCGGCTACGACTACGTGCTGCGCGGCGACCTCCCTGGCGGGGTCAGCGTGGTCTGCTACGCAGACGACACGCTGGTCCTAGCGCAGGGAGAGTCGTACCAGGCGGCGGTCGAACTAGCGACACGCGGGGTCGCGACAGTCGTTGGCAGGATCCAGGAGCTGGGACTCGAGGTGGCATTGCACAAGTCCGAGGCCATGTGCTTTCACGGCCCTCGGAACGCGCCACCACCGGGTTCCCGGCTAACGGTGGGAGGAGTCCACATCGGCGTCGGGTCAACGATGAAGTACCTGGGACTCGTTCTCGACAGCCGATGGGATTTCGACGAGCACTTCCGACGTCTGGCTCCCAAACTAAATCGGACTGGGGCTGCCCTCTCGCGGCTCCTGCCCAACCTTGGGGGTCCAGACGCCTCCTGCCGGAGGCTCTACGCGGGGATCGTTCGGTCCATGGCCCTTTATGGCGCACCGGTGTGGGCGCCGGGGCTGCGGAAGCAGCCGGCGGCCCGGCTGAACGCGTGCCAGAGGGTCATGGCCATACGGATGGTACGAGGATACCGGACGATTTCCCGCGAAGCGGCGAGCCTCCTTGCTGGCCAGCGACCATGGGATCTGGAGGCAACAGTCCTTGCACTCATGCACGAACGGCGCATTGAGATGCAACGCCGGGGCGAAACTCCGCTGCCGCGACAAGTCGCAGCATGGCGGACAGAGCTCCGGCGAGTTCTCATGGAGAAATGGCGACAGCGACTGTCGCGACCCCGTGCTGGGCACGCCACAATTATGGCGGTAAGTCCCCTCTTTGAGGCGTGGTTGGACAGACCTCACGGCGTCCTCACACTCCGCATGACGCAGGTTCTCACCGGACACGGTAAGTTCGGGAGGTTCCTGCACCGAATTCGTGCGGAAACGACGCCCGGGTGTCGCCACTGTGCGGCCCACCCGGAGGACACGGTAGAGCACACGGTGGAGGTGTGCCCCGCTTGGGCAGAGCAACGCCGTGTCCTCGTGGGGGCAATCGGCGGCGGCGATCTCTCGCGCCGGGCCTTGGTTCAGGCCATGCTCCGGAGCGAGGAGGAGTGGCAGGCGGTCGCCTCCTTCTGCGAAGCAGTAATGCTAGCTAAGGAGGCGGCCGATCGCGTGAGGCAACGGTCCTTACGCTCCAACCGCCGCCGGGATTCCGATCCCGATTTCCGGCCACCGTAGGCGCGGGCTTGTAGACGGCGAGCAATGGGTGGCTCGCCGTCTGACCGTCCGGTAACCGTCCGGACCGAGCCCAAGTCGTCGACGGCGCGTATTGTTCCACGCGCGCCTCAGGGAGATGTCAGCAAATCGTAGGGGCCCAGCAGGGTCGAAGCCTACTGGGGCCACGGGTAGTGTGAAAGCGGAACCCGGGGCCCTGGGACGAAGGCAACGAAGGAACAGGAGTGGGTTTTTAGTCAGTAAGAGTCTGACACTATCTCGCGCTCCGCCCAAGAGCGGGGATGTCATTAGGATGATTTTCCCACCCAATAAAAAAAAAAAAAAAAAAAAAAAAAAACAAGACCTTTTCTAATAAAGCCCTTTAAGTATTCGAACTAATTAAAAATTAGTGGTGTATAAAGGCACAGTTTTTTTCCAAAATCTTTGCTGAAGATGTCTAATTAATGTCAAGATAGTTAAATAATTTTTTGATATTTATCACTTTTTGGGGAGAGGGGAGGGTTGGAAATCATCAAATGTCTGGGTGGAGCGAGAGGGAGTGTCAGAGTTCTATTGACTAAAACCTACCCGTGTTAAATTAGATGCCTTTTGCATTTCTGGTCAGCGGAGACTCTCTCGAACAGTCCTACAGCTCATTCTTTTTAACCTGCTTGACGGAGCAAACAGTATCTTCATCATCATCATTTCAGTCAAAATTCGGCCACTGTTGGATACAGACCTCCCCTAAAAGTGACCATAACGACCGGTCCTGTGCGTCTTACATCTATCGGATTCCGGCATCCCTCACCAGGTCATCGGTTCACTTTGAGGGAGGTCTTCTAACGCTGCCTCTTCCCGTACGTAGTGTTCTGAGAGCAATGTGCCCACAGCCACTTAAGTTTGACTATTCTTCGGGCTGTGTCGGTTCGAACTACTCCAATGAAATTTAGGCACAGTCGCCTCGAACCTGTATGGACCTTCTTCCTTCATAACTTGGGAAGTGTATACAGTTGGTATACACACGTTGGCTTGCCAATATACCTACCGATAAATGCCTACCCTCTCGACGACATCTTCTAACTTAGTTAATTCCTCAGTAATCCCTTACAATGTTGTGGGTTACGTATTACTAGCGTCCCTGTTAACTTTAGTAACTAAGCTGCTAACAACATACACAACTTATAAGTACGACTTGGTTTCAACCCACGTATTCTTCTCTTGTAAAGCGAAAGGAAGTGTCACACTTTTCCTGACTTAACCCCACCTGTTTTCCTTCAGTTGCTCTTAAGGTGGTTTTACGCTGCAGGAGCCGAACACCATCCAAGCTCGAATTCGTGTTGTGTGAACTGACTCTAGGGAAGCCAAGCACAAACGACACTACATGAATTTGAGCTCGGCTGGTGCTCCCCTCGTGCTCCGCTCGTGCTCCGCTCGTGCTCCGCTCGTGCTCCGCTCGTGCTCCGCTCGTGCTCCGCTCGTGCTCCGCTCGTGCTCCGCTCGTGTTCCGCTCGTGCTCCGCTCGTGCTCCCCTCGTGTTCCGCTCGTGCTCCGCTCGTGTTCCGCTCGTGCTCCGCTCGTGTTCCTCTTGTGCTCCGCACGTGCACCGCTTGTGCTCCGCTCGTGCTCCGTTCGTGCACCACTTGTACTCAATTCTTTTAGCGTAGACCCACTTTTAGAGATTTTAGGCTGCGGTGACTATTTTGAACAAATCCACAGTCCTGGTAGGTATAAACCCTAGCGGAACCGGTCAATTAAGCTGACAGCTCTTTGAGGCGCTCGCTTCACGCTGTCGACCCGGGTCTAGTTCTTATCAGACGGTAAGCTAATTGGTGGTTTAAACCCTTTGTATGCTAACCTAGCGTCCATGTTTAGTTAGATTTTTTTTTTCTCTAAACGCTACTGTCATCTAAATACTATGCAATATAGCAAATGATGGATGGATTCTTATTGTCATCTAAATGCTATGCAATCATTTAAAGTTCAAATGTTATTCTCTTAAACAGACAATAGCCCTCTTTAATATCATTACTTGCAGTGTCCTGTTGTGTTTGTACATTCTTAAACTGTACACATTTGGCTGATGCGGGGAATAAAATGATGCACGTCGGGTAGTATTGTTATGTGTGTTTACACTTTATGATAAATCGATGTGTGTAATTACTGCTACACAGTGACTAACATTAGAGAAAAAGTCATCAACATTTTTCGTCGTAAAAAGTATTTTTACATTATAAACCTTACGGAAACTATGTGTTATTTTTTCTCTACGTGCTCCAACCTCAACGACAATGACTCTGCAAGTGTACGAACCGTACAGCGTATGTTACAAGAACTAATGGACTTTATTAAATATGTTTAGCGACTGTATTTAAATTGCCATGGACAAGAATCAAGCTAGAACTACATTAGAACGCAGCACACGTGTAAAACGCCTGATTTGTACGTAGAACGACGTCGCGTGGCGTGGATCAAATGTAGCTCTACAAGTCTAGTTTCCATATAAAATGTATAGAGACCAACACGCCCAGATCGGCGTGTGTGGCACACGTGTGAGCAGTGTAGTTCTACCTTCAGTCCGTCATGTCATCTAAGAAGTGAGGTCGTGGTTTCTTAATATGCACCAATCCTTGGAACAGTGAGATCGCTCTGCGAAGCTAGTTAAGCGGAGCTAGGCTAGTTATGTTAGCTAAAACTTACGTACGTTTTATGTGCTGTGTTCTATTTTTGTCACTGTAGACGCGGAAAATGAAGTCTCTTTATTAATCTACTGTCATTGATACGATGAAAAGAAATCGTTGTCTCAATGTCTACTAATAAAGAAACATAATGCAAGTTAAGTTCTAAAAATAGTGAAGACTCACGTTTTTCGCGTTTCAAGAAAGGATTCACAACTTTCCCGTTCTTCAAAAAGATACAATTTACCGTCACTAAAATGAACAATTTAAAACAAAGTTTACGAACACTGAAAGAAATAAACGCCATACAATATTTATTTTGTAACTTTGAAGACTGGTCTCTTTGCGAAATAGACTGTTTTCTTTTCGCGTTTCCTTTGTGCTTTTCAAAGATTCTAGAATAAAATACAGTGACGTCAAACTGTTCATGATTTTTATTCGAGTGGCGTTTACGTTATAAAGTTATAAAAACACACTATTTATTTATTTTACTATTTATACAGCGCTTATATATTTGTGTAGTAAATGGTAAAAAAAAAAATGTCCATGAAAATTTATCATTCATAACAATTGCTCCTAGAAAATACTACGCGCAATGTTTTTCCTGCTGCCTGTACAAAATTTCCATAAATTGAGTGACAATTTGGGATATAATATAATTATAATTTATTTTTCAGAAAATATTGTTAGTAAAGACACACATTACTAAAGACTTCACAACTAGTGTTAGTAGGTACATATATGCCTTTGTCAATTAATAAATAAAATCTATAAGCATTTCAATCATAATAATTAAATCACATAATTAGATAATAATTAACAAAACACACACTACACTACTTCTAGGCACGGTTTGAGGATAACACTTGCGTCCTCGTCCAGTATTTCAACTTTGCTGTTTGTGAATATTATTTAATGAAACTTTACTTAAATAATAACAAGACCTTTTCTAATAATTCCTTTAAATATTAGTACTAATTAAAAACTAGTGGTGTATAAGTACACACACATAACAGAAAAATATATTAAACATTATTAGTATTATGGTACTCTTTATTTTAAATGACATTTCTTCCAACAGAACTGCGAAAGGAGATATTAAAAGGAAATATATATAGTAATGATTAGAAAATGAAAAAAGAAGAGCATGTAGAACCTAATTAAAAATATATTAGCTAATAAACTTATTTATCTGTTTATGTAGGTAGGTGTCTGTCAGAGATTTCGCTCGCATGAAATTAGAAAATCATTCCAAGGGAACATATTCCCGAAATGAAAAGTCTTATGTGCTATTCCAGGGCACGGCCTACCAGTGTACCAAGTTTCATCGAAATCCATCCAGCCGTTCGAGCGTGAAGAAGCATCATACACACACTTGGAGTTTTGGTACTACTTTAAGATATAAGCTGAATGAGATGTATGTAGATATGAATTTATATAAACACGTAGGCGGTTCACTAATATTTGACCAAAATTTTATTAATAAATTTTTAATTGACAACAAATATTTCGTGTATTATTTATTTAAGAAACGAATCATTCTGCAAATGTTTCATTTTACAAATTTTCGCTTTTCAAACTTTTTTTGGCAAATGCTTGTCTTGATAAATGGTTCTGATGATAATATTTGATAATTCATATATTTTTAATTTAATATTTTAATTCTTTTGGAAAAATTACGTTTTAATTAATTTGCTAAACGATCATGATCTACAAACAGTTAAGTACCTCTATTTTGAATTAAATATTTGAAGTTAAGTATCTTTCAAACTCTACTTTAGCCTGAAAACCTGTCAAAATTCGGTACTTGGGTACGGTTTGAGACGTTTTTTTTAACTCAATATTCCCAATTTAGAATCCCGTCCTTAGTTACATTACTATTTAAACTATACAACGAAGAAATACTACGGAAATGATTGAACATAAACAAACATGACTTTTGTTGAAAAATTAGGTTATTTATTTTAAACCCAAAAATACAAATGTGGTTTTTAGTGCGGCCAGTTACGAAAATTCTGTCTCCTTCGCTGGTGAATGTGGCGTTCATGCATGTAATTGTGCTTTTATAATACAATGGTTAAAAGTAAGAGTTTATAAGTATCTATACATATATTCCAAAGCCTCCATGGCAGCTTTATATGAATATCTACTACCCATACTAGCTGAGCTACGATCAAGTGCAATAATTAAGCGTAACCAAGTTGAATTGTATGACCTTTGGATAATTGCACCACACCACAATGCATTCAATTTGCCGTGACCTATCCTTACAAAATTACTGTGTCAGGTAGGTGGTTTATCGACACTTAATATTAATCATAATCATAATCAGCCTTTTAATGTTTCCACTGCTGGGACTCAGGCCTCCTCTCTAGGAGAGGGAATGGGCCGTAATCCACCTCGCAAGCCCAGTGCGGATTGATGAAAGTCACATATCTTCGAATTTTTGGTTCTAGGACATGCCGGTTTCCTCACGATGTTTTCCTTCACCGTTTTGAGAGCAGTGGTGATGAAATAAATTACACAAAGCAATACGCCAGCCTGGGTTTGAATCCGCGGCCTACAACTCGTAAGTCAGTCGGGACCGTTACCACTGGACCATCACTGCTCCTGGACCAAAACACACACAACAGTAAATTCTTCTTTTATTACGAAAAAGAACCAATTGACAGCATGGTGTCAATAGTTCTCCAAAGCTCACTCATTCCTCGCTCATCTCACATCTCCACCCGAACCCAAAGTGTTTACGACGTTGCCAAGCACATTCGATGAAATTGAAATATAAATTGGTTTTGGAAAATTTCAAACGCAGACTTAGCACCTGAATGACTACTTTTGTGATAATGGATTACCTGTCATTGTCAATCGCAAGATGTGTTGTGATGAGAAATGAGCTGTGTTTGTGGTTTGTTGAAAAGCGTTTTTCTTTTTATTTGGGATATTATCCAATGAGTTCACTAGCTTTTGAGTGGAGCGGGAGGGTTTACTGACTAAAATCCTGTGTCCTTCAGTTGCCCTTTGCATTCTAGAACCACGGGTGATTTCCAGATTGTTAAGAAGTGTGAAGTGTTGACAGGAATTGGGGTAGAGATTGGATGTTAGTTTATTTTTAGATTTAGTCAGTAAATAATAAGGTCGATTGTTGAATATAGAGTTATTTTTACGAAATAGTAAGCTGATTGTCTAATATTTCCAGGATGATCCAGGCTAATGGGATTTTGGAAGCTGTTACAAAATGATAAATTTATGATAAATAGAGTAAATTTTATAACTAGCCGTCCCTTGCGGTTTTACTAAAGTCTTTGGTTATTTCTGCCCTGCATAGCGTGATGTTATACAACCTTGTCATACCACCTATAGTCTCCTTTGATAAATAGGTCATCCAATACTTATCAAACAAACTCTTCAGTTTTATCATATTTTAATATCTCGAAATATAATTAATAACTTTTAATATCGTGATTCGTGGACGAATATAACGATAGGTTCGTGGAAACTGTCCATACGGTCGGGTCTAAGTTTTTCAAGACTCACCGTACAAATAAGAACAAAAAGCTCTCTGATCCGACCCTCGAGCTAATGAAGAAGAGGCGTGAGATGATTCTGCAGTCTTCAGACGATGCGTGCATATACCGGCAGCTCAATAGACAAATATCTAAGTCCCTGAAACGCGACCTTCGCCGCTTTAATACCGCAAGGATTAAGGATGCAATTGAGCGGAATAAGGGCTCCAAAGTATTTGCACGAGATCTGTCTATTGGGCAAAGCCAGCTCACGAAACTGAAGACCGACGATGGCAGAGTCATTTCCGCCAAATCGGAGCTTCTGGGAGAGATCGAGACTTTTTATGGACAGTTATACACGTCTATCACTGAACCCGCGGCAAATCTAGCAAACGACCCAAGAGCTAGATTGACTCGACACTATACCGAAGATATCCCGGACGTCAGCCTGTACGAGATTAGGATGGCTCTGAAGCAGCTAAAAAACAACAAGGCGTCGGGTGAGGATGGAATTACGGCTGAACTCCTGAAGGCGGGTGGAAAACCGGTCCTTAAGGCCCTTCAGAAGCTATTTGATTCCGTCATACTCGAAGGAAAAACGCCACAGGCGTGGAGCAGAGGCGTGGTGGTACTCTTTTTTAAGAAGGGCGATAATGCCCTGCTTAGGAATTACAGGCCCATCTCGCTTCTGAGTCATGTCTACAAGTTGTTTTCCAGAGTCATCACGAATCGTCTTGCACGCAGGTTCGACGACTTCCAGCCTCCCGAACAAGCCGGATTTCGAAAAGGCTTCAGTACCGTGGACCACATACATACGCTGCGGCAGGTTATATAGAAGACTGAGGAGTATAATCAGCCTCTCTGCTTAGCGTTTGTGGACTACGAGAAAGCCTTTGATTCGATTGAGACTTGGGCTGTACTGCAGTCTCTCCAACGGTGCCAAATTGACTATCGGTACATCGAAGTGCTGAAGTGTTTGTACAAAAACGCCACTATGTCAGTCCGACTACAAGACCAGACTTAGAAACCTATCCTCTTGCAGCGGGGCGTGAGGCAGGGAGACGTAATTTCTCCGAAACTGTTCACGGCAGCAATGGAGGATGTCTTCAAGGTTCTGGAGTGGAGAGGGCTAGGCATTAATGTCAATGGCGAGTACATCACTCACCTTCGGTTTGCCGACAACATAGTAGTCATGGCTGAGACTACGGAGGAGCTCAGTACAATGCTTGATGACCTCAGTAGAGCTTCCGAAAGAGTGGGACTTAGAACGAACATGGACAAAACCAAAGTCATGGTAGGTCCAGTTGGGAAAGTCTAACTTCGAGAAAGAGATCAATCGTCGAATCCGACTGGGCTGGGCAGCGTTCGGGAAGCTGCGCGGTATCTTCTCGTCCAATATACCACAGTGTCTCATGACGAAAGTCTATGACCAGTGCGTGTTGCCAGTAATGACATATGGTTCTGAAACGTGGTCGCTTACAATGGGCCTCATCAGAAAACTCAAAGTCACCCAAAGGGCAATGGAAAGGGCTATGCTCGGAGTTTCCTTGCGTGATCGAATCAGGAATGAGGATATCCGCAGGAGAACCAAGGTCACCGACATAGCACGAAGAATCGCCAAACTTAAGTGGCAATGGGCAGGGCACATTGCTCGCAGAACGGATGCGACCACGTACCGGAAGACGTAGCGTTGGAAGGCCTCCTGCAAGGTGGACCGATGACCTGGTAACGGTTGCGGGAGTACGATGGATGCGAGACGCACAGGACCGTTCATTGTGGCGACACTTGGGGGAGGCCTATGTCCAGCAGTGGACGTCTTTCGGCTGAAATGATGATGATGATGATCGTGATTTATATTTCAATCAACATACAACTTGCAACTTAGCTCTGACCTGCTATATGCAAAAAACTTTAGAAAATCCAATGCAAACTATTGGCATAATTTACTTTTTTCTTTTCGCCAGTAATGAGACCTAACATATAAGTTAGAGAACAATACGAAAAAATCAATAGCGAAAAAAAACAGGTCCATAAACCATAACCGAACGAAGAAATGTATAGAAGCATTGTTAGTGTCATACGTAATATTTCGAGGTTTCTATTGATATGAAAATAGATTAAGTTGGTTATTACTGTTATATTTTTTCGCACTCAGTTTTTCATCACTAAAACTAGTAAAACAATAAGTGACAAACTAATAAAAAAGATACGTGTTAGTGTTGCGATAGTAATTGACACTATTTAATGCGTGCACCCCATAAATACCGAAACCAAAATGAAAAATAACGCCTGATAAAAAAAACCATAACAATCTACTAAATAGCCTCTTAGAATAGAACTTCGTTCGGTTACGGTTGGTAGACATAATTCTTTTTGCTGTTGATTTTTCATACAGTCTTTTAAGAAATGGCCTAGGTTTCACTACTGGCAAAAAAAAATATATGCCGGCATTATATGGCAAAAGTTTCATTCCCCTTTGAAATTCGCGAGCTAGCCTAGCGGTTTTACCTTATACTTTAACCATAATGATCAGTTCATCATCAATATCATTTCAACCTCAAGACGTCCACTGTTGGACATAGGCCTCCCCCAAGTGTCTCCACAATGAATGGTCTTATGCATCTCCATCGGATTCCCGCAACCCTTACCAGGTCATCGGTTTATGTTGTAGGAGGCCTTCCGACACTCATCAATCGAGTCCTTTTTTATAGGCTTTCATCAAATGATTCCTTGTACTCTGGGTGGAGCTAGAGAGTGTACTTATGTATCAGACCTTTACCAACTAAAAACCCACCTGTGTTCCTTCAGTTGCCCTTTTCGTTCCAGAGCCGTGGTCACTCATTCGCACAACACTACAGATCAATCGCGTCCCTGAAGCGGTGATAATTCCAGTAGCACGCACTAAAAGTACACAATCAAACAGAAGCGGTAAACAATGATTCGATTCGGAGACTATTTCCGAATGGACCCGAATGAACACGATCTACTGCGGTCTTTTTATGACCTCTAGTTCAATTGCATTCTGGATATGTTGTTGAATGATACTTATTTATTTGCAAATAGATTAAAAACCGGGCAAGTGAGAGTCGAACTCACGCACGAAGGCCGTACCGTCCGTAGCAAAAACGGCCAAAAAATCACGTTTGTTATATTATGAGAACCCCACTTAAATATTTATTTATTCAGTTTTTAGTGCTTGTTGTTAAAACGGCATCAGAAATACATCATCTTTGAGAATTTCAACTGTCTAACTACCACGGTTCATGACATACAGCCTGGTAACAGACAGACGGACGGACAGCTAAGTCTTAGTAATAGGGTTCCATTTTATCGTTTGGCTACGAGACGCTGAAAATGACCTTTTCATATATCAATTTAAACTAGATGAGGGCTGACTACCGTGAAAAAAAAAAAATTTTTTTTAACCAATTGATGAGGTCTATTAATTAGAACGCCAACTTTTGAATTTGAATCCTAATGTTGAATAAACCTAGTGAAGTTACTGTGGGATAAAATAACAAATGCTGGCCACTAATGCTACAATAGGAATGCATTCCTGAATAAAATGTTATAACAAAGCGAATTTTCGCGCTCAATGAACATAATTGTGATATTAAGGCCAGCTGAAATCATAAACAATATTCTTTGCACCTGAAAAATCTACAAACAAAATAGTTTTGCTCAAAAAAAAACACAAAATAATAGTATTTACTTTATTCACACATTTCTGCTTCCATTTTTACTTTAAAAAAAAGTTATAATAACACGGAGTATGCACCGCGCGCGTAATCTAATTTCCATCGTGTCTTTTTTTAGGGTTCCACTTTGAAATTATTGAAGAGAAAATCTGTCATGTTGATCAGGGAAATGGGGAAGCCGACTATGAGTGAAGCCTGTCATCCTACGTCAATTAGAGTTCAGGATGATAAAAATCGAAATTTGTTTCTTTATTTACATAGCCGAAATAGATGGAGCGTTATGGTTTCCTTTGTAACCATAGAAATGAAGAGAGTAAAATGTATTTTCAATACACTTACTCGAAAATTCGCTCTTATCGCTACCACTTTTAGGCACTCGATTTACTGTTTCTCGCACTAGTTTGGAAAAGTAAGTTTAGTAAAGTTACGTGCCTACGTCATATTTTTATTACATTTATCGTATCAGTCTGGGCGGTAAGCGACCTCCACGAGTCGAGCGTTAATCCCCGTTTACTTATGTCTTTCCTAAGTGTATTGAAAAACGTCGTTTGATACATGTGGTTCGTTACATCAGTCCTCAGCTCCATAAAACCCCTGCCTATGGCTCAAGCAATTGGCGCCTCGTTCGCGATGACAAACTTTCTCCACTTGTATCAAAGTGTACTTTTTGAATTTTTTTTTTTTTTTACAAAACTAGTGAAGGGCCACTCAGTAAAACAAAGATTACTCTTAAATTTATGAGAATTTATTATGGTTGAGAATCATTTTGAAAAGTATGAATATAAACCTCAGACAGAAACTCAAATGTTTGAACTATAATTCAAACAAGTAAGTATTTGAAATTAATCAAGTCTTTAAATAAGAGACCACAGCAAACATTAATTTAAATTTAATTTATTTTGGCCGAGATTTGCTTTACTTAATTAAGTAGTATTTAAAAATAAAAGGTCTCCCCCACTTGGAATTTCTCCTGCATCGTGGGTTTATTTACAATCATTTAAAATCGTATTCACAAATATCAAGACCCGGGACAACTATCTGCAGTACTATAGCCTTTTTTTCGGGGTGAAACCTACAAAAGGCGCCTGGACTTTTGGGAAAAAAATCAGGGAGTGTGAGATTTTTACCTCCCTAAAACCACCCTGGTGATCACGATCAGCACATAGAAGAGGGCCCCGTGACCTCTTAAAAGACCACCCCGGAACCCCCTCTACACAACGCCTGTTAGGTTACCCTCTGCACATCCCTGAAGAGACTGTGAGAGGTCTCCCCTCAGCCTTGTTGTGCACGGTAGCACGTGATCACTGTGACACCGTCTTTCCTGAAGTCACTTGGCGGGCAGACAGAGTCTTCACTCTGAGAGCCCGTGACCTCGGAGTCCCGCCTTCCTAAAATGTTGCAAGCGGAGTTTCAGCGTTTTAGGCGTCGAGGCGGCTGGCCCTCTGACGCCTCCTTCTTCGAGTGGGATCGGTCCTCTCGCGATCCCGTTCAGCTGCCTTCTGCTGAACCATCACAGTATCTGCAGTAGGCCCTACATTTATTAATTGCATGCGGGAAACGAACCGGTAACACGTAGCGCAGCAGTCAATCTAGCCAAGCCGGTAACCACTGCGCCAACATTTACGAATGTGACATAAATATAATTAACTAGCTGCTGCTGAAAGTAGAAAATTAACCCATGGGAACCTATTCTTCTACCTATGTGTCATCTTTAGTTCAGCCGTTTGAGCGTGAAGATGTAATAAACACACACAAACCTTGGCCTTCGTAATATTAATTTGGGATGGGTCTGCCAAATACAAGATTGATGCTCTGGAGTCGATTGAGAAGCGAGCCAAGAGGATCAGCGATGTTGATGCACTTATCGAGTCAAAACTCCAAAGCCTTGAGCATCGATGCCGAGTTGTTGGCCTGTTCGTTTTCTATCGATTACATTTCGGGGAGTGTGCGTTGGAATTGCACAATTTAAATTCACCAAGTCCGTTCCATCATCGGACCACTAGACGTACAGCGTTGCGCTATCGGTACATGGTGGACATCCCACCCACATGTACAAAGCGTTTTGAGAACACATTAATTATGCGTAGCTAAGGAGTGGAATTTCCTGCCGGAGCCTGTGTTTCCTGATAGCTACAACCTAGGGGTCTTTAAGCCAAGAGTGAATAGGTTACTTCTAAGCAAGCGTGCTCCATCGTCAGCCACATCATCGCCAACCTGATGGTTAGCGATGATGTGGCTGATGCACCTGATGATGAGATAGTGGTCAAACACGAGCCTACCAATAATAATTTAAAAAAAAATAGTTTACTCTTATAGTTTTAGCATTATACAATATCGAAATAGGCGTTTGGGGACAAAAGTTTCTAGAGATGGATGATGCAGCGTTGCAAGGCCTCCCACAAGGTTGACTGATGACCTGGTTCGCGGGAATCCGACGGATGCAAAACGCAAAGAACCGATTGTTACAAAAGTGGACCTCTTTCAGCTGAAATGATGATGATGATGATGATGATGAAATAGGTGTTTTATAACTCTTGCATGTTTGCAGTTGCTAGTGATTATTTTTCTAAGAATCTCCATAAAAAACTAAAAATTGTTTTGCACACATACCGAACCTTTAATCCCAGCGGCAAACATTTATGTTTTTTTTTTTATTTCACGCGACTGCAACGCCAGTCGCGAAAAGGTTTTTTACAATGCCATTGCGCGCTTGTCTGTTGTTCTGTACGAAGATTGCATTCACTGCAACGTTTATAAAAGCTTACGCGAAAAAGCGCCTTTTACGGTCGACGTGCATTTTGTTTTTTATTGATGTTGTTTCCCTGTAATACTTTTAGAGGGTTAATTGTTGTCGAAGTGTTGATGCAGGGTTAAATAAGTTTTGAGACTTGTATGTTATTGTTATTTTAAATATTCAATAAATTTTTGTTGAATTATTTATTTCTAAACTATGTAAGTAGCTGCCATTTCAAAGTGCTGTACTAAGTACGAGAACTAAACAGGGGTAAAAAGATGATGTTATTTTATAAGTCTAGAAGTAACCTATTTAGTCTTGACTTAAGTTAACGGTAAATAACTTAAGTCAAGACTAAATAGGTTACTTCTAGACAAGCGTTTTTTTTATTATGTGGGAAGTCATCCAATGACTTCTCACGCTCTAAGATGGAGCAAGAGGGCATGTTAGTCGTTTGCTGACTATAAACCACTCCTATGTACCCTGTTTTCCTTGCGTTCCCGGATCCCAGGTTTTCCTTTCAGAAGCGAACCACGCAGCCTCAAGATGTCAGCAACCGTAGGGGCCCAGCGGGGTCGAAGCCTACTGGGGCCATGGGTAATGCAAAAGAGATCCCCGGGGCCCTGGAAAATTGGCAAAGAAGGAACAGGAGTGGGTTTTTAGCCAGTAATAGTCTGACACTATCCCCCGCTCCGCCCAAGAACGGGGGATATCATAAGATGATTTTCCCACACGATAAAAAATGTTCTATTCACAGCTTTTCAATTTTTATAAGTCTACTTTAACGTAAGAACAATCCGATCAGATTAATGGATCAAACATGGATGAAATAAAATTTTTGATCCATTAATAGTTCTTACGAAGACTTTAGATTCAATTTAAATAACGCTTGATCGGTAGTTTCTCCCGAATATACTTCTTCGTAGACTCATCGGTTTTGAACTTCGTCACAATCTAGTTGAAACTAAATTGACATCGAGACGTCGTAAAATGTAAAATTCTTATTTTTATTTAATTATATAAACTAATGCTTGACTGCGATCCCACCTGATGGTAAGCAGTGATGTAATCATTGTTGGTGAATCGCACTAGTTTATTAAGAACCTATTGACTCTAGCTTTGAAGACACGTAAATTGCAATCGGATAGGAAGACCGCTGCAGCCAAATGAAAACTTATAAGAAACCAGAAAAAAATTACTTAGGGGAAAAATATTTTTGTGCGGGCACCCATCCATCTGTAAAACAGTCGAGACAGCCTTATCAGAAGACAGGGAGGGTTCCGTCTCCCCTAATTTAATCACAATGACACACAACATTAAGAAAGTTTGTTCCCCCTACTTCCCCTTTGCAATATTCGTTCATTATCGTGTCGGTTATGATCCATAACGCTTTTAATTAGTGTGGAAGTACTTCTTTGTTACTGACTTCTGGGTTTTGCTTCGAATGAAAATACAATGTTACGTTTTACATTAGTTTAGTTATAACTATATCCTTTAAAGTTTAATGACCTTATTTTGGCACCCGACTAATAATAGACACTTCTGTAATTTAAAAATTATAAGTCACAGTGGCGCCAGAATAGTAATCACATGTTAGTGTGTCTCGACTTTTGATACACCATAATCATGGCTGTAAGTTTCCTGACTTACAGCCATGATTATTACTCCTCAAATGAGGGATTTTTAGAAAGATAGTGTCAGGCTTTTACTGACTAAAAACCCACTCCTGTTCCTTAGTTGCCTTCGTCCCAGGGCCCCGGGTTTCGCTTTCACACTACCCGTGGCCCCAGTAGGCGTCGACCCTGCTGGGCCCCTACTTTTTGCTGACATCTCCTTGAGGCGCGCGTGGAACAGTACGCGCCGTCGACGACTTGGGCTCGGTCCGGACGGTTACTGTTACTGCTCGCCGTCCGCAAGCTCGCGCCTACGGTGGCCGGAAATCGGGATCGGAATCTCGGAGGTGGTTGGAGCGTAAGGACCGTTGCCTCACGCGATCGGCCGGCTCCTATGCTAGCATTACTGCTTCGCAGAAGGAGGCGACCGCCTGCCACTCCTCCTCCCTGGCCATATCATGAAGTTATCAATTCTATGATCTGGCCATGACATATATATTTTGTGGCCCAAAAGAGAACGGTTTTCGCAAAAAAAAAAAAAACTTTTTGAATTTACCAAATCCCAATTCTCCAGTAACAGCTAGGCAGTAACCACATATTTTCCTGACAAGTATAGAACTTCCCCTTGTTTATTCAAGTACGATTCCCGTGAATCAGTGAGCGTTGTTATAATTAAATTTATTCGCCGCCATAACTGCCAGTTTGTGTTATTTACGCCTTTTCATTTCCGATCTGCTTTCGAGTTTTCTGTTGCGTGGACGTTAATGTATGTTTATGTTATATTTCTGTTTGTTTCGTATTATTGTTATGGGTTTGAGAGAAAGATCGAGGAAGTTGTATTGGTTTAACGTAATCAGATTATTGTATGATATTTTCCTTATTTTTTAACGACTAAAAAAAATATATGAGGTGCTCAATTTTATTAATGTTTGTCATTTTAGAACTCATTCATTATGTTATTTATAAGCCGATTTGGAAAATTCTTTTTTTTATCCCGGGGGGTGTTATAAGTTTGACGTGTCTGTATATCTGTGTGTCTGTCCATGGCATCGTAGCTTTTAAACGAATGGACCGATTTTGATGCGGTTTTTTTTGTTTGAAAGGTAAGGCTAATAAACTTCTTCCCGTTGCGGTCTCCCGACTCAGTGACGTACATCTTTATAATATTGATAGTTCTTTTAATCAGGTGAAAACGGCTGAAAGAGTATTTTTTTTATTTTTATGCTAAGAACCTGCGTTCTTCTAACAATCTTCTACTGCTTTGTCCTTCTCATACTTCTGAATTTGTTCATTTTCCTTTCATATACAGTCCATACTTCTGTGGAATGCGCTTCCTCTTAAAATCAGGACGGCTACCAGTCAATATGCATTTAAGCGGAAGTTGCGGCTTCATTTTCTCCACAAATAGCGGAGTAGTCTCAAAAATCCTTTCATTTTTCCTTAGATAAATAATATATATTTATGTACATGTAGGTTCATATTATATTAAAAATTTATGTATATTTATTTTTTTGATCCCTTGTTTTCCTATTAATCTTTTCTTTTTTTACTAAGAACCTACCATTTTTTCTCTTCACTACCCTTGGTTGACTGGTAGAGAATGCCTATTGCATTAAGTCCGCCTTTGTACCTTTGTGTTGCATGAAGTTTTAAGAAATAAATAAATAAATAATTTATTATCTTATTTTTCACTTTTTAATAGTTTTTTGCGTCGGAGGTTTTTTATTTTTTTAAATTTTATTACTTGAATGGATACACTAACAGATTGGTTCGATATTTATCAAAATTCAAATTTGAAGATTTCTATTAGGAATTGAGGGAATTTCTTAAATATTACTTATTTATCAAAATATCATTACAGCCAAACATAATGCGACAGTACAGCCAATATAACTATATACTAAATATAGGTTGATGCATTTGTACTTTAATGAAACAACTCTAATTTATTCATGACTATCTTCTGCCAGCGGCTTCGCTAGCTTGATAGTATGTTTCACCATACATACTTTGGACCTCCATATCCTATCTTATAAGTTGAATTTCCAAATATCCCTTCTTAGTGCTCGCTTACATCATAAAAGGAAGCTTTGTACAAAATTTCACGTTCCTGGGCACAGTAGTTTCAGCTCTGCGTTGATATGTCAGTCAGTCAGTTTCTCCTTCTATATATGCATAGACGAAAATAGATACCATAAAGATACCTATTAATGCAGTCGAAAGCTCAAGTATTTTTATAGAAAAAGTACCATTAGATGAATAGAACAGATGTGGCCATAGAGATATTAAAAACAGGATGGGGCAGACCACAGATAGCATCCAGAACTCCACACATACAGATATCTCGATTAAGATAGTCATAGTCATAGTAATTTATTAGTAAGGGATTCTTAGAACAAATACACCACCACACTAAAACACACACACTAATACACTTCTTGATATTTTAGTGACTATCAATACCATCACGTCTACAGAGTTTCTATGACTTTATTTTAATTTTACCTAGTAACCACGAATTTCATTTTTCTAAAAAATTATGAATGAATGAATGATTTATTTGCCAGAATGTAGCCCTATTTGTATACCGGTGGTATAATTACAAATGGTTTCACTACAGTCAAGATGCTGTGAGTGTTTATTAAAATGTCCAGTCGTTATGGCAACGCTTGGGGGAGGCCTCTTATGTCCAACAGTAGACGTCTTTCAGCTGAAATGATGATGATGATTAAAATGTCAATAAAAGTGAATATTAATAATTGGACATAAAATAAAATAAAGTACATACATAAAGTATCGTACAGGTTTGACATTTAATTTTTTTTTTTTTTATTGATATAAACTAGTGTTTGACTGCTGTTTGTGTGAAATACTTGTTCTGCGATTTCGGCGGTCTCTCCAATCCAGTGCCTTTAGCTCTAGCTGGAACGCCCATACCGATCTGCTCTGACTTTCGGTACCTCGGGTCACTCATCCAAGGGGATGGTAAGGTAGACCAGGACGTAACACATCGGATCAACTCAGGATGGTTGAAATGGCGACAGGTCACGGGAACAACTTGTGACCCACGGATGGCACTAAAGTTGAAGGGTAAAATCTACAAGTCCGTGATAAGGCCTGTCATACTGTATGAATCAGAATGTTGGGCTGTGAAAAAGACGGATGAAAAAGATTGCATGTAGAAGAGATGAAAATGTTAAGATGGATGTGTGGTGTGACGAGAATGGATAAAGTGAGAAATGAATATATTAGGGGAAGTTTGAAAGTGGCGCCAGTGACTAAAAAATTTGAAAGGGAATCGTTTGTCTTGGTATGGTCATTTGAAGAGGAGGGATGAAACGCATGTTACTAAAAGAGTTATGAGTTTACATGTGGATGGATGGAGAGGGAGAGGGAGACCAAAGAAAAGATGGATGGATTGTGTGAAGAGTGATATGAAAGAAAAGGAAGTTAGTGATAGCATGACGAGTGACAGGGCAGAGTGGAAGAAAAAAACGTGTTGCGCCGACCCCAAATAAAATGGGACAAGGGCAGGAAGATGATGATAAATTAGTGTTTGACTGCGATCCCACCTGATGGTAAGCAGAGATGCAATTATTGGTGGTGAGGCACACTAGTTTATTAAGAGCCTATTCACTCTAGCCTTGAAGACACCTAAATTATAGTTAGACGGGAAGACCGCAGCAGGCAAATTGTTCCAGTCTTTCGATGTACACCGTATAAACGACGAAGCGAAACGCTTAGTTCGGACCGTTGAAGTTTTAACAACGTAAGGGTGGGTACTCGCCGTACGTCGGGTTGTCCGATGGTAGGAAGGAGACGGCAGAATCAAGTAATGCAATTCCCGCGCACACTCTCCAAAATGTAACCTGTAAAATACCGATAGGCTGGCTACCCTGCGCCTAGGCTGTGCTCAAGGCTTTGTAGAAAAAAAAAATGTAAAAATATTCTCCTTATGCAAAAAAAATGGTATGTTTATTTTTCCAACATTTCTCCCACATTGGAAATGACTTATATATCGTAGATGCTTTCACAAACATGTAAAATTGCATACACAAGACACCTAGATTTGGAAAAACTGTCTGTAGGCCATACAATTTTTTTTTCTTGCTGTGATCGAATCCACGATACGCAGCAATAGAGCCAATAATAGCTCATCTACTGCGCCAACCGTGTCATCAAATTTTACGTAATAATACTTTAGTAAGAAAGGACCATAGCTTTATACCATAATCATAATCATTTATTTTGCAAATATGGGTATAGCTAGTACTCTATTATAAAAAAACACAATACACAATATTATAATAGAGTCCTCCATATTTTACCATCACATTGGCATGCAAATTTTTACATTTTTTTTTTTAACTCCGTTGCAATTTAAAAAGAATATATTTATTTTGAGCAGTGGTGGCCGAGTGGTAACGGCCCCGACTTACGAGTTGTAGGTCGCAGGTTCAAACCCAGCCAGGCGCATTACTTTGTGTAATTTATTTCATCACCAATGCTCTCAAAATGGTGAAGGAAAACATCGTGAGGAAACCGGCATGTCCTAGAACCAAAAATTCGAAGACATGTGACATTCACCAACACGCACTGGGCCCGCGTGGTGGATTATGGCCCATTCCCTCTCCTAGGGAGAGGAGGCTTGAGTCCCAGCAGTGGGAACATTGAAAGGCTGATTATGCTATTTATGCTATATTAATTTTAAAAATGTCAGCTTAATAAAGCCATGTCACAACAATAGCAGGTAACTACATGAAGCTACGATAATACTGACATTCAAATCTCAAGTAGGTGCCTATTGTTAGTCAGCTCAAGCTTACCTAATCAACACGTTAGTGCCGACATGCTTGCGTCCGGAATTATTTGACCACATACTGCTTAGCCTGTCAACTGCAGACCAAGCACTTACGTATGGTGAGATGCAGGATTTGGACTGATATACAGGGTGTCTTTGACATCGACTCACAAACGAATACCATAGATCCAGATAATGATTCTGGATTCCCCCCAGTAGTGGAATATTTTTTCGGTTTTACCCTAATTTTTCTTAAAAAAATATTACCGTTTTTTTTTTTAAAATTTAAACTGTATAAAACCATTAAAATGTCAACAGTAATTCAACCATTAGAATAATGATTTAATTTTTAATTAATTCATATTTAAATTTTAAAAAAATAATTCTAAAGATATAAATTGGGGTTGGTTAAAATAAAGATTTTACACAGTTTAAATTAAAAAAGTACAGATTATTTTATTAGGAAAAAGCCGACGAAAAATTTAACCACACGTGATGGGGCGGGATCAGGGGTCCAAAATCATGTCATGTAATGAATGGCCTGTTGGTCTAGTGACTAGTAGCCCTGTCTACTAAGCTGGACACTCAGGACAAATGTTTATGTGATGAGCACTATCATTTGTTCTGTGTCGGGGTGTAATTTATCTATAATTTCTGTGTTTTAAAAAATACATAAGTATGTTTATCAGTTATCTAGTACTCATAACACAAGCTCTGCTTAGCTTGGAACTAGACGGCGTTATGTGATAGTTGTGGAATATTATTATTATTATTGTATTTCAATATATCTCAGAAACCTGAGGTCCTAAACCTTTGGAAGGCGTACGAGGAACCGAAACCAACTCGCAGAGGCCCTTTAGAAACTTTTAATGTTTCTAATTTTATAATTTAACGTGTATAAATGAGAATTTATTTGTTATTTTTTTATGAAATTACAAAAAAGTTTTTTTCTGAGACAGCCTGTATTGATTGGAAATTAAAAAAAAACATTTTTTAAATTAGTAAAACGCCAACGAATTATTTCACCACTGTGGGGTTCAGAATCATATACTGGATTCATGGTACATGCTTGAGCGAGAGTGCCATAGGGCAGTTTGTCTTACATAGTTATAAATGAATCGATATAATAATATGTGTGTCCCTTTCTCACCTAATTTAGAAACCGATAGATGGTACATCGAAGGACTGGAACAATTTTCCTGCAGCGGTCTTCCCCCTTCTAATTATCTAGTAGGCTTCGATCCTGCTGGCTTTGCGATTTGCTGACATCTCTTTAAGGCGCGCGTGGAATAATACGCGCTGTCGACGACTTGAATTTAATTGCCTTCAAGGCTAGAGTGAATAGGCTCTTAATAAACTAGTGCGCTTCACCATCAATGATTGCATCCTTACCTAATGGTAACCTAATGGTTCGATCGCAATCAAGCACTAGTTGATACCATAAAAAAAAACTTGGTGTAGCACGATAACACTATTTTAAGAGTCTGCCCATCCTGTTATTACTGCCCTCCTCAATCCACTTACTACAAAGGAAAAAAACAATGTCTTCCAAAATCCAATGACCGTGTAATTGACAAGGAAAATAGGTAAAGAAACTACTTTCTATCTAATTAACGTTGTTCAATAAAAGTAATCGCAAAAAGAAAGGTATTCTGTGAAATGATGACAGTCATCCGTGATCATTTGTCTTTTCTGTTGAATTCGAAGACTAATTAAATCTATATTTAATTTCAAGTATAACATAAGCAAGTAGAGCAGTGGTGGCCGAATGGTAATGGCCCCGACTTACGAATTGTAGGTTGCGGGTTCCAACCCTGCCAGGCGCATTACTTTGTGTAATTTGTTTCATCATCACTGCTCTCAAAACGGTGAAGGAAAACATCGTGAGGAAACCGGCATGTCCTAGAACCGAACATTCGAAGACATATGACATCCGCACTGGACCCGCAAGGTGGATTAGGGCCCATTCTCTCTCCTAGAGAAAAGGCCTGAGTCCCAACAGTGGGAACATTATAAGGCCGACTATGCTATGCTATGCTATAACATAAGCATAGCATGTTTTTTTTTTTTTTTTACAAATTTGTTACATCAGAATCATTTTTAACATCTGCCAAACTGCATAGCAGTTTGTCGGCAGTACATTCTCGTGAATTTTGCTTATAATTAAGACCACATCTGATCATCCCCAAGTTTGCAGGTAGGTACCTACTCGTTGTGAGATAAACAAATGCAGCACCACAACACTAACCAAGTGAGACCAACATACCGCAGCAACTATGGACACATAGACATTTTAATTTTCTAACTTATTTGTATACACTAGTAAGCAGTACCTATATGCTCTTCTATCTGTATCTTTTTTATGAAAACTGCATAAACATCCATTGTTTAGCTTATAAAGCTACCGGCATAAAGCATAAAGAAAGACATAGTAGAAAAGAAATCCACATATTCATCCATAATTCTTTTGTTCCATGACAAAACAATTGCCCAAAAACATTACAGAAACAAAACGTTTTGGGAACACATTCATTGTGCGTACAGCGAAGCAGTGGAATTTCTTGCCTAGTGATCTTTAGTGTGGGCTTGTGGACGACGAGCCATGGCTAGCTCGCCGTCCAGTAGTCCGGTAACAGTCCGAACCAAGCCCGAGTCGTCGATGGCGCGTAGTGTTTCACGTGCGCCTCAAAGATATGTCAGCAAAACCATAGGGACTCAGCAGGGCCGAAGCCTACTGGGGCCATGGATTGACTTCTGAAAGGAAAACCCGTGGAGCTACAATGCAAAGGCCATCTGAAAAAAACATAGGTGAGATTTCAGTCAGTAAAAGTCTGACACGCCTTGCCGCTCCGCCCTAGAGTGGGAGAAACTATTAGACGATTTACAACCTTAAAAAACGGGTCTTTACATCAAGGGTGAATAGCTTACTTCTCGGTAAGTTTATTCCAAAGTCCAACGTCGACCATATCATCGCAAGTGATCAAATGAAAGCCTTACAACAATAAAAAAAGTAAAAAACTAAAACCCGACTACGACAATTTTTATTTAAACATGTTTGGTGTTAAATTTAACACATGACTTTTCGTCCGCTAGAGGCCGTCATTTTAAATTTGAACAATATTTTGGGAATGTATAAGTGAAGCCCTCCTTTCAAATGATACCAAACACGGCGTATATATCTCCATTATTATTTTTTAATACATTACTTTCTGTCCGCTAGAGGGCACCTTATGGAGTTTTGTGACACGTCACGTAGCCTATGTTCAGTGGACAATTAAGACGGTTCTAACGATACCTCATATGCTGAGTAAAGATAAGTAGATTAGGAGCTATGAGGGAACAGATAAACATAGCCACATACATACAAACATACATAGCCTGTCAAAATCATAACCCTCCTTTAGCTTTGCCGTAGTCGGGTAAAAAAAAACTCAACCACAATTCCTTTGTTCTATGACTCAACAATTTCCCAAAAACAATAACAAAAATACAAAAATTACATAACTTGTAATATTCGAGCACAATCAGCACCGACCAGTTATTGCCGTTTCGATAACTTCCGATAGCGCTTCGTAATACGATTTCATTAATGAATTTAACACCTACAGAAACGTTCATAGTAATGATTCGACGATTTCTCCCCTTACAAAGGGCGATCGCGAAAAAAGGGAGTAGAGAAACGAATTGAAAACAATTACGGAGTAGCGAGTTTTGCTTGATAACGACGCGAGCGACTTTTGTCAACGAAGGGACGTTTTTAAACAATTTCTTGCGAATAACTGTGGGGTATTCGAGTTTGGACATGATTCTAAAGAGATGTAATCAGTTTTTGAAAGAGAAATAAATAAAACTGTGTGGGGGAAAATATGGTGGGGTTTTTGTTTATGTTTGGAGGAAAAATTTTAGAGTCGTTGGCGATGTAATTTGTTGCTTCTATAGCTATGTTAACAACCTTATGCCGTATATTTTGGGGCCACGTTTTTGAGGAAAACTCATCAAATTACTCCTCCCGCTCTACGTAGAGCAAGAGGGAGACAGATATTTCTAACTAGAATACACTTGATGATATACAGTACTCGTCTCGTTGTCTATATTGCGTTCATCGAAGGATTGCTACGATTTGCATACAGCAAGGTCTTCTCATCTGATTATAATTTAGGTGTTTTCAAGGCTACAGTGAATTTGCTCTTAAAAAACTAGTGCAATTCACCATCAACGATTGCATCAACATATATACTATTATTATATACAATTACTATCTTACAGATAGAGCTTAGCTTTCACGTTTCATCTGTATTTGTGAGCACAAATTTCAGAGAGATTTTTACAACCATTAAACCACATGATTTTCCTTTTTGATTCTGCGTAATCATTGTTCAACGTGAAAGAAAAAAAACTCATAACAATAAGAGCATCATTTACATCGTTGTTAATTAATTTGTAACTTTTCAGACTGTTTCTTCCACTTCGCCACTTCCCGATACTCGGAGTCGACTTTCTAGTTTTGAAGACCTTTTACACTGTGCATAATAATAAAAAGGTGTCCAAAAACAGTATACCATCTTGAATGTATACAAGCCTAGTACTTCTTTGTCCCTTTCTTATATTTAGATTTTTCAAATGATTTCATATTTGTAAGCTTAATAAAAATTAAATTGTGTTAATCTAATTTATACTAAAATTGGTTGCCTACTGTGACTGTCTGTCACTTATTCAAAATTAATTTCAATATTATATTTGTCTTTGAACACCACGTCTGGCGACATGGGCCACTTGGACCCTCATAAATTGTCCTTTTAATGAAAGGGCCGACAGAATTCTATAGAAACAAGTAACTTATGCAATTTCTAATGGCTGCACATGTGCAAGTCAGACAAGTCATTGAGACCCGAATCGTCCCAAACCTCTTTAGAAACGATTAAAAGACTATGCAAAAACAAAGCAATAAAAAGCTTGTTAGCTAAACGTGGGGACGGCGAAGGGATGCTGGGCCGTAAGGTGGTGAGGGTTGACTCGGCCACGATAGGGCACTTAGCTTCAGGCCAGGATAGGGTACGGACGTCCAGCAAGAGCAGCGAGCTAAGCTAGCTGACTCAGTAGATACCATAGGGCTATGTCCCGTTGTAATTCTTAGGAGAGTTAGTATTGTGATTCAGTTAGATACAAATGGCCACAGTCCGATTGATTGGTCTAGTATTTAAAGTAGCAAAGTGCGTGTGTGTGTTTGTTGGTGTGACTGGGTGAGTCAATTATTATTCTAATTTATCCTAGGCTGATATTGTGTACACAGACTTGCGAGTAGAGCCGCGGGAGAAGCTAGTTTCTATAACTGAATAGACAGAAATGTGTTGCTGGGGAGTTTGTTTCGCTATTTCTTCTCCCCAGCTCAAACACTAGGAAATAGTGAATGGTGGGGCGCTTTAGGGGCTGTCTATATAGGCATTCAAGAGAGTTGAAATGCTCAACTCTATTTATCTTTGGAGCGATGACTCCCGTCTATATTATTTATTAGTATTTACATTTACACTTGAGTTTATACTCTCTATCTGCGACCATTAATTCGGTCAGATACGAGCACTGTATCTTGCAGATGTACTTAAAGTACAAAGGGTGCACATCCTAGGGATGGGTTGACCATATTTATCACATATTATACAGTCCAAGGACTGTTAGGGACCATGACTCAATAGGAGCATGATGACGACGTCTTGCACTGGAACTAGCTTGCCCCGTTGCTAGACAAGGACGGTCGCACGGTTTGCAGCAGGGAAAGTTGCTCCGTCACGTATTACAGTTCGAGAGAACTGCTAGGGACCATGTTCAATAGGAGCATGATGTTGACGTATTGTTGCTGAAAAGCCGCATGCGTCGCTTATGGAAGTGTTGCCCTGAGTGCCATGAGTTCGGATGTGAGGTACCGTGTGAGTATTTATTGACCACATACCTATTACGCTTGCGTACGGGTTGCTCACATGGTCTAATGTTAGTTAATCATAACTTTACGTCCCTTAGTTATATTGTATCCTTCTAAAACCACTTCTAATATATTTCATACTATGAATTCCAAGATCTCGCTTAACAATTCTTTCAACCCTCTCCTTTTTCGAACGATGTGACAAGGTATGGGATTACTGCGTTCTTATGGAATTCACCTTTTTGTCGGTGGAGGTTTGTCCAAGTCATTAGGATGAGAACCACAGGGTAGGGCGAATGGTGGGGCCCTACCTTCTCCCCCCTAGGGGGGGGGACCGACCTTCATACCTTCATGTAGGAAGATTCAGGAAAAACGAAAATTTTATCAGCCTAGGGTCTTTTAGGATCAGTCACATGTGGTGCCGTGACCAGGATTCTCGTCATTAAATGTACTGATTCACTCCAGTGCAACGAGAAACGATATTTATGGGTTACTACTAAAATAACACAACGTAATTTTCTAGAAATTTAAACTGTTAGGACTATTTAGATGTTGAAAGAATTACAACGGCTAGGTAAAGATCTGAATTTTGTATGTGGTTGAATTCTTCAACTACTTACATGAATATAAAAGTATATGTAGATTCTTGCATAATTTGTTGCTTTAAGTATGTACTCTTATAGCAGGTTCGATTCCTGTATGATTTGTTAGTTTGAGGATATCATTTTGTTTGTAATGAATTTTGGGTTCGATTCCCAATTGATGCATTGGTTGATAAGTGCTGGAGTTCCTGTGTCACGGTTGTGGGTTCAATTCCTGCTTGACTTATAATGATTTATTCAGTTTCAATTTCTGTGTTTATCAGGGTTCGATTCCCATGAATACGGAAATATTTGTAAGTAGATTACAGCGTGTATGAGTGTGTGTTTGTGTTAATATGCTACTAATAATGGGTTCGATCCCCATACTTATTTATGGATGGTTACTTACTGTTATGTACCTAGTTAATGTTAATAGTTTCAACAATATGCCCTGAGCTAATGTCAGAATGGGTTTGATTCCCTGCAATCATAAGTTTGAAACCTGAATGAATGTTTGTGAAAATGAAATGTGGTTATGAGCTTGAGATATGTATGTATGTTAAGTGAAAGGAATGGACATGAAATGTATAATTTAGTACCTAGGCCTAACAAACGTGTAGATTATCTACACAATGGTAACTCGTTTACGAAAGCAGTAGTAGGCATATGTATCAGCGATTACATTATAGTAGGATATTTTAAATCGATATTTTATGTTATTTGAATAGATACTTGTGTGGCCTTATTATAAATTCCAGGATATTTAAATCGTCTCATCGCTGCGACAACGCTGGTTCTAAACACACGGTTTGTGCGTTGCGATTGACCCGTAGTTCATCTAAATGGCTGACACCACCTGATTCCAGTGATTGCTGTAGCGCGGTCTCTGTTGCGAAGCTAAGTTTCACTTTTATTAGACTTTTGTCGTTCCTTCGCGTATGATCTTTGTTATAACATTAAATAGTATTGATTAGGATTGCGGAGAGCCATAACTTCGTTAACACTATTAAAAATAAAGGAGCCATTATCAGATGTCTCAAAGTATCAACGTCTAAAGAAAACAAATATGTCAGTTGACCTAAAGTTCTCTAATGAGTACTCGACCAGAATCTTCTAGGATATCTAAAATTATCTATTCATATCAGTATCAATAACTTGGTAACACTTGTTGCATTTCAGAATTATTCTATCCTCTTAGAATCAGAGGGGGGTTATTGCTGCAAAGTGAAATATAATCTAATATTTCTATGTGCGAACTATTTCAGTTACTCCTGGAGTTAACCTCAGCAGCTGACTCAGCGTGGAGCTGCGTAAGGAATGGCCTTTGTCCTGCGACAACTGCGATAGGCTGAGTTTATAACGAGCGAGCACCGTAGGTACCAAACGAATAGCTCTAGGAGAGACCCTGGTATGTAAAATTAAACTATAAGCATGCACAGGTCTACTGAAATGCAGTTGTTTGAAAAATTAAAAAAAACTATGTCGCAGAAAAATTCCCTTTATAGTAGTTAGCGCCGACTACAGGTTAGATGAGACACTGGTGTAAAATAAAAGCATAGGCATACAGGTCTCATAAAAACATGTAATTTCAGAGTGACAAGGGATATCAGTATTATTCAGAATAACCCTTTATGGCAACTGGGTAAAACTAGTTTAGATATACCAGCTATGTATTGAATGAACGTTAGATGGGCCTAAGAACGTTTTAAAGAACTAGGTGTTGAAATATGTAGAACTACTGTGTATCTCTTGAAGATGGTTCTACGACACATCATGCAATGATAATTGACATTATATATACGAACATCTTAATTGATTCAGGTTTCAGATCGAATGTTTATGATTATTAGCTTTGTCTGCCGTACCTACCGCGTGGTATTTTAGGTATTAGTTTCTTAGGACATTTACATAGAAATTCTAGCGCTGACTAGGTTTTATCACTATATAATTTACTCATGACGACCAATTATATTTACCATGTAGCGTCTACATCGAGCCACTTAAATGTACCTAAGTGTGTATTTTACGACTTGACAGTCTGTCAATTAGTTTAAGAATAACAAAAAATGTTATCAGTTTTAAAATGGCATAACATAATATTGGACCTCTTAAAACTCATTTAGCCTAAGTTTTATGGGAAACAAAACCCACACTTATGGCTGCCATCAGACGAAAGCAATAAATTTATGTCAATTGAGATGCCAGATCCTCCATATTCTAAAGTCAATAACGAAATGACCCGTCGCGCATTATGGTAAAGAAAAAATTCTAGTTGTCACAATGTGGCCGACCCTTACTTAAAGAACAAAAAAAAAAGGGTTGCACTAAAGTTTTCTAAAATTCAAGAGGCAATAAAACAATCGAGGCTGAGCCATGCTCATGGTTTTAAGTGAGCTTACTGAAAAAAGTCTTGGTAATAAACCACGATTGCAAACAGTTGGCACGCTGATTTAGGATAAAGAGTGAGGACTTAGTAATTTTGATGAACTATAGGTAAAGCGGTTGTGTAACAACCTGTGGATGCAGCTGCTACATATTGCCAAATTATAGCCGACATCCCCTTTTACTGGAATAATTATAATGATTTAATTATTTTAACCTACCAGAAGGGTAAAGCTCTATAGGATTCTGTATTTGTTTTATTATAATGCAAAATTTTTGGTTTTCCAAATGTTTCCTTTGGATTTTAATCCTATTTCATAATAACATGTATGTAAAACAAAGTTACAGACATACATGTATTTTAATTTGGTATTATAATGTGCCAATTTTAATGTATTATGAATGATATAGATTCAGTCAGTGTGATCACTAGAGAGATGCTTCCTTGTTAACGTCTAGAACGTTAGGAAATCGTAGCAGATACTTAATCTTATTGGAATCATGTAGGTACCGGTCCAACTAGATTATTGGACTATTAGAAATTAGAACCCACCAAATGGGAATAGGATTCTATATTAGTTTTAATGAGAATGAAAAGTTTATCCTATTGTGAAAGCTCATCCGCTGTACTTCGTCATGCGTCTGATTTTCAGAGGGGGGAATGTGACTGTCTGTCACTTATTCAAAATTAATTTCAATATTATATTTGTCTTTGAACACCACGTCTGGCGACATGGGCCACTTGGACCCTCATAAATTGTCCTTTTAATGAAAGGGCCGACAGAATTCTATAGAAACAAGTAACTTATGCAATTTCTAATGGCTGCACATGTGCAAGTCAGACAAGTCATTGAGACCCGAATCGTCCCAAACCTCTTTAGAAACGATTAAAAGACTATGCAAAAACAAAGCAATAAAAAGCTTGTTAGCTAAACGTGGGGACGGCGAAGGGATGCTGGGCCGTAAGGTGGTGAGGGTTGACTCGGCCACGATAGGGCACTTAGCTTCAGGCCAGGATAGGGTACGGACGTCCAGCAAGAGCAGCGAGCTAAGCTAGCTGACTCAGTAGATACCATAGGGCTATGTCCCGTTGTAATTCTTAGGAGAGTTAGTATTGTGATTCAGTTAGATACAAATGGCCACAGTCCGATTGATTGGTCTAGTATTTAAAGTAGCAAAGTGCGTGTGTGTGTTTGTTGGTGTGACTGGGTGAGTCAATTATTATTCTAATTTATCCTAGGCTGATATTGTGTACACAGACTTGCGAGTAGAGCCGCGGGAGAAGCTAGTTTCTATAACTGAATAGACAGAAATGTGTTGCTGGGGAGTTTGTTTCGCTATTTCTTCTCCCCAGCTCAAACACTAGGAAATAGTGAATGGTGGGGCGCTTTAGGGGCTGTCTATATAGGCATTCAAGAGAGTTGAAATGCTCAACTCTATTTATCTTTGGAGCGATGACTCCCGTCTATATTATTTATTAGTATTTACATTTACACTTGAGTTTATACTCTCTATCTGCGACCATTAATTCGGTCAGATACGAGCACTGTATCTTGCAGATGTACTTAAAGTACAAAGGGTGCACATCCTAGGGATGGGTTGACCATATTTATCACATATTATACAGTCCAAGGACTGTTAGGGACCATGACTCAATAGGAGCATGATGACGACGTCTTGCACTGGAACTAGCTTGCCCCGTTGCTAGACAAGGACGGTCGCACGGTTTGCAGCAGGGAAAGTTGCTCCGTCACGTATTACAGTTCGAGAGAACTGCTAGGGACCATGTTCAATAGGAGCATGATGTTGACGTATTGTTGCTGAAAAGCCGCATGCGTCGCTTATGGAAGTGTTGCCCTGAGTGCCATGAGTTCGGATGTGAGGTACCGTGTGAGTATTTATTGACCACATACCTATTACGCTTGCGTACGGGTTGCTCACATGGTCTAATGTTAGTTAATCATAACTTTACGTCCCTTAGTTATATTGTATCCTTCTAAAACCACTTCTAATATATTTCATACTATGAATTCCAAGATCTCGCTTAACAATTCTTTCAACCCTCTCCTTGTCCGAACGATGTGACAAGGTATGGGATTACTGCGTTCTTATGGAATTCACCTTTTTGTCGGTGGAGGTTTGTCCAAGTCATTAGGATGAGAACCACAGGGTAGGGCGAATGGTGGGGCCCTACCTTCTCCCCCCTAGGGGGGGGGACCGACCTTCATACCTTCATGTAGGAAGATTCAGGAAAAACGAAAATTTTATCAGCCTAGGGTCTTTTAGGATCAGTCACACTACCAAACTCCAAACATAGACCTTTTCATTGCCCTTTGAGTTACTTTAAGTCTTCTGATGACCCATCGTAAGCGATCACGTTTCGGAGCCATGTGTCATCACTAGCAACATGCACTGGACTTTCGTCTTGAGACTGTGGTATATTGAACGAGAATTTGATTTATATTTGCATATATATATAATATCTATGTATATAAAAATCAATGCCACTTTTCGTTGTAATTTTATAACTCAAGAACGGGCTCACCTATCCAAACCAAATGTTTAGGCTTTGTTTGGACTATTTAGTAGATGGTTTATGTGAAATTTGCACAAAATCGGTCGAACGCTTCTTTATTTATCACATTATTAGGCAGTATGAAGTTCGCCGAATCAGCTAGTAATATATATTAAATACATTGAAGCATTTTTTTTAATACACGCATAAAATTTGTTGAATTTTTTCACTTTCGGCCACGAAAAAATAATTATGGTTCATACTATAGCAAAAGTATCGTCGTAGCCGAAGTTCTAAAATTTTTCTACGAAACTATCATTAATCAAATCAAAAAAGAACTTTGTTCCTAAAAAGCCTAGATCTTCTGTATTACTTTTTATTGTTTCTAAGATATCTACCAGAATCCTGACCCTGCTGTCAGCACGTCGTCTATGTTACTGGTGACATCTCACCTTCAAGAAAAATGCATATATAAGAGAGAATATATAACACAGACACGATGCCAAAATCACAGAATCATGATTGTAGCAAGGAGATGACACGAGACAACGTCGTCTGTTTGTCACTGAGGTCTTATCTCACTTGTGTCTTCATAGGCGATGATATGTCTTCAGTTTGGTTTGGTTTGGTGGGAATGCTGTACTCACTTATGTTTGGTTAGGTTTTAGCTTAATTAGACGACAGAAGTATTTCTTCTTTTTTCAGGGTTCCGTACCCAAGTACCTAAAGAGTTAAACGGCACCCGGGTGACTAAGACACACAGAAGACGTCTGTCTGTCCGTCAGTTACCAGGAACCTCGTGAACCTTGCTAGACAGTTGAAATTTTCACAGATGATGTTTTTCTGTTGCCTGTATCGTAGGTGTGTTCACAAACTTGTATACTCATATATACAAGACTGCCAAACCCAGAACAACTATCTGAATGCCATATAAATATTTGTCAAATGATTTGTCCCGCGGCGCGAGAGGGCATCAGACTTTTACTAAAACTCATCTGTGTCCTTTAGTGTCCCTTTGCTTTGCAGGACTGAGGCAACTCTTTCAAAAATTTCTGCAGCACTAGAGGGCATCACTTGGTTTGAGGGTACCAGGCCACGAGGAAGATCGCCTATGAGGTGGACTGACCAGATTAAAGCGGCAGTAAATGGCTCATCATCACTGCATGAATGCACGAGGAAGGCGGTCATCAGAAAGGAGTGGTGGCGTGTTGTGAAGCTTGCCACCAACACCTGAAGTGATGACCACGATCACTCTGTCAAGAGTAATACCGACAAGGAAGAAGAAGGCATCAGCCTTACTATGTAGCTAGTACATAAAAAAAAGAAAATTAGGTTACAAAAGTATATATCACACTACATTAAAAAGGTAACATTTTGATTGTATGTAAGTTTGAAAGACTGTTATTTCTTCATGCTCGGAAGGCTGAACAGATTTATATGAAATTTGGCACACAGGTTTTCCAATTTAAACAATTAGATAAGATTTATTTTTCTAATTTAACATCACATGGAGACTTTAAAATCTCCAGTCCTCTACCAGTCAAAATTCATCCAGAACACACACATCTTCGGCACATGCCTACACCGATATTTTCAAACTATCCCTCTAATATTATTAACACCTCGAGAGGCTTTCAGCAGTATTAAATGACGTCGACCGATAAATGCTTTTAAGCTGACGCATAATTCGGTTTGCCTCGTTATGAACAAGCATTTGCATGCTCGCTATGACATGTAAAATGTGCGCGTAAAAGAAATATTGGCTTTATTTTAGAGTGGGCTGTCGTCACTGGCGTAGCTACCGAAACACTAGGCGGGCCAGGGCCCCGGGGTACCTTAGTTTCGGGTGCCCCCAAAACTTTTTTTAGCAAATCTCTTATTAAGATACGGAGAAATTCTCCCACCTTTTTTTTTTTTTTTTTTTTTTTTTTTTTTTTATTGGGTGGGAAAATCATCCTAATGACATCCCCGCTCTTGGGCGGAGCGGGAGATAGTGTCAGACTCTTACTGACTAAAAACCCACTCCTGTTCCTTCGTTGCCTTCGTCCCAGGGCCCCGGGTTCCGCTTTCACACTGCCCGTGGCCCCAGTAGGCTTCGACCCTGCTGGGCCCCTACGATTTGCTGACATCTCCTTGAGGCGCGCGTGGAACAAAACGCGCCGTCGACGACTTGGGCTCGGTCCGGACGGTTACCGGACGATCAGACGGCGAGCCACCCATTGCTCGCCGTCTGCAAGCCCGCGCCTACGGTGGCCGGAAATCGGGATCGGAATCCCGGCGGCGGTTGGAGCGTAAGGACCGTTGCCTCACGCGATCGGCCGCCTCTTTAGCTAGCATTACTGCTTCGCAGAAAGAGGCGACAGCCTGCCACTCCTCCTCGCTCCGGAGCATGGCCTGAACCAAGGCCCGGCGCGAGAGATCACCGCCGCCGATTGCCCTCACGAGGTCACGGCGTTGCTCTGCCCAAGCGGGGCACACCTCCACCGTGTGCTCCACCGTGTCCTCCGGGTGGGCCACACAGTGGCGACACCCGGGCGTCGTTTCCGCACGAATCCGGTGCAGGAACCTCCCGAACTTGCCGTGTCCGGTGAGGACCTGCGTCATGCGGAATGTGAGGACGCCGTGAGGTCTTTCCAACCACGCCTCAAAGAGGGGACTTACCGCCATAATTGTGGCGTGCCCAGCACGGGGTCGCGACAGTCGCTGTCGCCATTTCTCCATGAGAACTCGCCGGAACTCTGTCCGCCATGCCGCGACTTGTTGCGGCAGCGGAGTTTCGCCCCGGCGTTGCATCTCCAAAATTCTCCCACCTTCGAAATCTATGCAAAATAGGTTACAACACTAATCATGGCAACTCATTTCACTGTAACCGTGACAAACAGTGTGTAAAAACAGTGTAACACTGCTTCTCACTCCATTCAGAGTAGAAGTGGTTATTTGGTGGCTTCACATAAAAGTGGCCCTTTTTTGCCCTAGGGCCTTTGATCGCCTATCTACGCCACTCGCTGTCGTGTGATGTTACTGGTTGGTTATATGTAAATGTAGGTGAAATGGAACGTAAAACTAATAGGTAAATGACAGAGAATTTTCATGTTTGTAATAATGGTAGCTTCCAAAACAGGAGCGTTAATGCCACTACGATACATCAAAAAGTTTTCTTAGAAAGAACTTCAAATCCGTATCTAACCCAAACAACACTTTCTGTGAAAGTGGAGCTTTACTTATAGTCAATTTTTATGACAGCTCTTTGGAAAACAACGCGTTGGCGGGCTTGTCTTCATTAGACGGCAAACCAGCCATTGGCGAGTAATCCGCAAGCTCCCACCTTCGGTGGCCTGCCGGTGGCTGAAGCGTAAAGATTACCTTTCTCTCTGGCTTTCCGTCAACTTCTTACCTAACATTACTACTGGTTGCTCAAGAATGAGGTGACCGCTTTGTATGCCTTCACAGGTCATTCAGAGGAACCCATCCTAAACAAGTTAATCAATATTTGGCAAGGAAAATTATTTTTTTTTCTGGTAGGCATCTGCTGAGAATGTTGGGCAATCATCAAAAACTATGATTTATTGCCCAATGGTAGTGGTTAAGTGATAGACAGCTATGAGTGCTACGCTGCGTAACGCGGGCCGTTTAGGGCCTAAATATAGGTGTTTTAGGTCTGGTTTTCATATATATGTGTGTGTACATGTTTGTGAACGCACCCACGATACAAGAGTAATTTTAATGTCGGGGTGGTTTTTTTAAAAAAAAAAATGATTTTTTTTTTTCTTATATTTTATGTAATTGTAAGACATGCCATTAGTTTGTTGAGGTAAACGAAATATTTCGTCACCAAAGAATTTTTTACGTAAAACGAATTTTATACTTGACATTTTAAGAAAATGTGATTTTATTATTAGCCCAGTATTGTGACGTCATTTCGTTAACTGATTTTTTTTCTGAAAAAAAAAGGATGAAGATTTTCTTAGAATCGCACTTCTAGCTTCTAGCTGAAATGATAAAATAAATAAATTTTAAAACCCTCAAGAGTTTTTGTTATACTTCGAAGTACTTTCAAAGATATAATTAAATTCTAAATAAACAAAATACTTGTATTAAAACAAATAGACTTAGATTATTAATAGCCTTTTTTTATTTTAACTTTTCTTTAACGAACTGTTTGGTCTAAATTGAAAAAGTTTTCCAATGAAACAGTTAAGACCTAAATTTGGTTTTATTCTAAGTTAAAACAAAAGTAATATTATAAAGAGGAAATATTTGTGTTTTTGTTTGTAACAAATAAACTTAAAAAATCTTCCAACAGTAGAGTGATATATGACATTTTTTAAATTATTTTTTTACGCATCTAATTACTTCTCGCGCTCTAAGGTGGACCAGGAGAGCGTGTCAAACCTTTACTGACTAAAACCACACCTATGTTCCTTCAACCCGGGGCCCTGGAATGAAAGCAACGAAGGAACAGGAGTGGGTTTTTAGTCAGTAAAAATTTGACACTATCTCTCAGTCTGCCAAAGAGCAGGATTTGTCATTAAATGATTTTCCCACCTAAAAAAAACCTATTTTCCTTCAGTAGATCATTGCGTTGTAGAATCACAGGTAACCTTTTAAGAAGTCGACCCATAGCCCTAATAGGCTTTAACCCTCTAGGCCCCCTACGGTTTGCTGACATCTCTTCGAAAAAAAAAACGCAATATAAAAAATTTACACTCCATAATATTAAACATCAAGATTTTAAACCCAAAATCAACGTGTTAAAATGAGATAAATGACTTTTAACCAACATAACATGGCGACGATAACGATCCGAAGGTTGGGAGGAGGAGGGCCAGCTTTGTTCTGTACCCTTAAATCTTTTACCTTTACCAACCTTTGGTGATATATGGCAGGTTAAAAGTGTTTTAGTAAGGCAAGTATTTGAACAATTACTTATCACAATATAGCAGAAGGGGATAAAAACATAGGGTTTTGGGACTGGATTTTAAAGTGTACCTGCTTAATTACCCGACAGCGTAAGGAGTAGTTGTGTTTTTCGAGTGTATGTATGCTACGCATATTCTTTTTTTTTTTAACGTCCTTGAGCCTAAACTGCTTGTTATATTTTAGCTTGAAAGATATCGTTAGATTCGTCTTGACTGTGAGAGTGACATTGAGTAGATTTTATTATATCTAAATTATATAAAATAAAACTATGTTTTGTTTGGAGATAAATAAAATGTTTAATTTGTTTGTTACTTTTTGTCATAATTTACTATTTTCTTTTAAGTATTTTTTTAATGTAGCATAGATAACTTGAAAATAAAATTTAACGTGCAAAATTAGTTTAACTTTTTTTACATCACATATTAATCAAAAATCCTTAATAAAAGATTATATTATCAACTTTTAAGTCTCAAAACATGCAAAAATATAAAAGTAATCAACAGTAGTAATAAAAATAAAAGTCAGTATTTTCAAAGAAACATACCTAAAAATCGTCAATATTGTAAAAATCGTTATAAAATGTATATAATAATCAACTTTAAACATAGTCTAAAAACTCTAATTTAAACACTTTTTATGTAGACCGTACAAATTGAAAACAAGAGAAAAAAGAATAAAACTGAATGAAATCATATTTACGCATTGGGGTGCCTCCGGTACGGGGCTCTTGGTGATAGGTCCCTCTGGTAATAACTTCAAAATGTCAAAATAAAGGGATCAGGGAAACAATTTCTAAAGTATTGCTCGCTAAAATGTGAAAAATAAAACAGCAGTAAATCCCAAAAAAAAAAACAACTTCAAATAACGGTTGAAAAGTTCGAAACGAGTTTCTTTGATGGCATCAAAACCTATGATTGAACTAAAATAAATTCCACCAATTGCAACAGACTCCGTAAAGTGACTTGTTTAGAACTTTTTGGCTGTTTTTTTTTTTTACGGTTGGGTATTTTTGACTTTGACAAACTTTTAGATCAACGTACACTGTGTTTGAAATCTGGACATAATTCTTCTTCATATTCTTTGATCTATTTATTATCAGCAATGTTTTCTGGATAAGCCGCAGTATCTAGACACGCACCGTAGGCGAGGGGCTTGCGGACGACGAGCAATAGATAACTCGCTGTCTGACCTACCGGTAATCGTCCGAACCGAGCCCAAGTCTCAAGGCGATGTCAGCAAAACGGTGGGGGCCCAGCATGGTCGAAGCCCATTGGAGCCATGGGTTCGCTTCATAAAGGAAAACCTGGTGCCCTGGAATGCAAGGCAACGAAAGGTTCTGGAATGGCGACCACGTACCGGAAAACGCAGCGTTGGAAGGCCTCCCACAAGGTGGACCGATGACCTGGTGAAGGTCGCGGGAATTCGATGGATGCGAGACGCACAGGACCGGTCGTTGTGGCGGCATTTGGGGGAGGCTTATGTCCAACAGTGGACGTCTTTCGGCTGAAATGATGATGATGATGATGAAGGAACATAGAAATTGGTTTTAGTTAGTAAAAGTCTGACACGCCCTCGCGCTCCTCCCAAGGGCGCGAGATGTCATTAGATGATTTCTCACCTAAAAAAAACTATCTAGACACTCTTTGATAAAATTCATTTTAAGTAGTCTGCAGAATAATACCTAGACTACGTTTGGCTGAAATAAACTGCTATAACTTACACAGCTTAAACTACAGAGCCAACTTAAAAATAATGGTAGGTAAAATTCAAGACGACTAAAATTCAAGGCCTTGAACTTTTAGTCTACTATCTAGTCTACTAAAGCCTTTTTTTATACAGCATGGGTAGGGTGACAGCAGGACGAAAATATGTATCTTAAAGATGAGAGAAAAGGATAGGTACTACATTGTGTGAATCCGACAGCTGTCACCCGCACCATCCTATAACAACTGTAGTGTAGTTTACTGCTACTGGATTTAAATTAAACCATTTTTATTTTTCAATACCTACAAATGTCACCTGCCTTTTAAGTAAAAATCGAAATCGATATGGATATAGTATTGAAAATTTTATCAGTACCAGTTTTGACTAAAAACCCACTACTGTTCCTTCGTTTCCTTTCATGCCAGGGCCGAGTCTTACTTTCAGAAGCAGACCCTTGGCCCAGTAGGCTTCGACGGCTCCTACGGTTTGCTAACATCTCCTTGAGGCGCGCGTGAAACAGTATGCGCCGTCGACGACTTGGGCTCGGTCCGGACGATTACCGGACGGTCAGACGACGAGCTACCCATTGCTCGCCGTCCGCAAGTCCGGGGCATGAGGGCCGCTTCTTCACGCGTGCACGTGCGGCCACCTCCTTTGCTAGCATTCCTGCTTCACAGAAGGAGGCGACCGTCGACCACTCCTCGCTTGGGACCATGACTTGTACCAAGGCCCGGTGCGAGAGATCGTTGCCACCGATCTCCCCCACGAGGACAAGGCGGTGCTCTACCTAAGCAGGGCATACCTCTACCGTGTGCTTCACCGTGTCCTCCGGGCGGTCCACACAGTTGTGGCACCCGAGCGTTACTTCCGCACGAACCAGTACCACTAGGTAATATATATTCGTACAAAGTTAGATCATCAATTACTAAGATATTTTTCTAGTCATTACAGACCGACTGCGAGGCAAAAGACTCCAGGTTCTGGCAGACTTAATTCTCCCGCGCTATCTCGACCCAGTACGCGTCTAAATCCATAATGTCCCAAAACATTGAACGTATATCGCGCATGTGCGCGATCCCCAACATCCGCGTCAAACCCCCGGAGGGTAACTAGTTAAAAATAATGAACAGAGAAATACTACAAACAATTAGTACTAATTGCTCTATTAGTGACCAGCTCGGGAAATACAACAAACACAGTTAAGCCCACATAAACACAGAAAAAAAATACAACAGAAGGTAAGGGTATCGCATTAAGGCTGTTGTCCCAGAAGAGTTGTACAGAACGTTAATTGAATACATGCTTATTTTTCTAATGGTATACACTATTGGGTTCATGGAAGCATACAACGGATGGTTAATTAGCTATTCTCAAGTGGACGAGGGCGTAACATAAAATCTAAACTAAAATCACAAAACAAAAAGCGATGAAGTAGTGTTCATAAATTATACTAAAAATTATCTATACCTTTTTTTACATGAAATAACTATTCCCACATGGGTGGAGGCGTCCTTACCGCCTTGTTAAAACTATGTGTGACTCAATGGCTGGCTTTTACCTTGTACAAGAGATAAAAATTGCCATACAGCTGCAACGTGGCAGTGCCACTCTTGGACAGAAAATAACATATACATAATAACTCCTGCCTAAAATATGGCGTCAGAAAATCCTTCGAACCTTTAGAACTTCATGGCCTGGTACGCGATGATGGTAAGAGACCGGACGGTATGTCTTTATTTCCATGGAAGACGGGTAGGCCTTTAGTGTGGGACGCCACCTGTGTCGACACACTTTCGCCATCTCATCTTCCTAGCTCGTCGTGCTGTGCTAGTGCTGGCGAAAATATAACAACCTCGTCGGCAGTTATATTTTTGAGCCGTTTGGGGTTGAGACTCTTGAGCCGTGGAGTCCGAGTGCTCATGCGCTTTTAAAGAATTATCCAAAAGGCTAGTTGACACATCGCGTGACCCAAGGGCTGGCTTTTACCTCGGTCAGAGATTAAGCATTGCCATACAATGTGGCAATGCCGCCAGTCTTTTGGGGATACTTCCAGTCGTCAGCGATGCGGAGAATTTTTTTGACGCGAAAAAAATAAAATAAAAAATATTCCCGTAAAAATTTCTTCCAAAACCGTTCGAACGTAATGGACTCAAAAACATTCATACCGTTATAATATTAGTATGAAAAGCTATGAAGTCCCCGTTATATTACAAACAAATTCTGAAATAGAAAACAATAAAAATCTTCCACCTAACTCGACACTACACAAGTTTGCGCCACGCAAGGCAATTTCAAGTAATAATTCTTCGCGAGGCGATTTACTCGAGTGCAATATCCGAGGGGATACCTGCACAGTAATATGACAGCTTATGTTTTAAACTGAAACACTCTCTAGACACAGAATATTCTCTAGGAAATATCTGGGTCACTCTTATTTTTCGTGTGTTATGTTAAGGTTTAAAGTGTGTTTTGTTTGATATTTACATTTTTAAAATTGAGCATTGGTGGCCGAGTTGTAACGGCTCCGACTTACGAGTTGCAGGTTACGGGTTCAACCCAGCCAGGCGCATTACTTTGTGTAATTTATTTCATCACTACTGCTCTCAAAACAGTGAAGGAAAACATCGTGAGGAAACCGGCATGTCCTAGAACCAAAAATTCGAAGACGTGTGACATCCACCAACCCGCACTGGGCCCGCGTGGTGGATTAAGGCCTATTCCCTCTCCTAGAGAGGAGCCCTGAGTCCCAACAGTGTGAACAATATAAGGCCGACTATGCTATGCTATTGTTAAAATTAAGCCTTAGATATTTTAAGGGACAAAATGTCCCCTAACATGACGTGGAACGCTTTCAAATTGACCGACAACATGTCTTGAGTTACATGAGTGTATTATAAAATTTTGTAGGACAAGTTGCGGGTCACTGGGCAACGTTGTAACGTCACGTAGATTGAATGATGTGTGTCATGTTCGGGGATATTTTAACCCCTAATGTATCTGAGGATTTATCCAATACCATGTCCCGCGTCATGTGAATGCTTTGTTAAATTTTGGGGGCGAGTTGCGGGTCTTTGAGTAATGTTGCAGCGTCAAGTAGATTAAGTGTTACACGTCGTATTGGGCGACATGTTGTCCCCTAATGTGTCTGAATATTTATTCAATAACATGTCCCGCGTTACGCGAATGCGTTGTTAAATTTTGGGGCCTAGTTGCGGGTTTTTGAGTTATGTTGCAGCGTCAAATACATTAAGCGTTACACGTTGTATTGCGACATTTTGTCCCCTAATGTATCTAAATCTTTATCCAACTACATGTCCCGCGTCTCGTAAATGTGTTGTAAAATGTTCCGGGAAAGTTGTGGATCACTGGGCAACGTTGCAGCGTCACGTAGATTTAACGTTGGGAGTCATATTGGGGGACATTTTGTCCCATATGTCAAATTCATAAGGGACAAAATGTCTCCTGGATGGTGGCGGTCGGTTTAGTATTCTAACCCATATATTTTAAGTCATTACCTTGAACTCAATCACTAATATCAAATTGACAGTTATATTTCTATATTATTTACTAGTTTCTTTATTGTTACTCCAACAGAAAAAAGCTCCCGGAGTGAAAAGTTCTATGTACTATTCCAGGACATTTTTTTTTTCTTTTTTTCCTGTCGACGTCCCGCGTACTTGGGCGGAGCAGGAGACTGTGACAGACATTTACTGACTGACCCACTCCTGTTCCTTCGTTGCCTTTCATACCAGGGCAAAGTCTTCCTTTCAGAAGCAGAACCTTGGTCCCAGTAGGCTTTGACCCTGCTGGGCCCCTACGGTTTACTGACATCTCGTTGAGGTTTAATTTTATGCTTAATTTTTTCCAAATCCATTCAGCCATTTGAGCTTGAAAGAATAACAGACAGACATACACACACACGGGTAGTGTGAAAGTTAAGATCGGGGCCCCGGGATGAAGGCAAAGAAGGAACAGGAGTGGGTTTTTAGTCAGTAAGAGTCTGACACTATTTTGATTTGTCATTAAATGATTTTCCCACCAAAAAAAAAAAACACACACATATACATACAAACTTTTGCTTCTATATTATTAGCGTGATTTATTGAAACTATTTATATAGCTAGTGGCCATGGTCCGGAGTGAGGAGGAGTGGCAGGCGGTCGCCTCCTTCTGCGAAGCAGTAATGCTAGCAAAGGAGGCGGCCGATCGCGTGAGGCAACGGTCCTTACGCCCTGTCCGCCGCCGGGATTCCGATCCCGATTTCCGGCCACCGTAGGCGCGGGCTTGCGGAGGGCGAGCAATGGGTAGCCCGCCGTCCGACCGTCCGGTAACCGTCCGGACCGAGCCCAAGTCGTCGACGGCGCGTATTGTTCCACGCGCGCCTCAGGGAGATGTCAGCAAATCGTAGGGGCCCAGCAGGGTCGAAGCCTACTGGGGCCATGGGTAGTGTGAAAACGAAACCCGGGGCCCTGGGACGAAGGCAACGATGGAACAGGAGTGGGTTTTTAGTCAGTAAGAGTCTGACACTATCTCCCGCTCCGCCCAAGAGCGGGTTTTGTCATAAGATGATTTTCCCACCCAATAAAAAAAAAAAAAAGTGCTCGTACGTAGGCGGAATTATGTGTACCGTAGAAGGATATCACTACTACACCTACGCACCACTTTTAGTCGACTAGTCAGTCAACCTTTGTGAGTCCTTCACGTGTAGCAACTAAACTCGTGTATCATTAAGATATCAAACTTGTTACTGTAGCAACAATGTAACCAAATGGGTCATCCATCGAAATTACGAAATAAGTGTATATTAGTGTGGAACCCCATCACGGGACATGCCTCACCTACTTACCTACCCATTGTACCCAACCGCTTGCACCTTCTTTTCCAACTTTAAAAGATACTAGAAACAGGACTACCAGTTTAAGAATGCAATACGAAAACAAGTTATGCACAGGCGGATATAAAACTGCATTATTGAGAAAGAGTGTTATGTGTATGGCTCCTATCATTTATAACCATGTACCAAAAATGATTAAAGAGCAACCATTAATACGATTTAAAAAGAACCTTAAAGAATTACTAGTAAAAAAATCTTATTACTCTGTATCGGATTTCTTAAATGATAAATCTATTTAATTGACAATGTTATGTAGCATCAAGTAATGAAATAGAATTATTGTAGTACCTAGTCATAAGTTGGTAAATTTTGCATGCCATCCAGGCGGAATGTACAAGGATTTAAAAATATTGTAACACCAAATTGTATTAATTACCTACATTCTACGTAAATAAATAAATCTATCTACCTTCCAGGATCCTAACTTGGTGAACGACAGTCGAAGTGGCCATGGGATTTTCTGAAAAGGAAAGCCGTGATCATAGAACGCAAAGGGCAAATGAAGGACGCAGGTGTGGTTCTAGTCAATTAAAGTCTGATACGCCCTCCTGCTCTACCCACAATGGTAAAATCATGGGTTGATTACTCAGTTTAAAAATAAGATACCGATCCAAAAACAAACGAGAAGTAGACACAATCGACCCGAAAAGAAAAGGCAGTGTTAAAAAAAAATCTTGTCTACTATACAACGAAGCAATTTTCATGAAGAGATCTGCTTGTTTTCATGAACACTTTACTCTTCCTATATGGTTCACGAGGGACCAATTGCGAGGTAATGTGAGCTCCGCAACTACCTTATAAAATGCTAAAACGAACGTAAATCAAAATGCATTCATAATAAAGTGTCTTTATTAAAAAGGGTAACAAAGTCTAAATAAAACTGCAAATCTTTTATATATATAAAAGCGAAATACCATTCACTGATTGATCACGAAATCTTAGAAACTGTAACACCTACAAACTTAAAATTTGACAGGTTCTATAAAGGGTGTAGACATCGACTAAGAACGGATTTTTCGAAATTCACCCCTAAGGGGCTGAAACGTGGGTCCAAAGTTTTAATGGAAAGACCGACTTTCAAGCGGGCGTAGACGCTGGCAAAAGCTAGTAAGCCCGCGCCTACAGGGACCGGAAATCGCGATCGGAATCCCGGCGGCTGAGGCGTGAATGCCGCGCCCTCGCGTATGCACGTACGGCCTCTTCCTTTGCTAGCATTACTGCTCTGCAGAAGGATACGACCGCCGGCCACTCCTCCTCGCCTCGGATCATGGCCCGTACCAAGGCCCGGCGCGAGAGGTCGTTGCCGCCGATGCCTGAGTAGGTCTAGATCCACGATTGGATGTCTCGCGACTAAATAGTGATGATGGCATCATCACAAATGTAGCTTGTACTCATCATAACCACCCATAAATATGCAATTTTTGGGAACACATTCATTTTACGTACAACTATGAAGTGGAATTCCATATCGGATTCTGTATTTTCTGTTTTAACCTGGGGCTCTTTAAGTCAAGAGTGAATAAGTTAGGTAAGCGTGCTTCATCGTCAACCACAGCTCGTCGATAATCGTGTCAGCCAACACCTTAGAAGGCTCTCGTTGAGTGACTAGATCAAGGGCTTGATTCAGAAAGTGGTGGTTTTGGACACGGCTTGTATTGCTAGGAGGTTCCTTTCTATGGAGTCCTGACCACCAGTAGCTTAGACCCTGTTCCAGATACCGATTGACTACTATTTTTTATTAGTCACTATTTAAAAAATTAAATGAATGTGTTAAAAAGTAAGCATAGCATAGTCGGCCTTATAATGTTCCCACTGTTGGGACTCAGGCCTCCTCTCTAGGAGAGGGAATGGGCCGTAATCCACCACGCGGGCCCAGTGCGGGTTGGTAGATGTCACATGTCATCGAATTTTTGGTTCTAGGACATGCCGGTTTCCTCACGATGTTTTCCTTCTCCGTTTTGAGAGCAGTGGTGATGAAATAAATTACACAAAGTAATTCGCCTGGCTGGGTTTGGACCCAAGAAAAATGTAAAACAAAGGAAAAAAATAACAATATCTACACAAATATTGTTTAAATGCTAAGTAATAAAAGCCAACCCTAGTAAGACACAAAATACAGAATATGAGTACAAAATTAAATTAACGTAAATTATCTTTTATGCTCAAGCTTTTATAATTTTATTAAAGAAAGAAATATTTATTTTTTAAAGAAACTGTTTAATGTCTTATCGTTTCTAGTGGTCTCTCGTGAAACATTTATTATATTTATAGACTTCTAAAGTTCTGCTGCGTTAATGTTTCGATGAAGTTTGTACTAACATAACATAATAAGTCCAAATTATGATCATAACATTTAACAAACTTCAGAAAATACAGTTAACATAAAATACAACGGCGTTGTTATTCGTATATCTATTAACTTTTAGGAGCTGTTTCGCCTGCGTACAAGTTAGGAATTATTTCGAGGATAACTTACTCCTGGTACAAAAATACCATGTTCTAATCCTAGCCATCTTCTTTTTACACTTGAGGCAAGTTTAAACCAAATCTGTCAAGCCGTTCACGCTTAAAAATCGTAGTAATATAATAAAGACAGATTTTTTTATGTATAAACATGTGTGTGTGGGTTACTCCTTTACGCACTCACACCTACCGACCTCTCGCTTTGGGCCCTGGTTCAGGTCATGGTCTGGAGCGAGAAGGATTCACAAGCGGTCGCTTTCTTCAGCGAAGCAGTAATGTTAGCGGAGGAAAAGGCCGCAAACTTGAGGGAATAGTCATCCGCATGCCCTAGCCGCTGCCACAGGAGATGCCCAGAGCATCGGAAATTGCAGAGCGGTCGCCATCGTAGGCGCGAGTTTATGGACGTCAAGTAATGGGTAGCTCGCAGTCCGACCATCCGATAAGAACCGAGCTCAAGTCATCGTCGGCGCTTAGTATTCCACGCGTCCCTAAAAGAGCTGTCAGCAAAATCGTAGGGGTCCAGCAGGGCCACGGGAATTTTCGAAGGAGATACCGTTGTCCTGGAACGCTATGGGCTACTGAACGGACGTAGGTGAGGTTTCATCAGTAAAAACCTGATATGCCCTTTCCCTGCCCTGTAGAGTGGGAGAAATCACTGGATGAATTCCCACCTAAAAATAAAGATCAAACGGCTGAACGAATTTTCATAGTCGACCTTATTATCATGCTGAATGATATCACATGATTGTGAACACACAGCCAGAAACTAGAGTAATTCCTAATGGCAACTTTTGTTTTTAAAAAGGGTCAAATTTTGCAAAAAAAAAACCTGCAAAATACCTCCCTACATTGCATTTTTTTCGATACGCCAATATATCAAACTATTCAACCCTGCATGCTCTTGTTTTGATGGCTTTAAAACTTTAATCCACATATTAATGCTTAGTCACAATAAAAATCGACTAACAAACTTATTTCCTCAATAAAAAGAAAAGTATGAAACTTTACAGGAAATCCGATAGTAGCATCCAAAAGCCAATTTATCTAGAAGATCCCGCTGCAATATTGCAATATAATACAAAATGCAAGTTCTAGCATATGAGCTCAATTTGACAACGTATGTGCATAACATACAACATAATCATGGCATATTTCATTTAGCAAGGCTCGCGTGGTCTGCGCTCAAGTCTGAGATATTATTAAGTTCTTGGAACTTTACTTTTAGGATAGGAGCTAGGGAACCTTAATATGCGAAAAGATATTTTGTTTGGTTATTAAATTGTTGGTCATACTTTATTTTAAATCTCAAATTCATTTAGATACATTCTAATTCTCAAGTGAGCTGTGGTGGCCGAATGGTAATGGCCCTGATTTACGAGTTGTAGGTCGCAGGTTCAAACCCAGCCAGGCGCATTACTTTGTGTAATTTATTTCATCACCACTGCTCTCAAAACGGTGAAGGAAAACATCGTGAGGAAACCGGCATGTTCCAGAACCAAAATATTTGAAGACATGTGATATTCACCAACCCGTACTGGGCCCGCATGGTGAATTTCTCGTGGTGGAGGTGGTCCATTCTCTCTCATAGAGACGAGGCCTTAGTCCGTGGGAACTTTAAAAGGCTGATTACGCTTATTTATGCCATTGGCCATCACCATAATTTCAGTCAAAAGACGTCCATAGCTGGAAATATGCCTCCCCTAAGTGTTGCCATAATGACTATGGCTGGTCCTGTGTATCTCACATCCTTCAGATTACTGTGACTCTCACCAGATCATTGGTCCACTTCGTTGGAGGTCTGCGAACACTGCGTTTCGCGTTCGCCAACCAGAAACTTTCGGTCCCAACGGCCATCTGTTCTGCGAGCAATATGCAAAAATTTATTATATTTGTTTTTTTTTTAATTTCTTCTATTGTTATTTATTATAGAAAAAGATATATAATATCGAAATTGAATTTAATACGATTTATTATTTGTTTTTTCGATAATATTATTGCCCTGCACTGCCACTTAAGTCTGGTGATTCTTCAGGTTATGTCGGTAACCTTCGTTTTCATGTGGATATTTTCATTTCTGATGCGATTACGTAAAGAAACTCTGAATAAAGCTCTTTTCATTGCCTTTTGGGTGATTTTAAGGCCCCTGATGAGGATATTTAGTTATCTGATAAGATATACTTCTCTTCCACTATCTCCTCGACTAGCCCACCGTGCGTGAGCTCCCTACGAATATTTATAGTCTCACCATAGTTTGCCAAACTTTTAGATATTACCGTAATGGTATCAGGTCACGTTTGCTAAGAAAAAAATAACTTGAAAGATTACGAAGACTTAAGAATGGGAATGATTGATATTTATTTGATAGGTTTATAAAGTTTTCTTATGGGCTTTGTTTTAGTGATTTATTTTTGTTTATGGCCTGAAGTTATTGTAGCTTACTAAAGGCTTACTCTTGGGCCTATGTACTAGACTGTTTATTTAGTTTTTTTTTTGGGAGGCAGATCATCAATTTACTTGTCATGTTTGGAGGCTGAATGGAGGGAGAGGGAGTTTAAATGTCTTACACTCCATCTCCATCCATTTCTTTTTTTTTCCGCAACTATCACACAACGCCGTCTAGTCCCAAGCTAAGCAGAGCTTGTGTTGTGGGTACTAGATAACTGATAAACATACTTACATACTCGTATTTCTAAATACATACCATACATATACAGATAAATTACACCCAGACACAGAACAAATGATTATGCTCATCACACTTATCCATCTCATTTATCCTGGGTGGGAATCGAACCCACGACCTCCGGCATAGCAGTCAGGGCCACTAACCACTAGACCAACAGGCCAGTCTATGCTCATTATTTTTCTCTGCATCACCCAAAGGTTAACTAGTAAAAAATACCTAAGGCATTAAGTCCACCTCTGTGCTTTTCTGGGCATTATCTTACTCTTCTTCTAAGCGTATCGATGGCAGAACTAGTTAATTTCCTTGCTTGGCCCAGTATTCGGCCACGGGAGTGCCGTCCGCTGATGCTGACATTAGGTCCCTACGTGAACAGGTAACAGGGCACGTGATGGAGGATCGAAGGCGGGACTTGGTCTGTGAAGAGACGCCGCACAAACACTGAAGATCGGAACCGTAGGAGAACTCCCATCTGTGGAGATTGTCTTTGCTGCGCCCAACTTGTTTAATAAATAAGATGATGGTTACACCTCTAAACCTAGCTCTTATAACTCTTGGGTTTGTTTGAACATATATTACAAGCATATGTAATTAAGAAAACTAAAATAAGTTTGTTACACCCGTATGAAGCTGGGATGGGTCACAAATATTTTCATAATTATTAAATTTTTAGCAATTTTTACTTTTATTCACGCAAAATATTCAAACCAGTAATTATACCCAGAATAATGTGACTACCACTTTCCGAACGCTGCTGCAACTAAAAACAAATTGCAGTTCCATGCCTGAAAACTAATTAAGATTTCACCGACAAAATGCACTACGAATTCCAAGCCAAGTTCACACAAACAATTAAGTGAACTTCTAAACTGGAAACAATTTCCTACTACTATTTGTAGTAGTTATATATGAACTTAATCTAGGCGGGACAGACAGGATATTGCACCAGACAACAACACAATTTGGCAGACTAAACCACTAAAATCTTGATTAGCAAATAATATGGACTTTCTCATTTTATTACTGGAAAAAGAAAATAGTCTTTTGTTTTCGAATGTAGACAGATCTATTTGTCTGACTGTAGCGGTGCCAAATGATTTTAAAAATGGAATTATGTTTTGTAGCCTGAGTCACGCGAGGGTTGAAAATACGTGAGTCTTTTGTTTATTTCTGTAGACCGGACGCTTGAAGGCGTTGAGTGTGCAAAATATGAGGACCCCACTCTGTGCATGGTTTTGAACTCAGAAAAATGTTCAGATGTTGCCAGGAGGTTTAGTGGTCTATTTTTCATACACGCCGCCCCCTTAAATATATATATTTTGCACAAACTTCTTCTGGTGCCTGCACATATAGGAAATTTTTTTCACACTATGGTTGCATGATTGATGTGTTTCCGACTTCATAAATAAAGATTCTGTATTAGACTCACAAGTAGGCATGTAGATATGTTTGTTCGCTATTTTTGAAAAAATTACCGACCTGATTTTTATGAAGTTTTCGTTATTTAAAGTCCTACTTTTTAGGACAAGTTTTAGTAAGTATATGATAGGTAACATAAATATCTTTGGAGGTAGACCAAGGATCTCTTCGGTAACTAATAGTAAATGACTCACAAGTGTGGTGACCGTATTTTTAGACAATTTCATAACATAACAAAACATCACGCTAGTACACTCTAACAGGGTATGCAGATGTGTACAGTTCACCCTGGTACAATTCAAAAATAGTACTTACTCACTTACTACTAGAATTTGTTCACAGTTTACTTGTCATTTCCCGGATAAAAGAACAAAAAAAAAAATCTTTTTAGTAACCTTAATTATGGAAATTGATATATTTTTTTTTTATTGTTTGGGAAAATTATCTTATGACAAATCGCGCTCTTGGACGGAGCGCGAGATAGTGTCAGACTTTTACTGATTAAAAACCCGCTCCTGTTCCTTCGTTGCCTTCGTCCCAGGATCAAGGAATCAAAATTCATAGGGTGTATCCCGGTGACTTAGAATCCTGAAATTTAGCATGAAGCAAGGTATCATAGTGTAAGTATAGGAATAAATCTGAAAATAGCAAATTTGTAGTTATGTCACAAAAAAAAAACTTTTGCGACGCGGAAAAATCTTCGAGTCTCCATTCGGAAATTAAACTACTTATACAGTTAAGTTTGTATAGAACCCTCTGAGCGCAAGTGCAACTCGTACTTGCCTAGTTTTTTGGAAGTCGGTTCTACTTTTTGTACTGTTTTATTATCCAAATCCAATTTGAAGGATTAATATTAGGAGTAGATTTTTTTTTATGTGGGAAATCATCTAATGACATCTCCCGCCCTTGGACGGAGCGCGAGGGCGTGTCAGATTTTTACTGACTAAAACCCAATCCTGTTCCTTCTTGACGTTCGTTTCAGAGCTCGAGGTGCCCTTTCACACAACCCATGGCCCCCTGCTGGGCCTCTAGGGTTTTGCTGACATCTCCTTGAGATGCGCTTGGAACACGTGCCGACGACGACTTTAGTAGGTACATTCCTGATACTCCTGTCCAAGATGATACTTGTAGATCTTTAACAGTCATTGCTGCGTCCTACTGTGCCTACGACGCAGCTATACATTTTGCGCCTGCATCACTGCACGAAGGTTGAGGAAGTCGTGGAGTATTTGAAGGTGAAGACCAACTGGACTCTGAGGGTCGTGAGGTTGGAGGCGCGCCACGACGTCAACTTCAAGTCGTTCGTGGTACGAGTTCCAACCCAACAGCTACAGACCTTCTTAAAAGAGGACTTCTGGCCGAAAGGTGTCGTATACCGACGTTTCCGAGGACGGTTATGCGACACCACGCAGCGCAACACGACGCCGACTACATTACGTGTTTAATTTTAGTTAAATAAGCATTGTTTTTACAATATGTATTAGTGTATTATTATTTAAGATTATTTTATGTATTTTGTCTATGGGCCTCTGATGCCTGAAAATAAAATGATTATTATTATTATTATATTACAGGTAGTCAGACATCAGAAAGCCTGACTATTTCTTTCTATGCAAGAACCTTCATGTTGCTTAATAATTGGTTTGTGAAGGTCTGATAGGCAAACGCTCCATGGGTATTCAGCCGCATCCAGCTGGACAGATTAAGGAAATGATGATATTTTAAAGATTGACACAAAATTATAAAAATCGGATATACACTTTTTTATATAAGAAATCATCCAATGACTATTTCCGCTCTAGGGCAGACTTTTACTGACTAAAACCCACTCTTTTGTTCCTTCTTTTCCTTCCGTCCCAGGTGTCCCAGTGGGGTTACATTTTGGGCTCTCCATGGCCCCAGTAAGCTTCGCCCCTGCTGGGCCTGCCGTCTCCTTCGATAATACTGCTTCACAGAAGTAGGCGACTACCTGCCATTCCTTCACGCTCTGTACCGTGGCCTGTACCAGGGCCCAGTGCGAGCGGCCGTTGCCGCCGATCGCACGCATGGGGACACGGCGGTGCTTCACCCAAGCGGGGCACGTTATGCCCACTGTGGCACAACAACACAATGGTTGGGTATCGAGCAATAAACAAACTATTCCAGATCACACAACTGATTTATTATGATGCTAGCTTTAAGTATTCACTTCACACAACGAGCCGTGAGACAGTCCCCGAGAATAGACGTTGTTGTTCGCACGGCTGCCGACAGAGGAAAGAGCAGAGCACGGCTCGGTTTGTGCAAACGTCAGCGCAGATTCTTTCAAAGTGACATGTGTCACTTTTCATTTAGGTCGTTCATTCGTTCTCAAGCTTCCGTTCTATTCACTTTTTCGACATATGTATTATCTTAAGGAGTTATAATTTTAGAGCGGAAAACGTAGTCAATCCTTCCTCCGACCAAGGTAAAACCAAATAATCGTAAACACAAACATGCTCACTTATAGGTCTTCTAATTCTGCCTTCAGAAGTTTAAGCAAACCATAAGCCGAAAAATCCAAGCATTTCATAGCTGGTTATTTATTAAGGGTTCCGGCTACTTTTTCATAATGCGCAGAAAAAGAGGATCTTTTGTATACCCGTTTGTACTACCATTGCTGTTAGCTTTACACCTTGTTGACTTTTTATACAATCTTTTTCTCTTTTCCCGTTCAAAACGTCTCAATTTTTTAACAGCTTTTATTATGTTTGCAAACTTAAGGTCTCCCTACGTGCTATGGAGCGTAGTATACTTAGTGAACTAAACTTCAAAACCCATATCAGATCAGAAGGCTGCCTATTTTAAGTGGAACAGGGCTGGATGTATCAGCCTTATGCCAAGCGAGCAGTGGCACGGTAAATCACAAAGACCATGAAGGAGATGAGGCCGGACGTGCGAAGCAATGGCACCCGCGCCACAGTCGCTGGGATTCCGATCCCGATTTCTGGCCAATGTAGGCACGGGCTTGCGGACGGTGAGTAATGGGTAGCTCGCCGTCCGCCCGTCCGGTAGCCGTCCTGACCAAGCTCAAGCCGTAGTGATAGCATGACGGTTGACGGGATAGAATAAAAGAAAAGAACGTACCTATAGCGCCGACTCTTAGTAACATAGGACAAGGGCGATGAAATAAGATGAGATGATAATAATTACCCAAAGATTTTGCTAAATCAATATTACAATTAGTTATTTTAAAAGTAAACTAAAACTCTAAAAAACATTAATTTGCGAGAAACTAGTTTTAAATAGAATTTTAATAATATTGTAACTGTAATGAACCAAATACTTTTTTTTTGTTATCGAAAACTACCAATAAAGCTTTTGAAACATGATCTCATAATCCCACTAAAGCAAATCTAACTCAATTAAAACGATTAGAGATTTTGACTTTCCCTAGGTAAACTATTGGAATTGAAAAACTTAAGAAGAGCAATTTGAAGTTTATTTTATGCTTTACTTTGTCATTAATGACTATATCTGTACATAAATTTGGTTTCATATTTAGGTTGGATTTTAAATTCATTAGACAAAAATGTTTTTTATTAATTATGAATAGTTTTTGAGAAAAATGACTTACTATAATATACTACGTAACTGTACTGTCATTATCAATCGAAACTGGCACTTTCGATAATTTACAAAGAAACACTAACCAAAACAAATCAAAACTGACAAAATCGATAGTTTGCGTCACTTAAAATTCCACTTACACAATCAGAAATGGCCTTATCGATATTATTTTCAATACGTAGTGCGCCGAAAATATCGAAACTACCAAATCCAATTTATTACTACCACGTGTGCATGCGATACTTGACTTTTGTTCACATACGACTGCTTAACTGTTACATTCTGATATTATTCGATTTCAAAAAAGCAGTAAGCGCCGATAATTGTCGTTTTGTTTTGTACACACATTAAAAAATACCTATAGCTTAAAACAGAAATTTAGAAAAAAATGCAAATTTTAAGATTCGAGAGTTTACCTAGGGACAGACGATTTATAGTAAACTTATATATATAAGCACACAAAAACAAGACGTATCCGTAAAAATATGAAGAATATTGCCGGACGAAAAGATCTTTGGGTCAAAGTAACCCACGCTTGGAAAGTTTATTTTTACCCAACGGTCTGGACCCTCGGAAACAAATTTCATGAATAAATTTTTCCTTTGTAAACAAATCGAGCAGGTCCTATTAAATTAAAGCTCTCTTGTGACTGAGAATGCAATAAAAAGGCCGAAATTCAGCAGCTTTACTGTTTGTCTTTGCACGTTACTGCTTATTTCCACATACTGGACATTTTTTGATTTTTTTCAAGGAATATGTATGCAAAAAATGTTTGTTAACTAACCAGTTTATGAACAGAAGATAAACAAAAATAGAATTAATTGTGAAAACAAAATCAAAATTAGTAAGAAAACAAACGAGATATTATAACAATTTTAATCAATACCTACATCTGTCTTTCTCACCAAGACACCGTTTTTTATGGCGGCCGCACGGGTGTCATGGCTTTTGAAGTCATTAAACATCATGTCCAATTTTTAAAGATTTTTTAATTCTATTGCTGCTATAACAACTAAGTGATTTAAATCCGTGTGTATAGGTATACACGAAACGTTTTGGGAACACATTCATTGTGCGTACAGCTAAGGAGTGGAATTCCTAGCCGGAATCTGTGTTTCTTGATGGCTACAACCCGGGAATCTTTATTTCAAGAGTAAATAGGTTACTTCTAGGTAAGCGCGTTCCATCGTCGACCGCATTGACGCTTTCCATCAGGTGAGAAAGCGGTCAAGCGCGAAACTATAAAAAAAAAAAAAAAATGAGCAGTGGTGGCCGAGTGGTAACAGTCCCGACTAACGAGTTTTAGGTCGCGAATTCAAACCCAGCCAGGTGCATTACTTTGGGTAATTTATTTCATGGACACTGCTCTTAATACTGTGAAGGAAAATATCGTGAGGAAACCGGCATGTCCTAGAACCAAAAATTCGAAGACATGTGACATCTACCAACCCGCACTGGGCCCGCGTGGTGGATTACAGCCCATTCCCTCGCCCAGAGAGGAGGCCTGAGTCCCAACAGTGGGAACATTATAAGGCCGACTATGCTAAACATCATGTCGGACTTCTCTTTTGACAATAGCAGCTTTAAAGCTTTGTAACTTCGTCGTTGACGAAGATTTTTTTTTCATATTTGTTTACCAGGGTATTTAGGAAACTTCGACACGTGGCCCAGTTTAAACTACTACGAATGGTATATCTTACCCTGGCTCAGTCAATTATAGGTTACTGAATTACGGCCTGGGGAGGCGCCTGCAAAATATATATGATTAACCTCGAAAGGGCCCAAAGATCTCTACTTAAGGTCATGACATTCAGACCGTACCGGTTTCCTAAAAAAGATCTGTATAAAAATTGTAATGTACTTACCGTGAGACAGTTGTACCTTCTGAATCTCACATTAAAACAACAGCAAATCACGCCGGTAAAACAAGCCATAAAACCAAGAAGAACTTATTACTTCTCCTGACTTACGTAGACCAGCAAGATATAAAACCGCTTCCGCTAGACGTCGACACATTTACATGACTAAATACATTTACAATAAAATAAACAATACCCTTAATATAAACCCGTTAACAACTAGAGAAAGTAAAAAGAAAATCTCCACATGGCTTCAAACACTGGATTATCATCAAAAGGAAAATATAATTCAACAGCAATACTCATGAATATATAATAATAATAATTTGCACACACGCTCAACACATAAACATACTATCACACATGCACACCTACATACACAATCACATATGTGCACAGCCACACAAACACACACATAATATGCTAATGGTGTGTCCAGACCTCGCGCGCAAGCTACGCGCCGTACTCGAGCGGCGCAGGGGGTGCGCGCTTGCCACTCGCGGTACACATACATGTTTCTGAAAAGAAAGCTACGTGCCCGCTAACGGCGCGCGCGCTACAAGCGCGGCTCACTCGATCCTTGCCGGAGCTGCACTAGGGCGGCACTCCAAACATAGGCTATATATAACTGCACGCGAGCAGCACACGCACAGCTCACAAGCAGCTTGCGAGCGGCTCACGAGCAGCGCATTCGCCAGGTCTGGACACTCCTTAATATATCAAATACTTAGTAAAAGTACGCATACTTTCACGGGATATACAGTCTCATCACCGACAACCGTGGGTGATGCAGTCGGTTTGCAGTAAGCAGTATACGAACCCGCCAATCCAGGGTGTCCAGTTCTGTTTGAGTCCATTTGAGTACGCGAAAAGTGTACATCAATACCGGCATGACCCAAGCGTTGCAGGCGCGCACTTTGTTTCCGCCTGAAAGAAGGTTATTAAATACCTTCTTCAGGCGTCCAAAGAAGCGCTCCCTTAACGATTGCTTTATTTCTGTGGCATTGATACCTAAAGCTTCCGACATACCCAAATATTTAAAAATATCAGTTGTAGAGAGAGAGGGATCTTAGTTTTATGGAGTCCGAGAGCTGAGTACCCAAAGACTCCACAATCTCCCCTCGCTTTACATGCATGACCGCACATGTACCTACACCAAACTCCATCCTAATGGCGCTACTGAAGGTTCAGTTACCTTTAGCACCTCCATCAGTCGAAGCTTGTTGAGGGCAAAAAGTTTCAAGTCATACATGTAAAGAGGTGGGATATAATTACCTCTCTTCAACTGATAGCCTAACTAACTGATGGCCTGAATTCTTCAGCAGTGTGCTTAAAGGATTCAAGGCTAGGCAAAACCAAAGTAGACTCAAATTATCACCCTGGAATATACCACGCTCAATTCTCATCGGTTCTCTGTTCCTCTGGATATGTTGACATCCTGGATAGCGGAGGACCGTCTTAATAATAATAATAATAATAATCATTTATTTGCTAGTAATGTAGGTATACAGATAAGGTGTTATAATTATTGTTTGTCCCACTACATTTTGCCTTACGGCATGCAAAATATTCATAGTTGATTGGAAAAAAGAAAATATAAAAAAGGTTAAAAATTTTAAGCTCAACTTAATCGTTCAACTTAAATGGTATGTCATACAAATTCAGATACCATGTCATAAAAATTCAAATCCAATATCATAAAAAAAAATACAATGTCATAAAATAAAAGAAAATAATGTCATAACAATAATACAATGTCATGCTCGAAATAATACCATGTCATACAAATAATAAAATGTCATCAAATAGAATACAATGTCATATAAAGTGAAATGATAAAATACTACTAGGAACCAAGCGTTATACAAAAAAAAAACAAAAAAAAAAACAATGACAAGGAAAAAAAATCACATTGAAGGAGCCACATTATACGTGATTGTTTTGTCATACAGAAATTCCTTGATTGTGTAGTAACACTTGTCCAGTAGAAGTTTTGTTAACTGCTTTTTAAACATTTTTATAGGTAATTCCTTTAAGTTTCTTGGCAAAGTGTTATATATTATGGGACCCATGTGTAAAATACTCTTTTTTAATAAAGCAGTTTTATGACCACCGGTAAATAGTTGATTTTTATATTGGGCCCTTATTACTCTTAAGTGTTGCCTTATATCACTCATTGGCGTAAATAAATGTAGATTCGTTCTAACAAATATTGCAACCTCTAGTACATACAACGATGGGAAAGTCAGTATTTTGAGAGATTTGAAAACTGGTCGACAGCTTTCCGTCACCTTAAGACCAGTAATTGACCTAAGGCAACGCTTTTGAGCTCTAAATATGCGTTCCCTCTCGCTGCAATTTCCCCAAAATATGATACCAAATCTTAACAATGAGGCAACTAAACCATGATAGGCTATGAGCAAGGAATTTAAATTCATTTTTTTAGCTAAATTGTAAAGTACAAATGCAGTTTTACTTATCTTTTGGCATATGATATTAGCATGATATTCCCATGTCAATTTTTGGTCAATATTTATTCCTAAGAATTTTGTCACTAAGGTTGATTCTACAGTTTGACCATTATATTCAATATTTATATTCTGTGGCTGAAGCCGCTGCCAAAAATGCATGACTTTAGTTTTTTGTAAATTTATAACTAAATTATTTTTATTGAGCCACTCTATCATGGATTTAAGTGTACTGTTTATTTCCTTTTCGTATTGAATTTTATCCCTGCATTGAATTATTGCTGTACTGTCGTCTGCAAATAATGTCATCGGTTGAGTAATTTGGCGAGGCAGGTCATTAATATAAATTAAAAATAATAAAGGCCCAAGGACACTTCCTTGTGGAACCCCAAATTTAATGATTCTGCAATTTGATAAATATTTTACTTCACGTTTAATTCTACTACAAATTCTCGTAATTTCTGTGTACTGTTTTCTACCCGTGAGGTAAGATTTTATAAGGTTTAAAATGTTACCTCTTACACCGTAGTAGTTTAATTTAGTTAAAAGTATGTCATGTTTTACGTAATCGAACGCTTTTGTCATATCTGCGAAAATTGCACACACAGGATTTTTCTTATCTACATTATTCATGATCACTTTCAGAAGATCAAAAATAGCCAAATTAATATTTTTATTTTTACGGAAGCCGTATTGTTCATCGCATAATATATTGTTTTTAGTCATAAATGAGTACATTGATTCATATATAATTTTTTCAAGTACCTTAGAAAATACTGAGATTAAAGCTACTGGTCTGTAATTTGTCATGTCTTCTTTGCTGTTTTTCTTATGTAGTGGTTTTACTATCACAGTCTTTAATTTTTCAGGAAATATACCTGAGCTTATGCTTGCATTTATTATATGACTAAGTGGTTTTGCTATAATGTCAGAAACAAACTTTACGGCAATGGTAGAAATACCATCAAGTCCAAAGCTTTTTTTATTTTTTAATTTTTGGATTACACGTACAATATCTTGTGGCACAACTGGAGGCATAAACAAAGAATTCTGGATATGGGTAGTTCCAATTATATTGCACGGTTGGTTATTAGAAACATGTTTAACCTGGTCAACAAAGAAATCATTAAAAGAATTAGCAATTTGCTGCGGATCCTTGACTAATTTGTCACCTGTGTTAATTTGTAAAATTGGTTCTTTTACTTGAGTACGATTATTAATTATCTGCCATGCTGTTTTTGACTTATTTTGTGAGCTGTTAATTAGATAATTATTTTGAGCTTTTTGAGTGAGATTTACAATTTTTTTAAGTCTTTGCGAATAATTTTTAAATATAATTTTGTTTTCAGATGAAGGTGCTTTTCTATATTTCCACAGAAGCTTTCTATGTTTTCTGCTACAAATCCTTATTCCTCGTGAAATCCATTTCATTTTTTGTCAGGTTTAATATTGATTAGTTGATTAGGAAAACATAAGTCATACAATAAACGAAACAAGTCAATAAAATTATCATATGCCTCATTGGGGTTGTCTGTTTCAAAAACTTCTGTAAAACATAAAGATTGTATGTGCTTTCTAAATAACATTAAATTTTCTTTGCTTAAATTACGTTTGCGAGTGCGCCAAGACTTAAATTTACATGTTTTATTTACCTGTATTTTTAAAATCTGTGCGGTATGATCGGATAGTGCTAAATCTATAACTTCACTCTCACATTTTTGTCTAGAATTATGAGCAAAGTTGTCTAAACAAGTACCACTATTTAGTCTAGTCGGTTGATTGAATTCTAGTTTAAGGTTATAATTTAACAGCAAGTTTATAAAATCTGAAGTCAAGTTATTTCTTTTAAGTGTATTAATATTGAAGTCACCGCATAAGACTATTTTTTGATTGACCTTATTACACAATTTTTTCAACAAGGCATCTAAATTATCCATAAAGGTATTAATGCCTGACATATTTGGTGGTCTGTAAATGCATACAACAATTAAACCCTGCTTACTTAATTCTATTGCACAATATTCAAACACACCTGTAATGGACGTGTTAGGAAGTCTTCCATTGCCTCATACAGGACATCAGGAAGGCGCGTAGTATTGCATCAATTTTGTATAATTCTAGCACCATCATGGGCCATGTATGAAGAACCGAGTCGTAGGACTTCTTATAGTCTATCCAACATGTCGACAGATCCTTTCGGGAGCGCCGAACTTGTTGGCTAATGGCCATATCAATGAGAAACAGCTCTTTAGTACCGCGAGACCCTTTCCTACATCCATTCTGAGAGGCAGACACGATTGTATTATTATTACTGGAACAAAAAAGTATTTAATTTAACAAATAATACATTACATCCCGATTGTTGTGTGGATAAAACAATAGCTTGAGTAGCCCGTTGTGTTTTCGTTGAAAAGTAGATTAATAGGACACGATATGATCTGAAATAATGGAATACAATACTGTTCCCTATCTTCAAGTGCCCTCCTGCTTGGTCGGAGCACAATCGCGTGTGAACAGCATCTCAAGAGTAACGTCTAACAGCGATCACCAATTCATTTCCCAAATAATAAGGAAATAATTACTAACATCTATATTCCAAGATTAACATTAAACCGTAAACCTTAACAATCTAAAATCATTTTCCATTTCCATCCTTTATAACTAAAGAATTTAATCCCTGAGTTTACGTTACGGGAACCCAATTTAAGTCTCAGATAACATCGTCGTTGTAACAAAATCGTAAGCTATTTAGTTATTAAACTTTTTACAACCGAAACGGGTTAAGCTTTACAAGCTCGTAAAGAACTTAGATGGGTACTTGAGAATTATCTGAGGAGATAAAGAAGATAGTAGAGCATTGTGTCCAGTTTACTGCTGACTTGACAAGGGGTACTAAAGTCGAGGATGTTGGGGCTTATGCGTACTAATTCCTTTTTCTACAAATCTATTTTTCTATTTATGTAACATGTATCATAATAAACGCATATCCTGAAAGTGGCGGTTGCCTCCTTCTGCGAAGCAGTCATGCTAGCAAAGGAGGTGGCCGATTGCGTGAGGCAACGGTCCTCACGCCCCAACGGCTGCCGGGATTCCGATCCCGATTTCCGGCCACCATAGGCGCGGGCTTGCGGATGGCGAGCAATGGGTAGCCCGCCGTCCGACCGTCTGGTAACCAAAGTCAAAGTCAAAGTTTTTTATTTCACATAGGCCTATATGGGTACTTATAAAACGTCAGAAGCTAGTGCATCGTTCGGACCGAGCCCAAGTCGTTGACGGCGAGTATTGTTCCACGCGCGCCTCAGGGAGATGTCAGCAAATCGTACGGGCCCAGCAGGGTCAAAGCCTACTGGGACCATGGGTAGTGTGAAAACGAAACCTGGGACCCTGGGACGAAGGCAACGAAGGAACAGGAGTGGGTTTTTCGTCAGTAAAAGTCTGACACTATCTCCCGCTCTGCCCAAGAGTTGGATTTGTGATTAGATGATTTTCCCACCTAAAAAAAATATCCTGAAAGTAGTATGTCAGAATCTGTTACTGAAATTAACTCAGCTATTTTTAAAATAGGCATTGCATCGTAGGACACCGCGTACATCGAAGGGCTGGAACAATTTGTTTGCATCCCTGCGTTCAACTTTGAGATTGTGATTAACTTTAATGACGTCATCCGAGTAGATACTCTTAGATCGCAAACGTAAAGTTCAACTGTCAATATCAATCAAGTGACATTTATGGCCGCTTACACCGATCTATCCTGCTCGTATTTAGAGTTAGTTGGGTTAACTCTAGGGTAGTTACTCGAGTTATAAAAGAACGACCCTGGGTTGCAACTCAAAGCATTTTGGAAAGGTTGAAGTAGCAACTCTAACCTACTCTGGTTATTTTCTCGCCGTCCGACTGTCCGGTAACCTTCCGGACCGAGCCCAAGTCGTCGACGGCGCGTAGTATTACACGCACGCCTCAAGGAGATGTTAACAAATCGTAGGAGCCCAGCACGGTCGAAGCCATCTTTTTTTTTTCGGTGGGAAAATCATCTTATAACGTCCCCCGCTCTTGGGCGGAACGCGAGATAGTCAGACTTTTATTGACGAAAAACTCACGCCTTTTCCTTCGTTGCCTTTCGCAGCAGGGCCGAGTCTTTCTTTCAGAATTAGACCCTTGGCCCCAGTAGGCTTCGACCCTGCTGAGCCCCTACAGTTGCTGACATCTCCTTGAAGCCTACTGGGGCCATGGGTTAAGTGAAAATGAACCCCGGGGCCCTAGAATGCAAGACAAAGAAGGAACAAACGACCCACTCGTTTGTTCCTTCTTTGTCTTGCATTTCAGTCAGTAAAAGTCTGACACGCCTTCGCGCTCCGCCCAAGGGCGAGAAATGGATGGATTGTGTGAGGAGTAATATGAAAGAAAAGGGAGTTAGTAAAAGTGTGACGGGTGTCAGGACCGAATGGAAGAAAATAAACGTGTTGCACTGACCCCAAGTAACATGGGATACGGGCAGGAAGAAGAAGAATGAGGTTCTTTCCCGTCTCCTATTTAAAATAACTTTAAAAGATAATTTGTACTTCATCTGCTCAAATGTGTACTGATATTAGTAGATAGTTTAAGGGGGTGAACAAATTTGTATAGCGGGAAAGTTTTTAAGCTAAACTTCACAATCTCAGCTCTAGTTCCCCTTAACTATCACTGGCAATATTTCGCGAAAATCACCAGCAAACTTGAAAGTAATTCCACCCGTGATTTTATTACAGCTTCTTATTTTTTTAAGGGTGCTGCCTCTACATAAGCTCTATTAATCATAGTGCATTCACCTCATATGATTATACTGAAATCTTGCAAAACTTTTCCCAAAGGGCAATTTTTCACGATTTGAGCACACGCTAGTTTTCTGCACAGTCTGCGGTGCGTTCACCTACTAATAGATTCGTAGCATTCGCGCATCATTATTTTTTTGCAGCGGTATTTTAAAATTATTATATCGCTTGTAATATTTATCGATATGAAATAATTTAATGGGTAATTGTGTTCAAAATTAAATACTTAGAATGAATATTGTATTTATTTGGATAAGGATTAATATTGTGTTTATAACAACACCTTTGCAAATAATGAATTATTTCAGAACAAATTCAATTACTATAAAAAAGGTTGTGGTGAGCCAACCTTAAAAGATAGACATATTTTACTACAGATATTTTTTTAGGAACTTTAAAGAGGTACCATTTTGTAGTACATCATTTTTACGTAAATTTAACTGTTTACGCAGCGCACGCAACGGAAACTCTCAAAAGGAATATTTTTTCCCCGTTTTCACAACATTTTTCGTTGACACTCCGCTCCTATTGGTCATAGCGTACCGTAAACCGGGGTTACTTTGATCAATTTTGAACTTTACCTCTCTGTAACTTTTGAATCCGTGGTTCTATAAAATATTTAAAAAATACCTAGTAATCGGTTTTTATAGTTCTCTCTAGAAAAGTAAAAAAATAAATAAAAAATGAGTATATTTTCAGGAAAAAAAAATAAAAACAGCGTGATCAAAGACAAAATGATTTTGGGGTTATATTGATACCTCTCTTTTTTAATATGGAATCTGAAAGTAACCCCAATAACTATTAAAAAACAAAAAACAAAAAAAAAATCGGTCAGCAGGAAAAAAAGTTATTCTCGTTTTTATTCCTTGGGGTAACATTGTTCAAATAAAATACACAAAATCGAACAGTCTACACGTTTTAATTAAGTAAGACAGTTATTTGGCAAATAAAAATCAACATTAAAATTCTCAAAAAGCAGTCTTATACAGAAATACTAAGATATGTTTTTTTCAAGCTTACAGCTACCTTATTAATTATTTATATATTGGCAAAATGAGATCAATCAACAATGGCACTTTTTAATCATAAAAATAGATCGATATAAAATAGCATTAACGCCATTGACACGATGTAAATAATCTAAGGAAGTTCAAAAATATTAATATCAAAATTAAATTGAACGCATTCAATATTATTTTTATCGAAAAAATGTTTGGGCTTCGGCAGATAGCTTAAAATATCAGTCTCCTCTATTTCTGATATGTCATCGCGTACCAGTCTAAAATCTTTTTTATTTCCCATCGATTTAAATCCTTCGGCTACTAAGGGGTCTAAGCTGATAATGCGGCAAACATATTTGTAAATTTTCTTTCCTCGACGTGAGTAAAATTTCGCCAAGATAAATCTCCCTATTTCTAATTCCTCATGCTCCTCGGAAACTGGATTTTCAGACCCACTGCTCTCCTCTACAGGGATTGCCTCGTCTACATTAAATGTGGCGATGGGCAAGTTTCCTTGATCCATATCAGAAGGTTCTATGTCATTGGCATCTTCCGTGTCTGGGTTAACCTCAGCAGTTGACACGCTAGCGCCTGGTTCCACATTTAACCGTGTTCTTCTTCTCGGAGCAGCTGACTGACTACCATATCGCTGTTCTTTGAGATAGTTGGTCAAACAGCTTTCAGCTTCATTAGTAGGGTCGCCATTTTCTACAACAGGCAGTCTTTTCACCACTTGATCTCTTGATAAAGGAAATATGCCAGTGCCTTTAAAGGCGCTCAGTAAATTTCTTTTTACTCCTTGTGTGACATTCGCAAAAGGTGAGTTGGGTTTAGCTTGGACTGAGTCTATCTTTTCTAGTGCCTTTTGGAGCAAGCGAGGAAAAGTATCTTTTGGAACAGTCGATAATCGAGGATTTTGTAGTTTCCAGTTAGTTAACACGTGTCTCCAAGCGCCTTTCAATGGCCTAAAGAATGCCACATCTAATGGCTGGCACAGATGTGTAGAATTTGGAACCAGACAGACAAAATTAATGTTATTCTGTTCACATTCATTGAGGACATCAACATCTATGTGTGAGGACAGGTTGTCCCCAATCAAAACTTTTCTACCTGGTAATGCTTTAGCATGCGGCAAGAAAGAGGACCTAAACCAATCACGGAAGGTAATGCTATCAATCCAGCCACTATTGGTTCTGTTAAATCGAGATCCACCGGAACAGCAGGTCTTCTGACAACACGGTGCACCCTGTGGTCCCCCTTCTTTCCATGTGTCATAAAGATGAACACTTTTGTAGATCACATAAGGTGGTAAGAGGACACCGTCTGCAGACCCACACATCATCACTGTAGTGGCACTTTTGGAAAAATTCATAATCTTCTCTGGATATTTGACCCCACGCCTGTAAATGCCTTGTTTTTTTCCAGGGTCGTCGCTCATGTTCGTCTCGTCATAATTAAATATATTGGACGGCGGCAAATCTTTAATAACTGGTGTAAGGTTGTCAAAGTATTTATTTATACTATCATGAGATACTTTTGCCCTTGCTTTTTTAATATTTGTTGATACCCTTTGAGAGTATTCGTCTTTATGGCGACGTAAAAGGGAATATGCCCACTCAACTCCAGGAAGATTGTTTTCGAATTTGGTGATCACTCGCCCTTGTTTATCTAGAAAAGCTTTTGCAAAAAATCTCAAATCCAGCAATGTTAGAGGATACCCCCAATCGGAACACTTTGCAGCTGATTTCAAGATAGCTTTTTCCTCAGATTCTGAGAAAACTGTCTGAGCGCCAGGTTTTCTCATGTGCATTCCTTTATACCTATTATAAATAGTTCCATAAGGTATATTATACTGTTCTGATGCACCTCTGATGGACAACTTCCCGTCAACTACTTGACTTAAAGCCTCGTTAACCGTCGCTTCAGAGTAGTTTCTGTATTCACGGGTACCCAGTTTCTTTTTATATATTCGCGGCATTGTCCTGGTAAACAAATAAAATAAAATAAAATAACAAAAGCTATCATTCAATTTCTTGTATTAATAACTGGGGTAACTTTGATCATTTGATCAATCTCACACCATGTACCCTATCAATGACACCCCGCAGGAATTTAATCGACGCCATTACGAAAATTTTGAGGTTAGAACAACAAATATTTTTTATTTGGATTCCCGAATATAGGCTACTAAACAGAAACTATCAAAAAAGTTCGTGATACATACACGTATTAAGCTGCAAATGAAGTTTTACAACACATTTTTTCTAGTATAAATCGGTATTAACAGAAAACTTACCTTTTTTATATATAAAACAACGTGAGATCAGCAGCGCACCCGCAAAAATGATTGTGACAGTTCTTCAGAGTGGTCATCCGAAAAAAAAAATAACCAATTATAGTTCCATTTTACGCAATTTGTATTTTTTTGTGAATAGGAAGTTTTGATCAAAGTAACCCCCTGATTCAAAGTAACCCCGGTTTACGGTAATGTCATATAGCCTATAAGTTTTCTCAATAAATGGGCTATCTAACATAGAAAAAAAACCCGCATAGTTCTTGAGATTAGCGCGTTCAACTAAGCAAACAAACTCTTTAGCTTTATAATTAGTTCAGGCAAGAATCCAATATATGCGTTTTAATTGTTTTTATGTATCTTAATTTAATGTGCTACTTTTATTAAATAGCAATATGTAATATAAATAATAATAACGCTATGACCAATAGGAGCGGAGTGTCAACGAAAAATGTGACACTCCGCTCCTATTGCTCATAGCATGATGTTATAAAGCCTATAACCATTCTTGATAAACGGGCTATATAACACCAAAAAAAAAAAACCAGTATAGTTCCTGAGATTATCACGTTCAACCAAGCAAACAAACTCTTTAGCTTTATAATTAGTTCAGGCAAAAATGCAATGTATGCGTTATAATTTTTTTATGTATCTTAATTTAAATGTACCACTTTTTTTAAATAAACGATATTCTATATAGATTGGGTGATTTCCCACCTAAAAAAAAACTTACGAGCTTAAACTCGATCCTTTTCAAGCATCTTTAAACGAACAACTTTGTCAACTGTAGGGTCCAAATGGACTTGTTTGATCTGGTAATCGCTAGGACTGCTATTGGGGGTCGCTCCCCTAAACCATTATTTTTACAGTGGGTTTCCTTGAACGCTCTGTTCCAATAAATTATTGTTACATGTGTATTAGTTGAGGACTGTTAACTTCTCCAGTTGCAATTTTTTCTATCGAATCGTTTCCCTATCGATGATTGCATTTATTTCTTGTGCAAAATTGACTGGTAGTCTGAGGACAAAGTTCTTATTACGAGTCTTATTTTTTATATATATAATAAAATAATTTAATAATTACTTATTATATTTTACACACAAAACAGTAATATGTACACAAATTTTTAGCAGTTGGAGCCGAACTAGGAGGAACCTATATTTCGGCTAACAGCGTCCCCCATAATTTAAATGCTAGCATTATACCTATTATTACCTATGAATATGGCACACTCTGATATAGCTCTATTCCTCTCTTTATGTGTGGTGAATGAGTGATTATTACTATAATATTATATTAGATTTTATTCTGTTTATTCAAATAACAACCACATTCCTTTTATACAAAACATACTTTTTTTGTAAGTGAGAAAATCATGCGATGACATACCCCACGATTAGGCGGAGCGGAAGAGGGCGTGTCAGACTTTTACTGACTAAAAACCCACTCCTGTTCCTTCTTCGCCTTCGTCCTAGGGCCGAGTTTTACTTTCAGAAACAAACCCTTGGCCCCAGTAGGCAGTCTTTTTATCTGACTACTAATGTACTAGCGTGGCCGAATCATCAGTGAAAAAAATATTGAAATAAAAATGTATCAATTCGGACACTGTGTCAGAATATATTGTGTCCGAATAGTCAGCAACTCTATGATTTAAAATAAGTATTATATAAAGATAAACACAATAAAATATTAAATTGCATATATAATTTGCAGGAATTCTCAATCAGGGTACGCATTCAACCTTAGCAATTTCTTTTAAACTTTTTAATAAAAAAAGTACTTCAAGGTACACTTCGATACCAAAGCAATAACCGCAGAACAAATAATTTTCTGTACCAATAACTAAGCATTGAATTTCATTTCCTCCATAACGATTCAATAACTTAAGTAAGTTAAACCTTCTCTTATTGGATTTCATTAAACACTATCAATTTACAGATGGGCCGAGGTTCTAACTTAAACGGTTTATTGGCTGCACGGGTCGGTATTGATCTGGAGTTTGTAGGAAAAAGTTAGGAGTTTCGGCTGCTTGTTGAAAAAGGATGATGGCCACAACTGTCCATACACCTGCACTTTGTAGGACATAATGAGTACCGCTGATGCTGATTTTAGCGTGACCACCCACTGGGCCTAAATGGTTTAACAACTTTACCATCGATCCGACAAGAAGAACATTTTTACGCTTATTGAAAAATTAGTTCCTGCCTGTGGCTTTGCCCGCGTGATAGTACAAATTAATCCCAAGAAAACATACATAGCATAGTATTAGTCGGCCTTATAATGTTCCCACTGTTGGGATTCAGGCCTCCTCTCTAGGGGAGGAAAAGAGTCATAATCCACTACGCGGGTCAGTGCGGTCTGGTGAATGTTACATGTCTTCGAATTTTTGGTTCTAGGACATGCCGGTTTCCTTACGATGTTTTCCTTCACTATTCTACTTTCTTGAGAGCAGTGGTGATGACATAAATTACACAAAGTAATGATCCTAGCTGGGTTTGAACCCGCAACCTACAACACGTAAATCGGGGCTGTTACCACTCACGTCACATCCTACATTATAGCAAAGTCAAAAATTTTCTAACCTTTCAGATTGTCACTCAACTCACGTCCTTCTAGAAGTTCTTTTCCTGCACGATCTGGAACCAGTTCTTAAGGTATGCAAGTAAATCCAAATTTATTAAGGCCCTGATCGACATGCGAGTAAAATCGCTATCTTATGGCTCGTCGGTAAAGCTCGCCGGTGTATCATTGCAATACCGCGGTTTTGTGAGTTGACGAGCTGCGAGCCAGGCTCGTCATGTTTGCTTCATTTTTTACTCGGCTCGTCGTTCAAAACTGCGCGTCGTTCGCTTTATTTCTCTTAATTTTGTTTTATGCTATAATGCAAAGATAACACAAAGTTTCCGACTCCGAACGAGACATGTTAACCTCAATTCGACTACGATACGACTGTTTTACTTACTAGTTGATCAGCACCATCATTCAATCGTTTCATTTTTTCATTCGACCATTCAGTCATTGTGTGTATTTGTGTACATGTGCCAAATAAAATATTTTTCTTTCTTTCTTTCTTTTTCACCAACGAGCCGTGAATAAAACCAATGTTCTTTAAAACCGCGGTATAGGCTCGTACGTCGATCATCCACTTTAGATACAACTCTTTTGAGCTCTTAGCTGTTCTAAAATATAGATGACTTGGGTTCTATTCAGTCAACATCAAGTATTCTTTTTTCAATTTCAGCCACTCCAAGGCTATATTGTCAGAGTTCTAATGTAATGAGCAAGGGAATGTCATCTGCTCTTTGTTCTTCAAGTTTACTGCACCTTAAGCCATAGAATTTAGAAGTGATATAAAATCGTGAAGGCCTCCGAGATTTCATTAGTTTAGAGAAAGAATTGTAAAAACAGGACGAATGCTAGCATATTCTGTTAGACGTCAAAGGTTATTTTGAAATATTTTCAACGAAAAATTCAACCACTAGAGGGGTCTAGAATCATATACTGGATCCATGCTATTCGTTTGTGCGTCGATGTCAAAGACACTCTGTACAGGTTATTTTTTCTTTATTTTACCTGGGATATCATCTATTGAAGAAGTCAATTTTGGCTGTCCGCTCTAACCAAATACAGCGGGAGTATCAGACTTTTACTGACTAAAACCAACAGTATTTCTTTAGTTTTTGTGAAGGCAACGGGTTATAGTTGTTTTTTTTTTTTTATTTGATATAAGCTAGTGCTTGACTGCGATCCCACCTGATGGTAAGCAGTGATGCAATCGTTGATGGTGAGGTGCACTAGTTTATTAAGAGCCTTTTCACTCTAGCCTTGAAGAAAGCCAAATTATAATCGGATAGGAAGACCTCAGCAGGCAAATTTGTTCCAGTACGTGGTATAAGCGACGAGGCGAAACGCTTAGTCCGAACCGTAGAGGTTTCAACAACGTAAGGTGGGATACTTGCCGTACGTCGGGTTGTCCGATGGTAGAAATGAGATGGCGGAATCAAGTCATGCAATTTCAATCCCGCGCACACTCTTCAAAAACCTGTTAACTGTTATTTTTTGAACAATCCGCAGACCTTGCAGGCATTGGCCCGGTCAATCTTGCTGACTTCTTAAAGAGGTGTTCATGTTATAAAAAGGATTGCCTTTGACCGCTATCTCACCTAAAGGTAAGCGACGATGTGATTGACGATGGGACACGCTTGGCTAAAAGTAACCTATTCAGTCTTAACGTAAAAGCACCCAGGTTGTAGCTATCAGAAACCATTAACACCCTAAGGGAATTCCACTCCCTACACATAATGAATGAGTTTCCAATGTAGCTGATACTTAGTATACTTACAAAATACATTCTGTTAGCAGCAGAACTTTCATCCAATAGATACATTTAGATGGAACGTTTAGTGTTTCCTCCAAAGGGTGTCTAAAATTGTACCTGTTGAATTTGGAATTCATAATGATGATATTTGAATAGCATTTAAAAAAACTATAACTTAATTGGCCTTTTTTTTTAAATTGATATAAACCAGTGCTTGACTGCGATCCCACCTGATGGTAAGCGGAGATGCAATCATTGATGGTCAGGCGCACTAGTTTATTAAGAGCCTATTCACTCTAGCCTTGAAGACTCCTAAATTATCGGCGGTTGTCCGCTGGTAGAAAGAAGATGGCGGAATCAAGTCATGCAATTCCCGCGCACACTCTCCAGAATGTAACCTGTAAAATACCGATAGGCTGGCTACCCTGCGCCTGTGCTCGAGGCTTTGTAGATTAAACTTAACCAAATCTGGCCTCAAATGTTTCCATTTCTTAAACATACACTTCTTTCAAGGTAAGGTAAGGTAAAGATCCTTTTAAAGTGCACGACTTTTAAGGTGCCTGACTTTTAAGGTGCCTGACTTTTAAGGTGCCTGACTTTTAACGTGCCTGTCTCTTAACGTGCGCGACTTTTGACGTGCACGACTTTTTTATCGTTCTCACATTTATTAACTAGCTTCTTCTAGTGACTTCGCCCGGGTGCCCGGGGTAAAAGTATTGCTATTCTAGAATATGATCTACTGGTGTGCCATCATTTCAGCCGAAAGACGCGTCCATTGTTGGGCATAGCCCTGGGACCCCAAGTGTCACCATAATGTCCGCTTCTGTACATCTCGCATCCATCGGATGGTGTGCCCAATTTAATCCACATCCGGTCAGCAGTTCTAGCGCGAAAATATAACAAACACACTAGCACAAAATTTCGCCTTTCTAATATCAGTGTGGTTAAAAAGAGCATCCGTTGTGTCTTGCAAGTTTTTCTCCATCTCAGATCTACGCTACCATTATCAGATCTACGCTTCAGAAGATGTAAATATAGCATAGCATAGTCGGCCTTATAATGTTCCCACTGTTGGGACTCAGGCCTCCTCTCTAGGAGAGGGAATGGGCCGTAATCCACCACGCGGGCCCAGTTCGGGTTGGTGGATGTCACATGTCTTCGAATTTTTGGTTCTAGGACATGCTGGTTTCCTGACGATGTTTTCCTTCACCGTTTTGAGAACAGAGGTGATGAAATAAATTACACAAAATAATGCGCCTGGCTGGGTTTGCAAATAACTTCAACATTTTTTATTTTGAGTAAACAATCTTAACAATAAATAATTATATTATTAAAAGAATGAATTACCAGACACAATTTAACGCGCTCAATCGTTGCCTGTTTTTAAAAGACTCATTATGGAACATTACCTGTCGCTGTAAATATCGACAGTTGTCATTTATACTTATATTTTTATCATATTTGTCTATAGTTTTCGATAATTATGTATGTATACATATATCTATTATATAGCATATGTAGATATATATCTGTGTATCTATTATAATAAATAATGTTTAATACTGGTTTTGTCACATCAATGACAGCCCCATTTGTTGTCCAGGCTACTGTCCATTTCAGGTAGCCTGGAAGAGATCGCTGAATGCGATAAGGCCGCCGATTGTATGTATGTGTTTTAGTTTCCTTTTGTATGTGTAATGGTGTACAATAAAGTAAATAATAAATAAGTAAATAATAAAGTAGAATTAATTGTCCCAAGGGAAAGTATTCACGAGATAAAAAGTATTCTATACAGTGCTTTTGCACTTCGAACATGAAGAAGTAACAAACATACATACACACACACTTAAAAACTTTTGCTTTTATAATATTAGTGTGCTGTCAATCTACACACATCTTCGAACTTATGTCTCTCTCAATAACTGTGAATAAATAAGGTCCTAAGGTCAGTGGGCTTGCGGACGGCGATCAATAGGTAGCTCACCGTCCGTCTGGCCGGTAACCATCCAGACCAAGCCCAAGTCATCGATGGCGCATAGTGTTCCTCGCAGGCCTCAAGGAGATATCAACAAACCGTAGGGGCCCAGCAGAGTCGAAGCCTACTAGAGCCATGGGTTCGCTTCTGAAAGGAAAAGAAGGAACAGGAGTGGGTTTTTATTCAGTAAAAGTCTGACAAACCCTTTCGCTTCGCCCAAGAGTGGGAGATGTCATTGGATGATATTACCACCTAAAAAAATGTCTGTGAGGCATTAAGTCCGTCTTTGTATAGTGTTTTATTGGTGTATATAGCATAAAAAAATAAAATCTCATTTTATAATTATAAAAAATATGTATAAAACCAATGAAAAAAGAAATAGGCATGATTTCTTTTTTCATTGCTTTTATACATATATCGATAATCTACCCTGATTGGTTCCTAAAAGTTCTCGTAGGTTTTTTCAAAGGTTTCAATAAATTGAACAACTTGTGTCTGTGTGTTGTTTCGTTTGAGAGCTTATGGGCAATTAGTAGTAAATTGGAGCAGAACTTTTGAGAGTTTGAACTTGTTATTTAGTTTATTACTCAGAATTTCAGTTTAGCCAAATATACTTAAGTAAATGCATTTATTAATATGATTTAGCTCAAATATTTAAATTAGAAACCACGGCTCTCCTTTGAAGTTCATTTAATTATGCCTTTGAAGTTTTTAGCTTTTTAAGAGAAATTTAATATGTTTGAGACTTATTACCTTTACGTCATCATTTTCATTTTTAGCTATAACTTTTTTTTCGGTGGGAAAATCATCTTATGACATCCCCCGCTCTTGGGCGGAGCGGGAGACAGTGTCAGACTTTTGCTGACTAAAAACCCACTCCTGTTCCTTCGTTGCCCTTCGTACCGGGGCCGAGTCTTCCTTTCAGAATCAGACCCTTGGCCCCAGTAGGCTTCGACCCTGCTGGGCCCCTACAGTTGTTGACATCTCCTTGAGGCGCGTGAAACAGTACGCGTCGTCGACTACTTGGGCTCGGTCCGGACGGTTACCGGACGGTCGGACGGCGAGGTACCCAATGCTCGCCGTCCGCAAGCCCGCGCCTATTATGGCTGGAAATCGGGATCGGAATTCCGGCGGCGGTTGGGGCGTGAGGACCTTTGCCTCACGCGATCGGCCGCCTTCTTTGCTAGCAATACTTCTTCGCAGAATGAGGCGACGGCCTGCTACTCCTCCTCGCCCCGGACCATGGCTTGTACCGAGGCCCGGAGCTATACTTAGTGTTATAATGTTTACTGTGAATAGCTTTTATCCAGCAGGTTAATTCGAATTTTAAGGATTTATTTAACGCAATATTTGCAAGGAGGAAATAAAAGTATAATTTTCATCTAAAATGTTTAATGAGAAAACTGTTTACAATAATCAGGGTTTGGATAACAATTCTTAGTGTAGGATACAAGGATACTATTTTTAACATCTAAAACATCTCTGGTACATGTCTTGGTAAAAACTGATAGGAAGCCAAAACAAACTAAAAACTTCGATTCTTCTTCTTGAAGTCGTAGGACTATAATTTACCATCAGTAGATAGAATTACATTTTAAACCATAATCTTGAACTTTCGATGGCAGTTAATATTTTCGGAACAAGGTCCTTTAATTTGGTGGAAAAAAGAAAGAAAGAAAACATGTTTGTTTTTGCCCAAATAGACGCACAAAAAAATATAGCAATCTCTAGACAGAACACAGTTGTCTAAATTCAAGGATGTCTACAGTTTAGTCTGTAGTTGTCCATTGTCTTTTGCACCTGGCCGGGATCGACAGAGAAAAACAGTAAACATAACATAATTATAAACAATAATATAAGAAAAACAAATACAATATATAAATCCAAGTTGTGTGTCGCATCTAGGTAAAAATAAGTTGCTCAGCTTATATCATGACGCTGGGAAATTGGGAGTTTGAAACAAAAGCTGTACCATACAATCTTTTATTTATTTATTTATTTATTTAAACTTCATGTACAGTGGTGGTACATAGGCGGACTTAATGCCACAAAGCATTCTCTACCAGTCAACCATTGGGTTAAAAAGACAACACTGTGGTAGGTGTGCACAATAAATAAATCTTTGTTTTTCTTTTATGATATACTAGTTCTTACAAGCGGTTTCGCCTATGTTTCGTATAGCTTTTATATTACTGAATGACAAAACAGCTTTCTACTGTCAAAAGAATTTGGGAAATCAATTCAGTTATAGTTCTTGAGTTTATTCATTGCCTACAAACAAAAATACAATTTCTTTCTCTTTACAATATTACTAGTTTTTTCCGGACTTCGTTCACATAAATGTCAGTTTTTGCAGACGCGAAGACAAAACTAGACGAAAAAGTAGCCTATGTCCTTCCTAGAGATTCAAGCTCACTCCTTAAAAAAAGTTAACAAAATTGGTTCAGTAGTTTAACCGCAAATGCGTAATGGAAAGACATAGTTACTTTCACATTTATAATATACTAGCTGACTCGGCGAACTTCATACCGCCCAATAGTCAATAAATGTTGTGATACCTTTTAGCTGAACTGTCAAAATATATTGCCATCTACTGTCGTTACCAGAACCAGCGTAATTCATTTTAAAATTGCATTTTAATTAGAGATAGCGTTGTATTCGGGTTTTTTTCGACAATTATCCTATTTGTCTCGCCATTTAAACCTTTCTTGGACAATCACGAATATTTCAAGACCAAAATTAACCAAATCGGTCCAGGCGTTCTCGAGTTTTAGCGAGACAAACTACTATTCATCTTTATATAAGGTGTTAAAAAATTAACTTTAAGAATTTCGAGGGGACATTGTACTCCTCACTACGAAAATCTTTTACTATGGGACCAAACTTGAAATCGCGAAAAAAAAAACAGCTGCTCCATACATTTATGTTCGCATAACTCGTCAAAATGTATTTCATTTTATTTTTTATTTTATTTTATTTTAATAAGTACAGTGACAGACTACAGACTGAGACAATTTAGACAGTTAATACAAAATACAGTACATAAATCTGAAATAGAGCAGCTGATTTTTTTTCGCAATTTCAGATTTGTTTCCATAGTAAAAGTTGATCATAAAAAGGAGTACAATATCCCCTCGAAATTCTTAAAGTTAATTTTTTAACACCTTTTATATATAGATTAAGTATGGATATAGTATAATCGTATAGATTAAATACTATATATTTTTACTAAATTAATTTATCACATGTTATAATTATTATACGGCCGAGTATATTACTATGTATCCAATAGTCATTTTGACACCAAATAAAATAGTCTTTTGTTTCAAACTCCCCATTATAATGACAATCGGAACAAACAAAATATCGTAATTCTATATCCAACAAAACGCTATTATTGTATCAAAATGATAACGCTTACAAATTTAATGGGCGTGTAGAATATATGTACATATTTACACTAAATTATTACAAATAACAATGTCAGCTAACAATACAATAATAATAATATTAACGGCACAATTATGTTGAGCGTTCTGGGTAATTTGTTCGTTGAGTTATTGAAGGTTTTTTGTTTTACAGCACCTTCGGTTAGACCTGTGGAAAAAAGACTATATTGAAAAATCGTTGGCGATCGAATTAAATAGGTAAGTATATAATCATTTATTGCGCAAAAAATATTAGCATAAGTAACATCAGTGTTGAAATACCAAAAATGAGAGTAGACATTTCACATAAATAAGATCACTGTTTTCCAAACTAGGAAATAATCCTATATCTTGAAGAACAGAATCATAGTTTAACACTTAAAAAATATCTATGATTATAGATATTAACATTTTTTCAGGCAAGCCTTAATATAATCCTTGATAACCAGTTCACTTAAGAGTTCAAAAACCATAGGCCTATGTCTTCACTTTCCATATTTCACAATAGTTTCCCACTAATCGGGGATTGTCCTTAGGTGCACTAGCATAGAGCGTACACTCGTACAGGGTCAATTTTCGGTTGATGCCAAGTTCCATGAAGAGTATCTAAGGGACCTCTGAGAATTGTCTACGACCTCTAATACGCCTTCCAAAGCTCCAGGACTGAACTGTATATCTTTTTTAATAAATATATACAGATACACGTACAAAAATAACTTTCAAAAAGTATACAATAGCGCATGACTTATAGGCAGGCTAATCAGCTAACCATAGCAAATAACCAACATCTAAAGACCTAAAGGAACACCATATCTTAAAAAAAGGGTAAAAGTAAGGAAGTTTCATGCTAGCTTTTCTCGCAAGTTCGCGATATTGTAACCAGCTGATGCATTCCTGGGCTAAAACTTCATACATCTTTTCAACATTTTAAAAGAAAATATGGATAAATAGTGTGAGGAGAGATATTAAATAAAAGGAGAGGGTGATAGCGTGACGAGTGACAGGACAGAATCGAAAAAAAAGTGTTGCGCCGTCCCCAAATAACATGGGACAACAGCAGAAAGATAATGAAAATAATGCTAGCCAACGCTTACTGCATAATTAGTATTTTTGGTGAAACAAAGCCATAGTTTGCAGTCGAAAACAGGAATAAATTAAGAAACAAGTAAATACTATGATACCCTTAAAAAATCGAAAAAAATACCATCTTAAAACTTGCTTAAGTAAATAAAAAAAAAACTGCAAAAAAAAAAAATACACCACCCGAAAAAATACAAGCAAAGAGTTCTAGATGTATCCCAAATCCCTTAAAACAATTCCCTAGACAGGATCCTGACATCTACGTGTTTCAATATCCTTCACTTACATTACTTATATATTTATTCATATCGGTACATACCCTGAGGAGTTAAAATCTTATTTACTTACCGCCTACGTTAACTTCGGCCGCCGATTGCGAACTCGGGTACAGTTTTATTTCTGAAAAAAAAGTATACGATATTACTATCTCTTGGGAGGTATAAGTTTCTGTATTTGATATAATATGTTTTTGAATTAATATGTTTTTTGACTAAACATTCATACAACAGAATATAACTGTAATATATTTTTTGGAATGAACATTATTTCTATAATAAAATATTAGAAGGTGAAGCTACATTTCAGAGAATTCATCGATTTGAAGTGGTTGTTTTTGATTTCATTAGTTCGCAAAATGTCTGAAGCTCTAACGTAAAATGACGGGTGAAATTAAAGAAATGTTCTTTAATTATCATTTTAATTAACGAACTACATAATTAAAATATAATTGTTGACAAACAATAGGTACTTGATATACAAAAACAAATCGTATCTTACAAAAGTAGACGTGGTAGAAGAACTCTTCAATTAAATTATTATTAAAGTGGGCAAAAACCTCACTCCGTTTCTTCCATTGTTCCTGGCCCTGAGCCACTTAGTTCTAGAGGGTGTCGACGACGGGGTAACGGCAGACCACGAAGGAGATGCTCCCGGCTTCTCCTTCGTTCCATCTCTCAATATTAGGTCACCAATTTTGTATTTTACGCAAACTTACCGTTTAATCAGCATTTGGCATGCTTCTACATTATGTCTGTGTGATTAATAAAGAAATATAAACTTTCGACTCACCGTAAAGTCTGAGTGTTCCCTCACTCTTGCCGAGTGAGTTAGTACTCACACAGTTATAAGTACCGATGTCGCTCCTGGAGAAGTATCTGATGGTCAGCTTCATCATCACCCTGTACGATGACCGCTCTTCACCTATCACGTACTTTGGCCTGTCGGAAAGAAAAAGTTAAAAATTAAAACTGCGACTCGTTCACGAAAATATTTTCTGAAAAACTTTAAGGGTCGCCGCACACGCGCCACCGGCTACAATCACAAAATGCTGCCACAGGCATATTTCCTATAGTTCTTATACATTTAATATGAATTCGCCGCACTCGGTTGACGCAAGTGGCCGCACACGGTTGACGCCAGTGGTCGCCACACGCCAGAAATCACCGCTGCTTGCTTCTTGTGGCCCGCAGTGGCTACTAGCCGCCCATAAAAAAATCCATTCCATGCCACTCGCACATTTAAACCTTCTTTGTCAGAGTTCGTTATGATACTGCGCGTATGGGTTAAAAAAAGTAGCAACCACCGGCCATAAGTGGCTGTCGCGCACTTCAGTTTCTTTTATGGCCGCTTCTAGCTTTGTGGCTGTCACGTGTGGTCCGTGTACGGTGACCCCATAAATCACCTTTTGAGGGTTGTTTTGGAAAACTTATAATGAAAGTATATTATTCATTGAAGTTAGGATTTGGGCTAGATTTCAAGTTCATTCATCCCAGAAATAAGAATCGTTTAGACAATCTTTACCACCCCCGAAATCGGCAAAGGGGGTAGTTTTGAAAAACAAATTATGACAGGCCTTTATTATTAATATAAGTTATTTCATATTCCTAGTCCCAGTCATTTTCACTGTGCGTTGATATGACAGTCAGACAGTTTCTCCTTTTATATAATTATACAGAGTAAAATTATTACGAGTCTCTAATATTTATGGCCCATCTGCTCATTTTACAAATAATTATTGAGAGATGAGGCACGTTGTGCCTCATCTCTCTGGTAAGACTGCCCCTATAAATTCCAAATAATTGTATCGAATTACGTTGGAGTAAATTTTACTTGTACAGTCGATTGCTAGTCGACAGTAAAACAAAAAAATGTGTTTCGACTGTGCGTTGATATGTCAGTCAGAAAAATTCTCCTTTTATATAATTATCTAGAGTAGATTTATTACGAGAGGGTATCTCAAAGATTTATTTCTCACCTGTAAATTTTACAAATAATCTCTGCACACATGGCAGTGTGCTTCATCTCTCTGGTTCTTAAAAGAGTACCCCTATAAATTCCAATTAATTGTATCGAATTATATTGCAGTAAATTCTACTTGTACAGTTGACCGCTAGTCGACGGTAAAACAAAAAAAATGTGTTATTTATTATACGTCTTGAGCTAGCCTTCTTTTTGGTGGAATAAAATGAATAAGTTTCAGAACAATTTCGCAGTTTTGACACCTTGAGCGAGCGGGCAACCCAACGTACCTAAGGCGAGTGTCCTTACATTGTTGACACCTCTACAGTCCGGACAAAGCATTTTGCCCCGTCGTTTATACCACATACATTGAAGAACTGGAACAATTTAAATGCTGTGGTCCCATCCAAATATAATTTAGGTGTCTTGTCTTGTCAATGCTAGGCCTAAATTTAGCTATGTTGTATTACTGCTTACCATTAGATGGGATTGCAGTCAAGCATTAGTTCATATCATTATAAAAAAAAACCTAGCGTGGTGAAAACTTTTGATACAATAAAATTATAGGACTAAACTATACTGTGAGTGTATTTTTGAAATACTACTAATAATAACGCTCAAAAAATTGTTTCTAAAACTTAATTTTATTTTAGCTGACAAATGTTTTACACGTTGACAGTACTAAAAATAATAATTTAAAAAAATATTTGAACGATTAAAACTACAGATATTTTCAATGTGCCTACAATAAACATAACCAAATCGACGCCAGTCTATCGTTCTAAATATGAGTGTCAGTCTAGACAACATTACAACCAAACCAATCATCTATCATTATTCTACAAAAGGCTCATTATACTGAACCACAAAAGGCAAATGTGTGATGATGATTTATCATTCCACTGATCATTAAAGAGGCCCCTCGTTGTAAAAAAAGAAATGCCAGTAAAAAGCCCATCACTTGACCGCTATGAGTGATTTTGATCAACAATGAATCCACCATTCAGAGTGATCGTGGGTTTATTGTGAGCTTCAACAGCAAGGGTATCAATCATCCCCTATATGAACTCTTTATTACTGCGTTCAATACAATAGACATGGAAATCTAACCCTTGAAATGAGGCCACGAAACAAGAGACAGATTTTTTTTGTTTTTTAAAGTTGGAATATTTAAATAACTTTTTGTGCTCTGAGTGTAGCGAAGAGTTAATCTTTTAGTGACTAAATTCCACCCGTGTTTCTTCGTGGGTTAGCAGACGATGACCAAGAAACAACAATAAAGAGTACGTAGCGACATCTATGGCGTCACAAAAGAACTAATCCTACATCACGCAATTAAAGTTCTCCACGCGATTAGAACATATAGAACATCCGTCCGATATCATCTATCGGGCAGTTGCTCACGACACAACACCCGTCTGGTCGGATGATCCTCCCTTTTCAACGAAGGTTTGCGACTTTAATTTCTGTTTCGCCTACCTCCAAACTGGTGAGCCTCGACAAAGAACGTCAGCGCAGCCTTCGTGCAACCACTACTTCGCGGTGTCATCATCACTTCCTTAAGCTTTTAAGCAGCGAGCCATACAGCCAGCACCCATGGCTTTAAAGAAATCATCTATCGGACAGTTGCCCACCAGATATAACACCCGTCTGGTCGGAGGATCCTCCCTTTTAAACGGAGGTTTGCGGAACTTTACACTCTGTTTCGCATACCTCCCAAAAGTATATCTATCTATCTATCAAAGGGTAGCTCGCCGTCCAGCCATCTGATAAGAACTAAACTGGAGTCGACAATAATGCGTAGTGTTCAAAGCACGCCTTAAAGAGATGTCAGCAAAACCATAGGGGCTCTGTAGATTCTGCTAGGACAACGGGGAATTACTGATAAAAAAACTGTGGTCCTAGAACGCAAAGGGCAATTAAAGGACACAGGTAGGTTTTAGTCACTAAAAATCTGACACGCTTTCTTCCTCCACCATTGAGCGCGAAAAGTGATTGAATGATTTCCCACCTCAAAGTATATCCTATTCTATTATTTCTAATAATAAGTAGGCTATTTTTATCCTCATACCTCCACACTCAATTTTATTTTTGATAATTTATATGTAAGAACAACAAGCTAGCTTATAAATAAAAATTGATTGCTGAATGCATGAGTAGATATGTGTATATAAATAAACGCATCAAATCAGAACGGCTGTTTTTTTTTTGTTATGACCGTAATTGTCAGAACAAGGTTTATGAGAACAAAACCAACAGCCGAGTGAAGCCGGAGCGGGCAGCTAGTAACTATATATCTAAACTAATATTATAAAGAGTTAAAGTTTATTATTTTGTTTGTAGGAGGTAAAGTACTGGTCATCATCATCTTCCTGCCCTTGTCCTGTGTTATTTGGGATCGGCGCAACACGTTTTTTTCTTCCACTCTGCCCTGTCACTCGTCATGCTATCACTAACTTCCTTTTCTTTCATATCACTCTTCACACAATCCATCCATCTTTTCTTTGGTCTCCCTCTCCCTCTCCATCCACCCACATGTAAACTCATAACTCTTCATATGACCATACCAAGACAAACGATTCCCTTTCAACTTTTCAGTCACTGGCGCCACTTTCAAACTTACCCTAGGTAAAGTACTGGTCTGGTTGCTAAAATTTTTTCACCAATAGAAAGCTGCTTTATTTCTGAGTGACATTGGCTATATTTTATATGCAAAGGTAAAGCCGCGGGCAAAAGCTAGTACTTAATAGAGCATTCATGAGTAAATTCCGTGGTACCTACAAAATTCAAACTGTGCGGATTAATTGCATTCGAGATAAGTTGTTAACGCAGACCTCGACCAAGCAAATGACCACTGTGAACCTAACCCCATTATTTTTGCTTTTGCAGTGTGAAAACTAAATTCTTGCTGAAAAATAATGAAGATATAATTATGTGGCCACCCAAAGGAATCAAATCCTGCGCCCACCTTCTAATATCTTGGGCACGCCATAATTATGGCGATAAGACCCCTCTTTGAGGAGTGGCTGGAAAGACCTCACGGCTCCTCACCTTCCGCATGACGCAGGTCCTCACCGGACATGGCAAGTTCGGGAGGTTCCTGCACCGGATTCGTGCGGAAGAAACGCCTGGGTGCCGCCATTGTGTGGACCTCCCGGAGGACACGGTGGAGCATACGGTAGAGGTGTGCCCCGCCTGGGCAGAGCACCGCCGTGTCCTCGTGGGGGCGATCGGCGGCAGCGATCTCTCGCGCCGGGCCTTGGTTCAGGCCATGGTTCGGGGCGAGGAGGAGTGGCAGGCGGTTGCCTCCTTCTGCGAAGCAGTAATGCTAGCAAAGGAGGCGGCCGATCGCGTGAGGCATAGGTCCTCAGGCCCCAATCGCCGCCGGGATTCCGATCCCGATTTCCGGCCACCGTAGGCGCGGGCTTGCGGACGGCGAGCAATGGGTGGCTCGCTGTCCGACCGTCCGGTAACCGTCCGGACCGAGCCCAAGTCGTCGACGGCGCGTAGTGTTCCACGCGCGCCTCAAGGAGATGTCAGCAAATCGTAGGGGCCCAGCAGGGTCGAAGCCTACTGGGGCCACGGGTAGTGTGAACGCGGAACCCGGGGCCCTGGGACGAAGGCAACGAAGGAACAGGAGTGGGTTTTTAGTCAGTAAGAGTCTGACACTATCTTCCGTTCCGCCCAAGAGCGGGGATGTCATTAGGATGATTTTCACACCCAATAAAAAAAAAAAAAAACCTAATATCTATGTGTGTCATATTGCTGGATAGGCAATTTTGAGCTGAATAAAAGTAACTATAAATAAAATAAAAACATTTACTTCAGGTTAAAAACCCATATTAAAGATCATCCATAAAAAAAATACAATAAAAATCCAATAAATTAAATCCATTAAAAATCAAAAACAAAAAATTAAAATTCAATAAATAAACTACGGCACCAAGTTCCAAATTTTGGTCCATTCGGAGTTAATCAAATGCGTAGTACCAAGTTCGAGCATGTAGTTACACTTACAGAGACAGAGCAAACCTTATCCATTTTAAGGGTTCCGTACCCAAAGAGTAAAACGGGACCCTATTACTAAGACTCCGCTGTCCGTCTATCTGTCTGCTTGTCCGTCTGTCATCAGATTGTATCTCATGAACCGAGATAGCTAGACAGTTGAAATTTTCTCAGATCATATATTTCTATTGTCGCTATAACAACAAATACTAAAAATAGAATAAAATAAATATTTAAGTGGGGCTCCTATACAGCAAACGTGACCTTATTTGCCGTTTTTTGCTGCGGACCGTACGGAACCCTTGATGCGCGAGTTCGACTAGAACATGGCCAGGTTTTTTTTTAATTTTGGCAGTTAAATTCAACATAACTATCTTGATCTGGGTGAAGTGAAAGGGAGTGTTAAATATTTACTTAAAACGTACCCCGTGTCCTTCAGGTACCCTTTTGCGTTCCAGGACCATGGACCCTGCAGACATTTCCTTTGGCCTTAGCGGGCAACGGCCATAATGGACCCCTACAGTCATGCTGACACCTCTTAAAAACGTGTGTGTAAGACTACGTGCCATCGACAATTTGGGCTTCGATCCTTACCCGACGGCCGGGCGGCGAGCTACCTATTGCTTGTCGTCCACAAGCCCGCACCTACAGAGGCCGGGGATCGTCTTTCAACATCACGTCCGTACCGTGCTTTTTCAGCTACCCTTGACAGTCCAGGGCTGCGGTAAATCTTTTAAATAATCCAGACTAGACCAGACTTTAATCCTTTAAGTCTTATTTGGCTATAAAATCTAGTGAAATCATTTCTGTTTCACAAAATATCGCTTTTCTAGAGGCCACAACGCCACTTATTGGTACTTAAAGTTCACGTTGTGCAGTCAAGTGGGCCTCCTTGTTATCATAAGTATGTGGATACCACAAACTGAGAGAATAAAGCCTTTTTCATAAACAACTTGACCTGTTATAAAAGAGATTTCGTAAAATTTATCAAATTTTAGAATGCGATGCGATTTGCGATTTTGAGTACGTTTGAGAGTCAAAATGTGACTAAATAAAATAAAAGTGTTAAATACTTTATTTATAAAGTTTTATTTTGTACAATTTTTTTTTAAAAAAAAACCTCAATCAATGAGGAAAATTTCGACGGGTGAGAACTGAAAATTTTATCTGCAATTTTAAGATTGCTAAAATATTACATTACACAATCAGACATTTTTAAATACAAATATTTTGTAGTCTTATTTCATGCACTTTTAACAGGTGAAGGAAGATTTACCATGTTGTTGAATAGGTATGATTTTTATAGTAAGTTACTGTAATTATTAGAAAAATCCTAAAATTGCAGATAACTTTTATCCATTTGCACCCGTCGATTTTATTTCAAAAAGAGAAACTTTTAACATTAACTGTTTCCTTATTGGAAGTCAACTCATGGCCCCAGCAGGCTTCAGCCTACTGGGGCCATGAGCTATTCAGCTACTGGTTCGCTGACACTTTAAAGCGCGCCTGGAATACTACGCGTCGTCGACGACTCGGATGCGGTCCGGACGAACGGACGGCGAGCTACACATTACTCGCCGTCCGTAAGTAAGCCTACGCCTATGGTGGCTGAAAATCGGGGTCGAGTTCCTGGCGGCTGGGGCGTGTGGCCGTCGGTTACCTCAGGCGTGAAAAGGTATATATGAATCCAAATTATTTCTTTGTTAAATTTTTATAAATATAAAAATAACTGTCTGTCTGTCTGTCTGTGCGGTTAGGTTAAACAGATTTCAATGAAATTTGTAACGGAGTAAACTTGAACCTTAAGAAAGTATATAAGTTAATTTTTTTTTTGCTTCATCTTTGTCCAACTGTCTAAGGACGCGTAGCTTCATAGACGCGTATTCGTCTGTATATGGAGTTTCATAGTTTTGTATGTAAGTTGTGAGCACACGTACACCAAGCGTACAAGCACTGCTTAGCTTGGGACTAGACGGCGTTGTGTGATAGTTGTGGAATATTATTATTATTAATGACGAATGCGCGTCTATAAAGCCACGAATCTGTGGATAGTGGGCATTAGATTTCACGTCTGCAATATAACCAACATTCACGTGGACGAAGTCACTAGCAGAAAATGGTATAGAATAAATGCTAGCTTTCCAACATACATTATTGCCACATAAACTAACTTTCAGTCGACCACTGAAAAATGCATAGCCCTCGGATCCCGTTAGTTATCCACCTAAATTCATTCATACACCGGTGCTCAATATTTATGGCAAACACCCAACTATTTATGTCATTTAAATCGTTCAAATAGCAGCTTGGAATTAAAATTGGCTGCTATATCGTGAAAATTGTACCGGGCGATGCGCTTTTGTTTATTTTTGCTTACTAGACTAAACGACCATTGTTTTAGTATAAACTAGCTGACCTAGCAAACTTCGTACCACCTAACAGTCAATGAATGTAGTGATTACCTTTTAGCTGAACTTATTTACCAAATGGTTTATTTTTTTATTTGACTGCGATCGCACTTGATGGTAAGCAGTGATGCAATCGTTGATGGTGAGGTGCACAAGTTTATTAAGAGCCTATGTACTCTAGCCTTGAAGACACCCAAATTATAATCGGATGGGAAGACCGCAGTTATCCCTCGGTGTACACGGTATAAACGACGAGGCGAAACGCTTAGTCCGGATCGTAGAGATTTCAACAACGTACGTCGGGTTGTCCGATGGTAGAAATAAGATGGTGGAATCAAGTCACGCAATTCCCGCGCAGACTCTCCAAAATGCAACCAATGTTTGTAATGGTTGAATGATTGAGACCAATCAATTTGACAGTTACTGTAATTTTTCGACGAAATTGGATATTTTTCTTATTATTTTTTTACGTATTTTTTTCTGTTATTTTAAAAGTTATTCGACTATTTGAAGCGAAGACTAATCTACTAAGCAAAGATCTTTAAAGTCGGTCGAGCCGTCCATGAGTTTTAAAACTTTGTTTTATTTATTTAAATTCATATAAATGTAAAAACAAGCTTGTTTTATGGAAGTGACAATAAAAATCTATAGTTTAATTGTTTTCAATATTAAAACTCAAGATTAAAAAAATATATATATCTGAACAGGATTACGTGATAAGCTTGGGTTTTGATTTATTTATAACTAATGGCTACCTGTGGCTTTGCCTTCGTTTATTTTGCAGAAGGTTGAATGCAGGATTGCCAGAAAAAAATAATTGTGAAAAACAAATGATTCTTCGGAAATTTTTTGGACATGAAATTGTATATCACCTTTTTTCGGTGGGGAAATCATCTTATGATATCTCCCGCTCTTGAGCGGAGCGCGAGATAGTATCAGACTTTTTCTAACTATAAACCTACACCACACTTTATCACCTTTAAATATTTTACCATTTACTTTCCAGAAAATAAAAAAAAACAAGCGCTACACAAAAGAGACGGAGAGTCTAAGCTGTAATAAGGTAACGTTTTTATCAGCTATTTCATGAAATAGGAACATACCCTGGCTTTATTTTCAAGGGCATATAATATTTCTATTTACATTTTAAAAACAATTGGCTCTATATTTAGTAAATTTTGTATTTATGAAAATAATGTAAAGGGTTTTAGAAACCGTATTATATTTATTAGGATCGTTCAAAAACATCAAAATTTCGTACACAAGCAGCACAAAATACCCAGACCCGAAATCTGTAAGCCTTACAAATATTTTACTCAATCTACAATAAATTAAATTACTTACAATATTATCTAAATTATTTTTACAATTCATTTAACTATATTATTTATGACATATACAACCCGCCCCTGATCGTTCCCGGTGCAAAAGTGCCCATAATACTGGCCGCATTACCTCGCTGGATAGCGATGGCCATCCTTTGCACCAAGAACGACCCGGACCGGGAGTCACCCGTTGCCTCCCCGAGCCTACGGCCTAAATCCCCCACAAAACGCTTTGCCTCCGTACTCCAACTGCCCAGAGTCTCCACAGCAACAGGCACAAAATGGTAAAGCTGCACCAAGGAAGCGTACTTCAGCCTTTTTTTAAAGCAGGCGTCTTCAGCGGTGGCAGAAGCAGTGTGTATGGTGCGACTCAGGTGACTGGCGGCGACAGTGCTGACGCAAGTTGCGTCCCAGATCAGGCACTTCCCGTTCTTCCACGGCACCAGAGTCAGCCCATCCGGCCTCTTACCGTCAGACCTGCTAAGACCTGGAGGCTCAAGCACGCAGGGGATGTTTGCCGATATAAGGGCTCTACGGACAATGTCGTTCAAGGCGTGGTGACGCGGGAACCTCCCTGTGCAGCGCCGACAGCTCAGTGCGTGATGGCCATCGGCCTCCACCAAAGAACCGCAGGTGCATATATGAGGCTCGCACACCTTACAGCCTAGGCGGAGAGCCACCGCCACACGCAAAGAGTCATTGTCGAGTAGAGTGCCCAAATGAGGCGAAGGAATCGCCTGTAACCACGCCCCGGACTCGGGTTGCGACACTGCTCGTAGTCTGGCCTTATCGACTCCCAATGCACCCTCTAACAATTGCTCTTGAAGCAGCTTCACCCCAATGTCATCCCACGCCCGCTGAACATGTTCTGATTCGGGGATTGTCGCACCCGAGTTGAGGGTCAACCAAGCTGAGACAGCATCTGACGCAAAGGGCATGCTTCCCCCGTCACCATTAGTATTGAGTAATACAGTGACTAGGTTGGCAACCCCATGCGCAGACGCCAAGAAAGCCGGCAGACCCACATCCCGTGCGCACCGCACCCCGAGACCACCACAACGGATAGGTAGAGCTGCCTGCCTCCACTGGGGGCCATCTAGGGAGACATTGAGAACAGACTCCACCACCACCTTCAAGGCATCGTCAAACGAGGAAACTTCCTCGGGACATAACCAAGTAGGGGTGGTCCGCAACATATATGTGATTTTTGGGAGAGCGAAGCACATGCGCAATAGGACAATCGCAACGTGCGCGGAAAGATCTTTAAGACGCTCGTGAGCAGAAAGGAGGAGCCGAGTTCGAGACGTAATGGCTTCAGGAACTGCACTAAGGAAGATAGGGGATCCTAAGAGATAGAAGTCGGAGCATGAAAGTTCTCTGAGGCCAGGAAGAAAGGAGTTAAAGCGAGAAAAGTGTGTACGAGCTTCAATACTACAGGGGAAAAATTCGCACTTCGAGGGATTCAACTCCAGACCCAGGTCTCTGAGGCGAGGGACTAGAGCCTCTAAGTCCTGAAAAACATCTTCCGGTCTGCCCCCGATAGTGCCATCGTCAAGGTACCACACATTTAGGCCAGATTTCACCTCGACAATCGTCTTATGAATGGCCAAACTGAAAACGAGTGGCCCGAGCGGGTCCCCCTGTTGGGCTCCCACTTTTGAAAGAATAAGACTGTTATCGGAGAAAAGATTAGAAGGCAGTCTATAAACCTGATGAAGGAAGGGGTATAAAGATGGGATTTTTTCCTTGACCTCGCTCAACAGAACGTCTCTTTCCAAAGTATTGAACGCGTTGCGAATATCTAGCTTCAGCAGTATCGAGTCTTCGTTCTGCGGATCCATCACAAATGCTCGCGTAGCGTGGATGGCAGCTTCGCATCCCAGACGTGTGCCAAAACCCAACTGATGAGGCTGCAAGTAGCGGGACATATCCTCTTTCACTGCACGACAAGCCAATTTTGCAGTAAGACGGCGAAAGACACTACCGACTGCAATTGGTCTTACTCCGCCGTCTTTTTTTTCCAGTGCAAAGAGTGATGCCCCGTATAGGAACGGACAAACGCATGGGTTCAACTGACCACTTAGCAAGAAATTTGCCAGCCCAGTCAGACCCCCCACAAGGCGCCTTCCACTTTCCCCCGCCGACACCGAAATCAACTCCTTGAGGTGCCCCGGCCGGATCCCGTCCAAGCCCGCTGCTGATCCAGTATAAAAAGAACCAAGCGCCGATACTACGTCCTCCTCTGTGACTGACAATGCCGTAAATGAACGGTCAGGCTCTGGTGGAAAACTGAGAGGACGTGAAGGATCGGGGTGCTTAAGTTTCAACGCAGCAAGGGTGTCGGCATCCCTCCGAGCAAACGAGTCGTCGGACATCAATAGTCGTACTGCCCCTCTTAAATCGCCCTCAAAGACCTTTGTTTCGATACTTTTTTTTATAGACCGGTCACCCGACCTTCTTTTTGCGCCCACTACACCGTCATGACAATGCCCAGGTGACATTATATTGGCTTTGACTTTAGATGTCACATTACCGGGCAACTCTTTTGCTGGGACTCTTAAATTTTACTCATAAAATATATTTAAGCACACACTATACAAAAAAAAAACTGGGCTAGTGCGTTTCGGACTCGCGCACTGAGGGTTCCGTACAAACTTACCTATGAAAACAGTTCAATTCCCGAATTGAGTTACGAAGATTTTTTCCGAATTGCAAAAAAAGTTTTTTTTGTGACGTAACTACAAAGTAACTCATACTTGTGCTATGAGACCTTGCTTTAAATTTCAGGATTTTTGATGAATGGGGTACCCTATGAATTTTGATTACCTAGAGAGTGTGGGAATACAAGTTTTTGCGACATAAACGTCCGTATAATTTTTTTTTCATTAACAAAAACAAAAAATATTTGATTTCGTTTCACAGCTTCAATGGACCGTAGACTTTAGTATATGGTTTTAATTTCAACTCGATATCTCCACGCGTTCACAAGATAAAGGGCCTTGAGAGACAGACAGATGGATAGACAACAAAGTGATCCTATAAGGGTTCCGTTTTTCCTTTTGAGGTACGGAACCCTAAAAACCTAAAATTGGGAACATTGTGCAGGCGCATTTTAGGGCCACGGACACTCTTTCTACACTCAAACGTTCCTCCAGCACTAGCAGGCACCGGGTTACTGGGCTTCTAATAAGATAGAAATAAGCACAAGTTCCATTGTATTCATATTTTATTTTTTTCTAATTTTTTCCTTGACACCTTGTAACTTGTCGATCACCGACTAACATGTCGCTCTTGTGTTAAGCAAAATAAACTTATTGTGTTTCTTTTTCTTTCCTTATTTTTAAAATAGGTATTTGGGAAACCGGTGGTGGCAGGCATTAAAGAGTTAATGATGTCATGACGCGTGACAAGACAGAATGGAAGAAAAAAACGTGTAGCACCGACACAAAAAAAAAACGGGGTAAGTGCAGTAAGATGATTATTTTGAATGTAGGTATTATCTACTACTGTTTCCCTGTATATACATACATAATTAAATAAAATAGACAAATAAGCCTCTTACCCATTTCCAATACGTCAGAACAGATAACATCGATCGTAAACACCATGTATTGTAAATGCATGTAATAATAATTAATCCTTGAAGCTTAAACACAACGATCTGCTTTGATAATATGAGGCTCTGTTATCACGGGGCCGGCGCGTGTAAGGCCCTTTTCATACGTTCTGGATAACCGGTTCCGGGTAATCGGATATATAATAACACGCCGTGTTCGAGAAACTGCGTGGTATTTTCTCATCCGACTTGCCACAGTGCATCAAGACGAAAGTCTGAAATGTTATCGCACACAATAGGCCTCATCAGAAGACTTAAAGTCACACAAGTCAGGGCAATAAAAAGGGCGCTGCTTGGAATTTCCTTGCGTGATCGAATCAGGAATGAATATATCAGTAGGAGAAACAAAGCTTCAAGAAGCGCCAAACTTAAGTAGCCATGGGCAGGGCACATTACTCACAGAACAGATGGCTGATAGGGCTAAAAGGTTCTGGAATAGTGACAGGTACCGAAAGACACAGCGTTGGAAGGCCTTCTACTTGGTGGACCGATGACCTGGTGAGGATCGCGGGATAGATGCTCCATCGCATCTTCCGCGCAGTATGACTATTACTACTATACTACATTGGCACCGCTGCAGGTCTTCAAAATATGCATAAATTGAAAGCGCTCTTCAACTTATAACTAAACATATATTTACATACTTATAAATAGTTAACTAATTATAATATACTTCAAACAACTAGTACAACTTAATAGGTATATACACAAACTTAACTACTTAAAACAAAATAAGGCCCACCACGTTTTCACATTGTTATTTTAAAATAAGAATGAGGAAGTGATGTTTAAGTATTGGAAAAATATTTAAAAATTGCGTAAACATCTATATCTATCTATACATATAATAAAACAGTAAAATTCTTTTGTGATGGTATTAATTGGCGCAAAAACTACTGAACCGATCCTGTTCAAATTTTGCATACACAATCCTTATAGGTCAGGGCAACTGATAGGCTATAAATTATCACGCTATTTGCAATGGGGGGTGAGCAATAATCCAAAATGTAGGTATTGAACGACATTTGCCGCGAGTTCAATTCCCAGCTACATTTAAAAATTTTGTCATTATTTTGTCTTATTTTTTTTGTATTAAAATAACTTTTACCATTTTTTCAAAATAAAATTGACATTTCTATTCGATATCTTCTAAATATTTTGTACAAACTAATTAAAACACATAATAAAATCAAAGCGACAAATAAAATCACGTACTATAATGTTACATTATTCCATTTAGCTGCAAATTTAACTTCTAAAACGAAAATCATCACGCTATCATCGTTAGGGAGCCAACCAGTCAATTATGACGTTTATATAAGAACGTCTATTTTATAGTTTATTCATCGAAGGCCACAGCGCAGTGGATTCGCATCTAGACTTTAATGTAATGTGAAGGTGGTTCAAATCACGTACGGCTCTCTTAGGAGAAATTTTTGTTCTATTTTGTCATCGTGAATAAGATTTTTTTATATATTTTTGCATGCTTACAATTTTTTTTTATAAATCTACGTATATATCTGTAGAAATTTTTAGTGAAGTGCGTATTATTAATTTTAGAAATCGATGTAGATAACTTTTATACATTTAAATTGTGTGGAACTTGATAATTATCTTACTTAGGCTTTTTTTCATCGCAATGAAACAAAGCATATGAAAGACAAACGGTATGAAATCAAAGTTTTCGAGAAGTAAAATATGACACCACACGCAACTCGCAACGCCATCTAAAGACTCAAAGTAGAAATAATGATGACAATTACGGTTGAACTTCATATTAAATTTGATAGATGGCATTGCGTATTTTACGTAATTTTCTGAGTGGCAGAAGAATGGCCATCGCGCACGATTACAGTTATGGTTAAACTGGTGTTAGACGGAGGCATTTTTAACAATCCTACAGCTTATTTTTATTATATTTTTCGCATTATAGTAACAAGCTAATTGACCGTGATTATTCAAGGGATACCATCCAAAGACGATAAAAGTAAATAGCTATATGTATTTAATTATTCACTTTAAAATAACACGGCCACATTTTCGGAAGGGGTTACAGGGTACCTTGCGTTGGATGGTCCCCAGGTGGACCGATGACCTGGTAAGGGTCGCGGGTATCCGATGGATGAGAGACTCACAGGACCGGTTATTATAGCGACACTTGGGAAGGTCTATGTCCAGCAGTGGACATCTTTCGGCTGAAATAATAATGATGATGATGGCACCATTTTTTTCTTTTTTTAAGGGTGGAAATCATCCAATGACTTCTCCCGCTCTGGTTGGAGCGGGAGGACGTGTCAATCTTTTACCGACTAAAACTACACCTGTGTCGATCACTACGCGCTGTTGAGGATTGGGCTCGATCCTGTCAACTACAGGACGGCTAGCTACCCATTGCTCGACGTCCGGAAGCCCGCGTCTACCGTGATTGGTAGTCGGGGTCGGAATCTTGGCTCGGCGTGAGGCCGTTCGTTCCCTAACGCGTGCGGCCTCCACCTTCGCTAGCATTACGGCTTTGCAGAAGGAGGCGACTGCATGCCACTACTCCTCGCTCTGGATCAGAGCCCGGCGCGAGAGGTCACTGACGCCGATTGCCTCCACGAGGACACGGCGGTGCTCCGCCCTTGCAGGGCACATCTCCACTGTGTCCTCCGGCATGATGGCACCTTGCGGATTAATAATGGTGTGTTTTATTATTTGCAGTCACCGCTTCATATAAAACGGGATCGAATGTGTTTTTCTGACCACAGTTCGACAACGTATGATGTATCTCAGATTCCTTACAGCCTTACGTCGATATCTGGACGTTACCTCTTTGCAATGATTGGTGACCAACACTGGAACAACCCTCTAAGGGAGGCCAGTCTCAGGGATAACACTTATCGGCTGCTACATTTGATAACCATAATTTCATTGTTTTATGGATAAGCTCAGGACTGTTGTGGGTGTTTCGAACGGTTTCTGTTCTGGGTTCGGTTGAAAGTACCCTGATATTACCATTTTGTGAATCACCTGGAGGACTCGGTGTAGCATGCGGTGGAGGTCTATCCATCTTGAGTGAACCGCCGTGTCCTCATAGAGGCAATCGGCGTCAGTAATTTCTCGGTTTGGCCATCAATATGCGAGTTCGATTGAACGGGGATACACGCGCACAAGGTTTAGCCGTAGTTTCATTCATAAGTTGGAGACTCTTCATAAGGTAGTTCCTACTATGGAAAAAACATTTGTCTTATATACGGGGATGTCAATTAAATACGCACCAAAATATCCTAGGTAAATGAACAAGTAATTCTAACGCCTAAAATGATTGGGCACGCCACAATTATGGCGGTAAGTCCCCTCTTTGAGGCGTGGTTGGAAAGACCTCACGGCGTCCTCACATTCCGCATGACGCAGGTCCTCACCGGACACGGTAAGTTCGGGAGGTTCCTGCACCGGATTCGTGCGGAAACGACGCCCGGGTGTCGCCACTGTGTGGCCCACCCGGAGGACACGGTGGAGCACACGGTGGAGGTGTGCCCCGCTTGGGCAGAGCAACGCCGTGACCTCGTGGGGGCAATCGGCGGCGGTGATCTCTCGCGCCGGGCCTTGGTTCAGGCCATGCTCCGGAGCGAGGAGGAGTGGCAGGCGGTCGCCTCCTTCTGCGAAGCAGTAATGCTAGCTAAGGAGGCGGCCGATCGCGTGAGGCAACGGTCCTTACGCTCCAACCGCCGCCGGGATTCCGATCCCGATTTCCGGCCACCGTAGGCGCGGGCTTGCAGACGGCGAGCAATGGGTGGCTCGCCGTCTGGCCGTCCGGTAACCGTCCGGACCGAGCCCAAGTCGTCGACGGCGCGTTTTGTTCCACGCGCGCCTCAAGGAGATGTCAGCAAATCGTAGGGGCCCAGCAGGGTCGAAGCCTACTGGGGCCACGGGTAGTGTGAAAGCGGAACCCGGGGCCCTGGGACGAAGGCAAAGAAGGAACAGGAGTGGGTTTTTAGTCAGTAAGAGTCTGACACTATCTCCCGCTCCGCCCAAGAGCGGGGATGTCATTAGGATGATTTTCCCACCCAATAAAAAAAAAAAAAAAAAAACGCCTAAAATGATCAAACTGCAACAATCAATGCAAGCATGCTCTCGCCAATTCTTCATAAGTACTGTTGTGGAAGAAGATAGTTGATGATTTGTTTATTTAATCCTTTATGCACAAATGTACAGCGGCGGACTTAATGCCTGCCGGATGATGATGGTAGTTTTTGGATTCACTTAAGGCTTTTCACTATCAGTGCACGTTATCCAGCTGAAGGTCGGTGTCTCGATTATGCTCCTTCGTTTATCTCTACCCAAGCTGTCTAACTGCTTAAACTCTTCAGTGAAACGTTATTGGGGCGAAAATTGTTATGGGAGATAACTCTTTCGATCAATCTTGCAGCCCTAGCAGACATCGGCCCTAGAGGGCCCTATCCATTTGCTGAAATCTTTTTGAGTCGCACGTAGAATACTATGCGCTGTCGATTCAGGACTGCTTTGACCAGACGGCTGGACAGCACCACCGCAATCCCGTGTTTGCGATAGCTGGGAATTGCCTTGCGGCTTTCAACACCCGGAGCGTCCCTTGCAGCGACCGCTGAGGAGTCAGGATGTCCTATCCCTCATAGTTTCACCCACCTTCTTTGATCGTAGTGCTTCACTGAAGGAGGCTACTGGTTGTCATTTTCTCCACCAATCGCCCCCATAAAGACAAGGCGGCGCCAGCGCTCCGACCAAGCGGGACTGACTTCCACCGTATGCTCCATCGTATTCTCCGGGCGTTTCGCAGAATAGTGAGACCCGAGTGTTTCTTCCCGCTGAATTCAACACAGATACCTTCTAAAATACCCACAACCCGTGAGTCCTGCACAAAGAGAGGATGCCGTGACGCCTCTGTAGACACTTCTCAAAGACAGGCATTACTGCTGCGATTTGATTGTGGCGTGCTCACTGTGGCGAGGGGTTAAAATCATGCAATGATGTTTTACCAGAACATAAACCAGAAACATACATAATTGCCCATGCATACATATGCCTTTTCCCTTGGGATAGGCAGATATGACCACTGCTACGACCCATACATGCTCTTTCTATTCATTGACGGTCATACATCTGGATCTGGACGAGTATATAACATGTTTCCTGAAGGTAATTTGCGTGTTTAACCGACTTCTAAAAAGGAGGAGGTTCTTAATTTGGATATTTTTACCTTTAACCGTTTTATGTTAAAGTACAATAAATTATTGCGATGCTTTCGGAATGAATTGCAAGCACAGAGTGATTGTACAGTTTTACGAACTTAACGCGGACGAAGTCGCGGGCAACAGCTAGTAGTCAATAAAAAAGTTTTTAATTTTTATCAAAGGAGGATGGCCAGACTTTGTATGGCCACTATCCCCACCCTCCAACAGACATTTTGGTCATTGATATACGAGTATGTCAGTTGGTTCATTTGTATCCACAAAAGACAAAACAGCTGGTTTGGTTGTTAAAATATACGGGGTATTTATTTAATAAAAAAAAACTTGTAGAAAATAATGTCCTTATTTTTCCATACATACATACATAGTCATTTATTACAATATCATCAAGCATTTGTGTTGGTGCATTAAAAATCAATGTGTCTCCGTAACCCGATGTATCGGGTATATATTGAATATCATATGCGATCTACTTATGATAGGTTAGGTTAACATAAAAATATTTTATAAAACCTAAACCCTTACTTTTGAGGTAAGTCGCCATGATAAAAAAAATCTATTCAACAAGACGCTTCAAATAACACCTGTTTCAAATCTGTTGGTGGGTGGGGACAATTTTACGCAATGTTCTTACACATAAAATACTGTTTAAAGCGATAAATGGAAAATAAATTCAAAAATAAAGTAAGCACAAAAGAATGGTGAGGAACTTACCATCAATGACTGCATCTCTGCTTATCATCAGGTTTTTTTTTTTTTTTTTTAGGTGGGAAATGAATCATCTTATGACAAATCCCGCCCTTGGGCGAAGCGGGAGCTAGTGTCAGACTTTTACTGACTAAAAACCCACTCCTTTCCTTTTTTGCCTTCATCCCGGGGCCCCGGGCTTTGCTTTCACACTACCCGTGGCCCCAGTAGGGATTGATTGAAGAGACTGGGATCGCAGTCAAGCACTGGTTTATAATAAATAAAAAATAAAAAACTAAACTGAAAAAATAGTTGTAGACTACGCTACAAGCGTCACTTGAAAAAGACACATGAAGATAAAAATATATCAACTAAAAAATCTAATGCTTCACTTTCCTAATGATTACCGACTTACTTATTCTTAGACAATATTTGCAATTAACTTTGGGTGGGCCCTATTCCATTTTGCATAGTTTACTTACCCATCAAGTAACATCTCCCCTCTATTTTTGAGCCAGTAGTTGATCGTGTTAGGGTAGGCTTCCACGGTGCATTCTAATATCACATCGGTGCCGAGCGGCGCGCCCAGTAACTGGTTTGGCACTATTACTGTTGGTGAAACTGTGGGACAAGAAACACAGTGTTAAAGAAAAATGTGAAAGTTGATTTTCTGAGGACTGTGATTGAAATAAATCTTAAATCTTTTAATGGTATTATCTGGATAATAATGACTGTGAATAACTTATTTTTATAATTTTCTCCAAGGATTTTTTTATTAGGCTGTTTAAGTCTAATGTTCAACCACCAAATGGTGGTATGAAATTCCGAAAATTTCACACCACCATTTGTTGCCACTTAGTTGTCAAGTCTTTTCCTTTGAAAACATATACATATTGTGTCATGACCAGATCTTAGAATTGATTACTTCATGATATGATCAGCCATATCATGAAATACCATATCATGAAATGCAACAGATCGTTAAAATGTCAACGTTGACAATATTTCCATCCACTTTTGGCCATATTATTAATTTAGGATTAATGGAGTTTTTACAATTATTAAGGGACTTGGGGCACTCCAACTCGGACAGGTTAGGTTAGAAGGAGATGACGGGGTCTAGTGAGCAAATAAAGCGAGCGAACACAGACTCCGCCATCGCCATCATGGTAATTTTATTTTTAACCATCCAGAAAAGCATTTTTTTGTACAAAACAGAAATAAATTGAGAAACAGTTAAATATTATCCCAATTAAAATCGTATATAAAACTGTACCATACTTCATTCAAACTGATGATTGACTGCAGGCTCGTATTAATAGTTAAATCAAATAATGCAGCTTTGTATCGTAATAATAATGTATCTTCCAATTTAAAATTGTTATTCGCTTTTGTAAAAAAGTCTGTCGCTATATTACGTCACGAAAACAAAGCGAAACCTGCACGTTTAGCAGTGGACAACATGACTATTTTATGAAATGATAAGCCATGTCTGACCATACCATGAAATAATCATGCGTTTAGCCGTTCATATAGTTAAATGTAGAGTGTTTATTGATTTGGCTTGGCCATATCATGGTGCGGTCAGCGGACAAGATTTTATATCATGAAATGCTACCATAGAATAGAATAGAATATAATAAAACTTTATTGTACACCGAAATGGTAAAACTAAACTTAAATCTATGGGTACAAAGGCGGTCTTATCGCTGACACCGATATCTACCAGACACAATTTAAATAAACTATAAGAATTTAAAATAAAAAAGGGAGCAGTCAGCAGCAATGATATGTATATAAATAAGATGTTGAAATGACCTAAGAAAGAAAAAAAGACATGTTCAAAAGGTACACTATGAGCAAACCAGCATTGAAAACTTAAATGAAACATAAAAATTAAAGCAGTTATGGCCAAAAATAAAGCAAAAATATATAAATCAAAACAACGAATTTTTGAGAAACCATTTTCTCTATAATTCCGGTAAGAAAATCGTCGATCTAAAAACCCACTTGAAACCTAATCTGTTAACTGTATTAATTCACTTAAACTGAACCAACAACGCATAATGAGATTAGCCAACAGCTCAGTGGAGAGAGGTCGGGAATCAATACGAAATAATCTTTGAACCTGTGGTGTTAGAATATTCATAATAGTGCCGCGTTTGATCTAGTATAATCATATACAAAGCTATTCTGCACCTGCAAGAGATTTCAGAGTTACAGTATCTGTGTAGATTCAGGAATAGTTCCAATATCTATATATATATATAATAATTAATAATATAATATATTTATGTATTGTAATTTACCTATAGTATTTATTTAGAAGGTTCAGACCCAGCCAGGCGCATTACTTTGTGTAATTTATTTCATCACCACTGCTCTCAAAACGGTGAAGGAAAACATCGTGAGGAAACCGGCATGTCCTAGAACCAAAAGTTCGAAGACATGTGACATCCACCCATCCGCACTGGGCCCGCGTGGTGGATTACGGCCCATACCCTCTCCTAGAGAGGAAGCCTGAGTCCCAACAGTGGGAACATTATAAAGCCGACTATGCCATGCTATGCTATATTTGAGGAAAAACTGACTGAATGACATCAACGCTCAACAAAAAGTACTAGGACTAGGAACTTGAAATTTTGCATAAGGCTTCTTATTGTGACGTAAGCGATCACTAAGCAGGAATTTTAGGAAACTCGACCTTTAAAGGGATGGAAAGGGGGAATTTCATTTGTATGCGAAATCTCATTCAGTGATTCAATAGACTTGAAATTAAGCACGAATATTAACCTAAATAGATAATAAAAATTGACACTATTTACTTATCAAAATCATCCCTTTATGACAATTTAGGGAGAGTTAAAGTTTTGGGATTAATGAACTTGAAACATGGCACTAATTCTAACTTAAATATTTCTTTATTTATATTTATTAAATCGTTACAAATATTTAGCTAATTACGTAACTATACAAATAAATAAATAGCTAAATAGATATGTGTACCAACTAAAGATAAGAGTATGCACAAACGTGTATAAAATAAAAAAGATTTACTAGGCATCAAAAGATTCATCCACGTCGATGTCATTAGGAACAGTGCCCAGAACGCTGGCAGTATTGCCACTTTGAATGGCAATGCTGATGTTGTTGGCAATGATGAAGAGTCGACAAGCTGTTGGCTAATATCTCGAACAACTCGATGAATACTCAGAACCCACCACAGCCATAGTGTTTCGATCCCAAACGGCTCAAATATATAACTCCCGATAAGGTTGTTATATTTGCGGAGCCTGATGTTTTCTGCACATGCAGCAGCCACCCCAGCACAACTTGCCGTACTCAGAAGACTTAAAAAAAAGAATAAAAGAAAACTCTTCTAAAAGAATAATTATTCTTATTTATTTATTATTATTGATAATTGATTATTTATCATTATTTATTCTTTTAAAGAATTAATTACAGATATTATGGATCATTTGTTGTCTTATTAATAAATTATTATTATTAAAAGAAAGATTTATTAGTTTTTCAAAATTACCCTCAAAAACTGTTTAGGAGATGTTAAAGTTTTTATGAAAATATTGCCACGAACAGAGTCGCAGGCAAAGTGCTAGTTCAAGTATATTTAGTGAATAGATTAAAGCGCGTCTCTATTCATCTATTGCAGTCAATGTTGAAGGTTCTGTACCCAAAGGAATCAACGGCATAATATTACTTACTATGCCTTCGCTGTTCATCCATCCAGCCGTCTGTCTGTCAGCGGTATTTTATGAATTGTCATAGATAGACAAATACAATTTTTAATGTTTTTTTTATTTATATTGCTGCTATAACAACTAAATAATATATTAAATTAAAATAAAAAATGAGCAGTGGTGGCCGAGTGGTAACGGTCCCAACTAACGAGTTGTAGGTCGCGGGTTCAAACCAGGCGCATTACTTTGTGTAATTTATTTCGTCACCACTGCTCTCAAAACGGCGAAGGAAAACATCGTGAGGAAACCGGCATGTCCTACAACCAAAAATTCGAAGACATGTGACATTCACCAACCCGCGCTGAGCCCGCATGGTGGATTGCGGCCCATTTCCTCTCCTAGAGAGGAGGCCCGCGTGCCAGCAGTAGGAACATTAAAAGGCTGATTATTCTATGCTATGCTAAAACAAAAAATAAAGGCAATCATACAAGTAACGCACTTTTTTCGGTTTATAGTACGAAACCTTTCGTGTGCTAACTCGAACTTGGCCGGTTTTAATGTAAATTTTAATACGTATTTAAAATTACTTCCATTGTGAGAACCAATCAAATCAAAAAACGAATAATAACTAAACTGGGGAATATCATTTGGTGTTCCAGCATGTTTTTTACCATTGAAAGGCTAGCCGTGTTCGACCTCTACGTGTGCTGCCCCCCTAGCCAAGTTACAACAGTTTCATTTCGATTCTCTTTTCGTCTATCACCTCGAGTCGGCCACGCCTCCGATTCCTTTGTTCTGACGTCATGTCAACGAAACGAAAGGGTTGTAACTTGGCTAGGGGGGCTGAGGTGATGTTGTAGTCGACCACGAAGCAAGGTTGCCTGCCATATGGGTTCAGCAGAGCCGATGCTAAGACCACCGGGGATTTCTGAAAGGGAAGCCATGGTCTCGTAATGCAAGAGACAACCGAAGGTAACCTGTGTAGTTTTTGTTAGTTAAAAAGATACTATCTTAGACGGCGTCAAAAATACCTTTTTTATAACATACTACGGACTATTCAGAACCCAGCCATAAGCCACGCACTATTCAAGCTTGGCTATTTTATGATTTTGAGCCTAACTGAAAATAAAGGACCCAGAATACCTACTGAAAATAGACCCATTTACTAAGAATCCATTTACTAAGCAAAATATTGAACACTATTGGTTCGATGTAAACTTAGGCCTTAAAGTTTGTAACCCTCAACAAACCTATTTAAATTGATTTACTGATCATTGAACTCCCAACCTACTTTATTCAAGCTATCACATTTTATCACAAAAACATCCACCTCTATATATCTCTATAAATCTTATCCGATCATTTACAGATTCTAATACAAATTCTATCCACATCAAAAACAATTACTCCGGAATTGAGCTGCTCCTAAATGAAGGGGTTCCTTGATTTCAGTCCCTGGGGGTCGGCCTTAGGGACCAACGTGCCTAGGCTGGAATCTTTAGGACGGCAGTATTTTGGATTTCTTTACGTATTAACTTTCAAGAGTTTAGGAGCTTAAGTGAATTTCTGTGTATTTTTCTTTTGTGAAAATTGAATCGCGAAGAAGTTTTTAAAACGATTCGGTGTTCGTTGGTGTATAAAAGTACTTACCTATATTATTTTTTTTGTTCTTAAAAAATGCGTTTTATAGTATATAATTTGAAATCTTGTTTAAATAGGCTTTGATAGGTGTAATGTGTTTAAGCATACCTATATTAATCATTAGCTATTTAGCCCCCTTGTTTTTTTTTTAATTTGGTATAAACTAGTGCCGGAAGACGCAGCATTGGAAGGCTTCCCACAAGGTGGACTGATGACCTGGTGAGGGCCGCGGGAATCCGATGGATGCGAGACTCAATCAATAATTCATAACAATTGCTACTTAAAAATACTACGCGCAGTGTTTTTCCATTTTGACTGCCATTCATTCATTCATAATGAATAGCCTGAACAATATTTCTATAAATTTGAGTTACATTTTGGGATATAAACCAACGATAATAACTTTGCTGTTTATGAATTTTATCTATTGAGACTTTACTGAAATAATAACAAGACCTAAAAAAATGTGGTGTATAATGTGCGTGCATGCTAGTTCTAAGATTCATTTCATTTACCGCAAAAAATCTTTCTTACTTTCTTTCTTTCCATATTTATTCCTTTCCTTCTTTCTTTATTTCTATCATTCTTTATTTCCTTCTTTCTATCGTTCTTTCTTTCCTTGTTTCTTACTTTCTTTTTTTCCTTCCTTCTTTCTTTCCTTCTTTCTTTCTTTCTTTCAATAGGTAAAACAAAACACCAACGAGCCACAGCCTACAATTCAAGATAAAGATTACCTAACAAGGCGATGAGTAAACCTAAACGCGAATATTGACTTTAAAATAAGCAATAGAACAGGACACATTCATACAATTATTGCATTCAAAATGGCTTTACACGGGAAATGTTCACGTGTTAACGTGGTATTAGCGGCGATATTCATGCAAAGTGCCGTTGAACAAATAAATAGTTTGGACAACTATTATGGAGGGAACGTTTATGATTGTATCTTTTGAATTTTACTGACAATTGCCTGTATGGGGTTTTAACCTACATTCTGATTAGAATGGTTTTGTAGATTAAATGGATTTAATACTATTTTAATTAATATTAAGAGTCCAATCTACAAAGCCTCGAGCACAGGCGCAGGGTAGCCAGCCTATCGGTATTTTACAGGTTATATTTTGGAGAGTGTGCGCGGGAATCGCATGACTTGATTCCGCCATCTCCTTTCTACCCGACGTACGGCGAGTATCCACCCTTACGTTGTTTCGCTTCGTCCTTTGTACGACGTACATCGAAGGACTGGAACCATTTGCCTGCTGCGGTCTTCCCGGCCAACTATAATTTAGGTGTCTTCAAGGCTAGAGTGAATAGGCTCTTAATAAACTAGTGCGCCTGACCATCAATGATTGCATCTCCGCTTACCATCAGGTGGGATCGCAGTCAAGCACTGGTTTATATCAATTTAAAAAAATATATATAATTAAAAAAAATTACCACAATATTTGTGAAATTGCAAAAAAAAGCAACACATTTTTTTTTGAGGTAAGATATAATCAAATTATTTCTCCCTCTCTAATATAATATAATATAATATTCCATAACTATCACACAACGCCGTCTAGTCCCAAGCTAAGCAGAGCTTGTGTTATGGGTACTAGTCAACTGATAAACATACTTATATATTTCTAAATACAAACATTATATAGATAAATTACACCCAGACACAGAACAAATGATCTTGTTCATCACACAAACATTTGTCCTAGGTGGAAATCGAACCCACGGCCTCCGGCATAGCAGTCAGGGCCACTAACCACTAGACCAACAGGCCAATCTAAGGTGGAGCAAGAGAGCGTGTCAGTCTTTTACAGACCAAATCTCACCTGTGTCAGTTGCCATTACTGTTTCAGAACTATGACAACTCTTTCAAAAATTCCCGAGACCCCAGCGATATTTTTTTTTGTTAAAAATTAAGTTTATTTTTTCTGGAATTTTACGTTGGTTTGAGTTTGGTTATGTACCTAAGTAAACAATAAGAAAGCATAGAAAACGAAATTCTTAAAATTAAGTAGATTATATGATTGAATTTAAGTAATTGCACTCAAAAGAATTTGAGAAACTGAAATTTAGATAAAACATGAAAGAAAGCATTAAAACAAGTCTTTACTTCAAATACAGCTATTATTTTTTCATCCCTCTCTCAGACTCCTTAAACACTTAAACCTAAGATACTAAATACATTCCTAATCTTAACAATCTGAAGAACAATTCGAAAGCTTAACAGCGTTCGTTCAAGAGTGTGGAGTGAATTTCGCGAGCCATCGGCCCGATCCCGTTCGCAATCCAAATCCCGCAATCCGGGATCAGTTCCCGCCTTATCTAACATTGCCTTGCGTACAAACCGCTTGAATCCTTTCGTTTCGTAAAACCCGAGGTTTTTAATAAAAACGGGGTTTAGTCAAGAATATGATATGAAGAGTTTTGATATTCAAAGTTGTCTGGATTGAATAAATAGATCTATTCGGTTCTGTTTGAATTTATTCAAACGTTTGTACAATTGTAGTCAATCCATGAAATTGTGGGATTGTTCGAACGTGTTACCTCGGCTTTAGAATTCAAAGGGCAGCTAAAGCAACATCTAGATTAAAAATGTATGCATCTGGCCCACTAGTAATGTTGATAAAAAAATAATATAAGCAAACAAAGAATAAAACTTTTACAAACGAATAAAAAAAAAGATTACAAGTTACATCTTATCATAGCCATGTCGTGGTTTCGATTTCCACCCAGGACAAATGTTTGTATGATGAGCACGATCATTTATTCTGTATCTGGGTGTATTTTATCTTTATGTATGTACTTAGAAATGCACCACACCACCACAGTGTCTTAAGACGAAAGTCTATAACCAGTGCGTGTTGCCAGTGTTGACATATGGCTCTGAAACGTGGTCGCTTACAATGGGCCTCATCAGAAGACTTAAAGTCACCCAAAGAACAATGGAAAGGGCTATGCTCGGAGTTTACTTGCGTGATCGAATCAGGAATGAGGATATCCGCAGGAGAACCAAGGTACAGGACAGTATGACGTGACGTCACAACCTGGCAATCAATCCTATTCTTATTTGGAACGCATTGTACATTGTGGAATGCAATAAATAATTGAGTACTGAAGGAACATGGTCGAGTTTTAGTCAGTCCAAGCCTGACACTGTCTCTCGCTCCACGACATTTTGTCACCCAATATATTCGAGAATCTACGCAAACCATTTAAAAAACGCCCCATTTTTATTTAACAGCAAGCAAACAAAACAAAAACTAACCACGTAAGTAACAAAAACGTTATTTGGTTCATGAAACTTGTTCTAATCAAACAAAGCAACTGTCATTCCACTAACAAAATAATCTAGCCGATTACAAGACAAAATTACATCGCCTTAAACCAGTTTAACAACGTATCACAAAGGAAACAGTCCCGTTAAAAATTTATCCTTGCCGTAATAGGACGGAGACCATAAAAACTGTGTTAAAGTACAAGTTGTTTAGAAACAACAGCTATTGTCGTAAACAAGGAGTTACCCTATATATTACCTAAGTACATATCTAGGTAGGTAAGTGCTAGAGCGCGTGTTATAAGTCTACTGTATTAGACTAATATTATAGAGGGGAAAATTTGTGTTAGATGCTGTGTGTATGATACACATCATACACACACCATCAAATACAAACTTTCAACTTTCTTTTCAATTCTTCACTTCTTTCAAATTAGGTTGGCAAGACGTGTGTCTTCCCGACCGATTTTGATCATTGTGGCCAATCTTAACAGACATTACAATTTTTTTATTTTTTTCGTTGGTAAAATCATCTTATGACATTCCTCGCTTTTGGGCAGAGAGGTATATAGTATCAGACTTTAACTGACTAAAAACCCACTCCTGTTCCTTCGTTGCCTTCCATCCTTTCAGAACCAGATTCTTGGCCTCAGTAGGCTTCGAGCCTGCTGGGTCCTTACAGTTGCTGACATCTCCTTGAGGCGCGCGTGGAACAGTACGCGCCGTCGACGACTTGAGCTCGATCCGGACGGTTACCGGACGGTCGGACGGCGAGCTACCCATTGCTCGCCATCCGCAAGCCCACGCCTACGGTGGCCGGAAATCGGGATCGGAATCCCGGCGGCGGTTGGGGCGTGAGGACGGTTGCCTCATGCGATCGGCCGCCTTCTTTGCTAGCATTACTGCTTCGCAGAAGGAGGCGACCGCCTGCCACTCCTCCTCGCTTCGAACTATGGCCTGTACCAAGGCCCGGCGCGAGAGATCGCCGCCAGCGATCGCCCCCAGGAGGACATATACAAAGAACGTAGGAAATGTATAGTGTACAAGTGCGTTCGAAAACACAGATACAATCTCTGTTTCTTTATTCTCATAGCCCGATGGGATGGCAATCTGACATGACCAGAGAGATTTAACTTGCTTCCCGAGGCATGGGCGTGTGACACCACCAACTTCAAATCTCCGTGCTACTACTGACGACGCGCTTGCGACCACGAGACCAATGAAGCAGTTATCAGTGTCATAATACAGATGATATGATCATAATAGTGATGTAATATTTTGTAAATGCATTACATTATTTTCTTTTATATTGTCTTTAACTAAACTTCGTGTATCTCAATTACTTCTGTATTTTTCAACAACACTTCCATATTATAATGTGGACCTTGTAGAGCTATAAAGACTCCCAAAAAAATAATTAAATTAATAAATAAATAAAACAACTAAAACTACTGCATGATAATTTACATATTTGTCGAATAAATGTTATTTATTTAATCATTTGTATAAATATAAACACAATAGTTGTAGTTCAGTGACAAATCGTTCACGGTCCAAGCGGTGCGATTGTGGAACGCGTTGCCGGTGCCAATTAGGCAAGCCCAGTCACTAGCTTCTTTAAAAAATCTAGTCAAAGATCATTTCCATTTACTCTAATTGCTATCCTGCCTCTACCTAAGTTCAGTTCTTCCGTCACTAACCCACCTTATTGTTCTTTTCTTTTTCCATCTCTTTGTATGAAATTGTGTAACTTATAATATTTATATGTTTATATATTGTCTTTTAGATATAATAGCTATATTACATCTATGTATAGTCAAGTATATAATTTTAATCTAATATTTACATTATTAATTTGAAGTACACCGCAGACTACCCACCCTAAGGTTGTCTGGTAGATATCGCTGTCAGCGATAAGACCGCCTTTGTACCATAGATTTAAGTTAGTGTAAAAGTTTGGTTACTATTTTGGTGTACAATAAAGTTTATTCTATTCTATTGTGAACACTTAAAAAATATAAAAAAAAACAGTACAGATAAAAGTTTACAAAGATGTTGTTAATTAAAAAAAAAATGTCTGACCTGCGACAGAAGAAATAGAAAAGAAAATCTTCGTACAGTGTACAATGACATTTATTAATAACACATCCTCCATTACATTTGTGGATCACTAAATATTCCAAGTATATGATCTCTATATCAGCTTAGAACGGCTCCGGGAGCCAATGACAAGGAAGAGTCAATTATACGCAAGGACGGCTTACAAGAGAGAGAGATCAATTCGGCTTTATCACGACTGTTACTGTGGCCTCAAGTGTAAGAAGTAGCGGGGAGTGTAATGTTGTGAGGACGATGGGGTGATCGCAAAAAATTACGTGCATTTCCATTGAGAATATTCGGTACTGCTACAGTATAGGAATAAAGAGGATCGCAATAGAAAACTAAACATATTAAAATGAAAACGTTGTTTAATTTCTTTTCCACAATATTTCAAAAAAATGCTCGAAATAAAATCACTAAATATTCGGTTCTGTACCTATTTGTTGACTTAAATTCAAATTGTATCGTAAGTATTTTTGTTTCCGGCGACCGTAGGCGCGGGCTTGCGGACGGCGAGAAATGGGTGGCTCGCCGTTCGATCGTCCAGTAACCGTCCGGACGGAGGCCAAGTCATCGACGGTGCGTACTGTTCCACGCGCGCCTCAAGAAGATGTCAGCAAATGGTAGGGGCCCAGCAGGGTCGAAGCCTACTGGGGCCACGGGTAGTGTTGCAATATACGTTTTTTACGACATAAACTGCCGTATCTTTCTTTTTTGTTAACTTAGAAGTTTGATTTTTCAGAGCTTCAGGGGACCGTAGAACTGAGTATATGGTTTCATATCAACTCGATACCTCCACGCATTCCTGAGATAAAGGATCTTAACAGACAGACAGACAGACGGACGGACAACAAAGTGATCCTATAATTATTCCGTTTTTTCCTTTTCAGGTACGGTACGGGTTTGATTGGCCTGTTGGTCTAGTGGTTAGTAGCCCTGACTGCTATGCCGGAGGTCGTGGGTTCGATTCCCATCCAGGACAAATGTTTGTGTGATGAGCACGATCATTTGTTCTGTGTCTGGGTGTAACTTATCTATAATATGTATATATTTAGAAATATATAAGTATATTTATCAGTTGTCCTAGTACTCATAACACAAGCTCTGCTTAGCTTGGGACTAGACGGTGTTGTGTGATAGTTGTGGAGTTGTGGAACCCTAAAAATGTGATAAACTGTCCTCCATAAAACAACTAACGCTTTTAACTTGCACCAATCGCTTAGTTATACGAAGGTAGGCAAGAGGAATAATCGTCTAATTGTATTGGAAGCAGAGGTGAGAGCCGCTCAATTTGTTTCATTCCAACCTTATTTACTGGCAAACGGTAGATTCCTGTTATTTTCCTCATAATCAACTTTGTTATTCAATATTAAATGAATCTCTCACAGAACATTTTCAGATTTTACATTATGATTTTGATTTTTTTTTTCCAATTACGAATGACATTGGTGTTCGATTCGGAGATTGGAAAACACTAGCCAAGGTCGACTCTGATTCGCGCAAGAAGGGTTCCGTACTGTCTTTAGCAAAAAAACGGAAAAAAAACACACGTTTGTTGTATGGGAGCCCCACTTAAATGTTTAATTTATTCTTTTTAGTATTTGTTGTTATAGTGGCAACAGAAATACATCATCTGAGAAAATCTCAACTGTCTAGCTATCACGGTTCATGAGATACAGCCTGGTAACAGACTGATAGCTTGACAGACAGAAGGACGGACAGCGAAGTCTTTGTAATAAGGACCCATTTTACCCTTTGTGTACGGAACCCTAAAAATTACAAAGAAGCCATTTAAGTTACTTTCTTTTATTTTAAGTTAGTTAATGGAATTCTAATAAGAAAAGTCTATGCTGCATTTTATCTACTCGAACACAAATCAATCTTACAAAGGACTAAGCCATGATTTCTGAGAACGTGGTATGTGATCAAAGAAATTTACGAAAAGCACAAACCAGAATTATATTATATTATATTATTTATATAATTAGAATTTCGAATTTCGGAATTTTACAACTTAAATTTCATTGACATTGATATATTTGCATGTTCTAAATTTAAGTTTAAAACAAATATTATAAAAAAGTTCCTCCAATTATATTGGCTTATGTCCAGCAGTCAGTTGAACATGGGTAAAAATATACATCGATGTTTTGTTTTTAAATGAATAATAAAGTTCTGCATGTTTAATGGGTATGCAAATAATGAAAGTAGGTACAGGATAAAAAAATTGATGATGATAAATTGATGTTAGCCTTGTCAGTCACAGTTATAAATTTATTATAGTAATATTAAAACGTCAAAATTAGATTAAGAAATTAATACAAAATTAAATGACACTATAAAATTTGAAAAAAAAACAATAAAAAATTATATGTCAAATTAAAATAAAGTAATCAATACAAATTGAAGTGTCAAAATAAAATTAAAAAATCAATAAAAAACTAAATGTCAAAGTAAAATAAAAAATATAGAAAAATAAATTATAAACAAGTATAAGTTAAATTCTAAATATATTATCTAGAACTAAGTTTTCTTTTGATGTATAAATACTCACAGTTAACATTAAGTATGATTCTCTTGCTGACGGCGGGCGGCACGTCGTTGGCTGCGATGCACAGGAACGCGCCCATCTGCCGCCGATCCACACGCCACAGGGGGAGAGAACTGCCCGTATAGCTCTCAACTAGACAAAGAAATATAAAAATAATATGTAACTATATTGCGTACTTGACTCATTTTTTTTTAATTATTTGTATCCAACAGTAACTTTACCTAAAATTGGAAATAAAAAGTTTTCATAATCATCCAATATTAATTACTAGCGACCCGCCCCGGCTTCGCACGGGTGCAATGCTGATACCACCGCAACCGCTATGGCCCTGCATTTTAAATCTGTAATATCTTCGAAAATATTCATTTAAATTACATGGTGTGACGAGTCATATTGATCTATTTTATAAATACAATGTATTTAAGATACTACTTAATTGGATTAGGATTAATGCTATGTTGCTTAAAATTGCTTGGTAAATAAGCCATTATTTCTCGTAAAAAGTAAAGGATAAAAAATGGTTAGTGTGGGTTATCCCTAACAGGTAGACATATACCATCGCGGATTATTTTGAAGACCTTTTTAAGGTGTACAATACTGTAGTACATTATTTTGATCTATCTTGTAGGGTTCAACCAGCGTTTGCAATATAAGCGCAAAAAAAAATATTTATTTACGACATCACATTAGAAACCTGTGCTCGAAAGAGATAGCAAGATATTTCTACTACGTACTGTTTTTCAAACCAATATTTGGAATGTTAATTATTGCTTCATTTAATAACTCAATTTTGCTGATTTGATTTTTTTTTTGTAGTTTTGTATAAAATATTGCACAAAATTTTAAATCTGGTGGCAACCAGATTTGAAAGATTTTCATTTAATTAATATTGAAAAAATAATTTAAAAAAAAAGTCGTTTAATTTGGAAAGAATAGTTTACAATTTCTCGCGATATTTTACAATCTTACGGCGTTTGTTTACAATTTTCCGGTGACATATAAAAAGACTCAATTAATATCAAATTAATTTGAAAGCTTTTTTTCATTTGTGATTTTGGATAAATTTACTTTTTGATACAAACAATAAAAAAGATTTAATCTAGTAGATTACCACGATCCCTTCATTTCAGAAACAACAAAATAATTTTAAAACAATCTCAAATTCTGACCAAACTACTTTAAACTTTGAAGTGTTTTAATAACATCCTTCACCAAACAGGGTTAGGAAATTTCCTACGCCTAGTAATCAATATCTTTGACAACGGGATTAGGGCTAGTAAGACGTTATTAATAAAAGGGCAAAGGGTAGTCTCGTTAAGGGGTGCTCCTATTGAGAATGAGCCCTAAGGGACGGAATAATGAACCGATGCGAAAATAAATGTCAACTAGTTGTATTAAAGGTAAGACGTTCTATAGTAGAATTTGTTTCGATCGTTAACAATGACATCTTATCGATAGATATCTAGATTTAATCTTGTAGCTTCTACTAGCGACTTCACTCAATAAAATTCGTTTAGTGTTTTGAGTGAACAGTCTCTCCGAGTTATTGTCGATGGAGGCTCAGACGACAAATTTCGGGGTTCCTCAGGGGTCTGTCTGTGTATGTCCGTGAACGGCGCTGTCAGTTGAGACTGGTCATCTCTTAGCTGCCAGTTGCTATTTTAATATCTATTTTTTTTTTTTACTTTACATTGTTCTCACATGATAGCGACAAAAAACATGTAACATAGATATTTGTAATTACAAAACATGATTGAAAAGAGTGTCCATGGAGTTTATTGCACATTGTTCTCCATCTACGCTTTGGAAAGTTCAATTAGCATCATTTTTTCAGACTGACAGACTTCTTGACATTTCAAAAGTGCCTGTAAATAGTTTATTTGAAATAAAATGCTTTGTCTTTGTCTTTTCTCTCTGAAACTTTCTTCTTCAATGAACTGCAGATGCCCAGTATCTATGACCGGTATCTATTGGTATGGGTATGCAGATAACAGCCCGGTTTTAGAGATAGGCCCGGTAGGGTTCTCGGGCTAGTAAGGAGCTAAACCAGTCCGAAAGAGAGGTTGCGGTAGAGCGTACGAATGTCTCAGTTCAGGCAGTCTCCAAGTGGGGCGAAACCAATCTGGTCAGATTCAACGCTGCCAAAACACAAGCATGTATTTTCACTGCAAAAAAGAGCCCGTTCACCTTAGCTCCTGCTTTCTGGAATGTATCCCTGAAGTTCACCGACAGCCTTCACCTCTTGGGAGTTGAAGTTTTCTCAGACCGCAACTTTCGGCGGTTCATTGAGTCCAAAGATAAGGTAGCTGCTAAGAAATTCGGTGATCTTGGAAAGGTCCAGTGGTACTTCACACCGGGATAGCCTAATGTTATATAAAGTACAAGTCCAATCATGTGTGAAGTACTGCAGCCACATATGGGCTGGTGTTGCAAAATTCCATTTAGCAGCTTTGGACTCAATGAAAAAACGTGCGAAGAGGCTAATTGGTGATTCAGATTTGGTTAAGTCCAATCTGCAAAGCCTGGCGTACAGGTGTAGGATAGCTAGCCTATCGGTATTTTACAGGATGCCTTAGTGTGTCCGGGAGTTGCATGACTTGATTTCGCCATCACTTTTCCATTATCGGACTACTTGGGTACATCGGTACTGCGAGTATCCGCCCTTAAGTCGTTGAAACCTCAACTGTCTGGACTAAGCGTTTCGGCTCTTTGATGTACCACGTACATCGAAGGACTGGAACAATTTATCTGCTGCAGTCTTCCCGTTAGTTTATTATTTGGGTGTCTTAAGTCTATTCACTCTAGCTTTGAAGACGATAGTAGAAAATCGTGCCAAAAGAACATACTCCGCAAGGTAAAAAGCATCTTATATGCTATTCCAGAACATAGTATACCTGTGTGCCAAGTTTTATTGAAATCTGTTTAGCCATTCGGCCGCAAAAGAATAACAAATAAACACACACACTCACAAATTTTCACCTTTAGTGTGGTTGAAATAGTTAAATGAATAGTATTGAAATACCTAGATAGTCCTTCAGTTTCAATTTCAATAGCCCTTGTATCCCGAAGACTCCATTGTTGTTTAACTTTTCAACGTACATGGAGAGTCGGCCACATCATTGCTTACCATCAGGTGAGATAGTGGTCAAACGCGAGACAATCAAGAAAAAAATGTTGATTTTATATTTTTTTTGGGTAAAAAAACCAACAATGATTATTGATTGAGATTGTATGTTTAATTGATCGCGATTGTTTTTTTTTTGTAATAAATTAACATTTAAATTTTTTCAACAATTTTTGGCTCGGAGCTCGGTGTGCCTTTTGGCAAAGACCTCCTCTAACTTCTTCCATTGTACTCTATCCTTTGCAAGTCTTGTCTTTGGGACTCCATAGCATATGACCCGTTCATCTCCACTTCAATTGGTCTATCTTAGTGAAGATGTCTGTCACTTCTGTCCTGGTTGTCCTTTCTCTGTCTTGTTTTTAATCCCCAGCATGCTTCTCTCCATAGCTCTCTGACAGTATTCCATCATATGTCTGTGGAGTTTGAAGAGTGCCCAAGTTTCACATTCATAAGTAAAGCAGGGGAGAATGCAGGTGTCAAAAACTTTGCGCTTAATTTTACAGCTGAGATCTATTAGATAGTCCTACTACTAATATATTATCAAGAGTGACGGTTGAGTATGGGATCTTTTTTTTTCGGGTGGGAAAATCATCTAATGATATCCCTGCTCTTGAGCGAAGCGAGGGATAGTGTCCAACTTTTACTGACTAAAAACCCACTCCTGTTCCTTCTTTGCCATTTTTCCAGGGCCCCGGGGATCTCTTTCGCATCACCCATGGCCCCAGTAGGCTTCGACCCTGCTGGGCCCCTACGGTTGCTGACATCTCCTTGAGGCACGCGAGGAACAGTACGCGCCGTCGATGGCTTGGGCCTGGTCCGGACGGTTACCGGACGATCAGACGGCGAGCCACCCATTGCTCGCCGTCCGCAAACCCGCGCGAGTATGGGATCTTGAGTTTATTTTTCGATTCAAACAAATTGTTATCAAGGTTACACGCGCACATACAGGGTATACACATACACTCTTACAAATTATCGCCCATACAATATTTTATGGATTTTCTTTGTAGCTAACTAACTAATATTATTTGTAGTGAAACATAGAACCAAATATACTTCTCTCTCTTATGTTTTTATTTGATGGTACTACCATCTAAAATATGATGAAAAATAAAGAATCCAGGTTTAGCTATATCATTTTTTTCTGAGGTAGGAAATCATCAAATAGTCAGTGAGTATTCATCTTCTGGGTGGACCACGAGGTAGTGTCAGACTTTTATTGCCCATATAAACTCGCCCAGGGTAACTCTTTTGAACAATACTGCAGCCCAGGATACCTTTAAAATATAACAAAAGCGAAATGACAACGTCGCACTACTGCCGCTCCAATCCACGCCCAATGCGTGTAGCTCCTAACCTAATGGCTACGAAGTGGCTACGGCGTAGCCGATGCCTACGGCTTCCACCGTTCATGCATGCTCGTAGCACATTGCCGAGGGGATACAAAATGAGCAGTACCTGACGTGGAAAAAAACAATTTTGGAATATTCTTTATGTAAAATCATCTTCAGATAAAATTATTTCAGCACTAAGCAGTACCCGTGACTTTCGTAACTCAAAAGGAAAAACGGAACCCTTATATGATCACTTTGTTGTCCGTCCTTCTCTCTGTCTGTCAAGACCCTTTATCTCAGGAACGCGTGGAGGTATCGAGTTAAAATTAAAACCATATACTCAGGTCTGCGGTCCCTTGAAGCTGTGTAAAATCAAACGAAAAAAATATACGGCCGTTTATGTCGCAAAAAACATTTTTTCGACACTCTCAAGGTAATGAAAATTCATAGAGTACTTTCCGGTTAACCTAGAATGGTGAAAATAGGCATGAAGCAAGCACAAGTATAGGAAAAAATCTGAAAACTATAAATTTATAGTAACGTCACAAAAAAAAACTTTTTACGATTTGGAAAAATCATCGTAACTCAATTCGGGAATTGAACTATTTTCATAGGTAAGTTTGTACGAAACCTTCAGTATGCGAGCCCAACTTGCACTTGCCTGATTTTTTTTTTATTATTGATAGGCTTGTGTTTGACCACTATATCTGATAGTAAGCGATGACACGGTCGATAATGGAGCCTATTCATTCTTGACTTAAACAGTAACTATCAGAAAAAAACAGATTTCATCTACGTCAGACTCGTGAAACAGCACAATTTCACTTGGTTACAATTTCAAGGATTAATCTAACAATCAAGATAAATAGATAGATAGATATTCTTTATTGTACACGAAGCTAAGTTTTTTTTTCGAAGATGTAATTATACTTAGTCACTTCTTATAACATGAGTTATATGTCAGTAAAAATTCGCTGGTCAGCGGGAGTCTCATCATTAGATAAAATCCATAATGAGTACATAAGAAGCAGTTTTAAAGTTGATCCAATTTCCAATAAAATCAAAGAGAAGCGCTTACGGTGGTATGGTCACGTATAAAGACGTCCAGATGATCATATGGTTTTTTTTTTTTTTTTTTTTTTTATTGGGTGGGAAAATCATCTTATGACAAAACCCGCTCTTGGGCGGAGCGGGAGATAGTGTTAGACTTTTACTGACTAAAAACCCACTCCTGTTCCTTCGTTGCCTTCGTCCCAGGGCCCCGGGTTTCGTTTTCACACTACCCATGACCCCAGTAGGCTTCGACCCTGCTGGGCCCCTACGATTTGCTGACATCTCCCTGAGGCGCGCGTGGAACAATACGCGCCGTCGACGACTTGGGCTCGGTCCGGACGGTTACCGGACGGTCGGATGGCGGGCTACCCATTGCTCGCCCTCCGCAAGCCCGCGCAGATGATCATATGGTAAGGCTTGCTCTTGAACTGCCTACGACGAAGCGCACGCGCGGAAGACTACCCTCCACTTGGTTGACGACGGTCCAAAGAGACTTTAGAGAAGCTCATCTCGACACCGACATGACACAAAATCGTGCACAATCGAAAACAAGGACGAGGAAGGCCGACCCCAAATAAATGGTGTCTAGCCAGAAAATCCACAAGCTGACCTCGGCATGCGATGACCTTGCATATAGACATTTTTTTGAAGTTTTTTTTTTATCCTTTATTATTAAGAACAAATTTCTTAATAATTTATTACAATCTAGCCAAAAAGGATAATAAGTAATTTAACTCTAACTTATTATTACACGTTAAAGGTTTTGTTAAAACTAAAAATAGCGTTCTTTAGCACTTTTATAGAAGTCTATAGGATTTCCTTAAATACTGATATTGATAAAAACCCTTTGTTCATGTGTTATAATAATATGCATAGCACAGCATTGATCATTTTTATACACTAACTTTAAACACAACAATAACTCAAAGGGTTTAGTCCTCTTCAGTCTGGGAGATAGATATGTGCGGCTGTTATTATTTATATACTTTACATAAATAGTTGTTCATCGTTTGGTAATTGTTTGTTCATCATCATCATCATCATCTTCCTGCCCTTGTCCCATCTTATTTGGGGTCGGCGCAACACGTTTTTTTCTTCCATTCTATCCTGTCAACCGTCATACTATCACTAACTTCCTTTTCTTTCATATCACTGTTCACACAATCCATCCATCTTTTCTTTGGCCTCCCTCTCCCTCTCCACCCAATGTAATTGTTTGTTATTTGTTTGTTATTTTTTTGTTAATTGTTTGTTATTTTTTGTTAATTGTTTGTTATTTTTTGTTAATTGTTTGTTATTTTTTGTTAATTGTTTGTTATTTTTTGTTAATTGTTTGTTAATTATTTGTTATTGTTTTGTTTATTGTTTGTTATTTTTTTGTTGTTGCGTTGTGTTGTTTTTATATTTAATTTTTTACGTTATTATTTTAGCCATGAATTCTTCGAAATATCAAAAGAACAACTGCCAGGAAATATTACTGCCATTTTTAAACGTTCGAGCAAAAAAAAACTTTGAGATAGCGGTCAAGCGTAAACCTATCAACAATAAAAAAAGATGAAAACGTTTTGATTAAACTGAGGCACGCTCCAAACATTTTTTCAGTAGTATTGCGACAAATGATTTCTTTTGTTTCCTATTTCTGATGGCTTGAAGGCTTCAAGTATGCAATGTTCCGAACCATTGGCTCTTGACATTTCCCTCTTACAATTCATATATTTTTTCTTAATAGCCTTTTGTGAATTCATTGAATTTCAATACATTAGAAATAATGTGAGTTTTTAAAGAATTTTGTATAGGAAGTCATGTTACAAAAACCTTAGATGTTAATATGGCATAACTTTCTTTTGATAAAAAATAGGGCATTAGAATAGGTTTTTTCTTCATAATAGAAGAAAATAATGTAACAAGTCTCGTACAAGAATAGGCTACTAAATTATCATAGCATGACTTGAAATTATTGTTAGAAATTGTATGAAAAAATTACAAAAATACTAAAAGCTTTTTCTTCTTAAGAGGGGCCAACCCATCCCGGGTTTTAACCACTCTTACGATATTATGACGTTATTACACATATTTCTACAGATATTTAAGAAACACAGATATCTTGTGAATATTATCTGGGTTTCTATTAAAAATCTTAACATAAATTTGTGTAAAACTAATGCAATAAAGACCTCTAAAATTCTGCTATTTTGCGTTAACTTGGGCTCTTCACAATATACTCATAAATAAAAATAAAAAAAAAACATGCGTTTTCTGGAACTTTTGAACAAAAATTCGAGTAAATGATGGAATTACCGATTGCTAACAATTTTTGCAGTCGTTAATTCTCTTTTTCACTTTGCTTCTTCAACAAACATTGCGTTCGATGAAACAACAGTTTTTAAATCGTGCTCACGCTGAGGATTGGTGAGTTGGGAAGGGCCCTCTTAACAACATTTTTTTTCTCAGCAAAATACGAGTACTACACAATTAATTCCAAAATTAAAACCTTTATAAAAATCCCTGCTGCCAATTTTCTTCAGCAGTATCGGTTCATGGTCCTCCCTTCTCCAGGTGATTTTAGGCGGAGGATGACCTGATGCTCTGCAGATGAGGGTTACGTTGTCCAACTCCTGGGCTGACACATCTGCTGAAGTCTCTTCGTTGATTATGTCTGGTGGTACTGAAAAGAAGATGGAGGTAAGGTTTTGTTTGAAACCGGTATTACTCGTAGATATTTCAGATTACGCTACGTAAACATACTTAAAATTCGTTAAAAAAAAAAAACAATAAAACAGAACTTAACAAAAAAAATAAAAAACAATATATTGCTTCACAACTTTTACACAACTCCATCTAAACTTAAACTAAGATTTAATATATTTCTAAATAAATACATTTGGGGGTATGCAAAACAAAGAGTAAAGGCCCGCAAACCTCTGTTGAAAAGAGAGGATCCTCCGACCAGACGGGTGTTATGTCTGGTGGGCAACTGCCTGATAGATGATTTCGGGCTGTTTTATAAGCCTTGAGCACAGGCGTAAGGTAGCCAGCCTTTCGGTGTTTTACAGTTTGCATTTTGGAGAGTGTGCGCAAGAATTGCATGACTTGATTCCGCCATCTCATTTCTACCATCGGACAACCCGACCCACGACAAATATTCAACCTTACGTTGTTGAAACCTCTACGATCCGGACTAAGCGTTTCGCCTCATCGTTTATAGCACGTACATCGAATGACTGGAACAATTTGCCTGCTGTGGTCTTCCCATTCGATTATAATTAGTGTGTCTTATAGGCTGGAGTGAATAGGCTCTAAATAAACTAATGCGCCTCACCGTCAACGATTGCATCACTTCTTACCATCAGGTGGGATCGCAGTGAGGCACTAGTTGATAACAAATTTTAAAAAAAAGTTCTTATGTGACGCCATAGGTGTCGGTACATACATATAAATAAACAAAATAATAAGAAAAAGCCCTACGCTAATTATGCCTATGCTAATATTTACTAACTAAAATCAAAATAAAATATGGCGTCAAAAAACCATTCCACATCGCCGTAGCCTGGTAATGTGATAATAATAATAATATATATTATAGAAAAAAATACAAACATTTGTCTCAGGTGGGAATCGCACCCACGGCCTCTGGCATAGTAGTCTTGGTCACTAACTACTAGCCAAATAGGCCAATCAAATAATGTTATAATGTTAATAGTTCTTTGGAAAAAAAAACAAAACTTGTCCGATTTATATCAATCTATGTACATAATTATACTCGTATATGCAAACAGAAATATAGGAAAACACAGAAAATCAAACATGCTATTGACTTAAACAAAATTGACACATTTGAACAAAAAAACAAATACATTTGCCGTATGTTCGCTGCATTTTCACGTTACTTAAAATTCCACTAGACAAGTCAAAAACACTCAAAAAATAAAAATAAAAAATAAACAGTACAGGTAAAAAAACTCGAACGACCAATACACGAGAAAAATCCGTGAAAATGTCACACGAATATGCAGGCAGATTGCAAGCAATTTTTGCAAGGGTATATTTTTCTACATTTAAAGATTTTTCTGAGTCAGTGCTATACCTCGAGCACTCGTGAAAATACGCTTATGAGTGCTCGAGTCAAGTCGAGTGTATCGCTCCAGTTTGCTCGAATCGCTTTCTTATTTACATAATATAAGTGTGTCGTGTTAGATCGAAGAGGTTGCGACTGTTTTTTATTGGTCTTTAACTTTTCCATTGTGTCATGCTCAGTTTATTGACAAGGGAATCCGATATGGAAAGGAAAATAATATGCTATTGAGAATATTATTGTTTAAAGGTGTTATGATTGTTTGTGTATCTAAGTTCTCTATTTTGTTGAAGGCTTGCTAAGTTAGTGATTAGATAAAAACTTTTATGTCAAAATATCAAACTTGAATAGCAAATTAATCTTAATATACATTTCTAAAGTATCTTTGAAAGTTTTACTTTACAGCTAAAGAAACTGTTTTGATACTTAAGTATTAAGATTAAGATCTTTTTAGCAACTGTTGCTTATTTACCCACAAAAGTTACAGAAGCCAAAATCGATAGCTATCAAGTTGGTTGAACACTCGACGCGATGGAACTTGAGGCGTCTGGCCAAAAGTTGTTTTGTTTTCTTAATAGATTGAATCTGAACAATTAACAGTTTTGCTTTCCTATCTACAGCTTTCATCAAATGTCAATATTGACCGTCTGTGGTAACGAGGCATTATTTAGACACAAAAGACACACGTTTCGTGTGTGGAGTACTGCAGTCACATATGGGCTGGTGCTGCAAAATGTCATCTAGCAGCTTTGGACTCAGTGGAAAAGCGTGCGAAGTGGCTAATTGGGGATTCAGATTTGTTTAAGTCCAATCTACAAAGCCTCAAGCACAGGCGCTGGGTAGCCAGCCTAACGGTATTTTACAGGTTATATTTTGGAGAATGTGCGCGGGAATTGTATGACTTGATTCCGCCATCTCCTTCTCCTCTCTACCATCGGGCAACCCGACGTATGGCGTGTATCCACCCTTACGTTGTTGAAACTCCAACGGTCCGGACTAAGCGTTTCGCTTCGTCGTTTATACAGCGTACATCGAAGGACTGGAACAATTTGCCTGCTGCGGTCTTCCCGTCCAACTATAATTTAGGTGTCTTCAAAGCTAGAGTGAATAGGCTCTTAATAAACTAGTGCGCCTGACCATCAATGATTGCATCTCTGCTTAGCATCAGGTGGGATCGCAGGCAAGCACTGGTTTATATCAATAAAAAAAAACCTTTTTTTTAAACAGGTTCCTCCTGAACTGGCCATATGTGGTGAGGACTTGTGTCAGGCGGAAGGTGAAGAAACCGTAAAGCCTCTCTAACCACTGAAAGAGGGACTTACCAACGTAATTGTGGCGTACCCTTAGCTTGGTTTCAACAGGCACTATCTTCATATAATATTACCATGAGATCTAGGAATAGATGGTGCACCTATGTTTGCGAACAAATTTAAGTATATAGTATTTCCTGCGTTCTTTGTGAATTTTCTTCGAGATTAATTTTTTTTTTAATTAATCTTTGGCCTACAGGGACGTTTATTAGACGTTAAGAAGCTAGTGGAGATTGGCCACGCTGACCAAAATTCAGACAGTAGATTTTTTTTTAATATACCGTAAAAATTAATAAATCATCTACTACATCTTCTTTAGATTTAACTTCAACCAAAATACTTCGAATCTTAATTTTATCTAAATGAAACCTATCAAATATCCCCTCGTCCATACTTCCTTATATTTCATTTGGACTTTTACACAATGAAATCCCCCGTGACTACCGGCGCAATATTACATATTAAATTCCTCACCCCCCAGAAAGTTATGCCGGCACCTCAGAGACATAGTAAAAATTCAATATTGAAATCCATACTTCAAAACTTGAGAATTGAAAAAAAAAAGAATAAACCTCCAGAACTAATTTGAGCTGCGAGCGATAAAACTTGGCGCCCACCTTCAATGGTGCGGAGAAATAACGTTAACTTCTCTTAAGGTGATTTATTTTTCTGAAGAAAATACTTTTCCAGCGTTCATTCGAGACGTTTCATTGATATTGAGTTTTGTTCTAAGTTCTACGTAAGTACTTTGAAATGTTTTGAAGCGTTGGATCCGTCCCCTATCCTTAATAAGCTTAAGACTTCCTCTCTTTTATTTTTACCTATTACTCGTTTAGAAAATCGTTCGTTTCGGGGCTTATATTAAAAAATATATTCCCCCTTGTTTCAAAAGTTTGCGATTTCGTTTGTTGTTGTGTAATTTACTTAAGTTTTTTTACGGGTATACCTTTTCAATATCGTTGTAAGAGTTTCGGCCATTTCTCTTTTCATTTATCGTTTTGACCATCATAAATACTTTTGCGGTTTTTATTAAATTAAAGTGGAATTCCTTGCCGGCCTTTAAGTCAAGAGTGAATAGGTTACTTCTAGGCAAGCTTTCTCTAGCGTCGATCACATCATTGCTTACCATCAGGTGAGATGGTGGTTAAACGCGAGCCTATAATTAATTTTAAAAAAGAAAACTCTTGAAAGCGTTTGTGATGATGGTGTAGTGACGTGATTAGCTTCCGTGTTATAAGTGCCCATACAGGCCTATGTGAAATAAAATATCTTGAATTGAAATAGCTTGAATGGGTACTAAAAGGATCGTTTATAACAAAGGATTATTTATAAGTGATACTTACAAAAGGGTATTTTATAGATGAAAATTTGTACGCGAGGAACCAGAATAAAATTTCAAATACGAGCGTTAAGTATTGATGAAAATTGAGTAATTATTTTAAGGATCATTTAAATTTCCCTCAAATTATATTACCTGTGAAAATTTCTGATCGTCCTGGTGTTGTTTTATTCACATTGAAGCAGCCAAAATCTGTGTATGCTAAGACGATGAACCAAGTACCAGACCAGATACGAATTTTCCAAAAAAAATTAGATAAGCTGATTATATCCATTACCATATTCCAAATTGAACTAGCTCTATGGATAGATCCACTCACCATAAACATCAATGCATCCGATCTGCCACTTCATACTAGGCTGGGTATTGATCTGGCACATGTAGCAGCCACGATCCTCAGCCCGAAGAGGTCTGATCCTCAGCTGCCAAGTACTTGGAGTGTCCAGGTTCACAGAATATCGAGGGCTTAGAACCACTCGATCGTTGAGAGATAGAACTGTTTGGTCCTCTGCCCGGAGCCAGCCCACCTGACAAGAAAGAAAGAAATGTCAAAAACAGTTTCAACTTCAAATAAATGAATTGTAGTTACTGAACGATGAAAATCGGAGGACATTTATTTATTTATTTACAAGTACTTGTACAACTTAACAGAGGATGTCCAAGGCGTTGTACAGTAGAAACTGACATACTCGCTTATATTTTATGTTGATGCAGATGCACATACATGCATGCTAGAATTCCATGATCCATCACGACGATTATGAATGTCACGTTTGCTTATGCAGTCAAAACCGTCATGCATAACAATGTGAGAATGTCTGAAGTTAGACCGGTCGATACCAGAGACTTTAGTAATCGTAGCATGTCTCCAAGTAATTTCATTAAATTTAATTTAAAGCTGTCAAAAACATTCAAAATAACAGTAAACAACAATTTCATTAAAGTAAACCATTCCTCACCGATCCACGATTTCGAGCGAAGGCATTTTAAAATGCGCAAATTAGTTTTTGCTCTCTCACTATAGTTGCAACAGTACAGAATTTACATCTCATCCCGCCAAGTCACCGGGTCTTCTATTTAATTTACTCGAGACTGCAGCGAGGCCGCAGGCTCTTTGAATTTTAAACAGGGATTAACATGAACGTACATTGACGAAATGTAACACTGAGAATACAAAGTTTTTGAAACATTTGTTTCTAGAAGTTCTTTATTTTTGTTTCCCTATATATTATAATGGAAGTGCAGGATACAGGAATAGAGAAATGCAGAAATGCAGTTGTATTTCTCAAGAGAGTTGCCGTTGATATGCTTTCGCATAATATACGTGCTTATTTTTTAGGTACGAGTATGTACAAGATAGCATAAATGAAGTTGGCGAGGTCTGTGTAATATATTCTGGCTAATCTCGGCAAGAACTGAGAGGATTTAGAAACAGTTTTCACCACGGTTTCAAGAAAGTTTTCAGACAAGGTTTTTTTATATTTATGTGTGCGTGAATACTATGATAAAAATAAAATATAATATTTAAATAACACCATTTTAGTTTTTAAGAAATAATTTTACATGGTCAATTGTATATGCATAGTATGTAAAAATTGTAATCAGATTCCAATTTATTTGACATGTACAAAATTGGATTCAAACTAAGCTCTCAATTTTTGTGACAAAATTGATATGATAAAAAATATTACTTGGACTAAATAAACCAAACGCAGCAAAAACAAATACTTGGTAATGCCTATCAGTCTATACGTCATTGTAGGAACAACAAATCATAATTTCATCTCCCTTCACAAAACAAATTATATCAACAGAATCACACAAGGAAAAGATTAGTGGAGAAAGCAAACACAATAACCTGTTCCATTACCTCCCTTCGCAGTATCTCAGAAATTAATCCCGAAGTAACATCATTATCTATTATTATAATGTCTGCTTCGTAATGCACGCTTTCATTATCAACTACGTTCATTTCTAATGTACCTTCTATGTTCTCGGCTATATTATTATGTGTGTTTATCTCTATTTCGTCTAGGGTGGACTAGTTGAGTGCTTTGATATCTGTATGTTTCTCAGATGTGTCTTCAGCTCTTGTGGCGTCGCTAAGTTTATTATTTTTAGTTAATTTAGTACTAGCTTCATTAGTGTGCCTATTAACATCAAATATCAATGTTCCAAGAAATGTATTTCTATTAAAAATCATTCGATTAATAAACAAATTATTAATGTTACGATGTCTTATAAAATATTGAAATTACATTTTGTGAAAAGGCGTCTTTAAGCTGTTTTAGCGTATAAATCTCTAGTCTGAACCACTACGTATTTCCTTTCAATAAGGCCATAAAATTAATAACCCTGGCCCTTTTATTTATCAAAATTGATATAACAATGTCTAGTTACAAATTTTCGGGTAAAATTGGTACTTTGTTTGTTAGAAAATTAATGGATACTCCAAATTAATTTCACTCGAGTGAAAGCCTTTATCTGTTACAAATAATATTTTAACTTATAATTAATCTTCTGCTTAATTAATGTGATTTTGTTAAATGTTTGTTTTTTTTTGCCAAAATATTTTAATTAAGTTTTGTTTTTCTTTCATTATGAGTGATTAAGTTTTTCTCGTGAGTTTGAGTGTTCAAGTATCTACTGAGTTTATCTTGTACATACTTTTATTTTAATAGTGAGCTAAGTATAATGAAGATAAACGATGTTTCATTGTAATCTCAAGATGTTTTCTTCGCTGTCATAATGAGTAGAAGGGGTACTTCGTCATAAATAATAAGAAACTTAAACAGAAAACTTTTTGCATCTGCGACATAATGACGAGTAAAAGATTGGAACAAAACTGACAATTTGTCATTTATAATTATCTCATTTAAATGTTTGCCCAGCTCTTTTAATGTCTCACTAATTTTAAAACTACGATTCCAATTAACAATCTGGAACACGATGATATTTTTCCAACAAATTGCTTTTGAAGACTAATTACCTACTTTTAATGAAAACTTCTACTAGATAGCTAGTTTTTTTGTCGACTAATTACTTTAAGTACGTGTCAACAATAGCTTACTATGTAGCTCATACATTTTAGTTAGTAAAGCCTCCATTACTTTCAAGCACAAGGGCTCTTGACTAAAGTGGCTTCCTCTATCATGTGATGTAGCTTCACATCGCGTGATGGGAGAATTAATGGCGTCTCTCAAATGACACTTGAAAAGGATATGTGATGATAAAGGATTGTAAAAGCGATGGAATTACTCATTTTACGTGTAACGATGAGTTTCGTAGTTACAAGTGAGTTTCATATAATTCTGTCATTAAGTTTTTGTTCCAGAGTTTTTATTCAATGTTCGAATATAAATCAAATAATGAAATTTTTTTTTTTATTCTTGATAGGTTCGCGCTTGACCGCTATCTCACCTGATGGAAAGCGACGATGCGGTCGACGATGGAGCGCGCTTACCTAGAAGTAACCTATTCACTCTTGACTTAAAGATTCCCGCAGCTGTATGAGATGACAATATGTTATTACTTGTCTGGGTTCACTTATAATCTATAAAACTTTATCAATGTATTAAAAATCAGAAAATAAAAAACGATTATTTCAAATAGACAAATTACAGGCACTTTAAAATTCCAATATGTCGGACAGTCAAAAAAACGTGAAGCTAAATTGCACGTTCCAAAGCGTAGATCTCTATGGAGAAGAACATGGAAGAATCTTCCATGGAGACTCTTTTAAATCATATTATGAGTTGCATCAATCTTGGTTACATATTTCTTGTCGCTTCTACTATGTGAGCACAACATAGATAAGCAATGAAAAAAAAAACTAATTACAAAATAGAAATTGAATTAAGCCACTGGCAGCTAAGAGATGACCAGTCTCAACTGACGGCGCCCGTTCACGAGCATAACGCGTGCATCAGCCCCACTCAGCTCAACCATTTTGAAGGGAACTGAGTGACCCAATAACACGTGCCACCATCAGAGAGACATTTGAGTGAGCATGACAAACTCTCAACTGCCATGCTCGTAATGTCGAACAAGTTGGAACCCAATAAAAATGCTCCATGCTACTTCAAATTCACAAATTTGATAAATCTTCTTCTGCATTATACAAGGCTATTGTTTCCAAATACAAAAAAGTAATAAATTATCACAAGCCCCATTAAAATAAGCAGATAAAATTAAAAAAAAAAACCGTTTCGAAAACCACAATAGAAAAAGGGTAATAGCATCTTTTCCAATGTTTATTATATTAATATTATATCAAATTAAAAAAAAAAAATGTATATCAAAATATTTAAACATAAAACTAATTTGTCGGCAAAAGTGGTTGTGGCTATGGAGCAGGAACGGCATTTAGCCAAGCATTTTGTCAAGGATATATTAAAATGTACTGTTCTTTAAGATACAAAATTGTTTCCTAGTTTGGAGGACAGTGATCCTATTTATGTGAAATAGCCACTCTAATTTTTTGTGATTTTTGGTATGATACTTTTAGATTATTCTTATTTTACGCAATAAATAATTATTTATTAACTACCTACCATAATAAATTTTATAAATTGCTTGTTTTTCTTGTAGTTTCTCATAATCAAATATTTAAGTAAGCCAATTAATTAATATAACACTAGTGTTAGAAGCACAGTCAATGACTTTCAAAATGGTATCAAATTACGCAGTTTATGAGATGTGAATATCAGTTGCCTAGTTGCTTCGAGAGCAATACGGTTTTCCAGCTGCATCCGATTTAAATGGAAGCTGACATCAACATATTTAGGAATATGCAAAACAGATCTGTGATAGTAATTTCAAACTAAAATTATAGATCATGTGAAAGTTTGTATTGTTACTGAGGAGAAAAAGAAGAAACTGTCTGACTGACATATCAACACACAGCCGAAACTACTGGGATTAGGAACGTGAAATTTTGTACAAGGCTTGTTATGACCTAGGCTAGTACTAAGAAAGGATTTTCCAAAATTTAGTCGCTAATGGGATGAAACTGGGTTTTAAAGTTTGTATGGAGAAATCCACGTTCACGCAAGCGATGCTGCTGGCAGAAGCAAGTATTATTATAATCCATTGGGTAAAGAAATCAAGTCAAATCAAGATGGATCCATTCATTCATCATGTTAACTGATAATTGGATAAATATTTCTTCAAACTGATTTCAACTTCGTTTAATTAATTGGACAATGATTGATAACTGATCTTTAATTTAGATTTATTTATTTTAAATATAAAGACGAAGATGGCATTTGTAGTAATTATCAAGACGATTTGAATAAAATAGGGGGAAGGTTTAATGAAAGTAGTTGGAATAACTCGTAGGGCCCTGACTCACGAGTTGTAGATCGTAATTTGAACCTAGAGGGTTGCTTCAATTTGTGTAATTTATTTCATCATCATCTGCTCTCAATACGGTAAAATAATACATCGTGAGGAAACTGGCATGTGTTATAATCAAAAATTTGAAGTCGTGTGATTTTCATCAATGCGCCCGCGTTGGGCCCGCGTGGTGAATTACGGGCCACTTCCTTTTAGAGAGAAGTGGCCTGAGTTTAAGCAGTGGGAACATTATAGGGCTACTTATTATGCTATTATATTACAATATAACCATTACTTTAACTATTTTGGTGTACAATAAGGTGTACCTTACAAAAATAGTTATATATAATATAGTATTTTTGTAATTTAATGAGAATTCGTGTTTTCTTTGTTCTAAATAATAATAATATTCCACAACCATCACAAAAAACCGTCTAGTCCCAAACTAAGCAGAGCTTGTGCTATGAGTACGAGATAACTGATAAACATACTTATACATTTCTAAATACATACATAATATAGATAAATTACACCCAGACACAACAAATTATTGTGCCCATCACACAAACATTTGTCCTGGGTGGGAATCAAACCTCCGGCAAAAAAATAAAATAAAAAAATGATAATAATATTTTGTAAAGTGATTACTAAAATCATAGGAAAGTCCAAATAATGTTTAACCATTACAAAACTATTTTCTACTTTATTTTACATTACTTTTTCCTTCTTCTTCTCAGAGAAGTATCGACGTCCCCAACAAAATACGTTTAAATTTCCTGCCACAGTCGCATATTGCTAGCGAATGGACCCGCTTTGTGTGATGCTTTCTATTTGGGGGAATACAGCACCCCAGTCCCCCATCTCAGTAGGTACATTAGTGATGAGATTTTTAGAAAAATGAGTAAGAACGAGAAAATATTTTTGTAATATTTTATGTTCTGGAAATGACATAGAGTAAATATGGAGTAAATGTACTAACTGATGTCTCGAATGAGTGAGTTTCAATGCAAGACAACGACGTGAGAAATGAACGATAAGATAAAAAAAAAATGGAACTAGAATGTGAAACAATTAATATCGTAGCAATAATCAATAATCATTTAAAAAAATGGCTTGTCATTTGCTGGTTCACCGCCATTAAAATAGACTGATGTATTTGCTTCTCTTATAATAACTGTAAGAGTATTTATACCTATATATATTACTCTTATTTAGCGCGCGACCGTTATCCTATTTCACGTGTCATTTCGTGGACAATGGTGTGAGCAGTAATTTGCTGATAAAACTACTGTATATCAATTTTGTATTTTATATCTGTTTTTTGGCACAAATAAATAAAATAAAATAAATAAAGTAGCTTATGCTGAGGTAGGTACCTTTTTTGGCCTCGCACTGATTTTTGATCAATAGTTTTGTTTTTATTTATATTTCTATTTATTTAGATATCGCCACTGCTTGCTTCTTGTGGCCGCACTGGCCACTAAACACCGTCACACGCCACTCGCGTATTTAAACCTTCTTCGTTAGAGTCCATTATGACACTGCGCGTATGGGTTAAAACAAGTAGCAGCCACCGGCTACAAATGGCTGTCGCGAGCTTCAGCCCCCCTAGCCAAGTTACAATCGTATCGTTCGCACCGAACGAATCGAGTAGGTCACGCCTCCGATTCCTTTGTTCTAACGTCATCTCAACGCTCAGTCACGTGGTCAGAACAAAGGAATCGGAGGCGTGGCCTACTCGAGGCGTTCAACGCAAGAGAATCGTAATGAAACGATCGTAACTTGGCTAGGGAGCCTGATCTCAACATTATTATCATCTCCCTAACCCTTTCCCAACTATCTTGAGGTTGGCTTCCAGTCTTACCCAGCTATACTCAAACTACGGCCCGCGCGCCGCAAGTGGCCTTCCAAGCATTTCTGAATGGCCCTGCAGCCTAACACAATATTTTTGGCATAATTTTATATTTATTCCGTGTCTCAGAAGTACCCTGCTCACTAGTTCACTCCTTGGCGATGTATGAATCAATGATGGTCCTGCTAACAAAACGAAAAAAACAGAACTATGCCCATAGTATGTAGCAATTTTATAGAAAACAGTATATTTGATTAAGAAAAACATATTAAATGTAAAGTTTTATTTCCACAAAGCTTATTGCGGCCCATCATGATAATGGTAAAAGCTCTATGTGGCCCAAGAAGAAAAAACCGGGCAAGTGCGAATCGGACTCGCGCACTTAGGGCTCCGTACAAACTTACTGAAAACAATGCAATTCCCGAATTGAGCTACAGAAATTTTTCCGAATAGCAAATTTTATTTTTATGACTAAGGTCATAAAAAAAAATTTAAACAAAAAAAAACTGTAAATGTGTAGTTAGCTATTGTGATTGTTTTCTATACTTGTGCTATGAAACCTTGCTTTATGCTAAATTTCAGGATTGTAGGTCAACGGGAAGTGAATGAACCCTGTATTTTCCATGGAGCGACTGCCTGTCAGACCTCCACAACCCAGTTACTGGGTAACACGATACTCGTTGGATGGACTGATGACCAGACTTCTGGCGTTTTCCATGACTCTCACCGTGTCATCGGTCCACCTAGTGGGAGGTCGAGGATCCAACGCTGCGTCTTCCGGTGCGCGTTCACCACTCCAGCACCTTTCGACCCCACTGACCATTTGTTCTACGAGCAATGTGCCCTGCCCACTGCCATTTAAGTTTTGATGATTCTTCGGGCTATGTCAATGACCTTGGTTCTCTTGCAGATATCTTCATCCCTAGTGCGATCACTCAAGAAAATTCCGACCATAGCCCTTTCCATTACCAATTGGGTGACTGAGGCCCATTGTAAGCGACCACGTTTCAGTGTCACAATATGACAACAAAATTCAAGAAGTAAAACAACATAATTTCAAGCAAAAATATATAACAAATTCTTGACAAAACACTTAACAATATTTTAGAAAATTAACGATCCAAACAAAACGGGCGTACATCAAAACAGTTATGAAACATAGCACATTTGCTGACTACACTTCCCCTATTCCTATTTTTGTACAGTTTATTAGCTGATTTTTGCTTCAAGGGTGATGAGGTACTCCGGTTGACCACTGTTGGGTACATAACTTTCTCCTAAAGAAAACATAACTTCAAGCAAAAACACACAACATAATCCCGACAAAACACTCAACAATATCTTAGAAAATAAACGATCAAAACAAACGGACGTTCATCAAAACAGTTATCAAACATAGCACATTTGCTGACTACACTTCCCCTATTCTTGTACATTTTATTAGCTCATTGTTGCTCCAAGAGCGATGGGGTACTCCGGTACCCCCCCTTTGTTCGTCTCAAGGAGCGTTTTCAACGAATTCTGACAGGTATCATTAATTTAATGCGCAATGGTGATGGTCCAATTACTTAAAATACTGCTAGAAAATCTTTAGGCTGAGTTGGACTGATATTTGTGTCAGTTCGGGTAGATTTGAGACAGGCACTAAGATTGGGACGAATGCGTAATATTGTTGATTAAGCAAGATTAAACTGTCGGGTTATTGGTTAATCTAGCGTAAGGTTTTCCTGGGTTAAAGTTTTCTCTGAATTTTGACGAATATGCGGGATTATTTGATTAAAGGATTTGTAGATGTTGAATTAAGTCAAGAATTAAATATTACTTAGACATCATTTGTTGAAAAATAATTGTTTCTCATATCGAAAGCACCATAATTACTAAAAAGTGCCTATATTTCCCTAATGGTTCGGCAGAGGTTCACCGAAAAAAGTAAGTCAAAGTCTCACCAAGATCTCAATCTCATAAATAACGCTAATGTGAATTCTAGACTATTCATTTTACGATTCGTTTTTCAGAATATTAACTGATGTTGTTAATGTGAAACTAAATATTGTTTGCAAGAGATACAGAATAGGACAAAGAGTAACTTTAGTCCAGAAAAAAATATTCTTGGGGAAAAAATCAATAAGTTACGATGGTTACAATTTCTTTAGGGTGGTTGGTTGATGGCGCTACGTGTCTTTCCAATTTTGAATTGATTGGATAAATAAAATTAGTGCCTAATATCTTAAATACTAAAACAATAAAACCGGGCAAGTGCAAATCGGACTTGTGCACCGAGGTTTCCGTACAAACTTACCTATGAAAACAGTTCAATTCCTGAATTGAGATACAAAGACTTTACCGAATCGCAAAAAAAAAAAATTGTGACGTAACTACAAATTTACGGTTTTCAGATTTTTTCCTATATTCGTACTATGAGACCTTGCTTCATGCCAAATTTCAGGATTCTAGGTCAACTGAAAGTACCATATGAATTTAGATTCCCTTGAGAGTGTCGAAATACAGGTTTTTTACGACATAAACGACCGTATCTTTTTTTCGTTAATTTGAAAGTTTAGTTTTTTCACAGTTTCAAGGGACTGCAAATCTTAGTGTATGGTTTTAATTTAAACTTGACAGACAGACGGACGAACAACAAAGTGATCCTATAAGTGTTCCGTTTTTTTTCCTTTTGAGGTACGGAACCCTAAAAATACTTTAAATAATATTTTTATTTTATCATAATATTTTTAATTATGTTACTATAAATTGTGGTATACAATAAATTTTATTCTATATAAATATTTCAGCCTCTTTTAAATTGGACCACCACCCACGATGACTCCCCTATTTGCTGCAACAGGATTTGTTTCATCACCGGCGGATTATCTCAGATGTTTCAGTCTTTACATTATCCTATTAATTTATTATAGCGAATTGTAATCAGATCTCAACCATTATTAATTGATTTAATTATTTGGGTTCTTGCTTTTCGTTTGATTCATTAATTTTGATTGGTGGGTAATTTTAGTTTAGTGTTGGTAGATAATTTTAATTAAGGTAATTTTAGTTCAGTATTTGTGGGTAATTTTAAAGGGTAAAAAAATTGTAAAAGTAAAATGTTTGTTTAGTCTATGTATCTATAAATATGACATAATGTTACAAGAAGACTTTTCAATACATTTCACATTTTTCGATGTTTTGCTACCATGCCCTATACCATAAGAAACGAGCATTTCTCATGAGATATAAAGTGATGACACAATAGTGTTTTGTTGAGTTTCGTTTCAAATAACGCAGGAGACGTTATTTGAAACAAAACATTACACTACTAAACGCTTTGGATAAAACAAGAGAGAGAGAGTGTGAGCTTTTTATAACTAAAACCTACCCATGATACTTTAGTTGAACTTTGCGCTCCAAGGCTGCTGTAATACTTCCAAACCATCCTCCAGCCCACGGTAGTGTAGATTTCTAAAAGTGAAAAATTTTCTTAAGGCGTATAGTCGCTTAAACATCTCACTGGATAAAGCCTGACCTTTAAATTCATTTTTTTTTTTTTTGCTAAATATTGATTGACTAACTAACCCGGCAAAGTTCGTCCCGCCATTATAGTCAATGAATTTTGTGATATATTTTAGCTAAACTGTCAAAAGGATAACGCCATCTACTACTGTCATTACCAGAATCAGCATAATTGATTTTGAAATGACATTTTAATTAGAGATGGCGTTTTGTTTGTTTTTTTTTTCATGATTTTTTCCATTTTCTCACCGTTTAAACCTTTCCTGGACTATCACAAATATTTCAAGACCAAAATTGACCAAACCGGTCCAGACTTTTTTGAGTTTTAGCGAGACTAACGAACAGATTCATATGTTGATATTGTTGTACATGAATCTATAAGAAACATATATATTTTTCTATTGACCCATCCGTTACCAAAGAGTAGGTACAGAAAGAAAGAAAGAAAGTTTTAATTGACTCCTTCTTATTTTCGGTACGATGATAAACTTGTCAAACTGTTTGGGCCCAATAGGCTACATTAACAGCAGCATCGATAGCACTAATCAAATCCTCCAAAGTGCAGGTGCATGGGCACTTGGGGCACTCTAATGTGTGGCTCATGTTTTGAACAGGAGCACTGCACTCACATTGTGTATCCGACTCAGTAATCCCAGAAAACACATGTTCAACATCTCCCTAACCTTTTGTTAACTAGCTTGGGGTCGGCTTCCAGTTTAACCGGATGCCACTCAATACATGTTTTACATACAGCGACTGCCTATCAGACCGCCACAACCCAGTTACGGGACAACACGATACTTCTTGGATAGACTGATGGTCAGACTTTCTGGCGTCTGACTACCTGTAAAGACTTTCAAAGATCTACGAATGACGACCGAGACCAACGGCTTTACGTGCTTTCTAAGACACGGGGTGTCAACAAAGTTTTCGATAGGAAAACTTAGAAAAATACAGATGAATTGAAAAAAAAAAACACTGTGGTACTTGCCCGGTTTCGAACCCGCAACCTCATGAAGGAGAGGCGGGTGCCTTAACTACTAGATCATCAGGTGTGGTGACCTAGTGGTTATGGCATCAGCTAGGGCAGGACCAGGCACAGGGGATGTGTCCCCTCCTACTAAACCTTCCATTAAACTTATAGAAACATCAATCGATTAATTATAAAATAATTTAACGCCTTGCCTATGCTAAAAGTATACAAATAATTTACCTAATTTGCTTTTATCGAAGTTGATCCATAGTCCCCTTGGTAATTTAAAAGTTTGTATCAAACAATAAAGTTGTGCCTCGTAGATAGTTTGTAGGGTATCGTCGCCCTCCCTTTTTAACCGATTTCAAAAATTGAGGAGGTTCTATTATCGACTATGTGTATTTTATGTACGTTCAAAGATTTCTTCGTCAACAGTAGACTGATATAGCATAGTCGGCCTTATTATGTTCCCACTGTTGGGACTCAGGCCTCCTCTCTAGGAGAGGGAATGGATCGTAATCCACCACGCGGGCCCAGTGTGGGTTGATGGATGTCACGTTTTCGAATTTTTGGTTCTAAGAGGTACCGGTTTCCTCACGATGTTTTAATTCACCGTTTTTCGAGAGCAGTGGTGATGAAACAAATAAAACAAAGTAATGCGCCTGGCTGGGTTTGAACCCGCGACCTACAACTAGTAAGTGACATCCACCAACCCGCACTGGGTCCGCTTGGTGGATTACGGCCCATTCCCTCTCCTAGAGAGGAGACCTGAGTACAAGCAGTGGGAACGTTATAAGGCCGACTATACTATACGCCTGCTCACAGCTTACATTCTAAACCATGAAACTGTATTGACGAAGCGGCAACGGCACAACGTTGACAAATACGCCATCTATGAAGCTACGCTTTCTTAGACAGTAGGCCAAAGATAGTGATATGTAAACGCACTTTACATAAAAAGTTTTAAAAATAAAATACAAAAATCCTTAAAAAATAAAAGCCAGACATTAAACCAGCTAGAACGTACAACTGAATACTCTTAACCACAACCATTTTCATTGTTTCTCCTCAACATTAACTAAACAAAATTATCTTAACGCAGGTATTTCTAGGCAGAGCCGCCTTTCTTGAAATTAATTTCGCCACTTGTTTTACTGATGACATTAATGTTGCTAATTATATCTGCATTTAATAAAGAAAGGCTCGTGTACAAACGTATAAAATTAACGAGTATAAAGAGATTGGAATGGCTGACTTAGTCGAATAACTTAGTCGAGTTTTGTTTGAGTAAATAAATACCTAAACCAGCAGATTTATTTAGAAATTACCTGCCCCTCTAGCCAAGTTACAATCATATCGTTCGCGCCGAACGCCTCGAGTAGGTCACGTCTCCGATTCCTTTGTTCTGACCACGCGACTGAGCGTTAAGATGACGTCGGAACAAAGGAATCGGAAGCGTGACCTGCTCGAGGCGTTCGGCGCGAACGATACGATTGCAACTTGGCTAGGGGGGCTAGTACTCGCGACTTTTTCAGCAACAGACTAGTGAAACAACATCAAGCCATTTGGATTCAATTTAAAGAAAATTTTTCACGAAACCCTAATAATTTTTCAGAAATAAAAATAATTTAAGTTACTATTTATAACACCAGCTATCTATAAGAGAAATTCCAATCCAGCTGTTTCGGAGATTTACTGGAACAAACATACAGATAGATAAAAATTTTAAATGTTGTGTTTTGATATAGGTATAATATAATATTCACACAACTATCACACAATTCCGTCTAGTCCTAAGCTAAGCAGAGCTTTTTTATGAGTACTAGACAACTGATAAACATACTTAAATATTTCTAAATACATACATATATATTATAGATAAATTACACCCAGACACAGAAAAAATGATTGTGCTCATCACACAAAGAAATGTCGTGGTTGGGAATCGAACCCACAACCTCTGGTATAGCAGTTAGGGCCACTATCCACTAGACAAACAGGCCAGTCCATTAGTAAGACACTCTTACAGACTGTCTTACAGAATTAAACCCACTAGTGGTCCATTAGTTGATCTCTGCGATCCAGGGCCGCGGTACGGAATGGCTATTTCGAACAATTCGCAGCCCGGGCAGGCATCGGCCCTGACGTCACTCACGCTGACTTCTCTTTAAGGTGCTTGTTGAACATAATACTGCAATCCGGGTCTAACTCTTATCAGACGGCGAGCTACCCATAACTCGCCATTCGCAAGATCGCGCCTACTATGGTGGGACTCCCAAAGTGTGAGGATTGCTTCTTCCTCACGCTTTTTTTCGTCCCCTGCTCAGGAGGACGTAACTGCTTCATATGTCCTCTCACTCCGTAACATGGCCTTGAAAGCCGATCGAACATCATCAGGAAATGAATATAACTCTCTGATACCAAAATTATCCAACTTGTAAGGATTATCGAATAAACCAGATTAACTTTCCAGATTGAATACACCACGAAATGGGGCCACACTGTCCCCGATCCACAAAATCGACTAACATCGAATAATTCGCATAGAAAAGCAATCTCGTGTCCCATCACTATCCTATATCGGGTCGCGTGTAATAACACCATGTTTGTATGAGATGATAATCATATTTCCGGCTGCATATTAAAGATTATACGAAGTCGTAAAGATATATTAGCTTGTGGGAAATGATATACTTTATTAGGTTATATTTACGTTTCATTAAAAGGTTTCATGCGGTGTTTACGATGAGATAAAAGGGGTATTAATTAATGCCGAATGATATCCGTAGTAATAATATGACTTAGCGTTGAATTCAGAATTTCATCGAAATTATGTTTGGAATGAGAATGGCGAATTTGGATTTTAGTGTGATAATTTGGGTTGCATAGTTAAATCCTTTAGGACAGTAGCAGAAATTATAGCGGTAGGTACTTTAATTTCGAAGTAAATGTGTTTTTTCTCTTTATTTATTAGAGACTTTCAACCAGGTTATGTAATTCCAATCATATCTACTATTTGCTAAAACTTAGCTGTAATACAAGGTAAGCCAAAATATCTTGTAATCTAACTAAGGGCGGAATTCACCAATAAAACTAACTGACACTAGTGACAGCGGCTAAACGCGATTATGCGAGCCAAACGTTAAAACGCGATTAGTTTTATTGGTGAATTCCGCCCTAAATCTAATTCATTTAATTGTTCATAAGGAAGATTTCTACTTGTATCATCTTGATCTTCTGGATAAATAAAATTAACTGTAGTTAGTTAAAAGGGATTGAACTCGGTTTCTGGTTTACGCGAAAGCAAAGAAATCGACGAAACGAAACGAAACGAAGAATCGCCAAAACTTAAGTGGCAGTGGGTAAGGCACATTGCTAGCAGAACGGATGGCCGTTGGGGTCGAAAGGTTCTGGAATGGCGACCACGTACCGAAAGACATAGTGTTGGAAGGCCTCCTATAAGGTAGACCGATAGCCTGGTAAGGGTTGCGGGAATCTGATGGATGCGAGACGCACAGAACCGTCCATGGCCTATGTCCAACAGTCAAATGCACGTCTTTCGGCTGAAATGATGATGATGAATAAAACCACTGACCGAGGTTTTACTAAACTGTTTATACATTTTTTTGAAACATTCTACAAAATATATCATTCACCAAAATACCTAGGATAAAAAAAGGAACCTTTTAGTAAAAGCCTGAGCTAATCCGAAACCGAATTCCTTATTCTTCAACTCAAGGTCGCCAGCAAACTCTGATTCGTGCTTACACTCTCGGCTCGCGTTAAGGCAACAGCAATTTTCAAGAATTACATAACGGTTCCCACCCAAAAATTACTATTCGTGCCGACCCATTGTAACTTTTGGCTCACAATAAACCAGAACGTGACCAAGGATTTAAATGTGGTGGTTGACGAGTACCAAATCAATTTGGAGCCTGTGCGTGATTCAAATTCTTCATTTAGCAAAATGTGTGCGTTGAAATTTATGATGTTTGTACAGAGCTTATATTGCTCCAGGGAGCTACAAATGTATTTTATAGTAACGCTCGTATATTCTTTTTTTATTTTCATGGCGTTTTGTTGTAGAACTTTTTTGTAAAACCGTTTGTAGAGACAAGAATTTTGAGTTTAGAATAGAATTTTCTGTTTGTTACAAGATGTTATATATGTGAAATATCGAACATGGATACGGATACGGCTATAGAAATTATATAGCAAAGCATAATTAGCTTTTCAATATTTCCACTGCTGGGAGTCAGGCCTTTTTGGTTCTAGGACATGCCGGTTTCTTCACGATGCAGAGGTGATGAAATAAATTACACAAAGTAATGCGCCTGGCTGGGTTTGAATCAGCGACCTACAACTCGTAAGTCAGAGCCGTTACCACTCGGCCACCACTGCTCTCTCTTAGAAATGATATTATTTCGATTTGGGATACGGTTATGGATATGAAATTATTTCGTATTATCCGCTAGTTTCGGTTACAAATATCAGAATTTTGAAAATAAAAGTAAAATACAAATAGCAAGATTTAACTTCTGTTTCTAGTCTAGATTATCATTTCTTTGGCAGGATAAAACAAAAAAGAAACTTGTCATAACCTATTATTTAGACTCCGCCTTTAACCGAAACTATCCGATGCTTTTATATCCGCTAAAGTTACAATTACGGATATTTATTTTTTTATTTTGGACTAGTTTCTGCCCGCGGCTTCGCTCGCGTTAATGTAGGTTTCTCCATACAAACTTTGGACCCACGCTTCATCTCCTTAGAGAGTGAATTTTAGAAAATCCTCTCTTAGTACTCTCCTACATCTTAAAGAGAAACCTTGTGCAAAATTTTACGCTCCTAATCCTAGTAGTTTCGGCTGTGCGTTGATATATCAGTCAGTCAGTTTCCCCTTTTATATATATAGACATCCAATAGACTTGATTTCGGTTATGAAGCTCTTTAATAACTCTGGTTTGTTACTTGTGTTGATTTATAAAATAGTTCAAAAGGAGTTGCGCAAGTGCAATTTGAAGGCGCCCTTAGTGGAGGAAAGAGAGAAAACATAATTTGTACTACATCTTACAAATAAAACTAGGCCAACAGAAACAAAGGGACGAGCACTTTCCTACCATCACACAGTAAAATTAACATTAATTTTATTAGGGCCCAATCGTCTAGCCACCTACTACCATTAGGTACCAAATATAATTAGGTAGTTACGTAAGTATATAAATACTATCAGCTTTAGCGGCTTCACTCCTATGATAGTAGAAAATTATTCCAAGGAAACATACTCATTACTCGTGGTTCTAGAATACGAAAGGAAACTGGAGGAACATAGAATTTTTTTAAAGGTGGGAAATCATCTAATGACATCTCTCGCCCTTGGACGGAGCATGAGGGTGTGTCAGACTTTTACTGACTAAAACCTACACTTGTTGCTTTTTTGCCTTCGTTCTAGGGCCCGGGGTTCACTTTCGCACAACCCCCTTATGGCCCCAGTAGGCTTCGACCCTGCAAGGCCCCTACTGTTTGCTGACATCTCCTTGAGGTGCACATGGAACACTACGTGCCGTCGACGACTTGAGCTTGATCAGGACGGTTACTGGAGGTCGGACGGCGAGCTACCCGTTGCTCGCCGTCTGCAAGCCCATCCCATCAGTATGTTCTCCTATCTGCTGCCAGCGGGTTCGGCCGAGAAAACATAGTCCCGAGATAAAAGTATTCTATGTGATATTCCAGAAAATGTTTACTAGTTTTATTTATTAATTGCTTGCTATACTTACAGTGTGCACCAAAGCGTATAGCAAGCCAACAAACCAAAATTTCACAAACTAACAAAAAAAAAAACAAATATTTATCATTTCTTGACTGCTACAAAAAATATGTCGAATTTAGGTTCCTTAGCAATCAGGGCGTTCAGTAGATTAAGCGCCTGGGCTGTAGGAGCATATCTAGCCGTGAGAGTACGTGACAGAGGGGCAACAAACAGCTCCCTTAACCAAGTTACAATCGTATAGCTCGCGCCGAACGCCTCGGTCATCAGTCACGTGGTCAGAACAAAGTAATCGGAGGCGTGGCCTACTCGAGGTGTTCTGCGCGAACGAAACGATTGTAACTTGGCTAGAGGGGCAGGCACCGTATCGCACAGGTGCGCGACACCCGCAGTCGGTCGGTTTAGTGAATTTCGTTCAGCCGTTCGAGCCTGAAGAAGTAACAAACGCCCAAACACACCAACTTTCAGCTTTATAATAATAATAATGGCCAATGGCTTAATAGCCAAGAGCCTTGAACAACATCTGAGGAGGCTCTCGTTAAGCATCTGGATCTAGGGCCTGATCCTGAAACAAATAATCCTGAACACGGTGCACATTGTTAGGAGATTTCTCTCTCAGGAGCCCTGACCACCGGTAGCTTGGACCTTGTTCCCGATGTCGGTGGGTTACTATTATATTTATGAATGTTTTTTTTTTTATTGAAATGAATAAACGGAATAATAAAAATGATAACTCTTTATTTCGGGCTACTACGGCCGACCGCGAGACCGTGTACATAAATAACAATCTTAGAAATAATAAATTAATACATAATAATAACATAGTGAAATAACACTATCTTTCTATTTCGTCAAAGTTGCATATTATTTTATTATTTAGCATGTATTTTTGCGATATTTATTTTATTGTGTGTAATCATAATCTTTTTTATATTTTGCATGTTACATTATTTAATTGTTAACTATGTATTTTTTGTGTACTAATTTTCCTTCTAGTTTTATAATATAATTTACTTCTACTAAATATTTATATTTTTTACACACCGGTTTTAAAAAAAATATAAATATTTTTTCCAACTCTCCTTTCGCAGGTATGCTGAAAGAGACTTCTTTAGAAAACATTATTATTACTAACTAACTACGTTGGATCGGGGACGTATTGTTACATATTAGTGTGACGGCGTGTGAGTCTAAGTCTAGTATTGAATATTCTAACACCCAATTCTTATAACTACACCTATTCGAAAATTCCATTACCTAGATTCCGGGTTTAAATTACGTATACATATAGGTCAAAATAAGGTTAGTACGAAATTCATAATTAAATATCCACTTACTCTACTGCCTACCCTACTTTATAAGCCGTGTGCATTTGCCCAAGCAATTGAGATTAACGCACACCCTTTAATTACGCAAGTTTCTGGCGGCGCGAATAAATATAAATGGAAAAGGTTTTTTCTCTTTAGTACTAGAGATTTTTTAGGGGGAAAAATGGTGGTAAATTATTATGGCACGATGTGTTTTAGTGGAGTGCTGTACTGATTTATAAGGACATTATTTAGGGGATAGAGAATTTGTTACTATTAAAGAGATACTAGTCATGTGAGATGTTTTAGATGAACTTATAAAATTACATAAAGAAAAAACTTTTTACAAAAAAACGTGACCGACTTCACTAACTTTATTATTTGTATGACATGGTATTATTTTAGCATGACATTGTATTATTTTTATGACATTAATTTCTCGGTCTTTTTTATGAAATTGTATTTTTTTTTTTATGATATTGGATTTGAATTTGTATGACATTGTATCTGAATTTGTATGACATATCATTTAAGTTGAACAATTAAGTTAATGAGCTTACAATTTTTAACATTTTTTAATATTTTCTTTGTTTTCAATCAACTATGAATATTTTGCATGCCGTAAGGCAAAATGTATTGGGACAATCAACAATTATAACACCTTATCTGTATACCTACATTATTAGCAAATAAATGATTATGATGATGATTATGATGACTAAAAAAAAACCGGACACGTGCGAGTTGGACTCGCATTCATAATAGATGGATGTGGACGAATTTCACAGGTTCGACCAGCGCAGCGTCTCGCTGGCAAACTCTGACTTTTAAGTGGAATTAAAAACCTCTTTTTTTTAATACTAAAGTTAATTTTTAATTATCATCAAACTTGCGAAAATCTTCAACGCTTTTGTTTTGTTTTTTTTCAATATGAAACGTACTTTAGAAATGTTAAATTACGTCTATGTTATCCCTTCTGTAGACAGCTTAATTATGTGAATCACATATTGTTAATTTGTAGGTGGCTTTTTGATTAAGAAAGGTCTATAAAGGAATAGTACATATTAGTTCTTAAAGAATCCGCAGAATAGGGGATCGTAGTGGAACATTTAGTGCTGTATAGTCCCCTGGGGGATTGTAGTGGAACGAGCGTTCCACGTGCTTCTCAATGAGGTATCGGCGAACCGTAGGAGCCTAGCAAGACCGATGCATGCTAAGGCTGTGGGGAGTTTCTTAAATGAAAACCTATGATCCTAGTATGTAAAGGGCAACTGAAGAACGCAGGCATGGTTTTAGTCAGTAAAAGTCTGTCACGTCCTCTCACTTCACCTCAAAGCGGCAGCAGGCAGCAGACAGTATTGGATGATTTACAATCTTAAAAAAAGTGTCTCAAGATGAAACGATGAAAACATGGGCCCGAATGTGGTCATTTGACTCTAGATGGTACTCAAGTCAATTCTTTTATTTAATTTTAAATACTTAAGAGAGCCCTTTGCTACCCATCATCATAAAAATACCTCCCGCTCCGCCCAAGAGCGGGATTTGTCATAAGATGATTTTCCCACCCAATAAAAAAAAACCACCTACTCGAATATTTCACAAAAATGGTTCTAGGAAATACGTGTTTATTTTTAAATCTTAAATATCGAAAAAAAAATTCTTCGTTCAAAATTTCGATTAAATATATAAGGTTTTTTAATGTGCGAGTACATTATTACAAGCCAAAAATCACGCGATGAGGCGTCTGGACCCCCTAGGTTGAGCTGGAGCCGCTTGAGGGCAGCCCCTGTCCGATTCAGTTTGGGAGCCAGAAATCGGAAGTGCTCCTCAAAATCCCACTGGCTGTCGAATACGTGTCCCAGGTAATTCATCGTTGACTCGAAGCCGATGTGAACTCCTTCTATCGTTAATTGGGAACATGTTTCTTAGTTTGCACGCTCTTAAAGTTTCTGTATCTCAAATTAGTGTACTTGATTGTCAAACATTTGATTTGCGTTTCATTATTGAGACCTCAATAATTTCTTGCTAGAAACACAAAGTGATATTAAAAATACAACAAGCAAATTTTCATCTCGGGAAAACAAACAAAGCCACAGTCAAAACTAAGCAATAATAAATTATGTTTATAAACAAATGTTTATGCGAATGTTTCTCATTAACATATCCAATTTATTCCAAGAATGAAGCGCAAATATGTCGCTTGAGTCAATTCAAGGGAGTAAATAAACATACATATTTAAGTTGTATCTTCATTACGATCAATATAACCTAACCAGTTTAGGGTGCTCCTCTGACGTGGACCTAGGCAGAGTGGAGAGGAGCGGACCGTGAATTGGCTAATCACAATGCACAAAATCTCCACTCCGCATCATAAGAGGGGAATGGAGAGAAACAGAGTGGAACGGAGTGGAGCATAGTGAAGTGGAGCAAGCGAAGTGGAACGGAGTGGAGTAGAGCGGATTGGAGCGGAGTAGAGCGGAGTGAAGTGAAATGGACCTGAACACGCTTTACTAAATGTGTAAAGTTTAAATAATGTACGACGGGCACTTTGTGTGAAAGTTTCCGATTATACGATTCCCAAATTGAGTTACGAAGATTTTTCCGATTCACAAAAAAAAGTTTTTTTTACTACAAATTTACTGTTTTCAGATTTTTTTCTTAAACTTATGCTATGAGACCTTGCTGTATGCCAAATTTCAAGATTGTAGTTCAACGCAAAGTACCCTGTGAATTTTGATTCCCTTTAGAGTGTATACACGTTTATTTCTTTATTTTTTGCGACATAAATGACCGTATCTTTTTTTTCGGTCAGGAATTTGATTTTTTCATAGCTTTAATCCAGCAGACTTGAGTATATAATTTTAATTTCAACTCGATAGCTCCACGCGTTTCCGAGATAAAGGGTCTTGACAGACAGACAGACAGACAGACAGACAGACGGACAACAAAGAGATCCTACAAGGGTTCCGTTTTTTCCTTTTGATATACTGAACCCTAAAAAGCGTTTCGGGAACACATTTATTAGGAGTACAGTTAAAGAGTGAAATTCCCTGTCGGAGTCTGTGTTTTCTGATAGCTACAACCTGGGGATCTTTAAGTCAAGAGGGAGGAGGTTACTACTAGGCAAGCGTGCTCCATCGTTGAACACATCGTCGTCATCATCAGGTAAGATAGTGGGCAAGACCGAACCTATCTAAAATAATAATAATACTTAAAAAAATATTAGTGTGATAGTAATACTAGCGTGGTACATTATCATACAAAAAGAAAGACGATATGCATTTAAGCGGAAGCTGCGGAATCATTTGCTCCACTAATAGCAGAATCGTCTAAAATCTTCTTTTGTTACTGTATATTAATATTTATGTAGATATATTATATTAAATATATATGTATGTGCATTTTAATTATATGTATACTTTTTTTCTTACTCTTCTTTTTCGTATAAAATTTTCTTTTTATGCACTTACCATATTGTCTCTTCACCACCCTAGAATGACTAGAGAACGCCTAAGGCATTAAGTCCGCCTTTGTACTTTATGTTGCATTAAGTTTAATAAATAAATAAATAAAAATAAATACAATATTTTTATTACTCATGATAAGTTGTCTTTTGATCTCGTCTTCGCCTGTTACCAAGCAATCAATGATGTCTGCAATAGAACGAGCAAGCCTCAAAAATTAATTAATTTTAAAAAAGCAATCATAAGGAAAATCACATACAATACGAGCCTCTAATAACTTCCGCTTATCATGGCTAAATAAGATTAATTAAAGTATACTACCACAGTAAATAATTAGGGAAAATAGAACTTCCTGTTAATTACTTTTATTATAATTAAGACAGTAGGGGAGACAGCGAAAAGTTTTCAGTTACAGTAAATAGGTTCCATAGAGAACAAAATCGCCTTGAGTCGTAGAAACTAGAAACGACAAAATAGAACTAGCTTCTTCCACAGTCTAACCCCGCGGTTCCTAACGTGGGGGTTACTTCCCCTGCGGGGGTAAAACTGGTATTCTGCGGGAATAAATTATAACAGACCAATATGACCGAATCTAGCTCACCAGTGCATTTCATCACATGCCCGAACTGTGAAATTAAATGACAAGTCGGAGTCCCGCTTTAAACCTAACTACCACCCCATACTAAAAAATAATGTAGAGACTCGAGATCGTCCGCCGTCCTCCATCCAGCAAGACCCGAAGCGGCGGCGCGTAGTGTTCCTCGCGTGCCTCTATTGAACGTATGATGATGAACACATCCCTGCGGGCCTGAGGTGGCCCGCGTTGGCGGGCCAGCACTAGCCGGGGATCATGGATGGCGTATCAGCTCCCACGATCCCCGGTCCAAGCGTGGGAGGGAAAACCGGGGTGGTTTTTAGCCAGTAATAGTCTGACAGACCCCTTCTGAAGGACATCCATGAGGATTTACCACGCCGGCAAAAAAAAAAAGGTTAGGTTAGATCAAGATTATAATTGTAAAAAGATCAGGTAATCTCATTGTAAGATATTTTTATAATGTCTAATTAAGTCGATTTGTATTTATATGACGTACTATATTCATTGGTAGCATGAAGTTGAAGAAAAAGTTGGTAAATTAGTTTCCCAAGCTAAATCATAGGGGTGACAATATCGAAAAGGTTAGGCACCACTGTCTAACGGAATTTCTAAATTAAATCCTTTGCCTGGGCCTGTATTCGGCTACGGGGATGCACTCCGCTGACGCTATCATTAGATCTTTATGTGAACACATAACAGGGCACGTTGTGCAAGAAGACCATGACCATGAGACCATGTGGGACATGGTCTGCGGAGAGGCGCCGCACAAACACTAAGATCGGAACCGTCTGAGAATTCTCACTTATGGAGATTACTTACCTGCAGCCGATCTGAGTGCGAAGTATTTTTTTAACCGACTTCGAAAAGGAGGAGGTTATATATTCGACTGTAAGTACTTTTTTTTACACACTTACTGAAAAGCTGGGTATTAAAAATTCTGACAATGCCGTATCTAGTAATCGCCGCCAAGATGTTTCTATACTCTGTGGTACATACTTACTAAAAATAAAGCCGAGTCAGAGAAGACGTTTACGAAATTAGGGTAATTTTTAGGGGAAGGATAATTACCCTTGTTTTCTAGCACAATGGTTCCTTAAGGCTGTATGTAATGTAAGGGTTAGCTCAGTTAATCTATATAATGTAAAAACTCAACTAATTCGAAACTTGCTTCTGTATTAGCTCTTTAGTAACGATAAAAAGTTGTTTTTACTGAGAATCGGTGTTTGAAGTGGATAGATACATTTTAATTGTTTTTGTATCCACCTTTAAGTTGTTGATACGCTTCGTCGTTTATACTGCATACATTGAAGGACTGGAACAATTTGCCTTCTGCGGTCTTCCCGCCCAACTATAATTTAGGTATCTTCAAGGCTAGAGTGAATAGGCTCTTAATAAACTAGTGCGCCTCACCATCAATGATTGCATCTCTGCTTATCATCAGGTGGGATCGCAGTCAACACTGGTTTATAACAAATAAAATAATAATAATAGAAAGTATTCACGATACAAGAGTAATTCTTAGTGTGAGACAAAGTTAAAAAAAGAAAAAGTTTTAATAAAACTAGAATTTTAGATTCACATAGCCTAGACCTGAGCAAGCAAAAGCTGTTGTACAAGCTATGAGTCCGATTTCCACAAGGTTCAAATGTGAAAATCATAAGGCTTAAATCCCCGCGGGTAGTGTGAAAGTCAAACCCGGGGCCCTGGGACGAAGGCAAAGAAGGAACAGAAGTGAGTTTTTAGTCAGTAAAAGTCTGAGACTATCTCCCGATTTGTCATAAGATGATTTTCCCACATAAAAAACAGGTTCAAATGTATGGGTAAAATGTGATTTTTGCTTGAGCGGCTCGTATATTAAAACTGAATACCAAATCATACGAAAAATTTAAATAAAAATACATTCAGTGTCTCCAGTTTACCATCACAGTTCAGTATAGAGGAACATTTCCCATCCAAGTACCCAAGCAACATCAGATACTAATGGTGGCCATAATTCCAGCTACCTGACCATAAATATACCGTAATGACCGGCATCCAGCAAATTAATGTCTCAGACGCTATGCTCATTAAAGTTTTAATGTAGGATAGGGTTATGAAGGAGATTGTTAAGATTTTTATGGAGTACGGGCTGAATAAAATATTTTATGACTAGGAGAACATGAACATCCTGCATGCTGTGTTTTCCTGGTAGAATATTAAAAGTAAATTGGAAGCGGGAGGAATTTGTCAAGCGCAGTATTAAGCTCTTCATCATCATTTCAACCGAAAGACGTCCACTGCTGCACATAGGCCTCCCCGAAACGTCAACTTTATATGACCAGTCCTATGCATCTCGTATCCATCAGAATCCCAAAACAGTTCATCAATCCGCCTTGCCTTTCCAACGTTATATCTTTCGATACGCAGTTATCTGGTTCCAGTATTAAACAAATCATTCGGAAAGGCCTTCGTCCGCGATAATATCACCAACTTATTCATGAGGCTGGTTGTACTAGAGACACCAGCTTCGTTGCCTCGTGAGTTTCATGGTTATTATCGTGACTGCTGAGCTGGAGTCCTGGGTGAATTACTCTGTAGTTACACGGAGTTTCAAAGTCGTCATTGTGACACCCTCATGCTTCGTTTCCCCTATGCTTGATCTCTCCTCGGTCGTGTTGTATTGCTGTCCTATTGGACTATGAGAGTAAAGGAGCAGAGAGTGCACCTGTGTTCGCGCACTCGCTTGATTTCCTCACGATGTTTTCCTTCACCGTTTTGAGAGCAGTGGTGATGAAAATAAATTACACAAAGTAATGCGCCTGATTGAGTTTGAACCCGCGACCTACAACTCATAAGTCGGAGCCGTTACCACTCGACCACCAGTAAGTGTAGCTCAAATCACGTTAAAAATATGTTGGTGACCTACTGATGACTGCTTACCTTATGCTTCCCCAAGTTGATGACCGAGCACCCAAGAAGTGCCTCTTTCCCGATGTGGAAAGTATGGTTGCCGATGGGTCTCTCGAACTGGGGCACGTCGACCAGCTTACGGTTTACCACGTGAGAATCTGTAACAATGAGAAACATTAAAATAAAATAAGGGTAGTCAAGACGGTCCAATAGGTAAGTATAAGATCGAAAGTGTTTGAGATAAATGAGATAGATAGATAGATAGATATTCTTTATTTTTCTTTTTTTTTTGTTTAATTTTTTTTTCTTTTTTTTTATTCTTTATTTTTTTTATTTTTTTTTATGAGTCCCGTATTTTGTCGTAGTATTTTTATGTGGTGTCAGGTGCCATCACCGAACACTGCTCACTGAATAAACACTTCTTCACAATGAGCATCATGGATAGTCCTCTGTCCAGAGTATGTATGGAGGCAGAAGAAACTATCACTCAAATGTTTGTCGCGTGCATAGCTGTCAGTGACATAAGAACATGAACCTTGGGGGCACCGGATTCACTCAACAGATGCCCATAGCAAACTGAATGGTTCTGTAGAGAGGTAAGTAGGCTGTTTGGAATGAAGGCCGCCATGGTCCATGAACAATGGTCCACTAAGGACTAAATGCGGAAACCAGACCACAAAGATAAAATAAGACATTGAAATGAATATTTGAATTGTAAAACAGGCTAGTAGGCAAGTATAACATCGAAAGTATTTTAGTTGTAAATGAGGGAGTATCTTGTCTTATGCTTAATTGCTAGTTGATTTTTAGCAGTCACTAGCGCCCGCCCCAGGGATAGCATGGGTGTTACGAATCTTTGAAGTTCTCGGTATTTTTCTACTACAATTAATATATTTTCTACACCTTGTAGCGACACCTATGGCGCCACATAAGATCTACGAAATCCTGCATCACGCAATTAGAGTTCCCCGCAGAATTTGACCGTATACGATCATCCGAAATCATCTATCGCGTAGTTACTCAAACCAGACATAACTTCCTTCTGGTCGGAGGATTTTCCCTTTCCAACGGAGGTTTAATGGACTTTACGCTCGTTCCACATACCTCTAAAACCTGAATCTTTCTTATGAATCATTTTGCCTATTAGTAATAATCAATCTTTATCGCAAACATACAGACAGACAAATACGATGGGTAACTATGTTTCACATATAATATGTTAGAGTAAGTATTATTTCAGCAAACCGTTCGAAAATACCCGGTACCTAACGACAACATTTCCGAACTTTCCTAGGCAAAACAAAAACCTAACGCTCCAGTTAGCAGTAGCAAAATACACAAGAAATTCAACGTCTATATATCTGTTGGGAAAACAAAAGAAGTATTATTTGTATGTAACCGAAAGAACAATAAACTATGAACAATGAATATCCAAAAACAAGAAGTAAAAACATTAGTTTCGATAGACTACTCGAACCAAAATAAAATATCATTTGAAAAAACCACGATATCAATGCTGTTTTTTTATTTTTTATTGATATAAACCAGTGCTTGACTGCGATCCCACCTGATGGAAAGCAGTGATATAATCGTTGATGGTGAGGCGTACTAAATGGAACCTCAAGCGAACGCCGGCGTTCGCTCTCTCATTGTCTTTCTATTATGCCTCTAATTACGAAAGGTAAAGGTTAAGAGCCTATTCACTCTATCCTCTCTATCCAGGCGTCTTCAAAGCGTAAAAAAAATAATAAGAAGCGTGCTACATCGTCGGCCACATCATCGCTTACCATCAGGTGAGATAATGGTCAAACGCGAGCCTATCAATAATAAAAAATAAATAAATAAGAAGAATATTGAAAAAAAAATAAACCCAAACCTCACCAATTTATTTGTTTATTTAAAAATACAGGACAAAGATTATTAAAAATAAGTGTGCAATGGGCGGCGGCACCTATATTCTTTCAGTTTTCCCTCTGCATTCAGAAACCTTTTCAGAAGTCGACCCAAGGCCTTAGTAGGTTTGGCCTTGCAGCAAAACCGTAAAGGTATATATATATCAAATATACACGCTAGGGTAAACTGACAGGTTTGCCTGTACATAACAAATATACACGCTAGTACACCTGACAGTTCGCCAGTACAGTTGAGTTTTACAGGTTAACCAGAGCGTCTATGTTGCACAACTGTGCAGGTTTCCATACAAGCTTACCTGACAGGTATAACTGTACAAGCTTAAGGGCTCCTACGGTTTTACTGACATCTCTTTGACGCGTGCGTAGAACACAATGCACCGTTGAGTATGAAAGATGAAAATTATGCCAAGAGAATATACTCTTGGAATTAAAGTTATGAAATGGTAGGAAATGGTCTACCCGCGTACCAAACATTCAAAAGCGTGCAGATGTTTAAGCGTGAAGGAGTAACAAACACACTTATACATATGTTGGCAATTATGACAATTTAACGATATTAAGACACTCAATTGAATCCTTAATACCAGAGTGGGATAAATGTGACGTTGTAGACGTCACGTCAACAGAATCGTATAAAGAGGCGACGGTTCGTAACGCCAGTTTTGGACAATCCGTCGAGCAGTGCGGACGCTCCTAATGAATTTACTGGTTTTCTCGGATTACTGTTAATTTATTTTAATTTTACGCAATGAACCCTCTACTAGAAAACCTTGCTGATGACGACTGTACCGCTAATTTATCGTAGTCATACCATTCACATACATACATTCACCTTTATTATATTAGTGTGACATAAACTACAATATAACTTAGCAAATAAAATTACTTACAAAACAGATCCACCATATAAAGTCCAGATTCAAGTCACTATCACAAAACCATTTTCGCGAACACAGAACTATTATGAAGTAAAACGAATAAGCTCACAAGAACTATACCGTCTTATTGTTAACTGAGTTATCTAAACTTGTATGAACTCGAGCAAACTGACTTCGGTAATAGTTCTTCCATATTTGTAGAACTGTATTCCTAGTATTTATTCGTAGTAATAGTATTAGGATTTTAAGTTGATTATGTGAATAGGTGGATGCACGTCCTTTGAATTGCATCACATTAATGCCAATCTATAGTGTTTAATTGGTCTTGTTTATTAAACGATTTATTTTTAAAATGCTTTATGCACAAACGTACAGCGGCGGACTTAATGCCTTAGGCATTTTCTACCAGTCAACCTTAGGGTGATGCAGAGATAAATAGTGGTAGGTGCAATAAAAGAGAGAGAGAGAGAGAAAAGGCGAATAGGTACAAGAATAGATATACTAATAAACCATAAATATTATTCTTTTTCATTTTTATCATCATAATTTAATCAAAAGATGTCCATAATTGTTATAATGGGATCAGCTAGAGACGATAGTCTATATTCTATAAGTGCTTATCTGATTGTGAAAGGGTTGTAGAATTTTTTAATTTTTTTGGTGGGCAATCATTTTTTGTTCAATCTCCCGCCCTTGGGCGGGGTTAGACTTTTGCGGACTAAAACTCGCTCCTGTTTCTTCTTTGCCTACGTTCAAAAAAAAAGGTTTTTTGCGGTTTGGAAAAAACTTCGAGACTCCATTTGGGAATTGAACTTTACGTAGGTAAGTTTATACGCAACCCTCAGGGCACGATTCCGACTCGCACTTGCCCAGTTTTTTTTACATACAAGACCTGTCATGTTTTAAGGTTTAATTGACTTTCTCACTGACTAATCTGCAGGATGAATTTAGTAGTAATAAAATATTCGCTTCCTTGTTCCTTCTCGGCCCTTGAATACGATCACTAATGCACGCTATTTGTCATGGTCCAACCTTGGTTTGTCTTGATTAAACAAGTTTCCTATTACGAGTTTCTGGTCCTCATTCTATTCAATTTATTTGTTTTGTTATGTTTTTTTTTTATCGCAAAAGTTGTAATAAGTTACTTGTATACCGAAATAATGATGTTACACGTGTCTTGACTTTTCATCATCATCATTTCATAATTTCAGCCGAAAGACGTCCACTGTTCGACATCGGCCTCCCCCAAGCGACACCTCAACGACCGATCCTGTGCGTCTCGCATCCACCGTAGTTCCGTATGGTGTCTGAACGTAAAGAATAACACCACCTCATCTCTTCCCGTGGGTGTCGTAAGAGGCGACTAAGGGACATACCAAAGAATAGGCAGCAGCATCCTCTGTGAATTGCAACCACCAACTGCGATCGCCAACCCGCATGTCAAGCGTGGTGATTATGGCAAAACCCCCCTAATAATAAGCACAACCAAAAATGACTTTTTTTAAATGTGTTAAATAACTGACAACTTGTCTGAGAGCCTGATCAACAAAAATTCTGATTAAATGAAAAAAACAAATCAATTGTGTGAATTTTTTTGTGTCACGTAATAATAGGTGAAATAAAATATCACCTGCCAAATTAACAGGCATGGTATCCGACGGGTTGCGGGAGTGCGGTGCTACTGTTCAAAACATGAGCCACATATTAGAATGCCCCAAGTGCCCATACACCTGCACTTTGGAGGATTTGATGAGTTTTACCAATGCTGCTATTAATGTAGCCACCCATTGGGCCTAAACATTTTGACGAGTTTACCATCGAATCGAAAAGAAGAAGGTCAGTAAATACATTCCTATCTAAAAACTGGGACTTTAGACTATAGTAGCCGTATTTATCAAATCTCTGAACTGCTAAACAACTAATTAAAAGACTCAAAAACTGCTATTTTTATTTCATACATATAAAAACAGATCTAAAAGGCTCTGTGATCTCCAATAACGGCACAATAGATACCAGTGTAATTTATCGTATTAACACTGGCGGGACGAAATGGCGTCAGCTCAGGTGTGTTGTGCGTCAGCAGAATGTCAGTACGTGTCAAAGGCAAAGTTTACGAAGCCGCAATCCGTCCGGCTCTAACGAACAAATACCTCTGGATTACTTCTTCCTCTAGACGGCTGCAGCCCCCCTAGCCAAGTTACAACCGTTTCGTTTTGATTCTCTTTTCGTCGATCGCCTCGAGTAGGCCACACCTCTGATTCTTTTATTCTGACGTCATCTCAACGCTCAGTCACGTGGTCAAAACAAAGGAATAGGAGGCATGGCCGACTCGAGGCGATCAACGAAAAGAGAAGCGAAACGAAACGGTTGTAACTAGGCTGGGGGGGGGCAGGTGTAATGCAAAACCAATACGACAGGAAATTGATGAGTCCTGCTGGAACTGTCGCTGTTAAAGACGGCTATGAAGAATTTCGAGGTTGAAGTTTTTTCCATATTCGTTACTTTTGCGAAATCTGCGAAGTACTTTTGCGAAGGATCAATGATGGGGTCGGGTGTAAATGAAGTGGACAGTATTTGTATAAGCTCTGGTATATTAATGTTAAACAATACTTCAGAAATACAACGATCCCGGACAAACAATAAGTAATTTAAAATTATAAATAAATAATTTATTATATTCGAGTGGTGTCGTCTATCGTGGCGGTGTTCGTAGAAGGGAGTGTCTGCGGTGAGCAGGACAGCCCGTGTCCCCGCCCGCTTTTCCGTTACCCGCTACCGGCTTAGTATGTGTACGCCGCCTGCGCATGCAGACCGCGTCATTGGTCTGTTAGGTTCGATTCCCAACAAAACCCTTGCCACAAAAATGCACACGACTGAGATGAAGATGCTGAAATGGGCAGAAGGTGTTACTCTCAACGATAGGGTTAGAAACGAACATATCCATGGAAGTTTTAAGATCCGCCCAATTAGAGAAAAACTCAGTGAGACGCGACTCAGATGGTATGGTCATATAATGAGAAGATCTGAAGAACATATGACTAGGCAAGTCCTACACATGAATACAGGTCCAAAAAAGCGTGTTAAATCCCTTCTAACTTGGATGGCAGTAATTGGCAATGACCTAAATAAAGCCCAAGTGAATGACTCGATGACCCAGAACCGAAAAGAGCCGACCAAATGAAATGGGATAAAGCTAGGCAAAGAGAGAGACAAAGAGAACTAAAAGGTAAATTAATAGCAGTGAATAGTTACACATTTTTCTATGAACACAATAATAAAAAATAAAAAAAAGTACAAAATACTTCAACGAAATGCAAGCTCTGTACCCCTCAGTAAACTCAGACCACAGTGAGCCCTCACATTCTAACCCGGCCACATTCGACGAAAGTTTTAACAATCACATGGCCGAATCACCGACGAACTTCGGCGCTTTGGCCCCGCAATGTGTCATTTCAGTACCAAATATGCCAACTATTTTGGTGTTATGTTGCGCCTTTGCAGTCGAATGTTAATAGGTTTACTGACGATATAGCACTGTGCTATTTGAACTGAAGTGGCTGTGTAGCGTTTCTTTTTAAATTTTCTTTTGAAGTCATATTTTTTAGCTTTCGTATAATTAAAATTAAGTAATGTATGTTCTTCCTTTGCCTTGCGTTCCAAGACCCCGGGACTCCCTTTCGAAAGCCAACCCATGGCCCTAGGCTTTGGCCCTGCTGAGGCCCAAAGTCTAGGGCCATGGCCATTATCGTGGTCCTGGAACGTAACACAGGTGGGTTTTAGTATGTAAAAGTCTGATACTCCCTCTTACTACACCCGGAGAGGGAAGTTTATTAATTTCCCATCTAAAAAAGGTTTAATTTCGCAATAAATATCCCAAACCAAGCAAGACGCTTTACTTCACTTCCTGTAAATATATTACCCAAAGTAAAACCAGCTATTCATCACCACTGCTCTCAAAACAGAGAAATAATACATCGTGAGGCATCTGACATGTCCTAAACCCATGCCATTGTAATAATAATAATATTCCACAACTATCACACAACGCCGTCTAGTCCCAAGCTAAGCAGAGCTTGTGTTATGAGTACTAGACAACTGACAAACATACTTAAACGAATGATCGTGCTTATCACACAAACTTTTGTCCTGGGTAAGAATCGAACCCACGAACTCCGGCATAGCAATGCACATTTAGGGCTACTAACCATATTCATCACCATTGCTCTCAAAATGGAGAAGGAATACATCGTGAGGCATTTGACAGGTCCTAAAACCATGCCATTGTAATAATAATAATAATATTCCACAACTATCACACAATGCTGTCTAGTCCCAAGCTAAGCAGAGCTTGCGTTATGAGTACTGAACAACTGACAAACATACAACAAATGATCGTGCTTATCACATAAACTTTTGTCCTGGGTGGTAATCGAACCCGGCATAGCAATGCACATTCAGGGCTACTAACCATATTCATTTACCACTGCTCTCCAAACGGAGAAGGAAAACATCGTGAGGCATCTGACATGATCCTAGAACCATGCCATTGTAATAATACACAACGCCGTCTAGTTCCAGGCTAAGCTGTACTAGACATCAAATAAACATACAACAAATGATCGTAATAATCACACAAACTTTTGTCCTGCCCCCTAGCCAAGTTACAACCGTTTAGTGTCGAATTCCGTTCTCCAATCGGTAACGCCTCGGTAACGATAAGTTGATAGCCATGTTGACGCGCCTGAGTCAGCCGCTCGTTCTACAATGTCGTTCTACAAAAACAAAAGATATAGCGTTGAACATTGTAGAAATGATAATAATTCATTCTATCATTTTGAACGATTTGAACTTGGCTACGAACTTTCTATTCGTTTGTTCTGATTAGTTTTCAACTAGCGTTAACGATTACAGATTATTAACTTGGCTAGGGGTGCTGGGTGGGAATCGAACTCACGACCTCTGGCATAGCCGAGTTCGTGGGTCCGATTTCCACACTCAGGGCTAGAAAAACAGGCCAGTCAAGTGTTTTTTTTGTGACATCCATCAATACGCCCTGGGTTCGCATGATGAGTTGACGGACCATTCCTTCTCTTCCCTCTTCTCTCCCCTAGAGAGAAGGTCTAAGTCAAAGCAGTGGGAAAATTATAAGACTGATTATACTATTGACGCTTTATATTATCCCAAACAACATTTGTCACGAACTCCTGAATTAGTTGGCTATTAATAATCTACGGTCCTCCGTAGTGCAAATGAGGAACTGCCCCATACATCGAGTTTGGGCCCAATCTATGTTTAACTTTTACTAATTGTTTACCCTCGGGTCGACTTCAATCACCAGATTACCTCGACCTCTGCGTCTAAAAACATTTCCCACGCCAAGTTCCGAATTTGTAAAGATGGGACAAGAGGGGCAGGCCAGCGTAAACTGGACAATCCCACAATGCAATCTCGTGAAAACCGATGTAACATGGGAAACTTTTAATATGATTAATATTTAATTTGGTTATTGGCTGTTGAACCGTAAATCATGGTCGTTTTTTTATGAGTTTTGTGCCAAAATTGCGTTTTGAAAAATTTCTTACAAAATTATTTCCTCGCTCAACTTGGCATGCAAAATAATACGAAGTTCCACGTTTGATTTATTTTATAAAATAGCTTCAAAGTTAAAAGTACTTTTTTTTCTGTAGGAAACCATTTAAAGACTTGTCTCTTTCTAGGGTAGAGCGAGAGGGCTTATCAGGCTTTTACTGACTAAGACCACACATATGACTGGCCTGTTGGTCTAGTCACTAGACTAATAGGTCACTAACCACTAGACTCTAGTAATTAGTGGCCCTGACTGCTATGCCGGAGGTTGTGAATTCGATTCCCACCCAGGACAAATGTTTATATGATGAGCACGATCATTTGTTCTGTGTCTGGATGTAATTTATTTATAATATGTATGTATTTAGAAATATATAAGTATTTTTATCAGTAGTCTAGTACTCATAACATAGGCTCTGCTTAGCTTGGGACTGGACGGCGTCGTGTGATAGTTGTGGTATATTATTATTAATATTATCATTACTATATGTTCCTTCAGGTGCCTCATGAGTTTTAGGACCACGGGTGTCCCTTTTAGATAAGATTTTATATGCATTTTTTGCTTTTGAAAATTACGAGTAGGTCCCTCAGGTGACCCTCACTACAATATTTTGTCGTAGACTCAGTTTCTCTGCAAAGTACATGTGAATATGGTTAGTTATAGTTAATTTATATGTGTAGTTTTTCTAAGTCAATACAATCTTTAACTAGATGTATAAATATGAAAAAATTATGGAACCTCATCATTTAGAGATTTTTCCTACATTATTATGTTAGTCTGTAAACTTTATGTCCGTAGTTTTTAGGTACAACGTATTCAAAACTAGCTCCCGAATTTCCAGGCGCATTTGAAGTTGAGTAATGCTATAGTAACTAAAAAACTTTGAAAAGAAACCGGCATTAAAATAGAATTTTCAATACACTTCCTCGAAAATCCGCTCTTATCTCTACCGCTTTTAGGCACGCAGTTTAAAACAGAAAATTACCTAGGCCATGATAATAGAGGCCATGGGTGATGCGAAAGAGATCCCCAGGGCCGTGGAAAAAAAAAATGGCAGAGAAGGAACAGGAGTGGGTTTTTAGTCAGTAAAAGTCTGACACTATCCCCCGCTCCGCCCAAGAGCGGGGATGTCATTAGATGATTATCCCACCCGAAAAAAAAGCACTTGGCTCCATAACACCCTCGCCTACAGCTCGGACGTAATGACAAACTTTCTCTGTATATTAAATATCAAAATTTACTATTGACACTTTCATAATTAAAAATACTGAAACCAAAAAACCTTCCGCCATTACTCGCAAAACATCGTCACTGTAAAATAAAGACAACACATAACGACAACGGGAAACTAACACGCTAAAACCAAATGAATTATCGTAATTATTGGCAAATAAAGCCAACGTCTGCTTGGATAACATTCAACAGTAAGTCCGAGATCAATACTACCCCGCAAATTAAAGGAATGGGCTACATTTGCTACATTTCTGTAATTTTCTCCAGCACTCGCATTAGTTCCTAATGGGGTTTTAATAAAATTGTGGTAATAGCCTTACTTATCTTGGAAGGGTTTTAATTTTAAGTTGGTTTTCTTTTCTGTCATTGTTATGTTACAATTTTTGTCTATACTTGTATCACACTAATAAAACTGCTTCCCAGAAGGTGGACCCATGACATGCCCACCTAGCCAAGTTACGATCGTTTCGTTTGCGTCAAACGCCTCGAGTAAGCCACGCCTCCGATTCCTTTGTTCTGACCACGTGACTGACGTATTTTGTGTTTCAGGGTGTGTCTGTTTAAATCAAAAATGTTTAGTATTTTGTGTAGTTTCTTATATATATAAGTACCAAGGACGTAATAATGTCATGGGTATACCACATACGATACTTTTACACCGGTAGTACGTTCCTTTGGGCTAAATTAACGTGTCTAAGCCACATGAGTGTGTGCTGCCTGCCAGCAAGCCAAAAGCACAGCAGTCTTTCTTTCCTTCGGCATCACAGACATCAAGCTAAAAAAGAATATTTTTTTCTTGAATGATAATATTTCATTTTCATTCAACCACAATTTCTTTAGAAGTGTCAACACCGAAGACTAAACAAATAAAATTTATTGCTCAAGATATCTGTCTTCACCAACCCTCACTTCAATTTCAATACTCATTCAAATATTAAACAATTCAAAACTCCATCATAGGAACCCTTCTATTACCAATAATTCACACTTCTCTATAAATATTTGAGAAGACGCTAATGACAGTGGTTTTACCAGCTGTGTCCATACATGAATATTTTAAGAAGATAAGAATGCAATAGTAAGTTCCGTTAACTTGTATTGATCTGATTATATTTGGGTCGTGTTTTAACCCTTCAGTTGAGTAAATATAATTTACTCCCTAAATGATTGAATTGAGGATTGAAAGTTGGGAGGGTTAATTTTAATATGTGTGGGATATGTTAACGGTTACTGTGGGTGTTCCCTGTTCATAAATATCTCCATCCACCCACCATCTATTATATAGAGACTAGCTTCTACCAGCGGCTTCGCCCGCATATATGTAGGTTTCTCTATACAAACTTTAGACCACCGTTTCATCCTGTTAGGGGCTGAATTTTGGGAAATCTTTTCTTAGTGCTCGCCTACATCATAAAAGGAAGCTTTGTGCAAAACTAGCATAGCATAGCATAATCAACCTTTTAATATTCTCACTGCTGGGACTCAGGCCTCCTCACTAGGAAAGGGAACGGGCCCTAATCCACCACCCGGCCGCAGTACGAGTTGGTGAAAGTTACTTGTCTTCGATTTTTTGGTTTTAGGACATGCCGGTTTCCTCACGATGTTTTTGAGAGCAGTGGTGATGAAATAAATTACACAAAGTAATGCGCCTGGCTGGGTTTGGACCCGCGACCTCGAAAGTCAGCGCCGTTACCACTCGGCCACCACTGCTCTTAATCAGTCAGTCAGTTTCTCCTTTTGTATAATATAGATTCCTGTGCGCCTTGGAAAATATGCCATTGGTTCTGGTTGTTAACTGTTAATCTTTAACAATCGTTACTGATGGTCATAAACCAGGAAATCTGAAACCAGTGTTATTCACACAGGCAGTCGCTCCATATAAAATACTAGCTTCTGCCAGCGGCTTCACCCGCGTGAAAGTCAGTTTCTCCATATAAACTTTGGACCCCCGTTTCATCCCCTTAGGGGGTAAATTTCGGAAAGTTCGTTCTTAGCCGATGTCTGCACCCTATAAGGAACCTAGTTGCCAAATTTTAAATTTGTGGGTATTATAGTTTCTGAGATTTCGTAATTAATCAGTGAGTGGTATTTCGCTGTTATATATATAGATTGGTACCTATTTGGCTCATCTGTTTAAAGTAAGAGTCAATTCCAACGTCATCATCACCTTCCTGCCGTTGTCCCGTGTTCCGTCCTGACACCCGTCATGCCATCACTAAATACCTTTTCTTCGATTCGATCCCAACATATTTAGGAAAAAGCGAGGTAGATTGATTATTAAAAAGTCTTAAACATTCAAAATGATCTCAAGGATAAACAAAATCTTGTGTAAGAAAATCGTATTGAGGTATAAAAAATATTAACAGCAATTTAAATGTATTACACGTGTTTCAGGAGGTATTATTGTTAAGGAAAACATCGTTCTAATATCAGTACCTAAAATCACAATTGAAACAACGAGGAAAACGTTAAATAAATGAAAACTCCAACTTCAAAGACCACCGATCGGTAACCATTTGGACCGAGCCCAAGCCGTCCGTAGTGTTCCACGTGCATCTCAAGGAAATATGAGCAACCGTAGGGGCCCAGTAGGATCGAAACCTACTGGGGCTATAGGATGAGAAAGAGATCTCTGGGGCCCTGGAACAATGGCGTGTGTCACGCCCTCGCACTCCGCTTAAGAGCGAGACATGTCATTGGATGATTTTCCCAACTAAAAATAAATAAATAAAGCTTCTGTCAGTGGTTTCACCCGCATGAAAGCCGAAACTTATCTCAAGAAAACATATTCTCAGGATTAAAATAAACATTAAATTATATATGTAATTATTATCCTCAATGCTATTCTTGGATATGGTCTAAATAATCCGTTCCCATGGGACATTGTAATTCATTCGGTCGTTCGAGCTTGAAGGAGTGTGAAATACACACACATCACATTTACGCCTTTACATTATTAGTGGTATTGGTATTTATAATATGGTTCGTTTAATATTACAACAGAAAATATGGTTTATTATACTATCATTATTTATCAATGCTGCATAACATTTGTGGACTACGAGAAAGCCTTTGATTCGATCGAGACTTGGGCTGTACTGCAGTTTCTTCAAAGGTCAAATATCGAAGTGCTGAAGTGTTTATACAAAAACTCCACCGTGTCAGTCCGACTTCAGGACCGACCTCGAAATCTACTCTCTTGCAGCGGGGTGTGAGGCAAGGAGATGTAATTTCTCCGAAACTGTTCACGGCTACAATGGAAGATGTCTTCAAGGTTCTGGCGTGGAGAGGGCTAAGCATAAATGTCAATAGCGAGTACATCACTCACCTTCGCTTTGCCGACGACATAGTAGTCATGGCTGAGTCTACGGAGGAGCTCAGTACAATGCTCGGTGACCTCAGTAAAGATTACGAAAGAGTAGGAGTTAAAATGAACATGGACAAAACCAAAGTCATGGTAAGCATCCATGTAGCACGCACTCCTATCAAGACCGGAGACTACACTCGAAGTTGTGGACGACTATGTTTACCTGGGACAGACGGTCCAGTTGGGTAGGTCTAACTTTGAGAAAGAGGTCAATCGTCGAATCCGACTCGGCTGGGTAGCGTTTGGGAAGCTGCGCGGTGTCTTCTCGTCTAATACACGTGTCTCAAGACAAAAGTCTATGACCAGTGCGTGTTGCCAGTGATTATATATGGCTCCGAAACGTGGTCGCTTACAATGGGCCTCATCAGAAGGCTTAAAGTTACTCAAAGGACATCGGAAAGGGCTACGCTCGGAGTTTCCTTGCGTGATCGCGTCAGAAATGAGGATATCCACAGGAGAACCAAGGTTACGGACATAGCCCGAAGAATCGCCAAACTTAAGTGGCAGTGGGCAAGGCACATTGCTCGCAGAACAGATGATCGATGGGGACGAAAGGTTCTGGAATGGCGATCACGTGCCGGAAGACGCAGCGTTGGAAGTCCTCCCACAAGGTGGACCGATAACCTGGTGAGGTTTGCGGGAATCCGATGGATGCGAGACGCTCAAGAACGGTCATTGTGGCGACATTTGGGAGAGGCCTATGTCCAACAGTTTACGTCTTTTGGCTGAAATGATGATGATGATGATTTATCAATAATTTTATCCAGTAGCGTCACTTGCTACGTAGAATATATTGCTGAAACAAAAGGAAAATAACAGACCGACGTTGAACCTTTGAAGGAAAAAATTAATTGTATTATTTAAAAACCGATTACATAAATCGTAAATAAAGTACCTAGCGGACGACGGACTTTTCTCCGCGGCGGAGAAAAAAGTACGCTCCGCAAATAAAAAGCCCGCCGCGTATTTACCGCGAACTCAACGCACACGGTGTGCGTGTTCATCGTAGTGCATACGTACGCCATGTGCGTTGCTTCGCCTAGTCACACGAGTACTACTTTTTTCGGGGACTCCCCCATCGTTTTGTCCGGTCCGCTCTCTGCATGTCCTCGGTTATTAGGGAGACTTTTTCTACGCGGTACTTTTAATCCCTTGTTTGCGTTACGCGATACAGTTGTAAGCGATCTATTTTAGCGGACAACAAAGTCCGCGGACAAAAATCCGTCGTCTGCGCGGACATTTAGGAACCTACCTGCCAAGTTTTAAGTTTGTAGGTGTTATAGTTTCTGAGATTTCGTGATTGGTATTTCGCTTTTATACATATATGGAAGAAGATTAATTACACAGCTAGCTCAAGGCGAGTTAATTTTAAAATTACATTTTAATGACCCAAAAATAGAACTCTATAATATGGGAGAAACCTGATAAACGTCACATAAAGCATTTACGGCAATGCTGAGCTCGTAAACACAATGATGCAGACAATTCAATAAATTTCCAAATTTTACGAACCCATTACATAACTTATCAAATATTCAATTTATGCAATCGGAATGCGACATCAATAATTATGAAACTGCATGAGCGTGCAAAAGTATCATTCAGTTATTAACGGTTTAGTCTGATTCATTGCTATTGGATATTGGATGTTTTTTTTTTTTTTTTTTTTATTGGGTGGGAAAATCATCCTAATGACATCCCCGCTCTTGGGCGGAGCGGGAGATAGTGTCAGACTCTTACTGACTAAAAACCCACTCCTGTTCCTTCGTTGCCTTCGTCCCAGGGCCCCGGGTTCCGCTTTCACACTACCCGTGGCCCCAGTAGGCTTCGACCCTGCTGGGCCCCTACGATTTGCTGACATCTCCTTGAGGCGCGCGTGGAACAAAACGCGCCGTCGACGACTTGGGCTTGGTCCGGACGGTTACCGGACGGTCAGACGGCGAGCCACCCATTGCTCGCCGTCTGCAAGCCCGCGCCTACGGTGGCCGGAAATCGGGATCGGAATCCCGGCGGCGGTTGGAGCGTAAGGACCGTTGCCTCACGCGATCGGCCGCCTCCTTAGCTAGCATTACTGCTTCGCAGAAAGAGGCGACCGCCTGCCACTCCTCCTCGCTCCGGAGCATGGCCTGAACCAAGGCCCGGCGCGAGAGATCACCGCCGCCGATTGCCCTCACGAGGTCACGGCGTTGCTCTGCCCAAGCGGGGCACACCTCCACCGTGTGCTCCACCGTGTCCTCCGGGTGGGCCACACAGTGGCGACACCCGGGCGTCGTTTCCGCACGAATCCGGTGCAGGAACCTCCCGAACTTACCGTGTCCGGTGAGGACCTGCGTCATGCGGAATGTGAGGACGCCGTGAGGTCTTTCCAACCACGCCTCAAAGAGGGGACTTACCGGGATATTGGATGTTCGGGATTTCTAAATTACTGTGGTGTTCGTGATTACTTGGCTGTTACATTCCAGTTTAATTAACATTTTTTTATTTTTTTAATGCATCATATAAGGTGGACCGATTACGAGACGCACAGGACCAATTATTGTGGCGACATTTGGGGGAGGCCTAAGCCCCTACAAGGTGGAACGATGACCTAGGGTCGCAGGAATTCGATGAAAGCGACACTAACAGGATCGTACGGTATGACAACAGCAGACGTCTGTCAGCTGAATGATTATGAAAATGATGATTTTTTTTTAAACGTTGCCCGACACTACACTACAGTTCCGAAACACCTATCTATAGATCATACAAATATTTGGTCTGTGAGAATCGAACGCGATACACGCAGCGTTAATCGTTCAACCACTCCGCTAACCACAATATGTCGTCACTAGTACGATTATTTGATACTAGGTTCTTCCATCAGCTTCGCTTGCGTCAAAGTATTAGATAAATCATGCCAAGAGAAAACACTTTTGGGATAAAAATGTATCCTATATGCTAGGAATAGCAAATCCGAGATCCAAATTATTTCAACCATGTTAGTGTAAAGGAGTAACAAATATACAGACACATACTAACTTTCACCGTTATAATAAGATATATATATATATATTAATGTGACAGTAGGTGAAGAAGCATTGTTTTCTACTTAGATACTTAAGGGTACAAATCAAGCCTTGCTATCACAAATACGTAAGAGTCTACATTTCAATCCATTTACCAAAATTGGTAACGTGTTTATTTTAATGTGTTTTTTGAGACTATAAATAACGCACGTTTTATGGGTAATCAAGAAAGTTCTTGTCTTTCGTCACCCATACGTGTGCTGGGTATTTTTGTCGATAGTTTACAAATACTTTTCTGAAAAGTGCAACAGGGCATAGGCTGATAAATAATAATTTCTGATTTAAAAAAATCAAAAAAAATCAACTATACCTACTATACACACTGATTAGGTACACTCGTAAGTGATGGTCCCACAATTGGGCGCCAACAATAAAAATGGCGCCCAACTGGGACAACAATAACAGGATGAACAATATACCTAAAAGTTTTTAAACAATTACATTTCTGAAAAGTTAAACAGGGTATAGGCTGATAAATAATAATGCTCGATTTCAAACAACCCAAAACTTTTCTTGAATTCAAACTTCAGTTGACTGACTCCCAGTTTCCCAATTAATATTCATTTTTTTTTGTTTTAAATCCGCAATCCGAAAACTCGCAAGTTAATTATGTTAAATATAAGGGAACGTGCCAGAACGCCACAGAAATTAAAAGTGAACATAATTGAGTCCTAGCTGCCTTCGCTTTGTATCGCTATTCGCACAGTCACGCCATGAGTAGATCTTGTGCGTTTCCATTGTAGAACTTACATGGTGTGTCAAACGACAAATTAATAGTCACACACTGTTTATCTATTATTGGAGAAATGTTATTATAATATTACGACGAATTGTCAATATTATAATAACATTTCTCCAATAATAGACCTTAATAATAAATTGTAAGCTATTTGACATTGACTTTATTTAATTTTGACATTTTATTATTATTTTTAGTATAGTAAGTTACTTGACATTGATATTTATTTAATTTTGACATTGTAATATTATTTTTAGTATATTAAGTTACTTGACATTGATATTTATTTAATTTTGACATTGCATTACTATTCTTATTTCTATGTTGTTTTATGTTATAACGTTATAATTATCGTATTTAATATGTTGATTAATTTTTATTTATAATAATTACTAATTACGAAAAAGAGTGTACAACTTCAAGGTATATTTTTGAGGAACTAATTAATATTCTAGTAATAAATCGAGATCTCATGTAAAATGTACTAAAAATTACACTAATAAATGAATTATGAATTTATATATTTTTTTTTTTTTTTTGAGGTGTGAAATCATCGTATCAGACTTATACTGACTAAAACAAACTCGCGTTTTTTCATTTTGCTTTTTGTGTTCTAGGTCCACAGTAACTTTTTTGAAGAATCGCTCAGTCCTGGCAGGATATGTTATGACCTAATGTGTTGATCAGCAAAGCCACTAAAAGTCCTACGAGTTCTACTTTCCCCCGATTTTTGATTTAAGCATTTGAAGTTTTCAACACTTGTCTAAATATGGCTTTTACGTAAAATTCGATACGTTATAATTTAAAATACTCAATTCGGAAACTGGCCCTTTTGAGTAAAGCCTTTGATAGCTTTCCATTAAGGTGTAAACAGGCCGAAGCGACATAACAAAACAAAAACGATGCGACATCCCTATTTCAGTAGAAAACTTTGTCAGCTTCGCATAGTTGTCGTATTGCGCATATCTGCTGGGACCTAGGTTTCGCTAGCATGCGCAATTAAAGCGTTTACCAGCGCCAGTTACTATTATGATATTGTAAAAGGCTACAATAGGCGTAAACATCTACTAAAATGTACAGTTCTACAAGTCTTTTATGTTGTTATGCAAGCAAACGGTAAGACGCTTGTAAGGAAAGCGTTGAAAGTCACTGAAGCGTCTCCCTCTTCTCTCTAGTTAAACATTACGCTAACAAGATTACTTATAATCACGTTCTCCAACGCCCTCCGAAAACGCCATTTTAATAAGGAAACGGAAACAAACACAACGTACCCGTGACTGCCACCGCCTGTCACCGAAACCTGTATACGGAGGCTTTAACCTCCGCAGAAATAATTGCTGTAAACGGCATAAACATTCAACTTTTACGTTATTTTGTAAATTAAAATTTAGTACGATTGCCTACGGCCTGTGTTGTTCTGTAGTAATTTATGATCACTTTTGTGTGCATTGATTAATGGAACAGTGGGACTAGCTTGTTTACTCGTATCTTTTTTTGAGATTAGAAATCATCTAGTAACTTCTTCCACTCTGGGTGTAACTAGAAGCTGTATCAGCGTTTTACTGGCTAATAATCATCCTTCAGTTTCCTTTTGCGTTCTAGGATCACTGATTTCCCTATCAATTCATGGCCCCAGAAGGTTTCAGCCCTGCTAAGCCCCTTGGCCTCTGCGTTTTAATGTCACGGTAACTCAAACAATCCTGCAGCTTTAATAGCTTGTTGATCTGATGGTCTTAATCCTTGTCCTGGTTCTTATTCTCAAGTTAAGCAATTTTTTTTTTTTGGAATTTCTCAGTAATTATCTTTTTACAGTGTTGGTTTCTTTTGTACTATGAAACCAGGATTGGTTTGTATTGGTTAAAAAAATTACAACTCAATTGCGATAATACAGAAATTCATACACCATTGTGGGTAAAAAATAATCGCACAAGATAAACAAACGTAAACATCTATTAGTACGTGGACTTGTAGTTACGTGAATAATTTGCACGTTACGTATCTACGAAGCATTGCGCTATTAGTCGCTCATTATAAGATAAGTTCAAGTCAATTTATACAGTATACACTTTCTATTAGTACAGTGTCTATTGACTATTATTTATTTATTTATTTAAACTTCATGTACAGTGGTGGTACATAGGCGAACTTAATGCCACAAAGCATTCTCTACCAGTCAACCATTGGGTTAAAAAGACAACACTGTGGTAGGTGTGCACAATAAATAAATAACAGATATTTTTGAAATAGAATGTAGTATCATTAAATTAAGTGGCTTATAATAATAAAAAAATACGTATATATGCTAACATACATACGTACGTACATATGTATATATGCGTGTATTATGAACTTTAATGTTAATCGTGGTTTTTTATGTTTTTGCTTTAATATCGAATTTTATATAATTTTAATTAGTTTTTCTGTAGTGATCAACTGCCAATGTATTATTAACTTAATTTGTATTCGTGTTTTTTTTTATTTGTATTATTTAACTGCTTAAACTATATAATTATGCGCTCTGTTAATAGCTATAATCTTGCTTTATGGTATTAGTTTGTTAAAAAAAAAATGTTAGACATTAGACATTTAAATCCAGTTAAATGAGCTACGTCCCTCATTAACTTGTCTTCCTTAATAATGTTGGTCACGCAACGAACTATGAAAATGCCTATTTTTAGACTGTCCCTTCATTTTAATTTATACCCACCCGGAAATCTTCACATTACTATACAATTTACTTCGTAATGAAATACTATTACAAAAAAGGTGTTCCTATCTGGTCACACACTAACATTAAAATTTTAATAATAGTCCCTGGTGGCTTTTTTTTATTATTGGGTGGGAAAATCATCTTATGACAAATCCCGCTCTTGGGCGGAGCAGGAGATAGTGTCAGACTTTTACTGACTAAAAACCCACTCCTATTCCTTCGTTGCCTTTCATACCAGGGCAGAGTCTTCGTTTCAGAAGCAGACCCTTGGCCCCAGTAGGCTTCGACCCTGCTGGGCCCCTACGATTTGCTGACATTTCCCTGAGGCGCGCGTGGAACAATACGCGCCGTCGACGACTTGGGCTCGGTCCGGGCGGTTACCGGATGGTCGGACGGCGGGCTACCCATTGCTCGTCGTCCGCAAGCCCGCGCCTACGGTGGCCGGAAATCGGGATCGGAATCCCGGCGGCATTTGGGGCGTGAGGACCATTGCCTCACGCGATCGGCCGCCTCCTTTGAAAGCATTACTGCTTCGCAGAAGGAAGCGACCGCCTGCCACTCCTCCTCGCTCCGGACCATGGCCTGTACCAAGGCCCGCCGCGAGAGATCGCCGACGCCGATCGCCCCCAGGAGGACACGGCGTTGCTCTTCCCAAGCGGGGCACACCTCCACCGTGTGTTCCACCGTGTCCTCCGGGCAACCCTGGTGGTAGAGCTATCCAGGAAAACGCACATTTTATTATTTTTATTTTTTTTATTATTGTGCTCACGTTTGACTACTATCTCACTTGATGGTAAGCGAAGATGTGGCCGACGATGAAGCACGCTTACCTAGAAGTAACCTATTCACTCTTGACTTAAAGACCATTGATTTTTTATTTTAAAGATATAAATTATGGCTTGACTGCGATCCCACCTGATGGTAAGCCGTAATGCAATAGTTGATAGTGAAGCGCGTTAATTTGTTTAGAGCCTATTTGGCTATAACCTTGGAGACTCGTAAATTTAGAAATAAATGCTTTTCTTTCTTCTTTATTTCTTAAGTTATAAACGGACGCAAAGACCACAGCAGGCAAAAACAACGAGGCAAAGCGCTTAGTCTGGACCGTAGAGGTGTTAATAATGTAAGGGGGGAAACTCGCCGTATCTCAGGTTATCCGATGGAAGAAACCTGATTGCGGAATCAAGTCATATAATTCCCACGCACATTCTACAAAATATATCCCATAAAATACCGAAATGCTGGGTGCCCTACGCCTGTGCTGTAAGATAAATTTAGAAAAAGAATCATCACGGTGATATGTAAGAGATCTTGTGAATGTAGATCATTGTTTTCTGGATTCTGTATCTCAGTCGGCAAAAATTGAACCCTTATAAGATCACTTTGTTGTCTACCTGTCAAGACCCCTTTTCTTGGCAACGTGTGAAGGTCACATCTCATATCAAATCTACGATCCCTTTTGAAAGTCGTAAATTTGTAGTTACATCACAAAATAATATTACTTCCTATCTACCCGGAAAAATTTTCGAGACTGGATTCTATGATCGAATTAAAAGAAAAAAAGAAAGAAAACACATTTATTCTACCCAAATAGATGCACAAACAGGCCATGTGTGGACCGGGCATAACTGTGTTGCACCATGGACAATACAGTTGTCTAGGTTGTCTATTGCATCTCCGACACCGGCTAAGATTGACCGAGATCAACAACATACTAATCAAAAACAAAATTTTAACAGATACAATATAAATAAATTCAAGTTGTGCGTAATAATAGGCCGTTGCTCAGCTTCTAACGTGACGTTGGGCAAACCAAGCAATCTACGGACAATCTAGCAAATGTGAATCTTTCTAACAAACTACTAACATAGGTAAGTTTGTACGGAACCCTTGGTTCGCAAGTTCAACTTGTACTTGACAGGTTTTTTTGGTCATCATTTACCTCCACGTGTACAAAAGGTATAGCCTACTCTTTATAAGGATTAACACCAAAATAATCACCTACTAATCCAATAAAGGGAACATTTTTCGTTAAAGAAATAATGGCGGGGTGTTGCCTCTTAAGCCACATAAGCCTTATTTTAATGTAGGTAGTATTAACCTTTTCAGCATTTTTTCTTTCTATACTTCCTACTCATTACCTTGATGGCCAGTTTCTTAATTTAAAATAGCATACCTTGAATCTACATATACAAAAGGAGAAACTGACTGACTGACATTCACAGACGAAACTACAGGGCCCTGCCTACCTAGCCAAGTTACAATCGTTTCGTTCACGCCGAACGCCTCGAGTAGGCCACGCCTCCGATGCCTTTGTTCTGACCACGTGATTGAGCGTAGAGATGGCGTTCGGCGCGAACGATACGATTTTAACTTGGCTAGGGGGGCTGGAATTCATTTTATTATATAAGCGAGCACTAAGAGACGATTTTCAAAAAAATATATTATTATTATATTCCCTTAGGGGGTCCTAAGGGGATATAATAATAATATTTTATTTATTTCTCTCAAAAAGGTACAAACATCTTTCCATTATGAGAGCTGGAGTCTATACTGGGTTCAAGATCTGTGAGACATAACACCAGGCTTGCACCTTCAAAAATTTCAATTTTGATTGCACTTACGCACTACAGACATTAAAGTAGTTCCATGTATTGAATGGAGAAGGCATTTATATAAAGAAAATTTCACAATTTTAAAATTAAAATTTAACTTGGCAGGTGTCCGTGAGTGCAATATGAGTATTCACACCCTAACGTCCGCAATAAGTACGAGGATGATATAGGGGTACAAAGTTTGTGTGGAAAAACCTTCTTTCACACGAGTGAAGTCGATGACAGAAGCTAGTCACGTATCACGTTCACTCACCCATGAGGGAAGGCAGGTACAAACACATTTCACCAGTCATAATGTAACTTCCATATAATAGAGGGTAAGCCTATTGCTATTATCCGAGCATGAATTAAGACTCAGGGCTGCTACTAAGGGTTGCAAAATTGTTCGAAAGAGTGTTAGCGATATGCGAACAGCCCCCCTAGCCAAGTTACAACCGTTTCATTTCGATTTTCTTTTTGTCGATCGCCTCGAGTAGGCCACGCCTCCAATTCCTTTGTTCTGACGTCATCTCAACGCTCAGTCACGTGGTCAGGACAAAGGAATAGGAGGCGTGGCCTATTCGAGGCGATTAACGAAAAGAGAATCGAAAGGAAACGGTTGTAACTTGTAACAGACGGGTGTTGTGTCTGGCCCGGATAACTGCCCATAGTTGATTTCGAGCTGTTATATATGTGCTATTCGCGCGAAGAACTCTAATACAGCGAAGCAGAATCTTGAATTTTAGTTCTTAGGTGTCGTCATAGATGTCGCTACGAACTCTAAGGAACGCAAAGAGCAACTGAAGGAATACAGGTGGGTTTTAGTCAGTAAAAATATGATATTCCCTCTCGCCACACTTAGAGCTAGCAGAGTTTTTAATGATATTCCACCTAAAACAAAAAGGGCTGTTACGAAGGACTGCGGAATAGTTGGAAAAAGTCACCATGGCCCTGGAACACAAAGAGCAATAAGGGTGGGTTTTCACACTTCTTCTCTTTGCTACACCCAGAGTGGAAAGAGCTTTTTGATGATTTCCCACCCAATACAAAAAAGGTGCTATTAGGTACTTAGAATATTCTATTAAAAGTTAAATAAAACTGCCAAAATGGGCAATGAACCCGGATAGAATACTAAATTCAGTAATCCCTTGCAATCAAAAGACGAACGAGGTCTTTGGGTCCTTATAAATTAACCATAATGAGGAAAATACATACTTAGTGAAAATGAATACCTGATCACTGACCTTTTTTTAGGTGGAAAATCATCTTATGACAAATCTCGCTCTCGGGCGGAGCGGGAGAAAGTGTCAGACTTTTGCTGTCTAAAAACCTACTCCAGTTCCTTCCTTGCTTTCGTCCCAGGGCGCCGCGTTTCACTTTCACACTACCCGTGTCCCCAGTAGGCTTCGACCCTGCTGGGCCCCTACGATTTGCTAACATCTCCCTAAGGCGCGCGTGGAACAGTACGCTCCATCGACGACTTGGGCTCGGCCCGGACGGCGAGCAATGGGTGGCTCGTCGTCTGCAAGCCCACGCCTACGGTGGCCGGAAATAGGGATCGGAATCCCGGCGGCGGTTGGGGCGTGAGACCTATAAAATAGCTTGGACTAAGATCATAGAACACTCCCTATGTCTACTTACAAAAATAAAGCTTTATGCAAGTAAATTGCGAAGATATTTGAGCAACCATTTTATAAATAGGAAAAGATTTTTCTGTAAAAGCACAACCATTTAAATTAATTTCCTATGAATCAACATGAAACCCTCATAAGTATTCATCATTCATCTGTCAATAACTCCTCGCCACGCAAAATACGTACTTGACAGAAAAATTATATCTAATAATACGAAAGAGATCCCTTTCAAAAACATAACACAAGAACGACGGTAAACCCTACTTGACCCGGCCAAGTGTGTAGGATGCAAACCTTATTACCGTGTTTAATCCTCTTATGAAGACTACCCCCTTTTGCCCCACCCCATCTCTTCCACCCCCACCCCCCAAGCAACGAAGGATCTTGTATTTTTAATGCGCAAAGTGTTTTTGTTTAAAATTTACATCAATTAGGGACTGTTGCATATCGCCCTCAGGTGAGGATTAGGTTGTTGTGAGTTCGGATCAAATGTATATAAGTAATGACATTATGTTTGCAATAATTATTTATTTATTAGAACTTATGCACTAGTAAAATTTTCTGTACAAAGGCGGACTTAGGCTCAGCTCACACCATGATGCGGAGTCGAAGCGGTGTGTCGTGTCCTGTTGTCTTATAATGATCGTGTTAGAATGTCAGTCGTGCAGCGAGAAAGAGGGATGAAGCTATACACTCTCCATAGCTCCATCCTTTTAACAATTTAGTTTAGGTCGTCAAATGGATCGCATTAAGAGCTTGTGGTGAGGTCTCTGTTTTTCAACTACAACTCGTGGTGACGCGCATAAATATGCGTTATGCGAAAAATATATTTATTTTAATTATTTATTTATTGGTTCACCAACAATCATCGTATCGTACGTACATCGAAGGACTAAAACAATTTGTCTGCTTCCCGCTCGATTATAACTTAGGTAACTTCAAGGCTAGAGTGAATAGGCTCTTAATAAACTAGAGCGCTTTACCATCAACGATTGCATCACTGCTTACCATCAGATGGGATGTTCACAGTTAAGTACAAATTTATCACATTAAAAAAAAAACTGAGCAAGTGCGAGTCGGACTCGCGCACTGAGGGTTCCGTACAAACTACAATTCCCGAATGGAGTCTCGAGGATTTTTCCGAATTCCAATTTCTTTTTTTTTTTTTGACGTAGGTAACAACAAATTTACTGTTTTCTCGGTTATGCCTGTGCTATAAGACCTTGCTTTATGCCAAATTTCAAGATTCTGGGTCAACGGGAAACACCCTATGAATTTTGATTCCTTTGAGAGTATCGATATATAGGTTTTATGCGACATAAAACGGCCGTATCTTTTTTATTCCTAAACTTAGAAGTTTGATTTTTTCACAGCTTCAAGGGACCGCAGATTTGAGTATATGGTTTTAATTTCAATTCGATACCTTCACGCATTCTCAAGATAAAGGGTTTTGACAGACAGACAAACAGACGGACAACAAAGTGATCTTATAAGCTTTCCGTTTTTTTCCTTTTGAGGTACGGAAACCTAAAAAGGGTTCATAACGAATGACGACACTGTTGTTGTACTAGTGAAGTGTTTATATGGGCCACAGATAGTTATTCCGGGTCTGGGTGGGTGTCTTGTCTATGTGAATTTAAACATTTGTGAACGCACCCACGATACAATAAATAAAATAATGTGGAAATAATCCATATATATAAAAGCGAAATACCACTCACTGATTAATTACGAAATCTCAGAAACCATAAAACCTCATTATCATCATCTTCCTGCCCTTGTCCCGTCTTATTTGGGGAGAAACCATAAAACCTACAAACTTAAAATTTGGCAGGTAGGTTTTTTATTGGATGCAGACATCCGCTTAGAACGAATTTTCGGGAATTCACTCCTTAAGTCCCCTTAACGGGTGAGTTTCGAAAATTTGAAACGGGGATCCAAAGTTTGTATGGAGAAACCGACTTTGACGCGGGCGAAGCCACTAGCAGAAGCTAGTTACTAATATGGGGCAAAGTTTTTTTTTTTAATCCATAAATGAAAACTTTTTGCATCAATGGAATAAGTAGTTATAGTAAGAGGTACTTTAATTTATTTTTTGATTTTAAACCAAAAACTAAAAATTTTGTGCATATTTCAAGCATTTAGCTGTTGCCATTGTTAATATCGAGCAAAATATGTCAAAAAAAAAAAGTTTGGTGTATGGGAGTGCAAGCCAATAAAATAAATATTTAAGCGGATATTTATTTTATTCTGTTTTAGTATTTGTTGTTCTAGCGATATCAGAAATAAATCATCTATTAAAATTCAAACTGTCTAGCTATTACGGATCATGGGATACAGCCTGGTGACAGATAGACGGACAGTAGAGTCTTAGTAATAGGGTCCCGTTTTTACCCTTTAGGTACGGAATCCTAAAAAATCAGATCAGCACCAGAATTATATGGAAAAATCTACCTTCCTTAGAAAAAGCCACTTCAGCAGGTTGATTCAAATAAAATTGGTATATAAAACCTCCAGATCGCAGATGGAAAGAAAATTGATACCAACATATAAATCTACATATTTATGCAAAAGCTTTCACCTTCCGTAATTCCTATTTACGTAGAAATAAATAAGTATTGAGCCCACTTTAGGGACTTCAAATTACTTTGTTAAATTTAAGACATCGCTTGAAATTTAAATTTAGTATTTATAGTAACAACTCTTGGTATACCGGTAACAAAATATTAACCTACTTAAAAGACTGTTCAAAACTTTTTTTTCCTAGTAATTATTTTTTTTAAGGTGAGAAATGATGAGGATGGCCTGTGCGTGTTGCCATTGATGACGTATGGCTCCGAAACGTGGTCGCTTACAATGGGCCTCATCAGGAGGCTTAATGTTACTTAAAGGGCAATAGAAAGGGCTATGCTCGGAGTTTCCTTACGTGATCGCGTCAGAAATGAGGATACCCGCAGGAGAACCAAGGTTACGGACATAGCCCGAAGAATCGCCAAACTTAAGTGGCAGTGCACATTGCTCGCAGAACAGATGGTCGATGGGGACGAAAGGTTCTGGAATGGCGACCACGTACCGGAAGACGCAGCGTTGGAAAGCCTCCCCACAAGGTGGACCGATGACCTGGTGAGGGTCGCAGAAATCTGATGGATGCGAGACGCACAGGACCAGTCATTGTGGCGACATTTGGAGGAGGCCTATGTCCAACAGTGGACGTCTTTCGGCTGAAATGATGAAGGTGGGAAATCATCCTGTGACTTCTCCCGCTAGGGTAGAGCGAGAGGGCGTGTCAGAGTTTTACTAACTAAAACCACACATATGTTCCTTCTTTGCCTTGCATTCTTGCACCCAAGGGTTCTCTTTCAGAATTCGACCCAGTATGTACCTACCCAGTGTGTTCCTAGTATGTACCTAGATATAATTTTAGTTTAAGGTTATCCTTTATACGTCACGCTAAATAGAATTTTTGGGTACCCAACGTACGATACTTTATCTTACAACTTAATTAAGTGTTAATATTATTATTTAATTATTTTTACATTCACACGAACGAAGCCACAAACAGTTGAAGCTGCTGTTATAATGTCAATTTGTCTTGAATCTCACGATATAAACCACTAAAAAGCATTGCCCTTTCTACTATGACACGGTGGAGCATACGGTGGAGGTATGCCCCGCTTGGGATGAGCACTGCCGTGTCCTCGTGGAGGCAATCGGCGGCAGCGACCTTTCACGTCGGGCCCTGGTTCGGGCTGCTTCTGTCGCCTCCTTCTGCGAAGCAGTAATGCTAGCGAAGGAGGCTGCATGCGTGAGAGAACGAAGGTCCTTATGCCCCAGCCGCCTTAATTCCGACCCCGACTACCAGCCACGGTAGACGCGGGTTTGCGGCTTCAACGTCGAGCAATGGGAAGCTCGCCATCCGGCCGTTCGGTAATTACCGGACCGAGCCCAGTCGGCGAGAGCGCGTAGTGATCCACGCGCTCCTCAGGAAGATGTCAGCAAACTGTAGGGGACCAGTAGGGCCGATGCCCGCTAGCTAGGACCGCGGAGAATTTCTGAAAGGGAAACCCGTAGTCCTAAAATGCAAAGGATAATTGAAGAATACAGGTGTGGTTTTAGTCAGTAAAAGTCTGACACGCCCCCCTCCCCTCCACCCAGAGCGCGAGATATCATAGGATGATTTCCCACCTTAAAAAAACTCCTCTACTACCGCAGGAATTTTCCAGTAAATTGTTATAATACATTAACTAAACAGGTAAGTTATATTTGGAAAGCCGTAGCCGAAAAGTTCAAAAACCTTTCTGAGTACCACCATAATGTACGCACTGAGAATAATAATTTAATTTAAAGACCCAAATATGAATGTAACCTTTTAGCAAACATTACCTGTCTACCAGACGGATACATCAGACAATAAAGTTTATTACGTAAAAGATACATGGAATTAAAATAAAAAAAAAGATAAAACAACCAGCTGTACGTTACAGACTTAGAGAGGTGTATCGTGTTAACCATTAAATACGTTGCAAAGGTAATTTAAAATAGGTGCTTCATGTAAAATAATAGGTTTTAGCGGCAAGTGAAATGGCTGGAAGTCAAAGCCAATATACACCTAGAAAAAGCTAGGCAGGTTTTTAAAGAGTTTGTCCATTGGTCCATTTGTGCGTATAGGTGGACATCCCATCTATATGCACAAAACATTTTGAGAACACATTCATTGTGCGTACAGCTAAGGAGTGGAATTCCTTCACCGAATCTGTGTTTCATGATGGCTACAACCCGGGAATCTTTAAGTCAAGAGTGAATAGGTTACTTTTAGGTAAACGCGCTTCATCGCCGACCGCATCGTTGCTTTGCATCAGGTGAGATAGTGGTCAAGCGCGAACACATCAAGAATAAAAATAAAATCGTAGTGTATACAGTAGCTGGTTGCATTATATCAGCGTTATTTGAGCATTATTAAAGGTAACAGTTGCCCCAAAAGCTGAATATTGACTGATTATCAGAGTATGTGTTACCTTTTAAACAACACAAGGGCTGAATAATGAAGTCCTTGTTACCTGATATAAGTACGATCTGCTTTTTGTGTCTCCGTAACCATAACTACTCCAGCTTCTTAACACTTTAACCACCAGATATAAGGTGAAGGTACTGGTGCTACGCTACTTACTACGACTACGATTTCCTGATATTTCTTTGGGGCACGCCCCCAAAGAGATGACCCAGCAGAGTCGATGCCTGCTAGGGCCATAAGAAAGGCTCTGAATAGGATACCCATGACAAGTCGCGGCATAGTGGACAGGTTCCGGCGGGATCACATGGTGGAATGGCAGCAGCGACTGTCGCAACTCAGTGCTGGGCACGCCATTATGGTGGTAAGTCACCACCATTATGGTCTTTGAGGAGTGACTGGAAAGACCTCACGGCGTCCTCACCTTGCGCATGAAGCAGGTTCTCACCGAACATGGTCAGTGCGGGAAGTTCTTGCAACGGATTGTGTGTCACCGCTGTGTGGACCGCCCGGCGCCCGTAGGGTACAGTGGAGTACAAGGTAGACGTGTACCCCACTTGGGTAGAGCACCGCCGTGTCCTCGTGGGGGAGATCGACGGCAACAATCTCAAGCCGGGCCAAGGCAAGGTACAGGCCATGGTCCGAAGCGAGGAGGGTGACGGGCGGACGCCTCCTTCTGCAAAGCAGTAATGCTAGCAAAGGAGGTGGCCGTGCATACCGTACCACGCGCGCCTCAAGGAGATGTCAGCAAACCATAGCGGCCCAGCAGGGTTGATGCCCACTGGAGCCAAGGGTCTGCTTCTGAATGGAAGACTCTGCCCGGTATGAAAGGCAACGTAGGAACAGGAGTGCGTTTTTAGTCAGTAAAAGTCTTACACACCCTCTCGATCCATCCGAGAGCGGGGGATGTCATTGGATGATATTCCCAACAAAAAAAAAGTAATTTTACGTAAATGTGCTCTATTACCGACCACATCCTCGCTAACCAACAGATGAGCACTATCTAACCTGATGTACGCACCTGTCTATCAATAGTAAACGCGGGCCAATCAATAATAAAAAATAAAATGACCAAGCAAATACCTTTATAAAAAATTAATTACGCAACACTGTATAGAAACCAATGTTTTCAAAAATGCCTATGGTGTAGTGAAACCAAATGATATTTTCATTTAAAAAATATCACAGTAAAGTTTCGGCTAGTTAAAATATTTCACGGGCGTATAAAAACTGTCCGTGTGGAAAAATGTAGGCGAAATAGGAATTCCAAAAATATGACACAAATAAAAAAAGATTTTGACGTTATTCACTCGATGGCTGCGCATTTTAAATGCGGTACCTGGCTTTGTTGTGATGTTTTTATTTTGCCAGGTGACCCACTACCATTGTTTTTGGTTAGGATATCATGAAATAGATGAATTAATAAATGAATAGAGAATTTATGCTGATACATTGTTAATCTATACTATATATATAAAAGGAGAAACTGACTGACTAACATATCAACGCACAGCCGAAACTACTAGGACTACAAGTGTGAAATTTTGCTCAAAGCTTCCTTTTATGACGTAGGCGAGCACTAATAGAGGATTTCCCAATATTCACCCCTTAAGGGGATGAAACGGGTGTCCAAAATTCGTATGGAGAAACCTACTTTCCCGCGTGCGAAGCCGCTGGCAGTGGCTAGTGTTCCATAATCGAGTGAAGACACTGACTCCTGTAACACAAGTACCATCCAGCTCAGGAGTCAGGGTTTCAATTTGATATTTATCGATCACGCAACGAAACTCCGAGCATAGCCCTTTCCATTGCCCTATGGGTGACTTCTAGTCTTCTGATGAAGCCCATTGTAAGCGACCTCGTTTCAAAGCCATATGTCATCACTGGTAACACGCACTGATCATAGACTTTCGTCTGAAGACACTGTAGTATATTTGTCAAGAAGAAATTGAAAATGACCTTTTCTTGGCAGTTGGGTTTAATCCCTAAATTATCGTTACACAATTATGTTTTTTTAGTTTATACTGTGCCTGTTTTATCAATGAATGAATTTTGTGAATTTTCAAAAGTATGTTGAACAGGCTGTAGTCTCACAAACCTCCGTTGAAAAGGGAAAATCCTCTGAACAAACGGGTGTTATAATATATCTGTTTTGGGCTACGACTCAATAATTAATTTTGAGTGTATGTTCAAATCGCGTGGATACTGTAATTTTTTTTTAATTTGATATAAACTAGTGCTTGACTGCGATCCCACCTGATGGTAAGCAGTGATGCAATCGTTGATGGTGAGGCGCACTAGTTTAGAGCCTATTCACTCTAGCCTTGAAGACACCCAAACTATAATCGGATGGGAAAACCTCAGCAGGCAAATTGTTCCAGTCCTTCGATGTACGCGGTATAAACGACGAGGCGAAAAGCTTAGTCTGAACAACATAAGGGTTGGATACTCGCCGAACGTCGGGTTGTCTGATAGTAGAAATGAGATGGCGGAATCAAGTCATGCAATTCCCGCGCACACTCTCCAAAATGCAACCTGTAAAACACCGAAAGGTGTTGTGTGATAAGGTGTGTAATATTGAATTTGAATTTTAGTCCTTACGTGGCGTCATAAATCATCATCTTCCTGTCTTTGTCCCATCTTATTTGGGGTCGGCGCAACACGTTTGTTTCTTTCATTCTATCCTGTCAACCGTCATACTATCACTAACTTCCTTTTCTTTTCTTGACGTGGCGTCATAAATTCCGCTATATCTTTAAAACATTCAACAAGCTACCACTAACAAAAAAGTAGATACACACAAATTACCAAAAGAACTACCCCTAATTGTTTAACGTGCCACCCTTTCATTCGGCATGAGAGCAGGAAATGACTGCCATAGAACTCTTCAGGTTACGTGCTCCGCAAGCAAAAATATCCACTCAGAAAATCGAACGGGTTCGTAATTGAAAAATCGTTTTCGATGTTCGAGAAAAAATCGTTCGATTCTTACTTAGGTGGGGATGGTATTAAGGTGTTTCGGCGGCATCGAGGTAAATGTATTTTCGTGTAAAAAAAAATGTTGCGTTGTGTCGGGTTGAATATGATAACGTTGTTCTGAGTAGGTACTTGATTATTTTATTGTTAGCTAGTGAAGTTTGGTTGGAAAGCATTGGTGGCTCAGTGATAACGGCTCCGACTTGTGAGTCGTGGGCACAAACCCAGCCAGGCGCATTATTTTGTGTAATTTATTTCATCACCACTGCTGTTAAAACGATGAAGGAAAACATCGCAAAAAAAATAAAACATGTGACATCCACCAACTGACTCTGGGCCTATATGGTTTTAATTTCAATTCGATACATTCACCACGGGTCTTGACAGACAGACGGACAGACAGACAGACAGATGGATGGACAACGAAGTGATCCTATAAGGGTTCCGCTTTTTCCTTTTGAGGTACGAAACCCTAAAAAGCCACTCAGGTTCAAAGAGGCAATTAACATAATATAATTTGCAAACTTAGAGACGATTGACAATCAAGGACGATGAGGCAATAATTACAGTTACTGTGTACCGTAACTTATGATAATTATTATTTGCTTAAACGTTCTATCAACAGTTAAACACTATGAATCAATAAACACAGGAATGTCTAATGGAGTGAAATTCTATTAATTATACATAAGTCACTCAGGCTGTAGAATTAGGTTTATGTAATATGCCTGCCTCTACTTGTATATGTAAAATATATTATACCGAACAAAAAATAACACTACAATAGAAATCTTTTTCTGAAAACAGTAACAAAATTGGTTATTATATGAACGCCGAATTAGCATTCCAAATATTGTATTGGGGAAAAGTGAGGTCGTAATGGGAACATCTCGCTCTATTTTGAGCTCACGTAACCTAATGGTGGTGACGTCACATTTTAGTATACAATATGCGTCCTTACACTGTTATTTGACAGTTACCCCCTCCACCAAATTGAAAGGTTCCTAAGTTGATTAATATTGAATGAATTTGAAAATTACTTTTTTATAAACAATAAATAAATTAAGCCCAGTACCTAATTGTTCGAAAGAGATACCACCGCCCTAAAACGCAAACAGCAATTGATGGAGCGTTGATGGAATTTAGTTTTCTCTTTCTTTTTTATGCAGTCCAAGAGTGACCGCACTTACGGTCTTATAGTCGTCTTAAAGGGGATCTTTTAGAGGACTTAGCTATCAGGAAAAACAGATACCAATAGAGAATAAAAAATTTACAAATTATAACTACTGTATATTTAAAATCTCAATCAATATTCGTCTGACAAGCTACAATTTATTTTGAAATATTTTACAGCAGAAAATTGTTTGATGCGTCGATTTCCGCATAATTGGCCATTTGTTTCCCTCCTCTAGTGTTTCATTTCCTCTGTCGACAAATAGAGGGTTACTTTGAAGAGTATTAACGACTACGTTGGTACTCTTCTTTTTATATTGAAGTTACTGGAATAATTACTTTTAGCATTATTTTTGTGTGATATTTTCAGTAGTATCATTAACGCCTTAGTTTTAAAATTATATTCAAATTTCTGTTTAATTATCACATTAATATTTTAAAAGCATAAATAATTTTTATTTATTTATTTAACTTCATGTACAGTAGTGGTACATAGGCGGAATTAATGCAGCAAGGCATTCTCTATCAGTCAACCTTTGGGTTAAAAAAGACAACACTATTATAGACTAACCTAAACAAATAACAGATACTTTAAGCAAAAAATAAATAAAATAAGTTATATTTAATAATAAAATTAAAATCTAAATTTGAATTTTATCTTATTTGTTACTCCTTCATGTTCAAACACCTGCACAAATTTGTATAAAATTTGACCCCAAGATAGCTTGTTACCTGAACTAACCATAGGCTATAAATTATGAAGAGAGGAAGTACTGGTTTCACGTGGGCAGAGCCATGGACGGCAGCTAAATAAACATAAATATTAACGTTAAAGTTACCCGACTAGGAAAACGTGTCTTTTTTTATACAGAGAAGACATGAGAATCAATTCTCATTTCTTCTCTCTTTTTCTTTCTCTTTAATCTCTTTTTCTTAGTCATGCACTTTAGACAGCGTGGTCGTGATCATGTTTCGGTCGAGTTTTTCACCACCGCTTATCTCGTGATGCGATGCCTTGAGAGTTGTCATCATTAATGCTGCAATGTGTCACAGATTTGATGAAGTCCGTCCACCGTTTTAGAGAGCGCCTACGGAATCTTCTGCCCTCGACTTTTCGTTACACCACCAGTCGTTCTATCGAGACCTGGTTACCGGTGATATGCATGAAGAACTTTAGGATTCATATTTGCACAGACGACGATAATATCTCTTTGATATTGAGTTCTTTTAGGATCGAAATATTGGTTTTGTGGTCGGTCCATGGGATTTTGTATTCTAAGCTTGCGTCTCCAGTACCACATTTCCAATGCGTCAGCCTTGCCACGTACATCCTCAGCGTACACATCTCAGCTTGATATAGAAAAAATGGAAAGTCCAAACTCTTCATCAACCTTAGTTATTCTGCGGTCCTTCCAAATTTTTGTGAGATATTCTCTTCCCAAATTCTCTCTTTCACTAAACCTACCTAAATCATCCCATCATCATCTTCCTGCTCTTGTCCCGTGTTATTTGGGGTCGGCGCAACACGTTTTTTTCTTCCACTCTGCCCTGTTACTCGTCATGCTATCACTAACTTCCTTTTCTTTCATATCACTCTTCACACAATCCATCCATCTTTTCTTTGGTCTCCCTCTCCCTCCCCCTCTCCATCCATCCACATGTAAACTCATAACTCTTTTAGTAAAATGCGTTTCATCCTTCCTCTTCACATGACTATTCCCTTTCAACTTTTCTGTCCCTGGCGCCACTTTCAAACTTCCCCTAATATACCCATTTCTCACTTTATCCATTCTCGTCACACCACATATCCATCTTAACATTCTCATCTCCATTACGTGCAATCTTTTTTCATCCGTCTTTTTCACAGTCCAACATTCTGATCGATACAGTATGATAGGCCTTATCACGGACTTGTAGATTTTAGCCCGTCAACTTGAGGAGCATCCGCGGGTCACAAGTGAAGGTTACCTACGAGAAATACAAATCTATTTTTTCATAAACTTCTGAAAACAAGAAACTATTAAGTTAGGAAAGCCTGGCTGTTATAAAGCAGTAAAACATAAATAGTGTAGAATTTTCTACTTTTCCTACGTCCATGTATCGTGGCCGTCCATTCAATAATATATTATTGTCTCCCGCCTCGCTATACGATTTATGTGTCGTGTCTACCACGTTTAATTGTTCACCCGACTAGCCGAACTTATTTTTATCAGTACCTACTAGTAAATATATATGTTATACTCTTATTGTTCTAGTAAAACTGTCATTGATATCTCTCTTTATATAATTCTTCAGGACGAGTTTTTGACATCTAACTCCTCCTATACGGCTTGACCGATTTGGATCAAATTTATATGTATATAATATTCCATATAATATTCCACACAACTATCACACAACGCCGTCTAGTCCCAAGCTAAGCAGAGCTTGTGTTATGGGTACTAGACAACTGATAAACATACTTATATATTTCTAAATACATACATATATAGATAAATTACACCCAGACACAGAACAAATGATTGTGCTCATCACACAAACATTTGTCCTGGGTGGGAATCGAACCCACGACCTCCGGCATAGCAGTCAGAGCCACTGACCACTAGACCAACAGGCCTGTAATTTAGTATATTTGAGTGGTGTATGGTTTGAAAATACTACAATATTAAACCAGGTAGGTAGTGCCGGAATTGGGTTCTCATTTTTTTCTGACGAAAAGCCAATAAGCGGGCAGAACAATATCTGTTGGGATGCGCTAGTAAGTAGGTAAACCAGTTTCAAACTAAATGGATACAAAATTAAGTTAAAACATAAGCAGCTAATATGATTATTGTGCGTTGGAAGGTAGTACTTAAGGGGATGCAACTCGACATAGATATTCACTGTTTTTCAAACAACCGCGCTTACGCGATTATGACGTTATTACACATTTTTCACCAGATTTTTTGGAAACACAGTTTCTAGCCTAGATAATATATCTAGGCTTCTATTAAAATCAATTCATAAATTTGCGTAAAACTAATCCAGTAAAGACCTCCGAAAATCTGCTATTCTGCATGAACAACACTTCATAAATTACTCAAAAATTAAAAAGGTTCTGAATGATGACAATTTTTTTTTTAACTTTTAAGGGTTAAATAAAACACGTATTTCCTGGAACAAATTTTGTAAATTAGTTTTTAAGCGTTTTCTTTTGTTACGTTGCCTTTTCGTCAAACATCACGTTGGACAGCATTAGATGAAGTAACAAGCTTTTAAACCATGCTCGATGTTAACGATAGGCGAATGAAAAACGACCCTCTTAAACATAATTTTGCAAGCAAGCAAAAAGTCAAAGTCAAAGTCAAAGTTTTTTATTTCACATCGGCCTACTTGGGCACTTATAAAACGTCAGAAGCTAGTGCACGGTTCCAAATAGGTCGTTTCCTATGGAGAAGAACCGGCAAGAAACTCCATGGGTAACCATGGAGTTTATGTATATCTTTAAAAGAGTAATCTTTTAAAGATATACATAAACAATCGGTGTACACATTAAAACAACTGTTCAATAAATGAACCATGTATATATATTCAGTTTATTCAATAGATATTATTGTTTCCTGTCTGTGTGTACAATTTATGTAGCGTGTTTGGCACGCTTTGTTGGTTTTGTCTCCATGTTCACTTCGCGTTTGATTGCGCTCAACTGCTCTTGATGACTCGACCTGGTTTGAGATTGAGAAAGTTTGTTGAGGAAGGTTGAAGAATAATTTTTACTGACAAATATTTTTAAATTAAAAGTTTTAACTAAAATAATTGAAGAACTATGAAAAATTCAATTATTTACTGACACTCGTGTAATTTAACTCACATCTTCACACTACACTTTCACTGACATAGACTCACCCACAGACACTTGATTTAATTTTTTTTAGGTATCTATAATTAGGATAGGAGGAGCATAGTCTAAAATATGGCTCCAATCATGAATATTGTAAAAACTTAAACTTGCTTTAAAACTATTTTTTTATTTTATTTATTATAATTTGAAGCTTGTCTAATAAGAATTATTTCAAACTAAATTGTTTTTTATTTTCTGATGAGCCAATTCTTTTTTTGCAGTGAAGCGAGAGGTAGAGTTAGACTTTTACTGACTAAAACCTGTACTATGTGTGTTCCTTCACTTGCCCTTTGTGCTTCAGAGCCGTGATAGCTTTTAGATTCTAACAATCCTTCAACCAATAATGAGCTAACTTTTGACCACAGACAAGAAACAAACGAGCAGAGATGTGTACTGTGTGTTTTTCTTCACTTCTCCATTATCAAAAAAGTAAACCATCGACTTGAGAACATCAATAACTTCCATAACCTGTAACTACTTCTAAAACCTATATTTTGTTTGCACCCTCCCGATATCTCCGATTGTTTTTCCTCGACCCAAAAACCAACTGTTCAGTAATAAATTCTGAACGTGTGTAAAGCCGTAAGACCGGTGATAAGTAGCCTTACTCGACTGCTTCTGAACTATTGTCTCCACGTGATCAGAATAATCAAACAGATACTTCGATGACTGATTTTCAGATCAAATGCTGTGATTGTTTTGTTTGTGACCCTTACGAGATATTGCGACAGAAACATATTGTTACAAATATCTTTCAAGAGTCAAAATGGTTATTGTGGGTTATACCTAAAGGATAGGCATATACCATCGTGGATTTTTTTGTAGATCTTCTTAAGGTGTACAATACTGTAATACACTATTTTGATCTATCTCTTAGAATTCAGCCAGCATTTGCAATGTTAGCGCAAAAAAATGTGATGTGTTTATTTACGACATCATATTAGAAACCTTTAAAATCATCAGTGTTGCTCTACTATATTGCGCATGTTTTATACATATAAACCTTTCTCTTGAATCACTCTATCTATTGAAACAAACCGCATCAAAATCCGTTGCGTAGTTTTAAAGATCTAAGCATACATAGGGACAGACAGACAGGGGAAGCGACTTTGTTTTGTACTATGTAGTTTTATACTATGCATTATATAACATAGTTTTTCACCGTTTGTGTAGGACCACGTATTTATTGGCGGTGTATCCTTTGTCAGAAATTGCTGGAATACAATGGATGCAAGATACACAGGACCAGCCGTTAAGTCCGTCACGATCATTGGACAACTATGATGATGATTTATTTAAATAAGAAAAAAAGAAAGAAATATTACGTTGCATCATGTAAAACCCGCATAAAATTCGCATTAAAAGTCAAAAGTTTTTTATTCCACATAGGCCTACATGGGCACTTATAAAACGTCAGAAGCTAGTGCACGGTTCCAAATTGGTCGTTTCCTATGGAGAAGAACTGTCAAGAAGATTTTTCATTGTCAAACTAGTCATCAAAGGTCTGACTACTATGTCGATTTGAAGGAATTTTTGCATGTGTATAGATAAGTAATATTGTAATTTATTGTTTTGCTAGCTTCTGCCCGCGGCTTCACTCGCGTGAATGTAGGTTTCTCCGTACAAACTTTGGACCGCCGCTTCATCCCTTTAGGGAGTAAATTATGGAAAATCCTTTCTTAGTGCTCACTTACGTCATAAAAGGTAACCTGGTACAAAAATTCACGCTCCTAATCTCAGTAGTTTCGGCTGTGCGTTGATATGTCAGTCAGTCAGTTTCCCCTTTTATATATATAGACGAAAGTGGTGTTTATCTGTAAGCGATTGTTGCGCTGTAGTCTAATTAAAAAGATATTTTATGTTGCTCTAATCAGTGTGAAAAGATGGATGGATTGTGTGAACAGTGATATGAAAGAAAAGGAAGTTAGTGATAGTATGACGGTTGACAGGATAGAATGGAAGAAAAAAACGTGTTGCGCCGACCCCAAATAAGATGGGACAAGGGCAAGAAGATGATGATGATGATGATGAATCAGTGTGAACAACTGTTGGTGAACCTATTATAACAATATAATGAAAAAATGTGGAAATAAGACAACATTTTGCTCTATATCTCTGTACTCTTTTTCTCTCTTTTTTTTGAGGGACCGGTAATCACAAACAACTTCTCCTACTGTAGATAAAGCAAGATGGAGTATTAGAATTTTACTGATTCAAACAATCCCACTCCCCACCCTCCCACCGGCAGATTATAGGTATTAAAACTAAAGTTTGTAGAAACTTTGCTTTTGACCAATTCTAATTCACTCTTTCCTTAGCTGGAGTACAGCCTTCTAACTTTTAAAACTTTAAGCCCAGGTAACACAAAGTTAAGACGCAATGTCTACTCCAAAATTGGATTTTAAAATAACGAAGGCAAAAGGGTGAATTTGGACGAGAACTCACCACTTTCAAAGGGTAATGGGGACCACGGTCCTAAGATTGGTCCATTTGGTTTTTGGTCTTAAGCTCTGGTCCGTTTAAGTTATCTAGCTGCCTAACTAGATTGCTCGGAGCACTCTAGCATGTAATGACACGTAATTTTGGATAGGGTGGACTAATTTGTTAACAAAAATCATTTGTGGAAAGTAGGAAATGAGGGTTCTGTCTTGCTACAGTCTGCAGCCTTTAAGTACACCCTTGTGGAACAAAGTATAAGTTTATGTAAGTAAACACTATCATGTTCTAGCAACCCCACTTATAATTTAGAATAGAATAAACTTTATTGCACACCAAAATAGTAACAAAACTTTTAGACTAACTTAAATCTATAGATACAAAGGCGGTTTTATCGCTGACAGCGATATCTACCAGACAACCTTAGGGTGGAATGTAAGAATTTGAAATAGAAAAAGGGGGGTACCCTGCGGTGTACTGCAAAATAATAATGTAAATATTAGATTAAAAATATATACTAGACTATATATAGATGTAATATAGCTATTATATATAAAAAAACAATATATAAAAATATAAATATAATATAATGCTTCTGCCGCCGCTGAAGACGCCTGCTTTAAAAAAAGGCTGAAGTACGCTTCCTTGGTGCAGCTTTACCATTTTGTGCCTGTTGCTGTGGAGACTCTGGGCAGTTGGAGTACGGAGGCAAAGTGTTTTGTGGGGGATTTAGGCCGTAGGCTCGGGGAGGCAACTGGTTACTCCCGGTCCGGGTCGTTCTTGGTGCAAAGGATGGCCATCGCTATTCAGCGAGGTAATGCGGCCAGTGTTATGGGCACTTTTGCACCGGGAACGATCAGGGGCGGGTTGTATATTGACGTGTGACTTTTTAGTTTTCTATAATTTAATTTATGTTTTCATCTATTCATTTGTACATTTGTTTAGTGTTATTGATATATATGTATGTATTATATGATTTAATTTAGGTAATATAGTATATTTAATTCTCCTCTATATTTTTTATACACACTGCGTCTACATCTCTCATCCAACTCTCCTGTCGCCGGTCTGCTCGAAAAAATTTCGGTCGAAATAAGCAAGTCCTTTTTACTCTTTTATCTGTACTTGATCTTTTCGATTTTAAGTGTTTGTGGGTACATAAATAAATAAATAAAATAAAATCAAAATACTTTAGAAGGAACTTTTGAACATTACAATCGAAACCAATCCCCATGACAACCGAAAAAAAATATTCGATTAATGTAAATATAATAACAAGCTATTGGTAGTTGAAAGCCAGCGTCAGGCTCTAGACTAGTTTACTAGTTAACTGAACTGGACCTATTTTGGTGCAGCCGTGAGGCACGCAACTATATATTTTTGCTAATGTTTTTTTTTTATATATTTTTGTTTTATTTTTTAGTGTTATCTAAATCCTATCTAATTTTATCCGTTATCTAATTTTGTGCCTTGTGCTGTACCAAATAAATTACTTTTCTTTCTTTTTCTTTAAAGAGGCAGAGTTAAAGTTCAGTCATGTGGAGGCATTGACTTAGATTTCATTGAAAAACCTCCGAACAAATCACATACATAACCATAAAACTACTAACAGACAACTCTACCCACTAAATATTCGTTTAATTTACCTCATACATGCTCTTGAACCCTTATCCGGACTGATAAACCCTTCGTCCGGTCCAAAAATTGGAAAGCACCATTCCCCAAACTCCGGACACCAGAATTCAGTGCGATGCCAACTGATTAATGGACACTGTACGTTTTAAAACCGAATTTAAATAACATTTTTACAGTCCGTGAATTATTTATTGTGAACCATCATGAATAAAATTCGTATAAATATTTCAGAGATCATTTTGCGGGGAACTTGGTGAGTGGACGCTGATTTTCCTTGAGAGATTGAGCTAGGAAAATTAAACGTGTTTCAGGATTGGGTAGCAGTGAGCTCTTTATATCATAAATATTGTCTTCAATAATGTAATCTGTATTATTTGGTAAGCAGTGGTGGCTCTGTGTTAGTTGCCCCGACTTCGGGTTCAAACCCAGCCAGGCGCATTACTTTGTGTAATGTATTTCTTCACCGCTGTTCTCAAAACGGTGATGAAAAACATCGTGAGGAAACCGGCATGTCCTAGAATTAAAAATTTTAAGATTTGTGCCATCCACCAACCTGCACTGTGCACGGCCCATTCCTTCTCGTAGAGGCCTGAGTCCGAGCAGTAGAAACAGTGAAGTTGGAACACAACAAAATCATAGAACCCACACACTACAGATGGTAAAAGGCATAGAAGAAGGCAATGGAAGAGAATCCTCACGGATTAAATACACAACACAAGCACTAGTTTATAAAATATATGTACACATACGTGTGTGTATTGTAAATATGTTTAGGTTGACTGGTAGAAAATGCCTAATGCATTAAGTCAGCCTCTGTACCTTTATGTGCATAAAGGATTAATTAAATAAATAAATATTTAAAAAAAATAACAACTGAAAAAGGGTTGCTAGAGATAGAAGACAATGGAAGAGGTTAGACAAGGCCTATACTAAGAGGCACATTGAATGTATAGGTATAACATCTTGTAAAACTATACAGGATTCTACTCGAATTGGAATCACCAAACTTAAGTAGCAGTAGGCAGGGCACATTGCTCGCAGAACAGATGGTAGATGGGCATGAAAGGTTCTGGAATGGCGACCACGTACCGGAAGACGCAGCGCGGAAGGCCTCCCACAAGGTGGACCGATGACCTGATGAGGGTCGCGGGAATCCGATGGATGCGAGACGCACAGGACCGGTCATTGTGGCGACATTTGGGGGTGGCTTATGTCCAACAGTGGACGTCTTTCGGCTGAAATGATGATGATACTTAGTAATTTTAAGAGTTCTGAAGAAAAGGCTTATTGATTGAAATGCATAAGAAGCACATCTGAGTACTTGTCAGAAAAATGGTGCCCGCGCATTCTTTCAGCCATTACAAACATCGAATTTAATAAATTTGATTGAAATTATGTTGAATTATATTTTTTGTTATTTTTGCTGTTTATTTTTCATCCAAATTCTATAATAATTTACAATATTTATACATACTTATGGGTTTTCATTGTTAATACATAGATTTACAACTTTATTGAACTTTACTTACTACTACTTATTTTACTTTATTGCTTTATAGTAAGAAAAATATAACCCTTCTTGGTAGTCGGGTAAAAATAAAGGATTGATCTTGTGTCATTTCATTAAAATCTTGTCAAACGCATACATTTTTCTCTCTTTGATAATCCATATTGCTAATTGAATTGAAAATTGAAGGTAAACTCTAATGATTACAAAGCAAAATAAGGAAATTGAACCTGAGAAGTTTAAACTCTCGGCTTTTCTCATAACATTGTAGTAAAGTTTTTTAGAAGTAACTAAAGTTACGTTAATCATCATCATCATCATAATCTGATGATGAAGATTCATTTCAGCCAAAAGACGTCCACTGTTGAACATAGGCCTCCCCCAAGTGTCGTCACAGTGAACGGTCATCTGCGTCTCGTATCCATCCGATTCCCGCAACCCTTACCAGGTCATCAGTCCACCTTGAAAGAGGCCTCCCAACGCTAAGTCTTCCGGCATGTGGTCGCCATTCCAAAACATTTCGGCCTCAATGGCAATCCGTGCTGAGAGCAATGTGCCCTGCTCATTGCCACTTAAGTTTGGTGATTCTTCGTACACCCTAACACATCCCACAATATCTAATTACCATAAGATTCCCGGCCAGCATGTTACTTCTCAGGCTGCGTCCAGAGTGGATAAGCGGTTACGAGAGCGGATGCGGGTGCAATGACGTTGTAGTGGACAGAAATGACTAAACGTATTTGCTGATGATAGAACAATAGATAGAGGTCGCTCCGTCAAGACACGCTTCAGATATGAAATCAAAATTTAGATCAACACTAATAAATCACTGAATTCATGAAGTGAATTAGCGCGTAAAATCATGGCACTGATGTAGAGCCGCCATAACAGGGCACGTAATATGAAGTGTGACGTTTAGTTCCCGTCTCACTACCCGCGTACGCTCATCACCCTGACTGCGACCCCGCGTTTAAAGTTTCGATTTACAAGCGGAGTCCCCTTCCGTAGTCAGTACTCTTACGGACTCGTAAGTAATTACCGGTCACAGCGAATTACTGAGGGTTACTTGTTTTAACTTTGGCAATTACCCCTTTTGCTGGCCACTGCGGGATGTTTATGGAGTTGGTACTAGCTTCTGTTAGCGGATTTGCTCACACGAAAATACAAAATTATCGGTGTGCTTTTGGGATAGAAGGTATCATATTTAGCTATTCCAAGACATGGTCTATTCATTATCCAAATCCGTTCAGATTTTGGAGCATGAAGGAGTAACAAATATACGCACACACATACAAACTTTTGCCTTTATAATTTTATTGTGATTTAGATTGGATTCTGATTTTTTGGTGGTTTTCACCAGAAAAACATAATAAGCTCTTTGGAAGCCATGAAAATAATTTACATAGGTATTAGGTTAAGATCTTAACCAAGGAACATTTTATTGAAAATCAAAGATAAAGTAATTAATAGTTTTTTTTTTTTATGATTAGGCACAGTTATTCTTCACCCTTGATATTGTACGACTAGATATAATCCTCTAAAGTTATTAATTTTAATCATCAAGTATGATGCAAGTGGAGAGTGCGCAAAGAGCAGTCCTAAAAGTGCTTCTGGGAAAGCCTATCAATTACCCAACGAGAAACTTGTATCAACTGTATTCTGTACTCACAGTTAGACAGCTCTTTGTACTGCAGACTGTCATGAGAAAACACGTTGCAATCCCATATAAGCCCAATAACAAGCGCAGGAAGGACTTAATATGCAATATGCTACTGCATAGAACTGGCCTCGCCAGTAAAGGCCTTCAAATTGTTGGGTCTCGTTTATACAACCGCATTAATAAAATAACAGACATCTACAATCTAACAAAAAGTAAAAATGAAATTCGGAATCTATTACTGAAATTAAGTTACCAGGAGACTGAAGACCTGCTCAGACTAACCCTTTAGATCATATCACGCTAACTTAGACTAACACACCATTGATTACACAGATACACACATCCGCGCCCTATCAGGTGCGCACACAAAAAAGGCCTGCATTAATATTTATGTGAAATATGATTCTGGAAAATATTATTTATTCAATATTATATACACTAAAAAAGCCTACAGTGCTCTGCGCATCCAGTATAACAACGCGTTCAGGAGTCTGCTAGGGCTTCCATGGCGGTGCAGTGCCTCCGAAATGTTCGTCAACTACAGCACGGACGGCTTCCAGGCTGTACTTCGCAAGAGAACAGCCTCCCTGTGGTCTCGGATAAAAAGGAGCACCAACACGCTTCTGGGCGTGGTGTCGGACAGAGTGGACAGCCAAATCCTGAGGCAGTGGTCGCTCATGCACGTCCAAAACAAAAATAAATTTAAATTTTACGATCATAATTATAAGTTTGTACTAACATAATATGGACTTGTGTCATTACTGTGTCTGAAATAAATATTTTCAGTTCCAATTATTATTAAAAGGTAAAAAAAAGTAGGTAGGAAAATAATAAATAAATATACTTATATTTATGCTTTTTATGTTAAATTTTTTACTATAATGACATTGTGTAAATCGTTTTTGTGCTGTTTTAAAGCCACGTGACATAATGTGTTTTCTTTAATGTTTTTTTTTCTGTGACATACTGTATTACCACATATTATTTTTGGCAAAACTGTAAATGTGTACTTTTCTGAAGTAAACTTTTATTATTACTGTACTTATTTAAAATTTACCATCTTTAAAATGTAAAACTTAGAAAACTATCTAATCTATTTATATTACTAATTAGCCGCAGATTATTTCGGCCGCAGCGCTGCCGCCGCACTGCTGTCGCGCGGCATTTTGTGGGCTAATTTGAAGGCGCCCTTATTCCGAACTCACTAGCCATATATAAGCCATTAAGGGATTTTGTGGTTTTTGGTATAAAATGTAATCTATACTGCGATTTTGAACAGAAATAAAGAAATAGAAAATAAAAAATCGCTTGAACGTTTTTTTTAATGATATAACGTTTTAAAACAGCGTCCATTGGCTCGGTTAGTAATGTGATAAAAAGCTATTAATTTAATAAGTATGCTACAAAGAGCGTAATGAATTAAAACCATTTTTTAAATATTTTCTATAAAAATATCAGGTCTCATGAGACTTTACAAACTATTTTATTTTGTAAGCACTAACATTATTTAGACTCCACTGTGACAGCTAGATAAATAACGTACGGTCTCTCATTACTTAAAATATTTTCATAGATAAATTCTCTAGCGAGGGTTAAAATCACATTTTATGTACACAATCCTACTGTAAATTTAAAGCGCACACCACTTAAACTCATTAAATTCCACGTGTGTTTATCAAGCAATACCCAAAATAAGTTTAATAAAAGCCGGACCCTTAAAGCCGACATATAAATGTCCCTGGAAAATAATTATCCAAGTTAAACAATGAAATGACCCGAAGCTCGGGGACTAATTTTGTCCTCGGATTCGCTAAAATCCTCCCACTGGGGACCTCTAAATATTTTCACCTAATTTTTGTTTTTTTTTTTCTTCTTAAATCTTTCCTAAAGCTCGGACCCCTCTAGCTGCTTGAACGATTTCTTGGAACCACAAAAGAAATTACGTGTCAAAACGTGTTTTGGAAGTTTTATAAACTGATTTGCATTGTTAGAAGATAAAATTAACAAAGTCTTTGCAGAAAATTGAGAGAAAATGAACTTTTGGCGCTGTCTGACTTTTGGCCTTATAAAGGGCAGACTGTTAAGGTAAAAAAATGAATTTTTAGACCTTTTTTGACTATCTAAGAACACAAATACTTAAGAAAAAGAATTAAGTATAGAATCACACCCTTCAGTGCCCAGCCCAGAGTAAGGGTCCAGCAGGGTCTAAGCCTACTGGGGCCATGGGTAGTGTGGAAACGGAACCCGGGGCCCTGGAACAAAGGCAACGAAGGAACAGGAGTGGGTTTTTAGTCAGTAAAAATCTGACACTATTTCCCGCTCCGCCTAAGAGTGAGATTTGTCATTAGACAAATTTCCTACTTAAAAAAAACTCTTCAGAGCCAATTAAAGTAGTAAAGCATTCAGTTATATTGAAATCTGTACAAGTTTACAACATCCGTGTATTTTAAACTAAATATTTAGTTGAGAACATTAAAACCCCAAACTAGGCAAGAAATGCCTGTGTTTTAGGAGTCCACTCATTCCCCCTAAATAGTAAACGCTAATTAACAACAATAAAGTATGTTGGATCTTAAATTTTCCAACGGAAAAACAAAGATGAAGTGACTTGATGAACAGTAAGATCTTTTTTTTTAATTACATGAACTAGTACTTGACTGCGATCCCACGTGACGGTAAGCAGTGATGCAATCGTTGTTGGTGAGGCGCATTAGTTTATTAAGAGCCTATTCACTCTGGCCTTGAAGACACCTAAATTATAATCGGACGGGAATACCGCAGCAGGCAAATGTTCCAGTCCTTCGATGTACGCGATATAAATGACGAGGCTAAACTCTTAGTCCGATTATTATTTTCTTCTTTCACTCGAGCGAAGCCACTGCAGAAGCTAGTATTAAAATATTTCACGACTAAAGCAATTGGCTTGGACCCAAAAAGTTCCAAACTATCTCTTTCTGGGGTAATTATTCTGACCCAACTACAATACTTTGATCCTTAAAATAGTATAAATTGTTTCACGTTTTAATTAAATTACCTCTAGAAACACAGAGGACTGACCCAGCTATAAAGTGAGTGTCCATGCAGCTGAACAGTGTTAGTGCGTTTAAGATCAACCATAAAAGATACAGAGAAATTCAGGAAATTTTGAGTAGCACTAATTATCCAAATACAAAGACAAATTATTTATTGGATTAAACTTTCAAGTACAGACTTGCAGACTACTTACAGAATTTGAAAGATATCTAAGCAGCTCGCAACGGGTGAGAGAACGAATCCCATTCTATACTAGGAACTAACCTGTGCTATGTCAGGGACCGTTCCACCACCCACTTGCAACCCACTTACATCGATCAACGCATCGCAGCTATAACTATTTGAGGTCACTGGGCTCCCAAAATAGGCGAGCCTGTATAATGGGAGTCAGTGTGAACACAATTAAAAACATGCAAAATGATACAACACACATTGTATTGTATTAGAGTGAGGTGGTTTTGAGTGACAGTGCGAGTGTCGAAGCGAGTGAGTTAGGGTGAGTGTATGTAATAAAAATGTGAGTGTGTCATAATGGTGGACGAATAATAATAGTATATATAACATAGCTTGCGTTACAATGTTGTTTATTTTATTATGAGGTACTTGGGTTTACTTTTCTTACGTTAGGTTTAGCAAATTTTTAGTATCTATGTAATTATGGTCTATCCTTAGGCGGAGCACAGTCGTATCCTACTGAGGGTGATCGGTGGCAACGACCACTCGATTCGGGTCCTGTTACAGGCCATGGTCCGGAGCGAGAAGGAATGGCAGGCAGTCGCCTCGTTCTGCGAAGTAGTATTGCTTGCGAAGTAGGCGGCCGCACGCGTGAGGGAACAGACTTCCTCACATACCAGTTGCCTTGATCCTGACCGTAGGCGTGGGCTTGTAGATGACAAGTAATGGGAATCGTCCTACTGGGGCCATGGTTTCACTCCAAAAGGGGAGCTCAGGGTCCTGGAATGCAAGACAACCTTTCTCCTTAAATAGTATTCACGTGATTGGTTTGATTATTATTAGTATAGGTTCATCGAGGTTTACTTGCCTAGATTACTAGATAGCTTAGTTAACATTTCAAATTAGTCTACGTGATTTAGCGAAATTAGTCTGTGTAATCTAGACGTTTCAATCTAGCAAAAACTAGCAACCTAACTCACAATCTAATCAATCTTTCCCGCAGCAATTGGTTAGGAACCCAAGTGTACCAGATAAGGTATTAAGAGGACTACACGACTTAAAATGGGGTCATTCTCAGACCGCATACAAAATCAAGAGATGCACAAAGACACAATTCTTGCACTTATGAAGCATTTTAGCGATTTAAAAAAAATCTACAGATTTTTTTTTTTTTTAATCTACATTTTTAGTTGGAGTTTTTATCCCTATAGATACGTCAACTCCATCATGCCTTATACAAACTACTTGACACCCAACATTGCTTTTAATTAGACTTAACTAGGTGGAGAATCTTAATCGATATGGTACACCAACTCGCAAAACTTTTTTGCTACGTCTGACTTTGGTTGCGCTAAAATGGATTGAATCAGACCAACCTGTAATATATTTAAATTAAATTCATCTACAGATTTGGGGATGCAATTCGACATACATTTTCACTGTTTTTCATACAACCCCTTTTACGCGATTATGACCTTATTACACATTTTTCATTAGATGTTTTGGAAACACAGTATCTTGTGGATATTATCAAGGCTTCTATTGAAATCAATTTATAAATTTGTGTTAAACTAATCCAGTAAAGACCTCTGAAAATCTGCTATTTTGCATGAACTTTGAAACTTCATAATTTACTCACAATTAAAAAAAGTCAAAAAGGATAACTAGAGAAGCCTTACAAATTTAATCAAGATTCTAAATGACGACAATTTTTTTCAAAAACTTTTAAAGATTTAAATAAACACGTATTTCCTAGAACAAGTTTTGTAAAATATTTGAGTAAATCACGGAATTACCGAATACTAACAGAGTTTTCAGGCGTTATCTTTCTTTTTTCGCGTTGCCTTTTCGTCAAACATCGCGTTGGATTGTGTTAGAGGAAGTAACAATCTTTTAAACCATGCTCGATGTTGACGATAGGCGAGTGGAAAAGGACCCTCTTAAAACAATATAATGGTAAAACGTTGCTTGTAAAATAATCTGACAAACAATCAGAATTATAGCATGTATGTCTGTATGTATATATGTGTATGTTATCCGGTTTTTATTCTTTGTGACTTTTTACAAGCTTTTATTTTTAACTTGCAATGTATATGTATGTAACTATGTTTGCTCGGGTGGAATCTTGCAACTAAATTTCGAAGCAGATATTTTCAACCGATTCATAATTTGTATAACAATGCATGTGACGTTATTTTAAATCCAAGATGGCGGAACCCCGGAGATGGTAGACTTTTACAATATGGGTATCAGAATCAATCAATCTATACATATAAAAGGAGAAACTGACTGACTGACTGTTATATCAACGCATAGCCGAAACTACAGGGCCTAGAAGCGTGAAATTTTGCACGAGGTTTCCTTTTATGACGTAGGTGAGCATTAAGAGAGGATTTCTTAAAATTCACCCCCTAAAGGGATGATACGGGAGTCCAAAGTTTGTATGGAAAAACCGACTATGACGCGGGCGAAGCCGCTGGCGGAGGCTACTTATGTATAAAAATTGTGCAATGAAGTTCATAATAAAAGTTTTAAACGAAAAATTTTTTTTTTGCGCATTTCATTAAGAGCTTGTTTTAATCAAATGTGCCAAAAAAGTTTTTATTTTCTTTAAGTTTTTTCTTTTGTAAAAATATTAACTATTCTAGAATTTAACCAAAAGAATAACATACATTTTTCTGATTCTGTTTACTGCAATGGATCATATACTTTTGCGCATTATAAAACTCGCGATTAACCCTTTAAGGTGAGCGCTCACTATGTTTAGGGAGCCATCTTAACATTCCAGTCCCGGAGGCCCGGTAACGAGTTGACCGCTCGCCAAACCACAAGAAGGCGCGTCCTCTAGAGAGAATCAGTCGCTCCTACTTAGTACCGGCTACGTGAAATTTGTAGGGTATTAGTGTAGTGTAGGTAAAATTGGTGACAAAGAGAATTAGAAACTGATTGGGCGTAGATGATTTGATAGAGGCCTATAGTTGTATGTATCTGTGTATCTAAGGAGCAGTGGTGGCCGAGTGATAACTTACAAGTTGTAGGTCGCGGGTTCAAACCCAGCCAGGCGCATTACTTTGTGTAATTTATTTCATCACCACTGCTCTCAACGGTGAAGGAAAACATCGTGAGGAAACCGGCACGTCCTAGAAACAAAAATTCAAAGACATGTGACATCCACCAACCCGCACTGGGCCCACGTGGTGGATTACGGCCCATTCCCTCTGCTAGAAAGGAGGCCTGAGTCCCAACAGTGGGAACATTATAAGGCCGACTACGTTATGCTATCTGTGTATCAATTGTAATATATTATAATGGATATCTCAGAAAAGACTCAATTTTGTAGATGCATAAAAAATCTACAATAATATTATAAAGAGTTTGTTTATTTTTTGTTTGTAGGAAGTAATCTCTGCAAGTACTGTCCGATTGCTAAAATTTTTTCACCGACAGGAAGCTGCTTTAGGCTATATTTTATGTACGCGAGCAAAACTGCGAGCAAAAGCTAGTTAACAATATATAGATTCGAATGATCCCGACAAATGTTGCCTTGCCAGAAAACTGGCTTTTTGTAAAAAGAAAAATTTGAATCTGATTGTAGCGCCAATTGTGTTTTCAAACCACCCAGGGACCCGCTTGAATATACACGCTTTTCGTTCAAATCAGTGAAAACGTGTAGGATAAATTAGGTGACAAATACATGTAGAGAAGACTTTTATATATAAAGATGAAGATACACGCGATAATTTACAAAATCAGAAACTGAAGACGGTTAACGGTCCGGACTAAGCATTTCGCTTCGTCGTTTTTATACCGCGTACAGGACGCGTACAGGTACAGGACTGGAACATTTTGCCTGCTGCGGTCTTCCTGTCCAACTATAATTTACGTGTCTTCAAGGCTAGAGTAAATAGGCTCTTAATAAACTAGTGCGCCTGACCATCAATGATTGCACCGCCGCTTACCATCAGGTGGGATCGCCGTCAAGCACTGGTTTAAATCAATTTAAAAAAAAAGACAAATGATTTTTTTGAAAATAACATTATTTAAATGTCCTTCGTAGCTTTGGTATTCTTTAAAGCTAAATCAAACATTTATGAAAACGTACTTCAGAAGTTTGCAGTAGAAATGTTGTTGATTTTTTGTCTGGCTTGACAAAAAGACGGTCAATCACAAATTTGATGCTAGTTGCCCATTCTAAACCTTAGATTTTTATGGAGAAGAATGTCCAAGATACTCCATGGATACCGTTTTTGGACACGCTGTAATCATGGTGGTGTTTTCTATGAAGGGTAGCTAGAGAGACGTCACTGCGTCCCTTAATCGTCCGGATCGAGCCTGAGTCGTCGGCAGCGCTTAGCATACCACGCGCACTTAAAAGAGATATTAACAACACCTTACGGGCCCAGCATGGCCATGGGTTAACTTACGAAAAGGAAACCTGTGAATGCAAAGGGCAAAAAAGGGATTTAGGTGTGGTTTTAATCAGTCTTCTTTTCGATTCGATGGTAAACTCGTCAAACTGTTTGGGCCCAATAAGTGGCTACATTAATAGCAGTATCGGTAGTACTCATCATATCCTTCAAAGTGCAGGTGTATGAAAAGTCTGACACGCTCTCACGCTCCGCCCTAGAGCGTGAAAAGTCATTAGATGATTTACCTTCTTAAAAAATTGGCACTCTTTTAGTACATTAAACTCCGAGCGAACGCCGGCGTTCGCTCGGTCATTGTCTTTCTATTGTGTCTCTAATTACGCTACTCAAAAGGTTAAATCATTATATGTATTACAAATATTTCTTATTGCTTTCTACCTATGTCAGAAATGAAAGTATATTTAATAACATTTTCTATTCTGGATAACCTGTTAAGGCAAATTCTGTCTTGACAGTTCTAAGTCTCATCAAAATCCCTCATCATAAGTCAAAATCAGATACGAAAGTGGTTTAGCATCTCAGACACTATTAAGTTAAGTGCTCACTATAATAGCGGGATCATTACTCAATGTTAAATTCTCTAGAGGGGACAGTTGACCGGTCGCCGAACGACAAGGATTTACACCTTGAATACTAGATAAGGAATTGTGGGATTTTGAAAGTATTGCTCTCTACTTGCGTAGGTACTTTAACAAGATGTAACTGGAATAATGCAGGATTTTGAAATTATTTCCCGCTACTTGCGTAAGTGCTAATATTATACCAGATTTAACTGAAATATCACAAGATCTCTGCACGCTCTTCACTATTATGAACGATCCGTGTGCTCCTGATTACTTGAAACAATATTTTAAATTACTGGGCAGCTCTCATAATCTCAACCTTCGAGCATCTAAAAACATACTTCTTCATATTCCTTCTCACCGTACTGGGTTTATGGCTAATTCTTACATTGTCTCTACCATAAAACTCTGGAATGTGCTTCCCCTTGACATCAAAAAAGCTGAAAGTAAATTTTCCTTCAAGCGTAAAATTTGGAACTACTACTTGAAGTTCTCTCAATCTTAGTTCGGTCTTCGTCATAATTGCTATATTTTAAGTTCTCTTAATTAGAATGTTTTCTTATGTATCATAGTATTTATTACTTTATTATATTAGCATATATACGTATTTTATTATTATAAGCCACTTAATTTAATGATACTGCATTATATTTCAAAAATATCTGTTATTTATTTATTGTGCACACCTACCACAGTTTTTGTCTTTTTAACCCAATGGTTGACTGGTAGAGAATGCTTTGTGGCGTTAAGTCCGCCTATGTACCACCACTGTACATGAAGTATAAATAAATAAATAAATAAGATTTTGAAAGTATTGCCCGCTATTTGCGTAGGTACTTTAACAAGATGTAACTGGAATAAAGGTGGATTCTGAAAGTATTACCCGCTACTTGCATAAGTACTAATATTATACCAGATTTAACTAGAATATCACAAGATTTTGAAAGTATTGCTCGGTACTTGCGAAGGTCTTTAACAAGGTGTACCTAACTGGGATAATGCAGGATTGTGAAAGTATTGCCCGCTACCGTAGGTACTATAACAAGATGTAACTGGAATAAAGGTGGATTCTGAAATTATTACCCGTTACTTGTGTAAGTATTTATATTATACAAGATTTAACTGAAATATCACAAGATTATGAAAGTATTGCACGCTACTTGCGTAGGTACTTATAACAGATTTAACGGGAATAATGCAAGATTTTGAAAGTATTACCCTCTACTTGCGTAGGCACTTAAATACAAGACGTTACTGAGATAAGGCATATCCGGGATTAGAAAATCACACTAGAATTATAAAGGCAAATTGTTTCCCATGTCCCCAGTAGGTTTCAACCCTACTGGGGACATGGGAAACAATTCGATGGGTTCGCTTCTGAAAGCAAAACCCGGGGCACTGTAGCGCAAGGCAAAGAAGGAACATATAGTGGTGGTGGTAGTAGTGGGTTTTAGACAGTAAAAATCTTCTCCCACATCGCCCAAGAGCAAGGGAAGTCATTGGATGATTTTCCACCTAAAAAAAAAATCGTTTTGAATCTGCTTGTTTTTTAAAATATATAGCAACCAGTTGTTACAGCTTTGCTCAATTATTTCCAGTTATTACAATTCACCAATCATATCGATCCGACCACTGGAATACAATTTTCAGTCAGTACTCATTATGACGTAATTTCAATACAGCTTTGTTTCATTATCTGCTGAATGTTTCGAAGGATACAAACAGGCCACAGAAACAATTGAATTTCCCTCATTAGATTTTCCTCATTACAATCAAAATGTAAATTAAATTGTTTTTGTTTTCAGTGTTTCTACTTTTCCAGCGTTTTTGTTAAAAAGCGCTTTCTTTCGACACTTACAGCTCCAATTAATTGGCCGATTCTCGAGTATTGATTTCGATTCAAAACTGTCGAATTTCTGGATAGGACCCAGTTTGTTTTTTTTTTTAAGAGATATCGCAACCCTTTGAACGCAAAGAGCAACTGAACGGTGAAGCCGTGGATAAAAACTAGTTAAGTATAAATAAATACTACTACTTGGGCTCGGTCCGGACGGTTACCAGACGGTGAGCCATCCATTATTCGCCGTCCGCAAGCCGCGCCTATGGTGGCTGGAAATCGGGATTCGGATCCCGGCGGCTGGGGCGTAACGGCCATTATCTCGAGCGTGCGGCCGCCTCCTTTGCTAGCATTACTGCTTTGCAGAAGGAGGCGACCGTCTGCCACTCTTCCTCACTTCGGACTATGGCCTATACCAAGGCCCGGCGCGAGAGATCGCTGCCGCCGATCGCCCCCACGAGTACACGGCGGTACTCTGCCCAAGCGGGGCATACCTCTACCGTGTGCTCCACCGTGTCCTCCGGGTGGTCCACACTTTGAACAGCCTTACATACTCATTTACAATTCTAAGACAAGACAATCAAACCATCTCCTTTCAAAATAAGTTCCTTTCATATAACATAACCTAAAAATTATCCATAATAAACCGCCAATATCTGGTTATTACCGCTTATAACCACCACCAATTCAATATCACGTCTCAGGGGTCTGAGAGCGATTTGAGTCGGAGCCAAGCCGATGTCGAGTCGAAGCGGCCAATCACTAAGTGAATATGTTTAAAAAATGAGAAATCGAACTTGTGAACTCGAATAAAATTGCGGCTGGTTTTGGTGTAAGCATGTAAAGCTGCTAAGTGAGTCGGAAAAGGGGAAATTGGGTCTGTTGCCAATCTTTTGTGACTTCATCAGGCTGAATTTTTGATAAAGCGTCCGTTTTTGTTTTTTTTTTAAGGTAGGAAATTATCCAATGATTTCTCTCACGGGTGGAGTGAGAGGGCACGGGCGTGTCAGACGTTTACTAGGTAAAACCACACTTATGTTATACCTTTTTGAACCTTGCGTTCCACGACCACGGGTGGTCTTTCAGAAGTCACCCATGGCCCCAATTATAGGCTTGTGCCCTGTTCGTCGTACCCAAACCCATGCCTACGGTGGTTGGGAATCGGGGCCGGGACCACGGCGCCTGGGGCATGTGGATGTCCACACAATGGTTACACCCGACGTTTCTTTCGCACCGTGATGACTTTCCAGCCAATCCTCAAAGAGAGGACTTACTGCGATAATTATAGCGTAGCCAGTCTGTCTCTGTCTGCGATGCTACTCTCTCGCGAAGTGTTTTAAGGTTGATTTTTTAATATGTTTTTATTACTTTAAAAAATGAGACCATGCTAATTATCGGGTATACATGAACCTATAACCCTGCACTGGTCTTTAAAAGTTAGAAGCTCTTGATTTTTATACAAATCTGTTTCCCGTTCGAGCGTAAAAAAGTAACAAACATACTCACAAACTATTGCCTTTTAAATATTAAGTGTGAAGTGTTTGTAGTGGCAGTGGGCTTGGCACATTTTTTTTTTTAATTGATATACACCAGTGCTTGACTGCGATCCCACCTGATGGTAAGCGAAGATGCAATCATTGATGGTCAGGCGCACTAGTTTATTAAGAGCCTATTCACTCTAGCCTTGAAGACACCTAAATTATAGTTGGATGGAAAGACCGCAGCAGGCAAATTGTTCCAATTCCACATTGCTGTAGAACGGATGGTCGATGGGGCTAAAAGATTCTAGAATGGCGACTGCGCACCGGAAAACGCAGCGTTGGATGGCCTCCCACAAGGTGGACCGACGACCTGGTGAGAGTCGAGGAAACGTCGTTCTGGTGACTCTTGGGGAGGCCTATGTCCAACAGTGAACGTCTTGGCTGAAATGATGATGATGAAGTGTGATAATATACATAGTGTTATATCCATTTTCAACTTAAAAATATTTCATTTAATTCCAGTCTATGTATTGAAAATGTCGGCTCGTAAACCAATTACCGATGTAAATTTAAACTGTAAAGGAAACAAGGAATCGTGTGCTGAGTTCAAACAAAGTAATTAAATTAAAATTTAAAGCGTGTTTCCTTAAAGCTGGTCTAAATCACGGAACTAAGGAGGTCAGATGGAAAGAAAGAAAGTGGATTGTCGCGTTTGTGTTGTCTTATTTCACGGATGTTGTACTTAAGGACGAAAATCTAATGAAAACACTACCAATCTTTAAGCTTTCTAGCTTTTTAGCTATCTGTCAATTTTTTTTTAAATTTAATTTTTAAAACTTTCTTTATTCTTTACTGACTCTGCTGACTCGGCGAACTTCATACCGCCTAATAATGTGATAAATAAAGAACCGCTCGACCGATTATGTGCAAACTTCACATAAACTATCTACAAAATAGTCCGAACAAAGCCTAAACATTTGGTTTGGATAGGTGATCCCGTTCTTGAGTTATAAAATTACAACGAAAAGTGGCATTGATTTCGTATTGTTTTCGTCCGCGTGAAATAAGAAAATTACCCAAAGAGAACATAAACTCTGTATAAAAGTATGCTATGTGCTATTACACACCATGGTCTAACTGTGTGCCAAACATCCAAATCCTTTCAGCCATCAGAATGTGAAGAAGTAACCAATATACACACACATTAAAATATAAATGTTTTTTTGCAAAATAGATATTTTTTAACAATTTTTGTTTTTTTATTATATATATTTAGTTCATTAAATTAAGTATATATTATGTAATATATATTATATTTATTGTATTGTATCTGTGATTCATTTGTATATCTTTTTATATTAACCTTTTTTTTCTCTCTTTTTCAATTCTTCTCTGCATCACCAAAAGGTTGACTGGTAGAAAATGCCTAAGGCATTAAATCCGCCTCTGTACCTTTATATGCATGAAGTATTAAATAAATAAACCAATATATATAATTTATTATCATGTCATGTGATGTTAACCAAAAAACGAAAAGTATCTTTATTTTTATCTAAATAAAACAACCCTTTCACACCCAGTTGAAAAATATAATCGACCCAATCTAAATCTATTGTCCGGCTAAAAAATTCATAAAAAAACCTAACACAATAGGGACACATCAATTGTCATTCTTCAGTCGATTCGGTATTTTGTTGTTCACAAAAAAGCATTTAATTTATACGTTCTACAAATCGGAAGCAAAACATTTGGCTACAATTGATGCAACACGCGAAAATTATTGGTGGGGTTAACAATTTAAATGGCGGACAGACGAGTTGACGCTGCATTTTAAAAACAAAGAGATTTTAGCGGGATACGATTAATTAATGTTGGATTGGCATAAACGTTAGGGATTTAAATTGGTCAATAAATATTTCAATTATTGTATTTTGGTGCTGTTTATACGATCTGATTTTTAGGGTTCCGTACCTCAAAAGGAAAAATGGAACCCTTACAGGATAACTTTGTTGTCCATCCGTCTGTCTATCTTACTGTCAAGACCTATTATCTCTGAAACTCGTGAAGGCATCTAGTTGAAATTAAAACCGTATACTCAAGTTTACGGTCCCTTAAAGCTGTAAAAAAATCAAAATTTCTAAGATAACGGAAAAAAAAAGATACGGCCGTTTATGTCGCAAAAACGTACCTTTCAACACTGTCAAAAGAATAAATCTAAAAACTGTAAATTTGTAGTTACGTCACAAGAAAAAAATTGGAAAAACCTTTGTAACTCAATTCGGGAATCGGACTGTTTTCATAGAGAAATTACATCATTATAAAAAATAACACTAAGGTACTGCTTAATTCAAAAGAAATTTCTTTCAGCAGACCTCCGAAAAGAGAGATTAAAAGAAATGTAGAGAATTAGTGTGTAGAAATATGAAGAAGAGTTTGTGAATCTTGAATTAAAGTAACCAATAACACATATAATTTAAAAATTAATAAAATATACTTATATAACTATATATACCTTATACTAAAAACAAATACATAATTTATGCAACTAGATATGAGAACATCCACATTATCAGCAACTTAGTTTAAGGGTACAATTCGACATACATTTTCACTGTTTTTCATACAACCGCTCTTACGCGATTATGACGTTATTACACATTTTTCATTAGGTGTTTCTGAAATACAGTATCTTGTGGATATTATCTAGGCTTCTATTGAAATCAATTTAAAATTTGTGTAAAACTAAGCCAGTAAAGATTTCTGAAAAACTGCTATTTTGCATGAACTTTGACACTTCATAATTTCTTAAAAAATTTAAAAAGTAAAAAAAAATATAACAATAGAGGCCATGAAAATTTAATCAAAATTCTAATTGACGACCATTTTTTTCAAAAACTGTTAAAGGTTTAAAAAAAATTTTTTTTGAACAAGTTTTGTAACATATTCGAGTATACCACGGAATTACCGAATGTTAACAGGGTTTTCAGTTGTTATCTCTCTTTTTTCACGTTGCCTTTTCGTCAAACATCGCATTGGACTGCATTAGATGAAGTAACAAGCTTTTAAACCACGTTTCATGTTGACGATAGACGAGTGAAAAAGGACCCTTTTAACCTAGCAAATTAGCTGATCTCATCATTTCCATAAATGTGAGACCAAAAGAAACGGTAAACTTATCCGCTAAAAAATTCGCATAACATTTCGCAACCAAATGAAAACATTAGTCGGTAACATAATACTACCACTTATTAACAGAAAACGTTTTAATATCTAAAAGCCATAAAGGATCAGGCAATCGTAGTTAATTTACCGCCTCCGGGCACAATACGGCGTGAATGGTGTACCATTAGCTTGAGTGTCATCTAGTCCCTGGAGAGACTCATGTTGCAGGCTTGTACACCGGCGTGTATACTGCATACCTACTATTGTGTAGAAACCATGTACTGGTAGGATAAAAAACCGGGCAAGTGCGAGTCGGACTCGCGCACTGAGGGTTCCGTTAAAACTTAGCTATGTAAATAGTTAATTCCAAATGGAGTCTTAAAGATTTTTGCGAATAACATTTTTTTTTTGACTTAACAACAAATTTACTGTTATCAGATTTATTCCTATACCTTTGCTATAAGACCTCACTTTATACCAAATTTCAAGATTATGGGTCAACGGGAAGTACCCTATGATTTTTTGCTCCCTTACGAGTGTCGAATTATACGTTTTTTGTACTAAAACCTACATACATAAATGACCGTATCTTTTTTTTTCGTTAACCCAGAATTTTAATTTTTTTACAACCTCAAAGGAACGCAGATTTGAATATATGTTTTTAATTTCAAATCGATACCTCTACGTATTTTCGAGATAAAGGGTCTTGACAGACAGACAGACAGGCGGACAACAAAGTGATCCTTTAAGGGATCCGTTTTTTGAGGTACGGAACCCTAAAAAACACTTAGTAATGTGTTTAATTCACTGCTTCATTGGTCTAGTATAACAGAGTGAGCCAATAAAACTATTAACCAATTTCTTGTTCCAACCATTTTGGGGTATTTCTTAGTATTTTTTCTTTTTGTCGGAAAAATTATTTATATATTTTTGGAAACTCATTCAAAGTCAAAGTTAAAGCATTTTATTTCAAATAAACCATTAACAGGCACTTTTGAAATGCCAAGAAGTCAGTCAGAAAAAATGATGATAAATGCACATTCCAAAGCGTAGATCTCTATGGAGAAGAATGTGCAAGAAACTACATGGACACTCTTTTCAATCATGTTTTGTAATTACAAATATCTCTGTTACATGTTCCTTGTCGCTATCATGTGAGAACAATGTAAATAAAGTAAAAATAAAAACTAAATATAGATATTAAAATAGCAACTGGCAGCTAAGAGATGACCAGTCTCAACTGACAGCGCCCGTTCACGGACATGACGCGAATGTAAGCACCACTTAGCTGAAACATTTTGAAGGGAACCAAATGATCCAACACAGGCGCCACCATCAGTGAGACATTTGAGTGAGCATGGCATATTATTTATAAAGTTACACGAGTTAAAAAAGGCCTACCCCACGATCAATGAACAGCTCAATGTAGTTGCATGAAAGTTAGTGAGGTCTACATACGCTGCACAGTGATAGCGAAATGATGACAATCATCACTTAAACCGATTACGGAGTTTCACGGCATTTATAAAATTAGGTTAACTAGAAAGTAGTGTAAAGAAAGAATAACAAAAGATTGAAAGGGTATAAATACACAACCCGGGGCCCTGGGACGAAGGCAAAGAAGGAACAGGAGTGGCTTGTTAGTCAGTAAAAGTCTGACACTATCTCTCACTCCGCCCAAGAGCGTGATTTGTCATAAGATGATTTTCCCACACAATAAAAAAAACCATTAAGGGGACCTATTTAGGGGAACAAAAAAATATTAAATCGTGAAATCTAAACAGTAAGATTCAATTTACATTCAATACTTAAAATGCGCTCAACTGTTGAAATACAGTTAAGCGCATTTCTATACAAATCATTAATATGCCCTCTGATGAATTAAAGCTTCTCCCAAGAATCTACCCAGGGATCAGTCCTGTGCGTCTCGCATCTAGCAGCTTCCTACAGCCCTCATAAGGTCGGTCAGTTGTGGAATGCCTTCGAAAGTTTTTGCTATACGTGATTGAAACTCCAGGCCCCCTAGCCAAGTTACGATCGTTTCATTTGCGTCAAACGCCTCGAGTAGGCCACACTTCCGATTCCTTTGTTCTGACGTCGCCTTAACGATCAGTCACGTGGTCAGAACAAATAATAATAATAATAATAACATGTTGGATAGATTATAAGAAGGCCTACGACTCTGTTCCTCATACATGGCTCATGAGGGTGCTAGAATTGTACAAAATTAATGCAATATTACGCACCTTCCTGATGTCGTGTATGAGGCAATGGAGGACGGTCCTTCGCTATCCAGGATGTCGACATATTCAGAGGAACAGCGAACCGGTGAGAATCGAGCGGGGAATATTCCAGGGTGATAGTTTGAGTCCACTTTGGTTTTGCCTAGCCTTGAATCCTCTTAGCACACTGCTTGAGAATTCAGGCCTAGGCTATCGGTTGAAGAGAGGTGGTCAGGTTATATCTCACCTTCTTTACATGGATGACTTGAAACTTTTTGCCCCCAACAAGCTTCAACTGATGGAGCTACTGAAGGTAACTGAAACCTTCAGTAGTGCCATCAGGATGGAGTTTGGTGTGGACAAATGTGCGGTCATGCATGTAAAGCGAGGGGAGATTGTGGAGTCCGTGGGTACTCAGCTCTCGTACTCCATAAACCTGAGATCCCTCTCTCCAACTGAAACCTATAAGTATTTGGGTATGTCGGAAGCTTTAGGTATCAATGCCACTGACATGAAGCAATCTTTGAGGGAGCGCTTCTTTGGACGCCTGAAGAAGGTATTCAATAGCCTTCTTTCAGGCGGAAACAAGGTGCGCGCCTTCAACGGTTGGGTCATGCCGGTATTGATGTACTCTTTCGGCGTACTCAAATGGACTCAAACAGAACTGGACGCCCTGGATAGGCGGGTTCGTACACTGCTTACTGCAAACCGAATGCATCACCCACGGTCGTCGGTGATGAGACTGTATATCCCGCGAAAGTGTGGGGGTCGAGGCTTTTTAAATGCTAAGACCCTGCACAATCGCGAGGTATGCAGTCTCAGGGAATATTTCCTAGCCGCCGACGTGAGTATGCATCGTGATGTAGTGGCAGTGGACAAGGGACTCACCCCGCTTTCCTTGGCTAACGAGAACTGGCGCAAACCTGTAGTACTTGACACTAACGATCGCAAGGAAGTATGGCAGAGTAAGGAACTTCACGGACGCTTTTTCAGGGCCCTGCATGGACCCGATGTAGACAAACTAGCGTCCGTAGCCTGGCTGCGTTTCGGTGACCTCTTTGGGGAAACTGAAGGTTTTGCCTGTGCAATTATGGACGAAGTTATCATGACGAATAACTAACGGAGATTTATCGTGAAGGACGGTACGGTTGACATCTGTCGGGCATGTCACCGACCGGGTGAATCAATCCGCCACATTATCTCTGGTTGTTCTCGTTTAGCTAACGGGGAATACTTGCATAGACACAACCTTGTAGCCAGGATTATCCATCAGCAACTTGCTCTGAAGTACTCTCTTGTGGAATCGGAGGTGCCGTACTACAGGTATGTGCCCGACCCAGTTCTCGATAATGGCGATATCACATTGTACTGGGATCGGTCCATCATCACTGACAGGACTATTGTGGCCAATAAGCCTGATATAGTGGTGGTGGACCGAAGTGAGAGGCGTGCAATGATTGTTGACATATCCGTTCCGCATGACGAGAACCTCGTGAAAGCCGAGAAAGATAAACAAATCAAGTATATTGACTTGGCTCGCGAGGTTGTCGACATGTGGGATGTAGACTCAGCGATCATTGTACCGATAGTCGTGTCAGCCAATGGCTTAATAGCCAAGAGCCTCGACCAACATCTCAGGAGGCTCACGTTAGGCGGCTGGATCAAGGGCTTGATTCAGAAAGTGGTACTCCTGGACACGGCTCGTATAGTTAGGAGGTTCCTCTCTCTGGAGCCCTGACCGCCGGTAGCTTGGACTCTGTTCCCGATACCGGTGGGCTACTATTTTTTATATTTTTAAATGTTTTTAATTTTATAGTGGAATATTTAAAAATATAATTTATATGTATTGTAAAAGGAATAAACGAAATAATAATAATAATAATCATTTTATTTTCAGGCATCAGAGGCCCATAGACAAAATACATAAAAATAATCTTAAATAATAATACACTAATACATATTGTAAAAACAATGCTTATTTAACTAAAATTAAACACGTAATGTAGTCGGCGTCGTGTTGCGCTGCGTGGTGTCGCATAACCGTCCTCGGAAACGTCGGTATACGACACCTTTCGGCCAGAAATAAAATGAATCGAAGGCGTGGCCTTACTCGAGGTGTTCGACGCAAACGAAACGATCATAACTTGGCTAGGGGAGCAGAACCTTTTGGCCCCATCGGCCATCTGTTTTGCGATCAAAATGCTTAAAAGTCTGACACGCCCTCTCGCTCCATCCTGCATCCTAGTGCGCGAAAAGTCATAAGATGATTTCCCACTCCTAAATCATGTTATACAGGCATGATGTTACGTAAGCCTACCAGCCATAATGACGTGTGAAGTTAACTTTTCAATCCCAGCCTCGTGGTCATTTTAAAATACTAACCATTATTTAAAAATTATGCAACTCTGCGCTTTGCAGAACACATCATGAATCAATTTATCTGACTGTAAAAATAAACTTCAATTTAAGTTTTAAAATAATAAATTAAATCGAATGTCATCTACATAATGAGACCAAAAGCTTTCGCCCATACCTTTCGTGTATCGAAATTAATGAAATAATTATTCTGACGTGAGATTACACCAATTTAATTGGTTTTTATAAATTTAAATAATGTTTCAATGCATTTTAAATTCATGTCATCGTCAAAGAATTTGGAGCTCATCATCGCAATGCAGTTAAATTATTTCTGTGTAGGTATGCAATGTACATATACAGTATAATGTAGATGGTAAATAAATGTTAAAGTAACGTCTGTCTGTCTGTTACGCTTTCACGGTTAAACTACTGCACCGATTTTGATGTAATTTGGTTCAGAGTAAGCTGAACCCCAAGAAATGATATAAGCTATTTTTTATCTGGCTTCTACTTCGACTTCATATCAATAATAATCGACATTCATACAGGCGAAGCCGCTGGCAGAAGTTAGTAGATAGTAGATATTATTTGTAAATAAATAACATAACATACAGATAGAGGTCTGTCTGTTATGTTTTTAAAATTAAAATTCTAAACAGATTTTGATGAAATGTACTACGGAGTAAGCACGGATCTCAAGGAAGGACAAAGATTACTTTTTATCTGGCTTCACGGGCTATAACTGACATTCACGTGAACAAAGTTTTGGTCAAAAGCTATTATTACATACGTAAGCCCCCAAAAGGTGAACCAATAAGCAAATGAGAACCACAGCCCCGCTAGCCAAGTTACAACCGTTTCGTATCGATTCTCTTTCGTCGATCGCCTCGAGGCGGCCACGTCTCCAATTCCTTTGTTCTGACGTCCTCTCAACGCTCAGTCACGTGGTTATTTAAAGATATTTTTTTGTCTCATTAATAATTGTCGTGGTCAGAACAAAGGTATCGGGAGCGTACCAGACTCGGGGCGATTGACAAAAGAGAATCGACACAAAACGGTCGGAACTTGGCTAAGGGAGCAGGAGTTCATTGTATGCGAAACGCTCAAGACCGTTCGATGTAGCCTTGATGACTCGGGCTATCATCATATCAGCTTTAGACGTCCACTTGTTTTTTCTTAGCCTTTTTTTTCCAACTCTTTGGCAAGGGTCTTCCTCAAGTCTTTCCATTTTTTGCGGGTCCACGCTTCCTCCTTTCAGTTCTGGCGAAATAGGTTAAATTTGGCCTGGCATCTCTTTCATGTGACCGCGACCCTATCTCACTGTCTTAGGGCACCAATTTTGTTGTACAACGTCCTCCTATTGGCTGAAATTTCTGGCTATTACGTAATTAATAAAGTGTCAGTGTCTAATATTAAACGTCTGCCTTTAAACGTCATTTTGTCTAAGCCTTGTTATAAAAGTAACACCTCCAACAAACATAGTCTGTAGGGAACACCTGCAAAAGCGTTTACGTTTCTCACGTCGATTCATAAAAGAACCATCCGAGTCCCTCCTATCTTTTACTACACATCCTTAAAAAGCTTCCCAACCAATATACCCTCTCCCTACCTAAACAGAAATAAAAAGATAAACCATTTAAAAACAAATACACTAAGATAAGCTGAACATAAACGGGAGATATCGTCGTAAAGTAAATCTTGGACATACTCAAAAAGATTACACCTCGCCATCTCGGCACCTATCATATTTCAAGGTAGGCAGTAAACGCAGTAGAAACCATCTTAAAGCGTTCATGGGCTGTATTCATCCAGGCTTTTATCTAGATTGCTTTGCCGGACTCCAATTACTCCTAATTTTATTGTGAATAATTGAAGAGTTGTGCGGAGTTCGTTCGCTCTTGTGTCGCACGAGAAATGTGGATGAATGTGTGTTTTAATAGGTGTTTTTAGGGATTTATTTATTTATTTAAGGATCACCAACGAGTGTTACAAAATAAAAATAAAACTTAGAAATTTAATTGGTTTACGTGTACCAATTAAATTTTCTAGTCCTACAATGCACACTCAATTATAGGCAACCACAGCTTATGCATAATAACGAGTGAACAGGGTTCCAAATAATTATGAAAGTATTAAATAAAAGTATTGAGCATGACATGACACATAAAAATAAAAATTTAAACAATATTAAAGGTCAAATAATAACATAAAAGTAATGTCAAAATTAAATTTTGATAAGAACGTGCATGTCAAACAGTGATCAGAAGATCTGAATATAAAAAAGGAGCCCTTACAGTAGCACTATTGTATCTGATCTATATATAAGGCTAGAGTGAATAGATTCCACATAAACTAGTGTGCCTCACCATCAACTATTGCATCACCGCTTACCATCAGGTGGGATCGTGGTCAAGCACTAGTTTTTTAACTCGTAAATAAAAAAAATATCATATAGATTTTTTCGTTGGGGTAGGTTTTTTTTTTCTTTCTCTCTTGGTGGAGCAAGAGGGTGCCAGATTTTTACTGGCTCAAACAAACCTTTGTTCTTTCAGTTGCCCTTTACGTTTTAGAGTCGTGATGCTTTATTCGTATCGTCACGACTCTATCGTTGAAATTTGAGATTGCCGTACTACATATTAAGTTATCGTTTGGTTTCAATTAAAATTCTTGTAATCATTTTAAAATTTATCTTTTTTAATTCAAAGTTCGAAAAATATAATAATATAAAAACCGGCCAAGTGCGAGTAAGACTCGAGGTCCTGGGACGAAGGCAACGGTGGAACAGGAGTGGGTTTTTAGTCAGTAAAAGTCTGACACTATCTCCCGCTCCGCCCAAGTTGTCATAAGATGATTTTCCACTTAGTAAAAAAAAGACTCGCGTACGAAGGGTTCTGTACTATTATCTATACAACTTTTTTACACGATTTATTTTATTCCGTTTTTGGTATTTGTTGTTACAGTAGCATCAGAAATACATTATCTGTGAAAATATCAACCGTCTAGCTATCACGGTTCCTGAGATACAGTCTGGTGACAGACAGACGTACAGAGGAGTATTAGTAATAGGGCCTTGTTTTACCTTTTCGGTACAGAATTCTAAAAAGGGGATTCTAAAATTACGAAAATTATGAAACAAGTAATAAGTATTTCGTAATGTTGTAATATTTGTGCCTCATTAAAAACTTGCATAAAAAACCAAATAGAGTGAGTTTCAAAATAAAATAACACTCTTTCCGTTCCTCGAAGTTAGCGGACATTTAGTCACTTGGCTACAAGAGACATTTTCAAACGTTATTTATATTTTAATGTCAACAAGTTCTTTAATCGCTCAACCAGCTTGTTAGCAATTTAATGTCGGGGTCTGTTTACTGAGGAAACATAACGAGACGGCAACCTCGTCGTCGTGTGAATAAAAAGTAAGGCTGAGTTTATGGGCTTCGGGGAAGAGATCAGTTTGCCAGTTAGTTTATTGAATCAGCCAGCGGCAAAAGCACAGTTGGCCTCTTCTTCTGTTAAATTTTAGTAAAGTTGGGTAGCGGACGGTGAGCAATAGGTACCTCACAGAGCATCCAATCGCTCCGCCTCTGCACCAACCATACCGTAGCGAAACTAAAACATCATTACCTCAGCTGCCTTCCTATTTATAGTCCAAAAAACACATTCCCAGAAAGCATAATCAGTTTTATGTTGTTCCCTCTGCTGGGTCTCAGGCCTCTTCTCTAGGAGAAGGAATGGGCCGTAATCCACCACGTGGGCCCAGTGCGGGTTTTTTTTTCGGTGGAAAAATCATCTGATGACATCCCCTGCTTTTGGGCGGAGTGGTAGATAATGTCAGACTTTTACTGACTAAAAACCCACTCCTGTTCCTTCTTTGCCATCGTTCCAGGGCCTTGGGGTTTTCTTTTGCATCACCCATGGCCCCAGTAGGCTTCGACCTAGCTGGACCCCTACGGTTTTGCTGACATCTTGATATCGTCCTTGCGGCTGTTCGGACGGTTACCGGACGGTTGGATGGCGAGCTACCCATTGCTCGCTGTCCGCAAGCCAGCGCCTACGGTGGCTGGAAATCGGGATCGGGATCCCGACGGCTGGGGCGTGAGGGCCGTTCTCTCGCGAATGCGGCCGCCTGCTTTTGCTAGAATTACTACTTCGCAGAAGGAGGCGACTGCCTGCCACTCCTCCTCACTTCGGACCATGGCCTGTACCAAGGCCCGGCGCCGAGAGATCGCTGCGGCAGATCGCCCCCACGAGAACACGGCGGTGCTCTGCCCAAGCGGGGCACACCTCTACCGTGTGCTCCACCGTGTCCTCCGGGCGGTCCACACAATAGTGACACCCAGGCGTTTCTTACGCACGAATCCGGTGCAGGAACCTCCCGAACTTACCATGTCCGGTGAGGACCAGCGTCATGCAGAAAGTAAGGACGCCATGTTGTCTTTCCAGCCACTCCTCAAAGAGGAGGGCCCAGTGCGGTGGATGTCACATGTCTTCGAATTTTTGGTTCTAAGACATGCCGGTTTCCTCACGATATTTTTCTTAACCGTTTGGAGAGCAATGGTGATAAAATTAATTACACAAGTAATGCGCCTAGCTGCGTGTGAACTCGTGACCTATAACTCATAAATCAGAGCCGTTACCACTCGAACACCACTGTTCTATTCCCAGAAACATTAAATATCAGCTCAAAGAAGAAATGAATACTGAATCCTTCTTTTGTTATATTTATTTCTCAACACACTGTCTGACGTAAGATTTGTGTCACTTATTGTAGGGAAGACACTAACACCTGCATCACAGTTTCTACTAGCGCAGGCGTTAGGGAATCCTATAATTCAAATTGTAAATTATGTCAATACAGAATTATTATTATTATACTTTTAACACAATACTTATCCAGACGAGACATCCACATTTAAAGCAAGAAAGAAAATATATTTAAAAGCAATCAAATACCTATTCATCACCGAATACCCCCCCTACCATTTGATTTAAATAATATAGAGGAATGAAACACGCAGCTAATACCGCAGGGACATATCAATCTTCTAGCAAGCATTAGCCGCCGACGTGTCAACCGAACATCCATCACTGAATCTCGAAAATATTTTGCGAAAACAAGGTGAGAAAAGAAGACTGGTAGTAGGAATATGGGGAAGGGTTCTGTATACTATGAATTAGTATATATATTACAGTGCGGCCGAAATATCATTACTGTTCAGAATTTCGAACAATTTGTATTACGAATCTTATGACGAATACATATTTTTAATATGCGCATAGTTCGGAACGCCTAAGTTTAGAGAGGTCAACAAATTAATTATGACTGTACTGTTAAAAAAATGCATTTTCTTAAAACTATTGTTTCAACTCGCCTTATTATCTCGTCAGTTTATGTCAAAGAAACTTCATGAAAATCGAACTCTGGCCTCTTCTCTAGGTGAGAGAATGGGCCGTAATCCACCACGGGGGACCAGTGCGGGTTGGTAGATGACACATATCTTCGAATTTTTGGTTCTAAGACATGCCGGTTTCCTCACGAAACACTATTAGCTAAATGTTATACAATTATGTCAAAATTAAAATTGTAAATACTGTTTGTATTATCTACTTCGCGAGATTATAAACTATCGATATATTGTGAACCGTAAGATACTGCTTACAGTTTAACGTATTACTTTACGGTAGAGTATAATCTATCGAAATGAACCGTATCATTCGCCCGTCATTTTATAGGTAGGTCGGTGAACATTGATAAATATAGACCAAAATCTATTTATTTTACTCATTGCCGGTGGACCAGCTAGCTATATAATCCCTCGGGATTATATACATTACCTAGGTAAAGTATGTAATGGACAATAATATTTATAATATTTCATACATTGCCTAGACGCCTTATGTATTCTATACATAGCCTAGGTATTGTATAGAATACCTGAATTATACAGATTACAGATAACATATAAGTATACCAATTACGCAATAGATATACAATAGACAACCACACACTCAATAGTCAGAAAGAATCTTAAGCCCAAAAACTAATGAAAAAAATACAAAAAACAACCAACGGAACCCCAACAAATCCATGAGTACGGCGCGTTCCGAAGCGAGATGACAGATACAAAAGGTAATTTGTCGCCCACAGATGTCGTCAGGATATCCATTTACCGAGCGATATCGTCGAACAAACATGCAATTCTTAAACGATATGAATTCAGTCGTCGTGTTCAAACGTACACGATGAACGTTTAATGGGTATTTTTTTTCTTTTTGATTTGTATTAATGAGGCGTATGAAAGCTTTGTGTGAGATGTTTTATGGTTTTTTTTTTTTTTGTGAATTGAGATGTAAGAACAATGCAACAATCGGGCTTAATTCCATCTTTAGTAATGATTTAGCAAAGGTAGGAGCGTGGATGCCCCAGGCATTGGGAGTCTCAAGACGATTTTCGATTCTCGACGAACGGCGAGCAATGGGTAGCTCTCCGTCCGACAGTCCGGTAACGACCAAGCCTTGGTTGATAGCGCGTTGTATTCCACACGCGCATCAAAGAGATGTCTGCAAGACGGGACCAGAGCCGAAGCCTCTTCCAGGGCTTTTCTTTTTTTATTGGGTGGGAAAATCATCTTATGACATCCCCGCTCTTGGGCGAAACGGGAGATAGTGTCAGACTTTTACTGACTAAAAACCCACTCCTGTTCCTTCGTTGCCTTCGTTCCAGGACCCCGGGTTTCGCGTTCACACTACCCGTAGCCCCAGTAGGCTTCGACCCCGCTGGGCCCCTTCGATTTGCTGACATCTCCTTGAGGCGCGCGTGGAACAGTACGCGCCGTCGACAACTTGGGCTCGGTCCGGACGGTTACCGGACGGTCGGACGGCGAGCCACCCATTGCTCGCCGTCTGCAAGCCCGCGCCTACGGTGGCCGGAAATCGGGATCGGAATCCCGGCGGCGGTTGGAGCCTAAGGACCGTTGCCTCACACGATCGGCCGCCTCCTTTGCTAGCATTACTGCTTCGCAGAAGGAGGCGACCGCCTGCCACTCATCCTCGCTCCGGACCATGGCCTGAACCAAGGCCCGGCGCGAGAGATCGCCGCCGCCGATTGCCCCCACGAGGACACGGCGTTGCTCTGCCCAAGCGGGGCACACCTCCACCGTGTGCTCTACCGTGTCTTCCGGGCGGCCCACACAGTGGCGGCACTCGGGCGTCGTTTCCGCACGAATCCGGTGCAGGAACCTCCCGAACTTACCGTGTCCGGTGAGAACCTGCGTCATGCGGATGGTGAGGACGCCGTGAGGTCTTTCCAACCACGCCTCAAAGAGGGGACTTACCGCCATAATTGTGGCGTGCCCGGATCTGCCCCAGCTTAAAGCTAGTACATATATAATTTAAATATCAATTAAAACTGTGTTACCATGTGATGCATATTGGATTTATTTTCATATGCAATGTGATGTGAATATATGATACGCATTTAAAGGCTTAAAGTAATTCTGTCATAATCCCAGTTTGCATGACGAATTAAAATCATAACGCAAAATAGTTTAACCTCATTGATCAGTAAAGAAAGTTAGCATAGCATAATCAGCCTTTTAATGTTCCCACTGCTGGGACTCAGGCCTCCTCTCTAGGACAGGGAATGGGCCGTAATCCACCACGCTGGCCCAGTACGGGTTGGTGTATGTCATATGTCTTCGAATTTTTGGACATGCCGATTTCTTCACGATGTTTTCCTTCACCGTTATGAGAGCAGTGGTGATGAAATAAAGTACACAAAGTATGTTATTAAAGAAAGCTATGCTTTTATAATTCTGATGTCAAATAAGATCCCCGGCTAAGATTGTTTAAAAGACCACCGCCCTGGAAAGCGAAAAATTAACTGAAGAAGTACGGGTGGATTTTAGTCAACAAAAATCTGATTCAACATCATCATCATCATTTCAGCCGAAAGACGTCCAACATTGGACATAGGCCTCCGCAAGTGTCGCCATACCGTACGATCCTGTTAGTGTCGCATCCATCGGATTCCTGCGACTCTAGATCATCGTTCCACCTTGTAGGAGGCCTTCCAACACACAGCGTTGGGGTCGAAGGTGGTACCTTTCGACCCCAACAACCATCAATCCATGAGTTTGTGAGGGTGTATGTTTGTTCCTAGCTTCATCATATATTATCATCTACTGCAGTCAACCTTCACTACATCAAACAAATTGATAGTTAGAATGTTAGCATAGCATAGTCGGCCTTATAATGTTCCCACTGCTGGGACTCAGGCCTCGTCTCTAGGAGAGGGAATGGGCCGTAATCCACCACGCGGGCCCAGTACGGATTGGTGAATGTCACATGTCTTCATATTTTTGGTTCTGGGACATGCCGGATTCCTCACGATGATTTACTTCACCGTTTTGAAAGCAGTGGTGATGAAATAAATTACACAAAGTAATACGCCTGGCTGAGTTTGAACCCGCGACCTACAACTCGTAAATCGGGGCCGTTACCACTCGGCCACCAATCATATCATATCGATATAATCTTTTATTTTTAATCTTTTATTATTGTGTATTTTTACTTTACTATAGTTACTTTTTATTTTATTATTGTTTGTCCTGTGCGTGTCACAAATAAATGTTTTTCATTATTTCTTTCTTTCTTTCAATATAAGAAAAATGTTCCTTTCCGTCTTGCTTTGCCAATTTTACCCATGAGCAAATCTCCACTTGACTTTCCAAACAAAACGAGATGACTTGTAAACAAGTTACACAATTCAAACAAACGCATTACAATTAATTTGGTCCACAATTCATTGCAAACCACAGCGACATCAGTTTAATGAATCACCGGGGCCATGTGACGGTTTGTTGTGTTCCTAATGGCAATTTTAGTTTTAGGATTAAATCTGAGATAGTATAGGTACGCCTGTGTTAAGTTTACATTTTGGTCTTTTTTTAGGTGGAAAGTTATCCAATCTCCCGCTGTTGGGCGGAAAGAGATGGTGGGTCTGACTTTTTCTGGGTTCTCTTTTGCACAACCCGTGGCCGCAGTAGGCTTCGACCCTGCTGGGCCTCTGTTGGTTTTTCTGACATATCTTTGAAGCGCGCATGGAAAATTACGCGCCGTCGACGACTCGAGCGTGGTCCAGACGATTACCGGACGGCCGGACGGCGAGTAACCTATTGCTCGCCGTCCGCAAGTCCACGCCTAGTGTGGTTGGAAATCGGGGTCGGAATCCCGACGGCTGGGGTGTAAGGATGATTTTTTAATTATTATTTACTTTATCACTATCTTACCTAATAGCATGCGATGATGTGGTCAACGATAGAGCACACTTGCCTAGAAATAAGCTATTCACACTTGACTTACAGATCCCTAGGTCGTAGCTACCAGGAGACAGGCTCCGACAAGAATTTTGTATCATCAATATCTATGACACCACATTAGAACTAAATTATGTAATCCTACATCACATAATAAGAGATTTCCGTGCGATATGGACATATAAAACAGCCTAAAATCATTTCTCGGGCAGTTACCCACACCAGACAAAACATCCATCTGGTTAAAGGATTCTCCGTGTTCAATAGAGGTTTGCGGGACTTTACACTCTGTCCCGCATACCTCTAAAATTTCATATCTTAGCTGTGTACGCACACTGAATACGAGCATGTGACGCCCGTCTGAGCCACGATTTGAAAACATCACAGAGAATAAAAAAAGTAGCTGAATTATTTATAATCGGAGAACAAACAGAATAAATAATCCTTCTGTTATTTAAACGTACATATTCACACAACCCGAAAACAAGTCAAAAGGGTACATTAATCCTGCATGATCCAGATAATTATGTAAATTAGGAGTATTTGTGTAAATTTAACGAAATAGTAACCAAAATATTAAGCCGGAAATGAACGACTTAATGATACTAAACTATTAATTATATGACAATTATAATTGTGACGACTTTTGTCGGTTTTATTAGCTGTCACATTTTGTGTGGACTGATATATAATTTTATACAAAAGTAGCTGACTCGGCGAACTTCGTACCGCCTAATAGTAAGGCAGCATAATTAATTTTATAATTACATTTTAATTAGAGATGGCATTGTATTCTTTTTATATTGATTCTTTTTTTCATGCTTTATCACCGATTAAACCTGTCTTGGATTATCAAGAATATTTCAAGACCAAAACTAGCCAACTCGGACCAGCCGTTCTTGAGTTTTAGCGAGACTAACGAACAGTTATTCATTAATATATATATATATATAGATAGATAGACTAGCATATACAAAACTAGCACTACAGTGACTTCGTTCGCCAGAATGTTTTCATAAAAACTTTAATATCCCCTTAAACAGAACTGTATTATGAGGCTAGTTTAAAAAAAAAGAATAATGAAATCAAAAGGCTTTATTGGTTAGAATTTGTGCCAATTTTCAGGATTAATTACCCAAAAATTAATAATGCTTCGTACAATCTGTAAACTGCCTTAAAGGCTGAATATTCGAAAAAGAACTTAAAAAAAACAGACTTCACAACAAAAAAACAAAACAAAAAAAAAACAATCAAAGTAACTTTAATTTCGGTAGTCGGTGTTTCTGGCATTGTTTATTTGTTACCTTATATCGACTTCCAAAATTAAAGTTATTTTATAGTTTTTATTTCATTTCTCGATTTAATTTTCTATTTCACACTTTTTAGTTGTGATAAACTTATAGCCAGAGTACCTATTTCTCATGACAATTCCAATTAACCCAAACACTGCCAGGATATATTGTTTTATTATGTAGTTCCCGTGTCTACCTTCCACCTTCCGGCTCCATCATCAGATCAGTTTGATAGTACCTTATAGCTAAAGTGCATCTCATGACAATTCTAATAACCCCAAACACGGCTAGGATACATTGATTAATTACGGAGTTCCGGTGCCTACCTTCCGGCTCTATCATTACATCACATTTTGATGACAGGTACCATTTTTAACATAACTATTAAGAACCATTCATTTATTTGTATACTATTGTCATAATTGCTAATTATTATCTTCGTGTGAGTGTGAAGTTCCGTTTCACTTTATCAAATGATACTTTTTAACTGTAAATGCTTAAGTTCTGGATGATAATACCAAAATCAAGGTTGACAATAATATTTGAAGACTTCCGTCGATTCGGCATCATTTATTTGTTACCAGACTTCAGAACTTCAGAGGTAACAAACATAAAAAAAAAAACAAAAAACTATAACCGAATTGAGAACTTATCTTGATCTTATCTTATCTATATCTAGATCTTATCTTAGTGATAATATCAATTAAGTGCAGTTAGACACTAGTCTATATGCACAACTTATTGTTCGCACGCACACAAACACCGTTCCAAAGTGAGATAACATTAGCCGATGCGTAAAATCTGCGAGTAGCGCTTTGGAAAATCGGGTTTTATGAAAAAACCACTGCATTAATTTATTACAAATAAATTGTATAGAATTCTTTGGCAATAAAGCTTTGGCGGTACTGACTTCGTTTTGAAGATTTTGTACGATTTTTGTTACTTTTTTACACCTAAAGTTGCGTTAAAATCATCAAAAAACAGAAACTTTGTTTGCTCATAACTTTTTTATGGCAAGTTTTTTTTGTTTTTCTGTTTCCGAACAGACAAAATTAATAATAAAATGAAACCGTATTATATTTTATTTTGGATGTATAAAGTCAAACTGTAGAGTAATACCCCCCAAAATTTGTATGGAAAAAGTATCGACTCGTGTAAACGTAATGCTTTTTTTTTAAGTTGGTTAAATAATTATAATAAATTGTTTTCAGGCATCTTGGCCCATAGATAAATACCTTACAAACTAACATATATAAAGTAAATTAAATACAATTTATTGTTAATAAATAAAAGTTATTAATAAAACCCCTTCTTACTGCTTACCCCTCAAAGGAGGTTTTATGCAAAAAATGTCCAAAAAGTTCCAGTAGTTTGGCTGTGCGTTGATATGTCAGTAAGTCAGCTTTACTTGTCAACCGACTTGTTTGGGAAAAGAAATAATTCGAACACACTTCAAATAAAAACTCTGTAAAAATTTGCCTCGCACTAGTATAGATTTTTATTTATTTTTGTACTAGTCGAGGGTTTATAAGCTCAAATCTAATATTTACAAACACTCAGACCCGAACATGACCTAAAACAACTTTCTGTGCTTCATACAAATATTGGTTGTTACATTTTCCTGCCTGAATCAGGATTGAACCTTGTTTTTTTTTTATTTTAGTCGACATATTTTTATTTCAACTTTTTGAAAGCAAATTGTTAGAAACACCACTCAGATTTTTATGCATCCTTTGCAAGTGGTTGCGAATGCACTGACGGCTTAGTATAAAATATTGTTTTTTTTTTCTATTGGGAGATGCTCAGAAAAAAATCTAGTGTAATATGAGTCCAATAGGATAATAGGGGCACCCTGACATTAAGCGACAAGAAACAACAACAAGTGAAAACAACAAAAACAACAACAACAACACAACACAAAAACAAGTTAAAACAACAAGTGAAATTAATATGTATATGGCAATACTTGTACTTACAACATTCACAATAATCAAAGAGATTTAAAGAGACACAATAGAGCGACTATCAGAAAAAAATTACTTAGAAAAACAGTCATCCTATGTCTCAGTGACGCCATCCGGCTTTGAATAGTAAACACGCGAATGAAATTTGTCAAAATTTATATAAATTTAACTATCGCTCGGTGGCTTACCATGATATGTTAAAATGTCAGTCGTACGAGCGAAAAGGAGGGATGGAGCTATACACCCTATATAACACCATCCCTTTAACAGTTCGGTTTAGGTCGTAAAATGGATCACGTTACGAGCTCGTAGTAGAGTCTCAGTGTGCGATAAAGGTATACTTAAGCTTTTCAGCAATAGATGGCGTTATCACAAAATCAGCTAATATTCTGGAACTATTTATAAAAGTTATTGAATTCTAATCAATTAACGCGTAAATACTAAAAAAATAACGAAAATAAATCGAAGTTAGGTCCAGTCATTTTACCATAACAAAATTTACAATAGCGCCATTGCGTACTCGGCATATTTTCTCAGAAAATAATTATTTTCTTTAAGTACACGGGACGGATACAAACACGACTTGACTTGTAAGGGTGTCATACAAGACTGAGCGACTTATGACCACTAGGTAATTAGTATCGGATTACGATATTTTTTAGACTTTAGACTAACAAACATGCATATACATATTTTTGCTTTTTTGCTGTGACCAAGCACAACAAATTATATGATTAAACGAACTTACCTTAAGTGAAGTTCTATCATAATTATACGAAGCTCCTTCTCCGAGACAGATTTACGAGTAGTAACGCGGTAATGTACCAGCGCCATCACAATTTCAAAGCTAAAAAATAAATAAAATTAAAAAATTGTTCTCTCGTCGAGCAACACTGTGTGAATATGTCATTTCGTTTAAAGCTAGTTAACTTAAACAACCCTATTTAGGGGAGGACTTTAGTCGGGATGGGTTGGGAGACTCTGTCTCGGAGAAGGAGCTTCGTATAATTATGATAGAACTTCACTTAAGGTAAGTTCGTTTAATCATATAATTATACTTACTCCTTCTCCGAGACAGATTTACGAGTAGATGTTTGAAGTCAGGCAGGGTTGTTTATAAGTTAATAAATACTTGGTAGTAAAAATAGTAAAGTATTTCTAATTTAATTATTTCTTTTTCTTTCTGCGACCAATGTTGTGGTGTGGCTTGGTAGAGAGGTGGGGTCTCCCTGAATGGAATCTCATAACCTTCTATCCATTTTAGAAGTACTGGGTCACTGGTTATGTCACACCAGTAGTTCCTGTAGTACTTGATTCTACCTGCGTGTACCTGAGGGTCTATCTGCGGTATCTGCGTGATTCTAGTCCAGCGGAGTGCTAGTTCTGGTCGAATAGCTTCTCCGACTTTGGTGTTTTCCTCTCCTTCAGTTCCCAGAGCTTGTAGGAGTTCGTCCGGCAGACTGTCTTCTGAAAATTTCAAATAAAGGATATAGACATGTCTATCCGCTTAGTGATAGCGCTAAGTCAGTGGTCTTCCAGTGTAGAAATATATTTTTAGGCATTGTCTACCCGCAGTGTGATAGCGCTTGCCATATATTTTGTGAGTCTTGACACAGTGTCCACCCGCACGTGGTGGCGCTTAAGTGTCCTTAACATATATCCCTCTAATGGTCAATGGTATTCCAGTGTAGAAATATATTTTTAGGCATTGTCTACCCGCAGTGTGATAGCGCTTGCCATATATTTTGTGAGTCTTGACACAGTGTCCACCCGCACGTGGTGGCGCTTAAGTGTCCTTAACATATATCCCTCTAATGGTCAATGGTATTCCAGTGTAGAAATATATTTTTAGGCATTGTCTACCCGCAGTGTGATAGCGCTTGCCATATATTTTGTGAGTCTTGACACAGTGTCCACCCGCACATGGTGGCGCTTAAGTGTCCTTAACATATATCCCTCTAATGGTCAATGGTATTCCAGTGTAGAAATATATTTTTAGGCATTGTCTACCCGCAGTGTGATAGCGCTTGCCATATATTTTGTGAGTCTTGACACAGTGTCCACCCGCACGTGGTGGCGCTTAAGTATCCTTAACATATATCCCTCTAATGCACCCAGGCGTTGGAAGAATTGACCTCGTAAGCATAGGGACATTGTTAATAAAAGAGTTTCATTGCATGTTTTACAGACCTTGTTCTTGTTCCGGATCATTTTGAGCAGATGTAGTTTGGGCAGATGGCGACGGTGCTTCGGTTAGTAGAGCAACCGGAGGCAGCAGTGCAGATGTTGAAGGTGACGGAGACCGCGCCGGCGGTGAACATGGCGGTGAAGAGTCTTCTGAACTCGTTTCGACCGGCATCTTTTCTAGCTTTCTTTGTAATTTTCGTATTTTTTTCCTGATATAATCTTGTTCTTTATTCTTCCGTTTACCCATTCTAATTTCAATAAATCCCGAATAACCACAACAAGAAATTCAAATTGTTGACAATCGCGAGAAAACCGTTAAGTGGATGAACCCAAGAGCAAAGGGTATCTGACGCCACGCTAGCGTTATACCAAAGAGTATGTGACGCTAACCTAACGCTTGTATGAAAAAACCTGAACATAGACACAAATATAGAAGTTTTAAAGTCTCAAGTGGGTTTGTTTAGTCAATGGCCGGGAATACCGGATGGCGTCCTTTGACATAGACAAGGACGAACAAAACTTTTTATGGTAATTTTTAGGTTGTAACTATTAAAATTAGTAATTCTTCTGAGAATTCTTAAATAAGTTCAAGTCTTACCTTATTGATGCTTCGGTACATTGGTCTTTCTAAAATTTTTCTATAATTAAATACATACCTGCTTTCTTCATGAACAAAAACATTTGTAAACAAACTCACACCGGCAGCCGAGTTTACGTCTTAATTCGATAAATAATTGTTTAAACACATCATATGTCGTGAATGCACTCATGGTAATCAATTTTAACATTGTTTTATACCTTATTAACTAAGAAAATTTAATAAAACTTGTATTTTGTTGAGAGAACGTAGTGACAGCGCTAAGCACAAAAACACGTAATGACATATTCACACAGTGTTGCTCGACGAGAGAACAATTTTTTAATTTTATTTATTTTTTAGCTTTGAAATTGTGATGGCGCTGGTACATTACCGCGTTACTACTCGTAAATCTGTCTCGGAGAAGGAGTAAGTATAATTATAAGTACACACAACTCTCACCCAAAAACACTCATTACTCGATCCTTAAATCACAAAATGCAGGATAATAAAACATACCTACATCCCTCCATAAAAACCCGATTCTCATTCAGCAGGAGAACTCACAATTTCATGGTTTACCGAACTACCATTAGCTTGGCCCGTTCCAACCTTAGTAATGGGATTGCATCGCCATTGAATCTTACATGTTGCTTTCAAGTTATTTGGTTAATCTAAGTTACTGAGGTCGTCGCAATTACATGTTTTGAAGTGTTAGGCAGTCTTTGGTAACTATGTGAAATTGATGAAAATTTATTTTTTACCTATTTTCTGTGTATACATATATCGTCACCCTCCCTGCTAACTGTCCTAACTAGCAATTGATAGTTTTCCAGGGCAACCGTTTTTCGGTCGGGCGTTACAATCATGTTCCTGTAGTTGCGTTAGTTGTGGCTTTTTCATTGAATTAATAAGTTTTTTATATTGTTCTTGGCTTATTCTTTAAGTTAATAGTGGCTCTAAAGCCCTAAGGTATCTATTTATTTCTTTCTATTCATTTGAAGCAGATACGTCACTCTGTGAGAACTTTGTTTCATAACTTGTGTCTTTTATGACGTGGTTATTTGGTATAAAATGTAAATAAAAGTCCATTAATACCATATAAATTTATTAAAAGCAATAGTAAATTTCTTTCGTAGGCTTTTAAAGTTACAAGTTACTTTTAAAGAGTTATAAAAAATAATGTTTTAACATTTTTGGCAATTTAGTTGTGTACTTATGTTTAAACTAGTACCAGAACAGATTGGATTCACTCGCTGTACACCCACCCGTACCCCCCGTGCGTACCGCAGAGTGACTTCACTTAATGCTATGGAAATAAGCTTCATATGTGTAAAAAAGTTTCGATCTATACGACGTAAATGAAAAATAAAATGTGTAAACATCGTAAAAAAAATTCTAACTAACTGTAGTATGTTCATACGACAGGTAAAAAGAATATTTTTTCTCTCCTTTTGCACTTACGCAAAACAAAATACGTGATTATCTTCTAAACGGTAAATGACAGAGATTCGACGATTAGAGACAACTTATTTGAAATGACGTTAGGAACACGTAGGTAATGTCAGTGCAGATACGTCAGTTTGTGAGATACGACGGTTAGCGGGGAGGGCGACGATATGTCACTGTAAAGTTGCAAACGCCGTAAGATTGTCAAATGTCACTAGATATTGTAAACTATTTTTTTTTCTGGTAACCAGAAAAAAAAAATAGTTACCGTTACCGCCATAAGGCGGTAATTCCCTCTTTGAGGCGTGATTGGAAAGACCTCACAGTATCCTCACCTATCGCATGACGCAGGTTCTCACTGAACACAGTAAGTTCGGAAAGTTTCTTTCCCCCTAGCCAAGTTACAACCGTTACGTGTCGAATTCCGTTCTCCAATCGGTAACGCCTCGGTGTCAGCAATTGTAGAAAACGATAAATTGGTAGCCATGTTGACGCGCCTGAGTCGGCCGCTCGTTCTACAATGTCGTTCTACAATAACAAAGGATGTAGAGTTGAACATTGTAGAAACGATAACAATTCATTTTATTATTTTGAACGATGTGAACTTGGCTACGAATTTTCTATTCGTTTGTTCTGATCACAGGACTTAATGTTGAGATGAGGTCAATCCCATACATTTGATTAGTTTTCGACTAGCGTTAACGAATGCAGATTATCAACTTGGTTAGCGGTGGTGCACCGGATTCATGCGAAAGCGACGCCCGTGTGTCGCCACTATGTGGACCTCCCGGAGGACACGGTGGAGCACACGATGGAGTTGTGCCCCGCTTGGGCAAAGCAACGCCATATCCTCGTGGGGACGATCGGCGGCGGCGATCTCTCGCGCCGGACCTTGGTACAGGCCATGGTGTGGAGCGAGGAGGAGTGGCAGGCGATCGCCTCCTTCTGCGAAGCAGTAATGCTAGCAAAGGAGGCGGCCGATCGCGCTAAGCAACGGTCCTCACTCCCCAACCGCCGCCGGCATTCCGATCTTGATTTCCGGCCACCGTAGGCGCGGGCTTATGGACAGCAAGCAATGGTTGGCTCGCCGTTCGACCGCCCGGTAACCGTCCGGACCGAGCCCATGTCCTCAACGGCGCGTACCGTTCTACGCGCGCCTCACGGTGATGTCAGCAAATCGTAGGGGCCCAGCAAGGTCGAAGCCTACTGGACCTGGGGCCCTGGGACGAAGGTGAAAAAAGACCAGGAGTGGGTTTTTGGTTAGTAAAAGTCTGACACTATCTCCCGTTCCGCCCAAGAGCGGGGATGTCATAAGATGATTTTCCCACCCAATAAAAAAAAAAAAGGCCTGGAAGAGGCTTCGGCTCTGGTCCCGTCTTGCAGACATCTCATGATGCGCGCGTGGAACACAACGCGCTATCAAACAAGGCTTGGTCGTTACCGGACTGTCGGACGGCGAGCTACCCATTGCTCGCCGTTCGTCGAGAATCGAAAATCGTCTTGAGACTCCCAATGCCCGGAGCGTCCACGCTCCTACCTTTGCTAAATCATTACTAGAGATGGATCAAAACCCGATTATTGTATTGTCCTTACATCTCTATTCAAAAAAAAAATATATCCATAAAACATCTACACACAAAGCTTTCATACGCCTCATTAATACAAATCAAAAAGAAAAAAATACCCATTAAACGTCCATCGTGTACGTTTGAACACGACGACTGAATTCATATCGTTTAAGAATCGCATGTTTGTTCGACGATATCGCTCGGTAAATGGATATCCGGGATTTGTCATAAGACGATTTTCCCACCTAAAAAAAAACATTTTTTTTTAACACGACTGTGTTGGAAAGTAATGAATTTGGACGTGATTTACTGTATACAAAACGACTTTTTAATAATATATCAAGAAATTTTAATGTAATAAAGATTTATTACAATCATACAGTCTGCGATTTTCCGGTGATATTATTTATTTATTAAAACACTTTTACAGACGCGTCCAAGGCAATTTTATAACGAACACTTAAAATACATAGTTATAATATTATTAAATTAATTATGATTATAAATTATAAGTTAGTAAGTAACTTTTCCCAATAATTATTTGAGCCACTTCTACATATATACACTTATAGCGATCACATTAGCAATACGTATGGCTCGTGATAAAGGGGAAATGATATAAGGCCAAATCCTGACTTGCTCACGTCTGACATATCACTGCCCAACCCAATCTCTTGGATCTAGTACCTCTAACTAATACTTCTTAATATTAAACTTTTATCACTGTTTCAATTTAGAGAGAAAGAAAGAAAAATTGCAGCAAGGGTGAGTTGGACTCGCATCTTTAGGGTTCCGTATAAACTTATCTATGAACACAGTTCAATTCCCAAATTGAGTTACGAAGATCTTTTCGAATAGCAAAAAAAGTTTTTTTGCGGCATAAACGGCCGTATCTTTTTTTTCCGCTAACTCTGAAATTTGATTTTTTCACAGCTTTAAAAGACTGGCGATTTAAGTATATGCTTTTAATTTCAACTTGATACCTCCACGCGTTCCCGAGATAAAGGGTCTTGACAGATAGACACATACTGTAGAATAAAATAGTTTTGAAAAAATAATATTAAATTATATGCAAGGTCAAAAACGCGCCTAACTAAGCATATTCTGCGATAATTTAAACGACAAATAACGCAGCGCTGATATTCTGTTAGGGCCCGAGATGATGCCTCGGTCACACTTACAGAGGATCAATAAATAATTTGTAACTCTTTAAAAAATAAAATAGCCGAATTGCCATTCAAATTCCTCGCACACTTCATAGAACAACACACAAGAAAACTACGGCATTCAAACGACAATTACAAGCCATTTCTAATTACGTTTGAAGATCGAAGTTTACACCGCTTCGTAGTCGAGGAAATTACAAATAGCTCCAACAGCCTCTAAATTAGACATTACAGTGGAATAATCACTGGATACCCTTTCATTGGTTTTAACCAACCCGCTTAATCCAATTTAGGCGCAATATTCGTTGGTTTCTATTTACTTTAGATTTGTACCACAAAGGTTGTCATTATTGATGAGCGTGTGATGTGGAAGGACGGAGCCCGTGTAGGGTTCGACCCTGCTGGGCCCCTACGGTTTGCTGACATCTCTTTGACGGTTACCGTACGGCCGCAAGCCCATTCCTACGGGTGGCTGGAAATCGGGGTCGAGATCCCGGCGGGTGGATCTCTCGAACTTACCAAGTCCTGTGAGGATCTGCATCATGCGGAAGGTGAGAATAAAGTTTTTCCAGACACTCCTCAAAAAGGGGGCTTACCGCCATAATTAACTCATACACTCACATAAAACACATACACTCATACATTTTCACTCATATTAGATTCTGGAATGTGCTTCCCCCTGACATCAAAAAAGCTGAAAGTAAATTTTCCTTTAAACGTAAAATTCCGAACTACTACTTGAAGTCCTCTCAACTTGAGTTTGGTCTTCGTCAGAATTATTATTAAGTTCTCTCAATGTTTTGTTATTTTTCATAGTATTAATTAGTTTATAATTTTAACATTTAAATGTATTTTATTATTATAAATAACTTATTTTTTATTTTATTTTTTCTGTTTGAAGTATCTGTTATGTAATTATTGTGCAAGCCTACCACAGTGTTGTCTTTTTTAACCCAAAGCTTGTTGCATTAAGTCCGCCTATGTACCACTACTGTACATGAAGTTTCAGTAAATAAATCATGATTGCGTGTCCAGGGTGTAAGAAAGCTGTGTGACTGATCGGCGTGAGTCACTATCGAATATATAAAAAGAGAAACTGACTGACATATCAACGCACGGTCGGAATTACTGGGGCTAGGAACATGAAATGCACAAGAATTCCTTTTACGACGTAGGCGAGCACGAGTTTCGTTCGTTGTCGTTGTTAAGTGTTTTGTTTCTGCACCACCCTAAGGTCGACTGGTAGAAAATGCCTAAGGTATTAAGTCCGCCTTTGTACAGTGTTTATTACTAGTGCATAAACTTTTAATAAATAAAGAAATAAGAGAGTGAAAAGGGGGAATTTCATTTGTATTCAAAATCGCATTTCGTGTGCTACTTGAAAGTGAGCACAAATGTTAACCTAAGCAAATAATAGAGATTGTCATTATTTGTTTTTGGAACTATTCCCAATAAAACAATATAAGGGTTTTCAAGAATGTATGGAGAATTCATATTTCTTGGGTTAATAAACTTTGAACTTGGCACAAATTATAATGAAAATCATCAATAAAAACTGTCATTATGAGATTTTCAAAACTACCCTCAAAATATGGTTTAAGGGTTGTCAAAGTATTTTTTTAAATATTCTGGCGAATGCAATCACTGGCCGAGTGCTAGTTATAATATAAAAAACTGGGCAAGTGCGAGTCAGACTCGCGCACTGAGAGTTCCGTACAAACTTATTCCTCCGCTTCACTTGTCCGTCTGTCTGTGTGTCTGTCTGTCAATACCCTTTATCTTGAGAACGCATGGAGGTATCGAGTTGAAATTAAAACCATATACTCAAGTCTGCGGTCCCTTGAAGCTGTGATAAAATTAAACTTTTGAGTTAACGAAAAAAAAAAGGTACGGCCGTTTATGTCACAAAAAAACATATATTTAAAATTACCTTCAAGTTCAAAGAAACCAAAATTCATAGGGTAGTTCCCGTTGACCTAGAATCCTGAATTTTAGCATGAAGCAATGTCTCATAGCACAATTATAGGAGAAAATCTGAAAACTGTAAATTTGTAGTTAAATATAAAAAAAACTTATATTGCGATTCGGAAAAAACTTCGTAACTCAATTCGCGAATTACACTTTTTTCATAGATAAGAGGCGACTCCAACTCACACTTACCCAGTTTTTTTTTTACCTCCAATCGCAGCACTACCTAGGTAAGGTGTAGTAGATGTCACATAAAACAAGACTATGAATATTAAAATAGCAAGTGGTGAAACCGATGGGATGTCAAAAATGTGAATGACATAGAAAATAATGTTTTAAGAAAGCACTAATCCCACTTCCCATGAACACGTCACTAACGCCTGCTCCTTGCTTATCAAAAATGAACCCTGGCGAGTAGTCACTGGTTTGGAAAAGTGATGTCCGAATTGAACATCAAGTAAAACGATATACTTCAAATTTCGATGGGTAGATTAACTGTCAATAAATCGCTGGTGGTACCTTTGCTAAATAATAATTGTTATGTAATACTAACTTCTGTCAGCGGCTTCGCCCGTGTAAATGTCGATTTCTTCATACAAACTTCCGAGCCCCGTTTTTCCCCTTATGGTTTTTTTTTACTGGGTGGGAAAATTATCTTATGACAAATCCCGCTCTTGGGCAAAGCGAGAGATAGTGTCAGACTTTTACTGACTAAAAACCCACTCCTGTTCCTTCTTTGCCTTCGTCCCGTGGCCCCAGTAGGCTTCGACCCTGCTCGAGCCCCTAGGAGATCACAAATCGTAGGGCCGACTTCGGGCCCCTACGATTTGCTGACATCTCCTTGAGGCGCGCGTGGAACAGAACGCGCCGTCGACGACTTGGGCTTGGTCCGGACTGTCGGACGGCGAGCTACCCATTGCTCGCCGTCCGCAAGCCCGCTCCTACGGTGGCCGGAAATCGGGATCGTAATCCCGGTGGCGGTAGGCGTAAGGGGAGTTTTATGAAATTCTTAGCGGATGTCTACACCCCATAAGGAACCTACCCGCCAAATTTTAAGTTTGTAGGTGTTATAGTTTCTGAGATTTCGTGATTAATCAGTAAGTGCTATTTTGCTTTTATATATATAGATAATGGGCTAAATATTTCAAAGCATTTTATGGAACATGTGGCAAATGTTATGGATATAAAATTACGGATCTGGTCGAATGTTGAAACGCTCCGGGAGCGTTCTGTCGTGTAGTGTTGGTACAAGGAAAATGATAGCATATAGTCACTCATCAGGTCATTTGGATACGAATATAGATACTTAGTTCTAATTTTATACCGGTTTCGGATACAGATACACGTATGAAATTATTTGGGATTAGTTTCAGGTAGTTTTTTTTTTTATTGGGTGGGAAAATCATCTTATGACAAAACCCGCTCTTGGGCGGAGCGGGAGATAGTGTCAGACTTTTACTGACTAAAAACCCACTTCTGTTCTTTCGTTGCCTTCGTCCCAGGGCCCCGGGTTTCGCTTTCACACTACCCGTCCTTCGGTTACGGTTTATATTTGTTTCAAAATTGTAAAAGTTAAATATAAATAGAAATATTTGAGTTATATTTCTTCTAGACTTGTCATTTAAACTCTGCCTTTAACTTTTATATCGGATCCAACTATAGTTACGGATATTTTTTATTTCGGATATCCGATAGTTACGGCCTTACCAGCCATGCTTTTAAGCTTATAATTATTTGATTGCAAAACTTTTTGGTTAAAATAGAAGAATACATATAGAATCATTGCTAGTATATTTTTGTCAGGCTTTACCTATTTTCGTTACATTATAATGAAATGGAAATGTAATACATAATATTTTAATTATTCCATTGACAAAATGGATTAAATTGCTTATAAATGTTTTTTTTTACACTCGCAGTTTTTCATCACTAAAACTAGTAAAAAAATAAGTGATAAATGAACCAAAAAGGTACGCGTTAGTGTCGTGATAGTGATTGTCGCTATTTAATGCGTACTCACCATAAAAACTGAAACTAAAACTATATTTAAGAATTGGAAACTTAAAGTATCAGACATACAGTATTTTTATTTAAGAAAAATAACTCCTGATAACACTAACTATAGCAATAAACTAATTGTCTCTAACTTCGTTTCGTTACGGTTGATATACATAATTCTTTTTGCTATTGATTTACCACACATTCCTTTAAGATATGGCCTACGTTTCACTTTTGGTGAAAAAAAAAAATTACATGCCAGCAATATATGGAAAAAGTTTCATTCCCCTTTGTCCGGTTTTTCATTGATAATAGTTTTTTTTTTAGGAAGTTTTTTCTATTCTATTTTAATAGGCATCTTCGTGATGTTTTTCTATCGTACTAAATTTGCTGTATTTGGCTTTGAATATACTATCTATAAAAAATAATTTTGAGATTGTGTTTTTCAGTTTAAGTTCTCTTCTCCCTCATACTCAAACCCCGTTAATTCTCCCATCTAAGACTCCAAACAACAAATTATGTATATTCTCTTAATCAAGTGGTACCAGTGACGGCAGCACTATTGTGTTAAGTTACATTTTCAAATAGCTGTGGAAAGCAAAGCTGTTACCTTTGTGTGAGATTGGTTGGTCTACGAAAAGTAAAGTTATTGCAATTGATTTAGGAGTATATGTGTTTGTACGTTTTATCTTGATAAGATAATTATGTGATTTTCCTCTCATTTTTAGTACCTACTCAAATTTTAAATGGTGGGACCAATGTCTTTTGATCTCTGCATGAAATAGGAATGATAGTCACTGCTTGTCTATAACACTCTCTCTTGCTACATCCAGAGAGGAATAGCGAGAACTAACATTAAAGATTTCTAATCTTCAAAAATAAACAAAAAGGATGACACGAGGTTGTAGAAATGTTAACATTCTGATAGCGAAAACGCATGATATAATAAGAATAATAATAATAATCCTTTATTATCAGGCAACTAAGGCTCATAGATAAAATACACAAATAATCTTACAAAATAATAAACTAATACATATGTATAAAATAAACTATAATAATTACTAAACTATACTATTGCACACAAATTGAAGGCTTCGTGTTCCGCTGCGCGGGCGGTATCCTTCCACGAAATCGTCGATACACGACACCCTTCGGCCAAAACTCTCCTTTGAGGAAGGTCACGAAATGGTGAGTTGGCACCCGCAACACAATCGACTTAAAATTAGTGTTATGGCGCGGCTCCAACTGCACGACTCTCAAAGTCCAGTTTGTCCTTACGCGTACTTACACTACTAGATCGTGGAGTATACGATCTCATTGTAGGTACTGCTGGACGCAGCAGCATTTGGGTCCTGCCAGCGCGGTACCGCACTGGTTCTGACAAGTAGGCTTCTTCCTCTTCTTCTTCTCTATCTTAGTGAAACCATCCTCATAGCTCTGCTTGCCCCCTTTCGTTTTACCTGCTTGTCGCGTTATATGTGACACAGCAGGATTGTTTGCAGCAACAACATACAAGAAGAACAACCATATAAGAAGACAGGATTGATGTAGTTGTTAAGCGTTGGCTTTTGCGCTGTGTTTCGCATGGAATTAACTTGTGCATGTTGCATGAAAGGAGCCTGCCCAAGCAGCGTTAAATATATTTTACAGTGATTCTAAACGTCCGGCACACCCCAGCCAGCTAGTACACGGTAACGCAGAGATCCTTTTACGATGATGACTTGAATTCAGTTCTTCAATTTTACTCATCTCTGCGTCATTGTATGAAGTATCTGAGTAGTGGCAACTGGAAAAAGAAGGCGAATTGTTCCTAACAATGAAAATAAGAAAGAAAACAGTTTTCTTTTTTTAACTAAATTATTACATACAATTTAGTTAGCTAATTAATATTAAACAATAACGTTTTTACTTCACCTAGAGTTAACTAAGCCTTAGTAATACAAAGCAAAAGAAAAAAACCTTTTATTAATACGAGAATAAGTTCTTTTTGCAAACCATACTTTTCACTCAACATTTGACAGATCGAGGCTATTGACTTTCCTATTCTTTTTTCTAGCGCATAGTACAGGAGACACCCAGATCCGAAACTAAAAACGGAAATACTTATCTGTTTGGCCATACAAATATTTGTCCCGTGCTCGAATCGAATCCACAACACTCAGCGCGGTAGTCAATCACTCAGCCACTGCGCCAACCATGCCGTCAAATTTCTTAGCAACTTTCTTTGTCTAAGCATTAAGCTTAACAAAACGCTTCGTAACTCATCCAATAAACTACCAAGAACAAGAAAAACCTATTAGTAATCCAGACGAATTATGATACACGCGTTTACATTGAATAAGACGAATTGCACTACGGACAAAAATGTCTAAATCTTAGTGTACCCATGTTTTGATCTCGGCCCTAGCAATTAATTCAAATAAGTGATGGTCTTACCCGGTTTTCCCAGGGCAGGGATAATACCAGATGACAAATAGTCTTGGAAATAGTCAAGAAAGGGTTGTCCGGAGGTCATGCGACTTAAGACGCAGGCATTTAAATTTTGGGCAACGTTCTTTCAGTGTTAAAATTAGTTTTTTGTTAGTGTTATGCTTTAAGTATTTTATCGGGGAATGGTATATTTTGAGGTTTCATTTTTGAATGTGTGAGTGGAATTACAAGTGGGTTTATACAAAATATTTATTGAAATTCATATTGGAGTCGAAAGGTTTGCTTAGCTTAGCATAGCATAGTCCACCTTATAATGTTCCCACTGTTGGGACTCAGGCCTATCTAGGAGAGGGAATAGGCCGTAATCCACCACGCGGGCCCAGTGCGGGTTGGTGGAGGGCACATGTCTTCGAATTTTTGATTCTAGGACATGCTGATTTCCTCACGATGTCTTGAGAGCAGTGGTAATGAAATAAATAACACAAAGTAATGCACCTGGCTAGGTTTGAACCCGCAACCTCTTAAGTCGGGGCCGTTATCACTCGACCAGCTTGTATTAATTGTAAACCACCTTAATTCTCGATTCACTAATTTTTGTTACTATTTCTGTCAACTGACTAGTATGAAACTTAATCAATCTTCTTGTTATAATATCTATTACCAACTGTATTTTGAGCTTATTATTGTTATATAATCATGAAGTGAATGTGAGAAGAATAGACTTCTCAGACTCATAGATTATTTTCTATTCGTTCCACTTTTTTGCTTCATTCTTTTTGGTAGGTACTATGTTGACTTGTCTACTTTGTCCATTTATATCTACATTGTCATTTCAACTGAAAAAAGTCCACTGCTCAAACCTGAATGAAAAATTTGTTGGTTTTTTCATCCTAGGAAACGACCAATTGGAACATTGGACTAGCTTCTGACGACATATAAGTATCCTTAGAAATTATAAAACTATAAAAATTACGAGTCAAACTTAAATAAACGCCAAAATTCTTCTTTATCTGTTACAAAAATTACAAAAACATCCACGAGTACTACGTCTACAACTGAATTCATATTTCAGTACACATTTACACAATCAAACGTGTACTCCACCACTCTACTCTCCTACTAGCCAAACTAAAGTGGCAATCAACTCAAAAATCCGATAGCGAAACAAGAACCATCCAAACTCTCCCACTGCTCAGAGTAAGCACAATCAATACGCAACTGTAACATAACATAACCGCGGAACTGAAAAACAAAAAGGAGAACACTTAAAACCGGTAGAACTGCACAAACACTGCGCCGTTCCGGAATCCGGATCGGAACTTATGCGATCACGTCCACGGAAATGGAATTTTAAATCCACACATTGTACTTAGCGGGCGAGTGTTGCAGGTTAGTGGCACAGAGAGTACGCGATTCGAACAAGGCATCGCGGTCGACATCATTATGCAGTGTGATGTAATTATTAATCTTTTCTTTTCGTGTCGCTGTGAAATTTGTTTGATATAATCTTGTAAATTGATTTTCGAGAAGAAAGAAAGGGAAGGGTTCCGTACCTCAAGGGGAAAACCGAACCCTTATAGGATCACTTTGTTGTCCATCTGCCTGTCTGTCTGTCAAGGACTTTTATCTCGAAAACGCGTGGAAATATCGAGTTGAAATTGAAACCATATACTCAAGTCTACAATCCATTGAAGCTTTGAAAAAAAACCTCTGAATTAACACACATAAGATAAACTAGGACATGATTTACCTGTACGCTAATTTTCATCTAAATCCGTGCAGCCGTTTGAGCCTCCAAGAGTAACAAACATACTTAAAAATTTTCACCCTTATAATATAGTGGGATATACACTAATTAACACCTTTTCAACTCAACTCCTTCACATAATTATTTCACCTTTTATAACACACCATACTGAAACCTACTCATACCTCAGACGATAAACATAATATTTAAGACTAATTACACACACTAAGGCTATGGGTATACTTACACACAATTTATGTCACGGTTTCGAAGGCGCGACAGGTGTGTCTCGCATGCTTTTACCGTTTAACTTAATTCAAAAAGTATACTTCATAAGAGTGAAAGTAATTGAGGTATACATCGTGTAGAGGTTTAGCAAAGGCTTACATACATAATAATAAAAGCATATTAATATAAGCTGATGATAGAACGGGTTCAACGCAAATTTGCTCGCTCCCTATAAAAAAAAAAATGTTGAGTATAGGTACCGGCATGGATCTTGAGCGCTGACTTCTACAGTTCTACTTGCGAAAAAGCACGCAGAAGTGAGATGCGGGGACGGGGAATGCAGTCCTTGGACAGTGATTGGCTCGCCGATGTGTACGATGCACAAAGCGATCCCAGCTTTTTCGCCGAGCGCTCAAGGTTCGTGCCGGTATCTATATTAAAGACTAGACACATACACTAAGGCTATGGGTACACTTACACATAATTTATGTCACGCTTTCGAAGGCGCGACAGGTGTGTCTCGCATGCTTTTACCGTTTAACTTAATTCAAAAAGTATACTTCATAAGAGTGAAAGTAATTGAGGTATACATTGTGTAAAGGTTTAGCAAAGGCTTACATACATAATAATAAAAGCATATTAATATAAGCTGATGATAGAACGGGTTCAACTGAAATTTGCTCGCTACCTATAGAAAAAGTTATATGGGTATAGATACCGGCATGGATCTTGAGCGCTGACTTCTACAGTTCTACTTGCGAAAAAGCACGCAGAAGTGAGATGAGGGGACGGGGAATGCAGTCCTTATACAGTGGTTGACTCGCCGATGTGTACGATACGTAAAGCGATCCCAGTTCTTTCGCCGAGCGCTCAAGGTTCGTGCCGTTATCTATATTTAAGACTAGACACACACACTAAGGCTATGGGTATACTTACACATAATTTATGTCACGCTTTCGAAGGCGCGACAGGTGTGTCTCGCATGCTTTTACCGTTTAACTTAATTCAAAAAGGATACTTCATAAGAGTGAAAGTAATTGAGGTATACAATGTGTAGAGGTTTAGAAAAGGCTTACATACATAATAATAAAAGCACAATAATATAAGCTGATGATAGAACGGGTTCAACTGAAATTTGCTCGCTACCTATAAAAAAAATTATATGAGTATAGGTACCGGCATGGATCTTGAGCGCTGACTTCTACAGTTCTACTTACACAAAAACACGCAGAAGTGAGATGCGGGGACGGGAAATGCAGTCCTTGTACAGTGATTGGCTCGCCGATGTGTACGATGCGTAAAGCGATCCCAGCTCTTTCGCCGAGCGCTCAAGGTTCGTGCCGGTATCTATACTATCCCTATTTATATCCGCCTATGTTTGTCGTGGGAATGGTGGGCATCAATACGTTAGAACTGCGACGTAATTGCGCGCTTTTGATGCATTACTACCATTTTATGAGTAATAAAATCGATGACGTGACCACGTTGGCTCGCTGCTCACTTTACGCTCCGAACCGACTGCAGGCGTCGCGCACTCTAACGGCTCAATATGCCCCTACAGCCCAGGCGCTCAATCTGCTAAACGCCTTGATTGCTCAAGAACCTAAATTTGGCATATTTTTTATAGCAGTAAAGAAATGATAAATGTTTGTATATTTTTTTTTAGTTCATAGATTTTTTGTTTGTTGGCTTGCTATACGCTTTGGTGCATACTGTAAGTATAGCAAGCAATGGATAAATAATAAGTACATAACTGAAGGTAATAGGAATTCCTATACGATGAAAGCATTGTTCCTGCCGACGATGTTTCAATCATATCTCTGTAATATTATATTTTTTTTATATTATGAAGAGGTAGTTTGTTTTTATGTTTTTTTTTTAATGATATTATCTCTGAAAGTACTGATCCGATTGCTAAATAATTTTCGCTTATAGAAAATTACTTTAAGGTGATTCTTTGAAACCGAGAGGGTGTCTCATTTGTCTGGAATAATTTTTATTTGCATAATGTATCAAAGGCACTCACTTACACCTAGCGACTTACGACACAAAATAGATAGGTACAAAAGCTCACCGTAGGCGCGGGCTTGCGAACGGCGAGCAATGGGTAGCCCGCCGTCTGTCTGTCCGGTAACCGTTCGGACCGAGCCCAAGTCGTCGACGGCACGTATTGTTCCACGCGCGCCTCAGGGAGATGTCAGCAAATCGTAGGGGCTCAGCAGAGTCGAAGCCTAATTGGGGCCATGGGTAGTGTGAAAATGAAACCCGGGGCCCTGGTTTTTGAGTGGGTTTTTAGTCACTAAAATTGACACTATCTGACACTATCTCCCGCTTCGCCCAAGAGCGGGATTTGTCATTAGATGATTTTCCCACCTTAAAAAAAAGGTACGAAAACTAGGTCAGATGAATGAGACATTCTCTCGGTTCCAAAAAATCACCCTTTATTTCTGAGTGACATAGGCTATATTTTATGTACGCGGATGAAGCCGCGGGCAAAAGCTAGTTAATTATATTTTCGCTTTCCACACTAATTAAGTACCTACATCACATTGCCACACATTGCGGTCACCCCTCCCTCTATCGATTACACATGACTTTACAACTTAATACATTAGTTCCGCTGTTCGCAGTTGGTTTAGTTTTCACTTTGAATGACATGGATACGTATACCGGCATTGTTTGATCGAGTATAAGGTCTATAAATTGACCTTTTTTTTTGCTGAACTGGACCTATTTGGCGCGCCGTGAGACACACAATGTAATTGTTATCTCATTGTGTGTACCTGTGTGCCAAATAAACGTGTTTTCTTTCTTTTCTTTCTTTCTTTATTGACTATTGATTAGTTTATTGGATTAGTTTTAATGTAATTTTTCTAAGTTCTGGAATGGTTGCCACGTATCGGAAGATGCAGAGTTGGAAGGCTTCCAATAAGGTGGACCGATGACCTGGTGAGGGCCGTGGGAATCTGATGGATGCGAGATTCACAGGAGCGGTCATTATGACGACACTTGGGTGAAGCTTATATTTATCAGTGGACGTCTTTCGGCTGAAATACTGATACCTATACATGTTACCGGTCAAACCGAATTATAGTATGAACTAATTACCGGATAACAGTAGCCCCACTTGAAAGGACGCCTATTTCTGGGTGGTTATAAAAAAATAAACCACGAGGCTAAGGCAGGAGCTCCGGTCTGCTCCGTCCTGCCTTAGCCTTATTACCTAAAGTTCTTAGTTCACTCCACTCATTTTTGCACTAATATTGCGGGTTTGGTTTGGAAGAGGGAGACCAAAGAAAAGATGGATGGATTGTGTGAAGAGTGATATGAAAGAAAAGGAAGTTAGTGATAGCATGACGAGTAACAGGGCAGAGTGGAAGAAAAAAACGTGTTGCGCCGACCCCAAATAATACGGGATAAGGGCAAGAAGATGATGATGATTGCGGGTTTGGTCTAGACGAAACTAGTTCATCCCGAAATCAAGTTTGTTGTACAAAAATTTTCGACATTTAACACCAAAAAAAAAAACAAACCAGCAACGAAATACACAAAAACATTAAGTATTTACATCTCAAACTTAACCAACCCAAACAATACACTTCGTACACTTAACACCCGTAAAACTGAATGCACAATGAAAATACCACCCATTCATCTTAACGCCTGAACATATTCATACGGCTTGTATTAAAGCAAGCGCGAAATATTTTACATATGTATGCCACGAATGAATGACGGCGATGTGGAAAGACAAGATTTTGCTTCTACGTACGTTATGGATGCAAAAAATTTTGAGAATTTTTGGAATGGAAATAGAGATGGCAGTTTTTTTTTGAACAGTAATAAATGGTTATGAGAGAGATTAACAGAAATAGAAACGAGGCTAAATTAATGCCCTATATAATAAAAATTCCAATCTCCGTAACTCCACGTTGACGTCGTGATAAAAGAAAGAAAGAAAAGAAAGAAAGAAAAATATTTTAATTGGCACACGTACACAAATACACACAATGTAGAAACAACATATAAACACTTAAGATAAAAAAATAAAATAAAAAATTAACTAATACTGAGAAAGATGGGTTTTTTTATTGGGTGGGAAAAATCATCTTATGACATCCCCCGCTCTTGGGCGGAACGGAAGATAGTGTCAGACTTTTACTGACTAAAAACCCACTCCTGTTCCTTCGTTGCCTTCGTCCCAGGGCCCCGGGTTTCGCTTTCTAGTTCGCTTTAATAAACACTAGGTTTGTGCCAGTAGCGTTTGCGTTACCGTAACGTGACTAGGGTAAGGGACCAGACTAAGAGAGATACAATCCGCAGGGCAATTTTGTGGCTAACTGTTGGGCATTAGGAACCCCACGGACCCGATCTCCTGGAAGATTTTTTTTCTTCATCTCCGGCTAGCCTTTATTGGCCGGCCATAGAGAGCACTGACGAGGAACAGAGCTCCCACCTCGAAGTTGAATGTGGTCCCTTCCAGAAGTGCATTAGAATATGGGAGCAGAATTACGTGATGATCTCAGCTACTCTAAGGGCGCTTTCAATTTATGCGTTTTTTGACGGCCTGCTGTAAATCGGATGCTGTGCGTTAGTCGTACTGAGTACGGACGATCGTATTTTTCAAACAAAACGCGCAGTGCGGCAACCGTGCGGCGAACGGTCGACAACAGGACGGCAACTTCGTAAGCACCACGTGTTCAATTCGGTATTTAATAGTGCGAGGTTGAATAGCGCTTCACTGACTTACAAACACGGCAGCCAGATACGTTTTCAATTTAGGCGCTTGTTAATGGACTGCTAACGTACTGCAACCGGCCGGCTGCGGCACGGTAAACGTGCGGCAGCCGGCCGGTTTCAGTACGCATAAATTAAAAGCGCCCTAATAAGAGCGTTACTACAAAGAGAATCCAGCTAAGTGCGAGTTGGACTCGCGCACTGAGGGTTCCGTACAAACTTACCTATGTGAACAATTCAATCCCAAATTAAATTAATAGTATTTTTCCGAATCGCAAAAAGTTTTTTTTTGCGAAGTACTACCTATTTACAGTTTTCAGATTTTTTCCTAAACTTGTGCTATGATACCTTGCTTTATGCCGAATTTCAGGTTTCTAGGTCAACGGGAAGTAAGTACCCTATGAGTTTTGATTCCCTTGAGTGTATCGAAATGAACGTTTTTTGCGACATAAACGGCCGTATCTTTTTTTTTTGTTAACTCAAAAGTTTGATTTTTTCACAGCTATAAGGGACTGCAGACTTGAGTTTACGTAAAAACGCGCAATTATGTAATAATAATATCCCGGGGCGCTCGAGGGGTTAATATATATACCTATATTTAGAAATGTATAAGTATATTTATCAGTTGCCATAACACAAGCTCTGCTTAGTTTAGGCCTAGATGGCGTTGTGTGAAAATTGTGGAATATTATTATTAATTGAAACGAAATCATCGTCATCCCACAACAAGCCTTCCCAAGTCACCCAAAGCATCACCAGATCAACCGATGCTTAAAACAATCAAATTAAATTCATCCCCAACCTCTACAAAACTCACATTAGCATAGACACTCCGTTGTCACAGAGAACGTCTCAAATAATTTCCCCAAGCGTCTTAATTCAGAGTCGTAATTAAGGGACGGCCTCGGGGCCTGTCAAATTAATTACACCTATTCTAGATAATCACAGTTGAAACTCGGGAAGGGTGATTTTTTATTCATTTTATTTATTCTCCTTTAGAAGAACCCCCTTTGAGATTCCCGTTTGCTTGGATTTAGTACCTTTTAAAGGATTTAAAGGGTGACGATAGATTTGTAGTGGATGAAGTTTTGATGGTTTCTGGTTTGTGTTAAAATGGTAGTAGTGGGATATTGTGTAACAAGGTTTTAAGGAGGCCCTTCCAAACTCGTCTAACATCATCGTAAGCATGGTTTAAAAGCTTCTTGTTTCAGCTAGCGCAATGTTTGATGAAAACGCAATGCGAAAAAAGAGAGATAGCGCTCTGTGGGCCTTTATTAATTTTGTCATTTAATATTTCATAAAATTTGTTCCAGGAAATACGTATTTTTCAAAAAACTTGAAAATATTTTTGTCATACAAGTACATACGTCGAACAATATGAACGGCCAAATTTTACGCAAAATAGCAGATTTTCAGTGGTTTTACTGAATTAGTTTTACGCAAATTCATGTTTTAATTTCAATAGAACTGGAACAATTTGCCTGCTGAGGTTTTCGCATCCGATTATAATTTGGGTGTCTTCAAGGCTAGAGTGAATAGGCTCTTAATAAACTATGCGCCTCACCATCAATGATTGCATCACTGCTTACCATCAGGTGGGATCGCAGTCAAGCACTAGTTTATATCAAATTAAAAGTAAAAATATCCACATGATGACTGTGTTTCCAAAATATCTAGAAAAAGATGTGTAATAATGTCATAACCACGTAAAAGCGGTTATATGTAAAAATATTTCGGGTAGTACGCTCTTAAGGTATTAAGTTCGTCGTTGGTTAAGGATCAGGCCCGAATGGACGGAGCATTGTGATCCAGGGGCTCCTCAAAGAGATGTCAGTCAGCATGATTGACGCAGCCTGTTAGGCCCGTTGCCTGCCAGGACTGCGGATTGTTCGAAAGACTCACTTCGGTCCTAGAATGCAAAAGGCATCTAAACAAATGGATGGCTGGCGATATTGTGAAATATATTCTAAGATACTTTATAGTTTTTATCTTCATCGTTGATGACTTTAGGATTTTTAATAAATACTAACGCTGACAGGAAATCACTTCTTTAGGATTTTTGTTTGCAGTTTTTGAATTATTTAAAAAATACCTTAAGAACTAACTAAAAGTAACACTTCATGTGTCCTAAGGACTAGCTTTTACCTTAGGTGCCACCAGTCTTTTGGATACATTACCAGTCGACAGCAATGCGGAGGAGATTTTCGACGCTATACTTTATATTACTTTTATTCATTCTTAAGAGTCTCTAGTTCATTATGAAAATCATCTATGATTTTTGCTAGTCTGAAAGTCCTTGACATGAGTTTCCTTCAGGATAGCCCCAACATTTGTCCCTGCTCTGCCGTTATTCAGTGGCTTCTCCTCAATACTGCTTGGTATGACGGTGATGATTTAATTCCATGATAAAAAATTTTTGGACAGGAATTCATCAAAATCCTTTTTCCGCATTAAGTGGAGCAAGAGAGAGCGTCACACACTTCTACTGAAACTAACCTGTGTTTCTTAAGTAGCCCTGTGTATTCCAGGGCCACAGTAACTGTTTCAAACATTCCCGCTGCCCTGGGTGTAACCGGCCCTACTGAGCCCCGTCCCATTCTCTTAGATGTGCGCGTTTGGTTTAAGGCACTAAAACCAGGCCAGCATTTCGCTACGGAACAATAGTTCCTCAGTTTGATACCAAAACCAGCAAATTAAGAAACAATGTAACCTAAAAGCAACAGAACAGAACAAAAAAAAAACACAATCTCATCACATACAAGCGATAAAAATAAAAAATTCATCATAATTCCGTCATAACGAACAGTAGGAACATCGTGTGTTGAATTTAACACCATTTAGTCACGACTCGGGAACGTAACGACATTCGGAAATATAGCATTTTATCTTTACATCGTCCGCTTATGAAAACAGGACTTTACGGGTTTCCGAAGCTATTCAATGCTTAAAGGAAGCATCGGGAAGATTTATTAAATTTGACAGAGTCCCGAGGGATCGTGTATTGTAAAGGGCCCTTTGGTCCGTCCCTTCGTTTTGCTTCGGACATTGTGTTTCGGTCTGGGTCCGAAGAAGAACGGAATTGTGTAGCTGTTATTGTTATTTCGCCGTCATAATTGTATTATTTGAGTGTTTTACACAAATTGTTTTTTATGGTAATGTTTTGTTGGGGTTTCAGAAATGGATGGAGGAGATGGGCTGTTTTGAATAAATGTTTCGCAATAAACGATTGTACTTACGACTCTTGTCTACAGATTAAAGTGAAGGTTTTGACGATCTTCTGTTACCAATAAACTTAGCGTAGCTTAGGACAGAATTGGGAGACTATAAAAAAAAAAATCTTTAATTCGGATAAGTGACATCCATATGGGTTAGTAAACAATTAAGAAAAATTTTAACCTATGTTAGTAAACTTAATATCCATCTATTTATTTTAAAACAAGGTGGTTGTTCATTATGCATCTGTGAACAACATCACCTAACAGAGGAGAATCGTACCTCCCCGCTATGGTTTTCAGGATGGAGTTGGAGCTAGCCCGCACTTTGCAGAGCTGACTATGCCAGCCGTTTACAAAAATTAGAAGTGACAAAAAAGACTTCCTCGTAAGGTGTTTATTTACTACTTTCTCAGCTTTCCTGAAAGCTCGCTGTAATGGTGTTACTATAAATAAATAGCATGTAGAAATTATGATTGAAGGTTGAAAAACATCCATGTAGATATATTGGAATGGCTGCTAAATTGAAATATGTTTCTGTATGGGTAACTCGTCAATAGCTAGTCGTCCAGTAAGGGTCTGACCCAAATCGATGGTGCGTTGTGTCCCGCGGGCGACTCAAAGAGATGTCAGCAAAATGGACGAGGTCCATTAGGGCCGCCGATTCCTGTTGGGGCTGTGATATTGTCCAAAAGAGTTATCATTGCCTTGGAACACAAAGGCCAACTGAAAGAGCACAGGAGGGTTTTGTCAGTTAAAGTCTGACACTCTCTCCCGATTTTCTCAGAACGGATGGAGTGATATAGCATTCCATCTCGAAATAAAAGGGGGCCTTGTCAACAAATCGAGCTGTTCTGTACTATGTTGTATTCAATTTATGCCGTTTGGTCCACCTCGCTTATATAAATTTCAGCAGACTGAAATAATTACAAAACTGTGTCACAATAATGCATAATTCCATTGCACACAGTGCCATTAAAATACAAGAGAAACTTCAAAAATAACCAAAGTTTACTTCAGTAAAAAATCCAACCCATTTAACAATAACCAAAGGTCATAAAATCTGTCACCCCACAATTAATGGGGACACCACACATAATGACAGAGGTTTTGTCCATTAACCCAGCGTTAATGGGGACTTGGCAGAGCACTGTTACAAAGTTGAACTGTGTTTTACTGCTAATCAAAATTCAAGTATGCTAATTTTGGAACACTATTAAGCTTAACGATGAATGCCTACCATTCGCGAAATTCGCGCTATTTAATTATAGTCTGTTTGTAACTGCATGTTTACGTTGAGGCCTATTTTGATGGGAAATCGATTTGATGACTTCCTACTACGTAAGATACAAGGACGACATAAGACATCTGAAGGTCAATTTCGTGCAAAATTGAAACTTGAAAGTTTTTAGTCGCAATTCTATTTCAACTGCAAATAATTTAAAGAAAATAACATAGATTAGAGGTGTATTTTTGAAAACATTACTACTCCAAAGCGAATGCTAACTTTCCTTAAAATAAAGGAATTCCTTTATTTGTTCTAGAGACGTAAATGAATATGTTACATTGTAGCTAGGTACTCTGTACTCTGGGCTGGGCAGCGTTCGGGAAGCTGCGCGGTATCTTCTCGTCCAATATACCACAGTGTCTCAAAACGAAAGTCTATGACCAGTGCGTGTTGCCAGTAATGACATATGGCTCTGAAACGTGGTCGCTTACAATGGGCCTCATCAGAAAACTCAAAGTCACCCAAAGGGCAATGGAAAGGGCTATGCTCGGAGTTTCCTTGCGTGATCGAATCAGGAATGAGGATATGCGCAGGAGAACCAAGGTCACCGACATAGCACGAAGAATCGCCAAACTTAAGTGGCAATGGGCAGGGCACATTGCTCGCAGAACGGATGGCCGTTGGGGCCGAAAGGTTTTGGAATGGCGACCACGTACCGGAAGACGTAGCGTTGGAAGGCCTCCTGCAAGGTGGACCGATGACCTGGTTGCGGGAGTACGATGGATGCGAGACGCACAGGACCGTTCATTGTGGCGACACTTGGGGGAGGCCTATGTCCAGCAGTGGACGTCTTTCGGCTGACATGATGATGATGATGATGATGACTCTGTACCACGCTGCAACGTAGGGGTTGCTCATCCCTTCCATCACGAAAATAACCAAGTTACCTAAAACCACCTTTTTATGGTGAGTTCGGTAGTGAAACCATCAAATAATATAACTCCTCCCGGTCTGAGTGGATCGGAAAGGAGTGTCGGACTCATCATCATCATTTCAGCCGAAAGACGTCCACTGTTGAACATAGGCCTCCTCCAAATGCCGTCACAATGACCGTCTCGCATCCATCGGATTCCCGCGACCCTCACCAGGTCATCGGTCCACCTTGTGAGAGGCCTTCCAACGCTGCGTCTTCCGGTGCGTGGTCGTCATTCCAGAACCTTTCGTCGCCATCGACCATCTGTTCTGCGAGCAATGTGCCCGCAGTTAACATTTGCATTAGCAATGTGTATAGTGTCGGACTATTACTAACTAAGCCCACCTGTGTTTCTTCAGTTACCCTTTACATTCCAAAGCCGCAGTGACTCTTTCGTACAACAGGAACTGATGCGCGATTCAACAATTCTGCCGCCCCATAAATGCCATCTGTAGTTTCTGTGATGATTACAGATTTTCAGATCAATTAATATTTTAGCTAATTTTATTATAATAGCGGTCATTTGGAAACACACAACAACAACACAATAGGCTTGTCATTCCATCAGTATTTCACCTGGATAATTTTGATTGAAATTTTTATCTATAATTAGTTGCCTGTCAAAATACTTAAAATAGTGTAATGTAGATTACTTGATGCCGAAATGTTTTGCGGTCGATCACGGATACTGTAAGTCGAAGCACCACAGCTTTAATGCTACGATTTTCCGTATATATACGGAAGGGCAATAATATCAGCCTGCCATAACTGTTCCACATACGGATAGGAGCCTCTTCGCATACAGATAAGGATATACCAATGATTTCCACGCTTGCTCAGTGCGTGTTGGCTGTTTCAAGGGATTAAGATCTGCATCTCAATTGCGTTATTTTCACAATCTGAAGGGTTTGAAAGAAATATATATTCAAAAGCTGTTGAATGTTTGAAATTTAAATTAAATTGTGATAAATGAACGCGTCGCTCAGCAATATATCACGTTCGAAACACTATACGGCGCTCTAAAACGTAAATCGTTGATGTGGCTTCATAGGCTGCTTAAATTTAAAAGAACATGAGTAGGACTTATCTGCGACGTTTAAAAGAGAAACCGGTGATTATTGAATGCAAAGAGCAAGAAATAGGTGTGGTCTTAGTCAGTAAAAGCCTAACGCCCGCCCTCCAGCTACGCCCTAATTCGGGAGAACACATTCAATGATTTGCCACTTTAAAAAAAAAGTTGGCGAGCAAATACACGATCCGTGCCCCGACACAGGCGTCACGTGAGGTCACGGCAGATCACGATGGACCTGTATGTAATTGAATAGAAGAAACAAAACATAATCGTGACCTTTGGAAGGTATGGATGGACTCATTAGCAGTGGGATAATATGAGCTAATAATAAGAATTGACAAAATAAAAGGCATTGCCATAGTGTTTAATACCCACTTTGGCGTTATATATCACTAGGATTTCAGGTTCACTTAGGAGAAAATTTAATGCATAAGACATATTGGTACTGTTAACGCTGGCGCTGTAGCTGTCTGGCTCGAGGTATAGGCTACTGGAATCTGATGTATATGAAGATAAACATAAGGCACAATATTTCAATACATTACAGTACACCTGATACATCATCTATAGAAATAAAGTTTAAAAAACAACAACAACAACAAGTCAACAACAACAAGTTTAGTTTAGTGTCCTTTTGTATATGTATTGGTGTACAATAAAGAATATAATAAATAATAATAATAATAAAAAATACAATTATTTTCCAAACAAATTCAAATCCTATGAGAAATCATCCAATGACTTTTCCCGCTCTAGGGTGAAACGAGAAGGCATGTCAGACTTTTACTGGTTCAAGCTTCCTTGTTTTAGTTGCCCTTTGCGTTCTAGGGCCACAGTCACTCTTTCAAACTTTTCCACAGCCCTAGCTGGCATTGGCTCTACTGGGCCCCCCTAGCCAAGTTACGATCGTTTCGTTAGCATCGAACGCCTCGAGTAGGCCACGCCTCCGATTGTTTTATTCTGACCACGTGACTGAGCGTTGAGATGACGTGAGAACAAAAGAATCAGAGGCGTGGCCTACTCGAGGCGTTCGACGCAAACTAAACGATCGTAACTTGGCTAGGGGGGCAGTTCTGCTAGCAACTGTTTGAAGCGCACGTGGTACACTTCACGCTATCGACACAAGCCTGGTCTTTACCAGACGGATGTACGACGTGCTACCCATGACTTATCATCCACAAGCCCACGCCTACTGGGGTCGGAATACGCCCTGTGACTCTCAACGACCAGGATATCTTCTTCAGTACGTTGCTCATGGGTTCTCCTTCAATATCACAGTACCTTCATACTCAAAAGTTTTTCAATTCACAACCTGGTACTCAAACCAGTACACGATGAATTCAACAAAACTAGTAATATAAAATGATCAGAAATTAATTAATTTATTTATTTATTTACTAGCTTCGAAAGTCGAAAATCGTTTTATTAGGTTTTTAAGATACGAAAATATGAAATATTATTTATTATTTTCGTCGTGTGTGATAGTCTATTGAATTGTATGGCGAGCGATATTGTATCTTAAGATAAAATATTATAGTATCTTAGCCGTGTGCAGCGCCCCTTAGTGAACTCCACTGCGGGTGACGTAACCTACGACAAACTTATTATTTGCGGTTGGTACAGTAATCGGGTCTAGGGATCGAACCGCAAAATTAAGTTTGTTTTTTATTGTATATACTTTTCCGGGATAAAAAGTACTCAGTGTGGTGCCCAGGATATTAAAGAATAATTATACCAAGTTTCATCGTAATCGAACTGGTAGTTTTTGCGTGATGCCTGAACAAACAGACAGACAGACAAACATTTTTTTATCACATTGTTGGTGTCGGTCTAGTAAGAACTTTTTTTGATATTTTCAATGTACAAAATTTTCACTTCTACAGATTTATTACAAGTATAGATTAACACATATAATTGTTTTAACAGGCATACCCAAGATAACAAATGTAGTCGCAAAATAGCCGCCCTCAGATTCACTCACTCAGAATTGATCTTTAATAAACAGAATATTAATTCTAGTTGGCAAACTTAAAGCTGTTTGACTTTTAGACATTTATAACGATAAATTTAACGCAAAGTAAAACACAACTTTTCAGAATTCGTTAAAAGTAAAATGTAATTATATTTCAACGTGTTTAAATTATGAGCTGAAAACTTATTACTGCAGTAATACCTATAGATTTAAATTAAGTATGCAAATTGCTTTCCGAGTAATTAAAAAGTTGCAGCCGCATCGGCGAAGAACGTTACAGTCAATACTTCACTTAGTGACTTTTAATAATAATAATAATAATTGCTTAATTGCCAAGAGCCTCGACCAACATCTGAAGAGGCTCTCGTTAGGCAGTTGGATCAAGGGCTTGATTCAGAAGGCAGTACTCCTGGACACGGCGCGTATTGTTCGGAGATTCCTCTCTCAGGAGCCCTGACCACCGGTAGCTTGGACCCTGTTCCCGATGGCGGTGAGCTACTATTTTTTATATTTCTAAAAGTTTTTTTTTAATATATTTTTTTTAAAGATATATTTAAAAATGTAATCAATATGTGTAAGTAATTTAATAAATGGAATAATAATTATTATTGGAATAATAATTAATGTAATATTAATTATTATACTTACCGTTGTGAGTGCGTCAGTTCTTTATGACATTTACTGGTCTGACCACTACCCTGTTCTACTGGAGTGTGATTTTACCCTAATTAAACCTAAAATAATCTCAACTAATTTTAGTAAAAATCTAGTGGCCTGGGGTGAGAGGACCCAAAGTCAAATTTATGAATATAAACTAACTTAACTTTGTCATAATAAACTGAAAAATGTTGATTTTCCGGCGGAGATGAGTAGTTGTGCCGATAAAATGTGTTCTAATGTAAAACATAGGCATTGTTTAGATAAATTATACGATGATATTGTGAGTATATTAACATATGCGTCTAGATGTTCAGCAATTGTTAAACGGAAACGTAAGAAATGTAGCATAGCTGGGTGGAACAGATACGTCAGGGAGGCTCATGCGAAGGCCAGGCTTTGTTATCGGACATGGGTGATAAATGGAAAACCATCTGTTGGAAATATTTAAGATGAAATGTACGAATCCAAGAAGCTTTTTAAGTCAAAATTAAAGTGGTGTCAGAAAAACGAGCAAAAAATTAAAATGGAAATCATTGCAGACCACCACTGTAAGAAGGATTTTAAAGGTTTCTGGAAAAAGACGAAGCAATTGAATCCGAAGCCTGGTCATCCTGTGAGTGTTGCTGGCGTGCATGAACCACAAATGATTGCCAATCTTTTTCAGCAATTATTTAAAGTGGAGTCTCCTTTGGGTACGACGTCGCAGATGATCGATGTTGACTGCAGTGCTGGAGACCTTAAAGTTAGGTTTACAGCCAAAAATGTAGCGCACATTATTGAAGGTATGGTAAGAGGTAAATCTCCTGGTCACGACAGTCTCAGCATCGAGCATCTGCAAAATGCAGGCTGTCACTTGCCGAGGGTTTTGGCTATGTTTTTTAATCTTTGTGTTAGTCACTCTTACTTACCTGATAATTTAATGTACACTGTTGTGGTACCAATAGCTAAGAATAAAACTGGAGATACTTCTGATGTGCTAAATTATAGACCAATCTCATTAGCCTCGGTTATAGCAAAAGTACTGGATAGTCTGCTTGACCAGCAACTGAGCAGGAATATCAAGCTCCATGACGCGCAATTCGGATTTAGATCTGGTTTGTCTACGGAAACTGCAATCATGTGTCTTAAGCAGACTGTACAATATTACAGTGATCGAAAGACTCCTGTCTATGCATGCTTCCTAGATCTCTCAAAAGCTTTCGATCTGGTGTCGTATGACAAGCTATGGGAGAAGCTGCAGACTGAGACAGATTGCAGTCCGGAAGTTATTTCTATTTTTAGATATTGGTACGACAATCAGAAAAATTGTGTCAAATGGGCAGGCTCTTTCTCGGATGAGTATAGATTGCAGTGCGGGGTGAGGCAGGGTCTCGCATCCATCGGATCCCCGCGACTCTCACCAGGTCATCGGTCCACCTTGTGGGAGTCCTTCCAACGCTGCGTCTTCCGATACGTGGTCGCCATTTCAGAACCTTTCGTCCCCATCGACTATCTGTTCTGCGAGCAATGTGCCCTACACACTGCCACTTAAGTTTGGCGATTCTTCGGGCTATGTCCGTAACCTTGGTTCTCCTGCAGATATCCTCATTTCTGACGCGATCACGCAACTCCGAGCATAGCCCTTTCCATGGCCCTTTGACCACATTTCGGAGCCATATATCATCACTTAAAAATTAAAAATTTAATTTAAAAAATCTTTGACTTTGACCAAACAAAAATATATTATTACGTTATTTTCCTTTTTTTATTCTTCATATAACTTTTTTAATGATAAAATCTAGAGGATATCCTTCGTGTGCTAATACACTAAGAAAATAGAAATACATTTTCTCTTTTTTTTGGATTAGGAATGTTGTATTTTCTTTTTTAATCATTGTCGATATAATGGTCTAAAAACATTTTCGCACCATTGCCTTTCCGCTGGTTTAGGGCACATTTGTTGAATGTTTTAAGTCTATAACGGACACAGGTAGAAATTTTATTTTGTATTTTATGTAATACTAGCTTTTACGGGCGCGGCGGCGGCTTCGTTCTCGGTAATGTCATTCATATTGTGGACACAAAAGTAAAGTCGAAGCCAGATAAAAAAGAGCCTGTATCCTTCCTTGGCATTTGAACTTAATTCGTACCAAATTTGACCAACATCGGTTAACCGTAAGAGGCATACAGAGATAAATTCACATTTATAATATGAGGTGGACCAAATGTGGTGACAATCGGAGCTTATATCCTGTCTTTCGGCTGAAATGCGGTGGATAAATATGAACAATAGATTCTGTATTCTTAGATTATTTTCGATCGAGATTTTTAGACCTAGTACCTATTTTTTAGCTAATACAACAAAGAAAATTTACCTAAAAATGATAAGTCAATTGTCCAAACTAGGCTGATTGCCAGCAACTTTTTTTTTAATGAAAACTTTGCCCTTCTCTAGGAATTACCTACGTTAAAGTTCTACACGAGGACAGTCCCCCAATAGGTCCGCCCGTCACCACTTCCTAGTGTCACGTATCCCTTTTGTTTTAGGTATAATATTATCAAACATGTACACATATTCCGCTCTAATTGGAGAGAGAAGTTGTGTCAAACTTTTACTGACAGAACCAACCTGTATTCCTTTAGTTGCCCTTTGCATTTTTTCAAAGAATTCTGCAACACAGTGTCTATAGTCTAAAATATTCAATTTGATAATGACACCTTTTACCATAAAGAATTTTAATGCTATATTTCCTCTAGTATTGTAACCCTAAAAACGCAAAAAACGTCCTCGGACCAAAAACTTTTGAATTAAATCGGTTAACAAAGGTACCCGGGCCAAGTTCCCGGGATTGTTTCCGAAGTGGGTGGCAAAATGTCAGTTCATTTACCCAAATGAGCTGCTACTACATTACACAAACAATTGTGCCAATTTCAACCTTAGCACAATGCAGATACGAGTCATTATTTCGAGTGTTTTCGAGGTGTGTGATGTGAATGTTTCGGGTAATGCTAGTAATTTTTGGGAATGCTAAAAGTTTTATTAAAAACTCGTGTCTCTCTGCTCCATTTTTGCATTTGTACCGAATTATCTAGGCGCTTAAGTACCTCTTTTGTCTGCATGCAGGTAAGTTCTTTTCCCTAAGGAAGGCTAACTACGCTTCGAAAAGGCCATAGGGTAGGCTTTTTGGCAAGAACCCAGAACGTTGCCGTGTTTTCTCGCGATATTGAAACGAAGCCGGTTCATTCTTGTCAACCTAACGGGTTGGAAAATGTTCGCTGCCAAACAGGAATTCTACTTTATTACATTAGGACAAGTCACATTTTCAAAAATGAGAAATCTTAATACACACTATATTCTCTTTTTTTACTAATTCGTTTTGATTGAATGTATACAGAAATAAAAGTGTGTTTTTTTTTTAATTTCTGAATTATATGTCACAAAACTAATATAGATATTATATTGTAATCAAACATACAAAAATAAATCACAACACAATATTTCTAATTGATCCCTTGTAGATATAGAGCTAATATACATATTTATACTCGTAACTATCTTATAAAGTGTTCTTTACCAGCCCATACACAATTAATCTTTAATCAAGTAATTAAATATGATAAGAATTTTTCAAATTTTTCATTTTTTATTTATTTATTTATTAAAACTTTATGCACTAGTAAGAAACACTGTACAAAGGCGGAGTTAATGCCTTAATGCATTTTTTCTATCTAGTTGACTATTTATGGTTTATTAAGTTGAAAGAAAAAAAAAATTGAGTCTCCGAGTTTAATTATTATTAAGGTAACCAGGTCTCACCCGCGTCTTTAATTACTGCTCCACTTCCGTGGGCAGTACGTATTCGTGTGTGTCATGAACCTGGCAAATCCGACATAGCCCGAAGAATCGCCAAACTTATATAGCAGTGGGCAGGGTACATTGCTCGCAAAACAGATCGACAGGTCGATGGGCCGAAAGGTTCTAGAGTAGCGAACGTGTACTGGACGCAGCATTGGTGAGGAAATCCAATGAATGCGAGACGCATCTACGACCGGTCGTTTTGATGACACTTGAGGGAGACCTGTTTCCAACAGTGGACGTCATTCAGCTGAAATGATAATGGTCATCATGATGCATCTATGAAGTAAACACATTGGACCACAAAATTTGAAAAAGAAAACAGACATTCACATCATTAAATACAGACAAGTCAGCATAAAACTGTAGTCGTAAAAAGCTGAAAACACAACACTGCACCGTTTTCACATCATTTAATTTTAAAGGTTTTTTTTTTGTTTCTTTAACAGTATCCACTCACATTTACATATTAAGTTAATTGGCATATTTCGTGTCGAGTCTTTCTATATGTATAATGGATTTTATTATCACACAGCAACGTTGGATGCACCCAAATGATCGGACGATTAACTCTTTTCGTTCATGAATGCCTGGTATTTTATGTCTGTTTTTTGTTGTTTTTCCGATTGTGTATCGGTCATGACGCATGTCTGCGCTTTTGTTTTAATTAAGTTTTATGTGTGAAATGTTTTTGATTCGATGATCTTCTTTTCTTTGTGCAAAACCAGCTTCTGCCAGCGGCTTTGCCTGCGTCAAATTCGAACTACGTGGGCTGTCCTACGTGACATTCCCGTATGCCAAATTTCATTCAAATCCATTCAACCTCGAGCGGCTGAATAAGTAACAAATATATACATACACTCACCATCATTTACAAACTTTCACATTTATAATATTAGTGTGATTATTATATTCATTTACTGTTCTTCCGAGCGTCTTAGTGAAGGAGTTTTTGGCGCCATATTTTAGTTCATTGTTAGTAATTTTTAAATAGTTTCAGTTATCATTATTTTTAGTTTTACTGTAATTAAAGTTATCGATCACGCTCAAATGTCTGTACTTATGTGGATGAATAGACGAAGCCTTGGATTAACAAATGGGGCATTTTATCTTAGGAGTACTAATTACTAACTAATTCTTCCGATTTAAAGCGGCTGTGGTTTTAAATTTTGTCTGTATGTGAGCTTATGTCTAGAAAACTGCTAAACTGTTTTGGGTAAAACTATTGTTAGAGCGTGTCTATTTTAGAAACTAAACCCTTTAACTACTTGCGTCAGATTGGTCCCATGAGTGTTTTCGCGTCCTATTCTCCAGGGTTGTATATTTGCAACTGGATACTCGATCTCGTTTAGCTCTCGGGACTATGTTCATCTTCAATTCTTACAGCACTGGTGAAGCCGCTAGCAGAGACTAGTAAAGTTAAAAAACATTGTTACATAAATGATGTAAACTAGTGCTTGACTGCGACCCACCTGATGGTAAGCAGTTGTGCAATCGTTGATGGACAAGCGCACTAGTTTATCAAGAGTCTTTACTTTAGCCTTGTAGACACCTAAATTACAATCGGACGGGAAGACCGCAACAGACAAATTGTAATATTTTTTATTATTTTTATTTGACATAAACTAGTGCTTGATTGCGATCGCACCTTATAGTAAGCAGTGATGCAATAGTTGATGGTGAAGCGCCCTAGTTTATCAAGAGTCTATTCACTTTATCCTTGAAGACACCTAAGTTACAATCGGACAGGAAGACCGCAACAGGCAAATTGTAAATTTAGTATCATAACGTTGTAAAGTTTATTTTCATGCCTTTATATATGAAAAGCCCTAAAAGCCGAGAAACTTGCAGCATAACCAGCAAAACGACATTATAAATTATTATAATTGTTACAGAGGTTACGCACACTGCCGTCTTAAGCGAGATAAGCCACATTTAACTCAGACAAGATTATTACTTCTAGGCTTACAAATGAACTTATGTAGAGTTATGACTAAGCTTATAAAACGTATGGTGCTCAAGACGTTTCTAACTAAGGATAACGACATTTTTTAATTGTTTTATTTTACAGAAGACTTCTAGAGGTATGCGGGACCAGGTGTCAAGTTCTGCAAACCCCCGTTGAAAAGATATAAAAATACCCGATGATATAAAACATTGCACACTACAAATATTTAAACAGAAATTAAATAAATTGCTACTTTAAAAATATGATTATGACATTGATGAATTGCAGAATGACAATTTAATTTTATTAATTTTTTCAAATTTCAGTGCAGTTTTGACTAATTATTAACATATTATTGCCATTGTTTATCACTGAATAAACTTTCAAATTGAATTATTTATATTTTTATTGACTATTTAATATTTTAATACTCGTTTAATATTTGATTTTTTAAGATTATTTCATAATTAATTCTACTGTTACAAAAATTTGCATGCCTCATCGTAGAATGTTTTGTATCCTTCTCTTACTTAACACCATAGTTTTGTAGCTACATAGCGAATAGTCAATCTCCGACCAGTCAAGTGTTGTGTCTGGTCCGGGCAACTGCTCGATAGTCGTTGTATTTACAAACATGTAAACTCATACACTCAGACCCGGAACAACAACCGGCAGGCAACCAACCATACTGTAAATGATAGCTATAATTATATTTTGGCATCAAAAAAGCTTTTTTTACCAATTCGTACCTTCCCGGCCTTCCATGGGTGATGCAAAACAGAACCCCGGGGCCCTGAAAAGAAGGTGACGAAGGAACAGGAGTGGATTTTAGTCAGTAAAAGATTTCATTAGATGATTTCTCACTTAATAAAAAAGCCTTCCCGGCCTATAATACCAAAACCATTCTCTTCCTTACCAAAATAACTGCAAATAAATTCAAAAAACCGATAAATATTAAAAGGAATCATAACAGATCTCCTCAATATTTATTCGATTCAATTTCTGAGAAGCGACGCTGCTACATAATATCGAAAACATGAGCCCCACACCGCTACAAGCCTGTGGCAATGGGCCAAAGGTTCCTCACAGCTGGTTCGCAGCATACTTTATATTTATTATATCTATTATTAATAATGTATAGTATATTTTGAGACTGGTATTGCTTGTAAATAATGTGCATATGCAGTTTTAGTGATGGTTCAACGTCTGCTGGGAAGTAGATGAGTTTTCTTGGAGTCTGATTATGGTTTCGTTTTTGGAAAGTGCGATGTTTTTTCTTACTCTCTATGGATTAGTGAGGTAGGAAATCATTAAATGAACTTTCGTACTCTAGGGTAAAGCAAGTTAGTGAGTTAGGTTTTTATCGATTAAAACCCACTTATGTTCGTTCATTTGCCCTTTCCCTTCTAGGGTCACGATAATTCTTTCAAACGTTTTCGCAGCCTACTGTCTGTGAGTACATTTAAAAAGACAGCTAAGAAAGTTTTATTTATATTAGACAAAACATTGGTTTTGTGTGACATTGTGTTAACACGTAAAATTATAAAATTGATTGTAAAAAAAAAGGTGAAAAATCTACCAATGTCTTCTCTCGCACTAGGGTGGAGCGAGAGGATTTTACAGACTAAAACTTACTTCTATTTTGGTTACCAGACAGACGGCCGGACGGCAAGCTGCTCAATGCTCGTCGTAAGACCACGCCGCAAGACCCTACCCGGCCGCCTACGGTGGCTGAAAATCGGGGTCGGGATCCCAACAGCTGGGGCGTGAGGAAGTGACTAGTGTCATAACTTTATACAGATAAGCACAAAATGTGCTAAAGTGGATAAATTGATAAGAAAAAAATATGCGTAACTATAACAAAGATTAAACGTAAAGATTTTCTCAGCGTCACAAGTACAAATGGGTATCGCTGGTCGATGCAGGCAGTTTTTTACTGTCCGGCTATCTCTTTTGTTCTTATTCGACCCGGCACTAGCCGCAACGAGCGCTAAAAATCTCTAATTTGATGGCGTTGGTTCGTGCAAATGTATGCTGGCAATCTGGTGCCAGTTACCATATAATTTATATGTGAAAATATTAACAAAGAACTATTAACAGTACTCAGTACTAACTGTCCCGACTTACAGTTGTAGGTCACGGATATAAACCCAGCCAGACGCATTACTTTGAGTAATTTATTTCCACATCAATGCTCTCATAACGGTGAAGGAATACATCGTGAGGAAGTTGGTATGTCCTAGAACCAAAAATTCGAAGACATGTGACATCCACCAACCAGCACTGGGACCACGTGGTGGTTTACGGCCTATTCCCTCTCCTAGAGAGGAGGACTGAGACCCAGCAGCGGGGACATTATAAGGATGAGTATGTTATGCTATTTACAGTATTAAAAAACGAAAATACAAAAGTCATTGATAGAGTACTTCTTTCGAAAATTCATCCTCCATCAAATTTCCGGGACAGCTTCTAATGCTTTACGAAGCACATGTCCGATTGTGTGTGGAGTACCGCAGCCACATATGGGCTGGTATTACAAAATACCACCTAGCAGCTTTGGACTCGGTGGAAAGGCGTGCGAAGAGGCTATTTGTTGAATCAGATTTGGTTAAGTCCAATCTACAAAGCCTTGAGCATAGGCGTAGGGTAGCCAGCCATTCGGTTTTTTACAGGATGCATTTTGGAGAGTGTGTGCGGGAATTGCAAGACTTGATTCCGCCATCTCCTTTCTACCTTTGGACAACCCGTCGTACGGTGAATATCCACACTTATGTTGTTGAAACTTCTACGGTCCGGATTAAGCATTTCGCTTTGTCGTTCATACCGCGTACAACAACGGACAGGAACAATTTGCCTGCTGCGGTCTTCCCGTCCGATTATAATTTAGGTGTCTTCAAGGCTAGAGTAAATAGGCTCTTAATGAACTAGTGCGCCTCACCATCAACAGTGGGATCGCAGTCATGCACTAGTTTATATCAATAAAAAAAAAATTCATACCTATACCAGTTCATAATAGTAAAATGCTATCATCATTTCAGCCGAAAGAAGTCAACTTTTGGACATAGGCCACCCACAAGTGTCGCCACAACCAACGGTTCTGTGCACCTCGCAACCATCGGATTCCCGCGACTCTCCGGTCAGAGATCTGGTGGTCATCGGTGCACGTTATGGGAGGCCTTCTAACGCTACGTTTTCCGGTTCACACTCGCCATTTTTCTGTCCCATCGACTTTTTGTTCTGCGAGCAATGTTATATGGTATACAAGGGTCTAAAATGATCATATTACAAGATAATTTTATTCCCGAACTTTCCCGAGGGAGTGAATAGAAAACGAGTTATAAAGAATTTCAGCACAACGTGTTACACAGGATACAGGGATTTCTGAAAAAAAAACCCGTGGTCCTAGAACGCAAAAGGCAACTAAAGGACACAAGTATGGTTTAAGTTAGTAAAAGTTTGACACGCCCTACAGCTACACCTTAGAACGTCAATGGTAAATTTTACTGTTAAAAAAAAGTCTATCACACAAATCTTTTGACTATTAATTACGAGAAAATAGAATAATCCAATGCAATATTAGAAATAAATTGTGATCATTAATTCAATTAGTAATTAGAGAAAAAATTAAAAGGTTTTGTGCCAATGTTTTTTTTTTCTTTTTTTCTGTAACCGAAACGCAATTCAACCGAAAATATTTTTATCAGAGCAGCTTTCAGTTCTTTTTTCAAAAACAAAATGTTGTTCGTTTTTTTTTTGTTTTTACGAAACGCTAATAAGTTGAGTCTTCATTTCTCTTTTGGATTAAGTGTGTTTCGTTTTTACTGGCTCATTGGTAAAAATAAAAAATAAATGCTTTTCCCCTAGAGTTAAATATGCAATTTATCCCCTCTGCCGGCTTTGACATACTACAATGATGGACTTTTTCAGAAGTGAAAAAAATATTGTTACCTACGACGTATGACCAAATAAATTTAATAAAACCTCTGTTTAATTAATTTAAAAATTGTATGTGAATATATGCATGAAACAAATGATTCAATTATAAAAGCCAGTGGCGAACAAATGTATGAAAAATGTATTTGACCAGCTCTCCCTAATTTTCTCGCATGAATGTCGAAAAGTATCCTGCGTTGATGAATACTATCGGGATCCACACGATACCATCCTTAATCCATGCACGTTTCATTTAAATCCATTCAACAGTTGAATAATCGCTTGACTTACGTTGCTAGATTTTTACATTAGGTAGTAGAACTAATTTCTTTTGTTTATAATATTAAAAGGGCGAAAATGTGTGAGTCTGTTAGCATGTTTGTTCCTTCTTTACGATAGAATGACTGAAAGGACTTCTATGTTAGGGTACACGGGTAGACCATGTCTTGCCCCCCTAGCCAAGTTACAACCGTTTCGTTTCGATTCTCTTTTCGTCGATCGCCTCGAGTCGGCCACGCCTCAGATTCTTTTGTTCTAACTTCATCCCAACGCTCAGTCACGTGGTCAGAACAAAGGAATAGGAGGTGTGGTCGACTCGAGGCGATCAACGATAAGAGAATCGAAACGAAACGGTTATAACTTGGCTAGGGGGGCTGGAATAGCACATAAAAATTCATGCACATACATAAAATAAAAGATAAGAAGAAGGAAACAGAAAATATAGGTACAAAGGTGGTGCTTATTTCTAAAGAATAGTCTAGTCTCTTCCAACATACTTGCGAAAGGAGAGTTGAAACAAAAAAAAGAGATGGAGACACCGTGTGTAACAGTAACAGAAAAACAAGTACACACAAAATAGTTATCAATGAAATAATATAACATGTAAATAAAGATATAGACAGACTATTATAACTATATACATACATATAGTAAAAAAAATATCATAAAAATACATACAAATAAAATAATAAGCAACTATGACGAAATAGAATATGTTCCTGTGGATAATTTTCTAGTTTCACGCGGGCGAAACCGCTTTCTGCAGCTATAAATTCAAACAATACGAGTATATTTCCATAAAATAAAATTAACACACTACAAAGTTGAAAGTTTGTATAAATATGTGAATGTGTCTGCACTTATGTTTATTACTCCTTACTTACTTTTTAACCCCCGACGGAAAAGAGCGGTGTTATAAGTTTGACGTGTCTGTGTATCTGTGTGTCTGTCTATGGCATGGTAGCTCTTAAAAGAATGAACCGATTTTAAAGCGGTTTTTTTTATCGTTGTTTGTGCTGTGCGAGTCTCAAATATTGCGCAGATGGCCGTTGGGGCCGAAAGGTTCTGGAATGGCGACCATTTACCGGAAGACATAGCGTTGGAAGGCCTCCTACAAGGTAGACCGATGACTTGCTAACGGTTGCGGGAATCCGATGGATGCGAGACGTACAGGACCGTTCATTGTGGCGACACTTGGGGGAGGCCTATGTCCAGTAGTGGACGTCTTTCGGCTGACATGATGATGATGATGAGCCTCAAATTAATGTTTTCTGTCTTTCTTTCTTTCATGGTGAAACGGCAAAATTTGGATGAAATTCGACACAAGGTAAGACTATACTCTGGAATAAAACATAGAATACTTTTTATCCTATAATTATGTCCCAAAGGGTAAATTTTCTACGTTAATACGAGTTAAGCCACTGGTTGAAACTAGTATATAAAAATATATGTTTTTTTTTTTAAGTCGGTTGTCACCCATTGTCTTCTCCCGCTCGGACGGAGTGCGAAGGTGTGTCAGACCTTTACTTGGGCACGCCATAATAACGGCGGTAATTCCTCTCTTTGAGGAGTGGCTGAAGCGGCAACACGGCGTCCTCACCTTCCGCATGACGCAGGTCCTCGCTGGACATGGCAAGTTCGGGAGGTTCCTGCATCGAATTCAGGCAGAAGAAACGCCCGGGTGTCACCATTGTGATGACCATCCGGAGGATACGGTGGAGCATACCATGGAGGTGTGCCCCGCTTGGGCAGAGCACCGCCGTGTCCTCGTGGGGGTAATCGGCGGCAGCTACCTTTCACGTCAGGCCTTGGTTCGGGCTATGCTCCTTCTGCGAAGTAGTAATACTAACGAAGGAGAAGGCTGCACGCGTAAGGGAACGACTGTCCTCACGTACCCAGCCACCGTAATTCCGACTCTGACTACCAGCCACGGTAGACGCTGGCTTGCGGACGTCGAGCAATGGGTAGCCCGCCGTCCGGCCGTTCGGTAATTAACCAGACCGAGCCCAGTCATCAACAGCGCGTAGTGATCCATGCGCTCCTCAAAGAGATGTCAGCAAACCGTAGAGGCCCAGCAGGGCCGATGCACATTATCTAGGACGGCGAGGAATTTCTGAAAAGAAAACCCATAGTCTTCGAACGCAAAGGATAATTGAAGGACACAGGTGTGGTTTTAGTCAGTAAAAATCTGACACGTCCTCCCGCTCCACCCAGAGTGCGAGAAGTCATTGGATGATTAGTCACCATAAAAAGACCTTTACTGACTAAAACAACACTTATGTTCCTTCTTTGCCTTCGATTCCAGGACCTCGAGTTTCCTTTTCGGGAGCCAAATCATGCTCCCGTTTAGACGAAATCTCTTTGAGGTGCGCGTGAAATACTATGCACCGTAAAAAATAATTCAGTGATAATTACTGTTTAAAAAGGCCACTTTTTCGCACGTGTCATATAGACAATGTAATTATTTCATTACTCGTCAATGCCTTGCGTTCATCAGTATAAATTGAACGATAAAAGTTTCATTTCATTGATTACTTTAATTAATTAAATTCATTCATCGTTTTACTATCTCGTTTTATGGCTAAAAGCGAGGTTTTATCTTTAGCGTTCAGGGTTTGGTTCCCGTTTTAAGTACTTTCATAATTATTTCAGAGGAAGAATTAAAGATAGAAATCACTTAACACTGGACCAAGTTCTGAAATCAGAAAAAAATATGGTGGTCTGTGGTATGAATCGAAAGAGTTACTGTGGCCCTGGACTACAGAGGGCAACTCACAGGTGGGTTTTAGTAAGTTTAAGTCTGACACTCCCTCTCGCTCTACCTAAAGCGGAAGCAGTACCATTTTTTGCAAGTAAAAATCCGGCCAAATGTGTTCCGTACCATTATATATCTATACATTAGACACTATATTAACCTTTTTTCTGTTTTTAGTGTTTGTTTATTAAAGCGACAAAAGAAATACATAATCTGTGAAAGTTACATTTGTCTAGCTATCACGTTTCATGAGATACATTCTGCTAACAGACAGACAGACAGTGGAGTCTTGGTAATAGAGTCCCGTTTTTACCGTTTGAGTATGGAATCCTAAAAAACAAAATAATGTTGTCAACGATGGAGCACGCTTGCCTGAAAGTAACCTATTCTCTCGTGACTTAAAGATCCCTAAGTTGAAACTCAGTCAGGAAACTCAGATTTTCTAGATAAGAACGATTACTTAGTCTTACTTAACTGGCCTGTTGGTCTAGTGATTAGTGGCCCTGACTGCTATGCCAGAGGTCGTGGGTTCGATTCCCGCCCAGGACAAATGTTTGTGTGATGAGAACAATCATTTATTCTGTGTCTAGGTGTAATTTATCTATAATATGTATTTATTTAAAAATATATAAGTATGTTTATCAGTTGTCTAGTACTCATAACACAAGCTCTACTTAGCTTGAGACTAGATGGCGTTGTGTGATGGTTGTGAAATATTATATTATATTAAAAACCCTGTACGTCTGATCGAATCGCTAAATCTTATAGTCAAATCTCAATTCTTTTACATGTCTGATAAAAAAAAGAATTTTCACGAAAATAAATTAAATATAGGCTCCGTTTGTCCTCGAAAAACTTTGTTTTCAATTTTCTTCAAAGGGCGACTTACGTCTTTAATTAATTAAGGAGGGTCTTCTTTTAAACACAATCAAGTGTCTAATGAGTGTTTTTTTTTCGTTTAGCTGTAAGAGCTTCTGTGAGGCGACAGAATTCTAATTGGACAAAATCTGTAGCGATTTTGCTGTTGATTTATTTTTGTTTTTAGTTCTCAAGAGGACAGCTTTTCTATTTTAAACTTTTTTTTCGTGGAGAAGAATATTTTACTAGCGACTTCATTCGCCAGAATATTTTTATCAAAACAATAACATACCCATACACATACTCGGCCTTATAATGTGCCCACTGTTGGGACTTAGGCCTCCTTTCTAGGAGAGGGAATGGGCCGTAATCCACCACGCAGGCCCAGTACGGGTTGGGGGATATCACATGTTTTCGAATTTTTGGTTCTAGGACATGCCGGTTTCCTCACGATGTTTTCCTTCACGGTTTTGAGAGCAGTGCGCGACCCCGTCTCCCGTTTTCAAGGCACCAATTTTGTGTTTAACACGCCCACCTCACGATCGGCAGATGGCATATATAGCTACATAATGTAGATAGCCAGTCCAGTCCTGCCCAGTTCCACTTAAAAGGCATCAAAAAGCTTAAAGTGCTCATCAAAGAGCACTGGAGAGGGCTACGTTCGAAGTTTCCTTACGTAACCAAATCAGAAATGAAAATCCACAGGAGAGCCTTGATGACCAGCATTGCCTGAAGGTTCCCCAAAGTATAGTATAGTAATAGTATATAGCAGAGGCTGGAGCATACGGTGGTGATTATTTGCAGAACAGATGGTCGATGGAGACAAAAGGTACCGGAGGGCGTAGTGTTGAAAGGCATCCTAGAAGGTGGACCCAGTGAGGGTCGCGAGTCGCAAAGAGCTTGTCATTGTGGCGACACATGGGTAAACCAGTAGTGGACGTCCTTTCGCTGAAATGATGGGGTGATGATGAATCAGGTTCCGTTAAGACCGTCACATGCGGTGAATAGGAACGCAGGGGTGAATACAAATAAAAATCTGATTATGATTTTCTCTTAGTTATACATTTATATTGTATTAAAGACTTCTATTAAATTTTCAGTTTTAATTACAATTAATGAATAAATAAGAGTACAAAGGTGATTCAAAACCTGAAAATCTGCTTCAAATTTTTGTTCCTATTAACTCATTCGTTCTTATTCGCCACTCTTGACTGTAATCAAATTTTGTCGGTTCCTATCAGCTGACCGAATATAATGATACACACAAAAACTAATTTCAAATATAAACACTGCAAAAGTATTGAAAATACTGATACTCTTGATTATCTATCTCAATGTTCCATTAAATATAAAGGAAAATTCATATAAATATAATATGAACTGAGTTTGAAAACACTCCGCTCCGGGTTTTACCCGATGCAGTACTTTTTCTATAAAAAATATTATGAATAACGAAATATCCTGTTTACCGTAAGAGAAAATGTTTACAAAGAAAATGAGCTTCCAATACTTGTTGCGAAATAGCGGCAAACAAGTTGGTGTACAAACTAAAATATACGCTTTTCAAGATTGCACCTAATCAGGAACTTTGAAATTGGAATATGTTGTTATTTTAGTCAGAAATAATGAGTCAAAAAATGGTTTTTTCAAGGAGTTATTTGATGACTCTTGTAAAGGATATCAGAATGCTAATTCTCGTTCAAATTAAAATTGAGATAACCTTTTTGTCAAATAGGTACTTATCATTTATGGAAATCAGAGGCCATGATGTGTTAAAATGTTAGGTGAGCGAGCAAAAAAGAGGGATGGAGCTATACATCCTATTTATCCATCTGGTCTATGACCATTGTGTGTTGCCAGTGATGACATATGGCACCGAAACGTGGTCGCTTATAAAGGGCCTCATCAGAAGACTTAAAGCCGTCCAAAGGGCAATGGAAAGGGCTATGCTCGGAGTTTTTTTGTTTGGTCAAATCAATAAGGAGGATATCTGCAGGAGAATCAAGGTTACCGTCATAGCACGAAGAATCGCCAAACTTAAGTGGCATGTGGCAGGGCACATTGCACGCAGAACGGATGGCCGTTGAGGCCAAAAGGTTCTGGAGTGGCGACCGCGTACCGAAAGATCTCCTAAAAGGTGGACCGATGACCTGGTAAGGGTTGCGGGAATCCGATGGATGCGAGACGCACAGGACCGTTCATCGTGGTGACACTTGGGGGAGGCAGTGGACGTCTTTCGGCTGAAACGATGATGACCCTATTATAGATCCATCCATTTAACAGTTTAATTAAGTTCTTTAAATGGATCTCGTTCGCGAGCTCTTGGTCGAGCCTCTAAATACTAATTGCTATTTCAATAAAATATTCCAATTCAAGTTGCAATATTATCTCAATCAACGTCAAAAACTGATAATTTAAGGAAACTTAAGGTATATGTTGTTAACCCTGGTTCTCCTGCGGATATATTCAGGGGTCATCATTATTAGGTGTATAATACAAGCATATTACAGTAGAAAAAAATGGAGAATTTCAAACATTTATAGCACCCACGCGAAGTTGAGTACCAGTTAGATAACAATAAAATAACCTTATTACCTTACTTCTAGATAAAATTTATATCGAGTTCTTCTAAAATACGAGAATTTAGCACAGTATTTATTTAAGTGCTGAGACGAAGATACAAGACTGAAATACAAAAATATCTTGAGCCTAAATTGGTTAGCATTAGGCCAATCCAACCTAAAAGCTAGCTACGATAAATCTTGATCTCGGACGATTTGGTACTCTGTTATTTACTACGACGAAACTTGTGTCTTATACATCTATATAGATACTCATAAGATTTATTTACAATATGGAGGTTGTTGACCGCTCATCGCGGAGGAGCTCGTGGCTAAGAATTTAATAATAACCGCACGGGCTGATCTCTGAGGTTAAGCAAGCAACGCTTAGCATTATCAGCCTTTTAATGTTTCTACTGCCGGAACTCAGGCCTCTGGGGCCATAATCCACCATGCAGATGCGCGGGTTGGTGGAGGTCATATTTCTTCGAATCGAAAAAGTCCTTACACGCGTGCACGATCTGCGCGTGGAGATGCAACGGCGAGGCGAAACTCCGCTGCCGCGACAATTCGTAGCATGGTGGACAGAATTCCGGCAGGATCTCATGGTGGAATGGTGACAGCGACTATCGCAACTCAGTGCTGGGCACGCCACAATTATGGCGGTAAGGCCCCTCTTTGAGGAGTGGCTGTTTTCTTACACCGTTTAAAGAGCAGTGGTGATGAAATAGATTATTGGTTTAGTAAAATATAGAAGCCTAAATTAAGTCATTATTTTTTTGTGTTATTGATATGATTGCGCTTGGCCTCTATCTCACCTGACGGTAAGTGATGTATGTGTGAGTGTAGATGAAATACGCTTGCCTAGAAGTAACCTATTCAATGTTAACTTAAAGACCCCTAAGGTTGTACCTATCAGGGAACACAGGCTTTCCAGATAGGAAGGCATTACTTTACTTAGCTCGATTCTTTTACATTTCAGATAAAAGAAGAATGTTCCATAACAATAATAATTAAATACGAGCATCATTTGACTTTAATTTTTTTTTTTAATTTGCATCAAGACTTGCGTCTTTAGTTAATTACATTTGCTTTTTCCTAGCCATTACTGTCCCAAAGCCCTTCAAAGGCCTCCCCCAAATCCTTCCAGCCATTCTTCTCCGCCGTCCCAATTTTATACCAGCTGAAAATCAGCGCTTGGTGTCTGACGCCCAGCAATTGCTGAGATGGCGACCCTTTCGGTTCGGGCACGCTCAGCGCAACTAAATTGTAAATCTGTATTTTTATTTTGTGTTGTTGCCTATTGTATTGCCTGCATCGAATAAATACTATTCTATTCTATTCTATACAAAACACTTTGCAACTAAATATAAGAAAGCCAAAAATAAGACAAACTAATTTCTAGATAGGATCTAGGCCGAACCCAAATGTAGCCACTTATCTAGCCTAAAAGCCAGCTCAAATAAGGCTTGATCTACTGATTATCGAGTCATTAGGTTACTCCAGTGAATAGCCTCGTGCTATTTTTAGACATTTGGTCACGAATACTGGATCGATATGATTAGCAAAGCGATTAATGTTAAACGAGATAAGTTAATTGGTATCATTATCCATACTTATAATAAAACAGGAAAAATTTGGAGCAATGTTTTCAGTTGGCGCAAAAACTGCTAAGTCGACCTTATTTAAATTTTGCATACATAATTTTTCATATCATTTTGCATACATAATGCCAAATCCAATCAAAATATAGGCTCTAAGTTATTACGCTATTTGTAATGGGAGGGTGAGCAATATTGAATTATGTCGGTATTCAACGACTTGTTCTACGAGTTTGATCCGCATCTACAGTTAACGTATTTGTGATTATTTTATCTTCTAGAAGTGGGTATAAGATACATTTCTATTCCGCGAGTATGTTTTCTTGGGATATTTTATGACTTTCACGCAGGACTGCAGCTGGTTGAAGCAAGTTTGTTAACATAATTTTAAATAGAACGATTCAGTTAGAGAATATTACAAGAAACCGAACTAATAATCCCTTTTAACACCCACTTTTAGAATTGCAAGTAAATGAGCTTATGTTCTATTCGTTTGAGTCTTGACAAATAATTTATTATTTTCCAAAAGGTCTGACTCACAAAATGTAACTAATAACTAATATAAAGTTGAAAGATTATATGCATGTATACGCTCTACAGATATCTTATCTTGTGTTGGGCTGGCCCTGGGCCAGAGCACTTCGATCCTTCTGGATCTTTTGTGCTGTTCCCTCCTGTCTACTCAACCCCTAGCCCTCCGTGCACCTTCTTCATGAGTCCCAGTATGGGTTTGATGGGGCTGAGCCTGGTAGTCCTCTGGTCTTGGATATGGTTGGCCCAGATACTCTAGTCTTTTGGAGCCTAGTGCTGCACAGTCGCACAGTAGGTGTAGGATATTCTCCTCTGCATCTCCACAGAACCTACAAGTCGGGTCGCTTGCTAGTCCCATGTTGTGGAGCTGTTTGTTGGTAGCATAGTGCCCCGTGAAGACTCCTGTAATTATTCGGAGCTGTGATCTGCTGTACCTCCATAGTTTTTGGGTCCAGGCCTTATCTATGTCATTGAGAAATAGCTTTGCGTGTTTCTGGCCCGTTGTGTTGCGCCAGTGTGTGATGTGTATCTCCAGCGCAGCCCTTTTCAATGCTTGGTTGATGACCCTTGGCGAGAGTCCTATGAAGGGTTCCGGTCCGTGTAGGGGTGTCTCGGATCCTTTCCTTGCCAGAGTGACGGCTCTTTCATTGCCTACTACTCCTGTATGACCTGGCACCCAGATCAGTCTGACCTGGTTGCGCCTTCCTATCCGGTTTAGTATTTTGATACAGTTCAGTACCAGTCCAGAATCCACTCTATTGGACGTGAGTGCCTTGAGTGTTGCTTGGCTGTCGCTTAAAATGTAGATAGTGTCCCCTTCGGTGCCACTGTCTAGTATTTCCTGCGCGCATGCGATTATGGCATAGGTCTCTGCTTGGAACACCGTCGCCAGTTTGCCCATGCTTAGGCTGAGGTTGCAGTTGTCGCTATGCACCCCCGCTCCTGTACTGGTGTTCATTTTAGAGCCATCCGTGTACTATACCTGGTTGTTCCCTTTGGGGGGTTTTATCCCACCTTTCCATTCCTCCCTACTCGGAATGTAGATCTTAAACTCCTTTTTGAGATTGTGAATGGCATGTATTTTGTCACATCCCATGTCCATCATCCAGTCAAGTTCCCTGTTCGGTCTTGTGTTTCTATGGTTTATTTTGTATCCAGAGTTTGTCAAATGCCCCATACTTTTGAGCCTATGAATGGCCCTCCTCGCCTCCAGTTCCACTTCAATGTGTAAAGGGGTGAGATTGAGCAGCGTTTCCATCGCCGCCGTTAGCGTGGTCCTAAATGCTCCTGTAATGGCCATGCAGGCAGTCCGCTGCGCTTTGCTTAGGGCCTGTCTGCAAGTTGCCAGCTTGGTTCTGGTCCACCATACGATGCTCCCGTATGTGATTAGCGGTTTCACCATCATGGTGTAGATCCATTTAATAACCTGGGGTCTATCTACAGATATTAGGTTGTAATTATAAATGAAAGACATGCTAATTCTAGCAGTGGCAGCAAACCCGCTGCCAGAAAATAGTAACTATATAACTGCAAATTTTATTTCTTTACTGGCTCCTGCCAGCGACTTCACCTACGTGAAAGTATTCGTAGGTTTCTCCATAGAAACTTTAGACCCCTCTTTCATCCACATAGGGGGTGAATTTTGGCAAATCCTCTCTTAGTGCTCGCCTACGTCATAAAAGGAATCCTTCACTCTCCTAGTCCCAGTAGTTTCGGCTGTGCGTTGATATGTCAGTCAGTTAGTTTCTACTGTTTTATACATATATAGATAAAGCATATTATACCGCCGCCGGGATTCCGGTACCGATTTTCGGCCACCGTAGGCGCGGGCTTGCGGACGGCGGGCAATCGGGCGGTCGATGGCGCGTACTGTTCCAAGCGCGCCTTAAGGAGATGTCAGCAAAACGTAGGAGCCCAGCAGGGTCGAAGTCAACTGGAGCCAAGGGTCTGCTTCTGAAAGAGTCGGCCCTGGTACAAAGGAACAGGAGTGGATTTTTATTCAGTAAAAGTCTGACACTATCTCCCGCTCCACCCAAGAAAGGGGATGTGGTGGGATGATATTCCCACCGAAAAAAAAGTAGGTATATGTAGACGCCATTTTTTACTCGACTTCGAAATCAAAACCACAGAAACCCAGAAAAAAGAAGATATTGTTTACTTATACACTCACGACCACAACCTTCAAAATAACTTATTCCCCTCGGTTGACTCGTCTAACTTAAGCGGAATAATAAGCGGCTCTTGTCAATATTCCTCCGTTTTCCGCCATTTTTCCGTTGCGAAATCGACGGAACATTTATTTAGTTATTCTGAAGGAAATAAGACCTCTTTATAATTACGTCAAACGTAACCGTTATCGTCGAAGTTAGATTGATGTTCCGATTAAATGTAATATTCTTGTTGCTTGGTTTTAATGAGTCTTTGGAATATGATTATGTTTTTTTGTTTTGTGAAAGGAAGAAGGATTGATAAGATTAGTATTATATAAGCCTAAGCATTCATCATCAGCATCATCATTTCAGCCAAAAGACGTCCTCTGTTGGACATAGGCCTCCCCCAAATGTCGCCATAATGACCGGTCCTGTGCGTCTTGCATCCATCGGATTCCCGCGACCCTCACCAGGTCATCGGTCCACCTTGTGGGAGGCCTTCCAACGCTGCGTCTTCCGGTACGTGGTCGCCATTCCAGAACCTTTCATCCCCATCGACCATCTGTTCTGCGAGCAATGTGCCCTGCCCACTGCCACTTAAGTTTGGCGATTCTTCGGGCTATGTTGGGAACCTTGGTTCTCCTGCAAATATGCTCATTTCTGACGCGATCACGCAAGGAAACTCCGAGCATAGCCCTTTCCATTGCCCTTTGAGTAACTTTAAGCCTAAGCATTATCCGCCTTATAATTTATGTATTTATTTTAATAACACATTCAATTGTTTTGACTGGCAAAATAGCCGCACTCAGAGACGCCATTACCAGACTAATCACATACCTATTAGTACAGGTAACATACATAATCGTTGATCAGTCTTAAGCAACGCCTTGGAGAACCGGCACAAGTTACATACAGGACAACACAAGTGTTAGTGTAATGTTCTCTACTGCTGGGATTCAGGCCTCCTTTCTAGGAGAAGGAAGGCCGTGATAGGGTGATTCTTTGAAATCGAGTGGGTGTCTCATTCGTCCGACTTAGTATTTTCTTTAAAATTTGATATTTTTATTTGCATATTAGTTTCCCTCGATCACTAAATGTATCAAAGCCACTCATTTGCGCCCAGTGGCTTACGAAACAAAATAGATAGGTATGAAAGTTAGGCCAGATGAATGAGACGTTCTCTCAGTTTCAAAGAATCACCCAATCCATTGCGCGGGCCCTCCACCTCCGGCTTAGCAGTCAGGGCCACTAACCACTAGACCAACAGGCCAATCATCAAATGGGAAATATATTACATTTTCTCACAATAACAAAATATTACAATCCTAATACCCATTGCAAAAACCAGTAAACGTACAAAGATACCAATAAAATACGCTCGTATTATCCACATAACGTATCAGCTAATCGCCTTACGTAATACATTAATTATACCTGGACATTATTCATATCGCACAAATTATACTAACGAAATACTTTCAGCCTGACAAACTACTTGCAAAGTCTTTAATTAGTCAAGAAACTTTTATTTATAATCCTCACGCCCTAACTGCCTTGAACATAAAGGTCAATTTTGTTCTGTAGCTTAGTTTAAAAGCCGCGGATATATATTGGTAGCGAGGTACAATTTTCTGAAGTGTCAGTAGCAATTTTCCCCTACAGTATGCTGTAATGCAAAGGGAGGATTGACGTGAAAACACTGGCATCGGCCCCTAGTGAGCCGGTAAAAAGTTCGATTACGTTACCCTGTGGTAATATGCAGGGTTTATTAACTCGTTTTGGCTGACGTGGCGGTAATTTGTATTTTGGTTGTGTACTTGATCGATGTGCGTTTTTCAGTGCTGCTCAATAACTGATTTTAAAAAATGAGAAAAGGTTTTCAAGTCGACTGAATGTTTTTTTTTTTATATTGTACTCGTACTAGCTTTTGCCAGCGTCTTCACCCGCGTGAAAGTAGGTTTTTCCATACAAACTTTGAACTCCCGTTTCATCTCTTTAGGGGTGGCCTGCCAAATTTTAAGTTTGTAGGTGTTATAGTTTCGGACATTTCGTGATTAATCAGTGAGTGGTATTTTGCTTTTATATATATATGTATTGATTTTATTTTTGGGAAAAAAAAATCAGGGAAAAACAGTCAGGCTGAAGTGAGAGTGGGCTGGCCATCCGGACTGATGGCCGAGGATTGATTCTCATTAGACGTCTGACGGAGATCGACACTGTGAAGGTCGTCCGCGGCAGGGGTGGTGTGATTAACTGATCATGCTCGCGGGGCAAACTTGGCCGGAGATCGCCCTAGACAGAGAGGTTCGGAAGGAGAAAGGTGAGACTTTTGCTCAGTAGTGGGCCACACAAAAGGCTATTAGATATTTATCTTTATCTCGAGAGCGCGTCGAGGTATCGAGGTGAAATTAAAACCTTATACTAAAGTTTGCGGTCCCTTGAAACTGTGAAAAAATCAAACTAAATTAACTTATAAAAAAGGTACAACCGCTTATGTCGCAAAAAACGTATATTTCGATCTCAGAGGAATCAAAATTTATAGGGTACTTCCCGTTGACTCAAAATCCTGAAATTTGGCATGAAGCAAGGCCAACACAAGTAAAAGAAAAAAATCTGAAATTTGTAAATTTGTAGTTACGTCATAAAAAAATCCGAGAAACACCGAATTCCGAAATTAAAGTTATTTTGATCCTTTTAATGTTTTTTTTAGTGAAGTCGGTTATTTTGTTTTTGTAGCAAGTTTTTTCGTAGGTAAGTTTGTACGGAACCCTCAATGCGCAAATCCGACTCGCACTTGCCTGAGTGTTTTCCCCAGGTGGTCCCATTCCTTGCCGGAATCTGTGTTTCCTAATGGCTACAACCTGGGAATCTTTAAGTCAAGAGTGAATAAGTTACTGCTAGGTATGAGCACTCCGTCGTCGACGGTATCGTCGCTTTCCATCGAGTGAGATAGCGGTTAAGCGCGAACCAATCAAGAATTGAAAAAAAATTATTACAATGATTATTGTAATGTAATAATAGAGGCCTTTTCCCAGCAGTGGGACAATAAGTCTCAGTAATAATAATGATAATGTTTAGCCTCATAGCAGTAACATTAAACCACATTCCCCACCATCCCATTAACTAAGCCCGCATTTAACTAAGTGATTCTGATTGACACTTAGTGGTCACTAACGCACCGCCAGACGTACGACCCTGGCGAGCAGCCAAAACTGGGCTAGAACTAATTACATAAATGGTTACGTGTGTGGGGTATCTAGGATTGAATCTATAGACCCTGGGATAGAATCTTTGGAGCTTGGTGGTGCGGGTCCTTAAATTTTACGAAGCAAACTTGACTGGCCTGTTGGTCTAGTGGTTAGTGGCCCTGACTGCTATGCCGTAGGTCGCGGATCCGATTTTCATATAAGACAAATGTTTGTATGATGAGCATGATCATTTATACTACGTCTGGATATAATTTATTTATAATATGTATGTATTTAGAAATATTTATGTATGTTTATCAGTTGTCTAGTACTTATAGCACAAACTCTGCTTAGTTTGGGTCTAGATGGCGTTGTGTGATAGTTGTGGAATATGTGGAATATATACATTTCTGGAAGGTACTACGGGTGCTGGGGGTGCTTTTCATGCTCTTTTTTTCAGTGAGCAATCATGAAACGACAGCTCTGGGTGGGGCGAGAAAATGTGTCAGACTTTTACAAAAGTTTCTTCAGTTGCTCTTACGTTCTAGGGCCACGGTAACTTTCCTGAACAATTCCACAGCTCTAGGAGGGTAAAAGAAAGTAACCAAATATGGAATACTACACTTATTTTCGGCGTTTTGGATTAAAATTTAGCAACCCTTGTTTCGTTTGGAAATCAACATGTCGCCTGCGATTTAAAAACACTGCTTTGTCTCCTAGTCAGATAATCTATTTTTATATAAATGGTAGCTAAAGCCGTGACCCCACGCGCAGTACACGCACGTAGGACTGAGCGTCGCGCGCGTTGAATTCGCTTGAACAGCATCGGATCGTACGGTATCGGCAATTGCGGTGAATCAGTCATCAAGATTTTTCTAAATGTGTTTAGTATATTACAAGTACCTGAAAAAAAATTTCAGCTATTTTGTCAACTAAAGAAAAAGGGCCTTTTATGAAAAAATAAGAAAGGGACTCCAGATACATTTAGTAGTCATCATCAACCTTTTCCTGCCCTTTTGTTATGTGTGAAATCATCTAATGACATCTCCCGCCCTTGGGCGGGGCGAGAGGACACCGGACTTTTACTGACAAAAGCCCACTCCTGCTTCTTCTTTGTCTTCATTCCAGGGCTCCGAGCTACCCATTACTCGCCATTCGCAAGCCCGCGCCTACGGTGGCTAGAAATCGGGACCGGAATCAGCTGGGGCGTAAGGAGCGTTTTCTCGCGCTTGTGGTTGCCACGTTTGCTAGCATTATTTCTTCACAGAAGGAGGCGACCGCCTGCCACTCCTCCTCGCTTCGGACCATGGCCTGTACCAAAGCCCGGCACGACAGGTCGTTGCCGCCGATCGTCCAACGAGGACATGGCGGTGCTCTCCAGGCGGTCCACACAGTGGTGACACCCGGGTGATTCTTCCGCACATACTTATTATAGTTAACGTTATGTTTATAGATTTGTTAAATAGATATTTTTTCTTTATGAACACTTATTTGTATTTGGCTAGATGTGCCTTTTTTCCGTATATCAGCGTATACTACAGTGTTGCTTACAAAATACACTTACCCCGTATAGCTATTGTAGGCAACATAGCAAAGCCATGTATTAAAGTCCAGAATAACTTCCTGTACATCTTCATGTTTGTAATATAATTGACACTTTTCCCATGGTTCACTTGACACTATAGTTTTGATTGCACTTCACAACTGTAGATTCTTAACATCTGAAACAATGACAAAATTAATCGTTAGGTAAGTATTATATGAGTATAGATTTTTTTTATTTTTTTTTTTTTGGTTGGGAAAATCATCAAATCCCGCGCTTGGGTGGAGCGGGGCCCTGCTCCTTCTTTGTCTTCGTCCCAGGGCCCCAGGCTTTACTTTCACACTACCCGTGGCCCCAGTAGACTTCGACCCTGCTAGGCCCCTACGATTTACTGACATCTTGAGGCGCGCGTGGAACAGTTTACAGCGTTACCAGGCGGTCGGACGGCGAGCCACCCATTGCTCGCCGTCCGCAAGCCCGCGCCTACGGTGGCCGGAAATCGGGATCGGAATCCCGGCGGCGTTCAGGGCGTGAGGACCGTTGCCCCTCGTGATCGGCCGTCTTCTTTGCTAGCATTACTGCTTCGCAGAAGGAGGCGACTGCCTGCCACTCCTCCTCGCTCCAGACTATGGCCTGAACTAAGGCCTGGCGCGAGGGATCGCCGCCGCCAATCGCCCTCACGAGGACATGGCGTAGGATCACAAAGGTGTGTCTACGCTAGAGGAGCTGAGCACGAGCCGAGCACAAATTCGTATAGTATCGACCGACTGACAAGCCTCAAACGAGCGCCGTTATATGTATTTGTGCTCGGTTCGTGTCCCACTATTGCTCGAATCCTCGAGCGTAGACCACTTTAAGATGGTTCTTTTTCCCTCGCCTATCGTCAATTTCGAACATGGTTTAAAAGCTTGTTACTTCATCTAACGCAATCCAACGCGATGTTTGACGAAAAGGCAACGCGAAAAATGAGAGATAACTTCTGAAAACTCTGTTAGCATTCGGTAATTCCGTGATTTACTCGAATGTTTTACAAATTTGTTCCAGGAAATACGTGTTTTTTTAATAAACATATAATTTTTTTTGAAAAAATTGTCCGCATTTAGAATCTTGATTAAATTTGCAAGACTTCAATTGTTTTATTTATTTTTTTACTTTTTAAATTTCTGAGTAAATTATGAAATGTCAAAATTCATACAAAATAGCAGATTTTCAGAGGTCCTTACTGGATTAGTTTTACACAAATTTATAAATTGTTTTTAATAGAAGCCTAGATAATGTGTTTCCAAAATATTTAGTGAAATATGTGTAATAATGTCATAATCGCGTAAGAGCTGTTGTATGAAAAACAGTGAAAATATATGTCGAGTTGTATCCCCTTAAGGGGGAAACGGTGACTTATCGGATCGGAGGGATCCCCCAACCAGACGGGTGTCATGTCTGGTCCAGGTAACTACCCGAATAGTTGATTTCAGACTACTGTGATATGTTCTGATCGCGCAGAGAACACTGACACCGTGATGCACAATTCTGAATTAAAACCAGGTAAAAGTCTGATACTCCTTCTCATTTCACCCAGAGCGGGAGGAGTTATTTGATGATTTTCTGTCTCAAAAAATATAGAAAAGGAGTTAGAAAGAATAGAGATGAGGAAAAGGGAACCCGTGAGTAATAGTGATACGATAAATACACACAAAATAGTTATCAATAAAATAAAATAACATGCAATTAAATATATACTATCAGAGTTATGCTTTAGTATAAACATACACGAAGAAAAATAAATAATACACACTAAATAATCTTATAAAATAATTTCCTGTTTATTTGGCTGTGGTATTACTATAGTGACACAATTAGCAATTCCGTTGCGTGGGTATACCATGGACGTGACACGATATAATAATCTAAGCGTTATTATAAATTATTCTGTAGGTGTTTATAAATTAGGCACTTAGTTTTCGTAACACCTAAACCTGTGAATTAATTCTTGAGCTCGTATATTAGAGTATAACACTTTTATATAAATCAAACTCGCTTCGTAACTCGAAACGTCTAAGTCTCAGTCTGGTGCGTTTTACAGACTAAATAAATAATAATAAATTGAGGAGCTTACGGCGGTCGGTATACTCCAAGGATACCTTCTGTAAAACAGAAAGCAAGGTGAACGGGCTCCTTTTATTTCATGTTGTTTTAGTTTTATATCGATTTTGAATTGTAAAAAAACTGACGGAGAAGTGAGCATGACACAGCAAAGTCACGTTTATAACAAATACACAAAATTGATTAAACGTTCCCGTATATCGTGGCACGCAACACCACCGTGCATCGTTTACGCTCACTCTTTGTTCCAGTAAAGTCAAACAAGTCAGCGCACGCAACGCGATTATCTTCACCAAGCTTTTACGCAAACATGTCGAAGTGTTCACGGTCTTTACTTATGCATCGATTGCACGTCGAGCATCGTTTACTCTAGACTTGACTAAGTAGCAATATGAAGAACAGGTATGAAGGCCCGTAAAATTTCATTGAAAAGCGAGGATCCTTCATCCGCAGCTAATAAAGAGGGGGTTGTGTCCGGTCAACTAACCGATAGTCGTTTTTCGGACGGTTGTATAAATATGTTCTATTAGCGTAAAGAACTCTGCCCCCCTAGCCAAGTTACAACCGTTTCGTGTCGAACTCCGTTCTCCAATCGGTAACGCCTCGGTGTTTGCAATTATAGAAAACGATAAGTTGGTAGTCATGTTGACGCGCCTGAGTCGGCCGCTCGTTCTACAATGTCATTCTACAATTACAAAAGACGTAGCGTTGAACATTGTAGAAACAATAACAATTCATTCTATCATTTTGAGCGATGTGACCTTGGCTATGAATTTTCTATTCGTTTGTTCTGACTACGTGACATAACGTTGAGATGATGTCATTCCCATACATTTGGTTAGTTTTCGACTAGTTTTAACGATTGCAGATTATCAACTTGGCTAGGGATGCTGATACCTTGTTCCAGGATTTTGTATTTTTGTTCCTATGTGGCTGCTATAACATAATTGACAAAACTTTTTTTGTTCTATTTACACCGAATAACTTAAAAGTCTAAATAGTCAAAACTTTTAAGTATGTGATAAAATATAGTCTCAAAGACATGCAAAATTGTAGGTGCGTGTAGGCTAAATAGAATTAAATTTATGGGTTAAAGTAATGCTGAAAAATCAAATGGTGTGTCACCCATTTGCTTTGCACTCTTGCACCCTTTTCAAACTTGGCCAACCCTGGTATATGTCTAAATATGAAACTCCTAAAGTCAAAAAAATTATCATCACATTATACACAACTGAATATAATCTTAATAACAGCTAAAATAAACAATATGACATTGCAAATGAGTATGCCGTTTGACAGTCATAAACTGTGACTAGTGATAACAACTTCAACTTCAGCTCTTCACTAAAGGCATTTGTAGAAGAGAGACACTACAATTTTGCTGCCAATAACACGTGCGAACCATCAGACGCTGGAGAATATTTAGCGACTAAAATTGAAAAATTTCTTCGCAGACGCAGACTGACAGTATGACTATATGACAATCATGATAGAAAATCGTAAGTGTGAAACAGAAAAAAAAGATTAGGTACAACTTAATTTTTATTCTATTAGTTTCAATGAATTTGTAAGGTTTAAATCTAAAACGAGTAGTCACAAAAAAAGGACAAGGCAATTTGCCTGCTGCGGTCCGATTGCAATTTAGGTTGCTTCAAGGCTCGAGTAATTATACTTTATATAAAATACAAAACCGCGGTATTGCAATGATACACCGGTGAGCTTTACTGACGAGCCATAAGACCGGTTTTACTCGCTCGTCGATCAGGGCTTTTAATCCTAAGTTTGGCCAAGAAATAAGGAGTGCAACAACAAAACTAGAGATCCCCATTTATCATCATCATCATTTCAGCCGAAAGACGTGCGTCTCGGAACCATTGGATTCTCATAACCCTTACCAGGTCATCGGTCCACCTTGTAGGAGGCCTTCCAACGCTACGTCTTCTGGTACGTGGTCAATATTCCAGAACCTTTCGGCCCCAACGGCCATCTGGTCTGCGAGCAATGTGCCCTGTCCATTGCCACTTAAGTTTGGCGATTTTTTGGCGAACTTTGGTTCTCCTGCGGATATCTTCATTCCTGATTCGATCACGCAAGGAAACTCCGATCTCCGTTATCCCCACATATATTTACGAGTCTTTCGTCAAAATGTCACCCTAACACAACCTTTTACTCAACTGCAGTCATCCATGCCATAAAGTAAATAGTTTTCATAGCGACAACTGCATGGCAACGACGCAGTAAAAGTCAAATAAAGTTACGTTGTTCGCTGGCTGCTATTCGCCTTAACTGCTTGGTTTACCGCCTTCACAGCACACACGTAACGTGACGGTTTTGTAGTCTGGCTGGGTAAAGTTGTTAGGTACTGGAACGCACTAATGCGGATTCTGTTTGCTGCAATACGAAAAACTAAACTATGGCAAGGTGGTTCAAGCAATGTGAAAGCTTCAAGCTAGTGAAATTAATTTATCTTTATGAAAAATCAAAAAAAATTAACGCAATTTGTAACAAAATGCAATATGTGAAAGCTTGTTTTTTATTAGCCATGTCCATTCATCATCATCATCAAATGATGTCAGCTGAAATCAGCCGAAAGACGTCCACTGTTGAACATAGGCCTCCCCCAAGTGTCGCCAGAATGAATGGTCCTGAGCGTCACGCATCCATCGGATTCCCGCAACCCTTACCAGGTCATCGGTCTACCTTGTAGATGGCCTTCCAACGCTACGTCTTCCGGTACGTGGTCGCCATTCCAGAACCTTTCGAACCCAACGACCATCCGTTCTGCGAGCAATGAGCCCTACCCATTGCCACTTAAGTTTGGCGATTCTTCGTGCTATTTAGGAAACCTTGGTTCCCGTGCGGATATCCTCATTCCTGATTCAATCTCGCAAGGAAACTCCGAGCATAGCCCTTTCCATTGCCCTTTGGGTGACTTTTAGTCTTCTGATGAGGCCCATTGTAAGCGACCACGTTTCGGAGCCATATGTCATCACTAGCAACACGGGCTGGTCATAGACTTTGCGGTAGAGGCTCTGTGGTATATTGGACGAGAAGATACCGCGCAGCTTCTCGAAGGCTGCCCAGCCAAGTCCCAGTACCTATCTGGACTGTCTGTCCGAGGTAAACGTAATCGTCTATAACTTCGAGGATAGAGCCTCCGACCTTGATAGGAATGGGTGCTGCATAGCTGTTTATCATGAGTTTGGTTTCGTCCATATTCATTTTAAGTCCCACTCTTTTGGAAGCTCGACTGAGATCATTGAGCATTATGCTGAACTCCTCCGTGTTCTCAGCTATGTCTACTATGACGCCATTAACATTAATGCCTAATCCATTTCAGTCCAGAATCTTGAAGATATCCTCCATTGCGGCCGAGTACAGTTAGAGAAATGACGTTTCCCTGCCTCACACCCCGCTGCAGGAGAATAGTTTTCAAGGACCGGTCCTGAAGACCGACTGACATAGTGGCGTTTTCGTACAAAAACTTCTGCACTTCGATGTACCGATAGTCAATCTGGCACTGTTGGAGAGACTGCAGCACAGCCCAAGTCTCGATCGGATCAAAGACTTTCTCTTAGTATAAAAACGTTAGCAGAGAGGCAGATTATACTCCTCGGTCTTTTGTATTACCTACCATAGCGAATATTTCTGGTCTACGGTACTGAAATCTTTTCGGAATCCGGCTTGTTCGGGAGGCTGGAAGTCGTCAAACCTGCGCGTGAGACGGTTCGTAATGACTCTGGAAAATAGCTTGTAGACATGGCTCAGGAGTGAGGTAGGCTTATAATTCTTGAGCAGGGCTTTGTCGCTCTTCTTAAAGAACCACACCTCTGCTCCATGCCTGTGATGTTTTTTTTGAAAGAGGCTTCTTTCAAAAAAAATTTTTAACTGATATTTCAGTTTAGGCTAATTTGGTGAAATACAGGTTTACCTTAATACCTATAATTGTCAAAATTCAGAATTACTTCATCAAGAGGCACTCAACCAACTTAAAACAAACCTTGACCTAAAAGAAAAACAAAAAAAGTTACAATTGTGTTAAAAAAAAAATGGCATCATTATCACATCTAAAAAAAGAACATGTCAAACCCACACGTGTCGACAATAAGAGCACACCCAGACACGTAACTAATATACCTCGTAACACCTATAAAATGCTTGCTGTTGAGGAAAAATCTTCGGTGATAAATAAAAGTCAGGCTGGCTGCGTGTTTGCCGCCGAGCCACGCCACTGCCATAGACCGCGAAATTCTCAAGCGGTGAGGGGGACATTGATCACTAGCGTCTTGTTGTTTAGTGAGGTTCTTTTGTTTAGTTTTTCTTAGAGGATGTTTTTAGCAGAATCTAAATAAGTTATAGGCTTTTAGTTATGATGTGACTTTTAAGTGATTTGGAGTAGGTAGCAGTAATGGCCGAGTGGTAACGACTTCGACTTATGAGTCGTCGTTAGTTCGAACCCAGGCCGGTCATCATCATTTTAGCCGAAAGACGTCCACTGTTGTACATAGGCCTCCCACAAATATCACCACAATGACCGGTCCTGTGCATCTCGCATCCATCAGATTAAATTAATTTAGACATGTATTTTTATATAATTATGTAATTTATTTCATCATGACTGCTCTTGTAACGACGACAGAAAAAATCGTGAAAAATCCAGTATGTCCTTTAACAAAATTATTTTAAAGACATGTGACTTTCACTAACCCGCATTGGACTCGCGTGGTACATTACGTCTAATTCCCTGTCTAACAGACAGCAGACTAAGTCTCAGCAACACGCGGGCTTGCGGACGGCGAGCAATGGGTGGTTCGCCGTCCGATCGTCCGATAACCGTCCGGACCGAGCCCAAGTCGTCGACGGCGCGTACTGTTTTACGCGCGCCTTAAGGAGATGTCAGCAACTGTAGGGGCCCAGCAGGGTCGAAGCCTACTTGGGCCAAGGGTCTGATTCTGAAAGGAAGACTCGGCCCCAGTACGAAAGGCAACGAGGGAACAGGAGTGCGTTTTTAGTCAGTAAAAGTTTGACACTATCTCCCGCCCCGCTCAAGAGTGGGGAATGTCATAAGATGATTTTCCCACCGGAAAAAAAAAGTCTCAGCAACTAAAAAAAAAAAAAATTATCCACACTAGGTAAACACACATACACAAGAAACCCAGAACCGGAACAAATATCAGTAGGTTATACATACAATATATGTTTAATGTGATAGCACAGCATTTCAATGACCCAGCTAACCCGCTCCTAAAACATTTTTTAGTTGCCTACAATGTTACACCTATATCATCATCATCATCATCATTTCAGCCGAAAGACGTCCACTGCTGGACATAGGCCTCCCCCAAGTGTCGCCACAATGAACGGTCCTGTGCGTCTCGCATCCATCGTACTCCCGCAACCGTTACCAGGTCATCGGTCCACCTTGCAGGAGGCCTTCCAACGCTACGTCTTCCGGTACGTGGTCGCCATTCCAGAACCTTTCGGCCCCAACGGCCATCCGTTCTGCGAGCAATGTGCCCTGCCCATTGCCACTTAAGTTTGGCGATTCTTCGTGCTATGTCGGTGACCTTGGTTCTCCTGCGGATATCCTCATTCCTGTTGTTACACCTATAAATAGTCTACTATATCTGGATAGGAAGTCCCTCATATCTCTCCAAACACTCAGATCACTGGTCAGGATGTTCTCTCAGGATGAGTCTCTTTAACAGCACTGCATTGCGACAGTCTTCCAACCATGTGTTTGCAAAGTTAAATTAGGTAGTGTTGTTTTGTAAAATACTCTCATTATGTATTTTGTTATTATTACTTCATTTCTTTCAGAAATTGTTAATACATTACAGAAATAAAATCAAATAAAACATTAAAATATAAGTCTCGTTCTTCGCCCAAAGAATTAGCATTGCCATTCAACGTAACGTTTGACAGCGATGTGGAGTTGCACTTCGACGCCTGGGTGTATTTTATGTTTTTATATTACATAGGTTTAATATAGATACTTAGTTTGTGAAATTTGGATTAAATAAAGGTTTAAGTCAAGAATAAATAAAATTAGAAATGAACATTACAATTACATATCGTCCGTAAGTGTGTTCGTGGCGTCACAGCGCGTCCTAACAGAATACCAGCGCTGCGTTATTTATCGTTTTAAAGAACGCAGCACATGCTGAGTTAGGTGCCTTTTTGGCCTCGCACTGATTATACCTTTTTTTATTGTGTAATTTTAATTTATACGATTGTGTGAGGCACGAAAAAACATCTTTTCTTTCTATCTTTTTTTCTTTCTTTCTTTCTTGCCTTCTTTCTTTATATCCAGTATCGAAAACCACATAGCATATCATAGTCGGCCTTATAATGTTCCCACTATTGGGACTCAGGCCTCCTCTCTAGGAGAGGGAACCACAATAAAATAAAATAAAAATAATACACATTAACTGTCTACGTATACAATTTCTTATTTGCTAAATTAAATATAATTTTTAGCTGTAATAAACAAAAGTGCAAGAATTTAAAAAATATTTTTTTCAACAAAGAAGTTATCAAACTTTAAAGCTGCTACATCCAGCTACATCCACTTTTGTATCAGGGACATTGTGCTGACCGGTCGGAGGACATGGTGGAGGTGTGCCCTGCTTAGGCGCAGTACCGCAGAGTCCTCGTGGGGGCGATCGGTGGCAGCGGCCTCTCACATCGGATCCTGGTACAGGCCATGGTCCGGAGCGAGGAGAAATGGCAGGCGGTCGCCTCCTTCTGCGCAGCAGTAATGCTAATAAAGATGACGGCCACACGCGTGAGTGTAGGATATCCTAACGCTCCAGCCGCGAAAACCCGACCCCGATTAGTTTTAACCAGGGTAAATTTTATTTAAAGTTAAATTGTGAAAAATTGACTTTTTGATTAAGGTCATTTTAGGACCAGTAGCCATTTTGCGAAAGAGAACGCCTAGTAGAAATTTTGCGACAGAACCCGCTCAGACAAGAACCTTAGGAGATTGTTCGAGCTGCTTTGTAGATGAGTTAATAGTGAAGTGCTTCGTTTCCTCATACCGAGATTGAGGTGGCCATATCTTGATAAACTAAAAACACAACATAAAAAAACCAAATCGAACTGCTTTTTTTATCATCTAGCGTTCTCATACATCACACTTTTTACTTCAGTCATGAAATCCACGGTTTTATTCGAACACATTAATATTTGACTAAAACTTCAAAATTCCATACATTGACTACGTGTTGCGTACCACAGGCCACAGCCACGCCACACGCGATCCACACAAACGCCGGTTAACCGCGCTCACGGCCTATGATTAATCTCTTTATCCCGAAGCTTTGTGGCAACACCCTCTATGTTATACAGCGTGCGTTTTGTTATATGTTTATGGCATTGTTTGCACTTGTAGTTTTGTGGTGTAGAATAGTTAGGAATGTAATAATCGAAAGTAAAGTATCATGATGCAGAATTTGATCCGTTGAAGCGTGATTTATCAACGAACACCTAAACTTTTCATTTTTAGTGTTTCATTGGCCCCGACTTACGAATGTAGGTCTCGGGTTCAAATCCAGCCAGGTGCATTACTTTGTATAATTTATTTCATCACCACTGCTCTCAAAACTGTGAAGGAAAACATTGTGAGGAAACCGGCATGTCCTAAAACCAAAAAATTCGAAGACGTGACATTCACCAACCCGTACTGTGCCCGCGTGGTGGAATATGGCTCATTCCCTCTCCTAGAGAGGCGGCCTGAGTCCCAGTAGTGGAAATATTACAAAAAGACTGAAACTTCAAAACTTCATGGTTGGAAAGATAGTGGTGTAGTGACGAATTTCTAATGGAAAAACCCAATAGCAGACACCACGCTCAGCAGTCACGCTTATGACCACGAGACCAATGAGCCAGTCAAATATGTGTTACACTAATATTAAAAAGGAGATTTTTTTTTTTGTGTGGATTTGATTCAAATTTTGTCCAACCAATATGTAATCACGTGGATAGCTCTGTCGTCGGTCTTGTGTAAGTCGTGGAAGGTGCAGGTGGTTGTGCATACTGCCCCCTAGCCAAGTTACGATCGTTTCGTTTGCGTCGAACGCCTCGAGTAAGCCACGCCTCCGATTCCTTTGTTCAGACGTCATCTCAACGCTCAGTCGTGGTCAGAACAAAGGAATAGAAAGCGTGGCCTACTCGAGGCATTCGACGCAAACGAAACTATCGTAACTTGGCAAGGAGGGCTGAGCAGAAAAGAAGGTGATACATATCCAGTGAGTGGGCTCCACACTGGCACTATGTGAGTATGTTTGTTACTTCTTCGCGATTGAACGGCTGAACGGATTTGGATGGAAATTGACGCACGAGAGTATTTTCCAGTGGGACATTTTCCTACATTCAAACAGGTAAAGCAACTGACAGCAGCTAATGTTATATAAGTAAGTCAGATAAAATATTTATGTATAATAAATAAGCTAAATATATATGTTCAGTAACCAGAAAATCACAATTCAATCTCTAACACCCTTGAGTTCTTACTTCGATGACGTCACGAGGTGTACTTAGAAAGCCTCCACAATCTCGTTCATCTACGTCCTACGTCATAAAATAAAACCTTTTACGACGCTGGCAAACATTTACGAGCATATTCTTATAATTTTCCTTTCCCAGGAACAGGGAATGAGATTTTTGGGGAAGGACCCGACTCTTACGAACTGGAGTGAAGGAAGCTTTATGACTTAACATCATTTATTCTTGGAACTTCTCAATGATATGGTGTGAACTGAAACATTTTACATCCTTTATAAGTTTTGCTGACATAGCACGAAAAATCGCCAAACTTAAATGGCAGTGGGCAGGGCACATTGCTCGCAGAACGGATGACCGTTGGGGCCTAAAGGTTTATTTATTTATTAAACTTCATGCAACATAAAGTGCAAAGGCTGACTTAATGCCTTAGACATTCCCTACCAGTCAACCTAGTGTGGAAAGGTTCTGGAATGGCGACCACGTACCGGAAGACGTAGCGTTGGAAGGCCTCCTACAAGATGGACCGATGACCTGGTAAGGGTTGCGGGAATCCGATGGATGCGAGACGCACAGGATCGTTCATTGTGGTGACACTTGGGGGAGGCTTATGTCCAACAGTGGACGTCTTTTGGCTGAAATGATGATGATGATGATGATGATAAGTTTTGCAAAATTTTCTCGACTTCATCATAGTGCGTTTTTAAAATCGTGGCATCTTTTTTAATCGATTTTAAAACAGGTAGAGGTTCTCAATTCTCCGAAATCTCCTTTTTTATGTATGCTCCTTGATTACACGGAAACTTCTGAACCGATTTGGAAAATTCTTTTTATTTTAAATAGTAAATTTCCCAGTTGGTCACATCATTCAGCGCAGCGTCATAATTTCTTTCCAAATTTAAATTTGGAACGAGACTAACTCATTGAAACAAGCACTTTATAGTTTGGACCAATTTCTGTGAAGTATTTTCTCACTATTTCTAATAAATTATAATGGAACGCTATAAAAGTTTAATGATTTCCCACATTCAAAACAAAGGTGACCTTTTACAGACAACATCAACATATTTCCCTAAAAACGAAAACAAAAAACAATTTCTTAATCCCATTTTACAATTCACTTTCAACTCTAACAAGCTATATAGTATTTGTTTATTTTGTGCGAAACTTTGACTTAAATCAAGTGGTACATGCACTATTCATAGTCCGTTGAATGCTTGGCACTCGATCTAAGTTGCCCCGGCACTCTTGCCCATTCCACACGGGTCTTAGTGTAAAACATTCTATAGAAAATTTTCGTGTTTTCTCAGAATCGTTCCGGAATTGCACGAAAGCACGGCATTGCATTTCGATTTGTTACGAAACACTCGAGACGGGAATGTTCTTTTCAGAAATACTGTTCACTTAAAGTCGGTACCGAAAATTACTAGAGTTAGCTTGTCAATGAAAGAAAATGCTGTCTATCATGAGCTTCAGGAAAGGCAAGATTTATTTTAAGATGTAACTAATGGAGCAGTTGTTACCGAGTGGTAATGGCCCCGACTTACGAGTTGTAGGTAGCGGGTCCAAATCCAGCCAGGCGAATTACTTTATGCAATTTATTTCATCACCACTGCTTTCAAAACGGTGAAGAAAAACATCGTGAGGAAACCGGCATATCCTAGAACCAAAAATTTGAAGACATGTGACATCCATAACTCGCACTGGGTCATTCATGCTGTGGATTACGGCACATTCCCTCTCCTAGAGAGAGGGTTTGAGTCCCAACAGTGGAAACAGGAAACATTATAAGGCCGACTACATGCTATATAATAGCCGCAAGGGTCGGCTTGCGGACGACGAGCAATGGATCGCAGTTTGGCTGTCCGGTAAGAACCAAGCTCAAGTTGCCGACGAGTAGCGTTCTACGCACGCCTCATGGAGATGTGAACAAAACTAAAGGTCCCCAGTGGAGCCGATGCCTGCTAGGGCTGCAGGAACGTTTGAATTAGTTACCGAGGCCCTAGGTGGGTTTTAGGCAGTAAAAGTCTGACACGCCCTCTCTCAGTCTCACCCTAGAGCTTGAGAAGCCATAATTAGAATGATGATTTCTCTTGTACGTCGTCGTTGGTTCAAAACCTGGCAGGTGTTTTAATTTGTGAAATTTATTTCATCACCACTACTTTCAAAAACGGTTGGAAAACATCTTGAGTAAACCGGATTGTCACATGTGACCTCCAGCAACCCATACTGGGCCCGCGTGATGGATTACGGCCCATTCCTTCTCCTAGAGGGGATGCCTGTTTCCCAGCAGTGGGAACAGTATAAGGCTGATTATGTTGATGTCTATAATTTGCAGCGATACCGGAACTTTGTAGATATCATTTTAAAAAACGGTATGTTATATTTTTCATTTTAAGAACAACATTTTTTCTATATACATCTTAACTAATAAGTATTACAGATTAACAGGTATACCTAGAAACAAAATAAAAATAATAATATGTCATAATACCTAATATATAAGACAAAAATAAATGACATTGACAGATACTATCAGATCAATCCCTTTACCTACATTTTTGGTATGTTGTCGAGATACCAAAAATGTAAGTAAAGGGATCGTTACACTGATGAAGGTAACTTTTTCAAGAGCCTCCTTGTCATTGATCTTGTCTTGACAAGACTATTCATTGTGACTTATAAAATTCTTTCTCAAGGTCCGGAATCTTTTGCTCATACTGCTATAGATCAATAGAGTTTTTTTGTTGATTACAATGCTATCAAAAAACTAAATTTGACCGAATGTCTAATAGTGACAATTTATTATAACACTGCTCTTCCATAGGGTCACCACGCATGTGGCTATTCAATGATCACTATCATAATCATGTCAGCTGAAAGATGTCCACTGCAGGACAAAGGCCTCCCCCAAACATCGCCACAACGACGGATCCTGTGTGTCTCGCAAATATTGGATTCACCACATTGCTCGCAGAACAGATGTTCGATGAGACTAAAAGTGGCGAACGCGTTCCGGAAAACGCAGCATTGGGAGGCTTCCTATTGAATGATACCATAAAATTAAAAAAGAGTCTAAGTTATTCCTGGTGGTTTGCATCTAAGGCCTACTGTTCACGGACGCAAAACGACACAATACCAAGCGTGTAATGACGAATACGCGTCTATGAAGCTACGCGTCCGTGGACAGTAGGCCTTAATTATCTCGCCTACTCTTTTAAGGCCAGTCTCGACAGAGCTTCCTATCAAGAAAAACTCACTGTTAAGTGACTTCTACCCAATGGTTACTATGCATACAGCTGACGTGGCCTACGCGAGATGATGCAGACCAGCGCGGGAGAAAAATATCTGGACGGACTTTTTTTTAAGGTGGGAAATCATCCAAATGACTTCTCGCACTCTGGGTTGAACGAGAGTCACACTTTACTGACTAAAACCACACCTGTATCCTTCAATTACCCTTTGCGTTCTATGACTACGGGTTTCCTTAACAGAAATTTTCCGCGGTCCTAGCTAGCGGGCGTCGGCCCTGCTGGGCCCCTACGGTTTGCTGACATCTCTTTGAAGAGCACGTGGACCACTACGCGCCGTTGACGACTGGGCTCGGTCCGGTTAATTACCAAACAGCCGGACGGCGAGCTACGCATTGCTCGATGTCCGCAAGCCCGCGTCTACCATGACTGGTAGTCGGGGTCTGAATTTCGGCGACTAGGGCGTGAGGACCTTCGTTGCCTCACGCGTGCAGCTTCCTCCTTCGCTAGCATTACTGATTCACAGAAGGAGACGACCGCCTGCCATTCCTCCTCGCTCCGGACCATATACCGAACCAGGGCCCGACGCGAAAGGTCGCTGCCGCCAATTGCCTTCCCGAAGACATCTGGAAGGACTTGGGGGAGCTTTTGACTAGCTGTGGGATAGTAACGGCTGCGAAAAAAGAAATGTTATTCTCTAACAATAAAAACTTAAAAACACACAAATATGTAAATATATTGTATACCTACCTAGAATCCTGCTGATGGGATTGTCTGATCTCTTTGCAGACACGGTAAGCCGATAATAGCGACGTCTAAGCCTCGAAATATGTTATGATATTCAAAATAAAGAAAAGTTACTGTTACTAAGATCTTAGTAACTACTGGCCACATTAGTATTGATGCTGTATTATTGTTGTTGTAGAGGTGCATAGCATAGCATAGTATAGTCGGCCTTATAAGGTGCCCACAGTTGGGACTCAGGCTTCCTCTCTAGGATAGGGAACGGTCCGTAATCCACCACGCGGGCCCAGTGCGGGTTGGTGGATGTCACATGTCTTCAAATTTTAGGTTTCGAAGTTTTTCCTCACGATGTTTTCCTTCACCGTTTTTGAGTTGTGGAGATGGAAAATCCTTAAAATTCTGCTGCTCTAGGATGTAGGGAGACATATTATTAGACCTTAGACTAAAACCCTCTTGTGTCCTTCGGTTGCCCTTTTCGTTCCAGAGCCACGGTGACACTGAGCACCGTTCGTGTGCTCACTATTTTTTTTAATTCACCAATTTGTTCGTCAAAAATAACCCCAATAAGAATTTATTCATTCAATTTACGCGTCCATGTTCGAGTTACAGAAGTTCACATGTGTACAAGTTTTCAACTAATTTGGTCCAGTCAATTTGCGCAAATTGGAATTAACAGACGAAAAGATCTATATGCCATACACCCCTATAATTTAAAGGTTCGAATATACCTGAAGATTGCGTATATGCTGAGTTAGGTGTCTTTTTGGACTCGCACTGATTATATCTTCCTTTTTTTTTAATTGTGTATCTTTAGTTTACACGATTGTGTGATTCACGAATAAACGTTTTACGTTTCTTTCTTTCTTTTGATTGTGTATAAGAGGGCAGGGCAGTAGTAATAGCCTTTTGATGAAAATCCGAGTCAAACTCAAGAGCGTAGATTTTTTCAACGTCCAGACGTTAAAACACTAAAAAAAAGAACTATGCAGAGCATTATCCAAGCATTCCTTTCCACGACAGTAGCAGAAACAGTTTAAGTACTCCTGTTCACAAGAAATCAATACACAGTTATGGCTTTATATGTGATGCGCTGCGTGATGCGTACTAGCGCGTGGGGCGCGCTGCATAATGCACGAGGTGCTTGCTTCGTGAAGCGCATGATGTGTACTGCGAGATACGCGATGGCATGCTGCGTGGATCATGAGATGCGCGCTTTGTGATACATGTGGAACGTTCTCGGGGTGATGCGAGGTGTACTTCAGCTGCAAGCAGCTAATACTCCAAGGAGTATGAGATGCACGAGGTGCGCGTTTTGATATGAATGTGGCGCGCTTTGTAGTACGTGAGATATATGCTTCATGATGAGTACATATATATGTTACCGGCCAAACCCGATTATAAGTTGAACTAGTTTCGCCTAGGGCAAAGTCGCGATAGTAATCCAAGAGCGAGCGTAGCGAGCTTGGAATTTTCAGACACCAGCACGGACAGGTTAGGATAGAAGGCTAATACTTCTTGGTTTTGTTGGGTTCCGTACCCAAAGGGTAAAACGGGACTCTATTACTTAAACTTCACTGTCCATCCGTCTGTCTGTCTGTCTGTCCATCTGTCACCAGGCTGTATCTCATGGACCAACATGTGTGTTGAAATTTTCTCAGATGATGTATTTCTGTTACCGCTATAACAAAAAATACTTAAACGGGATAAAATAAATGTTTAAGTGGGGCTCATATTTTTTTTTATAACCACAGAAGAAGGGAAGAAGAACCGGTTTTGCCTAGGCGAAACATGTTCATCTTAAAATCGGGTTTAGCCGAAAACATAGAATAGAATAGAATAGAATAAACTTTATTGTACACCAAAATAGTAACAAAAACTTTATAGGTATATAATATACAGGTAGAATGCGTATCTACGTATGTGAACCGAATCCTACCAAGGTGATTGTCTGATCAGTTTGCAGACACAACAACACGTTAATAGCCAACGTCTAAGCCTCCAAATGGCAATCAAGGGAATGTTAGTACAAACCTAACTCATTGTATTAGTCCTGAAAATTTACTCAGATATATATTTCAGCCATAAGAGGTACTAGAGGGTCTTTTTTTTAGGTGGGAAAATCATCTAATGACAAATCCTGCTCTTGGGCAGGTACTAGAGGGGTAAATGTAGCATACAAATGAAATTAAAATTCGGCTGGTTAACAGCCGAGATCGACCGGTTAGTTATCTTTAATAAATAATTTGTACCTGTATTTTTAAAGGTTTATGCAGATATAGGAAAGGTGTTAGAAAGAAAAGAATGGTTTTATTAAGGGAATGCAACTCGACATTCATTTTCACTGTTTTTCATACAACCGCTCGTACGCGATTATGACGTTATTAAAAATTTTTCATTTGATATTTTGGAAACATAGTATCTTGTGGATATTATCTGGGCTTCTATTGAAATCAATTTATAAATTTGTGTAAAATGACTCCAGTAAAGACCTCTGAAAATCTGCTATTTTTTATGAACTTTGACACTTTATAATTTACTCAAAAATTTTAAAAAAAATCTAAGAATTATAACAATAGAAGTCTTGCAAAAATCAAGATTCTGAAGAACGAAATATTTTTTCATAAACTTTTAAGGGTTTAAAAAAAACACTTATTTCCTGGAATAAGTTTTGTAAAATATTCGAAAATTAGTAAATCACAAAATTACTCACAGAGTTTTCTGGCGTTATCTCTCTTTTTTCACTTTACCTTTTCGTCAAACATTGCATTGGATTGCGTTAGATGAAGTAACAAGGTTTTAAACCATGCTCGATGTTGACGACAGGCGAGTGAAAAGGACCCTCTTAATTCAGATAAATTATTTATCTATACATATAATAAAACAGTAAAATTCTTTTGGGATGGTATTAATTGGCGCAAAAACTACTGAACCAATCCTGTTCAAATTTTGCATACATAATCCTTATAGGTCAGGGCATCTGATAGGCTATAAATTATCACGCTATTTGCTATGGGGGGTGAGCAATAATCCAAAATGTAGGTATTGAACGACATTTGCCGCGAGTTCGATTCCCAGCTACATTTAAAAATTTTGTCATTATTTTGTCTTATTTTTTTTGTATTAAAATAACTTTTACAATTTTTTCAAAATAAAATTGACATTTCTATTCGATATCTTCTAAATATTTTGTAAAAACTAATCAAAACACGTAATAAAATCAAAGCGGCGAGTAAAATCACGTACTATAATGTTACATTATTCCATTTAGCTGCAAATTTAACGTCTAAAACGAAAATCATCACGCTATCATCGTTAGGGAGCCAACCAGTCAATTATGATGTTTATATAAGAACGTCTATTTTATAGTTTATTCATCGAAGACCGCAGCGCAGTGGTTTCGTATCTAGACTTTCATGTAATGTGAAGGTGGTTCAAATCCCATACGGCTCTCTTAGTAGAAATTTTTGTTTTATTTTGTCATCGTGAATAAGATTTTTTTATATATTTTTGCATGCTTACAATTTTTTTTATAAATCTACGTATATAATATATTTGTAGCAATTTTTAGTGAAGTGCGTATTATTAATTTTAGAAATCGATGTAGGTAACTTTTATACATTCAAATTGTATGTAACTTGATAATTATCTTACTTAAGCTTTGTTTCATCGCAATGAAACAAAGCATATGAAAGACAAACGGTATGAAATCAAAGTTTTCGAGAAGTAAAATATGACACCACACGCAATTCAGATACTCGCAACGCCATCTAAAGACTCAAAGTAGAAATAATGATGACAATGATGGTTGAACTTCATATTAAATTTGATAGATGGCATTGCTCATTTTACGTAATTTTTTGAGTGGCAGAAGAATGGCCATCGCCAACGTTTACAGTTATGGTTAAACTGGTGTTAGACGGAGGCATTTTTAACAATCCTACTGCTTATTTTTATTATATTTTTCCCATTATTGTAACAAGCTAATTTACCGTGATTATTCAAGGGATACCATCCAAAGACGATAAAAGTAAATACCTATAAATATTTAATTATTCACTTTAAAATAACACGGCCACATTTTCGGAAGGGGTTACACCTGGGGGCCATCCAACCCACCTTGCGTTGGATGGCCTCCAGGTGGACCGATGACCTGATAAGGGTCTCGGGAATCCGATGGATGAGAGACCCACAGGACCGGTCATTATGGCGACACTTGGGGAGGCTTATATCCAGCAGTGGACGTCTTTCGGCTGAAATGATAATGATGATGATGGCACCTTTTTTCTTTTTTTAAGGGTAGGAATCATCCAATGACTTCTCCCGCTCTGGTTGGAGCGGGAGGATGTGTCAATCTTTTACTGACTAAAACTACACCTGTGTCTATTACTACGCGCTGTTGAGGATTGGGTTCGGTCCGGTCAACTACCGGACGGCTAGCTACCCATTGCTCGACGTCCGGAAGCCCGCGTCTACCGTGGCTGGTAGTCGGGGTTTTTTTTTTTATTGGGTGTGAAAATCATCCTTATGACATCCCCGCTTTTGGGCGGAACGGGAGATAGTGTCAGACTCTTACTGACTAAAAATCCACTCCTGTTCCTTCGTTGCTTTCGTCCCAGGGCCCCGGGTTCCGCTTTCACACTACCCGGGCCCCAGTAGGCTTCGACCCTGCTGGGCCCTACGATTTGCTGACATCTCCTTGAGGCGCGCGTGGAACAGTACGCGCCGTCGACGACTTGGGCTCGGTCCGGACGGTTACCGGACGGTCAGACGGCGAGCCACCCATTGCTCGCCGTCTGCAAGACCGCGCCTACGGTGGCCGGAAATTGGGATCGGAATCCCGGCGGCGGTTGAAGCGTAAGGACCGTTGCCTCACGCGATCGGAGAAGGAGGCAACCGCCTGCCACTCCTCCTCGCTCCGGAGCATGGCCTGAACCAAGGCCCGGCGCGAGAGATCGCCGCCGCTGATTGCCCCCACGAGGACACGGCGTTGCTCTGCCCAAGCGGGGCACACCTCCACCATGTGCTCTACCGTGTCCTCCGGGTGGGCCACACAGTGGCGACACCCGGGCGTCGTTTCCGCACGAATCCGGTGCAGGAACCTCCCGAACTTACCATGTCCGGTGAGAACCTGCGTCATGCGGAATGTGAGGACGCCGTGAGGTCTTTCCAACCACGCCTCAAAGAGGAGACTTACCGCCATAATTGTGGCGTGCCCGCTGGTAGTCGGGGTCGGAATCTCGGCTCGGCGTTAGGCGGTTCGTTCCCAAACGCGTGCGGCTTCCGACTTCGCTAGCATTACGGCTTTGCAGAAGGAGGCGACCGCCTGTCATTGCTCCTCGCTCTGGATCAGAGCCCGGCGCGAGAGGTCACTGACGCCGTTTGCCTCCACGAGGACACGGCGGTGCTCCGCCCTTGCAGGGCACATCTCCACTGTGTCCTCCGGCATGATGGGACCTTGCGGATTAATAACGGTGTGTTTTATTATTCGCCTTCACTGCTTCATATAAAACGGGATCGAATGTGTTTTTCTGATCACAGTTCGACAACGTATGATGTATCTTAGATTCCTTGCAGCCTTACGTCGACATCTGGACGTTACCTCCTTGCAGTGAGTGGTGACCAACACTGGAACAACCCTCTAAGGGAGGCCAGTCTCAGGGATAACACTAATCGGCTGCTACATTTGTTAAACTAATTTCATTGTTTTATGGATAAGCTCGGGACTGTTGTGGGTGTTTCGAACGGTTTCTGTTCTGGGTTCGGTTGAAAGTACCCTGATATTACCATTTTGTGAATCACCTGGACAACCTGGTGTAGCATGCGGTGGAGGTCAATCCATCTTGAATGAACCGCCGTGTCCTCATAGAGGCAATCGGTGTCAGTAATTTCTCGGTTTAGCCATTAATATGCGAGTTCGATTGAACGGGATACACGCGCACAAAGTTTCACCGAAGTTCATTCATAAGTTGGAGACTCTTCATAAGGTAGTTCCCACTATGGAAAAAAACATTTGTCTTATATACGGGGACGTCAATTAAATATACATCAAAATATCCTAGGTAAATGAACAAGTAATTCTAACGCCCAAAATGATCAAACTGCAACAATCAATGCAAGCATATTCTCGCAAATTCTTCATAAGTAATGTTGTGGAAGAAGATAGTTGACGATTTATTTATTTAATCCATATGCACAAATGGACAGCGGCGGACTTAATGCCTGCCGGATGATGATGGTAGTTTTTGGATTCACTTAAGGCTTTTCACTATCAGTGCACGTTATCCAGCTGAAGGTCGGTGTCCCAATTATGCTCCTTCGTTTATCTCTACCAAAGCTGTCTAACTGCTAAAACTCTTCAGTGAAACGTTATTGGGGCGAAAATTGTTATGGGAGATAACTCTTTCGATCAATCTTGCAGCCCTAGCAGACATCGGCCCTAGAGGGCCCTATCCATTTGCTGAAATCTCTTTGAGTCGCGCGTAGAATACTACGCGCCGTTGATTTAGGATTGCTTTGACCAGACGGCCGGACAGCTCATCCGCAATCCCGTGTTTGCGATGGCTAGAAATTGCCTTGTGGCTTTCAACACCCGGAGCGTCCCTTGCAGCGACCGCTGAGGAGTCAGGATGTCCTATCCCTCATAGTTTCACCCACCTTCTTTGATCGTAGTGCTTCACTGAAGGAGGCTACTGGTTGTCATTTTTTTCACCAATCGCCCCCATAAGAACAAGGCGGCGCCGGCGCTCCCACCAAGCGGGACTGACTTCCACCGTATGCTCCATCGTATTCTCCGGGCTATTCGCACAATGGTGAGACCCGAGTGATTCTTCCCGCTGAATTCGACACAGATACCTTCCGAAATACCGACAACCGGTGAGTCCTGCAGAAAAAGAGGATGCCGTGACGCCTCTGTAGACACTTCTCAAAGACAGGCATTACCGCTGCGATTTGATTGTGGCGTGCTCGCTGTGGCGAGGGTTTAAAACCATACGATGTTGTTTTACCAGAACATAAACCAGAAACATACATATGCCCATGCATACATATGCCTTTTCCCTTAGGGTAGGCAGAAATGACAACTGCTATGACCCATACATGCTCTTTCTATTCATTGACGGTCATACATCTGGATCTGGACGAGTACATAATATGTTTCCTGAAGGTAATTCCGTTTTCAACCGACTTCTAAAAAAGGAGGAGGTTCTCAATTCGGATATTTTTACCTCTAACCGTTTTATGCTAAAGTACAATAAATAATTGCGATGCCTTCGGAATGAATTGCAAGCACAGAGTGATTGTACAGTTTTACGAACTTAATGCGAACGAAGTCGCGGGTAACAGCTAGTGTATTATATACTATTGTACACCTCATAATGTGGACAGGATAAATATTTACAAAAACTAAGTGTACAATGGGTGGTCTGGTTGAGTTAAAGTTAGTATGGTTGTTAAGCTCCTAGGCGGATTTAATATAACCAGCGGTCCCGAATGACGTTGTCCTGCACGAAAGCAGGACAACCAATCAACAATAAAAAAGAGAACACGATTGCAGCGTCACCTTCCAGATTTAATTGTAATTTCAAACCATTCGGGATGCTCAAATAGGTACACAAAATTTCATTCAAATTGATCGGCCGTTTAGGAGGAGTTAAGTGACAAACATACGTACAGAAGAATTGTATATATATATAGAGAGAGAGAGAGAGAGAAAGAAAGAAAACATTTATTTGAGACTCGCACAGGACAAACAACAATAAAATAAAAAGTAACAAGACAATCTATAAAATAATACTTAACATAAAATAAAAAAATGAAAGACCTTTGCGAGATATATATAAAGATAGATATAATCTAAGGATAAACCTAAAGACTTAATGCAAAAAAAAAAATGATCTCCATCTCTCACAGTAGTCTGACTAGATAACACCTTCCATCACTTCCAAGCAACTAAAGCAAAAGACAAAAACAGTCTTCAATTCCAGATTCAGAAATACTTTCTGAATACAAAGACGTAAAACCTAAAATGCAAATCAAGTGCCACAAATACACTAGTATAACACTGCAATCTTATCAAAAACCGAAACAAAACCAAGTTTATCTACCAATTATTCAGTGTTTTGGGTAACTCCGCCGTGCCAGTACTTTCGCGAACCGACAAATTTATTCTTCAACCAGAATCGCTTGACGCAACAAATCACGCCCCGGAAAGCACTTGCGTGAGGTTAACAATCTTATTAATGAATTAACAAACGATTCTGAACTCTATCTTTTATGTGCTAAGTTTGATACTCGTTCTCGAAGGTTTCCGCTCGGTTACGATCCGTATCAAGGTAGGTTTTGTTTCGAAATCAGGATGTTTACTAACGATTTCACGTAAGCACGGCTGGGTACTGACATTATAATTTATACAGTCGAGATATACTTGATTAACCTTGGAAGGAACACAGGAAACTTGGTGAAATACGCCGTTTGGGCAAGGTTAGGAGATAGATCCTAATTTAGGGTCTTCTCTCAAGGGAATGAGCGAGCTGATGCGTAGAACGTTAATGTCATGCGTCATTTGTTTGATGATGTCTATTAGCTGGGTCCAAAGGCCCTACCACGAGCTCATAACGTGATCCATTTGATGACCTAAACTGAACTGTTAAAGGGATGGAGCTATACACCCTTATTTTTTAATTAGTACAAAAAAAATATTGGCTCTATCCGTACCTGTTACTGATCACATTTGCGTAGTCAAAAGTAAAAAAAGAAACGAAATCCCAAAATTGTCCAATTTTTGTCACAAAAATTGGTTATAATTGGTAAATTCACAATTGAGTCAATCATTCATAACAATTGCTCCTAGAAAATACTACGCGCAGTATTTTCCATTATTTTTCATTCATAATCCTGTACAATATTGCCATAAATTGAGTGACATTTTGGGATATAAACAAACGCTCATAACTTTGCTGTTTACGAATACTATTTATTGAAACTTTACTTAAATAATAACAAGACCTTTTCTAATAAGCCCATAAGTATTTGTACTAATTAAAAACTAGTGGTGTATACGATGTATAGCTTCATTCCTTTTTCTCGTTCGTGCGTCTGATATTTTAACTCGTCAATGAAGACTCTCAAAACGTTGAATTACTGTTTGACCAATAGTTGATTGTACACAGTATGTTCAGCATTATGAAGGTTTAAGCGGCTTTTATATAATAAATGTAAGCAGAACAAGTGGTAAACCTAAGTGACATTGTGGCTGTAATCTGTTTTTATGTTTTTTGTTTATTTTTTTAGTCATAGGAGAACCAACAGCTATAACAAAAGGCTAACAATAGTATAAGAGACATTAAGCTAATTACAGGTGGTCACGGGTAGAAACAAGTAAAGTAATAGAAAACTTACATAAAATATAAATATAGGTTGCAGGCCTTTTGCCTGCAACGTGTTATATTCAAACGTTTTAAATAATAACGTCAACTCATTAAAATGTAAAAGCAAAATGTGGAATATGGGGAATAACTTATGACATTCTAACGGAACGTGCTTTTTGAAACATAAAAATGAAGGAAATTGATATTTGTTATAAGAATAAAAGATCAATGATATCAATGTGAGACACGGATTTGTATTGGATCATAGAAGATGGTGTTTTTTTTTTACTTCTCGTATTTATAGGCAACTTAGCCTAGATGTATATTTTTTATAGGTTTGCGGTTGACTACTATTTCACCTAATGGAAAGCGACGACGATGATGGAGCATGCTTACCTAGAAGTAACCTATTCACTGTCACCTTAAAGATCCCCAGGTATCACTCCATTACTGATAAGACTTTAAGATTTTTACCACTCACATGTGGGGCGAGGCCCTCGAGAAGAATGGAGAAGCGATTGCTGTCTCCTTGGACGTCTCGAAGGCCTTCGACAGGGTATGGCACGCTAGCCTTTTGAGTAAGCTTCCAGCGTACGGCATTTCCCCTGGCCTGATTAACTGGGTAAAAGACTTTCTGAGTGAACGGTCTCTCCGAGTTGTTGTCGATGGATGCTCATCAGAGCCCATGACGACTAATGCCGGAGTTCTTCAGGGGTCAGTTCTCTCTGCAACTCTTTTCCTGCTGCATATTAACGATCTGCTGATGCCCGGTATCTATGGGTATGCAGACGATAGCACAGTTGTAGAGAGGTACCTGCCAGGTCCTCGGGCCAGTAAGGAGCAAATTCGGTCCGAACGAGAGGCTATGGTAGAGCGTTCGAATGTCTCACTTCAGGCAGTCTCCAAGTGGGGCGAAACCAATCTGGTTAAATTCAACGCCGCCAAAACACAGGCGTGTCTGTTCACCGCTAAGAGGAGCCCGTTCACCTTGGCTCCCGTTTTTCAGAATGTATCCCTGGAGTGCACCGACCGCCTTCAACTCTTAGGAGTTGAAATTTCCTCAGATCTCAATTTCGGGCGGTTCATTGAGTCCAAAGCCAAGGTAGCTGCTAGAAAACTAGGCGTTCTTGCAAAGGTCCGACGGTACTTCACACCGGGACAGCTTCTAATGTTATACAAAGCACAGGTCCGATCGTGTGTGGAGTACTGCAGTCACATATGGGCTGGTGCTGCAAAATGCCATCTAGCAGCTTTGGACTCAGTGGAAAGGCGTGCGAAGAGGCTAATTGGGGATCCAGATTTGGTTAAGTCCAATCTACAAAGCCTCGAGCACAGGCGCAGAGTAGCCAGCCTATCGGTATTTTACAGGTTACATTTTGGAGAGTGTGCGCGGGAACTGCATGACTTGATTCCGCCATCTCCTTTCTACCATCGGACAAGCCGACGAACGGCGAGTATCCACCCTTACGTTGTTGAAACTTCAACGGTCCGGACTAAGCGTTTCGCTTCGTCGTTTATACCGCGTACATCGAAGGACTGGAACAATCTGCCTGCTGCGGTCTTTCCGTCTAACTATAATATAGGTGTCTTCAAGGCTAGAGTGAATAGGCTCTTAATAAACTAGTGCGCCTGACCATCAATGATTGCATCTCCACTTACCATCAGGTGGGATCGCAGTCAAGCACTGGTTTATATCAATTAAAAAAAAAAAAAAAAAAAAAAAAGAAAAACCTAAGTTATGCACTAAATTGTCGAGTTCTGACGGTCGAAGCGCGTCGTAGACGGCTTTTTTTCGAGAAATCGTCAAATGTCTTTCCCTCTCTTGGGTAGTGCATAAGGGTGTATCAGATTTTTATTGACTAAAACCCACCTAAGTTCTTTCATTTGCTCTTTGCTTTCTAGGGCCATGGTAACTCTTTTAAACGTTCTTGAAAAACAAAATAGACCACATCATCAAAATAGTTCAAATAATGCAGTGCTTTGAGCTCTGACCCAGTCAAAACTCGTTATGGAAGTTTTGAAAAACAAGCTAAACAATGCCATCAAAGTGGTACAAACTACGCACTACTTCGAGCTCTGACCCCGACAAAACGCATTGAGGAAAGCCTGGAAAATGAACTGTAACATCCATCAATATGTTTCAAAATAACTTTGCTAAAATGAATTATGAAACTGAGAATTATTAATAGATAGACTACAATATTTCGTACTGTCGAACCTTGTTTTTTTTTTCATTTTTTTTTTTATTCGTTGGGAAAATTATCTTATTTATGACATCCCCCGCTCTTGGGCGGAACGGGAGATAGTGTCAGACTTTTACTGACTAAAAACCCACTCCTGTTCCTTCGTTGCCTTCGACCCAAGGCCACGGGTTTCGCTTTCACACTACCTGTGGCCCCAGTAGGCTTCGACCCTGCTGGGCCCCTACGATTTGCTGACATCTTCTTGAGGCGCACGTGGAACAGTACGCGCGGAAAATCCTCATGGATGTCCTTTGCCTAGGGCAAGCGAAGGGGTCTGTCAGACTCTTACTGACTAAAAACCACCCCGTTGTTCCCTCCCACACTTGGACCGTGGATCGTGGGAGCTGATACGCCATCCATGATCCCCGGCTAGTGCCGGCCAGCCTACGCGGGCCACCTCAGGCCCGCGGGGAGGTGTCCTCCCCCGCTAAAACCTCCTAAGTTAAGTCTCGTGACTATTAAGCCACTGCCTGACCAATAAAATTAGTTAGTTAATTTAATGGGGCCCAATAAGTGGCTCTTTTAGCCCACAGAGTGGCAGCTTTTCGGGTAACTTCTATTATCTTAGTTTTGGCGCGCAATATTATGTTCCTTACGCAGTCGGAAATTCGAACACCCAAGATACAAAAACCTCGAGCCGGAACTTCTACTGAAGCATCAAACACCATGTTTGTGCTCTGTATGTAAGAGAATGCTCATGTCCTTAATCTTCCGTTTCAGGCATAGTGGGAGATCTCCTTTGAGAAGACTTTCATTGACTAAAAGCTCCTTCAGGCACTCTCAGTGCGTCGAGCTACTTCTTTATTATTTATTTCTCTCTTTCTTCATGCACATAAAGGTACAGAGGCGGACTTAATGCCTTAAGCATTTTCTACCAGTCAACCTTTGGATGATGCAGAGAAGAATAGTGATAGGTGCAATAAAGGAGAGAGAAAAAAAAGGTTAATATAAAAAAGATATACAAATGAATCACAGATACAATAAAATACAGGTATATAATTTAGGTACGTAATTTCAATTGTTCTATTGCATGTCAGTTTTACATGTACCTATAAGCTCACACTAATGTATTGTTTTTTAGTTCACGTGGTGTTTACCTTTAAGTAATTGTTGCACTGTTTAAAGTTTTATAGAGATGTTATTTTTGTTTCAAGTTGTTAGTGTAAACAATTGTTATTAGACCAAATAAATAAAAATAAAAAACATGTTCATCTGAAGCCCAATCTCGAGTCTTATTATTAGGTATTAAGAACACCCTCTTGACCTCCAACACAAAAAGAGACTCTTTTATCGTAATTATACGAAGCGAAACGACAAGATCAATTAGAAAGCCTATCTTTAAAATAAACAAAGAATATAATCTCGTTAATTTAACACCAGAAAGACCCTGGCAGAATGAAAAAATGCCTTGTTTCGTTGTGAAAAAAAAAGCAACTAATTAATGACACTATTTCATTAGGGTCTCTTTTAATTACAGGGCAAATAATTCTCTTTGTGAAATAATTGTTTGTTCACCGTTTTGTTGCAACACAACAAATAAGGGTCATTTTTCATTGCTATGTTTTATAATTGTTGTTTTAGGGAATTTAAATATTTATTGTTTGTATTGTAACCTTTTGTAATTATTCGCTGTCTAAATTGCATGTTTGTCTTCGTGATCGGTTGGCCAGAGTAATTTATACAATCGTGGTATATTGGATAAACATACGATTTCCAAGGTAAGCGTTCTTCGTTAGGGTTTCCAATTCAATCTTTATGTACTAATTTTTTTTTCTCTACCTTCGCCTTGATCTGCCCGATACCAGCTTGATGCACTTGAAGCAGTTTAGAGGCGAGCCAGGAGAATCATTGGCAATGATGCACTCGTTGAGTCAAGGCTTCAAAGTCTTGAGCATCGACGCTGAGTTGCTAGCCTGTCGGTTTTCTACCTATTAATATTTTGCCCATTTTCAACCGTTCGCATTAAAGACAGATAACAATTTTTATATAATAAAAAAAAAAATACATAGGAGGCTAACGTAACTATGGGCGCTCTTATAAAAATAGCAGAATTCCCATTTTAAATTTTGAGATTACAAATCCTAACTTCATTTGTGCGTACCCCAAAGAGATGTCATACCGTAGCCCTAAAGAGCAAATGAAAAAATACGGGTGGATATTAGTCATTAAAAGTCTTTCAAACCCTCTTGCTCTACACTAGAGCGGGAGAGAGTCATTTGATAATTAACCACTTCAGAAAAAAAAAAACTAGAATAAATTAAAAAAAAAAACATTTTATTCTGGATAGTCCATTTATCGAGGAAAACTATATAAGCTTTATAATATGACTCTACGACTCACCAGAACCATATAAAGTGGTATTTTGAGGTCTGGACCACACAGATTTTAGGGTATCTGCTCAGACTGATCAAAGGCACAGCCAATACAAGCATTTGACAGTTGTCGAGTAGCTCAACTCAATATTTTTTAATTGACTGGTCTGATGGTCTAGTGGTCAGTGGCCCTGGCTGCTATGCCGGAGGTCGTGGATTCGATTCCCACCCAATACAAATGTTTGTGTGATGTGCGATCATTTATTCTGTGTCTGGGTGTAAGTTATCTATGATATGTATGTATTTAGAATTATATAAGTATGTTTATCAGTTGTCTAGTCTAGTACTCATAACACAAGCTCTGCTTAGCTTGGGACTAGACGGCGTTGTGTGATAGTTGTAGAATATAATATTTAAAAACTGCTTTATATCCCACAACTCCCAAAATCTATTCTACTGAAAAATCAGGTAGAAGCCTCAGGTTGTGAAAAGTGTAATACGAGTTGTGAAATTCGCAGTAACAATTTGAAATTGGAACTATGCCCAGTAAACTCACTCACCCAGAATCAATTGGCTCTAATAGTTTTGTAACATTGTATAAAACTGGGGTCACATGTATTGTGATCGATGTAAGAATAGATTGACCAGCGTATTTTTTTTTTTTTTAGTTTGTGATTGAAATGGACTTTGTTACGCTCTGTTTCAGAGTTGTGGGATTGCCTGAAGGAGTCTCCGTGAGCTACCCATTTAGTTCGCCGTCCAGCCGTCCGGTAACAGAACTTACCGAGCCCGAGACCAACGACACGATGTGTTCCTCGCGTGCCTCGAAGAGATTAGCAAAGCCTTAAGGGCCCAGCAAGGCCGAAAATGTCTTCTCACATTCAAGGGTGTAGCGCAAGGGCGTGTCAGACTTTTGCTGACTAATACCACACATATGTTTCTTTAGTTGCCCTTTACGTTTTAGCTTACAATTTTTAGGCTTGGACTGAACGTAAAACGGTATTTCCGATAAAGAATATATTTTATAATCTATATACATAAAAGGAGAAACTGACTCATCAATGCACAGCCGAAACTACTGGGACTAGGAGCTTGAATTTTTCCACGATACTTCCTTTTATGACGTAGGCGAGCACTAAGAGAGGATTTTTTTTAAATTCATCTCCTGAAGGGACGAAATGGGGGTCCAAAGTTTGTATGGAAAAACCTACGTTCTCGCGGGCGAAGCCGCTGACAGAAGCTAGTCAACCTATACATACACAGAACTATGCATTTGAATTATCGAATCACAAATTCCAAATTCATAAATGTTTCTTCTTGCTATGATGCCCCAGAATTTACACATCACAATTTCATCAATGTTAAAAACTCCTTTACTAAAAATAACGTAAAGAAAATATTTACTTGAAATCTCTTAAGAAACACGACAATCCTTTGGTAAAGTACACCGTTGAACGTTGCAACTTCTAAAGTATATATTTTACTACACCACTTGTTTGTGCTCGCTCTCCGAAAGGATTAAAAGTGTATTGCTGAGGTATATACTTTATGTATGCGGCTTCAAAGATATCGCAGGTTACGTAAGTTAACTTTGTATATGGATGAAATAATTTGGAGCATTTGAAACTTTTAATGCCCTCACATTCCACCAAGTTTCGTGACAAATTGTTCACGGTGCAAGCAGTGCGATTGCGGAATGCGTTGCCGATGCCAATTAGGCAAGAGGCGATGGCCCTCGCGCCCCAGCCGCCGGGCTTCCGATCCCGATTTTCGGCCACCGTAGGCGCGAGCTTGTGGACGGCGAGCAATAGGTAGCTCACCGTCCGACCGTCCGGTAACTGTCCGGACCAAACCCAAGCTGTCGACGGCACGTAGTGTTCCATGCGCGCCTCAAGGAGATGTCAGCAGTCGTAGGGGCCCAGCAGGGTCGTAGCCTACTGAGACCAAGGGTCTGATTCTAAAAGGAGACTCGGCCCTGGTACGAAAGGCAACGAAAGAACAGGAATGGGTTTTTAGTCAGTAAAAGTGAGTGGGGGATATCATTGGATGATTTTCCTACCGACAAAAAAAAACCTCCCTTTAAAATCTAGTCAAAGTTCATTTTCTTTCACTGTAATTAATTCTGCTTCTACCCAAATTAAGTTTTTTCACCTTTTCGTATTTTTTATTTTATTTTTTCTCATTTCTTTCTTTGAAATTGTGTAACATATAATATGTATGTATATATAGTATATATAATATTCATGACTTTTTGTCTTTTATATATTATAGCTATATAATATAATTTTATATCTATGTATAGTCTTATATATATTTTTAATTTAATTTAATTTAATTTGCAGTACACCGCAGACTACCCCCTTTTTTATGTTAAGTTCTTACAGTCCATCCAAAGGTTGTCTGGTAGATATCACTTTTAGCGATAAGACCGCCTTTGTAACCATAGATTAAGTAAATTTAAAAGTTTTTGTTACTATTTCGGTGTACAATAAAGTTTTATTTTAGTCTTTTATAAGTAAACTAGTTGACTCGGTGAACTTCGTACCGCCTAATAGTCAAAGAATGTTATGTCAGCTAAATTGTGAAAGGACAACGCCATCTACTGGTATTACTATAACAGCATAATTCATTTTAATTAGAGATGGCGTTGTTTTCGATTATTTTTTTCGTGATATTTTTTCCATGTTTTCTCACCATTTAAACCTTGCGTGGACTATCACGAATATTTCAAGACCAAAATTAGTCAAATCGGTCCAGTCATTCTCGATTTTAGCGAAACTAACGAACAGATATTTATTTTTATATATATAGATATTTGGATTGTTAAAGCGGTTTTTGTTGTGCGAATGGAATTAAGCACGATTAGATTTCCTTTCTTTTGTTACAATTTTATGTATTTTGTACACTCAAAACCAATTTATTTATTATTTTATTATTTCCCACTTTTTAACACATATATGTATGTAATTATTTACCTAACACTAACAACTAAATAAATAAAGTAATTTTCCACCGTACACTTTCAATAAGGTTTAGTTGAAAATCAGCGTCAGGTAACTACCACATAGCTGTCTGGCATTTTTGCTGAACTGAACTATTTGGCGCAGGCGCGAGACAAAAAAAAATTAACATTGTGTGTCTACACAATGTTAATTTTTTTTTTTTTGATCTTAAGTGTCTACCTACATGTTGTTTCTGCATTGTGTGTATCTATGTGTGCCAATTTTTTTTTCTTTTCCTTTCTTTCTTTTAGATTTTTATAAGACCAACTCTGACGCAACACACTTTTAAATTTCGTTTTTGCATGCATCACTGTTAACAGTAGAGTGCCAATTTCAAGAGCCCTATCTGTTGTAGGGGCCCAGAAGCATGCCATGGCAAAGCTTCTGAAAAAGAAACTCGTGGACTTAGAACGCAAAAAGCAACTGAAGTAGCAAAAGTGTGGTTCTAGTCAGTAAAAGTCTGATGCGCCCTCTCGCACCACGCTAGAGTGGAAGAAGAATCATTACATGATTTACCACCTCGAAAAAAGTATCACCATTAAATTTTAATCGAGTAATCGTTTGATAATTCAAAAGCATAAAAAATCTGTTGCCTTCACTTCGAGACCGTAGCACACCGGCGTAGCCACACGACCGCTACGACGTAGCTCGTAACCGTGCTGTAATGGCCATAAAGAACGTATGCATAGGTTGAACATTATTGCTTATTTATTGTAAAGCTCGAGTTTGATCACTATCTCCCTTACCTGACGGTAAGCGATGCTGTAATCGATAATGAAGAACGCTTGCCTAGCAGTAACCTATTCACTTGCTTAAAGACTAATAGGTTGGCCTCTGGTAATAAATACTACTCCATAGCTGTCTAAAAATAACTTACCTGATGTTGTTACAATTAACAAATCCCGGTTAAATGGATCTTCCATTAACCCCATCAACCCTTTTTCAGACAAACGCCGGACACACCCAAACATCACAACACAACACTGACAAATAAGACCACATTACGGAAAAATCAACCATCAAATTAAACACGTCGGCAATTAAAAACGCAACAAGCGTCGGAAAATGTAACAAAAAAAAATACCAATAACATTAAGGGAATTCAGACTGACAGAGGTCGAAAAAAAAATTCGCCATTAGCCTTTGGCAAAAAGGTTAAGCACGCGAATTAACGTGAATGGGCAGTCGCGTGCTTGTAATTGGCTTTAGGTAGAGGCATTTGGAGCATTTGGACACAGTTTGGCTGATGCAGATGCCCAATAAATAGATCAATAAAATTAATTGATTGGAGCATAACTTTTGGTGAAAAATTTGTCATAATAAAAGGTTTGGTGAAAGAAAATTTGGTGAAAAAAGGCGTAATGATTGTTCTTAAATGCACATTCGAGATTATATTTTTAGAAATATATCAAACAAAACCATCAACTGACAAACAGTTTGATTCTTCATAAGGGATAAATAATCCACCCAAAGGGCAATGGAAAGGGCTATGCTCGGTGTTTCCATGCGCGATCGAATCAGAAATGAAGATATCCGCAGGAGAATCAAAGTTGCCGACATAGCACGAAGATTCGTCAAACTTAAGTGGCAATGGGCAGGGCATAAATTGCTCGCAGAACAGATGGCCGTTGAGGCTGAAAAGTTCTGGAGTAGTGACCACGTACCGGGAGACGCAGCGTTGGAAGGCCTCCTACAAAGTGGCCCGATGACCTGGTAAAAGTTGCGGGAATCTGATGGATATGAGACGCAAAGGACCGATCATTGTGCAACAGTGGACGTCTGTCGGCTGAAATGATGATAATTGTTTAGTTGTGCAGTGTTCATTTTGTGTTTTATTTATTCTACTTGCTGCTACCAGATGCATTATCTGTGCGAAAGAAGAAAATTTCCAAGAGGATAACTTCTTAGATAAAAAGCCTCCTACGTGCTTATTATATATAGGACATGGTCTACCCGTGTGCCCATCCTAATCCGTTCAGTCGTTCGTGAGTCAAGAATTGACAAACCTACACACACACTCACAAACTTGCGTCTTTATAATATGAATATTATTATACATATATTCAATTCTTATACTGTTAAATCTCGCATAAGGTAAATTATCATGTTTTTTGATCATAGTAAAAATTCAGTCGTATCATCGACGTCATGTGGGCTTAAATAGGATTTACTGCTTAATCGATGATCCGTGTAGGAAAATACTAAAGCCTGGATTTGATGCCATTTACTTTTTAATAGGTGGTTTTAAAATTTGTATCAAAATGTATCAATGTTTTTTTTTTCGGGTGGGAAAATCATCTAATGACATACCCCAGTCTCGGGTGGAGCGGGAGATAGTGTCAGATTTTTACTGACAAAAAACCCTGCTCCTTCTTTGCAATTTTTCCAGGGCCCCGGGGATCTCTTTCGCATCGCCCGTGGCCGCAGTAGGCTTCGACCCTGCTAGGCCCCTACGGTTGCTGACATCTCTTTAAGGCGCGCGTGGAAAACCTCGTGTCGTCGACTGCCGCGTCATGGAGAGGGTGGAGACGTACTCAGACCATCGATACATCTAGTTTGACGTCTCCACCCAGTCTCTAACCGCGCCGGTCCAACAGACCCAGTGTGGTCCGCACTGGGCGCTGAAAATGTATCAATGTTGCAATCGTGTTCGATTTTTGTTTGATTTTTTTTTTATATATCTGCGGTATACTTTTCGGTTGAACATGGTTCTTTTTAGCATCAATGACCATTTTGATTACAAAATAGGTCTCTCTTAAAAATGAGCTAAACGACATACAATTTAATTGTACATGTGCCATCTACTGAGATAGGTGAACTTATTAATATTTCACAATAATAATAATAATGTTTCACAACTATCACCAACGCCGTCTAGTCCCAAGCTAAGCAGAGCTTGTGTTATGAGTACTAGACAACTGATAAACATACTTAAATATTTCTAAATACATACATATGTAGAGAGCAGTGGTGGCCGAGTGGTAACGACCTCGACTTACGAGTTGTAGGTCGCGGGTTCAAACCCAGTCAGGCGCATTACTTTGTGTAATTTATTTCATCAACACTGCTCTCAAAACGGTGAAGGAAAACATCGTGAGGAAACCTGCATGTTCTAGAATCAAAAATTCGAAGACATGTGACATTCACCAATCCGCACTGGGCCCGCGTGGTGGATTACGGCCCATTCCCTCTCCTAGAGAGGAGGCCTGAGTCCCAACAGTGGGAACATTATAAGGCCGACTATGCTACATACATATGTAGATAAATAACATACAGACACAGAACAAATGATTGTGCTCATCATACAAACTTTCGTCCTGGGTGGAAATCGAACCCACGACCTCCGGCATAGCAGTTAGGGTCACTAACTAATAGACCAACAGGCCAGTCAATTACTGTAGCAATTATTATTGCTACAGTGGCCTTTTCAAACATTATCAATGTAAGATAATGTTAAGCTCATATAATGCTTGAACCGTAAAAGAGACCAAAGCCTCTGAAATTTAATTCGGCAGTTATTCTAAATTAATCAAAACAAAACCAATAAAACGCCGTTGCAATCTATGTAGTTTTTAAATTTTGGCCAACACATTGACGTGTAAAAATCTAGTTACAGTTTTTTTTTTATTATTACCTAATGCATCGGGCTGCAGAAATTTTCGAAAGCGTTATCGTGGTCCGAAAAACGCAAAGGGTAAATGAAGGAACACAGGTAGGTTTTAGACAGAAAGAAGAAAAAAAACAGATTTCCCATCACAGAAAAAGAGATCACGGAGGCGGACCTTAGGCATTCTGTATGATAATATGGCAGGTACGTAATAAAAGGAAGTATTAGTAAGAAAAACATAAGTAATGCCAAAAGTTTATGCATTTTTTTTTCTTTGGGTGTGAGAAATCATCACATAACTTCTCTCACGCTGGTGGAGCGGGAAAGTGTGACAGACTTTTACTGACTAAAATCTACTTGTGTTCCTTCAGTTGCCCTTTGCGTTCCAAGGTCATAGTAACTCTTTACAACATTCCCGCAGATCTAGCAGGCTTTACTGGGCCCCTTCAGTTATGCTGATATCTCTTTGAGGCGCACGTGGAACTCAAGGCGTCAATGATTCAAGTTTGGACCTTACCCACCGGCCAGACGGCGAGCTACATAGTACTTGTATTCAAGCCCGCACCTATGATGACACCTATGAGATGTATAAGAGATGAAACTGGAATGGTTCTATCGGATGATGAAAAAATCAAAAAGAGGTGGAAAGAATATTTTGAAAGACTGATGAATGAGGAAAATAATTGGAGTGGGGTGTTAGAGAATAAACCAGTGAATGTGGGATTAGTGCGAATTGTTAATATGGATGAAGTCAGAATAGCAGTAAATGGAATGAAGAATGGTAAAGCCATTGGTCCAGATGGAATACCAGTGGAAGTGTGGAAGTTATTGCGAGTGGATGGATGGACGTGGTTAGCTTTGTTCTTCAATAAGTTGTTGCTGGAAGAAGCCATACCTGATGAGTGGTGCAATAGCTCTTTAGTGCCGATTTTTAAAAACAAAGGTGATGTGCTTGAGTGCAACAATTATAGAGGAATAAAGCTAATGTCACATACTATGAAAGCCTGGGAGAAAGTTATTGAAAGGAGGCTGAGAGAAGAGAGTGAAATTTCACAGACCCAATTCGGTTTTATGCCTGGTCGGGGTACAACGGATGCCATTTTTGCTATACGCCAGCTGTGCGAGAAATATAGAGGTGCGCATAAAAACTTGCACATGGTATTCATTGACCTCGAAAAGGCATACGACCGGGTACCTCGTGAGGTTCTGTGGTGGGCCCTTAAGGAGTGCCCATGAAAAAAAACGTGTTGCGCCGACCCCAAATAACACGGGATAAGGGCAGGAAGATGATGACCTATGATGACTGCCATGGGTAGTAGAAAACGAAACCTGGGGCCCTGGGACGAAGGTAACGAAGGAACAGGAGTGGGTTTTTAGTCAGTAAAAGTCTGACACCCCAAGAGCCCCCCCGCCCAAGGGCGGGATTTGTCTAAAGATAGTTTTCCCATCCAAAAAAAAAGCCTATGGTGACTGGGAATCGCAATGCGACTCTCAATGCTCGAGGCATCTCCGGCGGCGTTGGCTGAGACGTGAGGATATCAGATATATATATGAGTAGTATATAAGTTAAAATAAACACGCATTTATACATTTAAGGACAACAACATCCTGGACAAATAACCCGCTAACAATCTCATATAGCACCTCCACCAAACAGAACAAAAAGAAGCAATCTAGAAACAAAGTAGAACACAACCCTATCACCAACGATGATAAATGAACATTATAAACAACTCAAGCCATAATTGAAAAGTAAATATCTCGGAACGTGGTAGAAAAAGGATGGAGTTTTGAAACAGCTGACGTGTAACCGTGAGAACGCTCGATTAAACTTTTACTCTGATGATATTAACGTTACTTACTTTACAATATTCTTGTCGGTAAGCAGCTTCTGAAAAGTTTTCTTATCAATAGGCTAAAGTATTCCGTAGAGGTTAGCAAATTCATCTTAACAGTATTATTTGGTAGAGATTTTTTTTTGTGAAGTGTGCAATTATCCAATGACTTCTCCCGCAGACATATGGTCTGTGCGAGGCCTAGCTTTAAGTCTGCTTTTAAAATATGTGTCAGAATAGTCTATCATTGAGTATTCCGTAGAAGTTAGCAAATTCGTCTTAACAGTATTATTTGGCAGAGATCTTTTTTTTTGTGAAGTGTGCAATTATCCAATGACTTCTCCCACAGACATATGGACTGCGCGAGGCCTGGCTTCAAGTCTGCTTTTAAAATATGTGTCAGAATAGTCTATCATTGAGTATTCCGTAGAAGTTAGCAAATTCGTCTTAACAGTATTATTTGGCAGAGATCTTTTTTTATGAAGTGTGCAATTATCCAATGACTTCTCCCGTAGACATAAATATGATCTGCGCGAGGCCTTTGCCTCAAGTCTGCTATTACATAAGTATCAGAATTGTCTATCATTGATTTCACAATTGTTGATTTTGACAAGTTTGGTAATCTACTAATATAATTGCGTCATTATGACTTTCCAGTGGTCAACCACTGACTCTCAATTAAAAGAAGTGAATTAACAAATGAATGTCTGACATATGCGGGAATCTGCTAAAATTTTGACAGTTCCTTTGATCAGTGACCTACCATTAGAACGTCCTTGTGCAGTCATTGCTTTTAATAAGCTCGATATTGTCATTCTACCACAATTCTATTACGAGTTCATTGACAGATCAATGATCGATCATTATGAATTAGCAGATTACGAACTTTTGTAAATTAATAACGGGATTGTGTTGGAATGACAAATTTATAAAAATAGCAGAATTGGGCCCTTTGTATGGTCTGGAATAGTACATGCGACACTTTTTGCCGGGATTATGTTCCCTTGGTATAATTTTTTGCTATGACGCAGGTGAAGCCGCTGGCAGCAGCTAGTGAAATACAACAATGTATCTAACACGTACTTCATAACTTTTTTGTCGGTAAGCACCTTTTTTTTCGGAGGGAAAATCATCTAATGACATTCCCCGCTCAACACCCACTCCTGTTCCCACGTTGCCTATCATACCAGGGCCGAGTCTTCCTTTCAGAAGTAGACTCTTGGCCCCAGTAGGCTTCGACCATACTGGACCCCTACGATTTCATGACATCTCCTTGAGGCGCGCGTGTAACAGTACGCGCCATCGACGACTTGCGCCGTCAGGACCGTTACCGCATGATCGAACGGCGAGCTAGTAAAAACTTTTTTCTATAAACTGTAAAAGTATATTTTAGAAATTAGTACCTAAATATTTCAGGAACTCTTTACTACTTCCACAGACAATTTATTTATCCTTTTAAAAAAATAAGCCTTACCTGTGGGTGCCATTAAAAAACAACGAAGAGATTATGACAAGGGATAACGGTGCCTTCCTGCCCTGTCATATTTTTGAAGATAATTACTTGCTAACCCACAGTTATTATTATGGTAATTTACCTTTATCTTTTGTTTCTTTTACGGTTCATGTCAAAAGCGTAGACTTCTGACATGAACAAATGATATAATAATAATAAATATATTTGTCTTCAAAAAGCTATCCGAAGAGCATTACCTCTCTACAATCTCGTATAGTTGTATATTATAGTATAGATTTTTTATAATTTATTACATTTATTTACTGTTATTGATATATGTGTATACTAGCTGACCCGGCAAACGTTGTTATGCTATGCAAATAAATTTAAAAAAATTCTAAAATTGAAAAAAAAAATAGATGTTGTCCGATTCTCAGACCTACCCAATATGCACACAAAATTTCATGAGAATCGGTCAAGCCGTTTCGGAGGAGTATGGCAACGAAAATTGTTACACGAGAATTTTATATATTAGATATTATACGATTTAATTTAGATGATATAGTCCATTTAATTATTATATTTTTCTAAATTATTTATACACACTGCGTCTACATCTGTCATCCTACTCTCCTGTCGCAGGTCTGCTGGAAGAAATTTCGTTAGAAATAAGCAGGATCTTTGTACTCTTCTATCTGTATTTGTTCTTTTCGTTTTTAAGTGTTTGTGTGTACATAAATAAATAAAAGTAATCGATCGACGATCTGTGTACCACTATCCAGTGAGACACTATTAGGCCATCCACCCTGCCGGCTACAGTAGCCAAGAGGCTATTGGGGCTGTCACGCATCCGCCGCATCAGGGATGCGATTCGCAGCCACAGCAGGGAGCCGAAAACCGTAACACGTGCTTCCGCGAACATCTCCGACGTGCAACAGAAACACGGCAACCCCAGCATTACTCAGAACGCGTTATTACACTGGACTCGTAGAACATTGTATGAGCCTTGAGTATAACTGACCCACAGGGCGCGTGTACAGAGACTGGCAGTAAGCCCTGAACACTGTTATTTCAACCTGTCGCGTACACCGTGTGAACCTGTGAGAGAGCACGTTACACCTGACAGCCAACACTCTACGTTCCCGATATAGCGGTTGAAAAATAGTATTGCCGAAGGGCTGACTCGATACATTTTCTGCCAAATACCGCGAACAAGGATTTTTTTTTAAATTATATAAACCAGTGCTTGACTGCGATCCCATAAGCAGTGATGCAATAGTTGATCATGAATGGCACTAGTTTATTAAGAGCCTATCCTACCTAGCGGTCGGACGGCGAGCTGCCCGTTGCTCGCCGTCCGCAAGCCCGAGCCTACGGTAGCCGGAAGTCGGGATCAGAATCCCGGCGGCTGGAGCGCGAGGGCCACTGCATCGCGCATGCAGTCGCCTCCTTTGCTAGCATTACTGCTTCGCAGAAGGAGGCGACCACCTGCCACTCCTCCTCGCTCCAGACCATGGCCTGTACCAAGACCCATTGCGAGCGATCGCTGCCATCGATCGCCCCCATGACACTGCAGTGCTCTGCCCAGACGGGGCACACCTTTACCGTGTGTCTCCCTCGCGCCTCAGAAAGCAGGCAAAGCCGTTAGTCTTGCGGCTATTTTAAAGATAAGATATTATATACCAAGTATCCCGTAACCCGTCTCCCCATCAGACCTCAAGCATTCATCTATAAACGTCAGAGCCAAGCACAGGTACCCGCTGAACAGCCACACATCGGCTATCAAGAGGATATGTTCAAACGGGCGGCATACGACGAAATTGGCTGTCCCATCTCTGAAAATAGATCTGTACTCTTACCCACTTTTAAAGCATTTGATTTACACTCTATCTCAATGTGTGTAAGGTCGGGTTTTGTTCGTTTGGTGGTTGGAATAAGTTGGTAAAACTATTCGTAATGGTTAGCGATACAGGGTGAATTGGAAATAGATATGTCAGTTTGATGTGTGAATAGGCTTTTTATGCAATAATTTTAAACATATCAGCTCAGATTTTTAAAGTGCACATCGTAAATACACACGCCAATAGGTAAAGAAAACTTTTTTTCGAAAACTCAAACTCAAAATTATGTATTTCATAAAGGCCTACTTGGGCACTTATAAAACTTCAGAAGATAGCGCACTGTTCCATCTGCCCCCCTAGCCAAGTTAAGATCATTTTGTTTGCGTCGAACGCCTCGAGTAGGCCAAGGCTCCGATTCCTTTGTTCTGGCCACGTGACTGACCGTTGAAATGGCGTCAGAAACAAAGGAATCCGAGACATGGCCTACTCGAGGCATTCGACGCAAACGAAACGATCGTAACTAACTAACCCTATGGAGAACAACCGGAAAGAAACTCCATACTTACTTTTTTTTTTATTATCGATTGATTCCACAATATTTTTATATAACAATATAAATAGGTAATGAAAGAAAACATAAATAATATTAATAGATAGTAAAAGAAAGAAGAAATGAATGCTGTATTCCTTTTCTATCTTTCTTAAGGAGTACAATAAAATAAGATCTTACAAAGTCTTACAAAACCAGGCAGCAAATCGAAACTCTTTACAAAAAACTTTGAAGAATAAACTATGTATTTCAATACGTATCAGCTGCAGCAATTATTTCTCCGATCTCGTCTTTTATTTCTCAGATAAAAAAGTCAGACATCGAAAACAGAGAGTAGATCGAGACGCCGCCATAGTAATTGGACTGTCAAACCACGGGGCTATTGTTAGATTGTTTTAACTCAACTTCAAATACTACGGCTGCTGATTTTTTGTCTCGTTCTGGCTGGTTTTATTATTGCTTTTTTTTCTTGTCTAGTTCAGATGGAAATCAAACCGTGACGTCAGCTGTTTTGATGAAAAGGTGGTATGTAAAATATAGATCATTTACCATTTACCGAATGCCGCATAGTTCTCGGTAAGTCGGAACTGTCTGCGGTGATGCCCCAGTGACTCGGGGTGGTGCTGTCCCAGTGAGTCGGGATGATGCTGCAGGCTCCAGTGAGTCGTAGTAGTGCTGCTGGCTCCAGTGAGTCGGAGCGGTGCTGTGCGACGTAGTGGCTTGAATGCTTGCGTCGACCATGATTTCGGTCTGACGATGATTTCGGGCTGATCTGTATGTTCCAATCGCGCGGAGAACTTTGATTGCGCGATGCAGGGAATTTCTTATGTGACGCCATAGATGTCGCTACAATATCAATAGCAAATAGCTCCAAAGAAAGGATTTGAAAATATAAAAACTGGGCAAGTGCGAGTCGGACTCGCGCAATGAGGGTTCCGTACAAACTTACCTATGTAAATAGTTCAATTCCAGAATGGAGTATCGGAAGTTTTTTAATGGAGTATCGGACGTAAAACAAAGTGATCTTAAAAGGGTTCCGTTTTTTCCTTTTGAGGTACGGAACCCTAAAAATAGCAGCCCACCGGTATCGAGACGGAGAGAGGGACTTCTTGTTATAATTACTCGGCTAGATTGACGGGTTTAGTTGGGGCTGATGAATCAGCCCCAACTCACCTCACACACTCAACTTGCTATCATCTCTTTAAAGCGTATGTGAAACACAACGGGCCGTCGACCCTTACCCGGCGACCCGTTTGGTCCTTACTGGACGGCGAGCTCCCCATTGTTCGCCGTCCGCCCGTCACGCCCGCACCCACGTTTACTGGAAATCTCCCTGTGACTCTTGACGTACGAAGCGGAACGGAACGCAAAAGGGCAATTGAAGGAATATAGATGGGTTTTAGTCAGCAAAATTCAGACACTCACTCACTCGCACTTAGATCTAGAGAAGGTAATTGATGATTTACGACCAGAAAATAAAAACAAACGGCTTTTTCCTTGAGGGCAGAAACTTCAAAACGCCAACGACAGCGATCCTTGCATTACTCTAGTTGCTCTGTTTACGTTTTTCCCGGTAAATGGAAATAATAAAAGTGGACTTTTTTAAGGTTTATTCCTCGAAACCCGGGTCCACTGAAGGGATTTTTGTAATACCTTTTAAAATTTCTTTGACTATAAATACTAAAATGTTAACAAAAGAGGTTTTTTTCTACATTTTTAGGTAAGACTAGAGGTTTATTACCTGGCTTACTAGCCAGGTAATAAACCTCTGGTCTTACAAACAAAACAAACGAAACAAATTCAGCGTTTCATTAATATAAAACGCTGAATTTGTTCCTTATGATCTGCAAATTAGAAATGCTTAGAATTTTTTTTTTTACATAAATAAAGCACATTTCCTAAAAAAAAAACTTTCCTCTACACTAGGAATGACTCCTGTATCGGGAGTGCGTTCACAAACATGTAAAATCACATACACAAGACGCTCAGACCTGGAACACTTATTTGCAGGTCATACAAATATTTGTTCAGTGCGGGAATCGAATCCGCGACACACAACGTTGCAGCCAACCACTCAACCACTACGCTAACTGTGCCATAAAATAATTAAGTTTCTATTCTACAAAATAACACGTAATAATAATAATAAACATTTATTTCAGACGAGGTCCATATTTTGTTAGTAACAATATATCTTAAAAACTAAAAATTTCTTAAAAACTATTTTTTTTTTTAATTGATATAAATCAGTGCTTGACTGCAATCCCACCTGATGGTAAGCAGAGATGCAATCGTTGATGGTGAGGCGCACTAGTTTATTTAAAGCCTATTCACTCTAGCCTTGCACCTAAATTATAGTTGGACGGGAAGACCGCAGCAGGTGAATTGTTAGTAAATATTTTTATATTCAAAAAATCGAAGCAACATTTATCAACAATACCTTCGATTTACACAATAGCCGAAAATATTTTCACTCTTTCATAATATTTTCTTCGTTTAAAATATCAATAACAAGCATTTTGACGTCAACACGCAAAGCTTTACGAAAAAAAAAATAAGTTTCTTTATGAATAAATTCAACGCAGAAATCCTTCACGGCGGTTTCATAGAGAATATCTTTATTTTTTTCCGCGCCATGCTCCATTTGGTTCATTCGTTCATTCGCTCGGTCGTTGAACTGATAAATCATTCATAGTGTGGGGAATGACTGGTGTTACGAATCAGAACGTAAGTGCGAATATTGCTTGAAGTTAAACTTTATTTAGAAAGCGGTTAGATTTTATTTTGTAAAAAGATTTGTAAATAGGGATTGCAAAAAGCTGGAAATTATTTAAAAGTTTCTTGGTTAAGTTATACATTTAATATATTATTATACCTACAGAGATGTCATGATAATTTATTTCAAATCAAAATACTTTGCGATTCAAATAAGAATATTCCATCTCGACAAGGTTAGCTGATGTAGTCAATACTACAATAAAATTATCAGCTCCATTTTACCAAGATCACACCAGTTTTTGACTGGCCTGTTGGTCTAGTAGTTAGTGGCCCTGACTGCTATGCCGGAGGTCGTGGGTTCGATTCCCAACCATGTCAAATGTTTGTGTGATTTGCACGATCATTTTGTTCTGTGTCCGGGTGTAATTTATCTATAATATGTATGTATTTAGATATATTTAAGTATGTTTATCAGTTGTCTAGTACTCATAACACAAGCTCTGCTTAGCTTGAGACTGGACGGCGTTGTGGAATATTATTATTATTTTATTATTATTAAAGTTTCAATGATTCCACATAATTTGTACAGTGGTGTAAACACTATACATACACCAATTTTACATCACAATATCTAATAGAAATCAATTTGCGAACAATTAAAATAGCCACAGAATTTCAATTAAATCCCGCTAAAAACTTCGTTAGTTTTTGTCAGACCGACTGCAGACTATATCATAATATAATATATGGACCATAGACTGTCCAAACTTCACCCAGACAGTGATGTACGCGCTCAAGACAAATAATATTAGATCTACAGACACTACAATATCTAATTCGATAATATAATTTGTGGTTTATATGAAATACGTGATACCTTTGTACTCAATGGTTTAGTCCAAACTTGACAAAATTAATGAACTTATTCATTGGACAATTTTATTCCACCTCTGTATGTAGTTCCTTAGCATAATAACAGTAAATATAATTCTGTACTGCATCTTGTCTGAAGAACAGACATCGCAACCAATTTCATTTTTTAGGGTTCCGTACCTCAAAAGGAAAACCGGAGCCCTTATAGGATCATTTTGTTGTCCATCTGTCTGTCAAGACCCTTTATTTCGGGAACGCGTGGAGGTATCGAGTTGAAATTAAAACCATATACTTACGACTGCGGTCCCTTGAAACGTATATTTCGAGACTCTCAGAGGAATCAAAATTTATAGGGTACTTCCCGTTGACCTAGAATCCTGAAATTTTGCATGAAGCAAGGTATCATAGCACAAGCTTAGGCAAAAATCTAAATGCTGTAATTTTGTAGTTACGTCACAAAAAAAAAAACCTTTATTGCGATTTGGAAAAATCTTTGTAACTCAATTTGGGAATTAAACTATTTTCATAGGACAGTTTGTACGGAACCCTCAGTGCGCGCGTCCGACTCGCACTTGCCCGTTTTTTTTTAAATATATTTGAACATTTAAATAACACGTAACCAGAAAAATAAACACCCATACACTGCAATTGGAAAATGAAGTTACAATCATAATTTATCTATTAAATTTTACAATTTTTTAAAGAAATTATTTATCCTAATTGTAGGCAAATGATATAAGCATAACATTAACATAACATTATTAATTTTTCACCAAACTTAAGTGGCAATGGGGAGGGCACATTGCTCGCTGAACGGATGGCCGTTTGGGCCGAAAGGTTTTGGAATGGCGACCACGTATCGGAAGACGTAGTGTTAAGGACTCCTACAAGTTGGACCGATGACTTGGTAATGGTTGCGGGAATCCGATGGATGCGAGGCGCACAGGACCGTTTATTGTGGCGACACTTGGGGGAGGCCTACGTCTTTCGGCTGAAATGATGATGATGATGATGATGATGTAACGTAATCAAAAATATCAAGAATTTATCAAAGTAGGTATTTTTTTAGAAATGTGCTCACACTGCTTCTGCTTTCCCTAGTTCTCACAAGTATTATTGCTCTCAATCAATCTGCCAAGAATTTTCCCTTCTGTTTTTTTTTGGTTTGAAAATCATCCAATGACATCTCCCGCTCTTGGGAGGAGGCAGAGGGTATGTCAGACTTTTACTGACTAAAAACCCACTCCTGTCCCTTCGTTGCTTTTCATACCAGGGCCGACTGTTCCTTTCAGAAGCAAACCCTTGGCCCAGTAGGCTTTGACCCTACTGGGCCCCTACGACTGCTGACATCTCCTTGAGCCGTGCGTGGAACACTACTTGCCGTCGATAGTTTGGGTTTGGTCCGGACAGTTACCGGACGGTTGGACGGTGAGCTATCTATTGCTCGCCGTCCGCAAGCTGGCGCCTACAGTAGCCGCAAAACGAGATCGGAGTCCCGGTGGCTGGGGCGCGAGGGCCATCGCCTCTCACGTGCGGCCTCCTCCTTTGCTAGTATGACTGCTTTGCAGAAAGAGGCGACCGCCTGCCACTCCACGACCATGACTTCCCTACTATATTGGAGTCGATTTACTGTTCAACTGGATGCAACTGATCACCATTATTTTATGTGGAGCGACTGCCTACCTGACCTTCACAAACACAAACTCAAAATTATTTTATTTCACATGGGCCTACATGGGCACTTATAAATATTCAGAAGCTGGCGCACAACCCAGTAATTGACTAACACGACACCCGTTGGCAAGACTGGTATCAGATTTCCTAGATTCTGATTATCCGTAACGCTTGTCAAAGACCTACAAATGACAGCGGCGACCAACAACGGCTTAACGTTCGCTCTCGAGGAATCTCGATATATAAATACGGTCACCCATTCACAGGCTGACCTCGGCAACCGCAACCTGGGAGATCAAACCGTGTTGGTATTATTATTTTGACCACGAGCTCCTTCTAGATGCATTTGCTATCTTCCTCCTTGCGTCGTATTCCTTAATGCTGATGAGGGTCGGGACCTCCGTGCTTCATCACTTTCACTTGTATGATATTCCTCCATTTGTTTGTGTCTCTGATGGTATGAATAGAATAGAATAGAATAGAATGGAATAGAATGGAATAGAATGGAATAGAATGGAATAGAATGGAATAGAATGGAATAGAATGGAATAGAATGGAACAGAATGGAACAGAATGGAATAGAATAGAATGGAATAGAACAGAATGGAATAGAATGGAATAGAATGGAATATAATAGAATAGAATGAAATAGAATGGAATAGAATGGAATAGAATGGAATAGAATGGAATAGAATGGAATAGAATGGAATAGAATGGAATAGAATGGAATAGAATGGAATAGAATGGAATAGAATGGAATAGAATGGAATAGAATGGAATATAATAGAATAGAATAGAATTTATTCGACGCAGGCAAAACAATAGGAAACAACACAAAAAAAAAGTAAAGATTTACAATATAGAAGGACATTGTATACCGTAGAGTCAAGAAGAGCGCAGATCTGATCAGAAAAACGTATTCGGCTGCGCCCACAAGGCCTTTTCCCATCTACTTTACCGGTCACGATTAACCTTTCGAGGTTGCCACCGTCTTTCATTGCTATGTGACCGAAGTATTGCAGAGTCTTGCGAACACACACGAACAACACTGTGAGGAGATTTTGTTATAATTATTAAGATATCAACAAGTACAATGTATCACTCTATAACGAACTCCACGCCATTTAAGACAAGACTCACACCTCATCAGCATATAACATAAACAGCATGTTCAATTAAAACTTACACGTCCCTCAAAGACTAACAATGCATAAAGATCCGGCAAGTGGCAACCCTAGCGTTTAGGGGTGCCGCTCGACAAATATGAATATTGTACTAAGTCTTTTGTAAACGTTACGCGACCCCCCCACTTAAGCCTGGCTGTCTCGGTATTTCTCCACAAAACATTCCTTTTCGTACAATACATTGTTTATGTGACTAAAGAGGTTTATGTATAACACTACATTAGTCTGGAAAAGTTTTGATGCGGTTGATTAAACTTTGTTTTTATTTATGACTAACTGCTGCAAGCGGCTTCGCACGCGTAATAATACAAAATTATCCCAAGGGAAGGTTCCGAAGTGGCGACCACGTACCAGAAGACGCAGTGTTGGAAGGCCCTCTACAAGGTGGATCGATGATCTGGTGCAGGTTGCGGGAATCCGATGGATGCGAGACGCGCAAGACCGTTCATTGTGGCGACATTTGGGGAGGACTATGTCCAGCAGGGGACGTCTATCGGCTGAAATGATGATGATGATGATCCCAAGGGAATACCAAGCCATATCCTGGCATAGCATATAGGATACTTTTTATATATTTATTTTTAACCGACTTCAAAAAAGGAGGATAATACGGTTATTTTAATTATTTTTTATGTTTGTTACCTCAGAACTCCGTCGTTTATGGGCCGATTTGCAATTTTTTTTTCTTAAAGTTAATGCTTCTAGATTGGTCCCATTTTTTTGAAAATCCAGTTCTGATGATGGAACCCAAGAGAAATCGAGGAAACTTCTCAAATATTCTAGACAACTATATAGTGATTTTGGTATTTTCATCGAAGACTTAAGCATTTACAGTCAAAAAGTAACATTTGATGAAGTGGAACTGATGAAGAAGACCAGAAATGGCCAACGGAATTTCCTCACGTAGATATCACAATGAAGATAGTTAAGTTACTATGACAATACAAATAAATAAATGGTTCTGAATAGTTATGTTGAAAATGGTAACAACGAAATGATCTGATGATGGAGCCGGAAGGTAGGCACAGAAACTCCGTAATTAATCAATGTATCCTAGCCGTGTTTGGGCTTATTAGAATTATCATGAGTTGCACTTTCGTTATTAGGAATACCTTTTTTTTATGCTGGATAGGTTCGCGCTTGACCGCCATCTCACCTGATGGAAAGCGACGATGCGGTCGACGATGGAACGCGCTTACCTAGAAGTAACCTATTCACTCTTGACTTAAAGATTTCCGGGTTGTAGCTATCAGGAAACACACTTTTCGGCAAGGAATTCCACTCCTTAGCTGTACGCACATTGAATGTGTTCCCAAAACGTTTTGTGCGCATAGGTGGAATGTCCACCATGTACCGGTGGCGCGTTGCCGTACGCCTGGTGGTCCGATGATGGAACGGGCTAGGCGGAATTAGGTTATGCAATTCCGATGCACACTCCCCGAAATGCAACCGGTAGAAAATCGACAGGCTAGCAACTCGGCGCCGATGCTCAAGACTTTGGAACCTCGACTCAACGAGTGCATCATTGCCAATGATCCTCCTGGCACGCCTCTCAATTGCCTCAAGTGCATCAAGCTGCTATCGGGCAGATCCGTCTCAAAGATGAGAGCAGTACTCCATACACGATCGAACTTGTGCTTGATAAAGTTTGAGCAGCTGTTCCGGCGTGAAGTACTGTCTGACCTTAGCGAGGATACCTAACTTTTTTGCTGGAAAAAAAATAAATTAGAAGTACCTTATAACGATCGATAGTAATCGAACTTACCTGATGATGGAGCCGGGAGCTGGATGGGATCTTCATAATCAAATAATGTATATTAGCAATTTTTGGCTTAATTCGAATCGTCATGAAGAATAGGTACTCTGGCTATAAGTGTATCACAAGTAAAAAGTGTGAAATCGGAGTTAAATAACAAGCAAATAATACCAGAAACACCAACTTCCGAAATTAAAGTTATTTTATTTTGATCGCTTTAGTGTTTTGTTTTTTCTTTTTGGAAAAAGTTTTTTTTTACCCGCCCAGTATCCGCTACTTATCTACAAATTAAATTAAAAACTTCATTTTAAAATACTAGTGAAGTTTTTGCTAGCCTTCCGATTTTCTACCGTTTACGTTTCTGGGGGTGTTCATTGGTATTGTATAACTTAATTCGGTCAAGCCCGTTCCATTATCAGAGCACATTTACCATGCGTACAGTTAAGGCGTGAAATTCCTTGCCGGAGTCTGTTTCCTGATAGCTAAAACCTAGGGGTAGATAATCAACATTAAATAGGTTTTTTTTTTCCAAAACTATCACAGAACGCCGTCTAGTCTCAAACTAAGCAGAGGTTGTGTTATGAGTACTAGACAACTGATAAATATACTTATATATTTCTAAACACATACATATTATAGATAAATTACACCCAGATACAGAACAAATGATCGTGCTCATCACACAAACATTTGTCCTGGGTGGGAATCGAACCCACGATCTCCGGCATAGCAGTCAGGGCCCTTAACCAATAGACCAACAGAACCGTCAAAGGTTACTTCTGGGCAAGTATATTCCATCATCGACCACATCATCGCTTTCCAGCAGGTGTGATAGTAGTCAAGAGCGAGCTTGTAAAACTCAATAAAATAATGGTTTACTCATCTATTTTGATCCTTATGGCTACAGATATTGAAAAAAATCTTCACACAAAAGACAATAGAAGTAAAGAAATCTGGGGTAGAAATCTAAAAGTAGATCTAAAAATATACAATGGGCGAAAACCTCAGCAAAACAGGTTACAAAAGGATCAAATATAATTTTAACAAAAGGAAGAAAATTACATACAATTCAAAAATAGCTCCACAAAATAAATTCTAAGACAGATTTAAAAACTGGGGCTTAATTCTGAATTAGGACGTTTCAATATTTAAATGAAAGCAACCTTTGCCCAGTACCAGCGAATTGTGATGGGGTCGCTAAGACTATCCGCTTTTAAGATATCATGAATTAATTAGCGTTAAACTTAGCATGGTTCGGACCGCGGTCGGCGTTTCAATGAGGTTGGAATAACAATTGGGCTTTGCCTATAGTGATGAGCGTGGTTGTTTAGGTGGGCACGAAGTCTTAAGCGAGTGGCGAGGCGAATGGCGGGGCGAATTTTGAGGCGAATGGCAAGCACGATTATGTAAATTTCAAACGACTCTTTTCTATAAAAAAAAGTTTCTCCACACTTAATTACTCTTGTATCGTAGGTGCGTTCGCAAATATGTAGACTCACTTATACAAGATACCCAGACCTGGAACAACTATTTGTAGGCCATTCATATGTTCCGTTTTGGATTGTTCCCTGCGAAGCAATCAATAAAACCTCCTTAGATGCCTATAGTGGCATTATCAGACTAATGTGACATTACTCATGGCCTTGCATAGCGATGTTGATGTTTTTGTGGCTTACTTATACTGGACCGTGTTGCATGATGCCAACCTTGGTTGACTTCAGCTGAGTTATTGGACTACTGGGCATTTAGAGCAGTGGTGGCCGAGTGGTAACGGCTCCGACTTACAAGTTGTAGGGTGCGAGTTCAAATCACCACTGCTCTCAAAAGGGTGAAGGAAAACATCGTGAGGAAACCGGCATGTCCTAGAACCAAAAATTCGAAGACATGTGACATCCACCAACCCGCACTGGGCCCGCATGGTGGATTACGGCCCATTCCCTCTCCTAGAGAGGAGGCCTGAGTCCCAACAGTGGGAACATTATAAGGCCGACTATGCTATGGGCATTAACACTTGGTCTGGTTGCTACAACTATTCGCTCGCTACCTCTCCAGCCACAGCGTATTCACTCAAAACGCAGCCTTGGGATCAAATGTACACAGATTGTATTATCAATGAGTTTGAAACATGACCGTTGTTTCCTCTTGTAATCTCTGAAGGGGTGCGGAGGAATGCTTTTGTGTCCATGATCCGACAGGATTAACCACTAGTAGTTGAATAAAAAAATGGAATCCTTGGAAACTGCGGAAGCAGAACATCAAAGCATCCCCTTTGTATTCCACGAATGGTTTGGCAGGTGAAACATTTTGAGACTGATGTTTCAATATCATGAAATATGAACCGAGCATATTGTCATCCGCCGGGCATAGATATTGATTCCGAAAAAGTCATGAGAAATTCTAAAATTCTTTTTTAATAGTAGATTTGGTTTCTGATCATTTGTTTACCTCCACTAATCACAGAAATAAGAAAGATCACATTAAATGGCAGTGGGCAAGGCGCTTCGCAGAACAAATGGTTGATGGGGTCAAAAAGTTCTAGAGTGCAGACGCAGCGATAGATGCGAGACGCACAAGAGCGGTCATTGTAGCAACACATTGGTTAGGCTTATGTCCAACAGTAAACGTCTTTCAGCTGAAATGAAGATGATAATGACTAATCGCAGATCAAACTCTCAGTCTCCCAGATCTTGGTGACAGAACTCGTATTATTAGTACCTACGTCAGTTTCGTCAATTACTAACAAATTTTTACCACAAAATAAATAGGTAGAAAAGTGAATATCATGTATGTATTTCATTTATCCACAAAAAAGTTCACAGACGCGTGTCTCAAATAGATAGCACTCGAGCTCGCATTGAGCTGAGATATCGTGTCCGTGAGCGGTGTCTATGTGTGCGTTGCTCGAGTGCGCTTTGTATGTAGATTGACTTCTGTACTTATCTATTTTGTGGTTTTAGCCAGATATCATTACAAAATTCCCAGTAGACATCTTCAACAAAAACTTAGCCCACAACCATTATCACAGAATCTTCTCAAAGTCCAAAACTTAACACCGAAATCCTAATAAATAGTGGCTTTGGCTTTTTAAATATTCAGAAGGCGAAGATTTTGACGCTTATCCGGGGGAGGTATCAAAGTATTTTCATTAGTCTAAAGTGAAATTCATTTCCCCGAAGCCAATAGCTGAGTTTAAACTTTAGATATTCAACGTCGAGTAAGAATATTAAAGGAATTTTCATAATCCATCAATTTACTAGTATAAAGTCCGTTTTAGATGGTTCACGTTCAATTGGGCAGATAATTTTAGAAATGAATCTGTTCTCAGCTCTCAGCTTCTGTATGATGAAGGTTCTTAAAGTTTGGATTTTGTTCGTAAATAACACTATTGTAAATTATAATCTCTTTCCTCGGGCGGTTTTAGGACAATGACCTCTCTTGGACATTTATTAGAATACTGAAAACAATTATGTCTTAGAGTTGAAATCGTGTGTTCATGAAATTTACACCAGAATATATTACGGTCGACCTCACAGCACAAAAAAAAGGAAATGTTTAAGGAAGTCAGTTTCTGTCAGTTTAAGGAAAAGTAATCAGTTTAAGGAGAAACTGTCTGACTGACATATCAACGCACAGCCGTAACTACAGGGTCTAGGAGCATGAAATTTTGCACAAGGTTTCCTTTTATGGCGTTTGCTAGCACTAAGAAAGGATTATGAGAAAGCCTTTGATTCGATCGAGACTTGTTGTATTACAGTCTCTCCAACGATGCCAGATTGACTATCGGTACATCGAAGTGCTGAAGTGTTTATACAAAAACGCCACCATGTCAGTCCGACTTCAGGACCAGACCTCGAAACCTCCTGCAGCGGGGTGTTAGGCAAGGAGACGTCATTTCTCCGAAACTCTTCACGGCCGCAGTGGAGGATGTCTTCAAGGTTCTGGAGTGGAGAGGGCTAGGCATCAATGTCAATGGCGGGTACATCACTCACCTTCAATTTGCCGACGACATATTAGTCATGGCTGACTACGGAGGAGCTCAGTACAATGCTCGGTGAACTCAGTAGAGCTTCCGAAAGAGTGGGACTTAAAATGAACATGGACAATACCAAAGTCATGGTAAACATCCATGTAGCACCCACTCCTATCAAGATCGGAGACTCTACACTCAAAGTTGTGGACGACTACGTTTACCTGGGACAGACAGTCCAGTTGGGTAGGTCTGACTTCGAGAAAGAGGTCAATCGTCGAATCCGACTCGGCTGGGCAGCGTTCGGGAAGCCGTGCGGTATCTTCTCGTCCAATGTACCACAGTGTCTCAAGACAAAAGTCTATAACCAGTACGTGTTGCCAGTGATGACATATGGCTCCGAAACGTGGTCGCTTACAATGAGCCTTATCAGAAGGCTTAAAGTTACTCAAAGGGCAATGGAAAGGGCTATGCTCGGAGTTTCCTTGCGTGATCGCGTCAGAAATGAGGATATTCGCAGGAGAACCTAGGTTACGGACATAGCCCGAAGAATCGCCAAACTTAAGTGGCAGTGGGAAGGGCACATTGCTTGCACAACAGATGGTTGAGAGGGACGAAAGGTTCTGGAATGGCGACCACGTACCGGAAGACGCAGCGTTGGAAGGCCTCCCACAAGGTGGACCGATGACCTGGGGTCGCGGGAATCCGATGGATGCGAGACGCACAGGACCGGTCATTGTGGCGGCATTTGGAGGAGGCCTATGTCCAACAGAGGATGTCTTTCGGCTGAAATGATGATGATGATGATGAAGAAAGGATTTCCCAAAATTCGGCCCCTAAAGGGTTGAAACGGGCGTCCAAAGTTTGTATGAAGAAAGCGATTTTCACGCGGCTAAATCACGTATAACCCACCTCTACATACCTCGTTTTGGGAACATGTTCATTGTGCGTACGGCTAAGGAGTAGAATTCCCTGCTGAAGTCTGTGTATCCTGGGGGTATTTGAGTCCAGAGTGAATAGGTTTTTCCTCGGTAATCATGTTCCATCTTTGGCCACATCATCGCTTACCAACAGCAGGCCAGCCAAGTTACGACCGTTTCGTTTCGAATCTCTTTCTACAGTCGGTTTCGAGTCCTCCATTTCTTTTGTTCTGACCACGTAACTTAACGTTGAGATGGTGTCATTCCCATACATTTGAAGTTTTCTACTAGCGTTAATGATTGATTATCAATTTGGCTAAGCCCACAGGTGAGATAGTGGACAAGCGCAAGCCTGTCAGGAATAATAAAAAAACTGGGCAAGTGCGAGTCGGACTCGCACACTGAGGGTTCCGTATAGACTTACCTACGTAAATAATACAATTCTCGAAGATTTACCCGAACCGAAAAAAAAGTTTTTTTTTTTGAGACGTAACAATTTTTTTTCTGTTTTTAGATTTATTCTTATAGATACTTGTGCTATAAGACCTTGCTTAATGTCAATTTTTAGGATTCTGGGTCAACAGGAAGTAACCTATGAATTTTGATTGCCTTAAGAGTGTCGAAATATACGTTTTAAGGCACCGTAGTCCTAATGGTTTTAATTTCAACTCGATACCTCCACGCGTTCCCGAGATGAAGGGTCTTGACAGACAGATAGACAGACGGACAACAAAGTAATCTTATAAGGGTTCCGTTTTTTTTTCCTTTTAAGGTACGGAACCCTAAAAGCAGTCAGAATAAACTAGATGTGATCGACATTCAACACCATCGACGTTCAACACCAAACTAAGCGAACAACACCAATCTCTTATAAATTTAGGATGTCCTAAATTTATAAGAGAGGAGGATTTATAAGAGAAGAGAAGATTTAGGGATTACTCGAAAGAGTCACCACAGCCCTGGAGCGTAAAGGTCACCAGAAGAACCATGGATAGGTTTAGTCGGTAAAAAACTGACACACCATCTTGCACCACTCACAGCGGGAACGGGTAGGTGTTTGATGATTTCCCTCCCACAAAAACTTATTAAATTTGACTACCCACGGAAGTATAAACTGTACCTTTAAAAAAAAGAATGAAGAAAAAATAAGAACAGTAACAAAAAACTGGGAATGTAGTTCATAAACAGAAGTGTCACCTAGGGAAATGACTTTACAACAACGACGTGAAATGTTACGTACTCTGCCAAAACAAAAAAGACAGACTATATAATAATATTCACACAACTATCTCACAACGCCGTCTAGTCCCAAGCTAAACAGAGCTTGAGTTATGAGTACTAGACTGATAAACATATTTAAATATTTCTAAATACATATTATAGATAAATTACACCCAGACACAGAACAAATGATTGTGCTCATCACACAAAAATTTTTCCTGGTTGGAAATTGAACCCACGACCTCTTTCATAGCAATCAGGGCCATTAACCACTAGACCAACAAGCCAGTCAAGACTATGTTCTCATATTGTTTGAGAAAACCTAAAGCTATAAATACATTAGACCGACGCACATGTGCAACACGCCTGATTTGTAACAAGTGTGATTAGTTTGCGTGGCGTGGATCAAGTGTAGCTCTACAAGAATGTATGAAGATCGACGCTCCTAGATGGGCGTGTGTGGCACACGTGTGAGCATTGTAGGTCTATCTTAAGGGAAGGTGAGATCATCAGCCGGGGCGGGGTGTTTGCTTTCCAGTGCCGTCAGTGTCTCTGGAGAGTAAGGCGCAACCACATCGCTGCTAAAGATAATCCTAGTAGCACCTCGGATGTCGCCCTCGCCTAGTTTGGACTTGGTGTGATGCCTCGCCTAGGTGTGATGTTAATTAGTATCTTGAATCTCTTTGCATACCAATCACAATAAAATACACAAAACCACCCTCAAAAGCAAACGTTATCTAAAACCGCAGAGAACAAAGCCGAAAACATTCCCACAGCGTCCAGTAACAGTTCAATACATATAGCATTTGAATCAATTTGTTGGTCCAATACCGGCCGATCACATAAATCACAAATCGCTACTATGTATTACTGTTATATGCGTACACATGACGGTTGGGACCGTCGGAATGGTCGCTACCCAACGACAGTAATTTGTTGAATTTTATGCATTGCGTGGTCTATTGTATGACGTGATTCGGAATATGTTGCGAACTATCATTTGTTTCGCATCCGTTATCAGTGAATGTTTTGTGTAGATGTGTTCTGATAGATTTGTAGTTGATTAAAATAATGGATTAATCGGATGGGTTTACAGTTCTGGTTTTTCAAACTTGTTGTCGGTTACAGAATTGAAAAATTCATATTAAAAAAAATATTAAAAAACACGACTGCCATGTCAAAAAAATGAACTAAAAAGCAAAAAACAAGATGTTAGTTGAACTTTATAAATAAAAATTAATAACATTCTTTATTTGTATGTTGCATACATACAAATAAAGAAGGTATAAACTAAGAGACTCGACATTTGCTGCCAAATATTTTAAAAACACTAGTAATGTTACATTCGCATTGTAATGGAAAACAAAATGACTGTATGTCTTATCAAAAACGAAATACTTTCTACACTTGCTTAAAGCACAAACCGTGTGAAGTCAAAAAGCAAAAAAAAAGTAAAAATTTTCTCATTATTCTATTTTTGTATTTAAGCCAACTCAGCTTGTTAGAAAAATAAGGAAGGAATCGGTTGCTTATGAATGGCATTGAATTGATTTCTAAAGATCGTGAGGGTAGCTCAATGATACTTGTTGCGATGACCCTGCCAGGAATCATTACTGGGCCATTGAGAACATTCAATACCTTGTACGTGTAGTGTGTAGGTTTATATCCCTCTCTGAAGTAGGTACTGATATCTGTGTACTGGTGCTATCATCGAATATAAGTAAAAGTAGATACGTGGGTGTGTAAGTATAATTTTCGAGGAGTTTGGGGTTGAAAGTGGGGCCGTGGGGTCCACTAGACACTTCGCGTGACCCAATGGCTAGTTTTTACTTCGGCCAGAGATTAAGTATTGCTATACGATGTGACAATGCCACCTGTCTTTTGGGTACTCTTCTAGTCGACGTCGATGTGAAGGTTTTTTTTTAAGCCAAATTTTAAGACATTTAGTTAGAAGTTTTGTTTTAAATGCATGTATCATTTTCGCATAAGGTTCATATTTGGTTTGTTTCTATGGTCATGTTTCCGAGTCCCGTGTGCTCAAGTGGTTACCAATTCGCCTTCACTGGAATGCTCGTATTCTTTCCCTCTTGCATAATGTGCTATTTTCCTCTGTCACTTCCTTTATCTCAAGAAGCGGTTTGAATTTCTTTGTAATTCGCATACGAAATCTCTTAGGTCATCAGAGAACTTGCGACTCAAAATGCCGATGCATTCCACTACGTTTCTGGATAAGTCCTTTACTGTCCAGGCCACTCGTCTGTGCAATGCACTGCCAGTGTCAATAAAACGCGCGCAATCACTATATGTATTTAAAACACTTGTGAAGGAATATTACTTGTCCTTGTAATTTTGTTTTGTTTTTAGCTGTATTAATTGTTGTTGTCACTTGTTTTCTTGCCCATATAATTATTTAGTATGTACTTTGTTTCTTTTTTTTCCCACCAATTGTTTAGCTTATTTTGTAATTCACCAAGTGCAACCTCATTTTATGTCCAGACAATCTCTTTTCATACCAGGTTGCCTGGAAGAGCTCGCGGAATGCGATAAGGCTAATTGTATGTTTTTAAATATATGGCTCAAATGTATCATTTACTATCATGGTGTACAATAAAATATAAATAAATAAAATAAAATATCGGTATATAATATTAGGTATATACCGATACTTTATTTTATTTAGTTTTTTAATAATAATAGATATAGATAGATAGATATTCTTTATTTTACACCAAAAATACAATTTATATTAGGAAATTAACATTAATAGGGTGTCACAATGGGCGGTCTTATCGCTAAAAGCGATATTTACAGACAACTTTTGGATGGATTTGACAGAGAAGGAGAAAAAAAGATACGTAGTAGGTAGTTCGTGGTATACTAATAATAATAAATAATGCCTATATTTTTTTGCGTAAATGTTCATAATATTAGCATATAGAAATAATATTAATTTAGTTATACTACATTCTACTTGATAGGTTTATCTGTTATTTATTTATTGTGCACACCTACCACAGTGTTGTCTCTTTTAACTCAAAGATTGACTGGTAAAGAATGCCTTGTTACATGAAGTCCGCTTATGTACCACTTCTGTACAGGAAGTTTAAATAAATAAATAAGTATCACTTCATTGAAACTAATATGCAACATGCTTTTCACAAATTTGTACCTTTTAGAGTTACACAGACTCATACCTCTAGAAGTCTAGACCACCATCATTTTGCCACAAGCAAAAACTGTCCTTCCCTGTTTTTTATTTAGATGGGAAATCATCCAATGACTATTCTCGCTCTTCGGTAGGGTGGAAGAGTATGTCAAACTTTTACTGACTAAAAACCACTCCTTTGTTCCTTCTTTGCCTTGCGTTCCGGGGCCACGAGGTTCTCTTTCGCACAATCCATGGCCCCAGTAGGCTTCGACCCTACTGGGCCCCTACGCTTTTGCTGACAACTCCTTGAGGCGCGCGTGGGTCACTACGCGCCATCGATGATTCGGGCTCGGTCCGGGAGGTTACCAAACGGTGGCTGGGGTGTGAGGGATTCCGTTCCCTCACGCGTTTAGCCGCCTCCTTTGCTAGCATTATTGCTTCTTTGCCTCCTCGCTCCGGACCAGAGCCCGGTGTGAGAAGTCGTTGTAGAAAAGTACAAATAAATTTAAGAAATCGCATTGGAACTTGCCCGGTTTTGAACTAACAACCTTTTGTATGAGAAGCGGCTGCCTTAACCAATGGGCCGTCAAACAGAACTCGCTAATCACGCGAAAACCTTTAAACCTTTACCGCCGATGTAGATTCATGATTGATGAACCATCGAACATTTTATCTTCATCTCGAACATACCCAACAAACATACAAATCCGAAACGTTGTTCCATTCAATCGGGAAGGGAAATGTATGCGCATACATTCGAGCTCGTTAGAGTTCCACTTTCAATGGACCGCGGATATCGATGTACAAGATGAGATATTGTTGCCGTATGAGTGATTGAGCGGTGAAGATTAAATAAATCATACTGGTATTTGAATTTCTGCTCTGGGATTTTCGGATATTTGTAAAGATGGAATCTTTAGTATTGTGTAGAATTGTAGAAGACAGCTACAATCATTCTTTTAAATTCATCTTTCATTGGTTTCTTTGAGTGCTAAATAATATTAAGTTGTTTGTTTTTTTTGGTGGGAAAATATCCAAACACTTCTCCGACTCTAGGCGGAACGGTTGGCTATGTCAGACTTTTACTGACTAAAATCCACTCCTATGTTCTTTTTTTGCTTTGCATCCCAGAACCCCAGGGTTTCCTTTCGTACTACCCATGGAAATAATATTTGAATACTAACAACCTGCCCCAGGTTCTCACGGGTGTTAGAAACCTTTGAAAATATCGGGTTTTGTCTACTATAATATGCATGAATTATAAATTTAAACCTTTTTCATGAATCAACTCTATCTATAGGTAAAAACTACATGAAAATCCGTTCATTATTTTGTGAATTTTTTGCAAACCGACAGACAGACATTCGCGGTGGGGGGCTTGTTTTTATAATAAACTAGTGGCCCGGTACGTGCTTCGCTACGTATAAAGTGAAATAATAAAACAATTTAAAACCGCTCGACCGATTTTGTGCAAACTTCACATAAACCATCTATTAAATAGTCCGAACAAAGCCTGAACATTTGGTTTGGATAGATGAGCCCGTTCTTAAGTTATAAAATTACAACGAAAAGTGGCATTGATTTTCATATATATATATAGATTATCTAAGGTTATGGATCGGTAACAAAAGGTTTATGGATGACGTTTGTTTTCAACGAAAACAGAGGTTTTCATTTTCTTTTTATTTTCGACGGCTTTGCAGGTACTCTTAAAATTAAGAGAAGAGAGAATGAAATGGAGAAAAAAACTAGAACTTTTTCCCACATTATTTTTAGAGAAAGGTCTTTCATGATTTCATTTAGCATTCGGATATAAGCAAATAGCATAGCATAATAGCATAATCAGCCTCATAATGTTCCCACTACTACAGCTCTAGCCTCTTCTCTACAAGGCCGTAATCCACCACGCGGGCCCAGGGTGGATTAGGGGATGTCACGTGTCTTCAAATTTTTGGTTCTAAGACATGCCAGTTTCCACACGATGTTTTCCTTCACCGTTTTGAGAGCAGCGGTCACGAAATGAATTACAAAAAGTAATGCGCCTGGCTGGGTAAGTCGGGGCAGTTACCACTACTATCCACGAGAAGTAAATACTAAAACTTAAAACCAGCAACTAAGTTCAAAAAACGATCCAATTGTCTTTTCCAATAAAAAATAAAACTCGAAGAAAAATAATAAGTCCCATCCAGCATTCACAGTTCTTTTACATCAGATTATTCCAAAGAATATCGGAAATTTATATTCTAACGATGGCCAGTAATTGGAATTTTATATTGGATCGTGTTCGATAGCGTCAAGCCCCATTCTGCATAATTAGGGACAACACAAATTTTTTGACTACATTATCGAAGGGTGTGGCAACAAAACGTTTGTTTTTGTGATTGACTACTGTTTTATGCTAGCTTATTTTTTTTAATACTTCGACTGTGGCATATATTTTTGTATTATTTTCATTCCTGCGGTACGAGGCATTTAGTACCTCGTTTGCAAAGTATCATTATGACGGTAAGGTGTTTATTAAACCCGGTAACTTTTAAGAAACAAAAGCTCTTTTTGACCCCATATTAAAGTAGATACAATTGTTACTATTTTGGTTTACAAAAAAGTTTATTCTATTCTATTCTATACATCACTGCAGTATGTTTTAATAGGGCATATTAGGTGTGTATTCATTTCTTTTTAAACTAAACCAAGTTGAAGTTACGGCTTGCGCACGACTGTAGACTATGGTTTTCTTAGCTACACCGCAAGGAAGAACCTACGAAGAGTATTAGATCTCGCTAATATTACATGCTGTTCGTGCTTACTAGTCACACCATAATATTTTATTTAAAGGCGAAAAATTGTGAATATGTGTATGTATGTTACTTCATCACACTCAAACGCCTGAATGGATTTGGATGGAATTAAGCGTACGAGCCGCGACCCTTAACCTGTAATACGTATCCCGGGAGTAAGTTCCCTTGAAACCAGTTTCTACTTTTACACCGGCAAAGCCGTTGGCAGCAACTAGTTAATTTTAGTAAATACTTTGATATCGCAAAATGGCCAATTCCTAATTAATTGGCACTAATGATACTAATTGGTTTTTCCACGAACTCACTAACTATCAGCGCTAGGAATAATGTTAAGGTATGAGTATGCTAATAATTGGCATTTTGTGTGAAGTATCAGACATTTACTATCTAAGGGTGCCTTTTTACTAAAATGGAGCTGGCAGAGTAGAGCGGAGAATAGCAGTTAAAAGTGGAAAGTGTTTCCATTGGAACGGAGCGGGCCGGAGTAAATTTAAGCTAACTTCTACCTTCGTGCTCTCCGCTCGGCATCCAACTCCATTCTGCACGGCTCGGGTCCGTGTGTTCATTTGTTTTATTTGAAAGTCCGCTCAACTCTACTCCGCTTTACTTAAACTGTTTTCACTGATGCAGAGTGAAGATTTCGAGCACTGTGATTAATCAATTCAAGGTCCACTACTCTCCACTAGTCCCAACTCCGGATCCGTTAGAAATGCACCCTAAAGTCCACCTGTGCTCCTTCAATTTCCCTTTAAATTTCAGGTCCTCGGTAACAGTTCTGAGTAATCCCACAGTCCTTGATATTTAAACTCTCACTCCACCTCAGAGCGCGAAAAGTCATTAGATGACCTCACCTCAAAAAAAAAAACCTATAAGAAAGAAAGAAAGAAAACATTTATATGAAACTCGCACAGGACTACAAAAAACAATATTAAAAGATAAAAATAAAAGACCTGTGCGAGGCCAAAAATGCTCCTATCTCATCATATGCTTTTTTTCTTTTTATTGGGTGGGAAAACTCATCCTTATGACATCCCCGCTCTTGGGCTGAGCGGGAGATAGTGTCAGACTTTTACTGACTCAAAACCCACTCCTGTTCCTTCGTTGCCTTCGTCCCAGGGCCCCGGGTTTCGCTTTCACACTACCCGTGGCCCCAGTAGGCTTCGACCCTGCTGGGCCCCTACGATTTGCTGACATCTCTTTGAGGCGCGCGTGGAACAGTACGCGCCGTCGACGACTTGGGCTCGGTCCGATTACCGGACGGCCGTCCGCAAGCCCGCGCCTACGGTGACCGGAAATCGGAATCGGAATCCCGGCGGCGGCGGTTGGAGCGTAAGGACCGTTGCCTCACGCGATCGGCCGCCTCCTTCGCTAGCATTACGGCTTCGCAGAAGGAGGCGACCGCCTGCCACTCCTCCTCGCTCCGGAGCATGGCCTGAACCAAGGCCCGGCGCGAGAGATCGCCGCCGCCGATTGCCCCCACGAGGACACGGCGTTGCTCTGCCCAAGCGGGGCATACCTCCACCGTGTGCTCTACCGTGTCCTCCGGGCGGTCCACACAGTGGCGACACCCGGGCGTCGTTTCCGCATGAATCCGGTGTAGGAACCTCCCGAACTTACCGTGTCCGGTGAGAACCTGCGTCATGCGGAATGTGAGGACGCCGTGAGGTCTTTCCAACCACGCCTCAAAGAGGGGACTTACCGCCATAATTGTTGCGTGCCCAGCACTGAGTCGCGACAGTCGCTGTCGTCATTTCTCCATGAGAACTCGCCGGAGCTCTGTCCGCCATGCTGCGACTAGTCGCGGCAGCGGAGTTTCGCCCCGGCGTTGCATCTCCATGCGCAGTTCGTGCATGAGTGCAGGGACTGTTGCCTCCAGCTCCCATGGTGACTGGCCAGCAAGGAGGCTCGCCGCTTCGTGGGAAATCGTCCGGTATCCTCGCACCATCCGTATGGCCATGACCCTCCGGCACGCGTTCAGCCGGGCCGCCGGCTGCTTCCGCAGCCCCGGCATCTCATCATATGCTGCGATATTTAACAAAAAAGTAAAATAACGCAGCGCTGGTATTCTGATAGGGCCTGGTGATGCCACGGACACACTCACGGAACACAGAGACGAATAAGATAATATATAGATAATAAAATAATAAAATAAAATGTAGCTACTAAACATATAAACAAATGTATTAGACTTCAAAAAAGTGTTCGCCCGATGCTCTGTTAACATTTATCTATAGCAGACAAACGAATGAAACGCGCGGGCGCAGATGTAGGCTATCATCATCATCATCATCATGATTTCAGCCGAAAGCCATCCACTCTTGAACATAGGCCTCCCCCAAATGTCACCACAATGACCGGTCCTATGCGTCTCGCATCTATCGGATTCCCGCGACCCTCACCAGGTCATCGGTCCACCTTATGGGAGGCCTTCCAACGCTGCGCCTTCCGGTACGTAGTATGTCTGTGGTGATAGTCGGCTGTCAAAATGAGAAAAATCAAAAATAAATATATCTTACTGACGCACTCAAAAAAAATCATTTTTTACAAGCTTTTATTAAGTTTCACGAGTCCCGATGTCTGTCTGTAATAAAATCTTGCAAATTAAATTTGATCGGTTATCGATTAAGCTGAAATTTTTCATGCATGTGTAAATCAGATAACAATGCAAAATTATTATGACAAGGAGCTCATCTGACGATGGAACCGGTAGGTGGCCATAGAAACTCATAACCTTATCGAGTTTGGACTCGTTTGATCCATCTTGACGAGTACTTTGGTGCTAGATGGTAACCAGAGTCTGATGATGGAGCTGGAAGATGGTCATAGGAACTCGGTAATAACCGCAATAAGATACAGCTATCGTGTTTGAGTTTTTTGAAATAGTCTTATACAAACTTATATATACCGCGCTATAAAACCTTGCTATGAAAACAATGATTTTCATTGAAAACTGGTTTTATTTTTAATAGGCCTTCATGGGTACTTATAAAATGTCAGAAGCGAGTGCACACTTTCAATTGGTCGTTTTCTATGCAGAAGAACCGGCACGAAACACCATAGATGCTAGCGAGGAGGCGGCCGATCGCGTGACGCAACGGTTCTTACGCCCTGACCGCCGCCGGGATTCCGATCCCGATTTCCGGCCACCGTAGGCGCGGACTTGCGGACTGCGAGCAATGGGTGGCTCGCCGTCTGACCGTCCGGTAACCGTCCGGACCGAGCCCAAGTCGTCGACGGCACGTACTGTTCCACGCGCGCCTCAAGGAGATGTCAGCAAATCGTAGGGGCCAAGCACGCTCGAAGCCTACTGGGGCCACAGGTATTGTGAAAACGAAACCCGGGGCCCTGAGACGAAGGCTTCGAAGGAACAGGAATTTTTAGTCAGTAAAAGTCTGACACTATCTCCCGCTCCACCCAAGAGCAGGATTTGTCATAAAATGATTTTCCCACCCAATAAAAAAAATGCTTCTATACAAACATACGGCAACATGTACGCAAACTGAGCAAAAAAAAAAACTTCCGAGAAAATAAACACGCGTCTCACTCCATTTTCTTTTACACAGCAATGAAACCCGAAATCATCAACTTTGTAAAAAATATGGCCCTTAAATATTTCTATCGTATTGATAAGTAATACGTGCTTACCCGTTATGGTTAGAAAAACCCATACGTTCGGAGTTTCCATGAAACTTTTATCAAGGGAACTGAAGCGGGTAAAACCATAAATAATTTATTACTGAAACGTTTTAATACCTACATTTTTATGGTTGTACTCTTTTTTTTTATATTCGAGTTTCGGAGTTTTTTATTCGGATCTGAATCGTTCTATCAAATGGCCGTTATGTTGATCGGTTTTGGTGGAGTCTTTAAAACTTGTGTATTGTATTTTTATTTATGTTTTCATACGAAATCTTTACGAAAATTGATTTTCACGCCGCGGAAATGTTTGATAGAGCTATCGCGGCCTTGGAATGAAAAGGGCAATTGAAGGAACTCAGGTGGGTTTTAGTTAGTAAGTTTAACACTCCTTCTCTCTCGCTCCATCCAGTCTGAGACTAGTTTGATGACTTCCTACCTCAAAAAAACTGGGCGTATGCCAGTCGTGCTCGCGCACTGAGGGTTCCGTACAAAACTACCTATGTAAACCGGTCAATTCCTCTAATAATAGAGTTTCGAAGATTTTTTCGTATCGATATTTTTTTTTGTGACGTTACAACAAATTTACTGTTTTCTGATTTATTCCTATATCTCTACTATAAGACCTTGCTTTATGCCAAATTTCAGAATTCTGTGTCAACGGGGACTACCCTATGAATTTTGATTTAATTGAGAGTGTCGAAATGTACGTTTTTTGCGACATAAACGGCCGTATCTTTTAACTTGGAGGTTTAATTTTTCACAGCATCAAGGGAACGCAAACTTAACTATATGGTTTTAATTTCAACTCGATACCTGCACTCGTCCCCGAGATAAAGGGTCTTGACAGACAGACAGACGGACGGACAACAAAGTGATCATATATAAGAGTTCCGTTTTTTCCTTTAGGGGTACGGAACCCTAAAAACAAAAAAAAAAAAAAACCCCGGTCAAATGCGAGTCGGATTCCCGCACCAAGGGCTCAAAAAAACCTATATTTGTAGTTCGACTTCCGAATCAAGTCTCAAAGTTGTTTCCAAATTCCTTGAGGAGCTGAGGTGGATCGAATGACACCCTGGTTCCATCCGTACGCAAAATATGCGTTTCAGACGTGGAATTGCGGACGTCAGCAAGAATTGTGACAACCATACATTCAAACTTTTGCCTTTATAATATTAGTTAACCGCAGAGATGGGTGAAAAAACTAACATCATAGGAATGGAATTCCTTAACATCGATAGAAGTAAAACGAAGATATATTTAGTAAAAATATACCTTAACATCTTTAGATATTTTTTCATAAAATAGTTATTCTTGCAAGTCACTAAAGTAGCTCGCAGTAAAGTGGAGGATCTCGCAAAAATAGACAAGACTTAACAAAAAACATCGTCTGGTAACTAGGCAAAAAGTACTTAGAGTATCCTTTTTGGAATCTTATTTTATCTACCCTCCATACCTATAATTCTAATAATACTTATACCATTTATCAAAACGCCACCTGCCGTCACCAATCGGCAATCGTCTCCGATATTGAGTCGGAAGTTTTTTTAATATAACTGTGTTCCTAAACGGAGAACAGCCGAAGCACTTTTTCAACAATTTCCATGGCTGAATATTCGGGAAGAGATAAATTGTCCGCACGTGATTCTGCGGAACTCGGCGGTGACACACGAAAAATTGTTACGTGATAAATTGAAATTATTTTATTGAGATATTTTGAGTTATTGGGTATGTGTGTCTCTGTAGATGATGCTGGAACCATTTCTTGACAGTGTCGCCGTAATTAGAAAGAAAGAATAATATTTTATGTGGCACGCATGGATACACACACACAATAAAACAAAATTCAAGACAACTAGGAAAAAACCATGAAAAACACTGACACAATGTGTGTCTCACGGCTGCGCCAAATAGGTCCAGTTCAGCAAAAATGCCAGACAACTACATGGCAATCGGTGGTAGTAGTGGTCAGTGGTAGTGGTAATTTAGGATTTTCAATGTCTTATATGAATACGAGACGACAGGACCGTTCAATGTTACAACACTTGAGGAGGCCTGTGTCCAAAAGTGGACGTCTTTCGGCTGAAATGATGATAAAGTACGATGATTGCTACACTGTATGGCAATGCACATGCTTATCCTCTGTCCAAGGGAAAAAAAGAACTATCTGCTTGACCTTTTCCCCATCATGTTGGAATCGGCTTCCACTCAAACCAGTTACAGCTAAATGCCAGTTTTTTACGCTGCCGCTGCCAGATCCATCTGACCTTCACAACCCAATATATAAAAGCCTAGAACAATCATTCTTAGCCTGGCCATTGATATTAATAATCGCACAAATTTAAAAAGGAGAAATTGACTTATTGACATATCAACGCACAGCTGAAACTATTGGGACTAAGAACCTGAAATCTTGCACTGGCTTCCTTTTATGACGTAGACGAGCACTAAGAAGGAATTTTTGGAAATTCAACTTTTAAAGGGGTTCAAAATCAAAAGTTTGAATGTACAGTCAGAGGTCAAAAGTGCAGTTGCACTCTACTAATGCTAGTGTCTTAAATTTCTTTGTAGTAGAAGTTCAATGGTCCACATCAAATTTATATTCTTATATATAATACTTTAGATTCTATGCCACAGATCAAATCAATCATGAACAATTGACCCTCTTTTACAAAGAAATTTTAGACACTACTTTAGTATTGGTAATTAGTGCAACTGCACTTTTGACCCCTGACTGTATGTATGTGTTTGTAACTCTTTCAAGCAGAACGGGTTTAGAGGAGCAAACGGATAGACCATGTCCTGGAATCGGATATTTTTTTTAATTCTATGTATATGTTAAAATAATTGTAAATGTTAAGATAATTTCTGTCTTTTACGCGAGCGAAGCTGTTGACGGAAGTTACAAAGAAGTAATTTAGACAAACGATGCGTATTCCAATTTGTTTTCACTTGACTTTTTCAACTTCGGTAAAGGTCTAGGTCTTAATCTCATGTTCAATTATTTCATAGACCTCTTTATATTGTAGTGCAGAGTGAGTGCTATTCACGGTAAGCCGATTATTGTCTACCCACATGCTACCAAAGGTCACGTTTGGGCGGACACATCGATTGTTCGACAAGAAATGGGTAACCACTTAAGAACCCTTTTTTTTTAGAGGGATAAGACGAGCCAAAATGTATACTAACAATATAAAGCTGAAGTGTTTGTTTTTTTTTGTTTTAATGCGCTAATTTCAGGAATGATGCGCTGGTTTGAATTCGATTTTTTTTTTAGTAATAGATTGCTCCAGTTTCGTGATAGCCCAGTGGTTAAGGAAGCCACCTTTCATAGATGGAGTTATGGATTTGAAACCGGGTAAGTACCAATGTAATTTTTTCAACTGATATGTACTTTTCTAAATTTATTTATTTTTTTACTTTATTTTCATTTTTTTTTTTTGTATTCTCGATCCCGATTTTCAGCCACCGTAGGCGCTGGCTTGCCGGCGGTGAGCAATGGGTAGCTCGCTATCCGACCGTCCGGTAAACGTCCGGACCGAGCCCAAGTTGGTGACGGCGCGTAGAGATTTCAGCCGTAGGGGCCCAGGAGGGTCGAAGCCTACTAGGGTCATGGGTGATGCGAAAGAGAACCTCGGGGCCCTGAAACGAAGGCAAAGAAGGAACAGGAGTGGGTTTTAGTCAGTAAAACTCTGACACGCCCTCCCGCCCCACTCAAGGGCGGGAGATGTCATTAGATGATTTCCCAACTAAAAAAAAAAGTGTCGTGATAGCCTAGGGGTTAAAGAAGCCACCTTTCATGCATGGAGTTATAGGTTTGAAACCGGGCAAGTACCAACGTAATTTTTCAACTAATATTTACTTTTCTAAATTTACCTAGGACATTACTGATACCCCGTCTTCGTACCTCTAAAAGCACGTAAAGCCATTGGTCCCAGTTGTCATTCGTAGGTCTTTGACAGTTATTAAGGTAGTCAGACGCCAGAAAGTCTGACCGTCAGTCTATTCAAAGAGTACCGTGTTGCCCAGTAACTGGGTTATGGAGATCAGTAAAACCGGAACGGGCGGGCTAGTTGAGAAAAGGCTAGAGAAATGATGATTAAAAAGCCTATTTATAGAAGACAACTATATCTATATATTCTATTTATTATTGTATTTCTTTTCTATTTCTTTACCATAAAGCTGCACCTACCATGTTTTGTTTCTGCACCACCCTAAGGTCGACTGGTAAAAAATGCCTAAGGCATTAAGTCCGCCTTTGTACAGTGTTTACTACTTGTGCATAAAGTTTTAATAAATAAATAAATATCTATATATAGCTATCTTCTATAGGCCTCTATGAACTCCACAATATATAGCTATCTATATATTATGTCCAGTATGCATGCCAGCAATATATGTGTGGCCTACACATATATTGCTGGCTTGCATACTGGCAGCATAGTTGTACCGTTTAAGGTTTATGTTAAAAAAGCTTAGGTATTTATTTATTTATTTAAACTTCATGTACAGTAGTGGTATATAGGCGGACTTAATGCAACAAGGCATTCTCTACCAGTCAACCTTTTGGGTTAAAAAAGACAACACTGTGGTAGGTTTGCACAATAAACAAATAACAGATGCTTCAAACAGAAAAAATAAAATATATATATAAGCAGACGTAATTTTTATATAATAATGTAACAAACAGAGCTTCCAGCAATATAATAATAGTAAACTAACTAGAAGCCTTTGATTTGAGCCCCGTCCCCACAAGATTAAAGGTTATATGACCAATAGGAGTGGAGCAGTAACCAAAGACGTAGGCAAAACCGTAATAGATAGCTAGTTACTTATAAATAAGATCACAGCTTAAAAATCTTTCCTATTTTTAAACTCACAATAAAAAAAAAACAATATATTCCAACAAAATCTCACCATTTTATTCCAGTAACAAAATTCGTTACAATTACGTGTCCAAACCTTGCCTAAAATATTCTGTATCGATCGACCTCGCTTTTACATATTCTAGGATACCTTTCCTGATAGCCACAATCTAGTTTAGGCACTTCGTTCTAACTACAGACTTTTAAAGTAGGGATTTAACAAAGAAAACGAAAATTTATGCCGACCTACTTACTATGATTGACGGTATATTTATTAGGTTCATCAATCAATCTTTCTAGTCTTTTCCCTGCTATGCTAGGGTTGTCTTCCAATGTATTACATTGAATTACTGCTCTGACCTACACGGTCTAATAATTGGATACGGACCACGATACTCTTTGGTAAGACTAGTGACAGATTTCCTAGCTTCTAACTACCCGTAATGACTATTAAAACCTCAGCTAAGGAGTGGAATTCCCTGCAGGAGTCTGTATTTCCTGATAACTATAATCTAGGGGTCTTTAAGTCAAGAGTAAATAGGTTAGTTCTAGGCAAGCATGTTCCATCGTCGGCCACATCATCGCTTACCATCAGGTAAAATAGGTATCAAACGCGAGCCTATCCATAATAAAAAAGGTACATTAGGAAATAAAATGATCCCAAACGCATATACGATAAAAGTATACCACAATACCACATATCCATCTAGGCCCTGGTACAATCGATGTTCCAGAGTGGGGAGGAATAGCAAGCGCACGCCTTCTTCTGCAAAGCAGTAATGCTAGCGAAGGAGGCGGCCGCACACATGACCGTATAGACTTCCTCACGCCCCAACTGCCGGGATCCTGACCCCAATATCTAACCACCGCAAGCGCGGGCTTGCGGACGACGAGCAATGGGCTTCCGGCTGTCCGGTAACCGTCCGGACCGAGCCCGGGTCGTCGATGGCGTTTAGTATTCCACGCGCGCCTCAAAGAGATGTCAGCAAAACCTTTGGGGTCATAGGTAATCTGAAAGGGAACCCTGGGGTCCTGGAACACAAGGCAAAGAAGGTCACCATAGGTAGGGTTTTAGACAGTAAAAGTCTGACACACCCTCTCGCTCCGCCCTAGGGCATGAGAAGTCATTGGATGGTTCCCGACCTTAAATAAATAATACCACAAATCCATGACCAGATATTACACAAAAGAGGAGGTTTTGAGCTAATAAAGATTAAACCGTGGATTGAAGTTAAACTCTCTGTTAACCACCTAGCTTAAGTAAAACTCTCGCATGCAATTTTAAATGATGTTAGAATTTCCTCGAATTTTAACTGATTAATTTAGGTAAACTTTTGTGAATATTAGTAGGTTCGTAGGTGGCATCGATAATACGACATTAAATTAATTCCCAGTCGGGTAGAAAAATAAATTATTGGGCATCAAAAAATTCATCCACATCGATATCAATAGGAAAAGTGCCCAGAACGCTGGCAGCATTGCCACGTTGGATAGCAATGCTGATTCGTTGTCCGAAGAAAAGCCCAGCCCTCTGGTCACGCGAAGAGTCGACCAGTTGTTTGCTGATATCACGAACAACTCGATGAGCGCTCGGACCCCATGGCCCTAGTGTTTCAACCCCAAACGGCTCAAACATATAACTTCCGATGAGGTTATTATATTTACGCCGTTTGAGGTTTTCTGCACTTGCAGCAGCCGCCCCAGCACAACCTGCCGTACTCAGAAGATGGGATGGCGCAAGGGTGTCGACACATGTTGCATCCCACACCAAAGGCCTACCTAACTTCCAGGGCATTATGGTCATCCCGTCTGGCCTCTTTCCATCGTCGCGTGCCAAGCCATTGGGTTCTAGAACAGCTGGCACTCCGGCGGTGACAAGAGCTCGACGGATGATGTCATTAATGCTTGCGTGCCTAGCTATCCGACCAGCGCTTCTACTGCAGGATAGGCCATGGTGTCCGAGGCGGTCGACTGCTTCACCGCATTGACACCGATGTGGAGCTCCGCTAGGAGCACCCAGTCGCAGGCATGTAGCGATCCGGAAGGTGGTGTCACTCAGCATAGTACCTATGTTGGGCGACGGTAGTGTCTGTAGCCAGAGGCCCGACTCCCATTCACCCACAGCCAGTAGGCGGGCACACTCAGCAGTATTGGTGGACGTGTTAATAAGGTTATTCCGTACCAAACTGCAGAGCGGCTCATCCCACTGTCTCTGGGAAGATGGGTTCTCGGGCAACGCCTTGTTCGGGCAAGCCATTTTCCAGGCGATTACGGCCTCGGCCAAGCACGGCACCTCACAGCTAACCAATGATGGACTCAAAATTCTATTGGTCAACTGTTGAGTGCTGTGGACCGAAGACAGGAACGCCGGTAGGCTTACACTAGAAATTTTGCGGATGCCGAGCCCACCAAAACGAATGGGTAGCGTAGCTTGTAGCCACGCTCGGTCATCCAGGGCCACATTTAAGATGGAAGTCAGAGTATATCGAATGGTCTGATCAATTTTGTCCAAGAGATGTGGCTGCTTCCATAAAGGGGAAGAGCGAAGAAAATACATGAAATTTGGTGCAAAACAACAATACCGTATGAGGGTGAAAGCCGAATGTAGGTTAATTTTGCATAGTCTTTCCGAAATGTTGTTAAAACGTTCAATTTTGTCGTCAATGAATAATGAAAAACTGTCTTCCAAAATTGGAGAACCTAGGAGGTGCAGTGAACTTTTATCTAAAATTTTGATTTCTGGAGCTATCGAATAAAATTTCTGTAGAGTCGATTGTCTGTCAGTATTGTCTGAAATAAATTCATTCATTCATTCATCGATGTGGATGAATTTTTTGATGCCCAATAATTTATTTTTCTACCCGTTTGTAAATATTATTATTTTTAGTTTGTATATATTCTATAGTTTTTGTGTTTCTTATAATTAGTATTAGAATGTTAGAGCAATTGTAATAAAAGTGCAATAATAGAATAAATGATTTATTATTGTTTAAAAAAAAAAAAAAAAAAAAAAAAAAAAAAAAAAAAAAAAAAAAAAAAAAAAATGATTAATCTAGTGAAAGTGACAGTTGACATATTAAAGTCACTGACGTTGCTATTTTTATTTGAAAAGTGTTGTATTGTAATTACGTTTTATTTTTAAAATTACACATCTTCGGAGTACTCCAACATGATTTAAATTTATGGGAAGTACCACAAAAATGCCGCTTTAACTCTTTAAATTAAAAACCTGTGTGTGACATGGGCGCGTGGTGGATTACGGCCCATTCCCTCTCCTAGAGAGGAGTCCTGAGTCCCAACAGTGGGAACATTATAAGGCTGACTACTACGACTACTATGTAACAACTACACATGCTTCACACGGCACCTGCAAGTTCCTATTACTCAGTATATGCACGATACAGTAATTCAGATTCTGGCAATCGAACCTCTATACAAATGTATATTGATGATTGTCTGCCAGAGAAAAGATTCAAGATAAATTTAATAAATAAATTCTACTTCCCTAATACACGTTGTGACCGCTGAATATATTTGAAAAAATGTTATGAAATACTTGGCACACTGGTAGACTATCTGAATCTAGACTAGATTATAATAAAGGGTCATTTTCTGGTTATTCGTTTTCTTGGGATAATATTGTCAGAATTTACATGAATAAAAGCTTAAGCAGTAATTTCTACATATTTTACCCACTGGACCATTAGTCTGCATTATTCACCTTTCCTGCAGATATCATCATTCCTGATTCGATCACGCAAGGAAACTCCGAGCATAGCCTTTTCCATTGCAGGAGAACCAAGGTCACCGACATAGCACGAAGAATCGCCAAACTTAAGTGGCAATGAGCAGGGCACATTACTCGCGGAACGGATGGCCGTTGGGGCTGAAAGGTCCGGGATTGGCGACCACGTACTGGAAGACGTAGCGTTGGAAGGCCTCCTACAAGGTGGACCGATGACCTGGTAACGGTTGCGGGAGTCCGATGGATGCGAGACGCACAGGACCGTTCATTGTGGCGGCACTTTGGGGGAGGCCTATGTCCAGCAATGGACATCTTTCGGCTGAAATGATGATGATGATGATGATGATTTACCTTTAGACTTTTTTTAATCTTCACTATAACACAAACAATATAACTGCTTAATACGAAAAACTACCCATCCATAAATCTACTTTACATTATTTGACCTACGCCATCTTGCGAACCCAATATTTAATGCAATTCGAACATATTCAACACACGACACAATATGTTGCCCTTTTCAAAAACGCAACCTAAGGGCCTAAAAGGGAGAGCCCTTTCTCCCAGCCCAATGGAGTAATTACATCTCGAGGGTACCCCGTGAAAAACCCTAATTTCGGCCGATGAAAAATACTGAGCAAAAGACCGTCCATTTGTTGGCTCCTAAGTAAACAATTTTAATCAAATCAGTGTATTTTTTTTTTCTACCTTTAAATATTTGCACGGAAGAGTGTATTCGAAATACGACGTGCCCAAATATAAGAAAGAAAATAAAAATGTTTCTTTGTTTAAGACGACTCTTTAGTTTTTTTCTCGTAACTTTATTCTGAAGAATGGAGTCTTATCTTGAAAAGATTTTACAGTTCCGAGCGAAGGTTAACTTTAGCTATAACTCAGCTTAGATCTAATGGATAAATTGAATTAGAACAAGTTAAGGATTTAAGATTTTCCGTTTTGTCGGTCTTTATGAAGGCGACGCTCATTTAGTGTCAATTCTTATTATATTTCCGATAACTGACCAGGAAAGTTTAGTGTAAGTTTCTTTTTAAACCACTATTTTATAAGTATCGGATTAAATGTTGCCAAGCAAGCTTATTAGGTTGGGATCAATAAAATTACCCAGATAAAATCGTTATAGATACAAAAAACAAATGTTGCTCTTTAATAAACGCTTCTTCTCTCTCTTCATTATTTCATTACACTTGCTCTCAAAACGGTGAAGGAAAACATCGTGAGGAAACCGGCATGTCCTAGAAACAAAAATTCGAAGACATGTGACATCTACCAACCCGCACTGGGCCCGCGTGGTGGATTACGGCCCTTCCGGCATTACGACATTCCCTCTCCTAGAGAGGAGGCCTGATTCCCAGCAGTGGGAACATAATAAGGCTGAATATGCTATGCTATGCTATGCAGGGTGGCAGGGGTTCCGGACGGCGAGTAATAGGTAGCTCGCAGCCTGACATGGACAAGATCCAGGTTCACAGCACATAGTGTTAAAATCGCTCTTCCCAGGGCAGAATTGATATTTTATTGAAAAAAAAGGTCTACAACATTGTTCGACACAGTCACCGCCCTGGAACGTAAAAAATAACTGAAGAAACACAGGTCAGTTTAATCAGTAAAAGTCTGACACACTCTCTTGCTCCAACCAGAGCGGAAGAAGATGCATGATGATGTCCCACCTCAAAAAAACAAAGGCTGTGGAATAGTTCGAAAGAGTCACCGAGGCCCTAGAACGAAAAGAGCAACTGAAGGAACTCGGGTGTGTTTTTAGTCACTTATTCTAACCCTCCCTCTCACTCCACTCAGAGCGCGAGACATTATTTAATGATTTCCCATCCTCCAAAAAAAAAGGTTCTTTAATAAACAGGTTCAAAAAAGGTAGTAAGACAACTGTTACAATAATTTATGCTCGGCAGATTGAAGTTCTGATACATCTTTTACGACACCTTGTTACAAGATGAGAAGGTTTCCACTTCAGAGCAAAAGGTTAGTAAGTAGAGCCATTGACATTGATAATGGGCTATATTTTTTAAGAGGAGAGTCCATAAGAAACACCTAAAAAGGCACTTACAGTTTTCAAAATTTCAAAAAATATACCGCACTGAATTATATTGTATGTATTGTTTGTATTGTATGGTCATGTGAAGAGGAGGGATGAGACGCATGTTACTAAAAGAGTTATGAGTTTACATGTGGATGGATGGAGAGGGAGAGGGAGACCAAAGAAAAGATGGATGGATTGTGTGAAGAGTGATATGAAAGAAAAGGAAGTTAGTGATAGCATGATGAGTGACAGGGCAGAGTAGAAGAAAAAAACGTGTTACGCCGACCCCAAATAACACGGGACAAGGGCAAGAAGATAATGATGATGATGACACCGCACTGAATTACCCTAAAAAAAAAATAATGAAGAATTTATCTATATCTTATATATTGTTTGTATTATATGCAATTTATTAGTTTATGTATTGTATATATGTAAATACTACACGAACCACGAACTACCTGCGTATTTTTTTTCTCCTTCTCTGTCAAATCCATCCAAAGGTTGTCTGTAAAAAATCGCTTTTAGCGATAAGGCCGCCCATTGTGACACCCTATTAATTTTTAGTTCCTACTTTAATTTGTATTTTTGGTGTACAATAAAGAATATATCTATCTATCTAACTTCAATAGAAGTGCTAACAGTTTCACAGCGAGATATTTGCAAAACCTATCCTAAATTTCGAGAAAAACATTGTTCATTAAAAAATATGTTCGGCTGTGTTCGGGTATGTGGTCGTGATATGATTAAGAGTGTGAAAAGAGAGAGTTATTGAACGTATTATCTTTATCTCATTTTATAGAGTGGTCAATTTTATAAGCATACCTATTTTGTACATTACGTATATTGAAATAATTTCCATGTAAACAAATTCCTCGTGTTTTTTTTTTGGGTTTTAATTATTTGGTCACTTGGACCTTTTTTTTTTTTTTTAATTGATATAAACCAGTGCTTGACTGCGATCCCACCTGATGGTAAGCGGAGATGCAATCATTGATGGTCAGGCGCACTAGTTTATTAAGAGCCTATTCACTCTAGCCTTGAAGATATTATAGTTGGACGGAAAGACCGCAGCAGGCAGATTGTTCCAGTTCTTCAGTTACCTTTAAGTATAGTGTAAGAGTATGTCTTATTTTATTTTTCAAAACACCACTATGTATCACATTAGAGTGCGGGTGCAACATATTCTAATGTTTTTGTAGTATTAGGCAGCAAATGTATCGAGTCAGCCTTCTTAGCAAACTTCGCTGAGGTACCCAAAACTACAATAAAATTCTCAGCTCCATATTACCGAGATCGCGTATTTTTCAATGATTCCACTTATTGCCCAGTTGCGCAGACACTTGAGATACAAAGTTGCACCAATTTTACATCACAATATCCACTAGGAATCAATTTGCGAACAATTAAAACAGCTACTGAACTTCACTCGAAGAAATCCCGCCAAAAAAACTCTCTCGTGAATTAAAGTCGGGGCGATCTTCGTGGAGCAATATGTTTAGAACAGGGTTCTAAAGTCAAAAATTCAAATTTGAACAATCTTTTTTATTTTTGATTGGCACAGTTCATATATAGCCAGTTTCAAGTTTAACAAATAAGTATAGTATAGTTATACTTTGCTTTTAATTAGAATGAGGATAATATTATTCCACAATAATAATATTCCACAACCATCACACAACGCCGTCTAGTCTCAAGCTAAGCAGAGCTGTTATGAGTACTAGACAACTGATAAACATACTTATATATTTCTAAATAAATACATATAGATAAATTACACCCAGACACAGAACAAATGATCGCGCTCATCTGGGTGGGAATCGAACCCACGACCTCTGGCATAGCAGTCAGGGCCACTAACCACTAGACCAATAGGCCAGTCAGTATGTAACATATTTTAATGTTTCTGCAATATTTGGCAGTAAAATTGAGTCACTTTTGTCTACAAGCCCAATCCCAGTTTTTTTTTCACCCCTATATACCCCACCCCGATTGCAAAAAATACTTCTATCCTCTAAATGAGAAGACGCCATACAAAGGATTGTCTTAAAAGACTTAGTCCTCAAGCCAAAACATTATTTAAAAAAATTCAATCCATTGCTTCACATTACGTTTAGAAAAGTCGCCTACACGATAACATAATATTCAAATTAGGAAGAATTGCTATTAATTCTATGTTCCGTAATCACTCCGCTTATATTACAAGAAAAATATAGTCAAATTCTACTTTAACCTCAAAATACAGCGTATAATAAATTAAGTGCAATTAAACCTTGTTTCCTCAGACTTAGAGTATAATGGTTAATTTAAAGACCAATTAATTTTAAATTCTTCCACTAATTGCGCCCTTAAACCTGAGAAGTTATGAAATTACAAAGTAAACCCACACCTTTATGTGTTCAGCTATTATATAAAACCTACTTATGAAGCTTAAAATGATTAAGAAAGGTTACGTACATAATTGTCTTATCTTTATGTGCCTTTGAATATATTGCCCAAGTTTGATACGTGTAAGTAAGATTTAACTAATAAATTTCAGTAAAATATAGAAATGAGGAAGTCTTCTTCAACTAAATTTTTATAATGATTCTTTTATCAGGACCTTCTTAGATATGTTTGAACTCATGGCAATAATAAATAATAAAATATTAACAGTAATTCCAGTTTCATAAAAAGAACATGGCCAAACAAGGCTTAAAAAGGTTGTCAGGCCGTCCGGGAGGCATGCCAAGAATAATTGTTCTTGCGTACATCTTTATATATATAATTCTTCTTAACGTATGTTTGTCATCTAACTCCTCCTAAATGGCTTGACCAATTTGGACGAAACTATATAAATACTATGTATATTCGTGTAGATCCCTAAACGGTTTGAAAATACAATCGGACCCAGGAGGTGGCGCCATAATCGAGTGTTTTTTTTTCTGACGAAAAGCAAGCTTTCGGGTAAGAAAATGCTCGCGATAACTTTCTAGCAGGTCAAAATAATAATAATAATTTTCACAACTATCACACAACGTCGTCTAGTCCCAAGCTAAGCAGAACTTGTGTTAAGACAACTGATAAATATACTTATATATTTCTAAATAAATTCATATTATAGATAAATTACACCCAGACACAGAACAAATGATAATGCTCATCGCACAAACATTTATCCTGGGTGGGAATAGAACCCATGACCTCGGGCATAGCAGTTAGGGCCACTAACCACTAGACCAACAGGGCAGTCAATAAAAATAACATGTTCAGGATGTTTCTAGGGCTCCCGCTTGTCTGCATTGTATCAGGTATGTACACAAAGACACGCGTTGATAGCTTCCACGTTATCGTCATAATCATAATTATGATAATAATTTATTTTGCAAACATGGGTATAGCTAGTACATAGGTGTTTTTTTTTTTTAATAGAGTCCTCCATATTTTACTATCACATTGGCATGCAAATAATTTTTTTTTAACTCCGTTGCAATTTAAAAAGAATATATTTATGTTAAAAATGTCAGCTTAATAAAGGTCATAGTAATAAAAATTAAAATAATATTATATAATGTCAAACGGAAATAAAAAGTAAGTCAACCAGGATCAAAATAATAATGTCAGAGTAGCAGTATGTCAATCAATTAGTGAACCGTCATTATGAAAATCGTCAATGGTGTAATAAGTTTTCATAATTAAAAATTCAATTTCATCAGAACGAAACCAATGAAGTTCATAGCGGGAAGATAGGATTCTCTTTTATTAGGTTAGGTTAACAATGCATTTATAAACAGTAAACTATTTTTTTTTGAGAGGCGGGTGGGGAATCATCGTATAATTTCTCCCGCTCTGGCTGAAGTGTCAGACTTTTACTGACTAAAACTCACCTGTGTTCCTTCAGTTGCCTTTTGTGTTCCAGAGCCATGGTAACTCTTTCGAACAATTCCACAATACTGGCAGGCTAAGGTCCTACTGGGTACTATTACTCCCTTCAGTTTTGCAGACATTGCTTTGAAGTGTACAACGCGTTGTTTACTTGGGTTTGATCCTTACTGGACGGCGAGAAATAGGTTGCTCCCCATTCCCCAGGTATCGTTCTGCGACATCCTACACTAAATCATAAACCCTACAAATTAGTTTATAAATTTTCAGCAAAGCCCAAAAAGTGCATTTTTTTTATCGGAGTTCTAAATAGAACCATTGCAGGGCTACATCCTCACCCTTACTCTATGCTAAACTACCCCACTTTATCCTACTCTACCCTACTGTACCCCATTCTACCCTACTCTTCCCTAGAGATTTTTGTTTCGGTATAATAAGAATTGTAAAAGAAATAAAATGTAAATTAGGAAACTAACACTGTGAATATAGTGACCTCTATTGTACTTAGTGTTAAAGAATAAGTTAAGTTAGTAATGTAATAGGTAAAAAAGAAAAAAAAACAATAAAAAATAATCGAAAAATAAACGGAATACCAGAAAAGAAGAAATCCAAAAGTTCTTAAGTTACAGAGTGACCAGAAGCAATAGGGGTTCATTTTTAGGGTTCCATACCACAAAAGGAAAAAACGGAACCCTTATAGGATCACTTTGTTTTCTTTCCGTCTGTCTGTCTGTCAACTGTGTACTGCGTACTCTTTATCTTGGAAACGCGTGAACGTATCGAATTGAAATTAAATACTTAATTCTCCAAAAAAAAAAAAGTATATTCAGACAGTCAAGGGAACCAAAATTCTAGAGTACTCTCCGTTGACCCACAATCCTGAAATTTTGCATAAAGCAAGGTCTTTTCTCACAAGTATAGGAATAAATCCAAAAACAGGAAATTTTTTGTTAAGTCACACTTTTTTTTGCGATTTCGAAAATACTTCGAGACTCCAATCAGGAATTATACTCTTTACATAAGTAAGTTGGCACGGAACCCTCAGGACGCGACTCCGACTCGCCCAGTTTTTATATATTTAAATAAGTTTTGTTTCCTGTTTACTAAACCATATGAATGTTACTAATTCGAATTTAAAGATATATAATTTCTTTTTATAAACAACACATCCACATCGAAAACAGGGAATTTAATTAATTTTTCACAATTAAACGCTTTGTACTGCATTCACGCATGAGGGGGTGGGTACAAAAGCGGGTCAAATATTTCGAGTTCACTCTGATGAAAGACTGAGCATTGCACACGTTTATAATTATGTTATAGAATAAAATGATTTTTAAATAATACGTGCTTTTTTTAGGTGGGAAAATAATCTAATGACAAATCCCGCTCTTGAGCCGAGCGGGAGATAGTGTCAGACTTTTACTGACTAAAAACCCACTCCTGTTCCTTCGTTGCCTTCGTCCCAAGGCCCTGGGTTTCGTTTTCACACTACCCATGGCCCCAGTAGGCTTCGACCCTGCTGGGCCCCTACGATTTGCTGACATCTCCCTGAGGCGCGCGTGGAACAATACGCGCCGTCGACGACTTGGTCTCGGTCCGGACGGTTACCGGATGATCGGACGGTGGGCTACCCATTGCTCGCCGTCCGCAAGCCTGTGCCTACGGTGGCCGGAAATCGGGATCGGAATCCCGGCGGCAGTTGGAGCGTAAGGAACGTTGCCTAACGCGATCGGCTGCCTCCTTTGCGAGCATTACTGCTTCGCAGAAGGAGGCGACCGCCTGCTACTCCTCCTCGCTCCGGACCATAGTCTGTACCAAGGCCTGGAAATAATACGTGCTGGATATTTTTATAAAACTGGCATTTTTTTTTTCTGCCATTTGTGTTATAATGGTTGGTTCTGTTTAGAGTGAATACACTAAGGAAGCCCGCGAAAATCAATTTTGTCTTAAGTTTTATACATTTCTCCGGCCAGTGTCTAGTTCTATTCTCATTAAAATATGATTTGCGACCGTAGTAAAATAAGTATAATCAGTCTTATAATGTTCCCACAGCTGGTACTCAGGCTTGAGTCCGTACCGCCCGAGAATGTTTTACAAAACTATCCAGATGAAACACTACCAATGAATAAAAGAAGGCAGCATGCATAGTCAACCTTATATTGTTCTCTCGCTGCTGGACCTCTGGCCTCCTCTCTAGGCCATAATCAATCTTTATAGACCACATCACATCTGGCCATAATCCACCACGCCTGCCCAGTGCGGGTTGGTGGATCCACTAACCCGCACATGGCATGTAAATGTCTTCGAATTTTTGGTTCTAGGACATGCCAGTTTCCTCACGATGTTTACTTTCACCGTTTTCAGAGCAGTGGTGATGAAATAAATTACACAAAGTAATGCGCCTGGCTGGGTCAGTCTAGGGCTGTCGTTATCAATCGCCCACCACTGCTCTCACCGCTTTGCGACCGAAAATGCGTTAATTTACGGAATTATATTCATTAAAATCGTCAATACAACCCTCCCAATGCGTATAACCCTATTGAAAGGCATTTTACAAATGAGTCATTCAATAGAGCTGAAGTCAGAGGGTTGTATTTTAATGATTATACCTCAGTAAAACCATATTTTTTACAGTCGTAAATCATATTTTAATTAACATAGAACCTGAAGCTGAGCTGCAAAATGCAAAACTCTTAAGAAAATTTGAACTTCGCGGGCTAGCCTGTTTCTTTTTTAAGGTGGAAAATCGTCCAATGACTTTTCCCGCTCTAGGGCGCACCGGGAGGACGTGTCAAATTTTTACTGATTAAAAGCATCCCTAGGTTTGTTCAGTTGCCTTGGCGTTTTAGGATCAGGGGTAAGGGGGTGGAGGAATGGCTAAATAGGCGTCACGGCGTCCTCACCTTCAACATCACATGACGCAGGTCTTCACTGAACGTGGTAAGTTCGAGACGTTCCTGCATCTGATTCAGGCGGAAGGAAAGCCCGGGTGTTACTATTGTATGACCCGCCCGGAGAACACGGTGCTGCATACGGGTGAGGTGGCCACGCTTAGGCTGAGTACCGCCGCGCGCCGTGTTCTCGTGGATGCGATTGGCTACTTCTCGCACTCGGTTCGTAGCGAGGAGACATTGCAGGCGGGCGTCTCCTTCGGTGAAACAGCAATGCTAGCGAAAAAGGCCCTTTGCGTTCCGGGGCCATGGTATCCCTTTAAAATAAATCTCGTGGCCCTAGCAAGCATCCGATGCTGTAGCGTACGGTTTTGCTGACATTTCTTAGAAGCGCGCGCAAAACACTAAGCATCGTTGACGAGACGACCGACGAGCAATGGGTAGCGATTGCTCGTTGTCCGCAAACCCGTGTCAAGCGCCCGCGCCCGTACGATCGAATAAAAATAAACTATTACCGAAACCCAAATTACTAAATATGTATATAGTTATTTTTAGGCGAAACGTTTATTTGATTCAAACGAGTTGTGCTAAATCTCGTGTCCTTTGTACTCTTCTATTTGTACTTGTCGATTTTAAGTGTTTTTGTGTACATAAATAAAATAAGTTACTTTAATAACAGTATTCAATTGAATACCATTTATCCTATGGATATCTATAGGTATATAGGGAATAACGGAAAAGTTTGTTCTTACCCACGTACATATAAATCATTCTAAATATAAAAGAAACAAAAATACAGACATAAAACTACCCTGAATCGCACATATCGTGATCGTTAACATTTTTTACAAATAAATATAGTATATACACATATATACATATACATAGATATACATATTTTATTATTCGGATGGCTACTAACTGCCAATGATTGCACTGATAAAAAAAAAACAATTGAGTATCACAACATCAAATGAAAAATAAAATTTCAATATAAACTAATGAAGTCCGTAATCATTTTGTCGTTCAGCATGGTTATGCCACAACTTGACACCATAGATAAATTGATCTTTAGAGGATCATACTTACTACATCGAATACTACCGAATAGATACGACGGAATAACCCGACACGACCTTTCCAACCCCATTACTATGCAATATCTACATCCCGAAGGTCTGCAGGTTAATGGACTTATGACAATACAACTGGTACTCGGATATATTTTAGATTTCTTAACACTAAGCTTAATCATTATCAATTCTGGAAACACCAGAAGCCCAATACCAACTTGTAGTAAATAAAAAACATTCAAATTCTATGACTGCTCATGTTTCAAAAATCGAAAACTTTTGTTTATTTTTCTTTTGGCTACGCATGGTAGGTGCCACTTTTGTTTTAAAACAAAATTTTGAAATTGGAATAATGTAAGTGAATGATTTAAACACTATTCGAATTTCAAAATTATGTTTAGAGAAACCCATACATTGCATACCAAAACTCTCTGGTTCAGGTCTTTGGTCCCGGCTGTCATTCAAAGATCTTTGACAGTCTTTACGGGCTTCTGACAACCGATAACACCGTTACCAAAAAGTATTGCGTTACCCAGTTACTGGGCTTTTGGGTAAAATACTGGAAGCTGAAACCTAACATCGTTGGGTCAATACCAGTTCTTTTACTAAGGCAGTATCAGTACCCGGAATTACTGTCATGGCCAGCCCAACCCGATTACTAAGCAATATTGATATCCCTGTGGTAGTACCTTTGAGACCTGTTGTTAGGTTCTCAGAATTTTTACAGCTGATATTATATGTATTTCAACGACAAGTTTATTTTATTACTTCATTATTTTACTCAAACTTTTTTTTTAAATAATTGATAGGCACCTGATGGTAAGCGATGATGTGGTTGATGACAGAGTATGCTTACCTAGAAGTAAACTATTCACTCTTGACTTCAAGACCTAAAGTTTGTAGCTATCAGGAAACACAGACTCTGACAGGAAATTCCACTCCTTAGCTGTACGCACGATAAATGTTTTCAAAACCGTTTGGTGCATATATGTGAAATTTTCATGTACCTGTGGCGCATCACCATAATGTTTTATGATCCAATAATAGAACAAGCTATCAAATGTCCAAAAAAATAAATAAAGGAAGAAATCATAAGACAATTACAAAAAGATTAGTCATGTGCAGTAGGAGTATTAGTTTCAAACACAAATATACAATGACAGTCTTACTCTAAAATTTAAAATAAGAAATAAAAAAACTTATGACAAATAAATTTCTAAATACGTAACAATGACTGAAGACAACCATAAACACACTATCGTAGTTCTCAATACTAAATTCAAAAAGCTTAAAAAATAGTATCCAGAATGTATGCAATAGTTTGACAACCTTTTTATAAATAAACGCATGGAAGTTATATCCAAACATATTTTGTATGTAAAATCAAACCTAGACAGGAAAATGCCAAACGTAAATAAAATATAACGGAAAGCGGCTAACACATTCCATTCGATTGAACTTTGTAAACCAATTTAAATAAATGTTTAACACATTCCTCTTTAAGGCACGACCTCAATGGAAATCCTCCCACAAACGATAAAATATAATTCTCCTTACCTTATTTCCGATTTCAAAATCGAAAGGAAGGAACCGAAAATCTCTACATTATCACGACTTTCTCACTGATTTTAACACAATATTTCAGTCACTGCAACCTTAACAAATTAAGAATGCATTTTCGTGTTCGATAGATAAGGTTTTATCACACATTTTCTATTTACCGGCATTGTCATATTGTACCAAGTTTATGTAACACCAGCGTAGCACCGCCGTAGACCCGTACCAGCGCTACGACGGCTCGTAGCGGACTGAAGTACTGACGCTTTCGTAGCATACATATAATATAATACATACTATACAATGTTTATACAAAAGTTAAACTTTTTGTGTATTTAGTTGTGGATAAACAAAATCGTTTGTACGTTTTCCGCGGTAGATAAATTGTCTTGGTACGTACAAGTAACGCCATCTGTTAAGAGATACAGTAATTACATGTTCAGTTGAAAAGTGGATTGTGAATGTGTGCATTTGAAAGAGGTTAGTTTGCGATGCCAAAGAACAGCTTAAAGTTTTGTACTGGCGAATGTTTGCGGTTAAAGCGAATCGTGTTTGAAAATCACGATCAAAAGGAGACTGGTAAACTGGATTAATTTTAACTATTGAATAACGACTTTCTAAGAAAGTTTTAAACTAATTAAAATAAGAACATAATGACAATATTACCTTTTCTCGACTTTGTTAAGGTATAAAATTTTAAAAATCGTTGGCCTTGAAGCTGGCGACTAAGATTCAATTTATAAAGTCATAAAAGTTTAAAATATTCGAAGAAGAAAATAAAATAAAACATTTCTTTAAGCATAGAGGTTGAACTACACTACTTACACGTGTTCCACGTACACGAATCTAGGCGCGTCGGTCTTCATACATTTTATATGGCTAGTTGCCATGTATGTAGAGCTACGTTAGATCCACCATTAGATTTTCCCACCAAAAGAAAAAAAGCCATCAATCTACAAATAAAAACCGGACCGGCGCGGCGGCAGCCATTTTTTAAATTGTGTGTACATAATTATCTATGTGCCAAATAAACATATTTTCTTCTCTTTTTTTATTATAATTATTATTGAGAGGCTCGCGTTAGTGATATCATGACGAGTGACAGGGCAGAATGGAAGAAAAAAACGCGTTGCGCCGACCCCAAATGACACAGGCAGGATGATGATGATGATGATGATGATTGAGAGGCTCGCGTTTGATCACTATCTCACCTGTTGGTCAGCGACGATGTGAATGGACGATGGAGATTATGAACGACATCGTCCCATCCATTCATCCATCATCCATCCATCCATCGTCCATCACAGGTTGTCTTTCTTTCTTTTTCTTTTAAATTAAAAAATATATCAAAATTTTATTAGCATAGCATAGTCGGCCTTATAATGTTCCCACTGTTGGGACTCAGACCTCCTCTCTAGGAGAGGGAATGGGCCGCAATCCACCACGCGGGCCCAGTGCGGATTGGTGAATGTCACAAGTCTTCGAATTTTTGGTTCTAGAACTTGCCGGTTTCCTCACGATGTTTTCCTTCGCCGTTTTGAGAGCAGTGGTGATGAAATAAATTACACAAAGTAATGCGCCTGGCTGGACCCGAACCCGCGACCCACAACTCGCAAGTCGGGGCCGTTACCACTTGGCCACCACTGCTCTAAAAAAAATAAAAAAAAATTTATTACTTGCATTAAAAAATAAAAGAAAAATGAGAAACTAATAAGTTTTATAATCATTTTTGACGGGACAAGTCGGAAATGGCAGTAGAAAATAAGAACGAATCGTCCAAAGCTGAAGCTAGAGTAAAAATAGCACTAGAATATGAATATTTTATTCCAAGCGATGGTCATGTGTCGCTCGTAACCCAGATACAGGGCTAGACCAATGTCCTGTAATTGTTAACCGACTTTTAAAATAGAAGGAGGTTCTCAGATTGCCTGAATGTTTTTTATTTGTACCTCAAAAGGAAAAAACAGAACCCTTATAGAATCAGTTTGTTGTCCGTCTGTCTATCTGTCTGTCTATCAAAACCCTTTATTTTGGGAACGCGTAGAGGTATCAAGTTGAAATTAAAACTATATACTCAGGTCTGCAGTCCCTTGAACCTGTGAAAATGACAAACTTCTTAGTTAAAGAATAAAAAGATACGGCCGTTTATGTGACAAAAAACATTTTTTTTTTTTGGATTTGGATTGGTGGATATCACATGTCTTAGAATTTATGATTCTAAGACATGCCAGTTGCTGGGTCCAAATCTTGTTAGTAACAGGATTCTTAAAAACTATGTTATTAAACAAAACAGTAGCCACTGAGTACCCCCATGGCGTGAGTCAACCACAGGGCGTCGAACTTGTGCACTAACGCTTTCAGGATGTTCAAACTCGACCGCGCCATTCACCACCACCATCACCGCGGACCCTAACAAAATACCAGTGCTGCGTTATTTATCGTTTTAAATATCGCAGCATATGCTGAGTTAGGCGCCTTTTTGGTCTTGCACAGATTTTAAAGTTATTTTTTATACTTAATTCTACTATATTTTAATTCCAATGTATTTTACTGTATTTTAATTTTACTGTATGTTTGAGGTACGAATAAACTTTTTTTCTTTCTTTCTTTCTTTCCATTATCAGAATCAATGAGGCCTTTTTAGGATTCTGCACCCAAAGGGTAAAACGGGACCCTATTTCTAAGACTCCACTGTCCGTCCGTTTATCTGTCCGTCTGTCACCAAGCTGTATCTCATTAAATACAGCTTGGTGACAGAACCAACCACCAAAAAAAAACAAGTCAGTGATCAATCATCTAAGAATTTCGTTCCATTATCAGAATCAATTAGGCCCTTCTAGAGTTCCCACCATTACTAAGACTCCGCTGTCACTCCGTTTATATGTCCGTCTGTCACCAAGCTGTATCTCATTAACCGTGACAGTTAAATTTTAATTTTTGTTGCCGCTATAATAGCAAATACTAATAAATATTTGCATGGGACTCCCATACAACAGACTGATTCCTCTTCATGCGCGAATCCGACTCACTCTTAGTTGGCTTTTTTCGAATCATCGCGTAAAAGTCATCGGTATGCGCAGATGCGAACATACCCGACACACTACAATAACGCGGTAACCCCAACAACATCCTAAAACAGTTATTATACTGTACAAAGAAGAAGAAGAAAGAAAGAAAGAAAAAATGTTTATTCGTGCCTCACACAATCGTATAAACTAAAATTACACACTAAAAAAGAAAGGTATAATCAGTGCGAGGCCAAAAAGGCACCTAACTCAGCATATGATGCCTTATTTAAAACGATAAATAACGCAGCGCTGGTATTCTATAATTATGTATATTAAGAAGGATGTTATTACCTACTTACAGTCGTCAGTACACTCAACTCCAAAGATCCAACATCGAATTCAGCATTCAGAAGCCTTTCATTCATAAATAAAGTTAAACCCCCTATAAATACTTCGATTTGAGAGTCTACATATCGCGAAATACCCCGGGGACCCACCTTATCCAAACTTTGAGAATTATATCTATCTAGTTGAGCCATCTGCTAACTTTTAAACTTACAAAAGGGAAGGGGAACTCCGTATCGGTTTACAGATTTGGGAGTATCTTGCCCGTTTCATTTGGGATAAGTTATGTATGTCGTGTCAATAGACGAATGTGTCAGTGATAGCATCAAATATTTTTATATTTTATTATTATTGATAGGCTCGTGTTTGACAACTATCTCACCATCAGGTGAGATCACCACCACATTGTTTAGCATCAAGTAAACGATGTGGTCGATGTTGGAGTACGCTGGCCTAAAAGTAATCTATTCACTCTTGACTTTTTTTTTTTCGGTGAGAAAATCATTTTAAGACATCCCCCGCTCTTGGGCGGAGCGCGAGATACTTTTACTGACTAAAAACCCACTCCTGTTCCTTCGTTGCCTTTGGTACCGGGGCCAAGTCTTCCTTTCAGAATCAGACCCTTGGCCCCAGTAGGATTCGACCCTGATAGGCCCCTACAGTTGCTGACATCTACTTGAGGCGCGTGAAACAGTACGCGTCGTCAAACACTTGGACTCGGTCTGGACGGTTACCGGATGGTCGGACGGCGAGTTACCCAATGCTCGCTGTCCGCAAGCCCGCCCCTACTATGGCCGGAAATCGGACCGTTGCCTCACGCGATCGGCCGCCTCCTTTGCTAGCATTACTGCTTCGCAGAAGGAGGCGACCGCCTGCCACTCCTCCTCGCTCCGGACCATGGCCTGCACCAAGGCCGGCGCGAGAGATCGCCGTCACCGATCGCTCCCACGAGGACACGGCGTTGCTCTTCCCAAGCGGAGCACACCTCCACCGTGTCCTCCGGGCGGTTCACGCAATGGTGACACCCGGGCGTATTCACTCTTGACTTAAGACTCTTGCAGAGCAAGTTAATCATGCTTTTCAAATTATATAATTTTGTACCGATATGCCGATTACTGATTTGAGCAGTGGTGGTTGAGTGGTAATGGCCCCGACTTGCTAGTTGTAGATCGCGGATTCAAAAAAAGCCAGGCGCAATACTTTATGTAATTTATTTTATCACCACTGCTCTTAAGACGGTGAAGGAAAACATCGTGAGAAAACCGGCATGTCCTAGAAGCAAAAATTCGAAGACATGTGACATTCACCAACCCACTTTGGGCCCGCGTGGTGGATTACGTCCCATCCCCTCTCCTAGAGAGGAGGCTTGAGCCCCAGCAATGGGAACATTAAAAGGCTGATTATGCTTATGCTATGCTATGCCGATTAATACTTATTGATTAATTATTCTATCAAAATACTGAAAAAATCACTCATTATCACTACACCTACAGCAGGCGGAGTGACTTAATGACTTTTCATTTCAAACAAAAAAAATTGTACACTCTTAATTACGTATAATTCTATATTCCTTGACCTTTGGCTGTTTTTTTTGTGTATTTCTATTTTCGTAAATAAATTACAATTCTAGAATAAAAGCTTAAGAAGAGGAGTAGGAGGAGGGCTCGAAGTTTTCTAGATATTTATAGAAAGTGATTCAGATAAAAGCCGGGCTACCCTAGAAATGTATTTAGGAACAGACACGAACAAAATAGATTAGTAAAATGTATAATGTGCGTTATAGAAATTGATGGGTTTTATTATACTTCAAAATATTTTCAATACAATTTGTGTTTCTCATTAACACAGTATCGAAAATGGCATTTTTTAAATTATGTGGTGCTAGTAGTTTCACGCGCGTAAAAGTGAAAATTTTCCCAAACGAACATACTCTTAGGATAAAAAGACTATTATTTATGCTATTCCAGCCCAGCTAAGTTACAACCGTTTCGTTTCGATTCCCTTTTCGTTGATTGCCCCAAGTTGGCCACGCCTCCTATTCCTTTGTTCTGACCACGTAACTGAGCGTTGAGATGACGTCAGAAAATGCAGGATATGGTCTACCCGTATACCAAATTTCAACCAAATCCGTGCAGCCGTTGAAGCGTGAAATATTAACAAACATACACACACACTAACAAACTTTCGCGTTTGTAATATCAGTGTGATTAGATTAAAATTAGCTTGTGCCAGCGGCATCACCTGTGTGAAAGTAGAAATCATGTGCCTATGGTACTAAGTGATAATGTAGCCTTCGGTTGTTTTTTTTTTTGGGCAGAGTGTGAGATAGTGTCAGACTTTTACTGACTAAAAACCTACTCCTGTTCCTTCGCTGCCTTTCATACCAGGGCCGAGTCTTCCTTTCAGAATCAGACCCATGGCCCCAGTAGACTTCGACCCTGCTGGGCCCCTACGGTCGCTGACATCTCCTTGAGGCGCGCGTAGAACAATACGCGCCGTCAACGACTTGGGTTCGGTCCGGACGGTTAGTGGATGGCAAGCTACTCATTGCTCGCCGTCCGCGAGCCCGCGCCTACGGTAGCCGGTAATCTGGATCGGAATCCCGGCGGCTAGGGCGCGAGATCTATTATACCTTGCACGTGCACGTGCGGCCTCCTCCTTTGCTAGCATTACTACTTCGCAGAAATCAGCGACCGTCTGCCACTACTCCTTACTCCGAACCATGGCCTGTACCAAGGCTCGACGCGATTTCTCGCCGTCGCCGATCGCCCCTATGAAGACACGGCGATGCTCTGCCCAGGCGGAGCACACCTCCACCGTAGCATTCGATTGGTGAAAAAATAAAAAAAATAAGTTCAGTTTGGATGGGTAAAGATTTGGAAGTATACTTTCGTAAGGACGAAACATCGGTCTACATACTATATCAACATATAGTATGTAAACCGTATGTTTGTTACAAAGTAGGTAATCCTTCTATTGACTAACATTTTATAAACATGTTAGATACTGACGATATACTCGACATATTAAAACAAAGTCTTATAAAATAAAAAGCGGATTAAGTTATTGGTTGACAGCGGATTGAAACGTCCACTTTTATTCACAATTGCAGCAAATACGGGATACGTTGTCAATAGTCTAGTATAGCATAGTCGGCCTTATAATATTCCCACTATTGGGACTCAGACCTTCTCTCTAGGAGAGGGAATGGACCGTAATCCACCACGCGGGCCCAGTGCGGATTTTTGAATGTCACATACCTTGGAATTTTTGGTTCTAGGACATCCCGATTTCCTTACCATGTTTTCCTTCACTGTTTTGAGAGCAGTGGTGATGAAATAATTAAACAAAGTAATGTGCCTGGCTGGGTTTGAACCCGCGACCTACAACTCATAAGTCGGGGCCGTTACCACTCGACCACCACTGCTCTGTTACCTCCTATCAATTAGTGTGTTATCAAAAAGTGTGTAATGTATGTTAGTATAATTTCTATAAAATCATGTAATTGGCAATAAATGGTAAGAGCAAATTGATCATGTTTGAAATGATTATTACTTCTTGATTATTGTATCATAATGACTGAAAAACTAATATTATCAGCCAAGTAACATAGCAGTAGCATATCTAATTAGCAACAAACTTTAAGCAAGTTGTTCATGTTTTAAACGATCATTGCTTCATTATTGTATCATAATGATTGATGATCAATGTGATTGGTAGAGAATGCCTTGTTGCATTAAGTCCGCCTATGTACCACTACTGTACATGAAGTTTAAATAAATAAATAATTACTAAAAATCAATATTATCAGCCAAGTAAAATAGATAAAAACAACTCATTGTCCCCTGAGTTTAATTTGTGTTTTTTATCAGGGTAGTAAGCTAGGAAATTCCGGCCTCATCTAGTTTAAAGTGACGAAAACGACGTTTTTTTTTTTCAATTCTATTTGCAAAATAAATACCGTTTTTCATTTAAATAAACCATAAACATGAGCATGTTTTACAATCTTATGAGCACAGAATTGGGACTAAAACTTGAACAGAATTTAATTTAAGAGTGTGTGTAATTAAATAAATCTGTTTAACCTTTTAGCCAACTCAAACATATCTAATATATAAAATCTTATGTCACAGTGTTTGTTATCGAGTTTTCCCGAAACGGCTTGACCGATTTTGATGATTTTTTTAATGTATATTTGCTAGGTCTAAGAATATTTCGTATGTTATTTTTTACTCTCCTTCCCTCCTTCTTTTTTTCTTTGATAATTTATATGACAGAACAACGTTTGCCGAGACAGTTAGTAATAATATAATATATTGTACTAGCTTCTGCCAGTGGCTTCGTCCACTTTAAAGAAGGTTTCTCCATACAAAATTTGGACCCCCATTTCATCGCCTTAGGGGGTGAAGTAGATTAAGTATTATATTTGCTATGCCCAACAGGGTCCACGATTGTGTAAAATGTTTTCACCTACCACCTAATTATGTACATTGTGGAATGCAATAAATAATGGAGTATTGAGTATTGAATTTTGGGAAATCCTCTCTTAATGCTCACCTACGGAATAAAATGAAACCATGTGTAAAATTTCACGCTCCTAGTCTCAGTAATTTCGGCTGTGCGTTGATATGTCAGTCAATCAGTTTCTCCTTTTACATATATAGATTTTTAAAAATCAGAAGCAAAAATCCTGACAACTCAGTTACTGAATTATGACTGTCATAAAGTCGCTGCATGTAAAATATTTTTGGTAAGGTTTGTCTGGAAGCCAACCCTAACATATTTACTCCGGTCCCCAAGATACAGGCGCCGCTTAGTTTGGGGACCACTGTATACTACAAAACTTGAAGCCCACAATTAGCTACAGACCTATGTTTATTACATTAAGATTATTTAATTAAAGGTTCCGTTTGTAACAATGTTTCAATAAATTTATTATTATTATTAATTATTTAGTTTGGCTTCATAAGCTCATCACTTGTACCACACCACACAAGTAAAATAACGATGTTGGATGCGAAATCAAAACGATGGTGGAATCGTTAACTTCGACTTCGCATGGGGATCGACGGGTGCCTTATTAAAGTATATTACTTTGATGATTATATGTCATATGTACATCAACGACATACAAGAATTTTGAATGGATAATGACAGTTGATTAGGATATTTTAAGATTATTTTTATTTTTATATTCTTCCATGTTTAATATTAGGACACGCTGTTCTGAAACTGTCAACCAGTTGCTGTGCTTTTAATTCAAGATTTATTTACAGTTTTTTTTTTTAGTGTTTTATGTTTGTTCATCGGTTACTTTTAAGAATATTATACTAAATACTAGCTGACTCGGTAAACGTTGTACTGTTATATAATTTATTAAACCAAAAAAAAATGGAGGTTACTTTAAAAAATAGCCTACGACCTATTGAAAATGGTTACCCTTCAACTATAAACATTTTTTTTTTAAATCGGTCAAGCGATAACTTACACTGTGACACAAGATTTTTATATAAGCACTATATAATATGTAACAGTATTCTTAATTCTTTATTGTACACAAAAACATACATAACACACGGAGATAATATAGTTTATGTACAAAGGCGAGCTTAACTCAACAATGAGTTTTCTCCCAGCAAACCTTTGAGTTACAGAGTGAGAACACATTCGAGGGTAGGAACCAATGCACAATATAATCCTCACAATAACTAAATCTAAGATATAATTACATTATTCATAAGTCTAATATATAATTATAATTACACAAAGTAATGCGCCTGGCTAGGTTTGAACCCGTGACCTACAGCTTATTTGTCGGGGCCGTTACCACTCGGCCACCACTGCTCGAACATGAAAAACCTGCTCGGCCATGAAGTAAAGAAACAAAATTATTACATAGGGTCGTCTTACAAGATAAAGATAAATATTAATATTTCTCAGTAGAGACTACAGACAATCTAAACTAATTACGGATAGGCCAGTCAGTAACATACGTTAATTAATTTAATTAATGTCTTTAATTATATCTGCAATAATAAGCCAGATATTCTAAGCGTAATTGGCCCTTTGCAATTGCTACGATGTCTTTATAAAGTATAATAATGTATACAGTTTATTTATAATACACTAGCTTCTGCCTAAAGCTTTGTCCGCGTGAATGTTATTACGGATGCGAAGTCGAAGTCAGATAAAAAGTAGCCAATAGAATCCTTGGAATTCAAGCTTCCTCTGTATAAAATTTCATCAAAATAAGTTCAGTAGTTTAACCATGAGAGCGTAACAGACAGACAGAGTTACTTTCACGGAAATCGGGATTGGAATCCCCGGTGGCTGGGGCGCGGGAATCTAGACTTCGAGCTGCTATCAAGTGCTTATTTCGATATTTAAAAAAAAAGTAGGCCACTACATCTATCTTCATACATCACAACAATCGAAACCAGCCGCCCTAGCTAAGTTACAATTGTATCGTTCGCGCCGAACGCCTCGAGTAGGCCACGTCTCCGATTCCTTTGTTCTGACGTAATATCAACGCTCAGACAAGTGGTCAGAACAAAGGAATCGGAGGCGTGGCCTACTCGAGGCGTTCGGCGCACGAAACGATTGTAACTTGGCTTGGGGGGCTGGACCTAGGTAGTCACCATGACGTTTAACTATTATACTCCTTGCTAAATGAATGGAGTACCTAACTGTAATTAATACCAAAAACAGGACAAGTGCGAGTCGGACTCTCGCACTGAGGGTTCCGTACAAACTACAATTCCTGAATGGAGTCTCGAAGATTTTTTCGAATAGCACAAAAGATTTTTTTTGTGACTAGATTACAATAAATTTACTGTTTTCAGATTTGTTCCTATACCTTTGCTATAAGACCTTGCTTTATGCCGAATTTCAGGATTCTGGGTCAACGGAAAGCACCCTATGAATTTTGATTGTTTTGATAGTCTCGAAATATACCTACGTTTTTTTGCGACATAAACGGCCATATCTTTTTTATTCATTAACTTAGAAGTTTGATTTTTTCATAGCTGCAAGGGACTGCAAACCTTAGTATGTGGTTTTAATTTTAACTCGATATCTTCACGTGTTCCCGATATAAAGGCTCTTAACAGACAGATAGACAGACCGACAAACAAACAGACGGACGGACAACAAAGTAATTATATAAGGTTTCCGTGTTTTTCCTTTTGAGGTAGGGAACCCTAAAATATGCAACATTCAAAGCATTAATTCTTAGGTCACTAAACAACTGCACAAAACCGTAACTGTCAAAATAAAGTCTAACGATACGGTAAAAGCCAATCGCCCAACACTAGGCTTGTAAAGTATTCCGCGGCGGTTTCACAGCCTTTTTTATAAATCTGTGCAGGTATCGCGAATGGTCAGCAAAGCCTAAAATAATGGTCTCGTTTCGACTCCCTGGTTTTCTACCTCTAACGTAGAATATAGAAAACTTTGGAGTCGCTTTCTAACTTTGGCAATGTTATATTTTTGGGTTTGACTTTGAGATTAAAGGGACTGGGACTTTCTAAGTTGTTGAGTCCAGGTTTTGTTGAGTTCTAAATGGGGCCTGTGTTACTAATGTTGGCTATAAATGCTATAATTTCGAAAAAGTTTTGTCGTGTAAGTAAATATACTTAGTCTTACTTTGACGATAAAATAAAAGAAAGCCTTCATATTTCCGTGGAGAGCTGACTTATATAAGATTTTTCTTTTGTTACAGGTAGAAAAAAACGCTGGAGGGTTTTTTTTTTCGGTGGGAAAATCATCTTATAACATCCCCCACTCTTGGGCAGGGCGGCAGATAGTGTCAGACTTGTACTGACTAAAAACCCACTCCTGTTCCTTCGTCGCCTTTCGTACCGGGGCCGAGTCTTCCTTTCAGAATCAGACCCTTGGCCCCTGTAGGCTTCGAAACTGCTGGGCCCCTACAGTTACTGACATCTCCTTGAGGCGCGCGTGAAACAGTACGCGCCGTGGACGACTTCGACTCGGTCCGGACGGTTACCGGACGGTCGGACGGCGAGCTACCCAATGCTCGCCGTCCTCAAGCCCGCGCCTACTATGGCCGGAAATCGGGGTCGGAATCCCGGTGGCGGTTGGGGCGTGAAGGCCGTAGCCTCACGCGGTCGGCCGCCTCCTTTGCTAGTATTACTGCTTCGCAGAAGGAGGTGGCCGCCTGCCAGTCCTCCTCGCTCCGGACCATGGCTTGTACCAAGGCCCGGCGTAGTAATGCTAGCAAAGGAGGCGGTTGCACGCGCGAGGGCACGGACCTCATGCCCCAGCCGCCGGGATTCTGATCCCTATTTCCGGCCACCGCAGGCGCGGGCTTGCGAACAGCGAGCAATGGGTAGCACGCCGGCCGACCGTCTGGTAACCGTCCGGACCAATCAAAAGTTGTCAATGGCGTGTTCCACGTGCATCATCTAATGACATCTCCCGCAGATATCATTAGATGATTTCCAACCTAAATAAAAATAATCCGGCATCGAATTCTACTCGATAGATGTATACAATTAATTAAATTATGAATTGTGATGAGTTCCTGATGATGGCAAGAATTTTATTATATATGATGAGATGAGATGTGTTTTTTTTTTTTTACTGGACCTATTTGGTGCTGGCGCGAGACACACAATGTTAGTTTTTTTTATCTTATGTGTTTACATATTTTGTCTACATTGTGTGTATCTGTGTACGTGTGCCAAATAAAATATTTTTCTTTCTTTACCCATAGATAATTTCGATCTGAACCGATTCTCCTAAAGAAAACATCCTTCGTACCTCCAATAACATCCCCTATCCTCGTCCCAGTCTTGATTAAATGATTCATAAATGCCAAACTACCTCTCACTTATAGAACGTCGCCCTCTTTCTATGTTCGCGACCCAACAGGTGCAACAAAGGGCTTCGTTAGTTCGGCACTGGCGCCATTTTGATTCCGTGTGAAAAGCGCGCGAATCAGTACCTACGTGTTTTGTCGACGATGAGTTTTTTTGCCAAATCCATGATCGAGTAATTGGGATTTATTGTAAGTTTTTTTTTTGTGACAAATTTTTTTTTTTTTTTGTTAAGTCCTGATTCAGCCAGCGTTGAAACTTGCCATAGACTACGTAAAAGATGGCGGGATGAGCCAGATAAAAAGCTATACTAGCCTAAGACAGAAATGGCTGTAAGGTATGGGGGTGAGTGAAGTTTTTTTTTTTGGTAGCTAATGTTTTATTTTGTATCTGTTTTTTTTTTTTTTTGTTAAGTCCTGATTCAGCCGGCGTTGCTACTTACCATAGACTACGTAAAAGATGGCGGGATGAGCCAGATAAAAAGCTATACTAGCCTAAGACAGAAATGGCTGTAAGGTATGGGGGTGAGTGAAGTTTTTTTTTGGTGGCTAATGTTTTATTTTGTAACTGTTTTTTTTTATGTTAAGTCTTGATTCAGTCGGCGTTGCTACTTACCATAGACTACGTAAAAGATGGTGGGATGAGCCAGATAAAAAGCTATACTAGCCTAAGACAGAAATGGCTGTAAGGTATGGGGGTGAGTGAAGTTTTTTTTTTTGGTAGCTAATGTTTTATTTTGTATCTGTTTTTTTTTTTTGTTAAGTCCCGATTCAGTCGGCGTTGCTACTTACCATAGACTACGTAAAAGATGGTGGGATGAGCCAGATAAAAAGCTATACTAGCCTAAGACAGGAATGGCTGTAAGGTATGGGGATGAGTGAAGTTTTTTTTTTTGGTAGCTAATGTTTTATTTTGTATCTGTTTTTTTTTTTTTTGTTAAGTCCTGATTCAGTCGGCGTTGCTACTTGCCATAGACAACGTAAATGATGGCGGGATGAGCCAGATAAAAAGCTATACTAGCCTAAGACAGAAATGGCTGTAAGGTATGGGGGTGAGTGAAGTTTTTTTTTTTGGTAGCTAATGTTTTATTTTGTATCTGTTTTTTTTTTTGTTAAGTCCTGATTCAGTCGGCGTTGCTACTTACCATAGACTACGTAAAAGATGGTGGGATGAGCCAGATAAAAAGCTATACTAGCCTAAGACAGGAATGGCTGTAAGGTATGGGGATGAGTGAAGTTTTTTTTTATGGCTAATGTTTTATTTTGTATCTGTTTTTTTTTTTTTTTGTTAAGTCCTGATTCAGTCGGCGTTGCTACATGGGGGTGAGTGAAGTTTTTTTTGATGACTAATGTTTTATTTTGTATCGTTTTTTTTTCTTTTTTGTTAAGTCCTGATTCAGTCGGCGTTGCTACTTACCATAGACTACGTAAAAGATGGTGGGATGAGCCAGATAAAAAGCTATGCTAGCCTAAGACAGAAATGGCTGTAAGGTATGGGGGTGAGTGAAGTTTTTTTTTTTGGTAGCTAATGTTTTATTTTGTATCTGTTTTTTTTTTTTGTTAAGTCCTGATTCAGTCGGCGTTGCTACTTACCATAGACTACGTAAAAGATGGTGGGATGAGCCAGATAAAAAGCTATACTAGCCTAAGACAGGAATGGCTGTAAGGTATGGGGGTGAGTGAAGTTTTTTTTGATGGCTAATGTTTTATTTTGTATCTGTTTTTTTTTTTTTTTGTTAAGTCCTGATTCAGTCGGCGTTGCTACTTACCATAGACTACGTAAAAGATGGTGGGATGAGCCAGATAAAAAGCTATACTAGCCTAAGACAGGAATGGCTGTAAGGTATGGGGATGAGTGAAGTTTTTTTTTATGGCTAATGTTTTATTTTGTATCTGTTTTTTTTTTTTTTTGTTAAGTCCTGATTCAGTCGGCGTTGCTACATGGGGGTGAGTGAAGTTTTTTTTGATGACTAATGTTTTATTTTGTATCGTTTTTTTTTTTTTTTTGTTAAGTCCTGATTCAGTCGGCGTTGCTACTTACCATAGACTACGTAAAAGATGGTGGGATGAGCCAGATAAAAAGCTATGCTAGCCTAAGACAGAAATGGCTGTAAGGTATGGGGGTGAGTGAAGTTTTTTTTATGGTGGCTAATGTTTTATTTTGTATCTGTTTTTTTTTTTTGTTAAGTCCTGATTCAGTCGGCGTTGCTACTTGCCATAGACAACGTAAATGATGGCGGGATGAGCCAGATAAAAAGCTATACTAGCCTAAGACAGAAATGGCTGTAAGGTATGGGGGTGAGTGAAGTTTTTTTTTTGGTAGCTAATGTTTTATTTTGTATCTGTTTTTTTTTTTTGTTAAGTCCTGATTCAGTCGGCGTTGCTACTTGCCATAGACAACGTAAATGATGGCGGGATGAGCCAGATAAAAAGCTATACTAGCCTAAGACAGAAATGGCTGTAAGGTATGGGGGTGAGTGAAGTTTTTTTTTTTGGTAGCTAATGTTTTATTTTGTATCTGTTTTTTTTTTTTGTTAAGTCCTGATTCAGTCGGCGTTGCTACTTGCCATAGACAACGTAAATGATGGCGGGATGAGCCAGATAAAAAGCTATACTAGCCTAAGACAGAAATGGCTGTAAGGTATGGGGGTGAGTGAAGTTTTTTTTTTTGGTAGCTAATGTTTTATTTTGTATCTGTTTTTTTTTTTTGTTAAGTCCTGATTCAGTCGGCGTTGCTACTTACCATAGACTACGTAAAAGATGGTGGGATGAGCCAGATAAAAAGCTATACTAGCCTAAGACAGGAATGGCTGTAAGGTATGGGGGTGAGTGAAGTTTTTTTTGATGGCTAATGTTTTATTTTGTATCTGTTTTTTTTTTTTTTTGTTAAGTCCTGATTCAGTCGGCGTTGCTACTTACCATAGACTACGTAAAAGATGGTGGGATGAGCCAGATAAAAAGCTATACTAGCCTAAGACAGGAATGGCTGTAAGGTATGGGGATGAGTGAAGTTTTTTTTTATGGCTAATGTTTTATTTTGTATCTGTTTTTTTTTTTTTTTTTGTTAAGTCCTGATTTAGTCGGCGTTGCTACATGGGGGTGAGTGAAGTTTTTTTTGATGGCTAATGTTTTATTTTGTATCGGTTTTTTTTTTTTTTGTTAAGTCCTGATTCAGTCGGCGTTGCTACTTACCATAGACTACGTAAAAGATGGTGGGATGAGCCAGATAAAAAGCTATGCTAGCCTAAGACAGAAATGGCTGTAAGGTATGGGGGTGAGTGAAGTTTTTTTTATGGTGGTTAATGTTTTATTTTGTATCTGTTTTTTTTTTTTGTTAAGTCCTGATTCAGTCGGCGTTGCTACTTGCCATAGACAACGTAAATGATGGCGGGATGAGCCAGATAAAAAGCTATACTAGCCTAAGACAGAAATGGCTGTAAGGTATGGGGGTGAGTGAAGTTTTTTTTTTGGTAGCTAATGTTTTATTTTGTATCTGTTTTTTTTTTTTTTTGTTAAGTCCTGATTCAGCCGGCGTTGCTACTTACCATAGACTACGTAAAAGATGGCGGGATGAGCCAGATAAAAAGCTATACTAGCCTAAGACAGAAATGGCTGTAAGTTATGGGGGTGAGTGCCATTTATCTATGACGGTATGATACAGGCATAATAAATAGTTACCATTATCGTTTTTAAAATCCACCCAGTAACTACCATAATTAGTAGCACTTGGTTTGAACTGTTTGGTAAAGAACTTAGAAGAGTCAGAACTAAACAAACGAAAACCATTTTGATTCATAGTACAAATGTTATAGATTATTACTTTACAAACTCTTCGATATTAGATTCTGTAATGTAAAATGTGTTTAAGTCTCAAATTTTTCATGTCGCATTAGGTTTAATAGATTATTCACTAGTTATTTAAGTGCAAACAAAGGATTTCTGTTGTCGTAGCAACTACCCGATAATTGATTTCGAACTGTTGTGTAAGTTCTAATCGCCTAGTGTTCTAGCTGCGCCAGATACACAAACTAGCTTAGTTAAGGTTTTTTTTTTCTGTAGGAAAATCATCTTATGACGTCAGACTTTTACTGACTAAAAACCTACTCCTGTTCCTTCGTTGCCTTTCGTACCAGGGCAGAGTCTTGCTTTCAGAATCAAACCCTTGACCTCAGTAGCCTTAGACCATGCTGGGCCCCTACAGTTGCTGACATCTCCTTGTCCCGCGCGTGGAACAGTACGCGCCGTCGACGACTTGGGCTCGGTCCAGACAGTTACCGGATGGTCGTTCACCGTCCGCAAGCCCGCGCATACGGTGGCCGAAAATCGAGATCGGAATCCCGGTGGCGGTTGGGGCGTGAGGACCGTTGCCTCACGCGATCGACCGCCTCCTTTGCTAGCAGTACTGCTTCGCAGAAAGAGGCGACCGCTTGCCACCCCTCCTCGCTCTGGAGCGAGGAGGGGTGGCAAGCGGTCGCCTGGTCTGGTGGTCCATGGTCTGTGTGTCTGTATGGTCTGGACCATAGCCTGTACCAGGGCCCGGCGCAAGAGATCGCCACCACCGATCGCCCCCACGAAGACACGCCGTTATCAAATGTTAAAGGGTGGCATAATCGCATGTACGACAAAGCCTTTGAATGATGATTAAAAAAAAAAAAACTAATCGCTCTGATACTGCGATGCAAGATTTTGAATTTTAGTTCCTATATGAAGAAATAGATGTCGCAAACTCAATAAGATGTAGCTGGTACAACTACCACCATCAAGACATCAAGGTAACAAGGTTGTATCTCGGTAGGCAGGCATAAATGTCAGCCACAACTATTCTTCAGTACCTGAAAGCATACGCCTACAACACCTGATAGCCATTCAACAAAGTCAGCAACACGTAATCGAGATCTTAAACACTTAAACGTGGCACGTATCCGTGGATCGGGACAAGTCCCGGTTTCCCGGAAGGTTGAGGAAGACCCCTACTACCGTACCAAAGTGACTCAATTTAAGATGACTAACCTCGATTAACCTCATTCTGTTCGATTTTTCTGTTTTATAATTATTTTTTATTTTTTTGAAAGTACTACTTAATTGTTTGACATTATATTATGATTTAAAATTTTTGTTACTATGCTGCTGCATGCTGAGATTTAGGTACTTTAAGTTTGTATGCCAATATTCGGCAAAACATAGCGCACTGCGAATTTTATACCACCCTCTATAATACCTATGTTTTACAAACAAAATAAATGATTATGATTATTATTATGATAAAACGACGAGACTTTTAAAAGGGTCATTAAAATTTGTGAATAATTGAAAGATATGAGAGATTTAAGAGACCTTTTTACTACTCCTTAAATATTATTTTTTCTGAAAATTCCAAAATCAATACAACAGGTATATATTTCATATCCATTCATACCTGTATATGTGTGATAAAATAAATGGATGATAAAATATTGCATATAGTGGAGATGAGAATGTTTTGATGGATGTGAGAATTGACGAGAATAGAGATTAAAATGAGACGATGTTTGAAAGTGGTGACCGAAAAATAGAAAGAGAATCGTTTGTTTTGGTATAATCATATGCAGAGCAGGGAAGAAACGCATGTTACTAAAAAATTATGAGTACACTTGTCGACAGATGGAGAGGGAGAAGGAGACCAAAGAAAAGATGGATGTATTGTGTCAGGAGGTGACGGTTTGCAGGACAGAATGGAAGAAAAGAAAAAATTATAGCGGTGACCCCAAGTATCACAGGACTAGAGCAAGAAAATGATAATGATTTATCCGCACATAATACAAATGCAAAAGTAATTCTATCGTTTGTAACGTTTTTACGCACAACCCGCTAAACCAATTTTAATGTTTTTTGTTATATAGATTGATCAGATCTGGCTAAAGTGTATTTTTATCCTGGGGAACCGCACTCGGTTCCCCTTGGGATAATTTCCTTCTATCACGTGGACAGAGCCACTGGTAGGAGTAAGTAGTCCAAATTATGGACTTATCCATCACATTCCAGATTTCTCTACCTTTTGTATCTCTATACCTCTTGTTTTCACTGCAACCTGACATTTCATATCATTTAATATCTCTTTCTCACTGCTATCATATGTTAGAAAAATTAACAGCTGAAAAGACCAACACCCTCTCAGATGTTAAATCCTTTCACACATGTAAGTACCAGCGTTGACGCAGCGAGTGGAGGGGGCAAGACAACGTGAGCGGTGTGATCACTTTTGATTGCATGCTCGGATGTGACGGACGTATTTTAGGGGCCATAATTTTGAATTATATTAGTGTGATAATTTTTAATTATTTTTTAAAAATAGGATAGTTTTTTCTTTAACAAGTTAAATAAGTTTTTCATCCGTAAGAATATGTATGTGCCTACAAAATCTTCTAACACAGCCTCTATACTTACCTTATATGTTACCAATCTACTTCGTTCCACATTACATAATTTATCAGCAAAACAAATAGTAGGTGCCGCTGATAAACTTTCAAACTCGTTCCGAAACTAACTTCTCCGAATAAATGTACCAGAAACCTTTGAAGGTTTAATCGAAATTCGCGAACCCGGCTCGCGAGATAAAACGAAATTTTACAACAGCCTGAATGTGATTATGTTCAAGTATTCGAATACTCATTATTTTGTTTGCTATAATAGACTGTTTAACTCGGATTTTTTTCGTTTAATTTTCGTTTACGGGGTCTGTTGTAAAGGTAGATTTAACTTTTGGTGAATACCGGAGCTGGAAATGTTTCAAAAGGTAGGTAGTTCTTTGTAAAGTTGATAAATATTGATTACTGAATGTGAGTAGGAACACATTCTTTGTGTACTGCTAGGAGTGGAAATTTTAGCTGAAGTTAGTGTTTTCTGATAGCTACAACCTAGGTTTGTTTTTAAGTCGAGTGTGAATAAGTTTTGCGTTTTAGGTGAGCGTTGAGCTCAGGCGTAGGGTAGCCAGCCTTTCGGTGTTTTACATGTTGCATTTTGGAGAGTGTGCGCGGGAATTGCATGATTTGATTCCGACAACCCGACGTTATATAACGGTATTAGCTGCACCTGGTTAAACTGGAAGTTAAATTCAGCAGTTGAAAAAAAAAAGGTAAAGCGACGGTAACCAGAAGCTGAGAAAAAAAATATCTTTGAAACAGTATATTGCTTTTATAACAAAAAGAAAATACTGAACTAAAAAGCACAACAAATCTTAATACAAATAGAATTAATCGTAATAACATTGTAACCGGGTTTTCCTCCTGTTTTTCTTAGCGAAGCCATATTTTACCGGATGCTGGGTTAATTTTACGCGCAATTTACTTTATTACATCGCTCGTCCGAATTCTTGTGTCCTTAATTTATTGATCAATCTATAAATTGTTTTTTTTTTTTGGCGAAGTATTGTTGGGACAAAATGAATAAGGTAATGAACCAAATGATGCTATGAAAACGTATTGCATATGTGAACGCATAGTACGAGTATATTTGGTATTGCATGTTAATATTTAAGTCCACATCATTAAGTTTTGTTAAGTGGCAACACGAAGTGACGATTCCAGAAGTTATCTTTAGCGTCTTTCGCTCACTTGCTGGTCAACCCTCGCAAGACATGGGCTACATTTATTTCTGTGAGTTCAATTTGTCTAAACAAGTTACAGTTGATCACTATTGTTTAAAACTATCAATGTATCACTATGTAAGAAATACATTGTTAACTGCAAATTGGATTTTTACTTTCGGCTTCGATCATCTAAAAGACTAAAAATTTTGCAACATGTGTAAAAAATTCAAACAGAATTTTCACCCAACTATACAAACAATTTGAACACGAAACCCAATACACAGGTTCACATAAGATCTTTGCATGCATAAATAGGTGCAAACAGCTGCATATCTCAGACAATAGGTGTCCGGTTCAATGGTCGTGGTCTTCGATTGTACTTGAGACGAAAATGGAGCATGTTTCGACTTACGTAACTTTGGAAATGGGACAACAATTATACTAAAAATATATTTATTTGTTATGTATTTATTTAAACTTTGTGATAAATAAGTGGACTTAAATATTCTAATTGCAATTTTTTGCAGATTTTTGCCTTAAACTTTCTGACTGACAAATCACTAGTTATGTCATGAATCTTTTTAGGTTTCAGTAGCCAAATGGCTAAAAACGGAACCCGGTGTTAAATAAGATACAAATAATACCGAGAGACACCGACTTCCGAAATTAAAGTTATTTAAAAGGATCAAAATAACTTTTGAGATTTTTTTTAGTGAAGTCGGTTGTATATTTTGTAAAAAGTTTTTTTTATTCACTATATATCAAAATATTTTAATACAGTCATATGTTTAGTAACTCTTGCAAAATTAACAAGATTGATATAAAAAATCTAACGCGTTAAGTCTCCAGAGTGCCACCAAGGAACAAATACAGATTCTACTAAATACATACTAATATAATATAATTAACACATTTGCGTCATGCAAACGAGTAAATAGCATTTTTTTACTTTTACTTTGTAGTTTAAAATTCATGGTAAGCTTCGTCATTGCCAAAAAGTCGTCATACAGCTCGAGTAAAAAATGTGTAAATGCTTTACAAATTGTAAAGCATTGCCTTAACATTGAATTTCCATTATTTATAGAAATGGTTGAAATACAAATGATACCACAATCACCTACTTATACATACACTAAAGGTAAAATCACATTTTCTTCGAAATCGTTATGTCGAAAGTACTTTACTTCAGTAGAAAAGCTTCATACTTCAAGTGAATTGCCTTTATCAAGTTTCTTAAACCACAACACATACAAAGCGCAAACTCCAAGAACTCAAATATTTCTTATAAATCATTATAGCTTCTTACCACTATACGAATTCGAAGGAATGAACTCATTTCTTACAAAGTCTTATTTATTTATTTTATTATTTATGTACACACAATCACACAGAAGAAGACAGGTATCTTAATATAACATTTTTTACAAAGGTACTGCTTATTTCAAAAATAAATTTCTTCCAGCAGACCTGCGAAAGGAGAGATTAGAAGAGACGTAGACTATAGTGTGTAGAAATAAGCAAAGAAGAGTTTGTGAAATCTTAAATTAAACTAAAGTCCTTACATTCAGTAGTCTAACAAAACACAATACAGACAAATTCAACAGGCGAAAACCCAGAACTAACGGGTATTGCTATCCTATTATTCCGATAGGATCGTTCCTCATAAAGGCTCATATTCATTGGTAGATAATTCGTATGCGGAGACTTCCCACTGGTGGTCTAACGTGAAATCCTCTGCAACGCGCATGCAAACCTCTCGACCAATAAAATCGATTATTGGTCGATAATGCCCTCATATGGGCTCAATGGTATCATCATCATTATTTCAGCCTAAACACGTTTACCAACAGTGGACGTCTTTTATAGTCCGACACATAATCGTCGGACATAGGCCTCCCCAAATATTGCCATAATGACCGGTCCTATGCTTTTCGCATCCATCGGATTCCCGCGACCCTCACCACGTCATCGGTCCACCTTGTCACCTCAATGGTATGCGTTACAGAATTCTCCTTTACCCCGCATGCGTGCATCGACTAGTTAAAACAAGTCTTTACTGTCCTTGTCATATATTTAATCCAAATTTAAATATGTAGATATCAGCATGAAGTATATATTGTCATTGACGATCGTATATGGTAAAGGATCGATACGACATCGTATATGGCCAATAAAACTCATGCGTGTCTTCTCGGCAAACAAACGATTCCCTGCATGCAAGCCATAATAGTATACAAAAATTCCCTGCACCATGCATAGCGCCTTAGTCAAAACGATTATCCGCATGCGGGCTCAATGGCACGCCTTACAAAAATCAAACGCACCCCGCATCGTGTCCCATTGACCAATAAAAATGATTAGCCGCATGCTAGCTCCATGGCATGCGTTACACGCATGCGTGCATCGAATAGTCAAAACCAGCCTTTACTGTCCTCGTCATACATTTCATCCAGGGGCAGTGAATTATGTAGATCCGAGCATGAAGTATTGTCGAACGATAACAATGGCTGATTGCAAAATGTATTGTAATCGAGTTTGCCTATAGTTTTATTTACATGAGTGTTGTTGTGAGCCGTTTGGGATGGGTTTAAGCTTATTATGTGGGTTGTGTACACGATGGATTTGAGTATGAAAACACGGTAGATGTTGATGCATCTGGTTGAGTTTGTGAACATAACTGGTAGTGTTGTTATTTGCTTGCGCTATCATGTTTAACTATATAGGTAGAGTCATCATCATCATTTCAGCCGAAAGACGTCCACTGTTGGACATAGGCTTCCCCAAGCGTCGCCAAAAAGACCGATCCTGGGCTTCTCGTATCCATCACATTCCCGAGATTCTCACCAGTCGTCGTTCTACCTTGCGGGAGGCCTTCCAACGCTGCGTTTTCCGGTGTGCGGTCGCCACTCTAGAACTTTTCGGCCCCATCGACCATCCGTTTTACGAGCGAGGTATAGGTAGAGTAATATGAACTAACTTAGAAAGAAAGAAAACACATTTATTTGACACACAGATACACAAAATGAAATAAAAATTATATAAAAACTTAAATACTTAAACTTAAACACATCATTATTGTGTGTCTCACGGCTGTGCCGAATAGGTCCAGTTTAGGTCTTAAGTCTCCAACTGCTCTTAAATAAAACTCTTCCCTTATTTAAGCCTATAAGAAGCATTACTGTTTGGATGATGCATAAGTAACAGTGCTTGAACAGTTTCCTGAGGGTGTTGTCTGAGCGGTGGGACCTGTTCCTGATACAAAGGTGCATGCAGCTTCATGTTAGCAGCCCTCCTCGTATAATTTGACTGACACACAATGTCTCAAACATTGTGTGTGTGAAAATGATTGTTATTGTGTCTTTAACTTTGTGATTGTAATTTTGTATTTCAATTTAATTTAATGTTTAGTTGAACTTCATTTTATGTGCATTCTCAAGTTTTTTGATTTGATCATTTTAATGTTTGATTTGATTTTAATTTTTTATATAATTTATTGAAGTCTGAGATAAATATAAGTATTATAATAAGTAGGCGTTATGTGGAATATGCTTTCAAGGTTAATTGAAAGAGTTACTGAAAATTTATACCATCTATTTGGTTTCCCAATTTTTGCTAGTCGTAAAAAGAGGTACCCGGTTTGTGATTATTAACTAGACACTCGCTCCACATAAAATAATAGTATTTACTTTCATTTAAGTCGACTCCAAAACATTTAAGAAAATATGAAGACCAATTATTTACTACTTTATTGCAATAAAATAATGACAAAACTTACTATGCCTTTTAATTTTAGAAAGAAAAAAAGAAAACACGTTTATTTGACACACAGGTACACACAATGAGATAACAATTCCAATAAAGAAATTTAAGTACATCAACATTGTATGTCTCAACGCTGCGCCAAATAGGTCCAGTTCAGCATAATGCCAGGCCACTATGTAGCAGTTGCCTGACGCTGGTTTTTACCCTTTCTCACTGGACAAAGGCCATTATTCAATAACCACTATCGATCGCCCACGACTTGGCAACCATGGCGTGATCGCAAACAGTCCAACTGACAGACAGACATGATTGCTGTAATAGCCCCTAGAGCGTAGCGTGCCCTGTGAAAACTACGATATTTACTTGCTTATTTCTAAAGTTCTTTCATGAGATTTGGAATCAAAGGTCTTAGCATTTCTCTTGTATTTATTTATTTATTTATACTTCATGTTCATTGGTGGTACATAGGCGGACTTAATGCCACAAGACATTCCCTACCAGTCAACCATTGCGTTAAAAAACACAACACTGTGGTAGGTGAGCACAATAAATAAGTAACAGATATTTGAAATAGAATGCATAGCATAGTCGGCCTTATAATGTTCCCACTGTTGGGACTCAGACCTCCTCTCTAGGAAAGGGAATGTGCCGTAATCCACCACGCGGGCCCAGTGCGGGTTGGTGAATGTCACATGTCTTCGAATTTTTGAAAAAAAAGATCTTGCAAAAGCTTTTGATATAGTGTCCCAGATAATACTTTTTGAAAAAAAATGGGTTTCTTGGCAACCGTGGCGCTACATTAGATTGATTTTGTTCTTGTTCCAGTATGATAATCTTAATGCAGTTCACAGAATACATCTACTTACCAAGTTTCAACAGTATAGTTCTTATAGTTTCGGAAAAAAGTGGCTGTGACATATGGACAGACAGACATGACAAATCCATAAGGCTTTTTTTTTTTATTGGGTGGGAAAATCCTCTTATGACATCCCGCGCTCTTGGGCGGAACGGGAGATAGTGTCAGACTTTTACTGACCAAAAACCCACTCCTGTTCCTTCGTTGCCTTCATCCCAGGGCCCCGAGTTTCGCGCGTGGAACAAAACGCGCCGTCGACGACTTGGATTCCGTTTTTTGCCATTAAAAATGTTAAATACACGAATGACCAAATCAAAGTAACACTTTTAATTGACATACGGATAGTATGTCAATTAAAAGTTTAAACTCTTCATAAAATTAGAAAACGCTATTCCTACAAATTAAAATACTAACGTAAACCTCTTCCATTCAAATCCCAACAGCATATAGAATAGCATAGTCGGCCTTTTAATGTTCCCACTGCTGGGACTCAGGCCTCAACTCTAGGAGAGGGAATGGGCCGTAATCCACCACGCGGGCCCAGTGCGGGTTGACGAATGTCACATGTCTTCGAATTTTTTCTTATAAGCCATGCCGGTTTCCTCAAAAAATTCTAATAATTAGTGGTTAACACAATCTCTACCCAACATCTTCCCGTAAGTATATACAGAAGTACAAGATATTTAATTAGTCAGTAATCCTTTGTTAAAGTTAACTGAACCGGTGAGTTATCGAGTTAATTACCGGGAATAGCTGTGATGCGATAATTAATATCTCAAAACAATACGCTAGGCTGCGGCTCCTGCCTTTGCATCGACGGAGATGTACCTGCGTGTTTGTGATAGATCAGATGTACATAGATTAGTTAATCTGTGGTTAGCGTACACAGGATTTGAATACTCCCGGTATTTGTTATGAATTTCATAAACGTTTCATGGTGCTTTATTTTGTTGTTTTTTGTTTTAAAGTCTTTTACTTTAGTAGAACAGTTTTGAAATAAGGTTCCCATAATATTCCAGTATATTTTAATGGTGACGATTCTCATCAATAAATAAATAAAGACTCAGCACTACGATATTTAATAGTTACGATATAAGAAAATTGAAATGAAATCTTGATTTCTAAATGTTTTTTTTGCGCAATGCGTGAACTTTAGCTTATAGCTTAGTGTTGTTCAAAGATTTTTAACACGAAATTGTCCGATATGTTTGATGCATATCTCTCATTGAATGTTTTTTTTTTTTTTGGAACGTGCAATTTATCTCCGCTTTTTAGGATTCCGTACCTCAAAAGGAAAAAACAGAACACTTATAGGATCACTTTGGTGTCCGTCTGTCTGTCTATCTGTCTGTTAAGACCGTTTATCTCAAGAACGCGTCGATCTATCGAGTTGAAAAGCTGTGAAAAATCAAACTTCTAAACTATCGAAACAAAAGATACATCAATTTATGTTGCAAAAAACATATATTTCGACACTCGAGGTAATCAATATTAAAATACATTCCCGTTGACCCAAAGTCCTGAAATTTGACATAAAGTAAAAAAAAAATTTACTGAAAAGAACTTTTACGTAGGTAAGTTTGTATGGAACCCTCAGGGCGTGAGTCCGACTCGCACTTACCCAGTTTTTTTTTGATTGATCGACATTTGGACAATTCAAAAGTGCCTTTAAATAGTCTATTCTAAATAAACGTTTCTGATTTCTTTATTTTTATATTTGAATAACATTAAAAAGTCTTTTGGAAAAAGAAACTTCTCTCTTTTTTATAGTCGGTTAAAACTATTTTATGAACTATAAGTAATATTAGTCTCAAGAAAACAAACTTCGACAGCGACCAAACACAACACATTCTTAAAAAAAAAACTCAACACAACCCATAAGATCCTATTGACAGCACTCAAAACTAAAACATTCCGTCACCTCCTCTGCTCTCTCCTTCAACTCTACGAAGCTTCACAGCTCCGATTAATCAAAGTCAGGGGCATGTACCTACTACTAATAACGTAACGCTATCGACGCGTGCGTGTGTCCTCGCCAGATAACAGCCTGTATAATTTACTGCTGTAGCATCCTGTATAATTATATTACACTGATGTATCGTAATTTCGGTACAATAAGGTTTATTGGTGGCCAATTAACGCTTGAAGTATTAGGCCGAAAAAATTTATAGCCTTATTAAAGAGGAATGGAACTTTTCCCATACATTGCTGGCACGTATTTTTTTTCTTTTCGCCAAAAGTGGAACCTAGGCCATATCTTAAAGGACTGTGTGAGAAATCAATTGCAAAAAGAATTATGTCTACCAGCCGTAACCAAACAAGGTTCGAGACAATTTATTATATTGCTGTAGTTTGTTATCAGAGAGCAGTGGTGACCGAGTGGTAACGGCCCCGACTTACGAGTTGAAGGTCGTGGGTTTAAAACCAACCAGGCGCATTACTTTGTGTAATTTATTTCATAACCACTGCTCTTAAAACGGTGAAGGAAAACATCGTGAGGAAACCTACATGTCCTAGAACCAAAACATTCGAAGACATGTGATATCCACCAACTCGCACTGAGCCCGCGTGGTGGATTACGGCCCATTGCCTCTCCTAGAGAGGAGGCTTGAGTCGACATTAAAAGGCTGATTATAATTATTTGCTATTTAAAAACTATTGGAGTAAACGATTGTAGTCTCACTTTGCTTGTTCGGATAACTCGAACGTTATCAAATCTCGTTTTTCTATCTCATATTATGCTTTTGTATTTTGGACGAAATTTTAAGTCATATAGATAGATATCTATGCTTACACTTTATAGACGAATTATATCAAAAATAAAAGACAGATGACCCTTCAATTTTCCATTAAAGACAAAACTGGAAGATTACCCTTCAATTTTCCATTAAAGACAAAACTGGAAGATTACGGTATTCCAAAGGAATGAATTCGATAACAAAAGCTGGACATTCCACCATAACAAGCAGGCCATGGGAAAAGTCGGTGGATTCTACTAAAAATCCTCCATAAAGTAAAAGTAGTGCTTTTATCAGAATTGTATGCTTTTGATGGTGTTCTCGTAAAATGTGCTCTTTGTCCTACTATAAAATATAGATCGCTCATTATCATGGCTTGTGGGTAACAAGCTAGTGTTGCGAACACGTGTATCGATAAACTTAGATCATGCACCGATATGCAAACATTAAGTTTTTTTATTGTAGAAAATCATTATACAACTTCTCCCGTTCTGTCTGGAGTTAAAGGAGTATCAGACTTACTGACCAAAATCCACCTGCGTTCCTTCAATTTTTCTTTGATTCTAAGGTCTTTTTTAGGTGGGAAATCATCTAGTGACTTCTGGCGCTCTAGGGTAGTCAGGCTTTCATTGATTAAAACCCATTCCTATGTTTCTTCTTTGTCTTGCGTTCCAAGAACCCGGGTTTTCCTTTCAGAAGCAAATCCATGGTCCCAGTAGGCTTCGACCCTGCTGCACCCCTACGATTTTGCTGATATCTCTGTGAGGAGCGCGTGTAATACTTAGTCAACGACTTGGGCTCGGTCTGGACGGTTATCAGCATACTAGTATCGTTAACTTCAAACAGAAGAAGATCAAAAAGGATGCTTGAAAAAGTTACCTTGACTCCACAATGCAAAGAAGCAATTACTAAAGTATGTAGCTTTTTTTTCCGGGTGGGAAAATCATCTAATGACATCTCCGCTCTTGGGTGGAGCGAGGGATAGTGTCAGACTTTTACTGACTAAAAACCCACTCCTGTTCCTTCGCTGCCATTTTATTTCCAGGGCCCCGGGGAAAAGTATGTAGCTGGGTTTTAGTCTGTTAAAGTCTGACACGCCCTCTCACTCCCCTCCAGAGATAGAAGTAATTTAACGACTTCCCACCCGAAAAAAACAAAATATTTAATTTTTATTGATAAATTGTTTCTAATCATCGATACTTGCCCCTCACTACAAAAGTTAACAAGCTACACACCACAATACGCGCAGGAATCGTTCATAGAGTCCTGCCGTTTATTTGTTTTCTAAGAGAACTTCTACCATATCCTGCTTTCTTATAAGAGATTCCTTCATTATTTTTTATTTGTTCGATAACTTAGTTATACCTAGTTAGAACAGTTCGACCTATAACTGTAGAATGCTGTTGTAATTTTAGTTCAGTGGTACTGCAATAATGTTTATAATTTTTGCTTTTATTTTAACTAATGACAAATCTCGCTCTTGGGCGGAGCGGGAGATAGTGTCAGACTTTTACTGACTAAAAACCCACTCCTGTTCCTTCGTTGCCTTTTGTATCAAGGCCGACTCTTCTTTTCAGAATCAGATCCTAGGCCCCAGTAGTTTCGATCCTGCTGGGCTCCTACGGTTGGCTGACATCTCCTTGAGGCGCGCGTGGAACAGTACGCGCCGTCGACGATTTGGGCTCGGTCTGGACGGTTAATTTTTGCTTCAAGAAATTCCGATAGAATACAAAATTAAAAACTACAAGGGTAAGTTGCGAGATTGTTAGAAAGAGTTACCGTGGTCCTGAAACGCAAACGGCATAGAAGATACACTGGTGAATTGCAGTCTGACACTCCCTCATGCTCATCCACTTCTTGCGGTAGGAGTAATTTAATGATTTCCCACCCAAAATAAACCGCGTTTTTACTTTAATCTGTTGTAAAATTTATTTGATGATTTTTCACCCAAAATAAACCGCGTCCTTACTTTAATCTGTTGTAAAATTTAATTTGATGATTTTTCACCCAAAATAAACCGCGTTCTCACTTTAATCTGTTGTAAAATTTAATTTGATGATTTTTCACCCAAAATAAACCGCGTTCTTACTTTAATCTGTTGTAAAATTTAATTTGATGATTTTTCACCCAAAATAAACTGCGTTCTCACTTTAATCTGTTGTAAAATTTAATTTGCTGATTTTTCACCCAAAATAAACCGCGTTCTCACTTTAATCTGTTGTAAAATTTTAATCTGTTGTAAATTAGATTACTACCGCCACTGTAAAAAAATAATTCTAACATCCTTTCATTATGTCTTCAGATTCTAGCAAAATAAAAGACAGGTTTCTCGTTGCCAAGATCTTTAAGCCTTCATAATAATACTTGCCTACTTCCTTGCTTAACGTATTGTTACGAAACCGAGACCCTTAGAACACTTCCACAGTTTTTTTTTTTTCAGGTGGGAATCATCGGATTGGAGCGAGATCTTGGCAAAGACAAACCTGTCTTTCATTTTGCCAGAATCTGAAGCCATGATGAAATGAGGGTTATTTAACAACATAAACTTGAATTTTTCCTGCTAATTGAGACAAACACTCTAATCCTCAACCTATATAAAACTATTTGCGACTGATAACCAAAATCAATATTCAATAGGTTATCTTGTTTGAATGTTATGCAATCAACCGCTGCAATCCGTCTCCCGCTATTATGTAATATCAAACAATTAATTCCCAGGAATATCTAGATGATGCTGAGACGCTACCTACTGAGTAAATACTTAATATTCTATAGAAAAGTTCAATGCCTTTGATATTGAAAGACCTCTGACTTTCGTGCAGTATCGCAACATAAAGCATAATATATTAATGATCTGATGTCTAGCTCGCAAGACGTGGTGTCTTTATTTATTACTTAGCTGGGGCCTTGCATGACTTGTTAAAATATCAAGCGTGCGAGCGAGAAAGAGAGATGGAGCTATTCACCCTATATAGCTCCAACCCTTTAACAATTCAGTTTAGGTCATCATGGATCGCGCGTAGTTGACTCGTAAAACAGCACAATGCCCTAGAAGTCTGAAAGAAAAAGATGAAAAGAAAGAAATGAAAGAAAAGAAAGAATTTCAAAAAGGTTTTTTTTTTTCACACAGTGCTGTTTCCTCGTATGCTGTGTCCTCGTATGCTGTGTCCTCGTATGCTGTGTCCTCGTATGCTGTGTCCTCGTATGCTGTGTCCTCGTATGCTGTGTCCTTGTATGCTGTGTCCTCCTATGCTGTGTCCTCCTATGCTATGTCCTCCGGGTGACCACACAATGGTGACACCTAAGCTAATTTTAAGAAAGAAGTAATCACCATACATTTGAAATAGATGAATGTTGATTCATTAACATACGAGACCCATTTTGAAAAAAGTTATCATCCCCGACAAAAAATAACAACAACAACAGATAGTCACCGAGAAGGGCCTCGGTGACTACCTGTATTATATGTTACCCCTCACCTTCCTTCCAGGGAGAAGTCAGAATAACTTTTATGGTTGTAAATATTTTTTTGCAAACAAAAAGTTCCCTGCCTTCCTTAAAGGGTGACGTAGGATTAATGGGTAAGTCCCTTTACTTAAACCAATCGAATACTTGCAAATCCCTGACGACACCCAAAAGTTTTTCATCCTAAAATAACTCAATACTCTAACACAAACAGTAAGCCAACATAAACAAAGTATTCTTAGTACAATAAGAAACTATAGTATAAATTAATTTACTTCCACGTGGTGAGCATCGTTGGGCACGCCATAGTTATGGCGGTAAGCCTTTGAGGAGTGGCAGGAAAGACAACACGGCGTCCTTACCTTCCGCTTGACGCAGGTTTACACCGGACATGGTAAGTTCGGGAGGTTCCTGCACCGAATTCGTGCGGAAAAAACGCCCGGGTGTCACTATTGTGTGGAACGCCAGGAGAACACGGTAAAGCATACGGTGGAGGTGTCCCCGCTTGGGCAGAGCGACGCCATGTCCTCGTGGGGGCGACCGGCGGCAGGGCCTTGGTCCAGAGCGAGGAGGAATGGCTTCCTTCTGCGAAGCAGTAATGAACAGCCCTCTCGCCCCTGCCGCCGGGATTCCGATCCCGATTTTCAGCCACCGTAGACACGGGTTTGCGGACACTATTCCACCTTCCCATGGCCCGACCAACTAACAAATGTTAGAGCCGAACTCCCGCAGCCTCTCAAAGTTCGCCGGTGAGCTCACGAGATCGCCGCAGTAGACCGAACCGGCCTCCGTACGACTAATCCCATCCATCATCTGGCTTCTACATACAGGGGGCAGACCCACAGCGCATGGTGCAGGTCCTCATCTTCCATACCGCAATAACATAGGCTAATCTTACATAATTTCATATCATACATCCTTTTCCTGAAGGCATGGGCACGGGCATACCCCGTGAGAATCTGGGAGACTCGACCCAGTTTGACCTGAGCCTGGTTCTGGTCAGGTTTGCGGACAGTGAGCAATGAGTATCTTACCATCCGACGTTTGGTAACCAGGACCGGTTACCGAACTTGGACTTGGTCCTTCCATTAAATAGTTTTTTTTTTAACTGACAAAAACTGGTGCTTGGCTGCGATCCCACCTGTTGGTAAGCAGTGATGCAATCGGTAATGGTGAAGCGTTACGATGGAGTCAGCAGGAATATTGCGACAACATTTATTTAGCCAAGATATCGATCTTGAAAGAGAAAAATTACGAAGAAAATTACACAATTGCCCTTGCATTCATACAATTTAATTCCACTAAACCAGTTCCGTCATCGGACCTCTAGACGTAACTTTTATGCGCCACCGATACATGATGGACAACTTTGAAGGAACACATTAATTATGAGTACAACTAAGAAGTGGAATTCCCTACCAGAGTCTGTGTCCTGATAGTTACAACCTAGGCGTCTTTAAGTCGAGAGTGAATAGGTTAATAATTCTAGGCAAGCGTGCTCCATTGTCAACCACATCATCGCTCATTATCAGGTGAGATAGTGTTCAAACATGAACGTATCACATTAATATTTTAAAGGCGAAAGTTTGTGAGTGTGTATGATGGTGTGTCACACACACAAATTCATATCACATCGCACTAATACTAATACTAAGAGAAATTTTTTACATGTGTGTGTATGTTTGTTACTTCTTCAAGCTGAACGGCAGAACGGATTTCGATGAAACTCAGGACATGGTAGACCATGTCCTGGAATAGCAAATAGGACGGTAGAATAGGACAGTATGTTCCGAAGGAACGTATTTCTTTTGGCTGCTTGTAGCAGCTAGTCATTAATAAAAAAACTGGGCAAGTACTAGTCGCACTCGCGCACTGAGGGTTCCGTACAAACTTACCCATGGAAACAGTTCAATTCCCGAATTGAATCACGAGGATTTTTCAGAAACACAGAAGTTTTTTTTTTGTGACGAGACTACAAATTTACAGTTTTCAATTGTTTCTTATTCTTGTGCTTTGCTTCATGCCAAATTTCAGGATTCAATGTCAACTGATAGTACCATATAAATTTGGATTTCCTTGAGACTGATGAAATATACGTTTTTTGCGACACAAACGACTGTATCTTTTTATTTAACTTAGAAGCTTGTTTTTTTTTCACAAGTTCAAGGGACCGCAGGCCTGAGTATATGATTTTAATTTCAACTCGATACCTCCAGGCAGACAGGCAGACGGACAACAGAGTGATCCCATAAGGATTTTTTTTTCCTTTTAAGGTACAGAACTCTACATCTTTCTGTAGATATTTTGGATACACAGCTATCTTGTGGATATCTAAGCTTCTACAGAAATAAAAACATGAATTTTTATAAAACTTGTCAAGCAAAGACCTCTGAAAATCGACTATTTTACGTAAACTTTAGCCCTTCATAACGCATAGCATAAGCATAATCAGCCTTTTAATGTTCCCACTGTTGGGACTCAGGCCGCAGGAGAGGGAATGGGCCGTAAATCCACCACGCGGGCCCAGTGCGGGTTAGTGGATGTCAAATGTCTTCGAACAATGCACTCATATATTAAAAATATTAAAAAAAGTACATCAATAGAAGCCTTGCATATTTAATCGAGCTTCTGAATGAAGAGAATTTATCTGAAAAACTTTTAAGGGTTTAACGCGTATTTCCTGGAACAAGTTTTGTGTAATATTCAAGTAAATCACGGAATTACCGAATGCCAACAGAGTTATCAAGCGCCATCTCTCTTTTTTGCATTGCCTTTTCATCAAACATCGCGATGGATTGCGTTAGATGAAGCGATAAATAAAAATAATAATGATGTTGTCTTGAATTTTTTTTTACTGTGTGTGTATCCATGTGTGCCAAATAAAATATTTTTTCTTTCTTTCTTTCAATAAGCTTTTAAACTATGCTCGATGTTGACGACAGGCGAGTGGAAAAGGTGCCTCTTCAAGGTAAACATAGATCCCATCCCCATAAGAAACTATAAGGTACATAGTACCACGTTATCTCTTCCACGAAGCGAGCATCGTGCCATGCTCCATTGTCTCACGTCGAGCAGATAATCTTCGTGGTCCCTTCATTGTTGCCGAGATTGCTCCGCCGATAGGCCGTGTTTTAGTTTACTAGAGACACTTCGTTTGTTGCTACCGATTTGAAAGGTATTATATAGATATTTGGAAGTATTTTAGGTTTCGGTTCATGTGTTGTCACGTTAGAGTATTTTGAGTGTAAAACTGGGTTTTATTGTAGGTACCTGAACTTAGGTCGATACTTCTCAGTATGTGGTTTTTTTTATTTTAGATGTATGCGAAACAGAGTGTAATGTCCCATATATACCCCTCGAGCGCCGATTGTTCATACGTCTGTACAACTTGAGTGACCTTGAAAAACGCTTAATTGTTGTACTGTACACAAGGGTGTACGAAATTTATTCGGTCGAAAATTTTGGTCTCTACATCTTCGTTTTTCCTAGAAAAATCCAGAAAAAGTTTATTTTTTTGGTGATTTTACGTAAAAACGCGCAATTCCGTAATAGTAATATCCCTATACGCAACATAGTCAGGAGTGAATAGGTTTCTTCTAGGTAAGCGCGTTCCATTTTTGACCACATCGTTGCTTTCCATCGAGTAGTCAAGCGCGAGCCTACCAACAATAAAAAAAATACATCCGTTGAAAAGGGAGAATCCTCCGACCAGAAGGTATTATGTCTGGTCCGAGCAACTATCCTATAGTGATTTCGGATTGTTGTATATGTTCAAATCGCGCAGAGATCTCTAATACCTACCGTTATGCAAGATTTTCAATGTGGCACAATAGATGTCGCTACATTATACACTGTGTCTTTGACATCGACGCACAAACGAATACCATGGATCCAGTACATGATTCTGGACCCCCAGTGATGGAAATTTTTGTCGGCTTTTTCCTAATTAAAAAAAAAATCTGTACTTTTTAAATTTAAACTGTATGAAATATCAATCAACACCGATGATATTTTTAGTATAGAAAAATAATTTAAAAATGATTTATGTAAATACATAAATCTACATACCTATACATGTAAACAGAAACTGCCTGACTGACATACCAACGCACAGTCAAAACTACTGGTAATAGAAACGTGAAATTATTTTGCACAAGGTCTCATAATATGTACGTAGGCGAGCATTAAGATAGATTTTCCAAAATTCACCCCGAGGGTTTTTGAAAAAAAAACGCAACCTAAAGGTGGAAAAATCATCTTGTGACAAATGCCGCTCTTGGGCGGAGCGGGATATAGTGTCAGACTAAACACCAACTCCTATTCCTTGTTTGCTTCCTCCCAGGGCCCCAGTAGGCTTCGACCCTGCTGGGCCCCAACGATTTCCTTACATCCTGAGGCGCGCGTGGAACAGTACGCGCCGTCGACGACTTGGGCTCGGTCCAAACGGTTACCAGACGGTTGGACGGCGAGCCACCTATTGTTCGCGGGTTCAAAGTTTCTTCGGAGAAATCTATCAACACGAATGCGAAGCCACTGGAAAGCTAACTTTTAATAAATAATAATAAAAAAAAAACAAACCATATAATACCTCTACAGAGTAAATATTAGGTAATTGAAGTAGCACGCTCTTTCCTACTTTACTATGTGATACCACGTTTTTTTCCTCAAGCTACAAAAGTAGTCCTACAATCTAATAGAGCAACTAATTTCCCACAAAGTGAGCAAATTGAATGATGACTACTTCCTTTTTGTTTGTAGATTTGTACAATAAAGAGCTGTAGTAATTAGGGGCACAAAAGATGCCAGTTGTTTAAGTACTATTCCTCTTATGGTTACTTTACTTGACCTTGCTTACTCTCAAAATGTATTATTCGGTTTTTATATGGAAAAAAAATTTGTTATGATAGAGATTTTTCAAAAGAGTAACTGTGGCTGTGAAACACAAAGGCCAAATGAAGGGACACGTATGGGTTTTTGTAGGGTTGTTTTTGGGTGTAAGTAATAATAAAAATAAAACTAATAACTAGGATTTCACCTTTGTTCATACCCGTGAGATTCTAAAAGAACACCACCTGAGAAAAAACAGCTAAAAAAACCATAATAATAATAATATTCACACAACTATCACACAACGCCGTCTAGTCCCAATCTAAGCAGAGCTTGTGTTATGAGTACTAGACAACTGATATACATACTTAATATATATTTCTAAATACATAAATATAAGCTAGTACGTAGTGTTGACTACCTAATCAACACTACAATAAAATTCTCAGTTCAATTTCACCGCGATCGCGCCTGTTTCAATCATGATACCAAGACGCATATTGTCCCGTTGTTTAGACACTTGAGGTACAATACTACAATTAATGTTACATCGCAGGATCCACTAGGAAATATTTAGCGAATAATTAAAACAGCCACTGAAATTCACTCGAAAAAGTCCCGCCAAAAGCTCCACCTTTCCTCCTCCACCAATTGCTGATACTTAATCTCAACAAAACTCAAAAACGGCTTCACCGATTTCAATAACTTTTATTTTTTGGTCGAATTAATATATATACAGGAAAAAACTTTTCAAAAATATAAAATTGATTGAAAGGTAGGAAGTACATACATATTTGTTTTTTTTTTATCCTTTAAAAAAAAACAAATATTTTTATTTCACATTAGCGAAGCCGCGGGCAAAAGGCTTCGCCCGCGTACATAAAATATAGCCTATGTCACTCAGGAATAAAACAGCTTTCCATCGGTGAAAAGATTTTTGCAATCAGCACTTCCAGAGAATACTTTCTACATACAAAAAAAAAACATAAATACAAAGTTTACCTATTTATAATATGAGTTTAGATCGGCCTACATGGGCACTTATAAAACGTTAGAAGCTAGTGCACAACAAACTAGGAATCGATAAGAAGATTGTCATTTATAAAACTATGCTGAAGTCAATCTGGACCTATGGCATTAAACTCTGGGGTTCGGCATGCAACTCCAATATTATGGTTATATAAAGGGCGCAAAACTACATTCTCAAGCAGATATCTAATGCGCCCTGGTTCATCAAAACAGAGGGGATCCATGAAATCTTGAATGTGCCAATGTTTAAAGAAGTGATCAACTGCCATGGTGCCAATTACAAATTACGTCTCCAAAAGCACCCAAACCAGCTAGCAGGACAGCTATTCCTGAAAGTATTCGTCGACTAAAGAAGCGGCGTGACATCTTTGACTAGAAAAGTCATCTATATATGTGACTACTTTTAAGGAAGGGCAGGCCTCGCAGGGGGCAGCAGCCTACAAACCATCCAGACTACATCTCATCTGTTTATAATCCACATGACTGATTATATGATAAGAATTATAAAAAAAAAACTAGTGCACGGATCCAAATTGATCGTTTCCTATGGAGAAGAACTGCAAAGAACCTCTTTTAAAAAAAATAGTTGATGTTACAATATTTCCATATATAGTATTAACAGATATTATGTAAGGACAGTGTACACCAGTCAATATTAAACCCAAAAGCACAATAAAAATAATCATAATAAAAAAGTGAGTCGTAATAGATAGTAATCAAGCAACGAGGCTACAAGTTATTTTATAAAACTCGCTAATCATAGTTTTAAATACTGTTCAGTGAATTCTAAATTCAAATTCTCTACAGAAAATTTTGAATTAAGAACACGCTAATTGGTGTTTAAACTAATTACATGGATATTTGAACGGTTTAGGTGATTAACTTGAGCCAATGAGTCTTGTGATATCTACAAATTACTGCCGATTCTCTTTCATAGAAGGCCTGAGTCCCAGCAATGGGAAGGTTTATAGAAAGACTAGAGTCTACCAGTAATGTATCCTATATCCTATTCCAGGTCATGGTCAGAAATCAGAAACGTTTATTTCAAATAGACCAATTTCATTTTTTGAATTGTCAAAATGTCGGTCAGTCAGAAAAAAAAAACGTTAAGCTAAATTGCACGTTCCAAAGCGTAGATCTCTATGGAGAAGAATGTGCAAGAAACTCCATGGACACTTTTTTCAATCATATTATGAGTTACATAAATCTTGGTTACATATTTCTTGTCGCTTTTAATATGTGAGCATAACGTAGAAATGTGCATAGGGCATCATGTGAGGCTCAGAAACTGTTTTATGTACCGATGACTGTTTAGTGCCGGCAGACATGGCCCAAACACAAAGACAAGCTCTGTCTTACCGTTGGCGCTGATTCCTCCCCAAACCGTCAACGAGCCGCTACCATAGCTGACCTTTTCTTCAATGTAGCATTGTGCAAAGTATTCTCCATGTCTTCTGTAGACCTTGTTCCTCCCATTGTTACCATACAGCATAGTTTTAAACTCATCAGAAAAAAAAGACTTTTTTCCACTGGTGGTATGACCAATTTAGGTGCTCACGTGCAAAGTTAAAACGCGCTCTTCTATGGTCTGCAGTTAATTTTGTCCCATTTGCTAGCTTTTACGGTACCAGTCTACGTTCCTTCAACCTTCTTCTAATTGTAGATTCACTTACAGCCACCCTACGTACAGCATGAAGCTGCTGCTGTAGTCGAAAAGCATTAAGGCACCAATTTCGTAAAGAAGTTGTTACAGCTTCAAGGGACTGTAGACCTGAGTACAAAGTTTTAATTTCAACTCGATACCTCCACGTGTTCCTAAGATAAAAGGTTAAGACAGACAGACAGACAATAAGACAGACGGACAACAAAGTGATCCTACAAGGGTTCTGTTTTTTCCTTTTGAGGTACGAAACCATAAAAAACACATACACTACACAAACGATTGTCAATATATTCATATGTGTATTGTATATTCTGTGCATAATAAACGGTGTAACAGAAACTCTGGTCTTGGAAAAGAAATAGTTTCTTTAAGGATTTCTAGGTCGCGAGTTCAAACCCAACCAGGCGCATTACTTTGTAACTTATTTCATTGCTACTGCTCTCTAAACGTTGAGGGAAATACATCATAAGGAAACGTGTCCCAGGATGTCCCAGAACCCAGAATCAAAAACTTCGAAGACATGTGACATCTCTACCAAACCACACTAAACCCGCATGGTGGATAAGAGGCCATTCTATCTCCTAGAGAGGAGGCCTGAGTCCCAGCAGTGGGAACATTATAACGATTATTATGATAAGGTATGTGATTCGGGGGTTACTCCCGAAATCTCTGGAATAGTTTTATTAAAATCGTCAGATATTTTTGATCTTGTCATCAGAAATTTATTCATATACTAGCTTTTGCCCGCGACATCGTCCGCGTAGAAGTCGAAAATGGTTTTATTAGGTTTTTTGAGATAAGAAAATATGAAATATTATTTCCTAACCTAACCTACGACAAACTTATTATTTGCGGTCTGTACAGTAATGGGTCTAGGAATCGAACCGCAAAATTAAGTTAGTTTTTTATTGTATATACTTTTCCGGGATAAAAAGTACCCAGTGAAGTGCCCAGGATATTAAAGAATAATTATACCAAGTTTTATCGTAATCGAACTAGTAGTTTTTGCGTGATGCCTGAACAAACAGACAGACAGACAACAATTTTTGAATCACATTTGATGTCGGTCTAGTAACACCATGCCATTTATTTATTTTTTTGTTATTTTCAATGTACAGAATTTTCACTTCTACAGATTTATTATAAGTATAAATTTTATTTCGTCTGACAATTTAGAAAAAAGAAATATATGTAAACCGAAAATTGTATAAAATAAAGGGTAACGTAGGTACCTACTTATTTACCTACTCGTAAAAATTGTTGCGTAATCTACCACAGATAATTCCCAAAAAACCTTTGAACTTACCGTACAATTATCATCAACCGATCAGTACCGGAGGCACAATTTTTAAAATATGGCGCCACCTTTCCGTTACACACTGTATAAACTACGTGCTTAAAATAATAATTTCACGCTGTAATCAAACAACTGAGTTTAAAAATATAATGTAAGATTACATCACTGGTCGGCCTAAAAATAAATCTCTCTTACCATATTCTAACGCTGAAATTCATTGACCTACTCTCAACCTATCCTAAAAATTCACACTATTATTAAAATAACTAATCATGCTATCAAAAATACTACGGTTGCTCTGATGACAATTTAAAAAGTCCTTGTTATCGTTGAGGCGAAACAATCACTTTATACCTATCTCATTTCCTCCTATGTGTGTATACTACTGGAAATATACTCTGTCGCTTTCATGCAATCAGAACAATATCTCTTCATTCACAACAGACTTTAGCCGGTTTTTCTTGTTTATTTTTGATGCAAACGCATACTAGTTTAGACATCTGCCGGGTGCGCTCGTTCGTCAAAAAAAAGAGCAACTTGTTTGCAAAATGACCACGTAGCATCCAAATACGCATGCGTGCGTATCTGTCAAATTTAACATATCAAAATCACGAGATTTCGTCTACGCGTGTTGTTAAAACGTATTTTTATAAATTAAAATATTGTTAAAATCATTCCGAGTGATATTAAAAGTGTTCTAATCAAGGCTGATAGTATAATTTCTGCAAAAATGTCGAAGGAAACATCGTTAGTTGGGTTAGATGTGATCCTAAAGGAATTGGGTGCTTTCGGGAAGTATAACATCATAAACTATGCATTGTTTTTATTTCCGTGTTTCTTGGCGGGAATGTATGGTTCCGTGTTTGTGTTTGAGGCAGCAGACATTGATTACAGGTGAGTCTAGCTTTTTATTTTTTGCTCTGACTCAAAGCAAGCAAAACTAAAATCGAAAGTTGTTTCTGTGTAGGCGTTTGATCTTCTGACAGTTCAAAATCTCCAGTGAATTATGTAAATCAATATGATATGGTGTGTTTTCGTTTTGGGGTTATATTGCTTTAGATTTTGACGTGCGTTACACCGGGCAGCCGGCCACGCCACCCTTAGAAAAGATCGCGCATGCGTGTTGATGGCGATAAAAAATATAGGGTTGTTCGGGGTTTTAAAACCCGTGCGTTTAGAAAAATGGTCGCATGCTTGCATTAATAATTTATTGATAACCGATACTGTAGAATATTGTTAGCTATGTATCCCGTGAAGTTAATTCACAACATTGAAGTTTATTTCATAATTATCCTTGTGACCATTGGAGTTTAGCATGTAGAGGAAAGGTAACTGTAAAAGCCAATAACTATTATAATGAATGCTAGAGGGAATTGGCGTAATATTTGTTAGTAAGAATGTTGAAAAATTTATATTATAATTTCGTAAGTTTTTATGTATAATAAAATATATACGAGACTTGTATATACTCGTACATAATTATGTGTGTATGCAATTTAACAAGCAGATAGATCATATCCTACAATAGAACTTATATATGAGAAGCTTTTTATCCCGGGAGTATATTCTCTTGGGGGGCCTCCCACAAGGTGGACCGACGACCTGGTGAGAGTCGCGGGAGTGCGGTGGATGCGAGACGCACAGGATCGGTCGTTGTGGCAACGCTTGGGGGAGGCCTGTGTCCAACAGTGGACGTCTTTCGGCTGAAATAATGATGATGATATTCCCTTGAGATAATTTTCGACATGTATACGGGTGAAGCCGCTGGCTGAAGCTATTATATAATATTTTTCTAATCACCAACAAAAATAATTTTACCTTATTAATGTTTGTTATTTTTATTTTTTGTATCAAATCCAATAAAAACAATCAAAATATCAAACTTAGGTACAAAGTTAATTATAAATTCTAGAAACAAGTTTTCGTGCGCCGTCTCATGGATGCCTTAATCATTAATATGCAAAAACGTGAATGTTTTTTCGAAAGATATTTATAAATTCACACATAACGTGACCGAAAACATGTCTGAGAACCAAAATTTGGAAGACGTGTGACATCCAACAAATTTGAAATAATTTATTTCACGGTTTTAAATATGTTATGAATGTATCAATGGACCACTTGCAATTTGAGCAGTGGTGGCCGAGTGGTAACGGTCCCGACTTACGAGTTGTAGGTCGCGGGTTCAAACCCAGCCAGGCGCATTACTTTGTGTAATTTATTTCATCACCACTGCTCTCAAAACGTTGAAGGAAAACATCGTGAGGAAACCGACATGTCCTAGAACCAACAATTCGAAGACATGTGACATCCACCAACCCGCACTGGGCCCGCGTGGTGAATTACGGCCCGCTCCCTCTCCTAGATAGGAGGCCTGAGTCCCAACAGTGGGAACATTATAAGGCCGACTATGCTATGCTATGCTACCACTTGCAACTGAGCGAAAATACTAGCTCCTGTAACATAGGTTGCTACCCAGCTCAGGAGCCAGAGCTACAAGTAAGTTGGTTACCTTTATTTTGTGCCATCAGCATCATTTCAGCCAAAAGACGTCCACTGTTGGACGCGGCCTCCCTCTAGTGTTGCGATAACGACCAGTCTCGTGCGTCTCGCATCCATCGGATTCCCGCGATCCTCACCAGGTTATCGGTCCACCTTATGGGAGGCCTTCCAACTCTGCATCTTCCGGTACGTGGTCGCCACTCCAGAACCTTTCGGCACCATCGACCATCTGTTGTGCGAGCAATGTGTCCTGCACACTTAGGTCTGGTGATTCTTCGGGCTATATCGGTAACCTTGGTTCTCCTGTGGATATCTTCATTTCTAATAAGATCACGCAAGGAAACTCCGAGTAAATGCCCTTTGGGTGTATTTTGTGTCAATAAACAAATTTATTATTATTCCTTTTATTGGTTCTATACACATATTAGTTACATTTTTCAAATTCATTTTTTGAAAAAAATAAAATAAATAATAAGTAGTGGCCTACCGGCATCGGGAACAGGGTCCAAGCTACCGGTGGTCGGGGCTCCTGAGAAAGGAATCTCCTAACAATGCGCACCGTGTCCAAGAGTACTGCTTTCTGGATCAAACCCTGGATCCAACTGCCCAACGAGAACTGCCTCAGATGTTGATCGAGGCTCTTTGATATTATTATCATCAGCCCGCACTTTACCCGCGAAAGGGGCCTTCACCTTCTTCACCTTCTCATAAACAGAAGGTCTGTGTGATATTTTTCCTAGCAGTAAAGGAACATTATACACTCTTTATGCCTACTTATGCTTAATGATTTCACAAATTTTCAAGCAAATACATGCATATTACTTATATATAAATATTTATTTAAATTTCATCATCCAATGACTTCTCACGCTCTTCGTGTCAGACTTTTACTGACTAAAATCCAATCCTATGTTTCTTCTTTGTCTTGCGTTCCAGGGCCCCAGGTTTTTCTTTCAAAAGCGAACCCATGGCCCCAGTAGGCTTCAAACTTCGACCCTGCTGTACCCCTACGGTTTTGCTGACATCTCCTAGAAAGGCGCGCGTGAAACACTAAGTGCCATCGACGACTCGTCTGGACGGTTACCGGGCAGCCGGACAGTTAGCCACCCATCGCTCGCCGTCCGTAAACCCCCGCCTACAGTGGCTGGAAATGGGATCGGGATCTCGGTGGCTAGAGCGTGAGGAAGACCGTTCCATCACGCGTGCGGCGGTTACCTTTTTTTTTCGCTAGCATCACTGCTTCGCAGTAGGAGGCAACCGCCAAACTTCATGTACAGTTAGGGGTCAAAAGTACAGTTGCAATATACCAATCTTAGTGTCTAAAATTTATTTGTAGAAGAGTCATGATCCATCGACCCCAATGGTTCATGACTGGTTTAATTCGTAGCATAGAATCTAAAATATTAAATAAACCAGTTGTGGACTATTGAACAGATTGTCGATGGGACCTAAAGGTTCTGGTTCTGGCGACCACGTACTGGAAGACTAAGCGTTGGTAGGCTTCCCACAAGGTGAACCTGGTGAGGGTCGTGGGAATCCAATGGGTGCGGGCTGCATCCTGTGCCTCGACACTGAGAACATGCTTTTGTTTTATTGACATGGCGGACAAAAATTAAAAAAAAACTAAACGTTTTTAAAATAACATGCTTTAATTTATTAAACCCCGAGCGAACGCCGGCGTTCGCTCGGTCATTGTCTTTCTATTGTGTCTCTAATTACGAATAACTATCGTGGAAAGTTTATTTCATGGACAGAAGAATAATTTTAGAGCAATATAATGCTTTTCTGAATGCAAAAGTCGAATGAGGCCTATATTTTTTACCTTAAAAATAATGTTCGCTTTGTTGACCTCATGCTTATATGGATGAAGTAAATAGTAAACTGTTAATAATCTGCTAGCTGAAAATATAAATTAGTATAAGTCTAACTAAATAATTAAAAATACAAATAAGACAAACAATACTTTTTATAAAATTCATTAGCGTTTAAAAGTCAGTCATGTAGTCATGACGTGGCGTGTGCAACACATTTTTCTTTGTCATGTATGTATGACCATTAAAAGTTTGAAAGGGTGCAATTGTTCCTTTTTTTTCGCAAAATGCGTAGTTACTGTTCAATTTCGTAGTAGTCACTTTCGCCTTTATATATAGATTTCTATATAAATAAAGGAGAAAGTGACTGTATCTTGTATCAAAATATGACAACTTGCTTGCGAACTAAGTCGCTGGTAAAGTTCTAGTCATACAATAATCAAATAACGAATAAATACTTGCATTCGTTTGTTCTACGTTATCAAGCTTAAAATAACCTCTCGATATCACATACCGACTACTATCACAACTTACACAATATTGGTATTTAATAGTAAATATTTAGTATCATAATACTGGAAAAGTTTGTCAGAAGACGACCTGACGACCTTCTAGTGAGTCACCTTGGTGGTGAATACTGAATATTATATAAAATGTACCTATATGCTTTATGCAATAAATATGCATCATTTATTTGCATTGGAAATGTTATTTTAGTCATCTTAAAACAAATATGTAGTTGGTAACTTACTACTTATCTGTAAGGCGCTGCACAAACGTAGACACTTTTTGCTACCAATACTGCACATCATCTCATTGTTGTTGTGTCCAGTAGCAACAAGCAAACCACAGTTACTGGTTGCCTGTTACCAAGACGGCACACCACAGAAAACCATAGTTTAGGACAGCGATCTCTTCTCATCATATAATTGTCCAGTTTTTTTTAATGTTATATCTGTCTTCAACTGACAACTTTTAGTTACAAGTTGCCTACCTATACCAAATACTTATTTATAGACAATCCCGTTGTGTCAAATGGAAGCAATAGCACACAAATAATATATAGGTCTACGCAGGGTGTGGGTTTTTTTTATACATTGATTATTTGAAAATAAATTATATCTACCAGACACTGGTATCTTGTATCTAACTCAAAACACAAAAGTGTGTACGTTTGCGTAGCGCCTTAAACATTGAAATGGTTTTACTTTCCATAAAACCCGCTAATCATATGTTTAGTCATAACATTGATTCTACTCTTAATACCGATATTTTGAATGAAGTTCCAGCTAATTAGATTTTAGATGAATTACATGATTATTTTTTTAAGTAAGGCCCTTAAACTCCAGGTTGCTGATTGTTCATCTGCGAGTTGCTGTGACCCTCGCAAATGGCAGCTGAAGGAGCACTGTGGATTTTAGTCATTAAAAATCTGACAATCCCTCCGTTTCACCCAGTGCGGGAGAAGTCATTTGATGATTTCCTACGTAAAAAAATGCTTACACTTAGTTTCAATCCTACAAATTATACTTACTTATACTTAGTCTCAATCCTACGAAGACTCGATATTTTTTGCAAATAATGGAGATCTAAAAATACAAAAACGCCTCTACATCCTTTAGTTTATGGCTCTTGAAGGCATTGGCATAATGCATAATCGCAAGCGCAGGTAAGAGATAGCTATACATATATGGACACAATATTGTTTGTGGGTTGAAACTATGAGAATTTTAGAAGTCGCAGTCCCTCAAATACTTGGAATTGATCGTAGTCTAACATCAAAGCCGATTGCAGACTAAAAATGAGCTCCTGAGGCCCACGATATACTCGTACTGCCGCCGTGGCGGCACCTGCGAGGAGGAGTGGCAGGCGGTCGCCTCCTTCTGCGAAGCAGTAATGTTAGCAAAGAAGGAAGCCGCACGCGCGAGGTATTGACCCTCGCGTCTCAGCCGCCGGGATTCTGATCCCGATTTCCGGCCACCGTAAGATATGTCAGCAACCGTAGGGGTAGAAGCCTCTGGGGCTATAGGTGATGCGAAAGAGATCCCCGGGGCCCTGGAACAATTGCAAAGAAGGAACAGAAGTGGGTTTTTGTGATTTTGTGTGGGATAATTTTTTGTTAGTAGTTTTCTGGTGATTTTAAAAATTGACTCTAGTGGTAAATTTGTGTAACTGTTGGCAACACTGGACGTCTCAAAATAGTCTTGTCGCAGACAAGTCTGTGACGTCGTAGACAATTCTGTCTAAGACAGTCTTGTCTCAAGTGTGCGCAGGCCCTTACTTCATTGTTACCGAGTTTCTTTTATTGTGCCTAGTAGCAACAATGTAATTGTGTCATTAGAATTTAAACAAATGATCACGTCGCCTCATTTAGATAACGTAATTACTGATTGACAAATAAAAGTAAACAATGACCCCAAAATAACCATAACGTCATTATCACTAAATATAAATCACAGTACTCATTATATAAATAAATAACGCTGATATTATAGAGGTGAGATCTTATTTACGTGTATTCTATTGTTGGTGAGCGAAATAAATAAAATAAATAAATCTGGCCGTAAGAAATAAATTGTACTTATATAACATATTTACTGGAGGTCATTTTTGTTTTGGCCTTTAATCATTTTATGTGAATGTAAAATAAATGAATTAGATGCTTTCGGTATGAATTACAAGCACAGAATTATTAGTTGCGTTTGCGCATTTTACGAACTTGACGCGGACGAATTCGCGAGCAACAGCTAGTATAATATATACCAAGTACTCATATATAAATAAATAACGCTGATATTATAGAGGTGAAAGTTTTTGAATGTGTGTATGCTTGTTAATTTTTTACACTCGAATGGCTGGACGTATTTCGATGAAACTCGGTTCAAAAGTTGATCATGTCCTGCAATAGCACATAAGATTTTTATCCCGGAAGTATCTATTACTCTTGGGATAATGTTCTTGTTTTTAATGCGGATGAAGTTGCTGTCAGAGGCTAGTTTCTTTTTATATTTCAGTGTTGTTCCTTATGTGGTTTCAAATTGTTTAAAATTATGAGTACCTACTGTGTCAAATTACACAGAAGGTCAATCACACAAAGGTCGAAATCACAACATTACAGAACACTTGCCTCCATGTTGCACCAGTCGCTTTTTTTTTTTTGAAGTGGAAAATATTCAAATGGCTTTTGATGTCGTTGTCCCGCCTGGATAGAGCACCGCCATGTCCTCGTGGGATCGATCGGCGGTAGCGATTTCTCGTGCCGGGCCTTGGTACAGGCCATGGTCCGGAGCGAAGAGAAGTGGCAGGCGGTTGCCTCCTTCTGCGAAACTGTAATGCTAGAAAAGGAGGCGGCCGATCGCGTGAGGCAACGGTCCTCACGTCCCAACCGCCGCCGGGATTCTAATCCCGATTTCCAGCCACTGTCGACGCAGGCTTCCGGACGGCGAGCAATGGGTAGCTTGCCGTCCGACCATCCCGTAACCGTCCGGACCGGGCCCATGTCGCCGACGAGGCGTACTGTACCACGCACGCCTCAAGGAGATGTCAACAACTGTAGGGACCCAGCAGGGTCTAAGACTCCGCCCTGGTACGAAAGACAACGGAGGAACAGGAGTGGGTTTTTAGTCAGTAAAAGTCTGACACTCCCACCAGAAAAAAAAGAAGATGGTCGTGTCAAACTTTTACTGACTAAAATCCACCTGTGTCCCTCAGTTGCCCTTTACGTTCCAGGATCACAGTATCCTTTTCAAAAATTCTCCGTGTTCCTATTGTTCGTCGTCCGAACCATTACTCGTCGTCCGACGCTCCCGTCGCTAACGTTACAACCAAAACACACGACCTTATAAAACAAACTACAAATAGACACATCGAAGGTCTAGTTTTGACATGGAAATATAACTAGACAAATATTAGATTCCATTCACACGAATGCCTGCAGCGACGTAATCGCGCGATTTCAAACACGTGACAGTATCGTTTTTCGTCGGCCATGGGAATTTCTGAAAAAGAAACCCCCACGGGTTTCCTTTTGAGGAACCACCTCTACTAAAACACAAAGGGCAACTAAAGGAAAGAGGTGTGGTTTTAGTCAGTGAAAGACTGCCACGCCGTTGCGCTTCAACCAGAACGGGAGAAGTCATTGGATGATTTTGAAAGATAATTTTGACTTGACACCACAATGCCATCTATCAAATTTAATATGAAGTTTAAATGTCATCATTATTTCTACCTTGAGTCTTTAGATGGCGTTGCGAGTATCTGAATTGCGTGTGGTGTCATATTTCACTACTTGAAAACTGTTTGTATTTCATATGCGTTGTTTCATTGCGATGAGAGAGAGATGATTGATGATTCCCTACCACAAAAAAAAACGTCGCTTTACAATTACAACAAATGACCTTAAGTAAAGTAAACAAACTTCAAATAGACACTGCGAAGGTCTAGTTATGACAAGTAAATATAACAAGACAAATATTAGATTCCTTTCACACGAACACCTGCAGCGATGCAATCGCGCGATTTCAAACACGTGACAATATCGTCTTTGAAGGCTCTTGACGGAAAACATGGCGGACGTAAATGAAAATATTTCCGTACCGTTTTGTGTCTTGAATTTTTATTTAAAACGTTCATTATTTGTTTTATAATAAGTACGCTTGAAGACAGACAGTTGTTACTGAGGCCACACATCTATACTTATAATAAATCTGTACAAGCGAAAATTCTTTACATTGAAAATATCAAAAAAATAAATGGCACGGTGTTACTTGACCGATACAGAACCCAAACACGTGATTATTATTTTTTTTGTCTGTCTGTCTGTCTGTCTGTACAGGCATCACGCAAAAACTACTAGTTCGATTACGATGAAACTTGGTATAATTATTCTTTAATATCCTGGGCACCACACTGGGTACTTTTTATCCCGGAAAAGTATATAAAATAAAAAAACAAACTTAATTTTGCGGTTCGATCCCTAGACCCGATTACTGTACCAACCGTAAATAATAAGTTTGTCGTAGTTTACGTCGCAGTGGAGTTCACTAAGGGGCGCTGCACATGGCTAAGATACTATAATATTTTATCTTAAGATACAATATCGCTCGCCATACAATTCAATGGACTATCACACACGACGAAGATAATAAATAATATAAACCTAATAAAACCTTTTTCGACTTCTACGCAGCCGAAGTCGCGGGCAAAATCTAGTTCAAAATATAAATGATTCTCCATTTATATTTTGAATGTGTGGCCTCTCGCAGGTCAATCTATGAGGTTGTCGTCAACATAACTGGATTTGTCTGGCAACCTTAGTAAATTAAAGCCGGGACAAAATACTTAGGAAATATGCGATTACTCACTACAGGTACTCCCTGTGTGATACGGACCTCGGCTTAGGGCATCGCTGGGGGAGGACAACCAAGACGGTTTTTTTTTAAATTATTGGGTGGGAAAATCATCTTACAACAAATCCCGCTCTTGGGCGGAGTGGGAGATAGTGTCAGACTTTTACTGACTAAAAACCCACTCCTGTTCCTTCGTTGCCTTCGTCCCAGGGCCCCGGGTATCGTTTTCACACTACATGAACCAAGACAGGGTGGATCGAAAATAGATTTATTATTTAGACATGAGGAAAATCATTAGTACCTATGTTGTTGTTTATATACAAATACTAAAGTTAAAGTTGCTATTTATATACGTATTACAAAAACTAAATGCAGTGTTTTTATGAAATAAACTAGTGCTTGACTGCGATCCCACCGAATATAATAATAAATAATAAGCAGGGATGCAATCGTTAATGGTGGATGGTGGCTAGTTTATTAAGAGCCAGTTCTCTAGTCTAGCCTTGAATACACCTAAATTATAACCACTGCAAGTGGGGCTAGCGGGCTTAGGGGCAAAGTCTAATATTGTGTGACAAAGGGTTGGAGGCGTCATGAGTTTTGTGACATAACATTTCAAAATATATATCTGAATATTCAAAACGCGAAATTTAATTATTAACGAAAAATTACGAAATTTTTCCTATCTATACTTATAATGAATCTGTAGAAGTGAAAATTCTGTACATTGAAAATATCAAAAAAATTAATGGCACACAAATAACGGTGTTACTAGACCGACACCGAACCCAAAAATGTGATTAAAAATTTTTTCGTCTATCTGTTTGTTTGTTCAGGCATCATGCAAAAACTACAGGTTCGATTACAGTGAAACTTGGTATAATTATTCTTTAATGTCCTAGGCACCATACTGGGTACTTTTTATCCCGAAAAAGTATATGCAAAAAAAAAAAAACTTAATTTTGCGGTTCGATCCCTAGACCCGATTACTGTACCAACCGCAAATAATAAGTTTGTCGTAGGATACGTCACCTGCAGTGGAGTTCACTAAGGGGCGCTGCACATGGCTAAGATACTATAATATTTTATCATAAGATACAATATCGATCGCCATGCAATTCAATGGACTATCACATACGACGAAGATAATAAATAATTTTTCATATTTTTGTATCTCAAAAAACCTAATAAAACCATTTTCGACTTCTACGCGGACGAAGTAGCGGGCAAAAGCTAGTTATATCTTTATGATAATTAGGTTTAAATCGTTTTCGTCGAGCTGTTTTTATTTATTGATAGGATTGTTTTTCCTTACTATATAACTTGATTTTAAGCGATGATGTGGTCGACGTTGGAGCACGCTTGCCTAGAAGTAACCTATTCACTCTTGACTTAGAGACACGTCTTTAGTGAAAGAGTACCCTAAGCCCGCCAGTTATTCTATTCAAACTCCTCACTACACTTGGCCAGTTAAACATCAAAGTGCTCCCACTGACTTGCGTACTCAATTATCCTCACTTGATGTTTGTGCAGACGGTGGCCAAGTAATATAGAAGTTACCAATATCCCGATGAATAAACAACAATGTGTACAGGTCCTTAAATACATATTATCATAGTAGGTATATTATTTACTTTTCCCCGTAATATCGCAAGCATATTAGAAAACAAATAAACACGGTTATTACAATATTATTCAAATATAATATTATTACATCGAAGAGTCAATATTTTGACAAAGTTTCATATATAATAATGTTATATTAGATATTGTTTGCACAGCGATTAAAATATTGACTAAAGTGAGTGGCTTTATAAAATGTATGTTGTTATATTTTGTTGTTTACCAGTCCTTTTGATTAAATCTTAGGTTCTTCCCTAGGTTGACTGGTAGAGAATGGCTGTCCGCCTTTGTACTTTTTGTTGCATGAAGATTAAATAATAAATAAATCTTGGAAGTAGGGTCATAAAACATACTAAATAACAAACATAATCGGCCTTATAACATTCTTACTGAGCCAAGTCGTCGACGGCGCGTACTGTTCCACGCGCGCCTCAAGGAGATGTTAGCAAATCGTAGGGGCCCAGCAGGGTCGAAGCCTACTGAGGCCACGGGTAGTGTGAAAGCGAAACCAGGGTCCCTGGGATGAAGGCAACGAAGGAACAGGAGTGGGTTTTTAGTCAGTAAGAGTCTGACACTATCGACGCTCTTGGGCGGAGCGGGAGGCTCCGCCCAAGAGCGGGGATGTCATTAGGATGATTTTCCCACCCAATAAAAAAACCAGTAAAAACAAAAAAACTGAGAGAACTGTAATCCACTACGCTGGACCATTGCGTGTTGAAAGAAAGAAAGAAAAGAAACAAACACAACTCAGAAAGAAAGAAAAAAAAATCAATTTAGCACACAGGCACGCACATTGAAGAAACAAGTATGTAGAAACTGATAAATGACCGTGTGTGTTAGATGTCTCTTGTCTTTGACGTTTTGGCTCTAGAATATGCCGATTTCCTCACGAGGTTTTCCTTCACCATTACTTTAATAAATAACAAGGTGTTATTAAATTAATAATTTTATTGTTTGCAAATAAGAATAAAATAGAACACACGAGTAAATAACTCTCATTCTCATCTTAAAAGCAAATTGTCAAAACGAGCATATTCTGGTCGAAAGACACAGTCACTCCCAGTGTCGCTATGCACAGCATTAGCATACATTTGCATAACTCAAATCATTCCAGCTGTGTTCTGCATTACCGGCGTGGAGTGCCATTTGATAGAAGTTTTGGGCCCGAAGAGTATGGAAGGTTTTTTCCTGTCTGCATTTTTTTTTAAATTGGTATGCTTGACTGCGATCTCCCCTGATGGTAAGCAGTGATGCAATCGTTGATGGTGTGGCGCACTAGTTTATTAAGAGCCTATTCACTCAAGCCTTGAAGACACCCAAATTATAATCGGACAGGACGACCGCAGCAAGCAAATTGTTCCAGTCCTTTGATGATCATTTTTGATATGAGTATTTTAATTATTTGGACTTAGATACTTGGTTTTTTTTTTTTCATTTTTATTATTTGGACTTGGGTTTAATTTTTCTTTTTTTTTTGACATTTATAACTAATAATTTATTAAAAATAATTCCATACCATAATTATTCATGATTATTAAATACTTGTTTTAGAAACTTTAATTTCTAATCTTGAGCTAGATGCACACCATATTTGTACACCTCCGCGCATAACATAGCGCTCTGTACATCAAATATAGGATCTGTATATATGTACAAATAAAAGCGATTTGATTTGATTTTGATGTACGCGGTATAAACGACGAGGCGAATTGCTTAGTCCTGACCGTAGAGGTTTCAAAAACGGTAGAGTGGATCAGTTCATAATAGTTACCGCAGCCCTAGAACGCAATGGGCAAAGGAAAGAGAGCTAGTAGGTTTTAATCAATAAAAGTCTGACTAGCATTCCAGGGTCGTGACCCGCAGCTCGCACCCCTCGAAACAAGCAAAATACATTCAATAATAATAAGTATCTAAGGGGCCTCTCCTTGGGCAATGGATCAAGGGCTTAATACAGAAAACAGTACTTCTGGACACGGCGCATACGTGTATTCTGATGTCAAAAACGTTCATTTCAAATAAACCAATTACAGGCACTTTTGAATAGTCAAAATGTTGGTCAGTCAAAAAAAAAGTGAAGTTAAATTGCACGTTCCAAAGCATAGGAACGCAAAAAAAAGCGTAAGGGGAAGCGAAGCGTAGGCATATGGAGATCATGCAAGAAACTCCATGGCCACTCTTTTAAATCGTATTTCTTGTCGCTTCTATTATGTGAACACAATGTAGATAAATAATTTAGAAAAAAAAAACTATTTAAAAAATAAAAATGAAATAAGTCACTGGCACCTAAGCTATTGTGGAAGGGAGGATATTCTTCAAGAAACATTTAAATATATACTTAATAGTTACATTATAAAAAAAGGAATAATAAAAACCTTTTATTGAAACAGTAGGAACTGTTTCTATTTTTTTTTTATTTGGAACGCTAAGATATATTAAAAATGTAAGCTTGTAACTTAGAGCACGCTTGTGCTCCATCGTCGGTCACATCATCGCTTTTCATCTGGTGCTATCAAAAGACACAGAACAAATGATGGTGCTCATCACATAAACATTTGTCCTGGATGACTTGACCTCGGACATAGCAGTCAGGGCCATCGACCATTAGACCAACAGGCCAGTTCAATTTCTAATATCAAACAAAATATATTTACTCAGTTCCAAATAAGCCCCTCAAACTCCCTACCGACATCATAAAGGGAAATGGGAAGCACGAATTTGCACCAGTACTGTAGAATAGTGTCGCATATGCCTTCGTATGTAAATGCTCATCAGAACATTAGCCGAGATTAGGTAGCTACAGTCCTGGCTTATGCGGATTTGGCCCAGTTTTGAAGCCTGCTCCTGAAGTTTCCCGGTTTAGTTCTAAAGTCATATTACCCTTCTATCATAAGACTTGCAAGGTTTTTGAACTTTAAAGATTATGTCTGTCTTTTTGTACTGTAAACTTCGTAAGTAGGTACACAATTACTTACGGAGTTTTCAATTCCATTCAAATTGTACGAGTATATAGATAAAATAAATATATTTTAACTTTATGTACAGTAATGGTACATGTTGAGGCATTCTCTACCAGTCAACCAGGTGAGCTCAATAAATAAAAATATTTGAAATAGAATTAATTATCGTTAAGATTAGGGTCTTAATACAGTAATAACATACATATGTATGCTAATATAATAATCTAATAAATACTATTGTGATAAATGTGAAATCATTATAATTTATTTTATTAATTCAAAATTTTATTTCTTCTCCGTTTCACATTTATGTACTTTTTCCATTTCGAATAAATTTAATTAATTTGTAGCAAAAATTGTGTAAACTTCTACAATACAGTTTGTTACACAGCTAGCTTACGAGCTAGAAAGTTTTATTTAGATATGTAAAGTCTATATAAAGAATTTTATGTATTTAAATAAAAATATGTAAGAAAACTGAAAATAAAATAATTGTGACGAAGACCAATTTAAGTTTGAAAGTGCTTGAAGTAATAGTTCCGAATTTTACATTTGAAGGAAAATTGAGGTACTCTCAGTATTATTACAATATTATGCCCTTTTATTTGGGGTCGGCGCAACACGTTTTTTTCTTCCATTCTGTCTTGTCACCCGTCACACTATCTCTAACTCCCTTTTCTTTCATATCACTGCTCACACAATCCATTCAACTTTTCTTTGGCTTCCCTCTCTATCTATCTACATGTATACTCATAACTCTTTTAGTAACATGCGTTTCATCTCTCCTCTTTACATGGCCATACCAAGACAAGCGATTCCCTTTCAACTTTTCAGTCACTTGCGCCACTGTCAAACTTCCTATAATATACTCATTTCTCACTTTATCCTTTCTCATCACACCACACAAACATCTCAACATTCTCATCTCTGCTACATGCAACCTTTTTTCGTCCATCTTTTTCACAGCCCAACATTCTGATCCATACAGTATGACAGACCTTATTACGGACTTGTAGATTTTACACTTCAACTTGAGGGGCATCCGTGGGTCACTAGTTGTTCCAGTGATCTGTCGCTATTTCATCCATCCTGCATTGATCCGATGTGTTACCTCTCGATCTACCTCACCATCCCCTTGTATAAGCGACCGAAAGTCGGAACAGATAAGTAAGGGCGTTCCGGTAAGAGCTATGAGCACAGGACTGGAGAGACCGCCGAAATCTCAGAACATTGTTCGGTTTTTGTTCTACTTAACATGAAACCTTTAATTATACTAAAGAAGAATACGCAAATGACCTTATAACAGAAACAAGTCATGCTCACATATATCTTATGTATAGCCTGGTGATAGACAAATGGACAGCGAAGTCTTATCAATAGGGTCCCCTTTTTAGACTGTGTGGTTACGGAACCCAAAAAAAAGCGTAGATAAAAATTTGAGAAAAAAGAGGGGACTATAAAAAGTAGATAGCTTATGACTCTCAGGGACACTGTATCTTTCTATCTGTGATACATACTATTTTTAGGTTGAAAATCGTGTTCCTTTTTTTGCTTTTGTATTCATTGGCCGTTGTAACTTTTTCTATGAATTCCGCAGACCTGACAAGCATCGACCCTAGCTGGCCCCATTAGCTGAACTGAGAGAGTTAGCATAATCAGCTTTATAATGTTCCCACTGCTGGAATTCAGGCCTCCTCTCTAGAAGAGGGGATTGGCCGTGATTCACCACGCGGGCCTAGTTCGCGTTGATAGATGTCACATGTCTTTAAATTTTTGATAGAACTAACATCACATGGATACCTGGACAGGACTTGCCCGGTTTCATTACGAAGTTTTCCTTTACTGTTTTAAGAGCAGCGGTGCTTTGTAGCGTCTGGCGGCCACCGGCATCTACCGTGTTTGGCGAATCCATATAAAATGTATTAAACATGCCGGTGGCGACGTTTTGGGTGTGGTGGTGGTGGCGGCGACCCTTAAGGATGTTTTTTTTAAGGTGGGAAAACATTCAATGACTTCTCCCGCTCTAGAACGGATAGGAAGAGCGTGTCTGAGTTTCACTGACTAAAACAACACCTATGATCCTTCTTTAGCCTGCATTCCAGGACCCCGGAGTTTCCTTTTGGACTACCAATGGCCCTAGTAGGCTTCAGCCCTGCTGGGCCCACAAGGTTTTGCTGACATTTCTTTGTGGCGTGCGTGGAAATTGAGCCCAAGTCGACGACGGTACGTAGTCCGTCGTCGACTTGGGCTCAATCCGGATGATTACCGGATGGCCAAACGACGAGCAACCCATTGCTCGTCGTCCGCAAGGCTACACTTTAAGAATGTGAAACTATATCTGTGATGTGAACTAAACACGCCAAAACCAGGCAACAACCACACAGCCGATCTGTGTGAACCTACAGACTTATCAAGTCTTAACATTTTTTGAGAGGATGCTCAAATGTTGATGTCAAATAAAATCATCTTGTCTGAGTATCTTAATACTCGAGCAAGCATGTATGATAATAGTTCGTTGACCCAAATAGTTGTAATCTAACGTGTTAAGGACGTGAGCATAGCATCATCATTTCGTAAGATAATTTAAATCAATAAATGTTGTATGTATATGTGTGTGGAAGTACCTTTTTTTGGTGGGAATTTATCAAATGAATTTTTCACACTAGAGTGGTGCGAGAAGGCGCATCCGACTAAAATCCACCTCATCTTCATCCCACCCAAGTTTGACGGGAAAAAGCTAGCCCTTTTTTAGCCTAGGCACGGGCTTGCGGACGGGCGCCTCAGGGAGATGTCAGCAAAACCGTAGGGGCTCAGCAGGGTCGAAGCCTACTGAGGCCATGGGTTGTGCAAAAGAGAACCCCGATGCCCTAGAACGAAGGCAAAGAAGGAACAGGAATGGGTTTTAGTCATTAAAAGTCTGACACACCCTCCCGTTCCGTCCAAGGGCGGGAGATGTCATTGAATAATTTCGCACTTAACAAAAAAGCTTGTGGGGCTATTTATCTGTAGGAGTTCTACTGCAGATATGAATGTTACCGACATAGCTCGAAGAATCGCCAAATTTTCTGGAGTGGCAAGCGCGTGGACAAGGTGGACTGACGACCTAGTGAAAGTCGCGGGAAATCGATGGATGCGAGAAATCTTTCGGCTGATATTATGATGACGCTGAATGATGCCTCCCTCAAGAGGTCAGGATGGTTACAAACCGATTAAGGTTCAAGATTGAGTTTCGCGAGCATATTCGTAAGAAGTTGGCAGTAGTATCATCACAACGTTAATGTTTCTCTATTTGTCGATTTGGACCCATTTTTGTTTTTTTGTGTTTTTTTTATTATTATATATATTTAGTTCGTTAAATTAAGTATATATATTAATATTGTTAATATATAAGGTCCCATTAAAATAGTGGGACAAATTTTAACACAGCGTTCAGTACGTCTAACCAAAGATATTCAAGAGAAAAAAATAGTGATTAAAGTATTTTTATTTTGACCTATATAGGTCCCATTAAAATAGATGAACAAACTTTTAGAAATCATTCAGACCACCAAAATAAAGACAATTGTAAAAAAAAAATAAACTGTACATACTTACAATGAAAAAAAAAACAGCTAACGAAAATTTACTAAAAATGTTGGTTACCCGATGCATAAACACATCTCATAATACTACAAAATACCTACGCGACGTCACCGGCCGCCGCGTTCATTGATCAATTCGTGCCTTCTCAGTCTAACATAGCCTTTCGCAGGCGCCCGCGTCGCGCGCTTGCCGTAAATGACAATGATGACGCAATTTCAGTTTTCGTCGTGCTACCGAGACGGTAACATGTTTCGCGAACGTCGAATGTAAGTGTGTGAGTGTTATTACGTACCTAGATAGTTATCACAATCGACAACAATGCCTTATTACGCGTACACCAATCAAGAATACTTGGAAATAGCATAAGACAAGCCTAAATCCTTTACCATGAAAGATTTGGAAGGCGGCCGAGCCTTGAGACAATCCTGGGATCAGTACAGCGCCATCGTGATTAAAGCACCTTCATGCCACCAGCGGTTGACGCAGGAAGACCGCGCTATGCAGTGCATATTGAAGAAGACATTTTAGACTTTAGACGACACCCCACGGCGAGCACGGCCGATGCTGGTAGTTTATTCAATGTCAGTGATTTTTACGTGTGGAAACTCCTTCGTGATGAAGGCCTCCACCCGTATCATTACACTCGTGTGCTATCATTACACTCGTGTGCAGGAACTAAAAGTGAAGACACTCTTTTAAAAGTGAAAAGACACATAATTAAACGCGCCCGCAAGTGCATTGAACAAAAGAGTAGGCATGTTCAACAATTAATCTAAACCTACCGGCGTAGAGTAAGTAGTATTTCAATTAATTACTGTAAATAGGGCTGATTCTGATTTTTAAACACGCCTGAATCAGTGTTTAACTGTTATCGAACTTTAAAATAATCAAAAATGATTCATATCAGTACACTGTTTCCACTGCGCGCTTGTTTATTTACAACTTACATACTGCAATAGCTTTGATACCTTGATAACAGTTCAGCACGCAATTAGACAGTCCAAAGCCTGGTAAAGTGTGTTGGGAAATTAGAATCTTTTCTCAGGCACCTAGAGGCACCGGTTCATAATCATGTGTGTTCGAGGAAAGTTTATACACACTCGATGGTAGCCTGTTCTTGAGTTGCGCGTACTTACTATCTTCTACTTACCCAGACTAGCAACACTATCCTAAAAATGCGGTGTGTAGACAACTGAAAGTAACTATTACGATTGAGTAGCGTAGGTAATTAGACGTTCGCTCGGGGTTCAATGCACTAAGCGCGCGACTCGCGGCGCGAGGCGCGAGTTTAAGTACCTACCCTTATTGGATGTGTTTATTCTTGAGTGCCATTTATTATTTTATATAGGTCAAAATAAAAATACTTTAATCACTGATTTTTTTTCTTAAATATGTTTGGTTAGACGTACTGAACGCTGTGTTAAAATTTGTCCCACTATTTTAATGGGACCTTATATATTATATTTATTGTATTGTATCTGTGATTCATTTGTATATCTTTTTATATTAACCTTTTTTTCTCTCACTTTTATTGCACCTACCACTATTCTTCTCAAATGATTTTGAAAAGTAACTTGAAATGCCAACCAAGGTAACTTCTCTTATGAAAATGCGCCATCTCTGATAATAACCCGCTCAGTAAAAGTTGGATCCCAAAGTACTGGAAAAGAGATTTATATTTACTCTCTTATACACTAAGATAATAAATAACACAATGAGAACCATAAACTAAAAACATATAATTAGATTAATTAGCGATCTTATCGCATTCCGCGATCTCTTCTAGGCGAACTTGAATGTACAAAGATTATCAGGATACAAAATAAAAAGAATAATGTTACCTATTGTAACTAAAGAGTAACAAAGTAATCATGTCTGGCTTTCGACCTGATTTTCTTATACCACCGAAGACCTCAAACTTCGTAGAGATAAGAGAAACCTAAGTTACACTTTACCTATCTACACAAAACGACTAAACAAATTAATATCTGGGATTCTAGGCTAACTGTCATTAGCAGGTATATTTAACAGCAAATAATATGACTAAGAAAGAGGTGACTATTAGATAGCTAGTTTCTGGAAGCGGCTTCGCCCTTGTGAAAGTAGATAATTACCCCAAATGAAACGAAAAGTGTACTACTTCAAGACGTTATCTACCCGTGTGCCAAATTTCATCAAAATCCGTTTAACCGTTTGAGCGTGAAGGAGTAACAAACCTACACACACACTTACGTACAAACTTTCGGAAGCAAACTTTATAATATTACTTTATAGTTTGTTGTGATAAATAAAATAAAAAACAACACACAGAACAGGAAAATGAGAATGACATTGATGACCTAATAAAGTGAGTCCCTTCACACAAAGCATCACGAGACAGCCATATAAAAATCACCCATATTTTTGTCAATTGGTGATTCACAGGTCTCCCTCACTGCACAATCAAACAAAAATTACTGTCCTATTCCTGATCGTAACAAATCAATTGCTGAATATATATCTATCATCCGTAATTGTACAAGTAACTGATTTGGTTTATATAACATTTTTAACGAGGTGCAATACCTCGTTAAAAATCATTATACACGCCAAATCAGTACTGCTATGAAATGTAATGTAAAAAACTGCCATGGATAATGCATTAAATATAATATATTCTAGAAACTACTTTCAATAATTTTAAGTGCAGTACAGTACTTAAATCACACGTGCATGGCAAATTCACGTAAAATCAAGAAATGAATATGTTAATTTTCAAACATAGTCATTTTGTCACGTCGTAGAAACATGTCACTAAATTGCCTGATGTTTTCAATATTTTAGCAGTGGAAAAATAATAAAGTACTGGGCAAGTGCGAGTCAGACTCGCGCACTGAGGTTTCCGTACATATTACAATTCCTGAATGGAGTCTCGAAGATTTTACCGGATTGCAAAAAAGTTTTTTTTGTGACGTAGGTAACAAGAAATTTACTGTTTTCAGATTTGTTCCTATACTTGTGCTATAAGACCTTGCTTTGTGCCAAATTTCAGGATTCTGGATCAACGGGAAGTACCCTATCAATTTTGATTCCTTTGAGAGTATCGAAATATACGTTTTTTGCGACATAAACGGTCGTATCTTCTTTTTTTGTAAACGTTGAAGTTTGACTTTTTCACAGCTTATGGCTTGCCCTAAACGTTTTTAGTGAAAATATTTTTTTTTAAATACTGCTCTTGATTCTCCTGTGGATCCCCACAAGAGGTTACTTAATTTTCTCTATGGAACCAAAGTGACTGAAATAGCCCACAGAATAAGGAATATGCAAATAATAAACAAAAATAGCACATTGGCTTTGAAAACAATATCAAAATGACTAGACAAGTAAACGAGATATAACAATTTTAAATACTGCCGTGATGGTCACCAGAAACTTAAACACTTTATGAGTTCGTTTAGCAATAAAAAAATGGCATACATATTTCCTGTAGCCCATCTTATGTGGCAGTGAATAAGGCATATACTCACAGAACGATTAGCCGCTAGGCTAAAACATTCTGAAGTGATGACCGCGTTCTAGAAAGTGTATCGATGGAAGACTTCCCACAAGAATGACATAGGTACTCCTTATAAGATTCCTGTGGGACCTGATGAAGGTACGGAGGAATCCGCTGAACGCAAGAAATATAGGATCGGTCGATATAGAGCCGCTTTGAAGCCTGTGTAGTAATGACGATGATGATGATATATAATTAACCTGATAAGTGATGGTACCCAACACCAATTCTTCAACTGTATCTAAAAAACCTTGCACTTTGAAGAGTGCGTGCGGGAATTACATGACTTGATTCCGGCAGAATTCTACCATCAGATTTCTACCATCGGATGACTCGCGTATGTCCACCCTTAAGGTGCGTCCAGATATGGCGAATGCGCCGTTAGGGAGCCGTTCGCGAGCCGCTTGCGAACTGCACGTGTGCATTTCATGTTCGTACGAACGAGCCACGGGCGAGATGCACACGCGTCGTTCGCAAACGGCTCGCGAGTGGTGCCAGGTTTGAACAGCATTACATTGTTGACACCTCTACGATAGGCGTACTTCAATGGACTGGAACAATTTACCTGCTGCGGTCTTTCCGTCTGATTATATTTATAATTTAGGCATGTTCAAAGCTAGAGTAAATGAAACTAGTACGCTTTACAATCAACAATTATATCACTGCTTAACATCAGGTAGGTTCGCAGTCAAGCACTAGTATATCATTTAAAAAAAAAAACTATATTTTCGTAACTCAACAAAAACTGATATGATAACAATGAACCAGGACGTGAACCGACGCTCGGCTATCATTATCAGGCACGTGGGGATCACGACCTGGTCATACGATGTAGACCTTGGCTGACACGGTTATCAGCTGAGGTGATATGAAGGCAAAAAAAATGTAGCAACAGATATCAAAAAATAATGTTGCACATTTTTTACTTATTTTAACATGAAATATTATTAATTTTCTTTATGTTAAGTTTGGTGGACTTCAATAATCTATCAGTTTTCTTGTTATACCCATTTATTTCAAAAAATGCAAACATGAAAGTGGATTTACATCATGACAGGAGTTTTTTTTTTCAAGATTTAATCATAAATATGTATCAATAATCGGTAGGAGCTTTTTTTTATTGTTATAAACTTGGCTTGACTGCGATCCCACCTGATGGTAAGTAGTAATGCAATCGTTGATGGTGAGGCGCACTAGTTTATTAACTTGTATAATTGCCAAACGAATCTTTTTTATAATATTTTGGTCTGAAAATTTAAATTTAACTGGAAAATATTGGGCAGATTTTTCGATTTAATAATTGGAGTAAGAAGAATTATCAGAAACCCAAAATTTTCATAATTATTTACAACAGGTTTTCATAATTATTTCAGACTGAAATTCTAAACTTAATTCTTAATTCAGGGATAAGAGTGTTAATAGATGATAATGATAAATGATATTTATTTTGTAAGTAGGTTTAAAAAAACACTTTTAGACGTCAATTTTTTTTTTTCATTTTAAACTAAATGAGGCCGGTGTTTCCTAGCTGACTACCCTGAGAAGAAACACCGAAACAATCTCAGGGGTAGAGGTATATACACAGAAAATAGAGTGTAGAAAACAAGTATGTAAAATCTTAATTTATAGTATTAAAAATAAATAAATAGACGCCGATTAGTCTTAAAGATGCGCTTACATAAGAACTCTGTAGATATATATTCAAAATACTTCATAATTCCTCTCCCCACCTCCGTCTTCGACCAGCCCCCAAATCTTGTAGCACCCTGAGATGCCATCGCCAACAGCTGGGCGACCTGCAATCAATCATGAGACCGACTGATATTAATTATCATTACGAAACGCGATCGACAGACAGATGTTTTTCACGAGATGATTGAGTATCACTAAAATTATTGAGAGTAATTTTCGAAGCGAATAAATTGCGGTTGAAGTGAACGGTGACGATGTGGAAGTAATGGGAAGTGTTGGTTGTGGTTTTTAGGGTTCCGTACCCAAAGGATAAAAACAGGATCCTATTTTTAAGACTTCGCTGTCCGTCTGTCTGTCATCAAGCTGTATCTCATGAAACGTGATAGCCAGACAGTTAAAATTTTCACAGATGAGGTATTTCTGTTGCTGAAATATCAACAAATATTAGAAACAGAATAAAACTCATGATATTTGAGTAGGGCTCCTAACCCGTGATTTTTTACCGTTTTTGGACGGTTTTTTTCTTTTTAGGTGGGAAATCATCTAATAACATCTCTCGCCCTTGCGCGGAGTGGGAGGGCGTGTCAGACTTTTACTGACTACCCACTCGTTTGTTCCTTCTTTGCCTTGCGTTCCAGGGTCCTGGGGTTCATTTTCACTTAACCCATGGCCCCAGTAAGCTTTGACCCTGCTGGGCCCCTAAGGTTTGCTGACATCTCCTTGAGGCGCGCGTGGAACACACGATGACTTGGGCTCGGTCCGGACGGTTGCCGGACGGTCGGCGAGCTACCCATTGCTCGCAATCCGCAAGCCTGCGCCTACGGTGGCTGGAAATCGGGATCGGGATCCCGGCGGCTGGGGCGTGAGGGCCGTTCCTCGCACGTGCGGCCGCCTCCTTTACTAAAATTACTGCTTCGCAAAAGGAGGCGACTGCCTGCCACTCCTCCTCGCTCCAGACCATGGCCTTACCAAGGCCCGGCACCGTTTTTGGACGGTATGGAACCCTTCACGCTCGAGTCTGACTCGTACTTGGCCGGTTATGTAATTATTTCTGAATATTTTTGTCACAAAGAAGCTTTTGAAACTTAGCGTTTTTGCTTTTATAAGTTTTAATCCTCATTTTCAATTACCTATCATAATTACCAGAAGAAATAAGGTCAACCTCAATTATATTATATGAAAAATCATAGTTCAAATTATTATAAGCGTTATTGGCAACCTGATCAAACTACTTATTTTTTAACGGGAAAATGAGATAGTCTATCGCCAATAATATTTTAAAATTTAGTAATGGCCAAGAAAGTATCATTCAGCCCTCGTTAATTGTGCCGTACTTAAGCAATGTAGATTTTTAGAGGCGAAAAAAGCTTTTTTTTAGTTGGGTAAATCATCTAATGACAAATCCTACTCTTAGACGGTGCGGGAGATAGTGTCAGACTTTTACTGACTAAAAACCCATTCCTGTTCCTTTGTGCCTTCGTCCCAGAGCCCGGTTTGTTTTTACACTACCCACGGCCCCAGTAGGCTTCGAACCTGCCAGGCCCCTACGATTTTCTGACATCTCCCTTAGACGCGCGTGGAACAATACGTGCCGTCAACAACTTGGCCTCGGTACAGACGTTCGGACGGCGGGCTACCCATTGCTCGCCGTCCACAAGCCAGCGCTTAAGGTGGCCGGAAATCGGGATCGGAATCCCGGCAGCGGTTGGGGCGTGAGGGCCGTTGCCTCACGCGATCGGCTGCCTCCTTTGCAAGCATTACTGCTTCGCAGAAGGAAGGGCCGACTGCCAATACTCCTCGCTCCAGACCATGGCCTGTACCAAGGCCCGGCGCGAGAGATCGCCGCCGCCGATCGCCCCCACGAGGATACGGCGTTGCTCTGCCCAAGCGGGGAACACCTCCACCGTGTGCTCCACCGTGTCCTCGGAGCAGTCCACACAGTGGCAATACCCGGGCGTCGCTTTCGCACGAATCCGGTGCAGGAACTTCCCGAACTTACCGTGTTCGTTGAGAACCTGCGTCATGCAGGTGAAGACGCCGTAAGGTCTTTTCAACCACGCCTCAAAGAAGGGACTTACCGCCATAATTGTGACCTGCCCAGAATAATGCTATTAATCATTTTTATTTATTTTACTCAAATCTATTGGTACACAATACCATTGCCGACGTCTGTTAGTCGATAACGTCACCCGCCCACGCTGAAAACCAGTGCTGTGGACTCGTCGCATTTTGCATGTGGACACGGCAATGTGCTGAGCGTACGGCCGTTTTGCTCAGACGTGACACATACGTTTTATTTTTAATCATGCTTTTGTCATGGAAAATGTTGGCAATATGTTAGTTTTAAGTTTGCGCCTTTTCCGGCAAATAAAAAGTTTTCCTTTCTTTTTCTTCTATTAAAAAGAAGTCTGTTTAATTAGCACCCTTATTATATTAAAAGGTCTTTTTAAGTTTGTTTACAAGTGGATAATCTCTGAAACTATCAAACCGATTCTGAAAATTACTTCACCCGTTAAATACTTATTTACCTATCAATGAGTGACATAGGCCATATATTTACTTCTTTCACGCGGGCGAAGCCGCTAGCAGAAGCTAGTTCTAATATAATTATTCTCTTGCCCTCATCCTAACGGTTTGGCGTCATGATGATGATACAACATACTTACTTCTATATTCGAGAAACAAAAAAAGAGGATCATCATTAATGAAGCACTTGTCGACGGAAAACTCCAAAGTCGACGCCGAGTTGCTCTGCCTCCCTAACAAAGTTGCGATCGTTTCGTTTGCGTCGAACGCCTCGAGTAAGCCACGCCTCTGAATCCTTTGTTCTGACCACGTGATTGAACGTTGAGATGACGTCAGAACAAAGGAATCGGAGGCGTGGCCTACTCGAGGAGTTCGACGCAAACAAAACGATCATAACTTGGCTAGGGGGGCTGCATCTCCGATGGATGCGAGACGCACAGGACCATTCATTGTGACGACACTTGGGGGAGGCCTATGTACAACAGTGGACGTCTTTCGGCTGTAATGATGATGATGAATGAACGAAGTACTGTAAAAGCGCATCTGTCAGTTACGATGTTCTTCTTCATAAGGTTCAATATCATATCAGCGCCAGGCAATAGCCAAAGGCGATATTCAGCCAATTGGTTTTAACTACTGAAATTCAAATCGCATCATGGCCGATGCGCCACTACCTAATAGCATTCCTGTAATTTCAAAGGCAAAATATCGAATATTCTAGTTTCGTATTTACCCAATACTTTCAAGCAAACATCATGTTCAAAGCTTTATCCTGAAATGTAAACAACGTATTGAAATGTAAATGTTCGTACTTGTTTGGCAATTTACATTTCAAACGATAATCGTTATTTGTTGTATAATTTTATTTAATTCAATAAAAACACTTATTTATTTTATGACAGGTACTCTCTGCACTAACAGTCGAAACCAACACGTACAGAGAGTCATTATTATATTACAATATAATATTTTAAAAAAAGATAACACAATTTCTTAATACAAATCATTATCACTATCATAACTAACTTAACTAACTAAAATATGGCGTCATAAAACTCCTCCGCATCGCTGTCGACTGGAAGTGTCCGAATGGCTGGCGGCATTGCCACGTTGTATGACAATGCTTAATCTCTAACCGAGGTAAAAGCCAGCCCTTGGGTGTATTGATTAGCTTTTACAGTTTTGGTAATTGATTTTTGAGCAACTTGGGATTGAATGTCATTTGCACGTAATAAAACGAAAAGGTGGTCCTTTCCTTCAGCATATTATATTTAAAGTGACATTAAACGTGAGAATGTAAGTGACAACGTGATATTTCGGTACCAAGCGCATGACGATTAAAATTATATTTCAGTCTACATTATTTAATTTTGTGAGCAATGATGGCCGAGTGGTAACAGCTCCGATTTACGAGTTGTAGGTCGCGGTTTCAAACCCACCCAGGAGGGATAAATATACTTTGTGTAATTTATTTCATCCCCACTGCTCTCAAAATGGTAAAGGAAAACATCGTGAGGAAACTGGCATGTCCTAGAACCAAAAATTCGAAGACATGTGACATTCACCAACCCGCACTACGCCCGCGTGGTGTATTATGACCCATTCCCTTTCCTAGAGAGGAGGTCTGTGTCCCAGCAGTGGGAACATTAAAAGGTTGATTAAGCTATGCTTATATGCTATGTACAATATTTTAACCTTTCGCCACCAATTCAAGTATTGTCATTAACTTCATATATTTGGGGCTGAAACACAAAACTGCAAAGCAACACCGCGTCGTAAAAATATACGAGCTTGCAAGAACTTACAAATTGAATCGCAACGCACATTGTATGGTCACTTTTACCGATGCTTTGCCGCACGAAATCGCATCTCAACAATTCGCATCGCAGGTCTCTGTGATGCGGCGTCGTATCGCATCTCATGTCAGTTTTGTATGCGAGCCCATAACACAATCTATCTACTATATAAAAAAATTAATCACTGTTCGTTAGGCTTTCAAAAATTAAAAAAAAAAAATGTGATTTAGTTTCACTGGAGTAGTTTCAAAGATAAAAAATAGGTACACATAAAAGCGGCGTTTGATTCTTTCCTACCTCAAAAAAAAGTTGATATGTTCTAATTTCAGGGGGGCGCAATAGAATTAAAAAGTCGTCTTCTACGACATAGATTTTTTCCCGATATCGAATTCTAAATATTGAAGTATACTTAAGTTATTTTTTATTTCTAATAAATTAACAAAGTATTCAATAGGCAGGAACTTGCCTTCAGATCTAAATGAATTTCGTTTAATTCCGTATTGTGCAACGAACAAGCGACTGACTAATTAAATATTCGCCAGTCTATCCTGAGGCTCTACTTGCCTTATGCACCAGACGTATGTACAAACAGTCGTGCACACATTCCTTGACTTCGCCTTTGAATTGCTACTTCTGTAGCAATGTCTGTGTCTGTATTCACAAACACGACATACGTAGGTACGTACAGGATGTGCAGTCTCAATGAAGCAACTAAAATTCCCAACACGTTTTGTTGAGGTTCGTGTTTATATTTGATGATTGATTAAAACGGGAGAATCCTCCGACTAGACAGGTTTTGTGTCTGGTCCAGGTGACTGCCCGATAGTTTATTTCAGGCTACTGTATGTGTTCTAATCGCGCGGTGAACTCTTTTATGACGATACGGGATTTTTGAATTTTAGTTCTTATGTAGTGCCGTAGATGTACACATACAATCCTGCACCCCTGCTAGATGGTCCTAAAGTCTCTTATTCGTGCCTCAGACAACGCGTTGTTGGTTCTGCAGCCTGTATTCGATTACTGAAAACCGTCACTAAAATACTTGAGAAAAGACTTGAGATTTATTGCATACAATAATAATAATACTCCCATAGCTGAGACTCAGGTCTCGTCTGTAAGAGAGGGACCGGGTTGTAATCAATCGTATAGAAGTGGTGGTGGTGGTGGCCCAGTGCAAGTTGGTGAAGGTTACAAAAAATCAAATCCCCTCCTGCCTCGAATTTTTGGCTCTAGGACATGCCGGATTCCCGACGATGTTTTTATTCATCATTTGGAGAGCACCTTCAGGAAAATGATGCAAAAACAGAAACAACATCCTTTATGCCTGTCAGATTTACTTTTTCTTAAACACCCTTTTTTTGTTCCAGATGCGCAGTTGAAGAATGTGAAAGTACGACAAACACAAGCTTATGGCTACAATATGCTATACCAAAAGAAAAGAACGGATATTCCAAATGTTTAAGATACCCTGGTATAGATAGCAATATCACTGTTAGTAATAATACCTGTACAGCTGATATATTTAATACTACGAGGAAAGAAAAATGCTCCTCCTATGTTTATAGTGATGAAGACTCAGCGGTCAAAGATGTAAGTAATCATTATATTTGTAGCGACATCTATGGCGTCACATAAGAACTAATCCCATCGCGCAATCAAAGTTCTCCGCGCGGTTAGAAAATATTGAATAGATCGAAATTATCTATCGGGCAGTTGCCCACCAGACATAACACCCGTCTGGTCGGAGGATCCTCCCTTTTCAACGGAGGTTTGCGGAACTTTACTCTCTGTCCAGCATACCTACCTCTAAACTGTTGACCCTCGACAAAGAACGTCAGCACAGCCTTTGTGCAGCCACTACTTTGTGTCGTCATCACTTCCTGAAGCTTTCGAGCAACTTGCTATACAGCCAGCACCCACGGCTATAAATGGTATCCACCAGCATGCCTACCTGGTCATACCTGGTCATTACCCTCATCATCGTCATTTCAACGGGAGAACGTTCCAATCAGGATTTAAGCTATATCCTAAATTTATTACTGTGTTACTTTCTAAACTTATATCGATACCTCTGGGCTCAAAGGGCGCTCATTTTCATCATTGTGCTGTACGATTTTTGACCCCTGTTTTCACTATAATAAAGCGAAACAGTTTTTTGTTTGTTTAAAGGTGTTAATCCAACTATCATAAAGATTAACGCCCATGATAGCCAGATACATAAAGTAAAGACAAAGTAAAACTGGGGAGACAACTAGTTTAAAAAATGAAATGACCGATTTATTGATCTTCAAATAGACTTAATTGATCCAGCCTAAGAAAAATCTAAGCCTATAGCAGCCGAGTTTGATATAGGATATATATCATTGATGTAGGATTTCTATGATAATGAAAAGTCTAAAGAAAGTATGCCAAATGAGGATTGACATATCATCAAATTTTAATGATTAAAACGATCTGGCCAGTTTAAATTGGCCATATCATGAAGTGATCAATTTCTATAATCTGGCCACGACATATATATGAGATTACGTCACGGCAATATTTGAAAGTTACATAGAATAATAAAGCTTGTTTTTTAAAAGGGGCTGGCGAAAACAAAAATCTGGATCATAAACCAGGGCAGAGTTCATACAAAATACTCTGAGACTACAATCGGCTCTTAATAATAAAAGTTACGCATAAGTTCCAAAAAAGGAACATTCAAACCGTTGCTAACCATTAAAGAAATACTGATAACCAAAAATAGAGCCAATTCAATAAAAATACTCTTACGCAAACGTAATAATTCAACCAATCATTCGAAGCCTCTGTACACATTGTCACGCGACCTATCACTACTTGCGCCACCGACCAGTTATCGTGTCAATTGACCGATAATGTCGGCGTTGTCGGCCCACCGGTCGTTTATCATAATTTTATTTACATTTACCAGCACGTGCTGGGTGAATGGATTTAATACATTGACTGTTATGGAAGTAGGATTCGATAATGTCGTTCATTCATTTTAGGGCTTTTTTTAGGTAGAAAATCAGGCAATGTCATCTCCCGCCCTTGGTGTAGCGAGAGGGCGTGTCAGTCTTTTACTGACTAAAACCCACTCCTGTTCCTTCGTTGCCTTGCATTCTAGGACCGGGTATTCCTTTCAGAAGCGTATGTTTTTATGTATGAAGGACCTTTAAAAGCAACCATCTACCGCTGGTATAGCGATTTCAAGCGCGGTCGCCTTACTTTGGGAGATGAACGAAGGAGTGAGCGTCCTACGACGGCTGTCACGGAAGAAAGTGTGCTGGCAATAAAAAGAAATATTCAAGAAAACAGGCGATTTACATATGAAGAGACTTAGCATACACTGTAGATTGGTTCGGGAAGCGTTCACAAGATTCTACACGAGCACCTCCGCGTGAGGAGAATAGTTTGCCACTGGGTGCCGCACAACCTCACCGAAGCTCAGAAGCAGGTCCTTGTGGAGTGGTACCGTGATATGATTCAAAAATTTGAAGCAGGCTCGTCTCGGCGCGTTTACGACATCGTGATAGGTGGACGAATTCCGGATTTATCAATACGATCCAGAAACAAAGCGTCAGTTATCAGTTTGGCTATTTTAAAACAAACCAACGCCTACGAAAGTGAAGCGATTGAAAAACGCAAGAACAATTTTGATCACTAGTTTCTTCACTTTGACGGGTATCTGATTTCAATTCGATTACGAGACCAAAGCAGCATCAACGCCGAATGGTATACCACAAAATGCCTGCCAGAAGTTTTGTCTGCAATGAGCAACAAGCGATCGAACACCGGGCTCCGGGGAGTATTGCTTCACCATGACAATGCGCCCGCGCACTCAGCGCTCAAAACAAGGGACTTCCTAGACACCACGCCGGTCAATCATGAGGACAGTCCTGATTTGGCACCGTGTGACTTCTTTTTATTCCTTAAAATAAAAGATCAGCTGAAAGGGATACAGTTTTCATCGCCGGAAGACACGCTAGCAGCGTTCGAGAAGACTGTGGAATAGGTGTCTGCGGCAGACTGGAATAAAATGTTTCGAAAATTGGTTCAGACGCATAAAACTTTGTACAGAGTTCATTAAAAAGATTTAATAAAAATATTTTAGATAGATAGATAGATATTCTTTATTGTATACCAAAAATACAATTTACATTAGGAAATTAACATTAATAGGGTGTCACAATGGGCGGTCTTATCGCTAAAAGCGATCTCTTACAGACAACCTTTGGATGGATTTGACAGAGAAGGAGAAAAAAAGATACGCAGGTAGTTCGTGGTGTACTATTTACTTATATACAATACATAAACTAATAAATTGCATATAATACAAATAATATAATATATATAATTATGAAAGCAAAGAAATGATGACCTTGACCTTATATCCATAGAAGTGAGTTTTTTAGTTTCTCAAAACTTTTTTAGTGTCCCTATATAGCTTTATCAGTTCAGTTTAGGTCGTCAAATGGATCCCGTTACGAGCTTATTTTAGAGTCTTATGGTCACCATTTATCATACATACGTCCTTCATTCCCTTCATTTAACCAAACTATTTGTTTCAGTTCGATCTCGGCTGCCAAAATTGGAAGAGAACGTTAATAGGCACAATCCATAACTCCGGCCTGTTCGTCTCCTTACCTTTGACTGGTATTATCTCTGACAGATACGGTCGGAAAGTAGCGCTGTCAATAGCTGCTCTTATGAACTGTATATTTGGCTTCATAAGATCTTTTTCTACAAACTATATCATGATGGTAGCTTTGGAATTTTTGGAAGCTGCTATGGGAGCTGGTGCTTACGTTACTGCTTTTATTTTAGGTAAGAATCTTTCATACTAACTTAATCTATATATAACATAGCACAATCGGCCTTATAATGTTCCCACTGTTGGGACTAAGGCCTCCTCTCTAGGAGAGGGAACGGGCCGTAATCCTCCACGCGGACCCAGTGCGAGTTGGTGGATGTCACATGTCTTCGAATTTCTGGTTCTAAGACATGCCGGTTTCCTCACGATGTTTTCCTTCACCGTTTTGAGAGCAGTGGTCATGAAATAAATTACAAAAAGTAATGCGCCTGGCTGGGTTTGAACCCGCGACCTACAGCTCGTAAGTCGGGGCCGTTACCACTCGGCCACCACTGCTGTACATATCAATCTATATACACAGTGTGGAAAAATAAATCGGGCCCTGGAGAGAAACTACATTAAATCCTTAAGTTGGCTCATTTTACTTATAGGAGACATTCCTTTATTTTTAAAAAGAAACAAAAGTGCTTTCAAAGATTTTCTAAAACTGCCTTGCTTTGCCCGGGACTCGAATCAACGAAAATCAAAACCAAAAAAAACACTCGCTATTTTATTATACAATCGATAGAATTATTATTCAGCATAAAATTTCTCTTTGATCTTACTCTTTTCAAGTTCTTTAATGAACATCTAGTACTTACTGTTCACTTTCAACAAGTAAAAGACATGTAAAAGTTCTCTTATCTCTCCAACATTCAAAGACTTCGTATGAAGTACACGCTTGCTAATTTATCTCTAAGTAGCTTTATACAAATCAGAAAAACATTATAAAAATGAGTAACTCAGTTTGTTCTTGTTGAAATCTGTTATTAGGGGCATACACCACAATACTTTGCTGAAGACTACAAGAAATGAATTTCAGAGACTAAGTTTGTGTAGCCGGAACGAGGGGGCTCATTTCTAACAATTTATCAGTTATAATTACAGTGTAACAAATTGATAATAAAATAAAGTTAATGTTAGATTTTACAATCATTTTTATTTTTAAGACCAAATATTTGTTAGAGAAATTTTATCCTGAATAATAATCCTATCGATTAGTATAATAAAATAGCAAATGTTCGTTTTTTTAATTTTAGTTGATTCGAGTCCCGGACGAGGCACGCGAGTTTCAGAAAATTATTGAATGCAGTTTCTTTTAAAAAATAAAGGAATGTCTCCTTTAAGTAAAATAAGCCAACATAAAGATTTAAGGTAGTTTCTCTCCAGGGTCAGACGTTTTTTCCACACTGTATATATTTTACATATATAAAAGGAGAAACTGACTGACTGACATATCAACGCACAGCCGAAACTACTAGAACTAGGAGCGTGAAATTTTGCACAAAGCTTCCTTTTATTACGTTGGCGAGAACTAAGAGAGGATTTTCCAAAATTCCCTGGATGGTTTGAAAATAAAATTGAATACCCGATTGCAGCGCCACTTACTCGTGTAAGTGGCGCTGCGGGTACTCAACTTTTTTTCTGACGAAAAGCCAGTTTTCAAACAGGACAAAGTCTATAATGACCGCTAGTCAAGATATATCTTTTTTATTTAATATGTTAATTATGTTTAAAACTGTTTGCTCCGTTACTCATTCATCACCCAAGGTAGATAGATAGATATATTCTTCATTGTACACCAATAATAAAATTACAATAGGAACTTAAAATTAATAGGGTGACAAGATTTATTTGGCAGACCAGCGTTAGGCAGCATCCATCTGACAACACTGCAGAAATTAACCACCACAGTCGCCTAAAATCATCAAATAAACAAGAATATATTTTATTTTTTCAAAGATACCGGTCATTCAACTACTGTGATCTTATAAATTAACAAGCGATTCTTTTCAGCTATGGAACTTGTGGGACCTAGAGGAAGAGTGTTTGGTAACACACTTATAAACGTAGTATATGTTTGCGGCTTGATGTCCTTAGCTGGACTATCGTGGCTACTACAAGACTGGAGGACACTGCTTAGAATTATGTATGCACCATCCTGCTTAATATTCTCCTACTTATGGATCATGAATGAGAGTATCAGGTGGTTGATAAGCAAGGGAAGGCATGACGAAGCAATAGAAATTATTAATAAAGCAGCTAAAATGAATAACGTGGAACTATCAGATCAAGCTCTGGCACCGCTACAAGAGATGGATAAAAAGCCAAAGGAAGAAAAAGAAGAAGTTGTAAATGAGCAGAAGTCGTCAGTGTTCCTGCAAGTGATTCGATCAAGCATTATTAGAGGGAGACTATTGTCATGTTCCTTCTTATGGATCACTTGCACATTTGTGTACTATGGACTGACAATTAACTCGGTGTCTTTGGCAGGCAATAAGTACGTCAACTTTATATTAGCAGCTTTCATAGAAATTCCTGCCAATTTCACTTGTCTGTTCGTGCTGGACAGATTTGGAAGAAAGAAGGTCATGATCATTACTTACATTTTAAGTGCCGTCTTGTGTATCAGCTTGTCGTTTCTACCTAAAGGTGAGTGAACTTTTAGCATCGTTAAAATAAATTTTCAGTTCCACGAAATGGAAAATTTTATCTACGTTCATTTATTTTAAAATTATCTGCATTCATCATTTTGATATCAATTTCTAAATTACATTTTAATTTATCCCAAAAATTCACAAAGAATCCAATTATTATCTGAATCAACTCCGTTTTAACGGGAATTTTATAACCAAACGAGTTATAGTTTGTGTTCACAATTACTTCGGTTACAATCAAACGAACAAACATAATTTGACGGGAACAAAAGGCGAGTTAGATAATCCTGGAACAGTTTACGAGGCGTAGGAGTGTTCCCATTGTGTTGCGACAATGTGGTTAGTTCGATGGGCCCTTTGTTCGAAAAGTAGGAAGTTACGTCGGTAAAGCAAGGGTCGGAGATTACGCAGTATCCTCCAAGGAGTCATTGTAACAGCGATCGATGGCTGAGGGTCCGTTATACTCGAGGATATTTACCTACAATCTACTGGTGCATAGATTCAAACAACGTTATATCCAGTAGAATTGGATTTGACTCCGTCATCGTGCATTCTCACAACCGAATACAGTATACGACAAACAAAATTTTCTCGTGCTATAATGGAAACAAACTCTGACACGAGTTTTGAGAGAATTTTGCTCCAGTGTTTATTTAGTAATCACTGCTTGTATAACAGCCTGAATTAATGGAATATTCAAGTTAAACCGATTTCAAAGCCGACGGCGCAAACGGCAATAGTAAAAACATAAATAATTTTCGCGGTTTTAACAAACTTTGCGTTTTCGTCCGAAATCGTTTGTTTTACAAACATTCGAACGAATAAATGAATTTGGGATTACGATTTTAGGAATTGAAAAACAGTTATCATGATCTTTGATTTGCGTTGATAACGTTTGATTATATCTAGTGTTGGTTTTGGAATTTAATTGGGCGCTTACTTAATTTAAAACAAGTATGGATGGTTACCATAAAGTAGAAAAAAAAATAGAAATGTGCTTGATTTACAAAGCATTATGTGTAACAAATTTTTAAATTCATTTTGACTTTTTAACCCTCTTTAAATGACTTGCGGACCCAGTTACCTCAGGATTCTTACAAAAATAATACTACAAATAAAGTATTTGTAATATAAATTTTTGTTAGAATCCATATTTTTTTTATAACAATACATATTTAATTTATTGATCTTTTCTAAATTCTCGCATTATTAATCGTCAAAATATCATCATCTCTATAAATTACCCTTATGTCATCATACCGACAGATCAAAGCTGGTGGTCCCTCATCTTCTACCTCTCCGGCAAGTTCTCCATCACGGTAGCTTACAGTTCCGTCTATATCTACGTGTCTGAGGTCTTCCCTACAAACGTCAGACAGTCACTGCTAGCTATCTGTTCTTCTACAGGCAGAGTTGGATCTACTTTGGCTCCCTTAACTCCTTTGTTGGTAAGTGATAAAAGATCTGTCTTATCTGTGTCTTTCGAAACAATTGCACTGATTTTAGTTTATACTGTTTTTCTTTTTCTATTAATCAAATTATTATTTGTTATGTATTTATTTATCCCTGGACCAGACATAAGTGGGGCAAAAGCCAACTCGCAGAGGCCTCTTAAATATTTTTCGTAGATGGTGAAATTATTATTATTTTAATATTATATATTAATATTTCAATAATTGCCCATAATTCCTGTTCTGTTATATCATAATGCACTATAAACCTAGTATTTAGATATTTGGTTAGAGTTGACGATACAATAATGCCATGATAGCTACTGTAATAACTATGTATTAGACTTATTAGACTCACCTTAAAATGAAAGAAAGAAAATGTTATTTTATAAGGAGAAGAAGATATGCTCACCCTAAAATCATAATAGAAGAAGGTGATCATCAGCTATTGTGACTAACAGAAATTTTCTTTTCCCAGGCATTATATTACGACAACCTACCATCAATATTCTTCGGCACGTTGGCCGTCACAGCTGGTCTCCTAGTCTTCACACTACCTGAAACCATCAACGTACCTCTGCCAGATACCATAGAAGAAGCCGAAATGCTATCCAAAACTAAACGGCAGAAAAACGATGCTTAACTAAAGAAGATTGATTTCTAAATTAGGAAAGACTGTTGTCTCGCTTTTGACAAAGAATTTAAGAACATTGTGAAAGAGAGCGAAATATTTCAACTAGCTCTTCAGTTTATTCAGCTAGGATAAGAATTTTTATTAAAAGCTATTTATAACCCAGAGATACAAAATTTTGCATTTCATTAATTTAGGTACTGTTTATTGACTGATATAATTGTCTACATGAAAGTTGTCAAATTTTTAATATCAATTGAAATTGTTAAAACTACTGTTGGATTTGAACATTTTTTTCAAGATTTCAAGATCAGTCTTGATGCATTCGAATCCTTTTCCAAAAATCTCTCATAATTATAATATATGTATATCATATTAATATTTAGTTAGGTTAGTACCTTTTGCACAAATTTTATTGCTCAGTATAAAATAATTAGACGTAAAGGGTTTTCATATATATTATTATCATATATAGGTATATAGGTGTTTACTGTTACGGAAAGTGTTTCTTGTGCATTCACAGGCGCATTCAGTACGTGCCATCTATGAGTGAGATGTGTTGTGATGTGAACTTATATTATATTCCAGGAGTCTTCCTTTTTTTATTATTTATTTTAAATGGGGCTTGTTTTTAGTCTATTTTTATTTTACTTGGAAAATCCTCAAATGAATTTTCCTGCTCCGGGTGGAGTGAAAGGGAGTGCCAGACTTTTACTGACTAAAACCCACAGTGTTCTTTCATTTGCCCTTTGCAAAAGTCAAGGTAACTCTTTCGAACAATCCGCAACCCTGGCAGGTTGGTTTTAGTATACTAAGGTGGTAAATTATAATAAGTGAGAGTATTTTAAGACATTTATTAACAATCAAAAAAATATATCTGCCCCCTTAGCCAAGTTACGATCATTTCGTTTGCGTTGTACGCCTCGAGTAGGCCACGCCTCCGATTCCTTTGTTCTGACATCATCTCATCGCTCAGTTACGTGGTCAGAACAAAGGAATCGGAGGCGTGGCCTACTCACGTCGTTCGACGCAAACGAAACCGATCGTAACTTGGCTAGGGGGGCTGAAAGGGTACTGAGAATTGTCTCGAAAATATTCGTATTTTATAATATTTAAGAAAAGCAATATTAAAATAATCACAATATATATTAGGATTTCATTTATATTTTTAAGCTATTCAGAAATGATTGTAAGCCCCAGTGACTGGCAAGATGAGAATGTTTTGCACAAATGTGCCATAATAATCTGTAAATAATCATTTAATGATTAAAAATTATATTATTTATAAGTTTAATCATAGCCTCGTGCATAATCATTTAAGCTTGTATGTTACAAAAACATTATCAATATTGTTACTAACTATTACTTACCTACACAATCAGCTTAGAATAAAATAAATTGAATATATTTTTACTTTTTCTTTCAACTGTCTTCTGTTCTAAAAGTAAATTCAATGGTACAAATTAAACCTCAGACAAATAAAGAATTACCTCAAACAGTTTTAAAATATGAGTTTTATTTATTGATAGCTTAAATACCACTATAATGAGATTAAAGTTGACAAGTGTTGTTGAGGCGGAACTCAAAAGTAAGGTAAGAAATAAGAAACATGAAAAACAAGAATTCATTTTGTCCATCATCATATAAAAACATAAGCGCCTACAATTATTTCTATAGCAACATTTTCCAATGCAACAGGACCTGCTAGAAGTGTTAACTACACATTAATCAAAACGAAGGCTAATCAACTGCCGCGTTTGTCAAAATTAATCAAGAATTCGTAATCTGTTTGAAATCGGAATAGGCCTTTCCGTCAAAACTAATTTCGGATTGTGTATTCCGTACTGAATAGATTGTGGAGCATGCATCCCAGCGTAATGTCTACACTTAGCTACCAATCTATGAAATCAATCAACATTAGAACTTAGTTATAGGCAATAAGAATTCAAAATAATTAAACTGTGTCGTCCTCATAATACGGATTCATCACTGACAGTAACATTTATCCAACGTTTAGTTCACAACAAATTGCTATGAGCATATCAACAGGGGCATTTATACAACATAATGCTGTAAGAATATTTACAGGCGCAACTCAATTTAACATCAGGGCCTAGTGAGCATTTTTAACGTATTCTATCGCGTTAACGCAAACATTTTCTTATGTAATTATATAAATAATTTATTTACTTATTAAAACTTTATACACTAGTAATAAACACTGTATAAAGGCGGACTTAATGCCTTAGGCATTTACTACCAGTCGACTTTAGGGTGGTGCAGAAACAAAACATGGTAGGTACGGCTTAATGGTAAAAAAATAAAAAATAAATACAATAATTAATATATACTTAGATACATACATACAAATTAAAAATGTAATTATGAAAAACGAATCCAACAAATCAACGCTGTGATGATTACACCAACTTCCTCCGAATGTGCTCACATGCCATTACCTTAAAAGTGAACCGACTGGACGTCATCTTGATGTTCAATGGGAGCACATTCCAAAGAGAGATCGCCTGGACAAAGAAGGAGGACTGGATAAACCTAGAGCGGTGTGTGGGACATCGTAGAAGACGATTATTGGTAGATCGGAGATTTTTATTGTGACCAAAGCAAAGAAATTGGAATTCAATTTGGAATTGGAAGTCAAATAAGAAGAAGAACTCTTAGACCTCTACGCTGTCGGATGGGTAACCATTTTAAAAGTGAACGTTGCTCAGATACATGATAATACTTACGAAGGTTGAAGACAAATGGAATGCAGTTATTCAGAAGGCGCTTAATTTTATTGAGATCTGCATTCAGGTCGTAGTAGCACACATCACCATAGTCAATAATAGGAAAAATTAGGGACTGTACAAGCAGTGCCTTAATGTGAGCTGGATTTTTTAGTCGAAAGAGCGACCGTAACGTTCCGGTTACTTTCTGACTGACACTGCCAACCTGTATCCGCCAGTCGAGACAGATGTCGACATGCAGACCCAGATCCTTAACGTCAGAGCTAAATGGAATCACTGTGTTATCAAACAATACAGATGAAACAGTTAGGCCATCAAGCTTTTTCAAATTATGGGGGCTCCCTACAACGATAGTCTGACATTTTAAAGGGTTACTTGCCACCCCAAAACGGTCACACCAACTTTTTATTGTTCTTAAATCCTGGTTTAGCTTTTCGATCGCATCCAATATGTTGTCAACACCTGACTGATACGCACACTGAACCTCAGTGGTTATAAGATAAATAAAAACAAAACAAAAGAGGAGATAAAATACCACCTTGAAGGACCCCAGCTGCAAGGTCACACCAGTTTGACACACTTTTTATAATCGGTAATTATATAGTTTTAGTACAATTGACGTTTACTTGAATGCACACAATTATCTGCAATAAAATTCTCGCACTAAAGCCATAAATGTCTTATCTATATATTGGCAACTAGTTTATTTATAATGTTGCATAGCATTGTTGTCTGTTTTTAATAATCATCTCATATTAAAAGGCAATTTAGCATTTAAAATAAAGTTAACTCTAGTATTTACTGTTAACGTAAGAAACTTTTTAAGTTCACTGAACTTAACACAATAAATACAACTTCAAACTATTTTTTTAGGGTTCCGTACTTCAAAAGGAAAAAACGGAACCATTATTGGATCACTTTGTTGTCCGTCCGTCTGACTGTCTGTCTGTCTGTCAAGACCCTTTATCTCAGAAACTCGTGGAGTCAACAAATTAAAATGCAAACCGTACACTTAAGTCTGCGGTCCCTTGAAGCTATGAAAAAATCAATCTTCTAAGTTAACGGAAAAAAAAGATACGGCCGTTTATGTCGCAAAAAAACGTACATTTCAACACTCTCAAAGGAATCAAAATTCATAGGGCACTTCTCGTTGACCCAGAATCCTGAAATTTGGCATAGAGCAAGGTCTTATAGTATAGATATAGGAATAAATCAGAAAACTGTAAATTTGTAGTTTTTTTTTATTACGTCATAAAAAAAAATCATTTTTTGCAATTCGGAAAAATCTTCGTAACTCAATTCGGGAGTCGAACGGTTTTCATACGTAAGTTTGTGCGGAGTCGTCAGTGCGCGAGTCTGACTCGCACTAGCCCTGTTTTTTTTAAGTTGTCCCACACTTGGAATTGCTCCTATATAGTGGGTGCATTCACAAACATGTAGACTCACATACACAAGCCACCCAGAACATAAACAACTATCTGTAGGCCATACTAATATTTGTTCTGTGTGGGAAACGAACCCGCTACACGCAGCGCATTATTCAATCGCTCAACCGCTGCGCCAACCGAGCCGTCAAATTATATCTACCTACTTATGAACATATATTTTTTTTATTGTTATAAACTAGTACTTGACTGCGATCCTACCTGATGGTAAGTAGTGATGCAATCGTTGATGGTGAGGCGCACTAGTTTATTAAGAACCTATTCACTCTAGCCTTGAAGACACCTAAATTGTAATCGGACGGAAAGACCGCAGCAGGCAAGTTGTTCCAGTCCCTCGATGGTATAAACAACGAGGTAAAACGCTTGGTCTCGACCGTAGAGGTTCCAATAACGTAAGGGTGGATACTCGCCGTTCGTCGAGTTGTCCGATGGTAGAAATGAGATGGTGTAATCAAGTCATGCAATTTCCGCGCACACTCTCCAAAATGTATCCTGTAAAACACCGAAAGGTTGGCTACCCTACGGCTGTGCTCAATGCTTTGTAGGTTGGACTTAACCAGATCTGGATCACCAGTTAGCCTCCTCGCACGCCTTACCACCGAGTTCAAAGCTGCTAGTTGGCATAAATGTGCGATATTATGAATACCTACTTCAAACAATGTAATGGGCTTTTTTTTTTATTGGGTGGGAAAATCATCCTTATGACATCCCCGCTCTTGGGCGGAGCGGGAGATAGTGTCAGACTCTTACTGACTAAAAACCCACTCCGCACTGTTGCTAACTGACAAAGAATGTAATGGGCTCAAATTCTTTGTCAGTTAGCAACAGTGCGGAATTGAGCACCCGTACATAGCTACATTAAATCAAACCTTGATTGAATCACGCAATAACAGAAATGTAGCCAATTAACTGACTGAAAACAAAATCATTTTCAAACTCTATTATTTAACACAAAGAGGTGGCGTGATGATGCGTGTACCACGAGAACAAGTTCGAGATGGTGCTGGACAAGAATGTCAGGGAAGGTCTCGGGGGAGGCCTTTACCTAGCAGTAGGATAGTAATATCTAGAAAAAATTAAACTACAGCGAAGTCACAAGGACACGAATACACATCAACATCTTCTCTTCTCCTTCGTTTTCCTCCCCATTCTTCAAGTCGCTACAGTAGATATTTTACCGTTCGTGCTGTGCGCCTCTGGAATTCTCTTCCACATACATTTAGAGCTAGCCCTTCGATGGAAGTTTTCAAGGGAAGAATTAAGGAACATTTTCTGTCAACTTTCTGTTCGGTTTTGGTTCTGCTTAACATTAAAGAGTGGTGGCGAGTGGTAATGGCCCCAACTTACGAATTGCAGGTTGCGGCAAAAATTCGAAGACTTGTGACATTCACCAACCCGCACAGGGCCCGCGTGGTGGATTACGGCCCATTCCCTCTCCTAGAGAGAGGAGGCATGAGTCCCAGCAGTTAGAACATTAAAAGGCTGATTATGCTTATGCTAACATTAAAGATTTGATTATACTAAAGAAGATTTATATGCGAATGACCTCATAACAGTAACAAGTCAATCTTAATACAACAAATATAACAATTCTATAGTTACACATCCAACAGTAACACTTGGATTAACAATGAGTAACTGTTCTATAATTAGAATCATGGTCAAGGGCCCCATGTGTTTGAGGGGCTTCTATATAATGGACCAGCATAACAATTGATCAAATTTCGGCCATTCAATTATGTGATAACCTTCAACTATACTATTATTTTTATTGAGATCATCAAACAGTCATTATGCAACTCTTTTTCAGTTATTTGATTACTAGTATGTGGTTTGTGACCTGAATGTAGATAGTCATATCATTGATTTATAAATCATCATCATTTTAGCCGAAAGACGTCCACTGTTGGACATAGGCCTCCCCCAAGATTCCCGAACCCTTACTAGGTCAGGCCTTCCAACGCTACGACTTGCCCTGCCCATTGCTCGCAGAATGGTTAAACAAAATTTAATTCTGACAAAAAAAAAAATTGTGCAAATGCGAGTCGGACTCGCGCGCCGAGAGTTCCATACAAACTTACCTATGTATGTAAATAGTTCCATTCCCGAATGGAGTCTCGAAGATTTTTACGATTTATTCCTATACTTGTACTATGAGCCCATGTTTTATGCCAAATTTCGGAATTCTGGGTCAACAGAAAATATACGTTTTTTATATATAAACTATTGTATCTTTTTTTTTCGTTAACTTAAAAGTTTTATTTTTTCACAGCTTCAAGGAACCGCTGACCTTAATTTCAACTCGATACCGCCACACGTTCCCAAGATTAAGGGTCTTGACAGACAGACGGGCAACAAAGTGATCCTATAAGGGTTTCGTTTATCCAGTGGTGAGAACACTGCTCTTATTGCAGAAGATTTATTATAACCAATTAAAAGGAACCAAGTGGATAAGTACTAAGGAGCAGTGGTAGCCCAGTTACACAACTCATAAGTCGGGGCCATTACAGACCACTATGTTCGATTTTTTCGTATGAAAAAATGTGGAGGGAAATTCAAAATTCGAACAATGGTATTTTTACTTTTAAATAACCAAAGTTTTCAAAATAATTACAAGTGGCCAGTGCTTTATACATAAAAACTTTTTTTCGAAAAACTTTCTGAGTGACCTGTTAAGTACTAAAAAAGTACATTTCTAATAAATTAAAAAAAAAACAAGCCTTATCAAACACCACTTGAGAAATAGACAATATATTTACCAAAAACAAGGACATCTAACACACATACAAATTGTAGGCAAACACGTATTTGCCTATGTAGTGATGATGGGTAAACGGTAATTACGTGACGCTCGTTTTGTTCAAATACGTGGTGGTATGGGGTGTTATGTTACTCCGTAATAGAGAAACGACATAATAAATTATGTATAGCATGTAATGTGTAGAAATAATTTGTATTGTGATGATATAAGAGATGACATATACTGTCTCGTCGGCAGTTATATTTTCGAGCCGTTTCAGGTTGAAACTCTTGAGCCTTAGGGTTATATTTCTCCGGGACACCATGGCGGCGCGACCAGTCGCCTCTACCAACGAAATGTATACAACTTTATAGAGAGTTATTCACCTGGTGTCCGTGTGGTTGCACAACCAATTTGGCGGCGCGATCAACTCATAAGCGTGCACTTAAGGTCCATTTTGCTACTGTCTTAGTGCGATGTAGCGACTCTGGTGTCTGTATGGTGTCTATTTTGGTAGCTCATAGACACCATGGTGGCGCAACTGGTCGCGCCCAAGGTCCGAGTACTCATACGCTATTTAAATATTTACCCAAACGCCTAGTTGACACTTCGCGTGACCCAATGGTTAGCTTTTTTCTCGGCCACAGAAGCATTGTCATACCTGCAATCCTGTCCGCCAGTCTTTTGGGCACACTGATTGCGGATGAACTTTTGTCGCCGTGGTCAAACGCGAGCCTTTAATAATAATATAATATATATATGTATACATAATTCGGTAATTTTTTATTAGCGTCGGTTAAAAATATATTTGATAATATATATACCTAATTAAAATAATATTAGGTCTAGAGGCTAAAAGGTGAATGAAAGATAACGCGTGCCACTATATTATTACGAGGATGTAGAAGCTGATTAAGAACGATTGTTTCAAAAGAAACACTGCAGGCTATAATTGTAAACTTGTATAATAACTAAATCGCAAAAATTAAACTGTAGGTCTGAACAAGTTGGAAATAAATAGATATTATATTCTTTAATAGCCTACACTGTTTCAGTCCTAGGTAAAGATTTCACATCACTTCTTCCATAAATTATATGCATATGAAATCAATAAAAAAATCTTGAGAAATATGAACAAATTGATTTAAAAACACTAATAGTAGTAACCATCAGAAAAGATACCAGAACACATCTCGACTAAACCTTCTGACCATATCACACATGAAATCCCTTTAAATTGATAGGCCAATGACATCACACAGCAAACTGATAAGAACATAGTATCATATTATACGAATGACTCATCTGTAAGTGTCAGAGCGTCTACAAGCCTGGCTAGAGAACCTTGTCTAGACAGAGCCAACCATATACGATGGCATGGCTTAAACCTTATAAGGGAATACTGACATTCGAGAAAGTTCTCATGAACGCAGTGAGTATGAGGTACTAGAAACTGGAAATTAACAAATTTATTCCATATAGCGTAAGCATAAGCGTTTTACAATATTTGAAGACAAGTTTGGTGAAATCGACGTCGATCTAATGAGATATTAAGAGCATATTCATTTTTAGATGAAAAGATACAAATGCCGTGGTAATATCTACAGATATCATTCCCTAGGAACTAAAACACAAGAAGAAACTTGATGATAAAATTAAGGCAGTAACAAAATCAATCATCAAAAGAGAAAAAGGAAACAGGGAATTTGAAACAAAAATCTATGAAGAGTATTGTAAATACAAACAGAGAGCTTTTATTTAGAGAATACCTAATCCAAATTGTATTTAAAAATGCAACAATGAAAACACAATTACTGTTTATGACATTGTAAACTAGACCACAATGATTAGGTATAACATTGACATCAAATTACATACCCACTAAAACGAGGATATGAAACAAAAAGGAAAAAGAATATTTTATTTTTGAGCACCATTACTAGAATTAACTCTTATCATTTATTGAAGCAGGAATAAAAAACAGCAACATTTTGATTTGAAAGAATAAAGAATGAATGTCATTTTTTTTTGTTTAATCATTGTGAATTAAAATTATCTATACTAGATAAATGGGAATGAGTCGATTGGTGTAAAAACTGTATAGATATCAGAAGCATCTGGCTGATGACTGCACGTAGGAGTCATTTTTTTAATGCTTAGGAAAATAATGTATTTAACAATGTGCCATTCGCGATCAGAAATTTTTATTTCATAAGTAGGCAATTAATTATAAATATTTCTAATATAAATTTTCTCCCCGTTTATGTCATCTGTATCATTTTAGCATACAAAATTATGTAAACGTCTGACACCACTTGTGAATACAACTGATTTCCTTCTGCCTCATTAACAGCTGATTCCTTAATATTTAGTGATGTACACCCTATTTTAAAGAGCTAAAAGTCATAATTGCTTGAACATTCTCTACGCATGTTTTTTCGTACACACGATCACGTGACTATCACGCTATCGACTCACCTAAAAAATATCAAATGGGGTCATCGTCACTCATTCATTTAGATAGCAAATCAATACTAATATAGTTGTAAGCACTTGTGATATTTTTCTCATCGTAGCACAACACGATGAGATTATGTTAAAATGCATTAAACATTAAGCGCACATTGCATTTCGACTTCAACATCACCAATCCGAAAACACACAATTGAATTTCTTGAATTTCGCTATACGATGCCGCTCGCATAGGGGAACACGTAAATAAGCCGTTAAAATAAACAGACGTGGAGGACGTGCAAGCGATGCCAACGATTGGAAAGGAAAGCGGCGTAAGCGCGTCGCGCGATAAAATGACGTTTGTGTGACGAGCCAACTCGCTCGGAACCAATGCAGAGTCGAGCCCGCTAGACGTTTCGCCTCAGTCCGACGCGCACGCTTCGCCGGCCGGCCATTCTTACCTAAATATCGTACAAAAATCCGTGTCGATTTAACTCACGCTGCTCTTTAGACTTAATTCTTCTACATCGTGTAAAAAACAGGTGCATTTCCAAGTGTACTCGTGAATAGTTTAAGGTTATAAACTGCACATTCCAACGTGGTGTTGTGTGAATTGGGTCATGGTGTATAATTTAAACGTTTCTCTGTAAGTATTACTTTTTTTAAATTACCAAAATCGAATGTGAAATCAGAGTAGTGGTGGTGGTGTACCTTAATTTAGTACGGCTCGATTAAATCGATTATTTTTAGTCGATACGAAGTTTAAAATTTCTTGTCTATTTTTAAAATTCATTCCTTTTAGAACTAAAAGTTTTTTTCTGTAGTATGTTTCAAATAAATTGGATTACACATTCCACGTAACATCAGAAATGTAACGAGTATCGTACCATATATTTATTTTCAAACGCCAACGTAATCTGTTATTACTGCTGTTTTTTTTTAATATTTTGAAACTGTATTTAAACCTAAAAATGTGTTTTTGTACTGTCATTACTTTAATTTAAAAAAAGAATTATCTATTGTCTCGAGTGAATCTTTTGTGCTTCATCATAAATGTCACTCACTCCTGTTTCATAAATCGAACAGTAGCCGAGCGGTCAAAATGTTTAATTTATGACAATTCAACTAGTATACAAAGATTTTGCCTTTTATTTTAATAATTTACGTTGTAAAATCGTATTTTTGCGTGAGCAGACTTCATTGTGTGGGCTAGCGTGTTTCATCGTATTGTTAAAAATTACCTGACACGTCTTACAATACCGACACAATGGGAGTTCGGTTGCGTTATGAATATCCATAATTAACGGTCTTAACTTACTGACCGCAAGGTGCAAAGACTGACCAGCTGATTAATAAAGAACATGTACTACGAACAAAAATAAGTCTGACATTGACATGGAATGTTAAAAACTTGTACAATTAAAACAACACAACACATTTGAAAACCAATCGAAAATGGTCAATTTTAAGAGCATCATTATAACTCTGCATGAGAATGTAGGTATTTCAATATGCTTCAATTCGTACATCAAGGTTACTTTCTTGCAGTATATGGAACTGTAAAACGTACAAAAGTCTAAAATTAAAAGGGATTAATATAGCATCACTTTGTTACTTCGGTTTTTAAGGGCAATTATCTAAAAACAGCGTTTCAGCCTTTGAAATAAAGCTTTTATTCCGTTAACAGCTGTTATAAAAATAACTTAGTGATTCACTGTCGTCAGGGAAGATGATGCCACAATGACAACATATTGGTCTTGGTTTCCTTGGTCTGCTAAGGATCGATAGTTCATAGAAGTTTTTTTTTCCGATGCTTTCAATCGGAATTTCAATTTTTAGATAGATATAATTCAGATAGGAAGATGTTGCTAAGATAGATGATATGTTATAAGACTAATCAAAACAATCATTTACCAGTCCCTGTTCTAAGCTGAGTACAATGTTCTAAATTATGTATCCTTAACATTGACATCTTTACACCGGAGACTGGTAAAAATAGATAGTAAATTAACATATGCATATAGGTACCGCTATAACAACAGTAAATCGAAGTAAAATTTTATTTGAATCACTATAAACATTATAAGGAATTCAAATATCGTAATTAGAATCAACGCAAAAATCTTTACGCTCATTATTTTTATCATGCAAACCAAATGACCGTTCAAATAAATATTCAACGTACTCAATTCGATTAGTTAAATATTGCTTAAATATTATTTGTTATTCCCACGATGTTTGTTTTAACTGAACCGTTTTACGAAGGTCTTATGTTAATATAAAGATTTCGAGAAGTATCTAACAGGTAGATGAACCTACATACATTAACACAGTTATTATGAGCACCCAGATTTATTTTACTCGACCCAATTCTATCATTCAAATCAAACCAGATAGCATTTAGAAAAACATGCTTCAGAAATTAAGAGATTATGATTGATATATTTATATAAAGCGCAATAATTGTACCGACTTAGAAAATGATATAATTTTAAACGAAGATGTTATCGCAAAAGAAAATATAAAAGAACCAGTAAAAATATTAAATCGTATAAGATTCATAGATTTAACATACTTTAACTACCAAATAATATAAATAATAAGTGTTAAGTCTATGAAAGCACTTAACAATAATAAAGAGCACAGATAATATAAGACGTTGGATAAAACTCTGTTATACCCATTAATAGTAAGAGTCACTTCACAGATAATTTTAACACACACATTACATACATAAGATAATTTTCGCAACATTAATCACAGCGATGAATGAAACACAATATTTGGTTTTCGATAAGCAGCAAATGTCAATGCAGTCAAAGATTGAGTTTTATAAAGATCAGTCTACTTTGAGAGTTAATTTTTATGAGATGACCATTAAATCATTTTTCTTTTATCTGTTAATATCCTATGTCAGTTGGGATGACATATCCATTAAAATACTTTAAATTCCTATCTACCTACACCATTTACATTCTAACTACTATAATCTTAGTATGTATAACATGTAACATTATAATCAACCCTTTTCCTCACATGTGGAGTAAATATTTCGACGCCAGAGTGTTTTTGTTTTTGTATGTAATGTATTCGTAGTTTGGTTTTGTATAACCATTTATGTTTAGTTAATATTAAAGTATCTTAAACTAATAATATAACACTTTTTATCATAATTTGCATTTTTCCCTAACTCTTCGTTATTAATCCTTTCGATTATCATACTCATTATCATGTCCTTATCAAGAAAGACAAGTTCCTTTTATAAGTTGTGCCACGTGAAAATGATCTCTGAAATTATAGTATGGTGTCTCAAAAGTGTAAATAAAGATCGAACAATCCAGAGCAGTTTGTACGCGTAACGTTTCAGCAATATTTTTGTTTCGATCCGCATCAATGTTGGCTTGTTATTGTCCATTGTCAGCTGTTCTTTTGTTGCTTTAGGTGTACTTTGTGTTTTTGGGCTCCGAAACGGATGTGACATCGTTGATGCTGATTTGATTGTTGTTCCGTGGTATTAGTTTTGCCATGGTCACACATAACTGAAAAAAATCCTCAGAGTTAGAACTATTCGGTTCAATATCATTTTTGCAACTCAGAAGAATTTAAAGAAAGAACTTAAGAAAAAGAAGTTTTTTTTTATAAATTTTTATTTATTTCTTTATCTTTGATTTAGACAGATTACCCATAAAATCGTTAGTATTTTAGTACCTATATTGGTATAATCTATGCTATGTTAGTATATGATAGCCATCTTCCGAACACACCTGGTAACAGCACATGCACTCCACGCAGGTGCCCTATTAGGTGGCCTTCAGTCTTGCTGATATGCTCAGAAGAATGTTGTCGCTGCCCCGCATCCGACGTAGTAGTGAAGCGGATCTTTTTCGTATGATCTCAAAGAAGTCACCTGTACGCACTGCTGCGAACATACCTGACACGCTACAGAAACTTGGCAGTGACATCATTATCCTAAAAGCACTGTTGTATTGCATATCATCATCATCATTTCAGCCGAAAGACGTCCACTGCTGGACATAGGCCACCCCCAAGTGTCACCTCAATGAACGGTCATGTGCGTCTCGCATCCATCGGACTCTCGCAACCGATACCAAGTCATCGTTCTTCGTGCTATGGCGGTGACCTTGGTTCTCCTACGGATATCCTCATTCCTGATACGATCTCGTAAGGAAACTCCGAGCATAGCCCTTTCCATTGCCTTTTGGGTGACTTCAAGTCTTGAGGAGTGAGTGATGAGGCCCATTGTAAGCAACTACGTTTCAGAGCCAAATGTCATCACTGGCAACACGCACTGGTCATAGACTTTCGTCTTAAGACACTGTGGTATATTGGACGAGAAGATACCGCGCAGCTTCCTGAACACACATGCAGGGCATTCAACGTCTTCTGCGTTTATCTAGTCCACAGACTGCAGGTATACAAGTATTTTTGAGGTTTGCGTTTTACCACTATCTCAGCTGATAGTAAGCGCTGATGTGGTCAACTATGGACCATGCTTGCCTATGCTTGTTCCTGAATTATGACGGTTAAGGAATCCAGACCTATTATTATTGAAGCTTGGTTATTTGGAATTTGACCGATACTAATTTTCAAGCGATATCCTTAAAAAATTCGGGTATATATAATATAGATTTTATAACCAAGTACCAATATAAAATCTACATTAATATAGTATATATAATGTAGATTTTATAACCAAGTACTAGTTTCACCAATCCCAATGTTTAAGGGTATAGGTACATTGAACATGTATACGTTTATATAGGTCCTTTTAGAAGTTTATTTCGGAAAAGGATGAACCACAAGGACTGTTGTTGATATATGCCTTTTAATGGGCTAATAGATGACGAAACAAAGAGTTAGTTGTTAATACAAGACGCAAAAATCACTATCCTTTTAAAATTGATCATGAGACTGCAAGAAAGAATCTATTTTTGTTTTTGAGAACCATACAATTTTACATGTTGTTCAGTCTTTATAGTTCTAGAGTACTATGGAGATGGGCTTATCTCTACGTAATAAATAAAATAATATTTTGTAATTAAATGTGTTACAAATATGAGACTGAAAATTAGAGCAATAAACATTTTCTTTTTTACAAAAATCTGATATCGGACCAGATGGTTCCGAAGTCAAGTCATCGTGACTACATCCTTGTATTGTTCCACTATAAGGGAAATACCACCATTCGTCCACTACCTCTCTACGTTAAGGGTAACTAAGGATCCATCTCTTTCAAATGTGTCTTGCTCATCCCACCATCTCTGCGACCCTGCTGCGATACTACCTTCCAAAATTGTTTGTATTATTGTCTAAGAGCTGATACTCAAAATTAAACATTGGCAATCGGTTTTCTTCTTCCTTGTCGGTATAACTCTTGACAGAGTGGTCGTGGTCATCACTTCAGGTGTTGATGGCAAGCTTCACAACATGCCGCCACTCTTCTCTAATGGCCGCCTTCCTCGTGCATTCGTGCAGTGATGACGAGCCATTTACTGCTGCTTTACTCTGACCAGTCCACCTCATAGGTGATCTTCTTTATGGCCTGTTTTCTTCAACCTTTTCCTGGACCATAAGTCGCTCGATAGCCACTTCCTCTCGGCGGCATACGGCAATCGGTGCGGAACACAATTCTTTGATAACTACAATAAATTATTAATTTCGCAATGTTGCATAACGCTGGCCAAGCGAACAAACTGCGAGTTTCATCCCGGACGTGATAATAATAATTCGTCAAACATATGGATACAACACTGTGATGAGAAACAGCAAAACTAACGTAGATATTAAACTTATTTCACAGCATTAATTATGTTAAAAGTTGCTATGAAATTTAAAGATATGCCGTTTCACAATGTACAAAGTGAATCTTAGCGTGATATTGACCATATGGCCTTCAAAACGATATCAATCAACCCGGTCAAATTAATAGAGTAAATTGAACAGCCTATTTGAATCTCATTGAAAGCTTTAGTTAATAATGTCTCTATTTTAGTATAAATACAAGTCATAGCTTAAAAAAAGTTTTGTTACGGATATATTCGTAGTTCGAGTATCTTATTAGTAAGGGATTATAACAAGACAGAAAAGCTTTGCTGCATAAGATCTCATAATCTAAATTTTATTTTATTTATTTTTCTTCGTAGTTCTTAAACATATTACTGCTTTTTACTTCTATATCAACATGTTAACCCTTTTTATTGATCTCTGGATTCTAAGTTCCCACACCCAATTAAGACAGTCCCTTCTTCATTCCCGGTTTGAACCCCTGTTGAAATTTAATCGAACCTTACCTGCTCTGTTCATTCCACAAGGGATTATCTTGGGTCCCCTTAAGATTGCTCGCTGTATTAAGTAAAAAAGGGTCCATTTAGTTTATAGATATTTAAAAGAGTATTATTATATTCCCCAGAAAGTTGTACCGAGTATTAAACGCTCGCTTCTTTATAACTTTGTTCATTGGAGAGTGAAGAAACCGCGGAATGTTTAGTGCGTGCAATAAAAACTGAACAATTTAATTAATTAATAGACTTCCACCTAATTCCATTTGAAAGTAATAGGTATTATAAAATGTATTGCCATGACGTCGGTGGGTCACTTGGTGTAATGGACTTCTCATGTGGACAAACAATGGAAGATTTCTATAGGAAATTATAAAGTGGTTTCACTTAGGCCAATAGAAAAGTTAAAATAGGTACAAAGATAGCTGGAAAATTATGAATAAAATATGAATGATATTTATCAATCCTACTTAGTAGGGCTGTCTTTTGAATAAGTTAAAAAAAAATAGATAGAATTATTTTTACTAGAAATTTTTTAATACAATAATTTCGAATAAATAATCATTATTGAAGTATTATAATATTTAATGTGTGTGTTGAAAGTTGAAAACTACAGAACAGTGTAATCCTTTAGTAACCGTAAATATTTAAATTTTTATAATTGAGGCAAGTAAAATCCGAAACATAAGCTCGTTTCGAAATAATTCATAATTTATTAACATATAATATGCGAAGTATTACTGAAAAATATATTTTTGTAATTCGTGATGCATATCATGGACCTACGTATATTTTGTCGTATTTAATATTAATATTGTATTTCATAACCTCGAATGGTAATGAATGAATAATGTACATCATTTAAATATTTTAGTGTGAACGACCGCGAGATACTTTTTGTGGGTATTATCACGCCATAAGGCTACTGTGACGTTTTTCTTATATTTCTTTATTGTACATAACTTTGACAATTAATAATAATAGGACAGCTGATATACACAGGCAATCTTAATCGAAAATGGGTTTTTCTTACAGTAAACCTTATATATATATACTCGTATGTAAGAAATTTTATACTGTAGGATAACTCACACAAATGCACAACAAAACTTAAGCTTAAGTTTAAATCATTGTGATTTAAATCGTTTTTAGGGTTCCGTACCTCAAAAAGAAAAAACCGAACCCTTATAGGATCACTTTGTTGTCCGTCCATCTGTCTGTCTTTCTGTCTGTCTGTAAAGACTCTTTATCTCGGGAACGCGTGAAGGTTTCGAATTGAAATTAAAACCATATGCTCAAGTTTGCAGTCCCTTGAAGCTGTGAAAAAATCAAACTTCTGAATTAACGAAAAAAAAGATACGGCCGTTTATGTCGCAACAAGGAAATCAAAATTCATAGGGTACATCCCGTTGATCTTCTGAAAAATGTAGTTACGACACAAAAAAAACTTTTTGCGATTCGTAAAAATCTTCGTAACTCAATTCAGGAATTGAACTGTTTTCATAGGTAAGTTTGTACGGAAGCGTCAATGCGCGAGTCCGACTCACACTTGCCCGGTTTTTTTTCTTTTTAATGAAATGAAACGGCTCTGAAACGTGGGCGCTCACAATGAGCCTCGTCAGAAGGCATAATGTCACCCCAAGGACCATGATCCGTGTTTCCTTACGTAATTGAATGAGGAATGAAGATATCTGCAGAAGAACCAAGGTTGCCGACATAGTTCGAAGAATTGCCGAACTTAAGTGGTAGTGGTACATTACTAGCAGAATAGATGGTCGATGGGACCGGAAGGTTCTGGAGACCCGACCACATACCGTAAGACGCAACGCTGGAAGGCCTCCCACAAGATGAACCACTGACCTGGTGTGGGTCGCGGGAATCCGATGGATACAAAACACACAGGACTTGTCGTTGTGGCGACATATGCGGGAGGCCTAAGTCCAACAGTGAACGTCTTTCGGCTACAATGATGATGATGATGTTTTTGTTGCAAGCTGATCGAGCTTTTCATGAGCTATGTCTTCAGCTCAATCTTGCCTGATGTTAAGAGGATAACAGCACCTAAAGCGCAGTCACTCTCGGACTAGATACAAAAGAAACAGATGCACAAAGACGTAATGCTTGCAAACATGAAGCACTTTCGCAATTTACTAAAAATCTACGGATTTGATTATAAAATTAAAACACTATAACGGCAACGTTTTATGATTACAAACAATCAGAATGATTGTATGTATATTAGTTCTATCGTACTTAGTTAGCAGTATTACGTTTTGAACACATTACCTGTGTAGCATTTATCCTGAAAAATAAAATAGATTTTTGTGATTCTGTTTACTGCAGTAGATCATATATTTACGGAAAACTCACGATTAGGTCATATAGTCCTCTTAAGCGATGGATGGATGGATTCTATTCTATTCTATTCCTAAAGATAGCAGAGACCCTACCACGAACTCTTAACGCGATCCATTTGACGACCTAAACTGAACTGTTAAAGGGATGGTTCTGTATAGGATGTATAGCTTCATCTTCATCCATTTCTTGCTTGCGAGCAAGAAAGAGCGACGCTTGACATTAAGGCCCCGTTCACTGTTCCTTTTAAGCTAAGGAGCCATTCTAGTACGTAAACAGAATTTTAGTAATGTACACTAATATTTTCAAGAAATATTTTGTTTCATTGTTTTTTTTTTATTTTTTTTTGTTTTTTTGTTTGTAGGAGGTAATCTCTGAAAGTATTGGTCCGATTGCTAAATTTTTTTCACCAATAGAAAGCTGCTTTACTCCTGAGTGACACAGGCTATATTTTATGTACAAAGGCAAAGCCGCGTCTAAAAGCTAGTTTACTAATAAAATAATGGATGCTTGTCTGGAGTTCTACAAAATACAATATGCGAAGGTGTCCACTTTTCTATTTTAATTATATTATTATTATTCAATCTTAAATTATTAATTCAAAATTATGTTAATCTTATTTAAATAATTCAATAACAGTAATTCAAAATCTATATTCTAAAACTCTATACAATTGACAGCATTATAATTTTGATATTTCTATGTTAATTATTTTAATTGGACCTGTCCCGGTTTAATTAACAATAATAATGTATCAATACAAATAATTCATCATTTATTTGAATTCATGGCGAATTTAAATCGGAAACAGTATTTGTTGACAACTGAAATTTTAGCTTTCTTATGTTTAACGTGGGAATACATAAGCTAGGTATGTGTTGAACATCACTGAAGGACCCTGAGAGTTAACCGTGAGGGAACAGACTTCCTCATGTCTTAGCAGCCACTGAAAGAGACGCCATAACCGCAGGGAGATTTCCACCGTAGGCGCGGACTTGCGGACGGTGAGCCATGGGTAACTCGTTCGCCCGTGATTTAAAGGCCAGGGTCTGAGTCGATGGCGCGTGGCGTTTCACGAGCGCCTCAATGAGATGTCAGCAAAACTGAAGGGGCTTAGTAGGCCTATGCCTGCTTGAAGGACTAACTGTGGTCCTAGAATGCAAAGAACTACTCTAGGACATAAGTAGGTTTTAGTCTGTAAACCTCTCTCTCACTCCATCATAGGCGCGGGCTTGCGGACAGCGAGCAATCCGACCGGTAACCGTCCGGACCGAGCTCAAGTCGTCGACGGCGCGTATTGTTTCACGCGAGCCTCAGGGAGATGTCAGCAAATTGTAGAGGCCCAGCAGGGTCGAAGCCTACTGGGACCACGAGTAGTATGAAAGTGAAACCCGGGGCCCTAGGACGAAGGCAAAGGAGGAACAGGAGTGGGTTTTTAGTTAGTAAAAGTTTGACGCTATCTCCCGCTCCGCCCAAGAGCGAGATTTGTCATTAGTTAATTTTCCAATAAAAAAAAACCGGAGCGGGAGAAGTTATTGATGATTAGCATAGCATAGTCGGCCTTATAATGTTCCCACTGCTGTGACTCAGACCTCCTCTCTAGGAGAGGGAATAGGCCGTAATCCACCACGCGGGACCAGTGCGGGTTGGTGGTTGTCACATGTCTTCGAATTTTTGGTTCTAGGACATGCCGGTTTCCTCACGATGTTTTCCTTCACCGTTTTGAGAGCAGTGGTGATGAAATAAATTACACAAAGTAATGCGCCTGGCTGGGTTTGAACCCGACACCTACAATTCGTAAGTCGGGGCCGTCAACACTCGGCCACCACTGCTCCATTTATAATTGCCTACCCTCAAAAAATTTAGCTAGCTAAACTATAGTAGACCTTTGCTTTGATTCCAAATATCTACCTACCTTCCATTACCATCAAAACAAATGAATCTTATCAATCAAAGATTTGTTACAACTTACAAATTACCTTGCTTACAATCCAATGACGAGATAGCTAGCTGTATCTAATCGCAAATATGTAGGGACTAAACTAAGCCGTGCTATCTATTTTCTATGCCGATTTAATATTCTAAGGCTGGAATTACCCAAGTAAACTTTAATTAAATGATAAAGCAAATTGTAATTGATAATGAATCAATTATGTTAGTAGGACAATATAAAAAAACCGGTGTGAGTCGGACTCACGCGCTGAGGGTTCCGTACAAACTTACCTATGAAAACAGTTCAATTCCCGAATTAAAATACGAAGATTTTACCGAATCGCAAAAAAAAATGTACAGTTTTCAGTTTTTTCTCCTATTATTGTGTTATAAGACATTGCTGCGTGCCAAATTTCGGGATTTTAGGACAACGGGAAGTACCCCATGAATTTTGATTCCCTTGATAGTGTCAAAATACATGTTTTTTACGACATTAACGGCCGCATCTTTTTTATTCTTTAACTTAGAAGTTAGATTTTTTTCACAGCTTCAAGGGACCTCGATGCCTCCACGCGTTCCCGAGATATTGGGTCATGAAAGGCAAACAGACAGACCGACAACAAAGTGATCCAATAAGGGTTGGTTATTCCTTTTTAGGTACGGATCCCTAAAAGTTATTATTAATCACTTCTAGACGGTTTCACTGCTATCCCAAGGCCTGCCTCCATTCCACCCTTCCATTGTACACTAATATGAGCCAATTCATGCCAATTCCTAAAGAAGATATATATAGAATATTCTAAGTCGTCCCGCCATCTCTTATGTGGTTTGCCACCACCCCATCTTGCGATGTCAGGTTGTGTCTGGGTCAATTTTGTGTGTTGCAGGCCCACAGCTCGATCAGCTCGCAACAAAAACATCATCATCTTCATTTCAGCCGAAAGACGTTCACTATTGGACACCGTCCCCAAAGCGTCGCCACAAAGACCGGTCCGGTCTCGGATCCGTCGGATTCCAGCGACCATGACCAGGTCATCGGTCCACCTTGTGGGAGGCCTTCCAACGCTACGTCTCCCGCTACGCGGTCGCCACTCCATAACCTTTCGGCCCCTACGGCCATCTGTTCTGCGTGCAATGTGGCCTGCCCATTGCCACTTTACAAGTTTGACGATTCTTCGCGCTATATCGGCAACCTTGGTTCTCCTGCGGATATCTTCATTTTGTTTTTGATTCGATCACACAAGGAAACTCCGAGCATAGCCCTTTCCATTGCTCTTTGGGTGCCTTCAACCAAAACATAGCACGTCAAAATCAGCATATAACGTTCCCACTACTAAGACACTGGCCTCCATTCTACATTGTTGCGACTCTTTTCTGGTATCTCAGACTATATTGACTGATTTCTTGCTTTACTGTTCATATTTTCAGGTCTATTTACATATATTTGTTGATTATACTTTGGGGTATATTGAAGATGTTTCGTAAGGGTGCTTAAACGAGGATGAAGTGCACTAGCTTCTGACATTTTATAAGTGCCCATTTAGGTCTATGTGAAATAAAAAACTTTTGACTTTGACTTTGAAGAAGAAGAAGCAGCGCTGACACCAAAGCAATTGAGCAAGAGAATAATGATTCTTTACGCATTGACAACTTCGAAGTTGAAAGTATCAATGAAGCTGTATCAGTATGTCAATTGTTTGAATGTAAGTTTTGTATGGATTATAAAACTTACATTCAAACTGCAATTTTGCCGCTGGACTGCAGTTCAAACGTGAACTATTTTATATAGAACAACCTTACAATCTGTCTGGTTTCACTTATCCTCATAACATCCGTTCCGATTTAAGAAGAAATACGTAAAAGTGAATTTTATGAGCCTTTTGGCAACAGCTGAAACTTCAAAGTCAAGGTGACGATCGATAGGCACACGTGAGCCGTTAGTTTATCTCCGAATACTTCGTACGTCAAACGCATCAAAGCTAATGTACTAAACACATTAGAGGAAAAACGCAGCACTCTACTAGGACCGCTTATTTATGATCTGACGCATTCTTTGTTCAGACTGTTCTTTCGATCGAGCTCGATCTCGTGTGGAACACTACGCGCCCTCGATGACTTGAGCTCGGTCAGGATGGTTACCGGACGGCCGAACGGCGGACTGCCAATTGCTCGCCGTCCGCAAGCCCTTGCGGAATCGGGCTGCGTTAACGTTTCGATTTCACATGATAGTCATAGTCATAGTCATTTATTCAATAACAAGAAACTTGTATCATAATTAATTTATAAATTAAACATTTTCAATTCCATAATAATAATTCAACCAAAAAAAATCAATAATACTAATTACTCGAATTCATGGCGGATTTAAATCGGAAACAGTATTTGTTGACAACTGGAATGTTAGCTTCATTATGTTTAACGTGGGTATACATAATCTAGGTACGTTGAATATCACTGAAGGATCATGAGAGTTAACCGTGAGGGAACGGACTTCCTCACGCCTTCGCAAAATTCGCATAATTTTGTAATATGAGTTCTACCGTCGAAAAAATGTTTCTCAAGGGGTATGCAATATTGATGATGTATATGGACTTAAACCTGCTAATGAATGGGATGTCTATTTTTGTTTCAATCACTTTCACGTGGGAAATTTTATCTCACGAATAACTTTTCTCCTCCGTACGGCAACAAGACAAAATTTCCAAAACGAAAGCTATTAAACCAAGAGCACAAAGTTCTTTTGTTAAAAGAAAGTCGTAAGTATACGTAATTGACATTGCTTGCCCTTTGAAATATAACTAGAGAATAGTAGTAGAAGAGTATAACTTATTAGACTTTTACTTACTAAGCCCATCTGGGTGTTTTTACTTGCCCTTCAAAACCAGCAACAAATAATGTCTAGTAGTCAATCAATCAGTTTTGCCTTAGGTATACTTCGTATTCAATGCACAATGAGCTATAGTATACTCGCATTTACTTTGACATCAAATAATTTTATTCCAAAGCAATCCAAAATGCCGATGGCTACTTACAAATACATATAATTTAATTCCGTTCAACGAAGATCGACAAACAAATAATAAATAAGACGAGATTTATGCTAACAGAAAACGGAACTTTATCCAGAAGTAACTCCGGGCAAGCAAATAAAACATTAATAAGTCTTCAAGTTGATAACTGCGTAAATACTGAGTTTACGAGAATTTTCTAATTATCTCTAAGGGAATTGAATTTATTTATGAAAATCATTTAGTTATGTAGTTTGTGTTATATGACATGTACCTTTTCTCTACTATTGATAGGTTCACGCTTGACTACTATCTCATGACGAAGCACGCTTATAAGCATATGCATAATTCAGCCTTTTAACGTTTCCACTGCTGGGACTTAGGCCTCCTATACCTCGGAAAGGGAATGGGCCGTAATCCACCACGCAGGCCCAGTGCGGATTGGTGAATAACACATGTCTTCGAATCACGCTTGATCACGCTTGCCTAGAAGTAATTCACTCTTGACTTAAAAAACCCTAGGTTGTAGCTATCAGGAAACACAGACTTAAGCAGGGAATTCCACTCCTTAGCTGTATTAGTTGTACGCGCAATGAATGTGTTCCTAGTATGTTTAGTGCGTATGGGTGGGATATCCACCATGTACCGGTGACACTTCGCCGTACTTCTGGTGGTCCGATGATGGAACAGGCTTGGTGGAATTAAGTTATGTAATTCCTACGCATACTCTCTGAAATACAACTGGTAGAAAATTGACAGGCCAGCAACTTGGCATCGATGCTCAATCTCACGAAGGACTCCCGATTTTTTCCTTCACCGTTTTGTAATAAAATAAATTATGCTTAATAAAACGCACGAGTGAATTTGAACGACCTACAAATCATATGTCGGGGCCACAACTACACAATCTTTCCATCCATCCACAATAATTATCTTCATCATCCTTCCATTCATATGCATTATATTAATTCACATCACATACGTTTACATACGCATTGGTACGCTACGATAGATAAATAAATAGACGTCAGCGTCACACTACTATTATGACGCTAACGTGTGTCACTTTCTTCTATTACTATTAACACTATAAATAATTATGTAATAGTACATTAACACTAGATAAACCAGTAAGCCATTTATTTATTACGTATTAAGTGACGTTACAAATTAAATTTTGTGAAAAAAACGTCATTGTGATTACCAATAATTAAAAGTTGTCACTTTTTGTCGCTATAGCTTCTGCTTGTGGCTTCGCCCGCGTGAATGTGGGTTTCTCCATACAAATCTTGGACCCCCATTTCATCCCCTTAGATGGTCCATGTTGGAATAATTTCCACAAAATTTCACGCACTTAGTCCCAGTAGTTTCACCTGTGCGTAGATATGTCAGTCAGTCAGTTTTTTCCTTTTATAAAAGACGTTACAAATAAGATTTCGTAAGAAAAATGTCGAGAGCAATCACGGGTTCAAACCCAGTCAGGCGTATTACTTTATGTAACTTATTTCATCACTACTACTCTCAAAACGGTGAAAGAAAACATCGTGAGGAAACTGGCATGTTCTAGAATCAAAAATTCGAAGACATGTGACATTCACCAATCCGCACTGGGCCCGCGTGATAGATTACGGCCTATTCCCTCTCCTAGAGATAGGAGGCCTGAGCCCCTAGCAGAGGGAACATTAAAAAAAGGCTGATTATGCTAAGAAAAATGTCAGTGAGATTCAATGACCTGAATCAAACACATTGAATTGTGGTCGCTTAAATGGGCCTAATCAGAAGGCTTAAAGTTACTCAAAGGGCAATGGGAAGGGCTATGCTCGGAGTTTCCTTGCGTGATTGCGTCAGAAATGAGGATATCCGCAGGAGAACCAAGGTTACGGGCATAGTCCGAAGAATCGCCAAACTTTAGTGGCAATGGGCAGGGCACATTGCTTGCAGAACAGATGGTTGATGGGGACGAAAGGTTCTGGAATGGCGACCACGTACCGGAAGACGCAGCGTTGGAAGGCCTCCTACAAGGTGGACCGATGACCTGGTGAGGGACGCGGGAATCCGATGGATGCGAGACGCACAGGACCGGTCATTGTGGCGACATTTGGGAGAGGCCTATGTTCAACAGTGGACGTCTTTCGGCTGAAATGATGATGATGATGATGATGATGAATCAAACACGTTATCACTTTCTCCAATTACTAAGAACACTATAAATAGTTACTAAAAATGACATTAAAATTAGATAAGTAAATCAATTAACTAGTAATAAAGATGTAACAAAAATAACTTCATAGGTAAAATAACAGTGAGATTATCAATAATTGAACGTTGCAAAAGTAAACAGTCTGATAATACTTGTACTATGATGAAAATGTTATCGTTACACTGAAAGTATAGAAAAACAGGTAGTAGATAATAAATAATAACCGTTATGGCCTTCAATGTTTGAAGAGGATAATATATGTAGTAATTAAATTGTTAGTTTTAACCTGAACAGTTATGTTAATAGTAATTTTGGAGCTATTAGCATAAACTATGAAAATAATACCAGGAAAAGGATCAAAAATCATATGTTTGAAAATAAATTGACGATCAGCAATCTCCGAAACTTTATTTGATATTTGTTTTAATATCTTAATTTCATAATCGATATTTATAAAACGAACAACTGACTGACTTACATATCAACGCACAGCCGAAACTACTGGGACTAGGAGAGTGAAATGTTGCACAAGATTTCATTTTATGACGTAGGCGAGAACTAAGAAAGGATTTTCCAAAATTCACTTCATTTTCCAAATTTCATTTATTGTATCATTCAGCTCCCTTCAAAATGGTTGAACTGAGTGGGGCTGATGCACGCGTCATGCTCGTGAACGGGTGCCGTCAGTTGAGGCTGGTCATCTCTTAGCTGTCAGTGGCTTAAAATTTCTATTTTTTTAATTAGTTTTAGTTTTTTTTTTTAATTATTATTACTTATCTACATTGTGCTCACATATTAGAAGCGACAAGAAATATGTAACCAAGATTTATGTAATTCATAATATGATTGAAAAGAGTGTCCATGAAGTTTCTTGCACGTTCTTCTCCATAGAGATCTACGCTTTGGAACGTGCAATTTAGCTTCACTTTTTTATTTTTTTGACTGACCGACATTTTGACAATTCAAAAGTGCCTTTAATTGGTCTATTTGAAATAAACGTTTCTGATTACACCCCTTAAAAGTATGAAATAGGGTTTCAAAGTTTGTATGGAAAAACTTACTTTCACGCGAGCAAAGCCGCTGGTAGAAGCCAGTTAAAACAATAATTCATTCAGTAATCATCGTAACTTACGGGTTATTGATCCAAATGTTTGAACAGGGAACTAAAAAATAATCAGTTCATTCTTTCAAAAACCCTGTCATATCACAGGTCAAAAATCATTTTACTGTTTTTTTTCAACTTCATCCACACAGACCCCTTATTCAAACTTGAGTTTAAACCAAACAGTCCGTTTATTCATTGAGACGATAATCTTCAGCTTGTGTCGGTAATTAACGGTAATTAATAAGATAATACTTAATTTATTACCCCAGCAAGATATAATTTATGTATGTTAAACGTATGTGTACCTAAATACATATTGAAATCTCGGTTACGGTAAGGTTAACCAGAATTTTAATCATTTAAATATTCCTGCATCATCTCCATTGACAGCCTCCTTCCATCCATTGCAGAGTATACACCTCCATTTGTGCCATGCATCCCTGGTACATGTCGTAGCTCAATCTTAGAACTGAAATTTCATGATATTTTGCTCAAAAATTTCACGAAAAAAGGTCTAAATTCATGATATAGAAAAGTTATTATTATATAACAAAATACAACCAAATTTAAAGAAACCCAACTTAAGGATTCGCTGTTGAATAAGTGTATATATTCTGTTGACGAATTATAAATGTCTCTAGTGTGTGACTATGTTTTTATTTTGGTTAATTATAAAAACAAAAACTACTACTACTAAAAAAATCTTTCACCAGTAAAATGCCAGTTTATCACTGAGTCAGATAAGGACGCGAGCAAAGCCGCTGGTAGAAGCAAGTCCCTTAATAAGTAAAATTAAAATACTGTTTTATTTGTAAACTATAGTCAAATACAAATATGAAATTTTAATAAATATTAACGGGGTGTAATGATGGGTGATCGATAAAATCAACATTTTTCTGTAAGCCAAAAGTGTGTAAAATTACCTTTGACTACTTTATTTTTATTTTTTTTTAGCTCTAGCTGGGGAACGAGGTAGTGTTAGACTTTCTGTTCAAAACTCACCTGTGTTCCTTCAGTCGTCAGTTGCTCTTTGCGTTTTAGAGCCGCAATAACTCTTTCTAACGATCCCTCAGTCCATACAGAAGTAGCTATAATATAAAAATAGCAAGGGTGGTAGAAGAACTGGCTTGGCGTACTAGCCCCCTCCCCTCCCCTCCTCTCCATATGTACCTGAACGCGTCAGATTGTACTGGAACATGACTCATGTCATATTAACGTCAGTCATGGAAGCTCTTGTAATATATCCCACACAGTTATCTATGGCCATCCATATAAGTGAAGATAAAGGGATTATAATATTAGCTCTAATTGCCTATCAACTCAGCAGTCATGCGTGTCAGGGCAAAATAATGTAGCAGTATCTGGATGATGGGCAGATCATATAGCGAGGCTAGAGAATGACAGGTGGACTAGCAGGGTAACAAAGTGGAAGGGTCCATACGAAAAACGTCTCAAAGGTAGACCACATTCGAGATGGGCAGACGAAATGATAAAAATAGCTGGGCCCTGCTGGACGCCAATGGCAAAACCAATATATTTCTCAGATAAAGCGATCAATGGATACGGGAGAAGTTTTGACGAAATCATAGTGCTTTATCAACATAGGCCGATTGTAAAAACTATTGTTTTGTAGCTAGATAAGAACAGTGTTTGTCAAGCAACTGTCGCTTAACGAATGCATTTTTTTAAAATTCATAACGTTACTTACTTCTAATAAATATACAAATTCAAAATATGCTCAGGCTTCGAAGTACTCCTCCACATCGCTGTTATTCGGAATTGTGCCAAAGACAGGCAGTATTGCCGCATTTAATGGCAATACTAATTCTTTGGCCATATCTTGACAAATAATATTATTGAAGTAGAAATTCACGCTACAGTGAGATATTAAACTGAACTGCCAGAAGAAAATACCAATCCTAAGGATTCTTTTGTATTGTATTGTATGTCAGGCTCATGTCTAAGTACATTTGTATCTATTTTGCGTACGAAATTCGTTCACTTCACATGCATTGTGCATACAGCTAAGATCGCATTCCCTGCTACCTGGGGATCTTTAAGTCAAGAATGAAAAGGTTACTTCTAGGCAAATGTGCTCCATCGTCGACCACACCATCGCCTACCATTAAGTTAGATAGTGGTCAAGCGCGTAATAAAGATAAAGATGAAAATAAAGATATATTCCCAGGAGTCCAAATGAGAGTAGAGATCCACATGCCAAAGTCGCGGTAATCATTTGGTTGAGTTGCACGCTGAACCGGGAAAATAACAGAAATGAAACCAAGTCTATTAGGTATGGTTTCATACAGGAGGTCATTCCAGGGTTATTGATACTGATGACTATTAGAGTCACTGGGGTTGACGATCGCTGTACTCTCTTAGCAAGGCTAAGGGTGATACCGCTGGACCGTCATGGCATGGTAGTCGAGAATGGCGTTGGAGTGCTTACCCTGCGATTTCACGAACCGAAATGTAAAGCCCAAAGTCGCGGGAATCACCCGGTTGAGATACCCATCGAATTAGGAAATACGGCAGAAACGAACCGAAGGCCAAACCCAGCAAAGGGTTATTCTAAGCTTATTGATGATGACAATAATTAGACTCACTCGAGTTAGCGATCTCTGTGCTCTCTTAACAAGGCATTTTGGTCGATAGTGAGGTTGGAGTGCTGGATGACGTCATCAGATGGGTATGGTGATCGATGGCGACGTTGGAGTGCTTGCGCTGCAATTCCCCAAGCCGAGACGTAAACATCCCGATAACCTCTTGACTCAAGGAGTATAGGAATTGAAAAATAAATGTTTATTATCCTTTGATTTATATACTGAAAGATGTGTTTTAGTGATACTATATGAGACGTGTGCTCCTAAGCAAGGCAAAAGGAATACAGTAACTGTGACCATGAATACTTAAGATTTCACTCAAGTGGTGACAAAGGGGCTTGGACCATTAAACACAATATTAATTGATTAGAAAGAGAAAGAACACAGTGTTGAAGTATAATTGATTTATTTTTGTAATACTCCAACAGTTAAAAGTACCAGCAACCGTAGGGGCCCAGCAGGGTCGAAGCCTACTGGGGCCATGGGTGATGCAAAAGAGATCCCCGGGGCCCTGAAAAAATGGCAAAGAAGGAACAGGAGTGGGTTTTTAGTCAGTAAAAGTTTGACACTATCTCCCACTCCGCCCAAGAGCGCGATTTGTCATAAGATGATTTTCCCACCCAATAAAAAAAAACAGTTAAAGTACATAGTTTACACTTGTTGGGCTTCTTTAAAGTATTGTTGTACACTTATCGGTCACTCGTAGCAGGAACTATTCCCAGTTGTTTCCTTCAACACAATCACACGTGAACAACGTGTGACATTACCTACATTAATGCCTACTCGTGTGACATATACGTCACAGTTATTGTACTTGAACTTTTGTCTGTGTTCATTGTTCAAATACTCAGTTGCGACAGTCTTATGTTTAGTTGTACTCATTTGTGCACCTACCTTTGTGGTTCCACAAGATTTTACAACAATTTGTACATATACAATATGCATTTGTTGTTACATGTTGTTTCTGGTTCCTTTGTGAGAACTTTGTAGACTCGTTGTTTTATAGACTATTTTCTATTCCGTTTGACTTTTTTATTATTATCTACATGTATGAATAATAAATAAATAAAATAATCTTTAATTCGGATAAGTGACATCCATATGGGTTAGTAAACAATTAAGAAAAATTTAAACCTATGTTAGTAAACTTTATCTATCTATCTATTTATTTTAAAACAAGGTTGTTCACGATGCGTCATAATATTTTTGATTTATTTGTATAAAAATTGTAAATATAGAGGTAATAATTACCAGAAATATTTATTTAGTACTGAAATCCCAAAATTCTGTAAATGGTAATATATTTTTTTTAAATTTATATAAACCAGTATAAACCAGACTGCGATCCCACCTGATGGTAAGCGGAGATGCAATCATTGATGGTCGACGCACTATTTATTAAGAGCCTATTCATTCTAGGCTTGAAGACACAGACTTTATTTACCTATTGTTTTAATATTTAAAATACTCGTAAATATATTTAGGTAAGCGAAATAAACAGAAACAGTAACAGTTTTACGGCAGCCTTATCGAATCATATAGATAAAAATTTGTGTAAGTAGTAATTTTACATTGTTATTAATCATATCAAACAACATACAATTGCAGTCTACATACTTTATGTATTAAAATCTGTACGTTCATTGAAATTAAACTCAATCATGTCAGCAACTCCGTGCTTCAAGTAACACCATGTTATCTTGTACAACACTATCGAGTACTTTCTATCTTCACTTATCAATATCGATAAAACCTATTTTTATCTTCGCTTATCTCTATTTAAGTTACTGAACTTTCATACAAAGCTATAAAATCAGCTTATTAATGTACAAAGGAGTCACAGATTCATTTTATCGATATAATGAAATGGTCTTTAGGGCATGACCCTGATCTTAGAGCATCCGTTTGATTTTTTCTCGACTCTTTAATCGAAGCGACTTTTAAATTAAATCGATTTTTTTTTTAATTATGGCTCGCGATTGACTACTATCTCACCTAATGGTAAACGATGATCTGCCCCCCTAGCCAAGTTACAATCGTATCGTTCGCGCCGAAAGCCTCGAGTAGGCCACGCCTCCGATTCCTTTGTTCTGACGTCATCTCAACGCTCAGTCACGTGGTCAGAACAAAGGAATCGGAGGCGTGGCCTACTCGAGGCGTTCGGCGCGAACGAAATGATTGTAACTTGGCTAGGGGGGCTGGTCGACGATGAAGTACGCTTGCCTAGAAAAAAAAACTGTGTTTTTATTTTTCTGACCACAATATTTTACAATACATCAAATTCTTTAAATGTAGTGACAAGTGTTTTAGTATTGTGGAAGAGTGGTGCCTAAACTAGGCTGCCCGTATTTCAGGACACCACGACCCTGCCTTTTACACAGTAATTATCTCGTTACATTACTACTGGTCGTACATAATTATTTTCAATAAATAAATAAATAAATAAATATTGGTTAGTATATATGTTTGTGTGTGTATGGGCATATATGTATATGAGTGTGTGTTCTGTGTGGAAGTGTAAGTATGTGATGGTGTGTGTGTGTTCATTACGTTTGAAATATTAAACCAAAGTAGCAAGTAGTTTCTCGGTGTCGTCATAATTTAGTGCTTATAGAAAGGAAGTTATTTTCTTTTCACACATGATCTTAGTAAGATTGACTATCGGTAGTAACCTATTAACTCTTGACTTAACACCCCTAGGTTATAGCTACCAGAAAACACTGACTTCGGCAGGGAAATTATAATATGCCTGTATTATTTATACATCTTAACCTATCTCATTAATCACTATGTCTATTGGTGAAAACTACATGAAACTTCGGTCTGTAGTTTTTGAGTTTATCGCGAACATAGAGACAGACAGACGCAATAGGAAACTTAGGTTTTTTTTATAATAGGTATTTAAATTTTTTGCCACGAGCCCCATACTTTAGAAATCAAAATATTTACGATAAACATTAGTGAAAGTTGTCAGTTTTTATCTTATCTCCCTTCAAAAGCTAATAATAACGAAAAATCAAAAATAAACTCTTTACAGATTTTGTTTTATCAATTGTTGTTTTAACTGCGTACTGTCACCGATGCCCTCTGTGCAAGGTATATTATGAGCTAAATTAGGAATTTAACTCCAGTTTACCGATAAAAATTATGGAAAACAGTGCTACCGTGTCGATAATAGTAAAGCAAGAAAAATTTAATCAAAGTAAGTTTTTTTTTTATCCTCTGTATATTAAAATAATTTACCTTTTTTATTATTGATAGACTCGACCACACCACTATCTCAGCTGACGGTAAGCGATGATGTGGCCGACGATGGGGCACGCTTGTTTAGAAGTAACCTGTTCACTCTTAACTTAAAAACCCTACTTTCTGACCTCAACATTCATCATCTTAGCCGAAATACGTCCACTGTTTGAAAAGGGCCTCCCTAAGTGTCTCCATAAAAACCGATCCCGCGACCCTCACCAGGTCAACAGTTCACCTTGTGGAAGACATTCCAACGCTGCATCTTCCGGTACGTGGTTGCCATTCCAGAACCTTTCGTCCCTATCGACCATCTGTTCTACGAGCATATGGACCACTGCCCCTTTTGTTTTGGTGGACAATTATCCATCTTGCCCTTGGGCGGAGCAAGAGGGCATGTCGGACTTTTACTGACTAAAACCTACTCCTGATCCTTCTTTGCCTTTGTTCCAAGGCCCCGGGGCTCTCTTTCGCACAACCCATGGCCCCAGTAGGCTTTAATTCTGCTGGGCCCCTACGGTTTTGCTGACATCTTGAGGCGCGCGTGGAAAGCTGGAAATCGGGATCGAGATCCAAGCGGCTGGGGCGTGAGGGCCGTTCTTTTGCATGGCAGCCGCCCCTTTGCTAGCATAACTGCTGCGCAGAAGGAGGCGACCGCCTGCCTCTCCTCCTCCATTAACCCTTTTGATGAAACTCCAAGATTAACCCTTTCCATTACCCTTTAGGTGGCTTTAAGCCTGATGAAACCATGTTCAGAACCAGATGTGATGCTACTTTTAATATAGTTTCAGAGTAAATTATTTACTGCTTAGGGACACAGGCCCTTACAAGAAATACATCTATTTTTAGAACAACATAAATATTTTAGAGGCCAGATGCATTATTCAAAGGACAATGTATTCATTCATTCCAATATGTACAAACACATTCATTGTTATTAGCGTGTGAAGTGGGATTCTCGAAAGATCTAGAATTTATTTATTTAAACTTTTTATAAGAACATAAATTATTTACAGTGGTACATAGGCGGATCTAATACAATAAAGTATTCTCTACCACTCAAACTTTGGGTTAAAATAGAGTACATTGTTGTAGTGTGTGTGCATATACACAATACATAGTTTTATTTAACCTCCGGGAGTGTGACCGTGGCATCACCGCGGGCCCTAACAGAATACCAGCGCTGCGTTATTTATCGTTTTAAATATCGCAGCATATGCTGAGTTAGGCGCCTTTTTGGCCTTGCACAGATTTTAAAGTTATTTTTTTTTCATACTTAAAATTCTACTGTATGTATGAGGTACGAAAAAACGTTTTTTCTTTCTTTCACAATAAATAAATACTATATATGGATGAAGTATTAAAATTTTGGTACTAAAATTATAGACATAAAGAATAAAGAATTATCTTAAATCGATACAGGTTTTAGGAAAATTATGCTAGTATTTATATTATGTATATTTATTTTTATTTAATTACCACGGTCACATTATTTATAAATGATACTAAGTGAGAAACCAACATTGTCTGCATTTCCTGTTTTTTTTTTTTCGAAAATATAGCATTATGAATCGTATTTTTAACCTTCAAGCGGGCGTGCGACTATTTGAAACAGTAGCGGTTGCGGGAACCTAAAAGATCAATGGGAGATTTCAGGAACTTAGAAAACTGATTAATTAATGACATATTTTTTTTAATATTCAGATATTTCCTATTTTTTAATTAAACAATAATTTGTTTAACCTTTTGAGTAGCGTAATTAGAAAGACAATGACCGAGCGAACGCCGGCGTTCACTCGGGGTTTAATGAACTAAATTCAAAATAAAATATTGAAGTTAAACTGGTTTCTTCTGGAATCAATTTTGCCCGACATAACAAGAGGTCGAATAATTGGCATCAAAGAGTTTTTCATTTACTTAGGTCTAATTTTCTTCAGAATCAGTCGTTTCGTCAATGTAAAAATACAAGGCGCCTGCGCGTGTAGTCTTTTCGACGCCTGCACCGCGACCTAAACAGACACATTCTGTGTCTTTCAGGAGGAGTGTAGAAAGAGGAAATGGAATTATTTTCGTCAGTAGTGAACTAATGACAAGCTACTAGGGATGATACGTTCTTTTGACGAGAAATTTTGAAATTATGATCGTAAATATATCGAGTGCGGTCAAATCGATGCCACGCGATCGCTTGAAGGTTAAACTCGAAAAAACACCTATGGCTGTGATTCCCAGTTTTCCACTCCTACTAGGAACCAGTTACGTAGTTAACGCACCCTAGTCACCAGAGTGCGGTAACTTAATGACCTACGTTACTTTTTGACCTATCTGTCCATATTCTCATATGCAATTCCATGCATCATACCTCCCCCCTACCCTCCCCCCCTACTTAAAAGGCGTCCGTATTCTGAGAACACACGCCGCATCTGATAAATCCACTGCGAAGATTGGAACTGTTGAATAGTCAATAAGAATTGAACAATAGGATCTAAATGGGCTGAATGATTCGTACACGACGCGCCTGAGTGCTACCAATAAGTAGTTTTGGAATTAAATGGCTATAAACCTACAAATTTATTACTGTGTAATAATATTTTCCACTGAAATAATAATGATTATTATTGTCATAAGCGTTTAGTGTCCCATTGCATAGCAAATGCCTCCTTCCTTTCTTTCCACTTTTTTGAGTACAGTCTTTTAGGAGTCGAATTCGTCTTGAAATCTCCCTTAGACCTCCTGGGTCTTTGGGTCACCGGTTTCTGATGTTTGGAACCCAATCTGCGGTTAATTTTACTAAAATAATAAAAAATAAACACAAAATAAAACATATCTATCCCCTAGATAAAAAGTACCTATCATAAATGTTCTACTCTGCTAAATTTCATCCAGTCCATTCAGCCGTTTTAATAAAAGAGTGAGAGGAGAAACGAAATTTTAAACAAAAGAATACTTTCCAACTTAATAAGTTACTCACTGAGGTTAAACGCGAAAAATAATCATATTTAGTTATCAAATGCATATGGTACAAGTCGAGAATGTCCAATGCCACCCCTTTTTCCTAATGGGAATTCCCTTAGTGTTTAATATTTCATTTGAAATTGCATCTCTTTCACTCATTCTTAGCCTTACTCTGTCTCTGGTATCAAGTAATTCTTCATCCGCCCATTGAGCAACGCGTGTGTTGTATAAAATTGTACTTGAATTATAATTATTTCGTAAGAAAACTCTAGATACATTTTAGTGTAGTAGTGTTTCATGAAAAAAATGTGAAAGTGACTTTTTAAAATTTCAAGGGAAGTGAAATAAATGAAACGTGATCACTTTTTGATGCACTTTAGTAGTACTACCGTTTAGTAAGAGACATGTAGGAGTTCGACTGCTGGTAAAATGTAAGTTAAGACAGTAACTAAGTGTGATATCAAACAATATGTTTGGTTTGATAAAAACGTCTATTTATCCAGGATGTATATTGACCTGGTACTCAGATATAGTACTGCTTTTGGTCAATGAAAGAATGTAAATTCGTTATTAGATCAATATCAATTCTTTGAGAGCCGCGCGCCTCAAGGAGATGTCAGCAACCGTAGGGATCCAGCAGGGTCGAAACCTACTAGGGCCATGGGGGATGCGAAAAAGAACCCCGGGGCCCTGGAACGAAGGCAAAGAAGGAACACGCTCTGTCGCCCCGCACAAGGGCGGAATATTGGATGTCATTGTGGTGTTTGTCATTGGATGATTTCCCACTTTAAAAAAAAAAATGTCTTAAGTCATTTCCTACCAGTCACAATCTTGTACCACTCATAGCACTAGCTCTGCTTAGTTTGGGACTAGATGGCGCTGTGTGTAAGTTTTGGAATATATATTATAATTATATTATGTAACTAGCTTTTGCCCGCGACTTCGTCCGCGTAGAAGTCGAAAATGGTTTTATTAGGTTTTTGAGATACGAAAATATGAAATATTTTTATTGTATATACTTTTCCGGGATAAAAATTACCCAGTGTGGTGCCCAGGATATTAAAGAATAATTATACCAAGTTTCATCGTAATCGAACCGGTAGTTTTTGCGTGATGCCTGAACAAACAGACAGACAGACAAAAATTTTTTTAATCACATTTTCATGTTCGGTGTCGGTCTAGTAAAACCTCCTGCCATTTATTTTTTTGATATTTTCAATGTACAGAATTTTCACTTCTACAGATTTATTATAAGTATAGATAATATTAATCGTTGGGTGATGCACAGACAAATTGTAAATTGTTTCAATTCCTATATGGAACCTTTTTTTATAGGTATGGCCTACTGATAGTTCTTCTGTATCATGTCCATGTTAGTCATGTTTGTGGACGCCCCTTTGTTTCCGGAGTCAAAGGTAATCAACCATAAAAACAAAAAAAAATTGTAACTGCCTATCTTTTTCAGATAACGATTCGTCACGAAAAATCTCACGAAACAAAAGCGTGTAAATATCCTAAATGAATTGATCACGATTCATTCGAATGCGATCGTTACGTAGTTCGGTAGTTTACTACGGGCCAAGGTTGACTTTGTTGAATTTAATCTTTTAAAAGAATTTTTGATACGAACGAAACTGTGTCAGTATATTTGACTTAAGTATTAAACAAATTAGGCTAGGTGTCCTTAATGGAACGATACTATAATTGATAATTAATTAATTAATTACAATGCATTTCTATGTTTATTATTAGGATTTTAGATGACTATTGCGTATAACTTTGAGCGGTGGTGGCCGAGTGGTAACAGCCCCGAATTACGAATTGTAGGTCGCGGGTTGAAACCCAGCCAGGCGCATTACTTTGTGTAATTTATTTCATCACCATCGCTCTCAAAACACTGAAGGAAAACATCGTGAGGAAACCGGCATGTCATAAAACCAAAAAATTCAAAGACATGTGACATTCATCAAACCGCACTGGGCCCGCGAGGTGGATTATGGCCCATTCCCTCTCCTAGAGAGGAGACCTGAGTTCGAGCAGTGGGAACATTAAAAGGCTAATTATGCTATGCTTATGCTATAACTTTGAGAGGATGAGCAACAATGTTATTTATGACAACAATTTTTTCCTCCTATTACTATGTAGGTAATTCATTTTTTTACGGGATTAAAAGTGCAAGGAAAGACAATGCGTCCCTTTAACACAAAGGGCAAGCAACACGAAAGGTCAGGTTAGTCAGTAAAACTCTGACAATCTCTTTTACCTCACACAGATCAGGAAATATTAAATAACTTCCCAACCTCAACAAAAATGAGAAAAGAACATTTTCAAAGGGCAAATTAGATCCATCTTTTGAGTCTTTAGTTAGATAGATGTCCATTGCTGAAAATAGGCCCCCTCAAGTGTTGCCACTATGATTAGTCCTGTGCGCCTCGCATCTATTGGATATATTCTTCACCAGGTCCACCTTGTCGGAGGTCTTCCAACCATTGTGGTCTTTAGTATTAGATTTTTTTTATCTAGCCAAAGGTACCTCTAGTAAAGTAAATCAGTGGTAGTCCCACAGAGTGGTTCAATAGTACAACTCATGAGATGTACGTCATGTTATCAAACCTAGGCGGACAACTTTCTTTGTGTAATTTATTTCATCACCACTGCTCTCGAAACGGTGAAGGAAAAAATCGTAAAAAATGCGGCATGTCCTAGAACCAAAACTTCAAATTGATGTTATTTCTACCTACCCTCACTGGGCTCGGGTTGTACGTTACGGTCCATTTCCTGTCTTAGAGAGGAAGCCTTAGTCCTAGCAGTGGGAACATTATAAAGCAAAATTATTATTATGCAAAGGCCTAAAAGGTGCCTAACAAAAACCCTTTAATCATCCAACAGATTATATTTCTTCAATAGCAGTGACATTATCTTAAATCTCTTGGTCAAGGTCGAAGTATCTTTATGGCAACTGATATCTTGAACGTCTAGACTTAAAACTGATACTGGAGAAATTGATCTGATTATCAGGTTACTGACATAAATCTGACCAGAAGGCCTGTGGAGAAGGCACGTGACTAATGACGTGACAGGTGACGTCATTGCCATACATTGCCACACATTTTGTAATTAGCATTTGGCGGGAACGGTAACAGACAAGTCATCTGTCTAAACCAGGGCCCTTAAGCTAGAAATAGATAGATATATTCTTTAATGTACACCAAAAATAAAAATTATATGAGGAACTTAAAATTAATAGAGTGTCACAATAGGCGGTCTTATCGCTAAAAGCGATTTTTTACAGACAACCTTAGGATGGATTTGACAGAGAACGAGAAAAAGAAACGCAGGTAGTTCGTGGTGTACTATTTAGATATATGCAATACATAAACTAATAAATTGGGTTTATTACAAACAAAATATACATGTATAATTATGAAAGCAAAGAAATGATGTACTTAATCACGACGTTCAAGAGGAAAGGTCCGTATTTTTAAAAATTGTGAGTGTCTGAGCTTGAATTACTGACACGGGCAAAGCATTCCACAGCCGAACTGCTTGAACTGCAAACGACTTGTCATAAAAAGTGGTGGAGTGGCTTTACATTTCTAGCCTACATTAGACCGACGCACACGTGTAATACGCCTGACTTGTACGTAGCACACCTGTGCCACGCACGATCTGGGCGCATCGATCTCCATACATTTTATATGGCAACTAGACTTGTAGAGCTACATTAGATCCACGCCACGCGACGTCGTTCTAATTATAAATCAGGCGTGGTGCACGTGTTCGTCAGTTTAATGTAGTTCTAGCTTTACCTGTTTTATGACTGTCACCAAATAAATTTTTATTTTTCTCTCTTTGAATTCGTGTGCTTATATGAATGGTACACACACGAAGTTCAGAGTCAACTTCGTGTGTTTAGTACGTAACGACATATCAGATAATAAAGTCTATTAAAAGCCAACTTCGTATTGTTTAGGCTTTGTACAATGCAAGGTCAGCTGAAACTAGTTTCATGCCACTTACATGCGACCTACTGTACGAGAAACACGTGTTGATCTTAAAAATCATTGATGACAAAATGGCACGAGGTTTAGCTAGTGAGTCAGAAAAAGATACGATAGTCAGCAATATGTTTAAAGACGCTGACTAGAGTTCACCGGACGTGCTGGCTGTGAGTAGGTATTGTATCTCGTTAAAGCTTTGCACTGTGTAGAAATGAATGAATATTGCATTCATCGCCTAAAACAGACGGGAGAAACTAACTTAGTGTGTGGTGCTGAGAACCATTCGTTATCTTGTAGGCTTAGCTTATGCATGTTGCATTCTTAGGAAGACGTTGCTGTCGCCTAGAACTATGGAATGCGCAACGACGGCATTTGCCTTAAACCTACGATTCCTGATTATATTGCCGCTTTTTTCATCTATTAAATTAGCGTAAAATGAGGCAAATGAGACCTTCGTCGATCGAAAGACAAGATGAACTCTCCAATATTTGACCGTTTTTTTTTAAACCGTATTTTGTTGCTGAAGCAGATATGGCTCAAAAGGCTGCCCAACTTAAATAGAACTGGACAGAACATGTCTACCGTATGCTCGACAAACTGTGAACCAAAGTAGCACAAAATTAGTGCAAGTGATTGAGACAGTGAGTGTCGCGGCAGACTACGAAGGAGATGTTGGCATGAAGAAAGAGGAACGATCTAGAAGGTGGAAGTGCCGTCCCGCGATAGATTGAACGAGTGGAAGGAGGTTTTCACCCAAAAGTAGGACCAAATAAGCTTACACAAAAATAACCCTCGGCGTAATATAATTAATTATTTCTTCTTTTGACATTAACTTATTGTATTATTAATCTTTGACATTACTTATAAATTTTATTGTATTTAAATTATTTTTGACATCTATTATGAATTTTATTGTATTTATAATTTTTAACATTTATTATGATTTTTATTGTATCATTATGTCTTATGAGTAAAATGTGTGAAACTTTTATGGGCCTAGATGCCTGAAATAAATGTATTGAATTGAATTGAATTAATAATAAAGGCGGCCATTATTATTTTTTCAAAACTATGCTCAAAATACGGTTTAAAGGATGATAAAGTTTTTACTAAAACTTTGTCACAAAAAAAAATCACTGGCAAAGATGCCTAGGTGATGATGATATCTAGGACTGTGCTTCACAATATACATATGAGGCTGTATCTTCTAATGTTTAACTTCTTGTCTACTTGTGCCTTCTCTAATCTCTCGTTCTTCTGCAGTTAATGAACAAGTATTCCTTTTATCTCAGCGATACATTTCCCAGCATATTGTAGTGTGATGCATCGATAAATTAGTAGATCTACTTTTAATCTCTCCATCGAGATTCGTTTAAATTCCGCCAATGGATCCGTTCGGATTGTCCACTCGACTTGTACCGTTAACTTGGCTTCGAGCCAGGGATCCGCTTTCTGAGTGAGCCTTATTTTAATTAGCTTCAAAGTGCGCTTTAGTATAGCATTAGGATCTTTCATGCCAGCTTTTTGAGGTTTTTGAAACGTCAATTTTGACATTTTTAATGTTGAGGACTTTTAAAGTGAAAATATTATTTTTTTTAGTTCTGCTAGCGGTTTTGCTCTCGTGTTAGTAAATTAGATTACATGGTCCTTCTTCGAGGTACATTCGGAGTAACTTTGGAAGTATTGACAGGTTACTACGGGAATATTCGAAAGAGTGACCGTGGTCCAAGCGAACTGATAGCATTTTTTATCATAATAATTTATATAAACTAGTACTTGAATACGATCCCACCTGATGATAAGCAGTGATGCAATCGTTGATTGTGCGTTGCTCGTAGGACAGATCGATGTGACTGGAAGGAGTGGCGACCACATCATGGAAAATGGACTTGGTAGGCCTCCCACAAGGTGAACTGGTGGCCCTGTGAAGGTTACTGGAATGCGATAGATGTGAGATGCCCAGGAACAGTTATTGTGACCACACTAGGGGGAGTCCTATTTCCAATAATGGACGTCTTTCGGCTAAAATGATGATAACGAAGAACGTGAGGACAATTCACAGGTGAGTTCCAATCAGTAAAAGTCATCTAATGAACCCTTTCGCTTGAACCTAGAGTAAGAAAAGTCTTTTGATGGTTTCCAACTACAAAAAACTACTGGCTACTGGAGTGTTTGTATTTTATTATGCAACCTAATCTTGTCAAATTTTCACTTTATATAGAATAGAATTGAATTAACTTTATTGTTCACCTAAAAAGTAGAACTTCTTATACATAAAGTATTATTTATTTATATTATTATTACTTATTCATTTAATGAACACTAGTATTATAATGACATTGACATTTACTTAACATAATAATTCACCAATCTCAATATCATACAATGATCAGGACTCAAAATTAGGATACAAAAATTTAACTGAAATTCCCACGACCAGCTCCACCATTCATTGACAACGACCGACAACGGGTTTTGAGGTAATGGCGCAAAGAATTATGTGAAATTACGACGGCTACACGTTGGGAAACTTGCAATTACTATCAGGGTTATACGACAACCGTATGACAATGATGGTTAGCTTTGTTTTTGAGGTGAGAATCATCAAATGACCTCTCCGCCTTTAGGGTAAAGCGCGAGGGCGTGTCAGACTTTTACTGACTAAAATCATTGGTACCTACTTTCCTTCTTTGCCTTGCATTGCAGGACCCCGGATTTCCTTTTCGAAAGTCAACCCATGGCTCCAGTAGGCTTCGGCCCTGCAGCACAAACATTTGTCCTGGGACACAGAACAAATGACCATGCAGCACAAACATTTGTCCTGGGTGGGAATCGAACCCACGACCTCCAGCATAACAGTCAGGGCCACTAGACCAACAGGCCGGGCCAGATATGACCAGATATTGCTACGGTTGTTTCATTTTTGATATTATTATTGATAGGGTCGCATTTGATTTGACTCTTACCTATCGCTCTTGATGATGAACGATAATGTAATTGACAATAGATCACGCTTGTGAAGTGAAGCAACCTATTCACTCTTGACTCAAAAATCCCCAGGTTGTAGCTATTAGGAAACAAAGATTCCGGCGGGGAATTCTATTATTTAACTGTACGCACACAGTGTCTCGGGTGGGTAATAATCCAGTTAATGTGACATGATATGCAGCCGGCAGCTAATTGACTACAGAGTACCAGTGACTGTATACCACAAACTAATTTCGTCCTCATTAACGACTTCTACACTGCCTGCCATATTACCTATTTGGTGCATTCAGACATATCCCGCCTTGTACTGTACTGCCGGCCGAATGCAGCTTGCCAGGCTACCTACTTAATTCAGCATTAGGTACGAAATTCTGATACAGATCTATCTCGTGTATAAAGGACATTTATTCGTTGTGTTTCTAAGTGCGATAGAAAGAAGAAATTAGATAGAATATAGGTGCATATAGGTCTCTGCTAGGGTTGTGGATTGTTTGAAAGAGTAGGTACCTTGGCCCTCGCAAAAGGGCAATTAAAGCCACTAGATTTCAGTCAGTAAAAGCCTGATACTCCCTCGCGCTCAGTCCACAGCGAGTGAAGTCATTTGATGATTTCCTATATAAAAAAGGGCGCATGTGGATCGTATGGGTCTTCCGTTGCATATAGGTGTCTTAGTATGTTTTGCATACTTACATTTTTAGTTTAGTTTGACTCATTTGTCTAGTCTTAGGCAAGAACACAAGTCAACCATAGGCTATGTATAACATTGACTCAGAAAGCGGAATACGAACGAATTACTGTATGTTCTTGGGCCCATAAGTATTAATAGCGTCCAAGCAGTATGACAATCAGGTCAGGTCCTAGAATGGCGACCGCGCACCGGAAAACGCAGCGTTGGAAGGCCTCCCACAAGGTGGACCGACGACCTAGTGAGAGTCGCGGGAGTGCGGTGGATGCGAGACGCACAGGATCGGTCGTTGTGGCGTCGCTTGGGGGAGGCCTATGTCCAGCAGTGGACTTCTTTCGGCTGAAATGATGATGATGATGATGAGTATGACAATACGTAACCTATGTCCTTCTCCAGATAACGCTGTATCTATGTTAAATTTCATTAAAAATATACCAAGTGAACAAACAGACAGGAAGACTTAAAGCCCCCAACGACACCGACACCGAGGTCCGTACCCCACAGGGTTTTTGTCTTGGCTGGAGGCTTTAATTTTTGAATGTTGCCACAAGCAAGGCCGCCTAAGCAGACGACCACCTCATAGGTTTACCAGAGAGAGACTACTCATAAAAAAACCTAGTAACTGTAGTAAATAATTATATTTCTGCATACAATTCCCAATGGACCGGTCCATGACTTCCTCAGATTATTTTAATTACGTACTTAGATATGGGATGGGATGAAACAGTGCTTATTATGTTAAATAGATGGGCCGTAAGGCAACATCCTTTCATATCTAACAGCTGGCTAACAGCATATTAGGACCGGAAAGCTGAAAGTCTAATTAACACTCGAAGTCATAATTAGTATTGCGCAGTAAGTGAATTGTGAGTGAAAAGAGAGTTTTTGATTTCCATAACTAATTGTTGTGATTTGGTCGAATCGGTATCGCTTTTTTTTTAAATTTTTTCTTGATAGTTTCGCGCTTGACCGCTATCTCACCTGATAGAAAGTTTATTTTTCTCATCATCATCATCTTCCTGCCCTTGTCCCATCTTATTTGGGGTCGGCGCAACACGTTTTTTTCTTCCATTCTATCCTGTCAACCGATTTTTCTGAATGCTGTTATTTTTAGGGCCTAAATTGTGTTGAGTTGGCTGTGACCAAAGAGATTCACATTCTTCTCTTTCCTAAAATTTTCTTCCAACCTTTTTTAGGTGTAAAATCAAATAACTTGTCCCGCTCTGAGTGAAGCATGAGGTAATGTCAGACTTTTACTGACTAAAACCCACCCATGTGGTGACTCTTCCAAACAAAATCACAACCCTGTCAAGACAGTCGCTACATTCTTGCCTTCTTTTTCAAAATTTATCCTGTCTATACTTTCTTTCCATAATAAAAACTGTTCTTACTCTTACATTCAACGAACAATAGGTTCTCGTCAGCTCATCGTCTGGCCGTCCGGTAACAGTCGGGACTGAGCCCAAGTCGTCAGTAGCGTGTAGTGTTCCACGCGCACTTCAAAGAGATGACAGCAAACACGTTGAGGCACAGTAGGGCCGAATGCCGCTAAGGCCACAGGGAATTTCTGAAAAGGAAACTTGCGGTCCTAGACCAAAACGGCAACTGAAAGACACAGGTGTGATTTTAGTCAGCAAAAGTCTGACACGCCCTTCTGCTACACGCTAGAGCAAAAAAACTCATTGGATAATTTTCCACCTCAAATAAAAACTCAAAAATCACAACCATAATCTTCCGATACACGTCATGACACACTCAATCTCATATCATCGTACTAAAAAGTACTTTGACATGTCTGTCACCCGACACCGACCTTCGCGGTGCGACTACGAGGAATCGCGCTCCAGTGCACCGCACATCATCGTCAATAATGCCTTATAATGCTTACAAAGTACAGTCGAGCATAAACGTGTAACAACAATAACGCAAAATTATAAAGCAATTTTCTTCAAAGTTTTTATATATATTTTATGGTATTTCGAGCAGTAATGTATTCGAAACCAGACTGTTATCAAATACTTGGGAATTTATTAAAAGCTATAATCGTTTATTTATTTATTTAATACTTTATGCACAAACGTACGGCGGCGGACTTAATGCCTTAGGTATTTTCTCCCAGTCAACCTTAGGGTGATGCAGAGATAAATAGTGGTAGGTGCAATAAAAGAGAGAGAAAAGGCGAATAGGTACAAGAATAGATATACTAATAAACCATAAATGTCATACAATTATACAATACATACACAAATTAATAAACTATCTACATATATCGTTATTTTACGATTAAATTACTTGATAATGTTCCCGCTGCTGAGATTCAGGCCTTCTCTCTAGGAGAAGGATCGGGCCATAATCTGCGACGCGGTAGGCCCAGCGTGGATTGGAGGATGTCACATGTCTTCGAAGTTTCGGTTCTAGGACATTTCGGTTTCTTCACGCTGTTTTCCATCACAGTTATGAGAGTAGTGGTGAATAAATAAATTACACAAAGTAATGCACCTGTCTGGGTTTGCAGCCGCGACTCGTGGCCCCCTGGTAAATCATTAATATTGTGTCTATTAACTGCATCTTTGTTTTAATAAATACATTTTTTTAACACATTGCATTTGCAATATTTTTTAAATTATTTAGACTTTAATTTATTTTGTTAACATCAAATTTATTGATAGTTGTAATTATTCATACTTTTCTTGCTTTTTTATAATGTGAATTTGAGAACACTGTAGACTCCACGAATTTTTAGAGTTTTACGACTCACTTTTTAATATGATTCTTTTCATTGTTTTAAAATTTTTAGTTAACGCAACTCGGGCCTAGAAGATACAGGCACTGCCTAGTTTGGAGACCACTGTCTAAATGACTATGTTAATTTTAGCTGTTACTGTAAAATATTAAAGTTCAATATTAAGAGACAATTTGCAACAATGGACCAATAAATTTTATTATTATTATTGTTATGCTTTTGGGTACAATATTGACTGGTCTACACTGTTCTTACATAATATCTATTAATACTGTAATACATAGTGAACTTATGTAATATATAGTAAACTTATTATACTATACACTATATACATCAACCACTTTTTTTAAAAGAGTAACCATGGAGTTTCTTGCCGGTTCTTCCCCATAGGAAAAGACCAATTTGGAACCGTGCACTAGCTTCTGACGTTTTATAAGTGCCTATGTAGGCTTATGTGAAATTAAAATATTTGAATTTTGAATTTTGTAAGTCGGGGCTGGGCCAACCTCATAAGTAGTAAGTAATTTAGCATGTATGATATGTATGCTAAATTACTTGTGTAGTTTAGTGTTTGTGCTGGAGACTGTACCTACTGCACAGCTGAGCATAAAATTCATTACTTGGACATCCTGTTGCGTTTTTGTAGGATATGGATGTGATTTTTCGGGGTTTTTGTATGGCTTCCACATGGCTTCATCGGTTTTTGTGGTTAGCGTGAATACTGATGTAAGAACTTTAAATTTAAATTTGGCGTAAGTAAATCGTAAATACTTCTTAGGTATTTTAGGTAGCCATAGGTTATTTCATTCACACCTTTTGGTCTCTCCGAAGCCCAAAATTGGAATTTTGCTCTTTAGGCTAGTATTATATACAACCAAGTAAAATTTTGAACTTTATTCTGAGCTTTAAAATGCCTTGAAAAAAATGTCAAAACTAGCCAGGATACAGAAATAATACCAGTTGGCAATGCAAAATAACCAAATTCGGCGTTTCCAAAAATATACTGTAACAAAAATTGGACTGAACTGGATTAATCCAGTTTCGGAAACTTGATAACCGGTCACAGCCGGTAAATGCCGCTGCATTGCGAAATATTTCACGCTATCGTACCGTATGTGGTTGTATGAACCAAGAATTATAGTTAGCGATATCATGTCAACTTCTAAGTAAATAAAATTACGGTTTAATGAACAAACAGATTTTTTTTTAAATTTGGTAGTGTTTATAGAAATTGTTACTTAAAAAATGATAATAACCCTCCCAGTTTTTTCTTAGCGAAACATTTGCTTTCTTTTTACTTACTTTTTTTTTATTGAGTGGGAAAATCATCTTATGACATCCCCGCTCTTGGGCGAAACGGGAGATAGTGTCAGACTTTTACTGACTAAAAACCCACTCCTGTTCCTTCGTTGCCTTCGTCCCAGGGCCCCGGGTTTCGCTTTCACACTACCCGTGGCCCCAGTACCTAGGCTTCGACCCTGCTGGGACCTGACATCTCCTTGAGGCGCGAGTGGAACAGTACGCGCCGTCGACGACTTGGGCTCGGTCCGGACGGTTACCGGACGGTCGGACGGCGAGCCACCCATTGCTCGCCGTCTGCAAGCCCGCGCCTACGGTAGCCGGAATGGAATGATATTGGGAAATAACAAAATGTTAGTTTTACCAAATAACGCATGCACCCTTCATGAATCATTTTTGCAAACTTCAAATAAGGAGGAAGATTTGTTTTCGAAAATTTTTAATTAAGCAAACCATTAGTAAAACAAAATAAATGGTACTCAGCAACAGTGGTACGAACGCCGAGTTAAAGAAACCGAGAGTTAATTCGCTCCCACTAATAAGCTCCCACCTAATGAGTCAACCGAACGATCCTAGCTAATAAAGTAACTCCCATTCATAAATTAAAAGGTCAAGTAGTATCGAGCGACTGCTAATCGCCACAATTACCAATTGGACGATTCATTTATACAATTAAGATTACGGCAGATTACCTCTGAGTCTTCGTGTTTGTATAGGGTGCGCCCACGTGAAGTTTATTATGCGTACAGCCATGCGGGGTTACCATGACGTTCAAAGTAAGATTGTTTCATTCTTATTTCAGTGTGGGTAAGAGAAAGAGCTATACAGGTTGTCTAGCGCCATCTCTTACCCACACTAGAAATAGGAACACAAATTACGTCATAGTACAGGTCAAAGAGTGGAATTCCCTGCCGGAGTCTGTGTTTTTTGATAGCTACAACTTAGGGGTCTTTAAGTCAAGAGTGAATAGGTTACTTGAAAGCAAGCGTGCTCTATCTTCGACAACAGGGAAAACAAACATTAACCTTTCCTAACCTGTCATTTAGATTGCGCCTTCATCCGAAACTATTCGAAACTTTTATATCGGTTCCGGTTACGATTTTTTTTTTAAATCGGTTATCTAATAGTAGCAGAAACTAATAGCTCTTTAAAAACCCAAGTTGGAAGAACAATGTGGAGGAAAATGACATAGCTATTTTATTAGAACGTAATGGAATCCCTCTCCTAGAGAGGAGGCCTGAGTCCCAACAGTGGAAACATTATAATGACTATACTATAACTATAATGGAATTGATAGTGTAAACTGCAGCGTTTGCGTCGAACGCCTCGAGTAGGCCACGCCTTCGATTCCTTTGTTCTGACCACGTGACTGAGCGTTCAGTTGACACTCCCTCCCACCAGAACAGGAGAAGTTAATCGATGATTTCCCACACTCGAACAAAAAAATATTATATTTTATATACTAATAACGCTCTTCCATGTTGTTATTTCTATGCTAAAACAAGATGACCTTTAAAAAAAGCGATTGGTAATCTAATGAATATCTGTTCGTTAGTCTCGCTAAAACTCGCGAACTGCTGGACCGATTTAGCTTATTTTGGTTTTGAAATAATCATGATAGTCCAGAGAAGACTTAAACGGTGAGAAAATCTGGAAAAAATCACGAAAAAAATAACCGAATACAACGCCATTTCTAATTAAAATGTCATTATAAAATGAATTATGCTGTTCTGGTAATGCCAGTAGTAGATATCGTTATCCTTACTATTAGGCGGTACAAAGTTCTTGGGGTCAGTTAGTAATATAAAAAGATGAACAGACTTTTCTTATGATGTTTTTCTAGGTAAGCGCGTTCCATCGTCGAACGCATCGTCGCTTTCCATCAGGTGAGATGGCGGTCAAGCGCGAACCTATCAAGCATAAAAAAAAAATGTTTCATAAATCAGTCAATCACACTTTAATGACAGAACAGATGGAATGAAACCGCACACGGATTAGAGATCCTAGATTTGGACTTCGCACACTCTTTTATCCTGGCTACGGCAATTCGTTCGCTTAGGATATATTCTGGCTTTCACACTGTCACATAGAAGCTCTAGAAACTTATAATATATCATTGTTGCCTTTTACTGAAAGTAGCATATTATGTACAATCAGAAAGATCGTTTATTTCACACGAGTTGACTCTGCAACAACTGAAATTGTTTCCAATTATACACGATCTATTGAGGAAAAGTCGAATGAATATTAATTACTTACACGTGTACCAATTTACACAAAGTAATGCGCCTGGCTGGGTTTGAACCCATGACCTACAACTCGTAAGTCGGGGCCGTACTTATTTCATCACCACTGCTCTCAAAACGGTGAAGGAAAACATCGTGAGGAAACCGGCATGTCCTAGAACAAAAAATTCGAAGATACCCGGGTGTCGCCACTGTGTGGCCCACCCGGAGGACACGGTAGAGCACACGGTGGAGGTGTGCCCCGCTTGGGCAGAGCAACGCCGTGTCCTCGTGGGGGCAATCGGCGGCGGCGATCTCTCGCGCCGGGCCTTGGTTCAGGCCATGCTCCGGAGCGAGGAGGAGTGGCAGGCGGTCGCCTCCTTCTGCGAAGCAGTAATGCTAGCTAAGGAGGCGGCCGATCGCGTGAGGCAACGGTCCTTACGCTCCAACCGCCGCCGGGATTCCGATCCCGATTTCCGGCCACCGTAGGCGCGGGCTTGTAGACGGCGAGCAATGGGTGGCTCGCCGTCTGACCGTCCAGTAACCGTCCGGACCGAGCCCAAGTCGTCGACGGCGCGTATTGTTCCACGCGCGCCTCAGGGAGATGTCAGCAAATCGTAGGGGCCCAGCAGGGTCGAAGCCTACTGGGGCCACGGGTAGTGTGAAAGCGAAACCCGGGGCCCTGGGACGAAGGCAACGAAGGAACAGGAGTGGGTTTTTAGTCAGTAAGAGTCTGACACTATCTCCCGCTCCGCCCAAGAGCGGGGATGTCATTAGGATGATTTTCCCACCCAATAAAAAAAAAAAAAAAAAAAAAAAAAAGATATGTGACATCCACCAATCCGCACTGGGCCCGCGTGGTGGATTACGGCCCATTCCCTCTCCTAGAGAGGAGGCCTGAGTCCCAGCAGTGGGAACATTATAAGGCCGACTATGCTATGCTATGGTATGTACCAATTTATATAGCTTTTTCAAGTTGTACATTTATTATTATATTGTTACAAAAAACGATGTTTCTTCAAATCTAGATATACTAACATTATAAAGCTGAAGAGTTCGTTTGTTTATTCGGTTGAACGCGCTAATCTTAGGAACTACTGGGTCAAAAATGAAGTACGGAGTATTGACAAAAAAGGGGGAAAATGATTCCATTTGAGAGTTTCTGTTTTTTGCGCTACTCGTACGTAAACGGTTGAAGTTACACAAAAATTATTTGCTACAAATTTGTTCTCCTTTAAAAGTTCTAAAAAAAAGCCTGCGACAGCATATGAATATTTTTTTAAATTGGCTCACTATAACCTTTTTTATGGTAATCAAATTTGTCCTAAAATAATGCATTATTTGCGAAGATGTTTTTATAAACATAATATTAATCCTTATCCAAATAAATACAATATTCATTTTAAGTATTTTATTTTGAACATAATTCCCTTTTAGATCATTTGATTTCGATAAATATCTTAGGAGATATCATGGTTTTAAAATAACGCCATAGCAAAATAATGATCAAGTTCTACACACACGGCCGCCGTCGCGTAGCGGCTGTCGGGTACATATACCCGGCATAGATCTTGAGCGCTGACTTCTACTTTCACAGAAGTGAAATATCAGGTCTCTTTAGTGGTATGAAGTGAGACGCGAGGGCGGATAGTGCAATCCTTGTATAATAACTCGCCGATGTGTATGATACGCAAACAGATCCCCACTTTTTCGCCGAGCACTCAAGATTCGTGCCGGTATCTGTATCGATGTGACTCTATTAGGTGGACGCACCGCTAATTTAACTTTTGAACTGCATTTGACTATTTTTTTGTAGAAAGATAGCGTGTGCTCGATAGGTAAAAATGGCTCTTTGGGAAAAAAAATGCAAGATATCAGTTTAATCATATGGGATGAATGCATTCATAGATCTCATGTACCCTTTGATACCCTTAAAGACATAAGAAGTTGTAATAAACTCATGGATGAATAGGCTCTTAATAAATGATTGCATCTCTGCTTACCATCAGGTGGGATCGCACAGTCAAGCACTTGTTTATATCAATTAAAATAACCAAAAAACAATTTTAAAGTTTGTTGGTGATTTTACATAGCCAGTTATAGTTAGAGAAACTAGAGCTGATATTGGTGAGTCTTGCTTTGGGATCGCATTTGAGTGGAAGTACAAATTTTCCTTTAAAGTTACTTTTAATAAGCGATGGGGAAGTAAATTATATGAAAACAAAATCGAAACAAAACAAAATCATGATTTATGTGAAAAAGTTACCAGCATTGAAGATCTCATCTCCAATGTCTACCCAGATGTAATCCAAATAGAAAATAAAGACTACCAGTGGATGTGACAAAGAGCAATATTCGCAGCTAGAAATAGTAGTGAGGAGATAAGCATCAACTACATTTCCATTGATAATGTAATGGATCAAGCAGATGCGGTACATTACCCTCAAGAATTCTTGAATTCACTAACTTCGAGTGGCCTTCACCCACATTCGCTCAAATTAAAATGGTTACACCAAATATTTTACTCCAAATATTTATTGAAATTGATTTTATTTTATTTGTAATGTTAAGCATGTGCCAATTAATATTGAATTTATTAATGATGTGAAATTGTAATAATCATAGAAGTTATATATGTGTTCAAAATTTATTATTTTAGTTATCTACATATTTGTACGCCTCTGGGCAAAACATAGAGGATCTACCTGTCTTTAACACCGCACACTTTATTGTAACTTGACCTATGTTTACAAATAAAATCCTCTTATTCTTATTCTTATTCTAAAAAACTAAGGGAACAGACTCCGAGTTAAATTTCTTCGCAATAACATATTCAGTGCCACATTTTTGACGGGTCCAGTAGGGCAAATGGTAATAGTGTGATGTATCTTAAACAGCCTCCTAAAGTACTTGTACTGTACAATTATTTTTTTTTAATTTTTAGGCGATTGAAGTCACAAACAAGAGCTATTAATTAAAATTAAAAAAAAAATCAAAATACCTAATAAAAAAAAAATTCGACTTCTACGCGGACGAAGTCGCGGGCAAAGCTATTAAATTATGTGTACGAGTATAGATATATTGTTTTTTTTTTCAATTAATTTGTAAAATTTTATGAAACATAGCCAATCAAATTAAAGATTACCTTTTTCATTTATATACTATTTATATATCAGTAGTAGTATCTTATATATTTCCATAAAAAGCATGTACCGGGATTCCTGAACTAAAACCCACTTGTGGACCTTCAGTTACCCGTTGCTTTCCAGGACTGAATTACTCTTTCGAACAATTCAAAGCAGCTAGACCATGGCAATGACCGGTGGCATGTTTTGTCTAAATCCATTCATCTGTTATGATTTTTTTGACTACCAAACATAGCAAGATACCGACATAAAATATAAGTTTTATTATAATTAATTTATGAATTTTCAAAATAAACCACAGCAGATGCAACATGAATAATTATAATACTCTTTGGCCCGGTGCTGCACAGAGTAACCTAACAGGCGCTCAAAATGCGTAGGTATACGAACAAAGCCGTTAGCAACAGCAAGTTTATTAATAAAAGAACTGTTATTAATAACATCGTGCCTAATAATAAGCCACAATTAATACAATAAGCGCCACAAGCCATGCTATTATGTTGAGTGTGTGAATCATTCGCAGATACCGACCAACAAATACATTAATATTCTTATGACATGACAGCGTGCGACGATGTGGGATTTGAACCAGGAAGGGACTAACCAGGGGTGTAGCAAATCGCTAAGTACAAATCAGCACGTCATCTCTTCACAGGATTTCTTGTAGATTATGGACTGTTGAGTATTATTTGATTTAGAATATCATAGGGTTAAAAATGGAGCGGAGTAGCAAAAATATTTTCTTACGAAAATGGGTGGTCATTGATAATATTCAAATTATTGATCGTTTAAAAGTTGCTGTAGTTGTTTTTTTACGACTGGTTAACTTTTGATACGACAAAATTATGAAAATCAAATTAATCAAACTTCTGATTTTCATAATTCAAAGATGGTCCCTTTAGGAACCCATATTCTTAGAACTATCCTACTTCTAGGAAAGGTTCTCATTACTCCCAACTGTTGACATTAAGTTAGCACCAACTTACTTAGAAACAAGAAAAAAACAACGCAATTTTAGATATAAAGACGATTTAGGACATTTGAGAGACACACGAAGACAAATTCATCACTAAACCAAAACAATCATAGAATAGATATAAAATCAAATCCGCAAATACTAAAAATAAGACCAAGAGACTATTGGTCACAACAATAATCAAAATAAAGTAACACAGCTTGCACACAATGCCTCATTTACATCATCACAGCGAGTGGGTGACTAAAAACTTGAATAATGAATTTGAATAATAATTTTAATGTGACCTAAATAGTTTGCGAAATGAATTTCATTAATAATATAATAAAATGCAGAGTAATCCATCGATAAACCTGTTTTAGCAGATGTTAAATGACATAGATGATGAAAAATAAACAGAGACAAATTTGTAATAATAATGTTCAACAGCAGCAGATCTTTTTATGCAAATCTCATATTGGCAGTATCAATTCTCTTTACTCTCTTCTTATACTAAAATAGTTTTTTAACAAGTTCATAACTATCTTTAATAATATCCTTTATAGCGCCATAACTATTGTAAGCATCATTCTTATCATTTGTTTTACGGTACAGATGTTTCGTCCATTTTGCCTTCAAATACTCTTCCTGATTTATTTTAAAGTTAGTTTTCTTGTTGTGTTTACTGCTTGAGAAGCAGTTTTTATCGCGACATGCGTAACTAATGAATATAACAAGCAAAACCATAACCATATGACTAAGTAGAATCAAATCAATTGGATAAGCTCTAAAGATCTAACGACCCAATAAAAACTGCGTTCAGAATTCTGTTTACGTGTAAAAACAAAGCGATTACTATAAATAAAGCAGAACCAACAGTTAAAGAACTACTCATTCAAATAGTTAAAAATAAACATTCGGATCTTGAAAAGCATGACGAATTAACCGCTCATGACTTTGCATATGCAAGTTCCATATCAAATCGTAGTACTATATGACTATACAAAACACTATAGAATCCTAATAAAATGCAAAGATAAGAATAAGAATAATCATGGATGCAAATATTTAGTTAAGCATAAGTACAGCATTAAATGGATAACGATAGATTAATATGTAGGTGACGCATAGATAGGAATGATAGACTTGATCTCACTCGTGTAGTCAATTATAGCTTCAATCATATTTTACCTTTAACAAAAGTGCCATCATCTGTAATATTACCAAACCATACTTATAGGTGCTTTAGCTGCACTGTACAGAGAAAAACTTTATTTATCCAAAATGGTTTATTATCTATACTATATAATAAAGGTGAAGAGTTTGTTTATTGAACGCGCTAATCTCAGGAACTACTCATTTGAATTAAAAAATATTTATATTTTTCATTGTCTGATAGTCCGTTTATCGAGAAACTATATCACATTAAGCGCTATGTCTAATAAGAGTGGAGCAATAACTAAAGATGTGGGTTAAAATCTTCAACATCCAAGTCTTTCTATCAGCCACTATCATCATCAACATCTACCAGCCTATAAGCCAGTCTAACCAGAAGCAGATATACATAAATATTTTATATGAAGCAACTGCGAATCTGATCTTCACAACTTAGTTACAGCACAACACGATACTCATTGTACAGAAATCAGTTACTATCATTATATCTAACCTTATATTTTATTTTCCAGATAATCTTCAAGCCGAGCGAAGCACCTCAAGTTTAAACCATGGAAGAAATCAAGAAAGAGATCAACCTGGACTCGGTCCTTGAAAGCTTGGGACCCTATGGAAGATACAACCTACTGAACTTCGTCCTTCTTCTCTTCCCTGTTCTGCTGAGCAGCTTCTTCGAGTGTGGGTTCATATTTGAAGCCCAAGAACTGGCTTATAGGTATTTCTAAATTATTCTCTCAACAATATAAACAATTACAAGTCTGTTTTTGCAGTAACGACCTATTTGTCCTTATTTTGCACCAAAACACGAGTATTATTTACCATTCAAATGACTACGCAGCTGTTTTTTGTTTAGATGATTTGAATCTAATATACTGTCCATTTTAGATTCTAAATTAGCCATCATTTTTGTGTTATTGTGAGTTGAAATATAAAATTTATTGAATCATCATGATTCATAAAACTACCTTGGACAATTCATAGAAACAATTATAATTTATTTATAGAAAAAATCCTCTTTAGCCTTCGTAGTCGGCTATACTTGTAGATACTTAGACATCGCCTTCTATGGATGTTGCGCGATGCTAAGTATAATTTCGTTTCTCAGGACCTTACAAATGACCTCATGTGAAGTTTCATTACATGTCTGTGTTTCATATAGTTATGTAGCTACCTACATCGAAAATTATTTCAGAAGTTCTATCAATGCTAGAAAAAAAATTGTGTGGACTTTATACCTTTGAATTATTCTCATCATTTTGCCACAAACTATGTATTGTATAAAAGCGTATCGTCTGACTAACCTTTTTCTTGACTAAGTTAGGATCTAGTTTGAGACTAATCAAATGCAGCTAAATATCAGCATTTTACCTTATTTTTAACCAGTTAAAAAGTTATAAATAATAAAAGCAATTTTATTTCCATTCCATACATAATTTAATCTTTTTGTTACTATACATGCTCAGATTCACACACTTTGTCATTCATTTCTATAAAATAAATAAAATAAAAAATCTCTAATTCAGACCCAATAGCCCATACATTGTTAGTGTGTCAGTAACAGAAAGTGCTTATATACTATACTAGCTTTTGCCTGCGTACATAAATTATAGCCTATGTCACTCGGGAATGAAGCAGCGCTCTATCGGTGTAAAAATTTTGCCAATCGGACCAGTACTTTCAGAGATTACCTCCTACAAAAAAAAAAAACAAACTTTACCTTTTTATAATATTAGTGTAGATTAGTGTCTATAATCTTATCTATTTCAATTAACTCTTAAAAATACTCATTTAGCATAATTTTTACTGCAACGTTGTGCGTATTTATGACTTGACCGCTATATACTAGCGATCAAATGGTATTAATTACACTTGTTGGTATTATGATTCATTATAATTATTCGCTTGAATGACTCATTTACATGTTATGTGAAACAGCTGTTAACCTTCTCCAATTGTGTCTAAAATGGAAATTATTTAAGACCTTTGAAAAAAATTACAGACTACTAGATTGCTCTAACACCAATCAATAATAAATTAAATTCCATGTTTTGTTCAGATTTACTTTTTTCACATATGTCTCACCTGTTATTTATCTTGAGTTGTCTCTTAGCTGCATCGTTTTAATTTTATGCTCAAACATCTTCCGATCAATCTCTCTAGTTAGTAGGTGATTGAACTATAGTTTTTTAAGTTATTTTAAGGATCGCAACCTAACGTACTGTCTGAATTTGCTCCGGTTGTTGCACTCGTAGTGTACCAAAATAATCTTAGAGTTCATTTTCCTTATAAGTTTTTGTTCCAACTGTTCTATTTTAAAGAGTTAAGTAAAGACTACAATCGCTTATTATTTTGATTACTTGCTTAGTTAGAACTTACCTATTATTTTTTATGGCCGTTACAGATTGCATGCAATCAAAGAATGAAATGACAAAAAAATAACTTATTATAAAACCTATATTTAAACCAGTACGCTAGCTTATTTTAGGACGCATACAAAGTGCAATGGAAATGCGTGTTAGTATTTCTGCTCATAGATATATAGCAAACTTTCTTCAAGAAATTAATAATTCAATTACCATCTTTTCTTTTTGATTTCCTTGAAGAAAGTATTTTCATAAGTAAAATATGACAACGCATTTCCGTTAAATCCTGTATGATACTATTGAAGACAAAGATTTCCAAAGCGTAAATGAAATATGATATCATTTAACTGATGGAAGATCTACTATTCTACCAACAGATGCGAAATTGATGGCTGCGAACAACGCTTCAACGATACCTCCTGGATCAACTATGCTATCCCGACAAACCAGATACACAACAAGCCAGAGTCTTGCAAGATGTACATACCACTCAACAACTCAGAGTTTCAATGTCTTCCACACAATTTCGACTTGAACAAAACCATGGATTGTGAGAAATTTGTATATGAGGACGAATATTCGCTTGTTAAAGAGGTCAGTAAAAGAGTACAGATTTTATTTTTTAGATTGTCTTATTTCAATGCCTTGAATGTAATGCTCGAAATGCTTGGTCTAAGGCTCGTATTCTAGAACGATACTATAGAAAATTTGATTTTAAAGGACTATCACTACACTGCATCGTATCGTGGCTGTGCTACGAACGTATTAAGCAACGAAATAACACGACACAAGCTTCTATGCTCAATAATGTATCAACAGTGTATCTACAATCTACTCGTGTAGGTACAACGAGTTTAGCGACCGTAGAAACCGTGTATAATCCGCGTGATATATCCGGAGAATATGTGAAAGGATATTATATAGATCATGAAGAATAATTTATTCTTCCGCATGTTTTTTTTTTTTAAATTTAATCAACTATTGTCTATGAACGTTTTAAAGTATGATTACAAAAGAATCCCCGTCAAACGGCCATACCACTGTAAACGGTTTGGATTAGAACGGCTATCATACGTGAATAAAACCCGCATGCTTAACGCTTTGGAAACGATTCATCACTAACCGACTAACCGACACCACCGTCGCGAGTCATGCACGGAGCGTATTGGCACAGGCCAGGCATGGTACTCGATGGTGTTGATCGGTATATTGGAATAACACGCGACGATATTGGCCAGTGCGGAACGGTTTAGTGAGCATAGTCTCACACTTTTCAATGCAAAGAATTTTTGTTACCTGATACGTTTCTAGCACGGTCATGATATTATCATGGCATGGTACGGTGTAGTAGATAGATTCCTTTAATGAGCACATTTTCAACCGCAAAAATAACAAAGTCAGCCCTCAAAACGTCCACTATTCATCTCCTCCTAAATTTATTCAAGCAGTAATCCCATGACAGAAGATATTATAAATGCTTGACATTCATTCTAGAATACAGACTCAAGAAGCTGTTTAGCTTTTAACATAGCAGTTGATATATAAGCCTACCGCTGAAAATATTTCCACATTCGTAAAGCATTTACGTGAAGTAATACTAAAATATTTGCGAAAGAAACTCTTATCCTTATTTGTGTAATATGAAACTGTGTCTGTTTGCGTATTCCACTTTCTCATGTCAACTGCTCTGTGAATATTGTTGATTTTGCCAAAAAAAAACCTTGTATCATTGAAATGTATATATTCAATTTTATCTGATACATTTACTTTTGCATTTAGTGCCTCGCCCAGATTTTTCTTCTGTGGGCAATTGTAGTCTGAGTCCATATGTAATTTGGAATTTCTAACAAATTACACGTAGACTCCTAACCAAGTTATTGGCTTTACATAATAATACTATATTTGTCCGCAGTAATCGAAGTACAGGAGGTGGACGCCACAGCGCGAAATATGTAACTCCACGCTCTAAACATGCTACTTAATTTTAAGACACTTGAGCATTTTCTAAGTCTGCTTCATCTTTCAGTTTAACCTCGGCTGTCAGGAATGGAAGAGGGCTTTGGTTGGGACCATCCACAACTGCGGAATGTTCGTCGCCATGTTATTCACTGGTGCAATATCTGACCGGTTCGGAAGGAAAGTGGCTGTTGGCTTCGCGGCTACCACCAGCTTTATATTTGGTTTCTCGAGATCTTTTGCGCCCAATTATTTGACTTATGTAGCGTTGCATTTCTTGGAGGCTGCATTTGGAGGTGGATTGTATCCATCAGCTTATGTCTTTAGTGAGTACTTTTTTTTTTTGAGTCATTGTAATTACACTTCATCTATGCCAGATACTACTTGAATAATTTCATAAATTAAATTAAAAACATTATTCGGAGAAGCTGAGTTCCTTCTCGAGGGAAGCATTCGCAATTAGTTAACAACTTCGGAATTTGGCAAGTTAGCTAGTTGGTAACTTAGACTTTAACTTATTTTAGGAGTAGCAGAGCGAGCTATAAAAAGTTCTAGCACTAATCATTTTTGCCGTAATTTCTAGATTATTAGGCTTGTGGGTAAACGTTATTTTAAAATTTACAATCACACCTAATCATTTATCACATTCTTTGATTGTAACGATATAGTTTTTACTAATATCGATAATGTGTAACGACAATGAATTAATCTAAAAGATCAACATCGTTAAAGCACTTATTGATAGTCTGATAATAATCATAAAGTTAGTCGGCATATGAAGATTTAATCTCTAAATGGAGAGTATCTAGATATGACGCTTATTCGACAACAGCTCACTTAAGAACGATGAAGATTTTGAAACAATAAAAACGTTACTTTATTAGTTTCGTTTCGATTTCTATTAAACCTATTAGGAAAAATATCACAATAAGCACTATCTTCAATATCATTTACCATATACAGTGTTTCTCACGACATGCCCATATTAATACTAATTTATTCTTTACAGTTATCGAGCTGGTCGGCCTTAAACAGCGAGTCATAGTATCCGCCATGTGCAATATGACCTTCGTCATTGGCGTGGTCCTCATCGCCTTGCTCGCTTGGGTCATCGACAGCTGGCGCACCTACATCCTCATCCTTTACTGCCCAGCATTAATTGTTGTTATCTACATCTGGTTCATGAATGAAAGTGCCCGTTGGCTCCTTAGCAAAGGCAAAAGAGACAAAGCGGTGACGGTACTCAAAAAGGCAGCAAAGATCAACAATTTAGATCCTAGGAAACTTGACCTGGACTCTATAAGTGATCCTTTATTGAAAGTGGAAAGTAAAACTACAGATAAGAAATCCCAGTTCTCGAAGGCAATACGTTCAAGTATAATATGGAAAAGACTGATGATTTGTTCGTTCTTGTGGATGACATGTTCTTTAGTGTACTATGGGTTATCGATTAACTCTGTGTCGTTGAGCAGCAACAGGTACGTGAGCTTCATGCTGGTGACGCTGGTGGAGATACCGGCGTACATCGTGGTGGTAATAGTCCTGGACAAGTATGGCCGCAAGCAGACGCTGGTGGCCACGTATTTGACCTGTTCGCTGATGAGCTTGCTGTTTGCGTTCTTGCCAAGAAGTAAGTTTTTGTTATAATACTGTCTCTTTAATTTAGCTTTACGTATAATATAAATATAGGTACTCCTCGGACATTGTCTAGCATAGCATAATCAGCATTTTTAATGTTCCCACTGCTGAGACTCAGGCCTCCTCTCTTGTAGAGAGAACGGGCCGTAAAATCACCACGCGGGCCCTGAGCAGGTTGGTGGACGTTACATGTCTTCATTCGAACATTGCGACGTTTTTAGTTGAATCGCTTTATTTTTCAGTAAACGTTCTTGTTAAATATTTGAAAACATTTGAAAAAATATAAAATTAAAAAGAAAAAAAAAGAAAAAACTTATGTTAGATGATCAGACTTGCGAATGGGACAAACATGGGTCCCACCCATGTTGCCACCAGTGGCACTTCTAGTGTTAATATCGAAATATATATTTAACCACCAATTTAAAAACGATAAAGGAGAGTAGGTCAATGCCATAAAATAGTATTAAGATATATTATGTGTTCCTAGTACTCACGTTCGATCGTACAATTAATCATTTTTATTGAGCATTATTATTATATTTCAATCTATCGCTAGTTGGTCACGCTACTGTGATATAAAAATTAATAGGTACGTGCGCAATAGACATATCATTCATCATCACTTTCCTGCCCTTGTGCTATGTTACTTGAGGTCAGCGCAACAAGTGTTCGTCTTTTATTCTCATCTCTGTCAGTCTTCATGCTAACACCAGTAAGTAAATGTTAGCATGGAGATATTTTTCATTTATGTATTATGTGTCTTACCTTAAACAGACTTTCCATTACCTCTTTGGCCTTCCATCTATTTATTGATCTTTAACATAGCTATATCATTGTCAACCATTAAATATTTCTGCCTATCCTATATTTTCTTTTTTAACCTTAACTGTCAAAGATGTACTCCTTTTATTTATTATAACACTTAAAGATCTGAACATTTGCCAACAACCTACCATCTTAAGATGAATAGCCTTAAGGCTATCGCAATAAAATAAACAATCGATGATACATCTGCTTATATTGACAAGCCTGTTGGTCTAGTGGTTAGTGGTCCTGGCTGCTATGCCGGAGGGCGTGGGTTCGATTCCCACCCAGGACAAATGTTTGTGTGATGAGCACAATCATTTGTTCTGTGTTTGGGCGTAATTTATCTATAATATGTATGTATTTAGAAATATTTAAGTATGTTTATCAGTTGTCTAGTACTCATAACACAAGCTCTGCTTAGCTTGGGACTAGACGGGGCGTTGAGTGATAGTTGTGTGAATATTATATTATATTATTATTGTATATTATATTAATAACGCATTTTCTTTTTGCTGACAGTCACGTGGGTATATAATTTGTTTTAAAATAAATGTGTAACTTTGATGATTTCCTTCATAGGAAAATAAAGCTCAAAGGATAAAAATAAATCGAGAAACATATGAGCGCACGTGTTATGCCTTAACAAAAGTTCTAATAACGTACAAAAAAAAATTAAGGGCGTAAAAAAATAAATATGTATTCTTAAATTACATACCGATTAATTCATATTTAATTATAAATCATTGCCTCATAGATCCACAAGGCTATATCCGCACATAAACAATCCTACAGAAAACATGTTAGAATGTAAATAATGAATCAACAGTAAACACATCATGCGTTTGTAAACATGTTTTGTTTACTACGGAAACTAAACGCGGATATATCGAATTTAGTTTACAAGTGGATTTAATTAAGGCTGGTTACACATTCGCGGTTTTGATCGCGCGACTACATCCATGGCGCGATAGTTACAAACAGAATTGAATGTTTTAGTGATCAAACATTACTATAATGTTTAAGAGTGTCTTAAATATATAATTATGTATTAAGAATAAAAGATCAAAGAAATGATGGACGGATTATAGGAAAGATAAAAAAAGGTTACTATTATGATGGCATTTAATAATGAAGTGTGAAACAAGAACTCTAGTAGTGAGAGTTTTTGTTGATATTGTCTCGAGAATAATTCAGTGGCTGTAAACAAATGAAAACAAAAAAGAACTCTTGTTCAGCTGACCTTAAATGAATAAAGACAAAGACAGGAAAGAAAAAATTAATATAATTAACGTTTGATTACTAAACCAGGGTCCTAAGCTTGATGTTTTAAAAAGTCAGGCATGAAAGTGAGAGAGGGATGGAGCTATACACCCTATATAACTCCATCCCTTTAACTTTAGGTCGTCAAATGGACAGCGTTAAAAGCTCGTGGTAGGGACTCAAATCTTATGAAAAATTGATTTCCAACAGCGGACGTTTTTCGTCTAAAATGATAATGATGATTGCATGTCTAAAAAGAAACTTACGCAAATTCCTTCAACGGATTGGATAGAAATCTACAGATATTTATTGATTTAACAGGAGTCAATCTAGCCTTAACCAGCTCGAAAGTATCTAGTAAAAATCTACCATTAAACATAAAATGTCTAGTTACATTCAATAGTCGCACAATAAATCGTAAATGTGAAAGCGGTCTTCGCAGGCGCGTCAGTGCGTCGACCTTGCGAATGTGGCGAAACATTCTACACGTGTGTACTAGGCTTACCTTCGTAACTTCGTAAATGTACGATCAGGATCTTTGAATCAACCTTAAATGAAATCAGGTGTAATAAAAGTATTTGTTATTATTATAAATGTGACACCAATGCAAACATCTTCTCTTTGACTTTCTCCTTGATTTCTTCCCATCTCTAGGGCTCATGCGTTTCATCTTTGGGAAGTTGATCATCTCTTCCTTCTAAATCTAGAGTAATAAAAGTACTAGTAGTAATAATTATTATTACTATAAATATAATGGTATTACAACCATCTTCTCTTTGCCTTTCTCCTATACTTTTTCCCATGATCGTTTAATCATCCCATGCACATGCGTTTCATTTTAGGTTTTTCGTTTGTTATGCTCATGCGTACACGACCACCTTTTAACATTGATTTCAACATTAAAACGCTTACTCATCATATGATTATGTATCGTCAACAAAGGAGATCAGTAACCAGGGTTGTCAAATATAGTTGAAGTTTTTTTGGTAAATAATTGATGGATATTGTTAAAGGAAGTTAGTGATAGCATGACCGTTGACAGGATAGAATGGAAGAAAAAAACGTATTGGGCCGACCCCAAATAAGATGGGGCAAGGGCAGGAAGATGATGATGAATTGATGGATATTGTTAGATACCCTTACTAGTCGCTTAAGTTTTTAGGTTTTTTTAAGCTTTCATTTATTAAAGCCGCCACAGACTAGTCTGGTTAAGCAGACGACCACCAAAGACTCGTAGATTAACCTGCAAGAAGAAACTAGTGCTTGATTGCGTTCCCACTTGATGGTAAACAGTGATACAATCGTTGTTGGCGAGGCGCACTAGTTTATTAAGATCCTATTCACTCTAGCCTTAAAGACACCTAAATTATAATCTGACGAGAAGACCGCTGCAGCCAAATTGTTCCAGTCCTACGATGTACGCGGTATAAACGACGAGGCGAAACGCTTATTCCGGACCGTAGAGGTGTCAACAAAGTAAGAGTGAATACTCGCCGTACGTCGGGTTGTCCGATGGTAGAAATGAGATGGCGGAATCAAGTCATGCAATTTCCGCGCATACTCTCCAAAATGCATCCTGTAAAAGACCGAAAAGCTATTCAGGCTTTTTAACTTAAAAATGTCTTACACTACTAACTCCCACTTCTTTTGCAGACGACTACTGGTCCATCCCTCTGTACTTGATCGGCAAGTGGAGCGTGACCCTCGCCTACAGCTCCGTGTACATCTACGTGTCGGAGGTGTTCCCCACCAACATGCGTCAGACGCTCATCAGCGTGTGTTCCACGGCTGGAAGGATCGGCTCACTTATTGCACCGATGACGCCTTTGTTGGTAAGTAACGTGACCTGTTAAATCGAGTTACTGACGATTCGGACACAATATTTTTTTTTTCCAAGTCACAACTATCTTTGTTACTACTTTTTACTATTTTTTGTTACTATTTTGGTGTACAATAAAGTTTATTCTATTCTATTCTATCTTTACAGGGTAACCCAATGCGATAGAGTATTTTTGTTTTTCTGCTTATTTATATAACATACATACTATTATTCACACTAGTTTATAACTTATTACAATTAAGGCATTTATTGTAAATTCACTCAGAGAACAACAGAATATGTCTGTGTCACTAGATATGAGGTACATTCGGATACAGAGCCTGAATCGATACATTTTATTTTCAATATTTTTTCATTGACGGTTCGGACACCGCCATTAAAGTTATTTAATACAGTCAGATAAAAAAAGTCTTAAAATATAATATCAAGAATTTATTACCCGAAGTTGCGGCTTTAAATCCAGCCTAAAATAGTTTTGGTAACGCTTTTTTCCCCATATATTATATTTTGAGCTAATGGAAATAGGATACTTCTTGCCTAACTCATCAATAAAATGAATACATAAATCACTAATTAAAATTATATATACACTAAAATCGTGCCAAAAATAAAAATAAAATATTTGCCATACAACGTGGCAATGCAGCCAGCCTTTTGGGCACACTTCCAGTCGACAGCGATGCGGAGGTGTTTTTTGAAGCCATATTTTAGCTAGTAGTTTTTGATTTTAGTGTATATACAGTTTTAATTAGTTAAGTGTTTTATGTATTCATTTTACCTGAAATAATAACAGTTGGTAAATTTAATGATGTGAATTCTTCTGATCACGACTTATGAATTATAGGCTTAATAAACTCATCAATCACATTTTAGAAAGTGACCAATATTTTTTCTTTTGCAGTCCTTGTACCACAAATCAATGCCGACGGTAATCTTCGCAGCCATGTGCCTGATATCCAGTACCCTCGTCCTGATGCTACCAGAAACACGTAACATGAGACTCCCAGACACCATAGAGGAAGCAGAGGCACTGTCTAAGAATAGAACCAAGAATTAAGGCTGTATACCGTAAAAAAAATAATTAAGTAGGTATAAATGTGCAAAATTATAAAGACATTAGGGATCATTTTGTATTGAAATGCAGCTGGTAATTTGATATAGGTTTTGTTAATGCCTGATTTGTAAAAAGTTTATTGCTTTAAAGCTAAAGGGCCCATTACTCTACGCGATATTCAGACTGTCTTATTTTTTGTTCCGAGTAAGACCGGTCTAACCCTTATTATACTACGAGACATCGACTAAGGCTGTCTGAATATTGAGTAGTGTAATAGGGTCTTAATTGTGAGGTGTGTTCTTAATTTGCCACATTCGTATTCGTACCCTACTTTAAAAAAGAACCTTTGTGAAAAAAATCTACCAAGTGCGAGGATTAAGAATATAGCATAGCATAGTCGGCCTTATAATGTTCCCACTGTTGGGACTCAGGCCTTCTCTCTACGAGAGGGAATGGGTCGTAATCCAACACGCGGGCCCAGTGCGGGTTGGTGGATGTCACATGTCTTCGAATTTTAGGTTCTTGGACATGCCGGTTTCCTCACGATGTTTTCCTTCACCGTTTTGAGAGCAGAGATGATGAAATAAATTACACAAAGTAATGCGCCTGACTGGGTTTTAACCCGCAACCTACAACTCGTAAGTCGGGGCCGTTACCACTCGGCGACCACTGCTCTCTATGAAATGCAGAATATGCCAATTAAGAATATGCCAATATGGATACCCGGTTGATCCGGTGAGATCGTGTTGTATAGAGATGATCCAACGTGTCGTCTTGTTATATTATGTGTAGTCCTTGTTTACAATGCACTTTTATGTTTAGTTATATATCTACTGATCTTACAAGACTAAGTACTTACACAACATACTTAAAGATAATAATTAACCTAAACAAATTAAACCGTGTACCCGAAACAGCGTAAAAATGGCGGTATACATTTTTTAATACAATTTTCAAGTAGGTATTGATTTATATAAATACCGAGTAAAGTGGGGTAACTTTGGCTCTGGGGTATATATAACTTTGGCACACGCTTATTAACCAATAGGAAAATGAAACTATGTTTACTGTATTTCTATTGGTTAATGAGTTCGGGTTTTTTTTTTACTGGGTGGGAAAATCATCTTACGACAAATCCCGCTCTTGGGCGGAGCGGGAGATAGTGTCAGACTTTTACTGACTAAAAACCCACTCTCGTTCCTTCGTTGCCTTCGTCCCAGGGCTCCTGGTTTCGCTTTCACACTACCCGTGGCCCCAGTGGGTTTCGACCCTGCTGCGCCCCTACGATTTGCTGACATCTCCTCGTAGTTTGGGTTAAAGTAACCCCGCTTTACGCTACTGCAAAGATTCACAAATTAAATTCAAAAATAAAATCGTTACCTCAATATCGTCTTGTTCTCAAGTCTGCGAAGTTACACAATTCAATGAGCTTTGATTCTCGTTTACAACTTCGTAGACTATTATAGACACTTTGCCAAGCCATTATCATTACTCACGAACAATTTACTTCTGAATAACTTAAGTCTCTTTACAAATCACTGGAATTCCAGGCTTTAAGTTCCTCTTTCAAAGAATATCGGAAATAAAAAATCTAATGACTAAATGGAATAATGTTTTGCGATTTGCCGTTGTGAAATAAAACAATTTCACTAAACCATTACAATAATACTTTAAATTTGTTACAATGGTTATGATTAAACCATTAAGTTATGTAATACATCAGTGCCCGAATACACAGTCTGACTTAGCTGACGTAAGTACCTAAATCAGTATACAAAACCTAGCCAGCCTTTCGGTATTTTACTGGATACATTATGGAGAGTGTGCGTGAGAGCGGGAATGTGAATGACTTAATTCCGCCATCACCTTTCTACCATGGGACAACCCGACGTTTTTTTTTTTATAAAAAAATTGATATAAACCAGTCCTTGACTACGATCCCACCTGGTGGTAAGCGGAGATGCAATCATTGATTGTCAGGCGCACTAGTTTATTAAGGGCCTATTCGCTCTAGCCTTGAAAACGTATGGCGAATGTCCACCCTTAACACCACTACGGTCCGGACTAAGCGTTTCGCCTCGTCAATTATACCGCGAATATTGAAGGACTGGAACAATTTGGCAGCTGCGGTCTTCAAGTCATAGTATAATTAAGGTGTCTTCAAGGCTAGAGTGATCACCACCAATGATTGCATCACTGCTTAATATCATGTGGGATTGCAACCAAGCACTAGTTCATATCAAATAAAAAAGAAAAAAAAAACAAACACTGTAGCAGAAATAAAGATCAATTTCGTTTGCCTTCTCATATAAGACGAAAAGAAAGTAGCTATGAAATAATTTTCCATTCCATTTAAACCCACTGCAAACTCAATGGGAATCTGGAACTCTCATAGACTTCACCAACAAGCTATAAATTTCAAAATCGAATTGCGATTTTATGATCTTTTTGATATGTTTTCTAACAAAGAGGCAAACTTAAGCCTCCCTCCATTTTCCTTTCATACATTGTGTTTTATGATTCGATATTTATACACGTGTACACCATATTTTTAAGACGTAAGTGTATGATTTAATCGAACGTGAAGAATCAGAAGTGTAATTACTGCACAGGACTGTGTGTTCGAAGTTTCCTAGGGTGATCAGGTCAGAAATAAAGATATTCGCAGGAGAACCACGGGTACTGACATAGCCCGAAGAATCGCCAAACTTAAGTAGCAGTGGGCAGGGCACATTGCTAGCAGGAGGTCCTGGACTCGCGACCCCGTTCAGAAAGTCACAGCGTTGGAAGGTCTTCCATAAGGTGGACCGATGACCTAATGTCGGTGGCGGGAATGCGATGGATGCAAGGCGCACAGGACCGGTCATTGTAGTGACACTTAGGGGAGGCCTATGTCAAACAGTGGATGTCTTTCGGCTGAAAGAGCGATGTTGATGTCTGTGTGATCGGGCACTGATCTCTAAAACAAGTTTCCTCGTCTCTGTGTTTATTCGCTAACTTCTCTTAAACCACGCAACGGATTATGATGAGGTTTTATTAAAAAGAACTATAAACGAGGAAGGTTTGTGTGTACAATTTGCACGAAACCGGTGTCACTATAAGAAAATCAGTAAAATAACTTAATTCACATATAAAAAAACATTACAATTTAATCGGTTACTTCACTCGAATATAATACATAAATCACTTAATTTTTACTTAATTTTATTTTTAGTTTTAAAAAAAAACATTCACAATGCTCTGCATTGCAGAGGTGAATAATCATTGAATAAAAATGAAAATGTAAAAAAAAAAACAAAGGTGTAGTCCAATGTTGGGCCAGGTTACGTTGATGTTATCAGCACGAAGGTTTGTTCTTTAATTCTTTATTGTACACAAAACTTAATATTAAAACAGTCCTGCGGGGTTACCATGACGTTCAAAGTAAGATTGTTTCATTCTTATTTTAATGTGGGTAAGAGACAGAGCTATACAGGTTGTCTAGCGCCATCTCTTACCCACACTGGAAATAAGAATGAAACAATCTTACTTTAAACGTCATGGTACAGGTCCTGTTGACAGGCCTGTTGGTCTTGTGGTCAGTGGCGCTAACTGCTATGCCGGAGGTCGTGGGTTCGATACCCACCCAGGACAAATGTTTGTGTGATGAGCTCGATCATGTTTTCTGTGTCTGGGTGTAATTTAATGATGGCGTTATGTGAAATTTGTGAAATATCAAATTATTATTTGCATGCCCCTTTTTTGGCAAAACATGAAGAACTTTTTACCATATGGCATCTATGTACGAATACCCATGTTGTACCCATAAATGATTATTGTTATTATATTATTGATTTGACCAGTCATGTACAAAGGCGAACTTAACTCTGTTTAGTCTTTGGAGACTCTATCTCGGGCAGATTTCACTATGTTTTTAAGGCTGATGGTCTAAAAGATGCAGTTTTGCCATAATCTCCTTGGTTTCCTTAGGTTTGGGGCATTCGTATGTCTGGCTATCTAGGATCTTGTCATCCTCCTAGGACTGCTTGACATGAGTTTTGGAGGACAAGGTATAGATATATACTTAAGAAATGATTGATTGTGTTGCAACATGTATCGCTCAAGTTTATGCTCCCACCTTTATCTTTTTACTTTTTCTCTTTTCCTGTTTCTTCTCCTCTAAGGGTTCTCTCCTGTACTTCACGCTGGATTGACTATAGGAGCTAGAATGTCGCATTTTGTCAAGTTCCTCAAGTTGTTAAAAAATCAACTGCTCTTTTCATATTTTAAGTTCTTCTCTAACCGTTGTGGTCCCTCCAACTACTCTCTCGAACTGTGGAGGCCAGCTCTTGTGCTTTTTCCCATGATTTTTTAACAGCTTCCTGAAATTGAAGGCTTCTTCCCATAGTAAACTGATACACGAATCTAAAAAGTGAAGTTAATTACACCACCAACCGATCCTATTTTTTATTAACTACTAGCTAACTCGGCGAACTTCGTACCGCCTAATAATGTGATAAATGAAGAACCGCTCGACCGATTTTGTGCAAAATTCACATAAACCATCTACTAAATAGTCCGAACAAAGCCTAAATATTTGGTTTGGATAGGTGAGCCCGTTCTTGAGTTATAAAATTACAACCAAAAGTGGCCTTAATTTTTTTATATAGATAAAATTTGTGTACAATAACGAATATAAGAATATAATTTTAAATAATCATATCACTGCAATTTATGTATTTATCAATTTTGCGTAATAATATGAGCTAATTCCAGGAAGAAATTAAATGTGTTTCCAATGATCCCGTGACAATGTTACTCTCAAAATTGCGAACAAATTGTGCTGAAAACTTCAACTGTACCAACATCAATATTAATTTATTTCATTATATTTACGTTAATTTTTAACAGTATTTTCGTATTAAGTGTCCACTTTCATAATTAGTAGCTTTTAAGTTTAGTGTGGGACCAATATAATTAAACCATCGTCCATAAACTACGTTTGTAATTAAATTTGAATCATTTCATAATTCCCTTACAATTGAGCAGGATAGTATTATTTATACGAAAATGTATTTCTTAATATTAATATTGATTTAAATAAATTTATATTTAACAATTAATGTACACACTTATATATAAAATAATAAAAACAAGAAGAAGAAAACATAAGAAAAAGTTATAAAAGTGATGCTTATTTCTAAAAAATAAAATAATTACATAGTTTTTATTCTTCTAAATAAATAAAAAATGAAAAGCATTTATTTCAGGCAACTAATAACACCCATACAACAATCACAAAACTGAACACACACATAAGAAAATACATATTACACTATCGGACATAGCTAGCAACATGTCTGCTACAGCAATGTTCGATATAAGGGCAATCGAATCTGCCAGCAATCATCGCCAGAACTGTATTGGAACTGTACTCTTGACGCATTCAAAAAGTTATACAAAACATTAAAATCACAAGTTTACGTAAACACTACAAATCTCGATAAGGATTTGATTAAACCGAAAATTTTCAATACGCATGGCACTTCTTAACATGCACAACTAATCGCTGGATGAAATTAAACATGAGTACAATGATGAATTCATTTCTAATGACTAAATCATCACGCAATTATGATACCACCTTGATTGCTTCATTATTTTCATCATTACTTTTATTGTGATTTCATTGTTGAACATAATAACAATGTCAGCTTACCATTTATCATCTATTATTTACACGAAACTTATGTAAAAACTAAATGTATATTTAATCACTTTTTGGATTGGATAGTTATAATCGTAATTACTCTGGTGTGATAAATTAACACAATGTTGTGACAGATTTGAAATTATAGATAATTGTCAATTGCATTGTTAATGCTATTTAGTGGGGATTTACATATTAATGTACCTATACTTATACTAAGAGCTCTGGCATGTTAACGCAATGAACGATGTCAAATTTCATGTGAGATGTCGTGTTATGTTGAATAAAATGACGTCATTTTACTCTGTGAATAGGCATTAAGTAATCAGGGATTAGTTATTAACCATTCATAGTTCTTCTTATTGCATAATTGTCTTTGAATTGCAAAGGAGCATAGGTTCCAAAATCTTAAAAAATACACCAACTTTTTCACTAAATTGCCATTAATAGGGTTAGACGAACTGAGAGGGTTGTATTGATAATTTAAATGATTATAATTCTGTAACTTAATTCATGTTAAGGCTGCCAATACAAACCACCACCAAGATTACCGACATAACACGAAGAATCGTCAAACTTAAGTGGCAGTGGGCAGGGCTCGCAGAACGGATGGCCGTTGGGGCCGTAAGGTTCTGGAATGGCGAACACGTACTGTAAGACGCAGTGGCCTCCTACAAGGTGGACCGATGACCTGGTAAGGATTGCGGGAATCCGATGGATGCGAGACGCACATGACCGTTCACTGTGGTGACACTTGGGGGAGGCCTATGTCCAACAAAAGACGTCTTCCGGCTGAAATGATGATGATGATGATGATGAAGGCTCCCAATCACATTTTAATCAACAATCAAACTGACACTGACATGCAAAATGCAAAAAAACTTTGAATAAAAAAAAACCCGGTCTACCCTGGCGCTTTAAAGAAAGAAAATGAATTTATTACTTCATAAAGAAAAAAATCCCATGTTTTATTTATTTTAAAGTTTGTTTGCTATCACTATTAATTCAGCTTTGACAAATTAAGCATATTATACAGATTCAAACAAAATATTGAAAACCTTTTGGAAAAGAATATTTTTCTAACAGCGTAGTTTATGGACATACCTTTTGTAGTGATACTACCGAATTACTACTACACCCAGCATTTTTAGTTTATTAATCTTAAAATACATTTTTGGTATTTTATTAAGTTATTATTGTAATAATATTACTTTTATTGTGTAGTGCATCAGTGATTGTCATTATTGTGCTTTTATGATACCTATTACTATTTATTTCTTGATTTGTATTTTGTACAAATACACTTTTGTTGAATACACAATTTGTATAATAAACTTTTTGTAAAATACCCTTTGTTTAATTCGTCAGACGAACCCCTTACTACATCGGCGTTATGACTTACTCTTTATTTTAAATTCTAATAGGGAGGTGATTAAATTCGATCTATATGTACAAAAATAAGCGTAATTAACGCTAGCTGTCCGCGACTTTGCTCGTATGAAAGCATTTTTCACCCCCTTTAATTCGGAGTCAAATAACTTCTCATGCACTGAGTGGAGCTAAAGGGCGTGTCTGACTTCTACTGGATATAACCCACCCGTGTACTTTCAGTTGCCCTTTGCGTTCCAGGTTTACAGTAGCTCCATCAAACATTCCTGCGGTTCATTTTTCACTCCCTTATAGGTTGATTTTTTATTCCTTGCCTACGTCTTAAAAACAAAATCTATGAAATAATTTAGCTATTTAGATCCAAGGGTTTTACCTGGGCATTGATGAGTTAAGTCAGGCCTTCTCTTTTTATATACTAGCTTTTGCCCGCGGCTTTGAACGCATACATAAAATATAACCTATGTCACTCAGGAATAAAGCAGCTTTCAATCGGTGAAAAAATTCTCGCAATTGGACCAGTATTTTCAGAGATTACCTCCTACAAACAAAAAATAACAAACTTTACTTCTTTATAATATTGGCGTAGATAGATAGATAGTGTAAAGCAGACTTTTGCGAGGTTACCATGTCGTTCAAAGTAAGATTGTTTCATTCTTATTTCAGTGTGGGTAAGAGACAGAGCTATACAGGTTGTCTAGCGCCATCTCTTACCCACACTGGTAATAAGAATGAAACAATTTACTTTAAACGTCATGGTACAGGTCTGGTCTTTTTTTCTTTTTTCAACTTGATTGTCATCTCTCTAGCCAAGTAACTTGGGGTTGGCTTTCAGTCTAACCAGATGCGGCTGAATACCCGTGTTTTACATGGAGTGTGGAGAGTGGAGTGGCCTTTCAGACCTCCCCAACCCAGATACTGGGCAACACGATACTCTTTGAATAGACTTATGATCACACTTTCTGGCGTCTGACTACCTGTAAGGACTACAAAAGATCTGCGACTGGTAACCGAGTCTTACTTTACTTGCTTTTCGAGGCACGGGGTGTATTAGTAAGTAATATCCTTAATACATATATAAAAGTACATATTAATAAATTAATATTTTTACTTGTCCGGTTTTGAACCCGTAACCTCACATTCCGTCCTATTTCAATAAATAACTGAAATCCGTAAAGATTAGAGTCAACTTCCGTAAAAAAAAAATACAGTGAATCAAAAGCAAATATATTTCAAAAACAAATTAATTAGGTGTCCTCAAGGCTAGAGTGAATAGGTTCTTAATAAACTAGTGCATCTTCCCGTCCGATTATAATTTAAATGTTTTCAAGGCTAGAGTGAATAGGCTCTTAATAAACTAGTGGGATTCACCATCAACGATTGCATCACTACTTACAATCAGGTGGGATCGCAGTCAAAAAAATTAAAATACAGAGAAACAAATCCAAATACATTCAGTCAAAAAAGTATCGGAAATGGATGATTTGTTTATTGTTCCAAATTCAAATTTTTGTTTTTTTGTAGTTGTTAGATTGGCACAACTGTTTTCCATTTTGGCGCGGAGTTTGAGTTGCATCTGTTATTTATATTAAATACAGTGCTGGTTTTAGTAATATCATATATAGTGTGTATTGCGAATTTCATAATGGACAAAAATATCGAACAAAGAGTTTGTCTTAAATTTTGCATCGCCGATGGAATTTCGTGTTCGGAGTCACTGAAAATGTTACAGAAGGCTTACGGTGAATCGACTTTATCAAAAACTCGTGCTTATGAGTGGTTCAAAGCGTTCAAAAGCGGTCGAGATGTGATGGAAGATTTGCCTCGCTCTGGTAGGCCGTCAACGTCTGCAACTGAAGTTAATATCGCAAAAGTGAAGAAATTAGTGACTGAAAATCCCCATTCAACTCGGAGAGAGATAGCCGCCGAACTTTCTGTATCTCACGAGTCGATCCGTACCATTTTAACTAATCATTTGGGTATGAAACATGTTGCTGCTCGGCTAGTCCCAAAAGATCTGAATTTTCTCCAAAAACTCAATCGCATGAAAGTCGCTGAGGACATGCTAGAACGAGTCAGTTCGGACCCAACATTCATGAAACGCATTGTTACTGGTGACGAGACGTGGGTTTACGAGTTTGACATGCAAACTAGCCAACAAGCTTCGGAGTGGCGCCTTCCAACTGAACCGAAACCGAAAAAACCACGCCAAAGTCGATCAAAAGTCAAAGTCATGTTGACTGTTTTCTTTGACTATCGCGGTGTTGTGCACTCTGAATTCTTACCGGAAGGTCTAACGGTAAATAAAGAATATTATTTGAGCGTTATGCGGCGTTTAAGAGAGCGAATTCGACGAAAAAGGCCAGATTTGTGGAAAGAAAATTCTTGGATTTTGCACCACGACAATGCGCCTTCGCACAAGGCTATCATTGTGAACGAATTTTTGACCAAAAACTCAACAAATACCATCCAGCAACCACCATATTCACCAGATATGGCTCCTGCTGACTTTTTTCTTTTTCCTAAACTCAAATTACCACTTCGTGGCACCCGTTTTCAATCGATAGCAGACATAAAGGAGAATTCGCGGCGAGAACTGAACTCAATTCCGGAAGCAGCGTTTAAAAAATGTTTTGATGAATGGATTATTCGTTGGCGCAAGTGTATCGTTTCTAAAGGAGCATACTTTGAAGGTGATAAAATAAATTTGGATGAATAACAGACATTTTGTGTATTATTGATCTTTTCCCGGTACTCTCTTGACAGAGTAGTATATTACAAAAAAAAAAAATTAAACCTGGTTCTCAAAGAAGACGTAATTTAATTCCGTTACTTATAAGTCTTTCGTCGCTTCCCAACCACAACAACAGAACATAAACCTCAATTTAGGTATCATTACCATAGTAATAGTTTCACCATACCTGGCTCATTAAACTTCCCCGCAACGCTCCAACTTACTTTAAATATTTAACTAAGCTTAAGTAATTACTTAAGTATGCAAGGGGTGCGATGACGTTGATGTTACTCATGATTAATTGTTGCAAAGTATGGTCGTGGTACTCGTGGTTATAACACAAAAGAAAGATATGTACAGAAGTCAATCTACACGCAAAAAACGCTCGAGCAACGCACACATAGACACCGCTCACGGACGCGATACTTCGGTCCTGTTGAGACCAATGCCAGCGCGAGTGCCACCCGCTTGTGACACGCGTCTGTGAACAAATCGAAGCTACAAAAAAATATATATCATAACTTTTCAGTGGACGGTTCTTTAAATACAATAATTAAAGGTGAATCGTTTTTTAAGCTACTAATATAAAAATAAAATTGAAATATTTTAGTAATTATTGGTTTATATTTCCGTTCTTCCCTTTTGGTTCTCAAAAATAAATCTATATATATAAATACTAGATACTAACGCCTACCAGGATAGTTTTTTGTGCACAAGCCAAAGTTGACAACCCTGGCGCGACTGCCGAGCGTAGATATGAAAAGTGAAGTACGTAGGTACATTTTTTTTTAGGTGGGAAATCATCCAATGGCTACTCGCGCTCTTGGGCGGAGTGAGAGGGGGCGTGTCAGTCTTCTACTGACTAAAACCCACTCCTATTCCTTCTTCGCCTTCGTTCCAGGGCCCAGGGATACACTTTAGCACAACTCATGGCCCCAGTAGGCTTCGACCCTGCTCCTACGGTTTGCTGACATCTGAAATATATACTTACATGAGACTGACTTCTGAACCTATCTGTTTTGTTGTACCAGGTTAATGGGCCGATGATGTGTCACTCTCATTTGACAGGTTAAGTTCGATACGGGGTCGTGCGCAATCACGATTATTGCTTGAGGGCTATTACAGAATTGTGATTTTGTTGAGCAATTTATGTGAAAGCATTGCAGGGCTTTTGCATTAAACGTCTGATTGAAATAGGGGTTGGCATTTATATGGAGATTATTATATTATTCTGTAATATCTATATTTAGTTTTTATTTTTACTTTATTTCCATTGTTCTCACATGATAGCGACAAGAAACATGTAACAGAGATATTTGTTAATGTAATTACAAAATATGATTAAAAAGAGTGTCCATGGAGTTTCTTGCACTTTCTGCTCCATAGAGATCTACGCTTTGGAATGTGCAATAAGCATCTTTTTTTTTTCTGACTATATGACTTCTTGACATTTCAAAACTGCCTGTAAATGGTTTATTTGAAATAAAATGCTTTTGATTTGATTGTGGAGTGCACTATTCTCCTCAGGAGATAGAATCAGGAGTGAAGATGAAGCAGGTGATCTAAGTTTACTTGCATAGCCTGAAAAATCGCCAAACTTAAGTGGCAGTGAGTAGGGCTCACAGATAGACGGTCACCAATGGGTCTGAAAGGTTTTGGAATGGCGACCGCATACCGAAAATCGCAGCGTTGGAAGGCCTCCCACAAGGTAGACTGATGACCTGGTGGGTTACCATGACATTCACAGTAAGATTGTTCCATTCTTTTTTCAGTGTGGGTTAGAGATAGAGCTATACAGGTTGTCTAGCGCCATCTCTTACCCACAATGGATAAGAATAAAACAATTTTACTTTAAACGTCATGGTAACCCAGCTGGTGAGGGTTACGGGAATCCGATGGATGCGAAACGCACAGGTCTGGTCGTTGTGGTGACACTTGGGGAAACCTATGTCCAACAGTAGAAGTCTATCGGCTGAAATGATGATGATAATTTATGTTATAAACTAACTTTTGCTGGTAAGTTATTTTGCTTCCGCCCAAAAACTGTTGCTCGAAAAATACTACAAAGAGAAAATAATAATAATAATAATAAAATGTAGCCTACATTTAAATCTTAGAAGTTTGTAGCGAGATTAGTTTTTAACCGACTTCAAAAAGGAGAAAGTTCTATGTTCGCCTGAATGTATGTTTTGTTTATGTATTTTCATCGATTTCTCGGTCAATTTTGGACCGATTTTGAATTTTTACTTTATTTTATTGAAGGTATGCTTCTAAGTCGGTCTCATAAAAATATTGTTATGATCTGATCATGAACTTCGAAGATATGGAACAGAACTCCTCATAGGATCACCGCAGAACTGTCGTAACAAGTAAAATTGCTTTATTTATACGAATATATCGAACTTATCTGATGATGAAGCCGTAAAGCACCGGAACTCTATAATAAATTAATTTAATCTAACAGTGATTGGTATTATTAGAATTGTCATGAGATGCACTCTGGCTATAAAGTATTTAAGTACGGCTGAGGTACCCCTCAGCCGTAATTAAATACTTTTTAGTCGTGATACCATAACTAAAAAGTGTAAAATAAAATCTTTTTACAAAAAAAAAAATAACCGACTTCAATGTAAAAAAAAAAACTGAATAGTGCAAAATAACTTTCCAAATTAGAAGAGACCAAACTATTATAGAAACACCGACTTCCGAAATTAAAGTTATTTTGCACTTTTCAGTGGTTTTTTTAATTTAAGAGCGTTCACTCTGAATTACGCGCTATTTAGCCAAAAAACCATGATTTTCAAACCCGTTTATATCCATTAATGATTTATTATACAAAAACGTGATTTATCAATAACATTAGGAAATGTTCTTGTCTAAATAGTTAAGTAGGATTTTATTTAAATTAATACCACGCTTGTGAACTATATTCAAATATGTAAAGAGAGTTTTTTTAATTTTCCTTTCAGAGTCAATTTCGAAGCTTGACAACTTCTACAGTTCTAATAGAATTAATAAACAAAAAATACAAAACAGTAACTGAAATCCTTAACAAAATAGTTATAGAAAAAGATTTATTGATTTAGTTTACTAATTAAGAAAATTAAAATAAAAACATTTTCAAATTATTAAGAAATTATGGGTAAATATAATGATCATTAGCACTGATTTAACTTCCTTTTATCATTAAAATAATAGCATAATCTAATAGAAGGACATGTTTTTCAAAATATACAATTCAAAATTTGAATTAAAATAGCTTTATCAATTTTTAACGAATATTTAAAAAAGATCATAAATATCGGCGCACAATCGTCGCAAATTCAGTCACCCAACAATATTCATCATCACGCTCGCGCGCCGAGTTTTGTGATATTTATAAAAAATTGACAAAGCTATTTTAATTCAAATTTTATATAGGAACTTTTGAAACACATGTTCTTCTATTAGAATAAGCTATTATTATAATGATAAAATTAAGTTAAACTACTGCAAATGATCATTTTATCAACCCATAATTTCTTATTAATTTGAAAATGTTTTTATTGTAATTTTCTTAATTAGTGAACTAAATCAATGAATCTTTTTCTATAACTATTTTGTTAAGGATTTCAGTTACTGTTTTATATTTTTTGTTTATTAATTCTATTAGAACTGTAGAAGTTGTCAAGTTTCGAAATTGACTCTGAAAGGCAAATTAAAAAAACTCTCTTTACATATTTGAATATAGTTCACAAGCATGGTATTAATTTTAATAAAATTCTTCATAACTATTTAGACAAGAATATTTCCCAATGTTATTGGTAAATCACATGTTTGTACAATAAATCATTAATGGATATAAACGGGCTTGAAAATCATGGTTTTGGGCCAAATAACGCGTAATTCAGAGTGAACGCTCTTAAGTCGGTTGTATTTTTTTTGTATAAAGTTTTTATGTTATATTTAGATTGAAAAAATCAAATTCGCTTTCTATGTAACTGCTAACTCCTTCTAAACTACGCAAAGGATTTTGATGCGGTTTTCACTAATAAAACAAACTATTAACGAATAAGGTTAATTAATAAACCTAGCTCTTACCTGTGCCTGTTTGCCAGGTCGGATCACTAATATACAGATCACAAAAAAACTTTACGATGAGAATAGAAAATTTTGCTAAACCATGCTTTATCTATGACCTCTCTAAACAGAAAAGTTGAGGATGTAAAGTAGCTTCTAAGAATATCATTTATTCACATTTCCAACATTACCATCGTGCAAAAATATCTTCAAAACCCCAGAACGCTCCGAGGGAAGGCACACATTAAAAAGAAGGCTCTCTACACGCCACAAAGCATTTTAATTTCACAAAAATTGCCTTCTAGAAACAGAGGCAGTGCTAGTTTTCTCTTGTTTTTCATTTAGAGCTAGACACATGGCCGCAAACCGTGTTTTTTGGGGTGTGAAAACGGCCTACAGCAAACTTTAGCGCTCTACCTAACAATGCAGCTAGAAGGAATGAACCGTGGATGTTGGAAAGTTGGATACGCCATCTTTCCATTGCTACATTTCATTGGGGATTTTTTTCTTTTTTTAAAAAAAAAATCCTCCTCCCGCACAAGGTGGTGCGATGGCAACTCTTCCAAACGTTCCATCAGCGTGATTATATGATCTGAACTGATAAGATTGATAAAACATAATCCATCTCATCTTCCTAGCTCGTCGTGCTGTGCTGGTGCTGCCATTCGGCGAACTTCAAGCGGCGGAAATATAACAACCTCTTCAGTAGTTACCTATATTTTTGAGCCTTTTGGGACTGAAACACTTCGGCCGTGGAGTCTGAATGCTCATACGCTTTTTAAAGAATTATCCAAACGCCTAGTTGCCCTTTGCGTTCTAGGGCCGTAGTTACTCTTTCACGACTTTTACTTTTTCAGACGTTCCCGCAGCTTAATACTAGCATACCTACTGTCCCCGCTTGGGCAGAACACCGCCGTAATCGTGAAGGCAAGCGGCGGCAACAACTTCTCGCGCCAGGCCCTGGTACAGGCCATGGTCCGAAGCAAGTAGAAATGGCAGGCCGTCGCCTCCTTCTGCGAACCAGTAATACTAGCGAAGGAGGGATCGGCCCTCACGCTCCAGCCACCGGGATTCCGACCCGATTTCCAGGCACCGTAGGCGTGAGCTTGCGGACAACGAGCAAACGGTAGCTCGCCGTCCGGCCGTCAGGTAGCCGTCCGGATTGAGCTCGAGTCGTCAACGGTGCATAGTGTTTCACGTGCGCCTGAAAAAGATGTCAGCAAACCGTGGGAGCCCAGCAGGGTCGAAGCCTACTTGGGTCATGGGTTGTGCGAAAGAAAACCCCGGGGCCTTGGAACGAAGGCAAAGAAGGAACAAGTTTGGATTTTAGTCAGTAAAAGTCTGACATACCGAGAGGGTGTCCGCCCAAGAGCGAGAGAAGTCATAAGCATACCATAACGCATAATCAGCCTTTTAATTTTCCTACTGCTGAGACTCAGGCCTCCTCTCTAGGAGAGGGAATGGGCCGAAATCCACCACGCGGGCCCAGCGCGGGTTGGTGAATGTCACATCATCACATGTCTTCGAATTATTTGGTTCTAAGACATATCGATTTCCTCACGATGTTTTCCTTCACCGTTTTGAGAGCAGTGGTGATAAAATAAATTAGACAAAGTAATGCACCTGGCTGGGTTTGAACCCGCGAACTACAACTCGTAAGTCAGGGCCGTTACCTCTCAGCCACCACTGCTCTTGCTGCTGCTGCGGGAGAAGTCATTCGATGATTTTCCAACTAAAAAGAAAACAAAAAAGCATACCTACTATCACATTATGTTTTGATATTAAATAATGCCGCATCTGTTTTATTTCAAGAACGTCTTCAGTGCGTATTCCAAGTCTGAGTCAAGGGATGGTATCTCGCTGCAACAATAGCGCGGTCCCGGCACTTTTGTGTGTAACACTCAGGTCGCGGCGCCTCCCAAAATATTGCACTTCTCTAAATCGCCACACAGTGCTGTGAAGTGTATCGATGGTACAAACTATCGATGTAATGACAACGAAGACAAGGTGAAATTATGTCAGTGATAACGGTTGTTCAAAATATTTGGTATTTACCTTATAATGTTTCACTAACGTTTTTCATTCAATTTTTCAAAATTGACGTGACTGAGTAAATTTCCCTTTTTTTTAAACACCTTAATCGTCCAAAACATATTGAAAAAAATGGTACGGATCACCTGTATTGTTCGATAAACTCTACACTATGTAAATCATCATCATCATCTTCCTGCCCTTGTCCCGTGGTCTTTGGGGTCGGCGCAACACGTTTTTTTCTTCCACTCTGCCCTGTCACTCGTCATGCTATCACTAACTTCCTTTTCTTTCATATCACTGTTCACACAATCCATCCATCTACGTAAATAAACATACGAAAATGTTTTTTTACATGCGAGTAACCGCGACGTTTATATTTATTGTGTGATTTAATTTAAATTACTGCAGTACGTTGATTGAAGCGACGCTGAATTATCTTTTGTGGTTCAAACGAGCGTAAAATACGATAACATCATAAAGAGTAAACGTGTACTTTAAATAACGTATTTCTACACTGATTTGGGTAACAATATAAAATATAATTATATGTGTATCGGTTTACGTGGCTTTGATTAGTTAAGGATAATAAATAAGCTCAAAGAAACTAATTGATGTATTATTATGGAAAGTTGTAGTGAAAAGATTTTGTATGGATGTGCCTCATTATATTAATAGGAAAAATCTAGTGTTTTTTTTTTTTATTCTGTTAAAATATCAATAAAAATGCTTTATATTCGGGATTCGGAAAAATCTTCCGAGATTCGATTCTACTATATAATAATATAGTATATTGTTTATAGTGTTTAGTATTATATTATATTCATTGACTATGTTAGTATTGCAGCATTTATGATTAAATTAATAAAAACATTCAATAAAATAATAATACTACCAATGTTACAACTTTAGAATAAAAACAAAAATATAAAAATACAACACGAAAATGAAGAAAATCTTTTAACTTGATATTATCTCGACATTTAAATTATCGCACATCGTTAACCGCTTGGGTGGAGCGAGACAGAGTGTTGGCCGTTTACTGACTAAAACCGACCCGTGTAACTTCAGTCGCTCTTTGTGTTTCAGGGCAGCAATGACTCTTTCGAACATTTTTTTTATTTATTAAATTCTTTATGCACACAAAAGCACAGAGGCGGAATTAATGCATTAGGCATTTTCTGCAACCTTTGGGTGATGCAAAGAAAAATGGTGGTAGGTGCCACAATACCGCTGTCCCACATCCTATGCCTCATTTAAGATATCGAGAGTACAAATAATATTCTCAAAATAATTTGCATACTATACCAACCCTTTTTGTCGACGAAACACCAAGGATCATGGTATAGTTAGGTCAGCTTCAGTTAATTCAAACGTTTTTATCGATATCCACAACTTCCAACGTCCCCATCCCTACAAGTTGACACCAGTACAAAGGCTCTTTGTGTGATTGAAGCGGAGACCGTCGCCTATCTGCTATCAGCACACTATGCTGATCATGATTACAGGTGCTGCTCTGATATTACTATACGCTTTTAGCTAAGATGGTATTTGCAAGCTTGGGGTGTGGCGTTACTGGCTATGGTTATTTTTTAAAAGCATTACCCCACAGTAGGATTTACTCTTGTACTTAGGGCACACTGAAAGTTTATGGATTCTGATAAAAAAGACTAGATATAAGACTTACGATACATTTATTGTTTTTCAAGGTATATTCTCTCGCAATTAATGCATTTTTACATTCGCTGAAACCACTGTACAAAGCAGTTGGACCAGTTTTCTTTAGGGACCTCTTCAATGCCTTTTTTCAGGTATGTGGTACAGAGAGTAAAGCATCCCCCGACCAGACGGGTGTTATGTCTGGCGATAGATGATTTCGGGTTGTTCTATATGTTCAAATCGCGCGGAGAACTTTAATTGCACGATGCAAAATTAGTTTTTATGTCGTCACATAAGAACTAATTTGCACTAATAATTGCACTAATTTGCGTTTGAACTATTTTGTAGCGTCCCACAGATGTCGCTACAGCTTTATGGAACACATTCACCGCCTATTCAGAGCTCGTAAAACGTGTGCCTCTAAGTTTGTCTTTAATTTTTGGAAACAAACAGAAGTCGCAGTATGCGAGGTCCGGGCTGTAACGCGGACGCGTCATCAGTTCCACATTTGAAGCCTTCAAATAGGCGTCTGTAACCTTAGCGGAATGTGAGGATGCATTATGATAGTGGAAGAGTATATTGCTTCGAGGATAAATTCGCGAACTTTTTCTAAGATTCAGGGCAAGCAAATGTTGACTAGTTTGGGAAAAGACACTTGCTAATTTCCCACCTCAAAAAAAAATCGCTCTAGTGCACATCAAGGGCTCCGTACAAACTTACCTATGTATGTAGTTCAAGGACAGTGACAGTCCTGACAGTTAAGAAGCATAAAACAGTCGTCATCTTGTCGCCCAACCTTACATATTTTGTGACACCACAGACTACGCACATAAACTTGCGAAATGTGTCATGTATATGAGATTAAAAGCTCTTATTTTAATATAGAACATTGGTAGCCTAGTCCGGAGGCCGACCGACACGTTTTTGACGTTTAGTGCTCCGATTAGCCCGCTCCAAGCTCTTAACCAATCAGAAAGCCAAACGCGAAAAACGTTGCGACAACGTAAAACCAACCTCGCACTCAGCGCACAGGGCGGCAGGATCGTTCGAAAGAGTCACTGCGACCATGGAATGTAAAGGGTAACTGTAAAAATATTAGTAAGTTTGAGGCAATAAAATTGAGATGCACGAGTTAATTGATGACAACCACACCTAAAAAAACCGAGTGGTGAGTAATAACCTAGTAAAGTACACTACTCATTTTATTGCTCTCGAAACGGTGATGGAAAACATCATGAGAAAGTCGAGATGTCCTAAAACTGGAATCAAAAATTCAAAGACATGTAGCGTTCACCACCCTGCGCTGGAGTTGGGTGGTGGACTACCCCACTCTCCCACTAACAGAGTTTTTTTTATTTCTGACATGGGAAATCATCAAACGACTTCTCTCACTCTAGGGTGGATCGAGAGGGCGTGTCAAACTTTTACATTTGAGGTGGGAAATCATCCGTTGGCAGTATCTAGTTCATAGCATAGCCATAGCATAGTCGGCCTTATAATGTTCCCACTCAGAGAGGAGTCTCTAAGAGAAGGAATGCCGTAGTCGACCACGCGGGCCCAGTGCGGGTTGGTGGATGTAACATGTCTTCGAATTTTTGTTTCTAGGATATCATCACCGGTTTCATCACGATGTTTTCCTTCACCGTTTTGAGAGCAGTGGTGATGAAAGAAATTACACAAAGTAATGCGCCTAGCTGGGTTTGAACCCGCAACCTACAACTTGTAAGTCGGGGCCGTTACCACTCGGCCACCACTGCTCCCACTCGTATTTATTTACAGAATTGTAATAATTATTATCTTCAATATAACCTCAGTTCATTTAATCCTATTGAATGGCTATTTCATGAAAAACTCATTCAACAGAAGCTCCAATAGAACAAAACTTGCCATCTCTGTATTACCTACACATTGTTGTGTCTACACAAAGTAATGCGCCTGACTGGGTTTTTTTTTTTATTGGGTGGAAAAATCATCTTATGACAAAACCCGCTCTTGGGCGGAGCGGGAGATAGTGTCAGACTTTTACTGACTAAAAACCCACTCCTGTTCCTTCGTTGCCTTTGTCCCAGGGTCCCGGGTTTCGCTTTCACACTACCCGTGGCCCCAGTAGGCTTCGACCCTGCTGGGCCCCTACGATTTGCTGACATCTCTTTGAGGCGCGCGTGGAACAGTACGCGCCGTCGACGACTTGGGCTCGGTCCGATTACCGGACGGTCGGAAGGTGGCTCGTGCCTGGCTGGGTTTGAACCCGCAACCTAAAACTCGTAATTCGAGGCCGTTACCACTCAGCCACCACTGCTCACTGTATCTAGTTCACTTTATAAAGAAACAGCCGCAAAGCTCTGAAATTCTCCTCAAATCTCTATGGAACTAAATTCTATCATTTGATTACAAACTCCAAAGTCGGTTAATAAGCAGTGCTTGTAGTTTGTACTTTGTAACTGCAATATACGTAAGTGAGCGGAGCCAAGCGCATAAGTTTCCTGCAAGGCGTTCCAAACTACTATCCGATGATATTAGAAACAGATTTGCGTGATGCGAGTTTTATAGGGACAGACATTTTTGTTATCATATTAGAGAGAACAATGTAAGCTTTTGCAGTAATTAAAATGAGGTTTTAATTTAACTGGCCTGTTGGTCTAGTGGTTAGTGGCCCTGACTGCTGTGCCGGAGGTCGTGGGTTCGACACCCATAAATGTTTGTGTGATGAGCACGATCGTTTGTTCTGTGTCTGGGTGTAATTTATCTGTAAATTGTATGTATTTTGAAATATTTAAGTATGTTTATCAGTTGTCTAGTACTCATAGCACAAGCTCTGCTTAGCTTGGTACTAGACGGCGGCGTTGTGTGAATATTATATCATATTATATTATTTATTTGTTTATTTTATTGTTTATGTAAATATGTACACACAAACCTACAGAAGAGGACAGAAAATTTAATATAAAAATTGTACAAAGGTACTGCTTATTACATATATTAGTCATAGTCATAGTCGGCCTTATAATGTTCCCACTGTTGGGACTCAGGCCTCCTCTCTAGGAGAGGGAATGGGCCGTAATCCACCACGCGGGCCCAGTGCGGGTTGGTGGATGTCACATGTCTTCGAATTTTAGGTTCTAGGACATGCCGGTTTCCTCACGATATTTTCCTTTACCGTTTTGAGAGCAGTGGTGATGAAATAAATTACACAAAGTTATACGCCTGGCTGGGTTTGAACCCGCGACCTACAACTCGTAAGTCGGGGCCGTTACCACTCGGCCACCACTGCTCTGACATATATTGCTTATTGCTATTATTGCTTATTATATTAATATCATCTTTTCTATCTTTTATTTTTATCTATATCATCCTTTAGGATTTCAGTTTTTGTTAATTAAAATTATCTAGAGTTTATATTGAGATAAGTTGATTTGTACATAGATCCTTCCATCCTTCGGTTTTTTTTTAGGGTTCCTTACCCAAAGGGTAAAACGGGACCCTATTACTTAGACTCCGCTGTCCGTCCGTCTGTTTGTCTCTCTGTCCGTCTGTCACCAGGCTGTATTTTATGAACCGTGATAGTTAGACAGTTAAAATTTTCACAGATGATGTATTTCTCTTGCTGCTATAACAACAAATACTAAAAAATTTAATAAAATAAATATTTGAGGGGGTTCCCATACAACAAACGTGTATTTGCCGTTTTTTGCTATAGACGGTACGGAACCCTTCGCGTGCGAGTCCGACTCGCACTTGGCCGGTATTTTTTTATTGTGTTAGGTTTGCGCTTGACCACTATATCGCCTGATGGAAAGCGACGATGTGGTCGACGATGGAACGCTCTTACCTAGAAGTAACCTATTCACTCTTGACTTAAAGATTCCCAAGTTGTAACTATCGGGAAACACAGACTCCGACAGGGAATTCCACTCCTTAGCTATACGCACAATCAATGTTTACCTAAAATGTTTTGTGCGTATAGGTGGGATTTCCACCATGTACATATTTAAGGGTCATGTTGACAGGAAATAATCTCAAGGTAATTTGTTTTTCTGTAGACCTCCAACGAAGGGGAAGATTCCAAAGTTAAAATCATCTTCATCATCATTTCAGCCGATAGACGTCCACAGCTGGACATAGGCCTTCCCCAAATGTCGCCGCAAAGAACGGTCCTGTGCGAAACAGTGTTGGAAGGCCCCCTACAAGGTGGACCGATGACCTGGTGAAGGTTGCGGGAATCCGATGGCTGCAAGACGCAAAGTTAAAATAATATAAAGCAAATCGAAATATCAAAGATGTCATGAACAATAATTGTACGACCATCATGAAATAATAAAATCTCCCATTTCATTCGCAGGAATCAGGATATGCGCCACAGGCAAAAAGGAAAATCCCCGTATTATTTAAATTACAGCTGTCAACAAGCAACTACTTATATTCCCCATTAAAGTATCTGTCAATACAAAAACACGAAACAAGAATTAATGAGTTGTTGACTTGTAGCATTAAGTCCGCCTATGTACCACCACTGTACATGAAGTTTAAATAAATAAATAAATAAATTTGCCGAGGTACAGTTTTTTTTTTTTTCTTCTGTTTATCTAGTCCCAAACTAAGCAGAGGCTTGTGCTATGATAACTAGACAACTGATAAACATATCTACTAATATATTTCTAAATACATACATATTATAGATAATATGATATTACACCCAGACACAGGACAAATGTTCGTGCTTATCACACAAACATTTGTCTTGGTTGGGAATCGAACCCACGACCGACCGGCATAGCAGTCAGTGCTACTAACTACTAGATCAACAGGCCAATCAACATTCTTGTATCAAAATACATTATAGTTTTATTGTTTAAGGCTTTTTTTTTATTGAGTGGGAAAATCATCTTATGACAAAACCCGCTCTTGGGCGGAGCGAGAGATAGTGTCAGACTTTTACTGACTAAAAACCCACTCCTGTTCCTTGGCGAGCCACCCATTGCTCGCCATCCGCAAGCCCGCGCCTACGGTGGCCGGAAATCAGGATCGGAATCCCGGCGGCGGCGGTTGGAGCGTCAGGACCGTTGCCTCACGAGATCGGCCGCCTCCTTCGCTATTGTTTAAACTTATATCGACAGCAGCCTGGGGTCGCCCTGCGACTACCGACGTCTGACGTCTCCTGTGGCAGCGGCTGTGACGTCTGGCGTCTCCTGTGGCAACGGCTGTGACGTCTGGCGTCTCCTGTGGCAGCGGCTGTGACGTCTGGCGTCTCCTGTGGCAACGGCTGTGACGTCTGGCGTCTCCTGTGGCAGCGGCTGTGACGAGAGAATATCCGTTCCCTCACGGTTACGGCCATTTCTTTCGTTAGCATGACTGCTTCTCAGAAGAATGATTAGTGACCGTCTTCCATTCCCCCTCGCTCCGGAATCCTGTTCATGGCCTGAACAAGAGCTGGACGCGAGAGGTCACCACCGTCAATCGCCTCCACAAGCATTCGCTCGTGCTCCGCTCAAGCGAGAGTTTTTTCTTCTACCTGAATTCGAAAAAGGAACCATCCAAACTGGCAATGTCAAGTTGCTAGTGAGGACATAGTAGTACCTCCTTAGCCATTCCTCAAAGAGGGGACTTACTGCTACGGCTGTTACATGCCAAATTAGCCCAACTTCTATGAGAAAGATCTAGTTTAAGTGATTACCTGGAGTTAAAAGATACTTCAAGACAAGGAAATTAAATTTATGTACATAAAGTTAGATACCTTAGATGTGGGTGTTTTTGTTTACTAACATATAAGTATGTTGTTGTTACTGTTTGCATAATTTCCTCATGCAAATAAGGGCTCAACTTATAATTACTCACCTACGCATAATTATAATTTAAAACCGGTACGCTCAGCTATACTTATGTAACCGTACACAATAATGTATAAGGGCTATGGAAAGGGCTATGCTCGGAGTTTCCTTGCATGATCGAATCAATGAAGATATCCGCAGGAGAACCAAGGTTGCCGACATAGTACGAAGAATCGCCAAACTTAAGTCATCATGATCATCAACATTTCAGCCGATAGACATCCACTGCTGGACATAGGCCTCCCCCAAATGTCGCCACAAAGAACGGTCCTGTGCGTCTCGCATCCATCGGATTCCTGCAACCTTCATCAGGTCATCGGTCCACCTTGTAGGGGGCCTTCCAACACTGCGTCGCCACTGCAGAACCTTTCGGCCCCAACGGCCATCTGTTCTGCGAGCAATGTGGTAAAAGGTATGAGTGGGTTTTTGAGTAAATGTGTTGAAGTGTTGAAAATATAATTACTTAGCCCTGACCAGATACTATTTTTAATATATTTTTTTTTAATAAATAAAAGTGTAACTTAATAAATGAATTACGAAATAATTACGGAGAACAATTTGTGCAAACAGTGAAATCACTTTGTAATTTAAACAGGTGTTACTTTACGGAAATCAATGGTGACAAATCCATTATGTACCTATTCTTTACAGAAACATGACTGCGTGCACCAAATTATTTTTAAAACACGCTCGACCAACGTCCATGGCACGTGCTTTCTGCAAACATTATTATAATTTACGTATTTATCGTGATTTTTCCTGACGTATGTTATTGACAATTCATGATTTCATTTAGAATACATTTGAAATGTACAGTGGCCACAGAATATGGAATTGGCAGAGACTTTACGGCATGTGTACCAGGGATGTGTAAATATGTAAAGTATATGAAATTTCATTTTGAAAAAAAAAATCGAATATAGGAATAGTAATACAGTATATTTCAGATACAGTTACGAATATGAAATTATTTCGGATTTTCCGCTAGTTTCAGTTAGAGTTTTAAAATTATAAAAGTAAAATATAAATTGAAAGATTTGAGTTTTATTCCTAGTCTAGATTATCATTTGTTTGGCCGGACAACACCGATAAAAACCTGCTGTAACCTGTCACATAAGTCTGCCTATATCTAAACAGAGACTTTAATATCGGTTTCGGTGACGGATATTTTTTTTGTTTCGGATATCTGACAGTTTTGATTACGGTTCATTAGATCCCACCTGGTGATGTTTACCTATAGTTTCACATTAGTCGTAAAACAAGGGCATCCCTTAGGTTAGTCGAATGTGTCGCGTTAAGATGTAGTGAAAGGGCTTCAGGAGACATCTGGAAATCCCTTACCCGACTGCGGACCCAGGTTGGCCGCTGTAAAAACAATTTGGCCAAATGGGGCTTCCTCGACCCGTCTCTAACACAGTGCCAGTGTGGAGCCGCTGCACAGGACATGCGTCATTTGTTATGCTGTCCATCCTGCACAACCACCTGCAGTTTTCAGGATCTATACGAGGCCAATAACAGAGCCGTAGAGGTTGCCAAATACTGGTCAGAAAAAATATAGTTAGTGTACATCGACACGAAAAGAAGAAGAAAGCCTTCAGGACATATTATATTCCTACGAATTAAGTGTTGGTCGCAACAAAGCGTCCACCTATACCAGCATTTAAAAAATTAGTTCCGTGATTCAAAATGGCTGTCGTATCATAATCTCATCGTCGCTTCCCATCTGTCTAAGCACAGTTTTTCATCAGCATTTAATTACTTTAAAGCATCACAATAATTTTATTAAGACAAAATTTTATGCGTGTGTTTGTTTGTTAGCTCTTCACACTCGAACGGCTGAACGGATTTCAGATTCCGGATTTTCGGATGGACGGATGGTAACCGATAAAATGATCGTGCTCAACACACAAACATTTGTCCTGTGTGAGAATCGAACCCACGACCTCCGGCACAGCAGTTAGGGCCAATGACCACTAGACCAAACACTAGGCCAGTCACCTGCTTACCAGCTCACCGTTCTGTATTCGTACGAAATTATTCAAAATATTTGTCCACTTAGACCAGCTGCTAGATATATTTTACTTGAATCCTAACCAATCCAATCTAACGCAAAATTCATTACTCCGAATTTTTTCAGTACGAAACATTTTTAAAGCACTGCCCGCTTTGAAACCGCCATCCGCCCACACCATGACCGCAGTGTCACCACTGTGTGCGGTAGGAATGTTCAATTACTGTCCAGCACCGCGCAATATCAACCTCGAACAAATATTCATACACACACATGGATAAAACACAAGAAACAGTTATACTTAGGTTGGTACTGTAACGGTTGTTTGCTAAAGAGAATCTTACAGTACTTGGTTGGCAGAAAAAAAATCTGTTTTCTTTTGATATGTCATGTGAATAGAAAACTATGCAAACCATTTTTTTTTTACTTTTCGTGCTATACCGACATAGCACGAAGAATCGCTAAACTTAAGTGGTAATGGGCACATTGCTCGCAGAACAAATGGCCGTTGGGGCCGAAAGGTTCTGGAGTGGCGACCGCGTACCGGAAGACGCAGTGTTGGAAGGCCCCCTACATGGTGGATCGATGACCTTTTGAAGGTTGCGGGAATCCGATGGTTGCGAGACGCACAGGACCGTTCTTCGTGGCGATATTTAGGGAAGGCCTATGTCCAGCAGTGAACGTCTATCGGCTGAAATGATGATGATGATATACTTTTCAGTCTGCTAAACAAATGTCAATAACAACAAAGTTACGAGTATAAAGCTTCAAAGCTGGTAACAAGAAGAAGAAGTCCGACATTGTCTTTGTCTTCAAATCCCTTGAGACGTAGGGCGTCTTGGACAAATATTTGTTTACAATTGTTATATCCCGTTTGCTTTTCTATCAATTTTGATATTGTTTTTACAATTAGTATTCTATTTTTGTATATTTATTGATAAACTGGTAAGATAACATTTTTTATTCACGCAGATTCCTTATTTGAATTATTCCAAATTATTATATATTATTATTTAAAATGATATAATTCATATTTATTAAGGCAGATACCGAGGAGGTTCTCTGCAGAAGAAACTGCAGTGTGCAGGCTGGTAGATAAAGTTCTGGCTGGATTGAAACACTCATTTGAATTTAGAAGAAAATATATTCGAAAATAGAAAGGCAGGTCGATACGAACCTTACAGCCTGCAGGATGGTAAATAAATAATTCTGGCTGGATTGTGATCAATCATTTGAATTTAGTAGGCAAAATTGGTCGGACACGTAGAAGCATATAATAATATAATATAATATGACAACATCGTATAAGTTCAAAAATAAGTATAGATGGAGTTTTTGGCGGGATTTTTCGAGTGAAGTTCAGTGGCTGTTTTAATTATTCGCAAATTGATTCCAATGGAAAATTGGTTCAGTTTTGTATAAGCAGTTAAGTAGCTTAAGTGTCTAAGCAGCTGAAATAGCGTTTTTTGATAAAAATAGAACTAATAATTATTGTAGTATTGACTACCACAGCGAACCTTGCCGAAAAGGCTGACCCGATACATTTGCTACCAACTGAAGCAAAAAAAATAGAATTTGTTACATCCCCATCCTAATGGAACTCAGAGTAACTTAAAGTGACTGAAAACTTAATACTTTCTAAACTTGACACTGGCTAAATGTACAAACCCTGCGAAGCCAAAATAAAAAAAATAATTTAAAAAATTGGGGATGGAAAAGCATGTAAGTGCGAACCTTACAGCACGCAGGCTGGTAAAAAATAGTTCTAGCTGGATTGCGACACTCATTTGAATTTAGAACAAAAAACAATTTGGAGAGAGGCATTTGAACATAGTATAAGTTCAAAAATATGTCTATCCAACGTGGCAATGCTGCCAGCGTTCTGGGCACTTTTCCCATTGACATCGACGTGCATGATTTTTTTGATAACTTAGGAGTTCTTTTTCTACCCGTTTGTACATATTATTATTTTCATTTTGTTTGTATATCTATTAAGGTATAACACTAAATCAAGTTAATTACGCTGACTGTATACAAATAATAACCGTTAACGTAAGCTAATTCTTCGTAAACGGCTTTTCAAATATTTGTTTTTACTGAGAAGCTGCTAAGAATGACGATATTTACCTACTTATGGACTTGCGTAATACACTGCTTTATATTGTTAATTACATAAACCGCACCGTACTTTATTAGTTTAAACGATATTATATACTATTATGTAGAGAAGTGAATTAGTGTCTTCCAGCCGCTTGATTTTTCGATTTGACGAATCATACTAATCACATCACACTAATATAATAAAGGCGACAATTTGTGAAAGTATGTAGCGTGTAGTATGTGCGTGTGTGTATGTGCGTGTGTGTGTATTTGTGTATGTGTATGTAGTGTGTGTGTGTGTGTGTGTATGTAGTGAGTGTTTGTGTGTATGTTTGTCACTTTTTCACGCTCAAACGGCTGAACGGATTTGGCACACAGATAGACCATATCCTAGAATTTATAGCGTTATATCAAGTCATTATTATATTTAGCTGCTAGATTATTGTACTTTTAAATGCAAGCGTGACGTCATACAGGTATCAACCATCTACTCTAACTCTTACTCTCTCTCTCCATACTCTCTACTCTCTCTCTCTCCTATTTTAAGTTCTCTTAATTAGACTGATTTCTTATGTATCATAGTATTTATTAGTTTATTATATTAGCATATATACGTATTTTATTATTATAAGCCACTTAATTTAATGATACTACATTCTATTTCAAAAATATCTGTTATTTATTTATTGTGCACACCTACCACAGTGTTATCTTTTTAACCCAATGGTTGACTAGTAGAGAATGCTTTGTGGCATTAAGTCCGCCTATGTACCACCACTGTACATGAAGTTTAAATAAATAAATAAATAAATAACTCTGAAGAGTCACCGTGGCAATGGAACGCAAAAGGTATCAGAAGGAACACGGATAGATTTTTGTCAGTAAAATAACAATAATAGTTCTTTATTTTCAAGCCACTAAGGCCCAGATAGACAAAATACGCAAATAAATTTACAAAAAAATAATAAACTAATACATTTAAAAAAATCTAAATGTTTTTATTTCACATAGGCACTTGTAAAACGTCAAAAGCTATTGCGTGGTTTCAATTGGGCATTTTCTATTAAAAAGAACGCGCAAGAAACTCCATGGTTCCTCATATGTATAAACTATATTAGACGAAGAGTAGTAGTATTTACAGGTTGCATTTTGAAGAGTGTGCGCAGGAATTTCATAACTTGATTCCGCCATCCCATTTCTACCCTTACGTTGTTGAAACCTCTACGGTCTGGACTAAGCGTTTCGCCTCGTCGTTTATACCGCGTATATCGAAGGACTGGAAAAATTTGCCTGCCTCTTCCCATCCGATTATAATTTGGGTGTCTTCAAGGTTACAGTGAATAGGCTCTTAATAAACTAGTGCGCCTCACCATCAACGATTACAGCACTGCTTACCATCAGGTGGGATCACAGTTAAGCACTAGTTTATATTTAAAAAAAGACGGTTATGTTTCACTGTGAGGCGTATACTTCCTCGAAATTGTCGATACACAACCACAATCCAAACTCTTCTGTGAAGAAGGTTCCGAAAACTTAAGTCGGTACCCGCACTACAAATGACTTTGAATTAGTGTTCGGGCACGACTCGAAGTGCACCATTTTCAAAATCCAGTTTGTCAAAAAGTCTGACACTCGCTTCTACGCCAGAGCGGGAAAAATCATTTAAATAATCTTCCACAACAATAAAGTGGTCTACGATCATTCAATTGTACAACGACCTTTTAAAGAATATAAACACTGTTTCTTTTTCATTCATAATATTGACCGCACAAATTAAATCATTTACCATTATTAACGATTACTTACTGTGGATTGACAGTAAATAGGCAATTATGACACTGTTCTCGGTACAATCTATTGTGCTAAGCGCTAGTTGACATCTCACCCGTCAGATTTATTCAAGTCTTTGACCTCACTCAAGAATAAACAACAGAAATAAAACTTCATCAAAGTAGTTTTTTTTTTTAATTGACATAAACCAGTGCTTGACTGCGATCCCACCTGATGGTAAGCGGAGATGCAATAATTTATGGTCAGGTGCAATAGTTTATTAAGAGCCTATTCATTCTAGCCAGTACCACAAAATAAATAGATAGATATTCTTTATTGTACACCAAAAATACTAATTACATTAGAAACTAATAGAAATAGATAGGTACAGAAGATAATCTCATGTATGTACGTCACTCTTTAACCGACTTCAAAAAAGAGGAGGTTCTATGTTCGGCTGAATGTATTTTTATCATACCTACTCTATCTACCCTACTCGGCGGTTGCGGTAGGGCTGGTCCTGCGCCGCCCGCAGTAAATGAAGAAAACACATCATTATTTGATCTAAATTAGCTAAATATATTATTTAGGTCATAATTAGTTTATAAAAAAAAAAACTTTTTTTTCTTATTTTCAGTGCTGGCAACAATTCGCTTTCTTTCCTTCATGACTACTCAGAAACTTCGCACAGTGATGCAGAGATGAGTGAAATTGAAGAACTAGATTCTGATTAAACTTTTATCGTTCATGATTCGTAAAAATATTTAATTAAAAAAAAAATATTGGTTTTGCTTACCCTACTTGTTTCGATTTGACAGCTGATGACGTCCAACATGGCTTTAAGTCGATCCTATTCTTTTATGAATCCCATAATAATTGTGACTTTCCATGACTCTTACTATAGTGCATAAGTATATCGCAACACACAAGCACTTCCGTCCGGACCGAGCCCAAATCGTCGACGGCGCGTATTGTTCCACGCGCGCCTCAGGGAGATGTCAACAAATCGTAGGGACCCAGCAGGGTCGAAGCCTTCTGGGGCAATGGGTAGTGTGAACACGAAACTCGGGGCCCTGGGACGAAGGCAACGAAGGAACAGGAGTGGGTTTTTAGTCAGTAAAAGTCTGACACTATCTCCCACTCCGCCCAAGAGCGCAATTTGTAGTTAGATGATTTTCCCACCTAAAAAAAAAACACTCAAGCACTTTGTTATAATAATATAACCCTATATTACCGTTTTTTTTTTACATTATTAATTTTGTTACTGACGATCGATTTTCAGAAACCGCTGAAATAAGGCCTCCTACAAAGGTTTCCACGGTATTCGGGGTACAGACTACAAAAAAAAATTAGGAAAAAATCGGCCTACGCATTTGGTCTCTAGAACGCCACATAGAAACAAAAATACATACATAGACTGATAAACACATTACCCTCCTTTGCGTCGCGCAGTCGGGTAAAAACGCCACAGTATCACTCAAGCACTATAGTTAACATTACGTACTAAGGCTCCTAATACTCAGCACGAACCTAAATATAAGTAGCTCTCGTGTAATTAAATCGTGTACCAAAATAAGTCCAGGTTCGTATGATATTCCCTACACGAGTACGCTCTTACGTCCAGAGAATTATGCTCCTACTGGGATTTAGATGTATGCTATCTAAATAATAATTCATTTGGAGGATCTGTCTTGAGATAATACGAGTAATTGTTGTAGTGGCACGCTGTACGTAGGTACATGTCAAGAGTGTTGATTAGAAAATAATGAAATAATAATTGCTTGCTTGCTGGCAGCGGATTTGCCCGCGTTAAAGTAAGAGATTATTCCAAAGACACGTACTTCAGGACGTTGTCTACCTGTATGCCAAATTTCATCCAAATCTCTTCAGCCGTTTGAGAGTAAAGGAGTAACAAACATACACATACATATAAACTTTCGACTTTGTAATAGTAAAAAAATATCCCAAAGAAACATTTGAAGATAAAAGTATTCTTTGCGTTGTTCCAGGACATGGTCTACAGTGAACCAAGTTTCATCGAAATCCACTCAGCCGTTCAAGCGTGAAGAAATAACACACACACATACACACATTCACTAACTTCCGCGTTTATAATGATAGTGTGACTAGTTACTGCCAGCGGTTTCGCTCGCGTGATAGAAAATCATGCCAAGGGTATCCCCTAGTCCCGGTATAAAAAATTAATAGATTCTTCATCTCCTCGATATTATGTACTGCTTTTTTCACTTTACCAGTGTAAAGTGAAAAAACATAAACTTTAGTTTGGTCTTCGTCAGCATTACCATTAGTTCTCTTAATGACTTGATATTTTTCTTAGTATTTATTAGTTTATCATTTTAACATATATATCTATCTTATTATTATAAATAACTTTATTTTTTCTGTTTGAAGTATCTGTTATTTGTTTATTATGCAAGCCTACCACAGTGTTGTCTTTTTTTACCCAAAGGTTGACTGGTAGAGAATGCCTTGTTGCATTTAGTCCGCCTATGTACCACTACTGTACATGAAGTTTAAATAAATAAATAAAGTTAAAAAAGCGGTGTAGCCAGACTGGCCATAAAAAAAACATAGAGGTATTAGTTGGGTAGTATCGTCGGAACCAGTTAGTTTGAAGATCAGATGTCACAAAGAAACTACCATCTGACATTTCCAACATTGTAAGGCAATACACAATGGATAAACCGCATAAAACCTGATCGTATGTTCATTTCATTTTATTTGACCATAATTTATACAACCTTCTAACCTGAACTTCAGATCCCTTAATTATATTTACCAACAGTTAATTAATTCGAAATAATCTCTAAGCATTTACCTAGCTATTCCTCTTCCAGTATCAGTTTATCTTCCGAATCCAGATGAATTTCATGGAGCGACTGATTATCTGATCTCCACCACAGCCCATCTCCTAGAGAGGAGACCTGAGTCCCAGCAGTGGGAACATTGAAAGGCTGATCATGCTCATGCAAAGTTTATTCAATTTACAGAGCAAAGATTTCACTCAAATTGTAGCAAATTTTGTCTACCGTAAAAGTGGAATGACTGAATTTTTCGGTTGATTCATCGTTTAGAAGTTTTAATACAAAACCTCAAAAATTACACACAGTGCAATTTTTTCACAACTTAAGATGTTTTTCGCCAAAACTGAAAAGAAAAAGCACAGGCCTTTGCCCAGGAATGAGACAGAACAGACACAAACAAAAAAGAATATACGACTGGCCTAATACTTTTCTATTCTCTTTTTTTAGGATAATTTTCAATTTTTACGCAGGCCAAGCCGCTAACAAGAGCTAATAAATAATATAATTTTATCATACAAAAAGGGGTATAAATCATTACACCTTCCTCCTCTCCTCAGGCACCTCAAATAAGGCGAGTAATCTGTTTACCCAGGAAAGTACTTATAATTTGAGGAAACTTCCACAACACTCTCGGGTCAGATTTTCAGTATTCATAATTCAGAAGTTATTCAAGTAAATTACCATTCGTCCTTAGACCTCTGGGTTTGGGGTTAGGGTTGCCAGAGATAATGTATTAATTATACCTTACGCCTATGAAAGTATTAAGGTTATAAGCAGCTTGCTTCCACAGCCGGAATTTTCCAGTACTTATTATTTCTCTTTTTTTAGGGTTCCGTACCTCAAAAGAAAAAAAACGGTACCCTTATAGGATCTTCCATGGGTAGTGTGAAAACGCCACGGGTAGTGTGAAAGCGAAGCCCGGGGCCCTGAGATGAAGGCAAAGAAGGAACAGAAGTGGGTATACGACAGTCAAGACCCTTTATCGACCCTTTATCTTGGGAACACGTGGAGGTATCGAATTGAACTTAAAACCATATACTAAGGTCTGAAGTCCCTTGAACTGTGAAAAAATCAAATATCTGAGTAGACGGGAAAAAAAGATACGGCCGTTTATGTCGCAATAAACATGTATTTCGACACTCTTAAGGGAATCAAAATAGTATAAATAGTGTAATAGGGTAATTCTCGTTGCCCTAGAATCCCAAAATTAGGCATGGAGCAAGGTATATAATATGAGTATAGGAAAAAATCTAAAAACTGTAAATTTGTAGTTACGTCACAAAAGAAAACCATTTGCGATTCGGAAAAATCTTCGTTACTCAATTTAGAAATTGAACTGTTTTCATAGGTAAATTTGTACGGAACCCTCAGTGCGCGAGTCCGATTCGCACTTACCCAATTTTAATTTTAATTACCCCACACTACAAATAAATCCTATATCTTGGGTGCGTTCAAAAACATACAAACTCACATAAACAAGACACCCAGACCCGGAAAACCTATTTATAGCCCTTTCAAATATTTGTTCTGTGTGGGAATCGAACCCGTGACACGCAGCGGAGCAGCCAATCGTTCAACCACTGCACCAAGCGTGCCTTCGCAATATAATTTTTGTAAAGTTTAAGTGGTAACATATATATTTGTTTGTATAACGCCATCCTTATATATTATAAAACAAAGTTCCCCACCTCTTCTATCTATTTTTATGAAGGCAATAAACTCAAAAACTCCTGAACAGATTTTTATGCAGATTTCGTGTAGTACATGTATATTATAGTAGAAAAAAGCCAATGAATCTCAAAGATTTCTAACGGCCGTGCGAAGCTGGGGTGGGCTGCTAATTTTTTTTAATTATTATTGATAAGCTCACGTTTTACCACTATAAGCGATTATGTGTTAAAATTAAAACTAGCTAAACTAGCCGGCCCCAAAGTCATTGTTCGCACCACTCGACCTAATCTAATATCGAAAGATAGAATTTGCACAATAATATCAAATCTCTCTCTGATAAGCCAATCAACTAACAGATACGTTTGTGGGTTTCGTATCCTTCACCATAGTACATATATACCTAATGTTAAATTTAGCAGAATTGAGATTATCTTTCCATGATTGTCATTTGTTTTCACTTGACCCAATTACTACAGCGTATTGCCTTTTCGATCAGCTTTTGAGGTCTCCTAGTGATAAATGCTAAAACCTTGCACGTGTCAGAAACACAATGGTTGGTTGTCAGCCCTACAAGCCAGCCACCTTCAAGTTACAAGTTCTCATTCCATAATTACAAAGTTGCCTTTTTCTTGCCCAAACGCCATTTTGTTTTTACAATAATAGCACTTAAACATGATTAGTTGGAAAAGTATGAAATTATTTTGGAACTGAAATTATCGTTAATATTTTTACAGCCAGTGAATCAGCGTATTTTAATTTTATTGCCAGTTTGCTGGGGGTATAAAATAAGTTATTGGAGTACTGAAAAGGCCAAGGTCTTGTAATTGTCTTTGTCGTACAATGACTTAAGTGATTATTTTTAACGTGGGATTCCCGTAGATTGTGCTAGATGACTAGATAGACTGTGACCTGGCAAAGGTTGTAGGTAGAAATCAGAATGATTTGGAATCGAAAGACCAGGTTTTGAAAAGTTATAATGTATAACGGAATCAATTTTGTAATTAAAACAGATGTTGCCAAGAAATGCTTTGGATCTTAGATAGATAAAAACTACGCGTGTGTAAGTGGGACACTTACTAGCAATTATTTCTTTATAACCAGATAAATTGATAGAATACTCTTTGCTGCTTCACTGGCTGCCAGGCTCAAATAGGACTATTGAGCTAGTCACATCAGATACATTGAGACCACTAGACAAGTATTCAGTGGGTTCCTGCAAAGGGGAAGGGCCAGCGAGGCTGGCCTAAAAAGAGGTAGCGATTTGATCTAACCGTGTACTACGAAGACTGGTTTGAGACGGTACAGGAGAAGAATGTTTGAAAGGATGTGCAGAAGGTAGGCCAGTAATGGCTTAGAAAATAATTCTTCGAGAGTAAACACAAATCGAGTTGTAGGTCGCGGGTTCAAACCCAGCCAGGCGCATTACTTTGTGTAATTTATTTCATCACCACTGCTCTCAAAACGGTGAAGGAAAACATCGTGCGGAAACCGGCGTCCTAGAACCAAAAATTCGAAGACATGTGACATCCACCAACCCACACTGGGCCCGCGGGGTAGATTACGGCCCATTCCCTCTCCTAGAGAGGAGGCCTGAGTACCAACAGTGGGAGCCTTATAATGCCGACTAAGCTAAGCTAAGCTAAACACAAATCAGATTCATAAAAAACAATACTCAAAACAAAAATCAGTTCAGCGACTGACTAACAGATAAATATTAAGTTTAAATCTATGACGCATTTGAATTATTAATCCGCTAATCAGTTTCAAAACTATTCAGAGATTCATCTAAACAAGGCCCTTGATCGTGTAACCCTTCATCCATTCAAATGATTTTCGTGCTTGACAATATTCTATCATAAATCAACGAGGTAATAGATACAATCATCTCGTCTATTACAATGATTTACAATTAACAGCAATATTCATAAGAATTACTAATGCCAATCATTAATTAGAAATATCAATAATTTAGTTATTAATGACGTTTTAAATCACGATTTAACTTTTCCACTTAGCATTTATAATTTAATTCAGAATCTTAACGCAAAAGCGTAATTTTCTCTAAAGAAACACTACGCTCTTATATCAGATGGATTTCCAGATATTTCAATGAAAATAGCTGGTGAAATCATAGCTTTACCAACGAATAAGATAGCAAGTGGGAAGCATAGCATACATTTGAAGCTACTTGTCGGATAACAATCCCTCTGAGTCAAAAAGTTTCAATCCCACAAAGAGCTTGGCTCCAGAATAGAGTTGGGTAGGGATGGGACGCGGCGGTGGAAATGTCGATATATTTTTTTCTTCATTCTTTATTGTACACTAACCATAATATTAACACAGTGATTTGACAATTCATGCATAAATGTGAGCTTAACTGAACAATGAGTTTTCTCCCAGCAAACAAAAATAGGATCCAGTGTATAATATAAACCTACATAAATACGTCTTACATATACAAAATTACATAACATGTATATTATTATAGTTAAATATGTTTTGTTTTTATAATATGTATTAGTTTATTATTGTTTTATGTATTTTTTCTATGGGCCACCGATGCCTAAAACTAAAATGGTTTTTATTATTATTATATATAAAAATGTAATATATAAATACCAATATATAATAAATACTAATATTATGTCAATTGAGAAAGAAAGTGCTCTTTGATTTTCCTCTTAAAGTTATCCAGATAAGGGCGGTAGGGGGGGGGGGGTATAACATCCAATGCTTGTCTGTGAGAGATTGCCATGTGCAATAAGACTGCCCATTCTACACTTGTTTTTATAAATATTTGTCTTGTGTCATTTTTATGTGAAGAAGGAGGGGCAAACCCTGTCGTTCTCCGCGTTACATTTCTAGCCGCTCTGATGTGTATTTATATTTTTCTGTAACTGCAGTGTGTCTCTGAAGCTCTCTCCCACACTCCCTTTGCGACAGCCCTACTCTGGATATCTTTACCATATGTAGTAAATTCTCAATTAATGATTAACTACCATATTAGTTTTTATAATTTTTACTATTGTATCTATTACTAGTAATGTTAATATTTGTGTTAAATATTATTCTAAACTTTCTGGCTGAAATTTAGATAATTTAAGTTGTCAATAAATGCCAAGCTTTGATGTTAAATTTAAGCTCAAAAATGAGCAATGTCACTGATATAATCACTCGCCAAAATTTGCAATCAATCCCGATAGTTCAATCAATGCTGCTTTATACTCATGGCATCCAGTATGTTGTCAACACAAATCAGTCAAATACCATTAATAATTGAGTCATTTCAGAATCACGCGTCGTTACCTACTCTCGTTATTAATGGTCCAAAGCTGTACCGTTACTAGACAAATGCCAGCATCACTCCATTATTGAGCCATGTTTTCCTCGTCACATGATGTTAATACGACACAATTCAAAATTTTCATTAGAAAAAAATACAATAAATTTTCAGCGAATTGTTGTACCTGTAATACAGGTTTTTTTTTTCGGAAATCTACTGCACACCAATCTCTTACAATACTGGAGTATTCTACTTAGTATATAAAAGTACGCGCAAAGAGGCAAAAATATGAATATTTTGCTCATAGTCCAGAATAGCACAGAGAATTAAAAAAAAAAACTTCATCATTATTACAAGTGTTCTTATTCATTCCTGATTTTTTGTTTAGGAAAAAATATTATTGAAAAATTTTTTCGCCAATAGAACTAAACTAATCACTATGTCTTAAAGTACATTATATCCTGGGAAAACCACGGTTTCTACACATCTGCATAACTTTACAGTTATGTTGTACTAAAACATAAAGGTGCCATTCAAACTACGACTGTTTTTTAACTTAATTTTAGACTAATGTTAAGTTGAAAGTAAAAATTAATTAAAGTTATTATTATTATTCCAGGATATGGCTTACTCGTATGTTAAATTTCATCCAAATCCGTTAAGCCATTCAAGCGTAAAGAAGTAACAAACATAACCACACACACGCACTAACTTTCACCTTTACAGTATTAGTGTGATAATATACTTCTCTGGGGTAGATGGATTAGATAGTCACTACAATAAACTACCCACTTGCAAAGATTATAACGAAGAGGAAAAGTAATATGCGATTAAAAGTGTCGTTTAACTGCTTTGATTGGCCCTAAATACTGGCTAATGGATAACTCAGCCTTATTTCTTTTGAACACAATAACTTCAATTAAGCAATAAATAAGTGTTTATCAATGCCGCCTCTATCATAATCCATCTTATCACCTTGCGAATCAGTAAGTAAAGAAAGGTCGCTCCATTCGTTTCCGGCCCAAACTTGGTTTAATAATAACTGAGGGTTTCAAGTGAAAATAAACTAGTCGCAAGGTCCATATCCAAAATTAAAAAAATAATTATATATTTTACTTTTACCAAAAATTATGACCTTTACAAAAATATCGATAAAAGGTTGGTACATCACTCAACCACAGGACGCGCAATATCGAATACTAGTTCACGTCAACGATATAAAACACGGAAATCTCTTGCAATACGAGTCTTGTGCCCACCGATGTAAATTGTTGGTGCTATTGCATTATATGCTTATCTGATGCTGGCAGGGAATCCGGTTTTATATTTCAGCCGAGTTTGGAGGCTGAAGATATTCAGCTCTAAAAGAAAAATCGGGTGAAAAAAGCTGGATACTTTTTTACTTTATTAAGTGTCACATGGAATTTGGTATGGTCATGTAAAGAGGAGAGATGAAACACATGTTACTAAAAGAGTTATGAATATACATGTGGATGGGTGGAGAGGGAGAGGGAGGCCAAAGAAAAGATGGATGGATTGTGTGAACAGTGACATGAAAGAAAAGGAAGTTAGTGATAGTATGACGGTTGACAGGATAGAATGGAAGAAAAAAACGTGTTGCGCCGACCCCAAATAAGATGGGACAAGGGCAGGAAGATGATGATGATGAAGTGTCACATGGAATTTCTAAATAAAAACCCTTTGCTACTTTTTGACCCCCGGGGGTCATGCAACAAAAAATACTATTTCATTTAGAATCACCTAAGGTTTTGATTTCCCTAAGGTTGACTGGTAGAAAATGCCTAAGGCATTAAGTCCGCCGCTGTGCATAAAGTATTTAATAAATAAATTTAGTATGTACTTATTACAAACTCAATTTTTGATAAGTTAGTGAATTGAGACATTCCTGTAATTTTCTATTGTATCATCGTATTTTTAGGGAAAAAGAGTTAAAAAAAAAAATATGGATGGATTGGGTGAGCAGTGATACGAAAGAAAACTCCACTGACAGCGTCATTGCTGCCAGTATAAAATGGAAGAAGAGAAAAATGTGATGCGCCGACCCCAACAAGGGACAAGGGTAGGAAAATAATGATGATGACCATAGTTTTTTTTAGTGGGAAATCATCAAATTACCACTCCCACTCTGGGTGAAATGAGAGGGAGTGTCAGACTTTTACTGACTAAAACCCACCTGTGCTCCTTCAGTAGCCCTTTGCGTTCCTGGGCCACGGTAACTCTTTCAGTCAATCCTACAACCCTTTTATTGTGAAACTTTTAAACTTGGTACATAAGGATAAGCATAGCATAATCAACCTTTCAATGTCCCCACTGCTAGGACTCAGGCCCAAGAGAAGACTCTTTGAAAGGGAATGGGCCGTAATCCACCACGCGGGCCCAGTGCGGGTTGGTGAATGTCACATGTCTTCGAATTTTTGGTTCTAGGACATGCCAGTTTCCTCATGATGTTTTCCTTCACCGTTTTGAGAGCAGTGGTGATGAAATAAATTACACAAAGTAATGCGCCTGGCAGGGTTTGAACCCGCGAACTACAACTCATACTTAAGTCGGGGCCGTTACCATTCGGCCACCACTGCTCACTTGGCAAACATTTGACTTTTCCAATTTATTTCATTTGTATTCTATGTTAATCTGAGACACCATAGATTTACGGATAAGGTCATTGTTTCTATAAGTTTATGGTCGGAAATTGAAGACTGGCAGTTGGCAAGCTACCAATCAGGGAGAAGATTGATTGAAGAATAATGGAATAATAATTCTTAAAGAGTAGCCGCGGAAGGAGGAAACATAAAGGTGAAAATGATTCATACAGAAATGTGTTGGATCATTCGGTTCCCTTCAAAATGGTTGAGCTGAGTGGTGCTGATATACACGTCATGTCCGTGAACGGGCGCCGTCAGTTGAGACTGGTCATTTCTTAGCTGCCAGTAGCTTATTTTAATTTTTATATTTAGATTTTTTTTACTTTATTTACATTGTTCTCACGTAATAGTAGCGAGAATAAACAAACAACAGAGATATTTTTAATACATAACAAAAAAAAATCCGGGCCCAAGTCGGCGACACGCGCCTGAAGGAGATGTCAGCAAACCGTAGGGGCACAGCAGGGTCGAAGCCTACTGAGGCCAAGGGTCGGCTTGTGAAAGAAAGACTCGGCTCTGGTACAAAAGGCAACAAAGGAACATGATTAGGTTTTAGTCAGTAAAAGTCTGACACTATCTCCCGCTCCGCCCAAGAGCGGGGGATGTCGTTGGATGATATTCCACCGAAAAAAAAAACCCTGGACCGCAAATGACATCCCGATTTCCGGCCATCGTAGGCGCGGGTTTGCGGACGGCGAGCAATAGATGGCTTGCCGTCCGACCGTCCGGTAACCGTCCGGACCGAGCCCAAGTCATCGACGGCGCGTTCTGTTCCACCCAAGTCATCGACGGAGCGTACTGTTCCACGCGTGCCTCAAGATGTCAGCAAATCATAGGAGCCCAGCAGGGTCGAAGCCTACTGGGGCCACTGGGAGTGTGAAAGTGAAACCCGGAGCCCTGAGACGAAGGCAAAGAAGGAACAGGAGTGGGTTTTTAGTCAGTAAAAGTCTGACACTATCTCCCGCTCCACCCAAGAGCGAGATTTGTCATAAGATGATTTTCACACCCAAAAAAAATTCAAGAAAGTATTAACTTTAGTCAATAAAAGTCTTTTTTTTCGCTCCACCTAGAGCGAAAGAAGTCATTTGATAATATCCCACGTACAAAAAGGATTTGTACTCAGAAAAATCAAGTTCTTAAGATAACGTTTTATCAATGAAACTGATTAGTAAATCCATTAAAGGTTCTACCACGCTATGACCACTAAATTAGTGGTCTTTACTGTTGATTGGACTGTGATTTTATTACGACACGTAATCAAACTAAGATAATTCAGTAAACGCTATTATTGCAACAGTTGCAACCACAAAACAATCTGTCTAGGCTTTTCACAATTATGCTGGGGTCGCTTTGCAGTCTACCTTACCATACTTTACATGGAGCGATTGCCTATTATACCTCCCACACCTAGAAAATGCAGGTGCCACGATACTGTAGAGATCCTTGTTTATCCTGATGATACTGTATCTGTACAGTATATACTTCTTTTCTTTCCTTTTAAAATATCCAAAAAACAAGATGTTTGTTAATTTATAGAAAAGTGAAAGTAGTCAAAAGAATCGCCAAACTTAAGTGGTAGTAGGCAGGGCACATTGCTTGCAGAACAGATGGTCGATGGGGACGACAGGTTCTGGAATGGCGACCACGTATCGGAAGACGCAGCGTTGGAAGGCCTCCCACAAGGTAGACCGATGACCTGATGAGGGTCGCGGGAATCCGATGGATACGAGACGCACAGGACCGATCATTGTGGCGACATTTGGGGAGGCCTATGTCCAAGAGTGGACGTCTTTCGGCTGAAACGATGATGATGATGATGAAAGTAGTCGCTCATTCACTCATTGACTAATCTCGGAAACTACATACTTAACTTACAAAACTGAAATTTCCATCGCAGTTGGGGGATCACTCTGTAAGATACTTTCTTATAGTATAAGAAGCCCCTACTCCTTTGGGGAGTCGTGTAAAAAAAAAAAAAATGTTTCTCCAAATTAGGAACTTATTCACACACACAAAACACTCAGACACGGAACAAACTATCCGAAGGCCAAATATTTATAATATTTGTTACGTGCAGGAATCGAACCCACGATATGCAGCCACTGCGCACACCGTGTGTGTTCTAATGAGCTCCTAATTTCTAAGTCAGGATGTCATGAACATTATATTTAAAAGTCATAAATATTACTTCGAATTTTCGGACTGCAATCAAGCCAATAGGCGCTATATTTTTTTATATAATATTTATTATATAAAATAAATTCTATACTGACACGGGCAAAGGACCATCAATACTAATATTATAAAGATTCATATATTTTTATGTTATGAAATAAACTCAGAAACTCCATCACCGATTTAAAAAATTCTTTCACTTGCTTAACCTCGACAATCGACACGTGCGACTGATAATATTTACCGACAAGCTCCTTCATTACGATATTATCCACCATTGCAGACATAATTCAGTTAATTCAAAATGCGTTTTATTCACGACAAATATCTTCCACAAAGTATTGTGGTTTAGAGAAGCTAATAAAATTACAAATTATAGTATTGTGGTTAGCCTAAAAATTAGTGCAGGGATACACGTGTTTTTTATTGTAAGTCTGCAGATCAGTATAAGTCTGCATTTAGTCCTGTTTCGTCACATCACTTGAGAAATTTCTGAAACGGAAACCGTGGTCTTAGAACGCAAAGGGCAAATGAAGGACACAGATATGGGCTGGATACACTGTTCCACTCCACCTTAGAGCGGCTGAGGGAGGCCTTTGGATGATCCCACCAAAAAAAATACGTCACTCAGACAAGTTATGGCTTCTTTTTGATTGATGCGATGTCCGTAATCACAGAATTATGCAGATATAAAATACGTTTCCACTTTAATTAGTTTTCTTCTGCGATCTTTGCCAGTACCCCAAGAATTTCGATTGTTGAAAGGTTCACCCTCTAAACATTTTGGCTATACTGTATACTGCAAATAATGGTCAGGCAAAATAGTTGAGCTGCAAGATTGTTCTGAAACGCAAATTCAACTAAAGGAACACTGATGGGTTTTAGTCAGTACCTAAAAGTCTGACACTCAAGAGAGTGTCAGACTTTTCACCAAGATCAGGAGGAGTTAGTTAAATACAAGTAATTTCATCATTTCAGCCGAAAGACGTCCACTGTTGGACATAGGCCTCCCCCAAATGTCGCCAAAATGATCGGTCCTGTGCGTCTCGCATCCATCGGATTCCCGCGACCCTCACCAGGTCATCGGTCTACCTTGTGGGAGGCCTTCCAACGCTGCGTCTTCCGGTACATGGTCGCCATTACAGAACCTTTCGTCCCCATCGACCATTTGTTCTGCAAGCAATGTGCCCTGCCCACTGCCACTTATGCTTGGCGATTCTTCGGGCTATGTCCGTAACCTTGGTTCTCCTGCGGATATCCTCATTTCAGACGCAATCACGCAAGGAAACTCCGAGCATAGCCCTTTCCATTGCCCTTTGAGTAACTTTAAGCCTTCTGATGAGGCCCATTGTAAGCGACCACGTTTAGGAGCCATATGTCAAAACTGGCAACACGCACTGGTCATAGACTTTTGTCTTGAGACACTGTGGTATATTGGACGAAAAGACACCGCGCAGCTTCCCTACAAATAATTTGCCAATACAAAAAACCAAGATAAATAAGCCTATTCATAATCTAAAAAAGATTTCGACTCGATATTAAAGTGAACAGTGCATTATTGACACGCTAGGCTATCCTTGCAAACATTCATTACCCTGCAATTTTCCACTCAATTAGACTTAGGAAATACTAGAAAGTGTGCTAAAAATTAAGGACATTCCAACGGAGGTAAACATTCAATACGCAAGCATACCTTCCTTGTTTGTTTGCACATTTACTTAGGTTAGTATAGAAGATGCGTACTTTGTGGTTGGCAAGGTTATTACGTAACAAGCTCTAAGAATTGTCAAAGTCAAGTAAACATGTTTAGACTTATAATTATGAGTTGCACTTTTAAGTTTTCTGCATGGCCAGTCAGGGGCACCGACATCAGAACTCACGAGCTAGAAACAAAGACTAGGTGCGAAGCATTCACGAATGCTAAAGGGCCTATTACACTACTCGATATTCAGACAGTCTTAGTCAATGTCGCGTAGTGTAATAAGGGTTAGACCGGTCTTAGTCGGAACAAAAAATAAGACAGTCTGAATATCGTGTGCTGAATATCGCGTAGTGTAATAGGCCCTTAAAAAGTAGGGTTGTCTGTAGCTTACCGCCCCTGGTTTGTCATAACTAAACCACTATTTTCTTCCTCTTTCGTTCTAAATGCTGCAAAATTTTCGAGTTCGCTTTACAATATTTTATGGACAAAGAACAATCATCTCCAGATCTGTATGAATGGTAATACTAAAATTTGTTCTACACGATGCGGTGTGCTTCAATTCCATTAATCCTAATTTTCTACATAAGTCATACAAGTTAGTGATGACGAAATGCTTCTTCGTGCACTCTAGTATCAAATACGTTCGGGCGCTGTCAGTTGAGAGTGGTCATCTCTTAGCTGTCAGTTGCTATTAATATCTATATTTAGTTTTTATTTTTACTTTATTTACATTTTTCTCACATGATAGCGACAAGAAACATGTAACAAATTAATTACAAAACATGATTGAAAAGAATGTCCATGAGGTTTCTTGCACATTCTTTTCCATAGATATCTACGCTTTGGAATGTGCAAGTAGCATCATTTTTTCTGACTTACTGACTTTTTGACATTTCAAAAGTGCCTGTAAATGGGTTACTTGAAATAAAATAAAAATTGATATTTGTTTGGTAATCTACAATGACGTCATTTGATACCTGAGCAAAGAATTTTTATTTTTTTATTTATTACGCCGAAATTTTTTACGACAGGAATGTGCGTTTAACTGAGACTAATGGCACATTTCTCATGTCAAATCCTTTTTTTTAGCCTATTTTGTCCCACTCCTGGGCAAACGCCTCCTTCCACGCCTTTTATCTCTCTCGCGCCCGCGCTTCCTCTTGCCAGTTCTGGCGGAATTTGTCCAGTTCGTCGCGCCATCTCTTTCGTGTCTGTCGCGATCCCGTCGCACTGATTCAGGGCAACAACTTTGTGCTACTTTGGCCAACAGTTTGTCGAGCATGTGGCAAACATGTCCGTTTCTATAAAAAAATATTCTGCAAACCTGCACAGCTAGACCGTGACACTTGGGCATAAGGATTGGATGACAGATAGTGTTTCTTTCACAATAGTGTCGTTAGCTTAATACTTGCATTTAGAATAGAATATTTAATTTACCACAACTTACTCAACAGCTATAAAAACAGAATTGAGTTATTTAACAATGCGAGTATATTTAATCCATTGATTGATCCAACACACTGATACACACAAATTCACTCACAGAAATACACACTCACAGACACACGATTACACACACTTTCACACGATCATACACAAAACTCATTCACTCATGTTTTTCTACTTTAAATTAAAAAAAAAAAATGTTTTTCTTTTGTTATATTTATTTCTCAACACACTCTGTCTGACGGAAGATTAATGTCACTTTGTTGTAGGGAAGACACTAACACCTGCAACACAGTTTCTACTAGCGCCGGCCTTAGGGAATCCTATAATTCAAATTGTAAATTATGTCAATGAAGAATAATTATTATTTTTATTGATTAGATGTATATAGTCAGAATATTTTATATTTTGTAACCATCAGTAACAGAAGAGGATATCCGCAGGAGAACCAAGGTCACCGACATAGCACGAAGAATCGCCAAACTTAAGTGGCAATGGGCAGGGCACATTGCTCGCAGAACGGATGGCCGTTGGGGCCGAAAGGTTTTGGAATGGCGACCACGTACCGGAAGACGTAGCGTTGGAAGGCCTCCTGCAAGGTGGACCGATGACCTGGTAACGGCTGAGACGCACAGGACCGTTCATTGTGGTGACACTTGGGGGAGGCCTATCTCCAGCAGTGGACGTCTTTCGGCTGAAATGATGAGTAACAGAAGCAATAGTATCAACTTGTAAGAACCGTTTCTTATGATGACATACGGGCTAAGGGATTCTTCGAAGAGCGAGCTAGTTACCGTGACCCTGGAACACAAAGGGTAACTGAAGGAACACCGGAGGATTTTAGTCAGTAAAAGTGATTACCAGTAGGAGTACAGTGCATTATCTAGATCGTTTAATTAACCTGTGTAGTGAGTATCGTTAAAATATTTAATTTTACGTAACGCAATGGAGTGCGCTATGCTCGCAGTTTCCTTGCGTGCTCTAGTCAGGAGCGAAGATATCGGCAAAGGAACCAAGGTTACTGGCATAGCCCGAAGAATCGCAGATGTGGCAATTCAATTCAAATTCAATTTACAAAAATTATATTTTATAGAGGTCTATATGGGCACTTATAAAACATCAGAAACTAGTACGCGGTTCCAATTAGTGTTCGTTTCATAAAGAGAAGAATCGGCAAGAAACTCTATGGTTAAAATTGCAGTCCTGGCACTCCTGGCAGTAGGCAGAGCATATTGCTAGCGACCGCGTAAGACCGGTCTTTGTCGCTATCAAATGGTAATGTGCCCAAAAGACTGGCGGCATTGCCACGCTGTATGGCAATGCTTATCCTCTGTCCAAGGCAAAAGTCAATGCCCACACGAAGTGTGAAACAAAGTTAATATAATAAACGTCAATTGCAGCTGTACTCTAAAACGTATTTGATCTTAGACACTTTTGGTGTGTGTAGTTCTTAGCAACTGATAAGTCGTGGTTAAACACAGGTATCCGTTGCTCCGTGATTGTTTACAAAATATGTGTGCCATTACATAAAACCAACAGAAACAGGTGTAAATAGTGGGTAACGATTATCTTGAATCTTGTCTTAAGAACAGCCGGGAGTTGCCCTGCCCCCCTAGCCAAGTTACGATCTTTTCGTTTGCATCAGACGCCTCAAGTAGGCCACGCCTCCGATTCCTTTGTTCTGCGGTCATCTCAACGCTCAGTCACGTTGTCAGAACAAAAGAATCGGAGGCGTGGCCTACTCGAGGCATTCGACGTAAACGAAACGATCGTAACTTGGCTAGGAGGGTTGCGGTAATGGGACCTATGTTAGTACCTCAGAGGCTTTAGTATCAAGTCAAAATGTACGAGATTGACCAAGTTATACTTCGGTAGTGCCTGTCTATCTCGTTTTTCGACTTTTAGACAATCGCTGTGTCTTATTAGAAGTATCTTTGTCTAGAACATGATGTTAAAGAAAACAATGAACTCTCCCAACGAAATAAAGATCCAAGAACATTTATTTTTTGGAATTAACAAAATATGAGAGCAATGGTGGCCCAGTAGTAACGACCCCGACTTACGAGTTATAAGTTCGTAAGTTCAAACCTAGCCAGGCGCTATACTTTGTGTAATTTATTTCATCACTACTGCTCTCAAAATGGTGAAGAAAAACATCGTGAGGAAACCGGCATTGCCTAGAGCGTGGAGTTATTTTGTAAATTACAATCATATACTATAGTCAATAATAAAAAATAATCATATACATGCTAAGGTCTGCTAACCCTTGAAACAGTGAAAAAATTAAGACTTCTAAATTAACGCTATCTAAATATAAGGTCGTTTATGCTCAGTTTATCACAAACTAACGAGTAAAGGCAAAAAACCTTTGTAGTTACACCAACAAATAATTCCTTTTTTGCAACTCAAAAAATCTTCGATGCTCGATTCTAGATTCGAACTATTTACTCGTACATATATAAGTTTATACGGAACCCTCGGTGCGCGAGTCTGACTCGCTTTTGACCAGTTTTTAGGGTTCCGTAGCTCAAAAGGAACCCTTATAGGATCACTTTGTTGCCCGACTGTCTGTCTGTCAAGACCCTTTATCTCGGGAAGGTATGGAGGTAACGAGTTAAAATTAAAACCAAATACTCAGATCTGCGGTCCCTTGAAGCTGCGAAAAAACCAAACTACTAAGTTTACAAAAAAAAAAAGATATACCTGTTTATGTCGCAAAAAACATAGATTTCGATACTCTCAAAGCAATCAATATTCATAGGGTACTTCCTGTTGACCCAGAATCTTGAAATTTGGCATGAAGCAAGGTTTTATAATATAGATATATAGGAACAAATCTAAAACCAGAAAATTTGTTTTTACAACATCAAAAAAAAAAATTTTTGCGATTCGGAAAAGTCTTTGGAACTCCATTCGAGAATTGAACTATTTACATAAGTAAGCTTGTGTGGAACCCTTTTTTTTAATTCTATTTAAGTATTATTATAGACAGTGTAAGGTATTTTTTTCCAAGTCCCTTTTCTTCCATTTTCCAAATTCTGCTAACCAGTGTACATTCAAACAATCTGCGGTTACCTCAAAAGCCATAAATAACACCATGACGATTTACCATAACTTTCCATTTCAGAAAGGAAAGTCCTTGCGCAATTTATTGTTTACAACTTCATTGTCTTTAGCTAGTGTTAAATAATAAACTCTAACATCTAGCTTGTACAAATCAATCAGGTTTTAAGCTTGGTCTGTGAACGTGAAAGCTATGATTATAAATAGAGCTATACTTAAGCATGTTGCCAGTAATGACATATGGCTCAGAAACGTGGTCGCTTACAATGGGCCTCATCAGAAGACTCAAAGTCACCCAAAGGGCAATGGAAAGGGCTATGCTCGGAGTTTCCTTGCGTGATCGAATCAGGAATGAGGATATCCGCAGGAGAACCAAGGTCACCGACATAGCACGAAGAATCGCCAAACTTAAGTGGCAATGGCCAGGGCACATTGCTCGCAGAACGGATGGCCGTTGGGGCTGAAAGGTTCTGTAATGGCGACCACGTACCGGAAGACGTAGCGTTGAAAGGCATCCTACAAGGTGGACCGATGACCTGGTAACGGTTGCGGGAGTACGATGGATGCGAGACGCACAGGACCGTTCATTGTGGCGGCACTTGGGGGAGGCCTATGTCCAGCAGTGGACGTCTTTCGGCTGAAATGATGATGATGACTTAAGCATATTATTATTTTCTTAATTAGTCATATTAACTCATTTAATACATTTTTAAATATTTCATAAAAAAGCAATTTAAATAAAAAACAACAGAAAGAAATTGTATCCCACAGGTATCGGGAACAGGGTTCAAGCTACCGGCGGTCAAGTCTCTAGATAAAGAAACCTTCTAACAATGCGAGCCGTGTCCAAAAGTACAGTTTTCTGAATTAAGCCAACCGCCTAACGAGAGCCTCCTAAGATGTTGGTCTAGGCTGGAAATAAGCACAACCTTTGTACCTATTGTTTTGTTTCCTTCTTCTTTTTTTTTCGTTATATTTTCTGTATTTAATAGGTATTTACATTTAAAAATACTAACTATAATTACATCATCATCATCATTTCAGCCGAAAGACGTCCACTGCTGGACATAGGCCTCCCCCAAGTGCCGCCACAATGAACGGTCCTGTGCGTCTCGCATCCATCGTACTCCCGCAACCGTTACCAGATCATCAGTCCACCTTGTAGGAGGCCTTCCAACGCTACGTCTTCCGGTACGTGGTCGCCATTCTAGAACCTTTCGGCCCCAACGGCCATCCGTAATTATAGCATCATCATCATCTTCATTATTTATTATTGTATAATTACATAAAAATATATAATCTTCTTTCTTTTATTTATAATATTTGTGTACTTAAGTACATGAATTTTTAAATAAATAAATTAATAAAATAGTAACAATTTTTAGAAACCATTTCATAGAGTGTAATGTCAAAATATATATACTGAAATCTGCGGTCCAAAAAACTTAGACAACTCTCAAGAGAATAAAAATTCATAAGGTACTCTCGTTGATAGAAAATGCTGAAATTTGACATAATACGCGAGAACAGGTATATGGATAAACTCGGAAAACAGTTTGTTGTTGCATCACAAAAAAAAAACATTTTTTGCGATTCGGAAAAATCTTCGAGACTCCATTCGGGAATTGAACTATTTGCATAGGTAAGTTTGTACGGAACCCTCAGTGCGCGAGCCCGACTTTCCCAGTTTTTTTTTTATTGATACAAACTAGTGCTTGACTTCGATCCCACCTGACGGTAAGCAATGATGTAATGGTCAATGATGAGGAGCACTAGTTCATTAAGCGCCTGTTCACTCTAGCCTTGAAGACACCTAAATTATAATCGGACGGGAGGACTGGAGCAGGGAAATTGTTCCAGTCTTTCGATGTACGCAGTATAAACGATAAGGCGAAACGCTTAGTTACGTTTCCTAAGCGTTTCACCTCGTTTCCGCTTAAACGCTTCATTCAGACTTTAGTTATGGTTCTCTCAATTTATTAAGTTCTCATAAAGGCTCGTGCCTTTATTGCGTGCGGCATTGACGGCACGATTAGCGCAGTGGTTGAACGATTGGATGCAGCACTGCGTGTCGCGGGATCGATTTCCGCACGGAACAAATATTTGTATGGCCTATAGATAGTTGTTCCGGATCTGGGCGTAATTTCGGAAGTTGGTGTTTCCATAATAGTGTTGTCTCTTTGTTATTTAACACTGACTTCCGAAATTAAAGTTATTTTGCACTTTTCAGTGTTTTTTTTTTACATTGAAGTCGGTTGTATATTTTTGTAAAAAGTTCTTTATTTTACACTTTTTAGTAAAACCCTCAGCTAAACTTAAATACCTTATAGCCAGAGTGCATCTCATGAGAATTCTCCACGGGTAGTGTGAAAGCGAAGCCCGGGACCCCGGGATGAAGGCAAAGAAGGAAGAGGAGTGGGTTTTTAGTCAGTAAAAGTCTGACACTATCTCCTGCTCCGCCCAAGAGCGGGATAATGCGGAATGATGCGGACTTAATGCCTACGGCATTAAGTCCGCCTTTGTACAGTGTTTCTTACTAGTGCATAAAGTTTTAATAAATAAATAAATAAATAAATAAAACCACATTTGTGTCCATCATTTGCCTTTTGCGTTTTAAGACCGCAGGTTTCATCATCATCTTTCTGCCCTTGTCCTGTTTTATTTGGGTGCATCACGACTTTTTCTGCCATTCTGTCCTGTCACCCGTCACGCTATCACTAACTCTCTTTTCTTTCATACCACTTCTCACATAATCCTTCCATCTTTTCTTTGACCTCCCTCTCCTTCTCCATCTTATAACTTTTTCAGTTACATGCGTTTCATCACTCTTCTTCACATGACCATTCTAAGACAAACGATTCTCTTCTAAATTTTGTCACTGGTGCCACTTTCAAACTTCCTCTAATATACTCACTTTATCCATTCTCGTTACACCACATCAGGACCGCCGTTTTCTTCTTTTGAAATTACCCGTGGCCCTAGCAGGTATACTGAGCTGACGTTGCAATACATTTCATAAATACGAGAATTGGTTCTCGAAAGTTTGGGAAAAAAAAAATTTGGCAATAATCAAACTGTACCGGGGCAATGCAGACTTCAACGTTAGTTATTATCTGAGCCCGCTCATACGATTCGCGGACTTAAATGCTCATCGTGAATGCCTCATATCACAAATTAACGACCAGTACTGAACAGCTTGACACCTTCTGTCAATAAGTGTATTTCTCATAGTAAAAGTAATCGTAAATAGTATAAAGTTTCTTAGTCAATGTTATCGTAAGTAAACTGCGCTTCGATAGGATTTAACTTGTACAATAAAAGCATAGATCGCGTTCGTCGCGCGCATTATTGAGCCGGCGACCGACGCCGCGCGCGCGTTCCATATTCAAAATTAAATAACAATTAATTATTACGTACCAGTGTTTAATCTATTTTTTTTTAATTTTCCTAATAGTGCTGTGTTACCATGGATCCGGAAAAGAAACCAAATTCGGAAGTGTCAGTGGACGATATTTTGACAGTTCTGGGACCATTTGGGAAGTTCAATGTTTATAGTTACATTTTGATATTGTTTCCTGTGTTTTTGGCGGGAATGTATTCTTCGGTTTATAACTTTGAAGTTATGGATCTCAAATACAGGTGAGGTGGTATTGACAATTTATTAAATTAAGATTAGGTTTTATAAATACAGGTATATCTAAATATTTTGAATAAGTGGTAAAATAGTAAAATCTAGTTAGAAAAATCCTATTTCATTTATTTTTTTAATCTACGAAACACACTTGTATCCAAGTCACTAAACAATTTTCACACTATGCATTTACGTGTAATATATAATTTTTATTTTCACACATAATAGTATATTACATTGCTTTCTTGTTTTTTTATTCATTCTTATTTTCTTGCGGATGCAATTTATTACAGATGTGCAATTTTATGATTTTCTTGAGGAAATTATTTAATTTAATATGATAATAGTTCATTTAGTATGACTCTTCTTTTATGGTCTGTTGGTATCTTAACCATCAATGTATGTTAAGATCTATCTTATTAAATTGAAGTAAAGAGATAGCATAACTTAAAGTTGAAGGTACCTTATAAAGGACCAAAGGGGCTGACAAAATGACTGTGGGATCTAATTTTTTTTAAATTGATATAGCAGTGCCTGACTGCGATCCCACCTGATGGTAAACAGTAATGCAATCATTGGTGGTGAGGTGCACTAGTTTATTAAGAGCCTATTCACTCTAGCCTTGAAGACACCTAAATTATAGTTGGACGGGAAGAGTCTAAATACTTCTCCATAAAAAGAGGCATTTGAATCTTGATTTAAGGATTTCATTTAAGCTTATCCCAATGGATAAGTTACGGAGAACCAAGGTTACGGACATAGCCCGAAGAATCGCCAAACTTAAGTGGCATTGGGCAGGGCACATAGCTAGCAGAACAGATTGTCGATGGGGACGAAAGGTTCTGGAAAGGCGACCACGTACCGGAAGACGCAGCGTTGAAAGGCCTCCCACAAGGTGGACCGATGACCTGGTGAGGGTCGTGGGAATCCGATGGATGCGAGACGCACAGGACCGGTCATTGTGGCGACATTTAGGGGAGGCCTATGTCCAACAGTGGTCGTCTTTCGGCTGAAATGATGATGATGATGAATAAATAAGTTTATTTTCCATTTAAAAGAAACCGACGCAATCTATTTATTGGGGTGAACCTTTTAGTCATTTATTTTAAATATAATTATGCCGCAAAAATTTAACGGTTTTATTTCATATCGCTATTGTGACTGATTCTGTAGTTTTCTCGGTCTTCAAAAATTAGTGCTTTAAACCATTATTCCTGGCCCAATTTAAGGGTCAGAACCAAATAACTTCTCCTTCTATACCTAATTTTGCACCAGCTGTCATCTCCTATTCACCCCCTTTCTGGCCATATTATCTTTCACACAGTCACCAATCAAGAAAAGAGGAACCTCTTCATATAAGAAGAGGTTCCTCTAAATTTCCTCATCACATTTCTCCTATAACAATCGATTTCTTGATATCTAACTCCCCTGATGGTAAGCGATGATGAGGCTGACGATGGAGCACGCTTGCCTAGAAGTACCCTTAAGAGGTTGAAGCTATCAGAAAACTCAGATTACGGTAGGTTAACCTCTTCTTCTTAGCGCCTCGATGGCAAAACTATTTTTTTTTCTAATTAAATTCTTTACTTGGCCTAGTATTTGGCCTTGGCGATGCCTTTTTTGCTGTACGCACTATTAATGTGTTATTCCCCAAATGTTTTATACGTACGTACGGGATTTGTAATTTTCGATTGGATTGAGACGCATCGCCTTACGTCTAATGGTCCGATGATGGAAAACACTTGGCAGAATAATTTATGCAATGCACAGTTAGACAAAGTAGCAACTAGGAGTCGATGCTTAGGACTTTGGTGCGTTGACTCGATGGGTAATGAGTACATCTGATGCCAATTTCGGAACTCCTCTTGTACACACAGCAAGTAAATCAATGTTACTGACTTAACCGAAGAATCACCAAATTTAAGTGGTAGTGAGCAGAGCACATTGCTCGCAGAACAGATTAACACACAGAGAACTTTTTTTTAATGATATAAATAAACCAGTGCTTGACTGTGATCCTACCTGATAGTAAGCAGTGTTGCCATCGTTGATGGTGAGGTGCATTATTTTATTAAGAGTTTATTCACTCTAGCCTTGAAGGCACCTAAATTAAAATCGAACAAGAAGACCGCACCAGAAAATTTGTTCCAATCCTTCGACGTACGCGGTATAAACGACGAGGAGAAACGTACGTCGGGTTGTCCGATGGTAGAAGGGTGATGGCGGAAACAAGTCATGTAATTCCTGCGCACACTCTCCAAAATGCATTCTGTAAAATATCGAAAGGCTGGCTACCCTATGACTGTGCTCCAGGCTTTGTAGATTAGTGTTAACCAAATCTGGACATTCAATTAGCCTCTTCGCACGCCTTTCCATTGAGTCCAAACTGATGATGATGATTATGACACACATGTTATACTCTATCTATAGCTTAGTTACTAAAAATTCAAATGCGGAACAGTGGCGGGGTTTTTTTTTTTGGGTGGGAAAATCATCCTAATGACATCCCCGCTCTTGGGCGGAGCGGGAGATAGTGTCAGACTCTTACTGACTAAAAACCCACTCCTGTTCCTTCGTTGCCTTCGTCCCAGGGCCCCGGGTTCCGCTTTCACACTCAGTGGCGGGGTAAGATCTAAATCTGATGAGGGTAAGGTACATTTTGCGAGGCCTTCTTGTGGCGTAAGAACACTCCCCCAAATGTCGCCATAATGAACGGTCCTGTGTGTCTCGCATCCATCGGATTCCTGCAACCCTCACCAAGTCATTGATCCACCTTGTAGGAGGTCTTCCAACGTTGCTTAAGTGGCAATGGACAGGGTACATTGCTCGCAGAATAGATGGCCGTTGGGGCCGAAAGGACCTGGAGTGACGACCGCGTACCGGAAGACGCACCGTGGATAGGTTGTTTTAATTACCATTCCTACACTAAGAAATAACAGTACATTTGTTGTCTCACGCTAAAATGATTAAGAACCTATAATACTCAGGCTGTAATAGAAAATGACTAGAGCCAAGGCTTTTAAGTAATATGGTTTCAAGTCAGGAGCGAGGCCCCCCGGACCGCGAGGCCGTAAGCGGTGGCCCACGTCGCCCACGCCTTGCGCCGCGTCTGATGAGGAATACTCATTCTGTTGTGACAACTTATAAGCACGGGGATAGGTCAGGTATAAAAATAACGGTCGTGTTAGTAAACACAAAGTGATGCGCTGAAAGTCATTTGATACGCGTTATTGTTTCCACGTTGAAATTAGCACTTTCTTGTCGACTGACCTGTCTTTTTTTATAGATATTTAGATAGTTTAATCATAATCAGCTTTATAATGTTCCCAATGCTGGGACTCAGGCCTTCTCTCTAGAAGATTGGACCGAAAACGTAAAAACCGCGCGGTTCCAGTGCGGGTTGTTGGATGTCACATATCTTCGTAGTTTTGGGTCTGTGTCATGCCGGTTTCATCACGATGTTTTTCTTCGTCGTTTTGTGAGCAGTGGTGATGAAATAAATTAGACAAAGTAATGCACCTGGCTCGGGTAGATACCGCGATCTACAATTCATAAGTCAAAGCCGTAACCACAGGGTCACCACTGTTCTTCATCATCACTTTAATCATCAACATTGAACTAAAAGACGGTCACTGTTGAAAATAGGCCGACAGGACCTGTGAATGTAATATCTAGATAGTTTAATGTTTAGTAATTAAACTGTTTAGAAGTTCGAGACCTAAAATAAGATCCCTCTAGGACTTCTAAGTTAACTTTAGATTTCTGAAATAACATAACCTCCCAATGCGCTGAATGCGAATTGTTTACGTTTACCACGTTTGGCTCTCTGATTGGTTAAGAGCTTGGAGCGGGCCAATCGGAGCGCCGAACGTCAGAAACGTGTCGATCGCGTTAACCTAAAACAAACTTGCTCTAGGCACTCTGATTGCCCCTTTGTTACAAACCACAAGCGCTACCTGAGAAGAAATTTTAGAGGGTTTTGGCAAAATGATACATTTGGCCGAAACCCACAAAAATTTCTTAAAACGTCGCAAATAATAAAAGGTCTGCACTTATAATTTATGTTTATTATTGTAATAGTTAATTTAATAATAATGTATGGTGTTCATTACAACATTTCTTTAGATAAATCTCTAATACATACAGGAAAACAAAAAAAATATCCCAAATCTAAAAATTACTTAACAACAAATACAAAACAATAACTAATTTATTTGAAACAGAATATAACTACAAAATATTATCTACTCATAAATTACTAAACATTATTTAAAACTTAACTAACTATACTAAGTAAAACTAATAACTAAATAATGACTTCAAAATTTCCTCCATCGCTGTCGACTGGATGTGTTCCTAAAAGACATATAAAAACAGCAAGCGGCTTTGCCCGCGTGAATGTAGAAAATATAACCTATATTACTGATAAACACAATGATAAAGTATAGCATTCTACTGGTGAAATAATTTTAAAATCGGTCTAGAAGTTTTTGAGTTTATTCGTTTCAAATTTCAAAAATACAAATAGTTTCTTTTTACCATTAAAATAGATTAGTAAAGATATAAATAAATCTTTACAAATTCCGGTTTTCGATTAAATTGAATAAAACGTCACCATTAAATATCGCAATTTATGACGTCAGAAGCATTGTTAGTCCTAAAGTGGTAATATTTAATAAACTGTTATCGTGTGTCCTAAAATGGTAATTTAATATAAACTACGTTATTACAATATTTTTTATACATAGTGTCGCTACAAACTCCTCTCACTCAACCAAGATGAAATCACAAGGACAAGTACCTGCGCTAGTAGTTATAAAGGGCCTATTACTCTACGCGATATTCATATATAAATGATAAAAATATTAAGCAGCATTTAGAACGAAAGGAAAAGAAAGTAGTTGTTTATTTATGACAAAGCAGGGGAGTTAAGCTAAAGACAACCTACTTTTTAAGGGCCTATTACACTACATGATATTCAGCACACGATATTCAGACAGTCTTATTTTTTGTTCCGAGTAAGACCGGTCTAACCCTTATTACACTACGCGACATCGACTAAGATTGTCTGAATATTGAATAGTGTAATAGGGCCTTTAATATTAAGAACTAGCTGACCCGACAGATCTGTCACAACATTTTATAATATCACTACATAGTATAAAACAAAGTCGCGAGTAAGCAAAGTTTCGTGTCTGTCTGTCCCTATGTATGCTTAGATCTTTAAAACTTCGCAACGGATTTTGATGCGGTTTTTTTAACTAAAATAGATAGAATGAGAGGAAGGTTTATATGTATAATACACGCGCAATATACTAATAGACACTCATGATTTTAGAGGTTTCTAATGTGATGTAGTAAATGAATACATTTTTTGCGCTTACTTTGCAAACGCTGGCTAAACCCTAAGAGATAGATCAAAATAATGTACTATAGTATTGTACATTTTAAAAAGGTCTACAAAAAAGTCTGCAATGGCACATGTCTATCTTTTAGGTGCAACCCACAATGATCAGCATTGCACCCGTGCGAAGCCGGGGCGGGTCACTAGTTGTAAATAAAACTTTTTCACAATTTTCTTTTACATTTTTAGCTGTGGTAAACCTAAATATTGTCTAAGTTCTTTACTGCGGTACCTATTGAATAAAACTATTAGAAGTGTACCTATAAAAGAAGAATTCCCTCGATTTTTCCAGAATCCCATCATCAGGTCCTGACCTTGGGACCCTTTCAAGCAAAAAAGAATTTTCCAAATCCGTCCCATTCGCCTTTTTGAAGCCGGTTGAAGGGAAAAAGTTGCACACCTACGAATACATAAAAGTATATAGGTAAATTGACAGTTAGGAACAGTTTGATTGTAATGTAATAACGATTACTGGGTTTTTTTTACGGTATTCCGTGCAATTTTTGCAATTTTCTCTTCAAGAATTCTCAGGAAGGTTTCCTCTTATATCAACAACAAAATAATAGCAAACAAAAAGTATCACCCACATTGGTCCAGTAATTCTTGAGTTTTGTGCTTAGCAACACATTTAATCATTCATTTTTTCAATAATTCATACAAAGATAGAGTTCATAAATAAGCCTCCGACCATTTTTTTGTGGCGGGAAATATTCTAATACCACTCTGGGTGGAACGAGAGAAAGTGACAGACTATACTCACCGACTACAATTCACCAGTATTCTTTGAGTTGCCCTATGCATTTCAGAGTCATCGGTTCTGTCAATTATGCTGCCAGCTCGCTATAACACAACGCACCAACGATCCGGGATTGGCTGGATCGTACGGTGACCTACCCATTTTTCGTTGTCCGCAAGTCCGCATACGGTGGCCGGCAATCGCCCCGCAACTCTCGACGCCCGAGGTCTCCTGCGGCAACCCTATGATTATGGCATACCCATATTCTGATATAAAAGATATCGAAAGTATTAGTTGACTCTTCCTTGAGCCAAAGGCTGAACATACAAGAAAGCTATGCCGTCAATCTTTTGGGCACATTACTAGCCGAAAGTGATGAGAAGGAATTTTTCAACGCTACGATATTATTTATTATACAGTTATATTATGGTAAGACTTGCACTTTGATAGCAACTTCGTTCGAAAGAATAATAATAATATTTTATTTGCAAAGACGAGTATTCGTATAATTCGTCATAAGGAAAAAGTTCTCCACTACCGTACAAAAGTGTTTATGAATGTCAAATTTCAAGTTAATTGAACCAAGAAATAAGAATCCTCCATACAATCTTTAAACTCCTATTTATATAAACTACTATTTCTTTAAACTCCTGTTGAAAGTTTGCACAAATGGTAAGTTTAAGGTGTTTCTTCTCAGGGTAGTCAGCTAGGAAACACCGGCCTCATCTAGTTTAAAAAGACAAAAAAAAATAATTGACGTGTAAAAGTGTTTTTTTAAACCTACTTACAAAATAAATATCATTTATCATTTACTATTTGTGCAAACTTTCAAGTATTTTGGCACAATTCTTCCTTATCACCGTCTTAAAAATTGAATGTCCAGAAACTCTTAGTGCTTACCTATGCTATAAAAAGAAGTCCCGTGCAATATTTGACGTTTCTAGACCAGTAGTTTCGGCTGTGCATTGATATTCAGTCAGTCAGTTTATTTCTCCATTTATATCTATAGATTTTCACTATAAATATTATCGTTTTCAGTTAGTTTATAAACGCCAATTTCAAGTGTAACTATTATTTTAGTGCTCGCAAAATAACCAGATCGAGATACGCAGATATATTCATAAAAACTTTATTGTAGTTTCGTTATTTTTAGACATTTTCTTTGGACAATAGAACTTTTTCTTGTACTGCCTGTCAGCTTGTGACAAACAATACAATTTCCAATTAATTTCTTTGCCAAGTTTAGCCAAGGTTACAAAATGTTAAACGACCTGTTTATTTAAAGTTTATAGTATTTTTTTTGTTAGCGAAAAAAAAAAGTAAGGGTAAGTATAAAAATAGCCAATTTAGAGCGTGGTTTTTTTTTATTCTGGATAGGTTCGCGCTTGACCGCCATCTCACCTGATGGAAAGCGATGATGCGGTCGACGATGGAACGCACTTACCAGAGGCTTCGCGCGCGTGATTCAGATTAGCAAAAAAAAAATTAAATCAAGTTTTTTTTTTTTTTATATAACGTAAACGGAACGCTAAGTTTTTTTTTGCCCTTGTGAAAGTAAAAATCTATACCTAGGGAATATACTCTCGGGATAAAAAATATCAGTGCTGTACTGGCTCATGGTCTACCCGTTTTGTATTCCTCTCGAGCGCCGATTGTGCATACGTCTGTACAACTTGAGTGACCTTGAAAAACGCTTAATTATCGTTTTGCACACAAGGGTCACGTACGATATTTATTTGACCAAAAATTTTGGTCTCTATATCTTCGTTTTTCCTAAAAAAATCCGTGAAAGTTTTTTTTTCTTTTCAATTTTTTTGATGATTTTACGTAAAAATACACAATTACGTAATAATAATAATACCCCTATGCTGCTCTCAAAACGGTGAAGGAAAACATCGAGAGGAAACCAAAGTCTAGCATAGCAAGCATGTTCTAGAACCAAAAATTTGAAGGCATGTGACATTCACCAATCCGCACTGGGCCCGCGTGGCCCATTCCCTCTCCTAGAGAGGAGGCCTGAGTTCCAGCAGTGGGAACATTAAAAGGCTGATTACGCTACTCGCGAGGGGTTTCTAACAATCCCGTAAAATTATCAAGCACGCTCTATGAAAAGGCCAATATTCGTTTTTTCAATACGTTTTTGTAAATGATCGTTTCTCATGCTCGTAGTGAAATCATCCAATTACTTCCGAGCTCCGTACGTGTCAGACTTTTACTGACTAAAACCACTCCTATGTTCCTTCTTTGCTCTTGCGTTACAGGACCACGGGTTTCCCTTTCATGGTCTACCCATATGTCAAATATTAATCCAAATTCGTTCAGCCGTTTGAGCGTGAAGGAATGACAAACATACTCACATATGAAAACCACTTTCACCTTTATGACATTGGCATAATAATGGATCTTTGAGTCGTATGTATCCGAAAAAATAAACTGCTTCTTATTGGCCACAAGCCACACATTTCTTATTGGAGAGCAGATGTAGGCAAAGCATCTTTAATTTAAACTACAAAAAATTGTGCCTACCTATATGAGCTAACTACACACTGGAATCTGATTCACAATGTTTCTGTCAATACGCATCGCCTTGCAAAAACTGTAACTTAATTCCATGAATGAACGTTGTTTGAATGCACGCGTATGAATAAAATGATTTGCATAGTGGTAATTCTTTGTTTAATCAGAACATAATATGTTGACTTTATCTAAGATATCGAAGAATCACCAAACTAAAGTGGCAGTGGGCGGAGCACATTGCTCGTAGAACGGATGGGTCGATGGGGCTGAAAGATTCTAGAGTGGCGACCGCGCACCTGAAAACGCAGCGTTAGAAGGCCTCTTTCAAGGTGGACCGACGACATGTTGAGAGTCGCGGGGGTGCGGTGGATGCGAGACGCACAGGACGCTTGGGGGAGGCCTATGTCCAACAGTGAACGTCTTTCGGCTGAAATGATGATGATGATGATGACTCGGAAAGTACGGAGAGCCATTGGTCCTGGTTGTTATTTGTAGATCTTTGACAGTCATTAGTAAGCTAGTCAAAAGCCAGAAAATCTCCCCATCAGTATCAAAGGAGTATCTTGTTACCCAGTAACTGGTAGTGGAGGTCTTATAGGCAGTCGCCCCATGTAAAACACGGGTATTCAGCAGCATCCAGTTTGACTGGAAGCCGACCACAAGCTAGTTGGGAAAATAGCTTGAGACGTGATGATACATAACAGCCTTATCTATACTTATATTTATTTATTTATTTAAACTTCATGTACAGTGGTGGTACATAGGCGGACTTAATGCCACAAGGCATTCTCTACCAGTCAACCATTGGGTTAAAAAGACAAAACTGTGGTAGGTGTGCACAATAAATAAATAATAGATATTTTTGAAATAGAATGTAGTAACATTAAATTAAGTGGCTTATAATAATAAAATACGTATATATGCTAATATAATAAACTAATAAATACTATGATACATAAGAAAACATTCTAATTAAGAGAACTTAAAATATAGCAATTATGACGAAGACCAAACTAAGATTGAGAGAACTTCAAGTAGTAGTTCCGAATTTATATTATAAAGAGGTAAAGTTTGTTTTTCTTTGTAGGAGGTAATCTGTGAGAGTACTAGTCCGATAGCAAAATTTTTTTTACCGATTGAAAACTGCTTTATTCCTCAGTGACCGCGGCTTCACCCGCATACATAAAATATATATTTAAAAAATTAAAAATTATATAAACACATAAATTCAAATTTATATTTAAAAATATATTTTATGTATGCGGGCGAAGCCGCGGGCAAAAGCTAGTTTATAATACTCCCACTGTTGGAACTCGGGTCTTCGGTCTAGGAGAGAGATTAGGCCGTAATCCACCTCGCGGGTCCAGTGCGGGTTGGTGAATGACACATGTCTATCATGTTCTAGGACATGCCGGTTTCCTCACAATGTTTTCCTTCATAGTTTTGACAGCAAACGCTACAGCCTGTTCCCACCGGGCCACCACTACTCTCAGTGAGACAGGACCTACTGCATTTTTTTTTAATACGTTTACATACAATGCTGCTCTTATCATAGTTGACACTAGCTGGACGGGTTACCAAAAATTCCAAAACACCACATCAGCACGTCTATTATCTCCGTAGGTTTTATTTACCTTTATCTACATCTCGCATTTGACCATTAATTCATTTGAAGATAAGCGATGATGTAGTCGACGATAGAGCACGCTTACTTAGAAATAACCTATTCGCTATTGACATAAAAGTCTCTAGTTACGACTATTGGAAAACAGTCTCCGACAAGGAATTCTACTTCTTAGCTATATCTACGCAAAATAAAAATATTCCTAAAAGACTACAACTATATACTTTTACAGCTGTAGTTACCTATTTTTCGTCACCACTAAATTATGAGGTCGAGAATGTGATTTTAGAAATTTTCAATTTATTACATTTTAAAAAAGACAATCTCTGGTTGCACGCACTAATTTTACCAAAAAAAAAAAGTTTATTTACTCGTAAAGTCATCAATGACGGCTCATAAAAACCTTGTAAAATACGCAAGTGTCTTTACGATGGCTCAACAGGATCATTGAAGTCTATACGACGTAATATATTTACAATAATAACTTGAAATATAATATATATACATATTTCGTGGCCAGATCATAGAAATTGATCACTTCATGAAATGGCCAAGTAAAACTAACCAAATTGTTTTAAACATTAAAGTTTGATTATATGTAAATACGCAAAGACACAATGCTTGCTTTGAAGCAAGAAGAGATCTACAGATTTGATAATAAAATTAAAACACTATAATGGTAAAAAGTTGCTTGTAGAATAAACTGATAATAAAATCAGAATTACAGCATGTATATTAGTCCGGTTTTTAATCGATAAAATTAATTAGTAATTTAGAGGCATCTTTGTGATTTGTTTCTATCTTACTAAATTAGTTGTAGTATGTGTCGAACACACTATCTAGCATTCATCCGGAAGAATAATGTGTTTTTCTGATTCTGTTTACTGCAGTGTATATTAGTTTATTGTATAACTCACGAATAGCTCCTGTGATCCCCTCGGATGCAACTCGACATACATTTTCACTGTTTTTCATACAACCGCTCTTACTCGATTATGACTTTACTAGCTTCTGCCCGCGGGTTCACTCGCGTGAATGTAGGTTTCTCATACAAACTTTGGATCCCCGCTTCATCCCCGTAAGGAGTGAATTTTGGAAAATCCTTTCCTAGTGCTCACCTACGTCATAAAAGGTAACCTTGTGCAAAATTTCACGCTCCTAATCCCAGTAGTTTCGGCTGTGCGTTGATATGGCAGTCAGTCAGTTTCCCCTTTTATATGTATAGATTACACATTTTTCATTAAATATTTTGGAAACACAATATCTTGTGGATATTATCTAGGCTTCTATTGAAAACAATTTATAAATTTGTGTAAAACTAATCCAGTAATCCTCCGAAAATCTGCTATTTTGACACTTCATAATTTACTCCGAAATTAAAAAGTCAAAAAAGTATAACAATAGAAGCCTTACAATTTTTTTCTAAATCTTTTAAGGGATTAAAAAAAAACACGTATTTCCTAGAACAAGTTTTGTAAAATATTCGAGTAAATCACGGAATTACGAAATGCTAACAGAGTTTTCAGGCGTTATCTCTCTTTTTTCGTTAAACATCGCGTTTGATTGCGTTAGATGAAGTAACAAGCTTTTAAACCAAGCTCGATGTTGACGATAAGCAAAGAAAGAAAAAGAAAGAAAAACAGTTAAACAGTTTATTCACGCAAAAAAACGAAATTACGAAATGACGCAATCTTAAAACTAGCTAACAAACATAATCAATTGATAGGGAAAATATGCGTCACATCCGCGCAAAATGGCCGAACGCTCAGCATAAAGCTGTGGCCTCACTCATAATGCGAAGGCGAGTGAAAAAGGAGCCTCTTATGGCGAAGCATGGTCACAAGTTACGTTACAATTCCTATATCGAATGAGGTTCTATATTTTTAGCCTTATGCAAACTGCTAAAATTAAATCATACAATATAAATATGTTTGGAAAACTCGTTGGCACGGGGTCAGAACTACATACATTCTTCAACCCGTGTCTTGCCTAAACTTTAGTACACAAATTACTTCGTGTGTAATAATATCCTTCACACCTTGACATACATTAGCATATCGATAGTAATGATACTTAGCCATTGAACCGAGAAACATTGATCTTTATAAATATACTAGCGACCCGGCTAGACGTTGTCCTGCCCCCCTAGCCAAGTTACAATCATATCGTTCGCGCCGAACACCTCGAGTAGGCCACGCCTCCGATTCTCTTGTTCTGACTACGTGACTGAGCGTTGAGATGGCGTCAGAATATAGGAATCGGAGGCGTAGCCTACTCGAGGCGTTCGGCGCGAACGAAACGATTGCAACTCGGGTAGGGGGCTGATCTGGAAAACTGACTTTTCGTCAGAAAATTAAATTGAGAACCCGATTGCAGCGTCACATATCGGGTTCAATTGTATTTTCAAAACAATTAAGGGACACACTCAAATATACACAAAAATTTCATAAAAATCGATCAAGCCGTTTCAGAGGAGATCAATAACAAACTGTAACACGAGATTTTTATTATGTTTTTGATTCGGAAAACTTATGATTTTAAGGACATGTGTACATTTTTTATGTTTTTGATTCGGAAAACTCATGATTTTTCCTAAATCTTGAAAGATATGTGTACATTTTTTATGTTTTTAATTCGAAAAACTTGTGATTTTAAGGATATGTGTAAATTTTTTATGTTTCTGGTTCGAAAAACTTATAATTTTTTTTCTAAATCTAGAAGGAATGTGCACATTTTTCTTTTGCTATTTTAGTAGTGTATTAATTTCAAAGAGCTAAAAAAAATATTGATGTATCTAATTATTCGAGGAAGTAAAGTAATTTAGTACCTACTCTAAAATTATAAAAGCGAAAGTTTGTGTGGATGTTTGTTAGTTCTCGCTCGAACGGCTGAACGGATTTGGATGAAACTTTGCACACGACTAAACCTTGTCCTGGAATAGTACATAGGATATTTTTTATGCCAGAATTATGTTCCCTTGGGATAATTTTCTGGTCGAAAATGCTGGCAGTACAAGTTGGTTTAATTTTGGCGACTTTTCGCTCTATATGGAGACGATGGAATGAAATTATCTCGAATAATAAACGCCATTTTATTCGAACAAATCAAAGTTTTTGTTTGATTAGTTCGAAGAGCGATAATAAGCTGGCACATTTTGTAGTACATTTCCGTTCTTAAATTAACACAAACGTGGGATATAAATATACTAATACTTAATCATATAGTTAATAAACGTAGTACTTATAGCGATCTTTCTTTATGCATTCTTCGATAACCTACAAATAAATAGGTCACATAATGAATAGAACTCTCTTTGGTAATAGTGATAACATCTTTGCTGAGAAATTCTTGACGGAAACACTCTATAACACTTTAGCAAGCCGCCTGCAGTGTGAAAGTTTTATTTTTATTTTTTTCGCTACTGTCACACAACGCCGTCTAGTCTCAAGCTAAGCAGAGCTTGTGTTATGAATACTAAACAACTGATAAACATACTTATATATTTTTATATACATACATACTATAGATAAATTACACCCAGACACAAAGTCGAAGATGTGTAATTCTCGTGCCTCAGAAAGCATGTTAAACTATTCCTGCACCAGATCTCTCTCTAATCGTCTTAAACAGTCGTCATATCGGAAGTTCAGAGTCCATGAGAGACCAGACATCCTCACGTAGCAACCGCCACAGGTGTGGTTTTAACCAGTAAAAGCCTGACACGCCCTCTCGCTCCACCCTAGAGCGCGAGAAATCATTGGATGATTTCTAACCTCCAAAAAAAACTATTAGAAAATAAAGTCCCCAGCGTTTCAGTCTGTTCGCGATAAACTCAAAAACTACTGAACATATTTACATGAGGTTCATGAGGAAGATTAAGGAGTTATAGCATATTATAGTAGTATAAGCATATTATAGTAGAGAAAAGCCGAGAATTCCGAAAATTTCTAACAACCCTTCGAAACTAGGGCAGGTCGCTAGTCTATATCTATATCTTCTATATAAATATGTAGTAATATCTATACATATAATAAAACAGTAAAATTCTTTTGTGATGGTATTAATTGGCGCAAAAACTACTGAACCGATCCTGTTCAAATTTTGCATACACAATCCTTATAGGTCAGGGCAACTGATAGGCTATAAATTATCACGCTATTTGCTATGGGGGGTGAGCAATAATCCAAAATGTAGGTATTGAACGACATTTGCCGCGAGTTCAATTCCCAGCTACATTTAAAAATTTTGTCATTATTTTGTCTTATTTTTTTTGTATTAAAATAACTTTTACCATTTTTTCAAAATAAAATTGACATTTCTATTCGATATCTTCTAAATATTTTGTACAAACTAATCAAAACACATAATAAAATCAAAGCGACGAATAAAATCACGTACTATAATGTTACATTATTCCATTTAGCTGCAAATTTAACTTCTAAAACGAAAATCATCACGCTATCATCGTTAGGGAGCCAACCAGTCAATTATGACGTTTATATAAGAACGTCTATTTTATAATTTATTCATCGAAGACCGCAGCGCAGTGGATTCGCATCTAGACTTTAATGTAATGTGAAGGTGGTTCAAATCCCGTACGGCTCTCTTAGGAGGAATTTTTGTTCTATTTTGTCATCGTGAATAAGATTTTTTTATATATTTTTGCATGCTTACAATTTTTTTTTTATAAATCTACGTATATATCTGTAGAAATTTTTAGTGAAGTGCGTATTATTAATTTTAGAAATCGATGTAGATATTTTTTATACATTTAAATTGTGTGGAACTTGATAATTATCTTACTTAGGCTTTTTTTCATCGCAATGAAACAAAGCATATGAAAGACAAACGGTATGAAATCAAAGTTTTCGAGAAGTAAAATATGACACCACACGCAACTCGCAACGCCATCTAAAGACTCAAAGTAGAAATAATGATGACAATGACGGTTGAACTTCATATTAAATTTGATAGATGGCATTGCGTATTTTACGTAATTTTCTGAGTGGCAGAAGAATGACCATCGCGCATGATTACAGTTATGGTTAAACTGGTGTTAGACGGAGGCATTTTTAACAATCCTACAGCTTATTTTTATTATATTTTTCGCATTATAGTAACAAGCTAATTGACCGTGATTATTCAAGGGATACCATCCAAAGACGATAAAAGTAAATAGCTATATGTATTTAATTATTCACTTTAAAATAACACGGCCGCATTTTCGGAAGGGGTTACAGGGTACCTTGCGTTGGATGGTCCCCAGGTGGACCGATGACCTGGTAAGGGTCGCGGGTATCCGATGGATTAGAGACTCACAGGACCGGTTATTATAGCGACACTTGGGAAGGTCTATGTCCAGCAGTGGACATCTTTCGGCTGAAATAATAATGATGATGATGGCACCATTTTTTTCTTTTTTTAAGGGTAGAAATCATCCAATGACTTCTCCCGCTCTGGTTGGAGCGGGAGGACGTGTCAATCTTTTACCGACTAAAACTACACCTGTGTCGATCACTACGCGCTGTTGAGGATTGGGCTCGATCCTGTCAACTACAGGACGGCTAGCTACCCATTGCTCGACGTCCGGAAGCCCGCGTCTACCGTGATTGGTAGTCGGGGTCGGAATCTTGGCTCGGCGTGAGGCCGTTCGTTCCCTAACGCGTGCGGCCTCCGCCTTCGCTAGCATTACGGCTTTGCAGAAGGAGGCGACTGCCTGCCACTACTCCTCGCTCTGGATCAGAGCCCGGCGCGAGAGGTCACTGACGCCGATTGCCTTCACGAGGACACGGCGGTGCTCCGCCCTTGCAGGGCACATCTCCACTGTGTCCTCCGGCATGATGGCACCTTGCAGATTAATAATGGTGTGTTTTATTATTTGCAGTCACCGCTTCATATAAAACGGGATCGAATGTGTTTTTCTGACCACAGTTCGACAACGTATGATGTATCTCAGATTCCTTACAGCCTTACGTCGATATCTGGACGTTACCTCTTTGCAATGATTGGTGACCAACACTGGAACAACCCTCTAAGGGAGGCCAGTCTCAGGGATAACACTTATCGGCTGCTACATTTGTTAACCATAATTTCATTGTTTTATGGATAAGCTCAGGACTGTTGTGGGTGTTTCGAACAGTTTCTGTTCTGGGTTCGGTTGAAAGTACCCTGATATTACCATTTTGTGAATCACCTGGAGGACTCGGTGTAGCATGCGGTGGAGGTCTATCCATCTTGAGTGAACCGCCGTGTCCTCATAGAGGCAATCGGCGTCAGTAATTTCTCGGTTTGGCCACGGGATACACGCGCACAAGGTTTAGCCGTAGTTTCATACATAAGTTGGAGACTCTTCATAAGGTAGTTCCTACTATGGAAAAAACATTTGTCTTATATACGGGAATGTCAATTAAATACACACCAAAATATCCTAGGTAAATGAACAAGTAATTCTAACGCCTAAAATGATCAAACTGCAACAATCAATGCAAGCATGCTCTCGCCAATTCTTCATAAGTACTGTTGTGGAAGAAGATAGTTGATGATTTATTTATTTAATCCTTTATGCATAAATGTACAGCGGCGGACTTAATGCCTGCCGGATGATGATGGTAGTTTTTGGATTCACTTAAGGCTTTTCACTATCAGTGCACGTTATCCAGCTGAAGGTCGGTGTCCCGATTATGCTCCTTCGTTTATCTCTACCAAAGCTGTCTAACTGCTTAAACTCTTCAGTGAAAAGTTATTGAGGCGAAAATTGTTATGGGAGATAACTCTTTCGATCAATCTTGCAGCCCTAGCAGACATCGGCCCTAGAGGGCCCTATCCATTTGCTGAAATCTTTTTGAGTCGCGCGTAGAATACTATGCGCTGTCGATTCAGGACTGCTTTGACCAGACGGCTGGACAGCACCACCGCAATCCCGTGTTTGCGATAGCCGGGAATTGCCTTGCGGCTTTCAACACCCGGAGCGTCCCTTGCAGCGACCGCTGAGGAGTCAGGATGTCCTATCCCTCATAGTTTCACCCACCTTCTTTGATCGTAGTGCTTCACTGAAGGAGGCTACTGGTTGTCATTTTCTCCACCAATCGCCCCCATAAAGACAAGGCGGCGCCGGCGCTCCGACCAAGCGGGACTGACTTCCACCGTATGCTCCATCGTATTTTCCGGGCGTTTCGCAGAATAGTGAGACCCGAGTGTTTCTTCCCGCTGAATTCGACACAGATACCTTCTAAAATACCCACAACCCGTGAGTCCTGCACAAAGAGAGGATGCCGTGACGCCTCTGTAGACACTTCTCAAAGACAGGCATTACTGCTGCGATTTGATTGTGGCGTGCTCACTGTGGCGAGGGGTTAAAATCATGCAATGATGTTTTACCAGAACATAAACCAGAAACATACATAATTGCCCATGCATACATATGCCTTTTTCCTTGGGATAGGCAGAAATGACCACTGCTACGACCCATACATGCTCTTTCTATTCATTGACGGTCATACATCTGGATCTGGACGAGTATATAACATGTTTCCTGAAGGTAATTTGCGTGTTTAACCGACTTCTAAAAAGGAGAAGGTTCTTAATTTGGTTATTTTTACCTTTAACCGTTTTATGTTAAAGTACAATAAATTATTGCGATGCTTTCGGAATGAATTGCAAGCACAGAGTGATTGTACAGTTTTACGAACTTAACGCGGACGAAGTCGCGGGCAACAGCTAGTTATATATAAAAATGAATAGCTGTTCGTTGAGTCTCGCTAAAACTCAAAAACGGCTGGACCGTTTTGACTAATTTTGGTCTTGAAATATTCGAGATAGGCCAGGGAAGGAAAAAAATTATAAGGTCACGAAAAAAAATCCAAATACAACGCCATCTCTAATTAAAATGTCATTATAAAATGAATTATGCTGTTCTGGTAATGCCAATAATGGCGTTTTCCTACTATTGGGCGGTACGCAGTTCGCCAGGTCAGCTAGTATGAAATAAAAACTTTGAATTTCATCATCAAGTCCACTTTGTGTCAAGAATACGCCATGCTTTACTATACTATGTTATCTGTATTATAAGTTGTTACGAAATTCCAATATCTAGGATACCCACTACCTAGATAGACCTTTCGAAATAGAGATTATTTTAGCCAATTGTTTTAACATACTGTTGAAATCTCACTGTATGATTAGAATATCGAGGAACACACGTAATGTTTCAATTACCTGCGCAATCACAATATAATCTGTTTGAAGTTAACATAATAGAGATATGACACATTTTTTATCAAAGTATTGGACGAAACCAATATTTTCTACTTATTTACTCACAAACTTTTACACGGAGACATCAAAAACTCAAAAATCAAATTCAAAAAAGTGTTTATCCACAAATTACACTTCAAACATCCAATATGTTATTTGGCAGAAAAAACATTTAAAAAAAATCCTGGTGAAAGGATTAGTCATCGAAAAGAGTAAACAGGAACGGAACGGCCGTCACCCCCTGCATAAACATCAACTTATACCTGCACGTCTAAAGAGTCGTAAAAGCTTTATGCAATTTAAGACCTCTTCAAAAGACAGTGCAGAGGACGAGAGAGGCACGCTGCGAAAACAGAAGCACCCAACTCCCCGTCAGAACATCTCCCTCCTGGACGCGAATTGCAGTTGCCAATCTGGAAATCTCTTAACCGACTGCGGACCCAGGTTGGCCGCTATAAAAATAGTTTGGCCAAATGGGCTCTTCTTTGACCCATCTCTAACACAGTGCCAGTGCAGAGCTGCTGCACAGGACATGCGTCATTTACTATGCTGTCCATCCTGCACAACCACCTGCAGTTTTCAGGATCAATACGAGGCCAATAACAGAGCCGTAGAGGTTGCCAAATACTGGTCAGAAAAAAATTGAGTACATCGACACGAAAAGAAGAAGACAACTTTTACTATTATAATATTAGTGTCCTACGGAAACAATTTCCCGAGATAAAAAGTATCGTTGATGCTATTCCAGGACATGATCTACCCGTGCGCCTAATTTCATCCGATTAGCTCCCCTAGCCAAGTTACGATCGTTTCGTTTTCATCGAACGCCTCGAGTAGGCCACGAACTTGAAAGTCATTACGAATAGTCAGAAGACCAGTAGGGATATCGGGTGACCCAAATACTAATTGTGACCTCCACAACCAGTATAGGCAGTCACTCCATTAAGAATACTGGTAACCAGCTGAAACAAGATAGGCTGAAAGTCGACCCCAACTTACATGAGAAAAGACTATATTAATAGACTCGCGCTTGACCACTACCTTGCCTAATGGGAAGCGATGATTTGATCAATGATAAACCAACCAGGCTTGCTTATAAATTGCCCAGAAGTTGGAAAGAACAAACTATACCTAAACTTAAACAAACAATGAATTGGCACAGAAAGCTTATTACAGTATTACAGAATTTTTAAACGACTCCGGATTCTAATAAATAAATAAGTAGAACTAAAGGATCTATTACACTACGCGATATTCAGCACACGATATTCAGACTGTCTTATTTTTTGTTCCGAGTAAGACCGGTCTAACCCTTATTACACTACGCGACATCGACTAAGACTGTCTGAATATCGAGTAGTGTAATAGGCCCTTAACATTGTCGTAATTATTATTAAGGTTGTGTAGCAGTGGAGGACTTAAAGATGCCTATATTATTAATATTATTATAATTGAATTTTATTTAATATAATTAAAATCATTAAAATATTAATTAAAATTTAAAAAAAATATAATAAAAAAAATAGTAAAACTCGTAGATTCTGAGATATTTGCACGCCATGAGAAATGGCAGACATGTCGTGAGCCACTTATATTTAAGATCTTACATGCATGTATTATTTTAATTCTGCATACACATGTTTGAGCAAATAAAATTTCTTATTCTTATTCTTAGAACTACCCTATTTACTCATAATGACCCCAAGTATTTTGTAACACGGTATTTTCTCTCTCCCCCAGATGTTCAGTACCAGAATGCGAAGACAACCTGGATCATATAAACTTCACCATACCCCACGACATAGATGGGGTACCATCAAAGTGCTTGCGGTACGCTCCCTTCACCAATGGGTCACACTTTGCCAACCTGAGTCAGTGTTCTCCACATTACTACGATACTTCCACGGAGATTGGTTGTGAATCCTATGTTTACCTGGAGGAGCATTCTATTGTGAAGGAGGTAAGGAAGAATTATTTTAAATTTAAAACTTCTTTATGCGCGTTGAGCACTTTATTTGATTTACTATTCATGTACACACATAATATAAAAGATAAGAAGAAGGAAACAGAAAAATTGGTACAAAAGTGATGCATATTTCTATAGAAATCTCTTCCGGCATACATGCGAAAGGAGAGTTAAAAAATAAAATAAAGATGTAAACAACGTGTGTAAGAGTAATAGGAAAATAGTTTAACACAAGATTACCAGAGTTACCAATGAGATAATATAACATGCAATTAAAAATATACATACTACATAATATTCATCATCATCATCATCATTTGAGCCGAAAGACGTCTACTATTGGACATAAGCCTCCCCCAAGCGACGCCACAACGACCGATCCTGTGTGTCTCGCATCCACCGCATTTCCGCGATTCTCACCAGGATGTCGGTCCACCTTGTGGGAGGCCTTCCAACGCTGCGTTTTCCGGTGCGCGGTCGCCACTCTAGAACCTTTCGGCCCCATCGACCTAAATAATGTTATAACATACTAATATGCTACTATGACGAAATAGAAAGATAGTGTACTTTTACTCTACTTTTAAAATCTGCTAGAGTTTGTGTTGTTTATTTTATGACAGAGGCGTAGCTACCGCCGTATCGGCCGTATCAATGATACGGGGTCCCCGCGTTACAAGGGCCCCGACGTGTACAAAAATTTATTATGTTTTTTAACTGTCTTTAGGTGCCAGTAATAAATGTGCACTAGCACTTGTTTTGTTTTTTACAAAATGTAATATTTTGTCTCTTCAGCATTCATCAGATCTGCATCATTACCACTCTCTTGTTCTTATCCCAAATCTATGCATCACGAAGTATTTTCTTCTTTTCTTCACTTAACAATCCATACTCTTTATTTTTTTATCTTGAGTTAGAAACTAAGTCCATATATAGAACTGTACACTTCCTATATAAATCTTTACATTACCATCTCCCTGCCCTTGTACCATGTCATTTGGAGTCGGTGCAACACATTTTTCTTCCATTCTGTCCTATCACCCGTCACGCTATCATTAACACCCTTTTCTTTCATATCACTCCTCATACAATCCATCCATCTTTTCTTTATCCTCCCTCTCTCTCTCTTCATCTATATGTATACTCATAAGTATTTTAGTAGGCGTTTCATCCCTCTTCACATGACCATACGAACGACTCCCTTTCAACTTTTCAGTAACTGGTGCTACTTTCAAACTTTCTATAAATCTTTACATAACATCGCAATCGCATTTTGACTAGCCTGTTGGTCTAGTAGTCAGTGGCCCTGACTGCTATGCCGGAGGTCGTCGGTTCGATTCCCACCCAGGACAAATGTTTGTGTGATGAGCACGATCATTTGTTCTATGTCTGGGTGTAATTTATCTAAAATATGTATGTATTTAGGAATATATAAGTATATTTATCAGTTGTCTAGTACCCATAACACAAGCTCTGCTTAGCTTGGGACTAGACGGCGTTGTGTGATAGTTGTGGAATATTATATTGTATTATAACATCGTCATAATCAATGATGTTCTAATGTCATAATGTATACCACGAGAGGTCATTCATATTATTGTTTTGACGGCACACAATGTAATTGTTAGTCAATACAAACAAACAAACGCTCACTTCATGTTGAGTGTCATTGCTCATTAGTCTAAGTCTACTAGTCTATGCAAATATTTACATGATCGCATTTATTTATATGGGTGAAGACTAAACAGTCGCACACGGTTTTGCTTCTATCAACCCATATAATTTCGTCTACAGGTAAGCTATCTTCATGCCTGCATGTCTTCATGCTTTTTGTAGGTAGGAAAGCATCCAATGAATTTTTCTGCTCTGTGTGAAGTGTCAGAATTTTACTGACTAAAACCCACCGTTGTTCCTTCAGTAGTCCTTTGCGTTTCAGGGCTGTGATAACTTTTTCGAATGATCCCGGCAGCCCAAAGTCTTCATGCCTTAGTCGTTAATCAATTGCGTAGCCTTACGCTTCCTGTCTAACCAGTTCAAGCTGGCGGAACAAACCAGTGTTAGTTTTAAGTCCTTAGTCTTCAATACGTTTACAAAAGATATAACAGAACGGAAGACAGCAAACCCTGGAGCAAAGCCGTAGGGTAGTATTACAGGATGCGTTTTGAGTAGTGCGCGCAAGAATTACATGGCTTGATTCCACCGTCTCCTTTCTACGATTGGACTACCCGACGCGAATGGCGAAAGTTGGTATGCATGTGTGTGCGAGTGTGTATGTTAGTTGCTCCTTCACGTTCAAACGGCTGAATGAAACTTTCCACACAGATAGACCTAGGGACTTCTTATGCCTGCCCTCCTAGTCAAGTTACAACCGTTTCGTTTCGATTCTCTTTTCGTCGATCACCTCGAATAGGCCACGCCTCCGATTCCCTTATTCTGATGTCATCTCAACGCTCAGCCACGTTGTCAGAACAAAAGAATAGGTGGCGTGGCCGACTCGAGGCGATCAACGAAAAAAGAATCGAAACGAAACGGTTGTAACTTGGCTAGGGGGGCTAGAGCATGTCCCGTTAGGATAAATCGACTATCACACGGGCGAAGCCGCTGTTAGAAACTAGATACATATAAACGAGTATTGTAGACACCTATCACAAATTGAATTACTAGTTTTTACAAAAACTTTGCTATTGTGTCACTGAAACAAAAAAGTTTAAAACAATGAATTCTGAAATCCTATAAAAACAAGGTTATATTATAGTGGTTTCAGAAAAACAAATCCATGTTTATTCAATAAGTTACCGTCTCAACAATATTGCCATTAACAAGCAAATGATTAATATTGAACATGGCTATTATCTTGTCTTATAAGCCATGGTTAGTAGCTATTCTAAGCGCACATTGGATTTATAGTTAAACTCACAGTTATAATGAGACAGCAGCAAGAATTACGTTATACAACAGTCACAAAAGTAGAATTAAATTCAAGAAAGAAAAACTGGGCAAGTGCGAGTCGGACTCGCACCCTGGGTTCTTACCTATGTAAATAGTTCAATTCTGGAATGGAGTCTCGGTAGATTTTTCCGAATTGCAAAAAAAAAAATCTGACCTAACAACAAATTTACAGTTTTCATATTTATTCCTGCATACGCCACATAAACCTAAGTATATTTTCTTTCTCGTTAACAGTTTGATTTTTGAAGTGAAAACTTCTTTAGCGGCGTTGAGCACTTTTTCTGTAATGGGTATAAAATCTTAAACTCGCGTCAGGACACGTGACCTGATCGAAAAAGCGTAAGACGGCTACCAGTCAAATTTTCTCGTTCGATTTTGAACTTAACCTTCAACATTTTATGGTTTAAAATCATTTAAAGAAATTTTTAAATGTTTCCAATCAACTTTGAACCTAATGCTTTAGGGATAAAGCCAAAGAGATTTAAAGAGATACAATAGAGCGGCTATCAGAAAAAATGTCTTAGAAAAACTGTCATCCTATGGCTCAGTGACGCCATCTGGCTTGGAATAGCCAACAAGCGAATTAAATTTGTCAAAATTTATAATGATTTAACTATCGCTCGATAGGTGGCCAGGGGCCTTACCATGATAATGTTAAAATGATAGTCGTACGAGCGAAAGAGAGTGATAGAGCTATACACCCTATATAGCTCCATCCTTTTAACAGACCGATTGAGTTCGAAAAATTTATCACGTTATAAGCTCGTGGTAGAGCCTCGGTGTGTGATAATGGAAAGGTTAAGTTTTTCAGCAATAGATGGCGTTAACACGTTGATCCGAGCGATGTACAGTCGATGCAGTACCCAAGTCCGGTCTACAGTGGGTACCACTGGCAGCTTCAATGTGGCAGTCGGCTTACATCAAGGGTCGGCTCTCAGCCCTTACCTCTTCCTGATGATAATGGACGCTCTGACGTCGGACATTCAGGAAGAGGCTCCCTGGTGTATGTTGTTTGCTGATGATATTGTGTTGGTTGCCGAGAGTGGCCTAGAAGTCCAGAACAGATTGGAGGTGTGGTGGCACAGACTGGAGAGTGTTGGCCTGAAATTGAGTAGAACCAAAACGGAATACTTGTTCTGCGATTTCGGCGGTCTCTCCAATCCAGTGCCTTTAGCTCTAGCTGGAACGCCCATACCGATCTGCTCTGACTTTCGGTACCTCGGGTCACTCATCCAAGGGGATGGTGAGGTAGACCGGGACGTAACACATCGGATCAACGCAGGATGGATGAAATGGAGACAGGTCACGGGAACAACTTGTGACCCACGGATGCCCCTCAAGTTGAAGGGTAAAATCTACAAGTCCGTGATAAGGCCTGTCATACTGTATGGATCAGAATGTTGGGCTGTGAAAAAGACGGATGAAAAAAGATTGCATGTAGCGGAGATGAGAATGTTAAGATGGATGTGTGGTGTGACGAGAATGGATAAAGTGAGAAATGAATATATTAGGGGAAGTTTGAAAGTGGCACCAGTGACTGAAAAGTTGAAAGGGAATCGTTTATCTTGGTATGGTCATGTGAAGAGGAGGGATGAAACGCATGTTACTAAAAGAGTTATGAGTTTACATGTGGATGGATGGAGAGGGAGAGGGAGACCAAAGAAAAGATGGATGGATTGTGTGAAGAGTGATATGAAAGAAAAGGAAGTTAGTGATAGCATGACGAGTAACAGGGCAGAGTGGAAGAAAAAAACGTGTTGCGCCGACCCCAAATAATACGGGATAAGGGCAGGAAGATGATGAGATGGCGTTAACACAAAATCCGAAAATGTTCTGGAACTATTTATAAAAATTATTGAATTCTAATTAAATGTTTTGTAAATACCAAAAATATTTACGAAAATAAACCGAAGTTAGGTCCAGTCATTTTACCATAGCAAGATTTACAATAGTGTAATGCGTAGTTCGGCATATTTTCACAGAAAATGATTTTCTTTTAGTGGATAGAACGGATACAAACTCGACTTGACGTGTAGGTGTGTCATACTAGACTGATTGACTTATGACCAACGTGGAATAAGTATCGGATCACGATTTTGTTCGCTATGTCCGGTCTATTGGTAGTATATATTGAATGTCTTTGGATAAAGCTGACAAATCTATTAAATAAATTGCCACCCGCCGTGCGCCGGCGCAGCGCCGCGAAACCTAGTCCTCTGGCTATCTTCATCGTCCTTAAGATTGTGATAGAACCATGGTCTTTGGGGGATTCGCACCGTGCTAACTACGAAGGCAATTTACGTGCTATTTACAAACGTTACGTACCTGTAGGTATGTTAGTGTAGCTAAAATTCCGTATTTCCTTGCAATGTTATTGATTGACGCATAATGACAAGAGATTCTAAAATCAATAAGACAGTGTTGTCTTTGAGTTTGCAGCTTTCTTAGTATCTAGTAGCTATTAAAAGTACTTGTGAAGGCTTTTAAGATGCAAGCACAATCATGATAATAAAATAAAAAAGGAAATCGTTCAATCGCAATAAGTACCTTCCGAGTATTAAATTGCTAAACATTTTCACTAAGGCGTTTGTTGTTTGGTAAAATAAAGTTCAGTTTATTTAAATCTGCTTTAAAAATAATTTGATTACAAGTATTTACAAGTAAGTTAAAAAGCACGAGTGTTATTGGTATAGGAAACCGATAAATTCTCAGCTAATTCTGTAGTAAGATCGAATGTGACGTTCCTGCTTACGTGCTTACTAAGCGCCTGTGAAAAGATGTATCGCACACATTTTTATGTGCGACAGATTACTTCCACACTTTTAATTACAAATTCTTTAGGCAGGATTCAATGATAACATAACATCCTGTAATCCCCGAAGGCTCAGGCAGGGGTGCACCGAATAGTACACCCACATTTCGCAAGTTATGTTTTAAGTCTTTTTATTCATTTATTTACTTCATTTATTTTTGTAATCACTGGGATTACAAAAATAAATTGTCATTTTTACTTGAATCTGCAAGAAGTTAAGACTTTAGTTTTTAAATGAATGAATTAAACTTCCGGTATCACAACAATCCGCAGTCTAAACTTATGTGTGTAATATCGAAATTGTCATGTTTGTGTACGATAGCGCAATAAATGAATATTGTATTCTACCACATAAATGATAGTACTTTTAAACTGATAAAGCAATTGGTGCAAAATTATTCCCTAACCATTCCAAAATATCAAACATGCTAAACGTTAATAATCAAGTTTTCACTTCTGCCGGCACTCCCGGAGTGCAACCCGTCTTTTTTTTTACAGATTCAGGAATCTGTAGACTTAAGTATATGGTTTTAATTTTAACTCGATACCTCCACGCGTTCCTGAGACAGACAGACGGCCGGAAGTGATCCTATAAGGGCTCCTTTTTTTTCTTTTGAGGTACGGAACCTAAAAATGGATGGATTGTGTGAGGAGTGATATGAAAAAGAAGGGAGTTAGTGATAACGGTTGATCGTACAAAATCATCGATCAGTCATGACTGATCGGTATACAGAATGGAAGAAAAAAACGTGTTGCACCGACTCCAAGTAACATGGAACTTGGATAGAAAGATGATGATGACAAAAGTAAAAATAAAATAATTGTTTGACACTTTTGCCACCAGGAGCTCACAGCTTTTTGCCGTTTCAATAAAAGTAATCGCAGATAATTTGAAAAAAGTGATATACCTATTTTATTTAAACCTAGATTCTTCAGTGTGTACTAGTAGTAATATACCAACAGAAATACTGTCTTTGAGAATTTTATTTCCATGAGTTTCAGTGAACACACACACACAGTACACTACTTTCTGGATATTATGCTATAATATCAATCACATTTTTGTTGCTTCAAAGTGAATTGTAGAATGTTTTAATTCGACAAAGATTGTCTTTACGGTTTCCTTGACACTTAGTTGAAATTCTGGATTTTATATCAAGTGGCTTAGAGACTACTAGCTTCTGCTGGGGATCATACTCTTTGGATAAAACAGTATCATATGTGCTATTCCAAGATATCATCTAACCATTTCATATAGGACTAGCTGTTGCCCGCGACTTCGTCCGCGTTAAGTTCGTAAAACTGTACAATCACTCTGTGCTTGCAATTCATTCCGAAAGCATCGCAATAATTTATTGTACTTTAACATAAAACGGTTAAAGGTAAAAATATCCAAATTAAGAACCTCCTCCTTTTTAGAAGTCGGTTAAACACGCAAATTACCTTCAGGAAACATGTTATATACTCGTCCAGATCCAGATGTATGACCGTCAATGAATAGAAAGAGCATGTATGGGTCGTAGCAGTGGTCATTTCTGCCTATCCCAAGGGAAAAGGCATATGTATGCACGGGCAATTATGTATGTTTCTGGTTTATGTTCTGGTAAAACATCATTGCATGATTTTAACCCCTCGCCACAGTGAGCACGCCACAATCAAATCGCAGCAGTAATGCCTGTCTTTGAGAAGTGTCTACAGAGGCGTCACGGCATCCTCTCTTTGTGCAGGACTCACGGGTTGTGGGTATTTTAGAAGGTATCTGTGTCGAATTCAGCGGGAAGAAACACTCGGGTCTCACTGTTCTGCGAAACGCCCGGAGAATACGATGGAGCATACGGTAAAGTCAGTCCCGCTTGGTCGGAGCGCCGGCGCCGCCTTGTCTTTATGGGGGCGATTGGTGGAGAAAATGACAACCAGTAGCCTCCTTCAGTGAAGCACTACGATCAAAGAAGGTGGGTGAAACTATGAGGGATAGGAAATCCTGACTCCTCAGCGGTCGCTGCAAGGGACGCTCCGGGTGTTGAAAGCCGCAAGGCAATTCCCGGCTATCGCAAACACGGGATTGCGGTGGTGCTGTCCAGCCGTCTGGTCAAAGCAGTCCCGAATCGACAGCGCATAGTATTCTACGCGCGACTCAAAAAGATTTCAGCAAATGGATAGGGCCCTCTAGGGCCGATGTCTGCTAGGGCTGCAAGATTGATCGAAAGAGTTATCTCCCATAACAATTTTTGCCTCAATAACTTTTCACTGAAGAGTTTAAGCAGTTAGACAGCTTTGGTAGAGATAAACGAAGGAGCATAATCGGGACACCGACCTTCAGCTGGATAACGTGCACTGATAGTGAAAAGCCTTAAGTGAATCCAAAAACTACCATCATCATCCGGCAGGCATTAAGTCCGCCGCTGTACATTTGTGCATAAAGGATTAAATAAATAAATCATCAACTATCTTCTTCCACAACAGTACTTATGAAGAATTGGCGAGAGCATGCTTGCATTGATTGTTGCAGTTTGATCATTTTAGGCGGTAGAATTACTTGTTCATTTACCTAGGATATTTTGGTGTGTATTTAATTGACATCCCCGTATATAAGACAAATGTTTTTTCCATAGTAGGAACTACCTTATGAAGAGTCTCCAACTTATGAATGAAACTACGGCTAAACCTTGTACGCGTGTATCCCCGTTCAATCGAACTCGCATATTGATGGCCAAACCGAGAAATTACTGACGCCGATTGCCTCTATGAGAACACGGCGGTTCACTCAAGATGGATAGACCTCCACCGCATGCTACACCGAGTCCTCCAGGTGATTCACAAAATGGTAATATCAGGGTACTTTCAACCGAACCCAGAACAGAAACCGTTCGAAACACCCACAACAGTCCTGAGCTTATCCATAAAACAATGAAATTATGGTTAACAAATGTAGCAGCCGATAAGTGTTATCCCTGAGACTGGCCTCCCTTAGAGGGTTGTTCCAGTGTTGGTCACCAATCATTGCAAAGAGGTAACGTCCAGATATCGACGTAAGGCTGTAAGGAATCTGAGATACATCATACTTTGTCGAACTGTGGTCAGAAAAACACATTCGATCCCGTTTTATATGAAGCGGTGACTGCAAATAATAAAACACACCATTATTAATCCGCAAGGTGCCATCATGCCGGAGGACACAGTGGAGATGTGCCCTGCAAGGGCGGAGCACCGCCGTGTCCTCGTGAAGGCAATCGGCGTCAGTGACCTCTCGCGCCGGGCTCTGATCCAGAGCGAGGAGTAGTGGCAGGCAGTCGCCTTCTTCTGCAAAGCCGTAATGCTAGCGAACGCGGAGGCCGCACGCGTTAGGGAACGAACGGCCTCACGCCGAGCCAAGATTCCGACCCCGACTACCAATCACGGTAGACGCGGGCTTCCGGACGTCGAGCAATGGGTAGCTAGCCGTCCTGTAGTTGACAGGATCGAGCCCATTCCTCAACAGCGCGTAGTGATCGACACAGGTGTAGTTTTAGTCGGTAAAAGATTGACACGTCCTCCCGCTCCAACCAGAGCGGGAGAAGTCATTGGATGATTTCCACCCTTAAAAAAAGAAAAAAATGGTGCCATCATCATCATTATTTTTTAGCCGAAAGATGTCCACTGCTGGACATAGACCTTCCCAAGTGTCGCTATAATAACCGGTCCTGTGAGTCTCTCATCCATCGGATACCCGCGACCCTTACCAGGTCATCGGTCCACCTGGGGACCATCTAACGCAAGGTACCCTGTAACCCCTTCCGAAAATGTGGCCGTGTTATTTTAAAGTGAATAATTAAATACATATAGCTATTTACTTTTATCGTCTTTGGATGGTATCCCTTGAATAATCACGGTCAATTAGCTTGTTACTATAATGCGAAAAATATAATAAAAATAAGCTGTAGGATTGTTAAAAATGCCTCCGTCTAACACCAGTTTAACCATAACTGTAATCGTGCGCGATGGCCATTCTTCTGCCACTCAGAAAATTACGTAAAATACGCAATGCCATCTATCAAATTTAATATGAAGTTCAACCGTCATTGTCATCATTATTTCTACTTTGAGTCTTTAGATGGCGTTGCGAGTTGCGTGTGGTGTCATATTTTACTTCTCGAAAACTTTGATTTCATACCGTTTGTCTTTCATATGCTTTGTTTCATTGCGATGAAAAAAAGCCTAAGTAAGATAATTATCAAGTTCCACACAATTTAAATGTATAAAAGTTATCTACATCGATTTCTAAAATTAATAATACGCACTTCACTAAAAATTTCTACAGATATATACGTAGATTTATAAAAAAAAATTGTAAGCATGCAAAAATATATAAAAAAATCTTATTCACGATGACAAAATAGAACAAAAATTTCTCCTAAGAGAGCCGTACGGGATTTGAACCACCTTCACATTACATTAAAGTCTAGATGCGAATCCACTGCGCTGCGGTCTTCGATGAATGAACTATAAAATAGACGTTCTTATATAAACGTCATAATTGACTGGTTGGCTCCCTAACGATGATAGCGTGATGATTTTTGTTTTAGAAGTTAAATTTGCAGCTAAATGGAATAATGTAACATTATAGTACGTGATTTTATTCGTCGCTTTGATTTTATTATGTGTTTTGATTAGTTTGTACAAAATATTTAGAAGATATCGAATAGAAATGTCAATTTTATTTTGAAAAAATGGTAAAAGTTATTTTAATACAAAAAAAATAAGACAAAATAACGACAAAATTTTTAAATGTAGCTGGGAATTGAACTCGCGGCAAATGTCGTTCAATACCTACATTTTGGATTATTGCTCACCCCCCATAGCAAATAGCGTGATAGTTTATAGCCTATCAGTTGCCCTGACCTATAAGGATTGTGTATGCAAAATTTGAACAGGATCGGTTCAGTAGTTTTTGCGCCATTTAATACCATCACAAAAGAATTTTACTGTTTTATTATATGTATAGATCATAAAGGATCACTTTGTATTTCGTCTGTCTGTCAAGACCCTTTTAACGGAAACGCGTGAAGGTATCAAGTTGGAATAACAATAATATATACTCAGGTCTGCGATCCCTTGAAATTGTGAAAAATTTTTTTTGGGTGGGAAGTCATTCAATGTCTTCTCCCGCCCTTGAGAGAAGCAGGGGGACTTGTCAGACTTTTAGCGACTAAAACCCACTCGTTTGTTTCTACTTTGCCTTCGTTCCAGGGCCCCGGAGTTCTCTTTCGCATAACCCATGGCCCCACTAGGCTTTGACCCTGCTGGGCTCCTACGATTTTGATGATATCTCCTTAAGGCTCGGTCCTGACGGTTACTGGACGGTCAGACAAGGAGCGCCGTTGCTCGTCGTCCGCAAGCCTACGCCTGCGGTGGCTGGAATTTGGTCGAGGGCCGTTTCCTCGCGCGTGCGACCACCTCCTTTGCTAGCAATACTGCTTCGCAGAAGGAAGCGACCGCCTGCCATTCCTTCTCGCTCCGGACCATGGCCTATTTCGTCCCGGCGCGTGAGGTCGTTGCTGCCGATCGCCCCCACGAGGATTCATCTACCCGTGCACCAGGTTTCATAGAAATCCATTCCGCCATTCGAATGTGAGTAAGTAACAATCATACACACACGCACAAATTTTCGCCTTTTTATTAGTGTGATTAGTAGTAATTGACCAATCACCATAATCACAGACTGAAAACAAAATGTCCCCCATGAACTTCAAATTTATCAAAAACATCAAATGCAGCTGTAACAACAACTTCATTATATTTTTTTCCTTTATTAAAACGTATGGTAACGCTTCTATGAGCAACTTAACTATTAGAATCGCAATCATTATTATAATTTTCCGTGATAAATAGGTTCGGCGTAAATTGCTATGCCGGTAATACATTGTTCGTTTAAATGCTCAAATTGCCCCCAATTGCTCTTCAACTGGTTGAAGTTTGCCGGCTAGTGATTTCGAATGGGACAAATTGCCCGGTTCGTATAAGAAGTTGGAATTGGAACCAACAACACTATCACCTCATTTATTTATTTTATAATTTATGTACACACGAATAAAGAAAGAAGATACATTCTGATAAAAATTGTGCAAAGGTACTGCTTATTTCCACTAAGAAATTTCTTCCAGCAGACCTGCGAAAGAAGAAATAAAAAGAAAAGTATCATCATTTCGGCCGAAAGACATTGTTGCCATCCCATTGTTGGACTTAGGTATCCCCCAAATTTCACCACAATGAGTGGTCCTGTGCGTCTCGCTCGCATCTTTCGGATTCCCGCGACCCTCACCAGATTATCAGTCCACTTTGTGGCAAGCCTTTTAGGCACCCTTAAATGACATTCATATTGTTAATCATCTTCTATACGGCAATTATTTTTCTATGATCGATAATAAATCGATAAGAAAATGTATTTATACTTGCATAATAAAATTGAGAAAGAAAATATATTTGATACCTTTAAGAAAAATGTTTTTTTTTAATTGTTCGTCTGTCTGTCTGTTCCGGCTTATCTCCAACATGTCTAGGCTAATTTTGCGGGCAACAGCTAGTGCTTAAAAAAAAATTGCCAAACTCTTATTTCTTCTTTTCCACTATCAGGAAACCCAAATATTATAGATAGGTACGTAACAAAGTTTTTAAACATGTGTTTGTTATATTTCAGAGAATGCAAAAACCCCTAGACGTGTTAAAAACATCATCCAACAAAACAAAAAATATGTAGTTTCACAGAACATTTCCAAACAAGTTTAACCACAATATTTACCACCTATATTATCATCAGGTCAAGTCGTAAAAACCGATGTTGACATGACTGTGCCAAATGTCATTTATCACTGTGACTGCCACCAATAGCTGTTCCATTTGGAAAATTCTCTTAGCCCTAACTTCCGACAAACAGATTGATGACTCCAGTAATTGATCAATGAAAGGCCCGTCAAGAAACCTCTTTATTATCATTATGAATAGCCAAGTCAAGAGTTAAGAGAGAGTTGGCAAGAGTGAATAGATTACTTCTAGGCAAGCGCGCTCCATCATTGACCACATCGTCGCTTTCCAGGTGAGATAGTGGACAATCGCGTGCCTATCAACAATAAAAAATCGGCCAAGTGCGTGTAGCGTAGTGTAGAGTGAACAGACGTCTAGAGTCGTAGGGCGATTCCCGGCTACCGCAGGCGTGGACTTGCAAACAACGAGTAATGAGTAGTTCAACGTCCAGCCATTCAGTAAGGGCCGATCTCAAGTATCGACAGCGCGTAGTGTTCCACACGCGCCTCAAAGCGATGTCAGCAATACCGAAGGAACACACTGTAAAAACAAAATTTAAGACAACTAGGAAAAAACACTGACACAGTGTGCATCTCACGGCTGCGCCAAATAGGTTCAGTTCAGCAAAAATGACAGACAAATATATGGCAATCAGTGGTAGTTGCCTGACGCTGGTTTTCAACTGAACCTTATTGAGAGTGAACGGCAGTTATTTACTTATTAGCATTATGTCTGATGTATAAGTATTATGTGTAAGGTAAATAAATATATGTAAATGTTAATGTGCGGTGTGATAAATGACAAATAATAAACAGGTGTTTAGCGTCAGATGTGTACGAAATAATAAAATAAAAAGATAACAAAAAAAAAAAGTAAAAAAATGTCACAAAATTTAAAAAGACTGTAAATACACGTAAGGCGTACATGTACATGTAAAGCATCCAGTACACGGTCATGCAAGCGTCAATCAATTCCATCAGAATGGTAGAGCCGATGCCCGCTAGGACCGCGGGAAATTCTCGTTAGGTTCGCGCTTGACCGCCATCTCACCTGATGGAAAGCGACGATGCGGTCGACGATGGAACGCGCTTACCTAGAAGTAAACTATTCACTCTTGACTTAAAGATTTATGAATTAGTTATCGTGAAACGCCAAGGGCATCAGAAGGGCACGTGTGGGTTTTAGAAATCATTTGATGATTTCTCACATAAAAAAAAAATTGTTACTTAGTATCAAAAATAAGCTTTTTATATAATTCTGTGAAGCTAATAATAGTGTCTCATGCTTTAATTTATGATTTCCTTTGACATATTATTGTGTTATATGTTTACGTAAGACTCGAGTTTTAATGTACACTTTATCCGCCATATTGCAATACCTAATTGTCTTTTAATGATAACTGAACAGGTAATGTTGTGTATATGTATTTTGATTGATTGTATATACGATAAAAATCTTTTTGCAAAAGAAGCAATCTTAGTTACTCAAGAAAACCGACTGACTTTTAAATTTTAAGATGGTTTTAAGTAAATTATACATCTGAGAAAATAAATGAGAGAGATGCATGTTTTATGAAGTGCAAGTGTCACTCATTATCATCATCATCATTTCAGCCGAAAGACGTCCACTGTTGGACATAGGCCTCCCCCAAATGTCGCCACAATGACCGGTCCTGTGCGTCTCGCATCCATCGGATTCACGCGATCCTCACCAGGTCATCGGTCTACCTTGTGGGAGGCCTTCCAACGCTGCGTCCTTTCGTCCCTATCGACCATCTGTTCTGCGAGCAATGTGCCCTGCCCACTGCCACTTAAGTTTGGCAATTCTTCGGGCTATATCCGTAACCTTGGTTCTCCTGCGGATATCCTCATCACATGCACTTCATAAAACATGCGCTATAGTCAATTTGCTAAAAATTGTAGTCAATATTCATAGTCATTTAATAGCATAATCAACCTTTGAATGTTCCCACTGCTGGGACTCAGGTCTCCTCTCTCTAGGAGAGGAAATGGGCCGTAATCCACCACGCGGGCCCAGTGCGTATTGGCGAATGTCACATGTCTTCGAATTTTTGGTTCTAGGACATGCTGGTTTCCTCATGATGTTTTACTTCACTGTTTTGAGAGCAGTGGTGATGAAATAAATTACACAAAGTAATCCGCCTAGCTGGGTTTGAACTCGCGACTTACAACTCGTAAGTCGGGGCCGTTACCACTCGGCCACCACTGCTCAAGTCATTTAATATCCCTAATTTAATCAACTGCCAATAATCAATAACTATGTCTGACTTTGAAATCCGATGAATCTTTACATAAAAGACTAGACTACTCTACAAAATAATAAAACATTACAATACACTAACACACAAACATTACATTATATAATATAATGTTATTATTTACACAAATGTGCCTTTTATATTTTCATATTAGTCACACATCGTCATTGGTTGAATGCCTTGGAAACAGCAGCTATAATAAATTGGTAATATAATCCATTTAACACACTTATATATTGGAATTGAATAGAATAATGTATATATTATCCAGAGTCAATGTTACCTAGCATAACAAAGTCAAGCACGCTTAGATGTTAGATTTAATTCATCAAGATAAATGACACTGTTTTCAAAATATTCAAACTGGATTATACTTGTCCCATTTTTTTTTAGGTTTGTAAATCATCTAATGACAAATCTCACTCTTGGGCGGAGCGGGAGATAGTGTCAGACTTTTACTGACTAAAAACCCACCCCTGTTCCTTCTTTGCCTTCGTTCCAGGGCCCTGGGTTTCGTTTTCACACTACCCATGGCCCCAGTAGACTTCGACCCTGCTGGGCCCCTACAATTTGCTGACATCGCCCTGAGGCGCGCGTGTAACAATACGCGCCGTCGACTACTTGGGCTCGTTCCGGACGGTTACCGGACGGTCGGACGGCGGACTACCCATTACTCGCCGTCCGCAAGCCCACGATACTTATCCCAATAAGAAAAAATACTGCTCAGGCAATATAGACAAATACGAGCATATAAACTTATAACTAACTTGGTTAGTGCGCGGTGTCTTCTCATCCAATATACCGGTGTCTCAGGACGAAACTCTATGACCTGTGCATTGCCAGTGATGACATGTGGCTCAGAAACGTGGTCGCTTACAATGGACCTCATAGCAGGCTTAAAGTCATCCAAAGATGAGAGTTTCTTTGCACATCAGAAATAAAGATATCCTCAGTAGAAACAAGGAGGCGATCTATATCGCCAAACTTAAGTGGTAATGGGCAGGGCACATTGCTCGCAGAACAGATGGTCGATGGGGACGAAAGGTTCCGGAATGGAATGCAGCGTAGGAAGGTCTCCCACAAGGTGGACCGATGACCTGGTTGAGGGTCGCGAGAATCCCATGGATACGGTCATTATGGCCACACTTCGAGAGGCCTATGTCCAACAGTGGACGTCTTTCAGCTTAAATTATGATGATGATAATTATGACATGGTCGGCTATACTTTTTTGTAAAAAGGTTTTTATTTTTCACTATGTATTTAGTTGTGATAGATAAAGATCCATTCTGGGTTGCCTGGAAGAAATCGCCGAGTGCGATAAGGCCGCCAATTGTATGTTTTATATTGTATTACAATTCTATTTGTAAATCTGTAACTTGGTATGCAATAAAGTATATATAAATAAAATAAATAAATAAAGAGCAAGTTCTCTGTATGGTACCTTTTATGTGCTGAGAAATCATTAAATGACTACTCTCGTACCACTAAAGGAACATAATATAATAATAGCATAGCATAGTCGGCCTTATAATGTTCCCACTGCTGGGACTCAGGCCTCCTCTCTAGGAGAGGGAAGAGGGGAGAGGGTTGTGGAATATAATAATAATATTCCACAACTATCACACAACACCATCTAGTCCCAAACTAAGCAGAGTTTACCTATAGCGAGGTACTAGATAACTGATAAACATACTTATATATTTCTAAATACAAACATCTATACATATAATAAAACAGTAAAATTCTTTTGCAATGGTATTAATTGGCGCCAAAACTACTGAACCGATCCTGATCAAATTTTGCATACATAATCCTTATAGGTCAGGGCAACTGATAGGCTATAAATTATCACGCTATTTGCTATAGGGGGTGAGCAATAATCTAAAATGTAGGTATTGAACGACATTTGCCGCGAGTTCGATTCCTAGCTACAGTTAAAAATTTTGTCATTATTTTGTCTTATTTTTTTGTATTAAAATAACTTTTACCATTTTTTCAAAATAAAATTGACATTTCTATTCGATATCTTCTAAATATTTTTTAAAAACTAATCAAAACACATAATAAAATCAAAGCGGCGAGTAAAATCACGTACTATAATGTTACATTATTCCATTTAGTTGCAAATTTAACTTCTAAAACGAAAATCATCACGCTATCATCATTAGGGAGCCAACCAGTCAATTATGACGTTTATATAAGAACGTCTATTTTATAGTTTATTCATCGAAGACCATAGCGCAGGGGTTTCGTATCTAGACTTTCATGTAATGTGAAGGTGGTTCAAATCCCATACGGCTCTCTTAGGAGAAATTTTTGTTCTATTTTGTCATCGTGAATAAGATTTTTTTATATATTTTTGCATGCTTACAATTCTTTTTTATAAATCTACGAATATAATATATCTGTAGAAATGTTTAGTGAATTGCGTATTATTAATTTTAGAAATCGATGTAGATAACTTTTATACATTAAAATTGTGTGTAACTTGATAATTATCTATTAACTTAGGGTTTGTTTCATCGCAATGAAACAAAGCATATGAAAGACAGACGATTTGAAATCCAAGTTTTCGAGAAGTAAAATATGACACCACACGCAATTCAGATACTCGCAACGCCATCTAAAGACTCAAAGTAGAAATAATGATGACAGTGACGGTTGAACTTCATATTAAATTTGATAGATGGCATTGCGTATTTTACGTAATTTTCTGAGTGGCAGAAGAATGGCCATCACCCACGTTTACAGTTATGGTTAAACTGGCGTTAGACTGAGGCATTTTTAACAATCCTACTGCTTATTTTTATTATATTTTTCCCATTACTGTAACAAGCTAATTGACCGTGATTATTCAAGGGATACCATCCAAAGACGATAAAAGTAAATACCTATATGTATTTAATTATTCACTTTGGAAATAACACGGCGTCATTTTCGGGAGGAGTTACAGGGTACCTTGCGTTGGATGGCCCCCAGGTGGACCGATAACCTGGTAAGGGTCGCGGGAATCCGATGGATGAGAGACTCTCAGGACCGGTCATTATAGCGACACTTAGGGAGGTCTATGTCCAGCAGTGGACGTCTTTCGGCTGAAATGATAATGATGATGATGGAACCTTTTTTTTTTCTTTTTTTAAGGGTAGAAATCATCCAATGACTTTTCCCGCTCTGGTTGGAGCGTGAGGACGTGTCAATCTTTTACTGACTAAAACTACACCTGTGTCTATCACTACGCGCTGTTGAGGATTGGGCTCGGTCCGGTCAACTACCGGACGGCTAGCTACCCATTGCTCGACGTCCGGAAGCCCGCGTCTATCGTGGCTGGTAGTCGGGGTCGGAATCTCGGCTCGGCGTGAGGCCGTTCGTTCCCTAACGCGTGCGGCCTCCGCCTTCGCTAGCATTACGGCTTTGCAGAAGGAGGCGACCGCCTGCCATTACTCTTCGCTCTGGATCAGAGCCCGGTGCGAGAGGTCATTGACGCCGATTGCCTCCACGAGGACACGGCGGTGCTCCGCCCTTGCAGGGCACATCTCCACTATGTCCTCCGGCATGATGGCACCTTGCAGATTAATAATGGTGTGTTCTATTATTTGCAGTCACTGCTTCATTTAAAACGGAATCGAATATGTTTTTCTGATCACAGTTCGACAACGTATGATGTATCTCAGATTCCTTGCAGCCTTACGTCGACATCTGGACGTTACTTCTTTGCAGTGAGTGGTGAAAACTGCAACAATCAATGCAAGCATGTTCTCGCAAATTCTTAATAAGTACTGTTGTGGAAGAAGATAGTTGATGATTTATTTATTTAATACTTTATGCAAAAATGTACAGCGACGGACTTAATGCCTGCCGGATGATGATGGTAGTTTTTGGATTCACTTAAGGTTTTTCACTATCAGTGCAAATTATCCAAAATTTTGGATTCAAATTGTCGGTGTCCCGATTAAGCTCTTTCGTTTACCTCTACCAAAGCTGTCTAACTGCTTAAACTCTTCAGTGAAACGTTATTGAGGCGAAAATTGTTATGGGAGATAACTCTTTCGTTCAATCTTGCAGCCCTAGCAGACATCGGCCCTAGAGGGCCCTATCCATTTGCTAAAATCTCTTTGAGTCGCGCGTAGAATACTACGCGCCGTCGATTCAGGACTGCTTTGACCAGATGGCCGGACAGCACCACCGCAATCCCGTGTTTGCGATGGCTGGGAATTGCCTTACGGCTTTCAACACCCGGAGCGTCCCTTGCAGCGACCGCTGAGGAGTCCGGATGTCTTATCCCTCATAGTTTCAGCCACCTTCTTTGATCGTAGTGCTTCACTGAAGGAGGCTACTGGTTGTCAGTTTTTTCCACCAATCTCCCCCATAAGGACAAGGCGGCGCCGGCGCTCCGACCAAGCGGGACTGACTTCCACCGTATTCTCCGGGCGATTCTCACAATGGTGAGACCCGAGTGTTTCTTCCCGCTGAATTCGACACAGATACCTTCCGAAATACCCACAACCGGTGAGTCCTGCACAAAAAGAGGATGCCGTGACGCCTCTGTAGACACTTCTCAAAGACAGGCATTACCGCTGCGATTTGATTGTGGCGTGCTCACTGTGGCGAGGGGTTCAAATCATACAATGATGTTTTACCAGAACATAAACCAGAAACATACATATGCCCATGCATACGTATGCCTTTTCCCTTGGGATAGTCAGAAATGACAACTGCTACGACCCATACATGCTCTTTCTATTCATTGACGGTCATACATCTGAATCTGGACGAGTACATAACATGTTTCCTGAAGGTAATTTGCTTATTTAACCGACTTCTAAAAAAGGAGGAGGTTCTCAATTCGGATATTTTTACCTCTAACCGTTTTATGTTTTTGGAGGAATGTGGAACAGAGAGCATAGTCCCGCAAACCTCCATTGAAAAGGTAGGATCCTCCGACCAGACGGGTGTTATGTCTGGTGGGCAGCTGCCCGATAGATGATGTCGGGCCGATCTATATGTTCTAATTGCGCGGAGAACTTTGTTCGCGCGATGCTGGATTAGTTCTTTTTGTGACGCCATAGATGTCGCTACATGTTAAAGCACAATAAATAATTGCGATGCTTTCGGAATGAATTGCAAGCACAGAGTGATTGTACAGTTTTACGAACTTAACGTGGACGAAGTCGCGGGCAACAGCTAGTAATATACATAAATTAAACCCAGATACACAACAAATGGGGGTCTTGACTGACAGACAGACAAACGTACAACAAAGTGATCCTATAAGGCTTCCGTTTTTTTCTTTTGAGATACGGAACCCTAAAAAAATGCGATTTCAGCAATCCTGAAAGATTTGCTATCATTTATTGAAGTGTTCCATGGGCTACCTCCGAAGTTCTTCGTTATGTCTTCTCCAATTTACATGAGACCATCTGGCAGACTAACTCTTCAAAGTCTTCAAAACAATCATCAGTCGGTTCACATTTGGCGAAAATATCGTTAAACAAGAATAAAAAAAAAACCAGATGACTTGACAACCTCCTCCTTTTTTGGAAGTCGGTAAAAAACAATATAATAGGGCTTAAAAATTACAAATTATTATTTTTTTGTTAACGTTCATCTGGTCATAAAATGCACGCCCGACCTTTCTGAAGGACATCACCGATCAGGCATGTATATGTTTTTCTAGGGCGTCTGCCCAAGGAATTTGATGTCTATTCTCTTTCTATCCTAATGCTAGACAATGTTCTTTTAGGTCTACCTTGTTCTCTCTTCTCTCTTTCTTTATTATAAAACTCAAATGTCCAACCAATATGTAGTCAGCTTCTAATAGCTTAATCATCGGATTCGTTTAAGTCGTCTCTCTGACCGGCGCTTAAAAATGTGCTAATGCGATTTCAAATGTCCGGTGTACCCTCGACTGCAAGCCCTCGGAAACGCAGTCTAGCTGAAAAATCTTTTCACCATGATGACTAAAACTGGATGGTGAGAGAGAGGGAGACCAAAGAAAAGATGGATGGACTGTATGAGAAGTGATATGAAAAAAAGGGAGTTAGTAATAGCGTTACGGGTCATAGGACAGAATTGAAGAAAAAAATGTGTTGGGCCGATCCCAAATAAAATGGGACAAAGTCAAAGTCAAATCAAAACATTTTATTTCAAATAAACCATTTACAGCCAGTCAGAAAAAAATATGCTGATTGCACATTCCAAAGCGTAGATCTCTATGGAGAAGAATGTGCAAGAAACTCCATGGACACTCTTTTCAATCATGTTTTGTAATAACAAATATCTCGGTTCCATGTTTCTTGTCGCTATCATGTGAGAACAATGTAAATAAAGTAAAAATAAAAACTAAATATAGATATTAAAATAGCAACTGGCAGCTAAGAGATGACCAGTCTCAACTGACAGCGCCCGTTCACGGACATGACGCGAATATTAGCACCACTTAGCTCAACCATTTTGAAGGGAACCGAATGATCCAAGGGCAGGTAGATGAAGATGATGGCTAAAACTCTTTACTACACTGTCCTAAAACCAAACGACAACATCTTTTTCAAACCACACTTCTGTACTCTACTTCAGGCTACACTTACTGCTCAATCAATTTTGAAATATTTCCATCTTCCTCATTATGAAGTATTAGAGAGTATTGTATCCTAATCGAAAGCCTTAAATGTATCGAATCAATGTTCTATTGCACGTGTAGCGATTGGCCTTAGAGCAGCGCAAACGCACGTAATGAAACCGATGCAAGCGTGTATGGATCCGATACGGTTCAACGATAAGGAATTTTAATATCGATATCGCTGAACAAAAAAGAAATGGAGTTGCTATTTGTTAAATTTTTTGCAAGTCCTTATTAAATTCAGAAATTATTTAGAAGCTAAAATAGATGACTTTTATGATATTCTTATTTTGTCTGTTAATCTGATTGGTAATAAAATGTAAACAGCAGATCCGGTAAGCGGTTTTCATTAGGTATTTGAAGAGAAAAATAAATAAAACGCTTTTTAAAAAAAGACAACAATGTACCTAAATGACGTCAATGTAAAAAAAATACTAAAAAGTGCAAAAAAACTTTAATTTCGGAAATTGATGTTTCCATAATAGCTTTGTCTCTTCGTTATTTAACAACGACTTCCGAAACTAAAGTTATTTTGCACTTTTTGTGTTTTTTAATTAATAAAAAAACACAAGAAGTCGGTTGTATTTTATTTTTTTTTTTGTAAAAAGTTAAAGTACCCCTCAGCCAAACTTTAATAATGTACAAGTTCAATAGTAAGATACTTATAAAATTTAATCATTAAAACTTTGCATGAAAATTCCAGTAAGCCAAGCCATGGCTAGGATACATTTTTTATTAAGGAGTTTTCGTGCCTGCCTTCCATCATCAGATTAGCTTGTTGGTACCTTATCTCCTCCCTCTCTTCTTTCAGTCAATCATCGACTACACGTATAAACAAAACCAATTACTTGTTACGACAGTTCTGCTGTGATCCTATGAGGAATTCCGTTCCATATCTTCGAAGTTCATGATCACATCATAACAATATTTCTATGGGACCAAATTGTAAGCATAACCTTTCAATCAAAAAAAAATTTTTAAAATCGGTCCACAATTGACCGAGAAATCGGTTAACATACCGCACCTTTAATCCAGTACCGTCACTAAACGAAATTCTTAAAAAAACCTGTTTTTAACACAATCTGTAAAGTTAGCGCTCAGCAAACAGATGGCGTTAAAAACAGTTTTTTTTTATAGAATTTCATGGTGCGATACATAAAAAAAAAATACACTCAGCCGAACATCGAACCTCTTCCTTTTTGAAGTCGGTTGAAAAAGAACTCTTTCAGCTCCGGGTGGTGAGAAAGGGAGTGTCAGACTTTTACAGACCGAATCCACCTACAAAGCGACAAAGTCGCAGGCGCAACTAGTACAACAGAATAAAGTTAGTAAAAACGTGCAGTCATACACAATCGAAGGTGAAGGTCAATAAAACAATACTGGTCTGTTACCAACACACTCCTTTATATACAAAAGTGCCAGGGCACATCCTGTCATCCTAAAGGTAGCCATACACGCTAGGGTAACCGGAGCGTGTATGTTGCACAACTGTGCAGGTTTCCACACAAGCTTACCTGACACGTATAACTGTGCAGGCAAGCCTGTCAGGTACACCCTAGCGTGTATGGGTACCTTAAGGCTCTAGACAAAAAGCAGTCTTTCATCGATAACGGTTGTTACAAATTAAAAAATGTATTCCATTCCATATTCCCATTATAATTACAAGGGACTTGATCAATCCAAATTGACTTTTGGACAACCGATTTACGCTTAATATGTAGATGGACTCTGACAGTCTATTGTCAATAGTCTTCTTTTTTTTAAGTGTTTAACATGTATACTAAGTTCTTTAAGCCATGTCTTTGTACAGAGTAGTCAGTTTGAATTCAATTAGAATGCGAATTTAACAGATTCTATTATTTTTGCAGTATTTGGCAGCAAATGGAGGTATCAAGTTAGCCTTCTGATCAAGCTTTTCTGAGGTAGTCAATAGTACAGTAAATGTGTCAGCCTCTCTTTACCGCGACCGCGCCTGTTTCAATGTTCCTGTTTCTACATATTCTCCAGTTGTGCATACTTGAGATACAAAACTTTACCAATTTTACGTCACAATAGGAATCAGCCAGCCAAAAAATTTTAAACAGCCAGGAAAACGAAAAATTAAACCTAAACTAGTTCTTTAGTAAAACTAGGCCAGAACATAATAATTATACTGTCATTCTTGTCACCACAGACGCTTATCCTTTGGAATAATGCACGACTATTGTTTCTTGTTCCTTTATAGTCAAGAAACCGCAGTGCACATAAGACGATATGGTCATCACAATTTTTTTGCTTACTAATCAAGGATCACCCTTTGTTTCAAGATACTTCTGATTTGGTGTTTCATTTATAAAGTTCGTCATATGACATATAACGTTTACATTCACAGAATATACAATTACAAAAACCAATCATTGGATACGTTATTTGAACTTATGAAATATTATTTGGTTTTGCTTCTTAAGGAGTTGATTGACCATTTTCAGAAAATTTTGGAAATAAGATAATTTGAAAATTGATAATTTTTGGGATTGACACATTCCGTCATCGTTCAAATTTTTAAAGTCAATCTACCGCTACTAACTTGACCGAAACTACCGCTGAATCTGAAGCAATCACTAGATTTCTAGATTACATAGAGCCTATTTGTACATTATAATTCTACGCTTTCTATACTTCCAAAGTACATGCTGAAGGCTACACAATAAAAACTGATACAGCACAAAAAAATAGTTGTCACAAAAGACCAAATCGATGGCATTTCGCTGATTCGTTGACCGTGAATAAAGCCCCGTTTTGATTTCCGTACTAGTGTAGAAACGCATTAATAATCGAATTTCACAGTACCTATGCGACCTGTGTCGTAATTTGCCGTGACTTCTCTCATGTTTCAATTGGACGTTATGATTGTTGGAAAAATCACAATGTATTTTATTTTAATGTCCTTGTACTTGAATGTATTATTTATTTGTAACATTCAACTTAACTTTAACAGTGTTAATATTTTAACTATACATCTTTTCAAGAACTGAAGTGAATTTCAATTAATTCAGTAAGTGCATAAACATTTGGATGTTCTGAAATGGTATCTTGGCTTGCCAGTAAGTTTTGTCCGTCTATCTATAAGTTTCTTTAATATGTATGATTAAATCCTATTGCATACTGTGGGCAGCTTGCTTAGGTACCTACGTAGTCTTCGGCTCCCGAGATGTATTCTTGAAGAAATTAAACTATCGGCACGTCGTTTTAATAATTTATATTTTTATGCAAGCTGATCACAAAATCTACAAGTTCATGATAAATCATTTGATGCTATATGGATCAGAATGTTGCACTGTAAAAAAGACGGACGAAAAACGATTGCACGTAGCGCAGATGAGAATGTTGAGATGAATGTGTGGAGTGACGAGAGTAGATAAAATGAGAAATAAGCACATTAAAGGAAGTTTGAAAGTGGTGCCAGAGACTGAAAAGTTGAAAGAGAATCATTTATCTTGGTATGGTCATGTGAGGAGGAGGGATGAATCGCGTTATGCATTACATGTTACTTAGGGATGGATGGACAGGGAGAGGAAGGCTAAAGAATAAAATGAATGGATTGTGTGAGAGGTGATATGAAACAAAGGGGAGTGAATGATAGGATAACTGCTGACAGGATAGAAAAGTAAAAAACGTGTCGCAATCGACCCCAAGTAATTTGGGACAAGGGCAGAAAGATGATGATGACGTAAGCTGATCATATTACAAACCTAAAATTTACATAAAATAAAAAAGAAACTGAGTGACATATCAACGCACAGCTGCACATGGTTTTTTTTTTATGATATAGGTGAGCACTAAGAGAGGGTTTTACAAAATTCACCCCCTAAGGGGATGAAACGGGGTTCCAAAGTTTGTATGAAGAAACCTACTTTCACGCGGACGAAGTCGCGGGCAAAAGCTAATTGAATTATACAACAGCAAAAATCTTTTATTTATCAATCGATGTCGAAATTTGCAAAATCCCTAAAAAGTTCGAGTATATTTAGGTAAATATAGTTAGTAATATAGTAAGTAGTAATTTAGGTATATTTAGGTAGCTGGCAGTCTGGTTAGGTAGCCAGACTGCCAGCTAATAAGAGCAATAAACTCATGCGATCTCCTTTGATAAGAACTGTGATATAGGATACTAATAGATACTGACCTACCATATCAACTACACCTTTGATCTTAAACCCATATTTGTGACGAAATTTATCAGAGGTTAGAGTACCGTATTTGTAAGAACCATCTACATTAATATCTCACTCGCAAATCATCAAACCCCTTCCCTTTAATTTTGGCAGGTTTTTGAAATTGTTTACTGCCGATACTATAGTGAAAATTGAATGTAGATATTTTGTACGATCCGAATTTGAATTCACCTCCATGGTCTAACCTTGTGATTACATTTACTCTTTCTCAAACTTTCCTTCGTAAAAAGTTCTACTTTCTACCGTTGATCGACTTACTCCTAAAACTAAATATTTATATCACTTTAACTATAAATTACCTTTCTTTATTTCCAGTTTGACCTCGCCTGCCAAGACTGGAAGCGGTCCCTTGTGGGAACAGTTCACAACGCAGGATTCTTTATCGCTATTCCTCTAACCGGACTGATATCAGATAAATATGGCCGCCTTCCTGCGCTCGTGTTCGCTTCGGTCTCCAATGGCGTCTTTGGGGTCATTCGGGCATTGTCGGTTAATTACGACATGTTCGTTGTGTTTGAATTTTTGGAACCTGCGCTCGGTGGGGGCGTTTATACAGCGTGTTTTGTTCTTGGTAAGTAAGCTTATTTGACAAATGACACTTTAAACAGTACTTCGGTTCCACCAACTTCTAGGCACCCAAAAGAATTGGTGGAAACAAAACACTGAAAGGGACTGCTGCAGTACTACCCATCTTTTGGTTAACTTAAAATTAATAGGGTGTCACAATGGGCAATGTTAATTATGCCTAACGATTTTAATTTACCGCATTGGCTGTGATTATTCTATTGGCTATTTCATTGATCTTTAAAGTCAGCTTCACTTAACCTGCGTCCTGCGTGCCGCATGTGGCCCGGCGGGCTTTTGTTGTTGTCCCATGGCATCTGATGTTAATTTATTTTTAAAATAATGTAAAATCAGATGTTTCCATCAGTTTTGCTATTTCGTGCCCATTAAAAAAGTGGAGAACGCGCTGAATAAATAGGTACTACTATAGAATAAATAGGTATACTACATACTACATAACAATAGTGCCGCGGTTGTTTAGTATCAATATACTAAACCAGGTCAAAATGGACCTTTTCTAAACGTGTTTCATAACAGCACCTAAATAGTCCATTAATTTTGTTTTTAGTTTTATATTAACACCTAAATAATATGATTTAAATAACTGCATGTGAATGAAACGTCATAGTTATTTAACTCAATTTGTAAAAATCGCGAGAACCTTAGAAATCATTAAGTACCTATTTATTTTTACGCCCCGCGACGCCATAACTAACAGGTCTATGGCTCCTATGAAAAAAAAGATTGAGTATTACTGGCCTCAGTAATGATCGCAAGCGCTGTTGCTTCACATAGGACCTTGAGGGGTCGATTTCTGGGACCCACCCTAGACTAACAATAATACTTTGTTATTGGGTGTTTCCATATACAATGTGTCAGTAGCAGTCCAAAGTTTGGAATTGTGCCAGGTATATAACAATAAGCTCGCGACTTATTGCATGGGAATTAATCTTAGCTGGATAAATGTGTTTATGACCATTCTAAGCAATTTTTTTGGAGGTGGGAAATCATCAAATAACTCCTTTCGCACTGGGTGGAGCGTGTGGGAGTACCAAACTTTTACTGACTACAACCCACCTGTGTTACTTCATTTACGCCATAGACCTGCCTGCTAGAGTCAAAGAAGTTCAGAAGACCCCGCAGCCCTAGCCGTCATGACTACTCTCAGCTGTATTTATCATATCCAGTCCAATAATACAACACATCGATTATTGTTATTTTGTGACTTTTAATGTAATTTTTACTATTAAATATATTTATCCGTTTATCTAATACTAGCTTCTGCCAGCAGCTTCGCCCGCGTGAAAGTAGATTTGTCCATACAAACTTTGAACCCTCGTTTCGTCCCCTTAGGTGGTGGTTTTTGGAAAATCCTCTCTTAGTGCTCGCTTACGTCATAAAAGTTACCCTCGTGCAAAATTTCACGCTTCTAGTCCCAGTAATTACGATGTCAATCAGTCAGTTTCTCCCTTTATATTATAGATTATCTTTAGTAAATCAAGGCGTCGAAATACATACCGCTAACACAAACACGGCTGAATAACTAAGGTCGTTGTACGCGGAACACTGACTTCTGAAGTACCACCATTTTCCTTGAGATTGGAACGGCGCGGGCGAAGGCGAAGTGACAGATCTAACGGAAATAACTGGTCATAGATATTGATTATGTTGTAAACTTAACATGACGTTATGACGTTTTAATAGAAGTATTTCGTAGTATGAGGAAAATTCCAAACTGGTATTAGCCTAGTTATGAAAGATCGGAGAAAATGAGGGTATACTACGTGAGCTCGACAAATGGATATGCGATATACGCTTGTGACCAAACTGTGCTGCGACTCACCTTATTTCGAATGCACGCTTGTGCGACACACTGAAGCTCGACATCACGATGGTGTGACAAACGATTGGGCGACAGTAGTTTGACACTGTCCAACTATCACATACAGCCAGGTGACAGACGGACGTATGGACAGCGGAGCTTTAGTAATAGGATCCCGTTTTACCCTTTGGGTACAGAACCCTAAAAAAGTACTGCAAATAAATTTTATTGGATCCTCGTCTCCGAATCAACCTATATTGACAAAGAAATATCCGACTGTTTTTTTTTTTATTATCCTGTTCTATCCCTCTTCTAGGCAAAAGTCTTTTTCCACTTCTTCCATCGGTCCACGCTTTCTCCTTCCATATCTGGCGAAATTTACCCAGAAAATCCCGCCATCTTTTTCATGATCTGCCGCGACCCAGTCGCACTGTTTCAGATCACAAACTTTGTGCTACTTTGGCCCTTAGTTTGTCGGGCATGCGGCAGATATGTCCTGTCGTGTCCCACTTAAGTTGGGCAGCCTTTTGAGCCACATCAACTATCCTGGCTTTGGAGCGCAGTATACCATTTCGAACTCGATCCATTAATTTAACCCCAAGTATACTGCACTAGTGGTAACGCCCCCGACTTACGAATTGTAGGTCGCGGGTTCAGACCCAGCCAGGCGCATTACTTTTGTAATTTATTTCATAACCACTGCTCTCAAAACGGTGAAGGAAAACATCGTGAGGAAACCGGCATGTCCTAGAACCAAAAATTCGAAGACATGTGACATCCACCAACACGCACTGGGCCCGCGTGGTGGATTACGGCCCATTTCCTCTCTTAGAGAGTAGGCCTGAGTCCCAGCAGTGGGAACATTATAAGGCCGACTATACTGCACTCTATTGCTCATTGGTAAACCCTGAATTCTTATTAAGTTGGGATATAATTTAAAACATACAGAAATCGGATTTTGAGGGATCTTGAATCTTGATAAATATAAACTCTTTATAGTACAAAATAACAATTAAGAACTTGAGTTCAGAAGTCTTTCAATCAAGGGTCAAAGTTATAAAATCTATTTCAGTTCGATCTATTTTCGTACCGCCAACCAATTCAAAAAATCTCTCTTTACTTAACCAAATTAACACACAACTCAATTTAAAAAGTAAAGCAGCAGTATTTACCGAAATTGTGTCACCAAATTAATGTCAAGGTAAATACCAAAATTAGTTAGAGTTTGTCCTAAACAAACTGGCTAGGACACAGTTAGGGACCTTCCTCAACAAATACTGGCGTCCAACCTAAGTACCTAACAACCCTGGCATATATTATTAGATAACTCGAAATTATCGTGACCTCAAATTTGAATTTGTGGCCAGAGGGGGAGAAAATATCATAAAGTGAAAATCGGTAGCGGCTTTCAGTTTGTGAAGAAACCCTGAAGGACCTCTTGAATATGAATAAAAAAGTAACAAAATAATACTTATTTGTGCACTACACAAGAACTTATTAATACTAACAAAACATATTTGACCCACAATATATGTTCGTTACAACTTGTACTGTGTATAAACCTAGACATTGCATAATAAATTGCTATTCCCTACATTTAATCGAGTTATGCCAAATTACCTACAATGGAAACAGTATTTTATTTTAGATGTATTATGTATACATAGATATTTAAGAGACGATCCCGATATATTATTTAGTTATTGATGATTTTCAGAATAAACAGACACCCTGTTACCTGTCTAATTAATAATAATATTAACATTTACTAGAAGTAAAATACCCATAGGTTAACATACATACAAAATCACAGAAAGCACAAACAAAAATATTCTAATGACATTCATTCATTAAAATTATACCTATATAGTTGACTTCACAATAAATAAACTAAATCATAAAAATTTAAAATGTCCGATTGTAAGTAAATTAAAAATAAAACCTACGAGTAAATTAAATTAAATTATATTATTAATTCAAATTAAATTAGATTAATATAATATTTATTTTAACTATAATTTAAATCGATGTGACGGATAATTTCAAAATGAGGAGCGTTTGAATGTTTTTCTTTCAAATCTTGATGCGTGTTTATCATTGTTGTGATGTACAAAAACAATTAAGTTTACTATACCTAAGATCTTTCTAACTGAATGAAAGCCTTTGTCTGAAGTGGTGAAAAATCTGAAGCATTAACGCTGATGACCAAAAGACCATTGAACCGATTTAGATAAATTAAACAATTTGCCACTTCATTGACTTTAATAGTCTCGTTTTAGCAATCTTGAACTGTCTCAGTTATTTCATTCAGAATATTTTTATCAACTGCCTTATGTTTTTGTTACTGCTTTTCTTTTATTTGAATAATTTAAAGCAGTTTTATAGCTCATAAAAAGACTAACATTCACTTCGTCGTACACTTTTTCTTTTATTACCAACATGAATTGCTAAAAGGCAATTTTATATTTTTATATCGTTCGATCTCAAGTCAGTTTAAACTGGATATTGTGGCGAAAAGGATTCAAAACAAATTAGACATGCAATTGAAAGTCAGATATCTGAAAATTATTTATCAGTACACAATACGATAGTTTTTGTCGCGTATGCTCTTGGAATTTTAAATTTACTGCAGTCAAAATAGATTTTTTTGGTCGATGTACGAATTTAAACACCCTTTAATCTAACTCTTTAAATTCTAAGAATCAAATAAAAATAAACAAAACTTTAACAATACATGTTTTCCTCATCAACCGCCTTGCGATCTAAAGATTTGCAGTTATTGCCATTGTCGCTAAAATTAGCAATCTAAGTTTAACGATCAGCTGCACCCAAATAACCTTCGCGATTGATTGCTTTATAATTCAGTTGAAACTAATCTATGGCTTTTTGTAGCTCATCTTCCGGTCTTTGTTTTAGATCCTTTCTTGCACTGTTCATGGGAAACCGGTAGTTAGGCATTGTCACTTCATGAGGACCAAAAAATTTGCCATTCACACCTTTTTCCTTTTTTGCGAAAACTTAATCAAGCATTGCAAGATTGGAATCACGATTCATTGCTGGTTTATTTATCAAAAGATTTAGAAGAAAGTCAATGACACTTGAACGTTTTTTGAACTTGTTGGTATACCAAAAATAGAAGTAATAGTTTTTAACATCTTAATTTAACTTAAATCTTTAAACTAATATAAAGTCTGATATATATTTACTCTTGTTTCAGCATTGGAACTGGTAGGTCCTAAAGGCAGAGTCTTCGTCAGCCTCCTTTTTAACACCATGTTTATACTCGGAGGTGTCACTGTCACCCTACTATCCTGGTGGCTTCTTAACTGGCGCTATCTCCTCTTTATCATCTATACCCCTGCAGTCTTGGTCTTCGTCTACATCTGGACTCTTACCGAAAGTTTCCGATGGCTCTTCAGCAAAGGAAGATACGAAGAAGGTTTAAATGTTCTTAGCAAACAAGAGAAGATGAACAAAGCTAATGTCCCAAAAGAACATTATGAACAAGTTGAGAAGCATGCAACGAAGCAGAGAGATGAGAGAAAATATGAAAACGTTGAAAGAAATCAATCAACATTCAACCAGCTTCTAACTTCACCAATGATTTGGAAAAGATTATTCACATGCTCTTTCCTATGGATATCTTCGACACTAGTCTACTATGGGCTTTCAATAAATGCCATCGAGTTGTCCGGGAACAGCTATGTGAATTATATCGTAATATTAGTAATAGAAGCTCCGGCGAATATATGCAAATTGATATTCTTGGACAGATTCGGCAGAAAGAGAGTTATTGCTACAGCATATTTCATGACTGGGTTGATTTTGATCAACTATGGATTTGTTCCAGGTATAGTAATGTTTTTTATATAATAGTTAGTACGTATAAGATTATTTCTATATAGATTGTATAACAGACGAGATCAGTGAAAGAAATTGAGTAAAGGAATTTGCGTGCGTGTAATTTTAAGCATAAGAGACATTTGACATAGACCAGGGAAGCATGACACAAAAGGAAGGAATACCCTAGAATGCAAAAAGGATGCCCATGATAAAAACGCGCTTTGCCTCGTACCACCCAACCAGCTGTCGGCTTGTCTGCCATCCAATATAACAAAAAAAAATATTGATACTAGCTACCCGCCCCGGCTTCGCACGGGTGCAATACTGATGCCACCGCAACCGCTGTCCCTGCCTTTTAAATCTGTAATATCTTCGAAAATATTCATTTAAATTGCATGGTGTAAGGAACCATATTCGTCTATATTAAATGAAAAATCATCATCATCAGGTGGAATCGCAGTCAAACACTGGTTTATATCAAATTTAAAAAAAAATGTATTTAAGGTACTTAATTGGATAAGGATTAATGCTGTATTGCTTAAAATCGCTTCTTAAATAAGCCAATGTTTCTTTTAAAAAGTAAAGGATAAAAAATGGTTCTAGTGGGTTATCCTTAAAAGATAGACATATACCATCGCGGACTCTTTTGTAGACCTTTAAGGTGTACAATACTGTAGTACATTATTTTGATCTATCTCGTAGGGTTCAACCAGCGTTTGCAATGTAAGCGACAAAAATGTGTTTATTTACGACATCACATTAGAAACCTCTAAAATTATCAGTGTTTTTTAACTATATTATGCATGTATTATCACTTTGTCTACTTAAAAAAACCGCATCAAAATCCGTTGCGCAGTTTTTAAGATCTAAGTATACATAGGGACAGACTGAGGGAAGCGACTTCGTTTTATACTATGTAGTGATGTGTTGAAGGCTCACTGATTTTGAACTAACCTCACACAACCGATACGACTAAGTTTGTTGTTAATCTGTTTGAATGGTAATATTAAACCATTAAAATTGTGACTGTGTTATGTGTTTGTACAAATCGTTATTTTATTAGATAAACAAGTTAATCACTTCCTTATACGATCGACGATGATGTGATGTGATACATAACATAACATCATAGTCATTTAATTTTATTTTTGTATCTGTCTTTAATTTAAAAACTTCCATACGATCGATAATAAACAAAGCTATATCCATTGTAAAACAGTAATTACTGCAAGAATTGTACATTGTTGACAGGTCATTATTTTTATCTTAGTTAACTTAAAGGACTAGTCTACGTAGCTGTATATTGTTTTGAAAGGCCTCTTAAGGCAACTAGGATCCATTTGTATAACCCCATTAGATACAAATGGATATATGATCTCATAATGAGACCTATCCATTTGTATCTAATGGTTCGCCATGATTTCGTAATGAGACCTATCCATTTGTATCTAATGGTTCCCCATGAGACCTATTCATTTGTATCTAACAGTTCTCCATGATCTCGTAATGGGACCTATCCATTTGTATCTAATGGTTCCCCATGATCTCGTAATGAGACCTATCCATTTGTATTTAATGGTCCCCCATGATGTCGTAATGAGACCTCATGTGGCCTCTAAAACAATATAATAATATATCCACTATCATTATCATCTTTCTGATCTCCTTAGCCTTTTCCTAACTAGCTTGTGGTTTTTTTTTTTTATTGTTGGGAAAATCATCCTTATGACATCCCCGCTCTTGGGCGGAGCGGGAGATAGTGTCAGACTCTTACTGACTAAAAACCCACTCCTGTTCCTTCGTTGCCTTCGTCCCAGGGCCCCGGGTTCCGCTTTCACACTACCCGTGGCCCCAGTAGGCTTCGACCCTGCTGGGCCCCTACGATTTGCTGACATTTCCTTGAGGCGCGTGTGGAACAGTACGCGCCGTCGACGACTTGGGCTCGGTCCGGACGGTTACCGGACGGCCGGACGGCCACCCATTGCTCGCCGTCCGCAAGCCCGCGCCTACGGTGGCCGGAAATCGGGATTGGAATCCCGGCGGCGGCGGTTGGAGCGTAAGGACCGTTGCCTCACGCGATCGGCCGCCTCCTTTGCTAGCATTACTGCTTCGCAGAAGGAGGCGACCGCCTGCCACTCCTCCTCGCTCCGGAGCATGGCCTGAACCAAGGCCCGGCGCGAGAGATCGCCGCCGCCGATTGCCCCCACGAGGACACGGCGTTGCTCTGCCCAAGCGGGGCACACCTCCACAGTGTGCTCTACCGTGTCCTCCGGGTGGGCCACACAGTGGCGACACCCGGGCGTCGTTTCCGCACGAACCCGGTGCAGGAACCTCCCGAACTTACCGTGTCCGGTGAGGACCTGCGTCATGCGGAAGGTGAGGACGTCGTGAGGTCTTTCCAACCACGCCTCAAAGAGGGGACTTACCGCCATAATTGTGGCGTGCCCTAACTAGCTTGTGGTCAGCTTCCAGTCTAACTGGGTGTGGCTTAATTATAGATCCAACATCCAAGAGCCTAGAGTAGGAACCCAGTCAGACAAAAACTTAACCTCGATTTCTGATTTAAGAAAACCTGTTTAGGTTTGACAGTACAGTAGGGTTTAAACATTTTCTTAACTCTAAATATCTATTCAATACTTATTATGAAATACGTATAAATGAAATACTTATCATGAAATACTTATTAATGAAATACTTATTATGAAATATTTATTAAAGGAAATATTGTAAAAACAATTTTTTTTTAAAAGAGTAACCATGTAGTTACTTTCCGGTTCTTCTCCATAGGAAACGACCAATTGGAACCGTGCACTAGGTTCTGAAGTTTTTTTAAGTGCCCATGTAGATCTATATGAAATAAAAAAATTGAATTTTGAATTTTGATTTGTTTATGTCTGTTGTTACAGCCGGCAACTGGTCCATACTCCTCTACCTCGGTGGAAAGTTCTTCATAACATTAGCATACAACTCTCTATATGTATTCGCTGCTGAAGTATTTCCTACAAACTACAGGACGTCTTTATTAGCCATGTGTTCTACCATTGGAAGGATAGGGTCTACTGTGGCACCTCAAACACCTTTACTAGTAAGTATTCTAGCTCCTATTTTGTTAATTTCGATGTCAACCTCTTTTATTAGTAAAATAGATAAAAAAATGGATACTTGTAGTACGATTTTAATGTATTTTACAAAAAAAAATTAATACCTTCGAGCTGCAAACCGGTAAAAAAGTATCATTTTTTTACATAATGATTGACAAGGCTGTATAATTTATCGACCTTTGCCTGCCTATTTCGAATCAATAACAAACAAGGATGATATAAAAAAAAGATTAATTATATTCATTTTGTTTCTGACAATAAATTAATTAGTTTAATTTTCCTTTCCCAGACAAGGTTCTACGAGTACCTTCCAACAATGATATTCGGAGGAATGGCGGCATTATCAGGATTCCTTGTACTCACATTACCAGAGACAAATAATCTTAAGTTACCCGACTCTTTGAGAGAAGCAGAGGATCAAGATAGAAAAAAGAACGTTGAGGAAATAGTAGAAAAAACGACAGAGAACAAAACTAGGTTATAATATGAGTAGCAAGTATTAGGCCAAAGAATTGTTGGAACAAAATAGTAAACTAAACAAAACAAAATAGACCGTGGTTTTTGTGAAGAGGCTGAATGGTAGCATGGCCACAGCCAAAAAAAAACTGACATTTTACAAAGTAAGGGTTGTTTTCACTGCGCAGTTTTTAGATTCTTCCTAAAGAATGATATATCTTTAAAAACAAATTAATTTAATACAACAGTTATTTTATTTCCTTGACTTAATAATATGACGTATGCTCATAAATCCATAAATACCTCCGACTCGATCAATTGCGATTGACAATATTTTTGTGATGACGCTAATTCATACAAAAATGTATCATTTACAATGCGTTCCAAATAAGAATAGGATCGAAGAATTAAAATGGTAAGCAATTTTTTAAATTTAATTTATTTACGAACTGTGAACGGAAAAAGTTTCATCAGAATCCAGTTCTTCAATTTAGCTCATCTCTGAGTTCTTCAATATTGCCCAATTTCTTGCGATTTGACAGCATGACGTGACGTCACAACATGGCAACCGATCCTATTCTTATTTGGAACGCATTGTACATTAAACGATTGAAGTAATTGCCAATACATTTTCATTCTTCAGAAACCATTATCAATTGCAATTTACCATTTCGGTGATCCTTAATATCATCCTCTTTCTAAAAACAGCTAAGCTACTTTAAGTTAAACTGTCTCATGAAGAAAAAACAATTTACTTTTAATAATTAAGCAAGGCTTGTGATTATTAATATTAAATTACATGTCAAATTAAAATATTAGTAAGATAAGATTATTTAAGATAATAATGTTAAAGTTAATGAGATGAGGTGTACCACAACTATTGTTTATTTCTTTCATTATAGTATTTTTATTTAATTTCCTATGAAATTGTAAAAACAAACCTAAAAAATGGTACAAAAATTTGTATTTTCATAAATATTAAATGTAACTCGAATATAGTTTTGAATGTACAAATAATACAAAGCAATTATAGACTTTTAGTTACATAATAATACTAATTGTAAGCAGTTTCGTAATGATCTGACATTAACATTGTGATTACCAAGCAAACGTCACACTGAAGGGAAAGAAAGAAAAGAAATAAAAAGAAAGAAAACATGTTTATTCTGCCCAAATAGACGCACAATAAAAATACAGCAATTTGTCGGACCATGTGTAAAACCGGGCATAACTGTGCTGCACCATAGACTAGTGTCTATGGTGCAGCACAGTTATGCCCGGTTAACTCTTGCTTTGTTGTAAGCAAGAGATATTTTGTTTGGATTGATAAAATATAAAGTCGAACGAAGCTAATGCTATGTAGATACTTTTTCCACAAATTATATACATTTTAATGGCGATCCACCCCACTTCGCATGGATTTTAAAATTTACGGCTTCTCTGTACTATAATTTGCATGTATTATGCACTAAACCTTCCTTATGAATCACCGTGTCTATTGATGAAAACTGCATGAAAATTCGTTTAGTGGTTTCGAGTTTATCGCGAACATACATAAGTTATAAGAAACGATATCTGATTTTATATCAGGCTATTTTTAAGACATTTGATCGACCTTCATCGCTCCAGCCTTTCTTAGCGTATGACGAATGCCTAATTTTGTAATGCAATACCTTAAACTACTAATTTTAACTATGTCCAGTATAATTTTATATTTTATTGTAGATAGTACCGTGATAATAGAATAAATTATTATATTAGTTTTTCTTAGTTTCTCTTTAATTTGCACCCTTTAGTCCAAGATCCCAGAGCGATCTGACATAACTTATTTTCACATGGATGAAACCTTAGGTTCTCAGTAGCGTCTCATGCGCTTTGAATACCTGTGTGCTTTTGGAGCTCCCCCTGGGCCTCAAGTCTGCTATGACGGTAGTGTCAGAATGGTCAAATTTGGTAATCTACTAATATAATGGCGTTATTAATACTTTCCAATGGTCAACCACTGACACTCCATTGAATTATGTAGCATAAAATGGTAATAACGTAAATATTGACAAATGAATGTCTGACGTTTTCGGTAATCTACTAAAATTTTGACAGTTCATTTGATCAGTGACCTATCATTAGAACGACATTGTGCAATCATTGTTTTTATTAAGCTCGATATTGTCATTCTACCACAACTCTATTACGAGACTATTGACCGATCAATGACCGATCATTATGAATTAGCAGATTTCGAACTTTTAAGCAAAATGACAATGGGATCGTGTTAGAATGACGAATTTATCAAAATAGCAGACTTGGGCCCCTGGGCCCAAGTCTGCTATTTTGATAAATAATATTTAGATACTAGGTGAGAAAGGGAACCAAAAAATTTTATAAAAGTTTTGTAGAATATTATTCTAAAGTAGTATCGTAAGTGTCAGACACTTTCCATGGATCAAAACTTCTGTCAGACGCATTAAAGCTCCACAAAAAAATAAATGAACTTTACTTAATTTTACACGTCTGATTTTTAAATATATTATTAAGGTAACTATTACAAAGTTATATTTCAGTAGTCAGACCAATAATTGTAGTCACGAAACATCCCCTAAACACAAAAATTATTCAGCCGACAGTATGAGCGCGAGAGCAGGCATGCGTTTCAAAGCGAGTGAGATGATTTCATGCACTGACTGGATGTTTGGTTTAAATAGTTATTTCATGGCTATGTAGCTGTTCCAGGATTTTCTGTTCAGCGTGTACTTTCTTTTACCTGGGGCCTCAGCATAAAGTGTTAAAATGTCAGTCATTCGAGCGAGAAAGAGGGATAGAGCTATATACCATATATAGCTCCATATCTATAACAGTTCAATTAAGATCGTAATATGGAAGACGTTAAGAGCTAGGTGGTAGGTCTGCAGTTCTTGAACATATTGTATACTCTCCCCATCTACGTATGTATTCTTTGTAGAAAACGTACGTTCTTCTACGTAAGTGCGCTCCATCGTCGAACGCATCGTCGCTTTCCATCAGGAGAGATAGCGGTCAAGCGCGAACCTATCAACAATTAAAAAAAAACTATTTGTCATGGTCTTGATCTTCGACGTTCATCCTGAGTCCAACCTGAAGGTTCGCGTTGCTAAGGTCTAGTGACATTTGCTCTAGTCCAGCGGCTGAAAAGACAAGAGGACAATCAGCGAAGCGTAGATTGCAAGCTAATTAATGGGCATGTGTTTTCTTCCCATGTTGACCTATGATGACGCACAGACTTAGTCATTGACTGTCATCCAAAAGTCTAAATTCTAGATTTTCCAACTTGCTATGGACCGCAGCATACTTGGTGATTAACTAACGGATCGCGTTCGAAATACTATACTGCGCTCCAAAACATAGATCGTTGACATGGCCCGTAAAAGATAAATTGGTGCCTTGAAATCGGGACCGCGGCAAACCACGAACGAGATTTCGGAGCACAACTTATATGTCTTCCTTAGGAATTGTCAAGAAATAGCCCAGAGCCGGGAACAATAGAAGGAATAAAGTATCAAATTTTTTTTTTGTCATAGTTTTTTTTTCATAATCCAAACTGTTTCAAATCTCTTTGAAAGCCATAGATAAAAATAAACCTACGAAAAAGTCATGCAGTACCTAGACCTTTTTGGTAGTATAAAAATAAATAAAACTGGCAAACGATAAAACCCAAACGGTTAACGTCCCGCGTCCGAGTTTTAATTTGAAAACGGATTAAAACCTGACGTATTACCCCTGTTTCACATGTTGGAACCAATGTTTGATCAACATTGGCTTCCGGATTTTTGGGACAGTTAGTAAATATCCACGATCAGGAAAATTAAAATGTCTGTTTTTTCGCCATTCATAGTACCTACCCAATTTATAGGTACCCATAAATTTAAGTTTCTTTAAAATTGCTACTATTTTGGTGTACAATAAAGTTTATTCTATTCTATTCTACTTGAAAACGAATCTAACCCTAAATATTACCGAATGTATGAAAAACCATTTTTTATTAATTTTTGTTTTTAGTTGTCAAGGTCAGGACAAGGTTTGAATAAAAGTTTGATAAACGTTTTGACGGGATTTTTCGAGTACATTTCAGTGGCTATTTTGTTTATTCGCTAATTGATTCTTAGTAGATATTGTGATTTAAAGGTGTGCTATGATATCTAAAATATCAATATGTGGAAGGAGTAGCACAGGCGCGATCCTGATAAAATGGTGCTGAGAATTATATTGCGATATTGACTACCTCAGCGAAGCTTGCTGAAAAGGCTGACATACTGATACATCTGCTGAAAATACTGCAAATACATAAGAATGCGTTACATTCGCATTCTAATGGAAAACAAAGTATCTATAATACAAATACTGGCACGAATCTTGAGCGCTCGGCTAAAGAGCTCGGATTGCTTTGCGCATCGTACACGTCGGCGAGCCAATCACTGCACGAGGATTGCATTCCCCGCCCCCGCATCTCTTTTCATACCACTAAAGAGACCCGATATTTCACTTCTGCGTGCTTCTGCGCAAGTAGAACTGTTTAAGTCAGCACTCAAAATCCGTGCCGGTATCTGTATCCTATATAAAAAAACAAAGAAAGATATTTTGGCAAATCTACAGTAGATATAAGTATGGTCGCTAGTATTCTAATAAAATCCAAAAATAAAATGTTAATAACAGACAATTACAATAAAATATTGTACAGCAAGGTTCTTTGCCCAAAGACAAATTGCTCAACCATAGATTAGGTACCCACCTATAAAAACTTGCAAGATACATAGTTAACATTTAATATCTTGTTTACTGCTCAATGGAATATGCCGTAACTACTGATTAAATAAGCTATATTAAATTACAAAGCGGATAAGTTATTTTAATGTAATAATGCTTAGGTACTTTAACTCGTTCTTGTCTGTCAATGTCAGTCAATGGAAAGTCTTTGCCCTCGATCAGTTAGGTACTATTGATCCCTTCATAAGTACCAACCTACAGAACAGATACATTTTGACATGTTCTGTTACTAAAGTGACACAATAAGATTATAAAGGCGAAAGTTTGTTTGTTTTTGTTACTTCTTCACACTCGAACGAGTGAACAGATTTGTATAAAGGCAATAGACAAAGATATAAACCATTTTCTCATCAGATAGACCATGTTCTGGAATAGCACATAGGTTAGGTACTTTTTATCTCGGGAGCATGTACCCTTAGGACATATTCCTACTTTCGCACGCGCAAAGCCGCTGCCAGCAGCAAGTTATTTATAAAAGCTAATGATCTTGTGAAGAACTAATTAACTGCTAATTCGATCCTTTTTTATGGGCAAAAAATTATCAAATAACTTCCTCAGCTCTGGGGAGGAAGTTTCAGACTTAGACTGATTAACCCACCCGTGTTCCTTCGGCTGCCCTTTGCGTTCCAAAGCCATAGTGGTTCAGTGCGCAATCACGCAGCTCTGGTGGGTTTCCACAATCCTAGCAGGTGCTGAGCAAGAAAGAATATTTTTTAAATTCAGAATCATAACATTGAAAATTCAAATTCTTTACGTCAAAAACATTTGGCGCCAACTGCCAACGTTCGCGCCAATAACCCAACTAATATTTTTTTTTAAACGTTCCATTCCACGGTCCTTTGCATCTAACGGGGAGCGTTCATTGTAATTATGCGTTTACTACGTGATCCCATTTCGTTGGACGTGACTGCGTGGACTTAGCAATATTATAAATATAAAAAAGGCTATTAATTTTACTGATAACGTTAAAGATAAGCTGATAACGAATGTGATTTTTTTTGTTAATTTCTTCAAATAGTTTTGTTTGGGACTAGCTTCTGCCAGCGGCTTCGCCCGCATGAAAGTAGGTTTCTCCATACAAACTTTGGGACCCTGCTTCATCCTTTTAGGGAGTGTATTTTGGAAAATCCTCTCTTAGTGCTTGCCTACGTCATAAAATGAAACTTTGTGCAAAATTTCACGTAGGAGCGTAAAATTTTGTACAAGGTTTCCTTTTTGACAAATACTAAAACTTACCCATGTTCTTTCAGTTGTCTTTTACTAACTAAAACTTACCCATGTTTTTTCAGTTGTCTTTTACTTACCAAAACTTTTTTTTTTGTATTTGTATTTTCGGGCTGGTGTCCGCAACTCCACGACTAAAGCGCGTATTTTGCTTACGGGTGGGACAAATGCGTCATTCGACCCACCCCAGCTCCTCCAGGAAAGCCAGCAGCACCTTAGTGTTATTGACCATTTTGCGGAGGTTACTTGGGTTTCCGCAGTATTTTGCTCTGTATCCAGCGAGAACTGGGCAACTCAAAAGCAGATGTGCTGCTGTCTCGTCCTCCTCCATGCAGGCTCTGCACAGTGGGCTGTCTGTAACTCCTATGACAGAGAGGTGCTTATTAAAGGTCCCGTGGCCAGTTGTTACGGCCGTCACTTTACGCAACTGAGGTTTAATCAGTCGTAGGGCCTGTTTCGTAAAGCGGCCATCGATAGAGGAAAGTGCCTCCTTGGCCTGCCTGCACTCTCTAAGGTCTACCCATAGTCTGTGATGTAGGTCTCTAGTACGTTTCCTTACCTGATTGCGTAGGTATCCGAAGGGGAGCGGCACAATGGGCTCAGGTCCTATTGCTGCCATATTCGATCCCCTTCTGGTGAATTCGTCCGCTGCATCGTCGCCTCGGGAATCGCTGTGTCCTTTGATCTATTGGATGGTTACTTGGTAGTGTTCACCCACATGATTGAAGCGTTGATGGCACTCGTAAATCAGCCCAGAGTTAACTGTGTGGCTGTTCAGCGCTTGCAGTACAGACATGCTCTCCGAGAGTATGCGTATTTAGTGATACTTAACTTCCCTGGTTACGACGGCTGAGGCTGCCAGGGAAATGCCCAAGCACTCAGCTTGGAACACCGTGTTATGAGTCCCCAGTGGTGTGGCTATGTGAATGTTAACATCTTCCGAGAAGACTCCCATGTTTTATCTCCGAAGTTCTCTAAAAAAAATAAGACTTCAAAGTAAAATGAGATCACCAGGGATCAATACTCTTAAAAACAAAAAAAAAATGGTTATAAAATCGGTTCACATTTAGTGAATATATGACTGAACAAGTCACAAAATTGTCTAAGTACATTCGACATAAGAACTTCCTTCTTTTTTTTTTAAATCGGTTAGAAACAACCCAAATAATAATTCATTCAACAATTATTTCAAAATGAAAACTCTGACAATATTTAACAAAAAGTTTACCCTTAAACAAATCTAATATCCTTCTATTTAGATTTACACTGTCGGGTAAAAAAAACTGGCAACAGTCGGTCAGAGGGCAAACGTTATTCGGGCAAAAACAATTTGTAAGTTTTTGTTAGCGAACCCTTGGGCCCTTTTGGCTGAATACATGAATACGTTAGGCCGAAAATACCCTTTATGATAGCTATGGTTTTTCACAAAGCGTTGTTGGGTTAAACTCTATAATGTATGAGTGATTGTATTAAGGATCTTGAGTAAGGAAATAGGGATTTTGACTTTACTACTGGGCAAACAGGTTAAGTTAATGTTGATGTAATATTTACCTATTTACCTCGCGGGCACTAAGGCTCACTGTCCACGGATGTGTACTTTCATAGACGCGTAGGTATTCGTCATTATACGCTTGGTGTACGCCTGCTCACAGCTTACATACAAAACTATGAAATTCTGTCGACGAACCGTTCTGCCGTCATGTCATTTCATAATGCCGTTTCGTTGACAATTTCATAGTCTTGTATGTAAGCTGTGAGCAGGCTAACTATGAAACTATGAGTCGGTGGACATTACACCTAAATCTGCCAGTGCTGCAGAGATGTTCGAAAGAGGACAATCAGGCCTAGCCAAGTTACGACCGTTTCGTTTCAAATCTCTTTGTACAGTTGGTATCACCTCCGATTCCTTTGTTCTGACCACATGACTTAACGTTGAGATGATGTCATTCCCATACATACATTTGAAGTTTTCTACTAGCGTTAACGATTGTAGATTATCAACTTGGCCAAGCCCGCTGGACAACTAAAGGAACATAGGTGGGTTTAAGTCGTTAAAACTTCGACACTCTCTCTCGTTCCACACAGTGCAAGAAAAGAAATTTGATGATTTCCCACTTGGTAAAACAGAGGCATTGGCAAATAAAATTACCTCTTATATCTGTGTCTAGTTTAAAATGTGCCTAGAGGTTATTATAGAGACTTCAAAACCAAAATAAATGTTACTGCGGTGTAAATATCAGATACCAAGTAAGGTGTTAGAGTCTCAATACTCAAATAATTACAGTATTACACTCTAAACTTTAATTCTGATAAAAAATTGCTAAAATGGTTTGTTTATGTTTGTAAACAATAATCTCTAAAAGGATTCGATCGAACAGGCGTATAATCTAAATACACTTTAGTGTATCGGTTATGGGTAGGGCTGCCATCGCCTAATTTGCTGACGCCGGACAAACACGGCAAAAATCCCGGACATTTGGGCGAAATACGGTTTTTTCCCCACACGACACGACACGACACACACACACGACACGTCAGAAAAAATATTTTTTGCAATAAAATAAAAACATCGTTTAAATTTTGTATACAGGTTGTTAATAAAATCGAATTAGGTACGTATGTAACCGCAACAATTAATAGACATTATTAGTAATAAAATTAAACACTAAGTATAAACAGGTTTAATTGCAAAACACTAACTGTCCGGTAGTCCGGGTTTTACCCGGACACTTTCAAAAACCTCGCCCGGACGCCCCCCGGATGCCCTTCTAACTAGGACAAATCCGGGGAAACCCGGACGGATGGCATCCCTAATCATAGCTGACTGTAACAAAAAAAAACTATTCCCACATTTTCCCAAAAATAAACATTACGAGTTACGTATTTAAACTTGATCTTATTAAACTTAGAACTTATAATAAAACACCGCAACTGTCCCTTCTACCTAGGTTACGATTGATTGCGGCTCGCCACGCAATGACGCAGCTAAATTATAGCACTGCATCGATGGCCGTATAAAAAATTGTACAAATGTCCCTCTCATGTGAACGCGACATTTTATTGTCACGTTGGTACTATGTATGTGCGTAAGTGTGACGTTTTAGTTGTACGTGCCGTTGGTCAAAAAGTTTTGAATATGGAACGTCGTGTTTTCTTTTTTTAAATGAATGTAAAATTGTTGATGGGTTTATTAGTTCAGCTTTTACGGACCTAGAACAAATTGACCGTTATACTAAAATGTCTGACAGAAATTTTGGTCCATGGAAAGTGTCTGACACTTATGATAATACTTTAAAATAATATTCTTCAAAACATCTATAAAAATCAGCCATAAAAATTTAAGTTACCTACTCTTATTTTTAGTTCCCTTTCTCACCTGGTACCTGCCCAGGGGCTCCAAGGAGGAGCTCCACAAGTACACAGGTATCCAAAGCACATGAGACGCTACTGAGAACCTAAAGTTTTATCCATGTGAAAATAAGTTATGTCTGACAGCTCTGGGATCTTGATCTACTACAATGTCATTTATTGACATCATCATCTTTGACTCGAGAGTAATTTGCTGTTATCATAGCGACGGAGTTGAAAATATTTTCTTCAAAATCACTTTGAATATAAGAATTGAGAACAAAACATGAGCCAACCAGACACTACATTACTCGGATCTAGATTACATAGCCACCAAAATACACCAGTAGCTGTATTCCTCTGCCTACTCCATCGGAGAACACAGTCGTAATGCTAAGTAAGCTTCCTGTTAAATTAACTCATCTGACCGAGGCAGTTTCAACGCTCAACGATTCATCTTACTAACCGGAACATCTCAAAGTGATGGACAACCGAGTATCATCTTGTCTGTGGTCACCAAGACGCTTTATCATTGTGGTTCTGATAGCCATTAGGTAGGCCCTCTATTTATTAGAAACCTGTACTGTGTACTATATATAGCTGAGTAAGGATCATTTGAAGCTGTAAACCGCGGTCTATGGCAACCTATAGCTTTAGCATGGGGTTTGTTTTGTCCCTTGGGACAATAAATTAACTTCCAGCAATCCCAGATGATTGAAAAGTATTGAAGAGATCGTGACTCATCATCATCATCTTCCTGCCCTTGTCCCATCTTATTTGGGGTCGGCGCAACACGTTTTTTTCTTCCATTCTATCCTGCCAACCGTCATACTATCAGTTACTTCCTTTTCTTTCATATCACTGTTCACACAATCCATCCATCTTTTCTTTGGCCTCCCTCTCCCTCTCCACCCATCCACATGTATACTCATAACTCTTTTAGTAGCATGCGTTTCATAAGTAATATTATTTATTATATTGTATTCTTTAAGGTTAAGCGACGCTTACCAAGTCCAGTCCATAGATGGGTGACCATCTATTACTGACCAAGACTTCCATGCCACATCAAGCCGTTGGTTAAGTCTTACGTGTGAGATCTTTGACAAGCGTTAGGTTTCTACGAGTAGATAGAAACTAATGTCATAAATCTGAACTAGTGCGGTGAGTGAATGTTGTTTTTATTTTAGCGTAATCGAAACGTTTACTCGCTCTCTGATTGGTCAAAAGCTTGGAGCGAGCCAATAGTAGGGCCGAACGTCATAAGCGTGTCAATCGCGTTAACATAAAACTCGCACTAGATTTGCCAAGGGGTGACATTTTTATCCAGTTACTAAGTTATGAAGGCCACTCCATTTGAATTACTAGTTAGATTTAGTCCGGTTAATTTGAAGCCGATAAAAACATAGTTGGAAAAATTCGAGGGTGTTTGATTGACGCAGTACAGGTATTAGCGTAGGAACCTTTCATATTTGAAATTTTGAATTAGTGTTCGACCGAAACAGGATTTATTACCAAAACTGAAAGGAGGAACCGAATCTTCGAATTCTGTCTCTGTATGAGTGTGAAAACCTCTTTGGATGTAACAGACTTCCTGCAAGCATATGTAGATAAAAAATTTACCGTAATAAATTAACTGAAACACACATAAACCTTATGATTTATTCACTCAAATCCCCACTAACAGGCCGTCAACAATTAATTCCAGCAATATCTCAGGAGATCGCAACTGATATACCTACGACCTCCTTGCCGCATTCGCGCCATCACTCAACCAATCCAATATGGCGGCCGTAAATCGCTTCAAGTCATCTGTTAAGTGCTGTGTTGGTATGTAATTAAGCATTCCGCGTTGAATCAACGCTGTACACAAATTAATGGTGGGTCACCGCGTAGCCTGGGACATTCAGTATTGCGAATTCCACTTGCAACAGCACCTGTGTGTGAATGTCTGTATTACACGCGCTTACAGACGTGTTGTATTAGCTGAGGGAGCATTGTTATATAATTTATGGTTGGGACTGCAATTTCTGATTGAGGTAGAAGTCTGTTTTTGGCAGAATTTTAAATTATCTATATCTCGTCTATGGTTGCGCAAATACATTCAATACCGTGAGTAAAGTTGACAAAAAATAAAAGGTCCGTTTTGACATTTGTATTTTGATTACCAATTTGGCTTGTTCGGTGTAGTGTAGATACTACTAAATTAACTACTACTACACCAGACCCCTAATTATCATTTTATTGTTTCTTTCAGTTTCGTTCCAAGTTACATTGTAGGGTTTTTCTCAAATGTCGAAACAGACCTTTTATTTTATAACGAATTTAGGTAGGTACACTTAAGAATTGGTGATTGACCATCATATAGGTATCCATGTATCATTAGCTTCTGACATTTTATAAGTACCCATGTAGGCCTACGTGAAATAAGGGATTAATTGAATTGGATGCAAGTGATGTATTTATAATAAAAAGAAAAAAAGAAAGAAAGAAAACATGTTTATTCTGCCTAAATAGACGCACAATTCTTACAAAAATATAAAAACAAAATTCCCTGACAGGCCATATGTGTATCTAGCTTTATATGACCATAGACAACACAGTTGTAATAACAATATAATGTCCTAAGTTCAGTTGAAAACCAGCGTCAGGCACTAGATGTCTGGCATTCATGCTGAACTGGACCTATTTTGGTGCAGCCTTGAAGCACACAACCGTATTATTCAGTTTTTTTTTGCTTCGTTTTACGTGTGTGTGTGTGTAACTTAAGTTGTGCCAAATAAATTCTTTTTCTTTTTATTCTTTCAATATGTTCCTAAAAAGAAACATAACGATAACAGCTGTTGCCAAAACACCTCTCGTAGAATTTTGTCGTCCTTTCATTCAAAGCCGGTGTGTCAAAAGGACTAAAACATCTAGCCTACCTTGTTACTGTCGCAGTTCGGCAAAGCTTAGCAAGACACTTGCTTTACCATCACTAAGAAATTCATAAAGATGACCCATTCACAGTCAGAAAACCAGAAACATTTTACTCGACAGACGAAACAGAAATAGTTCACAAAATCACAACGTTACCGAATAAGATTCTCATTTCAAAGAAAACCAAGAAGAAAAAACCGACTGCCAGTGACACCAGCCTTTTACTTTTTTTTTCCATCTACCGCCACAGTCAAATAATAGTGTTCATTATAGCGGCTGACGTTTTTCCGCAAGTTGGGCCCACAAAGGGTGTCGGGACGTAAATGCAAATAACTGTCACGGGCCAGATGATTTTATGAGGATTTTCCTCGTTTGATTTGTTAAGACTTTTCTTTAATGTTGGGTAGGCTTTATAGGATAAAGTTGTCTTAATTTTAACGTTTGTTTTGCAGTATGAGTAACTACCTACTCAACCAGTCTAGCTGGATATATTAGGTAGAAATTTTGATGTTGAAGCAACTCACGTAGAAAGATCTAGAATTCCTTATATTTAGCATTGATATACAGAAATGCTGCTGCCTATCCAAACCGATGATTCCGCATTTAATATACTGCATAGTAATTTTCCAAAATACTCTCCTGACATTCATGTTTCCATTACATAAAACCATATATTTCCCCACTAACCCAGATTCCTTACACCCAATCTGTAGCCACACAATGGCTTATAATAAATCGACCAAATCTAAGCAGCAATCCAGGTGTTACACTGGTATTTGCAAAATGTCCGCCACCGTGCTATGTCGTGCATTCAAGCTCTATCCGCAATATGTAACTCGGACAGAAAATTGTACAGAAGGCTGGCTTCATAGAACAAACGAAAACAGCTCTAGCAGGTCGTGCAGTTTCTAGATCAAAGCTTTTCATCGTGTGTTGGTGTTGGCACGTCGCCACCAGCTAGCTAACCACTCATAAATCGGATTACCTTGATGGAACAATACCTAGCAGGATGTAAATGCGGAGCGGTGTATATCTCTGTCATCTGTGTCCCAAAACATGTAACCAAAGTGACCTTTGGTTTGCTGCTGATATTGCCTTGGAAGTGGCAAAGTTGTGGGCTATCAGAATACATTGTACCAGCGACACGAAGAAGAAAATCTATATAACAATTTTGTAATTATCGTGTCAATGCATGGATGCAATTTCTGTCAAGTCTGTGTGGATTTGTCCTTCTGAAACTGTTTCTTATGTGACTTAACTCCACGATAAATCGCGTCGGACCTGAGAAATGCTTCATTACAAGTCGCCACACCACTCGACTGCAATACGGCTGTGGACCTGATAAGAACGGAAAGCAATGCTTGCTGCTCGGGGCTATTTATGATTGTCGAAGTAATATCCAACGGGCTATCAGATTGTATCTATTGTAACATTCTTATATCGGGGAGGGTATTTCAGGACTTTCAGGCGATTTAATTCTGGGGTGTCGTTGAGTTGTTGTTATGAGGGTATTTCGATTTTAAGATGCTGCAGAATAAGCCAAGCTGGCCCAAACTTATCGAGGAAAAATTCTAGATAATTCTAAATTATTCGTAGTAAACGGATTCTTTTCTGGTCTGTCCCCAAAGGAGGCCCTACCACAAGCTCTTAATGCGATCCATTAGCTATATAGGGTGTATAGCTCCATCTCCATTTCTCGCTCGCACGCTTGACACTTTATCAAGCCATGGTAAGGTCCCTGTTGGTTTTCCAAATAATAACTCGCCTTCCCTAATGGACAGGTTCTGCCTACCTAGCAGGGATTAAAGCAACAGTTTTGCTACCAACAGGGCACAAATTTGGACTCCAAACTGACAACAGTCACGCATTTAATGAAATAAGAAGACAAAGCCATATTTTCCTTTACTCATTTTAACTTGTAATATTGATCGACTCATCTCATAGCAAATTCCTATCAGAAACTAAGTAATGTCCGTGTAAGCACGAACCTAGGTAAATTCTTGGTCGTATGTTGGCTTTGTTGGGCCTCGCTCAAGCCACAAATGGGTCAAGGCATATATACTCTACACTGCTGCGGTCGCCGTAATTTGGACGAATGTATTAGCAGTATGTGATGCAGCTGAAATAATTGGAACTGGAGAATGTTGATTTAGTTGAAGGAGTTTCATAGTTTGCTTAACTGCATCTTTAGTCTAGTGTCTTACTAGAACAGATAGATGTTTTCTAACGGGAGGGCGTGTCAGACTTTTTATTGACTAAAACCACACCTATGTTCTCTTCTAGAACCACGGGTTTCCTTTTCGGAAGTAAACCCATGGCCTCAATAGGCTTCGTCCTGCTGGGCCCCTACGATTTTGCTGATATCTCTTTGAGGCGCGCTTGGAACAATACGCGCCGTCGACGCGCGGGCTCGGTCCGGACGATTACTGGAATTAGATCTACCCATTGCTCATCGTCTGCAAGTACACGCCTACGGTGGCTGAAAAACCAGGTCAGGGTCACGCCCAAGAAGCCCACTTCTTGGGCGTGAAGATGTCCGTTCCCTTACGTGTGCAGCCGCCTCCTTCGCTACCATTACACTTATTTCACAGAACGCAAAGTTTCACCCCGGCGTTGCATTTCCATGCGCAAATTGCGCATGTGTGCAAGGACAGTTGCCTCCAGATCTAATGGCAGCAGGCTGGCAAGGAAGCTCGCCGCTTTGTGGAAGACCGTGATGTATCCTTGCACCATCCAAAGGGCCATGATTCTCTGGGACGTGTTCAGCTTGACCGCCGGTCGCTTTTACAGCTATGGCGCCCTCACCGGCGCTCTGTAACTATGTCTGGGCTATGGGCCGAATGTTCCCCACGTAGAGCCTCCGGCAGGAGGCATCTGGACCCTCTAGGTTGGGCAGAAGCCACTTGAGAGCAGCCCCGGCGTAGAATAGGTAAAATTTTGTAGTGATGGGTATAAAGTTACAAGGCGGCATGCTAGAGTAGAACAGCGAGAGCGGGAGTCAATTGATGACTTCCTACCTCAAAAATAAAGCATTGCTTAATGTTTTTATATACGCAGCATTGGCTGAATTAGGCATCTTTTGGCCTCGCCAAATTTTTAATTTTAGGTATTCTTATTTCATACTAGATTTTGCCCGCGGTTTCGCTCCCGTCAACTGACAGTTTAGTCTACTCTACCCCACTCTATCCTACTCTACCATACTCTACCCTACTAGCATTTTTTTTTCTTTCATAAGATCCTTCTCCTGATAATAACAAACAACCAAAAAAAATAGTGTAATCGGTCCAGCCGTTCACGCGTGATGGCGTGACCAAGGGAAATAGGGATTCAATTTTATATATATATGTTTTTCTTTCTATAAGTCAGATAATGATAAAAATAATGGAGAATTTTTCATTCTCAAATTAAAACAATGGATAATCTATTCCCTCCAAACTGCTCTATGACGTTTACGATTAAAACTGCAGGCACATTAGTCGTGGTGTGAGATTCATAAATCAAGCGAATGTATAAGAGTTCATACACACGAGCGGCATGTTGCCAACGGCAGTACCACTATTTTTTTAAATTATTCTATGAAAATAACAAAGTAGCGTGCAGCGCGACTGTAGCGCGGGTGTAGTGCAGCAGTCGCGCGTTTTTTATTTATGTGGTATAACAAAGCAGCGCGCCACTTTGCGGTTAATGTGAAGGCGCCCTAAAGGGCTTATTACACTACTCGATATTCATACAGTCTTAGTCGATGTCGTGTAGTGTAATAAGGATTAGATCGGTCTTACTCGGAACAAAAAATAAGACAGTCTGAATATCGTATGCTGAATACCGCGTAGTGTAATAGGCCCTTTAGTCGACGGCTGCCGCCGAAGCGTCAACGGCTGCAGTTACCTCTGCCATTAGCAACATGCCGCTTGTGTGTATGAACTTAAAACCTCGTCAGCTTCTAAAAAGCTTGCGTCAAAAGGCAAAATTAATGTTTCGTGTTGAAAAAAACTTTTGCGATTTTATTTTGAGGTGGGAAATCATCAAATAACTTCTCCTATTGTGATCGTAGCAACAGAGAATTCAAGCTTTTACTGACTAAAAGTCAACTGTGTTCCTTCAGTTGCCCTTCGTGTTCGAGGGCCATGGTAACTCTTTGGAACAATCCTACAGCCAAAATCAGTTTTTAAATTAAACAAGAACATTATGCTGTAAAATATAATTTATTCCTAGAATAATTGAAGTTCATTAACTTTCATCAAATACAATCTTTTTACCTTCAAATGGTAAAAGACCAGATTTCTTCTTCTTAGCTTCCCAAGATGGATGCAATTTCTCTGGTTTTTCAACATCATTCCTATCATTTCTATTATTAAAACCTCTTTTATCATTAAAATTATTATTAAAAGATTTCTTATCATTGAAGTTTCTTCTATCATTTTGTCTATCATTGAATTTGCCTTTAAAATCATTTCCTCTGTCATAACTATTTTGTTTATTAAATCTATTTTCATTATTGTAATTGTTTTGTCTAAGTTTACTTTTTGGGACTAGACCAAACTGGACTGCTCTCCTTAATTTTCTATTCCCTCTGAAATGCTCTTCTTTAACTTCCTCAGCAGCTCTTGGTTCTACCACAGACATATAATTTTCTCCAGTTGATGTTATAAAGAATGGATCTACAATTTTGTTTTCAACTATAGGAGCATCTAAGTCTTTCTTTAATTTCTTTTGGAGTATTTTTTCATTGAAATGTTTAGTTTTGTTCAATTCCTTTTGTTTTTTTACTGGATTCTTCTTAACAATTTCTTTAGGTGAATTCTTGGTTTTCATTTCTTTAGGTGGAACTGTCTTAGTGTTGATTACTTCTATTTTTACTGCTTTTGACTTCGCATCACCAACAGATGGTTTAACTTTAGGAGTGGCTTTCAAAACATTACTAACTTCTTTAATTTCATCATCACTATTTACTTCAGCTGCATCACTCGGATCTTCTCCAACTTCCGAATCATTCTGTTTTTCTACATCTTCAGGTCCAGAATCACCATCAGGTTTATTATCTCCCTCTGACTGGTCACCATCATCGCCTGACAGTTCATTATCATCATCTTCATCTCCTGAAATGTCTTGGTCACTACCTTCAACACTAGAAGCATCATTATTCTCTCCTCTTCCACTCAATTTACTATCATCAGCCATAACAACATCTTCCACATTCCAATCTCCTTCAGAATTTACGACCTTATCATTCTTTGCCTTTTTCTTATTCTTCTGTTTTTCTTTAGCCTCCTTCTTCATTTTTCTTCTTTCTAGTCTGGACATAAATAGGTCTTGTATTGGAACATTGGAGAATCTGCCTCTTATGAATTTGTACTTGTCCTGTAAGGCTTTGTGAAGAAGTAATCTGGCACATGCTTTGTCTTCATCTACTTGGGGCTTATTCAAGAAGGTGTTCAACTCTCCCTTATGTGTTACTATGAATTTTGCCAAATCCTTTGGTTTGATTTTCTGTAAATTAAAAAATATTAAATATTTAGTTCAATTTAACAAAAAAAAAAAATTAACTATTACTAGTATTGATAAATTTTTCAGATACATCTTAAATTAGTTCCCTGCTACTCAATAGAGCAACTTGGCAAGTTATCTCACAACCATAAAATATGTTTGTTGTACATTTTTTATTCATTATATGTCCATTTAGGTTGAGAGTGTCTTCATAATTGCCATCATTGGGTATGTGAGTTTGCTTAGGTACACAACTTAACAATAATATTTTCTTTTAAAGGTCTTGGGGTCAGGGGAACACGTTTTTTTCTTCCATTCTGTCCTGTTAACTGTCACACTATCACTCCCTCTTCTTTCATATCACTCCTCACACAATCCATCCATCTTTTCTTTAGTTTTTTCTCCTTCTCCACCAATTGTATAATCTTCTCTCTTAAAAGCATTTCGATCTACCTCTTCACATAAACTGATGATTTGTAGAAATTATGTTTTAACTTAACCTTTCAAATACCGAATTTGAGACACAATAGAAAGACAATGAGAGATAAAGGCTACCAGCGTTCGCTTGGGGTTTAATGAGTTAAAGGGCTTCCATGGGTTGCAGTATTGGTTCTGCTTAATTTGAAGCCACTGTCCTGTCTTTGCCACCATACCTCAAATTGCTCTGGAAATCTAGGCTACTCTCTAATAACTTCTGAAGATTGTACTGTCACAAAATATTTTTCAATTCTAAATAGCACATAACACTCAAGCAGGTACCAAACAACACCATGCCTTATGTTCAATGCAACATCCACAACAGTAGACTCCTTGGCCACAATTTTTTTTTATCATTGCCCTACCTAGGAATTCTGTATTATGGGTGCATTGAAAAAAAACATTCACACTCACATACACAAGACACCAAGACCATAGGCTATATAAAAACTTGTACAATACAGGAATTAAACCTGCAGCATGCAGGGTAGCAGCCACTTGCTCAGCTACTGCACCAACTATGTAGTCAAATATTAAGTTCTCGATCATAGGTTTTTTTTACCTTTATAATCAAAACTTCCTTTACAGCAGATTCTGCCTTCCTTTTCAACTTTTCTTGTAGCTGCTCCGGAGCTTTCTTCTCTACCAGCTGTTTGGCTTTCCTGGTCAACTTGTGAATTATCTGTATTTTAGCCTGATTTAGTTTCCTTTTGAGTAATATCACCTGGAATTATTATGATAAAAATAATTGTTTAATAGAATACTTTAAGCCAAACAGAAATTTGATTAAAAAAGTAATATTGTAGTCAAATTAAGAACCTCTTCCTTTTATGAAGTTGGCTAAGAACGACTGGTCTACACCGACATAACCTTTTCAGTAAAACTTTACTTAAAGGATTAGATCCCCTCAAGCACTTATTTCTATATTATATCAAATGATATAGGAAAAAAAACAAGGCATTTTGAACCTACTGCTTATGCAACTAGTATGTGTTTGGCTGACATTTTCAGCGATTACTATTTTGAACCTAAGTGGTATCATGCAACATTTAACAGGAAATGCAAATTTATGTAATAGAGACTATAAAAATAACCTCATTATTTATTATCAAGGCTAGCAGTTGAAATGGGCCATAAATAGCAGTCTAACATCTACAGAAAAGATTTCCAGTTCCAGTTCCAGTCTGTTGCCACAACAATCATACTTAATGGAATATCTTGACACACTCCAGAAATAGATGAAACTTCACAAATCAGATGCTCAAATAAACCATCATTTAGAGTATGTTATATGTAACATCATCTATATGTGTGCCATCATGATCATTTCAGCCAAAAGACGTTCACTGTTGGACATAGGCCTCCCCAAAGTATCGCCATAACGAATGGTCCTGTGCACCTCACATCTTTTGGATTCCTGCGACCCTTACCGGGTCATCGGTCCACCTTGTGGGAGACTTTCTTTATATTTGTGTGTGTATACGTAATGCACTTACTAGAAAGCAAATATTTAAACAATAGCACTGTCAAGAACACTAGACACCAGTGTCTTATTGATGGAATACATTTAGGAAAATTATGTAAAAACGGCACCAGGTTATTAATATGAATAATATGGAAAAGTTCATACCTCAGTATTGAAGTCTTGTTTCACTGCACCAACTTCCATTTTATCAAATAATTACAATATTTCTATAGGTTATGTACCCAAATGTGGATGTAATGCCAGTCAATGTGGTAAACCACGATACAGCTCAACCAAGAGAGTTAGATACCGGGTCGTGTTAATTTTTTTTATTAATTCTTTATCACATAAAGCATGGTTTCGCAAAAAAAACTCGTGTTGCAGAATTTATCAACACAAGACTAGGCAGTGACACTAATGACAGGAAGTAATTTTTTTTGTTTACCCTTTAGGAAAGGCTATAGTCATTCAACCATATCGCCTAGTCTTTCGTCAATGTTTTCTTGCATAATAAGTCTTCCGTGTTCAAATATCATAGTTTTTTCTTTCGTTTTACATTAGAATGCGGGTGAAACACATTCTAATGTTTTTGTAGTATTTGGCAGCAAATGTTTCGATTCAGCCCTCTTAGTAAACTGCGCCGAAGTAGGTAAAACTACATTTTACTTAACTTTAGTATTTTACCGAAAACGCGCAATGATTTCACATATTTTCCAGTTGCGCAGACACTTGAGATACAAAACTACACCAATTTTACATCACAATATCCACTAGAAATCAATTTGCAAATAACTAAAACAGCCACTGAACTTCACTTGAAGAAATCCCCAAAAAAAACCAGAGGGATACTACGTAAATAGTAAAGTAATAATAGAGGTCTACGGTATTATATACAAGATCCTTGGTGTGTGTAACTATAAAAATGTACAGTTACAAGCGAAGTTTTGACGTTATATAGAGTAAGGGGTAATATTTGAATTTTGAAAGGACTTGCCGCAAAGTTCTATTTGATTTCTGTTTATAACGAATACCTAATCGATTGGTTTAGCAACTCACCTATCAGAAATTTTGGTTTATTAAGTGTTTGATGCTATCACAAATCTTAATTATAATATAAGATATAAGTAATTATCAGAAATACTGATAAATCGACTAAATGTCTATGACCAAATTATTCAGTCTGTCAAAGTTGTATCAAAAAATCGAAAAGACCACAAATTCTTTCTGATCGGATCTGTCAATCCGAAATGTACGTAAAATTTTTGTAAAAAATAATTTCCGTAATAATCCATATAATCTAAGTAATTTTGTATATTGTTATAGTGAATTAAGATTATATATATTGAGAAAAAAGTGCTGGTGACTTTATTTCGTTTTTACAGTTTCCGTATTTGTTATTTTCAGCATGGCTCCTCGGTTTGAGTTAGCAGTTGGTCTCCGAAAGGGACACAAAACCACAAAAATATCCGCCGGCAAGAAGGGTGCTATTGCTGACAAAGCTATCAGAATCAGACCCGCTAGGCTAAAGGGTGTAAGTATTACAACAACATCTTGAAATTAAATCTTACCTAGAGGTTATGTTTTGAACATTGTGAACGTTCCGAAATTATATATTTTCCTGTCGATATTGCATTCTATCACTACTTTTTATGTTAACTAAGAGTTAAAACCTGGCTAGAACTTAAAAAAGAGTTAGCTAAACAGCGTAGATTATTATGTTAAAGAGGTAAACTTTTTGTTTCGACGTGTTTTGTCCAAACTGTGAATCGTGCAAGTAAATTAATTTAATATTTGACGTCTTCTGCATCATCTCTGAGAATACAAGGGTCCAAATCGTAATTTCTGTAAATCAAATACAATATAGTCGGTAACTACAAAATTGTCGGCTATTTTACACATTTTAAATAAATGCTAAAAGATTGATTACTCCTTGGCGCTATGAGCTTTTCATTTTCACCTAGCACATTTTTTACAGTAATAATATCAATTCCAATTATTTTTTTTTTTTATATGTAGCAGGCACTCTATTATCATGTCAATGCCTATCACAATGATGTTTACTAACAAATGTGTGCATTTATTTACAGCTCCAGACCAAGCACTCCAAATTCGTGCGTGACCTGGTCCGTGAGGTTGTTGGACATGCTCAGTATGAGAAGAGGGCTATGGAGTTGCTCAAGGTGGGTTACAGTCACATAATATACTTGAAGATCATTAGATACCCATCATATTGTTTGTTATGATGCAAACTTTAATCTGCCTTTTCATTTAGTAAGGTTTTTAACTGTTTGCGCCGAATTTGTCTGACAAGAGCTTTTGTATCCTATTGTGAAGTTGTGTATTTGTAACTGGGTACTCCATCTCGTTGAGCTCTTCAATCCCCATTGGTGACTGAAGAGCTGATGAGATGGAGTATTTGATTGCAGATGTGTTACCCTGGTAGAATAAACACAAAAATGTTTGTCGGAGATATCCAACATTGGTAGTAATAGGTCATAGATTACATCAGGACGGATTGCAGTCAAGGACTAGTCTACGAGACTATATCATTAAAAAAAAAAACTCCCAACTGGATTTTTTACCAGAAATAATTATTCAATACTCTTAAATTAAAGAATGCATTAGTGAACACAGGTTTTGATCTCTATAAAAAGCAGTATTTGCAGAGTTTGCCTGAACGCATCTCCCAATATTGTATCCACAAGTTACAAGTTCAGCAAGCTGGTCCACTACATCCATTATTTACATTTGCATGGTTGAACCAGGGAAGTACAGTTAAGAAATTTCTGATCTGGATATATTTTTTTTTTAACGATATGGATAAAGAAATAATATTTTTTTGTTACTTTTGGATACAACTAGAATAAGAAATTATTTCGGATTATCCACTAGTGGTTACAGATGTAAGGATTACAAAAGCAAAATACAAATAGCAATTTTTATTTCTAGTTGCTTGTGTGGCTAGACAGTACAAACAAAAACCTGTGGTAACCCGATGTTTAGACACTGCCTATATCCAAAACTTTTATATTGATTATGGATACTTTTTTACTTTAAAAATCAAATAATTTCAATTATGGAACTTCAACTACCCGGCGAACTCCGTTTCGCCACCAAAAAACGGTTTTCCCGCTTTTCTGTTGAAATTTTTCCTGTATTTTCTTTGCTATAAACCTCACGGAGCCCGAGGCCTTTCCAACGAATGCAAAACCGTGGAAGTAGGTTTGTGCGTTCTGGAGTTATAGCGTCAGGAAGGAAAACCCGACTTATTTTTATTTATTATTATTATTACTACCCATGCAACAGGACAAAAATATGCATCTTTAAGATGAAAGAAAAGGATAGATAGCTATTGTATGAATCTGACAGCTGTCACCAGCACCATCCTATAACAATTGTAGTATAGCCTGAAACAAGCCAAGCTAATGTCACTTTCAGTACCACTTTTCGTAATAACATTTCTTTCCTCCAGGTCTCAAAAGACAAGCGCGCCCTGAAGTTCCTGAAGCGTCGTCTGGGCACACACATCCGTGCCAAGAGGAAGCGTGAAGAGCTCAGCAATGTCCTGACACAGATGAGGAAGGCCGCCGCGCAAGCCCATCACGCCCCACACCCCACTAAGTGAAAAATAAATTAAGTAATACTTATACAGTGTTTTATTTAAATTGAAAGCTTAGCACCATAACAAATTGCTTGTCCGAGTGCTGCAAAATCGTTTCTAAATTGCGACTTTTAGGAAGAAAACCATTTATTTCAGTAGAAATTTACTTTGACTTTTGTTCAGCAGTCAACAGTTGTTCTCTTATTGACATAAGATGGAAAAAAGAGCTGTCATTCAACTTTATTCTAGGGATTGATGTCTCATCTTGTCTTAGTGTTCATCAGTGGTCATACAATAATCAAAAACTCATTAGTTTTATACTGGGCATGGACACATGAATTTTGTTCAGGTGGGCTTTTTCATGAAATAGTAACTCAAGAAAGGGTAGGAAACTGACAGGGTTTTTTTTTATGTTGGAATGCAATGATTCATCCTGCTGTAGGGCGGGGCAGGAGGGAGTGTCAGACTTTTACTGACTAAAATCCACTCCATTCCAGGACTTGTTTCCCATTCGAAAGTGAACCCATGGCCCCAGTAGGCTTCGGTCCAGCTGGGTCCCTATGGATTTGCTGATATCCTCTGTCTGTTGATGAAAACTGCATAAAAATTCTTTCAGTATTTTTGAGTCTCGCGTTTATACAGACAGACGCAGTGGAGGGACTTTCTTTTATAATATGTGCAAGGATGTATTAATGTAAAGGATGTATGTATAATTAAGGATTATAATAAGTAGAGAAAAGCCGATATTTCTAAACAATTATAATACCCGCACGTAGCTGGGGTAGGTTTAAGACAAATAACGCAGCGACATAATCTGCTACGACCCACTGTGATGCCGCGAACACACTCACCGTAAGTTAAATTACCATCAAATCCAGACTCGAAGCTTATACAAAGAAATTCAAGGTGTAAACACAACGCTGCCCGACGTGGGAATCAAACAAAGAATAGATATCATGCTTAGTAGCGTAAAGCACCTACCCATCTCCTTAATCACTTATGTACAGGTATGTACTGATTCATACATTTAGCACCTGAGATTATTACGAAAAGCGGCAGCTTCGAATAGTAATGAATGACATGCCGCCTGATTCTAGTACAGACAAGTATGCCAGACATTCATCCCCTCTTGTGACAGTTTACACTGCCAATCATGACAAGAATGAAATACCGCGACTAATGATAACTGCTGCCAAGTTACTTAGATGATTCAGACGAGAAAATTATTTTAATTTTATCCCGGGAATAATTTTCGAGAAAGTAGGTGTACCCAGGAGGTACATACAAGCTCCTGGGGCTTTACTATGACGTTAAAATGTCAAGCGTGTGATTAAGAGGGATGGAGCTATATGTATACACGCCCTCTGGCTCCGCCCTAGAGCGCGAAAAGTCATTGGATGATTTTGCACCTAAAAAAAAAATCCCTTTAACAGTTCAGTGTAGGTCGTCAAATGGATCACATTAAGGACTCATGGTAGGGCGTCTGTTCTAAGAGACCGAGCCTTCTTTAGACCTGCACGCCAGGGCAGGGCCCGATTTAGCTACTTAGCTGCTTCGAGTAAACATCTGCTGCACAATGCATTGGCACCTTATAATAATCCAAATCCGAGCTAAGAATTTTCACAACGGTATGGCATTGTGAAAATTCTTGCTTTATTTCTAAAGTTAAAATTTAATTTTCGTCTTGATAAAAGAACTAATAATATTCGAGACCGAGCTCAATATTCTCTGACGAAACGAAAACGGGCTATACAGGTTCTAAAATATAAAGTCGATCTAAGATTCAGGAGAATTTTCTTGTATCTATGTTTCAAATATTTTCATGCATCCATAAAATATACATATAATTAATTTAATTGTAGCCGCCAACTGGCCTAAATTTTTCCGTTCTGGATATTTGCCCCACTTGAACACCTAGGGTATGTTAAACCCCTGCCCCCCTAGCCAAGTTACGTCCGTTTCGTTTGCGTCGAACGCCTCGAGTAGACCACGCCTCCAATTCCTTTGTTCTGACCACGTGACTGAGCGTTGAGATGACGTCAGAACAAAGCAATCCGAGCCGTGGCCTACTCGAGGCGTTCGACGCAAACGAAACGATGCTTAACGATTAAAGCAATTGTCAACAATTTTTATTGTCATTCACGTAAATATATTATCAATCGCAATTGACCGTATCGGTGACCCTTCCTCATGAACCGCTCTGTGGATTGGTGAAAACCGCGTGAAAAAGGTTTGAAATGTACCTACTTATCGCGAATAGACGCGATAGTACCTATAACCTACCTACTGACCAAAACCACCCTGGGGCTTGAGCATGACATGTTAAAGTTTCAGTCGTCCGAGCGGAAAAGAAGGATTTACCTACACCCTTTAAAAGCGATATACACGGTACGATTTGACTGTACGATCCGTCGCTTCAGTACGATCGTAACGACGAATCAATAGTAGATAGTATTTGTCAAGTTAAAGGCCCCTGGATACACGATACGATTTGTCTGTACGATCGCTTCAGACCGATCGTTATGACGAATTGATAGTGTAAGTCAAGAATCTTGACTCTTGAATCTTGAACTCGAATCTTGTATCGATTCGTCGTTACGGCCTCGCCACGGTATCAATATCAAGAGCACTATCCACTATTCATTTAATAGTGGATAGTGATCTTGACATACACAATCGATTCGTCGTTTACGATCGGTCTGAAGCGACGGATCGTACAGACAAATAGTAACGTGTATGGGGCCTTTTATTAAAGCTCCATCCCTTTAACAGTTCAGATTAGGCTGTAAAATGGATCGCGAGATGAGCTATGGGTAGAACCTCTGGTGTTCTCTCGCACAATTGCGTCGGAGATGCGTAGCTTCTGCTACCCCAGAAGATATCCACTTACCGTAAGTTACCTTCTCTACCCTGGATCGACAAACTTCAAGCTTCATCTAAAGAAAGTCTCCCTTCATCACTCTATTACGACAGCGCGCGTCATCTATTTTAAAACACGTCACTATTACGTTTCAAGCTCACTGACCCACATCTATAGAATTTTATACGTCATGGGGGTAGCATTATGTAAGTAAACAAACACAGCAGACATCTAAAGGTCACACAAATATTTGCTCCGATGCACGAATCGATTTCGTGACCCTGAAGACTGAAAGCGATTGCACCACCCTGCGTCAATTAGGACATTGAATAGCAAGTTCAGTAACCGCTTGTCGTGAGGACCTTGATTCGAGTCTCATAGTATGTCATATTACATAACCATCATAGCAATATCCATTACCTATTTCTATGAGTCGGAAATTTGTAACAAAGTATGTAGGTAAGTATACTAATAATAGGTCTTTACCTGAAATTGCCGTTTGTTAAGGAGACACTGGCTGACATCAACGCACTGCTAAAACTAGTGGAACTAGGAGCGTGAAGTTTTGCATAAGGCTTTATTTTATGCAGACAGACGGACAACGGAGTGATAGCAATTGGATCCTTTGTTTACCCATTGGTTTCGGAACCTTAAAAAGCAGCTCCTTTCCAATATCTACGCTAGGTCTCTTAAGACAAAAATACAAAAAAAAATGCAAATTCACAATAGTCACATGTTTTTATTATTTTGCACTATAGTGATATCACATTATGTGTAGGATTTCATTCTGGACGACTGTTTTCCACAAAAACTCAACACGAGTCGATAAAACTACGTTCCTGCTTTTGATCTTAATAAAAAACAATTAGGAATTATTATTATTTTGGTTTTTTAGACCATTTTTCTCGGGCTAGTGCCTGATGTTCTTTTAGAATCTCAAGGGGGTGAACCAAGGAGATAGCAAAAGACTTTGTACTGAATTTAAATTATTATCTAAGTCCAGTTGTAAGCATTATTATTATTATTATTTTGGATTGGATAGACTATGGTTAGACTTTCTGGCATCTGACTACCTGTAATAACGACTGTTAAAAATATATAAATGACAACCGGGCTTAACGTGCTTTCCGAGGCATGGGGTGTCAGTAATATCCTAGACCTTAGAAAAGTACCTACATATTGAATTATAAAATTTATATTGGTACTTTCCTGTCTGGCTTCGAACCCGCAACCACATGCCATTACGTTACCTGTGTTAATGAGTTCCGTTTTTTTTTTAATACTTATTTCTCTCTATTCTGACTACGAAAGTTTTAATTATTACAATTAGGAAAAAAAACTGCAGTTTTAATCGAATTGTGTTGCTTCAAATGTTATTAAGGGGCCAAGCCAAAAATTGTTTCAATCGACTCGCCAAAAAAATGTTTGTTTCGTATGATTCTTATTCTGAAGTCATTATCATTTCAGATTATGTAAGTACGTACTTGTAAGAGCAGTGGTGACTGGTGGCCCCACGGATGGCCCAGTGGTAATGGCCCTGACTTACGAGTTCAAACCCTGGTCAGCATGACCATTTTTTGTAATTTCCTTCATCACCACTGCTTTCAAAACGGTGAAGGAAAACATCTTGACGGAACCGGGAACAGTGGCGGATTTACCAGCAGGCTGAGTAGGCTTGAGCCTAGGGGGCGGCTTTGGGGAACGAATTTTTTTTTCTACCCCATAGAAAAGATTTTTCATAATGGTTTTCTGATGTCTCACAGATAGAAGTCTGCAACAAATTTTGCTGATGACTTTCCTCTCTCACTTGTCATTGCACATTCCAAGAGTAGAAAAATTCAGTTGGAATTCCAAAAATAACTTAAAAATCCTTGAACAGTGATAGTGAAGTAGTCAGGATAGACTTGAGTCAAAAAAAAAAATTCCCCGAACGCGGTATTTCTTTAACGCTACAATTTTATCTACGACGTAACGTATTGTAAAAATAATTCAGGAGATGACAATTGTAGAGGCAAGGGCGACAAAAACTGTATAGCCTATGCCTTGAAAATTTGTAAATCCGCCACTGACCGGGATGTCCTCATGTCCTAGAGCTAAAAATTCGAAGACATGTCACTGTCTATCAACCTGCACAGGGCCCGCGTGGTGGCGCAGTTACGGCCATAGATCACTTACATAGTACTTTATTAGTGATCGGTAATTACGGCCCATTCACTGTTCTAGAAAGGAAACATGAGTCCCAGCCATGGGAACATTATACAGCCGATTTATCCTTAAAAACTTACCTACCGAAATGGAAATAGCAAAAATAACATGTTATGATTATTCTATGGTAACAAACATTTTTGCAAAAACATATTTATTGTTTGCGTTTTATCTTTGAACTGTGATTATGACGCTTGTTATACCTAGAGGGGGTCTCAGAAAGGTCGGGGGCTATCGGGTTGCGTCAAGAAACTCGAGTAGATATGACGCTACGTGGCACTTCTCCCATTACTTTTGCTTTAGCAGTTAATATTACGTGCACTGTTATCTTGAATAAACATCGAAAGTTGGTAAAACATTTATGACTATATTTAGATTATCGTCATTACAACACCGCTGCCGAATTTTATGGAATTCTCGTTTTTTTTTGGTTGGTAATCTTTAACTAATTTCTCTCCCTCTAGCTGGAGCGAGGGGGCGGTTCAGACTTTTACCGACTAATACCCACATGTGTTTCTTCAGTCACCCTTTGCATTCCAGGGTCATGGTAACTTTCGAAATTTCCGAACATTCTGCTTTGAAGACTTTTCAATAATTGTAAGCTCTGTAGAAACTCTTGTAATATTTCTGCGGTACAGGCCTCGTCTAGTGTAGAAAGTTTAAAAACAAAATGTTCCATTATAACGCACACTTGTTCGATTCTTGCACGGAACAAATATTTTTATGGCTTACAAATAGACTTTTCAGGCTCGGGTGTCTTGTGTGTATGAGTTTACATGTTTGTGAAGGCACATAGGAGTTATTAAAAGTAAAAAAAAAAAATGAGACCGTTCTCGCTTCCCACTAAAATCCTGTAAAATATCGCCCATCGCCATAGTCATTAGTTTTAGGCAATTGGCGGACAATATGGGAATGATTTCCAATATTACAAGACGTCGGTGACAGCTAATCCCATACATCAATTCAATGTATTATAGTGCACAATTAGGTTACTACATGCGCAAACACAGAACATAATTTGACTCCTTATTTTCATGTGTGTAGTAAGAAAAGGCTTCACGGCTACCTGATACGATTAACACGAGGTGAGAAATGAGGAATACCTTCATATACGTAGGTAGTTCTAATTACCGCTTCCTTCAAAACCTAAAGTTGTAAATAAATCAAAGTAAGTAATACAGCATAAAGTATTAGAATAAATAAAGTTTACGTACCTATGTATATTATGTAAAGTAAAAATTCAATAATGCTGGCAGATTATTTTATTGAAATTCCAAACTGCACCAACCCACCTAGCCAAGTTACGACCGTTTCTTTTGCGTCGAACGCCTCGAGTAGGCCACGCCTCCGGTTCCTTTGTTCTGACCACGTGACTGGGCGTTGAGATGACGTCAGAATACAGGAATCGGAGGCGTGGCCTACTCGAGGCGTTCGACGCAAACGAAACGGTCGTAACTTGGCTAGGGAGCAGACTAATCCAAGGTCAACATTGTTTTTTTTTATGATGTTGGAAATCATCAAATGACTTCTCTCGCTCCTCAGTAGTGGAGCGAGAGAGCATGTCATGTGTCAGACTTTTCCCCAACCTACGTTCCTTGTTTTACCCATTGCGTGCTAGGACCACATTCCTGCAGCCTAAACGTTTCTGCAGCCCAAGGTCAAATAATTAAAACCGATTTACTGTAGCCCAGGCTTAAAGTATGAGGTCAGTACCTCATATTTAAAGGGCTGTGGTAATCAGTACTTTATGCACCAATGTGCATCAAGTTTCAGATTAAATAGTGCTTCGATTGAAACAGACTTACTGAGAATGACACATTAATGTTCTCAAATTCGTTGTAACACGACCTTGGCTGTTGACGTTGATGTTGATTTGTGCAACTTCCTTTACGAACTGAATTACGCTACAATTGCTATAAGATGGCGCGGGTGACAGCTGTCGGATTCATACAATGCAGCCCTATCCTTTCATATTTTCGTCCGGCTGTCATGGGTAGAAACCCATGTAAAAAATACCCTAAGAAGGCAAAGTGATGACTGTAACTATATCGTACAGATAACTAGATGAACTGGTTTGAAGTGATGACGGGATAAAATATTTCAGCGCCTGTGTACTCCCACCACGTCTGTCTGTATGTTCGCGATAAACTCAAAAACTACTGAACGGTTTTTCATGCGGTTTTCACCAATAGACAGAGTGATTCATGAGAAAGGCTGATAATAATTTAACATTTTACTTCAAACTCCACATCAAGGAGTTTTTGACATGATTTTTTCAAGTTCAGTGGCAGGTTATTATTCGCAAATTTATTTCTAGTGTAAGTGATATAAAACTGTGTAGTTTTGCATCTCAACTGTCTACACTACTGGATAATGTATGGAACATCCTAACATGTTTGTGTTTCCGAAACTGAATCATCAATCAAGATAAAGTATTTGGTCCTACTATTACCAAACTTCATAATTGTACGAGTAGATATCTAGTATAGACCAGCTGGTATTAAAATCTCGTTTCCTGCCTCGATTGTGGTTGAGGATTGTTTAATCCAGGGGCGTCGACTCCGTGGGTGCTCGGGGTCTCGAGCACCCATAAGAAATAAACAGTGGGTGCCGAGCACCCCTGAGAATAGACTTCAAGAAACAGATTACTAGTTTAGTATCGTAAAGTACAAGTACAGATTGTGTTGTGTTCATTTAGTAGATTTAGGTAGGTTACGTATAAATTATAATATTTCTTGATAATAAAAGTTAGTTTGATTTTTGTATAATGGTTTCATTTATATTTTTATCAAACATAATTAGTAATTAAGTACGCAGTACTGGACATTTATTTAATGGTCGGTCGATCAGTGTTCATTTTTCTTCTCACACTTCGCTATTTTTTCGAGTCACAAATGAGCATGAGCACCCATGAGGTTTTATAAAAGCCGGCGCTCCTGGTTAAATCAGCTACCCTGCAGTACCGTACGGTGTCGAATGTCGGACATAAAGAATAGTACAATCCCAAGCTTTGAATACAATGATGCACTCGTTGATTCTGATTTTCCCGGGCTCTTGAGAAGACTCAAGGCATCTTTGCTGACTCGACTGACCCGGTCTAAGAATAGGATAGTATCTCAAGTATTCCATGGTGTGTACCTGCTTAGGCGTTATTAATTTTATTGATTTGCTAATGCTATTCAATGGTAATAATAATGATAATAATTTTATCAATGTAACAATAATTAATATTATTATGTTATAACAATTGTTACTATGGGTTAATTAATGCCTGAAATAAACGATAAATAAATAAATAAAACTTCAGTCTAGCATCGACGCCGAGTTACCACTGGTAGGCAACGAAGGGCTTGGCGGGACAGTGCCTCGGGGCCCTCAAGTTTGGAGAGACCTCAAATTCTGATTAGCAAACCTCTTATTGAAAAAAAATCTCCCACCTTCGAAATCTAAATAAACTAGGTTGCAATACTACTTTATTCATGGTAACTCGTTTAAGTCTGACACTCCCTCCCACTCTACCCACAGCAGGAGAGGCTATTAGATAATTTCCCATTTAAAAAAGGGGCCCCAATTTTTTCCCGGCCCAGTTTTAGCCCTTGGGCCATAGATATCCGTGCCTTAGGCCCTTAGTCACTTAGCTACTCCACTGCAACTTGCTTGCCTATTTCGGTTTTCTATTATTTAAATTTCAGATCAGGGATCTTACAACTTAACTTTATGTTAAAATATCAGTCGCGCGAGCGAGGAAGAGAGATGGAGCTATATCCTCTCCATGCACTATTACACGCTCCATCCCTTTAACAGTTCAGTTTAGGTCGTAAAATGGATCGCGTTAAGAGGTCGTGGTAGGGCAAACTTTTGCTTTTCAATATAAGTGTGACAATGCCCTTAATTCAGCCAATACCTATTGTTATAGTAATGTAACCCCCGCTCTCGTATCAGCTGTTTATCTTGCTCGCTAAAGAAGTCATCTGGGGTCAGAGGAATACTACAATTCAAGATATATCTTCTTAAAATTAACACTCGTATAATTTTAGCTCATATTCTCACCCGGAGTCAACAAGATCGTAATTAATTGGTAATGTTTTTTTAAGGCGGGATCCATGACTTCTCCCACTCTGGGTGGAGCGAGAGGGCGTGTCAGATTTTTACTGACTAGACCACACCTGTGTCCTTCAGTTGCCCTTTGCGTTTGAAGACCACGGATTTCCTTTACAGAAAATCCCTGCGGCCCGGGCTTCAGCGGGTATCGGCCATGCTGCCTGCTGGGCACTACGCGCTGTCGATGATGCGGACGGCAAGCTATTCATTGCTCGCCGTCCGCAAGTTCACACCTAGCGTGGCTAATTGTAGTCGATTCATGTCCGTTCCCTCACGAGTGTGCTTGCCTTCTTCGCTAGCATACTGCTTCGCAGAAAGAGGTGACCGCCTGCCATACCTTTTCGCTCTAGATCATATCCTGAACCTCGCCGATCATCGCGATCATCGCCGCCGATCGCCTCCACGAGGACACAATTAACCCCTAATCAACAGGCAAACGATATAAATAAGGGGATGATCAAAGTCAAAGTCAAAAGTCAAAGTTTTTATTTCACATAGGCCTACATGGGCACTTATAAAACGTCAGAAGCTAGTACACGGTTCCAAATTGGTCGTTTCCTATGGAGAAGAACTGGCAAGAAACTCCATGGTTACTCTTTTAAAAAAGAATTTGTTGTTACAATATTTCCATATTACAGCTTATGTAGATATTATGTAAGGACAGTGTAGACTGGTCAATATTGTACTATAAAGTACAATAAAAATAATCATAATAAAAGGATGACCGATGACCAGGTCAGGGTCGCTGCAATCCGATGGATGCGAGACGCATAGGACCGGTCGTTGTGGCGACGCTTGGGGGAGGCCAATGTAAAATAGTGGACGTCTTTCTGCTGAAATGATGATGATGATGATGATTGAAAAATGAGTTACTTATAGAAATATATTCCAAATACAAATAGGGTAAAAAAAAGATAAGTCAATTAGGTACCTACATTTTATTTAGGAGGGAACAAACCGAGTGAGGCAATGCTAAACATCATACTTAATACTAAAAAGGCAAAAAGAGTTATAGGTAAGTGTAGTTGTCTTATTTTATTGTTTAATGACTCCTTTTACCTTGACACCACAGAATTACCTTTCTACTTACCTAATAATGCATAGGTACCTGACTAAATACTACGTAATTATTATTATAATAAAATTATTTGAGGTCCATTTACAATTTAGATATATCTTGCTACATAATTGGGTAGGTAATTAAATCATTATTTGTAACGAAAGTAACTTTTAAAAAAATCAGAAAAATATTTTTTCGATTCTGTTCAAAATTAAGTACCTACCTAAGTTAGAAGCCTTTCAAATCTGTGGAAGGGGAAACTGTCAATTGTCAGGATGCAAAAATTAAAATGTGACGTCATCGCCATTAGGGTATGCGCGTACAAAAGCGATAGCGAGATGATCCCAAATCCCACCACGCCCCCAATTTTACTCATACTAATAATTGAAATGCTAATAATAATTGCTGCTTTATTTAACTACCAATTTTGAAGCTGTATTCAGAAAAAAGGTTTAAGTATGTTTAATGTATCTATAATATCTATTGTTGTTTGGGTTTCCTTGCGTGTTCGCATAAAGAATGAAGATATCCGCAGGAGACCCAAGGTCTCCGACATAGCCCGAAGAATCGCCAAACTAAAGTGGCAGTGGGCAGGGCTCGTAGAGCGGATGGTCGATGGGGCCGAAAGGTTCTAGAGTGGCAGAGTGGCAGCGTTGGAAGGCCTCCCACAAGGTGGACTGGCCCACCCTGGTGAGAGGCGCAGGAGTGCGGTGAATGCGAGACGCACAGGATCGGTCGTTGTGGTGTCGCTTGGGGGAGGCCTATGTCCAACAGTGGACTTCTTTCAGCTGAAATGAGGATGATGATGAATGTTATCTATTGTTTAAATAACGCAGGAATCCAGGAAAGTAACCAATTAAAAATTTCTTGATATGTGATGTCAAGACACATGATACGTTGTAGGTGGTGCATTCAAACTTCATAAAAAAATGGGTAGCAAATACTTAAGTAAAGGGTTGATTTTTATTCGGTATTAAAACGAAAAGTGTGTTAAGTGCATGTCATCTTGCCATTACGTCTAACCAGCAAGACCTTGAATAAATTCAAGAAATATATTTGTAGATTGTTTTGGAAAGGTAGTACCTATCTGCGTATCTAGGTACCGACGGAAGACTGGTACGTGTACCACAGCAGGGGCGCCGACTTTTAGAAAACCTCAAGGGTGTTCATGCTCATTTGATGACTCGAAAAAGTGGCGAAGTGTGAGAAGAAAAATGCACACGTTTTGGTAACGGATACGCAGTAACTAGCATCCGTTGCCTGCATCGTTAATAAATAATAAATTGAGACAATATCACATACATTGTCCTGGTTCTAAACTAAGGTTTTACCTTGTACTATGGAAACCAGGAACAACGAAAGTACCACAAACACCCAGGCCCAATACAAATATCCATTTCATCAACAAAACATTTGTGTTGGTGTGAAAACCGAACCCGCGACCCTTGCGTCTTAACCGGCGCTCTGAACGGGTCGTCAAGTAATGAAAAAACGCCCATCCCTAAAAGGCGATTACCGATCTGTTTCTTGATGTCTATTCTCAGGAGTGCTCGGCACCTACTGTTTATTTCTTATGGGTGCTCGAGCACCCGAGCACCCACGGAGTCGGCGCCCCTGCTGTCAGATTACAAAAAATCTTTTTTTTTTCCGCTGCTTTATAGATAAGACCAGCTGATACCTAACAGCCATCTTGATTTTCTAGATTTGACGAAGCTTACAACTTTTTAATTGGGCATAGATAACTTTAACATATTTTTTTTGTATTATCTGCCATGATTGTGCAATAGGCGATAACTCCTAATCTAGATCGTTGCGTTAGTGTGTATTATTGTGATGGATAGACGCACCCACTGACAAACAATTTACATCATTGGCCCGTGACCTTAGGGTCAGTTTTCATATTGATACTGTTAAGACTTGTACTGTGATGTAAGAAGGTCATTTGAGATATTTATTGAGTCTTTATGAACGAGAGCAAGTTGAGAACCGAATAATATCTTGCTGAGATGACTGGAGGATACAAATTAGGATTCTATCTAATATTATTATCTACCCGTGAGAACCTGTAATTGGCTCAATGTCTCTTATACTATTGTTATTCTTTTGTTATAGCTGTTGGTTTTCCTATGATTCAATAAATAAATAAATTACTTAGATCTAGGGTTGCGATTATTCAAAAGATACTCTTACTCGGAAACGCAAAGGTCAACTGAAGGAACACATGTGGGTAAGTCTTACACGCCTTCTGGGTCCACCCGGACTGGGAGAACTTATTTGATGATTTTTTCTACCTAAAAAAAGGCATAGGAATGAAGGATCTTCTCGAGGACAAATGAAGAAACAATTATCCCCATTTATTACCTTAGGACATAAATACGTTTTAATATGTCTCCACAGTTATTGTAACCGTGGTTTAATAAAAATTAAGCACAAAGACAGTGTTCCTCTTTTTTTTGACGTATTATTAAATAGATTTAACCTTTTGAGTAGCGTAATTAGAGACACAATAGAAAGACAATGACCGATCGAACGCCGGCGTTCGCTCGGGGTTTAATGAACTAAATCAATTAAAAAAAAAACTTCTCACTCTGGGTGGAGCTAAAGGGAGTGTTCTCTTTTACTGACAAAAACCGACCAGTGTTCCTGTTCATTCAGTTGCTCTTTGCTATCCAGGGCCGCTGTTACAAAAAATCCCGTAGCCTTGGCATGACCAGCATACCTGCTTTAACTCACAGGCACACAGACCTGGAAAACTTATTTGTAGACATCAATCACCAGTACTTTATTACTGATCGATGTCTGTAGGCCATACAATGATATTCTAATATCATTGAGACCATACAAATATTTGCTCCGAGCGGGAATCGAACCGGCGACACGAGGAGGAGGTACAAATAGCATCTAATAACGCTGTAGGTTCTCTTCTCACTCTTTCTCATTCACAGTTCAACGGTTGGAATAAAATTCAATCTTTTGCCTTACTTAGAAGTCGCTGCGAATGTAGCAGAGAAATCGATACCAATGAAACCTTTGGTATGACCGACTTTCGTGACAGTTTCACTAACATTGTTTGGTGGAGTTCTCAAGGGCAGTAAATGCTACAGTCATTATGTAGCCTGCAGGTTGTAGGTGATCTTTCAAATGTTTCGGGTATATCTGCAGTAGGTTTTATATTTATTGCCCTGACACAAAAAATCTATACTAATATCGCTCACCTAGCAATATATTGGCACATCTAAATTTTTCATATTTTACAGATACAAGGGTCAAAGATTGTACAAATATTTAAAGCGAAGTTTTGAGTTCATTTTTGTGATGTTGGCTACTAGTACCTATAGACCATAATAGATATTCAAAGATATAGATTATCCAATTTTAAACACTTAGGCCGTTAAAACTTAATTTCGCATTTACTGTAGATGTGCCAATATTTTACTAGGTGAGCGATATTATAAAACTGAAAAGATTATTTTGAACGCGCTAACCTCAAGAACTAGGTACTGCTGCATGGTTCGAATTTCAAAAATCTTTATGATGGATAGCTTATTTATAACATGACAGTACGACCAAAAGGAGCGGTGCAGTAACCGAAGATGCGGGTAAAACCGTGGACGATAATAATATACCAATACCAACAGGTTAATATTTCAATACCAACAGGCCTTGTTGTATACGTCTATTGGCCCAAGTAACGACAGGTAGATGCAATTTGGGACACCAATCTTTGAGGCCTTCTAAAATTCCGGGAAGCATAAAAAAATGGTCGTCCCGTATTTCTCTTGTAAAGAAAGGGTATTTTTTTTACTGCCCGGTTCGTACAATATATTCAAGGTCTGCCTTCACTAAAAATAGACTCTTGTTTGTCATCCCTCGCTTTGTCAATGTTGTACTTCACGAGTTCTTCAAGATATTACGCAACCCTCGTTTCTTCGAGAGCTCATTGTCCTGAAAACTAATTAAGTACCTACTACAGTAGGTCAAGGAAAGTATCCATACCTACAGTATTTGAACCAGAATATACGAGTAACCCGTAATTATTTCGGAATTCCCTTAGATCGTCTAATGCTCAAGACATTGTCGATTAATTCTGTCAATGTCAATGTCGTATTGAGTGAAAAATTGAATTTGGAATAGGAGGACTTGTGCTGTGACATCATCATAATTATCGTTTCCATTCTTAACAGCCAAAATTAAACTAGTAGATAATAGACGAACAGCGACGTCATCATTTTCATAAATCGTTATTAGACATTTTATTCAAACAAGTAATTTGACTAAATAAAAAAATTTCTTTGTTAAATCCTTTTTATTATCTTAATCGTAATTATCAGAACCAAATATACATAATTCTTTTTATATAAATTTAGAAAAAAATATACAAATTTTGTTGCTATTTGTTTTTTTACAGTAAATCAATCTGCTTCTATTTTATTACTATTATTTGCCAATCATAACAATAGCCTTGGATTATGCGACGCATTTATAACAATTGACAATTAAAAAATGGATATTACAGTAATTTAGAATTTATTCATGGATTGTTTTTTATGTAGCATTTTCATGAAAAGAAAATTTAAAACTTAATACATTTTATTGCTAGGCAGTTTGTAACACAACAAACTAAATAGGAAAAAAAATTCATTAAAATACACAGCAGGATGTTTGTAGCTTCACTATTCTCTTTTTAAAATAATAAAAGGTTGATTTCATGATTATGTTTATCTATATTTTTAAGCACAATAGACTTCCTTAAAAAACTGACTTTTTAACCATAGATATTATATTTTCAAGTTCATTGTTGATAAATCCCTTGTCTGGTAAAAAAAATCAAGCAGATTTTTTAAATAGAATGTTCTACCATAAATACTGCTTTACAATTTTTATTGTCTTTGTTTACCAATATTTTGCACAGGGTCAAATTAAGTCATGTTTACCAAAAAAATAATATTATGCCATTTACAAATAAAAAAAAAATCTGCATACTTGAGATTATGAATTTTAGTTTCTAATCATAGTTTTCCTTTATTTGACATCAGTGTATTTACAAATTGATGACAATGCGTGTATAAATGCTACACTGTTATACGTAAAAAAAATAGAATAGATACACTCCTAACATCCTAACTGCAGTTAGAGATACATAGTTAAACAACTAATGTCTTTTATTTTAAACTAACAATTGATTTTGTCTATAAAACTGTTTTAGTGAGGTTCTCAGGTATGGAAGTTAACATCTAAAAATACAAATGCAGACCTAATTTCCAAAAATGATAATGGAGTAAGTAAATGGAATGAAGTGCTATCTGGCAGAAAAAAAGTATTTTTAATTTAAAATTTCATCATAAAATGATAACACATTAACCTTTTAAGTAGCGTAATTAGAGACACAATATAAAGACAATGACCAAGCGAATGCCGGCGTTCGCTCGGGGTTTAATGAATTAAACAAAAAATTATAAAAATGGCATTTGCAGACGACAGAAGGTAATCTAAATATTTATTTAAAAAATCTTATTTTGTTTGCTTTTAAAATTGTATAAAGCTGGTTTTGCAAACTGCAACTCATTTTTTGTATAAAATTGTCTATACTGAATCCCAGGATTTTCTCTAAATAATACATTTTTCTTCTTAACAAATTAATCACTTACTTGCTTATCGCCATGTCTGATTTCTAACGTATCGCCCAGACAACTGAGGTCCAACAAAAAAAATCTTCCTTCACTTTCATAGCTCAATATAAACTAACATTTTTTTTTTTTATAGCAAATATATGTAACACTAAGATTTACTTGAAAGCCATTATAACAATAATGTTACGAATTACATGCCATTTTATTTTATGATACAATTCATAACACTCACCTATATTAAAGTAAAATATCATGTAAAATAAAGAAAATTATTCTAGTATGGAACATTAGAAAATAGGTAGGAAACAGATTCTCCATTGTGTGTACGTCTCACGGCTTCCGCAAGCATCATAGAGACATCAATACACTGGATTTTAGGGCACTCCTGCATGTGCCTCTCTTGAGGGATTGTGTTTGTAACAACCACGGCTTCTAGACATGCATTATTGATCCTTGAGATAGCCGGTCCAGAGAAAATACCATGCGTAAGTATAGCATACACTTTAATTGCTCCTGCTTCTATCAGTTTCTCAGCAGCATGACAGATAGTACCACAAGTGTCTGCCATGTCATCAACCAGAATAGCTGTTCGGTCCTTTACGTCACCCACAAGTACCATTGAAGCCACCTCATTAGCCTTTTTTCTCTCTTTGTGAATCAGAGCAAACTCAACATTCAACCTGTCAGCAATGGATGTGACCCTCTTGGCTCCTCCAGCATCAGGAGACACCACAATACTGGTCTTCCAGTCAGGAATATTCTCTTTGATCCATTTCAAGACTGCAGGTTCAGCAAAGAGGTTATCTACAGGAATGTCGAAGAATCCTTGAATTTGAGACGCATGGAGGTCCATTGTGATGATGTGGTCGGCGCCCGACACCGACAGTATGTTAGCGACCAGTTTTGCGGTTATGGGCGCTCTGCTCTTGTCTTTTTTGTCTTGCCGGGCGTACGGGAAGCACGGGATCACAGCTGTCACCCGAGACGCAGATGCAATCTTACACGCGTTAATCATGATCAGTAACTCCATTAAATTGTCGTTTATCTCGCCGCTGCCGCTCTGCACAATGTAAACATCCTCGCCACGTACAGATTCACCTATTTCCACGCATGTTTCCATGTTGCTAAACTTCTTGGTTACAACTTTTCCTAGATCAATGCCCAAACGATCGACGATCTTCTGCGCCAGGTCAGGGTGGGAGCTCCCGCTGAACACTTTGATGTTAGGCATTCTGGTAGTTATAGGTAAGGATAGGTGATCCAATTTATTTACTACTTCTTGGATAGTTACAGTTGATTTCATCAGCACAACACCGATACGACTCTTCGACCGTCACTCGCGGTATATGCGACGGGAATAACAAGAGATGAACTATTTATGTGTGTCTAATTACCGATAAGAGACACCAGCGGCAACGTGGGGACCGCCGCGCCGTGCTGTAAATACGCACCGCACTTGACCACACTTCACGCGTTCGCCTTGTCTCGCACGTTTTTTATTTTACTAAAATTGATTTGACCTGTCAAGAATGTCAAGAACAATAAACTGTTTACGTTAGGAACTGTATGCCAAAATATTTAAAACAGCACTTATATTTTACCCTTCTTCTGTGGCTGTGTAAATATTACAGAGGAGGGCGGTATCAGAGTTTTTTTTAATTTATTCATGACCTAATATTTGCGGCAGTATAATCAACTAAATTAACTTCCACCTTCTTTTATCGGTTTAAAAAAGACAGAAATTAATTTTGATAAAATTAACGAGTTGGTCCTTAAAACGAACGTACCCTATTACCGGTATCGAGTTGAGTGGAAAAAAACAGAAAATCCTTGCTGAACCAGTTTTTTGTAGACCTACCGAAATCAACTGTTTCAAAAAGTGCTTCCGGTGTGTTAATACAATAATTCAAAAAAACAACAAGAGTGGAAGAAATGCTTTATATTTCACAAAATACAGCATTGGTTGAAATGCACTACTCGTACAAACTTAGATACAAAAGTACCCTGTGAATAGTTGATGAAATTGAGCGTACTGTAGTCTTATTGGACAATCGCCTAAAAATTTTAAAAAAAACCTTACTAAGTCGTGCCACTAGTAAAAAAAAAAACACTATTTAAGATGTTTTAGCGTAGACAGAGAAAGTTTCTTGATATCAAAAACGAAGAGAATTCCATTTTTTTAAATAAATACTTTAGTATTTTCCCTAAAAATGTGACGTAGTGTTATATTTGTAATTGGGACAACAATTAATTAGCAATAAAAATAACAAGCAACAATGGGTGACGAATCAACAAGCAATATCAAAGATGATAAGCACAAACTCGTACGCTGTATCGAATGGTTGCAAACACAAAATAATGAAGACCCGGAAAAGTTATCGTTGGAAAATAAAAACGACATACAGTTTATTATACAAACTCATGCTGCTAGGAAGAACTTTTTACTAGCAGTGGCAGAAGATGACGCTACTGTACCCACTGGCATCAGTGAACCCTCACTGGAACCCCAAAAAGTGGTGAGTTATACAAAAATAATTCCAAATTTATTAACTTCATAAGTTTTATTGCTCATATTCTACCATCGTTGAATTAATTCATAGTACATAAGGTGGTTTACTTTTGGTATAAGTGTTTTGGCGCGTAATTTTGTGAACTGTAGAAAGTTAAGCAATGACATGTCAAGACTATTTGAACTTGAATTACATAAATTATATTGGGAATGAATCCTTTATTATTAGAACAGGTTTTTATTTACTTTGTGAGGAGTAAACATGGTGATTTAAATTTCTTGTTGCTTGTAAGTGGTCAAGTCTTTTACTCATAGTATAATTATGTAAATATAAAGGAATATAGTAGAGAAATTTATATTTGGCCAAACAAGCAATTTAACCTTTTGAATGTCTTATGTTACACAGTTCGACATAAGCAATTGTCTTTCTATTGTGTCTCTAAATATGGCATTCAAAGAGATATTCAGCAATGATGTGATTTAAAAATCATCAAAATAAATAGGTAAATGCCATGTACCGTTTTGCTTACTTTATTTATTTATGTGCACACAAACACTCAAAATCGAAAAGAACAAATACAGATAGAAGAGTACAAACGTCCTGCTTATTTCTAAAAAAATTTCTTCCAGCAGACCTGCAATAGGAGAGTTGAAAGAGACATGTAGACAAAAAAAAGTCTATAAAAAAAAACTATTAATAGAATATATTATCTAAATTAAGTAATATAAATGAAAAACGTCAACAGCTTGCTCTGTATAAAATGACTGTTTTAATCTATATATATAAAAGAAAGTCGTGTTAGTTACACTTTTTATAACTCAAAAATGGCTGAACCGATTTGGCTGAAAATTGGTGGGGAGGTAGCTTAGAACCAGGAGACGGATATAGGATACTTTTTATCCCGTAGAGTAGGGTAGAGTTGGGTAGGGTACGGTAGCGTGGAATAGAGTGAGGTAGAGTAGGGTAGAGTGAGGTAGAGTAGGGTAGAGTTAGGTAGAGTAGGGTAGAGTAGGGTAGAGTGGAGTAGAATATAGTAGTCAGTTGACGGGAGCGAAGCCGCGGGCAAAAGCTAGTTATTTATAAAATCATAATCAGTGCCGAAGCGACTCTAATATAAAGACAATTAAGTGAATTTAAGTGAGTAATATAATACATACATATAAATCAATAACAGTACATAAATGTACACAAATAGATACGAAACATAAATTGTAAAAATAGATATAACTATAGATTATGAGAATTTTATGCCTGGGTACAAAATACAAATAAACAGTAGTTGCAATCCAAAGAACATTGATTTGTTTTGAAATAGGCTCTAGACGAGGCTTTTTATGAGTTAGAAAATAAAAATACAAAATGATTAGGTTAATTCAAAAGGGTTTTACACATTTATTAATCAGAAAGTTTTGTTGTTCATCTTAGCCCTCTTAAAAAATAAATAATTCACCAATACTCTACACAAAGTTGAATAAGAAAAATACTCATTAAATTCATAAATTAAAAAAAGTATATGAATAAAAAAATTTGAAAAAATTATAATAAAACCAATAAAAAACAGAAATAATAAATATTTTACTACTTAATTATTATTATTTTTTTATTAATTATTATTATTTTTGTTTTTTATTAATTTTGTTTACTTTATTTGTTTTTTTAAGCATTTACAAAGTTTTTATAGCACAGTACTTTGTTTTTATGTTTCAGTCCCGATATAAGCTGCGTGTTGCCAATCTGCAAATGGAATGTGAATGGCAGTTGTGTCGAAACATATTTAGTGATTATGATAAATACCAGAAACATGTCCTCAACCACTCTTCAGACGTGCATGTCATTGAGAACAATATTGGAGGTTGGTATTGGCATGTTTTTCTAAAGTGTAAAGAGTGAGTGAGATTTTATTTTGAAAGAGTAACCATGGAATTTCTTACCCGTTTTTATTCATAGAAAACTACCAGTTGGAACCATGCACTCTTTTGTTGTTTTATGAATACCTATACAGAGCTATATAAAATAAATATTTTGAGTTGAAATGAAGTAACAACAACATACATAATATAATATATGTACATAAGAACAAGTGCTACAACCTAGGGGTCTTTAAGCTAAGAGTGAAAAGTTTACTTCTAGGCAAGCATGCTCTATCACGTGAGATATAAAAAAACGAATGCCACTTCTTAACAAAAATGGAATATGCTGACTTCCAATTCTATTAATACTCCATACTGCTCTACATCAGCTTGCAGCTAAATAATAACCTGTTATTATTTAGTCAAATCATGGGGCAGCCATTTTTCATGTTTTTATTTTATTTTATGATTTGACACAAATGAGTCAATATTGTTGGTAAGGTAACGTTAACCTATGCCGCTAATTCCTGGATAGTTTGACTTGAATCGGCTTACACCATCTCTTTCAATTCATTGTTGAACCTGTGTGGGCGATCTTCCACATGGTTCGTTCTTCAAATCAAAGTTTCCATCACAAAAGCTTTTAAACAATTAGAAATCTCCTCTCCAAACGCAACATTGATGTTGCGAGCTGTTTCTGCCGCGTTAGTTCCGCGTCGGAAGTTCGGAACTCATATTCAAAAACACTCGGATTTTCGTAGTATCCATCTTTCTTGTTTAAGCTGAATAAAAAAAAACAACTGAAAGTTGATAATCGAATGTTGCACATTTTTTAAAAGAAGAACTTCATAGGTCCCATGCGAAAAAAGTTTCACTCAAAAATCTCAAACCATGAAGGTTCTATGTCAATTCGAAGTACCTATTACAATAAAAAGGCAATTTCATACTTTAACCCCTATTATATTTGAAAAAAAGCTAAGCAGATTGATTGGTTGCCCTAGGTCAAGTCAAAACTATTAAATATCCATGCTTGTTATTGGCATACATAGTGGTAGTTGTATTACATTAACATATAAACAAGTGTTAATAATAAATAATAATAATACTGTAAATCACATCTATTGAGAAAATAACATTGATCGAATAAGTTGTTGATATTTTAACTTGTTGTTACTGTATATCGTAAAGTGATAAATATTATGAATGTAACTTTCCCCTGTGTAATCTTTATGATATAATTCTATTTGTGATTTGCGGAATATTGTTATAAAGAGTTTTGCTGTGTTATTTAGTCAGAGGCACCTCACACATGACCCTAAAGTATTTGTTTCAGGAATTATTTATTTATTTAAAAATACACTATGAAGTACTAGAACCAAAATGCTCTTAAACTAGTAATAGATTCCTTAAAGTAAGACCCGGGCCACACGATGCGTTGCGGTGGCACACGAGCGACGCCGCCCCGCTCATACAGCTCGCTGATTCGTCGAAATATTTGCTGTGCGGCGCCACAACGCATTGTGTGGCCCGGCTCTTATACCTTTAAATACTAGGATATATTGGTCTTTTGAGTGTGAAATCATCAAATCATTTTTGCTGCTCTAGATAGAGAATGAGGTGAGTGTCAGACTTTTACTGACTAAAACCACACTTATGTTCCTTCAGTTGCCCATTGCGACCCAGACCCATGGGTAGCCCTGGACTCTAGTATTACACTCAAATATTTATTTTTTAATTAATCTATGTTATTACCAGTTGAATACGTCTGCCTCTGGGATGTTTGCGGTCACAAAACATCAGACTTCAATGAGATGGTGCGTCACCTGAACTACCATGCTTACCATGGCAAGTTGTTGGCCATCGGCTTCAATGGCAGGGCCACACTGAAGCTGGCTCCATGCAAGAAGGACTCCAGTAAACGAAACCAAATACCGCCGCAGGTTAACGATTATAACTGTATGTGGGTTGGCTGTGAGGAGAATATTAAATATAATTCAATTCAGGTAAGTGTTTTTGGCCGAAGTCAAAGATGATAGTTTCGTCTAAAGCTGGTATTTTTGGCCGAAGGCGGTATTTTTTATCTTAAGGTGGTATTTTTGGTAGCATGAGGTGATATTTTTGGCCCAGGGCGGTATTTTTGGCGGAATATGATACTTTTGGCCGAAGATTGCAGAAGACGAAGCTTCACAGTAATCTATTTGTCAAAAAACTATCATTATTAATAATTTTCCCCTTCTTTCAGCTGTTCCTAGACCATGTAAAAGTCCATACAAACTATTCTGACAATATTCTTTGCTCCTGGGCTGGTTGCGGTGCCATGTTTCCTCGTAAGGAGATGTTAATGGTCCACGTCAGAAGTCACACGGGGGAGCGGCTGATCGCTTGCTATCATTGTGGACAGCACTTTTCAAATAATAGGAAACTTTGTGATCATTTGAGAAGGCAGGTATGTTTTAGTCGTATTTTTATTTAGACATTAGCTTGACGTGGTTTATTTTTTGCACTTTATCTTATTGATATAAGGTTTAAATTGCTTTGATAGATGCATGCTCTTGTAATGCAAAGAATTTTAAAACATCTCTATTGAAATTGGTCACTCTGTTGGGAGGTTTTATATAGCTGACCCGGCAAACGTTGTTTTGCTATGTATATTTTTTTTAGGAAACCATTTAGGGGGATAAAAAATAGATGTTGTCCGATTCTCAGACCTACCCAATATGCACACAAAATTTCATGAGAATCGGGAAAGCCGTTTCGGAGGAGTTTAACCACAAACACCGCGACACGAGAATTTTATATATTAGATGTAACATAGTCTGCTATATAGCATCCTTATGGCAATGATTTGTAATTGCAGCAAGCATGTAGTTTGTCTGCGTCTTGACTCTAGGATGTTGCCAGAATATTTTATTTTTCCTAAAAACAGCAGAAAAAGAATTCTCATATTATTCTTAGTCCATCAGAAAACCTTCCGAATCTCATAAATTCACCATGTTACTTCCAGAATGTATATCCAAACACTCCCTACGTGTGCGAGCTATGTGGCACCCGCTGTGCCACCGAGTATCTACTAGGAGAGCATACTCGCCAACACATATCTACGTACGCTTGTACACTATGCGACATGTCGGCCACGTCACCGGCTGCGTTGGCCAATCACGTGCGCTACCGACATCTGTCGCGGAAGGATACGAGGACGCATGCGTGTCCTCACTGTGAATACAAGTAAGTTACAACCAGTCAAACAAATACCGACCTTGCGTCTATTGAGATAAGGTTGAAAATCAATATACTTCTGCCGAGCACATACAATTCCTAATGGTTGAGATCATACTGTCAAACAAATATCGAGCTTATCCCAGTTAAGATAAGATGGAAAATGAATAAGTACTTAATGAGCGAGCTTACCCGCCAACACATATCTACGTACGCTTGTACCCTATGCGACATGTCGGCCACGTCACCGGCTGCGTTGGCCAATCACGGGCGCTACTGACATCTGTCGCGGAAGGATACGAGGACGCATGCGTGCCCTCACTGTGAATGCAAGTAAGTTATAATCAGTTAAACAAATACCGAGCTTGAGTCTATTGAGATAAGGTTCAAAATCAATATACTTTTGCCGAGCACATACAACTCTTAATAGTCGAGATCATACTGTCAAACAAATATTAAGCTTGTGTTAGTCTACACTCCTCCTTGACTACACAAGTGTCACTGAGACACGCATGCGAACCCTAGGATCCCTGAATTTCCTTACAGATGCCCTGAAGAACCTGGCAGGCCTAATCGGATTTTGGAGACAGGTGGGCTGGTTGGAATAACCCCACGCACAGTGGTCCGCATAGCACTAAGTGCGGAAACCATGCTCCGATGATAGATACTCCCAGAATATCTATTTAAATGCTCTTTTGTCTTCCTCAGAGCTATTACAAAATCAGACCTTCGTCAGCACATACTAACGCATAAAAAGAAAAAGAAGAAAAGTCAATCAATCAAAAAGGAGAGGTTTTCCGATGATGACAATTCGGATTCCGACTGTTATGAAGTTAAGAAGGAGAAGAAAGGAAGTTCCGCTAGGAAGTATGCTTGTCATTTGTGCCCCGAGAAGAGTATGATGATATTTTCTAGAGGGAACCGGCTAACGACCCATTTGGTGAAGGAGCATGGTGCCCAGTGGTCGTTTGGACATAGCAGGTTTAGGTAAGACGGCATTTACTATCTTATACTTAAGTTACGACAGGTTTTTGTTTGTTTGTGCCTATGTACAGCGAAGGACTGGAACAATTTGCCTGCTGCGGTCTTCCCGTCCAACTATAATTTCGGTGTTTTCAAGGCTAGAGTGAACAGGCTCTTAATAAACTAGTGCGCTTCATCATCAATGATTGCATCTTTGCTTACCATCAGGTGGGATCGCAGTCAAGCACCGGTTTATATCAATAAAAAAAAAACTATTTGGAAAGGCACTTAAAAGAAGGTTTGCACAGTACCTGTATAGTCCTGGGCACAGCAGCGCACACGATGGCACAGTTTTTCGAAACACAAACACAGAATTAAACACGAGTTTCGATTTTTGAATGCGGACGCAACACTTCACAGTTCAGTAATAACGCCATTGCATTTACGGGAGTCAACGAAACATCATTCCACATTCGAAAAAGTGGGCAGTACAGTCCCTCTCAGGGGCGCCGACTCCGTGGGTGCTCGGTGGCTCGAGCACCCATAAGAAATAAACATTGGGTGCCGAGCACCACTGACAATAGATATCAAGAAACAGATCAGTAATCGCCTTTTAGGGATAGGCGTTTTTTTTATTATTTGAGAACCCGTTTAGCGCAGTGGTTCAGAACGCCGGTTAAGACGCAAGGGTCGCAGGTTCTATTCCCGCACCAACACAAATGTTTGTTGATGAATCAGATATTTGTGTTCAGTCTGGGTGTTTGTGGTACCTTCGTTGTTCCTGGTTTCCATAATATAAGGGACAACCTTAGTTTGGGACCAGGACAATGTATGTGATGTTTCAATTTATTATTTATTAACGATGCGGGCAACGGATGCCAGTTACTGATGCCGTTATCCGTTATCAAAATGTCGATCAGTGTGCATTTCTCTTCTCACACTTCGCCACTTTTTCGAGTCATCAAATAAGCATGAGCACCCATGAGATTTTCTAAAAACCGGCGCCCCTGGTCCCTCTCGAAAAGTAGATGCAGGAAAGAGATGGATATAGAGATTGCTAACATCCAAAAATTTATTTATCGCGATACAGAATCAATTTAACCAATCTCTCTTCTTAAAATTTTCAGGTACCAAATGAGCGAAGACGGCATGTACAGACTGACAACTACCCGCTATGAATCCTTAGAAGTTTCCGAAAAAATAATGGACGGCTATACTAGCCCGAAGGTGCCTTTAAGAAATCTTGGTTTCAAACTGAAACAAGTTGCTGGTCCTACGGCGAACACGCCAAGATGTTTCGAAATCAAATTTAATAATGAAGACATTGAAATAAAAGATGATAATGATGAAATGGAAGTCGATAAAAAACCAGACAAAGAGAATAAAGTCGAAATAATGATGTGTGATGTCGATGAAGAAGGGAATATTATTAGTTCGGAAGTTATCGATAAGTCTGATTTGATACCGAAGTTAGAGAGGTAGGATTTTATTTTTAATTTTGTAGAGGTCTGCTCAGTTTATTTTCAAAGTCAAATTCAAAAGTTTTTTATTTCACATAGGCCTACATGGGCACTTATAAAACGTCAGAAGCTAATGCACGGTTCCAAATTGGTCGTTTCCTATGGAGAAGAACCGGCAAGAAACTCCATGCTTACTCTTTAAAAAAAAAAATGATGTTACAATATTTCTATTATTATCTTTATTTTCGAATTGTTTACTAAGTATTTTACTGTTTATTTTTTACTAAACCAGAAGTAATATTCAAAAGAAATCTTTTCTGGAAACAACTTCAAAATCAGTAACAAAGCTGCAATCAGCATTTTTAATTTTTTAAATATTGGAATAGGGGGGGTGAGCTGAAAACTTCTCATTATTTCTTTTGTAGTAACGTAATCTAATGGCGGTGACGTCATATTTCAGTTTGTGCATATTTTTAGGGTTCCGTACCGCAAAAGGTTACTCGTAATTTTGTTGTCCGTTTGTCTGTCTGTCAAGACCCTTTATCTCGGGAACGCGTAGAGGTATCGAGTTGAAATTTAAACCATATACTCAGATCTGCGGTCCCTTGAAGCTGCGAAAAAATCAACTTCTGAGTTAACGATAAAAAAAGATACGGCCGACAAAAAAAAATGTTTTGCGATTCCGAAAAATCTTCATAACTTAATTCGGGAATTGAACTGTTTTCATAGGTAAGTTTGTACGGAACCCGAGTGCTCGAGTCGGACTTGCACTTGCCCGGTTTTTTTGACAGTTTCCCTTCCCTCTTCATGTAATTTTGAACGGATTACTGGATTTTTTTGGAAAATTCTTTCTATTTACATATTTGCAATTTTAGATAGTCACTTTTTGTAACAAAAAATTAAAAAACAAAATGAGTCAACTCTTCAATTACAGTTACAGTTAATGTATGGTGTAGGGCGTCCATTACACGGTCATGCAAGCGTCAATCAAAACCATCAATCATGAATGATGGTTGAATGACGGAATTTTATCGCCATACGTCATGCAATCGTCAATAATCGCATTACACGGTAGATTTTTCGCCAGTCAAAATATTTGACTGTGGCAAAACTGACAGCAAAACCTATCGTGTAATGGACGCCTAATATACTGTTATTCTAGTCTTACTGATTGCGTTACGGTCGCTCCTTATGATTTAAATATGACTACCAAAATGTGGGTTTGAGGTGAGAAATACGAGCTCTATCATGGCCATATTCCGACTAGATGGCGCTTTACTCAATTTTTTTAGTTAAATTATCCTATCCGTATCCTTACCTAGCCGTATCCTTACGTTGACGTCGTGGTGGGGCCTGCGCGCTCCAACAAACCCTAGGTCTGTATCGGTAGCGTATGCTTTGCCGTAACATGCCTAGGGGCCAGATTAAGAGAAATACAATCCGCTGGGCAGTTTTGTGGCGAACTGTTTGGCATTAGCAACCCCACGGACCCGATCTCCCGGGAGCATTCTTGTTCTTCATCTCCGGCTTGCCTTTATTGGCCGGCCCTTGTGAACACTGACGAGGAAAATACTAAAAATATTGAGTTTAGCGCTAGCTAGAGAGAAAATTGGCTCCCTTGGGCTCGTAGCATTCACCATAACTAACACTCTCAACTCTACGTTTGTGTTCAATACAGAGATGTAAGAGGTTTTTGGCGGGTCGTTTTTTTTTATTTATATAAACTAGTGCTTGACTGCGACCCCATCTGATGGCAAGCAGTGATCCAATCGTTGATCATAAGTCTATTAAAAGTCTCTCTAGCCTTGAAGAAACCTAAATTATAATTGGACGGGAAGACCGCAGCAGGCAAATTGTTCCAATTCTTCGATGTACGCGGTATAAACGACGAGGCCAAGCGCTTTGTTCGAACGTAAGGGTGGACCCTTACGTTGTTCACATCACTACGATACGCAAGTATCCATACTTGCGTATGTCGGGTCGTTTGACGGCAGAAAGGTGATAGTAGAATCAAGTCATGGTATTCCCGCGCACACCCTAAGCCTATTTTTAAAATTTAAGTATGATAATCTTACAATAACATCTCGCGCCCTTGGGTGGAGCGAGAGGGCGTGTCAGACTTTACTGACTAAACCTGAATTTTGCGTTTATGGTTTGCTGACATCTCTTTGAGGAGCGCGTGGATCACTACGCGCTGTTGACGATTGGGCTCGGTCTGGTTAATTATCGGACTGCCGGACGTCGAGCTACCTATTGCTCGACATCCGCAAGCCCGCGTCTACCGTGGCTGATAGTGGGGGTCGGAATCTCAGCGGCTGGGGCGTGAGGACGTTTGTTCCCTCACGCGGTCGGCCTCTTCCTTAGCTAGCATTATTGCTTCGTAGAAGGAGGCGACCGTCTGCCATTCCTCCTCGCTTCGGACCATTGGCTACCCTACGCTCCAGGTTTTGTAGATTGGTCTTAATAAAATTTGGATCGCCAATTAACCTCTTCACACGCCTTTCTACTAAGTCCAAAGCTGCAATTTTTTTTTAATTCTTCGTAAATAGATTCATAGCTGATATTGTGATGTAAAGTCATTTTGGTGTTGTGTCTCAAGTGTCTATAATAATAATAAAAATAATAAACTTTTTTATTTGCAGACCTTAGTCCATAGTGTTAGTAATACATAAAATAGACTTACTTAACTAATATTAGTAACACACATGATCAACAAATACAATACAAACAATAATAGATAACAACATACGACACAAAGTAGAAATGGACATAAAACGACTGCACGACACAGGTCGACTTAAATCTGATACTTTGAGTCGACCTGTGTGTGCAGTCACATCCATCGACAAAGCATAGGGCAGTCCCACCGGTCACTCAATGCCCTCAACATGCTGTGGGAGCTGTCATCAGTTCTGCGCCGGAATGAAGCGCACCGCTTACGAATGATGGCATAAAAATCATCTATTCGCGCATCGGCAAACATACCCGAAGCGCTACAGAAACGCGGCAGCCCCACAAGCATTCTGAAGGCATTATTATATTGGACACGCAGAGCACTGTATGCTTTCTGCGTATACTTGACTCACAGGCTGCAGGTGTAAAAAGTCTGACAATAGGCTCTAAAGAGCGTCATTTTTACCTCTCAAGAACACCGTGCAAACCTGCGAGCCAGCATATTGCTTCGAACAGACAATGCTCTGCGCTCCCTCTCTATGTCCAAGTCATCGCACAAGTCTTCGGTGACCCAGTGATCCAGGTATTTAAATTTTGATACTCGCTTTAAGGGCATGTTTGCTAAAGAGACACTTAAAGAGAACTTGCTAAAGAGAACTAAAGTCTCTTCTGGTGCCAACATTAAACACAACTAACTCACTCTTAGCGACGTTATACCTAAGCCCATGAGCCACCGCGTAGTCCTCACAGACCTTCAGCAACCGTCTTAAGGCACTGATTGATGGACTCAGCAACACCATATCGTCTGCATAGCTGATGTTGTTCAAAGCAACCCCATCAATATGACAGCCAACCCCTGTATTGCTGAGCTCAACAATCAGCTGATTTACATATAGGTTGAAAAGACGAGGGAAGGTGATTCCCCCCTGCCTCACCCCGCATTCCAACCTATATTCATCGCACAGGGTCCCTGCCCACCTTACATTATTTATTTGGTTTTCATACCAGAACTTTAACAGAAAAGTAATCTCGGGTCCCAACTTTAACTCATTTCCTAACTTATCCCACAGTTAGTCATAAGACACAAGATCAAATGCCCTGGACAAATCTAAGAAGCACGCATACATTATCTATACTATGGCCAATATGTGGAATCATTGGAATAGGCGCTATCTCGTAAAAGTATAACTGAGGATTTTATTGTAGGAGCGACCGGCCCAAGCCGACGGGTGTTAAAAATCTTTAGAATTCTCAGTTTTTTTCTACTATACTATGCATGTGTTATACAACTTAACCACCTCATGACTCTATCTATTTGTGACAACCGCATTAAAATTCGTTCAGTAGTTGTTGATTTTATCGCGATACGACAGAAGTAGTGAGGAACTTTGATTTATAATATGTATAAATATTAAAGAACAGACTTGACTGGCCTGTTGGTCTAGTGGTTAGTGGCCCTGACTGCTATGCCGGAGGTCGTGGGTTCGTGTGATGAGCACAATCATTTGTTCTGTGTCTAGGTGTAATTTGTCTATATTATGTATGTATTTAGAAAATATATAAGTATGTTTATCAGTTGTCTAGTACTCAAAACACAAGCTCTGCTTAGCTTGGGACTAGACGGTGTTGTGTGATAGTTGTGGGATATTATTATTCGTTTATTTATTAGTATATACATATCAATTATATTTTCAAATATTTCAATAAAAAAATTATTTAAAAATACAAATTATTATTACTATTATAGACTACCTCATCGAAGCTTGCCGAGTGAGCTGACTCGATAAAATTGCTTCCAAATACTCCAAAAACATTAGAATTTATTCACATCTGCCTTCAATGCGCATGTTTAAAATTGCTATCAGAAAGCCAAGGCTCGACTTAAAGGCCTCCGTAGCCAGATCATTAAATTCCTTAGAAAAAAAGAAGAGCCATGATGTTATCTTATAATCAATCTTATTAATATTAAAAATTTGAAAGTCTATGTTTGTTAATTGATCATGTCATAAAGGCTGAACAAAACTTGGCATGGAACGATGACCTGGTGAGGGTCGCGGGAATCCGATGGATGTGAGACGGACAGGACCGATCGTTGTAGCGACACTTGAGGCAGGCCTATATCCAGCATTGGAAGTCTTTCGGCTGAAATGAAGAGGGCTTATGGGTAGACTAACCTGTCTACCCTGTCTGCTGCATAACCACTTGAAAAAGCTTATACTTGGAAAATGTATTCAATGCAAGCAGGGCCTTTGTATAGATATGAGATTATGAGTGTACAGTAGAAGTGTGTAAAAATCTTCTTATAGCATAGCATAGTCGGCCTTATAATGTTCCCACTGTTGGGATTCAGGCCTCCTCTCTAGGAGAGCGTATGGGCCGTAATCCACCACGCGGGCCCAGTGCGGGTTGGTGGATGTCACATGTCTTCGAATATTATTCTGGTTCTAGGACATGCCGGTTTCCTCACGATGTTTTCCTTCACCGTTTTGAGAGCAGTGGTGATGAAATAAATTACACAAAGTAATACGTCTGGTTGGGTTTGAATCCGCGACCTACAATTCGTAAGTCGGGGCCGTTACCACTCGGCCACCACTGCTCTCGCTCGGCCACCACTGCTCTCTTAATAAGGTTTTTATGACTGGAAGCTAAAAGGATAATTAAATATTTTTTGTATTGTATAACAATTTGAATTACTATTCTTTTACAGAATATCTATAAAACACGCGAACCATATTTTATGTTTAGTAAATACTGAACGGATTCTTAATTTAAATTAACCATAAATAATTTTGAATTAAGAACCTGGTAATCATTGTTTAAATCAATTACATGGTTATTTACTTAGTAATTAAGCCTCTTAATTTTAAGGACAACAGTTTTTAACCTTTTCAGTTGTACTGTGCATAATAATAATATGTATTAAAAACATCACATTTTTAAGTTCTCAAAGTCTGATAAAGTATTAAAAAATAATTTATTTTTATTCACAAAGTTTTAATAATAAAGTATTGAACTGCAGCATAAAAATGTCCAATTAAACATAATTATGTATGAAATAATTACCTATTTAAAAATTATATTTTTTAACTCATGCACAAATGAGTAAAAAAATATAATTTTGAGAAAAATATATAAATATTGAAATCCATTCCATTTTTTTTATTTTTATTATTTTTAGATAAGTCTTAAAAAGAAGGAGTTATTACTGAATGAATATTTATAATATGGTGCGTTTGTAAGTTGAAACCTAAATGATTTAATCGTGATTGTGATGTTTCAATAAAAATAACATATAAGAATAAACTTGTCTTTTATTTTAAAAACAGAAGCATACAAAAAGCTAACAATTAGACAACAGTCTTTGGACTATACAAAATAGTTATAAATGTATGTATATAATTTTACAAAGTACAATTTTACAAAGTTACAATTTTGAAGAAGTAATTTTTCAACAACACTGTCAGATAACTTTTGCCTATGGCAGCTTGACATATTTCCGAAATAAATAATCGTCATATTTATTCCTAAAAGTGATTGACGCTTGAAAAAGCAGTCACAGTGCTTTATGGATCTTTTGGTTTTTTAATGAAATGGATAGAGGGCGTTATTGGCAACAACAACAGTACCTATTAATGAATATCTCTGAAAATTGTATTGAAAAAACAAAATGGTACAATTAAAATATTAGTTCCTATTTTCTGCGCAAAAAAATCTCGCACAAAAAAAAAGTGAATTCTGCAAAACCATCGACAACCAGCCAGCATTTATTTGAAACCAAACTCCTTGAAACTTTTTATCAGTCGATCAGCCTCTCTGAATCCAGACTCCACCGCTCCATCGCCGTCACAGTGTCTATGATGTGATGTGGCTTCTCCAGCAAAGCATACAACTGGGAATTTGTTGGGATGGTACAGGGGTTCTGATAACGGGATTGCTCCGCCGCCGTTCTCTTCTGTGTAGACTGTTCGATATGCGTAGGCGCCTCGGGCGAGGGGGTTTAAGGCCCATTGTGATCTGAAGGGATGAAAACTAATATTAAATTTAATGAATAGCCTGACCATCAATGATTGCATCTCCGCTTGCCATCGGGTGAGATCGCAGTCAAGCACTGGTTTATATCAATTAATAATAATAATAAAAAATTACTGGACTGTTTAAGACCGGGTTTCTTTTGAAAAGTTCCCTTTCTCCATCCAACCTTTGGTTCGAAGAATAGATAAGCAAAATTACAGTTACCTAACCAACCAACACAGTCATTTGAGCTTTCTAGGCTGGCTAGCAATTGTGCTTTTTGGGCACTTATCTATTGGTGGACTTATATACTTTCAAGGCCTCTGAGTTGCCTGCCGCATTGTTTTTCAAACATTATGACAACCTTTTTAAATCCCTAACTTAACCACATACTTTTCTATGTTCCATAATGCCTGCTTAATTTATAAAAAAAAAAACATTTAAAACCTTACCTCAAAATATTCTTAATAGGTGACACATCAAACTTCTTCTTGATAATAACATCTATTAACTTTTGGACTCCTGCCTTTACTTCTTCAATGCTAAGGTTCTCCATGGTTTCAGCTCCTTTACCATAGATCCAAAACAGCAAAACATTAGGCTGGTAATCCACCGTCCAAAAACCAAAGATCTCTGTGATCCATTGGTCGTTGGGTCCGAATTGGGCCTTGTCTTCATCTCGCCATAACAAGGTAAATTTAGCAGGAGTTTTGGGCCACCAGGGTGTCTCGAATTCGACGTAGATTTTGTCCAGAACACACATGTTCAGGTTGTGAATATTGTTTACTTTTTCTGTTGGCAGTTGGGGGTAGAAAAGTTGTTCGTGTCTGTAAAAAAAGGTGTCAGTTAAAATATTAGCCTTATAATCTTTCCACTGCTGGGGCTTGGGCTTCTCTAGGACAGGGAATAAATCCACCACAGATTTGTTGATTCTATGGCATGCCGGTTTCTTCACAATGTTATCCTTTATCGTGTCGAGAGCAGTTCTTGTGATGAAATAAATTACAGACGGTAAAGCGCCTGCCTGGGTTTGAACCTACGACGTACAACTTGTAAGTCGGGGCCATAAACACTGGGCAACCACTGCTCTTCTGGTGTCAGCTAATCTGTGTTTTCGAGAAAGAACCAAGTCTTCATTTGGTACAGAAATAATACAATAATAATAATCATCATCATCATCATCTTCCTGCCCTTGTCCCGTGTTATTTGGGGTCGGAGCAACATTTTTTTTTTCTTCCATTCTGCCCTGTCACTCGTCATGCTATCACCAACTTCCTTTTCATACAACAATAATAATAAAGTTTATTTGGGGCAACATAAGTTTACAGATTATAGGAAAAACGAAGATAGCGACAAAAGTAAAATACTGTATAGCAGCAATCAACGCCTAATTTAAAACAAGTACACTCATAGACATTGTTCCAGATTATCTTTACAAAAGTGAAAATATAAATTAAGTAAGACAAATTTATAATAATAAATAATATACACTATGTGGTTACTGGGTTGTATAATGTAGAGTGGTGGTGGGGATGTGGATGGTGTGTATATTTGTGTGTGTGTGTGATGGTGTGTGTAGGTGTTTCAACCGCGTTGTGACACCATAAGTTGCTCAGTTTCGTTATAGGTCAAGCACTTAAGCCAGTCGATCACTTTTCTCTTCAGCAAATTTCTAGTCAGAAATTGTTTATGAAGTCATTAGTTCTTTAGAATTTTAGAGGACTTCTACTTAAATAATAATCGACCTTTTAAGAAACGACAGTACTTCTTTCTATACCGTATTCATCTGGACTTGAGATAAAATGTAAACAAAAAAACAATGTAGGTATGTTCAGCCAATTTTCTTCGACGGTTTTTTTTTTAAGCACGAAAATGACAATATAACAAAAACAAAACAATCAACCAGTAACTTTAAACTTAACAAAACAAGAAACTTAAAAAACTTGAAAACAACAAAAGTAACAAGAATTCAACAAAAATATCTGAAAGCGGCACTCTCGTATCTATAATGAAAAAGATGGCGGATTATAACCCGCCCGATTACAAAATGTCACATTTTAATGTAAAATGTTTGCAGTATCTGTGGTCTATAATTCAGTAGTATTATATATGGTTTGTTTACCTTTTGTCTCACGGGTCCTTCCCATAGGGTTATAGTGGTAATTTAGAAAAAATAATAATAATGATATTCAAGTCCAATTTTGGAACGCTATGTAACTCATACTACCACTTCTCCCACTCATAATATTGATTTAATACTAGCTTCTGCCAGCGGCTTCTCCCGCGTGAATATAGGTTTTTTTATACAAACTTTAGACCACCTTGTTATCCCCTTAGGGGGTGAATTTTAGAAAATCCTGTCTTAGTGCTCGCCTACGTCACTAAAAAAAGCTTTGTGTAAAATTTCACGCTCCTAGTCCCAGTAGTTTCGGCTGTGCGTTGATATGTCAGTCAGTCAGTTTCTCCTTTGTAAATGAGTGTAGTAGGTATATATTTCAGCTAAACAGACTTAATGGACAGTTGAATGATGTTATTTTTAGACTGGACGGAAGATGTCTAGCCCGAGAGCATAAAATTATTACGAGGACGCCACACATTACTGACGTTTATTGTGTTTACTTAAAGAATAAGTGCTTAGCGCTTAATGTGTTTTGATTCATAAGACGAGACGAGATTTTTGTATTTGTTTTTTTTTTACAGATTTTTACACAAACGATGTTTTGATATAACGCTAGCTTTAGACGTAAACCTTTTTATTTAAAAAAAAAAACTATAAAGACTTCAAAAACAAACTAAAAAAAAAACACAAAATAACTGCAGGGTTACCATGACGTTCGAAGTACGATTGTTTCATTCTTATTTCTGTGTGGGTAAGAGACAGAGCTATACAGGTTGTCAAGCTCCATCTCTTACCCACTCTGGAAATAAGAATGAAACAATCTTAATTTGAACGTCATGGTACAGGTCCTGGTGTTTCATTCAGAGCATACTGGCGTGATTGCAGGAAGCCCGGAAGATTTTCTATCATTTATTAAAGATTTCCATGGTCTATCTCCGGAGTTCTTCATCAGATTCTCACCATGAGACTATCTGGCAGTCAAATTCTTCGAAACAAGAGGTGAGATATCGCAGAATATGATACAAAAAAAAAACTTTCAAGCGAATTGAGAACCTGTCGATTGAGAAGTTGGTTAAAAGCTATGAAATATGATAATCCCATTGCTAGTGCTTTAATTCTTAGTCAGTTTGTGATGATAAGTTAAGCAGTAAGGAATTTCTTTCTTTCCTCCTTTGTTTTAGTGGGAAATCATCAAATAGTTCTAGGTGGAGTAAGGAAGTATCAGACTTCTACCGACTAAAAAAGGCCAACTGAAGGAACACAGACGGGCTGTGTTCCTTCAGTTGGCCTTTACGTTCTAAGACCACGGTAACTCTTTCGAACAATCTCGCAGCCTTGGCAGGCATCGGCCTTAGTGATTCCCTTCGGTGTCATTTTTTTGTGAGACGTGTGGAACACAACGTGCCGTCGCGTCGACTCTGGTCTGGTTCTTATAGATGGCCGAGTTTCCCATTACTCGCTACGCCCACGCCTCGGTGCCCGGGAACCACCCCGCGACTCTGAACGCCCTGCTCATCTGCGTGGGCCCACGCTTTCCGCCACCTCTTTTGCTAGCATTACTACTTCGCAGTAGGGTGACTGCTTCTCGTTCCCTTTTGCCTCAGTGGCTACCTTGGATTCTGGCCGGCAAGATTTCATCACCCCGCTCTTATATGGAACTTTTAACTGAACAATAATTTGTACCAACTACGCATATCTACAACTCCTTTTAAGAGTCTATGCGTGATATTCGGATTGGCACAATAATTGCTGAAAATGGCAGCAGATTACCAAATTAAAAAATATAGGGAAAATTTCTCACCTCTCCTTCAGAACTCCAACAGAGACGGTAACAATAACACTCTTGGCTGCATACAAGCTTCCATCCTTACACTTCACTTGCACCAAAGGATTGCTAGGGTCGATGCTGAGCTGAGTGATGCCCCAGCGAATGTTCTCCACTTCTTTGTTGAAGAGAATCTGCAGGGGTATCTCCTTGGACGGGTCGGGGTATTTGTTCTGGTAAATAAAACAATGATGCTAATAAGAATGACTGAATTTTGAACTCGTGGTTAACAGACCAAAGGCAAAGTCAGTTACGCAATAGACATTTTCGTAAGTCAACGTAAAATGGTCTTTTAAACGTGATACAGCAGCTTATAGATACGGAATGTCCAGTTTAGATGGAAGAGAAGGCCAACCAGGTCATTCACGAAACTCTTGATCCTATCAATCAGGGCCTCAAGTCTACTATTACAATAGTGTCAGAATGGCCTATCATTGACTTCATAATTGTTGATTTTTACCAAGTTTGGTAATCTACTAATATAATGGCGTCATTATGACTTTCCAATGGGCAACCACTGACACTCCATTAAAAGAAATGGCATATAATGGTAATCTCGTACATAATGACAAATGAATATTTGACGCATATTGGATAACTGCCAAAATTTTGACAGTTCCTTTGATCAGTGACCATCCATTAGAACGTTATTGTGCAGTCATTGCTTTTAATTTGTTTCGAGACAGCTCGACATTGTCATTCTACCACAACATCATTAACGATCAATGATCGACCATTTTGAATTATCAGATTACGAACTTTTAGCAAAATGTCAATGGGATCGTGTTGGAAAGACGAATTTATAAAAATACCAGACTTGGACCCCTGGTCTTGTGTCAAAATCGTGGTTTAAAACTGAGATAAGTAGCTATCCATCAGCAAATGAAACTTATCGATTCTTCTACGTAGTTCCTTTAAAAATACCTGTAAAACATCGCCTAAATTTCTCCATTCATGAGGAACTATTATCATACCAAAGAAACCATATCCAACTTACCGTCAAAACATCAAGAATGGTCTTGTATCCTCTTCCCTTCCAGTTCAGGAATGGATCGCCCTCACTTTCCCAGAACTCGGTGAGCACTTTCAAGGACTTCGCTTTCTTCGGATCGTCCTGACCACCCAGATGGTTGTTCCTTTCAAACCATTCGACGAACGAGTTGGATAGTTCTGGATCTTCCTTCAATTTGTCGTTAGACTTGGCTCTGGAAATGGAAGCAGAGTAAGTACCTACAGCTTATCGAGAAATTTTCGTTAGGCTGGGAGGATTCAATATAGAAAAATCATTTTGCTACAGGATTATACACCTTATGACATCAGGATTGAAAACGAATTCTTGGCATTTTGATCGCATGACTAAAACGTAGGTTTCCGAAACAAAAACATGATATGAAAACCTCAATTTCCTCGGCTTTTTATCAATCAAATAACCCGTCAGATTTTTACTGACTAAAATCCACCCTTGTTCCTTCAGTTGCCCATTGCATTGCAGAGCCGCGGTAAATCTTTCGAACAATTCTGTTTACCTACGTCATGGGCTGAGATCGCCAACATTCAAGAGATTTTCTGCAAGTACCTAATGTGTTATGAGGCTATTGGGACACGGGCTGATATTTTTCATTTTTTTCTATAAGCATAGCATAATAGTTTTCCCGCTGCTGGGACTCTACCCTCCACTCTAGGGAGGGAATGGGTCATAATCAGTGATCGGAGTAGGTAGATTGAATTGGGGTCATTGATCTGAAACGTATATATTAATATGGACATTCCTCCGGAATTGGATGATTATTTAAAAAAACCGGAATTGTATTAAAATGAGCAATATTAGGTATATTCTACATTTTTTTTTAACGGTACACAGTCACGATTTGACACATCCCAACGACCAATCAGAATATTATACCTTCCTTTGAATTTTGAATTGAGTAGTAACACTACCAACATTAACAATATTTAATTGAATCCGGAAATACCGGAATCACTTTCCGGAAAAATGGCTTATTCATGTTATTCTTTCTGTGTGCATTTATGAAACAAGTACCTAAAATCAATCTACCTACTCCGATAACTGGTCATAATACACCACGCGGGCCCATTACGGATTGGTGGATGTCACATGTCTTCGAATTTTTGGTGATGAAATAAATTACAGGTCAGCTCATTAACATATTTTTATGGTCTACTAACGCGTCTCTCACGAACTGCGAAATCGATTGCTTGATGTTCTTGTCAGCACCTTCCACCTCGTCTCCCAAAGCCTTCAAGATGCCATTGGCTTTGTCTTCAGGCACCAGCTCGCCGTTAGACCGCACGTAGTAGTTGGTATCAGGATCTGATCTGCCCAAAAGACCTAATGGGTTGACCATTTCGAAGATAATGTTGTCTTTCTCTCCGTGACACCTGGAAACGATCACAATGTTATTAATATACTTCGATTATAAAACCCTACAACGACAAAAAAACGATGCTGAAAAAGTTTGTAACACACGGGAATTGCATGACTTGATTCCGCCATCTCATTTCTACCATCGGACAACCCGAAGCACGGCGAGTATCCACTCTTACGTTGTTGAAACCTCTACGGTCCGGACTAAGCGTTTCGCCTCGTCGTTTATATCGCGTACATCGAAGGAGTGGAACAATTTGCCTGCTGAGGTCTTTCCATCCGATTAAAATTTGGGTGTCTTGCTCTGCCCAAGCGGGGCACACCTCCACCATGTTGCTCCACCGTGTCTTCCGGGCGGTCCACACAGTTGCAACACTCGGGCGTCGCTTCCGCACGAATCCGGTGCAGGAACTTCCCGAACTTACCGTGTTCGGTGAGAATCTGCGTCATGCCGAAGGTGAGGACGCCGTGAGGTCTTTCCAACCACGCCTCAAAGAGGGGACTTTCCGCCATAATTGTGGCGTACCCAATTCTTGGACCGTCAGAATATCAATCGTCGAAGTTACCGTCGAAGTAAAAGTGTTAAAAATTCAAATGGCGACTAAGAGTAAGGTTTAGACATTATACAGTCACAGTTCTTCATAACATGACCTTTAGGATCGAAACGCATTTTTGTTGTAATAACAGTAAAAAAAAGTATTATCTTACCAAGCAGCGCCGATATCAATAGTCTTGCCTGCAAACTCCGTAGTATAGACTCTGCCACCGATCCTGTTGCTGGCTTCAAGACCCAGGACCTGAAGACCAGCGTCGTGCAGCTTCCGCATGGCTGCGATGCCGGCCGCGCCGCATCCGACCACAATAACGTCCATTATTCGCCTGGAAAACGTAAATTTAGGACTTAAATATTTGTTGAAATCATCATCATCATTTCAGCCGAAAAACGTCCCATGTTAGACATATGCCTCCCCCAAGTGTCGCCATAATGACCGGTCAGAAATCAGAAACATTAATTTCAAATAGACCAATTACAGGGACTTTTGAATTATCAAAATGTCGGTCAATTAAAAAAAAAAAAGTGAAGCTAAATTTCACGTTCCAAAGCGTAGATCTCTATGGAGAAGAACGTGCAAGAAACTCCATGGACACTCTTTTAAATCATTTATGAGTGACATAAATCTTGGTTATATATTTCTTGTCGCTTCTAATATGTGAGCACAATGTAGATAAGTAATAACAATTTAAAAAAATCTAATTAAAAATAGAAATTGAATTAAGCCACTGGCAGCTAAGAAATGACCAGTCTCACTGATGGCACCCGTTCACGAGCAGAATGCGTGCATCATCTCAACCATTTTGAAGGGAACTGAATGGCCCAATAACACGTGCCACCGTCAGCAAGACATTTGAGTGAGCATGACTAACTTTCAACTGCTATGCTCGTAATGTCAAACAAGTTGTAACCTAATAAAAATGCTCCGACCTTCAACAGGTTATCGGTCCAACTTATAGGAAGCCTTCCAACGCTGCGTCTTCCGGTACGAGGTCGCCACTCCACAACCTTTCGCCATTGAGCATTTTTATGCGAGCAATGTGGCCTGCCCACTGCCACTTAAGTCTGTGTTTTTTTAAATTATTTTCTTAAATTTATGAGTTTCAGTCCAAAGACCAAACCTTTTTACTGATGCTGATTTTTTATAGCACCTTTGACCTAACGACTGACTTCAGTGCTTCGAGTTACTCGATAAATGGATCGGCCGACATAGCAGTACCTAGTTTTTAGAGTCCCGTACCTAAGTCGGCAAAAACGGACCCCTTATAATATTTTTTGTATCACTAAATCCCTTTTCTCTCATATAACTTCTCACACAATCCATTCATCTTTACTTTGGCATTCCTCTCCCCCTCTGTCCGTCTACGTACATGTATACTCATAACTCTTAGTAACACGCGTTTCGTCCCTCCTCTCCACATGGCCATACCAAGACAAAGGGTTCCCTTTTAACTTTTTAGTCACTGGTGCCACTTTCAAACTTCCTCTAATATAGTTACCAGTTACCCATTTCTCACTTTATCCATTCTCGTCACACCACACATCCATCTCAACATTCTCATCTCCGCTACATGCAATCTTTTTTACCCGACTGCAAGAAGGGTTATGATTTTTTTATCCGTTTTTTTCACAGCCCAACATTAAATTAAGCACTAATCTATTAAGATTAGAGGAGCTTTGTAAGTATTTTTCCCCTGAGAAGACATTCAGAGACAAAAATTCTTAAAAATATGAATAAATAAAGTACTCACGCCACTTTTACAAATTAAGACTCCTTGTTTGTCACAAATAACAATGTCACTTTACAGCAGAATGTAAACTAAAGATTCATCTGTTTATTCATACAATATCTTACGTTATTACTTCTTACGTAATATCTGTAATCGTCGGACCACGATGTTATCAATTTTTGCCGCTGTTTAATGGGTAGGTAGGTACATATTATATTATGAAGAACTATATTATGAACTGTGGATACATTGTTGATAGAAGTTGGGGATAAATGCTCATCTGTATAGGTATGTAAGTGGGGCATACTGAAAGTCTCTCGATCTGGCAAAGAATGAAAAAATTAACAATTAAAGTATTCGAAAATGGAACTCTTTGTGAGCATGTTACTTTTTAATTTGCGAGACTGTCATTTGTTTTTTAATTGTGGCGTCCTTTCCATCGAATATTGTGTGTCGCTATCAAAATGAATTTAATTAACTCGTGAACATTTTCTTTCAATGTTAAGACCCTTTTTTCTTAAGAGCGCGTGGACGTATAAAGTTGAAAATCTATAATGTGGCTGAAATTAATAGCAAATAGGTACTCAGGCCTGATAGCTCTTAGAGCAGTGTAAAAATCAAATATCTAAGTCGATGCAAGCCGTTTACATACACATATTTTGACGCTTGCAAGGGAAACAAAACAAGAGCCATCGTAACCCTAGAACGTAAAGAGCAAATGAAGGAACATATGGGTTAACAAATAGAGTCACTTTCGTATAAGTATCACGACTCGCATTTATGTTAGGTTTTTTTTTTTAGCTCTAAGGTGGAACGATAGTGCGTATCAGACTTTTGCTGACATAACTCACTTGTGTCCTTCAGTCCCCCTACGTGTTCCAAGATCAAGGCAAGTCTTTCAAAAATTCCCGCAGAACGGGCCTACTGGGACCCTACGGTTTTGCTGACATCTCTACGAGGCGCACGTGGAACACTATGCGCCAACGACGACCGGACGGCACACTTGTATGTTAGGTAAGCGTGCTCCATCGCCATCGTCGACCACATCATCACTTATCATCAGGTAAAATAATGGTCAAGCGAGCCTATCAATAATATATTAAACGGTGGAACGGAGTTTGGGTGAAAGATGTACGGGTAGATCATGTCCTGGAAAACCACAATAGCGATCTTTACAAACTCTCTCCTCCGTGCATAAAACAGTAACTAGTCATTCCGGAAGTATGAAAGATAGAAAGAAAGAAAGAAAGAAGGAAAAAAAGAAAGTGAAAAAGAAAAAAATTAAGATAGAGAAAGAGAAATATTTTTTTCTAAGTATATAATTGCATTGAAATCTTACATTGGAAATAGATTCACATATAGATACTATCATAGATATAAATATTTCTATAGATACTATTATACCATTGCTGGCGTAGAAGTAATTAGAAAATGATAATTTTTTATTTTTACTTTCACGCTGCAGAAGCCGCTGGCAAAAGTTAAATATTTGCATATTCAACCGATCTATCATTTTTTTCTAAACAAACATCATCTTGTCATAACAGCTTTTAGTTCCCACCATTTTTAAAGCTACTCAAACTACCCTGTTATGGTATTGTACATAATGTGTCTAAGTTTAGTTAGTGCACGTTATTACATATAGAGCCTGATAGAGCCAGTGCTAACAGGATCAGCGGCATTCTTAGACCCATCCCTGTGACACGCGACCGACTGCTAGAGGCACCATGCGTTCTACGTAGATCGGACAGGATGATACTTGGTAGAGCCGACAGGCCATAGGTTATTTTATACGCGAAAGACTAGCAAGTAATTTATTTTGATCACCTAATCAATACTTAGTACCTACCTAAGTAAATAGCCAAACTTAACTGAAATAATTCATCATCATTATTATTTCAGCCGAAAGACGTCCATTGTTGGACATAGGCCTCCTCCAAATGTTGCCACAATGACCGGTCCTGTGCGTCTCGCATCCATCGGATTACCGCGACCCTCACCAGGTCATCGGTTCACCTTGTGTGGCTTTGCAACGCTGCGTCTTCCGGTACGAGTCGCCATTCCAGATCCTTTCGTCCCCATCGACCATCGGTTCTGCGAGCAATGTGCTCTGCCTACTGCCACTTAAGTTTGGCGATTCTTCGGGCTATGTCCGTAACCCCAAGGTTACTAGGAGACCAATTCTCCTGCGGATATCCTCAATATATAATACTGAAATAATTTTAGTTGGTATATTATGTATCTATTGATAGAATTAGGTACATACATAGTTATTTATATATTTAAATTGTTTATGTAGGTTTATTTGATAATTGTGTTTAGGACTTCCCATAATCTTATTCTTTTGTTTTTCACAACATCTTCTACATTTCTTTTAATTTATCCTTTCTCAGGCCTGCTCGGAGCTATTTCTATAAAAATTAGCAGTTCCTCTAAACTCATATTTATAATACTCATCCATTACTGTTTCCTTGTGTTTACATCTAAACTATTATCCAAATGGAGAAACATTTGATTTTTTGTTTGTTTGTTTGTATATTACGATTTAACGCAAACACTACTGGTTATATTTTCAAAATTCTTTCACCAGTTGAAAGCTACTTTATTACTGAGTAACATAGACCTATATTTTCTATATTCACGCGGGTGAAGCCACTGACAAAAGCTAGTTAATAATAAAATGAATAAATGGTTGGAAGCAAACCAACCACAAACAAACAGACCAAATAATCAAAGTGGGAACTTACTTTTTCTAAAAGAGTTAGCTTTTAGAAAAAGTCATCATCATCATTTCAGCCGAAAGACGTCCACTGTTGGACATAGGACATAGGCTTGGGGGAGCCCAAGCGACGCCACAACGATCATTCTTGTGCATCTCGCATCCACCGCACTCCCGCGACTCTCATCAGGTCGTCGGTAACCTTGTGGGCGGCCTTCCAACGCTGCGTTTTCCGCTGTGCGGTCTCCACTCTTGAACCTTTCGACCCCATCGACCATCCGTTCTACGAGCAATGTGCCCTGCCCACTGCCACTTTAGTTTGGCGATTCTTCGGGCTATGTCGGCGACCTTGGTTCTCCTGTGGATATCTTCATTCTTTATGCGATCAGCCCTTTGGATGACTGTAAGCCTTCTGATGAGGCCCATTGTAAGCGACCATATGTCATCACTGGCAACACGCACTGGTCATAGACTTTCGTCTTGAGACACTGTGGTATGTTGGTTTAGAAAAAGTAAGTTTAATTAATTAAAAAAATAACACAATTTGTGTTGGTTATATTTTTTAATAATGATAATGTGAGAACACTGTAGAACAGACAAATTATTTAACTGTTTTAACTGGCCTATACTCTCCTATCATGTGATTCCACTAAGGCCACATGCGGCACTCTGTGATAAAGAAAATTATTTATTTATTTATTAAAACTTCAGGCAACACAAAGGTACAAAGGCGGATTTAATGCCTTAGACATTCTCTATCAGTCAACCAAGGGTAATGAAGAGAAAACATGGTAGGTGCATAAAAAAAGATAAGATTAATAGGAAAACAAGAGATCAAATGTATATATATATAAAATAAACATACATAAATATTTAATATAATATAAACCTACTTAAATATAAATATATATTATTTATATAAGGAAAAATGAAAGGATTTTTGAGACTACTCCGCTATTTGTACTCATTTGTTTTTTGTATTAAATAGACGCTTGAAATGGCAGCCGAACACCGTAGGTTCAAACAGTAAGGTTTTTTTTTCGCTTGGGATGAGGAATTAGGCGGTCGTGGGGAGACTATCTCCAATGTACAAACTCATGGTATCCCCACATAAGATGCAAGTTTTTGCTTGACGAGCGGACAACGTCCTCTGGCTTATATAACATGTTACAAGTACGACTATAAACACAACACCAGTAGCTTTCCAGGAATATTGGCTAATAAGTATCAAGTATTTACCAGTAGGTCTAGTGCTGCTCTTTCTGTAAGGGCCTGCGCACACTTGAGACAGAACTGTCTTAGACAGACTTGACTACGACATCATAGACTTGTCTGTGACAAGACTGTTTTGTCAACAACACGGCACACACCATCAAGACAAAACAGTTTAGCCGCGTACGGCCAGTGTTGACAACTTAGTGGATTTTTCATTAAAACTGGTGGTTTTAACCCCCCATTTAGTTGCGAAAGAGTGTTTTAGTGGCTAGTGTAGTAGACAAGTCTGTCTAAGACAGTCTTGTCTCAAGTTTGCGCAGGCCCTAAGGCGGGATGCTAGGCGTGGACCTAATCAAAACAGTTTTGTCTGCCTACGTGCTTAGGTACTAGTTAACTTAGCTTCGCACGGTAGGTAGCCTAGGTTTTATGTTTGGAATTATTTAAGTAAACAGCATCCAGTTAATTAATCTGGTCCCTAATTTGCTAAACTTTCATCAAGGATTTGTTAAATTTTTAGAGATAGATAAATGATTTTTGTTTTATTTTCAATTATTTTCAACTTATTTATCTACCTTCTATATTTGTTCTGGTTAAGAGTAGATTTTTGTAAAAAAGAATTGTTAGAGGCAAGATTTACTTCCGTGGTTGGAAGCGTGACTATTGAACATATTGTACTGGATTCGATCGCCAGTTCCTAAAAAACTACAATCCTATTTCGACTTCAAGGCTGAACGTACTTCAAGATGACAATTGACCTTGATTTCATTTCCTGCTAGACTAGACCACACAGTAAATTTATTTAAATATTTAAGAACAGTTGAGGAGGCCAAAGGAAAGATGGATGAATTGTGTGAGTGATAAGGAAGAAAAGGGAGTTTGTGGTAGAATGACGGTGTAACCTGTCATTCTACCACTAACTCCCTTTGGATACGGACAGAATGCAAGACAAAATCTTTTTACAAAAAAAAAAAACAACTTTACTAAAACACTAAAAACATCAAAATAACTTTTATTTTGATCCTTTTAGTGTTTTTTTTTTTAGTGAAATCGGTTATTTTTTTTTGTAAAAAGATTTTTTTTTAGGATTAGTTGGGCCATTACTTCTGAACATGTTACAAAGTACTCTGTGTTCTGAACCCTCTAAAAAGAAAGAGGATCTCTATGATACTATGATAGAAAAAATTATATCTTCTATTGGTACTCACTCTCACTTGTGCCCAAATCCACGGCTTGACAGCTCTTGATAACACTGATCACAACTGTCTCTCTGTTGTACTATCCGAATGAGACGGAAATAAATTTAACCTTTTACATAGTGCCTCTTGAATTATGTGTGACTAACTTCAGTTTGGAATTTGATAAAGAGATCTAATAACCTTAGATTTGGTCTGAAGTTCGTACGATCTCAAGGACAGTTCCATTCTTGAATTTGATTGGTTTCGCCGGTAGCCAATACCATGGGTTTTTCTGTCACAATGTCAGTCAATTGATAGTATGAAAACCAGAACTGTGTAAAACCAGCCAAAAATAAAACTTTTTTTTCGGGTTTCATAAAAAAAACCGGTTTTCCGGGTAACCGGTTTGAAAATAAGGTTTTATTGTTTGTGTAAATGATATTTTTAAAATGATTGTGAAATTCAGGCCGCATACATCTTGCATCCAGACACAGAAAGTTTTGAGAAACTTTAAAACTTACTTCTATAGATAAAATATTTTTATTAAATCTTTTCAAAGAACTCTCCACCACCCTCTATACAAAGTTTCATGCGTCTGAACCAATTTTTGAAACATTTTTTCCGGTCAGCCGCAGACACCTCTTCCACGACCTTCTCGAACGCTGCTAGCGCTTCTTCCAGCGATGAAAACTGTATCCCTTTCAGCTGATTTTTTATTTTAGGGAATAAAAAGAAGTCACACGGTGCCAGATAGGACTGCAAGGACGCTGTCTCAAGACTCTGACTGATGTGGTGTCTAGGAAGTCCATCGTTTTGAGCGCTGAGTGCGCGGGCGCGTTGTCATAGTGAAGCAGTACCACGCGGAGCCCGGGGTTCGGTTACTTGTTGCTCATTGCAGACAAAACTTCTGGTAGGCATTTTGTGATATACCATTCGGCGTTGATGCTGCTTTAGTCTCGTAATGGAATTGAAATCAGATACCTAATAACTTTCATTTCGGAAGTCAATGTTAAATAAGAAACAAACAATACCGAGAAACATTGACTTCAATTTGTAGACCAGGGGCTGAGGTCTGAGCTAGCTAAGTGCCAATCATCAGCCTTAATGAGCAAGCCCGTAAGGTAAGGTAGTGCGTGCCTTGTGACCAGGTGCTGAGTCTTGCTGAAAAGACCCTAGTAGGTTATCAAAAAGATAGAGGCTTTAAGTGGCTATGCTATGCCGTATAGGTATAAGTATTGCCGTATAGGTATAGTATCTTCATATACTTTAGCTGAAGTTTTCACCCATTTTCACGAAATATAACCTTGGTCACTCCGTATCACGGATTCAATTCCCGAATGGAGTTTCGAAAAGTTTTTGAAATCGAAAAAATATTTTTTTTTGTGACGTAATAAAAAAGATACTGTTTTCAGATTTATTCCTATACATGTACTATAAGACCTAGGTTTATGCCAAATTTCAGGATTCTGGTTCAATGGGAAGTATCCCATGAATTTTCATTCCTTTGAAAGTGTCGAAATATACGTTTTTTTTGCGACATAAACGGCCGTATCTTTTTTCGTTAAGAAGTTTGATTTTTTCACAGCTTGTAGGGACCGCAGAACTGAATATATGGTTTTAATTTCAACTCGATACCTCTACGCATTTCCGAGATAAAGGGTCTTGACAGACAGACGGACGAACAACAAAGTGATATATATTTTATAAAAAACGGAACCTTTATATTATATATAAGGGTTCCGTTTTTTTCCGTTTGAGGTACGAAACCCTAAAAAACATTGTTTTATAATGGTTTGTTTTGTGCCGATATTCATTGAACAAATTCAGAAAATGCCACCTAACAACTAACTAATGAAACCGTTTCTGCTAACTAGTTTCTAATATTCACAAAAACAATTGAAACTTGATGTTTTGTTTATACCGATTGTTTTATGAATGAAAATGTGCACGTCGTTCTAAGAATTACAAATAAGGCATGCACAAATATGCAGACTGTGTGTTTATAAGCAAATTGCAAGGGTTGCTTTGAATAAATTATTTCAACTTGCAGTCTGTCATAAGTCTTTTTTAAACGTTGAGCTCCTTGTTAGACCTGAGTTGAGCTACACGAATACTGACAAATGCTTGCACTTGGACAGCTCCCCTAGTCATGTTAGGATCGTTTCGTTTGCGTCGAACGCCTCGAGTAGGCCACGCTTCCGATTCCTTTGTTCTGACTGAACAAACAGGTGTTGTAAACCATACCTGTTGGTTTCAGTTGCCCTAGGAAATTACTTCAAATATTATATTACCCAAACCCAAAAATATTAGATAAGTACCAAGAAAGCTTCCCCAGGCTCAATAACTTCATTATCTTCATCTTCCAGCCCTTGTCCCGTTTTATTTGGGGCCGTTTTTTTCTTCCATTCTGTCCTCTCACCCGTCACGCTATCACTAACACCCTTTTCTTTCATATTACTCTTCACCCAATCTATCCATTTTTTCTTAGGCCTCCCTCTCCCTCTCCATCCATCCACATGTATACCTACTCATAACTCTTTTGAGTAACAGGCTTATTATCAAATGCACTAGATAATTTTATCGCCTTGCAACTCGTCACTCCAGCTACATTTACGCTATAAAATTCCACAATATTGCACTGTGGGAATGAAGCGCTGCGCCCAAACCGCAACCAACAATGGGGTAACGGGATATTAAAATATTATGTTTACCTGCCCTCGCATCTTGACCACAGGGTATACTGTTACTAACATACCTGGTTTATCCTTGACTACGGGCTATGCTCTAAAACCTGAAATACCAAGGAGTTTTTTTTTTAAACTGGCCTCAATCTTTATGCGAACAGCTAAGGAGTGGAATTCCCTGCCGGAGTCTGTTTCCCGATAGCTACAACTTAGGGGTATTTAAGTCAAGAATGAGTAGGTTACTCTTCTAGGCAAGCGTGCTCCATCGTCGGCCATATCATCGTTTACCATCAGGTGAGACAGTTTTCAAACGCGAGCCGATCAATAATAAAATAAAAAATCTTTATATTAACAAGAGATACGGATTGATGTCAACGCACAGCCGAACCAAGTGGGACTAGGAGTGTAAAATTTACACTAGGTTTCCTTTTATGACGTAGGCAAGGCAAGCACTAAGAAAAGATTTTCCAAAATTCCGTCTCTAAGGGGGGTAAAACGGGGGTCTAAAGTTTGTATGGAGAAACCAACTTTCAGGCGGGTGAAGCTGTTGGCAGAAGCTAGTCATCAAATAACTTCTCCTAATATGAATGGAGCGTGAGGGAGTTTCAGACTTTTTAGTTGGATAAATCATTCAATGACATCCCCCACTCTTAGGCGGTGCGAGAGGGCGTGTCAGACTTTTACAGACTAAAAACCCACTCCTGTTTCTGCTATGCCTTCGTCCCAAGGCCGAGTTTTCCTTTCAGAAACTAACCCTTGGCCCCAGTACCTAGGCTTCGACCCTGCTGGCCCCCTACGGTTTGTTGACATCTTGAGGCGCGCGTGGAACAGCACGCGCCGTCGACGACTTGGGGTTCGGACCGGACGGTCGGACGGCGAGTTACCCATTGCTCGCCGTCCGCAAGCCCGCGCCTACCGTGGAGACTTGCTGACTAAAACCCTGAACCCTTGTTCTTTCAGGTGCCCTTTGTGTTCCAACCTTCCAGCGCTGCGGTACTCTTTCGAATAAACATTCTGAACCACTTTGAGACTACTGACCATCGGAAGGTATAACCGCATGAGTCAGGTTCTCACCGGACATGGCAAGTTCGGGATGTTCCTGTTCTGGATTCAGGAAGAAACGCTCGAGTGTCACCTTTGTGTGACAGGAGACGCCCCAGGCGTCAGGACTAGGACTTGGTGACCACTAGGGGTGGGAACTACACACTCGAAAAATAAAAGATGACTGGCCATAAAAAGTCTATTAGCACAACAATATTTTTTTTTATGCTTGGATATTAGGACGCTTAGGGCCAACGCTGCGTTAAGCGGGCGCCCGCGCGGGCACCAGTCGCGTAACGTCGCGCGCATGTCGTGTATGGCGGTCCCCGTAGCGGAAACCGGATCATTACCTGCGCAGTGTCGCTAGTTCAACTTTAACGGAGTGCATGTAGTCGTGTCGATGGAGAAATTTAATGTATTGTTATGTAGCAAAAAGGGCGCGGCGAGCCGCGATGGAGCACTTTTGTATGACATCGCACGGGCGCCCGCTTAACGCAGCGTCGGCCCTTAATTTTAACTAAAACCTTCGCACCATTTGGTCAAAGTCTTTTTCCTGCGCAAGCTCATGCTTCAAGGCTCCGAGGCACACGTTGCAGGCGCTAGATATTTTTTGTGATAACTTGATACACGTGCACCTGCGCGACAGGTGCGCACGTGCCATGGGTGGGCTCGGAAGGAACCAGCTTCTTTGTCAGTGTAGTAAGGAATTGAGCTTGATTTATTTAGCTTATGAGAATGCAAGTGTTATAAAATCGGGATTCTAATTATTTATTGATTATATATTTTATTGTTCTTAAAACAAGAAACAAAAATGTATATCTAGAACACATACAATTGACAATATTTAACAGTTTGGAGGTATGCGGAACAGACAGTAAAGTCCCGCAAACCTCCGTTGAAAAGGCTCCGGCCAGACCAGTGTCACGTCTGGTGGGCAACTGCCCAATCGATGATTTCGGGCTGTTCTATCTGAGAACTTTAAATTAGTTCTTATGTGACGCCATAGATGTCGCTACAACAGTTTTAAAAATCGAACACAGAAGTCGTCTTTAGACTTGATTTGCAGGACGTAGTATGAATGATGAAGCTATTGGACCTTAAGATCTACGACGTATGTCTTGATAGCTTGGTTGGCGTAGTTGTTGAGCGATTGGCTGTTTCAGTACGTGTCGCGGGTTTGATTCCCGCACGGAACACATATGTGTGGCCTACCTACAGATAGTTGTCCCGGTCCGGGTCAGGGAGTCTTGAATATGTGAGTTTATATGTTTATGAACGCATCCTCGATACATGAGTCATTCCTAGAATGAGGCCGTTCGGGGGACCATTGATCGATTACTGATATTAAACTAAAAAATACTTTGGTTATTTAATCACTTTTCAAATCCTACTACTATTAAGTATAAACGCGAAAATTTGTATGAATAGATGTTTGTTATTCTTTCACGCTAAAACAACTGAATGGATTTCGATGAAAATTAGTACACGGGTAGACAATGTCCTGGAATAGCACATACTTTTTGTCTCGGGATTATGTTCCCTTGGGATAATGGTTTACTATTACGCGGGCGAAACTGCAAGCAGCAGTTAGTACGAAATAAAATCGGAAATATCAACGCCAATACTTGTTCACAATTTGTAATGCCATTCCTTTCACAATTAATATTAACTCTTGCACGTTCATTAAATATAAGATCTCCCTCTAATTATTTTAGAAGTACCATACGGCCGTTAATTTTATTAATTGCTACATCTGCAACGCATCAAATGTCATCCAAGTCTAGTCCTAAAACAAAGGTCATTCAAATGCCACTTCTCTAATTGCTACATTCCGGACTTGCGCTGTTACAGTAATTTCATTTGTCTTTGAAGATGTTATTATGGGAAATTATTTCGACGACTGGTGTGAAGGTTTTTAAATGACATTTACCATTCCTCCTTGTTATTAACAATGTTCCAAAAATTTAAGCGCCAGTAAATAGTGAAATATTCAAATATTAATTATTATTATAATGAAATATGCAAGTCCAGGTAGACTTGCATATTTTATTATTATAATAATTGAATTAATTTGATTATATTGTGACATTTACCATCCCTCCTTGTTATTAACAATGTTCCAAACATTTAGTAAATAGTAAAATATGCAAATATTAATTATTATAATAATAAAATATGCAAGTCTACCTGGACTTGCATATTTTAATTTAATTATTATTATTTATTTCCTTTATTCATTAACATAACATATAAACTATATTTTTAAATATTCCAATAAAAAAAAATTAAAAACATTTAAAAATATAAAAGTATTTATTATTATTATTTTATTTTAATTGAATTACTTTGATTATATTGTGACATTTACCATTCCTCCTTGTTATTAACAATGTCCCAAACATTTAAGCGCCAGTAAATAGTGAAATATGCAAAATATACGTAGAGAAAAGTCAAAGAAAGGTGAGTGGGTATGAGTAGTCTTTATTGCACACCATAAAAATTAAAGTAGGAACTTAAAATGAATAGGGTGTAACAATAGGAGGCTCTTATCGCTAAAAGCGATGTTTTACAGACAAGATCACAATTCTAAGATAAGGCCGTAAATATGCCATGCTTTTATGCAAATAAAGTATTTTTATTCTTATTTTTACTACAAATAAAGGCAAAACAGGTAATAGTGAAAGAAGGCAGGTAGTCAATCATAATTACGGGATTATCCCAGGGCCTCAAGTCTGCTATTACAATAGTGTCAGAATGGTCCATCATTGGTTTCATAATTGTTGATTTTGACAAGTTTGGTAATCTACTAATATAATGGCGTAATTATGACTTTCCAGTAGTCAACCATCAACCACTGACACTCCTTTGAAAGAAGTGGCATAGAATGGTAATCTCGTAACTAAATATTAACAAATGAATATTAGACGTATGCGGTAATTTGCAAAATTTCGACAGTTCCTCTGGATCAGTGACCTGCCATTAGAACGTCATAGTGCAGTCATTGCTTTTAATAAGCTCGGTATTGTCATTCTACCACAACTCTATTACGAGATCATTGACCGATCAATGATCGATCATTATGAATTAGCAGATTACAAACTTTTATCAAAATGACAATGGGATCGTGTTGGCATGACGAATTTATAAAATAGCAGACTTGGGCCTCAGTTCGAAATACATAGTAACCGTTGGCCCTGGAATGGAAAGGGCAACTGAAGGAACACAAGGGGTTTTGGTCAGCAAAAGTCTAGTAATCATCTATTAGACGATTACTAGACTTTGTGTATAAACGGAAATATATAATAATAAATAATTGTATTGTGTAAATAAAAATTAATTGCCCTAAATTGTATTTTAATTGTATGTTATATTAATTTTAATTTTATTATATTGGTTAATTTTTATTTTTTTACTTTTTTTAAATGTTATGAATAGAATTTAATTGAAATGAATTATTGTATTTTATATTTTTAACTACCTACTTATAAAAAAGGATACGAAAATATTTAAATAAGTTGGTCCTTAGAGACAAATGAAATTAACTTGAAAAACAAAAAACCTACCTACAAAGTGATAAACTAAAATCAAAATAATAACAGCTATAGAGATCGATGGCCAAGGAAGCAATGCTTGCAGAGAACGGTTGGAAGATGGGTGACCATCTTAACATACCGTACGTTAAGCCTTTGATCCCGATCTATAACAATCGTTACGGATGGTGAGAAGCCAGCAAATCTGGCACTAGGCTTGCCAAGGGGTATTGTGTAACAATGTAACCCAAATAATGAGTTGTGGAGATCAGATAGGCAGTCGCTCTATGTCGAATATGGTATTCAGCTCCATTCACTTAGACTGGAAGCCAACCACAATATAGGAAAAGGTTAGGGAGGTTAACTGACCTATCCTTAAAGCATATTGTAGCGAAACTAACCCAGTGAGGGTCGCGGGAATCCGATGGATGCAAGACGTACAGGACCATTCGTTGTCAAGACCCTTCGGGAGGCCTTTGTCCTACAGTGATCAGCTTTCGGTTGAAATGATGGTGATTATGATGATTGTAACGAAAAAAAATCGGGATGTCACCACTATACGCACAATTTATCAGTTGTACAGTTAAGCTTCATGAAAAATTATAAATATTATAACAATAAAAAAGAGACAGCAAATAAAGGGCAAGACCCGACAAGAAGAATTGAAAACTTCTGAGTATAGAGGCTTTTATGCAGGGTATTTTTTTTTAAGTGGGAAATCATCAGTTACTTCCTCTGCTCTTCTGTCAAGCAGGAAGGCGTGTCAGAGAGTTTTATTGACTCAAACCACACCTGTATCCTTCATTTGTCTTTTGCGAGAAAATGAAATGACAGCCAGTTGGAATGAGCAATTAACAGCCTCTTAAACTCAACCAACAAAACAATAGATGCTTCTCATAAACTTGGTGGTACTATTGTAATTTAAAGTTTATGTCGTATTGTAGTTGCTCGTTTGCGATAGATGATGGACGCCTCTTGATAACTGTACACTTGATGCCAGGAAGACTCGGGTGCAGGTTTTTGTGCCCTTCTTAATGGGTCTACGTAATCATAGGCAGGCATCAAGGGCTGTCAAAGAGAAGTTTTGTAAAATACCTTCTGAAATAAAGTTTGCGGAAGAAAACATACTGCGCCGATATCAAATAGATTGGGACCTAGGTCTGGTGAAGATTATGTTATTTAAGAAAAAAAATCTTGGCTATTTAAAAAAGGTCAAATGAAAGTAACAAAAATAAAATTTAATTCAGTTGCTGTAAATGTAGCAGTTGCGAAGGGTAAGTTGGCAAACTGCACTTGGTAGGATTCCTAACGGCTTCCCTTTTACCAACTTGCACCCCTTCAGTTCATTGTAAATTGTAAGAACGCTAAGTCAGGAAAGTTGGTCCTTAGGTACGGATAATAAGCAAAAGAAAGAAATATGATTTTCGCAAATATTTTACCTACAAAATGTAGCTATTGAAGACATCGCGTCTACAAATGAGTCAGTTAAGAAATATAACAACACTGACATAACGTCAAACAAGCGACCTGAAAAAGTGATGTTTTGTAAACATAGCCATTGTATCAATAGGCCACTTGTTTATCCAAGGAATAGAATAGTGTCACTAAACAGCCATTATTCTATTGTCAGGGTAGATGAGTTGACCGATGCGGCCTAGCTTAGTCCTGCAGCCCTCTTTGATTGACATACAAACGCGCGAGCGCAGGTACGAATCGTCGTCAGTCGCCCCGCGCACGTCGCCCGAGCGCCCGCGTCGCTGTGTCGAGCAATCAAACCGGCCCGAATGCCGGAGAACCAGTCGGCGGGATGGCGAGTCTCGGCGCGCTAGCAGCGCCATGTTGAAACATACACAGCGGCCGCCGGCGGCGAACGATGCCGACCACCGCTACCAGAACATGCCGCGGCGGCCGCACCACCACCTGCCCCTCAACGTGTCGACCCTGGACTCTTCCAAGCACTCCGTCGGCGGGACGTCGGCTAGTGTCAGCCCTGGCGCGCAGCCGGCGGCGACTCCCGCCCCAGTGTCAGTCGTCGCCCCCATACCGGTTGCGTCTCCCCCGAAGCTGGCGAATGGAAATGCGACAGGCCTCCCGCCGCACCGGCCCGCGCCTGTTAGGAACAGAAGCACGAGAGCAGCCACGGAGGAGGCCCTGACGTCGCTAGCCCTGCTGTGCCTCGTCAGCTTGCTGCTGGCGCTCCTCGCGCTACTGTTCTTGCTGAAAATCTCAGCGCCCGCCACCAGTGCCCCCGAGGAGTTCGCAGTGGTGTACGAAGTGACATTAGCGTTGTGTGCGTTGACGTTATCATTGAATCTTTGCTGTTTGCTCGTGTGTGCAATACAGTTCCTCTTTGCTGTGAAATTGGTGCATTCCCCTTCAGCGCCTAATGGACGGTAAGTCATTGAAACAACCTTATTTTGTTTACTTTAAGACCCTCGGAATCAGAACAATCTGTGTGAGACATGGAATCCGAAGATTACCAACACAAATATTATAATCTGTTAGGTTATTACTTGCGGCATGCGTCGCTGGCTCAGTTCCGAACAGACTTATCTCAATTCAGGTTATCTCTTACACAACGGCATAACTGTAAGAAAACTTCAAGTTTTCAACTCGACTATCGGGTTTTTAAGTATTTTTCGTATAATTAATGCTATAACTGTTGATGGCAGAGAATTCTAAGGTTTATTATGGAATTCGGCACTTTGTTAAGATTGGATTGCTTTTATCAGCGTATGTTTTTGTAAGGTAGGCAGAGCAGGTGTTAACGGTCCGAAGTGGCGGTTATTTGTGAATGGTTCGATAAAAAATGCTCAGTGTTCAACGGTTGATATTGGCTCGCACGCGCCTAGGCCGTTCTTTATCAAGTTTTTAACCGACTTCAAAAACAAGGAGGATTTTTTTTTATGTATGTTCCCCGATTTCTCGGTCAAATGCCGGGTTGGTCACATAGGCATATTGTTTTGATCTGATGATGAACTTCGAAGATATGGAACGGAACTCCTCATAGGATCACAGCAGAACTGTCGTAACAAGTAAAATTGCTTTATACGCGATGACTTTAAGTTTGACTGAGGGGTACTTTTCAGTTGTGGTATCGCAACTAAAAAGTGTAAAATAAAAAACTTTATACAAAAAAAAATACAACCGACTTCAATGTAAAAAACACTTAAAATTGCAAAATTTTATTTTTTCAATCCACAATCTACGTATGTACATAGCGTAGACATTAATATTGTTTTCAGTTGCGTGAGAATATGATCCGTTATGCTATCAAATCAATGCGTTGTACAGTTGTATTAATTCGCTGAGCTCGTTAGCTACTGTTATCGTTTTTTCCTCAAGATGTTGATTGCTGCATCCATTTGACTATTATGGCATTTGGACCGGTTTACATCAAAGGTATGTAGGCAATCAGCCATCCATTCCATACAAAAACTCTAATACAAGAACCATTCTAAGTCCTACGACTTAATTCAGAGAAAGAATTTGACAATGATAGAAACGTAAAAATTTATTCGTCAAATTAAAATATTCAGTTTATCTGTTTGTCGAAGACCATCCATTAAAAACCAAGCAACATAAACGTATGACTTTTTAAAGAGTTGCTACAGCAAAATCAGCTGTTCACTAAGTATTAGTAGCGCTAGTTGAAGCAGTTAGGACTCTGATTATCGTCAAACATAACTGTTTTATCACCTGAACTGTACCGGTTTATTTTATTTGTGAGTGAGTAAACAAAATGAGTGATACTAAGCTTACACCAAAGCAAAAGAAAGAAAGAAGTGTCTCAAGTCATATTCTTTAACAAAACACAAGAACCTGCTGTCGAGTTTATATTCCAATGAATAAGAGATAAGTGAGATTTTCATTGCGAATATCTTCTGACCCTGACTTTTACTTTACTTTAAATTATATTCTTTCTTCATATTTTCCTAATTTGCTTTGTAAAAGTCAGTATATTATTTCTTCATATTTTCCTAATTTGCTTTGTAAAAGTCAGAAAAGCGAGAAAACTTTCAGAAAAGCGAGGGTTATCCTTTTAAAATTGTAAACCACATTAAAATCTAAACAGTAATTTGGAAAAGCAAAGCATGTAGGACAGAGTATGCGACCCCATGTTACGTGCCTCAACCGGTATTACTTTCCGGGTTGCCTGTATTTATACCGTGACCGCATAGTTGAGGGAGCACTAGCACAGAGACAGGTCAGAGAGTGCTATTTTGATGTTTTAGATAACGAAAATGTTGTGAAAGATTGTGAAGAGAAAGGAGCTCGAGTTGAGAAGAAGGACCAATATTTTGTAGATTGGTTTAGGGTGCTCAATAGTGAAGATACAGAAATTATTTAAACGTAACGCGACATCAACTAAAATAAATGTATTAAAAAATCTGAGAGTGTTTTGAGAATCTGTAATATATATACTGTTCTTGAAGAGTTGATGAAGACGAAATAAGTATTATAGAATCGCGATCTCTTCTACAGCTTTTCCTTTATTGACAAGTACCCAACCTCTTCATAATATCACTACTTCACAAGGCATTAGTCCTAAGACTACAAGTAATTATTTCGTAGTGTCCATATACATTCACCAGTCACATACCAATGAGCGCTCATGGTCAAAAGACAGAGGTGATTTAAAAGACACAATAAACTAAGCACGACCACAAAATAAAGCATAAAGTAGGCAAATCATTTTCTACTTTGAACATGGAACCGGTTGCAGAGGTCTCTCGGTTCTGACCTTTGGCGACTGCAAATTGTTGTAAGCAATGCCATCAGTGGTATTCAGACACTCCACTTTAATATCGAACATGTAAGCAAAGAAGCTATTAGCATCAAAGATCACCTTAATTCAGCCTTGAAGTTGTTAATACTTTGCACAAATAATATCAATGTCAACTTGAGGAACCTGTCATAAGGAAAGTTTTAAGTATGAATATCAATAATTAGATATAAGACTTAGGACAGACAGAGAAGTAAAAAGCAACGATGGAAGAATTGATTGGAAAACGGCTTGAAGATAAATAATATTGAATAACTATTGAGTTAAGATGTTGATATAATTATGTAGATGTATGGGAGAAAAGAGTGCTTTGCTCTCATCCCTAATAAAATATGAGGGCAAGACGATGAAGACCTGTGTCATTATTAATCATTAGTAGATTTTCAGCAAAGAATGTCAATCAGGGTCCGACGTCTATCAAAGTATGAAATAGTATTAGTCCATATGCATCTTCATTGAACATTTAATAACATATTTGATCAGCTAATATGGATACAGTGTATAGAATCCACAAGACCACCCAGATTTTAAACCATATTAGATATATTAGACCATCGGAAGCAACTTAATACTTCAAGTATGTCTTGGAGACTTGCCAAACAATTACTAATGTAACAATAGACTGTCGTTAGCCGCTCTGTACGCCTCGTTAGAGAAAATATGTGTGAAGCTATAAATTGAACTGACTCTAAATTTAACTCCTTCAACCAAATATGATTTGCTAAGTTTTGTGGTGCACTTACGGTTGTCCTCGTGTGCATTATTTCAATTTCATTAAGATTTTCTGTAAGAAACCCAAATCGTTTGTTCAGCTTGTACTACATCAACTATCTAGATTAAAATTGTTTCTAAAATGTTGTTAATATTACAAAAATTAAAGAACTAGCTTCTGCCCGCTGCTTCGCCTGCGTACATAAAATATACCCTGTCACTCAGGAATAAAGCAGCTTTCTATCGATGAAAAAATGTTATCAATCGGACCAGTGCTTTTAGAGATTACCTCCTACCATCGAAAAAAACAAACTTGACCTCTTTATACTATTAGAGTTGATTAGTTAAAATTTTTCAATTGCAAGTGTGTTTCTTTTCTCAAGAGCTTACACCATAATGCTCCTATCTTATCTTTTCCCCTAAATGCCATCTTCTTCAACAAAACGCAAATCCAAACCACATTCTAGACTTCAAGACTCCTGACCATTACAAGATACCTATCTATTCTCGTCGTTCTCATAGAAACACGACCAAAAGATTTCAAATAATATATTTCTCAAGAACTATCGGACTATAATTGCGTACAAACTTGTTTTCTAAGCAAGAATCGGCCAGTGTTCATAATTTATGGCAAAATCGGGAGGCAGGTGCAGGCTTCCACCGAGAAACGCGTTACAACCAATGACATGGTTAAACAACATTGAGATTTGCATGATCCATTGCTGAAATTGAACAGTTGAATGGCAAGAGAACGGAAGGATACCGTCAATGTATTGTAAACTAAACGAAGTGCGTATACGCTATGGTTAAGTATTTCAGAGAACGTGTATTTTGTTTAAATTGTAGACAAATGCATTGTTGGTATTACGGTTTCGAGTAAATAGTTCATTTAATTAATTTTGTAACAGTTTGACAATGTATTGAAACTGGAACACATAGGTATTGCTCGGATGACTTAACAGGATATTGTATAGGAAAGAAATATTACCAAGATGAAATACAATTTGGTCCTTCGGGACAGTATATATATTTTTGGGCCGTTTAATATTTTGTTAACCAATGAAAACTTTATTTTCTCACTTACTAAAAACTTAGATAATAAAAAGAAGACGGGAAGCCTTCCTTGAAACTTGTAAACTGTGAAATATTAACCGTCTTAGAAGATTCGAAGGCAAAACTAAAACTGGCTTTGAGATTCAGCGAGAAACAAAATTAAACTCCTTAATAATTTGAGTGGTTTACAGACCATTCCCTCTTCTAAAAAGGAGGCCATGAGACCCAGCAGTGGGAAAACTATAAGGCTGATTATGCTATGCAATATGCTATCAGTATCTGTAATTGAAGTATATCTAAAAAACGCATTCAAAAGTTTAATGCACTTTTACAGTGTCCAGGTCAGCTCTACCGCACACAGAATTGAAATAATTGCATTATAAACACATTCTGTACACATTTCGTTCTATGAAACGTGCTTGAAATATTAGTCAAATGCTTACCAATACATAAGCTACTGACAAACTAAATTAGTATGGGAATGGCATATAAGCCATTGATTTAAACTGTCGTAAGTAACTGTGTGTTGTAGTAGATTTATAGTTTGTAAACAAAGTATCTACATAGTACATTGCCACGCATTACTAAGGGTGCTACATATAAAATAAAGTTTAAAGTTTTTAAAGATATTAAAAACCAACTCACTCCAGCTTCGCACGGGTCTTAGAAATCTTTAAAATTATCGGTGTTTCTTTGCTATAATATGCATCTATGATACACCTAAACCTTCCGCATTAATCACTCTATCTATTGATGAGATTCGCATGAAAAATCCGTTCAGTAGTTTTTGAACAGAACAAACGCAGTGGAGGACTTCGTTTATGATATGTAAAAATAAAGATATTCTCAAAGATTGGATACTACCTTTACCCTAGCGGGATCTATTGTTATAATTAGGGTTGATTGATGAAGAAAATGAAGAGAAGAAGTAACAAATTCTAATCGACTTATGCTTGAAGGGTTTCAGGTAATGAGGAAATGTTCCTCTCGAACAGTACAGAAGCTTATAGAGAGGACTTTAACTCACACAAGTCCCTCTCTTATTTTTAAATAATTCAATTTTTTTCTCGCTTAATCCCAAATAAATACCAAGTTTGGTTCTTGCTTTTGGACTCTAAAGACGTAAAATATTTCAGTTTTTCGAGTTTGGTCTCCTTGTAGATAGCACCTTGCGAAAAAGGTAAAAGGATTGCACTGGCCTTCTAGCGATATGATGCGTTCACAAAATGTGTGGTTGCGTCGAGTTTTTGTGATGAGGTGAATGGTATCTGTGTGGACAGCCTTAATCTCATTAATGCGTTATCCTGTTTTAATAATAATCGTTTACATTCTACAGTAAAGTATTTGACATTTGCTTTGCCTGCAAGAATACACGAGATTAGTCTTGCTGTATTGTGTTAATGTCTTTAGTTAGACCAAAATGATGATATTAAAAACAATTGGATGGTTACACAATTACATGCGTAGAACTAACACCTTTTTTCTTTCAGAAGAATCATAACCATCCTGCCCTAGTCCCGTATTATTTGGGGTCGACGTTACACGTTTTTTTCTTCCATTCTGTCTTGTCTGGTATTATACTATCAATGACTCCTTTTTCATTCATATCACTCCTCATACAATCCATCCATCTTTTCTTTAGCTTCCTTCTCTCTCTCCATCCACGATTAGACATGTGTTACTCATAACTCTTTTAGTTACATGCGTTACTTCCCTCCTCTTCGCATGACTACACCAAGACAAACGATTCTGTTTCAACTTTTTAGTTGCTGGTGCCGCTTTCAAACTCTTATTCTTACTCTCAAATATAAACAGAAATTGTAGCATGAATTATAAAAAAATATATACGAGCTGTAAAAAATTCACAAATAAAAATTCCTTGATTGAAAATGGCACGCTTGTGTAGTTTAATACATACACCTCATTTTACTAAAAATTACCAAAACATTAAACCTGCTTTTTCAATCATAAGAAAAAATTCAAATAAAGGGTCCAAAAATACAAAATCTTTTGAATGAGCTTTCTCATGAGAACAGACGTATAAAAACTCCCGCCTTTTGTTGAAGAATCTCGATCGTGTGAAATTGAATTCTTTTTATTTGAGTCTTATTCAATTGCGTGCGCTTATTCCTTGCAAGACCCTTCATGTTTTAAAAACTTCCAGTTTAGCTTGATAATTCGATTTGAAAGATTTGAATATAACTGTGATAATGTTTAGCAAGTAATAGATAAAATGCTTTAAATACTTTTAATTTTTTTTTTGTTTGTTTTTTGCTCGTTAACTTATGAGGTTGTTACCGGACTTGAAATATGATATTTACAAATCTGCTAGCTTTAGACCTTGCATACTGACGCACGAGCCCAAAAAAAAATTTTAGCTTATGAAGCATACAGGTAATGTTAAATGCCTGATTTGATCATTATATGTTTAATGTATAGACTTTAAATATACTTTGACCTTTGAATTTGTTTCGGTGTTTCTTCTCAGGGTAACCAGACGGGAAACACCGCCCTCATCTTGTTTGAATTGACGAAAATTGGAGTGTCTCTCTTCTGTTATGCTGTGTTAAATTTTTTATCTATGAATCATTACCTATTTGAAAGCTTCTAGACTTGTTCTATCCCCATCTTTTTTTAAAAGAATGATAGTATCTTCAACTTTACCAATAGGCATATTTATTACTCTGAAAGCTTTCTGTACCTTGGTATTGCTAATTACCTCTTCTTGATCCAAGAATGGCGCACCTGCATCTATGCCTTCCAATAACGGAAATCCGTGATGTTACACATCAAGTCTTGTGAACGAACCTCGTATGGAATTTTGAATCGTTATTCTATCCGTATGTTCCATACCCGAGGTCATTCAAGACCGGTTCTTTTAATACCGCATTATACAAAGAAAATTAAACCTTATGTAATTGTGCAAAGAATTGGTTTATGTTGGCAGAATTTGCCCTGATCAGTGGATTGTGTGATTGATACATTCGATGTCAAATTAAGTGCTAGAATTAAGTCAGGTTAGTATTCAAATGTGTTGATGAATTTGTTGCTGAATTCTTTATTCTGGTTTAATAACTTTAAGATTGGAGACTTTTTATCCCTTAAATTCTCTTTATTCAGAAGAATCAATAGATGAACTAACTACAGTTAATATCATAATTGACGGGTAAATATAAGTTGAAACAGGCAATAGGAAAGAAATCCAACGTATAATAATAGAAGACTCCTAACTAATTGGAACAGAGTTGAAAATATTGAATTAATTCTTCAAAATTGCAGAAGAGAGCATGATGAGAGCCTTTAAAACCAAAATTTCAAACAATCTTAAGAGTAAATTCAAAAATAGTAATCACAAATTAAAACCATAGACGTATCATCAGTTGTATGCACTGTTTCGGTTATATATATAGCAACTGTGGAATGTAATTTACTGTAATAATATTAGTGAGCGATGATGTAGACCTTTCACCATAGATTTTTTTCTATAGCAATTCTTAGTACCGTTCATAATCTGTTATTTTCTTGTCGATAAGTAAAATATCACTAACTATATATTACACATTCCTATAAATCTTTTTCAATATTTATGGTTGGTTTTGAAAATCAGAAACGAATTACGTTGTTGAATTTAGCTCTTGTTTGAGATGACAAGATAGAGCGAATCAACTTCGTGATCTTTATTTGTCTAGCGCACTGCTTTAGCGACTTTTACCTTCTTGATCTAGCTCGCCGTAAGCTATCCCTCAAGATCTACAATATCTAAGTAACGAAACAGAATATGATGATGAGGATGAACATCCATCCAACAAAGCTCTAATGAGTTTATGATATGCATCATCTGTGATGTATAAATTTGGATAATAAATAAATGAAACAAAAAACAGCTTTTGGCAATCGTACAGGATGTTTTTTCTCACATTTACTTTTAAATTTATAACTGTTTACCTACAGCATGTTTCATAGTTTCTTCGATCACGTACACTCTCTCATCAAAATACACTCAATCAAAATTAAACACTATCTTTATACCCAAACCACAAATCGTAACTCATCGAATTGAATTTCGAACACAAAAAGTAAAAAAAGTACAGAATCCAAGGGCCAGTCCTTGGGCAAGGCCGCACGGACTATCCCAATTATTTCCGGTCATCTACGAATCAAGTTTTTTGTAGAGACATTTCTGTGGTAAGGTAACTTTGAAATTCCAAGAATTACCATGTATCATTTTGATTTAATGTTTTAATCGTTAATTGGAGCAAGATGGTTTTGGTTAAGTTTTCTTTCTCTTGAATGTTGGTGAAAAGATTTACTGCAGAAGGAATTTATCTACTATTGCTGCTAAGAAAATATCAACTTTTTGGTCCTACGTTTCGGGAGATTACATTAAATGGACATTTCTATTTTCATTTGTTTAAGTTGTATAGACAAATTAATTCAAAATTTCGCTGTTTTTAACGGATTTCACAATAGACAAGGTTTTTATGTTAATCTATATGTATTTTTTTCGTATTTTTCTTAATTACCCATTACAATTATTTCGTTAGTTTTGTTTTTTATTTAGGTATAACAAGCTAATAGGGCCAAGGTTTCTTAAATTATCAAAGACTAAGTACTTCAAATCAAATAAATATGTAGAAAAAGGAATTATCGCGTCAGCAATATCGTCTTACGCCATTCAATATGGTGTCGAAGGTTTTTTTACACAACTCTGACTTAACTGAGTCATCAATACTCATTCATTAGCACTTCAGTTTATAAATACTACAGTACACGTGCCGCCAAGTTCACCGACTTAGCCTATTGTTAAAGTGGACTGTAATTACTGTTACGGGCCCAGTGTCAATGAGACTTAATGTAAAAGAGTTAATGAGTTGGAAAAAGTGTGTTTTATGTAACACATAAGACCATAATGATGGGTGACTTGTTTAAGAAGAACTGAAAGGTCCATTTTAAAAACAAACCAACAGCAGCAAAGCATATGTGCATTAAAATATCATTGAATCTTATTAACAACAATAATATGAGAAAAGACATTAGGAATAGGTTCAAAGAATGTTGGAATATACTTATAAAATTTGAAAAGGATAATGCAAATTTAATGCAGATTTTCGTCTGTTTAATTCATACTTGTACCTTTGTTTGTAGTAGACATACTACCTACACTCCGAAAGCAATTTGAAATGTATTGGTCAATGAAATAAAAGCATCGAATAATAATTTAATTATTCGATTCGATGCTTTTATTTCATATACCAATACCATATTTTTTGTTTGTGCAATCCACAAGATTGCATAGCAATAGCAATTGATATCGCAAAGATTTTTATACCAACTATTTAAATTAGACCTAATAATAGAACTGACATTTAAGTAATCAGTGCCATTCTAAATTTAAATTCGACCGTTGAATATTTCAAATTAATTCCCAATTTGGAAGACTGAGATTAAGTGTTTGAACCGCAAAATGGGATTTAAAAAGTAAATGAAACGTATAATAGTGTCATCCGTTACTTGGAATGGCTTAAGATTTCTTTAGTTGTCTTAAATTGACCCAGTAACTGTTGCCAAAGCTTTGCTTTAGATTACTAGATACAAGTCATGCGAGGACAACAAAATTCACCATACTTAATGTGCCAAGTATCTGATTGCCATCTGATTTTAACAGTGATTAGGAAAATCAGGTCGAATGCAGGTTGTTGTTACCCTTCCTAGATTCCCGTAGGTAGATTTGTAGGATGACCAGTCATATCTTTAGGTAACATTAAATCGTTAATCTAATCATGGTTTAGGTTATTTAATTGCAAGAAGCTTCAAACTTCATTCATTGTAGTAACTTGATAAGCAAAAGCACAAAATTTTATTAAATTTCTCCTGATTATAATTATCGCCATGGGACTCAAAATAAACTTGTGGGATACTCCAAAAATTATTAGTAATTTTGAGGTGCCTATTCTTTTATAGTGTATCTTAAAAGAGTTCTTGCTGTAAAGCTGTCGGTTTTTAGTTTAAAAAAGACTCTAATTAAACTGCATTTTCACTATCTGTATTGTTAAACTTAAGCTCAAGCACTCGAACGCTTAACCCAAAACGTTTTTCATTATTGACATTTAACACCGTGTCAGGTATAAGTCGACGATTCTATTGTGGTGTTCTGCTCTAGTTGTGTTGAATGTGTAACCGAGCCGAGTGAATCTGCCGTAGCTTATGAGTTACGTTATGCCTTGCTGGGTCTGCTGTGACCAACTTATAATTGCTGTGCTTTAGATCGTGACTTGTCATTGTCTGCAGGTTTGGAGTACGGTTCCTGTTCTTTATGAAACGTTACGGAAGTTCAAAATTTCTTATCTACAGATTTTGTTTAAACTGTGAAGTATTGGCAGGATCTTCTGTTCTAAGGAGTTTGGATTTATTTTGCTTTTTGCGTAAGTTGGAATAGAATTGAATCAGATCAACTTACCAGACTTACGCCAAAATTGTAACAATACTCTTTTTTCTATTGTCTAATAGTTAATCTCGACGTAAAGGTATCAACTTGTGAAACTATATTTCGCGAATTCAGATTTGCTCCTCCATTTTTAATTCCGTGCTCAACATAATTATATTATATATTATTGACATTAAATTCCATATCAATGCTCTTAAACACGTTGCTACCTGTCCCAACATGTTTCTACTGAACTTTGTGACTTCAGCTGCACCTGGCTTTGATAAATGTGTTATCTTCTTCCTGTGAAGGGATCGAGGCATAAAGAAATAATTCTTACCGACACTATAGTTGCACAGATTACAAGGTATTTCCGGTATGAAGAATGTTGCCTTCACCGTTGGCCGGATTGCGAGGGTCAATGTCTTCATCTTGCGTACTCATATCGTATAGTAAGTCAGTGATCATTAGAGATGTTTTGACTATTATGACAAACATTTTGCGTTGTGTCATCATTTTTATCGGTTTTCTGCATTCTTTGATGCTTATCTAGTATTATAGGTTCTAAAGAATGAATCTGTGCTTCTTCATTAGTTTATACAGATCTATTAATTATTATTAATGACCGTATGTTTCATATTAAATTATTAGTATTATGGCCTCAGGCCTTCTCACATATTCGTAATTCACGATTTCCTCCATAAAAACACTAGAGGCGCCAATAAATGACTGGTGTTATAGAACATGATATACCTACGCTATGACCTTGATGACGACAGGTTTTAAACAAGCGGGACATTAGCGGTTATATCTGATGACGTGACATTACCTGAATATGTCAATTGTTAGGTAGATTAAATATTATATTGATGCAGATTTATTAGATTTTACTCATTAGGTCTATAAAGCCTACACTTTTTGCCATCATCAACTTGTTTTTATGTAATAAATAGAACATTAAATGTGCCTACGATTTTCCTTTTACATTTAATATGAATGAATCCATACTAATATTACCAAGAATAGAATATATAATAATAAATTAAATCTACACCAAAATAGTAACATAACTTGGCACAAATTTAAATCTATAGTTGACAGTCATATCATTGACAGCGATAAAAACTGAAAATAAGTCTGTCTGTTACCTCTTCAAGTCTTAATATTGCATACACATGTCCTTTTTTGATTGGCACAAGTTGTTAGTCATAGTCAAGATTCTATTAGAAACAACATTATTATCTATTAATTTCATTTTTCTCGAGTGCTTCTTCAAATATCTCCTCTCACTCCGAGTGTCAAACTTTTGAATTTTCCGCAGCCCTTGCAGGATCAAAATCAGCCTGCACCGCAATTTAGTCATTTTCTTTCTTCATTTCATAAATCGTACCTTTTGTCAAAGACATTCGACTCTGAATATATCATTAAAGGGATTGAATAATCTTGACTATCTAATCGAGTTAACTAACAGCTACCTTGCATGACCAGTTAGTCATATTAAGTCATTAACTGTTATTAAAATAATGTTAATGCAATCATCGGTTATTATTATTTCCATGGTATTTTCATTGTTGGATAGACAAGATTCGTGAGTTATGAAGTTATGATAGCTTGCACGAACGGTCTGAGAAGTCATGCGTGCTACAAATTGAATGGTTAATAAAACTTTTTTATGATATAAACTATTGCTTGACTGCGATCCCACCTGATGGTAAGCAGTGATGCAATCGTTGATGGTGAAGTACATTAGTTTATTAAGAGCTCTTTCACTCTAGCCTTGAAGACACCTAAATTATAATCGGACTGGAAGACCGAAGCAGGCAATTGTTCCAGTACTTCGATGTACGCGGATGGTCGAAAATCAATGCGCTAAATAAATAAAGATCGCGAAGTTTAGATTTGCTTCTATCTTTTCATCTTATTAAACAAGAGCTAAATTCAAAAATGTTACTCGTTTCTGATTCACAACATCAACCGTGAATATGGGAAGACGACAGCAGGCAAATTGTTCCAGTACTTCGAGTGTTTGGGGGATAAATCAACTTACTTTGGGATGTGGAAATATGATTGGAGATTTATCTACCCAGTATAGGTGCTTATCATTATAACTATATAATATTACAAGTTTTGCGAACGTGACTAGTATCTGTTACCTAATTTAACCGAGAATAAATCTTGATTCAGATAGGAGGTTAAATTCACGTAAATCTAAGTAACTCTTTCGAACAATCCCTCAGCTCTAGTATGCGTATGCGGTGTTGATGAAAATTTACATTTCAGTTAGTTCATTTTGTTAGCTGTCTCTTTATATAGTTGCATTTTAACCTCATTCTACTAAAATGTTGTAGGCACACGTAATTGGATCTACAGCAAACATCAACAAGAAACTTGAACAATACTTTTTATTATTACGTTATAGAAGCTTCTATTTCAATATTATATTGTTTTGATCTAATTTTTGATAATATTTCAAATTAATTGTTCTTTATTGAATTTGCTTTTTTTGTCATTCAAGCGACATGTATTGAGGTTTTCTATGATTACTTACTACGATGATAGTGTCCTCTTTAAACTTTTTCCTTGGGTACAATGTAAACAGAACACATTTTAAAAGCTATACTAGCGGATTAGCTTGTAGTATCGTTGACCGTAATATGATTGACTAGCTTCTTTCAGTGGCTTTGCCCTCGTGAAAGAAGAAAATTATTGCCTTGTCACTTAGTGATATATTTTATCATAGCATTCTAATTGTGTTTAAAATAAATCCAGTAGGTTTTGTTTTTACTCATTACAAACGAAAATCATTTTTTCTTCTTTATAATAATAGTAATATATAGAAGTATATATAATAATCATAAATGTTTGTAGTAAAAATTACGCCACATATTATTATATGTGGCGTAATTTTTACTACAAACATTATCATCATTTAGCATTCATTGATCACCACGATAAAAACATTACGTACATTGATAGTGATTCCATCAATAATACCTACAGTGGACACGGCAGCTCATCTCAATTTACAGCATGCATAAAAAAAACGTGATGGGTATGATCTAATCTTTGCCAAAAGGCACATTCTTAAAAAGTTAAACAGTTCTCTCCATAACTGGTTCCTATACGGTCTGATTAAATTATAACAAAAATTTATCAAAAATGCATAAATAATTGAAAAAAGTGTGTTTGGTGAGGAAGTTGACGTAATTCTTTTGTGGGTGGTCCGTGGTTTTGTGGGTGTGGCTTGGGTCAGATAAAAGCTGAACTAAAATCAAACCAAGTTGTTGCCAGTCTTTTGGGCACACTTCCAGTCGAGAGCGTTGCGGAGGAATTTTTTGACGCCATGTATATGTAGTAGTGTTTTTATTTTTCTTGCACCAAGTTACAGTAAAGTTGATGACGTCTATATTGTGCTCGGTAGCTTAGAAAAGGAGTGACAACTGAGATGACGGCTAATTGAGAAGAATTGTACTTCTGGAAGAAGAGAACAAGTTGCTTCCACCACAAATAAACTTGGACAAGACCAGTAGGACGATGATGAACGACAATAACCATTGTGGTGACAATGATATCTGTCAGCGGGATTTCGCTGTTGAAAATGGTAAATGATACGAAAGAAATGCAAGTGCCATTGTCAATTATACTATTTTTATACAAATCACAATCGCAATATTTTCAGACTTAAATAAAATAAAATAAAAGAATAATTTAATGTTCTAGAACACAAACACTTTGAGATACAGTTTAAAAATAAAATGCAATTCAATGAACATCAGTGCCTGAACTAGTTAACTTAATATCTATGTCTCAGACAGCTGCAGCGCTCTTCCCTAGAATGTTATACATTTAATTGTAAACAAGACAGATTAGTATTCAATAAACAATTTAGAGGTGTAAAGTGTAGCTGAACCTCTTTGTGTGTGATATGATGGTGTGTGTAGGAGGTTAAAATAAAAATAATAGAATGTTCTACAAATGGACGCAAAATAAAGCAGTCAGTGGTTTCTTTACTTATTTCAAGTTCGCTAGGTCACCGGGCGTGGGTAAAACAGGCTTGCCCACGCGCACTCATTACATCGAGGAATCCTCATATTGCTGTATTTGAAACCTTATTCGGAATTTAATACTATTAGGTACTTTACTAGTTTCTTTGAGTAATAAATCATAGTTTTGCTGTATCTGTTTGGGACCATATTTCGAATTTTGTATTATTAGGTACAGCTACAAAGAAACGGTGGATGGATTGTTTGAAATATAAAATAGCTAGAAAGGAGGTGAGAGAAGAATAATCCAAAGTCTTGAGCATCGAGGCCGAGTTGCTAGCCTGTCGGTTTTCTATCGTTTGTATTTCGGGGAGTGTGCGTCGGAATTGCATAACCTAATTTTGCCTAGCCCGTTCCATCATCGGACCACCAGGCCTATGGCAATGCGCCACCGGTACATGGAGGACATCCCACCTATACGCACAAAACGTTTTGGGAACACATTCATTGTGCGTACAGCTAAGGAGTGGAATTCCTTGCCGGAATCTGTGTTTCCTGATGGCTACAACCCGGGAATCTTTAAGTCAAGAGTGAATAGGTAACTTCTAGGTAAGCGCGTTCAATCGTCAACCGCATCTTCGCTTTCCATCAGGTGAGATAGCGGTCAAGCGCGAACCTATCAAGAATAAAAAATAAAAAAAATAAATATAGAAATATAGAAGAAGAAAACACGTAACACCTACGCTGACTACAATGACTTAGATATAATTCTCTTTGGCTGATTACGAATAAATTCGGATACTTAAGGGTGTGTTACTATTCGGCGGCTCGAATCACAGCTCGAACTAACGAGTCATCATTTCATCAACGGATGCGTGAGGTTTAAATTAATGCTATCTTATTCAACGTCATGTGCGATATTAAAAACGTTGTGATAAGCAATAATATACTACTGCACCCACGAATACATACATAAATAAAATATGATGCGATGAATGCGATTTTTCTATAACCGTTGGGCGAGATTATAAAAAACCCATTGAGTTTATCTGCAAACAAAATTAACTAATTTTTTAAAGAAATAATCAATAAAATATTTTGCCATTTTCTAACCATATGAATAATTAATTTACGCCCAAACATGCGCAAATGAGTGTTCAAATATAGAAGTTTAGATGCACATGAATTCTAAATCTATATTTTTTTACTCTTTCAAAGTCAAAGTCAAAGTCAAAGTCACTTTGACTTTGACTTTGAATTGTTGTTGATTGTTTCATTGTTATTTCCAGTGTGGGTAAGAGATGGCGCTAGACAACCTGTATAGCTCTGTCTCTTACCCACACTGAAATAAGATTGAAACAATCTTACTTTGAACGTCATGGTAACCCCGCAAGAGATAGAAAACGTTGACGAGTAATGTATAACAATTTTCAGTGTAATAAAAATTTAAGACAAAAATATTCAATAAAATACATAAATGGCGCTTTAATTAGTTACCATATTGAATCTTTCATTTACTTCTGCAAATTAGTATAACTGTAGTGTTAATTGGTTTCTTTTACGGTCACAGCTATTACTCGTAACATTTAGGTACAAGGTTTTAACGATGGTTAAATATAAATATTTTTTGAATGTTGCGTTATGTAAAACATAGGAATTGTATAGTATGTATTAACTTTAGACTCTCTTACTTATAATATCTTAGGTTCCAGCAAACCGACAATTGAAGATAATTTTTCAGTACCCTACCTATTTAGATTTTAAAGCAAAGCACTTCTCAGTCGACCACGAGCACCGTTGCAAGCGATATCATTTCTTCCAAGCCAAGTTACGATCGTTTCGTTTGTGTCGAACGTCTCGAGTAGGCCACGACCAAATCTATCTCGTTTATTTTATTATTCTGGAATATAAGAGAGGTTAAGTTTTTATTGTGATCTTATGTAGAGAAAGCTATAAAGGACAGAGAGAGCTATAAAATGGAACATCCTATCATTTAGTAATTATTCATTAACTACGCACCATATCATGTTAGGAATCTTTGTAAATGTCGGGGCCCCTGTAGACTGGGGGCCCCGTATATTGATACGGCTGATATGGCGTTAGCTACGCCCCTGCTTATCGAGACGGCTATTTTTGTTGATGCAATTTGCACCAAATTAAAATGAAATCTTAAAAATAATATCGCATTAAATTTTTACAATCATTGTAAAATAACGTGTTTCATTAAATATCAATTAGGTTGATAATTTAAAAACTATTTACCAAAATGCCTTCTATTTAAATATTGAAGGCGAAGATGGGAAAGGAATACATGGTCATCGCGCCGCTGAAAATTTACGCAAAATATGCATAAAAATGGAGAGACTCAATGTCAAATACAGAAATATGTTTACAGAATGAATTTGTACGATATTTTGAAAGTCAATTCGTGCTAAAATTGCAAGCAGGTGATTTCGAAAGAAAGAGTTCGAACAAAAGAGTTTTCTGTTCCTCAATTCTAAAAGAATCATCTGTGTGGTGGTTAAGGTAATATACAAACCCTGGTATACGAATACCTATTAAAATATTGATTAGAGTTTCTGTTTCTTTACTCGCCTTTTACAAATGGCAAATGTAGCAGTTGAGAACGAATAGATATTTGAAATAGTATTCAATTTCGTAATGTATACCAAATCTTTTATGTATATAGAAGCGATAAACCACTCATTGATTAATCACGAAATCTCAGAAACTAAAACACCTACAAACTTAAAATTTGGCAGCTAGGTTCCTTACAGGGTGTAGACATCCGCTAAGAACGGATTTTACGAAACTCCACCCCTAAGGGGGTAAAACGGGGGTTGGAAGTTTGTATGGAGAAACCAACTATCAAGCGGGCGAAGCCGTTGGCAGAAGCTAGTCTATATATAAAAGCGAAATACCACTCACTGATTAATCACTAAATCTCAGAAACTAAAACATCTACAAACTTACAATTTGGCTGGTAGGTTGCTTATAGGATGTAGACATTCACTAAGAATGGATTTTTCGAAATTCACCCCCTGAGGGGATGAAACGAGGATTCAAAGTTTGTATGGAGAAACCGACTTTCACGCAGGCGAAGCCGCAGTCTCGTCGTCTATATAACTTTATTGTGAATACATTCCAAGGGAAGCTAACGCCTGTATAAGTAAATAAAATTCCAATCCTCTTTAGGGCTATAAAATTACTTACAGAATTTGAACACCTTAATGCTATTTGATACCAAACATATTGACAGGAAGCCTTGCAAGTAGCATATTTTCACTTTTTCCTTGAGGAATTAAGGTAACCCCATGGTATTGGAACACTGGATAGAATCTAATTAAAATAATAGCGTTAATGATATTAAGAATGTTAGGTTATTGAAATAGTGTAGAGGGATTAAATGGTACTAAATGAAAATTGCCACTGCTCTCAAAACGATGAAGGAAAACATCCGGCATGTCCTAGAACCAAAAATTCGAAGACATGTGACATCCACCAACCAGCACTGGGTCCGCGTGTTGGATTACGGCCGATTCCCTCTCGTAGAGATGAAGCCTGAGTCCCAACAGTGGGAAAATTATAAGGCGGCTATGCTATGCTATGCTAAATGAACATTCTCTTTGAGGATGTTTAACAGTAGACAGCTAAAAGTGGTTTGCGAAAGACTGATTGAGAAAGCTTAGCAAACACGCATCAGATAATTCAGAATATTTTATTTCACATAAACCGACATGGGCACTTATTAAACATGAAACGTCTGAAGCTTGTTTACGATTAACTAGTGGACATATTACTAAACAAGTATGGCGCTAGACTACCTGTATAGCTTTGTCTTTTACCCACACTGAAATAAGAATGAAACAATCTTACTTTGAACGTCATGGTAACCCCGCAACGGGGTTACCATGACGTTCAGTGTGGGTAAGAGACAGAGCTATACACGTTGTCTAGCGCCATCTCTTACCCACTCTGGAGATAAGAATGAAACAATCTTACTTTAAACGTCATGGTACAGGCACAAGGACTCGAGCTCTGAGGGTTCCATACAAACTTACCTATGTAAACAGTTCAATTCCTGAATGGAGTCTTAAGTTATCTTTGAGATTCCATTCCGGAATTGAATTATATTTACATAGGTAAGTTTGTACGGAATCCTCAGTGCGCGACTCCGACTCGCATTTGCCAAGTATTTTTTTACTAGGGTCTAATTGGCAGTTGCCACTTCCTCAGTCAAGATTAATTCTAAAATATTTAGGTAATAGAAAACTGCTTAGTGTTGATAACCAATTTTTTTTAAATAAAACTAATCGGATAGGGGGCAAAAGGTACGTATAAATATAAATAATCTTTTAGCGATTTATTGTAGATGAAAATGTTCTGTTCAAAATATGGGATTATGGTATACTTATATAGGATTTAAAAAATCTCGTAAGATTCGCACCTGTACATCATGCTGAACTGGACCTATTTGGTGCACCCGTGAGACACACAATGTTGTTGTTTTTTTATTTGAGTTTCTACATACTTGTTTCTTTTTGTCTTTTGTGTTTGTTTGTTTTATAAACGTGTTTTCTTTCTTTCTTTCACACTCTTTGGCGACACAGATACTTAGCCCAGCTTTTTTTTTTATTGGGTGTGAAAATCATCTTGTGACAAATCTCGCTCTTGGCCGGAGCGAGAGATAGTGTCAGACTTTTACTGACTAAAAACCCCCTCCTGTTCCTTCGTTGCCTTCGTCCCAGGGCCCCGGGTTTCGCTTTCAGACTACCCGTGGCCCCAGTAGTAGAGTTTAGAGTGTAAAATTACAGTCACATCGGTCTAAATTACATGTGTTTTGTCGTGTCTGTTTTAACGATTAAAATATCCATCAATCCACGTTTTTAATGTTATAGAAATAACTAGAAATTTAAATCTAACACCCGTTTATTGCCTAATCATTAATTATTATCTTATTCGTTCGGTTCTGTCACGTGATATTACTTGCGAACCTAAACCAATCCAAAATGCGAGAAAAACAAGGAGCCACTCTTCATTGCCTTCTCCCACATTCATTCTAGTAACATTAAATCCAATGACAGTTCAATTCCCTTCAGTAATCTCGTCTACCATTGTATGAAGTAACAGGTTTACATTGCTACGGATTCCGACCTCGGTGCACAGACAAACAAATAGCGGTCCTAGCATATCAATTAGGTGTATAAACTGTAATGCCCGTTGGTTAGAACATCGGCATTTGTGTGATGGTAATGGGAGTATAAAGTTAAATTAAGATCTGTCTATGTAGGCACATACTAGTGGAACAAAATTTGAAAAAGTTTAGTCAATAGAGCAGTCAGACGAAGAGTGTTTAAGTAAATTTATAACTAGCTTTTGCTGTTTAAATATAGCCTAAGCAACTCAGGAATAATGCAGCTTTCTATTGGTGAAAAAAATTTCGCAATCGGAGAAAACATAAAACCAAAACTTTGTATCTATAATATTAGTGTAGATAGTGACAACAGATTTTTACCCGGGTATAAAATTGTTGGAATTTTATTGGAAGAAAATTTATAGAAAATAACGTTGCATATCTATAAATTTTCGAGAGTACCTATGTATATTTATTGTACCTATTTCCTTTTAAATCAGTAAATGAGATATAATTAAGAAAACAGTTCCCAATTAAGCATCGTCTAAACTCAAAGCGAACTCAACAGATTTTGCTGTCGGGAAGCTTTTCATTTTGGCTTTAAAAAGGTTTTGGTCCTGAGCAATGTACTTCTAGAAAATCATATCGGAAATCAAATAGATCAATTTGAAAATCGTTTCAAAATTTTATTCCTTACATCAGCAGTAGTCGAGACGTAAGTTCGATATTCATGCCTATTGAGGCCAATCCAATAAATGGTAGTCCAGATGCGGAAATTGCAACATTAACACATCATTTAAATTTCAAGCTTCCTGTACAAGTGAGCGTAAGTACAAGATAGTCTGTAATGATATGAACTCAACTATAAATCTATATATATATAAAAGGAGAAACTGACTGGCCGACTGACATATAAATGCACAGCTGGAACTATTGGGACTAGGAACGTTTAATTTTGCACAAGATTTCCTCATAAGACGGAGGTGAGTACTAAGAAGAAATTTTGAAAAATTCACTCCCTAATGGGATGAAACAGGTTCCAAAGTTCGTATTGAGGAACGTGCTTTCACGCGGGCGAAGCCGCTGACTAGAAGCTAGTTATAGATAAATTTCATTTAGGCAAATCAAAAATTGAAATTGAATTGAATTAGGCATGGCTAGGTGCGGTGACAATAGGTGGGGGTAAAGCAGTGAAAGAGTGGTAGAAGGAATGTTGGTCGTCCAGCAGCGAGATGGGAAGACAATATTATTGCAAATAGAGCCTGGATGAGAGTGGCACAAAAACGTGGGAATTGGCACAACAAAATCGAGACCTATTCCCAGCAGTGTGTGAAGTCAGGATGTGGTTCACGTATGATTAAGTCGAAAACTGAAGTATCAATAAATGCTGATTAAATAATGTCGACAGCAGACCATAGAAGGAAACTAACAATGGTTAATTAGTATCCTGCCTTTCTTAGAGTGCAGCCTTTGAACCAATTTGAAGTCACGCTTGAGCAGTCGCTAATTGGCTTCTGAACTGTCGTGGTTATAATTCCCACACTAAATAAAATGTATACGATCCTACCGGTTTTACAATGTGCTGTTGTTACTATTGAATTTCTAACTCGCAAAAAGATAGAGAATAAATATTTGGAACTGATGACTAACTGTCAGTAAAAGGAAAGACACACATTAAGAAGAATGCCCTACAGAATGATAGCATACCAGATTTTTTCGAGGATGACACGATTAGAGAGATATTTCTTGACAGCAACTGAAAAACTGTACTAATCTATTCTGCAGTTGAAAGTTGCAGTTAACGTTGCACAAAAGATGCACACATTGAAAGATTTAAGACATAACAAAAGAACATTGTGCAAAAATAAAGATGATCACAAAGGATGGCTTTTACAAGCGACTAACAAAAGATTTGCAGTATCGGCATAAAATTGATAACACGCATTGTAAAGCGTAACTCTTCGAGGATTTTTGCAGAAGCATATTAGCTTGTCTAATGCTCGTTATGTTTCTTATTATTAGGTATCGTCACGCTTGTATTTCAAGGGTACAGTAGTCAGGCAATTAATTGAGGTTGTGTATTAATTTGAAAGACAACCGGATTGGCCTCAGTGGCATATCCTACAGAGACTTTGTTTCTCGATGAACATTATCGTTCTAGGTACATATCAAGCACGTTATAGAAACGTGACACGGACTACTATGCTCACTAGAATCCGTGCTAAACCCGGAATACAGATACCCGTGCATAATATAGGTCATCATATGCGGATATTTACCCGTATGCTCCGTTACGTACGCAATTTGTATGTGTCGGTCGAAACGCTCTTGCATGGCATGCGATGGTGTTTGTTGGTGACGGAACGGTGTAGCAAAGAGTATGTAAAGTTACGGTATAGTGGGTAGTAGTCCCAGGCTCATAGACAATAGTATTTTTTTTTATCACAGAAAGAATTATGAATGATCTGCATGGGTTCAGTAAATACTCCTGGAGTTTTTTACTCGACTATGACGAAGGCAAAAGGAGAGGGTTATATAAACAAAAATTTATCCTCTTTACAATATATTTTTGATCATGTTTATTGCAATCGTTTCACGTATAATAATCTCGCCTTAATTATACCGAGTTTATTTTGATTCATCATTTATTCATTAATCTTTTTTTTTATATTAGCTTCTATGGTAAAGTACTTTTTATTATTAATGATTACATTTTTACAAAATAAAATTGTATATTTTAAAACACTATAGTTTTTTTTTTTCCATTTTCTCCTTAGGGAAGGCTAAAGTCACTCGACCATATCGCCTAGTCTTTCGTCCATGTTTTCTTAAGAAATATTTTTCAATAATAATGTTTTTCGTATTCGAATGTCATAGTTGCTTCTTTTTATTTTACTCTTTCGTAATTAAAACACTATAGGATGGATCTCATAAATTGTACGTTTTTTTATGTTTAGACAATGCAGTTTTTAAGTTTACCATAGTAAAAGAAATATAAGTTATTTTTTGTAATACGTTATTATTAAATAAGTCGTTGTTCGTTAAAATTAAAATAAATACTAAAAAAATGTGTAGTTAGGTACTTGGGTAAGAATATTATCAGAACAATAATTAAATAAGACATTTGTTGGAAGATTCGTTAAATCAGACTTCAAGCTTGAATAAAAGGACACCGCCTATGACAGGCACAAGACGGTATCTATCCATACTAGTCCAACCAAACCAAAAAGATCGTTTAGCCAGAGAGACTTTCCGACAATGTTGGTACCTCTGTACATAAAACGCACTAATATAATAGAACAGTAGCTTCATAACCATTCCGATTAATCGATTAAACTTAATTAAATACTAAAATGGCGATGGATAAATCAGTTTTAAAAGGACAACGCCTATTTATAGTGGAGCGGCGAACAAAATGTAAGATGGATAGATAACCTTGGCTTTAATAAGATAACCAACACGCAATATGTAAGTAAAATGTTTGTTTAAATGCTTTAGGGATTTTAGGCGCGAACTGTATATGGCGTCAAAGTTTTTGGTCACAGTTCTTGTTTTTTTTTTTCATTTGCTGTTTTTGCATGACCGACTTTTGGTCTTTTAAGCCTAGATTAAATGTGGTTTGAATTGCAATTTTATTTTTAGTGCAAGTTAGAAAGACTTTTTTCAGTTCAATGGATTATTTTAATAAATAACTCTCGAGATGGCTTAAATGCCAACGCAAGGCCATTCTAGTATATAGACTGCGAGTTCTTTGCTAATCGAAACATCTAGGCCTTTAAGGCTGTACCTGCCTATATCAGGTGTTGGTGTTCGACCCATTACCCTGTTATGTCTTTTACAACTATATAAGTAGTTTTTAATAAGTAGCCTACAAGTAGTTTACCGCTTCTAATGATTATAAACTGCGGGATGCCAGGTTTCCTAGTTGCCAGTACCGTTGCTATGGCAACGCCAAACGCATTTCTGCAACCTGCTAAATGTGGATGCCGATGGCGACATTGCCCTCAAGAATGCCCGTGGTAGCTTGGGGAGACCATGTTTAGAAATGGTCGTTTCGCGCTGGGCAAAAACGGTATGTGCAGATTTTTTTTTTCTAAGCCGGATATTACATAATTGGCTTAATGGGTGACCAATTATTATTTAACTAGAGCTTAAATGGTCAAGGCTTTAGGCATAACAAATTAAGATTTAATTGCGTTTAACAAGGTAGGTAATATAAGTAAATCGTTAAAGATTTTATAGTCTTTGCATCGTCTGAAAAACAGATCACTGTACCGTTTTAAATAGAATTCAAGACACATTCGCATTTGACATCTTTTAAACAAAATTCCAAGTTAAACCGTAATTCACAAGGTATTTTAAATTCTGCACGCATATTTTCAATTCGGATCCATTTAGCTTACAACAAGATAAAATGCATAGCAAAAATTCTTTGGCGTCACCTACAATAGCATTCCACAGCTTTTTTGCACTTATACCAAACCAGTGTAGCATTCCGAATAAATGAGAACTATTTAAAAGTGGCTGCTTTTCGTCCCTTTTTCTCGGGAACGGATAGAAAGAGATGGGTAGCTGTTGGTTTATTTCACTATTTGGGGAATAAACGGTTGAGTAATACTGTAGGTAAATGGGAAGACAAAAAGTAAGTGTTACTTGGTTATGGAGTTGCAGACACCAATAGGTACAATAATAAATACAACAATAATCGTAAAAAGAGGTCATTATGAAGGATAGAAAAAAAAAAGTAATGGATTGTAGTCAGAACATCAACGTGTTTCATTATATTGGGCAAAGATACCTGTATTGATAACAATCACGTTTTCGCATTTTACTAATTAATTTAATTTAAGCCTGTAGACATTACCCATTACAGTTTCTTTTATCATAGAATTAAGGTCTTTAACGTATCTACAACAAAGTAATTAAATAGAGCACGTCTTATCACTGCCCCATTTCACTAAATCTTGCAACATTACCTACCTTCACGGTAAAGTTGGTCACATTACCTTATTTCGTAAGCTCAGTAAAATGTTCCCATATAATGTTATGTGTAGTTGTTTCGTAATTTTTACGTTCCTGTTGGGCTTTTCGACTTCCTTATGCGTAACTTTGCATTTATTTACATTAATTTCATAGAGTTACACTAGTTCTAATTATGGATGCTGTATAAAACGAATGAGAATCTATTTACTTTTAACATGTTTGCATGAGCGAGAGTTCAGTCATTGGCATTAGCAGTGGATATATAATAAAATATCTTTTAAATGCCTACATTTCTACCTATCCATCTTTACAGATAGGTTTGATTGGCAAGAAAAACCTTACACAGAATAAACAACTACAATTAAATTATCTAATTTAGTACCTCACTGCACTTGCCTAATCAATCCCGTTCGTTTTCTAAGCTCAAAATTATTACCTACGTCAGTTCACAGTGTCGACATTTCGAACCTAATTAAATCAAAATAAAGTCAGACACAGACTACATCAAAAGTTCAGTACGTTAACGACAGCATTAAAACTTTACTCAGTGCTATTAAAATCATATTAAAGTCGACGTTTCGTTTTTTTTTTTTACTGCAGTTAAGTGAATTTGACCTTCAAGTTCATTTTATTTTTGCTTAACACTGTTTTTTCCGTGGCTTTGCCCCTTTGGTATATACGACAGGAAGCGTTACAGGATACATTTCTTATGATATTTTAGGGACTGTAGCGCACGTTAGAGTTAGAATTTGGTGTGTATGAAGAGAAACTCCGGATATAATATTTCAATAATTTATATTTGCAGCACTTCTGCTATGGTCCATCAAAAACTTGCTTAAATAATTCAATCCTTTCCTTATCAAATTCAAATCTTATTCTGCATACCCCTCTAAAAAGTATATGCGTCTTACCAACTCGCATGAGACTCGCACGAGAATTTACTCATTACAAATACAAACAAACAAAAGTTTTACTTTTTTACAATGTCAGTTAAACTGAAAACGAGCAGATAATTATATTTTATTCACTATATTATTATCATGTTATAAATTAGTCAATAAGTAGTCATATTTATGATAACTGCAGCAAAATATCATAATGATGACGCCTCGACTAGTATATCGTGTGGTCAGGTACGCCTGGTTTTTTTTTTCAAGCAAGCTTTCAAGTATTAACAATGTCCAGTACCTACTTATGAAAATTATCTTGTTAACTACTTGGCTATCATTTAAACTACTTTCAACAAGCTTGTACGGGCATTTTACTTTAGTATTTTTTTTTAACTAACTTGGAACAGTTTCGGAAATTTTAAATTAAATTCATGATATTTTTGGTATTCTTTCTGCTCTTTATGAAGATTTTTGTACCCATCATTTTTTTTTTTTAGGTTCTTCACCTGTAAAAGTTCTTAAAAACCCATGTTAATCAAAAGGTAGGGATTCAAAAGAATCTTGATATTATCGTTATGTATAAAAAGTAATATTTTAACATAGTAAGTTTCTTTGGAATTTTATTACTCGTAAACGAGGTAAGTGCAAGCGGTGAGCAAAAGGCTATTTTAAGGTTTTAAGTGTGGAGTTGTGTCACTTCATGGCTTATATGCACATTTTATATGCACTATGCACCAAAATAAGTTACAATCCTAATAAAATTATGATCTTTTGATCAAGTAGGTAGGTACTGTTATACTTAAAGTACCTAGGTACTAGAGGCATAATTATATATTCTTAATTTGCAGTAAAACGGGACATTAAATTTATACTTACATTTCGATCGCAATCAAGCACTACCTAATTCACATCATTTAAAAAAAAAACCGTTAATAAAAAACCTGAATTCAAGTGTTTTATGACACCTAAAAAAATAAGCATGCTCTACTCGGTAACACAGTAATACTTACTTAAATCGCAACGACAACAAAAAATACAACATCGAAAATACCTTCACATGTGCAAGCTCCCCCATAAAAATGCAACGACGATTATTTTCAAGTTAAATCAATATTACTATAACGAGGTATAACTACGTCGTTTACCTGGCGCGACCTTGAATGAAAGGGGCAGGTAGGCTAGTGTTGTGGCTGGCTGAATGATTCGTAACGGACTTTTTGAAATGTTTGCTGATTCTTTTTTTTTGTCTATGGTAATTTTAAAATTAAAAATAAAGTGTTTTGTTAATCCGACATTAAACGAAGTTGTTTGGTTTACTTAATATTGTTTTTTTTAGCCTATTTTACGTCTACGGTTAGCATTAAAAGAAAGTTTAGTGTAAAAAGTTTTATTTTTGCATTTCATTACTTTCCAGGTTAGGTATATGAAATAGAGTTTTCACAGCGGTTTTTCTATCCGATGTTAATTAAGAAGTCTAGTTACAGTAATTAGAACCGGAAAAAATCGATTATAACTATAATTTCATACGATTAATCGCTTGGTTTGCGTAGCACGTGCGGTTGATAACGATATGAAAGATTTTCCCTTTCAGTTCAAGCATTCACAGTTATAGTTGATGATAATTTCTGTGTATTTATTATTCTAAGGGTTTTTGTGACTAAGAAGATTGATTCAATCTAAAGAGGGCGTAAGTTGAGTAAAATTAGCAATGGTCAAGTCTTGGAACTGTTTAAACCTTGCCGACCCACCCTATAATATCTTCCGAGGTAGAGCGGATTCTGCCTGCAATACTTACACAATAAAATGTTTTTTTTTTAATATTTCTTGATGGATAGGCTCGCGCTTGACCACTATCTATCGGTGGTAAGCGATGATTTGGTCGACAATGGAGTACGCTTGCTTAGAAGCAAAGTATTCACTCTTGGGTTCTTGACTACATTAAATACTTCCAGGTGGTTGCTATCAGGAAAAACAGACTCTTGCGAGGAATTCCATTCCTTATTTGTACCTATGCACAATAGACGTGTTCCCAAAATGTTTTCTGCGTATGGGTGCGATGCCCATCTCCCTACTGGTGGCGTATCGCTGTACTTCTTATGGTTCGATGATGGAATCGGCTAGGCGGAATTAAGTTATACAATTCCAAAACATACTCATCGAAATGCAACCGGTAGAATACTTGGAGTCGATGATCAAGACTTTGAAGCTTTGACTCAACGAGTGTATCCAATGATCCTCTTGGCTCGTTTCGTAATTTACTCAAGCGCATCAAGCTGGCCAATGTAGGGCCTACTTTAGGAATTAACAGTCCAAGTTTTTTTTGTTCAAAGTGTGAGCGCCACCTTTTTTTAAATATATAAACTAGTGCTTGACTGCGATCCCACCTGTCTGTCTGGTCGGAGGATACTCCCTTTTCAACGGAGGTTTCCAGGACTATACTCTCTGTTCCGTATACCTCCAAACGGGTGACCCTCGACAATGAACATTAGCGCAGTTGCCGCTACTACTTCGTGAAGTCATCATCACTTCCTCAAGCTTTCGAGCAGCGAGCCATACAGCCAGCACCCACGGCTATAAAGGGTATCCTGACCACCAGGATGCCTACCTGGTCATCCCTGGTCATCACTCTCAGCCTCATCAGCGACCTAGGCTTAGCACACCGCACCTTCGGCCAGTCACTTAAAGAGCCATGAAGAAACTCTCCTGGTCAATGCCAGCAGTCTTCGTCGCACAGCACCGCTCCGACTCACTGGAGCCAGCAGCTCTACTCCGTCTGGTCGGAGGTTCCCCCCTTTTCAACGGAGGTTTGTGGGACTTTATTCTCTGTTCCGTATACCTCAAAATATCTATCAATCTATCTGCATTTAACTGCACACTCTGTGATGGCCAATCTGGGCCACTATGTACACACTAATCATAACACCTAACTGTATTGACACAGATCTGGAACAAGGCCACTGATAAGGTGGTATTATGCATTATTTGATAACATAGTAGCACTACTTTTTATCATAATTATTGTATAAGTGTTTGAATAACTTTACGCTTGCGATATCTGGATGGATATCACAATGAGCAGTTAACTTATAGATGACATTTTAATGATGTTCGAATTAGGGATAGCTTAGGCAGTTTATAGAATAAGCAAACAAAAAAAAAATTGCCCACGTGTAACTCACTTAGACTTATTCGAAAATAGTGTGTACTGTGTAAAATTGCAAAAACATGATAATTATTTAGTAACAAAAAAGTATAGTTGGTACTTGTGTGGCAGATTTCTTTTCGTACACTTTCGTGGAGGTTGCAAATAGTAATAAATTGTGGCAGCAGGCTGACCGACGCATTTTGCCGCACTAGTGCACGGTCCTAAAAGCATGTATAACGGTGTATCTACATTATAAGCAGTACCTACAGACAACAGCAATGCTCCCTTATGATTAACCTATGTTTCAACCTAACCACGCAGACAGGTTAACAAAACGCGATCGTAAACTATGGCGCCAAAACTCCACCCATAACTGCCATACACAGCAGTGTAAAAACAAAACGAACGTTACTTTCACGAAACACCCAGGAATGTTCACGAATGCTAGTAGGTATTGGACTTACTCCATGAGTTGGAACACTTTGAACCAATATATTGGAGCCAACACTTGGCCTAAATGCAAATGGTATACCCCAGCTTTTAAGCTGAATCATTTTGGAATGCGTTTGAATCTGTGGTTGCCATCTTGCATTTCATATAAGCAGATTTGTTGACGTTAATAATTTTACGATTGTTATCACGAACTCTGGTTTGCGATATTTTTGCTGTATCATAATTTCATTCATTTTAAGTATTGTTAAGCCTTCTTCTTACTTCTTGATTGTTCATAAATTATATTTGTGTGTTACAAAACTGTTTTTCTTTCCGTGAAAATGTCACAACCATGGAATTGTCTCCACTATAGCTTTCGATCCCTTCTTGGCTTTTTTTTAAGTGTGGAAATCATCTAATGACTTTTCCCGCTCTGGGCGGACGGGAGGGCGTGTCAGACTTTTACTGACTAAAACCACGCGTGTGTCCTTCAGTTGCCCTTTGCGTTCTAGGACTACAGGTTTCCTTTTCAGAAATTCCCCGCGGCCCTACCTTGCTGACATCTCTTTGAGGAGCGTGTGGATTACTACATGCTGTTGACGGTTTGGCTTTAGAACTTGACTCCAATTCAATTGATCCACTAAGATAAAAAATTGCTAAAGTAGGTAGTATTTAGTAGTAGGGCCAACTTTGCCGAATTTTGCCTGTTTTTTTTTTTTTTCAATAAAATCATTCTCCTTTTAATCTTAGTGGAAAGTAGGTAGAAAGCTTATTAAAAAAAAAATAGTAATAGCCAATCAGATGGGGGACTGCAAACTACAGCCAAAATCTAGTAAAATCATTGACAAAAGTGTTTCTAAGGTGTTATTTCGTAGAAAATAAGATTATATTAAATGTCATCGTCATTGTTGGTATCATTTGGATGGTCGGTCGGTTGTAGGTCGATTAGTATCGATACCTAATAAATCAAAATATGTCCTGAAAATTGATTAAGTTACACCATTACAAACAAGGGTGGATCCAGGATTTTTTTCTGGAACACAAGAGGCAGACGGGCAAAACAAAAAACAAAAATAACTATATAAGTATGATACTTCAAGTTTATTTTACAAGTTCAAGTATTTATAGGAAGGTTTATGAAAGTGTCAAAACAATAGAAAAATAGAAGTTTAATAAAGACTTTTTCCTGCTAAGGATGTCCACTGTGAAAGAGATGTAGCAAACAAAATTCGCAATTCCAGCGAGAAATAGACAAGAATTTTACTCGTGTTCTTTTTGTTATTTTATTAAATTGTTATTTATATTTTAACAACTCTATTAATTGGATATGCTTCTATGTACCTATGTACCTACTGTGATGGAATCTCCACAGTACACCAAGTACCATCTGCCCTTGATCACAAATATCATATTAATAGTCAATTAATCATCTTGCAGAACAATCTCCAAACCGCGATGCACTATGAAATCCATAGACATGTGTAGTCACTATAACCATTAGGTAAATTGGCTCCAAATGCTCCCAACGTTGGCTCAACTCTAAAGCCGGTTGTATATACCTGTAGCCAGGAATTTTGTTGTGTAGACACTGAGAGTATACCGGTTTCGTCAGCTGACGCTGAGAAAATGGCGGCAAGCGCGCGAACGAAGATTGATAACCTAATCTTGTCCTTTTTGTTTTAATCGTTTTACATGTGTGGGAATTGATAATGATTATTTAATCGATTACTTAATACCTATTATTGTTTATGTTATTTATTATTTAATCGAGTGGTTGGCTTTTTGATTTTTTGTAACCTTACCTACTTACTTCAAATTGACCGGACTGAGGCGGGAATGGGAAAAAATATGAATCGAGATTTCGAGAGAAGCTTTAAAAGGAATTTCTAGTTAATTTTTAGGGTTCCGTACCTCAAAAGGAAAAAATGGAACCCTTATAGGATCAATTTGTTGTCCATCTGTATCTGTCTGTTTAAAACGCGTGGAGGTATCGAGATGAAATTAAAGCCATATACTCAAGTTTGCGCTCTCTTGAAGCTGTGAAAAAATCAAAGTTCTAAGATAACGAATAAAAAAGATACGGACTTTTATGTCGCAAAAAACGTGGATTTCGACACTCTCAAAGAAATCAAACTTGATAGGGTACTTCCCGTTGACCCAGAATCCAAAAATTTGGCCTAAAGCAAGGTTTTATAGTATAGATATAGGAATAAATCTAAAACTGTTTGTTGATAATTCACAAAAAAAAATTCAGCGATTTGAAAAAATCTTCGAGACTCAATTCGGGAATATTGAACTATTCACGTAGGTAAGTTTGTACGGATCCCTCAGTGCGTGAGTCCGACTCGCACTTGCACAGTTTTTTTATTGTCCTACCAAAAATATCTAATTTTTTCACAATTATATAGGTTACCTAAATATTAAAATTTTCAGACTAGATTTCGAACACAATTTTACCTAAGTAATACTTAGGTAAGGTAAAATGATAACTGGATAAGAAACCGTATCTTTAAGATGTAGTCCACCACAATTTTAATTAAATATGTATAAAATCTAGGGACTTACCTCAAAAACTAGAAACAAATTGAGCACTTAAAACTGCACTTCAGCAGCACCTTTTTTCGCGAATAAAATCGGAATCACTGCAAAAATGGGTACGGCCCTCACGTTAAATAGCAAACCAGATACTGATAGCAAAATTACTGAAAAGTTCTTGTCATGTAAAGATATCCATTATCGCTGGTAGAAACATTGATGATATGAATAAAGTAGTGTAATGAATGACAGGCAGAAAATTATGCCAAAATAGCAACGCTGTTATCTAATAACCTACCTTGATTGTTTGCAGTTTATTAATGGATGATTATGTTTTATTCTTTATTGCACAAAAACAAATAAATACAAAAATAAAAGAATAGTTCATGCGTCAAGTCCGATTAAGCAAATGGCAACCTCATAGGTGTAGGTCACTGCGAGAGGCGACATAAAAAAAAAATGTTAATGCGCAAAGGCCAAGCGCGGATCCACCGTTATGGGCACGATGGGCATGCCCACAACCCTAATAGGCTTGTGACTTCACACTTTCACGGTCATGCTAATAATGCTACTTTACAATAAACTAATATTTTACGGCTAGTGTTTGCCCTACGGCTTTGCCCACATGGAACTATACAGGGTACAAAATCTTGGTCAGGGCTTCATACTTTTTGTAAACATCTCCTTTGTAAGGTTATATCGATCATAAGTGAGTTCATACTCCTACTCGCACTTGACTGATTTTAGGGTGTCTGTAACCTGGGACCACAATCATTTTTGGTGAACGTCAGAATGGCCGGTCAACAGTCGTATTTAGCTTTGAAATTGTGCCTAAAAATTGCTTATCAATTGCTTTTATTCGCTTGTCTTAATAAGAGAAAATAAAATAACGAGTACTTTACCGTTCCTTATTTATAGTATGCCGTACCTTATGAATTTAAACGCAATATTTTTCATTCGTCACACATTGCTCCCATATTTTTAACAGACACAGAAGCTTTTAAGCTCGTAAGTCGGAGCATTATAGTTAGTTGAGTATCATGAAATTATCTTCGATCAGCAGCAGTGGTGACCCAGTGGAACGGACATGGCAAATTCGGGAGTTTGCTGTTTTGGATTCAGGTAGAAGAAACGTCCGGGTGTCACCATTGTGCGGACCGCCCGGAGGACACGGTGAAGGTGTGCCCTGCTTGGGTGGATCACCGCCGTGTCCTCGTGGAGACGATCGGCGGCGGCGACCTCTCGCGCCGTGTACTGGATAGTGCCATAGTCTGGAACGAAACGGAATGGGATGCGGACGCCTTCTTCTGCGAAACAGACGGTCGCAAACGAGAGGGAATGGTCATCTTTTACATCTTTTTGCTCCAAAACTGAAAATGATTTGCAAGAAAATTAAGAAATCTGTAGTTTTTTCGTTCCTAAATCACATAATTCCAAATTGTGTAGGTACTATTTATTGATTTAAAAGTGTCCACAACCCGAGTTTATTGCATGTTCTCCTCCATAGAGATCTACGCTTTGGAATGTGCAGATAGCTTCATCTTTTTTGTGACTTACCAATCTTGACAACACAGAAATACCTGTGAGTGGTTAATTGTAATAATTTCTTTGAGTTCGATTCATTTAGACATTGCATGTCTGTACGTGAACATAAAAGAAAATTTTATTAAGAGAAACTTAAGAAAGTTTCGCGTTGTTACTAACTTACAAACAAAAGTCTCTATCTAGCCTAGTAGGTATTCACACGCTTTTGTCAGCGGCTTCGCCCGTCTAAACACTAAAATGGTAAAATAAAATTGTCAAAATCGCCAATGCGGGATAACCCGTTAATCAATAACTCTAGTTATAACAATATGAAAATATTATGAAATTAACTTGTCTTTATTTCAATTTATGAATATGATGATTACTTACAACAATCAAACCCGTGGATTATGCGGGATTTGATTCCCTCCGTCTATGTAGATTCCCATAGTACATAAGTGTCCGTGTCCATGCAGTAATTTCAATTCAAAATAAATCAATAAAATAACAACCAAATTTTTAAAGTTATTGTGTTACTTTATTTTATCCTTCAATTTATATTTATTAGCACCGCCGCTGTGTCTTCGGTTAGAAAACGCATATTGAAAAACCTTGCCCCTTTCACACTTTTTAGGGTAAACTAACTTGAGATGAAATCTCGTATTTGCATAAAGATTAGCAGATAGTAAGTTATGTGGCTCCTGTTTGACAACGTTACGCCATGAATTCTAACAGTTTTTTTTTGTCATACAGTGTTTAACGAGTTAAAAAATGTTTTTATTTTTTGCTATTGTTAGGTCACGTTCGGGTGACATTAGTCACTTTACAACACTGCTTTTTTACTATCGTTTGGTTCATGAGTATTTTTTTAGTTCTAGTTTCTTCTGGTTTAGGAATAAATGAAGCATTAAACTTAAGAACACCAAACAACAACAAGTTATGTGGCATCATTATAACGATAAGAAGTTATGTGGCATCATCTTTTTTTTGCGATTGTAATAACGTGTCATTAAAATAATCATTTACAACTTGAAAATGAAAAAAAAAACATCTAACTTACTTAAATAATATCTACTTCTGACATTACCTTCTTTTACGAAACCAAAAGTGAAATGATTTAGGTACCTACTCAAAGCAGAATCCTCATAAAAATAAAATAACTTTAGTTCACAAGTTTGCCATTAGAGCTTGGGCTACATTGGTAGCCGCTGAATAGGTACCTATCGCTGAATACCTATCTAATATACCTATAGGTACCTACGTACATTTTCTTTTTCCCAAATTCGATTGGTACCATATATATACCAGAACAGAAGCAAACAAAATGTAGGTAAAATTAGACATAGGTTATCTAATTGTACGTTTTGTTTTTATTGGTATTCAACCAAAATAACAAAACCCAAAATAAAACCTCATCTACCGGTAAAAAAGAAAAACAAAGGTCACGCAAAATAAAGCAGGACTTGAATGACGTTATCTACGCCCTTTTTGCCCTGAAGAACGATCAAACAGATATGGTGAATTCCTTCTGCGTCGAATCTTTCCCAGACAACAGTAATTAGGGTCGTCACGCGAACACGAAACAGGGTCACGCGGTAAAAGTAAATATTTTTCTTCTCTAAACCACAAGTGTGGTCGCAGTTACGAAAGACAGGTTATATAGATTATATGAGGTTGCAGCAGTATTCATGTGTAGATGAAATGTATATAGTGATAAAAATTGACCTGGATTAAGATGCTGGTATGCACCTGATGTTGAAACGAGGAATTCCTGAGTAAATGATCGTAGTCGCAAGATTCAAGATTTAAAATATTTTAATTCACATAGGCATACATGTGCACCTATAAAACTTCAAGGTAGTGCATGCATGGGGCGATAGTCTTGCCTATTGGTCACCCATTCACTAGGTATAGGTAAGTATAGAACCTTAAGCATAAAAAAAAGAAAGCACGTTAAGCTTTTGGTCCCGGCTGTCCATTGTATGGTCCCGACTATCCTTGACAGTCGTTACTAGACGCTAGTCAATAAGGTATCGTAGTATCGTGGGACTCAGTTACTGGATTGTAGAGGTCAGATATAAATATCTCTGGTGTTATGCTGCTTCGAGGTAGACTGAAAGCTGACCTAACCATAGCTGGAAAAAGTCTAAGTTGATGTTTAATTTTATTATTATAGATTACTATATGTAGCTGTTGCCTATCTTATCTGCTATTCCAAGACATAGTTTAACCGTGTACCAAGTTTTACTAAAATACCTACAGCCATTTAAGCGTGGAGAACTAACAAACATATACACAGTCACAAACTTTCACCTTTTTATTTTTAACGTGACATATTGGATGATTTGTTGCAGTCTTATTTGCTATGGCAACCCTACTTACCCTTTTGGGTAATGTCATTATATGAGTCAGCGAAATACCCCATTGGTTTTGGATGAATAGCATGAACGATTGTTTGATCGATGAATATATCCAGAACTTACTTTCTACTAAGTTTGGGACTGAACGATTGCGTTTTGTTTTTTGCCCCTCTGCTTACATCAAGGATGAGTCTTGATACTTTTCAACAATTTCTAATTCAACCGCGAATTCGTTATGTGCTTGCGTGTCTACATGTTTTTCTTTCTGAATACTAAGCATTCTAACTTTCTTTTTTAAAGCAGGAAATCATCCAATGACATCTCTCGCACTAGGGCGGAGCGGGAGACAGTATCAGACTTTTACTGACTAAAACCCAGTCCTATGTTCCTTGTTTACCTTGCGTTCCAGGACCTTGGCTTTCCCTTCCGGAAGCCAACCCATGGTCCCAGTAGGCTTCGGCCCTGCTGGGTCACTTTGGTTTGGCTGACATCTCTTTGAGGCGCGCGTAGAACGCGCCGTCGACGACTCGGGCTCGGCCTGGAAGGTTACCGGACGGCGACCTACCCATACCTAATCGGCCGCAAGCTCACGCCTCTCACGCACAAACGACTTTTTTCAATACACTTACAAAGAATTGAATAAACGGGGGTTGACCGGCGACTCGTGGGGGACGAAACGCGAACAACCTGACACGATACATGTAATAAAATTGTGGCGGGGAGAGCACGCGCACTTTTCTGTACTAGTGCGGAAAACAGTCTATTGCGTGCCTAAAAACGGTGGGAAAAGAGCGGGTTTTTGAGTAAGCGTATTGAAAACTCATAAATTTCTACTTCCAACCTGTAGCGACATCTATGACGCTAAATAGGAACTAAAATTCAAAATCCAGCAACGTGATATTAGAGCTCTTCGCCCGCATACCTCTAAAAACCATTCCACGTTTTAATCTGCTATTCAGTAATTTTAACAGCATATCTTTGGTTCGAGAGAAGGCATTCGATTGCTTCGACTAATTGGTAGTAACATTAAAAACGAACGTAAAACTAACTTGGAGCATACCGATTATTAGGTTAGATTACAAAACGTTTTGGGAACACATTCATTGTGCGTACAGCTAAGAAGTGGAATTCTCCGTTCAGAATCTGGGTTTCTTGATGGCTACAACCAGGGTATCTTTAAGTCAAGAGTGAATAGGTTACTTCTAGGTAAGCGCGCTTCATCGTTTTTTTTTTTTTTTTTATTCTCGATAGGTTCGCGCTTGACCGCCATCTCAGCTGATGGAAAGTGATCGTCGACCGCATCGTCGCTTTCTATCATGTAAGATAGTGGTCAAGCGTGAACCTAACAAGAATAAAAAAGGTAGATGTTAGGACCTTTGACGACGTGTTAATATATCAGACGTACGAGCGAGAAAGAGGGATGGAGCTATATGCCCTATATAACTCCATCCTTTTAACAGTTCTGCCCCCCTAGCCAAGTTACAATCGTTTCGTTCGCGCCGAACGCCTCGAGTAGGCAACGCCTCCGATTCCTTTGTTCTGACCACGTGACTGAGTGTTGAGATGAATGAGCGAGGGATTGTAACTTGACTAGGGGGGCAGTTTATGTCGTAAAATGGATCGCGTTGAGAGCTCATGGTAGGTCTGCATTAGATGCAGTCACTGTTCGTTTTCTGGAACAATTTGCAACAAAACTCCAAAATATTTTAAAGATTACAGAGTTATCTAGACGACATTTTACACATTCTACACTCCTAACATATATCTTCGCTAATGCTTGTGTGTGATAAGATAATTCTTTTGTTTGTTACAACATTGTAACAGATAGGTATGGCATTATCTTTATTGCATCATTAGGGGTCTTTTTTTAGGGTTCCGATAAAAATGAGACCTTATTGCTAAGACTCCACTGTCCGCATGTCTGTCACCAAGCTGTATTTCATGAACCGTGATAGCTAGACAGTTGACATTTTCACAGATGATGTATTTATGTTGCCGTTATAATAACAAATACGACTGGCCTGTTGGTCTAGTGGCCCTGACTGCTATGTCGGAGGTCGTGGGTTCGATTCCCACCCAGGGCAAATGTTTGTGTGATGAGCACGATCATTTGTTTTGTGTCTTTATTTTATCTATAACTAGCTTTTGCCCACGGCTTCGCTCCCGTCAACTGACTATTATATTCTACTCTACTCTACCCTGCTCTACCCTACTCTACCCTACTCTACCTCACTCTACCCTACTTTACCTCACTCTACCCTACTCTACCCCACTCTATCCTACGCTACCGTACCCTACCCAACTCTACCCTACTCTACGGGATAAAAAGTATCCTATATCCGTCTCCTCGTTCTAAGCTACCTCCCCACCAATTTTCAGCCAAATCGGTTCAGCCATTTTTGAGTTATAAAAAGTGTAACTAACACGACTTTCTTTTATACAGGGTGTTTGGCAGAACGTTGAACATACGAAAATGGTGGATAGGTGGGGTCAACTGCTACTTACTCAGCCCTAATTTATTTGGTCCTGGCCCACTGGATATTTAAAAAAAATGATTTTATCTTTCTTCTTGTTTCACCACTTTCTTAACTTTAAAGTGTAATTTTAATTAAAAATGGGTAAAACAGGCAATATTTAGTCTTTTTTTTAAATCTTTTATGTTGGCAGATTCTTATAAAATTATTGCTTTATTCAGATGTTAGCTAGAAAAAAAGTTATGAGTCCTCAAACTTACAGAAAGGTGTAAAAAATACTTAAATCTTAATTTCAACTTGCATTAAAAAAAAAAACAAAAAATGATTGAAGAGTTCCAATTCTAGCAAAACATCTCTAGTGTGTGAGCTTTCTAATGGTATGCAATTTACTTTTATAAAAAAAAACTTTAATAGTTATTTCATAATTTTATCCAGTAGGACATTTTTGACGAAACTCTACCTTTACGGAAAGTGAAATGTTTTGCAAAATTTAATACTGCAAGGTTGGTAAAAATTAATTGATTTTAAAAAAAAACGAAATATTGCCTGTTTTACCCATTTTTAATTAAAATTACACTTTAAAGTTAAGAAAGTGGTGAAACAAGAAGAAAGAAAAAAAATTTTTTTTTAATATCCAGTGGGCCGGGACCAAATAAATTAGGGCTGAGTAAGTAGCATATGACCCCACCTATCCACCATTTTCGTATGTTCAACGCTCTGCCAAACACCCTGTATATATAAATATGACATATATATTTAGACAGAAATATATAATTATGTTTATCAGTTGCCTAATACTTATAGCACAAGCTCTGCTTAGTTTGGGACTAGATGGCGTTGAGGAATAATTTTTATTTACTAAAAATAGAATAAAATAAATATTTAAGTGGGCTCTCATACAATAAATGTGATTTTTTTGCCGTTTTTTGCTACAGCCGGGACACAACCCTTCGTGCGCAAGTCCGACTTGCATTTGTTCGGTTTTATTATCTTGGAATATTTTGCCGTTACATTTGAATTACCTAATCTGTTTAAAACAACTCCTATGAAATGACTACCAACTAATTCACTATTATTTGTCTAATGACCGTGGAACATAAGACGTATTGCTATAATTTTGAGTGTTCCTAATGACTTGGGAGTCTTACTTAGGAAAAAATGTATTTTTAGCCATAAGTTCATTATCTCGTAAATCTAGGCTAGACAAACCTAGATTTATACGAAATGAATGATCATTTAAGCTACTTTTTATGAAGGATAACTTACGAGTCTGTGTTTTCTGACAGCTTCAACCTGGGGGTATTTAAGTCAAGAGAGAATAGTTAATTTCTAGGCAAGCAAAATTCGGAACAACTAGATTCCTACTTAAAGTTCTCTCAAACTTAGTTTCGTTTTCGTCATGATTATTATTTTTTAAGTTCTCTTTGGTAAGTTTGATATTTATCATAATACATGGTATTTTATTATTCATATCAGTGGCTAACCTCAATTCAATTTTTAGTACTTATTTTTATACATATATTTAGTTGCACACCTACCACAGCATGGTATGTTTTAACCCCATTTTTGATAGACTGATAGTGACTGGCTTGTTGCATTCAGTTCGTTTATGTAAGTACTACTTGCTATATAAAAAGTTTAAATAAAGGCAGAGCTGGCATCACAAAACATGTTTTTCTTAAATTGATATAAATCAGTGCTTGACTGCGATCCAACCGACTGCGATCCAACCTGATGGTAAGCAGTGATGCAATCATTGACGGTGAGGCGCACTAGTTTAAGATCCTATTCACTCTAGCATTGAAGACACCTAAATTGTAGTTGGACGGGAAGACCGCAGCACGCAAACTTTTTGGTTTTGATACACTTGACTATGACTATGACATAATTCTATTAATTTGAGAGCAATTAGAAGATAAAAACAAGATTAATTATACAATATGATATAATATTTTATTTGTTTTTGCTACATATGACTAACTCAGTCAGTTCTGCCTACCCAAGTTTACTAATATGGTAATGGCCTACAGACCCAGTGTGGGGATTAACATAGCGCTTTGTGTCCGTTACCCAGGCCAGATGTTGTCGAAAACGGTCATTTGAATCATACAGATAATTAGTTTTGCGGCTTCTGTAATTGTTGCGCACATTTTTAAATTTGTTGCGCTTATAGTTTTTTAATTATTTCGCAAAAACATTTCCTGCTGGCGTAACGTTACGCTAGCCAGACCTTTTTCTTTCTAATGGGAATATTTAAATAAATATTAGCTATAAAATTAGTTGTCTAGATGAAGTAAATGTTGTGCCTTATTTTGTATTTGTTCTTTCTTCGGTTGCGAAGTTATTCGAGATTTTGCTGGGGTAACGTTTTTGGTTTTGCTAGATCTTTGAAATGGTTAAGCGGATTCTTATCATATTTTGTACATGACTTCTTAGGACTTAGTTTAAATTTGTTCTGCAATAATAAAACCAAAATATTGCATATCTTAAAGGTTATTTCATTAAACAGAAAAACACTTCAATTGGTCCCAGCACTCTCAATAAGAAGTCTAACGACTTACTTTAAACGTTATTTTAAAGCTTGTAACTGCCTTCAAATGTATGTGAAGTTTCATTAGTATCCTGTAAGTATTTAACAAGTTATGATGATATTCAGTTCTTCACGAGCACGGTCTTCATGCGCGCGGTGTTATTTGGTCACTGGATTGGATATATGAACTGAATGTTATGTCAATTATTAGTTTTTTAGATCAATTGTATGTCAGTAAATTTTCAGCTCAGTACATTGGATAATTAATGAGATAATACGATTAAAGTCATTAGGAAGTGAATGACCGTGGTAACCCGACTAAGTTTAGGTGGTTACGAAAAAGCGAAAACGCAGAACATTATACTATCTTTTGAAATGTTTAGTATAATACACCTTACAATTTCAGTACAGACGCGTACACTGTTAAATACATAATAATAATATAATATTATCTGTACTATGAAAACATTTATTATTATCCGCTTAACCATTTCAAAGATCTAGCAAAACCAAAAACGTTACCCCAGCAAAATCTCGAATAACTTCGCAACCGAAGAAAGAACAAATACAAAATAAGGCACAACATTTACTTCATCTAGACAACTAATTTTATAGCTAATATTTATTTAAATATTCCCATTAGAAAGAAAAAGGTCTGGCTAGCGTAACGTTACGCCAGCAGGAAATGTTTTTGCGAAATAATTAAAAAACTATAAGCGCAACAAATTTAAAAATGTGCGCAACAATTACAGAAGCCGCAAAACTAATTATCTATATGATTCAAATGACCATTTTCGACAACATCTGGCCTGGGTAACGGACACTAGCGCTTTGGTTCATGACGATTGTGACATCTGACAGTGATATTTTTTATTAAAACGTTTTAACGCTCTTAAATGGTCTTTTGAGCATAGGCTGCATATTTTAGTTGCCTTCGTTTGGCGCGTGGGTTCTTTTGAATTAGTAAAATTAAATACTAACCTACTATATGTATAGCTTCAATTTGATTGAACTAAAAAAAACAATTCTTTTTATGTCTCGATACTACTATATTACTACTATGAGAACTATCACATTATTTAACTTCAAATCTTTTTATTTAGTAGGCAGAAACGTTTGGGGTTGAAACTTTCGGATAGTATTTGAGTACTCACAAATTCTATAAATCTTTTCTAAACGCCTTGTTGACACTTCGTTGGTCCAACGGCTGGCTTTTACCTTGGACAGAGGATGAGCATTGCCATATAGCGTGGCAATGCCGTCAGTCTTTTGGGCAATTTACCAGTCGACAGCGTTGTGGAGGAGTTTTTCGGCGCCATATTTTAGTTTATTTTTTAGCACCTTATGTACGGTACGGGCGAAATATCTTGACGGCTCCGAACTTTGAATTATTAGCTGCGCAATACTTAATTATTCTTATTAAAAATCATATAGCGAATGCGTGAGTGTGATTTCCTATGTGCATAGTTCGTTTTTTTTTTTTAGGTGGAAAATCGATTCAAATGCACTCCTTGTTCCTGTGTATTCCTTCTTTGCCTTGCTTTCCACGACCCCTGGTTTTTCTTTCAGAACCCACGGCCCCAGGAGGCTTCGACCCTGCTGGATGCGCGTAGTTCGTTACGCCTAACTACAGAGTGGCCAACATATTGTAGGTGGAAATTACAACAAAATATAAAAATATGAATGAAAACCTACTGCCCCATAGTTTCGGCTGCGTTTTCAGTTTATGGGACTTTCACACAGTTCAACTTTAGTATAAACAACTCCTTTCAAGCAAACGTTTTTAGGGTTCCGTACCTCAAAAGGAAAAAACGGAACCCTTATAGGATCACTTTGTTGTCCGTCTGTCTGTCAAGAACCTTTATCGAGAACGCGTGGAGGTATCGAGTTGAAATTAAAACCATATACTCAGATTTGCGGTCCCTTGAAGCTGTGAAAAAATTAAACTTTTAAGTTAACGAAAAAAAAGATGGCCTTTTATATTGCAAAAAACGTATATTTCGATACTCTCACGGGAATCAAAATTCATAGGGTGCTTCCCGTTGACCTAGAATCCTGAAATATAGCATAAAGTGCAAATTCAGTAAAATATATCAAAACTAAATTTATAGTTAGACACGTAACAAAAAAAAAATTTTAGGATTCGGAAAAATCTTCGTAAGTTTGTACGGAACCATCAGTGCGCGAGTGCAACTCGCACTTGCCCGATTTTTTGTTATTTTTAACCACAATTTCGTAAGAGCTGCGGATGCATTAGGTAATTTAAACAAACTCATGACAGCAATGGCGGTGAAACTAGGTAACGTAAATAATTCTGTTCATTTAATCATTTCACCTACCTGAAATCTGTTTGTTTATCTTTTGGGCTCAAATACAATGTTACACAACTTTGTGAAATATTTGCAAAGATATTGTCCATTTAATCATTTTACCTACAAGGAGATCTGTCTGCTTATCTCTTTGGTAAGCTCAAATACAATGTTGCACAACTTTGTGAAATATCTGCAAAGCTGTCAAAATTGCGATATAATTTTGGCTGATTTCCATTTTTTTAAATATCCAAATTTTAAGGATCTGTGTTTCCTGTGCTACAGCCCGGGAATCTTTAAATCAATATTGAATAGGTTACTTCTAGGTAAGCGCGCTCCATCGTAGACCGCATCGTCGCTTTCCATCAGGTGAGATAGCGGTCAAGCGCGAACCTATCAAGAATATAAAATAAATAAATAAATAAGGACCCAATTTACTTCGGATGTTGAAAAATCTAAATTAGCTAAGCTAAATTAGAGTTTGACTCAGTAGTCGGGTCCAGAAGCTCAACCAGGAGCTCTTAAAGCGATCCATTTGACGACTTAAACTGAACGAGGGATTCCGTGAGGCACACCCAGACGAAGCACACCTAAAGCATTCCACTTAGCACACCCGTAGGTGGGCTTGAAATAAAAATTTAAAATAATTAATTTCCTATTCCACGAAGCACACCTACGAATATTACCTACTTGCATAGGGACTGAGACATAAAAATGTCGATAGAAGAAAATATCTATTATTTAAAAGGCTTACTTAAATATTTAACATAATTCAGTTTCATTATAATGTGACAGCCTTCGCTTGCGGTACAAGCGAGGGCTTGTGGACGTCTAGCAATGGGTAGCTCGCCGTCCGGCAAGAGCCGAGCCCTGAGTTGTCAACGACGCGGTCGGGAGGCGGGTTGCGGGTACATAACAAATTATTGTTTGTCCTGGACACTGAAAGTGTTATAATAATATGTGTGATACACATATTTACGATTAAAATAAGATTATATCGATAAGCTTATGTTATCGATATTCGAGGTCGAAACTTCTTGGGCCCGAAATTAATACCTATCTATCTAAAGTCGATAATATTGATACTGTTCTCTAATAGATGGTTTCTATGGAAAAGAACCGATAATTTTATTTTTTCACATAAAACCTTTTTAACCCTTACCATTGTCCCCCAACCTCCCCTTCAAAACGTATCGACAAAACTGCGGTTGTCACGCAAGGTGCGTCGACGTTCGCACGTGTCCCTATCGTCCCGGCCTACCCTAGAATCAGCGGAGCAAAACGTACCGTTGCAAAGAAAAACCGTTGTAACTTGTATCCCATCTGTCATGGGAAGTACTTATACAACTTGTATAACCATCAAGTCCATTTTTAGGGTTCCGTACCTCAAAAGGAAAATACAGAACCCTTACAGGCATTTTGTTGTGCGTCTGTCTATCTGTCAAGACCCTTTATCTCGGGAACACGTGGAGGTATCGAGTTGGAATTAAAACCGTATACTCAGGTCTGCAGTCCTTTGGAGCTGTGAAAAAATCAAACTTCTGAGTTGACGAAAAAAAAAGGTACGGCCGTTAAGGTCGCAAAAAACGTATATTTCGACATTCTCAAGGAACTCAAAATTCATAGGGTACTTCTCCTTGACCTAGAAGCCTGTAATTTGGCATGTCTCGTTGACCTAGAATCCTGAAATTTGGCATGAAGCAAGGTTTTATAGCACAAATATAGGAAAAAATCTGAAAACTGTAAATTTATAGTTACGTCAAAAAAAAAAACTGTTTTTGCGATTCGGAAAAATCTTCGTAACTCAATTCGGGAATTGAACTGTTCTCATGGGTAAGTTTGTACGGGACCCTCAGTGCGCGAGTCCGACTCGCACTTGCCCGGATTTTTTTATTATCGATAGGTACTTGTTTGACCACACTTGTTTAGGAGTAACCAGCAGGGAATTCCTCTTCTTAGCTGATATCGTCATCACCATTTCAGACCAAAGACGGCCACTGTTGGACCTCCCCCAAGTGTCGCCATAACGACCGGTCCCGTGCGTATCGCATCCATCTGTTTCTTGCGAGGGGCGCGGGAATCAGTCTAGGTCATCTGTCCATCTTGTGGAAGTTCATCCAAAGCTGCGTCTTTCGGTACGTGGTCGTTACTCCAGAACCTTTCGTCCCCATCAACCATCGTCCTTAACTGTACGCACAATTAATGCGTTCATTAAACAAAAGCTGCGAATGTGTTTTTTTTGAGTTGAGAAATCATCTAATAACTTCTCTCGCTCTAGGTTGGGCGAGAGGGCGTGTCAGACTTACGGACTAAAACCCACCTGTGTTCCTCCAGTTGCCTCGGTTACGGTAACTCTTTCAAGCATTTCCGCAGCCTTTGTATATCTACAAAAAATAACAGAACATAATCACCTTTATAATGTGCCCACTGCTGGGACTGGGGCCTCCTCTCTTGGAGAGGGAATGGGCCGTAATCCACCACGCGGGCTCAGTGCGGGTTGGTAGTTTGAAGTCACATGTTTTCGAATTTTTAGTTTGTTTCCTTATGAATTTTCCTTCATCGTTTTGATAGCTGTGATGATGTTGAAATAAATTACACAAAGTATTGCGCCTTGCTGGGTTTGAGCCCGCGTCCTACCACCACTCGTAAGTCGGGGCCGTTACCACTGCTCACATCTATATGTCTGCCTAATATTTTTAGGAATGCAGGCCTAATGTTATGAACTGCAGGAAACTCTTATGCCGTTACTCTTGTAATTTATCTGTATGTCAAGATATGAACTTGGGAATAAGCATGAGAAAACAGTTGACATCCATTCATGCGACAACATGGTCGTAGTCAACGTGTGACCGTGTATTGTTAACTTTATTAGGTCTTGAGATGGGAATTGTATGTATCGCGGTACTTTCATGTACTAATGCTTGTGTGTACTTACTTATATGTATGTACTTATCTACTCATAACTTGGTATCGGATTTTCAATAAAAAATCATTTAAAAACTTTTTTTTTCAATATTGTCGATGGTTCATGATTTTTAAAACTTGGAATTACCCTCATATAAAGACATTAAGTTTTTATTTGTTTAAGTTGTGGTTGACACTTCCACGCTCAAACGGCTGTACAAATTTTCATGCGCTTTTCACCTATAAACAGAGTGTTTCATGAGGGAGGTTTAGAGTCGCCGGGCCACCAGCCACAACCACAAAACGCCGCCCCGGTTTATTTCCTATAGTTCTCATACATTTTATATGGTTTCGCCGCACACATTTGACGTAGCGTCGGTGGCCGCCACACGCTACAAATTGTCGCTGAAAGAAAGAAAAGAAGAAAGAAAAACTGTTTTATTTTCCGGAAAAGGCGCAAACTTAAAACTATATTGTACTCGTATTGCAAACATTTTGCATGACAAAAACATAACTAAAAATAAAAATATATGCGCTACGTCCGAACAAAACGCTCGCTTGCTGGTTTCTTGTGGCTCGCACTGGCCACTAAACGCCGATACAAAACGCCGTCACACGCCACTCGCGCATTTAAACCTTCTTCGTCAAAGTCCATTATGATACTGCGCTGGGTTAAAAAAAAGTAGCTGCCACCGGCCACAAGTGGCTGTCGCGTTTCAGCTTCCTTTGTGGCCGCTTCTAGCTTCTCGTGGTGGCGTTTGTGGCTGTGGCATGTGGCTCATGCGCGGCGACAATGCATGCGTATTTTATTGCAGAAAAAAGCCGAGAATTTCAAAGATTTGTAACACCCGTCGGCACCTGGCGGGTCGCTAAACCTTTAATGGATTTACTTACAATTTTACATACGAATAAGTACCTATTAAATATTTATTGAATTCCTACGCAATAAAGCTGTATACAATTAATATTTGCCAAGTTTATAGTTTATACAAGAAAGTTATAATCCTATATTTATAGCTTCAGTCTTTCGTAATAGGTAGGTAAACCTGCATCGGGCAGTTGACGCAACATACACTTATTTGGACATATTCCGTGATTTATTGAGTAAAAGTTAAGTGAAAGGTGTTCTGGATTTAATCACTATTAGTTCATTGGAAGGCTGTTTCTTACTGATATTCTATATTTGGGTAATAGTAGTTTTTTGAGTTTATCGCGGTCAGACAGACAGGCAGACGCGGTCAGACCCTTAGACAGGCAGACGCGGTCAAACGCTCAGACAGGCAGACGCGGTCAAACGCTCAGACAGGCAGACGCGGTCAGACAGACAGCCAGATGCGGTCAGACATTCAGACAGGCAGACGCGGTCAGACACTCAGACAGGCAGACGCGGCCAGACACTCAGACAGGCAGACGCGGTCAGACACTCAGACAGGCAGACGCGGTCAGATAACCTGACAGGCAGACGCGGTCGGGGACATTGTTTTATAATACGTAGGTAGGTACCAGCCGCTGCCGGCTGCTTTGCCAGTGTAAAGACAGAAACTTATCCCAAGGAAACATACTCCCGGGATATAAAGTAAGTCCTAAAAAATGTGCTATTCCAAGACAGTCTACCCGATTGCTTTTCATACAAATCCGTTCAGCCATTCGAGTGTGTAACAAACATACAAACCCACTCCCAAGGTCTTTATTATATTAGTATGATGTGACGTAAAGGTGTGTTCAGATCTGGCGAATGCGTCGCTCGCGAGCCGTTCGCGAGCCGCTTGCCAACTGCGCGCGTGCATTTCATGTTCGCACGAAGCGCGCGCGGCGCAGGGGCTTCGTACGGACGAGTCGTGCGCGAAATGCTCGCAAGAGGCGCGCATTCGCCAGATCTGAACACACCATAAGGATTAGTAATTTTGGGATATAATTTTTTTTAAATTCCTACGTAAATTGTTGGGTTTTGCTTGCGGTAGGTCGGAAACCAGATGACCAAAGTAGATTGCCTAAGAACTCTATTTAGGGGCCTTACCATAATGTGTTAAAATGCCAGTAGTGCAAGCGAGGGTCGAGCTATAGGTACACCTTATATAGCTCCATCCCTTTAATAGTTCACTTTAGGTCGTCAAATGGATTGCGTAGAGATCGTGGTAAGGCCCAAGCGGTCTTACCATGAAGTGTGAAGATGTCAGACGAGCGAGCGAGAAAGAAGGATGGACCTATACACTTTATAAAGCTCCATCCCTTTAACAGTTCAGTTTAGGTCGTCAAATGGATCGCGTTAAGGGCTCGTGGTAGGGCCATGGGCTCTAGAGATATAAGCATAGCATAGAATAATCAGCCTTAATGTTCCCGCTGTCGGAACTGTAGCTTCCTCTCTAGGAGAGGAAACGGGCCGTAATCCAACACGCAGGACCGGTACGGATTGATGAATTTTACATTTTTTCGATTTTTGGTTCTAGGACATGCCAGTTTTCGCACGATGTTTTCCTTCACCGTTTTGAGAGCAGTGGTAAGGAAATAAATTACACAAAGTCATGTGACTGGCTGGTTTGAACCTACGGCCTACAACTCGTAAGTCGAGACCATTATCACTAGGCCAACACTGCTCCCTAGAGATATTATGCAAAAGAGAACGGCCTTTTAGTTTTCTGTTGACAAAAAAAGTTTTTTATAAGAACTTGAAACGACTCAGATATGTCGAAAATCTCCATTTCTTAATAATCTCGGCCAAAACATGTAAAAATGCAGTCCATTTGACATACTTGCATTATTTCAACCAAACGCAGCAAGTTCAATAAAATATCGTGTAATTCGAACAAGTTTATAGTATTTCGATAACAGCGACGATGTTGTAATCAATGATCATAATATGTCCATCAGAATATGCCAGTGTCACTGACATGCAGCAAATGATATAAACCGACCAATTTCGAAAGTTATTCAACGGCGAATATGACCCTTTCATAAACCGACTTCGCAATTTTCCAAGGTTATACTCGATCAACAGGTGCCCATTCCGTTACATGAATGTTCAAACGAGTTTTCATTAAAATCGAGTTCTTATATTATAGGTACAATCGATTAAATGTTTGTGTTTCCATTAAATAATTGCAGCTTCTGAATTTTGGTAGAGAAATGTAAAACGAAATTATTGCGTTAAACAAACGAGATCAATTTTAATCTGATTATGGCGGGAATTTGGGGCAAGCTGTGTTTACTGTTTTTTGATATAAAATTATTGAAGTCTTGAATGATATTGGTATCTTTGTAGCTACGTAACAGTCAGATATTGTGTTGTAGAAACCTGGTACTGATTATTTCGCTACGCCATAACTTGTCTGTGAATTCGAAGTCGTCAAACTTTAGCATGAGAACTTGGCAAACTTTTGCATAAGGGTTTGGCAACTTCTAACATAGTTTTTATCTTTTTTCTTTTGAATTTGCACGATTTGTGTATTTAGACAGTGAGTTTAGAAAGATTTTTCTTTTTGGTATAGCATACAGTTACTTGGTTTTCTTTTTCTTTCTTTTTTAATGCGAATGTAACACATTAACTAGGTATAATCTTTTTGCAGTGTTTTCCACATAAAGCTTGCCGAGAAGCCTGACTTAATAGTCAGCCTTCACCGCAAGCTTTGCTATCAATCAAAAAAATCAATGCTGAAAAAAATCTCAGCTCAATTTTCCTAATATCGTGCCTGTTTCAATGATACCACATATTGCCCAGTTGTGCACAAAAATGAGATACTATACTACCCACATCACAATATCGACTAGGAATCAATTTGCGAATAAATAAAACAGCCACTGAACTTCACTCGAAAAAATCCCGCCAAAAAAGCGCTTCTATTTTTTATTTATTACTTGAATATTTTAGCCGCCATCGGTTCTACTTACCATTAATTAATACTTACCAAATCTTGTTATGTTAATTGATGATTCATCCAAAATAAAGCATATTTTTCTTTACTTCCAGATCAAATAAATACCTACAAAAGTCAGCGATCACGAGGGTATGCGCTGTCGGAGGTTTCTTTATATCAATACCGGTATTTTTAACAGGTTGGTACGATTACGTTCTTTTTATAATCACTATGTGGTTCCCTTTCATATGGAACCACTCTAGCTTCCCACGGCATTATAAAAAAGCGATTAGGGCTCGCAATAAGTGGTGATGGGAACTAATCAGGTGGATAGAGCCGCTTCGATTTATTTGATTCTTGAGACGTGCTTTAGAGTGCAAATCTTGTGGAGTCAAAATTTTAGTAGTATTAAATAATTCATATGATGAGGCCCATTGTAAGCGGCCACATTTCAGTCATATGTCATCACTGAAAACACGCACTGGTCATAGGCTTTCGTCTTGAGTCACCCAAAGAGCGATGGAAAGGGCTATGCTCGGAGTTTCCTTGCGTGATCGAATCAAGAATAAGGATATCCGCAGGAAAACCAAGGTCACCGACAGGTCTTCAACTTAAGTGGCAATGGGCAGGGCACATTGCTCGCAGAACGGATGGCCGTTGGGGCCGAAAGGTTCTGGAATGGCGACCATGTACCGGAAGACGTAGCGTTCGAAGGCCTCCTACAAGGTGGACCGATGACCTGGTAACGGTTGCGGGAGTCCGATGGATGCCAGACGCACAAGACCGTTCATTGTGGCGGCACTTGGGGGGAGGCCTATGTCCAGCAGTGGACGTGTTCGGCTGAAATGATGATGAAATAATTCATTGCTTTCATTAAAATATATTTGTTATTTTAAGGACTTACATTCTAATTAAAATGACCATTGTGATTAGTAATTTAAAAAAAAAGTTAATTTATTTAACCTTTTGAGTAGTGTAGACAATAGAATGACAATGACCGAGCTAACGCCGGCGTTCGCTCGGGGTTTAATGAACTAATATTCTGTAATTAATTTTCTCTTAATTTTATATTCAAGTTGTGCAAATACGAGTAATGTTTTATCTAAATTATTTCGTTAAATTAATGTCTATAGTTATTTCAATGTAGTACCTATAATGAAAATTGAAGAAGTAACTGGCTGGAAAGACAGGAACCTAACCTAGCTCAGGAGTCAGGGTTCACTCATTTGTTTACGTGTTACAATAAAAAAAAAAATATTCTTATTAATCAAAGTGCATATAGGATGCAAAAAAAAGAAATGCCGGATTGTCAATAAGTATTGACATATTCCTTTTCCGACTGCATGATGCCAATGATAATGATGGATTACTTTCTGACCAGCATCGAGCAAATATTGGAAAAAAATACAAACCTTGGATTACGAAACGATTGGATAACGAATTTGGTTTTGTAAACCAAACAAATCGCACCCTCAGAATGAAAGTGGCCTAACTTAAACAATGCAATATGTGGAAAATAAGCATGAGTCTTCAAAATGTACTCATAATTTTCTTACTCATAATTCGGGCTCTATCACCTCTCGGTTTCAAAGTAGCCTTTTTATGATTAGTTAGCTTTCGTTCTAAGAACTATCACGTGCCTTATTTTAAATAAAATAATTTCAAAGCACAATTACATCAATCTAAAATTTGCCAGAATTTGCCAGCCTGCTAAGCCCTGATTGGTCCAACACACAAAAAGCTAGCATATTGCAACCACCACTAATTCAACCCATTTCAATTCCAGGCATAATACTCTACACCTTCATCCAATTTCATTCAACGCCAGCGATAGTGACATCGGTCTTCATCGGCGTTGGCATCATCTTCTGCGGATGTGCGATGGTACACAACGTCTTTGTTTGGCAAAAGGAGAAAACGAACCTAGTGAAAGCATTTCGAACTCAAGAAGTGAATACTTCGACAGTTTCACCTAATTTGAACGCGTCGAATGGAGTGATTATTGGGAATGGACACTTGAATAATACTGGCATGGGGAACTTGAGTTTCCATAGCATGACTGCTGGTGGGGCGTACACGCATCCCATCACGTTGTTGCAGCAAGGGGGTCCTTACATTATAAGGTGAGTTACGACTGCTTTTTGTCGAATAAGAAGAGACTAATATAAATTTTAGGGTTAGATCATTTCTGGTTTAGTCAATCTTAAAAACAAAATGTTAATATTTTAATATCGATTCTTAGATATTTTAGTTTTATTGTATGAGTCTTGTAAACATAATAATATCAAAACATCAGAGACCCTACCGCGAATTGACGACCTGAGCTATACAGGGGAAAACACCCTATTTACCTGTGTGTGTGGGTGTATAGCTCCATGAGTTCCTTTCCTCTTTCTCGCTCACACCTGATATATTAACAAGTCATGGTAAGGCCTCGGCTGCGTTCTTCGAGCGTTTTGGAAACGTCACTGACCTAACCCACGATACGCACAAGCTCAGCACGCTCGTATAAGTCGCGCCATGTCACTTTATGCGAAACTCTAACTTTATTCCAAGATAAAACTCGTTTTTTATTATGTTTCAAGAACGCCTCTTATTATAATTCTTTACTGGATACACCACCTACACCTAGATCAAATAAATAGAAGATAGTGATAGATATACAATAATTATAAAATCCAATATTTACCTTAACTCTTCAACTTGCAGGCCGCCGACCAGCACTCCCCCGGGCGAGGGCGCGGTGACGCCCGGCGTGCCGGCCGCCACCATCGACCTGAGCCACGACACGCACGAGCTCAGCACGCTCGTATGAGCCGCGCCGTGTCACGCGTTGCGAAAAACTAACTTTATTCCAAGAGTTAACTCGATTATTATGCAAGTCTCACTTTGGTCGAGTTGACTTTATGCGAGATGTGACGGTATTATGTACGCTAGATTGAAGGCGACATGTCACTTTATGCGAAACATCTCACTTTTTTCCAAGAATTGACTTTATTCGAATCTCAAACTTTGTTTAAGTCTATTTTATCAGAGATACGACGCCATTGAATACGCTTGTGTTAGAAGCTATATGTTACGTAAATCGAAAAGCTCATTTTATGTGAAACACCTTCACTTTATACCAAGAGTTGACTTTAGGCGAAAACTGTTTTTGGCTATAGGTACACGCCGCCGGTGTGATTATTCGAAAATTTTCGATATTCGATCGAAGAACATGAAAACCAAGGCACCACAATTAAAATTGTTAATTCTGGCAGCATTTTTAATTGATATTAAGATTACAAAAAAAAAAATGAAGTAAATTATCTGCCTACGAAAAGTTCTGCAACATATGAATGCATTGAAATAACATTTTACGACTTAGTAGTACCTACTGTACACTAAACTATTTTCATGCGAAATGTCGACTTTATTCCACTTGCCATTTCTGTACGTGTCACTTTATGCGAGTTGACTATATGAAGTTGTCAGTTTGTGACAATCTTGTCTTGATGTGTGTGTGTCCCATTGGTGGGAGTTTGAGTGTGTGTCTGGGGACTGCGGATGTGTGTGTTGAGTTTTATGAATTAATTTATAATTTTTGGTCTTTCGTTTTGAGATATTCAGATGTTATAATATTTATAACTTTTAAGAGGGAACAAAAATCGCAGTACATTTTTCAATTAGCCTTATTATAACTTTTTATTTTATAATATCCATTCATTCATTGGCCTTAGAATATATTACTGCGAAAGTTGCCGTTCGATCTTTCGTCTTTACACCTTAGTAATAAGGTTGAAAACTGGTCGTTAATATTATTGTCTAAGATAAAAGGTGTCTTTTTAAAAATAATTTTACGCATTTATTAGACATCTCAAAATCTCAGAGCGAAAACCTCACGAACTTTCAGCACAGGCTGATATCTTTAACTCAAAGGCCATAATAAGCCTATAACATTGTTCTTTTTGTATATTGTGGTAACTGTAAATATTGTTTCTCTAGTTTATGTTTTAAAAATGCCATGTTTTTATTTTAATTAGTTTTATAAGGTTCTTAAAAATGGTCTTGCCAAAAGATTGAATCGTGAGGTCTATTTTGATCTGTGTTAGTGTTTGGTCAAATATTTCGTGTTCTGAATTGCCAAACTCAAGTTACTGTAATTTCTAAATAAACTTGATTTTTCACTTGCACAAATAAGAACCTCAATGTCAGCTTTTCAAACAAATTCAAATTATTTTTTTATTCGACTAAAATCGTTTTACGAAATACAAAGTTTGCGACTGATTGGCTGACATTTAACCATAAAGATAGAATTTCAAATGTCACAATATATTTTTATGGTTTTGAGTGCAGTCTGAGAAACGAGAAGAAAGATACTGATATTAAAATTTCGCCATTCTTAAAATTTCGAATGTATACTGTTTTAAAATAATCTAACATGTAAAATGTCTAAAAATTTATTTTTGTAATTGTTATTTTTATAATTTATTTTTCTTTTTACATATTTTTGACAAATTATAATTAAAATAAGAATTCAGTCCATGTCTAGCACTAAAGAATGTCTTTTGAATGAATTGAAAATATGAATGGTTTTATAGCAAGCTTAGTGTTACAATTATAAACCCACCAATCTGATCATAGACAAAAAGAAAAAAAAAGCAACATCTAAAATAATAATAGTGTCAAAATGTATATTTGTACATAGTGTTTCTACACATAAATCAGGAGGCCTAAATTTATTTATTATTATCTTCTTTAAACTGATAACATTTTCTATTTTTGCTGTAGTTAATTTTATGTGAGACTAAAAAATAAAATAATTAAAAAAAAAGAATACTTTTTATTTCCCAAGTCACGTATAAAAACACTGTTATTGCAAGACTAGTTTCTGCGCCCTTCCTTTGCCCTGAAAAATAGAAATATTCAAGATATATATACAGATATCATAGAGAACACTGGACGACACTGGATCTTCCTTGAGCATGATTTTTTTTTTTTTGGGTGGGAAAATCATTAATGACAAATCTCGCTCTTGGGCGGAGCGAGAGATAGTGTCAGACTTTTACTGACTAAAAACCCACTCGTGTTCCTTCTTTGCCTTCATCCCGGGGCCCCGGGCTTCGCTTTCACACTACCCGTGGCCCCAGTAGGCTTCGACCCTGCTGCGCCTCTACAATTTGCTGACGTCTCCCTAAGGCGCGCGTGGAACAGTACGCGCCGTCGACGACTTGGGCTGAGCATAATAATATTAAGTTTTTCAAGAAAAAAACACTGCTAAGACTATTCTTGGACGGTAATCTATAAAATTTTGTTTATGTATATTACTACTGAAAATTCTTTAAATTCCCTATACAATAAATGTCGAACGTTTAATGTCTAAGTAAAGTCCCCACACAAAACTGTGATGCGATGCGATGTAATACGACGCCGCATCCTAGAAGCCGGCATAATTTATTTCGGCAAAGCATTGGTTCAGGTGACCAAACAATGTGCGATGCGAATCAATTCGCAAGGTCTTGGGTCTGGTCTTGCAATCCTCGTTTGGCCATATCATTGATATAATATTTCAATGATAATAAAAGGTGTAAAGAAAGTAGGCCAAAGGAAGATTGAAATATCATCAAACTTTAATGTTTAAAACGATCTGGCCAGTTTTACTTAGCCATTTCATGAAGTGATCAATTTATAAGATCTGGCCACGACATATTTAAAAGGTTAAAAGGTAGTGTTCGATTGGTTATTTTAATAAGTAAAAGAATATTAAACAAAAAAAATATTGTGGCATACAGTTCTTAGTATGTACAATAGAAATACGTAATAAAATACATTTCGTCTTCATTTTTGATACGATTTTGTTCTTGGGACCCGTCGTAATAAATTCTATAAAATACGATTTGAGTTACGAAAGATTGTTAAACCTCAGCAAGCAAATTATTCCAGTCCATTATAGACTGGAATAATTTGCCTGGTGAGGTTCTCCCATCCGATTATAATTTGGGTGTCTTAAAGGCTAGAGTGAATAAACTCTTAATAAACTAGTGCGCCTCACCATCAACGATTGCATCACTGCTTATCATCAGGTGGGATCGCAGACAAGCAATAGTTTATAACAAATTAAATAAATTATATATATGAGGGAAAACAGATTAGTTAGGCTGGCAACATTAAGCGCGCCCGCAGCGCCAACTTAACGCGCGCGGGCTTTAAATACCTTTGCTAAAATAGTGGTAGAATTCCAAATAAAAATTCCGTGTGATAGAAAAAAAAAAACTGTCACAAGTAACACTGGGAATTGAGGGGTTAAAAACATAACAATAATTACCGTTTCATTCCTTGATATAGACCTGTGTAGTACCCACTCATGTACCAGCTGAGTAGCATAGACGATATGGCTTGTTCCTCCGTGTCTGTTCGGTCTACTGAGGTAGCGAAGGCCATCGGTGGGGGCGGCATTGGCATTTCTGCTGAGCCTAGTTGCTGAAAAATCAAAGGAGAAATATTATGAACTAGCTGACCCGGCGAATTTCGTAACGCCATAGATTCAATTAATGTTGTGATATGTCAAAGTCAAAACCATTTATTTCAAATAGACCATTTACAGGCACTTTTGAATGGTCAAACGTCGGTCAGTCAAAAAACAAAAAAAAATGAAGTTAAATTTCATGTTCCAAAAGCGTAGATCTTTATGGAGAAGAACGTGCAAGAAACTCCATGGACACTCTTTTAAATTATATTATGAGTTACATATAATGTTGGTTACATATTTCTTGTTGCTTCTATTATGTGAGCACAATGTAGATAAGTAATAAAAAATAAAACTAATTAAAAGATACAAATTGAATTATGCCATTGGCAGCTAAGTCTCAACTGACGGCACCCGTTCACGAGTATGACGCGTGCATCAGCCACACACAGCTCAACCATTTTGAAAGGAAAAAAATGACCCAATAACACGTGCCACCATCAGCGAGAAATTTGAATGAGCATGACAAACTCTCAAAGATATTTTTTCTGAAAATAGCATCGAAATGAGTTATTAAATGAAGTAGAAATTATCATTTAAAATATTGGTATGTCAAAGATTTGGGGTGGTGGGAATATCTCGCTATCTTTTTTGTATAAGTACAGGTATGGTATTCTAATGGCGGTGATGTAACATTTCATTGAAAAGTATATCTAACTTACTTAACTCGGCGAACATGACCCAGGGTATCTCACACCCTAGTTAAATTAGAAAGTAGTGTATATTTTGAAATCCTCGTCTGGCGAGACTAGCCATAGCCTAGCAGTAGCTGGAGGCAGGAGCGTGTGGGACGAGATAGCGTCGTGATCAGTGTGGCGCGAGACCCTGGCCGGGATATACTTGCGCAAGCTTGTCTCGGGTACGTTATACCCTGCCTCATTTTTGACGTATTTATTATACGTAAATATTTAATCATGAATTTTAACTGTTTTACTAGATTTTTCTATTATTTTTAGCTTTTTGTTGTTTATCGTCTTTTGATGTTTGTTTGTTTGTTCGTATTAGTTTGTAGTTTTTGAATTATTGTTGTTTCTTTGAAAACTGACTACTAGGAAACTAAAAAAAACAAAACTAAATTACTTCCGCCAGCAAATCGAAAAACTGCTTAATGACTCCTTATCTAGACATGCAAATGTACTGGGACGATATGTCAGATGCCGGAATTGTCTATACAAGAATGATAGAAAAACCAAACCATAAGTTTGGAGCATGCAAAATTTACATACAAAAATTGTGCTGATCTCAACAGCACTGATTAATCCTATTTTCAATAAAAAAATAGCAAGTTTATTTTACGAGGAGAAGTCATAATCTTAAGGTTCCAAGTTCATTTACATTCCAAAGAATAATATTTTTGATAAATCCTTAATTTTTGTTAACCCTAAACTTTATTGTTATAATTATATAGTATGAGAAAAACCTGAATAAATAAATAATTATTATTTGATAAAGTACTTTTCTCATTTAATTTCATTAAATAATTGATTATTTAATAAAATAAAATCAACAAAATGATGAAAATAATAATAAAAACTACATTACGGTAAATTAAGATAAGGGTATGTCCCACCCTATCACATTCTTAAAGTAACTTTTTTTTACCTCATGCTCGCAGAGTTCATATTAATCGGATTTAAAAAGTTCCTTCAATTTGCGATTTTAGATAAAATTGGTTTCCAATACACATAGTAAAAACTGAGTCAACTTTCCAATTGTATCAAAACAGAACAAGGAGGCCTTTACGCAGTAGTGAGATAACCTAGGGTATTTAGAGATTTAGAGAAAGAGAGAGACAGACATGAAAGACTAAAAAAAGATGACTACAAAAATCAGCGGCCTTATTTTAAAAACAGGACTGTTGGATTAATGTTCGCAAGTCCTACTTACTGGACTCGATTCTCGAGTCAGGCAATACAACGTGATAAGTTAAATGCGCTAAAACTCAGACACCCCAAATTATTTTTAAAGGGGAATCGTTTGTCTTGATATGATCATGTAAAGAGGAGAGATGAAACGCATGTTAGGAGATGTCAGCAACTGTAGGGGCCAAGCAACGTTGAAGCCTACTGGGGCCAAGGGTCTGATTCTGAAAGAAAGACTCGGTCCTGGTACGAAAGGAAACGAAAGAACAGGAGTAGGTTTATAATTCAATCTACCTAATTCTGAGAGAAATAAAAACCATTAAAAAATAATGTTAAAGTTTTATGTGCTGTTTTAGTTTTATGTTTTACTGGCAATCCTGTAATTTCTTTCGACTGTAACGCCGCTCTGTCGAGGGAGGAGTCGGTAGGTATATCACCGGGCCGCAAGTATGTGCATTGAAATAAGAACTATTATTAACCCCCGTCAAAGGAAATTTAAATTGAACGACAACCATTTGTGTTTGTTTACCTATTTTGGCGGGTTTGCGCAAGTGATGGCTTGATCTATTAATAAATAGACTGGGCAACATTTTTAATGAAGATTTTTTGAAAAATGTGACCTATATTAAAAAGTGGTTCAATTGATTCTGCGCGTTATTCTGATCAAACTATTTTCAGGTTTTGCGCATTTGACGTCACATATTCTATATACGACTCACACGATTTTCACAACATGAGAAAACATTGAAAGTTTGAAACTACTATATTATATGCAAGTTTATTTTTCAGATAGTGTTGTTTTTAGTTTCTTTTTAAATTGTAAGTGTAATTTATTTTATTTAAGTGAAATTTGTAATCTTATTTCGGTATCAATTATTATTTAATTTCTACCTTGTTTAGTAATTTATTAATTTATTTTGATATTAATTTAATTTAATTTTTCTAGTCGCATTATATTCACATTTGCATTAAGAATAGTTTTGTTATCTAATAATTTAATGATTGTACCACTTTGTTTTTTGTGCTAGCGGTGTTACCTATAATTAATTGTTGCGCCCGCAATTGTATCCAACTATAATTATTAAGTTGCTAGTGTACCTGTGTAAACAGTTGTTGGTTAACCTGAATAAAATAAATATATAAGTTAAAAGGAATAAATACTTACAGTAGTTAACATGGACAAATTTGGCATGGGCGGGATTTCGGGGAATTCAAAGCCGTTGATATTCATGTTTCTAGCTTGGGTCTTCTTCTTTTTTGACGACTTTTTCTTTTTTCGAGATGTCCGATCTGCAATTATACATATGCGCATTATATTTATTTATTTACATAAGAAATCGTCGTTTTATGAAACTGCACTCTGAGCTAAGATATCTTCAGATTAAAATATGATTCGCGGGCGTAATACGAATTATAATCATTACAGCCCTCTGAGTTTGTCTTACCTCATTGAATGGCTATTTCACGAAAAATTCAAAATAAATACGTAAGTATCAAAAAAGGAGAAAAAAATAAATAAGGACCAATGTGAAGAAACTAGTTTTTCCATTGAATCCTTAAAAGGGTAATATAATTATGACCAAAAACAATGTCATAATGTAGGTCACTACTAATGCGGGTAAAATATTCTTTTTTTTAATAATATATACTAATGCTTGACTTTTTTTTTCGGGTTGGAAAATCATCTAATGACATACCCGCTCTTGGGCGGAGCGGGGGATAGTGTCAGACTTTTACTGACTAAAACCCCACTCCTGTGGTCCCACCTGCTGGTCGCGGGTTGGGCACGACATAATTATGGCAATAAGTCGTACTCTTTGAGGAGTGGCTGAAAAGACAACACGGCGTCCACACCTTCAGCATGACACAGGTCCTCACCGGACATGGTAAGTTCGGGAGGTTCCTGCACCGGATTCGTAAGGAAGAATAAAAAAACTACACAAACGTGTCGCAACGAATTTCTTTATTATTATATTTTTTTAGTTCATTCTGCGCATCACTGCGCCTTGTGACGTGATTACGACCTAACGTAACCTACGACAAACTTATTATTTGCGGTTGGTACAGTAATCGGGTCTAGGGATCGAACCGCAAAATTAAGTTTGTTTTTTATTGTATATACTTTTCCGGGATAAAAAGTACCCAGTGTGGTGCCCAGGATATTAAAGAATAATTATACCAAGTTTCATCGTAATGGAACCGGTAGTTTTTGCGTGATGCCTGAACAAACAGACAGACAGACAAAATTTTTTTTAATCAAAATTTTGGGTTCGGTGTTGGTCTAGTAACACCGCCATTTTTTTTTTTTATATTTTTAATGTACAGAATTTTCACTTCTACAGATTTATTATAAGTATAGACTAGGATTTTTTTCAAGAGACATTTTAAGAGATGTATCTACAAATAATTAATTATTCTATAAACTAACGAATTAACAAAAGAATTGCACATTGTTTAATGCTTGCCTGACATCTCAGCTGGTCTGGGGAAATCCATACCATTGCTATCTGGACTGGGCATCCGATCACTGCACCCCCGGTCATCCGTGTTGGGTGACAAACTGCCATCATGGACCTGTTCTGTCTTCGCCTCTACGATCTGGCGACTCCTGGCCTCCTTGCCGTGTGAAAGCATTAGAGCTTCTAAAGGTACCAGTTCTTGATTCTCATAACCTGAAATATTAAAAATAATGAGTTGAGATGACGGTTTTCCGGAAAAATATGTCCAGCCTTACAATTATGTGTAGGATATCTGCAGGAGAACCAAGGTAACAGACATAGCCCGAAGAATCGCCAAACTGAAGTAGCAGTGGGCAGGGCGCATTGCTTGCAGAACAGATGGTCGATTGGGACGAAAGGTTCTGGAATGGCGACCACGTATCGGAAGACGCAGCGTTGGAAGGCCTCCCACAAGGTGGACCGATGACCTGGTGAGGGTCGCGGGAATCCGATGGATGCGAGACGCACAGGACCGGTCATTGTGGCGACATTTGGGGGAGGCCTATGTCCAACAGTGGACGTCTTTCGGCTGAAATGATGATGATGATCTCCAGCCTTAACATGACATGTTAAAATGTCATGCTTGCAAGTGAGGGATAGAGCTATACACCCTATATCACCATCCCTTTAACAGTTCAGTTTAGGTAGTCAAATGGATCACGTTAAGAGCTTGTGGTTAGGCCTTAGTACACTAGTGACGTGACGTCGTAAAATGACATTGAAGTCAATTTTTTTTTTGCTTATTCTGTTCTTTATGAAAGACTTCTGTGTCGTGAGTGCATTCACAAACATATAAACTCACTTATACAGGACACCCAGATCTGGAAAAACTATTTTTTTTTTTTTTATAATTATCACACAATGCAGTATAGTCCCAAGCTAATCAGAGCTTGTGTTATGAGTACTAGACAACTGATAAACATATTTATATATTTCTAAATACATACACATCATAGATAACTACACCCAGACACAGAACAAATGATCCTGCTCATCACAAACATTTGTCCTGGGTGGGAATCGAAGCCACAACCTCCAGCATAGCAGTCAGGGCCACTGACCAACAGGCCAGTCAATTATTATTAAATTTGTACAGCATTCAAATATCAGTTTCATGTGAGAATCGAACCCACGCCACAAGCCATGCTAATAACTCAAGCACTGCACTATTGCTGCAATTGTACTAAAACTTGCAATAAATAACAAAGTAAAAGACGGTTACATTATAGGCTATGTTTGACTGTAAAATTTACATCTTTTTTTTTTTTTTTAATCAAGATTTTATTTAGGGGCTTTTGTCCAAAAAGGATATGTCAGCCCCATCGTACCTTATAACAATTACTACACACACATACCTTTATTAACTAATACATATTTACCTAAAATACATTACAGATATTAAATAGGGCGAATCACTGTTGCAAGACCGCTATTAAACCACTTAGTTTTCTGGCCGCCTCCGATTTCGGTTTTGATAGAATGCTTTGGATTATACCTACATTGAATCTATTTAACTTTAGTTCGCTCAGCAATGCGTCGCGTTCATCTTTATTTCGGGCACATTCCATCAGCAAATGTTGTACATCTTCAATTTGGTTGCAAGTTACACAATTAGGTGAATCAGTCTTTTTCATTAAATTTAATCTTTTTTTTTACATTTATAGGTTCACACATCTCTGACTCACACTTGGCCAGTCATCATCATCTTCCTGCCCTTGTCCCGTGTTATTTGGGGTCGGTGCAACACGTTTTTTTCTTCCACTCTGCCGTGTCACTCGTCATGCTATCACTAACTTCCTTTTCTTTCATATCACTCTTCACACAATCCATTCATCCTTCACACTTGGCCAGTATTTTTCATAATAGTCAGCTATACTGGAAATTCTTACCTAAATATCTGACAATGCATTCTTCATTGTCTATCATTTTAGAAATAACTGCTTCATACTCCAAGCCATCTTCACAGAACACCAGCCGGCAAGGCATACCAACTCTCCACTTTGTTTCCTTCGGTGGTTCATCATAAAAGGCAACATTAGAAGGTCTTGGTAATTGATCTTTCTTCATTGATAACTTTCCAGGTTTATTTTCTCTCTTTAACAAATAAACAGCTGAGGAAATGAAAGAGGAAGAAAATTTAAGAATTACTCTATATTTATATAAAATGAATCCCTATTTCCCTTGGTCATGTCATCATGTGTGAACGGCTGTACCGACTTCACAAATATTGTTTTTGTTGTGTTGTCAGGAGAAGGTTCTTATGAAAGAAAAAATAAAAAAAAATGGTAGTAGGGTAGAGTAGGTTAGAGCATGGTAGAGTAGATTAGGGTAGAGAAGGGCAGAGTTGGGTAGAGCAGAATAGAGTAGTTAGTTGACAGGAGCGAAGCCACAAGCAAATCTAGTAAATAATAGAAAAATAATTTGTAAATACAGAAATTTCTCACATATGTAGCAAGCTAATAATATAATATAAATATTTACCTATCATCCACATTATTGGTTTATCAGCCTAACATTATTAACATTCTAGTCCTACAAAAAAAAAGCCCTACAATATCTATGTTATAAAAGTGAAATACCACTCACTGATTAATCACAACATCTCAGAAACTATAACACCTACAAACTTAAAATTTGGCTGGTAGGTTCCTTAAAGGGCGTAGACATCTGTTAGGACCGAATTTTCTGAAATTCACCCCCTGAAGGGGATGAAACTGAGGTCCAAAGTTTGTATGGAGAAACCGATTTCTATGCTATAAAATCTAACCCATTAGTAGTATTATTTAGTACTTTGATAACATCTAAACCGCAAGTTTATGCTCAAACATATTGTAAGTTTTATAGATATGGATAAAAGTAGTCCTCATAATCATAATAAAATTCATCCAAGTCCTCTGAGACGGCACATCCACTGCTTCTGTGCCTCTTGAATTCAGCACATTGCCAGTGATAGGGTAATATTAGGGACAGTTTGGTAGAGTCAGGTTATTGTCCTAGCTCCGCCAACTTCCACCAGAGCCTATTCCCCCTAAGCCTGCCCAGTACGCCGTCACTATTTCCGTACCTACTAATAAAAGTATATTGTTCATACGTACGTTCTGCATTACGGTCGTTTGATGAACGCGGAGTATTCGTCGACATGGCCACACGCTTTGCTACCTCAATGTTGGCGACCCTCACAGCCTTGTCATACGCATCGTTCAACTTTTTATCATCCCACTGATCATCATCATCAGTGTCAGACTGAAATTGAAAATAAAATTACAACCACCTCGCATAAAATAATGAGCAAGTTTCACTAGTCTTCAACTTACAATATTCATCCCTTTTACGTATAGGACTTCACTTGTGGACATTTCAAGCTTGAGTTACCCTGTTTATAAGATTTTTTTGTGGTTTAGTTTGTTTTATAACACTACAAATTTTTATCCAAACAATTAGCGACGGATCAAACAAAGCAGGTATTGAGAATTTTCTCAATTTTGTTTTATTGACACAGAAAATTCTGTCTTGTCTTTGAATTTTTGACGTTTTGAGTTTTATTCCTTGTCTTTGTTTTTAGAGATGAGATTCTTACAAATCTTTAGTCGAATATTGTTGCCCTAATTAATATTAATTTTCTATCTTACTTCTATCATATAAAAAACTGTATCTAAGCAATTTATGGAGCCGGATAACTCGCATCATGCAGACCTCTTTTTAGTTATTGAAAAGAGGTCTACTGACTCTCAGTAGTTTATACAAATTAGAAGTAGGTTTAGTAAATGAACCAAATTTTCACTCCCTTATTGTTTTACCTATTTGAGAAATCATCAAATGCCTTTATACCACTTTTCTATCTTCGTAGTATCGCTTTTAGGCACCGCATTTTTTTAGCTTTCTTTCTAAAAACGGTTGAACGGCCAAGTTGATGAAGAGGGTTTCACTCGAGTAGAAAAGAAGAAAAAGGAGCCCTGTTCGGGATCAGGGCTCCTATTTCCTCCTTAACCTGTGCGGTGCCGCACCGAGATGACCAAATATGCTGCTGCGTCCTGCTGTGCCTACGATGCAGCTGTATATTTCGCGTCTGCATTACTCTATGAAGGTTGAGAAAGTCGTTGAGTATATGAAGATAAAGAGCAACTGGACTCTAAGGTCAGACAGGCTAGATTCGCGCCATGATGCCAACTTCAAGTCGTTCGTGATACGAGTTTCAACCCACCATCTACAGACCATTTTGAGAGAGGATTTTTGGCCGAAAGGTGTCGTCTATCGATGTTTCCGAGGACGGCTACGCGACACCACGCAGCGAAACACGACGCCGATGCACGATGTTACGTGTCTAATTATAGTTTGGTTGTGATATTTTTAATATGTATTAATTTATTTTGTAAGATTGTAATTTAATGTGTTTTATCTATTGGCCTTAGTCGCCTGACAATAAAGAAATAATAATAATAGACCGTTTTCCACACAAATGCGGTAAAGTGCGCAACTTAGCCCCCGCCACAATTTAGTGTATTTATAATAACAGGATGGGCGCTAAGTGACCCCAACGAGTCATTGGTCAACCCCCGTTTATTTATTTCTTTGTAGCAGCACTCGGCTTCATAACCACATCCACTACGTAATTAACGTTATTTGATGTAAAAATGTATCGCAATTGAAGCAACTGCCATTCACGTAAACATTGTCAATCGCAATTGACGGTTTCGGGGATCCTAAGACCCAGTGTATTTTGCTGTAAGTACCAACATATCTATTCAACAAAAGAAAGATCGAGGGATAATAATAATTGTATAGAAAAGATATTGTTACCTACACAACAACAGATAATAATGGCTATCTATTCTCAAATTTCTCATAGAAAATTTATCTGCGAAAATCTCGGCAGAATCGGCCAGCGTAGGTATCTAAGTAAGTAATATTGTTTCAGTCTTGTCCCTCAAACGTCAACCGCGAGTCCAATTGTGGGTTGACAAACATATGAAATAATACCGCCTAAGTTCGTCCGAGGCGGAAAAGCTTTTATGAAAATTGTATGCCGAAAAATATAGCTATAGCCTGAGTATCGAGATGTACTTAAATGTAATAACATAATGTTCCAATTGATGAGGCGCTTAGACCTTAGTAATGTACAAATTATAATGTAATAGCATACCTACTTATTGTCCACGCTAATATTTTATAGAGGTAAAGTTTGTTTTTTTGTTTGTAGGAGGTAATCTCAAAAAGTACCTACTGATTCGATTGCTAAAATTTTTTCACCGATAGAAAGCTGCTTTATTCCTGAGTGACATAGGCTATATTTTATGTACGGGAGAAGCTGCGGGCTACAGCTAGTAATAAATACAAATACAAATAAAAGATCAAATCACCTTAGTGACAAGCTTTATTCACAGCCATCTGTCATAAAACTAAAAAGATATTTAATAACTTTTTGCTAGTAAAGCTCGGAAGTTTTTGGCGGGATTTAATCGAGTAAAGATAATTATTTGCAAACTGATTTTAAATGCAATATTGGTGTACCTGCCTATTCTTTTGTCAGATTATCATAAAAGGCTAAAATTGGACTCGATACAGAAAGGTCAAATTCAATGCTGCTGAAGCCCAGGTATGTCTTTTTCCCGCTAAAAGGGGTCAATTCCGCCCTACTCCAACTTTCCGAGGTGAGACCGTGCCGATGACTGACCATCATTTTATTGGTATCACGCGAACTCTTTGCTTTTGGCCGTAAATCGAAGTTAAGACTGCTGACAAAAAGTTAGGAATTCTAGCAAAGGTGAGACAGCACTTCACGCCGGAACAGCTGCTCAAACTTTATCAAGCACAAGTTCGATCGTGTATGGAGTAGGTACCTACTGCTCTCATCTGTGGGACGGATCTGTCAGCTAGTTACTACCAGCTTGATGCGCTTGAGTCAACTGAGAAACAAGTCAAGAGGATAGAAAGCTGAAGAGTTTGTTTGTTTGGTTGAACGTGCTGATCAAAGGAACTACCGGTCGAATTTGAAAAAAATACATTTTATAGAAAATAAACAATCTCCTGTTTTAGTCAGAATTTATTTATTTTAATATTGGGAAACAGAGCAAATAAAAATAAAAACTGTACGTAATAAGTACATTATATATATATATGTATTTCTTTTTCATTTTGAACATAAGAAATCTTCAAAAATTACTCACTGACACTCAAAACAAAAACGGATCATGCATGCGCCGAACGTCTTTGGGTGTCAACGTGTCAAGTGACTTCCGTTTACTGTCAAAGGTGTTAGGAATCATATCGGTCACTTTATCCGGATAAAATTATTAAAAATGGGTCAAATTAAGTGTCATGTCAGTATATCATCATCTTCCTGCCCTTATCCCGTGTTATTTGGGGTCGGCGCAACACGTTTTTTTCTTCCACTCTGCCCTGTTACTCGTCATGCTATCACTAACTTCCTTTTCTTTCATATCACTCTTCACACAATCCATCCATCTTTTCTTTGGTCATGTCAGTATATGCGAAGTCATTTTATCCGACTTTGTTATATAGAATTTTATATGAAAACCAATCTTTGCTGTGTAATTACTTCATAATAAGCGGTTGGTCAATATAGGCGGAGCCATAATAAACGGATTCTACTGTAGATGCTAAACAAAAATACAAATACAAAATACAAAATCTTTATTTCTTAACAAAATTGTTTACATTAGTAGGTGATTGGAGCCTCCTTTTAAGCAAGTAATGCCTGTATTAGGAGACTCCGCTCTTCCACATCAATATACAATTATTTATATATATATATTAATAATTAGGATGAAATGCATGCTAGTGTGTTTGAGTGTGTAAGGGGGTGTGTTTGTGTGTGATGGTGCGTGTATGTGTGTGTTTGTTTGTGCATGAGTTTGCGGGTGTTTGAGTGAAAACGTATGTTCGTGTTTTATTTTATTTGTTGTAATAGGGCCTCAGTGTCTGCGTAATTTAGAGTTTTTAGCCAATCAGTAATAATTTTTTTACACTCGTGTAATGGTTTGTTGTGTATATAAATCTTTCTATTTATTTTATTATAAAGTTGACATGATAGTTTACTGTACTGAATAGCAGCAAATTTAGTTTTAGTCTGTGGAACCTTGGCTACGAGATCTTTCCGTCTTCTTGTTGTTGTATTTGGATCATATGGTAGATTTTTGTGTTTTTTTAAGACAGTATACATTATATATAACTTTCTAACGGAAAGTAATCCACTTTCCTGATACAGCCTTTCAGTAGGGTATCTAATTCTTTTAAAATACATTATTTTTATAACGGCACGTTGTCCTCGTTCAACATGTATAAACTGTGATTTTGCTGCACCACCCCATACAGTGATACAGTAGGCTATTACAGATTGTGCAAGAGCGATATATATTTCGTTTAGTAAATTTCTGTGAGAGTGTGATTTCTTTTTTATATTTTTGGGAACAATATGCCTTAAAGTTTTAAAAATCCACCCTAACTTCCTAATCCTCCCAGTGACATGTTCAACATGAGAGTACCATGATAATCTGTGGTCAATAATTACACCTAGATATTTTGTTTTCAAAACTTTACTGATCGTGGAACACGCGCAATTATTATTTGAAGATTTATCACATGAGTGTACTTTAATGTTGAACAGTTCATCTGGTTGAGAACTTTTATATATGGAGAAGCATATATAGTTAGTTTTCGTAGTGTTTAACGAAAGAAGGTTGTTGTCGAGCCAAGTCGCAATCTGGAACATACCTGACTCTGTCTTAATTTTAACATCGGACCAACTGTGCCCGTGGAAGACAACAGCAGTGTCGTCGGCGTAGGAAAATATATTTGCGTGTTCAACTTTCAGGTTACAAAGATCGTTAATGTAGGTTAGAAATAGTGTTGGACCCAGGACACTACCCTTTGGCACGCCAAACAACACTTCAGCATCGTCACTAATATACTCTCCAATCTTTACCCTCTGTTTCCTATTCGTGAGATAGTCTTTAAAAAAATTTAGAGGTGTTCCCCTTATTCCAAGTTTTTCTAGTTTGTTCACCAGGAAGGGAACGGAAACGGTGTCAAAAGCTTTTTTTAAGTCTAGAAATACCGTCAAGCATTTTTCCCCTTTATCCAAATAATCAGTAACTAGTGAAGTGAGGGCTCCAACTGCATCCTCGGTGGATACTCCCTGTCTAAACCCAAATTGCGTTGAAGATATGATTTTAAACTTATTTATATAATTTACTAATCTAGTATTTGTTAATTTTTCTATGACCTTAGACAGTGCTGGCAATACCGAAATAGGTCTATAATTATTGACATCGCTTCCGTTCCCCCCCTTGTGGACTGGAGTAATAACAGAATGTTTCAGGGGAGCCGGGAATACTCCGCTTCTGAAACAGAGGTTAGCCAGATGGGCAATAATAGGGGCAAGTTCTTTGTTACAGTGTTTTAGGAATTTTGCTGAGATACCATCCCAGCCAGGGGCACTATCAGACTTCAAGTTCCTTATAATTCCCACTACTTCCTCTATGTCAGTATCCAAGAGCACAAATGAATTTACTTGCGTATTAGATTTATTTTGTTGTTGATCCGGACTGATATTGTTTCTAGGTTGTATTTGTTGAGCTAATTCTTTTCCGATATTCGCGAAGTATTTATTAACGTAATTTACTGACTCAGTCGGAGTAGGTTTGATATTTAGTAATTCGGCACTTTGAGTTTTTGTTTTATTGGTATATGTAATTGATTTTATATTTTTCCATAATAATTTCGTATTGGTGACTGAATTTGATAGTAATTCTCTTTCATATTTTCTTTTAATTTTTTTTGATAAGGTTGTTACAATAATTTCTATATCGGGTGTATGTGATTTTTAGAATGTCATTGTGTGGGTCAGCACGTGTGTTTTTTGTAGTTTGTAAACTTATTAACTTAAACAGTTATTAACAATTCAAAATAATTTAGCCTAGGCAAAACGCCAGTCCGCTAAAAGTAAATTAACTTATGAATAATATTACGTGTGAAGAAGAGTCGAAGAAAGGGTGGCTTTAATAAAAATACTAAAAAAATTGAAACACAGGGTGTCTACTCAGATATACAATATTGCGCATTGGCTGTTTTAAAGGAAATTAATTTCCTGTGAGAAGGATCACAATAGTATAATCTGCCTTAATTTTTTTTTTTGTGGAAAATGTAATTGGATTCAGAGCCCTTTATTGAATTCTGAATTGTTTTTGGGGGGAATGATTTTTCGCAACTTACCTATTTTGTTTTGGTTTCGCAAAGTTTTTAAATTTAGCCTAGCCATTATCAAGTTTAGAAAGTAGGTACGTACGTATTTCGTTTTTTAATACAGGATTTAACTTTAAGGATACTTTTAGTCTAAGCTTTAAAAAAATAGTTAAATTAAAGGATACAATGGTGCTCAAGTGGTGGTTGAGCGTTTAATTTTTATCAGATTTTTTGTTTAACAGACTACTTAGCAAACTTAAATATTAACTAGAAAAACTTATATACTAAACCTAACTACATACATATACATACGTACATATAATACAAAAACATAATAATACACTCAGGTGTATCCGAATATGTGCCCAGAAGGATGGCAGCATTGCCACGTAGGATGGCAATGCTAATTCTTTGGGCGAAGAACGACCCAGCCCTGTGGTCACGCAAAGTGTCGATCAGTCGGCGTGATATTCCTTGAAAAGCAGACACTCACTCGAACCCCATGACCCAAGCGTTTCGACCCCAAACGGCTCAAAACTGTATTTACAGTTTTTGCGCTGTTTTCGGGTCTCAACAGCCGCAGCAGCAGCTCCGGCACAATCCGCCGAACTAAAAACATGGGATGGCGCAAGGGTGTCGACACAGGTTGCGTCCTACACCAGAGGCGTACCCACCTTCCAAAGCACCAACCTCATACCATCTGGTCTCTTCCCATCGTCACGTGCCAAGCCGTTAGGTTCTAATCTGATTTTTTAGGGTTTCAAGCGTTAGTTGGCAAAAACGGAACCCTTATAGAATTTTTTTTTGTCCGTCGGTCTGTCGATGTATGAAGCTGAAATGAATACCAAATACTCAGGTCTACTACATCAAGCAAGTAGCGGTGAAAAATCAAACGTGTAAGTCAACGCAATCTAAAGATAAGGCTGTTAATGTTCCGTTTAGGCGTTTATTTTGACACCCGTTCGCTAGGAATTCGAATTCTATAGGGTACTTCCCGTTGACCTAGAATCATAAAAGGCATGAAACAAGGTTTTATAGCACAATTATTGGAAAAATAAAAGTAAATAAACTGTGAAAACACCTACGTCAAAACAAAAAAAATATTGCAGTTCGAAAAAATTTCGATCTCTTTTTTTTTTATTTCGAAACTCGATTTGGGAATTGAGCTATTTTCATAGGTAAGTTTGTAAAGAACCCTCAGTGCGCGAGTCCGATGTTTTTTCTAGGCAAGCGTCCTCCATCTTCGACCACATCATCGCTTACCATCAGGTGAGAAGGTGGTCAAACGTGAGCCTATAAAGCAGCAGAATAAAAAAAAAAAAACAGTTATTTTTTGAATTATTTTGTTATTTCAATAATGCTTGAAATCACAAAAGCAGGTGTTACAACCAGCATATTTGCTACGTTATCTAAAATATTAACTCAAAGTAGGTGTGCCTTCTAAGCAGACTGTTTTTGAGTAGAACTGTAGAAATAGTATTATAATATTTATTAAAAACCCAACCTAGATTTATTATTGCATTTCAAACAATATAATTAAGTACATACTTCGTTAGGTAAGTCATAGAAGTCTTGAAAAATATTACTGAACATTATAAACTGGAGCAAAACAGTCCTACTGAATGTGAATGTCGGATTAGGGTTGTCAATTTTTCACCGCTATTCACAGGTTGTTATATGTCGTTTTTTTGGTGACGGAATTAACACCAGTCTGAGTAGACTTCAGTCTAAGGCGTCAGATTTTAGGTGTGGGGAATATCAGGAACTCTTTTTTTTTCACCTATGTAACACGGTTTCTACCTAAGACTTAGGTGGTAGCTTGTACCTCGTATCTCGGATTATATTTGATCCCCATTATATATAATATAATATTAGTAGCTCTTATTAATGTTAGTTTAGAGGTTTAAAAATACTAAGTTAATAAAATTCAAATAAAAGGTATACTCATAACAAACTTACGATTGTCAATAAATCAACATGTCATAAAAGTATCCACAATGATAATTTTTAATTTAAGTGTGTTATACTTAGTATGTAATGCTTAATACCTATTGCACCTACCACAATTTGTCTGCATCACCCAAAGGTTGACTTGTAGAAAATGCCTTAACGCTTTAAGTCCGCCTCTGTACTTTTGTGTGCATAAAGAATTAAATAAATAAATAATTTAATAAAATTTTAATTTAAAAGAATAAAACATAAATCAACAAATTGTGTACCTATTAATATAAATCATTGGCAAACGTACCTGCCTGATTGACGGCTATAATATTAATAATATGCAAGACCTGTCAGTTGGCATTGGTATATTTTTTTCTTATTTCATTTGGTCTGTGCCATGCGGTGCCGCTTTCGGCGTCATCGGTAACAGAAACAGCCCTATGCGAGCTTGCGTGTCCTTAATTTGCTTGCCTTGAGATTAAAATTGGATATTTTCTTTTTAATTCCATTATTAGGTATGCGGACATGTGTAGCCTTAAAATTAGATAGGTACATAAACGTACCTCTACCTATAGAAAGTATAACAAAATTTCTGGGTTTTGATTGATTAAAATGAAAAGTCTAGGACCTAGTGGACTGTGTGACTATGTCAAATAACAAATAAACTCAAACACAATTAATGCAGAGCTTGTGTAACTAACAACAATGAAAATAAGAAAACAGCTTTTTTAAACCTTTCGAGTACCGTTATTAGAGACATAATAGAGAGACAATGAGAGAGCGAACGCCGCGTTCGCTTGGGGTTTAATGAATTAAACTAATTATGACTTAAAATAATAATATATTTAGCTGATTGGAATTACCACTATTGCTTATAATGGTTTTTCTTCATTTAGATTTGACTACATTTTTAACTCAGTTAAACAAAATTTAAAAAAACCCGTTAAGTAATTAATGATACACTAATAAGTTTTCTCTGCAAACCGCACCAACTTTTCAAGTAACATTTAACTACTGACCTCTAATATAATAAATAGTAGAGGTCAGTGCATTTGACAGATAAAGGGTATTGATGTTCCTATTCATATTTGAATCGCATTATACTTCGCAAAATATGGGCGGTGGTTGTCTGCGACTGTGTGTTATAAACTATAAAAAAAATCTTTTATTCGGATAAGTGACATCCATATGGGTTAGTAAACAATTAAGAAAAAAAAAACCTGTTAGTAAACTTACTATCTATCTATTTTAAAACAAGGTTTAAAACAAGGTTAGTAAACTTACTATCTATCTATTTTAAACCAAGGTGGTGGTTCATGATGCATCGTAAACAACATCACATAATAGTGGAGAATCGTACCTCCCACCGACGGGGCGGCGGCTCTATGATCATTAGCAGAGCAATTGGCTAACTTTTTCAATAACATTTGTCCACTGGCATTTGACGTACATTAAACTTAGTTGTTAACTGACAACTGGAATGGAGTTGGAGCTAGCCCGCACTCTGCAGAGCAAATAGGCAGATTTCTGTCTGACGATGGCGTGGAAACCATCGACGTGTGCTTCTGCGAATATACCTGATGCACTGCAGAAATGGCGCAGCCGCATCAATATCCTGATCCCGGTATAGTTGGTCGATAGGCTGCACGTGTAAAACACTTGACAGTAGGCTTTAAAAGCTGTCATTTTAACTGGTCTGCTACACCGTGCCAATCTGCAAGCCAGCACATTACATCGAACTGCCACCCAAGTAGCACAGCAAGCTGTATAACAACTATATAAAGGTTTAGGTATACACTCTAAGCTGTATAGCAAGCTGAATAAAGCCTGTATAAACGCTTATACAGCTCATATAACTGCAAAATGGCCACAAATTATTTATAATTTGGCACTTAGCATTAAGTATTAGTCGAGAATATTTGCTGTATAGTAGCTGCATAAAAACTGCATAACAGCTGCATAATGGCCTAAGTGTACATTCTAAGCTGTATAGAAGCTGAAATTTGGTGTGTAATGGAGCTTTAACTCTAGAGATACTCACTTATAACTATGATATTCAGCAAATTGCTGTTTATATTTTTTAGATAGAATTACGTAAGAATATTTTATTTTTTATTTTTACAAGACTCGACATATATATTTATAAGTTAATTAATGTTTAATTGAACTTTTTGAACTTAGTTTAATGGTGAATTTGTAGTGCCATTTTGTGTCATTGTGAAAATGTGTATTTTGCCAAAATAATGAATGAATTAATTTATTTTTTTATTGCTCACCTTCACAAATAATAATCAAACAAATAATAATAATAAATAAAATCAAATCTAACATAAAGGAAAATAGTAAATACGATAAGTATGTTATTTTTTTTAAAGTCAGATTAAAAAGATACGTTTGAAGTAATAGGTATAAATGTAATTCAATCATAATCCAAGATGATAATCATGATAGGACTTTATGTTGTGCCAAATATAATCCTTTAATTATGTTTACAAAATCATCATGCATTAGAAAATGGCGGATGAGCTTAAATCTGTAAAGATATTGTTGTGAATAAAAATAAATAAATTGTATTTGGAGACCGTTATAACACTAGTAAGGTTACCAATCATAAGTTCGAAAAATTATTTGACCCAATTTCATTTCATCTAAAACTTTTCAACTATTTTCATTTGTTTTTTTTTTTTTCATCGAAGTCCATCGAAGTCACATCTGCCACTTTATCAGTTGATCTATCATCAATTCAATTTTTTTCGTTACTCCGACCTTTCATTTGGTCGAAAAAAGTTTAAATCTGAGAGCCCCATAGCACGGACACGGTGTGACATAGAGATGGCCCTAACTCACACCTTACCAAACCTGTATCAGGGCTTCTATAGATCAGGTTAATAAGGTACTTTAATAATAAAACAGGACGTATTCTATAAAAAAAAACTCAAAAAATTTGACCAGGTAAGTTTTTACGGAATTCTTGGTGTTTGAGTACAACTCGCACTTGACCGGTCTTTTCCCCCCATATTGATGTCCGCAAAAAACACAATCCGAGTGACTCCATTACTAATACAGTCTAAATTTATACAGTTATAAAAGTGTACAATTACACCAAACGAGTAAGAGGTATTTTTTTTTAGGTGGGAAAATTATCTAATGACGAATCCCGCTCTTGGGCGGAGCGGGAGATAGTGTCAGACTTTTACTAACTAAAAACTCACTCATGTTCCTTTTTTGCCTTCATCCCGAGACCCCGGGCTTCGCTTTCACACTACTGGTGGCCCCAGTAGGCTTCGGCCCTGCTGGGCCTCTACGGTTGCTGACATCTCCTTGAGGCGCGCGTGGAACAGTACGCACCGTCGACGACTTGGGCTCGGTCCGAACGGTTACCGGACGGTCGGACGGCGAGCCACCCATTACTCGCCGATCGCAAGCCTGCGCCTACGGTGGCCAGAAACCGGGATCGGAATCCCAGTGGTGGTTAGGGTGTGAGGACCGTTGCCTCACGCGATCAGCCTTTGTACAGCTTAAATTGCTAAACACAGCTTAAAGTGATTCCAAAATATTTTAAACTGTTTAGTAGAGTTATAATACCATGACATATAACCATAAGCGTACGCGGATACCTTAATATAGCGCAAAGTTGTGTTTTATATACTTGTACTTGTACAGGCCTTATACAGTTCTAAGCTGTAAATCAGCTGATGTTTAAAACACTAGCGTGCTGCTTGAGTAGCGCCTCACGTTCGTTCTCAGTATCGTCTTGGTCATTAAGTTCGTCGGTGACGTAATACAGAATAGAAACATATACACAATAGAAAGACAGAGAGAGAGCGAACGCCGGCGTTTGCTTGGGGTTTAATGAATTAATGGGGGGAATTTAATCAAGACATTTACCACCGACAGCCTTAAAGACCGAGAACTCGATCTTTTTAACATTATAAATAAGGCCATGCTTCCGAGCATAGCCCCTGCAGCAACTCAGCAGCTCTCTTTGCACCTTAACTGTTGAGCTCAGTTGTTATTGATTAAAAGGTTTTTGGCTGGATTTTTTCAAGTGGAGTTCAGCGAGTGCTTTGATTATTTGCAAATTGATTTCTAATTTGGCTATCTCAAGTGTTTGCACAACTCTTGGTAAAATGAAGCTGAAGATTCAAAGCAAAGCTTCTTAATAAAGATAAAAAAGCTGAGAATTTCATTGTAGTTTTGACTACCTCAGCAAAGTTTGTCATCATTACTCATCATGAAGGCCGACTCGATACACGCTGTTAAATACTACAAAATTATAAGAATATGTTACGTCCGTCTTCTAATCTACCAAACACATTTTAAAAACTCATCCCGAAAGAAAACATGGACGGAAGACTAGGCGATATAGTCAAAACATTAAAAAAAACACAGTTAATGTCAGTGTCAACAAGTGTCAAGTCAATATTTGTAAAAAATACCGAAAGCGACCGAAACGGATCGAAACTTTTCAGGAATTTATTGCAAGTACACAATAATGCACACTTAAAAGCGATAATTATCTTAAAGTTTATTTATACTATTCATAAAACTTACTAAGGTAACAGCAGAATTTAAACAATGTTCATATTCGTGCTAGCATTCTACTAAGCATAGATCAGTATTTTTTACAGTTTACCTATGTTATTGGTGTAGTTTTGAGCAACAAATCGTGTGTAAAAACCGTATAATATTAATAAATAGGTCTTAAACTTATCTTAGTAAATTTTAATTCCATTTTATTTGAAAAATGGCTGAAAATGAAATGACTGATTCTAACATCACTCCAGTTGATGTGGAAGTGAAAATTGAGCCACCGGGATGTGATGTGAATTCATCTGTTGCAAGATCACCCGATGCAAGCTCGTCTGATGGAAGCTCGTCTGATGGAAGCTCGTCTGATGAAAGCTCATCTGATGGAAGCTCATCTGAATTCATACCTCTTTATAAGACTCTGAAGACAGAATGTCAAGAAAGCGATGATTCTGTGTCAAGTGAAAAAAACGGGAATCGCCTTGAGAAAAATGGACAGAAGAGAATACAAACAACACCAATGGATGAGATTGATGGAACTAGTAAGAAACCTCGCATTAATACATCAGAGGACTGCAACATAAAAGTTGAAAATATAGGTGAAGATGAAATAGGTGTTAACAAAGAATCGGCAGAAAATGTAACGGAACATAACAAAGAGGCAGCTGGGGATAAAACAGCCCTAACTGAAATGACTAGTGGGGATAAAACTAACCAAAACCAAACAGGAGATGTGGGAGAAATGAATCAATCAAGCGATACTGAAGAGTATTATTTGACAGTACACAACTTGCCAACTGAATGGACTTATGTGGAAATCAAAAATTATTTAGACCAGCAGGTGAGTTTGTCAGCAATAATGAGAATTTATCACAATACATTTAATTAAAAAGGCCAGTCCATAGCTGTCTCAATGCAGGACAAGTGCCTTTTCTTATAAAGAAAAAGAGGTGGCATGATATCTCTATGCTTCCTTTAAACAAATTCAGCAGCATAAGTAGAATTTATTATCATAGCTGTATTCTTAATTCAAAATTTGGGATTGTGTTTTACATCCCCAATTTTGAATTAAGAATTTGAAGTTGAATATTTGCAGTCTACTCTAGCTTGAAAATGTGTCAAAGTTTTACTACTACTCAGAAACCAGTGCAGTGCAATGAGATTGTCTGGGATTTCAGTACAGACTATAGTATGATTTTCTTGCATGTATACTTAAGCTGTCAGACTTTTTTGTGTCGTTTAATTAGCCCCATATCCTATCCCCTATCCCATGGAGTTTCTTACAAGTCCTTCTCCAGCCCTGCGTTCAAAAATAACCAGAGTAGGGTAGAGTTGCTACTCCAACCATTCAAAAATGTTTTGAGTTGCAACCTAGGGTTGTTCTTTTATAACTCAAGTAGCTGCCCTAGAGTTCACCCAACTATCTCTAACTCTGAGCAGGGTAGGTAGGTGTAAGCGGCCATAAGTGACACTTGCTTGACATTGACAGTTGAACTCTATTTATTAAAAAATGGGAGTGTAGAGTATCTACTCTGATGATGTCATTAGAGTTCATTCCAACCTCAAATTTGAATGCAGGGCATACAGATCTACACTTTTGACAGTTCAAAAGTTCCTGTAAATGGTATTTGAAATAAATGTTTCTGATTTTTTAGTTTAGAGTACCTCAGGTTCAACCAACTCATCTCTTTTGTTCATAATCAAAATCATAAGCAGTGATCGGAGTAGGCAGATTGATTTTTGGTACTTGTATCATAAATGCACACAGAACTGGAAAGTAATTCCAGTATTTCAATTCAAAATTTTAAGGAAGGTATAATGTTCTGATTGGTCGATGGATTGTGTAAAATCTAAAAAATATATAAAGAATATAATATTACTAATTTTAATACAATTCCTGTCAGTTCTATGGTTGGTTCTGGTTCTTCGGTGGAATGTCCATATTAACCTTTTGAGTAGTTTAATTAGAGACACAATAGAAAGACAATTTCACTCAGGGTTTAAAATCTATAACATATAATATAATCTAAATCTCTAATCATAAGACAACAAGGTTTATTTGTCTATGTGACAGAAAATTTCAACCAACTTCACTAATATTAATTTACTGTTAGCAAATTGGTGAACAACTAATTACTCTGCCTGATATTTTTTAGTTTATTATTTTATTATATCTTGCCTATACTGTCCTACTGTTGGGCACAGGCCTCCCTCCATTCAAAGTCAAGTCAAAGTCAAAGTTTTTTATTTCACATAGGCTTACATGGGCACTTGTAAAACGTCAGAAGCTAGTGCACGGTTCCAAATTGGTCGTTTCCTATGGAGAAGAACTGGCAAGAAACTCCATGGTTACTCTTTTTTTTTCCTTCCATTGTTCCCGGTTTTGAGCCACTTCTTGTCAATTGCCATGGAAGACATCCTGCCATTTCCTTCTTGATCTGGTTCAATTTCAGCACACTAACTTAGTGTTTTACTAGCCTACCGCTCAATCACCATGCAGCATACATGTCCAGCCCAGTCCCATTTCAGCTGGGCAGTTTTCTGAGCAATGTTAATAATCTGCATTCTGCTTTTTAATGGTTACTTTTTTATGTTCTAGTGTGGCCACGTTGATGAAATGGAGGTTTTGAGACGTAAAAAGACACAGAGTTGCACCATAAGGCTAACATTCCAAAGCATTGAAAAATGCCTAGAAGTTTTTAAGAAGCTTGAGAACAAAATCATTTTGGATAAGAAAATTAGAGTGAAAATAAGTGGTATTATAAAACTCCTAATGTTACTTTAGGTTTGCTGTGCACATGAGTGGGCTACCAGTACAGTTGGATGCTAAAATGTGTTTATATAGTTGGATGTTCCAGAATACATATGACTGCTTGGCTTACAGAGCCGGATTCACAAGCCGAATGAAGTCGAACGTAATGTAGTAGTTGCTACAGGTCGGCTTTTTTGTTCCACAAATAATGCCCAATCGAATGATATATCGAACTGTCGATCCAAATGAAATACCCGGTCGGCATAAACCGAATAAGTGCAATAATTGCTTTGGATCGGCTTTGTTGTTCGATAAACACTAAAAAACCAAACTACGGCACGATGTCTGCCCGCTTATGTGTGTAGCAACGTTTAAGCTTAATAATAGGGGTTAAAGTATGAAATTGCCGTTTTATTGTAATAGGTACTTCGAATTGACATAGGACTTTTTTCACATGGTACCTATGAAGTTCTTCTTTTAAAAAATGTGCAACATTCGATTATCGACTTTCAGTTGTTTTTTTATTCAGCTTAGACAAGAAAGATGGATACTTCGAAAATTCGAGTGATTTTTGAATACGAGTTCCGACGCGGAACTAACGCGGCAGAAACAGCTCGCAATATCAATGTTGCGTTTGGAGAGGGGACTGCTAAGGAACGCACCTTGCGATTTTGGTTTAAACGCTTTGAAAGATTAAAACGATTGTTAAAACGATTTGAAGAACGTACCACGGGGAAGACCGCCCACACAGGCGAATAACAATGAATTGAAAGAGATGGTGGAAGCCGATCCGAGCCAAACTACTCAGGAATTAGCGGCATGGTTTAACGTTACCTTACCAACAATATTGACTCATTTGCGTCAAATCACTAAAATAGAAAAAATATGAAAAATGGGTGCCTCATGATTTGACTGATCTCCAGAAAGAAACGCGTATTGAAACTTGTGTTGCCTTGTTGAATCGATACAGAAATGAAGGAATATTGGATCGAATTGTGACATGTGATGAAAAGTGGATTCTTTACGATAACCGTAAGCGTAAAATGCAATGGCTGACCCCAGGTCAAACGCCGCAACAGTGTCCTAAAGCAAAGCTTACCAGTAAAAAGGTAATGTAACTGTTTGGTGGTCTCATCGTGGTGTTATTCACTATAGCTTTCTCCGATCTGGTCAAGCAATAACGGCAGATATCTACTGTGCCGATTCCGAACAATGATAGCAATACTAGCAGTGAAACAGCCACGACTCATGAATCGATCTTCACCATTATTGCTCCATGATAACGCGGGACCTCATACAACATGAGAAACCGTTTTACCTCTACAGGTACTGCAATTAGAAACCATTCGTCACCCTCCGTATTCGCCAGACCTTGCTCCAACGGACTACTACTTTTTTCGTGATTTGGACAATTTTCTGCGTGATAAAAAGTTTTCTTCTCAAGAGGCAGTACAAAATGCTTTCACACAGTTTGTCGAATCTAGATCACCACAGTTCTATCGCAAAGGCATAAATGACCTTCCTATTAGATGTTAGCAATGTATAGATAATAATGGTAATTATTTTGATTCAATTTTTCAGTACAAATCGGCAATTTCATACTTTAACCCCTAATATAAGAAATATATCGAATATTTGTTCTATCACCAGGATGGGTTGGTTTTTAATGCGTGTTTAAGCTACTTTCTATGACACAAACGCTCCAAGCTTGTATTAATAATACAATACATATTGTATGTTGGGCTGGTGTCTGCAATTTCTCGTCTAAAGCGCATATTTTGCGTACGGGTGAGACAAATATGTCATTCAATCCACCCCAGTTTCTCAAGGAAGGCCAGCAGCGTCTTGGTGTTACTGACCATTTCGCGGAGGGTTCTCGAAGTGCTTTGCCTGGTATCCAACAACCACTGGGCAACTTAGAAGCAGATGAGCTGCTGACATGTCCTTCTGCTTGCAGGCTCTGCTGAGTGGGCTGTCTGTAACTCTTATGATAACGGTCACGCTGACTTTCTAAGCTTACGCACACTGAAATAATTGTGCATGTTTTTGTTTATCTGCGCATATCTAAAACCAACCCGCCTTCGAGATTTTTTTTTGTAAATCGATAGTTAATATTAATACTGTAATTTAAACGTAATTGCGGCTGTGAAGTATGCTACTCGAAGCTGCTATTAAGTTTAAACCTAACAATATTACACTGAGGGTAAATGGAACGAAAATTAAAAATGCCCTCACACTCTTGCACTGGGAAATCATCCAATGATTTCTCGTACTCTAGGGTAGAGTGAGAGGGCTTGTCAGACTTTTACTGTCTAAACCCAACTGTGTCCTTCACTTGCCCTTTAACTCCTTTAAGTTAAAGGACCACATTATCCCTTTAAGAAATACTCCGTGGCCCTTGACTTCGACCCCACTGGGCCTTAACGGTTTTGCTGATATCTCTTTGAGGCGCGCGTGGAATACTACGCGCCGTTGACGGCTCGGGCTCTGTCTTTAGCCAAGTTACAACCGTTTCGTTTCGATTCTCTTTTCGTCGATCGCCTCGAGTCGGCCACGCCTCCTATTCCTTTGTTTTGACGTCATCTCAACGCTCAGTCACGTGGTCAGAACAAAGGAATAGGAGGCGTGGCCGATTCGAGGCGATCAAAGAAAAGAGAATCGAAACGAAACGGTTGTAACTTGGCTAGGGTGGCAGGACGGCCAGACGGCGAGCTAAGCATTGCTAAAGCGACGGCATATAGGCATATACTTATGCTAGGTTAAATTTAAAATTTGTATTGTTACAGATACATACACAGCATTTCCTGCTGGTGGAGTCATTCCAAGTTCTATTCAAAATACTACGATGAAACAGTTCTTAATCTCCAACGAAACTATAGCTACAACGTAAGTTATTAATTTATTGACTTTAAAATAGCCTTTTCCTTATTCATATCTTATTTATTTTTATTTCCTTTATTAATAGTAAATACATATAAATTACATTTTAAAATATTTTTTACACTTAATTACAAAAAAGAAAAACATTTAAAATATAAAAAATAGCATCCCACCGATATCGGGAACAGGATCCAAGGTCAGGGCTCCAGAGAAAGGAACCTCCTAACAATACGAGCCTTGTCCAGGAGTACGGCCCTCTGAATCAAGCCCTTGATCTAGCCGCCTAACGCGAGCTTGCTAAGGTGTTTGTCGAGGCTCTTGGCTATTAAGCCATTGCCCGACACGACTATCGGTACATAAAATATGGAAAAACTCACGAAAATAAACCTAATACAACGCCATCTCTAATTAAAATGTAATTTTAAATTAAATTAAGCTGGTAATCCATAAATACAAAGAGTTCAAGTCAGGGCCTATTGACGCAGAGACAAAGCGAATTTCTATAAATGTTCGCAGCATTTTGACCTTTCTATTGTTAAAAAAGATGTAACAGAAAATACTAAAGTCGAATGAGCCCATCGATAAAATGACCTAACCCTTTAATTAAATACTAGTAAAACCTTGGCATCTAATCAAAGTCTGCATTTATTTTTATGATATAATACACTTGTGGATCCGGCGCGTTATTAAGAATTACATTTTGTCTATTTCTAGGATTTTTTTTATTTAACAATTCTTTTTTCCAATCTTTTGACAGGCGCTGGAGACCAGATCTAGACTCTTTTGATATAGACCCTGAAGGTCTTTACGGCTTGAGGCCCGAGTTTCTCAAAGCTTTGGGCATAAAACCACCACTGAACAGAATGCTTCATGTGACTAGTGTAAGTTTTTTGTTTTTCTAGTTTGCAAAAAGTATGTTTCCTAAGAAATATTTTTTAGCCTAGCCTAATAAAATATGCGAGTGTAGTAGGTGCGAATTCTAGATGTTTGGTTTTACTAGAACTGGCAGGTTTTTTATTTTCTGTCCATAAAAAAAGAAAAAAGTTTTGACAGTAATTTTAAATTTAAAAAAAGAATCTATTACTTTTTAATATCTTTCTGTTGTGAAGGTTCTTAATAAAAATATGTATATTTTTTTTTATAGTTCAGGTGTGATAAAGTTGAACTAAAAGAAGTGATGGAATTGGCTGGCAACGTCCTGATGTGTTGTGTGGTACCGTCCCTCCCTAAATACGCGAAGGTCGTGTATAGTCATCCTTTAGAAGCAGTTCAGGTATGTTATACTTATTATTATTGTACAAGTGCAATTACTTAATTAATATAATATATAATATTCACACAACTATCACACAACGCCGTCTAGTCCCAAGCTAAGCAGAGCTTGTGTTATGAGTACTAGACAACTGATAAACATACTTAAATATTTCTAAATACATACATATTATAGATAAATTACACCCAGACACAGAACAAATGATTGTGCTCATCACACAAACATTTTTCATGGCTGGAAATCGAACCCACGACCTCCGGCATAGCAGTCAGGGTCACTAACCACTAGACCAACAGGCCAGTCAATTATTTTGCTGTTGGCAAAAGCAAGATAAGACTGTTGTCAGTACTTAAAGTAGGCGCATTGTCATCTCTCGTGCGATGATGCGATGCGATTTCGTCGTGCGATGAAACCGATCGCGCGATAAGAATACGAATTTTAGAGCGATGCGATCACAGTCAAAAAGGATCTTTACAAAGATGTTCAGTTTTGCTGTTGGGTAATACTTAATTAATCGATAATAAAAAAAAGAAAATTTAGACAATATAATATACTCTATAAAACAGAAAAAAGCGCAGTGAATTTCACAAAGAGTACGGATAAAAAAAGATATTAGCCTGTGACTACAGAAGCACACAAACCACTCTTTCTCACCTTCGAGTGAACATTAGAACATTGCATCGATGGTCACTCGATAGAAAACTAAACAATTTGATCGCCTCGTATAATCTCGCTAGGACATTTAGTAGAACACAGTATATTTGAACGTACGGTATGTACGGTCAGAATTCAGAAGCTAAAAATTAAATAAACTAAAAAAATTGAGGCCAGCGCCATCTAGCGAGAACATGGCCACGCTCGGGACAGTAAGGCTGCTATTTATTTATTTATTTATTTGTTAAATAAATAACTTCATGCAACACAAAGGTACAAAGGCGGACTTAATGCCTCCCACTATCCCACTGGCGTTGCAAGTTTCTTGCGTACACCTCTAACCGCGACGCTAACGTCGCGTCTGCTCAACATTGGCGCTACCACAAGAAAAACGCGACGTTAACGCTGTGTCTGCTCAGCGTTGGCGCTGCGCAGACGTTGGACAAGCGCCAACGCTCGTAAAACGCCAGTGGGATAGCGGCCCTACTTTCACCTTAAAGACTCTAAGTAATGGGTATTTTTAACAATGCTACCTACAGCTTTTCAAAAAACAAAAAGCATTTACTTGAAGCGAACCTTTGTATATTGTCTTAGTTTTGCTTGAAGTTTATATCCTGCTATGAACTCTGAAAGATAGAGTAAAGAGTTATTTCAGACAATTTATGGCATTTAATTTAAATTAAGTTTAACAATGTGGGTGCTTTTAGTGAAGACGAATTAAAAGTTAGAATGAATAAGAAAACGAGCGAGCGGCGTTCCTAAAAGCTAACTAAATTAATTTTAATTTCAATGGATTTTCGTCAAACCCTTTAACTTTATAAAGTACTTTATTTATTATTTCCCTTTCAGGCAATTTCAATGCTGAACGGACAATTGTACTACGGGTCTCCTCTTAAAATTTCCATGGATAACAACCAGCCAGATAGCATTGTTTTACCCAAAGGTCTGGCCAATATTGGCCAAGGGTTAGGTATAAAGGCGAGACCAATACGCAACATTGTACAACAATATCATAGATATGCAAACAAACAAACTTCTTCTATAAGTCCTATAATATTCTCTGAAATAGACTTCACTGACGAATATATAAATAAGATTAAAACTGATGAAAATTCAGAAGAAATCGAAGAAAAAATCAGTCAATTTGTGAAATCACGTCCATGTTGCAATATCCTTAATCCAACCGTGAATTTGAAAGTGCAAAATATTGACAAGTTGGAGTCCTCTAATGCGGTACATGCAAATGGTTCAACGTCTGAAACAGCCAAGAATATACCTGGTAAAAATAATGTTGTAGTATCTTCTCAAGATCAATCTAGAAAAGGATCTGATAAGCAGCAGAGTAATTCGCCTCAGATGGTAGCTCCTGCGCTTGGGGGTATCGTTTCCAATCCTGTTGCGAGGCCAGGTAACCCAAGTGGCCCAGGCAATCAAAGTGGCCTAGGCAATCGAAGTGGCCTAGGCAATCAAAGTGGCCTAGGCAATCAAACTGGCCCAGGCTTTATGCATCCCAATATGATGATGAATCCTTTGCGCAATCCTATGCCTATGTCTGGTCCCCGGGAGCCTTTCTATAGACCCGGCAACCCCCAAGAACCTCGTCCTTTTCGTCCACGAGTGCCCTTCAACCCACCTCCGATGCAGCGTCCTCCATTTGCGCAACCAAGGCCTCCTTTCGGTCCCTCGGCTGGTATGAGGCCTCAAGTTCCTCCAGCGAATTTCAATGGGTCTCAAGTTCCGCCTGTGAATTTTAATGGGCATCAAATTCCGCCAATGAATTTCAATAGGCCTCGAGCTAATCAGGGAAATTATGTGACCGTAAAGTTTTCAAACGTGAGTATTAAAAGTCCTTTTTCTTATAAAAAAAAAATGATTACCATTAAATTTGCGTTTTAGCATAGCTAGAGATCATTGGCCTTTGTACATTTATTTGTGATATTTTATTATCGAAATCGAAATCTTGTGCGATTTTTAATATTTTATTCTCGATATCGAAATCTTGTGCATTTTTAAATATTTTATTTATTTATTTCATCTTTATGCAACATAAAGGTATAAAGGCGCACTTAATGCCTTAGGCGTTTTCTACTAGTCAACCTAGCGTGATGGAGAGACAATATGGCAAGTGTATAGAAAAAGAAAATATTATATAGAAAACAAAAAGTATACATCGCTTCTTTGCTTCAAAAATTTAATAAGTCCAATAATATTTATTTTGATATAGGTATCTAAGTTATATTTTAACTGATGAGAATCGATACATATGTAGTTTATGCTTTGAATTTCTATAAAGAGTCATCGAGGAGAGGGCAATGACCGTAATACCCATTCTAAAACGCAAATAGTAATGTTTATTTATTTAAACTTCATGTACAGTGGTGGTACATAGGCGGACTTAATGCCACAAAGCATTGTCTACCAGTCAACCATTTGGTTAAAAATACAACACTGTGGTAGGTGTGCACAATAAATAAATAACAGATATTTTTGAAATAGAATGTAGTATGATTAAATTAAGTGACTTATAATAATAAAATACGTATAAATGCTAATATAATAAACTGTAATCAACATTATCATAGTATCATAGTATTTATACTATGATACTATGATAATGTTGATTCTTTTTCTTTTACAAAATGCTTTTAGTGGATATTAGCTTCAACGAGACCTTAAGGCAATTAAAGTGGCCTAGGCAATCAAAGTGGCCCAGGCTTTATGCATCCAAATATGATGATTTTATAATAGTACAGATATTACTTTCAGCTACCACCGTCTACGACATTTTCTTTGCTCTGTGACCTGCTAGCCCAGTGTGGCCAAGTGCTTTCGGTCCAGTTGACCAATCCAGGACATGCTGTGGCTACGTTTGGACACCCATCGCACGCAGAAAGATGTTTCCGTATCCTTTGTTAATCGGCGCGTAGTGTTCCACGCGCGCCTCAAGGAGATGATGTTAGCAAATCGTAGGGGTCCAGCAGGGTTGAAAACTACTGGGGCCATGGGTTAAGTGAAAATGAAACCCGGGCCCTGGAACGCAAGGCAAAGAAGGAACATACGAGTGGGTTTTAGTCAGTAATAGTCTGACACGCCCTCGCGCTCCGCCCACGAGCGAGAGAAGTCATTGGATGATTTTCTACATAAAAAATCCTTTGTTAATAAACAACGAAGGCAGTATTGCAAAGAATGTTATAGAATGTTTCATTTTGGTTAAGTGTGATCAACAAATCATAAAACTAGATGCCACCTAGCAGCTTTGGACTCGGTGGAAAGGCATGCGAAGAGGCTAATTGGTGATCCATATTTTGTTAAGTCCAATCTTCAAACCCTTGAGAGCAAAGCTTGAGCATTTTGGAGAGTGTGCGCGGGAATTGCATGACTTGATTCCGCCATCTCATTTCTACCATCGGACAAACCGACGTACGGCGACTATCCACCCGTATGTTGTTGGGAATGGGCCGTAATCCACCACGCGGGCCCAGTGCGGCTTGGTGGATGTCACATGTCTTCGAATTTTTGTTTGATGTTTTCCTTCACCGTTTTAAGAGCAGTGGTGATGAAATAAATTACCCAAAGTAATGCGCCTGGCTGGGTTTGTACCCACGACCTACAACTCGTAATTCGGGGCCGTTACCACTCGGCCACCACTGCTCTTGAAAACACAGGTGTTCGGTTATTCAGCCGAAATGTTTTGTTACACATATATTTTTTTATGCAAAGTGTAATAAACAATTTTCTTAGCAAATAATCCAGAGAGTTTCAACGGTATGAACATGGAAGGATACATTGTTGAAGTCGGTTTTGCCTGAAGCTTGGTAAGTTAAGTATCAATTGATATTGATATATGAAAGACTGGCCTGTTGGTCTAGTGGTTAGTGGCCCTCACTGCTATGCCAGAGGTCGTGGGTTCGATTCCCACCCAGGACAAATGTTTGTGTGATGAGCATAATCATTTGTTCTGTGTCTGGGTGTAATTTATCTATATATGTATGTATTTAGAAATATATAAGTATGTTTATCAGTTGTCTAGTACTCATAACACAAGCTCTGCTTAGCTTGAGACTGGACGACGTTGTGTGATAGTTGTGGAATATTATTCATCATCATCATCTTCCTACCCTTGTCCCATCTTATTTGGGGTCGGCGCAACACGTTTTTCTCTTCCATTCTATCCTGTCAACCGTCATACTATCACTTTTCCTACAACTTCCTTTTCTTTCATATCACTGTTCACACAATCCATCCATCTTTTCTTTGGCCTCCCTCTCCCTCTCCACCCATTCACATGTATACTCATAACTCTTTTAGTAACATGTGTTTCATCTCTCCTCTTTACATGACCATACCAAGACAAACGATTCCCCTTCAACTTTTCAGTCACTGGCGCCACTTTCAAACTTCCTCTAATATATTCATTTCTCACTTTATCCATTCTCGTCACACCACACATCCATCTCAACATTCTTATCTCCGCTACATGCAATCTTTTTTCATTCGCCTTTTTCACAGCCCAACATTCTGATCCATACAGTATGACAGGTCTTATCGCGGACTTGTAGATTTTACCCTTCGACTCTATTATTATTAATTTATTTGCCCATGAGGAGGCTTTGTTTTTACAGCCCTAGGAAATTATACAGGGATGATGGCGCAGATTCTCTTGTGAACTAACTAAATTTAATTTAAACAATCGCTCTCTCTTGCAATAATTACGTATAAAAACGATACCAAGAATTTTCAATTCTGTCAAATTATTCAGAATTTCGTTTGCCATACAATTTTAGACGTGATTTCCGATCGTCTGGTAACCGTCCGGACCGAGCCCAAGTCGTCGACGACGCGTAGTGTTCCACGCGCAAGGAGATGTCAATAACCTCCCAGCAGGGTCGAGGCCTAATGGGTCCATGGGTGATGCGAAAGAAATCCTCGGGGCACTTGAACAATCGCAAAGAAGGAACAGGAGAGGGTTTTTAGTTAGTTAAAGTCTGATACGTCCTCGCGCTCTGCCCAAGAGCGAGAGATGTCATTAGATGATTTTCCCACCTGAAAAAAAAAAGAACATGTAGATAAATAGTTGGGTAAGTATACAAAGAAGTGCATCACGTAAAATAAATCGACAGGAGTAAAATTTTTTGCTATCTCTTTCTAGTTTTAACGATTAGTAAAAGAGAGCGATGGTTTATAAAATAAGTTTAGTTGGTGTACAAGACAATCGGCGTCAATGACTTTATTGAAGCCAAAAATGTAACATATGACTTTAATATTATAATGACGAAAGTTTCTGAATTAATCATTTGAATGAATCTATGTCCTGAAATAGTGAATTTTTATCCCGGGAGTACATTCTCTTGAGATAATTCTTGACTTTAACACGGGCGAAGCCGCTAGCAGCAGCTAGATTATATAATAAATATATTAAAATATTTATTTAATAAATATTTCTAAGTTTAGTTATTGTTAAGTTTAATGTAGCTGTATTTTGTTTTAAGTAAATAAAACCCATGGCGTTTAATAATAATAGATAATTTTGATTCGTATTTGCATAATAAGTTGATCTTTTAAAATGAAGTTGTGCGTTGATATTCATTGCACAGTCTCTATTCTAAATTAATTGTTAGTTTTAAGTTATTTCCAATAAAAAAATTACAAATAATATTTAGTATTAGTAATTTTAGTATTATTTTAGCTATTACGTATTATTTACTATATTATAATTTAGGTTTTAGTGTTCCCCTTCTGAATTAATTGTTATACAAATTTAGTGACAATAAAATACATTTTTGTATGGTTTCAGAGGCCAAACCACGTTATCTATAGCATAGATTTTCTTTCTTGTTTTCACTTTTTAATTTAAGAAATACTTATAGTTTATATCCCGTGTGTTTACAACTGAGACTGGATTTATAATAATATTTATAAATAATTTTAATTAATGATATACATTAATAGTACAAGTTTTATTTAAGTTTGATAAAAATAGTCTTAATTAATTTAACCTATTATTAGAGTTACTAATTGTCTTCTCACTAACAAAACTGAATATTCTATTGAATTAAATTGTCTGTTTATAGCAATGGTTCCTAAACCTGTGGTCTGCGGACCACTCTTGATCCCCAAGAGCTAAAGTCTGGTCCGCGAAGAAAGTTTAAAGTTTTTTTAACTGAAAATTTTGTATAATGTTACAAATTTTTCAGTTAAAAAGCGAAGCGAATAAATAAAGATTATTTTTTAATTGTTCTGATTTCTCTCGTCAAAACGCTCGTCAAAGGTGTGTCGTCGTCTCAACTTACTATAACACTAATAAATTTACTCTTTATATATTTTTAAAATAATTATTTGTAACTTTTAAATTATATTATTACTTAATTTAAGTTGCACATTATTTAAGTTAGCATTAGTTTAATAAACAAAAAATCTCATATTTTTAAATAACACTTATTGATACATGTTCACCCTTAATTTTAATCTTTTTTTTGGTTTGTTGAGATCTTCACTAAACAATGCCAATTTATTTTAATATAATGAAAATTGTTTTCTTAGTTACAAGATTACCATTCTTGATTAATAATCTCAAGTGATATTTTAATTAGTTCTATAAAGTAATTATAAGGTATAATTTTAAGGTAATAAATTGTTTAAGCTGGCATCATAATACTGATACATAACCCATGTTTTAGAATTTAGATTCACTTATTTTGTTTTAATAAAGCTTACTTATATATAATTTAAGATAATGGCTGTTATAATACGTAATAGAAAATAATACCATTAGATTTTTATTGGTTTTCCCAATATTTTTTCATATTTTTTTTTATGTTAGTGTTAAGTTGTTTTTTTTCTAATTTTAGTGTTTAGATTAGTTGTTAATTTAATTTTACTCTTAAGTAATTTCTTTCAAGTTTCTTGTGACTAATAAACCATTGAAAATAATTTCTGTAGTTTTTTATTTCACTGACTTTATAGTCTAATGCAGAGGTCTTTTTAATCGACTTCAAAAAAAGGAGGAGGTTCTCAATTAGGTTGTAATTTTTTTTAGCATTTACTTTTTTATTTTTTTTTTACCTCAGAATTTCGTTGTCTAAAGAATTTTTTCCCCTAAAAGGATATGCTTCTAGATTGGTCCCATTTTTTTTCTGAAAATCCAGTTTTGATGATGGGATCCATGAGGAATCGAGGGAACTTCTCAAATATTCTAGGCAACTATATAGCGATTTTTGTATTTTCAACGAGACCTTAAGCATTTTAAGTTAAAAAGTAACATTTGATGAAGTAGAACTGATGAAGCAGGAGCAGAAATGGCCAGCGGAACTTCACCCTCACATAGATATTACAATGAAGATAGTTAAGTAATTATGACAATACAAATAAATAAATGGTTCTGAATAGTTAAGTTTGAAAATGATACCATCGAAGTGGTCTGATGATGATGATGGAGCCGCAAGGTAGGCACAGGAACTTCGTAATTAATCAATGTACCCTAGCAGTGTTTGGGCTTATTAGAATTGTAATGAGATGCACTTTGACTCTAAAGTACTATCGAACTGACCTGATGATGGAACCGGGAGGCAGATGGAAACTTCATAATAAAATAATGTATCCTAAGTGTTTGTGTTATTCGAATTATCATGAGAAATAGGTACTCTGGCTATAAATGTATCATAACTAAAAAGTGTGAAATGAAAAACTTTACAAAAAAAAATAAAAGTAATCGACTTCATTACAAAAAACAAAACACTAAAACGATCAAAATAACTAATTTCAGAAGTCGGTATTAAATAACAAGCAAACCATACCAGAACACTGACTCCCGAAATTAAAGTTATTTTGATCCTTTTAGTGTTGTTTTTGGTAGTGAAATCGTTTTTTTTTTGTAAATAGTTTATTCTCATAGACCACTCACCTATATTTTTCGGTTATGGGTAGACTCCTTTTTTGGTGGAAAATCATTAAATGACAAATTTTTAATTAAAATCGTCTTAAATGAGATCAACTATAATGAACCCCATTTATATCCCATTATCATGCAGACCTCTAATTCTTTGTTCGCTTACATGGAAAATCGTCAATTTATAAAATTAAATAAATTACTGCCAGATTGACTATTGGTACATCGAAGTGCTGAAGTGTTTGTGCAAAAACGCCACCATATCAGTCCGATTTCAGGACCAGACCTCGAAACCTATCCTCTTGCAGCGGTGTGTGAGGCAGGGAGACGTCATTTCTCCGATACTGTTCACGGCCGCAATGGAGGATGTCTTCAAGTGGAATGGAGAGGGCTAGGCATTATTGTCAATGGCGAGTACATCACTCACCTTCGGATTGCCGACGAGATATTAGTCTTGGATGAGACTACAGAGGAGCTCAGTACAATGCTCGGTGACCTCAGTAGGGCTTCCGAAAGAGTGGGACTTAAATGAACATGGACAAAACCAAAGTCATGGTTAACATCCATGTAGCACCCAGTCCTATCAAGATCGGAGACTACACTCAAATTTCTAGATGACTACGTTTATCTGGCACAGGCAATCCAGTTGGGTAAGTCTAACTTCGAGAAAGAGGTCAATCGTCGAATTTGACTCAGTTGGGCAGCGTTCGGGAAGCTGCTCGGTATCTTCTCGTCCAATATATCACAAGTGTCCCAAGACGAAAGTCTATGACCAGTGCATGTTACCAGTGATGACATGACTTCGAAACGTGGTTGCAAACAACGGGCCTTATAAGAAGACACCCAAAGGGCAATGGAAAGGGCTATGATCGGAGTTTCTTTGCGTGATTACATCAGAAATGAAGATATCCGCAGAAGAACCAAGGTTACCGACATAGCTCAAAGAATCGCCAAACTTAACTGGCAGTGGGCAGGGCACATAGCACGCAGAACAGATGGTCGATGGGGACGAAAGGTTCTGGAGTGGCGACCACGTACCGGAAGACGCAACGTTGGAAGGCCTCCCACAAGGTGGACCGATGACCTGGTGAGAGTCGCGGGAATCCAATGGATGCGAGATGCACAGGACCGGTCGTTTTCGCGACGCTTGGGGGAGGGAGGCCTATGTCCAACAGTGGACGTCTTTCGGCTGAAATGATGATGATGAAATAAATAAAAAAGAAAACAAATAAATAAATAAAATCTGAAAAACAAAAAACTAAATAATGTTCCGACCTTTGTATATGACTTTCAAATATTCCCGTGACGTAATCTCGTAGATATACACGTTTGAAATCACAAGTTAGGGTCAGATTCGCGATTTTTTTTTATCGAGCCAACTAATTTATATCACGTTTTGATTTTTACCCAACCGCTGGGTAAAAATCAAAACGTGTTGTCATATGGCAAATTAAAAAAAAAATGGATTTTTTGGAGGTTTGAAGTTCAAAATGAGTACTACCCTTAGCCTTAGCCAACCTAGCCTTAAACACCATTTTGCATGGAGCGACACCCAACAACATCTATTAAGTTATTCAAAGCGAATACCGTAATTAATGGGCGTTAAATTGATTTGTGCATATTGCAGCGATGCCGGCTGTTATAATTGACGGCAAATAGCTCAGGTAATTAGGTTTGCTGTGTACTGAATTATAGTTAATAACGCTATATTGTTATGGATTGGATTATTGTAGCATGTTGGCAGGGCTGCCAACCTTTCGGATGTGGCTCCACGTTCGAAAAATCTAGGGCTGCGGGAACGTTTGAAAGAGTTATGGTGGTGGGTTTTAGTTTAGTTTCAGTGAAAATTTGACACGCCCTCTCAGTCCACCTTAGAGAGAGAGAGAGAGGCGTCCTCAAATTACAGTGTGCTTGTTCCAGGGTTCTAGGCTCACCATTGAGTGACAGGTGAGGACAGGTCCACACAATGGTGACACCCGTTTCTTTCGTACGAATCCGGTGCAGGAACCTCCCGAACTTAAAATGTCCGATTTGGACCTGCATCATGCGGAAGGTGAGGACGCCGTGACGTCTTTCCAGGCACTCCTCAAAGAGAGAACTTACTGCCATAATTATTACGTGCCCAGTTAAGATTGGCGCCAGATTTTTTGCCTATCCGTAACGACTGTCAAAGATTTGCAACTAAAAGTCGGGATCTACGGGTTAAAATGCTTTCCGAGACATTGAGGAATCTCGTTATGTGAGGGATAATCACCAGGGATCGGAATTGGATAGAGTTATTCATGTACTTGCAGTGTACGTGAGTGTTTCATCGAAACGTTGATATTAATATGGATCTTCCCGGGATTTCTATTAAAAAATCCCGTGTGGCCAACAATATTACAAATAAGTAATAATAAAAACCTCAGAAATAGTCAAATAAAACAAAGATAATTAACATACAGTTTATATTAGTATTTTCATTGAAAAAGATCTCTACGTCAACTGAGGCAAGATGAACAAATTTATACAATTTGTCCTCCTCGTCATTAATGCAAAAAGAATATTTTTCTGCTATATCTGTTAGTGTCATATAAAAAATCTGCTCTTTAAAATTGAACTCGGGGTTTGAGGCATATCCACTTTATTCTTTCGCTGTATGAAATCGGTGTAAGTACATGTTTAACTCTATCTAATTCCGACCTCTGATGATCACCCATCCATGGATCGATTTAGGTATACGTTGCTTAACTATGAAGAAAATCAAGTGCGGATGGTATTGTTACGAGCTACTATCTGTATCCACATAGTTGCACTAATTACGTCCGGTATACCCCGTCAGATTACATCTAACGTTCTCATCTCATTGTACGCTTGATGACATGGCTATTATCGAGAGCGAAGCTATCTAGTACCTATATCTAGTTACATAATATACTCGTTATGTAAGTACGTCAGAACGGGTAGTTAGAATCCCAAAAGTATGGCACCCAGTTTTGCCAAAGAGTAGAGGGGTGTCTTTCCATTTTTATTTCTTCAATCGTTTTAACCACTAACAGGTTGCAGAAGTTAAGCTTGCCGTCTGATTAGGATCTGTATTGATGTTATATTGATATTTGAATGCTAAATAAATTTTAGGATATAATCAGCCTTATCTGTCATTGTATGCCACCGTCTCTTTCATGGTCTTCCGCGACCCCGTCTCACTGTCTCAAGGCACCAATTTCGTGCTAGTTTGGTCTACAGTTTGTCAGGTATACGGCAGACATGTCCTGCCCACTTAAGTTGGGTAGCCTTTTGCCACAGCCACATCAGCTATCCTGGTTTTGGAGCACAGTATCACTATACTGTGCTCGCCCTTGTTAAACTCTTGGTTTGCCTACGGGCAATGGAGCGCAGTATGATACTACTCTACAATTGAGAGCAGTGGTGGCTGAGTGGTAACGGCCCTGACTTAAAAGTCGTAGGTCGCGGGTTCAAACCCAGCCAGGCGCATTACTTTGTGTAATTATTTCACCACCACTAATCTCAAAACGGTAAAGGAAAACATCGTGAGGAAACCAGCATGCCCTAGAACCAAAAATTCGAAGACAAGTGACATGCACCAACCCGCACTAGGCCCGCGTGATGGATTATGGCCTATTCCCCCTCACCTAGAGAGGAGGTCTGAGTCCCAACAGTGGGAACATTATAAGGCCGACTGTGCTATGCTACAATTGCTATAGTATGGTGCGGGTGACAGCTGTCAGATTCATACAATGTAGCTACCTATCCTTTTCTCTCATCCTAAAGATGCATATTTTCGTCCTGCTGTCATCCTACCCATGTTATGTAAAAAAGACCTTAGATTTTTAATTAACGGATCGAGTACGAAAAGGAATAAAGAAAGAAAGATAATTTATTTGACAAACATGCGTTTACATAAACTGACTAGTCAGACATGCAAGGTATTACATTAATACGCTGTGAGCGTCCATGTTTTGCCTATAACGGCGTACAAATTTTGTTGGTATAGAAATCACATTTAGTGGCATTTACTTGTCATTTTAAATTTCATTAAAAAATACACAAGAAATAATTGATGTCAAGATATTATAGTATAGGTACGCATATTATAGTCAAAAATAAATTAAATTATGTCCAGTATATTCATTACTAGCTGTTGCCCGCGACTTCGTCCGCGTTAAGTTCGTAAAACTGTACAATCACTCTGTGCTTGCAATTCATTCCGAAAGCATCGCAATAATTTATTGTACTTTAACATAAAACGGTTAAAGGTAAAAATATCCAAATTAAGAACCTCCTCCTTTTTAGAAGTCGGTTAAACACGCAAATTACCTTCAGGAAACATGTTATATACTCGTCCAGATCCAGATTTATGACCGTCAATGAATAGAAAGAGCATGTATGGGTCGTAGCAGTGGTCATTTCTGCCTATCCCAAGGGAAAAGGCATATGTATGCATGGGCAATTATGTATTTTTCTGGTTTATGTTCTGGTAAAACATCATTGCATGATTTTAACCCCTCGCCACAGTGAGCACGCCACAATCAAATCGCAGCAGTAATGCCTGTCTTTGAGAAGTGTCTACAGAGGCGTCACGGCATCCTCTCTTTGTGCAGGACTCACGGGTTGTGGGTATTTTAGAAGGTATCTGTGTCGAATTCAGTGGGAAGAAACACTCGGGTCTCACTATTTTGCGAAACGCCCGGAGAATACGATGGAGCATACGGTGGAAGTCAGTCCCGCTTGGTCGGAGCGCCGGCGCCGCCTTGTCTTTATGGGGGCGATTGGTGGAGAAAATGACAACCAGTAGCCTCCTTCAGTGAAGCACTACGATCAAAGAAGGTGGGTGAAACTATGAGGGATAGGACATCCTGACTCCTCAGCGGTCGCTGCAAGGAACGCTCCGGGTGTTGAAAGCCGCAAGGCAATTCCCGGCTATCGCAAACACGGGATTGCGGTGGTGCTGTCCAGCCGTCTGGTCAAAGCAGTCCTGAATCGACAGCGCATAGTATTCTACGCGCGACTCAAAAAGATTTCAGCAAATGGATAGGGCCCTCTAGGGCCGATGTCTGCTAGGGTTGCAAGATTGATCGAAAGAGTTATCTCCCATAACAATTTTCGCCTCAATAACTTTTCACTGAAGAGTTTAAGCAGTTAGACAGCTTTGGTAGAGATAAACGAAGGAGCATAATCGGGACACCGACCTTCAGCTGGATAACGTGCACTGATAGTGAAAAGCCTTAATTGAATCCAAAAACTACCATCATCATCCGGCAGGCATTAAGTCCGCCGCTGTACATTTGTGCATAAAGGATTAAATAAATAAATCATCAACTATCTTCTTCCACAACAGTACTTATGAAGAATTGGCGAGAGCATGCTTGCATTGATTGTTGCAGTTTGATCATTTTAGGCGTTAGAATTACTTGTTCATTTACCTAGGATATTTTGGTGTGTATTTAATTGACATCCCCGTATATAAGACAAATGTTTTTTCCATAGTAGGAACTACCTTATGAAGAGTCTCCAACTTATGAATGAAACTACGGCTAAACCTTGTGCGCGTGTATCCCCGTTCAATCGAACTCGCATATTGATGGCCAAACCGAGAAATTACTGACGCCGATTGCCTCTATGAGGACACGGCGGTTTACTCAAGATGGATAAACCTCCACCGCATGCTACACCGAGTCCTCCAGTTGATTCACAAAATGGTAATATCAGGGTACTTTCAACCGAACCCAGAACAGAAACCGTTCGAAACACCCACAACAGTCCTGAGCTTATCCATAAAACAATGAAATTATGGTTAACAAATGTAGCAGCCGATAAGTGTTATCCCTGAGACTGGCCTCCCTTAGAGGGTTGTTCCAGTGTTGGTCACCAATCATTGCAAAGAGGTAACGTCCAGATATCGACGTAAGGCTGTAAGGAATCTGAGATACATCATACGTTGTCGAACTGTGGTCAGAAAAACACATTCGATCCCGTTTTATATGAAGCGGTGACTGCAAATAATAAAACACACCATTATTAATCCGCAAGGTGCCATCATGCCGGAGGACACAGTGGAGATGTGCCCTGCAAGGGCGGAGCACCGCCGTGTCCTCGTGAAGGCAATCGGCGTCAGTGACCTCTCGCGCCGGGCTCTGATCCAGACCGAGGAGTAGTGGCAGGCAGCCGCCTCCTTCTGCAAAGCCGTAATGCTAGCGAAGGCGGAGGCCGCACGCGTTAGGGAACGAACGGCCTCACGCCGAGCCAAGATTCCGACCCCGACTACCAATCACGGTAGACGCGGGCTTCCGGACGTCGAGCAATGGGTAGCTAGCCGTCCTGTAGTTGATAGGATCGAGCCCAATCCTCAACAGCGCGTAGTGATCGACACAGGTGTAGTTTTAGTCGGTAAAAGATTGACACGTCCTCCCGCTCCAACCAGAGCGGGAGAAGTCATTGGATGATTTCCACCCTTAAAAAAAGAAAAAAATGGTGCCATCATCATCATTATTATTTCAGCCGAAAGATGTCCACTGCTGGACATAGACCTTCCCAAGTGTCGCTATAATAACCGGTCCTGTGAGTCTCTCATCCATCGGATACCCGCGACCCTTACCAGGTCATCGGTCCACCTGGGGACCATCCAACGCAAGGTACCCTGTAACCCCTTCCGAAAATGTGGCCGTGTTATTTTAAAGTGAATAATTAAATACATATAGCTATTTACTTTTATCGTCTTTGGATGGTATCCCTTGAATAATCACGGTCAATTAGCTTGTTACTATAATGCGAAAAATATAATAAAAATAAGCTGTAGGATTGTTAAAAATGCCTCCGTCTAACACCAGTTTAACCATAACTGTAATCGTGCGCGATGGCCATTCTTCTGCCACTCAGAAAATTACGTAAAATACGCAATGCCATCTATCAAATTTAATATGAAGTTCAACCGTCATTGTCATCATTATTTCTACTTTGAGTCTTTAGATGGCGTTGCGAGTTGCGTGTGGTGTCATATTTTACTTCTCGAAAACTTTGATTTCATACCGTTTGTCTTTCATATGCTTTGTTTCATTGCGATGAAAAAAAGCCTAAGTAAGATAATTATCAAGTTCCACACAATTTAAATGTATAAAAGTTATCTACATCGATTTCTAAAATTAATAATACGCACTTCACTAAAAATTTCTACAGATATATACGTAGATTTATAAAAAAAAATTGTAAGCATGCAAAAATATATAAAAAAATCTTATTCACGATGACAAAATAGAACAAAAATTCCTCCTAAGAGAGCCGTACGGGATTTGAACCACCTTCACATTACATTAAAGTCTAGATGCGAATCCACTGCGCTGCGGTCTTCGATGAATAAATTATAAAATAGACGTTCTTATATAAACGTCATAATTGACTGGTTGGCTCCCTAACGATGATAGCGTGATGATTTTCATTTTAGAAGTTAAATTTGCAGCTAAATGGAATAATGTAACATTATAGTACGTGATTTTATTCGTCGCTTTGATTTTATTATGTGTTTTGATTAGTTTGTACAAAATATTTAGAAGATATCGAATAGAAATGTCAATTTTATTTTGAAAAAATGGTAAAAGTTATTTTAATACAAAAAAAATAAGACAAAATAATGACAAAATTTTTAAATGTAGCTGGGAATTGAACTCGCGGCAAATGTCGTTCAATACCTACATTTTGGATTATTGCTCACCCCCCATAGCAAATAGCGTGATAGTTTATAGCCTATCAGTTGCCCTGACCTATAAGGATTGTGTATGCAAAATTTGAACAGGATCGGTTCAGTAGTTTTTGCGCCAATTAATACCATCACAAAAGAATTTTACTGTTTTATTATATGTATAGATTATGCAGTCAAATAGTAGGTATCATTCAAAAGTCAATTGATTTAAAATTCACATTATGAAATTGTTATTCTTTACCATATATTAGAAGTTGGAAAGATGATGATGATATTAGAAGTTGGAAAAGTCCTTTTCATTCAAAAAATCTAAAAATTTGTAATACACTTTATTAACTAAAAAAATTCTCAGCTTATCTTTGAAAAGTGACAAGGGCAGTTATCTCTAACTTTTAGGCAATTTATTGAAAATCATTGGAGCCATACAGAAAACCCTTTTGCGCATGAGGGATGTTCTCGAAGTCGATCCAAAACCGTAGTTTTACAAGAATACTATGTGCCAACATTTTGTAGCTAGTTATGGATCTGATGTGGTTTCCTTAGCTCACGTTTTGACACCGACGTGCGGTTGACCGACCTACGTCTGTACCTGACAACAATGTATTTCGTATCCTTGTTCTATCATGCGGAGCGTGAACGCCCAGTTTCCGCATACATCATGTGTAAGCCGATGTCTTGCCGCAGTCATGTCGTATTAATCGGTTATGTCTGCCGTCGTGAAGCCGACTCGGGTATTGTGCATGTCGGTTACTGCCCAGTTACAAATGGTGCCAATGCTGTGGCGGTATCGACAATTTAAGTCAGCTTTATTGGTGGTTAGCTGGGAGTTTAAATTAATTTTGTAAGTTTACATGTTGAAGCTATTTGTAATATTATGGCTAGTGGAGCGATTGGGGTTTTTTACCTTACCTTACCTTACCTTTGATACACAAAAACATTTCAGGCTTTTCTTTCCGGAAATTTAGTACATTAAAATTACCTCAAATTGCATAACCGAGGTTTTCACTCCAAGTCATCGATATGTATAAATTATTTTTTTTTCCCGTCAATATCCTTACAGACTAATCCAAATCGATATTGGGTTGCTTATTACTAAATTTCAAACTAGATTCCGTAACAAATTTTAAAAAGCGCTATCTTAGTGAATTCACTTAGAGCGCAATAAAATATATCCACGTCGTCAGCTCTGAGGATGAGCGTGCGCACCGCGCGAGTGAGAGGCGCGTCGCTCAATAACTTAGTGCTCGCGCGCGGCACCGCCAGCAGGCGCGGCCGTCGCCGACGCGTCGCGTATCCGTCCCACACAAACCTACTCTTGCCAAAATATCCGCATTATGTATCCTCCCTCTAATTACCGTAAAGATATAGGTTACGAGTGTGAGTTCTCTCCTGACCCTCAGTTCATAATATCCGACCATACTTAGGACAAATAGGGTAGGATAAACCCCGAACAGCTTCATGTAAATAAATCTAATGAACTTATTTTGCACACGCTCCATCATGAGGCTATATTTAGTCTCATGTGGGTCCCAGATAACTGCGTTACATTCTAGTTGGCTTCTAACTAAATAATTATATAACGCTGTAATAGCTTTTAATAGCTTTTAGGTATATTGGTAAAGCCTCTAGCCAATCGAAGAACCAAACCCAAGTTTATGCTTTTTTTTTTTTAAATATCTAAATCTACCTGGAGTCTCCTTTATCAGTTCCACTTCATAAATTCTTCATTTTGTTACCAGAATCCAACGTGGTCGTTTCTAAGGCGGATTAACAGTGCTCTTTACGGCAGCCAGGCTAAGAAGACTAAACAACCTGCTGATGGCTAAAGCTGCAGATCTTGTGTGGCGTATCAAAGATGAAATGAAGAACGTAGAGCCTGCTAATTTGAGGGTGAGAGATTCTCCTTTTCTAATCCAATTTAAATGACATCGTTTTTTTGTTTAGGTGTAATATATGTACCTATCTCTATGAGCTTGTTATGGGTTTCGCCGGCGGTGACCTCTCGGGGCAGGCCCTGTTTCAGGCCATGGTCCGAAGCGAGGAGAAATGGCAGGCGGTCGCCTCCTTCTGCGAAGCAATAGTGAGAGCCTGTAAGTCAGAATAAAAGCTTGCTTACAGAATTCTGTGATGTAGTATTGCTAGCGAAGGAGACAGATGCACGCGTGAGGGAACGGACGTCCTCACGCCTCAGCCGCTGCGACCCCAACCCCGACTACCAGTCATAGTAGGTGCGGGTTTGCGGACGCAGCGCTGGAAGGCCTCCCACAAGGTGGATCTGTCGAGGATCGCGGGAACCCGATGGATGCGAGACGCATAGGATCGGTCATTTCGGCGACACTAAAGGATCAAGACAGGAAGGCTGAAATGATGATGATGATCTCAGAAACTAAATGAGACGCGTCTATGAATGATTAAAAAATTCTGGGTCCCTTTGAGCTCTAAGTCATCTCGGTTTCATTGTAGTTGTTTTTCTCCGTAGGCCTATGCTCCGACTTCACAACAGACGTAATAGGTTAAGCTGCGTTTGGTCTGAAAAGTGAAGCCGTCAGAAATGGCGATCGTATCATGAGGCGAGTTACTAAGGACTTTGCGAAGTTCAACTTCCGTAGGGGACTGTGCTTTTATAAAGTCTCGCTATACATTATACAATCTTAAGACGTTTCCAAATTCCCGGTGACATACATAGAGTCGTAGGGGCCCAGCAAGCCCAAGTCGTCGACGGCGCGTAGTGTTCCACGCGCGCCTCACGGAGATGTCAATAACCGTAGGGGCCCAGCAGGGTCGTAGCCTACTGGATCCATGGGTGATTCGAATGAGAACCCAGGGGCCCTGGAACGAAGGCAAAGAAGGAATATGAGTGGGTTTTAGACAGTAAAAGTCTGACATGAAAGGGCACGATGAGTTGAGGTGTCTTATTATTATATTATTATTTTCCTAAATTCATCCTCTAGAAATCTAAGTTCAGGCAGGCAAAGCTGCTTGTAGAATAAAAATAGATATTTGAGTATTTCTTTATTACATTATCTACTCAAATTAGATTGGTTTTTTTAACATAACTGAGGTCAAAAAGAAAATGTTTTTTTCTAAATTAAGAACTTTAAAACTAGTCTCATTAATTTAGACTTAATTTTAACAAGAAAAGTTGTATTTTAATTCGCCTCGAAAATCTTATTATACCATTGCTGTAATTGGCATTGCACTGTTTTTTTTGCCATTAGCTATAATAAGATTAGACCAAGAGATTAATCTTAGACTCAAAATAAGGTTTTTCAATGCAAAAATTAGGTACGAGAAAAATATCGGGTTGTTAATTTTTTCTTGAAAATTTTTTTTGTTCTTCGCACTCACAAAACCTATTCTAAGTACCTCCACTTGTTGTAATGCGATTCAAATAAGATTAGGAACTTCAATGACCTCTGCCTGACAAATGTTGCTTGAATGTACAGTTCGGCACTATGCTCGTCATGCAACAGTTCCCACGAAGGCACATAAAGGCACTTTTTTTTTTCTTCCATGTGTATGGATTTTTTTTTTTTTATTCATTTGTCGACTCCACTGCTGGACATAGGTCTTAGGATTTGTTATTAGGTTATTATTGTTTTTATTAAATGTGTTTTTTTAGTTTGTAAGTTTCTACTGTACAACGCATAGGACATCCTCTGTAACGTTGTACAAGTGCTAGTAAATAAATAAATAAATGAAAAACAAATCCACAAGTCATTTTTCACAATAATTTGTAACTTAATATTTTGTTTATGAAGTTTTTCTTATTATTTTAAGATTATGTTTATTGAAAGTTTTATACATCTGAGCAATTGTCATTGAAGTTTTTCGACTCCGAAATCTCACCTTTTCTCGATTGGAACAACTAGGTCCTTTTTTCTCGCGCATCTCGTACCAGCCTATATTTTATTTTAGCCTAATTATGTCCCACTACTTGGCTTCCCCGTTCTACTTCCACATTTTTGTCTTGGTTAATCTCTAAATAATTTTCTTTATATTGAACTAGCGACTCGTCCCGTCTTCGCATGGGTGCAATGCTGATACCACCGCAACCGCTATGTCCCTGCATTTTAAATCTGTAATATCTTCGAAAATATTCATTTAAATTAGATGCTGCCAGGCCATATTCATCATCATCATCATTTCAGCCGATAGACGTGCACTGCTGGACATAGGCCTCCCCCAAATGTCGCCACAATGAACGGTCCTGTGCGTCTCGCATCCATCGGATTCCCGCAACCTTCACCAGGTTATCGGTCCACCTTGTAGGGGGCCCCTAACACTGCGTCTTCCGGTACGCGGTCGCCACTCCAGAACCTTTCGGCCCCAACGGCCATCTGTTCTGCGAGCAATGTGCCTTGCCCATTGCCACTTACGGCTGAAATGATGATGATGAATATTTTTTTTATCTACGTGTCATGTATTATTGTTGTTTTAATTTCATTGTCTTTCTGAGTTACCATGACGTTTAAAGTAAGATTGTTTTATTCTTATTCCATTGTGGGTAAGAGATGGCGCTAGACAACCTGTATAGCTCTGTCTCTTATCCACACTGAAATAAGAATGAAACAATCTTACTTTGACCATGACATATTATTTAAAATTTTATATTTGTCAGGTTTGTAGTTCAGTTTTTTTTTGTTTTTTTTTTTTGTGCAAGTACCAACAACATAAGTACCTGTACACTCATTATGTGCTATGTAATGTATTATGCACACCCTTTTTTGGAGGAGATCCTAAATAAATAAAATTAAATCAGTTTTTTCAAATCACGCTGGTCATTTTGGAAGAAGCTTGAGCTTTCCGTATACAATTAAATGAATGTAGTTTTTGAATAAGCAGTGTTTTATGAGACACTACAAAAATAAACTTAGAAATATGCAAAACTGATATGTATTACAGAAATGATTGAAGACTTATTGCTGGCACAAGCTGCCATCTTTCTTCTTGGAGGCTTCGATACTTCTGGGGTGACATTACTGGAGTGTAAAGAATTGGGTTACTAGTGTGGAGGGCAAAAATATATTATTTATTTTTGTACAAAATCTGGCACACATCTGGAATATAAAATTTAGAGCAGTGATGGCCGAGTGGTAACGACCCCGACTTAAGAGTTCTAGGTCGCGGGTTCAATCCCAGCCAGGCGCATTACTTTGTGTAATTTATTTCTTCACCACAGCTCTCAAAATGGTGAAGGAAAACGTCGTGAGGAAACCGGCATGTGCCAGAACCAAAAATTCGAAGATATGTGACATTCACCAATCCGCGCTGGGCCCGCGTAGTGGATTCCCTCTCTTAGAGAGAGGAGGCCTGAGTCCCAGCAGTGGGAACATTAAAAAAAGGTTGATTATGCTATTATTATTAATGAGAGATTATGAATTTACATTTGAAGTAGTTCTTACAGTAAATTGTGGCAATCAAGTAACCAATAGAGAATATGCATACAAGGAAAAAAAAATTGTTAAATTCAATCTTTTTTAAGTGTAGTAAATAAATATGAAGTAATTTTTCAAATGTCTTTATCAACCTGCTAATAAAAAAGCTTTTAAAAAAAGAGACATCCGATATTAACTTAAACGTCAAACGTCAAAGTGTTCACACCCGTACGCACCAACCAGGAAATACCGTTTTCAAAGGCGTCCCAAAAAAAAATAATCAAAAGCCGCCATTGAAAACGGCGTTATTTAATTTTTAGGTAGGTATATATATATTTTTTATTCTTGATAGGTTCGCGCTTGACCGCTACCTCACCTGATGGAAAGCGACGATGCGGTCTACGATGGAACGCGCTTACCTAGAAGTAACCTATTCACTCTTGACTTAAAGATTCCTGGGTTGTAGCCATCAGGAAACACAGATTCCGGCAAGGAATTCTACTCCTTAGCTGTACGCAAAACGTTTTGCGCGTATAGGTGGTCTTTTGCTTTTCTTCTTAATTTGATATTGTTTACACAATTAGTGTTCTATTTTTGAAAATTTATTGATGAAGTGGTAATACAAATTCCTTATTTAATAATCGTGAATCGGCACAATATAGGAAGCGCTTTTCAGAAGCGGGCCTGATGACACAAGCTGTTTAACATTCTTATTTAAATAACATCACCGCGTATTCGGAAACACTTTTGACGTGAAACGAGTCGACGTGTGGAGGCTTAAAAACAACGTATTAATTCCATAATTTACATGTTAATGCACATGCGAAAATACACAAGAATATATGAATATTAATAAACTGTCGTCCGGTAATTATTTAGGGGCAAGTCTTTATTTTTTTAAGCTCAAAGATTATGGATTTTTCTTTATTAAAACTTTTAAATAAGTTGCTTTTATGTAGCTCGAAGAATCGCCAAATTTAACTGGAAATTGGCAGTATATTGCTCGCAGAACAGATGGTCGATGGGGCCGAAAGTTTCTGGTGCGGTGAGCACGTTCAAGAGGCGGCGTTGGAAGGCCTCTCAAAGGGTGGACTGATAACCTAGTGAGGGTCGTGAGAATCCGATGGATGGGAGACGCACAGGATCGGTCGATGTGGCCACACTTTGGGGAGGGAAGCCTATGTTGGACATAGGCTTCCCCCCCTAAGTGTATTAGACATTTTACGTTTGAAATTATTAGTTGCTTGGATTTTTGGCATAATGTACGTGTGCTGATGAAGCTTTTGTCATAACGACTTACCGTTACTGACCTCGATTTACCGGAGACCGAATCCTTGACTTGTTCTCCTCCTGCTGTGGTCCATGTCCTCCCTGCTTCATCACTATCACTTGTATGATATTCCATTTGTTTTTGTCTTTGGCGGTGTGAAGCTATACGTGTGTGTGTGTGTGTGTATACCATAGGATCAATAGCGGTATGGATATGGTCGGACTAAGGTACTGGACAGAGAGCAGTGGTGGCCGGGTGGTAACGGCCCCGACTTACGAGTTGTAGGTTGCGGGTTTAAACCCAGCCAGGCGCATTACTTTGTGTAATTTATTTCATCACCACTGCTCTCAAAACGGTGAAGGAAAACATAGTGAGGAATCCAAACCGGCATGTCCTAGAAACTTCGAAGACATTTGACATCCACCAATTCGCACTGGGCCCGCGTGGTGGATTACGGCCCATACCCTCTCCTAGAGAGGTGGCCTGAGTCCCAACAGTGGAAACATTATAAGGCCGACTATGCTATGCTATGCTAAGGTACTGAGCTGTGTACATGCGGCCTTTTCCCATCTACTTTACCGGTCACGATGAGCCTGTCGAGGCTATGACCGCTTTTCTTTGCAACACACTTGTTCTAATAGAGTTGAAATTTGTAAAAGTAACCGCTCCATCTTTTTTTAGGGAAGCGCTTTGGCTACCAAACCGTGCGATGTAGCTTGGCAGCCATAATCCTGAACTATGAAGTAAGAGCTTTGCCGAATACGCCCAAACCTAATGAGTGTCACATTGAGAAGAATGGGCTGTTCCTAGGACCGGATGAGAAGCTGTAGAATTTATATTAAGGAATTGACACGGGTGAAATAAGGCCAATAACGGAGCCGTAGAGGTTGCCAAATACTGGTCAGAAAAATATAGTTAGAGTACATCGACACGAAAAGAAGAAGAAGAACGGATGAAATGTTGTACTTGGATAACATCTGCCAAAACTTCTTAATTCTTATATCATCATATTTATCTTCTTAATTCTTAGGTATATCATATTTAAATCTTAATTTTAACTTTACTTTTATAATAAAAAATCAAGAAGAAGGAAAACGAAAAAAAATAGGTGCAAAAGTGTTGTTTTTTTTCTTTCTTATTTTCTATATATAAACCGGCCAAGTGTGAGTCGGACTTGACCATGAAGGGTTCCGTACTTTCCGTAGCAAAAAACGACAAAAAATACCACGTTTGTTGTATGGGGGCCCCATTTATATTTATTTATTCTGTTTTTAGTATTTGTTGTTATAGCGGCAATATAAATACATTATTTGTGAACATTTCAACTGTCTATCACGGTTCATGTGATACAGCCTGGTAACAGACGGACAGACAGACAGACGGATGGAAAGCGGAGTCTTAGTAATAGGGGCCCGTTTTACCCTTTGGCTACGGAACCCTAATAAAAGGAGAAACTGACTGACATACAGAAGATCCTACACGAATATATACTCCTATAAGGTATTCATATTTGATGATTAATAACGATGAGATTGTGCCATTTTACAAAAAGATACATTGACACAGAAGAATCATCGACGAAGATGCCAATATTGTTAAACAATCTTGTAATAAATATAAAACCATTCCATAAGAATAGACTTTCATTTTCAATTCATTCAGTAAAAATAATCGGCTTAACATCGAAAAGAATTAAGCTAACGGAAAGTTGTTTAAAAACTGTACAATTTCTTGCTAATAGCGGATTATGGAAATAGCTTGATTCCGACCTTTGAATAGTCTGAATAAATTCTGCCATACGCCTTACGACTCCTGTATTTACGTAGGTCAAAGTTTATCAAGCGCAAGTTCGATTTTGCATGGAGTATTACTCTCATCTTGAGGATGGATCTGTCAGATATCAGCTTGAAGCACTTGACATTTGAGAGGCGAGTCAAGAGTGTCATTGGCAATGATGTAGAGTCGAGGCTTTCTAAGTATTGAGCATAGACGCCAAGTTGCTAGTCTGTCGGTTTTCTACCGGTTGGATATCGGAGTGAGCGACGGAATTGCATAGATTAAGGGCTATATTTCAAAGGGACACCATGGCGGCGCAACCAGTTGCGCAGCCATGGAGTCCGTAAGCTACCTAACTAGACACCATACAGACACCAGTGTCGCTACATCACACTGAGACAGTATTAAAATGAACTTTAATAAGTGCACGCGTCCGAGTTGGTCGCGCCGTCAAATTGGTTGTGCAACCAAACGGGCACCAGCCCCTTTGTTTTGACCACGTGACTGAGCGTTGAGATCAAGTCAACAAAAGAATCGGAGGCGTGGCCTACTCAAGGCGTTTGACGCAAACGAAACGATCGTAACTTGGCTAAGTGGGCAGGTGAGTGAACAGTTAACTCTCTATAGAGCTGTATACGTTTTGTTGGTACCGGCGACTGGTCGCGCTCCCATGGTGTCCCGGTGAAATATAGTCTTAATTCGGTCAAGCTTGTTCCATCATCGGACCAACAGGCGTACGGCGATGCGCCACCAACACATGGTCGACATCCCACTTATACCTACGTAAAAATCTCAAAACGTATTGAACACATACACATACATTGTTTTAAGAACATAATCATTGTGCGTACAGCTAAGGAGTAGAATTCCCTGCCGGAGTCTACGTTTCTTGATTCACTACTGATATGATACTACAACCTGTTGATCTTTAAGTCAAGAGTAAACAGGTTACTTCTATGAAAGTGCGCTCCATCGTCTACCAAATCGTCGCTTTCCATCAGGTGAGAATAATGAGAATAAAGAGGTAATGGTCAAGCGCGAGCCTATCAACAATAAAATAATATATAAAACGTTAGTTTTAGTATATGTGAAACCCGAAACATGTGTCTAGTATTTTTATGTAAAGAATCTGTGTACAAAATTTCATAACTGTACGATGAAATATCACGAAGTTATAAACTTGTTATGTTACCTGGTTGGCCGCATAAATACATGGTCACCGGGTTACCCGGGCGACTGAGAGGTTGTTTTCCTCCCGCATCCAGCTGTGTGAGTGTCTAATGTCCGTTATAACCTGCCGTGACCTGTGTTGTACTTAGTGTCGGTGGTGTCCAACTTGTGACTTTTTTCAACCTATATAGTACCTAGAGCGAAACCAAGAATATAGGTATGTATACATCTATCTAAACCTTCCTGATAGATATTCTTTTTTCTTTTGTTTTTTTTTATTCATAACTCAATCTATTGGTGAAAATCCGTTCACGTAATTCTAGCTTTACAATTTCTAACTGCGCACACGTGTGCCACACACGCCGATCTAGATGCATCAGTCGCCATACATTTCATATGGCAATTAGACTTGCAGAGCTATATTAGATCAACGCCACGCGACGTCGTTTTACGTACAAATCTGGCGTGTTACACGTGTGCGTCGGTCTAATGTACTCTATCTTAACTCACTCTATTGGCGAAAATCCGTTCAGTAAAGCTAGAACTTCACTGCGCACATGTGTGCCACACACGCCGATCTGGACGCGTCGGTCTCCATACATTTTATATGGAAACTAGACTTCTAGAGCTACACTTGATCTACGCCACGCGACATCGTTCTACGTACAAATTTGTCTTGGGTGGGAAACCTCCGGCATAGCGTCAGGGCCACTTCTTCTTAGCGTATCGATGGCAAAACTAGTTAAATTCCTTGCTTGGCCCAGTATTCGGCTATGGCAATGCCGTCCGCTGATGCTGTTAGGTCCCCACGTGAACAGGTAACAGGGCACGTGATGCAGGATTGGAGGTGGGACATGGTCTGCGGAGAGACGCCGCACAAATACTGAAGATCGGAAACGTCTGTGAACCCCCATCGGTGGAGATTGTCTTTGCTACGACCAACTTGGGTGCGGAGTCTGTTTAGAGTTTTCCAGGTTGGCCACGGCAACTCGTGTTCAGGAGAGAGGCCCTCCGACGGTTCAAAAAAATCATCAGAGGTCGCATCTCTAAGAGGTGGTGTTACTTTGAGATGCCACTGAACACCAGGGCCTCAAGTCTGCTATTACAATAGTGTCAGAATGGTCTATCATTGATTTCATAATTGTTGATTTTGACAAGTTTGGTAATCTACTATGGCGTCATTATGACTTTCCAATGGTCAACCACTGACACTTCATTGAAAGATGTGGTAATCTCGTATACTGACAAATGAATATCTGACGTATGCGGTAATCTGCTAAAATTTTGACAGTTCCTTTGATTAGTGACCTACCATTAGAACGTCATTGTGCAGTCATTGCTTTTAATAAGCTCGATATTGTCATTCTACCACAGCTCTATTACAAGACCATTGACCGATCAATGATCGATCATTATGAATTAGGAGAATACGAACCTTTAGCAAAAATGACAATGGAATCGTGTTGGAATGACGAATTAATAAAAATAGCAGACTTGGACCTGGACCAACAGGCCAGTGTTGCCAAAATGAGGTTGGGACTTAAATTTAAACGTTCTCTAAATATGAAAATTGGTCTTCTGGGGCTTAACAAAACGTGTTAAAATGTCAAGCGAGTGAGCGAGAAAGAGAGATGGAGCTATACACCCTATAGCTCCATCCCTTTCACAGGGCCTCTGGTGTGCAAAGGCCTTGACTCTGCTGGTTTAAACCCCCGGAAACTATTAAACACTAGTTACGCGCGAAACCTCTACACTATTAAGTGAAATACGTTTTTAGATGAAACTGGGTGATGTGTACAATAGCCGGGTGAAGTTAGAGCTTTGTTTGAAACTTAGGTTGAAAGTGATGAATTTCGGGTAATTGAGTGTGTATATTTGGTATTTATGGAGTGTTAGTATTGTTTGAAAGAAGTGAATATTATCTACTTAGATAATATAATTTTTGTGCACCCAGATGACAGTCAGTCCTTCTCTTTTTAAGGTTCCGTACATCAAAAGGAAAAACGGAACTTTGTTGTCCGTCTGTCTGTCTGTCAAGACCCTTTATCTCGGGAACGTGTGGAGGTATCAATTTGCAATTAAAACCTTATACTGAGGCCTGCGGTCTCTTGCAGCTGTGCAAAAATCAAACTTCTATGTTACCGAAAAAAAAAGATACGGCCGTTTATGTCGCAAAAAACGTGTATCTCAACAATCTCAAGGGAATCAAAATTGAAAACAGTAAATTTGTTGTTACGTCACCAAAAAAAAAACTTTTTTTGCGATTCGGAAAAATCTTCGAGACTCCATTCGGGAATTGAAATATTATATATGTAAGTTTGTACGAAACTTTCAGAGCGCGAGTCTGACTCGCAATTGCCCGGCTTTTACAAATACTACACAAGCCTTACCTAAAGGACTGGACACATATAGCTAGGGACATAGAAAAGTGGAAGAATTGAAGGGAGACCTTTAGCTTTGCTGCAGCGAGACACAACAGGCTCTTAATAATAATATGCTGCAGATCCAATCCTATCAAAAAATAGATAAGTGCCGAACTGAAAGCGTAGGTACGTATGCTAGCCGTCAAAAATTAATCAATTAAAACAAAAATTGTTGACGCCATCACGCAATATCGTTGTCAACTAATTGAAAAGGTCCAGAATTTGTGGAGCAAAAATTTATATTCAGCCAAATTTTAATTACAGTAGAGAACACTCAAATGAATTTGGTATATCGATGCATGGTTATCGGTTTGCACAAGTTTTCGGTGGTCAGGCCGTTTAATTAAGTGCTGGTCAAATTATTACATGATATGATCAGTTTTTATAGAAACCAAATTAATGACTATCTATTAATACATAAAATAAAGTGGAATTTTTGTTCGTTTAAACTTTAAACGCGCCAATCTCTGGCATTACCATTCGGATTGGAAAAAATCTTTCTGTATTATATATTATCTAGGTTTATTTATAAGTAGTACAGGTCATATAATATTACGCTAATACAGGGGCGCCGGCTTTTAGAAAACCTCATGGGTGCTCATGCTCATTTGATGGACTCGAAAAAGTGGCGAAGTGTGAGAAGAGAATGGCACACTGATTGACCGACAAATAAATAAATGACCTACTTACATACTGCGTACAACTTTTCAAATACTGTTCAACCCATCAAGTTCAAAATAGAGATATTTTTCATATTTTCTAATCTTATGGTTCAAGAGTTAGAGGGGGGGGGACATTTTTTTTACTTTTGGAGCGAATATTTCCGAAAATATTAACATTATCAAAAAATTATTTTAGTAAACCCCCATTCATTATTAAATACCTATCCAACAATATATCACACGTTAGGGTTGAAATAAAAAAAATAAACACTCCCCACTTTACGTGTGGGTAGGTACCCTAATAATTTTTTTTTATACTTTTTATTTTACCACTTTGTCGGCGTGATTGATATACAAATTGGTACCAAATTTCAGCTTTCTAGTGCTAACGGTCACAGAAATTATCCGCGGACGGACAGACAGACAGACTTGGCGAAACTATAAGGGTTCCTAGTTGACTACGGAACCCTAAAAATAAAACTAGTTTTTAGTATCAAAAAATATTATAATTTATACGTAACCTAAAAGGCGATTACTGATTAGTTTCTTGATGTCTATTCTCAGGAGTACTCGGCACCCACTGTTTATTTCTCTTGGGTGCTCGAGCCCCCGAGCACCCACGAAGTCGGCGCCCCTTCTCTAATACCCCTAGAAGTAATGCGGATATCCGCGTTACTTCTATGGGTTGAAACCGTGGTGGACAGCTAGTAATATTAGATATAGCTACTTATTCCTAGTAACCGGTCGTGGTGGAGCGAAATATGCTGCCTTTAAAGCTCCAGTTTTTTTAAAGTCAATCAATCTGAAAAGAAATTAATCGAATCATGTCATGTAAATTTTATGGTAAAAAAATAATTAACAAAATATCAAAAGAGGGATTTACGTTGCTGAACGTGCATAGATTTATAAAAAGACTCTCATAAATGCAAGAATCTTCTCTCTTTCACGCTGTTTAGTAAACATCGGAAATGCAAGGCTGTTTGTTTTTTTTTTGGGTTCTGACGTCGTACGGCGAGTGTCCGCCCGTACATTGTTGACACCTTTAATAGTAAGCGTTTCGTCTCGTCCTTTAGGTTTACAGCGTACATCGAAGGACTGGAACAATTATTTGCCTGCCGTCTTCAAAGCTAGAATAAATAATCTCTTAATAAGGGGAAGATATATGATTTTTGATGTTTTTAAATCCAACATTATCACGTCTAAAATAAAAATAAAAATGTCAAACTAGACTATTTACCTATGAATTTGTTAAACTTGGTGTATTTTTTTTTCAAAGTAATGTCTAACAAAAAAAGCAAAGATCAGGCAAATACCATTGGGTGTATTTTTATGAAACTTTCCCAAACTAAAAGATAATAATTTAGTTACCAATCTTTTGATATAAGAATTTTATACATATTGTGTTTAGTAAATGAGGGACATATTATTTTCGAAAAATCTTGATGCGCGGGGAGTGCCGCTAGCTCCTTTTTTGTTCATTTAATTAAGGTCGCTGACTTTTAGTCTCACCTCTAGTGCGCTTCACCATGAGTCGCATCACTGCTTACCATCACTAGTTTATCATTTAAAAAAAAATACCTTAAAAATGTCAGCACAACTACAAAAACTGTGATCTTTCATAAGTTCGATATTTCTCTACCGGTCATCAACATTATTGTGTCATTTTATCCTCGGATATTTTCCAACATTTCATTACTGAAAGTCCATCGTACGATAACCATGGATACGGGATTATTGTGCGGTCTTCATTAAAAACGAGCGCTATGCAAACCGCAACGCGAATGCGATCCGATAACGTTAATTTGTTCTTGTTAAGGCTTTTATTATATTAATATTTGTTAGTGAGAACTATGGACTGTTGGAATTAAGTAGTCTAATAAATTTAATTAGGTTTTTTACATGGGCGTCGGCAGAACTATTTTTAAAGGGATGTATTTTTAACATCTCACCTTACACAGAGATAGAAATGATTTTGTCGATAATAACTTATCTCAGAAAAACTTCGGAAAGGAAAAACGAAAGAAAAAACGCACGAGCGCGTGAAGCGAGCTCAAAAAAAAACTGGGCAAGTGCGAGTCGGATTCACGCTTTCAGAGTTCCGTACAAACTTAACTATGAAAACAGTTCAATTCCCAAATTGAGTTACAATTTTTTTTTTTGTGATGGAACAATTTTCAGATTTTATACTATACTTGTGCTATGAGACCTTGCTTCATGCCAAACTTCAGGATTTTAGGTCAACAGGAATTTTAATTCCCTTGAGAGTGTCGAAATATACGTTTTTTGCGACAAAAACGGATGTATATTTTTTTTCATTAACTCAGAAGTTTGATTGTTTCACTGCTTCAACGGACCGTAAACTTGGGTATATGGTTTTAATTTCAATTCGATACCTCCACACGTTCCCGAGATAAAGGGTCTTGACAGACAGATGGACAACAAAGTGATCCTATAAGGTTTCCGTTTTTTCCTTTTGAGGTACGGAACTCTAATTAAAGCACCTCACTTATATATGCTAGGATTATTATAAAATTTTGCTTCAAAATCATTTCGTAACTCTTGATGAGAAACCCGTGGTCCTAGACTGTAAAAAGTAACTGAAGTCAGTACAAGTCTGACACGCCCTTTCGGAGCAGGAGAAGTCATTGTTTAGATGATTTATCACTTCCCAAAAAAATTCACTCAATAAATTTATACTGCCTTATCAAACGATGAGTTATGAAGGAAAATGTGTTTTTTAACCTACTTGATTTATAAATAAAACTTACCTTTACCCGCGGCTTCGCTGGCGTAAATGTAAGTTTCTCCATACAAACTTTGGACTCGCGCTTTATCTTCTTAGGGAGTGAATTCTGAAAAATCCTTTCTTAGTGCTCGCCTACGTCATAAAAGGGATCCTTGTGCATCATTTCACGCTTCTAATCCCAGTAGTCTCAGCTGTGCGTTGATATGTCAGTCAGTCAGTTTCCCCTTTTATATATAAGGTGTTAAAAAAATAACTTTAAGAATTTCGAGGGGACATTGTACTCCTCATTATGAACAACTCTTACTATGGGGCCAAACCTGAACTCCCGAAAAAAAAATCAGCTGTTCCATGAACATGAAAATGAGGAGTACAATGTCCCCTCGAAATTCTTAAACTCAATTTTTTAACACCTTATATATAGATTAGGCTGAATAGGAAAATATTTGCTTATTACAAGGACTGTTTCTCCGTTAGAGAAAGAACCATAGATAATTTAGTATTTACAAACTGTTCCAGACAAAGCAAACATCTTGACTTAAAAAAAAGCAACACTAAGTAATTAATCAACAACTGCAGTGTCTCCAAAAAAACTAGCAAATATTAAGTGCGAAATTTAATTTCAGGCAAAAAGTCAAAGAGCTTGCAAATTGCTGGGTCGCGTCAAGTTGGCTGCTAACGAGAGGCAACTTTGACGGCAGGCCCGCGGGCCTAACGACTGGAAGCAGGGCTAACAATGCACTGCGGGGAACGAAACGCGAATACTTGTTTTTATTTTAGGGTTATTGGAAAAACTGTTTTTTTTTTTGGGAAGGTAATTAAGGGATTTGACATAAAAATGTCGTATTTCTTTTCATGCAGAAAAGGACATTAAGTAGGTTGATACTAATAGGTAAGGTTGTTCAGGGCTACGGGAATGTTTAAAAGAGTGACCGTAGCTTTAGAACATAAAAGGCAATTGAAGGACGCACGTGGGTTTTAATCAGTAAAGTCTTACACGTCCTCTCGTTTCACTCTAGAGCACGAGCAATCATTGGATGATATCCCAAATAAAAAAAAAGTTATTCAGAAGTTGTAGAAGCATGAATTCTTCGATCGATGTTTTATGTTATCCTGTAGGTATCAGCCCTCCTAGTCAAGTTACGATCGTTTCGTTTGCGTCGAACGCCTCGAGTAGGCCACGCCTGCGATTCCTTTGTTCTGACTACGTGACTGAGCGTTGTGATGGTGTAACGAAACGATCGTAACTTGGTTAGGGGGGCTGGCATGTTAAAAATAAGGTAAGAGTTAAGGTGGGTGGGTAGGCAGCCCATTGTATGTACGTATGTGTTTTAGTTTTGGTTTCCTTTTATGTTTGTATGCAATAATTATGTAATAATGTTTGTAAAAAATTGGTGTACAGTAAAGGATACAATAATAATAAATAAGAAGTTTACATTCTGTCAAGGCTCCGGGATTGTTTGAAATGAGTCACCACGACCCAGTAACGCAAAGAGCAACTGAAGGAACAAGGGTGGCTTTTAGTTGGTAAAAGTCTGTCACTCCCTCTTGCTTTATTCAGAACGGGAGAAGTAATTTGATGATTTTATGCACCATGTGTCAGACATCGCCACACAAACGTCTACCATGTCCCGTACATGACTAGACCTCTCAATTTTTTTTTCCACCTTCCAGTGGTGGATTTTGTCGTCGGCGTTTTCCATTGAAGTGTATAAAATTATTATTTTAATGAACCCCAATGACATTTTTAATTCTTCTTCTTTTCGAACAGATGTTAAATTTGTTATAGGCACTGTTGGGGCCCAGTAGGTGGCTACGTTAACTGCAGCATCACTCATTCAATCCTCCATAGTGCAGCTTTATAGGCACTTAGGGCACTCTAACATGTGGCTCATGTTTTGAACAGGGGCATCATTTTTAATTAAGATGCTAATTGGGGATCCAGATTTGGTTATGTCCAATCTACAAAGCCTCGAGCACAGGCGCAGGGTAGCCAGCCTATCGGTATTTTACAGGTTACATGTTGGAGAGTGTGCGCGGGAATTGCATGACTTGATTCCACCATCTCCTTTCTACCATCGGACAACCCGTCGAACGGCGAGTACCCATTGTTGAAACTTCAACAGTCCGGACTAAGCGTTTCGCTTCGTCGTTTATACCGCGTACATCGAGGGCCGGAACAATTTGCCTGCTGCGGTCTTCCCGTCCAACTATAATTTAGGTATCTTCAAGGCTAGAGTGAATAGGCTCTTAATAAACTAGTGCGCCTGACCATCAATGATTGCATCTCCGCTTACCATGTGGGATCGCAGTCAAGCACTGGTTTATATCAATTTAAAAAAAAAAAGTTATTAATTAGTTCTTCATTAAGATTCTATTAACTATTGTTATTAATTTTACAGACGTAAGTTGACTTGTTTCGGAAACAACCACTCACAAATATAAGTAAGATTAGCATTTATCTGATGGTAAGCGAATATGTAGTCGGTGATGGAGCACGCTTGCCTAGACTTAAAGCTCCTTAGGACAACCTAGAGAGCTTTAACTCAAGAATGAATAGGTTCATAGTGCGAACACATTCATTTAGATATTGGCAGGAGATTGAGAGCTGCACGCACTATGAATGTGTTCCTGAAAAAAAATTTGCGTATGGATGGGTTTTGCACCATGACAAGAAACTGTAGGGGCCGGGTCGAAGCCTACTGGGGCCAAGGGTCTGATTCTGAAAGGAAGACTAGGCCCTGGTACGAAAGGCAACGAAGGAAGAGGAGCGGGTTTTTAGTCAGTTAAATTCTGACATTATCTCCCGGTCCGCCCAAGAGCGGGATTTGTCATAAGATGACTTTCCCACTGAAAAAAAAACCATGACAAGAAAGATTAATAATAATAAAGAAAATAATTCAATTCAATACAGTCACTAAGATTTGCTTAACATGGTAATTAACTACAGCGAAACTAATACATTTATTATTTACCTAAATACTACCCACCATGTCGAGCCCAAAGTTCCTGATCACCTCCATATTCTCATCGCCGAGTTTCCGCTTCATTTCCCCGACACTTCATAGATTATTTACCTCTCTGTAACTATACCTCGCCGTTCCTAACTATCGGATTAGATCACTGGCACATTAGTTATTTACTAACGTGCTTACGATACGGTAACGATATTCTGAGTTGCTGACGATTCGGACAGTGTCCGAATTAACACACTTTTATTGTGTATATATGTAAAGTGAATAAAATATTATATGTTATTAGGATGTGATCGATATTGTTAGGTTATGATCGATATTTCGAACGATTATTATTACAGCTCTCATCCCTGAGGTTTCACTTTACACCTATAAAAGAGGTTGTCAATTGGTCCGCGCCCCTTTTTTCACCAATCAGTGCTAGCGCAGTACCTAAGTTCGTTGGATTTCGTCTCAGATCACAGCTAAGTTATTAGGTTTATGTGGTTTATTTCCGTTGATTATTGTGTGTTTTTGTAGTTAATTGTTTCCAATAAAATAGTGCGTTACTATTTCTGTAATTACTGAGTTTGTAAATAAAATGTAAGGTAGGCTAGTCTGACAGTTGTCTTTTTTATTTAAAATCCGCTTCTGGTTCCTAAAACGAAATATTTTTTGTTTTCACTGACGCCACTATCTTACTTTTATCGCTTTTATCTGACTGTACTAAACAGTGTCTGTCCGATTGACAACTGTTTCGTATAGTCTGATAAAAGTTTTTAAAATACATTATACGGGGAAAAAAGCAAAACTATTTTAGGCTGGATTTAAGGCGGCAACTTTGGGTAATCATTTTTTTTAATGTTATTATTTAAAAACCTTTTTTATCTCATTGTACTAAACAGCTTCAATAATTTTGGTGGTGGTGTCCGAATGGTCAGTGAAAAAATATTAAAAATAAAATGTGTCCATACGGACACTGTGTCCGAATATATTGTGTCCGAATCGTCAGCAATTCGATACGCTATCCACAATCTGTCTGTTACCTACAGATCGCTGCGAGAGAAAACCTAGAGAATTACGTAAAAAGTAGTCTGATTTAGAATTTTGTTAGAGTTTATTTTATTTAAAGTGCTTTCATCGGTACTTTGACTATCGTTAGTTCCATGATAAATGAGCTAATTTTGACTACATTTCTTTAGAGGAAAGTAACCAAAAATGGAATAGTATCCTAATATGGAATACCACCATTTCTCGTGAATTAATACTTTTAGCCGCTCAAAGCAATGCTCTTTTATATCTTCAAATCATAATATTCGCGTACTGGTTTCTACTTGGCAGTTGAGCGAGCGATGTGCCCATGGTGAGAGAGGGTAGGTTTTTCTCTGTGAGAAGGTTTTTTTTACGTATTATTAGTACTTAGTTGTCTTAACTGCCCTGATTCAGAGTGTGATACCTGGAGTTGTGATTTATGCAAATAGATTAAAATTACTTTTTAGATTTTACCTAAATTTTTATATACAGATTTGCAGTATTCCATATTTGTTACCTATTTTATTATATTTCTTGACATATTTGACATTTTACCATTATATGATTGCTTATACGCTTTCAACATATCTGATGACAAGGAGTTAGACCGGTTCTTTGTCAGCACCGGCTTAAGTAGTAGCTACGGACCTCCCATAATGATTTCATAATTAGATCCCTTTTTGTTGATTTAGTTTGTTAATTTTTTTTTATTATTAAATATTCCAGACTGTTTCTAATTTAAGCGCAAATATTTGGCAGATTCTTATCTATACATATAATAAAACAGTAAAATTCTTTTGTGATGGTATTAGTTGGCGCAAAAACTACTGAACCGATCCTGTTCAAATTTTGTATACACAATCCTTATAGGTCAGGGCAACTGATAGGCTATAAACTATCACGCTATTTGCTATGTGGGGTGAGCAATAATCAAAAATGTAGGTATTGAACGACATTTGCCGCGAGTTCAAATCCCAGCTACAGTTAAAAATTTAGACATTATTTTGTCTTATTTTTTTGTATTAAAATAACTTTTACCATTTTTTCAAAATAAAATTGACATTTCTATTCGATATCTTCTAAATATTTTGTAAAAACTAATCAAAACACATAATAAAATCAAAGCGACGAGTAAAATCACGTACTATAATGTTACATTATTCCATTTAGCTGCAAATTTAACTTCTAAAACGAAAATCATCACGCTATCATCGTTAGGGAGCCAACCAGTCAATTATGACGTTTATATAAGAACGTCTATTTTATAGCTTATTCATCGAAGACCGCAGCACAGTGGTTTCGTAACTAAACTTTCATGTAATGTGAAGGTGGTTCAAATCCCATACGGCTCTCTTAGGAGAAATTTTTGTTCTATTTTGTCATCGTGAATAAGATTTTTTTATATATTTTTGCATGCTTACAATTTTTTTTTTTATAAATCTACGTATATAATATATCTGTAGAAATTTTTAGTGAAATGCGTATTATTAATTTTAGAAATCGATGTAGATAACTTTTATACATTTAAATTGTTGGAATTGGAACTTGATAATTGTCTTACTTAGGCTTTGTTTCATCGCAATGAAACAAAGCATATGAAAGACAAACGGTATGAAATCAAAGTTTTCGAGAAGTAAAATATGACACCATAAGCAATTCAGATACTCGCAACGCCATCTAAAGACTCAAAGTAGAAATAATGATGACAATGACGGTTGAACTTCATATTAAATTTGATAGATGGCATTGCGTATTTTACGTAATTTTCTGAGTGGCAGAAGAATTGCCATCGCCCACGTTTACAGTTATGGTTAAACTGGTGTAAAACGAAATCATTTTTAGCAATCCTACTGCTTATTTTTATTATTTTTTTCCCATTATTGTAGCAAGCTAATTGACCGTGATTATTCAAGGGATACCATCCAAAGACGATAAAAGTAAATACCTATATGTATTTAATTATTCACTTTAAAATAACACGGCCACATTTTCGAAAGGGGTTACAGGGTACCTTGCGTTGGATGGTCCCCAGGTGGACCGATGACCTGGTGAGGGTCGCGGGAATCCGATGGATGAGAGGCTCACAGGACCGGTCATTATAGCGACACTTGGGGAGGTTTATGTCCAGCAGTGGATGTCTTTCGGCTGAAATAATAATGATGATGATGGCACCTTTTTTCTTTTTTTAAGGGTGGAAATCATCCAATGACTTCTCCCGCTCTGGTTGGAGCGGGAGGACGTGTCAATCTTTTACTGACTTTTTTTTTCCGGTGGGAAAATCATCTTATGACATCCCCCGCTCTTGGGCGGGGCGGGAGATAGTGTCAGAATCTTTTACTGACTAAAACTACACCTGTGTCTATCACTACGCGCTGTTGAGGATTGGGCTCGATCCGGTCAACTACAGGACGGCTAGCTACCTATTGCTCGACGTCCGGAAGCCCGCGTCTACCGTGATTGGTAGTCGGGGTCGGAATCTCGGCTCGGCGTGAGGCCGTTCGCTCCCTAACGCGTGCGGCCTCCGCCTTCGCTAGCATTAAGGCTTTGCAGAAGGAGGCGAACGCCTGCCATTACTCCTCGCTCTGGATCAGAGCCCGGCGCGAGAGGTCACTGACGCCGATTACCTCCACGAGGACACGGCGGTGCTCCGCCCTTGCAAGGCACATCTCCACTGTGTCCTCCGGCATGATGGCACCTTGCGGATTAATAATGGTGTGTTTTATTATTTACAGTCACTGCTTCATATAAAACGGGATCGAATGTGTTTTTCTGATCACAGTTCGACAACGTATAATGTATCTCAGATTCCTTGCTGCCTTATGTCGATATCTGGACGTTACCTCTTTGCAATGAGTGGTGACCAACACTGGAACAACCCTCTAAGGGAGGCCAGTCTCAGGGATAACACTTATCGGCTGCTACATTTATTAACCGTAATTTCATTGTTTTATGGATAAGCTCAAGACTGTTGTGGGTGTTTCGAACGGTTTCTGTTCTGGGTTCGGTTGAAAGTACCCTGATATTACCATTTTGTGAATCGCCTGGAGGACTCGGTGTAGCATGCGGTGGAGGTCTATCCATCTTGAGTGAACTGCCGTGTCCTCATAGAGGCAATCGGTGTCAGTAATTTCTCGGTTTGGCCATCAATATGCGAGTTCGATTGAACGGGGATACACGCGCACAAGTTTTCGCCGTAGTTCATTCATAAGTTGGAGACTCTTAGGTAGTTCCCACTATGGAAAAATCATTTGTCTTATATACGGGGATATCAATTAAATACACACCAAAATATCCTAGGTAAATGAACAAGTAATTCTAACGCTTAAAATGATCAAACTGCAATAATCAATGCAAGCATGCTCTCGCAAATTCTTCATAAGTACTGTTGTGGAAGAAGATAGTTGATGATTTATTTATTTATTTATTTAATCCTTTATGCACAAATGTACAGCGGCGGACTTAATGCCTGCCGGATGATGATGGTAGTTGTGGAATTCACTTGAGGCTTTTCACTATCAGTGCACGTTATCCAGCTGAAGGTCGGTGTCCCGATTATGCTCCTTCGTTTACCTCTATCAAAGCTGTCTAACTGCTTAAACTCTTCAGTGAAAAGTTATTGAGGCGAAAATTGTTAAGGGAATAACTCTTTCGATCAATCTTGCAGACCTTGCAGACATCGGCCCTAGAGGGAAATATCCATTTGCTGAAATCTCTTTGAGTCGCGCGTAGAATACTACGCGCCGTCGATTCAGGACTGCTTTGACCAGACGGCCGGACAGCACCACCGCAATCCCGTGTTTGCAATGGCTGGGAATTGCCTTGCGGCTTCCAACACCCGGAGCGTCCCTTGCAGCGACCGCTGAGGAGTCAGGATGTCCTATCCCTCATAGTTTCAGCCACCTTCTTTGATCGTAGTGCGTCACTGAAGGAGGCTACTGGTTGTCATTTTCTCCACCAATCGCCCCCATAAGGACAAGGCGGCGCCGGCTCTCCGACCAAGCGGGACTGACTTCCACCGTATGCTCCATCGTATTCTCCGGGTGATTCGCACAATGGTGAGACCCGAGTGTTTCTTCCCGCTGAATTCGACACAGATACCTTCCGAAACACCCACAACCGGTGAGTCCTGCACAAAAAGAGGATGCCGTGACGCCTCTGTAGACACTTCTCAAAGACAGGCATTACCGCTGCGATTTGATTGTGGCGTGCTCACTGTGGCGAGGGGTTAAAATCATACAATGTTGTTTTACCAGAACATAAACCAGAAACATACATAAACTAATGACTTTTCCCTTGGGGTAGGCAGAAATGCCAACTGCTACGACCCATACTCTTTCTATTCATTGACGTTCATACATTTGGATCTGGACGAGTACATAACATGTTTCCTGAAGGTAATTTGTGTTTTTAACCGACTTCTAAAAAAGGAGGAGGTTCTCAATTCGGATATTTTTACCTTTAACCGTTTTATGTTAAAGTACAATAAATTATTGCGATGCTTTCGGAATGAATTGCAAGCACAGAGTGATTGTACAGTTTTACGAACTTAACGCAGACGAAGTCGCGGGCAACAGCTAGTTACAAATAAATGATTTAATTTATAAAACTTTTATGTTATTAAATTACGAAAATAAAATGGTATTCCATATTTGGTTACTTTCCTCTATTTATATGCGATCTTCTTTTTTAACCTAGTTGGCAGCTGGGGCCTTACCATGAAATGTTAAAATGTCAGGCGTGAGAATGAGGGATGGAGCTATATACCCTATATAGTTCCATCCCTTTAACAGTCCGGTTTAGGTCGTATAATGGATCGGTTTGCCAACGACATAGTAACTAGTCATGGCTGAGACTACGGAAGAGCTCAGCTCAAAGCTCAATGACCTCAGTAGAGCTTCCGAAAAAGTGGGTCTTAAAATGAACATGGACAAAACTAAAGTCATGATAAACAACCATGTAGCACTCACTCCTATCAAGATTGGAGACTCTATATTCGAAGTTGTGGACGATTACGTCTACCATGGACAGACAGTCCAGTTGGCCGCAGTGTTGGAAGGCCCCCTACAAGGTGGATCTTTGACCTGGTGAAGGTTGCGGAAATCCTATGGATGCGAGACGCACAGGACCGTTCATTGTGGCGACTTTGGAGGAGGCCTATTATTTATTCATTGTTTGCAATACTTACAGTATGCACCAAAGCATATAGCAGGCCAAAAAACCAATAATCTATAAACTAAAACAATTTTATACAAACATTTGTCATGCCTATGTCCAGCAGCGGACGTCTATCGGCTGAAATAATGAATGTATCGCGTTAAGGGTTCATGGTAGGGCCACTGCGCCCGCGTGGTGAATTATGGCCTGAGACCTTGAAATCGGAACAGAATAAAGTTTAACTAACCTAACCTATGCTTCTTCTTTACGAGTCGAAGATTTTATTTTTAGATTGATTGTGGTCAGTAGGTAGCTACGTTCATAGCAGTTTCAGTAGCGTTCAATAAGTCCAGTGACCCTCTGGCTTGCGTTCAGCTTGGATGCCGGTCGCTTTCGTAGCGACGGCGCCCATACCGGCGTTTCGTAAAGGGCCGTATACCGAAAGATTCCTGCATAGAGCCTCCGGCAGGAGGTATCTGGGCCCCCTAGGTCGGGCAGGAGCCGCTTGAGGGCAGCCCCAGTCCGATCCAGTTTGGGAGCCAGACGTCGGAAATGCGCCTCGAAATTCAATCGGCATACTTCAGATTTGTGGTATTTATTTACACGATGTTGTGAAAGCACAAAGAGAGAGATAATCCGTCGGGTTTGCCGTTGTTGACAAATAGATTCCTCAAAGAAAAAAATGTTTTAAAAAAAAAATATATATATTTAGGTACATAAAGTTTATGTGATATATTGTACACATCCTGAGACAGCAAAGCCACTCATAGTTTTACTTTTTCATGATGTAATAGAAGTAATTGTATAACGATCGTTTCTCGCCATCAAAATATAAAGTTTGGCGAGCCAAAAATATGTTAAACTATTTTTAAAAATGTATGAGATAAATAAAAAAAAAGATATACTCCTTAATATACTTACAGAATAAAATATTCAGGTACAGTAGGAGCCTAAAATTAATAGAGTGAAACAAAGGGCGGTCGTATCAGGTAACCTTTGGGTGGACTTTATAGAAAAGGATAAAAGATACGAAGGTATCTTATATATACTAGAAGTAAGTTATAGAAATACCGTGAAACCTTAAACTTCAAAGTTTTAAAGAATAAGTAAATTTATTTTAATGGATGTCATATTTATTATCATAAAACAAGGCTCATCACCTTCAGATGGCCTGACGCACGTGTAACTAAGTGGTAAAGTAAACTAAGTAAAATTCGTTCTTTAAAAACTCTAAATCTATTTTTTATACAACATCTACTAGTTTATTCTGAAAATAATCTTTTAAGAGGTATTTTTTAGTATTACCATCAGCCATTTGTATTCTTTTCACGTCTCAAAAATTCGTGCTAAAAGGCATATATCGCCACATTCGATCAGTATTTAATGGCTATGGGCGTCATTATATCAGAGGAGGAGGCAAAAACCTTGTGGAAGTAATTACTTTAGCAATATCTTCAAAGTTTAGTATCATAGTGTATGAGTCTGTACCTAATTAAGGGCTGGAATTTCTACAGCGTAGATGAAGACCAAAATAGAACTTCATAAATAGTTTTTTGAACTCGTATGTAATTAAACCGTACCGTGCGATTCGGCACGCCATGATCAAGGCGGTAAGTCTCCTCTTTAGGAAGAAGTAGCTGGAGATTCTTCACGGCGTCCTCGCCTTCCGCTTGACGCAAGTCCTTACCGCACATGGTAAGTTTGGGAGGTTCCTGCACGAGATTCAGGCGGAAGAAACGCCCAGGTGTTGTCACTGTGCTGAACGCTCGGAGGACATGGTGGAGCATAAGTTGGAGGTAGGCCCAACAGGGTCAATGCCTGCTAGGGGCGCGGGGAATTTCTGACAGGAAAACTTGCGGTCTTAGAACGGAAAGGGCAATTGTAGGACACAGACACAGACCTTTGTCCTTTGAAAACCATGCGGTTATATTCATTAAAAGTCTGACACGCCCTGGAGCTCTACCCTAGGAGAAGACATCAAATGATTTTCAACCCGAAAAAAAAAACACCATTATTACGTATACAAACAATCGGACCGGAACTAACTGTATCCAGGACAAATCGACGGTGAAGTGCCAATAACTCCTAACTGTCGAAGTCAAAAATCTTCTGTCTTAAAAACGTCAGGAGGTAAAACTATGATTTGACATGCTGGTTTAGTTAAGAGGTGTTTCCACAATTTAATTTGATGCAGTAGCAACTAATATTCGCTTCAAGAGATTTCACAAAAACATGTAGAAACACACATTTGAATTAAGAGCGCTTAAAAGTAATTATCTCGAAAAATGTCAGTTAGAAGATATTGGCACTTCACCGTCGAAATATTTGTGTCAAGCGGGAATTGAGCTCGCGATTCGTATTGCAAGTCAATCACTCACCCGTTGCGCCAATCCAATCAACTTCAGCCGTGTCTAAGGTATTCCTGGTTATTTCTTTACATTGCTCTGCCTTTGTTTGAATGAGATAGCTACCTACATTGAGTTTACGATCTAGCATCATTGCTGGGATTCGGTAAGAGCATGGGAACTAAAATAGGAACTGTATATTTTCATCTTTATTTTAATAGAAAGAAAGAAAGAAAACATGTTTATTCTGCCTAAATAGACGCACAATTCTTACAGAAATATAAAAAAAGTTCCCTGACAGGCCATATGTGTATCTGGCATAACTGTGTTGCTCAATATGACCATAGACAACAAGTCGTCTAGATTATCTGTTGCATTTTGACGCCGGCCTTAACAGAGACAAACATAAACAAAATTAAATCAAAATATAAAAGAAAATAACATGATTTTAACAATAAAAACTAAAAATCAAAGTTGTGCGTCGTATCTTAGCAAAAATAGGCCGTTGCTCAGCATATACCGTGACGCTAGGCAAATCCAGCCATCTACGGTGCTGGTTTTCAGCAGCCGTCGTACTTGTAGTTAATCACACTAATATAATCATTATAAAGGCAAAGGTTTGTGAGTGTGTATGTTTGTGTATGCTTGTTACTTATTCACGTTCGAACGGCTGAAAGTATTTCGATAAAGATTCGGAACATTCGGATTCGAGATTCGGGTTTTGGTAAACCGTGTACTAAGTTTTATCGAAATATGTAGACTGGAATAGCACATTGGATACATTTTATTCCGGGACTATGTTCCTTTGAGACAATTTTCTAATGGAATAGAAAATTGATGGGAGAATTAATGGGAGAGTAAATAACAAAGTGGCGTGCCGTTTATTATTTGACACCGCAGCGCGCTGCCGTCGCGCGGCACTTTGCGGCTAATTTGAAGGCGCCATACGTTCCATTTAAAATTAATTTACTATTTTAATTATTTGGTATATGATGTCTGGTCTACGCTGTCGTATCATAAGTATTAATATGGAAATATTTATTTATTAAAACTTTATGTACTAGTAAGAAACACTGTACAATAGCGGACTTAATGCCGTAGGCATTTTCTACCAGTTGACCGTAGGGTAGTAGCAGAGATATAACATGGTAGGTGCCACATAACGGTAAACTAGATTAGGAAAACAATAATAAAAAAAATAAAAAAATATTGTAAAATCAATCACTCATAAAAATTAATCCATGGAGTTTCTTGCCGGTTCTTCTTCATAGGTATCGACCAATCGGAACCTTGCATTAGCTTCTGACGTTTTATAAGTGCTCATGTAGGCCTATGTCAATTAAACACATTTTGAATATGAATTTGAAGTCCCATCGCAAAAAGCTACCGTTTCCAAAAGGTATCAACGCTTTGGGCCTTTAAGATTCCTATACTTACGTATTGCAGATGTGCCTACATCAGATGGGTAGATAGCTTATTTCCCAACCTTTGAATTTGGGCACATTGTTCGCAGAACCCGCGTACCGGAAGAAGCAGCTTTGGAAGGGCATCCACAAGTTGGATCTATGACCTGCTGAAGGCCACGGTAATCCTTGTGGATACGAGACATGTTAGACTTGTTGATGTGGTGCCGTTTCTAGTATTTCCAGCAGTGGACATCTTTTGGTGATGATGAAAATTCTAACATAGAAAAAGTTCCACTGCCTGCCAATATATACTAATACTAAAGTAATTCCTTGATTATAGAGCCCCCGAACTTATAAATGGACCAAGTCGATTGTTATAATCGGATTATTGCGAGAATCGACTAACTCTATTGTCCATTGCAAGTTTTATTAACGAGAAAACTTTCTTATTTGAAATATTCGTTTAATTTCGGACTGTTTCGGAGTTTTCTGCTTTTACTTTGATGAAGCGACGGTTTTGGTGATTCTGTAGGTTAGCTGTGATGATATTTTTACAAACTTTGTGACAAGTTTTTCTTTATAACAGAGCACAGAATATGTCCACGATTTTTACACCGCTGAGAGTTTTTTTTGTAGGACCTTTTATTTCGATTGAACACTATATTATGCATGCCTTTACCTAAAAAACAAGATCATAACAAACTTTAATAAAGCCAACGCAAAGCTAAATATTAATATTAAAATTAGAGAACAAAAGGCGAAATCTCCATACCAACCCTTTTCTAAAAACAAAGCAGCTAGATTACTTTGCATCCACTCGGAGATCCAGCCTATTATTTAAAAATATCATCGCCTAAGTGAAAGGATGGCTGGCGGATGAAACAGGACGGTAACTCAATCAAATTAATGAAGGGACCACTTCCACAAAGTTCGCTAGCAAAATCAATTTGTGTCGTACTCATACAGTCCTACGTTGAAGTTAGATAACTATGGGTTACCATACAGTCGTATTTTACAAGCTTCTGAGACGACTTTGTTAATTTTTGTGGCTTCGTGAAATTGTGCCGTGAATTAAAGCGGTTTTGGTGATTATAAATATGAGTTGACGTGTCTTAATGTGTACCGTCGTACCTGAATCATTTTTGTTAATCTGGCTATGAATATTTTTGGTTTTGTGTTGTTATTTTTGTTTTGTTGTGGGCGCCAGTAAGTTGGAGGAGGTCTTTGTCAACTGACTTACTGATGATCACCCATAATTTAGTAGGTTCTTACTGAATAATCAAACCCCATTAATCATCAGGCCCTTATTCCTAATTAGTTACTTAAGAGCCCCCAACTCGAGATACATTTCAATACAACCGCTCTTACGTGATTATGACGGTATTACACATATTTTGTTAGATATTTTGAAAACGTAGAAATCTTGTGGATATCATCTAAGGAATACATAATTGTATAAAACTTTTCACATTTCTTCGAGATTCTGAATGAAGTAAATTATTTCTAAAAAGTTTTACGTAAAGTTTAAAAAAAAAAACACGTATTTCCTGAAGCAAGTTTTGTGAAATATTCGAGTGTGTGACGGAATTACCGAATGCCAACATAGAGTTCAGGCGTTATGTCTCTTTTTTCGCGTTAACTCTATATCAAACATTGCGTTGGATGGATCACCAAGCTTTTAAACTATGCTCACGTTGACGATAGACGGATCTGGAAGGGCCCTCTTAAACAAAAGTTATTTTCAATACACTTACTCAAAAACCCACTCCTATTCCTACCGCTTCTAGGCACGCAATTTACTGTTTTACACTCTAGTGTAGAAAAGTGCGCACTAACCCTCGCCATAATAGATTGTATTTATCACATTAGGCTGGGCGCTAAGCAACCAACCCCCGTTTATTTATATCTTCGTAAGTGTATTGAAAAACTTCGTTTGATACACGTGGAAATTTGTCACTGCAGCACTCGGCTTCATAACACCCTCGCCTAGGGCTCGGGTGAATTCCGCCTCGATCGCAATGACAAACTTTCTCCACTTGTAACAAAATATTCTATTTCTATCTAATTTAAATTATACTCTAAAGTTCAAGAGAATAATGTAGATCCTTTGACCTTTACTTCTAGATAAATGTATCTCCTCTAAGTATATCTGGTAGAAACTTTCGCGAAATTGAATTTTTGCCAAGTCCCTATCAATGTGTACAGTAACGGACTCAATAAAACAAGTTAGAATCAATTGTATTAACTTAATCGGCGGAGCGTTGGCTTCGTAACCAGATACGTTATTGTTTTAGTTTTCGATTAATGTGGAAATATAGTAGTATTAAGTGGAAAAGGAGGAATAAGTTAGAGTTTGAGAAGAGTATAATCGTTCCGCTTGGGCGGAGCACCGCCGTTTCCTCGTGGGGGCGATCGGTAGCGGCGACCTCTCACACTGGGTCCTAGTTCAGGCCATTGTTCGGAGCGTGGAGAAGTTATCCAATGACTTCTCTTGCTCTAGAGTGGAGCGAGAAGGAGTGTCAGACTTTTACAGGACCACGGATTTCCCTTCTGGTAGTCAACACGGCCCCAGTAGGCTTTGACCTTGCTGGCCCCCCCACGGTTTTGCTGTTATCTCTTAGAGACGCGCGTGGAACACTACGCGCCGTCGATGACTTGGGCTTGGTCCAGACGGTTACTCGACGGTCGGATGGCGAACTACCCATTGCTCGCTATCCGCTAGCCCGTGCCTACGGTGGCCTAGGACTGGTTATTTTGAGTTTATTAACGTGACGTTCTAAATTCAAATAATCTTCATATTTAAAGCTAGTTATTCCTTTTTCAAAATAAGTTATATTTGTTTCTATGTGTTTAAATATTTTCTGTAATCTAAAAAGGAGAAACTGACTGACTGACATATCAACGCACAGCCGAAACTGCTGGGTCTAGGAGCGTGAAATTTTGTAACAGGCTTCCTTTTACGATGTAGGCGAGAACTAAGAAAGAATTTTCTAAAATTCACTCCCTAAGGAGATACAATGGGACGACCTCCGTTTCATCTCCTTAGGGAGTGAATTTTAAACTTTCTATGAAGTAACTTGCACGCGAGCGCACTAGCAGAAGCTAGTACTGCTATATTTATGACCAAAGTTACTCGTTTATGTGATTTGACAACAGACCTTTAGAAAATATAAAAACTAATACATCAACCTAATGGGCCTACCAAACTTTTGACTGGCCTGTTGGTCTAGTGGTTAGTGGCCCTGACTGCTATGCCGGAGGTCGTGGGTTCGATTCCCACCCAGGACAAATGTTTGTGTGATGAGCACGATCATTTGTTCTGTGTCTGGGTGTAATTTATCTATATATGTATGTATTTAGAAATATATAAGTATGTTTATCAGTTGTCTAGTACCCATAACACAAGCTCAGCTTAGCTTGGGACTAGACAGCGTTGTGTGATAGTTGTGGAATATATAAAAAAAAGAACACACACACGCTTCACTACAGTTTTGCATGCGCAGGCCGGTTTGTTCAACACTGTGGTTTATCACAGTGGTATCACATTCTATAGGTGTGTATTAGGCCCATAATAGTTACCAACCAACAAGATCTACAGTTCTATCAAGTTCGAACAAATGAAGTGTCACAAGATGTCCACAATTTTGTGATCATTCACTCCTCGGGAGGCCGCGACGGTCGCTTGAAACTTTGCTAACTCTTGATGTCCCGAGCCCCCCTACCACGATCTCTACACACGATCGATCTGACGACCTAAAGTGAACTTTTAAAGGTATGGAGCTATACACCACTAAATTTTGATTAGTACTTTGGAGGTAAGCGGAACAGAGTATAAAGTCCCGCAAACCTCCGTTAAAAGGGAGGATCCTCCGACCAGACGGGTGTTATGTCTGGTGGGCGACTGCCCATAGATGATTTTGGACTGTTCTATATGTTCTAATCGCGCGGAGAACTTTGATTGCGCGATGCAGGATTAGTTCTTATGTGACGCCATAGATCTCGCTACAATACAAATACTTAAAGGGCTTATTAGAAAAGGTCTTGTTATTATTTTTTTGTAAGTTCTCAAGAAATAATATTCATAAACAGCAAAGTTATTAGCGTTTGTTTATATCCCAAAATGTAACTCAATTTATGGAAATATTATGCAGGCTATTGATTATGATTGAATGAATGACGATAAAAATGGAAAAAACACTGCACGTAGTATTTTCTAGTAGAAATTGTTATGAATGATTGATTCTATTATGAATTTACCAATAAAAATTTTTTCGCAGTCATGACATGATTTCCCACGTCGAAAAATAATATTGGAGTCTTTAAAAGTTTAACTCATAGTGCTATTTATGAAGACTGGACTTTCTCAAGATTTCTCCCAGAAAATCAAGCAAATCTCAGATTGAATACCTCTTTTTAGTCATACGACCTAGATCTTGGTACTTGGTTAAGTGTTACGATCAAATGCATAATTTTCAGGTCACTCTCCAATAAAGAATTTCCATAGGACAAAAACTGTCGAACATGAATAATGGAAAGAAAACAGTACTCCTCAAACAGCGGTCAGGAACTCTCGAACTTCGAGAATTGAAAAAATACATTAAAACTTTTGGTGTTTGCCCAGTGTACACATGGGAGGAAACCGGCAAGTTTTCATGTAAGGGTGGAGTCAGAAAGTTAAGCGCGAGCTTTTGACGCAATCGATTACTTTAAAGTGAATGCTTAGGGTAGTCCGCAATTGTTTGTGCGAGGCAATTGTTGTCGGTGAAGCGTACTAAGAGCCTATTCACTCTACCCTTGATTACACCTAAATTATAAACGGTCTGGAAGACCGCAACAGGAAAATTCTTCCAGAACTTCGATGTAGAAACGGAGACGAAACGCTTAGTCCAAACCGTAGAGGTGTCAATAATGTAAGGGTGGACACTTGCTGTACATCGCGCGTCGGGTTATTCGATGGTAGAAAGGTGATGGTGGAATCAAGTCATGTGATTCCCGCGTATACTCACCAAAAGGCATCCTGTAAAATATCAAATGGCTAGCTACCCTATGCCTGTGCTCCAGGCTTTGTAGATTAGTCTTACCGAAATCCGGAATTTAGATCACATCTTAATTAGTAAAAATTTTTGAAAGTGTTTGCAGCTCGGTATCAGATGGAAATAAAAAATATATTTGCGGTAATGACATATAAAATATCTATTAGCGTGCTAAAATATGCAATTTACCAACCCCAACCAATTGACTTTAGTCTTTTCGACCTTTTCATATGGCGCTGAGCATTGGACGCTGAAAGCAGCTGATTGCAAACACATTGACGCCTTCGAGATGTGGTGCTGGAGAAAAATGCTTCGTATCCCTTGGACAGCATTTCGGACCAACGTATCCATACTGCGAGAACTAAAAATATCCTCGCGGTTGTCATCCGAATGTCTTTGCAAGATTCGACAATACTTCAGTCACATTGCAAGGAAAGACGGTGGAAACCTCGAAAGGCTAAACGTGACCGGCAAAGTAGATGGAAAAAGCCTCGTAGGCCCTGCCTAATACGATGGTCCCACCAGATCCGCAACGCTCTTGACTCCACGGTATTCACATCGCCAGAGACAGGAATAGATGGAGAAACATCATAATAATAAAAGTGATGAAGCAGGGAGATCATGACCGACAGCGTTGAGGAATACGACGCAAGGAGGGGGAATAAAAAGACTTGATTACTAGTTACCCTAGAGGGTGCAGCGAGAGAGTGTGTCAAACCTATCAATGTCCTTCAGTTGCCCTTTGTGTTTCAGGGCCACGGTAACCCTTACAAACGTTTCCACGGCAAAACTATGGGTCATACAATCGTTATTTCGTGCGGAAATTGAGCCCTCGTAGCGACCACGTACCGAAAGACGCAACGTTGGAAGGCCTCTCATAAGGTAGACCGCCGACTTAGTGAGGGTCGCAGGATTCCAATAGACGCGCCAGACTCGTCATTTTGCCGACACTTGAGGGAGGCATATGTCCATGTCCAGCAGTGGACGTCATTTGGCTGACATGATGATGATGATCAGGAAATGCAGTTGATAGAAAGACAAAGATATAGACCGCGTTAAAGTTATTGCTGATCAACAAAGATCAGTCAGGAATAAGTTAAACGAGGTTTTAGCAGCTGCGATCTTATCAAAGCTTAGCTTTAGGATCAGTTCACATAAAGACTCGAAGCTATGCGATTATTCTTGAAAGCGCCAGTTGTTTTGCGCTGCGGGTGTACCTATTCCATTTGTGGCCAAGTGTCTGAATTTTAATTCCCATTTGTCCCTCGTTTATAAATATGCGCTAAAAATAACACGAAAATTTCTATCTGTCTCTATTTGGGGATACACACTTCAGTTTTGTGACATTTTTTACTTTTTATTTTTGTTATCTTATTATTTTATTATCTCGTACATATCTGACGCTAAACACCTGTTTATTATTTGTCATTTGTCACACCGCACATTAACATTTATATATTTTTATTTACCTTACACGTAATACTTATACATCAGACATAATGCTAATAAGTAAATAACTGCCGTTCATTCTCAATAAGGTTCTGTTGAAAACCAGCGTCAGACAACTACCACTGATTGCCATGTAGTTGTCTGGCTGAAATGATGATGATGATGATGATGATTAAAGTGTACTTGAATGTACAGTCAGGGATCAAAAGTGCAGTAGCACTCTACCAATGCATAATATAAAGTATATAATAATAAAGTGTCTAAAATTTTTTGTTGTAGAAGTTCAATAGTCCACAACTAGTTTATTCAATACTTTAGATTCTATGCTACCAATTAAATCAGTCAGTGGACCATTGACACTCTTCTACAAATAAATTTTAGACATTTTAGTATTGGTAAGGTGGAACTGCACTTTTGACCCCTGACTGTACATACACGATACGCGATTTTTTTTTAAATCGATATAAACTAGTGCTTGACTGCGATCCCACCTGCTGGTAAGCAGTGATGTAATCTTTGATGGTGAGGCGCACTAGCTTACTAAGCCTTGAAGACATCCGAACTATAATCAGACGGGAAGATCCAGTCCTTCGATGTACGCGGTATAAACGACGAGGCGAAACGCTTGGTCCAGATCGTAGAGGTTTCAACAACGTAAGGATGGATACTCACTGTTCATCGGGTTGTCCGATGGTAGAAATGAGAGGGTGGAATTAAGTCATGCAAATACGCGAATCTACATAGATTTGCGTCGCTTTGGGTCTCGGTGTGAAGTGACCCTTACGATAGATGTCGGTATTAAAATCGCGAGGAACGTTTGTAACTCCGACGTCTAACGTAATTCCAAATTCAGATCGCCAGATTGTGAGGAAAATATATTTATTTTTAAGTGCCTCTTGTTTCATTCGTGAGCGAGCTCAAATTAAATGATAAACGAACAATTACAAAGTTTTTATCACAGTTTTTATACGTATAAAATGGTTTGGTTTTTGGTGGCCAATTCCTGTAGTTAGATATTGTTCCTGACTAAGGAATTAACGCAACATCATAGCATAGCATATTCAGCATTTTAATGTTTCCACTGCTGGGACTCAGGCCTCTTTTCTAAGAGAGGGAATGGGCCGTATTTCACCATGCGGGCCCAGTGTGGGTTGGTGTTTTTCACATGTCTTTGAAATATTTGGTTCTAAGACATGCCGGTTTCTTCACGATGTTTTCTTTCACCGTTTTGAGAGCAGTCGTGATGAAATAAATTACACAAAGTAATGCGCCTGGCTGGGTTTTAAACCGCGACCTACAACTCGTAAGTCGGGGCCGTTACCACTCGGCTACCACTGCTCTATCAATGCAATATCACTCTAACATTATAAAAAACGAAAGTTTACATGTACAGGTAGCGGCACGAATCTTGAGCGCTCGGCGAAAGAGCGGACATCGCTTTGCGCATCATACACATCGGTGAGCCAATCACTGTACAAGGATTGCCCTCCGCCCCCGCATCTCTTTTTATAACACTAAAGACACCCGATATTTCACTTCTGCGTGCTTCTGCGCAAGTAGAACTGTAGAAGTCAGCGCTCAAGATCCGTGCCGGTATCTATATTTGTGTGTGTATGCTTTTGTTACTCCTTTACCCCTTTTTTTAAGGTGGGAAATCATCCAATGATTTCTCCCGCTCTAGGTTGGAGTGTCAGACTTTTACTGGCTAAAATAGGCATACCTATGTTCCCTTCTTTGCCTTGCGTTCCAGGACCCCGGGGTTTTCTTTCAGAAGTCAACCCATGGCCCCAGTTGGCTTCGGCCCTGCTGGGGCCCAATGGTTTTGCTGACATTTCTTTGAGGCGCAGTTTGGACGGTAACTGGATGGCCGGACGGCGAGCTGCCCAATGTTCATCGTCCACAAGCCCACTACTCTTTCACCCTCAAACAGCTGATTGGATTTAGATGAAATTTTATATACGGGTAGAACATGTCCTGGTATGGCACATGGGGTACTACATTATTATTCCAGGCGTATATTCCCTTGGGAAAAGTTTTTCGCACTTCTAGTTTTTCGCAGGCAGGGCAGTGACTGAAAAGTTGAAAGGGAATCGTTTGTCTTGGTATGGTCATGTGAAGAGGAGGGATGAGACGCATGTTACTAAAAGAGCTATGAGTTTACATGTGGATGGATGGAGAGGGAGAGGGAGACCAAAGAAAAGATGGATATATTGTGTGAAAAGTGATATGAAAGAAAAGGAAGTTAGTGATAGCATGACGAGTGACAGGGCAGAGTGGAAGAAAAAAACGTGTTGCGCCGACCCCAAATAATACGGGACAAGGGTAGGAAGATGATGATGAGTTTTTCGCAGGCGATGCCGCTGAGACAAGCTAGTTTGAACTAGTGAAACATATAGTAGAACAACTCAATTATTATTTTAGATTATTATCTAAACAAATCAATTAGTATTGCTACGTACCTATTTATATTATTGTAACAATAAATTACATTTATGGGCTGGTGCACAATTAATAATTGACATTGTAATTTGATTATTAATTGGTTGTATTAGCGTTCATTTATCTGAACAAATTGCGATGGCAATAGCAATTTGTTGTTTTAAGTTTGACAGATTTCTGGCGTTTATTAATTAAGATTAGCCTATTACATCGCTTGACCATCGTCGGATACAAATTGGGCAGCTGTGACCTACCGACTTAAAGTCCCTGTGCCTACTTAACCCTTTCAACGCCACAGTCTGATATATGTGACAAATCAATTTCGTGCTCGTGGAGTCACAGTCTGATATATTAGGAAAATAAATGGGCTAAAAAGAATTTAAATTTTTATGCCAGCATAGGTTCATAGTTAGATAAAAAAGAAAAATATTTTATTTGACAGACATAGATTACACACACTATAGAAACAAACTTAAGATTAAAAAAGAACACTGACTGACACAGTTAATTTAGGTGGGAAAATCATCTTATGACAAATCTCGCTCTTGGGCGGAGCGGGAGATAGTGTCAGACTTTTACTGACTAAAAACCCACTCCTGTTCCTTCTTTGCCTTCATCCCGGGGCCCCGAGCTTCGCTTTCACATTACCCGTGGCCCCAGTAGGCTTCGACCCCACTGGGCCCTTACAGTTGCTGACATCTCCTTGAGGCGCGCGTGGAACAGTACGTCGACGACTTGGGCTCGGTCCGGATGGTTACCGTACGGTCGGACGGCGAGCCACCCATTACTCGCCGTCCGCAAGCCCGCGCCTACGGTGGCCGGAAATCAGGATCGGAAACCCGGCGGCGGTTAGGGCGTGAGGACCGTTGCCTCACACGATCGGCCGCCTCCTTTTCTAGCATTACTGCTTCGCAGAAAGAGGCGACCGCCTGCCATTCCTCCTCACTTCGGGCCATGGCCTGTACCAATGCCTGGCGCGAGAGATCACTGCCGCCGATCGCCCCCACGAGGACACGGCGGTGCTCTGCCCAGGCAGGGCACACCTCCACCATATGCTCCACCGTGTCCTCTGGACGGTCCACACAATGGCGGCACCCAGGCGTTTCTTGCGCACGAATCCGGTGCAGGAACCTCCCGAACTTACCATGTCCGGTGAGGACCTGCGTCATACGGAAGGTAAGGACGCCATATGATCTTTCCAGCCACTCCTCAAAGAGGGGACTTACCGCCATAATTGTGGCGTGCCCAGGTTGTAGCGTTTGGTGAGCATTTTTTTATAAAAATCCTTGGCGTTGAAAGGGTTTAATGTAGCTACACTTGTCTACTTGCCTAAAAGTCAGTTCTGCAACCACTTCTAATGAAAAAACGGAACCCACTACGAAAAATCTACGGAACACACATGATCACTCGTGTGGACCGATTCAGTTGGTACTTATGCTCGAATGAATGTAAGTATATTTATGCAAATATGGAATATTATTTATATAATCATCATCATTTTAACCAAACCATGATCTCTGCTGTGGATATAGGCCTTTCCCATCCTGGGTGTCTCGCATCTATCGGATTACCGCTACCCTCACCAGAGGCCTTAGTCTGCTATTTTTATAAATTCGTCATTCCAACACGATTCCATTGTCACTTTGCTAAAAGTTCGTAATCTACTAATTCATAATGATCGATCATTGATCGGTCAATGGTCTCGTACTAGATTAGTGGTAGAATGACAATATCGAGCTTATTGAAAGCAATGATTGCACAATGACGTTCTAATGATGGTATGTCACTGAACAAAGAAACTGTCAGTGAGGTAAATTTTACCAGATTACCGCATACGTTAGACATTCATTCTATGCCATTTCTTTCAATAGAGTGTTAGTGTTTGACCATTGGAACGTCATAATGACGCCATTATACTAGTAGATTACCAAACTTGTCAAAATCAACAATTGTGAAATCAATGATAGACCATTCTGACACTATTGTAATAGCAGACTTGAGGCCCAGAGCATCGGTCCACTATGTGGGAGGGTTTCTAACGCAGCGTCTGCCGCTAGGTACGTGGTCACCACTTCAGAGCCCCGTATCGACCATCTGCTTTGCTCTAAGTTCAAAAATAACCAGAGTAGAGTAGAGTCGCTACTCCAACCGCTCAAAAATGCTTGGAGTTGCAACCCAGGATCGTTCTTTTATAACTCGAGTAGCTACCCTAGAGTTAACCCAACTAACTCTAACTCTGAGCAGGGTAGGTTGGTGTAAGTGGCCATAAATGACATTTGCTTGACATTGACAGTTGAACTCTACGCGTTCAAAAATGCGAGCGTAGACGCGTTCAAAGATGACGTCATTAGAGTTAACTCGAACCTCATTTCTGAACGCAGGGCTGCGAGTAATGGGCCCTATTTAATATATACCAAATATATACATCATTTAATTCTACTCAAATCAATCATCTATCAGAAACGAAATAATTTTATTGCAATTCTCAAAGCTTTATTATTTCAACGTCAATATCAAAAACTTAATCTTAATCTTGATCTAAAATTATTTAACTATGGAGACCCCCAGTCCTAACCGAATAAAGATATCTCATTTAGGTCAAACTGAGCGGACGGCATTTTGAAGTCTGACTTCATTTGTACTAACTAATAATATAAGATGGAGGTGAATTTGTTTGTTCGGGATTTCTTTATTGAGTTTTATTTTTAAATCTTTTATTCGTTTATCTTACCAATATTTTTTTTTGAGGTGGGAAGTAATTGGATAACTTCTTTAACTCTAGGTGGAACGAGAGGGTGTGTCAGACTTTTACTGACAAAAACCCACCTCCGCGGAAACAACCTTTTTTTTTTGAGGTGGGAAGTAATTGAATGGGTAACTTCTTTAACTCTAGGTGGAACGAGAGGGCGTGTCAGACTTTTATTGACTAAAACCTAACTGTGTTCCTTCAGTTGCCCTTAATGTTTAAGACTCAAGCAGAAAGGTATCTTTTCTTCTTTCGAACGTACCCGCAGCCCTAGCAGGCATCAGCTCTACTGGGTCCTGGGTCAGTTTTGCTGAAATCTCATTGAAGCGCACGTAGAATAGAACGGGTCATCAACTTGGGTTGGGTCGTTGCCGGACGAATGGCGAGCTACCCATTGCTCGTCATCGCCAAGCCCGCACCTACAATGACCGGAAAATGTCCTGCGACTCGCTCACTTAGGTACGAGAGACGAAAAACGGAAAGTTATTCGACACACGAAAAACCGCAGGCAAAATCTAGTTTTATAATAAATTACATTTTAACGAATTCTACTTCCAATATCTCAGTTTTCTTTTGGATAAAAAAAAGGAGATAAGTGTTGGCGTACACTTGCGTCACTGAATAATTTTCGAAATGAGTTATTGAGTTTTCCACCAGTAATTGTTTTCCACCAGTAATGGGTGGCTCGCCGTCCGACCGTCCAGACCGAGCCCAAGTCGTCGACGTCGCGCACTGTTCCACGCGCCTCAGGGAGATGTCAGCAAATTGTAGACACCCAGCAAGAAGAAGCGTACTGGGGCCACGGGTAGTATGAAAGCGAAGCCTGGGGCCCCGGGTTGAAGGCAAAGAAGGAACAGGAGTGGGTTTTTAGTCAGTAAAAGTCTAACACTATCTCGCGCTCCGCCCAAGAGCGGGATTTGTCATTAGATGATTTTCGCACCTAAAAAAAACAAGTAATTATTGGTTAATGAAATAATCATGAAAGATATTGTTTATTGCATTCGAAAGTCGCGGTTATATCGAGTCTTAAAATAATCGACTATAATCTTTCACGTTTGCTGAATCTAATGCAGAGACGAAACTCGATTTCCTCTATCGGGCACTTAAGACGAAACGACTTCAGCCCCCCTAGCCAAGTTACGACGGTTTCGAATCGATTCTCTTGCATCGAACGCCTCGAGTAGGCCACACCTCCGATTCCTTTATCCTGACGTCATCTTAACTCAGTCACGTGGTCAGAACATAGGAATCAGAGGCGTGGCCTACTCGAGGCGTTCGACGCAAGAAAATCGGTCGTTTTTGGCCAGGGTCGTTTTTGATGTTAGACAGGCTTTAGTAATCTTTTGCATACAAAAACGTAGCCACCATAGTAGGTAGGAACAAACCTGGAGACTTGAGCGATTTTTGAATTTAGTTCAAGGCACTTATAAAAAACCTAAAACTAATCAAAAGAACCGGTCAAGTGCGAGTTGGACTCGCGTACGTAGGATTTCGTGTCATTATTTACATATTATACAACTTTTTACCGCAGTATATTTTATTTTGTTTTTAGTATTTGTTATTGTTTTTAGTTTTTGTTTGTTGTTATTTGTTGTTATAGCGGCAACAGAAATACATCATCTGAAAAAATTTTAACTGTTTAGCTATCACGGTCCATTATATCCAGCCAGGTGACAGACAGTCAGACAGCGGAGTCTTAGCAATAGGGGGGGACCCTATTTTGGTTACTTCTATGTTCCATCTTTGCCTTTGTTCCAGGGCCCCGGGGTTCAGTTTCACACAACCCATGGCTACAGTAGGATTTGACCCTACTGGGCACCTACGGTTTTGCTGTTTGAGTACGGAACCCTTAAAATTAAAAGGTCACACGCCCAGTGTGTCGCTGTACTATATCGACCATTGATTTTAATTACGGACATATTTAAGACTACAGGCTCAGTGGCGTGAGCTGGCTTAAACAAGAGACGTAGATGGACGTTGACAAAGCCGTCGCAGCGAGCTCTGGTGACGAGGCCGTCGGTGAGTGTTGGTGGCGAGCGGTCTGTGTTTGTGAAGGGTGCTCGTTTCCCTACGGCTCTGTTGGAACAAAGCTTATAAAGCCAGCTCTATTTATACTTCGTATCTCTCCCGAAGATTACATGTATGGCGTTTGCCGAACATGAATTTGAACGTTGATTAAAAACAGCTGTCACCATTTTTATTTATCTACAAGTATAACAGATGAAAAAACTCGTTAGGAAAACCTTGCGCCTTACTGTACAAAGGATTTATATGAAACATTTTATTTTCATCACAAAAAACAGCTTTTTTTTCATTAAAATGCTCCATTGTCTTATTTTAAACAAAAGCAATAAAAAAATTGGGAAATTGAAAAATATAAATCGTTTGGTAACGCGAAAACGGGTAGGAGGTAAAATGGCTGACAATATTTAATTGCAGAAGTTTTGGCTTGGGTACATGGCGATACGTACAAGCAAACAGGATGCCTTTTAAATACTAAGTTCTGATAGTGTCTAGTGCGAGTATTTTTTTAAAGGGTTTTTTTTTATTGCGTGGGAAAATCATCTTATGACAAATCCCGTTCTTGGGCGAAGCAGGAGATAGTGTCAGACTTTTACTGAATAAAAAACCACTCCTGTTCCTTCTTTGTCTTCGTCCCAGGGCCCCGGGTGTCACTTTCACACTTCCCGTGGCCCCAGTAGGTTTCGACCCTGCTGGGCCCCTGCGATTTGCTGACGACTCCTTGACGCGCGCATGGAACAATACGCGCCGACGAGGACTTGGGCTCGGTCCGGACGGTTATCGGACGGTCGGACGGCGAGCCACCCATTACTCGCCGTCCGCAAGCCCGCGCCTACGGTGGCCGGAAATCGGGATCGGAATCCCGGCGGCGGTTAGGGCGTGAGGACTGTTGCCTCACGCGATTTGCCGCCTCCTTTGCCAGCATTACTGCTTCGCAGAAGTAGGCGACCGCCTGCCACTCCTCCTCGCTCCGGACCATGGTCTGTACCAAGTCCCGGCGCGAGAGATCACTGCCGCCGATCGCCCCCACGAGGACACGGTGGTGCACTACATCTAGTGGTTGAAGTGACCTTTTAGACAAAAATTGCTTGTGTTAGGGCACTTCACTCTTCCGAAACTTAAAATTACGCGATTTACCAACTAAAAATTTAATTCAAATCTTAATAGATTTAGTTTTACTAAAATCTTAAAGTTTTAGATTTACAGAAAAAAAAGATAATATATGCCAAATTAAAAATGACAAAACGTCCCTTAGCTTACAACACCGCTCAAGTCGAAAATTAGATGGAGCTGCTCATTGCGCGTCTAACCATTTGGTCACATGATATAGATTTCAGTTAATCAGAAGCCATAATTTGAAAAGTAGTGATAGCATGAGAGTCAGCTGGCCTCTCAACACCGCATAGATTTTTTCGTTTCCTATAAAGTTGGTAAAAATGACATAAGCGGTGTTGTTAGCTAAGGGACGAAAAATTAACAAAAGCCTAATTTTAACTTACTTATTTTTTTATGAATGTAATCCACGCGCCAACACCTTCGGTGTTTGGGAAAACGTACCTTCCAACCAAGGGCGTTGTAGGTCATGGATTACAACTGCTGTCTACACAGATTGAAACTGCAATCTCACCTTGATTGGGGTGTTGGTTTGCAACCGTCTGGTCACCCTTTTAACCGTTCACATTTATAACGTGCGTCCTTTGATTGGCTCACTCCAAGCTGTTAACCAATCAGAGAGCCAAACGGGGTAAGCGGTTCGATCGAAAAAACAACTTGCACTCAGTGTACAGATTTTTTTTGTCTCTTGTATACTCGGTTTTAGCAGATGGTCTATTGTTACGTATGTTATTGATTAAAAATTAAGAGAGCCTGGCGTCAATAAGAAAGATAGAATTATGTTATATTTATGTGTCTCAACAAAATAACGCAATATATTACTGCCTTTATATATACTGCGCTCTAAGATATAGATCGTTGCAAGGCTCAGAAGGCTGCCCTGCTTAAGAGGGACTGGGCTGGTCATGTCTTGACGCATACAGATCGAACGGTGGGCCGGTAAAACACAAAATTGGTGCCCTGAAATCGCATGACGGGGTCACGGCAGACCTAGGTGGAGATGGCGGGACGACTTGGATGTCTTCCTTAGGAACTGGTTGGAAGTGCCTCAGAGCCGGTAACAATGAAAGGAATGGAAGGATGCTTTTTCCCAGCAGTGGGACAGTATAGGCTAGATACAAATAATAATAGAATATTTATTTTTTCATCTTTATAATCTATAAATTCGCATCTTCTGCGAATATTTTATACAACTGCTTCTATAGTTGAACAGAAATGTTCAGGGCCAATTCGACGGGTGCAAAGTAAATAAAGTTATCTGCAATTTTGCTATTTTCTAATAGTTTGCAGAAACTTGCTAAATATTCACATTCTAAGACATGGAAAATTGTCTTTCAAGTGTCAAAAATGCAAAAAATTACAGTTGTTTTTTCAACAATATCTTTGGAAAAATATTGTCTAAATAAATGCTTCTTTTAATTCTTTATTGTACACTAAAACAACTTATGAAATAAGTAGATAACAAAGTTCATGTACATAGGCGAGCTTAACTCAAAGTTGAGTTTTCTTCCAGCCAAAGACATTAAATATATCCTTAAATCTCTTTGTTTCCAGCAAACCATTGAGTGATAGAGAGAGATCACAGTAGAGGGTAGGATCCAGTGTACAATTTTAAAATTACAAATAATAAGAATAAAATAATACATAAATATACTTAACTACATACATAAATACAAACATATACAATACAATCAATTGTTCCCAAACACATTCTCTCTCACTCAAGAGCGGAAGAAATTATTAGATGACTTCCCACGTAAAAAATTAAATACTAACTTGTAATAACGTCAATAGTAACATAGAATTTAAATCAAACGCTAGAAGTGGATCCAGTCAATAGACGGTCTGAAGATTATTCAATTAGAATTGTGTACAATGAATCGCTCTCAGCGCGAGACAAAGCGCTGAGTTCGCTTGCAAAAGCTTTAGCTTACAGACGGAGATAGTTGTACTAGCTGTAAATCTTTGAGTGCAAAAGCTCTTCCGGGATCTTTTAATATTTATTTACAGATGCAACGTTTTGTTTTCCGACGTCAAGCATATCAAGCAGTAGACCCGTGTATTCTAATAAAACTGGGCTTACCCAGTTTTGAGTGTTTTGAGTTTTGACCCAGGGAGTCGTGCCTTCGTGCGCGAAGGCGCACGAAGGGTTTCGTATCCATACGACACTATATTATAATTTTATATATATAATATTATATATATACTATACAAAGTTCATTTTTACCCAAACTTTCCAAAACAAAGTAGGTTAATATGCAAACATAAGCAATCGATCGTCTTTTGTTCCCAGATTAATAAAATATAAATCACAGTCGACTACGCCAGTCTCAACTCCATTATAACACAATGCATTTTTCCAATTTCGCTCGCCTGTTCGCAAAACAATATGGAAACTGAAACCCATTCATCTAAATACAATTAACCGGACTTCACTTCCTGTCAGAAAATACGTAAAAAGAAAAATAAGCAAAATGAAAAAAATACGCAAAATGAGTACGCCGATCCGTATTTCCAGAGTATTTTAAAACTACGCCATGTGTATACTGGATTCGTATTTCGGTTAAACAAAGGCAGGCGGTAATGGAATGCGATATTTCATTCCAATATTAGTTTTGAGCGTGATTCTGTTCGCGTTTTTGCAGAGTTTTTATGCGACGGAATTTTGGGAGTTTTCAAGATGTTTTTAAGAAAATGATGGCCATGGTAGAATGTTTTTAACTTATACACAGAATGTTGTATATTATCCAGTTGTTATGACAATAATTAAAGCGCGGGCTTGCGGACGACGAGCAATGGGTAGCTCGTTGTGTTAGAGGTACCGTGTTGAAATTAAAACCATATGGTTTTAATTTCTAGGTTTTTAGCTTAGATATGCGGTCCCTTGAAGCTGTGAAAAAAATCAAAATTGTGAGTCAACGAAAAAAAAAAAGATATTGCCGTATATGTCCCAAAAAATGAGTGCACTCTCAAGGGAATCAAAATTCATAGGGTACTTACCGTTGATCTAGAATCCTGATATTTGGCATGAAGCAAGGTCTCATGGCACAAGTACAGGAAAAAATCTGAAATACGTAAATTTGTAATTACGTCACAAAAAAACAGTTTTTGCGAATAGGAAAAATCTTCGTAACTTAATTCGGGAATAGGGTATTACACTCATTTTTTAAAAGTGTCACAATTATATTCTATAGTGCTAATAAACCACAAAAAAAAACACATAAAATTGTTATTCCGTAGTCGCTAAGTACCCTAAAAATGCATTTACAATTTACATTTTCTAATTTCGCGCGTAATTTGACGAAAATGTAGAAAGCAGTGGACGCCATATTTACTCTGTGGTTACGCTCAAACAAATGCGCTCAGTATGGTCGATCAGTTGACAGTTGACTGCTGTCGCTTTAGTTTACACAGCCGAATGACGTAACAACATGGTGGCTACAATTTCATGGCGATAAAGAACAGATAATAAAAACTGAAAACATTGAATTGAATTTTAAAATTTATTTTGTAATTAATGAACTAAAACTATCACTTACCAACTGCATTTTGCCTGAGCTATTTCAATAATATATTTTTAGATTTTTTTTCTTATACAGTAAAATAACCTATTGTACTGTTTTAATAGCTAAGGTTTGTACGGAACCCTCAGTGGGCGATTTCGACTCGCGCATGCCCGGTTTTTCCGTCGGGGGTTTCATATGATTTGGAAATGTTTCGTGTAGGTACCTCTAATTTTACTGGCACTTAGATAGTCATTAACAGTCACATAGTAAGGTTACTTAAACTAAGAAAGATGTAGGTAAGTAGGAATTAGATATTCAGTTAGCCAGATCATTAAAATATCGTCGTTTGAGTACCCTCCCTTAAACAGCCTTGTCCTTGAGTCCTTAACAAGATAGGCATACTAAAAGTGATAAGTCCTGAAACTTTAGTCCTAAGTGTATGCGTTAGCCTTGACTCCAGCCTCTAGGCTTATGAAACTGGTTAAATATGCTCGGATTATGAACTTACTTTTGACGACTTGTGTGAAACAGTAGGTTGTATGTATTTTGGGTTAGGCGTTCGAGTTTCGTGCCTGTGAATACTAAGATTCGCGCGAAGCATCAATGAGATAACGTAGAGAGTACGGTCAATTTCGATTGACACACATTACGAGTAAGACCGCCATTGCACCCTTAGATTTAAGTTTTTGGTATATAATATATTATATTCTTCAGGTTACACACGTTGTTACGAGAAATTTTCAATCAGAGTAAATGTTTATATTTGCTGGCCTGTTGGTCTACTGGTCAGTGGCTCTGAATGCTATGCCAGAGGTTGTGGGTTCGATTCCCACCCAGAACATATATTTGTGTGATGAGCACGATCACGATGTTCTTTGTCTGGGTTTGGGAATTTATCTATAATATGTATGTATTTAGAAATATATAAGTATGTTTATCAGTTGTCTAGTACTCATAACACAAGCTCTGCTTAGTTTGGGACTAGACGGCGATGTGGAATATTATTATTATTAAATTAATGGACCTACTTACGCGGGCTTGCAGACGGCGAGCAATAAAAAAATAACTCGCCGCCACAATCTGAAAAGGCTCAAGCTCAGATCGACGGCACCTTGTGTTCCACGCGACCCTCAAAAAGATGTCAGCAAGATTGCAAGAACTACGGGATTGTTCGAAAGAGTTACCGTGGACCTAGACAGCAAAAGGCAAATGGAGAAACACAGGCGAGTTATTATCAGTAAAAGTCTGACACTCACTCTTACTCCACTCAGAGCGGGATAAGTAATTTGGTAATTTCCTTTTAAAAAAAGCTCCGTACTTCACAAGGTAACAATAAAAACCTTTTATGATCACTTTGTTGTCCATCTGTCTATCTGTCAACATCTTTTTCTTACGGACGTGTAAAGGTCTCACGTTGAAATTAATATCAAACACGTAGGTTTACGGTTCCTTGACGCTGTGAAGATATCAAATTTCTAAGACTTCTAAATAAAAATAAACAATAGTTTCTTCTCCTAGCGAGGACGCCTGAGTCCCAACGGTGGGAACATTATAAGGCTGATTATGCTATGCTAATAGTGCAATATGAATTCTAGTTTTGTTTTTTTCGTTATTTAAGAGCTGGTTGTAGTCACTGAGTATTTTGTATGAACTTCGACCGGGTCTATGTCGATTTCGCGGCCCCGTATCAGCGGTTTTATTTTTATGAAATAAAAAACAATAACTTAGATTTTTGTTCTTGCGAGGCTCTTTGAAAAAATTCTTTATTATTTTTGTTACTTTCAAATATTTACGTGACCTAATCTCGTAGACATACACGTTTAAAATCGTAAGTTAAAAAAATTGGCTTGTTAAATTTTTTTATCAAGCCACCTAATTTATATCATGTTTGATTTTTGCCCGGCTGTTAGTCATCTATAGTCAATTTTAATAAAAAAAAATGGTGTTCTATTTTGTATTTGTGGATTTCCAGAGGTTTAAAAAAAGTTCAAAATGAGTAGAACCTGGCCTTAAGTTACTCGAGCAATTTCCGTGTACCGTATACTCAAGTGTACGCAGCTACATATGTGTAGTCTACTTACACAAACTATGGTAGAACTTGTAATAAATGAGTAAAGGCTCCAGAGAATAAGTAATCAGGGTTCCGTAGGTCCAACTTCACGTTCAATCCCTTGCAATCCGCTTTCTAAGGATTAGTTCTATTCACACGTTGTGTGAGATCAAATGTTCGTTACACTAAGTGATTTGTCGCTAAGAAATGGTTTTGGTGAAACTTTTGAAGTAAAAGGGGCGAAAAGAAAAGTACCGAATGCTTTATTGGATACTAGATTTTCGCTACTTCTCTTTCATGGTCTATTCCTTTTTTTTACTGTTCAAAACTAGTGCTTGACTGCGATCCAACTTAATGGTACGTAGTGATGCAATCGTTGATGGTGAGGCGCACTAGTTTATTAAGAGCCTATTCGCTCTAGTCTTAAAGACCCTATTCTAAGGGTAACGGGCATTATTAGGGATTATCTAAAGTTTTCTGGTATCGGTTTTTTTTAAGTTGGATTAGCTTTTGCATACATTGATATACCTTTTACTATTTTAAATGGTTAAGGCAATACGAACGTTTGCTTGTACAGTGTACACGTTCCTTGTGCATACAAGAGACACTAACGCTTTTTAGAATTACGATGTGTCATTGCGACGTAACCTTGTAACTAGAGTGACTGATTTTATTGAGGTTTAAAAGAAAAAGCCTTTAAAATCACAGCAATAAGACTAACGCGGGCCATTCCAGAATAACGTCGAACAACCGGCGTGGCTTACTCTGGCTTTGTCTTTCCCTAAAATTGACGACAAATTCCGAATTTGACCAATTTTAACTAATTTTTGGAACTCGAAAATCGCGCGGTCGGCTTTGTACCTACTCTGCAACTATTTGCACAGATAGTAAGGACTCCTTACTATCTAGGAACATACCTATATTTTTTATCGACTTCATAAATAGTTATACACTTTTGTTTGGTTTGACTTTTGTTGTCAAATTAATAAAGAAAAGTTGCGTTATAGAAAAACATGATTAACTTATAGTTTGGTCATAGATTTTTCTGAAATATGTTTTTAAGTGATTTATAATTTTACTACCTTCTTCCGGCAGGGTTCCGGGGTTGTTTCCATACAAATTTCCAAGCCCCGTTTAACCCCCTTAGGAGTTACGTAAAATCCTTCGTTCGAAGCTAATGTATAACCTATAAGGAACCTACCAAATTTTATGTTTGTAGGTGTTATAGTTTCTAGGATTTCGTCGTTTCGAATCAGTGAGTGGTACTTCGCTTTTATTTATATAGATATAATTACTATTTTCCACATCCGATATAAAACATATAACATAACAAATTGTAATGCAGATCCTTAAAGTTTAGGGTGTTCAGAATCGGCTACTGAATCGATGTTTATTTTAAACCGTTTAAAAAATGACCTATTTTGGTAAATTCTTTATAAATCTTGATTTAATCACTAGCGTGTTTCCATGCATATACGTGCGTAGATACCAATACCGATCATCATCATCTTCCTGCCCTTGTCCCTTGTTATTTGGGGTCGGCGCAACACGTTTTTTTCTTCCATTCTGCCCTGTCACTCGTCATGCTATCACTAACTTCCTTTTCTTTCATATCACTCTTCACACAATCCATCCATCTTTTCTTTGGTCTCCCTCTCCATCCATCCACATGTAAACTCATAACTCTTTTAGTGACATGTGAGATACCAATACCGATGCACTACCAATTTAGTGACCAGACCTCGAAACATATCCTCCTGCAGCGGGGTGTGAGGTAGGGAGACGTCATTTCTCCAAAACTGTTCACGACCGCAATGGAGGATGTCTTCAAAGTTCTGGACTGGAGTGAACGACGATTTGCCGATGACATAGTAGTCATGGCTTAGACTACGGAAGAGCTCGGCACAATGCTCAATAACCTCAGTAGAGCTTCCGAAAGAATGGATCTTAAAATGAACATGGACAAAACCAAAGTCATGATTAACAACCATGTAGCACCCACTCCTACCAAGATCCGTCGGAGACCCTACACTCGAAGTTGTGGACGATTACGTCTACCTAGGACAGACAGTCCAGTTGGGTAGATCAAATTTCGAGAAAGAAGTCAACCGTCGAATCCGACTCGGCTGGGCGGCGTTCGGAAAGCTGCGCGGTATCTTCTCGTTCAACATACCAGTGATGACATATGGCTCCGAAATGTGGTCGCTCATAATGGGCCTCATCAGAACGCTTAAAGTCACCCAAAGGGCAATGGAAAGCGCTATGCTCGGAGTTTCCTTGCGTGATCGAATCAGTAATGAAGATATTCGCAGAAGAACCAAGATTGCCGACATAGCACGAAGAATTGCCAAACTTAAGTGGCAATGGGCAGAGCACATTGCTCGCAGAACAGATGGCCGTTGGGGCTGAAAGGTTCTGGAGTGGCGACCGTGTACCGAAAAACGCATCGTTGGAAGGCCTCCTACAAGGTGGACCGATAACCTGGTAAAGGTTGCGGGAATCCGATGGATGCGAGTCGCACAGGACCGTTCATTATGGCGACACTTGGGGAGACCTATGTCCAACAGTGGACGTCTTTCGTGGATGATGACGATGATGTGGGTGGATGATGACGCCGATCCCATATTATTTGCCTACAATTAGGATAACTAATTTCTTTGAAAAACACTACCTAAGTGTATTTAAGTAAAAATTCAGTGCTTGAATTATGATTGTAACTTAATTTTCTGATTGAAGTGTATAAGTGTGTGAATTATTCCACTAATATGTTGTATTTCAATGTTATTTATTCAAAGTAACCTAAAATTTATATTGCTCAAAATATTTATCCACAAATGAACCCAAATAAACACAAGTGAACTGAGCGCAACTGTACAATACATACTGTGCCCAGTCCAATGAACATTTGTTACTAATCGGTTTAGAGCCGTCTTTGTTTCGAAATTCTGTTATCGACTGTACACAGTACACTCACTCAAGGATTCATTGCGTGATTTACTTAGAGCTCATACACTTGAGCGGTATGTTGCCAACGGCAGAGGTTAACTGCAGCCGTGATCCGGAGTTTGAACCTGCGTCATGCAACTTGAAAGTTGGGGCCACATCACACAGCTGCTCTATATTATTAGCCGCGTAGAAATCCTAGAAGGTACAGGTGGTCGTGCAGGACGGGCAGCAAAGCAGGTGACGTATATCCTGTGAAGGATTCCAAACTGGTACTGAAAACATACTCGTTTTCCTTCTGTCGATCTTTGCCTATATATCTCACATGAGATAAGGTAACACTTGTCATCATATATATATGCAAATATATAATATGCGTTATTAAGGCAATAATTTGATTATCTACACTGCAGGTAATTATAATTAGATCGATACAATAATAATAATCAGTGAATACTTGTAATGATAAGATAAAGATCCGGCATTTGTTAGTTTAAAGACATTAGTGATTATTGACTCATCACATTGACTAGTAGTTCTGTGAATGAAAAGTAGTGAAGTTTTATTAAATATTGAACTCTTTAGTGTCCCTTAGTTCTGTGCAATTTGAAATTTACACTTGATTTCACAAGATAATAAAGATGGTTGAACGTTTAACGCAAGAAACACTAAACAAAGACAGATTGTTAGTAAAATGGTTGTGTTTAGATTTGGGCCCATTTGACGTGCTTGAATACAGTGGCTTCCGAAAATATTTTGAAGATGAAAATTACACCTTGCCATCAATGAAAATGTTCTTAGGCGAACTGATTCCTAAACACTACGACAAAGCAAGAACAGAATTAAAGAAATTATTGGATATAGTACATTATGTTGCAATTTCAATAGAATCATGGAAGTTGGGGGTGACGAGTAGAATACGTGGTCAGAGTATGTGGACTGCAACAGTACATTTTGTGCACCAAGGTAAACTCCTTTCTCATACTCTGTTCACAATACAGAAAAAAGTGACATCCGCTGAAAATATGGCTGTTGTGCTGAGAAAAATATTGTTATATGAATGGAGGATTTTTCATAAAGTGGTATGCTTCGTTACGAGTCACGATGATAAAGAAAACCAATTACGTCATGCAGTGATAGATCATTTGAAAATACCACACATTTGCTGTGCAGCTTCTGCGTTAAACTTAGACATGCATGAAATTTTCAATTATTTGAAATTTGAAGAAATTAAAAAGAGGTACCAAACATATTCGTATCATTCGGAGATTTCCAATATTAAGAAAGCCGATCCGTTTTCTTGGCATATCCCATATACTATTTTGAAAGATATTATCGAAAATAACCCTTGCAATTTTAATGCGAATGAATTAAAAGAAATCCGTGAGTGCATTGAAATTTTAAAACCATATGAAGATTTTATTAACAAATTATCTAGTGAACAATATCTCACTTTATCTCATACCATTCCTCTAACTGTTGGTATGAAATTAAAAATAAATAAAGTCTCACCAATCACTGAACTAGGAAGTAAGTTTAAGAAAAAAATTGAGGAGGCAATTGAACAAAATTTTGGAATGAAAGACAACAAGCCTATCGCTGATGCCGTTAAGATGAGCCTTCAAATTGGAGAAAAGGCAACATTCATGGATCCACGATTTAAAAGAGCAGGTTTTATGACGGAAGAACAGGCTGATTCGGTGCAGCAAGATGTGATAATGGAATTGAATGAATGTGTTAATTCATATGGCCAACAGAATCTTGGAACTTCAACTCCTAACAGACATTCAGATGAAGAAGGAGAAACTGTAGTTGATACTGGAAATCTATTGCTCTATTTAGATAAAAGAGTAAATTATATGACTGATAACGCACGTTTTAGCGTCGAACAGTATGTAAACTTGCCTTACATCCATCACAGTAGTAACACTTTACAATTTTGGGATAATTTTAATGGTATTTCTAAATATGATTGTGAACTGTTAAAAATGTCTCAAAAATATTTATGCATACCTTCGACTGCTATACCTGTTGAATCAATTTCTGGTGAGTTTCTTTATAAAAAAACTATTTCGAACAGTATACACTTTAATGAGCGAAGGAATTTATTGGATCTTGAACGTATTGATGAAGTTTTGTTTCTGCATAGTTATTACTTCAGAAATGCTGAATCATAATGTTGATAGAGAATCTATTTATATTTTTCGGCTGGTGTATTGGCTGGTGATGCAAGATGCCATCTAGCAGCTTTGGACTCGGTGGAAAGGCATGCGAGGCTAATTGGTGATCCAAATTTCGTTAACATCAATCTACAAAGCCTAGAGCACAGGCGTAGGGTAGCCAGCCTTTCGGTATTTTACATGATACATTTTGAAGAGTTTGTGCAGGAATTACATGACATGATTCCGCCATCACCTTTCTACCATTGGACAACCTGACGTAGGGCGAGTGTGTGATACCTGACATTGTTGCCACCTCTACGGTCCGGACTAAGCGTTTCACCTCGTCATTTATACCGCGTACATCGAAGAATTGGAATAATTTGTCTGCAGTGGTCTTCCCGTCCGATTATAATTTTGATGTCGTCAAGGCTAGAGTGAATAAGCTATTAAAAAACTAGTGCGATTCACCATCAACGATTGCATCACTGCTTACCATCAGATGGGATCGCAGTTAAGCACTAGTATATATTGTATCATTAAAAAAAATATTATTCTATGGAAGAATAATAATAGACCGATAAAAAGACAGCAAAATATATACTGAATCAGAGTTTTGCATTAAAATATTTTATTGTTATGAAGTCCTTCAATTATATGTTTGCAAACAAACGCATTGGGACATCAAAGTGTCCCCTATTGTTATTACTTTAGTTGTATCGTGTCTGTGTATATTTTTTTATGAAGTGGGAAATCATTACATAACTTTTCGCGCTCTGCGTGAAGCGAGAGAGCGATACTTATCTGTGTTTCTTTAGTTGTCCTTTCCGAACATTTTCGTTGCTCATCTGTATACAGATTAAATTATTGATAGTTATCAATATATTTAAACTATTTTTAAGCTATGATATTATGCTTTAATTATAGAAATCGTTAATCATATACTCATATAATACTGATAGGCGAATTATAAATTCAAATTTTGCATGGAAAATTCTGAATCAAAAATAGCTTTTTAGTGTAGTTTCCTATAAAATAATGACATAATTATTTTTTTAAATTTAAATATGGCTCATTATGCTTTCATGCATGGAAAGGTTTACCAAATTAATAAAAAAAAAAAATGATTGTAAAATATATGCACCTTATATTAGCTTCTGAAGTTTTATGAGTGCCCATGTAAGCCTATGTGAAATAAAAACATTTTGATTTCTTTTTATTTTAATTGTATGCGTTATAAGTTATTTTTATTTTAAATGAATCACTTTATTTCTTGTGTTTACCTCTTACCTTGTTGAAACCTCTACGGTTCAGACTAAACGTTTCGCTTGTTCGTTTATGCCGCGTGCATCGAAGGACTGGAACAATTTGCCTGCTGAGGTCTTCCCATCCGATTATAATTTGGGTGTCTTCAAGGCTAGAGTGAATAGGCTCTTAATAAATTAGTGCACCTCACCATCAACCATTGCATCATTGCTTACCAGCAGTCAAGCACTGGTTTATATCAATTGAAAAAACTAAAAATTTTTTTTTTTTACTATTATATATTTAGATTTTACTATGCGATAATGAAATGCAAATTACAAAAAAAAAAAAATTGCGGGCTACTTCTAGAGCATTATTAACCTTAAGCTTAAATATAGTATTATTTTTATTAACTTTGCGCAGTAACTACAAAGAACATCTATAAAAGTACCAAACGGAGTTAAACCAATGTCATCATCATCATCATCTCCCCTTTTTATTTAGGGCCCTTGTCCCGTTTCATTTGGGGTCGGCGCAACACGTTTGGAGTCAAACCAATGTACGTACACAGGCAAAAATATTTCACAAACCCTCCGTTCTCAAGCCACTGATTTAATGTTTTTTTAGAGTTCCGTACCTCAAAAGGAAAAAGCGGAACCGTTATAGGATCACTTTGTTGCCCATCTGTCTGTTTGTCAAGACCCTTTATCTCCTGTGTTGAAATAAATCCATATACTCGGGTCTGCGGATCCTTGAAGCTGTGAAAAAATCAAACGTTTAAGTTAATGAAAAAAAAAATATGCGGCTGTTTATGTCGTAAAAAAAGGTAGATTTCGATACTCTCAAAGAAATCAAAATTGACAGGGTACTTCCTGTTGATCCAGAATCCTGAAATTTGGTATAAAGTAAGGTCTTATGGTATAGATATAGGAATAATTCTGAAATCAGAAAATTTGATATGTCGCAAAAAAAAAACTTTTGCTATTTGAAAAAATCTTCGAGACTCCATTCGGGAATATTGAACTATTCACATACATAGGTACGGAACCCTCAGTGCGCGAGTCCGACTCGCACTTGCCCAGTTTATTTCAAATTCTTCAAATTGAATGAGCACTACGGATCTGTTATTGTATTCTTTCTTAATGGTTGCGACGACTCAATATTTTATGTAAATTCAATCTTTTACGTGACATTTTTTGTTCTAGTCTATATATTTTTAATAATCTAGAGTTCAAAGATGTGGCTTGCATTCAAATTGATAGTTTTGTTTGGCCCGGTGCGAGAGGTCGTTACCCCCGATTGCCTCACGGTAATCTCGGTGCTTCGCCCAAGCAGGGCAAACCCCCACCTTATGCTCCACCGTGTCCTCCGGACAGTCCACACAGGGGTGACACTCGGGCGTTTCTTCCGCCTGAATCCAAAGCAGGAACCTCCCGAACTTACCATGTCCGGCACACCGTGACGCCTCTCCAGCCATTCCTCAAATCATAATTAAGGCGGTAAGTCCCCCTCGGACTTACCGCCTTAATTATGGCGTGCCCATCTCAAAGTATACTGAAGACGAGTTTTTGAATTGAGTAGTATTTTGAGTTACGAACGTATTTAATCTAAGTGTACCTAATACCGAATGCTAACATATGTTCAGGCTCGAGTTTGGGAAATAATTAACTTCAGATTTTTAATTCAACGTCGAGCGAGGGTGACTTTGTCCAACATGACTGTATGTGTAGTCGGAACCTAAATTTTTTCTACTACAAACGTTAGTGAACATTCAGGCAACCAATCAGAGCAAAGTATTGCGCCTATCATTAATTGGCTAACTAAAATACTTTAGGGTTCATAGTTAAAGTTAAATTTAAAGTTAGGTATAGAATAGAATAAAACTTTATTGTACACCCAAATAGTAACAAAAACTTTTAAACTAACTTAATCTATGGGTACAATGGCGGTTTTATCGCTAACAGCGATATCTAGCAGACAACCTTAGGATGGACTGTAAGAAATTAGCAGAAAAAAGGGGGTAGTTTGCGGTGTACGGAAAATTAAATTTAATGAAATTAACAATATATATTAGACTATACATAGATATAAAATTATATTATATAGCTATTTTATATATAAAACAAAAAAAGCAAAGTCATGAATATTTATGTATTATATGATTTAATTTAGATAAAATAGTATATTTTTATTAATTTTCTAACTTATTTGTATACATTGTGTCTACATCTCTCATCCAACTCTCCTGTCGCAGGTCTGCTGGAAGAAATTTCATTTGAAATAAGCAGTACCATTGTGCTCTTCAATTTGCTTTTGTGCTTTTCATTTTTAAGTTTTTGTGTATACATAAATAAATAACTGTAAATAAAAATTGCATATTTACTAGTTACTAGTGCTCCCGACAGGCGTTGTCCTATCTGAAAGGTAGCTTTTCGTCAGAAAAAATTGAGTATCGTATTTTCAAATCATCCAAGAACCCATTAAAATATACACAAATTTTGTGTCCATCGAAATCGGTCAAGCCGTTTAAGAGGAGCTAGGTGACAGAGACACATACAGAAGCATTATATATATATATATATATTTTATATATATATAATAAATGTAAATCTCTAATATCTGCAAACGATTACTAATTAATTATTATTAATGTCTACAACAGATTTGTAAAGTTCGTGTAACCGCTAGCGTTATCTATCGCTTGTGGATAGAAGTGGAACGACTTATAATTATTTTATTTAAAACTGGCTTTGCCATCTCCATACAAAAATAACATAAAAACAATATATATTATATAATATAATACAATAAAATAATAATAAAATAATTACATACGTTACACATACAAAGCGTAAAAATTAAAGGCACGGAATAAAAGCTATTTAGTTAGAAACAATCCAATTTATTAGCAGATTCCCCACTCACTTCCGGAGATGGCAAGTCTTATATAGCTGGGCTACATTCATTTGAGCACTAATGCTTTGCCGGCTTGGGAGTAAATAATGAGCTTGCGAGACCATCGATTATCCTAGATAGTCATTTGTTGCCTCGAAAGAACAAAGCAGGAACACAATACATTTTGTTGTTTTTTATTTGAAAAGAAATTGTAGCAGTATTGGCCAATTATGGTAAATAGATTTGTATTGGTGATGCAACGGAAGTGTCTGTTAAGTAAAATTTAGCGGTAATAGAAACGGAAATTCAAGTTTTCTGAAGTTTTTTTCTTGTTTTTTTTGGGACACTGTCAAGTCGTATGTTGATTCAAATATGATAGGTGGCAATAGCACGTACGCAAGCATCATAATGTCACATTTTTGTCGTCCTTTCTTTCCTTCGCATTCTTATAGATGTGTCAAAATTGAAAAAAAAATTGCAATGTCGTAAAATATGCTAAGTGATTTATTATTGCCCGATAATGCGATACTGGACCAGGCTGCACGTTGAGCACTCCGGAGCCAAACCCAAATTTAGGCTAAGATAAAACATATGTGTATATTTTATTATTTTGTGTATTTTATTTAATTTAATTGTATTTGACTAATTATAATTTATTGTGTTTTTAATGACATTATTGTAATTTTGTGTTTTTGTAATGTGTATATTTTTTATTTCATTTAAATTTAATATTTTAATGTAAAAATCAATATGGACTGGTTTCCGAAATAAATGAATTTTAATTTAATTAAAAATTTCAGAAAATTACAAATAGTTTTTATTACACTTGTACATCCATCCATAAATTCGTAACGAAAAAAAAAATAACACTTTCGTATTGAACCCCGGGATCCCACAGTTAGCATTTAATCGCATTCCCTCGGGAGGCAATCTTTATTCCCTAGCACCACAATCAAAGCTGTCTCACTATACAAGCCCCCCTCTACCCAGAGACGTTTTTGTAAACCGGAAGTGGTTCCATAAATTGGATCTGCTCGTTCACTAAACAAGGCCTCTACTTCGTGACGTCACTGCCGGTTAGTTTATGGTGTTGTGTTCCTGTTATTCCCTTGGTGTAAGGGAAGATAAAAATATTTCTTCTGTATAGGGAATTGGAGTTAAATCAAACTACAGATAGATGGATAGAATTTTATAGATATATTCTGTCGTATGTTCCTTTGGAAGTTATAGAAGCGAGTGTTTATTCCTTGTGGATTTATTGATATTTGATGTTATAGGATAAGATAAGATAAGATAAGATAATCATTTATTTGCTCAAACATGAGTACAGTACCTACATACGTCACAAAACAAATTGTCAGCATGCAACAGATGTTATAATTCAAAAAATGGATCGTCATGTTTGCCTTGGACAATGGCATGCAAATATTTCAAAAATAAAAATGTATTCTAACATTTAGGATGCTTTGAAAACGCCCAATATATATTGTTCGGGTAGTTGTTATTCACCATCATCATTTCAGCCGAAAGACGTCCACTGCTGGACATAGGCCTCCCCCAAGTGTCGCCACAATGAACGGTCCTGTGCGTCTCGCATCCATCGTACTCCCGCAACCGTTACCAGGTCATCGGTCCACCTTGCAGGAGGCCTTCCAACGCTACGTCTTGCGGTACGTGGTCGCCATTCCAGAAACTTTCGGCCCCAACGGCCATCCGTTCTGCGAGCAATGTGCCCTGCCCATTGCCACTTAAGTTTGGCGATTCTTCGTTATATAAGTTATCATGAACAATTCATATTGTGTCTGAAATTACATAAGATTATATTAATAAAATCAAATTTAATGTCATTACAATTACCACTTACATTATTACTTACTGTAACATTATTGTCTCACATTAATTAAATATCATAAATTATTCTAAATTTTTGATATGTCTTCGTCTACCGAATAAAGACATTTCTCCAAAAGGAAAGCTTTGTATTAGTATTCCATTTGACATCGTATAAACAGCCTTATAATGTTCCCACTGCTGGGATTCAGGCCTCCTCTCTAGCAGAAGGAAAGGGCCGTAATCCACCAAGCGGGGTCAGTGATTTGATGTAATGAGTCTTCGAATTTTTGGCTTCAGGACATACCGGTTTCTTTACGATGTTTACTATTGTTGTTTTTAATTTTTAAATAAATAATTTAACTTTTCCATCGTACACTGCTAATAAGGTTCAGTGGAAAACGAGCTTCAAGCAACTACCACGAAGTTGTCTGGCATTTTTGCTGAACTGGGCCTGTTTGGTGCAGGCGCGTGACACACAGTGATAGTTTTTTATTTTTTTATCTTAAGTATTTACATGTTGTTTCTACATTGTGTGTATCTGTATACGTGTGCCAAATAAAATATTTTTCTTGCGTTCTTTCTTTGTATACCGTAGTAAGAGCAGTGGCGATGAAATAAAATACACAAAGTAATGCGCCTGAAGAAAGTGTGGAAGGACTTGGGGGAGGCTTTTGCCCAGCAGTGGGACAGTAAGGGCTAAATAAAAAAAATGCGCCTTTTTGGGTTTCAACCCGCGACTCACAACTCGTAAGTCAGGGCCATTACCACAGGGCTACCATTGCTCTCCAGTAGTGTATCCGATCCTAGTGAATTAATGCTGGGAGTATAAAAGGGTTTTCCTATACTGAAATGTTTCTCATTTTGAAAGAAAAAGAAAAGTCAATGTTTTTACCCGACTACGGCAAAGCCAAAGGAGGGTTATGATTTTGACAGGCTATGTATGTATGTATGTGAGTATGTTCATCTGTTCCCTCATAGCTCCTAATCTTCTTATTGGAACTCGACATATGAGGTATCTTTAGAACCGACATAATTGTCCGCTGAACATAGGGCACATGACGTGTCACAAAACTCGATATGGTGCCCTCTAGCGGACAAAAAGTAATGTGTTAAAAAATAAAATTAGAGATAAATACGCCGAGTTTGATATCATTTGAAAAGGCTTCACTTGTACGTTTCCAAAATATTATTCAAATTTAAAGTAACGCCCTCTAGCGGACAAAAGTCATGTTTAAAAAAATTTTGCTTTTACAAGTAAATACCTAGTATTTAAGCACAGTGATTTAACACCCAAATTGTTTAAATAAAAAAAAATAAAAACTAAAACCAGACTACAACAAAAAAAAACCGACGCTGAAAAAGTATGAAACAAGATTTTCATGATGCTAAACTGGAAAAAACTGGAACAGAATAAAAAGCCGCTGTTATAGGTTATAGGTCAGACGTACCAATAGTAACACTTTAATAACGTGTATTTCTTGGAACAAATTTTGTAAAATATTCGAGTAAATCACTGAATTACCAAATGCAAAGTTTTCAGGTTATCTCTCTTTTTTCGCCTTACCTTTTCGTTAAAAATCGCGTTGGATTGCGTTAGATGAAGTAATAAGCTTTTAAACCATGCTCGATATTGACGATAGGCGAGTGGAAAAGGACTCTCTTAAGATCCTTTTCCACTCGCCTCAATTATCTATATATATAAAAGGAGAAACTGACTGAGTAACATATCAACGCACAGCCAAAACTACTGGGACTAGGAATGTGAAATTTTGCACAAGGCTTCCTTTTATGACGAAGGCGAACACTAAGAAAGGATTTCCGAAAATTTATACCCTAAGAGGATGAAACGGGGGCCTAAAGTTTGTATGGACAAAGCTACTTTCACGCGGGCGAAGCCGCTGGCAAAAACTAGTACAAGTATAAAAGGAGAAACTGACTGACTGACACATCGACGCACAGTCAAAACTAGAAGTCCTAAGAGCGTGAAATTTTGCATAAAGTTTTCTTTTATAAAGTAGACGATAGTGCTCGTCTACTAGGAAGGACTTTCCAAAATTCACCCCCTAAAGGGATGAGGGTCCCAAAGTTTGTATGGAAAAAGCATATGATTCGCGAGCGAAGCCGCTGGCAGAAGCTAGCTATAACTAAATCGTTTAATACCATCTAATAGCTTGTGACAAAGAAAGACGCGAGGTACAATCGTGTATATAGCTAGGGCGGCTAGGGTTTGTAGCCAACGCCGACGGCTATTTAGCCACCGGCTATTGCTAGCTGGCCTAGACGATATTTAACTGGATAGGTTGAGAAGGCCAGCTTTTTGTTGCTTAAAAACGAACTTGGCGAAAATATTGAATCCTGTTGTGATAAGTATTTAGAAGTGTCGGTCTTGAGAAAACTTGCCACAGAAGAGCGATGCCCGGTCACGATCACTTAGAGCTGTAGAATAGAATAGAATAAACTTTATTGTACACCAAAATAGTAACAAAAACTTACACTAACTTAAATCTATAGGTACAAAGGCGGTCTTATCGCTGACAGCGATATCTACCAGACAACCTTAGGGTGAAATGTAAGAATTTGAAATAGAAAAAAGGGGGGTAGTCTGCGGTGTACTGCAAGTTAATAATGTAAATATTAGATTAAAATTATATACTAGACTATACATAGATTTAATATAGCTGTAGTGTTAGCACACTAATGCACTGCACCACAAAAATAAGTGTATATTCCAAATTTTTTCTATGTTTTCTTTTTGTACCTGTATTAGGTAACCTGTACAGCTCTGTTATCGGTCTCGTATAAATCCAGAAAGTTGCAGGTGGTTATGTAGGATGGTCAGCACAGCAGTGACGCATGTCCTGTGAAGCGACTTCACAGTGGAATTGTGTTTGATCAAGAAATCCTCATTTGACCAGATTGTTTATATAGCGGCCAAACTGGGTCCGCAGTCTGTTAAGAGGCAGGAGATGTTCTGCCCCTGTAACCAAGTTACGATCGTTTCGTTTGCGTCGAACGCCTCGAGTGGGAAATCAAGTCATGATTGTCATAAGTCATGAAGAAAAAAAAAAATTTGAACAACATGCAACACGAAAATTCTTATCCATATTTATTTTATCTTCACCCGTGCGGAGACAAGGAAAGCGTCCACACGAGATAATTGCGTTCCAACTAATGAAATTGTAAGTCTAACGTGCACATCGGTGCCTTATACTACCTTGTGGTACTTTGTAGAATCGTACACCTACGTGCACTGTGTTAGGTATAATACAATCATCATTATTATCATTTCAGCCGAAAGACGTCCACTATTGAATACATGCTTCGTTCAAGTGTTATCATAATAAACGGTACTATGCGTCTCGCATCCATCAGATTCTCGCAACTTTCACCGGTTCATCTTATGAAATTTAAAGTTGATTCTCTTTTCGGTCCCATTGACCATCTGGTCTGCAAGCAATGTGCCCAGCCCATTGCCACTTAAGTTTAGCGATTCTTCGGGCTATTTCGAAAACCTTAGTTCTCTTGCGGACATCTTCATTCCTGATGCAATTACGCAAGGAAACTCCGAGCATGTCGCTTTCCATAGCTTTTTGGGCAACTTTAATCCTCCTCATAAGGGCCATTGTAACCAATACATATAATACAATATGAAGACGAATTATGAAACTCAAATATTAGTTATTAAATAAAGTGGTTCCTAATAACGCATTCTAAGAATCCAGAACTTGATTATTTTTATTTTACCCAACCACTTCGAAATTATTTTTCATATTTTGAATCGAAAACATAATATATATCTATATAATACTGTTGCGATCACGTTTATTGTCGCGGCAGAGAGTTAGATCAGCCTTCCTAGCCAAGTTAAGATCGCTTCGTTTGCGTCGAACGTCTTGATTAGGCCACGCCTCCGATTCCTTTGTTCTGACGTCATCTCAACGCTCAGTCAAGTGGTCAGAACAAAGGAATCGGAGGCGTGGCCTACTCGAGGCGTTCGACGCAAACGAAACGATCGTAACTTGGCTAGGGGGGGCAGATTATCAAGGCCTCAAGGGTGCAGGTTGACGGCCAATCGGGCTTGCGGACAGCGAACAACGGGTAGCTCGCCGATATTTTTACGCGGGTGAAGCCAGTGGCTGAAGCTAGTATTTAAATAAGTTTGAATTAACTCCCGAGCGGTTCTGAACGTTTAAAAAGTAATGCTCGTAGCATAATGTCTTAGGTACCCGTAATCTAAAAACTTCTTAAAGTTTAAATAGTTTAAAAAGTTAATATCTTAAGTTAAGTTCGAGTACAGTTTTTATGTACCATGTAAGTAGATTTTTGAACTAATGTGAGCATGGTAAGTTTCAAGTTATGCAATACTGTCATTATAACTTGGAGTGGTTATCTAAAATATTAGATAAAAGAGTAAAGTGGTTAATTTATAGATATAACTTTGTCGACTGCTATTGAGTTTAGAATACATACTCGTACCTATGAATTATCTAACACTAGCTGCTGCTAGCGGCTTCGCTTGCATGATAGTAGAAAATTAAATCATCATCATCTCATCATCTTCCTGCCCTTGTCCCGTGTTATTTAGGGGCGGCGCAACACGTTTTTTTCTTCCACTCTGCCCTGTCACTCGTCATGCTATCACTATCTTCCTTTTCTTTTATATCACTCTTCACACAATCCGTCCATCTCTTTTCTTTGGTTTCCCTCTCCCATCCATCCACATGTAAACTCATAACTCTTTTAGTAACATGCTTCTCATCCCTCCTCCTCACATGACAAAACCAAGACAAACGATAATAAAAAAGGATAGTAGAAAATTAAATACTTCCTTCCTCTGTGCTATATGGCCTGTGGGTGTCATATACAAACCGGGCTTACAATATAATATTTTTTAATTTTTTATTTCTCCATAAAAATATTGCACAAATTTGAGCAAAAAATTGAAGGTGACTTAATACAAATGCATAAGAAATGCCGAGCCTGTATTTCAGGACGCAGTTCTCTTCTCAGAAAAGAAATTATCAATATAATTGCATTTGCGTGTAACATCTATATAATTTAACACATAACAAAATATTAATTTGCAATCAAAATTGTGGACAACGCCCTGCGCGTACAATATAACAACGCTTTCAGGATGCTGTTGCGGTTGCCCCGGCGTTGTAATCCGTCGGGAATGTTTGCCGCGGCTCACACGGATGGCTTTCACGCCATCATGCGTAAGAAAGTGGCTTCCTTACTGCAACGCTTGTGCAACACTCGTAACAGCATCCTGAAAATGATTGCTGACAGGCTGGATTGCATCATCTAGAGACACTGGGTGGAATTAGCTATAGGTTACTAATAACACAAATATAGTAGTTTAAGCACTTTCTGTTATTAACACACTAATAATATGGACTATTGGATCTGAATTAAAGAAATAATTTATTTTAATTTATTTCAGGACATGGTCTACCTGAGTACCAAATTTCATCGAAATCCGGTCAGCAGTTTGAGCGTAAGGAAGTAACAAACACAAACACACACATATATATAGACACAACATTTCGCCGCTATAATATTAGTGTGATGATTTTCTGGGGGCACGTTAGTGTCCTGCGAAGTCGACGAAAAAAGCATAGCCGTACCATCCTTTTTCAGAAGCCATACAGGACATTTTCGACCTCCTGTAACTTCGTTGTGTGAACCTGAAAGCTCGAATTTGCTTGATCATGTCAGAGCAGAACTGCTCAGGAGTTCATCATCATCGTTTCAGCCGAAAAACGTCCACTGTTGGACATAGGCCTCCCCCAAGTGCCACCACAATGAATGGTCCTGTGCGTCTCGCATACATCGGACTCCCGCAACCGTTACCAGGACATCGGTCCACCTTGTAGGAGGGCTTTCAACGCTACGTCTTCCGGTACGTGGTCGCCATTCCAGAACCTTTCGGCCCCAACGGCCATCCGTTCTGCGAGCAATGTGGCCCAATGCCACTTAAGTTTGGCGATTCTTCGTGCTATGTCGGTGATCTTGGTTCTCCTGCGGATATCCTCATTCCTGATTCGATCACGCAAGGAAACTCCGAGCATAGCCCTTTCCATTGCCCTTTGCGTGACTTTAAGTCTTCTGATGAGGCCCATTGTAAGCGACCACGTTTCAGAGCCATATGTCATCACTTGCAACACGCAAATGTACTTTTTTTGCAACATAAACGGCCATATCTTTTTTTTTTTGATAACTTAGAAGTTTGATTTTTTTACAGTTTTAAGGGACCGCAGACTTGAGTGGTTATATGGTTTTAATTTTAACTTGATACCTCCATGCGTTTCGGAGATAAAGGGTCTTGACAGACAGACAGACGGACATACAACAAAGTGATCCTATAAGGGATACTACAATAGGCAGGTACACACAGTGCCGCCGGCAATGCCGCCGGGTTTATGCCGCTGGCAATACAAGCCGCGCAAAGCCGTCAAGCATCATTCCAGTTGTGACAGTCACATAGAACGCTTGAGAATTCGCCAGGCATGAACTGACGCCGGAAAGCCGCGTAACCCACCGGCACACCCCGGCGGCCATGCCGGCGGCTCCTTTGTATGGCAAAGCCGGCGGCTTTGAATGCCGCCGGGTACACAACGGCTTGACCGGCGGCTTCCCGGCGGCCCTGCCGACGGCACTGTGTGTTCCGGAGGGTTCCGTTTTTTTCTTTTTGAGGTACAGAACACTAAAAAAATTACAATACATTAAACAGAATCATAAATACATCAGTGATTAGATGTTATTGATTGTTTTGAATTTTTTTTTCAGGTAACAAACTAGCTTCTATCAGTGGCGACGCCTGTGTGAAGGTAGAAAACTATCCCAAGCAAACATACTCCCAAGACATGGTCTACCAGTGCCGCTTTTACATCCGTTTAACATTTTTAGCGTAGAGGAGTAAAAAATATGCACACACATACATACAAAGGTTTGCCTTTATAATATAGGTCATCATCATTTCAGCCGAAAGACGTCCACTGTTGGACATAGGCCTCCCCCAAATGTCGCCACAATGACCGGTTCTGTGCGTCTCGCATCTATCGGATTTCCGCAACCCTCACCAGGTCATCGGTCCACCTTGTGGGAGGCCTTCCAACGCTGCGTTTTCCGGTACGTAGTCACCATTCCAGAACCTTTCGTCCACATCGACCATCTGTTTTGTGAGAAATGTACCCTGCCCACTGCTACTTATACCTAGTGTCTAGTGTCTAGGTGGAGAATGGAAAGGGAATCTTACAAATGTAACCTACTATGACAAGGACGACGGGAGTGAATTCATGTGACGTTACTTATGGATTCTTTTTATTTATTTTTTTGAGGTGAGTAATTATAAAGTAACTGCTTTTTTAAAGACTTTAATTGCCTAAAAACCCACCCATGTTTCTTCAGATTCCCTTTGCGTTCGTTGTTTGAGGGCCACGGTAACTCTTTCGAACATTCCCGCCGATATATAGATGGCTCCTAATAGATAAGTATACGAACTAATCTAAAGTAACAGCTTTGCTATTTCAAAGTAACAGACATAAACTTATGCAAAAAGTATACCTAGAAGATGGTTCGAGACTGCACTTTTTCTTTTAATCCCCGATAGTGTCTTAACAAAGTCGTTTAAAGTCTTTTGCTTACAAACTCTTTCCTTTTTTCTAAGAATGCAATTTACTTGGATTAATTGAGCAAAGTTTTTGTTAGCTCTGTCGGTAGTTGAGACAGAAGTGACGAATGAAGTGGGGAGGAAATGGAGTAGCGAGGCTGTGGGGCGGGCATGATAATAAACTTGCAGTAGGAAATATTGATTATATAAATTAGTACTGGACTGCGATCCCACGTAATTTTGACTCGCGGGCTTGCGGACGGCCAGCAATGGGTGGCTCGCCGTCCGACCGTCCGGTAACAGTCTGGACCGAGCCCAAATTGTCGACGGCGCGTATTGCTCCACGCGCGCCTCAAGGAGATGTCAGCAACTGTAGGAGCCCAGCAGTGTCGAAGCCTGCTGGGGCTAGGGGTCTGTAACTCGGTACGAAAGGCAACGAAGGAACAGGAGTGGGTTTTTAGTCAGTAAAAGTCTGACACTATCTCTTGCCCCGCCCAAGAGCGGGGGATGTCATAAGATGATTTTCCCACCGGAAAAAAAACGTAATTTTGACTGGCCTGTTGGTCTGGTGGTTAGTGGCCCTGACTGCTATGCCGGAGGTCGTGTGATCGATTCCTAACCAGGACAAATGTTTGTGTGATGAGCACGATCATTTGTTCTGTGTCTGTGTGTAATTTATCTATAATACTTATGTATGTATTTAGAAATATATAAGTAAGTTTATCAGTTGTCTAGTACTTATAACACAAGCTCTGCTTAGCTTGGGACTAGACGGCGTTGTGTGATAGTTGTGGAATAAAAAAAAAAAATTGATAAACAGTGATGCAATCATTGATTTTAGCCTATTCACTTCAGCCTTGAAGAAACCTAAATTATAATGGAACGGAAAGACTGACAAAGACGACACTAAAATAGTATAGAAAATATTGTAATACGTACCGTGAAATCACCACTGTAACCTTGTAGAATTAGGCGGGGGTGTAGTTATCTATAAAAAGAAAAGCAATTAAAAGTGCAAACTAACTTCAATTTTGAAAGTCACTTTTTCGCTTTAGTTTCTTCGTTAATTAACACAGCATTAATTTGAAAAATTAAAGTATCAAAGTAATTTTGTAATTTTTTAACCGACTTGGTATTGGCCGACTTGGTATTACATGGATCTCACAGTTTTTTTACGATAGAAGAACTGAGTTGCGAGACTTGGTTTTTTTTACAAATTATGTGTTTAATGGCATTTAATTGTCCTTTAACAAATTCGATATTTAATCTAATCATACCAATTATTTACTTTAGGAACAGCCAATTAATCAATCAATTGATGAAGTGATAGAACTGTGAAATTCGCATCAATTCACTCAAACGAATTAGGAACTATACAATGAAGACATTGCCTTATGTCAGTGTCAGTCAATTTCTAATCTTATGCCAAGGAGTTAAGATTTAATTTTGTTTGAAAGATAACTAAGGAAGAGAACACAAAGAGCCCACACTTTTAAACGACGTCCTTACCATCGTCTTTGTAATTTTCATTCGAGTTTCATCTGTTTTAGGCATAGAGCTTGGAATCGACGCGATTAGACTCGCCACAATATTTGAATTTAGAATTCGAGACAATTGTCAAATTTGGAACCACCTTACATAATATTAGGTCGTTACCTATGAAATTGCATATTATGCTTATAAATATTAGAAAACAAAGTCCTACACCGTGTCTGTCTGTCTGACTGTTCTCAATAAACTCTAAAGCTACTGAATATATTTTCGTGCGGTTTTGACCAATAGGCAGAGTGATGAAGAAGGTTAAGATATATTTTATAGACGTATATCATAGTAGAGAAGGCCGCTGGGGAAGGTCGCTAGTTTAACTCTGTGGAGTCCAGAGTCTAATAGAGAGAAGTAGCTAGTGGACAGCCGTCTCGGGCCCAGGAGAAAGCAGTGGTAGCCCAGTGACAACGGTCCAAATTATGGATTATAGATCGTAGGAAAAAACCGAAGCCGGCGCATTACTTCGTGTAATTTATGCCATCACTATTGCTCTAAAAAGTTGAAGGAAACATCGTGAGGAAACCGGAATGCCTTAAGAACCAAAAATTTGAAGATATGTGATAGCCACAAATCCGCTTTAGGCCCGCGTGGTGAATTATGATCCATTCCTTCTATCAGAGAGGAGGCCTGAGTCCCAGTAATGGAAACATTATAAAGAAAGAAATAGAATACATAGGTGTGGAAAATAACAGTAAATTCTGTGCGAGGCCAAAAAGGCGCAAAACTCAGCATGCTGCGATATTTAAAATTTAAATAACGCAGGTTTAATAAGGCTGGTAATGATTAGTTATTACAATTATGCTTAATAGCGGCACTGACTTGAATTTTGACAATGAAGTCTTTTGCGTAAATAAAGCGCCGCGCCGCGCCGAGACATTTCAGTGCTCTATGGTAATTTTTATTCGAGTTATATCTGTTTAAGGTGACCGTAATTTTGAATAGGGATTTAAATGCATTACATTATCGCGGTTCTGTTGTCAAGAATGTGCCATTTTATTAACGTATCAGTCGTTTATTTTATTGAGGAAGCTGTTACACGTTGAATGAGGATAATATTTTTACTTCGAGATAACTGAATCTTGTCAGTGTCAGTTGCTCTCTTGCTCTGCGTAGGTAGATAAAGGTCTTTCTAAACTTCTGTGAAAAGGAAATTGCAGATTAAACAGTAATTATTATTAGTGGCTGACTATGGACAACGCCTAGGCCGACCAGGGGCCTTACCTCATCATCATCATCATCATCATCATTTCAGCCGATAGACGTCCACTGCTGGACATAGGCCTCCCCCAAATGTCGCCACAAAGAACGGTCCTGCGCGTCTCGCATCCATCGGATTCCCGCAACCTTCACCAGGTCATCGGTCCACCTTGTAGGGGGCCTTCCAACACTGCGTCTTCCGGTACGCGGTCGCCACTCCAGAACCTTTTGACCCCAACGGCCATCCGTTCTGCGAGCAATGTGCCCTGCCCATTGCCACTTAAGTTTGGCGATTCTTCGTGCTATGTCGGCAACCTTGGTTCTCCTGCGGATATCTTCATTTCTGATTCGATCACGCAAGGAAACTCCGAGCATAGCCCTTTCCATTGCCCTTTGGGTGACTTTGAGCCTTCTGATGAGGCCCACTGTGAGCGACCACGTTTCGGAACCATATGTCATCACTGGCAACACGCACTGGTCATAGACTTTCGTCTTGAGACACTGTGGTATATTGGATGAGAAGATACCGCGCAGCTTCCCGAACGCTGCCCAGCCGAGTTGGATTCGACGGTTGACCTCTTTCTCGAAATTAGATCTACCCAACTGGATTGTCTGTCCCAGGTAAACGTAATCGTCTACAACTTCGAGTGCAGAGTCTCCGATCTTGATCGGAGTGGGTGCTACATGGATGTTTATCATGACTTTAGTTTTGTCCATGTTCATTTTGAGACCCACTCTTTCGGAAGCTCTACTGAGGTCATTTAGCATTGGGCCTTACCTAATGTGTTAAAATGCATGTCGTGAGAGCGAGAAAGAGGGATAGAGCTATACACCCTATACACCCCTATTTTTTAATTAGTACAAAAAATGGGACTCTATCCGTACCCATTACATTTGTGTAGTCAAAAGTAAAGAAAAAGGAAATCCCAAAATTGTCCTCAATTTTTTTTCATAATTGTTAAATTCATAATTGAATCAATCATTCATAACAATTGCTCCTAGAAAATACTACGCGCAGTGTTTTCCCCATTTTTATCGCAATTCGTTTATTCGTTCGTGGATTACGGCCCATTTCCTCTCCTAGAGAAGAGCCTGAGTCCCAACAGTGGGAACATTCTAAGGCCGACTATGCTATTCATTCGTAATCAATATCCTGTACAATATTTCCATAAATTGAGTGACATTTTGGGATATAAACAAACGCTCATAACTTTGCTGTTTATGAATATTATTTATTGAGACTTTAGTTAAATAATAACAATACCTTTTCTAATAAGCCCTAAGTATTTGTACTAATAAAAAAATTGTGGTGTATATACAGTTCAGTTTAGGTCGTAAAATGGAGCTCGTGGTAACACCTCTGGGAAGAGGTGGTGAGACGACCTTGACTCCAACCGCAAGGTCTGAAAGAAAGAAAGAAAAAAAAAACATTTGGCGTAAATAAACGCCAAATTACGCAATCTTAAAATGAGCTAACAAACATTATCAATAGATAGGGAAGATATGCGTCACATTCACGCAAAACGACCGAACGCTCAGCATAAAGCTGCGACCTCACGCTTAATGCGATGAGCTCACAGTGCTGGTTTTCAGCGTGGGTCGGTGGCGGTGTCGACATAAAGACGCCGGAACGGTGCAGTATACAAAAAGATTTGGTTTAAAAAGGAAATAAAAATACATATGAATGATACATTTACAAAAAAAAAAAAACAAAATTAAATTAAAAAAGTAAATAACTAAGGTGACAAATACATTTATATAAAGTGGCAACACCATGACGCACCCGTATCACAATTTGAGCAACTCGTTTTTATAGTCTGTGGCAATTTGCATAGACGCTAATACTGACTGGTTCGAGGTGGTTTGAGAAATTAAAAAAGTACCTGAAAGAAATGAGGGGAGGAAGCACTGGAAAAGTACTATTATATTTCTATTATATTTAGCTCATACTGTCCCACTGTTGGGCTAAGTTCTCCCTCCATTTCTTCCATTGTTTTCAGCTCTGTGCCCCTTCTTGCCGATTCCTAAGGAAGACATCTAAATCGTCCCACCATTTGCTTCGTGGTCTGCCGCGATTCCGTCAAAAATTGAAATAGTTTAGGATAAAAAAAAAACTGGACAAGTGCGAGTCGGACTCGCGCCTTGATAGTACCGTAAGAAAAGGTAAAGGCTAAAAAGGTGTCCACTGCTGGATATAGACTGACTAGATTCTACCAAACCACCACAACGATCGACGAAAAATTTAAGTGACGCAAAGAGCACTTCTGAAATTGCATCTGATACACTTATAACTCGACTTACTTGAAGTCTTTATTCCACTAGACTTAAAACGTAGTAGGTAAGTACAAAATCAAGTTACTTGCGCTCATAATAATTAAGGTAACCGTCTTCGTCTTAACTTGGAACCGCTCGGCTGCCTTCGGCTTTCTTCGCCGGCTGGATAACGAGCGTTTAATTGACAATAATGATTGTGGAATAAAGAATCTTCTTCATAAAGAAAATTGCAAAGAGGATGGAAGTCTTTGTGCAATGGGAAATGTTTTTTTTTTGGCTGAAAATTATAGTTATACGAATGACTTGTCCCGACTTTGCTCGAGTGCAATTTAATTTCTCGAGAATTACGAAGATAATAAAAAATACGCTAAATATTGATTTATACGCAGCAATTGACTTTTATTGGTTAAGAACTAGATCTGTCAGCGGCTTTACCTATATAGCATAACATAATCAGGCCCCCTAGCCAAGGTACTACCGTTTCGTTTCGATTCTCTTTTCGTTGATCGCCTCGAGTCGGCCACGCCTCCTAATCCTTTGTTCTGACCACGTGACTGAGCGTTGAGAAGACCACAAAAAATTATTATTATTGTACTTTTTAGTACAATATTGACGACTGGTCAATATTGTACTAAAAAGTACAATAACTGTCCTTATATAATATTTACTTATGCTGTAATATGGTAATATTGTAAGAACAACAATTTTTTTTTTAAAGAGTAAACATGGAGTTTCTTGCTTCTTCTTCTCCATAGAAAACGACCAATTCGGAACCGTGCACTAGCTTCTGACGTTTTATAAGTGCCCATGTAGGCCTATGTGAAATAAAAAACTTTTGACTTTGACTTTGACTTGACAGGATATCTGTGTTTCCAAAATATACAGCGAAAAGTGTGTAATAACGTCATAATCGCATAAGAGCGGTTGTATGAAAATATATCTCGTGTTGGCCGCTCTTAATACAACATTTTTTAGTCCACAACTCTTCTGAGTGTTCATACGGTCTATACAAGCGTTCAAAATAAATTCGATGTTATATTTGCCATCGAAATGAAATTGTTGATCGTGTTAATCTAAGAAGCGAGAGTGGATACTGTATTTATCTTCCCCCTCAAGCAAAGTCATAAAGATCGTCCGAGGATAGTGGATTTCTATGAAGTTATATTAGTATTTTATGAAGCCGATGTTTACGATGAGGTTTAATAAAGAATGCCTTAGTTCTTAGTACTCTTAGGTTTCATATGAGGATATAAAAGCTGAGCTTATTGAAGCCATTGCTTTGTACAAACAGTTTCGTTTTTGTTTTGAGACAGACTTGTCTATGTGAGACAAGTTTGTCTAAAGATTGTCTAGTCTCAAGTTTGCGCTCAGCCAAAGAGTGCACAATTTCAGAAGTTTTTTTTTTAAATTGTCTAATATAATAATTACGTAAGTAATTTGTGAAAATTCTTTTAACCGGTATAATTCTATTATATAATTAAAAATCAGTGTAAGGTAACAGTACAAGATACTGGATATAATAAGAAATAATAATAATTATTTTACATTTTTATAATACAAGTTTAGTCCAAAAATATGTTCGACTTTATGCGTTGGAGGTAACGAAATCTGACATTGCTTCTACCTCCACTTTGAGCAGGAGAAGACATTCGTTTGTCGGTCGTTCAAGGCTGTTTCACTTGTGTCTTTGGTTACTGTTCCACTTCCGTGGTTTATAGCGTGATGTTTTATAGCTTTACTCAATAAATAGGCTATCTAACATTAAAATATTTTTAAACTAACTTTTCAGCTTACAAAATTAAGTTAACGTTCACACAATATGTATGTCTGTCATTCTTTATAGCCATAGAGGGGACTTAAATATTAAATATAAATACTATGGCCACGGGTAGTGTGAAAGCGAAACCCGGGGCCCTGGGACGAAGGCAAAGAAGGAACAGGAGTGGGTTTTTAGTCAGTAAAAGTCTGACACTATCCTTTACTCCGCCCAAGAGCGCGATCTGTCATAAGATGATTTTCCCACCGAATAAAAAAAAACTATAAATACTATTATTCTAAACCTAACTACTCGTATGTATATATAATACAAAGACACAAAATATACCCAGGCGTCGAACTACTCCTCCACAGCCCGCCGAACTAAGAACATGGGATGGCGCAAGGGTGTTGACGCAGGTTGCGTCCCACACCAGAGGCCTACCCACCTTCCACGGCACCAACGTCATACCACCTGGTCTCTTTCCATCGTCACATACTAAGCCACTAGGTTCTAATACGGCAGGTACGCTGGTGGTGACGAAAGTTCGACGAATAATGTCGTTGATGCTAGCGTGCTGTGCTATGTGGCCTGCGTTCCTGCAGCAGGACAGGCCATGGTGTCCGAGGCTGTTGACAGCTTCGCCACAGTGGCACCGATGTGGAGCAACACAAGGTGCGCCTAAGCGTAAACAGATTACGAGTTGAAACAAGACGTCATTCATCATAGAGCCTTTGGTGGATGACGGGAGTACCTGAAGCCACAAACTCCCATTCCTATACAGCCAGCATGCTCAGCAGTACTTCATCATCATCTTCCTGCCCTTGTCCTGTATTATTTGGGGTCGGCGCAACACGTTTTTTTCTTCCACTTTGCCCGGTCACTCGTCATGCTATCACTAACTTCCTTTTTTTCATATCACTCTTGACACAATCCATCCATCTTTTCTTTGGTCTCCCTCTCCCTCTCCATCCATCCACATGTAAACTCATAACTCTTTTAGTAACATGCGTTTCATCTCTCCTCTTTACATGACCATACCAAGACAAACGATTCCCTTTCAACTTTTCAGTCACTGGCGCCACTTCCCCTAATATATTAATTTTTCACTTTATGCATTCTCGTCACACCACACATCCATCTCAACATTCTCATCTTCGCTACATGCAATCTTTTTTCATCCGTCTTTTTCACAGCCCAACATTCTGATCCATACACTATGACAGGTCTTATCACGGACTTGTAGATTTTACCCTTCAACTTTATCCATTCTCGTCACACCACAAATCCATCTTAACATTCTCATCTCCGCTTGACGACGTATAAATTAAGTTTAAAAAAAGCAAACCTTATTATTTCAAAAGAAAAGTCATATATACCAACCAATCTAAATCATTCCCTCATTCTAACCGTCTCCAGGTTATCTCAGCCAGTTTATTCGCCATGTATTTGTTATAATGGGAAAGGTATGAAAGAAATCCTTTTACCTGACATTACCTCTGATCATAATCTTAACGCTGGTTTACGGCTATGTTATTACGTTGTTATGGGATGGAGAGTTAGATTGTGGAGTCTGGTGGAGGTTTGGATGATAATAACTGGGTGTTTTCTGGTTTTAGATGAGAAGATTGGAATTTCGTTTTAGCTTAGACGATCTTCGTTCAAGTCAATTTTGCTTAAATCTTGTCTGGATATGTAGCCATCTGGATAGCTTTGTTGTCCGTCTGCCTGTTAAGACCCTTTATCTCGGGAACGCGTGGAGGTATCGAGTTGAATTTAAGACCATATAATTAGTTCTACGGTCTCTTGATGTTGTGAAAAAATCAAACTTCTGAGTTAACGAAAAAAAAAGATACTGCCGTTTATGTCGCAAAAAACCGTATATCTGGACACTCTCAAGTCGTCAAGGTCGAAGTCAAAGTCAAAGCCATTTATTTGCATTAAATGCGGTACAAGAGATGGTAACTTATAATTTATTATCTGAAATACACATTTTCACAGTTGGCATGCAAATATTGAAATATGTTATGTGGTGCTCATAGTAAGCAAAACTCTACAAAATGTATCACCTCCTTTAAAGAATATATTAAACCTTCTGGAAAACTTATAACTCAGGCCAACCAGTTATTATTTTTTAAGATTATTATTTTGTGTAAAGTTTTTATTTTGTTGCTGTAAGTAATTGTTATTTACAGAAACAAAATAAAAACTACTCCTTTCTTCCGACGTTTCTGACTAAAAACCCACTCCTGTTCCTTCTTTGCCTTCGTTCCAGGGCCCCGGGTTTCGTTTTCACACTAAACATGGCCCCAGTAGGCTTCGACCCTGCCTGGCCCCTATGATTTGCTGACATCTCCCTGAGGCGTGCGTGGAACAATACGCGCCGGCGACGACTTGGGCTCGGTCCGGACGGTTAACCGACGGTCGGACGGCGGGCTACCCATTGCTCGCCGACCGCAAGTACGCGCCTACGGTGGCCGGAAATCGAGATCGGAATCGCCGCGGCGGTTGGGGCATGAGGACCGTTGCCTCACGCGATCGGCCGTCTCCTTTGCTAGCATTACTGCTTCGCAGAAGCAGGCGACCGCCTGCTACTCCTCCTCGCTGCGGACCATGGCCTGTACCAAGGCCCGGCGCGGGAGATCGCCGCTGCATGACCATACCTAAGAAAACTACCTTCAACCTCCTTTATTCCTTCCTTCATTTCTCTTTAACTTTTCAAACACTAACGCCACTTTCAAACTTCCTTTAATATACTCATTTTTCACTTTATCCATCATCTTTTCACAAATAAATACTAATTGCGTTTTCTAAGTATCCGAAACCTCTTAATTTTCTACTAACTAACGGTAACTTTATCCATATTATAGTACCGTCGTCTACAGCCGCGAATATTCAAGTTTAATGAAAGATTCTTCACTAATTGCATCGTCAAAATGGCGTCTTTCCGATCTTAATTTAATATCTAGCTACTTTATAAATATATATAAGAAGCAAACTTAGTTGCATTAATAGAAGACTGAAGTTTATGAAGTGAGAACTTATTTGGGCACGCCGGGGCATTATCATGACGTGTTAAATTAAATGCTAGTCATGCTAACGAGAAAGAGGGATGGAGCTATACACCCTTTATAGTTCGGGCACGCCACAATTCTGGCGGTAAGTCCCCTCTTTGAGGCGTGGTTGGAAAGACCTCACGGCATCCTCACCTTTCGCATGACGCAGGTTCTCACCGAACATGGTAAGTTCGGGAAGTTCCTGCACCGGATTCGTGCGGAAGTGACGCCCGGGTATCGCCACTGTGTGGACCGCCCGGAGGACACGGTGGAGCACATGGTGGAGGTGTGTCCCGCTTGGGCAGAGCAACGCCGTGTCCTTGTGGCGGCGGCGGCGATCTCTCGCGCCGGGCCTTGGTGCAGGCCATGGTCCGGAGCGAGGAGGAGTGGCAGGCGGTCGCCTCCTACTGCGAAGCAGTAATGCTAGCAAAGGAGGCGGCCGATCGCGTGTGGCAACGGTCCTTACACTCCAACTGCAGCCGGGATTCCGATCCCGATTTCCAGCCACCGTATGCGCGGGCTTGCGGACTGTGAGCAATGGGTGGCTCGCCGTCCGACTGTCCGGTAACCGTCCGGACCGAGCCCAAGTCGTCGACGGCGCGTACTGTCCCACGCGCGCCTCAAGGAGATGTCAGCAAATCGTAGGGGCCCAGCAGGGTCGAAGGCTACTAGGGCCACGGGTAGTATGAAAGCGAAACCCGGGGCCCTGGGACGAAGGCAAAGAAGGAACAGAAGTGGGTTTTTAGTCAGTAAAAGTCTGACACTATCTCCCGCTTCGCCCATGAGCGAGATTTGTCATAAGATGATTTTCCCACCCAATAAAAAAAAATCCTTTATAGTTCGATCCTCTAAACAGTTCAGTTAAGGTTGTAAAAAAGACCGTGGTAGCACTCCTGAGCAATTTATTTTATGGGTATTGAATGAGACTGTCTCGCTCGACGTTCGTTCGGGCACGGTCGGGTCGAGTCGGCCAATCTTACCGGAACGATTATGATTTTGTATTATTAACATTGCTCTTTTTTTAACCGACTTCAAAAAAGGAGGTTATTAATACGGTTGTATTTTTTTATTATTTTTATTTATGTTACCCACGGATATGAACTCCATCGTTTCTGGACCGATATGCAAAATATTTTTTCTGTTAAAGGATATGCTTCCAGATTGGTCCCATTTTTTCAAAATTTAGTTCTTATGATGGGATCCATGAGGAATCGAGGAAACTCCTCAAATATTACAGGCAACCATATGATTTTGATATTTTCATCGAGAACTTAAGCATTGACAGTCAAAAAGTAACATTTGATGAAGTGGAAGTGATGAAGAAAACCAGAAATGGTTAACGGAACTTCATACCCACATAGATCACAATGAAGATAGTTAAGCGACTATGACAATACAAATAAATAAATGGTTCTCAATAGTTATGTTGAAAATGGTATCATTGAAGTAACCTGATGATGATGATGTGCTGGAAGATAGGCACCGGAACTTTGTAATTAATCAATGTGTCCTAGCCGTGTTTGGGCTTATGACAATTCTATTGTCATGAGATGTACTTTGGCTATAAGGTACTATCGAATTGATCTGATGATGGAGCCGGAAGGTGGAAGGTAGACACAGGACATACTTTATAATAAAACAATGTAACCTAGCAGTGTTTGGGTTAAGTGAAATTGGCAAGAGAAATAGGCACTCTGGTTATAAGTGTATCGCGACTAAAAAGAGTGGAATAAAAAAAAATTACAAAAAATATAAATAACGACTTTACTAAACAAAAACACTAAAACGATTATTTTGATCGTTTTAGTGTTTGATCGTGTATGGAGTACTGCTCTCATCTTTGGGACGGATCTGCCCGATACCAGCTTGATGCACTTGAGGCAATTGAGAGGCGTGCCAGGAGGATCATTGGCAATGATGCACTCGTTGAGTCGAGGCTCCAAAGTCTTGAGCATCGGCGCCGAGTTGCTAGCCTGTCGGTTTTCTACCGGTTGCATTTCGGGGAGTGTGCATCGAAATTGCATAACCTAATTCCGCCTAGCCCGTTCCATCATCGGGCCACTAGGCGTACGGCAACGCGCCACCGGTACATGGTGGACATTCCAACTATACGCACAAAACGTTTCGGGAACACATTCATTGTGCGTACAGCTAAGGAGTGGAATTCCTTGCCGGAATCTGTGTTTCCTGATAGCTACAACCCGGAAATCTTTAAGTCAAGAGTCAATAGGTTACTTCTAGGTAAGCGTGTTCCATCGTCGACCGCATCGTCGCTTGCCATCAGGTAAGATGGCGGTCAAGCGCGAACCTATCGAGAATAAAAAAAAAGTGTTCGTTTTTTTAGTCAGTAAAAGTCTAACACTATCTCCCGATCCGCCCAAGAGCGGGGGATGTCATTGGATGATTTTCCCACCAAAAAAAAAGTAATTTTCCATGAATTGGAATTTTGGAGTTAGGTCACTCTCATTTTGAGGGTGCGATATTTACTTGTTCCTACCCCTCCCGGAGTGACGTGTCGCATATTTTATGTAAAGCCAGCTGGACCGTGCTTTGTTTCTAAATGGAAAACTAATTTAATTCAACTCGGCAACGGGCTGGATTTGTCTCGTTTTGAAATTAGACATTCATTTCACGCCAACTTTGCGATAATATTGTACGAAATGACATTAAAATAAACGTGTGCACAAAAACTTGTAAAATATTAGAAACTGTTAAATAGAATATTAAAAACAATATTTGTATTACGAACCATCTTTTTCATTCAGCTCTCGTGGTCTAAGCACAAGAAATATGAATTTGTTTCGGCATAAAAAAAAAAAAAACTGTAAAGTGCGAGTCGAACTAGCACACCGATGCTTCCGTACCAACTTACCTATATTTATATAGTCTGGAGTCTCGAAGATTTTTCCGAATCGCAAAAGAGTAATTACTTGTATATGTATAAGGTAAGGTTCTTGGTAAATTTCAAGATTCTAGGTCAACGGGAAGTACCCTATAGGTTTTGATTTTCTAACAGGTGTTAAAATAAGCGACTAAGGGCGGAATTCAACAATAAAATGGCGTTTTAACGTTTGACTCGCATAATAGTGTTTAGCCGCTGTCACTAGTGTCACTTGTAAAAATACAACAAAAAAAAATACAGACAAGTGACACTGCGAGTTTATGCGAGCCAAACGTTAAAACGCGATTAATTTTGTGAATTCCGCCCTAAACAGAGTATGTTCTTAACTTTAGTTTGAGTTGCATTGCTCTAAGGAGTAGCAAACCTGAGTATTAATTGATGATGATGATATTATGTATTTATTAGCAACCCGGAATTTTTGCAGTCAAGTGTACTATAACCTTATTATAATTTAGGTGTCTTCAAGGCTAGAGTGAATAGGCTCGTAATAGACTAGTGCGCCTGACCATCAATGATTGCATCTCCGCTTACCATCAGGTGGGATCGCAGTCAAGCACTGGGTTATATCAATAAAAAAAAAAAATAGAAAAAACTAAGAAAAACAAAACGGGGTGAGCTTAAGAACATTCGAAAAAAGTGAAACTGTAAAAAGAAAAATTTTAAAAAAAATTGTCTTCACTAAAAACAACAACAAAATGATCAAAATAACTTTAATTTCGGAAGTCGGTGTTTCTCGGTATTTTTTGTTTCTTATTTAATACCGATTTCCGAAATTAAAGTTATTTTGATCGTTTTAGTGTTTTTTTTTTGTAAAGTGTTCTTTTTTTAAGTTTTTTATTTTACACTTTTAAGTTACGGTATACACTTATAGCCAGAATAGCTATTTCTCATGACAATTCCAATTAACCCAAACACTGCTAGGATATATTGTTTTATTATGAAGTTCCTGTGTATAACTTCCACCTACCGGCTCCATCATCAGATCAGTTCGATGGTACCTTATAGCGAAAGTGCATCTCATGACCACTCTAATAAACACGGCTAGGTTATATTGATTAGTTACGGAGTTCCAGTGCCTACCTTCCAGCTCCATCAGCATCATCAAACCACTTCGATGATACCATTTTCAACGTAACTATCCAGAACTGTTCATTTATTGCTATTGTCATAGTCGCTTAACTAACTTCATTGTGATTTAAATGTGAGTATGAAGTTCCGTTGACCATTTTCTGGTCTTCTTCATCAGTTCCACTTCATCAAAGGTCACAAACTAATAACATTTGATTAGGTGCGGTGGCTTTTAGAAGTAAGCTATTACTTCTTAAATTCTCATCCCTAAGGCACAGTCCCTGCACCGGATTCGTGCGGAAGCGATGCCCGGGTGTCACTGAGTGGACCACCCGGCCGGACCAACGTGTCCTACGTTGGAGGTGTGCCCCGCTTGGGCAGAGCAACGCCGTGTCCTCATGGGGGTGATCGGCGGCGGCGATCTTTCACGCCGTATCTTAGTACAGGCCATGGTCCGGAGCGAGGAGGAGTGGCAGGCGGTCGCCTCCTTCTGCGAAACAGTAAAGCTAGCAAAGGAGGCGGCCAATCGCGTGAGGCAATGCGTAGCTCATCGTCCGACCGTCCGGTAGCCGTCCAGACCGAGCTCAAGTCATTGAAGACGCGTACTGTTCCACGCGCGCCCCAGGGAGATGTCAGCAAATCAAAGGGACCCAGCAGGGTCGAAGCCTACTGGGGCACTGGGACGAAGGCAAAGAAGGAACAGGAGTAGATTTTTAGTTAGCAAAAGTCTGACACTATCTCTTAGTCCGCCTAAGAGCGAGATTTGTCACTAAATGATTTTAGAAAAAAAAAATCCCTCCGGCACAATAGTTGCCTTTCAACTGACCCATATTAAAGGCTATTCTTTGAAGAAAACCATAATTTCAAATGTACCCACATATTCATATTCATTCGAGGGATACTCTCAAGCACAAAAGCAAGGATCAAAAGGTTATGGGTACGAATTTTACGGGTCGCTTGTGCAACAATGGTCGGTTAATATGCTGACCGTACCTGTAGGTCAATGTAAGGTTTGGAAAGTCGTGTGGTGAAGCGCTTGTACCGATAGCAGAGAAATTAAAAACGTTACGATTTTTTTTGTGTTCACTGATACATGAAAGGGAAAAGGGTAAACGCAAAAATATAACGTTAATTTATTGGTGGAATTCGGACAGATTTATTTTACTTCGTTTGTATCTCACTTGTGATTAAAAGTATGTAGGTACGAATAACAAACATGACTTTAAAATGAGTCACATACTAATAGGTTTCCTATTAGACTTTGGTTTTTAAACGTTGATACGGCGGTGCTCAGCCCAAGCAGTGATACTCCACCGTGTTCGCCCAGAGAACACGGTGGAGCATACGATGGAGGTACGCACGATGGTGACACTCGGGCGTTTCTTTCTCCTGAATTCGGAACAGGAACCTCCCGAACTTACCATGTTCGGTAAAGATCTGCATCTGTGGAAGGTTAGAGCTCCGGAATTCTGTTCCAGCCACTCTTCAGAAACGGAAATTACAGCCATGATTGTGGTGTGCTCATAGCGTCTCAGCTGATACGACATCGACGTGATGACGCATAGTCAAGAGAGACACCATTTTCAAAGAGTAATAGGCAAAACTTATTATAAAATGGAATGATTTATTTTCTATTAGCAAAACTATTACTACTATTTTTTTTATTTTATTTTATGTTTTGTCATTTCCTTTTTTTTAGTGTTTGTTTCTCTATAAGTGCTTGGTTCTGTATAATTTAATGTTTTGCCTTTGTGTGCGTTTTGTGTTGCTACTATTATTTTTTTTATCTATCTATTTTATTGGTTTTATTTTCGTCCTAAATCCCACACTTGGGTAAAGGTCTTACTCTCATCTTTAGCAGACATCGTCTCTCTTCGAAATCTGCCTACTTCGTTCCACCGTCTCCTTCGATTCTACGAATATATATAGTATATTTACTGAAAATTCCGACTTCTAGTTTTATACACAACGAAGTTATAGGGGGTCGAAAATAGCCTGAACTGTTTTAAGAAAAGGATGGTACGACCACGCCGCTTTTTTGCTCGCCTTGGCGGGAGCACTGCCGTACCCCCCAATTTATATACTAAAACTTAGCCCGTTCGTTCGCGTATATAATCTTATTAGTTTAATTGAGAATTTGTGCCAATTTTCATGTTTATTAACTCAAGAAACAGGAATTGTCCATAGAATCTTTAAAATTCTCCAAATTGTTTGATGGGCTTTCTCTTGAATTACTCTATCTATTAAAAAAAAAAAACCGCAAAAACCGTTGCGTGGCTTTAAATATCTAAACATATGTTTTTTTTTTAATTGATATAAACCAGTGCTTGACTGCGATCCCACCTGATGGTAAGAGGAGATGCAATCATTGATGGTCAGGCGCACTAGTTTATTAAGAGCCTATTCACTCTAGCCTTGAAGACACCTAAATTATAGTTGGACGGGAAGACAGAGGCGACTTTGTTTTATAATATTATGTAGTAATAAACTGTAGTTGTGTTGGCATAACTTTCATAAAATGCCAATACATAATGGAACTCGTAAAAAACGGGTGTTAAATTTCAAACAAAATGGAAATCAATCTCTGTGCCACTTTAAAGGCTTTTCAACGAATTTAGTTATTTGGGCCAATGTCGCTAATGTCGCAAAGCGCTGTGCGTGTAATAAATTGATTCGGGGTAATTGACGCCGGAATTTCGTTAAAAGGCTTGATTTGAAACGTTCATGACACGCCTACAAGTTCTAAATATAGAAAATATTTTGACAAGTATTCATTGAAAAATGTGGGTCGATACTGATCAGATAAGCAGGCTTACATAAATGAATTTTCTGTTAGCGTTATCGTCAAACGCTAAGTACAAAATGTATAGTAATAACATTACCTGCGGAGAAGGCACGTGAGGCGACGAGAGACGAGGAGGCGTAGCCTACTCGAGGCGTTCGGCGAGAACGATACGATTGTAACTTGGCTAGAGGGGCAGGTGGTCTGAAAAGTTTCCGACCTAACAAAGTGTAGTAAAGTGTACCAAAACATTAAATATTCTCTCAGCATCATGTTGTCCATATAATTTAATAAATTCTCTGAATCCTACTCTAACTAGCTACCAAATACAAGTCAAAAGCCATAAATTTGAAACACCACATCCAAATCAGCCGATTATCTACCAATAACATGCCTCGTGTGGCGGTCCTAAGAAGCACGTTCGTACGCCCACGTTCCTATTTGGTACGGCCACTCCTGTACGTGCAAAATATGTCTTTTAAATTTAAGTGGCGTTCACACTGGACTAGTACGTGATCGTCAAGGTTGTGATATATGGCTAAGTAAAATGTGGATTTTAATAAAATGGGGAAAGTTTGTTATCGTTATATTGTTTTTGTGGTTATAACGTATTAAATGATTTGTTAACTGTTTTTTTTGGGGAGGAAAATGTCGTGTGCCATGTTTTGAGTGTGAATTTTATTATTCAACCATATAAATTGAAATATTTAAAAATGTAACTAACCAAAATAGGCGTCAAAAAATTCCTCCGCATCGCTGTCGACTGGAAGTGTGCCCTAAAGAAAGTGTGAATTTGAATGGCCATAAAATTAAGAGGAGACCAAAGAAAGAGGTGCGACGTATGTGTTAGCACGTTACTAATAGAAGAGGCATATTGCGCTGATCTAAAAAAACAGTTTTAAGGCAAGACTGTGATGATTAGCAGAACAGAAGACCTATGAGACCAAAGGGTTTTGGAGTGGCGACCGCGTACCAGAAGACGCAGCGTTGTAAGGCCTGCCACAAGGTTGACCAAAGACGTGGTAAGTGTTGCGAGAATCCGATCAATGCGAGAAGCACAGGACTGTTCTTTGTGGCGACATTTGGGTGATACCTATGTCCGACAGTGGACGTCTTTCGGCTGAAATGATGATGATGATGAATGAGAATTTGATTTTATGCAGTTAAAATAAAAACAGCCGCATAAATCGATTTCCAAGGCAGCGTTCCCAGTTCGAAAATGACTATGTCACGTTATACTGGGATCGGTCTATCATCACTGACAGGAATATTGTAGCCAATAAGCAGGATATAGTGGTGATAGACCAATTAGCGCGCCGTGCAATGATAGTCGATATCACCATCCCACATGACGAGAATCTCGCGAAAGCTGAGAAAGTGAAACAAATTATTTCAACTTAACACACGAGGTTGTCGACATATTGAATGTGGACTCGGCTGTCATCGTGCCGATTGTCGTGACCGCCAACGGCCTGATGGCCAAAAGTCTCGACGACCATCTGTCGAAGCTGTCGTTGCACGGTTGGATCAAGGGCCTGATACAGAAGGCAGTACTCCTCGATACGACTTGCATTGTGAGAAGGTTCCTGTCTCTGGAGCTCTAACCACCGGTAGCTTGGATCCTGCTTGCGTCACCGGCGGACTACTATTTTTTATATTTTTAAATGTTTTATTTTATATTTGTGTTTTAAGAAATACTTAAAAATATATAATATATGTATAAAAAATAAATAAAGGAGATGATAATAATAATAATTGTTCTAAAGGTTTGTGGTAAGGGTTTGGGCCTTTTAATACAGAAAGTAATTCGATTTCTTAAGGCTATTTTAAAAGCGTTTGCGATTCCTACGATCTAGGCATCGTAAAAACCATTGTTGATAGCAGTGAAATAAAACAATATAATCGTTTTCGTTCGTGTTAAGTTGTCCCACCCTTTTCATGTCCTGTAGCAATCTTGTATGTTGTTTTGATAGTTAAATTGAATCGACATCTGAAAATCGACAAACGCTTTTTTTATATCCACACCAGGAAATAACTCCTGTATTATGGGTGTGTTTAATGTTTTTTTTTTGTATTTATAATAATATTCCACAACTATCATACAACGCCGTCTAGTCTCAAGCTAAGCAGAGCTTGTGTTATGAGTACTGGACAATTGATAAACATACTTATATATTTCTAAATTACACCCAGACACAGAACAAATGATCGTGCTCATCACACAAACATTTGTCCTGGGTGGGAATCAAACCCACGACCTCTGGCATAGCAGTCAGGGCCACTAACCACAAGACCAACAGGCCAGTCATTTATAGGCCGCTTGACCACTATCTCACCTGATGAAAAGCTACGATGTAGTCGATGATGGAGCTCGCTTGCCTAAAAGTAACGTATTCACTTTTGACCAGGAGACTAAACTCACAAGACGCCCAGACGCAGAACAACTATCTATAGATCATACAAATATTTATTCCATGTGATAATCAAATCTGTGACACGCAGCGCAGCAGCCAATAACTTAACCACTGTGCCATCCATGTCATCAATATAGTTAATACGTTTAGCATTCACTGTTGAATTCGTAAGTCAAATTACTTACACGAGCGAAATCCTGTATTTCGCCGATGGAAACCTACCACAGGAAAAAACCTCGACATACCCACAAAAAGTGTGCAAATAAAGGGCCAATTTAACAGTCGGCTGGTGAATCCGTCGAAGGCTGACGAGGGTACCAGTAAATACGTACTAAAGAGATTTTCATTATTTGCCTTGCTTCTACATGCTACCTACGTCATCTCCAAATGTATGCGCCTAGCGGGTGTTTTAAGGAGTTCCTCAGTTTATTGTATCGGTCTGATTTGGGTTGGAATTCTACGAATATTGAGTGTTTCTAAGATTCTAGAATACGCAGATGTAATGAAAGTTTTGGTAATGTAATTTCGCGAAATGGAATAGGAATAATTCGCGTTTTAATAAGATTGGGATAGCGAGGTAGCATTGGTATTGAAGCTTTGTATAATATGTGGTCTAGTCGACGCAACTCTTGACATTGAGGCTAAAACTGGTTTGTACTTTTTTACAAGCTTTTTATTAACTTGCAATGTATGTAACTATGTATGTTCGGCTCAAATCTTGCAAGTCAATTTTGAAGCAGATATCTTCAACTGATTGACCAGAAATTTCTATATGGTAACCAGAGTCTAATTATGGAGCTGAAGGATGCTGATGCTGAGGAGCAGGTGGTCTGAAGGACCTCCGCCGTGGCTGAGGCTGGTCAACGAGGCCAAAGCTGTGGTGGTGAGCGTTAAACCATCTGCTTTGATAAGCTCGCGTGGGACCGCCCAAATCTCGGAGCGCCGGAGTCTTGACAGAAACCATACTTGCTGCATGTTGCATGCCTACCTCCATGCTGCGTGCCTGCTTGCATGTTGCATGCCTTCTTACATGCTGCATGTCTGCTTGCATGCTTAAAGTAAGCATCCTTGTTTGAAAATATGGTTATTAAAACAGTGGTTACTAAAGGAAACAAGTGAGTTTTATTCCGTGAAAGTCTGACATTGAATTTTTGTTTGATTAATATGTTCTAGCTGTACATTAGTTCTTATAGACCATCGTAAGGTTGTTTGGTAGATATCGCTGTCAACCGTAAGACCGCCATTGGATCCGTAGATTTAAGTTTCTGGAATTTTTTTACTATTTTGTTGTACAATAAAGTTTATTCTATTCTATTCCCTTTCGCTCCACCGAGAGAGGGAGCGCTCATATGATGATATCCCACACAAAAAAGGCCTAGGTATTAGGTATCCAACAGGAAACGTACATTTTTCAGGAATAAAAATCATCCTATGATACTCAACCAGTGTAGCCATCCATCACCAGTTTTATATCCCCCATGAGAGCAATCTGTATGGTTAAATGGAGGTTGGGTATTAAAAAAAAGTTAGTTGAAATCTGTTGAAATATGGCGGCCGCTTCACGATTGCATGGACGTGAGTAGAAATACCAATGTTTGTTAATCGTACATAACGTTTCATTGTGATGTTCCTTTTTAAAATGGGTATTATTATACCTACTGGGTATATTATTGTATAATCTATATAAATAAAAGGAGAAACTGACTGACATATCAACGCACAGTCGAAACTAGTAGGACTATGAGAGTGAAATTTTGCACAAGGTTTCTTTTTATGACGTAGGCAAAGAGAGGGTAGCAAATAAAGAGAGGGTTTTTTAAAATTCACCCCTAAAGGGGCGAAACGGGGGTCCAAAGTTTTGTATGGAGAAACCTACATTCATGCGGGCGAAGCCTGTGGCAAAAGCTATTATTTTATTCTAAATAACGATTAATAACAAAAAGCAATCAATTTTTGAAATGAGCATCAAAATTGGTTATTAGATGAATCAGTAATTAGTATTTCAAATATTGGTACGAGGACGAGTGGGGGCATGATGAGAACATCGTGCTATCTCTTTTATACGCTCGTAACCTAATGACGGTGACGTCACATTTCAGTGTGTGCATCCTTTTTAACCGACTTCTAAAAAAGGAGAAGGTTCTCAATTCGGATGTTTGTATTTTTTTTTTACTTGTCAGTTTCCTGTTTTACCAGGTTTGAATGATTTTAAACTTAAACTAACTGAACAGATTTGAAAAATTCTTTTTATGTATTTGAGATTTTGGAAAATTATTTTAGGTTTCCTATGTTTTTTTTTTGCTGTTTCTTATGTCTTCAGCAAGAAGACATGCAGCGCCAGCTCGAAGTAAATTCGAATAAGAGCAAGTCATGTCAAGATGATGAGCCAGAATTTTTACCAATATTTATAAAAAAATAAATACAGGTTCGTTTCTTACACCTAAGTATATGCTGTAGGCACCTACGCTTGCGGTGCCTGGTGATTCAAGAGAAATGATATCAAATGGCGACACTGTTCAATTTAGGTGACAAAAAATCTTGTGAGAGGGCTCTCTATTCCTGTATATTTACTAAACTCTTTGATCTTGACGCTCTTGAATACCTGTCACGCATTTAGGTCATGGATTCTTTTGAAACTATCATCAATCTTGCTTGTCAGTTCCATCGCACTGATAGACTTGGTGACAGAAACAAATATGGGTACAAAAAGGTAAACGAAAACCTAGCAAAAGAATATTTTGTTAAAAAAATATAATATATATGAAAGTGATTCTGTCTGTCTTTTTTTATTTGGGAAATCATCCAATAAATTCTCCCGTTCTAGGGTGGAGCTCGGGCGTGTCAGATTTTTACTGAACCCATGGCCCCAGTAGGCTTTGGTTTTGCTAGCTTTCATGCTTAAACTACTGAAACGATTATTATGGCACAGAGTATACCTGAACTTCAAGGAAGGACATATACTATTTTTTATTCGGGTATGCTGTAATCGACATTCACGCTAACGAAATCATGGGTGAAACTTAGTATTATACGAGTAGAAGATCAGCTATTTTATAATTGAAATGCATAATCACACTATTAATAAAGTGAAAAATCTGACTTTATTAGAGGTCTTTGTAAACAATTGGCATGATTTACTTTTTTCTTTTCGCGATTTGAAAACTGAAATAAAAACGAATAGAAATGAAACCTATGTTAGAGGACAATACGAAGAATCAATAGCAAAAAGAACCAGGTCTTTAAACCGTAACTGACCAAAGATATCTACAAAAACATTGCTCGTGTCTTTTTGTCAGGCGTTACTTATTTTCCTAATATTATAATGAAATGGAAATATAATACGTAATATTTTGAGATATCCATCGATAAAATAGATTAAGTTGGTTTTTACTTATATAGTGTTTTCACACTCGCAGTTTTTCATCATTAAAACTAGTAAAAAAAAGACGTGATTTACGAATAGAAAAGATACGGCTTAGTTTTGCGTAAGTAACTGACAATTTTTTTAAAATTCATATAAATTCGTGCGTACCCACCATTACACCGAAACCAAAACTATTTAACAATTATATATATTTAAGAATGGGAAACTTCAAATACCAGACATAGAGTATTTATTTATGAAAAATTTCGATAGATAAAAAAAACAATGGCAATCTACTAAATAGTCTCTCAACTAGTCCTTGGCCTAGGTTTCACTTTTAGCAAAAATAAAAAATATAAATTTCATTCCTTTTATGTTTTGTGACAGATTGAAACCTAGATAATGACCACAAAATATCTGTGTTTTCAAAATGTCTAGAGAAAAGAAAGAAAGAAAGTAATACATTGAGATCTTACATTAAAAATAGATTGAGCACTTCGAAGATAATAAGTTCACTTGTGGGCACAAAATACAAGCAAATAAACTCAAGCACAGCAACGCGAAATAGTAGTTCATTCTCCACCGAATCATTTCACGAAACAGATCGTAATTAACCGAACAAAACAGATGGCATGCATTATCATCTGTAATACGAACGTCCGCATCCAACTAAGCATCACAATACAGTATCTAAGCTCTCATAATCATCTGTCCATTCATACGAGCGAATAATAGTACAAAGCAGATGATACACACGTATCGGATAAGGCTAGAACTACATTAGACCGACGCACGCGTTTAACACGCCTGATTTGTACGTAGAACGACGCTGTGTGGCGTCGCGTGGCGTGGATCAAGTGTAGCTCTACAATAGGCGTGTGTAACTCTTTATTGCCCCCCTAGCCAAGTTACAACTGTTTCATTTCTATTCTTTTTTCGTTGATCGCCGCGAGTCGGCCACGTTTCCTATTCCTTTGTTGAGATGACGTCAGAACAAAGGAGTCGGAGACGTGGCTAACGCGAACGAAAAGAAAATCGAAACGAAACGGTTGTAACTTGGCTCCCTAGCCAAGTTATAACCGTTTCGTTTCCAAGATTGAGCCCAGGGGGGCTGAACTGATTCACTCTTCAAAACCTTTGTGTTCCGAAAGATTGGAACAGCAGTAATGTTTTGAATGCATCATTTGGAACAATTGGAAATCCATCATTTGGAAACACTGAAATACTCTTTACTTTTAGTGACCTGCAGTATTTTTAAAATTCAAATTAAAACGTAAATAGTGTAAATTTTAATGAACTGAACTAAAAACATCTGCTTTAAATTATTCTCAAATCAAAATTCAATTAAATAAAACTGTTGGTGTATATGGCGCAACGTAACAGATCATGATTCATAACAGTCAGTGTCTGTGTTTGTATCTTTTGAGCCGTTGTTCCAAATGTTCCTTTTGTATCTTGTAAGCTGATGTTTCAAATGTTCCGTTTGTATCTTTTGAGCCAATGTTCCAAATGATACAAATCACTGTTTCGGACCATTTCAGTAATTCAGATGCAAATTTTCCAATCGCAAAGACGACACACTTTGCCCACGCCTACTCTACAAATTTAGTTTCCATATAAAATGTATGGAAACCGACGTGCCCATATCGGCGTATGTGGCACACGTGTGTGCAGTGTAGTTCTAGCTTTACACACGCATTGAACGCTTCGTACTCAATAGTCGCGTGGTACGCAATTATCGCAACCGGGTCTATTATCGCATCGGGATCTATTTATCGCAAAGGGTCTACTATCACATCCGTGGGATATTATCGCCTCGTTACCTTTTACCGCGTCGTGTGGAATTATCACGTGCTATTGGCAATGTGTTTGCTTTTTATCACAAAGCGGTGGTTGGTAAACTTTCCTATTACAAAATAGTAAAGTTTATCAACAAATATAAAAAATTGAATAACAATTCCCTCTCTTGAAGAGAAGGCTTGAGTCCCAGCAGTAGGAACATTGTGCGGTTGATTATGTTGAGTTATGTATACTAAATGTGAAAATTTACTTGTATTTTATTTATTAGAAACATAAAAACAGGTTCAGCACTCAGCTACATAACTCCCTCGCCTTCGGCTCGGGTGATTCCGCCTCGGTTGCAATTGCAAGCTTTTCCACTTGTATCAAAATGTGCTATCTAAATCCGCTTCCCTTTCTCATTTATTTCATTCATCCATGGCCAGTAGTGTGGGTTAAGTATATGTTTTTGTGCCTATTCATTTGAAGAATCCTTATATATCACTATAACTTGTTTTTTTTTGTCCCTAATAAATAAAATGGTCACGACCTCCTAACTTTTTAGTTACCGGTGCCACTTTCAGACTATTGCTTAATTCCATAGTCAGTTTGCAGGCACTTGTGATATTCTGATCCTTGCCATTGTAGAAAAGGAACCAAAACAGAGAAGTTTCAAAACAACTGGACCAAAATATTTGTTCGGGAAATGAAAAGATTGAACGATACAATATTCGGCAGCCTTCAAATAATTTCTATGAAACTTCGGACAAGAAAACACTGTTATAAAGCTCCAAGTTTAATTAACACTTCAATTTCGATCAAGACTCTTATAGGTATTATCAGATTGGTGAGTATAAATAAAAATAAATAAAAAAGCTTTTTATTATTCCTCACAAAAAATCATTTTTGGGTTAGTGGTTTTTTTTTTTCGGTGGCAAAATCATCTTATGACATCCCCCGCTCTTGGGCGGGGCGGGAGATAGTGTCAGACTTTTACTGACTAAAAACCCACTCCTGTTCCTTCGTTGCCTTTCGTACCGGGGCCGAGTCTTCCTTTCAGAATCACACCCTTGGCCCCAGTAGGCTTCGACTCTGCTGGGCCCCTACAGTTGCTGACATCTCCTATAGGGCCCGTGGAACAGTACGCGCCGTCGACAACTTGGGCTCGGTCCGGACGGTTACCGGACGGTCGGACGGCGAGCCACCCATTGCTCGCCGCAAGCCCGCGCTTACGGTGGCCGGAAATCGGGATCAGAGTCCCGGCGGCGATTGGGGCGTGAGGACCGTTGCCTCACGCGATCGGCCGCCTCCTTTGCTAGCATTACTGCTTCGCAGAAGGAGGCGTCCGCCTGCCACTCCTCCTCGCTCCGGACCATGGCCTGTACCAAGGCCCGGCGCGAGAGATCGCCGCCGCCGATTGCCCCCAAGAGGACACGGCGTTGCTCTGCCCAAGCGGGGCACACCTCTACTGTGTGTTCCACCGTGTCCTCCGGGCGGTCTGGGTTAGTGTGTTAGTAATATAATAAAAGACTTATACCTATAATTGTTAGTGTTGTGTGTTAGTATCTTCGTCTTCGTTACTCTCGTGTTCAGTGTAAGGACCGCCTGTGGCGGTAAAACCCTCCTGCAAATGTTTCCATCGCTATTGTAGTCTGGCTATTCTGGTCCAGAGTTTACCAGCCACTCTGACTATATCATCTTTTTTTTTTATTCTTGATTGGTTCGCACTTGACCGCTATCTCACCTGATGGAAAGCGACGATGCGGTCGACGATGGAGCGCGCTTATCTAGAAGTAACCTATTCACTCTTGACTTAAAGATTCCCGGGTTGTAGCCATCAGGAAACACAGATTCCGGCAAGGAATTCCACTCCTTAGCTGTACGCACAATGAATGTGTTCCCAAAACGTTTTGTGCGTATAGGAGGGATGTCCATCATTTCACCTTTTAAATGGTCTGCCAATTTTCCATTTAATATTTCTAGTCGTCCAGTTTGTTATAATATGGGCCCATTTGTGGTTCTAGCCTCTGAATGTAGACTGCCCATTACCATTTGAGTTTGAGCGTTTACCTTATCACATTTTTTAATTTCGTAAATTTCTTGATGAGCGTAGTTTTCACTCAATCTCTAAGTTTGATGTCATCATCAAACTTAGATTGGTAGGTACCTCGATATGAAAAAGAATGTCTGAAAATAGGTCATCATCATTTTCCTGCCCTTGTCCCGTGTTATTTGGGGTCGGCGCAACACGTTTTTTTCTTCCATTCTGCCCTGTCACTTGTCAGGCTATCACTAACTTCCTTTTCTTTCATATCACTCTTCACACAATCCATCCATCTTTTCCCTTTCAACTTTTCAGTCACTGGCGTCACTTTCAAGCTTCCCCTAATATACTCTGTCTAATGTCTGAAAATAGGTACCCTAGCTCATTTTTTTTTAATCTACACTATCATTTATTTAGTGTAAAATGTTATAAAGATGTAAAGTTTTATTTTTTGTTTGTAGGAGGTAATCTCTGAAAGTATCGGTCCGATTGCTAAAATTTTTTCATCGATAGAAAGCTGCTATATTCCTGAGTTACATAAGCTGCGGGCAAAAGCTAGTCTGAATATATTTATTTACATTAATAAAAATGGTTGCAGGTGAAATAATGGAAGAAATAGTATCTCCGTGGCCAGGAAGTGCTTAAGCAGAAACTTTAATATCTAGTTCTATGTAATAATAAAATTTTAGTTTTACTGTAGTGTATAGTGTAGTTATTTAGTAACTGTTTGTTCAGTTCTATGTCCGTAAAATATAGGATTGTTTTATACCTTTTAAGTGACCACTTGGTTTGGCTGTCAGTCTAATCTATTTGTTTTGGCTGTAAGTCTTCAACATTATTTTATTAAACAAAAAATGCAGGATAAGCCACAGGAATGCAGATGCAAGAAAAAGCTACTGTTATACAGAATATTATATATATATATATATATATATATATAATATTATAACGGCAAAAGGTTCTATGTATATATTTGTGTTGCATGTTCACGCTCTTACGGATTTGGATGAAACAATATAGTAATATAGCTTATACTATACATTATAATAACATATGGATTATGATTTACTAGCTTCTGCCCGCGGCTTGGCCCACGTAAAAGTTGGTTTCTCCATGCAAACTTCGGACCCTCGTTTCACCCCTTTAAAGGTTGGATTTCCAAAAATTGCTTCTTAGTGCTCACCTACGTTATAAAAAGAAACTTTATGCAAATTTTCATGATCCTAGTCCCAGTAGTTTTGGCTATACGTTGATATCTCAGTCAGTCAGTTTCTCCTTTTATATATATAGTTAACGGGGGAATTACTAAACTCATGCGAGCAAAGCCACTGGCAGAAGCTACTAAATAAATTTGACCACACATAATACATATGAAAGTAAAATAACAGTGATAGTAAGAAAATAAAGTTTAAAAAAACAACTATGACGGGACCTAATCACAATATATCGGTCAAGTAGTGCCGACACCAGTGCACTAAAACCAATTTCCTTTAGTCGATGTTACATCGAAAGGATAAGCTCCTCGCACAATATGTGTACTTTAATATGCACTTTAGAATACGTAGTAATATATTCCAGAATATTTTAAAAGAAGCTAGGTACGGTTAGCGATAAAAATCGTTGGTATTTGGCGAAAAAGCGACAACTTTGTAATAATAATTGTTTAAATTAGCACAAAGTAAACCGATATTCTGATTACATTATACAAATCATTTAGGTATGTATAAGAGGCAAAAATAAGAGTTAAAGAAATATTATGTTCTTAAAAAATCAGTTTTGACGTGTACATGTTGTAGCCATATTACAGACTACCTTCTGCCAGCGGCTTCGCCCTCGTGAATGTAGGTTTCTCCATACAAGCTTTGGACGCCCGTTTCATGCCCTTAAGGGGTGAATTTTGAAAAATCCTCTATTATTGCTCGCATACGTCATAAAAGGAACCCTTGTGCAAAATTTTACGCTCCAAGTCCCAGTAGTTTAGGCTGTGCGTTGATATGTCAGTCAGTTTCTCTTTTTATATAAATAGTTTAACCATTTCATGATGTAGTCGGCCATTTCACATTCCTTCCTTCAGAACTAACCAAATCTAATC